>OY728131.1:1118335434-1128335434 GCA_963277665.1 Viscum album
TCTTTGTTAATAATATTGTAGTAGTATCAACGTTTTGTGTGTTAAATGATCCATTTTATTTTATATGATTGGTTACATAAGACATGTTTGATATGGATAGAATGTATTTGATTCACATACAGAATGATATTAAGTTCTAAAACATTATTTGTAATAATAAAATGAAAATTATTCTTTAATTATTATGATGAGGAATCAATATCATCATGTTCATGGAGACGATAATCCGTACATACACACAAGTGAAAATATCATTATATTGATTGTGAAATAGTATGTAATTGGATGATATATCATATATAAAGAATCATTAACATGTTATATTCATTATTTACATCAATTTTACTCGTTATTATACCCATCCAAATAATGAAGTGTTTGAATAACAAACTACACCACGACATGGAGACGGTAAGACATACATACACATGTATGGTCACAACAAATAAAGAGGAAGTGGAAGAAGAAAAATATTTGAAAGATTGTGGTGAAATTATTACCACTTCTTCAGATGTTTTCTTTATTAGTTGACCAACATTGATCCATGAATTAGAATTATGATAAAAGTAAGGCCTCTAGGTTAAATTGAGGGAAGTTGGAATGATATTGGGGTAGGGTATGGCTATTTCAAATGGCATTGGTGGTGTGATTTTGAGAGAAGGGGAAGTGCCCTTTTATAAGAGGGGTGAGGATAATTTTAGGAAAAGATTAAAATATTAATTTATTATAAAATCATATTCGGTTAATAATTGCTCAAAATGAATTTATTTTGAGACTTAGGATTTTATGGGTCGAAATAAGTACAAAAAATTTCTTTTAGAAAGGTTTAGGATACCATTTTAACCTTATCTGTTTGATTTTACTATTAGTTAAATAATTTATCTTTTACCGTGTCTTCTTGTAGTCTTAAACTATATGGTTAATAATCTAACTCAAAACTCTCAAGAAAACCTCAAGAGGTTCATTAATGACATATATAATATTGTTTAAGCTCTTTGGATGAGCCTTATATTTTGATGAAAATTATATTAATCTATAATATAGTATTTGTTTTAAAAATTAATTTATGTCAATTTTGGCACTATTTAGTATATGGTTTTGGTGAAATTTATAATAACTTGATTACTTCAAACAAGATACATTAAATCAATAATAAAATTTCATATTAACCTAGAAAATTCGTGGATGTCATAAAAATTTTGAAATTATATTTAATTTGTTATTTATAATACCATTTATTTGATTCTTTCATCAATAAGGTAATTACTGCATCATCATTGTGTCATAAATAAATTTAAGTATTTAATGTCGAAAAATAATAAATAAAATACCATGATGTAGGAAAAATTTTCAGAGTTTTCATAAATATTTATAGTTGAATTAATTTTATGTATTACTCTATATTAAAAATGTTTTAGTTATTAAACTTTGAATTTAACGCTTTTAACTCTTCTTTAAATAAAATAATTATAAATCTCTTAATCTAATAAAAGTGGACCAGAAGGATTTTACTTTATTCCTAATGTTTTTTGGTCAAATTAAACATATCCAATAGAATTAGTATATGTGTTAGGGTAATTATAATATCACTTTACCCTTAATTACCCTATTTACTTCTAACCGTGGAAAATAAAAGTCAAAGGTTACTATTCACCAAAAACTATTTTAATCTCATTGAAGCCCATTTTACTTATTGATATCAACCACATATCTTAGATTTTTGAAATTCAACTCATAGAAGCAGTAAAATAATGTTTTATACAAATTTGTAAATGCTCTAGAAGGTGGGTAAAAGATAGTAAAAAGTTCAACAAAAATTTATACATCTAATATTATTATAAAATGACTATAGGGAATTACATTTAAATTATATACCTATTATATATCAATTTTGATTTAAAATAAATTTAAATAAAATAAATAAAAATTTAAATAAATATTCAGTTTTAAATAATAACCCAATGTTTTTCACTATTTCATCAAAAATTGAATGTTTTCAGAAAAAGACCAAAACTTTACCTTGAGCTAACTTTGATATTCCAAATTAAAAATAAAATCTATTTTACCAAAATTGAAAAAATTTAATTTTAATTAATTAATTTAAAATTAATTCCCGTTGTCAAAACCAAAAAGAAGGTTTAAAAAAAGTAAAAACTATCAAAAGATTGACATGTGTTTATTTTAAATTTAAATGTGAAATTACATATAATGAACTACATTGTACTAAATGATAAAAATGTAATCTACTTATACATCAAAAATATTCAAATTCATAAATTAACACTATAAAGTATTTTTATTAGAAAAGTAGTTTTCAATTAATATTTAATATTTTTTTCTATTCATCGAAATATAAAAGTTATAAAAAAAGAACCAAAATTTTATCAAAACTAAATTTTTATGTCATGATTCTAAATACAAATTTAATTTCATAAATTTAGTTTATAAAAGTTTTATATTTTTTTTAAAAAGGATTATCCATTAAATAGGTGGTATAATTGCATTTTTTTGAAAAATACTTCTTTTATCTAAAAAATTAAATTGGTCCTTATATTATGTCTAAGAGACAAAAAATACGACTTCTGAAATAATAAGGAGTATATAAAATTCAATATTCAGTAAATACTATTCATAAATGCTTTTTGAATGACTAGTTTGGTAAGTCGTGGTGTGCTCAAACTCAGTGTTGCATGTAGCACAAGTTATTAAATTTCTTTGAAGAGATAATGGACTATAAAATAATGGGATGTTACAAATGGAATCAGATATCCATGGTGTTTATGATAAATAAGAATATCAGGAATAAATAGAAGGAGAGAATGGTTTATTCCATGTCTATAGCTCCGGAGCACCATCATTCTAAGAAGAAGGAGATACAAAGGCAAAAAAAAGAATACTATACATTTGATTTTTCATGTGGAATGAAGGGATACTAGAAGAGTAATTTCACCAATCCAAAGAATAATTCAAGAGTTTTATGTGAATTTTTTATTATATATAATATTCCCATGCCTACTAGTTAGGTAGTATATAATTCATGTGGTGCTCAAACTTTTATCCAATTATTTGTAGCAGGTAGATTTTGGATGGGTGGAATATGTGAAGTGGGTCTATAAATTTTCAATTGAGTGAGGCTGACTGCTCTATCCATTAGAGACTATCATATAACAATGTCCTAAGGATTGATATTTTTGAAGAATTTTTATCATGTTACACGTGTAACAAAGAACATTATTTCCATTTAATTCCAGTATATGAATGGATATATTTTCAAATTTAGAAATATAGGTTATAATTTGAAAAACATATAATATGTTAGGGTAAGTTATATTTAAATAATAGATTTTATGTTAAAAAATATGAAAACATATATTTGAAATTCATAATGAAAAAACTCATCATGATTCACTTGACACCCATTTAAGGAATTACCATATTAGTCATGTGAATGAGATGAACATTAAAATGATCATCCAAGATGATTACTTGGAATATTTTAATCTTAAGACACTTAAAATATATTATGATTATATACAATGAAGGATGGAAAAACCTCCATTGGGTATTCAAGATCAAATGTCTTCAAAGGTCCTACATTTTGAACCCAATGACGTGTGTATACCTTTCCAAGTAGATGATAGAGTTGGATTCTCATTTTTTTCATTTACACCAATGATAGGATATGATATGGTTATATATAATTAATTAGTTATATGTTCCAATAATTTGAGAAATTTAAGGGTTTCAAGAATTATGTAGAGAATCAAATTCGTAATATGGTAAAAAAAATTGATCGAATCAAGGTTGTGAATATTTTAACCAAGAATTTAATAACATTCAATAGGAAAATGGAATTTAATCTAAACTCACTTAACAGTATAAACTATTGTATAATGATTTTATTTAAAGTTGTAACCATACATTATCAGAAAATTTAGGATAAATGATGAGTCCGAAAAGTATTAATTAATAAAGAACCAACCAAATGTGCGAACAAAATTCCATTTGAGTTATGTTGTAGAAAAAATCACATTTTTTCAAACATTCATCCGTGAGGAGGAGAGATGTTTATTAAGGATAGATCAAGAAAAAATATAGAACCATGAGTGTTGATGTATATATTTATTTGGTATCCTAAGAAAAAAAGGGGATATTATCTATATAACCCTAAATATAGGAAAGTGGTTGTCACAAGAAAATAAATATTTCCTGATAGGGAGAACATTATCTTAGAAGATAGTGGGAGATTTATGGAATTTTTTAAATATTATTATAAATAAAAAAATAGTTGTTATAGGGAAAAATTATAAAATTCCACATAAAAGATATTTTTCCTAAAACACACGTCCTTCATAGAAGCACTAGAGTGGTATGTGACATAGAATTATAAATTAATTTAGTCATAGATGATGGGGGCTCATTATTGGTTGAGAATAATGATCCTACATCATACATGAATGTATTAGATATATTCTAATATATAATATAGTGTTATAAAGATATCAATTTTTAGAAAATCAGAAGATCTAAATTCTTGGTATGGATACATCTTTTGCATCAATATAATAGATATGATATAGAAGTGTTAAAAGAATCTAGTTATCACTGATTCTAGAGTGGAGTCTGATAAAATTGAAGATTTTGATATTGCTAAGAAACCCCTATGAATTCAAATATTTTTATTATTATTTTATGTGGATCATAGTTATGACTCATCTATCATAGTTTATTTTTAAAACACTAAAGTGTTGGATCTCTCAAAATAGTTGAGGTCACTTCAAAGGAAAAACGCATAATTCAAAATATTTATCCAATGATCTATTTTTCTTAATGTGGTGAAGTTGTAGTGAGTAGAGTATCCCATAAGGTAAATATTTAAAATCCCTTTACCAAGGATTTATCTCATCAGAGGAATGAGTATCATGTGAGAGATAGTGGAAGGAATTATGTTTTTTACTTCTCCCAAGTAGAAGGGTATTTATATTGGATTTGTTTATATAAAACTAATTTTTATAGTACTTGATTACATATCTTATTTACAATGTTTATTATCAAATTGGGATTTTTATTTTTCTTAAATTTTTTATTTGATTGTTTTTTTTGAATATGTATCACAATGAATGGTCATAGCAGTTACCCATTACGATGATTACCAAGAAGTTCCAAAATAGTATTCTATAATAATGTTCTATAGCCAGATCGTATTTTCTTATTAGACTTATATAATAAGAATATTAGGGGTAGGAGGCTCATACAACATTAATACACCATCTCATGATGTTTTCCATTGGTAATATCTAATATAAGAGGTCATAAGAACATACATTCCAATAAGAAATCCACATTTTCATGTGTTATTGAATGTCTTAATATTAAGACAAATATATTCATCCTTAGTGTATAAGTTTGTCATTAATTGATATTGTGAGTCACCTGCTTTTTTTAATAATGAAATTTATGATGAAATATTTTTTTTGATATGTACGATATGTTTGGTGCATCTTGAGTGATATTTAATTAATGGGTAATGTGAGAAAAGAGTTATCCGTTATATCCCTTGATGAAAGTTGATATTTCAAGCATTTCGACTAGAATGAAACTAATTTTATAAGTCCATGTCCATGGTTTTTGTGGGATAGTTCTTTATAAGAAATTAATAGAATGTGACAATGGGAATATATGTTGATTGAACCAGTATGAAAATTGATTAATTTGAGATATTGGGATAAAATTATTACATTAAATTTAAAGAATTTGTAAGAATATGGATTTCATTGCGATGTTAAATTCTTTCTCTATGGTATGCTTGGAATGTTTTGAGTTGATAAACCTAAGATTTATGCTCTTATACCGAATTCCACGTAGAAATATTCCACAAGGGTCACATAAAATGTGCTCCCAAAATATCAATTAAATTATAGTTATCAATTCTTGAAGTTAGAATAAATAATATTAAATTGCGTTTGTTTGATCACCATAATTTAGTCAAAAGTTATTCGAAATAATAAGTGAGTTAATTAATAGTAATAAATTTTTATTTTCATGTTTTTTAATAAAATATTTATCAAATATATCATATAATAATAAAAAGACATTTATTTATTAGGTATTCATTATTTAAAAACTGGAAAATGTCAATAAGGGAATGCAGACCAAGTATAATTATCTATATGGAAATGGTATAAATAATATTTACTTATATTTTTAATGTGTTGAAAATATAATGTATTTAATAATAATAATATTATTATTATTATTATTTCACATGGGGTCAAATATACATTATATTTTTGTAGGAGTTCTTGTATTTATTTTTCAACCATAAAACTGACATAATAAATATCTAATTATATAAATTTTAAAAGAACAATTAGTTCTCACAAAGGAAACACTGAAACACTCTCATGACCTAGTGCCAGATCAGGAATATATATTTCCCTCCTCTCATCCTACTTTAATTCATCATGAGGATCTCAAGAGTTATTCCTCCTCGAGATGAATTATGCTACAATCAACTATGTACAACACAATTAATATGGATTAGCTGTTCTAGCCTCCAAAAATTATATGGTGGAATTCTGAAATTTGGGTTCACATGTGGATCACAACAATAGTAATTCTACAATAGGATATTAAAACACAACTATAGTTCAATCATATATAGTCAACACGATCATCTATGAGGTGGGAATTACAAGTTGAGGTAATTATATATATTTTTTATAATGCAATTATAATGTAATCTTAAGATCCTTATGTTTTTTTCTAGAATTTAATTAGTCAAGAAATCTATAGGTTATTCATTGGGAATGATAGATTTGGTAATATTTTGAAATGTTTTATTTTAAATTTAGATAAAAATCCATGTTAGTCATATCATTCATGGTGCTTCCATTACGACCACAATGTAACATCCAAAGAATTTGTGAAATATATTTTATAAATTAATTTATCATTTTTTATATTTTTAATTACACACAAAACTATTTTTGGATTATGTCACATTTAAAATTAGGTTAATATTTCATTACACATTCCATTGAGTTTAAACGAAACATGATGTATTATTAAATTATTAAATGATAGTTATCACCAAGCTATTGTAATGATGGCTATGAATATAAATAAAATAATAATAAAAATATTTGGATTCAATATTTAAATAAATCTAATTCAATGGGACCAATTAGTTAAAAATTATTAGAAAAATGTTTTTAAAATAAATTAATACTTTTTCTAGAAAAAGATAATTTTAAGAAAATAATAATGTTTTACCTCAAAAAAATTAAAAAATCAATTTTAGCTAAAATTTTAATGAAATATATATATTTTATATTAAATAAAAATTATAACATTAATATCATGTGTTTTAAATTCAAAATATAATTATATATCAAATATAACTCTTAATACTGTATTTTTCTAAGAAGCATTTTTGTTTCCTTTGTCGCACTAATTTTAAATCTAATTTTTTTTTAAATTACTGAATTTTTTTTTTAAAAAATAAAAATAATATTTTAAATAATATAATAGAAAATATACTAGTATTAAGATTTTATAATTTTTTAAAACTATAATTTTTTTTAATGAATAGTGAAAAATAATGAATTTTAATTTAATATTTTTCTTTTTTATTTAAATTATTTATAAAATAAAATTAGATTTTAAATTGGTTTTAAACAAAATTTAGTCATATATACATATGTATATATATATATATATATATCAAATTTAGGTCATTGAAATCAATTATTTATTTCAATTTGATGTAATAATTTTTTTTTAAACTTTTGAACATTTTCTCTTTGAGAACCTGCTTTCTCATCATGGTTGTGGGACTTAGTTTTAATTAAAATTTCCAATTATATGAATATAATTTAAAAAATGGATTAAATATCATTAATACAAATTATTTATGTTATATAATATAGTCATTTTAATTTTTTACCAAAATGAATAACGAAAACAGTAAAAACTATTTACCCTGATTAAGGTAAAAATGGAGGTATTAGGTTAACTAAAAATGTAAAGGTGATAAATGTTAAAAAATTTATAAGAACATAAATTCATAGCCATATTAAGACCTTATTCATTTTATAAAAAATAATAATACATTTATGAGCCTTTTTTTAGGAGAAATATGTTTCTACAAATTTTTCTTTTAGAAAACATACAAATGTGCCACTCACCTCACTTATAAAAGGCCACCCCTCTACCCTATTATTATCACATTAAAAATATTTTGTTTCATACAATATCATAGAAAATAACTTATTAAAATCCATCATATCAACGAATATTACATTTTGTTGAAAAAATCTATCCTAGGATGTGTTTTTGTGGAATCCTAAGGAGGGTTCTTAAAGAGTAGGTAATGTTCTTTAATGAGTTATTTTATTTTATTTCTTCCTACAACTCCTACAAATAATTTTAAATAATGGTGATATAATAAAATATGTATCTTAGATATGACTATATGTTTTTATGTTATTTTAATTAACTAAATATATATCCAAATCTGTTAAATTGGCTACAAAATCATCATTTCTTTATACGGCAGACTACCGTCTTGTGTACCCATGTCATTCATTTTTCCATTACCACCTCTCACTGATATGTATGATGATGTGTAAAAAGTATATATATAAAAATATATATTATATTTATAAAATAAATAAACTCATTTATTCATTATATCATATATAAAATGCCTTCTTTACATTTGATAGTGGATACAATAATGTTGCTTGTGTTTAAGTAAGACAACCGCCTTGTGAAGCGATGCGATTCATTTTTCACTAACGTTGTAGATGAATGTCAATAAGTATTAATATATATGATATAAATGAAATTATTATAATATTAATTCCATATTTATAATTTTTAAAGGATAATTTATCATTTTATTTCTTACCTTTAGAGTCACTGAAAGATGATAAAATAATTCGTTTATGTGTGGACTGCTGCATTCACAAATTGACACGACTCTCAATTTTAATCACCAAAACTCATTTATGATATGAATTAATATATTTAAAGAAATAATATCTTATTTATGACATTATTATCATTATTTAATGATAAAATATCACATACCTCATTTCTATAATGATCTTTGAAAAATGGAAAAGTTACTCAAGCGTACGTACTGCACACCGTCTCCATAATTAAAACAAACTTCGAATATAAAACTGAATTATTAATGGTGGATATTAATATTAAAATTGATTTATTAATATTATATATTTTAAATTATTATTATTAAGGAATTATGGAACCATTATCAATGTTAGAGGACCAAAAAATACTAATCAAAACATATAAGGAGAGGAGGGGTTATTACCTGAAAATTCACATTAACAATGAAATGTTTATAAAAATGTAATAAAAGGAAATAAGTAAATAATATGTGGTATAAAATATATATATATGGTTCATAAATTGGTTTATAATAAAAAAATATTTATTATAAAGTATGTTTAAATGTGATTTAATGAATACAAGACTTACGATAATGGTTTTCTCGTATCCCTTTTATTTTTATAAGATTTATTTCATATTCACCATTAATTCTAGTTATGATGTGTATTTACTTCCATTATTTAATTTAATAACTATAATACTGAAAATTATTGTGATTTAAATATCTATTTTATAATCTCTCATTCATTTGGTTTACTCTTAAATATATACCAAAGCGGTAAGGGATTTTTGTCTCAATTTTCTATTTTCCAGACATATATCACATTATGCAGCAATATTATTATATGAGGTGCATACAATTCCACTTGGACATGTTATATCATGAATATAATTATTTAAATTATATTATCAGTTTTATTTGATGTAATTAAGTTATAGTAATTATGAATCCAATGTTACCAATGTGGTAAGAGTTTAATTCTATAATTTCATCGTTTATAGAGATTGTTTTGGATTATTTTTAAAAGATGCAATAATATGAAAAATCCATCAATATACTCATTATTTTTTGTATTCAAGAGTTATTAATTATATTTTAAAGTAAGAATACTTCTTTACATCTCGTTGGTATTAAAAATTATTAAGAAAATGTTTTTAAGAAAATACAACATTTTTTTTCTATTTGGTCAGCAATATAATTTCTTCCAAAACTATGTTTTCTAAAAATCTTTAAAATTTTATTTTTACATTATTAAAATTATTTATTAAAACAATTTAACCATGTTTAAATTTTCAAAAAATGATCATGTGTTTTTCTAATCAGTTATCATTTGACTTGAATTAAAATTAGAAATGAATATTTTTTTTAAATTATATCAAATTTACATAATTTCTTACCATCATGATTTTTTTAAAGATTTATTTATTATTTTAATGTTTATTTCTAAAGAATATAATTTTAATTTTTTTAGGTTTTAATGTTTTTTCTCAATGAAGATTTGATATCTTTTTGAATAAATGTTTTAAATGTTCTTTAAAATATTAATGTATAAGTTTAAAAGGTTATTTTCAAATAAATGTATTTTGAAAATGTTTTAACTTTAAACTTTTTCCCATGTAGAAAGGCTAATTTACTCAGAAAATGTCCCACGTAGTCTTTCAAAAATAATTTTCTATCTACTATGACACCTATTTATGTTAATTATTCATTACTAGGGATAAGATATAAAGATACCATCCTTATTATTTAAATTAATAGTTTATTCTCATTATTAAGAGATATATACAAAAATTTTCTCTATTCCATAAGTTATACCACTATAAAATGCATATGAAATAGAGATATGACATTTCTGGTTGGGACCACACTTTCCAATAGTCGAGTATCATTAAAATAATATCTTATACTTGGGAATTTAAATTGATATTTATGAATCCATTTATACATACTAGAATGAAGTTCTAGAAAGATGTAATTGGGGATGAATCTAGCTGATGAAATGTAGTATTATATTAGAGCCATTTAGAAACATGTACGGACTCCACAATGTAGATATAAATGTTATGATAAAAATAGGTGAACGAATACTGAATTTTAATTTTGTTAGAAGGTGTTTCTATGCAATTATATATATATAAAAGAAGGAAAAATATTCCATAGGTTTAATATACCATTTAAAATCCATGATCGTATCAAAACCATAGATTATCATTTTGAACTTTAACTAAACCTCCCTCATGTTACAAATATTTTCTATGAATCAATCCTTAGGAAGTATATACTTGACCCATCACATGTACTAAACTCAGATTTCATACCACTAGATCATGATATTTTTATGAGGAATAAATAATATAGATTCTCCATTAAATAGAGAAAGTTCTAAAAAACATTATCACTAACCAGGTTAATGTTTTGTGGTGAAATCACTAGCTTTTGAAGCTACATAGGAACATGTGAATATAATTATGAAGAATTATCCTATGATTCTAGAAAAAATTTATAAAATTGAAGGGAAAAATCTTTTTAAGTGGGGTAGAATGTAACATAATAAGAATCTGTAATATATTTTTTTAAATAAACATAATCATTTTGAGTTTTTTTAGTACACACAACTCTGAGTATGGAATATTGAGATTAAATGAAACATGACATACTATAAAAAATTACATTATCATTATAACATATATATTTCAGTGGAAGGTATGAATAATTTTAAATAATATATGAAAATATATTTTTACACATGTATATAATGTTAATTCTTTAGTTACCAATATATTTAAAATTAAAATTAAAACCATTTTAAAATAATAATAAATTTCAGAAAAAATATTTTTATTCGACCAAAACATTTTTAACTCAATAAATATTACTAAAAATAGTTGGTGAATTATTTTAATGAATTTTATATATTTTATGTTCAATTAACTATATTACATTCATCTTATGAGTTTTCTTAACAATAGACAATAATAAATCAAATTTTACTCTCAAAACTATATTTCTCGGAGAAATAATTTTTTCGCCTTTGGTACAATTAATTTATAAGAAATTTTAAAAAGTTTTATAAATTTTATTTTTAAAAAAAATCTTCATTTTTGAAATATTCATATCAATTTTATATATTGGTGAATATTTGATAATTTTTTGAAAAGAGTAATATTTTGATATGTAATGAAAAATACAGAATTTCAATTGAAATATACCTTTTCATTTAAAATATTTAAAAAGATAAATTATATTTAAATTTTTTTATAAATTATAATTAGTTCAACTTTATGTATTAATACAACTTATTTCATTTTAATCCATTTCATATTGAAATTGGATATAAAAATGCCACAAACATTTAAACATTTTCCCTTTCAGAATCGGCTTAATCATTATATCTGCAGGATTAATTTTAAAATAAAATTGTTCAATTATATGAAATACATTTAAAAAAATGTATTCAATATTTAAAATAATAAATATTTATATTATATAATAATATAAAATTAATATTTTTATAAAAATAATAGTGGTGAAAATAAATTTTTTTACTAAGGTTAAGGTAAAAATTGATTTAATAGTGGGTAAACTAAAAACATAAGGATAAAAAATGGATTAACAATTGTAAAAAACTAGTTTTTTGGTTATATATAGACATTATACGTTTTAAGATTCATAATAATCCATTTTTTAGTCTTTTTGAAATAGAAAAAAGGGGTACAACTTATTTTCAAATACAATACAAGTTTACCACTCACCTCACTTATAAAGGCCGCCCACTCTCCTATATTATTGACACCTTAAAACCTATTTGGTTCAAAAAAAACAACCCATATAGCCTCAATAAATCCCTCACAACATATAATCCCTATTTTTGGAAGAGATCCAACCTAGGAATGATTTTGGTAAAAACCTAATGTCACGCCCCATCTTTCGAATACCCAGAGCTGGTGCCATAAATAAGATCGATTCGGTTCAGGTTATAGAAAACCCGCAACTTCTAAAAATCGTCTTCTAATAGAAGATGATACCTGAAAAATTTATTTCAAAAATGTAGGGTGAGCAATGAATGCCCAGTAACGGGTTTTAAAATAAAACAATAAAACTTTTAAAAACATTCTTTAAAATTTTCCCTAAAATATTTAACATAAAGATAATATATAACACTAGTACACATCAAAAAAGATCTCAGTTAAAAATATGCTAATATATTTACATGGATACATGATTCAAATGTAGGCATACTCATTTGGAGTAATAAATAAAATAAGTTCTAAACATGTATGAAATATTCATATGAGAGCACAAATTAAACAGTTAAGAGTAATGAATAATATGAGTTGTGTGTAAATGTAATAACTTCAATTTCATACATCGAATACTAATTCACTAAGTGCATATTTCATGCCATAAACATTTACTATTATGATACACAAAAGTACTGGCTCATAACCATGGTTATTCTACTAGTCAAATATCCTTTTGGTTAATTAATTTTCATACATGTAATGAGGGAATGTATAATGCTAGACATTACATTCTATGTCAAGGCCCCGTGATAAGACCTAGGGGATAACTGTAACAGGAACCCATCCTGAAGAGCCTCTGTAACTAGACTCTATCCCAGAGAGCCTATGTAACCGGACTCCAACTCGGAGAGCCTCTGTAACCGGACTCCAAAACAGAGGGTCTCCTATAACCAAACCCCAACCTGGAGGGCTTACTTTTACCGGTCCCCAACACAGAACATACTAGTCTAATACATTAATCATGTGTTTAATAAGGACATGTATCCAAAGTCTCTCATACAAATTTGAATACCTAATTTCATGTATTTTATTTGGGGTGTCCCATACCACTCCAAACAATTAAATTCTAAATTCATTATTATATGTGAGGAATAATTAATAGTTTGATTCATCAAATAAATTAATATCTTTTTCAATTGGTTCAATAAGCTTCTAATGCATTATATTGCATATTTATAACTTCAGATAGGTATTAATCATGCTCAATTCATTCGCTGATAAATGGAAATGACATTGGGATAAATCATAATATGTTTGTTATAATTTAGATAATAAATTTCCCAATGACATCTATAATCTAGTAAATGTTCATTGCACATGTGATATTGATTTAAAACAAACAAGTAATGAATGGATGGGGTTACCACATAAAATGATAGTTATTTAATTTTCGAAATCCTTGGTTCGTGGAAATGAAAATTTATAGATTAAAATGACTAAGTTTGAATTAAGGCCGAAGTCATTTGTACACAAAGCTGGGGCTGATAAACGAACATGTCTTATTGAGTAGTCATTCCTTATGTTGAGAAGCATATAAGGATAATTGATTTATAGTGCATCATTTGTTTTATGTAATGAATATATTTAATTAAACATATCAAAAAACATATTTTAACCACCGAAGTTTATTTTAGTCCATGTTAATTCGGATTATGATTAAAAATAATAGGTTCTTACATGTAACAACATATATATATATATATATATAATATTTATACGTTACACCCACTTACATTGCCTAGAAGTAAATAGTCATCGAGTGTATAATCACATACTTTTAAATTTATTTGTATGGTGAGGATAATCTTCTATCAGCATAATTAAATTCATGCACATATATATGTTTTTCATGAATTTAAATTTGACAAATAAAATGTATATAATCTTCCAAATTGATTTTCAGTTGGACAAAATGGAGACAATAATTTCAATTACGTAAATAAAACATCCGATGACTAAATATTTAAAAATTAACCATCTTCCCTTACAATTTATTCTTATAGCATAAAACATAATTATAAACAAATTTATCCCTTACAAATTGTTGTATTTACAAGATCATACAATTTGATATTACACACTTTCAATATTTTTTATATCAAAAACATTATTTAATGGTTTAAAATCATCATCTAAAATTCATAAAATAGATCTGGTTTGAGTCACGTAAATTTTTCTATATAAATATATGTATATGAATATATATTAAGTGTATAATTGGGTTCGTAGATATAATAACACTTGAAAATAAATCCTTAAAGGACAATAATATTAAATAAAAATTAATTAAAGTAAAATAATCCCTTACACAACCATAAAATATAGGTTTTATAGAAATAAATAAATTTCCATTAAAAAACATAATATAGTAAAATAAATAAATGTTCGAGACAGATATTTAACCCTTACAAGAAAATAATCCCTTATGAAAATGGGTTTTAAAATTATATATAAGTTTTAAAACACTAATTGTGAGGATCATAAGTATATAACAAAAAATAATTATAAATTAAAATAACCCGTACACAAATAACCAACAACTTGAAAATAACTAACTACATGAAACAAAATACTTATTGAATTAAAAATAAATAAAAATATTAAAAAAAAACTAATTTCCCCTAAAAACATAAGGCTGTAAAATAAATAAACAGTCCAGACAAAGTATAATAAACCCTTAATCAAAAGGTAAAAACGTTGATCCACTTATATTATCTTGAACACACACAAAGGGCTGAATATAAGGCTTCCTCCCATAAGTTTTCAATTACACAAATGAGTAAGGCTCATTATAGCCATTTTTATAACATTCTTTGAAAATTGAGTAAATGAATTCAATACACTTATCCTATAATAGCACATCGAGAGTGACATATACCATATAAAATGAATTTAAACAACAACACAAATGGTATAAAATTTCATTTAGATGGATAGTTGCAGAACAAGACAAATTGAAAACTGCAGATGTTTAAATTTTAAAAGAAGAACAATACTATGTAGGCCATGGATTTTTTTCCACGCACAGAAGATAATCAAATATAAAAAAACAAAGAATCGTCTCAGTCCACCAAGGACAGATATTACAAAAATTATTCAGACAACAAAAAAGCTAGCATGAGTTCTAGAAAACCGAAACCCTGTCCTCACAGAACAACAACATACCTTGATTTAGGTTCGTGAAATTCAAAACACCAACCCAGTTCGTCAACAGGATTAGACTCCACCTCTGCCACGGATGATGCCACTTAGCCCCCAGCCCTTAGTCTCCATCGAAATTTCGTGCCTCCCGCTTCTCGACTCAAAGCCATTTGAACCCAACCACAGTGCAATGATCCTCGTCTCCCTTACCTCACAACAGCTGACGTCGGACCCTACTCAAGGCCTCCCTAGCCTAACTCGTGATAGCGCAACACCCCCCTATGAAACCCTAAACACGGACCCCCCAAATCTCTTTATGGGATTCCCCCTTTTTTCGTTATTTTGTTTGATTTCTTCCTCTATTTCAATTATAATTTTTCTATTATTATATTTTTATACCCTTATCATCATCTACTTTTATCACATATTATACTATTAAAAAGTCAAAAGTTCATATAATCTTATTAAAATTATTTTATCACTACTTTTTAAATAGTAAAAGTTATTATCAGTAAATTCTATTTTAAAATATATATTTTTATATTTTTATATTATATACTTATATGGATATAAATAAAATTAATAATAAAAAATTGAAAATATATTATCAAAATAATAATTATCCAAATTTGTACCATATATTTGTAATTTTGAAACCATAAAGAAACATGTTATGATTCAAATTAACTATAATTTTTGTTGAATTTTCATATATAAAATTCTAATAATTATATTAAAATAGTTAAATTATATATTTATATTTTTATTAAAAAATCTCATAATGTCTTTAATGTTTTTAAAACCTTAATCTAATCAAGATTTATAACAAGTATACATTATATTTTAATGAAAATATATAAAACCCATTTAATTATTCATATAATAGATTCCATATTAGTTCGCATAAGTAATGATGTTAAAATATTTCAATGAAATAATTCTCAATGTCATATATAAAAATATAGTATTAGTTTTATATAATTCTAATTAAAATATTATTTACATATGAATATGTATATATCAAATTTGGAAACGAGAAACAAATTAGATGTGTTCCTATATTAGTATAATTATTATTTGAAATATTATATTGAATAATAATTTTATTAGAATAAATTATATTCGACTGAAATACTTATTTTTAAATTATTATTTAAACAGTGTGAGATAATGTTTACTCTGAAAACTGTACTGGTTAACACGATAATTAAAACATAAAATTATTATTATTAAATGTGAAATAGTTTTTGGTGTCACATTATTCCCCCTTAAATGAATTGCATCATTGAAATTCCAAAATATTTGTACACAACCTGCAACAACAGCATACACACGTCACTCCTAAGGTTCCTTTAACAGAAACACCACCGATGGTCGGGTGATGATGACCTCTGGTTGATTCATAAGGTTGTATTCGGCTACTCAATTTCCTTGGCCCAGACACACTATGAACTGTTAGTGTTGAACTTGTGCCTAAAGCAATCATCCTTCTATAAAGAGGCACGAGAAGTGTGGAGGTCAAAAATTTTAGAGTGGACTAAATACTTATATGTACCACGTACCAAATAATTCTTTAAAATATTGATGTCGTAGAGTTCTCCGTATATACTAAAACCCAGGACCTTGTAAAGGTAGGCCGCTCGATGGTCACCATCCAAAGCAGCATCTAGAAATTTACCTATACCTTGGTAGTTATCAACCAAAGTGAAACAAAGAATAATAGTTTCATGAAATTTCCCCCTCTTTTTATAAGATTTAAATTGTTAAATTGAAATACAGTAATAGAAAAGATTTCTTCCTTGTTAAAAGATGAAGACTGTTTGGGAGGTTCGACACCCGATGGAGTTGTTCACATGTCAGACGTATGTGGGTATAAGGCTGGTACTCCTCAAGGCACATCTTGATGATTATAGTCTCTAAAAGTTGGGTATGAAGAGATAAACCATTGGTTGGTGAACTCATGTCTTCTGTCTGAAAATGTTTAAGAAGTCAAGCTTCAGTATGGAAATTATAGTTTAAGTAGAGTCATTGTTTAATATAAAAGCATATAAAAAAGAGTATAAAACATTATTCATTTATACATGATTTATAAAACTCAAGAAATTACATAATATCTTTCTCCCTCCCACAAAACAGTAATATGGATTTCCTGACATCCTCTATGATGACTCCTCATAGATTCCACTAATTTTGGGGATTTCCCCAGTTCTCTAAAAAATGGATCCCTAAAAAAGTTCTGAATTATTCTATCTCCTTGGTCTAGATCCAACATATACAACTATGATCTACTATATGTGGACATCTAGTATTCCTGTTGAGAGAAGCATGTTGGGTATCAAGTTGAGAAATATCTATATGAACTTGATGCTGATAATGCAAATGAGTAGTCTCGTTCTCAAGGGATTCAAAGTCTATAACTTGACCACGAAGACCATAGTTCAAAATTTGACATAAATATGCTACCTGGAGGTCACCCCCTTGTGTAGCCTCATTAAAGTCCTCATGATAAAATAAATTATTGGCTAGGTGAAAACATTTAAAGATACCCTCAACGTATTTCCCTTGTTGTGCATAAAATGATAATTGACCATTCATCATGAGATAATAGATGAAGCCTGCTCCTCAGTGTAGTTGGAGTACATGAGGAGAATTAGATACATAGTAGAGGGTATTTCATGATAAATTAATATTTTCCAATGTATTGATGTTTTCTATATATGATTTTCTCACTATGGTCTCTAATACTTATGTTGGAAAAAAAAGACAAGTATTCTTGTTTTCCATCTAAAAATTAAGAAAACTTCCTTCTTAGTAATGCTTATGTAAAAATTTCTTGTTCAGTTTGGGTTTTCCGAAGTTATCGAATCAGAATCCTCTAATACCAACTCTCACACCCCAACTCTCGAATACCTAGAGCCGGTGCCATATAGAGGATCGATTCGGTTTCAGTTCTGGGAAACCATCTACTTTGGAAAATCTATGTCTACAAAAAGCTGATCTATGAAAAATGTATTTCAAAAACATAGGGTGAGCATATGAGTTTTGAGTAAATGGTTTTAAAATAAGCAAATAAAACTTTTGAAAGCTTTTTTTAAAATTTTTCCATAAAACATTTCACTTAAAGCAAATTTTTAACACTAGTACACATCATAAAAGTGCTCAATTAAGAACATGATAATAGAATTATAAGGATACATGATTCAAATGTAGGTATGCTCATTTGGAGTAATAAATAAAAGACATTCTAAAAATGTATGAGAAATGAATATGAAATCAAAAATTAAACACCTAAGAGTAATGAATAATCAGAGTTGCACGTAAATGTAATAAATTCAATTTCATACATCGAATACTAATTCACGGAGTGCATATGTGATGCCATAAGAATATTGTTTTATGATTCTCATAAGTACTGTCAATTAACCATGGATATTATACTAGTCAAATATCCATTGGGTCAATTAATTTTCATACACATAATAAGGGAATGCATAATTCCAGACATTAATTTCTGTGTCAAGGCCTCGTGCCATGATCTAGAGGCCAACTATAACCAGACACCAACTTAGAGAGCCTCTGTAACTGGACTCCATCCTCGAGAGCCTCTTTAACCGGACTCCAACCTAGAGAGCCTCTATAACCAGACTCCAACCTGGAGGGTCTTCTGTAACTAGACCACAACCCAGAGGGCTTACTTTTACCTATCCATAACTCAGAACATACTATTCCAATACATTCCTCATGTGTTTAATAAGGCCATGTATCCAAAGTGTCTCATACCACATTGAATACCTAATTTCATGTCTTTTATTTGTGGTGTCCCATACCACTTCAAATAATTAAATTGTATCTTCATTGTGATATGTGATGAATAATAAATAGTTTGATTTATCACATAAATTAATAACTTTACTACTGATTCCATAAACTTATAATGCATTAAATTTTATGTTTATAACATTGGATATGTATTATTCAAGGTCAATTCATGCGCTGATAAATGGAAATGATGTTGGACTAAATCAAAATATGTCAGTTATTATTTAGATAATAAATTTTCCAATGACATGCATAATATAGTAAACATTATTTTCACATGTGATATTGATTTAAAACAGACAAGTAATGAATCAATGGGGTTACCACATAAAATGATAGTTCATTAATTTTCAAAATCCTTGGTTTGTGGAAATGATCATTTATAGTTTAAGATGACTATGTTCGAATTAAAAAAAGACATTTGTACACAAATCATGTTCTGATAAATAGTCACATTTTATTAAGTGGTCATGCCTTATGTTGCATAGCATATAAGGACAATTTATTTGCAACACGTCATTTGTTTTATGTAATTCATATAATTTATTAAAAATATAAAAAACATAATTTAACCACCAATGATTATTTTACTCCATGTTAATTCGGATTATCATTAAAACTTATAGGTTCTTACATATAACCATATATATATTTATATAATATGTATACGTCGCACCCACTTACATCGTTTCGATGTAAATAGTCATCGACACTATAATAAAATACTTGTAAATTTATTTGTATGGAGAGGATAATCATGTGTCCATAAACTTATATTCATGCACATATATTTGTTTTTCATGAATTTAATTTTGACAAATAAATTTTATATTATATTCCAAATTTATTTTCATTATGACAAAATGGAGAGAACAATTTCAATTACGTAAATAAAACTTCTAATGATTAAATATTTAAAAATTAATCTTCTTCCCTTATAGAGGATTCTTAAAGCATAAAACATAATTATAAATTAATTTATTACTTACAAATTGTTGTATTTCTAAGCTCAAACAATTTTATTTTACACACTTTTAATATTTAGTGTATCAAAACATTATGTAAGGGTTTGAAATCATCTTCTAAAATTCATAAAATTGATCTTGTTTGAGTCACAGAAATTTGTTTATATAATTATATGTATATTATTATATTCTAAGTGTATAATAGGATTTGTGGAAAAAACCACTTGAAAATAAATCCATACAAGACAATAATCTTAAATAAAAATTAATTAGAAGAAAATAATCCCTTACACAACCATAAAATAGAGGGTATATAGAAATAAATAAATTTTCTTTACAAAACTGAAGATCATAAAATAAATAAATGTCCGAGACAAATTTTTAACCATTAAAAGAAAATAATCCCTTTAGAAAACAAGTTTCACAATTCTATTTATGTTTTAAAATACTAATTATTAGGATCATAAGTATATAATAGAAAAAAATTATATATTAAAATAACACTTACACAAATAACCAATACCTTGAATATAATTAACTGCTTGAAAAAAAATACTGCTTGAATTCAATATATATAGAACTCTTTTAAAAATACTAATTTTTCCCTTACACACATAAAGTCGTAAAATAAATAAACATTCCAGACAAATTATAATAAACCCTTACTCGAAATGTAGAAACATTGATCCACTTAGGCTATCTTGCACACACTTAAAGGGCGAAAAACAAGGCTTCCCAACCAGTTTTCAGTTACACAAATGATTAAGGTTTTTTATAGCCATTTTTACAACTTTCTTAGTAATTTGAGTGTTTTAATTCAATACAATTATCTGATAACATCACATAGAGTGTGACATATACCAAATAAAATGAATTTAAACAACAACAAAAATGGTATAAAATTTCATTGAGATGGATAGTTGCGGAACAAAACAAATTGAAAATTACAGATGTTCAAATTTCAAAATAAGAACAGTACTAAGCAGGACATGGATTGTTTTTCATGATGAGAAGATAATCAAAGATAAAAACCAAAAAAATGTTGTTGTCCACCAAGGAATGATAGTATATAAATGATTCATACAACAAAAAAGCTAGCATGAGATCTAGAAAACTGAAACCATATCCTTGTACAACAGTAGAATACCATGATTTAGGCTTAGAAAATTTGAAACCCTAACCCCATTAATAACTAGTATTAGACTCCACCATCGCCGCAGACGACGCCACTCAACACCCAGTACTCGGTGTCCATCGCAAGTTCATGCCTCCCACTACCCGGCTCGAAGCTTCTCGAAGCCAACCACATTGCGACGCTCCTCAACTCCCTTGCCTCATGGCAGCCGACGTCAGAACATAATCGAGGCCTTCCTAGCCTAACCCGTGATGGCACAACACCCCCTTGTGAAAACCCTAAACACGGACCCCCCAAATCCCTTTAATGGATTCCCCCATTTTTTTCTTTCTTTTGTCTTATTTCTTCTTCAATTAATGTTATAATTTTGCTACTATTATATTTTTATACCCTTATAATTATCTAATTTTATCATATATTATTCTATTAAAAAGTCAAAAGTTCTAATAATCTTATTAAAATTATTTTATCACTACATTTTAAAAAGTAAATATTATTATAATTATATTATTTTAAAAAAAATATTTATATATTTTATATTATATACTTATAATGTTATGAATAAAATTAATAATTTATAATCGAAAATATATTATCAAAATAATAATTATCCTAATTTGTACCATATATTTTTAATTTTGTAACCCAAAGAAAAATTTAATATATTATGATCCCAATTAATTATAATTTTTGTTGAAAGTTTATATGTACAATAGTAATAAATTATATTAAAAAAGTTAAAATTTATATTTATAATTTTATTTAACCAAATTAAAAATGTCAATAATGTTTCTAAAATAATAATCTAATCATGATTTATAACCAGTATTCATCATATTGTTTTTTGAAAATATGTAAATCGCTTGTAGTTATTCATATAATAGATTCAATTTAGTTCGCATATGTAAAGACGTTAAAATATTTAAATAGAATAATTCTCAAGGTCATATATAAAATTATAGTATTAGTTTTTTATAATTTTAATTAAAATCTTGTTTAGATATTAATATATATATATATATATCAAATTTGGAAATGATCAAAAAATTAGTTGTATTCGTGTATTAGTATAACTATTATTAAAAATATTCTATTAAATAATCATTTGATTAGAATTAATTATATATGACTGAAATAGTTATTTTTAAATTATTTTTAAACAAGGTGAGATAATGTTTACAATGATAACCATACTGTTTAAAATGAAAATTAAAACATAAAATTATTATTATTACACGTGAAAAAGTCTGGGGTGTCACACCTTAGGATGATACCTGAAGAGAAGGTAATATTCTTCAACAATAGTTTTTATTTTTTAGTTATAGATACACAACCTAAAATTATTATTAAAACAATATTATATAAAAAATACATTATCTCCCATATAATAATATTATTTATTCATAGGTAATGATATACAATCATATCATATTCCATGAAATGTGTTATGAAATCATCGTTCAGGTGTACAATAGACTATAACCTTTTGAACTGAGGTTATTAGTTTTTTAATTACCACCCCTCATGGATGGGTATGATTATGGATATAAATTATATATATGATATTTATAATTTTATTATACATCTGGAGTAATTATTTCATATTTAAAATTCTTTTCATAACATTCCATAGGGGATACTATAATGTCACTTGTGTGTACAATGGACTACCACCTCACGAAGGGATGTGATTCATTTTTCACTAACTCTCTACATAGAAGATAATAATGATAATTTTATCTGATATAAATGAAATTGTTATGATATGTATGAAAAACCCAAGGTAAATAAACAATATGACATTTTTATATTTATCACTATTTTTGAAAAAAAATATTAACATTAATTTAAAGGGAATGCTATGCTCGATGGCATACCCAATACGCGACAACGAGTTCCTTTGAAATCTTACGTTGCACTCTAATAATAAAATAATATTATTTTAAATGGTAGTTAACGCCTAGCAATTGTAATGGCGGGAAAGAACGGAACTAACTAAAAAAATGATTATGTATGTTTGTCAAATATTTTTACTCTTTACAATAAATGTTAGAGGGTTGAAAATGCGAATGAATCCAATTTTTAGGCATAAACATTCTAATATTCTTTTAAAGGTCGATTAACCACCTTTTGATGGAGAACCTCTTTAAAATCCACCTTTTGACAATTTTATGTGTTATATTTGACAAAATAAAATTCTTATTTAGAATCGGGACATCAAAATCTACATTGTGTAATGTTTTGGTATTTTTCCGATAAAGTTCATTTTATAATGAACAGTGAAAATGTTGTATTTTAATTCGAAACCTCTTTTTTATATAATTTATTTATATTATTCGATTATCTTTTGAATTGGTTTTAAAGTTCAATTAGAATATATTTTTACCATTTAATCCAATAGTGGTCATTGGAATTAATTTCATCTTGAAATTGGACTTAAACTAGAGTCAATCATTTGATACTAATTGTTTCTTAAAAACACGTTATTCGTTTTGACAGTGGGAATTAATTATTAAATTAATTAATGCAACTTATATGTTTTTAATTTTGTAAAATATACTTCATTTTTGAATTATTAATATCAATTATAGCTTCGGGTGAATTTTTGGTATTTTTCTGAAAAACATCTATTTTTGATGAATAGTGAAACCACTAAGTGGTAGTTAAAGAAACTGATTTTTTCGTTTAAATGAAACTTTTCCACATCTGTGTTTTGAATTTCAAAAATCCGACATAAATGGTTGTCATTAGGAAGTAAAATTGGGTTCAATGGGATTAAAATAATTTTTTGGGGATTAGTAACTTTTATGTTCTTAATCGCGATTAGAGGTAATTAGTGTAGTTTAAGGTAAAAATAATGTTTTAATAATATGAGATGAGCTTGACACATGTCCTACCCTCATTGGATGTGTCATGGCCGACAAAGAGAATCCATGGGTCAACTTGGGGACCCCATGGAGCCTCTTTTGTTGGGAAATGACATAAATAACTTTTTATTTAATGTAAAATTAAAAATGACACAATCATGAGTTTTTTTACTAAAACAATTATAAATGGGGTTATACAAGTCGGATTTTTGACTAAAAATAGTCATTGGAAGGAAAAAAATATTTTATACATCATGATATTTTTTTATAATTTTTAGACATTAAATAAATAAAATTATTTATGACATCATAATGATGCAGTGATTACATCATTAATAAAGGATTTAAATAAAATGAACAGATAATGTAAAATATGTGACCTAAACATGTCCAAAACATATTGTATGAGTATCTTTCGAACCCTTACCACCTTATCCTCGAAATAAATCAATACGGGACCTTTAAAATCCGAAAATCATTCTAAAATAAATTAACATTTCCTTACTTTCCAAGAGTGCGCATCCTCTCCTCTTATAAAAGGATCCCACCTCTACCTCCTTACCCACACATCTCAGGCCTTTGGCTCGGCCAAACCCTGCCCATTTCGTCTCTCCACATCCCTATATTACTCCTAGAAGACTTAATTTGTGCAAAAGTCTTCCCATGGATGCCTTTGAGCTCAAATCAAAAAGAGTTACCCGGTTTAAAGGTAGTGTCTTCTCTTGTGTTCTTTTGTTTTATTTTGCTTCTCCAACCCCCTAAACTAATTTTATTCTTTTCTTTTGTAACAAATACAGTATATTAAATATACTAGTATGTTTTTATAAGAATAATTAGAGCTACACATACACACACCTACATCAAATGGTTAAAGAACATACTGTTTCTGTGGATGGCGAATTTCTGCCTCACGAAATGATGATTGTTCAACACTCATATAACACCTTCAAATGTGGCCATTAAGATGTCAATATATTTATATATGATATATAATATGTTTATGTTTTACTTAAGCTTATTTATTTTACTTTTGTGGCATTCCTTTATGGTTTCCATTGTGGGTAAACACGATAATTTCATTTTAGGAAATGCGGACTACCGCCCCCTCAAAGTGATTTGATTCGTTAATGCCATATGTGGGATGTATAAATGATGGATTTAAAGTTATTATATATGATGTATTTTACATATAAATGATTAATATAATTCTTGAATTAAAATATACATACCTCTCATTTGGTTTTAATTCCATTAATACGACATAGAAATTAAAGTAGCATTCATGCGTACGTACGACTTACAGTCTCCATGAACGGTGCATTTCATTTCATACCTCTAAATGATTATGTAATATTATAAATACTTGTATATTATGGATATATATGATATATATGATATAAAAATCATGAATATCATTCTGGATATAATGAACCTTTGACCACACGAACAACATGTAATTGTAAGAAGTACACTTTCGACTTAATAACCAAATATCGACAAAACAAACATGATTAACGTAAATGATTACATAATGGTTATAACATAAAAATAAGTGATATAAAATGAATAATTAACATGAAAAAATATTCTTAATCAAGTAGAAATTAATTCACGTTTATTATTCCGGACTTTAAAGAACGATCGAGTCAAGTCGGACCCGAGGTAAGGGATCCTACCCCTCTCTTTCTTTTTAAGTACACTCTTTTATGTCATTCCTTTTAAGATCATCTTTCTTATGATTGGGATGTTATTTTATATTACTAATACTGTAATTTTTTTGTTCATATGATTAGAGACCCTATTTTTTTTCTCACCAATCAATTTTGGACGTTTTGAGTGGCGCCGTTAGGCTGTCGAATTTTCGTAAGAGATCGAACCTCACTCTTTCTTTTTAAGTACTCTCCTTTATGTAAATTCTTTTAAGCTCCTCTTGGTTATGATGGAGGATGTTATTTTATATTCCTCGTACTTTACTTCTTAGGTTCATATTATGAGATACCCTATTTGATCTCATAAATACATTTTTGGAAGCTTTAAGTGGCGTCGTTAGGCTGCCGTGTTTTCGTAAGGGATTTTTCATCTCACTTTTATTCCCGTGAAATTTATGCTACATTTTCCACTATTTCCTTTGAGTGGTGTATGTAATGCACATTAGTATACAATTTTTGTATTATAATTTCATTAATGGGTATTTACACCTTCATTGTATGACCCCTCTTCCATGGGGTGTACTTTTCGAAAGTTACCCAACTCGGTAAGAGGGCCTTTCACCCTCCTCTTTTTAAAAGACTTCTTTTGTTATGTATTTTAATTCACATACTATTATGTTGGGATATGTTATTCTATATACTTATTTATGTAAATTTTATATCCAAGTGATGAGATACCATTTTCTCTCTGATTAACTCATTTTCTGAATTTTAAAGTGACGCTGTTAGACTGTCAGATTTCTGTAAGGGAACTTCTTAACCCACTTTCAATTCTTTGGGTTAAACCTCGACTTATTGATTTTTTTTATGCCAAGATTATGTGTGGAATCCATATTTTGTAATTTCCACAAACCTTTTTGTGGATATGGTGTTTCTACACATAATCATCTCATTGATAAATTCTTACGAACTTGTCTGGGAAATCATAACTCAATCTCATTTCATTGAGTTAAATATCTATGTCAATGGTTTTGTTTTTCCAGGATTATGTGTGAATGACCACTGATTGTTTCACACTTAATATCCACTTATATTGGGTTTATTTATATTTCTCACACATAATTATGTGATATATTTATCCTTAATTTAAGGATACCATCTTTATAATGGATTTCATCTCAATTTACATTTCCATTGAGACTTCATTGTTGTAATGCACAAATTCACTCTTATATGGTGTGTAAACTCTCCTTTGACATATTATACCATGAATCCTTTTATTCTCATGATATTATGAAGCTCGGATTACATGTTATTCCGCAATTATTTGTATTCAAGAGTCTATCATTTTGTTAAAAACACTTTAACAAAAATATCGTTTTCAATGTTTTAAAGATTCATTATTCTAAATCTTTATATTTAATGTCCATGTTTTCAAAATGGTTTTAAGTATTTATTTATACGGACATTAATATTTTAAAATTATAATTCCATTAAAATCTTCAAAGTGGTATGGGACACTTTGATTCAAAATTCTCTTTTAAATGGTTTTTAAAAATGGATTTCTCAATTCAATATAATTGAATTACTTATTGTGATTGCAAATGAAATTTTGTTATTGAAATGTTTATATTTTCAATATTTTATGTTTAATGATGTTACTTGGACATTTTACGGATGGTTACGTGATAAACCATTTGACGGGTGGTGCCGTGAATACCAGGACGGGTGGTTACGTTATAACCTCCAATGCATTGGGTATGGAAGTTGTCCATATGGCTATTCTATTAAGTATGTGTGGAAGTCGATAGTATGGTTATTCCATTTAAGTATGTTTATGTCCCAAGTTACCTTTATATGTTATGTGTTCTTCATATGGGTTTTATGGTAATCTTTTGGTTACAAAAGGGTAAGTAATGATATTTTATTCAGTGAATATTTTTTACTACTTCCTAAAGGTGAAAGGTATTACTTTGATAAAGTATACATGGTTTACGTGTTGCTTTGAAAAACTAACAGTTTTAATTCATTGTGTATCCCTTTCTGAGCTTTTTATGCTCACCCCAAGTTTTTTTTTGAAATCTTTTTCACAGGGATTAATGTGGAATAGGGTCAAGGATGGGATCAAGTGAAAGTCATGCTATCTAAAACATGGAACTAGACATGTTTCTTTTAAAGAGTTTTTATTTTATGGAAACTTAGTAGAAGTGTCTACTTTGTAATATTTTGAGATGTAATAGTTATGAACTAATTCTCTAAATCACTAAACCTGAAAAGATCTTCAATGTTAATTATTAATTTAATTCAATATCATGTAAGGTTTAAGGCTGGGGCCTTATAGTTGGTATCAAAGGTCAGTTTAGATAACTTTAGAGGTTAGGGTATCCTCTAAGCATAAGTGACATTACCATAATGGTTACGATTTCATAAAGAGTCCTAGTTTTAGAAAACGTGGATGAGTAAGTATATCGTAATGTTTATCTTCCTCATTAGTACATGATGGTTTTGTTGATATTCTCACACTGACCTTTTTGGTTTTAGTAAATGGATGGATCTAGCAGGCACCAAAGTAACAGTGGATGTGAAGTAAACTGTGACAGTTTTTTGAGCGAGAAACTGAATGATATGGGAGCTACAATGAGAACTCTTGTGTTTATCCTCAACCAACTATCTGGAGTCATGATTGACCACCTAAACCTTGGTGATTTCTAAAAGGCATCACATATGCGAGAAACAAATCCCTACAGAACTATAGGTAATTATCATAAAGGTAAGTGTGTTAAAAAACCTATGTGTGAAAGATGTGGAAAGAAACACCTAGGAAAATGTTTCAAAGGGACAGAAATATTCTATATATGGGGAAATGAAGGTCATAAAACAAGAACCTTCCATGTAAAAAGGAATCATCTAGTTGACTCTAGGAAAGGGAAATACGTTCTTTCTGAGGGATCAATTGAATGTTTTAAATGTGGTGTGCATGGTCATTATGCAAACCCATGTCCTATGAAGAAGTTTTGGGAATGGGATCACCAAGATCGTAAAAATATTCGTTTACTAATACCTAATTCCATTCCGATTGAGGTTGACGAAACTGACAATGACCAATCGAAGGAATGGATTATTTCATAACTTTTGTTTTCCTATTTTGGAATCTTAGGATATGATTCATGATTTTGTTTTTAGGAAAGAAGTATTTTTGAATAAGTTGGAAAGGAATAGTTAATGGATCATGAAGAATGTTGAATGAGTAAGAAGTCAACATATAAAGGCTTCAAGAGTTATGGTGAAATTATTAAGAGTATTAAGTCTCTTTTGATGATGGGGTTACATTAGAAGACTTTTTATAGTATGTGTAACCCTGATTTTTGATATATGAAAATTTTATTCAAGGAATAGTTATTTTTTCTTTTGTGGAAATAGTTATAAAGAACCATTTGGGTTTATATGATCCTTACTTTTGAGGTAATTATGGGTTACTATATGTTATGATGGAAAGTGAAAGGCATGAGATAAACTTGAGGTTATAATATGTTATGATTATTTTTGAAGATTTTATCTCGATTTTAGGAATGTTTTAATAATTATATAGTTTTTGAAAAAGGACAACACGTAGACCGTGTGACAACCCGTCGTGTCGGACAAAGATGCGGGAATCGAACCCACAACCAAAGTGCGACTGGTATTTATCTCCTACCACTAGACTACGTGAAGTCCCTGGTTAGTTTGACTAATTATTTTTAGTTAGATGATTTTAGGAATCAAGAGTATGTTTATTTTGGGTTATCTATGGAAATGAATAACCTATCATCAAGGATATGTGATTAGGTTAATTACTTTTCAATATGAGAATTTATGAGCAAATGATGTTATTTGGAGATAAAAGTTAATTTGTACCTTGGAAGACTATGTCATTAAATCCTTAAAATATTTGGGTTTCAATCTTAGTTTGGATTACTTTGAAGAATCTTATGGAAAAATTGTTTATCAAATGGTCCTCGTTGAACTTTGGGTTTTGTTGGACAAATTTTGGAGATTAAGAATAGTTTTTTTATAAAGGGTTATCCTTTTCTGGATTATCTGATCTTGTACTAACCTTTTTGGTTTTGGTTTTGGTTAAAGTCTAAAGACATGGGAAGTATATAGTTCTATTTTTTGGGTTAGGTGATTCTCTAGAAGTTGATTATAGCTCTCTTAATGTAAACAAGTCATCCTAAATACAAATCTTTTAGAGAAAATATGAGTTCGTGTAAGAAATCTAGTAAAATTTGGAAGTCAACATGACAAGTAAGTATGTTTCATTATGTTTTAGTTAAGCTCAAAAATAAATTTCTCAATGAAAGGTAACTAAAAAAAAGTTTCTATTAACTTTTCTTACTGGGGAATCCAATAGCATTTAACCCATCACAAGTTTGCGATTTTCTTATAGTTAACTTTCTCTTAGACATGTTTACTATCACTCTCCATCAGAACATGACCCTTTGTTTTTTTTCCTCCATGTCCATATTTTCATACATGGAATCTTAGTATGGGTTAACTCGGGTGACCTTTGTACTTACCTTTCTTTCTTTTAAAGTGATAGTTTAAATTACTCTTTTTCCGATGTGGGACATACAATGGATTTTTCAAGCCCAATTTTGAAATTGCGAGGACCCAATTCCCAATAGGGGGGAAGGATGTAACACCCCAGGTAAATAAACAATATGAAATTTTTATATTTATCCATATTTGTGAAAAAAATATTAACATTACTTTAAAGGGAATTCTATGCTCGATGTCATACCAAATACGCGACAATGAGTTCCTTTGAAATCTTACGTTGCACTCTAATAATAAAATAATATTATTTTAAATGGTAGATAACGCCTAGCCATTGTAATGGCGGGAAAGAAAGGAACTAACTAAAAAAATGATTATGTACGTTTGTCAAATATTTTTACTCTTTACAATAAATGTTAGAGGGTTGAAAATGCGAATGAATCCAATTTTTAAGCATAAACATTCTAATATTCTCTAAAAGGTCGATTAACCACCTTTTGATGGAGAACCTCTTTTAAATCCACCTTTTGACAATTTTATGTGTTATATTAGAAAAAATAAAATTCTTCTTTAGAATTGGGACATCAAAATTTACATTGTGTAAATTTTTGGTATTTTTCCGAGAAAGTTCATTTTTTTAATGAACAGTGAAAACTGTTGTATTTTAATTCAAAACCTCTTTTTAATATAATTTATTTATATGATTATATTATCTTTTTAATCGATTTTAAAGTTCAATTAGAATATATTTTTACCATTTAATCTAATAGTGGACGTTGGATTTAATTTCATCTTGAAATTGGACATAAACTAGAGTCAATCTTTTGATACTTATTATTTCTCAAAAACACGCTATTTATTTTGACAGTGGGAATTAATTATTAAATTAATTAATGAAACTTATAAGTTTTGAATTTTGTAAAATATACTTCATTTTTGGATTCGTAATATCAAATATATCTTAGGGTGAATTTTTTTTATTTTTCTAAAAAACTTCCACTTTTTATGAATAGTGAAACCACTAAGTGGTAGTTAATGAAACTGATTTTTTCATTTAAATCAAACTTTTCCACCTCTGTGTTTTGAATTTAAAAAATGTGACATACATGGTTGTCATTAGGAAGTAAAATGTGGTTCAATGGGATTAAAATAATTTTTTGGGGAATATTAACTTTTATGTTCTTAATCACGATTTGAGGTAATTTGTGTAGATTAAGGTAAAAATAATGTTTTAATAATATGAGATGATCTTGACACATGTCCTACCCTTATTAGATGTGTCCTGGCCGACCAAGAAAATCCACGGGTCAACTTGGGGACCACATAGATCCACTTTGGTTGGGAAATGACATAAATATCTTTTTATTTAATGTAAAATTAAAAATGACACAAACATGAGTTGTTTTACTAAAACAATTTTAAATGGGGTTATAAGAGTCAGAAGTTTGAATATAAATAGTCATTTTAAAGATACAAAGATTTCCTACATCATGAGATTTTTTTTATAATTTTTAGACATTATATAAATAAAATTATTTATGACATCATAATGATGTAGTGATTACCTCATTAATAAAGGATTTAAATAAAATGAAAAGATAATGTAAAGTATATGACCTAAACATGTCGAAACATTATTGGATGAGTATATTTCGAACACTTACCACCTTATACTCTAAATAAATCAATGTGGGACCTTAAAAATCCGAAACTCATTCTAAAATAAAGTAACATTTCCTTACTTTCCACGAGTGCCCCTCCTCTCCTCTTATAAAAGGCCCCCACCTCTACCTCCTTACCCACACCTCTCAAGACTTTGGCTCAGCCAAACCCTGCCCATTTTGTCTCTACACATCCCTATATTACTCTTAGAAGTCTCACTTTGGGCAGAAGTCTTCCCAAGGAATTCTTTTGAGCTCAAATCAAAAAGAGTTACCCGATTTAAAGGTAGTGTCTTCTCTTGTGTTCTTTTGTTTTATTTTGCTTCTTGAACCCCCTAAACTATTTTTATTCTTTTATTTTGAAACAACTCCAGTATCTTAAATATACTAGTATGTTGTTATAAGAATCATTCGAGCTACACTTACACACCACTACATCTAATGGTTAAAGAACATACTGTTTCTGTGGATGGCGAATTTCTGCCTCACGAAACGATAATTGTTCAACACTCATATAACACCTCAAAAGGTGGACATTAAGATGAAACTATATTTATATATGATATATAATATTTTTATTTTTTACTTAAGATTCTGTATTTTTATTTTGTGGCATACCTTTATAGTTTCCATTGTGGGTAAACAAGATAATTAAATTTTAGGAAGTGCGGACTACCGCCCCCTCAAAGTGATTTGATTCGTTAATGCCATATGTGGGATGTATAAAGGATAGATTTAAAGTTATTATATATGATGTATGTTACATATAAATAATGAATATAATTATGAAATGAAAATATACATACCTATCATTTGGTTGCAATTCCATTAATACGACATAGAAATGAAAGTAGCATTCATGCGTACGTACGGCTTACCGTCTCCATGAACGATGCATTTCATATCTTACCTCTAAATGATTATGTAATATTATAAATACTTGTATATTATGGATATATATGATATATATGATATCCAAATCATGAATATAATTCTGGATATAATGAACCTTTGACCACACGAACAACATTTAATTGTAAGAAGTCCACTTTCGACTTAAGAACCAAATATCGATAAAACAAACATTATTAACGTAAATGATTACATAATGTTTATAACAAGGAAATAAGTGATATAAAAGGAATAATGAACATGAAAAAATGTTCTTAGGAATGTATAAATTAACTCATGTTTATTATTCAGGACGTTAAAGAACGATCGAGTCAAGTCGGACCAGAGGAAAGGGATCCTACCCCTCTCTTTCTTATTAAGTACACTCTTTTTTGTCATTCCTTTTAAGCTCGTATTTCTTATGATTGGTATGTTATTTTATATTACTACTACTGTAATTTTTTTGTTCATATGATGAGAGACCCTATTTTTTTCTCACCAATCCATTTTGGATGTTTTGAGTGGCGCTGTTAGGCTGCCGAATTTTCGTAAGAGATCTAACCTCTCTCTTTCTTTTAAAGTACTCTCCTTTATGTAACTTCTTTTAAGCTCCTCTTTGTTATTATTGGGGATGTTATTATATATTCCTCATACTTTACATTTTATGTTCATATTATTAGAGACCCTATTTGATATCATAAATTCATTTTTGGAAGCATTAAGTGTCGCTGTTAGGCTGCCGAGTTTTCGTAAGGGATTTTTCATCTCAATTTTATTACCGTGAAATTTATGATACATTTGCCACTATTTCCTTTGAGTGGTGTATGTACGTCCCATTAATATACACTTTGTGTAGTATAATTCAATTTGTGGGTATTTACATCTTCATTGTATGACCCTTCTTCCATGGGGTGTACTTTTCGAAAGTTACCCAACTTAGTAAGGGGACATTTCACCCTCATCTTTTTAAAATACTTCTTTTGTTATGTCTTTTAATTCAAATAATATTATGTTGGGATATTTTCTTCTATATCCTTATTTATGTAAATTTTATGTCCAAGTGATGAGATACCATTTTCTCTCTCATCAACTCATTTTATGAATATTAAAGTGACGCTGTTAGGCTGTCAGATTTCTGTAAGGGAACTTCTTTTCCCACTATCAATTCTTTGGGTTAAACCTCTACTTCTTGATTTTATTATGCCAAGATTATTTATGGAATATATATTTTGTAATTTCCACTAACCTTTTTGTGGATATAGTGTTTCTACACATAATCATCTCATTGATAAATTCTCACGAACTTGTATGGGAAATCATAACTCAATCTCATTTCATTGAGTTAAATATCTATGTCATTGGTTTTGTTTTTCCTAGATTATGTGTTAATGACCTCTGATTGTTTAACACTTAATATCCACTTATATTGGGTGTATTTATATTTCTCACACATAATTATGTGATAGATTTATCCTTAATTTAAGGATACCATCTTTAAAATGGATTTCATCTCAATTTACATTTCCATTGAGACTTCATTGTTGTTATGAACCAATTCACTCTTATATGGTGTGTATATTGTCCTTTGACATAATATATCATGAATCACTTTATTCTCATGATATTATGAAGCTCGGTTTACATGTTATTCTGTAATTATTTGTATTCAAGAGTCTCTCATTTTGTTAAAAACTCTTTAACAAAAATATTGTTCTAAATGTTTTAAAGATTAATAATTCTAAATATTTATATTTAATGTCCATGTTTTCAAAATGGTTTTCAGTATTTATTTAGATGGACATTAATGTTTTAAAATTATAATTCTATTAAAAGCTTCAAAGTGGTATGGGACACCTTGATTCAAAAATCTCTTTTAAATGGTTTTTGAAAATGCATTGCTTAATTAAATATCTTGGAATTACTTATTGTTATTGAAAATGAAATGTTGTTATTGAAATGTTTACATTTTCAATATTTTATGTGTAATGATGGTACTTGGACATTTTACGAGTTGTTACGTGATAAAACATATGAAGGGTGGTGCCATGAATACCAGGACGGGTGCTTACGTTATAACCTCCAATTCATTGGGTATGGAAGTCGGCCGTATGGATTTTCCATTAAGTATGTGTGGAAGTTGACCGTATGGTTATTCCATTTAAGTATGTTTATGTCCCAAGTTACCATTATATGTTATGTGTTCTTTATATGGGTTTTATGGTAATATTTTGGTTACAAAAGGGTAAGTAATGATATTTTATTCAGTGAAGAGTTTTTACTAATTCCTAAAGGTGAAAGGTATTACATTGATAAAGTATACATGGTTTACTTGTTGCTTTGAAAAACTAAGAGTTTTCATTCTTTGTGTATCCCTTTCTGAGATTTTTATGCTCACCCCAACTTTTTTTTGAATTGTTTTTCACAGGACTTAATGTGGAATAGGGTCAAGGATGGGATCAAGGGAAAGTCATGCTATATAAAACATGGTACTAGACATGTTTCTTTTAAAGAGTTCTTATTTTATTGCAACTTAGTAGAAGTGTCTACTTTGTAATCTTTTGAGATGAAATAGTTATGACCTAATTCTCTAAAACTCTAAACCTGAAAAGATCCTCAATGTGAATTATTCATTTAATTCAATATTAAGTAAGGTTTAAGGCTGGGGCCTTATAATGTATGTCATATTTATGAATTTTAAAATTTAATAAATAATTTCATTTCTGGCTATTTCACTCATTGAATGATGATAACATCATTCTTCTACATGTGTTATACCTCATTTATGATGTGATGTAACTCTCTCTTTTCAAACCCACACCATAGAGATGATTTGTATAATTTATTTAAATAAATAATATATTATTTAAGATATTATAATAATATATTAAATACATAATATTATATACATCTATTCTATAATGATATTTGAAAACTATAAATGTTACTCATGCATACATACGACCTATCGTCTCATTGATAATGATGTACTTCATTTATGAAAAATCATATATAATGATTTTTTAAAAATTATTATTTAAGTATAAATATAAATATAATTTAATCATTATTATTCCAGATATTATGTAACCAAGATGAATTTAAGATGAACATAAATAAAATTAAAACACATAAAAATAACGATTGTTACCAGAAACCAGACTTTAACATTGAATTGTTACCAAACTGGTAATAAAATGACATAATTAAATTCTATATGGTATGATATATATATATATATATTGTTAATTGGTTTATAATAAAATTATATTAATTATATTGTATACTAGAACATTTATGAAGGAATTCTAGACTTATCGGAAGATTTTTCTCATCTCACTTCTGAGATTTATGACATATTCAGCACTTAGTTTTGTTAATTACTGTACATATTGAACTTGAATGTTTTTAATGATTAATATAACTAATTTTATTATGATTTATATTTTTATTTCAGTATATCACAATCATGTGGTTTTTGGTTAAAAATTTACTGAAGTGGTATGGGGTTTTCATCTCAATTTTTTCTTCTTTAAGACAATTGTTACATTATGCACATATATTATTATATGAGGAATATATACTACCAAAATGACATGTTATATTACTAATATACTAATCTTAATGATATTATAAGTTAATTTAAAGCTATTATTTCATGGGTATTATTATTAAATAGTTTTCAAATGTGGTACATGTTTTAATGATAAAACCTCAACATTTATCAGGATTGGTTAGGATTATGTATCCAATGATGAAATTCTAAGATAAATCTCACAATATAATCATTAATATTATCTAAATTTGGTAATTAATTATATTTTCATGTAATAATAAAATTTTACCCTGTTTTATATTAAAAATAATTTATAAATTTTTTTTATAGAAATGTCACAATATTTCTCTCTTCGGTTAAAAATATTTTTTTCCTTCCAAAACCCTGTTTTCTAAAAATGTTTTAAATTTTTTTTAACATTATTATAATTGTTTATTAAAAATTTATTTACCCATCTTTTACATTTCATATATTATTTTTAATGAAATAATATTTTCATTTTCAAAACAATGAATATTTGTGTTTTACCAAAATTGTGAAAGGAATATCTGTTTTAATTTGTATGAAATGTATGAAATTTTCTTATATAATGGCGTCAAATTTTCTTGAAGGTTAATTTAAAAAACTCTACTGTAATTTTTAAAGAATATGGTTTTCAAAATGTTGTAAATAATTTTTATTTCAAAACCATGATTTATAAACATGTATTCAAAAATGTTTTTAACATTCTTTAAATGATTTATTAATGTATGTTTTACCCATGTCTTATTTTTTTATAATTCATTTGAATAGAATATTTGTATTGTTTTATGAAAAAATATCATTTTTCTTTTATTGAAAATCTGAAAATAATATTTGATTTAAGGTGTATAAAATCTGTATAATTTTCCATCATGATGAACCCAAAATACTTAATAGCTTACATAATAATTTTTTATGGTTAGTATCAATGAAAAGGATTTCAAAAATGGTTTGTGTCTTAAATAGTATTTTTCAATGTGGATATTATATTTACTTTAATAAATTTTTTTAATGATATATAAATATTCATGGATATGTTTAATAGGTTATTATATAAGAAAATGATTTTGAAAATTTTTTAACTTTTAAAAAAAGTGTTTTCCAGGTGGAAAGGATATTTTCCTTAGGAAATGTTCCAATTAATATTTCAAAAATCCTTTTACATATATTATGATATAATTTTAATTAATTAACTCATTAACGGGGATATTAACCATGGATACCATTATTATTATTACTCGGAATGGTTAATTTTTTGGATGAAAATTTGTGTATGAACCACATTTATATTAAAATGGATATAAAATGATATAATTCCTATGAAACATAATTATTTTTCTGTGGGTTATTGTTTGATGAATTAAATAAATGATTAAGAATTATTTTTCTCTTCCATAGGTTATTTTATGCACAAATGTTTATAAAACCCATTTCATTTCATGTTTTCTAATATGACGAATATTTTTAGATCTTATGGAACACATATGTATGATTTTCATTATATGACATTGGTTATATTATAATAAAGGATGGTTTTTACATTATATCAAAGGTTGTTTGTTACATTATACCAAGGATGGTGGATATGCTTAACCAAGGATGGTAGTTATGTTATAACCAAATAGGAAGGGGGCCGATATCTCCATCCAGTTCATTGGGTAATGATTTATTTGTCATGAGATAGATGATAATATAACTGGGAGTGAACAAGGATTAGTAAAGGGATTTTTCCACTATGGTGATCTTGTGAGTTAACCTTGACTATTATATAATGGTTACAGGTGTGAATCCACTCAAATGTAGGGGATTTTATTCCACATGGGATAATGTTCTGTCTTACCCAGGAGGTGTATCCACCCATGGAGTTCCCTAATAGGTTTTGGAAATTAGCCTTGATTATTAGGGAAATGAATTTCTATTTATTTTTTTTACCATAATTCATTGTATTATTCCAATGTTATTATCTCTTGAATCTTTTTATTTGATTTTATGATGATTCATGTATTATGAAATACCATTCATTATGAAATGACTTAAAATTATGATCTATGATATCAAGATTATTGTTTTCAAATGTTATTATCATGTTTTCATGCACTTATTTTCATGTAATGCTTACATATCTTCCTTTTTTACCCTTACTAAGTATTTGAACTTATACATTTTTATGTTTCCTTTCCCTTGGTTTTAAATAAAGGATTTATGTAGTGTATGATTATTAAGAGTACTAAATGGTAATTTGGGAAACATTGAAAATATTTTAGAAAATTAGAATATGTTATACCCAATCTCAAAAGACACTAAACTATTATAGTTATCCATCATGATAATGTGTAATGTATTGTAAATTAATAGAAAATGATTTCATATATTTTCATGAGATTCCTCAGTCCTTATACAAAACATACAACCTTTAGGTAGGAAGTTCATTATCATTTGAGTCCCTCATAGTCTTTTATTTATTTGAATTATAATGTGTTTTAATTACCTATTTTTCTTGATTGGTGATGATATTTTGGGGTGTGTGAATTTTTGTGATACACACATATTATTAATTTTTACATGAATGTTTCAAGAGTAACTATTTACCATTCTCGACAATAAATACATGTTATTATTTGATATTAAAATTTTTCATTATTCAATGTTTTGATTATCCAATTATGTTCTTCTTTATTATGTGTATTTATTTACTCTTGGAGGCGGATCTTGTTATTCATGATAGGTGGACCATAATAGTATTATTACCCCTTGAGTGGGTGTGTGAAAAATGTTTGGAAATGACTATAGTGGAATGATACATAGGTTAGGAGCATGATAGCATCATCACCTGGCCTAAAACTCAGGGCACTATATATATACCGAGTAACATAATGAAACTAAAAACCCATTTTGAATATTTAATAGCATTTCATAAAATGAATAACCTTTCAGAAAGATGTAACATAACAAACCATTATGCAATTTATAGTTATCAAGTATCAATTTTCCATCCTTATGGCTAGTTCATGATTATTCTTGATATATTGAACATTTTTTCAATTTAGAGGGGAAAATAATATTATTGAGTAACATGATGGAATTGTTAGAACATGAGATATATAATGACCAACAATTTTCAAACATGGATATTGAATATAAATAGAATAATATTCACTACATAACCTAACAAAAACATGCCAGAAATATACATTTTATTGTGTTTGGATACCTAGAAACATAAATAACTATTTGTAAAACATCTACATCATCTCATAATTACTCCTTCATAACAAGTGCCATTTGTGAAATATCAATCTATAAATATTTATTTGAATCCTAGGTAAATATTCATAAAAAATAGTAAGATTAGATGCTCAGTAAGGGTAAATAAAGATAGATATTAAAGGTAATATGAGAATAAGGATATATGACCGTGAACATAACATTTGAAAATTATACAATCCAAATTGAAGATAATAATATTGAGTATTGGGATTATTAATCTAAGTTTATATGATAATAAAAAAATAAAATTATCCATGATAGAGTAAATTTTTTATAAGATATTGAATAATGGCATATTCCTAAGCATATAAAAACATTTCCTTAGTTATCATGGTTATTTTATAAGACTATCACTGTGAAATTAATTCACACCCAAAAACATAATATTAGTAATGGTTCAATCTAAAGTCTATCATGGTAGAACAATTCCCTTAATGTAACTATTTCACTTCCCATTCCATTCCTTTCAAATTGAAATATGTTCAATCCCTGCTCAAGTCTTATCTTACTAAACATAGTTCACTCCCCAATATACCATTATCTTACTGAACCAAGTTCACCTCTGATTTTAGTACCATCATAATGAACCAATATCAGTCCCCATTCCATTTCAACATTTCTTAACTAACATCACTTCTCATGTTATTCTTATAATACAGAATCGATTTTACTCTCTGTTCTAATATAGTCTTACTAAATCGAGTTCACTTCTCATTTTAGTAAAATACATATCTTAATACATAAATCATTACCTAATTAATTACAGTGATATAGAGGTACCATAAATAACATAATTAAAACCATACATATGTGTTCTTGAGGAACATAAATCATATCATAAATTATGGAATGAAATTAGGTTTTATAAATATTTCATCATAGAATATCCCAATGAAAATAAACAAGTTTCATAAATATAATTCCATAATAATAAAAAAAACCTAAAAATAAACATTATACTATCCATGAATAATATTAATATGAAGTCATATGTAACATAAAATATTGTTATCTTATATAGAAAATAATTTTTAGATACCACTTGAAATAATTGAAAAAATAACATTTCCACTTACAAATAATTTCATTTCAAAGAGCTGAAAAATTATAATGGAAGTAATTTTCTATGAAAATGATTTTTTTTAAATTAATATAGATATAAAATAATTAATTCATTATGATGTTGGGAAAATAAACTCATGATGTATATGTTAAAAAACATTCTTTTCATATTTTTGTCAGAAAATTCACCAAGAACATCATTTAGAAACAGAAAAAAAAGAATTAAAACCATTTTGTAAAAAAACACAGATAAAATTCCATAATCAACCATAATAGAATAATGAAAACTTTCTTTCAAATAATTTTTTAAATAATTCGTGTTGAATAAAAATAAAATTTTAAGGGAAACTTTAAAAAATATAATTTTTTAAAATAAATTCAGTAAAAAATATCATATCATTGAAGTGACCATTAGTCAAATAAATAGATTATGTGAATCAAAGTTAAATAAAAAATTGGAAATAAAACATAATATAATAAAATGTCTTCTCAAACATAATATTAACTTGGAATAATAAACTAAGTATAAGTTTGACCCAATGAATAAAAATTTAGTTAAGAAACCCCTTACCACTTTTTAATCATTCAAATAGTATACCCCATAAAATTATTAAGAATCAAAGGAATCCTAAAACACCAAGAATATAAATAGATTAATCATATGATATATCAATGGTCAATATAATCTATACACAAAATAAATAATTGGCGGATAACTCATATATCTCACAAAAGTAAAAGTGAGATGAGAAACCCTTAACAAATGCATGCCTTATATTTTGTGTAATTTAAACTCCAGAATAAAAGTTTAAATAATTATATTAATTAATTAACAAAAAATATTCATATTTATAGTAACTTATATGATACTTTTATAACATATTACCACATAATCATTAATAATAATTCATTATTTTCATTTTTTAGGTGCATTCGTTTTAGGGTTTCATAGTCAGTTCATTTGTGTATAATTGGAAATGTTATTGTAATATTAAAATAAAACTATAGAAGTAAAATTATTTGGTATTAATTATATTAAAAATATTATATAGTCTCATATATCATTTATTTCCTGTATGAGGATGATTTTTTTGATTAAATACTAATGATAACTATCTAGATTAATTTGGTGTTTGTTATGACCATTAACAACAAGGTTCGATTTATTTAATGATATGTATATATATTAGTTATACAATAATAAATATATTATAATATACCTATAATTTTTAAGCCCAATAATACTTTAAATAATATTCATGAAGGATGTAATGGAATATAAAAAATCCCTATCCACATAGAGGGTTTACGAACATACATGGAAAAATGATTTTGTTTCTTTGAATAATAGGGGATAAGAAAAGGGTTGGATAATATTAATTCCATTATGAATATAAAATTAAATTTTATACAATATACAGGATTTATTATAATTTTATTAGTGAAGGAGGTGAAGAAATGGAAGAAAAAGAAAATAAATAAAAAGGTTGGTTGAGAAAGATACCCATTGAATATCACCTCTGTTAAGGACCCATTAATGGGCCTGTAATTTGACTTTGGATGAGTGTACATGCACTGCGATATGAGGAGAGGGGTGAGGAAAGGGTTTGGGGGAAATTTTAATTACTTCACGTCTTTTTAGGAGTGATATTTATACTTTATTAGGGGTGGATTTAAGTGATTAAATAATTTTCTATGACACATATTGAATTATGAACATTAGATGTTTAGGGGAGACTGATGAAAAAATCAATGGAAATATCTTCCCATTTACATTCAGATATAATTAATTGGCATAACATACACTTTTAATTCTATCTCTCATCCTTAACAAACTAAAAAACCAAACACTAAGAAATATACTCTACAATATCTATCTTTATTACATCACAATAGAATTATTCATTCTTGTCCCTATACATTTTTTTATTTCTAGGATGAATACATATTGATGAAATATGATCCATATCCAGTAGTTCCCTTTTCGAATATTGTCTGGGAGAAATACATGGACAATTCCTAAATCATATTATTCCATTGTAATTATAGTTGAAATCAGGAATACTTTATTCCTTATTTTCTGATTTACATCATCAGTGTACGACTATTTAATATTGACTTGGATTGATGGTTGAACATTTATTTGATCTAGATTAGAGATCTCTCCATCCATTTAGATTTTAAGGTATATACCTTTCAAATCCCTAAATTTTGGAACTTTTTGTCCTCATAATAGATAATAAATCATGATCCATTTAGATCAAAGCATCCACCACCTTGTTCACAATCCCACTATGGTAATTTAGAAAAAAGTCATGATTTTTATTCATATGCAACCTCTTTCTTTGGAACATGTTCTTCTCTTTTTGAGTGAAAATACAGATTATAATTTTTATTATTATATATGTCACACATTTCTCCAAGGAGACAATTACACTAAATCTTTAATGCAATAATTAATAAAGATAACTCCAAATCATGAGTTCAAAAAACATTTCAAGGACCGTCAATTAGAATGAATAATAATCTATTACAATATCATTTTGTATGAGAACACTTACCTACCTATTTTTTGATGCATCACTGTGTATAGAAAATATTTATATAGTACATGGTAGTGTGAGAAAGTTGCATGGACCAACGTTTTTTTATCACCTTGAAATTAACTTCGTATTCCTCCACCAATATGAACTTAAGTCATTTATGAGTCATCTTAGTGATTGGATTAGATAACATGTTAAATATTTAAAATAATTCCCATAAGATCTATCCAACTAATGAAAACTACGGATTTAATTCACTTTTCTTGGTTTGTGACAATTCTCAATAGCTTTAGTCATTGAAGGATCTACTGATATACATTCACTTCAGATTTTGTGACCCAAAAAATGAAACGTTATAAATCCAAAATTCACATTTGGTAAATTTTTCATAAATATTACCCTTCCTTAGGTTCTTCATCAAAATCTTCAATTGATATTCATGTTTATCCTTACTATTCAAATATATATGAATATCATCTATAAGGACTACCAAAAACTAATAAAGGTATTTTTCAATGATTATATTAAAAAAATACATGAATAAATAAAAGGAATTTTTAATTCTATAAGGCATGAATATAAATTTATATTTTTCATAGTTTTTATAGAATTACATCATTGGTATATCCTTCTTAACTCACAATTGGTGATCTCCAGAATGATGTTCAATCTCAAAGAAGTATTGATCATGGTGTAGTTGATAAAACAAGTCATAAATATGAGGAAGAATATACTTCTTCTTGATAATTATCATGTAATGTTCTCAATAATATTTATAGAGTAATATTTATCCATATTTATTAATAAAAAAAGAAAAGGTGAACCCCATGGTAATGAACTAGGGTGTATGAATATATTATTAATAATTTCCTAGAGTTTTTTCTTAAATTACTATAACACAACTAGTTCAATTCTACGAGGAGTATTTGAAATTGACATAACATTTGATATGAGTTTTATTCCAAACTCAACTTCATGATTCTATATAAGTACCACCAATTATTCTTGAAAACATTAACAAAATCTTATATAGTAACTATACCTTTAATTTTAACATTATGTCTAACCATTTGAGATAGATAAACTTCATTTATAAGAATAAGTACCCAGAAGTTGTAATAAATTACCATTTTATTTTCATATTCATCCTTGTATTGGTAAATGAATATGGGTTCATTTGGAATATAAAACATGACTTCCTATCCTCCGAAATTTATATTATCGCATATAGATAAAAACAATCCATGATAAAAGTCTCATAGAATTAAAATAAAGGTATAATCAAAAGATTTCGAGGAAGAAATTTCCCACAAAAAAATTTTGGTAAATACTATATACTTGAGATACTATGACACCTTATGTATAATATTGGTCATTCATGTTCCATTATAAAAATTTAGGATTGTAACTTATACATAGACTTACCCTTAGGGTTCTTACTAGGTTTTTCTCATATTATATTCCAAAGGTTAACTAAACCTTACTCTCATACCAAATATAATAAACCATAATTTACATAAGTAGATATTAAATATATATAGATTAATACTCAATATATAACGTAAAAAACACATCAGAACTATATTATTTGAGTGAATTTGGGAACATAGAAATATAAATAACTGGTTTATAAAACATTTAACCCACCTATCCCTTATTCATTCATAACTAGAACCCTTTTCTAGCATATCATACTTAAATTAATTCTTCATATCATGGGAAAATAAACCAAAAAAATGGGTGAGCATAGATGCTCAGTGAGGGAAAACAAGGGAGATATCAAAGATAAAATGAGAATAAGGGTATAAGGACATGAACACAACATTTGAAAATTATTCCCTTCATATCAAATATCATAATCATGAGTCGTGGAACAAATCATAGAGGTTAATAAGACATGAAACATAAAATAACATGCACCATGAGATAGTAACATTTTCATAATAGATGGAATTGCTTTATATAAGTAAAAATAGAAAATAATTTCCTTAGTAGTTAGTGATATATTCCTAGACTATCATAGTAGAATTGGTTCACTCCCAAAACCATCATAGGAGTCAAGGATCACTCTCAAGATTATCATTGTGGAAAAATTCCCTTATATATCCCGTTTCACATCCCATTACAATCTTGTCTTACTAAACAGTGTTCAATCCTAATTCATGTCATGTCTTACTGAACCAAGTCCACTCCTTGTTCCATTCCTATATTACTGAATGAACTTAATATTAACTTTCATTCATATCTTACTGAATTGTGTTCTGTCCCCATTCTAATCATATCTAAATAAACCAAGTTCACTTATCATTTCTGTCATGTCTTACTGAACCGAGTTCACTTCCCATTTTATTCCTATATTATTAAACCAATTCCACTTCCAGTTTCAATCCTGTACAGATCATGAGATATAAAACATTACCCGATTTTATTTGTGGGATATATCGGTCATAAATTTTACATAATTAAAACTAAAAATATGTGTTCAAGAACAACAAAAATCATATTAAAACCCGTGAAGGGAAATTGGGGTCTATAACAATTTCATCATAGATAAAACATGAAAAATAATTAGGATTCATAAATATCATTCCATCATAAAAATATACCATTCATAATTAAATAAGGATATTATCCAGGAATAATTTCCCTAGTAGTTAATAAGTATCATCAAATAATTTTATCTTGGAGGGAAAATATTTTTGAAAGATCTCTTGAAATAATTATTAAAAAAATAACATTTACATTTTTCAAATTATTTCTTTTTAAAGAGTCAGGAATGTATAAAAGAATTTTTATTCAAAAAAACATTGTAAATATTCATTAGAGACATTAAATAATTACGGAAACATGAAGGTTATAAAATTATATCCTTTCATATAATTTAAAATCATCTTATGTATTTTTATCCAAAAATTCACAATAATTCTCGTTTAGAAAAATGAAAAATGAAATCAATTATTCCAATTTTTAAAACATAAAAATGATTAAACAGAACATTTAAAAACTATAAATAAACAATAAAAAAATTTAGAATATATTTTATAAAACATAAAAAATAAAGAAAAATATATTTTTTAGTAATTCATTTAAAACAAAATTTTTAAAATGAATGTCCATTTTAAACATTATATCATTGAGGTGAACATTAATAAAATGAATAAATTATGTGTATTATCGAAAAAATCTATATAAAATAAGTTGAAATAAAATATAAGATAATAAAATGTTATTTCATAGATAATATTAACATGGAATAATCTATGAAGTTGATGTTTAACATAATGAATGCAAATTGAGTTAAGAAATCTGTTAGCACATTGTAATCTATCGAATCATATGCCCCATAAAAGTAATAATTATCATATGGATCATTTAAAATCATGAATATAATGAGATTCATTATATAATATATTAATGGTCATTATACACATCACACAAAATAAATCAGTTTTGAATGAGGCATATATCTCACTAAACTACAAGTGTGACTAGAAAACCTTACCTCATACTTCCTAATAGTTTTTCATTCATAAAACACGTGTATAAATGATTAAATAATAATATTAATCTATTAAAAAAATATATTAATATTTATAATTTTTTATATGATACTTCTATAACATATTACCTCTAATTTATTAATACTGTTTCATTATTTTCATTATTTCGGGTGTCTTCGTTCCATGGTTTCCTGGTTGCTTCATTTGTGTATAATTATGGAGTTTATTTTAAAGTGGAAATAAAACTCTATATGTAAATTTAAATGGTATTAGTGATAATATATATGTTTAAATGGTATACTATATCATTTTTCATTCTATTATGAAGATGATTGATTTGATTAAATGGTAATGATAAATGTTTAGTTTAATTTAGCGGGGTTTTAGACCATCATTAACTAGTTTTAATTATTTAATATTATATATATATTATTTATATAAAATTAATTATATTATAATATACCTATTAAAATATTACTCAACAATAAAAATATTTTTATTTTTATACTTGAAGGTGGTAATGGAAAATGCAAAATCCTTATCCATGGAGACAATTATCCACCATAATTTGGACAATGGTTTTATTTATCTAAATCAGAGGTGATACAAAAATGGGAGGATAAATTATATTAGATAATAAATATTACATTACAATATATAAATTATGTAGGATTTTTATTCTTTAATGGGTAATGTATATGAAGAAAAGGTAGAAAAAAAATAAGAGAGGTTGTTTGAGAAGCTCACCTATTAAATTTCATCTCCTTAAAGGACCACAAATGGAAAATGGAATATGTATTTGGGTGAGACAAAAAAAAATGATTTGGGGAGAGTTATGAGGATATGTTTTGGTAGATATTTCAATAGTTTAAATTTTTTTGATGATAAATGGGGTTGTGATTTGTGGTATTCATACTTCAGGAGGGGGGTTTTAAGTTATCAAATTAAAACTATTTTATATTTAATGCCAACCACATTTTGGTGGAATTAATTCCAATGAATTTGGATGATAATTAATGTTTTATAAATACATCAAAAAAGAACATGATTTTTTATTTTTAGGCATTTTATTTTTTTACCTTTTATATTTAACAAGTTTTAATATTTTACTAATATTATTGTAAATATTATTTTACCACGACATATTTTTTATAACTAAAAATTCAGAAAAACCTTACAAACTAATTTTTTCCTTCTTATATTATGTATATAATCCTTTTTTAATATAAAAAATATATATTCTACAATATTACAAATAATTTTAAATCATTGAAACGCAACGAAAAAAAGTTTTTTTTTGGAAAATTGTGTTTTTAATCCCAAAAATGTACATATAGGAAAGAAACATAAATATTTTTTAAATGTTATTAATTTAATTATATTGACCTATAAATTAATTATTTTTAGGATTATTTTTAAATCTTATAAATACTTTTAAATATTAGTAAAATATGAGTTTTATAAAAATATATATTTTGTTTATTATTTACTAAAAAATTAAACATTTCTTAAAATTATCAAAAAATAATCCTAAGATAATTTTGAAATGATAATATAAAAAATTAAATTCATTTTATCAAATATTTTTTATAATAGTTTTAAAAATTAATTATATGCTTTTTCTCATAGAATTGTATAGAAAATTAGTTTTTGAAGAAAACATATAATTGAAAAATAGAATTTTTTTACTAAAGATGAAGTATTTATTTTTAAAGTGTAAATAAATTTTTATTGACCATGAAATTCATATATGTTTCAAAATATAGTAAATAATTTTTACGCAAATCAATTTAATATCTAATTTATAATAGTCATATTAAAATAATTATATTTTTGAGATCATTAAACTTGGTGTTATGTACATTATAAGCTAATAGATAGATTAAATTTGATTAAAAAAAGCATATATTAAAATCATGGGGTATTATAGTTATTATTAAATGGTTATTCATATTTCTTGAATATTTATTATTATAACATAATACACCTATTAAACATGTGCACATTTGGTTAAGCACACATTTATGGTGTCCAAATATGTTTAATTACTCACACCTCATAATGGAATTGTATAGTGTATGCACAATTCATGTATTGAGATCCATGAAAGGGGAAGGATCTTGAAAAATAAGGTTTATATGAAGATCATAGATATTGGAGGGGTGTAGAGACATAATCCTAAGGATACTACTATTTATTTATTTATATTTATTCTTACAATTATTTTTGGCTTTGTTTTTCTACATTAGGTGCCTAATTTACTTATATTTATGATTCGTATTCCATCTACAATGTTTTCACATGTTACTAGGATTATTATATTTTATTATATTCAATTATATTATTATTTATACAAATATGTGATTCTGATTGTGTAGTCCACCCCACTGACTGACTTAGACCATCCCTCCTAGTCAATAGCCTCTCGAAATTATTTAAATAATTGGAGTTGTGGATAACCAATGGGAAATTCCACCATTACTGTCTAAGGTGAATGATGTATTCCATATCTTTTTTGGAAGTATTTTACATACACAATGCATGTAATCACTTATAAAAAAATATAATTAGAACATGATCTATCTTACTATGAAGAGACAATCCAGATTGTTGATGATAGAATGATATTATAGGGGAATTAGATGACTTGATTGATAAAGGTACATCAGAGAAATCATAAAATAGAGGAATCATATTAGGAACCTATGGATGTTATGAAGATGAACCAACCCATCTATTTATAAACTAATATTCAATAAAATTGTTAGTAAAAAATTCTTATATTAAGGTTGAATGTAATATCTTATTTATTTAAGAACAATATGTGCAATAATGTATAGAACATACAACAACATTCTAAAACACACAAAAATTTTATTATTTAAATATGACTTCTATAATCTAGTTGTTAAATTAGTTGCTAGGAATAGTATAAACTTCTTTATGAAATATATATCAATTTCATGCTCAATAAAAATTTATTGAATGATTATTAGGAAAGAAAAAACTCTATTTTTAATAAATCCATTTTATTCGTCAACAAAAAAAGTTTTATTGAAAATGGTTTTTATTTATTTTTTATGAGAAAATAATTATAATGTAGTTTATGAAAATTTTAAAATGTTATTTGAAAAAAGGATTTAATTTTTTAAATTAGCATATCAAAATTATATTTGGGAGAATTATTGTTATATTGTCTCAAAGTATTAATTTATAAATGAATTTATAAAAATGAAATTTTTTTGAAACTATCATTTTCATTTTACGAAAAATAATCATATTAATTTATTTTGATCTCAATGTTACATAACTATTATTTAATTAGATTTAATAAATAATCTTTATTTTAATCATAATTTTAAATGATTTTGATATATGTATATATTTGGGTTTATAAAAGAAGTTTCTATAAAAACTATTTTTCCTTGATTTTTATGTACTTATATTTAATGTAATATCTTCTACTTACGTGAATTGAATCGTGAAAAAATGGAGTAAATATTTTTAATTAGGAGATCAATTTTTCAAATAGTTCCCTTTAATTATTGCACATTATGAATAGTAACTTTAGTAATGTTGTTACCATAGTAATGGGTAAGCAACATAATTAAGTATATAAAGAAAAAGAAAATAACTAAAAAATAATCATGACACTCGAATTGTTTTTTATTAAATTAGTATTTATCATCTATAATAACATAAATGTTGAATATCTGCGCCTTTTTTCTATTTTGACATGATTTTGAGTCTTTATATTATATTATATAAATAAAAGTAAAAAATGATATTGTCTTTGTTTTATTTATTTATTTTTAATTTTTTACATTGGGATAAATAGAAGATGATTTTGGTTCTAAATATTAATTATAAATATAAATAAAGTTTTTTAATACATAAATTTATTTTTAATATTCAGTGAGAAAATGAGTTCTTTAAATACTTATAAAACACGGAAATATTTCTTGTGAAAGTTGTTAAAAGTTCAATAAAATCATTTTAAAAAATAAAAAAAAATATACTTTATGTGAATTTTTCTGTAAAAAATGTATGAGATAAAAATTAAATACTAGAGATGTGTCTATACATTGGATTTTAATTTCATTTTTTTCTTTTTCTTAAAAGTGAAATTAAATGAATTGTTTCAAAATTTACATTAATCATATTTTATATTATATAATAATTTATTAAATGATATAAAATTTATTAAAATATTATATTCAGTTAAATGAATTTTATATGGTTAAAAGAACTAAATATGTTACATTTATGGTTCTTTTATGTTTTTGTAGTCACATTATTAAAACGTAAGATGTTATAAAAATTAAATATTAAGGTAATTGTCAAAAGGTATAATGAATGGTTTAAAAATATAGGGTAAAAATGTGATCCAAAAATGTAAAAAATATATTTTATGAAGTGATATCTAATGTACTTTATCCAAACTTTTATTTATATCAATTTTGGTCCATTTTGGTATTAAATATAATAATTATTATTTTAATACATTAATAAATTAAATGAATTCTCATATGCTCTATTATAAAAGGTCACACCTTCTCTCAATTATTTTAAATAATTTGAGCCATCTAGATAAAAAACACCACCAACTCCTCCTTTCAAAATCCATTGATAGGTTATCATGTTTCCTTTCATTTCATAATATTAACCCTAGGTCCCTTAAGATAATATCTAATTGTTATTTTTTTCTAAAAGAGGTAATAATACATACTACCAATTTTAAATTTATTCCCTCATATACTTCCACTTAATGTTTTTAACAATACTAAAATAATTAATCCAGTAACATAAATACACTGTTTTTTTATTATTTTGATAAAACCATATTCAATATCGTTTCTACACTATGAAATGAGAATACATATCTCGTGTGTAAGTTTTGATTATCATCTTCTCATAGAAGTTTAATTCATTTTTCATCACCATTTCTACTAAATGGTAATAATAATGGAAGTAATGAATATATATGATGTTTATAACATAAATATTCTTCTAAAATCTATAATATCATATATAGATTCTTTAGTTCTAATCTTATATAAAATAAAAACGTTTCTCATTTGTATTCATGGGAGAAGACCACTACGAAGCAAAGTAATTATATTTTCCTATAAACATAATTTTATTTGATTTTTTAGATAAAAAACTTTATGGTTGAGTAGTAACCTCACAACAACTTGATTCCAAGAAAACCACCATATTTGAGAATTATAATAAAAAATGGAGATTCTAAATTTTAAATTCAAAATAAAAACACGTCGTCTAATCACTACTGAGACACCTCAGGTCAGAAATCCTAGAGTAGTGAATCCTCAATCTGCGCCCCCTAATTGGTGAATTAACCCCCTCACCTCAACTCATGAGAACTAAACATCTATAACTGAACCACTAAAACCTTTCACCAACATCATCAAAGGTACCATATTCTCACGAGAGCCTCCTATCAGAAAGAATCAATATCACCAGAATGTACACCATTGTCACTATCATAACCACATGACTATAGAACATTCAATAATAAGAGAAAGGAGGAATCCAATCACCCTCCTGGTGACCCTAAGATGCTCAAACAATAGGTTTGATAATATGGAGGTCTCTTTAAAGGATCATGTTATAGACCATGTTATCATCATAGAGGAAGATAAATAATTCCTCTTCCATCAAACCATCAGGTTATCAATAAAATAATATATAAACCATAACAAAAAATCATAGCCACTATGAATAAGATGTAACCCAAAAAAACATGGCCAATACAAATAAAAATCCATAATGTAATTCAAACAAGACCAGAAACATGATAAAAAACCAAACAAAAAGTGTAAAGAATCATTAGGACAAAGCAGAGACCCCAAAAAAGAAAGGATCAGATTTGAAGAGAATAAGAAGCCACCATCAATGACGAACATGGACCAAGGAAACTGATAACCACCACCAACACCATCCCATATAGCCCCATATCCCTCATCAAAACCTACCAAGATGGAGTCGAGATTGATGGGTTGTATAATAGATGAAGTGGAGAAGAAGGACACAAAATTCGTCCACCAACACCGACTGAAACAACCTAAATCACTAGCACAGAGACCATAAATTGATGTCTGATGTGCATATAAGGGCAGAAAGAGGGGTACTGAGTAGAATTCAATATCCACTCCAGTGGGTAGCTTCAGTCAGTAAGGGGGAAAGATAGATCCTATGGTCAGGAAGAAAAAATGGTATGGTTCATGGAGAACTATATTTCCTGACACGAACTGTAAATTCATAGGAGGGATGGGAAGAAGAAGCTTCAGGATCACTGGGAGGACTAGTCGAGTGTATGAGCATCTTCAAAAAATTATTTTTTCATTTAATTTGTATGTGGATGTTAAAAATTATATATTTAATAAATATATTTTATATATATGATATAATAATTGTTTTTAAATCTTATTTTCACCCCTATTTCATTCTATCTATTGAAAAATGAAATCGACATTCATGAAAGTGTACGCCCTACCATATCTATGAATGATGTAATTAATTTTACCATCTCATTATTTTATTGATGAATATATATATATTTAATATAAATAATATTGAAATCATAAATGAAATTAAGTACATTGAAGAACCATAATCAAATAACAATGACTAAAACTACCAAATCAAAACATACATGAAAACGAAGCGGTTAACACCTAAACAAATGATAATATTAAAAATATTATTGAAAAAAAAGTGATACAATGTTATTAATTGATCATATATGTAATTATAAATTTTTATATGGTTATGACATATAATTATAATAAATATAAATTTATTATAAAAGAGGTTAAAATAACTTATAAGGTAATTGTACTTGAGAAAATGGTATTGAGTATTAATTTCCATTCATTGAGGAATATTTCAATATTATGATCCAAAATATTTATGGTATATATAGTACCCCTTTGATGTATCTATGATAATTATTAATTATACATCATATTTTTATTAAATATCCATAGTATTTGTATCAATTATATCAATATTTACTAAACTGTATTTGGTTTCTACATATGGCATTTTACATTGAAAATTAATTGGTTGACCGGGGAATTAGTGATTAATCCATATTAATTACTTAAATATTTTTTAATAAGGAATTTTTTTTCATTAATTAAGTCAGTAATTTTATATATTTGGAATTCATTAAATAAGAAGTTACAGGTGCATCCCAGAATTATATTCCCCTCGATGCACAAAAACAATCATATGAAAAATAACACTATCAAATTAAATTTGTCTTTACCCGTCGTTTTTAGATGAATTAAAACAAGATATAGACATTAGAGATATTATGATGTATGATATGATTAAATCCAATAGTAAACATTTCATTTAATGAGAATTGAGTTATTATTATCCACGAGGTTGTTGCACTAATTTTATCGATAGACTCATTTCATGCCGATGTTATTGATTATGTTGCATGTGTTTCTGTTTATTAACCATTCCATTTTTATTAGGAATATTTTATTCATGATATATTCAACTATACTAACCATTACTATTAATTTTACTTTACTCATATTTTTTCCCTAGGTAATAATGAAGAATTAAAAAAATTAGTTTAAAGGATGAATACTGATTAATTTTATTACATGTATATTATTTAATTAAAATGTAATATTGGAATCATTTTTGTATGTAATATAATAAGAATGTACCTCTGATTGATCCTAAATGTTGTGATCCTTTGTTTTTATTACAATGTAATAGTGTAGACACTGTGTTTGTGTTATTAGAGTAGGGGTTGTTATATTTTATCTTCCATAATCTTCAATGGTAGTAGCATGAAACATCAACAAATATCCATAGACATTTTAATCATTTTATATTAATGTAGGGAAAATTTATACCATGCACTGCATGTGGCATATCCAATCATACACTATGATGTGCATGGATACTACAAATTAGCATGCCTTGTGATGGGTGGAAATCATACCTTACGATAGTACCTAGATGTGGAAGGAAATATATTTCAATGACATAATATATGATATCATAATATTATAAAATATACTATAATATATAATTTTGTATTTTCATACATTGTGGACATCATCATGTTCGATGTACTCATACCATACACTAATAAATAGTCATATATATATATATATATAATATGTTAAATATTCTATATGGTATAACTCCTTTAGTATGAAAAGAACAACATCCAATGGTACCATGAAAATTATTCTCAATGATGATTAATAAAGCCACCCAATATAGTTATATAATGACATCAATAGAAACCAATATTGTGAAATATCTTTTTAAAAACCTATGATTTTAGGAACTATCTCACATTAAATATTTTATTTGATATCTTGTGTTACACACAAAAAATAATGTTTAAACGATCCAAAATATACAATAAAAATATTATTATTTTAAAATTACTATCAAGAAGTTGTATTGGTGGTCGTTAATAATAAAAACTAAATTATCAAAAAATTATATTTTATATATGTATATAATAAATTCATTGGTTTCAAATTGTCTATACATAAAAATAAAATCATTTGAAATAAATTTTGACATATCTCTTGAAAACTATTTTTATACAAAAAAAAGTGTTTTATCTTAATAAAATAATAAATCATTTTTTTAATTATTATAATGAAATATATATATTATAAAATAGATAAAATATTTTATAATTTATCTATAATTTTTTATATATATTGAATTAGAATAAAAAAAATTTAACACTTGAAAATGCATTTTTCTATAATGATATTTTTCTTCATGTGTTGGAAAATTAATTTAAAATTAATTTTTACTATTATTGGCATTGAATTTGAAAAAAAATTGATTTAATATTTCAAATTAAGAGTTCCAAATTTCGTAAATAGTTCCCTTTTATTTGTGGTCAGTATAAATAGTTACCTTAATAAAATTTATCATCCTAGTAAATTGTAAATAATGTTAACATAGATTAATGAAAAGAGATAAGATCATAACGTTTTATAATAATACTAATTTTATGAAGGGAAGTTGAACCATATCACCATATTCTTTAAATTTAAATTTATAAGGGACACTTGTCCAGAAAATGACCTATATAATATTTAAATAATCAAACGTTACAAAATTTCACTCTCATAGTTCTTAATATCTCTCACATGTTAACATTGGGAAAAAATAATTTTATCAATGAATATAATTTAAAATTCTGTGATTAATTAAATTATTTTAATTTATAATTTTATTTATATTTTATTGAAATTTTATGATGGCCTTAAATTTTTATACGACACTGATGTAATATTTCTCAAATAAATAAAAATAATTAAGTTACAAATAATAAAAGTAAGATTATTGGATTGATGTAATGTTATCCATGAATTTTAAATAATAAAATAAAATATAATTTTTTTTAAAGAATTTTATTTGATTTGATAATTTTAATTTATGTTTTTTAAGTCAAATTAAATGCATAATGTCCAAATTTTTATAATTATTTTTTATAAACATATTATTTTATTAAACTGCATAAAATCCTAATAATACTAATAGAGGACAATGGGGATAATATATGGAAAAAAATCATCCCATTCCCATTGATAATCCATTTGATACAATTTTTCATGATAATATATTTAATATATATTAATATTTTATGAAATTCTATGAGTGCCTCTCCCTTAAATTATAAAAGGGAACCCCACATTTCTTTTCTGCACACCCCATTTAACATTCTTGAACAAAAAATATATGCCAATTTATATTCTACACTTCACTAGAAACAACATATAAGTATTTCCTTTCCCAAAATATAACTATTAGAGCCCTTAAGAGTAGATTTAAAAGAATTGTTTCAATTTAGTGTGGTCGAATTAACAAATCTCTTACATTATAAATATTATTTTAACACCTCTAAATTATCTATATTATCCGTAAAATAATATATTTAGTAGAATAAATTTACAAAATTTTATTATTATTATGAAACAACCTTTATTCACCCCCATTCCATCAAATGGGATGTGAGAGTATTGCCCATGTGTCTGTATGACTTACCATATCCGCATAGAGATACAATTCATTTCCCATCACCAAATTTATTGAAAGGTTATTATGATAGTTTAGTGTTTATATATTATATTTATAAAATAAATAAACTTCTATAATGGTAATATTATACATTCCTTCTTACCTCACATACCATAGGAAAATGATGACATCATTCATGCACATGTGTGGACTACCACCTCCACAAAGCGATGTGGATTAATATTAATTTACTTTTTAATTAAATGGTAATAAGTATGTTTTTATTTAATATATATGATATATATTATATAATAATTAGTCTTTAGTTGTGAGTTTTTTTAACTATATTTCTTTTCATCTATGGAAAAATGGAAACAACGTTCATGCATACGTATGGTCTTCCGTTTCCAAGAATGGTGAAATTAATTTATCTTTTTATAAAGTTAATGGATGATGAGATATATTTATATAATGAATATATATAATATTTATGTCATTTTTGACATTATGGAGATGATGGAACTATGATCAATGTACAAGGACCAAAACTACCGACCCTAAACATACATAAAAAATAAAGTTGTTATCACCCCTAGATGATATTCTACTAAAGATTTGTTAATGAATGTGTGGTGAAAAGAAATATATAAACCACATATGGTATATTATTTATAATTATTATTTTATTAGAATTATACTAAATATATATTTAGTATAAATGATGATCAAACATATATATAAGATGTTAGACCGAATATATGGGATTTTCGTCTCACTATTATTTTAGTGAGACACATTCCATATTGACCGCTTATTAATTTAATGTAGTGTATATACTTACCATTATTGTATTTAATTATTATTCTTGTGAATGTTATGGGAATTTTAATAATCCCTATAAAGTTATTTCTTTCATGTGGATTATGATTCATATGTTACAAATTCAATAAGGGATTTATGTTTTAATACTCTTTTAATCTGCATATTTTATAGTTGAATTTACATTAAAGGTAATTTTATGATCATTTCATTATTAGTCCATTTAATTTTTAATCTTCTATACCTATTTTTGATGAATAAATATTTTCCTTTCATTCCCCTTTCTTTAAATTCCAAGGATAATGAATGAACATTTTTAAGGAAAACAATTATGTTTTATTACTAGATTACGAAATTTTTTATTACCTATCATTGTTTATCTAAATTTTTATCTAGAATGTTTTTAATATAATACTATTTTTTTAGATTCAATTTTAACCATGATTTATGTTTTACAAAATTGTTTAAAATGAAGATTTGTTTTGTTTATTTGAATGAGTTGCTTTTTTAGTTTTTAAAAAATGTCAAAGGAATGAATTCATTTAACTTATTCATCAGGAAAAGAATATACCAAAATCTTGAACTCTCAATATTTTTATGTTTCCTTTACATTTTCCACAATTATTTTTAAATTAATTATTTTCAACAGTATTTTTAAAATATTCATATATTAAAATTTATATTCAAAGTGTAAAAATTATTTTTCTATAGATATATTTCAATCATATTTTAATGAAATTTCTATATATGATAACATAAATGGAAATTAATTATGATTAAATGGGGATATGGTTAAATTATAAAAATATTACACTTTATATTAATTTTTAATGTTTATTTTTATGATAAATTCATAATACATATTTATTTCCCATAGGTTATACTATGATGAATTGAATAAATGTTTATGAAACCCATTTGCTTTGCATAATGTGACGATATAATGAATTCCTTATGATATTGTGGCACAAATATTTTTGGTTTTCATTTTGTTATGGGTGCTTATATTATAAACCAATGATTATGGTTATGTTATAACCAAGGATGTATATTATATTATAAACTAGGATGGGTGGGATTAGAATTTTATAACCCTCCAATGAATTGTGTAATGACTGATATCTCATGTGATAAACATGAATGGAATGGGAGTGAACTTAGTTTCATAAGGTATTTTTCCAATATCATAGTCTTGGGAGTGAACCTTGTCTACTATGATAAAATAGAGAGTGAACCCAATCCACTATATTTTTCTTGTAAATAATTATTGAATACTAAGGAAAATATTTTCCTATTTATGACACAAGTACATATATTATGAAAATGTACAATCTCATGTCTCATGTTCTTTGATTCCATTCTGATTCATATTTAATGAAATGGGGTGATTTATTCCATGAATAAATGGAATGATTTATGAACCAATTATTTATGGGTCCATGTTTACAATGATATTAAACCTATGAAATTTTAGCCTATATAAATATGTTATGAAATGAATATTCATATAATAACATATAATATCTATTTATTATGTTTAATGGTCACTATAGTTGGTTTCAGAGTAAGGTTTAGTTTACCTTTAGAAACTAGGATGATAAAACATCATTGAGATCCTTGAAGAAGAGTATATGTAAAGGATAACATATTAATGTTTTATTCATGCTCACAGATGGCCTATGATAAAGTTTAAATTTCATATATTGTAAATTTGGTTTCTTGATTTAAATATTCTCAAAAATATTTTTCATAATTATTTGTTTTTACACTATGATTATTTTTAATCAAACTATGTTTCTTGGTTTTATTCAATGGATGGAACCTAGATGAATTGTGTTAATGTTAAATGTGATAGGAAACTTAATTTTTTCCTCATGAAAAAGAAAACTATTGTGGGAGATAGAATAAAAAACTAATTGACATTCTCACACAACCATTCCAAGATATGAACCACACTAAACAACTAAATGAGAAAAAGAGAGAACAATGCCCTATTGAGTCCTTCCTCAGGAAATGTCTACCTTCTTATCTGTGGTTCTGATGGTATAATAGTGGATGTGAAATGGATTAGTACAATTTAAAAAATAGTTTTTGTTCACTATTGAAAATAATGGGTAAAATATTTATTTTACATTTATCATTATGAAATATAAGTCAACCAATGTGTTAATCATATTAAGAATTCACTATAAGAAGAAGAAATCGAATATATGGAGTGGGGTGATATTAATATGATTTTTTAGTAATTAATCCATAATATTCTACAAAAAGGGATATAGAGTGAATTTATTGAACCCATGTATATAGATTATGACTCTATTGGTACCTATGAAGATAAGTTTTATTAGACTTTCAATGTATTATTCTAGTTTAATCATCATCCTTGAATGAGAAAGTTTTCTATTCATTGAAGGCATAAGGAAAGGTCTCTTAAACAAGTTAGATATAAGATAATTTAACAGCTTCAAAGTAATAATTCAATGTGAACTTATGGTTGAAATATAAATTAGAAATTTCTATAATTCCCATTGATTTTATAAAAAAATGTAAGATAATGTCTCATGAGAACTCAATTAAATCACATTGAGGAATGAAATTACAATCAACTACAAGAAAAAAAATGTGTGATAAAAAATCAATACAATTTATTCAATGGAATTGATAAGAGTTTTAAATGTGGTAATAATGGTCATATACCTAGTGAGTTTTGAAAGGTGGTGAAAAGGCCAATTGATACAATCGAGGAAATGAAGATTCCAACTAGTACCCCCCACACACTGCAATTCTTAAAATGTATAGATTAAGGGAATTTTTAAAGCCATTTAATATATCCAAATATTTTATCACCATCATCAACAAACTATTAATCCCAAATAGAAAGGGAAATATCATATGATCAAAACATCCAATGTGAGTAATGATAATAGAATTATGAATCACACACTTATAATCCACACTAGAATAGATAATGTGTTATTTGATTCTGGGTATACCCACTCTCATAAATGTGAATAATTTTATATGGGTATCACAATACCTCCTCAATGATTAGATACTGATTCTGTAGTAAAAAAACCTTGTTGAATGATGATAAAATCATATGTTTATGAATCTTCTTGAATTGAAGTTAATGTGGAAATACTACCTCCAAATCTTGTTAATATTCCTTGAGTTAAATTAAATGTTTTTTGAAATGGGTTATATTATAATACATAAATCCCTTATCAATTTCTGTTGATAGGTAGTTATATTTTATATTCCTAACCAAACTATGATCTTCAATTAGTACAATGAAAAATATAAACTTATGAGATAAATTACATTAATTTTATGGGTCATTATTCTATATTTAAAAGTGGTGTTTATCTCACACAGTTGGAGATAGGATAAACATAAATTACATACCAATTTTATAAGAGTTTATTGGTCACTTTTCAGATGAATTTTAAAATACTCTATTGAATCAAGAATCTGTGTTATCAATAGAATTCTTACTGGGTTCTTAAACTATTTAAACGACTCTTTGTATAATATCCATGATTGAATTGTGGGAATTAAAAAATCCACTCTAGGACAATATTGAAAAGGTATTTATTCAAAAATGTTAATCACAGTGGGGTGAAAATATTATTTTTGTTAAGAAAAAAGATGGATCAATGTGACTATATATTTATTTCCGACAACTAAATAATATCAAAATCAAGAAAAAGTATTGTATATCCCGAATTGATGATGTTTTTGATCAATTTCAATAAGATCAATACTTTCTGATGATTGTCCTTTATTCAATATGTCACAAATTTTGGATCATGAAGGGGAATATACCCAATAAAATATCCAGTAAAAGTTATGGAAAAGTAAATATTTAAAGCGATTCCATCAATGTAACATCCGATGATCAAAATAAATAAATAAATACTATATGATAGAATGCATGATACCCCATATCAAACATAAATAAAAAAATAAATATTTTTATGTAAATGTCACAATTATATCTAATATATTACAATTAAGGCAATGAATATTATTCTCTGAATTATTAATACATGGTTTATATATATATATATATGGAATTATTTGACTAATTAATTATAAATGAATGTAAACATCTTTTTAGAATGATAGAAAATGTTTTTGTAAAAAAATAATATAATTTTGCACAAGTTTGTTTTATAGGAATATATAAAGAACATTAAAGTTCAACTATGTTATTGATATATATATGATATATGTAATATAATGCTTAAAATTTATCTTATGTGTTTTATAAACATGATATATAAAGAAATCCAATTATATGTATAAAAGTTGTATTATTCTAAAAAGGTAATTTGTCCTCCTTTTTATGGAGAACCTATTTTAAATATTGTTTTTAAAAAAATTATAAGTTATATTTGAATAAATATACATATTATTTGATAGAGTAGTATGAAAATTTACTTTGGTTTAATTCTTAATATTTTTCTAATGTGATTCATTTATTGATGAATTGTAAAAAAATTAAGGCATTTTAATTCAAAATATTATTTCATAAAATATATTTATAGTGTTAAATAATCTATTTGAATACTTTTAAAGTATTATTAGATATTTTTTTATAAATTAATCCAATTTTAGTAAATGTATTCAATTTCACAAAGAATTTGGATAAAAAATTTTAATCTTTTGTCTGATTTTACATTGAAAAAATGTTTTCTCAATATGACAATGGGATGAGTATTTTGAATCATAAGTTCAAAATTTAATAAATAGATCCATTATAATTTTTGACATTACGAATAGTGACTATAGTAATAAACTTTTTTTACCACGGTAAAGTGTATATCAGGTAATTAAAGGTCAAAACAATATTATAAATATTATTAAAATTACACAAAAAGTTGCAATAATTTCACTGGATGATTTTTATTCAACATAAATCATCATTGGCAAGAAGTTATAACATTTGAAAGCCATTTATATCAGATTATGACATTTATAATATAATATTCAATGTAATGTCAATTTTGTCACACACTTGTTTTTAACACATAAAATATTGTTAATTTGGTGTTATATAAGAAATATGTTTGGATATAAATAGTATATATAAAGATAAATTTTTTATATAGATAATTTTAATTTATTTTAATATTTGTGATAAAATAATTACATTTAATAGTGACATAATTATGATACCAAAATTGTTTAATCAATAGAGTATTAAAATAAAATATTTTAAAAATATTAAAAATAGTAAAATTTTATAAAATTAATTTCATCCAAGACATTTGTGGACGAATTTAAAATATTATTTATATAATGAAATTGTTTTTTAAATTATATCATGTTGTTAAGAGATTTTTTAAAAGTGATTTATTAAATAGTTTCATAATTGACATTATTGATATTTTAAAAGATAAAATATTTTATTAAATGATATAAAAATTGAAAAAATATCATTTAAGACTTAATTATTGGGATAAAACTCAAAACTTCTCCAATTAATAATTTATTGGCCATTTTATATTTAATAGTAATTATATTAACCCTTAAATTTCAAATTACATGATATAACAGTAAAAATTAAAAAGGTTAAATAATGGCTAAATCATAAAGTTAAGGATAAAAAAAGTCTAAACTTATTGAATTTTTATTGGATGGATGGTTTAAGAGAAAAATCATTCTATAATATAAATTATTATTCCTGGATCCATTTTTATTATAAAATTAATTAATAAGAATTTAATATTTTGTATATTTCCAAGAGTGCCCCTCCCCTCCCCTGAAAAATAGTACCCTTTATTATTTATTATTCACACCTCAAAACAAAATTAGTTCCAACAATATATACCCAAATTACATTCATTAACCCCCAGAGTCATTAAATTGTTTTTATTTAGTGAAGGTCACCCTCCATAGAGGTGTTATAGTGTTAATCAAAAGTGAGCATCCGATGAAGAGGTATCGTTTTTAAATAAATGTTTATGTTTTATTTCTTCTTCCACTTCATTAAAATATTATTCAACCAGGAATCAATTATAAATAATGTATCATAAATAAACTGATATTATGTCATCTTAATATCATCACCTTAATCCTTCCATAATTTCATTAAATTGAAAATGAATTAATCGTTCCTATGTATAGTGGGCTACAACCTCATGAACTGATATAATTTGTTTTCCATCACATTATATCAAGACTAACTATAATGATGAAATTACTGTTTATATATTATTTTTATTACATATAAATCATTATGATATAATAATTTATCATTAATTTTTATAACATTCCATGGACAAAAAAAATGACAACGTCAATCATGGATACATGTTAACTATCACCCCTAAGAAGCGATGTGATTCATTTTTCATCACCACATCATATGAAAAATATATTTAAGTATATTTATATTATTGATATTATATAAATTATATTAATATAGTAATTTGAAGATAAATCATTCTTACCTTATTTTCATAATGATCATTGAAATATGAAAATGTTTCTCATGCGTAAGCATGTCTTACCATCTCCATGATTGTAACATGGTTTATTTTTCATAGTTATATTTATTTTATGTATTTTAAATTATGTTTTATTCATTATAATAATTATTATTTCATTAATATTAATCTATTTATTATTGAATTGTGTCATGTTTTACTGTATTCGACTTTCCAAAGTCATTTCGGACTCATTTAACAAATATCATCTAAATATTTGATATAAATTATGTAATTAATTATTTGTAATAACTTGGTAATGTGTAATTTAAATGGAAGAATAAACCTGAAATAAGGATATCAAGAATGTTTAAATTAATTTAAATTTATTATTCAGGAATAGAAATATGGTATGTGATGAGTCAGACTCATGGTAAGAGTCTCCTTAAGTAATAAATCTTTTTAAATTATTTAATTATTTATTCTTAAAGATAATTATATTTCATATACATATTATCAAAAAGGTTTTTATGAATGGATTTATATGGATATTAATTTTTTAAAATAGTATTTTTTTTGTTTCTTCAATTTTTTGAAAGTGGTATGGGACAAGTCTATTTAAAAATGTCTTTTTAAATTGGTTTAAATGGTTTTTGAGAATAGATTGATTATTTCAATATCTTGAAATGATTTCTTCTGATTGAAAATGGAGTTTTATGAGTGAAATTTGGAAAAAATCAATATTGTATATGTTTTGATTATATAATGGTACTTATACAATTGATGGGTGGTTATGATATAAAACATAGATGGGTGGTTATGTGAGAAACTAATATGGGTGGTTCCATGATAAAACATGGATGAGTTTTTTTGTTATAACCTCTAATGAATTGGGTATAGAAGTGAGTTTTATGGAAATTCCATTTGTAAGAGTGACATGATAGGGAATTTATTTCATGGTTATTCCATTTGAGTATAAATATTTCCTTAGTTAACAACATGTCATTTATATTTTTTATTAATATTTTTCATGAAAATTGTTTGATTTTTAAAAAGTAAGATAATGATATTTCTGAAATAATGATTCATTTTTCACGGTAAAAAAGGAATGTTTTTTAGGAAATGTTTTATGGGGTTTCCATGGACTAATGGTTTCCTTTATTGTATATTCATTATTGAAATTTTGTTCTCATGCAATGTTTGGAATTTTTTTAAGTGCTTTAAGTAAGAAGAGGGACATGGATGAGGTCATGATGAACATTTTGAAGATGGATCATGATAAAAAACAATATTTTATTTTAAAAGGGTTTCTTTTATTGCAATGGGAGGATGATACATTTAAGAGCCCAATTGTAATTTAAAAGTTTTCTCTGTAGGAGTTTTACTAATTCTATAAAACTATTAACAAAAAATAATATTAGGAAAAGAATGTGATTTATAGTATTAATGTAACTAGGCTATTTAATGTTAAAGGACATGTCTATATAGGTGATGTCAAAGAAGGGTTTATAAAAATTAAGTGTTAGAACATAGACCATCTTTTCAGGTACGTTTTTCTTTTCTGGTTGTTTTTGAGAAAAACTGGAGATCTGGAAATTTTAGGAGTACACCCTGTGTACTCGGTTGCGGCTAGTGACTGTGTGCTAGTCGTGTAATGGCTGAGCACATGGCCATGTGTGGTGACCTAGAGACCACCTAAATCATATTGTGGAAAAGGCAATTACATGTCGTGTACATTTAAAGAACAAGCTGTGTACTTTCATTTTTCCAATTAAATGGACAGGGGTTGCATTTAATTGATATAACACACTTCTTCTTCTTCTGTCTAATCCAAGAGCATCTATATAACCGCAGATCTTTTATGAGCCCCTAACTCATCGGGCGTTTTCTAAATCGACCACCATCAATTGCGTTGGAATTGTCACTGTGAGTTCTCCCTTATTCTTAAACATCATATCTTGATTTATCTTCTTCCACAAGATATCCTCAGTTGACCGTTTTAATTTTTTTTGTAGATCTATGGTGTTCTAGGAGATTCAATGCAAGAGGTTCACATATATCATTCATACAACGCTGAGGTAGGTGGTTTGTGCCTTTATATAGTTTTTCTTTGTGATATATGTGCAAAAGTTCCAAATACTCTCGTTCGGGGTATTATGTGTTAATGGTTTTAGCCCTTTTATTTTCCTACTATGAGTTGAATGATTTTATAGTGGTAAATTGTTTAATATAAGGGTTACCTTTCTAAGGTATTGATATTTTTCTCATGATTTCTTGTTTTTGACCATTTGGTCTAGCCTTGCATGTTAGGCTACTACTTTCATTCCATGCCTAGTATTGTTGGGTAGAGTGATTAATATTTGATATACTATGATATATAGTAGTTGGTTTACCAAGTAGTTCTTGAGTTTTACATTTACTGCTGATTATTTATTGTGCACAATAGGTTTACACAGGGCTGCAAGAACCGGGTGTAGTGAGACCATTGTGGAAATTGACATTGAGGGCTTTCCCAGCGTGAGTGTTTTAATTATCACTATGCTAGACCATAAGGAGGATTGACATTGAGTGATCCCTCATTGTGTCTATAATTATGTTATGAATCCATAGGAGGAATTGATGTTGAGTGCTTCCTCATAGTGCATATAGGTTACCGTAAAAAGACTATAGGGGGAATTGATGGTGGTTGTTTCGTTAGAGAGTCTTTGATCACACATGACTAAATTGGGAATTGACGGTGAGTTCTTCCTCATAGAGTATTTCATATATCTTCTCTTGTATTTTGAACTAGAGGGGTTAGGCTATGAGAACTACCTAGAGGTCTACTTGTATTTGTTTTTAGTTGATTAAATAATTAAAAATAAATGTTTTTAAATTAAACATTAGGACTATTAACTTTTGATTACTTCTATGTTCACTTATCTTTTTTGATTATTTTCTGCAATTTATATATTCAATGACTATTAGGAATATATCTTTGGGTGGTTTTATAATGGGATTAGTCTCACACCCTATTTGGGTCATTATTTGGGGCCCAAATACATTATATTTCGACAATTATTGATATGGGAAAACACCCTTCTACATCATGTACTTGATTTCTGTGGATTTAGGGAGAATGAGACCAAGTTGAGGCTTATGATACTGTGGAGGTTTTTACAATATTTTCTATTGTACATTGGTTTAGTATGGTCTTCCATAATTGTGATTTTTTGGATGCTTTCCTAGACATATGTAACATGCATCATTTATATATGTGTGGGTGTGTGTGTGTTTGTGCTCCAGTTGTTTATTACTTTAATTGTTTACTTATTTCATGTCTTACTGCTTCTGCTTTTTCTATCTGTTTTACTTCTGCTATGTTACTCTACCGATGAGGGCATATTTTCTCCACTATCACACATAAGTCCCTCACTTCTAGTCATCAACATATGGAATTCGGGGAAATGTGCTTGAGGCCATTGACTAACTGGGTATGGGGCACCAATGGGTGGCTCTCAGAACTGGGACATTAAAAAGTGGTATCAAAATAATTCTTTTCTTATTGAAAAATAGCTTAGAGCCTATAGCAAGGGATAAGAAGGAATGGGTGCCTAGTAAAAAGTTGTGCCCAAGTATAGCTAATCTGTGTACAGGCAAAATCCAATTCACCTCGTTATTGTAATTTTTTTGATTTTGCAATTTTACAGTTGATTTGATTTCACCATTGGGTGATTCACATATTTTTTTCTATTATCATTGGTGTTATTGAGGTTTTATTTCTATTTCAACCAGATGAGATGAGGGTATGTCATCTCATGCATCATATAGGAACTTGCTAGAGATCACATTTAATGCGTTCATTACATGCCATTTAGGATGCATTAGTGATTTCATGATGTTTTGATAGATATTATGATAGATATTGTACTTGATATGAATGTTGTTGTGATAGATTAATTGATATAATACATGCTATTTGATAGAGTATTGGATTGTGTAAGGTTTTGTTTGAATGAAATCAAAACTTTGGTTTTTGAGGTGTTATGGTCCCTCATGGATCAGAATTTTGTGGATAATTGTATTGTTATTCCTTGTCTATGAAATGTATATGATGAAAAGATTTGATTCATAGGATGTATGGGCCCTCACGGATCATAATTTTCACCGTAATGTTTGTTTATGTGTTTTATGGGCCTGCAGAGTAGTTTATGAGGATTAATGTCCGGAAAAATCGATAATACATGGTGTGTAATGATGAATACCTGCCACATCTCCTTATATTTGGGATGGAACTGTTTTTCTTAAGTACTTTCAGTGTACTATATGTATACTCTGTGTAGTCTAAAACTATGTCACTGGCTGTGTGGGTAGAGACATGCGGTTTGGAAATCATGCTGGGACACGCTGTGTACCGGATTTACACTTCGTGTTGTGGAGACCAAGTGTCCACCCGTGTGACTAACAACACATATGGATAAAACAGATGTTATACATGTCGTGTCAAGATTGAACATGTCATGTAGTATAACCCATGTATCCGACATTGTAACGAACAACACGGGGCAGTGGAATCCTTATAGTACACCCTGTGTCTTTCATAAACACTCCATGTAGAGTCATTCATGTAACCGGTCGTGTAACTAACAACACGAGTCAGTGAAGTTTGTCTAGTACACGCCGTTTCTGGCATTAACACACCATGAAATCTTGTCTGAGGAGAGCCGTGTGGCTTAGCCATGCAGAAGAAATCATACAGGGGAAGAGGTTTACAGTACATGCCATGTGTTAGGACAACATATCATGTGTATGGAGATTACATGACCTAGGATGGAAGAAGAACACGCCCATGTGAAGGATTATGAAAACATGCCATGTAGGAATTATACATTCCGTGTATCCAATTTTTTAAAAACATGAATTCTTTATTTCTCCTTTTCCCTTCATTCACATATATGTTTCAGTCCTTGTTAATCTTGATTTTAGATGTGTGCTTCACCTTGCTGATTCATGCCACAGAGAGGTCCTTCAGTTGTCTGCCATTTACATGGCAATGATCAGACACCAGATATGGATGATTAGGGACTACCATCACATCCTGCAGTTGTACCAATCATGGCACCAACCATCATCCTGGATACAAGTGCCAAGGAATAATTCAAAGAGGGATTTTGAGGTTTATGAAGACTTTCTTTGGAGTACCACATCCTACCCCGTCGATGGAAGAATTGATGCAGTTTTTTCAGTAGTAGCATCCCCCACCTTCACAGGGGAAAGAAGTCCTCTGACTGTAGAGTCATGGATAGAATCCATGCTCTCTATTTTCAAGCATTTAGAGACGCCTCTAGATATGAGGGTGAATATTTCAATGTAAATGCTTACAGATTTCTCCAATAGTTGGTTGGATGTGATCTCATAGGTGGGATGCCATCAGGATATAGCATGGAACTAGTTTCATTGTACCATCTATGACTACTTCTACCCTGAGAATTTGAAATCCGATCGAGCATGAGTGTTCATGAGTATGTAGTAGGCTACTCTTTCTATTATGGAGTATTATTCTTACATCACAGAGCTGTAGTGTTTCATTCCATTGCAAGGAGGTGATGAGTTATTTCATGAAAGGAAGATTGAGGATGGTCTCAAGCATGCCATCCGATCTATGGTGAACATCTTTAGGTTGGATTATATTACTTATATAGTCAACCAGTCACTGATCATAGAGTGAAACCTGAGGGATTCTGGACTTTTGATCCAGGGCAGCTTGACATCTAGAGATAGTATCCCTCCTACAGATAGCTGGAAGCACTAGAGGTAGTCTACACGTGGAGATCCGAGTAGGCAGGATGCACCTTCAGGTAGCCAGGTGGTATGCTAAACCTGTGGAAGAGTCAGGCATACAAGGCCACATTGCATGAGAGACCCAGTGGAGTGATGATAGTGTGGCAATATGGGCCATCTTTAGTGCTTCTATCAGATCTTCTCACCAGCCGCTGGTGACATGGATTCTTTTATGCCTCCTCGTTAGAGAGAAATACCACCCGTTCATCATCAGCAGGGGAACTAGAGTTTTTCTGGCCATTCCGGCCAACGTGGAAATCGTAGCTGGGGTATCCAGCCACCAGGATTTCAGGAAAAACAAGGTGGATCAGATTAGAGTAGTCAAGAAATGTCACAGGTCCATTGTACTTGTCAGACTTTTGGAGTGGAGCAGAACCAGCAAGATTAGGATCCCAAACCCTCTATAGTTTGAGTTTCGATCCTAGTCCCCTTGGTTTTAGTTTTTGATCTTTTCAATATAGGGGCTTCCCATAGATTAATATCTATTGTTGTTATGGAGAGCCTTGGGATCTATATCTTTTAATTTTATGATGTCTTGAAGAAAGACACTTTGTTGGTAACTAGAACAGAAAGTTTACGTTAGTGTAAGGAGTGTCCTCTCAAGGTTGGAAGGTATCATGTCCTATGGAACCATAATGTCTTGGAGATGACAGGCTACGATTCCATTCTCTGAATGGACTGGTTGGTTCCCTTCCAGGATTTTATTGATTGCTATCTCCATATGGTGAGTTTCACATCTCCAGGGGGCGTATCATTTCTTCATAATGGTGTGTGGGATGTCCAGGCGAGAAGAGTAGGACCCGAGCATTATGGTTTTGGAGGAGTTAAATCCCAGTTTTCTAGTCTGTATTTGGTTGACCAGGGGACTTCATAGATGGACTTTTTTCCAGTGGTGGATCATTTCAGAGATATATTTTTAGGGGAATTTTCCAATTTTACTCTAGATTATGAGGAAGAAATTTCTATTTAGCTTGTGCCAGGATCAGCACCAGTGCCCTTTCCTTTTTTAATATGGGTACACCTCAGTTATAGGATCACAAGAAGCAGTTAGAGGAGTTGTAGGCAAAGGGTTTAATTCGAACTAGTACTTATCCATGGGGTTTGCCTTTCCTATTTTTGAAGAAGGCAGACGTTACCCTTAGACATTGTGTGGATTATTGGAAGTTGAACCAGTTGATGGTTAAGAACCGATATCCCTTACTAAGGATTGATGACCTCTTTTTCAGTTTTGAGGAGCCCGGGTGTTCTCAAAGATTGACTTGAGATCTGGTTATCATCAGATGCAAGCTAGACCATCAGATATACCTCTTACAGACTTTTAGAGTAGGTATGGTCTATACGAGTATGTGGTTATTCCATTCGGTCTCACCAATGTTCCTATAGTTTTCATGGAATGGATGAACCTAGTGTTCCATTCATATTTGGATTCTTTCATGGTAGTCTTCATGGAAGATATCTTGGTGTACTCTCACACTCGACATGACCATTACACACATATTGAGATCATTTTGACAACACTATGAGAGAATTTGGAATATATTAAGCTCTAAAAATGCCACTTTTGGATGAAACAAATTCACTTATTGGGTCATGTTATCTCAGAGACATGAGTATTGGTATACCCATATAAAGTGAGAGTAGTAGTTTCTTAGGGGAAGACAAGAAATATTTTTGAGGTATAGAGTTTTCTAGTGCTAGCTATTTACTATAAGGATTCTATATTGGACTATTCCGGCTTAGCAGTTCCACTGATGGCTTGACTAAGAAGGGTGTGAAATACTTGTGGTCAGATTCTTGTGATTCAGCCTTTCAGGAGCGGAATGGGAGGTTGACTTCATCGCCGATACTAGTATTTCCAGAGGTGGGATAGATCTATACTGTATACTGTGATGCATTAGGTAACGGGTTGGGAGATGTGCTTCTGCATGGAGAAGGAGTCATTGCATACGAGTCTCAAAAGTTGAGGCCACATGGGAGGAACTACCCGATGCACGATCTCGAGCTAGCTGTAGTTAATGATTTATGCTATTTGAGACATTAACTTCTGGGAGAGAATTTTTTGGTTTTCACTAACCACAAGAGTCTCAAGTATTTCTTCACTCAATGAGATCTGAATTTGAGATAGTGAAGGTGGGTTGAGTACCTTCAGTACTTTGACATTGAGCTTTCCAACACACCTAGGAAAGGTGATGCTTTGGATTATGTGTTTAGCAGGTGGACTCAAATACAAGTAGTTCAGGAGGCTAGTAGTGAGTGGTAGCTTATGGAAATATTCTCTAAGATGCATTTGGAAGTGCACGATAGTTAGGGGAAGTTGTTTCTTTCTTATTTGGATGTTACATATACACTACTAGACCACCTACGAATGAGAAAACTATCAGATTCTAAAGGCCTGGTATTACAGTAGAGTGGTTCAAGAGAGTACCCTATTCCTAGATGGACAGTAGGTGAGGATGAGATCTTGTGTTTTCATGGATGCATGTGGGTGTGAGTAGACATACGCGAGGAGATGATGTGAGACCTTCATTCCTTAGTTTGGGAAGTTCATCCTAGTGTCAGAATGATTTATCAAGATCTACACTATCAGTATTGGTTTCCAGGTATAAAGGGATACATTGCTAGTTTTTCCACGAGGTGTTCCATCTGTCAGCAGGTGAAGGCAGAGTATCAGTGACCAGCAATGATTTTGCAGAAATTTCCCATTGCTGAGTGGATGTGGAATGACATCGCTATGTATTTTTTGATAGGTTTTCTGAGGTCACCTCGAGGGAATGATGTTATATGGGTTGTCATTGACAGACTCCTGAAGGATTCTCACTTCTTGTCAATCAAAGAGACCTTAAGTGTTAATGAGCTAGGACAGTTGTACATCAAAAAGATTGTAATTATATAAGGGGATCCACAGTCCCTTATTTCATACAGGGACGCCCATATTACTTCTCCGGTCTGGCAGGGACTTCAAAGGGAATTGGGTACACATGTATTTCTAAGTACATCATATCATCCCAAGACAAATGGCTAGTCCAAGCATAAGATTCAGGTGATAGAAGACATTCATTAAGTATGCGTCCTGGAATTTGGAGGTTTCATGGAATAAGCACATACCCCTTGTGAAGTTTTCCTACAATAAATGTTTTCATGTAACTGTTCAAATGCCACCTTATGAGGCATTGTACGGTAGGCCATGATTATCATCCTTATGTTGTCTCGAGGTAGGAGAGGCAGCTACGCTGGGACCTCTTCTTGTCCATGAGAGCTCAGAGTATATGGAGTTGATTAAAAAGAGTATAGTTACATCATAGTCATGACAGAAGTCTTATGATGATGGATAGAGATGACCTCTGGAGTTTGAGGTCAGAGATCAGGTTTTCTTATTTGTCACACCGAGGCTGGGAGACAAGAGAATAAGGGGGCAAGGTAAGATTTCATTGAGATAAGTCTGACTCTTTGAGGTGTTGGGGAGAGTCAGGATGATTTCTTATCGGTTGCAGTTATCTCAGATGTATTGGTCTATGCATGACGTTTTCAATGTTTCTCGACATCGACATTACATCTCATACACATGTCCTATTTTCCAACTCAAGAAGGATGAGTTCGAGGTGGACGCATATTTCGAAGAGCATCATATTCAGAACATTAATAGAAGTGCGAAGGTTCTCCTTGGTCAGTATGTTCCTTCGGTATGAGTACTATTACAGCAAAAGCGAGTACAAGATGAGACATGTGAGAGGGAGGATGATGTACAATCATATTGGCCGGAGCTATTCGAGGATTCTTATTCTATGTTGCCCGGCTAGGGAAATTTAGGGTTGAATATTTTTAAGGGGGGAAGTTTGTAAGAACCTGGACCGTCTTTTCAGGTAAATTTTTCTTTTCTGGATTTTTTTGGGAAAAAATAGGATTTCAGGAAATTTCAGGTGTACGTGCCATGTATTTTATGTACATGCGATGTACCCAGTTTCAACTAGTGATCGTGTGTTGGTCATTTAATGTCTGAGCACATAGCTGTGTGTGGTGACCTAGAGACCGCCTAAAGAGGATTCTAGAAAAGGTAAGTAAATGCGTTGTACTTTTAAAGAACCCACTGTGTAATTTTTTTTCATTAAACAGAACAGGGTCACATCTAATTGATAGAACACACATCATCTTCTTCCTTCTCTTCTAGGAGAATCCAAACAGATGTCATTCTTATCTGAGCCCCCGACTCCCCGTCCATTATTTGAATCAACCACTATTAGTTGTGTTGGAATCTACATGCTGAGTTCTCCCTTCTACTTGAACATCATCTCATAATTTATCATCTTTCACCAGATATTCTCTGTTTGAATTTTTAACATTTTTTAGATCTAAGGTGTTTTAGGGATATTCAAGGCCTGAGGTTGATTTATATCATCCGTACAACTTCTTGGTAGGCCGTTTGTTCCTTTCTATAGTTATTATTTGATTTATATGTGAAAAAGTGTCCAATACCCTCATTCAAGGTATTGTGTATTTATGGTTTAGACCTTTTATTTTCCTACAATGCCTTGTTTAATTGGATAGAGGTTAAATGGTTGATAATAGGGTTATCTTTATCAAGCTATGGATGTTTTCCCTTGTTTATTTGTTTTTGACCATTTTTTCTAACCTTTAACGTTAGGTTGTTGATGGATTTCTGTGCCTAGTTTTGTTGGGTTGAGTGATTATTATTTGACATGCTAAGATATGTTGTAGTTGTTTAGGCATGTAGTTCTTGAGGTTTACTTTGGAAGATGGTTATCATTTTTTCATGATTTCTTTACACGGGTTTTTGGGAACCTTGTGTAGTGAGACCATAGGGGAAATTGGCATTGAGGTCTTTCCCAAAGTGTCTCTATTAATTATCACATTGTGAGATAATAGGGGGGGTAGATGTTGAGTGGTACCTCATATTGTCTATAGTCATGTTATGAGGATATGGGTGGAATTCACGTCGACTGCTTCCTTAGAGTGCCTATAGGTTACCATTAGAAGACTATAGGGGGAATTGATAGTGAGTTGTTCCATAAAGAGTCTTTGATCACACATGACTAATGGTTGAATTGACGGCGAGTGCTTCCTTAGAAAGTCTCTTCTACGTCTTCTCTTGTATTAAGAACCAGAGGGCCTATGCTGTGAGAAATACCCATATGGTTGCTTGTATTTGTTTTTGGTTGATTAAATAATTAAAAGTAAATGTTTGTAATTGAAATTGTAGGACTGTTTAATTTTGAGTACTTCTGTGTTCACTTATCCTTTTGGATTATTCTCTGCCATATATATATTCACTGACTATTTGGAACAAATATTTGGATGGTTTCCTACTAGGATTAGTAGCACACCATGTTTGGGTCATGCTTTTAGGAAAAACATATTATATTACTACATGTATATATAAAGGAAAGTGCCCTTCTACATTAAGTACTTGATTGCTGTAGAGTTGTGGAGAATGGGACAGAGTTGAGGCTTCCAATGTTGTAGAGCTGTTTAATTGATTTTCTTTTGTACATTGGTATATTACTGAATTATAGAATTTTTATTTGTTTGGAAGCTTTCATAGATATATGTATCATGCGTCATATATATATATATATCTGTGTGTGTGTGTTCTCCAGCTGTTTATTACTTTTGTTGTCTACATATTTCATGTTTTACTGCTTCTGCTATTGCTTTCAATTTTACACATGCTATGTTACTTGGCCAATGAGGGCATAGTTTTCCCACTATCACAGCCAAGACCCTCACTTCTAGTTGGTAGACTCTAGCGTTAAGGGAAATGCGTTTGAGGACAAGTGACCAACCGGGTACGAGGCACCTCTGGGGGGCTCCCGGAATTAGGATGTTTCATTAAGAGATTTTTATTTTTTATTAAGAGATATTCAAATCATCACGGGTATATAATGTTAAAGATGATCATAAGTAAAATTTATTATAAACCCCTTTTATAGATTTATGTTGTGAAATTCTATGAAGATTGAAATTAATTTTGGAGACTTTAATTTTTGAAGTCATTATCATTTATATCTTTTTTGGATTCAAAATGAAAGGTATGAGATAAAATTTGAGGTTAAGACTTTTTATGGTTGTGTTTGAAGACATTGTCAGATTTTTGTATTATTATAAGAATTATATAGTTCTAGAAAAGGGAAAACCTCTAAGATGGGTGAAAACCCGTCAAGTTCGGAAAGGCCGCGAGGTTATAACCCACAACCGAAGGGAGACATCAGTTCATCACCAAACATTAACCTTTGTGAAATCCAAATCAGTACGAATTCTATTTCGTGAAAAAATTATGTGGATAAAAAACAATTTGATTTTGTGGAATTTTTTGTATCATATTGGAAAAATTATTTTTGTATTAGGTGATGAATGTTATTTTAGAAGATGTTCTCTATTATTGGAATATAATATATTCAAGGTAAATAGAATACTATGGGATTTTATTTGATAGGTAAAGGGTGAAATATATTTTTTCAGGATATCTGGTTTTATTTGGTAATTTTGGTGATTTATGATATTAATGGAAATAACTACCATATCTTGGATATTATGTGATTTATGAAATTACATTTTTTGAATGGGTAATAAAGAGAGATTGATGTTTTTTGGATATAAATGTTAAAATTTCTCATGTAATACTGTGTTACAAAATACTTTTAAATTTTGGGTTTAAATATTAGATGGTATTATTTTGAGGAATTTTATGGATAGTAATTTTTTGAATGGTTTATAATGAAATTTGGCATTAATATTGGAATTTGAAGATTAAAAATAGTTTTTCATCACTCAATTATTTAATATATTTGAATGATTTGTTATCATATCTAACCTTTTTATTTTGGTTAATGTCTATATAATTGAGAAATATTTATTTATTTTTTTAGATATGTGATTCTCTATATATTGATTCTAGTGCATCAGGCATGAAAAAATAATCGTAACTACTCATCATTTGGAGAAAAAGATGAGTTTGAGGGGAACATTTATTGAAGGATGAAACTCAAAATTTCATTAAATTATATTTATTTACACTAGGACATAAATGAATTTACGAAATCATTGAAAAAGATATAGAAAACATTTTTATTTTCATAATTAGAAGTCAATGACATTTTATCCCATCACAGATTTATAGTTTTGTGATTATTAAACATTACATGGCCATGATCTCTATCAATCTCCATCAGAAAATTATAGTTTTTTCCCAATTCCATATCCAAGTTTTTCAATGGGGAATCCTTATATGTATTATCTTAGGTGACCATCATACTTCCCCTTCATTATTATAAAGTGGATGTTTTATTAATATTTTTTCTAATGTGAGATTTTAAGAATGGTATTTTGAAAATTCAAAACATAGTTATCAAGAATGAATTCAATATTTCTAGGTTGAATTTTCTAATGATGGGTAACTTAAGATCTTGTGTTGAAAAAAATAAATACTATGATTGATAGCATACATGATATGCCACATCAAGTTTAAATGAACAATTTAATATGGTTATTTAAATGTTATCATTATAACATAACTATTAAAATGATAATAATGGATATTATTACCTGAATTAAATTTTTTTTCAAATATATATATATATATATATATTGAATTATTTAACCAATTAATTATAAATGAATGCAGAACCATTTTTTAATTAAACAAAATGTTTTTTATGAAAAAATAATTATATCACCACAATCATGTTTTTTACTAATAAATAATAAAATTTCAAGTATGATTATATTCGTGAAACATATATAGGATGTATTAAATCTTCTGTTTAAAATTCATTTTAGGTGTTTTTTATACTTGATATAAGAACATAAAAATTGTATGCATAAAAATATAATTTTTCTAAAAGGATTTTTTGGCGCTTTTAGATGGTACAACTATTTTAAATATATTTTCAGACGATTTAATAAATTATATAAACAAAAAATAAACTTATTATTAGAAATAATATTATCGAAACATACTTTGGTTTCATTCAATGTATCTTCTTGGTAAGTATCATTTATTTTACGAATTGTAAAAAAACATTCCATTTTGATTATAATAACATTTTCCTAAAATTTATTTATAGTGTTAAGTAATGTTTAGTTTTTTATGTATTATTATATATTTTTTATCAATTAATCAAATTGTGGCCAATTTAACCAATTTCAATTTTAATTTGGATATAAAGACATCTCAATATTTTTTACATTTTACTTTTAAAACCAATTTTTCTAAATCCTTCAATGAGATTATATTAAATTAATTTAATAAATTTTATTTGTCTAAAATTTTTTAAAATGGATTCTATATTTATATTAAATTGTTCCATATTTAGTAAATTAGTCTATTTTATTTTTGGACATTATGAATAGTAACATTAGTAATATTTTTTTTATTACCATGGTAATTGGTAAATCAGGTAATTAAATTTAAAAATAATTTTATAAATATTAAATAATTACCAAAAAACTTATCCTAATTTAATTTAATTGGGTTTTTAGTTAAAATTAATCACTAGGTTGACGTTATAACATTTATAACCCACTTGGATGATATTTGACATTTGTAATATTATATTATAAAAAGTAAATTTTATCATAATCTTGTTTTTAAGAAGTAAAATATTTTCAATATGAGATTATGTAATTGATATATTCAAAAATATATAGTATTTAGAAATATGAATTTTTTATCTACACCATGGAAATTTATTTTTAATTTTTATTTATTAAATAATTACCTTAAATTTTGAAATAATGATGATGCAGTAATTTTTTATTTAATGGACAATTCAAATAAATGATATTAAAAATATTAAAATAAATATAATTTGATATAATTAATTTCATTTATAATTTTTTGGGAATCATTTGAAATATTAGTAATTTTTAAAATGATTTGGTTCTAATATATTATTTTGTTATGATATTATTTAAAAGTTAGGTGCTGAATAGTGTCAAAATTGACTATATTGATATTTAAGAAAAATATTTTATTAAATGATAAAAAATAATAAAAACTGAACTTTAACCAAATTATTGGATACATCCTATTTCATCAATTACTAATTTATTGGTTATTTTATAATTTAATTTTAATTATATTAACCCACAAAGTGTAGATTACATGATATCATGGTAAGAATTAAAAAGGATAAATATTGGTAATAGGTAAAAGTTAAGGATTAGAAAAATAGTAAAATATTATATAATTTTTATTCCAAAAGGTATATCATCCCAAAATCATCATAAGTTCTATATTAATAAGTATTTATCCATAGTAAATGTAAAAATAATTTACATCAATTCAATATTTTAAAGATTTCCACGAGTGCCCCTCCACACTTCTATTAAAGGGAAAACATTAATCTTTATTATTCACACCACAAATCATATTTGGTTTAGAAAATATCTACAAAAATACCTTCTTAGAATACCTACCCATATTCCATAGCTCTTAGTTTAGGCATAACATTGTCTATAGTGGTGTTTAGGTGTTAATCAAAAGTGATTGTGCGAATAAGATATATTTTTTGTTATTATGTGTTTCTATTTTATTTATTATTCCATTTACTTCTAATATACTACAAAAATGATGAAATAATTACATTAATCTCCTAGATATATTGGGATTTTATTATGTTAATATCACCACCTAAACCCATCTCCAATTTCATCAAATGGGAAATGAGTTAATCGTTTATGTGTATAACAGATTACCACCTCACTAATTGATATAATTCGTTTTTATTAACTATCTCCCAAAACACAATATAATGATGGAAATAATTTTTATATATTTTATTAATAAAGTATTTTTTTAAAATAATGATATATGATTAATTTTCATACATTTCCTTGTAAATAAAAATGATAACATAATTTGTGTGTACGCATGAACTACAACCTCTCGTAATTGATGTGATTCATTTTTAATCACCACATAAAAAGATTAATATATATAAGTATATTTAAATTTAATATATTATATTGATGATATTATGATAATTCTATAAAGATAAAATAATACTTTCTTCATTCTATAACGATCATTCAAAAATGAAAATGTTACTTATGCGTACGTATGACCTTCCATATTCATGATTGTAACATAGTTCAATTTTTAGAACCATATTTAATATATGTATTTAAATGTATAATTGTTTTATAATAATGATAATTATGTAATGAAAACTATTCCATGGATTATTTACTATTGACCTCTTTGATAACAACATCATTGAAGCCTCTATTTCTATCCAAGATCTAGAGACATGGACATGTGTATGGGAAAACAATATGTCATCAACATATAGGTATGAAAAATGATGGATATTAGAAATGAAGAATATTTTTATAAGAAGGTAGTTAGGGATTAATTGGAAGAATACATCAACCTTACCATTGTAAGAAAAAAAAATTTCTCTTCACATTTATCAATAGTCAACTATTATGATCTTTTATTTACTCCACAAAAAGGTAAAAGATTGTATAAAAACCAATAATATCACCTAAATACACCACATCAAAGAAACTAATTGTGTGGGGAGATAGTGTTCCCCCACCTTATGAGGCCTTGTATGATAGGCCATGATGATCAACCTTATGCTGGCTAGAGGTAGGAGAGGAAGCTACGCTGAGACCTAGTCTGGTCCAGGAGAGCTCAGAGTACACAAAGTTTATTAAGAAGAGTATGGTTACTTCATAGTCATGACAATAGTCTTATGATAATCTACAGAGATGACCTTTGGAGTTTGAGGTCGAAGATCAGGTATTCCTATGTGCCACACCAAGGTTGGGAGACAAGAGGATAAAGAGACAAGGTAAGTTTTCATTGAGATACGTCGAACTGTTTGAGTTGTTGGGGAGAGTCGGTCCGGTTTTCTATCGGTTTCAGTAATCTCATAAGTACTGGGCTATGCATGACATTTTGCATGTTTCTCAAATTCGCCATTACATCTCAGACCTGTATCATGTTTTCCAACTTGAGGAGGACGAGTTCAAGGTGGACGCATCTTTCAAAGAGCGCCATATCTGGAATATTTATATAAGTGTGAAGGTTCTATGTGGTCGGTATGTTCCTCTGGTACGAGTTCAATGGAAGCACAGGCGAGTACAAGACAAGACTTGAGAGAGGGAGGCTGATGTACGATCTTAGTTCCTGGAGCTGTTCGAGGATTATTCTTCTATGCCGCCCTCCTAGGGAAATACGGGGATGAATTTTTTTAAGGGGGGAAGTTTGTAAGAACCCAGAACTTTTTTTCAGGTATGTTTTTCTTTTCTGGTTGTTTTTCTGAAAAAATAGGATTTTAAGAAATTTCAGGAGTACGGCCATGTATTTTAAGTATATACCGTGTACCCGGTTTCCACTGGTGATCATTTTCAGGTCGTGTAATGGCTGAGCATGTGGTCGTGTGTGGTAACCTAGACACCGCCTAAAGAGGAGGCTAGAAAAGGCAAGTAAATGTCATGTACTTTTAAATAAATCACCGTATACTTTATTTATTTCATTAAACAGACCGGGGTCACATATAATTGATAGAACACACTTCCTCTTCTTCTGTCTCTTCTAGGAGCATTCGTACGACTGTAGTTCTAATCCGAATACCCGACTCCCAGCCCGTTATCTAAATCGACTATCGTCAATTGAATTGGAATCAATATGTTGAGTTCTCCCTTCTACTTGAACATCATCTCATGATTTATCATATTCTTCAAGATATCCTCGGTAGAATTTGTTAAGGTTTTTTAGATCTATGGTTTTTTAGGTCTATGAAAGGCCTGAGGTTCACCTATATCATCCGTACAATGCAGAGGCAAGTTGATTGTACCTCTCTGTAGATACTATTTGAGTTATATGTGCAAAAGTGTCCAAAACCCTCATTCAAGGTATGGTGTGTTTATGGTTTTAGACCATTAATTTTTCGTCTATGTATTCTTTGATTGGATAGAGGTTAATTGTTTGATAATAGGGTTATCTTTTCAAATCTATGGATGTTTTCCCCATGTTTTTTTGTTTTTTAAAGTATGGTCTAGCCTTGCATGTTAGGTTGTTGCTGGAATTCCATGCCTAGTACTGTTGGGTGGAGTGATTATTATTTAACATGCAATGATATGTTGTAGTTGTTTAGGCAAGTATTTTTTGAGGTTTACTTTGGCTTATGGATATCATTTCTGCATGATTTCTTTACATGGGGTTGTGGGAACCTTGTGTAGTGAGACTATAGGGGAAATTGGCATTGAGGGCTTTCCCAGAGTGTCTGTTTTAATTATCACATTGGTATACCATAGGGGGGATTGATGTTGAGTGCTCCCTTAGAGTGTCTATAGTTATGTTACGAGGATATATGAGAAATTCATGTCGAGTGCTTCCTCGGAGTGCCTATAGTTTACCGTTAAAATACTATAGGGGGAATTGACAGTGAGTTATTCTTCAAAGAGTCTTTGATCACACATGACTAATGGGGGAATTGATGGTGAGTTCTTCTTCAGATATTATTTCCTATATCTTCTCTTGTATTGTGAAACAGATGGGTTATGTTGTGAAAACTACCTAGATGGTTACATGTATTTGTTTTTGGTTGATTAAATAATTAATAGTAAATGTTTGTAAATGAATCTGTAAGACTGTTTACATTGGAGTACTTCTGTGGTCACTTCTCCTTTTTGCTTATTTTCTACCATATATATATTCAATGATTTTTAGGCACATACCTTTCGCCAAACCGTTGGTATATGTTCTCTAATTTTGACTTATACCAACGGTTTGTCCAAAACCGTCGGTATAGGTCCATTATAGAGACTCTATACTGACGGTTTGGCCAAACTGTTGGTATAGGTCCCCATTATACCAAGAGTTTGTCCAAAACCGCTAGTATAGTTACTACAATCAGAGAACCTATACCAACGGGTTTGAGAACCGTTGGTAGAGGTACAAGTATTTATGATGGAATCTTATTACAAGAGACATTAAATAAATAAAAATTTAAAATACTTATGATAATACATATATATTTATGAAATTATGTTCACAAATGTATGTTAGGTTAGTGGTTAGGTATTTCAATCACAAATTGGAGGTTCTGGGATAAAAACCAACCGGATGATTATTTTTGGAATTACATAGACCAATGGGTTATGGAACTGTTGGTATAGATTTTCATATTAATTATACAAACGGTTTCCCCAAAACCTTTGGTATTGACCTATCCTCACAGCTTACTTGGAAACAGTTCTCCAAACCATTGGTATAGACTATACCAACGGTTTGGAGGCCTATACAAATGGTTCAAAACTGTTGGTATATGTTATTTTTATAGCAGTGATAGCCTCATCACCTGGCGTAAAACTCAATGCATTATATATATACCGAGTAACATAATGAAACTAAAAATTCATTTTGAATATTTAATATCATTTCATAACATAATTCACCTTTCAGAAATAAGTAACATACCAAACCATTATGCACCTTATAGTTACTAAGTATCAATTTGACATCCTTATGGATAGTTCATTATTATTCTTGATATATTGATCATTATTTCTATTTGGAGGGGAAAATAATATGATTGTGAATAATGATGGATTTTTTAAAACATGGGATCTATAAGGACTAATAGTTTTTAAACATGGATATTGAATATAAATAGTTGAATATTCATTACATAAACTAACAAAAACATGGCTGAAATATTTGTGTTTAATGTGTTTGGAAAACTAGAAACATAAATTATTGTTTGTAAAACATCTACATCACCTCATACTTACTCCTTCATAATAAGTACCATTTTTTGAAATATCAATCTATAAATATTTATTTGTATCCTTGGGAAATAATCATAATAAATGGTGAGATTAGATGCTCAGTAAGGTTAAACAAAGAGAGATATTAAAGGAAACATGAGCATAATGTTATAAGAACATGAACATAACATTTGAAAATTATACCATCCAAATTGAAGATAATAATCTTGTGTATTGGAATAATTAATCTAAGTTTATAGGATAATAAAAAAATAAAATTTTCAAGGATATAGTAATATTTTTATAATATATTTAATAATGACATATTCCTAAGCATAAAAAATCATTTCTTTAGTTATCATGGCTATTTTATAAGACTATCACATTGGAATTAATTCACACCCCAAAACATAATAATAATCAAGGTTCACTGTAATGACTATCATGGTAGAAAATGTCCCTATTCCATTATAATACTGAACCATGTTGACTTGCCATCTTTGTACCATCCTAATGAACCAATAATAGTCCCCATTCCATTTCAATATGACTTAACTTGCATCACTTCTCATTTTAGTATTATAATAGAGAATTGAGATTACTCTCCATTCCAGTACAGTCTTACTAATCCGAGTTCACTTCTCATTTTAGTACAATCTATATCATAAGATAGAAATCATTACCCAATTAATTAGAGAGATATAGAGGTACCATAAATAACATAATTAAAACCATACATATGTTCTCTTTAAGAACATAAATCATATCCAAAATTATTGAATAAAATTAGTTTTTAAAACATTTCATCATAGAATAACCCAATTAAAACAAAAAAGTTTCATACATATAATTCCATAATAATCAAAAAAAATACATAAAAATAATAATTATACTATCCTTGAATAATATAAGTATGAAATCATATGTAACATCAATTATTGTTATCTTATATGGAAAATAATTTTTAGATATCACTTGAAAGAATTCTTGAGAAAATAACATTTCCATTTACAAATAATTTATTTTCAAAGAGTTGAAAAATAATATTGGAAGTAATTTTATTTTAAAATAAAATTCTATTCAATTAAAGTAGATATAAATTCATAAATTCTTTCTGATTTTAGAAAAATACACTCATGATGTAAATGTTAAAAAACATTCATTTCATTTTTTGTTTTCCAGTAAATTCACCAAGAACGTCATTTAGAAAATGAAAAAAAATAATTTCAAACCATTTTGTAAAAAAAACATAGATAAAATTCCATTAATCAACCATAATAGAATAATGAAACCATTATTTCAAATAATTATATAAATAATTGGGGTTGAAAAAAATAAATTTTTAAGGGAAACATTAAAAAATATATTTTTTTAAAAGAAAGTCACTCAAAAATATCATATCATTGAAGTTAACATTAATAAAATAAATAGATTATGTGTACCAAAGTTAAATAAAAAAGTGGAAATAAAAAATTATATAATAAAATGTCATCTCACACATAATATTAACTTGGTGTAATCAACGAAGTATAAATTTGACATAGTGAATAGAAATGTAGTTAAGAAACCCCTTACCACTTTGTAATCATTCAAATAGTATTCCCCATCAAATTAGTAAGAATCAAAGGAAACGTAAAATACCATGAATATAAATATATTAATTATATGATATATCAAGAGTAAATATACTCTCCACAAAAAAGAAATAATTTTTGGATGACACATATATATCATAAAAGAAAATGTGAGATGGGAAACCCATAACTAATGCTTCCCTTTAGTTTTGTGTAATTTTAAATCAAGAATTAAAGTTCAAATACAGATATTAATTAATTAAAAAAAATATTCATATTTATAGTAACTTATATGATACTTTTATAACACATAACCACACATTCATTAATAATAATTCATTATTTTTATTTTCTAGGTGTATTCAAATCAGGGTTTTATAGTCAGTTCATTTGTGTATAACTGTGAATGTTATTGTAACATTTAAATAAAACTATAGATGTAATATTAATTGGTATTAATTATATTAAAGTGTTTATATAGTCTCCTATATCATTTCTTTCTTGTATGAGGATGATTTTTTTGATTTAATGCTAATGATAAATGTCTAGATTAATTTAATGTTTGTTCTGGACATTAACAACAAGGTTAGATTTAGTTAATGTTATGTATTTATATTATTTATACAATAATAAATATGTTATAATATACATATAATTTTTTAACCAAAATAATACTTTAAATAATAGTCATCAAAATGTTATGGAATATAAAAAATCATTATTCACGGAGACGGTTTACCACCATAAATGGAAAAATGGTTTTGTTTCTTCGAATAAGAGGAGATAAGAAAAGGGTTGCATAAAATTAATTCCATTATAAATATAAAATTATATTATATAATTTATACAAGAGTTATTATTCTTTTATGGGTGAAAGAGGTGATGATATGGAAGAAAAAGAAGAGAACTGAAATGGTTGATTGAGAAATATACCCATTGAATATCACCTCTATGAAGGACCCGTTAATGGGCCTCGAATTTGCCTTTAGATGAGTGTACAAGAACATATATATGAGGAGAGTGGTAAGGAGAGGGTTTAGAGGAAATTTTAATAACATCATGGCTTCTTATTAGTGATATTTATACATGAATAGGGGTGGATTTAAGTGATTAAATGAAAAAAAATTTATATTTACATTTAACCACATTTGGATGGAATTAAATACAAAAAATGGACTACAATTAATGATTTAAAGGATGATTATAGTCGATAAAAATATCAAACACCTATTTAATGTTTTCGTTTTTAGGAATTTTAAATTTTTACCAATTAACATTAATTTGGTACATTATCTTAATTATACTGGGGTAAATAATTTTCCATCCCCAATAAAATTATTATTGATAAAAATAACAAATAAAATTATAAAATAATTTTGACTCCTTATTAAAAATATGGAAAAAATTTTAAAAATATAAAGAAATAAATTGGATTATTAAATTTAAAATTAAACTGTCAAAACATATCTAAAAAGGTTTTGTGAAAAAAATGTGGTTTTACACCAAAATTATTTCTTGTAACAAAATATGGTATAAATATTATTTATATTTAATTAAATAGATAATATTTAACATAAAAGTAATTAATTTAATTTAATATCATTTTAATATCATAAAATTACATTTAAATACAAAGAAAATGAGTGTTTTATAAATTTTTTTATTTTTTACTAATTAATGAAATGATAATATTTTCAGAAACTTCTAGAAAATTAACCATAAAATAATTTAGTCATGTTGAATAAGTTTTTTTATTTTTATCAAATACATTTTATTAATGTTTCAATAATTAAATATACATATTTTTTCATAGAAATAATTGAAAATAACTTTTTTATGAAAACATATATTTGAAGAATAAATTAACATTACTAAAAATTATGTTCATTTTTATATGGAGTAAATAGATTTCTATTGAAAAAAAAATTCAAATATATTTTATAATAGAACAAATATTATTAACACCTTATAATTTAATAGCTAATTCATATTGGCCGTGTTGAAATAATAGTATATTGGATTTATTTTAAGATCAGTGTTCCATGCAACACATGATATCAAAGTGATTAAATTTATTTGGAAATAAATATACCATAAAATATTTGGATCTTACATTCTACCCCCCTAAAAATGAGTTTCGCCCTCAAAATTCGTTTCTCGGATCGAAATATATGAGGTTACCTCCATCACAACACATTCTTAGGTTCTTATGTTTCTTCATTAACTTGGGGGTTTCACAATAAAACATTAACCTGGTGAGTCTTTTTTTTAGAACTTTATCTCTATGATATCGAATCCATATCGTGTTCCCCTAATATGAAATTTTTTTCCAGTGGTATGACATATGATTTTAATACACATGAAGTATCTGGTATATACATCCTCAATAGAGATACATGTAGCACCTCAAGAATATAAGATAGATTTGGTGGAAGCACCAATAAATAAGCCACCATCATAATATAATAATGATTTTCAAAATGAAAGATATACCTTTGGCTTATCATTCCCTTATTTCCAAATTTCTTCACCCTATTACATGGATATATTTGTTGAAATACCTTATCAACAAATTAAAACTCCAAATCCCTATGATGGTTTTTATAACAACCTTTTTTAGACTATGAGATGATATTATATGATTTTCAATGGATCTAACCTTATTAACCATCTCCTCAACCAGATTATCTCACAATATCTTCCCTTCTCTACTTCACTCCAGCATGGTGGGGTTTGGAACTTGTTACTGTAGAGATCTTTGCATGGATCCATGTAAATGAAAAAATGAAAGATATTTTTGTAATAAAATTATACTAATTAAAGGTGTTGATCCCTAAAACATTTGAAATCCATAAGAAAATCTATATATTTGAATTATAAGGTTTTACTGGTCCTCTAAAACTAACCATCTGTTTGAGGATGATATGTAGTTATGATACATAAATCTATATCTTAATCCTAATGAAAATTCTGCAAAAAATAATGGAAAACTGCATATATCGATCATATACAATGAAACATGAAAATCCAGTAAATCTACCAATTCCATAATATATATTCTAGAATGATGATCAAGAGTTATATACTATATGATAGCAATGAATTGTTCCAAATTTGTTAGGCTATTGACTATAATGCATATTGAATTATGAACATTAGATGTTTAGGGGAGACTGATGATAGGATCCACGGTAATATCTTCCCATTTATATTCAAGTATAATTAATGGTCATAACATACCCATATAATTCTATCTCTTGGCCTTAGAAAACTAAAAAACAAAACACTAAGAAACATACTCTACAATATCTATATTCATGACATCATATTAGAATTATTCATTCTGGTCCCTATACATCTATTTATTTCTAGGATGAATATAGATTGATGAAACATGATACATATCCAGTAGTTCCTATTTAAAAATTTTTTTGGGAGAAATACATGGACAGATCCTAAATCATATAATTCCATCGTAATTATGGTTGAAGTAAGGAATAATTCTTTCCTTATTTTTAGGTCTACATTATCATTATACTACTATTTAATATTCACTTGGGTATATTGTTGAACATTTATTTGAGCCAGAAAAGAGATATCTCTTTCCATTTAGATTTTCTGGTTTATACCTTGTAAATCCCTAAATTTTGGAAATTTTTAGCCTCATAATAGATAATAAGTCATGATCCATTTGGATCAAAGCCTCAACCACCTTCTTCACTTTCATAGTGTGGTAATTTATAAATAAGTCATGATTTTTAATCATATCTAACCTCCTTCTTTGGAACATGTTCTTCCATTTTTGAGTGAAAATATAGTCTATAATTTTTTTATTAGTATATATGTCACACATTTCTCCATAGAGATAATTCCACCAAATCCTAAATACAATAATTAATAAAGCTAACTCCAAATCACGAGTTCATTTATTTTTTTCAAGGACCTTCAATTAAAATGAATAATAATCTATTACCATATCATTTTGAATGATAACACTTCCTTGCCGATTTTTTGATGCATCACTATGTATAGAAAATGTTTATATAGTACATGGTAGTGTGAGAAAGGTGCATTGAACAATATTTTTTTATATCCTTGAAATTATCTTCGTATTCCTCCACCCATATGAACTTAAGTCATTTACATGTCATCTTAGTGATTGGATTAGATGACATGTGAAATATTTAAAAAATTCTGGTAATATCCATCCAACCTAAGAAAAATATGGATTTCATTCACTTTTTTTGGTTTGTGATAATTCTCAATAGCATTAGTCATTGAAGGATCTATTGATATACATTCACATCAGATTATATGACCCAATAAATGAAACTTTATAATGCCAAAATTCACATTTGGTAAATTTTTCATAATTATTACCCTTCCTTAAGTTCTTCATCAAAATCCTCAATTGATATTCATGTTCATCATTACTATTCAAATATATAAGAATATTATCTATAAGGACCACCATAAACTAGTAAACATAGTCTTTAAAGATTATATTGAAAAATACATGAATAAATACACCGAATTTTTATGTTCATAAGGCGTCCAAATAAATTTATATTTTTGATAATTTTTATGGAATTAAATCATTGGTATATCCTTTTTGACTCTCCATTGGTGATATCTAGAATGATGGTTAATCTTAAAGAATTATCAAGCTTGGTGTAGTTTATAAAACAAGTCATAAATTTGAGGAAGAGTATACTTTTTGTGGATAATTATCTTGTAATGTTCTCAATAATAAATATAGAGTCATATTTATCTATATTTATTCTTAAAAAAATAAAAGGTGAACCCCATAGTAATGCACTGGGGTGTATAAATCTCTTATTAATAATTTCTTAGAGTTTTTTCTTCAATTACTATAACAATATTGGTTCAATTCTATAAGGGGTATTTGAAATTGACATAACACCTGATATGAGTTTTATTCCAAACTCAACTTCATGATTCTATAGAACACCTTCCAATTCATCTGTAAAACATCATAAAAATCCTATATAGTAAATATAACATTAATGTTATTATTATCTCTAACCATTTGAGATATATAACCTTCATTTATAAGAACATGTACCCACAAGTTGTAATAAATTATCTTTTTATGTTCATATTCATCCTTATAATGGTAAATGATCATGGGTTCATTTGGAATATCAAAAGTGACTTCTCATCCTTAGAAATTAATATAATCCCATGTAGATAAAGCCAATACATGATAAAAATCACATAACATTAAAATAAAGGAATAATCACAAGATTTCTAGGAACAAATTTTCCACAAACATCAATTATCTAAATACTATATACTTGAGATAATATGAAAACTTATTTATAATATTGGTCATTCATGTTCCATTATAAAAATTTAGGATTGTAACTTATACATAGACATACCCTTAGGGTTCTTACTAGGATTTTCTCATCTTATATTCCAACGGTTAACTAAACCTTACACTCATACCAAATATAATGAACCATAATTTACATAAACAGATATTAAATATAAATATATTAATACTCAATATATATCTCAAAAAAACATGCTAGAACCCTATCATTTGAGTGTATTTGGGAACATTGAAATATAAATAACTAGTTTATAAAACATATAACTCACCTCTCTCTTATTCCTTCAAAACTAGAAACATTTTCTGGCATATCATATATATATTCTTTCATCGTTTCATGGGAAAAGAAACCTAAAAAATTGGTGATCATAGATGCTTAGTGAGGGAAAACAAGAGAGATATCAAAGATAAAATGAGCATAAGGGTATAAGAACATGAACACAACATTTGAAAACTATACCCCTCATATAAAATATCATAATCATGAGTCCTAGAAAAAATCATAGAGGTTAATAAGACATGAAAATTAAAATAACATCCACCATGAGATATTAACATTTTCATAATAAATGGAATTATTCTATATGAGTAATAATAGAAAATAATTACCTTAGTAGTCAGTGATATTTTCCTAGACTATAATAGTGAAATTGGTTCAGTCCCAAATCTATATTTGGAGTCAAGGTTCACTCCCAAGATTATCATTGTGGAATAAATTTCCTTACATAACCCGTTTCACATCCCATTCCAATATTATCTTACTAAATAATGTTCAATCCCAATTCAAGTCATGTCTTACTGAACCAAGTCCACACATTGTTCGATTCCAATATTACTGAATGAACCTAACATTACCTTTAATTCATATCTTACTTAACTATGATATTTCCCCATTCTATTCCTATATTAATAAACCAGATTCACATATAATATATGTCATTTCTTACTAAACAGAGTTCACATCCCATTTTAGCCTTATATTATTGAACCAATTTCACATCCAGTTTCAGTCTTGTATAGATCATGATATATAAATCATTACCCAATTTTATTTTTGGGATATACAGGTCTTAAATTTTACATAATCAAACCCAAACATATGTGTGAAATAATAACAAAAATCGTATTAGAACCTATGGAGGGAAATTGGGGTTTATAACCATTTAATAATATGATAAACCATGGAAAATAAATAGGATTCATAAATATCATTCCATCATAAAAATGATCCATTAATAAAAAAATATTGATATTATCCTTGAATAATATCCCTAGTAGTGAATAAGTAACCTCAAATAATGTTATATTAGACAGAAAAAAAATTTCAGAGATCTTTTGAAATAATTATTGAAAATATAACATTTACATTTTCAAATGATTTATTTTTAATGAGTTGGGAATTTATAAAAGAATTTTTTTTCCAAAAAAACATTTTAAAAAATGTATGGGAGACATTAAATAATAGAGTCCAAATGAAGTTTTTAAAATCTAATCCTTTCATATAATTTACAAAAAATTATTATGTATTTTTATCAAAAAAGTCACAATGATTCTCCTTTATAAAAAGTATAAATGAATTCCAACAATCCATTTTATAAAACATAAAAATGATTAAAGAAAACATTAAATAACCATAAATAAACAATAAAAAATCATAATCTGTTTTATAAAACATAAACAATAAAGAAAAATAGATTTTTGAGGGAAACATTGAAAATAAAATTTTTAAAATGAATGTCTATTTTAAATATTATATCAAGGAGGTGAACAATAATAAAACGAATAGATTATGTGTATTATCTAAAAAATTTATAAAATAATTGGAAATAAAATATAAGATAATAAAAATATATTTCATAGGTAATATTAACATGGAATAATCTATGAAGTTGATGTTTAACATAATTAATGCAAATTGAGTTGAGAAATCTGTTAACACATTGTAATCTATCGAATCATATGCCCCATAAAAGTAATAATTATCAGGAGGATCATTTAAAATAAAGAAGACAATGAGAACGATTATATAATATATCAATGGTAGTTATATATATCACACAAAATAAATAAGTTGTGAATGAGGCATATATCTCACAAAACTACAAGTGAGACAAGAAACCCATAACTCACACTTCCCAATAATTTTTCAATCATAAAATGCATTTATAAATGCTTAAATAATAATATTAATATATTAAAATATATTATTAATATTTATAACTTCTTATATGATACTTTTATTACATATTACAACCAATTTATTAATATTATTTCATTATTTTCATTATTTCAGGTGTGTACGTTCCATGGTTTCATGTTTGGTTCATTTGCATATAATTATGGAGTTTATTTTAAAGTTGTAATACACCTCCAGAAGTGAAATTATATGGTATTAGTGATCATATATATGTTTAAATGGTATAATATATCATTTTTATTTCTCTTATGTTGATGATTCGTTAGATAAAATGTTAATGATAAATGTTTAGTTTAATTTAGCGGGTATTTAGACCATCATTATCTAGTTTTAATTATTTAATATAAAATATATATATATATATATATTAATTATGGAAAATTAAATAATTTATAATATACCTATTAAAATATTACTCTAAAATAAAAATATTTTTTTGTTTATAGTTGATGGTGGTAATGGAAAATGCGAAATCATTATCCATGGAGATGTTTAACCACTATAATTTGCACAATGGTTTCATTTCTCGAAATAAGAGGAGATACAAAAACGGGAGGATAAAATATATTAGATAATAAATATAACAGTACAATATATAAATTATATAAGATTTTTTATGCTTTTATGGGTAATGTATATGAAGACAAGGTAGAAAAATAAAAAGAACTAAGAGTTGTTGTTTGAGAAAGTCACGTATTAAATATCATCTCATTGAAGGACCACATAATGAACATGGAATAGGTATTTGGGTGAGACAAAAAACAATATGATTTGGGGATGATAAGGAGGATATGGTTTGGTAGATATTTCAATAGTTTAATTTCTTGTGATGATAAATGGGGTGGGGATTAGTGGTATTCATACTTAAAGAGGGGTGGTTTTAAGTGATCAAATAAAGATTATTTTATATTTAATTCCAACCACATTTTGGCGGCATTAATTCCAGGTAATTCGGATGATAATCAATGTTTTAAATTCCATTTATTTTTTATAAATACATCAAACAATAAATAAATTTTTTATTTTTAGGAATTTTATTCTTTTACATTTTATATTTAACCAGTTTTATTATTTTACCAATAGTGTTGTAAATATTATTTTACCACGACAAATTTTTTATAACTAAAAATTAAAAAAAAAACATAAAACCTAAATTTTTACTTCTTATTTGAAAATTTTAATCCATTTTTTAAAATAAAAAATATATAAGTTTCAATATTACATTTCATTTTAAATCATTGAAACACAACGAAAAATATTTTTTTTGGAAAAATGTCTTTTTATTCCAAAAAATTCACATATAGAAGAAACATAAATAATTTTTTAATGTAATTAATTTTATTATATTGGTCTATATATTAATTATTTTTAGGATCATTTTTAAATCTTAGAATTACTTTTAAATATTAGTAAAATGTGAGTTTTAAAAAATGTGTATTTTGTTTATTATTAACTAAAAATTAAACATTTTTGAAAATTATCAAAAAATAATCCTAAGTTAATTTTGACATGATAATATAAATGAAGATGTTCATTTTATCAAATATATTTTATAAAAGTCTTAAAAATTAATTATAGGAATTTTCTAATAGAATTATATAAAAAATTAGTTTTTGAAGAAAACATATAATTGAAAAATAAAATAATGTTACTAAATATTATGATTTTATTATTAAAGAATAAATAAATTATTATTGAAAATGAATTTCATATATATTTCAGAATATAGTTAATTACTTTTACACCAATCAATTTAATATCTAATTTATAATAGTCATATTAAAGTAATTATATTTTGGAGTTTATTTAATCTTGGTGTTACATGCAACGTAAGCTATCAAATAGATTAAATTTGTTTAAAAAATAAACATATAATAAAATCTCGGGGTATTATAGGTTCTTATTAAATTTTTGTTTATATTTCTTGAATATTTTTTATTATCATGGAATACAACTTTTATACATGTGCACATTTGGTTAAGCACACATTGATGGTGTCCAATTATGTTTTATTACTCACACCTCGTAAGGGCATTATGATGTGTATATACACTTCATGTATTGGTATCCATGAAAGGGAAAGGGTCTTGAAAAATAAGGATTATCTGAATATCATTTATATTGGAGGGATGGTGGGACATAAGCATGAGGATAATACTATTTATTTATTTATCTTCATTCATACATTTATTCATGGCTTTGTTTTTCCACATTAGGTGCCTAATTTACGTATTTATATGATTCTTCTTCCATCTACAAATTTTCCACATGTTACTGTGATTAATAAATTTTATTATATTCAATTATATAATTATTTAAACAAGGATGTGATTTTCATAGTTTAGTACACCCCACTGACTGACGTAGACCATCACTACTAGTCAATAGCCTCCTGAAATTCTATAAATAATTGGAGTTGTGGATAACCAATGGGAAATTCCACCATTACTATCTAAGGTGAATGATGTATTCCATATATTTTATGGATGTATTTTACATAAAAAATTCATGTACTCACTTATGAAAAAATATAATTGGAACCTGATCTATCATACTATGAAGAGCCTATCCAGATTGTTGATGATAGAATGATATTATTGAGGAATCAGATGAATTGATTGATAAAGGTACATCAGAGAAATCATAAAATAGAGGAATCATATTGGGAATCTAAGGATGTTATGAAGATAAACCAACCCATTTATTTATAAACTAATATTCAGGGAAATTGTTAGTAAAAATTTTCTCTTGAAGGATGAATGTAATATCTTATTTTTTTAAGAACAATATGTAGGATAATGTATACAACAAACAAAAACATTCAGAAACACACACAAAATGTTATTATTTAAAAATGAATTCTATAACCTAACTATTAAATTAGGGTCTTCGAATAATATAAGATGAATTATGAAATATATATCTATTTCATACTCAATAAAAATTTATTGATTGATTCTTTGGAAATAAAAACACTATTTTTAATACATTCATTTTCTTAATAAAAAACGTTTTCTTCAAAATGGTTTTTATTTATTTTTTATGAGAAAATAATTATAATGTATTTTATGAACATTTAAGAAAATTTTTTGAAAAAAGGGTTTAATTTTTGAAATTAGAATATCAAAATTATATTTGGGTGAAATTTTGGAATATTGTCTCAATGTATTGATTTTTAAATTAATTTTGATATTTTTTTTGAAACTATCATTTTCATTTTACAAAAAATAATCATATTCACTGATTTTGATCTCAAATTAACATAACTATTATTTAATTATATTTAAGAAATTATCTTCTTTTTAATCATAATTTTACATGATTTTGATATATGTATATATTTGGGTTTAAAAATAATGTTTCTCTAAAAACTATTTTCCCTTTATTTTTATGTACTTATATTTACAGTAATTTCTTCCACTTATCTGAGTTGAATCGTGAAAAATGGAGTACATATTTTTAATTAGGAGTCCAATTTTTTAATAGTTCCCTTTAATTTTTGGACATTATGAATAGTAACACTAGTAATTTTGTTACCATATTAATGGGTAAGAAAGGTAATTAAGTATATATATAATATGAAAATAACTAAAAATGATCATAACACTCGAATTATTTTTTTTTATAATTTATTATTTATCATCTATAATAACTTAAATGTTGAATATATGCCCCTTTTTCTATTTTGACATGATTTATAGACTTTATATTATTTTATATAAATAAAAGTAAAAAATGATATTATCTTTGTTTTATTTATGTTTTTTAAATTTTTTACATTGGGATAAATTGAGGAAGTGTTTGGTTCTAAATATTAATTCTAAATATAAATGATGTTTTTCCACAAGTAAATTTATTTTTAATTTTTAGTGAGAAAATGATTTCTTTAAATTCTTACAAAATAATGAAATATTGCATGTAAAATTTGTAAAAAGTTAAATAAAATAATATTAAAAAATATAAAAATAATATATTTTATGTGAATTTTTCTGTTAAAAATTTATGAGATAAAAATTAAATATAAGAGATGTGTTTATACATTGGATTTTAATTTCTTTTTTTCTTTTTTTTAAAGTAAATTTAAATGAATTGTTTCTAAATTTACATTAATCATATTTTATAATAAATAATAATTTATTAAATTATTTAAAATTTATTAAAATATTATATTCAATTAAATGAATTTTATATGGTTGAAAGCATCCAATTTTGTCTATTTATGGGTCTTTTATCATTTTGTAGTCAAATTTTTAAACAGTAAAATGTTATAAATATTAAATAATATGGTAATTTTCAAATGGGATAATGATTGGTTTAAAAAAGTAAAGGATAAAAATATGATCCAAAAATGTAAAAAAATTATTTGATGAAGTGATATCTAATTTTCATCACCCTATATTTGAATTATATCAATATTGGTACATTATGGCATTAAATATAATAATTATTATTTTAATACATTAATAAATTAAAATAATCCACCTACATTCTCTTGTAAATGGTCACACCTTTTCTCAAATATTTTAAATAATTTGAGCCATCTAGATAAAATAACACCACCAACTCCTCCTCTTAAAATCCTTAAATAGGTTATCATGTTTCCTTTCATTCCATAACAATAACCCTAGGTCCCTTAAGAAAAGATCAAATGGATATTTATTGTAAAAGAGGTAATTATCCTTACTAACTATTTTAAATTTATTCCCTCATATACTTCCACTTAATGTTTTTAACAATACTAAAATAATAAACCCAGTAACATAAATACATTATTTTTTTATGATTTTGATACAACCACATTCAATATATTTTCTGCAATATGAGAAGAAAATTCATCGCTCGTGTGTTAGTTTGGCTTATCATCTTCACCTAGAAGTTTAATTCAATTTTCATCACAATTTCAACTAAATGGTTATAATTAAAGATGTAATGAATACTTATGATGTTTATAACATAAATATTATTCTGAATCTATAATATCATATATATATTCATTCTTTCTAAACCTATATAAAATGAAAATGTTACTCATGTTTATTCATGGCATAACACCTCTATGAAGCAAAGCAATTATTTTTTTCCTAAAAATTCAATTTTTATTTTATTTGTTAGATAAAATGATTTATGGTTGAGTAGAGACCTCACAAAAACTTGATTCCAAGAAAAACACCATATTCAGGGATTACAATAAAAAATGAAGATCCTAAATTTCAATTCCAAAATAAAAACATTCCATCTAATCACTACTGAGACACCACAGGTCAGAAATCCAAGAGTAGTGAAACCTCAATATGCTCCCCCTGATAGGTAAATTAACCCCCTCACCTCCACTCATGGGAACCAAAAATCTTAAACTGAACCACAAAAATGTTTCACCAACATCATTGTAGGTACCATATTCTCATGGGAGCCTCATATCAGAAAGAATCAATTTCACCAGACTGAACACCATTGTCACTACCGTAACCACATGACTATAGAAAATTCATTAATAATATAAAGGAGTAAGCCAATCGCCCTCCTAGTGTCCCTAATTCACTCAAAAAAATTGGGTTGATAAGATAAAGGTCTCATAAAAGGATCATGTTATAGACCATCTCATCATCATAGAGGAAGATAAATACTGCCTCTTCCATAAAAACATCAGGTTTTCAATAAAAATATATATAAACCATCACCAAAAATCATATCCACTCGGAATAAGAAGTAACCAAACAAAACATATCCAATCCAAATAACTATCCAAAAAAACTTCATCCAAGACCAGAAACCTTATAAAAAACAAAAAAAAAGTGTAAGGCATCATTAGGAAAAAGCAGATACCCCAAATAAATAAAGGATCAGATTTTAAGAGAAGAAGAATCCACCATCAATGACGAACATGAACCAAGGACACTAATATCCACCACCAACACCATCCCATGTAGCCCCATATCCCACATCGAACCAACAAATATGGAGTCTAGTATAATGGGTTGTATAATAGAGGAAGTGGAGAATAAGGACACAAAATGCTTCCACCAACACCGAATGAAACATCCTAAAGCATGAGTACAAAGTCCTTGAATAATGGTTTGATGTGAAGAGATAAGCTGAAATATGGGTACTGAGTAGAATTACATATCCACACCAGTGGGTAGCTGTAGTCAATAATGATGAGAGAGAGATCCTAAGGTCAAGAAGACAAAATAGTATGGTTCATGGAGAACTATATTTCATGACTTGACCCATAAATACATACGAGGGATGGGAAGAAGAAGCTTCAGGAGTACTGGGAGCACCAGTCGAGAGAAGTGGCATATTCAAGGGTTTATTTTTTCATTTAATATTTATGTGGATGTTAACAATGATACATTTAATAAATATATATTATATATATATGAGATAATAATGTTTATTTAAATGTTATTTTCATCCCTATTTCTTTCTATCTATTGAAAAATGAAACCAAAATTCGAGCATATATACTCCCCACCATCTCTATGAATGATGTAATTAATTTTACTATATTAGTATTTTATGGATTAATATATATATATATATATATTGAATATAAAAAATATTTAAATCATAAATAAAATTAATTACACGGAAGAAACATAATCAAATTACAATGACTAATACCACAAAATCAAAACATACATGAAAACGAAGCAGTTAACACCTAAACCTATGATAATATTAAATAGATTATTGGAAAAAAGGTGGTAAAATGTTATGAATTGATCATATATGTAATTATAAATATTTATATGATTATGGTATATAATAGTAATAAATATATATTTATTATAAATGAAGTTAAAATAACTTATGAGGTAATTGTACTTGAGGTAAGGGTATTGTGTCTTAATATCAATTCATTATGGAATATTTTAATATTATGCTCCAAATTTTTTATGGTATATATACTACCCATTTGATGTATCTATGATAATTATTCATTATACATCAAATTTTTATTAAATATCCCTACTATTTTTATCAATTATATCAATATTTACTAAACTGTATTTGGTTTCTACATGTGGCGTTTTACATTGAAAATTAAATGGTTGACCAGGGAATTAGTGATTAATCCATATTCATTACTTAAATATTTTTTTAATAAGGAATTTTTTATATGAATTAAGTCAAAAATTTGATATATTTGGAATGAATCAGATAAGAAGTTATAGGAGCATCCCAGAATTATATTCCCCTTGATGCATCAAAAAAAATCATATAAAATTAACTTGGTCAAATTAAATCATTCATTATCTATCGTTTTTAAATGTCTTGAAAAAAGGTCTAGACATTAGAGATATTATGATGTCTGATATGATGAAATCCAAGAGTGAACATTTTATTTAATGAGAATTGAGTTATTATTATCCACGAAGTTGTTGCACTGATTTTATCCATAAACTCATTTCATTCCCATGTTATTGATATGTGACATGTGTTTCCAGTTATTAACCATTCCATTTTGATTAGGAATCATTTATTCATCATATATTCAACTATACATAACCATTACTATTAATTTTATCTTACTCTTATTTTTTTCTCTAGGTAATAAAGAAGAACTAGTAAAATTAGTTTAAAGGATGAATAATGATTAATTTTATTACATGTATAATTTTTAATTACAATGTAATATTGGAATCATGTTTGTATGTAATTTAATAATATTTTTACTCGGATTGATCCTAAATGTTATGATCCTTTGTATCTATTACAATGTAATAATGTATACGTTGTGTTTGTGTTATTATAGTAGGGGTTGTTACATTTTAACTTCCATAATCATCAAATATAGCAGCAAGAATTGTCAATAAATATCCATATGACATTTCAATCATTTTCTATTAATGTAGGGAAAATTCATACCATGCACTGCATATTACATAACCCATCATACAATACAATGTGCATGGATACTACTAATTAGCATGCCTTGCGATGGGTAGAAATCATACCTTACGATAGTACCTATAAGTGAAAGGAAATATAATTCAATGAAATAATATATGATATTATAATATTATAAAATATGAAATAAAATATAATTATGTATTTTTATACATTGTGGTCATCATAATGTTCGATATACCCATACCATACACTAAAAAATAGTCTAATATATATATATATATAATATGTTAAATATTTTATATGGTATAACTCCTTTAGTATTAATAAAACAACATCCAATGGTCCCAGGAAATTTATGCTCAATGATGATTAATAAATCCACCCAATATAACAATATAATAACATCAATTGATACTAGTATTGTGAAATATCTTTGTAAAAACCAATGATTTTAGAAAATATTTCACATTAAATATTTTATTTGATATATTGTGTTACACAAAAAAAGTTTTAACAAACAACAATATACAATAAAAATATTATTATTTGACAATTACTATCAAGATCTTGTATTGGTGGTTCTTATTAATAATAACTAAATTATCAAAAATTTATATTTTGTATATGTATATAATAAATTCATTGGTTTCCAATTGTATATAAATAAAAATAAAATCATTTGAAATTTAATTTGATATATTTCAAGAAAAATATTTTTATGCGCAAAAAAGTGTTTTATCTTAACAAAATAATAAAACATTTTTTTCATTATTAGGATGAAATATATATTATAAAATAGATAAAATATTTTAAAATTTATCCAGAATTTTTTATATTCATTGAATTTGAATAAATTTTTTTAACAATTGAAAATGTATTTTTCTATAAAGATATTTTTCATCAGGTGTTAAAAAATTAATTTAAACTATTATTGGCACTAAATTTGAAAAAAAAAATTAATATTTAAAATTAGGAGGTCCAAATTTGGTAAATAGTTCCCTTTTTTGACAGTATAAATAGTTACCTTAGTAAAATTTATCATCCATGTAAAGTGTTCATAATGCTAACATAGATTAATGAAAAGAGATAAGCTCATAATGTTTTATAATAATACTTATTTTATGAAGGTAATTTTAACCATATCACCATATTCTATAAATTTAAATTTATAAGGGTCACTTGTCCATGAAAATGACCTATATAATATTTAAATAAACAAACATTACAAAATTTTACTCTCATAGATCTAAATATATCTCACGTGTTCACATTCGGACAAAATAATTTTTTGAATGAATTTTAGATTCAGTTATGTGATTAATTAAATTATTTTAATTTATAAATTTATTTATATTTTTTTGAAATTATATGATGACTTTAAATTCTTATAGGACACTGATGTAATATTTCTCAAATAAATAAAAAACCAATAAAATGAAGTTACAAATTCTAAAAGTAAGATAATTGGATTGATCTAATGTTATCCATGGATTTTAAATATTAAAATAAATTATTATATTATTGTTAAAGAATTTTATTCGATCTGATAATTTTAATTTATGTGTTTTAAGTCAAATTAAATTCATAATGTAAATTTTTTTATAAATGATAGTTAATGAAAATAATATTTTATTAAACTATATAAAATCATAATAAAACTAATAGAGGAGGGTGGGGATAATATATGGTGAACATTTTATCCCTTTCCCATTGATAATCCATTTGATACTATTTTTCATGATAATATAATTAATATATATTAATCTTTTATGAAATTTTATGAGTGCCTCTCCACTACATTATAAAAGGGAACCCCACATTTCTCTTCTTTACACCCTATTTAACATTCTAGAACAAAATATATATGATAATTTATATTCTACACTTCACTAGAATCATTATATTGGTATTTTCTTTACCAAAATATAACTATTAGAGCCCTTAAGAGGAGATTTAAAAAAATTGATTCAAATTAGTGTAGTCAAATTTACAAATATCTTACTTTTTAAATATTCTTTTAACAACTATAAATTATCTATATTATCCATAAATTATTATATTTAGTATAAAAAATAATAAATTTTATTATTATTATTAAACAACCTTTATTCACCCTCATCCAATTGAATGGGAAGTATGAGTATCCCCCATGTGTATGTATGACTTACCATATCCGCATAAAGATACAATTCATTTCCCATCACAAAATTTCTCGAAAGATTATTATGATAGTTGATTGTTTATATATTATATTGATAAAATAAATAATCTTCTGTAAAGATAATATTATACATTTCTTCTTACCTCCCATACAATTGGAAAACGATGATATCATTTACGCATACATGTGGACTACCACCTCCACAAAGTGATGTTGTTTAATATTAATTTCATTTTTAATTAAATGGTAATAAGTATGTATTTATTTAATATATATCATATATATTATATAATAATTAGCCTTTAGTGGTGAGTTTTGTAACTCCCTTTCTTTTCATCTATCGAAAAATGGAAACAACATTCGTGCGTACGTATGGTCTTCTGTTTCCAAGAATGGTGAAATTAATATATCTTCATATAAATTTAATGGAAAACTAGATATAATTATATAATAAATATATATAATATTTATGTCATTTTTGACATTATGGAGATGATGGATCCAAGATAAAAGTACAAGGACCAAAACTACTGAACCTAAACATACATAGAAAAAGTAATTATCACCCATAGATGATATTTTACTAAATAAATGTTAATGAATGAGTGGTGAAAGGAAATATATAAAAAAAATATGGTATATTATTTATAATAATTATTTTTATAAAATTATAATAAATATATATTTATTAAAAAGGATGTTCACACATGTATAGAAGAAGTTAGACCCAATTACTGGGATTTTTGTCTCACTTATATTTTTGTGAGACACATTCTATATTGATAACTTATTTATTTTATGTAGTGTATATACTAACCAGAAATGTATTTAATTATTATTCTGCTGAATTTTATGGGGATTTTAATGATCCCTATAACGTTATTTATTTCATGTGGATTACGATTCATATGTTACAAAAGCAGTAAGGGATTTTGGTTTTAATGATATTTTAATCTAGATTGTTTATGGTTGAATTTACATTAAAGGTAATTATATGATAAATTTACTATTGATACATTTAATTTTTAATCTCCTATATCTATTTTTTATGAATACATTTTTTCCATTCATTTCCCTTTCATTAAATTCCTAGTATACGGAATGAACATTTTTAAGGAAAACAATTATGTTTTAATACTAGATTATGAATCTTTTTATTCCATATCATTGTTTATCTAAATTTTCATCTATAATTTTTTTAATATAATAATATGATTTATTAGATTCATTTTTAACCATGATTTATGTTTTAAAAAATTGTTTAAAATGATTTTTTTTGTTTTTTAAAATGAGTTGCTTTTTTAGTTTTTAAAAAAATTCCAAAGAAATGATTTCATTTAACTTATACATCATGAAAATAATATACCACAATATTTAACTCTCAATATTGTTATGATTCCGTTACATTTTCCACATTTATTTTCAAATTAATTATTTTCAACAATATTTTTAAAATATTCATATATTAAAATTTATTTTCAAAGTGTAACAATTATTTTTCTTCAGAAATATTTCAATGATGTTTTAATGAAATTTCCATATATGATAACGTAATTTGACATTAATTATGATTAAATGTGGATACGGTTTAATTATATAAATATTACACTTTATATTAATTTATAATGTTTATTTTTATGATATATTCATAAAACAAATTTACTTTTCATGGGTAATACTATTATGAATTTAAGAAATGATTACGAAACCCATTTTATTTTCATAATGTGAAGATATAATGAATTATTTATGATATTGTGTCATACATATGTTTGTTTTTCATTTTGTGATGGGTGGTTATATTATAAACCAATGATGGTGGTTATGTTATATCAAGGATATATATCTTATTATAACATAAGATGCGTGGGATTACAATTATATGAACCTCCAATGAATTGGGTAATGATTGATATCTCATGTAATGAACATGAATGGAATGTGAGTGAACTTAGTTTCATAATGAATTTTAAAAAAATTGTAGTCTTCGGAGTGAACCACGACTATTATGATGAAACAAAGAGTGAACCCATCTACTATGTTAGTCTTGGAAAAAATTATTGACTAAAATTAAAAATATTTTCGTATTTATGAAACAAGTACATATATTATGAAAATGTTATAATATCATGTATCATGTTCATTGATTCCATTTTGATTTATATTTAATAAAAAGAGAATATTTATTCCATAAATAAATACAATTATTTTTTACACATAGTGTAGGGTTTTAAAATTTTATTCTAATGTTATCATACCCTTATGATTATTTCATGTTTATGTGATCATTTAGATCTCCCATATTTACGCGTAATGATAATTTCAGATCACCCATTAATATGATTACATTCCCCAATTTTTGAAGAAACGTATTAAGTTTGATATATCTAAGAAGGGTTAATTTTATAAATCACCTAATGGGTGAAACATATGAACCAACTATTTATGATTCCATGTTTACAATGATACTTGAAATATGAAATTATATCCTAGAAAAAGATGTTATAAAATGAATATTCATAAAATAAGATATAATATCAATTTATTATCTTTAATGGTCAATATAGTTGGTTTTAGAGTAAGTTTTAGATTTCCTTTAGGAAATAGGATGAGAAAACATCATTAACAACCTTGAGGAAAAGTATATGAAAAGGATAACATGTTAATGTTTTAGTAATTCTCACTAATGGCCTATAATAAAGTTTAAATTTCATATATTGGAAATTAGGATTCTTTATTTAAATATCCTCAAAACTATTTTTCATAATTATTTGTTTTTATACTATGATTATTGTTATTCAAACTATGCCTCCTGGTTTTATTCAATGGATGGAACCTAGAGGAATTATGTTAATGTTAAATGTGATAGGGAACATAGTAATTTTCCTCAGGAGAAAGAAAAAAATTATATAAGATGGAATAAAAAACTAATGTGTATTATCACACAACCATTCCAAGTTATGAACCACACTAAAAAAGTAAATGAAAAAAGGAGGGAATAATTTTATGTTGAGTCCTTCCTCAGGAAATGTCCACCATCTTATCTGTGGTTCTGATTATATAACAGTGGATCAGTAATGGATTAGTTTCATTGACAATATAGTTTTTGTTATCTATTGAAAAGAATGGGTAAAATAATTGTTCTACATTTAACATTTCTAAATAGAAGTTGACCAATGTTTTAATCATATTATGAATGCACTATAAGAGGAAGAAATCGAATAAATGGAGTGGGGTGATATTAATATGATTTTTTAGTAATTAATCAATAATATTATACACAAAAGAATGTAGAGTGAATTTCATGAACCCATGTATAAGGATTATGAATCTACTGGTACCTATGAAGATAAATTTACAAGACATTCCATGTATTATTCTAGTTTAATCATCATCCTTTAATGAAAATATATTTTATTCATTAAAGGCTTAAGGCCAAGTCTCTAAAATGAATTGACTATAAGATAATTTAATAGATTCAAATTAATAATTCAATTTGAACTTAAGGTTGAAATAGAAATTAGAAATTTCTCATAATTCCCATGGTTTTTATAAAAAAATGTAAGATAACATCTCATGAGAATTCAACTAAATCACATAGTGGAAAGAAATTACAATCACCTACAAGAAAAAAATGTGTGATAAAAAATTAATAGAATTTATTGAGTGGAATTGGTAAGAGTTTTAAATGCGGTAAGGATGGTCATATATCTATTGAGTTTGGAAAGGTGGTGAAAAGGCCGGTTGATATAATAGAGGAAATGTATATGCCAACTAGTACCCCATTCACACTTCAATTATTAAAAAGCATAGATTGAGGGAATTTTTAAATCCATTGAATATATCCAAAAAAAATTATCATCATCATAAAAAAAACAATTAATCCCATATAGAATGTGAAATATCATATGATCAGAAATTCCAAAGGAAGTTATGATAATGGAATTATGAATCATACACTTATAATCAACACTAGAATAGATGATTTGTTATTTGATTCTGGGATTACCCACTCTTATATATGTGACTAATTTAATATGGGTATCACAATACCACCTCAATGATTAGATACTGATTATGTAGTGAAAAAACCTAATGGTATGATGACCACATCTTATGGTTATGATTCTTCTTGGATTTAAGTTAATGGGGAAATAATACCTCCAAATCCTGTTATTCTTCCTCAAGTTAAATTAAATTTTTTTGGGAATGGGTTATATTATAATACATAAATCCCTCCTCAATTTCTAATGTCAGGTAGTTGTGTTTGATATTCCTAACCAAACTATGATTTTTTATTAGTATAATGAAAAATATAAACCTATGATGTAAATTACATTTATTTTATGGGTCATTATTCCATATTTAAAAGGGGTGTTTATCTCATATGGTTGGGGATAAAATAAACATTAATTACATACCAATTGTATAAGAGTTTATTGGTCTCTTTCCAGATGAATTTTAAAATACTCCATTGAATCAAGAATTTGTGTTCTCAATAGAATTTATCCGGGGTTTTCAACTATTTAAATGACTCTATATACAATATCCATGATTGAATTGTGGGAATCAAAAAATCCACTTTATGATAATATTGAAAACGTATTTATTCAAACATGTGAATCACCTTGGGGTGAAAATATTATTTTTGTTATAAAAAATATAGATCAATGTGACTATATATTTATTACCTACAACTAATGAATATCAAAATCAAGAACATGTATCCTATATAACGTATTGATGATGTTTTTGATCAATTTCATTATGCTCAATACTTTTTTATAAATAAATTCATTCAATATATCATAAATTTTGGATCATGAAGGAGGATATACCTAAGAAAATGGCCAGTAAACGTTAGGGAAAATTAAAAATTTAAAGTTATTCCATCAATCTAAAATCCCATGATCAATAAAATAAATAAATACTATATCGATAGAAAGAAGGACACACCATATCAAACGTAAATAAACAATTAAATATTGTAATGTAAGTGTCACCATTATATCCAATCTATTAGAATAGAGGAAATGAATATTATTCACAGAATTATGAATATATGGTTTATATATATATATACTGAATTATTTGACCAAATAATTTTAAATTAATGTAAACACCTTTTTAAAATGAAAGGAAATGAATTGGTAAAAAACTATTAAAATTATAAAAAGTGTGTTGTATAGGAATCTATAAAACACATTCATGTTTAATTATGTTATTGATATATAAATGATATATGTAATATAATGTTTAAAATTCATCTTATCTATTTTCTAAACATGATATAAGAAGAAATCAAATTTTATGTATAAAAGATGTGTTATTCTAAAAATGTAGTTTGTCCTCATTTTCATGGAAACCCTATTTTAAATATTGTTTCAAAAAAATTATAAATTAGATTTGAATAAATGTACAAATTATTTGATATAGGAGTATAAAAATTTACTTTGGTTGAATTGTTAATATATTTCTAATAAGATTCATTTATTGATGAATTGTAAAAAAATTACTAAATTTTAATTGAAAATATTTTTTCATAAAATTTATTTATAGTGTAAAATAATATATTTGAATCATTGTAAATTATTATTATATATTTATTAATAAATTAATCCAATTTTTGTTATTGAAATAAATTTCACATAGAATTTGGATAAAAAATTTCAATCTTTTGTAAGTTTTTACATTAAAAACATGTTTTCTCAATCCGATAATGGGATAACTATTTTGAATCATAAGTTCAATATTTATTAAATAGTTCTATTCTAATTTTAGACATTATAAATATTAACTATAGTAATAAATTTCATTACCAAGACAAAGGGAATATCAGGTAATTAAAGGTAAAAACAATATTATATATATTATTAAAATTACACTAAAAGTTGTAATAATTTTATTATATGACATTTTTTCAATATAAATCATCATTAGGTAGAATCTATAACATTTTTAAGCCATTTAGATTAGCGTATGACATTTATAATATTATATTTAATGAAATGTCAAATTTCTCACACTCCTATTTTTAACACCTAAAATATTGTTAATTTGGGGTTATATAAGTTTTATATTTGAATATAAATAGTATTAAGAAAGATAAATTTTTTACCTACAAAATGTTAATTTATTTTATTTTTAGTAATAAAATAACTACCTTAAATAGCGACATAATGATGATAGAAAAATTCTTTATTTAATGGAATAATATGATTAATGATATTAAAAATATTAAAATAATAATTATTATATATAATTAATTTATCCAAGACAATTTTGGACGAATTTAAAATATTATTTATATGTTGAATGTTTTTTTCATTGATATCATGTTGTTATTATATTTTTAAAATTTTAAGTAACAAATAGTTTCAAAATTGACATTATTGATATTTTAAAAGAATACATATTCTATTAAATGGTATAAAACAGGTAAAATTATCATTTAATACTAAATTTTTGGGATAAAACTCCAAATTTCTCCATTTAATATTTTATTGGACATTTTACATTTAATAGTAATTATATTAACCCTTAAATTTCAAATTACATGATATAACAGTAAAAATTAATAAGGTTAAATAATGGTTAAATCATAAAGTTAAGGATTTAAATAAGTATAAATTTATTGAATTTTTATTGGATGAACAATTTTAGGGAAAATCATACTATATTATAAATTATTATTCTCGGATCTATTTTCGTTATAAAATTAATTTATAGGAATTTAATATTTTGTAGAAATCCAAGAGTGCCCTTCCCCTCCCCTAAAAGAGGGAACCCTTTCTTAGTTATTCATAACACCTCAAAACAAAATTGGTTCCAAAATTATATACCCAAATATCATTCATCAATCCCTAGAATCATTAAATAGTTTTTATTTAGGTAAGGTCACCCTCTATAGAGGTGTTATAGTGTTAATCAATATTGATCATCTGAAGAAGAGGTATCATTTTTAAATAAGTGTTTTTGTTTTATTTCTTCTTCCACTTCCTTAAAATATTATTCAACCATGAGTAAATTATAAATATAGTATCATAAATAAACTAATATGATGTCATATTAATATCATCACCTTAATCCTTCTATAATTTCATTAAATTGGAAAATAATGAATTGTTTCTATGTACGGTGAGCTACAACCTCACGAACAGATATAATTTGTTTTCCACCACATTATATCAAGACTAATTATAATGATGAAATTATTGTTTATATATTATTTTGATGACATATATATCAGTATGATATAATAATATGTCATTTATGTTTTTAACATTCCATGGACAAAAAAAATGACAACGTCGTTCCTGGGTACATGTTAACTATTACCTCTATGAAGCGATGTGATTCATTTTTCATCACCACATCATATGAATAATATATTTAAGTATTTTTATATTATTAATATAATATATATTATATTAATATAATTATATAATGGGAAAATAATACTTACCTTATTTTCATAATGATCGTTGAAAAATGAAAATGTTTCTCATGCGTAAACACGTCTTATCGTCTCCATGATTGTAACATGGTTCATTTTTCATTGTTATATTTATTTTATGGATTTTAAATCATGTTTTATTTATAATAATAATTATTGTGTCATTAATATTATTCTATTTATTATTCAATTGTGACATTTTTGACTGTATTCGACTTACCGAAGTCATTTGGGACTCATTTACCAAATATCATCCAAAAATTTTATATAAATTAAATAAGTAAGTAATTTTTATAACATCATAATATGTGATTTAAATGGAATAATAAAAATGTAATAAGGATATAACTAATGATTAAATTAATGTAAATTTATTATTCATGAATAAAAATATGGTTTTTGACGAGTTAGACTCATGGTAAGAGTCCCTTTAAGTAATAAATATTTTTAAATGTTGTATTGGTTTATTCTTCTAAGATAATTTTATTTCATTTACATATTATCAAAGAGGTTTTTATGAATTTATTTATATGGATATGAATATTTTAAAATAGTAATTTTTTGTTTCTTTCAATTTTTTTAATGTGGTATGGGACAAGTCTATTTAGAATTCTTTTTAAATTTTTTTAAATGGGTTTTAAAAATAGATTGATTATTTCAATATGTTGAAATGATTTCTTGTGATTGAAAATGGAGTTTTATGAGTGAAATTTGGAAAATTTCAATATTGTATATGTTTTGATTATATAATGGTACTTATACAATTGATGGGTGGTTATGTGATAAAACAAGGATGGGTGATTATGTGATAAACTAAGATAGATGGTTTCATGATAAAACATGGATGAGTTGTTATGTTATAACCTCCAATAAATTGGGTATGTAAGTGAGCAGTATTGAAATTCCATTTATAAGAGTAACATGAGAGTGATTTGATTGAATTCTTATTCTATTTGAGTATAAATATTCTCTCACTTAACAACATGTCATTTATATTCTTTATTAATATTTTTCATGAAAATTGCTTGATTTTAAAAAGCTATAAAAAGGATATTTTTGAAATAATGATTCATTTTTTGGGAAAAAAGGAATTTTTTTTGAGGAAATGTTTTATGGGTTTTCACTGGACTAATGGTTTTCTTTATTGTATATTCCTTATTGAATTTTTTTTTTCTCTTTCAATGTTTTGAAATTTCATTCATGATGTTTAAGGAAGAGGAGGGACATGGATGAGGTCATGAAGAAAATTTTGAAGATGGATCACGAAAAAAAACTACATTTTATTATAAAATGTTTTCTTTTTTTGCAATGACCAGATTATAAGTTTAAGAGTCCAATTGTAATTTAAAATTTTACATTTTAAGAGTTTTACTAATTCAATAAAACTATAAACATAAAATAATTTTGGGAAAAGAATGTGATTTCTAGTTTTAAAATAACTAGGCTATTTAATGTTTAAGGACAGGTCCATACAACTGCTATCAAAGAAGGGATTATAAAAATTAAGTGTAAAAACATAGACCTTCTTGTCTGGTACGTTTTTTTCTGGTTGTTTTTGAAAAAAAGTGGAGTTCTAGGAATTTTTGGAGTACACATAATGTACCCAGTTGCTGCTGGTTACTATGTGATAGTCATGCAATGGCTGAGCACATGGCCCTGTGTGGTGACCAGGAGACCGCCTAAATATGATGACAGAAAAGGCAATTACACATCATGTACATTTAAATAACACATCGTATACTTTCATTTTTTCATTAAATGGAAAAGGGTCGTGTCTAATTGATAGAACACACTTCTTTTCTTTTGTCTCATCCATGATCATCCATATGGCCACATATATTCTCTGAGCCCCCGACTCACCGTCCATTCTCCGAATCAACCATTGTCAATTACATTGGAATAGTCACGGTGAGTTCTCCATTCTTCTTAAACATCTTATTCTGATTAATAATCTTCCACAAGATATCCTCGGTTGACAGTTTTAACATTTTATGTAGATCTATGGTGATCTAGGGAGATTTCATTCATGTGGTTCACTTATATCATCCGTACAATGCTGAGGTGGGTGGTTTGTGCCTTTCTATAGTTATTCTTTGAGATATATGTGCAAAAGTAACGAATACTCTCATTTAGGGTATTGTGTGTTTATGGATTTAGCTCTTTTATTTTCCTTCTATTTCTTGATTGATTTTATAGTGGTTAATTTTTTGATAATAGGGTTACATTTTCCAAACTATAGATTTTGTTCCCATGTTTTCTTGTTTTTGACCGTTTGGCCCAGCCTCGCCTATTAGGCTACTACTTTCTTTCCAAGGCTAGTATTGTTGGGTGGAGTGATTATTATTAGATATGCTGTGATATTTTGTAGTAGTTCTTCCAAGTATTTCTTGAGATTTACTTTGGATGTTGATTATCGATTGTGCAAAATTTCTTTACACAGGGCTGCGGGAACTAGGTGTAGTGAGAGAATTGTAGAAATTGACCTTGAGGGCTTTCCCAGCGTGTCTGTATTAATTATCACACTGTGAGACCATAATGGGTATTGATGTTGAGTTCTCCCTCTGAGTGTCTATAGTTATGTTACGAGGCCATATCATAAATTCATGTCGAGTTCTTCCTCATAGTGCCTGTAGGTTACTATTAAAAGACAATAGGGGGAATTGATAGTGAGTGTTTCCTCAGAGAGTCTTTGATCACACATGACTAAATGGGGAATTGACAATGAGTTTTTATTCATAGAGTATTGGCAATATCTTTTCTTGTATTGTGAACCAGAGGGGTTAGGCTGTGAGACCAACCAAAGGGGATACTTGTATTTGTTTTTAGTTTATTAAATACTTAAAAATTAATTTTCATAAATTAATCTATAGAAATTTTTACTTTTGAGTATGTCTATGTTCACTGCACCTTTTTGCTTATTGTCTGCCATTTATATATTCACTGACTATTAGGAACAGATCTTTGGGTGGTTGCCTAATGGGATTAGTCTCACACCCTATTTGGGTAATTATTTTGGGTCCGTATAGAATATATTGCAACAAGTGTTGATAAGGGAAAGCACCCTTCTAATTCAGGTACATGATTACTATGAAGCTGGGGAGCATGGGACCAAGTTGAGGTTTATGATGCTATAGAGATGTTTACATTATTTTCTTTTATACTTTGGTTTAGTATGGTCTTCAATCATTGTGATTTTTTTGGATGCATTCCTAGACATATATATCATGCATCATTTATATCTATATGTGTGTGTGTGTGTGTTTTGTGCTCCAGTTGTTTATTACTTCTATTGATTAGTTATTGCATGTTTTATTACTTATGATGTTGTAATCTGTTTTACTTCTATTTTTTCACTCTTTCGATGAGGGCATAGTTTCCCCACTATAACACATAAGTCCCTCAATTTTAGTCATCATCCTCTGGCATTTGGGGAAATGCGTTTGAGACCACTGACTAACTGGGTATGGGGCACCACTGGGTGGCTCTTAGAATAGGGACATTACAAAGTGGTATTAGAGGAATTCTTTTATTATTGACTTACTGTTTAGAGCCTATATCAATGGATGATAATGAATGGGTTCCTAGTAAAATGGTGTGTCGGTCATATCTAACCCGTGTATAGGGAAAATCCAATTCACCTCATTATTACAATTGTTCTAATTTTGAAATTTTACAGTTGACTTGATTTCACCATTGGGTGATTCAAATTTTTTGTTCTTTTATCGTTTGTATTATTAAGGTTCTATTTATGTTGCAACTCGATGAGATGCAGTTATTCTATCTCATGCATCATATTGTCACTTACTAGAGATCAAATTTCATGTATTCTTTCCATGCCATTTAAGGTGCATTAGTGATTTCATGTTATTGTGATAGATATTGTGCCAAATATGGATGATGTTGTGATAGATGCGTTGATAGAATACGTGATATTTGATAGAGTATTGGAATGTGTAAGGTTTTGTTTGAAGGAATGCAAAACTTTGGTTCTTGAGGTTTTATGGGCCCCCATGGATCAGAATTTTGTGGATCATTGTATTGTTATTACTTATATATTTCATGTATAAGATTCTAAGATTTGATTCACAGAGAGTATGGGCCCTGACATATCAGAATTTTCACTTTATTGTTCATTTTTGTGTTTTATGGGCTTCCTGAGTAGTTTTAGAGGCTTAATGTCCGCAAAAATCCTGAATACACGGTGTGTAATGTTGAATACATGCCACATGTCCTTTTGTTTAGGAAGGAACTGTTTTTCTTAATTACATGTCGTGTACTGTATGTATACGCCGTGTAGTCTCTAATTGTGTCACTGGATGTGTGGGCAGAGACATGAGGTTGGGAAATCATGGTGGGACACGCTGTGTACCGAATGTACACACCGTGTTGTGCAGTCCAAGTGTCCAACCGTGTAACTAAAGACACAGATGGATAAAACATATATTATACATGTCGTGTCAATATTGAACATGCCTTGTAGTGTAACCAATGTATCAGACATTGTAATGATTAACACAGGGCGGTGGAATCCTTCTTGTAGACACTGTGACTGTTATAAACACTCCGTGAAGAGTCATATTTGTAACCGGTCGTGTGACTAACAACACGATTCAGTGATGTTCGTCTAGTACATGCAGTGTGTGGTACTAACACTCCATGTAGTCTCATTTTAGGAGAGATGTGTGGATTAAATGTGTAGAAGAACTCATACAGGGGAAGAGGTTTCAAGTACACGCCATGTGTTGGGACGACAAATCATGTGTATGTGGTGTTACATGACCTAGGCTGGAAGAAGCACATGCCCATGTGAAGGCTTACAGGAACATTCCATATAGTAATTATACATGTCGTGTATCCATGTTTTGAAAAAGTTAAATGATTTTTTTCTATTGTTCCCTTCGTACACAAATATGTTTCAGTCCTTGTTAATATTGATCTACATTGTGTCCTTGACCTTGCCGAGTCATGCCACCGAGACGTCTTTCGGTTTTTCCCTAGTTACATGGAAATGATAAGACACCAAATATGGATGATTGGGGACAATAAGAAGATCCTGAAATTGTGCGATTCTTGGCCCCAGCCTTCATCCTGGATACAGGTGCCAAGGCACAATTTCAAGAGGGGTTTTGAGGTTTATGAAGACCTTCCTGGGAGTACCACATCCTACCACGTCGATGGAAGAATTGATGCGAGTTTTCCAGTAGTAGAATCCTCCCACCTTCACTGGGGAAGGAAGTCCTCCAGCTGCATAGTCATGGTTAGAATCCATGCTCTCTATCTTCGAGCATCTGGAGACCCCTCAAGATAGGAGGGTGAATCTTGCTATGTAAATTCTTCCAGATTCGTCCAACAGATGGTGGTATGTGATCTCACAGGCAGGATGCTAGCTAGTTAGAGTCTGGTAAGAGTTTTAGCATACCTTCTATGACTACATCTACCCTGAGACATTGAGATCCAATCAAGCCTAAGAATTCATGAGTCTGGAGTAGGGTACTCTTTCTATTTTGGAGTAATCTTCTTGCTTCAAAGAGCTGTATTGCATCACTCCATTTCTAGGAGGTGATGACTTATTTCAGGAAAGGAAGTTTGAGGATGGTATCATGCATGAAATCCGATCTCAAGTGAACATATACAGGTTGGATTACATCACTTATATAGTCAACCAGGTGCTGATCACGGAGTTCAACCTAAGGTATTCAAGAGTTTTGAGCTAGGGCATCTTGACATCTAAAGATATTATACCTCCTACTGATAGCAGGAAGCACTGGAGGGAGTCTACACGTGGAGATCTAAGTAGGTGGGATGCACCTTCTGTTATCCAGGTGGTATGCTACCCATGTGGAAGAGTCGGGTATACAAGGCCACATTTCCCGAGAGACCCAGTGGAGTGCTGATATTGTGGAAATATGGGCTATCTTTAGTGCTTTTGTCAGATCTTCTCACTAGTATCTGGTGACATGGGTTCTTCTATGACTCCTCATTCGGAAGCAACACCACCCGTTTATCATCGGCCATGGAACAATAGTTTTTTCAGTCGTTCAGATCAAGGTGTAGATCGTGGTCGGGGTAGCCAGTCACCAGGATTTCAGGGACAAAAAGGTGGATCGGCTCAGAGTGGTCAAGGAGTGTCACCGGGCCGCAGTATATGTCAGACTATTGGAGTAGAGTAGACACATTATGAGCAGGATCGTTAACCATTTATAGTTCGAGGTATGATCCTAGTCGCCACTGTTTAATTTTTTACTACTTTCGATAGAGGGGCCTCCCATAGATTTATATATATTATTGTTATGGAGATCCTTGGTCTCTGTACATTTTTTTCTGATGTTTTGAAGCAATACACTCTGTTGGTAACCATAAAAACAAGTGTATGGCAAGGCAAGGAGTTCCCTCTTGATGTTGGTGGGTATCACTTCCTATGGGACCATTATTCCTTGGAGATGATGGGCTACGATTCCATTCTCGGAATGGGCTGGTCAGTTCCCTTCCAGGCTTTTTTTTATGACTATCTCCATATGGTGAGTTTCACATAACAAGGGGGCATATTGTTTCTTCATAATGGTGAGTGGGATGTCTAGGCGAGCAGAGTAGGACTTGAGCATTATGGTTCGGGAGGAGTTACATCCCAGTTTTCTAGTAAGTATTTGGATGACCAGATACTTCATAGATGGACTTTCCTCCAGTGGTGGATCATTTCATAGATATCATTCCAGAGGACTTTTTCAATATTCCTCCAAAGCGTGAGGTAGAAATTTATATTGAGCTTGTCCCCTGATCATCATTGGTTCCCATTCCTTTTTTAAGATGGCTACACCTGAGTTGTTGGAGCTCAAGAAGCAGTTGAAGGAGTTGTAGGAAAATGGTTTCATTCGACCCAGTACTTATCCTTGGGGTTCGCCAGTCCTATTTGCGAAGAAGTCAGACGGTACCCTTATACTTTGTGTTTATTATATAATGTTGAACTAGTTGACGGTTAAGAACTGATATCCCTTACCGATGATTGATGATCTCTTTTTTCAGCTTCAAGGAGCCCGGGTGTTCTCGAAGATTGACTTGAGATCTGGTTATCATCATATTTGATCTACACCATCAAATGTACCTCTTATAGCCTTTTATAGTAGGTATGGTCTATATGAGTATTTGGTTATGGTGTTCGGTCTCACCCATGTGCCTGTAGTTTTCATGGCACTGATGAACTGAGTGTTCCAACCATATTTGGATTCTTTCGTGGTAGTCTTTGTGGAAGATATATTGGTGTACTCTCACACTCAACACAACCATTCCACACATCTTTATATTGTTTAGAGTACACTATAAGAGAACTAGTGATATGTTAGGCTCTCAAAATGCCACTTTTGGATGGATCAAATTCACTTCTTGGGTCATTTTATCACAGAGTTATGAGTATAATTAGACCCAGATAATATGAGAGTAGTAATTTCCTAGGTGAAGAAAAATAATTTCACTGAGGTATATAGTTTTCTAGGACTGGATGGTTACTATAGTTGGATTATAAAAGACTTTTCACACTTAGCAGTGCCACTGACTGCTTGACTAAGATGGGTTTGAAGTACTTGTTGTCAGATTCTTGTGATTCATCCTTTCAAGAGCAGAATGGTAGGTTGACTTCAGCACCGATGCTAGTATTTCCAGTTCTGGTAAAGAGATATACTCTATACTATGATGCATCAGGTATTGGGAAGGGAGAAGTGCTTTTACAGGGAGAAGGAGTCATTGCATTTGGGTCTCGACAGTTGAGGCCACACGAGAGAAACTACCCGACACATGATCTCGAGCTGGCTACAGTTGTTCAGGATTTACACCATTTGAAACATTTTCTTTTGGGATAGCATTTTTGGTTTTCACTAACCAGAAAAGTATCATGTATATCTTCACTCAGTGCGATCTGAATTTGAGATAGTGAAGGTGGGTTGAGTACCTTCAGTCCTTTGACTTTGAGCTTTCCAACATTCTTGGGAATGTAAACACTCTGGCTAATGCGGTGAGCAAGAGAACTCAGATACATGCAGTTCAGGAGTCCATTAGTGAGTGGAAACTTTTGGATATATTCTCTAAGATTCATTTGGAGGTGCACGATAGTCAGGGGAAGTAATTTCTTTCTTATGTGGCTGTTGAATCTACTCTACTAGATCAGATGTAAATGAGACACATATCAGATTCTAAAGTCCTAGACCATTGGGAGAGTAGTTCAGGAGAGGAACCTACTCTTAGATGGATAGTAGGTGAGGATGAGATCTTGTGTTTTCATGGACGTGTGAGGGAGCCAACAGACATATGCGAGGAGTTGATGTGAGACCTTCATTCCTTAGTTTGGGAAGTTCATCCTAGTTTCCACAAGATTTATTGAGATCTACACTACCGGTATTGGTGGACATTTATGAAGGGAGACGTTGTTGGTTTTGTAATCAGGGGTTCCTCGTATCAGTAAGTGAAGGCAGAGTATCAGTGACCAGTAGGGATTTTACAGTAGTTACCCATTCTCGAGTGGATGTGGAATCACATCGCGATGGATTTTGTGACAGGTTTTTTGAGTTCACCATAAGGGAATGATGCTGTATGGGTTGTAATTGATAGAATCATGAAGTCTTCTCACTTATTTCTGATCAAGGAGGCCTTCATTGTTGATGAGATAGAATGGTTGTACATCTAAGAGATTGTATATCTACATGGGGTTCCACAGTCCATTGTTTCATACAAGGATGCCCAATTTAATTCTTGGGTCTGGTAGGTACTTCAAAGGGAATTGGGTACATAGTTAATTCTGAGTACAACATATCATCCCTAGATAGATGGCTAGTCCAAGGGTAAGATTCAGGTGATAGCGGACATTCATTAAGCATGGATCCTAGATTTCAGAGGCTCTTAGGTTAAGCACATACCTTTTGTATCGTTTTCCTACAAAAATAGTTTTCAAGTAACTATTAAAATTGATCCTTATGAGACATTGTACAGTATTCCATGCCGATCAACCTTATGCTGGATGGAGGTGGGAGAGGAGGCTATGCTGGGACCTCATCTTGTCCAGGAGAGCTCAGAGCAGATAGAGTTGATTAAGAAGGGAATGGTTTCTAAATAGTCATGATATAAGTCTCATGATGATTGAAAGAGATGACCTTTGGAGTTTGGGGTCAAGGATCATGTTTTCTTATGTGTCACACCGAGGTTGGGAGATAAGAAGATAACGAGATAGTGTAAGCTTTCATCGACATACGTCGAACTGTTTGAGGGGTTGGGGAGAGTAGTGATGGTTTTCTATCGGTTGCAGTTATCTTAGATGTACCGGGCTATGCATGATGTTTTCAACATTTCTCAACATCGACATTACATCTCAGACCCATCTCATGATTTCCAACTCGACGAGGATGTGCTCGAGGTGGATGCATCTTTTTAAGAACATCATATCCCTAATATTGATAGAAGTGCAAAGGTTCTCCTTGGTCGGTATGTTCCTTTGGCATGAGTGTTATGGCAGCACAAGAGAGTACACGTTGAGACTTGGGAGAGGAGGTCGATGTACGATCATAGTGGCCAGAGCTGTTTGAGGATTATTTATCTATGGTGCCCTGCAAGGGATATTTGGTAATGAATTTTTTTAAGGGGGGAAGTTTGTATCAACACGAACCTTCTTTTCTGGTACATTTTTCTTTTCTGGTTGTTTTTGAAAAAAAATAGGAATCCTGGAAATTTCAGGAGTACATGCAATGTATTTTAAGTACATTCCATGTACCCAGTTTCCACTAGTGATTCGTGCTACTCGTGTAATGGCTGAGCACATGGCCGTTTGTGGTGACCTAGAGACCACCTAAAGCAGAGGCCAAAAAATTCAAGTAAATTCTGTGTACTTTTAATGAATCCGCCATGTACGTTATTTTTTTCATTAAACGAGTCGGGGTCGCATCTAATTGATAGAACACACTTCCTCTTCTTCCGTCTCTTTTAGGAACATCCATATGGATGCAGTTCTTATCCGAGCCCCCGACTCCCCGTCCATTCTCTAAATCGATGACCATCAATTGTGTTGGAATCTACATGGTGATTTCTCTCGTCTCCTTGAACATCATTTCCAGATTTCTCATCCTCCGTAAGATATCCTCAGTTCAATGTTTTAACATTTTTTAGATCTACTGTGTTCTAGGGATATTCAAGGCCTGAGGTTCACATATATCATCCATACAATACCAAGGTAAGTGGTTTGTGCATTTATGTAGTTAGTATTTGAGTTATATGTGAAAAAGTGTCCAATACCCTCATTCAAGGTATTGTGTGTTAATGGTTTTAGACCTCTTATTTTCATGTTATTATTTATTTGATTGGATAGAGGATAATTATTAGAGAAAGGGGTTATCTATTCCATGCTATGGATGTTTCCCATGTTTTTTTGTTTTTGACCATTTGGTCTAGCCTTTCATGTTAGGATGTTGTTGGATTTCCATGCCTAGTATTGTTGGGTGGAGTGATTATTATTTGACATGCTATGATATGTTGTAGTTTTTTAGGCAAGTAGTTCTTGAGGTTTACTTTGTCTGATGGTAATCATTTGTGTATAATTGCTTTAAATGGGGTTGTGGGAACCTTGTGTAGTGAGAAAATATGGGAAATTGGCGTTGAGGGCTTTCCCAGAGTGTCTATTTTAATAATCATGTTGTGAGGCAATATGGGGGATTGACGTTGAGTGGTCCCTCAGAGTTTCTATAGTTATGTTACGAGGCTATAAGAGGAATCCATGTCGAGTACTTACTTAGAGTTTTTATAGGTTACCATTAAATGACTATAGGGGGAATTGATTGTGAGATCTTCTTCATAGAGTATTTTTTATTAGAGATTCTTTTATATATCTTCTCTTGTATTGTGAACTAGAGGGATTATTCTATGTTAACTACATAGATGGTTGATTTTATTTGTTATTGGTTGATTAAATAATTAAAAATAAATGTTTGTAAATGAAACTGTAGGACTGTTTACTTTTTACTACTTCTGTGTTCACTTCTCCTTTTTTCTTATTTTCTGCCATATATATATTCACTGACAGTTAGGCACAGATCTTTGGGTGGTTGAATACTAGGATTAGTAGCACACCTTTTTTGGGTCTTGATTTTAGGCTCACACAGATTATATTACTACATGTATAGATAACGGAATGTTCCCTTCTACATCAGGAACTCGATTACTATGGAGTTAGTGAGTTTGGGACCAAGTTGAGGCTTGCAATGTTTTAGATATGTTTACTTGCTTTTCGTTTGTACGTTGGTTTAGTACTGTATTATTGAATTGTGATTTGTTTGGATGCTTTATTAGACACATGTATCATGCATCATATATATATATATCTGTGTGTGTGTGTGTGTGTGTTCCAGTTGTTTATTACTTCTGTTGTTTACATATTTCATGTTTTACTACTTCCGCTATTGCTACCTATTTTACTTCTGCAATGTTACTTGGCCAATAAGGGCATAGTTTCCCCACTATAACAACCAAGGCCCTCGCTTCTAGTTGGTAGCCTCTGGTGTAACGACCCGAATTTTTTAAATAAAATTTGTTTCCCAATTTTATGTGTTATTGTTATACTCAAAAAAAATGTTTTATTTGATAAACATGATTATAATTAAAATGAGATCAGTGGGTTTTGACTATTATATAACCATCGGTCAATATGACCGCTGTGAACAAAATGTTTTGATTTTTTGTCTCTAAAAATAAGTAATCTTGGTTAATTATTATAGAAAGAAGATTCGATGGCCTCACCTAGTAGTCTTGGACCGATCGAAGCCCATCTAACAGATCTTGGGAAGGAGGTAGCTCCACTGGGCTTTGCTCTGGATCAAATCCAAGCCGAACTTCATCATGTGAAGATGGAACGGAATCGCCTTCGTGAGAAGTTCAAACTGATAGAAATTACTACTCGGGCAATGTTGACTGAGCCGCCCCAAGCTTCTATCACCCTAGCACACCTTACTCTTAGGTCCTATGCTGGTATTATAAGGGGTTATGTAACGAGACCGTAACTACCTTGTGTAATCCTTGTTTTAAATAAAAATTGGGATTTCTTCTTATGACGAAGTTTATGAATTTTGAAATGACCGGATAAATATAGTATGCATATTTTTGATGAATTTTAGAAAAAGGATATTTTAAATATGTTTATGTAAACCCTAAATAATTAAAAATGTGTAATGATTTTCAAAAAATGGTCTTCTGCAATTATGTTCAGTACTAAATTTAGAGTCTAATAAGATCAACTTGATTTTTGATGAATAGTAAATTATGAATAGTGATTTTATGATTAGGATTAGTAATATGACCAAATGGATTAGTAATCTCACTTAAAGAAAGTTTTAATATAATCTAGGCACCTTGATTAAGTAATGTGATTCAATAAAATAGTTAAATAACGTTTTCATTAATTATTATTCAAGTATTAGTTTTTTCGGGTGAATAGTGTTTTTTAATTAAAAATTTAATTAAAAATAATTAGAAAATTATTTTTATAAAAATGACTTTATTTTTGAACTCAGAGCATCGATATTATGTTATGGTAATTTTTGGGGTTTTTTCTGAAAAAATGAATTTTCGATGAATAGTGTTTTTATTTAAAAATTAAATTAAAAATATTTAGAAAATTATTTTTATAAAATGGATTTCATTTTTGAAATCAGAGCATTGATATTTGGTTAATGTGAAATTTTGGGATTTTTCTGAGAAAGTTGAATTTTCAGTGAATAGTAAAAATACAGTTTTAGGGTTTCGGTATGTTTAATGACATCATAACGGTGTCATGATGATGTCATGAGATCTTTTGAGGGTTGGCCGGACAAGGGTGATGAAGTATTGTTTTGGGGGCCCCATGTGGCCTAACTCCATGATAAATGACAAGGGAGAGCACATGGGTTTGAGAAAAGCACATGTGAGGTGTCCCTTGGCCATTAATGCCTTGTCCCCTCACTTTCCCTATAAATACCAAGCCCTCCTCTCATCCATTCGACTCCCCACTCATTCCCAACGAATTTCTGGTCTCATTACCTCCCAAGGAGTCCTCCCAAGGTGCCCCCAAGCCCTAAAGGTCCCAACCTTTGAGGTTTAAGAGTTACATTTTAAGGTAAGGGATCCGACCTCTCTCATTCTTTTCAAGTAATCTCCTTTATGTCATTTCTTTTATACTCCATGTTCTTATGTTGGAGGATGTTCTTTTATATTCATCCTACTGCCTATTTCATGTTCATATGATGAGAGACCCCCCCTTTCTCTCATCAATTCGTTTTAAGAATGTTTAAGTGGCGTCGTTAGGCTGCCGAATTTTTAAGGGATTCTTTCACCTTCCTCGTTTTCAAGTTCTATTTTCATTCAAGTCTTTCATGTTCCTTTTTATTATGTTGGGGTATGATCTCTAAATTATCATACTGATCTTTTATGATCATATGATGAGAGACCCCATTTGATCGCTTCAATTCAGTATTTTGAAGTTTTAAGTGGCGCCGTTAGGCTGCCGAAATTTTAAGTGGTTCTTCACCCTTCTCGTTTTGAAGTTCTACTTTCATGTCAATTATTTCAAGTTCCTTTTTGTTATATTGGGGTATGATCTCTATATATATCATACTGGACTCTTATGTTCATATGATGAGAGACCCCATTTGATCTCTTCAATTCAGTATTTTGATGTTTTAAGTGGCGCCGTTAGGCTGCCGAATTTTTAAGTGGTTCTTCACCCTTCTCGTTTTGAAGTTCTACTTTCATGTCAATTCTTTCAAGTTCCTTTTTGTTATGTTGGGGAATTATCTCTATATATCTCATACTGAACACTTATGTTCACATGATGAGAGACCCTATTTGATCTTTTCAAATCATTTTTGTTGATGTTTAAGTAACGCCGTTAGGCTGCCGAACTTTCATAAGAGAAATCAAATTTTTTTTCCTTCCATGTTTTTCATTTCAAATGGTATGTCCTTGAAATTTCATTACCATGATCATGTATCCTTCTTATTCTGTCCATCTACTGTTTTATGGGTCATTTATGAATGTTTGACCCATTTTCCCTCTCTTTTAATGTCTTCTAAAACCTCGTAACATAGCCGTTATGCTGCAGAATTTCCGTCTCAAAATGTCTCTCTCTTTTTCTAAAGTTATTTTATATTATTAAGTGAATACTCAAAGCTCTTTATTCTAAGAGGTATTCACATATATACCAAAATCTTCTATTTTAAATTCTGGGATTTACATACATGAGACCCACCTTCCTTTTCTGTGGGTTTTAAAGTGATATAAAGATCATGTCTTTAAAGCAGCTTTTAAAAAGTTATGATTATGAAATGAAACCCATTTCCTTTATGCTATATGGGTTATTTATGAAATGTTTGATGATGATATATGTGGCTCACATGATAATAAAGGCAAATTTAAGGGTGCGCCCTGATAGCGCTCCAATGCATTGGGTAATGATGTAACCACTAGAGATTACAATTTTCACGATACCTTGGTGAATAACCTTGGTAATTTTAAAATGACACCTTGGGGATGGACCTTGGTGATATGTTCATGATTTTCTATGTTAAATGATGTAGCCACATCTTCAAGTTATGAAAAAGTTTTATTTTTATTATGATATGCCTCATGATTTCATTTTCATGCCTTAAAGTTCTTTTCATGACTTTATTGATATATCTCAAGTTCATATGTAAAATGTTTCACTTGTTTCCCTTGCTGGGCCTTCTGCTCACCCTTCCTTTTGATGTATGTCCCTAGGTTATGGGATGCAGTAATGAGCCTAGGGTGAACATGAGGACAAGCCTTTGAAGTGTTTAAGAAGAATGTTTTTTTTGTTTCATGTTTTATGTTCCTTGTTTCCAAGACACTAAACCTTAAAGATCCTCAGTTCTGTGTAATGGAATGAAAAGTTATGTTATAAAAAGACGGGATGTTATAGTTGGTATCAAAGGATGGTTTAGTTATTTGTGGAAATTAGGATATGAAAACTCTAGGAGGAACCCTATAGAAAAGTTTAATATAGGAAATCTTCCTGGTATTTTGGTGAGTATTGAGTAAGGGGTTGCCAAGCAAATACATCCCTGTCTGGATACGAGTAGGTAGAGGTGGCTTTGGCACAGATGTACATAGGGGTAAAACCCGAAAACACCGCTTTGAGCTAGACTCGAACGGGAACTGGTACACGACAACGGGCCTTGCTGCACTCTTGGTTACGACACTCCCGGGGGATATGCTTTGGTAAATTCATAAGCTTGGTATGAACCATTGTTAAAGGAACAAAGATAAAATAAAATAAAGGTTCACATAAGAATATATGATCATTCATAACCTAGATGGGAACCTAGGAGATCACAAGTTAGGGTATACCTTTCATATACAAGTTATCCTTATATGCTTTCAGTTCCTTTTCATGATTATTAGCTAAGTACTTAAGCCCCTAACTATGCTTTCTCTTCTTAGTTAATGGTGGGAAATGGAAGAACATGTTCCGACAACCAATGTGATAGGAAATGCGACGATTTTCGTATTAATATGACAGGGATGATTAGGGGATTAAAATATGATTATTATTTTGGAAGACGTTCATTATTTTGGGAACCATATTTGATCGAGGTAAATAAATTACTACGGTATTTTCATTGAGGAGTAAGGTTGACTTATATTTTGAAGAATCGATGAATTTAAGGTGAACTTATAGTAATTTAGGTTACTTATGGGAATGACTAACCTATCTTGGGTAAAATATGTTTAGGTTAGCTACTTTTTTTATAAGATGTTAGGAGTGGTTGATGTTGTCTGGAGATGAACAATGAAGTTGTTTTGGAAGACTATGTTATCAAATCCTTATTGTATTTGGGTTTCAATCTTAGTTTGGTTTGTTTTGAGGAATTTTAAGGACCGTTATTTATGGAATGGTCTATGATGAAATTTGGGTAGTACCATGGAACTTTGATGATTTAAAAGTAGTTTCCATTCCTATGGGATTCTTTCTTTTTGAAGAGTTGTTTTACCTTAACCTTTCTGTTTTTGGGATAATGTTTAAAGATAGAAGAAATAGATAGTTAATCTTTTGTAGATTATGTGATTCTATAGAAGATGATTCTTGTGCTTTTATGAGACCAAGTGTTTTTGAATTCTCATCATTTGGAGAAAAGATTAGTGTTGGTAGGGACTTGTTAAAGGATGAAACTCTACTTGAAGGTAAGTATATTTTCTTATGTTTTTGTTCTATGTAGTAAATGAAATCCTCAAAATTATGAAAAGAAATGTAAAACAAAAATGTTGTTGGTTTACGTTTCCTACTAGGTAATCAAAGACCGTTTACACACATCATAAGTTTGGGATTTTCTCATGGTTAACTTTCTCCTAATCATGTTCTCTATCACTCTCCCTCAGAACTTGACCCTTTGTTTTCTCCTCCATGTCCATGTTTTCCTACATGGAACCCTAGTGTGGGTGAACTCGGGTGACCTTTGTACTTCCCTTTCTTTATTTTAAAGTAATAGTTTTACTGACTCCTTTTCCGATGTGGGACTTTCAATGAAATTTCAAAACCCAATTTTAAAATTGCGAGGACGCAATTTCTTAAGGGGGGAAGATTGTAACGACCCGAATTTTTTAAATAAAATTTTTTTCCCAATTTTATGTGTTATTGTTATACTCAAAAAAAATGTTTTATTTGATAAACATGATTATAATTAAAATGAGATCAGTGGGTTTTGACTATTATATAACCATCGGTCAATATGACCGCTGTGAACAAAATGTTTTGATTTTTTGTCTCTAAAAATAAGTAATCTTGGTTAATTATTATAGAAAGAAGATTCGATGGCCTCACCTAGTAGTCTTGGACCGATCGAAGCCCATCTAACAGATCTTGGGAAGGAGGTAGCTCCACTGGGCTTTGCTCTGGATCAAATCCAAGCCGAACTTCATCATGTGAAGATGGAACGGAATCGCCTTCGTGAGAAGTTCAAACTGATAGAAATTACTACTCGGGCAATGTTGACTGAGCCGCCCCAAGCTTCTATCACCCTAGCACACCTTACTCTTAGGTCCTATGCTGGTATTATAAGGGGTTATGTAACGAGACCGTAACTACCTTGTGTAATCCTTGTTTTAAATAAAAATTGGGATTTCTTCTTATGACGAAGTTTATGAATTTTGAAATGACCGGATAAATATAGTATGCATATTTTTGATGAATTTTAGAAAAAGGATATTTTAAATATGTTTATGTAAACCCTAAATAATTAAAAATGTGTAATGATTTTCAAAAAATGGTCTTCTGCAATTATGTTCAGTACTAAATTTAGAGTCTAATAAGATCAACTTGATTTTTGATGAATAGTAAATTATGAATAGTGATTTTATGATTAGGATTAGTAATATGACCAAATGGATTAGTAATCTCACTTAAAGAAAGTTTTAATATAATCTAGGCACCTTGATTAAGTAATGTGATTCAATAAAATAGTTAAATAACGTTTTCATTAATTATTATTCAAGTATTAGTTTTTTCGGGTGAATAGTGTTTTTTAATTAAAAATTTAATTAAAAATAATTAGAAAATTATTTTTATAAAAATGACTTTATTTTTGAACTCAGAGCATCGATATTATGTTATGGTAATTTTTGGGGTTTTTTCTGAAAAAATGAATTTTCGATGAATAGTGTTTTTATTTAAAAATTAAATTAAAAATATTTAGAAAATTATTTTTATAAAATGGATTTCATTTTTGAAATCAGAGCATTGATATTTGGTTAATGTGAAATTTTGGGATTTTTCTGAGAAAGTTGAATTTTCAGTGAATAGTAAAAATACAGTTTTAGGGTTTCGGTATGTTTAATGACATCATAACGGTTTCATGAAGATGTCATGAGATCTTTTGAGGGTTGGCCGGACAAGGGTGATGAATTATTGTTTTGGGGGCCCCATGTGGCCTAACTCCATGATAAATGACAAGGGAGAGCACATGGGTTTGAGAAAAGCACATGTGAGGTGTCCCTTGGCCATTAATGCCTTGTCCCCTCACTTTCCCTATAAATACCAAGCCCTCCTCTCATCCATTCGACTCCCCACTCATTCCCAACGAATTTCTGGTCTCATTACCTCCCAAGGAGTCCTCCCAAGGTGCCCCCAAGCCCTAAAGGTCCCAACCTTTGAGGTTTAAGAGTTACATTTTAAGGTAAGGGATCCGACCTCTCTCATTCTTTTCAAGTAATCTCCTTTATGTCATTTCTTTTATACTCCATGTTCTTATGTTGGAGGATGTTCTTTTATATTCATCCTACTGCCTATTTCATGTTCATATGATGAGAGACCCCCCCTTTCTCTCATCAATTCGTTTTAAGAATGTTTAAGTGGCGCCGTTAGGCTGCCGAATTTTTAAGGGATTCTTTCACCTTCCTCGTTTTCAAGTTCTATTTTCATTCAAGTCTTTCATGTTCCTTTTTATTATGTTGGGGTATGATCTCTAAATTATCATACTGATCTTTTATGATCATATTATGAGAGACCCCATTTGATCGCTTCAATTCAGTATTTTGAAGTTTTAAGTGGCGCTGTTAGGCTGCCGAAATTTTAAGTGGTTCTTCACCCTTCTCGTTTTGAAGTTCTACTTTCATGTCAATTATTTCAAGTTCCTTTTTGTTATATTGGGGTATGATCTCTATATATATCATACTGGACTCTTATGTTCATATGATGAGAGACCCCATTTGATCTCTTCAATTCAGTATTTTGATGTTTTAAGTGGCGCCGTTAGGCTGCCGAATTTTTAAGTGGTTCTTCACCCTTCTCGTTTTGAAGTTCTACTTTCATGTCAATTCTTTCAAGTTCCTTTTTGTTATGTTGGGGAATTATCTCTATATATATCATACTGAACACTTATGTTCACATGATGAGAGACCCTATTTGATCTTTTCAAATCATTTTTGTTGATGTTTAAGTAACGCCGTTAGGCTGCCGAACTTTCATAAGAGAAATCAAATTTTTTTTCCTTCCATGTTTTTCATTTCAAATGGTATGTCCTTGAAATTTCATTACCATGATCATGTATCCTTCTTATTCTGTCCATCTACTGTTTTATGGGTCATTTATGAATGTTTGACCCATTTTCCCTCTCTTTTAATGTCTTCTAAAACCTCATAACATAGCCGTTATGCTGCAGAATTTCCGTCTCAAAATGTCTCTCTCTTTTTCTAAAGTTATTTTATATTATTAAGTGAATACTCAAAGCTCTTTATTCTAAGAGGTATTCACATATATACCAAAATCTTCTATTTTAAATTCTGGGATTTACATACATGAGACCCACCTTCCTTTTCTGTGGGTTTTAAAGTGATATAAAGATCATGTCTTTAAAGCAGCTTTTAAAAAGTTATGATTATGAAATGAAACCCATTTCCTTTATGCTATATGGGTTATTTATGAAATGTTTGATGATGATATATGTGGCTCACATGATAATAAAGGCAAATTTAAGGGTGCGCCCTGATAGCGCTCCAATGCATTGGGTAATGATGTAACCACTAGAGATTACAATTTTCACGATACCTTGGTGAATAACCTTGGTAATTTTAAAATGACACCTTGGGGATGGACCTTGGTGATATGTTCATGATTTTCTATGTTAAATGATGTAGCCACATCTTCAAGTTATGAAAAAGTTTTATTTTTATTATGATATGCCTCATGATTTCATTTTCATGCCTTAAAGTTCTTTTCATGACTTTATTGATATATCTCAAGTTCATATGTAAAATGTTTCACTTGTTTCCCTTGTTGGGCCTTCTGCTCACCCTTCCTTTTGACGTATGTCCCTAGGTTATGGGATGCAGTAATGAGCCTAGGGTGAACATGAGGACAAGCCTTTGAAGTGTTTAAGAAGAATGTTTTTTTTGTTTCATGTTTTATGTTCCTTGTTTCCAAGACACTAAACCTTAAAGATCCTCAGTTCTGTGTAATGGAATGAAAAGTTATGTTATAAAAAGACGGGATGTTATATCTGGTGTTTAGGGAAACTCATTAAAGGCCATGTGACCAACCGGGTACCAGGTACCTTTGGGCGGCTCCCAGAATAAGGATGTTACATTAAGATATTTTTATTTTTTATTAAGAGTTATTCAAATCATCATGGGTAAATAATTTTAAGGATGATCATAAGTTGAATTTATTATAAACCCCTTTTGAGGATTTATGCTTTGAAATTATATGATAATTGAAATTAATTTTTGAGACTTTATTTTTTGAGGCAATTATCATTTATATCTTTTTTGGATGAAAAATGATATATATGATATAAATTTTGAGGTTAATACCTTTTATGGTTGTTTTAGAAAATTTTCTCACATTTTTGTATTTTTATAATAATTATATAGTTCTAGAAAAGGGAAAACCTGCAAGATGGTTGACAACCCGTCATGTTTAGAAAGGCTGTGAGGTTCTAACCCACAACCGAAGGGAGACACCAGTTCATCACCAACCATTGTCTTATGTGAAATCCAAATTAGTATGATTTGTTTTAGTGAACAAATTATGTGGATTAAAAAATAATTTGATTTTGTGTACAAAATGTTTATCGTATTGGAAAAATTATTTTTAAATTAGTTGATAAATGTTATTTCAGAAGACATTCTCTATTTTTTGAATCAAATATATTCATGATAATCACAATTCTGTAGGATTATATTTCATAGGTAAAGGGTGAAATATATTTTTGAAGGATATTTGATTTTATTTTTTAATTATGTTGATTTATGATATTAATGGAAATAAGTGGCATGTCTTGGAGATTATTGGATTTAGGAAATTACATTTTTTAATGGGGCATAATGGGAGATTGATGTTTTTTGGATATAAATTTTAAAATTTGTCATGTAATACTATCTTACAAAATACTTTTTAATTTTGGGTTTAAATAATAGTTTTTATTATTTTGTAGAATATTATGGATAGTAATTTTTTGAATGGTTTATAATGAACTTTGGGTATTACTATAGGATTTTGGAGATTAAAAGTAGTTTTTCATCATTCAATTACATAATATTTTTTATGATTGTTTTATCATATCTAACCATTTTGTTTTTGGTTCATGTCTTTATAAATGAGAAATATATATTGGTTTTTTGGATATGCGATTCTCTATATATTTATTCTATTGCATCAGGCATGAAAAGGTAATCGTAACTACTCATCATTTGGAGAAAAATATGAGTTTAAGGTGAAAATTTATTGAAGGATGAAACTCAAAATTTCATGAAATTATATTTATTTACTCTTGGACATAAATGAATTTACCAAATAATTTAAAATACTCTAAAAAACGTTTTTTAATTTTCTTAATTAGATGTCAATGACATTTTATCTCATTACAAATTTATCGTTTTGTGATTATTAAACATCACATGGACCTGATCTCTATCAATATCCATCAAAACAATATATTTTGTTATCAATTCCATATCCATGCTTTCCCATAGGGAATCCTAGTATGTATTATGTTAGGATACCATCATACGTCCCCTTCATTATTTTAAAGTGGATATTTTATTAATCTTTTTTCCAATGTGGGATTTTAAGAATGGTATTTTGAAAAGTCAAAACATTGTTATCAAGAATGAATTAAAAATTTCAAGGATGAAATTTCTAATGATTGGTAATATATGATCTCGTGTTTAAAAAAAGAAATACAATGTTCGATAGCGTACATGATATGCCACATCAAGTTTAAATGAAAATTTTAATATGGTTATTTAAATGTTATCATTATAAAATAACTGTTAAAATGATAAGAATGTATATTATTAACTGAATTATCATTTTAATGAAAAATATATATGATGAATTATTTATCCAATTAATTATAAATGAATGTAAAACCATTTTTTAATTAAATGAAATGTTTTTTCTGAAAAACTAATTATATCCCCATAATCACGTTTTTTACTAATAAATAAAAAAATTCAAGTACGATTATATTTTTGAAACATATATATGATATATTAAATCTTATGTTTAAAAATAATTATATGTGTTTTTTATACATGATATAAGAATATATCCAATTTTATGCATAAAAATATAATTTTCCTAAAAGGTTGTTTTGTCTCCTTTAGATGGTACAAATATTTTAAATCTATTTTCATATGCTTTTATAAATTATATATCAAAAAATAAACTTATTATTTTAAATATGATTATAAAAATTTACTTTGGTTCATTTTAAAGTATTTTCTGGATAAGTATCATTTATTGATGAATTGTAAAAATAACTCCATTTTAATTAGAATAACTATTTTATAAAATTTATTTATAGTGTTAAATAATATATGTTATGTTTTAAAAGTATAATTATATATTTTTTATCAATTAATCAAATTATGGCCAATTTAACCAATTTCAATTTTAATTTGGATATAAAGACATCTCAATCATTATTACATTTTAAATTTTAAAACCAATTTTTTCAATCCATCAATGAGATTATATTAAATTAATTTATTAAATTTTATTTGTCTAAAATTGTTAAAAATAGATTCTATATTTATATTAAATTTTTTTATATTTATTAAATTGGTCTACTGTTTTTGGACATTATGAATAGTAACATTAGTAATTTTTTTTATTACCATGGTAATGGGTAAATAAGGTAATTAAATGTAAAAAAAATTGTATAAATAATATATAATTACCTAAAAAATTATCCTAATTTAATTTAATTGGTGTTTTTAGGCCAAAAGAATCACTTGGTTGATGTTATAACATTTATAACCCACTTGGATGAGAGTTTGAGATTTGTAATATTATATTATAAAAAGTTAATTTTATCACAGCATTGTTTTTAAGAAGTAAAATATTTTCAATATGAGATTATATAAGTTATATATTCAATAATTAATAGTATTTAGAAATATAATTTTTTCTATCTACAACATGGAATTTTTTTTATAATTTTTAGTTATTAAATGATTACCTTAAATTGTGAAATAATGATGATGTAATAATTATTTATTCAATGGAAAATTCAAATAAATGATATTAAAAATATTAAAATAAATATAATATGATATAATAAATTTCATATATCAATTTTTTTGGAATAATTTGAAATATTAGTGATTTTCTAAATGATTTATCCCTAATATATTATTTTTATGATATTTATTAAAATTTAGGTGGTGAATAGTGTCAAAATTGACCTTATTGATAATTTAATATTTTTATTAAATGATAAAAAATGAAATAAAACTCAATTTTAACAAAATTATTGGATACATCCCATTTCATCAATTACTAATTTATTGGTTATATTAAAATTTAATTTCAATTATATTAACATGCAAAGTGTAAATTATATGATATCATTGTAATAATTAAAAAGGATATATATTGGTTACAGATAGAAGATAATGATTAAAAAAATAGAAAAAAAAATATATACTTTTTATTCAACAAATGTATTGCATCCGAAAATCATCATATATTCTATATTAATATGTTTTTATCCATTGTAAATTCAAAAAAAGTTTACATCAATTTAATATTTTGATGTTTTCCAAGAGTTCCCCTCCACACTTTTATTAATGGGAAAGCATTATTCATTATTATTAACACCACAAAACATATTTGGTTTACACAATATTTACAAAAATACCTTCTCAGAATACCTAACCACATTATATAGCTCTTAGTTTAGGCAAAACACTCACCATAGTGGTGTTAAGGTGTTAATCAAAAGTGATTATCTGAAGAATATATATTTTTAATAATTACGTGTTTCTATTTTATTTATTCTTCCATTTAATTATAATATAATACAACAATGATGAAATAATTATTTTAATCTCTTAAATATATTGGGATTTTATAATGTTAATATTACCACCTAAATCCATCTCCAATTTCATCAAATGGGAAATGAGTTAATCGTTTATGCATATAACAGATTACGACCTCACTAACTGATATAATTCATTTTTATTAACTATCTACCATGACTCAAAATAATTATTGAAATGATTTTTATATATTTTATTAATAAAATATTTTTTATTTTTAAATAATGATATATCATTTATTTTCTTACCTTTTCATGTAGATAAAAATGATAACGTCATTCATGCGTACGTGTGAACTATCATCTCCAGAAATTGATGTGATTCATTTCTAATCACCCCATAAAATAATTAATATATAATAAGTATATATAAATTAATAATATTATATTAATGATATTATGATAATTATATAACGATAAAATAATATATTTTTTCTTTCCATAATGATCGTTCAAAAATGAAAATGTTACTTATGCGTATGTATGACCTACCATCTCCATGATTGTAACATAGCTCAATTTTCAAAACCGTAATTAATGTATAGATTTAAATTTATAATTGTTTTATAATAATGATAATTATGTAATGAATAGTATTCTAGATATTATTTATTAATGACCTCTTTGATAACAACCTCATTTAAGCCTCTATTTCTATCAAAGATCTAGAGACATGGACATGTGTATGGGAAAAAAATATGTCATCAATATATAGGTTTGAAAAATGATGGATATTAGTGATGAAGAATATTTTTATAACAAGGTAGTTAGGAATTAATTGGAAGAATAAATCAACTTTACTAATGTAAGAAAAACTTCTTTCTCTTCACATTTATCAATAGTCAACTGTTATGATCTTTTATTTACTCACACGAAGGGAAATTATTGTATCAAAACCCATAATATCCCCTAAATAAACCACATGAAGGAAACTAATTTTGTGTGGGGGGGGGAGTGTTTCCCCACCAAAAAGGGAGTATAATCCATTACTAGAGCATATTTTATGTCTAAAAGCCATGAAAATGGATATCTTAAGTTGTTTGACAATTCTAACCAAAACTAACATTGAGATTGAACCAAAAACACTTTAATGATAAAACATTTGAGTGTGGGATTATAAATTATACACACACAATCTTACTAGAAAAAGGTCTAGATACAGAACTTAAAATTTATACTTCATTTAATTTTACCTATAGACTCCATTTCTATTGTTTTATTATTTGAGTTTTTAAATATTACATCAATCACACAAATTGTGAAAGATAAATAAGTTTGGCCCTATAAAATTGTTTTTTAACACATAAAATGACATAAACTCTAATTATTGAACAAACAATTTTATTGTATTAGTGAGAATCTCAAACCACCATCCTGAGAGTTGAGTCCTCCCCGTATGATTCTATGATGATTGAGGATTCTATTATAATGGTAAAAAAATAATCCCTTTACACTCTATTGGTTTATTTGACATGTATTGAGGAAGTACTCCATGGTGTCTACCCTAATTTGATAATTAACCACATGGATAATGCTCGAAACTAATTGTTGAATATAGCGATGAATTGATTTTACACATCCGATCACTAATACACTATAGGTTAAATAGAATATTTCAAGGTGGTGGAATGAGTATAACATATCATTGAAATATGTGGAGAATAATATTATTTATCAATAATTTAAAACATAAAAATATTTTCCACTAAGTTGGAAGGATGAAAATATTCTCAATAAATATATTTTCATTACAACCATAACAATAAATATTATCAGATAACATAAAAATTTATAGTATTATCTATATAAAAATAAAATTGGATTATTCATGAAGGAAAAATCACAAACTCTGTACAATTGTAATTTAAATTCTATAAACTAAGTAAATTACAACACATGAGTTCTCATCATATTCATAAAGAGTGGTATCTAAGGACCCTCAGAGGTTTCCACATTAAGAATATATTATAGATGAGGCATCTTTTGAGTGTGAAATGGTGGAGGAGTACGATTATTCATTGGAATGTTATGAGGGAGAAAAGATGAAACATTGATTTTGGAATCATAATATTAAGAGCTAGTTTAACTAGTGCATGTTTTGTCTCAATATTCTCAATCATAAGTGTCTTCATGGAAAGTAAATGTGTATTTTACCTTATTAAGAACATAATGACCAGATATTTTAGATTTAATAATTTGTTACATTTTTTTTAGGCTTTGTGACACCTCAAGAAGAATCACATTCTCCATGCTAGAGGTGGTACATTATTTTTTAGTTTTTGTGTATACAAGAGGCTACTAACTAGTAGAGAAGGAAAATGTGGGATCATGAGAGACTATTTCCATAGTAATATGAATCAAAATAGACTACAAAATAATAGAATTATTAATCAGAGTAAATATTGTAAATAATGTGAAGGAACAAAAGTTACAACAACCCATGTTATAATAAATAGAATACAAGTAATAAAATATCTTTAATGAAATCCACATGTGATAGGATTATAAAAAAACAAGGGAAAAATAAATTAAATAAATCTCCATAAAAATCCCATAGTCTCTCTCGACATCGCCTTCACCAACCTGCTACTCCTGTATAACTACCCTAAACAGGGTCCCAACAATTGTAAGAATACCTGACCAATAAAGGTTGCACATACACTAGGATACCCATGTAGGGTGTGAGTATAAAAATAGTTGGACACTACCAATGTATACATTTCATAAATACAGTTTTTTTATATAAAAGTTTATGGGTTCAAAGAAAAAAATTACTTCAGCAAACATAAATCCCAATGGGTCATCATGTGCTACAAAAGCTTCCACGTACAAATATCTACCAACTTCATCTCATTAAAGTAATGTACAATCAAATTCTTATATGCATAAGTATCCCATAAATAAAAAATAATAATTTTTCATGTCCTTTTCTTGTACCCCATCCCTACACAAAATACAATTGTGGGTAAAAAATTCACATCGGCCCATCCTTACAGTTTCTAGGGAAAATTTAACACAATAGACCTTCCAGAGTTTACTAGATCATACATATAGTTCATAGGAGTCACATAATCACATCGTCCCATATCAAGGGTTCTTGGGGGGTCTAAAATACAAACTATCCATTATTGATGGTTTTTGGGTGGCCCAACATACAAACTGGAGTATCCTAAGGGAAAATAGTAGGCCCAATATACACATAGGCCCACCACGAGGGTTCTTAGGAGGCCTAAAAATCCCCTTGGACCATCCCTAAATAGTCAAGAGAGGCCACACACCTTCAAAACATATTTTATAGGGAAATAGTAATGGGAAGCTTCTAATCAAAACCTCATCCAAATATATGAATCACAAAGGCCATCATCACTACCATACCAAACCATCTCGATCATAATCATCCTCACTTCACATTAATGTTTGTAGAAAATAACATCTAATCCCCTACATCACGTAAATGAGTCATCCCTACTATAAATGATACCTAACAAAACTTCCCAAGACCATTTACCCACACTAATATCCCATGCTTCATATCTCGGTAAAAAACTCCCCCTCAAGGGTTCATGCCACAAGACTAGGTAATTAATCACTATAACCCTCTTACCAGTTATCCAAGCCACCCATGCCCATTCTGAACCAAACAAATACCTCCTTGGATTGTTTTTAAAAAATGTACAACCACATTGTTATCACCAAAACACAATCATCATCAATCACTTACATAGAGGACACACATAACATGACCCATTAACATAGACCCTATGTCATCAAACCCTACCACATTAGATTCATGTAATTTTGAACATCTCGTTCTATACAAAAAATTATAGGTGGGTTGGCCAATATTCATTTATTGTTTAAGGAAGGTTGTCACAAATTCAAAGGAACACAACTCATGCTCTATTATAATGATCCTCCAATACCGACACATTTCTCGACCACCCACAAAAATATTAGAAGAAGAGGTCTCATAAAGATACAAATAGGCATTCAAATTAGTCCATAAAATCATATAACAAGGAACAACATAGTAATAAATTTCCACCACAATCATGAGAATGTTGAACACTATGAATATCTACTTGAATCAAGCCCAAAAAATTGGTTGTAATATTGAAACCCCAGATTCATTGAATAAGGATTCCAATAAATTAATGAAAGAATAAATATGGGTTTAATATAAGTACATTGTCATAATTACCCATAGATTTAAACTATAACGATGGAAAATTGAAGCACCTAATAAACGAGCTTGGGAAAGCTAAAATAACCACTAAGGGATCCCCCTTTGTCACCTACTTCGAGTGTTGTAGGGAAAGAAAATGGGAGAAGAAATAAAGAATGTTTGGGGGAAATGAAAGAGAATCCACCACGTTAGATCATCTATAAGCCCCACTAGTGAGACACTAGACACAAATGGATAGTTGGTGGGTCTATTTGGTATACAAAAGCTACTAAAATTTCCATAGATAAGCCGACATATGTTATTGGTATGCCAGTGGGTACTTTAGTAGTTCGACCACATTGGTCTTCCTTCAAAATTTCCCCAAAGCCTAATGTCTCCACCTAGGCCTTATGTCCTATAAAAAACCTTTAATTTATATTCAATTTGTTGAACCTCTAGTACAAGATTCAATATCCAATAATGGGTCATCATCCAATGAAAGCTCAAATTCCATCTTGAATTTTACAATCTCTAATGATGTGGGTCAATGAAAACAAACCCTCTAGTAAATATTCATCATTGAGAAGTACCTCCTGTGGTATCACATGATTATCCAAACCTTTTGGGCCCATATACTACTCCCATATCAATCCAAATCCCCATTAAAATCAAAAATATGACACCATTAAATGCAAGGCACTACCTTTACTTGCATCATATTCTCGATCTTTTAGTCTATGGAACATGCAGGACTCCACCTACAATACATAGTATTATCAACCATGAATTTTGTTAATGACCGCATACATGGGTCCTACTGACATCCATGAGTCACAACAACATTATCTACTCTCATTATCAAACTCACACAATTGAATGACTCTCACCATATTGGCCAATGATACTAGTTTATACTTATCCACAAGACCAAAATCAAAGTTAACCTAAATTCCCACTGAAAATCTACACCAATGTTTACTAAAAGAAATTGATGAACATACTCACATTATAGAATCCTAATGAATTCAGTTTGAGGGAATCAAACCTTTTTAACCATTACACCTAGATAACAATCCCACCATGGGTTCCCCAAAATCTACCAACCACCAAACTCATTGGTTGCACCTACAAGCACGACCAACCCATAGAAAATCCTCCATCATAGGACTTATAAAAAATATCTCTAATAACATTGATTTTTATATTAAAATCTACATCACACTGCCACATCACTATTATAACACTATGCTCCTAAAAATAAGGTATTCTTTACTAACTTGTTTTTAATTCATGAACCATGTAAATAATTCCCCAAATGATCTTCTTAATAATTTCTCCATCGCACCAAAAAAATGTATATTTAAAATCACTAGTCATTCTTTTTCAACAAAAATTTTCCCAAAGGAACATGGAATCGCCTAATAAGAAACTATCACTAATTTATAGTGATTCTCTAACACCTAAGAACCATGAAAATATTCAACAACAATACTATAGCAAGATATGGACTATCAATTCAAATGTATGTTCACATCCTCGACATATTTTTTCAACCCTTTTCTTCACTCATGATCATTAACATCTATTTGACCCAACAAAAATTTGGATCACACTACCACAATACTCTATGTGAACATATCATGATGAAGTCTATAATGTCCTAGCATATCAACTACCAAGGTTGTTCCCTAAGGAACTACCCATCAGGGACTTTCCCAACATCAACAAACACTCTTAATGAAACTACACTCTAGCATTACATTCCAATGATATCAACTCACCCGAGGTTAATTTATAATGGAAATTATATAATACCAAGGTCCCTATAATATTTAAATATTAGTAATAATGGAATTCCAACATTATTTTCCATTAATAACACCTCTAATCATTATATCATCCCATTAAATCAGGAATCGTACCTACCACTCCAAGGAACAAAACTAGAATCACCTCACACTAAGGCCAAGCCATGGTTCCCAAACTAGAATAGTATGATGACCTGTCTATCATACCATTTCACACCTCTTATATATACACCCATCATCCATACCCTTTCATTGTATCTCATTTTAAGATGCGAAACACTAGAGGTAGCAATACATCAGCTATTGACTGACCCAATTTCCCAAACTCATTCATGATCTACTGTTAGGGAATTATAATTCTCATGGATCTCTGGATATATAAAACTAAAGCACCACCCCAAAAATTAATGTATGATCCCATAAAAATTGATAATCACGATCGAAGTTCTCTCAAAATAAACTACACAACACTCCACACCTATCATCAAAACATATTACTCACTTTCCACCCACGGAGAAGGGAAAATTCCACTTACAACCCTCTCAAATCCTATGAAACTGATTATCCAACTACGAAGTTAAGAGCTAATGGTCTCTAGGTGAAACCATTGTCAATAGTTTTTACAATCCAAACAATTCTACCCAGATCCACATGTTAGAATCCCTATACAATATCCCGTTATAACAGATCTAACTCATAAGTTTCTACCCAAAATAACACCACACTAACCAAGCCACTATAAGGTCCACATAACCACCATATGATACATCAATATCCAACTTGACCCTTCCATGTTTGGATCGCTAACCATGATCATATTGACCATACATAACAACCACCTTAAAGGTCATCCCCTTAGGAATGATAGTGATAGAACGACACATTCTAAACACTGCCACTAAATCCATGTATACAAAAAAACATTCCCCTCAGGCCGTGAACCAAATCATTCAATATAGGAAAGAGTCACCCAAAAAATTAAAACACACATCATAAAAATCTACTTCAAAAGAGATAATAGTTCCTAAAAAAATTCAATTTTGAAGAGCTAAACCATTCCACTATTTTAAAATTTAATTTGAACTGGAATTCTTACCTAAAATTTTGGAAACCATTTACAATCTTTCTGAAAACCATTAATATACAAATCCATTTTCATTAAATACAATTATATAATAACCAAATATTATAACATATTAAAATGTTTCACATAAATCCAAAACATCATCCATGTCATTGACCAATATTTCAAACACCCTTTAAAAATGAAATTTGTACTTCTACTGGAAAAATAATTTTTTTTCATAACCACTAAGAATGAATAAATCTTCTTTAATAACTAAAATAACATTAAAATATATTTCATACAACTTATCCCAACTGAATTTTCAATTTTCAAAAATCATTTCAAAACTCAAACACCAAATATTTCAGGTAAAGGAAAAACAGAAAAACATTACTTCTAATTCAAGGCCTAAGTACACGAACTCTATAACTTCACATTTGTCATGGTATTACGTAAATTAATATAACATACTCATGAATAATTATTTATATTTAAATAAAACATATATTGGAAAATTATGAATATGTTTTCAAATCTATTTAATGAACTTAAACCTCCATAACTCATATGAAACTAAAGGCATGAACTGTGGTCCTATGTACCTTTCCATAATATATGTTATAACCTACTCTTTCTAATCAGTGGAAGAGAAAATACGATTATTAATCAACATAAAAATAATCAATGAAAAAATAATGTTTGTCACTTAAGGTGAAATTAGTCCATTATAACAGTGAACAAAAATAGCAGAAATACGTTCCTAAGAGATTTAGAATTTCCCTCATACATGGGATATATAGTCTTAATATTGATTTAATTACTATCTTCTGAAAACTTCAAATAACATATATATCTTTGATAAATTTCATGACAATTAAAAACAGAATCTAATACCATTTGGTAACACCCCAACCAGAAAATCCCAGTCCGGGATGAAATTGGAAGTGATCATATACACAAATCCCCATAAACATGAGGTTACGGAATAGTAGTGAGGTCCTAAGCGAGAACATGGGTGAATATTCTCTTAGTATATGGAATTACGAATCGAATACATAGTCGCCAAATATTTAATCAATGTAAATAAAATAAATAAAGTGAATGCAAATGAATAAGAACAACCCATACTACAACATATGACATTCAAGTCAAACAATATCCATGGATACCCTCACATATTTTAGGAATATAAAATAAATGGGCAAAAATAAATAAATGACATCTAAACAAGGATCCCAAAGTCTTTCGTGACATTACCCCAACCAACGTTGTCATTTCACACATCTTCCAAAAATTGGGGTCTATGATTAGTTTGAATAACTGAAATAGTAAATTTTTCAAGCACACCAAAATTCTCTAGAAGGTTGTGAGTAAAAACCTAGTAGTAAACCACAAATTCTACCACATAATAAATTTAGTTGGAAATATAAATGTGTATATAATTATGGAAAAATATTATATAAAGAAACATATATCCACCATGTCATCATGCCATGACCAAACATCCTTGTACCCCAAATCTAAAAACTTCGTATCATTTGTTGAAGAAACAGCCAATAAAAATATCATAAGAAAATAAAGCTCAGGGCACATGCATGATCACATGTCAGAACATCATCAAGTACCCTGACCCATCCCTGAATACCCCAAAGATTCCAAACATGTAGACTGGGATATTCCACAGGATCATAAGATTCTAACTGATCATATTTAAAAATCCTGAAAGTTCATTGAAGTCCCAACCATCTCCTTGAAACATTAAAAAAGTTTTTGAGAGTACCAAATTTTTAACGACCCATCCCAAGTGTTCTTGGGAGGCCCTAAAACACCTAAAAGTCATCTTAAGGGTTATTATGTAGACTAACACACGCATATGTGTATTTCAAGGATTATTGGGAGGCCTAATACACACACCAAACCATCCCTAGGGTCTTGGGAGGATTATAATTTACATAGGATCACAAAAATATAATCATGAAAGGACACATAGCTACACACCATAATCATTATAAAGAATAAGTATGGTGGAATCACCCCATCATAACCCAGACCCAATGACTCTCTCATGATGTTCTCCATCACTATAGGGACAATGAACCTTACTCATGGTAATCGTTATATCATATTAGAATAAGTGAAAATTGGCACATATAAATAATTAGAAAACCTCACAAAATCCCCTACATCACGTCCATATGTTATCTCGACTCATCCTGAACCCAAAGAACACTTTTATAGACCATTTAATCAAGTGGAAAACCCAACCTGTATATTCTAGTACAAAACCACTACAATACCCTTAATATCACAAAACCATGTTAATTAACCATAAAAACCATATTTCCAATTATAAATGTCTCCATATACAATTTGAATCCGAAAGGAAACATCCTTGGTATATTTAAAAATATAGATAGACCCATTATTATCATTAGTACACAAATCTCATCCATTGTCTTCTAGGTGAACACTCAAGGGGATTCCCTCCCTGAACCCCTATGTAAAATATACCTACCACCCAAGACTCAACTTATCTAGAATGACTCAATAAAAACCAAAACATGTATGTAGACAACCATACTTTCATTCAATAATTAATGAATATTGTTTAACAATTCAATGGTACCAAACCCATACTCCACTCTTACTAGCCTCCAACATTTACACAAGCCCCACTGGCTTATATTAAAATATATATTAGAGGTGTTATAGGTATACACAAAAATTTACACTAAAATAAAGGCATAAACATTTATATAATTTCTATTAAATAGAAAAGACTTCACACCTCAAGAATGAGACAAATTTTACTAGTACGGAGCCTTATTCATCAAATTGTTTGAGTGAGCTTGGGGGAGAAAAGGGGAGAAGAAATAAATGGGGGTATGGGGAAAATAAAAAGATACTCCAAAAATCACATCATTTAGTAGAACCACTTGGTGGACACTGGGAATAACCAACTAGTTGATGGGTTTAGAATGTTTTCCCAGGAAGTTGGGTAGGCCCCTGGTGAGTCGGCGGCCCCCATCAAATGGCCGATAGTTGCTGTAGGAACCCGACCAGCTTGAAATACATCTAGTGGATCTACCAAAGCCTCATTTCTCCACATGACCCCTTATACATTTAACAACACCTCTTATGTATTTCTAAATTTTCAAACATCTAGTCCAAGACTCATTTATCAAAATGAGTATCCAACAAACAAAAACTCAAATTCGATTGTGAAAATTTTAACACTTAACAACACGAGTCATTATATTGTGTGTTAAAAACAATCCCAAACTAAAAAAAATTGATTAAAACAAATCACACAAATATTAAAATTACATGAATAATATAATAATTAGTAAAAAAATGTATAATAACTAATTAAATAAGAAAAAAAATATTATTTTCCTTTGATTAATATTTTAAAAAGGATACGTTTCAAGATTAATTAAAAAGGTATTATATTTTATCTTATTATATTAAAATTAACAGTGTTAATGGTTTTTAAAAATAGTTAATAGTTAATATTTAAAAATTCAATTATATTGAAATTTATATAAATACAAATAATGATATATGAATATTCAAATGACATTTTTTTAAAAAGTTCATTTTCATTATATATTGTATTTTCATATAAAAGATAAATAGATAAATTTTAGAATTTTAATTTGGTAAATTTAGAATCAATATTGGATTAAAAATATAAATATTATCTTTGGTAGAATATTTTTTTCTTAAAATATTAATTTTTTTGTGAAGAGAAAAAATTAATGATTTTGTTAATACCATAACTATTATTGAGTAATTACAAAACATGAATGAAATAATTTTTTTGAAACTATATATATATATATATTTCAAAAATAATATAAATATTTTTTTAATACATGGTTTAATTTATTAAACCCATGTGTAATGTTTTCGAAACATATATATTATGTCAATGTAAAAACTTGTTTTTCACATAGATTAGAAATTTGTTTTTATAAAATGTAGATATGAAATATATCAAAATAGATTTCAAATTTTTGAACAAAATTATCCGATTTTTAGTATGTTCAATTTCATTTTTATTCCTAAAATTATGTTTACTCATATTAAGGTAAATAACCATGTTAATGGTAATACAATAATTTCCAAAGAATTATTTTATTAATATTTTATAATTAATATCAAATCAGATAAATCAATCTCTTCCCAAAAATTATATTAATATAATTTTAAACCAATATATGAATATATTATCACTCATTAAATTTTTAATCATTAATAAATGAGATTAAGAATAGTTAATTTTTATTCCTAGAAAATAGATTTGCTAAATATTTAATGTTTGAATTTAAAATATAAATTTTCCTTATATATATATTGATTTATAAAATGTAAATCCAAAATTTAGTTTTATAACATCAAAATTTAGTTATAAAATTTACCATATATTTTTTAAACATAATATAGATAGCTAGAATAAAAACCAAATACCATGGTAAACGCCAGAATGGTAAAATGTAAAAATAAAATGTCAAAAAGAATTGAATCATGTTTGTAATGTGACATAATATTTTAATATTGGATATTTTTCTACCTTTAAGTGTTTTTATTAGGGTTATTATGGCATTGGATTTTACATGGTATTTTCTAATGAATCAGTTTTGGGCATTGGATGATAAAAAAATTCATTCCTTGAGTGTGATTCTTAACATAGACTTGTTTCTATGCTGATGTTGTGAAAATATTTTGGATATTGAAAATTATTTATGAGGTGAATCTTTTTTAAATCATAAAATAGTTAATGGGGATATGTTTAATAAAATGTGGAAAAAATATTATCCTATTTGTTTTGTGGAATTCACATAGTGAATCATTTATACACTATAGGTTTTATGCGTTGTATGCCTAAATTCTAATTAATTAGATCTTTTTATCCATTGAATTGAACCCTATATTATTATATGTGATTTTTGGGTTCTTTAATAGATTTAGATTAAAATTATACTCTTGATCACTATGGTGGTTTCACATCACCTCTCTAGGTAGGTGACCTTTATTTTTCATCATTTTCATTAGTCATGATAACTATATTGAAACGTGTTTATAGAATATGTTGGAAACATATTTAATTTTATGTGATTATTGAAGACCAATTTAATGATCATATTTCAATTGAGAATCCTTTTCTAGTTTCATTATGTGGGGAGAATGTCCTTTGAGGTATGGTGTAACCTATCCCCATGTCCATTTCATTTTTATGGGATTTAATTCTATGAATTCGGAAAAAATTGTAGGACCATCCTTTTTTTCTTTTAATTTCATCAATTACTCGTGGCTTCCATCACAATTGTGTGTGACTCGATTTTAGGAAGCTTTTTCAATATCTAACCTATATTGGATGAACTAGGAATGATCTAGTTTTATAGATTTATTTAAAAATGAAATATCATGGTCAGTTGATTGGTGCTTGGGTAAATGGATTTTTGAGAAAAAAATTCCATCCCCTTATTTTGTAAAATTAAAATATATATTAGTAGATCATTGTGAAATGGAATTATGTAATGATTTTTGAAGCATGTTCTTTATGAAATGCGTTAGGATATATTAATCTAGGGATGCCTTGCGTACTTATGTGGATTTTAAAGCAATAGGTGTTGGCTATTTTTACTATCAAGAGTAAAATCATGGGGTATTCCTCTGCTACATATGAATATTTTCCTAGGGACTTGTTAGTAACTGTTGGTAAGATCACATTCTGGATTTTTTTTCAATGCTCCATATATTTAATTCCTTTTCATAGTGTCTTAATGTGTGTGATTTTATATATTTATCTGTGGTTGTTCTATCTAGACTAAACTATAGTGATTCATGGTAGGATTATTAATGATTTGTTTTTTCTGGTTTTATTACATTATTTTGTATATATGATATTATTTAAAATTGTTTTACTAGGATAATTTAGAAATGTTAAAAAAAGGGAAATGAATTACCATTTTATGATATTATTTTTTTAATTAATTATCATGGATTGTTTTCATTAATGTTGTGGATATCTGGATATCTATAATAAGAATTGAAATGGGAAACCTGGGTGAGATCATATTTAGCCTATTTTTCTCATATACTTCACCCCCCTTCAATGGTGGGTAAACAATGTTATATATTTTGATATAGGAAACTGTTAGGCGTCATAGTGAGGCGGTGTGTTTTAGTCAGCTATTCTTGGGTAGATGGTAGTAAGATACAAGGTAATTACCCATATATGACATAGAGTTAATGATATTGGGTTCATATTACTTTTATGTTTGGTGGGATACATATCTATTTTTCTATGTTGATTTTGAGTTGTACCGCTAATGTGATTAGTATTTGGTTATGGAAAATATTTTATTTTTTTCATTCTCTTTCATTGTTTCTTTTTCTTATGTATATATATCTAATGTTGTTAGTTTCATGATGGGAAAAATCATTACCCTTGATTTTTGATGAATCTTGAGTGGTAGTAACTTGTTTGTGGGTATTGGGAATTCCATTTGGGTATGTAACAAATCATTTTGGTTACGATTTTTTTGAGGGAATCCGGAGTGTATTCCTAAAAAATTAGTATCAAAGGTCAGTTTTTAGTCAAGGTTCTTTTTCTTGGGACATCAGTTTTACTAAAAAATGGATTTTTTGGACATGATAGGTTTGTATTGGTAGGTACCTTGAAAGATATTTTTTTTATAAGACTAATGTCACCATGGTATGTTGGGATGGGTGTCTCCGGTGTTGTGTTTTGGAAATTAATCTGAATATATTCATATTATATTCTCATTTTAGATGATATTAATCCAGTTTTTTTAATCATTTCTTTTATTTTCAGTGTGAAGTATTATTCGTCTATTATTTCATCCAATGGTTCCATAGTAGGGTGTAGCGGACTATCATCAAGGGAATCAATCATTGGATTATAATCTTATAGAGGCTATAGTGTGATCAGTTCTCCCTATGGACCGAAATGTATCTCATGTCAACAATGTAGTAACTACGACACAAAAATAATTTATAGGAGAAAGTGATCGATCTTAGGAGTTCATACATGATAATCCCACATCCATTAAGTATTGAAATTATCCCCAATTGGTAGAGCACTTGTTGGAAAATATTGATCATATATTGGACTTAAAAGACACAGATGAAGTTATCTATGTGAAGTGAAAAAATTTCAGACATGAGTGTCCCAAAAAGAAGATGATGATATTACATGGTATATGATGATATGAATATTGTCTTGGAATAGAATGGGTTCATTATCCTCTTTTTCAGTTAGTTTTTTCATGTTTCTTTTGAAATTAAAATGTATCAAAAGTTTATCTCTTTATAGATGGTCGATAATTTGATGTTGCAATACACCAATTGATCTATAGAACTAAATTTTTTTCCTCTATAGGTAGTGAATAATGATTAGTTAAAGACTCATAGGTACATAAAGGGGTTATTATTAGATATAATATTTCCAGTATTTATGTTGAATCATTCTACCAATACAGACATGGTAGAAATTGATATGATGGAATAAATGAGTATTGTCTAAAATATTTGCCATTCATCCCATTCTCTTCCACTCTGTAGATGAATGTTTGGAATGCAAGGAAATAAGAGGAAGTGGCATGGAAATCACATGAGTAGTGTAAGTGAATCTAAAAAATGATAATTCCCTACACTATAAATTATAATGAGTAGTTTTCCATGAACATTTTATTAGTAAATAATGATCAGGTATACCCAATGTTCTTGTTCCATACCTCCAAATATGTGAAATGGATATGTACACTATAAACATATACAATGATTCTCTCAAGATATTTATATTCCCTTTTATTGTTAGGGATCATCAATTCTAGAGGCTAACACAAAATAAAAAGATTCTTTAAAGTCTATAATGATATATCTATAGGCTTAATGAGTGAATCTGCATCACATAGTGGATATGTTAATGATGTATGTTAATGTGGTTCTAACACAAGTGAGAAAAATATCCTATTTTGATAGTCTATAAAATCATAATTATTGGATAATACTTCCCCCAATCATTTTTATTTGCCCATTTTTTTGCATTCTTAAACATCCATCTGACCTAATTTCCATTTTATGGAGTCCAAAACACCTCTTGGAAAGAGAAAATGGATGGGGTTTCAGTTTCGTAATTGTATATAGATCACTAACATGGAGTTATTACGGTATTTACTTATTATCAATCTGAACCTTTTTGACTTCATCATCGATAAGGATTATCTTATCTCTTTTCACTCTATAGTTGATTATTATCATAAATATGTCACATTACTTTCTTCGGATGTAATCTCTCAGTTGATTAAATGAGAGTGGGATCTGAGGTTTTTTCATAGAAAACATTCTCACTCATAGTTCATGAGTTTTTTTATACTATTTAATTATATCTTTATGTTTTTTTCTATTGTTGAATAACCCATAGGTATTCATGACTTTCCTAAATTGTTCCTAGATGACATATTCAGTCTTCCTCTAGAGAGTGATATTGATTTTTTGGTTTATGTTGTGTTGGGTACAAATATGAAACTAATACCCTACTATATTAATGCACCATCAGTTATGAAAGAGATCAACATAAGTTGGATGATCTGATTGAAGAAGATTTTGTTCACACTAGTGTTTCACTATTGGAATCACCTGTGATCTCGAATAAGAACATTAATGGCACTTCAATATCTATGTGGAATCTTTGACGTTGAACTATGTTATGGTTAAAAATAAGAATCCTTTTCCCCATGTGGAATAAAATTTAGATCTACTAAATGGGGAAATGGATTACAAAATTAAATCTTTGGATGGGTTTTCATTATACTAGTGTTTCAGAGTCTGATATTCCAACAATGGATTTCAATAGATGGTAGGGCCATTATAAATATCATGTAATTTAATTTGTTATGAATAATGATCCTACTATTGTATTGATATAATGAACTAAATATTCCATTAGTATCTTGACTTATTTGTGTTAGTGTTCAGGGATGATATTGTAGTTTTATCAAGATCCAAGTGTGATCTTGAGAACCATTTGAATCTGGTTTAAAAAATCATAGAAGCCACCAAATAATGGAATGCTTTAAAAATAATGTTTGTAGATCCCTGATGTTACGATCATCGGATGTGTAATTTCTGAATGTGTCTTATTAGTTAATCATGATATGGTGAAAACTATCTTTTTTTGGGAGGTGTTGCGGAATATCTTCATGATTCCTTGATTCTTATGTCTTGTTAGAAACTATCAGTGTTTCATCAACTATTTCTCAAAGTTAGTATCACCGTTTTCAACTCTTACCAATAAATGGGTAAAATTCATAAGGCATAAAAAGCTTCGAGATTCTATTTATTAGATGAAAAAAATTATATCATTGAAACCAATTTTGATCTTACCTTAGCACTGTAAAAGGAATATGGTGTAATATGAATATTCTTGTATTGATTTGTGCTAGGTGGTTATACAATATAATCATGTTTAGGAATATGGTTATCTTATGTTTTGGATGCATGAAAATAATAATCCAAAACTGAATTAGGGAATTCCGTTATCATGAACTCTATTATGTGTTGGCCAAATTAACTTTTTGGGGACAAGTTAATAGTCTCATTTGATCTTAAGAGTCCGATTTATCTATTTTCTCAGAATGAAATAAATATCAAAATAGGTAGTGGGTGGAATACATTAATATTTTTCCTTAAATATCTTTTACACCATGGGAGAGTTAAATGTCATTTAGGGTTATCTTAGAAAGAATGTACCATCCCAGGTCATGAACCATCCCCCAAGGGCCATGTCGTGACTACCCCAAGCCCACATTTTATATGTCAGGAGCTGATGAGTAGAATTTAATGGATATCCCAAAAGAAGAAGGAATTTTCCTTTAAAACTATATACACACGCAATGCTCAAACTGTGGAAAGTAAACACAAGATAAACTAATACTATTACTGAGGCAACAATAGAGAGTATATTTAAAATGAATATAAAAAGGGTCCAAAATACAAGCCCAAAATTAGAATGGAATGTAAAACATCCATGATCCATCTTATTGAGGCCCAACATGAAGCATAGGCAAAGGGTAGCCACATGTTGTCGTAGTAGTACACCCATTCATACCATATCACTGAGCAACATCAAGTCCCGAACCAGCAAGGTCTCTATCAAAGAATTGATCACCTTCATGAGACACGACACATATAGGCGAAGGCCGTGCATGGGTGTGTAACACTATACACTGTACAGACCCCAAACCACAAAGAAAATATCACAATGTAATACCACACAAAAAGACCACACAACAATGAAAAATCACACCAGGTATAACTCAATGTATATAAAGTAATATTATCAGTCATATAGATGAATCATCTTGTACTGATGAGTCACCAAGGTTTGTTCAGCAAATGGACCATTAAGCTCCATTCTGCTATTCGACCACTGAGGTTCACTCAACTACTAGACCACAAAAGTCTGCTCAAATGCTTGACCACATTGGTCTGCTTAGCTGCTGGACCAATAATGTTTTCTTCACTACTGGACCATGGAGGTCCACTTCGGTACTGGACCCCTGAGGTCCGGTGAGCTACTAGACACTGAGGTCCACTCGGGAGCTACACCACTGAGGTCTGCCCATCTGCTGGACCACTGAGGTTCGCTCCACTGCAATACTACCGAGGTACACTGAGCTACTGAACCATTGGGGTCCACTCAGCTACTAGACCATGAAGGTCTCTCTTTTCATATCCTTTGTGTCACATATCGCCAAATGATTCCCTCTCTCTAGTGCACTTGATTCTGATAGAATATACTCCTCAGGTCATTGGTCATATATAGATTTTCATGAAATGTTACTTAGAGTATTACCAATGTACTGTTTCATCGTGATGGTCCCAACGCCATAGACAGTGTGTCAATCAGAAACCCAACCTGAAAAATATTGTTGTTTTACTCAACATTAGGTTGTTCTATTCGATCCTGTTCTGACTTGGTCAGGCCGATCTGAACAACTCAGCTCAGGGGAACCACATCACCAAACCCATTTCAGGCTTCCCAACCCTGATCCATTTAGGTCTGGGATGGCCTGGTCCAGCCTAGCCTAGTTGCCAGGCCCGGTTTGGCCGTGGGTCCAGCCAATTGGGTCGCCTTACAGCCCAGTATGCATTTTCCGGCCCGGTCGGACTTAGTCAGACATGTTTCATTCCATCCATTGTACATAGTGTGATAGTTTCCTATTTTTCCTTTCCCGCATCTGTGGGTTGGCTCTCCTCCCGTCTAGGACACCCAATAGCTCAGTTTACTACATCAGACTTACCCACATCAGTGGGAAGGCTTCGGTCCATACCATATGCTACACTGGATTCCCGTTCGCATAGAACGCTACCAGGTGAGGCCAACCTCCTCCCTTCACACGTCGTCTCCATTGAACCATGAGCCAACACACTCCATGATCCACCCTATATGACTCTCCCCTCGATGTGATGAATGATTTCCATCTTCCCATTGCACTTCCATGACCCCCGCTGGCTACAGCCACAACTACCTCAGTGCACCACCTCCCACCTGCCGCATTCCTCGATGCAGGTGGCTCCTACTACCTTAGAGGTCTGGGTACTACGGCCTAGTGCCTCTTCTATTATTTGGTTTTTCCACCATGGCTTGGTGATATGACCTTGTGTCATGACCTCTCTCCGATGTCATGACCCACAAGGTATTGAACCTTCTCGCCTGGCTCCACGACCGATGTGCTGCTGCGGTCCCGCCTGGATCATGGATTCTGTCATTGAAGACTGTTATACCCTGAAAAATGGAATGAAAATAATAATAATATTGGGGATAGAGTTTCGACATAATAACACCCAAAGAAAGACCCAGGTCTTTTTTCATGTATGGCTAGGATGTGTTATTATTAGTAGGACCACGAAGAACCAAAATAAGGTGGAATAATCAGCAAGAAAAATATCCCATTTATTATGCATCATTAACCATCCCAATAGAAAAATTGAATTATGAATCAACCTATTCATGGTTTGGTCCACGTTCGTCGTTAAACATTAATAATGGGGAAAGTAAAATCACTAAAAAAAACACCCTACCTGGAAAAGGATATTTCTTGAGGATGATCAGATATCGTTTTACATCGATCTTCGATCCCAAATCCTCCCTCCAAGGGTGTCATCCCTATCATCCTATTGGCCAGAGTTTGTCATTGGGGAGGTTTCCTTAATATTTCATCATTGGAGAGGTTACCATCATTATTCGTCAGAGGAATTGAAAGGCTTTTCATCAAACCTGAATTCCATATTCAATTAAAGAAAGAAGACGTGATAACATTTCAAAGTCACCACACTTATTCATTAATGATATTAATTAATTGGATTCAGTGTCACCACTTTGCTGCACCATAGGACTAACAAGTCGCAGCATAACGAAAAACAAAAACATAATAATATAACTTTATATGTTTTTTGTTTTTCTTCTGAAAAGTCTGAAAGTATATTTTTTGGTCGACCTGTGTTGTTCTATGTTAGTCTCTTTCTTGGAGAATCTCGTCCCTATGAGTTCCATGGTGCCATCATATTTTTGATCCGAGAAGCAGTTTCAATGTTAGATAAACACACATTCACTTTTCTTTATTAAACATTAAAAATAGTTTGGAAATATGTTCTTCCAAATCTAGTCCATGGAAGCACACTCCATCTCAGAGGCTCGTCTTGAAATAATCCCATTTAATTTTCAAAAAAACATTCATGGAATTAAAGTACATTAAATCAATCCTACATTTCGGGATCTACGTCCTCGTAAGCCAAAACAGGGGATAATCAAACAAATGGGGGTACTGAGCATGAATCTGAGTGGCCCTCTCCCATGTGATCTCATGGAGATTACCGTGCTGCCAACACACACACCATATGAATCGACTGTCCCCAAATTATCTTCTCTTGTCGATCCTCTAACTATACTAGGTACTCTACGAATGACACCTAATCATTAATTACTAGTTCACCAAGAGGACGATGTGAGAAGGGTCGTGCACATATCTCCTCAGTTGGGATTTGTGGAAGGCACCGTGCTCCCTCTTTATTTGTGGTGATAGAGCAAAGAAGTATGCCACCTCAGCCACTCTACACAGTTTATGAAATGGTCCAAAAAAAATTGGATATAGCTTGATTCCCTAACCAAATATTCATATCCCTCATCGAGGATATACCCATAGGAATATATTTTCCCCCTCCATAAACTCCATGAGTCTTTATCACTAATCAATATAGGACTTATGTGTGGTCCATGAGACCTTCATCCTCCCTTGTATGATTTGAACCTTCTTAAATGTATCTTTTACTATATCTGGACCCCTAAGTGAAGACTCCCCTAGGTATGTTCAGCATAATGGTGACCTGCATGGTCATCCGTATAGTACATCGAATGGTTCCATACCGATGGTGGAGTGGTAGATAATATTGTACTCAAATTCCACCAGTGGTAGATGGTCCTCCCAACTGCAACCAAAATCCTGATTGGAAGCATGAAGCATGTCCTCCATGGTCTGTATCTTCCTCTCAGTCTTTCCATCCATTTGGGAGTGAAAGGGTGTTCTCTAGAGTAGTTGTGTCCTAAAGACCTCATCTAATCCCTTCCAAAACTGGGATGTAAATCATGCAGGGTGATTTTATACTATCATAGATGGGACTCCATGGAGTCAAAATATCTCCTGCACATAGAGGCATCCTAATCTCTCTACCGAACCTTGTTCTCGAATGGGTAGTATGTGGGTCGATTCGGCGAGTTAGTATAGCATCACCCATATGGTATTGTTCCTCTGGACATATTTGGTATTCTTAATGTCCATCGATATTCTGTCCCCTTTCCACTCCAGTACCTCAAGGGGTTGTATCAATCTTGTTGAAACCAGGGGCTCATCCTTCACTTATTGACAAGTGAGGCATCCTAAGACAAACTATAACATTTTATTCTTTGTCCCTGACCACCAGTGCTGATGTTAGTGTTTCTGTTAAATATTTTCCTCACTTGGATGTACTACGAATTGGTACATATGGAACTCCCAAAATATCTCCTTCTGAAATGTCATTGCTACTACGGTGCATCCTCTGAAAAGGATGACGTTCTCCATACGTTTAGAATATCTCTCAAGGGCATTCCCTATGGGCATTTGGGAATATGAAGACTCATATATGGAATTTTTGAGTTGTACCTCTTCGTCTCACTATAAAATTGGAGGGGACAATGACATCACCTGAAGAAAAGTTGTCTCCTCTCTGTCCAAAAATGATATTTTAAGTGAGGTGAACTACTATGAGTCCTCGTTTAACAATCGTCATCTTTATCTTTAGATAAGATCATATGCCCCCATGTTTCCCTTCCTAGGAGTATAGACTATGTCCAAGTCATAGTCATGGAAGAGATCTAGCCAACATCGATGTCTCAAATTCATATCCTTATTATAAAAGATATACTAGAGACTCTTATGTTCAGATTACATGATGACACTACTGGAAAATAGGTCTATACCCATGGTTTTGAAAAAAACCATGGGTATAGGGGTAGTATGTGAACCTATACCCAGGGTTTTCCAAAACCGTGGGTATTGGCCACCTATACCCACGGTTGTGCCAAAAACCATGGGTATAGTTCTCTTTTTAGACCTATACACATGGTTTTCGAGAAAACCATGGGTATAGGGTATTTTCTAAAGATCTATAACAACGTTTCTTCATAACCGTGGGTATTTGTGGTTTTTTTCAATACCTATACCCACGGTTCTCCAGAACTGTCGTTATAACTTTCCTGCGTTATGGAGGGGAAATAAAATTGGGTGGGACACAAAAAAAACATGGTGGGGACATTTTTTTCACGGTTTATATTAATATATTTACCTTAATATAAACAAATATTTTAAAAAATTCTGTACCTCGGTTGGTAATCTTTTATATGCAAGATTTTCAGGTCACGGGTTCAACATTCGCTGTTAGAGTTTTTTTAAACATGGATAATATTAATATATATTTAAATATATATATATATATATATATATATATAATGAAATGTATAGCTCCATTGGACATTTGATGAGGTGCTGGTTTCTCTCTGTTGTGAGACCCACGTTCGAATCGCCTTGCAGGCACCTTATTAGAATTAAATTAATGGACGTGGATAATATTAATATATATATAAAGATACCTGCATTTATGAAAGGTAAAAAATGTGGCTCAGTTTGTCTCTTGGGTGGGCTCGCCTTTGAGGTGTAGCACGAGGTGGGGGTTTGAATCCTACCTAATGCGCTTTATTTTGGAAAAATAAATACCTCATGACTTGAAAACCGTGGGGTCAGTTGTGTGCCACGATGGAACAGAGGAGTGGCACACTTTGACTCCCCTATACCCACGGTTCTCTAAAACCATGGGTATAGGTTGACACCCCTATACCGACGCCATTCCAGTCAACGGTTCCCAAAACCATGGGTATAGGCTATACCAGCTGTTTTGGGGGCTATACCCACGGTTTTAAACCGTGGGTATAAGTAGTTTTTTCAGTAGTGTGAATCGTTCTCCCATAAGGTAGTGTCACCACATCATCATTGTAAAGACTACCATTTCCAACTCAAGGCCATGATTCACATTGTTCTTCTCATGCGGTCTTAATTATAACGAGACATAAGCAATCACTGCTTTCCCCAATATAATGGCACAACCAAGATCGATTGCTGATGCATCATAGAATAACACATAGTCGGTTCCCTCATCTAGTAGCATCAAGATATGAGAACTCGAAAATATATTCCTTCACTATTAAAAGATATGTAGGCATATTTATGTCCCCATCAAGGATTTCCCCTTCTTTATTAATGCCATCATGTGTTCTTATACTCTGGATAAGTTGGGTATAATTTTCTGATAGTACCCATCCATCCCAAGGAAACTATGCACCTTGGTAACACTTTTGGGTGGTTCCCAAGCAAGAACCGCCACGATCATCACTAGATCCACTAAAAATCATGCCTCTGATATGACATGTCCCATGAAATGAGCCTCTAATATCTATAAGTCACACCTTGAGAGCCTTACATAATGCTGGAGCTCTTAGAGTATGTTCAGAACTATCCTTAGGTGCATAGTGTGATTCACCTCATATTCTAAATAAGATAAGATGTCATTAATAAAGACCATACAAAATAGACTAATTACAATGAAAAGATCCTATTCATGAGTCTGATGAATTCTACTAGGACATTAATCACGTCAGATGACATCACCAAGTACTCATAGTGTCTATAACGACATCAGAGAATTGTTTCATAGATGACATTATCTCGTTCTCGAAGTTGTTGATAGCTTGATATGAGGTCTAGCTTCGAGAACCATATCAATCCCTTCAGGTGATCAAATATGTCATCAATACATGGAGGAGGATACTTGTTCTTCATGGTCACCTGGTTCAGTTTCTGTAAGTCCACGTATAACCTCAACCTTCCGCCTTCCATCTTGGAAAAAATAATAGGGCTTCCCATGATGAAACTCTAGGCCTTATGAACCCCATCCGCTAAAAGTCCTAAAACAATACCCTCATCTCCTATAGATCTACAGGAGCCATCCAATAATCAAGTGTAGATATCAGTGCCATCCCAGGGTATAGATCAATGAAAAAGTCTACCTCTCTAAGAGAAGGTTGTCCTGGAACATCCTTTGTAATGATGTACTCATACTCATCAACCACTATAGAAAACTGTGGACTCATCTCATATAATTCTCCGAGGTTCATTCTAGCCAAATGATGTGTGATTATTTTCACCCTCCAATGTGCGAGTCCATCCCACAATGCAAGAGCTCCATTCTCACTAGGGAAGGAAAATATGGTCACATATCTGTGTACACAACACACTCTGTACCGATAAATGTTGATTTGAGCATGATCTGCGGATAGCCAATCCATACCCAGGATGATGTCATAAGGCCTCAACCCCGCTATTAGGAGATCCTAGCCAAATCTCATACCACCAAGAGTATGCTCTAAATATCATCACCAGCATGTCATCTCTAAATCCCCTCATGTAAGAGTCTCTAATCATAAGGATTGATCCAATGGGTTAATTGGTATCTATGGTCTCCAGAAAAGGATTTTAGTAATGCAGGAGTGACTAGAACCTATTTCTATAAGAACTATATCTAATGTGGATCAGATAGAGATGATACCTCGTATCATCACTATGACATAAGGATCGTAGGCCTCAATGGAGTCAATCTAAGAATTCCCCTATCCATCTTCTCCTGGATACCGTCGCGGACCACCAGGCAGTGGTGGTGGTAGTGCCTCATACCTATACCCACCTCCCACCGCTCGTCCTGATCCTCTACCACATCTTCCACCAGGAGGGACTCCCTATTCCTGTCTCTACCACTTCCTCAGTAGTCCCTAGACTGTCTCACTGTCCTCTATTCAATGAGTTGGAAAATCTAGAGGTAGGTGCCCAATCTGGCCACTTGCATAGCATAATCTGCTCTTCTAAGGACTCCCGCTTCATCAGGAGCCTCATACTGTCGACACTAAGTCCTGAGGTTATCCTCTGAAATTTATTTCCCTTTTTGGACTCTGCGTCATCAGAAGTCTATTTTCCAAAGATGAATCAGCCACATCTCACCAAATGGTATCCCCCACTATTTGATTTTTCTCTGTGAAGAATCTCTCATCTAGTAGAGGTTTCTCCAACACCCAAGCCTATATGGGGATGCTACGGGAAATCATCGAATGTTGGACCTCTCGTCGGAGTCTTAGTGTAACGGTTTGGGCCATGAATAAAGGGTCTTGTACCATATCTGTAGAGTAATGGGGGAGTTCTATGAACCTCACAGAGTACTCAACCACTATTAGGATACCCTTCTATAGGCTATGTATCTCTTGTATGCATAATGGGTGAAATTCCATGGGGAAGAAATCCTCCTTGAAGTGTTTCATGAAGTCAGACTAGGTATGGGTGACCACCTCGTTCGTCTGGATCATCAACCTCCACCACCTCCCTACTGAGCCCTATTGAAGGCTCGTGACTAGAACTACCATCTAATCATGTAGCTTCTCACTATGTGAAAAAATCACATCATTTCCTCTATCCAATACTAAGTGACATGAGTAATTATCTCTCCACTGAACATGGGAGGCCTATGTCTCCTAAACTCATGTAAGGTACTAACCCTATGTGAGTCCTCTACTGGTTACGCCAATATTAACTACTAACAAACGACTGATGGTATGTATGGGACACCACCGTAAGGTACCATCTTGGGATATTATACCTTTATCGAAGCATCATCACTCTATATACTTTAATAACTATTACACACTGGAATCCTTGCCAGATTTCTACATGGAGGCATCCTATAGATGATCATGATGAATCAAAATTAAATGATTATATATGTTGAGGTGAATATAGCTCAGAAATAGTATGACAAAACATTCATAGATTCATGGAAATTGTGTTTTCATTTATTGATTCAAAAATTAGGATTCAGGGTCCTAGTTTATGGATACGTTTTCTACCGCACCAAAACTGGACTCCCTAACATGAAAGTCAATGTTGAGACACATTACATTGTTTCCCCAATTTCTTTTTCAGACTCTTGGTTCATCTACTGGAACTATCCTCTTTTAATAACACTTTGTAATGACCCGTCCCCTGGGCCCCGTGTAATGACTAACCCAAGCCCTCCTTCCATAGGCCTAGGTATGAAGACTAGAATCAAAGGAATATCCTAGGGAGGGAAAGCATTTTCCTTTAAAACTATACACACGCACAAATATCAAACTATGGAATGTAAAAACAAGGTAAACCACAACTGTAACTGAGGAAACCATAGATCATACAATACAACCTGAAAGTATAAAGGGGCTTGAATAAAATCCTATAACCAAAAAAGAAATATACAATTGTTATGGTCCCTATGCTCGAGACCCAACATGAAGAGTAACAGAATGATTTCTTCTTATAGTCATACTAATACACATATATGTCTCGTCTCACTGAGAACCACCAGGTCCCTGACAACAATGGTCTCTATAAATGTGTCGATCACCTTCATGAGTCACAAAATGTGCAGGCAAAGCCCGTACAAAAGTGACTAACACAATAATCAGTAGGGAACCAAAACCACAAATGAAATATCACAAAGCAAGACCACACAAATAGACTACACAATAATGATATCTCACACTATGTATAAATCAATGAATAGATAGTAATATTATTATTCAATGATATGAATCATTTTATACTATAGAGGGTATCACCCCTGAATAGTTTCCATGGATAATTCATCTAATGGACCAATGATGTCTTCTCTACTACTGGACCACTGAGGTTTACTTAGCTATGGGACCATAAAGGTTCCATGAGCTACTGGACCACTGAGGTCCACTCGAATGCTGGACCATAGAGGTCTACTTTGCTACTGGACTACTATGTTTTGCTAAGCTACTCGACCACTGAGGTCTATTTAGCTGCAGGACCACCATTGTCCACTCATCTGCTGGACCATTGAGGCCCACTCCGCTACTAGACCACTAAGGTCCACTGAGCTACGAGACCAATAAGGTATCCTCAGATAATATACCAACACGGTCCTTCTTATCATATCCTTTATGTCACGACCAGATATAGGATTCCCACTCTCTAGTGAGCTTGATTCCAGGAGAATCTAAATCTAAATCCATTGGTCATTTCCTGACTACCACAAAATCTCACTTAGAGTTTTTCTAAAGGTCATTTTGGTCACAAGGTTTCCAATGCCATAGACAATGTGTCAATTATATGCTTGATCAAAAAGATATTGGAGTTTTTGTAAATAGGGGCATGTTGCTTCTAGTGATGGTCTTACATGGTCAGATCGATACGACCTACCCAGACCAAGGGTCCCACATGTCCCGACATGGTTCAGCCGACCCGAACCAACGTAGTTGTGTCTCACACAGAACGGTCCGACCTAGCCCAATGGATAGACCCATTGGTATTTTCTTGACCCGGCCTGGTTCGGAAGTGGGTCAAGCCTGTCGGGTCGTCCGACAACCCGATCTTCATTTTTTGGGCCTGTACAACATAGTTAGACCATTTTATTTCTAGCAGGGCCACACAATAGCCCAGTTTCCTATCTGGCCTGGCCTGTATCATCGGGCAGATAAGGGTCCCAACCAGATGCTGTGTTGGGGTCTGGTTCGGGTAGCACCTGACTGTCTGTGTCACGACCCGTCCTCGGGGCCCGAGTTGTGACTACCCCACGCCCACCTTCCAAAGGCCAGGGGCTGGCAACCAGCACCAAAGGCGTAAATCCCAATAAAATGTAAGGCATTGGCATTATATAAGAAAAGAAACACCATAGAGTACGCAAGATGAAGTAAACACTAAGTAGACTGAGTACAAAAGTATGTGATGGAAAGTAAATGGTCCATTATAAAATGCCAACTAAAAGTACAGTACAATTGAGAAAATAAAGTACAACAACAGAAAAGTAAAGCAGAAACCACCAAGTCGTCCTCCAGAAATTGCACGTGATGGGTGGGTACATATGGTCTCCTCTGCTCCTCAAATCAGTCCATCTGCACCGTATACGTACCGCTTGATTGTCTTTCATCTGATACTATCCCACACCACAAGCCTAAACTACGATCAGCATTGTCAGTCGTCTAAAACCAACACAACATAATGGGGGCATAGCCTGTGTAGGGGTGAGTATACGATACTCAGTAGGGACACCGAGACCCCTAAAGGCCTCCCGGAATCCACAAAGGATATAACACAAAGGAAAGATACAAACAAGAAGTATCAACCTACTCTACATAGGTATATGCTCATACATATACCTAAGTCATCAATTCTAGTTCTGTTCTAACTCACGAGCCCAAGTACAACCCAGTCCACACAAGAAATCATAAGCCAATCCACACATAATAGAACAACCCAATCTATATAGGATGGTAAGTCAATCACATCAATGATAATGATTGAAAGTCAAGACTCAACTCACACACATTCACTACTCACGAAGAGGGGTGGAGATGATTTGATGTAGCCTCCGAATCATTTCCTCTGTCGAAGCCACATAAGATCCAAGTACAGAAGTCGTCCCTACTGAACCCACGTAGGATCCAAGTATAGTAACCATCACTGCCAAACCCTCATAGGATCCACGTACAGTCATCATCACTGCCGAACCCACAGAGGAACCAAGTACAGTCGTCCTCGCTGCCGAACCCACATAGGATCCAAGTACAGTCATCATCGTCGTCACAGTCGCAACCAGCTCTAGGGTTCCAGCAAACAGAACGCTCGATTCTAGGAGGGTCCACTCCATGAGACAATGGGATCGATCCATCAACTGTCATGAAGACCTGATTTGATGTATCACAATGTTCCGTCTCGTCTATAGGAACTCAACGTGACAGACGACGCGTCAATTGGATGCCCGGTCTGAGAGTTATTGGCTTTTCTGTCCCAAGGGCCTGGTTGGTTTTTAAGCTAAACCAACCCAATTGTACTCTATCTGTGTCCAAACCTCGAGTGGACTAAGACAAAAGAACCATCTCGCCATGATTAATTCAACATAATTGATGGCATGTCATTCGGATGTCCGGTTATAAGTGTTGCCACTCCAAGGGCCCTGTTGGTTTCAGGTTCGAACAACCCGGACATAAAAAAAACTACGCCGAAACCTCATGTGTAATATAACGAAACGACCGTTTATATCTAGAGATCCCTATGAAACTGAAGGTGCATCAATCGAAGGTCTGTAGCCAAAGATATGGGTGTTTGAACAAACCTGGTCCGAAAATAGGGGGCATGGGCCCGGTCCGACCTGTCCCAATACCCCCTGGGTAGGCCCGAACTGGGACGACCTGACACGGGTCCGGGTCCGCCCCGATTGGGCGTGGCCCGAACTAGCTGGGAGCGGCCAGCCCAGCCTGTGCGGCCTGCGACCCGGCTCGGAAGCCGGTCGAGGCTCTGCGCATGCCGAGCGGGGCACAAAGGGGGGGGGACACTATTTTTGGAAACGGCGGACCCTGTGGGGTCCGCCCTAGGTGCCAGTCGGGGGGTTACGACCCCCCAGATCCTTCGAACGGCCGACCATTATGGCAAGCCGACTATGTGACCCCTCCTCGAAGGAAGATCATGGTTGTCAAGCACTGTGAATGATAGAGTCATTTTCGTCGTCGTCGGTGTCTCCTCCCTTGTCGCAGAGGAATAAGAGGATGAAGAAACCGAGCCGCCGAGTCGACGTTCTTCGTCGGAGAGTTGGCATTCTATGTTGAAGAAGAAGTTCTTCAAAAGGAACTAGATCTCTCTCCTACAATTCTCAACACAACAATCCAACCTACAAATAATATAAGGCTTCTCTTATTTTATTAAAACATGCCATGCATTCAAATTACAAAATTTAAACACTTAATTCTATTAATTGATTAAGTGTGTGTTGACATGAATTAATGTGGGAGAGTGGGGAGTTACCCAATTAAATACAAGGGGTTTAATGGGGGGGTTTAGGGGTTTTTGGGAATGTGAAGGGTTGGGGCTTGTGCAGGCCCCACCTCACATTTAACCTCACATGGGTAGTTAGGATGTTATTGGGTCCCACCCTAACTCCCCCATGTAGGATAAAACCACTTTAAAATTATAAATAAAATTGTACACAATTTTATTCACTTTCTATTTAATCCACATTTTTTAACAACTCCTCCAAAGCAAACGCATCTTCGGTAATGGTCCACTTATGCAATTACTGGCACTGCGGTTCCATTAGTTCAATTGGATTTCAATTACGAGAACCGATTAAGAAGATAGAAAAAACTCGTTCATTCGTTCACTGAACGTACCCAAGCTAAAATACAGAAATTGATTCCGGGCACATTGGGCCTCGGAATCAGGTGCCATTAGAAACTGAATACTTGTAAAATCCCAAAGAATTTATGAAAAAAAAATCCTTGAAATTTATGGGTCTTTACATTACTCCCACCTCAGGGCTTTACGTCCCCGTAAAGCTACATCATAAACTAGGGGAAAAATGAGAGTACTGTTCATGCATCTGAGCCTCCCGCTCCCATGTGATCTCTATGAGGATCCCGTGCTGCCACCTGATGTGAACTAGAGGAATCGACCATCCACATAGGACCCACTCCTGTCAATACATGATCTCCATTAGGACCTCCACAAATGTCGCCCCGCCATCTTTGTCCATCTCCCCATGATCAATGATATGCGTCGGGTCATGCACGTATCTCCACAGTTGAGATATGCGGAAGACGTCATGCACTCGGTGCAAATGAGGTGGAATATCCAGGCGATAAGCCACCTCACCTATCCTACTGAGATCCTGGAATGGTACGATGAAGCTCATAGATAACTTGCCGCCCCGGCCAAATCTCCGTAATCCATGTCGAGGTGAGACCCATAAGAAAACGTGGTCGCCATCCTCAAACTCTAGTGGTCTCCACCTCTTATCAACATAGGACATCTGTCTGATCTATGTAGTCCTCATCCACTCTAGGATGATCTACACCCTATCTATCATAGCCTGGACCATCTCTGGTCCTACGAGTGCTGACTCCCTAGGTTCTATCCAGCACAAAGGTGATCTGCAAGGTCAGCCGTACAATTCCTCGTATGGTGCCATCCCGATGGAGGAGTGGTAGCTGTTGTTTTATGCAAACTCCACCAATGGTAGGTGATCCTCCCAACTGCGACCAAAGACAAGGACACATGTACGGAGCATGTCCTCGAGTTTCTCAATGGTCCTCTCTATCTGGCCATCCGTATAAGGGTGAAAGGCGGTGCTCAGGCGTAGCTGCGTCCCAAATGCCTCATGTAACCCCTTCTAAAGGTGGGAAGTAAAGCGGGAGTCTTGATCGGAGATTATATAAGATGGTACACCATGTATTTGTACAATATTTTGAACATAGATGTGTCCCAAGATCTCCATTGATCCCTGCTCTCTGATAGGTAATAAGTGGGCCGACTTAGTAAGTCAGTCAACAATCACCCCGATGGAGTCGTGTCCTCTGGAGGTACGTGGAAGTCCCATCACGAAATCCAAAGATATCTAATCACACTTCCACTTTTGGACCTCTAAGGGATGTACAAAGCTTGCTGGTAACTGGTGATCCGCCTTCACCTGCTGGCAGGTGAGGCATCATGAAACGAACTCTACCACAATCTTCTTCACTCCTAGCCACCAGTGCCGTCGTCTGAGATCCCGTTACATTTTCGCTACTCCTAGATGTACCACCAATGTGGAAGTGTGAAACTATCTTAGAACCTCCTCCTATAATGAAATTGGTACCACATTACGTCCTCTGAAAAGGATGGCGTGCTCTCCTCCTATAGAAAATACATCAGGTACATGTCCTATGGATATCTGTGCACATCGCGTCTCACAGTCAACGTCCCCACGCTTTGCCTCCCTGACCTGCTGAAGTAGTGGAGGAGTTACTGTGAGAAACTATAGAAAGGCTTCCCCATCTCTATCCATGAAGGATATCTGCAATCTGGCTAACTGCTCTGTCGCCTCTCCAAGTAGCTGAATGCCCGACCTCCTACTGAGAGAATCAGTTACTACGTTCCCCTTCCCAAGAGTATAGACTATCTCAATGTTATATTCCTAGAGGAACTCAAGCCATTTACTCTATCTCAGGTTCATGTCCTTCTGTGAGAATATGTACCTAAGAATCTGGTGGTCAGAGTATTCTATAAAGTGCTCGCCCATCAGATAGTACTGCCACATCTTCAAGGCAAAGACCGCTACTGCTAAATCCAGGTCAGGGGTAGCAGAGTTTTTCTCATCCCGCCTCAACTGTTGTGAACCATAAGTGATCACTGCTCTCTCCTACATCAGGACACACCCGAGTCCGGTCCCAGATGCATCTTAGTAAACTACGTACCTTAAGCCCTCCTCCTGTAGCCTCAAGATGGGTGCACCGGTCAATCTCTATCTCAGCTCCTAGAAGCTATGCTGACATATATCTGACCACATGAAGGGTTTCCCCTTCTTCATCAATAATGAAATCAGTGCTGCAACTCTGGAGAAGCCTAGAACAAATCTCTGATAGTTCCCAGCTAGACCTAGGAAACTCCGCACCTCCATCACGCTCCTTGGTAGCTCCCAAGCTAGTACTGCCTTGATCTTCGCCAGATCCACTGCAACTCCCACCTCAAAGATGACGTGCCCTATGAAGTGGACCTCTCGAATACAAAACTGAGACTTTGAGATCTTACCATAAAGATGATGATATTAGATTGTGTCTAGTACAACCAATAAGTGGTAGGTGTGCTCCTCCTCAGTAGTCGAGTAAATCAGTATGTCTTCAATGAAGACTACGATTAATCAATCGAGGTAAGGCTGGAAGATCCTATTCATGAGACTAATGAACACTGATGGAGCATTGGTTACACAAAAAGGTATAACCAAGAACTCATAGTGGCCATACCGACACCTGAAGTCCATCTTCTACACATCCTCGTCTCGAACTCTGAGATGATGATCGCCTGGCACGAGGTCTATCGTCGAGAACAATCATGCTCCCTTGAGCTGATCGAAGAGATCATCTATCCTCAAGAGTGGATACTTGTTCATCACGGTCACCTGGTTCAGGCAAAGGTAGTCGACACACAGTCGCAAGCTTCTGTCTTCCTTCTTGGCGAACAAAATCGGGGAAGCTCAGGATGAAACACAGGGTCAGATGAATCCCTTTCCCTGCAAGTCCTCCAGCTGTACCGGTAGCTCTCTAAGTTCAGTGGGAGGCATCTGATATGCTGGATTAGATATCAGGTTTTTCCAGGGGTACAGGTCAATATAGAACTCTACCGCTTTGCAAGGAGGTTGTCCTGGAACGTCGTCAATAAAAAATGGCAGCATACTGATCCACCACAATAGGGAAACTAGAAATCTGCACATCAACTGTTCCTAGGATGAGACTAGCCAACTGATGGGTGATCTGTTGTCCTCTCCTCTGTGTGAGTCCATCCTAAGCTACAAAGGCTCCCATTTCACCGGTTAAGGTGAACCTGCTCCCATCTGTGTAGACACACTACACCTTGTGCCTAATATAGTCGATCTGAGCATGTACTGTAGATAACCAATCTTTGCCCAAGATAAAGTCGTAAGGCCTCGAAACCGCTACAAGAAGATCCCAGCCGAAGCTCTCTCCTCCTAGAGAAAGCTCACACTGCCAGCACCAGTGCATAATCATCGAGTCTTCTCCCGTAGGAGTCTCTAGTCGTAAGGATCGAGCCAATGGATCTGTCAGAATCTCTGAGCTCCGAACAAGGGCAGTAGCAATGAAAGAATGACTCACTCCTGTGTCTATAAGAACTGCAGCAAGGGTGGTGTAGAAAAAGTTAGTACCTCGAATCATCTCAGGTGTGCCATGGTTGTAAGCCTCGACTACCTGAATTTGAGACTGCCTCTGTTCTCCAGCTCCCTGTGGTCGGGGTGGACCTCTTGGTGGTGGTGGTGGTAGAGCTTTGAAGCATCGTCCAACACCTGCTGCTCGGCCAGCTCCTCTACCTTGTCCTCCTTCTTCCTGCGGACCACCACAGTCGAACCTCTACTTCTGCCTGGGTGGTCCCTCAACTGTGTACTGCTCCTCTGAATGGCGGGTCAGGCAGTCACGAGCAATGTGTCCCTTCCCGCCACATGCATAGCACTTTTTGCCTCTCGTATGACTGATTCTGCTGCTTGTGCCCCACACCTATGAACTAGTATCCTGATGTCGCCCAATTGATTGTGTGGTCCACTTGGACCTCTGCGGCATCTATCTACTGCCGCTGCAGAAGACTCTGCTATGTGTCGCCCTACGGTAGGTCTCACTGCTGGTGTAGGCTCAGCAAGAAATCTCTCAACAAGAAGGTCTCACTCCAGTACTCTTGCCTACGTCAGAATGTTGAGGGATATCATTGAAGCTCTAATATCATGCCTCATCCCCTGCTCGAAGGTCCGGGCACAGAAGAATGGGTCATGTACCATGTCTGTGGAGTAGTGCGAGAGATTAGTAAATCTCTCCGGGTAATGGGCTACTGTCATGTTGCCCTACCGCAGCTATAGAAGCTCCTGAATGCGCACCGCACAGAAGGTGGCTGGAACGAACTCCGAGCGGAAGAGGCTCTTGAAGTCCGTCCAAAGTTGAGATGCCTTGTCGTGTACCTGTAGCATCAGGCTCCACCATCTACATGTTTCTATAGATAAGAGACTCGCTGTAAGGATCACAATGAGGTCAGCTGGTGTCCCTACTAATCTGAAGACTCGGACGATAGCCTCCAACCAATCCTCGGCTGCCTAAAGGTCCATCTCTCCACAGAACCTTGGTGGCCTCTCATGTTGAAACTCATGTAGTGCATTCAGGCGACGTGCACTCTCAGCTGTTGGGGCTGGTGGCATCAGTGTCTCGGCAGGTAGAGTTACCGTCGGTGCCTCCGATGTAATGGGGCCCTGCACCGAGGCCTCATCGCTCGGTGGGATGCCATCACCCACAAAGCTTGGAACCCCAGATGGCTGCCATCGTGGGGAAATTCTGAAAAGAAATAGGTGCACCACAGTTAATATAATATAATTGGTGAGCTGACTCAATGTAATCACAAAGAAAACTTTTGAAACACACATGCAATCAATATTTTCGTGCACTGAGTTGGAAATTAGAAGTCAGGGTCTTGGAGTATGGATACATCGGTCGCCACACCAACACTAGACTCCCTGGACTGATAACCACACTCAATACCCTTAAAAGTATTTCTTCACATAGAGTAAATTATCAGAGTCCAATGTTCTGCGGTAGAACCGACTCCCTCTGATACCTATTTTCCATGCCCCGTCCTTAGGGACCATGCCGAGACTACCCCAAGCCCTCCTTCGATAGGACAGGGGCTGGTGACTAGCACCAAAGGTGTAAATCCCGATAAAAGGGAAGGCTTTGCCTTTATATAAGAAAATAAATACCACATAGTACGCAAGGTGAAGTAAAAACTAAGTAAACTGTGTACAAAAGTAAGTGCTGGAATGTAAATGGTCCAGTAAACACACCAAACTGAAAGTACAGTACAACTGAGAAAAGAATGTACAATAGCTGAAAAGTAATGCAGCATCCACCAAGTCACCCTCCAGAAACCCCACCTAAAGGGTGGGTACAAATGGTCTCCTCTACTCCTCGAATCCGTCCGTCTGCACCGTGAATGTCCCGCCTGATAGTCCTTCACCGGATACCATCCCGTACCACATTCCGCAACTATGATCAGCGTTGTCCATCGTCTGCAACCAACACAACGTAGTGCAGGCGTATCCCATGTAGGGGTGAGTATAAGATACTCAGTAGGGACCCCGAGACCCCTGAATGCCTCCCAGAATCCACAAAGGAAAGATACAAACACGAATTATCAACCAAATCTACTGAGTAATATGCCCAAACATATACCCAAGTAATCAATTCTAGTTTTTCTCCAACTCACGATCCCATGTACAACCCATTCCACACAGGAAATCATAACACAATCCACACAGAATAGCACAACCCAATCCACACAGGAAGGAAAGTCAATCACATCAATGATAATGATTGAAAGTCAAGACTCATCTCACAGAGGTACACTACTCATGAGGAGGGGTGGAGATGATTATATATAGCCTCTGTATCATCTCCTCTGCTAAACCCACACAGGATCCAAGTACAAAAGTCATCGCTGCCGAACCCACGTAGGATCCAAGTATAGTAACCATCGCTGCCGAACCCACATAGGATCCAAGTACAGTTGTCATCACTACCGAAACCACGGAGGATCCAAGTACAGTCTTCCTCACTGCTGATCCCACGTAGGATCCAAGTATAGTCGTCGTCGTCATAGTCGCAACCAGCTCTAGGGTTCCCGCACACAGCACGCTCGATTCCTGGAGATTCTGCTCCACGAGCCAAGGGGTTCGATACATCAACTGTCACGATGTACAAAGTAGATGATTCAAAATGTTCTGTCTCATCAATAGGAACTCAAAACGAAATACAATGCGTCAATTGGATGCCCAATCTGAAAGTTATTGGGTTTTTCGTCCTAGGGGCCCAGTTGGTTTTTAAGATAAAGCAACCCGAACGTACACCATATGCCTAAAATCCTCAACTAGATTAGGCCAAAATAACCTTCTCACTATGAGGAATTCAGCGTAATTTAAGGCACGTCATTTGGATATCTAGTCTTTAAGTTATAAGTGTTTCCGCTCCAAGGGCCTGGTTGGTTTCGGGTTTGAACCAACCTGACCATACCCATACTTCACCGAAGGCTCATGTGTAATATACCAAAACAACCGTCTCGTTCCAAGGATCCATACGTAGCTGACGTTGCATCGATCGGAGGTCCGTAGCCCATGATATGTGTGTTTTAACGAACCTTATCCAAAAATAATGGGTTTCGACCCGGTCCGACCAGGCCCAATACCCCCTGGGTCGGCCCAAACCGGGTCAACCCGACCCTGGTCCGGTTTCGGACTGATTGGGCGCGGCTCGGCCCGGCTGGCGCGGCCCAGCCCGACCCGTGCGGCCTACGGCCCAGCTCAGAAGCCGGCCGCGGCTTGGCGCTGGCTGAGCAGGGCGCAAAGGGGGGGCACCGCCACCTGTTTCCAGAAACAGTGAACCCTGTGGGGTCCTCCCTAGAGCCGGTTGTGGGGTTAAGACCCCTTGGTTCCCTCGAATGGCAGACATTTATAACCAAACAATTGTGTAACCGTGGGACCCCCTCGGGTCCCATCTCTAGGTGCCGCTGGGGGCCAGCACAGCCAGCCGCCCCTCAAAAGTTCGTTGCGGCCTTAGGCCGCGGATCTGGTTCGACCGGTGCAGCGCCCCACCATCGTGGCCCGCTACGGCCACGACCCCTTGAAGCTCTGGTGCGGTGCGATGGCACCGCGCCCCTCCACCGTGGCCCGCTCCTGGCCGCAGCCTCCTTTGGCCTCACCGGCGCGGCGCGACGGCGCCGCGCCCCCCCACCGCGGCCTGCTCCAGCTTCGGTCCTCTTCGTCCATGCGTGGTGCAACGACACCTTACTGCCTTCACCACAATCATCAACGGAGATCAACAAGAAAAAGGAGTGGAGAAATCGGCCATTTTTGTGTGGTCTGATCTCCTCCCAATACAACGATAACATTCATCCAAAGTATACGAGATACACAACAACAAAACAGAGAACAATTTTAATTCATTATAATTGAACGTAACCCCTACCTCGAAGGAAGTTTGCGGTTGTCAAGTTCCGCGAATGATGGCATCATTTCTTTCATCGTCAGTGTCTCCTCCCTTGCCACAGAGGAAGAAGAGGATGGAGAAACCGAGCTGCCGAGTCGACGTTCTTCGTCGGAGAGTTGGCGTTCTTTGTTGAAGAAGAAGTTCTTTAAAAAAAACTAGAGCTCTCTCCTCCAGTTCTCAACACAACAAGCCAACCAACAAATAAAATAAGGCTCCTCTTATTTTATTAAAACATCCCATGCATTCAAATTACCAAATTTAAACACTTAATTCAATTAATTTATTAAGTGTGTGTTGCCATGAAATAATGTGGGAGAGTGGGGAGTTACCCAACTAAATACAAGGGGTTTAATGGGGGGGGAGTTTAAGGGGTTTTAGTGAATGTGAATGGTTGGGGATAGTGCGGGCCCCACCTCACATTTATCCTCACATGTGTAGTTAGGATGTTAGTGGGTCCCACCCTAACTCCCTGATGTAGGATAAAACCATATTAGAATTATAAATAAAATTGTACACAATTTTATTCACTTTTTATTTAATCCACATTTTTTAACAACTCCTCCAAAGAAAATGCATCTTCTGTAAAGGTCCTCTTATGAAACTACCGGCACTGCGGTTCCATCGGTGCCCTCAGATTTCAATTCCAAGCACCGGTTCAAAAGATAGAAAAACCTGCTCGTTCGTTCACTGAACGTACCAGAGCAAAACTACGAAAATTGATTTTGGGCACACCGGGCCTCGGAATCAGGTTCTGTCATAAACTGCATACTCGTAAAATCAAAAAGAATTTATGAAAAATGTAATTTTCCTTGAAATTTACGGGTCCTTAAAGTCTGAGTCCAACCACCTCCCTCTACACATGGTCTCTGCTAGACTTCATGGTAGTACACACTGAGGCCCGCCCAACAGGTTTTTCCCCTTGATGTTATGCCCAAACGAAAAAACCCCACTACCCCTCCATGACCCCTTCTGGTCGTAGCCTCCGCTACCTGTGTGTGGCCTGGTGTAGCCACTATGGCTGTGTGATGCGACATCTCACCAATATTGTGGCCCACCAGGTCGCGCCCCTTCCCTCTTGGCACCATGGCCGATGTGTCGCTGTGGTCTCGCCTGGATAACGGATGCAATCACTGTCAACCATTGCACCATTAATAATAGGAACAACACAAGAAGAAAATTAGGGATGGAGTCACAGCAGAAGAACACCCAAATAATGATCTAGGTATTTTTTTCATGTTGTCCTGGATGCATTATTATTAGGAAGATCACAAAAAACCAAAATAAGGTAGAATAATTGCAAAGATATATATATATATATATCCTCTTCTCTCACATCATTAACCATATCGAAAGAATTATTTAACTAAGGATCATACTGTTCATTTCTTGGTCCTTGTTTTTTGTTGATCTTTATGATTGTGGAATGGAAAATTACTTCGAAAAGACCCCTATAAGGGAATTAAGATTTATAGAGGATGATCGATCATCATGGTCTGTCGATCATCGGTCATAAATCTCATTCATTAGACACCTATTAGGATTCCAGATATATTTTTATATATAGTTATAATATATAGTCACGTTAAATTATATTTGTATCTTGAAATCATCCTATAGAATTATCCATTATTTTTAAAAATCTATTGATGGTTTCTCCTCAGTTTGGTCACTATTGGCTTGGGAAACAGTAAAAACTAGATCCAAGATATGTTGGAAAATTTTAGGTCACTAAGAATCTTGGTGAGGTTGATTATCGACTAGAATTTCCAGCTTAGTTGAAAAATAAACATGATTTCTCCACATTAATTAGATCATGAAATACTATCCTAATCCATATCATGTATTGATTTGGAAGGAGAATGAGTTAGAGACTAATGACTTAGTTGTGGATAAACACGTGGTGACCATTTATGCATAAGTAAATATTTTATATGGGATGTCTATTATATCATTCAGAATGTTATCAACACACAGATAATATTCTTAGAAGACTTGGGATCATGATATTTCAATGAGGGATTAGTGGCCTCACATCTTTTAAGAGAACTCTTCTTCCACATGACGTCATAGTGATAGAACATCTTATATAGTAAATTTTGGAACATATTGGTTTATGGTATTCCATTTGGTTGTTTAAGAGTTTTTCATTAAGTTTTTGGGTTATTAGAAATTTTTTAGTGTTTTTAACAAATCATATTCTAGAAACTAGAAACAAAATAAATTCATACCATGAGTGTTATTCATGACTTGAGATTGTTTTTTGTCTATCCTCACAAAACTTGTTCAATGAATGAAAAAAATTAAAAAACATGGAACTTTTTCACATTTTATAATTGTAAACATGGATTTTTATATCTATGGTGACTCGTTTTTCAATGTAATTGAATTTAATGTAATTCGTGTCATGGATTTGGATTCCACATCTAGAATAGTTCAGTATATGTATGTTTTATATCTTTGTAGGACTGAATCCGAATTAATTATATCTTATTCCTTCTTTTCCTCAAACTATAATCCCTTTTAAGTGATTTTAAGTGTCACCAGACCTTTAAAATCACACATTTTGATGCTTGATCTCTATAGTGGTTGCACTACATCTATCGGGCTAAGATACCTTTCTGCATCATCATTTCCATTGGTCCTAGTAGTGGTGATGAAAAAAAATTATAAAATTATTCAATAACATATTGATTTTTATTTCCATCTTAGGAACCAACTATGTGATAATATTCCATGGTATGGTCATTTATTGGTTGTGGTGTTGAAGGTGCACATTATTTTTAGTTATGTCTTCAACTATCAACTAAGTAATCTATTTTTTAAGGAATTTGATTCAAAAACATGGTAATTAATTCTAGGTACTACTTTATTTTATTTTATTTTCTTCTAGTGTTGGTGGATCTTGTTATGAGATTGTGTGACCCATGTTGAGGTAGGGGTCTCAATATTTAGCCTCCGCTGGATGAACCCTGAATGATCTTGTTTTATAAACTAAATTATAAATTAATTGGCGTGTTCTATTGATTTATGTGTCTGTGTGAATGGGTTCTTGATAATAGGTGGTTCCCCATTGTTTTTTGAAAAATAAAATATATTTTTGATTCATTGTAAAATGAAGATAATAAATGGTTCTGAATGAATGGTATTGATGAAGTAATTATGAAAATTTAGCACATGGTATGACTTATGTACATCAGTGGAAGGTGTAGTAATAAACCATATCCATTACTACTATAAGTGGGTTCATTCTTGGGGTGTTCCTTTTCTCTATAGTCCATGTTCTATAGGGTCTTATTATACACTTTTAGGGGTTTCACATTCTATGCTATTTCTATATAGACTATATTCAATTGTTATGTCTAGGGTCTTGATGTGTACAATATTATATGTGTGGGTATGAGTGTTCATGGTAGCATAGCATATAGAGATCCTTGGTGTGACTTACCTATTCTTTAGTTTTTAATATTTCACATTGATTAATTGCCTTAAAATAATTGATATTCATCAAAAATAACATTACTTTTACCAAAACATGAGGAAACCACCTTTTCAAGAAAACCCTTTTAGACACAATTAAATAAACCGATCATACCAATTCATTTATAAAATCTTTTATAAAACATGATAATTGATGGTTTACCCCATATAGGATAGACATATATCCACATACCTCTATGTGGGTCGAACATGATCACAATGAGATCCACAAACATAGGAAGAAATTAAATGAAAACAATCGACTCTATTGATTGGATTCCCACATCTTAAAATAAAACACCATAAACCAAATTGATTAAAGAGAGGATAAGTCACATTATTCCTCAATGGAAACACACATACCACAACACAACCAACAAAGGAAAATACTCAATAATATTATGATCCATTGTATCATGAATAATCACATGAATATAAAAACGTGATAAATGGAATCTATAAACTTGGTCCATCCCCATTTCAATGATAACTGTAAATAAAAAAGTAGAAAGGATTCATACCAAGATAGACACAACACAACCAACATAGAGATAAATCCTTTAAGGGTGTGATCTAGATGGATCAGAGACACCCAAAATAACCTTGACGATACTATGGTATATGAAAATGATGAATATGAATGATTGAGTTAGAATATTTATTTGAAGAGCACAAAACCTACTGAATGTGAATCATTCAAGATAAGAATCCAAAATTCATGATGGTAATTCTTCATATTTCATGTACATCAAAAAATTTATTTTCTTGTGTTAAAACACCCACCCACCTTTTTCATTATGTGAATTATTTTCACGGCTTATAAAATTTTCACCCACTAAACTGATTTTCCAATATTTTCCTAGTGAAAATATGTCTTCAAGAATATCATTAATGAATTCAAATTTTTATATATCCCACACTCAGAACTTGTTATGTATAATACACCAAACAACCTCAAATTCCCTATAAAACCAATGGAGAAATCTTTAAAATATAGCAAAACATAAACCCAGATGTTACAATCTCCCCACTAAAAGACTTTATATCCAGGAGAAAGTATGTGGGATAAGGGTTCACTAGAAGAGGGTGATGCCACAACTCCCTCACTACAATTTCACAATACCAAATATCATGAGAATCTAATATTATTCCCCATAACATTCTGAAAAATGAAATTGAATTCTCTTGTAATACCTACAACTGAGAGGGATGAGGATGGTAATTTCTATGTTGAGATATGTCAAAACTGTCATGTATACCAATAAACTAAATTGGAAATTAAAATCGATAAGAAGCCTGACCGTGTCACTTGGTTACCTAAAATGGTTGAAAATATCTCATAGCCAGTTTCACCAGTTTACCAAGACACTAGTGACCTACTAAAGGATAAAATCCATGAAAACTAATTCACCATTAGAAAACTAAAATGGATGACATAAAAATCCCCATATGGATTTTCTGAATCTGGGATGTAACCAAATATAAATATATATCATAAATCCTTCATAAAATTCCCTAAAAATAGATAGCATATGATAATATAGGACTCACCCACTTATACTCAACAAAGAGGTGATCTAAATAAAAAGTCATACAAAATCTCTAAGGGGATCAATATAATTGATCACTGATGAATATTTTCATAACAAAACTCAAACTGTACTGGATGGCTATACCATGTTCTACCAAAATCGAAGACACATGCACAATGAAAATCCTTCCCTACGATATACCAAAATGCAAGAATCAGTGAATGAGTATATTTTCTAGAATCTGAATAACACACGGTGCTTGATAGCTTGTCTATAGATAGTATTCAATTTTAATCCTAAACTAAGTCCCCATGTGATTTTGGCAACACCTATAGAATATTGTAGTTAAACCGGGATCCCTATCCAATGTGATAACATGAAAAAACCCATTTAATCTCATGATATTCTATAGAAAAATCATATCTAGATCATTAAATTTAGTGATTTACCTGATTGGAATAAAATAATAATATTTATTCAATCCTTAAATTAATATTAAGATAGATTTCATTCCTTGGGAAGTCCATTGTAATCCAACAACAACATCCATTGGCACGTCACCCAATTTCAGAATAAGTACTATATGAGGCTAATGCTAAAAAAATTTAAGATTCTTTTTTTGAAGGATGGTCTCAGAGGATCTTAGAGAAAGGAAATGAAACGTTACAAGAGTATGAAATCCAGAATTTTACATTTCCAATGAAGGAAAAATAGAAATATATTACAAGGGAGAGTGCTATAACTTATTCCTTCCTATTTAGTAAATCCTTTATTAAAGAGTCTATGAGAATTATAGTTGGATTCCTAAGATTTATGAGTGAAAATTTATCTCATGGATGAACGTTTGTTAAGGAAATTTCGAAACCATACTGTCTGCTTCATTGAAAGATGAGTATTTTTCAATCTAATAGCTTTCACAATTGTAGATAAATCACACTCGAACCAAATGTTGATCAATATTAATTGACAAGAATGATCAAATTCCATCATTAATCTCATCATTTATACAACTAGAGTAATGACATTATCACAAGACTCATAAAGGTATTCAATAACTTCACTATTATAATCTCTAAAAATGAACCCAAATCTTAATGATCCCTGCCTTCCCTTTGAGGAACCATTATTATGTCTTTTTATCCATCCATAAAAGGGGGTGGAAAAAGAAATCAACAATTCCACCAGGTTTAGGTAAATTTACGGAATGTTTCAATGGTTTAAGAATAATAAATCCCCTAACAAATTTTAGTTTTCTCCATGAATCCTGTTTACATTTTGTGCTTCTGTGATGACACCTTCCATTGCATGTCTATTGTTCAAGTGGGTATGGGAGTGGATAGTGCTGTTTCATCTCTTATATATAAATGTGAACCAGCTCTTCCCATGTAGTTTTGAAGACTATGGAAATTTAGTAGGAAAACTAGAAATGAAGAATTTCCAACAAGGACTACTATAGAGATCTAGTATTTGGGATGTTGATCTCATTGATATCAAAGAGAGGCCTCCATAGATAAGAAATGGTTTTATAGGACTAGAAGAGGTTTTATACATCCCCCTAGTGCTAGTGACAAAGCACACACATGAAGCATTGGTAAATACCAACTCATGGAATATTTCCATCAATTGGAATGTTGTTCAGTGAAAGCATCCAATGTAGTGTCTACCTTGAGGATGAAAGATATTTTTTTGATGAGTCTTATCCATTTTTGATCTCCTTGAATCATATATTTGAATAAATCTTTATGTTAAATCATATTATTTGTAGAATGATCCAAAATTACAATATTATCGTATTTAATGAATTCATGGCATGAAACAGTTGAAATAATGACTTTTAGTAGTGATCCCATATCAATATATTGATCATTGATCGAGATATTATGGTTGATTATTAAGGGATAACCCAATTAATGAGAATTTCTATAGCCCAATTGGCATTCCAGAAGTTAAGATAGAATTTCATACTATCTAGACAATGAGATTGCATGTGTATTTTTTGGATAAAAGATATCTGTTCAGTCTAGACTGAAGACACGATGAATGCTTTCTTGCCTAAAATGATCTTAGTAAAGAACCTTGAGTTTAGAAACTCCAAGGTGGATGATTTCTTAATGATTAACCATGATATAAATTAATCTTGGATATATTGATTAAATAATTTCATTTTCTTGATACCAAGACCACCTAGAGCATGAGGCATGCGACATTGTTTCCAAGAGGTGGTTATGATCTTCCTTTCCATCACAATACCACTCAGAACAAGATTACTCATCATAGAGTAAACCAATTTAAGTTTAGATGCAGAACAAATATACAACATGAAAGATTAAACCAGCTTTGAGACTAAAACATTCTCAACATGGAATATTAAACCTTCCATTGAAAGTGGCTCACCTTTCCAAGATTCAATGGTCCATCAAACATGGCTCACAACATTAGAGAAATGAAAGGCATGAGTCTTACTCTAAAACATAGGAACTCCTAGATATTTAAAGGGGATGGACCATATCTTATTCCCAGGTCATTAATGATGCATCTTCTTCTTGAGGGTGGGATGTTCTTTCCAATGAAACAAATTACTTACTCTAATTATATTCTTGGCCTAATATAATTTCACAGTGAAAGAGATAATATTTTATGTTTTTTATATTCCTCCTATCCCCCATTGTGAATATGATGATGACTTCAAGAATAAAATAAATGAGAGGGAACATAGATAACTCAAGATGCTCTGATTATAAAAAATTCACTTATTAACACAACATGAATAAAAAGTACAATAAGATAATACTATGAAATTTCAGAAATAATAGTTGGGAGTGGATCCCACTGTCTTAACCGTTGATAAATTTGAATCACCCATCAATAGACCCATTAATATGAATAGAAATGTGAGATGATCGTAGAAGGGTTCTGATCCAAATAATAATCTTCACACTAAATCCAAAATCGTGGAGAACATTGCCTATAAATTTCCAATCCACGGTGTCAAAGGATTTCTTGATGTCAATCATGAGGATGATGTTTCCACCCTAGTTGGATTTTTTTAGGAGGTTCACAAATTCAATGTAAGTGACCAATAAATCTTGAATACTTCTTCATTTCACAAATTTGAATTGATTCCATGATATAATACATCATGAGATCCCTGAAAGTGCTGTGAATGGTATCTTACTAATGACTTTATGTATGGTGTTGATGAGGAATACTAGTATGAATTGACTAATATCACTAGAATTATCCACTTTGTTTATTAGGGAAATAAATTGGGCATTGAAACCCAAGGTGAAGGATACTTCATTGAAAAAATACTTGACCAGTATACATATTTCATTCTGGATAATGTCCCAATTGGATTGGAAGAACATGTTTTTGAATCCATCTAGTAAAATGGATATTTATTTATTCAAGAAAAAGGATGCTTCCTTGATTTCAATGTCTAGAGATGAATATGTAAGTAACAAGTTATCCTCCTCGGTTATCAACATTGGATTAATATTTTCCTTCAGAACCACATACCTAGGTGGCCCATTGAAAAGATTCACTTGAAAAGAAACAATGTGATTGGAAAGATCTTTCCTTTCCTCAATTATTCAGTCCCTATATTTGAGTAAATAGAATGGTGTATTTTCTATTCTAGTTCATTATAATGAATTCATAAAAAATTGTTCTTATCCCCATCCTCAAGACACTTAATTTTGAAGAGATATTTATTAATTTTGTCTATAAACTGGAAGAGATTTTATATCTTAGAAGATATCTCAACTTATTGGGAATAATCCCCATAGAATTTATCACTTGTCAATGATTTTTTAAATTCATTTAAATTTTTCTCAAGCACATAAATTTCAACATCCAATAAACTAAATTAGGTGTTTATCCATTCCTTCAATTGTGCCTCAAGAAATTTTAAATTGTAAATAGAGGATAAAAGGACAGTAATAAAAACAGTCAATTACCAGAAATCCTAACCAAAATTTAATCACTCAGGACGAGAAGTCCATGCATCGTTGAATTTGAATGAAAGAGGTTGCCATTTCGAAATTTCAACATGACTAACCAGTATGGGATGATGATTATATTTTTTCTTTTCCAATGTCACACATGAAATTTACTTCCAATTTTCTAGAAGTCTCTCATTAAAAAATCCCTACCGATTCTTCTCACCCTCATTCTATATAAGTAACTCATGTACCGGGTAATAATAGCACCCAACAACTATTATTTCTTTTATACCTGCATCATCAACATAAGCTTTGAGATTCATAATAGAGATATAGCTTTTCACTAGCCCACATGTTTCATCCGCATGATGAATGGAGTTGAAGTCACCAATTATAGTCCAAGGATCCTTGATTTCTTTAGATAGGGCCTTAATGTTTGTCCATAGAGGTCTCTAATCCATATTTCTATTGAAAGCATAACCAATTGAGAAAAGTATTTTTGGCTTGATATGTCAAAGATGCATGTCAATATTTGAGTGTCCTCATGCATAATGGTAAGATTTAAAACCCTGCTATAAGCCAGGAGCCATAATCTATCAAAACCTAAATCATTCCTAACAGTACCCACTTTAGAGTTTCCAATGAATTTGAAAAAATTGTTCTGATCTGATGAAATAACCATTAGATTAGAAATAATAATGATTTCAGATTTATAACTACCTATATGTAGCCTAAGGGAACCCTCTGTTCTAGGTATGGATATTCCCTAACAGTTCCAGAAGATGATAGTTATTTTGACAATGGTTTGGGGGTGACACCCCTTTCTATTTTTTCTCTAATTCATACAATATTTTTTATTTTCATGCCACATATTATGTAACAAGCATTGGATATTTTGTGTGTTTCTTATGATTTTCTTGATATGGGATTGAGTGAAAAAAATTCATTATTTTTTCTTGGAGTCACATCAATATAATGAATAAGAGTGGCACATGGAGAATTTCTTACTGTAAAAGACTACTTGTTACCCATAAAAGTAGAATCTACTGACATTTCATTACCTTCTTTCATGATTTATATTTTGGAGTTGATAATATCCATTATAAATAATATTATAGGGTTGTATGACACTCTTAATTCATCTTCATACATTCTATAGAGTGTACCAGCCTCCTGTCTTTGAGATATAGACATACATGTGGTATTATCTATGAATGTTTTTAATATTCGTTCTCCAGTTATAATAGAATTTATCATATCAACAAAAAACCATCAATTTTCAAGTCCAAGGCATTTGATATAGCATCATCAATTATGTCCTCGAACAAGATATCATACACACATTACATGACTACATCAATTTTAACAGTTTGATTATCAACATTTTCAACTGAGGGTAATTTTTGTTGTTGTAGTTCATCTACTAAGTCTTCCCAAGCGGAACCTTTGATCACTTACTAACTCTAAATTTCAATGGAGAAGCGTTCTTAACATATTCCAATGTTTTTTACTATTTTTCATCTCGACGCCTCTTTTTAGGCCATGTTTTCGTTCATGTGATTGACTATCTTCTATATCACCCAACAATTTTAAAAAATTTGCCCCACCATCTTATAATGATCATAGTATGGATGGATATATTAAAATTCAAAGCATACCTCAATAATATGATTAGTCACATCCATGGAAAGTATATCTGGGGGTTCAGACTCTATATTGATCTCTTTAGGTACAATTTTATACAAAACAAGATATCCAATGATAGTTCACTGGTCAATTTTAAGAGGATTTCCAATTTTAGAGGCTAAATCATTTTTGATTTTGGGATGAAAATACATCCATGGAAGACCATGTATCCCTGACCAAACATGTTCAAGTGAGATCTTATGATTTAATGGGTTAATGTTGACATCCCTTTTAGAGAGATGAAAAAACCTACATTTAGAATGGGCGTCCCCGAGCACCAAGCCATGTTTCCATCCTCCTACTTCTCAAGAAGAATGTGTAAGTAACCATTCCAAATCTAAATCACCTACCATTTTTTTAGATTACAACATTGAAAAATTTTAGCATTCAAATCTACATAGGACAAGGTTTTTCTCCTTTTCATAGGAAATGCACCCCAAGACTGAGAATCTGAAATAGTCTCCCCACTATATTGGGTTTCTAGAAACCCCTTAAGTTCATCATATTAATTCTAAACCTATGTAATTTAATGAAATAATTATAAGGATAACTAAACATTGGTTACAACCATACCAAAAACATCCCCCTAAGTATCTATGTTAATCTTTTTAAATACATTATTATTTTGGTTCCCCAATTTGAATTTATGAAGTGTATATAATTCCAATTTGGTACATTATATCATAAATTATATATTATTCAATGTATTTGAAGTTACATTTTTATGCTATTTATTTATTATGGAAATTTTATTTTAATGTTACTTAAGACGTATGGTTCCTCTTCCAACATTATCTTAAAATTTCTATATATCAAGCATGATAACCCATATAGTGAGATTTTATGGTATTAAATTACAATATCCATATTATTATCTTCATGTAAGTTTATCAATGGTTATAATTATTTCCCCTTAATATTATTTTAAATTGGATGTTACATTATATTTTAAAATGATTTGGTTTTCAACAAAAGTATTTTAATAACATAGGAAGTTGAATTTAATTATTATCTAATTTCATATTTGATTAGATATTATATGTATATCCATTAATTTATTTAATAATTTTAAAAAATCATTTTAATCTTCTCAAAAAAAATAAAAATGTTTTAAAATAAGATAATTTTAATCTTTTTTTATATTTTTTATGATAGAGTCATTTTAGAAATTTCCATGTGAACATATCGTTCTACGAACATTTTAATTTCTGGTGAAACATTCTCTTCAAAAATTTAAATGTTTTAAAATAAATTTATTTTTCTCATAGATTTAGTTTTTTTCAAAATGATTTCTGAAGTTCATGGATATTTCATATTTATAAATATAAATCTCATAAAAAGTGTTTTTAATAGATTTTAATATCCATTGATATATATTATGATTGGTCAATAATGTTATATAAATATTACCATCCACCTTATTTATCTATTTAGAATATGGAATATCTTTTTCTATTAATGATATGGTCCATCATTTTTATTTCCATTTCTAATTATCCACTATGAAAAAGAATTGATTTTCTTCTAATGTAGTTCCTTTATGAAAACCATGTTTTCCATTTCATTTATTGAAATGTATTCACGTATATTCTACACATCAATTGGTTGATGTAATTATTTACGTAGCTGTATACCCATTATATATGTGCTATAAATATGATATGATATATTATCTTTGTTGATGGGTATTTACTTAGAATGTTATTGAATATATTTTGATACCCAATTATTTAACCTGGGTTTATCATGTTATGAATATTTACTGAAGAGGAAAATATATTTTTTATATGCTTCTATTTGTAATGTATATTAAACCCATTTTATTTCTAGGAGGTTTCTTGATATATTGAATATTTTGTTTCATTTTGAATACATGAATTGATAATATGTGGCTGGTGTCATACATAGACCTTATATTTATTGGTAATGATTATATTTTATGTGATCAAAAGGTTTTATGGGAGTATGTATCCAAATTGAAAGGGTACATGGGAGGATTTATCCCAATCCAAATAGTATATGGTATGATTTATCCCAAGCCAAACGGTACCCAAGAGTATTTATCCCAACACAAATAATACACATGAGTCTTTATCAATTGATAATGAGTACATGAGAGGATTAATCCCTAGAAAATGTTACACATGATGATTATCCCACACCTAAGCGTAAAAAACTGGATTATCCCAAGATCAATATAGCATAAGTTGATTAACCGAAGCCGACAATGTGATGAATATATTAGTGGTTAGTCATATCATATAATTTTGAGGATTAGGTTTATTATATAGTTTATGATTATTTGTTTTTGATATATATTTTTTGTGATATTATTTAATTATATATCTTAATTATATCGAAATTATCATACTAGGATCACTCGTAACTATTGATTTTTATCAATTATGTTTACCCTTAATGAAAATTTTAGATCACCCCTTTATTATGTCTTTATTTTTCAAAAATTATAATAATAAAGAAATTATTTTTTGTATATAATTAGTGTTAGAGTTTTAATATTTTTATGGATTAAGTAGTTTCTTATATATTGGGTTTTTCTAATTATGTGAAAATGTCATGGGTTTTTTGGTTTAAGGATTGATTTTACACTCTAAAACTATAAACCATACAATTATTGGGAATATATGTAATGAAATAATTTATTTAGGTCATGTAAATGAGATAGACACATCTACAGGGAATCATAGTTGGTATCAGAGTAGATTTTTGATACCTTAAAGGTTAGGATGATAGTTGAGGATAATTTAATGTCTGATATGTTAATGTTGAGATCAACTTCAATGAAATAGATAACCAATTAGGTTAGTTGAGTAAATAATTATTATTTTAGTTATTATAATAATATAAATTTATTAAAACCACATGGTTTGGTCTATGGGATACATATTGATATAGTATAACATCTTAATGTTTTAGTATAGAGTAGATTGTGTGGTTATCCATGAAATTACAACCTTTTTGAATATTGGAATGTGGATGTGATAGTGGAACAAATTTAACTATGGGAAATAAACCTGAAAATATCAAGTTGATTATGAATTCAATATTTAAACAAGTATATACTAAATTGGCCTTTGAATAAACATATGGCTTGAAACTCTCGAGTGATATGATTTAGTTAATTTGCATTGACTTTATAAATCATATTAAGGGAATGAAATTAGGTAGGATAACAATAGTAAAGTGGAACAAATTTGGATAACATAGATTAAATTATAGAGATTAAAAGTAAAGGTATATTTAAACTAATATTATTTTTTATGAATAAAAGAAAATTCAAACATTGAGGGAAAAAGTTTCTCAAAAACAATTATGTTTTGAACATTTTAAGAATGTTCGTGATTATTTTACGACATTTATGTTTAGTATTAGGATAATAAGTACATGACAATATAACTTAATAAAAAGTACATAGAAATAAAAGTATTAATGAATGGAATGAAATATTCCTTATGAAATACACTATAGGATTGAGTTTTCATTTTCATAAAATATTTTATACTAATTTTATTGATAAATGGTTTAGATTTTTCTATTTGGATAAAATAGGTTTACATAAATGATGTTTACAAAGGTATGTGTCTAGAAACCACTATGCCTTATAATAAAATAAGGGAGTATAATTTAATTGCTTTAAATATTTGTATGTGCCTATTATGATTGAAAATGATAGTTTTTTTAACTTCCATAAGTTAGAGAGTTTGATACCTTAATAGAAATTAAATCGTAATACATTTATATATTTACAATACAAAGTGATAATTATTAATGATATTATAGTATATTCTAAAATTATTAGGATTATGGGAATAATCTATGGATGTGAATAATATATGGATTATTCTTTTGCGGATTTACTATAATTTTTTGGAAACATATATTTAATGGTATTAATAACATTGAAAAGTGATTTTATGAGAGGGTTATATTTTCAAGTATAATTGTTGCAGAACACATTATTGTGAAATGTATAACTCTTAGGTTTAAAATATATATGATTTATAGGAAATAAGAGGTTTATTTTTCTTGGGAAAAGTGAGTTAGATATTATTTATATCCTTGAGAATGATTATTTAGTTAACAAAAAATGTATCCATGATATTTTTGGTTAATTTTATCTCAATTTTTGGATTATGATATATATTGTTAAATTTGAGACTATATGAAATATTGGATAATAGATATGATTTTCACATATAGGATTAAATTTTTAGAGGAATATGATTTTCTATGGTTTAATGTTTTGGATATTAAAATGGTTTTGGGAGATCTTTCTTGCAAAGAATATATTAGTAGGGTATATACATATTAGGGTATACGATTTAATGGATGGTTAGATGTGTTTGAGGACATATAAAGTCCTTGATATATCTTAAACGAGTAAGGTAGATTTCATATTAAAGGTTATATACCATTCGATTAATATTTTAAGATCAGCCTTACATATTTTATTTTTTGATTTATAATAGAAATTTGAATTAATTAATTTCTTTATGTGGTATAATGTAATGACTTGAGATCTTATATCCTTTCATACTATCATTCAAAAAACTTTCTCAATCACAACAACAGACTATCAAAACATATAAATAAAATGAACTAAAACTTATGAAATGCGCATTATGAATATAATTATTTTTAAAAAAAATATATTAATGAATTAAAATAAATACATATTGTTAATTTTCAATGATTAATATTTGAAAAATGATTCTTTTTTAAGAAAAATTTTTGAATGATATTGTATTTTACCTTAATAAATTAAATTAGTCAAAGTTAAAAGATATTTAAAATAAAAAATATTTAGATTTATAATCCACTATGTAAACATTAAATTATTTAGAAATTCTTGTGAAATAATAATAAAGTCACTTGATGATTAAAATTATTATTTTAAATAAAATTAGGTTTTGTTTAAAAATTATATTTCTGTTTAAAAGATAAATTATCAAATGTCTGAATTTTATTTTAAAAAAATTGATATCATTTTTTGTATTAAAAAAGTCTATATTATCATAAAATGAATTTAAACCTTGTTTCTAATATAATTAATCTTTATGTGAATAGTAAAAAATAATTTTTTTGATAATACCATAAATTTTATGGTATTATAATAATACATGAATAACGTAATGTTTTTTAAATCCTTTTAATTGTAGGAATATTAATTTATAAATTGAAATAGATAATTTAAAAAAAATATATTTTTAATTTTTGAACCCATTTGTTTAATTATTGAAATATATGTAATATTTTACTCTAAAAACTACTTTTTTCACTTATATTAAATTATTGGCTTCATCCATTTGAGAAATTGAAAATATAAAAGTGGAATTCTATTTTTATATCAACATGAACATACTATATAATAAATTTTATTTATTTTGTGTGCATAAACGTTTGATTACTAAGAATAAATATAATGACCATGATAATGATATAACAATAATTTTCAAATAGTTTTTTTCTTTATATATGTTAAATTTTACCTAATATTATAAACTAAAATCATATAAATTATAAAAATTATATTATTATGATACTATATATAATAATATTTTCACGCAATCATTAGGAAATTAACATAAAATAATATTAGGAATACGTAATGTTGATATATTTTTCAACATTGTTTTTTCCTATATATTAAATAATTAACTTATATTTAATATTAAATTATATATATATTTAATTAGAATATATGAATCCGAAATTTAGGTTTATTGTAACAATTGTTTTTATAAGGTTTACCGCAATTTTTTTAAATAAAACTTAAAGTACTTTTGTAATAACTAGTTATAAATATAAATATCAAATGGTAAAACATAGAAAAGAAATGGTAAAAGAATTGAAACATGTGGTAAAGTGGTTTGTAGAGTCTTTATAGTCCTAATATCAGTACAAAATTTATTATTTTTAACTTTAGGAACTATTTACCATTGAATAGTGTCATTCCATTGTTGAAAAATAATGGATGATCACTTAAGTGCTATTTTATTCACTTATAAATGGGAATCAATTCACCCCATTGAAAGATACATATAACTTTCAACATTTACATGATCCTATAATAAATTTAACTCTAATATAATTTCCTTATGTTTTAAAAATTCCCATATTACCCATACCTTATCATAATTCCTTCATTCCCAAGGAGACTTCTAAGAGAATTTACAAGGTCCAAAAGTATGTATTATATAATCCATATCATTTCATTCATGATATGTATCTTAAAAAAATACCATAATAATAGAAATATAACTAATTAAATATAATTAATATACTAAAGTGTTGTTAAATGTATATAACAACTCTAATTTATTCATTTAAATCCACTAAGAAAAAAAAAGACTTATCGTGCGTTTATACAGATTATTGCCTATACAACATGGAATGATTTTTTTCCATTACCAAAAACCATGGATCTTTTAGTAGTTAATTTATGGTTAAAATTAGGTATATTAAACTGTAAATATTAATTAAATATACTATTTTACCTACTATAAGTGATATCTGTAATAAACGATAATAGTAAACTTAGCCTCCAAAAATGAAGATATCAGAGTACCTTTATTAACACGATTTAATTTTTTGAAAACCAATATATTGTAAAATGTTTATCATAATAGAATAATAAAGTTAAAAATAAATATTATTATAGGTATTATAAATTTATTCTACAACACTTCTACTAAATGTCAACTTACCAAAAGTGTTTCATAGAAAATGACCAAACCACCTTAAATAAAAAATATAATCAGAATTTAAAAAATAATAAATAGAATATGATAATAAATGGTAATTAGTAACTTAAATACATATTTATAAGGTTTTTAATAAGTTACCTAATAAAATTAACTTGAGTTTTCCAGAAATTTTGGAAATGATTAGATCAATTCAGGTCAATGGTATGGTTTTGTGCTAACTCAATTTCCATCCATTGATTGACCAACTTTTTTACTGAACTTGTTTGTTCCAAGTATCATTCATTATACATAATTTATAATATTAGTTTTATTTACTTTTTGTTTTTTGGGGTTAATAACGTTTTCCTTATAACTTCACTATAATTTTATTCATACCACAAAGATTATGTTACCAAAAATGGTTTTCTAGGTATCAATTCCCAGTTTTTGAGTCTTGATTCTTTTTATACACCAATGTAATTTTGACAGGTTTATATCAACCCCATTTTTATTTAATATCATGAAATATATTTTATTCACTATATTTTATGTTTAGTTTCATGCATATTATAATTGAAGGTTTATTTATTTTAATATAACTTAAGATGAAAGGATTTATTTTTTAACAAAGTTTTACAATCAAGAGCTATGAAATGTCAAAACCCATAAAGGGAATTTTTATAGTCATTCAATACAATATCTTAATAATTCCATACCCTTTAGTTATATATAGTGATATTTTTTTAACATTTGTAATTTTTTAAATTCAATTCTTTACCATATTTTAAAATTATTTGGGTTTTAACAAAATTAATTGAAAATTATAAAAAAAGTTTTTTTTCTCATATCATTATATTATATTCCATAATTTATGAATACTAGTGTATTTATTTTGAAAATTTAATAATACATTATTAACTACCTTGATTTTAATTTCACTTTTTTAAAAAATCCATTTTAATATATTTTTTTCATTGGTTCTGTTTTGTGAAAGAGACATTTTAGCATTTCTATGTAAATTTATCTTTCTTATAACTTTTAATTTAATATAAAACATTCCATTTATGTGAGTGATATATTTTTAAAATATTTTATTCTAAATATGTTTTTTTATAAATAACCTAATTTATTTTATTAAAATCATTTTTCTTTGAAAAATTATTTTCTTGATCAGGGATCTTCTTCAAATATTTTCACAAACATTATTTCTTTAAATGACTTATATAATGTTACTTTTTATGAAATATGAAATCCATTACATCCTTTATGTTACATATCCATTTACTATGTATTTACAATACTTTTATTCTAAATGTTTTTCACATGACCCCTTCTTCCAAAGGCACCCCTCTTTGGTTTGAAATGATGGAATTGAGATAATGACCCCCCAGTTGGGCCTCTAGTAGGCTCTAGGTTATCGAAAAGAATTGAGGGTATAAAAATCTCAAATATAGAAGGTATTACCATCTATACTAACATTGGATGTAGATATTGTATAAAAACCTACCAATAATATCCAACACATGGGATGAATGTAAACACAAAATTATCCCACATTGCTTGACCAATGCCAACATATACAATGAAGTTCCCTAAGTAAATACAAAAATATTTGTTTTATGATAAAAAATCAACAACATATCTGAATATCAAGATAGTAATGTCTAAAACAATATGAAAATCCATCTTGGAATGATGAAAAATAGTTGGTGTATATGTAGGGTGAGCATAACATGTATACTAAATAAGATCATTCCCTTGTTCGCAAGTGGAAATGTGAAAAGAGAAAACAAATGAACTAGTGAATAAATAGTAGAACTAATAAGAACCAAAATAAGAAAACCAAACAGACCTATCCTCATAATGGATCACGCACCAAACCATGCATTGACTGGTAACTTAGAATCAAAAACATAAAATATACACCACACTTCCTCTTCGCAATTTATTTTCCAATATCATGTTCTGAAGGAGAATGTCTTTTCCTCGCATCCATTCCATATATATCACATCATATTACCATCTATATTTGATGGGTGTCAAGATGCGTCCCTACGTATAAAAACATCGAATGGTCGAGCATCCTGTGCAAGCAGAATTCATCATCATATCAAAACCACATCACATCACACCACTCTTTCATGACATCATATAAAAACCTCATCACATTACTAGGGTGGTAGGGTATCATTAATATGTTCACATCAACCACATTCCATCCTCCCACAATGAAGAGAACCCACCATATATCACATCCTCATCACTGCATAGTAATCTCCATCCCTAAAACATATCATTACTTTATAAGGAAGAAAATGGATGAGGGGGTATCCAACCATCTATATAACCACCGTCAAAAAAACTGGAGGAAACAACTGAAACCCAAAATATTTGCAAATTGGCATGGTTATCCAACATGAGTGGGGAACATATAAAAATAACATAAAATATATAATAAATAGATTAAAAAATACCAAACCTATGGGTCCATAACCACTACACTAGAATATTCCACACCACCATTACAGCACCACTCAATATCATCCAAAACCACCACCACCACAAAATACATTATACCACAAATTTACTATATAAAAATTTAAAAACAAAACTTCTTTTACTGAATCCACCATTTTGTAGATTTAATGATGTTTTACTATTTCCCACTCATTATGAAATTTATTTTCTCATTTATAAACTAATTAATTTATCATTTAATCTATTTTAAAAATCCTCCACATGAAAATTCCAACCCATTGGTATTAATATACCACCACATTGAAATTTATTTTTCCAAGAATATTTATTCCAGGGATAATTGGGAAATTAATGTATCCATGCCACAAAAATTATCAACCATATCTTTCCAACAACCATACACAATAACCACCGCACATCACCACCACCCCAAACATAAATTTCAAAAATACCAACATCATATCTCATGCTAACCAACTATTACAACACTTCCCTACACATTTAACAATCGATTATAGTTTCCACATTTTTCTACACAACTACCCACACCGAAAAAGGAAAAAAATAAAACATGAACACATGATGAATCACATCCTAGATCTAAAAAATTAGGATTAAAGGGTTATATTAATTTAGTTTCTTATTTGGAATGAGTATTATCACACAAAATATATTTCCATGGGAAACAAATTTTTTACAATATATAATTTCTTTAGGGTGGAATCACTCAATAAAAATAATAATTTTCTCACAATAATAATAACTACACTATAAACACGTCTCCTAACAACTGTTATTTTCAGTAATGGAAACAACATGAAAAACCTAATCTACAATAGAAATCAATATAGTAAAACATGTGATTAAATCCCATTAAAATAAATTTTAGATTTACCTTTATATATATATATATATTAAGATGAAATTTTATATCCACCGAGTGGAAGGAAAAATACTACAATCCCAACAGATGAACATCAATTGGGAGAGAACATGGATACCATTCCTTAAGGAAGATTTCCATTCCACTGTGCACAATAGGTTAAAAGGGGAAAAATATGAATACCAAAACCGTATGAGGGAAAAAATGAATCAACATGAATCACATTAACGTATCATAAATATGAATGTCAAATGATCATCAAACTATTATAAAATCTCTTATGTGATTTCTAAAGTTACGTATGAATGGAAACATGGGACTAAGTGGGGGAATCACCTATAATTTCAAATGATCAATATCTTAAACCCAATGATCAAGGAAAGATGAAAGGGAATTGAAGGTCCTCCAAATACACCAAGGGCTTATCCAAAAAATGAGAATAAAAAGAGTGGAAATGGAATTAGTTTGAACCAACGTAGTTATTAATAGAATGAAAATATTCTCATTCACTTAATGAATTGTATATTACCCATGTGAATTTATTTTGCATCCTAGAAATTAATTAAATGAAAATAATCCAAACCGTGATTTTCTCATTTCTTAAACTCAACCAGCATCCAAAAAATTCAGGGCTCCTCAATCCAATTTCAATCACTATGTGAATTTCTCATAAAAGTCATGAGTTATTTCTACATAGAACTCCTCACCCAAAAAAACTAAAGAATCATGATATTCACAATACGTGAACCAAAATATCAACTCAAGAATTCCACATTCACATCATGAACCATATACTAATGTATAATTTCATCTCCAAATTCTTTTGATCCCTCCTTAAACCTCCTCTAGAAAACTCCACATAAGAAAATCACAATGTTATGGGATAATAATGCACTAATCATTAAATTAGAAACCTATACAATGATTCTCATATATGATAGTTTAATATCACCCTAAAGGGAAGGGGGGTCCAAATAATAACCCCACGAGATACCTTTCAAGTATCTCTTTACACTAAAACCACTACTACCAGCCATCATACCATTCGATTTTTTTTAAAAGTACACTATATAACGACACCATCATTCCCAACTAGGCACAGAAAAATTTATATTGTTACAACCACCATAAAAAAATTTTCTGAATAAACATATGCACGACCATTTCAATATTTCCATAACCCAAGCCAAATAACACTCAAGTAGCACACAAAAGTACCCAAAAACATGAATCAAGTAGTCCCCAATATGAATCAAATATTCAATGTGGGTTGAATTAAATACTCTACTTAGTATCAAAACATTTCATATTATAAAATTACTTAATCATGAAGGATGTTTCCCCTATTCATGAATTTCAATCCGTAACACAAATCATCAGAAAGTGTGAAATTAACATCTCAGAAACAATAAGCATGTTTTAACCATAAAATAATCATATAGTAAAAATGTTAAGAAAAACTAATATAAGCTCAGTATAATATGAACACATATACATAGGAAATTTCCATGAACTCCCCTTTAGGTCACCATTCCTCTATATCACACAAACCAAGGGGATGGATCATCCTCATAGAACCTTCCCTTGAAGTTTCAGGATCTCTTCTGGTCACTCTAGGAATGTTGTGTCATCCTAAATATCCAACTATCCTTAGTAAATGATGTTAGAGTCATAATCAAGATATTGATGAATATGGTATAGCTGGAAGGTTTCATGGATCTAGTCTTATAAAGGCTTGTAATTTTGATGTATTCTTTTATAAATAAATGGGGATTTTACAAGTTCGTGAAAATTGATGACACGTGATTCCAAGGCTTGGGGTTCCTGGAATGAATTTCTGAATATTATTTCTGGTACTTTCAGTAAACATATGAGAGGGTTTTTATTACTTTTAAACCGGTGCTCGGAATTGAAATCTGAGGCCACTATGGAACTCGCAGTGCCGATATTCTCTTAAGGAGACTTTCACCTCGACAACAGTTGGTCGAGGGTGAAAGTTAGTTTATGGGTTTTTTTGTGAAGGAATAAAATAAAAATAAAATTGTGGAAACATTTTATTTTTATTTGAATCAACCATGTAAATTTTGTGGAGGTGGGACCATATGAGTTTTATCCTCCATATGGAAGTTGAGAAGTGGGGACCACCAGACCATAACATCCCCTGTGAGGTTATGGTGGTGGGGACCACCCAAGCCTAACCTCCCATGAAAGGTTATGGTGGTGGGGGCCACCAGAGGTATAAACATATTCAACTACCTCATTAATGTGGGGGACCTCTTGGTCTTCCTCCACATTAATTGTGCCATCCCTTGGTATCCTCCCTTTTTAATTTTTCAAAGACAACCCATTTATTATTGCAAATTAATTAAGAAAACATTGAATCACCAACAAAATAAATAGTTAGACATATTTTAATTGGTTGGCTATTCATTTGTTGCCAAAGGAGGATTGGGAGAACATGGGAGAAGGCTCTTGAATGAAGAACTTCACCTCCCAACAAAGAACACTCTACCAACAAATGACACCGACCACCATCAACCTTCTTCCTCCGGACTTCTTCTGATGTGGGACATCCTCATCTATGGAGAATCGAACACCGTACTACCTTCTTGCGCCAATGTCATCAAGAGGACAAGGAAGGGGTTTTTCCTATTTCATTATCACTTTCCATTGTTCTCCCCTTCTAATTATTTTGCGGGAATGGGAATAGAGATTGATGAGGGTTGTGGGAAATGATGTTTTAAAATAGCATCCTTACATATTCATGCTTCGTTCTTTGTGAACCACTTGCTTCCACTATAAACACAGAGGTTGTAGGCCAAACGAACATGGTCCAAACCCTCTGCCATTCTTCTTTGATGTGTTCTTCGAAATGGGGGATGGTGATGAAGGTTAAGAAGGAAATAATTCCGCCAATCGTGGATTCTACAACCTACTCCGCCCCGTAGCACTTTGTCCTCCCAGCCAAATCAGCCCCATGACCGGCCAAGCCACCCGTGGCCGGACAGAGCTTCCACGCCGCCCCGGGCCAAAACACTTCATCTTTCTGTTGCTGTGTCGGGCTGTGATGCCATTTCCATCCACCGTGCCGATCTGTAGCACTGCCACCGTGTCGAGCCGCCACACCACCCTAGGATAAAACCCCTCACTGCGCTGCCACTATGCCGAGCCTCCACGCCACCATTGTCCGCCATGCCGAGTCGCTGCGCCACCACCATCCGCCGATCCACACCGTCATTCCGCCGAGCCTCTGCCACCATTGTTCCCTCACCGCGGCCCTGCGAGCCACCCACGCTACGGCCCCTTGAGCTACCCGAGCTGCCCTAGACATGGAATTTCATATTTCCCTCAAGACACCCTCCGAGGCCGAGCCACCTCTGCAGTCACTCTCGTCCATCGGGACAAACCCAGCGGGCCGGGCCGGGTCGGCCCGACCGGGTCAGACCGGACATGGGCCCACTATGACCCTTTACATTCATTTGGCCATAACATTGGCACCGACCGTCCATTAGAAGAACCGTCAGCAACACTGAAAATCATGGAAAGAGATGGTCCCTTTGATTATACCCCATTGAGTTTTGGTTTGAGATGGGGAACAGTCATGTTGGATCAAGCACAAATCCAACCAGGCCCCTGGGACTAAAAGGCTAATAACTCACAGACCGAGCGTCCGATTGACCCACTATCTATTACGTTGAGACCCCTATGATGTGACAGACCTTTAGATACTTCTTCTTGGGACTTCAGGGAAGTTGGTGTATCAACCAGTAGCTTGTGGAGAGGATCCTCCCAGAGACGAGTGAGCATAGTGCCGAGACCAAGTGTCTAGATGTGACTTGATGACTGCTGACCATTTCGACACTAGGTGACTCAACATGCCCAGTGGGGAGAGCCTTGGTGACGTGGAAGACCCACAAAGGGGAGTTCCTTGGTGACGTGGAAAACCTAAAGTACTCGACAAGAGAAGTACCTCAACAATCCTCAAGGGGGAGCGCCACTATATGACGAGGCAGACCTACAGTGGGGAGCTCCTCTGTGTGACATGGCTGACCCATAGTACTCGACAGGAGGATTACCTCAGCAGTCCAAGGTTAGTGGGAAGCGCCTATGTGTGACGCATTAGGCCTATAGTACTCGATAGGGGAGGAGTTCTCCAGTAGCTGAGGTGTTCGACATTGTAATGTTACTTGATACTACCCCTAGAATAAATCTAGGTTTGAGCTGAGTCATAACCTCAATAGTTTCATCATGATAGAGATGGATTACTTGATAACATAGGTATATATATAGGAATATACCTAATCAAGGTTACCTGTTGATTTCATACTTTTTGTTTTATCCTTTTTTGTATTTTGTGAGACCTAGAGGGTCTTGGGGTCCCTACTGATTATCGTTATACTCACGCATGCACGGGCTATGCCCGTACCATGTTGTGTTAGATGTAGAAGACAGACAGTCTTGACTGAGGACGAGATTACCTAGACTGGGAAGTACCTAAAGGTGGACCTTACGAAGAGTCGGTTCATGGAGGAGACGGATGGATGGGGAGTGCTGAGGAGGCCATTCATACCCACCCTTCAGGTAAGTACCTCGAAGGATGACCCAGAATATGACTTTACCTTTTTTTAGTTGTATTGCAATACAGGTGTACTTTTACTTTCTAGTTGGGATTGTATTCTGGACCTATGTACTTTTAGCACTCTTCTGTTATACAGTTTACTTGGTGTTTCATATCTAGTGGTGTGATTGCTTTTGTCTGTGTTTACAGGCTATAAAGGCAATTTCTTCCCAGTTTTAGGGAATTAATCCATTGGTGCTAGTCACGAGCCCCTGGAATATGGAAGACGGACTTGTGGTAGTCATGACACAGGCCCTGGGGGATAGGTCATGAAAAATTGGTATCATAGGAGTCGGTTCTACTGCATATAGTAGGACTTCGATATTTTCTATGAAGTAATAGTGTTAAGTGTAATTAGTGCGGTTTTCAGTTCAGGGAGTCCAGTGTTGGTGCAGCAGCCTACGTATCCATACACCAGGACATAAAATTATGATATTTGACTCAGTTCATGAATACAATGGTTGCATGTGTGTTTTCAAGTGTCTTCTTTGTGAACATTTTGAGTAAGATCACCGGGTTAGCTCAAAAGCTATAACTTTTTGACCGTAGCACACCTGTTTCGTTTCAGGATGCCTCTACGTAGCCATATATCTAGAGTTCGGAGTGTTTTATGCACCGATATCCCACCAAGAAATGAGGACTCGGTGTAGGGCCCTCTTCTATTAGAGGCACTAGCAGAGGTACAAGTGGTATTATTCCTTGTTGGGCCACTGATGCCACCAGCCCCTGCAGTTCATGGTGCACGCCACTGGAGCGCATTGCACGAGTTCCAGTGCCAGAGGCCAACCGGGTTCAGGTGAGAGACGAACCCACAGGCAGCTGAGTATTGGATGGAGTTCATGGTGAGAGTTTTCTATTTGGAAGGGACACCAGCTGCTTTCATAGTGATCCTTACCACCGACCTTCTACAGGCATCAGCAGGTGGATGGTGGAGCTCGATGCTCCAGGTTCATGATAAGATGATTCTTCTCTGGGTAGACTTCGAGAGACTGTTTTTTGAAGAGTTTGTCCCAGCGACTCTTAGCGTAGTGCACATACAAGAGATACTTAATCTGCAGTAGGTCAGAATGACTTTAGCTCAGTATTCGGTGAGGTTCACAGACCTCTCACGTAACTCCACCAATATGGTGTAGGACCCATTCACAAGGCCTGTACCATCGAGTAGAGAATCAGGTAGGAGATTAGATCATCGATGGTCTCACTCAGCATCCCAATGCAGGAGGGGGTGTTAGAGATATCCCCCTTGGTAGAGAGTTTCATTTCCGAGCGGTAACCTATAACGAGACCCACTACCAGTCATCACGTAGCAGAGGCTTCTATGGCTGGCAACAGATAGACATCATAGAGGTCCAAAGGGACCAGACTTATAGGTGGATTACTCCATGACTCTGGATCGGATGTGTGGGGAACCCGCTGTGGATCCAGTTATGCTAGGAGTGTGCAATGTTTCTTATGCGGTAGGTAGGGTCACATGGATCATGATTTTCTGACCCGTCTCTTGGATGATCAGAAGATGATCGATGGACCACCTAGGGAGAGATAAAGATTTGACTGAGGAAGTATATAGGGAGAAGGAAGATGTGGCAGAGGAGCGGGTTGTGTAGTTGGCGGTGGGTGATGATTTGAGGTGTCACCGGCACCACCACTAGGGGGTCCACCCTGATAGTAGGGAGAAGGTGGACAAGGGTGAGATCAAATTTAGGAATTTGAGGTCTACGATCACAAATATCTAGAGATGATAAGAGGTACGGTTTTTGTCTACTCCACTTTAGCGGAAGTACTTATAGACACAGGTTCCAGTCATTCTATTTTTTCCACCACCCTTGTTCGGATCTCCAAGATTCTGATGGAGCCATTGGCTCAATCCTAATGGTTAGATACTCCTACGAGAGAAGATTAGATGATTACGCACTGGGGCCGATAGTGTGAGCTTACTCTAGGAGGCGAGAGCTTGGACTGGATCTCCTAGTAGCGGTGTCAAGGCCTTATGATATCATCTTGGGGATGGACTGGTTATCTACAGTCCATGCTCAGATAGACTGTATTAGGCTCAAAGTGCGGTGTGTCCGCACGTATGGGACTAGATTTACCTTCACTAATGATAAGGGAGATGTTCCAGTGTAGAATGGACATACTCGGAGGAGGGTGCAGCCGATTACTCATCAGTTGGCTAGCCTTACCCTCAGACCGGTTGATGTGGAGAGTCTGAGTTATCCTTTTGTGGTGGACCAGTATGCAGATGTTTTCCCTGATGATGTCTCAGGTCTAACTCATCTTAGAGAGGTGGAATTTTACATTGACTTGTACCCCGGGACGACACTGATATCTACACCAGCATATCGGATGTCTCCCGTGGTGCTTCGTGAGCTGCGAGTATATCTAGAGGACTTGCAGGGGAAGAGATTCATTCGACCTAGTGTTTCTCTCTAGGTAGCTCTGGTTCTATTCACTAATAAGGCGAATAGGAGCATGAGGCTTTTTGTTGACTATCGGTTCCGAAACCTGGTGACTGTGAAAAACAAGTACCCACACCCAAGGATTGATGGCCTCTTTGATCAGCTAAAGAGAGAACATTGGTTCTCAATCATAGACCTCAGATTAGGTTATCATAAGCTCAGAGTAAGAGACAAAGATGTGCTGAAAACTTATTTCTGATGTCTGTACAGCCACTGCAAGTTCTTGGTTATTCCATTCGGTGTAACCAATTCTCTAGCAGTGTTCATGGGACTCATGAAAATGTTCTTTCATCCATACCTCGATTGCTTTGTCGTAGTCTTCATCGACGACAATCTAATCTACTCGACTAATGAGGAGGATAATGCCTATAATTTTCATGTAGTAATGGACACACTCCCAGACCAACAGCTTTATAGTAAGCTCTCAAAGTGCCAGTTCTAGATCTGAGAGGTTCACTTTCTAGGACATGTCATATCGAAGGCTGCAATTGCTATGGATCCATCAAATATTGAGGCAGTACTTTCTTAGGATCTGCCCAGGAGTGTGACAGTGGTACGGAGATACCTAGTTTTGGCGGGATACTACCAGATATTTGTTCTAGATTTCTCCAGAGTTTCATCACAACTATTATCCTTGACGAAGAAGGGGAAACCCTTCGTTTGGTCCAAGAAATGCTAGTGGGGTTTTCAAGAGCTGAGGCAGAGGGTGACTAGTTCCCCCATGTTGAGGCTTCCAGAAGAGGGCTTAGGGTATGTAGTTTACTGCGACGCATCATGGACCAGACTCAGATGTGTCCTGATTCAAGAGCAAGAAGTGATCGCATATGACTCTTGATAGCTAAGAAAACATGAGAAGAACTACACTACCCATGACCTGGAGTTATCAGCAGCGGTCTTCTCCTTGATGATGTGCCGAAACTATCTAATGGGTGAGCATTTTACCGTGTACAGTGATCACAACAGACTCAGATATATATTATCATAGAAGGACCTGAACCTGAGATAGAAACATTTTCTTGAGTTCCTCCAAGACAATGACTTCTAGATAGTCTATACTCTAGGTAAGGGGAAAGTTGTTTCATATGCATATTGTAAGAGATCTAGTATACAGCTACTAGGTGAGGTTAAGGAGAAGTTGGTCGCTTTGCAGATATCCTTTGTGAATAGTGATGGAGTAGTTTTTCTTCAGTCTCTTATAGTCACTCCCCCAATTTTTCAATGATTCAAGGAGGCGCAACATGGGGACAATGACTGCAAGGCACGACATGCTCAGATATCCACAAGACAAGCACCTAATGGATTTTCTGAAGGTGGGGATCAAGTAATCCTCTTCAGAGGACGTACCATGGTACCAGTGTCACTACAAGAGTAAATGTTGAGGGAGTTCCACACATCCCCTCTAGCGGTACATCCAGGAGTGAAGAATATGTACCATGATCTCTGACGATAGGACTGGTGGCCAAGAATAAATAAAGTAGTAGAAAAGTTTGTTTCTTAGTGGCTCACTTTTCAGCAAGTGAAGACAGAGTATCCGGTACCAGTAGGCTTGGTTTAGCCTTTAGAGGCCCCAGAGTGGAAGTGGGATGAGATATCCATGGTCTTCGTGACCTAAATTCCTCGTACATCAAGAGGTTGTGACTCTATCTGGGTGATCGTCAACTAAATCACCAAGTCGTCCCACATTTTCTCAACTACAGAGAATGTTTTAGTAGAGTTATTGGGACACCTCTATGTGCAGGATATTGAGCAGCTACATGGAGTAACCATGATGATTGTCTCCAATCGTGATGCACATTTTACTTCCCAGCTATGGAAGGGGTTATAGGTGGATTTCGAGACACATATTCATTTAAGCACCACCTTCAATCCTCAAACAGATGGTCAGACTAAGCAGACCATTCAGACCATCGAGGACATGCTGCATGCTTGTGTCCTCGACTTCCTTCACAACTGGGATGATCACTAACCTTTGTTGGAGTTTTCATATAACAATATCTATCTCTCCCCCATAGGGATGGAACCTTTTAGGGGTTTTACATGCTACCACAATGAAGTTTCAAATCATCCAGGAGCGTATAAAGACTACACAGATCAGGTAGAAGTCATATTCCGACAAGAGACAGAGACCTCTACAGTTTGGGAATGGAGACAACGTATTTCTATGGGTATCAACTCGACGAGGTCTACAATGTTTTATCCGAGGAGAAAATATATCACTTAGGTTTCTCAGACATTTTCAGGTCATCTACAGAGTTGGTGATGTGGCATATCACTTAGCTCTTCCACCTCAATTACACCGGGTGCATGACATATTCCACATATCTCTATTGAGGAGATACATGCATGACTTTTCTCACATCCTCGACCATGGTGATCTGGATGTCGATGATGGGGTGACTTTTTTGGAGGTTCCAATAGAGATTGCAGATCTACAGGAGCTGGTCCTTCATAGATGGTCAATACCTTTAGTGGGCAGTTGTTGGCAGCACAGGAACCTCTAGGAGAGCACATGCCAGCGAGAGACTCAGATGCATGCTCAGTACCCCCACTTGTTCCCTTAGTTTGAATTGTGCATAACGAGGATGTAATGATAGAGGTGGGTATAATGTAATAGCCCATAATTTCATTTTAATTATTATTTTTTAAAATAAATGGGAATTTTACGAGTCCACAAAAATTGACTGCACATGATTTCGATGCTTGTAGTGCCCGAAATGAATTTCTGAACATTATTTCAAGTATGTTCAGTAAACGTATGAGAATGTTTTTATAACATTTAAAACGGTGTGTAGAATTGTGATCTAAGGCCACCGTTGAATTCACAATTCCGATATTTTCTTAAGAAGGATTTCAGCTTGATAGTAGTTGGTTGAGGGTGAAAGATAGGTTTTTGGGATTTTCATGAAGGAATAAAATAAAAATTAAATTTTGAAAACATTTTATTTTTATTTGAAGCACCATGTGAATATTGTGGAGGTGGGACCACATGTGTTTTATCCTTCATGAGGAAGTTTAGAAGTGAGGACCACCAGACCATAACCTCATATGTGAGGTTATGGTTGTGGGGACCACCCAAGCCTAACCTCCCATGAGAGGTTATGGTGGTGGGGTACACCCAAGGTCTAAACCTCTTCAACTCCCTCATTAATGGGGATTTGAATCTTGAGCTTCGTCCACATTATTGTTCCAACCCTTGGTATCCTCCCTTTATAATTTTTCCAATGTAACCCATTTATTGTTTCCGATTAATTAGGCCAACATTAAATCACCAAAAAAATAAATAGTTAAACATATTTTATTTGGTTTGAAATTCACTTGTTGGAAAAGGAGGATTGGGAGAACTTGGGAGAAATATCTCCAACAAAGAACTTTACCTCCCAACGAAGAACACTCTGCCAACGAAGAACGTCGACCCCCTTCGACCTTCATCCTTAAGAATAATTTTGGCGTGGGACGTCCTCATCTTCGGCGAATCGACAACCATACTTATTTTTTGTTGCAACACCATCAAGTGAATGATTTAGGGGTTTATTTATATTTTATTATCCCGTTCCATGTTCTCCCCTTCTAATTTTCTGTGGGATTGGGAATAGGGTTTGAAGAGGGTTGTGGGAAATGATTTTTTCAAATATTTACCTTAAAAATTCATGATTTGTTCTTTGTGAACCGCTTTCTACCACTCCTAACTCAGAGGGTGCGGGCCAATCAAACATGGCCTGACCCCTCCGTAATTATTCTTTGATGAGTTCATCCAGATGAGGGAAGGAAAAAAAGAAGACGAAGGCAATGGTTCTGCCACCCGCGACGCTTCTCCCTCCTGGCCAAACCAGCCCCGCGCCCGACCGAGCCACCCGCGGACGCACTGAGCTGATGCACCACCTCGGGCTGACCCCCTCGTCGCGCCACCGTCGGGCCGAGCCATCGCACCACCACCATCTGCCATGTCGAGCCACCGTAGTGCCTTCATGCAGATCTTCCACGACGTCGTTGTGCCGAGCCACCACGCCGCCCTAGGCCGATCCCCCTCACCGCACCCTTATCATCCACCGCACCAAGACGCTGCTCCACTACCATCCACTATGCCGAAAAACCATCAGTCAAGACGTCACTTCCACCATTCCCTCACCACGTCCCTCCGATCCACCCTTACTGTGGCCCTCTAAGCTTCCCACACCATGGTCTTACGAGCCACCTTGTTCCAGGCCGGCCCGCGGTTGAGCCATTCTGCAGCCAAGACACCCTCAGGGAACCCTCCAAGTCTGAGTCACCTATGTGGTTCCTTGTGGCCATCACGCTGAACCCAACAGTCCAGGGCCCCCAGTGGGCTAGGCCGAACCTAATGGGCAGGGCTGGGTAGGCCTTACCGGGTCGGACCGGACCCGAGCCCACTACGACCCATTACTTTCTTCTGGCCATTACTTTTGCACCAAACATATATTTGATGAACCATCAGCAGTGATGGAAAATATTGTAGTGAGTTGGCCCCTTTGAGTATACCCCCACTGAGTTTTGGTTTGAGATGGGGAATGATCGGGTTGGATCGAGCATGAATCCAACCGGAACCCCGTGAGTAAAAGGCTAATAACTCACTGACCGGGCATCCGATTGATGTGAAGTCTGTTACGTTGAGGCCCCAATGATGTGGCAGACCTTTGAGATACTTCTTCTTGTGACTTCATGGCAGTTGGAGTATCGACCAGTATCTTTTTGAGTGGATCCTCATGGAGACGTGTGAGCATAGTGTGAAGACCAAGTGGCTGACTGAGACTTGACAACTGCTGACCGTTTCGACTCAGAGTGACTCGACAGGACCATTGGGGAGTGAGTTGGTGATGCGGAAGACCCATGGTGGGGAGCCTCTTGATGACGCAGCAGACCAATGGTACTCGATGGGAGGAGTACCTCAGCAGGCCTTGAGGGGGCGTGCCTCTGTGCAATGTGGCAGACCCACGGTGGCGAGAACCTTTGTGTGACAGGGCAGACCCATGGTACTCAACAAGAGGATCACCTCACCAGTCCAAGGTCAGTGGGAAGCGCCTCTATGTGACGTGGTCGGATCACTCAAATCGATAATGGAGGAGTTCTCCAGCAGCCGAGGTGTTGGACATTGCAATGTTACCTGATACTACCCCTATTATAAATCCTGGTGTGAGCTGAGTCATAACCTCTTTTTTTCCTCATGATTGAGATAAATTATTTGATAACATAGGTATATGTATGGGCACATAACTAAGTACGGTTATATGGGAATTTGATACTTTCTGATTTATCCTTGTTGGTTTTTGTGAGACCTAGAGGGTCTCGGGGTCCCTATTGAGTATCGTTATACTCACCACTACACGGGTTATGCCCGCACCTTGTTGTGTTGGATGTAGATAAAGGAAAATTCTGATTGAGGATGAGAGTACGTAGACTAGATGGTACCCGGAGGTGGACCTTACGATGAGTTTGTGCATGGAGGGGACGGACGGACGAGGAGTGCTGAGGTGGAAATTTGTACCTACCTTTTAGGTAGGAACCTCGAAGGAAGACCCAACATCCGACTTTCCCTTTTTTCAGTTGTATTGTAACATAGATGTACTTATACATTCTAGTTGGGCTTGTATTCTGGTCCCTTTTACTTTTAGCACTCTTTTGTTATACAATTTACTTGGTGTTTAATATCCAGCTGTGTTCTAGCTTGTGTGTGTGTTTATAGGTTATAAAGGCAATGTTTTCCCAGTTTCAGGAAATTAGACATTTTTTGCTAGTCTCCAGGGACTATAGAAGGTCGGCATGGGGTAGTCATGGCACAGGCCCTGAGGGACGGCTCATGACAAATTGGTATTAGAGGAGTTGGTTCTACCGTAGAACATTGGACTCTAATCTTTTCTATGAATCAATAGTGTTACAGGTAATGAGTGAGGTTTTCAGTTCAGGAAGTCCAGTGTTGGTGTGGCGGCTGATTTATCTGCACAACAGGACCCTGAATTCAAATATCTGACTTAGTGCACAAAAACACTGATTTCGTGAGTGTTTTCAAGAGTCTTCTTTTTGAACTCTTTGAGTCAGCTCACCAGGTCACATGACCAGGTATAACTTTTTGACCGTAGCGTACCTATCTCTTTTCAAGATGCCTCCACGTAGACAAACGGCTAGAGTTTTGAGAGTTGTATGCATACATATCCCACCGAGTGATGTGGCCTCCATTCAAGGACATATTCCAGTAGAAGCACTAGCGGATGCACCAACTGTACAATTCCATATTGGGCCACTGATGCCACCAACCACAATAGCAGATGGTGCATGGCGCTTGAGCATGATGCATGAGTTCCAGCGCCATAGGCCACCCAGGTTTAGGGGAGTGATGGACCCATAGGTAGCTATGGATTTCTTGGAGGTTGCGGTGAGAGTTTTCCGATTGGTAGGGACAACAGCTCAGTACAAGGCGATCCTTTCTGCCAGCCTTCTACAGGAAGAAGTAGGCAGATGGTTGAGCTTGATGCAACAAGTTCATGATGGGGAAACACTTCTCTAGGTAAGATTCGAGAGCCTGTTTCGGGCAGTGTTGGTCCCAACAAATCTTCGTGTAGTGCACATACAATAGTTACATTATCTTCAGTAGGGAATCATGTCTGTAGCTAAATACACAACGAGGTCCACAGACCTCTCACGTTACTCCATTGATATGGTGTGGGACCTATTCTTCAGGGCCAGAACCTTCGAGCAGGGACTCAGGTGGGAGATTATAGGATCGATGGCCTCACTTAGCATCCTGACATAGGTGGGGGTGTAAGATAGAGCCTTCTTGGTGGATAGTTTCCTTGTCGAGCAGTCACCAGCAGCAAGACCCACTACCAGTCCTCATATAGTAGAGTCTTCCGCAGCTTGCAGCAGATAGATATCACAGAAGTTTAAGAGGACTATACCTACAGGTGGACGACCAAATGACTCAGGATCGGCTGTGTGGGGCACCAGAAGGAGATCCTGTTATTCCAGGAGTGGGCATGGTCACATGGCTCTTGACTATCCGACCCATCATTCGAATGATCAGCAGATGGTCGAAAGACCACCCAGGAGGAGTCAGATATTTGGCCAAGGTGGTAAGAAGAGAGTAGGCAGACATGGTAGAGGAGCAGGTCATGCAGCTGGCGGTGGGCGATGATTTGAGGTGTTACCGCCGCCACCACTAGGAGGTCCACCTTGACCGTAGGGAGCAGATGTATAAGGGTGAGCTCACCTTCAGGTGGTTGAGGCCTACGATCATGACTCTTCAAAGATTATACAAGGAACGATTTGTGTCTACTCCACCTCAGCTACAGTACTTATAGACATAGGTTCCAGTCATTATATTATTTAAATCACCCTCGTTCATATCTTGAAGATTCCGACGGAGCTTTTGGCTTGATCCTTATGGATAGATACTCCTAAGAGAGTATATGCGATGATTACGCACTGGTTCTGGCAGTGCGACCTAACTCTAGGAGGTGAGAGCTTCGATTGGGATCTCATAGTAGCGGCTTCGAGGACTTAAGTCTTCATCTTGGGTATGGACTGGTTATCTACAGTCCATTCATAGATTGAATTTATTTGGCAAAGAATTGCAGTGTGTCCACACGGATGACACCATTTTATCTTCATCAGTGAGAAGGGATCCTTTGTAGCATAGGATGGACTTACCCGGATGAGGGTGCATCCAATTACTCATCAGTTGGCTAGCCTTACCCTCGGAGCGGTTGATGTGGAGAGTCTGAGTTATCTTATTGTGGTGGCCCAGTACACGGATGTTTTCCATGATGATGTCCTGGGTCTACCTCCTCGAAGAGATGTTGACTTTTACATTGACTTGTACCCCAGGACGACACCGATATCTACCCCAGCATATCAGATGGCACCCGTAGAGCTTCGTGAGCCATGGGAATAGCTAGAGGACTTGAAGGGGAAGGGATTCATTTGACCTAGTGTTTCTCCCTGGGTAGCTTTGGTTCTGTTCGCCAAGAAGGCGGATGGGAGCTTGAGGCTTTGTGTTGAATATCAGTGCCTGAACAAGGTGACTGTGAAGAACAAGTACCCAATCCAAAGGATTGACGATCTCTTTGATTAGTAGAAGGGAGAATAGTGGCTCAAGAAGATAGACCTTGGATCAGGCTATCATCAGCTTAGATTATGAGATGAGGATGTGAATAAAATGTATTTCAGATGTCGGTAGCCCCACTATGAGTTCTTGGTTATGCCATTCGGTGTAACCAACACTCCAGCAGTGATCAGGCTAATCATGACAGGATCTTTTAGCCATACCACGATTTCTTTATCATAGTCTTCATCAACAACATTCTGATCTACTAGAATATTAAGTAGGATCAAGCCTATCATTTTCATGTAGTATTGGACACACTTCAAGAGAACCATATTTATGGTAATCTCTCGAAGTGCCAGTTCTGGAACCGATAGGATCACGTTATAGGACATTTCATCTCAGAGGCTGGAGTTGCAGTGGATCCAATAAAAATTGAGGTGGTACCTTCTTAAGAGCCACCCAGGAGCGTGATAGAGGAACAATGTTTCTTGGGTTTGGCTGGACACTACCGGTGATTTGTGCCATATTTCTCCAGAGTTTCATCACCACTATAATTCTTGATGAAGAAAGGGCTACCCATCATTTGGTTAGAGAAATGCCAGTAGAGTTTTCAGGAGATGAGGAAGAGGTTGACTTTTGCCCCCATATTGAGGCTTCCAGGGAAGGGTGTCAGGTACATAGTTCAATATGATGCATCCGAGACCAGACTCGGATGTTTCCTGACATAGGAGCGAGCAGTGATCACATATGTCTCTCAACAGCTAAAATAGCATGAGCAGAACTACGATACCCATGACCTATAGTTAGTAGCAGTGGGCTTCTCCTTAAAGATGTGGCCACACTATCTGATGGGCATGCATTTTACCATGTACTCTTATCACAAGTGTCTTAGGTATAACTTCTCACAAAAGAAAATGAACCTGATAAAACGACATTTTCTTGATTTCTTCTAGGACTATGACATCGAGATAGTATATACTCCAGGGAAGGGGAATGTTGTTGTAGATGCACTCAATAGGATATCTAGTATACAACTGTTGTGCGAGGTGACAGAGCAGCTGGGCGCTTTGCAGATATCCTTTGTTGATAAAGATGGAGCAACCTTTCTTCAGTCTGTGACACTCATCCCCCACTTTTTTAGACAGTTAGGGAGGTACAATGTGGGGATGATGAATGTGAGGAACGATGTGCTTAGATATCCATAGGACATGCACCTGATGTAATTTATAAATCTAGGGAGCACGTCATCCTCTTCAGAGGATGTACCATCGTACAAGTTTCTCTTTAGAAGGATGTTTTGGGGGAGTCCCATACATCCCCTCTAGAGATGCATCCAAGAGTGGAGAATATGTAGCAAGATCTCTGATGACAACAATGATGTTTGGGAATGAAGAAAGCAGTAGTAGAGTTTTTTTCTCGGTGCCTCACTTATCCGCAAGTGAAGGCAGAGCATTAGGTACCAGCAGGCCTGGTTTAGCCTTTAGAAGTCCCGAAGTGGATGTGGGATGGGATATCCATGAACTTCATGATAGGACATCCACACACATCCAGAGTTCATGTCTCTATATGGGTTATAGTCGACCGACTCACCATGTCGGTATACTTTTTACTGATCAGAGAGAAGAGTTTAGTAGAGAGCTTGGGACGACTCTATGTGTAGGAGATTATGCGGATTCATGGAGTACCCATGATGATTGTATCCAATCATGATGCATTTTTTACTTCCCGGTTATGGAAAGGGTTATAAGTGGATTTCAGGAGACAGATTTGTTTGAGAACCACCATCTATCCTAAGATGGATAGTCAAACTGAGCAGACTATTCACACCCTCAAGGACATGATGTGTGCTTGTGTCCCTGACTTCAGTCGCAACTAGGAGGATCACTTACCTTTGGTGGAGTTTGAATTCAACAAAATTTATCACTCCACCATAGGGATTTCACCTTTTGAGGTGTCGTACTAGTTACCACAGAGAAGATGCAGATCATCTAGGAGCGAATGAAGACTACACAGAGCAGGCATAAGTCATATGCTGATAGGAGACAGAGACCTCAAGAGTTCGAGGATGGAGACCACGTCTTTTTATTGGTCTCACCCTGAAGAGGTCTACAGAGATTTGTCTAGGGCAGAAAGTTATCTCTGAGGTTCATCAAATCTTTTTAGGTCCTCGGTAAAGTTGAAGAGGTGGCATAATGTTTATCTCTTCTATATCAGTTGCATCGGGTGCACGACGTCTTCCACATATCCCAGCTAAGGAGATACATGCATGACCCTTATAACATCATCGACCATGGAGAGCTGGACATCGACTATGGGGTGAAATTTATAGAGGTCTAAGTAGAGATTGAGGATCGGCAGGAGCGGGTCCTTCATTGACGATCGATACCTCTGGTGCGCATTCACTGGAAGCACAAGAACCTCCACGGGAGCACATGGGAGTGGGAGGCTCAGATGCGTTTTTAGTACCCCAGCTCATCCCCTTAGTTTGAGTTGTGGCATAAGAGAACGTAAATACTAAGGTGGGGAGAATTAAAAGACCCAAAATTTCTATGTAATTAATATCATTTTAAATAAATGGAAATTTTATGAGTCTGTAAAAATTAAAGACACATGATTCCAATGCCCGGAGTGCTCTGAATTAATTTATAAACTTTATTTCAGGTACATTCAGAAAACGTACGAGTGGCTTTTTATAACTTTTAAACTGGTGCTCGGAATTGAAATCTGAGGTCACTATTGAAACTGCAATGGCAGTATTCGTTTAAGGAGACATTCACCTCGACAACAGTTGGTTGAGGGTAAAAGATAGTTTTTGTGTTTTTCGTGAAGGAATAAAATAAAAATAAAAATATGGAAACATTTTATTTTATTTGAAGCACCCATGTGAATATTGTGGAGGTGGGACCACATGATTTTTATCATTCATGTGGAAGTTTAGAAGTGGGGACCGCCAGACCTTAAACTATCATGTGAGGTTATGGTGGTGGGGACCACCCAAGCCTAACCTCCCATGAGTGGTTATCGAGGTGGGGGCCACCCGATGTCTAAACATTTTCAACTCCCTCATTAATGTGGAGGAGACTCTTGAACTTACTCCACATTAATTGGGAAAATCCTTGGTATCCTCCCTTTTTAATTTTGCAAATGCAACCCATTTATTGTTTCCAATTAATTAATCCAACTATGAATCACCAAAAAATTAAATAGTTATTTATATTTTATTCGGATGGTTATTCATTTGATGGAAAAGGAGGGTTGGGAGAACTTGGTAGAAGGCACTCCAACGAAGAACGTCACCTCCAAACGAAGAACACTCTGCCAAAGAAGAACGAAGACCTCCTTCAACCTTCATCCTCGGGACTTCTTACGACGTGGGATGTCCTCATCTACGGCGAATCGACAATTGTACTACCCTCTTGTGCCAACGTCATCAAGAAGATGAGGTAGGAGTTTATTTCTATTTGATTATCTCTTTCCATGTTCTTACCTTATAATTACTTTTCGGTATTGGGAATAGATATTGATGAGGTTTGTTTAAAATAATATTTTAAAATATCTTCCTTACATGTTCATGCTTCGTTCTTTGTGAACCGCTTGCTACCACTCTAAACACGGAGGGTGCAGGCCAAATGAACATGGACCGACCCCTCCGTCATTCTTCTTTGATGTGTTATTCTAAATGGAGGAAGGTGATGATGTCAACGACGTCACCGCCTATGGCCTCCGCAACCCGCGCTGCCCCGTGGCGCTTCACCCTTTCGGCCGAACCGACCCCACGCCCGCCCGAGCCACCCATGGTCGGACGGAGCTGTCGTGCCACCCCGAACCAAACCCCCTACCTGCGCTGCCCGTAATGACGAGCCGATGTGCGTCCACTTCCGTCATGTCGAGATGCCATGAGGCCGCTACCGCGACACCGAGAAGCTGTGCTGCCACGCCGAGCCGTCGCGCCACCGCTGTCTGCCATGTCGAGCCGCTGCGCCGCCTAGGTCAAACCCCCACGCTGCCGCCTTCCGCCATGCTGGTCCGTTGTGTTGCCACTGTCTGCCATGTCGGGTCGTCGTGCCGCCACCACCTTCCGTGATGGGCCACCTTGACGCTGTCGTCTGCTATTTCGGGCCGTCGTGCCGCTGCCATCCACCGTGTCGGGCTGCGATACCACCACCGTCTGTTGTGCCGAGTTGCCGTGTCGTCGCCTTCTGCCGAGCCGCGCTGCCGTCAACTGAGCCGCCGCCACTGTCGTGCCCTCACCATGACCCTCCGATATTCCCTTGTTGCGACCCTACGAGCTGCCCGAGCAACCCTCGCCATGAACTTGTGAGATGGTTCAGCCTGCTTCCAAGCCACCCTCGCGACACCCTCTGAGGGCGAGCAACCTCCGCAGTCCCTCACGGCCGTCGGGCTGAACCCAATGGGCCAGGCCACCCAACAGGCCGGGACGAGCCCAACATGCCAGGCTACCCAGCAAGCTAGACCAGACGCAGCGGGTCAGGCTGGGTTAGGCCGGGTCAGTCCGACCGGGTCAGACCGGACTTGTGCCCACTACGACTATTTACATTCTTCTGGAAATAACTTTGGCACCAGACGTCCAATTGACAATCCATCAATGGCATTTGAAATCATGGAAAGAGTCATTCCCTTTGAGTATAACCCAGTGTGTTTTTTTGAGATGGGTAATGGTTTTCTTGGATCGAGCAAGAATCAAACCGGGCCCCTGTGACTAAAAGACTAATAACTCACAGACCGGGCGTCCGATTGACGCGCCATATGTTACGTTGAGACCCCTATGATGTGGCAGACCTTTGAGATACTTTTTCTTGGGACATAGTGGTAGTTGGAATATCAACCAGTAGCTTGTGGAGTATATCCTCCTGGAGGCAAGTGAGCATAGTGCAGAGACCTAGTGGCTGGATGAGAGTTGGCAAATGCTGACCATTTCGACTCGGAGTGACTCGACAAGCCTAGTGGTGAGTGACATGATGACGTGGTATACACACAGTGGGGAGCACCTTGGTGACGCGACAAACCCATGGTACTCGACCGGAGGAGTACCTTAGTAGGCCTCAAGGGGGATCTTCTCTGTGTGACGTGGCCGACCCACAAAACTCAACAGGAGGAGAGCCTCAGTATTCCAAGGTTAGAGGGAAGCGCCTCTATGTGACATAGCAGGCCCACTATAGTCGATAGAGGAGGTGTTCTCCAGTATCCGAGGTGTTCGAAATTGTAATGTTACTTGATACTTCCCCTAGAATAAATCCTAGTTTGAGATGAGTCAGATCCTCTCTGTTATCCTCATGATTTAGATGGATTATTTGATAACATATGTATATATATGATCATATACCTAAGTATGGTTAACTTTTGATTTAATTTTTTTTGTTTTTTCATTGTATGAATTTGTGAAACCAAGAGGGTCTCGGGGTCCCTAGTGAGTATCGTTATACTCACCCCTTCATGGGCTATGATTGCACCTTGTTCTGTTGGATGCAGATTACGGACATAGCTGATTGAGGATGAGAGTACCAGGACTGGACGATACCTGAAGGTAGACCATACGATGAGTCGGTACACGGAGGAGACAGACAAATGAGGATTGACGAGGAGGCGATCTGTACCTACCCTTCAGGTAGGAACCTCGGAGGACGACCCAACATATGACTTTCATTTTTTTTTCAATTGTACTATAACACATAGGTACTTGTACTATCTAGTTGGGCTTTTATTTTGGCCCCTTTTAATTTCAACACTCTTTTGTTATGTAGTTTACTTGGTGTTTCATATCCAGATGTGTGCTTTCTTGTGTGTGTGTTTACAGGTTATAAATGTAACACCCCGAGCTTCCACGATATGCTTCTCTTCCAATAATGCAATTGCTTGCATTGTATGCAATTTCGAGATTCTAACACACCGCGACCAATCAATGTAGCCATTATGAATAGTAAAACCCACTTTTTGAAATTATATAAATTTTATATTTCAAAATGGACTTCATTTTTGGATTTGGAATATCCAAATTAGCCTATATTGAAATTTTGGAATTTTTCTGAGAACCTCCAATTTTTTATGAATAGTGAAAAATACTTTAAAACAAATTTCTTAATCAAAATAAATTATAGTGAAAAATTATACTACTTAGTGGTTTTAAATTATAATTAAAATATATTTTTACCATTTTATCCAATGGTGGTCATTATAATTAATTTCACTTTGAAATTGGATATAAACAATTGTCAATCTTTTGATATATACTATTTCGTAAAAAACCCTATTTGTTGTGACAACGAGAATTAATTATAAAATTAATTAATGAAACTTATATGTTTGGAATTTCGTAAAATAGAAATAAATTTTTAATTCGGAATATCAATTATATCTTAGGGTGAATTTTTGGCATTGTTCTAAAAAACATCAATTTTTGATGAATACTGAAACCACTAAGAGGTTGTTTAAAAACTGATTTTTCATTTAAATGAAACTTTACCAATTCAATGAATTGAATTTAAAGAATCCAACATACATGGTTTTCATTAGTATTTAAAATTTGGTTCATTGGGATTAAAATAATTTTTTTGTGAATAGTAACATTTAAGTTTTATTAATCGCGATTAAAGGTAATTAGTGAAATTTAAGGTAAAAATGATATTATAAAAATATGAAAATACCCTTAAACTTGTCCTACTCTTATTGGATGAGTCATTTCCGACCAAGAAAATCCATGGGTCAACTTGGGGACCCCATTGAGTCACATGGGTAAGAAAAGGACATTAATAACATTTTATTTAAAGTAAAAATAAAATTGTCACAAACATGTGTTGGTTTACTAAAACAGTTTTTAGAAGGGGTTATACAAGTCATATATTGGACTATAAATATTCATTGGAATGATAATAATATTTCCTACAACATGGTATTTTTTTATAATTTTAAGACATTAGATAAATTAAATTATTAATGACAGCATGATGATGTTGCGATTACCTCATTAATTAATGATTTAAATAAAATGAAAAGATAATGTAAAATATAAATCTTACACTTGTAAAAATCATATTGTATGAGTATGTTTCTAACCCTTATAACCATATACTAGAAATATATCATTTTGGGATCTTTGGAATCTGAAAATCACTTCATAATAATTTAAAATCTCAATCTTTCCAAGAGTGCCACTCCTCTCCTCTTATAAAATACCCCCACCACTACCACCTTATTCACACCATATAAGCCATTTGGCTCGTCCAAACTCTTCCCAAATACTCTCTCAACTTCCCTATATTACTCCTAGAAGCCTCACTTTGGGAAGAAGTCTTCCCAAGGAGGCCTTTGGCTCAAATCAAAAAGATTTACCCGATTTTAAGGTAATGTCTTTTCTTATGTTGTTTTGTTTTATTTTTCTTCTCCAACCCCATAAACTCTTTTCATTTATTTCATTTGTAACAACACCAATATCTTCAATATAATAGGATGTTTTTATGATAGGTATTTTATTTAAACTTACACACACCTTCGTCCAATGGTTAAAGAACATACTGTTTCTCTGGTTGGAGAATTTTTTCCTCACGAAATGATGATTGTTCAATATTCTTTTAACAACTCTAATGGTGGCCATTAATATGACACTATTTATATATATGATATATATCATGTTTATGTTTTCCTTATTCTTCTGTATTACTCATTTATGGAATACCTTTATGATTTCCATTATGGGTAAATGCGATAATTTCATTTTAGGAAGTGCGGACTACCTCTCCCTCAAAGTGTTTCGAATCGTTAACGCCATATGTGGGATGTACAAAGGATGGAGTAAATGATATTATATATGATATTATACTGGAATTATAATAAAACTTTATATCATTATTATTTCATTCCATTAAATATGAAATAGAAATGAAAGTAGCGTTCATGCGTACGTATGGCTTACTGTCTCCATGAACGGTGCATTTCATTTCTTACCTATAAATGTTAAGTAATATTATGAATGAATGTATATACTGGATATATATGATATCTAAATCATGAATATAATTCTGGAGATAATGGATATTCTACCACATAAACAAATTGTAGTTATAAGAAGTTTATTGTTGACTCAAGTACCAAAGACCAACAAAACGACTGTTATTAACTTAAATGACTACATAATTTTTGTAACATGTTAATAAGTGATATAAAAGGGATAATGATCTTGAAAAATGTTCTTAATAAAGTATATATTAACTCTAGTTTATTGGTCAGGAGGTTAAATAACGATCGAGTCAATTCAGACACGAGGTAATGGAACTTCTTAACCCAATTTCCATTCTTTGGGTTAATCTCTTACTTTCAAATTTTGTCATGATATTATTATGTTCTATCTTGTATTTGTACTTTATATCTGTGTACTTATAGTGAATACACATAACATATCTATTTTATTTAAAAAAATTATCTTTGTAAGGGACTTCGTCTCGATCTCCTTTCATTGAGGCATATTTGGTTTTATATAGAACTTTCCTTTATACGATGTATAAACCCCTTTCACTTTTACTTTTATTCAAAATGAATATTTTTGTACAAAGCGTTTTTACTAAAGGACAAAAGGAATGTTTTTTTCTTACGTATGCGGCGACAATGACTTCTCCGCCGCCCTGACTATTATTTGTGTTTTGTCTTCCTCTATAATCCATAACTTTTTTTAAAATGAAAAATAAATACCATGTTTTACATTTCTTTTATTTTGGTATTGAAAATGCTTTGGTAATGTTTTTATTATATCAATGTGTTGTATTTATATCTTGTGATTGAAATGTGAAAATGTAATGTTTCCTTTATGCATGTTTTATGTGATACGATTATGTTATGGTTTATGATATGTTTAAACCTGTTCATATGAGGAATGCATTAGAATTATTAAGTGACGGGTGGAGACCGCTATATCTCCTCGATGCATCGGCAGGTCTCATGACACAAACTAGTGTCTTGGAATGAGGCCTTGAAAAAATCTTATTTGTAGTCTTGGCACGAGGCCTTGTCTACGTGGTTATGATAGTCCTTCATTATGAATTTCATCATTATGAATGTGGTTATTGATATTGCATGTGATTATTCGACCAGTAGAATATCCACGTGAATAAGTAAATGTCATTATCTCATTTTACTTTTTCCATATTATGTTGAAGTTCAAGTTTAAAAGGATTTTTTTAGTCATACATTGACTTAAATGTTTATGATTATTTATGAAAGCTTCCGCTATATTGTTATCCTTACTGAGCATCTGAGCTCACCCCTTTCAATTTTTTAATTTTTATAGAATGTGATGAAGTATATTATGAATGAACTGCGGGGATAGTATGAGGGGATATAAAGACATGATTTTCTTTTAGTTTTGTTTTACTTTATGATGTAATGTAAGACTTTTGAATGTATCAAGTGTTTCCAAGAATACTAAACTAATCTGTCTTTCGAGACATGATCTTTGTGATCATGCAAATGTCACGCAATAATGCACCAACTCAGGGTAGATGTTGTCGGGGCGTTATAGTTGGTATTAGATGGAGGTTAGTACTAACCTTTGAAGCTAGATTTAGATAAACTCTGATTAGAGCACATAGCCCAAAGATAGACTTTGAGGATTAGTATAGAAGAACTTCCTAGAATTTTGGTATTATAGATATTTTTTGAGTATTCTGAGAAATACATCTCTATCTGGATACGAGCACGTAGAGGCGGCTCTTGCACAGATGTACCTAGGGGTAAAACCCGAAAACACTGCTTTGATCTTGACTCGAATGCGAACTGGTGCACGACAACGGGCCTTGTTGCACTTTTGGTTACTACACTCCCTGGGGAAATGCCTAGGATAATTCTCGTTTTCATTTCAAACCATTATGAAGGGTTTATGAGTATATACTTCCTCAAAGAAAACATTTCTTTTTATGATTATGGATTATATCCATAAATAGTTCAATTTATGTTAAGTGTTTTACAAGTATGGAATTATGTATTTTGATTCATAAACTAATCTAGTTTATGCCATTGTTTAGAAATGGCACCTAGTCGGAGGAATGGAAACCATATTAATGCACACACTCCATGTAGGGATTGTCCTCCTGCTCAAGATAATTATTGTGGAGTTGGAGATACAACTGGTGCTGATCAACTTATCACCATACTAGGACAACTCACTTAGGTTATGGATAATAACCTTACTTGTATGGAGCAACCTGATCTGCAACTTGGAGGATCAATGTTAGACCGCTTCATGAGGCAACAACTTCCAAAATTTAATGGGGGTACAAATCCATTAGTAGCTGAGAAATGGATAAACTCCTTAGAGAAAATATTTGGCACCTTGGGGAGTAGCGAAAGGGAAAGGGTTATCATGGCAGTTTACCGCCTAACTGGAGATGCTGATCAATGTTGGTCATTGATTCAAAATAAAAAGGAATATGAAGAAGTATCAAGTATGGAATGGAGAGAGTTCAAAGATATTTTTGTAGGAAAATACATTCCTTGTGACCATCGAGCAGATATGGAAAGGCAATTTCTGAGTCTGAGACAAAAGGAGGATGACAATGTCACAAAGTATGAGTCCAACTTTACATGGTTAGCGAGGTATTCTGTAGATTATATACATAACCCATGAAGTAATATTGATTGTTTCTTTGATGGGTTAAAACCATTTCTCCGTCGAGCATTAATATCACAATCTTTCTCAACATAAGAAGATATAGTCTCGTGTGCTATCAAGACAGAAAAGTAATTATCTATGTCTTATGAAAACAAAGTAAAGAGAGAAGAAGAGAATGGTGGAACAAGAGACAGATAAAGGGAAAATGGGAAGGAAGGATTTTCCATTATGTGATAATTGTGGGAAGAATCACCCCAGTACATGCCTATAAGGAATTATAGTTTGTTATAAATTTGGAGAAAAGGGTCACCAGGCTCGTGATTGCAAGGGAAAGAAAGAGGCTATCAATGTTGAATGCTACATTTGTAGAGAAATGAGGCATTATGCAGATGAATTTCCTATGTGTCAGGGAAACTTACCCCAAAAAAGGCCAAGGGATGAAGGCCAATTTTATTCTGTTACTACAGTTGAAGTGGAATAATTAATGTATTGGTGCTTTTGCACTCAAGGATTATATTCTGGTTATAAAAATAATGTGATATATATAAGCATTGTACTGCAGTACTTGTTGTTTTCATTAAGGTTTTAATATGATGAAGGTAATCATATTTTTAGTATGTGACAATAAGAGAAAATTTACTTTGTTTGGGGAATCTGATGTTACAATTGATTTTGGAATTTAGAGACCTTTTAGAGAAAGTCTGGACAGAGGTATTTTGGATAACTATAAAGGTTGGAATGGATTAAGTTGAACCTTGAATAGTATTGTTTAAGGTTAAAACATTTCTAAAGATTATTTTTGGGATATTATAATACTATAGTTGTAGCAAAAGGACAACCTGCAAGTCAGGGGATAACCTGTCGCGTCAGACAAAGCTGCAGGAATCGAACCCACAACCATAGTGCGACATGACTTTATTACCTACCACTAGCCTACAGGAAGTCCCTGATTATTACAAAATAGTTTTCCTAATATAAATGGTATGTGTTAATATTTTTAACCTTGTATGATTAGGATAAATATAATATTTTTGAGTTCTATTATCTTTTTTAGTGAAAGATGAGTTTGTGGTAGAAATTAGTTGAAGGATGAAACTCTACTTGTCAATCATAAATATATATATACCTATCTCATATTATATGAATAAATTAATTCTTAAACGTTAGTAAAGGTATATTAAAAAAAACGTGTTATCCTAATACCTTATGTCTTGTTGAAATTATAATATTTTAAATCATAATAGATTGAAGGCATTGAGGTCCTCAATTTTACACTTGTTTGTGATTTATGACCTCAATCACTCTCTACAAATATTTACGTTTTTCCTCCAATTATATGTCTCTAATTTCCACCCATGTTCTCCTTATCGAGATCATAATTTGGTTGTGATTTTTTCATTTCCCTTTCCATCTTATTAAGGCTAAATTTTATTAACCTTATTTCCGATGTTGGTTTTGAACAAAGGTATTTTCTATTTTCAACCTTTTATTTTCAAATCAAATTTTCAAATTGCGAGGACACAATTTATTGATGGAGGGGATAATGTAACACCCCGAGCTTCCACGACACGCTTCTCTTTCAATAAATGCAATAGCTTGCGTTGTACGCAAGTTCGAGATTCTAACACACTGCGACCAATCAAAGTAGCCATTATGAATAGTAATACTCTCTTTTTGACGTTATACAAATTTTATATTTCAAAATGGACTTTAGTTTTGGATTCGGAATATCAAAATTAGCCTATGATGAAATTTTGGTATTTTTCTGAGAACTTCCAATTTTTTATGTTTAGTGAAAAATACATAAAAACAAATTTTTAAATCAAAAAAATTATAGTGATAAATTAGACTATTGAGTGGTTTTAATGTATAATTAGAATATATTTTTAACATTTTATCCAATTTTGGTCATTAGAATTAATTTCACTTTGAAATTGGATATAAACAATTGTCAATCTTTTGATATATATTGTTTCTTTAAAAACGCTATTTGTTGTGACAGCGGGAATTAATTATAAAATTAATTAATGCAACTTATATGTTTGTAATTTTGTAAAATAGACATAATTTTTGAATTTGTAATATCAATTATATCTTAGGGTGAATTTTTTCATTGTTCTGAAAAACTTCAATTTTTGATGAATAGTGAAACCACAAAGTGGTAGTTCAAAAACTGTTGTTTCATTTAAATGAAACTTTACCGCTTCTATGAATTGAATTTAAAGAATCCGACAAACATGGTTTTCATTAGGATGTAAAATGTGGTTCATTGGGATTAAAATTTTTTTTGTGAATGGTAACTTTTATGTTTTATTAATCGCGATTAAAGGTAATTAGTGAAATTTAAGGTAAAAATGATATTATAAAAATAAGAAAATACCCTTACACTTGTCCTACCCTTATTTGATGAGTCATGGCCGACCAAGAAAATCCATGGGTCAACTTGGGGACCCCATGGAGCCACTTGGGTAAGAAAATGACATTAATAACATGTTATTTAAAGTAAAAATAAAATTGTCACAAACATGTGTTGTTTTACTAAAAAAATTAGAAGGGGTTATACAAGTCATAGTTTTGACTATAAATATTCATTTGAAAGATAAAAATATTTCCTACATAATGGTATTTTTTTTATAATTTTAAGACATTATATAAATTAAATTATTAATGACACCATGATGATGCGGCGATTACCTCATTATTTAATGATTTGAATAAAATGAAACGATAATGTAAAATCTAAAACATAAAATGGTAAAAAACCTATTGGATGAGTGTATTTCAAACCCTTATCACCTTATCCTAGAAATATATCATTGTGGGACCTTCAGAATCCGAAAATCAATTCATAATAATGTAGCATTTAAATCTTTCCAAGAGTGGCCCTCCTCTCCTCTTATAAAAGGCCCCCACCACTACAACCTTATTCACACCTTCCAAGCAATTTGGTTCGGCCAAACTCTTCACAAATAATCATTAAACTTGGTTGTACCCCTCTCTATTGGATTTTAATGATCACAATCACTCTCATCATGTTCTAACTTTTTTTCAAGTGTTTTGATGCTAGGAAAAAGGTTGCCCAGGAGTTGGCCCAAGAAGGCTGATTGTGGACTCTCTGAGTCCACCGGCCAACCGGTGGATTTACACCGGCCAGCCGGTGGTCTCTGGAAGAAGCATTTCTTTCTGCCAGAGCCACCGGTCAGCTGGTGATAGCGCACCAGCCAGCCGGTATGGGCACCGGCCAACCGGTTCTTGCCCACCGGCCAGCCGGAGGACCCAGGCAGTAGACTTCCCCACTGCCTGGTGACACCGGCCAACTGGTGGATGACCACCGGTCAGCCGATGGAACCCAGACAGAGATCCTGCTGTCTGGACCACCGGCCAGCCGGGAGCTCAGCACCGGCCAGCCGGTGGACCACCGGCTAGCTGGTGAGACACCACCGGCCAACCGGTGTGCCCAGTCAAACTAGTCATTGGGCTTTGACCAGACTTGTACTTTTGACCCCCAACGGCTCTGGAAGCCCTTCAACGGCCATATTGAAGTGTTTATGGGTATTTCTCCTATAAATAAGAAACCATGGATTCCGGGAACACAACCGAAATATATTTTGATGTCTTGACGCTCTAACGACAAATCTCCAAGGCCTCTTGTGATCTATTACCATCCTTTAAGCTTGAGCTCCCTCTCCATCAGTTTCTCTCACACTTTTGGCGCTCAAGGCTTCCGTGTGTTTGTATTATTTTATTTGTTTAGTTCTTCATTGGGTTTGGATTAAAACAAACTTCTCATTTCCATTCTTTCTTTCAATTGGGTTTCTTGCTACAACCATAATAAAAAAGCAAGTTGTACAAAGGTGTTCTAGCCTACCATAAAACGGCTTGTGGGTTTCTTGCTACAACCATAATAAAAAAGCAAGTTGTACGAAGGTGTTCTAGCCTACCTTAAAACGGCTAGTGGGTTTCTTTATACAACCATTAAAAAGCAAGCTGACGTAATTAATCTCTCAACGGTTCTTGTTGGGAGCGGAGACGTAGGCTTGGGAATTAAGCCGAACTTCATTATCAAATTGTGTCTTGCCTTTTTTTATTTCCACTGTATTGATAATTGTTTTAAATTGTTAATTATTTTTGAAAAGGAAATTCACCCCCCTCTTTCCATCCTCTACGACCCAACATTTGGTATCAGAGGGAGCGTTTGTGTAATACCTTAACCGGTTACAAACTTAAGATCCTTAGTGATGGCTAATTCCTCGCATGCTCCCGAAGGGTATTCTATGACTCGGGCTCCATTCTTTGATGGAACCGATTACACTTATTGGAAAACACGCATGATTACTTTTCTTAGAAGCATTGGTTATCCTATCTAGAGGATTGTAATGCAAGGCTATACTTTATCTAACAAGGATGAGTCCAAATGGACCCCCGAAGACATTGACAATTTTGAGCTTGATGGCAAAGCCATGAATGCTCTTCATTGTGGGCTAGACCGTAATGAATTCAACCGTGTTTATACTTTCTCCTCTTCTTATGAAATTTGGAATCTTTTATAAGTAACCCATGAGGGCACTAACAATGTCAAAGACACTAGATTAGACATGTATCTCCAAGATTTTGAAAGTTTCACCATGCACCCACACGAATCAATTACTGAAATGTTTACTCGTTTTACTGACGTTTGCAATGGAAGAAAATATCTTGGTGAGGATGTTTCTGCAGAAATGATTTTCAAGAATAATCTTTGGGTCCTACCAAGATCATGGGCACCAAAGGTGACTGCAATTCAAGAAGAAAAATATGTCAAGGAAATGCCGGTTGAAGAGCTCATTGGATCACTCATGACCTACGAGATCAACATGAAGAGGCAAGCCGATAAAGAAGGTAAAACCTTCAAGGAGAAAAAGAACATTGCATTCAAAGAAAAGGAAGAAAGCTCCTCCACTGATAGCGAATCCGAGATTGCTCAACTAGTAAGAAAAATGAGCAAATTCATGAAGAAAATGAAGAACTTTCGAAGGGCACGAAAGGAAGATCCCAAAGCGGAGAATGACGTTACATGCTTTGAATGTGGAAAGAAAGGCCACATCAAACCAGAGTGATCCATTTTCAAGAAAAGGGTAAAAGAAAAGAAAAACAAGAAGGCTTTCAAAGCATCCACATAGAGTGCAAGTGATGACTCCATGTCTTCAAGCGACTCAAGCGATGAAGGTGAACAATGCCTAATGGCATTTGATGAGGTATCTTCTTCTGAATCCTCTTCCTCATCTTCCTCTTTCAATAATGACATGTCCTATGAAGATCTCAATAATGAGAGAGATCAATTAGAGGAAGGTTTTCATGAACTTACCTCTAAATATATGGCTTTGAAAAAGAAAAATAAAATTCTCATTTCTGAAAAAGAGCAACTTCTCAAAAAGAATGAGGAACTTACCCTTAAGATCCAAGATATTCCAAATGTTGATTCTTTGAATTCTACCATTAAAGATCTAAGAAAGTCTCTTGCCAAGTTCACTCAAGGTGAACAAAATTTGACCAAATTACTAGGTTCTCAGCGTTCGGCTAGAACAACATATGGACTTGGCTTTAACAAACAAGCCACTTCTTCTAGAGCACCCACTACTTTTGTAAGGGGGAGATCTCAATATAAATTTTGTAATTATTGTAAAAAGACCAGGCACATGATTTATGAATGTGATTGTAAAAATTCAAGTTATGGAAGCCCCAAAACCATTACCTACTCGGATGAGTATTTTAGATGGAAACCCTCTAGAAAAATATGGGTTCAAAAGTCTCTTTTAGCTAATCTTTCCGGACCCAAACTTATATGGGTACCAAAATCTATTCTCTCATGATTTTGTAGGATAAACGCCAAAGAAGTAGGACTTCGAAAGGCTCGTGGTATCTCGATAGCGGATGGTCGAGGAACATGTGTGGTAATCCCTCCGAGTTCAACTCCCTTGAAGAATTCGATGGAGGATACATCACCTTCGGTGACAATTCAAAAAGCAAGATCGTCGGAATAGGTACCATTGGATTTGGTAGCACCTCTTTAATTAAAGATGTTTTATTTGTTAAAGTTTTAAAACATAATCTAATTAGCATTTGTCAACTTTGTGATAGTGGTTTTTCGGTGAATTTTCAAAATGATTTATGCAATGTATTTGATTTTCAAAACAAATTGATATTTTCTGCTTCCTGTTTTCAAAATGTTTACATTATTGATTTAAAGTCTTTAGCTAGCCAAAATGTTAAATGTTTAAGTGCTCTTGACAATGAGTCTTGGCTTTGGCATAGAAGGTTGGGGCATTGTAGCTCTCAATCACTTCTAAAGCTTAATAAGAACAAGCTCATCCGTGACCTTCCTAAACTTATGTTTAAGAAAGATTTGATTTGTGAGCCATGCCAACTTGGCAAGCAACACAAGTCTTCTTTCAAATCTAAGAAGGAAGTGTCCACTTCAAAATATCTTGAGCTCCTACATCCTGATCATTTTGGTCCTACCCCTATAGCAAGTCTAGGTGGAAAATCCTATACCTTTGTCCTAGTAGATGTCTTTTCTCGTTTTACTTGGGTTTTCTTTTTATCTCATAAAAATGATGCTTGTATAACCTTTTTCAAATTCTCTAGGAAAGTAGAAAACGAAAAAGGATATAAAATTATATCGCTCCGCAGTGACCATGGAGGTGAATTCGAGAACAAAGAATTCGATGAATTGTGTTCCTCTCAAGGATACAATCACACCTTCTCTGCCCCTAGGACTCCACAACAAAATGGAGTGGTTGAAAGGAGAAACCGAACTATCCAAGAAATTGCTCGAACCCTCCTTAGTGAATTAAACCTCCCTCAATTTTTCTTTGCCGAGGCAGTTAACACTGCTTGTTATACTATCAATAGAGTCCTTGTAAGACCCCTTCTTATGAAAACCCCCTATGAACTTTGGAAAGGAAAATTTCCCAAAGTTGGTTATTTTAAAGTGTTGGGTTGTAAATGCTTTATCCTTAACACAAAAGATAACCTAGGGAAATTTGATGTCAAATCCGGTGAAGGTATTTTTCTTGGGTACTCCAACTCAAGCAAAGCCTATCGTATCTTCAACAAACATTCAAAAACCATCGAAGAATAATCTCATGTCAAGTTTGATGAAAATATTCCAAAACCCCATCCGGTCATTGAAGATGTTTAAGATAAGCTTGATAAACTTGAATTAAATGATTCATCTTCTCCTCTCAAGGAGGATGATGATCATGAACCTTCTTCACCTTCTTTGCCTCCCACCTTGCCTAAGGTTTGGAAACCTTCTAGAGACCATCCATTAGAAAATGTTATAGGTGATCTTCAAGACAGTACTCAAACTAGAAGATCAATCCTCAATGAGGTTGAACATCAAGCCTTCATTTCTCACCTAGAGCCTCAAACCATTAATGATGCCATTAATGATGAGAATTGGGTTCTTGCAATGCAAGATGAACTAAATCAATTCTCTAGAAATGATGTTAGGACTCTTGATGAAAGACCCAATGATCATCCAATTATTGGCACTAAATTGGGTTTTAGGAACAAACTTGATGATCAAGGAAATATAACCCGGAACAAGGCTCGCCTATTAGCTAAGGGGTATAATCAAGAAGAAGGAATTGATTATGGTGAAACCTTTGCGCCCGTTGCTAGATTGGAATCCATTAGGATCTTGTTGGCTTTTGCCGCCCACTTAAATTTCAAACTTTTTCAAATGGATGTTAAAAGCGCCTTTTTAAATGGTTTTATTTCAGAAAAAATCTTTGTTGAACAACCTCCCGGTTTTGAAGATCCAAAATTTCCAAATCATGTTTCTAAATTAACCAAGGCTCTATATGGCTTAATGCAAGCCCCTCGGGCTTGGTATGAGTAGTTAACAAAATTCCTTTTAGAAAATGATTTTAAAATGGGTCAAGCTGATTGTACCCTCTTTTTAAAACACACATCAAAAGATCTTTTAATCATCCAAATCTACGTCGATGACGTTATCTTTGGTTCTACCAAAGAATCACTTTGTACTGATTTTTCAGATTTAATGAGAAAAGAATTTGAAATGAGCTTTATGGGGGAATTGAAATTTTTTCTCGGTTTTCAAATCTTTCAAAATTCAAAAGGTATTTTTCTAATCCAAGGAAAATACACAAACGAGCTCTTAAGTCATTTTGGTATGGATCAAGTAATGGAAATTAGTACCCCCATGAGTACTTCCTGTAAGCTTAAGTTAGATGAAGTTGGGAAACCGGTTGATAACAAGCTTTATAGGAGTATGATCGGGAGTCTACTTTACCTAACTGCGACCCGTCCTGACATCATGTTCAGTGTTTGCCTTTGTGCTCGTTTTCAAGAAAATCCCAAAGAATCTCATTTTAAATCGGTCAAAAGGATTTTTAGGTATTTAAGAGGATCCAAAAAAATTGGTTTATTTTATCCTTCTAATACTTCTTTCAAACTTTCTTCATATTCGGATGCTGATTTTGGCGGATGTCAATTAGATCGAAAGAGTACTAGTGGAACCTGTCATCTGCTAGGCAAGTCCCTTGTATCGTGGAGTAGCAAGAAGCAAAACTGTGTTTCTCTTTCTACTGCTGAGGCCGAGTATGTAGCCGCTGGGAATTGTTGTGCCTAAATTATTTGGATGCAGCACACTCTCTTGGATTATGGCCTTTCCTACGATCATGTCCCTATTCGGTGTGACAACACTAGTTCCATTAGTATTTCTAAGAATCCAATACAACACTCTAGAACAAAGCATATAGACTTAAGGAATCATTTCCTTCGTGACCATTTTCAAAAAGGGGATATCACTTTGGACTTCATTTCTACTGATTTCCAATTAGCTGATATTTTTACCAAACCGCTCCCGGTTGAACGTTTTTATTTTATTAAGGTGGAGTTAGGAATGATTCGACAATGAGCACTATTAAATATTTAATTCTTTTTTTTATCTAATTTCTTCTCATTTTTTTTCTTTTTCCCTCCTATTTTGATAATCCCAAAGGGGGAGAAATTTCTTTGTTTACTAGTTTCATATTTCAATTGATTAAAGTGCTCTTTTTAAAAGATAAATTTTTCTTTAAAAAAACAGGTAAGTTATTGATTTTGTTCCTTTTAAAAAAACAAAAAATGACCTATGGTTACAATTTCAAAATGACTCATTCTTTTTAGATTAAGATCATTTTCAATACATGGTACATCTCTTCAGTTTATTTTTTTTTTTTTTGAAATGATCTCTAATATATTTTCATGTCCAAAATTGTTTATTTAAGTTTTCAATTGGCATATCCTTTTTAAAGCTTTCTCTTTTGTGATTGTGATCATCAAAATAGGGGGAGATTTTTGTAACCCTCTCTCTTGGATTTTAATGATCACAATCACTCTCATCGTGTTCTAACTTGTTTTCAAGTGTTTTGATGCTAGGAATAAGGTTGCCCAGGAGTTGGCCCAAGAAGGCTGATTATGGACTCTCTGAGTCCACCGGCTAACCGGTGGATTTCCACCGGCCAGACGGTGGTCTCTGGAAGAAGCATTGCTTTCTGCCAGAGCCACCGGTCAGCCGGTGTTAGCGTACCGGCCAGCCGGTATGGGTACCGGCCAACCGGTTCTTTCCCACCGGCCAGCCGGAGGACCCAGGCAGTAGACTTGTCCACTGCCTGGTGACTCCGGCCAACCGGTGGATGACCACCGGTCCGCCGATGGAACCCAGACAGAATGCCTGCTGTCTGGACCACCGGCCAGCCAGGAGCTCAGCACCAGCCAGCCAGTGTGCCCAGTCAAACTAGTTGTTGGGCTTTGACCAGACTTGTACTTTTGACACCCAACGGCTCCCAAAGCCCTCCAACGGCCATATTGAAGTGTTTATGGGTATTTCTCCTATAAATAAGAAACCATGGATTCCGTACCGAAATATATTTTGATGTCTTGACGCTCTAACGACAAATCTCCAAGGCCTCTTGTGATCCATTTCCATCCTTGAAGCTTGAGCTCCCTCTCCATCAGCTGCTCTCACACTTTTGGCGCTCAAGGCTTCCGTGTGTTTGTATTATTTTATTTGTTTAGTTCTTCATTGGGTTTGGATTAAAAAAAACCTCTCATTTCCATTCATTCTTTCAATTGGGTTTCTTGCTACAACCATAATAAAAAAGCATGTTGTACGAAGGTGTTCTAGCCTACCTTAAAACGGCTAGTGGGTTTCTTGCTACAACCATAATAAAAAAGAAAGTTGTACGAAGGTGTTCTAGACTACCTTAAAACGGCTAGTGGGTTTCTTTCTACAACCATTAAAAATCAAGCTGACGTAATTAATCTCTCAACGGTTCTTGTTGGGAGCGGAGACGTAGGCTTGGGAATTAAGCCGAACTACGTTATCAAATTGTGTCTTGCCTTTTTTTATTTCCGCTGCATTGATAATTGTTTTAAATTGTTAATAATTTTTGAAAAGGAAATTCACCCCCCCCCCCCTCTTTCCATCCTCTACGACCCAAAAAACTTCTCTCTCTTACTCCTATAATCCTCACTTTGGGAATAAGTCTTCCCAACGAAGCCTTTGGCTCAAATCAAAAAGAGTTACCTGATTTTAAGGTAATGTCTTCTCTTATGTTATTTAGATTTATTTTTCTTCTCCAAACCCTTATACACTTTTTATTTCCTTATTTTGTGACAAAACCAGTATATTAAATATACTATGATGTTTTTATGAGAATTATTTGATTTACACTTACACACACTTTCGTCTAATGGTTAAAGAACATATTGTTTCTGTGGTTGGCGAATTTTTTCCTCACAAAATGATGATTGTTCAATATTATTTTAACACCTCTAATGGTAGCCATTAAGATGAAAATATTTCTATATATGATATATATTATGTTTATGTTTTCATTATGTTTCTTTATTTCTCATTTAAGGCATACCTTTATGATTTCCATTATGGGTAAACGTGATAATTTCATTTTAGGAAGTGCAGACTACCGCCCCCTCAAAGTGATTTGAGTCGTTAACAACATATGTGGAACGTAAAAAAGATTGAGTAAATGATATTATATATGATATTATACAAGAATTATAATACAACTATGCATAATTATTATTTCATTCCATTAAATATGAAATAGAAATGAAAGTAGCATCCATGCATACGTACGACTTACCGTCTCCATGAACGGTGCATTTCATTTTTCTTACCTCTAAATGTTACGTAATATTATGAATGAATGTATATACTGGATATATATTATATATATGATATCTAAATCATGAATATAATTCAGGAGATAATGGATATTCTACCACATAAACAAATTGTAGTTATTTGATGTTTATTGTTGACTCAAGTACCAAAGATTGACAAAACGGCCGTTATTACCTTAAATGACTACATAATTTTCATAACATGGTAATAAGTGATATAAAAGGGATAATGAACATGAAAAAGGTTCTTAAGAAAGTATATATTAACTCTAGTTTATTATTCAGGAGGTTAAAGAACGATCGAGTCATGTCAAACACGACGTAAGAGAACTTCTTAACCCAATTTCCATTCTTTGGGTTAATCTCTTACTTTCAAATTATGTCATGATATTATTATATCCAATATTGTATTTGTACTTTCTCTATGTGTACTTATAGTGAATACATATAATAGATCTATTTTATTTTAAAAAAATGATCTTTGTAAGGGACTTCGTCTCAATCTCATTTCATTGAGGCATATTTGGTTTTATACACAACTTTACTTTATACGGTGTGTAGACCCCTTTGACTTTTACATTTATTCAAAAGGAATATTTTTATACGAATCATTTTTACTAAATGACAGAAGGAATGTTTAGTTCATAAGTATGCGGTGACAAAAACTTCTCCACCGCCGTGACTATTATTTGAGTTCCAGCTTCCTCTATAAGCCATAACTTTTTTTAAAATGAAAAATAAATACCATGTTTTACTTTTCTTTTATTTTGTTATTGAAAATGCTTTTGATAATGTTTTTATTATATAAATGTGTTGTATTGATATCTTGAGATTGAAATGTGGAAATCTTATGTTTCCTTTATGCATGTTTTATGTGATACGATTATGTTATGGTTTATGATATGTTTAAACATGTTCATATGAGGAATGCATTGGACTTATTAAGTGACGGGTGAATCCCACTATAGCTCCTCGTTGTATTGGCAGGTCTAATGAGACAAACTAGTGTCTTGGCATGAGGCATTGACAAAATATTATTTTTAGTCTTGGCATGAGGCCTTGCATATGTGGTTATGATAGTCTTTCATTATGCATTCCATCATTATGAAAGTGGTTATTGATATTGCATGTGATTATTCGAAAAGTATAATATCCATGTGATAAGTAAATGGAATTATCTCATTTTACTTTTTCCATATTATAATGAAGTTCAAGTTTAAAAGGCTTTTTTTTAGTCATGCATTGCCTTAAATGTTTATGTTTATTTATGAATGTTTCCGCTATATTGTTATCCTTTCTGAGCATCTGAGTTCACCCCTTTCAATGAAATAATTTTTCCAGGATGTGATGAAGAATATTATGAATGACCTGCAGGGATTTTATGATGGGATATGAAGGCAGGATGTTTTTTTGAGTTTTTTTACTTTATGATGTAATATAAGACTTTTGAATGTATCTAGTGTTTCCAAGATTACTAAACTAATCGGTCTTTCGAGACTTGATATTTGTGATCATGCCAATGTCACGCAATAATGCACTGACTCTGTGTAGCTAGGGTCGGGGCGTTAAAGTTGGTATCCGAGGGAGGTTAGTACTAACCTTGGAAGCTAGATTTAGATAATCTCTGATTAGAGCGCATATCCCAATGATAGACTTTGAGGATTAGTATAGAAGAACTTCCTAGAATTTTGGTATTATAGAGATTTTGGGAGTTTTCTGAGAAATACATCCCTGTCTGGATACGAACAGGTAGAGGCGGCTCTGGCACAGATGTACCAAGGGGTAAAACCCAAAAACACCGCTTTGATCTTGACTCGAATGGGAACTGGTGCATGACAACTGGCCTTGCTGCACTATTGGTTACGACACTCCTTAGGGATATTCTTAGGATAATTCTCATTTTCATTATAAACCACTATGAAGGGTTTATGAGTATATACTTCCTCAAAGAAAACATTTCTTTTTATGATTATGGATTATATCCATAAATAGTTCAATTTATATTAAGTGTTTTACAAGTATGGAATTATGTATTTTGATTCATAAACTAATCTTGTTTATGCCATTGTTTAGAAATGGAACCTAGTGGGAGGAATGGAAATCGTATCAATGCACACACTCCATGTAGGGATTTTCCTCCTGCTCAAGATAATTATTGTGGAGCTCGAGATACAACTGGTGCTGATCAACTTATCACCATACTAGTACAACTCACTCAGATTATGAATAATAACCTTACACGTATGGAGCACCCTGATCCGCAACATGGAGGATCAATTTTAGACAGCTTCATGAGGCAAAAACCGCCATCATTTAATGGGCGTACAAATCCATTAGTAGCTGAGCAATGGATAAACTCCTTAGAGAAAATATTCGACGCCTTGGGGAGTAGCGAAAGGGAAAAGGTTATCATGGTAGTTTACTGCCTCACTAGAAATTCTGATCAATGGTGGTCATTTATTCAAAATATAATGGAATATTTATAAGTATCAAGTAAGTAATGGAGAGAGGTCAAAGATCTTTTCTTAGGAAAATAATTTCCTCGTGACCATCGACCAGATATGGAAAGGAAATTTTTGAGTCTGAGACAAAAGGAGGATGAGAATGTCGCAAAATATGAGGCCAACTTTACAGGGTTAGCGAGGTATGCTGCAGATTATATACGTAACCCAAGAAGTAATTTTGATCATTTCTTTGATAGGTTAAAACCATTTCTCCATCAAGAATTAGTATCATAGTCTTTCTCAACATACAAAGATACAGTATCATGTGCTATAAAGACAGAAAATGAATTCTCTAAGTCTTACGACAACAAAGTAAAGAAAGAGAAGAAGAGAATGGTGGAATAAGAGACAGATAAAGGGAAAAATGGAAAGAAGGATTTTCCATTATGTGATAATGGTGGGAAGAATCACCCCGGTACATGTCTAAAATGAATGGGAGTTTGTTATAAATGTGGATAAAAGGGTCACTAGGCTCGTGATTGCAAGTGAAAGAAAGAGGCTATCAGTGTTGAATGCTACAATTGTAGAGAAATGGGGCATTATGCAAATGAATGTGCTAAGCGTTAGGGAAACTTACCCTAGAAAGGGCAAAGGGATCAAGGCCAAGCTTATGCTATTACTACAGTTAAAGTGGAATAATTAATGTATTGGTTCTTTTAGACTCAAGGATTATATTATGGTTATAAAAATAATGTGATATATATAAGGATTGTACTGAAATACTTTTTTTCATTAAGGTTTTAATATTATGAAGGTAATCATATTTTTAGTATGTGACAATAAGAGAAACTTTACCTTGTTTGGGAAATCTAATGTTACAATTGATTTTGGAATTTAGAGCCCTTTTAGAGAAAGTCTGGACATAGGTATTTTGGATAACTATAAAGGTTGGAATTGATTAAGTTGAACCTTGAATAGTATTGTTTAAGGTTAAAACATTTCTGAAGATTATTTTTGGAATATTATAATACTATAGTTGTAGGAAAAGGACAACATGCAGGTCGGGGGATAACCCGTCACGTCGGACAAAGCTGCAGGAATCGAACCCACAACCATAGTGCAACAAGCCTTTATTACCTACCACTAGCCTACATGAAGTCCCTAATTATTACAAAATAGTTTTCCTAATCTAAATGGTATGTGTTAATATTTTTAACCTTGTACGATTAGGATAAATATAATATTTTTGAGTTCTATTATCTTTTTGAGTGAAAGATGTGTTTGTGGTAGAAATTAGATAATAGTTGAAACTCTACTTGTCAAGCATAAATATATATATATATCTATTTCTTATTCTATGAATAAATTAATTCTTAAACTTTAGTAAAGGGATATTAAAACAAAAAATGTTTTATCCTAATACCTTATGTCTTTTTTGAACTTATAATATTTTAAATCAACAAAGATTGAAGGCTTTGAGGTCCTCAATTTTACACTTGTTTGTGATTGATGACCTAAATCACTCCCTACAAATATTTACGTTTTTCCTCCAATTATATGTCTCTAATTTCCACCAATGTTCTCCTTATCGAGATCATAATTTGGTGGTGACTTTTTCATTTCCCTTTCCCTCTTATTAAGGCTAAATTTTATTAAACTTATTTCTGATGTGGGTTTTCCACAAAGCTATGTTCTATTTTCAACCGTTTATTTTCAAACAAAAATTTCCAATTGCGAGGACGCAATTTATTGAAGGAGGGTAGAATGTAACACCTCGAGCTTCCACGATACGCTTCTCTTTCAATAAATGCAATAGCTTGCATTATACGCAAGTTCGAGATTCTAACACACCGCGACCAATCAAAGTAGCCGTTATGAATAGTAATACCAGTCATTTGAAATTATATAAATTTTATATTTCAAAATGGACTTCATTTTTGGATTCAGAATTTCAAAATTAGCCTCTGTTGAAATTTTGGTATTTTTCTGAGAACTTCCATTTTTTTATGAATAGTGAAAAATCCTTAAAAACAAATTTTTTTAAAAAATAAATTATAGTGATAAGTTATACTATTGAGTGGTTTTAAAGTATAATTAGAATATATTTTTACCATTTTATCCAATGGTGGTCATTAGAATTAATTTCACTTTGAAATTGGATATAAACAATTGTCAATCTTTTGATATATATTGTTTCTTAAAGAACGCTATTTGTTGTGACAGCGAGAATTAATTATAAAATTAATTAATGCAACTTATATTTTTGGAATTTTTTAAAATATACATCATTTTTGAATTCGGAATATCAATTATATCTAATGGTGAATTTTTGGCATTGTTCTGAAAAACTTCAATTTTTGATGAATAGTGAAACCACTAAGTGGTAGTTTAAAAACTGATTTTTCATTTAAATGAAACTTTACCTCTTCTATGAATTGAATTTCAAGAATCCGACATACATGGTTGTCATTTGGATGTAAAATGTGGTTCATTGGGATTAAAATAATTTTTTTGTGAACAGTAACTTTTAAGGTTTATTAATCGCGATTAAAGGTAATTAGTGAAATTTAAGGTAAAAATGATATTATAAAAATATTAAAATACCCTTAAACTTGTACTACCCTTATTTGATGAGTCATGGCAGACCAAGAAAATCCATGGGACAACTTGGGGACCCCATGAAGCCACTTGGGTAAGAAAATTACATTAATAACATTTTATTTAAAGTAAAAATAAAATTGTCACAAACATGTGTTGTTTTACTAAAACAATTTTTAGAGGGGGTCATACAAGTCATATTTTTGACTATAAATATTCATTGGAAAGATAAAACTTTTTTTCTACATCATGGTATATTTTTTATAATTTTAAGACATTAGATAAATTAAATTATTAATGACACCATGATGATGTAGAGATTACCTCATTAATTAATGATTTAAATAAAATGAAAAGATAATGTAAAATATAGAACTTACACCTGTCAAAAACCGATGTGATGAGTATATGTCGAACCCTAATCACCTTATCCTCTAAATTTATCATTCTGGGACCTTTTTTATCCGAAAATCACTTCATAATAATGTATCATTTCAATCTTTCCAAGAGTGCCCCTCCTCTCCTCTTATAAAAGGCCCCCACCACTACCACATTATACACACCTTCCAAGCCATTTGGCTCGGCCAACCTCTACACAAATACTATCTAAACTTCCCTCTATTACTCCTAGAATCCTCACTTTGGGCCGAATTCTTCCCAGGGAATCCTTTGGCTCAAATCAAAAAGAGTTACCCGATTTTAAGGTAATGTCTTCTCTTATGTTATTTTGTTTTATTTTGCTTTTCTAACCCCTTAAAATCTTGTTATTTCGTTCTTTTGTAACAACAACAGTATCTTAAATATACAAGTATGTTGTTATGATAATTATTTGATTTAAACTTACACACACCTTCATCTAATGGTTAAAGAACATATTTTTTCTATGGTTGGCGAATTTCTGCCTCACGAAATGATGATTGTTCAATATTCTTTTAACACCTCTAATGGTGGACATTAAGATGAAACAATTTCTATATATGATATATATTATGTTTATTTTTTCCTTATTCTTATGTATTTATCATTTATGGAATACCTTTATGATTTCCATTATAGGTAAACGCGATAATTTCATTTTAGGAAGTGCAGACTACCGCCCCCTCAAAGTAATTTGAATCGTTAAATCCATATGTGAGACGTATAAAGGATGGAGTAAATGATATTACATATGATATTATTCAGGAATTATAATACAACTTTATATCATTATGATTTCATTCCATTAAATACAAAATAGAAATGAAGGTAGCGTTCATGCGTACGTACGACTTACCATCTCCATGAACGGTGCATTTCATTTCTTACCTCTAAATGTTATGTTATATTATGAATCAATGTGTATACTGGATATATATGATATATTTGATATCTACATCATGAATATAATTCTGGAGATAATGGATACTCTACCACATAAACAAATTGTAGTTATAAGATGTTTATTGTTGACTCAAGTACAAAAGACCAACAAAACGACCGTTATTAACTTAAATGACTACATAATTTTTCTAACATGGTAATAAGTGATATAAAAGGGATAATGAACTTTAAAAATGTTCTTAAGAATGTAGAGATTAAATCTATTTTATTATTCAGGTGGTTAAAGAATGATCGAGTCAAGTCAGACACGAGGTAAGGGAACTTCTTAACCCAATTTACATTCTTTGGTTTAATCTCTTACTTTAAAATTATTTCATGATATTATTATGTCATATATTGTATTTTTACTTTCATTATGTGTAATTATAGTGAATACAAATAACAGATCTATTTTGTTTTAAAAAAATGATCTTTGTAAGGGACTTCGTCTCAATCTCCTTTCATTGAGGCATATTTGGTTTTATACACAACTTTCCTTTATAGAGTGTATAAACCCCTTTGACTTTTACTTTAATTCAAAAGAAATATTTTTATATGAATCATTTTTACCAAACGACAAAAGGCATTTTTTTTTCTTACGTATGCAGCGACAACGACTTCTCCACCGCCGTGACTATTATTTGAGTTTTGGCTTCCTCTATAAGCCATAACATTTTTTAAAATGAAAAATAAATACCATGTTTTACTTTTCATTTATTTTGGTATTGAAAATGTTATTGATAATGTTTTTATTATATAAATGTGGTGTATTGATATCTTGTGATTGAAATGTGGAAATGTTATTTTTCCTTTATGCATGTTTTATTTGATACGATTATGTTATGGTTTATAATATGTTTAAACCTGTTCATATGAGGAATGCATTGGACCTATTTAGTGACGGGTGGAGCCCGCTATAGCTCCTCGATGCATCGGCAGGTCTCATGAGAAAAACTAGTGTATTGGAATGAGGCCTTGACATAATATTATTCGTAGCCTTGGAACGAGGCCTTGGCTACATGGTTATAATAGTCTGGCATTTTACATTCCATCATTATGAAAGTGGTTATTGATATTGCATGTGATTATTCGACCAGTAGAATATCCATGTGAATAAGTAAGTGGCATTATCTCATTTTACTTTTTCCATATTATCTTGATGTTCAAGTTTAAAAAGGATTTTGTTTTAGTCATACATTGCCTTAAATGTTTATGTTTATTTATGAAATATTCCTCTATATTGTTATCTTCACTGAGTATCTGAGCTCACCCCTTTCAATGTTTTAATTTTTCCAGGATGTGATGAAGTATATTATGAATGACCTGCAAGGATAGTATGAGGGGATATGAAGATAGGATGTTTTTTAGTTTTGTTTTACTTTATCATGTAATCTAAGACTTCTGAATGTATCTAGTATTTCCAAGACTACTAAACTAATCGGTCTTTCGAGACTTTATCTTTGTGATCATGCCAAAGTCACGCAATAATGTACCGACTCTGGGTAGCTGGGGTCAGGGCGTTACAATAAAGGCAAAGCCTTACCAGTTTTAGGGAATTACACCATTGGTGCTAGTCACCAGCCCCTTCCCTATGGAAGGCGGTCTTGGGGTATTCATGGCACGGGCCCCGTGCGATGGGTCTTGACAAATCTAGCGATGGTGGAAGACCCAACTAAATCACACCACCTCAGAAATATAACCCAAATCCTAAAAAGGTTTGATGAAATAAGGAGAATGATTAATAAACCACAAAAACTATGATTCCATAATATGGGGGAAACAATCAAGAGGATGTGGCCTCAAATTTCAAATTATAAGGGCCTCCACTTACGATTGTCATAGGCCTTATTATGTTCTTGTAATTCCCACATAATCTCTTTGAACAACTGGATCTTCTTCATCATTCTATATAATATATATAGAATAAGAACCACTATAATCAAAGCCTATATCTAACAAAATATAGAATCACATTGCCACCCATAAACGGCCTCAAAAATATCTTTATAAATGTAAAGGTGATAGCTATTACTATAGGTGAACTAAATGATAGGAAATTTCATTTTCCAGTATCCTCCAATGTCCTGGATAAAATCTTTCACCATATTCACTATCATATGAATGGTATGATTCATCTAAGGATGGAATCAAATGATAAGGCACACATGGGAGACAAAAACATAATAATATCCCCTCCAAACATTTATGTTGAAATAAGGATCCCAATCAAATATGAAGGAAAATTGTACCACGTGTAGCCTAACCACATAATCTATATACTGCCTCACCATGTCATCCACAACACTCTAATCACAAATCACAATAAAGTGTGATGACTTTATGTTTCAATCCACCGTAATTGAAACTATATCACATACTCCCAAAAGCTGGGGTTACCTGGTGATACAATCTACCAAGATGTATTCTTATTCCCACATAAGAGTATCCAAGGGATGGAACATACCTCCAAGAATAGATTTTTATACCTTTAACATCTATAAACTAGTCACTTTTCAACAATATATTCATATAACCATTTAATCTCAGTCCACTAATGTTATCTTCTCAATATATGATACATCATGGTCCCACTAATATGCACTACAAATGTTGATCTATAAAACTCAGGGGGAACATAATTATGAATTGTGAATAGAAAAAACCTTCTTCTCTAAAACGTCATCTAGTTCTATCCATCCTCTGGACATTCGTCCACAGCATCTGCATAGAAAACATGGTTACAGTGACCTATACATTAGAGTATACCCATTTTGAATCCTACACTTGATATATGTTTGAAAACTCTAAAACCATAAGATAAATACAACCTAATCCACCACTCTATGTCACATCAAAATTCATCAGTATAAGATCCTCCAATCCTTTCAAAACATCTATAAAATACCAAACCATATCGCTCTTAGATTTATGACTCAGCACATCAGAAACAATATTTCCATTCCTTAGGGAATAAAAGATATAAAAATTGAAATGATAGTAAAAATACATTCACCTATACTATTATAGTTTCAAATACTATTGATATAACAAATATTTCAGGCTCTTATGGTCCGTGAGAACCACAAAGCTCTCACCGATGTAGTAATTCCACCATAGATTAATCGTAAATACCAATGATGCTATCTCTAGATCATAGGTTTCATTGTTAAATTTTTTTAGGGGGGAGGTAATTTCCTAGACCCATATGAGATGATGAATATATAATTAATGAAGACACATACCAAGAAAAGTCAGGGAGTTTCTTAGAAAAACAAAAACCTAAAACCCTCATCTGGAAAATGATGTATTAGATCACTGCCAACTTCATCTTTAGAAAACTAAAAGCTACCAAGAACTAATCAGTCCATATGGAGGACTAGTACTTATAACTAAAAGATTTCAATAGGGATATAACCCAATAGAAATAGAAAAAAAACATTCAATAATACCTTGTAAGACCAATAAATATATGATCCTATAACTACACAAGATTTTAGAATATATTTATCATTAAATTAATTAGATTTTGTTATTTTGTTATATTACTCACAATAGAAAGTTTAAATGAACCATGATATAATATTAAAATAATATTATTTAAATTTGAATGTTATAACCTTGATGTTACAAATTTAATTATTAATAGGAATACACATTTTGAAAATTATTTTTCATGATTTTAGAAAATGAAAATATATTGGTAAGTATGTACCCTTTTTTCAAATATTTATTATATTCTTCTAAAGAACATTCTTCCTAAAAAATGTTTTGTATTTATTTTTCTGAGAAAATTATCAATTTAATATCAAACACTTCTTAAAAAACAATATTTTAAAATTAAATACAATTTTTAAATCATCAATTATAAAATATATTAGGGTTAATTTTTGCTGTTTTTTTGAAAATATTGATTCCCTAGTGAATAGAGAAAAATATTGATTTTTAATGAAAAATCGTTCTTTTGTTTGATGTATTTGAATAATTTCATTTTAATTTAATTTTTTTTGTAATTAAAATTATTTAATTTTTTTATTAATATTTCTATTAATTTCATTTAAATAAAATTTATGATATATTTTTGAAAAAAAATGTTTTTATATAAGAATGGATTTGTTTGTTGAAAAGATGTTTCACTATGTTTTGAATTGTTTAACGTAAAATAAATCTATCAGCATATAAGTATTGAATATGATAAAATTAATTCCATATTTGGAATCATGATGTTTAAATTTGATAAATAGGTCCCTTTTATTTTTAAGCCTTATAAATAGTAATAGTGGCAAAATTAATAAATCATTAAAGGGAAAATCGAGTTAACCAATGGTAAAACTTAATGTCAATGCCACACTTTTTTCATCTTAATTATTATTAGATGAAAGTAATTATAAGATTATCGTATTATTCTCTATATAAAATTACTTTTAGGATACTTTTCAATGAAATTGACCAATATAATATTTAAGAAAAAAAATACAAAATGTCACTCCCTTAGTTTTAAATATCTTATAAAAGATTAAAATGATAAAAAAAAATTATTTGAATCAGTATTAATGGATATCTTAATAAAAATAAATTTATTTTCAATATTTAAATTTATTTATAATGTTTAGTAATTACATAATTACCTTAAATACTTATGAAACATTAACATATTATTTAATTAACTAATACAAAACTAAAATAAATGATTTTAAAAATATTAAAATTAGTATAATTTTTTGTGCTATAGTGTTTTATTAATATTATAGATAAATATAAAAAAAAAATTGTATTAAGGATTTTTAGTTGAATTTAATTGTGTATTTCTGTATTTAAAGAAAAAAGTTAATATTTTCAAAAATAACATTAATTCTATTTTTCGAAAATAATAATTTATTAAATTATTTAAAAATAGTAAAACTATTGATATATAAAATTTTGGAAATATATGGTCTAAAAATTTAATCCTTTTACATTTATGTTCCAATTATCCTTTAATAGTAACATTATTGTCTCCTATTTTGTAGATAAATTTTTATTGTAGTAATTTTCAAAAAGGTTAATGTGGCATTAAAGAAAAATGTTAATGGTGACAGAATTTACAAAAAATTTTACAATTATTATTTAATGAGAAGATTTAGATTGATAAAAAATATTTGAATTATTTTAATGTGGTGGAATTTTTTTAAAATAAATATATGTTAATTTAATAATATTTGAAACATGAAGAAACTGAATTCATTTAGTTACAATATGAATATATTTTTTTTTCTACATCATAGTATTTGATAAAAATATCATTGAAAATACCTACAATAATCCCTTCCAAGAATCTTCCCCCATATTACTGAGTTTCTTTTATTACCATAAGACAAACCGTTCAAGGCTAAAGATGTAAATTAAAATCGGTTTGTCAATAATGTTGAAAAACATTTAACCAGTTACATTCCTTTTTATCTTTTATTATATGAACAATAAATCTATTTTATCTATTATAGAAAAGCATCATTCTATTCATTAATATACTAAATAGTTATTATGATAATGGGAAAACCATTTTACATCTCTTTTATATCCCTTGAAAAATGAAATCATCACTTGTTGGTATGTATGACTTACTATCTCCCTAAAGCGGTGTATTTTATTCCACATTTATGGTTTTCAAGGATAGTAACTAGGGTAGATTAAATGAATATGTGTAACAATGAAACCCAAGCCAAATTGAAATTTCACCAGAGTAGTCACATCATGGTAATCTACAGAAAAGAAATATAAACATGTCTTTAATATAATCAAATTTATACATACAACCATAGAAAAATATGGAAACAAATATACAACATGACCCATAAAATCCAACAAAAACTACATGATCTTGAAATTACAATTAAAAGAAGACAAAAATTGTCCATGTGACCAATAATCACCACCAAATAAACTGGAACCAAATGTTTCAATATAAATATTAGATAAATTTCTACATGATGACCATCACATTACATGTATCATGAAAGAAAACATCTAAATCAATCCCTTGGAAAAAATATGTTGTTAAAATGAATCCTAGTAGGATAAAACCAAATATTCTATAAAATATATAATATCAAAAATGTAACAGTTATATCTTTTTAAAACAAATTATTTTTATAATTAATTTTAATTAATCCAAACCCATATATAAAATATTTTACATTTGGTTTTCATAATATTATTTGATATTCATTAGTAAGATATATGAATAGTGAAAGTGATAAAATTGAAAAATAATATCCTTGTATCCCAACTTAATCAAATAGTCACATGACCATGAAATATGATAATTTGATGTTATGTGATACAAACAAATATAAAAACATATGATCACTAATTCTTAATAAAATTCATCATTCAATGAAAATATTTAAATTACATAGCACAGTATTTGATGGGCTCTATCCTAGGGGACAATACATACTAGACCAAAATTAATTCGGAACATTCCAAAAGTTAGATCTGACTGATATAGAGTCTTACTGTAGTCTTTTGTTTAAAAAAATAACTAGTAGTTCCACATAAAATGTGGTTTCCTATGTCTATTTCCCAACACACCGAAGGATCCAATTTTGTCATCCTATAAAAAAAATAAAATGAAAACCATTCTCACACTTTATAAAACAATTTTAATGTCAATAAAATTATTCTTTAGTTCTTGAAAAACCATATCAAAATGAAAACCAATTCATTTTTAAAACAAACACATTTAAAAACCTTCTCCAATGCATGAAATCCCAGGAATCTTTTTTTAACTTATATTAAACGAATAATCCAAATTAATTTATCAAGAATCATAATAATTTCATGAAATTAACATATTGGATAGAAACACCTACATCAAAAAAGAATGAACCTATCCTCCATCAACCAAAGTGATTGGAAACCAAGATATTTGCCTTTTATAGAGAATACATGATAATAAATTGAAAGAAATTTATATAAGTTACTATTAAATCATGAATCTAAATCACAAATGTCGCCTCAACCAACTACAACAAAGAACAAGAAGGATTACTCACTTGGGAAGAAGTATCACAATGACATCGATGATCAAACATTGTAAAAAAAATCCAGAAGGAATAGATATTTTTAAAATCACCTAAAATGACATAGAAATTATCTCAGTCATGATAGGGGTGTGTTACAACCGAATAAAATGAAATAGATCCATTAAACAAACATAAAACTACATGGATCAAGAATAACATTATGTGTAACCCCGATTCACATCATGTAATCAATAAAAGCCACTTACTCCAAAAAATTCATCATTTTATTTATAAAAAACCAATTTTCCATTTTATAAAAATTAATTAGAATTTTACAGTATTTAACATTTCATTATATGAAAGGAATTCAAAACCCTTATCTATAGAAAAATAAACTATGTGTAACCACAATACATGGTGCTCAATTCCCAAAAATATAATAGAAAACCCAAAATTCTATAGAAAATAAATAAAAAATTTAAGTCAAAATCAAGATCATAAAGTTAATAAGGAAGTACATTAAAATGCATAATTATATGGTATAATATCCCTACCATAAATGCTTTCTCATCCCATGAATCCCTCACATTCCTAGACTCACAAAAATTGAAAGCCACTACTACCTCAACCATAATTTCCCATCCCTTTACTTAATTATAATACAAAGTCATTGGCATATATCATATACTAGATGAATTATTTTACCAAAAAATAACTTCCCTCAATGATCCATAATCTAAATTTCTTGATCAATCATAGTAGTGTTGGTCCCTAGGTCAACATCATCCCATACAATTATATTGGAATGATCAAGTATATACCTCCTAAACTAGGGAACATGAAACAATTCATAGTTATTTTTCAATATAGAATGAAATTTTAATATATATGATAATTTTCCTAGTAATCCAACAATATCAAAGGGTCCTTAAAATGTTGGTTCCGACATACCCTCCTTACCCAACTAATAATTTTAAAAATGTGGTGAAACTATCATAAATAAATAATCACCAACATCAAACCCAAATGGATGATAGTGGTAGTATATATAAGATTTATGGTTACTCTGTTTCATAATAAATCTCCTCTAGATCAAAATTACCCTCTCTATCAACTCTTAATAAATACTTGACCCAACTATGGACCACCACCCAATCTCTGCCCATCACAAGGTTGATCAACATGGACTCGTATGAAAATCCCCAGAGGGTGACTTATTGATAAAACCCTAATAAAAATTTCTATAGGAATAATTTAATAGAGGATAATAATTTCTGAATATACTAAAAAATCATTGACACATTCCCAGAACATAACCACATAAACCTGGATACCCATATCAATTATTCTATCTTTCTATCAATGAAAATACATGCTCTATATAATAAAAAAACTCATAATATCAAATAAAACATTCAAAAACATTGATGTGAACATCATGTTATTATAAAACATAACTATAGGGGGATCCCCATAATGTATCACAATCTCTCAGATATACAAGCTTCGAAGATGAACAACATTCATCAACTCCTTGATAGAGAGGAAATATACTAATTCTAGGAATAAATCAATTAAATCCAAAATTCCATACTTACCAATAGGATTCCCTGAAAACCCATTGATGAAATACCAGGAAATCTAATCTCACTTCTATAATAGAATGGGTATGGGCTATAAGAATCCAACAGGTCATTGGTGTTTCACTTTAATTTTATGAAATGTAAGACACTGAATTAAAAAATTCACAATCGACTATCTCCTCATATACCATCAATATCTATGTATCATGTCATGATAAATCATGGTTTCTATAGTTTATATAGATCAACAAGACAATTTTCCACTATCCATCAACTCCTTCTTTAGAGAAAATGGAATTACAAACCAGGCATGGAAGCACAAAGTTCCACTAGGAGACCAAGGCCACTTACCTATAGTCTCCCCAATATAATGGTTTTTAATAAAGTGTCGTCACTTAGTTCTTGTCACATGCATTGGTCAATATCATTAATTAAAATGTTAGGAATATTTCATCCAATCTAATAACATATGTCAACTAGCCTCATATACTCTCATGATAATATCAAAAAATAAAATCATTAAAGACCACTCCTCAACTGATTACATCATGAATTATGTCATTAATATTATGCTCAACGAATTAGTTATCACATTCCCATTTCTAGGAGTGTATAAAATATCAAAATAAATTTCATAAAGACACTCCACCTAGAATCTATATCGCAGTTTTAGATAACTCTACATAAAAAAGTATATTAGGATCTTATAATTTGAATACACTATAAACTACACCCAAAAGAGATATTAATGCCATGATATGAGTGCATCCTCATCTGATACCTTGCCAGGATAATGGGTGGATGACATTATCTCAGGAGGTAAAAACTATAGTGAACTATAATACAACAACTACTACCCCTATATAATGACACATCCCAAACGTTTACAAGAGGCATCGTAAAAGCCATCACAACCCAAACATGATTCTATAATAATATATGTTGGAGCCAAAGTCAATATCACCATAATCTCCTAATAAGATATAGAATGATGTTTTCGCCTTCAAAATTTACACCCTTACAAGTTCAAGTACTAATTAAATATTTTATCTTGGATAAATCCTAAAAAACAATCTATAGTAACTAGCCAAACCCAAGATGGCTCATATTTCAAATAGATTTCTAGGGTGATCCTAGGACACTACTACATGTACCGTTTCAGGATCCAATGTGATACCCCTATCAGATATAATATGTCCCAAAATATTTACTTCTCGAATCCAAAACTCACATTTGAAAGTCTTATGATATAGAAAATGTTCATTAAATGTTTTAAGAATGATATATAAATAGTCCATGTGCTACTCCAATAATTGGAGTAAAAAAATATATCATACACTAACAAAATAAATAAACAAGCACGAAATTGATGATAAAAAATATCATCATTCCAAGGTAAATGATATTTTTTCATAACTGTAACCCAATTCAACATTCGATAATCACTATATGGTTTGAGACTGCAGTTTTCCTTCTTATAAAAGAGTACACGAAAAGTATATGGTGGCATGATATGATTAATAAATATTTAATCCTCCAGGTCCTCAATATGCACCTAATTTTATTCCAAATCCATAGGTTCCATTAAATAATATAGCACAAAAACTAGCATCATACTAGGGAGTAAGTCAAAAGTAAACTCAAAATCTCATTGTGGTGATAAACCCGATTTTTAAAAAAAATACCTTAGGGTAAACATACACCAATGAACGGTATTTTCCCCCAATAAAGTTTAAAATGTATCCCAAAAAAATCTCTAAAAATGGACACATGATTACCCCATCATAAGGAATAATATTCCTAGCCCATTCTGATCTAGAGTCCAATTGACCGTGAAAAACACGAGTAAACCTATCCTTAGTACAGAACTAAACTCATGGAATGTTAATGTCTATATAGTCCTTAGAATGAATAATCTAATCCATATCGATAATAAAGTGTAATATTTCATGATCTAGAAATAAAAAGTACTAAAAACCCTCATAGTTAGATATCATCACCACACTTTCAGGGCACTCAAAACCTCATTAAGTCCTCTTTCCCAAATTTGTTGAAGGTTCAAATAATTATGGCACAAGTTCCAAAGGAATTCCCAAAACATAAACAAACATTTATTATATAATTAATGATAAGTACATATACCCAAAAAATATATCACCATTTAATGTAAATTAACCACCATACCTCAAACAATATCCTTCCCTACACCAGATTCATTTGGTGTATACTCTAATATATAAATACATCTAGTTTCATCCCCACCCTATGATTTCATAGGTCTCGAAAATCCCACAGAGCCTAAGGATAGGAATTACCACCCATATAAGCATCAATATTATCTTTTTAATCCTCAGTGAAGGTGGAACCTTTAATAATTCCCTTGGATGTCCTTTCACAAAAGCATTACAAATGGATAAAATATCCTCAATGACAACATGTCATTAGTTTCTCATCAAAATTTAGAATGATATTACTAGGACATCAACACTTATAGAAAATAATTTATTGATGTCATAAATAATCCCATAAAATTGGGCCAAAATTAAAATGACTAACCTTGTGCTATTTTCTAGACAAAAGATACACTATGGCTAACAACTCCACCAACTTATGCTCCAACGAACTCAGTCTTCCCAACTATGTATACCTCAACCAAATTTTCATTGTCAAATACCTCTAAAAAGGATTTAAGGGACATGAGAACAAAAATTGGCCAGATATATGGAGGTAATATCATCCAAATACTATGATTATTTATGTACTCACTGGTGACATGTTCTGGTTCCAGATGTACCAACATAGATAAACATGTAGAATGCTCTAGAATGGTATGCTCGCGCTGCTACAATGTCAGTAACTTCTGAGAATTCAATGAACCTGACATCGTTTGATAAATTTTATGATTAAGTATTTTCTATATAATATAATAATGAATCTTATCTTGTATTATGGAGTCCCACAACCACTTTCCTAGTCCATCGAACATATACCTGGAGAAAATCTCCATAGATTCATCAAGATTCTTTAATAAATTGAAAATCCTTGAAATCCACATAGGCAACTACATTGAATCATATGGTACCTTGTCACTAGATATTATGGGTGGATTCTAATTAGTGAACTCAGATCCATTTTCCACCACAAGTCATGGGTTCATTACACTCACTTGACCCACAATATAAATGGTATAAATTACTAATTCTAGCAAAGAAGGTTCCCCTGGAGGAGTCAACAGAAAAACATATCTCACATCTTCCTCCCTTATATTTGTAATACTTATACTCAGAGAACATGTGTAATAAAAATTATACAATAAATTTTGAGACTAGAATCATATTCTAGAATCTTAATACCACTTCCACTATTAAACCAAATAATTTAAAACAAAGGGAATTTAAATAAATAATGAATTTAAACAATGAATGAAATTACATAAAAATGAATAGGCAAATTTAAATAAACATGCCATACTTTTAATTTATATGTCCTTAAAAAACCATGTCTCAAAGCTTGTAAAATATATATGTCTGCCATGGTAACTCAGGTTTAGTCACAGTTGTGAGCACACTAGTCCACTTTTTCACACTTACTATCTAAATTCCAATGGTCCAAACTCCTATGTACCGAATAAAAAGAACAAATGTTGGTAGTGTTAATAAAATTTAGGATGAGTGCAACCTATGATAAAAATTATAATCAACCAACCCAAGACAACTAGATATTCCCCCTGGGAAGGACCATCCCTATGAGGTATGCCAAATAAAATAAAAACAAGAAATGAATATAACTAAAACATGACATATAAACCAATTACAAATTAGGTGAAAAAGATAAAAACCTATCCACAAAATCCATGAAAATCCATCTAAACCTTAATTTATGAATATAAAATGACCAACAATTATCATTTTGGCCAATAGTTACCTCCAAACAAACCTAAATTGAAGGTAAAAACAACAAGAGAATCTAATATGTTACAAATAACCATACCCTTACCTATATCATTCAATATAACTTTTTAAACCAGCCAATGTAAAAACGAAGGCATGATCATGAATTTTAGTAAGATACCGCCAAATAATTTATACAATTTCTATTTTCAAAAATGAAACAATTCCAGATTTTTAAGAAAAATACTTACCCAATTAATTTAAATAAATCTAAATCCATTCTTAAATAATTTTTACCTTAGGTTTTATAAAATTATTTCTTATTATCGATCAATAAATATGAAATGTAGAAGTGGTAAAATAGGAAAATCATCTCCATGAATCAGAAGGTTGGAATGTTAAAAAATACCACTGAGATATGATAATATGATATTATCTGATACAACAACATATAAAAATATTTTCGAAACAAAATACGATAAAATAAAAAATGTGGTAAAAATATGTAAATAAACAAGAACACTATAATTTTAGTTTTAGCATATGGGAAAATATGTACTAGATATAAAATAATTTTAAAGTGGATAAATATTAGATCCAACCAATATCGAGTCCTTTCGTAGTCTGTCGATATCAAGAAAATAACCACTAATGGTTCCACACACACTACGATGCGCATCCAAGGTTCCAAAATGCTCAAATTTTAATAACTGTTTCTAAATCATGCTATGAATTTTATAAAACATTTTCAATGCCAATACTTCCTTATATGGTGTTTAGAAAATACTTACAATTATTTGGTTTGAAAATACCCAATTTTCAAATGAAACTCTTTTAAGTGCATTTATCATTAAAAAATAACTTAAATTAAATGTAAAACCCATATGAATTGATCATAAATTATAATAAATACATAAAATTAATTAATTTAAGAGAATCACCTAACTAAAAATGGTGTAAACCTAGCCACCATGGACAATGGTGTAAACCTAGCCACCATTGACAATGGTGATTGGAGTCCAAGGGATCAACCATAGAGAGATAAGGCATGGAATGAAACTCCAAAGGATCGATATAATGAACTATCTGATCATGAATATAGAAAAGAAACAAAACAAAAAGAAAAAGAATATGAATAAGAAAATGTATATATCACTTTATAAGATAAATCAAATAACCTTGACGATCAATTGAAAATTAACTAACCTGGAAGGAGTAGATATCCCAAACATATCCTAAAATAACCTAGAGAATCACTAGGTCATGAGAGAAGAGGTACATAGAAAAGTGAAATTAGATATCGGCATAAATCACACTTAAAGCCTCATATAACGAGAAATAGATGGTGTGTAAGCCTACTTCACATCATGTAATCCTTGAAGGAATCTTACAATGAAAAAAAATCATTTCCATTTTATAAAAAAAATACCTTTTTCATTTTTAATATGTGAATTCCAAATACACAACATGAACAATGTGTACCATAGAAACTAATTATACTTGAAAAAAATACACCACATTTATTAACAATATAGAACATGTTATTCCATAACAGACAACAGAAAACCCAGAATTGTTTAGAAATGACCGAACCAAAAAGGGAACTCATACCCAAATTCATAGCTTCAAAATGTGAGTACATAAAAATCATAACATAATGTTATAATATATAAGATATATATAATTTAAAAATGATCCTCTATTTTGGAATTTTTATTTACCATTCTTTCATTGTATCTTTCCAAAAGTGAAAATAACATTCATATGTATATACGACATACCCTCTCCAAAAATATTTTAATTAATTCTTCTATAACTATATTCTATATATTAGAATTAATATCAATATAATTAATAAATATGATATTTATATCATGAATATAGTTCTACAGATGACGAAACTGTGTTGAAGATGTAATGAGATGAAATACTAAATCAAAACAGACACGAAAAATTGTGCAATTAACAACCAAAATAATAATAATGATAACAAATTGTTAAACATTTTGCAAAGAAATGATATTAAAAGATCATATATGTTATTATAAATATTTATATGGTCTTTTTGTATAATTATAATAGATATAAATTTATTGTACGTGAAGTTAAAATATCATATGAGGGGTATCAAACCTAATGTAATAGGTCTCTTAACTAAATTATCATTAATTTGGTTATTCTTATACTTCATAGACTATGTTATTCCATGATTATGTGTAAAATTACATAAGATATTACTATTTTTTATTTCAACTTATTTTAGGTGGATTTATGTTAATTACCCTTAATAAATTCTCACAGATATGATACAATATTTGAAATGGATTTTGTTTAAATTTCTATTCAAATGAAATATATTGTGTATTATGAAAACATTTACTATTATGTGTTTTATATACTATTCCATTTAATTATTTAACAAGATGTTATATTAATTCATGAATATAATTTTTTCAATTCTTATTTACTACTTTATGGTGTTTGATTTTGAATGTTACCTGAGTGGAAATGATTTAATTTACAATATAAATTTATGGGATTTCTCTTAATCTTATTAAGGGAATATTATAATATATCCATCATAAACAGTACATAATTTATAATATTCTAATTATTTAATGAGTCTCTATTTTTTTCTTCAAAAATCTCTTCTCCTTGGAACTTAAATCAATAATAAAAACATTTATAAGAACTGTGATCTTATTTTGATTTGTGATAAGGTATATTTTTCTTCCAGGAGAATATTTTTTGAAACCATATAAGTAAATTCCTTATTATTTAATAAATTATATATATATATATATTATATATTATTATATCATTTAATTTTTAGAAAAAAATAAAATGTATCTTTCCAACATCATCCAAATGGTTCCTTTTTAAAAATATTTACTAATGTAAAAATTGAATTATTTAACTTATACAGTTTTAACATATTTTCCCACTACTATATTTATTTTATTTGTTTTTTGACTTTTTATATATTTTCTGTTGATTAATGTATAAAAATAATTAATGGAATATTATTCTGATATTTACCTTCCATTTTTAGAAAGTATTTCTTTTACCACAAAACCATTATTTTTTAGAAATTGATGGTCATCTTTTATATCATAGTATTTTTGCGGCCATTAAAAATATCTTAGAAAATTCTTTTTATTATGATATTTTTTCATTATACATTCTATTTTTCTTAAATATACATATTGTTTTTATTATGGATATGATTATTGCAAAAAATATATTAATTTTTTATATATTATGTTTTATTAAAGATGACATTTGATTTACTAGGGAAATATTGATATTATATATTAATTATTTAATATAAAAATTTATTGGTAAGGAATATTTTTCTATGAATTGAATTAAACATTAAATATATTAGGAATTTATGGGACATGTAGATATGGGTGGAGCCCAGTAATAGAGAGCCCCTTGTTGCATCTACTCGTCTCATTAGACAACTAGTTGGCTAGAATTATTTAATGGGTTTTGATGTATACCAATCCATTGATTAAGCTACCTATAAAAAAGGATTTGGATGTAAATATATGATGATGTATTAGATAATGAAATCTAATAATAAGGATTTAATTTACTGAGAATATAGTTATTACAATCCATGAAATTACTTTATTTATGTTATACATGGATGAAATTTTTTACATGTTATTGATTAAATAGATGTTAGTTTATATTATTTACAATACCATAATGATTATGCCTTATTATACCATGAGATATTTTTATGTAATTAACCCTCACTGAGAATCTTAACTCACTATTTATTTGTTTTCTATTTCCCACTATATGATGATGTAATATTTGAATGACTTTATAGATGTATAATTATTATAGTAACATTTTTTTATTTAGTTTATAATGTGAAATGGGAAGAATATATTTTGGTATTTTACCAATACTACTAAACTAATTTATCCTATATGGAGTGGTCCCTTATATCTTTTAATAACATGAAAATTATGATAATACATTATAGTATTTGATAAAATTTTCCATTAGAGGTATTTTTATGACTCAATATTTATGATTAGTATGTGAAAATTCATTATGTTCTGTTATTTAATGACGAAACCTATTATAAAAAAGGTAATAAACACTGTTAGACAATGTAAAAATTCCCATAATATTTTTTCCCATACATCTGGTGTTGGATCTAAGTAGGTCATGGTCATATTAGGGTTATGATTCCAGGTTATAATAAATAACCTTTCCCATATATAGAATTCAATTATTCTATAGTGTGGTTTTAATTTTTTAGAAGGACTTATGTGACAATTCCTCCTTATTTTAGTGAAACTACTAATCCAGTAGTTTCTGTGCAATGAATTGAGTCTCTCCAAAATTTATTTATATCATTGGGATGTAATGAAATATAAAAGTTGATTCTAGAAGATTATTATTCGAATGGAGATTCCTATAAGTATTGGTCATTATTCTAGAACAGTAAATAGATGTATAAAATAGAAGGACTGGAATAGTAATATTTATAAGTAACATTCTTAAAAAATAAAATTTTCAAAAGCAATGAGATGATATGAAAAGAAAATTCACCAATCTAAGTGAGAAATATAAGTAAAGTGTTATTGAGTATGTGGAAAACACTAAAATATTGTTAAGGCAAGCTATAGACTATATACATAATATAGAATCTATGATTTACCATTTATTTAGCAGTCTTAAGCCATTCCTCTAAATAGTATTATTTTCTCAAATGTTTTCATCATATGATGATAATGTGTCATTTTTCTTGAGAATAGATAAATAATTCCTCAAGATACATATTTTTAACGGAAAAAAAGAGATGAACAGGAAGACTAAGTAAAATGAGAAAATAAATGAGGTGATGAGACATAATAGAAGGAATGAACTCACATATGTGCTGAATGTGGAATTAAACACCATGGTACATGATTAATGGGAACTGTAATATGTTTCAATTGTGAAGAATAATACTATAAGCATATTTAATGTATTTAAAATAATGAAATCACTATCATAAAATTCTAAATGTGGTATTACTAAAACTAATGTACCCTGTATCAAGGGATGATACAACAAAAGAATGCTTTGAGAGAAGGAAAATCATATGCAATTATTATTGATAGAGTTAAATGATTGAAGTTTTTTTGTATTGAGATTCTATAATTATGTTGTAAAATTTGTTCATAAATGATATTATTTTTGTTAGAATCTATAATCATATATGTATTATTATATATGATTTCTTCATTTAGTATTTGAAAGCATATATTGAATGGTGATGATAACCAATGAAAATATATTAGTGTAAAGGTCATATTTTTGGTGAATACCCGAATATAGAAAAGATAACATGTAATATAATTATGATGTTTAGTAAATAATATTTAGTTGGGATATATAGAAGATTTAAATTTATTTTTAAAATCTCATAGTATTGGTGACCTTAAAATTTTTTTGATAATAAAAGAATTTATGATGAATTTAACTTTATTTTTGGAATTATGGAATATGATTGATAGTATAGGATGTTATTTATGGAATATAGATACATTTCATTTTTTAAGTAGTTATGTTTCCATTCCGGCTTTATGGTAATTTAGGTTATTAGTATATTTTAAGAGAATATATGATCAGGGTATTCAAGAGTTTGGTATGTGACATTATGATATAATTTATGTTGTTTAGGGATGAATTTATGATCAAAGATTTTATATTATTCAATTATGAAATTGTTCTGACATATTTTGTAGGAATCTAGTGTTTAACTATTTATGGAATGGATTATATTGGACTTTGGAAGTTATTATTTAGTTTTTATTAATTAATGTGTTATATTTATCCATAAGGTATGAAATCCATTATGGGTTTGTTTAATATGTTGAGAAAGAAGGAATGACTTTTTTAATATTTTATGAATCTTATAAACCATTAAAAGATAATTTTACTGCTCTATGGATGAATAATTCATCATGATGGAACATTTCATTGAGTTAGAGAAAAAATTATAATGAATACAGGTTAAATAAATGGAAGAATGTGTACTTTTGAAATAGAAATAAATCAATTAAATTTTCTTATGTTCCTTATATCGGTATTAAATTAATTCATAATCATTAATAAAAGGATCTTAAAATGAAAATTGTATAACTCTTCCTTCATTATAGATTAATTAATGCCCTTTTCACCCATCACTGATTTGTGTTTTTTGGTTGTTAACATTATCATAACCATGTTCTTTATCACCACATTGTAGTCCTTGGATGTCAACTTCCTCCCCCATTTCCATGATTTATTACAGAACCAATTTTATCTGTAATCGGTAACCCCATAATGTCTTCTTTCCAGTGACATTTATTCTTCCCACTTCCCCTTCTTAAATAATGTTATATTATTTCTCTATACAATGTGTGTTTTCAACCAAGATATTTTCAAATATTAAATTGGTAATAATTTAGAAAAAATTATATGGGTTCAATTTATTTAGGGGGTAGAGTGAAACACCCTATGATTTTATAATAAATTTCTATTTAAGTTTTTTATTTATTTAATATCTTACATTACATGTAACATCAATTTGAATGAACCGTGATATACTATAAAAATATTTTTATTTAAACAAGACTATTATAATATAGATTTCAAAATTATTAGCATGAATATGAATTATATTTTTAAATCATGTATAAATTTTTTACACAAAGAAAATATATTTTTAAGTATGTACACAATTTTTAGAAAATTCATTATACTGTATAAAAATATTTTTTCGAAAAAAATAATTTTATTTATATTTATGATAAAAAAGTAAGAAAAAGTATACCACATGTTGAAAAATTAATTAATAAATATAAATATATTTTTAAAATAATCATATAAAAAATATATTTGAGCGAATATTTTGTATTATTCCAAAAAATTTGGAATTTCTAGTGAATAGAGAAAAATAGAGATTTCTTTATAATTGAATTTTTGTTTTAAGAATTTAAAATCATAAACTTTTTATAATTATTCCAAATAAAAATTATTAATATTATTTTTTTACAATAAAATTGTGTTCATTGGAATCAATTTTATATTCAAATTTTGTAAAAGAACATTTTTATACATAAAAATACTTTTTAATGAAAAACTTTACACTGCATATTGTTTTTTCTATTTCAAATTAAAATATACCACTTATAAAGATTGAATTTGATAAAATGGATTCGATATTCGGAATGATTATATTCAAATATGGTAAATAGTTCCAATTTATTTGCAGTAATTATTATTTGTATCAATGGTAATATTTATCACTGTGTTAAATGGTAAACCATGTAATCCAAGATTAAAAAAAGTGTTAAGGCCATTATTTTTTAATATTAATTATTTTTGGATGAATTTAATTCATTATTTATAACATTAATATCTAAATTGAGCTACTTAAGTGACACATATATGTGACAGTTATCGATATAATATTTAATGTAAATAAAAATATCAAATATCACACACATACTTTTAAAAATATATTATTTGATCATATAGAGACCAAAGAAAGTTGTGAATGATTATTAAATTTTATTTTTATGATTATTAAATTACTTTCTTTAGGGTGATTTATTTATATTTATTAGTAATTATTTAAATACATTAAATGCTAATGTAATGCTAACACAATATTTATTAAATTAATATAAAAAAATAAATGATTTTAAAAAGATTAAAAGTAATATAATTTAGAATATTTATTGTTTTATAAAGACTTTATAGATAAACAGAATAAATTATATATTTTTATAGGATTATATTTGAGATATATAATTTTTATGTATTTAAAGCTGAATTAGTTGTATAGTTTCAAAAACATAATTAATGATATCTTGGGAAAATAATATTTAATTAAATTACATAAAAGTCATAAAAATATTGAAATAAGAAAGGACTAATATATACATTAAAAAATATCATCCCTTAGACATTTACATGGACGTGTTACATTAATTGTAACTTCATTGGCAGCTATACTGTAAATAACATTCTTATAGAGATAATTGTTAAAAGGGTTGGAAAATGAATAAAACAAAACATTATAGATGAAAACATAACCTAATGTTATGAAATTATTATTTTATGTGATTATTTTGACTCAATATCTTACTATATTATAATCATATTAATTTGGATACATTTTCACATGAAAAACAATTTATGTTATTTTAATAACTTATGAAATTTCAAGAATTCTTCATTCATAGGGAAAACAACATTTTAAAATAGACCAAAGAGGCTTTGAATGGTAAAAAGCATGTTATTAAATGTTTCAAATTAAGGGTAATACGAAAACCTCTCACACCTAGAATTATGGTGGCCAGTAGTGGAGAAGGACAAGAGGGTATGTGATGACCAACTTTTCCCCTCCCTTCACTTATAAGTAGGAACCTCTTATCCTATCATAATAATAAAATTTTTACCTTATATCCCAAAAAATAACTTCCATATTACCTGGATATTTCCTTCTTTTTATCAAATACTTTATTTTGTTTCCCACATACCGACTATTTAAGGCTTAAAGAACATATCAAAAGTGGTTTCTCATCGAGGAGGTACAACTCTTAACCTGTCACATTCAATTTTATCTCTTTACATACAACTTATAAATATATGGTATCAATTAAAACATAATAAATAAAGTATCATTAATATATTATTATGTTATTATGATCATAATAGAATTATTTATTATCTTTTTTTATCATATTAAAATGAAAACATCACTTCTTTATACATACGAATTAACATTTACAATAAGTAGTGTAATTCATTTTTATTTACAATTTTTATAGATGGTATTAAGAACAGATTTAGGTAATATAAATGATATAAATTTTATAAATTTTATCATGTAATGTTGAATTATTATTTACCTTTATTTTGTTTTATTTATTAAAATTGGAAAACAACATTCTTGTATATGTATGACCTACCATCTCTCTAAAAGTTGTAATTAATTTTTCAATTTTTATTTTTTAAGGATGGATATAAATATATATATATAGGGAACATATATGTTGTTTATATCATGGAAAAAAATCTGGAATATTATGTAACCATGATAAAGATGAATGTATCAGAACAACCTAATCAAAACAGACATGGAAAACAAAAAAGCTAACATGATAAATAATAATAATGATAAATGATTTTTAACTAAGAAGAAATTAAATGTTATAAAAAAATCATCTATGATATTTTATAAATGTGTATGGTTTTTCTATTTAGTAAAAATAAATATAAATTTATTTTAATGTAAGTTAAAATCACTTGTGAGGCATGTTTAACATGAGGTATGTGCTTTCTTAACCTCAACTTCAATTCATTCGTTAATACATCAAATTAATTGACTATGATATGAGATGAATTTTAATCAAATAAAATATGATTTGAATATATTTTATTTCAAAAAAAATTATTTACATTTGTTACACATAATCACTTAAATATTTAAGTCTCATAATAATGATATGATCATTGTAATGGAATACATATCAATTTATACTCTATTGAGATATATTTGGTATTATAAACCTATTTAAATTTATTTATTGAATATAATAACCATTTTATGTTTTAAAAATGAATATATATATATATATATATATATTAATAATTATTTATATTTAAATTCATTTATACTCTTTTAATAGGAAACAATTTGAAATTTACCAAAGTGGAAAGTATTTATTTTACAATCTTAGTTTCTTTTGGATTTATCTTATTTTAAGTAGTGTAAAATTATAATATTTATTTTAAATATTTCAAATATTTTATTATATTTTGATTATTTAATCAGTTTACTTGTTTTTTACAACTCTTTATCTATTCTTTACTTAAATCATAGAAATATATCATTAAAAAAAATCATATCTTATTACTATTTTTGATTGAGTAAATTTTTGTGACATGTACGTGTTTTTAAAAATTGTTTTAAAAAATTAATTTTTATTTACTCAAATTATTTATTAATGATTTTTTATCCTATCCACTATCCTACAAGTTTTGTGGGTTATTTCTAACAGTTTTCAAAAGGGATATTTATTAATTTATTTACTAAATTTATAATGAATGTTTTTTTAAAATATATGATCTTTTCATATTTCACACATTTATAATGATTTTACACTATTTATATTATTTTACATGGTTTAAATTTATTTAGAATGAAAAATAAATTATGAAATATTGTTTTAATATTTCTCTTCTATTTTTGAAATAACTTGATTTTACTATAAAACCATTAATTTTGATAAATTAAATCTCATATTTTTCATCTTATAAATTTTTTGGTTTTTAAATTTCCCTTGAAACATTTACATTATATTGATTTTTTTAAATAGGTAATTCATTTATTTTGAATATAATTATTTTTTTTAGGGATATGATTATTACGTAAAATTTATGCAATTTTTTTCTAAGATTCTTTACTGATAATGTTATTTGATTTACTAGAGAAATAGTTATATTCAATATTATTTACTCAATACATAATTTTTTTGATAAGGAAATTTGTTTATTAATATAACTAATCATTTAATTTTTGTGGAATTCCTTATACATTTAGTGATTGGTGGGGCCCTCTAATAGATATCCCTTTAATGTATCACTAGGTCATATGAGACATCATGTTGGCTGGCCATATTAAATGGATTTTTGGTGTATACCTACCTATCAATTAAATTGTCTTGGAATAAGGCTTTGATGATAAAAATATCATCATGTTTGATATCACGAAATACAATATCATTCATTTCCAAAATTAAGAATATAGTTTTTAATATCCATGATATTACTGCATTGATATTATACATGGATTCAATTTTTACTCTAGTTATTGATTAAATTACATGGGTTTTAATTTATTCAACTTTTCATATTACTTATGATTTTTCACTCATGATAGATTCCACTATATGTAAACCTTACTGATTATATGAGATCTCTTGTTTTTTCTTTCCCAAGGAAATGATAAAGGAAACTTTATTTGCATTAACAGAGGTAGAATAATTAATTTCAGTATAATGTTTATTTTCATTCCAATTTAAAATGTAAATAAATCATGTATCTATTTTACTAATGTTGTTGAATTGATTGATAATTTGTGGTGAGATCCCTTGTAAGTTATACTAATTTAATAAAGTAAACAATAAATATGGGTTACTCGAGCTTTTGATTTTACAGAACATATTCTGTGTTGTTGGGTTACTCCAAATAGATAACTACCTCGATTATTGATGGGTCTCCTTCTATAGAATGTTGTGACACCATGTTTCTATATATTCAAACCTCCCAAAAAATGAACATTTAATAGTAATACATGACATAAAGGTAGTGGTGTTGAATGATCAAAAAGTGAGATCTATGATTTATAGCATGCTCCTTCTCATTCATTGAGTTTATTATGACATCATATATGAACACAATGATTTACTAGTCTAGGTACTCATGGAATATATAGTTTATGATCACCATTATCAATGATGGTTCATTCTTCTCACATAAAGACATTTCAAAAAAAATGAAGTTTCCATACCTATACATGAAGGTAATCTTTGATATATCCTTATACTTTACCATCATATATTGATAACCAAATGAAAACATGATATTCAAAAAAATAATGGACCATTTCTATTAGTTAAATAGATCATTGATCCGTGTAAGAGTGTTCTAGTGTTGGGAAATTTCATAATTCATCCTCTGGTATTCTAGAAACAATCTTAGGAAACTATATTAATTTTTAGGGAACATAACTCATGATTCCCAAGGAGATACATTGAATTAGATACAACCTTGTATCATTAGATTATCTACATGCAACCTCAGCTGACACAGCTCCATATAGACTATTTTATTGGGTCCCATAGGAATTGACGATTCACCCATTTTAACACCATTCCATAATCAACATCACTATAGGGGAGGAAGTGTCATAACCTCATCCAGGAAATTATCAAAGAAATCATCCTCAACCATAGAAACATAATATACCTATGAATCAATAAAAAATATACCACGTAATCCAAATGAGGCTCCACCTGATTTCCACCCAGCAAATACCATCACCCACCAACGATAAATACTCCACCCTGTTAACCTAGAGCTATTGGTCAATTTACTAAATTGTCATTTTATGGTAGTGATCACATCCCAGATGACATATTAGATTATTATGGTTTTTAAACCAGATATATGATTTAATCCAAAATTATACTTGAAAATATTAAATTTTATTTTATTTTATTTGGAATCATATTTATTCACTATATGATATCCCTATATATCAATCATAAAATATTTTTTATCATTCTAGGGAAATGTAACATAATAAATCGGTGATTTCAAATGCTGGGTAAGGGAATGGATACAATAAAAGTAAAATAAGGCATGAATAATATAGAAGGAATAAAAGATGATTAGATAATTCAATATAAATAATCACATGACTTTAAAACATATCCATGTATATAAATACTATTCAAATGATCTCATGGAAATAAATAAATTATTTTATAATCATTTAATTCATAATTCTAGAAATTAGAAACTTCCATGACTTGTTCTATGACATATAAAAATACCATCAATGGAGGATGTTATGTTATCTACATAAATGGTACGGCCATGACCAATTACTAATCTATTTTTTCATGTTTCCAAATAATTATTTAAGGGGTTCTATAATTATATTCCTTATAAATCACGTAATTTTTTCAACTCATTCATCATATTAATAAACCATTTAACACAATAAATATGAATTAATAGTGGATAATTATCAACATTGGAAGAAGTAGAATATAGAATATCAAAACATTACCCTGTAAAAATCGACATAAACAATAAATAAAAATATTTTTATGGTATCTTTGGATGATATCTTTTGGAAATCATATTAATAAATAAAGCATGTTTAAATAGATGAATATTATTTAAATATATTACTTGAAATGGTTTGAGGGAAATAAAATTCCAATGATAGATTAACTTATATTAAATACAAATATTTAATAAATATTAAGGGAATAATTCTTCTAAAATAATCATGGGAAATTATAAAGTAATCATAAATGGATTTTTTGGTCATAATAGTAGAAAATTTTGTTCAACTAATGTATGTTAATAAAAATATTCCTTTAATATTATTGTAAAAAAGTGAAAAATTACCTCAATAATATAATTATAAAAGATTAAATTTATTATTTTTTAAATGAAATATGTTTAATAATTTATTTATTAATAAATTGGATAATATTAACATAATTCTCTAAAAAATGTCAATGAATCTTTTGACATGGAAGAAATATATTCCAGATCTACTATAGAAAAAATTTGTTTTCTATAAATAAATATATCATATTCATGAGTACATAAAGAGAGGAAAATAAAATTTAAACACTTAATTTCATGAAATAACAATTTTATAAATCAATATATTGGTTTTAATTTAGAATAAAAATTAATTCCCCCAACAAAGATGTAATAAAAAATTCATAAATAACAGTGAGATTTGGAAATAATCCATTACCATGGGCTTAACTTCTATTTTATGTGTTCATAACACCTCTATAATAAATATAGATTTGTTAAAAATATATTACACAACCATGTTAATATATATTATATAATTTATAATTTACTTATAACCATTTATAACCCATTAATTAATAATTTTTTATTAAATCACTATTCTTGGTGATAACTGCTTCGTTTTTCACGTATGTTTTGGTTCAGTAGTTTTGTTCCATGTACTATGATCGTGGTTTCATCAATTCCATATTATAATCATGATATTAATATAATATATATTAATTATAATAAAATTTATTATCTTCTATAAAATATATAGATATATAAATGAAATACACCATTCATAGAGATTATATGTTGTACGTATGCAGGATGGTTGTTTCCATTTTTCAAAAAATGGAATGAAAGAAAGGTAAATAATAAATCACCATTATTGAATCATTATTATTTAATATAAATGATATATATTTATTAAATCCATCCTTATTTCTATCCATGTAAAGAGGAATTGAAAATCAAATTACATTAGATTCCATGGTGTTAGACCTCCATACACAAGAATGATGGTTTTATTTCCCATTTGATTGAAAAATATTAGATAATGGTTTTTGCATATTAGTAATAATATTTAAAAATATTTATTACAATAAAGATAATATTTTATGAAAAATAACACATATTTATATGAGGTAAAAATAAAAGTAAAAATAATATGATTAGTTAATGTGATTACCATTTCTTTGAAAGAAATACTTTAGAGATCCTATTAAAGAACATATGATTGGTATTTCGAAAACAATATCACCAATAAAATATGTCTATGCATGGTCAGAAGTTAATTGGTTAGACATTTGTTGAGATATTTGTCTCCAATTCATGTAAATAATATAGGGGTGGGGAGTCTATTTATAAGGGAGTGAAAGGGAACACTAGGAATTCAGAAAATTATTTTAATTATAATTTAGTCATTATCTAGAAAAATTAATTCAAATTGATTTATAATAAAAAATAGAGTATATGTTCGAAATATTTTCAACCAATGATATTATGATTGGTTTTTTATCAATTTAAACCATAAACATAACCATTATTATGACTATTTCAATCAAAGTCTGTTTTAATTTTACATATAAGTTGAAAATTTTCTCACAAATGGGCATGGGAAAATACTTTTGTCCATATATAAACTACTTCCAATTTTATGATTTTTATTATTTTTAAACAATTAAATAAAATATTATTTTCATATAATATCATTATTTTAATAATTCATACTATTCCTATAATTTTATTGTAATGGTATTATGAATAATATGGAATTATAAGATAAAAATTTCAAATATTCCAACTAAGTCATATTTATCTAAACAATTCGTGGAAGGAAATATTTCATTGAATTTGTACTACTTTTATGTTTTTAAAAATCATCTATTTTTTATATTCATTGAATAAAATTGTTTCGGTTGTTTGAAATAATTTAAGGTAAGTATATAATCCCTAAAAATTAGAAATATATTTCAATCATAAAAATTAATTTATCTTATAAAAATTAAATATGAACATTTTCCCTCGAATTTTTTATTTACCTATTTTAAAATAAAATAGAAGATTAATGTGAAGAGAGTGTCATTTTTTTTATTTTTCACTACATAAATTAATATAAAGGGAATAATTAAATTAATAAAGAACCAAGTTGAAAAATATCTGATACATGTATGGAAATGGTTATATCCACTCATCCAATTTGATAAAGGCATGTTTTGGGCTGAATTTGAGACCATATCAAAATAGTTTTAACCTTAATTAATGAATGTTAAAGTTAATAAGGTGAACATTTTTACAAATTTGACCCACATGATCCAAAATATGGAATATATTTTTCATATCTAAAGATAAGAAAAAATATTTTATTAATGTTAAATAATTTTTCCTAAAAATATAATATATAAATTTCATTAAAATCATTAATAAATTGTTATAAATTTAATTTACTAAGATACAACATCATTTCATGAAAGTAAATTGTTTTTCTGTTAAACATATATTTTACCTTCAAATGATTTTTACTTTCATTTCATATCAAATGATAACTAATGAATTCTTTATAAACCATAAATTTTTAATAATTTAATCATAATTATTCTTACCCACAAACTTTAACATTTTGGTTATAATGTAAAAATTTAAAATATATTTTAATATTAGTTCGTGGTCTGTTAAACCTCATGTTTTTTGTAATGATGGAAATCAAAGAAAACTAAATATATGAACAATAAAATAAATGATAGTATCTATAGGTTTGAAATTCTACCCCTTTTATAAATTTTTATCTCAAAATTACATAAATTAAATTTAAACAAATGATGATGCTTTTGCTTCATCAAATACATAGGTTCACACGTATCTTCCCCAATTTTATGATTTTTCAAAAAAATTGTGACCATGTGTTTGGTCATGTTTCACAAAACCTTTTCTCTGTGAATTAGAATCTCCACTGGTTATTCCTTATTAGATCATTATTTCTCTTGTAGTATGACATTTGAGTTCACAACATGGGAAAGATAATATGTGTACTTTCTTAGGAAAGATTAATGAAATACAACATTAACATTAGAAAAATTCATTATAATAACTAATCCATGAGATTACATCCCAACATAATGAAGGATTTTGAAGGCACTGATAAATATAGGGATCATCATACCATTATTTCCAAATATCATAACCTTCCTTCAATGATATATTCATTTGAAGACCTTTTATCTAACATTGAACAATATCCCTCATTAATGATTGTCAACATAACTTTTTTATCGACTATAAGATTCCCTTATATGTTATTAAATGGATGTAATATTCTATTTCATCTCCATAACTGAATCTAATCCTAATATATTACCTTCTCTAACATCTTCCCAACAAACTATAGATTTTAATTTACAAACAAAGTGGGATTTATAAGGACCCATCTGAATACATGATCATAAAATATTTTTATAAGAAAATTACAGAAAAGTAAAGTATTGATCCCAAGAAACATTTTAATATATAAAAAAAATATCCCCAGATGGATTCTATTGATTTATTTTCCCTATCATATTTGACATAGGTATGGGGATGATATCTTTTACTAAAACTAAAATATGCATCTAGAGCTAAGTGAATAATTTTCTGGAAAGTTTATGTAAACATCAAGGACCCAATTAGATATAATAAAATGTGTTACTCTATAAAACCATATAAAATCCTTAATTATATTATATCTAGGTCATCAAGAGGTAAATATTATTTGATTTTAGTGAAGTGTTCCAGATTAGTAAGTTGATCGACTATAACCCAAATAACATTATAGAGTTTTAATGATTAAGGGAGTTTGACAAAAAAATCATTGGTGATGTTTTTTAATATCCATTCTAGTATTGGTAATGGTTATTAAATCCGTTTAGACTCCAGTCTTCCATAGATTACATAATTACATACATGGCATTGATATACATACTATGAAATATCTATCTTAGTGTTTTTTAAAAAGTAATAGCATTTTAAATCATTATATATTTTCGTATTTCCAAGACTAGTAAAGTAAGAAGAATTATGAGCCTCATCCATCAACTACATATTTATGTTAGGTATTAATGAGAGACAAACTTGGTCCATTAATATTATCATTATAGAATGAAATTGTTTTAACCTAGGAATGTTCCTAAACATCTTCTATAATTCCACATCTTCTATTTTCTCATTCTTAATCCTATAGAAGATGGGTATTTTAATATTTCTTTTGTAATGATATTTTATTTCCCTATCTTCATGATATAAGGATATATTTTTGGAAAATCGATATATATTGTTTGTATTTAAAAATACATCATAGAAAAAATAGCACGGTCTATAAGGCCCCAGCCTTAAACCATATATAATCTTGAATTAAATGAATAATTCACATTGAGGATCTTTTCAGGTTTAGATTTTTAGAGAATTGGGACATGACTATTACATCTCAAAAGATTACAAAGTAGAAACTTCTACTAAGTTTCCATAAAATAAAAACACTTAAAAAGAAAAATGTCTAGTTCCATGTTTTAGGTAGCATGACTTTCCCTTGATCCCATCCTTGACCCTATTCCACGTTAATTCCTGTGAAAAACATTTCAAAAACATGGGATGAGCATAAAAAGCTCAGTAATGGATACACAAAGAATGAAAACTATTAGTTTTTTAAAACAACAAGTAAATCATGTTTACTTTATCAAAGTAATACCTTTCACCTTTTAGAAGTAGTAAAAAACTCTTCAATGAATAAAAGATCATTACTTACCCTTTTGTAACCAAAAGATTACCATAAAACACATATAAAGAACACATAACATAAAAAGGTAACTTGGGACATAAACATACTTAAATGGAATGACCATATGGTCGACTTCCACACATACTTAATGGAATAGCCATATGGCCGACTTCCACACATACTTAATGGAATAACCATACGGCCAACTTCCATACACAATGCATTGGAGGTTATAACGTAACCAACCGTCCTATTATTCACTGCACCACCCGTCATAATGTCCAAGTACCATTATAAAATCATAAGACAATAAACAAATATAATGGAAAGAAAACATTTCCACATTTCGATCACAATATATCGACATAACAAATCCTTTATAAAAACAATTTTCAATACCAACATACATAAAATAGTATATGGTATTTATTTCATTTTAAAAAACATTAAGTCTTGTTGAGGAAGCCAAAGACCAAATAATTCTCGCGGCGGCGGAAAAGGTCGTTGTCACCACGTACGTTAAAAGAAACATTCCTTTTTGTCGTTTAGTAAAACGCTTCGTATAAAAATATTTCTTTTGAATAAAATTAAAATTCAAAGGGGTTTATAAACCGTATAAAATAAAGTTTTGTGTAAAACCAAATATGCCTCAGTGAAAGGAGATTGAGTCGAAGTCCCTTAAAAAGTTGGTATCCTTAGATTAAGGATAAATCAATAACATGATTATGTGTGACAAATATGAATACAAAAAATATAAGTGGATATTAAGTGTAAAACAATCATAAGTCATTCACTCATAATCATGGAAAAACAAAACCAATGACATAGATATTTAACTCAATGAAATGAGATTGAGTTATTATTTCTGATACAATTCCATCTAAATGACATAAGAATTTATCAATGAGATGATTATGTGTAGAAATAGTATATCCACACAAAGGTTTGTAGAAACTACAACATATAGATTCCACACATAATCTTGGTATAATAAAATCAAGAATCAGAGGTTTAACCCAATGAATTGAAAGTGGGTTAAGAAGTTCCCTTACAGAAATTCGACAGCCTAACGGTGTCACTTCAAAACTCATAAAATGAGTTGATGAAAGATAAAAAGGGTATCTTATCACATGGACATAAAATTTAAGTTAATAATGATATATAAAAACATATCCCAACATAATATTATGTGAATTAAAATACTGAACAAAAGAAGTATTTTAAAAAGAGGAGGGTGAAAGGTTCCCTTACCGACTTGGGTAACTTTCGAAACGTACACCCCATTGAAGAAGGGTCATAAAATGAATATGTAAGTACCCATAAATGAAATTATATTACAAAAAGATTATAATAATGGGAATTACATACACCACTCAAAGGAAATTGTGGCAAATGTATCATAAATCTCATGGGAAAAAAAGTGAGATGAAAAATCCCTTACGAAAACTCGGCAGCCTAACAGAGCCACTTAAAACGTCCAAAAATGGATTGATAAGATCAAATAGAGTATCTCATCATATTAAAATAAAATTTACAGAAATTAGAATATAAAATAACATCCCCCATCATAACAAAGTGGAGCTTAAAATAAGTGACATAAATGAGAGTACTTAAAAAAAGAGAGAGGTTAGATCTCTTACGAAATTTCGGCAGCCTAACGGCGCCACGCAAAACTTACAAAATAGATTGATAAGAGAAAATAGGGTCCCTCACCATATGAACATAAAAATTACAGTAGGATTAATATAAAAGAACATCTCAATCATAATAAATATGATCTTAAAAGGAATTACATAAAAGAGTGTACTTAAAAAGAAAGAGAGGAGTATGATCCCTTATATCGGGTCCGACTTGACTCGATTGTTCTTTAACGTCCTGAATAATAAACTTGAGTTAATTTATACTTGATTAAGAACCGTTTTCAAGTTCTTTATTCCTTATATATCACTTATTTACATGTTATAAACATTATGTAATCATTTAAGTTAGTAATGTTTGTTTTGTCGATATTTGGTTCTTTAGTCGAAAGTGGACTTTTTACAATTACATGTTCTTCGTGTGGTCAAAGTTTCATTATATAAAGAATGATATTCATGATTTGTATATCATATATATCATATATATCCAGAATATACTTGTATTTATAATATTACATAATCATTTAGAGGTAAGAAATGAAATGCACAGTTCATAGAGACGGTAAGCCGTACGTACGCATGAACGATACTTTCATTTCTAGGTCATATTAATGGAATTAAAAATAAATGAGAGGTATGTATATTTTAATTCCAGAATTATATTCATAATTTATATGTAACATACATAATATATAATAACTTTAAATACATCCTTTATACATCTCACATATGGCATTAACGAATCAAATCACTTTGAGGGGGCGGTAGTCCTCACTTTCTAAAATGAAATTATCGTGTTAACCCACAATGGAAACCATAAAGGTATTCTACAAAAGAAAAATACAGAAGATTAAGCAAAAAAATAAACATATTATATATCATATATAAGTATAGTGACATCTTAATGGACACCTTTTAAGGTTTTATATTAGTGTTGAACAATCATCGTTTCGTGAGGCAGAAATTCGCCATCCATAGAAACAGTATGTTCTTTAACCATTTGATGTTGGTGTGTGTAAGTGTAGCTCGAATGCTTCTTATAAAAACATCCAAGTATATTGAAGATACTGGAGTTGTTACAAAAGAAATGAATAAAAAGAGTTTATGGCGTTGGAGAAGCAAAATAAAACAAAAGAACACAAGTGAATACATTACCATAAAATCGGGTAACTCTTTTTGATTTGAGATCAAAGGCTTCCTTGGGAAGACTTCTGCCAAAAGTGAGGCTTCAAGGAGTATGATAGGGATGTGTAGAGGAAAAATGAGTAGGGTTTGGCCGACCCAAAGGCTTTAGGGGTGTGGGTAAGGTGGTAGAGTTGGGGGAATTTTATAAGAGGAGAGGATGGGCACTCTTGTAATGTTACAAAATGTTACATTATTTTCAAATGAGTTTCGGATTTTAAAGGTCCCACATTGATGTATTTCGAGGATAAGGTGGTAACGGTTCGAAATATACTCACACAATAGGTTTTTGACAAGTGTATGTTATAGTTTTACCACTATCTTTTTTTTTTATTTAAATCCGTTATTAATGAGGTTATCGCAGCATCATCATGATGTCAAAAATAATTTAATTTATTTAATGTCTAAAAATTATAAAAAAATATCATGATTTAGGAAATAATTTTATCTTTATAAGGAATATTTATAGTAAAAAATATGTCTTTTATAACCCCATGTAAAAATTGTTTTAGTAAAACATCTCATGTTTGTGTCATTTTTACTTTAACATTAAATAAAAAGTTATTTATGTCATTTTTTCAACCAAAGTGGCTCCATGGGGTCCCCAAGTTGACCCATGGATTTTCATGGTCGACCATAACACATACAAGGAGAGTAGGACATGTGTCTAGGTCATTTCATATTATTAAAACATTATATTTACGTTAAACTACACTAATAACCTCTAATCGCGATTAAAAACATAATAAGTTACTATTCACCAAAAAAATTATTTTAATCCCATTGAACCACATCTTACTTATTAATGAAAACTATGTATGTTAGATTTTTTAAATTCAAAACACAAGGGTGGCAATGTTTCATTTAAACGAAAAATTAGTTTCTTTAACTACCACTTAGTGGTTTCACTATTCATCAAAAATTGATGTTTTCCAGAAAATTACCAAATATTCACGCTAGGATATATTTGATATTCCGAATTAAAAAATTATGTCTATTTTAAAAAATTCAAAACATATAATTTACATTAATTAATTTAATAATTAATTCCCACTATAGGAGCAAATAGCGTGTTTTTATGAAAAAAAAGTATCAAAAGATTGACACTAGTTTAAGTCCAATTTCAAGATGAAATTAATTCCAACGACCACTATTGGATTAAATGGTAAAGATATATTATAATTTTACTTTAAAAACAATTAGAAATATAATCTAATCATATAAATAAATTATATTAAAAAGCGGTTTTGAATTAAAATACAACATTTTTCACTATTCATTAAAAAATGAACTTTATCGGAAAGATACCAAAAATTTACAAAAAGTAAATTTTGATTTCCTGATTCTAAAGATGAATATTATTTTTTCAAACATAACACATAAAATTGTCAAAAAGTTGATTTAAAAGTTGTTCTCCATCAAAAGGTTTTTAATCGACCTTTTAAACAATATTAGAACGTTTACGTTTAAAAAATGGATTCATTCGCATTTTTAATCCTCTAACATTTATTGTAAAGAGTAAAAAATATTTGACAGACATATATAATCATTTTGTAGTTAGTTCTGTTCATTACCGCCATTACAATAGTTAGGCGTTAACTACCATTTAAAATAATATTATTTTGTTATTAGAGTGCAACGTAAGATTTCAAAGAAACTCGTTGTTGTGTATTGGGTAAGCCATCGAGCATAGAGTTCCCTATAAATTAATATTTACATTTTATTCACAAATAGGGATAAATAAAAAATTGTCATATTCTTTATTTACCTGGGGTGTTACATTCTTACACCCTTTTGGGAATTGCGTCCTCACAATTTTAAAATTGGGCTTGGAAACTTCATTGAAAATCCCACATCGGAACAAGAGTCAGTAAAACAATAACTTTAAAATAAAGAAAGATAAGTACAAAGGTCACCCGAGTTAACCCATACTAGGATTTAAAGAATGAAAATATGGACATGGAGGAAAAAACAAAGGGTCATATTCTGATGGAGAGTGATAGTAGACATGTCTAGGAGAAAGTCAACCATAAGAAAATCACAAACTTGTGATGGGTTAAACGGTATTCGATTCCCCAGTAGGAAAAGTTAATAGACAACATTTTTGTTTTAAGTTACTTTTTATTGAGGAATTTATTCATAAGGAAACATAATCATTTATCATGTTGAATTTCAACTTTTATTAGATTTCTTACACAAACTCATATTTTCTCCAAAAGACGAGTATTTAGGAAGACTTGTTCATATTAACAGTACTATAATCAACTTCTACAGAATCACCTAATCCCCAAAAGAGAACTATATAATTCCCATGTCTTTATACTTTATCAAAAACCAAAACCAAAAAGTTTAGTACAAGATCAGATAATCCCGAAAAGGATAACCCTTTATAAAAAGAAAATCTATTCTTAATCTCCAAAATTTGTCCAAAAAAACCCAAAGTTCAACGAGGACCATTCGATAAACAATTTGTCCACAAAATTCTTCAAATTAAACCAACTAAAATTGAAACCCAAATATTTGAAGGATTTAGTCACATAGTCTTCCAAGTTAAATCGTAACATTTATCTCCAAACAACATCGGTTCCTCTTAATGTCTCGTATTGTAATGTAATTAACGTAATCACATATCTTCGATGATAGGTTAATAATTTCCACAGATAACCCAAAATGAACTTACTCTTGATTCCTAAAATCATCTAACTAAAAATAATTAGTCAAACTAACCAGGGGAATCACGTAGTCCAGTGGTAGGCGATAAATACCAGTCGCACTTTGGTTGTGGGTTCGATTCCCGCAGCTTTGTCCGACGCGACAGGTTGTCACACGGTCTGCGTGTTGTCCCTTTTCCAAAACAATATAATTCTTAAAACATTCTCCAAAACGAGAAAAAATATTCAAAAATGATCATAACATATTTTAACCTCAAGTTTATCTCATGACTTTCATTTTCCATCATAACATATAATAACCCATAATTATCTCAAAAGTAAGGATCATATAAACTCTAATGGTTACCTTTATAATTATTACCTGAACATCCAAATTGATTGGTCATCTCATACATGATGCATTACAGATCATACCAAGAATCAAGTGGTTGATCATGACTCCTTGATAGTTGGTTTATAAGAACCACAAGTTTCCTCATTGAATCCTGCATTTTATTTAGTATCTTAATCAGAGAACCACCACAGTTTTCTTCAAACCCGTTGTCTCTCTAGTACCTTCTAAATCCATCCATTCACTAAAAACAGAAATGTCAGTGTGAGTATATCGACAAAACCATCATGTACTAATGAGGAAGGTAAACATTAAGATATACTTACTCATTCACTTTATCTAAAACTAGGACTCTTTCTGAAATCCTAACCATTATGGTAATGTCACTTGTGCTTAGAGAATACCCTAACCTCTAAAGTTATCTAAACCGACCTTTGATACCAACTATAAGGCCCCAACCTTAAACCTTACTTAATCTTGAATTAAATGAATAATTCACATTGAGGATCTTTTCAGGTTTAGAGTTTTAGAGAATTAGGACATGACTATTACATCTCAAAATATTACAAAGTAGAAACTTCTACTAAGTTTCCATAAAATAAAAACTCTTAAAAAGAAACATGTATAGTTCCATGTTTTAGGTAGCATGACTTTCCCTTTAACCCATCCTTGACGCTATTCTGCATTAAGTCCTATGAAAAACATTTCAAAAACATGGGATGAGCATAAAAAGCTCAGTAAGGGATACACAAAGAATGAAAAATGTCAGTTTTTCAAAACATCAAGTAAACCATGTATACTTTATCAAAGTAATACCTTTAACCCTTTAGAAGTAGTAAAAAACTCTTCAATGAATAAATGATCATTACTTACCCTTTTGTAACAAAAATATTGCCATAAAACCCATATAAAGAACACATAACATAAAAATGTAACTTGGGACATAAACATACTTAAATGGAATAACCATATGGTCGACTTCCACACATACATAATGGAATAGACATATGGCCGAATTCCACACATACTTAATGGAATAGCCATACGACCAACTTCTACTCCCAATGCATTGGAGGTTATAACGTAACCACCCGTCCTGGTATTCACGGCACCACCCGTCATAATGTCCAAGTACCATTATAAAATCATAAGACAATAAACAAATATAATGGAAGGAAAACATTTCCACATTTCGACCACAATATATCACTTAAATATATAGACATAAAAAATCCTTTATAAAAACCATTTTCAATACCAACATACATAAAAGAGTATATGGTATTTATTTCATTTTAAAAAACATTACGGCTTGTTGAGGAAGCCAATGACCAAATAATACTCGCGACGGAGGAAAAGGTCGTTGTCACCACGTATGTTAAAAAAACATTCCTTTTTGTCGTTTAGTAAAACGCTTTGTATAAAAATATTCCTTTTGAATAAAATTAAAAGTCAAATGGGTTTATACACCGTATAAAATAAAGTTGTGTGTAAAACCAAATATTCCTCAATGAAAGGAGATTGAGACGAATTCCCTTACAAAGTCGGTATCCTTAGATTAAGGATAAATCAATTACATGATTATGTGTGACAAATACGAATACAAAAAATATAAGAGGATATTAAGTGTAAAACAACCATAGGTCATTCACACATAATAATGGATAAACAAAACCAATGACATAGATATTTAACTCAATGAAATGAGATTGAGTTATGATTTCCGATACAAGTCCGTCTAAATGACATAAGAATTTATCAATGAGATGAATATGTGTAGAAATAGAATATCCACACAAAGGTTTGTGGAAACTACAACGTAGATATTCCACACATAATCTTGGCATAATAAAATCAAGAATTAGAGGTTTAACCCAAAGAATTGAAAGTGAGTTAAGAAGTTCCCTTACAGAAATTCGACAGCCCAACGGCCTCACTTAAAAACTTATAAAATGAGTTGATGAGAGATAAAAAGGGTATCTCATCAGTTGGACATAAAATTTACATTAATAAGGATATATAAGAACATATCCCAACATAATAGTATGTGAATTAAAATACATAACAAAAGAAGTCTTTTAAAAAGAGGAGGGTGAAAGGTTCCCTTACCGACTTGGGTAACTTTCAAAATGTACACCCCATGGAAGAAGGGTCATACAATGAATATGTAAGTACCCATAAATGAAATTATATTACAAAAAGAGTATAATAATTGGAAGTACATAGACAACTCATAGGAAATGGTGGAAAATGTAGCATAAATCTCAAGGGAATAAAAGTGAGATGAAAAATCCCATACGAAAACTCGGCAGCCTAACAACACCACTTAAAACTTTCAAAAATAGATTGATGAGATCAAATAGAGTATCTCATAATATTACAATAAAATGAACAAAAGAGGAATATAAAAGAACATCTCCCATCATAAAAAAAAGGATCTTAAAAGAAATGACATAAATTATAGTACTTAAAAAAAAGAGAGAGGTTAGATCTCTTACGAAAATTCGGCAGCCTAACGGCGCCACTCAAAACATCCAAAATGGATTAATGAGAGAAAATAGGGTCTCTCCCCATATGAACATAAAAATTACAGTATGAGTAATATAAAAGAACATCCCAATCATAATAAATATGATCTTAAAAGGAATGACATAAAAGAGTGTACTTAAAAAGAAAGAGAGGAGTAGGATTCCTTACCTCGAGTTCGACTTCACTCGATCGTTCTTTAACGTCCTGAATAATAAACTTGAGTCAATTTCTACTTGATTAAGATCCTTTTTCCAGTTCTTTATTCCTTTTATATCACTTATTTCCATGTTATAAACATTATGTAATCATTTAAGTTAATAAAGATTGTTTTGTCGATATTTGGTTCTTAAGTTGAAAGTGGACTTCTTACAATTACATGAAGTTCGTGTGGTCAAAGGTTCATTATATCCAGAATGATATTCAGATTTGGATATCATATATATCATATATATCCAGAATATACATGTATTTATAATATTACATAATCATTTATAGGTATGAAATTAAATGCACCGTTCAGGGAGACGGTAAGCCGTACATACACATGAACGCTACTTTCATTTTATGTCATATTAATGGAATTAAAACTAAATGAGAGGTATGTATATTTTAATTCCAGAATTATATTCATAATTTATATGTAACATAAATCATATATAATAACTTTAAATACATCTTTTATACATCCCACATATGGCATTAATGAATCAAATCGCTTTGAGGGGGCGGTAGTCCGCACTTCCTAAAATGAAATTATCGTGTTTACTCACAATGGAAACCATAAAGGTATGCCACAAAATAAAAATACAGAAGCTTAAGTAAAACATAAAAATATTATATATCATATATAAGTATAGTTACATCTTAATTTCCACCTTTTAAGGTGTTATATGAGTGTTGAACAATCATCGTTTCGTGAGACAGAAATTCGCCATCCATAGAAACAGTATGTTCTTTAACCATTGGATGTAGGTGTGTGTAAGTGTAGCTAGAATTATTCTTAAAACAACATCCTAGTATATTGAAGATACTGTAGTTTTTGAAAAAGAAATTAATAAAAATAGTTTAGGGGGTTGGAGAAGCAAAATAAAACAAAAGAACACAAGTGAAGACATTACCTTAAAATCAGGTAACTCTTTTTGATTTGAGCTCAAAGGCTTCCTTGGGAAGGCTTCTGCCCAAAGTGAGGCTTCTAGGATTAATAGAGGGATGTGGAGAGGCATAATGAGAAGGTTTTGGCCGAGACAAAGGCTTGAGAGTTTTGGGTAAGGTGGTAGAGGTGGGGGCCTTTAATAAGAGGAGAGGAGGGGCACTCTTGTAATGTTACAAAATGTAACTTTATTTTCAAATGTGTTTCAGATTTTAAAGGTCCCAAATTGATTTATTTAGAGGATAAGGTGGTAAGGGTTCGAAATATACTGATCCAATAGGTTTTTGACAAGTGTAAGTTATAGTTTTAACATTATCTTTCCATTTTATTTAAATCCTTTATTAATGAGGTAATCACTGCATCATCATGATGTCATAAATAATTTAATTTATTTAATGTCTAAAAATTATAAAACAAATATCATGATGTAGGAAATATTTTTATATTTCTAATGAATATTTATAGTTAAAAATATGACTTTTATAACCCCATGTAAAAATTGTTTTAGTAAAATATATCATTTTTGTGTCATTTTTTACTTTGGCATTAAATAAAAAGTTATTTATGTCATTTTCCAACCAAAGTGGCTCCATGGGGTCCCCAAGTTGACCAATGGATTGTCGTGATCGGCCATGACACATATAATTAGGGTAGGACATGTTTCTAGGTTATTTAATATTATTAAGACATTATTTTTACCTTAAACTACACTAATTACCTCTAATCGCGATTAAAAACTTAATAAGTTACTATTCACCAAAAAATTATTTAAATCCCATTGAACCACATTTTACTTATTAATGAAAACAATGTATGTCTGATTTTTGAAATTCAAAAGACAAAGGTGGCAATGTTTCATTTAAACGAAAAATCAGTTTCTTTAACTACCACTTAGTGGTTTCACTATTCATCAAAAATTGAAGTTTTTCAAAAAATTACCAAAAAATCACCCTAGGCTATATTTGATATTACAAATTCAAAAATGATGTATATTTTACAAAAGTCAAAACATTTAAGTTACATTAATTAATTTAATAATTATTTCCCGCTGTCAGAGCCAATAGCATGTTTTTATGAAACAAAAAGTATCAAAACATTGACACTAGTTTAAGTCCAATTTCAAGATGAAATTAATTACGATGACCACTATTGGATTAAATGGTAAAAATATATTCTAATTTTACTTTAAAAACAATTAAAAATATAATCTAATCATATAAATAAATTAGATTAAAAAGAGGTTTTGAATTAAAATACAACATTTTTTACTATTCATTAAAAAATGAACTTTATCGGAAAGATACCAAAAATTTAAACAAAGTAAATTTTGATGTACCAATTCTAAATAAGAATAATATTTTGTCAAACATAACACATAAAATTTTCAAAAAGTGGATTAAAAATTGGTTCTCCATCAAAAGGCTGTTAATCGACCTTTTAAAGAATATTAGAATGTTTACGCTTAAAAAATGGATTCATTCGCATTTTTAGTCCTCTAACATTTATTATAAAGAGTAAAAAATATTTCAAAAACATATATAATAATTTTTTACTTAGTTCTGTTCATTCCCGCCATTACAACGGTTAGTCATTAACTACCATTTAAAATAATATTATTTTATTATTAGAGTGCAACGTAAGATTTCAAAGAAACTCATTGTTTTGTATTGGGTAAGACATCGAGCATAGAGTTCCCTTTAAATTAATATTGACATTTTATTCGCAAATTGGGATAAATAAAAAAATGTCATATTCTTTATTTACCTGGGGTGTTACACGGTCATTCCATGTCAGAGCATCAGACAACATATTTTTCTTCCTGGGGTGGTACTATAATGAATAATAATAATATTTTATCAAATACAATTGTATTATTTGATGAAAATTAATATATATCTTTGTAAATATATACTTCACCCTATTAATATTAGAATATATGTAAAACCATTAACAATATAGATAATTCCTTCATATATTCAATTAAAAAATTATTATTTCTAACACCAAATCATGAATTGGATAATTTTTCTCTTCAAAATTTATTTGGAGAGAGGAATATTATATCATTATTTAATTTTCATGAGGATGAATCCTAATCCCTTATTTGATGCCTCACTATATATGACAATTTGTTCTCAACTATAGGTTAATGTATACACTTTCACGCTGACCAACTTTTTCGTTAGTTGTTTGAATGTTTCTTCGCATTCTCCTATCGATAATAACTTATCCACATATGGAGGAAACATGGTGATTGTATTAGATATTCCTAAAAAATCAATCAATAAGTATTTGTAGTATCTATCCAACAAAAGATAACTACATATATCAGTTACCCTAGTTGGTCTATACTATTTATCAATAACTGTGGTACTTAAATATCTAGTAATATACTACCAACTATGATTATATAACAAATGAATGAAAAAGTATTTATGAAAATTTAATCATGGAATAAATTCCATTAATAAACTCTTTCCTTTGGGCCTTTATCATAATTACCAAATTTTCTTAATTCTCTTAATTGGATTTGAATATATAGTAATATCATCTATATGGACTACCACAAACTGATCAAGGTAATATCTAAAGTATTTATTCATTAAATATATGATGATAATAGGTGTATTGGTAAGCCCAAATGGAATTACTATAAATTTAAAATGATCATACATCGTACGTAAGGCCATCTTTGGTACATCTTCATTGCCGATCCATAGATAATCATATACAAATAAAAGTTCAATCGTAAAAAAATATATTAATCCTCGATATAGATAAAAAATATCCTCGATACATAGAATATGGTAATTATTGTCAATATTGATTTTTTGCAGTTCCTTATAATCAATGGTAAGTTACATTGAACAATCAATATTATTAAGAAAATAAATAGGTGTACCCTATAAAAAATCACTAGGCGGAAAAATCTATTATATAGATTCTCATAGAGTTTATTATTTAGTTATTTCAACACAATCAATTCTATTATATATTAATTATTTAAAATAAGTTTTGAATCGGGCATGAGCTATATTGAATACTCCTATTCAAGATCCGAGGTAATTTTAGGAAAATCATCATGAAATATTTTAGTATATCCCAGAACCATATGACCATTTTCAATTTTGAGTTTCTCTAAATCCATTTGAGGTAATTATCCCATATTATTTGGTTGCAAAACCCATATTATGGAATTAATTTCCATTGGAATATAGGTTTTTACTCACTCTGATAGATGATTGAAGGATGATTCAAAATAACAAATGTAACATCCTTTCATCAAAAACTGATATTGGATTTATTCTGAGGGGCCAATCAATGAAAACAATTATATCGAATTCGAATTGAGGAAGAAGAAAAAGGTTTACAGGAAGAACATTCCCACAATAATTTAATGAATTTTTTATATAGACCTGATATGTTGTCATACAAAATTTAAGTGCTTTGACTAGTAACTCAAAATTCAATATTTGAGGTGGTGATGTGATATAGTTAAAAAATTATTTATATATAAAATAGTGGTTATAACCATAATCAAATAAAAAAATCAATCATAGAGTAGATGATAAATTTTACTTTCACCATGTCATTGGTAAATTCTATATCAGCTATTGTAATTATATAATATTTGTCTTCTTCTATTGGATTCATTTGTGGTATGATCCCTTAATGCATGGGGAAATGACTAAAATAGTGACCCATATCATTATCATTAAATCACATCATCTTGATGGATTATCTGTTACATTTTAATTAATGATAATGAAGGCCTTTTTCTCAACAAGTGAAGAATACTCATTTTATATACAAAGTAGTTTCCTTCCACAAGGATTACTAGTTAGAAAATTGTTATTTACCTTCTTACACTTATCGATTTCTTCTCAAATGCCTCCATATTCGATTGGATTCCTTTAAATCCATAAGATTTATAGAATTATTTATCTATATTTGTAGCACATGATTTTATATCCTAAAGAAATGAGAATGTTTTGGAGACTAGTTACGATTGGGATATTGGAATTAACCCATAAAAGAACAGTGTATCATACACTTTGGACTATGTATATTGTATATAGAATTACTTAAAAGCATTGTAACGTAAGGTTCATACATAGCAACATTTACCCTTAATTTTTTCATAAACAAACAAATTGTCTCTATGTATAAACTCAATATTTGTGAGGAAAATATTTTTACAACAAAATTTCCTTTAAATCATTCCATTACAGGATAATTATTTTTTATAAATTTTGTGTTTTGAAACAATTACTACTATTGATCCTCATAACTTAATAGAAGATAAAATTACATGACAAAAATCACTTATTTAATAATTCCTATAGAACTAAATATATTTTCTATGGATTTAACCATTTCAAGGCTACAAATGGGTTTGTAGTCTTTTTGAATGATGGAGGTTATTAACAGGTAAATTGTTATAAAATTTCCACACCACAACGTAGATCAGCATATCACTCTACATGGGAATGATTATTTTTCATATCTCGAGCCATGTATCCCAATATAGTTATTATTTGTCTTTCTACATCTATAGATTCCTCTCCATCTTCATTATCATTATCTTAAGGGAAATACCTACACAGATCACATGTATTGATATAGTTTCAATTTTTTCTTCTAGAAACCCATTTTTAAACATATAATTCACTATATTAGAACATAGCATTATGAAACATAATTTATAATTTAAAAACCAGTGAAACACAAAATCTAAATTAAAAAATATATTACATTGATTGTCTCTAAATCATGATCATGATTTCATTGAGAATACTCTCAAATAATAAAAATATTTTTTAATATCTTAGAATGTTTGGTAAGGAAATTTTTTTACCCAATAATATCCAATAATAGTGTCAAACATAGTGTGGAATAAGGAAACAATCACCGTGCTCTATAGTTATGAATGAGATATACTCATTTGTCTCTTTTTGGGGTTATTACCCCAATATGAATCTATGCCAAATACATGTTTTGTATAATATACGATAAATGATGTATTTCTAGGAAAACCACATAAAATTTATCTTAGAAAAAATTGACTATGTTATTCTATAATTAGAATTATCCATAAGTTTAATCATAAGGTTATGTCCCTAATATATGTTTTCAAAAATCTAGTTTCCATGATTTATATTATACTTTATCAGATACTAATTTTAAATACACTGAAATTAGTAACCCATAGCCAATGGTTAATTTATTATATTTTTACCGTATGGAGGTGATTAAACCACAAAGACCTGATTAGTTTAGTAGGTTGGGTAACATAGATACATGGTTGAATCAAAAATTACGTTTGAAAACATAAAATAAAAAGCTTTATTTTAATTGGGATGATATTTATTCCATATATAGTATCACATTAAATCAATCATAAAACATATCCTTGTATCATATAGAAAGGAAATATAAGAATGGGGTGGCATCATATGCTTAGTAAGAGTATGCATAGAATGGTTGCTAAAGAAGACATGAATATAATGAAAAGTATAAATGATGCTCAAATAATTCCCTATAAATAATCAGATGAATTTGTAACTTATCAGTGGATTTAAAAAATTAAAATAAACTTATGGACATAAATTTATTATTTCATTATGACGGAATGAATAATACCTAACATTTGAAGCTTACCATTGTGACAACATTCCTAGAAATATAAAAAACTATAAAGGAATCCCATCAAAAAATCAATATAAATTGGTAATATAATTGCCCTAAACCTTCACTCAAAGATCCAGTGCTAAAAACATTATCATTATATTAATTACTTGATACTGGTAGAAATGATCAATATATTTGCATAAAAAATAACAAAAAAAAGGAAATATTTGAATGAGTAAAACACCAAATGAATACTTTGGTTTATAGGTTTAGATAATTAGAGTAAACTAATACATAAATAATACCAATGTCTTAAATATAGTACCCTATATTTTATTTTTTCAAATCAAGTCATCATCATCATCCCTATGAAACCATTATAAAAATAACTCATTAAATATCATCCTTGATAAACTGGGGAAAATAATCAAACAAAGTGAAACCTTAAATTCCCAATAATGGTAAACATAAGCATTTTCAATTGTGTAACACCACAAGCTTCCACGATACACTTCTCTCTGAATAATGTAAGAGCTTGTGTTGTATGCATCTTCAAGTTCTAGCACACCACGACCAATCAAACTAGCCGTTATGAATAGTAATACACACTTTGGAAAATATTATAAATTTTATTTTTCAAAATGGAATTCATTTTTTGATTCAAAATATCAAAAATAGCATATGGTGATTTTTTTTGTTTTTTTCTGAAAATTTTCAATTTTTTATGAATAGTGAAAAACACTACGTTGTTGTTTAAATCCTAATTTTTATCTAAATACTTATTTATTTTAGTTAAATTTATTTTAAGTCAAAATTGATATATAATACCTAAATATGTTCAACGTAATTCATCGGAGTCATTCTATAATATAATTAGATGTATAAAATTTTATTGAACATTTTAACGTCTATTACCCACCTTCTAGGCACAATTTCAAATTTGTGTAAAACATAATTTTACCACTTATGTAAATTGAATTTCATTATTATAAGAGACACCGTTGAAATCAGTATGTAAAATTTGGTTCAACAGGATAAATATAATTTTTTTTTAATCGTAACTTTTGAATTTTATTTACCACGGTAAAAAGTAAATATTGTAATTAAATGTAAAAATGATATTATAATCACCCTAACACGTGTCAAAATTCTATTAGATAAGTGTTTTTTGACCATAATCAACCTTAGGAATAAAATATGATCCTATTTGATCCTCTTGTATTAGACTAGGACATTTATTTTTATTTTATTTAAAGAAGAGTTAAAAGTGTAAAATTCCTTGTTTAATTACAAAGACATTTTTAATATAAGGTTATACATAAGATCAATTAAAATTTAAATATTTATTAGAAATTTAAAATTATTTCCTACATAATGTTATTTTATTTATAATTTTTAGATCTGAAATAATTACATTTATTAATGACAAGATGATGATTATGTAATTTCTTTTTTAATGAAAGATTAAAATAATTGATATTATAAATATCCTAATATATTTAAATTGATGGTTTTAAAGCAACAAAATAATTCTATAAGTTAATATGAAATATTAGGATTGATTTTATTTATTTTTTCTTTGTGATCTAGTTTGGTTGGCCTTCAAAAAAACCAGAGACTATATTGTGTCAAAATTGACAGAAATGATGTTTTAAAACAAATAATATATAATTTAATGATTTAACATTCCTAAATATATAAGGTTCAGATACAGGACTTATATAAAGATATATATATTTCATTAATTAACTACTTGGGGTACTCTTAGCATTTTATAGTAATATTATATACCATGTAATATAAAAATACAAGAAGACATTATAAAAGTTAAAATATTTAACTAAGAGTTAAATTTAAAAGACAAGGTTAATATAGTGACCTAAACATCTATAAAAACTATTGTTTGTTATTTTTTCAACTATCTACCTCCTTATCCTCTTTATAAATCCATTTGGAGCCATTATAAACCAAAAATGATTTTATAATAAGATAATATTTCATGATTTTTCTAAAGTGAACCTCACCTCTATTATAAAAGGGTACTTTCCATTCTCTCGAAATAAAACATAAAAATCCATTTGTATCACCAAACCCAACTCAAATATCTTCCTAACGACCCTCAATGTAACATATAATCCTTAATTTGGTCATAAAGCTGACTTAATGAGCCCATTTGATCAAGTCAAAAGGAATCACATGAAAAAACGATAATAATTTCATCACCTCTATCAAATCTTATTTATTCTTACACTTCCTCTTCCTTAGTTTTTTCCAAACCACAATTATAAATCTTGTAACTTATACATACTGTAATTTTATTAAAAATATGGTACAATTAAATCCATTTCTATCCATCCTTGGAATGACAATGTCACTATAAGTGTTTATGTATGACTTATAGTCTCCAGGTCGTGGTGTTGTTTGTTATTCAATACTTAATTATTTTAATGGAAATAATAATGAGTATAATTGATCAAAATAATAAATATAACATGTTAATTATTAATTATATATGATATTCCATCAAATTACATATTATTTCACCATCAATAGAATAATATTGTCGCTCATATGTACGTACCGATTACCGTCTCCACAAACGCGATTAGATTATTTTCCCATCGTAACCATTAAAAACGAATTATCATTTTATCAATAAAAATAATGTTTATGAACATAATATAATTATGTATATGAATCAAATACATACTATCCATAACAAAAATGAGTTACACAGCGAAAAATCTAAAGGAAAACAAATCACTTTACACACGAAACTATGATCCTACTAACATATTATTAACAAAACAATATTGGAAGATCATATATAATATCATATTTAATTATATGGTTCATGTATAATTTAATAAAAATAATTTAAATATTATATATGAGGTTAAAATACCCTTGACCAAGGGAAAGTATAAGGTAAGGGTTAATTTTACAATCTCTTTATTATCCAAGGTTATTTATACATGAGTATCTACTGGGACTTATTTATCATCCACATTTCTTAAAAATGTATTTCAAACCATTTCTAATATTTTCTATATTATGGGTTAAAGTCATTTATACCCTTGTTTTACCTTTTATAAAATGTTTTGAAAGGAATATTTCAGTCTCTTTCCAAACAAGGTACTTTATGACCTTTTCAAAAAATTAAGGTAAAAATGTTTTTTTTGACTTATATGGTGGGTGAGTCTATTTTTCACCATTATAAAAGATTCAATGCTTCCCATAAAATATTATAAAAAAAATTTCAAAATAAATGTTTTCTTTTATAATTATGTAACTTTTAAATGAATTAAAAATAGAAGGAGATATTTCTCTCAAATTATTTTTATTTCATCTATGTCAACATCCTTTGGTGAATTTTACACTTGTTTGAAGTTGATCTATTATGATACAATATTGTATACCGTATTGTTGTTTTGATGATATGTTTGACTGAGGATGTGTTATTTATATACCATTAATGGTTTATGGTTAATGTAGTAACATTTCATATGCTGGTTTTAATATAAATTTTTATGTTATGTTTCAACATTTTCATATGAGGAATGCATTGGACTTAGTAAGTGAAGGGTGGTGCCCGCTGTAGATATTCAATGCATCAGTAGGTCTCACGGGAAGAACTAGTTTTTTGGCACAAGTTTAACACCTCAAACCTATTTACCTAGAGTAGGTTCATTGTTTTAATACATTGGCATCATTACATGGAATCAGGTGCCGAAGGACCGATTAGCATATCCATCTTGGAAAATAGATTACTTACATGAATGTTACATTAAATTATAAAAAAAACAACAACAACAACATCATCTCCATTGACCACATTCATATCTATTTGATTATCCCGATATGTTAGTCAAAATATATTTCTTCCATCATAGGAAAAATAAATCAAAGAAACGGGTGATCTCATATTCTCATTAAGGATAACAATATAGCACGATTCTTCACAAATAAGAATAAACATTTAAGGAAATGTATAAAACACAATTATAAGCCTTTTAAACATAAACATAATCATAATATGGAAAAGATAAATCAAATAATTCCATTTACTTATTCACATGGATATTCTACTAGTAGAATAATCACATGTAATATCAGTAGTTAATTTCTTAATGATAGAATGCATAACAGTAGACATCATAACCACATAGTCAAGTCCTCATACCAAGACTAAAAATAAGATATTTTAAAGGCCTTATGCCAAGACACTAGTTTGTCTCATGAGACATACCGATGCATCAAGGAGATATAGCAGGCTCCACCCATTAGTTAGTAAGTCCAATGCATTTCTCATATGAAAATGTTGAAACATAACTTAAAAATTTGTATTAAAACTATCAGACGAAATTCCAATACATTATCCATAAAAAATTAATGGTATAAAAATAGAACATTCACAGTCAAAAATATCAGAACACATTCAATACAATATTGATGATTGTATTAATAATTTGTCAACCTCAATAAATAATAATATCCAAAAATGATGTTGGAATATATGATAATAATTAGTAAAACCCTTTGAGAGAAATATACATTTTCAATAAAAGAATTTAAAAGTCTCACAATTTATAAAGGAATTAATTTAAAATATATTTTTAATCAATGTATACCATAGCATTTTGAATCTTATGAAAATAATTAACATTTTAAAATAATTATGTCCAAATGAATAAATCCTTAAAATTATTTTGATAACATGGACATTAAAGAAAAATATTTAGAAAAATAAATCCTTAAAACCTTTAAAATGATGATATAGTTAAATATTCCCTTTCATAAAACCATAAAATATTACTTTTGAATGTATTTTTATGAAACATGGACAAAGATTATAAATATGTACTAGTAAATACATACATATAAACAATCTCAGATACTAATGAGATTGAGAATTAACCCTTACCTTGTACTTTTCCTGGGTAGTTGTCATATTAGCCTCCTTTCTAATAGTTAAATCATTTTCATTAAATTATTCAAGAACCACATACATAAATATGATATCATATATGATATTCTAATATTTTTTTGTTAATAATATTTTAGTAGTATAATTGTTTTATGTGTTAACTGATTCGTTATCCGTTATATGTTTTGTTACATAAGTCATGTTTGTTATGGATTGGATGTATTTGATTCATATCCACAATGATAAAATATTCATAAATATTATTTTTAATAATCTAATGATAATTATTCTTGAATGGTTATGATGGGGAATGAATCTCATCACGTTCGGGGAGACGGTAATCCTTACGTACGCAAGAACACTACTTTCATTTAAAATTTTTTAAGGAAAATGATAAATGATACATAGGTATATTATTATTACAGTATAATATATTACTTTATATACTTTATGTATGTTCAGTAACACCATTCTTTATACGTTCCATGTATGGTATGAACGAGTTATATAACTTTAAGGGGGCGGTAGTCCGCACTTTCTCAAATGAAAATATCTTACATATAGAACATGAAAAGAATAAAGATATTCTATAGAAGATAATTAAATAAGATTATAGATAAATTAAATATAATAAGTATCATATATAATTACAGTTCCATCATAATGTCCACCATAAGATATGGTAGTAGAAGATTGAATAATCAACATTTTGTGAGGCAGTAGTACGTTGTCCAATAAAATATTATGTTCTATACCCATTAGATGGAGGTATGTGTAAGTGTAGATCAAATACATTACATAAAAAAATATAGTATATTTAGGATACTATTTTTGTTATAAAAGAAAGGAATAAAAAGAGTTTAGGGGGTTAGAGATGTAAAATAAAACAATGAACATAAGAGGAGATGTTACCTTTAAATCAGATAACTCCCTTTGGGTTGAACCAAAAGGCTTCCTTGAAGTGTGTTATGCCTAAGGTAAGGCTTATATTAGGAATATAGGGATGTATAGAGATTAATTGGACAGAGTTTTGATATCCAAGGGGCTTGAGAGGTGTGATAAATTAGTTATAGGTGAGGGATTTTTATAAGGGGGGGGAGGGGATCTTTAGAAATGTTAGAAAATATTATTTTATTATATAATTTTTTTCAGTATATAAAAGAAAAAAACAGATTAAATTCTATGACTAGATGAGTAATGTTCAAAATAAAATTGTCAAATATTAATTGGAATGGTTTTGGATATTGTTTTAATTTTTATAATCTCATTTATTTAAATCATTCTTTAATGAGGTAAACACTACATCATTATTGTGTCACAAATAATTTCTTTTATTTGATGTATAAAATTTAAAATAAAATAAAATGATGTATGAAATATTTTTTATCATTTAAATGAATATTTATAGTCAAAAATTAACTTATATATCCACTTGTAAAAACTATATTACTAAAAGATATATGTTTATGTCATTTTTGTCTTTACTTTAAATTAATTAATATAAAGTGTCATTATCACTTTCATGTGGCATCATAGTCTCCCAAAATCGACCTAAGGATTCCTTTGGTTGGACATGTATCGACAAATAAAAGTAAGACACATGTTAGGGTAATTTAATATTATTATAATAATATTTTTTTACCCTTATTTACTAGATTTACCCTTTAACCATTATAATGAAAATATTTACTAAAGTAAATATTCTTAATGTATGAAAATAATAGATACCTATTTACACAATTTAAACATTCTGATTCCATATTTTGAATCTATTTTATCAAATTCAAAACATATAAGTGGCCGAAATTAATTTTAAATTAATTCTCATTGTCAAAACAAAAAGCTTATTTTTAAGAAATAATAACTATCATAATATCGACACTTGTTTTGGTTCAGTTTAATTGTTAAATTACATCCAATGACCTAAATTATATTAAATGATAAAAAAATATAACCTAATTATACTTTAAAACCACTCAAATGTCTAATTTAACCTAATAAATTATTTCGATTAAAAAAGTTGTTTTTAATTCATATTTATTATTTTTCACTATTCATCATAATATGTATGTTATCAGAAAAGTACCAAAAATTTATCCAAACTACATTTTTAGGTCCCAATTATAAATAATAATTTAATTTCGTTAAATTTAATATATAAAAGTGTAAAATATTGGTTTTAAAAAAGAATATCCATTAAAAGGCAGTAAAATTGCATTTTTTTTAAAATTCTTCTTTTATCTGAACAAATGAATTATTTATTATATTATGCCTATGAAACAAATAATATGGATTCTAAACTTATATGGAGTATATAAAATTAAATATTCAATTAATACTGTTCATAACTGCTTTCTGAACAGCTAGTTTACCAAGTCGTGGTGTGCTCGAACTCGTTGTTGTGCGTATCACAAGTTATTGAAATTCATTGAAGAGATAACACACTGTGAAATCTTGGTGTTTTATATTCTCCCCTCCTTCATTAAATTAATTCCTCATAATTTGTATTTTTTATTTGAAAATAAAAGGTTAAAAATAGAAAAATATTTTTGTGGAAAACCCTAATCAGAAATTGGGTTAATGAATTTTAGTATTAATAAGAGGGAAAGGGAAATAAAAATTCACGACCAAATTATTATCTCTATTAGGAGAAATTTGTTGAAAATTAGAGAAATATAATTGGAGGGGAAATGTAAATATTTATAGGGAGTTATTGAGGTTATCAATCACAAACAAGTGTAAAATTGAGGGTCTCAAAGCCATCAATCTATAATGATTTAAAATATCATCAGTTCAATAAAACATAATGTATTAGGATAAAAAAGTTGGTTTTATGTTCCCATCCCTAAAGTTTAAGAATTAATTTATTCATATAATAAGACGAAAAAAATATATTTGACAAGTATATTTTCATCCTTCAACTAATTCCTACCACAAATTAATCTTTTACTCCAAATGATAATATGATTCAAAAATATTCTATTTATCCTAATCTTATAAGGTTACATTAATAATGAATTTATAATTCATTTTCCAAAATATTTAAATAAACTATATTATAGAAACTATGAAATCATGTAATCCAGTTGTAGGTGATTACCTTTGTCGCTCATCGGTTGAGGGTTTAAGTCTCATGGCCTTGCCGGACGCGACGGGTTATCACACAACCTATGTGTTGTATTTTTTTAATAAAAAAACGAAAATAATTGTAAGAAATGATTTAACCTTAACAATAGTATCCAATGTTAAAATTAATATATTATAACTTTTTCAATTTTTTGATATACTTCTATTCAAACTCATAGTCCAAATTTTATAAGGAAGGTAAAAAAATGAAGAACTTTTTTTCCACGTAAAAACATGTGAATACGTTCATCGTGTATTCTTTTAAAACATGGAAAGAACCCTGCATTACCCAAAAACCATATTGATTACATTCATTCATTTTTATTACATATAGAGTACTAGATATATTCATTATATCTAAAAATTTTAAATACTCTAACAAAGATGGAATAAACAAACCATTAATCATTTTCTTGTTAGTCAAGAATATAAAATATAATTTATCCAAATTGACCATCTCTTATTCCAAAATCACGAACTCAGTATCAAGACCATATTTAGGTTTATCATTCCTTCAACCATGGATTTTGAAAAACCCTAAACTTATTGTTGAGTCATTTTCTTGGTACTGCAAAATCCCAAATCATTAATGAAATAATATTGTTGTACAGTCCCTATATACTCCATAATTATTATAATGTGTACATCATTGATACAACCCTCAAATGACATAATTATATAATATCAACACAAGAAAACTAGTCATTTCTCTTTATCTTTAGTAATATCATCACATTATTATTATCCAAAAACCTCATTTTTTGTATAATTTGATAATTGGGACATTGATTTATGTATTGTCCCATCTCTTTGCAGTTGAAGCATTGTACATTTGAAACATTTTTCTTACCCTTGAAATCACGTACATAATGTCCCTTTTCAACACACTTATAACAAACTCCAATTCCCTTCTTTCATTTACCAAGGTGATTCATTCCACAGTTATCACATATGTGAAAATCCTTTTTTCCCTTATTCCATTTATCCATCATTCTCTCTACCATCCTTTTCTTCTCTGTATTTCCTTTAAATCCATAGGAATCAAAGAATTATTTTCTTATCTTATTAACAAATGATACTATTTATTCATATGATGATAATACATTGGAGACTATTTCCTTTATAAATTTTATATTAATACCATGGAATATATGATCCTTCTTACTCTTTGGATTGTGCGTTTTACTAGAGTTCTCATTCCAACAACTGGGCACCATTTCTAAATAATATAATACACTATGATAGTTTTATAAATCACAATGCATAATTACAAACATGTAAAATATTTAACATAAATATAAAATATTATGCAAATAATCTATAATAATAATAATAATTCTTTGAGGAATCATTTACTCTTAAATCCATTATAATGTCTTGTAAAAAATGTGAATAATCTTAAGTATATCCTTCGAGAGTGTTGTAACCAAGAGTGAAGTAAGGCCCATTGTCGTGTACTACGATACCCGGGTCGAGCACGAAACTCATTGTCGGTGTTTTCACTTCTAGGAACATCCGTGCCAAGTCCACCTCTACCTGCTCATATCCATATAGGGATGTATTGTTTGGAAAATTCTCAAAATCTCAACATTACCAAAATTATAGGATGTTCTTCTATACTAATCCTCAAATTTTATCTTAGGTAAATATTCTCTAGTCACAATTTTTCTAAATCTAGTTTCCAAGGTTATTTCTAAACATCCTCTGATACCATATGGAACACCTCGACCGTAGTTTCCTAAAGTCTGTGAAATATTTTAATAAATTGTCCTTATTACAATGAATCAAGTCCGGAAAGACCGATGAGTTTATTAGTCATGGAAAATAGATTACATACATGAACGTTACGTTATATTATAACATTAAAAAACATGAACATTGCCTCTATTGACCACATTCATATCCCTTATAATATCTCTTTAGGTGAGTCATAATACACTTCTTCGCATCCTAGAAAAAATAAAACATATAAATGGGTGAGATAAAATTCTCAATAAGGATAACAATATAGTGAAAACTTTCATAAATAATCATAAAAATTTATGGAAATGTACAAAACTAAAATAAAACCCTTTTAAACATAAACATCCGTATAATATGGAAATTAAAAATCAAATAATTTCACATAAATCTTCACATGGATATTATAATAGTTGAATAATCACTTGTAATATCAATATATAATTTCATAATGATGGAATGCATAATGTCGAAAATCATAACCACATTGTCAAGGCCTTATTCCAAGAATACATATAAGATTCTGTCAAGGCCTTATGCCAAGACACTAGTTTGTCTCCTAACACCTAATGATGTATCGAGGAGCTATATCGGGCTCCACCTGTCACTTACAACGTCCGATGCATTCCTCATATGAAAATGTTGAAACATGACATAAAAATTCGTATTAAAACAATCATACATAATGCCAATACTTTATCAATAAATCTGGAATGGTATAAAAATAGAACATTCATAGTCAAACATATCATAACTCATTCAATACAATATTTAAGATTGTATTCATAATCAATCAACCTCAATCAATAATAATATCCAAAAATAATATGGACATAGTTGAAAATAATCAGGAAAACCATTTGAAAGAAATATCCTTTTTCATGAAAGCATTTAAAAGGCTAAAAATTTATAAATAAATTCATTTAAAATATATTTTTGAATTAAAGTGTCTGATAAAACTTTAAAACATTTGAAAATAATTAACATTTTAAAACAATTATGTCCATATGAATAAATCCATAATTATTTTTGAAAACATGGATATTAATGAAGTAGATTTATAAAAATAAAATATTAAAACATGTAAAATGAAGATATAGATTAAAATTATGTTCCATAAAACCATAAAAGATTTTTTTGAATGTATTTTTATGAAACATGGGCATTGATGATAAATATTTCCCAGTAAATACATACATATAAACACTCTCGGATAACAATGAGATTGAGACATTAACCCTTACCTTGTACTTTTCCTTGGTCGAGGGTACATTACCCTCATGTATAATAGTTAAATAGTTTTTATTACACTATAAAAGAATACCATACATAAATATGGTGTCATATATGATATTATAATATTGATTTGTTAATAGTATTTAAATAGTATCATTGTTTTGGGTGTTAACTAATTTTTCTTTCTTTATATGTTTTGTTACGTAAGTAATGTTTGTTATGGATAGGATGTATTTGGTTCATATACAGAATGATATAATGTTCCTAAATATTATTTTTAATAATCCAATTAATATTATTCTTGAATTCTTATGATGGGGAATGAATCTCATCACGTTCATGGAGACGGTAATCCATACGTACGCACAAACGCTACTTCTATTTCATTTTTTTTTTGAAAGGAAAGAAGAAAAAATAATACATAGTTATATTATTATTATTTTATATTATAATATTTAATATATTTTACTTAAGTTCCTTAGAACCATCATTTATACGTTCCATGTATGGTATGAACGAGTAATATCACTTTGAGGGGGTGGTAGTCAACACTTCCTCAAATGAAATTATCGTTTATATCAAACATGAAAATAATAAAGTTACTCTATAAAATATAATTAAATAATATTATAGATAAAATAAAGATCATATAGATCATATATAATTACAGTTCCATCATACTGGCCTCCATAAGAGGTGGTAGTAGAAGATTGAACAATCATTGTTTCGTGAGGCAGTAGTTTTCCGTCCATAGAAACATTATGTTTTATACTAATTAGATGGAGGTTTGTGTAAGTGTAGTTAAAATAATTTCTATAAAAAAACCTATTATATTTAGTATACTAGTTTTTTTATATATGAATGTAATAAATAGAGTTTAGGGGTTTGGAGAAGTAAAATAAATCAAAATAACATAAGATAATATTTTACCTTTAAATCGGGTAAATCAATTTGGATTGAACCAAAATCCTTACTTGAAGTGACTTCTACCTAAGGTAATTCTTCTATGGAGAATATAGAAATGTAGGAAACATAATTGGGGATATTTTGGATGATCCAAGGGGTTTTAGAGGTGTGAGAAATGGGTTATAGGTGAGGGCTTTTTATAGGGGCAGGATCTCTTTAGGAATGTTTGAAAATATTATCTTATTATATAGATATTTTATTTTCCAATGGTCCAAAATTACTTAAAGTTGAAGATAATAAGACTCATGTTCAGATTAAAATCATTCATTAAGAATTGGGAATGTTTTGGATATTTTTTTAATTATTATAATCTCATTTCTTTAAAACATTCTTTAACGAGGTAAACACTTCATCATTATTATGTCATAAATAATTATATTTATTTTTTGTCCAAAAATTATATAAAATTATAATGATGTAGGAATTATTTTTATCCTTAAAATGAATATTTATAGTTGATGAGATAACTTATATTAGCCCTTCTGAATTTTTTTTGGTAAAAGATATATGTTTATGTCATTTTTGTGTTTACTTTAAATTAATTAATATAAAGTGTCATTATCATTATCAAGTGGCTCCATGGGGTCCCAAAATCGACCCAGGGATGACCAGTGCCTAACATGTATTAATTAAAAGGAATAGGACCCATTTTAGGGTAATTTATTATTATAATAATAATATTTTTTACCCTTATTTACCATATTTACCCATTCACCATGGAAACTAAAATATTTACTAAATTAAATCTTATTAATGTTTAAAAATAAAAGATATATATTTAAAAAATTTGGTCATCCTAATTCCAAATATGCAATAAATTTTTCCAAATTCAAAACAAATCAGTGATAGAAATTAATTTAAAATTAATTCCCATTGTCAAAATAAAAAGCTTGTTTTTATATAATAATAACTATAAAAATATTGACACTTGTTTATGTCCAGTTTAAATGTGAAATTGCATCCAATGACCCAAATTATATTAAATTATAGATATATAATCTAATTATACTTTAAAACCACTCTAATTTAGAATTTAACACTAAATTATTTCTATTAAAAAAGTTGTTTTTAAATAAAATTTAGTATTTTTTACTATTCATCAAAATATGAAATTTATCAAAAAAGTACCAGAAATTTATCCAAAAAAATCATTTATGTCATTATTATAAATAATAGTTTAATTTCATTAAATTAAACATATACAAGTGTCAAATATTGGTTTTAGAAAAGATTCACCATTTAAAATCAATAAAATTTCATTTTTTAAAAAATAATTCTTTTATCTGAAAAAATTAAATTTGTTTTTATATTATGTCTAAGAAACACATAGTATGGCTACTAAATTTATATGAAGTTTATAAAATTTAAAATTCATTTAATACTATTCCTAACCGCTTTTTGAACGGCTGGTTTGGTAAGTCGTGGAGCGCTCAAACTCAGTGTTTCGTGTAGCACAAGTTATCAAATTTAATTGAAGAGATACCATACTATGAAATATTTGGGTGTTATAACATGTCCTTGAAATTATATTATATTTAGCCTTGGCACAAGGGCTTGACTCTGTGCTTATGATTTCTGGAATTATGCATTCCATCATTAGAAAATTAGCTATTGATATTACATGTGATTATTACACTTGTAGAATATCCATGTAAATAAGTAAATTGAATTATTTGATTTATGATTGTCATATTATATTGAATTTTATGTTTAAAAGCCTTGTGTTTTTGTCTTATACATTTCCTTAAATGTTTATACTTATTTATGATTATCTCTTCTATATTGTTATCCTTACTGAGCATCTGAGTTAACCCCTTTCTAATGTTTTATTTTTCCCAAGATGTGAAAAGAATATTATGATTGACCTATAGGGATAGGCTATGGGATATGAGTTTTTTAAAAGGAGACACAATGTTGTTATTTTTCAATTTCATAATGTAATGTAAAACTTATGTATGTATCTAGTACTACCAAGGCTAGTAAACTAATCTGTATTTCAAGAAATGATATCTTGTGATCATGCCAATGTTATGTAATAATGTACTGTATCTAGGTTACTGGGGTAAGGGTGTTATAGTTTGTATCAGGGAATATCTAATACAATACATGGAAGCTAGATTAAAAAAACTCTAATAAGAGAACATTACCCAAAGATAATCTTTGAGGATTAGAATAGACGAACTTTATTAAATTTTGGTAATGCAGAGATTTTATGAATTATCTTAGAAATACATCCTTGTTTGGATATGAGGTGGTAGATGCTTATATTGCATAGATGTACCTAGGAGTGAAAACTCAGAAAAGGAGTTTTGGGCCTAGATCGAGGTATCCTGATACACGACAACGATCCTTGAATTACTTTTGGTTTCGATACTCTCAGGGGATATAATAAGGATAATTAAGATTTTAATTACAACCCATTATGAAGGATTTACGTGCAAATACTTCCTTGAAGAATTTTTTTTATGATTATGGATTATGTTCATAAACTATTGAATTTATGTTCCGTATTGTACTAGTTTGGAAATATGTATTGTGATTCATATACTAATCTAGTGTATGCCATTATTTAAAAATTGCACCTAGTAGAAGGAATTGAAACTGTATCAATGCACTCAATTAATATAAGAATTTCACTCATATTAATGATAATTATTGTGGATCTGGTGATGCATCTAGTGATAAACAAGTTATAACCATACTTGGATAACTCAATAAGGTTATGAAAAAAATAACCTTACCTCTATAGAGCACCCTAATCCACAATTTGGAGGTTCAATGTTTGACCGCTTCCTGAGGTAAAAACCAACAACATTCAATGGGACTACAAATCCATTTTTAACTGATCCATTGATAAGTTCCTTAGGGATATGTTTAGGCTTTTGGGAGTAGTGAATGGAAAAAAAATTCATGGAAGCTTATCAACTCATGGGAGATGCAGATTGATGGGGGAAATTAATTTAAAACACAAATGTGGATGAAGATGTATCAATTATGAAATTGAGGGAGTTTAAATTTTTTTTCTTAGAAAAACACTTTCATCATGACCATCAAGTGGATATAGAAGGAAAATTTATGAGTTTGAGGCAGAAGGAGGATGAGAATGTCGTAAAGTATAAGGTTAACATTTCAAGTTTAAAAAGGCATGAAACAGATTATATAAGTAACCAAAAGATAATTATTGATTGATTATTTGATGGGTTAAAACCATTTTTCCATCAATAATTAGTCTCACAATCCTTCTCATCATAAAAAGATATTATCTCATGTGCTATCAATAGAGAAAAGGAATTATCTATGTATTATGACTTTAAGGGAAAACAACAGAAGAAGAGATCTGCTGAATATTGTGAAAATGGAAATAAGGGGAAGAAAGGAAAATTTTAATTTTCATCCTATAGTAAATGTTGGAAGAGACACCCTAGTACTTTCTTAAAGAGTAGGGGAGTTTTTTACAAGTGTGCTGAAAATTTCCACCATGCTCGTTATTACAAAGGAATGAAAGATTCTATCAATATTGAATGATATAATTGTAGAGAGATGATGAATTATTAAAATGAATTTCTTAAGCATTAGGGAAACATACCTTAGAAAAGAAAAGGGAGAAATTCTAAGCTTATATGATCACTAATGCTGAGGTTGAAGCTCCGAATGACATGGTGGCAGGTAATTTATTGGTTTCCTCAAATTTATCCAATAAATTATTTGATTATGGATCATCTCATTTATTTTTATCATCCCAGTTTTCTATGAAAATTAGATATTTCTAATTTGATGTAACAACATATTTGTGGGTAAAAACATACAAGGGAAGTATCATTGTAACAATGTTTTTTGAATCAATTCCCATCAGGGTATATAAACATTATATATCTGGTGATCTCATTATCATACCCATGATTTAATTTGATATAATCCACATAACTGACTGTCTTAAGGACTGTGATGCGAAAATATATTGTAAGAAGAATGATGTTACAATTGTCAATGATGATTAGGTGTACCTTATCTTTTGTGAAAAAACATCACCATCTAATTATTATCTAGATTCACCCCTAGTAGCTCTACTAAATTCAATTATTAAGGAGGAAGAGAGTGAAATAACTATGTTTGAGGAAGGAAATTTTCAAATAGAGGATGTACCTATTGTGCAAGAATATGTTGATGTGTTTATAGATGATTTACCAAGACATCCTCCAGAATATGAAATTGAGTTTTCCATGGATTTATTTCCTTGTTCAAGGCCCATATCGAAGACCCCTTATTGAATGGACACTGTAGAATTAGTGGAACTAAAGAAACAACTAGAGGAATTGAGTAATAAAAGATTTATTCTCCCTAGTGTTTCTCTATGGGGATCCCCTGTTCTTTTTTATAAGAAGAAAGATGGATCTATGTGGTTAGGAATTGACTATAGGGAGATCAATGATATAACAATAATGAACAAGTATCCCCTACCTCACATTTATGATTTATTCGATTAAATTCAAAGATCTCAATAGTTTTAAAAGATTTTACTTCAATGTGGATATCATCAGTTGTGTGTGAATAATATAGACATTTCAAAAACACTATTTCTTACTAGGTATGGGCATTAAAAGTTTATAGTAATTCTTTTTTGACTGACTAATGCACCCTCTAAAATAATGGATCTAATTAATAGAGTTACAAAGAATATCTTGATTAATTTATAGTTTTATTTACTGATTATATATTTTTTTACTCCAAAAGCTATGAAGATCAGAAAAATCACATGCACACAATTATAAAGTCTCTTAGAAGTAATGAATTATTTGGGAAGTTTATCAAGCGTGAATTCAGGATTCAGGGGATTTCTTTTCCTTTCCATATTGTCTCTACGGATAGAATCTCTATTGATCCTTCAAAGCTAAGAGAAATCCAAGAATGGCCTGTATCGACAAGTATAACCGAGGTACTTAGTTTTATTGGTTTAGGAGGTTATTATCGTCATATCCTCCAGAATTTTCCCTAATTGGATAACCTATTAACCATGATCACACATAAAGGGGTTAATTTTTTCTGGAAAAAGAGTGTGAAGAATGATTTGATTAACTAAAAAGAAGATTAGTCAATGCTCTTATCTTGAATCTACCATCATAGAATGATGGGTTTGTTTTTTATAGTGATACATAAAAGAAAGGGCATGGTTGTGTCCTTATGTACAATGATAGAGTTATTGCCTATGAATCACGATAGCTAAAACTCATAAACAAAACTCTCCCACTCATGATCTTGAGTTTGAATTTGTAACCATTTCTTTGAAGATATGGAGACACTATCTCTATGTTAAAAAATGTGAGACATACCACTCATAAGTGATTGATGTATATTTTCTCATAGAAATAACTCAAACTGAGGAAAAGAATATGGCTTCAACTACTCAAGGATTATGATTTCACTATACAATACCACCTGGGGAAGGCAAATAAGGTGGAAGATTCTTTGAGTAGAAAGGATCACAGAGTTTTGAACAAGATGAGAGTTGAAAGGGATCCTATGTTAATGGATCATGTTAATATGGATATGGGAATAATCATGGAAGGTGAAACATTAATTACTTTTCAAATTGCTGCCAAACCATATTTACTAGAAAATATAAAATTTTATCAGACTCATGATAAGGTGTTTCAAATGAAAGTTAAAGTTATGAATGATGGGATATTTATGGAATTAATATATGAAGATGGAATTTTGAAATTTGGGAAAAGACTTTTTGTTCCTGACATAGTTGATATAAAAAGGGAATTGTTGGATGATTCTTATAGATCCATTTTCTTATACACCATGGTAGCACTAAGATGTATAGATATTTGAAGGAACATTTTTGGTGGGACAACAAGAAGAGGGAGATTGCTGATTATGTGTCAATATGTATGGTTTTTCAATCATTGAAGGCTAGAAGACAACATCTTTGAGGAGACATGCAACCTCTTCCTATATCTGAATGGAAATAAAATGATATTACAATGGTCTTATTCATATGGATACCAAAGACTCCTAGAAGTAATGATGAAATATGGGTCATTGTTGATAGTTATACCATGTAAGCCTGTTTTCTTTCTATAAGAGAAGATTTAACACTTGAGCATCTAGCAAAAATATATATTAATGAAGTTGTAATACTCAATAGAGTACCCCTACTGATTGTTTCTGATCAGGACCCCTGTTTTACATCCAAATTATTGAAAAGTCTTTAAAAGGCCCTAGATACTGAACTTTGTATGAGAAATTCCTACCACCATCAATTTGATGGAAAATCAAAACATACAATTAAAACCATAGAAGAAATGTTGGGATATTTCTCAATTGACTTTCAATGTTTGGGGGATCAATACTTACCTATAGCATAATTTTATTTTAACTATATATTCCTTTAAAATATTCATATGACACCATATAATGCATTATATAGAAAGTGATGTCGCACAACAACTTTTTGGGATGATGTTGGTGAATAAAAACCCATAGGATCAAAATTGTCGAGGAAACAATGGAAAAAGGGAATATTTTACAAACTCACATTAAAGAAGCTCAAATTAGACAATAGATCTATGCCGATAACTAAAGGAAGGATTTGGAATTTCAAGTATTAGATCATTTTTTCTTGAAGGTATCTCCATGGAAGGGTGTTATATGATCCAGTAAGAAAGGTAAATTACATCCCAGGTACATTAGACCATTCGACATTCTAGAACGAATCGGAGTGGTAGATTACCACTTGGTATTTCCAACATGTCTCTCCAAAGTTCACGATCTGTTCCACGTATCACTGTTGAGAAAATACATTCCTGAACCAACACATGTACTCACCTAGGAAGAAATAAAAGTGGAACCCAGTATATCCTATTATGAAGAGAATGTCAAGATTCTTGATACCAGAGAACAAGTGCTGAGAAATTGGAAGACTCATTTGGTAAATGTATTGTGGAGAAACTATAAAATGGAAGAGGAAACATGGGAACCTGAGGAACTTATGATGAAGAACCTCGTGAATCTTTTTATGCAGTAATATTCTAGAAATTTCAAGGATGAAATTATTTTAAGGAAGGGAGAATTTAACACCCCAATCATATACGATAAACTTCTCTTTGAATTATGCAATAGCTTACGTTGTATGTAACTTCGAGTTCTAGCACACCAAGACCAATGAAACTCACCGTTATGAATACTAATACACAATTTTTGAAATTTTATAAATTATGTTTTTCAAAATACTCTTCTTTTTTTTGATTTGGAATTTCAAAATTACTTAAGGGTGAGTTTTTTATTTTTTCTGAGAACTTTCGATTTTTTATAAATAGTGAAAACAATGTTTTATTGTTTAAAACCTACATTTAATTTAAATTATTATTTATTTTATTTAAATTTATTTTAAGTCAAAATAGATATATAATACCTATATATGTTCAATGTAATTCATTGGAGTAATTTTATAATAAAATTTGATTTATACAATTTTATTGAACATTTTAACGTATTTTAACCAACTTCTTGGCACATTTGAAAATTTGTATATAATGTAATTTTACTGCTTCTGTGAATTGAATTTCAAAAATATGAATGGCATGGTTGATATCAGTATGTAAAATGTGCTTTCATAGGATAAAAATAATATTTGGCGAATAATAACATTTTAATTTTATTTACCACAGTTAAAAGTAAATTGTGTAATTAAAGGAAAAAATGATATTACAATTAACATAAAAAATGACCGAATTCTATTGGAAATGTGTTTTTAGACCAAAATAAACCATAGGAATAAAATATGATCCACTTTTATCCACTTGTATTAGATGAGGACATTTATTATTATTTTATTTAAAGAAGAGTGAAAAGTTTAAAATTCAATGTTTAATAAATAAAACTTTTTTATTATAGGGTTATACATATGATAAATTCATATATAAATATTATTTAGAAATACAAAAATATTTAATATAGAATGGTATTTTATTTATAATTTTTAGACATTATATAATTAAATTTATTTATGACACAATGAGGATTAAGTAATTATATTATTAATGAATTATTAAAATAATAATTATTCAAAATATCAAAAAAAAAATTAAATTGTGACTTTTGTTGAATTCCACTAATTTTATAGGTTAATATAACATATTAGTATTGATTTTTTTTAATTAATCAATTTTTTTTGACTTTTACAAAAACCAAATACTAAATAGTGTCAAAATTGAGATAAATTATTTTTTAGAAAAATACTATATTATTAGATGATAAAATATTCCTAAAAATCTAAGTATTATACAAATGACTTATATAATGTTATATATTTCATTAATAAACCACATGGGAGTCACTTGTAATTTTATTGTATGTTCGTTAACCATGTAATATAAAAATACAAGAGGACATTGTAAAAGTTAAACCATTTAACTAAGAGATAAATCTAAAAGTAAATGACAATATGGTGACATAAACATGTCTAAAACATATTTATTGAGAGTATTTAGACCCATACCCACCTTATCGTAGAAATAAATCCATTCAAATCCATTATAAACCTAAAATGATTTTATAATAAATTAATATTTCAATATTTTTATAAAGTGACCCTCGCCTCTCTTATAAAAGGGTACTTCTCCTTCTCTTAAAATCAATCCTCAAATGAAATTTGGCTCAGAAAAACTGGGAACAAATATCTTCCAAACTAGCCTTAATGAAACCAATAATCCTTAATTTTATCTGAAATCTTTCCTAAAGAGCATTATTGATCAAATCAAAAGGAAGAACCGGAAGAAGAGGTAATAATTTCATCACATCTTTCAATGATGTTTTCTTCATCCACATTCTCTTTCATTGTTGTTTCCACATAAAAATATTAACCCCATAATATTCTATAGAAATTTATGCCATTATAAAAATTTTACAACCATATTCATTATTATATCCACCCTATGAATGAAAAAGTCACTATATGTGCTTACGTATGGCTTACCTCTCCACATCATTGTGTAGTTTTTTATTCAAAAATTAATTATTTGGATTGGTATAATAATGAGTATAATAAATTTAAAAAATATATCTAAATGTTATTGATCCTTAATATATTATATAACATCTTATAATATATGATTTAACCATTAATAGAATGATATAGTCACTTGTGCATACGTACGGATTACTGTCCCCACGAACGTGATGAGATTCATTCTCCATCATACCCTTCGAGAATAATTTTCATTTTATCAATAATAATAATGTTTATGTACTTAATATAATTATGGATATGAATAAAATACATCCTATCCATAAAAAACATGGCTTACGTAGCAAAACATATAATGTAAAATGAGTCAGTTAACATTTGAAACGATGATACTACTAAAATATTATTAACAAAACAAAATTAGAAGATCATTTATAATATAATATTTCTTTATCTGGTTCTTTTATAATTTAATAACAATTATTCAAATATTATACATGAGATTAACGTACCCTCAACCATTTAAAATTACAAGGTAAGGGTTAATTTTACAATCTCATTATTATCCGAGTTTGTTTATACGTGAGTATCTAAAAGGTCTTTTTTATCATCCACATATGTGTTTCATAAAAATGTATTAGAAAACATATTTACTATTTTCTAGATTATGGTTTAAATTCATTTCCACCATTGTTTTATATTATAAAATGTTTTGAAATAAATATTTCCACTGTATTCCAAACAATGTACATTACAACCTTTTCGATAAATTAAGGTAAGAATGTTATTTTAACTTAAACGGCAGGTGCAAATATTTTCCTCCATTATACAACCTTCAAAGCATCCCTTAAAATATTATAATAATATTTTTAAAAATAAAGGTTTTCTTTTATTATTATGTGTCTTTTTAATTATTTCTAAATAGAAAGAGATATTTCTCTAAAATAGTTTTGATTTCATCTATGTCAACGTCCATTGATTGATTTTACACTTTTTTAAAGTTGATCTATTATTATATAATATTTCATGCTATATTGAAAGTTTTTTGATAAGTTTGATTGTGGATGTGTTATTGTTATACCATTCATTTTTTATGGAAAAGTATTAAAATTTAGTATGCTAGTTTTAATACAAATATTTATGTCATGTTTCAAATGTTTCATATGGGGAATGCATTGGACTTAGTAAGTGATGGGTGGAGCTCGCTATATATTCTTGATGTATCGGTAGGTCTCATGAGACAAAGTAGTGTCTTGTCCCAAGGACTTGAACAAAGATTATTTTTAGTCTTGGAATGAGGAATTGACTATGTTGTTATGATGTCCGACATTATGCATTCCATCATTATGAAATTAGATAATTATTTTAAATGTGATTATTCGACTAGTGGAATATACATATTAATAATTAAATGGAATTATTTGATTTATCTTTTCCATATTATACTGAAATTTATGTTTAAATTGATTTTGTTTTATTCTTACACAACTGGAAAAATGATTTTTCCCAACGATTCTATACCAACGGTTTGTCAAACCGTTGGTATAGGTACCCTTTCCCAACGGTTTGGCCAAACCGTTGGGAACAGTTGAATTTTGGAGGCCCATTGCCAACGGTTTGGGCAAACCATTTGGATAGGCTACCCTTTCCCAACATTTTTCCAAAACCGTTGGCAAAGGGCCTCCAAAATTAAACCTTCGACCACAGAAACCAAAAAAATCACTAGACTTTTCCCAACGGTTTTGAGAACCGTTGGGAAAAGTCTAGTGAATTTTTTGGAATCAACCTACGGAGAACATTATATATATCAAAATTTAAAATAATTAGAACAATATATATATATTTTTATGGAATTATGTTAACAAAAGTCATGTTAGGTTAGTGGTTAAGTATTTCAGTTGTAAACTAGAGGTCATGGGATCAAATCCCACCAGGCGTTTCTTTTTTGAAATACATATACCAACGGTTTTGAGAACCGTTGGTATGGATTTTGTAATTACTTATACCAACGGTTTTCAAAACCGTTGGTATAGACCTATTGTCACGGCTTACTTGCCAACGGTCCCCCAAACCGTTGGTATAGCCTACACCAACGGTTTGGGGACCTATACCAACGGTTTGGAACTATTGGTATAGGGTATTTTTTCAGTAGTGTTACACATTGTTTTTAATGATTATTCTTATATATGATATTTTCCACTACATTTTTATCCTTACTGAGCATCTAAGCTCATCCATTTGTAATGGTTTATTTTTCTATTATGTGAAGAAGTATACTATGATTGACCTGTATGGCTAGGCTATAGGATATTAGTGTGTTCAAAGGGGACACAATGATATTTTTTTTCAATTTCACAATTTAATATAAAACATATGTATGAATATAGGACTTCCAAGGCTATTAAACTAATCGGTATTTTGGAACTTGATATCTTGTGATCATGCCAATTATATTTAATAATTTACCAACTTAGGGTAACTGGGGTCAGGGTGGTACAGATTGAATGCTATACATGAAAATAAGATTTCGGTAAGGTTAGAATGACATAAAAAAAGTCCATGAGAATAAACTATAAATATAACTCGACATTAGTACCAAGATTGTAAATCAAGAAACATTATTTGATTATTTAACAAAGGAAAGAGGCATATGAATCAATAATCATGATCCATGTGATGTCAATCCTGATCAAAGGAACCATTTATATCCCTCATAAAGAATAATGAAACCATGTTGGTATTATAGAAGAGTATCTTCATAAACCATGTTATAGATAACTAAAACCTTTTAAGTCAATATGAGAAATCACACAAGATATCACCCTCTGTCTTTCCTCGGAATAAAAGTAACCATTACCAAATATGTTGGATTGTTATCTAGGTTCACACATCATATATGTTATATCAAGATCACCAATCGTATAAGTTATATTCTTCTCACCCAGTGTAATATGGGTGAAACCATTATATAATATATATCGGGATCACCCATGATCGTCAATAATGTACAAGTATATTTCATAAGTAAATCCTTTATAATTTTTCAGTTTTCAACATAATAATATCCACCATTATTTTATTTCATGATTCACCCATTGAAAAAAATACTATTTTCATATCAATATCATATTACATAAAAAGAAATAATAAGAATTATATCATTACCACATATATACATTGTGTTGTATATTACATCCATGGAAATTGAAATTGATGAATGTAAATTTCATTAAAATATCATTAACTATATTCTTAAGAAAAATAAACTTTTCAGATTAAAAGTACCTTCTAAAAGATCATAATTCCTAGATATTGTGAAAATAATTTTATTTTAAAATAACCCTAGAAAAATATAAAGTATTCATAATGGAATATTTTTGGATATGGATGTCGGAAAATCCGTTCATGTTGTTGATGTTAAATGTAAACATTTTGTGAAAAATATTGTAATGGGAATCAAAAGTGACCCATTACGAAGACATAAGGAATTTTAATTTTAAAACCAACTAAAATATGGTCAAAAATCATGTAAAATATATTTAGGAAATATTTTAGGTTTATAAATTTATATTTTGGTATCATTTTAGAAATCATGGATATGGAAGAGAGAGATTACATATATAAAAAGATACATTATTGTAATCACTTTTGAACAACATTTTGATATTTATTTATTCAATAATAGAAAAAATGAAAACTAAACATTAAAAGATTATTAATCAACATAGGAAAAGAAGATACATGTGTTTCTGGAAAATACTAACATACTATTTCATCTAAAGGTACCTTGAATTAAAAAAAGCATGTAAATAAATTATATTGTAACATAAAGCCTTTTTCTCTTTGGTAACTCTACAATAATAATACCCATGAAATAATAACATCAAATGAAACCATAAGGATCCTGAAAATAAGGATATTAATGATATAAAATTTAAAATGGGTAATATATACACCTATTAAAATATGTTAGGTGCGTATTATAAACATATGTCCAAATGAAAGGGAATTTGAGACAAATAACCCATATAATGTTCATATAATTGTTTTATAATAAAATAAATGGATACATTATGTTTAATAAATGTAAATACAGATATAAAAATTTTAATATAAAATAAATCAATTTATATATAAATTCACACAACTTTATTTCATAATATATTCAATCAATATGAGTTATAACCCAGCGAAATAAAATCAAGTTGGGAAACCCTTTACCACTCGGTATCTTTCAACTCAATTCACCTTGGATGAAATAATTTATATTGAAACTTATAATATAATTAATTATGAAAGATTAATGATATACCATTTAAAAGAGTTAGTAAATATTCATAGAAGTGGACAATTTTTGATATAGAGAGACAAGTGAGAGCTTCAGAGAGTGGCGATGCAGACCCGATGATGAAAACCTAGCTTCGACGATGGGGATTCTGTCTCCCCCCTCCCCTTTGGAGCGGGGAGTTCCTTATCATCCATTCTCCCAGATGCAGCCTCCCACTTTTGTTCCTTTCTCAAATCCTGAGTCTCTGCCCTCACTTCTGTGGATTCTGATTTTCTCGAAAGTTCTAAATTTGTATTGTGGCTCACCCTAACTCTCATTAGCCCCTTAAAAGTTCCACTCTAACTCGGATCTATTCAATCTAACATTTGTGGCTCAGTTTCATCAATGAAGACCCTTGGTAGATGCATTTGACCGTTTTGTCTTCAAAGACTGAGATCATCAGGATCATGCGGTTATTTGTCTCCTTGATCAAAGGCATATCATTATCCGGTTTGGGTCAGTTTATGATCTTGTCACTGCATGGTCTAAAGCCCCCCGAAGATATTTTGGTTAATAATTCTATCTTCTTTAGTGGAATTTTGAATTTCATATGCAGTGAGATAACCCCAGCACGACAATATGGGTAGGTTTCCCCGGTCTCCCACTTCTCTTTCAGAATCCTTCTATTTTTCCTCTCCTTGGAAATTTGATAGGTCGGTACATGTGTTCTGATTCAAAAATTGTTGTTTTTTTCATACAATATTCCCTCATATCTATGTAAAGGTTTATTTTTAAAATCCCCTGATTGATTGGGTGTGGATTACTGATGGGAAATAGTTCTAATGGAGGAAAGCTGTCAAGTTTGAGTCATGGACAGACTTCTGCAGTTCGTGTAATTGGTTGGGTCATTGTGCTTCATCTAGCCAGAATGGATCATTGAGTAGGACGATGCATAGGTGGGGATCTGAGGCTTTAGCTCTATATGATGGATCTGGTGGGGAGTCATTGAAGCTGAAAGGGATGGTTCAATCAGATGGCGGGCTGCCAAACCAAAACGTGATACCTCGGCTTCGAGTGGAGGATGTCATTGTCGGTGGTGAGAGAGTTGTGCCGAAACAACCAAGTGTGGTGCCTCCGGGGCCGAGGTTCATGAATGTATTCACAAGGTTTCTACGGGATTTGGGGGAGGCCGATTCTATGTGTTGCAATTTTCATGTTGCTGCTTCGACTAAGGTTGCAGGGGGCTCTAATGTGCCCTCTGCTGTTGAGGGTTCATCCAGGGTGCAAGCTCACATGTGTTCAGAACCTTTGAGCCAATATGTAGTTACAGATATGGATACGGCTGAACAAGTCAATGGTGAAAGCTCTGTTGGACTACTTCAGGAGGATATTTCCATCCCACTGATGTAGGTTGTCAATGAATATTTTGTACAGGTGAGGAGTTTAGTTGGACTGAAGACAACATCTCCGCAGTAGGCTACTGGAATTGTTCTTAGTAACCATTTTCCTGATTGGTAGATGATGTCTCTACTCCGGGCCCTGATAAGTGTATGCCTTCGAATGAAATTACGCCTAAGGATCAATGTGTTGTAGCTCTAGGACCCTTTACTGGTTCAGAAGTGTAGGATGCTAGAGATGGAGTTCTTGATACTATTTTTAATGAAAACTGCTCAAAAGAAGTGGAAAATGGTAATGTTGCAGGCCGAGAGAATGATGTGATGAATGGGTTAAATGTTAATAATGAGTTCATGGATCAAACACATTGTCTAGAAATGATTGACATAAGAAGTCATCCTCATAAGGAATGGGAGGAGAAAGAGGGTTATCGTGCTGTGCATATCTCCGGATAGTGGGGGGACTGCAATGATAGCGATAAATAAAATGATGGAGGCATGACTCGGACTTCATATAGTGATGTTGTACATGGTATATGAAAGAAGGCGTCTATGCATAAGGATATGATGACTGCACCACCACGAAGACGGACGAGGAAAGATTATTCTTACTTGCCAAGGCCAATGTCCACTAGGTCTTATGTCAGGAAGGAGTGTTGCGCAACAGATTCTTCTAATGAGTTTCTTTCAATGTAGAAGTTTAATCATAGAAGGATGTATGCCATGATTTTTAAGCAACATGATAGCTTAGAATGGGAAACAACTACAGCGGATGAAGAGTATTATTATGGATGTGGTGAAGGGTCTGACTTTTATGACATGTAGTTATTTCTCTTACCTTGTTGTAACTGCCAGCATCAATTTTCTTTTCATTTAATAAATGGTATGGGGCTTTCCTCTAACTGATCTTTTCTGGTAAATATTCATATAATTTATTTAAATTATGTGAAGAATAATAAAATATGCTTTAATTAAACAAAAATTGAGACAAAGTCACCTAGTGATTTGGTAATATTTTTATGAAATCTCTGCCAAAGAGATAACATCCTATGTATTTGTAAATCACAATAATATTAATTAAAATAATAATAAAATATTTTTTGGCTATTATATACACCATAGAACAAAAAAAATGGTGAATATGTAATTTGTTTCACTTAAATAAAATTGATATGAGAAACACTTACTATGAGTCATGGGTTTACTTGTATGTATTTTAAATACTTTTTAGTAAGATTATATAAATAATTTTATTTTTTAATTTTTTTTTAATTTTAAAAAGATATACTTAATTCATTTATAGTATTTATGTTAAAATTTAAATACATAATTAGTCAAGTCCATGTTGGGTGTTTTGAATACGATCAACCCATATACTCACAATAGATTTGGTAAATTGACCATATGGGTCATTGTTCATTCAAATATAAAATATTAATCATGATATATTTATCATATTTATATATCATTAAAAATATTAAAAACCATAAATAATGGTTATGAAAAATGAAATGCATTAAATTCATGGATTGGGTTAGCCATACATACACATGAGAAACATTTTAAATTTCCAATGATCATTATGGAAATAAAGAAAATTTTATTTTATTTTTTTTGAATAATACTTATATCATAAATATAATATTATTTCATTAAATATATATATATATTCCATCTATGTGATGTGGAAATAAAAAAATGAATCACATCGCTTCATGAGGTGGTAATCCGACATACACATGAAAAAGGTTATCATTTTTCAATGGATGGTAATGGAAGATAGTATATGATATATTAACTTATATAATTATTAATATCTCATTAATATATTATATAAACATTAAACAAATCATCATGATTAACTACTATAGTTGATATTGGAAAAAAATTACATTAGTTCGTGAGGTAGTTGTCCATCGTGCACAAAAATGATGGTTTCATTTCCCATTTGATGGAATATTAGATGGTTGTAGGTTATCAAATCAAATAATTATAATCAAATTATATGATTGATTGTTACTTTATTATATCATTATATTTTATTATGATTTAAATGGGGTGGAATAAAAAATAGAACCAAAATTCTTGATTATAAACAATACCTCTCATCCAGACCACATCTTTATGATTTTAGCTAAAGCCTTCCCAGATTGGATTTATGACAAAAATGGCCTCTAGGATGGGGTTATGGAATTAATTAAGTGATTTTGGATTATATTTTCTCTAAAAAATTTCTTCCAAAGTGTAAAGAGGAGATAAGAGGGGTGGCCTTTTATAAGGGAGATGAAATGCTTTGAATTCATGAAATGAATAAATTATACCCATTTTCAAAACACCCATAAAAAGATAAAAAATGTATAATTATATTACCATTAATAAAATAAGTTAAATATATGTCCTGAAAATATAATTTAGTCAATATATTAGGTAATTTTTAACTTTATCATTTTATTTTTTCTACAATAAACCTATTTTAACCATAACTGTGGTAAATGATTTTTAATATTTTCATAATTAATTATGACCAAATATAATATAAACCTATTATATAATATAAATTATCATGATTAGAAATGTGGAATATATTATAATAAATTCATTTCATTTAATTTTTATAAAATAATTTAAAAATGAGCCTATATATCATGTCAAAAAATGGGTTTTCGAGAAATGTTTTTTTCAAACATAGATGATAATATATTCACTCTATATATAGTAATAACAGTTATATTAATTTGAGTTTCTTTTTATTGATATATAATAAGATATTTAATTCCATTAATTCTTTATTTATGGTTATTTTAATTAAATTAAATATTGAAAATTTATGCTTTTGGAAAATGTTTTCAGTGAAATGTATTTTAAGCCAAAAAATAAAATTAAAGATAAATAAAACATAAATATGATTAAAAAGTAATTATATTAATTAAATGTAACTAAATAAGTCTTATTTTATATAAAATACAATTAAAATTATAATGGGACTTTAAATTAATTAATTTATTTAAAATAAATGAATGTTTTACAAAATTAAATATTTTTTACTATTTGTTGAAAAATCAATATTTTCTAAAAAAATTCCAAAAATTCACCAAAGGATAGTTTTTATATGATGATTTAAAAATTAATTTGATTTAATGAAATATATTTTTGATAATTTCTTTAAATTAATTATAATATTTTCTCAAAAAATCATTTTTAAAGACAATATATTTTTTATGAATAAAATGAGAATACTAATAATAGTGTGATGATTTACTAATAATTCATAAATAAATTTATATTGAGTCAAAAATTCATATGTATGTATAAATAATAATGTACATAATCCCATTAATACCCACCAATTTAACAATAACATTATAATGATTATATATTTCTTTATTCATTTGAGCATGTTGTTGCAAGTCATATACACTATCAAACATAATGTTTTTCATTAAATATATCATTGTGTTACAATTTATCCCCCTTTAATATGTTTCACCATCAAATTTTGAACATCAACATAGTAATATGTGTTTTTACAATTGGAAAAACCTTTTTTTAAATCCCACATCATATATAGGGTAAATAAAACTTGATCTTTATAAGAGAGAAATGGGAATATAATGGTTATGTAAAATAATGTAAAAATAGGATTACAAGTATGAATAATTAGTAGAAACAATGTAAATGTTCATGGAAGGAAATATTAATTCCTAAATAATTTTGGTTAATGAAAGAGTTTATTTATAAAAAAATTGTACGATTAAGATAAATATAATGACAAAAACCCATAAACCAAATTGGTGTGATAAATACCATCAATTTTTTCAAAAATGAAGGTAGTAGGATAACATTTTTTTTCAACAATGTTTTCTTAGATTTTAGTAATTACATTAAAAATTATACTAAGAACAAAATTAAATATTCTCACATTAATTTTTTTTATTTTAATGCACAATTTTTTCCTTTAGATTTTCATTAATATATTTTCATATAATTTATTACTTCCAGTAATTTTTATCCAACATGAATTTGTTATTTTTTATGTCCGAGGAATTGAAATCAACCATTAAAGGATCAAATAACATTAAAATGATAAAAATATATTCTAAATTAATTTTTTCAAAATGAAAAATGTTTAGAACATGGTAAGATAATTCCCAAAATAATCAATCCATCATATGATGAAATAAAACATTAATCTCCAAAATTCAATATTATCACACAAATTTCAAATAGAATGTTTCCTTAAATATCTTACCTAAAAATTCCTAAAAATATTATTGATCCAGTTGGAACACCAAAATTTAGAATAATTTGGTGACATATTTTTCCATGATTAATATATCATTTATCTATAAATAATATCAACCACTCATAATGTCTCATACCAAAAAAGTATTTTCCCTCAAAATTTAATATTCAAGATATGATAATAATTTACATTATTTACATGAATCATCATAAATTGAAATTAAAATCATATCTTCTTGTAAAATATAATTCAATATTTTTTCCTCAAACAAAATCCCTTAATTTTATGTTCAACCTAATCATATAATGTTTAGTATTGTGAATAAAAAATAACTTACTCACTTTTTGATCCCATCATGTAAAACATAAAAATAAATATCTATGATTTTGAACATAGTTTCAACATTAAAAATATAATCCCATGATTTTATTCATAAATCTAAATAAAACATCACATGAAAACATCATATTCTCTAAATATCTCTGAACCCTACTCTGATAACAACTATAATAACCCTAAACATGCACTCAAAAATCCTGTGCCAAAAAATTAATCATCACATTTCTATATTGATATAGATAATCATGACTAATTTTTTCCATCTAAAATATATAAGTAAAAATGGAAACATTTAATCAATTATATTATCATAACCTTTTAGGTTTATAATTTTAGAGAATTAGGAAAAACAATTGCATATACAATACTAATCACATAAAGAGAGTATTATTCCCACTAAACAATTATTTTATTATTTCACATTATTTTATTATCATTATCTATAAGAAAAATTTATAGAAATTATCTATTTAACTTCATTCATGATAATTTGGGTGTTATTAAAAATTCGATGGGTGAGATAAAATTTTCAACAAGTGTAAAAAAAATCATTATTGATTAAATTTAATTAGTTAAAAAAAGATAGGTATAAGGGTATGGTGATATATTAAAAGTGAATGAGAATAAAATTAGAATATTTAGAATAATAAATCTCTATATATTCAAAAAAACATTGAAAAAATTATTATCAAATGCAAGAGTTATAGGAATAAATAATTATTTTCTCTGTGATGTCAATAATGACCGAATAAAACATTTTTAACCCAAAAAATAATAATGAACACAAATTGGTATCTTGGAAAATTATATTTATAACACCTTTTATATATAAATGTCTCATAGTTAAATCAGTAGAATAAACGACACCGGTTTTCTCCCATATTATTTCTTCATAAGCAAGGAAACATTGACCAGTTCATTAGAGCACTATATGGGTGAGTATGTTGTATAAGCCATACAAGGGTCATAGATCATATGTGTAAAACCCTAGAATGTTAATGGGGTTAACAACTAAATTATGTGACTCATGTAAACATGGTGAAAATTTCTTTTTAATAGCCAACCAAAATTAGAACTCCACAGTTATGCGTGCTTGGAATAGAATAGTGATCCAAATGTGTGATCTTATGGGAAGATTCCTAGGCTGTATTTAAGTGAGGAAAATGCACACTAGAAAGATCATGTATTTATTTATGGGTAAAATAATTAGTTTTATGATCCATTGGGACATGTTTTTGGGACCAAGGCACAAGCCATGTGTCTATAGGGTAACTGGTGGTGCCTAGCTATCTAGGACTTGATGACCTTATTACAGAGGTGTGTTTGTATTGTTAGTGTGGCCTATATTTCACACTATAATTAGAGGTGCAATACATTAAAAAGTGTGGCGGTAATACATGGGTTGATATATATGGTCAACAATGAGGATATTTTCCTCTACGGGGAATGTATCACCCCAAAATAATAATGTGTTAAAATACTAAATTATATGATTCATTTCAAGAAGGGGAAACTTTACTTTTATGATCCTACCTATTTAGAATTTCATAGTTAAGAATTATTGGCCTGGAGTAGTGATCATGATGAGTAACCTTCTGGGATGTTTCCTAGTGTGTGTAATGGAATAAAAAACACAATGGAAAGAACCTTGTTGTTCAGTGGGGATATTTATTAGTCTGACGATCAGTTCGAGCATGTGTTTAGGTGCTATGTATGGGACCACATGTTTATAGGGAAATTGGTCGGGTCCTGACATGCATTATAAATTTTAAAATAGTGACCCGTATAATGGAAAAATTTTAGTATAATCTGGATATACTTTGAGAAAATTGTATAAATATTAAATTTGATAAATTATGACTTCATTGAATTTATTAACATTATATTGGCCTATACCTATATGACTTTAAAATGATGACCTATATAGATATTTTTTAGATGCACATCTTGACCCTTGTATGTCTGTTGGGGAATGTTGTTTATATGATAAAGCCCCTAAAGATGTTTCAAAATTTAAAATGATTAAAAATGTTCCAAGTTTTATTTAGATGAACCCAGAATGGCAGAATGGTACCCTCATAGTCCTCATTATTTTGATATGATTCATTATATAATCCAATGGGAATATGTTTTTGTTATATAGGGATGGGTTTTTAACCTGTGTATGTGAAAACAAGACGGGTCCTATCATGCTTTATAAATTTTAATATAGTGACCAATATAATCAAATTTTAAACAACCAAATATACCATGATAAAATGGTATAAATACAAGAGTTTCAAAATTATGACATAAATGAATTGGGTGCCATTATAAATGATTGTACCTTTGTCAATTGAACATGAAAACTAGTATTGATAGATTTCTAAATGCACAACTGGAACTAGGTGGTTTAGTTGGGGCTTGCTGGTTTTATTATAAATCCACCAATGATGTTTTATAATTTAAATGATTTAAAATGTTTTTTGTTTCTTCTAGATGAACCTAGAATGGATAAATGAGAACCCCATAATTTTTCGTGTTTTGATATTTTTTTACTTGATCTAATAGGGATATGTTTATGTAATATAAGGAAGGTAATCTAATGGTTAAATAGACACTTATACGATTCACATATAGTCATATTGGTGGCATCTTACATGACCAATATCTTTTTAAATTTATAATAAATATGTTATATACTATTGTTTCGTACATATATGAGGTGTTAATTAATTAAAATAACCATTGAAAACTAAAGGGTCTTTCCCTATATATATTTTATTTAATATTTTATTTACCTATTTTACTTGTGAACGATTATTGATAAATAAATGATGATTAAAATAAAATTATAAGGTAAATTTCATGTTTCTATAGGATATCATTTAAATAAATATGTATTTAAAGGATGATTAAAAAAATCATTGTTGGGTATATTGTTGTTTTAGCTTTGTAAATTTTATATGTACAGTTGTCATTGTTACTAGTAAATAATTATTAAATTGATACTTTATAATTAATAAATATTAAATGTGAATAACTAGATTGGATCAAATAAAAAATTAATTTTTATTTCTTATCATTGACACTCGAGTTTGGGTAGTATAAAATTTCAATGAATTTTACCTGGAAAAGTTTGGTAATGTTACCAACAAGCTTATTATAACCTATGATATAGGGGTAGAGAATCGTGATCTTTTTCAATAATGTCCCCCCTGTAGGATTAACACTTTGAGTTCATTAAGTAGATTTCATAAGGTAGGTAGCTCACTCATAAATTTTAAAAATATTCAATGTTCCGGTTAGTGTTTTAGATATCAAGGATCATTTGGGTGTTGTTTTTTCTAAGTTGTAATTTAGGTCTAAAATGATAATTAGTTATACCGAGGTGAATGTATTGTTTCATAAATATTTATTAATTCTGGAGTCATTTGATTTTATATTTTATTGGGATAAAAATAGTTGAGTAATGGTTGAACTCTTTGTGGGCCATGCAACCCTTCTTTCCCTTTACGGCTAAACTAATTGGTATAGAATCACATGGTTAATTGTAGCACATGATAATATTATTTTATGTCATGTTCATTGTACAAGACATAAGAAACTAAAATTCATTGATATATAAAACATATCGATTATATCAACTAATATTTTCATGTTTTGATGAATCTCATGGTAGCATGCATCGATACATGTTGTACCCGTAGAGTTGTTAATGATGAAGTGAACCTTATGAGTTTAGTGCAAGTTATGTAAGCCTTGATCTTTTATATTTATATCATAGGTCAATAATGAGGTAGTGTGATATGATCACATGAGTAAATCCGACCCATCCTTATGTTAATGATTATTTTTCCAAAGGATTGGTTACTTTGAAATAATGGTAAATTTGTTTTTTATATTTTATGCCTAAATCGATAGATCATGTGAACATAAATTAGGAAGATATTTATGTGTGCATGTAAATTAAAGACAATCTATCATGGTTTTAAGAGTTTTTTTCTCCTCACTACAAATGGTTTCTCGGTAAGATAATATTGTCCCCATCCATCACCCGTAGTTAGTGGTCGATTTATAAGGATTGATTTATTGAGTTCCATTATTAGAAAAGAATTACTAGGGATCTCTTAAGGTGGGGAGAGTCTTTTCAAATGGGTGTTAGAATATCCTTCGATGAACAGGGAGGAAACCCATTAATGGATAATTTTTAAATGGCTACCATTCTTTGCATTCCCTTTGATATAGTGAGTGTTTAAATATGATGGTGGCTATAAGAAAACACGATGATAATGTGGTGGGATTTTTACAAAACCACTGACAAAACTATTAGTAAGGGATGTAATTTGGTTGTTTCCCATAGTTGTGAATGGAATTCATTAAGGTAATTGAATCATGATCTGTTAATGATAACTTATCAATAGTTAAATTCACTCTCTTTCAAAAGAATTCATCCAGTCATGGTTTTACTAATATTCCAATATGTTGTTGGTGGGGTGTCGTTAGTCTAAAACTATCCTTAGAACTACATCTTGGACAAGATAGATTTGTCTCGAGTGTTCTCATTAGTTCTTGATATCCTCATTGTTTATTTTTTTTAGTGATGACAATGTTCCCTATATTGATGTGGTCAAGGATACACTAAGAGGTATTTAGTTATATCCAATGTTAAATTAAATGACATTGGTCTTTTTAAATACACTCCATGGGAGTTTGTCCTTTAAAGTTGTGTTATTATAGATTAGTGTTCAGTCTGGAGTGAAACATGGTTTCTTGATTAGGAATTCCATGGAAGGAATCATAGATACCAATTGGTGCTTGGAATTGGATTCCATTGGGACCAGTTAGTGTTATGAGGAGTATACACTTTATATATGTACCAACATCTCACTTATGAACATGAGTTTATGGACTACCTTTCATGCACTCTTAAGATCCCAATAAATGATTCAAAGTACACTATAGAAGTAATCATGGACTTTGTTGTTTAAATTAAATGGTGGTGATCCAAGGGTATTGAACTAAGAATATGCCTATGATCATTTTGTGGAACCAAATGATTTCCTCTTGTTTAATGGATGTGGAAAGTGAGGAACCACATTAGGAATGTCATCAAGATTGGATGAGTTTGGTGCATGGTTGTCTAAGGTTTTTCTTGTATAACATGTCATGATCAACCTAAATGTGGTTGATTGTTAATCATCGATTAGATCTATTGACAATCATTCCCATAATGTCATTAGAATAAAAATGGTATGATTTCATAGTAAATTCTGATGGTGTATGTACCATGGCTCAGAAATCTCAATTCATGATGGAACCTTTGGTGGGTATCACAATAGATTGATTGATTAATGATATGATTAAATGATCAATATCATGGTATTAGAGGATATTTGGTAAGAACTATCATAATATTCATCTTGAATATGATAATTGTCTTCAGCTGTAATGACTTATGTACCATACACTTAATTTGATGTTTGAAGGTGTGTTATTCATTAGAAACACAACATGACAATTTAAAAGGTGGATATATATCCCATGATGGTTACTTGATGTTTCATTATTTTCCACATGGATTCTTAGGTATGTAAAGTTCTAATATGGGGAGGATGTAATATCCCATGTTTTCAAACTATTGAAATACACGAATGAATTAAAAATTTGATCATTGGTGATAAGGTCATTTTGAATGTCATAAATTAGAGTGAGGTTTTGAGGATTTTAATTTCTATAAATATTTTTTATGTGGTTTAAGATTCGATGGATATACCAAAGTTTTGGGTGAACACTAGAGGAATAAGGGGAATGTAAGGGTGATAATGAAACTATTTCTGGAAATTAACATTTTGGATATATAATACATGATGAGAATATTGTCCACTAGATGTGGTCAGGGGAATTCCAAGAATTTATTCCCATGGTTCATACCACAAAAAATTCATGACGTGTATATGATACATGAGTTCTTTTCATGGGGTGTATTAGATACATGTAGTGAATTATGTCGAAAGCCTTTTTTCAAATTGGACAGTATGGAATTTACCATTTGTATTTCTCTAAGAGATGGATGATGCCCAAAGGTCTTCAAGTTCCTCTATTCCCCTATCCTAGACATCCTTTTATCATATGATCTATGATTTGAGTTTGATATGTCACAATGGAAGCCTCTTAGTATGTGCTCCACTCTTCGAGTTCCCTTCCTTTATTCAACATTCTATCATTGTTGCTATATTTATGCTACCTGATTCACCCTATTTTTAGGGTGTCTTTCCATTTCATCAATTCCATTTTAACCTTATAAAATAAAATCTCAATATTGTATTATTGGACCATAATAAGAATGAGGTAGGTGGTCTATAATATTTTCCCATAAAATTGAATCATTTATAAAATGAACTATTTTTCCTCACACTATATATTCAGTGTGATACTCTTGAAATGAGTAGTGTATTAAATTAATTCTACATAATTACACATAAAACCATAACAAGACCACTAGCACGGTTGTTATTCTATAACTTTCACCTCTACCACCACTAAGGGGAGTTTTAATTAAATACATTAATTAAACTAGTATCCATTTAAAAAGTCACCATATAGGGGTGTTTGAATTTCCACTAACAAGTGGCATGTTAGGATGAAGTGAATGAAAGTTAAGTGTTGTGTTTATAAACATGGTTATATCCAAAATATTTACTATCATTAGATGGATTTTCCTTACGGGAAAGTGAAATAAAAAATAGAATAAAAAGGAATATTTCGGTAGGATGGACATGTCATCTCATACACCTTGAACCTTTGTCCTTAAATGTGGGACATTTGAAATAGTTTTTTATAATATGTTATGGAATGTATCATAACATAACCTAATTCTATATGTTTATTATAATTCAGAGTGGTTAGATCCATAGACTACAATATACCTTTACATGTGTGATGCAAAGGTCTTATCAGATGTTCACCTAACACTTACTATTTGATTTATATTTATGATAATTAAGAAATACATACCATATATTTGGTATACTCAGGAAAGAATTCCCATATACATTAGATATTTGGGAAAATAATCATATATACTTGTGATACTCAGGGAAGAAATCCTATACACATGTGATAATAATGAAAGGCATCCCATTTAATTGTGATACACAAGAAATGATTCACATTATAATGATACTCAAGGATGTGATCACATGGTATTATTTGATATTCATACTACCACTCTTGGATTCTTGAGTTACATGTTGGGACCCAGCTAGTAGTAGTCTCCATATACCTGGAAAAACATAACTATGTTTATATACCATAGATATGAATACACATCGTTACTTGTTTAAATATATTCCAACGTTGGTTGAAGAATGTATGGTCGACAAGGTGTCCCTGAAGAACAAAAAAATTATAAATTTATTTCTCTATTCATTTTTTGTTTATTATATGTGACAAAAAAATTGGTTATATTTGTAGATTATATTAAACTTTAGAATCCATTACTGGTGGCCTAATGAGTACATATCACATCTTATTCATGTCACCATTTTACTAGAGTACCAAAATAAACGTAATGGTTGGATGACCCAGTTTAGGGACTATACTTTTGTTGTTCACTTGTACATGGAATATTAGGAGGAAAAGACTGAGCCAGATCTCAGGATGGTCAGGGTGACTTCCGACTAGGGGTTTATTAAAATTCACATTAAATGTATTATTGAATATTTTATCACATGTTTCATGTTTACAAACATTCTTTATATATAATAATAAAGACATTCATGCATAGTTATATATTTTTTGTTGGCCACATTTACATAATATGTTATTCTTCTTCTTCTTATTTATTATTTTATTTATTCATACTAATTGAAATAATTTTTGATTTAATTATTTTAACTTATAGAATCATAAAACAAAGATCCTACGGGTATAAACTCACCACCATACTATCAATGGACCATTCTTTCTTATAAGCAACCTTTGGTGTATGGGGAGGCACACTTGTTACCAAGTGACCAGATGTCTTATAGCACTTTTTTAGTGGACCAAGGTCAAAAAATTACAGTATAAGTTGTATCAGTCCTACCCAATGTAATATAGGAACACCAATAATATAAGCTATATCTGATCACTTGTGACCATCAATAATGTCCATGTACCATTAATGAATAAAACATTTATATGATTTAAAATTATAATATAATAATTGTCATCATTATTTAATTTTATGATTCAACTATGGAAAATAAATGGGCCCTAGGTTAATATCATTATCCATATAGAGAATGAATAAATATGTAATAATTACTAAATATACCTTGAGGAATGTGTGTAACAACAATGGTTGTTCAAATTGGTGAACAAAACTTCCAATAGTATATCATTAATACATTTTTGAAGAAAAATGTGTTTTACATTAAAAATAAATTTTAAAAATTGAAAATTAAAAAATATTGTTAAAAAATTTTAATTTGAAAATGTACTCTTAAAAATATAATTTATACTTCATGAAAAATAAAAGAATTATGGAAGTAATAATCAATTATTTTTTAAGGTTTAGAATTAACATTATTTTCAAAATATTTTTCTAATGGGAGTTGAAGTGAACCATTCAGAAAAATTTATTAAATTTCCTTTTAATTGTTTTAAAATGGGGTCAAGGAAAATTTAAAATATAATTAGTATATTTTTTTATAAAATAACATGTTTGAAATCATTTTAGAAGACATGTATAAGGAAGTAAAATATTCTTCATCTAAAATAAGATACAAGATCAGTATTAGTCACAAACAGTCCTTTTGATATGTATTTGTTTAATAATAGACGAAATGGAAACTAAACATTTTAAAAATATTCATAAATAGAGAAGAAGAAGAGATAAGTGGTTCAAGAAAATAACAACATATTATTTTTTCTAAATGAACCTTGATTGTAAATAATCATAAAAATAAAGGAGACTATAACCTAAATCCTTTTCCTTTTTGGAAACTCTTTAATAAAAAGATATATAAAATAATAAAATCAAAATAAAGATTAAATATCATGAAAAATAATGATATTAAATATATAACATTTAATAGTGTAATTATATACACCTCCTTAACAAAGATTAGTTCAAATAATATAAATAATTCACAAAAAAGGGATTATGAAATGAATAATCCATACAATTACCATATGAATCAATTCTGATTTCATTAATGGAGTGATTATGTTTAAAAAGTACAAGGACATAAATAATTTTAAATAAATAGTAATAAAATTTTAATATTAATTAAAACAAAATCACTTCATAATAGAGTCAAAGAAGATTATTACAACCCAAATGAAATAAAATTGATTTAGAAAAATCTTTACCACTAGGTAACATTAATGTCAAATACCCTTAGATGAAATAATAAAAATGAAAGCATAGAATAAAATTAATTAAGAATTATTAAATGTATAATTTTAAATATTTTATGTATATATAGACCACGTAAATGAAATTAAGTGCCTAATAAAAAATACACATTAACGAAGAAAAAATCAAGACGAAATAACTATCTTTTTTAGTATTCTCTAGAACAAAACCTAATGGAAGAGATAACATCTTATGGATTTTGGAAAAAAAATTATAAAATAAATTCATGGGAATTATATACACTACAGAGTATAAAAAAATGGTGAATATGGAAGATATATCACATTGCTAAAAGTGATATGTGAAATCCGTAACTCATGACCAGAGGTTCTTTATTTCTACATTAACATTCATATAATAATATTAAATTTTTTTAAATAAAAATTTATAGATTTAATAACTAATATATAAATCATTAATTTTATTTTTTAATGAATAATTTAAATACATTTTCATTTAAGTCAATGTAATTTTTTTAGGATGTTTAGTTAATATTTTCAAAATGGATTTGGTATGTAGCTCATTGTAAAAGAGATCATTGTTGAATCATGTGCATAATAAAAAACATGAAAAATTTATTCTTTTTATAACTCAATTATACTTTTGAAGTAAACCGTAAATAATTGTAATGAAAAATTATCCACTTTACTGTCATGGATATGGTCGTAAAGATGTTCACACAAGAAATGTTTCCATTAATTAATGATCACTATGGAATGAAGGTAAATATTATTTTATCATTATAAACTGATAATTGTATCATAAATTTCATTTTATATTTTTAAATACACCTACACAAACAGTCCATTTTAATTGGTTATAAAAAAATTGAATCAGATCACTTGGCGAGGCCGTAGTACGCCATACACAAGAACGACTTTATCATTTTTCAATGGATTTAAGGGTAAGAAAGTATATTATATATTAATTTTTAATAATGATAAAATTTTAAAAAATAAATTATTAAAACATTAAATTCATCTTCCTTAACTTAGAGTAGTTGTAATTAAGTAAAATGAATGACATCGGTCTGTGAGGCTATAGTCCGCCGAACACACAAATGATTATTTCATTTAATATTTCATGGAGGAGAATATGGATGTAATTCATTAAATAAAATAATAAAATATAATTATATATAAAATAATTTTGTTATCGTATCATAATGTTTTAATAATATTTGAATGATGTGGATGAAGAAATAAATTAAATCTGTTAAGAGTGATACCACTTCTTTAGAATACCTTTTTCGGATTATACTTAATAATTAATATATTGTATTATAGAAAATGGATTCTTAAAATAATTGGGGATAGAAATATCTATGGTATTTGATAAAGATTTTTTTATAAAACAATATGCTTTGAAATTATATATATAAGATGATGGGGGGTGGCCTTTTATAAGACATGGAGAGGAAAAGCGTGGAATTTTTCAAAAGAATAAATCATACCCATGATTTAAAGAAGAAAGACTAAAAATTTTCTCATTATAATGAATAATTTTATATTAATTCTAAACATTTCTAGCTAATATAATAATGACATGGTTTTGTCATTTTGACACTTATATTTTTTGTTTTTCCCTTGATAAACCTATTGATTCTAAATCACGGTAAACAATTTTTATTTTTTCACTATTAAATATGAATAAAGATTATGTTTAAATTATTATATAATATAAATTATTCTAATTCCATGTATTAAATAAATACTAAAAAAATTAATTTCCCTAAATTGGTAGAATTTAATTTAAAATAGAATCTATATATCATGTGGGATAATGGGTTTTAAAAAAATGAATTTTTTAAGGATTAGAAGAACTTTCATCAACTATATAACTAATAATATTCATTAAATATATATAATATAAAAATTTCATTTAAATAATTCACCATTAGTGGTTATATTAATTAATTTAAAAGGAGATACATTAGGCACTTTAAAATAGTTTTCTGGTAAAATGATTTTGAAGCCCAAAAAAATTATACTAAGATATAGTAAGAAGATGATTCAAATAAAATAATTAGATAAAATATATAAAAATAATACATAAGTTACTTTCTAGAAAAATCAATTAAGAACAACCATTTTAAATTACTTAAATTTTTTTATAAGAAACTGAAATTTCAGAAAAATCAGTATTTTTCATTATTCATTGAAATATTAATATTTTATAAAAAATTTAAAAAATATCACCCTATGTTTAATTATATAATATGATTATAAACTATAATTAATTTTATAAATTAATTTATATACAAAATTTTTAAAAAAAATATAATATTTTTTCACAAGAGTAATAAAAAATATGTTTGAAGGAAACATTTTTTTACTAAGAAAGTCACATTTATAAAAATTGAGTTATTATTTAATAATAATTGATAAATAAATATATATTGAGAAGGAAAATTATATATATTTATTTAATAAATTATTTAATTGTATTAATACCTTCCTGTTAAATGACTCAATTATTGTGGTCATATATTTCATGGGTCTTATAATATTAGTGTTGTGTGCCATATATGTTATCGAACATAATGTTATTATTTTAAAATATTAGTGTTTTGAATATAAGGAATCATCTAAATACAAAATATATTATGTATAGTTAGACAGAAGAGTTTATCTAGGGGCTATGTAATTCTATGACCCTCTAACCACTTAATAATCCTAATGCATTTATCGGTAGAATAAATCAACATGCCTTCAAATTAAATAACTGTCTATATTAGAAGAACCATAATATAAATTATCATTAATAAATATAGTAAAAATGACTATAAACCAATCATAAAAATATTATATATGGTATCTCAAGAGTAAATCCTCATTAAATCATAATATTCAACAATTTATGATGATATAAATGAAGATACATTAAAAAAATTACTAAAAAATTCTTAAGGAAAGAAAAATTTTCATGTTTGATTCACATATTTAAAATATTAAAATATCCAAAATATGAAGGAAAATTTATCATAAAAAATATTAAAGTAATATTTAAGATTATTATTTAAATAATTTTGTGGTAATTATGGTGGGAAATTCCATTCATGCTGAGTAAATTAAATAAAAAACTCCTTTTCCATTTTTAGTAAAATTTAAAAAAAGCATCTTTTATAAAATCAAAAATGATTCATTTTAAATAACTTTATAAAAATTCAGTTATGTGTAAAAATGTAATAAATAATACATTTTATTATAGAAAACATTTTCTCTATACTTTTTTAAGACAATATCGACATGGAAGAAAAATATTCGAGATTGAGTAGAAAAACATTGCCAATTTTATTTACAAACAATATCTTGGCCTCTTGAGTACATAAGGAGTAGAATATGATATAAAAATATTAAATTTCAAGATAATACTAGAGTATAATAATATATATAATTTAATATATATAATATAATATATATAATATAATATATCCCTAATAGAGACTTCAGGATTTAAATTCTGGAATAATGATGAGTTTATGAAATAAGACATTACAATATATCTAAATTCATTTTTATATGATAAAGTTTGTTTTATAATAAATAATGATTCATTATACATATATTAAATAACCATAATCATATATATTATATGATCTATTAGTTTTTTTACCTCTTGTCCCCAATTTGTTAATAATTCTTCATTCAAATAATTGTTTTGAGGGATAACTGAAATGTTTTTCATGTATGTTTTTGTACAATAGTTTTGGTAATTGAAATTCTATATGGTTCCATAATATATATAATTTTTATAATGATATAAATATCATATATATTCATTATATCAATATTTATCATCATATATAAGGGATAGAGGCAAAAATATGAATCACACCATTCATGAAAATAGTATGTCGTAAATAGGCATGAACATTGTTTCCATTTTTTCTGATGAACAAAATGAATGTTTGGTAAGTAATAAATAACATTTACATAATTATTAATAAATCATATAATTCATATCTATTTATTAAAATCTATTATTATTACTATATATCTAACATTGAAATGAAGAATTATTACCTCAATCTATGAGGTGTTGGTCCATCATACACTAGAAAGATGGTTTTGTTTCAATGTTTATGGAAGAGATGGTGGATAATGGTATTTCAATAAAAATAAATTTTTTTAACATATTTGGTATAAATAATTAATTATTTTATTATAAATAACATATATTTATAGGATGTTAAATATTAATTAAAATTAATGTTATAGGTTTAGGTGATTACGCCTTCTTTTAAAGTACTCTTTTATATCTTCTATGAAGGACCATTTTGTTTTTTTTTTAGAATAATAAAACATAATTAATTTGTATAAGGTTTTTTAGAAGATAAAATTTATTAGTTTTTGTGCAATATGGCTCAATGTATTGTAAATAAGATAAATAAGGGGGTCCTTTTACAAGGGAGGGAAAGGGTACACATAGAGTTACAAAAACAATTTATAATATAATTAATTACTTCTAAATTAAAATGATTGAAATTTCAAATAGATTCATTTGAATAAAGTAAAATGTTAAAATGTCCCTAAAAATTAAATAAAGACGGTTTTGGGGGTCATTTTAAGCATTATTAGATTTATTAAAACTTTTGTTAGTTGATTTTAACATTAATAGCAGTAACAAATTTATCAACCATAAAAGTTAATAATTATATTTATATGGTATAAATTGAACCCTAAATGGAAAAGGGATAAATTTTTCAAATATATATTATCCACCTTTTAATCCTTTAATAATTTTTTTAAATAATTTAATAAAATATTTTTTAAAAAAATATTATTAATTTCATCATTAACACATTTCATTTAATTTGATTCTATAAGAAACAATATTGACATGGTATACTCATTTTAAACATCCCTAATATATCAATTTTTTCATAAAAACCATATATGTTTATAATTAATCCAACATGTATTAATTTTATTATTTTTTAAAACATTTTAATTATTTTAATATAATTAAATAATTACTATGTTAGTGTTGTAAAATAATTTAAGGTAACTATATAATCACTAATAATTTAAAATAAATTTCCATCACAAATATAATTTCATTATGAGCTAAATAACTCTTAATATTCATTCACAACGTTTTTTTGTTTGTATGAGAACATTAGGGAGAAGTTTAATGTTAAGAGAGTGACATTTTGTTTTTTATTAATGTAAATTATTATAAAAGTCCTAATAAAAGAAATATGTAATCAAGTGGCCATGTATTTGAGACTTGGATGGGTACATCCATACTCCACTCATCAATTATAATAAATGCATCTTTTGGGTTAATTTTTTGACCATATCATATTACTTTTAACACTAAGTAACCCAATTCACCGTTACTAAGGTGAAACGTTTTACCAAATTTGATCCTTATGATTCATATTATAGAATCCATGTCCAAGATTCAATTAGTATAAGTGGAATAATATAATTTTATATAATATTCCCGAAATATGACAAAAAATATTTTTTGATAAATACATTTTGATGCATAAATCTGGATTTATTATTAACTGATGGATATAAAAAATATTAGATAAAGGTTAAATAAATTGTTTTAATATATAATATATTAAGATAATTAAGATCAATCACCAATAGTGATAAATTTAATTTATCAGTAAAAATATATTGTGTTCATAATTATTTTTTCATAAAAAACATATATTTTTTCATTAAATGAATTTTAAATTCATTTCAAATAAAATGTTAACTAATGGATTCATTATAAACCATAATGTTTTAATAATTTATTTATTTCTATTCATACCCAATAATTTTAATGGATTTTTAATATTGAACACATTAAAATAATATTTTAATAGTATATTATGGGGTTTTTAACATGGTGTTTAGTGTAATTTAAGATACATATGAAATTAAATATTTCTAAAAATAAATATATAATAAAATCATAGTGTCATACACTAATAAAATCCACTAAATGACCATCCAATTCAATAAAATTAAACTATCAAAATAAATAAATTGATGGCTACACCAACATTCTAAGGAAAATCCATTACAAGGATTATATCATATGGCTATTTTCAGAGTAAGAAGAAGTCTCCTATTGATTGGTGGTTTCCTATTACTAGTGTACACCCCTGATTCACCTAAAACATAGTAGAATGAACTCAAACTAGTAAAGATAAGACTAGGGGAATATAAAGTCTCTCCCCATCTAGAACCAAGGCTGAGACCAAAAAAAGATTAATGATGGAGTGTTACTCTCCTAAATCAAACAAGGCCCAAATAGGAGTAGAAAACATACCTGTTGTACCTCCGACAACATCTACCCGTATTGAAAAAGCTTCCCCCAACACATGCATCCAAGAAACCCTAACTAAATTTCAATTTTTTGGCCCCAATTACTATTTTCTAGCCTAGGTCACCTTGGATAGGGACCATCATGAGTTTTCACCATTCCCGCACCATCATCTCTCAGCTTCTAAATAAGAACTGATAAGTACAGCTGTAGAAACTATCTCAAATAAAGCTTATTTTTATGATACTGAAAATGGGTCTGAAAGATAATATGAAACTATCCTCCCTAATTATTCACACTATTATACTATCATTATTCATGTCCCCAATAGTAATTTCACCAAAATGGGATGTCAAAGGTAGGTTACCATGAGCCACCTTCCCGAGATGAATGTGAAAGGATCTTATGTTGTCGGTCTTCCACTGGTCAAAACACCAACTACATGAACACCTAATGCTACTAAATTGATATTTTCTCATTGATACAACCTTTTTACACCTAATTTTGGCTCAAATACTAGTGAAAACATATTCTCAATTATCCTTACCATCCTTTTCACCCCAAGGTATGTATAAATTGTAATCACGGTGGCTGTATACCTGATCATGGGGGGAAATCTTCATCAATACATCACACTCTATTTTCCTCATCTATAGATACATATATGTAAAAGTTCCATATGTCCTTTAACATTATCCTAAGATGTCACACACATGGGATTCCCTAATAAAAGAAGAGAAACTACTACCACATTTCCATCTTTATTATTAATTAAAGGAATTACAAAGATAACTCCTTTTGAAAATTTGACAAAAAACATCCTCCTTGCTATCACCACGATATAACATCCACAATTTTTGAAAAAAAAATCATCTTTCTAACTTTTAATAACACCCAAAACCAAAACTGAGTTCAAATCATGAAATAAATTGATCTAGATCTCCTCCCACCAAATTTGTATCTCCGGATCCAATATTTCCCCATCCTACATCCCCAAACTCTACAACTAAAAGGCATGAAACACCACATTTTTTGCCTTATTATCTTCTATATTTTTGACATTATTATGATAAACTAGGTCAGAAAACAAAACACAAACCATCTGTGCTACTCAAGGATAATTCATGTGTTCCATTTCTAAAAAGAAAAGAGGAATCATAAGCTCTAGAGAATTAAATTTCATCAATATTTTTTAATTATTTCATTTTAATTCACTATAATCTACCAAAATCATACATTAAATCAATTAGTCGTAATGAATATAACTCTCATAGCTTTTTACCCATAAAACAGGTCCACCTCACATGGAAGTTTAATTTATCTAGACTAATTGAATCAGATCAGGGGGGGATGAAATTTCATGTTATAGATAGTCTCTTTGGAATATGTCATAGAAGATCATCAATTATCACTATTACCCTACCAAAAAAATGTAATCATTATCGTAACTAACTATGAAATCCATCCAACTTATATAGTAGAAACATTTATTCTGAAATATAATGACTCCTCCCCTAAATTTAGCCTCCTTGTATGGAAATAAAGGACTATAGATAATTACCCCTTGATTCCTTCCTCCTATTGGACCCATGTTGGTGACTATAAGGGTGGGGAAAAATTTTCCCATTTGTAAGTCATTAGATCCTATAATAATTTTTGATTATGATATAGGACAAAAAAACATGAAACTATAATGAATAAGATAACATTATGGAAACAAACATCCCACACTTCAAGAATAGTTCCAATATATTCAATAAATGTTTCTATGTAAATACCAAAGCTAAGTGCTATGGTAGAAACACAACAACAACCTAAAAAACCAAGCAGTTGTTTTTCCATATCAGTCTCCAAAGTCCCCTTAGAAACCTAAATAACTGCATGTATATATGTATGGTGAGAATAAGATGAATTCATAATGAGATCATACCCATGGACTCAAGTGCACATGTGAATAGAGAATACTAATATTGTGGTAAATAAATACAAGAACTAACAAGCATATAAACATGAAAACTTTCATGGCCTAAAATCACCACATCTCATTCACTAAATCACACATCCAATCGTAACCTATTATAGATATCCAAATGAAGGAACCCTTCATCCACTTACCCACTGAGTTTATAATCCCATGACCCAAGGTAGAAGGTCCCCTACTCCCATCCCTTATCTACATATCACATAACATAACCATCATTCTAAAATGGGTCTCCAGGAATATCTGTACATACCCCCCTATATGTTCGAGCATCCGTTTCCAACATCTTTTGTCATCACATCATAACTAGATAGCATCACAACACTACCTCATCACATCATATCACAAACTCATTACATAACCATTTGAGCAGGGTATCATGCAAAAACCATTTTTTTAAATTTTCAAATATCCACTTTTTAGGTATGTGGGAACCATACAAATGTGCGAGCTATTCCAACATACCCACAACCACATAAACTAGTACACGCCCCATTCAATCAAAAGTTTCAACATTCAAATTTCAAATAAAACTGCCTCAATCCACCTCGAGACACGATCAAACCCACCGCCAACCAAAAAAGCAGGGAATCATGGGCATGAAGGAAGTCAATGTCATTACATACTCACTCCATGAATGATCCCCACCATATATCATATCATTGTCACTACGGGGTAATATCCAACACCATTCCAAATAATCCATGTTATAGGAAATGTGAAAAATATGAGGTAGCCTTCCATCTATATCAGCACTATCCTCGATGTTTGAGAAAACAACTAGAATTTTGATCCATTTGAAAAAAACTATCATTGATTTCTTATATAAGAGTTTTCAATGAGACCCACAGTGGGTATTACCACCATTATAAACCAACATGGTTAAATAATCGTGAAAAATTTCCAACAAAGACAAAATAAACTCCACCATGAAGGGAGGGGAGGGTAGGGAACCAAATAATGGAACACCAAAAACATAATTAAAAACTAACCCACGAATCACCACCCCCAGATAGATACAAACCCAAGCCATACCTATTTTACAATAGTGGTCCACATAATGTAAAATGATCAAAAGCTTTTATCTAAGATGGAATAATCATAAGCATTGCATTGGGGATTAATCCACCACACCCTTTTCAATAATAGTAAATTCATATTGATAGAGAGAAAATAATAGAAATACAGGAAAGGAATCACATCAATTGTGAAAGAATGAGATTAATGAAACTCCCCAGAACCCTGGTATTCCTAACTACGTTCTAGCTTCACTCTGAGACCATTGTCTAGAGACTTGATGTTTGATGCATCCACTACATCATTGTTAGGAGATACAAATCCTTAATCATAATTCCTTCTTTTAGAATAATAAATAGCCACATAACACCCTGAAAAAAAAATATAAGATTATAACACTATGGAACTCTCTTTCTTTAATAATAAACCCTAAAAAAATAAGGATATGGAATATGCCCACACTAAATACACCACCTATTAGAATAGAAGGATTTTAAGTATTTCTAAAGAGGAACTCACACTTTTATTGAACAAGATGTTCTCATAAGATCCACAATATCATCCTTATATTATAATAAAATGAGCACCTCCTGGCACAACTACCACTTGAAAAAGAATCATCACAATAGAAAGTAACTTTATATCGATTCCAAATATCTTTATACACCAAAAAACGGTCTAGGGTATCATTTGAAGAGGTGGATTAAATTTTTGAAACATTAGGATGAAATCATTAGATTGATTAATTGGAAAGAATGAAAACTGGGAATCCCACAATGATTCCCCACAAATATCCATAGAATATCAATGGGGGAAAACACTTGGAAATAAGAATACGAATATCCCTATAAAAACCAAATTATAAACCCAAAATCACAGCGAATAAACATCGTTCCTCACAAGGGGAAAGAAACATATATTCCCAAAATATTTTCTAGAAATCCATTAAACATCACTTCAAAACCAGAAGAACAACTAAAATTTAAACTCAAAACACCTCACAACCAACATTTCTTGAATCATGGAAAAACAAAACACCCAACTACTAGTTTTTCCTAACATAATGACTTTTAACTTAATAGCATTTTCTAAGGAGATAAAATGGTGATTTTTACACTCACCAATGGTATTCCAAAGAAACTCACACATGTACATTCCATGTCATTCCAGGCAAACAAAATTCCTTGAAAATATATGAACTTTATAAAAACATTCAATATATATCTATGCCTGGGAGAACCCATGAAAACACCCAAGGCCACAAAAAAATTGTTAAATTTAAAATTTTACGAATCTTTTCAAATTTAACGAAATAAAAAATAAATATCAATTTTTAATTTCCTCATTTTAATCAATTTTTTCATGATAAAAAATAATTTCCATGTTTTTTTATCCAAAAAATCATTTTCATCTCATCAAAATAATTTGAAAAACCCCACTCCTTTTCATTTGAAGAAAATTTCATATCAACTATCCAATTTTAAATAGTTTTTCTCAATAATACCCATATTTTGATTATTAAAATACAATCTCATTATATAATTTATATTTTACCCCAAGTGGTTATTTTATAGAAATACATTCTTCTATAGTCTTCCAAAAGGATAATTCTAAATATATTTTTTCCAATTTCTAAAAAACCAACCATTACCAATACAACCAAATTTAAAAATTCCTACAAAAGGGTTTTCAAAATAGTTTTCATGATTAATAAAGATACAGAGAAAATCATAAAGTAAACAAGTGTTAATGGGTAACTTGGAAATATGGTTGGAAGCCATATCCCAAAAACACCACCATCACAGAGTGATTTATAAGAGTAGGCCCCCTTATTTATATGTATTTTTAGGCCCTTTGATCTCATGAATACCACATTAAAATCTACCTTTGTATATCCCAAAAACCAAAAAAATCCATAAGAATCAAATGAAACTAACATGATTGGTCCTCCCATGGAATCCCAAGGATAAAACCGAGAAAGCGTTACATAAATTCTTCCCGTTCCTTTCCCTTGTGTCCTTTTAGTTCTACTCTATCTACCTTGAACTCCCCAAATAAAAAATATTTCTCTGAAAACCAAGGTCCACTAAAAATACAACCTCCAGTGATAACATTTTGTCATAAAACAACCCTAGTCGGCCCCATATAGATAACCTAAGATGATCTGTGGCTTAGCCGTAAGGGTGTTCCCGATCCCCAGAGGCGAGAAACTAGTGCCAAGAATAAATAAAGTAATACATGGGAACAATTTCTCCCAATATAAACAAATAAATGAATCAACATGAATAATATGCATAACATACCAAATATACAAATAAATTTTTGATATAACAACCTTTATTCAACAATTAGAAAATAAAACCAAACTATAAAAACATTTCTAAACTAAAACCTCAAAAACCTAACATCTCCATCAAACCCCGAGGGATAATCACAGATACCATGAAAAACTATCACCTACATTGACAAATACCAAACTAAAATCTACCCAAAAATATAAAAACATGAAGAAACTATAGGTGTGATAATTAAAACTCGGTAGATTTTCCTGAAAAAATGTATTCCCATTTCACATCCTTTAAAATAAAATAAACATCAACCTCATGTTTGTATAAATAATGAATATAATATTTTCAGGTATATTTTATTTTAAAATAAATAATTATCCCTTCCATTTTCCAATTCTACAAACCGATTTTGTTATTATTAAGTAAACATTAACATTTTAAAGGGGAAGTGATTCTTTCATTTGGAAATAGAATAAGGGATTATAAAAAATTTATACTTATTTTTTTTCATAAACCATTGAGTGAGGACTCGTCACTTTCCACAAAAATATACCACACATAAGAGAATAACAATAATCACGTAATAAGGGAAATGAAAATTAACACACAAGAGTAACTGTAAATCTCAATCATCAATTTTAAGTAACTATGTTTCAATAAATATGTGTTAACCTAGGAGATCATGAATAATACAGAACACACTAATACACGAGACCCATACCCAAAATCATGCCTCATAAAATGAAATAAAAAACACCCTAAATATTATTGCCTCCCAAACTCAAGACAGTTCAAGTGGACAATATCCTAGTAATGAACCCAATATATCCACCTACTATGGGCCACAAACTATTCTGTAATATAGCCAGTTCATAAATCGTTCACATAAAATTCAGTAACTATACCAGGTTACCATGTCAAAAAATATATAGGTGGTGAGCCCAAATATTCTAACCAAGATTCTAATCACATTCACATATATATTATATAATAGTTTACATAACATGAATCACCCCAAATCACTCCAAGGATAAATATGATTGAATTATAATGCATAAATGTGTAATGGGTCTCAAGGATTTCACATCATGGATATCCCACCCACTCACATAAATTGGGAAATATAATTATCTATTTAGTATTTTCATAAAAAACATTTAAAATATTAATAATGGTTCAAAAAATTCCTCAAGTTACCCTAAAAAACCCATCATTATCAAAGTAAAAAATCATACGTTAAAAAAGGCGCAAGATGGAAACTTTTAATTTAACAATAAATCATAAAATAATTCCTTTAAATCAATCACCTCGCATTTACAAGCTAATATAGTTTTCATTGAGATTCTAAACATTCCATTATCCAACATGATCTACCAAATCATTTTTCAAGACCCAAACACATGTTTTTTTTAATCTAATATACATGGTATCCCTTCTATGAGATCAAATCATTAATTCACTATCCAAAAGTATATTCTCAAATCCAAACTATGTTTCAAATATTACAAAACACTCTAGAAGGATTAAAAATATTTTATCAAACATTTAGTGTGAAACATTTTTTAAAACAAACTATATTTATCATAAAACAATAAAGAGATCACTACTTTTCTCACAAAACATCAATTTGAATGACCACACATCAATATTTTATATTCAAGGGAGGTGAAAACCCATGAAATAAATTATTTTTTAATAAAAAATTCACATATAAGGGAAACCTACCTCAATAGCATTGCTCTTAAACAATGCAAACCCGAAACCACACTACAAGGGTTCGAGAAGGAAAAAAGGCACAAGAGGAACCATAATCAAATGAAACCCTTAATATAAATCAATTGGTAACTACAACCTCAGACGAAATGACCATAGGAGAATAAATATTCAACATAAAATAAATGAAGGAGAAAGTGGGAGATGAGAGAATAGGATTACCTTATGATATATAACCACAAACATTGAAGAATCTGTATATCTACACCACTGGAGAATGAAGGAGCCAAAGAGAACATGGGGACATGCGCCTTAGGGTTTCACAAACTAGAGGAATTAAAAATGGTATATAATTGGAATACAATATCAGAGGGGTAAACGTTATATTCAATAGATTTATATAATGGGTAACGAGAATGATTAGGCCACAGAGTTTTTTAAACAGTGTGACAATAATACAGGATGGTTCTTCCATGAGATAGTGGCACCCCTCATGTTTATTGTACAATTATTCTAACTATGTGTAGGCTATTCATACTCAACTAGATGCACAATAAGGTGTGCAATATTTACTATATCATGCCACACAGTTTTCTAAAATTGTGAAAAAACCACGCGAAGGCTATTAACAAGCCTAAAAATATTAATTATCTCCATGAACCCCCAATATATCAATTTAATAACCAAAATGATAAAACTGGACAATGAATATCTCAAAATTTAAGCACTGTCACTCCCAAAACTTGGGAGAAACACCAAGATCGTTAAATGAACCAGAACAGTATATAAAAAAACATGGTGTGACAATTCACCCCGCCATTACACATTCCACCGTCATAAAGCCACTTAATTTTCTAGTTTATCAAATAATAAATAATGAATCTCCACACTGTAAGATCTAAACTATAGCAACATGAACATCCCATCTAGAAGCTAATAAATATTACACTACTTACCCAAAATTGATCAATAAATTGAAACCACTTCTTGAGAGGTAGTGGGGAATTAATACCACAAACTTCAAAACCATACATTGAAACGAACCATTGGGAAAACTCCAAAATGTCCACCATTTACTAAAAAAATTAAAATCATAAGTCAAACAATTTAAAATGAAATCTACATCAACTACACTAAAACCAAAACCAAACCAAAATAGATCACCAATAGGGGAGTCCTGAATAGACTTCCCACCATTTGAAACATCCCAGTAATGATTTCTCACAAAAATGTTTTCAATGAGACCCATTGAGGGTCCCCACACAATTATGAACTGATGATATTAATAAAACTAAAAAAACCACACATAACATAAAAACTCCCACCTCAATGGGAGGGGAGGGAAGGGGCCACTTAATGGAACACTGAAACCATAACAGACAGCTAACCAACGACTCATCACCCTAGGATGGCCACAAACCCCAAACACGCCTGATTTACATCGGAGGTCCACAAAAGAAATATTAATCAGAATCATACCCTATAGAAGGAAGAATAAATGACATTATGTGAAGGATAATTTCACCACACCCTTTGTAGTAAGAGTGGATTCATAGTAACGAAGGGACCACAATATAAATATTGGAAATTCCCCACTCAAATAGAGAATTACAAAGATTATCCAAATACCCTACAACCCTGGGATTCTTAAATTCACGCTGACATCACTCTGAGACCATTGGCAAGATCCCTGATGTTTGAAGCATCCACTTCCTTCAAATCAAGAGCTTATAGTCCCCATTATAACTCATTCTTATGGTTCTACAAGAATCCACATAACACCACAAAGAGTAACTAAATAGTTTAACACTATTAAACTCACTTACATTAACAAGACACCCTCACCCAATCATGGATATAATATATTCACACATAAAATTTTAAACCACGAAAGTAGAAAATTTTTCTAGATTCCTAAAAATAACACACACTTTAATTGAACCATATGTTTTAAGGATATCCAAAACATCCCATTTACATTATAACAAAATGAGCACCACCACGACCAACCACCATAACATATAGAATCATCCATCATGAAGGCATATTAAATCTATATAAAAAATATCTGTAATATAGAGAAAGGGATATGGTATTCTTTCAATATGTGGATTTACCTTTTGAAACTCGATGATGAGATACTTAGGATGATCAAATGAAAACATTGATAACAAGGAATCACGCATAGATTCCCCACCAATATTCATAGAATCTCTATAGGGATGAATAAAGGAAAACAAAAAACAAAGATCTCTATAAAAAAATTATAATCCAAAACACACCTCAAATAAATATCAATCCACACAAGGGAAAAATATTCCTAATATCTTTTCTTGAAATCCACTAAACATCACATTAAAACTAGAACACCAAAAATAATTTAAACTAAAAAAACTCATAATTAACACTTACAAAATAATGAGAAACCAAACCCCACTAATAGGTTTTCAAAACCTCACAATCATCCTCTTAAAAACATTTTAAATAAAAAACATGATGGGTTTCACACTCACCAAGGGTCTTATGTGGACACTCACACATGGACATTCCATGCCACCCCACACATCAAAAAACCCATGCCAATACAGGAACTTTCTAACCACATTCCACCTATATCCATTCATCGGAGAACTAATGGAAACATCAAATGCTACAAAAAATCATTCCATTTAATATTTCAAAAACTTTTGGAATTCCACAATCCATCAAAACAAATTTCCATTTTCAATGTCGACACTTCAATCTACTTTATATTTTCTAAAATTAATATCCACGGGTTTCAAACCAAAAATCCATTTCATCTAGTAAAAATAATTTGATTAAAACCCACTCCATTTAATTTGAATCAAATTGAAAAACTAAATCCACATTTAAAAATCAATTTTCACAAACCCAAATTTTTTATTATAAAAATCAATTCTCATTAAATAATTTTAATTTACCTAATGGGGTAATTTTATTGATATTATTTTTTCTAAAGCCTTATAGAAGTCTAATTTTGAAAATAAATTTTCCCATTTTCCAAAACGAAACCATTACAACAATTTTTTTTTCAATTCCAATATTTGTTTTTTCAAAACAGTTTTCAAGATAAAAGAATGATCAAATAAAATAACAAGGGAATTTAGGGTCAACTTGTGACTTGAGAATATGGTTAGAGACTATATTCCAAACACACTACCATTATAGAGAGCCTTCTATGACCATTCCCCCTGCCCCACATGGCTTTCATGGTCATTTATACTCATGGAGACCACAAACCCAACTCCATTTTCATATCCAAAACACCAAATAATCCACAAGAACCAAATGAAAATAAGAAAAATAAACATCTCTTGCAAACCTGTAGATCAAAATGAGAAAGGGTTCATGATGACCTTCAGATTCCAATCCATCGAGTCTAGACAATACTAATCCATATACCGTTATACCCTTAAATAATAAAGGGTGTTCGGTAAATAGTGGTCATCTAAAGAGATAGCCTCTTTTGAAAAAATGTTTCCACAAACCAACCTGTATCGACCCCAAACCAGTCACTCGAGTCTATCCATGGAATGATCCCAAGGGAATTCTCATTCCTTACAATCTTAAAACTACAGTCAGGCATCAACAGAGTAAAACATGTGATCTATTACGCCTAATATAAAAAACTAAACTGATCATTAGGAATAATATCTCGAACAACCCAAATATATAAATAAACATACGTTTGATGTTTCATTATACAAGAATAATAAAATACAACAACACTATACAAAAAAACCAAACTCAAACCAAAGAATCCAATATCTCTATGTGATCTAGAGAGTAACTCTTTAATACCACGAACTAATATCTCCCACCATAAACAATACCAAGACAAAACCTACAATACATGTTAAAAATAAGAGGATGATATAGGTATTACTATCAAATGGTTATTCGTATGCCTGAAAAAATATATTCCCAATGCATTTACTTTAAAATTAAATGAACGACAACCTCAAGTTTCAAATGAAATATTCAAATTAATGTTTCACATGAATTTTTAATTTGAAAATAAATCAAGATCAATTTCCCTTTTTCCATTCTAGAAACTAGGTTGATTTTCCTCAAAGAAAGAAATATCATTTTCAAGGAGAAAGTGATGTTTTAATTTCAAAACATAAAAAGAGAGTATAAAACATATCTACATAATTTTTTCCATAAACCGTTGTAAGAAGACTCATCACTTTCCAATAAATACAAGACACATGAGAAAACAAAAATAATCAAATAATAAGAGAAATGGTAAACACACAAAAGTAACACAAAATATTAATCATCCATTGAATGTAACTTTGTACTAATAGACATGGGTGATCATAGAAGATCATGAATAATACATAACATAGTAATACATGTGACCCATACAGAGAAGCATGCCACACATTATGAAATAAAACAAACCATAAATACTCATAAACACCCTAACTCAAGACATAAATAGGGGAAAATCCCATAGTAATAAACCCAATATATCAAACTTCTATGTGCCACAAGCTATTGAATAATCTTTCCAATGCATTAGTTGTTCTCCTATTATTCTCCCACTGTGATAGTTCACATGTATCATATATAAACTGGGAGATCCAACAGATGCTAATAGAGTATCCAATCACATTCACATATATCATATATAATAATTTATATAAGAGTCACTACACCAAATCACTCCAAGGATCAATATCGTTTCCTTAGAAGGTATAACTCAGTATTGGTTCTCAAGGATTCCACATTGGGGAAATCCAACCCATTCACAAAAATAGGAAAGATAATTATGCATGTAGTGTTTTTCAGATAACAATTTAATACATCCACAAAGGCGTCAAATGAGTTTAAAGTTCCTCTTAAAAACCCATAATTATAAAAGATCCAAATAAACTATTCAAAAAGGTATAAGAACACCACATTCCATTTCATAATCATTCAAAAATAAATTTCATTAAAATAATCACCCCATATCTAGAAGGTAAAATGGTTTTCATCAAGATTCCAAATAAGGGATTACTAAACATGACACGCCATATGATTTTTCAAGATCCAAACACTTATTTCCTAAAAATATAAAACATTTGAAAACTGTTCTAAGAACAAAAATCATTATATCTCATGTCACACATTTATTATCCAATAAAACCACTTTTTTAAATATTTAAAATATCCAAAAGGCCAACAAAACATTGTATCATTCACTTGGTTAGAAATATTTAACAAAACAATTTTATTTGTCAAAAAATAATGAATGAATCACTAATTTAAACACCAAACATGCATTTCAAAGACCACAAAACACTATTTAATATTCATGGGATGTGTGAAAAGAAAAAAATCAAGGATTCATAAAATAAAATGATAATTCAAAGATAAACCTACCTAAATCTCTTGGTGCTTCGATAACACATGCTTGAAAACACACCACAAGTGCTCGAGAGGACAATGAGATCCAAGAGGAAACATAAAAAAATGGAACGACCAATACAAATAAATATGAAACAAAAAACTAGTTGTAAATGAACATAGTAGGAGAAAACATCAAGAGAAAAGGAATGAAGGGGAAACAGGGAGAGGAGAGGAGGGGACTAAGTAAATAAATACAACCCCAAACCATGAATGATCTCAATATCTCCACCATAGGAGAATGGAGAAGCCTTATATAAAAAAAAGAGGCCCAATAGGGTTACATAAACTATACGGAGGGTAAATTGGGTAAATTAGTTTTAAATTATTAAGGGGATAAAGGGTAAAATCAACATTTTTATGTTATTGTAAATCTTCTTAGTTAGGCTAGACGGTTTGGTAATCCACTTGCCAACTATGTGGGATGAGGTTTCCATGAGATTATGGCTCCCCACTTTTTTAGTGTATGGATTTTCTAACTATTCTCAGGTTATCGTTCCTCAACCAATATCACCATAAGGCCCCCATGATTTATAGGAGCATGTTGTATAGTTTCCTCTAACCATGCATAGACTACTGCCAGGACAAAAAATAGAAATTCTCTCCATGAACTCCAAAACAAAAGAATAAACTCATGAATAAAAGTTAATAAAGAGAAAATTCAATATTTCACACCCATAATTCCTAAAACCGGAGAGAATGACCGAGATCCCCAAACAAATTCGGAAAGATGATGAAAAAGGAAAACCAGGTGTGACACTACCACTACTACACCCCAAAACAACTACAATAATCTATTTCACCATTAATGTAATCATACCACACAACCACCATATAAATCCTACATAAAGAAAAGTTCAATTATTGATTCTATCATTTTCATGATTTATTGAATTACTAATAACATCAATTTTTTAATCCATTTACTTTCATAATTAGAAATCCAATTCATTTATCTTTCAGATTTTGTATGTCAAGTACCACATGAAAATTATAACTCATTCTTATTAATTTAGAATCCCATATCATTTCCTTCATTATTAAAATTTATTAAAAGGCTTAGTAAGGAACTAAAACATTCAAGAAATACATCAAATCACCCATATAATTCTAAAATCCATATATCATGACCACCACACATCAAACCCACTGCACAACTTCCCATATCGTATCCTATTATAACCAACCATTGTAAAATTTATCCACGCATTTCACAACCAATTCTGTTTCCACCATCACTTCAAAATTATCCACATTAAAAGGTCATCACAACAATCATGACCATATGAAAGATCACATCCCATATCCCATAACATTGGTTTCAAGGTCTTATATTACATTATATAATTACATTGATCTGGTATTATCATACAAAATAAATTTCTATCGGAAACTATATTTTTTTGATATATACATTGTTTATCATTTTTATTCAGAGTGGAAAAATAATAAAAATAGAATGGGTCTCATTATCATTAAAACTAAAACACCAGAATGTCTCCTAATAACCATGATTATCAATAATGGAAATATTATTCATAAAATCATTTGTAATAAAATTTAATTTAGTATAGCATGTTATTTCATCATGTTCCAATAAATTTTTTATTTTTCAAAAAAAATTATCTATATTTCATTAACCCTTTATATCCATAAAATGGATGGAAAAAGCATCGAATCCAAATAAATCTACCTATATAGAGAGAAAATGAGGATCTAATACCTCAATGAAGAATACCAATTTACTACACACAATAACAAGAGTGGTAAATCACACAAAAACAAAAACTTCATGAGGAAAACACTGACTCAAACTAGATCACATTAATATACAATCAAAACAAAGCCTAAAATCCATAAACCATGAAAAAATCACTTTCATGTTTTCTAGTATAGTGAATTAAAGAAAAAATATAATAAATAGAACAAGTCAACTTTTATTTCAAATGATCAACCTCTATATCCCTAAGATAAAATGATGAGTAAAGGGACTAAAAAACACTTCATCATCACATAGGGTTTATCCAAAAATTGAGAGGAAAAATAAGTGAAAAAATGTATTCAGAATAACCATCAAAATTATTAATATGTTGAAAATAACCTAATTAAAATATTTAATTACGTATTATTGAATAGAAGTTTTCATTCCATTGAATAAATTGTGGTTCTAAAACTATTACAAACTATGAAATTTTCTGAAAACTACTGAAATTATTCTAAAATTCATTGTTCCTTAACCTGATTTAATTCATGTCATGAATTCCCATTTCATAACATGAGTTATTTATTTGTAGAACTCTCCACTTGAACACATTATTCGAATCAAAATCTTTGTAACCATGAACATAAATATCAAATTTTTAGTTCATATTTCCTGTTATGAACCATCAATTATATAAAAACTGAATCTCCAACTTCCATAAAACCCTCCTGGAGCCTCATATGAGAAACTAGAACTCCAAAAGTAGTGAGTGATGTTATGATAATGAATAGAACATCATATGATTTTATAGTGAATATATTTCCCTCCATTGATTTTAAAAAATGGTGTTCACATAGATTCCATACATAAAATGATTTGAGAATATATTGACCTAATAATTTAATCGTTTTCTATTATCATAAAATATCATATGTTTTGTCAAATTTATTGATTTTTTTATGATAATTTTAATAAATAGATTTTAATAACCATTTATTTTATATGGATTTATCATTTTTTTATTATTTATGGAATTCTGAATGATTTAATTAAAAGATTCCGTTTGAATGTATGTGAAACAAAATTTCTTATAATGGATTCATGTCAAGTTGAATAAATGACTTTACATCCTTCATAAGGCGTGGATGATTTATGGGTGTGGTCCTATAAATCCATATAATATATTTTAATGTCATTATCTAAATATAATACATGAGAGGATTTATCCAAATCCAAATAGAATATATAAGGATTTATGTAAATCCTAATGTTACATGGGGGGATTTATCCATAATTGAAGGGTATATGAGAGGATTTACACCAATCTAAACATTACACAACAGTATTTATACCAATATATGTTGTACACATGAGGATTTATCAAAGGTAAAATGGTAGAAAGAAGAATAATCCAATGGCGAAGGGTACACATAAAGATTATCCCAAGACCAAGATGGGACACATGTGATTAAAATAATCCTAATATGTTACAGTTATCATTAATTATATCCATAAAATATAATTTTTATGCTTTTTTTCATTAATGATAAATAATGATTTATTATTTATGTTTTTTAAGTATTATTTTGTTATTTATCCTAATTATACACATATTCTCGTCTTTTTAATATTATAATATTTGATTATGATAACTTATGTTATGATGTATTTTATTAAAAAAAATAATATTTCTATTTATGTAGTTTATGTTTATAATGAAAGCCTAAAATGTCTATAGGTTATATTATGTGAAGAAATATTGGGAGATTTTGAATGCATGGTATGCATAATAATTTTCTTATACTGTAAAAAAAATGACCATTAGTTGAAAAATACTTTGGTTTTGTGGGATTAGGGATTTATAAAAAAAATAACGATATAAAATTAAAAAATATTATGAATTTATATAATTAAATATTTTTTATGCCATGTAATTGAGGTAGTTATATTTATAGGCTATCATAGATATAGTTATTAAATAAATCTCAATTACCATAAAATATATTTGATTTATATCTAGGGAATGTTTCAATTTAGTATGGATGTACGTGACATAACCGACATTTTGATAATTACTTAAACCCTCTAATTTTTGTTACTAGTATTCATATTATTAATTATTCAAATTTAATATTTGATTTTATTTAATATTAGCTATTATTTGTTTCTTGTGTTACTTATTACATATTAAACTTTAATTTATTTTTAATTATTATGGAATTAATATTTTGTTAATTAGACATTATATGTTAGGGAAATCTAAATTAATGAAATTATTTTTCTTATTTATTGTATTTTTAAAAATATAAAAAAGTCATAAATATTATATATACAATGAAGATGGAAATTAACAAATATAAAAAGATTAAATATTTAGAGAGGTATACAATCTTATATTTTGGAGAGGAGATGAATTACACATACTTAATGAGTAAAATATTTTTATGTATTAATATTATATACATCTTCCCAATTAATTAAACTTGTGTATTTAGGGAATTTTTTGGGAAAAAATATGTATTGGACTACTATATATCAATTTAATGTAAAACGTTATGCATTATGGTTCAAATTTATTAAAAATTATTTAGAAATAATATTTATTACATATGAAAGATTCTCAAATGAGAAAACCTATATATCATTTAGATATGAATATATAGATTATATATAATGAATTAAAAATTTTATCAAACTTATAAGAGTTGAACACATGAAATTTTATTTTGTACACTTTGAAGCTTAAAATATTTATGAATGATTTTGTTTTAGATTATGGAAATGTAAATAAAAACTTATTTAGCCCAGACCGTGCTAAAAATAAATGTGGGAATACACCCCTAAGATACTATATGTCAATTTTTTTGGCCACTATAGTATTTAGATATTAAAATGGAAGAGGTGAGTTATGCAAAGATCATAATTCATATAGATTTTATGGAAATTTGATATAGAAAGAACTACACATAAAACATTCATAACTTGAATAGGATCTTGGGATCCTATAATAAAAATATCAATGTTATGATATCTAGTTATCACAAAAAATGGAATGGAAGTAATGTAATACAATTTAGCTATGTTTAGTTTCATGATAAAGCGTATATGACATAGATGGAACAGTTTTATACCATAAAGATGTGTTTTGAAGATATATCATGTCATGAAATGACACACATATGAAATAAGGAACTTCAATTTGTATTTTATTATTCATGGGTACTATATTCGAGATGATCCTTATAATAACTATATATTCGAAGTAATAATAACCAGTTATCTGGATTTTGATGGTTACAAATATTATTATATACTAATTCTATATGTTATGAAAACTATGGTAGAATAATTTGAACATCCTTACATCATATAATATTCAAATTTTGCTCATGTTGATGATATTTTATGAAACATTGGTTTTTTTTAATAAATTTTTTTGATTAAAATTGTTATTATTATAAATATACTTAAAATATGTTAAATGAATTGATTATTATGAAATCATTGAGGATAATTTAAAATATTTCAATTAGTATTGTAATTTTTATTATTTTTCTATGGGAAAAATAATCACTAAAAGATATTTTATATTCAAAGTGAAATTGTTGGAATCTTTAACTTGGATATTTTAAATAATTAAAGAAGTAGAGAGATGATAAAAGTTTTAGAAATATTTATATATGTAAACATTCTAGATATATTAATGATGGGATAGAAAATATGGAATAAACATGAATGAAATATAAATAAATTAATATTCATTTTTACTGTAATAAACAAGAATAATAATATATGAAAAGAAGGGAGGAAGAGTTTTTAATTGTAAATTCATTAAAGATAATACAATATTGAGGATTAGTTTAAAACTACTGCCACCTTGAAGGATTATTCTTAGAAGGATGATCCATTTAATATCAATTTTTAATATTGAGACTATGAAATAAAAAAAATTATATACAATTTTTCACCTATCTCCACTCAATGTTATCATTACATGGACTTTGTTCTAGGTGAAGTAGCATCTAATTGTGATTAGTTATATAAGTGAAAACTATCTATACATAGTTGTTTGGACCCTAGTAAAATGGCCATGAGTCCCATTAAAACCCCCTTAACAAATTTTCAATTGAGTTTACTAAACTATAAAATATATAGAAAATGGATTGGAATAAACATTCTTAAACTCATATCGAGTGTTGGTGGAGTGGAATAGGATATGATCTTATATAATATCACAACTAAAAATGTATTTTGTATCAAAATATAATAACTATACTTATTTTTCAAGAAATTTACATATTAAATAAATGAAATAATGAATAAAGAAAACTTAATAGTGGGATCTTTAAATTTAGTGATATAATTTTAAAGGACTCAATAAACTAAAACTCATCCCCTTTTATATAATCTTTCAGACACCAGTTGTATTAGAGTCATCCCTTCAATTATTCATCCATTAATCCGTAACATGCTATAGAGAAATATTTGATAGATGAAGTTAGGTTTTTATGTTTGATCCAATAGAATAAATGAAAAAGATTATAGATTCGTATTTCAATGCTGATAATTATTGTTTATGGAAATATAGAATGGTTATTTATTTAAATAATATTGGTTTTAATGTAAATAAAAAATTAGTGAAACCCTCTTTGATTCATACACATTTAATTCGGATCTAGAATTATTTTTAATAAGATGAATATGATTTTAATATTAATATAAAGAATGTTATTATTTGTGTACGAGGACATGATGAATATAAAAGAGTTTATATATGTACAGTAGTTTATGTTATTTTGGAAACCAGTTTAATGGACTATTATGTAACTTAAAATGTATTTTAATTAATGTAAAACATATCAAAAGATAAATAGGATATTTTCTAGATGATTCAAGAGGAAAAAAATATTGAAATATATTGATGGAAAACTGAGATAATGAATTATGTTGCTCCTTCGAGAACAGTTATAGCAAAACCTAATCAGTCATTTAATATTATTAGTGTTCCACTATCAAATGGAGAGGATAATTACTTAATTTTAGATAATCAAATATCTCTAAAGATATAAAAATGTGGTATTTAGTTGGAATTATGATATATATGAATCTTAGATGAAATCAGAAGAAAATGATCATATTTTAACCAAGAAAAAAAACTATTTTATTAATTATTATATGTCAAAAGATAAAGAAAGATATTCTTATTCATTGTATAATATTCTAGTTTCTCTGATTCTAGTAATAAAAATATTAAAAAAATATTTTGTTGTAACATTTTTTACATGAATATAAAAAAATTTGTCACGACCCGCCTTCAGCAAAAGGAGGGAAGGGTCGGCAGATTGACAGGCCATTCCTTCTTTAAGTTGATGGAGAAATAATGACCCCCGAGACCCGCCTTCAATAGGTCCCGGAGTGGCGACTAGCACAAAGGGTACAGAAATTTATCACAAATGGAAGGCATTACCCATTTGTGTTTTATAAGATCAAGAGATGAGATGATGAAAGTCAACAACACCATGGTTAAAGGAAAGTAAAGCCAAAAATAAACCATTCCCATATGCATGTTCCAAATGTAAAGCCACAAGTACAAAAGGTGACTACAAGGTAAGTACCAAAGAGGAAAAGAAAAACAATAACTACAACTGCTCCAAAGGTCCAAGCTAGTAAGGTCCTGCGTGATCCCCGAAGTCCTCCTGGAAACCTGAAAGAAATTTTATATACGTAGGGTGAGCATACAAGTACACTCAGTAGGGAAAACCAAAGACTCTCGTGCACAAGTGGGGGAACATACTAAATTCCTGTGAGAAAAAGAGTAAACCAAACACCTAACAAGGAAAACTATCCACCCCAGGCCTCACCAAGGCACACTCCCAAAATAACGCAAGTCAAGTAATGTATATAATAAGAGAAAATCGATGTTTGGGTACCCCGCACCACTTTCCCACTGGTTATTGAGACATCCTACGCATCGGACGAATCCTTCCATTCTCACTGCAGTCCCACTGCCACACCCGCCCGCACACACCTCGGCCACAACCACACACAGTCCCACTACCGAAATCCTGCCCGCACACACCTCGGCCACAACTGTCACATGTAACCATGTCTGCAAACACCTAGGCCAGAACAACCACCACCACGCCCGAAGACACCTGGGCTAAAGGATCCACTGCCACGCCTGAAGACACCTGGGCCTTATCCCAAAGACACCTCGGAAACCACCTGTCGTACACACCTGGCCAACCACCACACTACCCCGCTCGAAGGTTCATGGGCTAATAATGGACCGCAGGCCATCACAGCGTGCCCGAAGATACTTGGGCTATCCAGGAAAGGGAGCAGAAAAGGAGCTAATAACCAGCTGATATGAATAGTGTTGGGAAAAACACCCTCCCCCACGAAATGGGGGTGTTCGGAACTAAGTGCTCAACTTGGGTGGGGCGCGAATAAGAAACACAACGCTACAAGTATAGATATATAGGTAACAAGCACTCACCCAAGCTAGTTTTTTCTTCAGACAGCCTACAGATCACAACAACACTCAAGTCTGAGTCACAACTCAGGCTAACCACCCATTTTTCCCCTTTCTTATTTCACGTTCAGTAATAATGTTTATGTTTAAGCACTAATGGGAAACTAGTAGGCATAGGCATAAGTCCAGGAATGTAAACAGTCAAACATCAACCAAAACGCCCACACCCGGTTCTCAACAACTGAAAATTCCACACCAATTCGTGATATAAACAAGTATCCACCCGGTCTTAAAACTCACAACCACCGAATCCATACCAACAGGAGATCCCATCCCCCAAATTCACACAACCACCGAGAGTATAAAAGAACAGGGGATCCCATCCCCTCCCACATCTCTAGAAATTGGCCCGAAAGGAAAACAACCAACTACCACCACCAACACAAGCAGGGCCTTGCCGGTATTTTCATATTTAAACGACATAACACACTCCATGATTCAAAATTCTGTGTGTTCTAACCAGGAGTTATCACAGAAGGGTTGATCCTGGTGCTTTCAATTTATTCATCCGGATATACATGATTAACCAATTCACTTTTCACAGAAGGAGTTTACAACCACAAACAAGCCATTTAAAACATCAGCAGGGTTCATTAGTGCCCAAACAACGACCACCAATGGCCTCGATTTTCAGGAGGCATAAGCCAGCACAACTCAAAAAGATGGTCATAGAAGAAAAAACATCAAAATATAAGACAGCATCAACAAACACATCCCCCCCTCTTTCATTATAAAATTCGTTCATTATCTTTATTAAGATCGGTCCAACCAGTTCTACAGAATCAAAAGAACGCCCACCCCGCATGATACAGAAAAGAGAGAGGCGAAGGGGAAATTCCCTACCTGTTGATAGATGATTGATGGTTAGGCCAGGCACGGAGCTTTTACGGATAATGATGCGGTGCGCCCGATGCACCAGAAGTTGTTTGTGAAAATCCACAATCGAGGAAAAGAGAAACCACGACTAACCCTTAGTTTATAAGTGTCGTAGACGGTTGAGGTGAGAACGTGTAACCGCGTAAGGCGCGGGGGTTGTGGGATGACCACGCGTCTCCAATCGTCACAAAAGGGGGTCGAGAGGTTTAAGCCTACTCATGAATTGATTAAGTATTTAATTAAAACTCTTATGCACGTTACCTGTCTTTAAAACACGCTCAAACAGGTCAAAATAGGGATTAAAACCCTATTTGCGCAAAAGGGAGCACTACTGGAAACAACTTGACAAGGCCGGGTGACGCCGATCAGTCTCACCGATCGGTCGCGCTGACCTGTCTCACCGATCGGTCTCCCCGATCGGTCTCACCGATCGGTCTCCCCGATCGGTCTCGCCGATCGGTCTCGTCGATTGGTATTGCCGATCGGTCTCGCTGATCGGTCTCACCGATCGGTCTCACCGATCAGTCTCACCAATTGGTCACGCCGATCGGTCTCACCGATCGGTCTCACCGATCGGTCTCACCGATCGGTCTCACTGATCGGTCTCACCGATCGGTCTCACCAATTGGTCGCGCCGATCTGTCTCCCCGACCGGACTCACCCATCAGTCGTGCCAATCGGTCTCCCCGATCGGTCTCACCGATCGGTCTCACTGATCGGTCGTGCCGATTAGTCTCACCAATCAGTCTCCTCGATCGGTCTCACGGATCGGTCCCACTGATCGGTCTCACCGATCGGTCTCGCCGAGACGCCACTCCTTTAGGACCCAGATTTTGGCAAAGGGATGGACCAAGAGAGTCTGGGTCATCACATCAGATACCTCTCAAACTATTCTCGTCCTCGAGAATTTAAACAACCCTGAAGGGAAGGGCGGGTTCGAACAACCACCCCGATAGATACCTCTCAAGAGTGAACCTCATGCTAACCAAAAACACCTCTCTGTCAAGGACCAAGCAACATACCATGCAAAACTTCCTAGGTATGTGGGATGGGGAGTCTCCTCCCCCCATGTCAAGATATTATCCGCTTTGGGTGGCACTGACTCGCCCACACGGGTTTAATCGCATCCACCTTAATGTGTCTTGATTAGGGGTCGGGTTCTCTCCTCCCCCATAGCCAGGGCTTTTCACACACATCCAGAGGAAGAAAAACCAATCCATTTCATAGCCAAAAGACAAAACATTCTATCACAACAGGTAAAACAAGGAACAAAACATAAAACAACTCTGGGTACTGGGTACGCATATGTGATTCCCTCTGCCACGTACTCTCCTCAAGACCACCATGTCTCCACAACACGCGAACCAAGGGAATGGTTTTCCCACGAAGCACCTTCTCCTTGCGATCCTCGATCATCACTGGTCTCTACACAAAGGTCACGCCGTCCTCGATGTCCATCTCACCCCAATCGAGGACGTGTGAATCGTCGTGCAGATACCGACGGAGCTGGGACACATGGAAGATACCATGTATCCTTAGTAGCGGCGGTGGCAACGTGAGCTGGTAAGACACTTCTCCGACCCGTCGCTACACTTGGAAGGGTCCGATGAATCTGGGAGAAAGCATACTCCCTTTGTCGAACCTCCACTGCCCACGCTGAGGGGAGACCTTTAAGAACACGTGGTCCCCAACCTCAAACTCCAAGGGCCTCCTCCTAGTATCAGCATACGACTTCTGTCAGTCCTGGTCCGCCTTCATCCTTTCCCATATGAGCTGAACCTTCTCTATCGTGTTCTGCACCACCTCCGGACCAAGGATATATGCCTCTCCTACTTTGGTCCAACACACAGCCGAACGGCATGGCCTCCCGTACAAAGCTTAGAATGGGGCCATTCCAATGGTAGAGTGGTAGCTATTATTTTAAGTGAACTCTACTAGGGGCAGGTGTCGCACCCATGATCCTCCTGAGTCCAGAACACATGCCCGTAGCATATCCTCCAAGGTCTGGATGGTGCGCTCTGTTTGTCCTTCTGTCTGGGGATGGAAAGAAGTGTTAAGGCATAACTGGGTGCCAAACGCATGCTGAAATCCTCTCGAGACTCGCGCGGTAAACCGTTCATCCCTATCCAAGATTATAGACCTCAGAACTCCATGCAACCTCACCACCTCATCCACGTACTTTCATGCCAAAGCGTCCACAGTACTCGACTCCCTGATCGCTAGAAAGTGAGCCGATTTCATCAACCTATCCACTACCAACCAGATGGCATCGTATCCCCCTTGGGCCTTGGGTAGTCCCGTGACGAAATCCATTGAGATGTCATCCCACTTCCACTCGGGGACATCTAGGGTCTGTATTAGGCTGCCTGGAACTCGGTGTTCAGCCTTCACTTGCTGACACACTAGGCACTTGGCCACAAACTCTGCCACTGCTCGCTTAACTGCGGGCCACAAAAACTACCTCTTCAAACCCTGGTACATCTTGGAAACTCCTGGGTGTACTGCCAGGGGTGAGTTGTGGAACTCACTGAAAACCTTGCCACGCATCGCCTCTGGGACAAACAACCTTTTCTAGAAAAGCATCTGGTTCTGACCATGCTCTGTCCATCCCTCCAGAGCATTGCCCTGGTCAACTTGGTCTCGCATCACATCACACTCTAGGTCTCCCCACTGAGACTCCTCCACTTGCTGAAATAGGGATGATTTCACTGTCATCTGATATAGGCAGCCTCTGATACTATCCATCCTCGCATCCAGGTGTAAGGCAGCCAACTCTTCCATTGCCTTCCAGGCGTCCGCCGACTCTCGGACCGCATCCTTCAGTGTCCCCTTGCTCAAGGCATCGGCCACCACATTTCCCATTCCCTCAGTATAAGAGATATCGAAGTCGTAATCCTGGAGGAACTCCACCCATCTCCGCTGTCGCAAGTTTAAGTCCCACTGGGAGAAGATATACCTCAAGATTTTGTGATCCGTGACGACCACAAAGTGTTCCCCGATGAGGTAGTGCCGCTATAACTTTAGCGCAAAAATGACTGTTGCAAGCTCCAGGTCGTGGGTGGCGTAATTATGATCATGGGAACGCAGGTGCCTGGACCCATAAGAGATCACCCCTTGTCACTGCATCAACACGCATCCCAGGCCCTGTCCTGAAGCATCACAGAACACCTCATAAGCCGCCCCTTCTTCTGGTAATATCAGCACTGGGGCACTAACCAACTTCTCCTTCAGATAGCTGAAGGCTGACTGGCACTGCTCACTCCACACGAAAACCTGGTCCTTCTTGGTCAGAGCCGTCAAAGGGGCTACTACTTGGGAGAAGTTGGGTACGAATCTCCAGTAGTAACCCGCCAGCCCAAGGAAACTTCGGACATCCGCCACATTCTTGGGTGCTTCCCAGGAAACAACCGCCTCAACCTTTGATGAGTCCACCGCTACCTCCGGCTCGGACACTACGTGCTGGAGGAAGTGCACTTCCCGTGTCTAGAACTTGCATTTTGACAACTTCCCATAGAGATGGTGCTGTCGGAGGACCTCCAAAACTGTCCTCAGGTGCTCTGCATGGTCGTCCTCTGATCTTGAGTAGACCAGGATGTCGTTGATGAACACAACCATGAACCGATCCAGGTACTCCCGGAAGATGGAGTTCATAAGCCCCATGAACACATCCGGGGTGTTTGTAACACTGAAGGGAATGACTACGAACTCGAAGTGTCCATACCTGCACCTGAACGCTGTCTTCGGGATGTCTCTCTCTTTCACCCTCAGCTGGTGGTACCCAGACCATAGGTCGATCTTCGAGAACCATCCTGTCCCCCTTCAGCTGGTCAAAAAGATCATCTATTCTCGGAAGAGGGTAGCGATTCTTGATCGTCACCTGATTCAGCCTCCTGTAGTCTATGCACAACCTAAGACCACCATCTTCCTTCTTTGCAAACAAGACCGGAGCACCCCACGGTGACACACTTGGACGAACATAACCCCTCTTCATCAGATCGCCAATCTGTATCCGCAACTCCCATAGCTCCGAAGGTGCCATCCGGTAAGGAGCCATCGAGATTGGACGAGCGCCGGGCTGCAGGTCTATCCCGAACTCGATATCACGTCGAGGGGGTAGAGTTGTCACCTCCCCAGGAAAGATGTCCATAAACTCACGGATGATCTATGGCACTTCCACCATTTCAGCATCTACTGATTCCACTGTCATCTCGGTCAATAAGTAGAGGAGAGGTTCCTCTCTCCTGTTTCCCTTCGGACCGCTCTGCTCGCCGGTGAAGGTAACACGCCGGCTGTCCAAGTCTGAGAACACCACCCTTCTTCGAAAAGAGTCGGTGACGGCGCACACAGAAAATAGCCATTCGATGCCTAGGATGACATCGTATGGCTGAATCTGTAGCAGAAGAAGATCCCTAACCGACTGATGTGGCCATATCATGAGTCTACATCCCCGATAAACAAACAACAAGTTGGTCTGAGCTCCGACAGGTGTGCTCAACACCAGGGGCACTAGAAGTCTCTCCGCATCTAAACCCAAGGCACGGGCTCGGCTGGGTGCAATAACGGAGTGAGAAGCTCCGGTATTGAACAAGGCATAAGCAAGAGTGCTAAACATACTGATCATACCTCGAACAACCTCTGGCCCTGCTGGAACTGCTGCCTCTGCCATGTGTAACTATCCACACCCAGATCCCCTGCCCCTCGGCTGTCAGCCACCTCCCCGACCACGCCCTGGTCGAGGTCCCTGTGGAGCGACCTGAGGTCGGCCTCCTCCTACGTCTGCCCTCAGAGGAGCAGGAGCTCGCTGTCCCTGCTGCTACTGCTGGAAACACTATGGGGAAAATGGGTATTTGCGACGGGTTATTTGCGACGGGGATAAATCCCGTCGCAAATAGCCCCGTTAAAAACATATTTGTGACGGGGGTATTTGCCCGTCGCAAATAAGTAGCCTTTTGCGACGGGATTGCTTTCCCCGTCGCAAAAGAACTAGCGCGCTTTGCGCGCCAAATCGCGGGAAACATATTTCCGACGGGCGGTTATTTCCCGTCGCAAATAACCGGTGGCGGTAAAAGGTATTTGCGACGGGAATATTCCCCCGTCGCAAATAGTATGTCGACAGGTGGTTATTTGCGACGGGACCCGTCACAAATAACTATTTAACCGTTGACCGTAATAAATGATGGCTAAGGTATTTGCGATGGGTACCGTCGCAAATAATATAATTTGCGACGGGTAGCCCGTAGCAAATGGACCCGTCGCAAATAATCTAATCTATAAATACCCCTCATCCGTTTTTTTCAATTCATTTTCAAACTCCATCTTCTTCTTCTCTCAAAATTTTATTTCTAGAGTTCAGCGTTTCTCAAGTTTAATTTTTTTTCTCCGGAGTTGATATTGAAATTTTCAAGAACGATCAGAGATCAACCTCAGATCAATTTTCAAGGTATTTCTATTAATTTTAATTTAATATTTATTTTAATTTTTTTATTAGTTTCAATTATTCTTAATTAGTTGTAGTTTAATTATGTTTACATTGTTTTGTTACTTAATAAATTTAAATTATTAGTATTGTTCATAGTTAATGGTAATTAGGAATAATTTGTAATAATTTTCAATAATTAAGAATAAATATTAATAATTAGTAATAAATACCAATAATTAGGAATAATAACATTATTACATTATTAGTATATTTTATTATTAATATTAAAATAATTTAATTTTTTATATTATATACAATTCTCCTTTCATCTGTGTGTTTTCTGTCTCCACATGTATTATTTGTATGTGGAGACAGAAAACACACAGATGAAAGGAGAATTGTATATAATATAGAAAATTATATTATTTTAATATTAATAATAAAATATACTAATAATGTTATTATTCTTAATTATTGGTAATTATTCCTAATTATTGGTAATTATTCATATAATTACTAAGAATTAGGAATAATTACCAATAATTAGCAATAATTAGGAATAATTACCAATAACTAGGAATAATTGCCAATAATTGGTAATAATTACCAATAATTACCAATAATTAGGAATAATTACCAATAATTACCAATAATTATCGATAATTACCGATAATTAGTAATAATTAGTAATAATTAGAAATAATTTGTAATAATTACCAATAATTAGTAATAGTTACCAATAATTACCCATAATTACCGATAATTACCAATAATTAGAAATAATTACCAATAATTAGGAATAATTAACAATAATTGGGAATAATTACCAATAATTAGGAATAATTACCAATAATTACCAATAATTAGTAATAATTACCCATAATTAGTAATAATTAGGAATAATTAGTAATAATTACCAATAATTAGTAATAATTAGTAATAATTACCAATAATTAGTAATAATTAGTAATAATTAGTAATAATTAGTAATAATTAGTAATAATTAGTAATAATTACCAATAATTAGTAATACTTAACAATAATTAGTAATAATTACCAATAATTAGGAACAATTACCAATAATTACCAATAATTACCAATAATTACTGGTAAATGGTAATAATTAATAATAATTAGAAATAATTACTAATAATTAGTATTAATTAGTAATAATTGCTAATAATTAGTAATAATTAGTAATAATTAGTAATAATTACCAATAATTAGTAATAATTAGTAATAATTTGTAATAATTAGTAATAATTGCCAATAATTAGTAATAATTACTAATAATTAGTAATAATTAGTAATAATTAGTAATAATTAATAATAATTACCAATAATTAGTATTAATTACCAATAATTAGTAATAATTACCAATAATTGTCAATAATTATTAATAATTAGTAATAATTAGTAATAATTACCAATAATTAGTAATAATTAGTAATAATTAGTAATAATTAGTAATAATTAACAATAATTAGTAATAATTAACAATAATTAGTAATAATTCCCAATAATTAGTAATAATTACCAATAATTAGTAATAATTACCAATAATTAGTAATAATTAATAATAATTAATAATAATTACAAATAATTAGCAATAATTACCGATAATTACCAATAATTATTAATAATTAGTAATAATTACCAATAATTAGTAATAATTAGTAATAATTACAAATAATTAGTAATAATTAGTAATAATTAGTAATAATTACCAATAATTAGTAATAATTACCAATAATTAGTAATAATTAGTAAAAATTTGTAATAATTAGTAATAATTAACAATAATTAGTAATAATTACCAATAATTAGGAATAATTACCAATAATTACCAATAATTACCAGTAAATTGTAATAATTAGTAATATTTAGTAATAATTTGTAATAATTAGTAATAATTACCAATAATTAGTAATAATTACCAATAATTAGTAATAATTACCAATAATTAGTAATAATTACCAATAATTAGTAATAATTACTAATAATTAGTAATAATTAGTAATAATTAGTAATAATTACCAATAATTAGTAATAATTAGTAATAATTACCAATAATTAGTAATAATTAGTAATAATTACCAATAATTAGTAATAATTACCAATAATTAATAATAATTACCAATAATTAGTAATAATTAGTAATAATTACTAATAATTACCAATAATTAGTATTAATTACCAATAATTAGTAATATTACCAATAATTACCAATAATTAGTAATAATTAGTAATAATTACCACTAATTAGTAATAATTACCAATAATTAGTAATAATTAGTAATAATTAGTAATAATTAGTAATAATTAACAATAATTAGTAATAATTAACTATAATTAGTAATAATTACCATTAATTAGTAATAATTACCAATAATTAGTAATAATTACCAATAATTACCCATAATTACCGATAATTACCAATAATTACAAATAATTACCAATAATTAGAAATAATTACCAATAATTAGGAATAATTACCAATAATTAGTAATAATTACCAATAATTAGTAATAATTATTAATAATTACCAATAATTAGTAATAATTAGTAATAATTACCAATAATTAGTAATAATTACCAATAATTAGTAATAATTACCAATAATTAGGAATAATTAGTAATAATTAGTAATAATTAGTAATAATTACCAATAATTAGTAATAATTAACAATAATTAGTAATAATTACAAATAATTAGGAATAATTACAAATAATTACCAATAATTACCGGTAAATAGTAATAATTAGTAATAATTAGTAATAATTAGTAATATTTAAGAATAATTACCAATAATTAGGAATAATTACCATAATTAGTAATAATTATAAATAATTACCAATAATTAGTAATAATTAGTAATTATTAGTAATAATTACCAATAATTAGTAATAATTACCAATAATTAGTAATAATTACCAATAATTAGTAATAATTACCAATAATTAGTAATAATTGCCAATAATATTAGTACTATGAAAATAATAAAAAAAATTATATAATATTAAAATTATCAATATTTGTAACAGGTTTTTCTTTATTCTCAACATATTTAATTCTTAAATGGTCAATTTTTAGGTCTATCTTAATAAAAGGTTTGCGTCAGTCGTGTATAATGTAAACTCTATAATTATCCTAGCTTGAGTGTTTTTTCTAAAAAATTATTCAAAACTAGTAATGCTTTTATATTTTATAGAAAAATATGGAACAACGAGGTCGTCAACAATCATTATTAGGTGACCGCATATGGATAAATCAACGTAGAAATCCAAACGGTTCTGGTTTAAATCCAGTATATGTAGAGGGTGTGGAGACTTTTTTATCATTTGCGGCATCAAATCCAGAATTTTTTTCAGAAGGAAAAATAAAATGCCCTTGCAGAAAATGTGCATTGAGAACGTTTGACACGTTTGAGAAAGTGGGGGAACATCTCTTGCGTTTTGGTTTTCAACCAAATTATGTTTTTTGGTATCAACACGGTGAACGCAGTTCCAGAGCAGGTGATACCAACTGGATTCCGGATCCATCCCAGTTTCAAGATTTAGTACATGATGTTGAAGCTTCATCTGTTCAACATACATAAACTCCGGTTGATATAGCTTCAAATCCTGGGTTGGCACCATCTGAATTTTATGAGTTGTTGAGGTCTGCTGAGGATGCATTATATCCTGGATGCAAGATGAGCAAATTAGAAGCAGTTTCAAAATTTATGGCTATCAAATCAGATAACGGAATGTCAAACACCTGTTTTGACAAGATATTTTCCTTGCTTAAAACACTGTTACCCGAAGGAAATGTTTTTCCTGCAAATTACTATGAGAGTAAGAGGTTGGTTCAAAATTTGGGACTTACTTGTCAGAAGATTCATCCATGTTCAAATGACTGCATTTTATATTCTGGGGAAAATGAGTCGTTGGATAGTTGTCCCACGTGTGGGAAACTGATATATAAATAAGGACAACATGGGAAGTCTGGTTTGATTCCTGTAAAACAGTTGAGATATATTCCGCTTACATCCAGACTTCAGCGTTTATTCATGTCTAAGAATACAGCGACAATGATGTCATGGCATAAAGAGAATATTTCAACCGATAAAAGCTTGAATCATCCAGCCGATGGTGATTCATGGAAATATTTTGATAGAGTGCATCCATCCTTTGCTTTAGAAGATAGAAATGTTCGATTGGGCCTTTCCACTGATGGTTTCTGTCTATTTGGATCTTATGGTAGTCAATATTCATGTTGGGCTGTTTTTTTAACTCCGTACAATTTACCTCTATGGATGTTGATGAAGGAGCCATATATCTTTTTGAATTTACTAATTCCAGGACATTCGAAGAAAAATATTGATATTTATTTGAAACCATTGATTGATGAATTAAATTTATTGTGGAGTACTGGTGTTAGTATATATGATGTTGGAACAAAACAGAATTTCATACTGAGAGCAGCATTGATGTGGACAATTAGTGACTTCTCGGATTATGGGATGTTATCTGGCTGGAGTACACATGGTCAGAAATCATGTCCTTACTGTATGGGAGAGAACAAAGAATTTATGCTCATTCATGGAAAGAAACCTTGTTATTTTGACTTTCATCGCAGATTTCTTCTAGCTGATCATCCTTTTCACAGAAACAGATCTCATTTCAGAAAAGGAATAGTTGAAAGGGATGGACCTCCAAAAATGCTATCAGGTTCGAAGTTAAAATCAGTTGTATTTTCATTACCTCCCATCACTTTTGGTCCCACAATAAACCAATAGAAAATTTCTGGTTTTGGGAAAGAATACAATTGGATTAAACGTAGAATATTTTGGGATTTTCCATATTGGTCTGATTTTTTAGTCCGACACATGTTAGATGTCATGCATATTGAGAAGAACTGTTTTGATAATTTGTTTCATACAGTTTTGGATACGCCAGGAAAGAGCAAAGACAATGTAAATGCACGTTTAGATCTTGCCCAAATTTGCAGGCATACAGAATTTGAACTGTTTGAGAATGTCAGAATAGAAAGGTTACTGAAACCAAAAGCAGCTTATACACTGTCTAAAGAAAACCGTTTATTATTTTGTCAGTGGATTGCAGATTTGAGACTTCCAGATGGATGTGCTTCCAATTTGGGTAGATGTGTAAAGAATGGTCATATTACTGGATTAAAAAGTCATGATTGTCATGTTATAAGGGAAAGACTTCTACTAATTGGATTAAGAGTTCTGTTGAATTCTGTGATTTGGGATTCCATAACAGACATGTCTCATTTTTTTCAGGAAATTTGGGCAGCTACAGTAGATTATGATGCTCTAGGAAAACTTGAAAAAGATGTTGTTGTAATTATATGTAAACTGGAAAAAATATTTCTGCCATCTTTCTTCGACTCAATGGAACATTTGATGTTACATTTGCCATATGAATCCAAATGTGGAGGTCCAGTACAGTTTCGATGGATGTACCCATTTGAAAGATGCATGCAAAAATTGAAAAGAAAAGTACGTAACAAATCATCTATTGAAGGATCTATTGCAGAATCTTATTTGCAAGAGGAAATATCTTTTTTCTTCTCCCATTATTTTCAATCTGAGTATCCTTCAAAACACAACCGAATGGGACAGAACGAGAGGAATATTGATGAAATCGACAATCAATTATCTATTTTCAACCAGCCAGAGCTTGGTTTTGGTGGTGTTTATGAACGTTGGCTTTCAGATGATGAACATCATAGAGATCATACATATGTTCTGCTCAACTGTGAAGAGATGACATCAGTTGTAAAGTGTTTATATGACTTATTCTATCATTTATGTTACAGTAAATAACTTTGGTTTTTATAGGTTGTATGATAATCATATCAAGAAACAAATTCCACAAATTACAGCAGCTGCTCTCGAAGAACGTCGACTGAAAAATTTCTCTCAGTGGTTTCAAAAACTGGTAACATAAATTCTTTATCTTTTAGAAACTCAATCAATGTATAGTTTACTATATTGATAATTATTTCACAAATTTTCAGGTGTCTCGACATGCTGATAAAATTGACAAACGGCTGTGTGTATTGAGTAACCCACCTTCCAAACTTGTTAAAACTTATAATGCATAAGTGGTGAATGGATTTCGATTTCACACACATGCATATGGGGAATAGAAAAAAAACAATGAACAGTGGAGTTAGTTTGAGAGGATCTCATCATCAAGAAAATGAAGTTGACTTTTATGGCATACTTGATGAAATCATTGAACTCTGTTATCTTGGACAACATTACATAACCATGTTCAAATGTCAGTGGTTGGATATAGAGAGAGGCGTGCGTGTTCATCCGACTCATGGAATCATCGATATTAAATGTAAAAGTGTTCTTGCAGTAAATGAACCATTCTTATTGGCTAAACAGGCACATCAAGTTTATTACACAAAGTACTGTGCTACATCAAGAGACTTGACTAATTGGTGGAGTGTAATAAAAATCAAAATTCGAGACAATCAGTTTAGTCAAAGTGAATGTGCTTTCACTGATGTGCAAAGAATTGATGTTTTTCAAGGGAGTACTCAAAATCAATATTTTTTACAAAGAGACACGAGTATCGATGACGACACCCCACATTTAAGAGTCGGTGATGACGATGATGTTAATGATGTCACATATGAATTTGAAATGGTAAGAGATGAAGCAACTGTAACTCGAATGGATATCGATGATGTTGAGGAGGAATATGAAGATGACATTGACATATATGAAGATGATGATGAAGATGAACACTGATAGAATTCCATGGTATTTATATACAATCATAATATATATATATGTATATATAATAGTAATTGTCAATTATTTTCTAACAACATTAACATTTTCTATTTCAGATGGACGACACCACATTTCATGAGTTGGCGGATGCTGACCTGCCTTTCGATGCGGATGAGTTTCTGGCAGATGACCCTCAGCCTGCAGGCGCTCCAGGGAGTACGCGGAGGGGGCGCGGTCTTGCACGATTGATGATTCCTGACCCCGTCCCCGAGCGACATCCACGTCTTGGGTTTGATCCATGCACATGGAGGTGTGATAACCTGTGTGATAACCTATGGATTTGACTATGATTTCATTAATCTATTCACATAATAAATGTTTATTATTTTTACAGTTTTTCGCATATAGCAGTCAGACAGGGCAGCGCTATTTTGCGCAACTATTTCTCTCAGCCGTGGACCACATGGGAGCAGATTCCCATTGATGTGCAGCAGGCCATGGTCATCCATTGGTTGGTACGTACGTAAATAAATAATTTTTATTTTGAAAATTATTTTATTTCTAACTTGATATTTTGATTTATTTCTAGGGTTTATGGTATCCGATCGAGGATACCATGCATGAAGCCATCCACGAGGCATGGGAGGTGGCCATGCGTGATCGCTTTCGTCAGTTTTTTCAAAATTTAAGAAAAACTTCCACGAAGAAAGTAGGAGTGTCAGATTTTGACGAGTCATGTAGAGCACACCGACCAGAGTACATTTCATCCCATGTATGGGATTGATTTTTTGCACACTGGTTGAGTGGTGCCTTTTAGAGGAGATCATTGGTGGGGAGGTAGAATCGGGGGAGACCGGAGGTGACTCATCGAGCTGGAAGTCATTCTTTCAGTACTCATAGAAAGCATCTGGTACGTACATTATTTATAAATATTTTATATAACTATAAATATTAACAATTTATTTTTTATTCTTATAGGCTGTCGAGCACCCCGATATTACAGAGTACGACATATATCGGAGGATGTATAGTGATCCTGCTACTGGGGAGCTCAGAGGTGATCGTCAGCATCACATCGTGGTCAGTATTATTTGTTTTCAAGTTAAAAATTAACTGCATATAATATATTCACAATTTTAATTTTAAATTGCAACTACAGGAGTCATATGAGGCCGCAGCGTCACAGGCCCGGCCTAAGAGTCAGGACGAGTCATCAGATCAGACCACTAGCCATCAGTTTGATGAGGCGGCATGGATGCAGGCCACCCAGTATGCCTTCGAGAAGGGCCGGGTAGTTGGTATCAGCTCTCGACTGACTCCCGGAGATTATTATGGTAGTGCTGCGATGTCGGCGTCCAGCTCGAGAGGAGCTCGTGCATCTTCTTCTTCTACACAGTATGAGGATCAGTTGCGATCTCAGACTGCACTGATAGAGAGTCTCCGACAGGAGCAGGAGCAGATGTGTCACCAGCATGAGGAGGAGCGTCGACGCCAGCAGCAGCTGTACGAGGAGCAGACGAGTCGGTGGCAGCAGCAGCATCAGAAGCAGATGGAGTACATGAGGCAACTCACTCATGCTTTAGGGATAGAGTTTCCTCCACCACCATCTGCATATCCCCCCTCCCCCCTCCTTCAGATTAGAGTTTGTTTTTATGTTATAAAATATGTGAAATCAAAATAGGATTTTTTTTCTATTCGTAGTTTCTGTCTCATTATAAAATATTAATAATATTATATTTTGAAATAACAATATTAATATGAATAATAATATTATTTATATTTTATAATATTAAATTATATATATATATATATTAAAATTTTATAATATTATAATTTAATTATATTTTTTTGTAATACTTAAATTATTTTAATATTTGAATGTAAAATAATTCTATTATTTTTATATTAATTAAAATAACTTATTAATATTTTTTTTATTTATGAATTATAATTATAATATTATTATATTAATTAAATCATTTATTAATATTCTATTATTTTTTATTTTTGAATTATAATTCTATTATTATTATATTAATTAAAATAATTTATTAATAATTTATTTGTGAATTATAATTCTATTATTATATTAATTAAAATCATTTATTATTATTTTATTATTTTTTATTTTTGAATTATAATTGTATTATTATTATATTAATTAAAATAATTTATTAATAATTTATTTTTTTATTTTTTTTATAGTATTTGTGACGGGATACTATGCTCGTCGCAAATAGTATTATTATTATATGCATTAAAATAATTTATTAATAGTTTTTTATTTTTTTTAAATAGTTTTTGCGACGGGTAGAATCCCCATCGCAAAAAAATGCTTTAGCGATGGGCTCGTTGCAAATAAGTGTTGTTGCGACACCGTTTTAAGAAACGGGCCATTTGCGACGGGCCCCCGTTGCAAAAAGCCATTTGCGACGGGATCCTGTCGCAAATGAACCGTCGCAAATACCTGTTTTTCTAGTAGTGAAAGGTCTGGCTGGAAGCTGCTGCTAGGGTGGGTGCTGGGGCTGACTGCCACTTTTGTATGGCACCCGGTCGGGGCACTGACTCCGGAGATGCCCAGGGTTCCACAGATGAAGCATCGTGGTCCTGGGCCTAAAGGGAAAGGGCGAGGGCCAGGGGATGGAAACTGAAACTGATGCGGTCTGCTCCCTGCGGGTTGGAACCTAGAGGGTCCGGACGCTGGAGGCCTGGTGCTGACGGCCTTCCCCTTCGATGGTCCCAGCTGGATCCCCTCTCACGACACTCCCCCTAGATCATGCATCCTCTCCACCACTTCGGCCTTCTTCTGGACCTCCAAGTATGTCGGAAGGGTAAAGGGGGTAACAGCATACTGGATGGAGGGTCGGAGTGCCTCCTCTAAAAGCCTTTCCCGAGAATCCTCATCGGGAAAGAGGTCCGGAGCAAAATGTAGGAGGTCCTTGCACTTGATCCCTAGCTCCCTCACGGACATACTCCCCTGCTGGAGGGAGAGTATTTCCTGCCTCTTTTCTGCCTTCATCGTCGAGGAGAGGAATTCCGCTCGGAACTCCCTCTCGAAATCCACCCAAGCCACCACAGACTCTCTCCTCTCCCCCAGGTAAAGCATCCACCACTGACGTGTTGCTCCCCGCATCTGGATAACAGCCAGAGAAACCCAGTACTCGATCGGGGCCCGAATCAGGCTGAAGGATATAACTAGATCCTCTAGCCAGCCTTCCGTCTTCATATCGGAGGTGCTTCCCTCATACTTCTCGAGGGTCTGTCGATGGAAGGCTCGAAGAGTCTTCTGCCACTGGTCGTCCTCTTCCTCTCGATCAGCTCTCTGCCGATCGGCAAAAGTAGTCTTCAGGGCCTCTATCGCCTGTACCATATGTGGTCTCCTTCCAAGTGCCATAGCTGCAAGGTAAACAAGGAATGCCTAAGCCCAAGTAGTGAAGAATATCGTTCTTAAAACTTCTTAAAATTTAATTCATTCTTAATCCTCAAGACATCCCAGAAACACAAGAACACAAGTCATTATGATGTATGTACCTTTCCTAGGGTCTCTACCCTGCAATCAGTGTGGCCTCACTTGGTTGTTCGGTAGGTCTATAGTCCTTGCATCGGATCACAGGGGGCCCTAAAATCCCGTGTCCTAGCAGGTCTTCCCTGGCCTAATTCATGCGCCAAGGTCACCCAACACTGTTGCCTTACCATCCCATGCAATCCTCACTGTGCCTAACTCCAGACTCCATCCTATCTCTCAACTATCACCTCTAATACCATTCCGTCACGACCCGCCTTCACCAAATGTAGGGAAGGGTCAGAAGATTTCCAGGCCCTTCCTTCTATAGGTTTAAGGAGAGATAATGACCCCCGAGTCCCGCCTTCTATAGGCCCCGAAGTGGCGACTAACACCATGTGTATAGAAATTTCTCACATACGGAAGGAATTACCCCTTTTTGTTTTATAAGATCGAGAGATGAGATGATGAAACTAAACAACACCAAGGTAAAAGGAAAGTAAAGCCAAAAATAAACCATTCCCATATGCATGTTCCAAAAGTAAATCCACAAGTACAAAATTTGAATACAAGGTAAGTACCAAAGAGGAAAAGAAAAACAACAACTGCAACTGCTCCAAAGGTCTGAGCTAGTAAGGTCCTGCGTGATCCCCGAAGTCCTCCTAGAAAACTGAATGCAGTTTTATATACGTAGGGTGAGCATACAAGAACACTCATAAGGTAAAACCAAAGACTCTCGTGCACAAGTGGGGTAACGTACTAAAGTCCCATGAGAAAAAGAGTAAACCAAACTCCTAACAAGGAAAACTATCCACCCCAGGCCTCACCAAGGCACACTCCCCAAATAACGCAAGTCATGTAATATATATAATAAGATAACATCGATGTTTGGGTACCCCTCGCCACATTCCCACTGGATATTAAGACATCCTACGCATCAGACCAATCCCGCCATTCTCATCGCAATCCCACTGCCACACCCTCCCGCACACACCTGGGCCACAACCACACGCAGTCCCACTGCCGAAATCCCGCCCGCACACACCTGGGTCACAACTGTCACATGTAACCATGCCTGCAAACACCTAGGCCAGAACAACCACCACCACGCCTGAAGACACCTGGGCTAAACGATCCACTACCACGCCCGAAGACACCTGGGCCTCATCCCGAAGACACTTGGGAAAACACCTGCCGCACACACCTGGCCAACCACCACACTACCCCACCCGAAGGTTCTTGGGAAAATAATGGACCTCAGGCCATCACAGCCTGCCCGTAGATACTTGGGCTATCCGGGAAAGGGAGCAGAAAAGGAGCTAATAACCAGCCACTATGAATAGTGTTGGGAAAAACACCCTCCCCCATGAAATGGGGGTGTTCGGCACTAAGTGCTCAACTTGGGTGGGGCGCTAATAAGAAACAAAAAGCTACAAGTATAGATATATAGGTAATAATCACTCACCCAAGCTAGGTTTTTCTTCAGATAGCCTACAGATCACAACAACACTCAAGTCCGAGTCACGACTCATGCTAACAACCCATTTGTCCCATTTCTTATTTCACGTTCAGTAATAATGTTTATGTTTAAGAACTACTGGGCAACTGGTAGGCATAGGCATAAGTCCATGAGAGTAAACAGTCAAACATCAACCAAAATGCCCACACCCGGTTCTCAACAACAGAGGATTCCACCCCAATTCGTGATATAAACAAGTATCCACCCGGTCATAAAACTCACAACCACTGAATCTATACCAACAGTAGATCCCATCCCCCAAATTCACACAACCACCGAGAGTATAAAATAACAAGGGATCCCATCCCCTCCCACATCTCCAGCAATCGACCCGAAAGGAAAACAACCAACTACCGCCAACAACACAAGTAGGGCCTTGCCAGTATTTTCAGATTTAAACGACTTAACACACTCCATGATTCAAATTCCGTGTGTTCTAACCGGGAGTTATCACAGAAGGGTTGATCCTGGTGCTTTCAATTTATTCAGCCGGATATACGTGATTAACCAATTCACTTTTCACAGTAGGAGTTTACAACCACAAACAATCCATTTAAAACATCAGCAGGGTTCATTAGTGCACAAATAATGACCACCAACGACCTCGATTTTCTAGAGGCATAAGCCAGTACAACTCAACAAGATGGTCATAGAAGAAATAACATCAAAATATAAGACATCATCAACAAACACAGCCCCCCCCCCCCCCTCTTTCTTTATAGAATTCATTCATTATCTTTATTAAGTTCTGTCCAACCCGTTCTACAGAAACAAAAGCACGCCAACCCCGCATGATACACAAAAGAGAGAGGTGAAGGAGAAATTCCCTACCTGTTGATAGATGATCGACGCTTAGGCCAGGTGCGAAACTTTTACGGATAATGATGCGGTGCGCCCGATGAACCAGAAGCTATTTGTGAAAATCCACAATCGAGGAACAGAGAAACCACGGGTAACCCTTAGTTTATAAGAGCCGCGGACGGTTGAGGTGAGAACATGTAACCACGTAAGGCGTGGGGGTTGTGGGTTGACCACATGGCTCCACTCGTAAAAAAAGGGGGTCGGATGGTTTAAGCCTACTCATGAATTGATTAAGTATTTAATTAAAACACTTATGCACATTACGTGTCTTTAAAACACGCTCAAACAGGTCAAAATAGGGTTTCAAACCCTATTTGTGCAAAAGGGAGCGCTACTGGAAACAACTTGACAATGTCGGGTGACGCCGATCGGTCTCACCGATTGGTCGCGCCAATCGGTCTCACCGATCGGTCTCCCTGATCGGTCTCACCGATCGGTCTCAGAGTTCGGTCGTGCTGATCAGTCTCCCCGATCGGTCTCACCGATCGGTCGCGCCAATCGGTCTCACCGATCGGTCTCCCCGATCGGTCTCACCGATTGGTCGCGCCGATCGGTCTCACCGATCGGTCTCCCTGATCGGTCGCGCTGATTGGTCTCACCGATCGATCTCACCGATTGGTCGCGCCGATCAGTCTCACCGATCGGTCGCACTGATCGGTCTTAGTGATCGGTATCACCGATTGGTCCCACCGATCATTCTCACCGACCGGTCTCACCGAGACGCCACTCCTTTAGGACCCGGATTTTGGCAAAGGGAAGGACCAAGAGAGTCTGGGTCATCACAAAATTCACCTAGGATAATGGAAATTCTAATAATTCAGATGTATTGAATGTATAAAAAATGGACATGTTTGGGTTGACAATCCTCTACATAAATCTCAAAGAAAACTATATTCAACAATTCAAGAAAATAAATTCATTTAATATACTTGAAGTGAATTCAAGGACTCTAATATTTATTCTCATTTTAACATCGATGCTTTGCATTCAAATATAAAGGCAAATATGTGTTTGTAGATCAAGACAATGATGTATAATATTTCCTCTATTTTAAATATCTATTTTAAAATCATATTATGATGTGATAAATGAATATTATTTTATGATTTAATTGATTAATTATTTTAGTTAAAAATATATAAATATTAATAAATATTATGTTGTTTTTATTTTTGAAATTTATTATTTCTTTAAACATCTTATGAATTTAAATTCTAAATTTTAAAAATCTAAATCTTTTATACCATTAATTATTGTATCATTAATAATTTATTTGTAGTAGTTCATTTTTTAAGATTAATTATAGTGTTTTTACAAAAGATAATTATTATCTAAATTAATTTCTTCAAACTATTAATCTAAATAACGGAATACATGAATGGCCATGTAATATAGGAAAACCTAAACTAGAATGAAATTATTTTGTGTCCGGTTTAATGAAAAATCATTCACACGATAAATATTTATCACTAGAATGTATATGGAAATTATATGAATGATTTATTTTTTTTTTAAAAGTTGAATTTTATAGTATTAATCAATTATATTTCTCAAAATATGTTTTTAACTTGAAATATTTAATTTCTTTTCATATTAATAATATTTTTTTACCTATATATCATATTGTTAACATTTTATGACCCAAAATCTTATGGTTACCCAACAGAACTCATGTTTTTTATAGGTATAAGGTTATAATATATTTAATGTTTTATATTTGTATTGGTTGTATGAGATTTAATTAAACTTCTTCAATTTCTTATATGTATCCATTTTGATAAGATTTAATGAAATTGCACTAGATAATTTATGATTGATTTTCATGTAAGAAGTCACTAAAATTTTACATGAATTGAAAATCTAGTAAGAGTGTCTTTGATTTCTATTTTAATTATGATAAGTAATATAAATTCACTAATTTTTTATAGTAGGTATGAAATTCTATAATAATTTTATTCTTTTATTTTTAAATTTTATTATGTTATTCTTTATTTTATATACTAAAATGATATCTGAAATTATTCTACTAACTCTTGGTTATGATGGATATTATATACTATCATATTATTTTTATTTTTGAATGTTTAGTTTTGATTAGTTAATACTGATAATGTATTTAAAGTTTTATTTATTGGATTACAAATATCTGCTTAACTAACGTACCATTTCATGTGTTAAATTGTTAGTCTATGTTGATATTTTATATTATAGTCATTTATTATTCATTATTATCTTTTATTATATATATTTATATATGAAATGTTCCTACAGTATTTATATTTAATTCTTTGAATTTTTTTTATACGCATAGTTTGAGGGATAGTTATATTAGATTTTTAAGACTGTACATAATTTATTATTATACATTGAATATGTTATTTTTATGTTCCATATATCATTGGGGTTAATTATTTTATATTTAAGGTAAAAAAATTTATAAATATTTTTTTATATTCCTTATATTTATTATTACTACATCCGGTTTTAAAAAGTATTATCTCTTACATAACTATTAAAAATTTTAAATATAAGGGATAGTATAATTGTTGATAAATGATAAGTATTTAATTCATATTTATTCATAAAGAATAATGTATTACCATTATTATATTTTATTCATTTATTGAGTAAAATATTATTTTATATCCCATATGTTTTAAATTATATTCTATTAATGGGGATTGTGTGGTCTATTATGTTTTGACGACATGATTGGTATTTTTTTCTAATTAATTGATAATGATATTCAATTATCATATAATTAATTTTTACTTAAGCTACCATTTATTATAGAATCATTTTTATCATTAAAAAATGGGTAGAGTGCTGCTGAAATGATAAGGTTATGTAATGAAATGAAAATTGGTAAATTTTTTAGTGGATTCTTACCACATTCCCTATGTTTTTATAATACTTAAACCCTATCATTATTATTCTAATTCATATAATCAATTATTCCCCATTATTATATGATTTTATTTTATATTAAATATTATTGCATATTCTTCCTATTTATTTATTATTTATTTAGTATTATTCATGAATTATTATTTATCAGCCTCTTATTTCGTGTTTGATAAATTTCAAAATTATATGATATCCTATACGAAATTATATATATTACATATCAAATTTATTAAATTCATGAAATGTCATGAATGTTATGTACACAATGAAACTGAAAATTATCTTATGTATAAGGATTTTTTTTGGTAAATTATATTGAGTTACACATTAGATAAGTGATATATTATGCATGTTACTTGAATAAACTTTTCTTACATATTAATATTTTGGAAATCTATTATGATGAAAGAAACTCATGTATTCTTTTAATGATTTGGAAAAACATACATATTTGATATTTAAAAATCAATTTAATTTTAAAATATATTCATTTATCATTGAATAAAAAAATTATATTGTATAAGTAATATTTCTTATGTATGAAATTATAATATAGGGGAAAACCATATATAAAATTGCTAGGAAATGAAATATCATACAGATATAGAATTTTAAAATTTATCAAACTCATAAAAATTATACATTGTATATTTTAGTAGGTAATCAGATATTCTAGAAACAATTATGTATGAATTTGTTTCATATATTGGAATTGTAAAATAAACTTCAATATCATGTATTGTGCCAAAACTAAATAGGGGTGACACCCCCAATAATAAGAACTCAGAATTTTTCCATTGTATTATCTTGGTATCATATTAGACTAGGTTCATTATCTGATGACCACTAAATAATATGAGTATATAAACATAACATGGAAATTGAAGCATTCCTATAATATGAATAACATAAATAGAAACTCTGCTTTATGATACTAACATCTCGAGGTCGTAATATCAAGTTATCTAAAAACACATGATGGTTATTATAGAATATGAATCAACATCACTGTAGTATTATGATTGACTATATATAAATAATATGGAATACATTTATGTAGTATACATAATTTTTTTAAACTACATTTCATCTTGGAATATGGATTATGTGAAATGCTTGACTTAATTTTTAGTTTTATTATTTGAAAATAATTTATTAATTATTTACATTATCATACTTGTACATCAAAAATCAAGATATTGAATTATATATGGTTTGAAAGTTAGACACATTAAAATACCATATTTTTAAATGAACTCCATGTAAATCGAAATAAGTAGAAAACTGTCCAAGTTTATGATAGTATTTTGGAGTTTAGTAATATGAGAATTCATGAAACCCATGTTTTATTCAAATTCAAATATAGTGATTATTATGAAAAAAATAATGAAGAAATTTTGAATCTAATTAGTGAATTAAATATGATTATCCCTAAGGATATATTAGGATATTTAAATTTAAAATTAAATACGTTTCTATTTTACAATGAAAAATGATATTTTAGTGGTTATGATATGTTCGAGGAGAAATTTATGGAAACTATGACATGATTATTTTGAATTATCAAAGAAGAAGAGTGATTATGCAATATCTTTATTTCTTATTTATGTATTGAAGAAAAAGTTAGGGAGTGTCATGAACAAAAAAAAAATTTATCAATAATATCATATTTATTCTTTTACTTCTACCAAAAAGACAAAAAATAAGATAAAGAATGAAGGAAGATTTTTATTATAGTACATTCATAGAAGATAACCACAAATGATAATATCATTAGAAATAATACTCCCATGAATGATTATTCAAATAATGAAGATACATATTATTTTATTTATAATAATTACATAAGTCTTCCACATGGTTTACTTTAGAGTAACTGGGTTAGAGGATATTGGGACCTCAAGCACACTTTACCATACACCAGAGGTTGATGACTAGTGGTGAGATTCTAAGTTGTTACCATGGGGAGACTATTATATAATATGAAAGTATGTAATAATTTAAATCAAATGGAAAACAAACAAAATTAGACATTACAGTACAAAAAATAAATTTAGTAGAACGTACCTGTTATAAAAAATGATACCCTGAGGAACATAATAATACAAACTCATAGTCATGCTAGAATAAAAATAATTTCACATTAGGTTACCACATATAAATGATCAATGAAATGACTAAAAATACATTGACTCCAATAATTAAATCATAGATCTACTAATAAACCCTAGTCTCTATTTACATTAGTGATATCCCACATACTCATGATACACCAATACTCTGCGAAACCTGATCTAGAAAGCAATAAAATAATGTTGTGCAACCGAATACCATGGAATCCCAAGAAGGATGAGGGTCCAACCCTTTAGGGAATGAACAATATGGTCCTATAAATATCTAGTAAATGAATGTTGTAGAAATATGATATAATTATATGAATAAGTAATTAAACCATAGATGCAGAAATAAATAGTAATTGTCAAACCTCTCCCACTAATATGAAACCTAGGTCCAATATAATCCAATTTTGGCTAGTGATAATGTGTCTTTGAGAACACCACACAACCATTGCAACCAAAATAATTCCTATGTCTAATTTCGTAGTGTAATTCCAAGGAAATCATGAAGAATGAGGAATCATAATTGATTCCTATAATTTAATCCTAGTAAATCAATAGTAATCAATCAAAATTTAAATCCATATGTTGTAATCATACGTAATAAAATTTTATCACACATAAAGTCAAACCTTATGAAGTAATACTAAGAAAATTAATAGGCATAGAGTGTAACGATGATCTCTAATAGGTGATCATAAGTGATCAGTAGTCATTGGAGATAACAAGGATCCATAGGGGTTGCTTCTACGTAACTAACAACCAATAGTTTTTAGTATTTAACAATATGATGTAATATAGGGAATTCTGTAGTTACATGCATGATAGAAGGTTCCTAGGAAATCATCCGAGGAATACCATGTATATAGATACATCTTGGAGTTTAAGATATTCCTCCCATAATATGTCATATAACACATCTCAATGGGGTTATATATTCATCCTCACCCATCACATAATTCATGGTTAACCTCTCATGTACACAACCAATAATCAGTATAGCCACATTAGACATAGATAATTGATTCATGTTTTGAGATAAAACCCACTATCGTAACTATATTTTCATGCATGCATCCTCTCTAAGACAATATATTAATTGGCCTCCATATATAGTCTCTAGGCCACATAAATCATAAATAACCCATATAATATATCTCCCTTTTCATACGTTGTTATTACATCAATTTAAATGAATATTTAATACATAACAGTATGGTCCATGATAGAACCATAATTGTTATTATTTTTTCGAGATTAGATATACAATATTCATATATTATAATTTATCTTGAATATCTACCATAAATATTTTCCATCATTATACTATTCATATGTATACCTTACTAAACACATTATTCATAACATTGGGTATAGAAATATATGAAAAGGGTGATATCAAATTCTCAATAAGGGAAATCATGGGAGATATCCACCGATGATTATATAAAATCCTAAGATAATCATAAAGGTATCAGATTATGAAAATAATTTACATTGTTCACACCCAATGTGAAAAATATTATAAAAATGATTTATGGTCTAAATAATATAATTTTAAAATACATGAAAAATAATAATGAGACTATTTCATAACTCAGTCATTAACTATATTTTCATGTCCTAAATGTGTGTGTTTCACAAACATAAGTATATATAAAATTTCATATGTCACAATTTACAACCAAGACCATAGAATCCATAATGAACATATATTTCCACTAGTGGATCATTAATATGAAATGGTTCCCAATTATGGATAATGCATAAAAACTTGTTTCCCCAACCGTATCATGAATATATACAAATTCCCAAACCCCAGTAACTATGTTCCATAGCCATAATTTTTTAAATTGGAATAGTTACATAAATAAAATCCCAATGGACCAATCAGTATATTAGTCTCAAATAACTATATACATACATGGTACCCTGATTATGTTGGTAATAAAATTTAAAACATGAAAAACTAAAGTAATAACATCCTTGAACCAATTCAATAATTTCATATTTATAAATGATGGAAAGGAGAAAAAAAATTAAAGACCTATGATACTGATTGATGGTTAAATATACTTGAATTTTTCATAAATCAATAATAAATGTTTCATAATCAATTTTTAAAGGTACATATTTAAAATGTAAATAAACTAAAATCAAAGTGACACTTCTCAAACATGAGATAATAATGATTAATCATTTTGGAAAAGTAAATTATTAGAAACACTATCCATTTAACTAATAACATAATATCAATCTGTATCCATAGATAATATCATAGTTAAAAATCCATGGATAATAATTACTAAAATCATAATAGAGGAATTTTATAAAAAAATGGACTCCATGACCTCAGGAATCATCGAAACATTACTCTCAAGACCTTTCATATTACGATTTATTCCTTATTGGTAAAAACCCATTTAATTTGGACTAAATTATCATATCCTGAGATTATAGATGCATCGATGGACTTTCTATAGACATCCCCCACCCATGTCATCTTGTGGAAAAGGTTCTATAAATATAAAAAAGATAAATTTAATACAAAAATAAATTTGACTTATCAAAAAATATCCATATTGAGTAATAAATAGATATTAAATTTTATTTCTTGAGTTAATGAAAAAAATTTCAAAGTAATCCCCAATTGAAACTTTTCTATAAAACATTGTGAATAATCATATCTATAATATAGTGAACTTCTATTTTCAAAACATAAACATTACATAAATTTTACAGAATAATTAAACATTATAAAATAAATATTCCCAAAGACTGTATATGGTCTAGTACCTTTAGAAACATTGAAAAGTAAACAATTTTATTTGAGGGAGCTAAATTATCTCCAATTAGTTTCTCAAAGACTATAATCCCTCATATAAATATCATAAAAATATATATCTTTATAGAGCAAGGAAGGAAAAATCGAATGGGGTGAGCTCATATGCTCAATAAGGGAAAAACGGGAGACTTGTAAGAACAATCATGAGAATAAGGGCATGATAACATGATCAAGAATATTTAATATCATACCTTGAATATCAAATTTCATAAACATAAATCATGGAATAAATATTGGTAATTCGTATGACATGAATCATAATGAACTAAAGATTATAAGAAAGAAAATCATAGCATATAAATAAAACATGTAATCTTGGATGACACATAAGCATATAATATGATTTCCATAGAATATGAGGCATAGTTTCCATGACCATATTAGTATAATGGGTTCACTCCCCATACCATCATTGTTTTCCTAATTTACTCAAATGAGAATCTTCATAGCATGAGTATTCTCCTCACACGATCTTGTTAGTCATGGATTACTCCCATTTCCATCTTAGTAGTCAAGTATCATTCCCAAGACTATCTTAGTCTATCTCATGGGATAATGTTTTTTCCAAATGCACTGTAGTGTGATATATGTCCCACCCTTCTCATAATTAAATCATACACACATGTTCCACAAAATATTAAATGATCATATCATACAACATGTAATGAAATGAGTGTTATAAAAATGTAAAAATTTGACAACCTATGGAAAAGGATAAAAGTTTCCTAATCATTTCATCAAAAGCATAATATACTAAAGAGAACATATTTCATAAAAATATAACCTATGCATGAGAAATGGGTTTTATAAATATATAACCCATGAAAGAGAAATTGGTTTCATGAAGACCATGACATTAAAAATATCTCATTACTTAAAAGTACATTAATTTAACAATTAGATCATTTCATAGAAGGGAATGATTAACCTAAAAGTTTGTCATCTTATAGGGAGAATATTTTAGAATTATCGGTAAAACCAATTTATTGTTGAAAATATCCATTCTTAATTGAAAATTTTTTAATTCATAATACCACATTAAAATAATATTCAAAGAAAATAAATTAAAAACATATAAAGAATAATTCAAATCATTTAAAAAAAATTCATTTAAAACTATTAAAATATGATTAAAACATTTTAAAAACCATTTTCTTTGAAAACACATTGAAAACATAAAAATATTTACTTAAAATGTTTTGAAAACCATTTACATGAAAACATATGTTATAAGATTTAAAATGTTTTAAAAAAATTATTTGAAAATTATATTAAAACATATAGTGAAATCATGAAAATGTTTGGAAAACCATTTTACTCGAAAACATATGAATGAAGCTTTAAAATTAATAAAAAAACATTTCTTTGAAAATTATTAGAAAAAATTTCAATAAATCTTGAAAATGTTTTGAAAAATTGTTTACATGAAAAAAAAAATCTTGAAAATTTTTTTAAATACATTCAAATGAAAATACATTTAAATCTTATATATAACTCTTGAATATATTTTCAAAACCATTTTACATGAAAACATTTTTAATAAGCTTGAAAACATTTTTAAAAATATTTCATTTAAAAAACATTGAAAACATGTAAATAAGGATCAAAAACATTTTTAAATAAATTTTCCTTGAAAATTACTTTTAAATACACTTTCATAAATATTAACCTTTTAAAAAAGATATTTAATCTTCAAATAAATGACATCATGTTAGTTCATACATGTCGTACGAGGTAAAAAAGACATTCCTTTTCTACGGTAAAAAGGATAAAAAGTGAATTGTTTAGAAATTGAAAATAAGATTAATTTTATGATATTGGTAAATAAAAAAGGGGGGAAATAATTTTATATATTATAAGATAACAGTAGAATATAATTTGAATCCCAATTTAGAAAAGATTTATTTCCGACCGAAGCAAGAGTGCAGATGAGTTATCTTAAAAAACATTCATAACTATATTTTCTAGCAAAGAGTATTAAAAATTTTCAATAATTTAATATATTTTTAATAAATAGAGAATAACAAAACTCTTTAGGGTTTGAGAGATTAAGCATAATATTTCATCAATGAATCATAATCATTAACAATCTTGAGAGGTGATGAGATTGTGTCCATAAACTCTTACCACTTGGTTACTTGGTATCACACTCACCATGTATGAGAATGAAATTAAATGAAACATTAAATATCATGAAAATTTTATATTTCATGATATAAAATGTAAAATCAATGTATATACACCTCTAAAAAGAATCTTGGTTTATAAAAAAACATGAGTCTCAATGAAAGAAAAATAAGACAAAACTATTTTACCGATTTAGTAACTTTTGAAAGATAAACACTATGAAATAAAGAAAATAAAATGGATATTTTAATTACCATAAATTTATTTATATTATACTTATAATACAATTATTTTACGTAAATACACCAAAAAAGGAAAGAGTGGGGATTATAGTATGTATCTCACAAAAATAAAAAGTGAGATAAAATCCCCATATCTTGTTCCTTGACGCTCTTCGTACATATTCAAGATTTATTTATAATAAAAAAAATTCATTAAAAATACATTGATGAAGAATTTTCTTATAAATCATACCATATATTATTTTATTATGACCAAAATTTTAGTCTTGTTAAATATCATATGTTAAGGATTCACTTTGGGAAATATTTTTTTTTCTTCGCATGTGTCTTAATATTTTATATCATTCGGATTTATACCTATATTATGATTCCATAATTTAAATAATGATATAAATATATTTTATATTAATTATAATAATATTATAATAATCTACAACATTATTAATTATGAAATTAAATACATTGTGCATAGTGATTGTAAGCTGTGAGAATGCATGGACAATGTTTCTATTTTTATTATCTTATTGAAAAAAAGTATGTAAATTAAATGTGTACATATTTTTATGTATATATATATAATTATTCTAGTGTCATTATTATATCATATAATTTTACTAAACCCATCGTTAATACATTCTTTGTGGTGTGTGAATGAATCACATCATTTTGACGTGGTGGTAGTCCACAATTCCTCAAATGAGATTATCGTATTAATACAAAATGGAATATAAAAAGGTATGAAATATAAAAATGAATAAAGAATCTTAAATATATATTAAATATTATACATAACATATATAAATAAAATTTCTATAATAATAGACACCATGATTTGTGGTAAATGAAAAATGATTAATCATTGTTTCATGAGACAGTAGTTAGCCATACACAAAAACAACATGTTCAATACCAATTAGATGGAGGTGTATGTAAGTGTAGGTAAAAAACATATCATAAAAATATTCTAGTATATTTATTATAAAATTTTTTATTAAAATAATTAAATAAATATATTTGAGGGTGTGGAGAGGGAATATAAAAAAAGGAGCTTGAGGGGAGACATTACCGGTTAATCTGGATACATCTTTTTGTTTGTGCCAAAAGGATTCCTTGAGATGAATTATTCACAAGGTAAGGAATGTATTAGTAATTTATGGAACTTGTAATATTATCTTTTAAGAGTTTGTGAGATCCAAGGGGATTTACAGGTGTCAGTAACTAGGTATAAGTTGTGGCCTTTTACATGGAAGGGAAAAGACAAACTAAGAATATCTAAAAATAATTCAGGTGTACCCACGTTTTAACCAACCCAAATTTATAAATAACTATAAAAAAAATTTATTATTAATTTATGAATAATAGCCATAAAATTGGTGTGAGGATAGTTTATAGGTTATGTTGGTTCTTATATTTGTAGTTCAATACTTTATTAACCTTATTTTTTTTATCAATCGATGTAATTAATTTTAATCACATTAACTAATCTTTTTGGTAAAAAAATTGAACATATTATGAATAATAAATTATAATAATTAAAAATATAGAATCCTTTTTTCAAAATTTTATTAATATAAGTGGCATAAAATAATTTAAAATTAATCCCACTGATGAGACAACATAGATTGTTTTAATGTTAAAATTGCCAAATGTTTGTTATGTTTTTACATACATTTTCTATGTGAAATTGGTTCCAAATACATAAATTGTATTAATTGATAAAAATATCACATAAAAAATATAATGAAATATATAAATATAATTTATCTTTATAAAAAAATAGATGAAAAATAGTTTTGAATTTAAATACAGTATTTTTAAGTATTCATTAATAGACGAAACCATACATAAAAATTAAAAAAATTATCCAAACAATGTTTATATGAATATATTGAAAATTTAATTTTTATTTTGAAATATTATTTATGTAAAATTAATAAAATTTTATTTATAATTGGTTCTTCAATAATGGGGGTACAAATGCCTTAATAAAAATATTGGGTTTTGAGCATAAAATTTTGTTTTTTCATATCTTATGTCTATAAAATATATTGGATTAATATCAAAAATACTTTATTCGTTATATATCATATTTTTTACATCAATATTACTCACTAATTTTAATTAATTTAGTTTATTTGGTTAAAATTTATTTATGAACATAATAATATTTTCCCATATATTCATTCGATTTTCATATTCATTTCTACTTAATTTGTAACAATTGAATTCAGATTATATTTGTGAAAATAAAAAAATTTAATAATTTTTCCAATAATTATCATATCTGTCAACATAATGGCATGGTTATATCTCAAAATAACAATATTTGTCATAATATATTATAGTTATGTAATACTCAGTCTTGCATGTCACGCAAGCCATCGAGGAAGGTAAATACTGCATGTAATGTATGATAACAATTTTGTTCCCTGTAACATATGCGATGTCATCATTCCGTGTAACATACATTAATCCAGTGATATGTTAATGGATTGTTTAACATAGTTAAAAAATAATTTCTATGTTGCTTGAAATAAAATATATCAAAATATTAAATTATTTAAAAATATTATTTAACAAAAAATCTCTGGATGTTAGATTCTACAACCGTTAAAATAAATTTATCACTTGAAATTCATATGGGTTATCAAATATTTAATACATGAATGTTTCTTTCATAGAATCCTACATCATAAAACTATATACTAAAAAATCTCTTAAGAAGGTAAATCTGGAACCATAATGATTTCTTAAAGTAATATATAACAAGGTTACAACATAGAAGAACGTAGGTTAGGAGTGAAGACTGGATATAGAGGAAAAGTCTATATACATATAGGGAGTTATTAAGGTCCTCAAAAAAAATTAATTATCAAATAAAAGTTCGGAGCCTCAAATTCATAAATCTGGGAGGATTTATAAGGACATTTGTTCAATAAAGTTTAATGTATTAGGTGAACATGTGTTTTTTATCATTATCCTATCTTTTTGAAATTATTCTATTGATCAAAAATATAAAAAGATATGGATACATGATATGTTTCTATAAACAAAATTTCATTATTTTTTTGTGTTTTTATTTATTTGTGATTCATTAATCACATCAAGAATTGGATGTCCAAAAATTAACATTGATTCCAAAATCACTAAAATACACCTTTAGAAGATCCTAATGCCTCTAACAAAATTAAAAGTAAAACTATTTATCACCGAGTATCCAAAATAATAAATATGGTTAATAAATAAAGTTACACTTTTGTTTCATCATATATATATATATATATATATTCATCAAAAATAAATATACATTAACCCTGATCCCACATAGTCTAGTGGTAAGGGTGAAACCATCTTCAGTTATGGTTTCTAGACTCACAACCATTCCATACATCATTGGTTTTCACCTAACATACAAGACATCCTTTAAAAAAATTGAGTATAATTTCCAAAATATCAAAGATGGACAATCTTGAAGTAAAGTTAATAACTAGATAGACATTTAACTAGTTTTTATAAAAAATTAATGAATAAATACTTACTCCAATGTTTAACATAATCATTTCATTAATGGTTATCCTAATAACCCTTATCAATGATGAAAATCAAAAAGGTTAAAAATAGAGTCAGGAAATCAGCATTACATTTATTCCCCCATATATCATAAAGTAGCTCTTTCTTGTCGCATTAAAAACATGTAAATTAACATAAATCCATTTTTAAAACAAGAATTATTCCTTATATCAATTTATATTAGATCAATTCTATAAATAAACAAATGATTTAAACTTCGTCAATAATAGAATAAACCACCTATCAAAAAGACCATACACGGTTCCAAGGAAATTAGTAGCATCCATTTTACTTATCCATGTCCACATATATTTATCCCTAAAATACTATATTAACATAAATAACATATTAAGGGTTACCTTCCTTTAGTTATTAATGGAGATTTACGGTTATGTTCCTCTATCCAAAATATCATCTTTTTTTAAATCACTTCACCATTCCATTAGGAACATTAAAAGTAAACATGTAAATTTGATGCTAAAAAACATTAGTGAAAAATCCCTGTATATTTCATCATTTATAACATTTGAAAACAAAAATATAAAAGCGTCATCTAATTCATCCTCAATCCATTAACAATTCTACATTGTAAGATCCTTTTTTTTGAAAGGTATGTTTTTGTTGTGTTTTGGTTAAATCCCTTGTTTTTGAGTTTTTAAAATGTTTCCCGAAGGTATGAGAGGAATTGGGGGTGTTCCGGGGGCTCGGGGCCCGAAAGAAGGTAAATCTGGCCAAGACAGGGTTGGGTGCACGACTTGCGCACGATTTGGAAAATCATGCGACCTGCCAAGGCCAAACCGTGCGACCCCTACTCTTCCAAATAGTAGGTTGAGAACGGTTTGCGCACCATTTTCTAAACCATGCAGCTAAACTGTGCATCCACTTAATGTTGGAAAAATTACAAGTTTTCCACTCTGGACTTTATAACCCCAACTCAGGATTTTCCTCCCATCTTCTCCTCTTCACCCTAGGTGCGAATAAGACCTCCCAAGGGCTCCAAGAGATCAATCTCATTCGATCTTAAGGCATTTTTAGTGTCGTTGGTTGCGGATTGAAGCTCCGAGTAAGGCTAATATCATCCTTGGTTCTCTTTTTGGTAACGTACCTTCTCTTCCTCTTGTTCTGAAACCCTAAAACACTATCTTTTGGGTGAGTTCTAGGTTGAAGCTCCAAGGGTTGGTCGAATCGTGGTCTAAGGGCTCGATTGAGGGTACATTCAACCGCGGATTCAAGGTAGGTGGTCTACAAGTTATATCCCATGGTTATTTAGGGTTTTGTGCTTGTTTAGTTGTGTTCTTGATTTCCTTTGGTTATGTTTTGTATAACCTTGGAATGTTTGGTAATAATGGTTTCTAAAATGAAAAATGGGACCCCTCATGATCCACGTGGGATATGTTGGGATTTACATGACCTAATTAGGGCCATCCATGGGATATGTCGGCTTTTCCCAGATTTAGGGTTTGATATTTAACAAGTGACTTTGTTGAAATGAAATGTGTAGCCCTTGATAAATAATTTTCCATGATTGGTTTAATTTGGAATAGAATGTAGGTGATTCACATAGACACAGTAATAACTGAAGGGTTATTTGGAATGGGTTAAATGGTTGATTCAAGGAATGATTAACGGGTTAAATGGGTTAACGTGTAAAATGATAAATGACCATAATGGGATAGATTATGGGTATATTGTTGAATGCTTAGTGATATAGGAATAACACATGGGAATTGGGTGAATCGATAAATGATGTGAAATGGAAATGTGTTAATGGGTTAAGGCATAATGTGGTTTCCCATGTGGGTTTTTGTGAATGATGGTTTCCGCTGGGCAATGGTTGGAAGGTTGAGGGTTACTTATATATAATCATGTGCACATGGCTTGGTAGTGTGGGGTATGACTGAGGCTCTACGCCCATGAGCCGAGTGAAGAATGATGCTCTGAACTCCACCCTAAATGCATGGGGTAGGGATATTACTGATGCTCTGTTTCCCTTTCAGTTGAAACCACCCGGACTAAGGCTTCGAGGTGAGGATATGGTTGCATCCACCCAGACTCATGCTTTGAGGTGAGGATATGGTTTCACCCTCCCAGACTGATGCTTCGAGGTGAGGTTATGGTTTCTATGCGGGGTTAGTCCTAGTGAGATATGATAACATTGTGTTTACACTCCTGCATATGATTGTTGGCCTTAAACCCATGTAACATGATGAATGTGATTAACCCATGGAAATTTGATGAAATAGTAAGTGATGGAAAATGGTAATGAATGAATGGTAATTGAATGGAAATTTCTTGGGTCTTAAATAGGTTAATGGCACATTAAATAATTACATGGCATTTATCATTCATTTTCCCTTTGAATGTACTACCTGTTTATAATAGATATTTTGAAGACACCGTTGGTGGTGGCTTACTGGGTTGTACTCACACCCTACTCGGGTCGTCGTTGGGTACCCGAGCAGACTTCATGTTTTCGGGTTAGGACAAGGGCAAGGGTCCTTTCTAGTTAGCTGAGTGGACATGGGTAGCACTTGGTGGAGGATCAGGACGTGGGGTCAGAACCATTTTGGGGATTTGGTTGTTGTCTAATTCTGGGATTTGTTCACTTTTTCACTTTTAGTATGACATGACATATTTGTTATTATAAATGGTTGTTGTACTTCTTTCTTGGTGATTCATTTTTTTCGCTCTTTGGTTGTTTCTGTTGTGTCTTACTATGATAATGAGGGGGGTACAGTCTCCCCACTTGACTACATAGACCCTCGCTGCTAGTCGGCAGCCTTTGGCATACGGGGAGGGGCGCTTAAGGTCATGTAACGTCCCAGCTCAGAGCACCGGTTTAGTGGATTCTGGGTTGGGGACGTTACAATGTGGTATCAGAGGGAGGTTTTTCTTCTCCTTCTCTGAGGTCTTGTTATTTGGGATTGGTATCCAAGGGTTAAGATGTGTCGGGCCTTAGTAATGAGCTCGTGCTTTGGAGTAGCTAACCCATGTAAAAGGGAAAACCCAATTCCCCCTAGGTGGGAAATGTTGTTCTTGGTTGTGTGTTGTTACATTTGATTATATTTCAATGTTGGGTGATGCACATGTAGTTTAATGTGACTGTTTTATTATATTTGGGCTTGTGGGCTTAACGACATGAGGATTTGCATTCCTGCATCATTGTAGGAACCTAGGGAGATAAGTGAAATGCATTGTGTTAGGCACAGACACAGATTGGGTGTGTGATGTAGGAAAGTAGGGTGCATCACGCATTTCAGGAAATCAAGAAATAATGATAAGAATGAAGTAAAACAAGTGGGTAAATGATGTTAATGAAATGTAAGGGTTTGAAATGAAGTGAATAATGTTTTGAAAAATTTTGTGTGAGTTTGGTGGTAGTGCATGGTTGTTTACCCCATGTGCACCATGGCCCGCGGTAGGGATGGTTGGGGCGGTTGTAGCTAGTAAAGATCTTTTGTTGCAGTTGTGAAAGTTTTATGGTATGTGTGCTAAATCTCGTGTTTGGAATTGTAGAGAAATGCCACCACGATATCAGTTACCCATTGGGAAACGAGAGGATATTTCTGAGAACACTCCTCCAGTAGAGGAACAAGAAAATGCAGTGATCAATGAAGGTGGAGAAGACCAGTTTCAAGGGAACATGGATCGCCTTATGCAGATGATGGATTGGGACCCAGGGCGGGTTGCACCGAGCATGTTTGAGATGACTAGGGAGTTTCAGCTGCAACACCCTCCAACTTTCACTGGAGAGTGTGGGATAGAGGATGCGAAGTTTTGGTTGGAGTCTGTCCAAATGACACTGGATCATCTAGAGACCCCTTTCTAGAAGTGGGTAAAACTAGCCGCTTATATGTTGTGAGGCCAGGCTAGGCGCTCGTGGGACATTTAGGCTCAGGCCGAGTAGGCTGAGGGGATGTCAGGGATGGTTTTCCAGGAAATTTTTATGGAGCATTTCTACCTAGTGACTTTTAGGCAAGAGCGGGCTGCATAGTTTATGAGCCTGACTCAGGGATCACTATCAGTGATGGACTATACAAGTCGCTTCACTGATTTGAGACGCTTTGTCCCAGTGTTAGCAGGGGATGAGGTAGCGGTAGCAAGGCGTTTTTAGGATGGGTTGAGACATGATATCAGGTCTCAAGTAAATATGTTTCTCTTGAAGAGGTTAGTAGAGGTGATGGATCAGACACTCATTATTGAAGGAAACATGAAGGGAGCTTCGGGTAGTGGGCTTGTGGTGTCGGTGGGGCAGACGAGCGGTGCAGCTTGTGAGGGTCGGAAATGACGCCATGAGAGCTCAAAGCATGGCGGTAGCATGAAAAGTAGATGGAAGAGATGGTCCACCTCTCAGAGTGGGGATCAGGTGTTCTGCTATCAGTGTGGTAGGCCAAGGCATATGTGTGGTCAGTGTCCTTGACCACCAGTTGAGTGCCGTTCGTGCGGCAGGATGGGACATGTGCAGAGGTTCTGCAGGAACCCATGGCAGGTGGGAAAGTATAATGGCAGAAGGCAGGTACTAGATACGGGAAGGGGATCAGTTGCCCCATATCAGGCAGATAGTTGGAGCTCCACGGGTCGTAATGGTAGGGGCGATGGATGTGGAACCCCAGTTAAAGATCGCTCACGCCAGTAGGGCAGTGCAGCGTAGGGCATTCAGGCTGGAGCCTAGGGTAGAGGGGTAAATCAGCTTCAGGCAGTTCGGTTTTCACCAGGTCACGGTGAGGCTGGACCGTCGACGGTTCGATGTATGATCCTTGTAGATTATATGTTTTCTAGTGCATTGTTTGACAAAGGTGCCACACACTCTTTTATTGTTGCTCAACATGTGGTTGTGTTAGGTTTAGCTGTGGAGAGATTATGTGGAGTTATGTCGATTGACACTCCATTGGGAGTGCGGGTTGAGGATATCATGGAGTGAAAGGGATTTTCCTTGGAAGTTTGTAGGTATTGTTTTCTGTGGGACTTGTTCATTCTCGAGATGATAAGTTTTGACCTAATCCTGGGAATGGATAGTTTGGTGTTGTATTGGGCGTGTATAGACTGTTATCGTCAAAGGTTATCATTCAGGTCGCTTGAGGGTGATGCTTATGTCCACCGTGATGAATGGGATGTTCGAGCAGGGCGTGCATGGCCGTTTTGTAACATATGAGTGGAATTACGGCTCACATGGCATGTCTCTTGCTTGATGATGGTGAAAGAGGGGAATAGACTATTTTTCCTCGTGTGGTGGATCAGTTTCAGGATGTGTTTCCTGAGTATTTCTCAAGGTTGCCACCCGAGAGGGATGTTGAGTTCACGATCGAGTTGCTGCCGGGAGCGGTGCCATTTTCTATTCCGCCATACCTAATGGCTCCTGTAGAACTCCAGTAACTAAAGGTTCAGCTTGAGGGGTTAGAGTGTGAGGGGTTTATCTTTCCTAGTACGTCTCCTTGGGGATCTCCTGTGCTTTTTGCAAAGAAGGCAGATGGGTTGTTGAGTCTGTGTGTTGACTATCAGATGTTGAATCAGATGACAATGAAAACCCAGTACCCTCTTCCTAGAATAGGTGACTTGTTTGACCAGTTGAGGGGTGCATCAGTGTTTTCCATGATCGACCTGAGGTCAGGTTATCACCAGTTGAGGGTCAGGCCTTCTCACATACCGCAGACAGCTTTCCGGAGTCGGTATGGGTTCTTTGAGTTTGTGGTAATGCCTTCCGACTTGAGAAATGCGCTGGTAGTGTTTATGGCTTTGATGAACCAGATCTTTCATCCCTATCTAGATCGTTTTGTGTTTGTCTTCGTTGATGATATCTTAGTGTAATCGAAAACTCACTGTGATAATGCCCAAGATCTTGACATCGTCCTGGGTACACTAAGAGAGCACCGACTATAAACCAAGATGTCAAAGTGTCAATTCAGATTTGTGAGGTGCATTTTCTTGGTCATATCATCTTAGAGTCAGGTGTGTCAGTGGATCCAGAGAAAGTGCAGGCAGTTGTATCTTGGGAGCAGCCCAAGAGTGTTTCTGGTTATTGGAGTTTTCTGGGCTTGTCCGGGTATTACCGAAGGTTCATTCAAGATTCCTGTCGCTTGGTAGCACCAATCTCGGGCTTGACCAAGAAGGGAATCAAATTTTAGTGGTCTGGGGATAGTTAGAATGTTTCCAAGAGTTGAAGAAGCGGTTGAAGACCGCACGTGTCTTGTCCTTACCTAAACCGGGTAAGAAGTATATCGTGTTTTTTGATACATTCGGAATCGGACTTGGGGATGTGTTGATGCAGGATGAGTGGGTTGGGTCTTATGGGTCAAAGAAGTTGAGACCCCATGAGAGGAACTATCCCACTCGTGACTTTGAGTTGGCTGCAATGGTGTTTTCCTTGAAGTGCCGGAGGCACTATCTGTTGGGGGAACAGTTTATCGTGTTTACTGACCATAAGAGTTTAAATTACATCTTCTCATAGCAGGATCTGAATCTTTGGTAGAGAATATGGGTTGAATATCTTCAGTCATCTGACATTGAGGTGGTGTATACGCTAGGAAAGGGAAACAATGTTGCTGATGCTCTGAGCAGGAAGGTTCGAAATCAGGCGTTTCTGGAGTCCAGCACCGAGTGTAAGGAGATGGATTTGTTTTCAGAGATGCACGTGGAGGTGTAGAAGGAGAGTGGTTAGGTCACTCTTTCTTCCTAAATGATAGGGTCGAAGCTTTTTGATTCGAGTTAATGAGAGACATCTTGGTGATCATGAGTGCTTGTCCATGAAGGAAAAGATTAAAGGTAGGGAGATACCTTCTGGTTGGCCCATCGGTGTGGATGGTGTTATTCGTGTTTGTGATCGGGGTGTTGTGCCAAAGTGTGTGCAAGAAGAGTTGATGCGTGAGTTCCATTAATCAAAGTGGGCAGTGCATCCTGGTTTGACCAAGATGTACTGTGATATCCGAAGGCAGTTTTGGGGTCCTGGAATGAAAAAGGAAGTGGTGGGCTTTGTAGAACGGTGCCTTACCTGTCAGCAAGTGAAGGCCGAGCATCAACGCCCAGGTGGGTTGTTGAATCCATTTCCCATTCCGGAATGGAAGTGGAATTATGTATCAATGGATTTTTTCATGGGTATTCTGAGGACGCCGCAGAAGAATGATACAATTTGGGTGGTCGTGGATCAGTTAACGAAAGTGGCTCATTTCATACCAATTAAGGATACCTATACAGTTGACCAGTTGGATGAGTTGTACATTCGGGAGATAGTGTGGCTGCACGGTGTTCCGCGAACCATAGTTTCGGACCGAGATCTGCATTTCACGTCGCTTTTCTGGCAATGGTTACAGAAGGCGCTTGGTACGCAGGTGTTTTTGAGTATGAATTTCCACCCGCAGACAGATGGGCAGTCAGAGCATACAATCCATGTGTTGGAAGACTTTTTGGGAGCTTTTGTCTTGGACTTTGGTGGTTCATAAGAGAGGCACCTGTCGTTGGTTGATTTTTCCTACAAAAATAGTTTTCATGATTCAATTTAGATGGAACCATTTGAGGCGCTTTATGGGAGACCATGTAGATCTCCGTTGTGTTGGCTAGAGGCCAGTGAATTTGAGTTGTTGGGGCCGAGTCTCGTGCAGGAGATTTCTGAGAGAGTTCAGTTGATCAGGAATAGAATGGATAAAGCTCAGAGTAGGTAGAAGTTGTATGAATATCGGAGGCTTAGACCTCTTGAGTTTGGGGTGGGTGATAAAGTATTCCTTCGGGTGTCGCAAAGGTTGGGTCACTGTCAGATTTAGATGCAGGGTATGTTAGCGCCCAGGTATGTGGGACCTTTTGAGATTGTGGAGAGGATCGAACCAGTGGATTGTTGATTGGCTCTTCCACAGTGGTATGGTGGGATGTATTATTTGTTTCATGTGTCGTAGCTTTGACGATATCAGCCTGACCCATCTAATGTTGTTGATGTTGATGATGTGGAGCTTGAGGTTGATGCGTCCTTTGAGGAGCATTTGGTTCATGTGGTGGATCGTAGTGAAAAGGTCTTGAGAGGCAAGGTTTTGTCATTAGTGACAGTACTATGACAACATGGAATGTTCAGGATGAATCTTGGGAGCGGGAATTGGATGTGCCGGCTCAGTGGCCCAAACTCTTCTCTTCAGTGGAGAAATGTGGCTTAGGACCTCGACTCGAGGACGAGCCATTATAAGGTGGAGAGGTTGTAAGATACCAGTTTTTTAAAGGTATGTTTTTTGTTGTGTTTTGGTTAGATACCTTGTTTTTGGGTTTTTAAAATGTTTCCTGAAGGTATGAGAGGCCTTGGGGGTGTTCTGGGGGCTCGGGGCACGAAAGAAGGGAAGTCTGGCCAAGACAGGGCTGGGTGCACGACTTGCGCACGATTTGGAAAACCGTGCGACCTGCCCAGGAAAAACCTTGAGACCCCTCCTCCTCTGGACAGAAGCTTGTGCACGGTTTTCACACCATTTGTTAAATCTTAAAGCTAACCTGTATGGCCACTTAAAGTTAGAAAATTTACATTTTTTCCACTCCGGGCATTATAACCCCAACTCGGGATTTTCCTCCCGTATTCTCCTCTTCACCCTAGGTGCGAACCAGACCTCCCAAGGGCTCCAAGAGATCAATATCCTTCAATACTAAGGAATTTTTGGTGCCATTGGTTGTGGATTGAAGCTCCGGGTAAGGCTAATCTCATCCTTGGTTCTCTTTTTGGTTTAGGGTTAGTACCTTCTCTCCCTCTTGTTCTGAATCCCTAAAACCCTATCTTTGGGGTGAGTTCTAGGTTGAAGCGCCAAGGGTTAGTCGAATCGAGGTCTAAGGGATCTATTAGGGGTGTGTTCAACAACAGATTCAAGTTAGGTGGTCTATATGTTATATCCCATTGTTATTTAGGGTTCTGTGCATGTTTTGTTGTGTTCTTGGTTTCCTTTGGTTTTGTTTTGGATAACCCTAGAATGTTTGGTAATAATGGTGTTTAAAATGGAAAATGGGAACCCTCACGCTCCCCATGGGATGTGTTGGGATAGACTTGTCCTAATTGGGGCCATCTATGGGATATGTCGGCTTCTCCTAGATTTGGGGATTGATATTGAACAAGTGACTTTGTTGGAATGAAATGTGTAGCCCTTGATAAACATGTTGGCATGATTGGTTGAATTTTGAATAGAAGATAGGTGATGCACCTAGACTTGGAAATAACCGAAGGGTTATTTGGAATGGGTTAAATGGTTGATTCATGGAATGATGAATGGGTTAAAGGGTTTAACATGTTAAATGATTAAATACCATAATGGGATAGATTATGGGTCTAGTGTTGAATGCTTAGTGAGATAGGCATAACACATGGGAATTGGGTGAATGGTTAAATGATGTGAAATAGTAATGTGTTAATGAGTTAAGACATAATGTGGTTTCCCATGTGGGTTTTTGTGAATGATGGTTTCCATTGGGATATGGTTGGAAGGTTGGTGGTGATTTATATATAAGCATGTGCACATGGCTTGGTAGTGTGGGGTATGACTGAGGCTCTAAGCCCACAGGTCGAGTGAAGACTGATGCACTGAACTCCACCCTAAATCCACGGGGTAAGGATAGGACTGATGCTCTGCTTCCCTATCGTTTCCATCCACCCAGACTGAGGCTTCAAGGTGAGGATATGGTTGCATCCACCCGGACTGATGCTTCGAGGTGGGGATATGGTTCCACCCACCCGGACTGATGCTTAGAGGTGATTTTATGGTTGCTATGAGGGGTTAGTCCTAGTGAGATAAGATAACATTGTGTTTACCCTCTTACATGTGATTGTTGGGCTTAAACCCATGTAACATGATGAATGTGATTAACCCATGGAAATTTGATGAAATGGTAAGTGATGGTAAATGGTAATGAATGAATTTTAATGGAATGGAAATGGCTTGGTTGTTAAATCGGTCAATGGCACATTAAATAATTATTTGGAATTTATCATTCATTTTCCCTTTTCATGAAATACCTGTTTATAATTGATATTTTGTAGACACCGTTGGTGGTGGCCTACTAAGTTGTACTCACATCCTGCTCGGGTCGCCGTTGGGTACCCGAGCAGACTTCATGTATATAGGTCATGACAAGGGAAAGGGTCCTTTCTAGTTAGCTGAGTGGACATGGGTAGCACTTGGTGGAGGATCCAGACTTGGTGTTGGAACACTTTTTGGGATTTGGTCGTTGTCTTATTGTGGGATTTTTTCACTTTTTCACTTGTAGTATGACGTGACATATTTATTGTTGGAAATGGTTGTTGTACTTCTTTCTTGGTTATTGATTATTTTTTCTGCTATTTGGTTGTTTATATTGTGGATTAATCTGATAATGAGGGGGGTATAGTCTCCCCACTTGACTACATAGACCACCGCTGCTAGCTAGCTACCTTTGGCGTATGGGGAGGTGCACTTATGTTCATGTAACCACCCGGCTCGGAGCACCGATTTAGTGGCTTCCGGGATGGAGACATTACAGACATCATCATATTAAATAATACATCTTTACATTCATATTTTATATGTAGCCTTATCATCATCCATATTGTTACCATTAAATGCACCATCTTTTTTATTCTCTTCATGATATTTTTTATTGGGTCACCGAGTTGCATATTGACCATTCAATCCATACATAAAAAATATAGCTTTTGATGATTTCGTAGGGAGACCAATATTCTTGTCTATTTCATTAACCAAACTGTTCATTTTTCCTTCACAGTAACTTGATATGTGTTCTTATATTACACTATCAAAACATATTCTTGTTTGTCAAATACATTAAATTAGGTGATTCATTCTGAATTCTTAACATAATGGAAATTTATTTTTATTTATTCCATGCTCTCTATTACCCTCACTCTCAGCGAACACCTATTTCCCCTTCTTTGGTGAGTCAAATATTTGGTTAAGGTAATCATTGTTAATCGTGTTTCATAAAAAAAAATTATCCCTGGTAACAACATCTTTCACACCAGTGTTCATTGCACATTATTTGTCGTTAGAAAATATTCCATCACATTCAATATTTATTATGTAACTTCAAATTCCATCTATTTACTAAAACCAAAAACCTAGTGTGAGCATTACTTATCTTAGCAAAAAACTACACCTACATTAAAAAATATAAAAAGGATATTTAAATCAAGAAACTATCCTTAATATAAGACACTTTTGGTTCATCGTAGATTATTCAGGTCAAATATATATTTAAATACTTCATGGCAGTTTGAAATGATTTTGTGATTTTTTGAATCATTCCCCATGGGAGTGTCAATCTAGGAGTGTAGCGATGCCTTTTGCTGTGTAACAAATTTCCCCTAATCAAGATTGAAACAACTCTTTATAGTTTTTACACCTAGATATATTCCATCCAGAGGGACATATACTTATATTATCTATACAGTGATGTATTTTTAGAAAAACTCTCACTCTATCCATTTCCAAAATTCGAGGATATTTTTCTAAACATTAACTCATCATTTTACAATTCCTTAGAGAAATCCCCAAGATACATCCTTAGAAATATAGCTACAGATATAACTATAATTTTCATATTCTAGCTTCGAATGTATGAGTATACGTTTCCTCGTATAAAAACTATAGGCACCCTCATTTTTCAAAACATTAAAAATACATAATATTTACAAAATACTTAAACATTATACAAATAGACACCAAAAGGTAGTATTTGGTCTACTGCCTTTAGAAACATCAAAATGTAAAAAATAGTACATGAATGAGCTACATAATTTCCCTACTAAGTTTGGAAAGACTATAACCCCTATCCTATATATCAAACATTCAAATATCTTTATAAACTGGGGAATGGAATATAAAAAGGTGTGATATTAGATGCTTAGTATTTGTAAAAATTGATTCATGTATGTATAATTAGGAGAATAAGGGTATGTGAACATGATCATGAAAATATACAATCACACCCTACATTTCAAATATCATACACTTGAATCATGGCATAAAGGCTCTCATTTCATATGAAATTAATCCTAATGAAATAATGTGTATAATCTATGAAATCATAACATATGAATAAAAAAAGGAATTATGGAATACACATAGGAATATAATCTGATTTTCATAGTTTCCAAGGCATTTTTTACATGTCAATCTTGGAATTATGGGTTCACTCTCCCCTACGATCTTTGTAGTCATAGAGTAATACCATGTCCGTCTTAGTAACATGAGTTCACTCTTTATACCATCTTGGTAGTCAAGGTTCACTCCCATGGCCTTCTTAGAAGTCAAGGTCCATTCCAAATACCAAAATAGTCTATCTCAAGAGATGTATATCTTTAACTAATGAATTATAGGGATATATAGGTTCTCCTATTTGATAATGAAATCATACATACATTTTCCCTAAAATCATAAGAAATCATATCATAACTAATGCACTGAAATTGGAATCATAAACATGTGAACATATTATAACCTATGGAAAGAGATATAGGTTTCCTAATAATTTCATTAAAAGAATAACCCATGAAAGTGAAATGAATTTCATAAACATATAACCCATGAATGAGAAATAAGTTTCATAAATTGATAACCCGTGAAAGAGAAATGAGTTTCATAAATACCATGGCATTAAGCATAACCAATTCATTGAAATAACATCAATGGAACCTTTTGGTCATTTCCTCTAATGGAATGTAAAACCTAAAAAGAGTTTATCTAATATAGATAATAATTTTAAAATATATTTCAACAACATTTCATGAGGAAAATATCATTCCTTGTTATAAATAAAAATGTTATTTAATACATGAAACCATTAAAAAATCATCTTCTTAGAAAATCTTTTGAAAACCTATAAAGAAGAATTGAAACCATTTTATAAACCACTTCCCTTGGAAATTTATAATATAATATTTAAAACTATTTAAAACCCTTTTTGTTTGAAAAAAAATTTAAAAACATAAATGAAAAGTGTGAAAATGATTAGAAAATATTTTTACATAAAATCATATGAAATAACAGTGAAATTAATTCAAAAAACACTTTTTTTAAAATACATTGAGAACATAATGATATAGTATGAAATTTTTTTAAAACCTTTTTACATGAAAACATATGAAAGAAGTTTGAAAATGGATTTAAAACCATTTCATTAAAAACACATTGAAAACATAATTTAATGCTTGAAATTTTATTGAAAAAAATTTTACTTGAAAACTTTTTAAATAATCATAAATTTTTCTTGAAAACTATTTCATTGAAAATAAATTGAAAAATTTTATATAAATATTGAATATATGTTTGAAAAAAAATTACTTGAAAACATATCGAATAATCTTAAAAATGATTTGATAACTATTTCATTAAAAACACAATGAAAACATATTAATAAGGGATGAAAACATTTTGAATATATATTTTCTCTATAATTAATTTTAAATACATTTTCTTAAAGAATAACCATTTAAAAGTAAAATTGAAGCATAAAGGAATGATAACGGATATGTTTGTACATATCGTATGAGGTAAAAAGTGAATGTTATTTGTACGTTAAATAGAATAAACAAATTTAAAATTCGGAAATTGATATAAATATTAATTTTAAGAGATTATTAAAATAAAAAAAAGTTAAAAAAAAAATTTTGAGATTATAGGTGAATTGTATAATATTCTTGGAAACCCTTTTTAGAAAACATAGATATCCAACCATAGAGTGAGTAAAGTCATGCTTTCTTAAAAACATTTTCTTAAATATATCATTTACCAATGAGTTTAAAATGGTTCCAATACTTGAAAATATCTTTAATAAATAGATAATAAATAAAATCAAGAGTTTTCTTGAGAGATGGACCATACGATTTCATCAAAAAATCATAATCATTAACAACCTTGAGAAGTGATGTGATTGTTTTAATAAACTCTTACCGCTTGGTTACATGGGATAATAATATCCTTGTAAGAAAAGGAAATTAAATAAAGGATAACATATAATGAACATAATTTTTTTCATGGTATAAAATGCAAAAGGAATGTTTATAAACCTCAAAAAGATATCTAGGTTCATAAGCAAACATGAGTCTTAAAGAAGGAAAATTGAGACAAAAATATTTACCGATTCGGTAAATTCTGAAACGTAAACCACATGAAATAAGGATCATAAAATAGATATGTAAATTCAAATATATTAGTGTATAAGATATATATAATCAAATCATGGTATGTATTTATACTAAACAAAAGGAATGAGTGGAAAACATATCATGTATCCCACAAAAATAAAAAGAGAGATGAAATCCATTTACCATCTGTTGTGGCTCTCTCCGTACTTGTACAAGATTCTGGTATAATAAATATAATTATATTATAAATATTATAAAAATAAAATTTTGAAATATAATACCATATCTGGTTTTATTAGGACCTTATATTACCATTTTCTTAATGATACTATGTTATGGTTTTACTTCGGGTAATATTCACTCTGTTCGTTACATGTGTCTTAATTTGTTATATCACTGGTCCTTATACTTATATCATGATTAAAAATGAAAATATTGATATTAATATAATTTATATACATTATATTAATATTATAATAATCCATAGAATAATTATGTATGAAATTTGAAACACTGTAAATAGAAATGGTAAGCCATACAAACACATGAACGATGTTTTTATTTTAATTGTCGTATTGAAATAATGTATGAAATTGAAATGTGTGTTTATATATATATAAGTATTCCATTATAATTTATATATCATTAATGTTAACTATTCCCATCCTTAATACATTCTATGTGGCGTGTGAACAAATCACATAGCTTTGAGGGGCGCCAGTCCACACTTCCTCAAACGAGATTATCATTTTAACACCAAATGGAATGTAAAACGATATGAGTTATAAAAAATAATAAAGAATATTAAAAAAAAATATTATATATGAAATATATAAAAATATTTTCCATCATAATGGCCACCATGATTGATAGTAATGGAAAAAATGAACAATCATCGTATTGTGAGGCAGTAGTTCACTGTACACAGAAATAGTACGTTCGCTACCAATTAGATAAATTTTTGTGTAAGTGTAGGTCTAATAAAGAGAATAAAAATAACCCATTATATTTTCGATACTATTTTTTCATGAAATAATAGAATAAATAGACTAGAGGGTGTGGATAAGAAATAAAATTGAAAGTAGATTATAAGAAGATGTTATCTCTTAATCGGGTAACTACAAATGGTTTGTACCAAATAGATTCATTGAGATTACTGGTTCCCAAGGTATGTATTAATTGCATAAGGTAGGAATGTATTTATTTTTTTCAATAGATTTTGGGTGATATATTTGGCTTGAGAGGTGTGAGTAAGTGGGTAGAGGTAGTGACCTTTTATAGGGAAGGGAAAGGACACACATGGCATTGTATTAAAACAACATACTTTTACCCACGTTTCTACAAAATAAATGTCACACAAAAGAAATAAAACTCAATAAATAAGGTCTCAAGGATGAATAATGTCTAAAAAATCTCTGTTGGATAAGTGTCTTGGCCGTTTTGGGTCTTATATATTTGGAATATTACTTTATCATCCTTATTTTTTTCTGGACCGATGTAATTAATTTTATTCACTTTCACTAATATTTATTTCAAAAAAATTTACTATATTAAATATTTAAAAATTATTTTTACTAGAAATATTTATTACATTCTACTAAATTCTAATCATATAATTGGTAGAAATTAATTTAAAATTAATCATGCTAATGGGACAAAAGAAAATATTTTCCACACTAACTCTTTAAAATGAATGCTGGGTTTTTATATCCAAATTAAATGTGAAATTAGTTTCAATTTCTTGAAATGAGTTAATTGATAAAAATATTATCTATCTATACAATCAAATAAATTAGAAATATAATTTAACCCTATAAAAAATATATGAAAAAACGAGTTTGAATTAAAATCCAGGATTTTTAACTATTCATTAAAAGATAAAACCTTACATAAAAATACCAAAAATTTATCCACAAATAATGTTTATGTTTTTATTCCAATTATAAATTTTATTTTGACATAATTAATCAACAAATGATTAAAAAATGTATTTAAAATTGCTTCTCCATTAAATGTGGTAAAAAATCCCCTACAAAAATATAAGTTTTTAAGCATAAAATTATGTTTGTTCTTTTCTTCTGCATATAAAATCTGTTGGATAAATATAAATATTTTTTATTGGATATATATAATATTTATTACACTAATACTATTCAATAATTTTAATTAATTGATTTTATTTGGTTAAAACATATTAGATACCATAATAATATTTTCCTTTATTTTGAATCTGTTTTCATATTCAGTTCTAATTAATAAGTAAAATATGATTTCTTATTAAATTTTGGTAAACCAAAAAATTGAATAATTTAGTTAATAATATTCATAACCATAAAATTAATATATCATTACTATCACATTGTAATAATAAACATATTAATATATTATAGTTTGGTAATACTCTGTATTGCATTTTACGCAAGCCATCAAAGAAGGTCAACATTACACTAAATAATGTTAATCTCATTGTTTCATATAACACACTATAGTTCCATGTTATTTGTGTCATACACGATGATAGTTATGTCTAATATAAATGTTTAACATAGTGAAAAACTATTTTTAGTGTTGTGTGAAATGAAAAAATATTAAAATATTAAATTAGTTTAAAAAAATTTCACAAAATCTTGGGGTGTAACACATAATAATAGAAATATTGATATTTAATGAAATATTAGATGAATAATTATCATAAGTAAATGGAATGTACAAAAAGTTAATAAGTAATGAATATGGCATTATTCCCATGGAAATTAAGTTGAGGTGAAAAACCCTAACCACATGTAATCAATCAAACCGTATTATAATTTAATTTAATAATAATCATATTAAAAATTGAATTCCATGAAAATAAAGAGTTTCATGAAATTATATATCATATAATGTATACATTAAAAAGACAAATGAAATTAGTAGGGAATAAAGAATATTTCATTGAAATAAACATGAGATGAGAAACACTTACCTTATGTCTGAAAGTGTTCTACATGTTAATTTAATATCCTAGATAATCAAATTTTATTTACTAATTACTTAATTTTTAATATTTATAACATATAATTTATTTATTTTAAATTTAATAAGTACATTTATGGGCATATTTATGAGTTATAAGGTTTAATTTTGTTGTTCTAGGAGCATTATTTTCATGGATTCATGACTGGTTCACTTATGTATAATTATAAAAATTCTATAAAAATTGATATAATTCTCTAGAAGTAAAATAAAATGGAATTAATATAATAAATTAATTCAAATTGTCACATATATAATTATTATTATAAAAAGATTATTTATTCAAAAAAAAATTACTAAAAAATGATTAGTTTATTTTGGGGTGTTTTTATGACCATTAAGAACTAGTGTCAGTTTATTTAATATTATGTTGATATAATGGTTCCAAAACATTAAATATGTTTTAATAAAAATATTATAATATTTTTAATCCATATAAATGGTCATATTACTATCTATAATTTTGGTAATGAAAAATAAAAACTCATCGTCCATGAAGGTAGTGAATCAACACCTCACAGATTATGTTTCCCATTTTAGAATTAAATGTAAAAGAGAATAGATTAAATATTGATATTACATTAAAATTATAAAATTAATGTAAATATATAATTCTATAGTTTCCATTCCAATTTTTATAGAGGATGTGGGGAGAGGATAAGAAAATAATATCAATTAAAAGAGAAAGAAGGTGGATTTTACCTCTCTAATATAGTCTCTCTAGAAACCATCGTAAGACACATGGAGTTTTCCTTTTTGTAGTACCATAGTGTGATGGACATGGGTAAGTATCTTGTAAATGTCTATTGGATTAATTTAGACAATATTAAACCCTTTTAATGTGATAATATAAAGGTGGATATTTTTGTGTGAGGACTAGGGCACTTTTGAATACATTATTGATTTATTTATTATTTTGGATAAATAATATAAATAGTGTTTGTTATTATTAATACGCATGATTTCCTGTTAAGGGGAGTTATAAATATTCATTGGTTACATAATAAATATATAAAAATACATGTACTTGGATTAAAATATTAAATACTGTAAATTACCATATTTCATTATTCAATAAAGATTCATTTATTTCATAAAAATCCCAAAAATTCACCCTAACCATTTCCAACATGTAACTTTAAAAACTAGACCTGATTTTATATAAATAATTTTCCAGATATGATATATTTATTTTCTAATTGAAATAATCATTTATTCATAAAATACTTATTTTAAAATTATAACTAATTTTAGGCTACTATGGAAATTTAATTGAGTACTCATAAAATTTTATAATAATTATATAAAAAATATATTAATTTTTGAAACTATTTTATGAATAAATTTTTTGTTTAAGTTAATATTTTAATTATAAAATTATAAAATCATTAATGTTTTTAAAAAACACCAACACTTAATTAATAATGTTTTAAAAAATATTTAATTATTCTATGATATAATTATATTATAATTTCATTTATGATATAGTAAAATTTAATGAATAATGTAATATGTGACGATATTATTCTAATGTTTTATTTATTATTTTGAACATTCACATTCTTATTCCATGGGATATCTTAAAATTTAATAGTATATCATAGATTATTTAAGCATGCTATTGAATGCAATGTAATTTATTGAATAAATTTAATTATTTAAGAAGATACTAAACATAAAATAATGATTTTTTATATTCTTACCTACATCAAAAATTTCAACTTATAAATTTTTCAACCAATTTTACATTCTAAAAACATGTCAGTTTTTTTTAATTATAAAATCATCTGGTTTCCATGTTGCACCATTAATTTTACGGTTTCTACAAAGAACCATTTCCAATATAGTCGATAATTTTCTCAATAATTTCTCAATACTGTTATGAATCTTTATATGGTCTTAAATGTATGGAAAATTAGGTTTTATTTTTATATCTTCATAGATGAGTACATTCGTTGGCTCTAGTATATAATTCTTTAAAAATGATATATGGAACATGTACTGAACAATGGAGAGACATTGGGGAATTACTAATTATTATGCTACAAATCCAATGAGTTCTATAATTTCAAATGTTCTAAGGTACTTGGGGCATAGTTTCCCTTTCTTAAGAATGTTTATGACATACTTCCTTTGAGATAAATTCATAAAGATATGATCTCTCCCTTGAAATTATAAATCTTTTATCTGGTTTATTGATAACCATCCAAAATAATTTTATCTATTTTAATATAAGCCTGAATAGTTATTAAATTTTTGTGGTTTCCTCAACATTTTTTGGGCCTTCAAGTTTCCATTCAGCAATACCACACCAACAAGTAAGAGTATGGCACTTCTTTCCTAATAATTCATCACATGGTTCCGTTTGAATAATATAATGAAACTATTACTGTTGGAAAACCCTGCAAAAGATAAATAATGATCCCAAATACCTTGAAATTCATGTTAGAGAAATATAAACATGCCTTTTAATGATTGAATAGCCCCTTCATACTATCCATCTATTTGAGGAGGTTAGGTAGTGATAAAAAGAAGCTAAATATCTATATAATTATAAAGAATCTCTGAAAGTTTATATGTAAAATGAGGATCCCAATCAGACACAATCAATATAGGTTCACTATATAGTCTTATAAAATAAGTAATATAGTGTCTTTATAGGGACTTTAGAGTCAAATATTCTCTTTTATAAATAATATGTATCATTTTTTATAGTGATTAACAATAAACCATATTTCATTATTCATTCTTGGTGTCCTTGGTAGTCCTATGACAAAGTCCATCAAAATGTCATCGAACATCCACAATTGAATTGGTAGAGGTTACATGGATCCTCTAGGATGAATTCTCTCATATTTCACATGTTGACCAATTAGGAATATTAAAATATAGTAAAAAAACATAATAATTCATTTTATCCCTCAAAAAATGCTTCTTCAAATCTCTATACAACTTGGTTCTACTAGGGTCTATAGAGAGATTTCACCATGAGAATAATCTAATAGTTACCATTTTTGCTAAGGTATTGATGGAACACATATCATTTTTCCAAATTTTATAAATCCATCATCGTAAATAACGTACTCCAATTTTCCATTTTTAACTGCTTTAATTTTATTTTGAAAATACACATCATCATATTGATAACTTTTTATCTTCTCCAATAAATATGGTTATACTATATTTTGAAAAAGGTGCGGCATTTTACATTCCATAATAATTATTATAACCATATTTACCAATTAATTGAACAAAGTATATTTTTTAATCCAAATTTGGATTATATGTCTATGATATTTAATTCTTAATGCACCCAATACTTTATCTACTATTCCTGTGTAGTAGTGTATTGAGAAGTCATAATATTTGAGTAACTAGATCCATCTTATTTGACACATATTTAATTTTCTATGCGAAAAAATGTATTTCAAACTCATGTGATCCATATACATGTCACATATTTCACCATAGGGATTGTGTATCTATATAATTACATTGTATATTATTGATGATAAATCAATATCATGAGTTCGATATGTTTCCATCAAACCTCATCTTCTTTATTACAAATGTAATAGAGTATTCATTTTTCATGAGGATACAACCCAATCCTTTATCAAATACATAAATTTATATCAAAACTCCATTATTTTGTGACGGTGGAGTCCAAATTAGAGTAATGACTAATATTCTATTCAATTCTAGAAATCAATATTCACATAATTTATCCACAATAACTGAAGCTCTTTATTTGTGAGATTTGTTAATAGGTTTGGAATTCAGAAAATATTATGAATGTAATTTCGATATAAACCTCTTAAACTCAAAAAACCACATACCTTGATTATTTTTGTTATTTTTGGTCATTCATGAACTGGCCTTAACATCATAGCATAAACTGAGATTCCATAGATAGAGATAATAAGTCCAAGAAAAGAAATTTTCTCATTCCAAAATTCACATATGTAAAATCTCCCATATAAATTATTCATACCAAGACTATCAATAATGATTTTCATGTGATTATCATGGTATTTATCAGTTTTAGAATATATTCTAATATCATCAATTCATAACACAGCAATAATTTTCACATTATTCCTTGAATACTCTATTCATTAGATCTATAAAAACAAAGGATAAATTAGTCAATCCAAATGAAATTACTATACCCTCGTGTTATCTAGACCTCGTTTAAAATGATATCTTTGGAATCTATTACTTATTTACATGTATTTGATGATATCTATATCGAAGTTCAATCTTCAAAAAATACTTAGATATGTGAATCTAGTCAAATAAACCATCAATTCCAAGTATCATATACTTTTTCATTATCATAAATTCATTTATTTATCTATTATAAATTCAAAACCTCATGGAACCATATTTCTTCATAAAAAATTGAACATGGGATCTCTATAGAGAAAAACATGGTGAATAAATCCATTATTAATCAACTCCACTAGTTTATTATTCAACAACACCAATTCTACAGTTTCCATTCTATAGGGATCCCTTAATATTTGTTTTGAATCAGTGATTTAATCAATGATAAACTCAACTTGATGCTCTATAGAGTGTGCACTTAATTCCTTAGAAAACACATCAATGTCTCCTTGTATAATAGGTAAATTCTCAATTTGATGATTTCTTTCTTCATCCCTAAATGTTTTTCTCTTCCTCCCAAAGAGTATCTTTGAGTAGAGATACTAAAGGTGAATCTAGATAAGAGTCAAATAATGGATTTTCTATTCTAAATACATGGAATTATAATTCATTATCAAAAATAATAATTTCATTCTTCATTAAAAAAAGTTTCACATTAATATTTATAATCCAATATATAATTAGGATTATATCAAAGTCAACCATAGGTATGATGATAGGTATATCAAATAAATCATTTTTTATTCATTAATAGGAACTGTACGATATATCTTTGTTTCTATTATAATTCCCTTATTATTTTTGAAAAATAACTCCCTTATTAAATCAAAAGAGATATGTCTTGTTTTACTGGAAGACTATGAAGATATTAAAGAGAAAAATGGATCGGAATCAAATACATAATTTTAAAAACGTTATGATAGGATGAATGTACCTTCCAATACATTATTTGGTACTTGTACCTTATCTATAGTGATCAGATAAGCTTTTATATCTCAAATATTCCTATTCTATGGTAAACTTGAATTACTCTTGGAACATTAGTTTAAATAATTCCCTATTTCATTGAATATAAATAACTGGATATCATTATATTGTTCCCTTTGAACTCATGAGATAAATGACACATGCCTTTTCACATGTAACACACTCATGTTCCCATCAGACATTTTCCTTGATGTCTCTTTCGATAATTTTTACAATATTAAAAATGGTTCATTCCATTGTTATTATTTGGTTCTTTAATATTCTCACATTTCTCATACCAACTCATCTTCTCTTGATTTTCTTTGAATATATAAGATCTAGAAATTTTTTTCCTTTGATAGCACATTCTATTATTTCATAATATTATAAAAATGATTAATATTTGAGTTTCCTTCATGATAATAAGAATAAAACAAAAAATAAATTAGTAATATCGTACTTGGAATAAGTTATAATACTTAGGTTACATTTCTAGTATTAGAATGGTAACCTCATACTCCAAAACACAATATTTTTCTTTTGGTTTAATCTAAAGAATGTTATCTTTATAGTTGTTCCATTTGCACAAGGGAAATAAATTTAAAATAATGTTTATTTAAATGTTATCCATTCCAATTTTTCTATTTCAGCAGCCACCATAGTATTCTAGATCAATATCCACCATTGATCATCATCTACAATGAGACAACATGCTGTTAGTACTTCCTTTTCCCTTTAATAACATCTCAATCCTCTAAATATCTTTTCATGGGACTTGATCAATTTCTCATCTACAACTGGATTAGTAGTCCCACTCAAATATGGGGAATTATTCCACATGAAACGATCCAACATAGGTATAGTATGGTTATTAATTATTACCTATGTAATATATCATAATATGGTCATGATTTGATCAGTTCCAACACCAACTTCATTGACTTTATCTATTGGGAAATACGTACATTTTTTGTGGGTATTTATTCATTTCCTTTTATTAAAATCAATAACTAAAAAATGAGACGCACTATGTTATCTAATAATCATAAAGAGAATAGATCAACAAAATAAATATTATTTTCAAGGTAAATGTTTTTAAATACTAAAAAGGTGTTATCATATTTATCAAATTGGTTATATTTATTTTAAAATATTTTTCCCATGTTTTCAAATAAACTTATTATGATACAAACTATAAATACTTAGACCCTAGTTGCCTAGAGGTAGAACCTTACTTTATTACACTATCACAGATAATATATTCAAATTTCAAACGACCGACCAGTTTAGTTATATTGAGATATAATACCTTACATGGAAACAATATTATATTGGTAATCACATAAAAAAATATGAAGGAATTTAATTAAATCCTTTAACTCATAAAAAACATTTCAACTTCATATCCTGGGAAAAGGATAAAAAATAAAAGGGTGAGCTTAGGTTCTTAGTACGTATTAAATACAATCGAAGATATCATGAAAAAATAATAAATGAAACATAAATAATATGGAAATTATTATATATGACTAAAATAAATGAAATTTCATCAACACTTTTAAATCATTGTAATATAAGTAGTAATCATTATAGGAATAGAAATGGTTGGACACAAATTCCATTTGATAAATAACATTATTTCAGTATGAATCAATGGATAATATTGTAATTAAATACCCATGGACAATAATAAATTACATATTAATTAATGAAATGATTAATAATTTTAAATCCATGATCTGAGGAATGATTGTACCTTTACCCATTTGATCTTTTACAAGACTGTTTAATCATTATGGAAAAAAACCTATTTAACTTGGACAAGGTAGTCATATAATGAGACTACTGATGCATAAAGGGTTTACCTATAACTGAGACCCACCCATGTCTGTATGTGAAATGAATTAATAATATTTATAAATGATTTATATAATTAATTAATAAATATTCTTTATAAAAAAAATTATTTATCGACTAAAAGAAAAATATTTAACATTATTTACACAGTTAATCAAACAACCGTCAAAGTTAACACTATATAAAATATTGGTACATGTATTAAGAAATAATCAAATCCATGAAATAATATATATTGGTATTTAATAAAATATTCAATGAATTATGACCATAAATAATATTAAATTACACAGATGTAATAGGTGATGAATAAGGCAAATATCCCACTAAAATTAAAGTGAGATAAAAACCCCAAACCACATGTAATATATCGAATCATATGCCCAAAAAAATTCATAATAATAAAATGAATCATTTAATAGCATGATGATAATGATTTAAAGATATGAAATATTAGAGGGATGTATAAATACACCACACACAATAAATTAGTGGTGAATAAGGCATAACTTACAAAAATAAAAGTGAAATAAGAACCCCTTACATTATGTTAGAAAACATTATTAACATGTTCCTAATGTCCCGGATAATACAATTATATTAATTATTTAAATAATTCATAATTTATAAAACATATATTTTTTATGATAATTTTTTAGGTTCATTTATGTCTCATTCATTTTGTTATAAAATTAAATTTTGTTGTTCTGAGAGCATTCATTTCATGGTTTCCTTATTGGTTCACTTGTGTATGATTATAAATGTTATTTTAAATGTATAATTTACCATATATTTATTTAAATTTTATTAATATAATTAAGGGATTTAAAATGGTCCCATATATCATGTAGCTATTTTTTACATGAGGATGATTCATTAGATAAAACGTTAATGAAAAATGATTAGTTTATTTTTGTAGAGTTTATAACCATCACAAATGAGTATCATTTTATTTAATATAATGTTATATACAAGTTTCATATCATTAAATAAGTTTTAATAAAAATAATATAGTCATTTTACAAATAAAAATGGTTTAATGACCATGCAATAATGTGGTAATGAAAATAGAAATCATCAATCATAAAGGTGGTGAATCGACACCTTAGAGATGATATCTACATTTTTAGAATTAAATAGAGAAGAAAATATATATGATGATATATATTAAATAAAAAAAATAAAATATATGTATTTATATAATAATGGTTTTAACATTCATCTTTTTGTATGGGTGAGGAGAGAATATGAAAAGAAAAGAAATTAAAAGAGAAAGAAGGAGGGTTTTACCTCATAAATATCGTACCCTTGGGAACCTTTTTAAGAAACATGGATTTGGAATTTTGTTAAGGAAAATAAGTTTTGGACATGGGTAAGAAGATTGGTAATATAATTGGGAAGAACTAAGAAAAAAAATTCCTTATAATGTGTGAGGAGAAGTTATGGTGAGGTGTGCTGTTTTTACTGGGATAAGAGGGGTCTTTTTTATTATTTTATCCATTTGTTTATTATTTTGGCTCAATACTATCAATATTATTGATTCCAATGGTTATTTACTATAACTAGTGCATTTTTGTTTGAAATAATCATTTCTTACAGTATATATGACTCAAAAATTCATCTATTTAGCATAAAAAGTTAAATACCGTAAATTATCATATTTCACATTTCAAAAAAAATATTTTTCAAAAAATCAAAAAAAAAACCCTAACCATTTTACATTATGTTTATTTATAAAATGGAATCCATTTTATTAAAACAATTTTCTAAAAATAATTTATTTAATTTCTAATTATAATCATTATTTATTCAATAAATAACAATTTTTAAATTTTAACTGATTTTATGAAATTTTGAAAAATTAATTATGTTCTATTAAAATTAAATTATAATTATAAGAAAATAAAATATTTATCTAAATATCTATTTTACGAATGTTAGTTTTAAATTAAACCATTATTATATTTATTAGAATGTAAATAAACATTTACATTTCACAAAAATATGAAAACATAATTGAATAGTCATGAAACATTTTTTCCTTATTCCATGATAAAAAGATATTATATTTTAACTTATGAGATACCTAAATTTTATTTATACCTTTATAGGTGAGGTTATTATTCTAATGGCCAGTTTACAATTTGTAACATTCACATCAATATTCCAAATGTCATTTTAATAGATCATAGTATATCATGGTTCGTTTAAGCTCTATTGTGCCTGAAATGTAATATATCAAATAAAATGAATTAGTTTAGAATATACATAACATAAAATATTATTTCGTTAAAACATAAAATTTTTACCACCAAGGGTCTAGAAATTTGACTTATTTCCCAAAACATTCAAATGAGATTCCATAATTTACTCAATTAATTAGAGTGAGATATAGGTCCACCCATCAAATAATCAAAATCAGACATATGTTGATAGAAGATAAAAAATCAGTCATCATATTAGAAAAGATGAAGACTAATGGGTTTCATAAACATTTTATCAAATCAGAACTAATAGAAAAGAAATGGGATTCATAAATTTCATGACATTATAAACATAAACCATATATATAAAAAATAAGGATGGTATTCAATTATAATATCCCCATTAATTTTTATGTATAGGTTATTTTCCTTGATGAGTGGAGATATCATAAAAATATCATTAAAAAAATTATTGAGGAAAAAAATCTTTTAATTTTTGAAATCACTTATTAATAATAAATTTTCATACATATAAGAAATAATTTTATGTAAAAATAACCTTATTATATTTTAATTGAATGTTACATGAAAAATTTAGACATGATGGAATGAAAATACACTCATGATGTATAAGTTAGAAAACGTGTCTTTCATATTTTTCGTCAAAAAAATAAAAAAAGTACATCATTTGGAAAATAAAAAAAAGATTTATTTCATTCCATTTTTGTATAACATTAATAAAAAAGATTTTATAAAATTTTATAAGAATAGTAAAATACTTATTTATTTATTTATAAAACCTAATCACAGAGGATAAATATTCCCCAGTGGATAATTAATCAAAAACAATCTCTAATAATGATGAGGGTGTGACATAAACACGATCCATAAGTCTCATATTTCCTTATCCATGATCATAAATCAAGTTAAATAAATATAGATTTATTGTTGATATTATTAAATTAAAATATTACTATCTATCATACCATTTATGATTTATTTGTAAAATATGTCACCCATTTATTAATAGTTTTTTTAAATGATCCATTCATTGTGATAACTGCAATTTTTTTTGAGAATGTTTTCGTTAGTATACCTGATCATTATATTATGATCATTGTTACATTATTTACAGAATATTTATCATGTTATAAAACTCATATATAATAATTATATAAATATTTATAAATATTTATTAAAATAATTTACTAAAAATGAATTACACCAATCATGGAGATGGTAGGCCATTCTTACACATAAAAGATATTTTCAATTTTCAATTGTTTGGATGAATGAAATGTAAAAAATAATTAACCATTATAGAATATATATATATAATTTTTATTCATTAAATCTATCTTTTTTACCATTATAGAAATAGATAAATGAAAAAAAATTAATATCTCTATGTATGTCGTTGCCCACAAGTATTCTTGAACAACATTATAATTTTACATCACTATGTAAGGTCATGAAGGTAAATTTTATATTAAAATTATAGAAGATTAATTATTTCATAATTATTATTTAGAAATATTAAAACCATAATAATATTTATCCATAAAATATGGTTATGAAAAATGATTTTCATTGCTATATGGAGAGGATAACCTCTAGGTACGCACCAGCGGTAAATTCACTTATCGTTTGATTGTAGAAAGGTGTGTAATGGTGTTTTCAAAATAATAATAAAAAATAATAATATTTATTATACTGAATTTATAATTTTATTAAAAATATCATAGAAGTATTTTAGGCAAGTAAGAGTAGAAATTTTTGATTAGTTAGGTTCATTAATTCCTCATCAAAACAAAACCTTTAGATAACCTCTAATGGGAATAAGGTTAGTATTTTGAGAAGAAAAAACCTCTAGAATGTGGATATAGATGTATAAAAGCTAAATTGTTAGAGGATGGTTGAGCGTCAAAGATAAAAAAAATTTAATGCAGTGAGGAAGTAAGTTCCCTTATATAATTTTGGTGACGGGTTCCTTTGGAATTTCGGTAATGATTAAATTATAATAATTTCATTCTCAATCCAAATACCATCAAATATATAGAGACTCAAATATAAGGTGGGATAGGATTGTAAAAAAATTATTATTTCCTTGTTTTGGTGTAATTTTAATAGTTATCATTTCGATTAATCCTTATTTAACATATTATAATTTTAATTACATTAACAATTTTTTTCAGTATTAAATGCTTAAAATTTTAACATATATGGTGAAAAATGTATCTTAAATGAAATATTTATTAAATTTTCAACAATATAATAACTACCTTGAATCGTTTCGAGATATATAATATTTTTAAATAATTTAAGAAAATATTATTTTTATAAAATACCATTATATTTAATTTGAAAAATGATCAACTAATTTATCTTTAAATACAACATGATAATGTGGTAATTAAATTATAATTTCTTGGAATCCTAAATAATTTCGTCATATATATATATATATATATAATTCATGGTTCAAATTAAATTATTTAAATTATATCAATTATAATTTTTTTATAATAAATTATATATTTTTTTATTAAATTGAAAAATACTACATTTTTTTCATACACAATTAAGGTCATTATGAAATTACTAATATCACGAATTTTAACCCTATAATGATACTACAATGATGTAGAGAGATAATGAACACTGAGTCCTACCTTCCGTAAGCCCTCAGGTAGTGACTAACACCTTGGGTATAACAATATCATGGATTGGGAACATTACCCTTTATAATATAAACTAGATTGAGAGATAAGATAAGTCAACCACAATCAAAACAATGAAATATATATAAGATATTCAAAAACCATCACACAATACATGCATAAATAAATCTAATAATGATAATAGTCTCCAAATTAAATACCAAAAAAAAAGCTAAAGTAGCAACATAGTAGATGTTTGTAGGTCCATTCTAGTAATATATATCATCATTAATTAAATATTTTTAAAAACAAAAAAATAGTTTTGTAACACCACATGATTTTGTGAATTATAAACATTGAATAAATTTAACTTTTGATATTTTCATTTCAAATGACATTGGAAATAGTTATATATATATATATATATATATATATATATATTATAACATTATGTCCAAAATTCCATTATACAATACTGACTTGGCTTGCGCTACACACAATACTGACTTGGCTTGCACGAAAGACAATACCGACTTGTGTTGTGCTACAAAAAATATGAACTTTTCTTGCACTACATGAAATTACTACATTGATTTTTCTTCATGAAATAATTACTTGGCTTTCTAAACACACAATACTTACTTGTATTTCACTACCTGTAATACTAACTTGATGTACGTTACATGCAACAATGATGTATCTTTGAAACACCATTTTGTGGTTGAAATTTTATAAAATGTGAAAATAACCCCCAATTAATCAAAATTAGTTTTATGAATAGCAATAATTAATTTTCAAATATAATGTATAATTTTTTATATTGATAAAATGTTTTGATAATGAAAGATATGATTTTTGGAAAGACCATCTATGATTAAAAATACTATTTTCTCAAATAAAAAACATTAAATAATAAAATTAATTTTAGGAAAAGGTTTAAATTTAATTTGATGAAATATAATTTTATTTTTTAAAATAAAATTATTAAATTATCTTTGGGTGATTTTTTGTATTTTTCCAAGAAACATTATTTTTTTGATGAAGAGTGAAAAATAATTTTTTTAGGTAAAAACTGCCAATTAGTTTGAAAGAATATTATTGTTAAATTATATTTTAAGTTTTTTTTAATGTAAAATTAGATCTATTATAATTATATAAATTCCATTTATGTAGTTATAATCAATTTCACTTTGAAAATGAATATATAAAATTAATAAACATTTTAACCTCTTTCTATTTTTGAAAATCTATAATTTCATTCCGTCTGCAGGATTGTCATTAATATTTTTTCCACTTCATTGAATTTAATTTTTAAGAAACTCAATACAACATTTAAATAAGTATAATATTTATATTATAATAATATAAAGATAATAATTTACCAAAAATATCGTTAAATGTGATTAAAATTAGTCATAGTTATTAAGATCAAATTAAGCATAATTATGGAATAAACCTTCATCTTAAGGGCCCAAATGACCTGAAACTTGTCCAAAAACAATTGGATTTACATTTTCCTACCATGAACCTTGCATTATTTATTTTTATTTTTCTTTTATGAATTTGTTTACGTGATAACATTTGCACACCTAAATTGTTCTCAATAATTACATGTGAGCTATTTTCATTCCCTATAAAATACCACCTCTCCCACATAATCACTCCTCTCAAAACACATATGTTTGGATAATATCTACCCAATAAAATTCCAAAAACTCACTCATTACCCCTAGAATCCTTCCCTTTGTTAGAATGAAATCCAATGAAGCCTTTTTCACAATACAAAAGGAGTTACCCAATTAATAGGTAAAGTCTAAACTCAAGGCCTTTATTTTATTTTCTATTTACACTGACTCAAATTTCATTTGTTGATGATTGAAGAGAAAAAGATCCACTAAATATACTATTAATTTCATAAACCAATTTTTTAAAAAACACATATGCACACCTCCATAAAATGGATAACATACATATTGTTTATCTGTACAACAAACTACCACCTCACAAAATGATGATTGTTCGATTTTTCTTACATCCTATAACATTTTAATATGACGGAAAAACTGTTTATTTATGTTATATATGATAATTATTGTTCATTTATGCTTATTTATTAATTTTATAAAATATATCCTTGTTTCTTTAAATTTTGTGTTAATATGATAATTTGTTTTGAGAAAGTGCAGACTACCGTCCCCTCAATGTGATTTTATTTGTTCATAATATAATTGGTTTGTGTTAAATATAGATATAAGGAATATATAAGACATATATTATATCATAAATATTATCTAAAAATGATATATATATATATATACTCATATATTTCTTTTTCATTCTTTCTTTCAACATTACAATTGAACGGAAATAGCATTCATGCTTACGTACAACCTACTGTCACCATGTATGATGTATTTTATTTCATACATATATATTCAATAGATTTTTATAATACACACATAATTAATTTAAATTATATTTTTATGATTTTTACATTATTTAATGATGATATATGTTTAAGGACCAAATATATAAAAAAATATAGACCCATGAGAAGAAAAAAGTGAATATTACCAGAGATGAATCCTTAACATAGGATTTTTAATAAGAGGTTAATAAGTAGAAATAATAAAAAAATATTTCTTATTATATATTCTATAATGGTATTATAAAATGTTTATAATAAATTTATATTTATTATAAAAGTGTTTTTAATTATTTCAATGAAATTAAAGATACAAGGTAAAGGGATTTCATCTCACTTTTTATTTCAGTGAGATACATGCTATGTTTACAACTCTTTATTTCTGTGTGGTGTATATACTACCAATGATTGTATTCTATGTGTCATATATATAAATTTATGGGTATAAAAATATCCATTATAGGATCTCTATTTATTGGGGAATGATTTTCATAAGTTACCAAAATAGGGAAATAGTTTTGTCTCATTTTTCCTTCTTTGAGACTCATGTGTTATTTTCTCATAAAATATTTTTCGAGGTGTATAAACTTCAATTTTAAATTTTATATATTGAAATTAAATATTTTCATGATGTTTTTTGTTTCATTTAATTTAATTATATTACATGGAGATTATGATCCCAAGTTACCTATTTATATGAGACTCTTGAATCAATATCATTACATTTCAGGATTAATTATGTTTATGCTTCATTTAATGGAATTTTATGATACATCTCTCAAGAAAATTTAGGAATTTTTTTCCATTGGTTATTATTGATTTATTCATATATTGGTACAATTTATTCTACTATTTAGTAGATAATATTGGTAGGAATTTGTATTTTATTAAAGTACAAATTTAACCTCTCTTATAAATGAAATATATGTTATATTAAGACCATGTTTCCAAAAAAGGTTTTCTAAAAATCAGTCACGAAAATCCTATTATATTTAAAAAAAAAAATTTCCCTTTTTTATTTTACAAATCACATCCACATAATATTTTTTCGCTCTACAGAAAAAATATTTTTCTAAAATTTTTACCATGAAATAGAAATTTCATTTTTGCCTTGTATGACAAGTATAAATTTACCTGTCATTATTTCATTAAAGATTACATTCCATTGTTTTTGGAAAATTAGTGAAAAAATGTTTTTGAAGGATATTTTCAATGAAATTTGTTTTCAAAGTGTTTTATTCTTCATTTCTATATTTCCTATTAAATTTTTTTTCAAAATATTTTAAAAATATATTTATATATATTTCAATGTTATTTTAAAAGACATGGTTTTCAAAATTCTGTAATGATTTATTTATATGTCTGCATTGAAATTTCAAAAAAAATTATTTTTGAAACATTTTAAAGCTTTATTCATGTGTATTCATGGAAATTTTTTTTCAAAAAGTTTTTAATAATTATTTATAATTTTTCATAGAGTTTTTAAAGAAAATATTTGCAAAATATTTTCAATATTCAATCATATGTTTTTAATTAAAACATTTTTCAAATTTTATTATCATTATTTATATGTTTTCAAACTGATTTAAAATAATACGGGGTTTAATATTTTTGGAATATTATTTTATATGTTTTGATAGAAACATTTTTCAAATGATTTCAAGTCTTTTGTATAATTTTTCAAGTTATATTCTATAAAATGTTTTTCCAATTGTTTTATGTATTAAATATCATTTTCCAAAGAAGAAAATATATTTTCCAATAGAAAAATTCTTCAAATAAATTTCAAAACCATTTACCATCAAATATGAAATCGATTTATGTTACTCTATACTTCCTGGAAATGATATATATTTTCTGTTCATATTCATTAAATGACTGGGTATTCATAATTTCATGATATTTATGAAACCAATTTCTTAATCATAGGTTATCTATTTATGGAATCTATTTCTCTTTTCATGAGTTATTATTTTATATAAATTATTATGAAACCTCTATCTATTTCATAGGTTATGATTTGTTTACATGTTCATTTTAACATCTTATCCTTTATCAGGTACATACCATTTTTAGTTATTTTTTCCTAATTTCTTAAACTAACCAAGGGTGCGCATATGAGAACCTCGCTGCCTGTCTCGGAAAGCTATTTAAATAATTTAAATAACTATAGACGTTTTATGAAAAAAAATTATGTCATGATTTAGCATCATTTTAGAGACTAAAATAATTATTTAAGTATTGAAAAAAAATAAGAAAAGATCTATTCAAATTAAAAAGAAAGAAAGAATGGATAAAAAGAAATTTTGAAATAAAATTGAAGGGAGTTACGAATAATGTAAATATAATTAAAATGTGAGATTTCAATCTTCATTTAATTTTATTTTTTTTCCATTCCATTATTTTTATTCTATATTATTTTTCATTTATTTTCCTTCTATTTTTATTTTATGTTTATCTTATTTTTTTATTTTTCATCATTTTCATTCTTCTCTTTTCCATTGTTCTTCTCCTCTTCTCCCTTACGTTGCACTCCCCCTCTCCCCTAGGTGGAGCACCACCCTAAAACCCCTTCAGAAGGCCTCATATCCTCTATCTGTCATATGTTTTAATTTCCATCAGCTGATCAGAAAATATTATTGAAAGGATAACCACGACTAATTTGAATCGTACGTTTTCGTTGGGTATCTTGTGTACTATTTTTCGAGAAAGGATTTTACCCTTTGTGGGGGGGTTTCTAAATTCTTCTATTTTCTTCTGTTTTAGGTCAAATAAAATCCTACAGTGAATCTTAGTGTCATATAAGACTATAATTTATGGTTCCTACACACGTTAGCTCCATTTTATTTCAGTTTATAAAAACACACTGTTGTGTAGTTAGTCAGTTCCTACAGGCCTTATGTAATTTCACCCAATTTCATTAGTTTAATTGAAATCCTAATTATTGTACACTTAATTATCTTAATTTAATTTTTTTGAATTATTGAAACAAGTTCGGACACCACTTTTGTCATGTTGACATCAACTATATGTATATTGTTTATCAGAGTTTATAATTTAATTAACTGTAGTTGGTGCACAACCCGTTTTTATTGTAATTAAATAAAATAAATTTTTTTCATTGAACAAGAACATTAAATTGTTGGATACTTGGTAATTGTGTGTGATGAACTATGTATTTATTTAAAAATATCATTATCTGTTTATGTTGATATGGTATATTTCCTTTTTAAGTTTTTATGATGTAATGTTTAATTTATAACTTATGATGCACATGTGTATCTAGTTAGTTTTAAAGATTCACATTTATATTATGATTATGTCATATCTACTACTATGAATACTTTAATTAAATTTGGTTGGGGAAAGGAGGTGGGTCCTATATTAAGGGCGACTCTTATACCATCCTTTCATGACTGTTAGTAGTACACGTCAGGTGGGGGGTGTCACTGTATTTTCTAGACTGAGACTTCCCTAGGATTTCTAATACTTATGAGTGACACCGGTTCCAAAAGGAACAATTGATACAGAACATTTGGCAATGTGGATATTCCATCCTCGGATGAAACTCAACCCATTTTTGTGAGATCAAAACAGACTCATGGTAAAGCCATGCCTCAGATGAAACATGGTCTTTCAAAAGACTGCCTTGTACAGGGTCGATGGTAATGAAAAAATTGAAGGTTGTTCTGTAGCGATTCCTTCGAGATGGGATCAGACTTCAACTCTCAACTTGAACCTTAATAATGATTCACTAAGGGTTTATATTTAACACTACTATTAGTTCATGAGATTTGTGGTTTTTTCTAGAATGTTGGAGCACAACTGGTTGACACATGACTTAGACCCAAGTCAAATCACATGATTGAGGGTACATCCTTCCTTGTCATACCTTACACTTTTAGGATTCATAAATATGCATTTCTTTATTCTGTTGATAAGTATTCATTTTAGACATCCAGCATAGGTCGAAGCAGGTGATTAGGGATAGGTGTCGTTGGGAACCCAAGCAGAGTTATTTATTTTAGTGAACTTAATTAATTATCTGCAATTGTTATATAAAGGAACAATACATTTTATTGTATCATGAAATGGAATGGTATAGACACCATGGGTTCCAGCCTACTGAGATATTATTTCACACATTTTTAGGGCATCATTGACACCTGAGTACATTATATGCTCACACGTATTGACAAAGGGAAGCATACTGCTTCCGATGCTTGATTGTTCCTTGATGCTTAAGATGTAGACTAGGGAAGAGGAACAAGCCTTTTTCATGATGAAGATGTTGCTTTGTGTCTTCTATTTTAGTTGACTATGTTCTTGAATTTCTATTTTCCTTACTTCCAGTTTAGATAGACATCATGGTATAACATCATTTTGTGAGCTTCCACACTTGATTATTATTATTCAGATGTATTATTTATATATTTTCTCTTGTAGATTATTCATTTATATGCTTACACTATTTATTAATAGTTTTTGTCCACTTCCTCGTTAATAATACCTATTACTTATGAGGGCATAGTCTCCCCTTCAGACACAAAAAGTCCCTCACTGTTATTCGGTAGCCTCTGGTGTTCGAGGAGATGTGCTTGAGGTCATGCGACCCACCGGTCTGGCCACCGTCTTAGAGGTGATACGGGTTGGGACATTACACATTGGTACCATAGGTGGATTTTAATTTTTTTCTTACTTTTTGGGTTAGAAGGAAGACTAGGATATACAGATATGGAATATAATTTGTGTTTGGATGTAACTAACCCATGTACACGGGAAAACCCAAATTCCTGGGTTGGGATTGACGTTATTGATTTTTCTTGTTACTATTGAAATTATTTCACCATTGAGTGACTCATTGGTATTGCGTTGTTGTCATGTTATTATTGTTGAGATAATGGGATTACCATTTCTTCCCGATGAATTGATGTAAATACATTACATGCATCATAATAGTCATAATATGATTTAAAATGTCATACATATTGGAATCCCATATCTAATTTCAGCAAGGATTAGCCTATTGCATTTGATTTCTGTTGTTACTAGTGGTTAGAATTTTGTAATGATGTTTTTTTGAATATAAAGTTTTGTTATTCTATTAGATGCGATCCTGACATAACCTGGGAATAGACTGTAGAACTTTTTTAGAAATCCTTTTTTAGTTGTATCTTCCATATTAAACCCAACTCTTGAAGGGGGTTGTCTGTTGTTTAGTTCTCATAGTCATGTAATGTACCTAACCATTTTTTCCACCTTACTAGTTTTTCTCACCTTTTTAAATACTTATCTAAATGTGTGTGTTTGAATGTTGTAGAAAAATTCTTCCACGACATCTTTGTGTCATGCCTCAAGAGAGTGGTAATGAGAATATTACAGAGATGTGGGTCCTGAACCACCAGTGTTACCCATTGTAGAGGCTCCAATGTCACTACATATTATTGATCATCTAAGGGACCCCAACTCTCATTTTAGGGATAGTCTTCTAAAGATTATCAAATTAGTTCAAAATATCTGAAGACCTGCGCCGTCAATGGAAGAATTCATGCAGAACATTTTGCAGAAACACCCTCCCACCTTCTCGGGAAATGGAGGCCCTCATGCTGTAGAGTCATGGATAGAAGATATAAGTTCTATCTTCGACCTCCTCAAGATGGTTTCAAAATGATTGGTTTATTTGGTAGTCCACATGCTTCGCGACTGTACCATGAACTGGTGGGATGTTGTTTCTCAGGCTGAGCAGACCAGTGACATTGTTTGGGAAGAATTCCAGGAAACCTTTTATGATCACTTTTTCCCACAGACTCTATGATATGATCGTGTGTAAGAGTTTCTACATCTTCAACAGGTACTATGACTGTGTTTTAGTATTCTACTCATTTCACATGACTTCAGTGATTTTCCCCATCTCTAACAAGCAATGCACAGACTATTGCGAGACGTTTTGAGGACAGACATGAGTATACTATCAACTCACAGGTGAATTTTTTCTATTTAACCAATGTTACAAAGATCTTAAATAAGGAACTAATCTTAGAGTGAAATGTCATGGAAGTTAAACCAGTGAGATTGGGCTGTTCAATTTCAAGATAGGGTGATGACACTTCTCGTAGCAGGAATCTTCATTTTGAAGGTGCATGTGGGAGAAATCCAAGCCAGACAGTTTGTGTAGGGGGGTCTGTCACATGTTATCAGTGAGGCAGATATGGTCGCAAGAATACACAATTTAGGAGATACCCTAAGGAGTTTCAATCTTATAAAAAGACAGGTCACCATCATCATTTTGGTCATTCCATATCTTCAGCATCTAGTGGAAGAGGATTCTCACCTTCCCCTCCGTTAGGTATGGTATCTACGATTCCACATAAAGATAAAAAAATTTCCACTGGCCACTCACATCGAGGTAATGGTGGAGGTCATGGTCGAGGAAATCATGTTCCATATTACCAGCGTCTACAGAGTGGGCCTGCTCAGGCCAACCAGGCAGCGTATTATGGTTGTGGCTTCGGTCCCATGTATGAAGTGAAATCAACACCAAAGGAATTGAGTTCAAGACCATCTATAGTGATAGGTACTATTCTAGTAGCCTCTACATTAATTTCCTCTCTTTTTGATACTGGTGCATCACACTCTGTTATATCTGCTACTATTTTTGAAAGTCATGGTCTTCCAATTGAGTACCGTTAAGACATCTTGTCTCTCAACATACAGCTTAGGGTGAGGATATAGGTAATAGTCTAGTGCCTAGAGTGCCCCCTCGAGGTAGGTGGGTACCATTTTTTTGGAATTTCCATATCCTCAACATGTCTAGTATCGAGGTAATTCTCTACGAAATGGCTTGCTTCATATTGTTATCATGTGGATTTCTATGGACATTGGGTTTAATTTACATCCCCTGAGGGATACATATATAATCACAAAAGAGAATGGGATATAAAGGTAGACTAATCTAATACTTAACATACAAGGTTGGTCTGAGTGACATCTTAATTGGAAAGTCATTTGATGAGCTATTTGGGAACACATATTGCTGAATTCCATCCATTGGTGGATATATTTAGGTTTGTCTTCCCGGATTATTTATCCACCCTACCTCTTATGAGGGACGTGGAGTTCACTATCGAGCTCGTTCGATGTGCGGCACCGATATCTATTCCTCATTATAGGATGACACCAACAATGGTATATGAACTAAAAAAGAAGATATAAGTCCCAGAGATTTGGGTATCATCAGACCTAGCTCATCATTGTGGGGTTCACCTTTATTTTATCCAAGATAGCAGATGACACCCTCAGGTTATTCATCTATTATTGTCGAATCAACCAGCTCATATAAAAGAATCGATATCCATTTTCTCGTATATATGACCTCTTCGACCAACTCCAGAAAGAAACTATTTTCTCCATGATTGATCTAAGGTCAGGATATCACCAAGTACATGTGTGACTATCTGAAATACCAGGTATGAAATTCCAAAGCAGGTACGGATTGTATGAGTATCTGGTTATGCCTTTCGGCCTCACGAATGCACCGACAATATTCATGGATCTGATGAACCATTTTTTACCCGTAACTATATTTCATTGTGGTAGTATTCATGGACTAAATCATTGTGCATTTGCGTTCCAGGCATGACCATAAAATCTATAATGAGATCGTGATGATTACACTAGGATAACACTATCTATATATATAATTACACATTTGTGTTGATAAGGTACACTTCATGGGTTATATTATATCTGATGTAGGAGTATCAGTTGACCTAGAAACAATGAGCACCATATTTTTATGGTAGCAGCCCAAGAGTTTCTTCGACGTCCTATGTTTCTTGGGACTTGCTGGATATTATAGGAATTTCATCTAGGATTTCTCTCTATTAGAAGCACCTTTTACGACGCAAAATAATAAATTCATACAGTTATTCTGGTCATAAGATTATGAGAAGTCATTTCCAGAATTGATGGGAAGACTAACCTCAGCCCTGATCCTAGTTTTGTCTGAGCCTGGTAAGAGATATTCTGTTTATTTTGATGCTTCATGAATCATACTTGGTATCATTTTGATGTAGGTTTATTGAGTAGTGTCTTACGAATCTCTCCCGCGGAGACCTCACAAGAAGAACTATCATACACATGACCTTGAGTTGATAGTTGTGGTTTATAATCTATGATTTTGGTGACAATATTTTTTGAGTGAGAGATTAGTTTTTTACACTAATCATAAAATCATAAAATCATAAAATATATCGTTAATCAATGGTACATGAACTTAAGGTAACATAGGTGGGTCAAATACTTGCATTCGTTCGACATTGAGATTACTTATACCCTTGGTAAAGGTAATGATATGGCATATTCATTGTGCCTCAAGACATAGAAACAAGTCGTTCAGGAATCCATTATCTTATGGATGATTGAAGCCTTGTTTTCAGAGATGCATTTGGAGGTTCAGGAGATGACTGGGAACCAGTTCTTGCAGCTCTTACTGTGACATCCTCTCTTCTAGAGCAAGTGTATAGAAAAAAGTTGTCTAATCATGAGGGGATCGTTTTAAGGAAACATTTTACAGTAGAGAACCCACCTCTTTTTTAAGTTGTTAATGGTTGTGAAACTCTCTACTGTGTCCATATATGGGTACCTTCATGTATATGGGAAGAGATAATGATGGAATCTCACAAATCCATTTGGGTATTCTATCCTCGGTTAACCAAGATGTAATGAGACATGATTTGACAATATTGGTGGCCTGGTATGAAAAAAGCAGCTACCGGGTTTTGTCACTCGGTGCTCCACCTGCCAACAGGTGAAGTAGAGCACTAAAGACTCTCCAGACTCCTATATCCTTTATCCATTCCTTCATAAAAATTTAATTACATCACCATGGATTTTATTAAAGGCTTTCCAAGATCTCTTTAAGGCAGTGATGCAGTATGGGTGGGTGTTGATAGGTTGAAAAAGGATTCACACTTTATGTCTATCCAAGAGACCTTTACAATTGATGATTTGGGAAGGCGGTATATCCGAGAGATTGGGTGACTTCCTGGTGTACCTCATTCTATTGTCTCAAATAGGGATGTCATCTTTACTTCACGGTTCTAGCAAGGTTTGCAAAAGGATCTGGGTTCATAGGTACTTATGAGTACTATATATCACCCTCAAACTAATGGGAAATCCTAGAGAACTATATGAGTGTTAGAGGATATGTTACGAGCTTGTATCCTTGATTTTTGATTTTCATGGGAGAAGAATATACCTCTTGTTATGTTTACCTATAATAATAGTATCCAGGAGACAATTAAAATGTCTCTTTATGATGCCCTCTATGGTAGACCGTGTCATTCACCATTATGCTGGCTCGAAGCCGGTGAGGCAGCTCTGTTGGGTCCTCATCTCATTCAAGAGGCTTCTACACAATTTTAGGTGATTTAGAAGTGAATGTCTATAGCTCAGTCCAGACAAATGTCATATACCGATCGTTACCACAGACCTATGGAGTTCGTGGTGGGACATCGATTCTTTCTACATGTTTCTTAGAGGTTGGCTCACAGGCGGATCAAGAGACATGGGAATTTATCATTGAGATATGTCAGCCCATTCAAGATAGTGGAGAGAAGTTTATTGGTAGAATATCTATTATTGTTACCACATAGGTATCGTTCCATGCATGATGATTTCCATATATCTCAGCTCTAACAATATCATCTAGACCCGTCTCATTATTTTGACCTTGACGATATCATGCTTGCCGCATATGCATCCTAGTCGGAGAATTTGATCGATATTTTCGATTGTAGCTCAACATTCCTTTGAGACAATTTAGTCTCTCTAGTTCGGGTGTTATGGAGACACATACACGTTTAAGACGAGAGTTGGGAGCGAGAGATAGATTTTTTTGCGCAGTGGCTGAAACATTTGTCTAGCGATGTTCCACTACACATGTAAGGGCAACATGTGGATGAGTTTTCTAAATAAGGGGTGGTTGTAACTTATCTGTCTTTATCAGGTAAGAACCACTTTTAATTATTTTTTCCTATTTCATTAAAGTTACTCAGTGCACACATCTGTGCACATCACTATGGGTCCTAGGAAACTATTTAATTAATTTAAATAACTTCAAGTGTTTTATTGAAAATGTTATGTTGTGCTTTAGTGAGGGGTTATGAATTAAAAAAAATAATTCAAGATTGAAAAATAAATAGGAAAATATTTAAATAAATTTAAAAAATAAAATAAGGGATAAAAAAATTTAGAACTAAAATAGAATGTGGGTTATAGAAATTGTAAAAATAATATAATTGGGATATTTTAATTTTTTAATTTTTATGTTTTTCCTTTACGTCCTGAATCTTTTTTGTTTTTCATTTATTTTTCTTTTTTTTCTCTTTTTTTTCTTTTCTTTATCTAGTTTTTCTTTCTTATTTTTTATCCCTATCTTCCTCTACTCCTCTCCCTCACGTCGCACTCCCCCTCTCCCCTAGGTGGGACTCCACCCAACAACCCCTTCGGAAGGCTTCTGCTCCTATATCAATCATCCATTTTCTTCACTGTCATGTGTCTAGTAAACCTTGGGTCAAGGAAAACCTTGTGTAATTAGAATAGTACCTTTTGGTTGTGTATCTTTCACACTGTTCTTTGCAGAAGGATTTTACATTATTTTGGGGGTTTTCTAAAATCCTATGTTTTCATCTGTTTTAGTTAAAATCAAATCCTAAAACATATCTTTGAGTTGTTTATGACTATAAGGTAGGGTGCCTGCTCACTTTCCCTCCAATTCATTGGGTTTTATAAAAATGCACTATTGTGTCGTTAGTCGGTGCCAATCGACTTTGTGAAATTTCACCCAATTTAATTAATTTAAGTGATCACCTAATTTTTACAGCCTTAATTATATTAATTTAATCTTTTTCATTATTGAAACATGTTCGGACACCCCTTTGGGAGTCTTGACATGGTTTGTATATTTTTCTGTTATCCGGGTTTATAATTTTTTTAACTACAATTGTTGTGAAACCCATTTTTATTGTAATTAAATTAAATAAAAAGTTTGTGTTGAACATGAACATTGAATTATTGGATCATTGAAAATTGTTTGTGTTGAACTATGTATTTAATTTAAAATTGAATTATCTTCTTATGTTGATACGGTATATTTCCTTGTTATGTTTTAATGTGATAATGGTCAATTTATACCTTGTGATGCATGGGTGTATCTGGTTAGTTTTCAAGTTGTGATTTTATATGATGATTTTGTCATATCTAAATATATGAAATCATTAATTAAATTAATGGTGGGTAAAGGAGGTGGGGCCAATATTTAGGGAAATTCTTAGACCCTCTGTTCCCGATTATAACCAATACGTATTGAGGGCAGTGTCTTTTTCTTTTCTAGTCCGATACATACTTAGGCATTCTAATAATTATGAGTGATAATGGTTATAAAAAGGCCCATCATGACAGATCCATTGGCAATGTGGCTAAGCCACCCTCATATGACACTCTACACCTTTTTTCAATATTTGAAATGAATCATGTTAAAGACATGCTCCGAGAGATTCTTATCCTTCCGAATGATTTCCTTGGACGATCATGGTGGTGATGGATATGTTAAAGGATGTTCTATAGGGAAACTTTAAAGATGGTCATAGATTGAAACTCTCAACATGAACCTTAATAATGGTGCACTAAGGGTTTAAACTTTACACAACTGTTAGTTCTTGGTATTTGTGATATTTTTCGGAAAGTTGGAGCACACCTGGTTGACACATGACTTAGACCTCATGTCAAAGAGCATGCTTGGGTGTATTCCCTTCCTTTTCTTACCTTAATCGTTCAGGTATTATATATATGCATTTGTTTATTATGCTAACATGTATTCCTTTCATACATCCGGCTTAGGCCGAAGCAGGTGATTTGTGACTGGTGTTATTGGGAACCCACGCCAAGTTATATATTTTAGTATACATAATTAATTATCAAAAAATGTTACATAAAGGCACCCTACATTTTATTGATTCACAAAATGGAAATGTTTAGACACATTGGGTTACGACCTATTGTGATTTTATCTCACACCCTGCTCGGTCATCATTGACACCCTAGTATATTACACGCTTGCATGTATTGAAAAATCGAAGCATGCTGCTTATGATGATTGATAGTTCAAATAGACTATTTATATTTCTTCTACTATAGTTTATTCATTAATATTTTTCGTTTTTTTTATTATTAGTTTTTTTCTACTTCTTCTATGATAATACCTATTAACTATGGGGGAATAGCCTCCCCCTCCAACACAAAAAGATCCTCGCTTCTAGTTAGCAGCCTATGGCATTCGGGGAGATACGGTTAAGGTCATGCGACCCAATGGTCTGGCCACCTTCTTATAGGTGAGATTGGTTGGGATATTATATTCATGATACCCATTTCATTTTATGGGTTATGATATTATTTTTTATGATTTTGTGGAACATATATGTTTGATTTCACTATGGGATAGGTGGGACCTATATCTCCCTCAAATGCATTGGGTAAAGATTTATATCTCATGAGAAATATATGGATGGAATGAGAAATGATCCCAGTTGTGTATTACAAGGAAAGAATGTGTTATGAAATTTCTTCAGTAATATAAGGCTAGAATGAGGGGTGAACCCGGTTAAGTAATATAGTGACAGAATGGGGTGTGAAACCTGTTTTAATAAAGGACATTTTCCACTAAGATGTTATGTGTATCAATTCCTTGACAACTATGGAAATATTAATATATTATTACGTGTCTTCCATAATTATATGTTATTATTTGATGGATTAGGTTATATATTTCCTTATGATTCATGTATTATGAAATCCAAATCTTTATTATGATCTATAATATACATGTAATGATTTTCAAATTTTATGTTCATGTTCTATATTTTTTTAATGTTATGCTTATATATTTCAAATATTTACCTTACTGAACAACTAAGATCACCCCTTTAGTTGTTTTATTTCACAATTTCATAAAGAATGGTTTTGGGTAGAAGTAATAATGGTGGATATCATTATGCGAGATGTTTAAGATCTTTCACTAGGATAGAATATTTTGTTTCCATGTTTACAAATTCACTAAACTATTACGGTCATAGAGCATGTATTTTTGTAATGTACTGTATATTAATCTATAATAACATAATATACATTTATGTCAATCATGGTTCAGTATAGTTGGTATCAATGGAAATGATTATTCAACCATTGGAAACTAGTATGAGAAAATTTTTGGGCGATCTGTAAGAATATTTTTAAGAATATGTCTAGGGATTTCTTTATGGATAAGTATACGGATGAGTTAATGTTTATGTACATGTCTTCGAATCGTCTTAACAAATTCATTGATTGGTTTCCTATAAATACATCCACTTATAGATATTATTAGTGGATGTGGGTCTATAATAGATGTCCCTAGGGGTAACAACTCTGGAAAGATGTTCCGATCCTTTCTCATTGTAATCTAGTACATGACGTCATGCCTTACTAAATACTTGTTTTTACACTCCTAGTGGATATGCATTTGAAATTTAAAAAACACATCAAAAACCATAATGAAGGATTTAAACACATGTTGGATAATAATAATCTAGTATGAAGATATTTTGACTTATATTGAAGAAGTTTTCATGTTGTAGACATCCTATAATTAATTATTTTAATGCCTATATTGTTTTCTTCTATGATAATTAATGCCCACACAATGCTTTTGGTTTTAGAAAATGGAAAAAACCAGAAAGAACTAGATTAATGTTTAATGTGATGTATTATTTTTTTATGAGTATTAATGTGGTATGATCACTGGAGTCATTGATGTTGTGATAATACCTAATAAGTTTTCACAAAACATGATTGAGAATATATAACTTAACCAACTCTCAAACTCACCAAGGATGTGAAATAAGGAGTTCACTGGGAGTTTGTGTAATAGAGACTATGGTGGAAATAAGATTCTTTTTCTTCTATTTCAAGAATTTGGAAACAATCAGCTAAGTGAATGTATTGAAGGAATGAGAAGACATATTAACTTTGGTAAAGAAGGACACAGACAATGTGACATCATTGTAAAATTGAAGAGTTTGATTAAAAAAATGAATAAGAATACTAGTCTCCCTAAGAAATAATCAATGGTTATGTGTTTAATGTGTTGAATAAATTTTCATTATTCCACTAAATGTCCCAATAATAATGTTATTCATGTGGATTAACAGGGTGATACGAGTAATGGTTAGATTTATGCTGATGAATATAATATAGAAGAATTGTGAATGGAAATAGGTATTATGTAAAAGGATGAGGTATCCCTACTAATATAATAAGGATGCAGTGGTATAATACAAGTTTTAGTATTTGGATTCAAGAAGATTGTTATAAGAAAGGTGAAATATATAATTATTGTTCAATATTTATTTTTCTCTACGGATTTACAAGAACACATTTTATGGTTATGATTGAATAGAAAAGTAATATAATGGAAAGGTTATTTTCATGGAAATCGCATGATTAATTGAAAGATAACCCTTAATATGTTTTTTACAATGGGATAATGTTATTAGAATAATGATATGTGGGATACGATTAAGTAAATTGGAAGCTAATAATTACCTTGAAAATAATTAAGGACATGTTGAAAACTATTTCATGCTATCATACATGGTGTTTACATGTTATTGTATTTATGGAATATATATAATAATCAATGTAATAAAGATTAATTATTGTTTTTAGATGTTTTTACGGTAATTTAGGTTGTTTCCATGTTCAAAGAGAATTTACCATGAGGGTATATACCTGTTTGGAGTGTGACAATGAAGAACTTCTTTTTTGACATATGGGGTATCAATGAAAATCTTATATTTTGACTCTCTTTCAAATTTTTTTGATTTAAAATTTTTTATAAGGGTTATATTATTAAACATTTATCGAAATATTATGTTAAAATTTAGATGAAGTTTGTGAGAATAATGTATTATCTCTCCATATATGGATTTATGTATACTGGATAGCCTATTCAAAGTACTTTGTATTGGTGATAACTAATGGAATGTCATATCATCGGTCTCATGATCTTCTAGTGCGTTATGAATGAAAAAAATCATATACCCTTTTAGATAATTATGTGAAGTGGGTCAATAAAAAAGAGAGACTATGTCTTGAAATAATGCAAGTACATCTTCTTAGGAAAATTTTTCATCTTTATAAAAAAGGATCTTGAAACCAAAAATACTGTCTTATACGTTAATTTAAAATAATTTAGATGGCCCTTAGGTCATCATACATTTATGCCATTGTGATTTTTAACATTTTCTTAACATTTTTTCTCATTCACACTCCATCAGAACTTAATAGTTCATTTTTTCTTCCATGTGCATGTTTTCACTTCCCAACCTATGTTCTCAAATGTGGAAACCTGGTTATATGTTATTTGGGATAAATGTTATGGTTCCAGCTTTCCATTTTATGGGATGTTTTAGTATTCATTTTTAATATATGGGTTTTATAAATGAAAATTTCATGTATTAAACCATTGATGACTATAAATAATTTTGACGGAAAAATTTATTTTAATCAGGATAGAATATTACATCTTTAGATTTAATGATTTTATTGAATTAATTAATATTTTTAATTTTTCATTTCATGTGATATTATGAGTTGTTATATATATATATATATTAAAACACTAAGTCAAAAATTCCATTCACAGAACACTGACTTGGTTTGCGCTACACGCATACAGACTTGGCATATGCTACACACAATAGTACATTGGCCTACACTACAATAAATACTGATTTGGAATTCCCTACAAGAAATACCAACTTATCTTAACATATAGAAAATACCAACATGTATTTAAAGACATTAAATACCGACTTGGCTTGCGCTACCCGCAACACCGACTTGAAGTATGTTTCACGAGACATTGGTGTTTCAATGAAACATAATTGTATTGTTAAAAGTTTTTTTAAATGAGAAGATTGTAACATAGAAATTAAACATAGTCATTTTAATGGTAATAAAAAATTTCTACAATATTATTTTTAATTTTTTATATTGATAAAACATATTGATAATGAATCATGTAATTTTTGTTTAAGCCCTTCTATTTATAAAAATATCATTTTCTCGAATAAAATAATTTTAATAATAAATCTAATTTTACAAACATTTAGAAATTTAAATTTTTAAATAAACATCATTTCTTAATTTATAATATTGAATTTATATTAGGGTTTATTTTGTGATATTGTATAGAAACATTAATTTTTAATGAATGGTGGAAAATACTGATTTTTAGTCGAAAATATATTTTTTAAAATAAATATTAATTCTAGATTATATATTAAATATTTCTATGGTCACATATAATCATGTATACATATATTAATAAAATATAGGACATTATAATCCATTTTAGTTTGAAATTGAATAGAAAACCATAATTATTTTTTTATCTTCTTTGAACATTAAAAACCGATAATTTTGTCTCATCTATGATATTACAAATAATCATAATTTTTTTCTGGGAAATTGAATTTCCAAAAACTGACATATTTTATTGTAATGAGTATAAAATTTATAGTCTATCATGGTCAACTTATTTTTTTTAAAAAAATATTCATAAAAGTTATTAAAATTAATCACAAAGATTAAAGTCAAATTATTCTTAATTAGGAACAAAACCATAATATTTAGGTCCCAATGACCTATAGTCCTATCCAAAACCCAAAATATGGCCATATTTAATCCAAAAAAAATATTATTGATTTAGGTTGGTTTTATATGAATTTTTTAAGTACGAATATATCTACACCTAACTTTTTTTCAAAACATTCATGTGAGTCCATTTACTACCCTATAAAATGCAATCACCTCTCCCACATCTTCAAGCATTTAAAAACTCTTATATAAAGAAAATATCTGACCAACACACAAACCAATATCCATTCCTTCCACATATAATCCTTACCTTGGGTAGAAATATATTCCAGGAATCCATTTATCATAAACTAAAAAGAGTTGACTGATTTAGAGGTAACAACTTCTCTCAAACTCTTACTTTTATTTTCTTTTTCACCACTAAACATTATTTTTTCAATGATTGTATAAAAGAAAATTATCCTTAATATAATATTTTTTTATGTTTATGTTTCAATATAATCACAAACACACTTCTATCTAATGGATAACGATGATAATATTTATTTTTATGATGTACTACCGTCTCACTAAATATTGATTGTTCAATTTTACATACAACATAACATGGAGGAAATTATTATAAAAAATATATTTATATATGGTATATTTTATATTTTATATTTATTATTTTTTTAATCTTATATATATTTTTTCAACACATAAGTTTTTTAATTTCTATTTTTTGTTAATAAAATAATTTCGTTTGAGAAAGTGTGGACTACCACCTCTCAAGGTGATATGATTCATTCATGCACTAATGGATTGTATTAAAAATTGATTTAGTGAATATATAATTCATATATGATATCATAAATATATTATAATAATGATATATAAATATACATATATGTTTATACATATATGTATTTTACATTCTTTTTTTAAAGATAATTAAAATAAAATAGCATTCTTGAATACGTACGTCCTACCATCTACTTAAACATTGTACTTCATTTCATACTTATATATTGTATATATTATTTTAATAATAATATAAATAATATTGAATATATATATATATATATCATGGTATATATTCTAGATTCATGATATATGTATAGGGACCAATGATATAACAAATTAAGACACATGCCCAGAATAAAGAGAATATTACCCTAGGTGAATCCTTAAAATAACATTATTAACAAGATATTAATATAAAGACATAATAAAACTATATATGGTATTATATACATTAATATGGTTTTTTAAAATATTTATAATAAATTTATATTTCTCATACAGATGTTTTGAAATAGTACGGTGAATGTCACGACACAATGGATGGGGATTTCATCTCAATTTTTATTTTCTAGAGATACATGCTATGTTATCCTCTATTTCCTTCTATGTGATGTATGTAAATCCCATAATTGTATTATATGTATCTTATAAATAAATTTATTGGTATTCACATATCCATTTTATGATATTTATTTCTTGGGTATTAAGTTTCAATGGATACCAAATTGGTGAAATAATATTGCCTCAAATATCCCTCCTTGAGGCAAATGTTTTTTTCGGCACCTAAATACTATTTCTAGGTGTTTATAATTCCATTTCACATGTTATATGATGAATTTACAATTTTTCATGATATTTTAAAATTCATGTAATTTTTTTTCTTACATGTTGAGTATGATCACATGTTACAATGTTTTATGAATTCATTAAAACCATTTAATAACATTTTAAAATTGTTTATGTTTATGCTTCCTTTGTAGAAATTTTATGATCCATATCTCAATAACAATCAATAATTTTCCTCTAGTTTTTTTATTGATTTATTAATATATTGGTATAATTTATTCCACTATTTTGTACATAATATTTGTTATGAAATTTTTTTTATGAAATCCTGGCTTAACCCTTGCTTCGGTCAAAAAACTATAACCCTTTAATACTATGTTTTCTAAAAAAAATTTCTAGTAATATTATTCTATTATCCAATAATAATTATAACAATGTTTTTCCGTTTTTGTATTTTACCAATCTTTTCATAGAAATATTATTTTAAATTTTTGATCCAGTTATGTTTCAAACCTTTTTACCATGCAAAATGAATGTTCTATTTACCTTTTACGACCTGTAAAACATTACAAACCATGATTTAATGAATGATTCATTTGAATTTTTATAAGGGTATTTTTTAATAAATCGATTTTAAACGTGTTTTTTGATGAAAATAATTTTCAAAACATTTTATACTTTATTTTATATGTTTTCAAGGAAAATTTTCTACAATAAATTTTCATGCTTTATTTATATGTTTTCAAAGTTATTTTCAATGAAAAGGGTTTTAAAAATATATCAATATTTTTTATAAGTTTTAAATATAATTTAAAAGAAATGGGTTTCAATAAATTTAATTTTTATTTCATAAGATTTAAAGTATAAATGTTTTCAAAACATTACAAATCTTTTTTATAAATTTTCAATGTGTTTTAAAAGAAATGGATTTAAAAACATTTTCACGATTCTTTCATATTTTTTCAAGTAAAAAAGTATTAAATTTTATTTCAATATTTATTTATATTTTTTCATAGTTGTTTCAAATGAAAACTTTTTTCAAATGATTTGAATCATATTATATATGTTTTAATGTAAAATTGGATTAATAATGATTTCAAGAATTAATTATATGATTTAATATTGTATTATATGAAAATTATTTTCAAATGGTTTTATTTATTAACAATCCTTCTTCAATGAAGAAATTATATTTTCCTTAAGAAACATTTTTGAAAAATATTTGAATTTTTTTCTGTTAAATATGACATATATTGATGTTACTCATACCATCCAAGAAATTATGTAATGGTTATATCCATATTATTTCTATTAATGGATTATATTTAATGTCATGGTATTTATGAAAACTGTTTCCCTTTCATGGGTTATGTGTTTTTGATATATATTTCTCAATCTTGAGTTATTCATTTTATAAAATGATTGTGAAACATTTATATTTTTCAACAGTTTATGATATTTTTACTTGATTATGAAACTCATTTCATGTCATGGGTTTTGATATGATTGTTTCTGATTTTGTTCACATGTAGGTTTGATTTTACTAGGAGACCAGTGGAACCTATATCTTCTACCAATGCCTGGGGAAATTATTTTTATATCATTGTAGAGACATAGATGGAAATAGAAGTGAACATAGTTTAGTGTTATATGGATGGAATGATAAATGAACTCAGATTAGTAATAAAGGTTCGGAATGGTGGGGAACTCAGTTTAGTAATACATTGCTGAAATCAAGAGTGAACCTGGTTCGGTAAAGTACATTGTCCACTAGGATGGTCTCAGAAACAACAGATTGTCTAATATGGAGAAAATTATATATACTTATGTGTCTACCATAATTCCATGTTATGATTTAATGGGTTTGGTACTTTATTTCATTATGATTCATGTCTTAGGAACTACAAATATTTATTATTATCTCTACTATGTATGGTATGATCATTAATTGTTATTCTTAAGTTTCATACCCTTTGGTTAATTTTATTCTAACACATCTCCACTATTTACCCTTACCGATCATCTGAGATCACCCCTGTCATATGTTTCATTTTCCCAAGATATGATGGAATTTTTTACATATAAATACTAAAGGTGGAGATTGTTATGCAAGATGATGGTTACCATTCATTAGGATATAATATTTTGTTTCTATGTTTCCAAATACAGTAATCTATAACGTTCCTTAGGCATGTATTTTTGTAACTTACTAAATATTCATCTAAAATGATGTAATATACATTTATTTAAACATTGGTTCACTCTATGTTTTATATACATTGGGTCAGCATACATTTATACTAATTAGGAAAAACAAAGTCCCTCATGCACATGGAAAAGTGAATATTAATTCACCTATGAGAAAAATAGCTGAACCAAAAAAACACCTATATATGTATACTAACCAAAACCCCAAACAAACTAAGGCTTTCTCACCAAATAATTCATCCTAGTAAAATAATTTAATATGAATAATACCATTGAAGGGTACCCCACACCACATTCCCATAGATTTTCTTATCTTACACACCACGTCATACTTCCTAACACTCCATCATATTTTGAATAACATAACATCACATCACATATCACCCATAGACACATGGGTCAACAAACCATGTATAATTACTAGGGTATTAGGGTATGATTAACAAAAATGAAATCAATATAATTCTATCTGCAAACCATGCATGAAACCCATCATTATCCATCTAACCACATCTCACCCAAACACCCACAGGTTATAAAATATGCATCAAATCATATGTATAATGAAGTAATTATGAATTATTTCCATAATAACCCATTAATATCACCAATTATTGGAAGAGGTTTAAGGTAAGATGGTGTATCCATCCGTCGACCATCCAACAAGGATGATAGAAAAAACACTCTTATGTAACTATTCAAGAGTGCACTAATAGTGCACGATGAGGGTGGGTTTTGTTAATATATCAAAAAATAGACATGTTATATAAAAATATAGTTACATCACATAATACCTATCCAATGGTTCAAAACCATGGAATGAAAAATCTATCAAGACAATCCATTTCTTCTAAAAAAGAGAAACAAAATAACCCCACATAAGAAAAATTCAACCCAAAGTTTATATTTTGGTCTTTAAATTTCCTTAACCATTTTAAATATTATCCATTATCATAACCTTCCATTAAAACATTCATTATTCATTATAGTTCCATACCATTGTTCATATACATTCATTGGCCATTTAATCAAAACATCCCCCATTAATTAATCCCTTAAAAATACCCATTATTATTATTTTTTATTTCACAATCCATTACTAGTCAGTTAACTAACACTCAACATCACTAAACAAGTATACTTGTACAATAACCCAACTATTATAGACACATCACAACTTCTTTTATAGCCCCACTACACCACCACACAATTAAAAAATCACAACCCCGCTATAAAAGAACATCTCATCAACAACCCCACACACTTCCAAACATAGTTACTACACATATCATCATCCCCGTAATAAAAAATACAAACCACTATAGAAATCAAATAAAATATCAAAACACAACACCATTTCTAATTTAACAGTGGTTTTCTTATTCAACTATAACTCTTTATTTAAGGGTGTTATCACACAATCCATAATATACTGAGGCACCCAATTCATTCCCAACTATATGTGAATATCAAATTATGGTTTTAGGGATTTCAACAATAACACAACATGCATTCCAAAATTCAAATCATAAAATTACACGAATTTACCCGAAATGGGAACAATTTTCCTCAAGGCATTACACATGTACTAACACAATATCATAAATAATAATAAATATTGTCAAAGCATGGGATTCACATTACCCGACTCATTTTTAAATTTGATAAAAAAAACTAATTACATTTTGTTATTTGGATTAAACCAATCCATCAAATATTAATATTAAAATACCTCCTGATATGATATTTAGAATAAATAAATGATGGAATTACTACATGGAATAATGGATCCTCACACCAACTTGTGGTACAAGAAACAGGTGGTGTATGTACTTGAGGAAACATTTTCTGGGGAACTCGAATCTAGTGTAGAAAAATGGATCTGTAACTCTAAGGGATGAAGTATTTGAAAGCTATTATCCCAATATAATGTAAACATGAACTAATGAATGAAATAATTCTAATTTTATAGATTAGATCTGAGACACCCATGATTAGATAAAATTTATAATGGCTGTAAAAGGTGGATATCATAAATACAGTGACTTTTAAAAACTGAAAACTTCCCTAGACTTTTTAAAAACTAAATATATAATTATTTGACATTAAAATTCCTATAAATCACTTAAATAAGAAATTAAACACATTTTACATCATTAAAGATGAAAAAATGGAAAATCTATAAATATTTTAAAAACTAAAAACATTGTTCGTTAACCAATGTAGGAATGACTCACCACCTAAATGAATCGCGACTAGAAATGACCAAAACTTATAATGGATCACCTTTAAATGACTGAATACTAGAAATGACCTACCACTAGATTCACCCTCCATTCAGAGTTACTCACCTCCAGAAATGACCAACTTCCAGAATGTCCTACCGCTAGAATTATTCACTACTAGAATGAATCACCACCATGAATAAACAACTACTAGAATGACTCACCACTAGAATTTTTCATCCTCTGAAATTACAAACCCCCAAAGTGACCCACTATTATAATGACTTGCAAACAGAAATAACCAACCACTAGAATGAATCACCTCCATATTGACCTACAACCAAAATGAAAAACCTCCATAATGACTCGCCACTTGAAAAAACCTACTGCCAGTATTTCCATAATATAGCAGGCTAGAAGGTCCATGACATTTCATCGAATACCTCTCAAAAAATTCTTACCCATCATGAAAAAAAACTTTATGGATGGAAAGGTAGAAAGTGTTCTAAGAACCAAAACACGTGATACCTCTCAAAAATCGCATTTGACCTAAAATATTAGCTTTGAAAAAACAAATTGCACCACCCCAAACACTTCAATTAAGAACTTCCATCATCTATTTCATGATGTTATCCACCCTTGGTGGAACTGACTCAAATGAATGTTTTTAATGTCATCATTGTTTAATTCATTTCAATTAGGAACCTAGTTTTCCATTTTTCACATGTCGTAACATTATCACACAACACATAACACATATCATATCATTGGGAAAAATATCACATAAAAGGAAAAGTTACAAAAAACAAATCATAATGTCAAAAAGAGAAAGGAAAACCTCAAAAACATTGGGTACTAGGAACACATCTATGTATCACACTCTCATGTACTATGTTATATGAAACCATTCTTCTATATCACATCAACCAGTGGAATGGTTCATCCTCGAAACACCTTCTCTCAATGGTCTGGGATCTCCACCATATGTTCCAAGAATGGAACATCATTCTTAATATATATCTATCATTAGTCGATGACATGTGTACATCGAAAAGATACTGATAGATATGAGATAAGAAAAATCCATGAATTATCCTGTCTAATCAGGGAGGAATTTCCAATTCATAATCCACCTCAATGACACACCCCCACACCTCGAAGGGACCAATAGATATTGGAGAGAGCACACTCCATTTTCCAATAATTTTCTTCCCTAATCAAGGGGAGTCACTTTAAAAAACATGTTCCCCATTATAAAACATTAATAACCAAATTCTGTGAATTTTATCTGAATTGTTTAGTCACATGTTGATTTTAAACTCTGTTTAACAAACTGAACCTCCTCTTCCATTCTTGCACAACATCAAGTAAAAGAATTGTTGACTCCCCATCCTCTTCACAATATAGATGGTAATGAAATTTACACCAACAAAAATCATCAAATGAGTCCATTCAAATGTTTGATTGATAATATTCATTATATACCCACTCATCTAAGGTAAATTATCATGCCAAATCTCTACTAAAGTCTATGATAGACACCCAAATCATATCCTCAAATGTTTAGATAGTTCTATTTTCCTTCCTATTTGTATGGGGGCGAAAGTTCTGTTGTGGTGTAACTATGTTTCAAATTAATGTTTCAATGTCCTCCAAAATCGTAACGAAACACATACATAACAATATATTGAATTGATTGAAAAGACTACATCTAGCTGCACCACATCATCCACATATATTTTTTTCAAACCATCCATTGTTCATGACTCATTTATCACTAGGATATAAGATGATTTCTTCAATCAATCAACAAATGACCTGCTATTATCACATAAGCATTGATCTTGGGGAATCCTAATAAATTTTTTTCCATCTTTATTTCCCCCCATTTCTACTATATATCATTCAAGGGCTGTAATTGACCTCAAGAACATGATTCTTATACTTTAACTAATTAAAAAATAGATACTGAGCCACAAACTCTACCACTAAATTTTTTATCCCGGATCACCAAAACTATATCCCCAATCCATTTTCTATCATGGAGACTTTTGGTGTACCACTAATGGTGAGATATGAAACTCATGAAGGACTAAATCACAAATCCCAATATTATAGAAACCCCCTAGAAACAATCTTCAGTTCTAAACTACCTCTGGCTGCCCCTCTGAAGCATCACCATTGACAGCATAATAACACATCACCTATTACAATGAGTCTTCCCACTATGACTCATCCACCTGCTACATTACATAAGTCTACTGCACCATTTGAAATAAACAACCCCTATCATCAAACATCTAGGCATATATGTCATAGAATTTTATCTCATTCATTACTCTCCAAGAATAAATAGCCATACAAATAACATCATTCAGTGACATTCTTATCAAAGAATCTTCCATGAAATTTCCATTTATTATGTTTTAAGAGATACCAAATCCTTTTCATGAAGAAAATCCATAGTCTACTATCCCAGATTCATATCACACTAATAGAATATATACCTAAATTATGTGTGATCAATGAACACAAAAATTTGCAACATAATGAGGTAATGTCACCACCACATCATGTGAAAAAAATACTACTCACTCTAGATCATGGGTGGAATAGTTACAGTCATGATGGTGTAAATCCTTTTATAAGAGATCACTACTTTATTCTGTATCACAAATCTTACAAAGGACATAAGGGAAATGTGATAGAAAAACTCTAATATCACACCCTCATAAGAAAAATGAAGCACTATATCACTGAAAAACATCCCATTCAAGTTAACAAACATATCCTTGAACAGATCATTCAAAAAAGTAATGTCATTTCATCCATTTCAACACTATAAATGAGGTTGAAAATATAGTGAATCCAGGTAAAAACACTTATAATCACATAAAAGACTAAGAAATATATGAACATATAAAACATTGATGGGTGTTTCCCATGATACATCCACCTCAAACATTGGTGGTTCCACTATCACACCCTTTGGAGAGAACACATACACAAGTAAATGAACCTCTTATTTCCAAAACACAGACTTAGAAAACATTCAAGGGAGATTGTGTTTATAGAGAACCTAGAAAATAGCTCTGATATGCATGGAATTATCCTCCTCTTACCTTGAGTAGATCAAGATATCACAGTTGAATATGAAAATGATCCAATCTAGGAACTCACAAAACATAGAGTTCATAAGGCCTATGAATATGGTTGGTGAGTTCATAAAATCAAAAGGAATTATCATGAACTCAAAGTTCCCATATATGCATCTGAATTCAGTCTCATAGATATCTCCATCCTTCACCCCTAATCAGTGATATCTAAACCAAATATTTATCTTTGGGAACTAACTAGCACCTCTAAACTGGTCCAAAGTATCAACAATTCTCAGACAATGATAAAAATTATTAATAATCTCTTAGTTTATCATCAAGTATTCTTTCTATAAGATCAGAATACCATCTTCCATCTTATAGAATAGAGCATGTGTAGCCCATGATGATACACAAGGTCAGATGAAACCCTTCTGCATTAGATAATATCTCCGAATCCTCATCTGCTGCAACTAAAAAAGTTTAATCTAATAGGAATCCATCAAAATCGATGAAGCACTATACTGAATGTCTATCCCAAAATTAACATATTGTTGAGGGGTAATGTCACACTATTCTTAAGGAAAATATCCCAAAAATATCTAAAAACCATGGGATCCAACTCTATCCAAGTGTACACTGATTCCATAGTTAACTTATCAACAACAGAATGAAGGGGATCCAAACACTTTCTACCCTCCAAGAAACCCCACTCAATAATGAAAATCGCTCACTGTCTATCTATATATGAGAACTAAACTATCATATATATGTATTTGATAATAAAAAACACATAATAAAACTAGTCTATACTAATGATGACATTTTATGGTTGTAGATGAAGTAATATAAGGTCCACACATTACTTATGAGGAACTATCATTAGTAAAATCCTTAACACACATCAAACAAGAGGGTATCGCTGCTGACGAGCATAATGGACACTTGGGAAAAAATAATACAGACTACGTATAGTCCAAAAGAATATAATAAAATAGGTACAACAATGATGTGTGAATCTAATAAACCAAATAAGTTTTAAAGAATGGAACATGATAAATTCAATGTAAAAAAGAATGATTTATAGACACTCAAGTGTTGTTTACTCTATTTCTTACAATTGAACTCACCCAGATCCACTGCCAATTTACCGATGGAGACCACCACCACTATGCATGGGTCGAGTTCCCTAGTAGAATGGTACATCATATTGTTTTCCTCCTACCACGTCTTCTTTTTTTAGAGAATAAATATTTTTCCCATGATAGTAGAATAACCCCAATGGTTGCTACTGTCGAAGGCAATGCTAAACCTATTTATCACTTCCAATCTAAGATTGAGAATCCATATGGAGTTTATCACAATGATGTCCAAGAACCCCAATGAAAAAATACAATGGCATGGAGTCCCCAACAAGAGTACAAAAACCACTAGCCCCAAATACCACGAATGGAAGCTGTTGAGGGTGACTGTATACTTGTTGAAATATTAAAGACCCTAGTGCTTGAGGCCTCCCACTAACACCTCTAGTCCTCTAGAAACCCTTATAGTTCCCCTATCATGGATATAAACCTCTCGAGAGAATACTATAAAGAAACTATTACTTATTTTGATCCTCTAGATAAATTGGAAATTTAATAGGAGTAACCTCATACTTTATTGAAGGGTAGAGTGCCTTTTTGAGATGCCACGATCTGGAATCCTCATCTGATTTATAACATGGGAAAAATAATAGAAGGTATATGAAATTAATCCCACGATCCCACCTAGGCATACTCCCCTACATAAGGGAGAGTATCTTATACCTCATCAAAACCTTCATTATAATGAAAGGAAGTCCACTCAGAACACTTTCTAAAAGTTGACCCATGTAACATTTACCTCCTTTAACTCACCAGGGTACAACATCCACCACTCTTTTTCATCTCCTCTCATTTGAATGTCATCCTCGGGGACCCAAAACTCTATCAAGACCCACATAAAACCGAATTTGATCTCTATATTTTCTAGACATCCCTCTATCTCTACATAAAAACACATCCCTTATACATACCCAAAGCCTATAGTTAAAAATATCACAATTTCCTCTTCCATTGATCATCATACTTAACTAGATCAACCCTTTGGAATGAAATTGGGTTGGCCTTATAAACCTCCACTTGTGGAAACACATATGGATGATGAATAGAAGCCATAATCGATAGTAGAAAAAAAGGTTTCAAAAGTTCAGAAGCATAGAATTTTATTATAATTCGTTTTAATTCATTTGATCCATTTTAATATTCCAAAAATATCCAAATTTAAATAACAACAAGATTCGTCAGGATGTATTGATCTCTCTTAGGTGTTTACCATGTAAAGAGGTCTATCTCACATGGTAATTCAATAAGCTCAATGTATGTACACAAGATTAGAGGTGGACCTAAAATGTCATGTCCCAACTAGTCTCCCAAGACGATGTCAGGCACCTTGGTCAAATGCAATTATTTCCATAGAAAAACATGTAATCTGAATAGTTACAAACTCCAAACTCTATAATATCTCTCATTTGTCACATTTGATACATCTTTTTCCTGACCTAAACCCTCCAAAGATAGAAAAATGTCTGAGAGATATTATGAACCATTGAGTTGCACCTCTAGTAGGCCCTTAGTTTGGGACTAGCACAGAGGGTATAAATATCTCATGTATCGAAGGAATCACCCTATATAATATTAATTGGATATGAAGATTAGATATATAAACCACAATCAACTCAATGAAATATATATAAGAACAAAAAAACATCCCATAATGAATGGGTAAATTAAACTAATAAAGATAATGGTATCCAAAGTGAATACCAGAAAAATAATGCTAAATAAGTGATACACTGATAGTCCAAATGTTGGAGAATGTAATTTACCACATGGTCTATAATTTTCTCTTAGAAACTGTAAAACATCTTATATATGAAGGGTGAGAATATAGGTTTTCTCAATATTAATAAGAGAGACTCTCATGCACATGTTAATATAATATACTGAGGTTGATGTTAAAAAATAGTAGAACCAATGATTACTTATATAAGTATACTAACCAAAAAACACAACCTGAATAAGGATCTCTCACCAAATAACGCATTCAATTACAATAAAATAATATGGTTTGTATCAATGAAGGGTACCCCACACCACAGTCCCATGGATATTCCACTATGACACCCCCATGTCATACAACATAGTGTTCCCACCTATTAAAAATAACATTAGATCACATATCACCCATAAAAAATTTTCAAAAACATTACATATAAAAACTAAGGTAGATGAGTATCATTATTGTGAAAGGGTATCATCCTCATGATCTACCCCTACCACACATGACCCCCTAAATAATCTATATCACTACATCTCTCCTGAATGCACTTGGTACATCACATAATCATCCCATGACGTATAGAAAGTGACACATTTGAATATTAGACATCAAATATCATCCATATCACCAATGAATAATTCATGGAGTAGTGAATTGTAGTTTTCCATCCATCCGACCACCTATAAGGATGGTGAAAAAACACCCCCCATGTGACTATATGGGTATCTATTGATAGTTTTCGGTGAGGGTGGGGTGCATATAGAAATAATAATAATATACAAGGTGTATTCATATAGGGTTATAGCCTATAAGTCCCATACTAATTTTCATAACCATATTATATAACCTCTCACAAGAAAATAAATTTCTAATACAGAAGATAAATTAATAAATCCACACATGAAAAACAAAAGTCACAATTTATATTTCATCTATTAATTAATATTAATACATTTTCTATATTTTCCATTAGAAAACCATTCCATTAAAACTAGATATTTTATAATTATTTTCATCCCATAGTTCATATATAAACATTAACTATTTAATTGATAGCTCTGTTAGTGAATTAATTCGTAAGAAATTACCATTGATATTATTATTCATTTGATAATCTATTACTAACAGGTAAATTAACACTATAAATCATATAGCAAGAAAAACTGTAAAAAACCCAATTACCACAACCACATCACAACCTCTATCACTGACCCGTTTCACCACCAAACAATAAAAACCATCCTAGACCCACTGAAAAACCACATCTCATCCACTACTCCACACACATCACAACATATAAATTACTCATCTTTTCAACCCCATTATCACAAACCATAACCATTCCACAGATCACATCCCATACCACAAAAAAAAACTTTTAAAAAATTTTAATGGGGTTCTTATTCAATTATACTCATTTATTTATGGTTTTATCACACAATCCATATGGTATTGGGATATGAAATTCATTACATGACTGCACGTGATTTTACAATTTTAGATTATGTTTTATCTATAATCTCACTATATATATATTTTTATATAAATATGTGTTATAAAATATGTTTAAAATAGATAATCGTTTATAAGTTAGAAAAGGAATAAATTTTAATTTCAAATAATCTATATTTTTTATTGTAATCATATAAAAAGTAATAAATTCATTTTATAAATTTTTAGAATATAAATTTTTCATATTTTGGTTACCACTATCCATAACTCCAAATTCGAGAGCTATGTAATAACAGATAGATAATATTTTAATAATGTTTCATAGTTTGTCTAAACATTATGTTTAGTATAATTCAAGCTAAAAATTATATTTAATTATTTATATATAAATATATTAAAAAATAATGTGGTGTTACATTATACCCCCATTAAAATGAATTTCTCCCTCGAAATTCACAGCTTTGATACAAATAGATGATGATACTTCTACCCCATCAAATCACTAATATCCCAGATAGCTTCCTCAAATTTTTGGTTTTGACATAAAGGTATTTCTAGGTGAGTGGCACTATTTTATAGATTATTCTCTCTAGGATAAAAAATATCTACTAGTTGTTATTCATTAGAAATATATTTCTCTAGTGGTATGACCATTGAGTTCAGATTATTTTAAGAATTGAGTATGTAATTCTTTACGAGAGATATATGGAGGACATAATGAACATGAGTTACATTGATTGGAAGATCCAATTTATATGATATCACTCTGATACAATAATCCATTCTAGGAGAAACGAATTATTTATGGATTAGACATCCATTATTTATAGAACTTATATCTTTTTTCTATGAGATATTTATAGGAAGGAATTTTCACTCCCTTTGAACTCTAGATCTTTACAATAGTAGAAACATATCTTTTTTCTATTGTATGTGGATATTTTGTAAAAATCAATATATATGATATTCTCTTCAACTTACTCAGTTGGATCAGTTCCAATATATTCATATCACTAACATTATTTTAATGAGTTTGAGATATTTAATTAAAAATTTACAGGGCTTCATAATGATCCATCTCAATCCTAGTGTGGAAATTTTTATTATATGAAAACTTATCCAAACGAAATGTAATGATCCTAACCACCTTTGACTTCCAGAGAGAAATATCTCAAAATTCCTTCTAGAGTTTTAATGGTATTCTCAGACTAACCATATGTCCAAGTATGTAAAGTTGTTCTAAAACATAACTCTGTATCTAGATCGTACTAATGAATATTCCAAAACACTTAGGTAAATCAAATATCTCGGTCAAGCACAATTTGAATTGGTACTCCAATAAATATTACTACTTCCTTAATATTTACACTAGAATTATTCTAAATAGATAAATATTATCTGATAGTAATGATATTTTATGAATTTTTATGGGATTAAACATTTAACCCATTGGCATTAAGGATTTTAAATTTTTTATGGAGAACAATGTTAAAATCTATGGTGATGTTTTCCCTTTTCCATAAAGGTATTGTTAATGGATGTAAAATCCCCTTAGACTTTTGTCACCTAACCATAACTTCCTAACAAACCATGAACTAAGAATCATATAATGCAATATCTATCTTCGTTCCATCCCTCCAAATGTATTATATTAGATTTCCATACAAAATTGTATTTATAGTAAAAATAGATAATGATGAACTATGACCATCATCGAATAGGTCCATATTCAAATTTGGTATTGGTGGAATACATATATGGCTTTAAACCTTATTATTTCATCACAATAAAGGTTAATCTTTGAAACATATATCACCATATTTTTCTACCATACATTATCCTTCTATACCTCTTTAATATTCACATTGATTGATGGTTGAACATTCATTTGTGTTAGATATGATTTGTCCCCTTCTTTTTATATGTATATATCTATCATTAGTAAATCTATAATTACTGGATTAGTTGTTATCCTAATCATAGAATAGTTACAAGGAATTTTTTTCAAAGCATCTTACAGCTTGTTTTATTTCCAAGGGTTGTAATTGTAATGATAATTCATAATTTTTAATCATTTCCAATAATTTTCTATGGTTCAAGTTAATTTATTTTAAATTTAAAATATACATTAAATTTTGGGTGAGTTTATATGGCACACCTTTCTCAAAATAGATAATGAATTCATATATTTATTTTAAAAATGAGCACATTTAACTCCAAATCATGAGTTGGGTAATATTTATCATTGACCATCAATTAGGTTTTTTCATAATCAATCAACATATAATTATTATAGAGAACACATCCTGGTCCCTTATTTTAGGTATCATGATTGATCACAAACTTTTCTCATGTATTGGGTAGTGTGATCATAGGTGCATTGAACAACCTTCTTTTTGTCTCTTAGATATAATTTTTAACGTTCCTCCTTTCAGGTGAACTTAACAGATTTCCATGTCAATATGTATAAAAGATTAGATAATCATAACAATTTATTAAAAAAATTCAATAATATCTATCAAAACATATAAAAATATGAATTTCACTAATTTTCATTAGTCATGGTATTTTTATAAAAAATAATGTCTTTGAAGGATATACTTATTTTCACTCACATGAGATTATATTAACCAAAATTGAAACATTCAAAATTCCAAATTCAAGAATTTATTAATTTTGAATAAATTTTCTTGTTCCTCAAGGTCTTTAGAATAATCCTTATGGGATCTTTATTATATTTTTTTCCCATTAAATATATTAAAAAAATTATATATTGACATCTAAAAACTAATCTTGGTTGTCTATATATATTATATTAATTACATCTATAAATATTGAAGGGGAGGTTTTATGACCAAATGGAATGAATATAAATTCAAAGTATCCCTACCATGTACATAATGGAATATTGGTTATATCATATTTCTTGAACCTCAATTAATGACACCCCAAATTATGATCATCCATGTATAATTATTGATATTTGCATAGTTAATCAAATAATCCATCAATAAAGTGTAGAGGGTACTTGTTCTTGATTATTATTCTCTCATTATCTAGATAGTCAATAAAAATACACATTAACTGATGTTTCAGTTTAATAACTAGAATTAGTGAACACCATGGGGAAGCAATAGTGGTGTACGAATCCCTTATCATTATTATCCTAGAGTTTATTTATAAATTCAAACAACTCATATGGGTCAATTAAATAGTTTATCATTGAAATATGAATAACACTTGGGATAAGTTCTATGGAAAAATTAAACATTACAATTAGATGGTAGATAGAACTATTTTTTAAAAAATAAATAAATAAACTATCATAGAATTGTTTTATGTTTAATTTCGTTTTTATTGAAAAACATATGTGATAGAAAACCTTAATGTATATTAATTATATCCCAAAATATGGGTGTAATTTATATTAGAATTTTATATTCATCCATGAATCGATAAATTATCATTACTTCATTTGAAACGTAAAATCTGATTTCCCATCCAAAATAATTAAAATGGGATTCATATAGAGAAATCCTATCATTTCCATGAATCCCATATAATTCAAATAAAGGGACAATTAGAATATTTTCAAAATGTACATACCTAAAAACATCAATCAATGAATAATTATTGACTAGAGATATGACTTTTGTGCTATTAATAGTTTTAATAGCTAACTCACTATCATGTTATTTAGAAATTACGGTGATACCCTTAAGAAATTATTTATAATATATTTTTTAGTGGGTCTAGAATCATATAAGAAATTAAATATTCTAGAGTGGATGATAATTGTACATTTAACTGTTTTATTCTCATAATCCACATAAAAATTCATGATATCATGCAATTTTCGTTTTTTATTAAGCATAAGTGGTTTTATATTTTGATCATAAAAAACAATAAAATTTATGAAATTGTTGGAATAATTCTTATAATCCAATAACTAGAATAATTGGAATGTACATATAGAATTAGTCGGTGTCTTTTTCTTCTATATTCCATTAACGGGCCTATTTGAATCCTTCTAACATTCATGGGCCGTAAGAACCAACTTTTACCCATAGAATCGCCTTTAAATTTCATTGAATGTCTCCCATTTATGTTTATTCCCACATTTTTATTATATATATGGATGGAATTTCATATTACCAAGTTATTTATTTGAGTTTTAATGAGTTTTTATCATTCATTTCTTATCATAACCATTATAATAGATTGAATCTCCAATTTACATTTCTACATTGAGTGCACATCAAATTATTTCTTCTAGATACTAATGTCTCTTATAGATAATGTCTTTTAGATACATTGTTTTAAGACAACATATGATAAATAAATTTCACATTCACAGATTATAATTAAATTAGAGGAAAATGTTGGAGGACTTATATTTTTTTCTATATACTAGTGGTATTTTTACCCGTTTGCTTCATCTCAAGAATCCACTTCTTGAACATTGTATGTAGTATACAAGGGAATAAATTAATAAATAATACCCCCTTAATCTCATCACTTTCCAGTAATTCAATTTCATATTATTCCCCCTTATTTTTTATATAATTATACTATTGATATGCTTTACATTACAGAGGAAAATTTTTTATGACATATTTTTGATGTCATGAGCATTGAATAAAATAAAATATTTTCTCAATGTTGTTTATCCAATATATATCCAGCTGTTTATTAGGTGATCCACTAAAATAATATGGATATTTCATGATAAAATTTCAAATAATATATTCTTTCCTCCATTTATAATTTGGAAACACATTATGATTGATATAATGAAAATCTTCAATGATTATAGTAGAAATATTCTGAATTCCATATCTAATAACATATGGTTTCTATGTTGGGAAATCATTTATTTTTCCATCACATTAATCGTTAACATGACCCCTTCATGATGAATACATTGACTAAATCCAAAGAAAGCATAGTGTGAGAAAAAATAACCATATAGGAGACCACATAATTCTAACAAATGATTTATAAAATGTCTAAATCATGAAACATTCTTATAAGAAACCATGGGTTTAACGTTGGACATTTTTAATCTCTAAAAAACATTTTAATTCTATCGTATACTTATTCTTATACATAGGGTCTTCGTAAATCTTTTCTAACCTTATTATCACATGATTTAATAAACCCATCTCTAATATAAACTATAATAATGTATTATTTTAATACATAGATATTACATCAATTAAAATGAATATTCAATATATAACAATTAAAACCACTCTATAAACATACATGTTCATGGTAATTAGATATTAGATATAAAATCCACTAATTTTATGAATGATATTACAAATATCCAATAAAAATCTTCCCTTGTTGTACACATTGTAGGCATAACCTTCTAAAATATTTCTTCATAACATGGGAAAAAGGAATAATAAAAGTGTGATCTCAGATAGACAGTAAGGGTACAAGTGTGATATAGAAATTCATGATCATATGAATGAATTGTATAAGTATATGGTCATGAGACAAGGACTGTAACATAAGAATATCATACCCAATGTCACAAAAAATATAAATAAAATTTATGGCATAAAAATTATCAATTTATAAGTCATGATTCCTAATAATTATAATTCATCATCACTCATTCATGAACCATAATTTCATGTCATAAATTTTTTTTTGAAACCATCATATGTATAGAAACTATTTAATATTCTAAGTTTTTCTACCAGGACCATCAGATCAGACATTAACAATAGTTTCTACAAGTGGATCAATCATATCTAATTGTTTCTAAAAATAGAACAATCACTTCAACTTATTAACCTTAACAAATCATGAAATTGACATACTCCTCATAATTATAACATGATATATAAAACATTACAAAATAAATTAGGTATAGATATAGGTATTTCCACTCAAATAAAGAATACAAAAAATATTTGTGCCTCAAGATCGTAAATAATTCATCATATTATGACTAATGAAAAAAGGCTTCCATAAACATTTAAACATATAATAATCATGGAGAAGAAATCATATTGATAAACATAATTCCATATGAAAAATAAACCTTTTAGAGAAATAATATGTATAATATCCTTGTAATGTATCCTAATAAATTAAAATAAAAATTATAGTATGTTGAAATTGATGAAAATAAATTTCATTAGATGTTTATTAAAAATATTCATGGGGAAAATACAATTTTGATTTTCAAAATAAACTGTTCAATAAAAATTCATGTATAATGGAATAAATTTTCCTTAGAATGAACTAAGAAATCATTCTAAAGGAATTTTCAAAAAATAAATAATTCATGGAAGTAGAAAAATATTATCAGGTCGTATACTTTTAAAAAATATTCCTTCTTTATTTTTTCACTAAAAGGTCAAGAAGGTAAATCATTTGGGAAATGATAAAAATATTCATTTTACATAGATTTTAAAATTTAATATATGAAAAAATAAATTTTAGATAATTTAGGAGAATATTAAATAGTTTTTTTATAAAAAATGGGAATGAAAGAGAAATATACAACAAGGAGTCTTAAATATAACAATAAAAAATAATTATAATATTTTGAAATAAATTATTACCAAATGTCCCATATTTCCTCATTCTTGATCATATCTCTCATATAATAAATATGGATTTATTATAAATTGTATTCCATAATTATATTAAAATTTATCATAGCAGGTATTTTTTTAATTAGGACATCATATTACCAATTTATTAATAATTTATTATTATAATTACACTTCTAGGTGATAACTGTTTCACTTTATGTGGATTTTTCTATTCGCCAGTCCCAATCCTTATACCCTTTTCATGGTTATATCATTTCATGAATTTTAATCATCGGATAAAACTAATATATTTTCATTTAAATACTTATAACCATTCATAAAACATAGAGATTGAAAAATGAATTACACCGTTCATGGAGATTGTAGGTCATACATAGATATGAACAATAATTTTTTAACTGATGGAATAAAATAAAGGAAAAAAATTAATTCTACTATATTGAATAATTATATATATATATATATCACTCTCATCTATTCATTGAAACTATTATTATTAAATTCCAAGTAATATAGGAATTGAAAATTAATCATAGTAGTTACTGAAGGTGGTAGTCCCTATTGATGCATGAACGATTCCATAATTTTCCAACGGTATGGAATATAAGAAGATAAATGTTATGAAACAACCCACTCCCATAGTTGAGTAATACTTATCTTCTTACAATGAGAAAAGAAGATACCTCTTTTCTGATTCCTCCATCAAGTAGGACACAAGAGGGAGAATAACACTGATGGTATATTGAGAATACATATGGGAGGCATTTCCCTATAAGATAGCATTAGAAAATGAGTGTTATGATATATACCAGAGATGGCGTAGGACTATACAAGCATGATCCACGAAACTTATTAATAAATAAAAGTGTAATTCAAGAAAGGACAAAGAAAAGAAGATGAAAAACAACAAAAAAAATCAATTGCATACTTTAATGATCAAACTTTTTACCATAAGAATAATAAAAGGCTACACCGGCATTAGTCTATTCACATTAAAACTATGAGTTTCATTTTGTGAAGAGAGTTATGTACTTCTCCCTTAACAGAAGTTGCTCTGATGTGAGTTTTTTCATGGAACACTTCTTCACATAACACATTTGTTTAGGGTCAGCCTATGGATTCCTTGAATCCATAGATTTGGACCTAGTAGACACAGTATTTGGCATCGTGGAGTAGTTCTTACTCAACCTTCTCTTTGGGAGATCATAGATGGTACCCTCTCTTATATTCAACATATTCATATTTTTTATGAAAATATGACTATATAATGCTTTTCCACTGCTCAAAGTCTTTATAAAATTATTATTGTTCTCATTATCATCATTAGAGACTTCCCCACACCTACCTAAAATATGTATGGGAAAAGAAATTTTTTGATAATCCTTTTATTGATTAGTTTTCTACAACTTAGTGACATGGTCATAATCACTTGGTGTTGGCTTAAATATTCCATTTCACTACACAAGAACTCTACCCATATACATGTATTTTTTGTTAGTATCAACCCAAGCTAGAGCATGAGGATGCTCCACCTCAACTTGAATATCATATGACTCTTCATTTTAATTGATAACATTGAGCAAGATAGAAAAATATAACCACTCTATAATCACATGTTGAAAATCCTCACAAGCAATTGGCTCAACAGAAGGTTCACCATCAACAAAAAGAGGACTGTGATGGATGTCCAAATTAGAATCCAAATTCACAACACCATTGGATCCATGACCTTCATGAAAATCAGTCTCAATGACCTATTGGGAGGCTCACAAATAATGTAATAAATACTCTTTTTCCAGGACCGCATACCGGTTGGGAAGCTAGACAAACACCTTATCAATAGTAGATCTAATTGAACTGCCAACTTTGTATTCCTCAAGCAGTGAAGGGTCTCCAAGAACACCTTCTACATCCATATGACTTCATAGAGGACCATGAGTTGAAACTACTCCAACATGATTAACACTAAAAGAAAAATATTCTTTCTTTTTTATGGATTCCCCATAAGCCCTCCCCATATTTAGGTCACACTTCAATTTTTCTAATACTTTATGAACCTATAGGTCAGCAGGTATCACATTGGGTTTTCTAAATATTACTGAATCACCCAAGATCCCATTACCAGCATCCTTTCCGTCCATCTGAGAAAAATCATCCTGATCCAAAATGCTATCAATGCCTAATGTAGAACCATAAAATTCCGTAAATTTCTCTTTCCTCCACTCCTTAATCCTCATGCTAACAAACCCACAATAGCATGTCGAGGCATGATTTCCTTACCAATCTTTGGACACATAGAAGTCTTCCCAAGACTCAAAATGAAAAAATTGTTTCCACAAGAATTCATGTCCATCATTTGTACTCACCCAATCTACCAAAATTCTAGAGACATAAACCTCCACAAACATGCATTGAAAAATGGTATGACACACAACCTCTATTCAAATGTTACAGCACAGGTAAGGCACCACCATATATCTAAGGGGAAAAATATGTGTGTTTCGAACGGTTAGTGGGAGAGTTGGAAAAAACACCAAGATTTTTTTAGACAGTGTATCATGCATCAGATAAAAATTGAAGTTCCACTACTATAGATAGATGAACTATCCATCACAATGCCAAGGAGCTGTAGACCATGCCGTAATGAGATCTTTAATTGACTAAAATAAAATCCTAATATGACTTATATATAAAATGTCAATAACTACATACTCTTGTAATCCCCAGGGATCGAAAAAAATGTGATAGAACCCATCAACTTAGGGATTGGTTGACCTAATGTTGCCAAAAGTGTCTGGTAGAAGAGATCTGAAGCATTATTGAGCAATGAAAAAGATAAAGACAACTAAGGATATCAACGATACAGATCTAGAACTTTTGGGAAAATCAGAAAATTCATGAAAAGGAGAGAAACCGTAAAAGAGTTTATATATACATGGGATGAGCATAACATTATACATAGTGAGATCCTATCTCATACCATTCCTTTAAAAGCTAAATAATACATAGTAATACATAATGAACAATATTGAAACTAACTCATCACCTAAACCGGTACATTATGTTCCCAAACACACCATAGCCAAATATCAGTATATATCACAAAATAGGATCATAAAATACAGTAAACAACATCAACGGTATTCTTCTTCCACATCCCCATTGTTCATCCGATCTTCTAAAACATTACACATCTTCATCTATCTCTTTGTAAAATAATCCATCCTGAAGACATCTGGGAAATGTATCATAAAATTAACCACATGCATCATATCATCAAATGGCCTCATATCACATGTAAATATATTAAAAACTATATTTTCTTCTCCACTATAGATTATATGACAATTAAAAAACATTGAAAAAAATACTATGATCCATCACATCCCATACACTGAGTGAGTAACCTCATTCCATCACATCTGATAAATAAAATACATATAATAACAATTTGAATTCATTATACCAAGATAAATGTGTTCAAAATAAACACAATCCATTATAGACATCCACACACATATATGGGAAAAGTAACAGTTTTTCATACCAAAATAAGAAAATAATAAACTAATAGATTGGTTCCAAATAGGGAAATCATTTATCCAGCCTCCCACTAGGATGTTGTGGAAGACACCATTCCTGATTCCATTGGTAGTCAATAACCCTATGAAATAAGGTTGGGGTAGAATATTAATTCATTAAATATATAAGATATAATATTTATCATAAATAAACAATTAGAATAACCTATTACTAGTGTCAAATTCATCTATAATCACTCGGAAAAAAACATCCATTGCTAGGAAATAGTTCACATATAAAGAAAAAATATTTTTAAGATATATATTAAATTTTTTCTTTCACAAGTTTACCTTTTGTTAATTAATTTTTGAATCATTAATTTACCATCAATATTATTCTGAATTATGATACATTATATCAATAGAGTACATAAAATTTCCTCCTAGAATATTCCAAAAATTCCACAGTTTGTAAAGAACAACATCATTTTTGTATATTCATTTAATAAACACAAAAACCATGGGTTAAGTAATTTTTTAGAAATTAATGAAATCATTACATAATTTAGATATCCTAGGAAAATAATCTAATGCTACCACCATGAGGGAATATAAAACCAAGAACACAAATCTACCTCATGAATTAAGGGAAGGAATTTAGATAAAATAAGAATCTCTACCATCAGTCATTAATCAAATTCCAAGTATTTCATCCCTACTCTCAATATCACATCAATAATGGAAAATACGTGCTTCAATCCAGTCCATCATCATCTGTGTTATCCCTAACACCCACATGAATATCCCACTACACCTTTCCATCATAGGAATCAAATGTTGTTATATCATCTAGGTCTCCTCCACCATATCACATCAGCCATCCCAGGCTCATCCAACCTAGTACTAGGCATCCCATTATGATATCATAGAGATAAAATAAAGGTCAGATCACAAAAGTCTCAGGAATAAAAAAATCATAGAAAACATGGAAATTGGCCCCTAAAAACTAGTGATTTATCCTTCATATGAAAATGTGCTGTCATAATCCCAAACTCATGTACCGTCATCCTTCATAAGAAAATAATAAAATAATTTCCTAGAAATTATCTTTATCAAACAACATTTTTTTATTCCATCTTAAATTAATTTATTCATTATTCATATTTTCCAACTATATGATGTCAAAAGTATCAAGTTATAATAATTTATAAAAAGTTTCTATATGTTGATAACATTAATTTTGTTTTCAAAAAACATAGAGGAGTACCATTATCATTAACATTAATTTTTCATTTTAACATTTTTTAATAGAAACTATTTGTCTTATATTTTCTTATCAATCCTATTATGAAGGAATAAAACATTTAATTAAGATATTCTATTACAAAAATATCATTTCTATCAAATCACAACAATCATTAGAGGAAAAATATTCCTCTTCATTGATTGTTCATAACAAAATTAATCAATTAATTTTTTATTTATGATATTTACTATTTTACATAGATGAAAACGTGATAATCTATGAAATAAAAAAAATAAAGCAAAGCATATCATAAATAGAAATATATCATTAAAGTAAATAGGAAAACCATTTTTATATTACAAAGAAACAACATCAACATGTTCTCACTCTATAATTATTTATTAATCCATTTCAATATTTAAAACATTAATTGAATTACCATAAAATGGGACAATTATATCATAAAATAAAATATAAATAAAATATATAGGTGAATGAATAAATCCCCAACCTCAAAATAACCAATGATTATCACACAAGAACAGAAATGGGGTCACAGATCTCTATCACCCATCATGTAATAAGAAATGTCCCTCTATGGAAATCATTCCACAACCAATCCCACAAGAACAAAGAAAATTAAATTATAAAGATGAAGAGAAACTATAACGACATGTAATGATGATGTGGTAGGATCCAGAATGAAGAACCTTGAGAGAAAATTAGGTATAACCTACAACAAATTGAACACGGGATGTTGAGAATCGATGCCCATAGAAGTGATTCTAAATGACTGAAGAGAGATCCATTGGTCACATGAGGACTAGGTGAAAGGACATAGGGTTTTTAAAAAAGGAGGAAATAAAGGTCATAACATAACAATGTGAGTACCTTTGATATCATGAATGTATTGGGTTTTAATTACAACCAAAAAGAAAATATGGAAAAACATTAACCTCAAATTATTTCAGATTAAGAGGCACCCCATAAACAATCCTCAAACATTCCATGAAACAAAAATTCATGATTTGAACCAATTATATGTCATGAATAACTGCATTAACTATCCTCATTAAAGATGTGATTAACCTTAGTGTCACGAATTGGGCTGTCACCCATGCTATGAACCAAAAACTCTCGACAGAAACCCTTAAACATTTGGAATTATCCTTTCATTTAGCTCATTAGTAGTTAAAACCTCTAATACCTCTCTAGGCCTACTCTATGTAACATGATCATTGAGAAAAATCAAAGGGTCACACTAGATAGATATTATTCCTTACATTAGATACCCCTAAAAAAATTATCATCCTTGAGAATACAAAACCATAACTGGGGTGAAATTGAAAAGGACACATTGGAACAACAATCATTTGTGACACCTTTCAAGGATATCTCCATCACTAGAGATCAATCCTCTCACTTTGTAGAAATGAGCAGAAAACCTCACAATAAAAAACATGGTCTTGGACACTATACTAGTGGATATAGCTCTAGAATGGTAGTAAATACCCAACAAGAAACAATAGGAACCCATATCATAAACCAGAATGATCATAATCCATATAATAAAAAAAATTACAATAGAAGTGCTAAACATCCAACATCATGGGGTACTAAGTTAATTTGTACGAATCATGTTCCCATGTACTCTCATACACTTTACCATGTAATGACAAGAAAAAAACTATGGAAATGACATTCCTAGGCAACAACTTATATTAAAATTATTTTCCATCATTACTTCCTATGTGAGATGTTCTATCTGATATGACATAACTCTAACAAGATCCAACTCCTAAAATGGTCCAAAAACTAGGGGGAAATATTACTCCCATGGCCAAACCATTTATACCAATAAAAATGACTCACCTATAAGAACACATGATCTCTAACATCAAACTATATTGGTGACCTCCTATGATCATTATACGATATATGATGACACTACACTTCCATCACCCTCTCATGTAGTACCTGATTGAGTTCTATCACGTTCTGTACTAGTTATCCCTATAATTACAAACACTATAACCACAATGTTGACTAACGAATAATTATAATTTCTTCTATAGAATAATTTTAGCGGATCCATTATAATACTGGAGTGGAAACTATTTTTGTAGGAAAAATCGACCAATGGAATGTGCATCAACCATAAAACTAATTATTTTTACGAATAAAGAGTTAAAACTATTTTGATATGTTTATATGGTATTCTATATCTGACATTACATCACAGAAAACATATAATTTGTACAATTACAGTGGAATCTAGTTTTCTAAAACATCATCAACCTTCATCTGCATCTACTTATATACTCACAAAAAATTTATTATTGAGAATAATCCTTTTCCTTTTAGGTGATCAAATAAATAATCAATAATAACATACTATAATGGACATCATTATATCTTGGTTCAAGAGATGGTTATCAATTCAATGTCATAATCTTCCATTATCCTTCTCTACAAACAAAATTTGTGCATCAAAAGTGACACACCTAGCCTAACATTATCTAACTAGAACAGACAATCAATGTATAATCATATACATTGAAAATAATTTGGTGATATACCATATATGGACATTTATATAGGAGACACACATCGATGTATCTAGATCCTAATTTAGATCTTCTTTAATGGGGTAGAATTACAACCACCATAGGAATGACATCGGGGTAGTCTTCTATGACCCCTAGAAACATTGAACATGGAATTTATAATGAAATAAATATATTCTCATCCATCAAAGATGACATTGTTGGAACATTTTTTAAACCCATATAAGGGTCTCACTCTCAATTGAATACCCCTAACTTTCCATTTCCATCATAGAATACAACCACTCTCCTCAAGAAATCCATGAAAACCTATATTTAATACAACAAAACCTTTGTTGAGGATGATGTTATTTGGATATATCAACAAACACAGGACGTATCTTCATGTTTTGGGGTACCCTAGTACTAGTTTAATGTCTCTACATTATTTGTAAAAATATCTTAACCTCCAACTAGTGTATTAAATGATAAGGTTATTGGAGTCTGATCTACCTCAGCTCCCAACTCATATATGAGGGTAGGTTATATAAATGATTGTGTCACTCCTGAATCAAAAAAATAATGTATCCAATTTTTAACAATAAAATGGTACCTCGAATGACATCTAGATTACCTAAAACTATAAATTCTAAAGAATGAAGATTTCCATGACTTGATCCATGAACTATATAACCCTATTAGAGACCACCTCCAGGGATACTCTCTACTATCTAAAGAAATAATTAATATCATGGGTATAATCTTCCTTCCCCATCTCCTCTATGATGATCTTTTTCTAGATAACCCTACTTCTACTACCTCAGATGAAAATGACTCAACAGAAGATCCTAAAGTGAAACACCTAATTTACAGTGACTACTCAAAAATGAAGGGATCTAAATCTATTTATGACCTTGGTATCCATAATAAAAACATGTTTTTTTATCATTTTCTATAGGTATTAAAAATATATACCTAGAAAAATGAGATTATGTTCGTTGTGACCTACCCTAGGCTAGCTAAAAAGTCTTCTTTCTATTATACTATAATCCCTGATGCATAGCTGTACTTCTTGAGAAATATTGACGACTCCCCTATTTTTATGGACTATTTTTTATTAATATTCAATAAACATCAACTTTTATCTATATTACATAATTATACATCTTCAAAAAAAATGTAGGACGTCATGCTAGATATTTGGTTACAAATCCTCTTTTAAATACCATGACCTAGGATCTAAAATTTGAAACATGTTTGAATCAAATCCCAGAGGGTTCCTGAAGTGGATCCCAAACTTTCCCACATTGGAACTCCTATATTAAAGGGTAATCAACTTCTAGTGATTGGCCACATTCACAGTCGAATAAATAAACTATATTGAGAACAGTTGTTAGAACATATAAAATGAGGCAACAAACTCCTCAAGATCATTGAGGAATAATATCCACCACATCATTTCTACTCCACAGATATTCACCACTTCTATTGATACCCAGTTCTCCTTTAAAGAACCTATTTAACAAAAATCTACCATAACCTCCCCCAACTAGTCTTCTATAAATTAATATAAAATGCATCTCTCATAGCTCTATAGGGTATAAGGCTAAAACACTCATAGTTTATTCTTACTTGTGTTTTCATAATCAACCTACACTATGTGACGATCTTCTAGAACATTCTTCGTAACTTATTCAGCATGAACATAACAAGGAAATCGACCTACAGTAATTATTGAAAGAAGAAAAAATAGTTAGACCACTGAACATGGAATATGGAATACTTACCATTAATAAATTATTTATTTTATTATATTGTTTAAGGTTCTAACATATCTATGGCCTACTCAATTTATACAAAACCACAGAGAATAATGATTCAGGATCATTTCATAAGTCTTACAAATAAAACAGTGTCACTTTCTTTAGAATACATAGTAAACATAATGTCCAATGCCTCATCTCAAATTTTTCCCTAAATACTCAATACTTATCCAAACACACATGTTTATTTATCTCACTAAAATTACCAAAAAACATTTCCCAACCAACCCATGAAATATCACTTACTCCTAACTCTGAACTCCATTGTATTCTGGAACCAGAACATCTAATACAACTATGTGATTTCCACTCCACCCAATGTGCACCGCATCTTGGCCAACAATATGGGAATGTAGTTGTTGTCTTCCTAAACCTCATCTCTAGTAGGCCATGGTTTGGAGACTAGCACCAAGGGTATAATCTGCATACATATGGGAGGGATTTCACTCTTAGAGAATATATTTAAGAGAGAGATAAAATAAATACACCAATTAACACATGACTAAATATGTAAAAATAAATACCATGTATGTACATATTGTTCCATACTGTACTAAAACAACTGGAAAGGTAACTATTAGTACGAAAAATGGAAAATATAAAAACAACCACAATGGAAAAAAAATATCTCCTTCCAAAACCAATAGATAATAATATCATGTATTATCTCCAAACATATCAAATTGACTTGAAAATTATATATATATATATACATGGGAAGAGAATAATATTAAACGTAGTAGGATCCTCCCAAGATACTCTTGTATAAAAGATATTTAAATCATGACCAAGTACATTAAAAAATAGTGAAACTAACTCATCAACTAAAAGGAAAAATATGTTCATAATCTCAAAATGGAAAACTCTTTCCAATTATTGCATAGAAGAGACAATATTATTTACTATAAAAATATAATGGGTATCATTATCCTGCTTACCCATTTAATGGTCACTCTATGCTAACAACGCACATCATGACCCATCTCTCTCCAAAATAATCCATCCCGATAAAACTTGGGAAATGAATCATAAGATGAACCGTGTGTTTCACTTAATCACATAATCCATTGTCACACACACACACACACATATATATAACCATGTGTATTATCATATTCATTGCATATTATCTGACATTTATTGTAACACCCCAAGTAAATAATGAATATTACATTTTTATATTTATCCCTATTTTTGAATAAAATTTTAATATTAATTTAAAGGTAATGCTATGATTGATGGCTTACCCAATACGCAACAACGAGTTCCTTTGAAATCTTACGTTGCACTCTAATAATAAAATAATATTATTTTAAATGTTAGTTATCACGTAGTCGTTGTATTGGCAGGAATGAATAGAAATAACTAAAATATGATTATATATGTTTGTTAAATGTTTTTACATTTATCCAATAAACTATAAAGGTTTAAAATACGAAAAGAATTCAATTTTAGGCATATATACTCTAATTTTCACTAAAGGTCCACTTTTCAACTTTTGATGGAGAACCGTCATTAAATATAGTTATAGTCACTCTTGTACATTCTATTGGACCAAATAAAACTCTTCTTTAGAATCGAGACATCAAAATTCACTTTGTGTAAATTTTTGGTATTTTTCCGATAAAGATCATTTTTTAATAAATAGTGAAAAATGTTGTATTTTAATTCAAAACCTCTTTTTAATAAATTTTATTTATTTGATTAGATTATCTTTTGAATTTGTTTTAAAGTGAATGTAGATTATATTTTTACCATTTAATCCAATACTGGTCGTTGAAATTAATTTCACTTTGAAATCGGACTTAAACTAGTGTCAATCTTTTGATATATTTTGTTTTATAAAAACAGGCTATTTGTTTTGACAGCGGGAATTAATTATTAAATTAATTAATGCAACTTATAAGATTTTAATTTTTTAAAATAGACATCATTTTTGAATTCTAAATATCAAATATAGCTTAGGGTGAAGTTTTGGTATTTTTCTGAAAAACATCAATTTTTGATGAATAGTGAAACTACTAAGTGGTACTTAAAAAACTGATTTTTTCGTTTAAATGAAATTTTACCACCTTTGTTTTTTGAATTTCAAAAATCTGAAATATATGGTTGTCATTAAGAAGTAAAATTTGGTTCAATGAGATTAAAATAATTTTTTTGGTGAATAGTAACTTTTATGTTTTTAATCGCGATTAGAGGTAATTAGTGTAGTTTAAGGTAAAAATAATGTTTTAATAATATGAAATGAACATTACACATTTCCTACCCTTATTGGATGTGTCATGGCAGACCAAGACAATCCATGGGTCAACTTGGGGACCCCATGGAGCCACTTTGGTAGGAAAATGACATTAATATCTTTTTATTTAATGTTAAAATAAAAATGTCACAAACATGAGTTATTTTACTAAAACAATTTTTACATGGGGTTATACAAGTCAGATTTTTGACTATAAATATTCATTGGAAAGATAACATACGTTCCTACATCATAGTATTTTTATATAATTTTTAGACATTAACTAAATTAAATTATTTATGACACCATGATGATACGGCGATTACCTCATTATTTAACGATTTAAATAAAATGGAATGATAATGTACACTCTAAGACCTACACATTTCAAAAACCTATTAAATGGGTTTATTTAGAACCCTTATCACCTTATCCTCGAAACACATCAATTTGGGTGCATTAAAATCCGAAACTCATTCTAAAATAAAGTGACATTTTTCTTACTTTCCAAGAGTGCCCCTCCTCTCCTCTTATAAAAGGCCCCCACCTCTACCTCCTTACCCACAAATCTCAAGCCTTTGGCTCGGCCAAAACCTGCCAATTTTGTCTCTGTACATCCCTCTCTTACTCCTTGAAGCCTCACTTTGTGCAGAAGTCTTCTCAAGGAAGCCTTTGAGCTCAAATGAAAAAAGAGTTACCTGATTTAAAGGTAGTGTCTTCTCTTGTGTTCTTTTGTTTTATTTTGCTTCTCGAACACCCTAAACTCTTTTCATTAATTTCTTTATCAAAAACACCAGTATCATCAATAGTATTGGATGTTGTTATAATAAGGAATCTAGCTACACTTACACACACATTCATCTAATGGTTAATGAACATATTGTTTTTGTGGATGACGAATTTCTGGCTCACGAAACGATGATTGTTCAACACTCATATGACACCTTCATAGGTGGCCATTAAGATGACACTATATTTATATATGATATATAATATTTTTATGTATTACTTATGCTTATGTATTGTTCATTTGTGGCATAACTTTATGGTTTCCATTGTGGGTAAACACGATAATTTCATTTTAGGAAGTGCGGACTACCGCCCCCTCAAAGTGATTTGATTCATTAATGCCATATGTGGGACGTATAAAGGATGGATTTAAAGTTATTATATATGATTTTATAATGTAATTATAATATACCTTTATATTATTATTATTTTATTTCCATTAAAGTATGATATAGAAATGAAAGTAGCGTTCATGCGTATGTACGGCTTACCCTCTCCATGAACGGTGCATTTCATTTCTTATCCCCAAATGTAATGTACTATTATATGTACATATATATAATGTATATATATGATTTATGTTACATCTAAATGATTAATATAATTATGGAATTAAAATATACATATCTCTCATTTAGTTTTAATTCCATTAATGCGACATAGAAATGAAAGTAGCGTTCATGTGTACGTACGGCTTACCGTCTCCATGAACGATGCATTTCATTTCTTACCTCTAAATGATTATGTAATATTATAAATACATGTATATTATGGATATATATGATATATATGATATCCAAATCATGAATATAATTCTGGATATAATGATCCTTTGACTACACGAACAACATGTAATTGTAAGAAGTCCACTTTCGACTTAAGAATCAAATATCGCCAAAACAAACATTATTAACTTAAATGATTACATAATGTTTAAAACATGGTAATAAGTGATATAAACGTAATAATGAACTTGAAAATTATTCTTAAGAAAGTAGAAATTAACTCTTGTTTATTATTGAGGACATTAAGGAACGATCGAGTCAAGTCGGACCCGAGGTAAGGGATCCTACCCCTCTCTTTCTTTTTAAGTACTCTTTTATGTCATTTATTTTAGGATCATCTTTATTATGTTTGAGGATGTTATTTTATATTCCTAATACTATAATTTTTATTTTAATATTATGAGAGACCCTATTTAGTCTCATAAATCCACTTTTGGAAGTTTTAAGTGGCACCGTTAGGCTACCGAGTTTCCGTACGGGATTTTTCATCTCACTTTCATTCCCGTGAAATTTATGCTACGTTTGCCACTATTTACATTGAGTGGTGTATGTACTTCCCATTATTATACACTTTGTTTAGTATAATTTCATTTATGGGTATTTACATCTTCATTGTATGACCCCTCTTCCATGGGGTGTACTTTTCGAAAGTTACCCAACTCGGTAAGGGGATCTTTCACCCTCCTCTTTTTAAAAGATTTCTTTTGTTATGTCTTTTAATTCACATACTATTATGTTGGGATATGTTCTTCTATATCCTAATTTATGTAAATTTTATGTCCAAGTGATGATATACCATTTTCTCTCTCATCAACTCATTTTCTGAATTTTAAATTGATGTCGTTAGGATGTCAGATTTCTGTAAGGGAACTTCTTAACCCACTTTCAATTATTTGGGTTAAACCTATACTTCTTGGGTTTTTATGCCAAGATTATGTGTGGAATATCTATGTTGTAATTTCCAAAAACCTTTTTGGGGATATAGTATTTCTACACATAATCATCTCATTGATAAATTCTTACGAACTTGTATAGGAAATCAAAACTCAATCTCATTTCCTTGAGTTAAATATCTATGTCATTGGTTTTGTTTTTCCAAGATTATGTGTGAATGACCTCTGATTGTTTCACACATAATATCCACTTATATTGGGTGTATTTATATTTCTCACACATAATTATGTGATAGATTTATCATAAATTTAATGATACCATCTTTCTTATAGATTTCATCTCAATTTACATTGCCAATGAGACTTCATTGTTGTTATGGACCAATTCACTCTTATATGGTGTGTATACTGTCCTTTGACATATTATATCATGAATCACATTATTCTCATGATATTATAAAGCTCAGATTACATGTTATTCCCCAATTATTTGTATTCAAGAGTCTCTTATTTTGTTAAAAACTCTTTAACAAAAATATCATTTTAAATGTTTTAAATATTCATTATTCTACATATTTATCTTTAATGTCCATGATTTAAAAATGGTTTTCAGTATTTATTTATATGGACATTAAAGTTTTAAAATTATAATACCATTAAAAGCTTCAAAGTGGTATGGGACACTTTGATTCAAAAATCTCTTTTAAATGGTTTTTGAAAATAGATTGCTTAATTCAATATCTTGGAATTACTTATTGTGATTGAAAAAGAAATTTTGTTATTTAAATGTTTATATTTTCAATATTTTATGTGTAATGATGGTACTTGGACATTTTAGAGGTGGTAACGTGATAAACCATATGACGGGTGGTGCCGTGAATACCAGGACGGGTGGTTACGTTATATCCTCCAATGTATTGGGTATGGAAGTCGGCCGTATGGATATTCCATTAAGTATGTGTGGAAGTTGACCATATGGTTATTCCATTTAGGTATGTTTATGTCCCATGTTACCTTTTTATGTTATGTTTTCATTATATGGGTTTTATGGTAATCTTTTGGTTACAAAAGGGTAGGTAATGAAATTTTATTCAGTGAAGAGTTTTTACTACTTCCTAAAGGTGAAAGGTATTACTCTAATAAAGTATACATGGTTTACTTGTTGTTTTGAAAAACTAACAGTTTTCATTCTTTGTGTATCCCTTATTGATCTTTTTTTGCTCACCCCAAGTTTTTTTGAATTTTTTTTTACAAGACATAATGTGGAATAGGTTCAAGGATGGGATCAAGGGAAAGTCATGCTATCTAAAACATGGAACTAGACATGTTTCTTTTTAAGAGTTTTTATTTTATAGAAATTTAGTAGAAGTGACTACTTTGTAATCTTTTTAGATGTAATAGTTATGTCCTAATTCTCTAAAACACTAAACCTAAGAAGATCCTCAATGTGAATTATTCATTTAATTAAATATTAAGTAAGGTTTAAAGTCAGGGCCTTATAGTTGGTATCAGAGGTTGGTTTAGATAACTTTATAGGTTAGGGTATTCTCTAAGAATAAGTGACAGTACCATAATGGTTAGGATTTCAGAAGGATTCCTAGTTTTGGATAAATTGAATGAGTAAGTATATCTTAGTGTTTATATTCCTCATTATTACATGATGTTTTTATTGATATACTCACACTGACATTTATATTTTTAGTGAATTGATGGATCTAGCAGGAACCAAAGTGACAAAAGGTTTGAAGGAAACTATGTTGGTTCTCTGATTAAGAGACTGGATGAAATGGGGGCTTCAATGAGGAAACTCGTGGTTGTTCTAAACCGACTATCAAGGAGTCATGATCAACCACCTGAACCTTGGTATGTTTTGTAATGCATCATGTACGAGATGACCAATCGATGTGGAAGTTCAGGTAATAATTATAAAGGTAACCATTAAGGATTATATGATCCTTACTTTTTAGGTAATTACGGGTTACTCTATGATATGATGAAAAATGAAAGGCATGAGATAATCTTAATGATAAAATTTGTTATGAGTATTTTTGAAGATTTTATCTCGTTTAGGGGAATGTTTTAGGAATTATATTGTTTTGGAAAAAGGACAACACACAGACCATGTGACAAACCGTCGCGTCGGACAAAGCTGTGGGAATCGAACCCACAACCAAAGTGCCACTGGTATTTATCTCCTATCATTGGAATACATAAAGTCCCTAGTTAGTTTGACTAATTCTTTTTAGTTTGATGATTTTATGAATTCAGAGTATGTTGATTTTGGGTTATATATGGAAATTTATTAACCTATCATGGAGGATATGTGATTAGGTTAATTACTTTTCAATACGAGAATTTAAGAGCAACTGATGTTGTTTGGAGATAAATGTTACGATTTAACTTGGAAGACTATGTGACTAAATCTTTAAAATATTTGGGTTTCAATATTAGTTTGGTTTACTTGGAATAATTTTAGGGACAAATTGTTTATCTAATGGTCCTCGTTGAACTTTGGGTTTTGTTGGACAAATTTTGGAGATTAAGAATAGATTTTCTTTTTATAAAGGGTTATCCTTTTCTTGATTATCTGATCTTGTTCTAACAATTTTCGTTTTGGTTAAGGTCTAAAGACATGGGAAATATATAGTTCTATTTTGGGGATTAGGTGATTCTCTAGAAGTTGATTATAGTACTCTTAATGTGAACACGTCTTCCTAAATACTCATCATTTGGAGAAATTATGAGTTTGTGTAAGAAATCTAGTAAAAGTTGAAAGTCAACATGACAAGTAGGTATGTTTCCTTAAGATCAAAAATAAATTCCTCAATGAAAAGTAATTTAAAAAAAAAATTGTTTATTAACTTTTCTTACTGGGGAATCAAATACCATTTAACCCATCACAGGTTTGTGATTTTCTAGTGGTTAACTTTTTCCTAAACATGTTTTCTATCACTCTCCATCAGAAAATGACCCTTTGTTTTCTCCTCCATGTCCATGTTTTCCTACATGGAATCCTATTATGGGTTAACTTGGGTGACCTCTTTACTTCTCTTTCTTTATTTTATAGTGATTGTTTTACCGACTCTTGTTCCGATGTGGGACTTTCAAGGATGTTTCCGAGCCCAATTCTAAAATTTCAAGGATGCAATTCCCAAAAGGGGGGAAGGATGTAACACCCCAGGTAAATAAAGAATTTGACATTTTTATATTTATCCCTATTTGTGAATAAATTTTTGATATTAATTTAAAGGGAACACTATGCTTGATGGATTACCCAATACGCAACAACGAGTTCCTTTGAAATCTTACGTTCCACTCTAATAATAAAATAATATTATTTTAAATGTTAGTTAACACGTAGACGTTGTATTGGTAGGAATGAATAGAAATATCTAATATATGATTATATATGTTTGTTAAATGTTTTTACATTTATCCAATAAAGGATAAAGGCTTAAACTACGAAAAGAATTCAATTTTAGGCATATATACTCTAATTTTCACAAAAGGTCCACTTATCAACTTTTGATGGAGAACTGTCATTAAATATAGTTCTGGTCACTATTATACATTCTATTGGATCAAATAAAACTATTATTTAGAATCAGGACCTCAAAACTCACTTTGTGTAAATTTTTTGTATTTTTTCGATAAAGATCATTTTTTAATGAATAGTGAAAAATGTTGTATTTTAATTCAAACCCTCTTTTTAATCTATTTTTTTATATGATTAGATTATCTTTTGAATTTGTTTTAAAGTTAAATTAGATTATATTTTTATAATTTAATACAATATTGGTCGTTGGAATTAATTTCACTTTGAAATCAGACTTAAACTAGTGTCAATCTTTTGATACATTTTGTTTTATAAAAACACGTTATTTGTTTTGACAGTGGGAATTAATTATTAAATTAATTAATGCAACTTATATGTTTTTAATTTATTAAAATAGAAATAATTTTTGAATTTGGAATATCAAATATATCTTAGGGTGATGTTTTGGTATTTTTCTAAAAAACTTTAATTTTTGATGAATAGTGAAACTACTAAGTGGTACTTAAAAAAATTATTTTTTCGTTTAAATGAAATTTTACCACCTATGTGTTTTTAATTTCAAAAATCCGACATACATGGTTTTCATTAAGAAGTAAAATGTGGTTCAATGGGATGAAAATAATTTTTTGTTGAATAGTAACTTTTAAGTTTTTAATCGCGATTAGAGGTAATTAGTATAGTTTAAGGTAAAAATAATGTTTTAATAATATGATATGAACATTACACATGTCCTACCCATATTGGATGAGTCATGGCCGACCAATACAATCCATGGGTCAACTTGGGGACCCCATGGAGCCACTTTGGTAGGAAAATGACATTAATATCATTTTATTTAATGTTAAACAAATGTCACAAACATGAGTTTTTTTACTAAAAACAATTTTACATGGGGTTATACAAGTCATATTTTTTACTATAAATATTCATTGGAAAGCTAAACAAATTTCATAAATCATAGTATTTTTTTTATAATTTTTAGACATTAGCTAAATTAAATTATTTATGACACCATGATGATGCAGCGATTACCTCATTATTTAACGATTTAAAGAAAATGGAAAGATAATGTAAACTATAAGATCTACACATGTCCAAAACCTATTTAATGGATTTCTTTAGAACCATTATCACCATATACTCGAAACACATCAATGTGGGACCATTAAAATCCTAAACTCATTCTAAAATAAGGTAACATTTCGCTACATTCCAAGAGTGCCCCTCCTCTCCTCTTATAAAAGGCCCCACCTCTACCTCCTTACCCACATCTCTCAAGCCATTGGAGCGTCCAAACCCTGCCCATTTTGTCTCTCCACATCCATATATTACTCCTAGAAGCCTCACATTGGTCAAAAGTCTTCCCAATGATGCCTTTGAGCTCAAATCAAAAAGAGTTACCTGATTTAAAGGATGTGTCTTCTCTTGTGATCTTTTGTTTTATTTTGCTTCTCCAACACCATAAACTCTTTTAATTAATTTATTTTGCAACAACACCAGTATCCTCAATATACTAGGATGTTTTTATAAAAAGTAATCGAGCTACACTTACAAAAACCTTCATCTAATGGGTAAAGAACATATTGTTTTTGTGGATGGTGAATTTCTGCCTCACGAAATGATGATTGGTCAACACTCATATAACACCGTCAAAGGTGGCCATTAAGATGACACTATATTTATATATGATATATAATATGTTTATGTTTTAATTAAGCTTATGTATTTTTCATTTGTGGCATACCTTTATGGTTTCCATTGTGGGTATACACGATAATTTCATTTTAGGAAGTGCGGACTACCGCCCCCTCAAAGTGATTTGATTCGTTAATGCCATATGTGGGATGTATAAAGGATGGATTTAAAGTTATTATATATGATTTTATAATGTAATTATAATATACCTTTATATAATTATTATTTTCTATACATTAATGTATGATATAGAAATGAATGTAGCGTTCATGCGTACGTACGGCTTACCGTCTCCATGAACGGTGCATTTCATTTCTTATCCACAAATGTAATGTACTATTATAAGTACATATATATAATGGATATATATGATGTATGTTACATCTAAATGATTAATATAATTCTGTAATTAAAATATACATATCTCTCATTTAGTTTTAATTACATTAATATGACATAGAAATGAAAGTAGCGTTCATGCGTACGTACGACTTACCGTCTCCATGAACGGTGCATTTCATTTATTACCTATAAATGATTATTTAATATTATAAATACATGTATATTCTGGATATATATGATATATATGATATCCAAATTATGAATATCATTCTGGATATAATGAACCTTTGACCACACGAACAACATGTAATTGTAAGAAGTCCACTTTCGACTTAAGAACCAAATATTGACAAAAAACATTATTAACTTAAATGATTACATAATGTTTATAACGTGGTAATAAGTGATATAAAAGTAATAATGAACTTGAAAAAGGTTCTTAAGCAAGTATACATTAAATCAAGTTTATTATTCAGGACGTTAAAGAACGATCGAGTCAAGTCGGACCCGACATAAGGGATCATACCCCTCTCTTTCTTTTTAAGTACACTCTTTTATGTCATTTCTTTTAAACTCATATTTATTATTTTTGGGGATGTTAATTTATATTCCTAATACTGTAATTTTTATGTTAATATTATGAGAGACCCTATTTCATCTCTTAAATCCCTTTTTGGAAGTTGTAAGTGGCGTCGTTAGGCTGTCGAGTTTCCATAAGGGATTTTTCATCTCACTTTTATTCCGGTGACATTTATGCTACGTTTGCCACTATTTCATTTGAGTGGTGTATGTACTGCCCATTATTATACACTTTGTGTAGTATAATTTCATTTATGGGTATTTACATCTTCATTTTATGACCCTTCTTCTATGGGGTGTGCGTTTCGAAAGTTACCCAACTCGGTAAGGGGATCTTTCACCCTCCTCTTTTTAAAAGACTTATTTTGTTATGTATTTTAATTCACATACTATTATGTTGGGATATGTTCTTCTATATCCTTATTTATGTAAATTTTATGTCCAAGTGATGAGATACCATTTTCTCTCTCATCAACTCATTTTCTGAATTTTAAAGTGACGTCGTTAGGCTGTCAGATTTCTGTAAGGGATCTTCTTAACCCACTTTCAATTCTTTGGGTTAAACCTCTACTTATTGATTTTATTATGCCAAGATTATGTGTGGAATATATATGTTGTAATTTCCACAAACCTTTCTGTGGATATAGTATTTCTACACATAATCATCTCATTGATAAATTCTTACGAACTTGTATGGGAAATCAAAACTCAATCTCATTTCATTGAGTTAAATATCTATGTCATTGGTTTTGTTTTTCCAAGATTATTTGTGAATGACCTCTGATTGTTTCACACTTAATATCCACTTATATTGGGTGTATTTATATTTCTCACACATAATTATGTGATAGATTTATCCTTAATTTAAGGATACCATCTTTATAATGGTTTTCATCTCAATTTACATTTCCATTGAGACTTCATTGTTGTTATGCACCAATTCACTCTTATATGGTGTGTATACTATCCTTTGACAAATTATATCATGAATCCATTTATTATCATGATATTATAAAGCTCGGATTACATGTTATTCAACAATTATTTGTATTCAAGAGTCTCTCATTTTGTTAAAAACTCTTTAACAAAAATATTGTTTTAAATGTTATAAAGATTCATTATTCTATATCTTTATCTTTAATTTCCATGTTTTCAAAATAGTTTTCAGTATTTATTTATATGGACATTAAAGTTTTAAAATTATAATACCATTAAAAGCTTCAAAGTTGTATGGGACACTTTGATTCAAAAATATCTTTTAAATGGTTTTTGAAAATGGATTGCTTAATTCAACATCTTGGAATTACTTATTGTGATTGCAAATGAAATGTTGTTATTGAAATGTTTATATTTTCAATATTTTCTGTGTAATGATGGTACTTGGACATTTTACGGTTGGTTATGTGATAAACCATATGACGGGTGGTGCCGTGAATACCAGGACGGGTGGTTACGTTATAACCTCCAATGCATTGGGTATGGAAGTCGGTTGTATGGCTATTCTATTAAGTATGTGTGGAAGTCAACTGTATTGTTATTCCATTTAAGTATGTTTATGTCCCAAGTTACCTTGTTATGTTATGTGTTCTTTATATGGGTTTTATTGTAATATTTTAGATACAAAAGGGTATGTAATGATATTTTATTTTTACTACTTCCAAAATGTGAAAGGTATTACTCTCATAAAGTATACATGGTTTACATGTTGATTTGAAAAACTAATAGTTTTCATTCTTTGTGTACCCCTTACTGAGCTTTCTATGCTCACCACAAGTTTTTTTGAAATTTTTTTCACAGGACTTAATGTGGAATAGGGTCAAGGATGGGATCAATGGAAATTCATGCTATCTAAAACATGGAAGTAGACATGTTTCTTTTTAAGGGTTTTTATTTTATGGAAATTTAGTAGAAGTGACTACTTTGTAATCTTTTGAGATGTAATAATTATGTCCTAATTCTCTAAAACTCTAAACCTAAAAAGATCCTCAATGTGAATTATTCATTTAATTCAATATTAAGTAAGGTTTAAGGTCGGGGCCTTATTTGTATCATTCTTAGATCATTATAATTCATGGTATTACAACCTATACACGAAATAAAGAACCTCTATCCATCATAATCAATAAATATCATACCAATATTACTTAATTATATAATATATATAGAGAAATATGTGTTAAAAATATTCACATTCCATGACACTCCTCTACAAACATATATGGAAAACTAACCATTGTGCATAACATAATAAGTAACTACCAAGTGAAAAATGCAGAGATAGAGGGTGTAGTCTACCATTAATCATCCAACTGTTATGTTGAGGAAAACAACCCCTATATTCCACTAAATGTAAATCATCATGAAAACATTAGCAATGTTTCATATAAAATCACAAAATATTTATGATATAATATTCATCGCAATGAATCAATGGGTATAAACATGTTCTATGCTCAAATATAGTTTTCATCACTCAGTCACCCAACATACACATTTAGGAATAATAATATTACATACACACTAGAATATAAATGGATACTATAGACTAATTATTTTAATTCATCTGTTAACATTTCATTAATTAATTAATTTACTACTAATTATACGACAATATTATTTTTAATTAGTTTAAATAAATCATTATAGAAACATTTATTCCCTCATATAATTTTCCCAACCATGTTAATTGTTTCATAAGATCCCCGAATTTTTAGCATTTAGATGCCATTTACAGAAACCAATTTCATTATTTCATTTATAGAAAAATTTTAAAATCATTCCCTAATATTTTTACTCTAGGGGAACGATCATAATGTACCACCATGTGGACACATACAACCAAGAATACCCAAAATCCTCAATTAGTGGAAAATAGATTGCATATAAAATAAGAAACCTGACTATTGACCATTAAATAAATTCACAAGTGAGAATCCCTTACTCCAACATCACATCAATAATGGGTAACCCAAGAATAAAACCATTCCATCATCTTTGGATTGATGGTAATTTCAGTCAACCATGCCGCACTTTGAAGGTGTTTTGGAAAACTGTTCTTCTTTGATGGATAAAAATCAATATTGATGGCACCTCCAAAGGCAATATGGGACCTGCAAATTGTGGTGTTATATTCGAGAATCATCTCAGTCAGATCCTTGGTTGATTCATGGGTAGTTATGGCATTTCCACCTCCCTTGAAGCTGAGATGATGATCTTAATTCATGCTATAACCTTCTCAAAGCTCTTCTGTTGGAATAATCTCTCGATCGAAAGAGACATGATGACCGTCATTAAAGCAATTTGTAATGGCATTATTCATCTTACTTGTCCGATTACTTCCCATTCAATGGATTGTACTCATTCGCTTATAGATCTCAACTATATCATCACTCATGTTTTTCGAGAAGCAAATATGGTTTCTGATGTTCTAGAAAACATGGGAGTAAATCAAGACATTACCAGGTTTGAAGACCTCCCCGCTGATCTTATTTACTTACGTGAAAAATATTGTAATATGATTCAGTACTTTAGAATCCTATAAACTGTATTTTGATTTATTTATGATTTTATTCTTGGTAAAAGAATCATGTGTCGACAACTACAACATCATTTGAGACTTTCGGCACAGGTCACATCATCCATCACATGATTAGCTTTATAAGGATTATATCATAAGGGCAGTATCAAGGGAAGATAAAAAATAAATTATAATGAAAAATATAATTGTAAATAAGGAAACTATACCCTCTATGCCAGAAATTTATCCTTCACATTCAAAAAATCTCTCATAACTCCATAATAAAGTAACTATGGAGTTTATCGGAAAACATAAAACTATGGCCCCATATATTATCGTTTCCAATCAACTAGTTTTTATTACATCACGTATTAAAATATTAATTATTCATAGGTTTCGAATTTGAGTAAATAGGGGAATCAAACTTTGATATGTTATAAGATTTTTAAAAATTTTCTTTGCATTAATTTTGATTTTATCAAACCTTGAGAATAACATTTTCATTAACTATCATTTTAATTTTTTACTTTCTAAAAAATAATTATCCTAATTTAAATTATTTATCAATTCCATTATCATGGTAGAACACATTTAATTTAGGATGAACATAACATCAAATGGATTATTATAAAATAAGAATAATTATCTGATTAGAAACATCAATATTCGGGAATTATTATTAATGATATTAATAAATTAATTAATTTTTTATATTACATGTCATTTTTCATCAAGAAAAACATTCAAATCCTTATAATAAAAAAAACATTCAAAAAATAGAATCATAGATATCACAAAATCTAGGAAATCATTAGGATAACCTTCATAAAGTTACAAACCAAAATATTCAACATTTTATCATTGTCTAATTATTTAATAATATAGTGAAATAATTATTAGGTTATTTCAATATCAAATAAAGGGATAAACCTTGACTAATAATTACACATAAATTAATAGGATTATATATAAATCTGTTAATTCAATGTAATCAATTTTATTTTCATGTGAACTCACCAACATCATAGATCTTGATCACACCTCCTATAAGAATCTACATCCATCCATGTATGTTACTATAGAATTTAATTAAAATAACCATGAAGAAATATAATATCATAATAATTATAATATCACATAGCAGGTATAGAATAAGTGGGATGATCAAGATTGATGATCCTCAAGTGAAAATGGGGTATAACGTACCTTATATCACCAAAGGTCAAATAAGGGAATCCAATAATCAGTCCACATCATATGGATTCTGAAATTATTAATGATAGATAAATTGGAATACTAGTATTAATGAGAAAGTCCATACATTATAAGAAATAATGATGCACTTTATTTTATATCAGAATGTTTCAAATGGGGTTTTTATAGCCTGAACCCTCTTTAACATCATGAATGTGTATAGTTTTATGTCCCACAAATAATTACATCACCTTATATAACCTCAATTTATTTAAATCCAGTAGGTTCCCCTGGACTATCCTGACACAAACCAAGAACCAAAAATTCACGATGGTAACCCCTTATATATCATGAAACACCCCATGAAACAGTCTCACACAAGCCATGAATGGATTTCATGCTATAAATCAGGCTCTCACCAAGTCCGTGAACCAAAAAATCCATTTTATGAAACCCTTAAATGTTTTAAAATCTACCTTCTTCTTTGTTTTTATAATACAACAACTGCAGAACTCGTATATTACTCTTGAAAGCACCATAGGATTCGAGAAAATGCAATGAATTAGACTAGAAAATCACACCTCTTACAATGTAAAATTACAATTTTAATATTGTAATTATGTCTTCGGTATCATATTTAAATTTTGAACCTATCATAATACCCATCCATAATTTTTTTATGAAAATGAATTGGATTGCTACATATAGATGGTAACATGTGAACATGAAAAAGTTATACTTTTGTTTATTGTTTAATTCTAAAGAGAGGGTATAATGATTTTTTTTATATTTATTATAAAAATTTTCAATGACGAGGATATATAATTTATTATTTTATGATATATATATCATAGATTTATATGTGTTACATAAGAGTATAAAAATAATGTGATCGGTTTATGAGATTAATTATTCTTCATAATGAATCCTTTGGATATCCTCTAAAGGTCTATTGTGTAGATCGTTTGGCAAGTCCATCACCTCTATAATGTCTCTAGGAATGTGGAGAATATAATTTTATAGATTATGGTAAATATGTAAAGGAAAATTTAGTTTAATGAAGTAAGGGATGGGGCTCTCCTTTATAATTAATGGGGGGGACTTTTAGAATTTTTCAAAATATTAAATAATATAAAATTCAATTTCAAGAACAATACCGCCAAAAAGTAAGGTATTATATGATAAGGTGTAAAAGGGTTATAATACTATTAAAAATAGGGTTTTAATGGTTTTGATACAATTTTAAACATTATAATTTTTATTAACCCGCAATTAATCTTTTCTAATTTTAAATATGGTATCAACATTTTCCATATTACAAGATATTAAATTTTTTACATACAATGTGAAAATTGGATCATATATATATAATTTATGAAATCTTAGATGATATCATCCTGTATTTTGTTTTTAATTTTTATAATTTTTAAATTATTAAATAAAATATTTGTAGATAAATTATCATTACTATGACATTTGACTATACACATTTAATTTATCATTAAATACATCAAAAGGTCAGAATTAAAATAAAATTATTTCTAAAATTCATGGTTCACATTCTATTTTTAATATCATTTATTATTATTATTCTATTAAATATAGAATAACTACATCAATGTTGTGTTAGAAATTAGGGCCATTGAATGTTTTTTATAAAACATTTATCATGAAAATAATTTTACTAAAATAAATATAGAAATATATATTTGTTGATAACATAATTTTTCCATAAATTCACACATAACAGTTATTAAAAATGAAGAGGGTGACTTTTTGTAACCTGATTTTAATATATATTATATAGAAGTCATTTTCTTAGAAAAGTGTTCATTAAAGATCTCCTTTTCAAACCATTAGTGTTAAGGGTCAAAATATAATAATCTAATAAGAATTATGATAGACATTTATATAAATATCACTTATTTTTAATCCAAATTACCAAGATTTACCCTTTACTAAGGTGATAAATTTCACGATGATTACTATACAAAAAATAATATGGTTATAAAAAAATTAACCTATTGATTATAAATATATAATTAATTTTATCTATTTCTATTACAATAAATATAGGAAACTAATTTTAATGTAGATGAGAAAAATGTGACTAAACCTCTTTTTAGATAAAAGGCTTTTAAACATAAAATTGGATTTATTATTATCAAGTGATTAGAATAAAATTTAGTGAATGTTTATGAAAATTGAAAAAGTTAATAATTTAAATATTTCATTAAGAACAATCACTAAAAGAGATTAATTTAATTTATTTATATAAAATTAAATTTGTGCATATAAACAAATTATCAACAAAACCATTGTATTTTAAATTTTTATGATAATAAACGTATAACAAAAGAATCGATTTTATAAATTTGTTGAGCATATATTTTTTATAAATAAGTTATTACTATTCATAAACTATATTTAAAAAATATAAGAAATAGAAAACTATATTTTAATAATATATTGGGGGGTGGCCTCAGTCACCATTGTCTGTAAGACAAGCTATCGAAGAAATAAAATTGTTTAAATAAATTATTTCATAAAAATATCATGGTGTTATAATCTAAATGAGATCATTAGTTTTCGTCTCATATATCAGGACATTACCATTCACTCAGAGGCCATATCATCCCTCAAGATCATCTTATTCATTACGTGACCACATTGGCCTCAAATGTAATTCCATATAAGTATTACAAAAGGGAGATGGGCAGAATGCTACCTATTTAAAAAGTCTCACTAGATCATTCTTCCCAACTGACATATCCATAAACATCGATAATGTACAACCAAAATGGTAATAAAATATTATATTGGGAGGGACACTCATCTTATAGTCATCTCATCTAGACAGAATCTTTTAACGTATCTCAATGTCCATTAAGGCATATTTGGTCCACTAAATCCAAACAATAACATTAATACACTTATAGTTCACTAGTAAACCATAATTAATTTTATTTATTCTTATATAACTCATCTAGGTTATCACCACTCTAGTTTTATATATCACAAGTTAAAAATTTAATATAAAGGCCTCGACTATCAGGGATTGGGGAAACAAAGGAAAGGTCTCATCATAGCCATTCTCACTGTTTTCATTTATAAGAGTTTAATTTTAAAAAATTCATTTTAATTCACAGTTTTTTCACCCTTAATTAATCAAGAACATATCTAAATCATAGAAATACTATAACATTTACTAAAGGGGTATTCTCAAATGGCCATCGGCCTCCTTCCTATTGTTATTTCCTTATGATAGAATGATTTACCATCCTCTCTATGAACAATCCAAGACATTATTAACATCCCAACATTCTATATGACACCACAAATCCATTTCAATTAGTAATAATCATTTTTAAATAATTGAATGAAAATGTTTAAATTTTTAAATTAATTAAATTACAAATATCACCTATTAACTTATTGATTCCCCTACCATGTCAAAACTAAAACCAGTATCTAGTTGATGTCCCATGGTATACTCTTAAAACATCCCCACTCAAATCCTTAATGACTAGTATCAATATAATCAATATATATATATATATTTGAATTAAAATAATAGGTAAATTTATATGGAGTTATTACTCTATCTAAACAACGCGTGATGATGGGGAAATACCATCTCAGTACATTCTCAAGCTATGAAAGATGAAAACCCCATCATAATGGAATAATTATACCATAATCTGGTGGAATCATAACTCAAATCACATAGATGAAGAACTAAAATCAAGAGTAAAGTATCAAGATGTTATAGGGGATGATGTGGGAAGAACATTCTACTTGAAATACTAATTAAATCACATGAAAATCCCATAGAAATTAATGGGAAATAAGGATGTAAGAGAGGATAAGGATCTCCTCATACATGTAAATGACTAAGAGTTTGAGTGGAGGGGTGGTTAAATTATAAGGAGTCATTTGGATCATTTCCCCCTCGTTAATGAAATTTAGTAGGAAACACATGATTCCAAACCATGTACTGACTATAAAGACTTTACTATTTAAGTGTACACACCTAAAATAGTTTATAAACCATGTTACAACCATTCATGTCACCACATTTATATCCCTAATAATTGTTTTTTAATTGTACGATGATTATGGAACCACCTCAGAGCAAAAATATGCCATGTGGTCTACCCTCACAATTTTCCCAAAAACATTAATCACATGGGATAGGAAAAACTCCTTTGAAATTTCTCAAAATCAATGATCGTACATCTAAAAAATATTCTGAGAACTTGAGGAACTTATCAAGACAAAATCCATATTCAAAATCACCACTTCAAGATTTTATAATTGTAAGAATTACAATCTATATATCATTTATCAATTTGAACCCCACTATGGAAATATAAAAATACAAATAATCCCTGAAAATCAAAATTCACAATGAATTGGGGTTTTATATCCTCTCCAATATAACACTTTTAATCCTCATGATTCTCTATAGCCCTTTTCATGAACCAAATATAGTTTCCATCAAAACCGGCACCCGACTCATCCTGAAACAAGGCCTGAAGGGAATTTCCAATCCCCATGGGCTGGTACAAGTTACCAGGTATCATAAAATGAGGTTTGGGACCGATTTACCCAAGTTTATAATCTTTAAATAACAAACAAACTCAATAAAACAAATCTGGATTTTTCAACTAAAACTGTCTTTTGAAAAATTTCAAAACTGAATTACATAAGTTAAAACTATGATTAAAGACCATTAATAGATATGAAACCAAATAATGACAGCCCAAGAACCTCCACATGGCAAGAGGCACCCCTCTCAAGCCATCTCTACAATCCAACATCACGAATGACCGGTAAAAAACCCAACTCTTGGCACAAAATATTACCCAAACCTACAACAAAAAAATAACCAAGTCTAATTACACCCAAAGGTTTAATTGGGGTGTGATCCAAACCCTATTAGAATACCACCACTATGATATTACAAGAAATAAATATTCAAATATGAAAATCCTTCAAGTTTTCAAAAACATGTAATTTCTAGTTATAGTTTGTAAAAGATGGAACTAAAAAAATATGTTTTCAAGTGTACTATTTTAAAGAATAAACAATTATAAAATAAATTCCAATGCTGCTTAATTTTTCATCCAAATATACCATATGATGACAGTGAGTATAAAGGTTCTAATGAGAACTAGCAATAGGAAATAACCCCTAGGCACTAGCTAGCTGTGGGTCCCAGGTACCTCGTATCTCGATGAGAGTAACCCTAAACAATATACGTTCTCATGCACGAGCCACTAATAGGGAACATACCTATAAACTCTTAGTCCTCAATAATCATCATCATAGTTTATTTAGAGTTGTATTTTTCAATCATTCTAAGTGAAACTGAGGCCAAACCCCTCGGATTCACTAGCATATGTGTACACGTCTACCCACTTAGATACCTAGGTTTTCCCCTTGGGCTCAAACAAGCTAAAAAAGTCAAGAAATATAATTTCAATATGAAAATGTCATTTTCACATCAAAAATTCACCAAAAATCCCACATGTATACAACATAAGTCACAAAAGTCCACTTTTCATTAAAATTGATTTTGAAATCTGACTCACACGAATATAGCCCACAAAACTTTTCACATTTCTTTTACACATCAAAATATCCATTAAACAATTTTGTAAAACCTATACAATATATTCCAACACACATAAAATCCCACTAACATGTTACATAATACCGTTTTCATAACCAAAATCCATTATTCATGTCACACTCACACAAAACATCTCATATCACTTTCACATCTCTTACACACATTAGTAAATACTTCAAACATTTTAATAAAACATTTCCAAGATGGAACACATCAAAAAACATCCCATTTCACATTTAAAATGTACCATTTCAAAATTTACACACTCCAAAATAGTTTTTCAACATGGTTTCACCACTTACCTAAATAATTAAATCATTCAAATATTTCATAAAATAATTCCAAAGAGTATACCCAATCTTTGTTCCTAAAACCCATTTAAAAAACATATATCAAGGACAAAACCACACCAAAAAACTACCAAAGTAGAATTTTCATCCATATAGAAATTTATAAAACCACATTCAAGTGTCATAAAATCACCTTGGATAATACCACGAAATATACAAATCAATACACCCATTTTCATAAAATTCTTTCAAGAGGTATAACAAAATTTTACACAAAAAACATATTCCAATAAACACTATTCCAAACCCAATGGCACACTAAGACCCTACCAAATCAGAATTGGTATCCCAAAAAATATTTAGCGAACCAATTTCATATGTTCTAAAATACACCAAAATCATACCCTAGTGTTTCACATGAGAAACACCCAATTTCAAGCTAAAATGCAACAATAATATTAAAATCGTAACCAAATCAATCTTGAACAGTTTATTCACAACATGAAACATATTAGGAATATTAATAATGAGTAAATACAACAAGATAACTCATCAATAATTATTTACAAATGGAACCATCTACCGAAAGTGTCGAATCCCTCAAAACTGGGTGCAAAACATCAACCGCACCACCGTCGCACCACAAGGAAAATAAATCCAGACCTAGACCACAACATTTGACCCAAAAGAGACCAAATAAAACCTAGGTTTAAACCCTAACTTCTGAAAATTATATAACATAATTAAATAGGGAGGAATACCTAAGGAAAAAAGAAGAAACCAAGAAAGAATCACTTACCATGAAAAATAATGAAGAAATCAACCCAAATACACCAGTATCTGAATTCGAAAAAAGACAAAAATTCAAGGTAGATTCGTACAAGTTTGAAGAGATCATATAGAAACTATAATTGGGAAAAATGAGTGAGAAATGAAGAAGTTATGAAATAATTGATATACCTCTTCAAATGTGGGCGATTTGAGAAATTTTGAAAAGGTTCATCCAAACTCGCGATGATATCGAGCTCCAAAGAGGGTACAGAGAGCATGAGGGCTCACCATGGGTATTTGGGCTCAGGGGAGAGTTGTAATTGCAAAAAAACGTAAATAATAAAGGAGATATTAAATAATTAAAAAATGTATTTAATGATGGAGAAGGGATTTTGGGTAGGCCTAATCACTTAAATAAAAACTCATATCCACCATGAATAGTGATTCCTAAATGGTCCAAATTAATATGGTGGTCTTAATAGGTTAGGGGAGGACAAGTTGGAATTGGAATAAATGAAAAATTTTGAAATATGGAGTTATTAAGGAATCAAAATTTATTTTTAAATCTAGAAATGTGCTCACAGTTTCGACAAATTCATGAAAACTCACCCATTCCTCCATAAAAGTTTGGGAAACCCCCAAAATAGAGTATGAATGGAAATTAAATGAAATTTAACATTAATATAAGTCATTTATTTAAAAATTCTCCCCCCATGAAAACATTCCGTCAATGGAAATCCGTAGCAAAACCAGATACAAAAAACAAACTCAACCGATAAACCAAGATGTATTTCATTACCCAGCATCTCCCCCAAGTGCCCAAACACCTCCAGGGATCAATTAAGGAAGGATTAATCTAACAACCCAAACTTACACCACATTCATGAAATGATAAATCACATTAATACATTATCCAACATGAAAACTCCTCAAACACTATCCGAAAATGTCTCAAGCAATTCACTCAAATGAACAACAACTTAGAACAAGGTTACACTTACCTTACATTAACTAAACCATTGGGAGATATCTAATCCCAACATTTACTCATGGGAGATGTTGGTAGCTAGATAGTTACGAACGAGAGTACTTACCTCCATTAAAGAACCATGGATAAATATGAGCTATTTGTATGGGGGAACACAAATAGGCACCCCACCATAAGAGGGAACCTATTGTTTTTTTGAGACAGAATCAAGACACTAACTGGGAGAGGCCTGAACAAATTCCCTAGTAAAAAGGGTATAATTCCATTATATTTTCACGAAGGAATGTACATGATAATGATAGTGGGTATCCCCACCATAAAAACCAACCATATTAACCAACCAGCATGGGCCGACACAGAAGGACTGATTTTTTAAAAGATTTGGGAAGGGTATAGGGTCAGTCCACATGATTTGGGAAACTTTGCACTACCTGTGCATATTATTCTTTTTGCATGGCTTCTGGGCACACAGTCCCTACTAATCGTGCACAAACCATGTCCTCATCATATATATCCAAATTTCCAACCATTCTCTAATGACTTCATGGAAACCAAAGGGGGGTAGAATGGTATTAGGTGATGACATGGGTACAAGGTCCTCAACCAATTTCCAATGAACAGGAACACCAGAAGAATGTTGATGACACCAAATATTTAATCTCTTACTATAATTCATACTGAGGATATGAAAATTGACTAGGGTTTAAATGACCCTTTTATTTCCCCCAAATAAGAATCGGCTTCTCTCTAAGACCTATGGATGGAGCTCAAAGTACTGAAGAATCTTTGACCATGCAGTTAGGATTTGAAAACCCCCTGAACGAGAATTCTTCTTTTGGTTCCACCAACAACTACACTGAAATCCCTGATAATATTTCCAAGACATAACACATTCCAAACTCACTTTACCTTAACTCGATATTTCAATGAAACAGTGGTTTTGAAAATGCACATACATCACACATTTTTTCTTCGAGTGAGAAACTATAGAAGTAAAGAACACCTATACTCACCTTCCTCTAAATTGGAAGATATTGAATATTTTTTAAAGGGATACATTGTCCCAACATAATATTGACTCTTAGAGGATTCCATGACTTTTACCTTTATAGTCAATCAAGTGCATGAAATCATAAAGCATCCCCAAACATGACCATTGTGACTGATATAAACAATGCATGGAGAGGGACCTTGAACAACATACCCAAACAACACACAATTATTGATAGTGGACACAATATACTCTCATGACCAGATTTCACACACTGGTAGTTTAATGTGAACTCTTTCTTCGAAGAGACTATTAAGGACTTAGATGACCTCTTAGACACCTTCCAGATACTCATCCATGCTAACAACCCTAGACCATTTCCACCATAGTTAAACCAGAAAACATAAGAGGCTAAGGTCTTATTCAACCATCCATGATCACTCTCCCACTGCAAGAAGCTATACATAATCAATAATGGTAAGGGTGTAGACTCAATCTAAAATTCTCAATAAAAAGATTCCATATATTGACCAACTAGAGGGTCTTAAAATGGTGAAACAATCTGGGTTGTACTTCAGCTGTGCATTTACCCATAATGGGGCATACCTTATCCAACAAATAAACCCAAGGACCCAACGAAGATGGTCCATTAGTCAAGATATACTAAAAACCTAATCCAAAAACATGAAATGAACCATTGTAAAGGCATCCCAAAATATTTCATAGAAGAGACCACTAACTGAAACTTCAACATAGCTTTCCTACCAAACACAAACCCAAAACACAGTACAACTAAGAAGTGGTTATTGGACTAAAAAACATCCCAAAAAATCAACATTAAAAAAACATAATAAAAACCATCCCAAACTAGTAATAAAGACATCATGTTTCTAATTTAAAATCATATTTTTGAAAATAAACATTTCAGCGGTTATTGTATCCCCCAATGGTACCCCATGGGCCTCACACATGCATGTTTATATGCCACATCAGGCACTCTCCTCATATCCATCTCGGAACTCATCCAGCCATACCATCAACCATCCATCATCCCATATAACACCATGCATGTGTTTTCTCATGTATTTACCATCAGTTAAAATAAAAAATTCCTTTCACATTTCATAACCAAACCACTCAACCAATACCTCCTTTTTCTCAAAACAACTAACCACGAAATCAAACCCTGATTAAATCATAGAAAAATTTTCATAATGGCACAAAAATTTAAATGAAAACTCACTTTAAAGTCATACACATTAATTTAAAAATATCTCATCCCATTAAAACTCCATTCAATAGTTTAGAAAACTCTATTGGAAACACTTTTCCAAAACCAACGTTGAAATATTTCATTCTTTAAAATGTGGTGAAAACACACCATTTTCCATTCCAACAAAATTATGAAAATTAAATTCTCCATTTTCAAATATCTATCCATTCCCTTTTTATTAGATAATCTTTTCTAAAAAACATTACGCTTTTTAAAACCAAGTCACTTTAAAACCAAAGTTCGATGATTTTATAACTAAAGAACATAAGACAATGCACGGGGAAATTAGATTTCGTGGGTGACATAGACATATGGTTAGAGGCCATAATCCAATCACTTCACCATCACAAAGAGTGTTCAAGGGAAATATCTCCGGCTCCACATGGCTTTCCAGACTGTGGGAGCTCACTGAGACCATTAACCCAACCCTCTTTTCATTTCCCCTAATCATCCTGAAACCATGAAAAGAAAAGGAATCAGAAAATTCCCGACATCCCCTGGCGACATGAATACCTTCATGGGGTCTGGTGATCATCCACATCACCCATAACCAGGATTCCATGTCCATACAATCCTAACTCCATATAATTTCTACTATTACCCAAATAACATTACCCAAAGAGAGCGAACCTCCTCTGTTACCATTTTTTCATTAACCGAATATGGTCTCCATAACAAATGGCACCCGACTCGGCCCAAAACAATTCTCTAAGTGATTTCCCAATCCCCACGGGCTGGAACACATGCTTGGGTATCATAAAATTATGTTTGGGAACAATTTACCCAAGTAAATAAACATTAAACAACAAACAAATGCAAAAAAACAAATCTGGATTTTTCAACTAAAGTTGTCTTTTGGAAAATTTCAGAACAGAATTACATAAGTTAAAACTATGTTTAAATACCATTAGAAAGGTATGAAACCAATTAATGACATCCCAAGCACCTCCACAGGGAAAAATACACCCCCTCAATCCATCTCCACAACACTGCATCATGAACAACCGGTAAAAACACCCGAACTGTTGGCACAAAAGTTGTACCCAAACCTGTAACAACAAAATAACCTAGTCTACTTACACCCAAATATTTATGTAGGGTGTGAGACAAATCCCAGTAGGATACAACCAAAAATATAATCCATGAAATAAACATTTAAAGAAAAAAAACATGCTTGTTTTTAAAAACATGTAATTTCTATTTAAAATTTCTAAAAGATGAAACTAAAAAAATATGTTTTCAAGTGGGCTAATTAAAATAATAAACACATATAAAATAAATTCCAATGCTACTGAATTTTTCAGCCAAATATACCATATTCCTATGGTGAGTATAAAGGATCTAATGAGCATAAGAAATATGAAATAACCCCTAGGCACTTGCATGTTGTGGGTCCCAAGTACCTCATATCTCAGTGAGAGTAACCATAAAAAATATATGTTCTCATGCACGAGCCAATAGTAGGTAACATACCCATAACCTAGTGTTCCCCAATCATCATCATCATAGTGTAGTTATTTTTTTATGTGTCAACCTTGCTATGTGTAACTATGGCCAAACCCCACAGTTTCAGTAGCATACTAATATACATCCACCAACCTGGATACCTAGGTTTTCCCCTTGTTCTCAAACAAGTTCAACATGTAAACAAATTTCCTTTTCATAAAAAAATATCATTTCCACATCACAAATTCTCCAAAAATTCATCATATATACCAAAGAAGTCACAAAGTCCATTTTTCATTCAAATTTATTTTGAAATCCGACTCACATCAAAATAGCCCAAAACACTTTTCAAATTTAATTTACACTTCCAAATATCCATTAAATTTTTTTATAAAATCAATAAATGATATTAAAACTCACATAACATTCCACTAATATGTTACATAATAACATTTTTATAACCAAAATTCATTTTTCACATCACAGTAACACAAAACATCTCACATCACTTTCACATCTCTTACACACTTTCGTAAATCCTTCAATAATTTTAATAAAACATTTCCAAGATGTAACACATCACAAAAAAGCCCCTTTCACTTTTATAGTATACCATTTCAAAATATACACACTCAAAAATAGTTTTCCAAAATGGTTTCACCACTTACATAAATCATTAAATCATTAAAATCTTTCAGAAAACAATATCAAAGTGTATACCCAATCTTTGTTCATAAAACCCATTTAAAAAACATATTTCAAGGACAAACCACACAAAAACACTACCAAAGTAGAATTGGAATCCATAGAGACATTTATAAAACCACTTTCAAGTGTTATAAAATCCCCTTGGATAATACCACGAAAGATAAAAATGAATACACCCATTTTCATAAAATGCTCTCAAGAAGAATAACAAAATTTTACCCAATAAACCTATTCCAAAAACCCTATTTCAAACCCAATCGCACACCAAGACCCTACCAAAGCAGAATTGGTAGCCCGAAAAATATTTAGTAAACTAATTTCATATGTTCTAAAATACACCCAAATAATAACCATGTGTTACACATGAAAAGCACCCATTTTTACACTAAAATGCAACAATAAAAATAAAATCTTAACCAAATCAATCATGTATAGTTTTTTCACCACATAAAACATATTACGAATATGAATAATCAGTAAATAAAGCAAGATAACTCATCAATAATTGTTTACAAATGTAACCACCTAAAGAAAGTGTCGAATCACTCAAAATTGGGTGGAAAACATCAATCACACCACCGCTGCACCACAATGAAGATAAATCCAGCCCAGGACCAAAATATTTGACCCAAAATACACCAAATAAAACCATAGGTCATAACCCTAAATTATGGACATTTTAGAACATAATGAAATAGGGAGGAAACCCTAAGGGAAAAGGAAGAAACCAATAAGGAACCCCTTACCTTAAAAATATTTAAGAAATCACCCCACATACACAAGTATCTGAATTTGAAAACAGACAAAAATTCAAGGATGATTTATACAAGGTTGAAGAGATCATTTAGGAACTGGAAAGGAGGAAATAGTGAAAAATGAAGAAGTTATGAAATAATGATTTTACCTCTTCAAATTTGGGATATTGGAGAAATTCATAGAAGTTTCATCCCAATTTGAGATGAAACAGAGCTCCAAAGAGGGTAAGGAGAGCATGGGGGCGCACCAGGGGTATTTGGGCTCGAGGGGGGGGAGTTGGAATCGACAAAAAATGTAAATATTGAAGAATATAATAAAGAATTAAAATAAAAATTTAATACAGGAAATGGGCTTTCGGGCAGGCCCAATCTCTTAAATAAAAACCCATATACACCATGATTCTGGATTCTTAAATGGTCCAGTTTAATATGGTGGTCTTTATATGTCAGGGGATTAAATGTAGGAATTTTAATAGATGAAAAATGTTGAAAAATAATGGAGTTATAAAGGAATCAAAATTTATTTTTAAATCCAGAATATGACTCATGGTTTGGGCCAATTCCTGAAAACTCACTCATTTTTTCAAAAAAGCATGGTAAAACCCAAAAACAAAGAATGAAACGAAATTAAATGAAATTTATCATTAAAATAAATCATGTATTTGATATCCATAATCCATAAATTATGACCTATCAAGTTTTCTATTAAATACAAATATGTTGTGTTCTACCTTGGAATTCCAAAGTAGCTTACGCATCACAACTTTAATGATTTGGAAAAAAATCACCCAAACAGTAAGCCACACACTGATCACCTATCACTAGAGAACTGATATAGTTCTCACACATGATTTTCCACTATAATTCCTCTATGTGTCCATAGACAAGATACTTATTCCCTTATGGAACTCCCCACCATAAGAGTCATATCATATAGTTGTATAACTCATAGCCCTAGTGCTTTCCATCATTAAAATCGACTTATAAAACATAATTCCAATAGTGAAAATACTTACTCAATTTATTTTTTTTCCACACCACAATCAATTTTTGGAAGAAACAGTATTTTTATTTTTTTTGTTAATCCATGTCTCCAATTTCTATATAGAATCAAATGAGTCTCAACCACCGATACACAAGTATCCATAAACCATAGTTCTCGTGAAACCATTAGATATCCCTAAAAACCACTATCATATCCAAAAAATAATCTATCTTATTCTATTTCAACAAACAATATATAATTACACTCAAAAAAATAGGTCATACCTCATCTGGATAACCTTCTACGAAAACACATGATGTGACCTAAAAACACATCATCCCATCAACCAATCCTATTCCCTTTACACCTGAAGGAATTTTTAGATTCTTTAAACACTAACAATGAATATTAAACCTGAATTTTAGGGGTATTCCATAATATATTATTCATCCAATCAAAATTTTCATCCTTATCCACTATTGAGAATTGACACAAACCATACTTTACTCATCTGTGAATATTAAAAAATCCACCCCAATCCAGAGGTGAACACATAAAATCTATTTAAAATCCCATTTTAAGTCCATAAATTATATTTATAATGAACCCATATAAAAAATATTCACTTACTTATAGAAATATATATGCCTAATTAACCATACCACAACTAGTATCATCACACCTATAATCCTAGGACTAGGAGGTCCATTCCTCCATGACCCACGATCCATCCATTTCGACAAGTAATGACAAGATGTAACCAACTTTGTTATCTCCATGACTCAATAAAATACATTAAATAATACTTATACCTTGATCTTAAGAACATCATCATTAATAGCCTCTATAATTTAGGCATTATTAGGTTAAAATCTTTAGAAATTAAATAAAGAAACCCCCTATATATGAACTTACATAAACCACTCTATGAGAACAAGACCAACATGTTCAATCAAAGTAGGTTTTTCTCTCATAAACATTCCTTCTCACCCAGGCTATTAATAATTGAAATAGTGTGATCCATGGTGTAATTATCATTATATATGTGCCACCACTCATTGAAATCAAAACAACAACACCCCAATATTGTAATTATTTTTTCAAATCATCATTTATCCACCAGTACATGAATTATCTCTAATAAACATTACAATAAAGCCACATGTGTAACCAATGTGTCCCACCTTAGTTTAATCTAATCGCAGTAGGCATATTCTCTCATATCATATAGTAACATATCAAAAGTCAAATTCCCATGACTCTCATGTTACGAAACCCCCTCACAATACTATCCTTATGTTATATTTCAAATGGAATGAACTTAAAACCCATTCATGTTCCCCTATTGTCTTTATAACAAATAATATTACTCATAACATCAAGTGACATACCATCAGTCATTAGAAAATAATCCAAATCATTTTTCATTCTCCAAAACAATTCAAACATATATAACTAGGATAAATCCCAATTCTTCAATTAAAAGTCAATATTCAAACCTATTCTATGACCTACTACATGGTCATTAACCAATATTCATGATCATAGAATTACAAACATCTACATAATCTTTAAACATGTTCCCACATGTTCACCTAGAATCATCAATGATCTTATCCTATACTCCAAGACTGAATATTAATTCAAAACAACTAACACTCAATGTTATTTTCATCAAGAAAGTACAAGGAATCTCTATGCCTATATTGACTACCTAAATACAATGATTCTATAACATGAGCCACCTAACCATGTTTCTTTCCAAAAGGAAAAACAAATTCAAGTCTAGAATATCTCACAAGTTACCTTTATACACATCACTTATATATCCAAAGTCATAATCCATATGTCAAACACATTAGGATTTCAAATATTTCCTATAGGCCGTATCTCTCATAATTTAAAACTCATAGAAAACACAATAGCCTTCCAAAATATTTTTGAAAAAAGAAGTAACCAGTAAAATTAACTTCTTTAGGGTCTCAAACATAATATATAACCCATGTCAAGTAATCAACCAACCAGGGCACTTATTCTAATTAGGCATCTGTATATGAAAGTTCCCCCTCCCAAATCATGATTTCATGATTATCCTCATTAGTCTAGAATTTATGGGATCCACTATATTTAGTATTATGTTATAATATTTTATTATTTGTATATATATAAAATCACCCCATACCAATACGATCCGTGCTGAATATATGAACCACAAATAGATGATTTTTATTATTATAATTATTCAAAGAGTATTTTTTTGAAAATGTAAAATAATACATTGATGAAAATTTAAATAAATAATCATAATTTCTAATTAGACACACGTGTTATTCACCAAAAAAATGAATGAATGTATCATCCTACTAGGTTCACTTCCCATCTCATTCATAGATGGAATTTTTATACATCATCATAGAGTATCACTCTATTAAATTTGTATGAATTGAAATATTATAAAATATATCTTTATTAATTAGAGTAGAATTACACTGACAAGTTACACAGGAAAACACTATTTAAGATGTGGTATAAGATTTAAAAAATTGAACCATCCATTCTAGTGATATAAATATCAGACAACAAATGTATTTCATGTGAATCCTATATTATAAATATAATATATGTATAGAGGCATCATAATACTATTATTGATGATCTAGAATCCATCATTAATTTTAATCCTAAAAATACATAGTTTGACATGCTAGGAGATATCATACATTCGTAATACCATAAATCAAGTAAAACCATCTAATGGACCTGGTAACTTTGACATCCCAATAGAAAAATGTTCACAAAACAATTGCCTGAGGTCAATAAAAATCCCCTACACGTTCCTTTATCATCCATATGGTATCTCTATAATTATTAAGATAAAAGGAAAGTCTGATAAACTTTATGAATCCAATCACATAAATTCTCGGATACTACACTATAATACTCTACAACAGTTTACTCTATAGTAATTGTGCTGAAATATGTGGGGACCTCAAGCGTGAATCTTTATACACCAGTGACTATAGATGATGAATAGGGTTCTAGAGTGGTAATATGATAAAATTGTGCTTCCTCATCAAAGTGAGCAATAACATTAAATAATCAAGTAACAGACACACTATGAAATTTGATTATACAAAAGAAATGAAACAGAAAATATATTCTATATCATAAATATTAGTTATGAATAAAATCAAACAAGAATCATTATCATGCAATAATAAAGCTAATCACCTATTAGTATGAGAATAAATTCAAGATAAATAAAAATAAAAGTATACATTATGGATCTATATTCAATGTGAACCCATACCTAAATCCAAACACTATGTTAATATGAAATATCCTGCTCTCTCATGATGTACTAAGATTGTACCCAACCTAAACATACAAAAAGTCAACACAGGTCCCCATGTTCCATTGATACCTGAGCATGGTGTGATTAAAGCTTATTAGGACATGGAAAATATGGTATTGCACATAAAAGGTTAATGAAGGCTATACACATGTGATATACTCATATGAATATATAAACAAACTATGAAAACATAAATAAAAAACTACTTTAAATACTTGGGATCTAATAGGACAACAATAATAGACCCAAACCTACATCAACTAGTTCTAGAGTGCAACTGGGTAGTTTATGAAACATTTCCTACCAATATTTTTATTCAAGGGAATTTTATGAGTAATTCCATGGATATCCCATAGTATTAGGGGCCATTACTATTTTATAGGGGATGATCCTAGTAATTAAATATTCACCAAGAATAATATTGTTCTCTTGGAGGTAATCCTGCGTAATCCAATGGTATAAAGTCTAATGTTGTTCCTTATGAGGTAATACTTTTACATAAATAGTCATTAGGCGTAAATATTATCCAATAGAGGTGATTTTTTGTGATAAGTGGTTATTAGGAGGAAATTTTATCACTAGGAGGTGATCTAAGGTTATACAAATGATGAAGCACAAATATCAAACCCCAATATTTAATTATATTCATTCCATACATGCATGAAGGAATTTCATATCCAAGGATAACAACCAATTTTTACAAGGAATATATATATATAGCGTAGGGGGTACATTCCTCCCATAACATCTTATGTGAAAAATCTCGATAGGGCCAACCATATATCTAAATCCCTCTTACAAAATGAATCCATAATCTCATGTTTAGAACCTATCATTGCCACAACTATAATACGATCAAATCCAATATTTTGGATGTATGGTGACAACAAAAATCATAATTAACCATTCCCACACATTCCATATTAGAAGCACCCTAGACCCACACTCTTAGATATGGTGTTAAAATGAAATTATTTAGACAATATTTTTGATAAAAATTATGACATATATTTTTATATTTTAAAAAATCTCAATGTGTTAAAAATCACAATCCCAAATAATCTCCAAATAACTGGAAGTGAATTTTTAGTGTCTTTGAGGAAATGTATCATTGGAAACTTATTTTACAATACTTTTTGAAAAATTTAGGTAATCACACCCCTAATGACTTCCATTATGACTTATCATATCTTATACTCATCTTCATAAATTGGGGAAGAGAAACATACAAAAGTGAGATATAATATACTTATTAATTTAAATAATATCATTATTTCAATAGGGGGTTAATAATAAACATCGTAGAAAACCCGATTAGGGGAGAAATATCTTATTAAAAAGTATACGGAACAATAATAGTTGTCCAAAAATCATAATAACAAGTCATATAATCTCAAAATAGGAATCATATTACATGGTATGAGGTAGAAGAAACATGAGGTAAAAAAATGACCCATGGATCAAAATCATAGGAATAATGATATGGAATTTAATTAAAATGATGCATAACTGTGATCTATTTGACTAACATAGGCATAAAAATAATAAAAGAGAGGAATGGGAATAACTAACACTTTTACCTAACATGGTGGCACATGATTTGATACCTAATTCCCATGGGCATGAATAACTCAATACCTAGTTTCTATTAATACACTAGAGTTGGAATCATTACCAAATTACTATAAATGTAGTGGAGTTGGAGTCGCTACATCATTCCCATGACATAGTGGAGCAAACAAAACATCATGATTCTCATATTGGATTGATTATTAATACTAAATTATCAAAATTCACTCATGAGAAATAAATAAATTAATATATATTTTAAGGAAATATAGGGTCATAATAATTATAATAATATTCATCCATACATATGTGTTCCAATTTGAAATTAAAATTTCCTTAGATTAGACATCTCTTAATTAGACAAGGGAGAAGAAATGGGTTTCTTGAAAACAGATCATAGAATATTGAATAATACAAAAAAATAAATAAGTTTTACATTGTCTTAAAAATAACTCCAATGTAATATAAGTATAATTAAAAAAATTTAAACATATAAAAGATAAAATTTTAAGATGTTAGTGTTAATAATGTAAAAATTTATGGAATACCAATTTTTTTAAATGCTCGAAGAATCTGTAAAAAGGTTACATTTAAAACTATATATTTATCGTCAATAATACAATTAAAAAATATCTTTTAACACAATATAATTTGGTTTTGTAAGAAAACATTTAAAATAGGAAATTGGTTAATTTTTTTTCAAATACATGAAAAATCTAAATATTTATTTATTATGAAAAATCGTATCCATTAAATGACCCTTTAAAACTATGAATCCAATATAAAAATAAAACTATTAATTTTAAAAAAGATATGAAGATTTAATATTATAATGAAAATCCAATAGATTTAAATTCAATTGGAATACCATTTAAAAACATTAAAATGGAGGTTTATAAATAATAATTCTAATAAGTGCAGAGAAGCATAAAAAAAGGTTTTTAAATTCATTTTTACCATACTCATAACAGATGATGTTTTGAGAAATATTCAAAAACCATTTAAAAAAATAGAAAGTGACTATATTTGAAACATTTATCATTTTAAAAGGATATTAAATAATGGGTATTTGAAAAGTATAGAAATTTTATTTTTAGGGAAAATATGGCATGAATGTAAAAACATAAAATCATGAATGGAAAACATTTTGAGTAATTTAAAATACATTTGTTGAGAATTAAAATCATAAAAATGGTTTACAAAATATAGTTATAAAAAAATAAGAAGAAATTGATAAAGTTTAAAAAAGATAAATCATAATTAATTATTTAATTATAATGTAGAAAATTGGTGGGAAGTGGAAAATATGGATGTGGTAGAGAAATAGTTATTCAAGATGATGAGAATTATTTTAAACAATGATATACATTTGAGAAATAAATTCATCAGGGTAAAATCATTTTATTCTATTTCCATTTACCTTAAAAAAGAAGAGGTATTATAATATCTTCATTATATAGTAGAAAACAAAATTGTAAAACCATAATAAAAATGAATCATAATGACTCAATTAATGAAGTTGATTCAATAAGAACTCCCAACAATTTCATTTCCAATTGAATTAAAAAACAATTGATTACAATAAGATTGAAAGGATTTTAAATACCATATATTGCAGGAAAATTATGATAAATAAATGTCCATATTCATTATATTCATGTGTTCACACAGCAAAATTTTTTCAATACACTTTTATGCCGATTTAATTATGTTATCCTCACTTAGATACCAAATTTTGAGTTTTATTAGAAAAGTATCATTATGATGGAATAAAAGTTGGAGTTTTAAATGTTTCAACAAAAACAACCTTGACCAAATACAAAAGTTTCATCATGAGTCTCTCCATTTTTCATTGGGGATAGTTACAATAGAGAAGGGATTGGCCCGAAGGTCCAATAAAAAATCACACAACAAATCTATAAAGAGGGTGATGGTGAGTAGACCCCACAGTTCGGAGCTCTGGGTTATCTTTGGTGGTTCACCTAGGTGTTCCAATATTTATCAATCCTATATAATAAAATGCAAACACATGAAAAAATATGTGGCCTTGTAGGTGCAACCATTCCTGCGCACTATACCAGTGAGAGACCACCTACATAGCCAAGATTTTTTTCCTCCCCTACATGTAAAAACTGAACTTGGAACATGCACCAAAGACCAATGTGGGGTATCTCTTTTGGCCAAGGTATTCTATTTTCCAATAAATCAGAACCCATGGCTTCTCATCTGAACAATTATTAAATCCAAAGAATCCATGAATCTTGGTTCAAACATCCCCTTCAACAAGTTCATTCAAAATCACTATGGTAACCATATAAAACCAATTAAAAGTTCTAATGAAGGTGGATATTGGGGTATATGTATGTACTATTTCTTAAATAGAAGACACCATTGTGTGGAATTTATTTCACCATAATTAGAGACCTATAATATGTTGAAACTAGGGAAATTAATTACTGGAAAGGAGTAAGGATTTTGTTTGTTGTCAATACGAATTGGGTTTCTCATGGAGTTTGTATGGGATGTTGTATTATGATCATGGAATAAATTATTATTGAAGGTGGTATAGTATGCTAATGTTTTCCAAATTTTTGGGCCTCATAATCAAGAGTTTGATTTTGGAAAAGGCAGATTTTAGGAAATGGAATGGCAGACCATGAACAATGTTCTATGAATAGCTCGTGGATGAAGAATTTGGGTACACATAATGGTGAAACATGAACCACATAGTTGAAATTGTTCATGGGACGAAAAATGGAATGTCGAACGTAGAAGAGTAATGGATTGTAGTGTAAATGAGGTTCACATGATGGAATGTGGTTCATAGAAGGCCTACGGTTGGCAGGATGGTGTGTCATTTGTGAATATGAGGAGAAGTATTGAGAAGTCAAAAATGGTGTTATTTTAAAAAAAAAATAGGATGTGATTTTTCACGAAACATAGGGAGAATAAATGTACAATGATCGCAAGTAATATAGTTCGCTGGAGATGCACAATAGACAATAAGTTAGTTCTGCATCGATGATTTAGTAAAACTCGATTTAGTGTATTATTTGGATCCATTTTCCTATATAAGGAGAAAAAATCCCATAATTAGATAATGGATATGAGATTAAATATATGTGATAAATTTGGAGAAATCTAGATGTAGTTCATATGAAGAGAACCCCATAAAGACTTTAATTAAAAATATGAAAGGAATCATTGATGTCCAGAATAGTTTGTGGAAGATTGTTCATGGTGGAAGAAGACCAGTTTGTGTAGGAATGATTTTCGTGGGGGATTCAACCATCAAAAGTAGTTGGTTCATGAAGAAGAAGTGTTACATGGAAGTGGTAAGTTGGAGTTGTATGCCAAAGTAGTATGTGGGAGGTGTATGTTGAAGCTATATGTAAAATTTGTTTTTAGACGATGTATGATGAAGTGGTATGCAGACTTTATTTTCAAGATATGGTTCGTAAAGGTGGTATGAGGAGAAGCATAATACGCAAAATAATATGTATGGTTTGTGAAGAAAATATTTAAAAACAAACCGTACACTGAACAATAGATTAAATCTTCATGGAAAATGTGACTACATTATAAAATCAATTTATAGTTAATGATTTGTTATTTAAATACTAATCATTAAATATACATTCATGTCGACAATGTGAGATCAGATTCTTCCCAATGTAGTGAGCATGGAGTATTCAATAGAAGGGATTAGTGGAATTCAGTGTGCTATCCCTAAAACTTTGAAAATGCAGTGCACCTAGACTAGAGTGACTGTGATAAAATTTTGTACTTTACAAATAGTAAATATTAGTGGATTTTTGTTTGGCTAACAACCTATCAGTGTATAATATTTTTATGCAGCCCTTAGTGATGAAACATGTAAAATTGTTGTGTTCTCTCATTTTATGTGATTATTTATTTCTGCACTTTCTCTTCATATAGGGTTAACAGGTTCCCTCATACATGGAATCAAGACCCCTTAGTTTAAAAATAAAATTTTGACTCACTGATTCAACCCTCATCTCTCAGAGAGTTTTGGGGTGCTTTATAGGAGACCCATCTAGGGGCACCTGAGTAAACCAGTGGTTCCTAGGCTAAAAATATCCCTATTCTTGTTTCCCAAGTGGTCTATTTTCGATGAAATCTAAAGCCCATGGATTCTTATTCCCCTTAAAAAAATTACTTCCATCTCATCAAAGACACTTCATGAAGAACCTTATCTTACTAACACATAACCTACATGATTCTCCCATTAATCCCTCTTCGAAGACCCCAATGGAATGAATCTTATTTATTTCGACCCCCATATGAGTTGGACCAAATACAAAACCACACCAAATACATCAAGAATTCAAAACAATGGAAATGTGTAAACCATAATGTCTCACATATGGGTATTCATTCCTTCAGTCATAGGTGTCTCACACTTGTCCTACTACATTTATAGGGTTCTTGAGGGGCATGTGGGTATGCATCCATTTTTTCATGAGGACACAAAAATGAGGGGGTAGAATTAAGGATCCACCTATATCTGAAAAAAGAGATTGGGTATTGTGCTTCTAGCATCATATCTAAGACCCATGGCCTCCAGTTATATGTATGGGGACATGTAATGTGATAATATTCTCATCCACTAAATTTTTTAGGGAATCTCTAATATAGTAAGAACCTAGTCATTTTTCAGAACCTCTGATGATTCACCCATTCCCCTATCCATATTTGTGGGATGTATCCCTATGGCCAGTTACACTTCCCTACATTGGATACAAAGATGGGAGGGAATAGGCACTTCAAAGACCTTTCTTCTTTTCTCATCACCCAGACCTCTTCCACTAGTGGTAGGGGTGTCATGTAGTTTTCCAGATCATCTACCCCCTCTTTATCAAATTCAAGAATTAATAATGTGGGATTATATGTTAACTATGATCATCACATCCCAACAATTAGATACATGTTTTGGTAGCGAAATATCCCTAAACTTTTCCTCTAACCGTAATCTAGAGGGACTCCATAGGCGTGAGTCATTAAGGATATATAAACAACCATATTACATATATTATTTCATGATATATCATATCTACCACAAAATCTTGTTTCTAACAATGATAGTGAGCCCTATGGTCAGAGTGGATAGTGGCGATCATGATATAAACACTATCTGAAACCAAAAATTTGCATCCCACATGGTATAATCCAAAAAACACAATTGATTGGGAATCATTCAATGTGTATGATGAAACTAAACCAGGTAACCCACCTTTTGATTTATCACCAACTTAACCCTCTTAAAGGTCCATAATCACTAGAAAGAAAAAACTCTAGAGGGCCCCTAGAGGCGTGGTTCCTCATAACCAAACTATAATGTCCTTTATTCCCATCCAAATGGGATGTTTTGGAAGCCCCCTAGATGTTCATACCTGACACCCAAAATCATCCCGATTATCACTAGAACACATTCCCAGTAGATTCTTATTCAACCTAGGAATCTATATCACTTCCAAGTTCCCTTAGTTTCTTCGACATATGTCCCACACCAAACATTGACTATGAACCTTTCGACTAGATTCACCTACCGAATAATGTTAAACTATACAGTTTGGTCAATAGCACATGACCTTAAAATGTATGACGTGTCATGTTAAGTGTCACAAACCATGTGGGATATTATTTGTTTCATGAGGATACATATTTATCCCATATTATGGGTTCAATCCTATCATCAAAAAACCTCCAATATCCCTGGATGATGATTCACCCTCGAGTGAACCACTATGTAGCTCAAAATCAGCATCATAAGAGGATGAAGAAAGAATATGTAATATGCAAATAAGAGTTCACCAATTATGGATATCCATAGGTACATAGGGATTTATCCATTTATTATAATCCATATATACATACAAATGATTCTAAATTTCAAACATGATAATAATTTACTGTTCATTAAAGGGTGCCCCATGTCATACATGGGAATTAATGAATATTTCATGAACATATATTAATTCAATAAGGGATTCCTGGAGTAGGAAATAATTCCCCACAAAATGGTGTGATGATCCCACCTTATCATCCTCTCGACCAATATGAGTTCATATGTATCATTGGAAAAACTCTTCCAATGAAAACCGGAATTTGGTATAAAGGCCCACCATATATATAGAACTATTGGGTTTGTTTCAGTGTGAGGAATAAGACCAATTAGAAACAACCCAAAAGGTACATGGATATGTGTTTGATGTAAAGGATACTCCAATATCACCACAAAAATCAAATACAACTCAATGAGGAATTCAGAGTTGAAAAAAGGGTGAAACTGATGTGAATCCTTAATCAAGATGATGGTGTCACCCATTTGTCTGGCCCCGTTTTTTCATAAAATGAATGATGGAAAAATAAGAAAATCAATCATGAATGTGTTCTATTAATGACATGAATTGTGATGAGAATTTATTATTTATTAGGAACATCCCACATAACCTACCATCAATCCAAATGAAATATTACAAACCCTCAAAGATATATGTTGTGAGTATCATTCAGGTGAAGTCCTTGTTCAACCGGTGTACATTATCACTAGCCCAACTTCTTCAACATTGGTCTAAAATACATTGGTCCATGATTATCATCAGAATTCTACCATCCATACCCTAATGGATACTCAAAAGGCCCTCCAAATCATAATTCTATCATGATTTCCTAGACATCTATGATTGATGGTATTGAAGAATATGGAACCCACATCCATCTTCATCAATTTTGAGAGCACATCCCCCAAAAAGAAAATCCAATTACCCTCTAATATTAAAGAGGTGGATCAAGAGTACACATACGACCTCATCCAAAATGCATAGGGGTCCATCCAAGGGAATCCTAAATATAATCAATTCCACAAATTCATCATGGTTGTGAACTATCAGCATGATGATGGTCTCATCCTTAGTAGTCCGACCCAGGACATTCATACCTGAGCACACAAGAAGAACCACCATGGGTGGAAACCGGTCAACAGGAAGAATGGGATCACCTATTTACCCTAAAAATTTTCCCACTAACACTATTTGGTGTTAAACTATGATAAAGAACATAATCCTACCCACCATAATTCAACTAGCCAGTATGATCTCCTATCAGCATCAAAAGATGTCCATCATTCTAATCCAACATCACATATCAAGAAGGAATATACACCTTTCTACATCAACCATGCCTTCCATCAGATTCATATGACAGTGTATAAATAAATATATCAGTTGTATTTGATAGCATGTCTTGAGAAGGCACACACACTTGATCACATTTATCAAGAATTTTAGCAGCCTCATCTTGGAGAACCTAGATAAGTCCATCAGAATGTCCTATATATGAATATGGGGAAGAACCAACTTTGTTCTTCCACATCCTAGTACCAAAAATATTCACTATCTAGAAATGGAGAAAATAAGTACGAAGAAACCCATGTTCTAGATGTAGAATAGACATATATTTCGATTCTATTCACTGAATTCAGATAGGAAATCTTAAAAATGGTGAAAGGGAGAACCAAATTCTTGAGAAGATCTTACTGATCTCCATAGACAACATAGTGATGAAAATTTAGTGATAGAGGAAAAATAAATAGTTAAATATATACAATTGTGGTGGAACATCAACATGTCACCTTGGGGTAGAAATATTCTACTTCTCCCATTTTGGAGGGTGGTGGGGATAACCCCATCATGATATATGGAAAACTGGATTGGGAATATTCACCCATTCCAACAAGAGGTAATCCTCATATTCCAATGGCCACTCTAAGGAAATAAAAAACCCATGAAAAATTTCTAGGAACCTAAAAAAATTCCAATAGAAACATGTGAGTTAGTAAAATAAGAATATTTTCCTGAAGATTACCCCTTGTATTCAGTCATAGTCACTTGAATGATGTCATTCAAAAAGAAGCCTCACTAGAAAAAATTATAAAATTAAGAGATGATCTTTGATCCCACTATACTCAATGATGGAGTTATAGAATCTCTCATATGTTTATCTATAGAAGCCTAATATCCCTCTCTCCCATTAAAAAAATATGGGAATAATAGAATCAATTCTAATGGTCCTCCCCAAAAAATTCACCATTAATTCATTATTATATTATATAATATGATTGATCTTGAGAACCCATCTACCATTGATAGTAAAAAAAACAATTTCCGTGTCCATAAAATCAATGAGAATGTGGATATATCCCTTAATATAACCCACCATGGTATTCCTCCATAAGATGTAATTAGGTGAAAATATTCTCTTCATATTAGTGTTAAACTTCATTAGAATGGTCATCCCCTAGAAGATGTTGTGGTGCGATGTCCGTCCCACCCTGAGGAACGTGGGAAAACAAGGCCATTCATTCCTGATGCCTTTCTATTTTCATGTAAAATAATTTATTTTCTGAAAGAAATCCTAATAAAATGGTCACTCATCAAAGCACCCACATATCACATTTCTCCTAAAGCTACATTTGAATACCCCACCAATCTCATTGCTTATGATAAAGCAGATGGAATGTGATCACCCTAGTTAGACCAGTTTGAGGTGCCTTTGGAAATTGATAAACATGAACTGTTGAACATAATGGAACAAATAGATAAAGATTCCATACCCGTCATGTTTTGGCCATCAGGTACACTTCAATACATCATTCTAGAGGTATTTTTGGAAGATTGTGTTCACATCATCCACATGAATATATGGAAAAATAATCATCACTTTTGATAGATAGTATTACCCTATGACGAGAATAATTTTAATTTCAATTTAATACAGGGTTTAAAATTTCAAATTAACCTAGAAGAATTCATTGTTACATGAAATCCAAAGTTCAAGAAACAATAAGGATCCCTTAGCGTAGTAAAAAGATTATGATTTATGACTATAGATGCCCCATATGGTGTTCCAATCAATTCGTGTAGTGATCACATATAATTACACATCACCCCACTCCCCCATCCAATGAAGCATGCTAAAGGTGGTATAATGAAATTTTGATGCTTCATGGCAACTTAAACAAACAGACTCTATCATTACCGATGATAACCTAGACAATAATATGCCCTAATTTACTCTCCCTAATGTTAATCTTGAAGGGAGTGGGATATTAGAATTATTTTGCATGAATAGTCTTCAAATATCAAGAACACTTCTTAGTTAGTGGAATTCAATCATTATATAATTAAAAAAATTTAATTTGAAAAAAGATATTTGTAATTGGGTGATTCAGGTGCATACTAATTGACATACCCATCACATTTATGAACAAAAATCCACAAAATCATATGGGAAACAATGGTAGTAGAAGAAATGGTCCACTGGGGACTACCCCATCACATAGGGATGTTGTATTTTTAAGAAACCCATCAATGCCAAAAAAACTAGACACAAAATGTTGTGAAAAACGAAGGGAAACAACCCTATCCATTATAGATGGGAGATTTTTCCCCTTATTAACCTCCCACTCAATATAATTAACTCTTCTCTTGATTGGGGAAAAGACTACAGAATGGATCCCCCCTATTTCTTCCCATCGTATGATCTGGTACCCTCATTAGGAATGTGCATGACTGAACAATCTAGTGATTCCCTTTGGATTATTGTCCCCAAATAGCTCCTAGAGAATCAAAAAAAGGTTAGAACAAGAAATATTATAGGTAGTAGAAAAATAAAGTATCATAAAGAGAATGATAAAATTACTACAATGCTTTATAAATTAGTGAATGTCATTAGAATCTCCTCCCCATACCATGAATGACTCAAGGATAATTCATAGTTGGAGATGGAGGAGTAAGTTACAATTTATAATTTGGAAAATACTGGAACACTACAAAGAATTGTGTGTACCAAGAATTAGTGACCCACCCTAAATATGGTAATTTCATCAACCGATATACCACTACCTCATTTGAGATCACCTATCAAAGGAAACATAAAATGTATGTATTCAACTCACATATTCCCAAAAAAGGATGGACCACTCACACATGTTGAATGATTTTTTTAATAAGAGGAAGATATAAAATAATTGAGGAGACTCAATGATGAAATACAACATGGTGGCCATCCTGTTGGATATGTTATTCTAGAGGATCATAAACTCACATTTCCAACTAGTGTATATCTTCGTAATGGGTTCTCCACATTGATTGAATTAGATATGTAATACACACTCAAAATATGATACCATGAACAAATATACATGGATACCATAGTAGTCGACCAGTAGACCCCCTATATTGGGTACAAAAAAGGAATAGGTCCAAGAACATCCATAATGCCTTTCCCCAATAGGCCACCCATGAAAAATACTAGCAGTACCACCAAATATGGCCCTTCAAGCTGCTACCCCTGATCACAATCCAAATTATCTATAAATCCTTGATGGATCCTGAATTGTATCAAATGTATATTGAATTTATTTGAGCCCATGGATGAACTAAATGATCCATTAAATCTATAATCAAATAACTTACCTGAATTAGTTGATCCGAATCATCCACCTCTAAACTTATGAAACCTTATATTCTCAATTTCTAATGGATAAGGATACCCAATGAAATAGTCAAAACATTTTTTCTCTTGATGTGATCCCATAATGGAGTCTATTGATAAATAAGTGGTAGTGATATTTAGTTGATTTGTTCAATCACTACAGGGTAGAATGTTTGTATCATACACCACATTTCCATCATGGCCAATTATGGGGTGGGAAGACCACCAGAAAAATTTCTCTTCTAGTTTAACTAGATGATTCCAAAGACAATATTCCTTGAGATTTTAAATTAAAATCTATTGTAGAATGAATGGTCTCATATTTCATTTACCAATTTAAGGGATTGAAAAGATCCTTAAAACTATCAATTCCTCAAGAAATCTTGTTTACCATCTATACAGATAATATTTGTGATGAGTTATGCATTTCACATATCCTTGTGAAATAAAAATAATTATTTTGTGACCTTTGTGTGATTTCCCAATGAATGTAAGACTTCATCACATAGACCAATTCTATTTGCTGAGTAATTCCATCAGCTTAAAGAATGATAAAGTTAAAAGTAGATGATACCACTATTACACATAAGTATTCCCCTATACCTTCTATCGCTTCAAAGACTACACCATATAATGTCGATATACCTGACACAAATTGGCAATAATTCATGGATAATTATAATGATCCAATATAGAAGAGGTGAAAACTTTTTGAGGGGATGAAAACATGGTCAATTTGTTATCTAAAATGACCATGTCCTTGGATACATTATTTCATTATTAGTGAACAACATGATCATGTTTCCAAAGCCATAGATTCCCAACTGAGATGGTGATGAATATCTATTTATCTATTTTCCATTTCACCATTAATTGTAGGAAAACATCCTTAAATGATTTATTTTCAATTAAATTTGGAAGAAAATGTTGGACTATAAAAATGTATTTCCGAAAAACCATCTACGTAAGTGGAATGTGTTTCTGCCAATAATTTGGGGGATTGTAATGATGGGATGAAAGTCAAAATACAATGTATGTAGATGTTTAGTGGAATTAAGTTAGAAAAATGATCTATGAGACTAATTCTATCATTAGATAATATTTTCAACATCCTTTTATACCCTTATCCAATTCCACTACAAAACAGTCAACTCCATTGGTAGATTTTTCCTCTGAAATATAATCTTTTTAAAAACCAAATCAATTGAAGATTAAGAAGAAAATATGGGATAATGAACCTATAAAAAGGCCATATATGTCTTTGAATTTATTGTACTTCATTCCTATATTCAATAAAGCATGGGAAACTCCCCACCAAATGAACTAATAGTTGGAGAGCCACCAAAAAGAATCTTTATTAGACGAGGCTTTGGTATTTAGTTTGCTTAATTTTATTCTTTTAATGGATCCCCTCTCAAATGATGAGTGTGATTACAAAAATTAACTCCCTAAACATGATTGTGGAACTAGAGTAAGTGGTCCTATAATTTGAGGATATAATGGAAGATGTGGTCATGCTAAAAGTCACTAATCTACTCACATCCATAATCAAACCTTCTACATGGTGGAACCTCATTGGGGGGGTCCTAGTGAGAACAAAAATAAAAAGGAAGTTCCCCCACACATGACTGGATCTACACTGACATGATCATTCTGGAATATCAAATAGAATGTATGACATCACCAAATCAACCACAACATGAATGAAAATATTATCAACCTAACCATATGAGAGAAGAATAACCTTAAACTCACATTCCATGGGTTATTTGGTCCACATCAATTAATTTAGTTCATAAATAACATAGTGAAGAGAATAGTCGTGATGTAAATCATAAAATATTGTACTTGAAGTATGATTATTTTATGAAATAATCAATAGTACTGACTAAATTATCAAAATTATACACCTTGTGCCTATCAAATTACCTTTAGGATGAACTCATTAAGGTCTTGTCAATCCATCAAGAATTTCATGTTGAGCTTGGAACTGTATAAGTATATCATAATGATAATAATCCTTTAGAATGACACAAAATCATATCATTTAGAGACCATGGTGATGATTTTATTATATTGGGAGATATCAAACCCTTGTATATATATATCATGACAAATGACATTGATATCTGATGATACTTCATTGAATATGGAACATGAGAAACCTCATTCCAATGAAATCTTTTTTCAATTGAGGTTCGACAAATATCACTTATCCAATCCATATTAATGTTACAGTGTTATGATAAGAATGAGAAAAACCCTCTTGGAGAAATTAATCCTAAAACTTATTTTGTGATCTCATGTTTTACATAGAATTCATCATTTTTCATCATGATATTTCCCACAATACTCTATGGGGAAGAACATGGCTATATCAGTAAGATTATATCCCATAAATGTATCAAATATTTTATCAATGGTCAAATTTGTCCATTTAACGGCTAAAAAACTCCACTTAAATGCTGTGAAAAATAGTACATTGGAACATGATTCTACCAGACGGAGGGTAAATATTACATGACTGGTGATGTTTCCAGAATCAACTCTAGTAATTGTCTAGATATGATACCATAGAATCCATTCAAGAAGATAATTATATACTATACACTACCTGCCAACCAAGATGAATAGGTAGGTCTAAATTTTATCACACATTCAGTGACTTCCATGATGTTTGTCGTGAAAAATGATCCCAACAGAAATGGAGATGCTTTAAAATATTTGAGAGCCAATGAAATCCTAGATGAAAATGTCTTCATTATAACCCTTGAGTTTTAAAAAAATACCTACTAAATTAGATGGTCGAGAAATTTATTTCTTAAAAATGGTAGAGAATGATGTTTCTCGATATCATCCCCCCGTCACCCCTTTACAAATCCAAAAATTACCCATGCTATAAGTCGTGAAAAATGTAGTTGATTTGACTTTGAAATATCTAGATATTAAATCCTCTCATGAATCTATTAATATTGATTAATAACCACAGTCCACAATCCATATTTTTTGGTATTTTAAAAGACACTTTTATTGGGAAAGTGTGAGCCCAATATTACTCCAACCAGATACGATTAGACAAAAAACACCATATCCCGCAAATCCCACAAATACTGCCCATACCGAAGGCCAAATATTATCCAGATACAAAAAAATCAAATTTCAACAATAAAAAAACATCCAGTCAAGGTCAAATAACCACTTTTCATGCAACCCATTCTCACCTAAGTTGATCACAGCTGTAGAGTGCCATCCACAGAACATCATCGTCAACAGAGAACAAAACACCACACCACGAAGACCTCAAACCAGGGGCAAGAAACATCTAGAAGAAACCGTACAAATCATACTTTCAAAAACAATCCTTCTAAATCAGACATGCTGACACGACCTTCGCCATCAGCCCCATGAAAAAAAAACCATCGGTGACCTCATGATCCAACCGAACCCTCCAACAAACTGTGAAATAGAAATGCTCCATGAAGACCAGTGAGCTGTCGAGTAAACCTGTATCGGAGAAGATCATGACCAAAAAGATACCCAGTCGTCACACCACCTTCCCCTCGGTCAACCTTTCCATACCACTACCTCTACCATTTTCCATCACCATAGCCCTAAAAAACTGACGCTCCTCACCTGAACCACCAGGAACCCATCACCGCAACACACCACATACCCAAATGCTCCTTCTGACAATCACACCTAACCGACCTAGAAGGGGAGGTGGTCCTGGATTCCAGAGAGAGGTGAGTGGAGAGACTTCCACAGCAAGCCACCGAGAACAAGCACTGTCACTAAAAACTTTAACAAAAAGAGAAACCAGCACCCACATGATTCCCTAACAAAGCCGAAAATCAAATCAAAATCATCAAGAAAAAGGAGGTAGAAACGAGATAGGAACCCAAACAGATGCCAGGACAGATGAAAATTTCGGTGATGAAACCCTATAAGGAATGAAGAGGGAGAGAGAAAATAGAGGCTATCACCCGAACAAAGGAAGGAAGTGGCGCTAAGAAATCCACAACCGCCAGTCTGCTAAACCCAAAACCTCTGAGTCTCCTCATTCCATATTTTACCTGGATAGGAGCAATGGAGCTCAAGGTCATAGTGTGGAGTAGATGGCTTGGAATAAAGTTGAAGCGCCATGAAGTAGAGGGAGGGTAGGGGGATGAAACCCTAGACAGAATAAGAGAAGAATAAGCTAGAGCCCAGAGAGAGGAAAAATTGAGAGAGAGAGGGAGGAGAACCAGACAGAACGGAGACTCTATCGTCATCGAAGGGAGAATGAAACCCTAGAACGAGGAGTGGGCCGAGACGGGAGCCCGAGCACGGATAGGAGATTGAGGCACCCTGATTAATATCCAATTTCCCAGAAATTGGTGGATGATATAAATTATGATGTATAGGGATGGGAGGAATACCTTAGCTATGCCCCTAAAACATTTAGGAATCTATCTCCACAACATTTTATGAGCTCAAGGAAAATAATAAGGGCACAAAATAATATACATAGTCCATTTTGTTTAGTACGACCATGACTTCTAAAAAAATGTATATACCTCCTTCATGAGGCAACATGAGGAAATGTTCAATTGGAATTACATAGTGATTCCAGGACGTAATATTGAGGTGTCCACTCACAACATTGGATTTCCATAAGACCACCAAGCATTCAAATAATAGTACATAAAGAATACATCCAACTCACACATTAAAAATTGTGGATAAAGTGGAAAAACTCATCAAGGATGACTTCATATAAGAGGTTCAATATCAAAAATGGATAGCCAATAACATCCTAGTAATTATGAATAATGAGTATATCATCATAGACATTGACTTATGTGATATCAAATGGTAATGTTTAAAATACGATTACCATGTTCCAATCACTGACCTACAGATTAACATGATGTCTATTTACCAAGACCTTTCATTCATGGATGGTTATTCAGGGTTTGTTCAATTTAGTAAAGCCATGGAAGATGAATAATATAATTACATCTGTCCCCCTATAGAGTTTTCTTCTATTGATTATTTCTATTTGGCTTTAAAAAAATCTAGTTCCACATAACATCATTTCATGCATCACATATTAAATCATTTCATGCAATGTTTGTTAAAATCTATGTTCATGATATAGTGGTTAACTCTAGAAAATGATTCGATAACATAGCTGATCTTGATACCACATTTTAAAAACTAAAACAAAATATCCTAAAATTTAAACATTTACAAATTGTTTTTTATGTACCATAGATAATTTTATTCATCTTTATAATACTCCATCACATCATTGAAGTTGATCTTGATAAGAAAAAGGATGTCCTTATAATTTCAACTCTATGAAACCACAAAGTGTTGAGGGGAATTCCAAGAAAATTTGCCTATATCTAGTGCTTCATATATTACCTCACGATAAATAGTTTTTCATTCACCAAATTTATGAAGAAAGAGAATGTATATGAGTGGACTGATGACTATCATGAAGCATTAAACAATCTCAAGAAATATCCCTTGCTTCCACTGGTATTAATGTCACCTGTTGAGGGATAACCAATCATTATACATGTGGAAGCCTTGGATCTATTAGTAGATATCTTTCTCTCACAAAATAATTATTATGTGCATGAAAAACCTTATATTATCTAAGCCACACATTGCTTGACGTTGAGACTCATTATATGGATATCAAGAGGAGATTTTTTTCATTAATCATTTCATTTTAGAAAGAAAAAAACTAAAATAAACACACTGAGGACTCCTTTTTCCTCATAAAAAATTATTGAATATATCCTCAACTATCTTTTATTAATTAGTAAATTGGAATAATGGGTGGTTATCATGTAGTAGTTCAAAATATAGTTTGTATCTCAAAAGGTAGTGAAAAGATAAGATTTGGGATAATTTCTTATTAAACAACCAAATGTAGAAAAAAATCATCAAATACTAAAAATAATTATATATAGATATATTATATTCAATACAACCTATAAATATGGGGGATGTATTTTAAAAATGATACCAAGATCTCAACATGGAAGAGAATGGAAGACCCTAAGCTCAATTTTTTTTGTTTCAGACCATTCTCATTTTTCTATTGAAGTAATACTTAAATTACTACTTCCAACTATTATAATTATATATAAATAATGATGAATAATTGTAGGCATTCATTGTAGTCCTAGACCTGATGTTCTAATTACAATTTGACTACACTGAGATAGATAGTGACTAAGATTTAGTAATCATACAAATGAATGAGGATTGCACAATTAGGAAAAAAGAGATAATCCCCATGCTTGACTGTATATGAGGGTTAATGGAAGAACTCCCCTCAGATCCAACATTAAATCATGTCTTGAGATGACCAAATTATAAGAAGATGAATCAGATAACACATCCACAACTCTGGAAGATTGAAAAATGGGATGAAACATTTATCAGTATATCCCATCACAGATTGGTTTCAACTTTTGTTCATCCTTAGAAAGAAAAAGATCTAAACAGTTAGAAAAATTAGTAAACTCTATGGTCTAACATCTTTGTGGATGAATTATATCATTGAATACCTCCAAAATGGAGGACTCTCACAAAAAGAGTTTTAATGGAATAAATATGGTAGTGTCCAACATACATCACTCTTTATGATGGCCCAAATTGGTAAAAAATATTCAAAAAATTTGGATTTTAAAGAGTCATTATCAAATAAATTGGTAGAAAAGGGACTTCATCTATTATGAAATAAGTACACATGAGATCCTATGATGAACACCAATCAGGGTATAGACATTTCAACCCAATCCAATGGCTTGTATACTTATGGAATTTGATGAAACAAGATTGCACAAAATTCACCATGAAATGTCATTCCTTCCATGTTCATGGAATCTTCATCCATAAAACCCCATATTTCATACATACTACCAAATATAGTTTTACATTAGAAATAAAAGGAATGCATATTGTGGGAATATAATCTCTTGATATGACCAAGCCGTTAAAAAAAATTAACTCTAACTAACTTATTCTTCAAATGTATTGAGGTAATTCCACTAAAAGATGTTGGGGCCAAAATAATTGTTATCTTTGTAAAAGATGACATCATTACTAGATTTGGTGCCACTCATATAATAATGAAAGGAAATTGAACCAAGTTTTGTTCTTCTAAGGTAGAATGATGAATCAAGTGTGCAATATCAAATCCAACTGTTCAACTCTCTATCATGCATGGGCTAATGTAAAGATATACACCTTCAACAAGGCTCATCAAAAATAGATCCTAGGATGGTGGATAATGATAAATATTTTTGTCTTGGAAATCCCCTGTATTCATTATAGAAATACCAAAATATAACCCATAATTCCACATGGGTAACCCCGTACTAAATAGTATATAGAATAGAATAATTACTTCCTATTGGTGTATAATTTCAATTTTCCCATATTTCTTTTTATGACCATCTATTCTCGGATGAGAAAACCCCGAAATAAATGGATGAATTGGAGTGACTGTAAGAGAAATAATTTCAGGTTTTTCATCACCTGGAGTTCCCTCCAATTGGGATATAGTGATCTTTTATCAAGAAGGATTTACTCTATTTGTTCCTCCCAAGACAACTAGAATTGGACCCTAGGACACGAATTATACTAGGTTATAAGCATCCAAAACATGATCCTTTATTGGAGGGACCTTAACCCATTCATAAATTCTATAGTAATTGATCTTAGTTGTTAATCTAAATAGACAGAGATCTCAGTGTGACCCAGAAAATCACAAGGTTCATATAGAAATATTTCATTAAATCACATGATGTTCTTCTCATCTACAAGATGTTAAACTACGTAGTTTGTTTTTGTCTCAGGACCATTAAATGCATGAAAATATTCCTACTAGTCAGACTCTAAACTGAACATCACTTTATCTACCATGATATAAGGTATTAAAATAAATATAATAATGTACTAATCACAAGACGTTAAACTGTATGACATCATATTTTTTGTATGAAGTGAAGATGCATGGTTTCCTCCTCGTTGCATTACCTAAAACTGTATAACATTTCAATCCGTAATTGGGATGATCTAAATTTTCAGTTAGGGTCCCTCACCCCACCTTCATTCAAGATTAATGGGTGTCTTGGTTATCATTTCAATTAGATATGTAGTGATTCTAGAATCCCCCATCTTGGGTATAGCCACAAAAAATTCCATATTTTCTTAAGTATGAATTAGACATGCAAAATGAATCATCCAAAAAATGAATGTGGCTTGATTATTATATCAATGAGATATGAATTAATTTCTATAACTTTTATCATGATCCTATCCATAATTGTAGGAAATAAAAAATCCCCACCTTTTTCCCTACACAAAAATATGATTGACATGGGGAACAGTTTTTAAGAACTATGTGTGGCTTGATTATCATACCAATGAGATATATTGTGAATCCCATGTTATATCCCCGGGTACCACCATAATATTACATCATGAACTGGGGAAAAATCCTTAATTAAAGACATTTAATTACATAGATGACTTCTTCATGGTACAATGATAAACAATTCTATCATTCCAATAACTATTTATGGATTGATTTTTTCTTTCATAGTTACACAGTGATTCCCATATTTCCATTCTTGTATCCAACTATAACATTTTACCTCTTTCACATCAGGTCATATTCATCTTAAACACATGAAATTAAATAATGTGAGATTTTATAAACATGTACATCTTGATACTCATTCTAATGGTATATGTTGCAAAACCTAGATTGAACATCCTAAACAAACCCCAACCAATACAAAATGACAATTTCCACCAATTTGGTTTCCATGAGAGAATATTTTTACCACTCTTTATTTTTGAGGCTGAAAATAGATCATGTGGGTTTAATAGTTCTATTAAAGAAGTTACTTACATGTGTATGGCTCATCAATTCATATCAGGGTCATCAGGGTCCTAGTTGTATGTAATTAAAAGGAACACCATATATATTTCACTAATGACTTTAAAATGTATCGATACCACAAGAAAATGTGTGTATTTTTTCTCATCCCAATGACATACATATTGAAATTCATATATTCAATCATTATCCCAGCCACAATATAGTATAAAAAACCTCATTATCCTATTTATGTTTTAGATCTTGAAAAAGGATTCTACAAATTATTGATGATATTAGTCCAAACACATCATTTGTTCTCAGATATATCTCTTTCACATGCCAGACACTAAATCATGCACACATTAAAATCTTCATAATCATTAACTGTCTTCTGATGAGATAATGTGTAATTCCAAATGACTATTTTACCAAGAATTGAAGTAACACTACCTAGATTTCTATTCATAAAGTCACCCATAAAACTGGTTTCATAGTTTTATGATACCACTATTTAACTATTTAGGAACATTCCCTAATCAGTTATATATAAATTAGAACATTAAAAAGGGTTTTCAACTAGTTGTAACATTTACCACTAGAGATTCCTCTTTTGTCCTCATAAGCTTTGACATCCATGTATTAGATCTCATGATTATGATAATTTAATGGTAATCCATCAAATATTTATCCCATATATTTTATCTTGAAATGAGAAGCATGAAGGCCATGATTTATAATTTCTCCCCTCATGTATTATGTATGCTGGAATGACCATGGTCTGGTATGCCACATATCATTTATATTTTTCATAATATTTTTGTCCTTACTGTATGACATATGTCTACAAGAACAATACTTTCCACGTTTGGGAAAGATGTACATATGAAAATGTTTCTCCCATTTTAGAGTAATTTTAACATTGAATGATCCAACCATATATATATATGTACATTACTTAATAAAACAAATCATTGTGTCCAGGTAAATATAAATCTCTATAAACCACATTCGTCAATCAATTATTGAATGATTGAATTCTCAAAATCTCTATTGACTTAGTATGGTGTATCATTAGCCAGTTGGCATCTCATAAGTCTCCCAAAATATTTCTAGGATTTTCAGCCAAAGGATTCCACAATTTGACTATGAAGTAACATGAACCAATTGAGTTTTCATAAATTCACCACAAAATAGGTTCACCAACCTGTGGTAACTTTTTCCTCAGGTGAGACCTCATCTATTTACATAATAACTTTCCCCATATCACTGTTAATATATGTGAATCCTTATATTATAGTTCACAACATTCCCCTCCACATACTTGAATGTGATGGCACATTCATGAAAGGATTTCCATGAAAGGGTATAATTATTAACATTTTAGTAAAATCTAATGAATTTAAGTAACATTCTCTGAGGTCCTTGATACAAAGAAAATAACATAATTTCTTTATTGTATGTCGTTAATCTACTTAACATAACATTTTAGTCACAATACATAAAATATTACTACAATTCCCTCACTGTAAGACATTAAACTACATTATCAATATCATGGTTGCACAATCATAAACTCCACAATGGTACAACCCTTTTAAAAATGGGTCTTCCCCCCTGACATAAATCATTTAACAAAATATACCCTCCTTGACATAAGATAAATTAATGCAGGAGTAGTTTCCAATTCATGGTTAATGCTGATACAGATTCTCTCATCACTATTAAACATATCCCCTTGGAAAACCACACTTTATGTTCTTGAGAAATCTGAATCTTTAAAATCAAGATTTTAATATCAGTAATATAATTTCAAAACTATTGAGGACACATTATTTTTTTTACTATGGTGCGATACAACCCATTTGGATATTCCCATGTCTCCAATATAAAGGTCTTTTCAGCTATAGGATAATAATATTTGACTATGTTGTGACATACCCTCTCTGGATTTGCATAAGGGGCGCACATTATTTCATTTACTATCATCCAATAGATTCCACTATTTGATTATGGAGTTTGTAATGACCCAAAATTTTGATTAATTATTGTTTCTGATTTTTTTGAGTTATTTTATTTTATACTGAACAAATATATATTCATTAATTAACGAAGTGAGTATAATTAAATGTGACTATTGGGTTTCAACTGTTATATGACCATCAGTCAATATGACCGTTGAAAAAAAAACTCTTAACATTACAATTATGGTTTATAAATACAAGTGATATTGTTTAATTAATACAGAAAGAATATTCGATGCCCTCATCCCGTAGACTCGGGTCATTCGAAGCCCATCTAACAGAACTTTGGAAGGAGGTAGCACCACTGGCCATTACTCTGGACCAAGCCCAAGTCAAACTTCATCATGTGAAGGTTGAACGAAATCACCTATGGGAGAAGTTAAAGATGATAGATGTCACTACTCGAGAAATGTTGGTCGAGCCACCCCAAGATTTTGTCACCTTAGCACACCTTACACTTTGGTCCTATACTGGTGTTATAAGGGGATATGTAACAAGAACTTAGCTGCTTTGTGTAATCCCTTAATATTAATAAAATTTTTATTTTCTCTTATGCTAATGTTTGTGAATTTCAATTGTCCGGATAAATATAGAATGTATATTATTGATGAATTTGGGAAAAATGGATATTTTAAAATATTTATGTAATCCTTAAATAATTAATAATGTGTTATGATTTAAAAAAGATGGACTTCTATAGTTATGTTCAGTAATAAATTTAGAGTCTAATAAGATCAACTTATTATTTAGTGAATAGTAAATTAGGTACAGTAATTTTGCACTTATGAATAGTAATGTGACCAAATGGAATTGTAAACTCACTTAATAAAGTATTAATTTAATTTAGTCACCTTGATTAGGTTATGTTATTCAATAAACTATGTAAATAAATTTTTAAAAAATTATTAGTTAAGTATTATTATTATTATTTTGAACAGTGTTTTTATTTAAAAAATAAATTAAAAATATTTAGAAAATTATTTTCATAAAATGGAGTTCATTTTTGAATTTAGAGCATCGATATTAGGTTAAGGTAAATTTTGATGATTTTTCTGAAATATTTGAATTTAAAAAAATAGTTTTTTACATAAAAATAAAATATATCATAATTAGAAAATTATATTAAAAAATTTATTTCTTTCTTGAATTCAGAATGTCGATATTAGGTTAAGGTGGTTTTTTGTATTTTTTTAAAGAGCTGAATTTTCGTTGAATAGTTAAAATGCAGTTTTGAGTTTTGGGTGTTTAATTACATCATTAAATATGTAATAAGTATGAAATCATTCTAGTAGACTTATGAATAGTATGATATTCTATGAGGTGTCCCATGTTGCCAATACCATGGGAAAGTCTATGGTTTTTCCAATACCACCGATGTGGTGTCCCTTGGAAAATAATAATGTATTCTCTCACTTCTCTTATAAATACCAAGTCATTCCCTCATTCATTTCATTTCCAAATCCTCTCAAATGATGTTATTGTATCTTTACCACCCAAATAGTCTTCCCAAGATTCCCTCAAGTCTCCCAAGGTCCTGTCCTTCTTGCTTTCGATGTTACTCTTCAAGGTAAGGGAATCTTTCACCCTCTTCTTTTAAGCCATGACTTCCTTTATGTTGTGTCTTATAGTTTCCATATCATTACATTGAGGGTATGTTATTATATATATTCATTACTATCTATTATACATACCATGATATTATTATGTACCCATATTGTATTATAAATTATTTTGTGAGTGTGTGACCCTTCTCTCCTCTCTTTTCAATGTTTACTAAAACCATGTTATATAGCCGTTATGCAGTACAAATTTCACCTCAAAATATCTATCTACTTCCCTCCAGAAATACTGTTGTTATATTTATGTGAATACCCAGACCTTTTTCGTTTCTATGGGTATTCATAAATATATAAATATGATATATTTGATTCTATAAATGACATACAGATAACCCTCATTATCTTTCCATGGGTTATAAATGACATAATGATCTTATTTTTATGAACATTTAAAATGTCACGATCTTGAAATGAAACCTATTTCTTTTATTACCCACGGGTTATTTATGAAATGTTTGATTATGATATATGTGTATCACATGAAAATAAATACATATAAATGATGCGCCCTGATAGTGATCTAATGAATTGGGTAAAGAATTAATCTCTAGGGATGACATGTTTCTCGATACCCTGTTGGATAACCTTGTTAATTTTTATGACACCTCAGGGATAAACCATGGTGATATGTTCATTAATGTATAAATGAAAATTTGTTACCACATATTCATGTTATGATTCATGTTCTTGTTATATTCCTCTTTTAAAATTTCCCATGTATACATATTTTTCATCATGTTCTTATTGATATCAAAAGTAAACTAATTCCCTTGTTTACTTCTTAATGGGCCTTCTACTCAAACTTTCCTTTGATGAATGTCTCTAGGATATGAGATACAGTAATTATACATAGGATGAACATATGATGAAGCATTACAAGTGGTTTAGAATAATATTTTTTGATGTTTACATGTATTATGTTCCTCATATCCATGACACTATACTTTAAAGATCCTCTGTTTGTAAAATGTAATGAAAAGTTATGTAATAAAAAAAGCAGGATTCCATAGTTGGTATCAAAGTATAGTTTAGTTATTTATGAAAAATATGATATGAAAACTTTATAAATAACCCTATAAAAAAGATAAATATAGGATAACTTATTGGTATTTTGGTGAGTATTGAGTATGTGGTTTATCAAGAAAATACAACCTTGTCTGGGTACGAGAAGGTAGAGGTGGCTCTGGCACAGATGTACATAGGGGTAAAACCTGAAAACACCTCTTTGAGCTAGAATCGAATGGGAACTGGTACATGGAAACAGACCTTGCTGCACTCTTTGTTACGACACTACCAGGGGATATGTTTGGTTAATCGCTTGATTTTTATGAATCAATATGAAGGAATTATAAGGAAATGTAATTGTCTAAGCATGAATTTTAAGACATAGAATACTTTATAGTTAAAAGATTAAACAATAAAATAAGTTTCTAACTAAGGTTTTGTTCTTTTAGAAAATGGTAGGAAATAGGACGAACTGTTCAATTGGTTACTGTAATGGTTCATGCGCTGATGGCCCTCCGATAGAAGCTAGAATGGAAACATTCATGCGAATGATGAACCAACCGACTCAAGTTTTGGAAAATAACTTGAACCAAGAAGAGATACTGAACTCAACGTTAAGGGAATAACATTATTTTGAGTCCATTATGAATCAACGAACACCAACCATCGATGGATTGAATGTCCCATTGATTTCTGAGTAGTGGATCAGCTATATCAAGAAGATCGTTTCTGTGCTCCATTGTTCAGTGCATGAGAAAGTCACCCGGGCAGTCTATTTCTTAGAAGGAGAAGCTTATCAATGGTGGGAACTGATTAAAAACACATAGACAAGAGTGGATGTTGAATATATGGAGTGGGAGAGTTCAGAAAGATCTGTTTTTAGTAAATATTTCCCTCGTTCCATGAGAAAAATAATGGAGAAGAAGTTTCTCGTGCTGAAGCAGAAGGAGAATGAATCTGTGGGAAGCTAAAAGATAAAATTCACAAGTCTTTCATGTTACACATGTATCCTTTTCATGGATCAAAATGGTATGGTAGATAGATTATTCGGTGGACTGATACCTCATATGTGGAAGAATCTAGCCAACTGAGACTATGACTGCTATGAGATGATCGAGTGGAGTGCGATGATAGTCGAGCTGGAGTTTGTTGAGATGCAGTGGTCTCATAATTTAAATGACAAGAAGAGATCAATGGATTCATGATGAAGGAGGAGCTTTTATCAAGGAATAAGAGGAAAGAAAGTGCAACATCCCACATGTAATTAATTTGTGAAGAAGAATTTGGGGAACTGCCTACTTGGGAGCATGAAATGCTACAAGTGTGGAAGAGATGGCTGTATTGTGAGGAATTGTCATAGTGAGGTAAAACCTCAACTTGCAGGCACTAACGATAAGTGGAAGATAGTGCATGACCTACCCGATATCTAGTGCATTATGTTTGGACAGCTTGGACACTTTTCCAATCTCATTCCAAATCCGAGGGCACTGGCTGGAAACCACCATCAGCCTTAGAAAAGGCCATGGGAGCAAGTTAATGCTTTTTCTATCACGACAACTGATTTTGAAGCTCCATATAATGTGGTAACAGGTACACTTGTTGTTATTTCAAAGATAGAAAGTACTTTTTTATTCTAGTTCTACACATTTCTTTATTTCCTCCAAGTTTTCAAAGAATTTAGAATCAACCCCCAACATGGTAAAAGTAGAGTTATCATTAAAGACACTTGGTGGGATTATCCAAGCATCACCAGTGTTTAGAAACACTAGTATTTACTTTGGTGAGTACAATATTATTGTAAATCTAGTAGTCATTCCCATTATAGAATTTGACATTATACTAGGGATGGGCTGGCTCTCAAAGTATAATGCTAAGATAAAATGTAGAAGTAAGGAAATGATATTATTCTTGATTTCAAAACCTATAGTTATATTCCAAGGAGAGATACCTCAATATAAACTTTTTCTAGAAGAACCTCCTATATCATTCATCATGGAATTGATCAGTGAAGAAGAAGAAAGAAATGAGAGTTTGAGGATAGAAAATGTTCCCATCATCTAGGAATACATTGATGTATTTTCTAAGGTGTTTTCTAGACCACCCCCATAAAGAGGGGTAGAGTTATCTATTGAACTTGTGCCTGGATCTCATCCAATATCAATGACCCATATAGGATGGAAAATGTGGAAATGGAGGAATTAAAAAAACAACTCCAAAATATTTTAGAGAAGGGGTTTATCTGACCGAGTGTGTCTCCATGGGGAGCACTTGTTCTCTTTTTGAAGAAGAAAGATGAATCGATGTAGCTATGCATTGAATATAGAGATCCTAACAGGATCACAGTAAAGAACCAATACCCTCTTCCCAGAATTTGTACCTTATTTGACCAACTTTGTGGGGTTCAATTATTCTTGAAGATTGATCTTCGATCTAGTTATCATCAATTGAGGGTGAAGAAAGAAAATATTCTAGAAACAGCCTTATGATCAAGATATGGGCATTATGAGTTTGTTTTTATGCCCTTCAGATTGACTAATGCACTTTCTATTTTAATGGATTTGATGAATAGAGTATTTAAAGACTACCTTGATAAGTTTGTGGTAGTTTTTATAAATGATATTCTGATATATTCCCAAAGTCGTGAGGACTATGAGGATAATATAAGGATTTTTTTGAAAACTCTACGGAAGGATAGAATTTTTGGATAGTTCTGTAAATGTGAATTTTGGTTATAACAAGTTGCTTTCTTGCAGAACTTTTTTACCAATGAAGGAATAACATTTGACCCTACAAAGACAAATGTTGTAGAGGAGTGGCCTCAGCCTACAAAAATAACTGAGATTCATAGTTTCCTTGGATTAGCGGGATATTATTGGAAGTTTGTGAAAAACTTTTAATGACTTTATAATCCATTATCCAAGTTAACTCGAAAAGGGGTCATGTTCATCCTAACAATGGAGTGTGAGGAATGTTTCCAAGATCTGAAGAAGATATTGTTTTCGGCACTTGGTTTAACACTTTCTCTAAAGTGGGGAAGGATAAATTATTTTTAGCGATGCATCTCTGAAAGGGATTGGGTGAGTCCTCATGAAAATTGACCAGGTCATTGCTTATGCATCTAGAAAGTTGAAGACTCATGAGTAGAACTATCCTACGCATGATATAGAGTTGGATGCGTTCATTTATTCTTTGATGATATATGGCACTATCATTATGAGGATAAATGTGATATATGCATAGACCATCAATGTTTGAAGTATATTTTCACACAATAGGAATTGAACATAAGACAAAAGAGATGGTTGGAACTCATTAAAGTCTATTATTTCTCCATTTATTATCATCTCGGAAGAGCAAAAAATGGTGCTGATGAATTATGTAGGAAAGACCTAGTTGTTCTATCCATTATGAGGATTCAAAGAGATCCTTTTATCAATAACCTAGTAAAACTAGAAATGGAAATTATAAAGGAAGGTACATTATCATCCCTAACCCAAATGATTTCTCAACCGTCATTACTAGAGAAGATCAAGAAAGCTCAGAAAGAAGATCCTTTATTACAGAAGAAGTTTGAGGCTGTGAATGAAGGGATGTTTCCTATGTTCAATACTGATCAAGAAGGTGTAATGAAATTTAATACAAGAATATGTGTTACATCTATTCTGGAAATAAAGGAGCTGATGGATGAAGCTCATGGCTCTACATTCTCTATACATCCTAGTAGCCTGAAAATGTATAGGGATATTCATGATCATTATTGGTGGGATAATATGAAAATGGATATTACTGACTACACTTCAAGGTTCCTGGTATGTCATCAAGTTAAGGTGGAGTGACAAATTCCAAAAGGGGTATTGCAACCACTATCCATACTAGCATGAATGTGGGACAATATCACTATGGAATTTGTCACTAGTCTCCTGAGAAATTCGAATGGAAACAATGTGATATGGGTTATTGTGGACTGTCTCACCAAGACTGCCCATTTTATAACCATTCGGGAAGACTTATCTCTTGATCCACTTGCCAGTATTTACGTGATAGAAGTGGTAAGGCTGCATGGAGTTCTACTTTCTATCGTATCTGATTGTGATCCAAGGTTCACATCAAAATTCTAGAGAAATATTCAACAGGAATTGAGCAATGAATTGAATTTCAGAACGGCCTATCACCCCCAAAATGGTGTCCAATTTTAAAAAACTATTCAAACACTCTATGCCCTACTAAAAATATGCTCAATAGAATTTTATGGTGGATGGGATCAACATCTCCTGTTAGTTGAGTTCTCTTACAACAATAGCTTCCACTCAAGAATTCAAATGGAACCCTATGAAGCTCTATATGAGAAGTTATGTAGAACTCTTATGTGTCATAATGAAGACGGTGAGAGAAATATTATTGGGCCTAATCTTGTGGAAGAGATGAGAGAAAAAGTCCATGCCATACAACAACACATTCAGGTTTCTCAGAGTCGACAAAAGAGCTATGCCGACAACCGTCGAAGGTACTTGTAGTTTGATGTTAGTGACAATGTCTTTCATAAAATTTTACCTTGGAAGAGATTCATGAGGTTTGGGATGAAAGGTAAGATCAGCCCTTGGTACATTGACCCCTATGAAATCCTTGATCACGTAGGAGCAGTGGCCTATCAGCTTGAAATTCTTCCAAATATAGCACAAGTTCATGATGTTTTCCATGTATCCCTTTTGAGGAAGTAAATACCTGACCCTTCACATGTACTAAACCCAGATGTGGTACAACTGGAACATGAACTCTCTTTTGAGGATATGATGGTGGAGATCATGGATCGTAGAGACAAGGTTCTACACAACAAGACTACCCACCTTGTCAAGGTGCTGTGGAGAAACCACAAATGTGAAGAAGCCAAGTGGGAACTAGATATGTCTATGAAGAATAAGTACCCACACATTTTCTTTTCTAAGGGTAAGAGTTAAAATTTCAGGGACAAAATTTCATAAGGGGGAAGAATGTAACAACCCAAAATTTTGAATAATTTATGTTTCTTATTTTTGTGTGTTATTTTATTTTACACTCAACAAAACTATATTATTTTTTAAACGAGTATAATTAAATGAGACCGTTGGGTTTTAATTGTTATCTGACTGTTGGTCAATATGAACATTGGAAACTAAACTCTTAACATTACAGTTATTGTTTATAAATACAAGTGATCTTGGTTAATTAATACAAAAAGATGATTTGATGGCCTCATCCAATAGGCTCGTATCGTTCGAAGCCCATCTGACGAAACTTGAGAAGGAGGTAGAACCACCGGGCTTTTATCTCGACCAATCCCAAGCCAAACATCATCATGTGAAGCTTGAAGGGAATCACCTACGTGAGAAGTACAAGATGATAAAGGTCACTACTCGGGAAATGTTGGTCGAGCCACCCCAAGATTTTGTCACCTTAGCACAACTTACACTTAGGTCCTATGCTGGTGTTATAAGGGGATATGTAACAAGACCTTAGCTACATTTTGTAATCCTTTGATATAAATAAAATTTTATTTCTTCGTATGGTAATGCTTGTGAATTTCAAATGTCCGTATAAATATAGGATGTATATTATTGATAAATTTTGGAAAAAATGGATATTTGAAAATATTTATGTAAACCGTCAATAATTAGTGTGTAATGATTTTCAAAAAATGGTCTTCTATAGTTGTGTTTAGTAATATATTTATATTCTAATAAGATCAACTTATTTTTTGGTGAATAGTAAATTATGAATAGTAATTTTGCGCTTCTGAATAGTAATGTGACCAAATAAAATTGTAAACTCACTTAATAAATTATTAATATTATTTAGGCACCTTGATTAGGTAATGTGATTCAATAAAAAAATATTTCAGAAATTATTAGTTCTGTATTAGTTTTTTCAGGTGAATAATGTTTTTATTTGAAAACTAAATTAAAAATATTTAGAAAATTATTTTCATAAAATGGAGTTCATTTTTAAATTCAGAGCATTGATATTAGGATAAGGTGATTTTTGGGGATTTTTCAAAAATAATTAAATTTTTAATGAATAGTGTTTTTCATAAAAATTAAATATATCATAATTAGAAAATTATTTTCATAAAATGGAGTTCATTTTTGAATTCAAAGAGTCAATATTAGGTTAAGGTGAATTTTTTGGATTTTTCTAAAAGAGTTGATTTTTCGGTGAATAGTAAAACTACAGTTTTGAGTTTTAGGTGTTTAATGACATAATTAAGGAAGTAATAAGTATGTAATACTTCTGGTCGACTTATTAATATTATGATATTCTATTAGGTGTCCCAAGTGTCTAATAACATGTGCAAATAACATGGGAAAGACCATGGTTTTTCCAATACCACCGATGAGGTGTCCCTTAGAAATTAATAATTTATTCCCTCAATTCTCCTATAAATACCAAGTCATAACCTCATTCATTTCATTTTCAAATCCTCCCCCATGAAGTTTTGGTCTGTTTACCTCCCAAGGATTCCTCCTAAGGTTCCCTCGAGCCTCACAAGGTCCCCACCATCAAGAATTCGAAGTTACTCTTCAAGGTAAGGGAATCTTTCACCCTCGTCTTTTAAGCTATGGATTCCTTTATGTTGTGTCTTCTAGTTTCCATATAATTATGTTGAGTGTATATTATTATATTTTATCATTACTATCTATTTTATGTCTAATTTTTTAGAGTCCCTTTCTACTCTCTTCAAATTTTTTTTATGAATTTTTAAGCGAAGTCATTAGGTTGTCGAATTTCTCATATAAGAAATCGCATCTTCTATTTTTTCTTTCATATATACCTTTCTTGTATTTTTTCATTAGAATATCCATAACATGATATTATTATGCACCCATATATTATTATTTAATATATTTTAGTGTTTGACCCTTGTCCCCTCCCTTTCCATTTTTTTCTAAAACCATGTTACAAAGCCATTATGCTGCAAAAAAATCGCCTCAAAATTTCTTTCTCTTTCTCTCCTGATATTCTCTTGTTTTATTTATGTGAATACCAAGAACGATTTCGTTTCATTGGGTGTTCATAAATATATATAGATGATATACTTTATTCTAGAATTGACAAACATATAACCCTGAATCCATTTCCATGGGTTATAAATGACATAATGATCTTATTTTTAAGAACTTTTAAAAAATCATGATCTTTAAATGAAACCCATTTCTTTTATTCTCCATGTGTTATTTATGAGATGTTTGATTATGATATCGGTGGATCACCTTAAAATAAAGACATATTAAGGGTGTTCTTGGATTGAAATCCAATTAATTGTGTAATGAATTAATCTCTATAGATGAAAAGTTTCACGATACCTTGGTGAAGAACCTTGGTAATTTTTATGATACCTTAGGGATAAAACATGGTGATATGTTCATGAATGTCTAAATTAAATGTTGTATCCACATATTCAAGAAATTATTCACGTTCTTTGTTATATTACCCTTTTTCCATTGCTCATGTCTTCATATTTTTCATCATGTTCTTATTGATATCACAAGTAAACTGATTCCCTTGTTTACCATTTATTGGGAATTCTGCTCACCCTTTTCCTTTGATGTATGTCTCCATGATATGAGATATAGTAATTGTACATATGATGAACCTATAATGAATCCTTATAAGTACTTTGGAAGAATTTTCTATTTTTTTCATGTGTTACAATCCTGATTTCCAAGGCAGTAGACTTTAAAGATCCTCTGTTTGTAAAATGTAATGAAATATTATGTAATAAAAATGCACGATGCCATAGAGTAACACTCCCCCATTGGATTTTCATAATGTCTTAGATAAAACCAGTTCATCAAACAGTGGTAACATCATCATTTTGAGATACCTCATATATAACCATAATCCCTTTCCCCATATAAATCTTCAGATCCAAAAGTCCCCATATTTTTTCTTACAACATCCCCCTTTTTATACCTAAAATTAGTGGTGCATTCCAAGATAGATTACTATTAAAGGGGGTAATTATTAACCTTTTAGTGAATTTTGGAGGCCTTAAATAATATCCTCTAATGTATTTTCTATAATACATTATGCCATATAACATAATTTCCTTACAATAAGATTTTAAATTTCATAGTATAACATTCTAGTCAGACGATGTTAAACTGTATAGAAATTACATTTTCATAAGATGTTGAACTGCACATTCAATGTCCTGGTCTTATGAAATTAAACTACATAATCATTTAAACCTTTTAAAAATATTTATTCCCCGTAAATTTATCATTTTAAAAAATATACCTTCTTTCACACATTAAAAATTCTTTTAGGACCAGTTCCCATTTCATGGATAATAAATATACAGAAGCTCTCTTCATTTATAGACATCTTCCCATAGAAAAACCACCCATCATTGTGTTGAGAAATATGAATCTCTATAAACATACTACATCGATAATCAGTAGAATATATGACTTCTCAAGAACTCAATTTTTTTACTATGCTATAACACAACGTTGTAGGATTTGAATTAGTCACCTATATAAGGGTCCTATCAGCAAACATATTTCCCTATTTTAATATGTTCTAACATGCCCTAATTATATTTTCAAGAAGTCTCCCAAAAAATGGGGTTGTCAACAAGTTGTAAATTAATCCTCAAGAGAGACCTCATATTTTCCCATTATCCATAAAAATAGTTTGAAATAAAATGCATTTAGAATTCATTCAATGATCATCCCTCTCATACATTTATTGTATCACGTTTTAGATTCAGAAAACAGAAAAATAATGTTTCAAAACTCTCCTTTAGATATCTAATCAATGTCAATGAATTTCTAGAAAATAATACCTATTTGAATCATCATTCCAAAACTCATGGTGAACTATGTATGACGTAAAACATTAGTCCATTTAGACAGTGTTGTAAGACAGCAAAAACCCCTAAAAATAGACAAAATAATTTCTAGGTTGTAAACCCACAATGAAAAAAATGGAAAAATTATGAGTTTCAGCTCATTAAACCTACATTCTGCATGGTTTAGGTAATAATAGGTTAACAAAAATATATAAGGAACATTACATTTTAGGATGAAAACCCAAAAATGGATACCTATGAATAATCTATGTCTAATATGATTAGTCATTATTGTTATAGTGATGTCTATATGATCCTATAAATAATCAAAATATGATCACAAGGGCCCATGGATTTAGAAAAAATTAGAATATCCATTCATATTTGAGATAACTCAAATGTTGACTAGATGATGTTCGAATATATCAATTTTCCCTACAATTACCTTAAAACTAGATTCTTCTCATTATGATCGAATTTAATTCTGGGTGGGGTTCTTTTGTTCACATTAAAAAATTTGTTCCATGCATGTTTCCATATATTTGGTGGTGTTATCCTCAGAAAGATACTGAATGTAGAGTTGGAGTAAAAATGATTCATTATAATATACGAAAGAGTGGATTTGTATGTGTCCCAACTGAAAACATGATCGACTAGGCCTAAATAATAAAGGTAAAACTCTCCATTTTTCTGGTGACTCCCCATTTTTCATGGGGAATTGTGATCATAGTGAAGGGACTGACTTGAAGGATCAAGAGGTCATCCTGATATTAATCAAGATTCAGGGTGTGGGGGTTCTTCCCACACATTATAGAAAATATGGTTTACTGATGTTTTAAACCTATGTGGTCATTCATGCATGCAACCAAGGCATCTTAAGAAGCACACATGGAAAACTAAAGGACCCAATAGTCATATACACTCTTGTGCTTCATGATCACATGTTTCCTCCTACACATCCTGGATGTTTTTCCACTTCTATGTGAGGTACCAACTCTTGATACCTATGAAATTGACCTATTCTAGGTATCTTCTTAGACCATGGTCTCATATATGACTATAAATAAGATCCCAAGGTTCCTAATTTGAACAAAAAAATGTTTGAATAATCCCTAATACTCTAGTCACATAGACCATTCACCCGTGTCCTTTAAAATCCCAAATGTTTCCCTCTACAAACTATGAAATTTTTGAATCAAGGGTGATAGTGGTATCAATGATCTTCACAGTTATGAAATATAAAAATATTCATGAGGAACCTATTTCTCTGTAGAGGTAAACCACTTGTGTGACGCCCCTTACCTAGTAAGGGTCTTGCGTCAGATTCATATATGGATACTTGAAGAGACCCATGGTGCCTATGCAAAAGTCTCTCACAAGTGTTGTCTCCTAGGATCTCCATTTCTCAAGGAAGTTAAAACTCACAGAATCCTATTTAGTATATATGAAGAACTTATATATATATTCATATATTTGAATAAAATGACATTTTCTCACAAATCTAGGACCTATTCATGTCCCAATTTGAGCTGTATTCAGTGCCATTAAAGGCAAGGATCCTCTTTTTTGGATCCCTCATCCAAGGGGAACCAAATTGAAATCTCTAGTGAAACCTCCAAACATAAAAACACATGGAATGGGGAATAAAACTATGTATCCCATTTGGGGATGAATTTCATGAGTGAGAGGTGTCCTACATTTTCCCTACTTGATGGGTATGGTACTCTGGGTTCATGTGAGAAGACATCCCTTTAGTCATGTGGACTCCAACACTAAATGTATTTTCAGAGATCCCCTATTACCAATGACAAGGGTTAGAACCTTGTTATTACTACATCATCTCTAAGACATGGGGCCTATGGTTCTAGTTAGGGATACATAGAATGAGATCCTCATCTCTTCCTTTGGGACAAATTTTGGGGCATCCCTACAAGAGTAATCCCATTTTATTTCTTTTCGAAACATTCATATTTCACTTAATCATCCTTATCCCTGATCGTGGGCTATATCCATATGGGAAGTAATGCATGACAACCCTAGATAAAATGATGGGAGGTAATAGGAACAAAAAATACCTTTTTATCCCATCTCCTCAACCACTTCTACTAATAGGAGGGGAGTCATGTGGTTTCCCAGAGAATATATTTTATCTTTATCACAATAATGAATGAATCACATGGGGATAGAGGTTTTATAGGTTCACAAAATCCCCATAATATGATGCATCTTTTGGTTGAAAATATTCTCATTAATATCACCCTTTCCTTCCATTAGAGGGCCACAATAGGCTTGAGTTATCAATTTTATGTATCCAACCATAGGGAAAATTAAATTGGATGACTTATCAGATCTACCACATTAAATTTTTTCACATCGCACAGGAGTCCGGTTGTAGTAGTGGTTTGTGGTGGTGATGATATCTGCATTATATCAAATCAACCATGGGCACCGTAAATGGTTTAATCCCTAAAATCCAACCTTTTGAGAATCATTCCATGAATAATCTGAAACTGAACTTTGGAATCTGCCTTAGGAATAATCACTAACCAAATCATCTCATAGGGCCATACTCCCTTGTGAGCGTAACCTCTATAGGGCCTTCGTAGGCATGGGTCCTCATCACGAAACAATATTGCCATTAATTTTCATTGAAATGGGATTTTTGGAAGACTACATGAGGAATAAAATAAACACCCCAATTAAACCATATTCTCTCTAGGGAACATTCCCAGAGGTGTCTTCTTCAACATGGGAATCCATATACCTTACAGTTTTCCAAGGTCACTTCGATATAATTCAAAAACTAGAAATTTAAAAAGAACATCCCTCTTAGACCTTCGTTCTATATGATGAATAATTACATGGTCTGGTGCTTAAAATTGTCACCATAAAATGTATGATGACTGCCAATAAGTACAATATAACAATATTGGTTTGGATTGCATTCATGATGATATGTTGTAATCTCATAATAAGTTTTTGATCCCAATATCAAAACAAATCCAATCTCTCTAGATGGTGATTCAATAAAGAGTTCCTCACTGTGTGGCTCATAACCAATGTCTCCAGAGGAAGGAAAATGAATATTCAATGAGTTAATTAAGGGGAACCATTAAAATATTTATATATATACTTATTGATATCTACTATAATGGAGAATAATGGATACATATTGAACATTATAAATTCCCTACAGATAGTAATTTATTGGTAATTAAATGATGAACTACAACATACTTGAGAATTTGTGACACCGGTGATTGAAATTTGAGGTAGATTTCTATTTAGTGTTGGAATAGTATTTTTCCTTTAGTAATATCCAATGATTTTAGATAAAAGTGGATGTATTGGGATAAAATTAGGTGGTTCATGGTAATCACACGATTTGAAAAACAGTTCACCATTACCCACATAACCATGCTTCCAAGTGTCATTTTTGAACAGTGAAGAATTACATGCTTGGAAAATGTTTTGGAGACCATGGGGGATAACAAATATGCCTTATCCTTTAGATAGTTATGGGTACATAGATTCATAATTATATAGGAAACCATGTATCAAAATCGTACCACCTGACCAGGTCATTAGAAATTCGATTTGTTAGACTCTTTCCCTATTGGATTTTCATCCACAATCCACAATACACTGACCACATGGGATAATACACCCTAGTAGCCTCAAAACATCCATCTTTCTCCCTTGTACCTCCATTTGGGTGGTTGGTTTTTTGGGATTTCTCCAGTATTCATCTAGTAAGATCCATTTATCCTTGGTTTCTCCCACTTTCTGGGGTTATTTCTTCTTCTTTCTTGGATTTTTCTTTTTTCCAGTGGGTCGGGTGACCTATGTATAGATTTATATTGTTCTTTTGGGACCGATCATGATGTTAATGGTTAAATCATTCCATTATATGTTTTTATTGAGTTTTTTTTCATTTTGGACCATTTTTCGGATGTTAATCCAAAAGGGAAAGTGGTTCCATGCTTAAAATAGATTTGGTGAATTTAATATACTTTTTTTGGTTATATTATATGAATTTGGTATGAGGTGTGAAATGTGTTTTTAATATATTTCATGATATGTTTATGTTGAAAATATGTTTTCAATGGGAATGGGTCATGAATATTTTTTGGTTCATGTATGCTTGGTTGTTAGGATTCGTAAAGGAAATGGATAAAATATATAAGTGGTGAGAAACAAAATTTGATAAGTTTTTCATGTGTGTTTTGATTTGAAAGTGGTTTTTTTGTGAAATATATGTTTTATCAATTAATTTTAAATTTATATGAATGTTTACAAGTGAAATTAGTGATCGATGTGATGTGTAAATAGAAATTGATCACAATTGGAATCCAAGCAGACTAGGTGGGAGGACAATGACTAGTACGCTGGTTGAATCGGCAGGGCTAAGGCTCAATTATTTATGGTGGGATTCATGGTATAAAATATCCTAAACTACATGTATTAGAGACCACTAGAATTAGGGATATATTCCTTTCTAGTGTCTCCTACATGAGGAAGGGGATTACTGTAGTTGCTATAACATTTTTCACTAATATACAATATATATAACGTCCCATTTTATCTAGTACCTATAAAGATTACCCATTACATTGTACCCATTTGTAATATCTTTATTACTATTGGAAAATAATTCACTTTGTTGGTTACTCCAAAGGGAAAGCATATTTCCCTTTCAAAAAAAATTTCCATAAATTTTTTTCTTGATTTTTTATAAAACATGCATGCTTATTTGACTTATAATGTTTTGGGGTGGAATTTTTTTTGGGTGGAATCCTACTAGGTTTTGGATCATACCCTACATACATCATTATGAGTTTTTAGAATTGGTAATGTTTAACATTGGTAAATGAAATATGTATCGTGATGGTAGTTCTGGTTTATAGTTGTCTTTTACTTAAGGTATTGGTGATGGTGTATGAAGGATAATTTTACTCTTGTTACATGAATATTTTGGGATAATGTTTTTTATTATATTTCCTTATATAACCTTTGTATTTTCATAAATATTGTAAAATTATAAAATTGATTTTTTTCCTTGTTTGGATTTGGTTATTAAGTTATATCATGTTAATATTTTGGTTATTTTTGCTTGTTCAAATGTGTGAAACCATTTGGAAAGAATATTATTAATGATGAGGCACTGTGTTCTAGATTATTGGGTTTAGTAATTCCTTTTGGTCCTTTCCACGTACTAGATTAGGTGTTGGGATGGATGGCACCCTGTATTGGTTTGTGACAAAATGGTATCCAAAGCAGGTTTATTTCTATTGGGTCAAGTTATTTGGGATGGGTATTAATAGAATGTATCCATGATTGTTATAGATTGTGGTTCTGGTTTATTGTAGGGTGTCTAGGTAGCACACATTATGAGGGATATTGATTCATCATGGAATATTGGGAATTTTTTTTGACTTTTATTCCAGGTGATACATATAGGGTGTAGATTGTATATAGACACTAGGTGGGGGTGGAGTGGTTTAGTTATTTTACTTGTTATTGAAATGAATTTGGTAGTGTTTTGGTTTTAGAATTGTCTGTTATTTTGTTTATTGCTAATTTTTTTCAGAATGGTTTTATTGATTTTTATTGATTTTTTTTATTTCTTCGTGTAGAAAAATGACACCCTATAGAATTCCAATGTAACCATGGGAAGATGTCGAATAGATTTATCTCACACCAATTTATTAGAGACTTGTAGAATATGTGGACGTTTCTATTCATACATTGGTATAGGAACCAGTTCCAGGTCTTACTCAAGATAGATAATGTGAATTCGTTCTTATGGAGAAAATAGGTCTGGAGTTCCTTAAGAACAAACCTCCTCCTTTTCCATGTATCACAGAACCTATGAATGAAGAATAGTGTATTGAGAAGATAGTGATTATGTTTGAGTTCCTTGACACTCCTAAGGCAGTCAGGGTGAAATTCACATAGTTTTTTTAGAGGTTCCTAGTTAGAGATGGTGGGAATCCATTGTGAAAACTAGAAAGAATAACTAGATTAGTTGGAATGATTTAGATAAAATTATCAAAGGGATGTACTATCAGGATATTTTATCCTATTTCAAACCATGGGAGTCCATAGATCTTACTTAGGGAGATAGGAAATTGATGGAATATGCCAATCTCTTTTAGGATATGACATGTTATGCACCCAAAATATTTTTCAATAAGAAATTATGGCTCAGAGGTTCAAAAAGGGATAGTGGATAAATATCAATTTTCAGGAATTTTTGTCCAAACAGAAATCTTTATCTAGAGTGGTCAACCATGCATGCATACTGGAGATCTATTATGAGGGTAATTATGGTTCCATAGGGGTTGTTTCAGAAGTGGGTATTGGTTTTTCATATGATTAGAAGAGGAAGTGGGATAAGGATGAAAGGAAGGGGGTGTTAGCTCGGGTCATCCTTCTAACTATAGTTATATGTTGTTTCAGATGATGGATCAGTTCTGTGCTATATGTCTATGATGTTGTGTCATGTGAGGTTGTCTTTCCTATCCCCACAATGTTATTACCATCGGTGTGGACATATGTTGAACTTGAATAGACTTTATAGGGCCACACCTTCTTATTAAAGTTGTGTGAGACCTATAGCTTCCAAAGGAATGCCATATCTATTATAGTCATCCATGATGGTGTGATATCAGTTTGGAAGTCCTTACGGTAGGATGGGATCCTCTTCTGATAAGAGTCAGTTTGGGGTATATCCCCAGGCTACTTGGAATTCTCAAAATCTAATATATACAATGAACCTACATGATGCGGACCAATCACCAGTGGAACCAGTTGCAGGACTGAAGATAGTTCAAGATAACATTTTTTATTTCATTATCTATAGCTAGTGTTTTGTTTTATACATATTCTTTTGTTTAGTTTATTTATACCATTCCTATGAACTTTTTGAATTTACCAACCTAACTAATGTCTTATGTGATGGAGTTGGTAACACCACATGATATAAAGTGAGAGAAGGGTATCAAGTGTCGGTTTTATTCACTCACCATGTTAGGGGTTGAGTTAGAATGGGATTTACTTGTTTTGGAGAAGTACTTCTTTGAAATAATCATCAATATGGATTAGATTGTGTGCATTTAGGTGCATATCAATTTCAATTGTTGGTGACTAAGTTTTTTTGAAGAAGATATAAGTACCCACACCTTTCATGGAGAATGAGATTCTCAATCAGGATATGCTGGACTGTAACTATCATAATTCAATAATCTTGTTTTTTAGTTATCATCGCATGTGTTGGTGGAAACATGGGGGGTTCACAAGAGGGTAGATTACCTCTCATGCTTGATAGGTTTCAGATTTTTTTCTTGAGGACTTTTTGGGTTTGTATCTACGGTGCGATGTGGATTTTTCTATCAATCTGGCATCAGGAACACAGTCCATATATTTCCCATAATATCATATGGTTCCAAGTGAGTTGATGGTTTTAAATCTACATAAGGACAATTTGTAATCTAATGGATTCATTTGACTGAGTGTCTCTCCTAGGGCCTCCCATGTTCTATTCACAAATAACACTGATGGATATCTTAGGTTATGCATCTATTACCAAAATATCAACATGGTGACCATAAGAACAAGTATCCCTTGTCCCACATTTGTTAATATTTCAATTATATTATAGGGGTGAGGTTGTTCACTAAAGTTGATCTTCCATATAGTTATCACCATGTCCATATAAGAGAGTCGAACATCAAGAAAATAGTGGTCTGATGTTGATATGTCTGTTTTTAGTATTTTTTTATGCCTTTTGTATTGGAAAATTATCCTGTTTTTTTATGGTGCTTATAAATATTGTGTTCCAAAAGTATCTCAGCATCTATATTGTGATATTCAAGAAAGACATCCTGGTTTTTTCTGAATCTAGAGAGGAGAATGAATGGTATTTGTGGATAGTATCGGGAACTCTCCAAGACCATTATCTCTATGATAATATTTCTAAGTGTACCTTCTGAATAAAAAAGGTAATGTTTTTGGGCAATGTGATCTCAGAAAAAGATCTTTCATTGGAGTTTGAGAAGATTAGTGCAGTCATGTTGTGGGAGTAGCCAAATAACGTGATTGAGATCAGAAGGTTTCTAAGCCTGGAATGTTATTATAGGTGGTATGTTCTATACTTAACTTTACTTTTCTTGACCACAATGATTCTCAACTAGAATGGGTATTAATTTCAAGTAATCCTAGATTTTTAGGAGTCTTTAGCGGAGCTATAATGGTGACTAAATACCTCTCATGTATTGATCTTTCCAAAATTTTGGAATGACTATGTGGTTTATTTTGATTCCTCATGTACGGGACATGGGTTTGTGCTCATGCATAAAAACCATCTTCTGGCATATTTCACTCACCAACACCGACCTCATGAAAAGAACTACATGATCTATGACCTAGAACTAGCAGTTGTGATGTGTTCCCTAAATAAGTGTCATCAATATATTTTTGTGGAGATTTTTTTAGTTTATTTATACCACAAAATAAAATCCCAGGTCATTATAAAATGTCATTCTATCCTTAGAAAAAATAAAAATGTGTTACACACATGGCCGGAGGGTAAAAAATTAGCTGAAATCCTTGTATCGTTGGATATCATTGGTTTAGATTAAATAAGATTTCACATCATGGACAACGTAAACCCCAAGGGGGATTACCTGATTAAAGGGGATTCCCTTGGTATTAATTATTTTTGTCATACTTAGCTACATGCTACACATTGGCCGAGGATTTTTGGGGCTTTATTTCATTTTGTATACCTTCTTTTTCGTTAAATAAAAACATACATGATGATGGTATCTTATCCTTGAAATATTTCAATATGAAAAGCATATTTGGGTTTATTAGCTTATGGTTTATAACATTGATATTTTTTATAAACCTATAAAAGGTAGTGTTGTGGATGATTATTTTACCAAGAAGGTTTCATTGTAGGAATTGATAGAGTCTAGTGATGAGTGGGCCTTGATTGATTTATTTCCTAATATTAACATAGAGACCAAGGTTCATAATGGAGGTGCATTCATGTCCTGTGTTTATTTCATTTCCCTCTTATTTAATTAATTCTGAAGAAGAATCCTAATGACGAGTTTTTCCAGTAGACCATGATGTATCTTTATGGTGGGGTGATGCCTTGTGAATGGTAATTGTTTCCTGAAGGACATTTATGATTGAATAATCTCGTCATTGTACCATTATTTTTGAGAAATTTGTTGATGTAGAATAGTTACACATATTAGTGTGTTGGTTATCCTTGTGCTACCAAGATGTACTGTGATGTTAATCAGCAATTCTGGTTGCCAGGTAAGAGGCAAGATATTGCTGACTTCTTATCTTGGTGTTATATGTGGAATATTTTTAATAGAGGGAACCAAATGCCCTCATGATTTCTTCACCATCTACAAATTACATCCAAAATGTGTGAAGAGATCACCATGGACTTTATTATTGTATTTCCATGTACACCTTGGGGAATGAATTCTATTTGTGTAGTGATTTAACATTTGACCAAATAATCCAATTTGATTCTAATAAGAGATTCAGCAATTGTGGATGAGTTGGTCAAGATATATGCTTAAGAGGTTGTGAGACATTATATTGTGCTATCATAAATATTCTAAAATAGGGACCTTGTTTTACCTCACTATTTTTCGAATTTTTTCAAAGGGTGATGGGGTCACAGGTGAAATTGGTCATGGAATACCATCCACAAGGAAATAATCAAATAGATTGAGAGAATCAGATGTTGGAGGAAATGATTCAAGAATGTGTCTTGGATTTCAGTAGATAATTGGGTAACCATTTGGGATTGGTTTAGTTTTAATATAAAACCCATTACCAATCATTCATTTGAATGACTCTTTTTGGGACACACTATGGTAAACTGTGTTAGACAACCTTTTGTATGGATGAGGAAGGTGAGATCTCGTTGTTGGGACTGACCTCAGTACAAGAAACATCTGAGAAGGAAAAGTTAATTACGCAGTGATTTCTGATAGATATGTGTCGCTAGAAATCTAATTCCAATCAGAGATTACAAGTTCTAGAGTATTCTATGGGTTTCAAGGTGTTCCTGAATGTGTCACCTCATTTGGGTCATCATCATTTGGGTAAACAATGGAAGCTAATGCTGAGAAATGTCAGACCATTTGAGATCACCTAGTTTGTTGGTGTGGTGGAATATAGGATAGATCTACCTTCATAGTTAACATCAATTCTTGACATGTTTAATGTTTCTCACCTAAAAATTAAAACCAAGATTCATCTCATGTGGTCAATTGAGAAGAGTTGGAAATAGAGCCTGATTTATCTATGATGAATGACTAGTGATGATTTTAGATTCTCAAGAGAAATTGACTCATGGAAAGTATATCTTGATGGTAAAGGAAATTTAGAAGTATGGTAATTATGGGTATGAGACAGGGTAATGTATGTTGTGGGTTGAGAAAGAGTACCTGTTTCTATTTTAGGATCATGCTTTCAGTTGACTTTCTAGGGTAGGACTGTTTTAATTGTGAAGAGAATTGGCATACCTGTGATTTCGGTTTGAGTTATTTTTCAATTAATTTTGGGACAAATAATTTTACCTTTGTGTTTAACCTATGGGTTTGGAGAAAAAATGGATGTTTTTGGTTAATATAAGGTTTTTCACATCTAGCATATGATTTGAAAAATTGTACACCCTTTTGTACGTAATTGTGTGGAAGGTGTCATTTTTGGACACTGTCGAATAGCACAATTGGAGAATAATTTGGTGTCCCTATTTGAAAACAATGCATCCTTATACTCTTAGATTTTTAGGGGCACATTATTGCCACATGGTTTGGAAACCCAAGTGGGAAAACCATGGAACCAGTCCAGGTCATTGAATATTGGATTTTATTACATTCATTCCCATTATGATATTTATACCTAATCCTTAAAACCCTCCACAATCAGGATTATCCATCATAGATACTTCTCCCTCCCATAATTATCTCTTATACATCTATTTGAATGTTGGAATAGGTTGGATTTTTACTAGAATTTTCATGTTTGTTCTATTTAACATTTGTTTCTCCCTCTTTCTAATGTTCTTTCTCATTCATTCTTGGGGATTCCATTTTCTATAATGTAGGGTAAAATTTTTATGGTTTTATATTGTATTTTAGGTATCAAACTGGATGTTTATGATTAAATTTGTCTTTTTATAGGGTTATCTTGAGGTGCAGTTGCAGTTTTCATCATTTTTTGGATGTTTCCTCACTTAAGGTAGTTTCTTCCATGATTAAACATTATTTACTAACATTTATTTTATTTTTTGGTTTTGTTCTATGCATTTTGTATGAGGTGAGAAATGTGTTTTTAAAATATTTCATGGTGAATTTTTGTTTAAAAGATATTTTCTAATAGAAATGAGTTCTGAACTATGTGTGTTTATTATGGGCTTCCTTGTTATTATCCCAACATGTGTTTGATAAAATATATATGTGGTGGAAACCACATTTTTAATTGGTTTTGGGGTAAATTTGAATTTTAATCTGGGGTTGGTTGAGAAAGAAAGAGTTTTATATTGTAATTTTATATTTATAAGAATGTGTGCATGTGAATGTAGTGATTTATGCGATGTTTGGGGATGAATTAAGTATAAAGGGAATCATTGGTGGCTAGGTGGGAATCTTGGGACTAGTATGCTTCTTGGATAAGTATGTATATGGAATATATCTTTCTATTGATGGTAATAAAACAACACTAACTAAACAATAAGGATTTGAGACTAGTAAAAAGTTGGATTGATTTCTATCTAGTTGCATGTGCATGAGGATGGTGATCAGTGTGGCTGGTATACAACATTTCACCGAGATAAAACATACATAATGACCAATCAAACCTCATTCCTATATGGATTTCATGTAACATCGTGTAATTTTGTGATATCATTATTAATGTTGGAATATGGTGCACTTGGTTGGTTTCACCAAAGGTAATGATTGATTTTCTTTTAAAAATAATTCTATAAAAATATTTGTATTCTTTTTATAAAATATGAATTTTCATTTTTCATATAATGTTTTGTCATGGGATCTCTTTTGTTGGTTGTAATCTTATTGGTCTTTGTATCAAAACCTGCATACACATTTTGGTGTATGCAGACATTGTTATGTTTGAAATAGGTAATGGAATGATGTATAATGATTGTAGTTCAGGATACTAGTTTCTTTCTTCAATAGGTGTTGGTAGTGGTGGCATGAGTATGATAATCATCTTGTAACATGGAAATTTTTGGGATAGTTTTATCACTCCATTTTATTTTATCTCCTTCGAATTTTTATCTAAAGTAGTAAAGTAATAAATCTAAAAAATGTTTTTCATTGTTTGGATTTTGTAATTTATTTATGTCTTGTTTATTTTTTTTGGTTATTTATTCTTGTAAAAATGGGTGAAACTACTCCTAGAGCATATTATAGATACACAAGATCTGGAATCTAGTTCATAAAAAATGAGAATACCTATCAAGCTATTCCATAGACTGTGTCATATGTTTGGCTGGATGCCACCTCATCCTGGACCGTGAAGGAATTAATGAAGGATTCTTGATCATTTCATAAATATGTAAGAGTCCTATAGTTAGAAAAAATCCCTCAAAAAGGTTGTGATGAGCCAAAACTCCCAAATATCTAAGAATTTTAGTTATTAAGAATCATTGTCCAAACTCCCCAACAAGCACTTCTCTTCAGATATCAAGTCCCTCGTTGATATAGAAACATTTGTTTTTTATAGATCCATGAATAATCCCTATTTGAAACTACCTAAAAGGGATGTGGATTTGTGTTCGATATAACATTTATTCCCCTAACCCCAAAAAAATTAAATTCCAATACCATGTCAAATTTTTTGGATGAAACAACAATATAAAAAAGAAATAAGTTTTCAATATGATTCATATAAATGTAAAGAAAATTTTATATGAAAAACCCTTATAGCCTGGATATAATTTGAATAAAAAACAATTTAAATAATGTAAATTATTTTCCTCTTCAACCCCATGATTTACATGAATATTTTTAAATATATCCATGAGGTACAAATAACACCATATCATATATTTTAGATTTCATAATATGAAGTATTTCTCAAAAAATTATATTTTTGGGAAAGAAATCCATATATTAAATACTCATAAGTTGACCATCATATAAACTCCTTAAAAATAAACATAATTATATTATTTACTAACTAAGTTGTATTATTAAAATATATTTCTTTCAATACAAATCATTTATAAAAATCTATCACGAAATCGATTTTTATAAAAAGTATATTTTTATGGTTAATATTTATATATCTACTAAAATTATCAATGATATTAATTTCATGACATAAATTTGTTGATTATAAAATAATTTTTTTGGGGCTGTGGAATATTGAAAAAATTTAATTTACAGATAAAAATATTAATTAAATAAAAATAAAAATATTGTTTTTAAATTGGAATATAATGCTACATAATCCTTGAAAATTAGACAGATGTTGTCACAGTTTATAATATCCTTCAAAAGTAATAACTTCAACCCATAAATAAATATTTTTTTAAAATTAATATCAAATTAATTTATAATTATTTCTTATATAATTATATAGTTAGAAAATTTATAAAATTAGAAATAACTATATTTATCACTATTTAAATAAAATTGATTTTTTTAGAAAAAGATCAATAATTCATCATAAGATATTATTATATTTCTTAATTCAAAAATTATGTTCATCTAAAAAAATTCACATTCTTAAATTTATTAATGAATGGTTTAAATTAAATTATAATATATAAATAGAAATAATTTCATTTACTAATACCCTTCAGATAAATTATGTGTTCTTTATCCTATTTTGAATAAATTTATAATTGATTTAAATATTTTTATAGGCAATAGGTTTTATTATTTATTAGTGTTATTAAAAATAAAAATCACGTGTGCCACATTAGTTTAGGGTTTTATGTTGAAAAATATATAGAACATAATATTAATTTTAAAAAAATACCATAATATTTGGGTATCAAATTATATGCTTTTAAGTAGAATTCGGTGTAACAATTTTAATTATTTGTTACAAGTGAAACTAATAGTAATGGACCAGACCCTTATGACCCCTCCCTTTGCCAACTCCTGAAGCAACCGATTGGTGGGACCGATCGGGGGGACGGATCGGTGCGACTGATCGATGAGACCGATCTACGAGACCGATCGGCGCGACCGATCGGTGGGACCGATCGGTGTTATCCAGCTATGGTGGGCTTATCTTCTACAGCCTCCCCCGTAACCCCACTTTTAGGCCTTTTTAACTTCTTGAAGCATTTCAAGGCCGTTTTTAAGCCCATAATTAATACCTAAAAAAGTCAATGAAACCTCCCTACTAAATAACAATTAATCAAGTCGTGTGTAACCACCCAACCGCGTGGAAGAACCATGATCCGACTTCCAAGGCGTTCAAATTTCTTATCCTGTAGCATTGGGATCTCATCTATTTATCACGCTGTTTTTTCATCTCCTTCCTTTTGGAGAGTCTCCTCTTCCTTGTGCATTTAATGTCCTTTGTTCCTGAGTAATGTGGTGCACCTGTGTCGGACCCCTGCAAGTCACGCATCCCTTGTTCCTAGCGCGTGGAGAAAAACGTCGATCTTTGATCAGTCAAGTAGGGGTTTCATCTTTGTCTCTCTTTTCTGTGTATCTTGCAGGGTGGGTACGGTACTGATTCTGTATATTTGGACAAACCAAACATTAATAAAGATAATAAATATACTTTAATGAATGAAGGGGAGGGGTGTGATCAATGATGCTGCTCTGTTTTTCTCCTCTTTCATGAATACTGATTTCTGAATTGTGCGATCTTACACCTAATGAAAATCATGGTTGTTGGTGGTCTTTCTCTATGCATTAATAAACCATTACCCCTTATTATTTTTGAATGGCTTGTAATTTGGTTGTGAACCTTTTGTTGTGTAAAGAAAATTGGTTAATTACGTGTATTCGGCTAAATAAATTGGAAGCACCAGGATCAACTCCTTTTCTATGATAACCCCAGTTTAAGCCCAGTGGAATTGAAAACATCGAGTGTGTTAAATATTTTAAATCTGAAAATACCTTCATGGGCCTACCTTGTGTTGGTGGTAGTGGTTTGGTTGTTTTCCTTCACGAGTCGTTTGCGGGTAACCTTATGGTTTTCTTGGATGGGGGCTTATATTTATGGGGTGATGTGGGTTGGGATGGGATCCCTCATTGTTATACTTTGAGGCGGTGTGATTACTCTGCTTACATCACGAATAGGGGTGGGATCCTCTGTTGTTGAGAATCCATTGAAACCTAGATTTTGGGGACTTGGGTCTATATCTTGGGGTTTTCTTTGGTTCCATTACTTCGAGGGATCTCCCTTATCCCGTTACTATTGTGACTTGCAATAGAACCGGGTGTGAATGCTTAAATTGCTATTGGCAGTAAATGTTTCCCTTGGTTTGTGCTTATGCGATTAGTTACCCAGTAGTGCAGAAACTTATTTAAACATTGTTATTGAACATGAAATCAAGGATGGACAAATGGGGTTTTGGTTTAATGTGAGTTATCACTTGGGCATGGATAATTTTCTCTTCTCTTATGAAATAAAATTGAGGTTAGTGTTATTTAGGTTGGCTGATGAAAAACCTAGATTGGGTGAGTTCTTTTTACCTATACATCTAATTGTTGTTTTTTGTTGTTTCTTATTTGCAGCCCACCCAAGTTGAGCACTTAATGTCGAACACCCCCATTTCATGGGGGAGGGTGTTTTTCCCAAAACTTCTATTAGTGGCTAGTTTTTATCTCCTTTCTACTCCCTTTCCTAGAGAGCCCAGGTATCTTCAGGCAGGTTGTGATGGCTTGAAGTCCGTTATTAGCCCATGTATCTTCAGGCATGGTAGTGTGGTGGTTGGCCCATGTGTGTGTGGGAAGGTGGTTTCCCAAGTATCTTCGAGATGAGGCCCATGTGTCTTCAGGCGTGGAAGTAGTTCTTCTAGCCCAGGTTTCTTCAGGCGTGGCAGTGGTGGTTCTGGCCTAGGTGTTTGCAGGCATGGTTACATGTGACAGTTATGGGCAAGTTGTCTGCAGGCAGTTTAGTTTTTGTGGCCCACGTGTTTGCGGGCGTGATATCTAGTTGTGGCCCAAGTGTGTGCAGGCGGGGTGTGGCAGTGGGACTGCGATGAGAATGGCGGGATTGGTCTGATGCGTAGGATGTATTCAATAACCAGAGGGAATGTGGCGAGAGGTACCCAAACATCGATGTGCTATTACTATACATTACTTGACTTTCATTATTTGGGGAGTGTGCCTTGGTGAGGCTTGGGTGGTTAGTTTCCTTACTATGTTCTTGGTTATCTATTTTCTCACTGGGCATTAGTATGCCTCCCCACTTCTGCACGAGAGTCTTTGGTTTTTCCCAACTGAGTATACATGTATGCTCACCCTACATATATAAAACTGCTTTCAAGTTTCCAAGAGGACTTCAGGGATCGTGCTAGACTGTACTAGCTCAAACCTTGAGATAGATCTTTGCAGTTGTTGTTTTTCTTTCTTTTGGTATTTTTCTTCGTAGTCTCCTTATACATTGTGGATTTTTACTTTTGTAACATGCATTAGGAATGGTTCATGGATTTACTTTTACTTTCAGTTTTGGTGTTGTGGGATTCACTATCTTATCTCTCGATCCTATTAAAATAAAAGGTGTAATGCCTTACATTTAGTGTGTGATTTCATTCCCTTGGTGCTGGTCACCACTCCAGGGCCTATTGAAGGCGGGTTTCAGGGGTCATTATCTCTCCATCAAATTAAAGAATGAAGGGCCTAGCAATCTGCTGAACCTTCCCTCCTTTTGCTGAAGGCAGTTCTTGACACTAACTATGGTTATCTATGTGATAGACATAAACCATGATATAATTTCTTGTGTGATATCAAAAAATTTAAGAAATAATTATTTTACCTTGAATAAGTAAATCCAAATAATTATTTTCACCAAACATTTGATAAATAAATAAATCATCATTTGGTTTCATAACTCATATTAGTAGAATTATTTTTCCAAGAGTGATCATTTTTATCCTTGAACTGAAATATAACAATAGTTTTGTTTGATATATGAATTGTGATTTCCCTATTTCATTGATTACTAAAGACTTTATATTGATATAACTAATAAATTTCAAAAATAAAAAAAATTCTTCTATATGATGGATAATATATGTTCATGGAGAATATCCCATAAACCTCATGTTAGTACATAAAAATAATAAATATGTTTTCTTCATAATATTAAATATTTTATTGCGGATTTGATTCTCTTAGAAAAATTCATAGGCTTATGATGGTATCTAGAACTAGATTCATATTTGACATCCACAAATATATAGTGGTAGGTGAGTTTAATATTTACACTACTTTTTCAGTAACCAAATTATGTATTATAGATATAAAATTCTTTCACATGTTTCTAGTGTTTAGGTGGTTTCTTCTATTTCTAATCTATAATAGCTAGTGGGGTCAGGATAAATTCTACATAATTTTTAAACTCTTAAAATCAGAAGAATTAAACATTTTTATCCTTTATAACATTGATTAGATTAATCATCCATTTTTTACAATCACCATCTCAATTTTCAATCCTACCACTATTTAAACATTTTGTTATTCCCTGGAGACATTCCCTTGGGTGATTCTTCAAAAAAATTTAATATGTTTGAAGTTTCACCTTCATTCCTTCATCATTTTATCCACCTTATATTTAATGAAACCACACCATTATATTCAGAAGTGTTTTTTGTTGTTTTTAATGAATAATGTTGTTAATAATAACATGAGATAGTTGGGTATGAATAACCAATACTTTTTAACAATAAATTCAATCCCATTTTTTGTTCATTAAGAAACTTGTTTCCCATCACTTCCACTATTTACATGGATCCTACATGATATATCCATTTTAAAAATAAAAATTTCAAATAATTAGTGGTCTATATTAACATCAAAAGTTTATTATCATAAATAGTTTCATGAAAAACCAAACTTCAAAATATATCACTCTTATAAACCATCACATTATCATTTATATCATCCTAAATCACTCCTGGTACCGTCCATTGTTGTTAGTTTAGATTTTATTATACACCTTAATATAATTCCTTAATATAATAAGTCATTAATAATTGACTGTAAAGACATTGTGTTTAAACAAATCGCAACCTCAAATAGTTTCTATTTATATTTATAATCACAATCCATATCATCATGAATAGATTGAAGATCTATTTTTTTGTTAAATCGATCATTTTTAGTCTGATTTAAACTTTTATCATCTATGACATAGTTTCATACCCATTATTGTATCCAAATAGGGATGTATGTGCAATGAAAACCACATGATTAAAAATTTCACAAAACTCCAGGATGTTACCATGATCAAAGAATCATCATGAATGTTTTAATAAAATCTCACAAATCTAAAATGTCTATAATAATTCTATAAAATAAAAAAACTAATCCTAATAAATAATTAAGCCCAACTCTAAAACCATTAATTGTGACCTAGACCATTACTCCCTGATTTAGTGATAAAATAATTATCTTTCAACTCTATAATTGATTCAAGTTGAAATGAACATATCTTTATGTTAAAAATGTTCTATATGTTAATCCTTAAAACTCATAAATAATATCACAGTTCCATGAATATAAGGATTAGTGACTTCGCGGACCAATTACATATAAAACTTGTTTTAAAAAATAATTAACCATTTCTCTATAATCAAACCACACTAGACCCTCAATAAGAAAACATATAAGTTATACATTACTTTATAACTAGTGGAAGGAAATCATAAAAAATGGGTGATATAAAAAATTTTTAAGATAAATATTACCTACATGTCATCAATGGTATGTCCTAAAAATGAATGAAAACATGTGTGGGGAGAAATTTAATATTAAAGAAGAACATTGAACAATAAGTGTTTTCTATAATCCATTATAGAAAGACATGTATTATAAAAAGGGAAAACATATACTATGTAATACATGTGTTATTAAAATGATTAAATAAACATAGTTCATGTATAATAATCATTGGAATAAATATGTAGAATTTAATAAAAACAAAGGCATTCGTTACACTATAGATATAACATAGGTGTAGAAATCATAAAACAGTGAAGCAATAATATCTACCTATTACCCCTAACATTCTAGATATGGAACCACTATTTGATTATCGTGTTGGAGTAAGAATATATACCCAATTCCAATTAACATGGTGGAGAATATATCACTACTTGATTGATATAAACATAGTTGGGGAGGAATCACTACTCGATTCCCATAACAGAGGGGATATGTCAGCACATCATGATTTCAATATTGGATCGATTATCAATACTCAAATCCTATAATAATGTAATGAGAAATATATCCTTAAACAATACATTAGGAAAAAAATATAGGAACCAAACATTAATAAGAATAATTATCTATACACATGTATTCCATGAGAACATGAAATAATCCATACATCAGGCGTAATTTCATTAACCTATGGAAAAGAGATGAGGTTCATAAAAACATTCGTAAACCATTCGACAAAAAAATACATAAATAAGTTTGGTAATGGATCAAAAATATCCCTACAGTGACTAAATGGGAAGTAATTATATTGTTATAACTTAAAATAAAATATTAATATCATTGGATAAATAAAATGAAAATAAGATGGAATGACAACTTCTTTAAAGCATTGAAATCTATTTTAAAATGATTTATTGAAATTGACATATTTTTTCCTGATATAACATATAAAAATTATAATTTAAAATAAAGCATTAGTGTATTAAAAGAATAAATTTTTTATTATAAATATTCTTTTAAATTTTTTAATTTGTGATGATATATAGTTATTTGAAATTTCATTATTAAAAGGAAACACAATCCTTTGAAAACTTTCTAGAAATTAAGAAAATGATCTAAAAATAAAAAATTTATTTTAAAAAATATAATAAATTTTAATTTAATATTAAAAAATCTTCCAGAGATAATGTCTTTTGAAAAGATAGTATAACCATATAAATGGATCTTAATAAAAATTAATTCTAATACTTTTAATTAAATTGTAACATTTATTTTAAAAATTATTTTCACCATAATTGCAATAGAAAATGTTACAAGTAACATTCAAAATCCATTTTAAAAAATATTAAGTGAATATGTTCAATAAATAATAATTTTAAATGCATTATTTAATAATATATCCTTTAATAGCATCTAATATTTATTATTGAAGAAATGTGGAGCTTAAGATAAAATATAGTATTATTAATGGGAACCAATTTGAATATTTGAAAATAAAATTTTTGAAACTGCACAACATAAAATGTTTAATAAAAAAAATAAAAATATGTGAAGGGAACGATCATGTTCACATGAGATAACACCTAATTAGGTTTCCAAATATAATAGATAACACTTGTGGGATTGGAAAAATGTAGTCATTTAAGAGAAACCATAAAAAAATTGTATGTGAATTATTCTGAAAAATGATATACTTTTGGGAAATACATTCATCATGGTAGAAAGCATGTATTTAAAATAAATTTTAATAAAAATATATATTTCACTATAATATCAAAATTAAAAATAATAAAAATAACTTATAAAATAATAGTAAAAAATATATAAAAATGAATCAATAAAATTAGTTGAGTTAAGAATAACCCCTTACAAATACATTATCAATTGAATCAAAACCCCCAGGAAAGCTAGAACATTATATTTTTTTGAAAAATATATTTGATTGATTGAAAATTATCATAAAAAACTAACCCCTTTATAATATAAATACTAAAAAAGTAACTAATTGATGAAAATGGATCATATATTAAAATTTAACAATTGAGATTAAGAAACAATAAAACCATGATATATTTTAAAAAGAAACTCATTTATATGATGATCATGTTATGGATCCAAAAACCATATGAATTTAATGAATACGATAAAATTATTTCATTAGGTAGTATTTTTACTATATCCAAAATATTATGGTTCAGATTATGAAATACACGTCATGTAATTAAATTTTTGACTAATAATTGCTTACCATAAATTGTTCCCAGTAAAATATGATATAACATTATATAAAATGAAAATAAATATATTAGTTAATAAAAAAAGGCTATTATTAAAATATATTACATTTTATAGACATAATTTTTTACATTATATTAAAAACATGTTTCTCGAATAATGTTTATTTTTATCATCACATGTTATGATTTTTCAATTATTTATTATGTACATGTTTCACAGTGAAGGGGTCTATTCAAAATTATTTATTTAGAGTTAATCATTAATATATTATTAAATATATAAAAATAAAAAAAATATTTGATATGTTTTATTTAATTTTGTGAGTTAATGGAATGTTCATCATCATAATTGAAATAGTGACGAACAAGTTTCAACATGTTTCACCATCGAAAAGTATTATATTAATAAATATATTACATATTGATAAAAATATATGTAATCATAAAAATATGTTAAATAAAATATCATTACATGAAATTACCATTATCTAAAAATCTTTAATCATTCATTATATAATCATTATGGTATTGTTCATATTGGTGGTTAAATTGACCAAAACGATAGTGGGTTATAATGATTTAATGAGTATAGAAATTTTTTTATATAATGTTAATATAAATTTATTATACGTTTAAATATTTAATTAAAATTATTTAATTTAATTAGATTCATTATTATAAACATATTGGTAGGGAGGGGATAAAAAAAGAAATTTTATATTTATAGATGATGTAATCTACACATACACATGAATAATGATTCAATTTCTCATTTAATGAGAATGAAAAAATTTATATGATAAATTATCATTTAATAATTACATTTTTTAAATATTCAAATTACTCCTTTTAAAATAAATATTTATCATTATCACTAAATAGAGGTGTTGAAAAATTAACTACATCGATTTGTGGATGCAGTAGTCCACACACATGATGAATCAATGTTTCTATATTTTTATTAGTAGATGGAAATGATATAATAATGGATGAAAATTTAATATAACAAATTTACTGAATATTAATAATACATCTTTTAAATATTTATTTTTCATGTAAATAAATATTTTATTTAAAAATTAAATTTCAATTATTTAGATTTTTTTTGATAAAATAGAGTTAATTTTTTAATTCTACATGTTGAAAAATGGTTAGGGGTTATTTTGGAATTTTACATAAATACATGAATTTATGGTGAATAATGAAATTTGATAATTTACAGAATATACTAAATAAATGTATTCATGTGTCATGCTTGAGTCATGGATATTGTAAAATACAATTGGTTTGATCTCACATACACTTATTACTATTCTTAATCATACTAATCAAGACTATTCATAGTCTTCAGCCAAAAAAGTAATGACTAAAATAATGGAAAACCCTCCTCTCAACCACTATATAAACCACCCCTATCTTGATCTTCTCTTCACTCTTTTCAATCCTTCTACCTTGTATAAATTTTTCTAAAAACTGATCCAAAGATCTTACTAATTATCATAAGTCCTTTTACTTTTTGAAATACCCAATCCCCTCACCTAATGTGGTTATCAAGAGTTATAAATTCATGTGGTAAATTCAACTTTTCCTTTATTTTATTTTCTTTCAAGTTCATTTTTTCTATTTATCTACTCACCTATTTTAATCCAAGAGTTATGATAACTCTATTAACATAAATGTACTATAATTTTTTATGATAATTCAATAATTCATCATCATATCTATTTTCCCCTCCATTTATATTAGAAATGAAAAGACCATCTAAAATGAGTTAATTTATCACATTCAAAGATAACAAGTTTTCAAAATCAATTACAGTATTAAATTCTGTTCATGAAATTATTTTTATGGTTGAAGAAAATCATAATATATTTAATGTATCATATTTAATATTTTTTACTCATTTTGTACCCATGTTATTAATTTATTGAAAAAAATGAGATCTTGGGGACTTAAAAACCACGAAATTAATGAAGACGTTTATCATAAAACTTTTATCTAATGATTCCTAGATAACCAAAGAAATAAAATTAATTATATAACCATTTAATCATTTTTATGATAATTAATGATATATAATATAAATTTTTTATTTCAATTCTCATTTTACATTAACTTCCATACAAGCCAACTGATCCTGAAAACTAATGAAACGGGAACCCGAAAATGATGATATTGATTCTACTAACCCATAAATTCAACCAAAAAAATTATAATAAACAAAATAAATGTATAATAAGTTTTGAATTAATTTATCAATAAGTTTAATTTCATATTCTTTGACTTTATGTTCAAGATTATAACATATTCAGAAATAAACTAAGGGTTTTCTACCTGAACCTCAATTTTATTTTGGGTTACTCTTTGTCTTTATTAATCCCAATGAAATTGTTATTTATTCTCATATATTCCTAATAAATTGGCTATTAAGTTTCTATATATGGTTAGAAATCATAATCTTTCATTGTTTTATGGGTAGATACATTTTCATAAATGATATTTTAGAAATTCTTCCTAAAATACAAGCCCGATTCAGGGGAACATCTCCAATTCCTACCAATGCTCACGTACACTATATAATATGTTTTTATTCTACAATTATTTATATAAAATAACATATTTTATTATCAAAAAACTATATCATTTCACTTTTGGTTTTATATAGTGATTTTTCCAAAATAACTATTCTTTTTAATGTCAAAGAGTATTTATCTCAAAAATTACTCAATGATTTTATAAGAGTATTTTCATTTATTTAAACACAGTTATTGATTATTTTGTATAATTGGGAAAAAAATTATTATAACATCTACTATATATTATGTAATGTTTTATGATTAGTTTGACTATGGATGTTCTGTCTTCAAACCATTCAACATATTCATCTGAATAGTTATTGATAATGTTAGGGGAATGTTATTTATATTTCATATGTTAGTTTCAATATGAATGTGTATATTGTTTACATTTATCCCTATTCATATGATGAATTAATTTTATATTTTATATAACATGTGGGGAATGCTACAAACCCTCGATGTATTGGAAGGTCTCACGAGAAAAAATAGATGTGGACTTGGCCGAGGCATTGCCCATTTTAAGATATGGTTTTATCCGAGGCCTTAATCATAATTAGATGTATTTGCTGAGTAATTTACGATATATTTCAGAATGTCCAGCATTATGAATTCCCTCATTATGAAACTGAAGATTGATAATCCATGTGATTATTTGACTAGATGAATATCTGTGGTTTTGTTTTATTGAATTTTTAAACAGTTTTATTCCATCCATATAAGGCTCAGGTATATTTTTAAAGGCATTAATTTTATTTATTCATCATTCCTAGATTTTATTTTTTTCTTCCACTATATTATTTACCCTTTCTGATCATCTAAGATCACCCCTTACACATGTTTTATTTTACTCAGGTTGTGAAGAAGTAAAATATGAATGACTTACAAGGATAATCTATGAGATTATGTGTGATTAAAAATAAGTTTTTATGTTGTATTTCCATTCATTTTGTAATTTTGAACTTATATATGTATCTAAATTAACAAAACTACTAAACTATTTGGTCTTTCAGGATGTGTATTCCTTATTTATATGACAATGTATCAAATTAATGCACCAGCTCTTGGAAACTTGTTTTTGGTCCTTAATGATGCCTCATGTTACCTTTATGATTTATTATTTTTATCGATTTTTACAGGAATCCTAAAATTTTATAAAGTAAGATAAAGTGATTAGTTTTATCGGTGAAAAGACTAATTTTGTGAAAAAATAAATATTTTTATAAATTCATGTATTAACAGTTTCTTTCATTATTTTTTATTTACCCTATTGATATTTTATGCTCTAACCATGTTTTAATGTTTTTTATAGGGTATAAGGATTGATAAGACAATGAATGATGTCTATATGAATTTTATGAATAATGTTATCAAGAAAAATAAATCATGATTTATTTTATAATATTTCAGAATATGAAAAAATAAAAATTGAGTAGACTTATCTACATTGTAATATATGAGATATTATATAATAGCAATGGACTAATTCTATTAAAATATAAACAAAAAAGACAAGCAATTCGAATGAATGAAAATTATTTACTTAACGTTTGATAATGTAATGTTTATGGATGGGGCCTCATAGTTGGTAATAAAGAAACAGTTTAGATACCTTTAGAGGTTATAATGCTATCTACGTGTAGGTTAAATATCTATTATAACCAAGAGGGTTATTATCATATATATACTCTAGAAGATTATTGAAAATAATTAATATTGTATGAAAACCAACATAAAATAATATAAAATTAGGTTTATGGATTAGAGTTTTATAAAAAATAATTTTATCTTCGACCTATAGAGTATTCTTCATTCAACCATTAATTTCCTATTTAAGTGATGTTATTTTCATAATTTTATGAATCATTTTTCAACAAGAAATGGAATAGATATTTCACAATATTCTTATCCCTCCTCAATTATTTTATTATCACTATTATCTCAAAATATTGTTCGAATGATTTTGACTGGTTCTTGAGTATTCAAATAACCAAAAAGAATTTTTTTGAGTTATCCAACACCTAATCATTTATAAAACAATGTTATGGGTCAGGTATATTTTTTAATAATATATCCAGATCTCAACTAATCCAAATCATTGAAATGGTGATATACCAGAAGTGGTGTGAACCATTACTTTTTGAATATAAGAAATCATGTCAAAATAAAAAAGAAACATCAAGAATATCGTAAAATCAAGATTCAAGGTATGAATTATATTCATATCCATAAAGTATGAAACATTTTATGATTTATATTTATGAATCATGAGGATATGATCCATATTATTGATTTTCATTTGAATTAGTTACTACAATATAAGTTTGGAATCCATAATTAATGAATTATGAAGAACTTTGAAATATTATTATGTTTAAAAATAATGAATTTAATAGTTCTGGTATTCCTAAGGATGGGGACCAATTTAAATGTATTAATACCCTTTTTATAATAGGGGTACTTTCAATAAATTTTTTTAGGTGTGTATTATGTATCCCATAATATTTTATGTGAAAATGTTATTTGAGGATGAATTATCCTTTGTGGACATATTTATAAAGTAATGGGTAACCTTTAGGGTTCATATTAGATTATTTTTTTGTTGAAATTAAGGGTTATTGCATATTGGGATGTAAAATGAAAGGTATGTCATACCATTTGTGGTTAAACCATGTTATGGATATTTTTGAGAAAATTTTCATATTTATAAATTGTTATAAGAAAGATATAGTTTTAGAAAAAGGAGAACCGTATGTATGGTTGACAACTAGTCACATCTCACCAGGCAGTGAGAACTGGATCCACCACCAAAAAGAGACAATTGTGCATCACCTAACACTAGAAGTTATGATTCCTTGGGTAGTATTACTTTTTGTTTTTAGTTAAAAGAGTTTATGGAATAAGAATAAGTTTATTTTTCAAACTTATGTTTTATTGAATGTTTATACATTGTATTGGTGAATGATTTATGGATTAAGTGAAAATTATTATTTTGGATGGTGTTTAATATTTTGGGAATCTGATTTGATCAAGGTGACATGAATACTATAGTATTTTCTATCAGGAGTATGGGATTTATTATATATTAAAATAATCTATGATTTTAATGATGGAATTATGAAAAATTAGGTTATATATGTACATTATTAACCTATCATTGATAATATGTGAATAGGTAAATTGTTTTTTGGTATATGAAATAAATAGTGTTTGATTTTATTTAGTGATTAATGATAAAATTTATCTAGGAAGAAAATGTGATCAAAAACTTCTTAATTTTTGGTTTCAATGTTAATTTGGATTATTTTTAGGGATTTTATGCATAGTTATATATTCTATTTTCTATGTTGAACTTTTAGTATCAACATTGAATTTTGGAGATTAATTTAGTTTTTTATCATTTAATGGTTTATTCATTTTAGAGAATTATATTATCATATCCAAACAATTTTTTTTGTTAACATTTCATGATAAGATAAATAAATATTTATTACTTTGTGGATTATGTGATTCCCTAAAAGCTGATTCATTCTTGAAAAATTCATCATGAATACTCATACTTTAGAAAAAATGGGAATATGTTAGAATTTTATTAATGGATGAAACTATACATCCATTTATGTATATTTCCATACATTCTTATTCAATGTTGTAAAATAATTAATGAACTATATGAAAAGGATCCAAAAACAAAAACATTACCCATTTATTTTTCTTACATAGAAATGGATGACCTTTTAACAAATCACATTGTAATGGTTTTTTTATTATTAACATTCTATTGACTAGGTATTCTATCAATCTCCACCAAAACATGATAGTTAGTTTTTTTCTTCCATATCCTTGTTTTCCTACATGGAAACCTAGTATATTTTATCCCAAGTTATCTTCGTAGATTTATTACTTTTATTAAAATCATATTTTTATGAGTCTTTTTTCCAACGTAAAATATCAATAAAGGTATTTTGAAAAGTCATACATTAGTTACCGATGCCGAATTTAAAATTGCAAGAACACAATTTAAAGGGGGATGTTATTAAATCCAAGTAAAGTATAGAAGAAAACATTTTTCAACTTTATTAATAGTTTTGAATTAGATAGTGATGTTACCTTTATAGGGAATCTATGTCTAATAGCTTACCCGACACACAATAATGGATTTCTCTAAAATCTTACATTTCTCACAAGAATGAGTTATACCGAAAAATAATAAATTTTTCGTATTATTATTTTAAATGGTATTTAACACATAGTCTTTGTATTGGTAAGAGTGAATAGAACTAACTATATTATGTTCAAACATGTTTATTAATTTTTTTTTACATTCTTCCAATAAAATTTATGGGATTAAAATAATAATAATTATAATTATAAGCATAAAAAGGTCTAATATTTTTAAAAGGTAGTTTTACCACCTATTGATGATAAAACCATTTTAATTTTAAATTTTGATAGTTTTATAAATTTTATTTCAAAACTTATACTTATTATTTAAAAATGGGAAAAATTTACTTTTGTTGATTTTTTTTATTTTTATAATAATAATTTTTTAATAAATAGTGAAAATTCTTCATTTTAATACAAAAAAAAGCTTTTCTACTAGATTTTTTTATATATTTAAGTTATAATTATATTTTTTTGAAGTAAAATTAAATAAATTTTATATAATTTATTCCAATTTATGTAATTGGAATAATTTTTAGATTGAGATTGGATATAAAACATTTTTATCTTTTGAAAATTTTTACTTTAAATATATATATCCTCAATCCATCAACAAGATTATTTTTTAAATTTATTTTAGTCACATTTAGGGATTGAATTTTCAATAATGGACATAAATGGTTGTAATAAGTATGAAAAATATGATCAAATAATATTTATATAATTGTTTTCTAAATAATATCTTTAATACTTTTTTAATCATAATAAAAGGTAAATTAGGTAATTAAAGGTAAAAATAATATTATAATAATATAAAACTACCCTAACACCTGTCCAAATGTTATTGGATGAGTTATATTCATCGCAAAAAAAATTTGGGCTGAATATGTGGCCTTTGTCAGCCACTTGTGTGTGAATGTGACTTTAATAACATTTTATTTAATGTAAAAATGAAGATTTCATAAACATGTCTTTTTTTAATAAGGAAATTTTAATATGGGGTTATATAAAAGATATATTTGACTATATATAGACTATATCTATATAATAATATTAACTACATCATAATAATTGATTTAAAATTTTTATAAATTAAATAATTATATTTAATTGTGACACAATGATGATGTGGTAATATATTTATTAACGGAATAATAAAATAAAATATATCGATAACATTAAAAAAATATAAATTGAAATATTTTATTCCATAGAAGAATTTTATTGATGAATTATAAATTTTATTTATTATTCAAACTAGTTTTTCTAAGGAATCATGTTGATATAAAATTTTAAGAAGTCATGTATTGAAAAGTATCAAAATTGTTATAATTGATCATTTAATGTAAAAAATATTAAATTAAATGAATTAAATTTTATAAAAATATAGTATTTAGAAAAACAGTTTTTTAATGTCTCTTAATATCATTAAGGATTATTAATTGGTAATTTTACATGTCATTATTATTATTATAACTGTCGATGTTTAAACTACTCAATAAAACAGTAAGAGTTAAAAGTGTTGACACATAATGAAAAGGATTTAAAAAATGTCCAACATTTTTATAACTTATATGGGATAATTTTTTTGACACATTATTATCCTCTATTATAACTAAAGAGACTTTGACCAATTTAGAATAAAAAATGAATTTATATTTTTTTAATACATTTAATAATTATAAGAGTGCCCCTCCCCTCTTATATAAAAAGACACTCTTACAATTTATTAATCACATTTAAAAAACCTTTTTTTAAAATGTATCTACCCAAAACCTATTAAACATTACCTCCCCATATTTTTTAGTACATATTTTAGGAGTGACACCCTTATCAGAGGGGTTATTGTGTTTAGAAATTTGATAATCCAATGTATAGGTAATATTTTTATTTAAGAGTTTCAATTTTATTTCTTCATCCACATCCTTAAAACCTACTCCAAACAAGATAAGATAAAAATTAAATTATCCTAAATATATTTATATGTTGTTATATTAATATAATAAACAAAATCCCTATCCACTTCTATCATATTTGAGATGAAATAATTGTTCATGCATATGCGTGATCTATCACACACATAAACCGATATAATTAATTTTCCATTAATGCCTCTCATGACTAGTTATAATGGTGAAATTTTTGTTAATATGTGATATTCATGAAATATTTATCATTATAATATAGAAATATTTTAATTTTTTTAATTTCCATGCACATAAACATGATAATGTTGTTCGTGTGTACATGTTAACAATCGCTTCAATGAAGCGATATGAATCGTTATCATTTACCACCTCAGATGTATTTTATATTTAAGTATATATTAATGGTAAATATTATTTTAATAATTTTTATATAATTCTAAAATGATAAAATAGTAATTACCTTATTTCAATTATTATCAAATGAAAATGGAAACATCACTCATGCGTACGTATGGCTTACCGTCTCCAAGATTGTATCATTCTTCATTTTTTGATATCCATATTTAATTACTTTATTTAAATTCATAATTGATATATGAAAGTTATTATTGTGTCATCAATTTTATTATGGATATTAAGGACTTATGACCAAAAGGAAAAATTTATATTTTACCAAGTTCATTTTTAAACTCAAGTACCAAATATATAAAAAACATTCGTTGTGAACATAAATAGTTATGTAATTGTTATAAAAATATAAATAAGTGATATGATGTGAATAATAAATTTTAAAAAGGTTTTCATGAAAGTGAAAATTTACCACATATTATTAATCATGAATATAAATAATATATTAGACAAGTTAGACTTGAGGTTAGGGATTCATCTCAATCTCCATTCATTGAGAAATATCTTGATGATATACACCTTTATTATTTTATAATTTGAATATACAGACCCATTTAAATTCAGTATACATATTATATCTATACTCATGTTACTTAATGTATTTTAAAATGTTCTACTTTTAATTGGATTATAATTTAAATGTGAAAATTTTTAATGGACTCTTTACCTAAAACATCATTTTAAATGTTTCAAATATTTATTCTTCTTAATAATTCAAATTAATGTATGTGATATCATAATGGTTATAAGGAACTATTTTTAAAAAAAAATTAATGTTTTAAAATGGTAAAACCTTTCAAAAGCTTCAAAGTGGTATGGTACAATTTAATTCAAAAATATTATTTTAAAATGTTATAATTGTTTTTTAAAAATGGAATGATTATTTAAATGACATGGAATGTGTTCCTATGATTGATCTCTAATGCATTAAGTAAATATATATAGTTAAATGGTTGGGTTTCTCCTATGATATTTAGTTAATATACTGTGATGGTTATTTAAAACATAACTATGATGGTTACTTGTAATGTCACCATGAAATCTACATTTTAAGAATGATATGGATACCACAAGGTATCTTTATGATATATTATTTCTATAGAGTTTTACAGGAATATAATGATTTAATGAGGTACGATAATGAGTTTATGTTATATGGGTGAAAATTAAAATTTTGTGAAATTGGTTAATGAGTTTTATGTATTCTTGGAATGATAGGTTATTTATTTATTTTTATGTCCCTTAGTTATGTTTTGTAATAATACCATGTTTTTATATTTTTTATAGGGTAAATGGATGGGGAAGTCAAAAAAAAATTCAAGATGAAAGTTATGAAAATATTTATCGATAAAAAATTCATGATTTATTTTAAAATGTTTTATATTATGAAAAATATATATTTAGTAGACTTGTTTAATTTTTCATATTTATGTTGTTATATAATAGTTATGGAATAGTTATCTAAAACTCTAAACTAAAAATATCATCAATGTGATTGAATTTAAATTCCTGAATTAACTCATGATTGTGTAGTGTTTAAGGTTGGGTCCTAATCATTATAGATGGTTCCCAAGAACCAATTACATTTTTATTTATATTTTTAATATATTAAATTATTAGATATTAATATATTTTCACAAATTGATTATTCATATTCATAAAATTAATTTGATAATTCCCTAGAATATCTAGTGCATTGAAAAGGTTATAACATATCTCCCATATGAGTAGAACCTTGAAATACCAAGTTAATATTATTAAATATAGTTTCATGGTCAGATAACATTCCATGATGGTGCACATAGTATATTGAATATAATGTGTGAGTAATCGTAATAATTTTAGTCTTTATCTCATAATGTTTCCACTTTGTAATATTTATTATGGGGTATTATGTTAATAAATCGTCTATTGTGATTTTTTTAATTTTTGTCTCAATATATATTTTTATTATTGAGAATGTGTAATGATACATAGACTCTATAATTATTATTAATGCATGTCATGACTCGCACATTTAGATAAATTATACTAAAACATTATTAGATTGTTCATTGTAAATTTATGTATGTTGGGTACACCATGAATGATATGTTATTAATGAATAATTCAAGGAAGGATTTATTACCTTCCATGTTTTTTGAAGTTGGTATCTCAGTGATTTTATTTAAAAAGAATTATCTCTTTACATTTATTGTCCATAGTGAAATGATGTGTGTTTTTCAAAAATTCAATTAATGTTGAATCAATCATATATGTTGATGAAATGAGTATGCATGTTGAATGATGAGATATCATGATAAAGATATTACATTATATAATAGGTTTTCATATGTGTTTTTTTTCATTATGACATATCCTCTTCCTCTATGGGTTTTATTACACATTTCTATAAATTAATATTTGACTTCAGGTAACTTTTCCTAATTCCACTGAGGAAAATTCCTATAAAGACACACATAAAGTTTCTTATCTAATAAAAATTATATAGTATTTATATTTAATAATAAGAATAAATATTATTTATCCGACATAGAATTCATATTTTTTTACCCTTTATCAAATAATCATAATTATTAAATAACATTTTATTTTCACAGTAGTTATTTAGTTATTAGTGTATATAAAATTTATGTATATCATGTTTTTTAGAAGTTATTAAAAAATAATTTATTCATTAATTAATATTTTATATAATTACATGAATATAATAATGAATATTTTATTCACAAGAACAAGAATATAATAAATATTTATTTATTTAATGTATAATATTTATTTATTTTTATTGATAAGCTAATAAAATAAATATGTATTTATAAATAAATTATTTTATTAGGTGAATTTCAAATTAAAAATATTTGGGGGATGTCAACAGACTTCATGGAAGATGAGGGAACCAATTATTAAACTCATGATAAATATTTATTTAGTAGATTGTAAATAATATTTATTACTAAATTTTTTTGCACACACATTGAAACAAAATAATATTTATATTATTTTCCAAATAATGAGGGTTCTGTTGGGGTTTAACATATTATTAAGAGGATTTTTATTATTAATTAATATTAATCCATAACCCTATTTAGATAAGTCAATAATTATGATAATTGTGAGTGGTTTTTCTTTTTTCACAACATTATCCACCTATATAATTCTCTATAAGTGATGAAATATATCTATGGGTTTCTCTCAATATTGAGATATTTGATCTTCCTCGTGTATTCCTCTAATTATGGACATATCAATAAGTGATCATTATTATCTAAAGGGTTATTTATTATGATCAAGGGTGATATGCAAGATGACAGGGACCACGGTGGTAGTACTCAAGGTACTATCGATTATGTTAAATGATAAAAGGGACATTTCTAGATCACATATAGATTGGTGATAATGTAATGAACCAGCCTTAATGATTATATATTAGAGTTATTTATAAAATATTAAATCAATTTATTTTCGGCATGATATTTTTGGTTGATAGTTTTAAGGAATCATGAAAGACACTTACATAGTAAAATCCATAAATTACAAGTGTAAAATTATACTAAACATCCAATTTTCATTAAAGGAATAATTTAAAATAAATCATTATTTCTATTTTTCAAAAATATTTACAATTTTCCACATTGTATAATCTTCATCCCAAATATTCTTTAATACATGTGAAAATAATTTTAAAACATAGAATATGAAAAAAAATCAGCAATGGATTAAAAAACAACTATTAGTCTTCTAAAAACATGAAAAACCAGGAAAAATTATTATAAATTAGTACTTCTAACATTAATGTAGTAGTAAATAATTTCATTTGAAAATAATTTTATTACTTACCCTTTTGTAATAAAAATATTACCATAACCCCATAGAATGAATGAAAACACGTAGAAGTATCTTCAAACATAATTATACATTTCATAAATGTAATAAACATGTGGTTGACTTTCATTCATGTCACTCTTAAATAAAATAATTGTAAGGTCAACTTCCATACCCAATGAATTGGAGGGTTATCATGGTCCCACCAAAAGTTAGTTTTCATTGAACTACCTGTCATTTGTTTATAACGTAACCACCAATAAAATTTAAAAGTACCAATATTGAATCATGACACATAAAATCCATCAATTATTTTATTTTCACTATGAATATTTCATTTATACTCATAATGAATAATCCATCCATTTCCATACCCCATTTTAGAAAACACAACACAAATATACAGAAAATTTTTTCATTTTATTTTTAAAAAGTGGAATTATTTTGGAAGAATTAAAATGAAAAATAATTTTCATTGTGGAAGATAATTTTGTTTATCTTACACATTTAAAAGAATATTTCATTTATCATTCCTAAGGGAATAAATACTTTCTGTATAGGAAACCTAAAAATATTATTTTATTAATTAAATTATAGGGAAAATAAATAATTGAAATAAAATTCAAATTATAATTACATTAATAAATAAATATAAAAAATAATATCAGGAATAATGACATAGATTAATATGTCATGAAATTAAATATTCAAAAAAATTAAAAAATATTTTTAAATCAATATTTCTCATACCACATTGAATTATTTGAAACATAATGTTGCCCAAAGAATTACATTTAACGAAACATTAAATAACACTAGAATAAATAAATTCATGATATGATTTGCAAATGGGGATTTTTATACACCACAGAAAAGAATTTCGGTGTATTACATTAAAATATTATTCAATAAAAGGTGGTTGAAACATTGTCACTTACCATGATTCCTAATCATCACATATAATAATTATATTTAATAATAATAAAAATAGGTTGAATATTAAATTTTTTTTAAAATTTTTGAAGTTAGTTATTCTTTGTATATCACTTATTACCATGTTATATCAATTACATTACTATTTGAGTTCATGTAAAATGGTTTGATGATATTCAAGGCATAAGCCCCAAATAAATTTGGTATGTTGTCAATAGTAAAAGTGTTCATTAGTCTATAATATCAAGAATAATATTAATTAAATTATTATAATTTTATAGATAAATTTTAATTTTATATCAATCCATAATATATGGTAATAGAAAATAAACAACATTACAATCATAGAGAGTGTAGAATAAATGTACACACGAGTAACATTTCCATTATTCAACGATCTTAATAGAAATAAGTTAAGTATAATGATATATTTTAAGATTTATAATAATATCATTAATATAATATTTATCATATATATAATTATATATATCATCCTTGTGATGTCATTATAAAAATCGAATCTTATCATTTTAGGGAGGTGACAATACAATCTTCCACATGAATGACCCTATCATTTTATTTGCATGGAATGGAATGAAAAATGGTATATTTTTATTTAATAATGATAAATATGTAATTATTGTAATATATAAACTTTAATTCTATAATTATCAAAATTATTGATATATGGTGATGGAAGAAGAGTTATATCAGTTCACAGTGTGATTGTTAGCCATAAAAAAGTATGTATAATTCTCTTCCCATTTGAAAGAAGTGGAGATGGTTTTCGGTGATAATATTAAATTAATAAAATCAAAGTATATTTATTATACTATTTTTACAATTTAATAGTTATTTAATAATATTTTAATGGGATTAAGTAAGAAAAAAACAATTAACCAAAAAATGACTACTCTTCCTCGGACAACGTCATTTTCATAAACCCATAAGACCACTAAAGATTGAATTATTTCAAAATTAAAAGATCTCTACTATGTGTAGGGATTCTTGGAAGGGATTTGGGAATATATTATCTGAAATTTTTGTATCTGTATTGAATGGACAAGAATGTGTCCAATTTCTTATGAGAGGATAGGGGCACTCTTGCGATTCTTCAAAATTTTAAATTAATTAAAATAGTATTTTCTATTAAAAATGGATAAAAACTTAATTATTTTGATGATTGTATGCATATTGGTCTTCATTCCATCATCCACTATAAATTAGATTTATTTGGATTACTTTTTAATACTTATCATTTTGTTTTTTCCATTTAAAACAACAATAAATCATACCTTGATACCTTGCGATTGACATTTCTAGGGTTAGTATCATCAATATATAATGAAAAAATAAAATATAGCCACTCATTGATGACATTTTAATACTTAAATCAATCAGATAGAATATTTTTATATTTTTATAATTTTTATATCATTTAATAAGAAATTATTTATTAGAAAATATAATTGATGTCAAATATGATACTATTTATTATTTTGTCTCTTCCATAAATTAAAAAAACAAGATACAGTAGAACCTAGACTTAGAAAATCACTAACATGTAATTGAAATCTAAAAAATTGTATATGATATTAATTAAACCAAATTAATTTTATTTTATTATTTTAAATAACATTTAATTTATATTTTTGTTATTTAATAAATTACTACATTAACATTTTTAAAAACATTAATTTCAAAGATTATTACCTAAAATATAAAAATAATATATAGTGATGATGATATATATTTTATATTTAAAAATACATTTTACGTGTAAAAATATACACTAGATATCTTCATATTATAAAAAGTTCATTTGTTAAAAACAAGAGTATTGTAAGTTCAAATTTTCATATATTAGAAAACTATAATTAGAATGAATTTATCAATGTGGCTCCAAGAGCTCACAAAATTAGCTCAAGGTATATTAGGATCGATAATCACTCATCCAATGACACGGGTACAATTTTTATGGTATCTTAAAAATATTTATTACATTATTTGTATCCTTAATTACCATATTTACACTTAATTATGGTAATAAAAATTACTAGTGTTTCTATTAATATTGTCCAAAAATAAAAGTTACATATTTGCAAAAATTTATCCTTATTATTCCCAATGTTTAATCTATTTTTTAATATTAAAAAACATTACTAGTTATAGTTAATTTAGAATTAATCTCATTGGTAGATTGAGAAAATGTGTATTTAATGTAAAAACATTAAAAATATTAAAATGTTTTTATATCCAAATTAAAATCTAAAATTAATATAAATAGCTAATTTTTTAAAAGTTATAAATTTGTCCTTATTATACTTTCAAACCAGTCAAAAACATAATTTAAAAGTAAAAATTATTTTTAGGAAAACTTTGTTTTCGAATATCATTCATTATTTTTCATTATTCATCAGAACCTGATGTTTATAAAAAAATATCAAAAAATCATAAAAAATATATTTCTATTTATATTTGAAATAATAAGTTTATAATTTTATGTAATTTTTTTAAATTTCTCTAATAATTTTTTTAAAACAATTGTTCTATCAGAAGGTGAATAAAACACATTGTATACATATTAATTTATTTACAGAAAAAAAAAACTTATTTTTATTATAAAAAATATTTTATATTCATTTATAATTAATTTACCATCAAATAATTAATTTTATTTACATTTGGAAAACCATGTTTTTATAATTTCGTTAATATTTTTCATACCTTCCATTTTAATAGCTAGGTTGTAATGGTAACATTTGAATAATAATATTTTATTGTTCTCTTAAGCTTTATGTGGAATATCAAGTACATTGTTGAACAAAGTATTTTATTTTAAAAAACATGGGTTGTAACATTCTACCACCAACCATTTTGGAATTTTTATCCTCATAATTTTGAGTTCAGGCATGGTAAATATGGTTTGACTACTCAAAATAACCTTATTGAAATACAACACTGGAAGAAGGATTAATGAGACCTCCACTTTAAAATAATCAAAGGGAAGCTTGATGGTCACCAAAGATAAAACCCTATTCGGTTTAATTTAAGAAATCATGGAAAAGGAAGAGAAAATTAAACCCACAATTTCTGAGGGAGATTGATAGAGAACATGGTCAGGATAATGTTAATAATCAAAAAAACATAAATCTGTTATGGGTAAAAGGCAACTCATTTTCTAGTAAGAAAGTAAATAAAAAATTCCATTATATTAAGATATTTTTCATATATTTGAGGAATTATTTTACTATATGGTCTATGAAAAAAATGAAACATATATACTTCAAAAGTGGAGCTTTTACATTAATCATTTTCCTCTACAAGAACATATTTTTCTTCAAATGATGAGTAATCAAGAAGAATTTTTCACGCATAAAGGACTCAAATAATAATATAGAGAATCTTATGATCCATAAAATATTATTTATCTATTCTCTCATTGTGAAATAATAACCAACACCAAAATTCATATGATAATATATGATAATTCCCCAAAATGAATAAAACATTATATGATAAAAAACTATATTAATTCCTGAAATTGAATAGTAATACCCAATGTTCAACATATAATATTCAATAAATATCTATCCATAAAATTATGAAAAAATCCAATTGTATTTTATCTAAATTAGTATTATAAGATTTACAAAATAGTTAGCGTCTTTCGAGATAACATTAATCACATAAACAAATGTCATTTCAAATTTCATGGTTATCTATAAAACATAGTTTCCCATAATTAACATAACCATTTTCTATTACATGGATTAAATAAGGTATTTTTTTTATTCAAACAATGAATTTATATAGGAAAATGGTTGGATAATTAATGTTAACTGCCATAGGTTGTGGGTTCTATTCACACTTATTTAATAAATTGATGGGTTTGCACCCATCCTGTGGGTTGATGTTTATTTGAAATGATATTGTCATCATATTTATAATATTATTGAATTATGAGAAAAATCCTAAAATATAAATAATTTTTCTTAACCTCCATGGTTATATCATCAATTTCATGCTTAATCCCAAAATTTAATAACCCATAATTTCCTCAAAAATGAATTCCTCTAAAAATTTCATTTGGGACCATAAATTTTCATAATTAAAATCCAAAAATGTAGTTTCTAATCATAAATATTATGGTCAACCTAATAATTATAAAACTATGATGATTTTCATGAATGGGAATAATACATCACAATCTATAAAATTGTTTATCAGCTATTCTGATACTGATTATAAAGAGCCAACCCTAAAAACTGGTATATCAAGTTTGTATTAAAATAGAAAAACACATTTTTTCGACAAAATATTTTCGGTTTTGAGATTTAGAAAATTTGGTAAAACACTTACATAGTGAATCCAAACGTTACAAGTCGAATCATATACTCAATATCCAATTTTTTCAATAAAGGAAACTTTTTAAAATAAACCAAGATTTACCTTCATGAAAAATATTCAAATTTTTTCAGTTAATCTCATCCTTGTCCAAAATTATCAACAAACCTAGTGAAAAATATTTTAAATCATGTAATGTGAAAAAAAATTATAGAAAGTGGTACACAAAGTAGGAAAACTATTATTATTGGGAAATCATGAAAACCCTTGAAATCATTAACAATATTTAATAATTTTTACCTTTGTGAAGTAGTAAATACTTTCTTATAAAAATAATCTAATTACATATCTTTTTTGTAATCATAATATTACTATAAAACCCATAACATGAATTTAAAACACATAAGTGTTTTTTGGGAAATAATTATACTTGTTATAAATGTAATTAATATGTAGCTGATTTCTATACATTCCACACCTATAAATTTAATATCTATATGGTTATATTCTTGACCCCAAGCATTATAAGGCTATAAAGGACCCACATGTCATTAGTTTATTATAAAACTACATGTCATTTCTTTATACCATAACCACCCTTTAAATGTACTTATATGATTATATAATCATGACACATAAAATCATGAATATTTTAAAATTTCACTATTACAATATCATTTCCACTAATATGGAAACATTTCATGTTATTAGAAAAATTAATCTATTTTTTAAACCCATTTTCAAAAAAACACACACATAAAAAATGGAAATAGTGTTTCTTTTTCTTTTAAAAGTCATGATGAATTTTAAGGGAATCAGAATAAAAAAATAATATTCATAAAGGCAGAAAAGTTTTCATCAATGTATACAAACTAACATTAATTTTTTTGTTTGAAATGAACATTGAACATTCTGTAATGAAAACATAAAAATGTTCCATTTTCAAAGTCATTGAATGAAAATCATAATGATAAATAAAATAAAATTTAAATTACATTGTTAAATAAATATATTAAAAAATACTAACATGGAGAAAAATATTTTTAAACAAATATTTAATCATTTATATAAATATTATTAAATCAAAGTGACCCATACCATATTGAAATGATTGAATCGTATGGATAATGAAATAATTACAAATAATAAACATTAAAATTGAAATCTAAGAATATTATTTTAAGTACCCTTTTCTTATTTTTAATATTTCATTTTTCCTTTAGTTTAACCATGATTTTTTATTGAAAAAAGGAGATTTTTTCTTAATAGAAGGTAGAATATTGTTGGTACATTGTTAGGGGAAACCATTTAACTTCCCCTAAGTATGGATGAAACCAATTTTATTTTGGGAGAAGATATTACATGGTTGGCACATATTTTGGAAAACCATGTGGGTTGACCATGTTGCTTGTTCCTATTGGAGAGAAAAGGATGAACTGTTGCCACACATTTTTTCATGTCGTGCAGGAAAACAATGTGACTTGTCTACGAAATTAAATGATGGAAATTTACCTTTATACCATTTTTATTTTAACCATAAATAACTTCTATTCTACCCTATTCAATAATTTTATCCCTGTGATCCCCCTCTTTACCCAATTCAACATCTTGATCTTCATTACATGGGTCGTTATGGTATTGTACCTTCATGTAATCATAAAATAAGTCATTTTTATCTTGATTTCTCATTTTTTTAGGGTTTATATTTACTTCTTCTTGATATATTTTTTCCATACCAGATAGTTTTCTTAAGCAGGGATTTATCTTTTGTGGTTGGATGAAATATTAGTGGTTATTGATTGATCCTCTCTTGAAAGAGTCTAGTGGTGGTGGGGTTGTAGTTTCCCACTGATTTCCAAAATTTTCAAGTATCTGTTTTGTGGTTACATGATTTTTCATTATTCAAAAACTTTAATATGATTTATGGGTTTTATAAATGTTCCATTTGTATTATTTTTGTGGAAATTAATATTTTTTGTAAAGGATTGGAGATTACCATGTGATGAATATTATTTTTCTAATAGAAGGTGGTTATATTTCATATGTTCTCTATTTTAGTGTTTCTAAATTATGTTTTATACCTTTTTTAAAAGGTGAAAAATGTATTATCAAAGATATTTAAGGGTTAAAATTTGTTGAAAGTGGGTTTTACAAGAGAAATGTTTTTTCCATGTGGTATTCTTTGATATAAACCTTAAATGTGTATTTAAAATGTGAAAGTGATGCGAAATTTTTTGTAAAATGGGTTTGATGTGAATGTAAATTTTAATGGGGATTTTACCACAGAAATACCTAGATTCCATGTGTGTTCCTCTTGTTGTGTTTTTATATAACATTCATAAATTGTGCATTTGGTGTGACATGTATTTCCAAATTATTTTTTTTTCATTTTTGGAAAATGGAATGTGGTTTTGTTTGGGGAAATTAGTGGCTTCCATTTGAGTTTTGATCATTTCATAAATGGAAAAATTTTAATGTGTTGATTTCCATATGTTATTATGGTTCATGGAATGTGTATGTGAATGTTTTGATTTATATGATATGAAAATTTAAGAATGATCATAAATGGAATATAGGGTATCTTAATGGGAGAACTATAATAGGCACACTAGTTGATTCAAAAGAGTATGTGGCACATGTTCATCTAGTAGGATTGATGATTACAACAATAAATAATGTTGAGATATCATTGGACCCCACTAAACCTTGGGATACATTCACCTATAGTGGCTCATGCATGGGAACACTGTTTGTATTGGATTATGTTATGGGGACTTCTTTATCATGGGATTAATTATCTTCTAGTCTCTCATGTATGGGAATATTTTTGGTAGTTGATTTGAATGTTATTTATCATTGATATATGATGTTCATAGTGTTCCTTGTGTGATAGTTACCTATAAAGATTTTATATGATGGTACCTTGGGAAATGATCAAAATTTTATTTAGTTTGAGCCATCAACATATGGTAGACCATGTGTATATTTTTTTTAATAAAGCATATATGTGAAAATTGTTTTCCATAAAAAGTTTTTCATGAGAATGTTTTCATTAAAATGTTTCCTAGAAATTTTTCAAATATTATTTGGAAATATGAATGATCATTTATCTTTATATATTATATCATCGAATCGTTTTATGTGGAATCCTACATATATTGGGATCACACCATATATACATTGTTTAGTATATATAGACTTCTTTTACGTATAACCATGGTAAATAAATTATGTATTGTGGTAGTGATGGTGGATCTGATTGCCAGTATTCCACTTCATTCACATGTGAGTGGTGGTATATTTCGGGTAATTTCCCTCTTGTTTTATAGGGGTTTTAGTGATAGTTTCGCATACCCATTCTCTTATAGTAATTTTTTCTTTGTTTAAATTTCTAAACTATAAATCGAAAAATTGTTGCACCTCATTTTGTTATAGATACCAAATTTTTTGATGTTTAAACATGTTTGTTATTTGTGAATATTTTAATGTGTTAAATCATTCATAAATTGTATTTTTGATACCTAATAACTAGTTTACACACCCTGGGGATTAGTAAAGTCCTTCAGGCCAATCCAGGAATTATCCCATGTGTCGGGGTTGATTGAAAAATAGCTTGGTTCATGACCAAACGATATCAGATCAGGTTACACTCTTTTTGGGTCATGTTATTTGGGATTACTCTAGAGATATCATAACTAGGATATTCGGGGCTTGAGTTTCTAAGTGCATGTGGTTTCTTAGACAATATAACTTGTGATAGGTCCTAAGACACCATGGGATGTTGGTATTAGGTTTGAATTATCATATTAGTGAGCTGTATATATTGTAGACTATATATAGACACTAGGTAGTGGTGGAGTAGAGTAGTTGGTATAGATTGTTATTATTATGGATTCAGTTATGTTATGATTTATTGATGTGTTTGATATTTTTTATTGTTGTTGAAAATTATCATAATGTGTGTTGAGGGACTTTTTTATAGTTGTTTCTTGATGTAGTAAAATTTCAACACATAGAATTCATGTGAAACCGTGGGTAGAGTCTATAGAGAGTTATACCACACTAATTAATTATTTTTTAGTGGAAACTATGGTTCATGATATTCAATAATTTGGTTAATGAGCGAGTGGTGGTACTAATCAGGGTTGAGTAGCTGAACTCGGTCTTGGATGAAACAAAGCTCTGGAGTTCCTCAAGAACAAGACGGAAACTTTCTGAGGTTGCATGGAACCTCATGAATCAGAGGAGGGAAATGATTAAATAGAGATAATGTTATAATTTATTGATACACTAAATATAGTTAAAGTGAAATTTACTTTATTCTTGTTAGAAGGTACAAGTTTTAACTGATGTTTCTCTATGGTTCAAGCTAGAAATAACGCGATTATGTGTTGGAAATACTTCATGAAAAAATTAAATGAGCTTTATTTTCATGGGATTTTATCCTTCCTTAAGTCCCAAGAGTTTTTTTGGAAATTCCCCAAGAGTTTAGTCTATGATGTAATATGATAACTTCTATACAGAGCTAGATCGATATGCACCAATGATCATTTAAATTGTGGAGATTAAAGATGAAATGTTTGAGATGGAGTTCAATCCAAATATTTTATATTAGTTATTTTTATTCAATGAGAAACTGATGATGAGGTGGTTGATCATTCCATGATGATAAAAATGGATTGTTGAAGCATGTCTAGTTTCTATGTATCTACATCAGTAGTGGCAAGTGACAATTTATCTGTGAAGAAGCGGAATAGGGATGGTTAAGGGAAGATGTCAGGCGGTAGTTCAGGTTATCTTTCCCATTTATCTTCATCTGTGGCCTTTTATGATGGGTCAGTTATATTTCATTAGTGGTTGAAAACAAGGAACATGAAACTAGTGTGTTAATCTCCACCCTCTCCTTGTCAATGGTGCATATTTCTGGGGACTTGCATCTATCTTCAAAAGAGGTGTGGCCATATCTATGTAGTGTAGGAAGTGTAGATTCCAAGGTGATGTTAGATAAGTCAAAACAATATAGGACAACATATTTTAAGTTTTTAGGTCATGGAATCTTGGTTGGATCCACTTTGTGGAAGTTTCAATCTAAGATGAGGGAAATTCATGTGTTGGATCAAATATAAGTGTATTTAAATGCACATCTTGTGATAGTGCAATGTACCTTTCTTTTTTTATCATATTTGGTTATAGTTTATTTGATACCAATTACCTTATTTCTTTCTTTTATTCACCTCATGTGGATTCTTTAATGTTACCAATTGATATGATGTAATTTTCTATGGTGTTAGTAATGCTTTTTTTTTAATAATCAAGAACATAGGTTCAGGTTTACTTCATTCCCATTATCCATGTCATGGGTTGAGATGGTATGGGATTTTATAGATATTGAAATAGATCATTTTGACACGATCCTCAGTATGGATGGGATGGTGTGTTTTAATAAGAACATATATTTTTATTTGAGTCGAGTGTATTTTCAGTAACCTAATGAAAGTATCCATGTTTATCATGGGTAATGGAATGATCATACATGATATGCTAGACATCCAATTCCAAAATTGGGAAACCTCATTTCACAGATATATTTAGACAGATTGGAAGATGGTGAAAGTGTTTTTGATGGAGGATTACCTTATGTGCAGGATAAGATCCGAAATTATTTTCTAGAGGATTTATCAGGTCTTCCTTGGAAAGGAATGTGGAGTTCACTATTAACAAGGCCCTCTGAACTCAACCAATATCTCTTCCTTCACATCTTACAGCCCCCACTAAGAGAGGGAATAAATGTTATAAATAACCTTTTGGGAATAAAATGTATTCATTCACCTAATAATCTCACCATGGGCCTCCCTAGTTCTGTTTTTGAATGAAAAACGATGGATTTTTCTCGTTGTGAATTGATTACCATAAGATGATTAAGGTAATAATTAATAAAATATACCATATTACCTTTATTTATTCCCTTTTCAATCAGCATAACTTATATGGGTGGTTCTATAATATTTATATGAGTTTCAAGAATAACCAATCCATAGTTAGGTAGGCGGATGTTATGAAAACATATTTTTGATAAATTCATGACAATTTCGAGTACATATTCATGACATTTGGGTTAACCACGTCACCATTCTTCATTACAATAATTGGTAAAATGGGGTCTCACCAGTATATCAAATCCTTTTGTGGTATTTTTTGGATAAAATCTTAGTATATTCTTGGACTAAGGAGGAGCATCAGAAGCATCAAAGAATTATTCTTATTACTCTTCATGATCATCATCCCAATGAAATGTTTTCTAATTTCACTTTTTGGATCATGGAGGTGAGGTTTCTGGGACATGTGATCTCAAAATGTGGGGTTTTAGTGGACTTAATGATGATTATTGTAGGTGTTTCATAGGAACAAACTAACTAATTTGTTTGAGAATAGTAGATTTTTGGGCCTTGTTGACGATTTTAAGTTGTTTATTCGAAAAAAAATTTCAACATAATTCATCCACAAATGTTCTTAAATAAAAATTTGTAACATTTCAATAGATCCAAGAGTGTTTGTTTTCCATTGTAGTACTAAATAAATGGTTGGATCTATTTTGATCTTAACAGATGCTAGAAAGGGATATGTGGTCTATTGCGATGCCTTACGTATGAGCCTTTGGTGTATGATGATATAGGACGTCCATGTGATGGCTTATAGTTAATGCCAAAACTAACCTCATGAAAATAATTACCCAAAATATGACCTAGATTTATATGTAGTGACTCATTCATTGATTATATGAATCCATTATATTTTTGGGGAGAATATTGATATTTATTTGGAGCATAAGAACTATTCCCACATTTTATACTAGATGGATTTGAAAATGATGTTGTGTCATTGGTTTGAGTATCTTTAGCGGTTAAAATATTATGTACTCTATAACAAAGGTTAAATGTGGTTGCAGATTATTCGATAAGAAATGTGGTAGTGAAATCATCGAAATCATCCAATGATGAGTGGACATTGAATGGTCTTTTCACTCAAATGGATCTCAGGACCTAAGAGCACAATGGAGGTTTCATGTTTTCTATGGTTTAGATGAAGCCTTCATTTATGGATATGATTCATTTGGATAATCTAGGTTATGAGTTGAGCTAAGAGTGAAAGATGTTTAGAAATGGTGGGGATGTTCCTTGTGAATGGTTATTGTCTCATCATAATGCTTTCTTCTTCAAGGGTCTCTTCGTGATTCCATTTTCATTAAAGAAGGAGGAAATGTGGGATAGACCCCATTCATAGTGGTCCATTCATCATAGTGATACCAAGATGTCTTATGACATGCATCAAATTTTTTGGTGGCATGGAATGAGGCAGGACATAGATTCATTTTTATCGTAGTGTTATAAATGTCAAAAGTAAAACGAAGAGCACCAAATGACATCCAGTTTGTTTCAGACACTACCCATTCCTACATGAAAGTCGTATAAGATCTAAATGAACATAATTATTGGAACATTTCATACACATTGGTGGAGGAAATATTTTTTTAGTGATTGATCAAAAGACCAATCCAGCATATTCCAATCCAATTAATGGATTCAAATAAGGTGGATAATTTTGGGTATGTAGTATGTACAGGAGGTTTGAAGGCTTCATTGTCTGTCATCAAGAATAGTTTCATAAAAGGGGCCATGTTTTAATTCACTGTTTTGGAATACCATAATATTTAAATGGGGTCACATGTTATGTTGAACACAACATACCACCCTCAAAAAGATTTTTCATATGGATCATGTGAATCAGATTTTTGATTAAAACTCAGGGAAAGTGTTTTGGATTTTTCAGGTTTGTGGGATAGCCATTTGGGATCAGTTTCATTTTAATATGACAAAAGTTATCTATTATTTGTTAATATGGATAACTTTGAGGTTATTTATCATCATTCATTCCAATCACATTTGTGTTGAGCTAATGTATGATAGACCTCATTATTGGGACTGAGCCTTGAGCATAAAACATCGAAAAAAGATAATTTTATTCGGCATCATTCATTTAATGTGATGATTTTAACAAGTGTTATACTGATCATAGGTGGAGAGAATTATATTTTTCTACTAGTTATCATGAGTTTCTAAAAGTTTCACCTTATTTCTTTCATCGTCACTATGGTATGAAAAACAAGCTAATGACATGGTATGTCAGGCCCTTTTTAATTACAGATCTGATTGGTAAGGTGGAACACATGTTAGATTTCTTTTATTAGTTCTAGACAATCCATGATGTGTCCCATATCTCTCTATTGAAAATGTACAACCCATATTGATCACATGTCTTTAATTGGGAAGAGTTAAAATAGTGCATGATTTTTCTATGTTTGAATGACCAGTATGGATTGTGGATTCAAAGGAGAATGCACTTCATGGTAATTATATTCCATTGGTCCGAGTTCATTGGATGATAAATAATTTTGTTCATGAGTCTTGGATGTAGATTTATTGGGATTTAAAGGAGTATCCATTATTTTTTTCCAATCAATAATTAGGATATTTATTTGGGGGTGGATTGTTTTTTTGGGATACTTTTCATATATATAAATCTATTTTGAGGTATTCCTTTACTTATTTTTAGTATGGATTTTTTTCTATGGGTTTCCATTTGAGTTTTTGTACGAATATATAGAGATTGGTCTTGGAAGCAGGTGGCGTACGTTTGGCACTTTGTTAGGGGAAACTATACACCCATCTCTAGGTAAGAGTGTGTCCAATTTTCATTTTGGGTATCAAAAACCACAGGGTTACCACATGATTTTGATGGCCATGTGGGATAATTTTGAATCTTGTTTCTCTCTAATAGTGAGGGACACATGGTTGATGCATGTTTTTCAAACCATTTAGGAAAACCCAGGGACTTGTCCAATTCATTAAGAAGTGAAAATTTACCTTTCTACCCTCTTCTATTGTAACCCTAAATCTCATCTATTCCACCTATTTATGTAATTTTCGCCCTAGGATATAAATCTCTCCCATGTGACTTGTTGATCATTAATTCTTTTGTGGCCTTGGTTTGATAATGTCATGGAATCAACACATATGTCCTTTTCCTCTTGATTTCACTCATTCTATAGGGATTCCCTTTCCTTTTTCTTGAGTTCTTATGTTATAGTGGGTTGATTGTCCTAAAGTGGGCATTATATTATATTTTTTAGTGAAATATTGATGATTATTTTTTGATCTATCCATAATAGGGTATTGTGGTGGTTCAATTATTATTTTCTAATTATTTCTTGACGTTTCTATGTTGGAGGTATGTGGTTCCATGATTTTACATTATCAGATGGTTTTGACCAGCTTTTTTTCATAAATTTATTATTTGGTTAATTTTTTGTGGTAAATGTTTTTTTTTAAAGGGTTTGAGATGACCATGGGATATTTTTTTTTAAATAAATGATGTTGGTTTTGTTTCATGTGTTCATCATTTTAATGTTTCTTATATATGTTTTTTTCTTGTGAAAATGGGATGAAATTCTTTTTCAATGATATTTAAATGTGAGAATGTTTTGAAAGTGTTATATCAAAGGGAAATTTATTTTGGTACATGTTGGATTGTTTTTCTTCACCATAATAATGTCTTTGAAATGTGAATTTAATTTGAAATAGGTTATAAAATGTGTTTGATGTGAATATGAATTTGAATGTGGAATTTCTCCTCGAAAGGGTTGTATTCTATATGAGTTATTCTTTTTTGTTTTTTCAAATGTGTTTCTTTAATTGTGATAGTGGTGCAATGTTTATTTCAAAATGGTTTAAACATTTGTAGAAAATTTGAAGTGGGTTTTTATTAAAAGGGGTCATTTCCATTAGAGTTTGGATCATTGAATCATCATGAAAATGAAAAATTAATGATTTCCATGAGTTATTTTGGTGTTTTTCTTGTGTATGTAGACGTGTTTATTTTTGTGATATGAAAAAATAATTTTGAGAACAAAGGGAATCCTAGGAATCTAAGTGGTAAATATAAAACTAGAATTCTAGTTGATTTGGAATAGGCTGAAGCCAAAATATTAAATTTTTATTTGCGATTACAAAATGAAAAAAAATGTGATATGAAAAAAGACCACTAGTTTTTTGGATGAATTCCCACATAGTGGCTTGTCCATGGGAACATTGTTGGAATCAAATTATGATATGGATACCACCATACATTGGGATGTGTTCCCCTCTAGTGGATCATGCATGAGAACATTATAAAGAGTAATGTTTGAGGATTTTGTTCACTATGGTATGAGGTTCATAGTGTCTAACATGTGAATGTTAGGTATAAGTATTTTACCATGGTTCTATATTGTTTCATAATTCTTATGTGACGTGGTGTGAACATTTGGCATACATTAGACCTTGTGTAAATTTTTATTTCATGCAAGATTATATTTTAAGAAGTTTCTCCTCGAAAAGAGTATCTTGATAAATTTTTCCTTTAAAAGGTTTCCTAGAAACATTTCAAATATTCTTATAGAAATATGTATTTTGATGTGTCTTTAATTGTATAGAATGTAATGGATTTTTTGGGTGGCATCCTACTGAGATCTAATCACACCCAATATAAAACTTTGGGAGCATGTATAATTTTTATGTATAAAGAAAATAAATGAAATATGTATCTTAGTTGTGATAGTGAATTTGGTTTCTAGTGTTTCAATTATTATAGTTGGTGGTGGTTGTGGCTTTATGGAAATTTCCCTCTTGTTTCATATTGTTTTTTAGTATATTTTGTTTTTCAGATTTTGTGGTAGAACTTATGTTTTTTTAATGTTATAAACATTGAATTATTAAATTTTTGTACCTTTTTGGTTTTTTTATTAATTATTATAATTTTTAAAGTTCTTTGATATATTTTTTATGTTAATCGGTGAAATGATTCCCAATGTTCTTAGTTGATACCTACGAGATAGTTTTTCTAGCCTGTTGGGATTGGGAATGCCCTTCAAGCTAGGACATGAATCATGCCTTGTTTTGGGTTTGCATACACCCTAGCTTAGTTTGTGACATTAAATAAAATTAAAATAAGTGAATTCATGGTATTATGAATCAAAAGGTATGTTCTTATACCTCATAATAAATGTTTGGTCTATAACATCAAAATATTCCTCAACAAAGGGAGATTGAGACATAATACCACACCATGAGTATGACACATCACATACAATCCATATATTCCCAAATAATAAACACAATTTAACTATGTACTTTCTTTATCACCTTTTCTTGTTTATTATTACTTATATATGAATTATTTTCTTGTTATAAAAATTACATAACTATTTATTTTCACATTAAGTGTTTTGTGGATATTTGGTACATGAGTCAAAAATAACTTTGGAATGATGTAAATAGTCAATGTGGTCATTAATCCTTCATATAAATCAAATAATACTAAAATTGTATCATTTATATACCTTGAAAATAATTTAAAAAAATCATTAACTATGGGTATGAATATTTATCTTCATTATAATCTGGGAGATAGTTGGTAGTATGTACATATGAGAAACGTTTCTATTTTTCAATGATTATTATGGAAATAAAGTTTGTATTATTTGTTCTTTATATAATGATCATAATATAATTTATATCATATTAATAATATATATATATAATTAATGTGATGTGGTGAAAAAATGAATCACATTACCTTTTGGAGGTGATAGTTCACACGTACGTATGAATGGTGTTACTATTTTTATATGAATGGAAATGTATTAATGTAAATGGTATATTTTTATCTACTAATTATAAATATGTCCTAAATATCATATAAAAAAATTAATTCCATCATTATATTCATTGTTCAGACACAATGATTGAAAATTAATTATATTGATTCTTGAGGTTCTAGGCAGGCGTACACTTGAACAAATATTTCATCTACTATTTGATTGAAGTGGAGATGTATCTAGGTGATGATATTAATATAATACCATCTATTTATATTTAGGATACTTGATATATTATTTCATATTGTTAGAAGAATATTTTATGGGGTTTATAGAAGATACAAACTAAATACAGTTAATTAAAAATGATACCTCTTCCTCGGACCACCTCATTTTCATAGCATCTAAAGAAAACTAAGGATGGTGTTCTTACTAATATAATATATCTATAATGATGGTAGATATTCTATTAATGTATTTTAGAAAATAAAAGTCAAAATAAACAGGATTCTCATTATATTTAAATGATATGAATGGGTTTTCTTTTGTTGATGAGAGGGACACTCAAGGAATTCATAAAAACATTAAACTAATATAAAATAATTTTCTAATAAAAATAGATAAAAAGTGAGGTATTATGAATTTAGGATAATTATGGGTAAAAAATACATCCAAGATAAATTAGAGAAGTTATTATTATTTTTTAATCGTTTTCTTTTTTTAATCCTTTTTAAAACCCTTTAACTCTTACTAAGATTGCATGTAATGTACATATTGAGGGTTAATATATTTATAATAAAATACAAAAATATATTATATGAGTTGTAGAATAAATTTTAGACTTATACCAATGATATGGAAATATTATATATTTTTATACATATTATATCATTTTTAAATAATATATTTATTTTAAAATATCATTTATGTTAATTATTACTCTATTCATTATTCTGTACATTACAATAAATAAAACTACAAAGATATATTCTACGAAAGACTTATAAAAATTACTAACATGCAAAATTAATATTAGAAAACCTATTACGATAATAATTACATTGAATTATTTTTATGTTAATATTTTAAATAAAATTTATTTGATATTTTTAATAATTAGACAATTATATAATCAACAACTAGTCTTAATAGTGGATTAACATCAGAGAAATGGATTCATATTTTTCTAAACCAATGAAAAAATAACAGGTGTGATGTTTTTGGTGTGTTTATTACTAAGTATTAGTGTGGAAAAGTTTTTTATATGTTTTAACATCAGTTTTAATAAAAACCAAATCCAAAAACATTTGACTAACCTCTTTGTGGTGTTATTTTTTTTCCAAAAAAAACTAACCCTAGAAATAATAAATAATAATTTTTCTTTGATTTTTAAAAAAACGGATGCCAACCACTTTTTTCTAGGAATATTTTGTGTTGTTTTTGGGAATAACCAATGCCAAAATCCTTTTATAAATTTTCGGGATCAGGAAATCCCCGTTTTGTTGGATATAAAAAACGTTTCTCCATAATCATGATCGCTCCCTCCCATATTGTAATGACTCTATAGGTGACCCAGTGATCACCAATGTACATTGTTGTATGTTTTCATTAATTTTCACAATTTTTGGTCTTCATTATTCGTCCTCTACCATTATTTCATCATCCATCGATTTATTATTTCTTTAGAAACCTATTTCTTTCTGACATTTAACTGTGGAATCATTTTATTTTTCAGTTCATCTGTATTGTTCTTTTTATAATCATTTTTATTACATTTGGATATTTTTATTATTCCAACACATTAAAAAAAGTGATGTTTAAATTAGAGATCTAATTTCCTTGTTGAAATCGGAATTTTGTAAGGGTTTTTTTAAATTTTGAAGATAAATTATATATCATTTAATTATATTTTTTTATTATTAGCATTATTAGTTTTCAGTTTAATACTATTTAAAAATGTTCTTGTAACTTTTTTTATTTTGAAGAAAACATACTTGTTGAAATTATCCAATGGTCATGATGACAATATCACATGAATAATGATATAGAATACCATCATTCATTAATAAAATGGGCATCAGATATAATGAATTTATAATTTTCACCTATAAAATTAATGCAACAATTAATAATTTAGACACATGCAACACCAAACTAATATAAAAACAACGCAAAATTAACTAATAATAGTTATATGATTGAAAATAATAAAATTATAATATATATAAACACTTGTATATAATATAAAAATAAAAAAATTAGTATTTCCAAATTTGTATTATATATGATGTTTCCCATATGATTATTTAAAGTTTCTATTAAATGTGTTTTTTATAATTTATTTGTTTATATATATATATATCTGTTTAAATGATTATAAGTTTTAATATATTCACCAATAATATTGAGATATCAGGTATGGAATAGATCCTAATTAGAGTATTTTACCATTAAATACTAGTGAATATGAAAAATTAGTTGATTAAATCATCTAATGTGCTAAATGAAATCTTCAAAACATTGATTTGATTTTATATCTATGTGTGATGTGTTTGAATATGAGAAAGTTAAAATCCAATGAAATTAAGGATGATCTCATTCATTATGGATTTATCCATAATTAGACATGTTGGGTCTAGCATCATGAATGAGTTGAAAATTCAACGATCAATTATATTTAAAATATTCATAATAATGTAGAGGATCGTATTGATGAATCAATTCATAATTTAGGTGTTTAAACCATAAAAAAGAAACTATTTAAGGATTTTGTGGAGATTCTATGAAACCAGTATACCCGGGTTTCAATAAATATACATTGTTATTAGTAGTTTTGAGATTAGTTAACTTTAAAGAATGAATCGGATGGAGTAACAAAATTTTCTCAAACATAATTGAAATTTTAAAAAACTACTTAAAAAAGGAAACGATCTTCCTGATAAAAATTATGTGGTGAAGAAAATATTATGCTCGTTGGTATTGGGGTATAAAATATACATTCTTTCCCTGTTCAATAAAGAATATGAATATTTATCAAGTTGTCTTACATTTAGTACATCATGATATAAGATGGTTGAAAAAGAACACATATTCTTTCTTAGGTACTGACATATAAATTAAAGAAAAATCAATTTGATAATTTCTAATGATATCATCCAATAATTATTTCATAATATTTTGATATTTCAACTTTGATTCATTCTTAGGAACTATAATCATAGCTTTTGCTAAAACAATTTGGTACCTTAAAATAATTCCTCATTTGAAGAATCTAATTAAAAATTCAATCAAAGCAATAAAATTATGATAAAATTCACATGAGCACATCTCTAAAGGTAACTTACATCACCATAAAAATTCACCATAGTGGAAGAAATTTGTTAACGATTTCATGATTTTATAAGTGATGTCAGAAATCATACAATGTGATTGGGTACTGATGGAATGAATCCATATCTGAGTCTAAGTAGTGAACATAGTTTATGGCCTATTTTTTGTAGTTTAGAACATTTCCCCACATTTATGTATGAAGAAAAAAATATGTTATAATGAGCATGATTATTTCTGGACCAAAATTGATAGGAATTGATGTTGATGTGTATATTTCACCATTGATTTATGATTAGGAACATCTATGGGAGACTGGTGTTAGTTTTTATGATGAATACATGAATGATTATTTTATTTTGATTGACATGACAATTTTCAATATAAATTACATTCTTACATATGTAAACGTATCTGGATACAGTGTTAAGGGACATAATTCTTGTCCAATTTGTGAGGAAGGTACTTTTTATTAACAATTGTATAATGGAAAAAAGACATTGTACATGGTACATCAATATTTTTCTCCAATCGATCATCCTAATCATAGATTTTAAAAAGGATTCAATGTTTTATAGGAATACACCCTTCCCCCTATACAATTATCTGTTGAAAAATATTACAATAAGGTGAAAAATATTGACTTGAAATTTTGAAATACTAAAAGATACGGTCTACCAAAAGATAAGTCCAAGGAACATTCTAACTATTCCGAGATATTTCTACCTATAAATATATAAAATAAGGTAGTTTTAATATAATTACATAAAATTTTGAAATAATATAAGTTTTGGTCTCCAAAAAAATATCTCTATGAAATATTCTAAATATTTCAAACCATCTTATTAGAGATTCTTAAAGTAAAACATAATATCAATGTTTTTCATTTTGAGGAAGGAAATATATGACAGTTTGATTGGAACATTATAAGAAAAAAAGGAAAGAAAAAAATATGGATTTGATTCTTGACTGGACTTGATTTCTTTGAGAATACATTTGGAGTTATCTCCCACTATGAAAGGAAAGAGTACATATTTACCACTAGCTTTCCACTTGTTAAGTATGATTTAGAAGACTAATTTATATCAGTGACTTTATGGAATAAATGTACATAGTTGTTATTCTCCAAATTTGAAGAATTTGGGGTCCTTTAAGGATTGTAAATTTATATGTATGAAACATCATGATTGTCATGTATTTATGCAATAATTTCTACCAATTGCATTGCAAGGTATATTGATGGAAACTGTCAGAAAGACAATCCTCAGGTCAAGAAAATTTTTAAATCCCTTTTTAGAAAATTCATTGACCTCAATTTGTTACATCTGTTGGAGAATGAAGCATATCTTATTCTTTTTCAGTGAGAAATGAAATTACCAAATAATTTTTTGATATAGTGGTTCATCTGGTGATTCATTTGGAGTGGAAGATAAGAATATGTTGGACTATTTATTTATTATTGATATATTTTTTTGAAATATTTATGATATTTTTGATGGGACAAGTTAATCATCCTTATTGACTAGAAGCATATATTGTTCAAAAATATGTATCGGAGGAGGTTATCGAGTTCTATACTGATTATTTTTTTGAAGTGAAGCATATAGGTATCCCTATATCTCAGTATATGATATTTGATAGTGAAGGTTAGGGATTCAAGGCCTAAAGGTAAATATCATTCCATGGTATGAAGTAATGTATGCACATTTATACAATGTGAACAACACATATGAGGTTTAACCATATATATCATCACATATTTTATAATTAATGTTATGATATCCATAACGAAATTAAAGTATGATTATGATTGAGCATAAAATTAAATTTTTATTGTGGTTTAAATAGATTTTCACTAAATATGCATCTTCATTAGAAGCATTGAAATTTTTATAAGGGTGGCCATATCATAATTTGATCACATGGTCTTGTTTTGATATTAAATGTTTGCATTTTACCAAATTAACTTTGATGAAAATAGATCTATTAAAAATAGTGGTATAATTGTCATCCCTGAAGGGATTCAATTTTTTTAGTGCAAAGAATAGAAACCCAATTTCTACATTAATGGAATATTTTGATGTTCCTGAAGACATATGATAAATTTATTATATTAAATTTCAAGTCACCATGTTTAATTGTAATTGGGTTGAAAGTAATTTTGGTGTTAAAAATGAGGAATATGTCATTAAACTAGTCAATTTGAAATGATTTAGTTACAACGAGGAACCATTTATCATGGCCACACATTATTAGAAATTATTTTCTATCATCGATCAATTAATGGATACTAGTCCTGAAATTTTCCAGGAAAAAGAATCCATTTGGCTGATGAGGATAATGATGATGTTATTGATTTATATGAGGCTTCTTCATCTATTAAACAATTTCTGGACAAAAGTATGAAAATGCAGACATAGTTTATACAATATGAAGCGATAATGTTGAATGGATATCAGAAAACAATAATGTACTCTTATAATTAAAATGGTAATTATTTAAATTATATTGCAGTTTTGAAATTTATATTTGAAAAACTATATTATTTAATAACTATCGAATATTTATTTATATATATTTCATTTTTTATTTTATTATTTAAGCTAAATATTGATATTCCATAGTTATGGTTAAACATTTATCATTTAAACACATTATGTACATTATTATATATTGGTTTAATTTTTTAATATGATAACACCATTTCATAAATTTATATTTATAATTTTAATTTTTTCTGTCTTTTTAAAAGTATTATTTATATTTAATAGTTCCCCTTGCATATTTTTTGGTCTAGAATTATAACATTATTTTTTTAATACTTACACATGTTTTCCAATTTTTTTAGTTAAATTTTTCAATTTTCATGATTTATAATTACTAAAATGTCTAATAATTCTTAAGTACACAAACATTTCACTACATTTTATAGTTACAAAGATTGATATAGATAGAGAGATAGATAAACATCTATAGAGGTATATTTTTTTCATATTATTAAAAATATAGTAATATAATTAGCTAATAAATAATAACTTTTAATTTAAAAAACAATAATTCTACTCTTTCTGATGGGACTTCATTTAGAGAGTCATATGAATCTTGTATTCGACAATTGAATCGTCGAGTTGGTAAATGTGGAATTACAAATTTACCAAAACTATCAATTTTTATGGAGAGAAGTGATTACATATTCTTTTTGATTTAAATAATAATAAAACTGGACAAAATGAAATGATATTTATTAGATATATTGGCATGCAGAGCTATTATAAACAAGATATTGTCATTTTGAGTATGATTTTCTTTCCTTCATCTTGAATTATTCCTCCACTATATTTATAGTTTTTATAAAAAGAGCCTTTGTGAACTACCATTATAATTTCTGGAAGATTTTTTTAATTATATTATGTTATTTGAAAATTTATGAGTTGAATGAGGATCTTATAATAGTTATATTGGGAAAAATAATGAAGGGGAAGCTATTTGGAAAATATAGTAAATGACAATTTTTTCCAAAAAGGATTCACTCTAGTTGAATATTTTTTACAATGAAGTAATCTGAGTTATCCTTACAAATTCAAAGACTATTATCGAGTGGCTTTATCCAACAATAGTAACTGAGTTTTTATATTCCTTGTATTAGTGGGATATTATCGGGGTTCGATAAATACATTTCACCACATTCTAATCCAATAACAAAGTTAACTTGATAAGGGGATATGTTTAGGATGGAATATGATTGTGAAGAATGTTTCCATGAATTGGAGAAGAGATTGGTTTCTGCACCTTTGGAAATTATACCCTCTATCATACACTGATACGTTATTTATAGTGATATTTCTATGGAATAGATTGTCTATATCCTCATGATAAATGAAAAAAGTGACTGATTTTTCATCATGATAGTTAAAGCCTCATGTGCTGAATTATCCTACGCATGACCTAGATCTAGCTATGATTGTTTTTATGTTAAAAATATGGAGGTTTTATTTTTTATGAAGGAAAATTTGATATATAAACAGATTTAAAAAGATTTATGAATATTGGATCAAATAATACTAAATATGTACAAGAGGGGGGTGAATTGTGTCTTTTTCAATTTCTTCCAGAACTGTGATGATGGAAAAATCTGTATATTAACATTATCAGAATGGTTATGTAAGAACCCGGATTTTGCTGAGAAATACTTGGGAATATTCTTGATAATATTAAAGAGCAGTTCCTTCAAACGGCGTGCGATTCCGGGACCTGGAGCGGCCGGAATTAAATTTTTCAGTGCGTTCACACTGGAAATGCGAAATAATTGGGATAACTCCTAAACTGAGCTTCAGATTAGAGATTCGAGTGTACGGATGGGTCCGGAATGGGGTGTTCACCCTAGGAATTACATAAAACATGTCATCGCGGGATGTTTGGACCCCTCACTCGCTTTCATAACGTTAAACGAATAAATTAATAAATTAATTTATTCGTTTAATGGAGAAACTCTAGTATATTCTAAATGGTGTCTCAGATTGGAAAACTGAGGGCGCTGTTGAGTTCAGAGCGTGTTGTTTACCCTAGTAGGGGTATAAGTTTCGCGGGCGTGAGCCGTTTGTGAAAAAATGGCTCCAGAGGCGTTTTCGTAATTTAGCGGCTCTGGTAGTTAAATTTTATAACTTTTGAACAGGGTCTCAGAATAAAATTCTGAGACCGCTGTTGCGCTCAGAGCGTGTTTCTTTAGCCTATGGGAGGCTAAATCCTGACCCCATCGGGAGTTCAGGTGCGGGGCCCACGGGCGGGGGTTTAAGTGTTTTTTTAAACACTTCTCCCCCCCCCCTCTTGGTTGTTCCCCCTGGCAGCCCCTCCTCTCCCTCTCCTCCTCCACCTCTGGCAAGGCGGCTCTGGTGAGGTAGCTTCGGCAAGGGGCGGCGCGGCAGTGAACTCCTCGTGAAGCTCTGGGCATCGCCCAAGAGGTAGGAGGTTGCATTGCGTTATCATTTTCGAACCGCCCTTTGAATTCAAATTTATGCATCGATTTGATGTTTGATCTTCGAACAACGCCCGTATATGCGTAGTACATTTTCTTTTCTTCCCATCGCTTCTTTCGAATCAAAAATACGAGTTCGAACATAGTCGCAAACTCCCACTAATGTTTGCGGGTTTTGGGATTTTGCGGCGGCAGCGTGGTGGTCCGGGGAGCTTCGGGGCGGCGCAGCTTTGGTTCCAGGCGGCGGCGCGGCGAGCAGGCGGCAGTGCGGTGCTTCGGTCGGGCGAGCGGCCAGCGGAGGCGGCCAGCTTCAGGGTGACGGCGAGGCGGGTCTCGGGCGGCGCCGGCGTAACACGAAGAGGGAGGGCCGCGGGGTGCGCGACCCCGCGTGCGGCGACCGCGACTCGCGTAACGCGGGTCTCTGTGGGAGAAAGGGACTGGCCGTCTAGGCCGATCGGTGGTGATAGGCCGCGGCCAGCTGGCCCCGGTAGACAGAACCGGACCCGCGGCCGGGCCGCGGGCCGGCTGTGGGCGGACCGGCCGGACCGGGCCGGTCCGGCCCAAGGGAGTTTCCCCTTTGGAATTTCCTCCACCCATAGCTTTTGCTAAGGGCGTCTGTTTGGCGCGCCATCAGCGGCAGCACGGACCTTGCGTCGTGGGGAATGTTTATAGCTAGTTTTGGGAATTTTTTATTCCCAAAAAGAGGGGCCGTGGAAGTGCGACGTGTCCTTCAGTGGACGAGCGTATTCCCTGAGAATCTTGTTTTGGACGGCGCGGACACGTCCAACGTCCGTTTTGTGCACCGTCAATGGTGTTACGACCCTGGCACTGAGGTAGAGGTTTCAAGGGTGGTTTCATGTGTCGAGGCCAAAGTTGAGGCACCAGCCCCACGGCCCGTCTTTTGAGCTGCGTGTAGCTTTTAGCCACTTTTTTCCTCGGACGTCCGTTCAGGGTGTGCGAGCAGTCAATGTTGGGTGTTTTTCAAAGGGCATCACGTTGGCGCAGTCCGCCCGCTATAATTCCGCATGATGGTGCGAGCCCCGCGAGGGCCGTTTTGGGAGTTTACGGTGACTTCCAGCTTTATCACAGGGCGACCGTTTTGGACAAGTGAATAGTCCATTTCGTGTACTTTTTCGAGAGGATCGAAACGGTGCGATCCGTTCATTGAGTTTCGGGACTGGGATGTGGGTCCCACATGGCACAGCTCATGTGCGGTGCACCGGGATGCACCTTGTTCTCCGGATATCCATTGCACTCAAGTGAGTAGTGTTTTTGACGTTTTTTCCCGAGGGGATCGCAATGATGCGATGCACCCAACTGTTTTCGGGGCCGAGGCTCGGGATCCTGGGACACCGTTCGGGCGTGAGGCGATGTTGGTGACTTTTTCGTCGGATATCCGTTGGAGGCGAGTGAGTAGTTGATCTTGCGTGTTTTTTCACGAGGATTACAACGGTGCGATCCGTTTGGTTGTGTGGAGCCTCTTGCACGATCTTGTTAAAAGTGGAAGCATGGAAGGTGCTCCAGTGGTGGTCCGTCCTACCTTGTCTGTAGCGGACCCTTGGTGTGTGATCGCGCACTCTTGGGAGAGTGATATAAATGGTTCATGAGATTTGGTTGGTCGTTCCTGGGCCTTTGAGGTGGAGTTGTTACATCGCGCCTTCGCGTTGACGCTGGGTGTCATGTGTACGATAGCCTTTGGGCTGGAATGAGGTACACTCCGGGAGTATACAGGAGCGCTTGGAGGTACGTGTGGTTGTTTGTACCTGAGGCTGTTTGTGCGATCAGTTGGGGTTGACGTGGGGCCACACGTCGTGAGGGCCCCATTTTCGTGCCTTGTTCTACTTTTCATACTTTGACCTCTCGTGACGTAGAGGGTCCCTCTGTGCTCGTTTGTTTGACTAGAAGGGTTGAATGGTCTCCCCCTGGATTCATTCTCGATGGATTGGCCGGTAGCAGTGCTGGTGACACCCAGTGATGGAGCAGACGTTGCACCTCTTTTGGGTGAGTTTTTCTAGAGTTGGGTGGTTGTGAGATAACCACTCCATGTTCGGTTGGCCAGTGTTGTACCCTCCAGTTTAGATGGCCAGGACAGTTCTGAGTTTTACCCTCCAGCGGGGCTGGGCAGTGGGTTACTCATCGGCCTCTAGGGTCTACCCTCAAGCAGAGACTGGGAAGTGGGTCGCCCGACACACTTAGGGTCTACCCTTCAGTAGAGACTCGACATTGGGTTGCCCGACGCACTTAGGGTCTACCCTCCAGCACAGACTGGGCAGTGGGTTTCCCGATACACATAGGGTCTACCCTCCTGCAGAGACTGAGCAGTGGGTCACCCGACGCAATTAGGGTCTACCCTCCAGCAGAGACTGGGCAGTGGGTCACTCGAAGAACTCTTAGGGCCTACCCTCCACCAGGGCTGGGAAGTGGGTCGCCTGATGATGTGTTAAGGTCTACCATCCAGCAGGGCTGGGCAGTGGGTCACCGGATGATGTGTTATAGTTTACCCTCCAGCAGGGCTGGGCAGTGGGTCACCCGATATCATATTATGAATTACCCTCCAGCATGGCTGGGCAGCGGGGACACCGGTTGGCATTCCAGGCTCAGTCCTTTCTACTAGGATAGTCTGAGGCTTTCCTCTGCGGTTACCGGAGCAGGACCCTTGGTTATACGGGTCTGTGTTGTGATGGCTTTGACTTTGAGGAGACCTCTCGACTACGGGGTAGTGACGAGGCGTGGTTTGAATTTCCCTAGAACTCTCAAGTATGAGGGACACTTTCCCCACCGATTCGCGTTCTTGTGACGTGATCTAAAACCGTGCGGGCGAGTCAGTGCCGCCCAAAGCGGATAGTGTCATGGTGTTGTGATTGAGCCCCTTGGCTTGCGGTTCGGGGCAGACGTGCGGGATGCTGGGCATCGATGATGGAGTTTCTTCTGGGACTGTTGGCGACTCATTTTCTTGGGCTGAGCTACGGTACAGAGATCCCCTTACGACGTTGTTCGGGTTTCTGGTTGAGCATACAGATATGTATATACCTTGTTTCCGGTACCCACTCCTTGGGTTTTGGCTACTCTCCTTCCAGGAGAGGCGAAGACGCGTGGGGTATACCACGTGCTTTCCGTGTCTAGCTTCTCGGGGTTGGATGAGTCTACTCTCCTGGTATAGGTAGCAAAGACTCGACGTGAAGTTCATCTTCTCACTGTTTCCAGCTCATTGTGTCTGGATGAGTCTACCTCCTTTGTCTTGTTGGGTTGAGCTGGACTCTTTACTGCACTCTTTGTTTTACTCTCTTCGCTTTCCCCTATTCGCTCTACTGCTCACCCTTCGGTACCTCCTTTGTTTCTCCCACGAGCCATCGGGGTATCCTACTGAGTATTTTTATACTCACCCCTACTTGGGATTTGCCCGCACTTGGTGTTCCCTTGCAGACGACAGACAGGTTGGTCGTGACTTCAGTGGAGCGTAGGAGCTTGGGAGCTTGGACCGCGTGCGGTGGTCGTGGCCGGGTTCCATGTGGGAGACCCGTCAGCTATTTCTTTTTGTTTTTGATTACCTATTGCCGGGTTGTAGCACTTGTTGGTTGGGTGCATGTGTTTCCCATTTTCTTTTTAGTGTACTTTCAGATCTCTTTGTACTTGTAGAGGTCGATGCACTCTTGGGGTTTATTTATAGCAGTTTCCCTTTGATTTTCATTTTACTCTTCACTTTTTCATTGAGTGTGCTGCGTGCGTGTGTACAGGTCTTAGGCAAAGGCCACCCCGAGTAATTGTGCCTTCTGCGCTGGTCGCCAGCCCCTGGCCAATGGAGGCGTAATTGGGGTAGTTGCGGCTTGAGCCCGGGTAGGGTCGGTTCGTGACAAAGTGGTATCAGAGGTGGTTCGTTCCTTGGGACGTTGTGCGGACATCCCTAAAAGAGGAATTTGTTGGGATATAGGGAAACGGTGTTAATGTGTCTCGAGAGAGGCTCTCAGGCCAGGGAGTCCAGTGATGGTGTGGCAGCCGATGTATCCATTCACTAGGACCCTGATAACCCCCTTGTCGACTTGGAATGCTGAGACACTCGTTGTAGAGAATAATTTGATTGTGCATCACATAGGACTGAGTCTTGACTGTCCTTCTTGAGTCAGCTCTCCATCGGCGTTGTTGTATTGGTATATACTTGTATGCTCATCTGACCACAGCACTCCTTGATAATATTCAGGATGTCTCCGCGAGGACAGCCAGCCAGGATACCACCTTTGGTTCGTGATGATGACCCTGTGAGCTACGAGGCCACAGTCTAGGACCCATCATGGGAGCCCTTTCTCTGGGTAGGATGGTAGCTGCACCCCCACCTGTTGAGAAGCAGGTAATTTCAGCAGAGCAGGCTGAGCTTGAGTGCAGGTTGAGCGCGCTCCGTGAGTTCCAGCGGCAGGGACCGCTGAGGTTCAGTGGTGAGCCAGACCCTCAGGCAGCAGAGGTTTGGCTCGAGGCAGTGGTTCACCTTTTCAGTCTTGTGCAGATGACGATAGATCATAGAGTGGCTTTGGTATCCAGCCTTTTTCTTGGATCATCTTGGCATTGGTGGAGTCTGGTGACTCAGTTTATTGACAAGACGTCGCATTCATGGGGCGTCTTTTGGTGGTTGTTCCATGAGGAGTTTTTCCCCTCCTGCATGTGCTCCGTTCGGATTTAGGAGCTCCTGCAGTTTCAGTAGGGAGGGATGACGGTGGCCGAGTACGTGGCTAGTTTTGTAGGTTGTGCACGCTTTTACCCGGAGTTGGTCCGTGGAGACAACATCCGAGCACAGAAGTTTGAGCAGGGTCTCCGACGAGAGATTCGTGCTATCAGAGTACCCTTGGGCATTTCCAAATATGTCGGGGTGCTAGAGCAGGCGCTGGTGACAGAGGGCTTCCTCTCATGTTTTGCAGTTGGTAGTGGCAGTGGGCGCGACGGAGCTGGGACGTCTGCCGTAGCTAGCAGGTGCCGGGGGACAGGACCTCGATGCAGGTGGCCTTCCCACTGCCGGTTTCAGAGACGTGGTCATATACCACTGTGGTGAAAAGGCGCAGGGCCTCAGCAGAGGATGCCCTTCCGTGAGTGGATCACGGGCCGTGGTCATACACGAAAGTGGCGCTGGAGGGCACCAGGGAAGCCCAGAAAGCGCCGGTGCTATGCTTGTGACGGGAAAGGTCACTTGGCACGAGACTGCCCGACCTGAGTTGCTGGGAGCTTCGGGCAGGCAGCAGGCGCACCACCACGGCAGAGGCAGCGCCGTGATCGGAGTAGTGTCCAGAGAGGTGGTTCTAGCAGATGAGCGGGAGGAGCTGGAGGTTGGGGACGATGTTACGAGATCTCCCCATCACCACTAGGCGGTCCACGACAGGCTCCGGGAGCTGACAGTTGGGACCGAGGACAGCCGTGATCTTTGATTGTCTACGATCCTACAGAGCATGGGATGGTGAGATGTACCCCTTGCAACTGTTCTACTTTTTGTAGTATAATTGTTAGGCTCAGCGCGTGCAAGGATTTTCTCCCTGCTCTTTGTTTGAGGTGTTACCAGGGTGATGCAGTGCATCGGGTGTAACCCTGTGTTGGTAAGGAAATAGGTGTGAGACCTTTTCCTTTGGTCGATGGTGTTGACTCCTTCACCTTTTGAGTGTGTAAGAGAGCATCGATTATGGAATCTAGTGTGACTAGATATCCTTGGGTGTTTCACCATATGGATATTCTGAAGGAGGGAATCGTCGGGACTTGTTTCAGGTGCGGGCGGTGATTCCATTCGTGGAGTGCGACGTAGAGGTTTGACCAGGGAGGTGAGATACCCCCAAGGGCCTTCGGGCCGTTTGAGACCGTGCAAAGGGATGACGAGGTACCCTACCGCCTTGCCCTAGCCCCGAAGTCTGCAGTGGGTGCACGACATTCGCAAGGGCCGACCTCTCATGAATGAATAAATACTTTGGTCCGTCTGCGGTGACGCAGAGCTGTGTGTGGGTTCTCCTGGGTATAGGAATTCCAGGTGTGAGCTTAGTACCCTTTGTTGCTCCCTAGTTTTTCTTTTCGGGGACGAAATGTTTGAAGGAGGGAATGAAGTAAGAACCTGGTTTTTTCTTAGAATGACTTTGGAATATTCTTGATAATATTCCAGAGTAGTGCCTTCAGACGGCGTGCGATTCCGAGCCCCGGAGCGGCCGGAATTAAATTTTTCAGTGCGTTCACACTGGAAACGCCAAATAAATGGGATAACTCCTAAACGGAGCTTCAGATTAGAGATCTGAGTGTACGTATGGGTCTGGAATGGGGTGTTTACCCTAGGAGTGACATAAAACATTTCATCGCGGGATGTTTGGACCCCTCGCTCGCTTTCGGAAGGTTAAACGGATAAATTAATAAATTAATTTATTCGTTTAATGGGGAAACTTTATTATATTCTAAAAGGTGGCTCGGATTGGAAAACCGAGGGCGCCGTTGAGTTCGGAGCATGCCGTTTACCCTAGGAGGGGTATAAGTTTCACGGGCGCGGGCTGTTTGTGAAAAAATGGCTCCAGGGGCGTTTTCGTAATTTAGCGGCTGCAGATGTTAAATTTTATAACATTTGAACGGGGTCTCAGAATAAAATTCTGAGACCTCTATTTCACTCAAATCTTGGTTCTTAGCCTATGGGAGGCTAATTCCTGACCCCGTCGGGAGTTCGGGTGCGGGGCCCACGGGCGGGGGTTTAAGTGTTTTGTTTTTAATCACTTCTCCCCCCCGCCTCTTGGTTGTTCCCCCTGGAAGACCCCCCTCTCCCACTCCTCCTCTAGCTCTGGCGAGGTGGCTCGGGCGAGGCAGCTCCAGAAAAGCGCGGCGCAGCGGCGGACTACCCGTGAAGCTCTTGGCATCGCCCAAGAGGTAGGAGGTTGCGTTGCGTTTTCATTTCCAAACTGCCCTTTGAATTAAAATGTATGCGTCGATTTGATGTTTGATCTTCGAACAAAACCTGTATATACGTATTACGTTTTCTATTCTTCCCATCGCTTCTTTCGGATCAAAAATCCGAGTTCAGACATAGTCGCAAACTCCCGCCGAAGTTTGCGGGTTTTGGGATTTTGCGGCGGCAGCGTGGTGGTCCGGGGAGCTCCGGGGCGGCGCGGATTCGGTTCCAGGTGGCGGTGCGGAGAGCAGGCGGCAGCGTGGCGAGCAGGCGGCAGTGCGGCACTTTGGTCAGGCCAACGGCCAGCGGAGGCGGCCGGCATCAGGGCGACGGCGAGGCGGGTCTCGGGCGGCGCCGTCGAAGCGTGAAGAGGGAGGGTCGCGGGGTGCGCGACCCCGCATGCGGCGACCGCGACCCGCGTAACGCAGGCGCTGCGGGAGAAAGGGACCGGCCATCAAGGCTGGTCGGGGGCGATAGGCCGCGGCCAGCTGGCCGCGGCGGACTGAACCGGACTCGCGGCCGGGCCGTGGGCCGGCTGTGGGCGGACCGGCCGAACCTGGCCGGTCCGGCCCAAGGGAGTTTCCCCTTTGGAATTTCCGACACCCATAGCTTTCGCTACGGGCGTCCGTTTTGTGCGCCGTTAGCGGCAGCGCGGACCTTGCGTCGTGGGGAATCTTTAGTGATAGTTTCGGGAATTTTTATTTCCCGAATTGAGGGTCCATGGAGGCACGACGTGTCCTTCAGTGGACGAGTGTATTCCCCGAGAATCTTGTTTTGGAAGGCGCGGATGCGTCCAACGTCCGTTTTGCGCGCCGTCAGCAGCGTTGTGACCCTGGAACTAAGGAGGAGGTTTCCTGGGTGGTGTCAAGCGTTGAGGCCAAAGTTGAGTCGCAGGCCCCACGTCCCGTCTTTTGAGCTGCGTGCAGCTCTTAGCGACTTTTTCCTCGGACGTCTGTTCGGGGCGCGAGAGCAGTCGATGTTGGGTGTTTTTCCAAGGGCATCGCATTGGCACAGTCCGCCCACTGTAATTCTGCACGATGGTGCGGGCCTTATGAGGGTCGTTTCGGGAGTTGACGGTGATTTCCAGCTTTATCACTAGGCGACCGTTTTGGACAAGTAAATAGTCCATTTCGTGTACTTTTTCGAGAGGATCGCAATGGTGTGATCCGTTCGTTGAGTTTCGGGACCAGGATGCGGGTCCCATGTGGCACCGCTCGTGTGCGGTGCGCCGGGATGCACCTTGTTCTCCGGATATCCGTTGCACTCAAGTGAGTAGTTCTTTTGACGTGTTTTCCCGAGGGGATCACAATGGTGCGATGCGCCCGACTGTTTTCGGGGCCGAGGCTTGGGATCACGAGACGTCGTTCGGGCGTGTGGCGGTGTTGGTGACTTTTTCGTCAGATATCCATTGGAGGCGAGTAAGTAGTCGATCTCGCGTGTTTTTCCACGAGGATTACAACGGTGTGATCCATTTGGTTATGTGGAGAATCTTGCATGATCATGTTAAAAGTGGAAGCATGGAACGTGCTCTAGTGGTGGTCCGCCCTACCTTGTTTGTAGCGGACCCTTGGCGTGTGATCGCACACTCTTGGGAGAGTGATATAAATGGTTCACGAGATGTGGTTGGCCGTGCCTGGGCCTTTGAGGTGGAGTTGTTATGTCACGCCTTTGCGTTGACATTGGTTGTCGTGTGCACGATAGCCTTTGGGATGGAATGAGGTATACTACGGGAGTATATGGGAGTGCTTGGAGGTATGTGTGTTTTTTTGTACCTGAGGCTGTTTGTGTGCTCAGTTGGGGTTGACGTGGTGCCACACGTCGTGTGGTCCCCATATGCGTGTCGTGTTTTTCTTTGTGTACTTTGACCTCTCGCGACGTAGAGGGTACCTCTGTGCTCGTTTGTTTGACCAGCAGGGTTGAGTGGTCTCCCCCTGGTTTCGTTCTCGATGGATTGTCCGGTAGCTGTGCTGGTGACACGCAGTGATGGAGCAGACGCTGCACCTCTTTTGGGTGAGTTGTTCTGGAGTTGGTGGTTGCGCGATAACCACTCCATGTTCGGTTGGCCAGTTTTGTACCCTCCAGTGGAGTTGGCCCGGACAGTTCTAAGTTTTACCCTCCAGCGGGGCTGGGCAGTGGGTTACTCATCAGCCTCTAGGGCCTACCCTCCAGTAGAGACTGGGCAGTGGGTCGCCCGACGTATTTAGGGTCTACCCTCCAGCAGAGACTGGGCAGTGGGTTGCCCGACGCACATAGGGTCTACCCTCCAACAGAGACTGGGCAGTGGGTTTCCTGACGCACTTAGGGTCTACCATCTAGCAGATACTGGGCAGTGGGTCGCCCGATGCACATAGGGTCTACCCTCTAGTAGAGACTGGGTTGTGGGTCACCCGAAGACCTCTTAGGGCCTACCCTCCAGCAGGGCTGGGCAGTGGGTCGCCCGTCGTTCAGTTCCAGGTCTACCCTCCAGCACGGCTGGACAGTGGGTCGCCTGTCGACTTATTACAGGTCTACCCTCCCACGAGGCTGGGCAGTGGGTCACCTGATGATGTGTTAAGGTCTACCCTCCAGTGGGGATGGGCAGTGGTTTTCCGGATGATGTGTTATGGTTTACCCTCCAGCAGGGCTGGGCATTGGGTCACCCGATATCATATTATGAATTACCCTCCAGCATGGTTGGGCAGTGGGGACACCGGTTGGCATTCCAGGCTCAGTCCTTTCTACTAGGCTAGTCTGAGGCTTTCCTCCATGTTTACCAGAGCGGGACCCTTGGTTATACGGGTCTGTGTTGTGACGGCTTTGACTTTGAGGAGACCTCTTGACTGCGGGGCAGTAACGAGGCATGGTTTGACTTTCCCTGGAACTGTCAAGTATGAGGGACACTTTCCCTACCGAGATGCGTTCTTGTGACACGATCTAAAACCGTGCGGGCGAGTCAGTTCCGCCCAAAGCGGATAGTGTCAAGGTGTGGTGATTGAGACCCTTGGCTTGCAGTTCGGGGCAGACGTGCGGGATACTGGGCATCGATGATGGAGTTTCTTCTGGGACTGTTGGCGACTCATTTTCTTGGGCTGAGATACGGGATGGAGATCCCCTTACGATGTTGTTTGGGTTTCTGGTTGAGCATACAGATATGTATATACCTTGTTTCTGGTACCCACTCCTTGGGAATTGGTTACTCCCCTTCTAGGAGAGGTGATGACGCGCGGGGTATGTCACGTGCTTTCAATGTCTAGCTTCTCGTGGTTGGATGAGTCTACTCTCCTTTTATAGGTAGAAATGACTCGACGGGATGTTCATCTTCTCACCATTTCCAGCTCCTTGTATCTAGATGAGTCTACCTCCTTTCTCTTGTTGGTTTGAGCTGGACTATTTACTGCACTCTCTGTTGTACTCTCTTTTCTTTCCCCTGTTCGCTCTACTGCTCACCCTTCGTTACCTCCTTTTTTACTCCCTCAAGCCTTCGGGGTATCCTACTGAGTATTTTTATACTCACACCTTTCTGGGATTTGCCCTCACTTGGTGTTCCCTTGCAGACGATGGACAGGATGGTCGTGACTTCAGTGGAGTGTAGGAGCTTGGGAGCTTGGACCGCGTGTGGTGGTCGTGGTCAGGTTCCAGGTGGGAGACCCATCAGCTGTTCTTTTTGTTTTTTTACATGTTGTCGGGTTGTGGCACTTGTTGGTTGGGCGCGTGTTTTTCCCCTTTTTTTCAGTGTACTTTCATATCTCTTTGTACTTGTAGAGGTCGATGCACTCTTGAGGTTTATTTATAGCAGTTGCCCTTTGCTTTTCTTTTTACTCTACACTTTTGCATTGAGTGTGCTGCGTGTGTGTGTACAGGTACTTAGGAAAAGGCCTCCCCGAGTAATTGTGCCTTCGGCGTTGGTCGCCATCCCCTGGCCTATAGAGGCGGGCTTGGGTTAGTTGTGGCTCGAGCTCGGGTAGGGTAGGGTCGTGACAAAGTGGTATCAGAGGTTGTTTGTTCCTTGGGACGTTGTGCGGACGTCCCTAAAAGAGGAATTGCTTGGGATATAGGGAAACGATGTTAATGTGTCTCGAGAGAAGCTCTCAGGCCAGGGAGTCCAGTGATGGTGTGGTGGACGACGTATCTATTCACCAGGACCCTGATAACCCGCTTGTCGACTCGGCATGCTGAGACACTCGTTGCAGGGAAGAATTTGTTTGTTCATCACATAGGACTGAGTCTTGACTGTCCTTCTTGAGTCAGCTCCCCATATTCTTTGTTGTATTGGTATATACATGTATGCTCATCTGACCGCGACAATCCTTGATAATATTCAGGATGTCTCCGCGAGGACAGCCATCCAGGATACCATCTTTGGTTCGTGACGATTACCCTGTGAGCTACGAGGCCACAGTCTAGGACCCATCATGTGAGCCCTTTCTCCGGGTGGGCTGGTAGCATCACCCCTACCTGTTGAGCCGCAGGTAATTTCAGTAGAGTAGGCTGAGCTTGAGCGCGCTCCGTTGAGTTCCAGCGGCAGGGATTGCTGAGGTTCAGTGGTGATCCAGACCCTCAGGCAGCAGAGGTTTGGCTCGAGGAAGTGGTTCTCCTTTTCAGGCTTGTGCAGACGCCAATAGATCAGAGAGTGTCTTTGGAAGCCATCCTTTTCATGGATCAGATTGGCATTGGTGGAGTCTGGTGACTCAGTTTCTTGACGAGATGTTGCTTTCGTGGGGAGACTTTTGGTGGTTGTTCCGTGAGGAGTTCTTCCTCTCCTGCATGTGCTCCATTCGGATTCAGGAGCTCCTGCAGTTTCAGTAGGGAGGGATGATGGTGGCCGAGTACGCGGCTAGTTTTGCAGGCTGTGCACGCTTTTACCCAGAGTTGGTCTGTAGCGACCACATCCGAGTGCGGAAGTTTGAGCAGGGTATCCGCCGAGAGATTCGTGCTATTAGAGTACCCTTGGGAATTTCCACATATGTCGGGGTGCTAGAGCAGGTTCTGGTGACAGAGGGCTTCCTCTCATGTTTTGGCGGTTGGTAGTGGCAGTGGGCGCGACAGAGCTGGGACATCTGCCATAGCTAGCAGACGTCGGAGGACAGGACCTCGATTCAGGTGGCCTTCCCACTACTGGTTTCGGAGACGTGTTCGTATACCACTATGGAGAAAAGGCGTAGGGCCTCAGCCGAGGATGCCCTTCCGTGAGTGGATCTCGGGCCGTGGTCGTACACGACAGTGGTGCCGGAGGGAACCAGGGCAGCCCAGAGAGCGCATGTGCTATGCTTGTGACGGGTGAGGTCACATGGCACGAGACTGCCCGACCCGAGTTGTTGGGAGCTTCGGGCAGGCAGCAGGCGCACCACCACGGCAGAGGCAGCGCCATGATCGGAGTAGTGGCCAGAGAGGTGGTGATAGCAGAGGAGCGGGAGGAGCTTGAGGTGGGGGACGACGTTACGAGATCTCCCCATCACCACTAGGCAGTCCACGACAGGCTCTGGGAGCTGACATTTGGGACCGAGGACATCCACGAGCTTTGAATGTCTACGATCCTGCAGAGCATGGGATGGTGAGATGTACCCCTTGCGACTCTTCCTCTTTTTGCAGAAGAATTGTTAGGCTTAGCGCGTGAAAGGCTTTTCTCCCTGCTCCTTGTTTGAGGTGTTACCAGGGTGACGCAGGGTGTCGGGTGTAACCCTGTGTTGGTAAGGAAAAAGGCGTTAGACCTTTTCCTTTGGTCGATGGTGTTGACTCCTTCACCTTTTGAGCATGTAAGAGAGCATCGAATGTGGAATCTTGCATGACCAGATATCCTTGGGTGTTTCACCATATGGATATTCTGAAGGAGGGAATCACCGGGCCTTGTTTCAGGTGCGAGCGGTGATTCCAGTCGTGGCGTATGACGTAGAGGTTTGACTGGGGAGGTGAGCTACCCCCAAGGGCCTTCGGGCTGTTTGAGACCGTGAAAAGGGATGGCGAGGTACCCTACCACCTTGCCCTAGCCCCGAAGTCTAGAGTGGGTGCACGACATTGGCAAGGGCCGACCTGGCATGAATGAATAAATCCTTTGGTCCGTGTGCGGTGACGCAGAGCTGTGCGTGGGTTCTCTTGGGTATGGGAAAGCCAGGTGTGGGCTTAGTACCCTGTGTTGCACCCTAGATTTTCTTTTCTGGGATGAAAATATTGAAGGAGGGAATGATGTAAGAACCCGGTTTTTTCTAAGAAAGACTTTGGAATATTCTTGATAATATTCCCGAGGAGTGCCTTCAGACGGCGTGCGATTCCAAGCCCCAGAGCGTCTGGAATTAAATTTTTCAGTGCGTTCACACTAGAAAAGCCAAATAAATGGGATAGCTCCAAAAAAGAGCTTCATATAAGAGATCCGAGTGTACGGATGGTTCTGGAATTGGGTGTTTACCCTAGGAATGACATAAAACATGTCGGCGCGGGATTTTTGGACCCCTCGCTCCCTTTTGGAAGGTTAATCTGATAAATTAATAAATTAATTTATTTGTTTAATGGAGAAACTCTAGTATATTCTAAACAGTGACTTGAATTGGAAAACTGAGGGCGCCGTTGAGTTCGAAGCATTCTTTTTACCCTAGGAGGGGTATAAGTTTCGTGGGCATGGGCCGTTTGTGAAAAAATGGATCCAAGGGCGTTTTCGTAATTTAGCGGCTTCAGACATTAAATTTTATAACTTTTGAATGGGGTCTTGGAATAAAATTAAAAGACCGCCGTTGCACTCAGAGCGTGGTTCTTAGCCTATGGGAGGAAAAATCTCGACACCGTCGGGAGTTCGGGTGCGGGGCCCACGGGCGGGGGTTTAAGTGTTTTGTTTTTAAACACTTCTCCCCCCCTCTTGGTTGGTCCCCCTGGCAGCCCCTCCTCTCCCTCTCCTCCTCAACCTCCGGCGAGGTGGCTCCAGCAAGGCAGCTCCGGCAAGGCGCAGCGTGGCAGCGGACTCCCCGTGAAGCTCTGGGCATCTCCCAAGAGGTAGGAGGTTGCATTGCGTTTTCATTTCCGAACCGCCCTTTGAATTCAAATTTATGTGTCGATTTGATGTTTTATCTTCGAACATCGCCCGTATATGCGTAGTACATTTACTGTTTTTCCCATCGCTTTTTTCGGATCAAAAATCCGAGTTCGGACATAGTCGCAAACTCCCGCCAAAGTTTACGGTTTTGGGATTTTGCGGCGGTAGCGTGGTGGTCCGGGTAGCTCTGGGGCGACGCGGCTTCGGTTCCAGGCGGTGGCACGGCGAGCAGGTGGCGGCGCGGCGAGCAGGCGGCGGCGCGGCGCTTCGGTCGAGCGAGTGGCCAGTGGAGGTGGCCAGCTTCAGGGCGACGGTGAGGCGGGTCTCGGGCGGCGCCGACGTAGCGCGAAGAGGGAGGGTCGCGGGGTGCGCGACCCCGCCTACGGCGACCGCGACCCGCGTAACGCGGGTCGCTGTGGGAGAATGGGACCGGCCGTCAAGGCCGATCGGTGGCGGCAGGACACGGCCAGCTGGCCGCGGCAGACCGAACTGGACCCGCGGCCGGGCCGCGGGCCGGCTGTGGGCGGACTGGCCGGACCGGGCCGGTCCGGCCCAAGGGAGTTTCCCCTTTCGAATTTCCGACGCCCGTAGCATTCAGTACGGGCGTCCGTTTTGTGCGCCGTCAGCGGCAGCGCAGACCTTGCGTCGTGGGTAATGTTTAGAAATAGTTTCGGGAATTTTTAATTCCCGAAACGAGGGGCTGCGGTGGCACTACGTGTCCTTCAGTGGACGAGCGTATTCCCCGAGAATCTTGTTTTGGACGGCGCGGACGCTTCTGACGTCCGTTTTGCACGCCGTCAGCGGCGTTGCGACCCTGGCACTGAGGCAGAGGTTTCCAGGGTGGTTTCAAGCATTGAGGACGAATTTGAGGTGTGGGCCCCACGGCCCGTCTTTTGAGTTGCGTGTAGCTTTTAGCGACTTTTTCCTCGGACTTCCGTTCGGGGCGTGCGAGCAGTCGATGTTGGGTGTTTTTCCGAGGGCATTGCGTGGGTGCAGTCCTACCACTGTAATTTCGCACGATGGTGTGGGCCCTGCGAGGGCCATTTTGGGAGTTGACGGTGATTTCCAGCTTTATCACCGGGCGACCGTTTTGGACAAGTGAATAGTCCATTTCGTGTACCTTTTCAAGAGGATCGCAACGGTGCGATCCGTTCGCTGAGTTTCGGGACTGGGATGCAGGTCCCACGTGGCACCGCTCGTGCGCGGTGCACCGGGATGCACCTTGTTCTCCAGATATCTGTTGCACTCAAGTGAGTAGTGCTTTTGACGTGTTTTCCTGAGGGGATCGCAATGTTGCGATGCGCCTGACTGTTTTCAGGGCCGAGGCTCGGGATCACGGGACTTCGTTCAGGCGTGAGGCGGTGTTGGTGACTTTTTCATCGGATATCCATTGGAGGCTAGTAAGTAGTCGATCTCGTGTGTTTTCCCTCGAGGATTACAACGGTGCGATTCGTTTGGTTGTGCGGAGCCTCTTGCGCGATCTTGTTAAAAGTGGAAGCACGGAAGGTGCTCCAATGGTGGTCCGCCATACCTTGTTTGTAGCGGACCCTTGGCGTGTGATCACGCACTCTTGGGAGAGTGATATAAATGGTTCACGAGATGTGGTTGGTCGTGCCTGGGCCTTTGAGGTGTAGTTGTTACGTCATTCCTTTGCGTTGACGCTGGGTGTCGTGTGCACGATAGCCTTTGGGCTGGAATGAGGTATACTCCGGGAGTATACGGTAGCGCTTGGAGGTACGTGTTGTTGTTTGTACCTGAGGCTATTTGTGCACTCAGTTGGGGTTGACGTGGGGCCACACGTCGTGTGGACCCCTTGTGTGTGCCTTGTTCTGCTTTGCGTACTTTGAACTCTTTCGACGTAGAGGGTCCCTCTGTGCTCATTTGTTTGACCAGCAGGGTTGAGTGGTCTCCCCCTGGTTTCGTTCTCGATGGATTGGCCGGTAGCGGTGCTGGTGACACCCAATGATGGAGCAGACGCTGCACCTCTTTTGGGTGAGTTGTTCTGGAGTTGGGTGGTTGCACGATAACCACTCCTTGTTCGGTTGGCCAGTGTTGTACCCTCCTGTGGAGATGGCTAGGACAGTTATGAGTTTTACCATCCATTGGGGCTGGGCAGTGGGTGACTCATCGGCTTCTAGGGTCTACCCTCCAGTAGAGACTTGGCAGTGGGTCTCCCAACGCACTTAGGGTCTACCCTCCAGTAGAGATTGGGTAGTGGGTTGCCCAACGCACTTAGGGTCTACCCTCCACCAGAGACTGGGCAATGGGTTGCCCGACGCACATAGGGTCTACCCTCCAGTAGAGACTGGGCAGTGGGTCACCCGACGCACTTAGGGTCTACCTGCCAGCAGAGACTGGGAAGTGGGTCCCCCGACGACCTCTTAGGGCCTACCCTTCAGCAGGGCTGGGCAGTGGGTCGCCCGTCATTCAGTTCCAGGTCTACCCTCCAGCACAGCTGGGCAGTGGGTCTCCTATCGACTTATTCCAGGTCTACCCTCTAGCGGGGCTGGGCAGGGGGTCGCCTGATGATGTGTTAAGGTCTACCCTCCAGCGGGGCTGGGTAGTGGGTCGCCAGATGATGTGTTATGGTTTACCCTCCAGCAGGGCTGGGCAGTGGGTCACCTGATATCATATTATGAATTACCCTCCAGCATGGCTGGGAAGTGGGGACACCGGTTGGCGTTCCAGGCTTAGTCCTTTCTACTAGGCTAGTCTGAGGCATTCCTCCGTGGTTACCGGGGTGGGACCCTTGGTTATACGGGTCTTTGTTGTGACGGCTTTGACTTTGAGGAGACCTCTCGACTACGGGGTAGTGACGAGGCATGGTTTGACTTTCCCTAGAACTCTCAAGTACGAGGGACACTTTCCCCACCGAGATGCGTTCTTGTGACGCGATCTAAAACCGTGCGGGCGAGTCAGTGCCGCCCAAAGCATATAGTGTCAATGTGTGGTGATTGAGCCCCTTGGCTTGCGGTTCGGGGCAGATGTGTGGGATGCTGGGCATCGATGATGGAGTTTCTTCTGGGACTATTGGCAACTCATTTTATTAGGCTGAGCTACGGGACGGATATCCCCTTACGACATTGTTCGGGTTTCTGGTTGAGCATACAGATATGTATATACCTTGTTTCTGGTACCCACTCCTTGGGTTTTGGCTACTCTCCTTCCAGGAGAGGTAAATACGTGCGGGGTACACCACGTGCTTTCTGTGTCTAGCTACTCGTGGTTGGAGGAGTCTACTCTCCTGCTATAGGTAGCGAAGACTCAACTGGAAGTTCATCTTCTCACCGTTTCCAGCTCCTTGTGTCTGGATGAGTCTACCTCCTTTCTCTTGTTGGGTTGAGATGGACTCTTTACTGCACTCTCTGTTGTACTCTCTTTGCTTTCCCCTTTTCTCTCTACTGCTCACCCTTTGGTACCTCCTTTGTTTCTCCCTCGAGCCTTCAGGGTAACCTACTGAGTATTTTTATACTCACCCCTGCTTGGGATTTTCCCGCACTTGTTGTGCCCTTGGAGACGACAGACAGGTTGGTCGTGACTTCAGTGGATCATAGGAGCTTGGGAGCTTGGACTGCGTGTGGTGGTCGTGGCCGGGTTCCAGGTGGGAGACCCGTCAGATGTTTCTTTTTGTTATTGTTTACCTGTTGCTGGGTTTTGGCACTTGTTGGTTGGGCGTGTGTTTTTCCCCATTTCTTTTCAGTGTACTTTCATCTCTCTTTGTACTTGTAGAGGTCGATGCACTCTTGAGGTTTATTTATAGCAGTTTCCCTTTTCTTTTCTTTTTAATCTGCACTTTTTCATTGAGTGTCCTACGTGTGTGTGTACAGGTACTTAGGCAAAGGCATCCCCGAGTTATTGTGCCTTCGGCGATGGTCGCCAGCCCCTGGCCTATGGAGGCGGGCTTGGGGTAGTTGCAGCTCGAGCCCGGGTAGGGTCGGGTCGTGACAGGTTATGTAGTAGAAAATAAACAGATTTAACAATGAACATATGTATAGTGGTTTAAAGAACAAAAGGACCGTAGTCTACTCCACCAATTATATACTCCACGAGCTACATTATTTTCACTATCTGGTCATTTTATCAACAGATCGTTCACAACATTGTGTAGGCAGTTGACCCCTTTACAAGATAAGGATAAAAAGATCCTTCAGTTTCATGCACAGAACCGAATACATAGCGTCGAATGAGAATCCATTTACTCAATATGAAAATAGTACTTTTCAATAAAAAAAATTACAGTTGTTCTTCATAGTAGATGGATTGTCATCTTCAGAAAAGATGGTCTTTGGGTTAGAGAAGATTTGAGTCAATCCAGGTGAAAATAGATCTTGAAATAAAATCAGCAACATTAGCAATAATAGATTAAAGATTTGTATTCTATGTAGAATAATAATCTTTAAAGCTTTTCTTTTTATTCAAAAAAAAGTGTGTGATAGATCTTGGTAGCAAAAGACATGTGTGACTCGTATAACTCTGTAAAAATTGTAGTCATGAAAAACTCATTATCTTGTTATTCTTATCTTTTTTCTCAATGATATGTCTCTAATTTTTTTAATTAAAAATAATCCACATATATAAAAAATAAATACAACCATTTACCCATCAAATTTAGATCCACAAATGTTGCCTTAAGAATCATGATATTAAAATGTTTGAATAATAGAGAAGTTGTAACTTATATTAATAATCAGAATGAAATTTTCCTCTTAAAAGAATCATTGGATTCACAAATAAACATCTTTCAACCAGTCAATTATGTTCTTTAATATGAGTCTTTGAAACTTTCTTGAAATAAACCAGATATTCTATAAAATAATATTGAAGAATAACGTCATATTTTAAATCTCTGATGCTAAAAATATGGTTGATGTTCTATTCATCAAACATAAGGTTGAACTCAAATGTATGGTTGATCATCCATTATTTTCTCTTCAACATTAAAATGTATGGTATAATATCCATACATTCCTCTTTAAGAAAACTTAAGACAAATTATCCATAATTTTCAATAGAATGTAAGGTTTATTATAAAATTAAGGATGACGATCCATACTTTTTAATGAAAATGTAATGTTCCCTAATTTCATAAGGTTCATCTTCAATACTTTTTTGATTGAAAATTTTTTGGGTTCTATCCACTCATAAGGTTGATAAAGAATAAATTTCTAAACTCTCTTAAAGTAAACATAGAAATTTATCCAAACGCTACGCTCTTCAATGCAGGGTATGTACAATGTTTCAAGAACTAGATAAAATGATTTCTGAACACTTTGTCAAATATTCCATGCAAGTTAAATGCCTTATTGTTATTAAAAAATAGAAATATAAATTATATTAATTTCCTAAAATATACTCAAAGTAAAATCATTAGAATAACAAACTAGGGAATTTTTGAGCATCAAAATCATTATAGACCTTTATATTATTTTTTAAACAATACATGCTCAACAATATCTCCTAATCATAATAGTATAGAGTATTGTTGAAAACAACACATTCTCAACAATCTCCCCATTTTTGATGATCTCAAAACCCATGAAAATAACCCATGAAATTAATTTTATATAATTTAGATTCTTCTAAGGATAAAATAACATTTTATTTTAAGAAAATTATTTCAATAATAAATAAATAATGTGATATCCAAAGTTCTCTTATTTATAAATAAAAGACTATTTTTTTAATTTTAAAAATTTCTTTTATAAATTTATCTTCTTTTATAATGTAAAAAAAACCAGTTTATTAAAATTTATCCCATAAAGGTAAAATATTTATACAATATAGAATGTTGTATTGTATCTAGATTTCTCTCCCTGAGAAAAATATTTATCCATCTTCATAAAATAAAATGTTTTTTATCCAAATTTCTCCCCCTTTTGTGATATCAAAAAGTATATTAGAATATGTAATATAACACATTTAATGTAGAAATAACCTTAAGAATCTGTTATTATAAACTATTTATCAATAATAGAATCTAGATTCTAACATTTTAACATAGAAAGAATAGTAAAACAAATTAATAACACATAAAAATGAGTTTAAAAAAATGTTTACTGAAAACGTAAGTACATTATTAATACAAGAATCACATTTTCTCTAAAAGGGTTTGAAAAAGGGTATTTCAGTGACTCAGAACAACATCCTTGATCATTAAAAAATGTATTCTCAACATATTCATCAGTCCATCTCCTAAATAAATTATCAGATCTCTTTCTTCCCAGGTAAAATGAATATATTCAATCAGATTGACTCTGAAAAACTCATTCAAAACATCTTCATTTTCTATGAACTGATTTAACTTCTTAGTGAATCTATCCAGTAATTGCCTAATACTTGGTTCACCTGAGGTAAGCTGATCAACACATAATTTCTGATTGTCCCACAAGATAGATAATAGAGCACTATAACACTTTAAATCCTGAAACATATCATTAATATTTCTCATTATATTTCTAATGTCCTGGAATCATTTGATCGGATCAGGAGAAGTACCTGATGTACTTTCTTGAATTCCCCTGGAAGGTGAAAACTTTTTCTCCATAATTTTTTTGAATTATACCTAATCTTATTCCAACACAACTTTAGATATCAACATTGCAACATCTAATAGTAATTCGTTCTTAAAAATATCAACTTATTTTTTTGAAATAGAGTTTTTCATCAAATTTTGAAATCATTATTTCTCGTTTTCTAACACTCTTCTAAAAGTATAATTCTTTTCTTTAGTTTTATTAAACATTATGACATGTTCCTCAACCTAATCTGATATAGAATCAAAGGCACCTTGTGCATGATAAAAAACTGGATCCACAAAAACCAATGGCAATGATTGAGCATCAGATCCTTGATTTGTATCCTTCTCTACTAGTTTCTAAACCAATTATTTTTCAGAGTCATGAACTAACTCATCCACAACAAAAAATTCATTTAAATATTCAATATGAATTTCAATTGGACTCTTTCCTCTATTTACATTCTCATCAGTTTGTTGCTCTTCATGATAATCAAAATTATCTTCCTCTAAAACTCGTTCTTCTTGAAATGTTTCTTCTTGAATAAATTCATTAGTTTGTGAAAACTATTGTTTAACAGATTTAGTTTGATCCACTTTAACTTCTACAATCTCTTCCTCTATCGGAGGTTCAACATCTTCTTCAATTTGAGAAAACACCTCAATCTGAGAAATAACATCTCTTACAAATCAGTAGCTTAAAATATCTCCAACTATAAAACTATTTGATTGAACATGCTATTCATCATCCTGAGTTTCTCTATGCCTTATTCTATGAAGTCACTCTCGAATTCCCCCATCAGCATGTGCATCAACGGCTTTAAATCTAGTTCATCTTGATGTTTTTGAAGCATCACTGGTCCTTGATTCTGTTACTCCTTCTTTGGTTTCCCCATTTTTCTCTGCCTAAGAAGACTATTGATCTTCATCAGCACCAACATGAATAATCATTACTTTCACAATGCCCCAGAATTTTGTTATTAATGTTCTAGAATTGAACATGTTACTGGGTTGGAATCGCAATCTGGAATCCACTAATCTCACCACATCATACTAAAATAATAATTTTGAAATGAACCTCCCATAGTGATATCAGCTCATTATTTCCTCTTTTTGAAAGAAGTAGTTCAAATAAATTATCATATAATAAGGAAAATTCAACTTTATGTCACTAATAAATAGAATAATTAAATACAGATCAAGATATAAAATTTTCTCAATTTAATACATCCTCAAGGCTATCCCTATTTGAATAAATTTTAAATGAATTTTTTGATCTGGCTCCAAATACTTGACTAATTTTTTTTAATATTTATAAGAACCAAATATAATTGACATATTGTCTTATGACTTATGTTCATTATCTCAAATTAATTTAAAATCAAAGTGATAAACTCCCTCATGAGAGAACACTAAGATTCTAGCTATTCAAATAGATGAAATAATAAAATCCCAATCTTTTATTTTTGTCAATATGGAGTTCTTTGTATATTCAAGACTGAACTAAATAGATTTAATGAAATATTGCAACTCTACCTCATACATAAATTCTGTGTTTTCATCACTAAATGTTTTTTCGAGATACTGAAAATCCAAATATTGCTTCAGCATTAGATTGGTCTAGTACAACCATTCCGAATCATTTACTTTTCCCTGTGTTATTTTCCTTCCTACCAAATGTAAACTTTGGAATTACTAGATTCTCCTTCCTTGATTATATTTTTCTTGGCCATTTCTGTCTCAAAATTATGCAGGGTTGATATTTTAGGGTTTCGAAGGTTTAGTTACAGATAGGTGAATGTGGTAAGTTTTTAGGTGTTTCATAGGGTTTTAAGAAAAATGAACAGGTTTGGAATCTAAAATGGGCTCTGAAAACCTTGATTCCCATATTACTACGTACATAATAATAATCAAATTATTTAAAAATGTATGAAAAGGTGAAAAAAAATTATAGAAGTACAGATGAAATTTTAAATTATTTTTTATAAAAAATAATTAAATTACATATAACGGAAAAGATTAAAATAAAAAATAATTAATATAATAAAATAAGTAAAATTAAAAATTAAAATTTCATTTAAAATTAAATAAACCTACCCCCCCCCCCCTTAAAAAATCAAACCTTGTAGTGAGATGTGGTTTAGTGAAAATATCTGCTAATTGAATTTCAGTACTTACAAATTATAAGAATATATTCTTTTTAAAAACATGATCTCTATAAAAGTGATGTTTAATATCAATATTCTTAGACCTAAATGATTAATATGATTTTTTGAAATATTTATTGTGCTTTTATTATCACATAAAATAGGTGTATTATTAAAATCTAGTCCAATGTCTATTAGAGTATTTTTCATCTACATCTCTTGTTGACAAAAACTACCTATAGATACATATTATTCCTTGGTTGTTGATAAAGAAGTTGAGTGTTGTTTCTTACTAGACTATGAAACTAATGATTTCCCTAAAAAGTGACAAGTTCCTGAGGGGATTTTTATATTTAATCTATATCTTCCAAAGTCATCATCTAAATATGAAATTATGTTAAAGTCAATATTTTTTGATAGAGAAGTGATTTAAAAACAATTCCTTTTGAATATCTCATAATCCCCTTGACATAAAATAAGTGATTTTCATTTAGATTTAATTGGAATCTTGCACAAAGACATACAAAGTACATTATTTATAGCCTTCTAGTAGTAAGATATAATAAACTACCAATCATACCTCTATATAAATTTTTATCAAATAATTTTCCAGTTTCATCCAAATCAAGTTTTATATTATTTCACATAGGAGTTTTATATGTTTTGTTGTCTTCATGTCCAAATTTCATCATTAAATCAGGAATATATTTGTTTTGATTCAAAATATTTCTATTTTTTTATATTTGAAGTCCAAAAAAAATTAACTCTCCCTTTGTCATGGCCCCCTCCCACCAAAGATGCCCCTCCTGAGACGGAAATGGTGAAATGGAGATATTGTCCCCCGAGTCCCACCTCCAGTAGGCCCCGGAGTGGCGACTAGTACCAAGAGTATGAGTTTTCAATAATATGGGAGGCATTACCCTTTTTATTATTTAAGATCGGGAAATAGGATGAGTCAAACACCAAAGGAAAAATGAACAAGTAAATAAACCCAAACCAATCCCACATGCATGTTAAACAATTCTGAAAAAATGTATAATTACAAGAATGCTCAAAAAGTACGATACCAAAAGAAACAAGAGTACAACAAACTGCAACAACTCCAACTATCCTGACTTGTAGGGTCCCGTACGGCCCTGGTTGTCCTCCTGGAAACCTGAATGTAAATGTAGGGTAAGCATACAAGTATACCCAGTAGGGAAACCTAAATCTCTCATGCACAGGTGGGGAGAAATCTGAATGTCCCGTGAGAACAACAGAAGAAACCAAAACCTAGCAAGGAATTCTATCCACCCAACCTCACCAGCCACGCTCACCAAAACACAAAACAATAGGTAGTAGTATATAAGAACAAGAGTATTGGTTATGCCGCACCATTTCCCACTAGTTATCTGCTTTTCCTAATAGTAAACGTCCTGACGCTACTACACTCTTCCTGCCCGCACACACCTGGGCCTCAAGAACCACATATCCTGCCCGCACACACCTTGCCCTCACAACCATATATCCTTCCCGCACACACCTGGGCCTCACAATCCACAATCACATCCCCGCCCAAACACACCTGGGCCTCATCCCGAAGATTCATGGGAACAGTAAACCTGCCCGAAGAGTCTTGGGATAAAACCACCCCAATCGAAACCTACCTGAAGAGTCATGGTTGTATGGTCACCTCAAGCCATCACAACCTATGGAAGGAGCAGGAAAGAGCTAAGAACTAAGGGGAAAACACCCTATCCCATGAAATTTGAGTGTTCAGAACTACGTGGCCAACATGGGTGGGGTGTGTCAAAACACAACGATACAAATACATATATGTATTCCAAACACACAGCCCAACCTATGGATTCTAAATAGAGAAACTGAGCATGTGCCTCGACACTTCTACCACGAATCATGAAAACAACAAACAACCCTAACTCCATTTAGGTTTTCATATTTCAACAAAATTAGTTTATTATTTCCTTAACTACTGGGAAAATAACCACAACCAAACATATCAAACGTTCGTAAAACATATCCATGCCAACCAAAAATCATGTTATATAAAACCCAAGCAATACAAAACCGACCTTTTTCTCATCAATCAATCCCCATTGATTATTCCTGCATTTAATTCATTATCATTCTGCATAGTTCATTTATCAACATTCCACATTCTTTTAACATCACAACCAATTACTGCAGCCCTGCTACCATTATAACCACATCTCCACAACCATATCACAAAACAAGGCTCGTGCCACATCATTTCCCCTTTAATATCATTTACCGCAGCCCCACTTCCCATCTTATTTGTAGAAACCCAGGATTCACCCCCCTCTATTTCACACACCACGGAACCAAGCCAAGACCCACATGTTCATTATTTCATTTTGTTCAACCAGGGTGATCACACAAGGGTTCTAGATTTTAATCATCCAACTTTACATGATTAACCAATTTCCATATTCCACAAAGTTTATATCCACAAAACAGTATAGAAAGATAGGGAAACATTTAATTATGCAATCAAAGGCCCATAACAACCATGATTTTCAGTTGGAATAAGCCTATTCAATTCACAACATAACAGTAGGATAAACAGAGATAAACATAACAACTTCCCCATCCTCAATCTTTAACCAGTTATTATCTTTATTTATTGGTTCAACTGTGTATCATGAAAACAAGAGGATACCCACCCTTAATGATGCACAAAAGAGAGAGATGATGGTAAGATCCCTACCTCAACAGGTTCTGATCACAACGCTCCCCCAGATCAACTTTAGTTTATGTCTATCGGCATCTGTCACTTTTGAAAAAACCCGGAAAAAACCTCCTCGGGTGGATCCTAGGAAGGAAATGCCAAAGGGAAAGCAATAGATCCAAGAAAAGAAGTTCTGCCTCGTCGTTACGATCTTGTGGCCGCTGACGGATTGTAAATCTGATCTCAGATGAAGAAGTTATGGAAGAAAAGAGCTTTGGAGTCTCTCGGGAGAGCTCTGCTCGAAGGAATGAGGATGAGAGGAATGTTCTGAAAAGGAGGAAAGGCCCCCTCCTTTTATTGGAGAGAAAAACTAAAGTACACGGTGTGTACATCCTAGTACACAACGTGTACCCAACCGTTCCACACGGTCGCCACGCGACTTCCAACACGACATTCAACGTGGCAGATGTCTGTTGACCAGTCAACACACAGTTTGAGGGTAATGCGTATGCGAGGAGGAACTACACGACATGTATTATTGCCTACATGGAGTTTACTCATTCATTTCATGCGGAAAGGACACACTTTCAACACGACACACAGCTGTTGACTGGTCAACACACGGTTTGAGGGTAACATGTACGTGAGGAGGAACTATACGGTGTGTAGTATGGGCTACATGGCATGTACTCATTTATTTCACGTTGCAAGGACACGGATTCAACACGGGGTATACCCGGCAAGGTGGTACATAGTGTGTAATAACACAACACGACGTGTAGTTACGAAATTCTAAAAAGTGTGGGAAAAGTCCATTCTGCCCTCCAGAACACTTCATGACCTTCTTTTCGACAAAGGAATGGGACGGAGAGGTCCAGGTCATCACATCAGATACCTCTTAAAACATTATCGTCCCCAAGAATACAAAAACCAAACAAGAGGAACACAACATGATAACTCTTAGGGATCTCCTTATAATAGGAACTCATCGAACAACACTAATCATATGTGTTAGGAATTCATTCTCCTATGTTGAGATATTATCCTCTTTAGGCGGCACTAACTCACCTGCACAGGTTTAATTGAATCCTCATTAATGTGTCTCGATTAATAATTGGGTCTTCCAACTTCCATACATTAGGATTTTTCTACTTACACTACTCCCAATACCGTACAACCAACACACTGCCCAAACACGTGGTTTGGGGAAATTCCATCTCCCAAGTTGAGATATTATCCGCATTAAGCAGCACTGACTTTTCCCACATGGGTTCAATCGCATCCGCATTAATGTGTCTCGATTAAGGATCAGGTTTTTACCTTTTCCCACACATCCGTACTTGTTACACACTTCCAGAGAACAAGGAAACAAAACATATCACAACTGAAAATCCAAGAATTCCATATATCAAACACACAGAGTGTAACTTCAAAACAAAGCGTAGAATAACAAAGAAAAACACAAGTCAAAACAACTCTGGGTACTGAGCGCGCATCTCGGCCTCCCACTCCGAAGTGCTCTCCTCGAGGCCACCATGCCTCCACAACACATGAACCAAGGTGATGGTTCATCCACGGAGCACCTTCTCTTTACGATCCTTTATTCTGACTAGTCATTCCTCGAAGCTCACGTCGTCTCCCATATCTAACTCTCCCCAGTCGATAACGTGAGAGTTGTCGTGTAAGTACCAAAGAAACTGGGAGATGTGGAAGACGTCGTGAACCTTATCCAACTAAGGTGGAAGTGCAAGCTAATATGCCACCTCTCCGACTTTCCTCAGCACCTATAAAGGTCCGATGAACCTAGGGGAGAGCTTAATTCCCTTCCTAAACCTCTGTTTCCCCCGTTGAGGGGAAACCTTCAAGAACACATGATCTCCCACCTCGAAATCCAAGGGCCTCCTCCGACGATCATCATAAGACTTCTGTCGGTCCTGAGCCGCTTTCATCCTCTCACGCACAAGCTGAACTTTCTCTATGGTGCTCTGTATGACCTATGGCCCAAGAGAACCTGTCTCACCAACCTCTACCCTGCAAATGGTTGAACGACATGGTATTACACACAAATCCTCAAACATTTCCATGCCAATAGTAGAGTGGAAGCTATTGTTGAAGGAAAACTCTACTAAAGGAATGTGTTTCACCCATGATCCTCCGAAATACAGAACGCATGCCCACAGCATGTCCTCCAATGTCTGGATAGTCTGATCTGTCTGCCCATCGGTCTGGGGGTGGAAAGCTGTGCTAAGGTGTAGCTGGGTTCCAAAAGCATGTTGTAACCCCCTCCAGACTCGTGAGGTAATCTGATTATCCCAATCTGAGACAATAGTCTTCATAACTCCATGAAAATGCACCACCTCGACTACGTACCTCTATTCTAAAGTACTCACCAGGGCCTACTCCTTAATTTCTATGATGTGACCTGATTTTGTCAGCCAATCCACCACTACCCAGATATCTTCATAACCACCCTGAGCTCTGGGTAGTCCAATGACGAAGTCCATTGAGATTTCATCCCATTTCCACTCAGGGACATCTAAGGGATGCAACAAACCACTGGGAACACGTTGTTCATCCTTTACTTGCTGACACACTAGGCACTTTTCTACAAACTCCACCACTGCCCGTTCCAGCCTAGGCCACCAAAACTGTTCCCTAAAGCCTCGGTACATTTTTGAAACTCCAGGATGCACCACCAAGACTGATCTAGGGAAGTCAGGGAGAACTCCCTCATGCATCGCCTCCAGAACAAACAAACTTCCATGGAAAAACATCTGACGTCGGCTGTCATCTGACCATCCATCTGTAGTGTTCCCCTGATCGACATGATCCCGCAATAATTCTGCCTCGGAGTCTCCCCATTGAGACTCTTCCACCTGCTACAGCAAGAAGGACTGCACCGTCACTTGAAACAAATAGCCTCTAACACCCTCTACTCTTGCATCAATGTGCAATGCATCCAACTCTCCCATCGCTTTCCAAGAATTAGTGGATTCATGTACCACTTCCTTATATGACTTCCTGCTCAGGGCATCAGCCACAATGTTTCCCTTACCATCAGTGTAAGAGATCTCGAAGTCATAGACTTAGAGAAACTCGACCCATCTATGTTGCCGTAAGTTTAGGTTATGTTGTGAGAAGATATAACGCAAGCTCTTATGATCTGAGAAGACCACAAAGCGCTCCCCAAATAGGTAATGTCACCACAACTTCAGTGCGAACACTACTGCTGCAAGCTCTAGGTCATGCATGGAACAGTTACACTCATGAGGGCGCAAATGCCTAGACCCATAACATATCACACCCTTCTTCTGCATCAGTACACACCCCAAACCAAGTCCAGATGCATCAAAAAACACCTCATACAACAACCCTTCCTTGGAAACCTGAGTACCGGAGCACTGACCAACTTATCATTTAGGTAGCTGAAAGATTTCTGGCACTGCTCACTCCATAGGAAGACCTGGTTCTTCCTAGTCAAAGCTATCAATAGAGGAGAAACTTGAGAGAATTCCAAGATGAACCTACGATAACAACCTGCCAAACCCATGAAACTACGATCTTCTTCCACACTCTTGGGTTCCGCCCAAGAAACAACCGCCTCCACCTTCGACGGGTCCACTGACACTCCATGATGAGTCCCCACGTTCCCAAGGAAGTGTAATTATTGCATTAAGAAATTACACTTTGACAATTTCCCATAAATCAAGTGGTGTCGAAGGACTTCCAAGACTACCTTGAGATGCTCAACGTGCTCCTCCTCTAATCTTGAGTAGATCAGGATTTCATCGATAAACACAATAACGAACTGGTCCAGAAACTCTCGGAAGACAAAGTTCAAAACTCCCATGATCACAGCTGGTGCATTCGTAACTCCAAACGACATCACTACAAACTCAAAGATCCCATACCAGCACCTGAAAGTTGTCTTTGAGATGTCACTGTCTTTTACCCTCAGCTGATGATATCCAGATCATAGTTCAATATTAGAAAACCAACATGCTCCCCTCAGCTGGTCGAAGATATCATCTATCCTTGGAAGGGGTAATGGTTCTTGACTGTTACATGATTCAGCCGTAGATAGTCTATGCATAGCTGGAGACCACCATCTGCCTTCTTCAGGAAAAAAACTGGAGCACCCCATGGTGACATGCTGGGTCGAACAAAACCCTTTTACATCAGATCGTCAATCTGATTCCGCAACTCCCGCAACTTTGAAGGTTCCATCCAATAATGGGCCATAGAAATCGAACGGGCACTAGGCTATAAGACTATCCTGAACTCAATGTCATGTGGGGGGGTAGAGTCACAACATCCTCAGGAAAAAAATCAAGGAACTCCCCAACAACCTCTGGGAAATCCATCATCTCTGTATAAGATGAAACCACTGATAATTCGCCTAACAAGGAAAGGAGATGCTTCACATGCCGGCTTCCAACCTGATAGCTCCTCTTGCCAAGAAAAGCTACACGTTTCCCATCCACGTCGGAGAACATGACTCTTATTCAGAAGTAGAAGATAATGACACTAACAGAAAACATCCAGTCGATGCATAGGATGACATCTTATGGCTGCATCTATAGCAGAAGAAGGTCCCCACTAGATCGATGCGGTCCCAACGTCAGCCCACATCTCCAACAAAGACAAGATACGCTAGTCTGAACTCCAACTGGTGTACTCATCACCAGGGGTACAGAAAGTCTCTCTACGTCTAGACCAAAAGCATGGGCTAGATCGGGTTTAACAAAGGAGTGTGAACCTCCAGAATCGAACAAAGAAGAAGCGAGAGTGATGAAAAAACAAATCATACCTCATTCAACCTCTGGTCCTACTGGAGCTGCCAACTCTACTGCGTGCAACTATCCATGCACAGCTCCTCTGCCTCTCTGATGTTGACCACCTCCCCGACCATGCCCTAGTTGAGGTCCCTAAGCAGCTCCCTGAGGTCGGCCTCCTCCTACAAAGTCTACCCTCCGAGGAGTAGGGTCCTGCTGCTGGTGGAAGGGCCTTGCCGACAACTGGTGCTGCTGAGGCGGGCGCTGAACTTGCCCACGACCACCGTACTGAGATCGAGTCGGGCACCGACTCTGAATGTTCTTAAAACCTCCACATGAGAAACACTTTGGTCCTGGGCTCGTGAAAAAGGGACGAGGACCCGAAGATCAGAACTATAACTGTTGGGGCCTGCTCCCTACTGAGATGAATATGGAAGGTCCTGTCGCAAGAGACCTGTTGCTGACTACCTTCCCCTTCGACGAACCTGGTTGGATCCCCTCCCGTGGTGCACCTCCCCGAGAGTACATCCTCTCTGCAACATCTTCCTTCTTCTGTACTACCAAGTACATCATAAGGGTAAAGCGGGTAACAATATACTGGAGCGAAGGACGGAGCGCCTCTTCCAAACGTCTCACCCGAGACTTTTCATCTAGAATGAGATCCGAAGAAAAGTTTTGGAGTCCTTTGAAAATGATCACCAACTCTCGTACTAACATACTCCCCATCTGGAGGGATAGTAACTCATGTCACTTCTCTTCCATGATTATGGAAGAAAGGAATTCCTCTCAGAACTCCTTCTCAAAATCAGCCCACAGAACCTCTACCTATGACCTCCCCCTAAGTTTAGAGCATCCACCACTGACCTGCCACACCTCTATACTGACTAACTTCTAGGGGAAACCAGTACTCCCTCGGAGCACAGATCAACGTAAAACTGATCCCTAGATCCTCAAGCTACCCTATGTCTCCATATCAGAAGTGATACCCTCTTACTTCTTAAGATTTTGTCACTAAAATGAACGGAGAGACTTCTGTGACTGATCATCTTCCTCCTCTCGATCAATCCTCAACTGATCATCCGCCTGAATCTGCTGGTCCTCGGTTTTCTGAGTCACCTGGGGATGACATCTAGGTGCCATAGCTGTACGGTAAAAAAAGATCGCCTAAGCCCAAGTAGCAAGGAAATTTCTCATGGTTTCATTGTATCATTTTATTTCATTTTCATTCCCAGAACACCCAAATCAATTAAAACACAATCAAGATGATGCATGTACCTTCCCTAGGGTCTCTACATTGCAATTAATGTAGTCTCACTTGGTCGTTCGATAGGCTCGGAGTCCTTACATCGGATCACAGGGGGCCCTAAAATCCTGTGTCCTAGCCGGTGTTCTCTGGCCTATGTCCCACACCAAGATCAACCAACACTGTCGCCCTACCATCCCATGCAATACTCACTGTGCCTAACTCTAGACCCCATCCTATCTCTCAACCATCACCTCTGATACCATTCTCTCACGACCCACTCCCACCAATGATTCCCCTCCAGAGCTGCCAATGGTGAAAGGGAGACAATGACCCCCGTGTCCCACCTCCAGTAGGCCTCGGAGTGGTGACTAGCACCAAGGGTATAAGTTTTCACAAATATGAGAGGCATTATCCTTTTTATTATTTATGATTGGGAAATAGGATGAGTCAAACACAAAAATAAAAATGAACAAGTAAATAAACCCAAACCAATCCCATATGCATGTTAAATAATTCTGAAACAAGGTATAAGTACAAGAAATATCAAAAGGTACAATACCAAAAGAAACAAGAGTACAGAAAACTGCAACAACTCCAACTGTCCCAACTAGTAGGGTCCTACACGGGCCTGGTAGTCCTCCAGGAATCCTAAAAGTAAACGTAGGGTGATCATACAAGTATACTCAGTAGGGAAACCTAAAGCTCTCGTGCATAGGTGGGGAGACATCCTAATGTCCAGTGAGAACAACAGAAGAAACCAAAACCTAGCAAGGAATTCTATCCACCCAACCTCACCAGCCACGCTCACCAAAACACAAAACAACATTTAGTAGTATATAAGAACAATTGTATTGGGTACCCCGCACCATGTCCCACTAGTTAGCTACTCATCATAACGGTGAACATCCTGACGCTACCACACTCTTCCTTCCCACACACACTTGGGCTTCAAGAACCACATATCCCACCCACACAAACCTGGGCCTCACAACCACATATCCCACCCGCACACACCTGGGCCTCACAAACCACAATCAAATCCCCACCCGAACACACCTAGGCCTTATACCAATGATTCTTGGGAACAGTAAACCTACTAGAAGAGTCTTGGGATAAAATAACCCCAATCGAAACCTACCCGAAGAGTCTTGGGTTTAAGGCCGCCTAAATCCATCACAACCTATGGAAGAAGGAGAAAGAAAGAGTTAGTAACTAAGGGGAAAACACCCTCTCCCATGAAATGGGAGTGTTCGGCACTAAGTGCTCAACATGGGTGGGGTGCATCAAAACACACTCATATAGATACATATATGAATACCAAACACACATTCCAACCTATGGCTTCTAAATAGAGAAACTATGCACGTGCCTCGACACTGCTACTACGAAGCATGCAAACAAAAAACAACCCCAAACCCATTTAGGTTTTCATGTTTCAATAGAATTATTTTATTAGTCACTTAACTACTTGGCAAATAACCACAACCAACCATATCAAACATTCGTAAAACATATCCTGCCAACCACAAATCAAGTTAGATAAAACACAAGCAACACAAAACCAACCTTTTTATCAAAAATCAATCCCCATTGATTTTTCCAGCCTTTAATTTATTATCATTCCTCATAGTTCATATATCAACTTTCCACATTCTTTTAACATCACAACCCAATACTGCAGCCCTGCTGCCATTATAACCACATCTCCATAACCGTATCACAAAACAAGGCTCGTGCCACATCATTGCCCCTTTAATATCGTTTATCGCAGCCCCACTGCCCATCTTACTCATAAAAACCCAAGATTCACCCCCCCCCCCCTTTCACACCCCACGTAACCAAGCCAACACCCACATGTTCATTATTCCATTTTGTTCAACCGGGGTGATCTGTAACACCCTGAGATTTTATGAGAAATATTCTTTTTAATTTTATTAATGTCTTGTGTTTTACGTTACAACAAAGGAGTCTTGCACAACACGCAACCCTAACTTGGCTGCATTACAAGCCATCGCGACCTTCCTCGATAGCGTGTGTAGTACGCAATACCGAGTTTCACTAAATGAGATATTATTATAATATTATTATGAACTAGTCGTTATGAATAGTAATACCCACTTTTTGAAATTTTATATATTTTATCTTTCAAAATAGACTTCATTTTTGGATTCTGAATATCCAAATTATCTTAGGGTGAAATTTTGGTACTTTTCAAATAACTTTAATATTCTTATGAATAGTGGAAATTACTAAATTTTAATTTAAAAAAAACGTTTTTAATCGAAATAATTAATAGTGATAAATTATTAATTTGAGTGGTTTTAAAGTATATTTAGAATATATTTTTACAATTTAATACAGTGTTGGTCATTGGATGTAATTTCACATTTAAACCAGACATAAACAACTGTCAATCTTTTGATAGTTATTATCTCTTAAGAACACGCTTTTTGATTTGATGACGGGAACCAATTTTTAAATTAATTAATGAAACTGATATGTTTTGAATTTGGTAAAATAGGGATCATTTTTGAATTCATAATATCAAATATATCTTAGGCCTAATTTTTGGTATTTTTCTGGAAACTTTCATTTTTAGATTAATAGTGAAACCACTAAGTGGTAGTTAAAAAAACTGAATTTTTCATACAACTTAATTTTACCGCTTCTGTGAGTGTAATTTCGAAAATCTGAGAGACAAAGTTAATATCAAGGACTAAAATGTGGTTCAATGAGGTGAAAATAATTTTTGGTGAATAGTAACTTTTTACTTTTTTTACCATGGTTAAAAGTAAATAGGGTAATTAAGGGTAAAGATGATATTATTATTACCCTAACACATGTCCAAATTCTATTGGATAAGTGTAATTCGGCCAAAAAGAACCTTTTAAACAAAATATGACCATTTAGGCCCACTTGTATTAGATTAGGACATTTATTATTAATTTATTTAAAGAATGGTTAAAATAGTTAAAATCAATTTTTAATAACTAAATCATTTTTAATATAGGGTTATACATAATATAAATTAGATTATAAATATTCATTAGAAATCTAAAAATATTTCCTATATAATGGTATTTTATTTATAATTTTTATACTTAAAATAATTTAATTTAATTATGAAACCATTATGATACAGTAATTATCTTATTAATGAAATATTGACATAATTGATTTATAAATACCCAAATAAATGTAATATTAGACTTTTAATTAATTAAAATACTTTTCTATGTTAATATGACATGTTATTATTTATTTAATTAACTTTTTTCGAACTAATAATTCTGTTATGATTTTCAAAAAAATCAATTACCAAATAGTGTCAAAATTGACATAAAATAGTTTTTAAAAAAATATTATATTAAAAATCTATATTATATTCCTAAAAATCTAATGTTCGGCCGATATACTTATATCATGATATTTGTACCATTAATGGACTACTTGGGGGTCTCTTGGATGAATATGGTAAGTTTATTAACTATATAATATAAAAATACAAAGTGACATGGTAAATGTCAATCTAATTAACTAAGAGTTAAAATTAAAAGTTAAGGTTAATATAATGACCTAAACTTGTCTAAATTATATTGGATGAGAGTATTTATACCTATCCCCACCTTGGATTATAAATAAATCAATTTGGAGCTATTAAAAACCGAATATGACTTTATAATAAAATAATATTTTTTGTTATTCCAAAGATGCCCCTCTCCTCTCTTATAAAAGGGATCCTCCTCCCTCTATTCCTCACACCTCTTTGAGCCTTAAAGCTCGTCCAAACCCTGCCCAATTATCTTCTACACTTCCCTAGAAACATTCTAGAGGTCCTGGTCTTCTTCAAAGACCAATTTTAGTGCACTAAGAGGAGGTCTCAAAGAGGCGCTTCAAAGAAGAGGTAATGTCTGTTACCGATTCTTTCACATTTATTTCTTCTTACACTTCTTATTCTTAGGTTGTTTCATTATGAAGTAATAACATAAGTATCACTCATATACTGATATGTCATTATAAGTATTAAACAACCCTATTTCACCATCTATCCATCCTACAGAAAATGAAATCACCGCGTGTGTGTACGTACGGAATACCGTCTCCACGCCGTGGTGTAGTCTATTTTCCACCACCGCCTTACTTGGATGTGTATAATGGTGTAAATAATAACTATATATGATAATTTTAATGTGATATTGATTCTGTAAAAGTATAAATACACTTCAATAAGATTCCACGATCATGGGAACGATATCATCGCTCGTGCTTACGTACGGAATACCATCTCCACGACGCGATGAGATTCATTCTCAATGATTAACCATTCATAAATGATTATAAAGTATATATAATAAGTAATCATGAAATATATGAAATAATAATTATACTGGATTTATGTATATATATATGTATGTCATCCAATTAATTCCATTCAATTCAATGAGGAAACGAAAACAACGTTCTTGCATATGTACGGCCTACCGTCTCCATGAACAGTGTATTTCTTTCCATTTATCGATCTATTATATATATGTATATTCTGAGTATATATTATATATAAATCATGTTTTATATTCTGGAAATAAGTAATCACGATCTAAGTAATCATATGAATAATTACAAGTCAAAACACGGATGACAAATGAAATGATTTTACCCAAAACGCTCTTTAACATGGAATTTACAAAAGAAAGGGTAATATAAAGTTATAAGTCAACCATATATGATATCATAACAATGAATATGATTCTTTAATAATTCAATGACATTATTTAAATCATTATACAGGAGGTTCGGATACGTATGAAGCATATCAGACCTAAAGTAAGGGATAATTTTGCAAATCTCATTTTTATCCGGGATTGTTTATTCATAAGTATTTACTGGGGTTATTTATGTCATCTATGTACATGTCTAATAAAAGAGTTTTCATGTATGTTTAAATTCCTCCTTACCCATTTTGAACTTTTACTAAATGGTATTTAAGGAATCTTTCTTTTGTTTACGTTATGAGGTACTTTTTTGACTTTTCCGGCAAAAGTACAAGAAGAATATTTTTTTAACTTATACGACATGAAAGGATTTTTATTGTTTTATAAAGCCTTATTTTCATGAAGATTCCTCCAAAATATTTCATAAATATTTTCAAAAAAATCCTTTTCTTTTAAAATTGCATGATATTTTGTGAAAATAAATTGATTTCTAAGAAGAAAGGATATTTTCCTCAAGAATTCATTTCAAGTGTTTTATCAAAATCATTTTCCATCTAAGATGCCATTATTTCATATGTGTATATTTCAAGTACAATGTCTCTCATATTTAAATGGTTTCATTGTTCTTATGATGAAATGATATCCATTTTTTTATATGGATTATGTTATGGTGGGATGATGTTTATGATACCCATTTTATTCTTTGGGTTATGATGAATGATTTATGTTTATGTTATGGAAAAAGTAAGAATGATTTCATTATGAGATGGGTGGGGCCTATATCTCCCTCCAATGCATTGGGTAAAGATTTATATCTCATGAGATAGACATGGCTGGAATGGTAAGTTAATCTGGTTCAGTGTTATAGGACTGAAATGAGGAGTGAACTCGATTCAAAAAGAGACTTTTTCCACTAAGATGGTCTTGGCAGCAATGCCTTGGCTACTATGGAAATCATTACATGTGCTTAATGGATGCCACAATTACATGTTTTATTCCCATGCTATGTTATCATTATTTATGTTCCATTATGATCTATTCCTTATGTACTTCCATGTTTTAAGCCGTTGCTCAAGGTTTTGATGTTTAAACATTATGTTCATATTTTTAGGTTCAAATGTGTATGGTATGTTTTATTTTATCCATGCATACCCTTACTAAGCATTTGAGATCACCCTTTTTATGTTTTATTTTCCCCCAGGATTAAAATAAAGGTTTTAGGTAAGGAAACAAAAAGTGGAAGATCTTTATGGGAGATGTTAAAGATCTTTCACCACGATTAGAAGATTACGTTCCAAGTTTCCAAAGACACTAAACTATTACGGTCCTTGTGTGTCTGTTTTTGTTATGTATTATGTATTTCGCAAAAGTAATGTAATATCTATGTACTTCAAGCTTCGGGTCTCTACAGTTTGTATCAAAGGAAATGTTTAGTCAACCTTTGGAAACTAGGATGCGAAAATGTTAGTGAGATCCCTAGAGATATTTCTATGGTATGTCTAGGGATGTCCCTAAGGATAAGTATACGTATAGGATATAGTCCTAGAACTACGGTAACGATCTTAAAATTTAACCTAAGATGTTAGATATTGAGGGAACTCCCCCTTTACTATGTTGTTTCCCCTAGCATGATTTTTTCCTCTCACACTATTCTTTTTGTGTTTTAGAAAATGGATGGAAACAGGAAGATTCACGATAATGGAGGATATGAAAGACAATGGAATGATATTATTCATGAGAAACAAAATGAAACGGGATCTGGAAGTCCAAACATCGTTATTATGCCTAATCAGCAATCTCATAATATGATCAATAATCTCAACTTTTCTAAGATTCCCGACACAGATAATAAGAGAATGATGGAGTTTCATGATGATCATAGAGGAAAGAAAGTTCAATTTCCCTCATGTAAATCATGTGGGAAGAGGCATCACGGATATTTTTTCAAAGGAACTGGAAGATGCTTTGGGTGTGGAAAAGAAGGACACAAAGCTAGTAAGTGCAAAGGAAAAGGTTCAGTTAACACCATGGACAAGGATAATGGTATTGCTACGACATCAACAATGATTATATGTTTTAAATGTGGAATGTACGGGCATTATGAAAACCAATTCCCTAATGGAAAATTTCATGAAGAGAATCAGCATGGTCATATGGGTTGTATTTTTGTGGATGATGATGAGAAGACTACAAATGATATATGAGTTGAAATAAGTGTTAAAGCTCAGTCAGTTGTTTTAGAAGGTAGTGGAATGATTATATGTTTATCAAGAGTTATGTTGTATAGTTAATGGTACTATGGAATAAAGAATCATCTAAGGATTGTTACACTATTGTTTTTCCTAAAAGTGTTTGAAAGTATATGTTGAATGGTACCAGTAACCATGGAAGGTTATTCGGATATTTTTTTAAAGTAGATGATATGCACATAATGAAGGAATAAGAAGATAATGAGATGTTTGATTGTATTCATTAGCTCATGATTGATATAAGGACTAAGTGATATCATGGTTTGAGTATATAGAATTTTGAGGATTTTGGTCTGTGGAAAGTGTTAACTTTTAACTGCATTCATGTTTTCACTAAGGTTCAATGGGTATTCATTTTTCAAGAGAATACATGATTAAGGCCTTAGAATGTTTGGAATGTGACCAACAAGACATATCTTATGATATATAGGGATAAAAGATGGTATTAAATCTCTGGTAATCATTTTCACTATATTATGAGAGTGGACTGCAGTGTTATGGATAAGCCTAAAGATTGGAATGGATTATGTTGGACATAAGTTAGTATTGTTTAAGGATAGAAGTTTTTTCGATATTATTGATGAGATGTTATAGTAATATAGTTTTAGAAAAAGGACAACCTGCAGGACGGGTGACAACCCATCGCGTTGGACAAGGCTATGGGAATCGAACCCACAACCGAAGTGTGACTGGCCTTTATCGCCTACCACTGGCCTACAGGAAGTCCCTGGTTAGTAGAAACTAGTTTTATTTTATTATGCGGTATGATATATGAAGTATAAGTTCATTTTTGGAACCATATACGGTTAATCTAATCATAAGATGGACTTATAACTTTTGCTAACCTTTTTTTTGAAATAGATGGAATGACCCATCATTCTATCACATGATCTGCTAACACATCACGAATAACAAATTCATCTTAATTTCTTTAAGGGATGAAGTGGAAATTGTTCAATTAACGAACAAGAGTGAGATTGTACCAAAATCATGTAAGTATTTATTTTAATTCATCAACTTTAGGGAAATGATCTTGAAAACCAAAAATGTTGTCCTAGTTCCCTTATATCCGATTAATCAGATGGTACCTTAGATTATCACAAATCTATAGCTTTGTGATTGTTGGATTTTTCATAGCCATGTTCTCTACCACTCTCTATCATAACATGATGGTTAGGTTTCTATTCCATATCCATATTTTCACCTATGTTCTCCAATGTAGAAATCCAGTGATTAGTTAATTTGGGTAACCGTTATGTTTCATACTTTAGTTTTTAAATATTGGTTTTGGTATTCCTTTTTACGATGTGGGTTTCTATTAAAGAAAATTTTGAGTAGTAAACCATTTATAATCCCGACGAATTTCGAGGGCTAAATTCATTTTAAGGAGGGTAGAATGTAACACCCTGAGATTTTATGAGAAATATTCTTTTTAATTATATTGATGTCTTGTGTTGTATGTTACAACAATGGAGTCTTGCACAACACGCAACCCTAACTTGGCAGCATTACACGCAATCGCGGCCTTCCTCGATAGCGTGTGTAGTACGCAATACTGAGTTTCACTAAACGAGATATTATTATAGTATTATTATGAACTAGCCGTTATGAATAGTAATACCCACTTATTGAAATTTTATAAATTTTATCATTCAAAATAGACTTCATTTTTGGATTCAGAATATCAAAATTAGCTTAGGGTAAAATTTTGGTACTTTTCGGATAACTTTCATATTCTTATGAATAGTAGAAATTACTAAATTTTAATTAAAAAAACTTTTTTAATCGAAATAATTAATAGTGATAAATTATTAATTTGATTGGTTTTAAAGAATATTTAGAATATATTTTTACAATTTAATACAATTTTGGTCATTGGATGTAATTTCACATTTAAACAAAACATAAACAAGTGTCAATCTTTTGATAGTTATTATCTCTTAATAACACGCTATTTGTTTTGATGACAGAAACTAATTTTTAAATTAATTAATGCAACTGATATGTTTTTAATTTGGTAAAATAGACATCATTTTTTAATTCAAAATATCAAATATAGCTTAGGCCTAATTTTTGGAAATTTTCTGGAAACTTTCATTTTTTGATGAATAGTGAAACCACTAAGTGGTAGTTAAAAAAACTGAATTTTTCATAAAACTTAATTTTACCGCTTCTGTGATTGGAATTTCGAAAATCCGAGAGACACGGTTAATATCAAGGACTAAAATATGGTTCAATGAGATTGAAATGATTTTTGGTGAATAGTAACTTTTTAATTTGTTTTACCACGGTTATAAGTAAATAGGGTAATTAAGGGTAAAAATGATATTATTATTACCCTAACACATGTGATAATTCTATTGGATAAGTTTAATTCGCCAAAAACAACCTTAGTAATAAAATATGACCATTTAGGCCCTCTTAGATTAGATTAGGACATTTATTATTAATTTATTTAAAGAAGGGTTAAAATAGTTAAAATCAATGTTTAATAACTAAATCATTTTTAATATAGGGATATACATAAGATAAATTCGAATATAAATTTCAATTAGAAAGCTAAAACTATTTCCTACATAATGGTATTTTATTTATAATTTTTAGACTTAAAATAATTTAATTTATTTATGAAACAATTATGATGCAGTAATTATCTTATTAATGAAATATTGACATAGTTGATGTTATAAATACCCAAATAAATTTAATTTGAAACTTTTTATGAATTAAAATAATTTTTTATGTTAATATGACATATTATTATGGATTTAATTAACTTTTTTTAACTAATAATTCGGTTATGATTTTCAAAAAAATCAATTACCAAATAGTGTCAAAATTGACATAAAATAGTTTTTAAAACAAATATTATATTAAAGATTGTTATTATATTCCTAAAAATATAAGGTTAGACCAATATACTTATATCATGATAGGTGTATCATTAATGGACAACTTGGGGGTCTCTTGGATGTATATGGTAAGTTTATTAACTATATAAAATAAAAATACAAAGTGACATGGTAAATGTCAATCTAATTAACTAAGCGTTAAAACTAAAAGTTAAGGTTAATATAATGACATAAAATTGTATAAATTCTATTGGATGAGAATATTTAAACCTATCCCCACATTATCTTCTATATAAATCAATTTGGAGCTATTAAAAACCAAATATGACTTTATAATAAAATAATATTTTTAGTTATTCCAAAGGTGCCCCTCTCCTCCCTTATAAAAGGGAACCTCCTCCCTCTCTTCATCACACCACTTTGAGCCTTCAAGCTCGGCAAACCCCTGCCACATTTTCTTCTCCACTTCCCTAGAAACATTCTAGAGGTCATGGTCTTCTTCAAAGACCAATTTTATTTCCCTAAGAGGAGGTCTTAAAGAGGTGCTTCGAAGAAGAGGTAATGTCTGTTACCGATTCTTTCAACTTTATTTCTTCTTCCACTTATTCTTCTTAGGTTGTTTCATTATGAAGTAATAACCTAAGTATCACTCATATACAGATATGTTATTATAAGTATGAAACAACCCTATTTCACCATCTATCCATCCTACAAAAAATGAAATCACCACGCGTGCGTACGTAAAGAATACCGTCTCCACGCCGTGGTGTAATCTATTTTCCACCACCGCCTTACTTGCATGGGTATAATGGTGTAAATAATAACTATATATGATTATTGTAAAGTGATATTTATTCTGTAATATTATACATACACTCCAATAAAATTCCACGATCATGGTAACGATATCATCGCTCGTGCGTACGTACGGAATACCGTCTCCACGACGCAATGAGATTCATTCTCAATGATTAACCATTCATAAATGATTATAATGTATATATAATAAGTAATCATGAAATATATGACATAATAATGATACTGGATTTATGTATATATATATTTATGTCATCCAATTAATTCCATTCAATTCAATGAGGAAATGAAAACAACGTTCATGCGTACGTACGGCCTACCGTCTCCATGAACGGTGTATTTCTTTCCATTTATCGATCTATTATATATATGTATATTCTGAATATATATTATATATAAATCATGTTTTATATTATGGAATTATGTAATCATGATCTATGTAATCATATGAATAATTACAAGTCAAAACACGGACGACAAATGAAACGATTTTACCCAAAACGCTTTTTAACATGGAATTTACAAAAGAACGGGTAATATAAAGTCATAAGTGAACCATATATGATATCATAACAATGAATATGATTCTGTAATAAGTCAATGACATTATTTAAATCATTATACAGGAGGTTTGGATACGTACGAAGCATATCGGACCAAAGGTAAGGGCTAATTTTTCAAATCTCATTTTTATCCGGGATTGCATATTCGTAAGTATTTACTGGGGTTATTTATATCATCCATGTCCATGTATTATAAAAGATTTTTCCTGTATGTTTAAATTCCTTTTTACCCATTTTTTAATTTTACTACATGTTATGTAAGGAATCTTTTTTTTGTTTATGTTACGAGGTATTTTTTTCACATTTCCGGCAAAAGTACGAGAAGAATGTTTTTTTAACTTATACGGCATTAAAGGATTTTTACGGTTTTATAAATCTTTATTTTCATGAAACTTCCTCCAAAATATTTCATGGCTATTTCAACAAAATCCTTTTCTTTTAAAATTGCATGATGTTTTGTGAAAAGAAATTGATTTTGAAGAAGAAAGGATATTTTCCTCATGAATTAATTTCAAGTGTATTATCAAAATCATTTTCCATTTAAGATGACATTGTTTCATATGTGTATGTTTCAAGTATAATGTCTCTAAGATTTACATGGTTTCAATGTTCTTATGATGAAATGATATCCGTTTTTTATATGGATTATGTTATGATGGGATGATGTTTATGACACCCATTTTATTCATTGGGTTATGATGAATGATTTATGTTTATGTTGTGGCACAAGTAAGAATGATTTCATTACGAGATGGGTGGGACCTATATCTCTTTCCAATGCATTGGGTAAAGATTTATATCTCATGAGATAGACATGGATGGAACGGTAAGTTAATCTGGTTCAGTGTTAGAGGACTAAAACGAGGAGTGAACTCGATTCAGAAAGGGAATTTGTCCACTAAGATGGTCTTGGCAGCAATGCCTTGGCTACTATAAAAATCATTACATGTGATTAATGGATTCCATAATTACATGTTTTATTCCCATGCTATGTTATCATTATTTATGTTCCATTATGATCTATGCCTTATGAACTTCCATGTTTTAAGTCGTTGCTCAAGATTTTGATGTTTAAACATTATGTTCATTTTTTTAGGTTTAAATGTGTATGGTATGTTTTATTTTATCCATGCTTACCCTTACTGAGCATTTGAGCTCACCCTTTTTATGTTTTATTTTCCCCCAGGATTAAAAGAAAGGTTTTAGGTAAGGAAACAAAAAGTGGATGATCTTTATGGGAGATGTTGAAGATCTTTCAACACAATTAGAAGATTACGTTCCAAGTTTCCAAAGACACTAAACTATTACGGTCCTGATGTGTCTATTTTTATTATGTATTATGTATTCTGCAAAAGTAATGTAATATCTATGTACGTCAAGCTTCGAGTCTCTACATGATCACACAAGGGTTCTGGATTTTAATCAGGCAACTTTACGTGATTAACCAATTTCCATATTCCACAATGTTTCCATCCACAAAACGGTCTAGAAAGATAGGGAAACATTAAATTTCGCAAGCAAAGGCCCCCAAAGACCGTGATTTTTAGTATGAATAAGCCTATTCAATTCAATCAATAAAAATAGGATAAAAAAGATAAACATAACTACTTACCCATCCCTATTCTTTAACCAGTTATTATCTTTATTTATTGGTTCAACCGTATCTCACAAAAAAAGAGGATACCCACCCAGCGTGACGAAAAAAGACAGAGACGAAGGTAAGATCTCTATGTCAACATGTTCTGATCACAACGCTCACCCAGATCAACTTTAGAAGACGTCCGTCAGTGTCCGTCACTTCTGACAAAACCTGGAAAAAACCTCCTTGGGTGGATGCTGGGAAGGAATGGTCGAAGGGAATGTAACAGATCCAAGATTAGAAGTTATGCCTCGTCATTACGATCTTGTGGCCACTAACGGATTGTAAATCTAAGCTCAGACGAAGAAGTTATGGAAGAAAGGAACTTTGGAGTCTCTCGAGAGAGCTTTGCTCGAAGGAATGGGGAGGAGAGGAATGGTCTGAAATGGAGGAGAGGCCCCCTCCTTTTATAGGTGAGAAAAACTAAAGTAAATTGCATGTACTTCCTAGTAAATGGTGTGTACTCGACCATTCCACACGGTCACCACGCTACATCCTACACGACATTCAACGCGGCACACGGCCGTTGACTGGTCGACACACGGTTTGAGGGTAACACATACGTGGGGAGGAACTACACAGTGTGTAGTATGGGCTACATGTCATATACTCATTTTTTCATGGGGAAAGGACACTCCTTCAACATGACACACATTCGTTAACAAGTCAACACACGGTTTGAGGGTAACACGTATGTGGGGAGGAACTACACAACGTGTAGTATGGGATACACGGCATGTACTAATTTATTTCATGCGGTAAGGACATGGCTTCAAAAAAAGGTATACCAGGAAAGGTGGTACATGGAGTGTAGTTACAAAATTCTTAAAAGTGTGGGAAAAGTCCATTCTACCCTCTATAACACTTCATGACCTTCTTTTCGACAAAGGAATGGGCTGGAGAGTTCCGGGCCATTACCCCCTTCATAATAATTTTAAATTTATTTTCATTAAATTTGAAAACATTTGACAATGTTTTTTATTTGTAGATCCTAAAATTACTTCATCAACAAAAATTTGAACAAATAATATATTAGAGTTTACCATATTCATAAATAATTTTGGATATTTCATTCCAACAGTAAAATCATTTTTCAATAGAAATGAACTCAATTTTTCATACCAAGCTCTAGGTTCATGTTTAAGGCCATAATGATATTTAGTAAGTTTAAAAATAAAATTTAGTTTTTGATAATTTTCAAAACCTTGAGGTTTCTCAACATAAACTTCCACCATTAAATAAACATTTAAAACAGAAGACTTAATATCCATCTGAATTAATTTAACATAAATATGAGATGCATAGGCTAACAATATTCTAATATATTTTAGTCTTACTATAGGGGGAAAGGACTCAATATAATCTATACATTATTCATGATTATATCCTTTAGCCACTAGTCATGCTTTATATCTAGTTATTATACCTTGACCATCTTTTTTATTCCTAAAGACCCATAATGTTCCTATAACTGGATAATTCTTTGGTCTTTCAACTAAATTTGAATCATTATTTCTATTGAATTGGTTTAGTTCTTCTTGAATTGATATCAACCAACTTTCATCAACTAAGTCTTCTTCTATTAACAAAGGTTTTAATTGGGATAGAAATAATGAAAACTCACCAAGGTTTTCTGTATTTTTTCTAGTTTTTATTCCAGTGTATAGGTCTCCTATTACAGTTTCTAAAGGGTGATTATTTAAAGTTTTATAAAATACAGGGAATAAACTATTAGGTTCATCAATGTCATGTTATTCAGAACTAGACTAAATTTATTTATATTTCTTTTCATAATCATCTTTCCTGTTTCAACGTCTCATGTTATTAATATAGTTAGATTTATAAATTTGATATTTCACTTTCTCAAATAGATTAATTCCATCAAATTTCATATGAATTGATTTTTCAACAATCCATGACTTTTTATTAAAAATTATATAATATTTGGAAGTTGTAGAATATACTAAAAAAATTCCTTCATCATATTTTGGATCGAATTTACAAAGATATGCCTTGGTGTTCATGATATAAACTGTACATCCAAAAATGTTAAAGTATTTTACTTTCAGTTTTCCATTATTCCAAATTTCATAGAATGTATTTTTGGAAATAGGTATGATTAAAACTCTATTCATTATATAACAGGTAGTTCTTATAGCTTCAGCCTAGAAATAGGTTAGAAGACTATATTTATTTAGTATAGTCTTAATTATTTCTTGAATAGTTCTATTTCTTCTTTCAACAGTCCCATTCTATTGAGATGTTCTTGGTGCATATAATGTGTGTATAATACCTAAATATGATCAAAATGAATTGAATTCCATATTTCAAAATTCTCTACCATGATGACTTCTTAAGGAAATTATTTTAGAACCATTTTCATTTTGAACAGCTTTATATAAACATTCAAATATAGTAACAACTTCATTTTTATATTTTAAAAAAAATACCCATATAAATATTGAATAAACATCAACTAAAACCTTACCATCCAAACAATATAATATTGATGTTCCAAATAGATAAATGTGGTTAATTTATAATGATTTTTATATATATATCTTGTTAATTTATTTGACAGATGATTTATGTTTCTTTCAAGTTGACATGCATCACAAAATCTGTCACTATCAAATTTAAGAATAGGAAAATCAGAAACTAGTTGTTTCTTAGATAACTTATGTATAGAATATATATTTGGAATGTCCTTGTCTTCTATGACAGATCAAATATTCTTTTATCGTATTAGTTAAAACAATTTAATTTTTGTTTACACAATGAATTTATTCCTAGAGTATAATCACTATCAGTTCTGGATGCTCTAAATTTATGCAATATATCATTAAAATAAGAACAACAGTTTTTAGAAAAATTACTAAATTAACCACCATCTCATTGTTAAGAGATACTTATAAGGTTGTGTTTCAATCCTTGTACATAGAGTACTTTATTTATTAAGACAACTTTTGGATCTCCCACAGTTCTAATGCCAATTATTCTACCTTTGGCAATGTCACCAAATGTAACAAATCATCCATCCCTTTGAGTTATTTTTTTAATGTTTGATGAGTTCCCACTCATATTCCTGGAGCATCCATTTTCCAAATATCATGTTTTAGTTTGGTTTCTATTAGTTTCTCCCTAAAATGGTATTCAAAAAAATTTGTTTTTGGTACTTATATGTTATTGGTCGGGCTCTATTAGCATGCAATGATATAGGAATCCTAGCTGGCGTTGTTTTCCTAAAATCAATAGAATCAATTAAATTTATTGAATAAAAGGCTTTATTAATCCCACTTATATGAGGTTTCCATAAATATAAGTTTTTAGATAGTTGACCTTTTGTTCCATAACAATTTCAATTTTTTTTGGGACTCATATTTTATTGGTCTGGCTGTATCAGCTAAAAATGATCTAGCAATCCTGGCTTGCTTTGATTTACTATAATCAATAGGTTTCCTTAAACTATTAGGTTCATCAATGTCATGTTCCTCAGAAATAGACTGAATTTTATTTATATTTTTTTTTTCAAAATAATCTTTCATGTTCTAAATTCTCATGTTATCAATATAGTCATATTTATTAATTTGATATTTCCTTTTCTCAAAGGGATCAGATCCATCAAATTTTACATGATATGATTTTTCATCAATACTTAACTTTTTATTAAAAATTATGTAAGATTTGGAAGTTGTATAATATCCTATGAAAATTCCTTCATCATATTTTAGATCGAATTTAACAAGATATTCCTTGGTGTTCATGATATAAACCTTAAATCCAAAATTTTTAAAGTATTTTACTTTAGGTTTTCTATTATTCCAAAGTTCATAGAATGTATTTTTGGAAATAGGTCTGATTAAAACTCTATTAAATATATAATACGTAGTTCTTGCAGCTTCATCATAGAAATATGTTAGAAGACTATATTTATTTAGCATAGTCTTAGCTATTTCTTGAATAGTTCTATTTCTTCTTTCAACATTCCCATTCTTTTGAGGTGTTCTTAGTGCATAGAATGTGTGTATAATACCTAAATATGATCAAAAGGAATTGAATTACATATTTTAAAATTCTCTACCATGATGACTTCTTAAAGAAATTATTTTAAAACCATTTTCATTTAGAATAGCTTTATATAAACATTCAAATATAGTAACAACTTCATTTTTATATTTTAGAAAGAAATATCCATGTAAATATTGAATAGACTTTATCTAAAACATATACATATAATTTACCATCCAAACTATATATATTTATGTTCCAAATAGATCAATGTGGTTAATTTCTAATGATTTGATATAAATTCTGTTAACTGATTTGACGGATGATTTTTGTTTCTTTAAAGTTGACATGAATCACATAATCTATCACAATCAATTTTAAGAATAAGTATATCAGAACTAGTTATTTCTTAGATAACTTATGTATAGAATATATATTTGAAATGTCTTTGTCTTCTATGACAAATCTAAGATTCTTTTATCATAGTAGTTAAACAATTTATGTTTTGTTCACACAAGGAATTTATGTCCATAGAATAAACACTATCAGTTCTTAGTGCTCTAAATTTAAGCAATTTATCATTAAAATAAGAACAACAATTTTTAGAAAAATTACTAAATTAACAATCAACTCATCATTAAGAGATACTTATAAGGCTGTGTTTTAATCCATCTACAAAGAGTACTTTATTGATTGAGACAACTTATGGATCTCCAACAGTTCTAATGCTAATTATTTTACCTTTGGAAATTTCAAAAAATGTAACAAATCCTCCATCCCTTTGAGTTAATGTTTTAATGTTTGATGAGTTCCCACTCATATTCCTGGAGAATCCACTATCCAAATACCATATTTCAGTTTTGCTTCTATGACTTTATCCCTAAAAAGGTATTAAAAAAAATTTGTTTTTTGTACTCATGTTTTATTGGTCCGGCTGTGATAGCTAGCAAAGATATGGGAATCCTAGCTTTCTTTATTTTCTTGTAATCAATAGAATCATTTAAAATTAATGAATCAAAGGCTTTATTAATCCCAATTATATGATGTTTCCTTAAATAGAAGTTTTTAGATAGGTGACCTCTTCTTCCATAGTAATTTCAAATTATACCTTTTGTACATGGAACAAATTCGTTCGTATATAGTTTGAGTTTCTCACCTTTACTTAATATTCCATAAGTTTCCTTTTTAATCACATTGTTTCCAAGAATTTAATTTTGAGAATTTTCACATTTTTTAAAAATAAGTGCTTCATTTTTGTATGTCTCCACTTTTGTTTGAAGTGTTTTTATTTTAGTTTCATTTTCTATACAATTTTAGTTTGATGAGTTATATTCTTCAATTAACTCTTCATTTTGTTTTAGAAGAGCATCTATTTCTCATAAAACAATTGTGTGAATATTTTTCAGCGGCTTATGTTTCATATATAAGGAATCATATTTTTCTTCCACCATATTTTAGTAGGATTCATGTTTATCATTTGTGTTACTAGAAATTGAATCAGAATCAGATGAGTAATAAGATTTTACATCATTAGCTCCACCATAAATCACATATTTTCATTTATATTGGATTCTTCTTTTTCTGATTCATACATTGATGAGTTATTGGAGTCTTCAGAAACACTCCCAGTAGCATTAATTTCCCTTTTTTTCTTTTTTACTCATAATAATTGTTTTTGAAAAATTTATTTTCATTTTATTCTTTTAATTGAGGACAGTCAGGTATTATGTGACCCGTCTTTTTTTCATTCACATAATTTTGAAATCCATCAGTTCTTTTTTCTCTTTCTTGATGAATTTTATAAATCACATCTTCTTTCTATATAATTAATAGAATATCTTATCTAACTAATTTTCTTCCACATCTGAATCAGATGAATCAGAACATTCTAATTTTCTCTTAATATCATGCTTTATATTTCTACTCTTCTTTTGGGATGTTACGTTCAAAGTAGTATTATCAATATTGATCGAGAAATTATGCTCATTTGCTTGAACTGGAATCTCAAATTGATACATAATCAGGGTTCCAATTAATTCTCTCCTTTTTAGATATTTGATTGGTGATGATTTTCTAAGGCTTCTGATATCTCATTCCATTGGGTTGGAAGTACTCTCAGTACTTTTAATCATTGATCTTCTTGTTTGATAGGATCTTCCAAGGCAGTGATGTAGTTGAGTATTTCTGTAAACCATACATTAATCTACGTGATTCTCTAAACATCAAGCATTCTAAATTTATAAAATTGTATTTTTGTTGTAGCATACCTCATTTATATGATATTTTCAATTACTTCATAGGAAACTGCAATTATCATAGACACCTCATATGAATTAAGGAATTGAGATACTTGATTAAATTCATCTAGTCATAAACCAAAGATGATATCATTCATATCTTTTTAATTTATGTCATACTCTCTTTCATTAGATGCACTGCATTTTTCAGGTTTCTCATGAATTTCACACGAAGTAAAAATTTCTGAGTAGACTCTGTATCCATGATTTTTCAGATAGAAGACCATCCTTGACTACCAACATTCATAGTTTCCACCATTTAAGTGTGGAGATCAAACCATTGATATTCCCTCCCTTGTATCAGAAATTGAAATTTTTTAGTATAATCCTTTGAAACATTAAACTTGTTATAGATTTTACAAATGAACACCCTTTGATAAAAATTATTGGATCGGGTTATACTAAATATGCACAAGAGGGGGGGGGGGGTTAATTGTGTTATTTTCAATTTCTTCTAGAACCGTGATAATTGTCAACTCTATCAATTAACATTATCAGATTGGTTCTGTAGTGGAAAATAATCAAATTGAATAACACATATATGTAAAATGGTTTGGGGAACAGAAGGCCCCTAGTCCACTGCACAAATGCTCTACTCCACGAGCTTGGTGATTTTCACTATTTGGTCCTCTTATCCACAGACCATCCACAACTGATTGTAGGCAGTTGACACCTTTACAAGATAAGGCTAAATCTGAGCCTTCTGGTTCATGGATAAAACCGAATACATAGCTTAGAATGAGAAGCATGTTACTAAAAATTAGAAGATTATTTTTCTGAAAAAAACATTCCAGTTGTTCTTCACAATTGATGGATTGTCATATTTAGAAAAGATGTTCTTTAGGTAAGATTAGTTCTGAGTCAATCGAGTTGTAAATATATCGTGAAATAAAATCAGTAACATTAGAAACAATAGATGCATGATAGATATTAAATATCGAATAAGAATCTTTTACGCCATTCATTTTCATCCGAAAAACAGAGTCCGATAGAACTTGGTAGAAGTAGATCTGTGTGACTCATATAACTCTGTAAAAATTCTAGTTATGAAGAATTCAAGATCTTGTTCTTCTTATAATTTTCACAATGACCTGTCTCTCATTTTTTAATTGAAAATATACCCAATATATAATGAAAAAATATGAGCACTTTCCTTTCAAATTTAGATCCACATATGTCACCTTAAGAATCATGATATTCAAATGTTTGAGTAACTGAGAAATCACAACTTTTCATAATAATCATTATGAAATTCTCCACTAAAATCGATCATTTCAATCACTAGTAAACATTTTTAAATCAGTCAAATATGTGATTTAATATTTATCATTAAAACGGGCATGAAATCAGCCTTATATTCTGCAAAATACCGGTGTATGATAAAGTTGTATTTTAAATCTCTAATGCTAAACGTAGTGTTGATGATCTATTCTTCAAATGTAAGGTTGATATCAATTGCAAGGTTGATTATCCATACCTTTCTCTTCAACATTCAAATGTATGGTATAATATACATACTTCGCTCTTTAGAATAACGTAATATACATGATCCATAGTTTTCAATAGAATGTAAGGTTCATTATAAAAGTATGGTTGATGATCCATACTTTTGTGACGAAAACGAAAGGTTCCATACTTACATAAAATTCATCTTCAATACTTTTCTAATATAAAAAATGTAGGGTTTCATCCACATGTATGGTTGATTAACCATAATTTTCTGAACTCTCTTAATGTAAAATTATAATTTTATCCTTACGCTATGCTCTTCAACGTTGGTTATGAAAAGTGTTTCTAGAACATGCTAAATTGATTTCTAAACACATTATCAAATATTAAATTTGGATTAAATTCTTTAATATTATTCCAAAATAAAAATATAAAGAATATTTATTTCCTAAAATATACCCAAAGAAAAATTATTAGAATAACAAACAAGGGAATTTGTGAGCTTCAAAATCATCATAAAAAGATAGAGTATTGTTTAAACAATACATGCTCAACAATATCTTCTAAAAATAATTGTATATAGTATTATTTAAAACAATTATTTCTCAAAAATTTATATATCCACATAGTAGGAATTGAACTTGAGACAAAAGATAAGATTGGAAAATATTTATGTCTATCACTTTTGAATTCATTATCACCTTGGAAGAGAAATATCATTGATTCGTGAAGTAAGAAAGAACAAATTGTGATATAAATGATGAGGATTTAGAGAGATCCACTAATCATGGAAATATTAAGGTTGGACACAGGGATAATGAGGGAAGGGAAATCATCAATCCTATCACAGTTTATTTGGTAACTATCATTAATAGAGTAGAATAAGAAAGGTCGAATATAAGACCTGTTTTTCCAAAAGTATATTTAGGATGTGATGAATGAGATGTTTCCTGAGTTCAATATTGATCAAGATGGTGTACTGAATTTTCACACAGGGTTATGTGTCCAATATATAGAAGGAATAAAGAAGGAGATAATAGGTGGTTCTCATAGTTCAATATCATCTATTCATCATGAATCACTAAATGGTAAAGGGGTCTTAATTCTCATTATTGGAGCGATATCATAATAGGGGGACTTCCGACTACAGTACATGGTACATGGAGTGTCAGCAAGTGAAGGTGGAGTGAAAATTCTTAATGGTGTATTGCAAGGATAACACATACAAACGTAGAAGTGGGAAAACATAATTATTGATGTTTCCACTAATCTCGAAAGAATATACAAAGACAAAACATTGAAATGTGTTATAGTGGACCGAATCACCAAGACTTCAGATTTTATTTCCATTATATAAGATGTATCTCTTTAAAAATATTCCATGATATAGATAAATGATGTTTTGTGGATGCATGGGGATCCACTTTCTAACATCTCTGAGAATGATCCAAGTGTAACTTCCCGGTTCCGGAAGCCACACATGGGTTCCCTATACCCTTTTAGTCACATGGCCTCATGTGCATTTCCCCGAATGATAGAGGCTGCCGACTAGTAGTGAGGGCCTTGGGTGTGATAGTGGGGAAACTATGCCCTTATTGTAAGATTATAGAGTGGAAGAAAACAAATATATACAATAGAGGAAGAATTAAATATTCAATCAATAGTAACAACAGAATGATAGAATAATAAACAACTAAAGCACACACATATAAATAAAATGATTCATGATACATATGTTTAAGAAAGAATCCAAACAAGTCACAATGTTGGAAATACAAAGAGTAATTAGCCAAAGTACAGAGAAAGAGAAAAACAACTCCTCATCATTGAAAGCCTGAGCTTAGTCACATGCTCTCCAACTCCACATAAATTTATGTACCTGAAGTAGAAGGGATCTTTCCCTTATCTATACCTATAACAATATAATCTGTTTGGGCCCAAAAGAATGACCCAAATAGGGTGTGAGATTAATCCCAGTATGCAACCACCCAAAGATCTAGGCCTAACAACCAGTGAATATATGTGAGGTAATATTCAGAAAACTATTTTCAGGAAAGTAATTAGAAGTAAACAATCCATCGTTTCAATATCAAGCAATCAGCGAGACAAATAGCTAAGCACGAACAGGTAACCCTCTAGGATGTACTCACAGCCATCCCCTCTGGTCCTACCTAACATGTACAAGCCACACTCTGGGAAGTAAACTCGGCGTAACCAAAATGGTTTAGTATATAATGACTCTATGAGGAAGCACTCAGAGTCAATTCCCCTTGTAGTCATAGGTAGTCAGGAACCCTACAAGGAATCACTCACAGTAAATTCCCCTTATAGACCCAAGGTTAAGGACTCACTAAGGATTCTCACTCGGTAAATTCACCTTATATCCCAAGTAGTTCAATGAATATCTAAGTTAGCACTCACTGTCAATTCCCCTCATAGTCTATAGAAGTAAAAATAATTCAAATACTCTCTAAGGAAGGTCACTTGGTCTATTCCCCTTATAGACTTATGTTTTCAAAGACTCTCTGAGGAAGCTCACTCAGTCAATTCTCCTTATAGTCTAATACACTAGGTTATCATGGCCTTGTGTGGGTCAATGGGCCTTGAAATACAATATGGCGAAAGTAAACCTATAGAACTACTTGGATAAATAGTCTACATCATATCTAGTATATTAGAATACAAACTCTCCATCCTACAACAATAGGCATAGAAAAAAGGCATGGTAGTCAAACTGGCTAAACGGGACCAAACATTCATAAATAGAACATGCATGGGAAATACATCCATAGCATAGGAATCAACCCTATTCATATCCAAATAACCTATACACATGCATACAATCATGGTAGGAAAACAACAGGGGTAAAATGGTAAAAACGCAATACCCCGTTCAAGGGTATTGGTGGAATTGGAACAAAATACTCAAAGACATTGAACGAAAAGGCACAAAACACCTAACTAGGAATTAGGATATCGATATATGTGAACCTCGGAACTTGATTCACCCTAGAACATTGAATATCTACAAAACCATCCAAAATGATTAACCTACAGTAACATGATAAAAGTGCAGAAACATGAATCAAGGATCATGGAGAAGAGAGAACTCACCGATGTGATTCTAATGTGACCAACAGTGTTAGATTTGGAGGAAGGATGCACTATTGTGGGTTCATCAAACATCCACATCCATACGAATCTCTCAATCGAACATGACCTAAAATAAGAGAGTTCTGGTGATTAGATGCGACCTCGGTGTGTTTAATGAAAAAAATAATGTACATGATGTGTACTCGCCGTTTCCGTACTCCGATTTAAGTAGCCTCCAAGTCACTCCCACATGGTCGTGTGTTTGGATACTACACAGCAAACACATGGCCTCCTGTGGCAAAGATGTATATGACATGTACTCATAATGTTCACGATGTGTACTTTAAAAATTTCCATAATTTACTCTTTTTCTCAAAAAAGACCAGAAAAAGAAAAAACATACATGCAAAAAAGGTCCAGGTTCTTACAAACATCCCCCCTTAAATAAATTCATCCCTGAATTTTTTTTCATGGCGTAGAAGAAAAAACCCCAAGAAGCTCTGACCAATAGGCATGTACATCGGCCTCCCTCTAACAAGTCATGTCTTGTACTCGCTTGTGCTTCCATAGCACTCGTACCAGTGGAACAGACCGACCATAGAGATCCTTTGTGAACTGATCAACAACCTGGATAGGATGCTCCTCAAAGTATGCATACACTTCCAACTCAACCTCCTCAGGATGAAAAAAATGAGATAGGTCTGAAAAGTAATATTAATGTTGAGAAATGTGTATGACATCATACGTAGCCCGATACCTCTAAGGTAACTGCAACGAGTAGTCAACTAGCCCAACTCTCTCCAACACCTCAAACGACCTGATGTATATCGGCAAAATCTTACCCTGTCTCTTAGTCCTCATGTGTACTATCCTAGGTGTGACATGTAGAAAAACATGATCCCCATACTCAAACTACAAATTTCATCTCCACTGATCAGTATAAGACTTCTGTCGAGATTGTGCAGTATCCATCCTATTACAAATCATCTTTATCCTCTGTCAACTTCTGGAAAAGATGAGGTCCTAATAAATCTTCCCCTCCTACCTCCATCCAACATAACGGTGATCGGCATGGCCTACCGTACAAAGCCTCATAATGTGCCATCTAAATATTATCTTGAATACTATTTTTGTAGGAAAACTCCACAAAAGGTATATGCTTCTCCTAAGAACCTACAAAATCTAGAACGCATGCTCGGAGCATGTTCTCAAGCACCTAAATCATATGCTCGGACTGACCATCTGTCTGTGGATGGTATGTCATACTCAAAAGTACCTTTGTACCCCACACCTTCTGAAATCACTACGAGACCCAAGAAGTAAAATGATCATCCCTATCTAAAAAAAGGAGTGAAGAACTCCATACAGATGTACAATCTCACAGATTTAAAACTGTCCAAGCTCATCATCACTTAAAGTCTCCTTGATTGGAAAGAAGTGAGCGACCTTCATGAGTTTGTCAATAAAGACAAAAAATACATCATTCCATCGAGATGACCTTGGTAAACCTTTCAGGATATCCATCATGACAACATTCCACTTCCACTCGGGAATGGGTAACTTCTGTAAAATCCCTATTGGTTGCTGATGCCCCACCTTCGACTACGGACATGTAGAACACCTCATGACGAAACCAGCAACATACCCCTTCATATCTAGCCCCTAATACTGATGATGTAGATCACGATACATGTTGGAGACACCGAGATGAACTTACCAAAATAATGAATGAATGTCCCGCATCAACTCCTCATGTATGTCTACCGCCACCCATATGCACCCCTTGAAATAGAATATCTCATACTTTCCTATAGTCCATCCTGGAAAAGGGTCCTCTCCTTACACATTCTCCCTTAGGAATAGGTGTTCAGAATCTGATAGTTTCTTTATTTGAACTCGATCAATATGAGTAGAAGTAACATCTAAATAAGATAGAAATGTCTTCTCCTATTTTTTATGCACCTCCAAATGCATCTCAGAGAACATATCCATAAGTGGCCACTCACTTATGGCCTCCTGAACTGCTTATATCTGAGTCCTCCTACTCAATGCATCAGCTACTGCATTGCCTTTCCTAGGAATATTGGCAAACTCAAAATCGAAGTACTGAAGGTACTCAACCTACCATCACTTCCTCAAATTCAAATCACGCTGAGTGAAGATTTAGTTGAGACTCTTGTGGTTGGTGAAAACCAAATATTTCTCTCCTAGAAGATAATGTCTCCAACAGCATAAATCCAAGAAAAACTGCTAGCAACTCGAGATCGTGCGTTGGGTAATTCCTCTCATGTAGCCGCAACTATCGAGACCCGTATGCAACGACTCCCTCTGGCATAAGAAAAACTCCCAATCTGATACCGAAAGCATCACAGTACACTGTATAGCTTTGTCCTTGCTCTATCAAGACTAGTATCGGTGCTGAGGTCAACCTCCTTTTCAACTCCTGAATGGCTGACTCACAAGAATCTGTCCACAAGAATTTCTCACCCTTCTTAGTCAGACCTATTAGTGGTGCTGCTAAGCATGAAATGTTCTGTATGAAGCGTCTGTAGTATCCAACTATCCCCAAAATACTTCATACCTCAAATACATTCTTCAGCTAATCCCAGTAAACTACTGATCTCACTTTCTTTGGGTCGACTGATACTCATGTCTCTAAGATCACATGACCCAGGAAGTGAATCTGATCCATCCAAAAGGGGAATTTTGAGAGCTTATCATATAACTAATTCTCTCTCTGTGTACTCAAAACAATCTCAATGTGTGTAGCATGGTCGTGTCGAGTGTGAGAGTACACCAAGATATTGTCTACTAAAACAACCATGATGTAATTAAAGTATGGATGGAACACTCAGTTCATCAGTGCCATGAAAATAGTAGGTGCGTTCATGAGACCAAAAAACATAACCATATATTCATATAGACCATATCTACTCTAAAAGGTTGTGAGAGGTATATCAGATGGTCTAATGTGAAACTAAGGATAAATAGACCTCAAGTAAATATTTGAGAACATTCAGGCTCCTTGAAGCTGATCAAAAAGATAATCAATCCACAGTAAAGGATATCGGTTCTTGACAGTAAACTGGTTCAACTTATGATAAACCACACAAAGCCTAAGTGTACCTTCTTCCTTTTTCTCAAACAGGACAGGCGATCCCAAAGGAGAAGAACTGGGTCAGATGAAACCATTTTCCTGCAACTCCTGCAACTACTTCTTTAGCTCATGCAACTCTGGTGTAGCCAACCTATAAGGAGGAATGGAAACCTGTGCCACTCCTATCACAAGCTCAATAGAAAAGTCTACCTCACATTCTGGAGGAAAACCTGAAAATTTATCTGGAAATAAGTCTCTGAAATGATCCACCACTAGAGGAAATTCTAACTGAGAATCCCCCTAATCATCCAGATATAAACTAGAAATCTGGGCTGTAACTCCTCCTAACCCATGATGCTCGGTCCCCACTCTGCTCACCTGAACAACCCACTCACCCTTATTAATAAAAAATATGCCCTATTTTGATGTGAAACTCACCCTATAGTAATAACATTTGATGTCTACCTAGAAGGGAACTAGAAATTCCATTCCGAGAATGACATCATACACTATCATATATAGAACATAAAGGTCCCACAAAAAATGACACCCACCATCCTTTAGAGGGAACTCCTTCCACAGACATACACTAGCCATTCTAGTCCCCAACAGAGGGTCTAGTGTTAATATATCTTCAGAAGAAAGGATACAAGGCCCATGGCTCTCCACAGCAGCAATAGATATAAAGCTATGGGAATCCCTTGAATCAAAATTAGTAGAAGATAGAACTGAGGAAACTAGAATTGTACCCTGAACTGTAGAGGGTCTGGGATCCTGATCATGCTGGGTCTGATCTACTGCAAAATTCCAACCTATTTCGTATCCCTATGACCCTTCCTAACCACTCTGATTTGATCCACCCTGTTGCCACTAAAAACCGGGCGACTAGCTACCACGACCACGACCTCCACCTCGACTTGAACATTCAGAAGAACTCCAGTTCCCAAACTGTTGAGAAACTGGTTGTGCTGCTCCGGAATGAGGAGTCATCAAAGAACCCCTATCACTAGCCTTTTGTGAAAAAAAACTAACAAAAGCACTGAAGGTGACCCATTTATCCACAAGATCGGCACTCCACTGGATCTCTCGGGCAATGTGGCCTCGTATTCCAACTCTTCCTGCACTGGTAACACACAATCTGGCTGCTAGATGATGCATTTGGCCTACTTTGATCTCCTCGTTTAGTCTCCCTACATCACATCCTACTATCAAATAGAGGAATACTAACTCTGGATGTTGAACAGCCCTAGCCCACTGCTCCATAATCCCTCAGATTGTGCTATGTGATCAGCGCCTGGTGGACGATAGAGGATATCGAAGACCACCTGAAAATGTTCAGCCAAGATCGGATGTCGTTCCTCAGACCATCCTCAATCTACCTTGCATGGAACAACTCATCAACTCCTGGAATATGCGTTAAATGTTGCATCTCTTTCATGCGAGAGTAATACTCCATAATAGAAAGGGTACCCTACTGTAGACTCATCAAATCTTGGTCAAGATCATCCCTCAAGGTATGTGGATAGAAGTATTCGTAGAAGATGCACATAAACTCATCCCAAGACATATTCTGCTGGTTTCCTGCCTATGAGATCACATCCCATCACCTCTTGGTGGAGTCTCGAAGCATGTAAGTAGAGTGATTCACCCTCTTCTCTAGAGGTATCTCCAGATGCTCGAAGATTGTCAGCATGGCGTCTAGCCATGACTCTGCATCCTATGGTCCTCCATCCCTTGAGAAAGTGGGAGGATGTTGCTACTGAAAGAACCACGTAAAATCTTCCATCGATGGGATATGAGGCGATGCTCCCTAAAAGGTCTGAATCGTCCTCAAAAATCCCTCCTTAAACTATGAATCTGCACCTATGTCAGGTACAATGGCTAGTGCCAATGCAGTCATGAATGGAGGATCCTCTGGGAGCCCTAATCAACCATGTCCAGTGTCTAATAACTAAATTGAAACCGGCATACAACTGAAGGATGTGTCGGTGGCATGACTATCCAAGGTCAAGTGCACACCTTAGATCAAGATTATGAAGGAATGAAAACTAGAAGTGTAGAAAGGGAACATGAGAATAAAGAATTCATGTTTTACAAAACATTACTACATGGCATGTACAATTCCTACACGGTGTGTTCCCTTAGGTCATTTACATGGGAGTGTACTCCTACCTATACTGGTCGTGTAAAAACCCAACACATGACATGTTGTCTTATACACGATGTGTACCTGAATTCTTTTCCCCTACCCGAGTCCTTCTAAAACGTTTTAGCCACATGGATCTCCTAAGAAAATATTACATAGCTTGTTCAAGGTAGAAATGACGTGTACTAGACAATATTCACCTGACCCGTGTTGTTAGTGACACGGCCTGACACACGGCTCACACTACACGGCGTGTTCTAGATGGACATGGCCTGTACGAGGAAGTATAACACCGACCTGTGTTGTTAGTGACATGTCTGGGTACCTGGTTCAGACTACATGGCATGTTCTATAAATACACGACATGTATAGATTAAGGTTTATCCATCAGTGTTTCTAGTTACATGAGCGGATAGATGATCAACACTACATGGGATATTAAATTGGTATACGACATGTTACCTCCAGACATTCCTCATCTCGTGTCTCTACGCACATGGCGAATGACACATTTAGGGATTACACAACGTGTACATAAAATAAATGGCTTGTACCTATGAAAAACATTTTCTTCCCAAATCGAAGAACACAAGGCATGTAGTCAAAACCAAACATCATGTATTATGATTTTTTTTCTAGATAGTAAGCCTCAGAAACTACTCTGGAGCCCAAAAAACACTGAAACAAATATCAATGTGCCAAATTATGATCTGTGAGGGCCTATACTCCCCTTGAATCAATGTTTGGCATCTTACACATGTTATAATAAGAAAAAAAGCCAATGATCCACCAAATTCCGGTCCATGTGGGCCCATAACACTTCAAGAACTAGGTTTTTGGAATTCAATCAAAAAAAATCTTACACAAAAAATACCCTATGAAACAACATGTATTTTTATCATGGGATCTATCACAACAACGTTCATATTCACAACAACATCTATCACAACAACATGTAATCACAAATTCATCCTAAATGGCATGGCAAGAATGTGTGACATGTGATTTATAACAAGATCCTATATGATGCATGAGAAGGCATTCCCTAATCTCATCGAGTTGTGATAGAAATAGAACCTCCATAGAATCAATAATAACAACACATCTTATTTACATGTACCTATTTCTTCAAATCCATGGATGATACGGAAGCCACACAGGGGCGCCCCGCACCCGGTTGGTCACATGGCCTCAAGAGAATTTCCTCGAATTCCAGAGGCTACCGACTAGCAGCGAGGGTCTTGGGTGTGATAGTGTGTAAACTATGCCCCCATTTTAAGTGTACTCAGTGGAAGTAAACAAATACATACAATAGCGGAAGCAGTAAATATCTAACAACAGTAACAGCAGAAGGCTGGAATAATAAACAACTGGAGCGCACACATATATATAAAATGATGGATGATAAATATGTGTAGGAAAATATCCAAACAAGTCAGAAAGCTAGAAATACAAACAGTACTATGTCAATGTACAAAAGAATAAGATAAACATATCCTCAGCACCACAAGCCTAAGAATGGTCCAATTCTCTCCATCTCTACTGCAAGTCATGTACCTGATGTAGAAGGGTGCTTGCCCTTATCTATACCTGCAACAATATAATCTATTTCGGCCCAAAATCAATACCCAAACAGGGTGTGAGACTAAATCCCAGTAGGAAACCACCCAATGATCTGTGCCTAACACTTAGTGAATATATGGCAGGTAATGTTCTAAAACACTAAGCATGAAAGTACTCAGTAGTAAACAGTACACAGTTTCAATATCATGCAATCAGTGAGACAAAATTCTAAACACAAACAGGTAACCCTCTAGAAATTACTCACATCCATTCCATCTAGTCCTTCCTAAATTGTACAAGCCACACTCCGGGAGGTAAAGTCGACATAACTCCTATGGTTCAGCATATAAAGACACTCTGAGGAAGCACTCATAGTCAATTCCCCTTATAGCCCCAAGGTCATGGACTCTCTGAGGAATCTCACTCGGTCAATTCCTTTTATATCCCAGGACATTCATAGACTCTCTGGGGAAGTACTCACCATAAATTCCCTTTATAGTATAAAGTATTCAAAATAATTCAAAGACTCTCTAAGGAAGCTCACTCGGTCAATTCCCCTTATAGTCTAAAGTTCTCAAAGACTCTCTGAGGATGATCACTCGGTCAATTCCCCTTATAGTCTACTAAACTAGGTTCTCATGACCCTGTGTGGGTCAAAGAGCATAGAAATGAAATATGGATAATGTGAACCTAAAAAACAACTTGGATAAATAGTCTAAAACATATCAAGTATATCAGAATAAAAACTCCCCATCCTACAACAACAGTTTTTGAAAATATGCAAGGCAGTCGAACTGGCTAAATGAGACCAAACAGTTATAAACAGAATATTCATGGGCAATACATTCAAATCATAGAAATCAACACTTTTCATATCCAAATAACATCTACAATGGCATAAAAGCATGGTAGGAAAACAAAAGTTGTAAAACAGTAAACATGAAATACACCATTCAAGGGTATTGGTGGAATTTTCCCATAATACTCAAAGTAGTTGAACGGAATGGCACAAACCAGCTACCTTTGTGTTAGGAGATCAATATATGTGCACCTTGAAGCTTTATTTACACTATAATGCTGAATATCTACAAAAAATTACAAAACATTCAACCTACGGTTACTTTAGAAAGAAGAGGAAACATGAATCGAGGCTTAATGAGAAGAGCGAACTCACTAACGCGATTCCAACTCAACTGACAATGTTTGATTCGGAGGACAGACACATTCTCAGGGGTTCTTTGAAGATCTGCGGCCGTAGGGAGCTCTCGGTCAAACTAGATCTAAAAGAAGATATTTCTATCAATTAGACATGACCCCGGTGCGTTTAATGAAAAAAATAAAGTACATGACATGTACACACCATTTCCGTACTCTCCGTTAAGCAGCCTCTAAGTCCGTACCACACAGTCATGTTTGTGGCTACTACACGGCTAGTACACAGCCTCATGCAGCAAAGAAGTACTACAATTATTTGGAAGACCATTTAGGTCATGGATCCCTTGGTTTCACCTTGGATCTTCCATAATTTTAATTATAATCTATTTTATTGTTGTTGAAATTTTTATACAATTTATCTCTATGAAAAGAATTTAAATGATTTATTTAAATGATCTAAATTTCCATATACATTACCATCTGTGGCTGATTTATTTATGAGTTATTAATTTTCCATTTCATTATATATATTATATACAACGATTCTGTTAGTTAATATTCATGTATTGGATTGAATATATTCTATTATTGGTGGCCTACTGAGAATTATCTCAAATGCTATAAAATACACCATTGGTTCTTGATAATATTATATGATTATAGGTATGGATATATGGAACTTTCCCTCAATGGAAACCTAATTATGTTTATTTACTAGGATGAGATCTTGGAAGAAGGTGATCGGTCGAGTTCATGAGATGCTTGAGAAATATTTATTAATTTTGGACATTTATATGATATTCATTTTACTATATTCCTGATGCTATGTATACCCATTTTCATATTTTTTAGATATAAGTTGTTACATCCTAATCTTTTTCATATGATATTGTTCATGTTTTTTGTGATTATTATTACATAGTTTATTATACTGATCATTCCCTATGAGTATTGATTATTCGTTATTATTATTCTACTACATGATGTCATATCTTATTGTTATATCCATTGTGATCCAATTGGAAAAGACAGATTAGTCTCCCATGGGAACCAACTAGGACCTTTTTACTAGTCAACCTCCTATGGAATATGGGGAGGCACAATTAAGGCCACGCGGGCCACCATCATGGTGTACATTTTGAGTGTAACCCTGGTCTGGACATCACAATGGGGTAGCATATCGTTTTATTTTATGTTTTCTTATTATTTGGTAATATGGAAAAGGGATTTGAATCACGTTTTCACTTGGTCATAAACCATACCTGGGAGTAGCTAACCCACATCCATAGTAAATACCATGTTTCATGGGAATGGGAAATCATTTCCTTGTTTTTCTATTATTATATTTTATACACTTTTAGAATTATGTGATGCACATTAATTGTTGAAGTGGATATGATTTATGGATATTTAACATTTCAGAGTATAATTAGCAGATTTATTACATGAATCAATATAGGCACCTATACTTCATATTCCATGTTGATTCCTTGCCATATATGTGCAATTAACTACATTAATTTCATGATTTCCTTGTGATTATTGAGTGAACCGTGGTTATTATATATTTTTCGACTACTAATATCTCTTACAAGGTAAAGGGAATATTTAATTTAATATTTTAGTATCAATTTAAATAATTTATTCTATTATATTTGGATAGTGGTATCTTAAATAGCTATTTTCTACCCATGTCATTTATACTACCTTTGTTACATGAGCTAGGCTTTAGTTGTGACCACATGGTTACAAATTTCAATTATTGGGTGGATATACCTTTATGATTTTGAAAGTGTATTTCATAGTGTTATTCCATAATATATTAACCATTACATTCTAATACCAAATGATATATAGCTAATTGAAATTAAATTTTTTTTTTGATATTAGTGATAAGGTGTATGCGACCATATTAATAAGGAATAAAAATCCATTTAATTGAAAATTGATATAATTATATTAGAAAATACTAATTTAAAATTAATTTCTCACATATATGTTAAATTCATACCTGTAAATGGAGAGGATATATAATTTAAATATTTTTTACCCCTTCAATTTCAATTAAACATTCAATATACTAGAACCCCTTTTAATTAAACAAGAACACCTTCCAATAAAATGGACATCTAGGAGGGTATTTGGGGTGGTAACTTGGGCAGTGAAGCCATATTCATATGATATTCATCAATGAGTTCTTCTACTTATTATCAATTATTATTCTAAGGTGTGTGTTTGGAATTTCTAAAACTACACCCACACAATATCATCGATTAATACACTAGGAGGGTAGAGATGACCATGATATAAATATGGTGGGCCCTGAGATGATTGTCTTACTTACAATAGTTTCACATAAGGTACCACCTTCTATAATTTAAATAGGATATTATTATTAAAATTGATATTTTTTAATGTATATGATGTAGTCCTTGATGAGTACATCATGACGGATAACTACATCAGATGATATGACTCGAGAGTTCCAGTAGGAACATCCTCTTACATTATTGGGGGATTTTGGTCCATATGGAATTGAGTCTTGTCTAGAACTAATTATTTATTTCATCCATCACTTATAGATACCTCCCATGATGATTTTAATTATTTATACCTACATGCTACATGATTCCAACATGAGTTGGTGGGATATGGTTACGTAGACTAGTCATTATTTTGTCATGGTCTAGGGTGAATTTCTGACTACCTTTTATGATTACTTATTCCCCTAGAAATTGACAGTTGATCGAGTTAGAGATTTTATTAACATGGAATAGAGTAATATGTCTATCATAGAATATAAATTTTGGTTTAATATGTTTCATGGATTTTAATTTATTCTTTCCCTTGATAACCTATCATGAGAAATATGTTTCAAGGATGGGATCAAGTATTCAACCCACTCACTAGTGAATATATTTCAACTATCTACATTTGTTATGATCACCGATCATGCCCTTATCATTTAGTGGATCATTATAGATACAGATAGAACTAGTCATGAAGGATCAATGATGAGAGAGGCATGTAGTTCATTCATTAAAAGGAATCACAACCATGAAGTTTCTATTTATTGAATTGTCACATAGTGTATCGACACTATAAACTGTCTTATATTCCTTCAATGTGAATGGATGGACCATATAAAGACTCATTATGATGGAGACCCCTGTGAGTTCCATGGTTATTGTCTTATATGACATCTTCACAGACTCTTTCTAACCATTCTGACAACTAGAAGTAAAATATGATACAAAACAGATCCACATTTGGGTGAAGGATTAGTTGTTACACGTTATGTAGGAATTTGGAGTACCACTGATTAGATATAATAAAAAGGAAACTATGTTTATGGAAGAAATACATCTGGTTATCATATTTAGTAGAGTAGACCAACTAAGGGTAGTACAGTTATAGATCAATCCCTTAGATCATGCCAAATTCATGATTTGTAGCTTATACCTGAGTATTAGAGTGCATTAACATAACTATATGAGGTACTATTCTAGTCAACTCTATTATCATGTCTTTTTTATTCAATAAAGATTCCAATCACTCCATTATCTCTCTATCGACTATGGAAAATCCTCAAGTTGATATTTCAGTATATATGTGAGGTGTTGAACCTATATAAACCATTCGGTGTAAATTCATATGGATTACACAAATTTAAGGACAACCCCATTAAATTATATAGTTATCACATTCTATGGGACTAATTCATCGTAAATATGATTAACTCTCATTCCAATAACATGATAATATTTTTGGTTCCCATTCCCACATATATATACTCTTAACAGTGATAATTATCATAACAAGGGTGGTTTAAATGTCCGTGATGGAAGAACTGTGACATAGGATAATGGGATTGGTGGAGTAAATTCCCAGTTTTTAACCTGTATCTTTAGGTTCAAGTTTTACATCAAGGTGACTTCCCCCCAGTAGTAAATCAATTTATGGATTTATTTCTCATAAATTTTCTAGAATTACCTCCTAATAGGGTGGTATATTTAATTATTCATCTTGATCTATTTTCATCTCAAATATCTATTCTTTCATATATGTTAACACATACTAATCTCCAAGAGATAAGGAGACTCTTAGAGGATTTAGAGGCTTAGTGTTTCATATGGCCCAATACATCATCTTGGTGTTCACTAGTGCATTCCAGTAGGAAGAAGGATGGAACCCATTGCCTATGTGGGAATTATTGATGGAGGAAATAGCCTCCAATTAAGAATTGATATCTATTTATTGAGCTAGATGATATCGTTGAAAACATCCATGGATACTGTGTATTATATAAGAGAAACCTAAGACCGGGATATAAATAGATGAGATAGTATTAGGATATAACACATATATCATTAAATATTATAAATAGTATATATGATTATATTGTAATGTATTTAGGTCTTATGAACATTACCAATATTTTAATTTCCATTTCGAATATCAGATTCCATCTCTATCTAGATTCTTTTTCTGTGTTCTTTATAGAATACATTTTTGTTCATTCACATTCTTATAAAGACTATGATATACATCATGTTATAATTTTAAATAAACTGATAGAGAATTATCTATATCCTATAGTTTCTATGTTCCACTTCTGGATTGAAATGATTAACCTCTTGGTTGATATTTTATTTGAATCATGAGTATTAGTTGACCTAAAGAGGGTCATAATTGTTGTTTCTCACTTGCATACTGAGAATATGTTATATAAAAGTGTTTTATAGGGTTGGATGGATATTTCATGAGTTTCATAGGTGAATTATTTTTTCTTGATACACCTCCTACTTTTTTTAATATGAATTTTGTGAGGTTTCATTAGTCTAAATCACCCAATAAGGCCATTTAGAATCCAATGGAAGTCTTATATTGAACCCAATTCTGATTCATCAATATCATTGTAGAGGCTATATAATATTATTTTATTCATGAGGATTAGAATGGGTGTAGTAATGATAATAGAGGATAGATTCATTATTTATCAATCTCACTCATTGAGATATCATGAGAAGAATTTCCAAACACAACACCTTCATCAAGAAGCAATTGTTGATGATTTAACTTATGGAGACACTATCTGACAGGTGAAAATTTTATGGTGTATAAATACAAAAATAGACTCAATTAAATACTTAAAAAGTGTGACTGGAATCAATGGAATGGAATATCAGTTGAATGCCTTCATTTAATTGGTTGTCAACATTTTGATATTCGTTGAAAAGAGAATTTGTTGTCTAATGCACTACGTTAGAAAAATAAGGCACATGGAATTAAAGATTCCATGGATGAATGGAAATTAATGTTTACTAAGATATATGTAGTCATTATTAATAATCACAGGGGCCTTGTATTTTTTCTATAGAATTTTCCTCTTACATCATTCATAGGGTGAAGATAAGGTATATTGAGGATCTAAAGGGGTTGGTCCAACGAGAGAGTATTTCTAGTGAGGGCATGAAACATGATTGCTATGTTGATAGAGATTACATCCTAAAAATAAATGGACTCATCTCAGTTTATATTACTATAAAATAATAACTAATTTTGGATTCCTAGGTTTTTTAGTGTTTATTTGATCCTAGGATATGAAATAAGTATCGTGAAATGAATTTATTGTATTGGTGGACCTAGATAAAACCTCTGATAAAAGTTTTTATCAATAGGTGTTCCACCTATCAATAAGTGATGGTGGAGATACTGTCTCATATTGGATTGTAACATCAATTACTATTATCAAAATGATAATTAAAGGATGTTGTAATAGATTTTTTAGACGGATTATAGAGGTCAACGTGGGGTAGTGATGCAGTTTGGGTTATTGATGAACTACTATCAAATATAGCCCACATACTTCTTATCTGTGGGGCATTCTCAATTCATGTGATGAGATTAATATAAGTTAATGATATCATATAGATAAATGGGTTGCATCAAAATATTATTTTAGATATGGACACTCATTTCATATTGAGGTTCTTGAAGGGGTTATTGGGAGATTTGATTACATGTATACTTTAGAGAACGTCTATTTACTCTAAGACAGATGTCCTATTTTAAACAAATTATGTATTTGTTTGTGGAAATCAATTTAGAATGTGTCCATGAATTTTGAGATTCATGGGAAAATAATTTCCCCCTCATTTATTTCTCTTATAATAATATATATTAGGGAATAAATTGTATTGTGTTATATGAGGCATTGTTTGGAAGGTCGTTTCATTCACTCATGTGCTGGATAGAGGATAAAGAGGCAGTTCTACTATGTCTTAGTCTTATAAATGAGAATTAAAAGTAGGTTTAAATTATCAGGATGCTTATGTATACTACCCATTCTAGATAGAAATAGATTTCTAATCATCATCTATGACATATAAATTTCTGGTCGGGGATCATGTTTTCATGTGGGTATAACCAAACCTTTGAAATAGATGTATTCAAAGTAAACGATAGTTTCCAACTTATTATGTCTATATTTTAGTATTCTAGATAGATTTTTCATAATATCCTGTCATTGGATATTAACATATAGGTATCATTCCATGTACAATATATTCCATGTTTTATAACTTCATCCTTATCGTGCCAATAGGTCTCATAATTTTGATCCATTAGATGGTATTCTATATTTTGATGCTTTATTTGAAAATTATACTATACAAATTGTTTACTATAGAATATAGTATATTCAAGGTTGGTCTGTCACATTATTATATATTCTATGAAATCATGACTGCATACATGATGAGACATGGGAGTGGGAGGATGATGTATATGCATAGTGGCTGGAGTTATTATCAGATATTATTCTATAACTCATGGAATGAAAACCTGAGGATGAGTTCCTTTTTTGGTAAAAAATACAAGAAAAAATATTTCTATGAGTTTAATATCCAATAATTATTTTTCTAATAAATTGGTTTTGCGATAAAATGAATTTCTAGTGATTATATGGAGGATTTGAGTGTGTGTGAGGGGTTTTCAAAGCTCAGAACCCCAACTTGTGGAAGAATGAACTAGGCCACACAGTTATTGGAAACTAATCCGTTCATCCCACATGGTTTCTCTTAACCTTGTGTGGAATTTAAAAGGGTAGAGAAAGCAAAATCGTCTTCCATAATGGTGGACCCATGGCCAGATAATCACGATAAATGTCATCCATTTTTTATAGATCAAAATGGTGTGGTTTTTGAAGGGTTTCTCAAAATGTGTCATAAAATGATGCGGGTTCCCTCCATAGATAGTGATCCAATCATTATTAGTATAATATTTGATGAAAAATGTGGAAAAATCATGTTACCTATAATTATTGGGTAAAATGTACAAAATAATAAAAAAATATGTAAAACACAAAACCCTTATTTATTTTCCTATTTTCAAAAGATAGAGGATCTATTTTCTTATGGAGAGATATCCTCCTTCCTTATAATTATTATAGTCAACATCGTCACCATACAGACTAAAAATTAAGATAAAATTTTATCATTTAATTCTTCTTTGTGTGATCTTCATTATTTAGGCACAATATTTCATTTTTTTCTCCCCTTGATGATGATATTTTGAAGTAGGATCATATAACCTATTTTTATAGTGTCGATATATTATTTTCTTTTGTTGCCATCAAGAAAAAATCCTGGATCAATAATAGATGAGGGGATTACTATAGATATAAGTTAGGTGGTCTATGAAATCCCTCATAAATTCTCATCATTTTAAACCTTCTTCATTATATACACATTGGTTTCATCAGGAGATTCTTCTAAAATTCGGTTCCCTTTATTATAATTGTTTCTCTGAGATTTGATTACAATTTTTATAGATGATGTAAATTTTTTGGTTTGTTGAAAACTCAATGCCTTCTACCCACTTAGGTTGTGTACTATATTATTTTTTGTTGACCCTTTTTAGACAACATTTGGGGTTCTAATCACTTGGTCTTGTTACATTATGTGTTCAATCAGAAATAACGGAATCATAAACTTGATTTGTAACTAGATACATTTCTCTATTTAAATTTCAATTACTAGTGAAAGGGATCAGAATGTATCAAACAAATGATTAGATCATTAAAATAACAAAACTTTGAATGTCCTTGATTAGCATTTTCATGCTTATGAATGGTAATGGGATTAACATAAATAAATATTAAATGGAATGATTATTGAATGGAACAAAATTGAAAAAATTTATAATTATATGGTTTTTATTTCATATTAACCATTTTTTCATAATTGGAGTGTTCAGACATAAGGCTACGTTGGATTCCCGATGGAATTCCTTGATAACTCGGAGATCGCTCTTCTGATTCATGGAGTCGGTTTATAAGGGAGATGCCCACATTTTAACATGTTCTATTCTACTATAGGATTCTTTACATGATGTTTTTGTTGCCTTTTACTATACATTTGAATATTATGACTCAAAGGGATGAATATTTATTCAATTCATTTTGTTATATTGAGAAAAATGTGATGAATTCTTATGGAATTTTTTTTTCACACAATTTCCTACATTAGATTTTCCAATCATGGTACAAACTATAATTTGTATACATACATCCTTATAATCTTCCATGAAAAATATTCTCAAATTTTCCTTTGATTATTTATCTTAGGATAAAAAATGAAGTTATTTTTCTGTGTAACCCATTATCTAATGAAGTACCACATCTCAACCAATTTAGGCATGCTAATATAATTCTTATTTTTTGTGTGAAAAATCATGAGAGTTATTATTTTTCAACTAAAATTATAATTTTATCAACACACGCAATGGAAAATAGAATTATTTTTGTATGATATTTAACGTATATGTTTCACTTAAGCATTCCTTTTAAAAAGTTCATTTTCTTGAAAAAACCATCAAGCTTAGATTACCGGTATATGTGGAAAAAATTTTGGGTGAATAATGGTTTCATTAACAGAGAAATTTTACTATCTTCTATATATTTATATATAAAACATCATATTTTTTAATAGAAAATTCTTATATTAGGTCATTATATTTTTTGGAAAAATTCATTTCTATTTGAATAGTGCTCTAATACCTCAATGTTTCCACTTCAATAAATATTATGGATTATAGACACTAGATTGGTTCATAAAATTATTAAAAATATATTCATTACATTTTTGAGTAGCCCTTTCAAACAAGTTGATATTTTTTCTTTTTTAGTACAACATTATCATTTGATTTACTCCTAAAACCCCACTTTTTTTAAATGAATTTTTAATACACAAGTCATGTAACTATCTCTAGAGTTCGTTAATTCCCATTTATATCAAAATTGTAATTCATTCCGTAGTTCCATTCATCATTATAAAATGACTATAATATTTATTGGGGTTCAACATGATATATAAGAGAATTTTTATTCTCAACTCTTAATGTTCTTATAATCCAGGAAAAATTTTATTGAATATAAATAATATTATAAAAAACAATAAATTTATTATACATATGATTCCACATTCCCTAATTTTGGAAAATATCATCATCAACAGTACGGTCTAAGTCATTTCCATCTCAAATTTTATTATTTATTATTTGTTCATCAATTCATTTTTCCAAATATTCTAACATATTTTTTTTCTCATATGATTCTCTAATTAGACAATCTATATGTAGAATATGTTTTCTAATCCCAACTCATTATATTTATTAGTTTAATAATAATGGATTATAGTGAGAACTCTAGGGTCCATCTCACAAGGATTCCACTGAAAAAACACTATTATTCTATTATCACTACTTATATTTATCTAATATATACCTTTAAATGATATAAAAAAATATATATTTCATAATTTGTAATATATATATATATATATATATTTGTGTGTGGTATAAAAAAAATTGTAAAAATTTAAATGAAATTCCTAATGGATAGTAATAAAAAAGAACCATAGTTGTTAAATGAAGTTCATAGAGAAGCTATAACCATTTTTTAAAATATTCCATGCAGTCCATTTAATTTAGAGATAAAGACTTATCACATTTAACCCTTGAATAAAAAAATTTGTTACCCAACACCATGACCCATGCATTTGTGATAATACTCTTCCTAAATTCACCTAGGATTCCTCTATATAGAAAAATACTCTTTATGTCATATCACACAGCATTAATGACATAGAATGTAAAGGGAGGCCATATATATATATATTAATGGGGAAGAAGAAAAAAAATAGTAGTGAAAAAAGTATACTACTCACTATAATCAATTTAACCACTTATAAAGTAGTCATAGTTTAATAAAGAGATTTTTTTAAAAAATAACTCAAATATTAACCTTATTTACTCCTACTAAACAATAGTTGAAAATTTTTATGAATTTATTTGGAGTTGATATTCATAAATGGAGAAAAAATAGAAAATAATAGAGAATAAAAATATGAAATGGGATAGAAAGTGAATATATATAATTTTGTAAGAGTATTATAATACAAAAAGATATAGTACATATATACTAAAAATTACTAAATCTTTGAAATCAATGTGGATTTATAAACATATAAGAAAAAGGGTGTTTTCCCACCAAATATATGATTCAAAATTTCATTAATGTTTGTCTTAATAACTTGATAAATCCTAAAATGAATTATTAATTGATGTTTTTAATTTATTTTTGATATCATCCAAAAACGTTCGTCTTAGTTAGGAACATTCATGAAAATATAATTATCAATTTATAATGAAATATTATAAAGATTAGAAAAATATTAAATGCCAATTTATTGGGTTTATATTAATTTATAGCCTTGAAAATAGATGAATCATAATAAAGAACAATTAAAAAAATATTCATCAACTTCAATCAATTTTTTAAACCATTTTTTTCTATAGTCTTTTACATTGTTATATAGGGTTATAAAAATAGACTTATCTAAAAATACACTTACATTTAATTTTTCTACATATATAATTCATTTGATCCTTATTTTGATTGATTCTATAACTGATATAGATGAATAAAATGAATCCTAATATATATTTAACACTAAATAGATTAATTATTCAATTGGGATATGTTTTAATAATTTTAAGACAAATATATTAACGAAAAAAACACATAAAATTAGTAGTTACTCCATTTTTGCAGAAAATAGTAAAGAATTAATAAATCCTAAAATATTGAATATTAACCCTAAAATAGTATATTTTTTTATTGATCCATTTAATTATATAATAAGATATATGATAATATGATCAGCCTCAATCAAACATACTTAGAAAACACATTCTGTTGAAATTATCTATATTACTGTTTAAAATGATTCTTAATGTAAAAATGGGAAAACCTAAATTTTATCACAACTATAGAAAAATAAATATGTTATATAGGTCAAAATTCCCTAAATCTTCAATAATAGTAAAAGAATAATCAATATTATTTAAATCCTCGTGTTAATGTCACACATACTTCCCCATAAAAGTATTTCTCTTTACACAGAATGAAATTTACAAGGAGATTATCCCATTAATAAGAACCTTTATAATATGCATATGTTTTTAGATATTTTCATACCTCCATTCTAGGATGAATAATTTTTTTAATCAGGGGGTCATATTAAGTGTATTTTACGGCTGGGTGTTGGTGGGTAAATCATTGAAAAATTTAATGGATAAAAAGAGGATATATGAATCTTAAATATAATCTTAAAAATTATTAATTTAAAATAAAAGAAATATACATCACAAAATTCCTAAATTAATTGTGAAATCCCTCACCTAATTTTTGAATGACATAGTCCATGAGTCAAACAACAATTAAAATGAATTTTTTCATTATGATTATCCCATTTAAAATTTTTAATGCGTTTTCTACTTTTATAAACATTTCATGTTAGAATATTTGAATATTGAATGTAATTAAAGAATTATAAATCCAGAAATTGATAAAAATAATTAATTCAATCTTATATACTTTGATTATTTTTTCACTTTTTCCCAATTTTTTTAGTATTTGATAAAATTTTCATTCTTTTAAAAAATGAGAAAATGAATGAATTTAAATGAATAAAATCAACCCATTCTGATTTCTCCTTATACACTATCATAATAGTGAAACACACCTAACACCATCTTGTAATTAATTTATCCTAGAAAATACAAACTAAAAGACCTTACCCAGAATGTAAAGTTAAAATAATCTTGACCAGATATAAGTAATGAATCCTGGTAACGAAAAATTTCCTTATATCGCGGTTTCAACCTATATGAAAATTGAAGGGTATCAAGGCATAAAAAAGGGTTGATTTAAAGGGGTGATCTCATGTTAAAAAAATTTCTTATCCAAAAAATTCATCAATCATATTAAAAATTCAACATTTTCCTATGAAATGATACTGAATTTATCAAAGGTTTTGATCACACAACATTACCAAATAATTTCAAGGAAAACATAAATGTAACTAATATGTTAAATATTTGGATCTAATTTAGCCTGGGAATGATATTAATTTTAGGAAATATTATTTCATATGATTTTAATTATTAATCATAATTAATTAAATTAATATATATTGTATTAGTGATGAAAAATAAAAGTAAACTATAATTTAAATACATTAGTGTTATAATAAATAAATTTTCCAAATGTAATGATATTCTAAATTTAAAATTTTATTTGTTTGATCTAATTCATTTTATGTCACAAAGAAAATTAAAGAAAAAAACAAACATAATTCTCGGAAAATAGTAAATATATAAGTGACACAAAATTTACTAAAATATATATTTTTTCACCCCCATAAATAATATTTATCTGGCTATAATTTAATATAAAATAAATTTAAAATAATATTATTTCAAACCCAAAAAAAAGGATAGACATAACCGAGGATTATTAGAAAAGTGTAAGCCATGACATACACTCTATGATTTTGGAGTATTAAACAAAAAATAATTAAATAAAAAAACATAAGAAGTTTATTAGATGAAAAAATGAAATTGAAAAGAGATGGGAAAAGAGGATATATATTGTGTAAAACCCCATAAAGATGTTTTGATATTTTTATTCCATTTGTGTAGCATGGATACCATTTTATCTGTAATCTAATTTCAATGGGTATTCTTTGAGATGAACCACCTAATGTGACGTTTTATGGTTTCCATGAGTTAAAATTGGTAATGGAGAACCCAAAAATAAATGAAATTTACTAATCCCCAACAATTAGTGCAAAGATATATGTAATAAGATAGGGTAAAGTAACAAGCGGTTCGCCATTTTTCGTAATGATAAAGGATTGATTTTCACTAGTGTTTCTTATATTAGTAAAGAGTGTAATTTCGATTCTTAGTTATGTTTGGTAGTTGATTATATAATAATTGATGTTTATATTCTATCATCCCCAATACTATAGTTTAAAACTCAACAGGCTCTACTATTCTATCCATAAAATATACCACATATTCTTTTTCTTGCTCTTAGTCCTACATAAAACTGTATTAAATATGTAATTATGGCAAAAAAAAATTAGATTGTGAACGTGATTCACTAAAATCAAAAATAAATTCATTTTTAAATTTTGAATATCCCATTAAAATTTTATCTTCAGACACCTTCTCCTCAATTGAGTCCACTATGGATTATTCTTGTAGATCAAGTACTAGGATAACTAAGAATTATTTAATAGTACCTTTTATTTCATCAATATTAAATGTGTGTGGAATAATAATTAATTATTCTATATCATAATTTTGTAATTATATCTTTATAATTAAAATTTTACTAAGACTATTTTTCATTGATTCCATTTACTCTCACACTTATTTTGGAATTTTAAAATATCAATCCATTTGTATATTAAATAAATATTACCCATAAAACACATAATTTAATTCATTAATAGTATATATATGAAAAAAATAACAATTATAATCTATCATTAAATAATGAAAAGGATTATATGGGATTAATTTCTATTTTTTATATTAATAAAATTTATGATTTTCTAGGTTTTTTTGATAAATATTTTATTCATGCTATATAGAATCTAGGGAAATGGAACCATGTTTATGGAAGTGATTTATCATTCATCTCATATCAATATATATCTTATTTTCATAATATTATTCAATAGTACATTCCATAGGGTTGATCTCCCAAGGAGGTCAATAAAAAAACAACATTCATCTTTTATCACTATATATGTTGTTATAAAATATTTTAGTAAATAATATACTAATATAACGTAATATTTTAAATTAATACGATAGAAATATATATGATATAAAAAAATTAAAAAATAAAAATAAAGCATTGATAGGTTAGAAATAAAAAATTATAGTTGTTATTTATGGATGTTCAAAGTGAAGTAATAATTTTACAGTAAAATATTATCAGTATTTGTATGAAAGTTGTAATCATGACCTATCAAAATAAACCCCCATACTTAGATTTAGTTCCCCACACTAAAAACACTATATTTGGAATAACACCATTTTGAATTTAAACACTGAACCCTTCTTATTGAGTAACACTATCCATTTCAAATAAAAATGGATGAATTCCATCGAATGGGATGAGAAGGAATATATATATGAATGAGGGAGAATATTGATAATAGTACTGAAAAAGGGTGACATATATCATTTTTAAATTTAACTACTTTTGAAGTTATCCTAATAGAATAAATAAAATTGTTTAATCACAAATAAGTGAAATAAGATAAAAGTCCCCCTCCCATCAAACAATATTCAAATTTATTTATTAACTTTATCATGATGGGATTCATGGATAGAAAATCAAAAGATAAAAAAAGAGAGAATAATAATATAAAATGAAAGTGGAAAATTAATATATATATATATATATATTACAATAGAAAAACCTATAATTAGCTACATAAAATTCCTAACAATTTGAAACGAAATTGGAGGTATAAATTTATATTCAAGAGGGGTGACTGCTTTCCATAAAAATATATTATCCAAAAGATCATTTGTGTTTTTAAAAATAAATGGATAAATCGTAGAATGTTATTTTCAGTGAATTTATTTATATGTATTTATTATATCAACCCATACTATTAAAACTCTATTAAACACATTTTAAAAATGATATTTATGAGTTACTATTGTAAACTATTTTGGTGTGGAAGTCCATTAGAATTTACATCCTCTAGTGTCACATGAATTAATAGTCATAAAAAAAGATGAATGTCATGTATTCTTAGTTAATGAAATTAATTGATGACACTTATTTATTATATTAAAAAATATGAGTTTCCATGAATATAAACATTTTGAAATATGGGGTCTGAAATAAAATTTTCTACAACTACGCATTGATTTCAAGGCCACACTTGTAAGATTCATTTGGAAATCATAACAATCAATTCCGCAATTATTATAGTTGAAAAAATGATTCCAAATTAAAATATATTCATAAATTATTATATATTAATTTATATTATTATATTGAATTTTATGATATAAATAAAAAAATATCTTAAAAAGTTATAATTATGTCAACACTAAAAATAGTAAAAAGTATTCCAAAAAAAATAAACAATGTCCAAATTACCCAAAAAAGGATAAAATAATGGGATTAGAAAATTGAATCAGAGAATAAAGTATATAAAAATATCATCTTCATCATCTCTATCACAACTAAATTTTTAATTATCATGACATAATTACAGTCAATATGTTTATGAACATTAGTCTAACATATATTTCACTATCATTGGATTGGTAGCTTATGAAATTTCCTCTTTTGAATTTTATTTAAATATTCCATGATTATTACAAACAATATTCATGAAACAAGGGCTAGAAAACACATTAAAATGCTTCAAAATTATCATTTTTTTGAAAAAAAATCATATAGTTTCATGGTTTTCTCTTACCTCAATAAACATATATTTTCGCTATGGACGGTTACACAATGAGAGGACCAGTTTGGGATATACCTAACACTGAGAGGAGGGTGAATCAGTGTTGAGGAATTTTTAAACCAATTCCAACTTTTATCCCTGTACCTCTTGACCTGTCAGGATCATGGTTCCCTTATTCTCTTTTCACTGTCGCATGGAATAATATAAAGTTGTAAAAATATCAACATGATCTTTTTACAAGGTTCACCACTCAATAAGAGCATCTACGTCCTTTCCATGAATGGATATGATAGGTGCATGTATTCTCCACTATGATGTGATATAAAATTACAGTAGAGTGGCAAGGAAAACAATCCTCTAGCCAGTGTGAGTCCCTAAAATTTAGAGGGGGTGGGAAACAATACTCTTCCCTAGACTGGTGATGATATAGCCCAACTTGTAGTGTCTAGATGGTTTTTTATAATGCCTATGGAGACAATATTCTTCCTTCTTCAAAAGGTAGGTTCTACTCTTGGTCTTCTTTAATGTTCTTCAGTTGATTACTTGCAAAGCAGTAGGCAAGAAATTCTTCCTTTTTTTCATTCTCTTCTTTTCTAGTGAAACAGCAACTACAATAGGCTTATTCTTTATTCTTCTTAGTGAAACAACCAACTACACTAAAAATTATTCTCTCTTCTTGGCTGGAATAACATATACCATTGTGATTATTCAGGAAATGATGATCGGTTCACATGACATCATCTAAATTAAAATTCCCTAAATAATTGTAGTCTTCAATTGGACACACTCTATTCTTGTTCTTCTTCTATTCATTCTATGAAGAATAGTTGTAAGCTACACACTCTTCTTATTCTTCTTCTATTACTTCTATTCAAAACCAACTGCACTGAAACCTACTCTTCTTCACACATCCTCTCTCACTTCAAAACCCATCTACACTGAGCCCTTTTTCTTCATCTTCTTACTAGAATCACATGTTCTATTTGTGATTGTAAAAAAAATTAAGTCTAGATCAATTTAGCAACATCACAGCTGAACAGAAGCTGGTAAGAACCTCCTGGTGCATACAGCATGCGTGCCACTCCCTACATGCATGCCTCCCTGCTTGCGCGCCACCTACCTGCGCGCCTCACTGCTTGCACGCCACCTGCTTGCGCACCTACTCACTACTTGTGTGCCACCATTGAGCACAACTAACAACTTTCGTGCCAACATTTTCTTATAAACATTCCAATTCTTGAAATCACCTCCCTTCTTGCACTCTGCTGGCAACATGGACATCATAACTTTCGTGAAAAAACATGCACAACACCCTACTTGATCGCCTTACAAATAACCCTCATCTTTCTCGCCACTTCAGCTTGCACGCCATGCTCTGCTACTTGCGCGATCAGAGAACCCTCCACTATATGCGAAATCAGAGCACTAATTTTCTATTAAGTGTAGATGATTTAAAAAATGAGGAGGATAGTCATCTATTTATAAGAATTTTGGTGGCTTGCGCACCACATATACATGTGTGCCTCTCCATCACTTGTGTCTTGCTCCATCACTTGCGTGACATTTCAACACTAGCGTGACACATTCATTCCTTTGTAATATTTTGATATGAAGATGTTGAAATTTATCTTGCATGAAACATACACTTTCATACCACATATACTTGCGTGTCACACTTGTGCGTTGATTATACTTTTGCGTCACTTTTTGACTTGCGCGCCACTTTAGTTCCTTTGTCATAATTTTGATGTGATGATCTTGAAATATGACCTGCATGCCACTTATAGTTGTGCACCAATACTTGCGCGCCAATACTTGCGTGCAAATACATGCGTTCCAATACTTGTGCGCCACTCTTGGCTTTTATTCCACATTATTTCCTTTTACAAAAAGACTTCCTTACTTCCCCTATCATTCATAAGGCTTGAATCACAAGTTCTCCTGACTTATGATATTTCTGAAATAAAAATCTGAAAAACATTGTCTGGTTTTTTCAATTCTTTATGGAATATGAATTACAAATTACTTCTTCATCCTCACTTAAAATCCTTAATTCATTTTGGAGTGTTAATTCCAAAAAACTCTAATCTTCTCTCTTCATCCAAAAGTGGGGGCTTGAATCTTCTTCAAATATCTTCAATGTTGAAGACAATGTTTCACATTTGATACATGTATTGGAAACTTTAAGAACAGTGCAACAATCATCTGATTTCAAGGTAATGAGTAATTCATGACCTTCTTCGAATTCCAAGCACTTCTACACTCTCTCTTATTCTTCAACCATAATTCTCTAATTCATTCAAATCATATGATTCTTTTCTTCATGTATTCTCTTGCATGGTTCTAATGCAATCGTGAAGCATTACATGGTCTTCTTTACATCCTTATTATTCTTCAATCATCCTTAGATGGATGATACTTCACCATTATTCATTGTTGTAAATAGTGTATCACCTTTGATACATGTTCTATGAAAACGTAGGATCAACTCAACAATCGTCTGCATTTGCTTCATGTATAATTGTCCAAGTATTACATTCAATGCTATGATTTCATAACAATTCTCTAGGCAACCTCACTTTATACAATATCCATTATTTTTGGAGGACTTATCCATATCCTTATTCATTTTGACTAACATTGACAACTATTGATAAGAAATAAAAACTTCATACACAAATTGGTCCCAATAATCTTCCCCTTGGTATTTGTTTGTCTATACCTTAATACATCTCCTGAAATGAATGTGCCAATGTCAAAATGAGAATCTTATCTCTCATTTAATTCCTTCTCTCCCCCTTACTTATCAAACATCCATTTCACATTATTTCCCCCTTATTGAAAAGAAATACAAAGTTCATGGTAGAGAGGGTATCATTCCATTCTAGATAAATATACCATCTATAATTTCACTCTAAGTCTACATGAGAAATTCTCGGTGTAGAAAACAAGATGATTTGATTTAGAAAACAAAGCTGACCATTACCCACTAAATATGACACCATATGAGATGAGAAATAATACACATATCTTCAAGGGTTTCACTTTCATTAAATCCCAAAGATATTGAATGTGAGAGGAAATAATTAACCTGAAAATTCTGCACTCACTTCAACAATCATATCAAAAACACTCAACTCCAAATGGCAGGATAAGTGGCCTTGGGGAACATTCATTATTCTTATGTCACTTATTTCCTTAGTTACTCCTCCTTTGTTAAAATATCTTTATTTTTAGTAACTAGGGATTAGAGATTAAGAAATAAAATACCTTTTTTAATGACATAGTCCTTATAAAATCTTCAGAGTAATTGAATTTAGTACCAACTGAAGTTGATACATATTGAGATAATGACTCTGGAAGCTTCTTCATGTGTCTCCCTCTAAAGAGAACTCTTCTCATCACTCAATCTCAGGTTCTCCCCCTGAGATATTGCATCACCTTCAATTACCTGTATTTAAATAAAAAATACAATAAATAGAGATTTAAGGAAATAAGGTGGTGTCACACACGGTTTTTTCTGTCTTTGTATTGATCCGGCCCATTAGAAATCCCGATCCTCTTCATGGGTATTTGATGAGATTAATCTTGAGTTTTTAAGTTTCATATATGTCTAACCACCATAATTTGGGATCCCCATTGCTTGTTTAGGATTTTTTGAAGAAAGGGTGGTTACTTCATGATTTGGGCCAACCGTGAGCCCATTCCCAGTTTTAAAAACTGAATTTGTTTCTTTTATAACTCTTTTGTTTTTTATCATTTTTCACCAATTCAACTTACCACTTGTCCTATACTGATATATTAAAATTTATTTATCCTTTTGGACCCATTATAAATTCGTAAGCTGGGTGAATTTGGGTTACTTATTTAGGTATTGGGCCAGCCCATGGGCCTATTTCCTGTTTTAAAAAAATAATTTGTTTCATTTATATCTTTTTCATTTTTTACTCTTTTTCGGTGATTCCACCTCCCCCTAGAAGACAATAACGATATACTAACCCTAATAATCGATTTTACATCTTTAGAGCTCATGTGGGTCGTGGATTAGGGTGAAACGTCTTAGGAAACCTAAAATCTCCCAGAATTGCCAAGGTAATTTTTATCATTCATAAATAAATCAATCCGTACACTTTTAGCCACCAATCTTCTTCCCCTGGTTCGTCCAGACCTTAGGTATCTCTAAAAGAATTTTCAAGCCATTCCATTTTCTCTAGGGCTTCAGATATAATGGAAGACGAAGAGTTTTCTAGGATGAAAGGTGAGATTCCTTCTCCTTTCTTCTTCCTCTTCCCCCTCCTTTCATTATTTCTTGTTTTTATATTGTACCCTAGTCTTGATCGACCTAGGGTTTTGTTATAAAATGTTTTTTTGATGGTTTTTATGTTTTTTTAGGTCTGTTATTTATAGTTTTAGGGTTTATAAACCCGCGGCGGGTGATTTCGGGTGTGTGTTTCAATTACACCAAAGATTTGAGGTAGGATATCCCTTGCACATGCCTTTATCATAGAAGTTTCATCATTTTAATATTATCATATACTGATATAAATGTTTATTATTGTTTTTAATCCTTTTTATAATTTTCTTGGTGTGCAAAGTCATTGTTTAATCACTGTTATGTGAAAGGTAGTGTTGTTTTGTCATGAAAGTGATCAACAAGTGTTTGTTTAAATGTTCCATTATCTTTTGAAAATATTTTGTGAGGTTTATAATCTGGTTTATGGTATTTTTAACATGTTACAGTATCTTGAATGAAAATATGACATTCAATTGGTGTTTTATTCCTTTTCATGTACATAAAATAAATTGTTTTGTTTAAAAAGGGAATGACATGTGTTTGGTAAATTGCCCGGTTGGCTTTTATGTGTGATGTGTGATTTAAAAGTTATTTGATTGGATTTATAAAGGAATTGGAAGAATTATAAATGGTATTTTTGGTTACTTATATTTATTTCCAATTTGGATTTGTTTTTACAAACAAGTCGGTTTTGATTTATAACATATTTTGGCCGGAGTTGCCAAAAAATGGACCGTTTCACATCTTCATGAAAATGGTTGTGTTTTGAATATGTAACCTGAGTATTATAAGAGATTTATGAATGAGTTTTTCTGCTGTAAATTATGTTTATATAGATCATTAATAAAATTAAAATGCGTACCTTCATCAAAGGTTAGATTTGAGAAAATGTTTAAAGGCCCGTTTGGCATTTCCTAGAAATGAAGGAGTGTTTTACTTGTATATAACAAGTTGTGCAATTGGGATTGTTTTATGGTCCATTAAATGATTTTATTAAATGTTTATTGGGCTTCCAAATATTATTTGGTTAGGTTATGATGTGTTTTTATAATTTAAAGAGTGTTTTTGGAAATATTTTTATGTGCAAAACCTCAATACACTTCATGAAATTGTTTTACCAAAATATTTAGCGGTTTGTTGATTAGTGTTAGAAATGTGAATAAATATTATAGGCTATTTGTGTTTTTTTGGTTTTGGAATGGAATGTGGATGTGAAATGTGTATTTGATAATATTTGTAACTTGATTGAGCACTAAAGGGGATCCTGGGTATCTAGGTGGGCGGACGTGTACTAGTATGCTAGTGATTCTGTGGGGGTTGGCCCCTGTTTCACGTAGCAAGTTTGACGATGACAGCACTAACTAAACTATGCTGATGATGATTATTGGGGACCACTAGGTTATGGGTATGTTCCCTACTAGTGGATCGTGCACGAGAACGAATATTTATTATGGTTACTTTCACCGAGATACGAGGTACCTGGGGATCACAACTAACTAGTGCCTAGGGGTATTCCCATGACTAGTGCCCATTGGCTATTTTGTACTCACTGTCGGCATACGGTGTGTTTGGTTGGTAAATTAAGTAGTATTTGTTATTTATTTGAATTTTAAAATTCTTTAAAGCATCCCTCTTGAAAACTATTTTCATTTTGAAGTTGCACCTCTTTGAAAAAAATAGTTACTTGCATTTTTGTTTATTAAACATGCATGTTTTTGTCTGATAATTATTATAGCATGGAACCTCATTTAAAAACCATACTTTCATATCTTGAATTTAAAACTATAAATTGACGTTTCATTTATTTTAAAGGAATGTGCATTGGGAATAGAATATCAGGCTAACCTACTGAGTTTTAATACTCATGCCTATAGTCTTATTCTTTTTTTAGCCCTTGTGCAGGTTTCATCTTTAGTTTGATCACCTTGGGCGACTTTTGATCATTGTGTTGGAGAGTGACCAGAAGTGTCACATGGAGTTAGTTGGTCATTGGTATTGTTCATTTGAGTTTTTGTTTTTTTTCTATATTTAGTTTCTTGTATAAAAAATATTTTGTTCAATTTTTATATAAATTCAGTTTGGGCTGTCCGTTTATTTCCGCTGTTTGTTTGATTGTATATATATGGGAGAAATCGTTCCCTTGTGTACTCTATTGATGTCCTTGGTGCTTGTCACCATCCCGGGAGGATCGGGAACGCCTCTCGGGACTTGTCATGGGCTAGCTTGGGTGACCGGTTCAGGGTCGACTCGGGCTGGTTCGTGACAAAATGGTATCAGAGGAGGTTGGCTCTTAGCGGACCTTTCTTTTTAGAGTGCCCTTGTTATTTTGGGGATGTCAAGGTATATGGAGTAGTATTGTTGGTAATTGAGGGGTAAGTGCAAGAAGAGCGTTGCGAACTCTTTCTTGTTCTAATCCTCAGGTTTCCAAGGGAGTCCAGTTTTATTAGTGTCCTTTGTTCTGGTTGTTTTTTTGGTGTTGGGATATGACAAGGGGAGTCTGACTAATGGCCTCTGTGAGCTCACAGGGCCTGGCAAGCCATGTGGAGCTGGGGAATGGTCCTAATAAGTCTCTCTGTGTTGGTGTTGTGTTTGTAATATGGTCGCCAACCATATGGTCAAGTCACCCACTGACACTAGTTCCCTTTTTTTTGGGTCTCTTGAACCTTTCTTGAATTCTGAATTTTTGTTTTTAAAATCCTTGTCTGAGAATTGTGGAAATGGGTTTTAATGTAAGGATTAGATTTTGAAAAGTGAAAAAAAGGGGGTTTCAATAATTAAATATAAGAATGGTTTTGGAAGATTGTGTTTTTGTGAAAAAAATTGGGGGAAGCAGAAATGATTTAAAGGGATTGGATTATCCATAATCTAAAATTGTGGTTTGTTGAAATAAAATGTTTTGAAATTGTGAATAATTTTAATGTGATTCTGGATCTTTTTTTAATGGGGTATTTTAGGATGTTAAAAAGTTTTTGAATTGGATAAATTATTTTTGGTAATTGGTTTTGATCGGTTGGTGTTTTACTACAAACGGTATTGTTCTCAATGGACCTCAGATTATAAAAATATACATTGCTGATTTTTTTTTTTAAAATGGGAAGGGGTTGTTTGGAGTGGCTTGGTTATTTAAAAAGTTTTTTGTAAAATGAAAAGGGGTAGGTTTTTAAGAAAATGGTTCTTAATTAATTGTTTTTTTTTGTGAAATATGAAAAGGGTTTTTCACTTGGTGGTTGGTGTCAAAAGGTACATGATTTTTGGAATGATGTTGTTTTGTTTTAGTCTTTGGTGTTTTCATGAGTGCTCACATGCATGGTTTTATTTATATCTGGAAGGATGAAATATATGGTATGGTGGTTGGGTGCATGGGGTGGCATGGAAATGTGCATGTGGGTGAGACTTGATGAAACACCATTGGTGAATGTTGAAACCCACCAAGTTAGTTTGTTTTTCAAAAGTGTTTTGAGTTGAAAAATGTTGTCCTTTTTTTATAAACCATTGGTTATGTGGCCCGTTTTTTTTATGTTGTAGAAGAGTTCTTTATTCAGAAATCTTCCTTGTGATCTACAATTCATACTGTTGTTGTATCTTGAGATGATATCTTGTTGGTGTCTTGGTTTTGGAGAAATTTTCATTGGGTTTCTAAAGATGTGTTTGATGTTGTGATGTGGCCAGGGATAGTTCTCCGTTGGAAATCTTTCCTGCTAATCAACCTAAGTATTCCTTTCAAATTTTAAATCCACCTCTTTTGATGATTCCTCAACTTGTTTGTTGGAATAGAGAGCTATTTGGGATCTATTAAAAGTGCTTCTAGGTCATGATAATTATTTTGGACAGAGCAGTTGTGTTCGGTGATGTTGATGTGTTTCGTCGTATTCCTTGTCCATTATGCCCCTCGTTTGGAGTGAGTTAGAATTTTGATATGTATCTATGAGTTCCTATTTAGATGAAGGTTTTTTTTGGTGATCAAGTGTGGTTTTTTTGAGTGGTGTGATCCTTATCACCTGACTGCGGTGCAGCAAATGCTTCAAGAATCAGGGCTCCAGCAATAGGCCTCGGAGTGAAGCTTTTCACGCAGTCAGGAAATCAACAAAGGTGTGGATTTCTAGATTAAGATCCTTACTCCTCTATTTTGGTAAGTTAGTTACTATGTCAATGTTTTGGTTCCTAATTTCTATGAATTTCCCTTTGTCGCAACAAGCGTGGTGGACTTAACCCCTCGCACATTGTTTATGGTTATTCCTTCATTGATGTGGGTTTTCAATCAATGTCCCTATGTGGACCGCCTATAAAAATCAGGTGTAGTATTGGTGTTACCTATTCATAGGGGGAGAGTTTTGGGTAGTTTCTTTGTTTATTTTGTTGTTTCAGTGGCCAAATTATTGGGTCCCCTTCCCTCCCATCCCCAAATGATGGGGGTCCAGAATTGTGCTGAATGTGTCGACCAAGTTATTGTCCCCTCCATTCGGGAGTGGGTGGTTTATATGTTCATGTTGTAACTCTATTAACTTGGTATATTAGGCTTTTGTAGGAGGGTTTTTTTTGGGCTTGTGTGAGTGAGTCCCAACTCTAGCTCATGTTCAATTCTTGTCTATTCATTGCTAGTTGGTTTCTAACGGTGGGGAGACCCACCATGGGTCTCCTGGATTTTCATCCTAAGAAAATTTCTAGGGATAGTTGATTCTTAATGGTGGGGAGTACATTCTGGAATCCTTAGGTGTTGTTTTTTTTCGTCCAGAAATTGTTATGGCTTTCCGGGGGCGGAAAGCTTTAATGGTGGGGAGAATTGTCACACACGGTTTTTTTTTCTGTCTTTGTATTGATCCGGCCCATTATAAATCCTGATCCTCTTAATGGGTATTTGATGAGATGAATCTTTAGTTTTTAAGTTTCATATATGTCTAAACACCATAATTTGGGATCCCATTGCTTGTTTAGGAGTTTTTTAAGAAAGGGTGGTTACTTCATGATTTGGACCAACCGTGAGCCAATTCCCAGTTTTAAAAACAGAATTTGTTTCTTTTATAACACTTTTGTTTTTTATCATTTTTCACCCATTCAACTTACCACTTGTCCTATACTGATATATTAAAATTTATTTATCCTTTTGTGTAAAGACCCGTAAATTTCAAGGAATTTTTTTTCTTAATTTTCTTTGGAATTTTACAAGAACGCAGTTTCTGACGGTGCCTGATTCCGAGGCCGGGTGTGCCCGGAATCATTTTCTGAAGTTTGGCTCGGGTACGTTCAGTGAACGGACGAGCGGGTTTTTCTAACTTTTGAACCGGTGCCCGGAATCGAATTCTGAGGGCACCGATGAAATCGCAGCGCCGGTATTTGCTTAGAAACGCCTCTTCCGGAGTTGCGTTTGCTCAGACGTGGTTTTTAAATTTTGCGGCTTTAAGTCAGAAATAAAATAAAGTTTGTGCGACAACTTTATTTTATTTCACTTAAGCTGCTTGGAAGCCACTTGAAGCCACTTAAAGGCGGCTTGAACTGAGTTGAACTGGATAGGATGCTATCCAGAAATATCCTACCCCCTTGGTAGGATATTTGTGAGGCAGGGCCCGCACGAGCCCCGCCGTTTCTTTCGCTAAGTAACGCACCCGCGAAAACCCGTCAAAGTAACTGAAAAGTCAACCGACGCGTTTTCTTTAATTCTTAACAGACCATTTAATTGGGCGGTTTATTTCGTGAATTAAATGGGCTGTTTCGCTCGTTGAATTAATTCAACGAACTGATGGGTCGTTACTTACGCTTTTGCGTTTGTTGGCATGTTTATAAAATAAGACCAACCTAAAAATCCTTTGAAAGGATTTGAGAGAATCTTGTTTCTTCGGCTCCCCGCGAAGAACGCGAAGAACGCGAAGAACGCGAAGAACGCGAAGAACGCGAAGAACGCGAAGAACGCGAAGAACGCCGGCGACCGGAATTCGACGACGCACACCGAGATCTGCGACGTCGACGAGCTTTACCCGCGACGTTCTTCGGCGACGCCTCTTCTTCCGCGGCCGATCCTCGTTCGGCAACTAAGGTGAGAATCGGATCGTTAATTCTCCCTTTTTAAATTTCATAACAACGGATTTAATTAATTAAACCGTTTGATCTTGATCCGGAGATTGGCGACGCGACGCCGGATACCGCGACGACGCGACGATCCCCCTTCTTCCGCGACGAGCAATCCCGCGACGATCCCTCGATCGGCAACGACGACGACAAGGTAAGGGTTGATTTGAAATATTTTCCTTTCCCGTGATTTTATTTCTTTTAAAATGAGGAACCGATCACGGAACAATTTTAAATTTATTTAAAATTGTTGATTTGGTCGTTTCTTGTTTCTCCCGTGGTTTATGACTAACGCGGAGGGTGCGGGTCTAACAAACAAGACCCGGCAACCCTCCGCCGATCTTCCTTTTTGTGCGGATTTGGCGGGCGACGGCAAAAGCACGACGCAAGGGCCTTTGGTTGATCCCGCAGTAAAGAACGGAACCCGGGAGGAACAACGGCGCAGACAAGAAGGAAAACGGGTCACCGGAGCGACTCCGGCGGCCTGCGGAAGCCGGAGGTGGCGCGGGTCGCCGGCGCGGCGGCGCCGGCGGCCGGAGGCGGCGGCACCCCGCGGGTGTCCAGCGCGACACCCCGCGGGTGTCCAGCGCGACACCCCGCGGGTGTCCAGCGCGACACCCCGCGGGTGTCCAGCGCGACACCCCGCGGGTGTCCAGCGCGACACCCCGCGGGTGTCCAGGGCGACACCCCGCGGGTGCCGCGGGGTTGTCACGCGGCACCCCGCGGGTGTCTGGCCGACACCCCGCGGGTGCCGCGGGGGTGTCACGCGGGGCGGCGGCTTTCCCCCGCGTCGGCCGCTCGGCCGCTCGGCCGAGCCGGGCCGGGCCGGGCCAACCGAGTCGGACCCGACCCGGTTCGGGCCAACCAGGGGGGGTCGGGCCGGGTCGGCCCGGGCCCGGACCCCCGTCTTCGGACGGACTTCGTTCAAATGGCCGTATCTTGAGCTTCGGGCCTCCAAACGACCCGCCGTCAGCGGCAACGCGATCCTTGGATCGAGACGGTCGTTTCGGTTTATTATACTCAAGGTTTCGGAAGACTTTGGGTTCGGCCGGGTTGGTTCGTACACGAAACCAACCGGGCCCTCGGAGCGGAAACGCTCATAACTTGAGCTACGGACGTCCGATCGACGTACCGTCAGCTGTGGTAGTTTCCTCTAAGTGAGACGGAACTTTTGGCATACTCCGCCCGGGGATCAGACACAGGCGGAGTACGGTCGGGTTGGTTTTGCCCTAAAAACCAACCGGGCCCCTGGGACGAAAATGCCAATAACTCTCAGACCGGGCGTCCGATTGACGCGCCGTCTGTTGCGTTGAGATCCTGTTGTCGATACGGAACTTTTGGATACATCAACTTCGGACTACGTGTCAGTTGATGTATCAGCCTCTCGACTCGTGGAGCGGACCCTCCTAACGAGCTCGCTATGTGCGGGAACCCTAGTGCTGGTTGTGGCTTCGACGACAGAGCAGAGATCCTCCGTGGACTGCGACGACGACAGAGCAGAGAATCCTCCGTGGACTGCGACGACGGCAGAGCATAGATCCTTCGTGGACTGCGGCGACGACTGTGCAGAGATCCTCAGTGGACTGCGTCGACTACTGCACTCAGCGATCCTACGTGGAACAGTGCTACCGAACCTGTGTGAGCTGAATCTTCTTTTTACCTTGAGCGGTGGAGCGCTTGGGTGTAGCGGCGGACCCGTGGTTCTTGACAGTGGTGGTGCGCTTGGATGCAGCAGCAGACCCTTGGCGGTGGAGCGCTTGGTGGTAGCGGCGGACCCGCGATACTCTACGGAGTGTGTGCGCTTGGTTGTAGCGACAGACCCGCGACGGTGGAGACGCGCGTGCGGAGTACGGAGACCGTGTAGATGACTGAGACCTGACGACTGCTTGACCGACTCGACTTGGAGTGAGTCGACTAGCCCAGTGGACGGAGCGCCCAGTAGTTGGCAGCAGACCCACGGCGGACGGAGCGCCTGGTAGTTGGCGGCAAACCCGCGGTACTCGACAGGAGGAGTACCTCAGTAGGCTATCTGGGTGAGCGCCCGGTATTTGGCAGCAGACCCTCAGCGGACGGAGCGCCCGGTAGTTGGCAGCAGACCCGCGGTACTCGACAGGAGGAGTACTTCAGCAGTCTTAGGTTAGTGAGCAGTACCTCGGAGTCGTGACAGGACCATTGTACACTTCAGAGATGGGGCTCTTCAACATTTACGGTTTCGATAATGAAAATCCTGGTTGAGCTGAATCTTATGTTACTCTCCTTTGTGGATTGTGTTGAACTATCCTTTGTGGATTTACTGTTTACTCTCCTTGTGGATTTGAGTCTTGCTTTCCTTTGTGGATTGAGTTGTTCTTGAGCTCGTGAGCAGAGCTAGAATTGGGGACTTAGGTATATGTATGGGCATATACCTAAGTCAAGTCAGATGTTACTTCGTGATTGCATCTTTCTTTTGTGCTATATCCTTTGTGGATTTCGGGAGACCTTCGGGGGTCTCGGGGTCCTTACTGAGTAGCTTATACTCACCCCTGCACGGGCTATGCCCGCACTTCGTGGTGTTGGTTGCAGACGACGGACAGCGCTGATCGCGGTTGGGGCGTGGAGCAGGACGGTACCTGGAGGTGGACCACTGGGCAAGACGTGCTCGGAGCGGACGTGGGACCCGAGGAGCCTGGAGGCTATCTGTACCCACCCTTCAGGTGGGATTGCCAGTGGACGACACGAGGCCGCCGTCTTTTCTTCAGTTGCTGTACTTTACTTTTCAGTTGTACTTTACAGTTGGGCTTGTATTTCCGGCCCCCTTTACTTTTCTGCACTCTGTAGTTACTTTCCGCTTGCTGACTCTGTGGTGCTTGTTTACTTTTCAAAGGCAATGCCTTCCCTTTTTGTTGGGATTTACGCCTTGGTGCTAGTCGCCAGCCCCTGGCCTATGGAAGGCGGGCTTGGGGTAGTCACGGCACGGGCCCCGAGGACGGGTCGTGACAAATTGGTATCAGAGGTGGTCGGTTCTACCGCAGACTCTGATCTTCCTTCTATGTGAAGCAATAGTGTTTAGCGTATTGAGTGTGGTTATCAGTCCAGGGAGTCCAGTGTTGGTGCGGCGGCCGACGTATCCATACACCAGGACCCTGACTTCTGATTTCCGACTTAATGCCCGAAAACATTGATTGCATGTGTGTTTCAAGTTTACTTTGTGATTACTTGTGTCAGCTCACCAGGTATACTGTTCTGACCGTGGCATACTTGTTTTTTTCAGGATGGCACGACGACAGCAGCCAGCTAGGGTTCCTAGAGCAGGGCGCGACGACAGCCCGCCGAGCGACGAGGCCTCGGTACAGGGCCCGTTGACAGCAGAGGCACCGGCGATACCTTTACCCGCCGAGCCCCCGATGCTTCCAGCACTGGCAGCTGACGACGCACGACGCCTCGGAGCTCTGCATGAGTTTCAGAGCCAGCGACCACCCAGGTTTCGTGGGGAGTCGGACCCCCAGGCAGCCGAGGACTGGCTGGAGGCGGTCGTCCGAGTTTTCAGGCTAGTGAGGACACCAGCAGACCTCATGGTGATCCTCGCGGCGAGCCTACTGCACGCAGCAGCCGGACGCTGGTGGAGCCTGATGCTCCAGGTACACGATGAGGCCACCCTCATCTGGACGGACTTCGAGAGCCTCTTCCGCTCAGAGTTCGTCCCGGCCACCCTCCGTGCGGTGCGCATCCAGGAGCTTCTTCAGCTACGGCAGGGCAGCTTGACGGTCACTCAGTACGCGGCGAGGTTCACCGACCTTTCTCGGTACTCGACAGACATGGTACGGGACCCCTTCTTTCGGGCCCGGACCTTCGAGCAGGGATTGAGACATGAGATCAGGGCATCGCTGATCTCTCTTAACATACCGACTCAGACAGGAGTACTAGAGCGGGCCCTTCTGATCGAGAGCTTCCTTGCTGAGTCTACACCAGCACAGAGACCCACTGCAGGGCGGCACGTAGCGGAGTCTTCGGTAGCAGGTAGCCGACAGATGACTCAGGGTTCCAGGCAGACCAGACCTACCGGTGGACGACTGCACGACTCAGGCTCAGTTGTGCGAGGGAACCGGGGTGGAGTCAGATCCAGGCGTGCCGAGAGTGGGCAGTGTTACTCCTGTGGCGGGATTGGTCACATGGCTCGTGATTGTCCGACCCGCCATGCTGATGATCAGCAGTTAAGTGAAGAACCTCCCAGGCAGAGGCAGAGGTTCGACCGTGGCGGTTTGCAGGGAGGAGGCGGACGAGGCAGAGGAGCTGGCCGCGCAGCAGGAGGTGGGAGACGCTTTGAGGCTCTGCCACCACCACCACCAGGAGGTCCGCCCCGACCACAGGGAGTAGGTGAACATGCGAGAGCTCAGCTTCAGGCAGCCGAGGCCTTCGATAATGGAGCTCTGGGAGCAGATGGACATGAGAGGAACTAGCTCCAGACCTGGAGACTTTTGTTCATGTTGCTTCTAGTTTTGTTGATGTATGTTTGTAGATGCTTTGTGTCTTTGTACTTGAGCTGTAGTAATAAAAGACACCCTTTCTTGTGGCATTTACTTCCCTGTCCTCTCTTGTGTTGTTACTAAGAGGTTCCAGTTTTGACTGTTGACTTGACCCTCACTTGTGAGACATCTACTGGAGGAGACCCAGTTACCACACACTGATGCCGACAGTGTGAATCAACCCTTGGAGGCGAGAGTAACGGTCGAATCTCTTGGTAGTAGCGTCGAGGCCTTACGACGTCATCCTTGGTATGGATTAGTATCATCCATCTCGGGATTGACCGTATTAGGCGAAGAATGTGGTTCATCCAGGGGATGAGACCAGGTTTCTCTTATCGGCAAAGAAGAAATCTAGCAGCTCTAGTGGGACCAGAGGTGGTCCGGGCCACGATAGAGAAGGTCCAGGTGAGCACATGGAGCGGAAGGCTCAGATGCATGCTCAGTACCGCCTTTTGTATCCCTAGTTTGTGTTGAAGCTTTACGAGGACGTAAAGCCCTGTGGTGGGAGTAATGTAAAGACCCGTAAATTTCAAGGAATTTTTTTTCTTAATTTTCTTTGGAATTTTACAAGAACGCAGTTTCTGACGGTGCCTAATTCCGAGGCCGGGTGTGCCCGGAATCATTTTCTGAAGTTTGGCTCGGGTACGTTCAGTGAACGGACGAGCGAGTTTTTCTAACTTTTGAACCGGTGCCCGGAATCGAATTCTGAGGGCACCGATGAAATCGCAGCGCCGGTATTTGCTTAGAAACGCCTCTTCCGGAGTTGCGTTTGCTCAGACGTGGTTTTTAAATTTTGCGGCTTTAAGTCAGAAATAAAATAAAGTTTGTGCGACAACTTTATTTTATTTCACTTAAGCTGCTTGGAAGCCACTTGAAGCCACTTAAAGGCGGCTTGAACTGAGTTGAACTGGATAGGATGCTATCCAGAAATATCCTACCCCCTTGGTAGGATATTTGTGAGGCAGGGCCCGCACGAGCCCCGCCGTTTCTTTCGCTAAGTAACGCACCCGCAAAAACCCGTCAAAGTAACTGAAAAGTCAACCGACGCGTTTTCTTTAATTCTTAACAGACCATTTAATTGGGCGGTTTATTTCGTGAATTAAATGGGCTGTTTCGCTCGTTGAATTAATTCAACGAACTGATGGGTCGTTACTTACGCTTTTGCGTTTGTTGGCATGTTTATAAAATAAGACCAACCTAAAAATCCTTTGAAAGGATTTGAGAGAATCTTGTTTCTTCGGCTCCCCGCGAAGAACGCGAAGAACGCGAAGAACGCGAAGAACGTGAAGAACGCGAAGAACGCGAAGAACGCGAAGAACGCCGGCGACCGGAATTCGACGACGCACACCGAGATCTGCGACGTCGACGAGATTTACCCGCGACGTTCTTCGGCGACGCCTCTTCTTCCGCGGCCGATCCTCGTTCGGCAACTAAGGTGAGAATCGGATCGTTAATTCTCCCTTTTTAAATTTCATAACAACGGATTTAATTAATTAAACCGTTTGATCTTGATCCGGAGATTGGCGACGCGACGCCGGATACCGCGACGACGCGACGATCCCCCTTCTTCCGCGACGAGCAATCCCGCGACGATCCCTCGATCGGCAACGACGACGACAAGGTAAGGGTTGATTTGAAATATTTTCCTTTCCCGTGATTTTATTTCTTTTAAAATGAGGAACCGATCACGGAACAATTTTAAATTTATTTAAAATTGTTGATTTGGTCGTTTCTTGTTTCTCCCGTGGTTTATGACTAACGCGGAGGGTGCGGGTCTAACAAACAAGACCCGGCAACCCTCCGCCGATCTTCCTTTTTGTGCGGATTTGGCGGGCGACGGCAAAAGCACGACGCAAGGGCCTTTGGTTGATCCCGCAGTAAAGAACGGAACCCGGGAGGAACAACGGCGCAGACAAGAAGGAAAACGGGTCACCGGAGCGACTCCGGCGGCCTGCGGAAGCCGGAGGTGGCGCGGGTCGCCGGCGCGGCGGCGCCGGCGGCCGGAGGCGGCGGCACCCCGCGGGTGTCCAGCGCGACACCCCGCGGGTGTCCAGCGCGACACCCCGCGGGTGTCCAGCGCGACACCCCGCGGGTGTCCAGCGGCACCCCGCGGGTGTCCAGCGCGACACCCCGCGGGTGTCCAGCGGCACCCCGCGGGTGTCCAGCGCGACACCCCGCGGGTGCCGCGGGTGTCCAGCGCGACACCCCGCGGGTGTCCAGCGGCACCCCGCGGGTGTCCAGCGCGACACCCCGCGGGTGCCGCGGGTGTCCAGCGCGACACCCCGCGGGTGCCGCGGGGTTGTCACGCGGCACCCCGCGGGTGTCCAGCGCGACACCCCGCGGGTGCCGCGGGGTGGTCACGCGGCACCCCGCGGGTGTCCAGGGCGACACCCCGCGGGTGCCGCGGGGTTGTCACGCGGCACCCCGCGGGTGTCTGGCCGACACCCCGCGGGTGCCGCGGGGGTGTCACGCGGGGCGGCGGCTTTCCCCCGCGTCGGCCGCTCGGCCGCTCGGCCGAGCCGAGCCGGACCGGCCCTGGCCGGGCCGGGCCGGGCCAACCGAGTCGGACCCGACCCGGTTCGGGCCAACCAGGGGGGGTCGGGCCGGGTCGGCCCGGGCCCGGACCCCCCGTCTTCGAACGGACTTCGTTCAAATGGCCGTATCTTGAGCTTCGGGCCTCCAAACGACCCGCCGTCAGCGGCAACGCGATCCTTGGATCGAGACGGTCGTTTCGGTTTATTATACTCAAGGTTTCGGAAGACTTTGGGTTCGGCCGGGTTGGTTCGTACACGAAACCAACCGGGCCCTCGGAGCGGAAACGCTCATAACTTGAGCTACGGACGTCCGATCGACGTACCGTCAGCTGTGGTAGTTTCCTCTAAGTGAGACGGAACTTTTGGCATACTCCGCCCGGGGATCGGACACAGGCGGAGTACGGTCGGGTTGGTTTTGCCCTAAAAACCAACCGGGCCCCTGGGACGAAAATGCCAATAACTCTCAGACCGGGCGTCCGATTGACGCGCCGTCTGTTGCGTTGAGATCCTGTTGTCGATACGGAACTTTTGGATACATCAACTTCGGACTACGTGTCAGTTGATGTATCAGCCTCTCGACTCGTGGAGCGGACCCTCCTAACGAGCTCGCTATGTGCGGGAACCCTAGTGCTGGCTGTGGCTTCGACGACAGAGCAGAGATCCTCCGTGGACTGCGACGACGACAGAGCAGAGAATCCTCCGTGGACTGCGACGACGGCAGAGCAGAGATCCTTCGTGGACTGCGGCGACGACTGTGCAGAGATCCTCAGTGGACTGCGTCGACTACTGCACTCAGCGATCCTACGTGGAACAGTGCTACCGAACCTGTGTGAGCTGAATCTTCTTTTTACCTTGAGCGGTGGAGCGCTTGGGTGTAGCGGCAGACCCGTGGTTCTTGACAGTGGTGGTGCGCTTGGATGCAGCAGCAGACCCTTGGCGGTGGAGCGCTTGGTGGTAGCGGCGGACCCGCGATACTCTACGGAGTGTGTGCGCTTGGTTGTAGCGACAGACCCGCGACGGTGGAGACGCGCGTGCGGAGTACGGAGACCGTGTAGATGACTGAGACCTGACGACTGCTTGACCGACTCGACTTGGAGTGAGTCGACTAGCCCAGTGGACGGAGCGCCCAGTAGTTGGCAGCAGACCCACGGCGGACGGAGCGCCTGGTAGTTGGCGGCAAACCCGCGGTACTCGACAGGAGGAGTACCTCAGTAGGCTATCTGGGTGAGCGCCCGGTATTTGGCAGCAGACCCTCAGTGGACGGAGCGCCCGGTAGTTGGCAGCAGACCCGCGGTACTCGACAGGAGGAGTACTTCAGCAGTCTTAGGTTAGTGAGCAGTACCTCGGAGTCGTGACAGGACCACTGTACACTTCAGAGATGGGGCTCTTCAACATTTACGGTTTCGATAATGAAAATCCTGGTTGAGCTGAATCTTATGTTACTCTCCTTTGTGGATTGTGTTGAACTATCCTTTGTGGATTTACTGTTTACTCTCCTTGTGGATTTGAGTCTTGCTTTCCTTTGTGGATTGAGTTGTTCTTGAGCTCGTGAGCAGAGCTAGAATTGGGGACTTAGGTATATGTATGGGCATATACCTAAGTCAAGTCAGATGTTACTTCGTGATTGCATCTTTCTTTTGTGCTATATCCTTTGTGGATTTCGGGAGACCTTCGGGGGTCTCGGGGTCCTTACTGAGTAGCTTATACTCACCCCTGCACGGGCTATGCCCGCACTTCGTGGTGTTGGTTGCAGACGACGGACAGCGCTGATCGCGGTTGGGGCGTGGAGCAGGACGGTACCTGGAGGTGGACCACTGGGCAAGACGTGCTCGGAGCGGACGTGGGACCCGAGGAGCCTGGAGGCTATCTGTACCCACCCTTCAGGTGGGATTGCCAGTGGACGACACGAGACCGCCGTCTTTTCTTCAGTTGCTGTACTTTACTTTTCAGTTGTACTTTACAGTTGGGCTTGTATTTCCGGCCCCCTTTACTTTTCTGCACTCTGTAGTTACTTTCCGCTTGCTGACTCTGTGGTGCTTGTTTACTTTTCAAAGGCAATGCCTTCCCTTTTTGTTGGGATTTACGCCTTGGTGCTAGTCGCCAGCCCCTGGCCTATGGAAGGCGGGCTTGGGGTAGTCACGGCACGGGCCCCGAGGACGGGTCGTGACATTTTGGACCCATTATAAATTCATAAGCCGGGTGAATTTGGGTTACTTATTTAGGTATTGGGCCAGCCCATGGGCCCATTTCCTGTTTTAAAAAAATAATTTGTTTCATTTATATCTTTTTCATTTTTTACTCTTTTTCGGTGATTCCACCTCCCCCTCGAATCCAATAACCATATACTAACCCTAATAATCGATTTTACCTCTTTGGAGCTCATGTGGGTCTCGGATTAGGGCGAAAAGTCTTAGGAAACCTAAAATCGCCCAGAATTGCCAAAGTAATTTTTATCATTCATAAATAAATCAATCCGTACTCTTTTAGCCACCAATCTTCTTCCCCTGGTTCGTCCAGACCTTAGGTATCTCTCCAAGAATTTTCAAGCCATTGCCTTTTCTCTAGGGCTTCAGATCTAATGGAAGACGAAGAGTTTTCTAGGATAAAAGGTGAGATTCCTTCTCCTTTCTTCTTCCTCTTCCCCCTCCTTTCATTATTTCTTGGTTTTATATTGTACCCTAGTCTTGATTGACCTAGGGTTTTGTTATAAAATGTTTTTTTATGGGTTTTATGTTTTTTTAGGTCTGTTATTTATAGTTTTAGGGTTTATAAACCCGCGGCGGGTGATTTCGGTTGTGCGTTTCAATTACGCCAAAGATTTGAGGTAGGATATCCCTTGCACATGCCTTTATCATAGAAGTTTCATCATTTTAATATTATCATATACTGATATAAATGTTTATTATTGTTTTTAATCCTTTTTATAATTTTCTTGGTGTGAAAATTCATTGTTTAATCACTGTTATGTGAAAGGTAGTGTTGTTTTGTCATGAAAGTGCTCAACAAGTGTTTGTTTAAATGTTCCATTATCTTTTGAAAATATTTTGTGAGGTTTATAATCTGGTTTATGGTATTTTTAACATGTTACAGTATCTTGAATGAAAATATGACATTCAATTGGTGTTTTATTCCTTTTCATGTACATAAAATAAATTGTTTTGTTTAAAAAGGGCATGACATGTGTTCGGTAAATTGCCTGGTTGGCTTTTATGTGTGATGTGTGATTTAAAAGTTATTTGATTGGATTTATAAAGGAATTGGAAGAATTATAAAAGTTATTTTTGGTTACTTATATTTATTTCCAATTTGGATTTGTTTTTACAAACAAGTCGGTTTTGATTTATAACATATTTTGGCCGGAGTTGCCCAAAAATGGACCGTTTCACATCTTTATGAAAATGGTTGTGTTTTGAATATGTAACATGAGTATTATAAGAGATTTATGAATGAGTTTTGCTTCTGTAAATTATTTTTATACATATCATTAATAAAATTAAAATTCATACCTTCATCAAAGGTTAGTTTTGAGAAAATGTTTAAAGGCCCGTTTGGCATTTCCTAGAAATGAAGGAGTGTTTTACTTGTATATAACAAGTTGTGCAATTGGGATTTTTTTATGGTCCATTAAATGATTTTATTAAATGTTTATTAGGCTTCCAAATATGATTTGGTTTTTTTATGAAGTGTGTTTATAATTTAAAGAGTGTTTTTGGAAAGAGTTTTATGTGCAAAACCTCAATACACTTCATGAAATTGTTTTACAAAAATATTTAGCGGTTTGTTGATTAGTGTTAGAAATGTGAAGAAATATTATAGGTTGTTTGTGTTTTTATGGTTTTGGAATAGAATGTGGATGTGAAATGTGTATTTGATAATATGTGTAACTTGATTGAGCACTAAAGGGGATCCTGGGTATCTAGGTGGGCGGATGTGTACTAGTATGCTAGTGATTCTGTGGGGGTTGGCCCCTGTTTCACATAGCAAGTTTGACGATGACAACACTAACTAAACTATGATGATGATGATGATTGGGGACCACTAGGTTATGGGTATGTTCCCTACTATTGTATTGTGCATGAGAACGAATATTTATTATGGTTACTTTCCCCGAGATATGAGGTACCTGGGGATCACAACTAACTAGTGCCTAGGGGTATTCCCATGACTAGTGCTCATTGGCTATTTTGTACTCACTATCGGCATACGGTGTGTTTGGTTGGTAAATTCAGTAGTATGTGTTATTTATTTGAATGTTAAAATTCTTTAAAGCATTCCTATTGAAAACTATGTTCATTTTGAAGTTGCACCTCTTTGAAAAAAATAGTTACTTGCATTTTTGTTTATTAAACATGCATGTTTTTGTCTGATAATTATTATAGCATAGAACCTTATTTGAAAACCATACTTTCATATCTTGAATTTAAAACTATAAATTGATGTTTCATTTATTTTAAAGGAATGTGCATTGGGAATAGAATATAGGGCTAACCTACTGAGTATTAATACTCACGCCTATAGTCTTCTTCTTTTTTTAGCCCTTGTGCAGGTTTCATCTTTAGTTCGATCACCTTGGGCGACTTTTGATCATTGTGTTGGAGAGTGACCAGAAGTGTCACATGGAGTTAGTTGGTCATTGGTATTGTTCATTTGAGTTTTTGTTTTTGTTCTACATTTAGTTTCTTGTATAAAAAATATTTTGTTCAATTTTTATATAAATTCATTTTGGGTTGTCCGTTTATTTCCGTTGTTTGTTTGATTGTCTATATATGGGCGAAATCGTTACCTTGTGTACTTTATTGATGCCCTTGGTGCTTGTCACCATCCTGGGAGGATCTGGAACGCCTCTCGGGACTTGTCGTGGGCTAGCTTGGGTGATCGGTTCAGGGTTGACTCAGGTTGGTTCGTGACAGGTGGATCCTCCATGCTTCTTCAATGTGAGAAGGATGGTTGTGGTGATTTTCTCAAACAAGATGCTCTATTTTGTCCACTCCTCACACTTTTACATTTGATATATAATTTTTAATGTGGATGTCTGGATATAAATACTTCTTCCATCTCTTTGTGTGTGAATATCCTTTCTTCAAGAGATTTCCAATCACTATAATCTCTCGGTGCAACTTTAATCCTCTTCCTGAATTCTTATTGTGCTGGAATAAATTCACAGCACTTTATCACAGTATGACTAGGCTTGTTTCACGTCTCACAAAGAAAATCATTGTATTCACATAGAATCTTATTTTTTTTCATTTAGCACTATCTTTAGCTTGTGCATTGTCCATTTTCCTCATTCAATCCAAATATTTTGGTAATCCACCAATATATCATTAAGATTGGATCTTCTATACGGATTCTTCTGAGTGGATTTTTTCTTAGTAGTTTTTTTCGATGCACCTCCCTTCCCCTTTTTGTATTTTGAATCCAAGACTTCTCATATTTCCTTCATGAAATCTTCTTGGGAGAATTTGTTTTCACATTATTTATCTGATTTCTTCACAATGGTGCTCCATCATTCTTGCCCAGCTTCTGTGGTCTTATTTTCTTATATGAACATTCACATTTCATATGACCACTCCTATTGAATACATCACAGATGTTATCTAACATTCCATATCTGTTTGCAGTATAAAAATGTTTCTAGATCTGTGGATGTTTCTTCTTCTTCTCTAGATTACTCCCCCTTGAGATGGGCTTTCCTTGTGCTTTTACATTTAATGGATTGTACCAATAATCTAGTCCATAATCCCCAAACCTATTGCAGCACCCGCATTGACCAACAAACCGTGACTTCTTGTCATCTTCTTGATAAGGATGTCGAGTCTTCTTCTTGGTATGTTGTGATTTATGTGGGGATCTATCTTCAACACTCTTTCCCTTATATACACTATCCACATTGATAGGTTTCATCTTACTTTTCTTCATCCAAACATGTTTTGAAATTTTCTTCCAACATGCACATTTTATAGAAGCAATTTTAGAAAAATTAATACAAGTTGGTATGTATAATACCTTTACTTTCTTAGCTTCTTGTAATAAACCAATGAGTGAAGTCATAGTCTTCTTACCACATTTTTGAGGTCTTTTATAGTAGAATCCTCTAGTGAACATTGGGTACTACCAGCAACTATTTCCTTCTTTTGTGAAGACTCAATATGTTTCTTCTCAAGAATGGTCAACTGATTTCCAACTATAGACATCTCATATTGAGGATGAAGTTTTGGTCTTCAATCATAGTCATCTTATCTTCACAAGCCTTATTCAATCTTTCAACTTAATCTTCAAGCATCTTTACTTTGTTTTGTAAAAAAGAGTCATGTTCATTGATATTCTTGGGGTTATCTTCCAAATATAACTTCTTAACATCACTGCCCCTTTTCACATCATCTTCATTTGCATGGATATTCTCTTCTAGAGTCTTGTTGCCTCCCATATTTTCTTCAACATCATTGAGACACTTTAAAGAACATTCTTCAAATCCCATATTTGTTTCTTCAAAGGCTCCAACCTATCTGGAGATCTTTAGACATTCAACAATTTATGCTTGTAATAATTTCACTAAAACATCAGTTTCTTCTTCCATATGAGTGATATTTTAATGCATAAAATGAAATACTCCACAAACCATGGATGTAATTTCTTCAGGAATACTATGAAGAATCATTCTTAATCTATCAAATGATATTTCTCGAGATGTTGTAGATTGATCATCACCACTTCTTGTTAGCATCTTCATCGTGAGAAGTCTTTCCAAATTTACTAACACATACCTCTTGATCAGTTGAGGTAGGAAGGTTGTCCATGTTCTTGGTGGGGGCTTGATCCACCTTCTCATTACTTTCAATGTTTGGTGTGTCTTCAATGTTAGAAATATATGGAGAACCAGATGTATCATATTCATCAGATGGGAGGGACTTCTTCTTCAAGTTTCTCTTCTCCTTCTTTTTCCTGTTCATCCTAGTCTTGGTAGATATAGTCTTCTACTCAGAGATAACAGAATTATCACTGAAATTTCTCTTCATTGATAACTTAAGAAAGAAACTCAGGTCTTCAAAAGAAAATAACTTCACTGTAGATAATCCAACTGAGGTGAACCATTCCTTCTGATACCAATTGAGAGGACCAGTTTGGGATAAACCTTACACTGAGACGGGGGTGAATCAGTTTTGGAGACTTTATAAACCAATTCCAACTTTTATCCCTGTTCCTCTTGACTTATTAGGATATTGGTTCTCTTATTATATTTTCCATGTCGCATGCAACAATAGAAAGCAGTAAAAAAATGCACATGATATTTTTATAAGGGTCACCACTCAATAAGAGTAGCTACATCCTGGCCATGCATGGATATGACTAGTGCATTAATTCTCCACTATGATGTGATATTAAATTACAATGGAGTGGCTAGGAAAACAATCCTTTAGCCATTGTAAGTCCCTATACTTTATAGGGGGTGGGAAAAAATCCTCTTCCCTGAAATGGTGATGAGTTAGCCCAACTTTCCGCATCTAGCTAGTTCTTTATACTACTTATGGAGATAGTATTCTTCCTTCTTCAAAAGGCAGGTTCTTCTCTTGGTCTTCCTTAATGATCTTTAGTTGATTACTTACAAAGAAGTAGCCAAGAAATTATTCCTTTTTTCATTCTCTAGTTTTCTAGTGCAACACCAACTGCACTAGGCTTCTTCTTTCTTCTTCTTAGAGAAACAACCAACTAAAGTAAAACTTCTTCTCTCTTCTTGGCTAGAATTAGATATAGAAATGTGATTATTCCGGTAGTGAATATTGGTTCACATGGAATCATCAGAATTAAACTTCCATAAATAATTATAGGCTTTAATTAGTAATACCATGTTCTTCTTCTTCTTCTTATATTATTTCTATGCAGCAAAGCTATAAGTTGCACACTATTCTTCTTCTTCTGCTACTTCAATACAAAACTAGCAGTACTGAAACCTACACTTATTCTCACGTTCTCTCTCAATGCGAAAACCATATGCACAAATATGTTCTTCTTATTCATGTTATAATCACATATTCTCTTTGTGGTTGTGAAAACAATGAAGTCTATATTAACTTATAATCATCACAATTGAACAGAACCTGGTAAGAACTTCCTGGTGCAGACATCTTGCATACCACTCCCTACTTTCATGCCTCCCTGTTTGAGCGCCACTTGCTTGCGTACCTCACTACTTGCATGCCACGTGTTTTCACACCTACTCACAACTTGCACGCCACCATTGAGCACAAATCACAACATGCGCGCCACCTTTGGATTATACAAAGGCCACTTCTTGAAAGCACATACATGCTTGCGCGCCTCTGGAAACTTGCGAGTCAAAACATGCGTGAAAAAGCTTGTGTGCCACCCTACTTGCCCGCCTTACAAATAAACCTCATCTTGCGCACCACTTCAGCTTGCACGCCGCCCTCTGCTACTTGCAAGATCAGATCACCCTCCACTTCTTGCGTGATCAGAGATCTAATTTTCTATTATGTTTGGAGCATTTGAAAAATGTGGAGGCTAGTCATCTATTTATAGGAATTTTGGTGACTTTCACACCACATATACTTGTGCACCGCTCCATCACATGGGCACCACTCCATCACTTTCATGACATTTCATCACTAGTGCGACACTTTCTTTCCTTTTTCATATTTTGATATGACGATGTTGAAATATGTCTTGCGCGCAACATACACTTGGGCACCAAATATACTTGTGTGTCACACTTGCGTGTTTCTTATACTTTCGCTCCACTTTTTGACTTGTACACCAATATTTAACTTGAGTGAAACTTTATTTCCATTGTCATATTTTTGATATGATGATATTAAAATATGACTTTCGTGCCACTTACACATGTGCGCCAATACTATCACACCAATACTTGCATTCCACTCTTGACTTGCGTTCCACTTTCTTTCCTTTTCCAAAAAGTCTTGAATCACAAGTTCTCTTGAATTCTGATATTTTTGACATACATATCAGTAAAGTATCATCTGTTTTTTCCCATTCTTTTTGGAATATGAATTCCAAAGTATTTATTCATCCTCACTTCAATTCCCCAATTTCAATTGGATTGTTAATTAAAAAGAACTACATTCATCTCTCTTCATCCAAAAGTGGAAGCTTGAAGCTTCTTCAAATACCTTCAATGTGTGAAGACAATGTTTCACCTTTGATACATGTATTGGGAACTTTATTAATAGTGCAACAATCATATAATTTCAAGGAAATGTATAATTCATGACCTTCTTAGAATTACAAGCCCGTCTACACCCTCTCTTCTTATTCAACCATCATTATCTACCTCATTCAAATCATGTGATTCTTTTCTTTAACTAAGATCTTTCATGGTTCTCGTGCAATCGTGAAGCATTACATGGTATTCATTAAATCCTCATTCTTCTTCAATCATCCTTAGACGAATGATACATCATCAATTTTCATTATTGTAAACAATGTATCACCTTTGATAAATGTGCTTTGTAAACTTAGGATCAACACAATAATCTTTTGAATCTTCTTCATAGAGAATTTCCCAAGTATGAAATTCAATGCTATGATATCATAACAATTTTCCATGCATCCTCACATCATACAACCTCCATTAACTTTGGAGGCCTTCTTCGTATTCTTATTCATTTTAACCGATAATGACAACTGTTGACAAAAAATACACTCTTCATACACAAAGTTTTTCCAACACACAAAGAGATTATATCTAAAAAATATAGATAGTTTATATACACATTACATTATTAAGTTTTTATTACAAATAGATAAATTTTCCTTATCACATAAATTGTATTTCTATGGAGTGTATGTTTCACTGAATTGATGTTTGATCCCATGATTTGTATAGAAATTTTTAAAGTAATTTCAAGTGTACCCCCTAACATTATCCATTATTAGATTCATAATGTAAACCCTAATCTCTTTATAAACTATTCATCTAATTTTTTTTAACATTTAATTTCATAATAAAGTACTTTATATGAATAATTTTAGTATTCTAGTTGAATTTATATATGAAGGTAATGTACTAAAAGTCACATTTAGATCAATAATTATTTATAAAAACAAATAAATTTGAGAAAATGAGTTCATGTTTTCAAGTGGATTGAATATACACTCATTCTTTTGTTTTTCCTTATGTTTTTTGGGTTGATTTTTTTATCAATTAGATTTTTTGTTTTTTCTAATATTAATATAAATAGATTACTTCCTGGTAGGTGGATTGGGTATCCACCTATTGAATAAGGTAGCATTATTTCCATAGTATATATAGGGAAAAGAAAATAATATTAGATTATTGGACAGTTCTTACTATAGTCAGTATAATTATTAATGAAAAGTAATAAAATCAATAGTAGTTATTATTTGGTTTTTAATAATCTAGATTATAAAGATATTCTATAGAATATAATGTTGTGATGTATGATGAGGAATAATCCATGGTTTTCCATATATGTTGATTGTTAAATATTGACTTGAATAACAATTCAAAGAAGATTTGGGGAAAATGGAGTTGCTTTGAATTTATTTGAAATGGATGGTAATTGAGTTGAGAAGTAAAAAAATTTATAAGTCAGTAATATTTGATAAAGTCAATATATTTGTAAAAATAAATTATAAGATTTTTAAGTGTGACATACCAATTTTTCATATGATTCATTCATGCTATATGTGTGAATGAAACTATAATATTGATTAATAATATATTTTCAATGGAAATATTTGAAAGAGAAGTGTATGAATCATCCAATATAGGTCTTTGTATCATTAAATATTCTATATACATTAATTATAGTCTTTCTAATCAAATTACTACTCGGTATAAATTTCATTTAGTTATATATGCATTAATCCTTTTTTTGTGTATGAATTATCCCACCTATATAAGTATGATTCCATAATGTGTATGTGTGACTCTTGTCTATCAAATCATAATATATATTATTTGTAAGGATTATTTATTTGAAAAATGGATAATATCATATCCATGTAAACAAAATAATTAGATAAATTCATAGTTTTGTATACTAAAAATACATGTTTTTGGAATTTGATTTTTTTGAAGAATTAGAATCATATAATGCAAGAATTATACATCATGGTTATTAAAATCATAAAAAAATATTATTTTATTTGATAGAAATATTAATTATAATTCCATACCCATGTTTGAAGAATATGATAAAACAAAATATGAATAGTGTTTTTATATACGTTTTAAAAATGATGGAATAAACATTTAATGTAGCATGTTTTGTGTAATTTTGTTATAAATTTTAAAATTTTATTTATCATCATGACTTAATCATGATTTTATGAAGATAAAGTTGATGAATTTTATAATGAAAATAAACCTTTTAAGAGGTTAAAAATAATGCAAATAGAAATAATTCAAATCATGCAATATTCATCATAGTACAAATAATCAGCATTTAGGCTATTTGAGCGAGTTGTTATCTTCATGAATTAGATAAAGAAGATATTTATTAAAAGGAAGGATAAAAATTTAGGAAAAAAAAGATATAATCAATATTATAATATTCCTAGAAAATAATAAAATTCTTATTACAGAGATGGGATGGATTTATGGAAAATGTGGCTAAAAACAAATGTTTTCATAAAACAAAATTCCTCAAATCCTTGATTATGAGCTCCAAATCACTTCTATTTTTGTTTCCTTTTCTATAGAAGGTTAATATTAATATTGGTACTATTTTTGTGAAGATATTATTCAATAAAATATTTTGATTAAATAAAATAAGGGCACTTTTATTATTTTTTCAGATACACTCATTTATTGTGTAAAAAAGTTATATTTGGAAACTATTGTTGATTCATGAAGGCAGAATTATTTTATGTGAAAATATTTCCATATCAGGGAATTTTTATAAGTATCCAAAAGGGATGTCATCCTATATTTTTCATAACGAAAATAAATATATATATATATATATATATATATATAATTAAATAACAGTGTGTTGTAAGTATACGAGTGAGATGTGATAATTGTTTTTCTATATTTAAATGAATGGTAATTTGAAGTCATTACATATTTTAGTGATGAAACATAGAATATTGTGACATTGGACATAGTAGATCTGATCATTATTGAAATTTTTCAATGATTAAAAATTTAAATTTCCAAAAAAATATTTTATAGTGGTTTGTAGGGTTGAACACAATGGAAGGAAAAAATTGTGCTTGAGTGAACATGATTTAAAAATAACTGTTGTTGAAAATAATAGATAGTGTGTTTATTGTTTTTTAAATTTTATTATTATTTTGAAGGATGCTGTAAATAATAAATAGGGTGATGATGAATTTATAATATCTAAAGTTATGGATGTTGAATATTTTAAAAGAATAAAAGTGAAAATGTAATGGAGAATAGGATGTGAGAACATGAGTGTTGAGAGATGATCAAATATGATGATTGATTGGGATGAAAAGCTATTGTAGATTAAAAGTATTAATTTTTCATTTAAAAAGTAAAATAGATTCACTCCTTGAAAAATTATTGGAAAAAACATTATTTCCAGATGGTTTAACACACTTTATTTATGTTCTTAAGGTTCTCCCCTTAATGAACTAATATAAAACTAATGAATTTTCTAAAAAATTTCAACTTAAATGACATCATCAAATGTTTTTGATGTTTTGAGTCTAATGAATGATGAATTGGTTCCCAAAAATATCTCACTGAATGTCTATTAATATTGTAATTTAATCATGAAAGTATTAAAAATGATTTATGTTTCATGAATCAGAACCCACCACACTGGTTGGATTTGATTCTTAGAAAAACACACAAAATGAAGAATAAATGTAATAAACCATCAGAAATTGATTCCCTGTGAATTAAATGATGTGGATAATTATAATTATAAAAACATGGAATAAATTCATTTTAGATTATAAAAAAATAAATTGAAAAGCAGAGATATCAGTATCCCTCTCAAACCCTTGTATACCACTACTCTTCTCCCTGTTATTAAAGGTATATATGTCTCATTCTCCATGACCTCTCCTAGATATGCTACCCAAAAGTATCTATATAAACTCTCTTGGATTCAACCAATGAATCAGATGTGAGTAATGAATTGATCCCATATCTCTCGCTGCAGTTGTCTTTGAATTTTAAAAGTCCACCACCATCTTATAGTTGGACACCCACGCAGTACCAAATTCCTTACAGTTTACCATTAAGACATTGAATATGTGGCATCAACCTCTTGGTATAATAGTTCAGAAAGTATCTCCAGCAAATACCATGTAACATCCTTCACCCAAAATTCATGAACCTTCTCGTAGATTGGGCTCTAGTTTGAATCTGAAAAATGAAACTATTCAGCTGTTATAATCATTATAATTTTACATTAATTTAATTAATTGATTAAATATTATAATTACTAGAATAATAAAAATATTAAATTATTAATTTAAAAATATTGTTATTATATATTATTGATAAAAATTTATTTTAAATAGTTTAAATTTTAATTATTTATTATTTTAGTAATTTTTTTATTTAAAACATTTAATAAAAATAATCTATTTAATTTAATATTATTATTAAAGTTATTAATTTAATTATTAATTTAATAATTTTTTATTATAATTTTATTATTTAAATAGGATTATTATTTAATATAAATTTAATTTAATATATTAATATATTTTATTTATTAATTTTATAAACAGTAATTATTTATATTTCAATATAATTATTTTCATTAATTTTATTATTTATTTGTTATAATTTAGTTCTACTAATTCTTATTTTGTTTTTGTTTTTTATTGATATATATGTTATTAATTTTTCCACCCCTTATCTCTATTGCTGGGGGTGGGTGGTTGTGTTCTTTGCTTATTATAGAATCTGTCTACAAAATTAGTTCATGGTAGTTTAAATGGTAGTTAGCTAGCTCAGGAGGTAGTGGAGCCTGTGCAACTCAGGCGGTTCATTGGGTGGCAGTTTGTGGTGGACTAATCATCATATATGGCAATATAGATTTGCTATGAATTTGGTTCATTGGTAGCTAGGGGTTCTTCATGATGACTAACAATAGCTTCAAATATGTACTGATCTGTCTCTATGGTGACTTACTAAAGATATGTGGTGGTAGATATGAGGTCATGGTGTTTTGATATTCCGACAATGGGTAGCTTTTTTATGCAGAACTTAATGGTATAATAGAAATGGGTGTGATAAATGGAATACATTATTTTTTGAAGATTTACCTTTCCAATTATAACAATGAGTGAATGTTTACTGTAGGTATATAATGAAGAACTTGGGATGTGGAGGTGAGAAAATAATATACTAGCTTTGAGACATCAGTGGTGAGTATAGGGCTCACCATTATGCAGTGTGGAATGGTGATTGGGATAAGGGAGGAAATGGAGAGGTTCCTCGACAATGGTGGTAGTATGTGATGCAGAATCAAGGGGTGATGGTGACATGTTGAGTCATCGCTTGGGAAAATGAAGGAACTGTGGTGGTGAATCGCTTGAGGAAGGCCGATATAGTGAAGAATTACTCACTATTGGACAACCCAATTGACTTCAAAAAATGGAAAAGGGGCTTGCGGTGACTCACCTCTAGACCTTTAAATTGAAATTTTGACAAAGTATGAAATGAGTGACCGTCATGTTCCTCCATAGTGAGTCATTGGAAAAACAATGGTGAGGGAAAATCTAACGGTGACTCTTGAACCAAAATTAATATAAAATATCAATAGAAAGCATACTTAAAATTAATAAAGTATTAAAATGAGAATCTAAATCAACAAATAAAATAGTTATCTAATTACATTTCATTCATATTAATAAAATGAAATAATAAAAATGAAAAACAATTGAATAATCAATCATTATGATTAACTAAACTGAATTATATTAAAAAAAATTTCAAACATATAATTATATTTTAGATTAACTAAGATAATTAAAACATTAAAATTAATAGATTTTAATTAGTTATTGAGATCATATTAGTTAATATAATTGATTGAGGTAAAATAATAAAAATAATATAATGTTAAAAGTAGAAAAAATAATTTATTTTATAATGAATTGAATAAATAATGGTTAATTGCATAAATAATAAATACATCATAAAATTAATATTTTAAGAAGAATTAAAACCTAAAAAATAATTATATTATTAAATAAGTAAAATAAAAATAAATAGTTTAAACGATAAAATTACAATATTAAGTATAATAAATAATTTATTAAAAAAATATACTATAAAATTATAAAAGCATGAATAATTAATATAAATGGGAAATTAAATAAATAAATGAATAAAAACATAATACAAATTTTAGGAAAATTAGTAGATTTTAAGTCCACATAAAATTCCCCCACACTTAATAATTTATTTTCCTTAACAAAATTCATTAGTTATTGACTTTTTTTAAATAGATATAGGTTTTAATGATTAATATCACAATGAACCATGCCAATATATTTATGAATAGAGGAAAAAAACTGAGTTCCATTATATGAAATGGAATTTTTTAAATGAAATCACAACAAAATCAAACACTCACATGGTCATCATGGAAGCATAGAATCATCAACCACTAAGGATTTCACACCTCATATATGAAGTCACTTGCTGATATACATCAATAAAATCCCATGATAAAACTACAATAGTGAATTTTTTTTAATATAATTGGAATTAAAAACATAAAAAATAACACCTTATACATTGACTTTTTCATTGGTTCCTAAAGAATAAAAATATATTAATTTTATTGAATCACTTTTATTGATACAACAAAATGATTTTCATATAAATAAATTATCCCCTTCTTCATTTGGTATTCAAAATTCCCCTCACCATAATGAAATAATTTTTTAAAACAATTCACATTATTGTATTTTTTTAAATATTTCACTACCACATAACTGTTAATAAGTACTGTGCATATGAACTTATTATAAACAGAAATAGGTATTTCTCCCACATATTGTAGGTAGTGTATCATATGCTCACCATGGGTTCCCAAATTCTAATGTAACTCTAGTTTGAATGTTTTTATACGAAATCAATTAAAATTTTCTAATGAAAATGATTTTTTTAATAGTTAAAAAGTTATTCCTCGAGGATAATGTTCAATCGTCTAGTTTCCAATGGTAATGATCCTAATTCCACTATAATGTTTTCTATATAACTCTAAAACATAGTTTATTAATGGGTCATTCATAAAATCATTCATCACATTCACTAAAAAATAATTCATTATGAAAAATTTTAGATTCAAAACAACTATCAGGCTTCCAGTATGTAATTATGTTTAAAATACTAAATTTAAATGCATTAAAAACCATAAATAACATTATATTGTGAACAAATTTGGAAAAATAAACATTTTTTAACAAAACACAAAGAGGGAGAAAAATTTTATGGGAATCAATTAAAGATACTAAAATTTCAAATAATTTAACCCATCCCCATACATAAAACTCAACATTTTCCCCATAGTTGAATTAAATGGTGGAAAAAATTATAATTTTAATACTCAAAAATATATTTTCATATGAAAAAAGCGTTGAAATGATCAAGGGTCACATTTAAACTCTTAATGAATGTTTCAAGAAATAAAATATATTACAACAGGATCAAAAGAATTTTATAAAAGTTAGTGAAAATAATTTTTCAATTATGTTCAAGAATGAAAAATGAAGCTCATAAATATACATTGAAAATGATTTAATAAATTTAAAATTTTTGATCCAACTGGATGTAAAATAGAGAATACAAAAATATAAAAAACATCACTCTTAAAGAAAAATAATCCATTGGAAATTCATGAGACCCATAATTCCATTTATTGAGGAGAATTTAAAATTAATGTAATTAAATTTCCAACAAACGAGAACATGAAAAATAAATCCATGAATAATAAATCACCAATGACTCACTCCCAACACCATAGAAGTAAGTCCCCAATGTGGTGACTCACCATTATAAATGGAACGACGAATCATGTGAAATGGTGAGTAAGGGATATGATAATAATTTTTTTAAGTTAATAGAGAAGAGATGGAGAATTAAAAGTAATGAAATTATTTGATTACATTTTATCCTATGATGTTACTTCATGAAACTCTATGAAAATTGAATATAAAGGGTAATTATACTCCAATGATGACACTAAGATTAAGATCCATATATAAATAAAAATTCTAAAAAAAACTATTATCTACCAGAAATAGATATGTAATGGACTATAACAAGCATCAAATTATTTAAAACAAAACTAGAACAAAAGTGGAAAACAATGAAATATAACGAGTTTACTCCCATAAAGCACTGAATATTAAGTCTTCAGTTATAATTTTTTTGAATTATAAAAACCAAAACCAAAAAAATGTTTTTGAATTCCATTAAAGACATGGGTTTACTCCAATGAAGCAATAATTTTAATGGCCCCATCCCGACTACCCTAGAAACTAACCAAAGTAAATAGGATCATTTTCTTTCATAAGATGGAACCACCACATGTGTTTGGAAAATTTATTTCTAAAATAAAAATTAGAGTTTTTGAAAAATATAAAACAAAGGGGAAACCTATATCCCTTTATAGCTTTTGAATTCCCCTGAAACCTCACCTTATCATTTGTAAACATGTATTTATACGCATTAAGAATGGTTCTATAATAAAAAATTTTAATCCTAGAATAATTTAAAAAATTAATGGGGTGATATAAGGGGTGGGAGTATGTGGTAATGTATTTCTGCTCCCCTTAAAACCTAAAAATTTAATAATTACGAGTGTAATGAATTGAATTTTGGAAAAACTCTAAAATGGTTTTATAAAGATTAATTTGAGATGATTGTTGAATAATTAAAAATAGAAAATAATCCTCTTCCACTATTATCTCAGATGAAATAATATAATCATCTACCATAAATTTGGATTTAATATATAGTCTAGTTTTTGATATATTATATATAATATCAAATTTGACCTCTATTAAAACAAAATTCACAATAAGTAAATCACAATTATTGTTTCTTTTCATAAGAGGTGTGGGTATGTTAGTTAATGAAAAATATATCATATAAACCATTTTCATGTTCCAGTTTTTTAACTGTTTGACTAACATGATTTACCAAATCATGAATTTTAGTTTTACTAACATGAATAATTTCGTCATTAGAGATCCTAAATGAGTTAGTCAATTTATTAATTTTCTTAGAAATCAATTAGAAATTAATGATTCTATTCTTATATTTAGAAATATCAAAATTTACAATATAAATAAAATTTTCCATTCATTGGAAAAAATTTCCGAAATGTAATAATATGATGTTTCTAAAAAGGAAAATACATTCTTATCCTTCTTAGAAAATAAATAAAAATTGTTATACAACACTTCACCATTGTTATACAAAAAAAATCCATTTCCGAGATTAACTAAAACACTACACTCATCATCATTTAATCCAGTTTAGAAATAATGTAAAATAATATCTAATGGGATTCCATGATTGGTAAATTAAACTAAAAAATAATTAAACCCATCCCCTAACTCAATAAAACTCACCCATACAGTCTTATAAAATTCAGTTAATAATATCCTATAATATCTATAAATCTTATTGGTTACCATATGAATTTTTTTAAAACAATTATGAGAGTGATTGATGTGAAAATTATTCAAAACCCACACTAATAGAATGAACACCTGACAAAAATAAAATATTTCAATAAATTTTTTAGAAATAGCCATTCGATTACCACTAAATATATATTTTAAGCACAAATTCATAATGAAAATAAGGTTCCAAATTCAACAATAATGATAAAACATCACATGAAATTAGTATAAGAAAATTTAATGAAACATAAAAAAATTAAACAAAATCATTTTTGATGTTATGGACGTTTTGAAAAAAAATGTATTTTTTATATACTTTTTTTTTCTTTTTTAGAACTGATAATTGGTCTCTTGATGACTTCTCCAAAAACGATGCCAAAAACATGACTTGATAGTCATTAAACTGTGTAATAATTTGAAAATTTATGTTTCCTACTAACTACTAAATATATATTTGTATTGTCAAACATAATGGAATATAATTTTTTGGAGTGACCAACATATCAAAACAAACCCACTATTGAAAATAGTGGGTAGAGTGTGTCTTTTTATATATTTTATTTTGTTATAATTTTTATGTAATAAGTAAAGATAAAATACTGTGATAATGAATTAATTATGATGAGATATTTTTGATATTGAAATTTTTAAATGAAAAAATGTAAAATATTAATGGAGAACATGAAGTTAGAACAAGCATGCTAAGAGATGTTCAAATAATAATTATCAAGAAGAACAACAATAATGGTTTTAAAGGATGAATTTTTCATTTAAAAAATGAATTTAATTCAATCCTCAATTAATTATTTGTTAAACAATCTACTCCAAAGGTGTTGAAAGACTATATTTATGATCATTAGGTTTGCTACATCAAGAACCAAAATAGTACTAATGAATTTGTAAATAAAGTCAACAGAAACAATATCACCTGTGGAATCTGATGTATTCAAATTAATTATTTATTAATTGGTTACATGATAAAACTCTCTATAATATCATGGATATTTATATTAAATTTTGAAACTAAAAAAATGATTTACGTTTGATGAATTAGAACTTATCAATCTATTCCTATCTAATTCTTGTAAAAAAATCAAATGATGAAAAAATTAGAGTTAGAGAAACTAATTTCTAGATCATTAAAAGTATTATCCAATTAATATAATGAAAAATAAAATTAATGACAATTCAATTACAAAAAATGAAATTAAAAATAGGAGATATAAATCTCTATGTAAATTATTGTCAACTACTACTATGCTACCTGCTCTCTATGGTCTTCAAGACTCATGGTTCAAGTAACCTCAAGGATCTTCTCCCCAAAATTTTATACATCAAATATATTTGATGTATCAAATGAATCAGAAGTGAATTGTGAATGAATCGTAGATCTCCCACTATATATGCCTATGTATTTAAAAATTCCACTACCATATTCTATTTTTTAACCATTCCAGCACTGTCTTCTTACCTATTTTCCTCCATACCAATTAACATGTGGAACAAACCTTGTAGCACAAGTTCTAGAAATGTAAGTGCAGCAAAAATTATGTAATAACCTCTTCTACAGAGTTCTTCATGAACCTGAATATAGATTGGGCTATGGTTTGAATCTGAAAACTAAAACAATTATGATGTTGTGATGAATGTAATGATATGTCTGTTTAATTATTTGAAAAATAATTACTATTATTACTATAATGAAAATATTAAATTGTTAATTTAATAAAATAGGTGTTACAATTAATTAATTAATAATTATTTTAATTAATTACCATTTTAATCAATTATTATTTTATTTAAAACATTTATTAAAATTATTATATTTTATTAATAAATATTATTAATGATATTAATTTATTTTTTAATCTAGTAAATTATTATTATAATCAGATTAATTTATATTGATTATTATTTAAACATTAATTAAATGATTATATTATATTATTTTAATAACTAATTTTAATAATTTTGAATTATTTATATTTTAATAAATTATATTTATTAATTATTTATTATTAATTTAGATTTATGAATTATTAGTTAGTTTTCAATTTTTATATGTATTTTTTTTATATTTTCTTCTTCCCCCTTGTCCCTATCTGTGGGGGGTATTGACTTCATAGAGAATCCCCCTCAAGCAGCAATATGGTACAGTTCGTATGGGAGTCGATAAGCTTAGGTAGCAGTATATCTCAAAGGAATCAGGCAGTTCAGTAGTAGGAGGATCACTATTTTATGATCATTAGGTTTGGGGATGCAAATCTGGTATAAATTCAGTTCACCAACAAAAAGATGTTCTTCATGAATAGTAATGGTGGGTGGAAATCATTATATATCCATTATTTTGGTGAATAACTTTTGATTTGTGCTAGTATACTTGTGGTCATGGTTTTTTTATTTTTTGATAGTGGGTAGATTGTTAATATAGAGAAGAATGATATAGAGTAAATGGTGGTGAGAAATATAACCCAGGATTGTTGTTATAGTCAATGTTTATAAAAAAATAGCGATTTAATGTTTGAAAAAATAGTGGAAGGAAGAACTTGGGCTATGGTGGTGAGGAGAAAATTTTCTGGATTTTTTAATGCCATAGTGAGTAGATGAATCACCATTGCGTAGTGTGAAACAGTGTGTGGGATGACGGAGGTAGGGGAGGGGTGCCTTGACTATAATGGTGGTATGTAATAATGAATCAAGGGGTGGCAGTGACTTGATGGGTCACCACTCCAAAAGAGGAACCAATAGTGGTAGTGACTCAGGGGAGGAAGGTTGATGGTGAGAAAATTTACTCGCCATTGTACAACTTAATGGTGACATAAAAAATGTAAAAGGAGTTTTTGGTGAGTAATGACTCACCACTAGATCTTTGAAATAAAAATTTGAAAAAGTATGAAATGAGTAAACATTGTGTTCCCAACGGTGAGTCATGTGAAAAAAAGGGAAGGAAAATTTAATGTTGACTGCTGAACCAATATTAAATTTAAATATTGACAGAAAAAATAGTAAAAGGTATTGAAGTAAAAAATGAGATTCTTATTCATCTAATTGCATAGTTATCTAATTACATGTAATTAAAATTAAAAAATTAATAAATAAAAAATAAAAATAATGTTATAATTAATCAATTTGATTAACAGTTCCGACTTATAATAAAATAGAGAGAAAAATTATAATTTGATTTTAGATTAATAAATTGAATTAAAACATTAAAAATGATAGATTTAAATTCATTTTTGAGAATAAGTAAATTAATTAAATTGATTAATGTCAAATAATAATAATATAATGATAAAAGTAGAAAAAATAATTTAATGTTTCAGTGAATTGAATAAATAATGGATAATTTTCTAATTAGTAGGAAAAAATAAATTTGATATATTAAGCAGAATTTAATGATAAATATAATTAAATAATTAAATATGTAAAACAAAAATAAATTATTTAAAGGCTAAAAAGAAAAGATTAAAAAAATAAAAAATTAAAAAATTATTCAATAATAATATAAAAGAGAAATTAGTTAATTAAATGAGATTAATTAATTATATAAAATATAAAAACATACTAAAAATATGTGAAAAACAACTGTATTTTAAGGCCACATTACTATTGAAAATTACCAAATAGGTGTTGAAGAATCTGATTGATATGACATCCCTTTTCTAGATTTATATGGTCTATGAATAAATAAATGGAAGAGAAATATAAAAATAATGATGTAGATGATTGTGAAACAATAGACCAATGTTTCAGAAAATTTGATTTATAGGAAGAATTTTGAGTACAATTTTATATTTAAGTCATGATGTAATATTTTTTGGGGCCCCATTCTTGGGTTTTTGTTAAAAAATATGCTTCCAATTTTTATTTTTAGATAATTTAGATGTTGTGTAGTGAAATGATGGTTGAGTTGAAAAATAAGTTGTTAAGGACTTGAATATAATGGAAGTATCCCAATTATAGAGGAATCAAATCAGTTGTATATTTTTAAATATATAAATAGAAAACATAATAATCTACTTAAATTTAGTAATTAAGTATATAAGGCTTTGTAGTGTTATTATATATTGAATAATATATGAGGTAGTATAATGATGGCATCACTTCGGTAATATAGTGGATAAATATCACCATTATTATTTACTGATGACTTTCCAATGAAATTTTTAAAGAACGTTTTATAAAAAATATATGGTATATCCAATATAATTTATTATATGATTATTAGTAAAAAATATATTTATCAATGATAGTTTAACGCAGAAATTATTTGGTTTCCCATATTTAATCAAACCATTTAAAAAAATTGTGAAAATTATATTCAAAAAATAAATTTCAAATGGGTATGTTCCCTATTAAACTGTAATATATATATATATCGTAATAAGTTATGTATGATGATTACCAATGTGGGTTTCTATAACACAAGAAGAATTATATTTTAGTAGAATAATTTAACCATACAAGATCAACACACATGTGTGTCTACGATGATATGGTGAAACTATCTTGTGGTATCAGAGATAATATTCCCCTTTGTTAGTCTATTTTTCTATCACAATAATAACAAGGTAAATGATATAGTTATTTGGATATAGATTCTTTTTCTTGGTTTTTTACAATATTTACTCAAGTTAATATTTGAAACAGAAGTGTCTCAAATTGAGGAATATGTGACAATCCTTATGATGACTAATTTAGATCTATGAGATAATACATTGGGAAAAAAGAAAGAGTCCAAAGAGTTTTTAAAAGAATTAATGATCAAATAATATCAACCATTATCTAAATTTATTTAGATTGATATATATCTTGTAAAATGTTTTGATTATCATTCCTTTATTTATGGAAAAATAAGCTATGATGAGGATGATAATGATATATTAATTAGTGATTTTTTATTTTAAAACTAAGAAAAACATGAATAAAATACCATAAAAAATTTCAGTCATATATTGTATATAGAAACAGGATAAAAATTAAGAATTTATAGATGGAGGAAGAAGATGATGTCATTGAAGAGGTATTAGTAGAGAACGTAAGATGTTACAACATTCTCACAGATCTTATAAAATCTATTTAAGTATCTTATACACTATATAATAAAATAACTAATTTAGTGAATGAATAATTTTGATTTGTTTTTTTATGAGAAATAATCAATTTAAATTTTTTTTCAAATGAGTTTTCCTTAATATGGAAATAATATATAATATTTATATGAGTGTCAATGATTTTTAGCATGATGTTAAAACTAATATGTAATAGATATTGATAATTTGATAAATGAATATAGAAGGATTCATGAGGATGATGTTGGAAGAATAAAAAAAATTAAAATAATGAATTACATTAGATGATAATGATAAATACTCCCAAGATTATGTTCTTATAACTAGATTTCAAATTAAAAAATAAAAAATACACAAAATATGGGTTTTTTTAACATTATGAGATGAAATGTATTTTTCTCAAATTTTTGAGATTTTTTCAATAAAAAGGTACTCATAATGGAGATAATGTGATCTTGAGATCCCTTGGATATAATTCTAGAACAAGATCAGGGAAAAATTGACTATAATGTTATAGATTCAAACATTTTCATCGATTTTTTTTGAAAATATCAATACAAAATTCAATTTTTTACAAAATTTGATGGATAAATTCAAACAATTACTAACCACATCATCAATGTTGAGTTTAAGAATTTTTTAGAAAACAAGAACCCTAAACCAAGCATAAATTAATGGTTAAACAAAAAACAATAAATATATACTTATTCAATATGTAATACTTATAAAGATAAAATAAATGGGTTCATTAGAAAAAATTTAGAGATTTTATTGGTTAGGATAAAGGTCCCCATATTTCTCTTAGAGTTTTGAAACTAGTTTAAGTCATGAAATCCATAGGGAATGAGGGAAAACATGTTAATGATTAATGAATCCAGAAATTAAAAATATGAATTCAAAGAAAAAATGAAATTATTCTTCTAATAATAGACTTGGTTGTATGGAGAAATTCTATAAGCCTATAAATATAGTTGGAAAATTCAATGTTAATTACTGGTATTTATAATTCCATTTCAAATCATATAATGATGTGATGAGAAGTTTGGAATTGAGATTAAATTTTGTGGAATGGATTGGATTTCTAACATGGGACATAATCAAAAGAACAAATCTACTAAACAATATACGCCAATGAATTCATTTAAGAAGTCCATATGGATTTCAAATCAATATGAAAGAGATGCATCTATTATTATTGAAGAGTACACACCAGGTATTATTATAAATAATCCGTGAAAATGAAATATTTAATTACAAGATGTAAAATAAATAAGATTAGATGAAAATGAGAAATGACAATAATAGATTATTATATGTCACACGTAATGAATATTTTGTTACGATACATAGAAAGGGTTTCTTTTAAGATGTTAAATAAGTCTATTGATGGTGCGATAAGGTAGGTTTAAACCCCTCATATCTAAGTAATTTACCTATTTATTATTTCATTTTAGGTAAGAAACGTATTTTGTTTATCATGGAGTGTGTATGAATGGTTTTATAGTATGTTGTATGTTTTTATGGAGACATATAGTTTTATCACGGTTGGAGGAAACCATGCACTATCACTAAGAAATCATGCCCTATAAAACTAAGAGTCATTAGGAAGGCAAAAAGTTTTTCCAAAAAAATGAATTCTAGTAGAAACTATGTCAGAGGAGATAGTTGGAAAGGTATGGTGATTTCATGGTTTATAAATTTGTGGGATATATCCAGGTTGGTGGATGTTATTGTGGCTGTAAAGAAACATGGACTATGAATGGTTTTCAATCCATGTGTCACAATTATGAAACTACCTAGTAGATGTCTACTATCATGAATTTAGTTAGCTCATGTTTGAAAAATCATTCAACTTGAAGTATATTGTATAAAAATAAACCATTCACTCTTATTATGTCCCTAATCCCCGATGTTTCACTTATTCTACTAGAATATGGGACACCTCATCTATCATAACCACCCTTTGCAATTATCAATAGTTCAGAACATAATTTTTATGAATCCAAGTGTGTTGAATTTCTAGAATCAATGGTTTTTCTATATTTTTTCCCTTTATCTTTATAGAATATCAAATCATTTCACCAAAAACTATAGATCTAATCCTTCATAGGTAGGTCCATGTTCCTCGATGTATATATTGATGATATCTTATTCGATCTCTTGATGTAATGGTGTTTTGGTCCGAAGAATGAAGTGTTATTTTTCAATTATATATTAAAATTTATAGTTGATAGGTACCTTGATTCTCTATCAGTTTAAGCATTCTAGAATTTTAAATATTGTAATCTAAAGTCAACTCCATCATTTTGATATGAAAAACCTTTTTGTTTTAGTATGTAAATCCATAGTTTTGAAAGGGTTTATGAATGCTATATGATAAAGTTATCTAATGACAGTAGTTTCATAAATGAATAATCTTTTATGAAATAACATGGAATGTGTAATTGGTGTGTAACATGAATAAATATGGATCATGGTTGTACATGATACTATCAAAATAAATAATAAGTGGAGGGTCATAGTTGGAAGTTCCACCATTATTGGGGTAACTATGTGATGAATTAGTGGCAGGATAAGTAACCACTCGCGAGTATAGGTAGTTTCAGTATATGTATACATGTGTGTCCACGTGTGTGATTTTTGGAATGGGTATTCAAAGTGGAAGAGAAATAATTGATGTGATTAATTTAGTTCAATTATTTTACTTAAAATATATTTCTTTTCAAACCATTTTTGATATTCTCATTTACTATTATATATATATATATTCTTCTATCATTTTCTTATCCTAGTGGTATATGTTTGGTTGTGTTGGGAAAAAAATTACTGAGTGTTATACTCACTCCTAATTGGGAATATTGATGTTTTAAAGATATTATATACAAAGACATAGTGAAGGAAATGTTATAGTACTTCCCTCGTGGGGAATCCTGATGAATATTCCAGAGGATGATTATTCAATCATGGTGTTCTCTATTGGAGTCTCTGGAGTAACTCCATATTAGTGTTATCAAGATGGATGTTAATTGGTGATCTCTTCTTTTATTATTTCACTTATTTCTACTAATTTTATGTTTCTTCTAATGTTTTTTCTTTTGGGTTATACTTTTATTACCCAGGATCCATAAAATTGTTGTTATATATCTTTTATTCTATCATTATAGGTTATGTTTATTCGTTAGAAGAAATAATACAAACTCATTTTATAAACCCTTGGAATTTATTGTCGTTCTCTAGTATTTTAGGGCTGTCACCTATGGTTATTTACACCTCTAAACTATCCCAAGCCAATGGTTTGGGTCATTATGTTAAAGATTTCATCTATCATGGTCAGTCATTTTGTCTGTTTGTGATAGTATAAAAGAGATAGGAATGATGGAACTTGAATGTTATAGTTAAAATGATATAGCTATCCAATTTCTACAAAACATAATGTTACCATGGTGGACATGTATAAAAAAAACTATGAGTTTTTTAGGTAATTTTCTTTCTCATAATCATAGATTAAGATGATTGGTGTAGAATTTCATACCTTAGTATTTATACTTCCAACTATGTCTTCCTTGTAAATATGAGGTATGATTTTTTTTGGAAAACATTCAATATATATGATTTTTTCAATGTTGGTTTTATAGATTGTTGTTTAGGGTGATTTTCTATTTATATGTCTCATTTATATAAGTATTTTTCACTAAATTAGATTTTTATTAACTTATATAGACTCTAATTGGACCGAGGCCATAAAAATCAACTTGATAAGGATATAAAAAAATCATATTTCACCTAAGCCATAGTAGAGAATATAACTTGTTCATAACATTTGATATTTTTTTAAAGATTTGGGAAAGTGAAATCTAAATAAAAAAACATGGTTGTTGGAATATTATGGGTAGTTTAATAAAAATAATCCACCCATAATTAAATGTGGTTTAAATTGTGGAAAATTAAATATGTGGATTAATTGATGAAAATTTGTTTTAGTTTTTTAGTATTCTAGATAAGATGACTTCCAATTAAAAAACTATAATGATTTATGATCTTCCATGAAAATAGAGGGATTTATCTATCTAAGATAAATTCAACTGTGGTTTTATGTAGATGAAATTTGAGGAACTATTCAGCAACAAAATAATTCATAACACATTCGAGATAAACCAAATAATGCATTTCTTCATTCTGAATCATGTTAATCTATTAATTATGGTTTATAGAACTATTTTTGTGATCATAATTTACTTTTCCCTAGAGGTAATTATATAATTTTTACTTGTATGAATTAATCACTTAGTTGAGATTTTATCTATATATTTACTCAATAATATATGTCATGTGTAATATGGATTATACAGAGATGGTAATCTTGGGAAAAATGTTAAAAACGAGTCTTGATAGAAATCCTATAGTAGAATGTATGTGGGATTTGTGATAACAAGTTGGAATAATTATTTTTTGGATCATGCGCAAGGGGGAACCCTAACCTCATAGATGTGATACACCTCTGACTCAGACCATTGAATGAATTGAATTTTTTCCTAGAACCAATATCATTCATAGATATTTCTAATGGCGTACCATTTCTCATTTAAAAAAAGACATTTTGGATGTTTCTAGAACATTTCATGGATATATTTGACAGGATATCATGGATGTTATTTTCATATCTCTATAATGATATTTGTTCGAAATATAACTCATATATCCTAAAAATACAGTACTTCAATGGGAATCCCCCAATACAGCAACTATCATTCGTAGAACCAACCAAGCCAAGTTGATTCTTGGGGAAACTTGACCCCATATGAAATATAGTCAAAAGATGGATGTAAGGTACACTGGACAGTGAGTATGAAATTATATAGTGTTGTGATGATGATCAAATATGATCAATGTGGTTCTTTTATGGTGTGAGGTACTATTATTTTGAATTCTTCAGTTATGAGAGACTTTTTTGATACTACAGTGTCCCAATATTTTATGGCTTATTGTGTTATTGATACTATGGATATATGTTTTGAGATGATATATCATGCCTCGAATCATCAAACACATATCAACCAATGGGAGCATAGTTTTTTTAACTAGAAAAAATATTCCATAACTATCAATGAGGATGATTATAGTTGGGATTTCTATATTATAGATATTGTTATCCATTTCATGACTTTTAGAATGGGTTTTTAACATCCTCATTGACCTATATAGACTATTATTCTTGGAATGTTAGTTTCATATCTTTATATAGTGTTGTGTATGTTTTCAAGGGAGTCTAGGATTTTTGTTTTGGCTGACCATGTAAATTTCTACAAGTATTGAGGAAAATATATTACAAGTTGGCAGTAGATACATTACAATCTTATTATGTGATAACACATGGGGATTTTACAACTATCGTAGACCAATATATTGATTACATTTTAGGAAATTCCACTATGTTTTCACCAAAAAGAGAAGTGGAATTTACAATTGATCAGCCACTAGGGACCATTACTATTTCACTTTGATCATATAGTATTGTGCTAGTATATTTATTAAAATTAAAGGATTATTAAAAAGTATTTGGATGAAATGGTTTTATTCAGTATATTATTTTTTATTAGGAATTTATAGAAAATTTTTGTAATAAAAGGGTTGAAAATATTTATCATTTTATGTATTATCATAAAATCAACCTAGTTCTGATAATGAACAAATATATCATAACATAAATATATGTTGATTTTGATTTATTGAAGGCACCTTATTGGTTCCATAAGATTAATTTATGATCAGGGTATCACTGAGGTCGTGTTTTTAAAGGGTATATTTGGATGAAATCCTTCAGGATTCGTTATGTCTATTAGGGAAATGTGGTTATACCCTTTGGTCTTATGATAGAATATATAGTGTTTATAGATATAATAAATTGAATATTTTAGTGGTATCAGGACATCTAAATGGTAGTGTATGTTAAATTTTTTTTGGGTATTATAAGACAAAATTCAACCAAAAAAATTTTATACAGTACAACGTATCTTTCAAAAACATTGTCTTTATATAATGCACTAAAAGTGTGATTTCAAGATAACATTGTTATGTTCCAATGTTCATAACTTTTATAATATAAGTATCATTGTATATCTTAAAAGGATAAATTTCCTAATCTCTTTTAAACTGAAAATTATGTTTCTTGGTACCTTGTTGATGTACCCTAATGTTTGTAACACCTCTTAATTTTCCAAGCCAATGGGTTGGAAAAAATGTTTCAATAATACAAAATTCCACAAAGAGCATGACCTAGCTATTGTAAAAATGGAAGATATTATAAGCTAAAGATTAACCACAGTGAAATTGTTGTACAATAAAATCTTATATGAGAAGTGAGTAATCACCCAAGAATATGTTGATGAAAATGCTAAGATAATGCATATCCATTTTTCTAAATTAGATGGGAAATTCCAAGAGGAAGGGGAAGGCACAATAGAATAAATTATTCATAATTTCTATGTGAATAAGGCCAATTAATCTATGAATAAAGTTGGATAATACCGGTAATCATTGATTATTAAAGGGGAAATGATTTGAATGCCAAAAGATAAATCCTAAAAAAGTTATATATGAATTTAATGTTCCATCAAGGTTGGGAAATATCTATCCAACTTGTGAATCACATTAAAGGGATGATATAAAATTCACATATTTTCCATTCCTTATTTGTTCTAATTTAAAATCTGGTAATTGAAGGTGGTGATTTATGGAGATAATTCATTTAGGGGGAACTATCACAAAATGAAAATATAAAAGAGTTTATAATTTTATATGAATTATAAAATTTGGGTTTCCAATTTTAGTGATGAAGAATGAGGTATTTTTTTCTCTTTCATGTTATATTTTTTCATTCACATTGAAAATATTTATAATTCGAGATTTGTTATATACAAAAAGTCTTGAAATATATAAGATCATGTTACTTTATTTCAGTTTTTCACCTATATATATTCATTTCCTAGTTTATTTGGGTGTTTCTTAAGAATCTATAAGATTTATAGATGTTTTATGCATAAAATTTACTATTGATTTGGGATGTAATTTTTTGGAGTTTATGGAGTATAGGTATAAATTTATAAAGGTTTTTATAATTTTATCCCATGTTTCTATTAGTTCTTTTAATGGTTTGGGGATTTTGTGTAAGAATCATTCTTTTTCATATTTTGTAGTAGAAATACCCTCGGTGTAAAGCATTTACACATAATTTAATTTATGTCAAGACTGCGTCCCAACCTAGATAAAGAATGTGAAAGGTTAAATTCCATTAAAACAATTTACATACCATTTGAATTAAATATACATGTTTAAAAAAAGAGATGGGTATTTTAAGCGAATGTGGGATTCATGGATTATATGATGTATAAAGAGATTTCACGTATTTTTAATCATCATATTCATATTTTTAGTGAACCATATGAGTGATTTTGGGTTATATTACCCCATATTATTCTATATCTCAATGTTGGATCTCTATCATATGATTTTGGAGATCTCTAATCTTTTAGAATCTCTTTATTAATCTATTGATCTCTGTTGCAGTTTCGATTAATTCATATAGATGAGTAATCATTCTGATTATCTATTCATTTTACTTGATGTAGAAATGTTTTCTAATGTTATTGAATCCATTTATGTCACATGATAATTCTCTTAATTCTTTCTAGATCCAATGTGAGGTTTTCCTCTGCAGCCTAAACCCTATGTAGGTTTTATTATAGTGTGATATTTCATTGATGAATATTTTGATCCATATTATTCACTTAATGATTATTATATATTTAATTTATTCTATTATTTTAATATCAATTCTAGTTCCTCTATTTTCATCATATTTTTTTCCTTGTTGGCGGATCCCATTATAGACCAATGCAACCTAATTTTGAGGTAGGCGGCACCAGATCTATCCTATGTTGGATGTAATATTTTTCTTTATTATTATAAATTATATTATAAATTGATTTTTTTATTGATTTTTTAAATTGGGTCGGTAAAAATTAGTATTTTTATAAAATATACTTTTCAATTTTTAAGTAAAATAATTTTTTTTTAAACCACTACGAAATGGATTGTGAAATCGACTTAAGAAACGATATTCAAATAATGGTTGTCATGGAATTATTTAAAAAGTAGGGACATTAGGTAGAATTGGGTAATATAAAGGCCTATAATTTTCATGTAGATATTACCTCAACATTAAAGGATATTTATTACACAGCATAAGAAAAAAACACCTAGACCACATATGTTTAGTTTCTTTGAAAACCGAGAAACATAAAAAACTTGTTCGTATAATATCATAATTGTATTCTTCTTATTTATTATAAACCATAATGCTTTTTTACCTATCTTACTTAATAAACTTCTTCATGAAAAGAGGGAAAGAAAATTATTAATGGGTGAAATCAAATGATTATTAAGGGAAAAAAGGTGAAATATCAATCTTATCATAATCATAAGAACCTAACATTTGAATATCTTATCCAGTATATAAAATAAGAGAACATCATGTCATGGGATAAATAATAAAAGTGAAATTTAATCCCAATAGTCATAAAATAAGACATGAAATTTCATGTAATACACACATAATCATATGAAATAATTTTATATCAGTCAAGGCTCATTTTCAGGACCATCATAGTGAACAAAGTCCATTAATGAATCTAGGTCACTCCTTTTTCTACCCCTGTATTGTTGAACTAGATTTACATTACATTTAATTCATGTTTATATCATGTGATATAAATTATTACCTAATTCATTTAAGTGAGATACATGTCCCACCCATCTCACAACTAAACCATTATTATGTGTTCCATAAAAACATTCTTCATTGCAGAACCCATGAATAAAATGGTTTTCTTAAACATCATCCCTTCATAACTAATATCAAAAAATGGATTTCCAAAATAACATTCCATAATAAACATAATAAAGTTATTCTAATAACAAGTATATATGTATAACCATATTTAAATATGTTCATCATAGACGGAAAATAATTTTTCTAAAACACCTGAAATTAATTTTTGAGGAAAATATCCTTTCTTCTTCAAAAAAATTTTGTATCTAAATATGCCATAAAATTTTAGAAGAAATCATTTATGAGATAATTACCTTGTAATATTTTTTTTTAATATTAAAGTAAATAAGTTATTATAAAAGAATAAAATTCCCTTGATACCATACAAGTAAAAAACATTATCCTCGTACTTTTTCCTGAAAAGTCAAAAACTAACTCAAATCGAAAAATGACAAAATATTCCTTTCATACCCTTTTATAAAAAATTTAACAAAGTGTAAAATTAACTTTAAAAAAATATTATAATAATAGAAGAAATATTACATTATTATAAAACATGTATTTGGTTGATAAATATATACCCCAGTAAATAAAAATGTATAAACAATCACAGATAAAAATGATATTGAAAAATTATCCCTTACCATAGATCCAATATCCCTTATATGTATTCAAAAATAATGTATAATTACTTAAATAAGGTTAGTTACTTATAAATGAATCATAGGAATTTTTATGATATTATATATCATTATATTATCATCTGTCTGTTAGTAATATTTCATTACCACTCATTATTCAGATATTAACTATTTTGTGTTCTTATGCAATATTTATCAGACAAGATTAAGTTTGAATATTTATATTATAGTTAAATAAATTAAATAATGAAATTATTATTATATGTATCATTTTTATTCATTCCTATAATGAATATAATCATTATTTAATGAAAATCTTGTATAATGAATCACAACACATCGTGGAGACAGTAGGTCATACGAACGCCTGAGCGGTGAGATCATTCCCAAACATGTTGAATGGTATTGAAGTGGATAGTGTATAATATTTAAGATTTTGTAAAATAATAAAATAATCATACATTGTAATTATTTCAATCATTATTCAAATCCATGTTAGGTGGTGGTGAAAAACAAATAAGACCATGACGTGGAGACGGTAAGTCGAATGTACTCACGTGTGGTGATTTCATTTTTCATAGAATGGTTAGAAGGTGAAATGTGATTGTTTCATATTAATAATAACATATTAGTATGTTAGGGATACTGATGTTGTAACTTTATGATGAAAAAATTATTGAATAGGATGTAGAATAATAAATAAGTTTGAAAGAATCGGTATAAAAGACTACATCGTCCTCGATGTGCTTCCTCTAAATCTATTCTTAGAGTCCTAGAGTTGTACTTTGATTATTTCCACAACCTATATAATGAAAACTAGGAAGTTGATAAGGAAAAAAGGAATGGGTATTGAAGAGATTAAAGGTTCAAAATGAAGTGAAGAGGTGAGGGTGGATGTTCTCTTTTATAATTGAGGTGAGGGGCACTTTTGGACACTACATTAATAATAATTTATAATAAAATTAAAACCTACCCAAACATATCCAAAATGTCCCATTTTTGAATATGAGATGATATAGGGTTATAATATCATCAAAAAAAAATTGGAGAAGTAATTTTCTCAATTTATACAATATCTTTTTAATTGACACTTACTCTATTTAGTTCTAATAGTGGTAATAAAATTCATAATATTTAATGGTTACAAATATTATATTATATGGTGTTAATTGACTATAAATGGATATTTTATTATATTTTAAATCTTATTATTATCACTTTTTATATTTTAATTTCTTTTTTATTTTTAAATAATTAAATAAATTTTTATTTTTATAAAATATCAATAGTGTCAATTTTGACACTATTTATTTGTTTGACTTAAAATAAGTCCCACACAAAAGGTAAATTAAAAAAAAATTTAATAGACTCTTAAAATGTCATATTAAACTAGAAAATTGGTGTAGAAAATTTATTAGTTTAAATATTATTTATTTTGATATTTATAAAATCAATTGTTTATATTTATTTTAACAAAATAATTTCAACATCACTATTGTGTCATCATTAAGTGTAATTACATAATATCGAAAAATTACAAATAAATTCATATTATATCTTTAATTCATTTAGCTTCTTTGATACTATCTATAGTAGAAATTATCTTCTATTTTTTTCATATATTAAAATTAATATACTTATATAAAATGGGATTCTGAAATTTTATCATATTCATTAGTTTTTGTTATATTTATGTCATATTCATAGGTAAGTGTCCATTAATTGATTCCATTTCCAAAAAATATTTGAGAATGGTCAAATTTAGTCATCTAATAGTATTTTTATAGGTCTTATGGTTATTTTATAATATTATGTTTACCTTTAATTACTGGATTAACCGTTAACCATGGTTATAAAAATAATAACAAAATATACTATTCATAATACCAAAAAATAAAAGTTTCCCATTAACATAATTTAGACCCACTGATTCAAAATATGGAATCTGTTTTTCAAAATTCAAAACATAGAAGATTAATTAATTAAATTAAAATTAATCTTGTTGTTGAAATGAGAAAATGGGTTTTAAAAGTTAAAATATTGCAAAATATTGAAATATGATACCTTTTAATGTTTCAATATATTTATTTAAAAGGGGCTCTACATCAAAATATGTAAAATTAGACTTTTTATAAAAATTGGGTTTTATATATCAAATTGGGTTTCAATGATACCCTATGACTAAAATATCCATTAAATGAGTATAAAAATAATATATTAAGTATATAAAAAATATATATCACATTAATTTCAAAACCAAAATTAATTTACTCAAAAATAAAGAAATCTAATTGATTTATATATTTCATAAATAATTGATAGCTGAATAATTCTCAAGGCAATTTCATAAGTTAGTTATATATAGTACCACTGACCTAACGACTATAATATAATGGATAATTTATAAAAATGGAATATCATGGTTATTTTAAACTCACAATTTCCTAAAACATAAGATACTAAAGAATAAAAAATATTTAATGAAAATATTTCTTAAAAAAATTACGGGTGTTACATTCTACCCCCCTTAAACTGAATTTTTTACTCAAAAATCATCAATTGGAAAAAAAAAGATGAGGATACCTATCCCTTGTACTATAATCAAGTTCCCTTTTAGCTTTATCAAATTTTTGGTTCCTCTATAAAACATTAACCATGTGAGTGGTCTTGTTTTGCAGAACTTTTTCGCTAAGATCAAGAATCTCTATTGGTCGTTCTTCATAATAAAGATATTTCTCTAGTAGTACGACTTCTGTTATTAGTACATGTTAAGGATACAATATGTACATTATTATGAGAGATAAATGGAACACATTATGAAATTGAGAGAGAATCGGAAGAAGCACCAATTGGTAATCTACCTTCCCACCATGATCCAAAATATCAATAGGACTGATATAACTAGGGCTCAACATGCCCTTATTTCCAAATCTCATTACTTTCTTCTAGGAATATATTTGTAAGAACTAATTATCACCCACTTCAGACTCTATGTATTTTTTTAGTTATCAGCAAAACGTTTTTTCATCACTGAGCTTCTCTTATGATATGTTGAATTGATCTGGCCTTTTCTTCTATTTCATTAAGAATATTGGGCCCTAGAGCTTTATTTCCCCAAATTCATCCCATTATGTTAGATTTCTGTAGTTATTTACATAGAGATATTTATAAAGAGCCATCTAAATACTGGATTGAAAGATTTTATTGTATGAAAATTCAACAAATGGTAGGTGATGATCCCAAACAACCTTGAAATCCATAGAACATTCTCTCAACATGCCTTTCAGAGTATGAATTCTCCTCTTAGACTAACTGTCTCTCTAAAGATGGTATGAATTGCTGAATCTTAACTATATATCTAGAGCATGATAAAGTCTTCTTCATAATATCTAGGTATACCATGAATCCCTATTGGATATAATAGAATGTGGAATTCCCTAAAATCTTATCACATCCATTACATATATCATAGGAAGATGATCAAGAGGGAAATTTTCTCTAATAGAACTAATGCATGCTAACATCATAAGTTGAACAACTATAACCTAGTTATAATTATTGCATGTGGATGTTTTGGGATGTATTATGACTAAGTCCATTTGAGGTCCATGTGCGTATTTTTACTTCTTGGGTGATTATAAAATGATGAACTATGATACTCATCCAATAGATCCTTCTCTAACTATGGAATGGGAGGAATAGAACCTCCGTTCATGTTCCTTATTATTCAATCACAACAAAGGTAGAATTTCATAACATTTCTCACATTATTTAACAGCTCTACAATATTATTCTGCACCTCCTTAATCATTACATGTATTGATGGTTGAACTTCTATTTTTTAAAGATATGATTTATCCCCTTGTATTAAAATTTCTAAATCCATCATTTTTAAATCCACAAATACCTCATAATGGATAAGATAGCATGGTCTTTTCGACTCTAAGCATCTACCACCTTGTTCGCTTTCCTAGGGTAGCAATGTATTGAGCATTTTTAATCTTTAATCAACTTAAATAATCTTTTTTGGAGCATTTTCATCTCATTTTGTGTGAAAATATATATTAAAATTTTATGATGAGTATAAAGATCACAACATTCACAATAAAGATAATGCATACATATCTTTATTGTAAATATTATTGCAGTAAACACCAGATCATGAGTTGAGTAATTTTTCTAATATATTTTCAACTACCATGAGGCATAAGTGATCACCATATCATTTTTTATAAAAACACATTCCAAACCCTTCTTCGATGAAATACTATATATCTAAAACCTTTATCCACTATAAGGAAGTGTGAGAAAAGGAGGAATGGCTAACCTACTATTTAGATCTTCAAAATTCACATCAACTTCCACCATCCAGATTGACCTAACTCTTTTTCAGGTCAACATGGGGAGTGGATTAGATAATCATGAAACATATTTCACTGAACATTGATAATATCCAGACAAACCATCATAAAAATGGAACATAGTTACCATTATTGTACTCAACCATCATTTAATAACCTCTGTTTTTCCTTGATCCAAAGATATCCTCTTCCTTGAGATTATGTGACCCAAAAATGAATCATTATGAATCAAAAAATCACACTAGGTTATTTTTTAATAATGCTCCACTTTTTTAGGGTCTTCAATACAATTCTCAAGTTACCTTTATGTTATTCCATGTTCATTAATTAAACAATAATATCATCGATAAAGGATACAAGAAAAAGATCTATATAGTCTCTAAGGACTCTATTCAGAAGATCCATGAAGATAACAGGGGAATTAGTAATACAAAAAGGCATCACTATAAATTATTAGTGTCTATACCTTGTACATAATGTCATATTTGGTATATCCTCCTTTTTGAAACATAATTAATGATATCATGAATGATGATCATTCTGAAGAAATTATTGAGCTCTGTGTAGTTGGTAAATAAGTCATCAATGCAGGGAAGATGGTATTTTTTCTTGATAGTGATTATGTTATGTCCTCGATATTAAATGCATAGTCTCATTAATCCATATTTATTTTTGACAAAAAGAATAGGTGCACTTCAAGTTTACACACTAGGGTGTATAAAACCCTTATCATGATTTTCTTGTAGTTTCTCTTTCAATTCCTACCACTCAATTGGGGAAATTATATAAAGTGTTTGTGAAATAGGCATAACACCTAGTATGAGTTCTATTAAACATTCAACTTCATGATTTGGTAGAAGGAATTTCAATTATTCTAAAATGATATCATAAAACTCATGTACAAGGGGTGTATTCTTAATCACAAGTTTCTCCATAACCATTGGAAAAAACAACCTTCATTTATTGGAATCAAGACCCATAAGATGGAAACAATTTCTACTAGAAGGTTATATTCACCGTTTAATTGATATATGATCATAGATTGACCAGGAATATGAAATGTGATCTCCCTTCCATAGAAATTGATAAAAGATCCATATAGAGAAATCCAATCCATGCTATGAATAACATCAAATTCCATTATTGGAAGGATCATAATATTTGCAGGACGCAATTTCCCAAATACATCAACTAGATAACAATTATAATCTTTTGATGTGATCAATGTGACATTAGGAGCATTCACGACTAACTAGAAATCTAATAGTTTTGGTAATACGATGATACCCTTATAAAATTACTCATAAATAAAATAATGGGTGGATTAATAATCAAATAAACCAATTTCTTCTTTACAGTGGATGTTATGTGTACCTTTCACCACTTCATTATCATACTCCACGTCGTTGATAGTGATTGCAGGTGACATTCCATGTTTTTTCCCTTAAGAGTTTTCTTACATCGATCATCCTAAATAATCATTAGATTAGGGAATTGATTGGATTAATTCCCTATTTCCTTGCACTTGTAGCATTGAAGTGTATGAGGTGTATTCTATGTATCCTTTTCATTGTTCACATCATTTGACATCATTTTCCCATCACATCATCATTAAACTAACTAATGGACTACTTTTACATAGATAAAACATTTACTAGTCCCATTAAGATAATTATCTCTATTATTCTTTCCACACATTGAGAATAAGGGAAATTCATCTAATTTTTTGTGTGGTATTTAGAATTTATTTTGAATTACATTTTCTCCTATTATCAAACCCATATTACTAATGGGTTACTCAAATCTTCATCTTAACCATGAGGGAACATCAAATAATTTCCTCATAGCTATTAAAGTCCCTTATGGATAATGCCCTTCATAGACTTGGTTTTTAGCCACTAACGAATATTTCAATTTTTCTCCCAGGTTGGATAATAATTTCAGAAGCCTACCTTGAATGTCTTTTAAAGTTTTCTTTATAGGTACCAAGGGATTTATCATCCCTTTTTGATGCTCAAGGAACTCCTTCTCGTTATTTTTTCATGGAATAGAAGGAATGTACTTAATGAATAATATGGTCTGGAACTCGTCCCATTCCGTGGACTCAATTTCATCACATTTACTTGTATTCTTGATAGTATTCCAACATTGATCAGATTCACTATCCAAATGATATACTACTAAGATTAATTTACCATGTTTAGAACATTATATAACTGAAAATAACATCTTCGTGGTACTAATCTATTGTTCATCTTCAAATGGATCAGATGACCCACTGAATGAAGGTGAATACTGCCTCATGAAGGATTCCACAATAATTTTTCTTGCTCCATTGGCCTTTTGGGGTAATGAAAGGATAAATATCTTGAGACTATTTTGTGATCATGGATACATGATTTTTTGTTCCATATCTAATAACATTGGGTTGTTCAGGGTGAAAATCATTACATTTCACATCCCATTCAGCAAAAACATGATTCCTTCATATTCTATCATATTACTAAAACAAAGAATTATAGTGTCAGAAACAATAATAATAATGGAAAAACCACGTAATTCAAGAATAAAATATAAATTTATAACATTTTAGGTTTTATCCAAGGTTATTCATGAGAATATATAAAACACTAGGATAGTATTGTAGCCTATACATATACATATCATTGGGGTTCTTAGTAAGGTTCTATCATCCCAGTTTCCAATAAATAACTAAATTTTTTTCTGATGCCAAATATAATGGCCAATACTCTACATGTTGTTATTACCTAAAAATATAAGGATATTTTTTACACAACATAACAAAAACCACACAAGTACTGTATAGGTTTGTTGTCTTTAGAAACTGGGAAATATAAACAACTGGTTCAAAAAACATTAACATTTTCTTCCACATATCTCTTCACAACCAGACTCATTCTGGACATATCTTGCATAATATCCTTCATCATGACATAAGGAAATGAAACATATGATATATTGTTATCAAATTATCAATAATGGTAAACAATTGAAATGTCAATCATATTGTAATCATAAGAATATAGGATTTGAAAATATTATCCTATATATGAAAGATCAGAACATCAGGTCATGGGACAAATCATAAAATTGAAATGTACTGCGAATAGTCGTAACATAATATAAGAAATTTTTTGGCCTAAAAACACAGGCATAGAAACCTATTTCATATCAGTCAAGTCTCATTACTAAGACCATTAAAGTAGACAATGACCATTACTGAACCAAGATCACACCTCGTTCTAGCAATGTATTACTCAATTGGATTGACATGCAATTCTAGTAATCTATTTTAAATTCTTTTCCTAGGGTGCGTGCATCCGCCAGCATGAGAGTGACAGGTGCGGATTTTGTTACCCCACATTACCGCTTTACAAAGGCAAGCAACATCCATTCCATGTTCAGGTACATTTGATCATTGATTGAAACGAGATGATGGGATGTCAGTTCTTCCTTCCGTGGATTCCTCCTCTAAATTCTTCACCTAGTCCGGGTCTCCCTCATTGATTTAATATGTAGTTCGTGAAACTCTTCTCGGCTCCATATCATCATGGACACCAGTTAATTACGCCGCTACTACCAGGACATTCCAAGGGGTTTGGTCAGGGCAGAAACCTTCGGGGAGGGGAGTAGTCACGCTGGGGATCACTGGCATGTCTGGACACTAGGGATTGGTGTGTCCTTATTATGTCTCTTATTATACGGCTTCTCGAGGGCGCGGAAGCCCGATACATACTACATCGAATGCATTGAATCATATGTTGTTAGCATGTATCTGAGTCTTTCATCAACTTTCCATGTTTAAGATAGGGTATGCCATGAGTTTATCATCCATCGGGGACAGATCGGACTGATCATAATACTGGTTATCGAAGATCAGATTGAAGAACTCCATGGAGGGAACACTGATATTAGGGAAAACACATGGGAGGCTTCCCGAATGTTGTGGAGGGGAATGAGGTGGCATGATCTCACCGGGATGTGGTGGCATGGGTAAGAATCGGGATGGACGATGGTTTTGGGCTTGAGTCTCAAAGAGACTTCCTACATATCCCTGTGATAAGGAAAAAAATCCGCGTTGTTCATCTGACAGTGGCTTACCGCTGAATGGGGTCACAATAGCTTACCATTTAATGGGGGCTACGGTTTAACATCATGCTGGACGAGGGTTTTTGGGGCTTACGATTTAGGCAGCCTAAGGTGTTGGTGAACCGACATGGTCAGAATGACCGGGTGGTTGGATTGAACCTCGTGAGGTTTCCTGCGTACCATGCCTTGACATGGATCAAAGCCCCTGTAGTTTAGGAGGGTGTCGTCAGCAAACTGACATGAAGGTGGACCTTGGTCCAAGTGGATGGAATGCTTGAATCTCGTGAGGTTTCATACGTACCATTCCTTGACATGGATCAATGTCCTCGTAGTTTTGGATGGGGTGTGTCGTTGAATCGATGTGAAAATTGACCGGGGGTCCGATGGGTGATGGGATTGAACCTCGTGTGGTTTCCTACATACCATGCCTTGACATGGATCAATGTCCTCATAGTTCGGGTGGATGGGGAATGAAGTTTAACATCATGTGAGGCAGGGGGTGAACTGGCGTGAAGGAGGTCGGAACAACCGAGTGGTGGGCCTGAACCTCGTGGGGGCTTCCTAGGAAACATTCCTTGACATTGATCAAAGTCCCCATAGTTCGGGTGGATTTCGTCAGTGAACCGACGTGAAGGTGGACCTTGGTTCAGGTGGATGGCGGGCTTGAACCTTAGGGAGGCTTCCTAAATACCATGCCATGACATAGATCAAACACCATGTAGTTTAGGATTGTGTGGGGCGTACACTCAAGGATTACCAAAGCGTTAATGGGGCTTGGCACACCGACATGGAGATGGTCAAGGCCAATGGTTGTTGGGCTTGAACCTCATAGAGGCTACCAACTTACCACACCTTGAAAAGGATCAAAGTCCCTATAGTTCGAGAGTATAGATTAATTTCATGCGGGATGTGGGCGAATTGACATGGAGGTGGTCGGAACGACGGGGTGGTGGGCTTGAAACTCATGGAGGCTTACTACATTACATGCCTTGACCTAGATCAAAGTCCCCATAGTTTGAGAACACAGTTTAACGTCATGCGGGACCGGGGAGAAATACAGTTTAACTTCATGCAGGATGGGGGTGTTGTTAAGTTCGATGCTTACTCTAAGCCCACGTGAGTCGTGTTCGGTGTGGGAAACAAGAGGCAGTTGAGACCTAGAAATCATGTCGCGAAAGGTACGTCCGAGGGAGATATAGTGGGGCTTATGCATGGAGCGGCCCAGTGAGAGAGAAATTGGGGCTTACTCCGAGATGGAGGCTTGAGTACGACAAAGCGCAGCGGGAGAGGGACTTGGGACCGAAGAAGGGAGGAGCCTCATCCCCTATCATGCCCTCTGTTGGCCTTGGCACTAAGGAAGTGAAGAGGATAAGGGGTGATGCCTCATCCAATAAAATCTAGGAGCTTACACCAAGATGGATGCCCTTCCTCGCAGACAAACTCCACTCCAAGAAAGAGGCTATCATCCCCTGTGGAGACTAGGGGGCGTGGAGAATTCCCAATGTGGGGGGAAACTGCGTGCGAGGCATGGGGTCAAGTCACAGTTTAACATCATGTGCTGAGGAAAATGGTGTTTGGCAGTTTAACGTCCTGCAGCTCGGATGAGGTGGGTGTGCTCCATACCCCTAGTACTTACATAACTGCTACCCTATACTCCTTGTGGGGGGGATGGTAACAGCAATTCCATGATGAGGGGGTTTAATGGAGTGAACCATCGAGGTGTCCACGTTAGCGTGGATATGTGAAGAAGCAATAGCCATTCGTGTGCATAAGAAAATAAGCATTAGGAGAAGCAACAAAACAGGTTGTATTATATAGGGGACATTGAAGTCACATCGTGAAAACCTGGAGGGTCATAGAAGAAAAGGGATTGCCAAGCAGAGGGATCCATAGTCAAGGGCCTTGTGGAGCATTGTTGCTCCGCGTGGTGGAGAGCACTTTCAAAGGGGTGTGCTTTGCGAAGTGGGGTGGCTTAGCCTTAGCATGGGGAGGAGGTGAAAATGGGAGGATCTTTGCAAAGTGAAAGGGCATTCGTGATGCACAACCTCGTAGTGAAAAGGTTCCTCATGACGCAAGGTTTCGGGAAGCAATGCGCTTCGCGTGGTACAGTGACCCTGCCTTAGCATGTAGATAATGTGTACATGAAGGGTGTTCCGTGAAGCATAAACGCTCCACAACAACTCGGTTCCCCTTGGGGATCCCCTTCCTTCAAGAAAACCCTTAGACTTCACAAAGGGAATCCCTCTCAGAAGAGGGGATCAAAACAAGACCATGGGGAGGCACTTCACGAAGCAGAAGTACCCTGCACAGCTCATGGTTCACCGAGTGGAAGAGTGCTTCAAGATTCGGGAGCTGAGAAGTCAAAATGTAGGGTTGTCCATATCCAGTGGTTAGGGGGATCCCGGTATTTATAGGCAAGAGGATCCATGGAGCGGAGCTTACGCGACGTGAAGAGGGGCTTGGGGGCTTCACGGCGGGTCACGAATGTCAATTGGGGTTGCGGAGCATCCCGCCTCCTTTGCTTCGCGGCGGAATCCCAAACATCAAATGCATTCACAGAGCCTCCCGCATTCTTTTCTTCGTGGCAGTGTCATGAACATCAAATGCATTTGTGGAGCCTTCCGCGTTGTTTTCTTCACGGCAGCTACAATGCTGGGGGGACTCCGTGAAGTGTCTTTGTAAGGTAGTCCATGGGGTCATCTTGGATTCTTCTCATTGTCCCGAATATTGGTGCCAACACATACCCCCCTCAGACCTGGAGCTGCGGAGAGACCAAGGGTCTATGTCAGAGGTAAATCTCCAAAATACTTGGTCATTCATGGTGCGGACTCGTGAAGAGGGCTCACGAGGTGGACAGGGGATGCGCGGGTTGGGCGGGCCTCGAAGCTCCGTGAGGACCAGACACGCTGTGAAGCTCTGGAGGCCATCTCCTATAAATAGGGGGACTGCCCTATCTTTTTTCCTTTTCTTTATCTGCGATCTTGTCTTCTTGTGCTCTTGATTCGTGAAGATCTACATACTCCATGAGTGTTCTCTACGAATAGAGGAGTTGCGGTGCACAGAGAGTCCTCTACTCCGTGTTTGCGCTCCATGAGAAAACATTGAATGCCTATGCAGTGCCCCTACGAACAGTCTTTGCAAGTCTCCTTCGCGAACACATTTTGTGAGTGATCTTCATGAACCAACTAATGAAACATCACAGTTCTAGAATGGATGGACCATCAAGAAGCTGCCCAAGGGGTCCTTGTGGATGTTGTCCATATGGACGAAATAAAGAATAATCTGGCACTAGAGGAGTAAGTCTGGAGCCACTCAGACCATGGTTTTTTGGTGGAGCTACTTTCTGAGATCCAGAAGAACAACCCGCTGTGTAAGAGGTTGTCCTTGAATGCATTTGGTCTGAGGGATGACGTCTTCATCCTCGAAGCAAGTAGGGACGACCTAGATTACTTGTTCCGGAGCACGCCATGTCAGCACCGATGGTTCAGGGAACCCGATGGTCATGAAAGTGAGGATTTCATGCTTGTCATCACCGACTGCCTATAAAATCATCTGAACAATTTTTAAGGGAAGGAATTGCAGCGAGATACATCCCCTCACTTGTATAGAACCATCCTTAAGGCGGCGTTGGGGAACCCGAAGAAGGGGTGTTGCAAGGAATGAGACCTAATCCAGGGCGGAAACTTCACGGAAAATTGGGCCTAGGCCTACTGGGTAGGTGATTTGTGTAAGGAGTTCAGATCGGAGCTGAGAAGAGTGGGGATCTATAAGTCAGCTTGGACTTCCAAGTTCTATATCTACCAGTCGAAGTAGCTAATGCTGGAGATGTTGAGATGACGGTCACTAGGGACCAATACCTTCCACTTGCATCACAGGGAGGTCGGAATAAGCCTATGGGATGTGCATCAGATCTTGGGGGTCCTGATACTAGGGACGTTGTATGACTAATTCCTCCCGACTATGGGTTTGTGGGAGGATCCCGAGCAGATGTCGTGTCTGGTGATGGCATTGATAGAGCTCATTCCCAGGGAGGACAAGGAGTCTGTGAGGAATGTCCACTTCAAGCACTGGTTTGAGAAGTTTTTGAATTTCCTAGAAAACAGGAAGTTCAGGGCGAGGCCTCGAATTTTCCAAAAGGGTGACTAGAGCATGAAAACCTCATACTGGCGGCTGTTGGATAATAGCCAGTGGAAGACCTGGGGGTTTAGTGTCAGCACAGAATAATGGCCAATAGTCCGGATGGTGTCATTTATCGCATCTCTCATTTGTTGTTGGATCCTACTGGTGATGGATACAAACATGGGAGTGTGGCCAAGTACTTTCTTCATGGAATCCACTTTGGTGATAGGAGGTTGGGTCAACCTATGGATCCTGATGCTCACCAAGTTGTACAAAATGTTGTGGCACATCAGCGAGGGGAAGAGGCCACATAGGGTGTGCGGGCCGTTCCACCTCCTGTATGGGTGGATGGCGGAAAAAATCAGGGGGATCTACGAGTATCCAAACCCCATTTCACCTCCAAGGTCGAACATTCGTACCTTAATCTTGATTGCCATGGGGAGATTTCCAACCAAGATGACTGTGCCATCGGTTTTAAACCGGGTGTGGAGGGTGGAGGAATTCTATTTCCGTCATTTACCATTGCTAACAGGGGCCTTCACGGATGATTTCCAAGGAATAGAAGAGGACCGAGCCTACCTACTAGCCTTTGGGGGTGGAGTCCTAGTGGCCAGGGTGGATCGTGAGTGTCTTTATGATCCTTACACCTCACACCGGTTTGCAAGGCAATTCTGGTGCCTGCAGTGGCTGACCGCATAGGTCTACCTTGGGGTGAACTTCGAGGAGCACCCATGTGTGATGAGGAAGATGTGTCTCATGTTCTCATGGGGATAGAGGAAGATATAGAATGTATTGCCTCCGCTGACCGTCATCATTGGGCCAATAAAAGATTACACCCAGAGCTGGGAGGCGGCCTATCTAGGGGAGATGCTGAAACGACCAACTGTCCGGGTCAGTGAGGGTGAGCTTCCCCAAACTCGGGGTTGAGGCCGAAAGGTGACATGGGAATGGCATTGGTGTAAGGATTTATACGCTCACCATCCATGGTTACCAGGTAGTATGCTCCATTGGGGTAAACCTTGTGGACTATGTATGGTCCTTCCCATTTGAGATCCAACTTGCGTGGTTTCTTACCAGGGATCGTTGGCGCTCGGATGTCCAATACCAAGTCTCCTTGCCGAAAAGAGCGGAGGTGAACCATATTATTGAAGTCTCTAGCCTTCTTATTCTGATATCATTCCATATTGTGTAGGGAACATAGCCTATTCTCATCAAATGCTTCCAATTAATCTAGATAGTTTTCATCCACTCTATCTGGCACCTGCTGGTCATAGACCGCAGTGCGTAACGAAGGCAGCTGGATCTCGATGTGCAAGACGACCTCAAATCCTCACACCGAGGAATATGGGGTCACTAGGGTGGAGTTATGATTAGTCGCCCGATAAGTCCAGAGGGAGTTGGGGAGCTTGTCCGGCCAACTCATCTTGTTCTGGACAACCATTTTCTGCAAAATGTTAAAGAGGGTTTTGTTGAACTCCTTGATCTGCCCATTTTCCTAAGCGTGATCACGAGATGTATGGTTTGAACGGATATTTTACTTAGCATACAATTTCTTCATCTCAGTTGCTCAAAATTTGGTGCTATTATCAATGAGGACGGTGTGAGAGACTCCAAACTGGTGGATGATGTTGGTGCTCATGAAGTCAACGATAGAACGAGCCTTGACCTCTTTGAGAAGAACTGCCTCTGCCCACTTGGAAAAGAAATCTATGTTGGTCAAGATGAACCTACATTGGCGAGATTTCATCGGTGTATATGGTCCCACGACATCAATTCCCCACACCACAAATGGCCAAGAGTACTTGGTTGAGTAGAGAGGTTATGGAGGCTGATGCAGGAAGTTGGCATGAACATGGAACGTGTGACAACTCATGGAAAAATCGATACAATCATGGATAATAGAGGCCCATAAGTACCCTAGTCTCCAAATTTGAAGGGACAGCTTTGGCCCAGCTTGGTGGGCACCGTAGGAACCAGAATGAACCTCTTGCATGACCTATGGAATCTTGACTCGTTGGATGCAGTAGAGGAGAACACCATCGAAACCACGTTTATAGAGGATCTTCTCAAGACTAGGACCACTTTGGAGGGTAAACTACAGTGCGAGGCATCAGATTCGCTCATGCTCAGCCCGATCAGCTGGGAGGCAACCATTTTGGAGATAATCAACAAAAGGGTCTCTCCAGTCTGGAGTCACATCAACCACTGTACCGGACGAGCCTAGCGGTCCAGACATGGGGGATCTGGTGGTAAGATGGTTTAATAGCTGGCCTTCGTCATCCTCTGGGGTGACAGGGGCAATAACTCTCTGGTGCGTCAAATGTATAATCATATTATCCTTCTCGGGCTCTTCCAGTGATGCATCCAGGCTGCCCAAAGCGTCCGCTCGACCATTCTAGGACCGAGGGACATGGGGAACCTCCGATCACGAAGGGAAATGGGCCATTATATAGAGGGTGCGTTCCAAAAATAATATGAGATCTGGATTTCTAAAAACATATCCCCCGTTGAATTGTTTGGTGACTAGATCGAAATCCCCTACACATGCAAATGGGGTACATCGATCTCGAGAGCCAGCTCGAGGCCAGTGACAAGAGCCTGATACTCTACCTCATTGTTGGTGAAGCCTTCTGACAATAGGAATGAGTACGGCAGAATGTCTTACACTGGGGTAATAATGGTGATACCCAGACCCACTTTATCGAGCCTAGGATCATTGATCCTCCTACCGATGGGACTCTAGGAGGAACTGTCATAGTGAATTCGCCAACACAGGACATTATGATCTTCCAAGAGGATCACCTCGTTGGGAAAATCCATGTCCATGGACAAGTCCATGGAGGTTGGATGGGCAGCTAGAGAGTATGGAAATTCCTGCCCCTTGATAGCCTTCAGAGGCATGAACCTGATGTTGAACTACTGGAGGATTACTGCCCACCGTGCTAGATGGTCGGTCAACATGGGGAGATTTAGAATGTACTTCAGTGGGTCTACCTGAGACACCAACTATACCTCATGGTGTTGTAGGTAGTGTCACAATTTCTGTACTATGAATACCAATTCAAGGCAGCTCGTCTTGATGGGGGAGTATCAGGTCTCTGTATCGATGAGCATACGACTAAGGTAGCAGAGGTTGTACTCTATCCCCTCATTGTTATTTTGGGAGATAAGTCTGTCGAGAGATCGTTCCAGGGCGGTGACATAGAGGATCAGTGGATTTATGGAGATAGGGGTCATCTAGACTAGAGGCTAGGGTATATATGCTTGATTTCATTAAACGCTTCCTGAAAATCTGCATCCCACTCATAAGCGGTTCCCTTATTCAGGAAGCTGGAAATGGTCTTACACTTTCCGGCCAAATCCACAGTGAATTGGCGTATATAGGCCAAGTGGCCTTGGAAACCCTAAAGCTCCTGAATATTTCTCGGGGGAGGAATCTAGCTAATGGCCTTGATCTTCTCTGGGCTGATCTCAATTCCCCTGTACCTGACAACAAAGCCAAAAAAATTCCCAAAAGTGACCCCGAAGGCCCACTTTAACAGGCTCATCTTCAAGTGGTGGAAATGGAGGATATCGAACACGTTATCAAGTTCCTTGAGATGGTCCTAGTGCAGACGAGTCATGACCACCAGATCATCCACATAGAACTCCACCAATGTCCCATGGATTGGTGTGAATATGCGATGCATGGCCCACTGATCAGTGGCACCTGCATTCTTCAGGACAAATGGCATAACCTGGTAAAAGAATGTACCTTGGGGTTCCTTGAAAGTCGTGGAATTTTCACCCTTAGGGGCCATCCGGATCTGATTATATCCAGATTAACTGCCCAAGAAGGAGAGGGATTGGATCCCGGTCGTAGCGTCGATCAACAATTCTGTCACCAGAAGGGTAAAATATCATTCGGAAAGTGATGGTTGAGATCTAGGAAGTTGATATCGACTTTGTTCTGTTGGTTCTTCTTCTTGACTGACACAATATTGGCTGACCACATGGGTTACTGGACCACCTTATAAATTTTTCAATGATGAGCTTGTTATGCTCGGCCTCAACCATGGAACCATGAGAAGGGTGCATATTTCTGGGAGGTTGATTGAACCCATGATGGTTAGTCGGGAGACCGAGACGGTGGACAACTACATGAGGATCTATTTCTCGAATCTCATATTAGTTCTAGGAAAACACATCACGGTGCTGTTTAGGAAATTCCACGTACCACAGCTACTCCACGAGGGACATAGTGGCACTGATCGATGTGGGCCTCGGATCTGCCTCGCTACCATGGTTTATCTACACCAGTTCATCGACCATGGAAAAGACGCCTTCGACCAAGGAGGGGGGGCATTCTCCAGATCATCTTATTCACATGCAGATGAGGGATTCCTAGTGGGTGAGTCTTCCCATTGGTCGATGGAACATGACGAGAGGCTGGTACTATCCTAGAAAGTAGTGGGCAGTTCCTCAAGAGATTCATGTGCTGCTGAGACCATAGTGATGAAGGCAGTTGACCCAATCCCATCCGGCCTTCGGCCCAAGGGGCCACACTTGATGATATCAAAGCAATAGTGGCATGTCTGCTTGAGTCGGTTGATCCCAGCCCGACGAAACAGACACGTATGACGTATCACTATAGACAAGGGGTGGCCATCCTGATATCGAATGGGGGAAGGAGGTTCTAGGATCACCTGATCCTGGTTTGTGTTTGAGTACGAGGTGATCTTCCGTCGTCACATGGACATGGGAATATGGATTCCTCTTGTACCAGAAATGAAAAATCATTGCCCCATGTCAGGGGTTGTACCCTCCAATTAATGGATTGGGAAGATGTAGGCATCATACAGACCATCCCAAGGGTCACTTGTGACCATGGCGGGTTCAACCTCGCTTGCCAGAATCTGCTTATCCTTGCTCTTGTAATAGTCATCATCCAGATAACGAGCTTCAAAAGAGGTGAATGGAGATGCATCACCTTGGATTACACCTACTCAACCATTTACGGAGTACTTTAGGCACTGCTGATATGATGACGGGACTACCGCGTGCAGGTGCAGCCATGGCCGACCCATCAATGCATTGTATGTGGTGTCCTGGGAGACAACCATAAATTCAGTAGTGGCAAATAGGCCACTGAACTAGGTCTTTAGACAGATCTTGCTTACCAGTGTCTACTCTATCCTATAATATCCCTGGATCCTTAAATTAGAGGGAGTCAGGTCATCCTCAGATAACTTGAGATTTCGTAGTGTCCGCTTCGGGATAAGGTTGATCCTGAAGAAAGTGTCAATCAGACAGCGGTGAACCTCCTCACCGTTAAATTTTCCAGTGATATATATCAGTCATATGTCCCCTTGTATGGGATATCCTTCATCCTCTATATAGAAATAAATTATGGCCTAACATTTGGTATTCTAAACTGCCTCAGCATGAAAGGCCTCTATAGCTGCTACCTCCATCTCAAACTGGAGGGGATTCCTCGAAGCCTCAGTGAGGACCTCCTGCATATCTAATGACAGGAGATGGGATTCAAGGATAGAAATCCTCAATGTTATGCTGGAAAGGTGCTTGAGGACAACATAATCACGTGCCAGTCATGAACTTCTACTTACAGGATGCTGCTCTGCGTTTGGAGGCATGGCCGGCCCTGTCGGGTGGGTCGGTGACGGGCTGGTGCTGGGACTATCCCGCTTCTCAATAGTTAAATCCTAAAGAGTAGCTACTGGATGAGGTTCGGACAACTGAGATTGTCCTGCAGTGCGGAGAAACTGGTCATGGTGTGGCTGAAGAGGCCATGCCTGATCTAGTAGCACAAACGTTGGTAGATGTGATCCTGACGACACCAGATTAAGAGGCTGCAAGTGCTGAGCTATGCGCTGAGCCTATTGCCAAGTCTCAGTGGAATGCACAGCCTAAGTGGAGGTATGTACTGATGCTCCTCGACGAACCATATATCCATGGCTCTGCCGATGTTGGTGTCACCTAGGGATGTTTGAATGGTTCGCCTGGCATTCCCCCTTGTCTGGAGTCATATAGGGGTTTACCAACATGGCGGTGCTAACTGAAGCATACCCTTGACTCTCACTCGAAGAATCATCCTCCACTGGGTGGATTCTAGGGGGAATCCCCATCTCAGGGGGCATCAAAGTTTCCAAGAGTTAGAGAATACGACAACATTGACAGGGAACATTTCTTTTTCTTGCCCCGCAGATGCTTTCTCTTCAAGGAAGCGGCCGACTGAGATGATGATGTAGAAGTGGTGGCCGCAGATTCTGATGGATCTGGCTAATTCAAGTGTGCCCGAATGATACCTTGGGCACGAGAGACAATTTTTCAATCCATCCATTCATTATACTTCTGGGACCCACGGTCAGAAACCTGCTGCCACTCACCGTTTCAGTTTCTACTGCTATCCGATCCAACAAAGACACCTACCACTTGTGCTTGAGTCGGGCCCATCCTAAATATGTTATTATCGACCAAGTCTTGGAGTCAGTCCTTAAACACATATCACTTCTTGAGTGTCTTCTTTATAATCCAATGATAGGGGCAGTAGTTGGGGGGATCAGTGAGATTCAGCACTACCAGTTTTCTACACTTAGGCAGGAGTACAATCCCTTGCTCTAGGGTACTATGGAAGTATCCAGTGACCTGATTCTCACTAAATGTATATGTCTGATTCCTTCTTTATAGATAGGGATCCATTTGAGCCTGGCCTTGACAAGGAGCCAGAGGGGCCTATCGAGGAGGTGGACCCTGATTATCCCACCTGGGTGGTGGTGGCGCATTATGCGGAGGCACCTTCCGATTTTAAGGATGTTGTGGAGCCAGAGGCTATGCCTGAGGTGGAGGGCCTCTACGAGGCTGTGGGTTCGGCACTACTGGTAAAAAATTTAGTTGTTTAAGGGCCTCTATTTGGGCCACCGCGGCGGGCCCGGCTCTAGAATCTCTCCTTTCTGGGATTTCAGGGGGCAACAGACATTCCTGTTTAGCCTATTGTAGGGCTTCTTCGAGGTGCTGGGCATTATTTAAGAAGTCTCATAAACCTTAGGGGTAGTTCTGGGTGATCAAAGAAGGAACCAGTTCCTTCCTGATTTTCCATACGCACATCATCAGTAATTTCTCATGAGTTAGTGTCATGTAAAGGGGGAATGTGAGCCCCTTGAATCGGGGAATGAAGTCCGCGACTCACTCATCAGGCCTTTGTTTTCACTTGAAGAGGTCTGCGATGATGGTTTTCTGGTTGGTAGAGATGAACTGTTGAGGAACTGCCTACGAAGGTCCTCCTAGATGGTCACATATCTGATGGGGAGCTGGTTGTACCAGACGAATGTCAGCCCCTCCAGTGTCTGAATGAAACAACGGAGCTTGGGGGCCTCCTTCTGCGCTGGAGTACCGAACATGGGCCCACACCTCGATTTGAAGTGGTCCAAATGCTATGACAGATCCCCCATCCCATTGAAAGGGGAGAAGGTGGGATTCCCGAAACCCGGAGGTGCCGACATATCATCCACCCACGCCGGGTATGGCTTGCAATCTGGTGGGATTACCACCTTCCATGTTTCCAATGCCTCAAAATGAGCTATGAGTGTCCCCATTGGATCATTAGGGCAGGGATCCCTATCTTGACAGGGATCCATAACCCTGAGTGCGTTGTCAGGCTCTTCAATGCGGTAGACATGTTCAGTGGCTCATAGAGCGAATGGTGGGGCGAACCATGGGGTTGCCGGAGGAGCCCAAGCAGTGTTCCTTAGATTGTTGCCCTGTTCAGGAGGGTTTGGAAAGACATACCAAGCTCTCTTGATGTGAGCTCCAGCATCCACCCTATCAGCGTATGTTACATGATCTGGGTTTCCAGGGGGCAGCTCACCAAAGAGGTGTTGTTCCTACCCCTACTGCCTGGGCCTAGGATCACCATTTTCGGGTCATCACTCTACAGCGTGTTCAGCCAGGAGTTTTTTGACCAACCTCTTCTGCTCAGAAAGTTGTTGGTGCAACGTGGCCTTCTCAGGGTCCTCCTATGTCTTCTTCACTAAGGCGGATGGGTCGGGGTTCTTGGAAGCTCCGACGTGTTCTATTCCCTTACCAGTATTACAATTAAGTAACAACGCCTCGGTGGACACATAGAGACCTATGAGGTTCTTCTAATGACGCGTAATCCTCCCCGATAGGTCCAATAGTGGTGTCACACCCTCAGGGGGTAAGTATACATCGAGAAGCTCCAGATCATCCTCATTGTCCACTATATCGGCCATGTTGACCACGATCCTTCCTGGGGGAGTGTCCTCAATATCGCATAGTGAATTGTGTTACCTCCAGATAGGGCTGAAGAGGAGGGAAGCATACTAAACCTAGCCGCAAATTTCACAAGGGGGTAGACTCCCTAATAATTTTGCAGAATAACTTGAACTATGAACACATTGATAGTGGAGGGCCTCACGATGATATGGTGACTCGGGGCACTAGGCCATAGGGAGTGTGGCCAGATCGACTAGACGACACTGCTCACAGATGACTTCAAAATGTGCTTGGATCTTTGGATAAACCACACGCTGATGACAGAGACTGAAATGCATCACCCATAGGGCGTAGTAGAAACTCTCAACTTCTTCTAGGGTGAGGGACTCAGTTATACATAAATCATGCACTGCTGCAGGCCAGAACTTCTCAGGGAAGAGGTCCGCTGCAAGGATGCTCCAGAATCTCCTCATCTCAAATTCAGGGTTTGGTCCTTGATTTCTCCACTGGCCAACTGGGGGTGGTTGAGGAACTGGCAGTGGTATTGAGGCAGACCGCTGGGATGGCAGGTTGGCCAGTGGAGAATACGGAGAATGGGTTAATTGGCCACCGATTCTAGGGAAATCTTCCAAGGAGTGTAGTGACATGCCCGCTACATCATGATAGGAGGGGATGATGGCCACCGTTCTAGGCACAGGGTTCAGGGTTCCCATTGGTGGGTCGAAATGCTGCTCGCCCACCATTGGTCTTCAGAATAGCTCTATGTGATCTCTCATGGAGGTAGAAAGTGATTCCAGCGATGATGGTGGTGACTGCACGATCTTAACCTGTGGGGTCACTAGATTTTTATCCTCCCGGATGAACATGTGGAGGGAAGTGGGAATCCTGTGGACCTCACATTCCAAGAGCACCAGGATGTCGTGCCTTGTTCCTGCCCTGGCCCATGACTCAGATGAGTGAGGGGAGGGTTCCTGAGCTGAGTCACACTCCACTTTAGAGTATGAGAAGCAGAACAGTTTGATCTCTGTCCGGGCCTTCCCATGATTCTTCTTGTGTCGGCGATGACCCAGCTTCCTGCCCCTAGATGGCTCCTCGGGACAGGGCTGATTCTCGACATGTGGTCCTTCAGCCTCACTGGTACCAGGATGGAAAGGAATTCCACAAGAGACATCAGGGGTGAGAGGAGAAACCGGAAAAATTTTGAATGGGACATGGGGAGGAACTCCATGAACATAACTTGAGCAGGAGAAACCTCCATTGGAACCGGCGGGAATAAGGGCAGGACCTCCATGCATGGTGCTGGTGGAACGAGGATGTCCTTCACCCCTCTGGTAGTTGGGGCAAGGAGGGACTTCACTATATGTGGAGAGGACGTAGGGAGGATCCCCACATTGGAAAGAGATCGGATGGGTAACATCTCCATATCAAAGTTGGGGGAAGGAGGAAGAGCTTCATACCCAGTGTGATGGGCGCGGGAGACGCTCCCTTACTGAATATCACTGTTGGAGAGAAAACCTTCATTCAGATTGGGGGTATCACGGGGCAGACCTCCATGCCGATCCTCAGAGGAGAGATGACCCACACTCTGTGTGATAGTGGTACAGGGAGGACCTCCATACGGGGTGGCATCGCTGTGGGTTGGTTCATGGCGACGAGTCTTCATGCCTGTGACCAAGAGAGTCGACCCAGCCTACCCGTGGGGTGGTTGGGGCCTCGATCTTGGGTGTTCATAGAAGAGCCTCTGCTCAGTGTGTGTAGGGACTTGATGATATGCATCGATGGTGGCTCGGGCCACAGTAGTCGTTGACGTTGACGCCCCATTGCGGGCATCCTTAGCTCGTGCTCGGTGCTGGCCTCGGGTGAGACAAAACGGGGTTGGTGGTGTAGGTGCAGAGCTTATCTGCTCCTCCTCTGGCAAAGCCGGACAGTGGTGCTGATGCGGACTAGTGGGAGCCCTTACTGGTAGCCCCTGGATCGGGACTCTGAGCAGGCTGGGGCGGACGTCGCCCACCTCATCAGCGTAACGATGGGAGTTGTCAAAGTGTACTGGGAAGAGGCTCCCAAAATTATTGAATGATTGGGGTGGGGAGTAGCATCTCCCTACACGGCCCTCGAGGGCGACGTTGACGGCGGTTCCTGGACGCCTCCAGGTCCAGGAAAGCCATATCCTGCATAGGGATGATTCCCTCCTCCTCGTAACGATGTATGCGGTCGTCAATTACCCTTTATTGTATAACATCCGATGGAAATATGGGGTGTGGGTTCCCCACATTTATGGACGAAAATCTGTTGCAGAAACGGTGAAGCCACATGGAGCAGCCGTGCAGGCATTTCCCATTCCCCTACATAGGCGAGCAAGAAGTGATCATGTTCCTCTTATAGAAACCTCATTCCCGGGAAGCAGAGAGATGAAATCGTATGTGCAGAAAGGAAAACAGAATCGATGACCAATGCCGCAACACCATCCCATCTTCATGTGACCGATAAGAAGGATCTATGCTGGCAGCGTCGCAGAATGGGATTTCTAACATTCTACTGCCCCAACATCTGGTGAGTTTCACGCTAGGCCTATTATTTTCATGGAGGGACCTGGTGCGTGATTTATGGATCAGGTGACACGTCAATCCATTGATGTCTCGAGCACTACTAATCTCCATATTGAGGAAAAGACATTCACGTCGGGTTCACCATTTCTGTTTCTGATGATTTCTCCAGGGCGCGTGCATCCGTCAGCTTGAGTGCGACAGGCACAATTTTTGTTTTCCCGCATTCTCGCTTTCCAAAGGTGGGAAACATCTGTTCCTTGTTCAGTTACATTTTCTCTTTGATAGAAACGAGATGATGGGATGTCGATTCTTCCATATTAGGATTACTCCTCAGAATTCTTTAGTTAGTCCAACTCTCCCTCATAGATTTAATACGTTGTTCGTGAAACTATTCCCGGTGCCATATCTTCATGGACACCAGTTAATTACGCTGCTTCTGTTAGTACATTCCAAGTGGTCTGGTCAGGGTAGAAACCTTCTGTTTCGAGAGTAGTCTGTTGGGCATCACTAGCGTGTCAGGACGCTGGGGATTGGTGTGTCTCTTTTCTGTCACTTATTGTAATGCTTCTCGAGGGAACAGAAGCCCAAGGCATCCCACATAAAAAGAGGGGAATCATATGCCATCGGCATGTATCTGAGGTTTTCCTCAGATTCCCATGTTTAACACAGGGTATGCAGTGAGTTTAATGTCCAGCGGGGACAGATCAGACTGATCAGAACACTTACTAGAGTGGATCAGATTGAGGAACCCCCTAGAGGGAACATAGATATTAAGGCCAACACGTGGGTGGCTTCTCAAATGCTGTGGATGGGAATGAGGTTTCATGATCTCACTGGGATGTGGTGGCTCGGGTATGAATCAGGATGGATGATGGATTCGGGCTTGAGTCTCAGAGAGACTTCCTACATATCCCCGTGGCAGGGAGTCAAAATCCGCGTAGTTCATTTGACAATGGCTTGTTGCTGAACGATGTCACAATGGATTACCGCTGAATGGGGGTTATGGTTTAACGTCATGCAGGACGAGGGAATTTGGGGATAATGCTTTTGGCGGCCCAAGGTGTTGGTGAACCGAAAAGGTCGGAACGTCCGAGTGGTGGGCTTGAACCTCATGAGGTTTCCTACATACCATGCCTTGACATGGGTCAAATTCCCCATATTTCGGGAGGCTTTCATCAGCGAACCGACGTGATGGTGGACCTTGGTCAGGGTGGATATTGGGGTTGAACCTCTTGAGGTTTCCTACGTACCATGCCTTGACATGGATCAAAGACCCCATAGTTCGGGATGGGGAGAGTTAGTGAACCGAGGTGAAGATGGATCGGGAGTCTGATGGGTGATGGGCTTAAACCTCATGAGGTTTCCTACGTACCCTGCCTTGACATTGATCAAAGTCATCGTAGTTCAGGTGGATGGGAAATACAGTTTAACATCATGCGGGACTGGGGTGAACTAATGTTAAGGAGGTCGGAATGACCGAATTGTGGGAATGAAACTCGTGGAGGCTTCCTACGTACCATGCCTTGACATTGATCAAAGTCCCCATAGTTCAGGTGGAATCCTCCAGCGAACCAACGTGAAGGTGGACCTTAGTCCAGGTGGATAGCGGGCTTGAACCTCAGGGAGGATTCTTACGTACCATGCCTTGACATGGATCAAAAACCATGTAGTTATGGATGGTGTGGGGATTATACTCTAGGCTACCCAAAGCATTAATGGGGCTTGGCGCACCGACACAGAGATGGTCGGGGCCAATGGTTGTTGGGCTTGAATCTCGTGGAGGCTTTTTACATACCATGTCTTGACATGGATCAAAGTCCCCATAGTTTGGGAGTATCGTTTAACGTAATGCGGAATGGGGGAAAACTGATGTGGAGGGGGTCAGAACGATCGGGTGGTGGTCTTGAACCTCGTGGAGGCGTCCTACGTACCATGCCTTGACATGGATCAAAGTCCCCATAGTTCGAGAGTACAGTTTAACATCATGCGGCACAGGGGAGAAATATAGCTTAACATCATGTGGTACGGGGTTGTTGTCATGGTTGATGCTTACTCTAATCCCACGTGAGTCATGCTCGGTTTGAGAAACAAGAGGCAGCAGATACCTGACGATCACGTTCCCAAAAGGTGCGTCCGTGGGAGATGGAGTGGGGCTTACGCATGGAGTGGCCCAAGGAGAAAGAGATTGGGGATTACTCCGGGATGGAGGCCTGAGTACAAAAATCGTATTGGGAGGGGGACTTGGGAAAGAAGAAGGGAGGATCCTCGTCCCCTGTGACACCCTGCGCTGGCCTTGGCACCGGGGAAGTGAGGAGAAGCAGGGGTGCTTCCTCCTGCAAGAGAAGCTAGGGGATTTCACTAAGATGTTTGCCCTTCCCCACAGAGATGCAACACTCCAAGAAATTGGATATCATCCCCTTTGGATACTAGGGGGCATGGAGAATTCTCAATGCGGGGGGAACTTACATTCGAGGCACGGTGTCAGGTCACAGTTTCACGTCATTTGTTGGGGACGATGGTGCTTGGCAGTTTAACATCCTGCTGCTCGGACGAGTTGGGTGTATTTTGTACCCCTAGGACATACATAACTGGTACTGTCTGCTCCTTGTAGGGGGGAAGGTACCAGCAATGTTGTGATTAGGGGGTGTAATGGAGCGAACCATCAATGGGTCCACGTTAGCGTGGCTATTTGAATAATAAATATCCATTAACATGCCTTTGCGGGGAAGCATTAGGTGAAGCAACGCAAGAGGTGGTATTATCCAGGAGACTTTGAAGTCGCATCATGAAAACCTAGAGGGTTGCATGGGAAAAGGGATTTCCAAGCAGAGGGGACCATTGGAAAAGGCTTTATGGAGCTCTATTGCTCAGCGTGGTGGAGAGAACTTACAAAGGGGCGTGCTTCCCGAAGTGGGGTTCCTTTTCCTTAGCATGGGGTGGAGGTAAAAATGGGTGGTGCTTCGTGATGTTAATGTGCATTCGTGAAGCACAACCTCATGGAGCAAATGTGCATCATGAAGCAAGGTGTTGGGAAGCAATGCACTTCCCTATGTAAAGTGACCCTGCATTAGCATGTGGATCATGTTTAAATGAAAGGGGTTTCATGAATCATAAATGCTTCGCGACGACCCGGTTCCCCTTGGGGATCCCCTTCCTTCACAAAAACACTTATGCTTCGGGAAGGGGATCCCTCTCGGAAGAGGGGATCAAAAAAAGGCCACTGGGAGGCACTTCGTAAAGCAGAAGTAGCTCGCACAACTCATGGTTCACTGAGTGGAAGAGTGCTTCACAATTCGAGAGCTGAGAAGACGAAAGCCAGATTACATGTCTCCAGTGCTCAGGGGGAGCCCAATATTTATAGGCAAGAGGCATCGTAGAACCGAGCTGACGTGGCGTGAAGAGGGTCTTGGGGGCTTCACAGCGGGTCGTGAATGTCAACTGGGGTCACGAAGCATCCCACCTCCTTTGGTTCGTGGTGTCATCACGAATGTCAAATTCATTCACAGAGTCTCCCACCTTCTTTTCTTCGTGGTGCCCACAGTGTTGGAAGGACTCCGTGAAGGGGCTTCGCAAGGCAGTCCATGGGGCCCTCTTGGTGTCTTCTCTTTGTCCAGAATTTTGGCGCCAACATAATCTCTATATCATGAGAAATAAATATTTACTCAATGCATTGGAGGGAGATATCAGTCCAACCAATCTCATTATTAAACAATTCTTATGTGGTCCACAAAAATATAAAAACATCCACCATAGCATATCCTATGAAATAAAATGGATTTATTAAACATCATTCATTTATAATTGATATAAACGAATGTATTTCTTAAATAAAATAACCTAATAAACAAAATAAAATAATATTAATAATAGTGATAGAAATATAACCCTATTTAATGATTGTCTTCTTAGATGGAAATTTATTTTGAGAAAAAAACATTTAATAAATTCCTGAATAAAATATATTTTCATTATAAAAAACATTTTATTTCATCAAAATGATATATAATTTTAGAAGAAATAATGTTATGTGAAAAAACCTTCTATTATTGTAGGGGAAGATTCATGGAAACTGGGTTTTATAAAAGCGTAAATCTCTGTTCTTTCTGTACAAGTAAAAAAACATTATCCTCATACATTTTCCCGAAAAGCCAAAAAGTACCTCAAATCGAATAACGACAAAATATTCATTTTATAAAATTTTATAAAAATTATAAAAAGGGTTAAATTAATTTTAATCAATTTTATAATAATATAAATAATATTGAATAACTATTAAACATGGATGTGGACGATAAATATACCCCAATAAATTCAAAGGTAGAATCAATCTCGGATAAAAATGAGATTGCAAAATAATATCTTACCTTGGGTTTGATATCCTTAGTATGTTTCCAAAACTCATGTATAATTATTGAAATAATTTTGTTGATGTATTCATGAATCATAATAATTTTTATGTTATCATATGTTATTATATTATCATTTTTCTATTATTAATATTTCATTATCACTCGTTATTCTGATATGAACTGCTTTGTGTTCCTATGGAAGAATTGTCAGATATGTATATATTACATTTATTAGGATATAGTTAAATAATTTTTTTAAAAATATTTTTATTATATATATCATATGTATTCATTCAATTCAGGAATAAAATCATAGTTTAATGATGACCCTGTGGAATGAATCGCATCGCATCGTGGAGACGGTAGGCTGTTTGTACGCATGAGCGATGATATCATTACCCAAAAAATAGAATGATATTAATGTAGATGTTGTGTAATATTTCATAATTAGTAAAATATTATTATATTTATATGTAGTTATTATTTCCATCTTTATACTCATCCATGTAAGGTGGTGGTGAAAAACCAATTACACCACGGTGTGGAGATGGTAAGCCATACATACACACACGCGGTGATTTCATTTTTCATAAGATGAATATAAGGTGAAATATGGTTGTTTCATGTATATAATAACGTATTATAATATTATTGATTCTTATGTTATTAATTTATAATGAAATAGCTAATAAAGAATACATATAAGAAAAAGGCGTTCGAAAGAATCATTAGAAGAGATTAACTATTCCTTGAGGTGCTTCCACTAAACCACCTCATAGAGCACTAGAGTTAGGAATTGAAGATGACTATAACATCTATAATGAAAATATTGAATTTTATAAGTATAAAGGGTAGGAGATGAACTGAATGAAGGCTAAAAAACATGTGAATATAGAAAGAAGGTGGTTCGCTTTTATAATTGAGGTGAGGGGCACTTTTGGAAACTCCATAAATAATAATTTATATTAAAATAAACCGACCCAAATACCTCTATAATGTCCAAATTTGGAATATAAGATTATAAAGGGTTGTAATTACATCAACCAATAAATTTTGGACATTTTATTTTGTCAATTTAAACTATATCATTTTTATTGACACTTAGTTATTCTATTTAATTTTAATTATTTTAATAACATTCAAAATATTTAATGGATATAATTATTTACTTATATGGTTTTAATTGAACATAAATGGATATTTTATGAAATTTTAGATCTTATTGTTATCACTTTGTATTTTTTATATATTTTCTAGTTTTTAAATAATTTAATAAAATATCAATAGTGTTAATTTTGAACCAATTCATTTTTTTGACATTAAATAAAATCCACACAAATGATATATTAAAGAATTTTTTTTAAATCACTTCAAACACGTAATATTCCCCTTTAAAATTCATCTCTAACATTAATTATTTCATATAATATTTCTTTTAATATTTTAAAAATTCACTTTTTTTGTTATTTTTATTAATAAAATAATTTCAACATCACTATTGTGTCATCATTAATGGTAATTATATAATATCTAAAAATTATAAAAAAATTCTATGACATTGGTAAATATTTTAGCTTTTCATATATTATCTTTATTAAATATTATCACCTAGGTATTGTTATATTAAAATTAATATACATATATAAAATGAGATTGTGATATTTTATCACATTCATTAATTTTTATTATATTCCTATCATATTCATAGGTAAGTGGACATTAAGTGATTACATTTAGAAAAATAGATGATAAGGGTATAATTTAATAATATAATAGATTTTTATACATGTTAATATTATTTTATAATATTATATTTACCTTTAATTACCTGATTTACCATTAACCATGGTAATAAAAAGAATTTCCAAAGATACAATACATAATGCCAAAAATAAAAGTATCGTATTAACATAACATGTAACTATTAATTACAAATATGGAATCTATTTTTAAAAATTCAAAACCTAGAAGTTTATGTAATTAATTTATAAGTAATCCTGTTTTTGAAATGATAAAACATGTTTTAACTGATAAAATATCGAAACCGTTTGAAATGTTTTTACATATGAATTTATTGTAAAATCAATTCTAATGACCAATATTATATAAAATGGTAAAAATATTTTCTATATATACTTTGAATCCATTCAATAATATTAATTAAATATATAAATTACTTTAATGAAAATTTTATTTTCAATTAAAATTTAGTGTATTTTTTCTATCCTTCAAAACATAAAAGTTATCAGAAAAATATCAGAAATTAGTTCAAAGTAAATTTTTATATACCTCATTGAAATAACATGATTATTTTCATATATAAAACATATTAATGTGTAAAAATTTTAATTTAAAATGGGTTCACCATCCAAATGATTAAGATAAGATTTAAAAAAACAGGTTCTATACATCAAATAGGGTTTTATTCATAGCCTATGACTAAAATATCCATATGATGAATATAGAAAATATTATATTATGTATATTATAAAAATATATCACATTAATTTCATTACCAGAAGTATATCACTCAAAAATAAAAATATCTAATTGATTTATATTTCTCATAAAAAATTATAGGCAATGAATTCTCAATGCTTTTTCATAAGTTAGTTATAATTATTATAGATAACATAATAGCTATGATATAACATAAATTTTATACAATGGGAATCTCATAGTTAGTTTAGAATCAAGATTGCGTGGATGGAAAGATACTGAAAAATAGAAATTATTTAATGAAAATACTTTTTTAAAATATATGGGTATACAAGTAATTTAGTGAGTGGTGGGGAAATTAGCCTTTTCTATTTAAACTATATAAGGCCTCACTTAGGGGATGTTCCTGTAATTTATACCCCCTTTTCTAGGGAATTTATAGAAACTATTTAGAGTGTACAATTTCTATGATGTTTCCTTAATTCCTATATTCAACACAAATATCTTGGAGTATAATGGGTGGGATTTTCTATATTGGTGGTATGAATAACCTAGCCATCATAATCTAGTGTGTTAATTGGAAGTATGTTACATGTTATTGGGTTTGTTTGACCAGTACTATTTTATTATTACTAACATGGGTTTGATATGACACTTGATTCACGACTTTATCATTTTCTATTGACCTCTTGGTATATATAATGAATTGAAACAATATTAACTAAGTTTTTTGGAAATTTGAAAAAGGGAAAATAATTTTTTTACCATTAAAATATTGAAAATTTGTTAGATTGTTTATCATTCCTTGTGTTCATTAAATTTTACCATGTTCATATTTTTATACAGAGATATTTTATAAAAAACCTGGGGGGGTTCCTACTAAGCATGTTAGCTCACCCCATACTCACTCCTTTGGGATTTCATAGAAAATTTTATGAGTTCAAATGTAGGGAAAGGAAATACTCTATAGTTAGGCGATGAAGATTATGTAAGGTTATTTGGGTAGATAGTAATGAGATTGTTAGATTTTACCTATACTATCACATCAGGTAGTTATTTCTAGTCTTTCATTCTTCTGTTGGACAAGTAACCAAGATATTGGTTTTTACATTGAACTTATACATTATTTTTTTTCAATTTGAAGTATATTATTTTTCATTATTATATTTGTCTCTTTAATTGTATATATATGTCAAGTTATATGCATCATGTAAAGTGATATCATTCCAGGTTGTTGTTGATGATTCCCTTGTTCTAGTCAACAGAACATTATAATCAAAAACAACCTTCAAATTTGTTTCCAAATAGGTTGGGTGCCAGTTTCTATGGGTACCCATGGAAAATTTGTGATATTTTAGTATCAAAGCCAGTTTATCCTCATGAATATTTTTCTTGAGACATTTCATCAATGTGTGATGGGATTTTTTTATACGTGAGTGATATTTTGTGGTTAGTGCATATCCATATCTTCCCATTATGGGACTCAAGTTAATATTGGTTGTTGGGATGTTCCCATTATATTATATTTTTTTTATCTTTAATATTTTTTTGGATTATTTTAATGTCTTCAACAAAGCTTTTTTTATTATCTAATCATTTATTCTACATCCGTATCTAATTTTATTTCTCTATGATATATTCCATGGGTTTTTCTAGAGGGTAAAATAGATGCTCATGAAGGGAATCCCCAAATAAATTAGAAACTTATGTAGGACATCATTTGAGATGTTCATGTTGTAGACCAAAATGCACCATAAGTTCAAAAAAAATTATGGGGTTACAACAAGAATATGGAGGAGAAATGGATGAATCTTTTGAGTTCATGAACAAGAAACCACCATCCATTATGTGTACAAATAAACCTCAATAGTTGAAGGACTGGATAAACATGATCGATCAAATATTTGTCCTATTGGATAAACTTGAGAGTATCCAGTTGAAGTGTGAGGAATGCATACTTCAAGCTCCCAATAAGAGATTGTTGGATTCCCTAATATGTGTAGATAGTAATGTGCTCTTTGATTTTATGGTTTTCCAGAATTTATTATTCTATTAGTTTTTTAGATTCACTAATTATGGTGAATTCCATTGAGTTCCTCTCTTTGAAATAGGGAGAGCATTCAGTATTGGTATACAAAAATCATGATACAAAGCTTAATTTTTTATAAGAGGTTGAAATGAATGGCCGATGGAAGGGTCATAAGTACATGCAAGGTTTGTGATTGGATATAAAAAAATTGTTATTAATGATGAATCCTTCGACCTCTAGGGATACAATCAACTTGGTTATGATACAAGAGTTTAATATGGTTGCAATGTTTTGTTATTCCACAACATCCCTTCCACCTAGTGGTAGCTTTAGTGGTGTATAGTAAATGAATGGTAAGTGGAATGATCATTAAAGGAGCGGTGTAAGTAGTTATCAGAAGCATGACTCTTTATAACATCACGTTACAGGATGTTGTGTGTCTTGTACTCATTACTTGTTTTTAATGATCATGTGTGATCAATTCTCTTGATCCATATATGTGATGATGTGTAATAGTTGTGGACGTTATGGTCATCTGTGACATTTGCATTAGACTATGTCTATTCCACATTATGGTCAGGTATCAACAACTCCAAAGGTTACTGCACCAAAGTCATATGATTAAAGGAAAATAGGGAACAAACCATAAGCCCCATGATTGAATCTCCATCAAATGGTAGATGAGTTTCCAGAGGAGGTAGATGATTTCCCAACAATAGTGAGTGGTAGCATCAAAAATTCATCCTCATGAGTAGTTAGATTATTTGAAACTAGTTAATACCAGTCATTGGTCACTATAAATTTTTTATTAACATAAAAAACTAAACCCATAAACATTTTACTGTAGTTAGAAACACATATTTTAAAGAAAAAAGTGAATGGGATTCAGAGTCCTTGTAATATTTTGATAACTGATATAGATTTTGTCTGGTATATTCTCATATTTGATTAGGATCTATTTTACTTAATTATCGATGATGGATTGAATTACATTCATCATGTTAGGGTTGATTTTAATCATCAATTTGAATTTTTTTATTACAAACTATAGGATAATTATGTTGAATAATTGGTAGTCAGAACTGATTTCTGGTCAATTATAGACTTCCTTCCCAGAGATCAAGTTGTTTTTTCCTCATAAGAAGTTAATACTGATGATATTTACTCTATTTCTGATCTCCCCGATTATTCATGATTATCCCGACATTTTCCTAGATAATTTCTCTAAACATCCTCTAGATATGAAGGTATAGTTGACAATTGATCTGTTTTCAGGTATACAGATGATTTTGAAACCGTCTTATCATATAGACATAAAAGTGTTGAATAATAGCATGATTTATTGGGATTTCATGATTTAAAAAGTTTTATTCACTAATGTGTCTCTCCACGGGGTTCACATATTTTTTTTATGAAGAAGTACGATTTTCCCTCTGATTATTTGTGCACTGTTAGAATTTTAACCAAGTGACATTCAAGAATATGTAACATTTTCCTCATTTGGATGACTTTTTTGATCAGTTGGGGTTAGAATATTTTTTTTAAAAGATTGATCTCCAGTTAGGTTATCATCTAATCAGTGTGTTAGAGTCTAAGATACCAAAGATGAATTCTAAGACTAGGAATGGAAATATCATATATCTAGTGATTAATTTTGTTTTAGCTAATGCTTTTACATTTTAACGGGTTGATGAATTATTTATTATATCTGTATATAAACATATTTTTGGTTGTGTTCGTGGATGATATTTTGGTTTTTTGAGATCACAGCATGAGAATGATCACCTTTTACATAATGTTTTTGAAATCATGAATTGTCTAATGTTATATGGAATAATTTCAAAATACACTGTAGGGATCAATTAATTTATGTTATGTGACTGTAGAATATATTATCATGTTCTAAAAGATGATATTGAGAATTCAAAGGATGAATTTTCATGAGAAAAAAGCCACATAATGACTTTGAGAATTGAATTATCCTAGGTCATGATGGATACAATCTACAATACGTTATGATTTCTCAAAGTTGGCCTAAATTTGTTGTAATCTTACTTTGAAAAGGGGAAGTTTATATGAGATTTTTTTTTTCATTTTATGATTATAAATATCTTCGGACATTATCACCTATTCTAATCATTCATGGGCCCAGTAAGGGGTTTAGTTTTTACAAGAATGCTTATAGTGAAGGTTTTTGATGTTTGATTATAAGGATGATCATTTGGTGGGTTGTTTCTGTCATCATATTTGACCCAATGAGATGAACTACCCTACTCATGATTTAAATTATTCCATGGTTTTGAATGAGATTATTTATTTTTGTAAATCAATTTTTGGGAGTGTTTTATTGTCTATTCAAATCATAATTGTGAGATCTATTTCATTTATCCTAAATTCTAGAATCTTAGATATAGAAATTTGTTGAAATAGTTTAATATTTTTGATTTATATATTACCTACACCATGTGAAAGTGTAATGTTGTTGTATAGTGACTCAGTATGAAATCTTCATCATAGTATACTTTGGACATGAAGGATGAGTAGAACAATATTGATATTTTTACTTAGTTTCACATCAAAAATCAAGAGGTTGGTTTTGGTATTGTTCTAAAAAGTGATCAGTTGTCATCATTTATACTTTAATCCAATCTATAGAACTAATATTTGGATGATGAGTTTAGTGGAATTCAAGAAACTCTGTATGGTGGGGAGGCTTTTTCTAGTTGGTCACTCTCTTTAGATGCTATTATCCACATTTGGGATAATTTTTTCATCCAAACATATAAGTATCTTTGTTTTGATTGATTTTCATATTTCATGATGACATATTCATTTAGGATCCATTAAGATGTTTTATGAGATAAAATAATGATTATAGTGTGAGAGAATGAAGCATTATATTACAGACGATGTTTTATACTATTAATCCTACCAGCTGATAGAGGAAGAGAATATAAAACCATACGGTTTGTTTAAGCCCCTTTTAGAGTTGGTCCTGAAATAGGATGAGTCATATCATTTTATTCCAAGTACAAAACTCAACACAATTAATGACCTAGTTAAGCTATATGATCAATAGATATTGGTGTTTCGTGGTGTTATTTTTTGATTGATTCATATAGGAATCCTAGGATTACATTAAGATACAGAAGGATTCTCCTAGAGGTAATCTGGACTCAGGATAGGTTGAGTACAACATACCATATACAAACATATGGATAAGTATAGCATGCTATTTAGATTTTGGAGGATATTCTTTGTGCCTGAGTCTTGGATTCTAGTTGATTTGGGGATATCTATCTAGGATATTTATAGTTTTTATAACATAAATTATTAGTCATCAACCAGAATGGATCTTATCAATGACTTGCTTGGTCTCCCATGTAAATCAACTATTTTTCTGGGAATAGTTCTATGATGTCACATTGGGAGGACCAATTATTTAATTGGATATATCATCAAGGAATCCTGAAAAATTTTAATTCCTATTTTTAGGTTTGATTCAATATAAATCATACAAGGATAGTAAACATAATCCTTTGGGGTTTTTTTGTTGACAAAGTATTCTTGAATGTTTATTTAAAGTATGTTCATTGTTGGCATGGATAAAAGGGAATGTTGATTCATACATATTTTTTGGATTATTTTAGGTTCTTAAGTGGATTGGGATGTTTTCATATAAATTGCCATTTCTTGTTAATTTAATTGGAATTTATTATTTTTTCCATGTATTGTAGCATCGTAAATTCCATTATGGTCCCTCCTATGGATTATCATACCCTATAAAATAATCTTAAATATTTCCTATGATTTAGTATGCTACAAGAACCTCAATTTTATTCTCTTTCAAGAAAACCTATATGAAAATCCCAACTCAAAAATAAGGATATTCATATGAGTATCCCTCAAATATAATCTACATAAACAATGGAAATATGAACCATATCACCCCTTATAAGAATATATGAATTTATTTTTCCAAAGGAACAATTTTATCCTCAATGATAATATAATAGAATTATACAAGACCATTGAATTACCCATAAATTCATCAACCTCAGTATACACCCACTCATTACCAATGATCAAATTTGTTTCCTGAAAACCAAGATTCCTCCCATTAGTCTCATATTCTCCAAACATCATTAAATATTGGGTTGGATTCATTTAACCCATTTTACACATCCCTACCCAATATAAATCCTTTATCTTCAATGAATTATTTCTTGATAACCAAATTTGATCAATTAGAATACTTTTACAAACTAAACATTACAAATATAACCTAAAACATTACAAACAAATATCATCATCAAGAAAATCCTCAACCAATTAGATCTCATTTTACATTGTGTAATGTTTATCCAAAAAGATTTCATAATATAAATCTCAAATTTTTAATATATATATTTTAAAATTTATATAATGATAAAGGGGAAATGTAGAAAATATATGAATTCATTTAATATATATTCACTTTTGAATTCATCTTTCAATTACTCATCGATTATTAACTAATTTCGTTAATATCCACTAAACTGTAATTATTTTAAATACGACACAAACATATTAATATAATGATTAATTCAAAGACCAACCATTTGACTTCACCAATAAGATATGTCTTAAGTCACACCATAAAAAATAATATATCACTCTATATTACTACAAACTTACTAATTAAATTATGTATAATTTCATTGGAATATTAAAAATTCCAAAAACATCATGATATCCAATATATTCCATTATTACATATTTATCTTTTAAACCAATATTATAATTTGAAATTGTTTCACGGATATTATAAATAAAAAAATATCATACATAATTATTGAAATATAATTTATTACCATTAATTACATATCATAATGATCCATGCTATAATTGCTTACGCTTAGTACCTCTTGAAACATTGACTCATAAAATACATGTAAATAACTTCTCTCAGCCATCTACCACTAAATTTATCCTTACTAGAAATCTAATTTAACGTATCATACATAATACATATCATTATTACATAGGGAAGTGAAACTTTAAAAAGGGTGATCTCAGATGATCAATAATGGTAATAAATGGAGATACATAAACATAAAGTCAGTATAAGTGTATGAGAACATGGGAATAACTTTTGAAAATTATACCCTATTTATCAAATATCATAATATTAAATCATGGCCTAAATATTGGTTTCTCATAAGACACGAATAACAAAGAAATCAAATAACTCGTTCAATAATATAATAATATTGTTATAATTCATGGAATTATGCCAAACAAATAATAATATATAATCCTTTCAATGGTATTCATGGTTTATTTTTATGGCTACCATCGTGGAACGAGTTCATCCTCAAACTAGAACGGTAGTCAAGGTTCACTACCAGTACAACCATTATGGTAAAAGTTTCATTCAAAACATGGTTCAATCCAAACTCTAGTTTAATTTACCAAGGAAATATCACTCTTTACTTTATAAATTAAGGGTTGGTATTGGTCCCACAGATCACATAATTCAAATCACACTACAAGATAATAAATCATGTCTCACATCAGAACCCATCGAAATAAATGGGCCCCATTAAACATTTAAATAATCAGAACCCATGAAAATAAATAGGTTTCATAAACATTTACTTATATAATAACCCATAAAATGTAACTATTTTTCATAAAAATAATTTCATCATATCTATAATTCTTATAGATTAAGAGTTAATATGGTATCATTGGGTCTTAACAATAGTAAATATTAAGTATCACAAAATGACTTCATCTTATATGGAAATTTTTTTAAAGATCAATTTGAATATTTCATTAGAAAAAAACCATTATATTATAAAAATGAATTTTTTAAAAAATAAACATTTTAAAAATATTTTTTATTATAAATAACCATGGAAACCTATAAAGGAATATTTAATGATTATTTAAAACATTTTCTGGGGAAAATATACCGTTCTTTTTCAAATATATTATTTTAAATCAAAATATTCCCCAAATATTAAAGAATATATTTTAATTGAAAAAAATATAATGAAACATTTAATGGATTCACTAAATCATTTTACATTCATGATAATGGGAAATAAAATTCTTTTCGTACATCTTAAAAAATATTTCTTTAATATTTCTGGTAAAAATCATAAAGGCATTGTTGGATAATGACATCATGATTCCACTATAGTAAATTTTTGAAATGTTATAAATGGTTGCAAATATATATAAATAGTCACATAAGATCATTTAAAAATACAAAACATTTTCAGAAAACGTGTATATGAAATAAAGAGGAAATTCAATCAATGAGAGAAATAATGTCGTTTGTTCCTAAAAATATATTTCAAAACCCTTATGTACATAATGAGATGAAAATTTAAGGGACATGTTTATTTTAATTAAATAATTAGTGAAGAAAAATTATGCTGATATTCTTGTGAAAAGTATTTCAATATTTATTCATTCAAATCATAATCATAATCAATCATGATAAGAAATGAGATTGAAACATCAAAAATTTACCACATTACTACAATATAAAACATAGTCTCCATTGAATAATAAAAAAATGAAATTAAAATATCATATAAATATATATATTAATTACATAACATTTCCAAGGGGTAGTATATACATCTCTGAGAATAATATGGGTTCATAACATAACTTATGTTCCAAATAAGGTATTTTGAGAAATAATTTCCTAACATTATGTATCACATCAATTTTATACATAAAAAGCTCATTTTCAATAAATATAGTTCTATTATACATCTATTAAATAACCATATATATATATCATACCATTTATTAATTAGTTATGACCTTTTATTACATATTTATTCACAATTCAAGGGTGAAATCATGTTTCCTATAGTAACATCATTGTTTTTCATGTATGTGTTCATTTATATTTTCATTCCTATTATATTGATCATGATTATTCAAAAAATATAATTTTACACCAGAAATAAATATCTTCTATATTAATTATATATATATATATATTAATCCATTATGTATAGAAATAGAAATTTATACACAATGATACTGGAGATGATAAGACGAACAAACACATGAACGTTGCTTCCATTTTCATGATAGATGAAACAAAAGAAATGTAAGTAATAAATAATTTTTTAGAATAATTTTAACATAATTAATAGAAAATATATTCATTAAATATAACCTAATAACCATCCATAAAAAGAGTTAGTGAAAAATTAATCACATTGCTTCGTGAGGTGGTAGTCCTTGCATAATGATGTTCTTCGGTTTCCATCACCATAATGATCATAAGCATCATCCTTTGGGTTTTTTTTAGTTTACTATATATTCTTGAATGTTTCACTAATGTAGGTTTTCTATTGGCATGGATAAAATTGAAAATTTGTTTGTAGATTAGTTTGAACTATTTGAGGTTCCTAAGTGGATTGGGATTTTTTTTATCCGTGTCCATTGTCTATTAATTTTATAAGAATTTATGTTCTCTTCATTTTATTTTATGTTAGAAAATTCCATTACATTCCCTCATAAAGATTATCATCCCCTATAAAATAATAATTAATATTTCCAATGATTTAGTATGCTGCAAGAACATCAATTTTATTCTCTTTCAGGAAAACCAATATAAAAATCCCTACTCAAAAACAATGATATTAACATGAGTATCCCTTAAATAGAATCTACATTGAAAATGGAAAAATGAAACATATCACCCCTTATAGGAATAGAAGAATTTATTTTTCTAAAGGAAAAATTTCATCCTCAATGATAATACAACCAAAATTATACAAGACCACTGAATTACCAATAAATTCAACAACCTCAGTGTACACCAACTCATTAGCAATGATCAAATTTGTTTCCCAAAAACCATGATTTCTTCTATTAGTATCATATTCTCCATACCTCGTTAAATATTGGGTTGGATTCATATAAGCCAATTTACACAGCACATCCCAAAATAAAACCTTTATCTTCAATGAATTATTACTTTATAACCCACTTTAATCAATTAGAATACTCTTCCAAACTTAACATTACATATATAACTTAACACATTACACACAAATCTCATTATCAAGAAAATCATCAACCAATTAGATCTCATTTAACATTGTGTTATACTTATCCAACAAGAATTCATAATAAAAATCTTCAATTTGTAATATAGAAATTTCAAAAATTATATAATGATAAAGGGGAAAATTAGAAACTATATGAAATAATTTATTATATATTCTTATCATAATTCATCTTTCAATTACATATTGATTGTTAACTAATTTCATTAACATCTATCAAACTGTAATTATTTTAAATACCACACAAGTATAATCAACTAATGATTAATTCAAATCCTAACCCATTGAATTCACCAATAAAAAATGATTCATGTAACACCATAAAAAATAATATAAAAATCTATATTAATACACAATTACTGATTAAATTATGAATAATTTCATTGTAATATTAAAAACACCAATAAACATCATGATATCCAATGTATTCCGTTAACACCTATTTATCTTTTTAAACCAATATTATCAATTGAAATTAATTCACAAACACTGTAAATATAAAATTTTCATACATAAGTATTGAAATATAACATATTACCATAAATTACATAACATAATGATCCATGCTGGAATTTTTTAGGCTTATTTCCTCTAGAAACATTGAACCATAAAAAACATGTAAATAAATTATCTATGCCATCTACCACTAAATTCATCATAACTAGAACACCAATTTAAACTATCACAAATAATACATATCATTAATACTTAGGGAAATAAAACATAAAAAATGATGATCTCAGATGATCAGTAAGGGTAAAAAATGGATATACATAAACATAATTCAGTATAAGTGTAAGATAACATGGTCATAACATTTGAAAACTACACTCTATATATAAAATATTATAATATTATCTTGTGGAATAAATATTGGTTTCCCATAAGACATGAATCACAAAGAAATAATAGAACATGATCAATAATATAATAATATTGGAAGAATTCATTGAATTATTTCAAAAAATTAATATTATAAAATCATTTCGATAGTAGTCAAGGCTCATTTACAAGGCTACCATAGTGGAATGGGTTCATCCTCAAACTAGAATTGTAGCCAAGGTTCTCTACAAATACTACCATTATAGTAAAATTCTCTTTCTAAACATGGTTTTATACCAACTATAGTTCAATATATCTAGGAAATATCATTCCTTACCCTATGAATTAGAGGTTGATATTATTCCCACAGATAACATAATTCAAATCACATTACAAGATAATTAAGTATTTGTCACATCAGAACCCATTAAAATAAATGGGCTTCATTAAAAATTTATATTATCTGAACCCATGAAAAGAAATACGTTTCATAAACATTTAGTCTTAGCATAACCCATAAAATGTAACTGGTTTTCATAGAAGTATTTTCATTATAAATATAATCCTTATAAAGAAAGAGTTAATATGGCATCGTTGGGTTTTAACCAAAGTTAAGATTATGTACCACAAAATGACATTATCATAGATGGAAAATTATTTTGAAAGATCAATTTAAATATTTAATTAGAAAAAAACATTAAACCTAAAAAATGTCTTTTTTTTAAATTAACATTTTCTAAATCCTTTTCATTGAAAATAACCATGTAAACCTATAAAGTATTATTTATTGAGTATTTAAAACATTTCCTGGGGAAAATATACCATTCTTTTTCAAATATTTTATTTAAAATCTAAATATTCATCAAATATTAAAGAAAATATTTTCATTGAAAAAACCAAATGAAACATGACTTGGAATCACTAAATAATTTAGCAGTCAAGATAATGGGAAACACAATTCATGTCGTACATCTTAAAAAAATATTTCTTTAAAATTATTGGTAAAAATACAAAAGGCCTTGTTTGGATAATGAGATCATGATTCCACTATGATAATTATTTTAAATGTAATAAATGGTTACTAATATATATAAATAGGTACATAGGATCATTAAAAAAATATAAAACATTTTCAGAGAACATATATATGAAAGAAAGAAGACATTCAATCAAAGAGAGAAATAAGGATGATTTATCCTAAAAAATATTTCAATGCCCTTGTGTACATAAACAGATAAAAATGGATGGGGCATATTTATTTTACTGAAATAATCAATGGAGAAAAAAATATTGAGATGTTCTTGTGAAAATTATTTTAATATTTATTCATTAAAATCATTATATTAAACAATCTTGGTAAACAATGAGAGTGTAAAATCAAAATTTTAACACATTACTATTATTTAAAAAATAGGACCCATCAAATAATAAGAAAAAATTAAATTCAATTATCATATAAAGATTCATTGTTGAATGGCGGTGGATCTCGACCTCTCTATTCTCTTCCCCTAGCGAAGATGGTGGCAGCTGTGTCGGCTCCTCCCCCCTGGTGGGGAAGGGGGAATCATCGTCTCTTGGGAGAGCCAGGTCCTTTCGGCCACTCTCTAACTTGGAGTTTCTTCCCCATTTTCTGAATGTTTCGCTTAATCCTAAGGTTTCTGATTTATTCGATAGACCGCTGAATCTTCATCATTCCTTATCTGAGTTCGCGGAGTCCTCAGCCTTGATGAATCTAACTCTGGTGGCCTGGTTCAAACATAGAATACCCTTCGTGGTTGACTTCGATTGATTTGTCATTGGATCGTGGGATCTTTGTGAACAAGCGGTGGTTGGCTTGATGGACAATAAGAAATTTGGGATTAGGTTTGAATCAGAGGAAGATCTCATCTAGGATTGGGCGAGGGCTCCGTGAAATTTCAATGGAACTCGATATATGCTTATGCGGTGGTCCTTTGATCTTCATATGAACCGGGACTCTCCTTCCAGTGCTGTTTGGGTAAGCTTTCCTAAACTCCCTTTACAGTTTAAAAGCCCTTCGGTTATTCACTTGTTGGGTAACTTGTTAGGTAGATATCATTGTTCTGATTTTCGTACTGAGGCTGTCTTCCATTCCGTAAATCCTAGGGTGTGTGTTGAGATGGATGTATCTCTCGTCCCTTTTGAATATGTTTGGGTCACGATCACCAAGGAGTACAGGTACAAATAGAGAGTTTTCTACGAAAATTGGACTGCATTTTGTGGTCTTTGGAAATGTCTAGGTCACTCAGTTGAAGCCTGTCAATGTGGTTTTGTTTCATGATCGAGGGATGCTCGGTGCAGTGGAAAGGATATGATAATGAGCAAAAAGTATGGCTCATGGAACAAGATGTTGGACAATGGTGTGAAGGTGGGTTGGGATATGACGGTTATGGAGTCGGCAGTAGGAGGGCATGGGTCTCAGCCGACTACTTCAGCAGGGGAGAAGGTTTCTTATGGATCTTTTAATGTTTCTTTTAATGAAGGCCTTATAGTTGTAACTACTATCATAAGGATGAACCAGGATAAAGAGGAGACTCCTCGGTCCTCTATTGTTGTGGATTCAGAGCAGGGTGAAGTGGATCAGGGCTTCGGTATTGTAGAGGTGGTCAACTCAACCAGAACAAAGGATACCAAAGGTATTGATCCCGTGGCGAAGCCATTTATGTCTTTGAGTAATAGGTTTGAGGGGCTAGGTGAGGAAAATGTGATTGAAGGCCTGGAAGAGGAGGTAATTATAGGAGGTGAGTGTGATGCGGAGGTCCTAGAGGATAGGCAGGTTGGTCGTATAGAGCAGGATTCCGTTGCAGGATCAATGGAGGGTTCCCTCAACGTTGTAAGTCACCCTATTTTGTTAGAATGGGTGGATCAGTGGCCGGGGGATATTTCCAGTCAGGTTTTTTCTGTTACGATGGTTCATGCTTACACCGAGAAGGACTGTCATGGTGGCGACTTGACTCCATAGGTTCTTCTGATGGAAGGTAAGGGGAAAGATGCATGGTATATGGCTGGGGATGAACAAACTTTGGTGGAAAGGCGACAACCCTTGATGGAAAGTAACCATTCAGATCAGAGGCCATGTTTTAATATTTGGTTTCCTGAGTATGCGTTGAGGGAGCAATCAAAGAAGGGAAGGGAGAACCCTGGGGAGGAAAAGAAAACTTGGGTACCCCTGTCGGTTGTACATTTAGCGATATCATCCTGAGTGGAAATCAGTTGAGGTCTCCAAGTGAAAGACCTTCATCAACGCCACTAAAAAGGCGTCCAAGGAAGGATTATTCTTATCTACCACAACTAATGCATACGAGGTCTGATTCTAAATGGAATATCCAGGTAGCTCTAGCAGTTAAAAAGGGTAGCAGATTTAAGAAGGCTTATCCAAATACGGCTGCTCTTGATCAACTTAGGATTCGGGTTCAAAGAGAAACTTTCTGGAGACATCCCGAGTGGGAATCAGCCAGTAGAGAAGAAGAATATTGCATGGGCTGATGGGATGACTATGGTTATTATGATGTTTAATGTTGTCTTGTTTTGTGTTGCATGTTTTTTTGGCTCTCTTGGCCTCATTTTGGGTTGTATATTGGGCACCGGTCTCCGTTGAACCATCTTTTATAAAAGGGAAAAAATGATTGGTTGGAAATTATCATATAAATATGAATATTCATGACATCACATTTCAAAGGGTTAGAATTTTCATGTCAGAGAATAAGATTGGTGCAAAACATAACTTATGTTGCAAATAATGTATTTTAAGAAATAATTTCTCAACATTAAGTCTCACATCAATTTAATACATCAACACCTCATTTTTAATAAATATATTTCTATTATACATCTATTAAATAACCATATATATATATATCATACCATATATGAATTACTTATGACCTTTTATTACATATTTATTTACAATTCATGGTTGAAATAATATTTCGGGTAGTAACATCATTGTTTTTCTTGTATGTTTTGATTTATATTTTAAGTCCTATTAAATTGATCATGATTATTCAAACTCTATAATTTTAAACATGAAATAAATATCATAATTTATATATATATATATATATATTAATCCATAATGTTTATAAATATAAATTTATACAAAGTGTTCCTGGAGACAATAAGACGAAAAAACACATGAACGTTACTTCCATTTTCCTGATTGATGAAACAGAAGAAAGGTAAGGAATAAATTAATTTTTAGAATAATTTTAATTTAATTAATATAAAATATATTCATTAAATATACTCTAATAACATCAGCATGCGAGGCAGTAGTCTTCCATACACACAACTGATGGTTTTATATCCCATTTAATAGAAAAGGTGATAAATATAAGAAATTAAATTAACATAATAAAGTAATAGTATATGGGAGATATTATTTTTATTTTATCATCATAATTGATTTCTATTTATTGGGGGTTAAGGAAAAAATAAAATAAATATTCGTGGTTAAGCAGGATACATCTTTTTATGAAAATCTCTTTATATAAGAACAAAAAAAATATTATTAAGAATTATTTATGATCAAAATATGGAATCAATGTCATGGGGAGGAATTTAAGGTTTATATTTTGCTTGGGATTTCTTGATCCAAAAGTGCAGTGAATGTGTAAACAGAATATGAGATAGTGTAGACTTTTATAAGTGTTGTCAAGGAAGAATTGTAATTTTTCAAAAAAAAAATGTGTACCCATATTTGATACATTCGACATGTAGATATTCCAACACTAGAATCCCAAAGATTGTGTCTAAATTATTAAATTTTCATAACATATAATTAATGTCATCCCGAAAGACCAAGTAGTTTATTATCCTTGGTAAACAAGATAAAACTATAGCTTTTAATTATAATTGAATAGAAACATTAGAGCATATTTTTTTAAGAATAACATTATTCCCTTTATCATATCAACACATATCAAAAAATATTTATCCTTATTGTATCATGGGAAATAGAAACCAAATAAGGTTGATGTTAAATTATTAGTAAGTTTATGTATAGTGGAATATATAATTATTAAATGAATCTTTATCAATAAAGCATGATAAATGGAAAGGAAAATATATATACATACATGACATTTTTATAATTGAGTAGCATAATCATTGGAAAGATAAATAAAAAAAATTCCATTTATTTATTCACTTAACGACCATGAATTGATAAAAAATAACCAATGTGGAATGATCAAAAACTAAAAATACATGCCATTAATCAATAAATTTTCATATATTACAATAAGAGATAATATCATTTTGAAAATATAATGGGTAATAATAAATGATCACTAGGTGAAGAAGATTAATAAATATTGGACTTCATATTTAATTTATCATAATACCACTAATTTCATGATCTATCCCAAATATATTTTAAAAAATAGTGGGTAAAACCCACATTGATAAGTATAACCAACTTATTCATCCCAAGAGAATATCGAATAATAACGAGTCTTCCATTAACGAGTCCCTAACATGTTCCTTTCATTTAAAAATAATTTATTATATATACAATATATATTAAAATTTTTAAATACTATTTTGACCAAATATCGTTATCTAGTAAGGTATAATGATTTATCAATATGTCTCCGGCTCATCAAATAACTATTAATGTAAAAAATATAAGTAAAAATGGAATATAGATTAGGTTATAATCATATATACCAAAAAATAATATGAATATTTAAGGATAAATTATCTTTTAATGTAAAATTATTACGATATTTGTCCCGACCCGTCCCCCGGGGCTCGTATCTTGACTGCCCCAAGCCCGCCTTACATAGGCCAGGGGCTGGTGACTAGGACCAAATGAATAAATCCTGAATATGGGAAGGATTTTCCATTATAACTGAAAAAACACATCAGAGTACACAACGGGAAGAAAAAAACTAAGTAAAACTGTATAGAGAAGAAGTGATGGATATTAAAAGGGGTCGGAAATACAAGGCCAACTGTAAAGTACAAGGAATCCAAAAGTACAACTGAAGAAAAGTAAAGCAGCTACTAGGTCGTCCTCCGTGGTTCCTACTTGAAGGGTAGGTACAGATGGCCTCCTCAGCACTCCCGTCTGTCTGTCTCCTCTGTGTATCATCACACTGTGTGGTCCACCTCTGGGTACCGTCCAGACCTGCAACTCTCTGCCTCAGTCTGCATTGTTTGTTATCTGCAACCAATACAACGAGGTGCGTGCAGATCTCGTATAGGGGTGAGTATAATGATACTCAATTGGGACCCCAAGACCCTCAAGGTCTCACAAAATCCAACAAGGATAAACCACAAAGTATGAAATCAAAGGATATCCATTACTTAGGTATATGTCCATACATATACCTATGTTATCTAGTAACCCATAACAATCATTAGGAAAACACAACATTCATTGACTCTGCTCAAACTAGGATTTTTATTCACGATGTTGAAACCACGGCTGCTAGAGAACTCCTCCTCTATCGAGTACAGTGGGCATGCCGCTACAACCAAGCGCTTCCCACTAACCTTGGACTATTGAGGTACTCCACCTATCGAGTACTGTGGGTCTACCACGCTCACACAGAGGCTCTCTCCAACATGGGTCTTCCACTACAACAAAGCACTCCCCCTCATAGCCTACAGAGGTACTCCTTATATTGAGTACCGAGAGTCTTCCGCTATAACCAAGCACTCCTCTGATGTGGGTCTGGTGCTACAACCAAGAGATCCCCATTGGTCCATCCGAATCACTCAGAGTCGATTGGTCAGCAGTCGTCATGTCTCAGCTAGCTACTAGGTCTCTACAATCTGCTTGCTCGTCATTGGGAGGGTCCGATTGATGATCTAAAAGTCGATACTCTAAGTTTCACAAAATCCCACGTAGAAGTATCTCAAAGGACCTCCATGTCATATGGGTCTCAACGCAACATACATCACATCAATCGGTCTCACGGTATGTTAGTTATTAGCCTTTTAGTCCTCGGGGCCCAGTTGGATTCATTTACGATCCAACCTGACTGTAACTCAACTATACCCCAAAATCCATTGGGGTAAACTCAAAGGACCATCAATCATTGGGATTACCATCACCGTTGAAATTTCTTCAAATGGACGTATCGTGCCAGAGTTATGGCCCAAGTAAGTAAAGGGTTGGTAGTGGGAACGGGTCTGGTCCGACCCGGTCAGACCGACTCGGCCCAACCCAGTTTGGGCCGACCTGATCTGGGTCAACCCAGAAAAACATGATGGATCTGACCGAGCCACTTCTGCGGGTTAAACCACTATGTTAGGCCCAGTCTGCTGGGCTGGGCCCAGTGGACAATAAGGGCGGTTCGACCCGAATGTCGCCACTTAGGCGGCTCAGTGACTCAGATCAGGAGGCTGTGTTAGATCAGCTAGCGACACTGCGGGTCATCTCGGGAGGCCGGGGGCCAGGAGGCCAGCGGGTTGGCTGCGCAGGGCGCAGGCTGGCTGGCTGGAAACCGAGCAGGCCTCGGGTGCGACGGGTAGGCCGCGGTGGCACGCGGGCAGCGCCCGGGGGAACCGGGCAGGGCGCGGGGGCACCCGGATGGCTGCCAGTAGGTCCGGGCAGGCCGCGGTTGCGCACGGGCAGCGCGCGTGGCACACGGGCAGGAGGCCCGGGGCGCAAAATTGTTCGTCCGGAAGAATAGGTGTGTCGCAGGAGCGGTGTGATTCATGGAGGTCACGGGTGCACGGCCTTTTTCATTGTCACCATCTTCGACTCGTCATTCGTCCGAAAAAAACAACACAACAAGAATGATGGAGGAGTCGGGCCATGTTAGTTTGGTCTGCACCCTTCGCATTTAGAGATGATAACATTTGGCTAATCATAATGAAGCTCAACAATTAATTACAACACATTGTATCAATTTTTCATTCGATGATGAGAGGAAGAAAAGGGAAGCATCAATTTTCAATAACCCCCTACCTTGCTCGTAGTTTATTGTTGTTGGCGCAAAAAGACGGACATTATTCGTTGATGGAGTCGTAGAGGAAGACGTAGAGGATCTTCATTCGTCGCATCCGCCATGCACTTCCAAACCCATGTTGCGTTGTCTCATTGATGATGCTCCACTTAGGTAGGTATCTATGGAAGAATTCGAAGAAGTTCTGGGTTCTTTGTTCTTCGTTGGAGAAGGCGTAATCCTCAATGTGTTGGGCATCGCGTCACTTTTCCAGCATTTCATCACATGGTGAAGCCTTCCCAAAACCTCCTCCCAAGCTCCCTATATATAAGAGAGGGGGAAATGTATGTAACCATCATGGAATATTTTATGGTTCTTTTATTAGGAACCTTCCTAAATTCCAACGATGCAGTTACTTAATTAAATTGTGGGGTCAAGCGAATTAAATAGAGTTGATGCAATTTACGAGGTACGTTGGATTTATTATTAGGAGGATTCCAAGAGGCTTCCCCCACATAGCATGCATCAAAACAAAATATATGATTTAATTTTATGTTTACACATAAAATTAATTTTACAGCAATTAATTTTATGTTGACACATAAAATTAATTTGATGCAATTAATTATACATCCACACATAACATTAATTGAGGGGGTTGAGGGGTTTCTTCTCCCCCCCCCATATATTGGGGGGTTAAGTGTTGTGTGGTCCCCACATAAAAACCTCTCACAAGAGGTTATGCTCAGGTGTTCCCCACCACCATAACCTCTCATGGGAGGTTAGGGTGTGATGGTCCCACCTCCAACTCCCAAGTGGAGGTTCTAACCAACAAACACTCCACATGATGGCTAAAAATAAAATAAAGTGTTAGCTAACTTTATTTTATTAATTTTGTTTTATTAAAACCCAAAATCTAACTTTTACTCTTGACCAACTACTGTCAAGGTGAAAGTATCCTTAAGTGAATATCGACGCTGTGAGTTCAACGGTGCCCTCATATTTTAATTCTGATCACCGGTTCAAAAGTTACAAAATTCCCCTCGTGCACTTAATAAAAGTAACTGAAATTTTTTTTGGAAAATTATTATCAGTCACCCTTGACTCGCGCCAATCCTGGTTAGGATATTCCTAGGTGAAACAAGCCCCAACGAACCCAACGGTACTCTCAGAATTTAAATCTGAGTTACCATTTAGAAGTTATGAATTTTATAATAAAATAATTGTCACTTAATTATTTTATTTGCGGCCAAAATCATACTTTCTCTGGTTGCCTGTGATGGCCAAATGTAGAATCTTCTTCATGAAATCATACACTCATGCGTTCAGTGGTGGTCTCATATTTTTAATCTGAGTTACCATTTATGAGTTACAAGCATTTGAAAAATAAACTAATTTATTTAATTATTTTATTTACGATTATTCCATTTTGGGTTTCCTCATAGGAGGCCCACGCCGAATAATATTAAGTCATGCAAATGGTAAAACCATCATCCTGAGTGCAACGGTGCCATCAGATATCTGATCCGAGTTATCATTTAAGAGTTATTCCACATTTTCAGGTAAACTGCTTAGGCGCGTTAACATAATCTTAACAAAAACTTCGATGGATCAATTCGGGCACTCCGGTCCTCGGAATCATGCACCGTCAAGTTTCACGGACTCGTAAAATTTTCATTTAATTAAAAAAAATTACATGGAAATTCTGGGTCTTTATATTCTCCCCACCTCAGGGCTCTACGTCCCCGTAAGCCACAACTCACAACTAAGGGAAATTCTGGGTCTTTACATTCTCCCCATGTTCTCTCCTAGAGGTTCCCATGCTGCCAGCGAACGTGCACCAAAGGAATCAACCGTACATTAAGGACCCAGTCCTATTGATACTCAATCTATACTAGAACCTTTGTAAAAGTATCCCCATAATCAACTTCCAACTCACCATCCTCAATGATGTTGGAAGGGTCATGCACATATCTCCCCATCTGGGATACGTGGAAGACGTCGTGCACCCAGTGAAATTGAGGATGAAGAGCTAAGCGGTAAGCTGCCAGTGGGTGCGGGTAGTTGGAACCTCCACTTGGGAGTTTATGGTGGGACCGCCACACCCCAACCTCCCATGAGAAGTTATGGTGGTGGGGCCTACTCGAGAATAACCTTCCGCGAGAGGTTACGACATGGGGACCACCCGAGACCCATAACCTCTATATTAAATGATAGGGGTGGGGACCACCCGACCCCTATTAAGGATGTAGGATAAAACCCCCCACCTATACCTATTTAATGAGGGAGATCATCTTTCGATTCACCTAATTAAATGTGACACCTCTCATGAATTTAATTAGGTGAGGCCCACTTATTTAATTCTTCAATTTTGAATTACGTGCCAACGTAATAATTGAAAAACCGTCCTATTATTTTCGTTGGAATAATTTTTTTTTGTGGAGGCTTTGAGAGGAAATCTAGAGAGAAAATATCCCAATGAAGAATGCAAAAAACCTGAAGAATGCCGACAACGCTCTTTCTTCTTCGACTTCTTCCCCGTCCACCTGCAGATCAACTCTCTACAATGTTGTCAATGAACTGACGCAGCTCAGAATTGAGGACGTGTGTTGGACGTGACAAACAATAATATCATCTATCAATCTTTCATTACACCATCAACAAACTATGTGTGTCGATCAATGAATCAAAAGTTAGGGGTTATTTCCTTTAAAGTACCATGTTCTTCCATCCTAAAATGAAAAACATTGATTTTTACTTTTTGCGGGTGGGGTGTTGTGTTCTGTTCTTGAGAACATATTTCTACCAACCTAAATGAGGAGGATGTGGGCCCAACCAACATGGCCCGAACCCTTTGTTCTTTTTGTGATGACTCCACGATTGCATGGAAATGAGGAGACGATGACAAAGATGGTGAACACTAGCCGCGTTACCGACAGCTTACCCACGTAATAAACTGTGCACTCCGAACTACCCCGTGCCAGCCTGCCCGCGTGCTTCCACATCCTATGTCAGCCTTACCCTGCGTCTTTATGCCCTGTGATGCCAGACCACGTTCCCCATTCACTTCTTGGCACCATCGATGCCCTGCCCGGCACCCCCGTGCCACCTACCCGCGCGCCCCGTGCATAGCCCGACTCCGCCGGTGCCCTGTCTATTTCCCTGAATCGCTGCCTGCGCCCCAGCGCACTGCCCCGGCTTGCTGCCCTGCTTCATGGTGCCTACCATGAACTTCTTCGTGCTTCCTGATCCCAAGTGCACTGCCCCGGTGGCCCGGTTGGCGACCTCGTGGCCCCTTGCAATGACCTTCCCAGCACCCCCGCGAACCCTACCACATCCTGCCCGGTGCACCTACGACCTGCCCGGCGGCTAGCCGGTATACCTGTGCCCCGAGCGACCTTCCCGCTGGCCTCCCAGCCACCGACCTCCAGAGCTGACCTGCAGTGTTCCCCCACAGTGTCTCTGGCCTAACCGGCCCCGCCTCTCAGGCCGAGTCATCGAGCCGTCTACGTGGCGACGTTCGGGCTGAACTGCCCTCACAGTTCGCTAGGCCGGGCCCATTTGATCGGGCATAAATTAAGGGGATGACCCACCCAATGGGCTAGATCAGAACAATTGGGTCTGTTCAGGTTGACCCAGACTGGGTCGGCCTAGACAGGGCTAGGCCAAGTCGGTCCAACCGGGTCAGACCAGACCCAGGCCCACTACTAACTCTTTATTTACTTTGGCCTAACTTTGGAACCAGACATTCGTTTGAAAAAACATCAGTGGTGCTGGTAATCTTGATGATATATGGTCCTTTGATTATACCCAACTAGAGTTTTGGGTATAGTTATGTTACGTCTAGGTTGGATCGTACACGAATCCAACCTGGCCCCCAGGACTAAAAGCCTAATAACTAACAGACCTGGATTTCAATTGGTGTGTCGTCTTTTGCGTTGATACCCCTATGACGTGGAGGTCCTTTGAGATACATCTACGTGGGTTTTCATGACACATGGATTAAGGACTTGTTGCATGTCGAGCGGACCCTCCTGGTGAGGAGTGAGGTGATTCAAAGAACTAGTAGCTGGCTGAGACATGACGACTGTTGACTGATCGACTAAGAGTGATTCGGATGGTCCACTTGGGAGCACATGGTTGTAGAAGCAGAACCACAGTGGAAGAGATCTTGGTTGTAGAGATAGAACCACAATACTCGATTGAAGGAGTACATCTGTAGGCTATGTGGGGGAGCGTTTGGTGGTAGTGGCAGACCCATGGTAGGGAGTGCCTCTGTGTGAGCACAACAGACCCACAATACTCGACATGTGGAGTATTTCAGTAGTCCAAGGTTAGTGGGAAGCGCTTGGTTGTAGCGGCAGGTCCACTGTACTCAATAGAGGAGGAGTTCTCCAGCAGTCGTGGTTTCGACAGCGTGAGTAAAAATCATGGTCTGAGCTGAGTCAATGACTTTTGTGTTTTCCTTATGATTGAGATGGGTTACGTGACTACTTAGGTATATATATGGGCAAATATCTAAGTAATGGTTATCTGTTGATTTAATACTTTGTGGTTTATACTTGTTACATTTTGTGAGACCTTGAGGGTCTTGGGGTACCTATTGGGTATCGTTATACTCACCCCTACACGAGATATGCATGCACTTCATTGTGTTGTTTGCAGACGACGGACAATGCTGAATGAGGTAGAGAGTAGCAGGACTGAAAGGTATCCAGAGGTGGACCACTCGGCATGACGGTACACAGAGCGGACAGACAGATGTGGAGTGTTGAGGAGGCTATCTGCAACTACCATTCTGGTAGGAACCCAGGAGGATGACCCATTAGATGTTTTACATGTTTTCAGTTGTAAATTTACTTTACTTTTGGGCTTGTATTTCCGTCCCGTTTTACTTTAAAACACTCCCTTTTGTATACAAATTTACTTACTATTTTACTTCCTGTTGTGTTCTATGATGTGTGTGTTTAGTTTATAAAGGCCATGCCTTCCTAGTTTAGGGATTTACACCTTCGGTGCTAGTCGCCAGACCCTGGATTATGGATGGCAGGCTTGGGGTAGTCACAATACGGGCCTCGGCAGACGGGTCATGACAAATTGGTATGAGACGACGTGCGAGTGATGATGAGGCCATCTATACCTACCCTTCAGCTAGGAACCCTGGAGGACAGCCCACTAGCTACTTTACTTTACTTCAGTTGTACTTTTGGTTTCCCTGTACATTACAGTTCGGAATGTATTTTTGGCCCCTTTTACTTTCTAGCACTTCTTTTGTATACAGTTTTACTTAGTTTTTTTTAGTTGTGAACTATGATGTATTAGTTTTCAGTTATAAATGCAATGGCTTCCCATTTTAGGGATTTACACCTTTGGTGTTAGTCGCCAGCCCTTGGTTTATGGATGGAAGTGTAGGGGTAGTCACCATACGGGCCCTGAGGGACAAGTTGTGACAAATTTTTATTAGAGGAGCAGGTTCTACTGTATAAAATAGGATTCTTATCTTTCTTTTCTATGAAGCGATATTGTTAAGATTACTGAGTGAGGTTTTCAGTTCAGGGGGTCCAGTTTTGGTGCAGCGGACGATGTATCCATACACCAGGACCCTTACAACTGATCTCCGACTCAGTGCACGAAAACATTGATTGCGTGTGTGTTTTCAAATGTTTTCTTTTTGTTATATCAAGAAGTTGTTCCCACCATGTATAATATTTTGACCAAGTCGCATCTGTTCAAGATGCCTCCATATAGAAAGCCAGTTAGAGTTCCGAGAGAGTATATGATGACGACCCATCGAGCGATGAGGCTCTAGTGTAGGGACCTATAAAAATGTTGGCACCTTCGGGTGGTGTACTAGCAGCACCACCACCTGTTGGGTAACAGATGCAACCAGCCGCACTGGCAGATGGTAAACGCCAACTGAGCGCATTGTACGAGTTCCAGCGGCAGATGCCTCTAAGGATATGAGGTGAGACAGATTTAGAGGCAGTAGAGGACAAACTAGAGGTAATTTCTAGAGTTCTACACCTAGTTGAGACACCAGTTGAGCTGATGGTGATCTTAGCTACTATTGTTTCCTAGTGAGTGACCATTATGTTGGTCTGTATAGTGATGAGGCTTCGGTATGTGGATCGTTGCCCGAGATTGTACCTTTAGGTAGTGTGTCATCTATATCACTTCCTGTTGTTCAAAATTTACAATCAGTGGTACTAGTAGATGACACATGTAGGCTTAGTTCCTTACTCGTGTATCAACATCAAATACCCCTTAGGTTCTGAGGCGAGCCTAACTCACAAGCGGCTGGTGACTGGCCTGAGGAGGTGGCTGAGAGTTCTCTTGAGCTTGTTTAGCTTCGTCAGGATAACATGTCGATAGATGAAAATTTATCAAGGTGTACTGATCGTTCATGGTACTTGATGAATAGGATACGATCCGTAATTTAGGGCCCAAACTACCGATAGAGGTGTGTTTTAGGACATTCGTGCCCGCACCTAGACAGAACCTTTTCGGATTGAATGTTCTTTGGATGAGCGGATACAACTAGTGAATGTTAGTAGGGTGAAAGCATGAAACAGATTCCAATCTCAGAGACTTGAGTGTGTAATATGTTTTGAAGAGAGGAAGTGTTAAGGACTGATGTATCTTTAGGGTAGAAGACATGGAAGGATGGCTAGGAGAGTAGCATGAAGTGGTGTACATTTCAACATGTTACAACCACCCCGTCATGTGGAACCCGCCAAGCACAGGGAGCTAGAGGACAACGGAAGAGATTAGTTGCATGCGGTCATGGAGTGTGACCCAAGGGCTCTAGGAATTATTTGACATATGGTCTGTGTCTAATACTAGCTGTCGTATCTATAGACATAGGTACTAATAATTCATTCCTTCCACAAATCTTGTACAATACCTATAGATTCCAATTAAAATTTTGACTTGACCCTCACGTCTGGAGATACCTTTGGGAGGAGACCAAATAATCACACTTTTTCCGATAGTGTGATCTGACCCTTGAGGCGAGAGATTCGGTTGGAACATCTTGGTGGTAGCGTCGAGGCCTTACAACGTTAGTTTGGGTTTGGAAATGACATCCATAGTTAACACATAGATTGACTGTATTAGGAAAAAAGTTTTCCGTTTATCTACAATGTTGGGATGGGGTTTTCCTTGGTCGGAGAAAAGGAAAACTCAGGCAGCACAGGATGGGCTCATGCATAAGGGGGTGCAGCCGATCACTCATGAGTCATCCAGACTTACCTTGTACCAGACTTCTCCATTGTTACAACACCACTAACAGCCTTGGAAAATAATGGGAAACCCTTTATGTCATCAGAGAGATGCCATATTAGCTTTTAAGAGCAGAGGCTGAGGCTAACTAGTGCCCCAATCTTGAGGCTTCCAGAAGAAGGTATAGGGTACGTAGTCTACTGCAACACATCAGGGACCAGACTCGTGAGTGTCCTGATGCAGGAGCAAGCAGTGACCGTGTATGGTTCTCAACAGCTGAGACAAGATGAGAAGAACTATGCTACACATGACATGGAGTTAGCAGTAATGGTATTTTCCTTGAAGATGTGGTGACACTATCTAATGGGAGAGTGTTTTACCGTGTACTCTAATCACAGGAGTCTTATTTATATCTTCTCTCATAAGGACCTGAATCTGAGATAGCGGCGATGGATCGAGTTCCTCCAGGACTATGACTTTGAGATAGTCTATTCTCCTGGGATGGGGAACGTTGTAGCAGATGCTCTTAGTAGGAGATCTGGTATAAAACTGCTAGGAAAGGTGACATAGCATCTGGCTGCCTTGCAAATATTCATTCTGGATAAAGATGGAGCAGCCTATCTATAGTCTCCCATGATCACTCTTCCGCTTCTTCAGCGAGTCTGGTAGGGACATTGTGGAGACACAGACTGTGAGACACGACATGCTAAGATATCCACAGGGCAGGCACCTAATAGATTTTCTGAAGGTGAAAAGCACATCATCCTCTTCGAGGGTGACTGATAATAATTTTCTGGAGTTATTTTCAGGTACATTTAGTAAACGCGCAAGTGGGGTTTTGTAAACGTACCAGAAAAAATGTTCGGAAAATAATTATCAGTCACCCTCGACTCGCACTAGACGAGGTTAGGCTCTTCCTAGTTGAAACATGCTTCAATGAACCCAATGGTACTCTCAGATTTTCAATCCGAGTTACCATTTAAATGTTAAGAATTTTTCAATAAAATAATTGTCACTTAATAATTTTATTTGCAGCCAAAAACTAACATTCTCATGTGTCCTACACTGGACAATGTTTGTATCTTATTAATGAAAGCATACACTCACGAGTTTAATGGTGGTCACATATTTTTAATCCGAGTTACCATTTTTGAGTTATAAGCATTTGAAAAATAAAATAATTTATTTAATTATTTTATTTATGATTATTCCATTTTGTGGTTTACTCATAGGAGGCATGTGTCGACTAATCATAAGTCTTTCCAAGGGTAAACCCACCATCTAGAGCGCAACGATGCCATCAAATTTTTGATCCGAGTTACCATTTAAGAGATATTCCACATTTTCCGTAAAACTGCTTACACGCATTAACTAAAGATTAACATAACCATTGACGGATCATTCCGGGCACTCCAGGCCTCAGAATCACGCGTTGACAGATTTTACAGTCTCATTAAATTCCCATTTAATTAAAAAAAATTACATGAAAATTTTGGGTCTTTATAATATTTTTGTTTGTTTCAAGAAAATGTTAACAATCACAAAAGTAATTTAGATTTCACAATAACTCTTACCATTTAGTAATTTTCAAGTTAAATCCCCATCGATGAAATTATATAAATTGGCACATACAATACCATAAATAATGAAGGATTAAGGATATTTCAACTTATATGGGATGTTTATACATTCTATAAATGTGAATCCATGCATTATAAAAAATAATTCACAATGGAATGTAAATTGAGATAAAACCCCTTAACTTACACCCCATTTTGGTTAAACTGTATTTAAATTACATTATAGTGGTTTTAAATTATTAATTAACAAAATTAAGAACCATATTAATATTTATAATATCATATATTTTTCTTTTATTACATATTATTACATGTTCATTAATAGTATTTCATTTTTTTATTATTCTAGGTTTCAGTTTCCATATTTTCTCTTGCACGTTGCTTCCTAATGATAGAGTTATTGAAAATATTTGTAAAATAATATCATATATATAATAATATAAATAAAATAATTATCATATTTTTATATTAATTATACTTTCAATACAATTATTGAAGGGTGGTTATTAAAAATGAAAATGCTATGAACATGGAGGCGTTAGGCCGTACCTACACGTGATTAACATTTCCATTTTTCAATTATTATAATGGAAATAATGTAAGTAATACATAATATTACCATAATTATAATAATATAATAATTAACATATTATATTTTTATATATATCATCCATGTGATGTGGGGATTAAAGATACTCACATCACTTCATCAAGGAAGTATTCCACACGAAGACAAAAAATGTTATCATCATTACATGAGTGAAAAGGAATGAAAAAATCAAATATATTGTCTTCACTGAAAGATAAATATTTCATTAATATCATAATTATTTAACTTATATCTCATTTATTAATTACCTTTATCTTTATCACCTTCCACATGATGTGTTAGTAAAAGACGAATCACATCGTTCCGTGAGGAAGTATTCTTCCATAGCCATGAGAGAAAATTTCATATCTCTAATGGAATTGAAATTAAAAATAAACATCACATACATAGAATAAATAGGGATAAAAATATTAATTTTATCATTTATATACTTCATATACATTATTTTATTCAACCATTAGAGGTGGAAATAGAAAAATGAACGACATCAATTCATGAGGTGGTCGTCCGCCATACACACACACGATGATTTCATAACCCAATTGATGGAAGTGGATATGGTGGTAGGAAATGAAAATATTATAAAAAAATATTTAATATCAATTATATTGATGTTTTTTGAAAATAATTTGTTTAACAAAAATTGATTTATGTGTATAATTAATTGATACAAATACGCTTATTGAAAAACATTACATCTTCTTCAGGTGTCCTCTATAGGTATGAAATAATGAGTTCAAAGGCGGAATTAATTCCAAAAGTAAGGCTTCAAGGATTATGGGAGTGTATTTTGGATGTGATTAGGGTAGGTCAAAATATAATCCAATTGGATGGAATGTGTGATGAAGATAGTAAAATGGGTGGCCTTTTATAATTGTGGGGGGGGGGGGACACAATAACTATTTTTTGAAATGAAATTAATGATTACACATTTTTCACATGTCACAAGGGTCAAATAGTGGAAATTAACAATAATTAGAGGTGTAATGGTACAAAAATTTCCATCCAATTTTTATTTGATAGGTTTATATTCCATTTTACCTTATCTTTTTTGGTTTAGCCACCAAAAAACATTTTTACCTAACCACAATAAATAATTTTTTATTCATTCATTATTTATTTTGGTTAAAAATTAATTTTCCACAAAAAAAAATTAAAAAAAATATTATTAATTAAATGATTTAATACATTTTCCCAAATACTATTCATATAGTTGTCAATATTTAATTTCAATATAATCTTGTATAAATTATTAGAAACAGTGTTTTTAGAGCCAAAAACGTCAAAATTTCATGAATACATTATATCTAAAATCAACATGAAAATGATATGAATGAATTTAATAGGATTAATTTTTATATACTTGAACACATTATTCATTAAAGAAAAATAAAAATACAACGTATCATTACAAATTAATTAAATGAAATGGATATTTTCAATTAAAATCAAATATTTTTCACTATACATCCAAAAAATGAGAATTTCTAAAATAAATATAAACAATTCACCCTAGGATAATATTTATATTATTATTTAAAAAAGATATTTTGCTTTTCCAAAATAATTTACTAAAATTTTTTAAAATTAATTTTCTATTATTTTCACATGGTAAGTGTAATCACTCGTTTATAAACCAATATTTGTTTTCTAGAAAAAAAATTATTTTTCATCTAAATGATTCATATTTTATTTATAGTAAATATATAAATCATAAATATGTGTAAAATTTATATGTTAAAATTTTAGTTAATCATATTCGTAATCACCATTCTAGCAGATAGTTGATAACATCCATATTAAATACTAACATTAATTGTATATTGTTGTTCGGTAAAACTTAGTCTTTTGTGTAAAACAATCTATATATTAAACCCATTGATGTGTTTATTGGATTTCATTGAAGAAATTAAATTTACTAAAAAATTATATTATAATATTTTTTGTGTCATTTTTTATAACACGTCGAACACAAAATCCCAAATCCAGTGCATTATTTTATTACATTGACATGATTACAAGAAATCAAATCCCAGAGGACCATTTCACATGACAGTCTTGGAAAGACAAATTACATACATGATACCCATGAAAAATTGTGAAATATAAAATAAAAACATAACAAATTATATAATTATATAAACTACATCAATAAAATCTTATTCAAATATTTCTTCTTGATGGCATAGAGAAATAAAAAAAATAAGGGAGAGATCAAGTGAACATTAAGGGTAAGTAAAGAAGAAGAAAAAATAAATCAATGAGAATAAAATATCATTTCAATGTAAATAACAAATAAAATATTCCATTCAAATATATATACATGGAAAAATAAATATGTTAAGGTTTGAAATTAAACCTCATGCCATCTAAATCAATTAACTCAAAATGAAATGTATTCATAGATATGTTGACGCAAAAATCAAATAGATAAATAATAAATGAATATTAATGAGTGAAATGACTAATTATAAGATTCAATTTTTCCTATGTACATGTGAATGGTCTCATTATGACGTTTCACAAGAGGATTTATCTATCAGGTAAAACCCATCAAATTTGGCCAGCTATTTCATCTCATGAGACTACTCATGCGTCAAGAGGCTATATATAACCATACCCCCCATGTCGGAATAGACGAAAGCATTCCACATTTATAAAATAAATAATTTTCATTATCAAATATGCATATTTGGTTAATAAAATGGATTTATCATTAATTAATCATTAGAGGATAAGTAACAAAAAGGATTGTTGACATTACAACATATTTGAGGAAAAATAATATTTAATCACACCAATGTGTCTCGTACCACCTTAAAACATTTAAATAATAATTCCTCATGAATTAAATGAAACATATAATATCATGACAATAAATATATTATTGATATTACATATTAAAAGGAATTACATACACTAAATAAAATTTAATTGGTTCATAATAAAAAATAAGTCTCAATGGAATGTAAATTGAGACAAAATTCTCATACATTAACCTTCCTTTTATCAAGTGCCATGTCTCCTCATATATTGTGGCTTATTATATGTTACTAACATATAAAATATTTATAATAATATTAAAAATATCACATATAAATTCATATAATATCTTATGACACATCTGTTAACAATATTTCATTATTTTGTATATTTCATGTGTTAATTTCCTAATTTTCCAAGTATGATTTGACGTATTGATTGTTTTTATTTTTAATTTTATCATAGTTTAGTCCCCTAAAGAATTTATACCATTAATTATTTTTTATATATATTCATTACATATAAATTTATAATATTGTGTAATGTTTGGAGTTAAAAATGAAATGCACCCTTCATGGAGATGATAGGTCGTACGTATGCTTGAACGCTACATTAATTTCATTTTCATATTAAAATAATGAAAAATAAATGATACATATACATATATATATATATATATATATTAATTTCAGTATCATATATATGTAATATATTTCATATATTTTTATTAATATCATTTTTAATGTGTTCCATGTATAACTTGAATGAATCATATCGCATTGAGTGGGCGGTAGTCCAAATTCCCACAAGCAATGTTATCATATTAACACAAAATGGAATGGGTAGACATATGTTTTATAAAATAATTATAGAAGCATAAATATATAATAAATGTTGTATATATCATTTATAAGGAGGGTTCCCATCATAATGGACACTATGATAGGTGGTATGGATAAAATGAAAAATCATCATTTCCTGAGGGAGTAGTTCATCGTACATTTATTTTGTATGTTTTTTACCCATTACATAGATGTATGAGAATGTCTAGTTTGAAAAATTTACATTAAAAATCATAGTACATTTTGGATATAGGTATTTATATAATCATATAATAAGAATATTTTAGTGGTGGAGAAAATAAATGAAACTTGAGATCTCAAGAGAATATGTTACTTATTAATCAGGTAACTCCTTCTAGTTTGTTCTAAATGCTTACATGGATTGGTTAATTTCTAATGAGATGGTTATAGGTATAGGGGAGAGATTTTGGGAGGCTGTTTTTTATGATTTTGGATTAGATATGTTTTTTGGGAGGTGTGAGGAAGAGGTATAGTGCATGCCTTTTTATAGTGGAGGGAGAGTGTCACTTTTGTAAATACCAAATGGTATTCATTAATGGGTGGTCTACAATTAATAATGTGAATAAAAATAGAAAAAATAATGTATTAAAGAATAATAATGTTAGATTAAAACCTAAACATCACAAAAATATGTGAATTTTGTTAATTTGGTTCCTTAACTCATATGATTTCCCAATTTTATCATTTTTTATTAGTGAAAATAGTTTTCTAATCTAAATAATTTAACCCTGAAGACTAAAATAATTATTTATTTATCATTAAATATATATCCACTATATTATAATATGGTATCTATCTTATAAAATAAGAATCCCATGTGGTTTGGAAAATATCATAAAAAAATGTATGTGACACACTAAAACACCATTCATAAATAAATCCATCCATTATAAGGAATGGAGAATGTCTCTTGTCCTGCGGGGGGTTTCTCTAACCCGAGATCTCCATATTTATCGGGAGTTCCTATGGCAGATTCTATCTTGACTGGAAAGCTAAAATCGTTCAAAGAAGCGGTCACGGGAGTCCCAGATTCGGTGGATAATGTCCTACCTCGTATTCCGGCGATCAATCTGGAACCTAGGTTTCTGGAGAAGATCGATGGTCTGACTGTGGTTGAGATTTCGGAGAGGAATCTTATGGAGGCTTCAGACTACCACAAGCTTTCTGTCGTGGTGCGTTTCAGGCCGAATAAACCTCATTTGAAGGTTTTTATGGCTCTGATTGATTCGTGGGGTCTTCTACAAAAGGTTTCGGTGTCGGAATTATCCAGGTTTTCCTTTTTTATGCATTTATTTAATAAGGAATATTTTTTATGCGCCTGGTTAAGGGTGGATAGACGGTGTGATTCTCTGCGATTCACATTGTCTCGTTGGTCTTGGTATTATCACTATGGGAAAGAATCTCTAATTGCGGCGGTCTGGATTAAACGTCCGGGTCTTCCCCTACTATTACAAAATCCATCGATTCTGGATGCTCTAGGGGATTCTATACGGAATTTTCATAGCTCAGACTTGAATTTCATGACTCTTCAGGAAGCGGCCTGTCCAAGGGTTTTTTTAAATATATCTATCGATGAAATTTCCTCCGCATCTACTTGTCAATATTCCTAAGGGTTTCAATTGGTGGCAACACTTAATTTATCAGGCTCCTTCAAGGTACTGTGCAGCGTGCGGCTTACAAGTTCATTCGCTTGAGAAGTGAAGGAAGAGGAGACTGAAAGTGAAATCTCATGGAGGTTAGAAGGGCATGGGTGTTATTACATCTTCGTTTGATTAGGGACTAGCGAAAGACTCTGGAATCAGTATGGTCTAGTCAAGAATGACTGAAAATTTGGTGCATAGGTTGTCGTTCCTCCAGGAGGAAAAGGAGATCGACAGGGCTGCACCTTTGGTTTCTGCTAAGTCAAATCAATCAGCAGGCACTTTAGAGCATCTGCCTAATGCTATGAGTCATTCTGCCACTATGGAAGATATCTCAAACTTTCCCAGTTCGTCTATGATGACTTGGGAAGAAGGGGAAATTTGTGAGGCTGTATATCCCCCGAAACATCCCACGGAGATTCCTCCTCCATCACATTGTTTTCATATTTCCACCATATTGTCTTCAGATTCATTTAAGAGATCCGTTTTGACCTCATCTGGCTCTTCCAAAAATTTTATGAAATGGGGTCCGAAGAAGGCTTTCTCTGAGGGGTTAAAGATGGAGATGAGTGCAGCTATGAATTCTAATCACAGGCTGGTGTTACTCTCCCTAATATAAGAGGATTCGACTACATTCTTCCCTCCAGCTACATCTTTTAATAGAATTTCTTTGATAGAGGGGGTGGACAGTCCATTCAAGCATAAGGTTCTTACACCGAAGAAATCCACATCTCCTGATGGTCTTTCTACACCGATTAACAGATCAAAGTCCAAGGAGGATGGTAAACTTATCTGGGATCCAAAATCAGGTACTCTTGGTCGTAAGGCCAAGCTCTCTTTATTTTAATGTTATCCCTGATTTTATGGAATTCTAGAGGTTTGGCGTCGCCTGCTAAGGATGCCGTCATGGCCTCTGATTTCAAGAAATATAATGTGTCATTGGTTGCTATTTTGGAACCAAAGCAAGATTCCATCAAGATCGCTTCTTTTGCTATGAAAATGGGGTTCGGTTATTCTAAGAAGGCTTATCCTGAAAATAAACACATCTGGATATGTTGGAAAACGGATGTGCAGGTAGAGGTGGTCCATTCTTGGGACCAATGTATTACGGTTAAGATTTTAAAGAAGGGATCAGTTCTTCTATTTTCTTTCATTTATGCCAACAACGACGTGCAAGGTAGACAGTACCTTTGGGACTACTTGGCTTCCTTTGACTTGGACTTCCATGGTTGGTTGGTGTCGATTTCAACATGATTGTGGTGAATTCCAAAAAAGGGGAGGAATTGGCAACACTAACATTGGTATGCATGATTCCAGAAGCTCTATTTCAAGTAGGGGGCCTCTAGACTTGGGTTTCAAGGTATGAAAATACACTTGGTGCAATAACCGTAAAGTCAACAGTCGTATTTGGAGTCATCTTGACCCGTGTTTAACCAACTTGCAATGTTTGGACTCGTTCTCCAAAACCTTGGTTCCCCATTTGTCTCATGTTCTGTCGGATCATGCTCCATTGCTGGTGGAAGTGAAAAGAGGTGAGGCTGATAATTTTCCTTTTGTTTACTCTTCGAACTGGCATCGGGTTAATGGCTTCCTACAAATGATGAGAACATCTTGGGAAAAGGAGGAGACTGGGAGGTCTTGGGTTTGCCTCTCAAGGTGGCTTAGGCGCCTTAAACTCGATATAAAGGGATGGTTGCAGAATAATCCTTTTGGCGATGTGTCGATTGAATTGTTACAAGTGGAGATGGATATAATTGAAGAGGAGCTCCAAATAAGCTGGGATGAGGGTAAATTTTTGTTGCTTTGGGATAAACGTAGTCTTCTGATGGCGCGATTGTTGGAAATTGAGAGAGACATTAAACATAGATCAATAATTCACTGGCTTAAGGTGGGAGATCAGAATAATGCTTATTTCCAGGCTTTTTTTAAAGAAAGAAAAAATATGGAAATAAATTTTAGGCTATAGGATGGTTCCTACACATCATATTTGAATGTGGAGGGGGAGCTGGCTTTGCAACATTTTGAGAAGCTTATAGCAGGAGAGGCTGTTACTAATAACCGTGGTTTATCATGGGAGGAATCAAAATTTTTGGGTGGCTTGCCAAGGTAGTTAGTGGAGGAGGATAATGCGGCCTTACTAACTATTCTTTTAGAGGAGGACATTTGGGGAGTTATTCGCAGCATGGCTCTTGAGAGCGCTCCAGGCCCGGATGGTTTCCCTGGTGATTTCTATGTGGCCACTTGGGAGTTTGTGGGGAGACAAGTCATTGAGGTGACTCAAGATTTTTTCCAGGGTGGTTCTATTAACTGATGCTCTTATGCCTCCAGGGTGTTCCTCATTCCAAAAGTGAAGGACCCGAAAAATCATAATCAGTATAGACCTATATGCTTATGAAATGTTTCTTACAAAATTCTGGCTAGTCTGATTGCTAAGAGGTTGAATGAGGTTATACCTCGGATTGTGTCGCAAGAATAACATGGGTTTGTGAAAGGTATAAATATTCAAGGAGCAATTGGAATTTCTATGGAGTTAGTGGAGGATATTAACAAAAAATTTGTTGGCTCCAATGTTATTGTACAAGTGGATATGGATAAGGCGTATGATAAATTGGAATGGAGTTTTATTATCCAGTCCATGAGAAGTATGGGTTTTCATGAGTGGGTCATTGATCTTTGCTTTAGATGTTATTCCTCGCTGTGGTTGTCAGTCTCTCTTATGGGGAAAGGGTTTGGTTTCTTCAAAAGCCTACAGGGTGTGAGGTAAAGAGACCCTTCATCTCCCTCTCTATTCATTCTGGCCTAGGATACTTTATCTAGAAATCTACATAGAAGCATAAGTGTAAGAAGTATTTTACCATACAGACAGACCGAGGTAGGCTGTATTTCACACCTCATGTTTGCGGATGATATTCTTATTTTCATTAAATGTAGGAGGAACTCTCTTTTTTAACTTCATGAAGATCATGGGGGTGTATGTGGATCTAAGAGGACGAAGAATTAATTCAAGAAAGTGCAGCATTTTCATATCCAACAAGTGTTTGGCTCGAAGAAGTAGGAACATTCAAGATACTCTTGGAATACAGAGGAAACAGTTTCCTATGATTTATCTCGGAGAACCAATCTCTTTTAGATGGATTAAAAATTCGTTCTTTGAGGATATTATGAGTAGAATTCTGGGGAGAATTGTGAACTGGAAGAGCATATTTTTAACCTTTGGTGGCCGAATCACTCTAATCAACAACGTTTTGTCCTCCATTCCGATGCACGTGTTCTAAACTATCACTCCCCCAAAAGGGACCATAGATAGGATGGAAAAGATCATGAATTATTTCTTATGGGATTCAATTTCCCTTAGACGATTCCATTGGGCCTCCTGGAACCGTATGGATAAACCAGTGGTGGAGGGCGGTATTGGTCTAAGGGACATAAAAGAAGCCATGCAAGCTAGGCAAGCTCGATTATCTTGGGATTTTCTTGAGGTGGAATCGTTATGGGCCACTCTTCTAATAAATCACTATGGAAGTCATTGGGATGATTGGAAAAGTCATCGAGGAAAGCTCTCGAAGTTGGCTAGATTTATTCTACAGCTTTAAGAAACTCTCCAAGAGGCTACCCAATGGGTGGTTGGGAGAGGATAAATTAACTTATGGAGGGATAACTTGGTGAGAGAGACAATGTTTTTCTAGGATGTCCGGGTCCTGATATGACTGTTAGAGAGGCAAGCATTTATCTTGCAATGCTGGAGGTGATTCTGAGTAAGGAGCATATGGGGGTATTTAATAGCATTTCCTTTTCAGAGGAGACAGGTATATGTTGTTTTACCAGATCTTTTGCTGGGTACTTTAATGGACATGATTTTAGAGAACTGCTGCACTCAATATCGGTGCAGATTGAATGGGATCTGCGATTATGGTGTAAGGATATCCCTGCTAAGATGAATTTTTTGGTCTGGAGGTTGTGGAATTGGTATATTCCAACGGATGACAATATTCAATCAAATGGTATTTCTCTGGAGTCTCGTTGTTTCTACTGCAATAGTCTGAGCAATGAGTCTGTCTTGCATCTGTTCTGTATGAGTGATTGGGTTGTTGGACTATGGTCTGCTATTGATATATAGGCATCTTCTGGATGTGATTTCAACTCTATACAGGACTTCATCTCTTTATGTTTTATGGATTCTGAACATAGTGATATGCAGAAGAAAACTGGCAGCATCACCTTCAGTGCTATATGCTGGATTATTTGGTAGTCACGAAATACAACCAGGTTGGACAAGAGACCTGCACTCTCTAGTATGCTGATAAAGGTGAAGGTTCTCATTTCCGAGCTGGTTGTTTGTTTGAAGGGTGGGTAAAATTCCCAGGCGCTGAACAAGTTCCCTAATAGACCAATGAAAAATAATAGTTTTCCAGGTCAGTGGGTAAAGTGGAATCCTCTTGATAGTGGTAAGAAGCTTAATGTTGATGGTTCTTTCATGAATGAATGCATGTGAGGGGGTGGTCTGCTCAGGGATTCAAATGGGTCAGTGTTCTTTGCTTTAAGTGTGTTCTATGGTCTGAGAAATTCCTTATGCGCGAAAGTGTGTGCCTTTCTCATAAGAGTCTCTCTAGGAAAAAGGTCAGATTCCATGTGGGTACGGCTGAATCTGATTCGGAGATTTTGGTGCAGTCTATACAAAGAAAACACAATCCTCCATGGGATTTAATCTGTCTCGTTAGAAGATGTTCGAAAGAAATCAATGAGTGTTTCAGGGTTTATCATATATGGAGAGAAGCTAATTTTGTTGCGGATGCTCTTTCTCGTGCAGGAAAAGAGGAGGAACCATTGGTGATTTACTCCGCTGTTGGATCTCTTCCACAGGAATGTAAGGATGTTGTTCAGGGGGATTCCCTTGGACTTCATCATTTTTGATCCCCGTGATTTGTATTTTTGCAGATGTCCTACCATCCTTTAATAAAAAATTAATTTTTGATCGATTGACACACTGAAACGATGATTAAACACGAACCGTGTGAACAAAAGATTTACAATATATTGGTCAATATTTTACATACAAAAATAAAAATCGGTCCACTAATATACTATATTTAAAATTAAAAAAATAATGATTACTTCGTATAATTAATGCATTTTATTAATTTTAAATCATTTAATAAATTTTATGTATTGTGAAATAAAAATAATGTCAAATTTGAAATAATTTATTTAATTTTTATTCTAAAATTTCAAATAAAATTGGAATTAAATTATATTAGGTCTAAAGATGTGTAACATGATATATTCATCTAAAAGAATAATTAATGACAATAATTCAATCAATTAACTACACTATTAATATTTATAATATCATTCATTTTAGTGAATTATTAACTAAATAATCATTACATTGGTGTTTGGTAAGAATTTTATGTAACAAAATGATATCAAAAAAATATTTATAAATATTAATGATAAAAATAACATATTTATCATTCAGATGGATATGTGTAGCCTAAAATATGATTTTTTTACATATCACATAGTTTTATAAATCTAAAAGGTTAGGAATGTTCTATTTTTCTTCTTTTCTCATGTAAACATTTAAATAGGTAACATCCATTAATTAAAATCCATATAATCAAAAATTTAAACCGATTATAGATATTGTTTATTGTTTTGTACCCAATGGATTTTTTATAGGTGTATAGGTCATTTGGTCCTTAATATTATGGTTTAGTCCCTTATTAAGATTAATTTTACCTTAAGCACTGTAATTAATTTTAATCACATTCACAAATAATTTGTAGTAAAAAATTATGTTGGTATTATTATATTAGAAATATTATACATATAAAAACATTTTATATCTTATTTTCCAAATTCATATCACCAAAGTGGGAAAATTAGTGTTAATTCTAATCCCACTGAAGTGGTGAGAATATAGGTTTTTAATGTAAAAACATTCAAAATATTAGTATGTTTTTATATCTAAAATATAACAAAATGGACAAAATTGACAAAAATTGGAATAATATATTAACAATTGATATATTTTCACTTTAGAAACCATATTAATAAAGTATTTAACATGAGTTATTATTTACAAAATAATGAATTTTTTATCTAAAATGCAGTAATTTTCATATTTATGAAAAAATGATGTTTCTCAGAAAAATCCTGATAATTCATCCAAAGAAAATTTCATCATTATGAATTAAAAAATTATGTTTATTTTCAAAAATAAAAATTTTAAAACTGTTAAATGTTAGTTTTAAAATAAATTATCCATTAAAAGACAGTAACAATCGGTCTTGTGTGTAACGCAAGCTAGTTCATTTTTGTATGTACTATAAGATTAACATTGTTTTGTGTATGAAGAGAGAAAACATTATAATTATTAAAAAATAAAAAAATTGTAATGTCCTGTGGTTTTAAATTCTCCAAAACAAATTTAAAATTTTTCGTCCAAATTTAAACTTGATCTCAATCATCAAGGGATTGATATATGAAAATAAACTAATTTTGATAAAAGAACATCATTAATATGGTTAATAGAAAGTATTCTTAATAATAGATAAATTAAGTAAAACGGTCTTGTAGATTGGTTCACTAGAAGGATAAAATAGGTGGGAAATGGAAACATAAAAATATAGGAAAAATTTAACAATCATGTTTTGATTGAGAGTGTTAGAGAAATCAGTTAGGAGAAAGTTAACAATTAGAGGGCCATAAATCCAAGATATTCTAATGGTATATTTGATTCATTGGGAATAAAGGTATTAGGAAAACAATTTTTATTCATAAATATTTTCAAGAGTTTTGGAATTCATACTCTCTATAAATATAAATTTATACATTGAAAAAAAAATATTATCCATTGGTTATGCATGGAACAATTAAGTCATCATATCCAAACAAATAGTGTATAATTTGGAAATGTAATACATTAACCTCTAAAACATTATCCACTGATCAAAAATTTCATAATGTGATAACTTTTCAAAAATTTATGATCCAAATCTTCATAAATAAGGTCACTAAATTTTAAAAATGAACATGTCATTAGCAATGAATCAACATAATGAAGCTCTAAATTTTAAAATTCCACACATTTGAATCATTTAATCACTTGAAATATAGAAGTAACTCAAAACAGCTGAAAGCCATATTTTATAAATTAATTCATCTATTTCCTAAATTAATACTCATTTTATTGGATATATTACATAATTAAAAAATCGGTGTAAACACTATCAACGATAGACTGGACCACTTGTCGAAAGGTTATTAATGAGTTCCAAGGCAGTCAACACTTGTCTAAATCAATCATTTATTAATTATCTCTACATCAGCAATATATTAAGGGTTTCCTTTCCCTAAATAAATTGATTTCCAAAAATATTAACTTTATAATAAAAAACATTTCTTTGTTCAATTGAGCATATTATCTTAAATATTAAACAAAAAAGTACTGCATTACAATCCTTGTATGTATAATAATTAATATAACCTGAATTTTTTTGATAAAATATTAAAAATACATAATTATTGAATAGAAATATTAACCATTAAAATTCATCTACGGTAGTATCATAACATGATCAATATCCAATAACATCATTTGTTGTATATTCCTTCGATTCCTCAGCATTGATTCATATAGTGTCCCATCACCTTGCAGTTGAAGCATTGTATATTGGAAAGTGTTTTTGTAGACTTGCAATTAAAAACGTGGTTTCATTTTTTCCTTACACATATAATAGACTCCCATTTCATTCAAGAAATTATTTGAGTGTTTCATTCACAATGATCACAAGTTGAAAAATCATCATTTTCCATCACCTTATTTGACTCATTCTTTTCATCATGGTACTTACATAGCCTCTTCTTGTTTTGGTTTCCTTTAATGATATAGGACATGGAGAATTATTTAACCATATAGTGACCATGTGATATTATTTCTTCATATGATTAAAATAAATAGGAAATTATTCCCCTTTGAAATGTTTTCTTTATACCATAAAAGATAAGATCTTTATTACTCTTTAGATCACATGAATTTATAGGGTTCTCATTTCTTCTACTGTGGGCCATTTCTAAATAATAACACATATTGTCTTAAGTCATAACATAATTTATAATTCAAAATATTTTATAACACATAAATTTATACATAGTGAATCTTAGGATCATACACATTGATTACATTGAGAAATATTTACTTTTAAATATTTCATAATGGTTGTATAGATGATGTGAACTATACTAAGAACATCCCCTATGAGCATCAAACAGGTGCACAGTAAAGAAAATTTTCATATACACAGTTACCTCATGTTATGAACATAAGAAATTGTTAGTGTTATTACTTTTTGGTACATCTATTCTAGAACTACGTCCACATGTAATATCCAGATAGGGATGATTTCTAATAATACCCACATAATCAAAACATTTACAAATTTCTTTGATGCTATTATGTAATAATCCTAAATTTCTATCTAGGGTTATTCAACCTAATCAATTGTTTCCCAATCTAGTTTCCATGTATGAGGATAAACATTTTTTATACCAACTATAACACCATGAACTCATAATCTTGGAGCCATTACCTTATTTAATTACACTGGCATGATTGTAAGGAATCAAGTCAAGAAATACCATTTAGTTTCAATGTCTTGTAAAGAAAGATTACTTAAATGATAGCCATAATACATTCGGAAGTAGGACATACTAATATAATACATAGTAAAATTAAATAAAATGCATCCTTGAAATCTTATTCATACATTTATTCTTCATGACCTGGAAAAATGATTCACAACAAGTGTGAGATGAAATGGTATATAAGGGTAAGTAATGTGGAATAAATAAGCAATAAACTAATATAAATTAACATTAAAAGGTAAATAACTGATAACATATTATATTAAAATATATTGGTATGGGAAAATCTATATGGAAGGGTGATAAATTTAATCTCATTCCTTCTAAACCAATAATCATAAAATGAAATGTATTCATTGATATGTCAAACTAAAATCTCATTGATAAATAATAACTAAATATAAATGAATGAAATGCTTAATTATTGGATTCTAGGTATCCTATGTATATGGAACAATTTCCATCAATAAGTTCCCCAAGACAGTTTAACAATCAAGTAAAAACCCATCTAATTTGGCCAACTATTTCATCTCATGAGAATATAAATGCATCTAGGGGCTATCTAATCTAGGCACCACCCGTGTCGCACCAGTGCAAATAATTCCTAATATATCTAATTAACAATTTTCCTTATTAAATATAAATATGTAATAAATAATATATATTTATCAACAATACCTCGTGAAAGGATAAGTAACCACAAGGGGTTTTGACATTATAATATTATCGAGGAAAAATAATATTTAAATGTTCCAATGTGTCCCATAATACATTGGAACATTTTAATAATTATTCCATGTGAATTAAATGAAACGTTAAATATAATTATAATAATTATATTCATGAAATAACTTATTAAACGGTCTTATATATGTCAAATAAAGTGAATTGGTGTATAAAAACAAGAAAGTCTCAATGTAATATAAATTGAGATGAAAGTCACTTACCTCAATCTTCCTTTCTACATGTTGTATTTATCCTCGTGAATAGTGATTTGAAATATGTTACTAACATATAATGGAACCATAATCATATTCATAATATCATATAATAAATTATTATAATATATTCTTACCTTTTTGTTAACAATAATTCAATTTTTTTAGTATTTTAGGAGTAAATGGCCTCATTTTTTTATATATTTTTTGACTTAATATTTTTTGTTATTATCAATTGTATCATGGTTTCAAAACATCTAGAATTTAGACCATTATTTAATTATTTTATATAGTTATCATATATATATATAATGTTCAGAGATAAGAAATGAAATGCACTATTCATGGAGGCGGTAGATTGTACGTATGGATAAACACTACTTTCATTACATTGTCATATTAAAACAATAAAAAAATAATAATACAAATTTATATTATATTTAAATTTTCAAATAAGTGTAATACATTTAATATTTTTTTATTAATATCATCCATAATACATTCTGTGTATAACATTAATCAATCACATCACATTGTGGGGGAAGAAGTCCACACTACCACAAGTGATGTTATTGTATTTACAAAAAATGGAATGTATAAGGGTATGTGTTAAAAAAATTAATGAAGAATAATTATATAATAAATATCATATATATCATATATAAGTTTATTTTAGATCATAATGGACACCATGACCGGTGGTAATGGAAAAATAATCAATCAATAATTTTTGTTGAAGTAGTTCACTGTATAGAGAAATAGTACATTTGTTACCCATTAGATGAAGATGTGTGTATGTGTAGTTTGAATTATTTACATTAAAAAAATCCAAGTATATTTATAATACTGGTTTTTTGAAATAGAGAGAGAATAATTATATTTAGGTTGGTGGAGAATAGAAATGAAAATAGAGATCTTGAGAAAAGACATTACCACTTAATCAGGTACATAGTTTTTGTTTGGGCCAAAATCATTCCTTGGATTGATTCCTATACAAAGGGACAATTAAAGGTAGATGGGACATATATAAGTAGACTATTTTTTCAGAGTATTCAGGATCCAATGTGTCTTGAGTGTTGTAAGTAATGGGTTGCATGATTTCTTTTTATTGTGGAGGAGGAGTGGCACTCTTGTAAATATCAAAATTAATTCATTAATGGGTTGTATAACATTAATAATGTTCCAAAAAAAATAATATAATAAATTCATATAATAATTAATTAGAACCTATAACACAAAAAAATATGTGCAATTTAATAATTTGGCCCCTTTACCCCAAAGATTCTCCAAATTTATCATTTTGGATATATTTAAGCATATAGTTTAATAATAAAATAAATTAAAATATTAATAATAAAATAAAGTTATATTTGAATGGAAATATAGATAAACTGAATTATTAATATGGTATATAATTAATAAAATAAAAATATTATGTGATTTTGAAAATAAATTTCAAATTAGCTCATGTGACATGCTAAAACATTGCCTTAACCAAGACCAAGTTAATAACGTTTTTACAATATAAGGGTCAATATGTCATTTATAAAAAGATACATATTTGCATTAAAAGACCATATTTAATATTTCATAACATATAATGTTTTCTTGGACGAATGTAAAATTTTGATCAATTTTAAATAATTTAATAAATAACAAGAATGTCAACTTTGACATTATTAATTTAATTTTAATTTTAAAATTTTAGTGTAACATTGTATTCAAAATAAATTAGGATTATAGATGTACAACATGATATATTCAGTTATAAAAATAAGTAATTAAAACAATTCAATCCTTTAACATCAAATTTAATATTTATAGTATCATTTATTTTACTTAATTATTATCTATATAATCACTACATTGGTGTTTCATAAGAAATTTAAGTAGCAAAATCATCTCTAAAAATTATTGATAAATTATTATGATAAAAATAAAGTATTTATATTTAATAAGTATATTTATAAACAAAAATACAATGTTTGATATATATGTCAATGTTTTATAAATGTTAAAGATAAGCAATGTTTCATTTTTTCTTTTTGTTTATATGATATTTTATATAGGGGAATTTCATTTAATCATCTCCAAATAACCAATTAAATTAGAACCAACAATTAATATTTTCAGATTATTTGGTAGAAAATTAAACATTGAAATTTTTACAATTAATTTTGGTCCTTAGTATTTTGTTTTATTCCCTTATTTAGCATAATTTTAACTTAATCACCGTAATTAATTATAATCACCTTCACTAAACATTTTTGGTTAAAAAATATGTTGATATTATTTAAAAAAATATATTTTACTGATTAAAACCATAAATGTATGTTTTTTTAAAATCAAATCACAATAGTGTGAAAATTAAAATTAATTATAATCCTGCAGATGTGGTGAGAATGATGGGTTTTATAGTAAAAATGTTCAAAAGTTCAATATTATTTGATATAAAATTTAAATAAAAAATTATTATAGTGACATAAATTGGATTAATATATGAATAACTGACCAATTTTTTTTACATTAAAAAAATATGAAATATAATTTAACAATACTTATTATTTAAGCGTAAAATCTATTTGTAACTAAATTTTTGAATTTTCACTATTCATGAAAAACATTGTTTCAATGAAAAAAATAACCCAACAATATTTTTCACATTATGAATTCAAAAATGAGGTGTATTATTAAAAATAAATTTTTAAAAACTGTCAAAATATATTTTTAATATTGTTTCTCTTTTAAAAGGTAGCGAAACATGATCATGCATGAAACCAAAGCTAATTGAGTGTTATGTGTTGTGTATGATTAACATTGTGTTGTGTAAAAAGATAAAAAAATAATATTTATTATAACATGAAAATATTTTAATGTCTTCGGGTGTTTCAAATTCTATTATAAGTTTGGGGTTTCATGGCACAAAAAAATATTGAGTAAAATATTATTCTTTTAGAATTCAATGTTATAAAATTCTCTTCACCATAAATAAGTTGCACTCTAAATATTTAAAAAATATCTTGGTAATAATGGGATTGATATTTAAAAATTCATTTATTTAAAATCCCATATTGTAAACAATTTAACAAAAATTCTCATAATAGGATAAAAAAGTAAGCACGTAGGCCATCTAGAATAAAAGATAACTAGGTCTGTAAGTTGGATAACTTATGTGAGAAATGAACACATGGAGATATAATAAATGAATAAATAATTAAATAGAGTTGTAGAAGAAATTGGACAAAATAAAGTGATTTATAAATGAATATTTAAGGGACTCAATGCCATAAATATGCCATTCTTTAAAAGACCATATAATTCCTCTAATATGAATGTTATAAGACAACAGTATAATTTCACAGTCCTCTATTCCTAAAGTTGATGAATATTTTTACTATCTCAAAATATAAGGAAATATACTCAATTGGCACATTTCTATTTCATAAGAACAATTTTACTTTTTTTATGTTTCAATATATTTCCAATTCATCCAAAACTCCAATAAATGAATATCTTAAAAATGAATTTTTTTTATGCATGAAGCACTAAAATTCAATTATTTTTTAGAAAGTATGAGAAAATAGAATATTTTTTATTAATTTAAATTTAAATTATGATCTATGTAGATAGATAACCATTACATATCTCATATACCCAAGTACATGTGGCCTATGAATATGGCCAAATGACCAACTGTATAGTCAATATACATCATCCTACATGGATATCCAGGCATGTGACATGCCTGCATCACCACCTGAATCACCATCTACATCATAAATCCCAAAAGGGTCTGGTCAGGATTCGAACCCTGGTCATTTTGATTTATGATTATGGAGTTTACATGTCATTTTCCACCACACTAAATCTAATATTCACTTTTAATCGATCATATGATCTATAAAAGACTAACATGTCCTTATATCTATATCTAACTATTTTCCAAAAACTATATGGTGAGAACAAGATATCCAATATAATAAATGAATCTTATAACCTAATGTAAACAACCCTCATTAATCACTAATATTTTTTTTTTCAAATTGTTTAGTAATAAATGATGAGATATTAACTAGAAAATCATGTAGGCTAGTGGTTAGCATGTACCCCTTATCGTGATTTGGTTATGGATTCAAGACACACATCCATGCTAGATGTGATGGGTTGTCACCCATAATATAGTATTTTTAAACTATATTAATATAATTCTTATAACATTACCAAAACAATGTGGCGGTCTTTTGTGAAATAATATTAACATTAAATAACCATTTTTACCATGGACTCTAATAAAACTAATTTTTTTACAAATTCTAATGATCTCAAATGACAAATATTAGAATTTAATTATTTATCATATTCTGCCTAAATACTATCAGTGCCTTAACACGTATCCCTATAAAATGTAAATTCATTATTCCTGAAATATTTTTTCACTAAAAATATAGTAAACCAATGGTTTTTTTGCAAATTTTTTCTCCAAATAAACCCATAACCATGTATATTCCTACCACAAAAATGTTTAAAAGGCATTTTTATGACATTGAACATATAATCATCCATATACTTGTTAACCTAATATGTTTTATATAAATATTATGTTAATAAAGTCATATTTTATTCTTGAAAAATGAAAATATTTTTCATGACTCTTATATCCAAAAATCTATTCTATAAAATACATTTAAAATTTAATTTTTTTAAATAAAAAAAAATACATTTTCTATTTTATTTCAACATAGTACCTTCCATGGTATAGGTTTTAAAATAGGCCCCTCTTTGTCATTATATATTGAAATATTACCTAATGATTTGTATATATAATGTGACTTATCTAAAGAATATACTCTTGGAGTGTCAAACCGGGTTTGTTGTAAGGCCCAATTTTCGTGTAACGTGTGATGATTGTGTCAATCCCAATGCATCATTTTCAAAGTTATTAAACCTAGGAACATTAGTTCTAGAACCGTTTCAGCTTATAGAATCATTATGTAGATGTATATGAATAAAACACACTTACTCAATAATTTACTAAAACATTTTGTTGTTCTTTTATACTTATCCTCAATGTTTGTAATAGGTTAATATTAATTTGTCTAGGTTTTCCTAAATATAGTTCCCAATGATTCTAATTAATTTCATTTGATACAAATTGTAGTGACCCAGATCAGGTATCCAAGAGATGATTTATTTTATTATGTTATGATTGATACAATGTATCACACCCTAGAAAACAAAATAGTTTAGTAGTCTTGGTAAACTAGATACACAATTGAGTCTTGGAATACAATATAAAACAAAAATTACTACATTTTTTAATTTATTGAATAAAATTATACCCTCAATAATATCCTTGCATATAAAACACAGTACACCTCACTGAATACTAGGGAAAGGGAAAACATTAAGGGTGATATCAATTTCTAAATAATGGTTATGTATATGGGAAGTTATCATAAAGTACAGAAGCATGACAAATAATGAATGAAAAATATAGAATGTTGAATATCTAAAGAAACATGAAATTAAAATAATTTTCTATAATAATCAAAGTAATGCTAATTAACTTAAAAAAATCTAATATAATCAATATTACAACAATCACAACTAGATAAGGAATAATCGGTATGGCAAGGTAAATAACGATAAAATTTTCCATTAATAAATAACATAGACTCTAATGCATCTAGTTATAATATCATCCCAAAAATCACATGGGTAATAATTAATATTCTGTGAATGAAGGAAATGTTGAAATATTATATTTTATGTTTCCTAGGACCATGATACATTTTTCATCATGATCAATCCTTAAGAATGTTTAAAACATACTGGAAAAAACCCACTTAACTGAGGTAAGCTAACTGATTAATCCCATGAGACTACTGATTCATACAGAGGATGGTATGATCCAATACCAAATCCACGCGTTCCATGTCCAAATAATTCCTCTTATATCAAATAATATAATTAATTTAAAATCATTTTCCCTTATCATATATCCATATAGAGTAAATGATAAACATTTATCAATATTTACATACCTAATAAAATATTATTCAAAGTAAACACCATAAGTAAAAATTATATATTTTTTAAGAAAATATTTTAACAAACTCACAAGAATATATATATTTGTCACATATATAATTCCATATGGAAAATTATTACATAAAAGTGACTGATTCAAGAGGAAGTTAACCTTAATAAAATAAAATGCAATTAAAAAATAACTCTTACAATTTGGTAATTATAAATTCAAATAACGTTGGATGAAATAATTCAAATTTAAACATAAAATACCATTTATAATAATTTACTCTTTATTTTACATTTCAAATTTTTATATCATACACCACATAATAATTAATTGGTTTTAATAACAAATTAGTCTTAATGGAATGTAAATTATGACAAAATCCTTAACGTTTTCCATGCTTTGGTTTAACATTATAAACATATTATATATTGGTAAAAAAAAATTAAGAACATTTTATAGAAACATGTTTATGGGAATAATATCACATATGATCATTTTATTACAACTTATTACATGTTAATTAATAATATTTCCATATTTTTATTATTCTTGGTGTTAATTTTGATGTTTTCTCATGAATGATTACTCATGAAAGATGTGGTTATTATATATATTAAATATTAATATAATCTGATGAATGATATTTATTACATAATTAATATATTATTTCAAAAAAATTAATTATAAAACCAATAATCAGTGATGGTTATGAAAAATGATGTATGTTACGACCATGAAGATGGTATGCCATATGTATGCATATGTAATGTTTCCATTTTTCAATCATCATTACAGAAAAGAGGTCTTTAATATATAATATTTAAATAACAATGATATTATCATTATTTAAATTTTATATACTTATATATATCATCGATGTGTTGTGGTGACAAAAGAGAGTCGTATCGCTTCATGGAGGCTGTAGTCCACACGTACACAACTAATGTTATCTTCTTTAACTGAGTGAAAATGAATGAAATAAAATGTAATATATTATATATCATTACTGATAAATAATTAAATAATATAATAATTCTTTAAATCATAACAAATATAATCATTAAAGTTATATTAATCACCTTCCATGTAAAGGATTATAGAAAGGTGAGTCACTATATTTCCCATGGTGGTAGTCCTACATACAGAAGAGCAACAGTATTGTAACTCCTACAAAGAAGAAGTTAAAATAATATATATGATATAGTAACTGAATATGTATATATATGGTAAAAATATATAATATATATCTATATTCATAATCATACACAACCATGATAGGTGTAAAATGTAAAATGAATGACATCAGTTTTCAATTTAGTAGCCCGTTGTACACATGAAGGATTATTTTGTAAACCATTTCATGGAAGTGGAAATGTATTTAAGGCATTATAAAATTATGAAAAAAATCATATTATATGGAATATAATGTAGTTATTATATCATCATGTTTTAATAAATATTTGGGGAGGTGGAGAAAGATGCAAAGTAAATATGTTTGTTGAATAACATTACCAATTCTTCAGGTATCATCCTTTGGTCTTGAATAAAGCATTCAAAGGATATTTTTATTCAAAAAATAATTCATATAAGATGAGTTTTTTGAATCTGGTATGTTTCTTGGTTTTTTTAATTTCTTAACCCTGTGTTTTGAATATTTGAATAAGGGAGGTGAGGGGGTTAACTTTTATTAGTGGGTTATAGGACACACTTGTTATATTTGAAAAGAATTGTGTGCTCCCATAATTTTAATATGTAAAAGGTTCAAAATGGACTATTATATATCCTCATAGGGATAATGGTAGAAATATAGAAATAAAATCATATTGAAAATGTTTGTAGGTTATTTTTATCCATATCTATTTAGTTAGAATCCTTAGTAAATCCATTTTTATGTTAACAATGTTATTTACTTTTTTCCATGAAATATTAATTTTTATATAAAAAAATTATTAATATTAGTGGAAATTATAAATTATGATTATAAAAAATCTGGAATATATAATTCCAAATTAAATTCAAATAATTTTTAAATTGTAATTAAAAGAAATTTGTGAAGAAGTAATGAGAAAGAGGGTTTATAAAGTGAAAATGTTCAAAAGTTTATAATATTTTTATATCTAAAATAAAGAAAGAAATAATATAAATGATATAAATTGGAACAACTAATATAAAATTTACTTCATTTTTCAATAAAACCAATTCAAAATAAAATTAGACATTATAATTTTTTAGAAAAATAAAATTTTCATTTAAAATCCAGTATTTTCACTAATCATAAAGAATTGACACATTTCAAAAATTATTATAAATTAAAATTAACATAATTTGACCACATAATTTAACATTAATAGTATAATTTTTTATATAAATTTTCTAAAAATGGTATAAATTAATTTTAAATTATGTGCGCAAACCACAACTAATCTACATTTGGGAAAAAATAACATCTTTGGTAAAACAATTTTTTTAATTTAAATGAATATTATTATTCATATAATTAATATAAATATGTAATAAAAATTTTTAGAATATATATTTTCATATGTTTGTTAATCCTATTGATACCCTCCATTCCAACGGCTAAGAAATAATTATCATATTAAATTACAAAATAAATAGTATATTATTGTTCGGTAATACTCATCCATGAATTAAAAAAAATATTTTTAAGAAAATTGACATTGAATGTGTTGTAAAAGAATCAAATAAATTAAATATAGTCTAAAATAAATAAATTTTATTGTCATTAGGTGTTATATTATCTTCTAAACTAGGTGTTTCATGTCACATACACTATTGAATAAATTGATACTCTTTTAGAATTTCATGGTGTTACACATGAATTGTACAAAAATGAACTTTAATTAATAAATATAAATTATAAGGTAAAAATAGGTCCACAAAATAGATATTAGAAATATATTTTGTATATTTTTATAATAAATTTTTAATTTAACTTGAGGATAACTTTGTTTACCCTAACAATGGTCAAATATCATTACTCCTTTCCGTATTCATTATAAAAAAAATAAATTTACCGTATTAGATAATAATTATTTATTAAAAATATAGAATATATTTTATGAAATTAAATTCATATAAGTAACATAATTTTTTATAAAATTTAACCCCTAATGTGACCAAAATAGCCGGTATCCAATATATCTATTTTTAAGAAAATGATGAATTTATATTAACACATTGAATAGTAATAACAATTACAAGAATTTAAATTATTATTTAATGATATAGAATATATAAAATAAATTTAAATAACTCATCATTAAGGGTTATTTTAATTAATTAAAAAGAATAAACATTATTCAGTCTATAAGTGTTTTTATAGAAATCATTTTTAACCCAAAAATAAACTAATACTAACATACAATATAATATTGGTTCTATAGTAATTAAGTCTATTAAATATAACTTAATAGTACATATGTTAATTAAAATAATAATTATAAAATAATGGGACATTATATTTACATAACTTACTTAAATGAAATAACTAATTTACAAAGAATATGTAATTTCCACAATTGATTGAAAAATAAATATTTTATGAAAAAAATTACCCTAAGTAAATTTTGATATAATTAATAGACAAATGAATTCCATTTTTTCAAATAAATTTTTCAATATTTTAAAAATTTTGTTGTAATATTTTTTCAAAATATTCAATAATAATATTTTTGAAAAAAAAATATTTAAAATATAAATATTTATAAAAAAATTAAGTATTTTTTCATAAGTATGTTAACATTATATAAATCCATTAACCACAATATTTCAAATTAGTTTATTAATATTCATTCTACCTTGTTTAACAGCATGCTAATAATTTTTATTTTTAAATAATATTAATAAGAATTTGTTTTTATTGTTTTTTAAATCATTCTGTGGTTTGTAACCTAAGATATTGATTAAATTATATTTATTAATAAAATATTTCAAAAAATCTAATGGATATTAAATTATAACCCCCTTAAAATTAATTTCACCTTGAAAATTCTTCACTCTAATATAAATAGTTGATGATACTTTTGCGTCAACATATCCTCAAATTGCCATGTATCTTCTAAAAACAAGTGGTTTAAATTCAAAAAATTGATCATGTGAGTGGTCTTGTTTCATATAACTTTATTTATTTCATAAAAAATATCCACTGGTTGGTCATCATATGAGAAATATTTCTCTTGTGATATGACCTATGAGTTCATTACATGTGAAGGTTTAGATATATACATTATGAATAGGGATACATGGAAGACTTCATAAACATGATAGAGGTTTGGTGGAAGCACCCACTGATAGGCCACCATCCATAAATGATGATGAATTTAAATGAAATAGACGTAAATTTATTTTAGAATTTCATTCATTCCAAATCTCTTCGACTTCATTCCTTGAGATATCTATTAAACAAATATTTAATAAAATAAATTTCTCTATCTTAATGATAATTATTATAATTTTTTTTGGATTTGTTCCACACTTATGTGTTGCTCAGTGAATTTAACTATATTATGATTATCATAATCTATCTAAGGTCCAAATATTTATCTTTCTCAAAATTAATTCCTACTCACTAGAGTTTTTATCTTCATCCCATATAGGGATTTATAAGGATCTATCTTAATAGTTGCGTGAGAGTTATTGCTTATGAAAAACTCAACCGGTGGAAGGAATTGATCCCAAACACCATTGAAATCTATAGAAAATGTTATCAACATTTTCTATTTGATTTGAATTTATATCCCAGAACTACCTGTTATCTTAAGATAACACAACTTGTAGAAACTCAACTTTTGTCAAGATCTTATTTAAGAATTCAAAAAAAACATCCAGGTAAAACTAATATCCTCGTCAGATATAATAAAACGTGGAACTCCCTAAAATGTTACAACTTATTTAATGTATATATTGGAAGCTTGATCTAGATATGAAAATTATTTGATAGAGATGAATTGTGATGAATTTTTAGGGAAATCAAATACATCCCAAATAGAATTATTCTTTTTAGACTGTTGGGGAGTATGAAGATAAAATATAGGGTGATGTTTTCCCATTTCCTTTTTGGTATGTGTAATGGATGTAATATCCCCCATAAATTTTATCTCTCAGCCATTACTTTCTAACATACCATGCATCGAGATAAAAACAAACAAATATCAATCTTTATTTGATCCCACTATAAATACTCATTCATAACTTTTCACATATTCTTAATTCTAGGATAGATAGAGAATATATAACTACGAGCTTCCTCTAACATCACCATCTTCACATCAAGTATCGATGTAATATATACATAGTTTCGGAAGCTTGTCATTCCATCACGATCAACGTTCAACACAAAAAAAATCTAACATTTTATTGTAACTCAACATTTTCCTTCTTCATCTATTTAATATTTACTAAGAATGGTATTTAAATATTAAATTTAGGAAAATAATATTCCTACCCTTATTTCATGATATTTAAATCCATAATTAGAGAACAAAGAAATATTGGATCATTTTTAGCCTTATCATGTATAAGATGTCATGATTTTTTATTCTCAAAGCAATGGTCCCCTTGTACACTTTCTCAGGGGGAATTGTATAGATAAATCATAATATTTAATATTCTTCAATCATAATCTCTATAACATCTTCAACTAATTCTATATGAATATATACATTAATATTATTTGATATATAGCTATATATATTTATCACACTTTTCTCTATAAAGATACAACCTCCATATATTTAATACAAAAATTACTAAAAGTATTTTTAAACCATAAGTTGGGTAATTTTCACATTAACCATCAATTGTGATGATACAAAAATATAACTATCTCATTTTTCATAATAATGAATCCAAATCCATTTCTTGATGAATAACTATAGATAAAAACCCTTATCCACTGAGGGATAATGTAAATACAAGTGTGAGGACTAATATTCTCTTTAGTTCCATGAATTTTTCTTGACATTCATCTATTCAGATGAAATTGGATCCCTTCAATGTTAACATGATTTGGGGATATGTTAGTCCAGAGAAATTATCCATAATCTATCAATAATATCTAGATATAGAAGGAATACAATGGATCTCATTCATCATGGTTGTTCAAATACAACAATTAATATACACACTCTGAGACAGATCTACCGATATTCCACTCATTAGGTTATATGAACCAAAAAATAGGACATTTTGTATCCAAAATTCACACATCGGAAACTTTTCAAAAAATTATCTTCACATATGGTATGTAGAAAAATTATGATGTCATATTTATGAACTTTCATAATAATTAAATAAATATGAATATCACATAAGAATACTATAAAAAAATCCCAGTAATCTCTAATGTCTATATTCATTGTGTACATAATGATAGTTGGGTAATTAGTAAGACCAACTAAAATCATAGTATATTTATAGTCTGAATTCCTTGAAGGGAATGCTATATTCAGTATGTCCTCCATCTTGACACTTAATTGATGATATCCAGATATAAGGTAAATCATGAGAAAGAATTCAACCAGACATAAATTCTCAAATAGGCCATCAATACGGGGTAAATGATACTTTTTCTTGGTAATGATCTTTTTCAGCATCGAATAATCAATGTATAGTCACATCCATCAAAATTTATTTTTATTAACTAGAATAGGTGAGAACCCAGGTGATACACATTAATTAATGAATAACTTTTCAATGTTATCTTAATGTTACTTCATAAGTTCCTACAAATTAATTAGATCCATTTTATAGAGAGTATTTGAAATATGTTTCAAATCCTGAATAAGTTTTAGTGAAAACAAAACATCATGTTTCAATGAATACAATAATAAACATTTAGAAATAAATTAAATACTATCAAAAATAGTATATAACCCATTTTTATTGTATCCCCAACAATCCATGATAGTAGTCTCTTTTGAATATAAATCAAATACCCTATAATAGATGTGATTTATAGATAAGTTTCATATTTATCATCATAGTGAGAAAAAAACATAGGATGTATTAAAATATCAAACATTAATTCCATTCCATAGAAATTAATGTGGGATTTTGGTTTAGAAATCCAATACCATCCTAATATAAAATAAAATTCAACTAGAGGATGACAAAAATATATAGAGGATGAACATTCAAAAAAACATCAATAGGAGAGGAATCTTATACTTGAGATGAAATCATCAAAACATTAGGGGTTATCAATGCAAATTATACATCTAGTTTCTTGGTGGAATCTTTATACCAATTGAACATTCATTGATTATGAACGAAGGGGTAGACCTAGAGTCAAATAACACATTAAATGATCTAGATTTCATGGTATGTGTACATTTATCCACATCACTATCTCACCCCTTATCTAAAAAAGAGATCACATGATATATCCCTTTCACCATTGCATTAGAATTTTTTTCCATCGATCATCCTCATTAACTATAATATTTTTCACCAGTTAGAATAATTTCCATACTTATTGAACCTGAAACAATCAAGTGTGGGTGGTTCATTATGTGGATTATTATATATATTCACATTATTTTCAAACATCTTCCCATGATATTGAAAATAAAGTTTTCATTTAACTTTATTGGAACACATATAACACATACCAGTACCCTTAAGGAAATTTCCACCATGTTTCCTTCAACACATTGAATAGGAAGTAAATATAATTTTTTTCCCTTTGGGTTTATAGTGTTTCATTTCAATTACATATTTCAATTTTTATAAAAACCATTCTATATATGGGTCTCCCCAATACCCATTTGTAACTTGGTAGCACAAAATAAAATTTCCTTCCAGCTATTATAGTCGTTTATGGACAATATGCTTTTGAATCATTGTTTTAAGGCACCGAATAATTGATCAAGTTTTTTTAGTTTAGATGATAACTCCAAAAGAATACTTGCAATATTGTAATGTTAAAATCATTTGTACCAAAATATTCATCATACTTCTAATTTAATTGATAAAATTCAATCTCTTCATTTTTTATAAGAATATAAATAATGTATTGTTTTTTAAAATTAGTTCATAAACTCATGTTATTATATGTATTTATTTTTAAATTTTTTGCTTATATTTTTAATAATAATCCACCAATGGTTTTCTTCATCATACAAATTTTAGAAAACCAAAATAAAATTTCCATGTTTCAAATATTACTGAATGAAAAATATATTATTAGTGGTACTGATATATTTTTTAGGTACTAATAAGTCAATAGAATAACAAAAATATGAAGAGAAATCATTTCATTCTCCATCATAGTATGTATTGACACAGTTTCATTAGATTCCATCAATGGTTTAAAACATCATATCATACATTATAAAATAGTATTCACATAGAGGAAACAAATAATCATAAAATATGTCATAAAGGATTTCTAAATCATGACACCTAATTTTATATCAAAGATAAGATACTTTTATACAATTTTATTCATTGCCATTATTAAAATCATTCATAATGGATCATAAAAATAATTGTAATTACCAAAGTAATATCCCATGTGAGTGTCAATATTTGGGTGAAATAATGCATATTATCATATATAGGGTAACAATCGTTTCATCCCTAACATGCCTTGTAATGACTCGACTATAGAAGCATAAAGCCAGTTTTTTATTTTATTATATTAGAATGATTAGAATGAATCAAATCCAGAAGGAATAATCAGTTTAGATTTAATGGTATCTAGATAAATACATGTTCCCTATTTTACATTTGGAGAAATAAATGAAAACAGAATAAATGATAAAGGATGATAAACCACATCCCTGACACTCATCTAAATGTCACTTATTCATATCATAAGGGAATGCCTAAATATTGTATTCTATGTTTTAATTGTACAAGAAACATATAACATACATTTTTTTGACAATATATTCTAAAATCATATTAGTTACAATATGATTTTGGTTTCCCGAACTTATCTCCACTGTTAGGACCTTTTAATAGATAGTTTATAACATACTAGTTACAAATGGGAAGGGGTTTTCCAAAAACAATTTATCCAATGACACAACTAGTGCATCAGGGGTATTTCATTAACAGTTCCCAAACCCATTAATTTATTTTATAAATCAATCATCATATATCTAATAATTGATTTATATTCATTAAAAAATTTCATTATCAAATATCTATATGGTGTAAAGGATACAAATTTATCAAAATTTCCCCAAAAATATAATAACATTCAATGTAAAAAAACATATATAAATATTATATATGGTTTATGAAATAATAATATCAATAAAAAATAAAATATAAATATCAAATAGAAATATAATTCTCAATTAAAAGTTATTACAAGATGGTTATTTTTTTAGAGAATGCTAAAAACCACAAAAGAATGTGAGATTGAAAGTTAACCATTACAAGTTCGTAATTTTCATGTTAAAACCCATTGAATGAGATAATTATAAGTAAAATCATAAATAAATTGAATATTAAAGTATTCATAATATGAAATATCCAAAGGGTCAATAGATATACCACAATAAAAATTTACGTGGTGCATATGTCATTAATCTCACAGATATAAAAATTGATATGAAAATTTCTTACCTTATGCTTCCTTTTGGTTGAACACTCTTTAAACACATGTATAATGATTTTAAGAGTTTTAATATGTCATTAAATAACCATATTATCATTTATTATATGATATATGATCTTCTTATAATCTCATATTAAAAAGTTATTTCTAATCATTTTTTATTTTTCACAATTTGCAGTGTTTGTTTTCCGTGTTTCTTGTAGATATTTTGAGATATTAGTTATTGTTCGTATTAATTTATCATGATTTAATTATGTACATAGTGTAAAAAATTATTTAATTATCATATATAGTAATATTGTTTTAATTTTAAATAATTAATCAAAATTGTAGATACAAATGAAATGCACTCTTCATGGAGATGGAAGGTCAAATGTAAGCACCAACATTGTTTTCATTTCATCATATTAAAATAATGAGAAGTAAATAATTTATATATATATATATTATAAATATATTATAATAATTATTTCATATATATCATATATTTTTATTTATACCATCATCAATACATTACATTTAAAGAGTGTGTATCACATCATTTTGAGGCGGGGATAGTCCACACATCCACACACAATGTTATCGTACTGCCAAAAAATGTAATTGATGAATGTATATGCTAAATAATATTTGTAGAAGAAAAAAATACAATAATGATATAATATATATCATATATAAAAAATAAAAAATAATTATTTCAAACAAAAAAACTGGTAATGGAAGAATGAAGGGCATCAATCCACGAGGTAAAAGTTCAATGTACGCACAAACAATGATTGCAAATCCCATTTGAAGGAAATGTGTACATGTGTAGGTAAAAAATGATATAAAAATGACCCAGAATATTTGATATTATTATGATACTATATAATAAATACATTATAATAATTTATGTAATGTAAAAATAAATAAATAAAATGTGATCGTTGTAGAATGACCCCTCATATTCCGGTAACTACAATTGGTTTATAACAAAAGGCATCCTTCGTTGGATTTATGAATAAATTGTGGATTATAAGATGAGGGGAGGGATTATGGGGATCTATTTGGGAAGTATTTTTTATGATAAAAATGTCTTTATTGGTGTGAAAATTTTTTATGGGTGAGTTCCTTTTGATAGTAGAGGTGGAGTGATATTTTTGTAAATATAGAGATGTAATCCCTATTGATAGGTCCCCATTACATATTGTGAATAAAATACCAATCAAAATTTTATAAAATAGAGATTATGGTCAAAATATGTTCCTGAAATAGGTTTTAGCTATTTTTATAGAAACTTATGGACTATATTTATATGGTTCATTCCCTTATTATGCTTAATTATACCTTAACCGTTGTAATTAATTTTAACTGTATTAACTAATATTTATAGTCAAAGAATAATTTGACCTTAATATAAATTATATTTCATGATTATTAAAAAAATGGAATAATTTTTTAAAAATTTCAATCATATAAGGGGTGGAAAATAATTTATAATTAACCTCATAGATGTGATGAAGAAGTGGGGTTTTAAATTAAAAATGTGAAATTTTTTAAAATTTTCTTATATCTAATAACATCGTCAACGTGATTCTAATAAGATTAATAGGATTCATATATGTACAAAATATATAGATAAACATTAAATTTAATCCAAAATATAATTAAATATTATTAATTAATTATATGAAAAATCTTTGTTCAATAAAAATTCCGTATTTTTCACTATTATAAAAAAATGTAGCTTCACGGAAAAATTCAAAAAAATAAGCCTAAGATAATTTTTATGATAAAATTTAAAAATAATATGTTTATTTATTGAAAAAAACTCTAAAAGTTTAAAAATTTATTTTTAAAAATACTTGTGTCAATAAAAGGTGGAAAAACATCCATTAGAATAAAATAGCTTCTTATGAGTAAAATTTGATTAATTCCAATATTATGACTATAAATCTTATGACATAAATTGTAAAATCATTTTAATGAATAAATAATATATATATATATATATATATCATTAAAATCATTCTTTAATAGATATTAATTAAATTTTGTAGCAAATAACTATTTTTAAAACATAAAATATGTTTTGTAAGAACCATATCCTTAATATTCAAATAGTTGTTATATTAATTATTAATTAATTAGTATACATTTAATTAAACAATATATTTTTAAAGGTTTTCTAACCAATTTATTAAATTTCAATTTAACATCTAGGCTATGCCTTAGTATTCTAAATAATAATTATATATTATTGTCCAATAAAACTTGGTATTGTGTGTAATGCAAACTAACTTTGGTGATATGTGTAGGGAACATCAAGCCTAATGTACCTTCTAATTCAAGATAAACTCAACGTTTCTAGTAACATAAGATTAACTAGGTGTTGCATATAAATCATGATAGAAAAAAATAAATTTATTCTGGAAGTTAAATACTATAATGTATTATGGTGTTACATTCTCTCCTTAATAAATAAATTATGACGTCACTATTGAAAAAAGATCTCATTAATTGAGTGATTAATATTTGAAAGTTATATTTTTTGAAAAACCACTTTATAAATAGGGTTGATACAACAAACTATTAATAAAAGGAAAAATGAAATTGGATTTTCACCACAAACTAGGCTTTCAAATAGGACATCATTAGTAAAAACAAGTATTTGGAAGATAAATCTATCTATAAAGTACAAAAGGAGAGTGATAGTGAACATGATAATGTGAATTTTTTTTACAACAAATCCATAAACCAGATGTGTCAAAAGATTAATAGATATCATAAAAATGATGATAATAGGACCAATTTTTTTATACCCCTTTTCACATATTTGATGAATTCATTCACTCTAAATGATTGTAATTAAACATAATTACATGATACATTTATAATTCATAAGAACAATATTTTCATTTGGTTGTGGCCTGAACTATTTTTACATTATCTCAAATAATACATGTCATCATATATTTATGTAAAACATTAATCTCTAAAACCACATCCAATGTTCATCATTATCCATTTCATAAATGTTTAACCTTTACTAAAGATTATGATCCATCACATTAAAATCATATCCATTGCAATTATTAGAATCCAATTTAATTTATCTATATTAATAATCAATTTATCTAATATCATTATCTCAATACCTAGAATGTATTAAGGCTTGAATTTCCATTAATGATGTGTCTTATCTAAAATTTTAACTTACTACTAAACAAAATTTCTTGGTACACTTAAACATATGATATCAAATCCTCAATGAAATACTTCTATTGTAAAATCCTTACATATCTCTAAATTATTATAACCAGCACATAACTTATAAATCACATTTACAACATTACTGAAGGATCAAAATACAGTCGCCATAATAATTTTTTTATTATCTATATCATAAACACAATATGGACCCTAATCCCTTGGATTAAATTGAGGTATAATTCCTCTGAATTTATGGAATTAATTTAAATACTATATGTCCACCTTAATGTGGAATCATTACCAAATAGAATATTATTTTGATCCCTTAATATAATGATCATGGTGTCCTTTTGTCCACAATTGTAACAAAATCATATTCTGACAAAATATATATAGAGGTGTTTTTTCCATAATCATCACATTATAGAAAATACATAATTTTCTTCTTCCCCTTATCTATTTTTTGATCTACTATACATTTTATCACTAGAATCCATTCGAAGAAATAATATATAGATAATTATTTCTCTATCTTGATAGCACCTAAGATTATTTCATCAAATGGTGAAAAACATTATGAAACCAACTACCTTCGAATATATAGTAAATTCCCTTCATAATTTTTTTTAATCTTGAACTTTATTTTGTATATGTAATCTTTATAAAAATACCTAACCACTAAATGATTCTTCATATGCCACAACTATTTCATCATTTATTTTATGTAAGCGGTGGATCTTCATCTTCATCTCAGTTTTCTTCCCACATGTAAAATAATTTTCAATGAATTCTTCCTTAAAGGGTTCATATTCCATGGGTTATATTTATACTTTCTCTCTAGTATTATAGATCAAATACCACCATTGATCCAAATAACCATTGAGATAATACACCAAAAGTGTGACTTTTCATTTTCATGACATCCCAAGGCCATAAATATCTTCTCCAGATACTTAATTCATATCTCATCTACATTCAGATCAGCAGAAAAACTAAATGATGGTGTATTCTATCACATAATGTTCTACAACATAGAATAATCTAGTTTTGGAATAGGTTGATCCATCCTAGAATGGTTATTTGTTATAAAATTATTATGTTCTCTTAATATTGTCATACCATCCTCAGTTCTAATACCATTCATATTGGATTTCTCAGCTATGCAGTCTCTACATTTTACAGGAGTATTAATACCATGATTAGTAATAGGATCTATTTTTAAACAATCATATAAACATTATTATATGATAAAATAATGTATATTATATAATTATAAATATAGAAATATAGTTAACAATAATTGATTAAATATATGCATAACTAATATCATAATCATAAACATGGATTCCATACGTATATATTTTCTTTAAAATCCATCCTAATATGTTTTAAAAAATGTGAGTTATCCTAAGTGTATCCCAAAATAGTTTAAAACAAAATTTATAGTATGTTTTATTGTCATGTATATGGATTCACATGAGTCAGGCCCAATATACCTTTTTAAATTTTTTTCACCTAGGTATATCTTCTCTAGAGCCATGTCGAATTATCATATCTATATATGGTTGTATTGAACATGAGCCTCAGCCTAGTTATTGAGTCTCTCTATGTGCATCCATGAGACCCAAGCTCAAATCCAGGGGGAGGCATAATGCCGAGTTTCTATAGCCGGTACTATATCATTTAAGGTCTTGTAGTGTAGTTTATGGAACAATTCACCTTAGGCCACCCGTTTGGGCTTGGAGTCCTTAAGGCCTTCGGGACACCTAGGACATCAGTTCAGTAATGATTTCAGGGACTCCTTTAGGGCCTTCGGGCCACCTAAAGGCCTTCAGGACACCTCAAGGCCTCCAGCCCAAATGAAACGTGCAGTTACCCTTGACAGATTCTACAAAAGTGAGCTTCCCCAAAGGAGGATTCACAGTAGGTGCACACACCAGAGCAAAACCAATGGATTTGGAATAATTAGAGGGAATGGATACACCATCGGGACCATCTTGTGCTTGAATAGAAATCTTAGCCATATGGCCATGCAAAAGGTGGAGAGACACAATTAGGATGAAAATGTTGAGGAAGGGAAGTTCCTTCTAGTTATAGTATGGTGGTATTCCCAAAGACCTTCATGCCTTATAATGTCCCTTAAGAATACTATATAGTTAATCTCTAAGACGATGAGCCTTGTAAGGGTTCTCTCTGTTCCGTTGAAAGAGGAGTTATCAAAAACAATAAAAAATGAATCCTTCAGGCTATTCCCATAGATATGGATGAATTTATATGAAATAATAAATAATCAATAACTTACAAAAATTCTTGCATTTTATTTTATAAATAAGCTCAATGTCTATTATAGGGATATGTTAATTAATACAAGCTTAACTAAATCTAGTTACTGAGGATTCTAATAAAATTACTTTGATACAAACTGTAAGGCCTCAACCCTAGAATCCCATAACCAGTGCCTTATTTTATTACATTGGCATGATTTAAAAGAATCAATTCTTGATATACCGATTAGTATAGAAATATTCAATACCAAATATATATGATAGAGATGTTACCATAAGAAAAATAAACTAAACTAAATTCATAACGATGGATAATAAACTTCATCAATGAAACACATTCAAATATATATTCTTCATAACATGGGGAATGGAAAAAAATAAGTGAGAGCTCAATTTCTTAGTATGTTTTAGGTAAAACAGAAGACATATTGAATCACTGAGAAAAATCAATACAAGAATGTAAATAACATAATGCACAATCCATTGAATTCAAGAGATGATAGTCAAATGAATTTATAGATTTTTTCATATTGAAAATCCTTATAATGATTACAACTATATTTAAGGCGATTATTAAATACTGGACATCATATTTCCGATGAACAAGAAACCATTACCATAATGAAATTGCACAAAAATTTTTAAAACCTTTTTTTTGAAAACCAAGATGGTTTGTTTGAGGTTATCTCTTATGTAATGACATTTCTAGGGAAAGTTTAAATCATATTGGTTTCAAATGTGAAGCATTTTTTCAACTAAATTTGTCCCATAAGACCACTGCTGCATCAAGGGGATTGAATTTACAATTCCCCAAACCATTTCATTCATTTCAAAATAATTCCTTATATTTCTCAAATTCAATTTAAATTCAGAAAAAAATGTTCCGTATCAAATACTTTTATCATGTAAAGGATTTTGATTTATCAATATTTCCGAGGTATATAAATAAATTTAAAAGTAAAAACTGTAGTTAAATATAGTACATTATTTTTGAAATATCCATATATTTCATAAAATAACATCTATATCACTCAAATATATAATTTCACTAAATATTTATTATAATAAAGTTATTGTATTAAGATAATTATTACAATAAAAAATTAATTTAGATTGTAAGATAAATATTACATGTTGGTATTTCCCTAAGAAAAAATGTTGGATGAGAAAAATAAAAATATAAAATTTATATATGATGAATATAAATTGATTCAAGATATAATATATAAAAATCATTATTTGATACCATATACAAATTAATTATGTGGTGAATATTTCATTTATCCCAAAAAATGGAAAAAGTGAGATTTAAATCACTTACCTTATGATCCATTTTTTTTAAAAAGATCAATAACCTCTTTTATAATATTTTACAGATTTAATAACATAAATCAGAACCATATTAATATATATTATATCACATAAGATATTTTTATTATATCTAATTACATGTTTTTCAGTAATAATTCATTATTTTTCACTATTTAAGGGGTTAATTGCTAATTTCTCGAGTATTTGTTGAATTTTTATTTTTTATTCATATTAATTAGATCTTGAGTTATACATGTCCATAATTTTAAAAAATATTTAATTATGAAATACATACATTTTATATGTATTTATAATTAATCATAATATTTTTATTTGTAAATGAAATTTACCATTTATTGAGATGGTAGAGTGTAGATACACATAAACATTGTTTTCATTTTCATGTTGTATTAAAAGAATCAAATGTAAATAGAATATATATAGATTATAATTATGGTATCATTAATAATTAATTTATATCATATATGTTTATCTAATCCATCCTTAACACATTCCATGTAATGATTGAACACATCGCATCGATTTGAGGAGGTGGTAGTCTAGACATCCACAAACGATGTTATTATATGACCACAAAATCGAATTCATGGAGGTATGTGCTATATAATAATTATATAAGACTAAAATAACAGTTGATATAACATATATAATATTTAATATTTAAAAAAATCAGTAGTTTTTACATTTAATGGTGGTAATTGATGAAATAACGACATCGGTTCGCAATGTAGTAGTCCACCATACACACGAATGATGATTTTGTATCAAATTTTATGGAATTATGAGTGAGTGTATATAGTACCTTTAAATTAAAAAATTCTAGTATATTTAGGATTATTATGTGATTATATAAAAAATATATAATAATTATTGAAGCGTTGTATAATGTAATGAAACAAAACTAATTTTTGAAGAAAGTTACCTCTTATTTGGGTTAATTATGTTGGATTATACAAAAATATTTAGTTTTATTTCTACACAAATTAAGACATAATGAATTAGGTTGGGATTTTCGAGGATCTATTTTTAAATGGGTTGGATGATCCAAATGGTTGTAATGGTGTGAAGAAGTTGGAGGGTTATGTTCATTTTTATTATGAAGGATGAGTGGTATTTCTATAAACATGGAAAGTTAAATACTATTGAGTGGTATAACTTCAATCATGTGCCTCCAATAATGTTAAACATTATAAAAAAGGGATTATATAGATTCATAATGTCTATAAAAAACTTTTTACATGTGTCTATGTCATTTTTTTCCTTTAACTATAAGGTTTTTTTCAATATTAAGATTAAATTTACCTAAATCACTATGATACATTTTTACTAAAATCACTAATATATTTGGACAAAAAATAGATTTAAATTAGTAGAAACTATAAATTAATAATATTTAAAATATATTATCCCTTTTTAAAATTATAATAACTTTAGTGGTAGAAATTAATTTAAAATTAATAATGCAGATGGGACGATGAAGCATGTTTTTAAATTTAAAAATGATAAAATGTTAGAATGATTTTTTATAAAATTTCAATGTGAAATTGATAAAAATATTTGTAATTGGATTAAAATATGTAAAATTCCTTGACAAAAACTTTAAAAACAATTATTCACATAATTTAAACTTATAAAAAAGTTTTATAAAAAGAAGTTTTAAATTAATATTTAGTAGTTGTCTCTGTTCATCCAAGATTAAATCTTCTCAAAAATATATCTAATATTTTCAGTAATATAATTTAATCTCTGTTATTTGAATATTTATGTTTATTTATTTATTTAAAATTTATAAAATATTCAAAATATATTAATAAAAATAATGATCTATTAAAAGGTAAAAAACTATTTTTTGAATAATATTTATTTTTATGCATAAAATAAGATCTAATCATATCTTATGCCTATATAATATATTGGATGAATTTAGAAACCACTTAATTTAATATATAACATATAAATTTCCTTCATATCATTCACTAATAGTTATTAATTTAATTTATTTTTATGAAACACATTTCTTGTCATAAAAATAATTTTTTATTTGAAAAAATCTTTTATATTAAATTAGTTTTTATAATAATTAATAATTAATTAAAATCCATTGAATTCAAAAAATTATATTTATATTTCATTAATATCTAATAATAAATTCCAATATAATGGGTAGGATATATCATATATATTATATAATAATAAATTTTTATTGTTTATTAAATCATAGTCTTTCATGTAAGAGAATCCAACCATGGTTTTCCCTGTAAATACATCTATGAATAATGATGTGTATAATTATAGAATAAACAAATTTTTTATATATTGTAAACATAAGTAAGCGTGGTATAAAAGGAAGTATAAAATCAAAATTAAATTTGTTCTAATAGAAAAATATTCTATATTATTTGGGTGTTACATTCCCTTTTTTGAGTTATTAACTCTATATCCATATGTTTCAGAACAAAATTGACATCTCGTATCTAGAGAAGGATTTAATTTATTATAAAAAATCTCTCTATAATTCACCAAAATTCTGGGATATATTTATATAGGTAATTTCCCTATATTTCACAATTATATGGACCATTAATTATTTGTTCTAATTCCTCATAATGACCCTATGAATGATTCCTAAATGGTTCAAGTAGGATTCATGTGTGCCTAGAGATTTTTTAGAGAACATAACCTCTAAATAAGAAGAAACAACCGGAAAACATGGTTAGATGAAACCAAAACACCAAATCCATGTTGTTTTTTTGGATGTAATATTTTTTGGAAATATTGGAACTTATAGGTAGCATAATTTATTTGAAACTAGAGGACCTGAGATGCGTGGCTAGACAATTCTGTGGGGTTTTGGGATAGAGGATTCTTGAGTTGATTTCAAATAGTTAGATAAAACATTCCACTAACTATGTGGGGTTCCCCTTTATAGTAGTGAATAATGAACAATTTATCAAACCATGCATCCAAACTGTGGACCATTATACATTGAGGTGGAATTAAAATATATACCCTCATAAATGATTTAAACCAATTCCTTTCCTTTATTCTTTATTGTTATAGTGGGTACCTCTCCTCCCTCAAGTAGAAATCCTTATCCTTTAGGAATATATGAATTAAAGCACCTCCTCCATCTGATCCCATATTCATTCAGCATTGGTTCTAACTGAAATCTAGAGGTACGATCCTGAATCATTTCCAATAAATTTCATGTTATTTAACCAATATGTTTCACTATTTTGGTGAAATTAAATATCCCCTAGTATCAGAGAATTTTAAATTTGCATCATTTTCATCTAACATAGCTCAAATAAAAGGTCCACACTGGGAATGAGATGCTCTACGAGGCCCTGATAGGTGGTCTTGTCTTTTTTACAATCATTCGTTTCATTACATAAAATACATCGCAGTACTACAGGTCACACCCTTCCTCCATTTCTCCTTTTTTAATTAAAATAAATTGAAAATCTAAAAGTGCCATTGGAAACCTGATCATGAGGAAAATTAACCCCTTGGGCTGATCACCTTGACCCATGTCACCCAAAGTGGTGTTCTTAACCATTAATTCTTAATTGACCTTTTTTCCTTAGCTTCTATAATTACCGAGAAAGGATTGAAATATATTTAATACCTTGGATTGATTAATTGAATATAATAAATTGTTTTTTACACTAGTATTGGAGGTTTACCCTCATCACTATGTCATATATCATTAATCCAATGAAATTTCTTGTGCTATATTCTTATCACCATACAAATTCATGATTTAAAATAATATGTTCTTTTAATTAAAAATGTTTTATAATTTATTTTTTACTACCTTCCCTATAACACCGAGGGTGAAACAAGGGGTTTCTAACTAAGGACCACTTGGTTGGACTCTCATGTTACATTAAAAAAATTTAAATTTATTGTAAACATGTAAGAGGTGATATCAGCTATGATTGAGACGGGATCCATGAGAATTATTTATGTCTTACTCAAGATAAGTGACACCAGTTCCCTATAGGAGACCCATTGGAAGGGATCAGTGGAACGATTTGTTATGAAACACCATGATAGAGTCTTGGAACAATATGTGTAATAATAGATATATATATATATATATATATAGAGGTTAGTTAGAAATTTTTTTCACATGATTATGTAGTGACATTTGGGACTTCAAAATTGGGTCACCATGGACGTACTCCATGACATTTGGATTTTATCAAGACCCTCAAGAGATACATGGAAATTCATTCAATATTGTCAAGGATGGGATATGGGTCTCTTGGGGTGATTTATAAAGTTATTTTTAATTTAATTAAATAAGGGATTAGATGTTTTGAAAGGAGAATTTATGTATGGACTTGGAAAAGTTTAGGATAGGTCCTCTGATCCAAAACACAATATTTAGAATAGTACATCATCTTATACATTATGTCTCACTGTACATTTTTGTGGTTCACTTATTCCAAAGACACCAACTTAGGGCGAATCTCTTAGATTGGATGAGTCTCCATGTGGAAATAGTTACCACGTATTTATTTATATATTTTTTCATGCATTAAATTAATATGAGACACTTGTTACTGTACATTCCATGTTATGGAAAGGATTAGACACAATTGTTACAAACCCAGTGTGATTGTATCTCACACCTTAATCAAGTACCTATGGTACCAATGTAAACATTACATAATTAGGTATATAAAAAGTGATGATACTTTCTTATAATCCTATATTTACCTGCATTACAAAGATAGTGTTCAGAGCAGAGGACTGATCCTATTCTCGAGATTATCATCTTAGTAGTTTTTTCATTTTTGTTTATTTTGATATAATGTTTTATATGGCTGGATTCAATACCCCATCGCATTCATTTTTTATAGTTTTATTGAACTGACATAATAACTATATTTAATCTACTTATTATTCATCTTTAACTTATTGATTCTTACTATTACGTGACCATTTATTCTATTTCCACTATTCCATGTTGGTTATATATATTTACGCTAGTTATTATAATTATACATTGTTTCGCTCTACTTAGATATGTGAGGGCATAATATCCTTATAAACACACCCTGGACCCTTGTTACTAGTTGGTAGCCTCTAGAGTTTGGGGAAGTTCACATGAGCCCCAGTGTCCAACCATCTCAGGGCATAGATGAATAACATCCCGTCAGGACATTACAATGTGGTATTAGAGGTTTATTCATCCTCTTGTCGTACTTTTTGGGTTTAAAAATGATACTATGTAAATTTAATTTGGGTGATATATTTTTTGAAGGATTGTCTACACTGCATATAGGGGGATCCAAAATATCATTGGACATGTATTATTTATTATTTATTATCCTCGTTACGGTTTTATTAGGTCTCACTGTTGGGTGAATCATACTATTTATGAATTTATTAATATTGATAATATTTGAATGGATTTTATAGCCATTTATTGATGATACAATGTTTTACTTGAACCATTTATATTACTAGGAACTATAGTAATAAAAATTCTATCAGTTATACCATTCCATATCTATTTTCAATATTAGTTTCTTTTTATAATGATATGGTTGTATGGACCTTATTAGATATGACCCGTACTATTTTTTTATTCTATACGATGAAATAATTGGTTTAATAACACATAGTTCTACATTAGTTGGATTTATTGGTGTCTTACCATGGAAGATAATAAAAACAATACACAAACTGTAACCTGTTACACCCGTCGTCTGGGGAAATGGTTAGGATACCATTACTTGATATGCCAATTTAAATTTATATTGGTTATCAGCCCTTATGAATTAGAAATAGTCATTAAATTATCAAGATCAAGATTATAGTAACCAATTAAATTATAAAGAATTAAAATAAGTTATAATGAATTCCATATATATATATAATGGTAACATTATAATGAAAAGGCGAGTCCTTATCATGACACAACCCTAGTTGTGGGTTGTAGGTCATGTCTCTCTTGATACTTTTGTTGTTTATTGTTTTCACCCAGACATGTCTCTAGGAAAATTTATTTTTTGTGTTTTATGAGTCGTATGGCCTATTCCTATCAATTCATACCCCATTACCTATATGATATAAATCTTATCTAAGGCACGTGATTGATATTTTAAAGATATTCTACCATGATGACATCATGTCGTACGTAATGAGAGTGGAGATGAGCATACTATGGAGTTGGTGGGCCATGAGAAACATGTGATACCTTATAGAGTTCAAGTTGAGTCACTTCGTCCGGATAATCCATTGGAATATGATTCTTAATTTCACGACTTCTTCCTTATGTTCTTGCAATCAGTTCAGGTTACACCTCATCCTACCCTTTCTAAGGTGGAGCAAACATGAGATTTCATGAAACATCATCCTCCCACATTTTGAGGGGATGTAGAGACATAGGATGTTTAATCCTAAATGGAGTCTATGGTTTTAATATTTTATCACTTCAAGACACCTCTAGAGTGATGAGAGATATTGTGACATACATGTCATGTGGCATCAATATGCTATGGTGGGATTTATTGAATCGAGATGGTCGACACTAGGGTATGGTCTAGGAAGACTTCTATAATGATTTTATTGATTATTTCTTTCCATAGTCCTTGATAATGAATAATATTTAATAATTAATGCACCATGAGCATGGTGACTTGTTAGTGATGGAATACTCAACTCGATTCACCAAATTAAAGATTATTTTTCCGACCATTACTAGTAATGATCAGACTTACATGAGTCCTATTGAGGATAAGATTTCATATGTAATTCACTCATTGGTGAAGTTATTATAGAATAAAACCATTTATTATATCGTTAACATGTCCCTCATCAGTGAGTAAAACATGATGGAATTAAAAGACATGAAGCAAGATAGTTCATCATACTGGAAGAGCAGTGGTTTCTCTAGAGACAACAAGAAACACTTATTGGGTACACATATGGGTTATGTGGGCTTAGTTTTAGAGTAATCTGTTTTTTATGGACATGGACACACAATTGGGAGTTTGGATAAAGGCTATACACCATTGTAAGGACATCATCCTTGAAATAGGTGGGTACCATCTTTTGTGGGGGTTCATCATCCTCAAGATGACAAGATTCAACATCATTCTCAGTATGGACTAGATTTTTCATTATAGATCACATGTGGATTTAATTTTTTAAAAGTTTCATTCAAATCACTTGATGAAAATATATATCTCTATAAAGGAGAATGAGTTCTCCATGGGATTTGAGATGGACTCGTGCATAATGAGCTTGAAAGAGTAACAATGTAGATGAATAGTCAATCTATGAGTGAATAATGAATGGAACTTGTGGAATTTCAAAATGTGGATGTTCATTTTAGGAATTTATTCTATAAATATTTCCTCATATTTCTTCATGATAGGGATATATATATTGAGTTAACTATAGATCTTGTTTCAGGTGAGACACCTATATTTATTCTTATGTATAAGCTACAACCGATAATGATCTTGGAACTAATTAAGTAGGTTTATGAATTATAGTTTAAGGGGTTATTATGACCTAGAAAATCACAATTGGGTTCACAAACCCATTTCAAATGGAGGAGGATGAAACCCTTCAATTTTTAATGGATTACCACGGACTAAATCATCATTCTTTACAAAAATCTTACACAATTACTCATATATATGACATCTTACACCAGCGTAAAAGAGAAAATATTTTCTCCACGATCTATTTGAGGATGATATAACATTATATTAATGTCATGCTATCAATAAAAACACATAAAATATTCTAAAGAATTTACGAATTGTATTAGTATTTAGTTATTATTTTTGGTTTGAAAAACACATCAACATTCTTCTTTCATATGATGAATTTGGGATTCCACCCATACCATGGTACCTTTGTGGTATTATTTTTAGGATAAATAGTATTTTATTATCACACAAAAAATTACAATGAAAATCCTTTTGAGATCATGATTATTAAATTGAGAGAGAATCATCTATATGTAGAGCTTATTAAATTCCACTTTTGGATCAATAAAGCTCGCCTCATGGGTCATATCATATCTGAGGATGGCATATAAGTTGTACTAGAGATAGAAAATTACATGGATTCCATGGATAAAATAAATAAATTATTTTCCATACATATATTCTTATGGATTTCTAGATACAATAGATTATTCATCAAAAATTTCTCATATATAGAAGCACCACATGCTGTCTGAACCAAGAATGGTGTGAAACATGAATGGACTAAATCGTGTGAGACAACTTTTTAGGGGTTAAATGGAAGACTAAATTTAGTTAAAATTATTATTCTACCTAAACCAGGAAGAATATATAACATTAATTTCTCTAATTATAGAACTGGTCTAGGGGGAATTAGATTGTAATGTGATTAATTCAGGGATTATTGGTCCCTCTAGTGAAGGCCTCACATGTTGAATTACACAACATATGACCTCGACCTAGTAGTAGCGGTTCATGATCTATGCTGTTGGAGGCACTAATTAATGGGAAAATTTATCATCATTTACATAGACTATAAATGTCTAAAAAACTCTATGTTGTGAGAAATGCATTAGAGGAAACAATTGTGTGTGGATTAACTGAAAGTGTTCAATGTCTAGATTGATTAAACACATGGTAAGGGTAATGAAATTGCACACTATTTAATAGAGAAGGCTTGTATGCAAGTTTTCAATGAGGATATCCATGAGAGGAAGTTGATGTATTTATTCCATGAGATTTCTATTGAGGTTCAAAAACAGTGTGGGAAGAAAGTCCTAGCATCTCTAAAAGAGACCCCTTCTTTTTGAGAATGAGTTCAAACATGGAAGTTATATGATTCTGAATGAATTATTCTGAGTGAGGGTGTCACAGGTGACATCCCTCATCCTAGATGTATTTGGGTGTAAGTGAGACCCTCTTATTTTGTGGCTGATTGTGGGTGACATAAGATATATGGGATGATATTATGAAGAATTATTATTCCTTGGTATGGGAACTTCATCTGAGACTCAATAATAAGTTTTAGACATGCATATTTAGTACTTGTGCCAATGTATTAAGTGGTAAATATTCTATTTTATTAATTGGTGGTCCACCTGTTAGTAGGTCAAGGCAGAGAATAAGAGACCATCTAGAATTCTACTGCCTTTCTCCCTTCATAAGTGCAATTGAATGAATGTCAACATGGATTTAATAAAATTATTATTGATATCCCATCACGAAAATGACACAGTATGTGTGAACATTGAATGTTTAACAATAGTTCCACACTCACAACCTATCTTGGGTACTTCCCAATTGATGAGATAGTAAGGATTTACATTCAAGAGATTGTTTCACTTGACTGTGTGCACTGTTATATCATTTCTAAATGGGAAAATAACATTAATGTATAGTTCTAGAAAGGGTTATAAGAGGAAATAGGTTAATATGTGCACTTGAATACTTTATATCATCCTTAAACAAACACGTAGTCCAGGAGGAAGATTCATGTGTTATAGGTTATGATACGAGCATGTGTACATGATTTCGGACGTTCGTCGGAAAATAATTTTCATCTCGATGATGTTTTTTTTTTCAATAATACATTTCATGAAACAATTTGGATGGATCTGTATGAGGACCTATATTGTAGATAGTGTTTTTCTCCTTTTTAATGTCTTCAGTCAGCTGAGGTGTCTCCATAGGATACACATCTTGTTCAGGATAATTATGAAAAATTACATTAGATTCATAAGAATATGGATATTTCTTATGCAAGGATGATTTCATACACATAATTTCACCACACACCTCTAGAGTTTGAGGACGGGAATCTGGTATTCCTACATGTAAATCTAAGATCATGTCACATACAAATTCATATAACTGTTATATCATTTCCTCAGTTTATCGGGAATTTCTAGACAGTGGAGAGTGTTAGGCCTGTATCAAATTTATTGATATTAACTTATAGATACCATTACATGGATGATGTATTCCACATTTATAACTTTAAAATTTATCACTTTTAACCATATCATTCCTTAGACCCTAACAATGTCGAGTTGGTAGAGGATGCGTCCTTTGAGGAGCATCGAATTTGTATCATTGATCTAATCTTGTAGGCTCTCTGAGGTATGTTAGTTCCTCCGGTTTGAGTCTTCTAGGACTATGGGTGTGTATATTTAAGAACATTGGAGTGGGAAAATTATGTAAAGGATTATTGTCTAGAACTCTTCATAGATGATGTTATACTACTATTAGAAGGGAAAATAGTGGATGCGTTTTCTTAAGGTCAGGAGGTTGTAGCATCTTATATTTTTTAAAATAGTACAAACCATTAATTTTTTTTCTAATTAATTTAATAAATGTAAGGTTTTTTTCCTAAATGGTTCATATAAGATTAAAGTGTGTTGTGGTTTTTTTTGGGGCCCAGTACCCCAAAATTGGAAGAAAAAATTGGCCCACACAATTAGAGGAAACTGTGTTGCCCATCTCGTACTATTTGTCTGTAACCGGGGAGTTTCGGATAGTGGGAACCTATATGAGACATGTATTTTTTGAAACCCCATGACCTAATGGGAATGACTGTGCAGAGATTCTGGTTTCTAGATAGAACCATTTATCATGTTTTGGTCATGGGTAGATAAAATTTCCATGTAACCATGCGTGGTGCCCCTCCATAGAAGTGAATGGAACACAGTTGGCACACATTCTATATAATCATGTGCCTAAACCATGGACCTTAATATTTTGAGGTGAAATACGACTTTTAACCTCTTCAATATTTTAAAATAGTTTCTCTCATTCATTCCCTATATATCAAAAAACCCCTTCTCCTCTTTCACATGTATACCCTACTACTTCATGAAAGTTGGAATTAAAAAAAATCCTTTGTCTGATCGTTTATTCATTCACCGTCAGATCCAATATAATTTTATACGTACAATCTAGAATCATCCCCAATCTCTTTCAGGTTCATCATCTCATTGGTTTCAATATTTGTATGAAATTAATTTTCCCCACATTATAAACATTTAAAGGTTTTATAATTTTTATACAACCTATATCAAATTGATTGTCCATAATATATGAGGGAATCTATATGAGGAAATGGTAAGTGGACGTGGATTTTTCACATTATTCTTTACATTCCATAAAATATTCCATTATACCGTGATATAAACCCTTTAATATTCTACCATTTTTCAATTATATATAAATGAATGTATAACCATTCCATTGACGACTCAAGAATGTGCCAAATAAACCCCTTGGGATGACAACCTTTGACCCATATCACAGTAATGTGTTTATTGAACCATTAAATATTAATTTCTATTTTATATATCTTGTTTAATTACCCTTGAAGTTTTTTCCATAACTCCAATACATTGGGAGGATTAATTTAAATGAATCAATAGTTTTGGTAGGATTTTTTTTGGTGTACCTCATTAGAAATTCCATATATCCTTCATCCAATGATATGAATTTTCCATTATTATAATCAATATATAAATTATTGATTTTAAATGAATTGGTCATTCAATTAAAATTTTTATATAAGTGATTTTTCATGTATAATGACCAACATTAGTGTTGAGGGAGAGAAAAGTTGTTCTATATTAATGCCCCATTTAATAGAATCTTTTTATTCTTGTAATAATATTCATTGACTTGTAAACACACCAAGGTATCCATAAGCTATGCCTAATATTTGATTTCCAATAATTAACATTTTTTCCTCTAGATGAGTGACACCAGCTCTCAAGTGGTGAACCCTTTGATGGGATTGATGGCAAAATTTGTGATACCATTCCCTCAGAGACACACATTCCCTTATCTATTAAAGTAGGTATAGAATTAGAGTGCAATTATACATTGACTATTTTGACACCATAATAGTGTTAAACTAAGGACAACACACTTGGGTAACCCTTAATAGAATCCTTGTAATTAGAATCTTATCCAGCTCCTAATGAAATACATGGAAAGTCTCTCAGTATTATAAAATATAGGATAAGGGGTGTCTTTTAGTCCTTTAGTATGTGGTTTTAAAATTGAATTTAAAAAATGAAATATATGTTTCCAAAATATAATTTTCCTATGAACATGGAAAATGTAGGTTTTGTTTCCTCCATTCCCATGCCCATTCATAGGGACAATCCATCCTCTTAGACATTATCTATCACAATACTATTTATTTTTCTTGTATTCTAGAGACATCGACTTTGGATGATGATTGTAGATTGTATGGGTTTCCACGTGGAACCCATTGTAATTTAATTAATAATTATTTTTTTTGTAATTTTAATTATATGAAATAAGTATTATTTTATATTAGTTACTATAAAAATTCCTAGTAACTAAGGATGTCAACCTACATATATTTTATTGTATAATATACTCTAAGGAATTTGGTACCTGAGTAGTCATTATGATTGTATGTATATAAAAAGGGTTGCATCAACATTCCAATGACTGATTGGAATAAATTACTAGGTTGATGATGCGAGAAGTGGACTGTGCTTATGCTCAATATTCTAGTATTATTAGTTTTTTTAATTTTTATAGCATAGTTATATCCTTGTATTCCCTGCCCCAATAGTGTCATTTTTTGTACATACATTACCATGAAACAAGCATCATATTTTATATCCTTATTATTTACATTACTCTTATTGATTCTTCATATATCATAAACAATAATTCTATTTATGTTTCTAGAAATTAGGTATATCGGTTTCCAATTGTTATTGTTATCATTATTTACAACTATACTCCAATCTAGTCTATAAGGAGATAATCTCCCCAATGACACACCCGTGTCCCTCACAGGTTGTCAGCAACCTCTAGCGTTTAGGGTGGCATTCTTGAGGCCTTGTTTTCAACCATCTTAGGGCACTGATGAGGGGAATTTGGGGTTTAATGTTTCACTATACATAGAATTATCCATTGAACTACTGCTATAAGTATCCCTATGTCTCTCTCTAAAATTTTCATATCATAGTTTCCAATGTTTTACTGAACCATTCTCATATTACTACTGTAAAGACACAAAAAAAATCATATAGAAGTACTTCATCATAATAGTAAAGTATTCATTACAAAACATAATGATCCATGGAAGAATTATCTTGGTCTGGTGCTTTTGAAAACATTGAAACATAAAAAACCAGTCTGTAAGTATGAAACATCATCCCCCATAATGTTATTCATCATTATGAACCTTCATAATCATATCATACATAATACATTTCTTCGTATCTTGGGAAAAGAAATATAATAAATAGTGAGTTTATATTATCTATGTGGTTAAATAATGTAGATACTTAAACATAATGTGAGAATAAATGTATAAGAATATGAGCATAACATTTGAAACCCACAACTTGCATATGAAAGATCCTATTCCTAATTCGTGGACTAATGATTAGATATTTATTAGACATGAGTCATAAGGGAATCAAATAAAATGACAAATAAGATAATAATATTTGCATAGCGCATATAATTCATTCATACACATAAAATTTTAAATCATATCAATTATAGTGAACACTCATTTCCAAGGAACCCATAATATAAGGTGATCAATACCCAAACCATCATAGTTTTCATGGTTTACATTAAAAACTATCCATGTGGACAAAATCACTTATTGAACATTGTTTACCCAATATTAAAATCTTGTTTATCTCATGATATATCAATCATTCAAATATTCAATGGAGGTAGATATATGTCCCACTCATCATAAAATAAATTTCTTTTATACAAAGGCTACATGATCATAAAACCTTCATTATAACAAAACCCATGAAAAGAAATGGGCTTCATAACACATTTATCATATCCAAACCCATGAAAACAAATGTGATTCATATACAATTCATCATAAAATTATCCATAGAAATAAATGGTTTTCATTAGTATATTATTATCATAAACGTTAACTGTCCAAAGGAAAAATAAACATGGTTTCATTGGATCCTATCCATATTAAAATATAGAGTATCATAAAATGATGTAATCCTAGTTAGATAATGATTATGAATGATCATTTTCAATAAAATGTGGAAAATAACCCTTTAACATTGAAAATCACAATTTTAAAATGGTAATACATTTTAAAATCTTAATATTTTAAAATAACCATTGAATTTTATTAAGGATTCATTAATGATCATTTAAAATATTTCTTGAGGAAAATAAATTTTTTATTTTGAATTAAATTATTTAATATATTAAAATATTTAAATATTAATGAAATTATATTCTTTAAAACATATCATTGGAAATCTATAAAGGTAGTTTTATTTCATTGATATGTCATGATAGCTGGAGGTATAGTTCATGCAATATATGTAAAAAGAAAAAATTCTTTTCATATATTTGCTAAAAATAAGGAATGATATTTTTAAATGGATAAGAGGACTACATTAAAAAATTGTAATGATTTAAACAAGGGAAAATATGTCATTAAAATTTTATAGTGTAAAATTAATGTATTCTTTAAAACATTTTAAAAAATCATGGATATGGAATAAAAATGAATTCTTGAATAAGAGCTAAATATAGGTGGTTTTCTTCAGATAATTTGTTTGAACCCTTATGTACATAAATAGAAGAAAATAAAATGATAAATATATTTATTTTTTAAATAATAATAGTATGAGAACTTTCAAGATTTTATTAATAAATGGATCATTATATTTCATCATTGGAGGCATAATAATAATCAATCCCTTTAAATGATGTTATTGTACCCTAAAAACCATTTCCACATTGGTATCTTTGGAATAATAGTCCCAATTAAAGAATTACATAAAATTAAACATTTAATATAATTAATATAAATATATTCCTAGAATAAAATTTTATATGGGTAGTACATACACCGCATATAATAACACTATTTTATAATATAACTTCTGTTCTACATATGAAAATTTAAGACAAAAAACCCTTTCCTTATGTCTCAAATTCATGTGTATTTTAAATACTAAAATATAATAAATATATCTTTACTATAATCATATTAAATAACTATAATTTTATATATTATACCATATATGAATTATTTACTTACATTTATTACACATTTATTAATTATTCCATTCTAATATCATTTTTTAGTTAATAAATGGATTTTTTTATGAATATTTTCATTTCCAATTTTTTTTCACATAATCTTATCATGATTTGATATTACTCATAAGTTTTACAATGATATAAATATCATATATATTAATTACATATTTACTTATAGTAATCTATAAAAATTAGATGTATAAAATAAAATACATCATTCATAGAGATGATATGTTGTATATACGAATGAAACATGTTTTTATTTTCTAGAAGGATTACAAAAAGAATGTTAAATAATATATTACTTATCCCGAGTCATTTTAATATCATATATTTAACATATATTCCTAAAAGTTTCTTTAATTACATTCTATTAAAATCATTAGTCACAAACGAATCACATCACTTTATGAGTTCGTTGTCTTCTGTACACATGAATAACATTATCATATCACCCACGATATATAATAAAAGTTTTTATATGTGGTATCATAATGAAATAAGTGTAATAAAATAATAAATATAAAATATTTTTATATATATATATTAAATATACCATTATTCCCAGCTCTGTATGGTGGTGATGGAAAAGAAAAAACATCAGTTTGTGAGGTGGTAGTCCACTATATAATAAAATAAATATCCCAGATCCCATTTGATGGAAGAATTGAAGAATATAGGTTATTTAATTAAAATCAAAACAATTTATTACATAGTCAATAATACTTTTAATATATCCTAATAATTGATGAACATATTAAGGAGGTTGAAAAAACAATTAAATAATTATTATCATTTAAGAACGATGCTTATTCTTCGGGAATCCTTTTTTATGTCAACACTAAAAGGATTCATAGTATGTATATATGATAAAAATAAGGAATAAATGTCATTAATAGAGATGAAATTATGATATTTGGATAGGTATTGGATAAAAAAAGGATTTGAAAGGAATAAGAGGAGAGGAAAGGGGGTGAACTTTTATAAGTGTTGTGAGTGGCACACCTGTAATTTTATTAAATGGAAAAGTTTTCCCCATGTTTTTCACATACCAAAAGGACTAAATATGGAATATTATAAATAAATATTCATTATAAGGAAATATATATTGATAAAATAAATACTATACCAGTGGATATTTCATTTATTTAATATACTATTAGTTAAAACACATAGTAAATCCATCTTAATTACAACCGGTGTATGTTTTGTTTACTATATTCCCATGTAATTATGAATAAAAAAAGTTTATATAATTTAAAAATACACACATTTATTATTTATAATTTTAAACATAGTTTACCACATTTAATTCATATAATTGGAAGAACATAATTTAAAGTTAAGGTCATTAATGTGACAAAAAACAAATTTTTCAAGGAGTGAGTTTTTAAGAAAATGGTGATTTATATTTACTCTATGAAATCTAATAAAAATAAGACGAATTTAAATTAATATTTATTTATATTTAATCAATAATAGTCATTTAAATCATTTCTCATTAGGGGTTGTTTAAATTTATTGCAATGGATAAACATTGTGCACATTAAAATAGTTTCAAGAAAATCTTATTTTAAAACCAAAAATATATTTATACTAAATTTCAATATATATTTTACTCAAAAGTGAGTTAGTGTGTTTTATATAACAGAATAATAATTATGTTATGTTAAATATTATTCAATACATAATGGGAATTTTTATTTACAATTTTTTTTGAAATGAAATGTCATTTTTTCTAATATAGGAAATTTTCACCATTCACCCAAAAAATAATATTTCCTGAAAATTACCAAAATTTAATACAAGGATTATTTATGGATGATAATTTAAAAATGAATTTTATTTTTATAAAAAAATAAAATTTTGGTAAAATAAATTTTATATTTTTTTAATAAATGTAAAAGAAACATTTGTTTTGTAAAATACTTTTCTCAAAACATATAATTAATTTATAAAAATTTATATAAATATTTTTCAGTATGTTTTATTTATTTATAAAAATATTTAATTATTATTTAAAAGGTTGGTATTCCTATTCAATCAACCATGTTTGATGTCCAGGTAACAATTTTATAGTTTACAAATAATATTTTTATTTTTTCATGGTTTGTTATAACACAGATATATGTGTAACAAAATTTATTAACAAAAATAAATTGATTTGGAAAATATATTTCATAAAATATTATTTTACAAAAAAAATCAAAAAAATTAACCCAGTAAAATTTAATCCAACCATTCCAATTTTAAACTTACAAGGACACCATGAACACAACAATACTATTTATAAGAAAAAATTAAAAATAATTCACTAATAAAATTCACCTATTAACTGTATCATTTCGTTGAAAATTACACATGAAACCTACCAATAAACCCCTAAAACACATAAAATTATTTAGAATATATGGATAAAATTAATACAAAATCACCAATTTTTAGCGACCAACAAACCAAAATTAATACACTAACCTTTTGTTGAACCTTTGTTCAATGCAAAAAGGTTATAATATTTCTCTATTTTAGTCTTTTTCATTGTTTATTTATTTAAATCTTTTCTAATCTATAGGATTTATAAAAATTATAAGAATAGAAATATGTTTTTTCAACATAAATAATTATTATTCATTTTTTAAATTAGTTTTACTTTCAAACACTCAATAAATTAATGAATAATTTTTTTAATAAATAAAAATAAATTTAAAATAAAAAATTAATTCCATCCTTGAAATATTATGACATAATTCCATAAACGTATATAAATTTCAAAAATTCAAAAATTAATTCCATCATCAATCCATATTTTTTTTATTTATCATGATATTAGTTACTAAAATAAACTTTTCTAAAAAGTGAAATTGTTTTCAAGAAAAATATAATCCACACAAAACATTCAATTTCAATATACTATTAAATAAAATATTAACCACTACATAGTCTAAATATTATTATGACATCCCCATAATTATGATTATATTAATCTATTTATCATAAACTAAAATATTTATCACCCTAATAATGTATTTAAAATAAATAAAAAATTAACACTCGACATACTTTTTAAAAATATATATTTTATTTAAACTAATATGTAGACCATAAAAATATTCAAAAATTTATCAACATTATAAATAAAATAAAATCATTTTCTTCTATATATATCGTTAAAATAAAAAAATGATTATAATTATATTCTAGGATTAATTAATCCCTTAATATCAATTTTATTTTGAAGAAAATAATCATATTAATGAAATTTACAATTAATATAAAAATAACTAAATACAAAAATCATGATAATGTTTTTATGAAAAATCGATTATTCCCTCATGTTAACAAAACATCAACATTATTTAACCAATCAATCATAAATTTCATCTTTATTACATTTAATTATCACTATCATTTTCATTCATCATTATAAAAAATAATGAAATAAAATGTACACTCCCTTGATTATAAGGATTTAAAAATATACCAAAAAATTCAAAAAAATTATACAATCAGTTCATCACAGTTATATACACAAGTTACAATTTATTCATGCTGAAAAAATTAACTAATCACTTCAATTTTTATGATAATCCTTATGATTAGTTATTTTATATAATTTTTTTATCTATTTGTATTCATAAAAAATTTCAAACTTTGATTACTCATTTTGATTTAATAATTCATGAATCGTTTAGAAATACATTTTTTTCTAACTAAATACTATTATAATATAATAATTACATCATATGGGGGAACCACATAATAATAGGAAAACATGCCATTTGGAAATCTACAAATATGTACTTAATCAAATTATTGTATTTTCTGAATACCAATTTTCAACTTTTCATCACATATTATTTTTTCCTAGTGACAAATTCATGTCACATTAGAATGATACAATCAAAAATTAAATTTAAATATATAAAATCATGAAACACACCAATTTATATTTTAATAATACATAACATCATTAAAAATATGATCCATAAAAAAATTATTCATCTATTAAAAATTTAGTTATTTAATAGAAACCAACTTATTAATAGATTCAAAATAAATTTTATACTATAATTTTTCTCACAAGTTTGTACTATTTCATTGTTCATATATTATCTATGAATACCCCATCACTCACCCTCAACCATGTTAGTATCACACAGAAATATATTATTAGAAAAAATCATAAATACAATGACATAATACCCTAGAGACTTGTGCATCACAATTGTTGTATTGGTGAGGTTTTAAGACATAGATTCCAGGAAAAATCCTTAGTCATATTACCAACTTTAACACATCTCAAATATCAAGAATCTAGAAAATAAAAACACTAATATAATTTTTTTAGTAAGAGTCTCTAGTGTGTCCGTGCTATCATCGGTAAACACCACTTGGAATAATGTTCACTAGCCTTTTAAAAGTGGTATGAGACTATAATAAAGGTTATTATATAAATATTATTGAGATATTTACCAAATAATGGTCCATTACATCAAATAAATAGATAACAATAATCACGAAATCAATTTATAGAGAAAGGAAATTAAAAAAACCCAACATGCTTGAAATAAACCCCAATATCCAAAAAATTGTTGTATATTCAAATAAGACCCAAATTTAACTCCTGAATGAAAAAAATAATCAATAATATTGAACCAATTGACGAAATTATGTGAAAAAAACCAACTATTTATGACTTTATATGCCCCCAAACTAAGATGCAAAGTGTCATCAAAAACCAACACCCAACTATAGAGACTCTTCCCATAAAATAAAAAACCATCCATGTAATATTTATGTATATGTAGTTATAAAATTTATATTTAATACCCAATGGAAAAAGTCTGGTATAATTAAAGGAAAATTACAAGAGTCTACAATATTGAATTTTATTAGAATATTTTCCATAAAAAGATGATAAAAATAAGAAGGAAGATCACCCAACCAAGTGATGTTGGAGTTGAATCTTTTACTAAAAATTCAATCTTCTACAAAATTGGCCTCTTGAAAATCATTGGTAATAATATATATTTACTTTGGTATAAATTTAAATAATTCCATACATTTTACCATGACATGACATAAAATATGTAATACTATATTATTAATATCATGAACAATGTTTCTTGAGAAAAATTCTAGAAAAATATTTTTTTTTCTTTTCTTGAAAATGATACCACATTGATGATGCTAAGAAATCTAGCCTCTAAATAATACACTATTCCATAGGGGCCAGAATATATCCACGAGCATGTCCATTATGATCATGATAAACTACTGCAAAAAATAAGTGTCCAAGATTAACTTTTTAAATCCTATTTTCATTAAAATTCACTCATCTTATGAGTAGGAATTTCTAGATGACATCAAAGGTTCCTAAAATCATCTTTTAATTATAAGGCAATTCATGTTAATTTAGCATAAGGATGTCATGAATTGATTTATTAATGTGGAATTTTTGAAATGTCATAGATTCATTGAGGGAAATAATATTTTTTACATTTGATGAGTGGAAATTAAAATAATATTTTTTTGTGAATGTAAGAGTTTTTGGGATACTAGATTATATGTAGCATTTTAGATATTACAACAATAAACATACAGGTGTGTAGAGGTGAAAGTGAGGAATGTGTACAAGAAAATGTTTATAATTTGGTGCTAATATCACTATTCATCCTCGTGTCTCCCCCTCCGCCACTCTCAACCTATACTGTCCTCCAAAAATACTCCTCTTCAGAGATGGTGGCATGTCAATTCGTCATTAAAACTCCCTAACCTCCTATCTTATTTTCCCCTCTTTTTTAGTCAATCTCTTCATTCATGTGGTGCGACTTTTTGGTGGTTTTTTTACAAGGATGATGGTGGTTGATGAATCCCCCAAAAAATTCTTTTTTCCTCTGACCTCAAGATCCATTGTGACTCTCCTAGTCAGATCTGGAGAGAAAATTACTCTGTTGATTTGGGATATGGGGTTTGGTGGTGGAGGATTTTTAAAGAGATCCCTTTACGACCAGTTCATGGTATGGATTCATGTTTTAGTCTTGGAAAGTTGTTGTTGGAGAGGTATCAACTACTCATTTCCCATGTCGGGTCCTAAGACCCTCCACTCTTCTCAGAGTCCATTCTGGATGAGTGTTTCTCCAAAGGATTTTGGAGGTGGTATTTGGTAGTCAAAGATACATATTACTCGACATGATTTAGGTATTTATGAGGTTTTTATGGTGAATATTTTGATCTATATCTATATTAAGGTTTTTTTATAGTTTTGTATTGGTATTGGTCATCAAATATTCATGATGGTGTTGTGTCGTAATACAATTTGAAGATGATTGAATCTAATGGTATATATAAACAATAGTTGTTTTTGGGTAGGTGACTTCATTGGGGTATGTTGACGATATCAACACTGGTATCTCTTAATTCTAATAAATGTTATCATAGATTGAATAAAACTATAGATTATGGTGAAGGAAATTAATATTTTAAGATGGAACCGATGGACTCAACTGGATGGGATCTCTAGTGATTTTTCATGATGTGACATGGGGGTTATGATTTGATAAGGAGCACACCATGAGGTGGGTGCACAATTTAAGGTGATCATACGATGTTAAGTGGCATGTTGTCCAAAATGGAATGATAAAGAATATTTTGAATTTTTAATTGTGATGTTTTGTTTTTGGATACCACTCATCCATAATTCACATTTAAAATGAAATAAAAATGAATTTTTAGTCAGGAATATTTAAATTCATGATGCTAGGTGTATATAGTGGAATGATGTAGAATTTTTAGCTCAATAAGATCACAGAATACTTTTCATATGGTAGAAGTAGTGGCTGAATATATGTTGACCTGATTAGAATCCCTATTTAATTGATTTCATATACATCCCATGGAACATATATGAATAAAAAAACATTCAATAATCAACATATGGAATCCTGTTATGAGCAAGTGTAAAAATAATATTAAATAAATATGGTCTGATCCATCGATTATAAAAACACATCATCCTTGTGATTTCATGATTAGGGCACATAATATTATCTTGAAAATATATCATACAGTACAAAAAGACCAATTTGAGAAGGTTTAATGATAAAAAATTCCTCAGAAGGATCAAAATAATACTTTTCAATCATGATTTTAATTTTATTAGGTAGTTCCATATTGGGTGAAGGAAAAAAATAACTAATGGATATATTTGGTTGAACATATATATGTTGAGGTTCCATAAGGGACCTTAGAGGGGCCCCTAACCAGTTATCTAACCACAAATTAACAGGGAATTATTTATTTTCAATCAATCTAGAATGAGACATAATGTTGTATAAATAGGGGTTCATGGATGACCAAATATAAGAATCATTGTAATGACATTATCTTTTAAGAATGTAAAAAATAATTTTACGCAACCTCATAAATAAAAATGTAATAGATTTTTTAGGAAAAACTAGTAGTATAGAATCTAGAGACTGCCTTATAGATCAACACGAAATTCAAAACATTCGGAAGGACAACTATGCATGTAGATCGTGCACATTTAATCACTCACAACCTATTACATCATATATATCCCACCACTTAGGATCAATCCATCAAATTCATGTAATATATTGTATCCGTACTATCATTTAAAACTATGTTATATTATGGTATAACATATATCTCTCATCATAGGTCAAAAAAATTCCATATCACGAAATATTTTATCCTTCCCCATAGGATGCCTATATATAATAATTATCGTGGACAACCATAACATAAATTGGTTCGTGATAAAAATATAATACCTTAATTTAAAAAAAATGTAATATATTAATTCCAATCCATGAATATAAAATAAAATAAACATGAATTAAAAAATCTGGACAATTCATCAAAGCATTCAACACTATCACGAAAACACACAATAAGAACCTCCAACATGATCTCAATGTCATAAATCATTGATCGAGGTTCATTAGCACAAATTTTTCTAGTCGATCACCCATTATTTCTTTCTTTTTATTATTAATTATACACAATTATAGAATGTTTTTCACCCAATCAACGGACCATAATTATCCTTCTTAGAGGACCTTAAAAAAAATCATTAGACTAAAAATTATGTTCTTTTTAGACACAAAATCACTAATCTAAAAAAATAATTCAAATAATACAAAATTTTCAATTTGGATAACATATTCAAGGGGACAATATCCCAAATACACTATGTACAATTAAAAAATAATTCAACACGTTATTATATTAAGACACAATTTTTACCTTTAGATAAAACACTTAAAAATACCAAAACATATTTAAAAATTTATATATATGAGTTTACATTCCAAGCAGGTCTACAAAATATTATTATCTAATATTCTATAATATCACATGTAGAAATGATTATTATAGCAAAAATACAACTCTTATAACACACACTTCACGTCAAATCATTCCAAACACATAATATAATCTTTAAATTCATCACTGAAATTTATCAGGTGGTTTTTGATAATTATATAATCATTTAATAATATCCATGAACATTAAAAAATATAAAATAAAACAATTAAAAAACATTTATTTATATAATTATTTTTATTTTCCCACTCAAAATAATTATTTAAAAAATGGTCGATCTAAATTATAGGCCTAAACAAACAATTTAGGGTTATAACTATCATTCAATAAATCATAATAAATTATTTTCCCAAAAATAAATTCAAATTTCATTAACAACAAAAACATAGAAGAAATAAAAACCACTAATAATATCATTATTCGTATTAAAAAAATTATAAATCCATGAAATTAAATGATGTCAGCTATATCAATAATGGATAATAATCCACCTAAGTAACATTCCTCTATAAATCCAAATAACATAATAGTTCTATAATATAGAGAAATAAATGTCAGATAAAGGTAATTTTAATCACATACTTATGAATTCCTCCCCACCTTGGTATAAAATGTTGAGATTATGGTGCCACCCACCATGACAGTCCAATGAACCAGTTACACCTCAAATTCTGGATCAAAAAATGATGAAATAAAATCTCAATCATAAAGAATGAGGGGAGGGAGTTAGGTCTCCAAATTACTTTTAGGATTCTCCCAAAGGATTTCTATTTTTATGGTGGACTGAGTTAAGAAACTAATATCTAATAATGAACTGCACAAGTGATCTAATGAGTATCCATTTGGGCCTCACTAGCTACTTGATATCCCACATGGAACACTGTAGAATGTCTAATTTCCCTTCTCCTTTGGCATAAATATCAGTTACTAGTTATCCAAAACTTATATAGTCAGTGACATATTACTAGTGATTCCCATTAATTCACATCCAACCTTATTGACTTTTTCCACTCACCTCAAACTCATAACAAATGTCAAATCAGGGTTAGAATTATGATAGGGGAAAATATTAAATTAAGGTCATTCCTAAATGGTGATAGTCATTATATATTATACAATATTGGCTATATATAACATTGTTTTGTATAATTCATTTAATTATATATGAAATATGTTAATATTTAAATCCATACGACTTTAGTAATGTATCGTAGTGAAATATCATGATTCTTTTAATGAATTTTATGTGGTTTTGTTAGAGGAAAAACCATTGTAGTAATAAATACATTAATAAAATCCATTTTCATAAAAATAATTGTAACAAACCATGTAAATAAAGAATATTAAATTTTAATATTTACTAAACTTTTTGAATTAATTATTAATTTTACTTTAAAGTGGATTATATTTTCAATGGTGTACCCAACATGCAATAACGGGTTTCTCTGAAATCTTATGTTGCATAAAATGTTGGGTCATACTAAATAATAATAATATATTAATATTATTTTAAATGGTAGTTGACTCCTAGATATTTTACATGTATGAATGAACAAATGAAGCTATATTATTATGAATCATGTTTGTTAAATGTTTCTACATTTATCTAAAAATATTTAGTTAAATAAAATTAGAATGAATCCAATTTTAAGAATAAATACTCTAATATTGTTTATAAGGTAGTACTACCGCCATCTAATAGAGAACCATTTTTTAATCTAGTTTTTTTCAATATTATATTTTACATTTCAAAAAATAAACTTCTTCTTTAGAATTGGCTTATCAAAATTTACTTTGGGATTTTTTTTATTTTTCTGTTAAAGTTCATTTTTTATTGAATAATGAAAAATAACACAATTTATGTCAAGACTGCATTTCAATATAGTTTATTTATGTAGTTATTTTATTGTTTTAATTTATTTAGGATTAATTGGATTTTATTTTTATCATTAATCTATTGTTGGTCATTGGGAGTAATTTAACTTTATAATATATCATAAATATCTGTCATTAATTTGGTAGTTTTTATTTCTTAAAAACACATGCTTTGGTTTTGACAATGGGAATTAGTATTAAATTAATTTATGAAACATATGAGTATAAAATTTTGAGAAATTGATTCCATATTTGGAATATAGAGGTACAAAATGTTTAAATAGGTACCTTTTACTTTTAGGTATTATGAATAATAACATTAGTAAATATTTTATTAACAATAGTTAAAAGGTAAATCTAGTAAATAAGGGTAAAAATAATATTATAACAATATTATAGTACCCTAAAACATTTCATAACCATATTTTGTGAGATATTTCCAACCATGGTCATTATTGGTTCAATTTTAAGACCTTGTGAAGCCACTTGTGTGTGTAAATGACATTTATATACTTTTAATTGAAATTTTAGAAAAATATGACAATGCATGTATCTTTTACTAATAAATTTTTCATATGGGGTTATATAAGATATATCTTAAAATATGAATATTTATTATAAATCTGAAGATATTTCCTACATCATAGATTTTTATTTATAATTTTTAGACATCACATAAATAAATTTATTTATGACACAATGATGATGGAGTGATTTACTTATTAATGATTTTTTATATAAATGACATTGTAAATATTGAAATAAATATATTTTTAATCATTTTATAGCAAATAATAATTTTCTAAATGATTGCGACTTTTTATATTTTATATAATTATTTTTTTCTAAATAATAATGTTTTTATTGATTTTGAAAATGTCATGATATGAATAGTATAAAAATTGAAAAAAATGCGTTTTTAAAACAAATACTTTTCATTAAGTGATTTAATAGTATTAAAAATCTAATAATTGGCCAAATGATGAAGATAAGGTTTACCATGTCATTAATTAACCACTTTAGGTTCTATTGTTATTTTATAGTAACTATATTAACTATATAGTATGAATATACAAGAAGACATGGTAAGAGTTAAATTAATTAACTAAGGGTTTATGCTAAAATATAAAGATATATTTTAGACCAAAACATTTCTATAACCAATTTAATGAAAATATTTAGAAAAAAATCAACTTAACTATTATTTAAATGAGTTTTGGAACTTTTAAAACCAAAATTAATTTATTAATAATAAATATTTCAATGCCATCCTAAAGTACCCATCCTCGCTCTTATAAAAGGGAATCACCTCTAACCCCTTACAGACACATATCAAGCCCCTTTAATAATCCAAACACTGCTCCAATAATCTCAAAACATCCCTGCATTACCCCATGAATCCTTACCTTTTTCAGAAGTCAATTCAACAAATTATTTTATATTAAATCAAAAGGAGCATCCTGATTAGTGGTAATGCATTCTCTTAGGGTTCTTTCATTTATTTTTTTCTCCAACCCCATAATCTCACATTATTACATTAATTTATAACAAAAAAATATCTTAAATATACAAGGATTTGTTTATTCCATGTATCCTACCTACACTTAGACAAAATTCTATCTAATGGATTAAGAACTTATTGTTTCTTTGGATAGTGAACTACTGCCTCACGAAACAATGATTTTTCTAATTTACACTACCACCTCTCACAGTTTCCATTATGATGGAACTATGTTTATATATATGATATATATTATATTTATACTTTCTCTATTCTTATATATTTTTCATTTACAACATACCTTTATGATTTTTATAATGTGTAAATATGATAATTTAATTTTAGGTAGTGAAAACTACCGCCCCCTCAAGGTGATATGAATCATTCATTCCATACATGGAACGTAAAAATTATGGTATTAATACACTTATGTAACATATATAAAATATGATATTATACTGTAATTATAATATACCAATGTATTATTTGGTTTTCATTTCTTTATATATTAAAAAGAAAATAATTTAGTGTTCATGCGTACTTACAACTAACCATCTCCCTGAATGGTGCATTCAATTTCATATATCCAAATGTAATGTACTATTATAAACACACATATATATAATGGATATATATGATATTTAAATCAATAATATCCTTATGTAGATAATGGAATTTTGACCACATTGATAATTTGTAATTATTACAAATTCATTTTTGACTGTAGTACCAAAAATCAACAAAACAATCGATATTAACGTAAATAATTATGTAATTAATATTACATAGTCATATATGATATAAAAGGAATAATAATCATGAAAATTATATTAATCAAGTATATATTAAATTAACTTTATTTTCTGAAAAAACAAGGAACATACGTGACTCGTCGGACTCAAGGAAAGGTATCCTTTCACCATCCTTTTTTAGTCAAATACATAGTTATGTTATGTATTTTAATTTCAATTTTTTAAGGTTTGGATATTTTCTTCTATATAATTATTTCATCACATTTTATTTCCAACTAATGAGAGACCCTTTTCAATCCCATCTACTCATTTTCTTAATTTTAATGTCACAGGGTTAGGCTGTCAAATTTCATTAAGGGACTTCATGTCAATCTCATTTCATTGAGGAATATTTTAGTTTATACATGACCATATTTTATACGATGTATAATTATACCATTTTTATTTTAATTTCATTCTATAATTTTTTAAATGGATTTATTATTTTATGAAGGGTTTTAATAAATGACATAAGGAATGTTTCTTTTTAATGTACACGGTGACAAAAACACTTTTGCTGACACGGGCATTGATTGATATATTGCATCCATAACATGGCATAATGATTTTTAATATAAAATAAATACTATATAGCCATTTTAGGTATTTTAGTACTGAAAATGGTTTTTATAAGGCAATTATTATGTAAATATCATGAAATAATATTTTGTAACAGTAATATGGAAATGTTATCATTCCTTTTATACATTTTTATATGTTATTATTATGTTATGGTTCTTGGGAATTGTTTACATACACGGGTGGTTCTTGAATAAAACTAGGGCGGGTGAGCCCAAGATATCTCTTCAAAGCATTAGGTAATATGAAATAGGAAAATGTTAAAGTTTCTCCTAAGGGATGTAGGGAATATATTATGATGGATATTCCAAATGTATCTTCTTATTAACATATGAATGCTAAAATGTGAGTATGTTATGGATTCCACAAGTTAACTTTATAATTTATGATTTCTATATGTTATTAATAAATCATATTATTTTGTGAGGTATGTTATAGAGCTTATATTTTATTATAGAAAATTATGATTTCATTTATTTGTATTTATTGTTGGACTAATGTTTTCCTTCCTTGTTTTATAACCCTTACTGAGTTTTTGTGATCATCCCATGTTTTTGAAATATATTTCATTGGGTTTAATGAAGGGTAAAATAAAGGAATAATTGAAGAAGATTTATGTATAGAAAAGAATTATTCTTTTATTTATGGAGTTATATTATTTTGGAAAATGATGGATAGAGTAGAAGTGTCAATTTTGTAATATTTGAGTTTTAATGTAATAGTTAAATCATAATTCTCTAAAACTATAAACCTAAAAGGATCCTCAATGTCATACTGTTGACTTAAATCAAGATTAAGTATTTTTTTATGGCTGGAGCCTTATAGTTGGTATCAAAGCTCGGTTTAGAAAACATTTGAAGTTAGGATATTGGTAAATTAATTTACATAAGTTAATATATGGTATGATAGAAATGATATAGCATTTTATGAACACCATGTTGCGTTACCTAAGATATTTATGTGTTAATAATGGTTTACCGTAAACGAGACAAGGAAAATATGATGGGAATACATCAAGAAGAAAAAAACCTTCCAAATAAAAAACCTAAGATGATCGGAATCGGATCTAAACAGTTTGTTTCAGTGATGGCATATTTAACTCATGCTATAAATGGCGGTGGAATTCATGCATGAGATAATCTAGATGAACCATAGGGGAAAATGTCAATAGTGGATCATTTAATGTGGCAACATCTACCATAATTCAAATTATCATCTGACCCAGTGCTAGCTGAAGGGTGGATTAAAGCATTTGAAAAGATTTTTGATGTCATGGGATGTTCAGAACATCAAAAGGCAGGTCTTGATGTTTACTATTTTGATGATGAAATATATCAGTTGTTGTCTATTGTTAAAAATATCAAGGATAATGAATAAATTAATTCTCTTGTTTGGGATGAATTCAAAGGTATGTTTCTTGAGAAATACGTTCCTAAGGCTATTCAACTTAAGATGGAAAAAAATTTATGGAATTGAGGTAGGATGATGACTACGTGGCTACTTGTGAAGAAAAATTTACTCAACATTAAATGTATTGTCCAAGTTTAATATGATCTCTTGATAGTAAAATCAATAATTATTTCTCAGGATTAAAGCCAATGTATTGAAGGTATTTTTCTTCACTTGAGTTTAAAAGTAATGAAAAACTTACTCTGGGTGGGGAGAAGGTGGAAATGGAGATTATCGATGATTAGGTGTTCTTTGAAAAAAAATATAATAATAGGTTGAGATGGTAGAAAAAATGTGAATAACACTTCAAAAAATACAATTGGTAAGAAACTTATGTTTATAGTTTGTGAAAATTATCATAAAAAGAACACTGGGTAATTCCCCTTGAATGATGGTAAGTGCTACCAATGTTGTAAAATGAGGAATAAGGATCATAATTGAATTGATAAAAATTAGGGTAACGGAAATACGAAAACTAATTTATAGTCAGTAAAATGTTTTAAGTGCAATGAAATTAGACATTATGCTAATGAGTGTCCAATGAAGAAATCAAATAAAGTAAATCCTCTAGACTACAAGAAGAAAGAGGTGGTGAAATCATTTGAAACTACTTTTGCAGATGATGGTCCATCAAATGAAGTGTACCAGGTACATTATTTGTTTATTCAGATTATGTAAATGTGTTTTTTGATTCAAGGTCTATACATTCTATCACTTTTGATACATTTTCTAGTAAATTGGGAATTCTATCTCATGATATGAATCTTGAACATGTCTAAAAATCACTTTGAGGAAATGTTTAGACAAAAATGTATTATAGTAACCTTATTCTACTTGTGTGTGGATTGAATCTACATGAAAACCTTATTTTTTTTCCTCTAGTAGAGTTTGATGTTATTTTGGGTATGGATGGGATTTTTCATTTATTTTGATATGATTGACTACAGAGCTAAAGAGGATTATTTTCAAAAATAATCTTAGTTTGTGTACAAGAATGAACACTTACTTTTTATACCATACTAGGAATGTGAGAAAATAATAAAAGATTGAGATGATTATTACCTTGCACATATTGTTGAAAAAAATGAACTGTTCAAATTAATTTTGTGCCGGTGGTAAATGAGTATCTTGATGTTATTCCTAATGTGTTTCCTAGTATAATACCTGATCGAGATGTTGAATTTGTAGTTGAATTAGTTCCTGATGCTAAGCCAATTTCAAAACCCCCTTATCAAATGGTTCAAATTGAACTTTTAGAGTTAAATAAGAAATTTAATGATTTATTAGTAAATTGGTTCATTCGACCTAGGACATCACCATGGGGTGCTCCTATATTGTTTGTTAAAAATAAAGATGATTCAATGAAACTTTTCATTGATTATATAGCCTTGAACAACATATCTATTAATAACTAGTATCATTTTCTTCATATTGATGATTTTTTATCATATCTAGGGTGATCAGTATTTTTCATAGATTAACATTAGGTCGAGGTACTATTAGTTGAAATTATAGGATGAAAACATTATCAAGACCATGTTTCGTTCGAAATTTGGCCAATAATAATTTTTAGTCATGCCTTTTGTGTTACCCAATGCACCTTCTGTATTCATAGTTCTTATGAATATAATTTTACATGACTTCTTTGATAAGTTTGTGGTTGTGTTTACTGATGATATTTTGGTATATTCTAAAAGCAAAGAGGATCATGAACGTAATTAAAGGGTTGTCTTGAAAACCCTAAATTAAAAGAAACTGTATGGGATATTCAGAAAGTGTGTTATTTTGTTAAAAAAATTTCATTACTTGGTTTCAATGTTTCTAAAGATGGCATAACTCTTGATCCTTCTAAAATAAAATTTGTTAAAGAATATCAAGACCCACTAATATAAATGAGATCCATTGTTTTCATGGTTTATTAGTTTATTACCAGAGTTTTGTTGAATTGTTTTCACTATTATCTAGCCCACCAACTAAGTTAACTCGAAAAGGAGTTAAATTCATCTAGGAAAAATATTGGGAAGAATTTTTTCATGAATTTAAACGAATATTGGTTAATTCAGTAGTATTGGCATTACCTTGTAGAAATTATTAGTTTATTATCTACAATGATGCATCACTAAATGAACTTGGTTGTGTCCTAGTGTCGAATGATAAGATAATTGATTTTGCATCAACCCAATTGAAACCAAATGAGTTAAATTACCATATACATGATTAGGAATTATTTTTTGTTGTTTTTTGATTAAAAAATGGAGGAATCATTTTTATAGAGAAAATTGTAATATATATATTGATCACAAATTTTTTATGTATATATATTCACATATAAATAATTAAACATGATATAGAGGAGATGGGTAGAATTAATCAAGGATTATGATTGTACAATCCATTACCATTAGAGAATAGAAAATAAAGTGGCTAACTCTTTGAGTCGAATGAGTAATACTACCTTATCCAGGATACATTTTGAATGAGATCCTTTGGTTAATGATTTCATGAACTTTGGCACGAATGTGGTTGGTGTAGAGAATTATTCAGTTTTTCTTTAGGTGGTAGTGAAATCATATCTAGAAGATAGAATTAAGAATGCATAGAATGAAGATAGTGAGTTGTAGAAAAAGGTAGAATCGGTTCATAAGTGTATGTTACATGAATTTAGCATTGATAAATATTGTGTTTTATAGATTGGAAAGATATTATGTGGTCCTTGTGATTCACAATTAAAGATAGAGTTCTTATATGAAACACATAGTTCTGCATTTTAAGTTGATCTTGATAGTACTAATACGTACAGAGATATTTTGGTGTATTATTGGGGGTATGGAATGAAAAGAGATAAATCTATCTTTACATTGATGATTTTAACTATTCAAAAGGTTAAATAAGAACAAAAATTATTGAAAGGGACGCTTCAAAATTTTCCAACTCCAAAGTGGAAATAGGAAAATGTGTCCATGGATTTTGTAGTGGGATTACCAATGACTTCTCGAGGTAACAATGCAATATGTGTTATTGTTTATTGGTTGACTAAATCTACCCATTTTCTTCATATTCAAGATAATCTGTATATAGATCAACTTTGTTGATTGTATATTAAATAGATATCCAAGTTACTTAGTGATACCCACTCCATCGTATCTGATTGAGATCCAAGATTCACTTCTATATTTTGTAAGGGCCTTCAGATGACATTTGGTACTGAATTAAATTTTAGTATCGATTTTCATCCGCAGTCAGATGGACAGTCAGAACAAACAATTCAGAAATTCCGATATATGATGTTTTCCTATTCAATGGATTACTAGGGATATTGGGAACAAATTCATTATCTGATTGTGTTTTCATATAATTAAATTTTTCATTCTAGTATATAGATACTACCGTTTAAAGAATTATATTGAATCTGGTGATGAACACCAGATTTATGGGATAATGAAGGTGAAAGGATGTTAATGAGACCAGAATTGGAAGAAGAGATGGAACAAAATTTTCAGTTAATTCCGAAGCACATGAGATTATTTTAGAGCAGCCAGAAAATTTATGTCGATAGCTGGAGAAAGGATCAATTTTTTGAGGTAGGTGATCATTTAATTCATCAAAATTTCTCCCTAGAAAGGTGTGATGTGCATTGTTAAGAAGGTAATTTTGAGTCCAAGTTCTATCAATGAAATCCAATAGAAATACGAATTAGTGGTATATAGAATGGCTTTACCTCCATATTTATCCTAAGTAAAAAAATTTGAGAACCTGAGTTTCTATAAAGGGTCAATATCCCGACCATGTTTGAACTTTTGACTTGTTCATGGGAAAACTGGGAAAATATGAAAAGTTCTAGAAATATACAGACTACACGCCAATTACATTAATATACACACCATGTAGAGGTTAGGCGAGAACTAGACGTGTGATCACCGAGTCCATTTCTTGTGATGACCATGTAGAAATTTTATACTACACAGCTTGTAGTACTACACAACACGCCATGTATTATTCTTTCCGAGTACCGATTGGGTTCAATGTGTGTGTCAAGCTATGTGGAGTGTCCAAGCCATGTGTCTACCCTTCTTATGTCAGAGTATGGTAAAGGAAACTACAAGAAGTGTAGTTCTTGAAAACACGTCGTGTACTTTTTTTAATTCGCTAAAGTGAAATGTTGTCACTTCTTATTTCTAAAAACATCTTCTTCTTCCAAAAATTCAGGACCACTCCATTCCAAAAACCTAAAGAACATTTCTAGCCCCAGATTCTTCATCTGTCATCTGTTCTTCGATTCGTCAGTGGTTACAGGATTACAACAACAAGGCTAATTATACGCACCCTATTCAGTTCTTGACTCCTTGCCTCGCTCAGAACAAATTCCCTCTAGAAGAGTTGTTGGGTTTTGATAGAAAAGTAAGTCTACAAAGATTGGCTTCTAATTGGATCTTGATATTAGATGTTCCTACCTCTACGAGTCTAAGGTTGGTGGTGTATACATTTTTTTGGGCTTTCACAGAACCTTGGGTGGCGCGACACAAAGCGCATATTTGGGTATATTGAGAGAGACCCTAATTTACCTATTATTTCCTATTTAATTGTTCATTGATCTATGGGATACCTTTGGGTATACCTTGTTACTTGTGTTTCATGAGCGGGTCTGGGGTGGTGGTCGTTGTTCATCAGTTATTTTTGGAAGGGGATGCCAAGATGGTTATAATTGAGTTGCATTATTTAAAAGTGTTGTGTTTAGTTTATTATAAATTTGTATAAATTGTTGGAGACATTAGGACCTCGGTGCTGGAATGGGACACCACATGGTCAATAAAAATACACTATTTAGTTTGTTTTTCTAGTTTAAATGTGTTTCCTTTGATTTTATATGTAATTTCTATATTTCATATGCTGGAATCCTTGCAGTTGTGTTGGGCGTGGCCCGAATATTCTTGGGTGTTGCTGACCACAGGATTGGGCATCATGGGCGTCGACTTGAGGTAGGGTGATTGTCATATTGGGAATGTCCTGGGTTACTATGATGTAAATTCCATCGGAAAAGAGCAACACGGTCGCATGGACATGAGGTGTCAAAGAAGTTGTGGCTTGGGTACCATTTTGGTGATTACCACTCACCCAGAACTTTGAGTAGTGTGAACACAGTGACACCCCATGATGAGGTGGTTTTGACCACTCGTATTGGCAGAGGCCCATGTTAGTTCAGGTTTAGGAAATATTGGTTGGGGTTATTTCCATAGGAATCCATGTGGAAGGCGAGGATCCTTCATGGGATAGCATTTATGCTACCGGGTTGGGGGTAGAGGCTTTCCGTTATTTGAGGCCAGGCATAGATGTTCCTCCGGGTACATTATTTGAGGTAAGAAATAGATGTCCCTCCAATTACTTATTTAAGGACAAGCATCACTGATCCTCCATCTTACTATTTTTGGGGTGTGCCTTCAGGACATCAGTACTTGAGACACACAGTGTCAGGGGGATCATGGTGATGGGTTACATGTAGAGATTCCAGTGTCGGCCGAAGCAGGAGACACTTCATGGTGTCTGCTGAGCACCAGGGGAGTTTATGGTTATTTGTGCATCGTTTTGTTCACCGTTTTTCTTCTAAATTCATTACTTCTTAAACACTTATTTTAGGTACACAGATTTGGGTGGTATCCTACTAAGATTCATCTCACACCCTACATGGGCCCTTTGGGACGTGTGCAGACTTTATGGATTTATGTGAAGGAAAGAGGCCAGATTCAGGAGCAGGGCTGCATTAGTTGTTTCATGGAGACGGTATGGACCTTGATCTCTTTCCTAGTTGGAGTTTATTTTGATATGTTTCATTTCTTTTATCAGCATGCTTTTTTTCTAGCTACAGTTGGTTAGCCAGTGGCACCCTTTATATTTATGGATATGTATGACCTGATTTGGATGCATGTTTGTAGTTGAGTAGTAGTTACATGTGATCAACATGATGTTGTGTTTACATTAATCTTGTGTTGTTATATTTATTTCGTCCAATGTTTATCGATATTGAATGTGCATCCACTCTGTGGGTCTGGTTCAAGTCTACAAAGTCGTTTATTTTTCTGCATCTTTATTATTAAACTCAGACTAGTACCCTTGTTATCCTCCAAGAGGGTATAGTCTCCCCACTATACCTATAAGTCCCTCGCTGCTAATCGTTAGCCTTTGTAGTTTGGGAAGGAGCGCCTAATATAGTAACACCCTGCCCGTTTCACACTATTCGTGTGGCTGTTTGGGTCCGGGTTGTTACAAAGTGGTATCAAAACAGTTATTGACAAAAATTTAGTTGCGGTGATTTTCTAGCTACTAATGATATTGAGAATTCTTTTTTTATTTCTACAAGATTTACTATTTGGGATATGGTATACTTGAGATTGGTTGTTACTAGAACTGGGTTTCTTGCTTGGGCTTGGGTGCCTGCAACCCCAGGTATGAGGGATAGACCATGTTACCATGGGTGTGAATTTCTTTTTTCCTTTTTCTCAGATTACAGTTTATTTGATGTCCATCTCAGCTCCTCAATTGGTGTGTGATGTTATTGATTGTGATATATAACCCTGGACCCGGTATAGTAAGGGAGAATTGGACCTTTCCCTGGTATGGAAAGGCTTATTTGCTTGGATTTTGAATGACAAATTTTTATTGTATTTCAATTTCATAACTGCATGTATGCATTTTGATGTGATAATACCATGTGAATAATATCAATTTCCTTGCCATTTATGATTTTAAATGTGCATAGGTGAAATTCTTGATGGAATTGCTGGTTTATTGCAATGTGTTATTCCATGCTTTATAACTATGTATTATTTCATTTGATAGGCACGTACTAGGGTTGAGGTGATTTTGATCACCAGGATTGGGCTACAAGGTCATCATTTTGAGGCAACGTAGGTTGTCAGGACGGGCATGGCCCGAGTACTTTTAATACGTGGCTCTGTTAAGGGAAGGTAAGGAGGCCATGAGGTCGGAATGCCATGGGCATGGGTTACAGTGGGGGAGAGTAAGGGTAGTTGTTTAAGGTACCTATTTACTGCTTTCATTAACTGTGTTGAATATATTTTGTTATATATATATGGGTTGTCTGACCATTTATGGTATTCAGTAGGTTCCTCTTATACGTATTGATTAAGCTTCATGCGGGTGATGGTACAATGTCGTAGGTGCCGGATCGGGTTGGGGATCTAGTGCAGGAAGAGCAGGAGAAACAAGTACAGGCTCAGAGACAAGACCATTTTCAGGATTCAGTGCAGGCATGGCAGCAGCCGGGTTTGGCAGCGTTTTGGCCTTGGATTGACGACCAACACTTATCTAGTCTGGTGCATGACTTGCAGGGTATCGAGTAAGGTGGGAAAAGTATAGATCTGTCTATGGCATATCTGACACAAGAGTTACAATCACAGCACCACCACTTTTTCAGGATGAGGGTGGTCCATAAGAGGCTAATAACTAGATATAGAGCATGAATATGCTCATAGAGTAGCTCGAGATGCCTCCAGTGAAGAGGGTCAAGCTAGTGACGTACATACTGTGAGGACCGGAAAGGAGTTGGTGGGATGTGTAGGTTTAGGCTCGCAGGCATGAGGGACTAGCATAGAAAGACTTCGAGGACATGATTTTTGAGCACTTCTACCAAGAGACACAGAGAGAAGAGCAAGCTCGAGAGTTCTTGAGCCTTCAGTAGGGAGATATGTACATCATGAACTATGAATCTACTTTTACTAAGTTGTCTCTCTTTGCACCTGGTATGGTAAGCGATGACGCGGAAAAGGTGAGGCTCTTCGATGATTTATTAATACATGAAAATTGAATATAGTTGAATATATTCAGGCAGAGTTCATTATCAGAGGCAGTGAATCAGGTGCTCATAGTAGAGGGAATCCAGAGGGATAGGCCCCAGGTTGGCCGGGGAACAGTTTCAGGTGACGGTTCAGACAATAGGAAGAGATGATGGGATGCTTTTTTGTAGAGAATTGAATCCAAGGACTCAGATAGACCACCTGGTAAATGTTCCTCAGTGGTTTTCTTTTAGTGTGGAAAGCCATGGAATTTTTAGAATCAGTGTGATAGGACTCCAAAGGCGTGTCGGGAATGTGGTCATGTAGAGAATCTGGAGAGGATCTGCATACAACCTTATCAGGCAGTAGACAGGAAAGGACCAGGACGGACAGTGGCATCTAGAGTTGGTTCAGGTTCGGTACTAGGAGTGTGTAGTCGGGGTTCAGATGCTCACGGAGGACGTGACATAGACAACAAGATCCAACTGAGGGGTTAGTGGATGGTGGCTGGAGTAGCACCACATGGAGGTTAGGCATCAGTCAGTCATACTTCAGGCCATATACACTTCTTGGAGCTTCCAGAGGCTGAGTAGGAAGGTGATCCAATGACGGTTAGAGGTACACATCAAGTGTGATCATGATTTCCTTATTCTCTTTTGACATGACCTATAGAGGCATGTCTGTTTTGAGTGCACGCGATGCACATGACCTATGTGGACTGACTAGATGATGGTCTGTGGGATTGGTGACATATCAGGTGCGTAGTCTAGATATTTCAAGAACATCCCAGGTGTCAGAGGCATTGTCACTTGGGGTCCATTTTCGTGATTACCGCTCACCCGGAACATTGAGTAGTGTTCACACAGAGAGACCCCGGGATAAGGTGGTTTTGACCACTCGTCTGGGTAAAGGTCCCCATTAGTTGGGGTGTAGGTACTATTGGTCGGAAGTGCTTTCCGTAGGAAGCCACATGAAGGGTGATGCGCCTTCAGGTTATATCATTTATTCTATAGTTTTGGGGGCTGAGGCTCGCTGTTATTTGATGGAATAAATAATTGTTCCTCTGGGTAAATTATTTGTTCCTGAGAAAACTGAAAAAATATGGGATGTTCTTGAAATATCCAAACTACACACTGTGTACATTAATGTACACACCGTGTATGGGTTAGGTGATTATCGGCCGTTTTTTCGCTGAGTACATGTCATTTGATGACTATGTTGAAATTTCCTACTACACGGCATGTAGTACTACTCAACATGTCGTGTACCCTTCTTTTTGTACACCGGCTAGGTTCACGCCATTTTTCTGGCAGTGTGGAGCATTCAAGTTGTGTGGCTACCCAAATTATGTCAGAGTATAGAAAATGCCACTACCTGGAAAGTATTTCTTGAATACACACCGTGTATTATTTTATTCGCTTATGTGAAAGGACGTCATGCCTTATTTTGAAAAATGTATTCTTCTTCACCATCTCTAGGTCCTATATGTTTCAAAAACCTGAAGAATATTTATAGCCCTAGATTCTTCATATGTCATCCATTCTTTAATCTGTCAGTGGCTGCGGGATCGCAACAACAAGGATAATCCCACACACCCTATTCGATTAATGATTCCTTGCCTCACACACCACAAATTCCATCTGATCAGCATTGCTGGGTTTTGAAGAATATGTTGATCTATGAAGATCATCTTCGAATTGAAGCTCGATATTAGACGTTCCTACCTCTATGAGTCTCTGGTAGGTGGTGCATAATTTCTTTTGTTCTTTCACATACCATTAGGTGGGACGTCTTAAAGAGTTTATTTGGGTATATTGATCAATACCCTAATTTACATATTATTGCATGTTTAATTATTCATTGACCTATGGGATACCCTTGGGTATGCACTCTAACCTGTGTTTCATGAGCAGGGCTGGGCGGGTGGCTATTTCTCATCGAGGAATTTGGGCAGGGGATGCCAAAATGGATCTAATTGAGTTGCATTGTTTAAAACATTGGAGTTTATATTATTAAACCTTGGTATGAATTATTATATACTATAGTACCTCGTTGTTGGTATGGGAAAACACTTGGTCAATACATATAAACTGTTTAGTTTGTTTTTCCAGTTTAAAAGTGTTTCCATTGATTTTATTTGTTATTGCTGAATTGAATATGCTAGAACCCTTGCGGTTGTGTTGGTTGTGGACCAAATATAATTGGGGGTGATGACCATAAGATTGGGCATCATGGGTGTCGGGTTGAGGCAAGGTGACACTTAGGTTGGGCATTACCCGGGCTACTGGGATGGAAATGCCATCAGACATGAGCAACATAGTCGCAGGGACATGAGGTGTAAGAGACATTGTCTCTTGGGTTCCATTTTCGTGATTACTGCTCACCCAAAAGATTGAGTAGTGTTCACATAGAGAGACCATGTGATGAGGTGGTTTTGACCACTCGTGTGGGTAAAGTGCCCAGTTAGTTGTGGTTTAGGTACTGTTGGTTGGGGGTGCGTTTTGTAGGAAGCCTCGTGAAGGGTGAGGAGCCTTCAGGGGATATCATTTTGTCTATCAGTTTGGGGGCAGAGGCTCGTCGTTATTTGAGGGAATACATTATTGTTCCTCCAGGTAAATTATTTTAGAGCAGACATCATTGTCCCTCTAGTTACTTATTTAATATAGGCATCACTGATCTACTAGGTTAATATTTCATGGGTGTGCCTTCAGGATGTCAGTACTTGAGACACGTGGTGTCAGGGGGCACATGGTGCAGGGTTACATGGTAGAGATTCTGACATTAGCTGAAGCAGGTGACACTTCCTGGTGGCTGTTGAGCACCAGTGGAGTTTATGGTTGTTTGTTCATTGTGTTTTTCACTATTTTCCTTCTAAATGAATGTCTTCTTAAACACATATATTACTTACACATCATTGGGGTCGTATCGTACTATTATTTTTCTCACACACTGCATGTTCCCTTTGGGATGCGTAAAATCATTATGGATTTATGTGCAGGAATGAGGCCTGCTTCTGGAGCGGTGAATAATTAGTTATTGCATGGAGATGGTATGGACTTGAGGTCTTTCCTAGCTGGAGTTTATTTTGTTATGTTTTCATTTCAGTATCATCATGCTTGTTTTGTAGGTATTGTTGGTTATCAAGTGGTGCCTTTTATAATTATGGATATGTATGAACTAATTTGGATGCATGTTTTTTTGTTTACTAGTAGTGAGAAGTGATTAACATGTTGTTGTGTTTACTTTATAATGCTCTTGTTATATTTATTTCTTCTGATATTTATCAATATTGAATGTTCTTCTGATCTGCGGGTCTGGTTCGAGTTTTCTGAGTCATTTATTCTACAACATCTTTATTATTAAACTCGTACTAGTACCCTTGTTATCATCCAAGAGGGTATAACCTCCCCACTATACCTATAAGACCCTCACTACTAGTCAGCAACCTTTGGTGTTCAGGGTGGTGCTCCTAAGTTAGTAACACCCGACCCGTTTAGCACTGTTCGGCAGGCTGTTTGGTTTTGGGTCATTAAAAAAATGTTTTTCATGTTTCAATGTTGAGATAGTATACGCTGGATCCATCTCATGTTTTGATCCCATTTTTAGTTCAGTTGGAAGAGAATCTCTCTTATGAGGAACAACTAGTCCTAATTCATGGTCGAAGAGAGAAAGTGTTGTGGAATAAGGTAAATTCATCATGTAATGGTTTTGTTTAAAAACTATATAGTTTAAGGGGAAACATGGGAATATAAAAATTCTATAAGGGATAAATACCCTCAATTATTTTATAAGTGAATAGAATTGCGGGGATACAATTTCTAAAAGGGGGGAAGGATGTATCATTGATGGTAAATAAGGAATATGACATTTTAATATTTGCAAATATTTATGAATTAAATATTAATTTTAACTTAAAAGGGATGATATGTTTGATGGCGTATCTAACACACAATAATGGGATTCTCTGAATTCTTATGATGCACACTGTTCTTAGTGATACTGAAACAATAATAACAAAATATTATTATTTTAAATGTTTGTTAACACCTAGTCATTGTACTAACATGAATGAACATAACTAACTATATTATGATTAATCTTGTTTAATTATTGTTTTAATATTTGTCCAATAATATTTAGAGACTTAAAATGAGAATGAATCCAATTTTAAGTAAACAAACTCTAATAATTTTTAAAGGCAGTTTTACCACCATTTGATGGAGAAACGTTTTTCAAATATATTTTTTGTTAAATTTTTGTGATCTATTTGAGAAAATAAAAATCTTCTTTTGATGAGGGACATCAAAATTTTCTTTTGGTAAATTTTTGGTATTTTTTGATAAAGTTAATTTATTTAATGAATAATGAAAATTATAACATTTTATATCAAAACTGCATTTTCATATAATTTTTTATGAAGATATATATTCACTTTTATTAATTTTATAGTGTAATTAGATTTTATTGTTATCATTTAATCAAATTTTGGTCATTGGAAATAATTTATCTTTTAAATTGTGCATAAACACAAGTCAATCTTTTTGTAGTTTTAACTTCTTAAAAATAAGCTTTTTGTATTTGACAATGAGAATTAATTTTAAATTAGTTTCTGAAACTTTTGTGTTTTGAATTTGGATAAATGGATTCAATATTTTGAATCAGGTGGTCTAAATTGGTTAAATAGGTACCTTTTATTTTTAGACATTTTCAATAGTAACTTCATTAAATATTTTATTTATCATGGTTAATGGGTAAATCTGGTAAATAAAGGTAAAAAATAATATTATAATAATATTAATCTCTTCTAACATGTGTGATAACCCTATTTTATAAGATAGGTCCGGCCATGGGCATCCATGAGTATATTTTAGGAACCCATAGAGCCACTTGTGTGAGAAAATGACATTTAATTACTTTTAATTAAAAGTTAAGGAAAATATAACCTAAAAATTTATCTTTTAAAAACAAAATTTCTTATGGGGTTATATAAGTGATATATTCAACTATAAATAGACATTATAAAGATAAAAATATTTCCCAAATCATGGTATTTTATTTATTATTTTGAGACATAAAATAAATAAAATTATTTATGACACAATGATGTTGTAGGGATTACCTTATTAATGAATGTTTTATATAAATGAGATTATATATATTAAAAAAAATTTATTTTGAAACATTTTACGCCATATATAAATGTTAAGGATTATTATGACTTTTTTTATTTGAATTAATACAGTGTTTTCTAAAAAATCATGTTATTATGGGTTTTTAAAAATTCATAATATGAATAGTACAAGATCGACATAAATGAGTTTTTATAACAAACACTTTTTTATTAAATTATTTAATTGTATTAAAAATCTATGATTCTGCAATCTGACATAGATAAGTTTAAAATGGAATTATGGAAAAACGTGAGGTTCTATCGGTAGTTTTTAGTAACTATATTTACCATATAGTATGAAAATACAAAAACATATGGTTAGAGTAAAATTAGGTAACTAATGGTTAACGATAAAATTTATGGATAAATTTGGGACAAAAAAAAGTATAAAACATTTTTTTGGTATAATTTTGAACACTAATAAACCTATATTTTATTAAAATTCTTTTTGGACCATTTGAATATAAAAATAATTTATTAATAAAAAAATATTTCAATGCCTTCCAAAAATAGCCCCCATCTCTTATGAAAGGGAATCACTTATAACCCTTTACACACACCTATCAAGCCCCAATGGATCATCCATAATATTCTATAATAAGCTCCTAACATCCCTCTCTTCCTTCTAGAAGACTAACCTTTGGTATAAGGCAATTCATGAAATCCTTTTTTCTTAAATCAAAAGGATTTACCCGATGTGTCGTAATGTTTTCTCTCAAGCTTCATACATTTTTTATCCTTCTCCAACCCCATAAAATCTTATTATTCCATTAGTTAATAACAAAACTAGTATATTAAATATACTAGTATGTTATTATTTCTTTGTATTCTACCTAATCAATCACACACCTACATCTAATGGATTAATAACATACTATTTCTTTTGAAAGTGAACTACTACCTCACGAACTGAATATTTTTTTGTTTTCCCCTACAACATTTCATGGTGGACATTAGGATGGAACTATATTAATATATATGTTATATATTATATTTATAATGTCTCTATACTTCATTAGTTTTCATTTAAATCATACTTTTTATCTTTCCATAATCTGCAAATACGATAATTTCATTTGAGGAAGTGCAAACTACCACCCCTCAAAGTGATAAGAATCATTATTGACAAAAATAGAACATATAAATGATGGAATTAATAATAATATGTAACTTATATAAAATATATTTATAATGTAATTAAAAAATATGTATTTATCATTTAGTTTTCATTTCATTAAATATGATAAAGAAATGAAAGTAGCGTTCATGGGTAGGGACGACTTACCATCTCCACGAACAATGCATTTTATTTCATATCTCCAAATTATAAGTACTATTATAAATATAAATATATATATATATACTAGATATATATGATATTTAAATCAATAGTATAATTTTATACATAATGTACTTTTTACCACATGGACAATTTGTAATTATAACAAGTACATTTTTGACTCAAGTACCGAATATCAACAAACCGAACGATATTAACACAAATTATTATGTAATGATTACTACATAGTAATAAGTGATATAAAATGAATAATAAAATTCAAAAAGGTTCTTAATCATGTACACGTTAATATATATTTATTATTCAAGAATAAAATGGAACATACGTGACGAGTCGGACTCAAGGTAATGTAACCATTCACTATCCACTTTTAGTCAAAGACTTCATTATGTTGTGTCTTTTAATTTTCATTTTTATGTTTTGATATGTTCTTATATATCCTTATTTCTGTAACCTTTATTTCCAAGTGATGAGTGACACTTTTCACTCTCATCAACTCATTTTCTGAATTTTAACGTGATGTTGTTAGGTTGCTGAGTCTTCATATGGGACATTGCCTCAATCTAATTTAATTGAAGAAAATTTTGGTTTACACATGGTATTATTTTATATAATGTATTATTATACCATTTTTATTTTTATTTCATTGTACAGTTGTCAAAATGAATATTTTGTTTTACAATGCATTAAACTAAATAAAAAAGGAATGTTTCCTTTTAATGTACGAGGTGACAAATACCTATCTTCCTCCATGTGAATTATTTGATATTTGAATTCCATAACAAGCCATAATGTTTTTAAAATTGAAATTTAAACCATATACCGTTTTTTCATATGTTTTTATTGAAAATTGTATTGAGAAATCATTAATTATATCAATATATTGAAATGATATATTGTGATTGCAATGTGGAAATGTTTTTTTATGCTTATTTTTTTTGTAATGATTATGATATGGTTCATGGAAATTGTTTACCTATATGGGTGGTTCTATGATAAAACTAGGGCGGGTGAGCCTGAGATAGCTCTCCAATGCCTCAGGTAACAAGACAATGGTAAATGTTAATGTTTATCCAAAGAGATTTATGGAAGATACTGTGATGGGTATTCCAAATGTAACTCTATATGTAGCTGTGAAAGCTAAAATGTAAATATGTTATAGATGCCTCAAGTTACCTTTATGATTTATTGTTACTATGTTTTATTCAAAAATATTATGATTTTTTGAGGTATGTTAATGATATTATGTTTTATGATTGAAATGCATGATTTCATTGATTTGTATTAATTGATGGACTAATGTATTTTTTTTTATAACTTTTACCAAGATTCATTTTCTCATTCGATGTTTTGAAATATTTTTCACAGTGTCTAATGAAGGATAAAAGAAATGAAAAATTCCAAAATATTTATATCAAGAAAATAATTCATGTTTTATTTATGGAGCTTTATTGTTATGAAAATAATTGTTTAGAGTTTAAGTGTCTACCTTTTAATATTTGAGATGTAATGTTTCAGTTATGGCCTACTTATGTAATACTACAAACATGAAAACATACTCAATGTTGTATTCAGGGCATAACTCATGATTAAGTAATTTTTTAAGGTTGGGGCCTTATTTTGGGTACCAAAGAAAGGTTTAGAAAACTTTATGGGTTAGGTTATTGTTAAATTAGTATCCATAAATTAATTTATTATAATATTGAAATGATAAAACATTTTAAGATTACTAGGTTTATTCACCTAAGTTATATATGTGTTCATAAAGGTTTAACATAGAGGAATCATGGAATCTATGATGGGTTGACATAAAGTTGAAAAAAATCATCCAAATCAGCAATCTAAGATGGATGGAATCAGAACTAAATAGTTTTTTGGAGTGATGGAATAATTGACTCAAGCTATAAATGGTGGTGGTTTCCATGCACGAGAGAAGTCAGATCAACCACAGAGGAAAATGTCAATATTGTTTCATTTCATGAGGTAACATCCCCAATCATTCTATGGATCATCTGACCCTGTTCTAGCTGATCGGTGAACTAAAGCATTAGAAAATATTTTGGATGTCATGGTGTGATCAGAACATCAAAAGGTGTGTCCTTCTTGTTTACCATTTTGATGGTGAAGCCGATCATAGGTGGTCTATAGATAAAATATCTTGTATAATGAAAATATTTACGATCATGTTTAGGATGAATTCAAAGGTATGATTCTTGAGAAATATTTTCCTAAGTTGGGTGGACATAGGATTGGAAAACAATTCATGGAATAGAGGCTGGAGGATGACTCAATGGATTCTTATGAAGAACAATTCACTCGAATGGGAATGTATGCTCCAAAATTCATATGTGATCTTGATATTAAAATCAATAGTTTTTACTCAGGATTAATGCAAAAGTATTTAATGTATTTAACTTCACATGTGTTTAATTTCTATGAAAAAACTAGTTCGATGTGTGGAGAAGGTGGAAATGGACATTAAAGATGATCAAGTCTTCTTTGACAAACAAAAATATTAATGTTTGATATGGATGAAAAAAAGGATGAAAACTTCAAAAACGTCAGATGGTAAGAAACATATGAATTCAGTTTGAAAAAATTGTGGTAAAAATAACTTTGTGAATTCCATTTGAATTATTTTAAGTGAAACCGATGTGGTAAAATGGGGCATAAGGATTTCAGTTTCCCTTAAAAAGATCTGAATATTGGAGATAAAAAATCTGACTTAGAGTTTGTAAAATGTTTTAAGTGTAATGAAATGGTATTTTTAAAATGAGTGACCAATTAAGTACTGAAATAAAGGAAATAATCCTGGCTACAAGAAAAAACTGGATGGAGAAATCCTTTACAACTGCTTTAGTAGATTTTGGGACAAAAATAATGTAGTATCATGTATATTATTTGTTTATTCATATTATTCCAATGTTTTGGGTGATTTAGGGTCTACACATTATTTTATTTCTGAGAAAATTTTCTAGTAAATTGGGAATTCCATCTCTAGATATGAATCTTAAATATGTGGAAAATACACCAGGAAGAATTTTTGAGAAAAAAATATAATAACCTTCTTGTACATGTATTCAGTAAGAATATACCTGCAAAACATATTGTTTTTCCTCTAGTGTAGTTTGATGTTATTTTGGGTATGGATTGGCTTTCTATTTATCATGCTAATATTGACTATGGAGCTAAATAGGTTTATTTTTGGAAAGAATTTTAGTTTGTGTACAAGAATGAACCATTAAATTTGATAACATATCAGGAATCTGAGAAACTAATAAAAGATAGAAATGAATATTACCTTGTATATAATTTTTTAAAGAAAATGAACTATTCAAATTAATTATGTGCCAGTGGTAAATGAATATCTTGTTGTTTTTTCAAAAGATTTTCTTTGTATAATACATAATGAAGAAGTTAAATTTATAGTTTAATTAGTTCCGAATTCTAATAGAATTTCAAAACTCCCTTATCAAATGGATCAAATTGAACTTTTAGAGTTATATAAGCAGTTATGGGAGTTATAAGATTGAGGTTTTATTTGAACTAGCACATCACCATGGGGTGATACTGCATTTTTTGTAAAAAAGAATGATGGTTAAATGAGACTTTGCATTGATTATATATATTTGAATAACATAACTGTTAAGACCTTGTATCCATTTTCTCATATCAATGATTTGTTTGATCATCTACAAGGAGATCAGTATTTTTTGAAGATTAAATTGAGGATGGGGTACATCAGTTGAATGTTAAGGAAGAAGAAATTTCAAAGACAACGTTTCAAACTAGATATGTCTGTTTGAAATTTGTAGTTATTTTTTTAGTGTTAACCAATTCACAAACTGTATTCATTGATCTTATGAATATAATTATAGATTCTGAAAAATGCACAAAGGCTGAAGAAGGTTCGGGCATGACAAGGCGAAACTATATTTGGAACCGATGATCCATTCTAGGGGGGCTAGAGGGGTGGCGTGAAAAAATTCTATGTCGTGCAAGAAAAATATGTCCCGCAAGAAAAAATTTGGAATTCGCGAGAGTTTCCCACGCGGGCGCAGGATTTATTCTCACTATGGCCCCACGCAGTTGATCTATGCACTGTCGATGCCCAAAACGCAATATTTCATGCCGACTTGTTTTTCACACAGACCCATGATCTCGAGAACCTATAAATAGAAGGACACACTGTCGACTTCTGAGCTGAAAAATCTAAACTGTCTCCCCTGTGCGAAATTCCTCTTCCGTGCGCACAAAAAGATGGCTCTAGGTATTGAATTTTTCCCACCAGATCGCCCGGGGGTTTGCCTTTGTACGCTACCACTCAGACTTGATCCTTATCTGAATCCCATCGAGCCTCTTTCCCCTTGCATAATTCTTTCCAATTACGCGTGATTAGATCTTTGGCGCAAAATTACTTTTACACACCCTCGACCGTTTCATGCGTGGAATTTTTTTGAGTGCCGGCCCTGCCCTTTTCGCTCATAGAATTCCTTTTACACACCAGCCCTACCCTTTTTCACACATGGAATTCCTTTTGCATGTTGTCTCTAACTATTTTCACACATACCTCCATTGCGTGCATGCTCGGCCCCTTTTTCGCGCAACAACCCCTTTTGGGTGAAAGCCTCCGACCTTGTGCGCCCGTGATGTCCTTCTTCCATGAATCATTTTCGGGCACCTCCTCCACCCAAGGAACCTTCTCCAAATAATCATTTCCAATGCAACCTCCTAGGTTCTCACAAAATAACTATAAAGTCCCTTGTGCGATACCACTTGTTGCATTGAATCACCTCATGCTTCATCGGATAGGCACGCTAACATGTATTGCTTCTTTGCATAGCCACACTATTGTGGACCATCCAATGGTTTTTTCTATAACACCCACTATAGATGGAATTTACTATACCATAACTTCACTAAGGTGTAGAGGTTACTGGTTATGTATGTACTTGGGGTACAGTGTGAAAGAACCCCATCCGAACTGCAAGATGTTAAACTGCCAAGCACCATCGTCCACAACACATGAAGTTAAATTGTGGCTTCACCCCATGCCTCTTACGTGGGTTTCCCCCACCTTGGACATTCTACAAGCCCACTGGTCTCAATGAGATTAAGACCATTCCTCACATGGAATGAGATCCTCTTTTCTGGAGTGGTCGATATCTTTCGGGAAAGGGAAACCATACTCGTGTAAGCCCCCAAATTTTCTCATCAAGGACAGCTTCCCTGCTCATCATTTCTTCTTCGGTCCCAAGGACCAGGGGGGAATACTCACCAAACCCTCCTTTCTTCAGTTCCAAATCCCACTCCTGCTGGGCTTTTTCATCATCAGGCCTCCATCCTGGAATAAGTCCCAAATTTTTTGTGTTACGGACCATGAGTAAGCCTCTATTTCCTCTTTGGGTAACTGAATACGTGTAAGCCCCACTCCACATCCCACAGATGCACCTTTTCTACATGATCGTCATGTCTCTTCTGCCTCTTGTTTCTCACACCGTGCATGACTCATGTGGGCTTAGATAAAGCCTTGATCATGACATCCTATTTGGGAAACGTAGAGTGTAAGCCCCACAAATCTGTCCTGAACTAAGTGGTCATTGATCCTCTCTAAGGCAGGGTACATAGGAATCCTCACTGAGGTTCAAGCCCAAAACCTACTTGTCCCGTCCCTTTCACATTGGTTCACCTTCATCCCCCATGATGTTAAACTGTATCCACCATCCCAAAATATGAGTACTTTGATCCTTGCTATGGTAAGGTATGTATGAAGCTGCCACGATGTCCCTGCCCACCAACCATTGGACCCCAGGTCCTCCTTCGCGTCGGTTCACCGACGCCCACCTAAACTACGTGGTCTTTGATCCTTTCCATGGTAGGGTATGTAGGAATCCACCCTGAGTTTCAATCCCAACATTTGGTCACTCCAAACCCCCCTTCACATTGGTATTCCCCCGTCCCACATGAAATTAAAATGTGGACCCCAATTAGCGATAAGACATTGTTTCCTCCAGTTAGCAGTAAGCTATTGCACACAAAATCTGTCTTGAACTGCATGGTTTTTGATCCTTTCTAAGGAATGGTATATAAGAAGCCTCCCTGAGGTTCAAGCCCACCATCCACCTGGACCCAAAGTCCATATTCAAGTCAGTTCACCGACACCTGCCCCATACCTGAACTACATAGACTTTGATCATTGCCAAGGCAGGGTACGTAAGAAGCCTCCATAATGTTCAAGCTAATCAACCAATGGTCCCGACCAATTCATGTCAGTCCACCCCAGTCCAGCATGACGTTAAACTATATTCCCATTTTTTGTTCCTTAATCTGCGTTATGCCATTGTCAGCCTCTTTCAGTGGTAAGTCGTTGTCACTCCAATTAGCGGTAAGCCAGCATCACTCCATTCAGTGGTAAACGGTTGTCACTCCATACAGCGGTAAGCCGTTGTCACTCTATTAAGTTGTATGATGTTGTCACTCCATTCAGCGGTAATCCATTTTCACTCCATTCAATAGTATGTTGATATCACTCTATTCAGCAATAAGACGTTTTCACTCCATTCAGCGGTAAGTTATTGGAACCCCAATCGGTAGTAATTCGTCGTCAGATGAACTACGTAGACTTTTTTTCCCAGCCATAGGGATACGTAGAAATACTCTTCAAGGATCAAGCCCAAAACTATCTTCATCCTCTTGGCGGTTCTGTCCCATTAACTATCCACTTCATTCAACCGCTCCATCATCTATCCCGATTCTTAACCGGTCTGGCACATCCCAATGGGATCATGCTTCCTCATACCCCATTCCCCTCGACATTAACTGGGAGGTCAACCACGAGTTGGCCCCGACATCAATGTTTTCTCTGGGGGTCTCACTAATCTAATCCACTCTAATCAGTGTTCTAATTTGTCCGATCCATATTCGCTAGATGTTAAAATTGCAGCATACCTTGTGTTAAACACGGGAGGCTGAGGAAATCCTCAGATACATGCCCATGGAATATGATCCCCCACGTCAGATGTGGAATGCATCGGGCTTCCACACCCTCGATAAGCCTTAAAATAAAGGGATGAAGATATATGTTCTGGTGTCCCAATGTCCAGACATTCTAGTGATGACCGGCGTGGCTACTCCCCTGACCAGAACACTTAGAATGTCCCGAAAGAAGCTGTGTAATTAACAGGTTTCCATGAAGATATGGCACTAGGATGAGTTTCATGAAAAAATTATTAAATCTATAATGGATACCCGGACTAGGTAACGAGTTCCGAGGGGGAATCCACAGAAAGAAGAACTGACATCCCATCATCCTGTTTCGATCAAGGAGCAGACGTCCCAGAATAAGGAGCGGATGCCTCCCAACTTTGGAATGTGGGAATGCAGGGTTACGGATGCACAACCTCCACAAACGGATTCACGTGCCTTGGATAAAGCATCAAAAACAAAAATGGTTAACCTGACATGAAATTATTATCCTCAAAATGGAGACTAGCAGCATTCGAGGCATCAATAAATTGGCTTGTCACCGGATCCAGCTACACGGTGCCGAGTCCCACCAAGAAAATAGAGGTCCTGGCGTGAAACTCACTAGAATTTGGGGTAGTAGAATGATGGACATCCTGTTCTGCGACGTTGCCAGCGTGGATCCCACTTACCATCCATGGAATATGGGATGGTGCTGGGGCATTGGCTGTTGATTCCTTTTTCTTTTAGTAGTGATGAGTTAATATCCCTACATCTCAGGAATCAAGTTGCTACTCTAGGGACACGATCACCGCCTGCCCATCGATGTAGGGGTAGGGGAAGGGGCAACACATCCATTTCCTTGACGGCCTCTACATCTACGACCATGGGGCACCCATTCCCCCTCTCCCTGTTCGAGGACATCAAAAGAAGGGTGATCAAAGACATTGTGCAACATTATGAGGAGGAGGGAGTAATCATGACCTGGGATATGGCCTACCTGGATCTAGAGGTGTCGGTGCCTCACCATAAATGCCTCCCCCCGAGGGCCGCGCATGGAGACATTCCTCCCCACTCTGACATACAACCGTTTCTGGAGCCTGTCCCCGGAGCAGTTTGACGATTTTCTTCCTTATTCAGATGAGGTAGTTGACATCTGAACCATCCCGATCAGAGTCCCATTCCAGGGGCTCCCAGTGATGACTCCCACTCGGCCGCGTCAGCGCCGCCATCTAGTTTTTATGAAATAAGAGTAGGTAAGCTACATACCTACACCACTGGCCCCGGTTCATATGACCCGACGCCAACGTCTGGCCCAAGCTAAAGAGGATGCCCGAGAAGGGGCATCATTGTCGGCAGCTAGTGTGGCCCGAGCCACCACCGACACAAATCCTCAGTTCCCTACATACATAGAGAAGGGGAACTTATATTACCAACCAAGATAAAGCCCCCAACCGCCCCAAAATCAGGCTGGGTCGACTATCTTGGTCACCAGAATGAGCAGTGGCCACCGTGAGCTAATCTGCAGTGATTCGATTATGTACATAGGTCCTCCCCATACCACTACCATGGAAATTGTGGGCCTTCCCCACATCGAGGCTCAGCATGGAGGTCCATTCCAGGCCACCCCCAATCCTAATGAGGGTCTTCCCCGAGTCAGTGATACTCGGCACAAATCCTCTCCTGTGCCCTTTACACTAGGTATGTAGTCGTTCCTCCTTCCCCCGACCGTCGGTGTAGGGAAATTGCCCATCTGATCTCTCTTCAAAGCAGGGATCCTCCCCATGTCCTCTAAGTATCTCGTGAAGGTCCTTATCACCTCATCAACCAGAGGGATGAAGGTCAGCCTCGCTTCACCCACGCCCAGCATGGAGGTCCTACCCGTGTTCAGCTAGCCCAGTACAAGGACCCTATTCGTGCTGAGGTCTCTGGGAAAAAAAATCATGGAGGCCCTCCCCATGATTCTTCTAGTTCAAGTGGAGGTCTTTCCCACTCCAGTTCTACCCATGGAGGTCCTCCCCATGTCCCCTTTTTCATTTTTCTTGGTGCTCCTCACACACTAGATTTCTCGGTTGGAAAACCTCTCCGCCCCAGCACCAATGCGGCCGAAGGACCTCGTGACAAAAATTTGCCATGTTCTGAGGAGCCTCCCAGTGGTAGGAAGTTGGGTTGTTTACGCCATAAGAATAATTCGGGGAAGGCCCATATGGAGATCAAACAGGTCTGCTTCTCAGACTCTGCAGCGGAATACAACTCACCATGGGAACTCTCCTCTCACTCAGCCAAGTCAAGGGTTGGGCGGAGACAAGGAACATCACCCTATTACTCCCATGAATGTGAGGTTCATAGTATTCTCACCTCCCTCCAAAGGTATATCCAGGAAAATGTAAGTCTGGAAATCCCTTAGGTTACGGTCATGAAATCGACACCGTCGTCACGAGAAGTGTCCTCTACCTCGACAAGAGATCAGGGAGAGAAATTTTGGGAACCAATGGTTAGTGAGTAGCAGCATGGACTATCACCAGTATCCCTATCCCCTGAGCCAGAAACTACATCCTTCAGCCTATCTTATCTCAACATAGCGGCCAGGTCGCTACACTCTTAGGAGGACAACCCGAGATTCGGCGGCCAGTCAGCCCGTTCGCTGTACTCTCCACCGGCCACCCTTCCATCCCAGCAGTCTACCTCAGTACCACTACCATTTCCTCAGCCTCCCCCAGTTTACAAGTGGTGAAATCAAGGGACATAACCTGAATCTAAGCTGAGGATCATGTGGAACATCCTCGCAGTGGACGAGTTCCCCGACATGTTCTGGCCCGTGGCAGTGCCGATTTTCACACACTAGAATCCCTCACCCCAAAAGTGGTTGAATGTTTCTACCAAAACCTATGGATGATGCAATTTCTATTTTTTTTCATTAGTGAATGGTTTACCCTAGGATCCAAGCGCATTTTGAAAACATTGGAAATAAATGTCGTCTGGTCAATCTGGCTGCGCTCCCAGTGGCCTAGTGCCTCGAGCCGTCATGCCACCGTAAGGCCCTCCAAGAGCAATGCGTTCAGAGTTTCAATGTATTCTTCAAGATCATATAGGAGGATTCCCACAACGCGCATGTCCGTGGATCGGGGTAGAACGCTTCCCTCCTCTTCAGTCCTATCTAGCAGCAGCCTGACCTGCTAGGAGATATCGAGGACATGCCCCGAGGAATGTTCACAGTCAACATGGAAAACATAGTGGATGAGGAAGAAGAGATGGAGATTCTTGATGGAGAGTTACCCATCGATGGAGTTCCACCACTATTGGACCCATCGGGGAGGATTAATCATCAGCAGAGGAGCCTACTTGGTCTCCCTACACCCACCAAGGCATTGACACTCAGCAAGAATTCTGGTAAGGTTAAAGAGCACATCAGAGCTTCCAAGAACTCTGACCCGTCCACCTCATTGTAGAAAACAGAGGAAGTCCCTGAGAAAGCCACATTGCGCCAACAACACGCTGAGCAAATAAAGTTGGTTGATGAACTTTTGTCTGAATGTGTTGCAGAGCAACGACCAGACTATGGGGATCCTAGGCCAGTACAATAGGGGTAGGAACAACTTCCCCTCAGTGAGCTACCTCTAGGAAACCTTGATTTTCCTACCCCAGTAGACAAGGTTTTGGTAGGAACATACAATGAGAGGGCACGATATGTCTCGCTAAACCCTCCCAAACAGCATGACAATCCAAAGGACCGAGTTCTGGCTCCTCCCGCCACCCCGAGGGTCATGCCACTAGCCGCTCCACGAGCCACTGGGCATATTTAACACATTGAAGAACCTGGAAACATGCTCGTGGTTAGGGATCCTCGTCTAGATAGGGACCCCTGCCCAGATGATCCTATGACAGTGCTCATAGCCCACCTTGAGGAATTAGAAATGCGACAGGTGGAAATACCACTTGATGGTAAGCCATACCCGGGATGAGTGGATGATATGCTGGTGCCTTCCTATACCCCTATAACGGGATAGGGGACTCCCCGTAGCACCTGGACCACTTCAAATCAAGGTGTGGGCCCATGTCAAGGACTCCAGCGTAGCAGGAGGCTGCCAAGCTCTATAGTTTTGTTTAGACATTGGAGGGTTCGACATTTGTCTGGTACAACCAGCTCCCTGTCAGATCCATAACTAGATTTGAGGACCCTCGTAGGCAATTAATCTACCAGTTCTATGTTAACAAATCTAAAATGAGAATCGCATACCACTTCAAGTGCAATCAATGTCTTGATGAGCGAGTCACAGACTTTATCTCCCGGTGGAAGGGGCTCACATACTACCTTGACATGCCACTAACTCAGGATCAATTACCACTGATGTGCATAGGGAACGTAAAGATGGATCTGGTTCCTTCTCTGATCACCCATGACTACCCTGGAGGGTTTTGAGACTTCTATGATAAGTCCCATCACCTAGAAGAAGCCCTGCAACAGACCATCTAGGCATGTCTGTTGCCCCATATAATTCCAGCAAGGAGGGTTGCTAGAGCCGAGACCGCCGTAGTGGCCCAAATAGAAGCCCCCTAGAAACTAGAATTGGTACCAGTGTCACCAGCCCCATAGCCTCACAGGGGCCCTCCACCTTAGGCTCAGCCTCCGACTCAGCAGTATCTGCCTCAAAATCGGCAGGTGCCCCCGTGGAAATGTGCCGCCACCACCTAGGCTAGACAACCAGTCTCTGCCTCCTCGACAGGATACTCGAGTTCCTCATCAGGGCCAGGATCCAAGGCCCCTCTTTCTAGATAGAATAAACCGGACCTACTCGTTCAATGAGAATTTGGTCCCTGACAATTTCAGATGATCTTTGGAATAAAAGATCATGCATTTTCCTGAGTGCAGAGGCCAGAAGAGGTGAACCTCACTGATCTCCCCCACTACTGTCCCTATCATCAGATCCTATAGCATACCCTCATGTAGTGCTATGTGCTTAAACACTGGATTCAATACTAGGTCGATAACAACATAGTAAGGTTGGGCCAACCCCGACACATGTGGCTGGTGTATTTGTAAGGCCAGACAGCAGTAGCGACCTCGAAGGTGAGTGGCAGCAGGTTTCTAACCGTGGGTCCCAAAATTATGATGACTGGATGGATCTCAAAATAGATTCTCATGCCCATGGTATCATTCTGGCATGACTAAATCAGACATAAACTTAATAAGTTGCAACCACCAGTTCTGCATCATCATCTTATTCGGCCTCTTCCCAAAAGAGCAAGCATTGATGATGCAAGGGAAAACAATGCACCCGGCCAATGCCATCATCGTCCCACACTCTCGTAGACTTCATACCCCCTGAGATGGTGATTCCCCATAGAATTATCCAGGTAATGGATGAATCTTCAAGAAATAATCAAGGTTACGCTTAGGTTAATACCGTGGAGTTGCTAAATCATTATATGACTCCCGACGACGGGGAGTGCTAAGAAAAACTCCCCAATGTCTCCCGCCTACATCAACGTCGGTGGAGCCGGGACCATATGGGTCATCGGGTCACATCCATTAGAACATCTAGCTAGGCTTCGCATGCCACTGAGATTAGAAAATATTCCAAGCATAGAGCTCAGCACATGCATCCTTTTCTTCCAGTGTCGATGGGCCTGCCTTCCCCACCGTTTGTGTCACTGGATCAGGAAGAGTTACATCGACCGTGATACGACCAGCCTCGCCCCTCTACATACCGATCTGGTCATCTGGTTCTCATGTGGTAGATACACTTCGGGCGTCGACTAGAGAGCAACTAGATATGCCCAACACCAGTCAGCCGCCGGCCTAGTCGGTAGGACCCGTCATGCCTCCCATCACAGAGTGGCCGCAGACAAGAAGAAGTTCGCTCCTGGAGTGTAAATATGATGTTCTCAAGAACCTTTCTAGCATCCAAGTGAGGATTTCCATCCTCAAGGCCCTTAGATTGTCTTCAGATATGAGGGAGGCCATCACTAAGGCTTTATGAAGCACCCTCTAGTTTGAGATGGAGGCAGCAGATGCAGAAACTTTTCATGCTGAAGCGGTCGAGAAAAACGATTTTCAGGCCATCATTTCATTCTCTAGAGAAAATTAAGGCTCTCCCATACAAGGGAACATCATCCCTATGTACATCACTAACCAATTTAATGGTGTGTATTTTCGCCGCTGTCTGGTTGACACAAGCTCCAGGATTAACCTCAACCTGACATGGACAATGTGGAAGATGGGGTTATCTGAAGATGACCTGACTCCCTACGAATTAAGGATCCAAGGATATGACCTGACATAGCATACCCCAGTCAGTAAGATCCATTTGAACACCTAGTTCGGTGGCCTAGTTTCTAGCACCAAGTTCATAGTTGTCTCCCAGGACAACGCATATAATGCATTGATGGGAAGACCATGGCTCCACCTACACGCGGTGGTCCCCTCATCATCTCACCAGTGCCTAAAGTACTTCCTCAATGGTCGAGTAGGAGTAATACAAGGTGATGCATCTTCTTTTGTCACTTGAGAAACACACTACCTAGACACCGACTATTACAAGAGCACGGACAAACAGATTTAGTCAAGTGATGTTGAGCCCGACACGGTCGCAACTGGCCCCTGGGTAGGTCTGGATGATGCCTATGTATTTCTAATCCATCGATTGGAGGACACAACCCCCGACTTGGGGAAATGTTTTATTGTCTCTGGTACACAAGGGAAGCAAATTCCCAAGTCCATGAGACGGAGAGAAATCACCTCGGACTCCTACATGAACAAGGCCCAGGTAATCCAGGAGCCTCCTACCCCCGTACGGTATCGGGATGTCCCTCCCCATGCAATGGATGTACATAAAACATGTCTGTTTCACCAGGATGGAAATAACCAGATCAACACGACATGCCAATATTGCTTTGATATCATCAATCACAGACCCTTGGTCCAAAGACCAGATGGTATCGGATCGAGTGCCTTCATTGCTATGGTTTCAGTAGCACGTGAATCTCTCGATAAGCTATTCACCACTATCTAGGCTAGTACCAACCTCCCGTCAGGATCTACCAACCCAGAGGAATATTCTACCACTAGGAATACCTCCTCCTCAAGTAATGAAGATGATTTGGAGGATGATCCCCCCATAATTTGAAGAAGGCTTCTCCACCGTGGTCGATTAACTGGTACAGGTGAACCTTGGTAGCGAGGAAGATCCAAGATCCGCATTGATCAGTTCTGCCATGTCCCTCGAGGATCAGAAGAAATACATAGATTTCTTGAAGAAGCATTGTGATGTGTTTGCCTAGAGTTACAAATAGATTCCAAGACTAGATCCTTTGGTATTCATCCACCTCCTCGGTCTTCCAACAAATCATCGCGGGTTCAAAAAACCTCCTAGAAATATGAACCTTTCTCATAGTGCCATGGTCAAGGGTAATGTTGAAAAACTCATCAGAGCCAACTTCATCAAGGTTTTCTAATATCCCATGTGGATAGCTAACATTGTTCCAGTTAGGACGAAGAAAAGATAGATTAGAGTCTGCATTGACTTCTGAGATCTCAACTGTAACTTTTTGAAGGATGACTTTCCCCTTATGGTGACAGAATTGTTGATCGATGCTACTACTGGGTTCCAATCCCTCTCCTTCATGGATGGTTACTTTGTATATAATTAGATCTAGATGACCCCCAAGGATTAAAAGTCCACATATTTAAGGGCACCCCACGGTACTTTAGGTTACCAGGTTATGCCCTTCGGCCTGAAGAATTCATGTTCCACATATCAGCGGGCCATGCACCACATATTCAATCCAATCATTAGGACATTGTTGGAATGTTATGTGGACACTCTGGGGGTCAAATCTGGCCAGCACCAGGACTTGTCAATGACCTTGAGAAAGTGTTCGGGTTCCTCTGTTCCCATCACTTGAAGATGAACCTATTGAAGTGTGCCTTTGGGTTCACCTCTGGGAAGTTCCTTGTCATTGTTGTCAGGTACTAGGGAATGGAGATCAACCTAGAGAAGATCAAGTCCATTATCCAGATGCCTCCCCCAAGAAATATTCAGAAGCATCAATGTTTCTAAAATCACATAGCCTACATACGCCGATTCATTGTGAATTTGGCCAGCAAGTGTAAGCCTTTTTTTGGCTCATGAAGAAAGGATCTGCCTACGGATGGGATGAAGAGTACCAGACCATGTTCAAGGAAATCAAGATGTATCTGCTCTAGCCTCCGGTCTTAATACCACCCATCTCCGGAAAACCGCTAATTCAGTACGTGACTTCCCTGGAATGATCTCTTGGTGCCCTTCTTGCCTAAAAGAATAATGAGGGTACATAAAACATCCTCTACTACCTCAGCCACATGATCATATATACGGAGACCAGTCACTCCCCCATCTAAAAGATCTAAATTTCACTGGTATTCACAGTACATAAGTTGCGACATTACCTACAACACCATGAGGTACATCTGGTGTCCTGGGTAGACCCACTGAAGGACATTCTAAACCGCCCCATTTTGACTGGCCATCTAGCATGGTGGGTGGTAATCCTCCAGCAGTTCAACATCAGGTTTGTCCCTTAGAAAGCTTTCAAGGGACAAGAATTTGCAAAAATCCTTACTGCCCATCCAACCTCTGCGGACCAATCCCTGGACCTGGATTTCCACTACGAGGAAATCCTCTAGGTATATCATGCAATCCCATGTTGGAAGATTTACTTTGATGGTGTCTCCCAGAGCCTCGCCGACATAAGACATAATGATCCTAGACTCAATAGAGTGGGCCTTGGTATTGTCTCCATTACCCCAATGCAAGCCATTCTGCCATACTCATTCCTTTTTACCGAAGGCTGCACAGAAAACGAGGCAGAGTATCAGGCTCTTAACACTAGCCTTAAGCAGGCCCTTGAGATTGATGTGCCCTATTTGCATGTGAAAGGTTATTTAAAACTAGTCATCAAGAAAATCAAAGGTGAATACGTCATCAGAAAGCTAGAGCTCGTACCATTATTGGATCACACCCTCTAGCTAACAGCCTAGTTTCCATCTCATACGGAAGTTACCCATGTCCCTTGATCTCAGAACGGTCAAGCTGACGCCTTGGATTTCCCGGCTACATCACTTGTAGAACCCGAGTATGATGATATGACTATACATGTGGCACATCAGAGATTCATTGCTCCTGTCACCCCAGATGATGACGACAACCTACGAGTAAGACATCATACCGCCAGAGCCTCCACATCATAATCCCCAGTTTCCTCAGATGAAATGGTTGAAGAGACTCATGACTGGAGATTCACCTATGTCATGTATCTCCAAAATGTTGGCCTCCCAGGTGATTGGGCCAAGCGCGAGCAAATCTGATGCCTCATACTACAGTTTACCGTGCAAAGTGGTCCCAGTCTTGAGAAGATCATCTAGAAGCATGGGTTCAATGGTGTTCTCATCCATTGCATACAAGGAGTCAAAATTTCTCATGTCATACATGAGGTCCAGGTCGGCTCCTATGGGGCTCACCAGATTGGGTTGAAGCTATCCCATCAGATCATGAGACTGGGGTACTTCTAGCCCTATATGATCCATGATTGCATTGAGTTCGCCAAGAGATGTCACGCATGCCAAATTCATGATAACATCTTGCATCAGCCACCAGAACCTAACCACTCCACCAGGTACTCTTGGACGTTTTCTATATAGGGACTCAACATTATGGGACCATACCCACTGGCGATAGCTCTCCAGTGCTTGTTCATCCTGACCGCCACAAAATTCATCTCTAAGTGGGTAGAAGTAGTTCTACTAAAGGAGGTCAAGGCCCGTTCTATCGTTGAATTCGTGAGCTCCAACATCATATAACAATTTGGGGTCCCTCTTGCTGTCCTCACTGATAATGGCACCAACCTCTGAGTAGCCGAGATGGCGAAATTTTATGCCACGTACAACATCTGTTCAAACCATACATTCCGCTATCACAAGCTGACAGATGGGTAAATCATGGAGTTCAAAAAACCCTCTCTAACATTTTTCAGAAAATGGTTGGTCAGAATAAGAAGAGTTTTCTAGAAAATCTCCCCAATGCCCTTTGGGATTATTGGACGACGACTCATAATTCTACCTAGGTAACCATGCACTCTCTCGTGTACAGAGCTGAGGTTGTCCTGCCCATTGAGATCCATCTTTCTTCACTATGCACAACAGTCAATGACCAGAAAACACCATATAAAGTAGCCAAAATTCTCCTAGCCGAGCTTGAAACACTCTATGAGAACAGGCTACATGCCCTAAACAACCTAGAAAGCCATCAGAATAAGATAGCTAGAGCCTTCAACAAAATAGTTTGCCTCTGCGCTTTCCTACAAGGTGACTTGGTATTGGCCCTCTAGGAGGAAATGATCCTTCATTGGAATCCGCCCATGTTGGAGCCCAAATGGGAAGGACCTTACATAATTCACAGGGTTTAACCTAATGGATAATAATCCCTGGTGACCTAGGATGGTGAGCATATAACTCCTCCCACAAATTCCAATTTCTCAAGCAATACATTGCATGATCCAGATTGTCCGACATGACCCTTAACTGGTTGGTCCTGCATGACATTAAACTGTTTGGTCCCGTGTGACCTTAAACTACTTCGTCCCACAAGAATTTAAAATGTATGTTATACAACATGATGTTAAACTGCACCCTTATAACTACGTAGTGCTTGATTCCCACTTTTATGGGATACATAAGAATGCTCAATCATTTCTTCTTGAGCCCAGCACCCAAACTATTCTCTTTGAATATTATTCCCGGGGTATAGTTCTCACCGAGGATCCTTTCATGATATGGTGTAAGCTTCCTTATCCCCACTCATGCAAGTATTATAATAGTAGCACTATGTGCCCGCTCCTAGTACCTCCATCCTCCCACATCCTCACCGCATGATGTTAAACTGCCTGGCCTTCAAGAACTACGTATGGTATGATTCCCATCCTTATGGGACACATAGGAATGCCCAGACACTTCATCTGTTGACCCAGCCCAAATGTATGAATCTCCCCATGGGTCAAGACAATTGGTGTGGTGCAAGATTTTGCCTCAACACACGTCCAGCTCATCTTGATTCCGTCGTATGTCCCACTCCCCATAGGTGTCGACCTCTTTAACTACCATTCTTGTCTTTAAAATTTATGTGTACAACTATGCTTCACCCACTCCATTGATTGGGAATCCATCATCCTTCCCATTCGAAAGGGCCCCTGAAAAGCAGGGATGCTTGGCCCGAGGGGTCTCCTACCACTTTGGGCCAACGCCCTCAAGGGTGTTGAGAAACAAATCGATACAAGTCCCGCGTTGGGAATATGGTCTATGGTAGATGCTCATTTGTTGTTCCCATTCTAGTTCACTATAAGGATGATGTGTTTCGAACATGGACAACTTCTATCCTTTGTCATCATTTTACACCCAAGATGTCCCAAACATCAAGTTCAATGGTTCATTCTGCCCCATTGAATATTCATGTGATGAACTCCCCTTGGGCAATGCAAGCCACTAGACCCCTATATGATAAGGAGAGCTGAATCCGGATCATTTTTTTACCACACTGAGAATTTATCACGTTGTCTTAGGAGCTGTGATGAGACAGAAATCATACAAGATGTTCTATGGCTACCATTGGTCAAGACACCCGACCTCAGCCCCCTTGGACTTTTCTAGCCCCTAGGACCAATCTGGCCCCTATCCAAAGTTATCATTTAGGGTTGTTTGGTGTGGAGAGGGATTATTTCCTCATTCACGTTGGGAAATGTCACCATGCCACACATTTCCCCTTAAGGAATCATTCCCTTCATTTATCATCCATACTTGGAACACATTCCCTGTCTTTCTTCGCATGCCCATTCTTGGGCCCCGACCCAAGTTCTATATTATGGGATTATATGGTGTGGTATGGGATTATTTCCTCATTCACGTCGGGTTACTCATTGTGACATACACATACTTGGATGAGATGCCTTATCCATACTCATCCTCACTGCAAGACGTTAAACTGAAAACTGGTCGAGCCTTTCCAATCGAGGCCCAACCACAAGCCCCTAGTCTTTTCTAGCCCCATAGAGTTCTCAGGCCCCAGACCAAGTTTTTACCTAGAGTGTATGGTGTGGTCTTGGATTATGTATTTATTCACGTTGGGTTATTCGCCAAACCGTACTCCTCTTGTATGTGGGGTATCTTACCAATTTTCTCCCTTACTCTATGATGATAAACTAAAAATTACTCCCTTTAAGAACTATGTATGAATTGATTTCCATCCTCATGGAATACGTAAGACCTCCCAAACGTCTAGAAATTGGGTCCAACCCCATCTTTTAGAAATATCACTCTCATCTTTTCCCCTTGGCCTGCATTCCCCCCAAGAGAGGAAGATATGGTGTGGTATGATATTATGTTCTCACTTAATTCGGGTTTTGTAGTGACCATTTCCATGTACCTCCTACTCCTGATAATTTTCCTTCCCATTGTGCTATCATCGTCTTTTCAAATCAGATGCTCTGAAGATGAGCCCCTCGTCCCTCTTCGGAGATCCACCAATGTTCCTAAGGTTACTCTAGTTTAGTACTTGGAATCTTGGACTCTACTAGAACATGATTTCACCCATTTTTTAGGATTCATGTTCTCCTTTATTAGGGATTTCATCACCTTTCACAACAAAAGGACCCCTGAATGGCATGGATTCTCAGTCCAAAGGTCCTCCTACCATTTCAGGCCAACGTCCTCAAGGGTTCTGGGCAAAAAAACAATACAAGTCCCACATTGAGTATATGGTCAGCAGTCAGCGCTCATTTATTTGTCCACATTTTAGGCTAACGCGATATAGATGCTGTGTTTCGAACACAGTCAACAGTTTTCCCCCATCGTCATGTCAACCCCATTAAGCCCAAAATGTCGGATACATGATTCACATCCTTCCCCACCTCATCATGTCCATGTAGAACATCGAAACTCATGGTACAATTCCTGAGTCCAAATCCGCTTGTTAGGAAAAAAATAAAGTCGTGATAAGTCAATCATTGGGGCTCCACCGATTTCCCCTCTGCATGTATTTCACTTATTGCAAATACTTTATCCCCCCTTGTTTCCTATACCGAGATTGACTCACGTAGGATTAGGGATCAGGTTAAGGTCCGCACTTACATGGAATAATCTTGCATCTCCATGGTCCAAGTACTAAGACCTTAAACTAAGATCTATTTGTATTCCCCCTTTGTAGAACTACGTATAGCTTGATTCCCATTCCATGGGATATATAGGAATGCTCAGACATCTCACCTTTGGGAACATCTCAGTTCCGTTAATTTATCTCTTCTACTCTACCTTTTTAGGCCCTCACCCCTATAGGTCCGAGCGGTGTGGTGTGTAAGGGTTTATTCCCTCATTCACATCAGGGTTTGCAAGATTCATGCCACATGCACCCCCTATTAGGAGCGAGTACCTCCTATCCACTATCCTACATGACATCAAACTATATTTTTTCCTACATGACACTAAATGGAACCTTCAAGAACTATATATATCTTGATTCACATCCTCATGGGATATGTAGGAAACCCGGGCATCTTTCCATCTAGTATAGCTTGTCTGAGAGGAAGCCTCTCCTACTTCCTACCCTCTTACCTCTTTTTGGCCCCTTGGACTGATGTTTCTTTTTCAGAATTTTGCATGGTGTGGTTTAGGATCATGTCCTTGTTCACGATGGGTGTTCTTTATTTCACTACACACGTTCCCTTTTTTATCCTCTTTTCTACTATGTCTATGCTGCATGACGTTAAAATGCCTTGTTGGTCCTACCAAATGACCTTAAACTGGGACAATATCATCCTGGCCACACGAAAAAAAACAACGCTGCATTGTGATGTCCTCGCACAAGGGACATCATGTTTGGTATCAGTCAAACAACATACCATTTTTCAATGCCTTATTTTGGCTTGATTCTTGTGGTGATACCAGAACTTTCTATCATAGGCTTGTTTCTTCACAAAAAACCTGCATTCAAATTAAAGGACAAACAAGATTTATCAAATTCAACTTCTTTTAGTGTGAGGGCCAGACTTACACACCCTTTTATCCCTTGAACTAGTACCTTACCATGCCTCCTCTTAGAACAACATATGGCTTGATTCCCATACTTATGGGATAGGTAGAGAAACCCAGGAATTTTGCCTTGGGTCCCGCCATAGGGATCATCAATCCTATTCCTCTTATTTTCTAGCCCCCTGGCCTGACCCCTTGTGAGGAACCATGTAACTGTAGCTTTTACCTTAACAAGTTCAGGATTCCCCACGATGACATTGGGAAGTGATAGCTCCCTCGCCAGAGAGGTCCTATCTAAATGAAGGAATGATCCATGATTAGATTGATGAACCCATCTAATGTGCTTCCACCATGGTGGTGTAATTTCAAGAGTGTTGGACTCTGTTCGATCAAACCACCACTCCTTATTCCCAGCTTTCCGTGCCCCTTATTCATACCCCGTCTTCTTTCATGTCTAAAGATACCCCCTAATAGTATGGATTCTCGGCTTATGTCTTGCATACTGTCCATGGCCAACATTCCAGAATACTAATGGATGACATTCTGAGTCAGCCCCTGTGTTTAGAACATGGTCAGTGGTCATCCCTCATTTATCATCCCCATTCCATGCTAATACATTATGGATTCTGTGTTTCGAACATGGTCAGAAGTTATCCCTTATTGTCAAGACACCTCTATAGTGTTCCGAATTGGGGGGATCATGATTTACATTTTGAATTCCCCTATGTTTGGGTGGATTCTAATGCCCCTGGAGTTACCCCACTCATGCACTAGAGCACACTCGGAAGACGATATGTCGATGGTTTTGAGGCCCTCTTCCTTATACGGACCTCCCTCTTCAATTATCAAGAATCTGGATTGGTTTTTAAAATCTCAAAACCCTAGAGCTTGGTTGACGCTCCCACGATCAAGCGAAGTAATAGTATGAACTTCCCTTGTTTTTCACATTGGGTGCGACCCATATGAGCTTAGGAATGGATTTCTATTTATTATAGGATTTTGGTTGAATGAATTAAAACAAATAGACATGTAAATAAATTTATCAATACATGTAGTTCAGAGTATGAAGCAGTAAGGATATTTGAGTTTATGAGTTTGGAAAAAACAGCGGCCTAGGGTCAGTTTCTTGGATAGATCATTCCACTGCAGTTACCTTTTGGCCGGTGGCCTTTCAGATTTATCCCCCCCTCCCTTAGGACTATGTCTTCATCAATGGTCATAGAGCGCAATCCACTGACCCTAGCCTCTGCTCGCACATCTTCAATTTGAAGTGTGGATATTTGTTGACCCACTTCCAATAGTTTCTCTTGGGTGTCTTCCAGTTAGACCCTCAATTTCTCCACATGTTCAGAACAGTTTGAAATGAATATCTCCTTTTCCCTCACCTGTTCGTCAAGGCATCATGCCTCTTTTTCTCCCTTTATGAATTCTTGGGTACACCGTGACCCCTCTAGACACTGGGAAACGTCAGAGCATCGAATTATCTTGCATAGCTTCTCGGCCATGTAGTCACGGACCATCGAATGAAGGGGTTGAGAATACACCACTCTAGCATAGAGGAAGCGTAGCCAAGTTTGGAGTGATCCCATCCGTTTAAGCCATTCTGTCTAGGCCAGACCGAGAAAGTGATGGATGCACTTCCAACCATTGAACCACGTCATTTAGATCTCCTCGGCCGCCTCCAAGTCAATATCAACTATCTCCTCAGGTTATGCAGTCCGATAGTCAGGGAAGGCAGCCAAGAGACCTACAGCAGGGTCCTCTTTGAGTGTTATTCCCAAAAGGATAGGCTCTGTAATTCATGGGTGATCTTCCTCTCATGCCTCAATCTTGGTAGCCCCCTCGCCGAATTCCTGCCCTGCCCCTACATGAGTACCACTAATTTCCACATCCCATTGCTCACTGAGCATTGGGGCCAGATAATTTTGAGAAGTGTGGGACGATACATTTGCAGTTGAATCGATTATTGATGACTCAGGTTCGGCAGCCCAATGAGCTTCCAAGGCAGTGATTACTGCACAAACAATGAACACCCTAATAAACTGAGATCCTTGATGGGGAATACCAGCATTGAAGTAATGAACTTACATGATCCCAAAACATCAGCCTCTTGTGTTCTAGCCACTATAGAAGCTACCATTTTGGGGGATCCCTCAGTGTGCGTCAGCTCAATAGTGGATGTCAGCTCCCCACCTTATTCTACTGGGGCCTCCTCCCCTTAGAATATAGACCCTTGGTCAGCACCCATATGATCCTGAACAAGGTAAGGAGACCAAACCAAGGACTATAATAAAGGATGAGGGGAAATGATAGATAAGGGTTGAGACGTACCTCAAGCAATTCAGTTATATCCACATCAAAGCCAACGATCTCACCAATCCCCCAGAGACTCCCTTGGTTGGGCGCCCCTTGAGACCCTCTACCTTTAGGCTCCTCTTATTCTTCACACCCTTCTTCACCTTCTCCTTCTTCTTCCTCTTCTGTCTTGGCACCCTCCGTCTCATTGTTGCTGTTGTCATCCAATGACGACATCCTTTCAGGATCATGCTCCTGGATGAGCATAACTTTCACCAAGAGATATGGCTCCTCACGCCAACATCGTTGTCATGCATACATGTCCATGGCTGTCAGATACATATGCCGATGATGAAAGTTCACCCTATCGACAACCCAAATGATTCTGATCTCTAGTAGCTGGATTATGTCCCACACTATATTTTCCCAAAGAGTATCATTACTCATCGACCGTCACAGGGTCATCCAGGATAACCACATAGCTAGGAATATTACTTCACTGGAAGGTTTATGTAGGTACCTTATCTTCATCCTAGGAAGTTCCCTGGACACTTCACGATCTCTTCTCCCACTAGGCGATGAGGGCACCACCACACCATGTGATGTTCCCTCCACTGAAGTCCCGACCATTGCGAGCCCAACGGCCCGATGTGATTCCGACCTTTGTTCCCTAACAACACACTACATGCTCTCTTGCTGTCTGGGTTCTGCGCTGGCTACCTTGAGTTTCCGATCATGCTTCCGCAAAGCCCATCAGGGTATTCTATAGCCCAATGATCGACATATTTGGTTGAGAGGCATGCATCAACTCTAGTGGGAGGAAGGGTGATAACATCTCCAGATCCATGGGTTGTGAACATCAGCCACATTTGGAAAAGACGCATGGATGCCTTTCCTCTCGAACATCCGTGTGCACCTTCTTTAGAATCCGCTGGAGGTAGCCAAACTACCTGGTGAATCTCGATGGAATGTATCTCAGAAAAAAGATCTTCCCATCAATCTAAGCCACGAGCACCCCACCTCTAATTCTATGGAAGTATTCCCTTTTCTCTAGTGATACTTTCCCATTATCTATCATCTAGCTAGTTGGGGTGAGTAATGGGATGAAAGTGATGTTGTCATGATTTCCAATTCTGATCCTTACTCCCTCCTCATTGAGCATCAATGGCATGACCCCGAAAATATTCAGCATGGAAGATCACATGTCATTACCTGAAGGAAGAATGGCGTTCAGAATGTTATACCCGCCACAGTGAGCCACGACCAAGCCATAGAAGATCTTGAAGGGACTGAAAATCCTCCTCGGTGAACTCCCCTTGAAATGTGTCACAAAATATTGTACAGACTGGCCAACACAGAGACTCCCAGATTGAATCTCTGATTGGCAGCCATGATGTCGGCCATCTTGAGGGTCGCTGGATGAACTCCCATCTTTGCGTCCCTCACCCGTAAGAGCCGCTCACTCCGAAATGTGTCATGAAATCCTCTGTACTGAACATTCAGGTCCCAAATCTCATTGAAGCTGAATCCCAAGGACTGATATTCCCCCACCTCCAGGATCCCCCAGCACGATTCGCTTTTTCTCCTCTATGCCATGGTCAGACAACGTCTCCCTCGCCCCAGCATCTTGACCTCCAGATCTATTTCTAGGAACAAGATGAACTATTTCTTGTAAGAGATGTCCATCAATAAATCCTTGAACCTCGACCACTCCTTAGCCAGCTCCAATAAGTGCCATGTCGGCATAGGGGTTTGTGACCCATCTCCCCAGGTGTTCCTCTTCGGGAGGAATTCATCGTACTGGTTCCCATCCATAGGGATAACCCCGATGCAATAAATGTACTAAAGGATGATTCCAACATCACCATGATGAAGATGGATGGTATTAGTATCGGGGGACATTCGAGTAAAAAGTTCTAGCCCGAACTCAGGCTGGCGCTAGGAGTGAAACTGTGAGATCCACACCACCTTAGAACCAACCGATGTGCCGCAGTTCGTCCCCAAACATGTCACATGTATGATGAAACCAATACGCCCAGGCCCACTCACTAGTGAAATTTCCTCCAGAATGTAGATCCTGATCCTATATCCATCCTTTAGTCCCGTCAGTAACACTCTGATGGAAGGTGCTTGTGTAAAGGGCCGGAGTATTCTCCACGATAGGGTCACTCCCCGAGATGGTCTTGGTCCTAGGATTCAGGATGTAAATGCCCATATGTCTGGTTTCTCTAGTAGGAAGGCTGTTGTAGGTGATGTTATACCGGGGTAGGTCATCCTTGCGGGTCACCCATGACCACGGTGTGTCATCCTCAAACCTATGAACATGTACCTCCTCCAAGATATGGAAGTCCCATATCGGTAGGTTGGAAGACAATGCATACTCCTACACTGGGGTCAACATGTTGATGAGTGTATGATTGTTGGATACGATCCTTCGAGCGCAATAAATGTCAGGGTTGGTGACCATCTCAACCCTTCAAGTAGCGGATGTGGCTTCCCTCTCAGTGTCAACCCAGTTGGAAGCCATCTCCTACCTGCAATTTTTTGAGAAGTCTACGCGAAAAATCAGAGCTCGGGGCAGAAAAGCAGCGGTCGGTGCGGAAAAGCACTGGTGGGTGCAGAAAATCATTGGACGTCATGCAAAATCGGATCTTGGCATGGAATACCCTGGGTTGGCACGTAAACCGACAGCTATCATCTACAAATAATGCGCAACCAAATAGTTTTTTTCACAGAGGCAGAGAAAAAAAAATCACGCACGAGAGCTTTTGGTTTATCACGCAAGAAAATCCATACAGAATAGGGGACCCGCTGGGTATTTTATAGGCATAGAGAGTGGTTTCCGCACGAGTGTGAAAAAATATTGCACATTATATCTTGTTTTTTCGCACCCCTCCAGTTTTATGCGAGCGCCGACCCCATGGAGTCTTGTATCTCGGTGTTTCCCTCGGAATCTGTGATTTGCGGCCCCTTTCCAATCTGATCCCGAGGGGGGAATTTGTAGATGCCGAATAATTCTCAAAGGCTGAGGATGATTCAGGCACGACAAAGCGAATCCATATTTGGAATCTGTGATCCATTCCAGGGGTCCCACAGGGGTGGCATGAAAAAAAACCTACGTTGCGCGAAAAACTCTGGGATTCATGAGAGTTTTCCATTCATGCGCAGAACTTTTTTGTGGGAGAGCCCCACGTAGTTGGCATACGTTCTGCCGAAACCCCTTGCACATTATTTCCCATGGGATTGTTTTTCACGTGAACCCGTGATCCTAAGAAACTATAAATATAATGCCACCCCTTCGACTTCTAGGCCAAAGAACCTAAACTGCCTCCCCTATGTGAAATTCCTCTCGTGTGCATGCAAAAAGATGGCTCTCGTTTTCTGAATATTTCATGCTAGATCGTCCAGGGGTCCCCCTTTTCGCGTGACCACACAGGCTTGATCCTTATCTAAATCCCATCGAGCCCCTTCCCCCACATGAAATTAATTCTAATTGCGCGTGATCAGGTCTTCAGCGCGTAATTCCTTTTTCCTGCCCCCAGCCGTTTCACATGTGTAATTCATTTTGCACGCCCCCGGTTGTTTCACATGCGTAATTCTTTTTGCACGCCGGCCCTACCATTTTTCGCATGCATAATTCCTTTTGAGCGCCAACCCTTCCCTTTTTCATGCGTGCCTCTATTACACGACGACTCGACCCATTTTTCGTGCAACAACCCCCTTTGTGCTCAAGCCTCTTTCATTGTGAACCTATGATGTCCCTCTTCCAGGCATCATTTTTGGGTGCCTCCCATGCCCAAGGCACCATCCCCATATAATCATTTCTTGTGAAACCTCCTAGGTTAGCACAAAGTAACATCAAAGTCTCCTGGACAATACCGCTCATTGTGTTGCTTCGCCTCATGCTTCTTCACATAGGCACACTAATAGGTATTGCTTCATTGCATAGTCATGATAACAAGGACCCCCAATGCTTTTATCTATTACACCCCCTATAGATGGCATTGCATGTCCCCTCTCTTCACCAAGGTGCAAATGGTAACAGTTATATATGTCTTAGGGGTTCGTAGTGAGCCCACCTCGTTTGAGCTGCAGGACGTTAAACTACCAGCACCATCATCCTCAGCACATGACGTTAAGCATTGTCCTCGACCCGTGCTTCGCACGTGGGGTGCCCCCACCTTGGACCTTCTGCATGCCCACTGGTCTCCATGGGAGTAAGATCATTCTTATCATGGAATGAGATCCACTTTATCGGAGCAGTGTCTGTCCATGGGGAAATGGAAACCATTTTGGTTTAAGCCCCTATCTTTTATCATCGGGGGAAGAATCCCCACTACTCCTTTATTCTTTAGTCCTAAGGACCAGGGAGAGGAGGAAATGTTCACGGAATCCTCCTTTCTTCATTTCCAAATCCCTAACCCGCTCGACTTTGTCGCCATCGAGCCACCATCCTAGATTAAGTCCCAACCTCTTCAGGCCTCCATCCTGGAGTAAGTTCAAACCTCTTCGGGATGAGGACCATGCATAAGCCCCTTTTCCTAATTGGGTAGCTAACTTCATGTAAGCCCCACTCGACTTCACAAAGACGTACCTTTCGCGATTTGATCGTCAGGGTTCTGCTGCTTCTTGTGTCTCACACCGATCATGACTTATGTGTGCTTAGAGTAAGCATCAACCATGATTTCCTATCTGGGCAGCCTAGTGTGTAAGCCTCAAAAATCCTTCCTAAACTACATGGTCTTTGATCCTTACAAGGAAAGGTATGTTGGAAGCATCCTTGAGGTTCGAGCCCATCACCTACTCGTCCCAACCCTTTCACATCGGTTCACCTTCGTCCCACATGACGTTAAACTATATCCTCTATCCCGAACTATGAGTACTTTGATCCTTGAAAATTTATTATACGTAGGAAGCCTCCATGAGGTTCAATACCACTACCCATTGGACCCCAGTTTCTCCTTCACATTGGTTCACCGACGCAACCCTGAACAATGTGGTCATTGATCCTTGCCATGTTAGGGTACTTAGGAAGCCTCCACGAGGTTCAAGTGTGACATTCAGTCACTCCGATCCCCATCATGTTGGCCCCCTCCTGCCCCACATGTCGTTAAAATGTGGACCCCAATCATCGGTAAGATGTTGTTTCCTCTAGTCAGCGGTCCAATGCAAGGTACGTAGGAAGCCTCCTTCAGGTTCATGTCCCCAATCCACATGGACCCAAGGTCCTTATTCAAGTCTGTTAACCAACACCTTCCGCATACCCAAAATATGTGGACATTGATCCTTCCCAAGGAAGGGTATGTAGGAATCCTCCCTGAGGTTCAAGCTGAACAAGAAATGGTCCCGACCAATTCATGTCGGTCCACCCCGATTCTGCATGATGTTAAACTGTATTCCCCTTTTTTGTTTCTCATTCAGAGTTAAGCCATTGTCATCCTCTTTTAGCAGTAAGTTTTTGTCACTCCAATAAATGGTAAGCCGTCATCACTGCATTCAGCGGTAAGCTATTTTCACTCCATACAATGGTATGGAATTGTCACTCCATTCAGCGGGAAGCCGTTGTCACTCTATTTATCGGTAATCCGTTGTCACTCTATTCAACAGTAAGCCATTGTCACTCCATTCAGTGGTAAGCCATTGTCACTCTATTCAACAGTATGCCATTGGAACCCAAATCGGCGGTAATCCGTCGTCATATGAACTACATAGACTTTTTTTCCCAGCCATGGGAATACATAGAAAGCATCTTATAGGCTCATGCTCAAAACCATCGTCATCCTCATGGCGGTTCTATCCCATTCACCATCCACTTCATTAAACTGCTCCATCATCCATCATGATTCTTACCCAGGATGCCACAACTAGGTGGGATCATGCCACCCCATACCCCATTCCCCTCAACAGTAACTAAGAGTTCAAACATGCATTGCCCTCGACATCATTGTTCCCTACAGGGGTCGCACTCATCTGATTCACTCTAATCAGTGTTCTAATTAGTCTGATCCATCTCCACATGACGTTAAACTTATGAAATACCCTGCGTGAAACACAGGAAGCTAAGGAAAAACTCAGATACATTCCCAAGGAATATGATTCCCTGCGTATGATGTGGGATTCCTCGGGCTTCTGTGCCCTTGAGAAGCCCTATAATCTGGGGAAGAAGATAGACACATTAGTGTTCCATAATCCTGACATGCCAGTGATGCCCAACGTTACTACTCCCCTGACCGAAAGTTGTTTCCCTGACTGGACCCCTTGGAATGTCCCGATAGAAGTAGTGTAATTAACTGGTGTCCATGAAGATATGGAATAAGGAAGAGTGTCACGAACAACTAATTAAATCTATAAGGGAGACCTGGACTAGGTAACGAGTTCTGAGGAGGAATACACGAAAGGAAAAACAGACATCCCATTTTCCCATTTCGATCAATGAGAAGACAACCCAGAATAAGGAACGATGTGGCCCGCCTTTGGAAAGTGAGAATGTGGGGAAATGGCTACACATCCTCCACAAACAAATACACGCGCCCCAGAGAAAGCGTCAAAAATAATAATATTCTGTGAGTTATTGGATATGTTTTTGGTTGTGTTTATTGATGATATTTTTCTATATTATAAATGTAAAGAGGAGTATAAAATTCATTTAAGGGTTGTCTTGAAAACCATAAAAATTGAATGAGAAATTCAGCATGTATGAGTTTTGTTTATAACCAATTTCATTCCATGGTCATAATGTTTCTAAATATGGAATAACTATTGTTCCTACTAAAACAAATGTTGTTAATGAATGGTCAAAACCAACAAATATAACCGAGATTTGATGTTTTTGTGGTTTAGAAGGTTATTACCATAGGTTTTTGATAATTTTTCACGGTTATCTATCCTACTGACTATATTAACTCAAAATGATGTTAAATTCAGGTAGATAAAGGAATGTGAGGAATGTTTTCATGAATTGAATAGATTACTAGTATATGATCCAAGGTTGGAAGTACCTCCCAGAAAAGGTAATTTGGTTATCTATAGTGATGCTTCATTGAAAGGACATGGTTTTGTACTAATGCAGAATGATCGGGTAATTGAATATGCTTCACGTCAGTTGAAACTAAATGAGTTAAATTACAATACACATAATTTTGAATTAACTCACATTTTTTTTCATTAAAAATTTAGAGGCGTAATTTGTTTGGTGTAAAGTTTCAAATATATACTGATCACAAAAGTTTTAATTATATATTCACTCAGAAGGAATTAAACCTGAGACATAGGAGATGTATATAATTAATCAAGGACTATTATTACACAATCCAGTAACATCCAAAAAGATAAATAATGTTGCTGATGCTTTGAGTCAAAAGATTAATGATACCTTGACCATGATAATTTTGGAACAAGATCCTTTGGTTAATGATTTGATGAACTTTTTCCTACAATATGTTGGGGCATGAATTTATACTTTTTTGTTTCAGGTGGTAGTGAAATCGTCCCTAGCATATATAATTATGCAAGAATAGAAATAAGATAGGGAGTTGCAAAAAAAGGTAGAATTTGTTCAGAAGGGTAAGATACCTGAATTTAATATTGATGATGATTGTGTTTTGTTGTTTGGAAAGAGAATATGTGTGCCTTGATATTCATAGTAAAAGAATGATTTGTTATGTGAAGCTCACTGTTATCTATTTTCAGTTCATCCTAGTATTACTAATATGTACAGAGACCTTTATGAGTTTTACTAGTGGGATGGAATGAAAAGTGATATTTCTGACTTTACTATGACGTGTTTAACTTGTCAACAAGTTTATGTAGAATGACAGTTGACAAAAGTGATGATTCAGCAGATTCAAATTCTATATTGGATATGGGAAAATGATTTTATGGATTTTTTAGTGGGATTACCAAAGACATATTGAGGTAATAATGCAATTTGGACTATTGTTGACTGATTGACTAAATATTCTCATGTTATTCTGATTCAAGATACACTATCTCAAGATCAACCTTCATGATTGTATATTAAAAAGATTATAAAGTTACATGTAGCTCCCATCTCTATTGTATCTAATCATACTCCTAGGACCACTTCTAAATTTTAGAAGGGAATTTATAAGTCATTGAGTATTGAATTAAATTTTAGTATAGATTTTCATCTGTAATGAGATGGGCATTCAGAATGAAAAATGTATACCTTGAAAGCTATGATGCATGCATTTTCAATGTCTTACCCAGGAAGTTTGGACCAACATCATTCATTGATTGAGTTATCGTAAAATAAAAAAATTTATTCCATTATAAAAATGACACCATTAGAATCATTGTAGGTAAATCTGTGTCAAACTCGTGATTTTTGAAATAGAGAAGGTGAAAGGAAGCTTATGGGACCAAAATTTGTAGAAGATATGGAAGAAAATGTTTATTTGATTTAGAATCATATGAGAACAGCTTAGAGCTGCATGAAAAGTAATGTGGATAACCATTGGAAGGATCTATCTTTTGAGGTAGGTGGTCATGTCTTTCTCAATGTTTCTCCATGGAAATGTGTTATGCATTTTTGTAAAAAGGAATGATGAGCCCGAGATTCATTAGACCCTTTGAAATCCTAGAAAAGGATGGATTAGTTCCATACAGAGTGGATTTACCTCCATGTTCATCTTAGGTACACAATTTTTTTCATTTTTTAATGTTGTGAATGTTTATGCTACATCCATCTCATGTTTTCAGTCGAGCAGTAGTTCAGTTGGAACAAAATTTCACATATGAGGAAAAACCAATCCAGATTTTAGACCAAAGCGAGAATGTGTTGCCGAATAAGGTAATTCATCAGGTAATGGTTTTGTAGAAAAACTATACAGTTGATGATCCAACACTGGAATCTAAAATTTATACAAGGTATAAATACCCCCACTTATTTGATATATGAATATAATTATAGGGACACAATTAGAAAAAGGGGGAAAGATATAAATTCTTATATAAATGAAGAATATGAAAATTTCTTATTTATTAATATTTGTGAATTATGTAATAATTTTTATTTAATGGGGATGATATGTTCAATGATGTAAAAGACTCACAACAATTTGTTTCTCCAAAATCTTCTCTTTCACACAATGATGAGTCATACTAAAAAAATGATAATGTAATATTATTATTTTAAATGGTAGTTAATGTATAGCCTTTATTCTAGAGAGAATGAAAATAAATAATTATATTATGATTAAACATGTCTGTTAAATGTTTTTACATTTATCTAATCACATTTGGAGGTTTAAAGTTAGAATGAATCTAATTTTAATCATAAATACTCTAATATTTGTGAAAATGTAGTATTACCACTTTTTGATCGATAACTCTTTTTAAATATAGTTTTTTTAAAATCTATATGATCCATTTGAAAAAAATAAAAATCTCATTTAGAAGTGGGACATCAAAATTTACTTTGGGTAAATTCATTGTATTTTTCTGATAACGTTAATTTTGTAATGAATAGTGAAAATACCACATTTTAAGTCAAAACTGCCTTTCCATATAATTTTTTTATACAGATATATTTTCATTTTAATTGGTTTTAATGTGTAATTGAATTTATTTTTTATAATTTAATCATTTTTTGGCCATTGGGAGTAATTTCACTTTGAAATATGAGAAAAACACAAGTCAGTCTTTTGGTAGTTTTTACTTCTTAAAAACACGCTATTTTTTTTTAACAAGGGGAATTTATTTTAAATTAATATCTACAAATTATGTTTTCTAAATTTAGAGAAATGGATTCCATATTTTTAATCATGATTTCAATATTTATTCAAAAGGTTCCTTTTATTTTTAGACATTATGAATAGTAACTTCAGTAAATATTTGTTTTACCATGGTTAAAGGGAAAATATGGTAAATAAAGGTAAAAATTAATATTATAATAATATTAAACAACTTTAACATGTTTCCTAACCCTATTTCATGAGATATTGACGTCCATGGTAATCCTTGTGGTGATTTTAGGACCCCGTGGATCCACTTTTGTGTGGAAATGACATTTAATTACTTGTAATTTAAAGTAAGAAAAATATAACCTAAACATGTATCTTTTACTAAAACAATTTTTATGTGGGATTATATAATAGATATATTAAACTATAAATAATCATCATAAATATAAAAATATTTCCTACATCATGTTATTTTTTCATAAATTTTAGACATAATATAGATAAATTTATTTATGACGCAATGACGATGTAGTGATTACCTTATTAATGAATGATTTATCTAATTGAGATTAAAATTTTTAAAATAAATTTATTTTGAAACTTTTTATTCCATACACTAATTTTATGGATGGTTATGACATTTTATATTTTAATTAATGATGTTTTTTTTGAAATAATCGCGTTTTTATGGATTTTTTTTAAAAAATTATATGAATATAATAAATATTGACACAAATGAGTTTTTAAAACAAATAATTTTTTAATTAATGATTTTATAGTACTAAAAATTTAATATTCTAAAAAAAGACTTATATAAGGTTGAAAATGTCATTAATGAACTAGTTGATGTTCTATTGGCATTTTATTGTAAATATATTTACCATATAGTATGAATATAAATGAAGGCATGATAGAGTTAGATTAGTTAACTAGGGGTTAAAGCTAATCTATAAGGATAAATATGGGATCAAAACATGTCTGAAACATATTGGTTTAAAATATTTCAAAAAAATAATCAGCTTATCTTTGAATAAAACGTGTTTTGGACCTTTTGAAACCGAAAATCAAATTTTAATAAAATAATATTTCAATGCCTTCAAAAAGTACCGTTCCTCCCTATTATAAAATGGAATGACCTATAACCCCTTACAGACACATATCATGCCCCTTTAATCTTCCAAAATCTACTCCAATAATCTCCAAAATTTCTTATATTCCTCTTAGAAGCATTAACATTGTCATAATGAAATTTTAGAAAGTTGTTTACCTTAAATCAAAAGTAATTACCTGATTAGAAGTACTGTATTCTCTCAAGATTATTTAATTTATTTTCCTTCCCCAACCCCATAAACACTCATTATTCAATTATTATATAAAAAATAAATAATATTAAATATAATAGGACTTTTTTATTCCATCAATTCAACCTAAACTCACACACATCTTCATCTAATGGAGTAAGAACATACTATTTTTGTGGACGACGAACTACTGCCTCACGAAACAATGATTTTTTGATTTCCCCTTCAACCAACCATAGTGGCCATTATGGCGACAATATATTTTTATATGTAATATATATTATATTTATAATCTCTCTATTCTTCTGTATTTTTAATTTATATCATACCTTTATTCTTCCCATAATGTGTAAATAATGTAATTTCCATTGAGGATGTGCGGATTACCGCCCCCTCAAAGTGATATGAATAGTTCATGCCATAAGTGGAAAATATAAATTATTGTATTAATAAACATATGTATCTTATATTAAATGTGATATTATACTATTATTATAAAATACCTATGTATCATTTAGTTTTTATTCCGTTATATATGAAAAATAAATGAAAGTAGCGTTAATGCATACATATTACTAACCATCTCCATGAACGGTGAATTTAATTTATTATCTAAAAATGTTATGTACTTTTTAAAATAAATATATATAATAAATATATATTATATTTAAATAAAGAATATAATTTGGGAGATAATGGAATTTTGACCACATGGATAATTTTTAATTATAAAAAGTTCATTTTTGACTCAAGTACCGAATATCGACAAATCGACCGATACTAACATAAATAATTATGTAATGTTTAATACATGGTAATACATGATATTGAATTAATAATAAACTTTAAAAACGATATTAAGAATGTATAAATTGACTTATGATTGGTATTCCAGAAGAACAAGGAATATATATGGTAATTCAAACTCAAGGGAAGGGAACCTTCCACTCTCCTCTATTAGTCAACGACTTTTTTATGTTATGTATTTTAATTTACATTTTATTATGTTTGAATATGTTTTTCAAGATCCTTAATTATGTACATTTTATTCCCAAGATATGAGAGACCCTTTCTACCCCCATTAACTTGTTTTCTTAATTTTAATGTGACACCATTAGGCTGCTGAATTTTCGTAAGGGAATTTGTCTCAATATCCATTAATTGAGGCATATTTTGGTTTATAAATGGCCTTATTTTATACGATGTATAATAATACCATTTATCTTTTAATTTTAGTCAACATTTTTTAAAGTTAATCTTTTGTTATATGAATCATTTTTCTAAATGACAAAAGAAATGTTTCTTTAAAACATATGTAGTGAAAATGACCTTTCCGCCGCCGCGAGCATTATTTAATATTTGGATTCCATAAATACCCATAATATTTTTAAAAGAAAAAGAAATACCATATACCTTTTTTATGAATTTTGGTATTGAAAATGGTTTTGATAAAGAATTTACTATTCCAATATCTTGAAATTATATATTGTGATTGTAATGTTGAAATGTTATATTTATTTTATGCTTGTTTTATGTGTAATGATTATGTTTGGTTATTGGGAATTCCTTACATATACTGGTGGTTCTGTGATAAACCTTGGGTGGGTGAGCTCGAAATATCTCTCCAATGAATTATGTAACATGATGGAGGTAAACGTTAACATATATCATAAAATATTTAGAGAATATATTTTGTTGGGTATTCCAAATGTAACTCTCTACGTAGTTGTGACATCTAAAATGATAGTATGTTATGGATGATGCAAGTTACATTTATGATTTATTATTTCTATGTTTTATTCATAAATCTTATGATTTTGTGTAGTATGTTAAAGATATTTTGTTTTATGATTAAAAAATGATTTCAATTATTTTTGTTTATTAATGGAATAATGTTTTAATTCCTTCGTTTTATAACCCTTAATGAAAATTTTATGGTCATCCCAAGTTTTTGAAATATTTTACACTTGGTTTAATTAAGGGTAAGAGAATAGAAGAAATCAAGAATATTTATTTCAAAAAATGAATTCTTGTTTTATTAATGGAGTTTTATTGTTGTAAAAAAATAAATATATTAGAAGTGTCCGATTTTTAATATTTGAGATGAAATAAAGCAATTATAAAATAATTCTATAAAATTGTACACCTGAAATGATCATCAATGTCGTATTCTTGAAAAAACTCAAGATTTAGAAATCTTTTAAGGCTGGGACCTTGTAATAATAAGAGGAAAGAAATACTGAAAAAATTGGCATATCCACTATCATATCTATACAATTTCACACAAATTAAGAGTTTTTGTTAAAGATAAATTCTTAAATAATTATTAATTTTGCAAATAATTAAAATTTATATTCATTAAATCATTCCAAAACATTAAATATATAATATAATTATTTGTACTTATTTTTTAGATTAATTAATTTTAAGATATGATTTATCTAAAAATATTTTTTAATAAAGAAATTTTTTATGGCATATTATGAATAGATAAGAGATTCTTATGGGATGATTATTTTATTTTGTGAGGATATTGAATCCAAACTTCATACCAATGTTGAAATAATTATAAATTAATACTAGAGATAAACCATATTAATGAATGCTAACCCTTCTAATAATGGAAAACAATTCTAAAAATTTTAACGCTGGGGAGAATCTCTACACATTTTCCCCATATTTACTATATAAAAGTGATAATATACCAGAGATGGGTCCATAATGGGGAAAAATAACTTGTATTTCCAAATTTTTTGTAGGGATAAGGTTATTGGAGGAAATTTTGTTTGATGAATTACATCATAGAATCTACAGCAACAATTAAACTATAGATGACCTATGGGGTTGTATTTCTATGGGAAACCAAAAACAAAATACCTCTATAAGGGTTCAAAAAAATAAAATCATTACATTACATTACTTTTATATTTTATTTTTTGGGTTTTTATTTAATATTTGGTTGTTATTTATATTATTTAAATAATAATGATAATACATCTATACCTATACAAGAAATAAATTTTATGAAACTATCCATACATGGAAAAAATGAGAAGGTAACGTTTTTTGTTTATTCATAATCACAATAATTATTCATTTGTTAATTTCTACATCAGTAATAAATAAAGATAAATTTTGTATTTATAGGATTAAAGAAAAATTAAATCATAACATGATGTTTTAGAACTTTTAAAAAAATCCTATATTTATTTGTTATATAATTGATATTCTTTTTCATTCCAAATTTTCTTTTGAGTTAAATAATAAATATAATTAATAAAATTCAATAATAAATATAATAAAAATATATATGTGGAATGGATCCCTTTTTATGGATGTATATTTTATGTGAATTTAAAAAAATTGTTTTATAAGAAGAAAGGTATCATAGTGTATTATTTTTTAATCATATTTGAAAAATTTATAATTCCTAATTTTGAAGAAATAATATTTGTAATAAGATCCTTTTTTTTATCTAATTAATCTCATAGAATATGTTTTTATCAAATGTGAATCAAATAGTGTGATCACTATCATATATCAAAAAAATACCCATGAGGATAATAATTTTTGTTGAAATTTCATTGAATTATCTATATTTTATGAGGGAACGTCACACATCATAAATATTATATATTTTCTCTTCTTTTCTAAGAATATTTAACATAATAGGAGTTAAAATTATCATGGATGTTTTTTGTAATAAATTATTCTCTTATTGTACTTTAAATAATACCAAATATTTATAGTAATTTTAAATCCTAGAGACCGTGAATTATCTTATAGAATCACCATAAAAAGTTAATATCATAACCAACCATAATCTTGAGTTTAATGATATATAAATAGAGAGAGTAAGGTTTGGAGGTTGAAATCATTTCTCATGGATTATTTGTAGTTATTGAATTATAAGGAGGAAATTAATAGTAAGTTTTATAAATAATGGTCACAGTAGTTATGACTACTACATTATGTTAATTGGTTCATTAGTGACTCAAAATGTTTTGGAAAAAATGACAAAAATAAAATAAATAAAGAGAATATAAGAAAAAAATACTATGAAATTAAAATTAGTATTTGTAAAGTGATACAAAAAAGACTAGGATAGATGTGATTTTTCATTAACCCCCATCTTTTAGTTCCAATATTGGGCCTATAAAAATATTAAATTGGCCCATGAATCCTTCCTCTAATATTGTATATGATTGAAACTAGTACTAGGAGTATAAAATAAATTAAATCTTGTTATTTATAGTAAATATATCTTATTAAATTATAAAGGTTCACAAATAAAAATTGATGAAATCAATAAATATTTAATTAAACTACATGAAATGTACTAAAAAAATTAAAATAAAAAAACATTTATTATATCCCAATAAAAAACCAAGAACCAAAAAAATCCTAAATAAAAACTATAATCTATTAACTGCCAAATCAACCATTTACCATATCTTATAAACATTAAATTTATAATAAAAATATGTGTGACTATAATACTATATTTATTATGATGATTCATATAATCTCTCATGTAAATGATAAATAATCATGTTAGAGCCCAATAAAAAAATTGAGGAAACCAACTCATTGTATAAACATTGTACATTGCATCTCATCCTCACAAAGAAAATATCAACTTGTAATGTAAATAAATATATAAAAATTTATTAAAAAATATTTATGTGAAAGGCAACCCACATCTACAACCCAAATGGATTCAAATTATCACAATACAATGAAAAATCTCATTCACTTGAACATATTCCAAAACGGTGAAATTAATATATATATATATATATATATATCATGTCACATATAATATAGATTGATCATTAACACTACATACATAGTAATTTCATAAGGTCAAATGTGTATTGGAATGATTTTATTATAGAATTAACGAAATCCCAACCAAATCCATATTATTCCACATCAAAAAATAATTTAGCATGTCCAAAATCCGTCACAACCCAGGTATCATGAACTATGCACTAAGCTATCATAGACATTACCTAGGTACACCTAGACTAAATATTTTTGATAAATCCCTTATATATATATGTATATATTATAAAACTTCAATCCTCTTATTGATATACATAAATGTATATAAAAAATGAAATCTATCGCAGATCATGTGAGAACATATCATATACCAGATTCCATCACAACACTATTATGCCCACAAATAGTGATATGTTTGAAGGGAGGGTGGGGATGTGGGTTTAATAAACCATCCAATATTTCAGCAACCATAATATGATCCAAAACACCCAAAACTGAAATAATGTTCTTTTAAAGGGATACGACTCATACAGTGATGCATAAAAAATAACAGAACATAATGATAATATAACACACAACTAGTATAAAAGTAATTATACAAAACTAGACTCAAACTACAGCTAAAATCACATATTTCAAATTTTCTTCCATTAAATAGACTAGAAATAAAATTATTCACTAGTTATTTAGGGACAAAAGTTCATAATCATTTTTCATATAGTAATTCAAAAATAACAATTTACATCAAAAAATCCACTACTATTTTCAGTTTATCCATTTACATTAATAATTAAAATCAAATGTCCATTAATAAATAACATTTGAATTCTATATTCTAATTCATTATTATAGATATTTCATTAAAGAGATCCATGGGTTTTAAATACTTAATAAATTCTTTATTGTAATGTCCCAGGTTTTGGGAGCATGTCAAATTCCCTATTTTTTAGTGTTTGGTTGGTATGAAAAAACATTTCTCATTTATCAAATCACAATAAATTTTTTTTATTTGACTAAATTCCTTATTTTTTGTCATGTTTTAATACATGAAATTTGTTATCAATGTTATGAGAGGATTAGGGTTCATCAGAGGCTAGAAGAACCTATTTTTATTTTATTGTAGGATGAGGTGCTTGGTTAGATTTAATCATGTGGCCTCTTAGTGTGAAATTTGTGTCCTTTTTTGGTACTGGTCATGGTTTTAGAATCTATTTAGGTATAGTAACATGGATTTTAATGACATGTACAATTTTTATCATATTGAATTTACACATTTTTTCATATGGATTGGAAAAACCGTGCAAAAGACACATGCTTAGTACCAAGTGAGCGGTACCCTTAAAAAATAACATTAATGGTTTTCACATAGTTAATCATAATCATACGGGTATGCCATGCAGGGATTTTCTCCTATATATAATGATTTTCATGGATTCCACACAATTTGACAAACTATGTGAGCTAACCATGTGACCTCGTAAATTGGTGAAATGGTCACTTTCCCTCCCATTTTTGTCTTATTATCCTGCTATTTTATCCTCTCTTAGTCAAGAAAAATAGTGTGGGTGCTCTTTCTTTCCTCCAACACTTGAGATTTGTTTGTCTCCCTCATCCAATATTGATTCATTGAAATTTTTGGTTGGTTATATCTATATCAGTAAGGCCCTATATCCACTTTCTTCTATTTTCATTTTACCTTTCCTTATGGACCAAAAAATATATGTGAGTGGCCTTTCTCTATTACGAGGGTGTTCATATAAAAATTCAATTTCTTTAAAATCACTTTTAGTTAGAGGCTATTTTGGGATGTACCAACATCTTTGATTATGAGGTAGGTTGTGAATAATTTGAATTTTAATTTTATGAATGGTTTGGTGTGTGGATTTTATCACATTGTGGTTTTGACATAGAGAGACTGTATAAATTACATGGTTTCTTTAATTAATTAACATAATATCATGAGGTTCATATGGGCCTTCACAGTTGATATTATTGGTAGGTTGATATTCCTAAGAGGCTTTGGACATTGGGAAGTTTATGTTAATGTGATGATTAATTTAATTTTAATTTTTTTAATTATATTATATTGGATTGAGTTTTATTTATGAATGTATTCTGAGATATATGGGATCGTGTTGGGATCAGTCTAAGGATTAACAAAGTATTGGATATCTATTTTATGTGATGTGATCATCAAGACTGGATTGGCATGAAGAATTTGGATGGTGAGAATCCCAGGTAGGGAAAATCAGTCGTCGTTTTGAGTTGGCTAATCCATCAGGCTATGGGTTAGGATCGTGTGATATTGGATGGCATGGAATGCAATTTGAGAAATCCGGTCAGTGGGACACATGGTGATATAATTAGTGTGTGTTAGGTTCTATAATGTTAATTTCTTCTCACCCGTGTTGGAGAAATCAATATTTGGAGTTTTTAGCACACATGTTGACTCGAATGGGTGTGGTGTTATTGACCACTCCCATGGATTGAGGGACACGGTAATTAAGTATTAGTGAAATGATGAAGGTTATTTTCAAAGAATTACTCATTGAAAATGATGATCTAAAAAAATTAAAATGTTGAGGATGTTGTCTAGGGACTCAGGATCATTTTTCCTGAGCTCAGTGGTCCTAGAATCATTTGGGAGGAAGGGAATTTCCATAGCAGATGATGTCTACTGTAGAGATGATGATGGTTGTTATTTGAGTACAAATATCGATTTCCCTCGTTAAATGCATCTTTGAGATGAAGGGTGCTTTCAAACTAGGGATGTAACAAGTTGATACTTGATTGGTCTAACCATTGGGATTTAAATTACATGATATGGACTTGAGGTTTTAGTCACATGGTTCATGGAATGATGTGATAGATGATATTTGGTGGTGGAATCATAGGGTATTGTTGGGTCTATTTAACATCCAAGGATACCTTGGGCTATGGGAGAAGATCATATACTCATTATTTTTCTAGCACTATCTAATGTAGGTGATAGCTTCATGGTGTCTATTATGCACTTGGGAATCTTGTTTTTATTTTATATTTATACACATAATTATTAAATTATTTTTTTATAAATATATAACTAATCATAAATGTATTTAAGAACATGTTCATGTTGGCCTACTAAAAAACATTATCACACCCTTCAAGAGCGCTTAAGGATACATTCAGACTTTATGATTTTGTGTCCAGGTAGGAGTTTTGGCTCTAAAGGTGGATCCTAGTGGTTGATTTGGCATAGGATAGACAAGAATCGAACTTGATGTTATTGCATCAGGTGGAGTATCCTTTATGTTTCATTCATGTATCAAGATTCTATTTATATTAATATATATATGGTCATATATTGGAGAAATTTTTTATTTTATTTTATATTATAAACATTATTAGATGAATGTTTTGTTTTAGTAGCTACAATTGTCATGTTGAATATATTTATATCTACCGCTATTATTGATTATGATTATTCTATTAAATGATATTAATGTACTTGTGTTAGTATTTCTCTTCTGAATATTTTCATATATACATATATCAAACCACTTTTGTATCATAACAGTAGTGTATAATCTCCCCATTATCACTCATTTACACCATCACTTCTAGTTGATAGTCTTTGTCATACAGGGAGGAATGAATAAGGCTAGTGGAACTCGGCCCAATTTCAATGTTATGGTGGTTATGTGGGGTGGGGCACTATAAGTGGTGTTAAATTTATAATTTTTCATCTTTATTGGTCATTACTATTCAAGATATGGATGACAAGATATTAGGATGGTCTTAGAACTATTTTTGTAGCTCATGTTTGGGTTCTTGAATGCCTATTCATGAGGGATGTACCATGTTATGAGGGGTGGTAGTTTCTATTCATTTTTTTATAATTTTATAGTTGATTTAATTATAACTGTTATTGGTAAATATGGATGTGTTATAATTATTTGTTAGGATATGTGACCCATAATATGGTATTGTAAGGGAGGAGATATTGTAACATTGGCCCGATAAGGAATGAGATGTTTGTTATGCATGTTTATTCATTTTATTAGGTACATAGAATAATCGAATTATATTTATAAATGCTCCTATGATATTAAATTATTTTTATTCTCAATGTAGAACTATATTTCCATAATATGGATTCGGTTGTGTAAAGTGTCCCCAAATGAATCAAAGCAGTATTTTTCCTCCTAGAAACTCTTTAGTGTCATGTAACTCAACCTTCCAATGAATATGGACCCATTTTTTTTTCAATATTAGATATATTTATATTCAGGGTAATTGATCTTATAGGAGTAAGAAGGTGTGATGACATAGGTTGGGTGACATGGTCGTCAGTTTTAGGTGATGTGGATTTTTAGGACCAGAATCTCCCAAGGTATATCTGATACTAGGATATAATATTGGAGGATAAAGAGGACATGAGTCCCGGATTTATTGTTACATGGTTGTGATTAGAAAGGGTAAGGGTAGTGATATTTTTCTACTTGTTAATACATTCCATATATTTTAAATATATATATTATCTTAGTTGTTAGACCATTTATTTGTATTCAACATGATTCAACCTATATGGATTAAGAAGAAGCATATGTTGGGAAATGATCACGGGACACAAGAGTAGATATAGGTTGAGACCCTTGAGTGTTAGGTAGATCATGAAACACATGTATAGGCTCGGGCATAGGCTCAGGTGGTTTAATTAGTGTAGGAAAGAAAACCTCTAGATTTGATAGCATTTGGGCCATGTACTGACAAGCAGCTCATAGTGGGTCTTGTACATGACACCTAGGGGATTGACAAGGGAGAACATGATGAATAACCTTTTATGTCATATCTCTCTTTGGGGTTCTAGTCACAACGCACTCCACTATTTTTGGGAGAGGGAATACTACATGAAACTGAGAATTTCCTCGAGTCTGTTATGATGATATTCGGGTAGTGTCAGACCCCCCAGGCCAGAGGGTAAATATGGCTATGTACATTCTCAATGGAATGGCTATGAACTAGATGAACATGCATTTTTATGAAATAGTACATCATGAACAATCCTGGAAGGACATTGTGAGTAGATTATTTGATTATTTCTTCATAGAGACACTGATGGAAGATAGATCTCAATTGTTATTTATTTTATAATGGGGAGACATGTCATTCAAGGACTATGCTTTGAAATTTTATGAATTGTATAAATTTTTTACTTGAAATGTTGAGAAAAGACACATTGAGGGTGAGGTGTTTTTAGGATGGTTTACAGCATTCCATTTATGTGCAAGAAAACATCATTAGGCCGGAATCATTCTTAGAGGAAATGAATTAGGTTCTCATAGCTGAGGAATGTTTAATGGATTTTTCTAGTTGAGTTAGGTGATGGATTGAGGGTATGTTAGCGGTGATACTTCATATTATAAGATGGGTGGTCAGGATGAGTTCTAGTAGGTTATTCAGGCCAAGGACTCAAGGAAACCACCTTGGAGTGTATGGTTGATGCATTTCTTAGAGTGAATGAATCTTGGAAGTGTATGAACTTAGTGTGAGTGTCCTGAAAATGATTATCATGCATGAGGATATACCGAGAATCTCAAGAGGTTGTACATGAATCCCCCAAGTATAGCATATAGTTAGAAATTTGGGTAGACTCAAGGATCCCATATTGTACAAGGAATGATGTTGAGTGATGGTATAACATTATCATATACACATAGAGGTCATGGTAGAAACATCAGGACCCAGTAGTGGGATATGTTACTATTGGTTGGTGTAGCACCGTAGGGAGTCTTGGTTTCTGGCTTGATGCATGGTATGAAATTTTCAGGTTTATAGTAGTCTGGTGAGCCAGTGATGGTTAGAGGTTCACCATGGGTGTAATCATGACATATTTTATATGATGTCCTGGAATTTTTTGATGCATGATTTTTTTTGGATGCATGGGGTGCACTATTTGTATCCATGGACTTAACAAACCCTGGTCAGTAGGTTGGAATCATTTTGGATGCATTATATATATATATCATGTGAATGGAACTAGGAAAGATATGTGAGGATCATTAGATAAATTATTATTGAGGTGTGTTGGCATTAGGACATCAAGGGGATGAAGGTAACTATAGATGAATTACCATCATGGCATCAGTAGGATCTGGAACATGTTGAGGAAAAATGAACCATTATTTATTTGAGAATGTAATGAGATACATGACCTCACAAGTTCCATGTATTACATGGGATCATGGGGTGAATACATGTGGTTCAAGATATGGAAGGGTGTGATATATGATAAAAGACCACCATTTGAGGAAGAAGATTGAAAATGGGTCATAGGAGGACTGTAAGTCCCATGATGATTGAAAGACCATCATATTTATCTAATTTTTGGGATAACATGCGACTTGGTTTGGTTACACCTAAGGTAGTTGTCCCCCTTAAGGCAGTTGACCTAAGCCCTTTTAGACTAGGGTCATTTAGGATAATTTTAAAGATATTTCTATGTTTGGTACCATCCGCCTATTTTTATTGACCTCTTAGGGATGATCTATGTTATGGTGGGGATATAATAATATTCATTGTAATTAGAGTTGGACTAATTCATATCTCTTTTTGAATTTTTGGATTTTACTATGTATCAAAACCATTTTCTAAATTATTGAATCCTAATACTATGTTTTTATTTTTCAAAATTCATTTCCTAGTTATGGTATAAGGATAGATAGGTGAAAAATGTGTTTAGTGTAGTTATAAGTGAATTGGTGGATCGAAGGACCTATTCTAGTTAAGCATAGGTTGAGGAACATGGTTATAATTAACTTTGTGACCTATTAGTGGAAAAGGTGGCCCTTGTTTAATAATAATAATGGTTTTGTAAACCTCACTAGGGGGGAAGCTGTGTGAGAACACATTAGAATTATTAGAGGGTATTTTTAGGGTTTTCATATCATTATGAATAACATTACGAAATACACACACTTAACCCTATGTGGGAAGTACCATCAAACTATTTCAACCATGGGTTTTTAATTGATATGAGTCACCATGGGGGATAATCATACAAATATTGGAACCTTTGTCGAAAGAGCTACATGTTTACCACATAGTTTGGAAAACCATTTGAGCTACCTTTAAAGCCGATTAATGAAGTTAAATAACAATTTTCACTCCAATTATTTTATATATTTTCACTTATATTGATTGTGCACATAAGCATAGGTGATTCACAATTTCTTATCTAATAGGGATTGAAATATATCCCTCATCTAAACACCATTATTTGATACATCAATTGGATAGAATCCTTAACAGTAAGGCTTTATAACCACATGATTATATTTTCCGCTTCCATCATCGCACAAACTGTTTAATCTAGGTGAATTAATTTTCCATATTTTCATGGTGTTCTTTCAAAACACAAAATTCATCCAAATTAATTTCAATTAGTGCCTAAGTTAATATGGTCTTATTTCTACGATAGTGATTATACTGTTGGAAACATTTTTCATCATTTAGTGACATTATTTTGGTATATGGATTTTAGAGAATCATTGTGTGGACCGAGAGAGACCAAGTAAATTAAATGGTTTAATTTAATTAATTAATTGATCCTTATGATACCCCATTGAGAATGATAGATTGTGCCTAACAATGGTTTGATTAGTGTGAGATGTTTTGGACCGTTGATATTTTAGGATAAGGTAATTATTGATTTAATTTGTGTTTTTTAATTTTCTTATATTTTATTGAATTGTTTGTATAAACTTAATGATAGATGAATGGGATCATTATTGGATCAACCTAAGGATTGATATACCTAGGGAAATGTATTTTAGTATATGTGGTCTTTTGGAGGGGATTATCCTGATGTATTTGGGTGGAGAGAATATCTGGTTGGGAAACTCAGACTTCGGATTTAGGCTATTAGATCGTCGGGCTATGGGTGAGGATCATGTAATATTAGATGGTGTGACCACTGGTATTAGTAACATTGTCATTGGGGAATGAGGTTCCATATTTTATATGAGTTACATTCTTAATAGGTGATTTTATGGCACACTTGTTGGAAAATGATCCATTTGTAGTCGTGTGCACACAGGTTGACTCTAGTGTTTGGGGTGGTAATGACCACTTGTGTGGGTAGAGGCACTATATAGTTGTAGTTAGGTAAATGTTTTGGGATTATTTTCATAGAAATATATGATGATATTGAGGAACCATTAGAATTAAAAAATTGAGGATGTCGGATGGGGGTGATGTTTCCTGTTCATTTGGCCAATTGGACATGACTCATTTGGCTGGAAAGAAATCATCCTACATTGGGATGTTGGTTGTAAAGATGATGTTTGTTATTATTTGAGGATAGATATAACAATTCCTCCAACATATAGGCATGGAACATATAGGTTCTTTTAAACAGGGGTTTGAGGAACCAGGTTCTTGATTGGGAATGCCTTCGAGATGTTGGTTACATGACATGAACATGAGGTGTCAGTTACTTGTTTGATGAGAAAAGGTTCCTAGTAATACCTAGAGGAAATAACTGAGGGTTCACATAGAGATAAATTATATCAGGTGATGAATTGGGCCACGGTGTATGTATCCTCTTTACATAAGATTTTCGGAGTTGGCTAAAGAATGTGATATCTTTCTAGAGGTTGTCGATCACTATGGATGATTTTTAAATTTTAATTGTATGAACTTCCTGATATAATAGATTTATATATACAGATTCTTTATCCCAAATATAAGGTTGGAAAAAATTGGTTGGGGAATACTGAGACACATTATTACACCCTTGATGGGCCTTTCAAGACATTTATAGACATCATGACTTTGAATTATGGTAATCGGTCAAGATCTGGAGCTAGATCCAAGTTGTTGAGTTGGTTGTGGATTGATGACACGGTACCTTGAGGTTCCTGAATCAGCAGAAGTATCCCTTTTTTTCTTTACTTTTTATTTCAACATGATACTTATATGTGTTTATTGATGGTCGACCATAGATGAATATTGTTTTATTATTGTATTATATGTAATGGGTTGGATACATGTTATATTTTAGTATCTATTATTGGAATATTGACATTATATATTTATAAAATTGTTATTCATTATGATTTTTCTATTAGATGACATTTCAATACTATATTTGGAATTTCCATTATTATGATTAACTCACACACACACACACACACACACATATATATATATATATATTATACCACATTTTTTCATCATCACAGGGTATAATGTTCCAACTATCACTCCTTTATAACCACACTGCTAGTTGGTAACCTTTGGTGAATGGGGATGTTCGCCTAAGTCTTGTGGAACTCAGCTCAAAAACATTGTTCAAGTGGCTAATCAGATGGGGGTGTGACAATCATAAAAACAAATTCGAATTAGGTTCTTTATAATTTATTTACCATTTTATAATTTGAAGTATTATATTACTCAACCAAATATTACCTCAAAGGGGAGATATAATCGAATGAAACATGAATTCTAGATCATGTGGATGATATGAATAAAAAAATAAAAATAAGAAATACCAAATGTATAACCTACATATGAAATCATTATGCTATCCCTTTCACTTTTCCACATCATATTTTTTGAATCCCACCTTTATCGACATCAATCCATATCCAAGTCATGGTAAAAGCATCTCATCCAACAAAAAATTATCTAACCATATAGGGTTATTAATAATTAAAAACATTATGGTCTATAACATTCTAATGTATATACATGGTATTAAAAGGTATCTCTAGCACAACAAGGTTATGGGAAACTGCAACTATGACATCAACGAACACATGATTATAATAAAAATGTATGAGAATTAAAAGATTCTGAAAAATTTATTCAAGAAAAAAACTATTTTTTTACCAGAATAAATGATGTAATTCATTATGAGTAGGTTTTTCAAATTAAAATACTAATAATCAAAAACTATTAATGGATGTAATAATAAAAAAATATATTCAATGTTTGACATTAATGTACTATGTAATTTTATGGTTAGAAAATATAATTATACTAAAGGATAATTCATTATTCTCTTAGTATTAATAGAAATACATTATTATCCTGATTCTAAGAATGTAAAATATCCCATCAAACAATAACAATCATATAAATTCCAAAATTCATTATCTAGATAAACATATATGAAAACCATTATGGATAATTTATAATATAATTCACATTTTATCACATAACTCTTCCCAATATAAATCTATTATTAGTATCAAAATTATTATATTTGTCATGGTTAATCTCATTATGTTACATTAAAAGGATAATTCATGGTAATCACACATGATCACATAAAATAAAGGGACGTTTTTGGATCCCCTACCATGACAAGAAGCTTTAAGGATCACCATACAAGATTGTACAAACAAGGAATCAACCACAATCAAACATAATAGAAACCACCATGGAACCCAAAGACAGTGGAGCATCATCATGAATGGTCTATTAAAAATTTGAATTTTTATAAAAACACTTATATAATCATTTTGAATGATAATTATCAAAATCATGACTAAAGGGGGGAAGGGGATATCATAGATGGAGACATAAAATGACCACTATAAAATTAAAATTTATATACAATATAATGTTGAAAAATTAAACAAATGTGTTATGGGGTAAACTAGTGATTATAGGAAAGATGATAACATTAAAAAATATGTTACCCAAACCCTATTTTTAATGAATACCTGATGGGACGTCAGTATGGCTTAGATAAGTCCACCATGGTCCAATTGTATCTAGTGAAATCAATATTTTGAACCCCAACATTGAAAATGGATATCACCCCATCCTCATGTCCTTCATTTAGCCAATTTGGAATATTCTTAATCAGAACCATGATATATTTGTATGAAAAATTCATGTAACACCCTCAACTATAACTTCACTCAGAATCTCACAATTGTATAGGGGAACTTCCCACACCATCTTCAACTAAACATGATATAGACCAAGACATGGAGATCAAATACTTGTAGTTTTGATAATTTAACAACCCATATAAACCTACTATTCCACCCAATTTAGCTTACCATGTTTTTCTATGTTCATTATCAGACACCTTAGGATGGAAACTAGCACCAATGTATCAATTCTAACACCTTGAGAATGATTCAATCTACTGAATCCATTAACACATAAGAAGATAATAATTTATAACTTTTATTGACCCATACATATGGTGGTTATCCCCACCAATAGATAAATATAATTAATGATATAAATTATTATTTATCAAGTATATGTTAAAATATTGTAATAGTATTCTATAAACTTATGAGGAAAATGAAACTAAAAATAGAAATAAAAAAATTACCTAAATGATCATGAAAGTTAAAATATATTCCTAGATGAATTATGAAATACATATCCAAAATTAAATAACAAGGAATTGAATTGGTTCCCAAAATTCCCAGTCCCAAAATCTCCATACGGACCTTGGTTACCACCATGATCATACTATGAAAGGATAAAATACATCATGAATCCTGACTATGAGAGGGAATAATTTTTTCTTTTATCCATATAAAATAAAACCATGTCTTCATATACCCATTTTACATGAAGGGTGTGGGGAAAATACAATTATAATACACCCTTGAATCTACATATCACTTTTCAATGTTTTGGCCCACAAATCTATTATCAATGTAATGATTTAAAGATAATTTCTATGAAAAACAAATTACAAGTCCTTTGTTTTTTAAAAATCAATTCCATGAAAATGAATTACATGGAGAAATTATATAACAATTTATAACGAAGGGAAATATATTATAACCAAATGATCAGAATAGAAAATAAAATGGCCTAAAAAATCAATCCATAACATATCAATGTATATGTTTAACATGGGGAAGCTTAGATATATGGGCATAAGGTATCTTGGGCACACTCACAAAACACTTTCAGATCAATGTGATCCTAAACAAGAAGTATTTTCCAGTTCCACACATAGAATTGATGGAAAAAATGCCTAAATAACTCATCCTTATATATATGGTAGAACTTTTCATAAATCTCACACACCCGTAGTCTCTTATCTCCAAACATCATTATACCTGTTACATAAATAAATCTTGTGATCAATTAGTATGGTTTCAAAACCCACCCCAAAATACCATCAAAAAAATATTTCTATTCAAGGGTTCTTTTGAAATATTTCCTCAACGACATATTTAATATAAATCTTATTTCCAAACTGGAAAACAAAAATAAGTCACCATGATTCAATTGTAGAAATAACCAGCAATAAGATCTTGTATAATGGAACTAAATAAAAATTTTGTGAATAATAGATTAATAAAAAATAAAACATGAGAGAAAATAAAATATGAAGTACATGTTCTGATATGTATATATACAAACATTTAAATTGATGAAATGTTTTCTACTTTAAAAATTATCAATATGGGGAAGAAGTGTGATCCCCAACGAACTAAATCCTAATGAATATCATAAAATCCCCATCTTAATCCCCATTATTGGCCCTATAATAGCCAATATGGTTATATTATACAAGTTAAGAATAATAATGATGAATTAATAGAGATAATATGTGACTATCCTGGAATACATATTCTAACATCAAGATCTTCACCAAGTAATCCAATGGGAATAAAAAAAGAATTAATGGGAAAAGGGATTCATGACTTAGGTGAGATGGATTGAATTAGGGGAGGAAAAGAGGGAGTATTACGGTTAAAAATAGGGGTAGGGTGGGGTTATAAATGTAAATTTAAATTTTTAGAAAACATTTTTGGGCCACATAGTTTTCAAAACCATACAATAACTATGGTGAAAACACCACTTCTTGGATTTGAGTTGCATGGTTCTCTAGATGTTAATATATTGTTACGAAAAAATACCTAAAATTTCTCAAAGAACCTTATCCTCCCTCTAAAGAATGTAACATATTTATTTGAAATATATAACTTATAATTCATCCAAGGATATGTTATCCATGTTTTTTATTTTCGACCTCCAACACATGGAAAATCCAAAAAAACCTCAAAAAATAAATAAATAATTCAATACATACCAGTGATACGTTAGGTATAAAAGACTAAATCCTTAAATGAATTCTCAATTTCACATTGATGTAGTTCCACCAATATGGATGTTTTGGCCTTCCTAATATTCCATAGGGAAATTCCACAAGAACTATACCCACACTAAAAGTCTTTCTCACATCCCTATGATAAATAGAAATATTTATCTCACAACATGGCCCTTGAAATAAATTTTTCCCATGATACATTGTCTAATGAAAAAAATTCCAACTCTCATGACCAAAACTAGAAAATGTTATCAACCAGGAATTTCACCACATCTACCAATGTAGGCAATTTGGACCCCCATAGATAAAAAACACAACTCTTCACATCTGGAACACATCTAAAATCCCTCTTAATAACTCTAATCCTAGGAAAATTTAATATGGATCAATTATAAATATTTATTTACTTATATTACATACACCTAAAATTATTTTCATCCTCATGAATCAGAGAAAAACTCAGAGGAAATGAAATGGAATCAAACAACCACCCCTAATATGCCTATTCAGGATATAAATATTCTATGAATGCATCGAACATGTTGTCAAGTAATATAATATAATCATGACATCTCAATAATCTTATAAATGATTACATATTATACACAATATCCCAAAAAATTTGACCATAAAAAATCATTGTATGTTGATCACACAGATATGACTCACATTTTGAAGAACAGTCCTCTAGTCCATCGATCCATCATAGGACAAAAATAATGGAATTGGATTCACACAAAACACATTCTCATAACCATCCCAATAATAAAAAATTTATTAATTGAGGGATGAATTATCTTCATATTCTTAATAAACATATTCAATTGTAATGGAATCATCATGAGGATAATGATGAGGGCATCATGAACCATATTAAAAATAGTATTATTAACAAAAACAATACTAGTACTATTTTAATAAAGGTAAAAAAATTATGGAAAAATTTTTACAATGAAAAAAGTAAAAAAAGGATAAAAACAAAAGGATATGGAATAGTAGAAAATATGATGATGGAATAAAGTAAGAATTGATGAAAATAGTAATGATTCATAAATAACTATGAAAAGTGGATTGATCAGACCAATACAGGGCAATAAATGAATTAAAGGGAAATTATGATGAATTAAATTGATATATGACATGCATATTGTATACTGATTACATAGGGGACCCAATTAGAAGTTAACAAATTATATTTTAATTCCTTAATATCACTAGTGAAAAACTCTTCTAGTGAAATCTTTGTAGGATGATGTGTTAACAAAAAACCTAGGATGAGGATGATTCTTCATAGGGAATGAATACCCTAGTTTTTTCCAACCGAGGAACTTCAATTTATTCTATTAGGGATTATGGTTCATTACTCTTCACCCACGAATTCATGATGTAGTTAAATAATGATGATCAAGATGGATGTAATTTTGATAACACATTTAAAAAAGGTAGTATTGAACGCCAAGTTACACCTTACCAATATATGTCTTCTTTCGAAAGGGGATACATTTATATTATATTTAGACTAATTTTTTAGCCATAAATTCACCACTCTATTCATAATTTGAGAAATTAGATGATATTTTTGACAAATGTTTTCCATCGCAAACCCGCACTACCATGTTTAGTTCTCATTGACACATTTAGTAAATACTCCCTTTAATACAATCTATTATAGAAGGGACCAAATAATACATAACATGAAAATTAGTAATCAATTTTGAATCTCTTAAATTTGAAGTTTGTTTTTAGGTTCATATATATAGAGAATTATTTCACATCATTAAATATAAAAACTTAATTTCCTTCTCAACTAATTGATATTCTTACATTATATATAAGAAACTTCATAATTAATGATAATTCTTCAGTATCTACAGAAAATTATTCCTAATGTGTAATCCTTTTAAAAATGTCACATGCTAAAATTTCATTCATGGAATCAAATGAAAGAGGTGGTATAAAACACTCATTAAAGGAAACATATAATTGAAGCAATCACAACATAAAAATGGAAAAAATATTAAAAAAGGAATAGATAAACAACATCAACACATAATCAACATGAAAATGAGAGAATGATATATTCATAATAATAAATAAAAACATAGATATAAGTAATATTGATTTTTGGATTCGTAGATACATAGTCACTTTTCAACATTAATAAAAATGCCACCATCTATTCTTAGCATCACATACCCCCTCCATAGATATATTCTATAATGCTACTCCACAGTTAGACAAGATGGGTCACCATTGTAGAGCATTGTATTGTTCTGTCATTACCTATATCAAGGAATGAATCTGTCCCAAAAGCCACTATAAAGACTAAAAATTACCCTATTGACCCCAAATTCACTATGTGATTCACTACAAGTATTATTTGATGATGAAGATTTCATGTTCATGGAAATAGAGACCATGACCACTGTTGTGTTGATGTGAGGAAACAAGTGGCTAATGACTGTGTACTAACCCTTGGCATGGCTATAACATGCTTCTCATTCCCTTGGGCTCTTCTCCCACAAACATGTGTTATCCCTATGTGTGACCCTAACTTACTAGTGATACTGTTTCCTATTTTTTCTATCACTTCCCTATTGTGATATTGATTATGGGGTTCTACAACAACCAGTGACCACTTCCCTCTCCTTGTGACACTACCTCCTTCTTTTTATCACTACACACTACCACTATCTACCACAACTACAAACATCCTTTCTACTATCTAAAACAACCACTACCCATTACCAGTAATGAAAATTAATGAAACATCAATAGTTTTTACTTAATTTTACATGTTCTATTATTAGTATGTGCTAATGTCCACATCATAATACTAGTTTCTACATGATATTATTATTATTCCCCCTGCACATCATATTTGATAATTAAATATTACCACCATTTCATACATGGAACACCTATCACAAAGTACTACAATATAACAACCCTTATATGAAATACAGTTCAAAAATACCAAAAAACATGCTCCACTAACTATGATGATGCATCAGTATGTTGATGGGAAAGAATGTTTTCCTATGATTTTGAAAAAATATGCAATGAAATCTAGTTATGTAAGGTTAAAATGATATTATCCTTACCAAGAATATATGATAGTAATGTGGGTAATAATTTTACCTAATTATTATGTAATTAATCTTTCTATTTGACTGATAACCTAAGACCTAGAAGAATTTGATGTCACTATTCCTAATGAAATATGATCTGATGACTAAAATATCAGTCTGGGATGAATTCATCAAGACAAGTCTCAATGGTCCTATTTATATACAAAATTGGAATGATATGATTAGGGTAGTGAAGAACGCAGCCATGGAAAAGGATATTTCATGAATAATTCAACCAAGAGGTAAAAAGGTCATCTTTACAATAGTAATCTTGTCGTGGTCAATATTAATTAATATATAAAAAAATAAGAATGATATATGGGAGATGTCATTGTGGAAAGTGCATCTAGGGAATAAAAAGGAATTCATGATTCATAGGGTTTATATATATAGAGGGAATTTGGATATGACACCATTTACCTTGTACATTACCAAGATATGATGATTGGACTAATTTCCAATTTGGTTTTACATGAAAATATGATTGGTAGGATTAAAATTGGTCAATGAATATATATTGAAAGTTTAATAGTTGTATTTTTTTAATTTAGATATGTAATATCAATATAGAAAAAAATATATATAATGTAAATGTGAAAAACACAATCTCTTTGTTAGATGAATTGAAAATATTATCTTCTAATTACATCAGAAGAATAATAGAGAAATTCTAATTGAATTTGATAGGAAAATGATTCTACATTTAATAGATTAATTTTGGATATAAGGGTTTATATTTTGAGGAATACACATTCAATATAAAATGGTTCATTCTTATAATAATTTGAACTAAATTTAAGACATAATTAGATACACATAGAGGAGGATCATGAACTAATTGACCTACTTCCATGGATTGCAATAGTTTACTTTTTTCCTTTATTTTTATATGTCATCTACTCGTCTAAAAATTATATCACGTATAACATATGGTTATAATTATTTTGTTATAGAGGTTGGTTATGTTACCAATTTTAAATGATTTATTACATGAACATAGATTGAAAACATTCATCTAGTTTATATAATAATGGTTTTCAATGTATTATTTCAGAATTTAATTTGAATATGATTGTGTATTTATAATTTTTTTTATTAATTATTTCATTAATTAAGGAATGTTTTTCTCCCAGCATTTGTTTTATCAAATATATTGATTGGTATAGTGTGAATTGGAGACTGATTACTGATTACTAAACCAATGGAGAAGATGCAGTAATCAAACACATTTTCCTATAAATAATAAAATTGCACTGCGAATTTTCTAAATAAATCATGAGTTATAAATTATTGATTTCAGACAAAGGATGAACAATAGTTCAATTAGGGAAATTTTATGTGATATTTCCATAATCATCAACATTTAATAAGGGTTAAAATGGGAAGGGCTCGTGATACCATTCAATAAATCAGATGAAAATGGAATCATATTCTATTTTAAGAAAGTCAATAGAAACATTACAAATAGGAATTGATGCCTGAACAGATCAATTATCTCTTATAATGGTGTCAATGTTTTATTCATTGTTCACTAGTCCTAGAAATAAAATCTATTTATTTTCCTTTTCACTTATTTAAACAAATTCAAACTACTACTCTATGGATATGATTCAGGTTATGAATACAAATACATATTTTAGGGAAATAATTTATCATTTTCCACACATTACAACATTTTTCCATGAAATCAAGGTATCTTTATTGGGGAGTTAGAGCTAATCAATATTAGAAATTTCATTATTTGGACTTCTGACATAAAATAATTTCCTATTGATCATGAAATTGAAACAACATTTCAAACTAGACATAGGTACCTTAATTTAGATATTATATTTGAAAAAATTTATATAGTTCACTAATGTAATAATTTTCATAATAACTCTGATCCAAAAATATCGAAATAGACCCAAACCATAATTTAATAGAATTTTTCAGCATCCAATCCACCAAAACATAGAATCAATTAGATATTTTTAGTTTTAAAAATGACATTGATTTTTCAGTTAATATGATTCTAATGCTCCATAATTTCAATGAATTCTAAGTGACGATCAAAACCCACATATTCAATAATTATTCTCTGTGTGTTCATATTTTATGCCAATAGTGTTTGATGAAGATAAAATCACGGGGATACAATTACCCATCTTAGTTGAAGGAGATAATAAGGTGTGGTTGTATATCCTATAACCAAGATATATCAATGTTTGGGAAGAACTGAAAAAATCATGAATGTTAAAATTCTTAAAATCCTCTAACATCACAATTATAAGGATGGATCTCAAGATTATTCAAAAATGAATATGAGATACTATTTTCAAGTATTGTGAATGATTTAATATGTTTTTTGAAAAATTAAATCATCAAAAAAGTAGAAAATCAATTTATAATATTATTATACCAAGGATAAAAGTAAAATCATAGGAATCTATGAAATACAACATCCCAATGATAGTTCATATAATGGTCATCAATTGATGATATGATCATCATTAATAAGATAACACAAAATTCCAAGTAATTCAGAATAAGATGTATGAGTAAATGAAAGATTAAAATGGTTTGAATGTCTAAGTCACTAACATTACTTGAAACCATTTATGAAGACCTAACATGTTTAGTTAAATGAATGAATTTTAAATCTACGAGTAAGAAACAAATTCCACCTTTTTTTTGTTCATTATTTTCATCACCCAAACACTTTATCAATCGTTTTTCCTATGTATAATGGATATATAATTTCATGGAAGCCTGGAAACAAAGAAAATACTATCCAAATCATCCATGGAGGTAGAATCCCCATGCACCACCAAGATTTTGGGAAAAAAATAAAGCTATAACATTTTATCGAACTCAATTCTCATCTTATCCCAATACTAATAATGGTTCTAGACTAAAAAATAATTTAAATCTATATTACAATATAATGTATATAGTATGTTATGAATGATGTATCATTACCTTAAATTTTATAATATTTATATTTCCACTAATTTTATGGTGATATCTTTAGATTATATGTGATATAAAAATGTAATATTAGTTTGGAGGATATAATGGGAACCTATAGATGCAATGAAGATAATATTAAATATATGTTTTATGGTCCATATAATACATAATGATAGCAAATAGAATATTTCATACTATTAGGTGTTTCAGGCTCATACATATTGAGAATTATTCAAATGAAGTTCTCATTTGGGGATCTTGAGTAAATAAGACAATGGGAACTAACCCACAAATAGGAACACCACATGGTTCTTGTTTAATTATTAGTTCATATCTACATACATGTGTAATGGTACCCTAAATTGAGATTGGTATCAGTACATACTATTTGATTAAATAAATTAGTCTATAAAAACAAACATGACATTTATGTCGTGGTAGGGTAACTAGCATTGGTTGTTCAAATGGTTGTATGGAATTGGATGAATAGTAATGAAAATATTTTATTCTTAAAAAAAGATATATATCATGGATAGTGTATCTAGATAATAGTGCATATACTAAATCCATGGACATGGTAGATGAATGGAAGACCACCAATCAAGGTTAATCGAAAATAAATCAAGAATGGACGATGAAGTGAAGTGTGAATCCAAAATTATGGGATATCATGACACAAATAGATTATATAAAATGGAATGGGTTTATAGTATATTTCATTATTATTATAATTATTTATCTTATTATGGCCCATTATTAGTTTATAGACTCCACTCTTGTTTTTTCATCAATAATCACTATAATTTAGATAAGGGACTAGATGTTCACCCGCATATTGAGTTCAAAAGTATGTCATATAAAAATGAGTATGAGTATAGAGCATGGTGAGACCCTCTATAAGGTGTGTGAGATGTAAAAGTTTATATGATCACAATGAATGGAATAATTTATTATTATTAGAGTGTATATTAAATTTTACTAAATTTATTTTTTAAAAAAAATCGATAAATATTAATTGAATACATGGAAAAATATTAACGTACCATTTTTTTAAAATTTTCATGGACAATTTCATTTTTGTGGATAAGAAAGAGTTGAGTTAGTAGCCACTTTTATCCCATAATATTTTTTATTATATTATAATTAAATTATGTAAATATATACGACATTTATGGCATAGTTTTTTGTTCATAAAAATAAATATATAATTTATTTAATAGGTAATTCATAACCATGGGTTTCATGACCTCCTCCCACCAAAGATTCCCTTCCTAAGCTAGAAATGGTGAAAGAGAGATAATAACCCCCGAGTCCCACCTCCAGTAGGCCATGGAGTTGCGACTAGCACCAAGGGTATGAGTTTTCACAAATATGGGAGGCATTACCCTTTTTTATAATTTAATATCGTGAAATAGGATGAGTCAAACACAAAAAGAAAAAGGAACAAGTAAATGAAAATAAACCCAAACCAATCCCCCATGCGAGATTAAATAGTTCTGAAACAACGTATAAGTATAGGGAAACTCAAAAAGTGAAATACCAAAAGAAACAAGAGTACAACAACTGCAACAACTCCAATTGTCTCGACTAGTAGGGTCCCGCATGGCCCTCGTAGTCCTCCTGGAAACCTGAATGTAAACGTAAGGAGAGCATACAAGTATACTCAGTAGGGAAACCTAAAGATCTCATGCACAGGTGGGGAGACATCCTTATGTCCCGTGAGAAGAACAGAAGAAACCAAAACCTAGAAAGGAATTCTATCCACCAAACCTCACCATCCACACTCACAAAAAACAAAAAATAACAGGTAGTAGTATATAAAAACAAGATTATTGGGTACCCCACACCATTTCCCCCCACAAGTTAGCTGCTCTTCCTAACGACGAACGTCCTGACACTACCACACTCTTCCTTCCCGCACACACATGGGCCAGCCAAACCACATATCCTGCCCACACACACCTGGGCTTCACAAACCACAACCACATCCCTACTCGAACACACATGGTCCTCACAAACCACAACCACATCCCCGCCCGAACACAACTGGGTCTCATCCCAAAGATTCTCGGGAATAGTAAACCTGCCCGAAGAGTCTTGGGCTAAAAACCACACCAATAAAAACCGACCCTAAGAGTCTTAGGTGTATGGTCGCCTCAAGCCATCACAGCCTATGGAAGAAGGAGTGAGAAGGAGCTAGTAACTAATGGGAAAACACCGTCTCCCACAAAATGGGAGTGTTCGGCACTAGGTGCTCATCATGGGTGGGGTGCGACAAAACACAAAGATACAGATACATATATTTATACCAAACACACATCCCAACCTATGGCTTCTAAATAGAGAAACTGAGCATGTTCTTCGGCTATGCTAGTACAAAGAATACATTCAACAAATAAACCCAACCCCATTAATTTCAGGTTTCAATAGTATTAATATATTAGTTCATTAACTACTGGGAAATTATCAAACCAAATCAAGAGTTTCGTAGAAAAACCATGCCAACCACAAATCATGGTAGATAGAACGCAAGCAACACAAAAACAACCTTTTATCATCAAAAAATCCCTATTGAATGTTCCCGCATTTATTATTGTTCCCCGAAGTTCATTTATCAACTTTACACTACCTTTTAATATCACAACCCATTATTACAGCCCTACTGCCACAATAACCACATCTCCACAACCGTATCACAAAAGAAGGCTCGTACCACGTTATTTCCCCTTTAATATCATTTATCGCAACCCCGCTGCCCATCCAATTTGTAATAACCCAGGATTCACCCCCCCTTTCACACACCACGTAACCAAACCAACACCCACATGTTAATTATTCCATTTTGTTCAATCGGGGTGATCACACAGGGGTTCCAGATATTAATTTAATCAGCCAACATTACGTGATTAACCAATTTCCATTTTCCACAATGTTTCCATCCACAAAATGGTCTAGAAAGACAGGGAACCATTCAATTATGCAATTAAAGTCCCCCAATGACCATGATTTTCAGTAGTCATAAGTATATTCAATTCAAAATATAACAATAGGATAAACAATGACAAACATAACAACTTTCCCCATCCCTGTTCTATAATCTAGTTATTATCTTCATTAAACTGGTTCAAAAATGTCTCATGAAAGCAAGAAGACACCCATCCTGCATGATTCACAAATTAGGGAGACAAAGGTAAAATCCCTACCTCAATAGGTTCTGATCACAACGCTTCCCCAGATCAACTTTAGAAGACGTCCGTCGGCCTCTGTCGCTTCTATCAAAACCAGGTAAAAACCTCCTCGGGTGGAAGCTAGTAAGGAAAGGCCAAAGTGAAAACAACAGATCCAAGCTCATAAGTTCCACCTCGTCGTTACGATATCATGGCCTCCGATGGATCGTAAATCGGAGATTGGGGGAAGAAGTTATGGAAGAAAAGAGCATTGGAGTCCCTTGGGAGGGCTCTGCTCAAAGGAAAGGGGAGGAGAGGAATGGTCTGAAAAGGAGGAGAGCCCCCCTTCTTTTATAAGAGAGAAAAAAAGTACACAGTGTGTACTTCCAGGTACATGGTGTGTACTCGGCCATTCCACATTGTCGCCACATGACTTCCAACATGGCATTCAACGCGACACACAGTCGTTGATTGGTCAACACACGGTTTGAGGGTAATGCATACGTGGGGAGACACTACACGGCGTGTAGTATGTGCTACACAGAATATACTTATTTATTTCACACGGAAAGGACACAGCTTCAACATGAGGTATACTCGGCAAGGTGTTACACGGAGTGTACTCACACTACACCGCGTGTAGTCACAAAATTCTGAAAAGTGTGGGAAAAGTCCATTCTACCCTCCATAACACTTCATGACTTTCTTTTCGACAAAGGAAAGGGCTGGAGAGGTCCGGACCATTACAACAGATGCCTCTTAAAACATTCTCTCCATAGAGAATTCAAAACCAACCTAGAGGAACCCAACAAGATACTTATTAGTGCTCTCGTTATAATAGGAACCGAACCAATAACCCTAATCATATGTGTTTGGAATTCCTTCTCCTATGTTGAGATATTATCTGCTTTAGGCGGCCCTGACTTGACGGCACCAGTTTAATCACATCCGCATTAATGCATCTCGATTAAGAATTTGATCTTCCCACTTCCATATATTTTTATTTTTTTCCATCTTACAATGCCCCCAACACCATACAACCAACACACTGCCCAAACACATGGCTTGGGTAATTTCTTCTCCAATGTCGAGATATTATGCACTTTAGGCGGCACTAACTCACCTGCACTAGTTGAATCGCATCCGCATTAATGTGTCTCGATTAAGGATCAGGTTTTTCCCTTTCCCCACACATCTGGACATGTTACACACTTCGAGAGAACAAGGAAACAAAATGTCTCATGACCGACAAGCCAAGCATTCCATATATCAAAGGTACAATGTATAACATCAAAACAAAGCATACAAGAACAAAGAAAAAAACAAGTCCCAAAAACTTCGGGTACTGAGCGTGCATCTGAGCCTCCCTCTCCCAAGTGCTCTCCTCAAGGCTGCCATGCCTCCATAACACACGAACCAAGGAGATGGTTCATCCATTGAGAACCTTTTCTTTACAATCCTCAATTCTAACTGGTCGTTCCTCGAAGGGCGCATCATCTCCCATATCTACCTCTCCCCATTCGATAACGTGTGAGTCGTCATGTAAGTACCGACGAAGATGGGAGACGTGGAAGACATCATGAACCTTCTCCAACTGAGGTGGCAGGGCCAGCTGATATTCCACCTCTCCGACTCGCCTCAGCACCTCAAAGGGTCTGATGAACCTAGGGGACAACTTACTCCTCTTCCCAAACCTTCGCTTCCCCCGTCGAGGGTAAAACTTAAAGAATACATGATCTCCCACCTCGAACTCCAAGGGCCTCCTCCGACGATCACCATAGGACTTATGTCAGTCCTGAGCCTCTTTCATCCTCTCATGCACAAGATGAACCTTCTCCATGGTGCTCTGTACTACCTCTGGCCCAAGAGAACCTATCTCACCAACCTCTACCCAGCAAATGGGTGAACGACATTGTCTTCCATACAAAGCCTCAAATGATGCCAGACCAATAGTAGAGTGGAAGCTGTTGTTGTAGGCAAACTCTACTAAATTGAAGTCTCGCACCCTTGATCCTCTGAAATCCAGAACTCTTGCTCGCAGCATAAGCTCTAATGTCTGGATAGTCCACTCTGTCTACCCATCAGTATGGGGGTGGAAAGCACTGCTAAGGCATAACTGTGTGCCAAAAGCATGATGTAACCCCCTCCAGACTCGTAAGGTAAACCGAGTATCCTGATCTAAGACGATAGCCTTCGGAACTCAATGCAAACGCACCACCTCATATACGTATTTCAATGCTAAGGTACTCACTGGGCCTGACTCCTTAATTTCTAAGAAGTGAGCTGATTTCATCAGTCGATCCACCACTACCCATATAGCATCATAACGACCCTGAGCACTGGGTAGTCCTGTGATGAAGTCCATCGAGATGTCATCCCACTTCCACTCGGGGACATCTAAAGAATGCAACAGACCACTGGGAACACGGTGTTCAGCCTTTAATTGCTGAAACACTAGGAACTTAGCCACAAACTCCTCCACATCCCTTTTCACCATGGGCCACCAAAACTGTTCCCTCAGGCCTCAGTACATTTTTGAAACTCTCAGATGTACCGCCAAGGCTGAGATATGGAAGTCACAGAGTACTCCCTCACGCATCGCCTCCAGAACAAACAACCTTACATGAATAGCATCTAATATCTGATGTCCTCTGACAATCCATCTAGAGTGGTTCCCTGATCGATATGATCCCACATTACTTCCACCTCGGAGTCTCCCCACTGAGACTATACCACCTCTTGCAACAAGGAGGACTGCACCATCATATGAAACAAACAGCCTCTGACACCCTCTACCCTTGCATCCAAGTGCAAGGCATCCAACTCTTCCATCGCATTCCAAGCATCAGGGGATTCCTGAACCAATTCCTTATGATAATTCCTGCTCTGGGTATCCACCACAACGTTTCCCTTACATTCAGTGCAAGATATACTTAAGTCATGGTCTTGGTGAAACTAGACCCATCTCCACTGTTGTAAGTTTAAGTCACACTGAGAAAAGATATAACTAAGCTCTTGTGATCTGAGAAGAACACAAAGCTCTCCCCAAAGAGGTAATGTTGCCACTACTTTAGTGAGAACACTTGTGTTGAAAGCTCTAGGTAATGGGTGGCATAGTTACTCTCGTGAGGGCATAACAGCCTAGTCCCATAATAGATCACACCCTTCTTCTGCATCCGTACGAACCCCGAACAAAGGCCAGATGCATCAAAAAATACCTCATTCAACAACCCTTACTCTGGAAACCTGAGTACTGGAGCACTGAACAACTTCTCCTTCAGGTAGTCAAAAGCTTTCTGGAACTGCTCGCTCCATAGGAAGACCTGGTTTTTCCTTGTCAAAGCTATCAATGGAGCAGCAACTCAAAAGAAGTCTGAAACGAACCTCTGATAATAACCTTCCAACCCCAGGAAACTACGAACTTCAGCCATGCTCTTGGGTGCCACCCAAGAAACAACTGCCTCCACCTTCGACGGGTCCACTGACACTCCATGCTGAGACACTACATGCCCAAGGAAGTGTACTTCTTGCATCAAGAACTTACACTTCGACAATTTCCCATAATGCTGGTGGTGTCGAAGTACATCCAAGACTGCCCTGAGATGCTCAATGTGCTCCTCCTATGAATTTGAGTAGATCTGTATGTCATCCATAAACACAACATTGAACTGGTCCAGAAACTCTCAGAAGACAAAGTTCATAAGTCCCATGAACACAGCTGGTGCATTCGTAACTCCAAACGACATCACTAAAAACTCGAAGTGCCCATACCTGCACCTGAAAGCCGTCTTTAAGATGTCATTATCCTTTACCCACAGCTGGTGATATATAGATCATAGATCAATCTTAGAAAACCACACTACTCCCCTCAGCTGGTATAAGAGATCATCCATCCATGGAAGGGGGTAACAGTTCTTGACCATTACATGACTCAACCTTCGGTAGTTTATGAATTTCCTGATACCACCATCTTCCGTCTTCATTAACAAAACTGGAGCACCCCATGGCCACACGCTGGGTCGAAAAAAACCATTCTCCATCAGATCGTCAATCCGAATCCGCAACTCTGATGGTGACATCCGATAATGGTCCATCGAAAGTGGACAGGCACCAGGCTGTAAGTCTATCCCGAACATAACCTCACGTTGGGGGGAGGGGGGGGGGGGGTAGAGTCACAAAATCCTCTGGAAAAACATCGAGGAACTCCCCAACATCCTCTGGGACATCCATCTACTCTGTATTAGCTGAAACCACAAATAACCTGCCAAACAAGGAAAGGAGAGGGTTCACATGCCGGCTTCCCACCTGATAGCTCCTCTCGCCAACAAAAGCTACATGCTGCACATCCACATCGTAGAACATGACTCTTCTCCGAAAGCAGTCGATAACGACACTAAAAAAAATCATCCAGTCGATGCCTAGGATGACATCGTATGGCTGCATCTGTAGCACAAGAAGATCCCCACTAGATCGATGTGGTCCCAATGTCAGCCCACATCCCCAGAAAACACAAGATACGCTGGTCTGACCTCCAACTAGTGTACTCAGCACCAGGGTTACGGAAATTCTCTCAATGTCTAGACCCAAAGAATGGGATAGACCGGGTTTCAAAAAGGCGTGAGAAGCTCCCAAATCAAAAAAAGAAGAAATGAGAGTTCTGAACAAACAAATCGTACCTCGCACCACCTCTGGTCCTATTGGAGCTGGTAACTCTGCTGCGTGCAACTATCCACAACCATCACCTCTGCCTCTCTAATGTTGATCACCTCGCTGACCACACCCTAGTATTGGTCCCTGAGTAACAACCTGAGGTCGGACTCCTCCTGCAAAGTCTGCCCTCAGAGGAGCAGGGTCCTTCTGTTGCTGGAAGGGCCTCATCGGCAATTGGTGCTGCTGAGGTGGGCGCTGAACCTGCCCACCTCCACCATACTGAGCTCGGGTCGGGCACTGACTCTGAATGTGCCCGAAAACTTTGTAAGAGAAACACTTCGATCCAGGTCTCATGAAAAAAGGAAGAGGACCCAATGATCTGAACTGGAACATCTGGGGCATGATCCCTACAGTCCTGAATATGGAAGGTCCTGTCACAGGAGACCTGCTGCTGACTGCCTTCCCCTTCGACGCACCCAGCTGGGTCCCCTCTCATGGTGCACCTCCCTGTGAGTGCATCCTCTCTAAAACCTCTGCCTCCTTCTGTACTTCCATGTACGTTGGAAGGGTGAAGGGGGTGGAAATATACTGGAGCGAAGGAAGAAGCACCTCCTCCAAACGTCTCGCCCGAGACTCCTCATCTGGAAAAAGATCCGGAGCAAAGCATAGGAGATCCTTGAACATGATCCCCAATTCTCATACTGACATACTCCCCTGCTGGAAGGAGAGTAACTCCTGCTGCTTCTCTACCTTGATCATGGAAGAAAGGAATTCCTCTTGGAACTCCTTCTCAAAGTCATCCCACGGAACATCTGCCTCTGACCTCTCCCCGAGGTAGAGCATCCACCACTGACGTGCCGCACCTCTTACCTGACTAACCAGTAGGGGAACCCAGTACACCCTTGGATCATGAGTCAAAGTAAAAGTGATCCCCAGATCTTCAAGACACCCCTCCGTCTCCATATCTGAAGTACTACCCTCATACTTCTTGAGGGTTTGTCACTAGAATGAACAGAGAGTCTTCTGCCACTGATCATCTTCCTCCTCTCGGTCAATCCTCAACTGATCGACCACCTAAATCAGCTGGTTCTCGACTTTCTGAGTCACCCGCGGATGATGTCCAGGTTCTATAGCTGTACGGTAAATAAAATATTGTCTAAACCTAAGTAGTAAAGAAAATTCCTCAAGGGTTCATTTTATCACTTTTCATTCACAGAACACCCAAATCAATTAAAAAACAAACATAATGATACATGTACCTTCCCTAGGGTCTCTACCTTGCAATCAATGTAGTCTCACTTGGTTGTTCGGTATGCTCAGAGTCCTTGCATTAGATCACGGGGGGCCCAAAAATCATGTGTCCTAGCCAGTCTTCCCTGGCCTATGTCATGAACCAAGATCAGCCAACACTGTCACCCTAACATCCCATGCAATCCTCACTGTGCCTAACTCCAGACTCCGTCCTATCTCTCAACCATCACCTCTGATACTATTCTGTCATGACTCCCTCCCACCAAAGTTGCCCCTACGGAGCTGGAAATGGTTAAAGGGAGGTAATGACTCCCCGATTCCCGCCTCCAGTAGGCCCCGGAGTGGCGACTAGAACCAAGAGTATGAGTTTTCACAAATATGGGAGGCATTACCATTTTTATTATTATTTATGATCTGGAAATAGGATGAGTCAAACACCAAATGAAAAAGGAAAAAGTAATAGAAAATAAACCCAAAACAATCCCACATGCATGTTTGAACAGTTCTGAAACAAAGTACAAGTACAAGTAAACTCAAAAAGTGCAATACCAAAAGAAACAAGAGTACAACAACTGCAACAACTCCAACAGTCTCGACTAGTAGGGTCCCGCATGGCCCTGGTAGTCCACCTGGAAACCTAAAATTAAATGTAGGGTGAGAATACAAGTATAATCAGTAGGGAAACCTAAAGCTCTCATGCACAGGTGGGGAGACATCCTAATGTCCTGTGAGAACAACAGAAGAAACCAAAACCTAGCAAAGAATTATATCCACCAAACCTCACCAGCCACGCTCACAAAAAACATAGAACAATAGGTATTATTATATAAGAACAAGATTATTGGGTACACCACACAATTTCCCCCACTCAAGTTAGCTTCTCTTCCTAATGGTGAACGTCCTGACGCTACCACACTCTTCCTGCCCGCACACACCTGGGCCTCCCAAACCACATATCCCACCCGCACACACCTGGGCCTCACAAACCACAACCACATCCTTGCTCGAACACACATGGGCCTCACAAACCACAACCACATCCTCTCCTGAACACACCTGGTCCTCATCTTGAATATTATTGGGAACAGTAAACCTACTCGAAGAGTCTTAGGTGTAAGGTCGCCTCAAGCCATCACAGCCATTGGAAGAAGGTGCATGAAGGAGCTAGTAACTAAGGGGAAAACACCATCTCCCACGAAATGTGAGTGTTCGACACTAGGTGCTCAACATGGGTGGGGTGTGACAAAACACAAAGATACAGATACATATATGTATACCAAACACAAAGCCCAACCTATGGCTTCTAAATAGAGAAACTGAGCACGTGCCTTGACACTGCTACTACAAAGCATGCATACAACAAACAAACCCATCCCCATTTAGGTTTTCATGTTTCAACAATATTTTTTTTTAGTTATTTATCTCTGTGTAATTATCAAACCAAATCCAGCGTTTCGTAGAAAAACCCTACCGACCACAAATCATGTCAGATAGAACACAAGAAACACAAAACCAACCATTTTTATCATAAAACAATCCCCATTGATTTTTCCTACATTTATTATCATTCCTCGTAGTTTATTTATCAACATTACACTTCCTTTTAATATCAGAACCCATTACTGCAGCCCTGATTCCATTATAACGACATATCCACAACCGTATCACAAAACAAGGATCGTGCCACATCATTTCCACTTTAATATCATTTACTGCAGCCCCGATTCCCATTCTATTCATAAAAACCTAGGATTCACCCCCCCTTTCACACAACACATAACCAAACCAACACCCACATGTTCATTATTTCAATTTTTTTATTCGGGGTGATCACACAAGGGTTCCAGATATTCATTTAATCAGCCATCTTTATGTGATTAACAAATTTCCATATTCCACGAAGTTTCCATCCAAAAAATATTCTAGAAAGATAATGAAACATTTAATTGCTCAAGGAAATTCCCCCAACAAACGAGTTTTTTAGTAGGTATAAGCCTATTCAATTCACAATATAACAATAGGATAAACAATGATAAACATAAAAACATTCCCCATCCCTGTTCATTATTCCAGTTACTATCTTCATTAAAATGGATTAACTATGTCTTTTGAAGCACGAGGACACCCATACCGCATGATGTAAAAATTAGAGAGACAAAGGTAAAATACCTACCTCAACAGGTTCTGATCACAACGCTGCACAGATCAACTTTAGAAGACGTTCGTCGGCGTTGGTCGCTTCTGTCAAAACTCAGAAAATACCTCCTCGTATGGATGCTGGGAAGGAAACGCCGATGGTAAAACAACATATCCAAGCTCAGAAGTTCCACCTCGTCGTTACGATCTCGTGGCCGTTGACGGATCGTAAATCGGAGCTTGGAAGAAGAAGTTATGCAAGAAAAGAGATTTGGAGTCTCTCTGGAGGGCTCTGCTAGATGGAAAGGGGAGGAGAGGAATGGTCTGAAAAGGAGGAGAGGCCCCCTAATTTTATAGGTGAGAAAAAAAGTATACGGTGTGTACTTCCTAGTACACAGTATGTACTCGGCCATTCCACATGGTCGCCACGCGACTTCCAACATGACACTCAACACGGCACACGACCGTTGATTGGTCAATACACAGGTTTTCTGTAATGGGTACGTGGGGAGACACTACATGGCGTGTAGTATGGGATACATGGAATATAATTATTTATTTCACATGTCAAGGACACAGATTCCACATGGGGTATACTCGGCAAGGTGGTACACTGTGCGTACTCACACTACATGGCGTGTAGTCACAAAATTCTGAAAAGTGTGGGACAAGTCCATTCTACCCTCCTGAACACTTCATAACCTTATTTTCGACAAAGGAATGGGCTGGAGAGGACAGAGACATTACAATTGGATGGTGACCCATTTATTAGTATTTTATACCCCACTATATAAGTGGAAGGAGTATCCAATTTTGGGCCCTATTCATTTTAGGAATTTCATTTTATATCTTATCTCTTATATCCAAGAGTGATAGGTAGATGATACAAGAGATCATTCATTGTAATTATCCATAGTTCTAAGAAACTATTATACAATTATAATTGGAAAATATAAAGAAACATGTCATATCCATGCCAAAACACTTATTTTTATTATTGATTCTCTAACAAACATTTTATGTTTTGGTAGGTTATCTATAGTGATCAGGCATCAGTTCCTTCTAGAAACATCCACTTGTGATGTTTGGCTGTTGAGTGTTCTTTAAAAAACCCCAGGGTAAATATTTGATTAATATATTGTTGTTCAATAAATTCACATGAGATCCTATGCTTTTCAAACTAGGTTTTGAATCATCAGATATGATATCATTATGTGCCAGATGATATTTGGTGGTAGAAACATAGGGTTTAGATGGGGCTATTTAACATATAAGGATACCTTAGGCCATGGGAGAAGGATCCTATCCTCATTAGTTTTCTGGCACAATCCAAAGTCAGTGATAGCTTCCTGGTATCTATTGGGAACTTGGGAATCTTGTTTTTATTTTATATTCATACACTTAATTATTCAATTATTTTTTATAAACACATACCAAATCATAAATTTATTTAAGAACATGTTGGTGCTGGCCTACTGAGTCACATTCTCACACCCTTCACGAGCACTTATGGATGCATGTATACATTATTATTTTTCATTCAGGTAGGGATTTAGGCTCTATAGGTGGATCCTAGTGGTTTATTTGGCTTAGGATAGGTAGGAAAGGACCTTGAAGTTATTGCATCAACTGTAGTATCCTTGTTTTTCTTCATTACCGTATCGAGATTCTATTTATGTTAATATGTTTATGGTCATAAATTGGTGATAATTTTTATTTTCTTTTATATTATAAACACAATTGGTTGCATGTTTTTTTTAGTAGCTAAAAATTTCATGTTGACTCTATTTATTTCTACTACTATTATTGATTATGATTATGCTATTGCATGATATTAATGGACATAAGTTAGTCTTTCTCTTATGAATATTTACTTATATATAAATATCAAACCACTTTTCTATCATAAACATAGGGTATAATCTCCTCATTATCACTCATTTACAAAATCATTTCTAGTCTATAGTCTTTCGAATACAAGGAGGCATGCCTATGGCTAGTAGAACTCAGCCCAAATTCAATGTTATGGTTGTTAATTGGGTTGGGGATCTATAGATGGTGTTAAATTCATTATTTTTTTTACTATATTGGTAATTAATATCTAGGAAATGGATGACTGGAGATCAGGATTGTCCTATAACTATTTTTATAGCTCATGTTTGGGTTCTTGCATACCAATGCATGAGGGATGTACCATCTTACGAGGGGTGGTAATTTCAATTAAATTTTTATAATTTTATAGTTTTTTTAATTACAATATTTATTGGTACATATGGTTGTTTTATAATTATTTATTATGATATGTGACCCAAAAATTGTATTGTTAGGGAGGAGATATTGGAACATTGGCCCAATAAGGCATTAGATGTTTTTTATGCATGTTTATTATTTTGATTAGCTACTTAGGATGATTGAGTTATATATATATGAATTTTCCTAATATATTAAATTATAATTATTTTCAATGTGGAAAAATATTTCTCTAATATGGATTGGTTGTGTAAAGTTCCCCCAAAGAATTTAATGCATATTTTTCATCCTAGAATCACTTTGGTGACATGTAACTCAACCATCCAATGAATATGGACCCAATGATTTTTTTTTGATATTTTATATATTTATATTCCTGGTAATGGATCATATATGAGTAGGAAGGTGTGGTGACATAGGTTGGGATACATGGTCTTCAGTTTTAGGTGACATGGTTTTACAAGACTAGAATCTCCCATGGAATATCTGATACTAGGATCTAATATGAAAGGGTATGAAGGACATGAGAACATGATTTATTATTACATGGCTGTGATGGGGAAGAGTAAGGGTAGTGATATTTCTCTACTTGTTAATATATTCTCTATATTTTCTATTTATATGTTATCTTGGTTTTCTGACCATTTATTGGTCTTCAGCATGATTCAACACATATGGCTTCTAAAGAAGCATCAAATGGTAAATGATCACGTGACACAAGAGTGGACATGGGTTGATACCCTTTAGTGTTTGGTAGACTATGAGACACATGTTTGGGATGAGGTATACACTAAAATGGTTCATATCATGTTGGAAAGGAACCCTTTAGATTTGATACATTTGGGACATGTCTTGACAAGCAGCTTAGAGTGGGTATGGTACATGACACCCATGGGATTGATAGGGGATCTCATGATGGAGAAATTTTTAAGTTATATCTCTCTCAGGGGTTCATTTCATAACACCAACCACTATTTTAGGGTGAGGGAATACCACCTAAAACTAAGAATCGGATCGAGTCAATAAAGATAATATTCGATTAACGTGAGACCACCATGCTAGAGGGTGAATATGGCTACATACATTATCATTGAAATGGATATGAACTGGATGAACATGCATGTTTATAAAAAAATACATAATTAACTATATTGGAATGAAATTGTGAATAGATTCTTTGAGAACTTCAATCAAAAGACACTAATGGAAGGGAGATCTCAGGTGTTCTTGATCCTATAATATGGGAAAGCGTCATTAAAGTACTATTCTATGATATTAAATAAACTGTATAAATGTTTTACATGAAATTATGAGAAAATACACCTTGAGGGTGAGTTGTTTTGAGTATGGTTTATGACATTCCATGTATGTGCATGAAAACAACACTAGGTCAGACTCATTCTCGGAGGCAGTGAATTAGGTTCACATAGTCAAGGGATGATTAATGGAGTTGTACTACTTGAGTTTTGTGATGGTTTGAGGGGATGTTAGAGGCGAAAATTCATATTATAGTATGTGAGGTTGGGATGAGTTCTAGTAGTTTATTCAGGCCAAAAACATAAGGAGACCACCTCAGAGTGTATGGTTGATGGGGTTCTTTTTGTGCATGAAACGTGGACATGTATGAACTTACTGTGAGTGTCCTAAAAATGAATGTCATGCACTATGATATATCGACCATCTCAAGAGGTTTTACATGAATCAGCCATGTATATCCTATAGTTAGAGAGTGGGGTAGACTCCATGTTCCCATATTTGATAGAGAATGATGCTGAGTGATGGAATACCATTATCATCTACACATAGATGTCATGGTAGTAATATCATGACCCTGTAGTGGGATATGTGATGAGTGGATGGTGCAGCACTATACGTAGTACATGTTTCTAGCTTGGTGAATGATATATAATTTCTAGGTTTATAGTATTCCAGTGACCCAGTGGCAGTCAGAGGTTTAACATGGGCGTATAAATGACCATTTTTTATATGTTGTCCTGACATTTTTTATGAATGATGTTTTTGGATGCTTTGGGTGCACTATTTGTATCCATGGACTTAGAAAACCCTTTTTAGTAGGTTGGAATCATTTTGGATGCATTATAAACTCATATATGATGTGAATTGAAAAAGGAATGATATGTGAGGATCATTAGATACATGATTATTGAGGTGTGTTGGCATTTGGAGATCAAGTGGATGAATGTAACTGGAGATGAATTACCATCAAGGATTCAACAGGATATGAAAATTGTTGAGGTAAAAGGCACCTTGATTTATTTGAGCATCTAATGAGATACAAGACCATGCAAGTTCCATGTATTACATTGATGAATGTGTGAATCCATGTGGCTAAGCATATGGATGGGTGTTATATATGATAGAAGAGCACATGTTGAGGTAGAAGATTGAAAATGGGTCATAATTGGAATGTGAGTCCCATAATGATCGAAGGACCATCATATTTATCTGATTTTTGGGCTAGCAGGTGACAATGTTTGGTTACTACTAAGGTAGGTGTCCCCCTTAAGGTAGTTGACCCAAGCCCTTTTAGACTATGTTAGTCTGGGACGATTTTAAGGATTTTGTTATGTTCTTTACCAACTCCCTATTTTTTTGATAGCTTAGGGATGATATATGTTATGGTGGGGATATAATAACATTCATGGTAATTATAGTGGCTCTAATTCCTCACCCATTTGGAATTTTTTGATTTTACTATGTATTCTAACCATTTTCTCAACAATTGGAGCCTAATACTATGTTTTTTTACCAAATACCTTTTTAGTTATGGAATAAGGATAGATAAGTTTCAACGGAGTTTACAGTAGTATTAGGTGAATTGGTGGCTCGATGGACCTATTATGGTTAAGCATAGGTTGAGGCACGTGGTTATAATTAACATTGTGTTTTATTAGTGAAAATAAGGTGGTGCTTGTTTAATACTATGCATGGTTTGGTAAACTGCAAGGGGGGAAGCTGTGTGAGAAAACATTTGATTTTTTCCGATGGAATTTTAATGGCACTCACATTATTATGAAAAAAATTGATAAATACACATAGTTAACCCTATGTGGGAATTACACTCAAAATATTTCAATCATAAGTTTTTAATGGTTATGAGTAACCATGAGAGCTAATAATGCCAAGATTAGAACATCAGTCGAAAGAGATACATGGTTACCACATAATTTGGAAAACCATTTGAGCTATATATAAAGAATATTGATGAGGTTAAATGACCATTTTCCCTTCACTTATTTTATTTCTTTTCTATTACTTGTTTGTACACAGAATCATTTTTGATTCACCTTTTCTAATCATCTAGGGATTTCTATATATCCCTCATCTAAATACCATTATTTGATACATCAATTGCATTTAATCCTTAAAAGTAAGGATTTTCAACAACATGATTATATTTTCCTCTTCTCTCACCCAACAAAGTGTTAAATCTGGTCGAATGAATTTTATATATTTTCATGGTGTTCATCTAAAACACTACATTCATCCAAATTCATTGAAATTAGAGTATTGTATCATTTTTTCATATTTCCATGACTGTGATATTACTGCTGAAAACATTTTCTTTCATTTAGTGATTGTTTTTGGTATATGGATTTTAGAAAATCATTATCTTGACCGAGAGAGACGTAGTAAATTAAATGGTTTTATTTAAATAATTAATTGATCATTATGAGATCCATTTGAGAATTATAATTAGTGACTAAAATGGTTTGATCAATGTAAGATGTTAGGGAGACATGCTTGTTTAGGATGGGGTAATGATTGATTTAATTTGTGTTTTTTAATTTTCTTATATTAAATTGAATTGTTATTATGAAAATCTTGATAGATCAATGGGATCATGATTGAAAAAACCTAAGGATTGATATACCTAATGGAATCTATTTCGAGAGATGTGATCATTAGGAGGGGATTATCATGATGAATTTGGGTGGTGATAATAACTGGTTGGGAACCTCATACTTCAGATTTAGGTGATTAGACCATCAGGCTATGGGTGAGGATCATGTAATATTGGATGGTGTGACCAATGGTTTTAGTGATGCTATAATAGGGGAATGAAATTCCATATTTTTATGTTGATAACATTCTTAATAGTTGACTTTTTGTCACACATGTTGCCTAATTAACAATTTGGTGTCATGTTCACACAGGTTGACTCCGATGTTTGGGGTGGTATTGAACATTCATGTGGGTAGAGGCCCTATATTTTGGAAGATAGGTAAATTTATTGGGGTGATTTCTATATAAATACATGAAGTTAGTGAGGAACCATTAGAATTAAAATGCTGATGATGTCAAATGGTGGGGTTGTTTCCCCTTCATCAGGCCTATTGGACATGACTAATTTGGATGGAAATAGATTTTCCTACAATGTGATGTTGGTTGTAATGAAGATGGTTTCTATTATTTGAGAATAGATATCACTATTCCTCCAACATGTAGGCATTGAACTTATAGGTTATTTTGAATAGGTGTCCAAGGAACCAGGTTCTTGATTAGGAATGTCTTTGAGATGTTGGTAACATGATATTAACATGATGTGTCAAATACTTGTTTGATGACACAGGGTTCCCAGTGATACCTGGAGAAAATAACTTGGGGTTTACCTAGAGATAATATATATCAGGTGATTTTTTTGGGCCATGGTTTATGTATCATCTCCATATAAGTTTTTGGACTTGGATGAAGAAGGCAATATTTTTCTGGAGTCTGTTGATCACTATAGATGATTTTTTTAATTTTAAATACATGAACTTCCTTCAATAATAAAATTATATACACAACAACTTAATTCCAAATGTAATGTTGGAATACATTGGTGGGGGAATATTGTGACACATTATTACACCCTACATGGTCACTTCAGAACTTGAATAGACATCATACCTTTGAATTATGTTAATAGTTCATGATATGAAGCTAGATCCAAGTTGATGAGTTGGTTGAGGAATGATGACATGGTACCTTGAGGTTCTTGAATCAACGTGAGTTTAATTTTTCATTAATTTTTTATATCAACATGATAAATATATGTGTTTACTAATGGTCGACCATAGATGAATATTATTATATTATTCTATTGTATGTAATGTGTTGGATATATGTTCTATTTTAGTATCTAGAATTCACATATTGACATTATTTATATATAAAATTGCTATTGATTAAGATTTTTCTATTGGATAATAATTCTATACTTTATTTGGACATTCCCTTCTAATTACTAGCTTATATATAAATATATATATATTATACCACATTTTTATCATCATCAGAGGGTATAATGTTCCAACTATCACTCCTTAATACCCACACTACTAGTTGGTAACCTTTGGTGTATGGGGATGTGCACCTATGTCAAGTGGCACTTGGCTAAAAAAAACTATTTAAGTGGCTAATCAGATGGGGGTGCGATAATCATAATCACAATTTCCAATAATGTTGTTTATTATTTATTTAACATTTAATAATTTGATGTATTCTATTACTCAACCAAATATTTCCTCAAGGAGGATATGTAATCGAAGGAAACATGAATCCATGATCATGTAGAAGGTATGAATAAAAATAAAAAAAATAAAAAATACCAAATGTAAAACCTACATATAAAATCATGATGCTATCTTAATCACTTTTCCGCATCATATTTTTGAATCCCACATTCATCGACATAAATTCATATCCAAGACATAGTACAATCATCCCATCCCAGAAAAAAATTATATAACTATATGTGGTTATAAATATTTAATAACATTACAGTATCTAACATTCTATGGTATATACATGGTATTTAAATATATTTCTAGCACAACAATGTTATGGGAAACTACAACTATGACATCAATGAACACATGATTATAACAAAAATGAATGGGAATTAAAAAATTATCCAAAATTAAGTCTAGAAAAAAAATGTGCTTATGAGATTAATGATCTAATTAATTATGAGTAGGTTTTTCAAATTCATATACTATTAATGAAAAACTACCAGTGGAATTAAAAAATATATTCAATGAAGGACTTTACATTATTATGTAATTTTATGCATAGATAATATAATAATACAAAAGGATAATTCATTCTTCCCATAGTAGTAATAATATTACGTTATTATATTGATTCCAAGAATGTAAAATATTCTTTCAAACAATAAAAATCACATATATTCCAAAAGACATTATGTAGATAAACATATATAGAAACCGTCATGGATAATGTATAATATAATTCACATGTGATAACATCTCTCTTTCCAAAATGAAACAATTATTACTTTCAATATTATTATATCCATCAAAATTAATCACATTTAATTAAATAAAAAAGATAATTCATGGTAATGACACATCATTACATAAAATAAAGAGGCATTTTTGGATACCCTTCCTTGATATGAAGCTTTGAGGATCACCATACATGATTGGACAAACATGGAATAAACCACCATTAAACATAATGGGAACAACCATGGAACCCACATATAGTGGACCATAATCATTAATGGTCTATAACCAATTTAAATATTAATAAAAAACACTTATATAACCATTTTGAATGAAGATAATCAAAATCATGACTAAATGGGGGAATGGGATATCATCGATCGAGAGAGAAAATGATCACCGTAAAATTAAAACTTTTATATAATATGTGGTTAAAAAAAGAACCAAAGGTGTTCTGGGGGTAAACTAATGATTATAGGAAAGATGATAAAGTTAAAAAAATGTTACCCAACCAATATTTATAGAGAATACCCGTTGGGCCTTCCGTACGGCTTAGATACGTCCACCATGGTCCAGTTGTCTCTAATGAAATCCAGATTTGAAACCCCCAACCTTGAAAATTTATATCACTCCATCTTCATGCATTTCATTTAGCTAATTTAGAATATTCGTAATCGGAACCAGGATATATTGGTATGAAAAATTCACATAACACTCTCATCTATAACTCCACTCAGAATTCCATAATAGTATAGCGGAATTTCCCACACCATCTTTTTATCACCATGACCTAAACCAAGACATGGAGATAAAATACATATAGTTTTTATAATTTAATAACCTAAATAAACATATTGTTCCACCCAATTTATCCTACCACATGTCTTTCGGTTCATTCACACACACCTTAGGTTGACAACTTGCACCAATGTATCAATTCTAAAACCATGGGAACAATTTAATCTACTGAATCCATTAAAACATATAATGATTATAATTTATAACTTTTATTTACCCATACATATGATGGTTATATCCACCAATAGATAAATAGAATTTATGATATAATTTAGGTTTTATACATCATATGTTACAATAGTTTAATAGTATTCTATAAACTGATGATTAAAATGAAATTAAAGATAGAAAGAAAATCATTAGATAAATGATCATGAAAGTTAAAATATATCCCTGGATGAATCAGGAAATACATATACAAAATTAAATAATTAAGAAATGAATAGGATAAAAAAATTCTCAGTCTAGAAATTTCCATGTGGACCATGGTTACCACCATGATCATACAATGAATGGATAAAATACATCATAATTCTTGACTATGAGATGGAATAAGTTTTTCCATTATCCATATAAAATAAAACCATGTCTTAATATACCCAATTTCACATGAAAGATTTGAGGAAAATACAATTACAATACACCATTAAATCTACATATCAATTCTCATAATTTCGTCCCACATATCTATTATCAATGTAATGTTTTAAAAATCATTTCTAGGAAAAAAAATTACGAGTAATTTATTTTTCAATAATAAATTCCATGAAAATGATTTACAAGGAAAAATTATATCAAAATTTATAACTAAGGGAAATAAAATATACAAAAAATTTTCAAAATAAAAAACAAAATAGCATAAAAATCAAGCCAAAAAATATAAACGTATATGTTTAAAATCGGGAAGCTTCGATATATAGGCTCAAGGTATCATGGCCTCACTCACAAAACACTATCTGATCAATGTGATCCTAAACAAGTAATTTTCCCCAGTTCCTCACAATAAATTTATGGGAAAAACCCCAAAATAACTCGTCCCTATATATATGGTAGAACTTTTCATAAAGCTCACACACCTGTAGTCTCTAATCTCCACACAACGTTACATATGTTACATAAAAGAAATCCCATTATCAATTAGTAGTGTTTCGAACCCCACCTCAAAATATCATCAAAAAATATTTGTATTGAAGTGTTTTTTTAAATGTTTCACCAATATCATATTCAATATAAGACTTATTTCAAAACTGTAAAACAAAAATAAGTCACCATTTTTCAATTGTAGAAATAACCAGTAATAAGAACATGTTTAATGAAACTCAAAAAACAAATTAATGAATATTATATTAATAAAAAAACACTAGGGAAAATAATATATGAAGGACATGTTCTGATATGTAGATATACATACCTTTAAATTGATAAAATTTTGTTTCCTTTATAAATGATCAATATGGGGAAGAAGTGTGATCCCTAACAATCTAAAGCCCAATGAATCTCATAGTTTCCCAAAAATAATCCTTTTTATTGGCCCATATAATAGTCAATATGGTTATATAATAAAAGGAACGAATAAGAATAATGAATTAAGGGGGATAATGGGAGACCATACCAGAATATATATTTTTACCTCAAGATCTTAACATAGTAATCCAATGGGATAAAACAAAGAATAATGGGGAAAAAATGGGTTCATGACTTCGATGGGACAGATTGAATTACGGGAGGAATGGGGGGAGTATTATGGTTATAAACATGGGTGGGGTGGGTTTATAAATTTAAATTAAACATTTTAGTAAATTTTTTTAGGCCACGTAGTTTTCAAACCCATACAATAACTATGCTAACAACACCACTTCATAGATTTTAGTTGAATGGTTATATAGTTGTTCATGTATTTATTAGAATGAAATGACGAAATTTTGTGAAATAACCCTATCCTCCCTCTAAAAAAGGTATCATTTTTAATTGAAATATTTCACTAATAATTATTCCAAGGATATTTTTTCTAAATTATTCATTTTCGACCTCCAACACATGAAAACATCAAAAAAACCTAAACAAATTAAATTAAAAATTCAATACATACTAGTGATATGTTAGGTATGAAATATTAAATATTTAATAGCAAGCTCAATTTTACATTGATGTAATTCTACCAATATGGATGTTTTGGCCTTCCCAATTTGCATAGGGAAATTTCCTCAGAACTACTCCCACACTAAAATTATTTTTCACTTCCCTATGATAAATAGGGAAAATCAACTCACAACATGGACCTTGAAATACATGTTTCCCATGATAGGTTGTCTGATGAAAAAAAGTATACTATCTTGGCCACAAAAATAAAATATTATCAACCATGAATTCCATCACATCTACCATTGTAGAGTGTTTGGAACCCATAGACCCAATACTCAACTCTTCACCTCTGGAACACATCTAAAATCCCTCTTAACAACTCCAATGATAGGAAAAATGAATATGAATCAATTATAATCAATTATTTACTTATATTAGATACCCCTCAAATCATTCTCATCCTCATGAATCAATTAAAACCTCAGGTGAAATTAAATGAAATCAAACAACCACCCACTAAGATGCCTATTAGTGATTTCACAATTCTATGAATGCATAAAACATGTTGTCATGTAAAATAATATAATAACAACATCTAAATATTCATAAAAATCATGACATATTATACATAATATCTCAAAAAAATAGACCATAAATAATCATTGTATATTGATCACAACGAAATGACTCACATTGTGAAGAGTAATCCTCTAGTCCATATTTCCACCACAGGACATAAATAAAGGAATTAGATTCACACAAAATACATTCTCTTAATGATCCTAATACTAAAAAATTAATTCATTGAAGGATGCATTATCTTATAATTTTTAATAAACATATTCAATTTTAATGGATTCATCATGAGGATAATGATGAGGGCATCATGAACCATATTAAAAATAGTATTATTATAAAAAATAAGACTAGTAATATTGTAAGAAAGGTAAAAAATAGGGATGGAAAATGTATACAAAAAAATTAATTAAAAAAAGGAAAAAACAAGATAATATTTAATAGTGGAGAAATATTAGGATGGAATAATGTAGGAATTGATTAAAATAGTAATGATTTATAAATAATTATGAAAAGTTGATTAATGAGGCCAATACATGGCAATAAGTGAATTAAAGGGAAATTGTGATGAATTAAATTGATATAAGACACGCCTATTGTATGATTATTGATATAGGGGAGACAAATAAAAGTTAAGAAATTATATTTAAATTCCTTAATTTCACTAGTGAACAACTCTTCTAGTAAAATATCCTTACGATGACGTGTTAACAAAAACCCCTGGATGAGGATGATTCTTCCTACGTAATGAACACCCTAATTTTTTTTCCAACTGAGGTACTTCAATTTTTTTTGGGGGATTATGGTTCATATCTCTTCACCCACCAATTCATTATTTTGTGAAATATTGATGATCAAGAAGGATGGAATTTTCATAACACTATTAAAAATATGGCTGTATTGAACCCCTAGTTAAACCTTTCCAAAAATGTTCATCTTTTGAAAGAGAAAAAATTTATATTCAATTTAGAATAATCCATTTATCCATAATTTCACATTTCTATTCCTAATTTGAGAAATTAGATTATATTTTTGACAAATGTTTTACACCCCCAAAACACACTACAATGTTTATTTCTCATTGACACATACAGTAAATACTCACTTTAATACAATCTATAAAATATGGGACAAAATAATCAATATTATGAAAATCAATAATCTATTTTTAATCTCTTAAATTTGAAGTTTGTTTTTTAGGTTCATAGAATCAGAGAATTATTTCACATTATAAAATATAAAAATATAATTTCCCTCATAACTGAAGTATATTTTTATATTATATATAAGAAACTTCACAATTCATGATAATTATTTAATATCTCCAGAAAATTATTCCTAAGTTGTGATCCTTTTAAAAATGTCACATGTTAAATTTTCATTCATCACCGAGTGAATAGAAACAAATGAAAGAGGAAGTATCAACAAAATATTATGGGAAATATATAATTGAATAAATCACAATATAAACATGGAATAAAAATTAAAATAAGAATAGATAAACAACATCAACACATAATTATCATGAAAATGAGAACATGATATAGCCATAACAAGAAATAAAAACAAGGATATAGGTAATATTGATTTTGGATTCGTAGATACATAGTCATTTTTTATTATTAATAAAAATGCCACCATCGATTCTTAGAATCACATATCCCCTCCATAGACATATCCTCTAACTCTACTCCACATCTAGACAAGAGGGATCACTATGCCCTAAAACTATTTTGTTCCATCATTACCTCTATCGAGGAATGAATCCGTCCAAAAATCCACCATAAGGACTAAAAATACCCTGATTGACCCCAAATTCTCCATGTGATTCACTACAAGTATTATTTGACGAAGAAGATAGAATGTTCAAAGAAATGGATACCATGACCATTATTGCATTGATGTGAGGAAACTAGTGGTTGAAGACTGTGTACAACTCCTTGGCATGGATAAAACATGCTTCTCATTCCCTTGGCCTCCTTTTCAACAAAAATTTGTTATCCCTATATTTAACCCCAACCTACTAGTGATAAAATTTATTAATTTCTCTATTAGATACCTATTGTGATATTGAATATGGATTTCGACCACAACTAGAGACCACTTCAATATCCTCAACACACCTCCTCATGCTTTTTATCCCTGCACTACAACTACCTACCACAACTACAACCATCCTTTCTACAATCTAAAACACCCTCGACCCATTATTGGTAATGCCAATTTGTGAAACTTCAATAGTTTAGACTTAATTTCACAAGTTCTCTGATTACTATGTGATAATGTCCACATCATACTACTAGTTTCTACATGACAGTATTATTATTCCACCACCACATCAGACTACTAGTTTCTACATGATAGAATCACACACACAATGGAAGAAATTACCATTTTTATTTAATAGGATGGAGAGATAAGATAGTAATTCCCAACAACACCAAAAGTGTAAGTACATGACAAGCCAAAACAAACCATTCCCATATGCATGTTCCAAAAGTAAATGCTAAAAGGTACAAGAAAACCCCGAAATAAAAGTACCAAAGAAAAGAAGAAAAAAATAGCAACATCAACTGTCCTAATTTCTAAAATAGTATGATCCTACACACTCCCTAAAGTCCTCCTGGAAACCTGAAAAAAGTTTTATATGCATAGGGTGAGCATACACGTATACTCAATAGGGAAAGCCAAAGTCTCTCATGCACAAGTGGGGAGGAATTATAATGCCATGTGAGAAAAGAGATATCCAAAACACCTAGCAAGGAAAACTACCCACCCAAGCCTCACCAAGGCACACTTCCAAAATAACGCAAGTCAAATAATTTAATAGTAATAACACATTGACGTTTGGGTAACCCACACAACTTTCCCACTGGTTATTGAAGTCATCCTACGCATCGAACCTCTCCCGCCTTTCTCACTGCAGTCCCATTGCCACACCCCTCCCAAACACACATGGGACATCACTACCACACATCCTCCCCGCAAACACCTGGTCCACTACAACTACACATAGCCACGCCCAAAAATACCTGGTCCAGGAATACTACCGCCACGCCCGAAGACACCTGGGCCTTATCCCGAAGACACTTGGGAAACAACCTACCTGCACACACCTAGGCCAACCACCAAAACTACCGTGCCCAAAGAATATTGGGAAATAATGGACCTCAAGGAATCACAACATGCCCAATCAGTCTTGGGATATTTGGGAAAGGGAGCAGAAAAGGAGTTAATAAACAGCCACTCATAGGAGAGTTAGAGGAAACACCCACCCCCATGAAATAGTGGTGTTCGGCACAAAGTGCTCAACATGGGTGGTCCGCAAATAAGAAACATAAGAACTACAATTATATGTATAGGTAACAAGAAATCATTCCAACCTAGGGATCCCAAAACCAACCTAAGCACAAACACCCTCATTACAGTTCATTCATAAAAAGGCACAACACTCACAGCCAAGTGAAAAATGATTCCCAGAATGAATTCCCCATTGAACCCTTTTTTGGTTTCTTGTTCAAGTGATTCCATTTATGTATATTCTACACTAATGGGCTACTAACAGTCATAACAACAAGATGTGGAAAGGAAAAATATCCAAACAACACTTTTAAGCATTCACGCCTGGTTCTCTTGTATGGTTACAACAACAAAGGGATCTGTGAGATCCCTCACAATACTGGAACCAAACCAGGTCTCAAGATATAGCCACACACACCCTTAGATAAACAACCAAAAACCGTACAACAATAGAGGATCCCATCCCCATCCATATCACCCCATAAGCATCAAGTATAACAAACAGACATACCACCAAGATAGAGCAAGGATGATTCCAGACTCATGTACATCATTCATTAAGTTCCTTCCTTCTTCCTGGTTAACCGGGGTGATCACATAAGGATTATTGACTACTGGGAATCCATTAAATCAGACAAGTTTACATGATTAACCAATTTACATGTTATGCAATTTAATTATCATAGAGGTCAGGGGTTCGTTAGTGAACAAGGAAAGACCACCAAAAACCATGATTTTCAATGGGCATTAGCCTGCACAATTCACAACATAAATAATCAAGGATAAGAAAATAAAACATAATCATCAATCACACCCCCTTCATTCTTTAATGTCATATTGTTATCTTCATTAATGTATGTTTCATCAATCCCCATAGAAACAATAGCGTTCCCACCTTGCATGATACACAGTAAAGATAGACGAAGGAAAACCCTACTTGGATTGATCAAGGATCGATGTTTTAACTCTTCGCTCCAAGAACTAGGGATGTGAGACTTGTAGGGGAGGAACTTAGGGGACTCCAAGGATGAGTTAAAAAGTTCCAGCATAGTTACACCACTTGCCTCGGGAAGGGGGTGGACTACAAACGTACAAGGAAGGAAAAAAGCAGACCAACCAAGAAGAAGAAGGAATAAGTTCTAGTGTGATATAATGATAAGATCCCATTGTTATGGGATATGTAATTTTGAATGGATTTAATGTCAGATCGTGGTTTTCCACATGGTTGGGAGAATATGCACGATGTAATTAATTTCCATTTAATAATTCCCATCAGAGTGGTGGCCATAACGACTGTGTGTAAAATAGTTTTTTCTAATCAGATGAAAAATGAACCACTGGGGCAGAAGTGGAAGGTACGGGGAAAGGGTGTGACACTGAGGAAAAACCACATGTTTGGTAAGTAAAGGTTGCTGGGATTTGGGGAATTTTTAGATATCATTTATGATCATTAGATTGCTTTGAAGTATGTTATTAAGTCATATTTACGTCAAAAGATATATTGCATGAGCAGAAAAAGTAGGGAACATGAGAAGAATGACCTCGGTGAGGACACAATGCCACCGTCATGCTGCCTCCCTTACGGTGCCACCATCATAGTGCGAGCATCACTATGCCAATGTCACAGTGCCACACTTATGTTGACAGCATCACGGTTCCACCATCATGGTGTCACCCACACCGTGCCACCATCACGGTGCCACCGTCACGGTGGCACCCTCATGGTGCCATGGTCACGATGACACCCTCACGGTGCCACTGTCACGGTGTCACCCTCATGCTACCACCGTCACGGTGTCACCCTCATGTTGCCACCATCACAGTGTCACCCTCACACTGCCACTGTTTCAGTGTGAGACCGTGACTGGTGCCACTGTTTTGGTGGAATCATTTTATGGAACCGTGTTTTGGAAAAGTATTGGACCATGATGGTCTGGACCGTTACATCAGATAACACTCAATCTATTATCGTCTTCAAGAATCGAAACTAGACAAGAAGAAAAGAGGGGGGGGGGGGTCTAAACTACCACCTTCAAAGATACCTTTCAGTATTAAGCCTCGTCCATCTTTTGAATGACTATGGATACAGTACCACCCCTCTCCCCCCCATGTAAGCACAAAAACATTCAAGGGTCAAACCATCTATTCATATATATTATGGAGTTTCTTACTCCATGTCAAGATACTATCCACTTTGGGTGGCACTGAATCGCCCACATGGGTTTAATCGCATCCGCCTTAATGCATCTGGATTTGGGATCGGGTAATCCCATACCCACAGTTATGACTGTTCACAAACATTCATGGAACAAGTAAAACAACACATTCCATTGTTATCAAGGTAAAGACACTTTATCATGAACATGAATATAAAATAAAATAGAACAGAACTCAAAACAGCTCTGGGTACTGTGTGCGCATATGTGCCTCCCGCTCCCAGGTACTATCTTCGAGACCACCGAGCCACCACAACACATGAACCAAAGGGGTTGTTTGTCCACGAAGGACTTTCTCCTTTAAATCCTTGATTCCCACATGTATTTCTACAAATTTCACATCGGCCTTGATATCCTACATTCCCCAGACAAGGACATGTGAATAGTCATGTAGATACTGTCATAGTTGAGACACATGGAAGACGTCATGAAATCTTAGAAGCGGTGGTGGTAGAGCCATTTGATAAGCCACCTCTCTGACCATCTACAACACTTCAAGTGGTCCGATGAACCTGGGAGAAATCTTACTCCCTCTGCTGAACCTCTGCCATCCACACTGAGGGGAGACCATCAAGAACACGTGTTCCCCGACCTCAAACTCTAAGGGTTTCCTCCTGTTATCCACATATGACTTTTTTCGGTCCTGCGCTGCCTTCATCCTCTCTCGTATAAGCTGAACCTTCTCTATTGTGCTCTGCAACACCTCCAGGCCAAGGACTCCTGCATCCCCAACCTCTTCCTAGCACACAGGTGAGCGACATGGCCTCCCGTACAAGGCTTCGAATGGAGCCATGACCATGGTAGAGTGATGGATATTGTTGTAGGAATGCTCTACATGAGGCTAGTGTCACACCCATGATCCCCCAAAGCCCAAAACGCCGGCCCACAGAATATCTACAACTGTTTGGATGGTGCACTCTATCTTCCCATCTATCTAGGGGTGGAATGTAGTGATAACACATAGCTGAGTTCCAAAAGCATGCTGCAATCCCCTCTAGACTTGTGAGGTGAACCATGTATCTCAATCTGAGACTACAGACCTCAGAACCCCATGAAATCGCACCACCTCATCCAAGTTCCTCTTCTATAGGGAATCCACCATACCCAACTCCTTGATCGCCAGGAAGTGAGCCGATTTCTTCAGTCAGTCCACCACTACCCAGATACCATCTCAACCCCCTTGAACGCAAGGTTGTCCTGTGACGAAATCAATCGAAATGTCATCCCACTTCCACTCGGGGATATCTAAAGGTTGTTACAGACCTCCTGGGACGTAGTGTTCGACCTTAACCTACTGACACATGAGGCACTTTTCTACGAACTATTCCACTGATCGCTTCACCCCAGTCCATAAAAAATAACCCCTCAGTCCTCGGTACATCTTGGAAACATTTGGGTGCACCACATGGGGTGTGTTGTGGAACTTACCAGTAACTCTCTCGCGCATTCCCACGAGGAAGAACAACTTTCATGAAACAAAATTTTATTCATACCATCTTCTGACCATCCTTCCGAAGCATTTCCATTTTTAATGTGACCGTGCATCACTTCACCTATAAAGCCCCATAACTATCAAGGGAAATTTTTTCTTAATTTTCTTTGGGATTTTACGAGTACGCAATTTCTGACGGCACCTGATTCCGAGGCCCGGTGTGCCCAGAATCAATTTTCCGAAGTTTAGCTCAGGTATGTACAGTGAACAAATGAGCGGATTTTGCTAAATTTTGAACCGGTGCTCGGAATCGAAATCTGAGGGCACCGATGGAATCCAAGCGCCGGTAATTGCTTAGGAACACCTTTTCTAAAGTTGTGTTTGCTCGGGTGAGGTTATTAAAAAATGGGTTAACTAAGGAAAGAAATAAAAATTTGTGCAACAATTTTTATTTTCTATTCTAAGTAGTTTTTACCTATGCATGGTGGTTGGATTGGGACCCAATAAATACTAACTCCCCTAGGAAGGATATTAGTGAAGTGGAGCCCACACGAGCCCCACCACTTCAATTCCCTTGAACCTCCCTCTCGCAATTTAATTGTGTAACACACCCGCAACCCCTTTTAATCACAGGTCAACTCTCCCAATTTAATGGACTGTTAAAGGCTCTTCAATTAATTTAATTAATTGAATGGGATATTTTAAAATTTAAATTTAATGTTGGAATGCATGTGTGTTAATAAAATTAGACAATGTCTTATTTTATTGGGGGTTGATTCATTGTCCAAAAAGAAGGAGAGGACTCTTGTGCTTTGAAGAACATCTTCTTCGTCATCGAAGAACGCAAAGAACGCTGAGTCTACGATGAAGAACTCCATCAATGAAAGGGAATCGCCGTGCCGTCTCCTCTCCTCTCCGCAGCTGATAAGAGACGCATTTCTCAGAGAACGATGATGCGCCACATAATTCATCGGGCGAACACCGACGACGTATACGATGCCTTCTTCAGCGACCCCATCTTCTACAACGCTGTCTTCCGTGACACCGTCTTCCACGATGCTGTCTTCCGCGACGCCATCTGCCGTAACGTCGTCTTCCACGACGTCCTTTTCCTGCGACGAACATCGTTCGATGACTTCATCAAGGTAGGGGTTTGAGTTCAAATTTAATGGATTAAATTTATGCTTTCTTTGATGAATATATTTTATTTTGGGCTGCCTGTTATTGTTATAATGAGAGGAGGTCGGACCACATGAACACGACCGACCCTACTCCCCCTTTGTTGTTTAATTCATTGCGGCTCGAACGAAGGTGGCGCGGTGCAACAACATCGCACAGAAATCAAGGAGAAACACGAAGAAAAAGTGGGAACCCTTCACGCTGCGCCGTTGAGGCTGAATGAAGCCATGACCGGAGTCAGGCCGTGGTGAAGGGGCGCGGCGCCATCGCGCCGTGCCGGAGAACCAAGAGGAGGTTGCGGCCGGAGCCGCCGGACGTCGGTGCACAGAGGGCAGGACCGGATGGTCCCGCGCGACCACCTGGCCGACCATTACAGCCAGCCATATCTGAAAACCGGGTGATTAAACCCCCGATAAATTAAGCAGGCAGACCACCTGGGCATCCCCCATCCGTTTGAAGGGGGTGGAGGCACCCCCCCTTTCGCGCTCACCAAGCACGCGACGCCCGCACCGGGCTGACCGGTCGCGCTGGCTGGACTGGACACACTGTTTTGGGCCGCCTGGGCCCTGATGGGCCAGACCTAGACCCGGGTCGGGTCGACCCGGTTCGGGCCGACCCAGGGGGTCTTGGGTCGGGTCGGTCAGGGCCCAAAACCCCCTAAAACCGGACATGTTCGTTTAAATGCCCGTAACATGGGATACAGACCTCCAAACGATGCACTATACATTGCGATACGATCCTTGGATCGCGAAGGTTGTTTTGGTATATTACACTCACAGTTTTAGAGAACATTCGGTACGACCGGGTTGGTCCGAACATGAAACATACCGGGCCCTCGGAGCGGAAACGCTTATAACATGAGCTCCGGACGTCCTATTGACATGCCATAGACTTTGTTTGATTCCTCTTAGTGAGACGGACCATTGGGATTACTCCGCTTGTGGTTTGGACGCAGTTGGAGTGCGGTCGGGTTGGTTTTGACTTAAAAACCAGCCGGGCCCCTCGAACGAAAAAGCCAATAACTCTTAGACCGGGCATCCGATTGACACGCCGTCTGTCACGTGGAGTTACCATTATAGAGACAGAACATTGGGATACATCAAATCTGGACTATGTTTCAGTTGATGTATCTAACCCCTGGCTCGTGGAGTGGACCCTCCGGAAACGAGCATGATGTGTGCGGGAACCCTAGAGCTGGCTGAGACTTGACGACTGCTGATCGATCGACTCAGAATGTTTCGGATACCCCAGTGGGGAGCGCTTGGTTGTAGAGGCAGACCCGTGGTACTCAACAGAAGGAGTACCTCTATAGGCTATGAGGGGATCACTTGGTTGTAGCGGTATAACCATGGTGGGAAGCGCTTGGTTGTAGCATAAGGCCCACAGTACTCGACATGTGGAGTACTACAGTAGTCCAAGGATAGTCGGAAACACTTGGTTGTAGTGGAATTCCCCCTGTACTCGATAGAGGGGGAGTTCCCCAGAAGCTATGGGTTCGACATCATGATTTACATCCTGGTTTGAGATGAGTCTTGACATTCAATCATTATCTTCGATATGATTGACTTGCTTTCCATTATGGATTGGGTTGTGTTATCCTGCGTGGATTGGTTGTGCTATCCTATGTGGACGTGATTGAACTTGGGCTCAGATGTTGGATCCAAACTCGAATTGACGACTTAGGTATATGTATGGTCATATACCTAAGTAATTTTGGATGTTACTTCATGATTTTATCTTTCCTTTGTGGATTATCCTTTGTGGATTCTGGGAGACCTTCGGGGGTCCATGGGTCCCTAATGAGTAGCGTATACTCACCCCTGCACAGTCTATGCCCGCACTACATTGTGTTGGATGCAGACGACAGATAGCGCTGAACATGGTTGAGGCTTGTGGAGCAAGACGGTACCCATAGGCGGACTTGACAACGAGACGGTACCCGTAGGTGGACGTGATGACGATAGGGTACCCAGAGGTGGACTCCACGATGAGACAGTACCCGAAGCTGACAGACAGATGTAGAGAGCTGAGGTGGCCATCTGTGCCTACCTTTCAGGTAGGGACTCCGGAGGACGGTCCAGGAGCAGCTTGACACCTTCTTTTTGTTTTGTCTTTTTCTTTTACTTTACTTTTGGGATTGTATTTCTGGCCCCCTTTGTAATTTCAGCACACTTGTTATATTGCTTTTCTTAGTGTTTTCTTCCTCTTGTACTCTGGTTGTGTGTGTTTTTACGTTTCATAAAGGCAATGCCTTCCCAATTATAGGGATTTACGCCTTTGGTGCTAGTGGCCAGCCCCTGGCCTATGGGAGGCAGGCTTGGGGTAGTCACTGCACGGGTCCCGAGGACGGGTCATGACAAATTGGTATCAAAGGGGGGTTCCACTGCAAAACTCAAGGCTCTAATCATTCTTCTATGTGAATAAATAGTGTTAAGGATATTGAGTGTGTTTATTAGTCCAGGGAGTCCAGTGTTGGTGCGGCGGCCGACGTATCCGAACACCAGGACCCTGACTTCTGATTTCCGACTCAGTGCACAAAAACACTGATTGCATGTGTGTTTCAAATGTTTTATTTGTGATTAATTTGTGTCAGATCACCGGGTATACAGTTTTGACCATGGCGCACCTGTTTCTTTTCAGGTTGGCCCCACGATGGCATCCAGCTAGGGTTCAGAGCTTTGTACGAGACGACATCACACCGAGCGACGAGGCCTCGGTGCAGGGCCCTTTTTCAGCAGAGGCACCGGTGGTACCTCTACCCGCCGAGCCACTGATGCCACCGGCCCCAGCCGCTGAGAGTGCACGTCGACTTAGTGCACTGCACAAGTTTCATTATCAGAGACCACCTAGGTTCCGCGGGGAGACGGACCAACTTGCAGCTGAGGATTGGATAGAGGTTGTTGTTCGAGTTTTTAGATTGTTAGGGACGCCAGCAGACTTCATGGTGACCCTTGCTACGAGCCTCTTTCAGGAAGCAGTAGAAAGATGGTGGAGCCTGATGCTCCAGGTGCACGACGAGGCATCAATTTTGTGGGAAGACTTCGAGAGCTTGTTCTGGGCAGAGTTTGTACCAGCCACCCTTCGAGTGGTGCGCATACAGGAGTTGCTTCATCTTTAGCAGGGTAGCATGACAGTGGTGCAGTATTCAGCGAGGTTCACCGATCTCTCACGCTACTTCATAGATTTGGTACGAGACCGATTCTTCAGGGCCCGAACCTTCGAGCAGGGGCTCAGGTGAGAGATCAGAGCTTCAGTTGTTTCTCACAGCATCCCAACGTATACAGGGGTTTTGGAGCGAGCCCTCTTAGTGGAGAGTTTTCTGGCTGAACAGTCTCCAGCAGCAGGACCCACCACTAGACGGCATGCGACAGAGTCTTCTGCAGCGCGTAGTAGACAGAAGATGCAGGGGTCCAAGAGGACCAGACCTACAGTTGGTCGACTGCATGACATAGGATCATGTGTGAGAGGCACCTAGGATGGGGAACGACTTACCATGAGTAGACAATGTTACTCCTGTGGTGGGGTTGGTCACATGGCACGTGACTATCCAACCCGCCATACAGATGATCAGCAGATAAACGAAGGACCTCCCAGGCAGAGGCAGAGGTTTGATCGAGGTGGATAAAAAGGAGCAGGAGACTGAGGCAGGGGAGCTGGTCGTGCATCTGGAGGTGGACGACGCTTCGAGGAGTTTCCACCACCACCACCAGGAGGTTCACCCTAACCGTAGGGAACAGGGGGACATGGGATAGCTCAGCTTCCGGCAGCTGAGGCTTACGACCATGGAGCTCCAGGAGGAGATGGATAGGAGCAGGACTAGTTCCAAGCATGGGACCATTGATCTTGGTGCTTCTAGTTTCCTTGTTGTCTTTGTTGTGTGTCTTTGTACTTGAGATGCAATAGTAAAAGAAACTTTTCCTTGTAACGTTTTCTTCCTCTCTTTTTGTGTACTAAGAGGATCCAGTTTAGAGACCGTTGAATTCACCCTCACTTTTGAGATACCTACTGGAGGAGACCCAGTGGCCACACACTGATGCCGATAGTGTGACTCAACCCTTGGAGGCGAGAGTAACGGTTGGATCTCTTGGTAGTAGCGACGAGGCCTTACGATGTCATCCTTTGTATGGATTAGTATCAACTATGTCGGGATTGTCTGTATTAGGCAAATAACGTGGTTCATCCTGGGGATGAGACCATATTTCTCTTATCGGAAAAGAAGAAATCTTAGCAGCTCTTAAAGGACCACAAAAGGTCCAGGTCATCCAAGAGTAGATGAGGACAGCTCAGAGCCGACAAAAGTCTTTTTCTGACCAGAGGTGGGGACCACCAGAGTTTGAGGATGGAGACCATGTTTTATTACGGGTCCCACCTTGACATGGATTACAGTGTTTTGGCTAGAGCGGCAAGATATATCCACACTTCATTGTACCCTTATAGGTCCTCAAAAGGGTATTCCAGTTGGTTTACCGCTTGTCCCATCCACCTCAGTTGCACCGGGTGCACGACAACTTCCACGTATCTTAGCTGAGGAGATACGTGTGTGACCCGACTCATATCTTTGATGATGGGATGAATTTTGAGGAGGTCCTGGTGGATATCGAGGATCGACAAGAGCGGGTCCTATGTGGATGAACGATTCCTCTAATGCGCCTAGGGTGGAAACACGGAAACCACCAGGAGAGAACTTGAGAGCGGGATACTCAGATGCGTCCTCAGTACCCTATTTTGTTTCCCTAGTTTGTGTTATAGCTTTACGGGGACGTAAAGACCTGAGTTGGGAGTAAGGTAAAGACCCGTAAATTTCAAGGGAAATTTTCTCTTAACTTCCTTTGGGATTTTACGAGTACGCAGTTTCTGACGGTACCTGATTCCGAGGCCCGGTGTGCCTGGAATCAATTTTCTAAAGTTTAGCTCGGGTACGTTCAGTGAATGAACGAGCTGGTTTTGGTAACTTTTGAACCGTTGGTCGGAATCGAAATCCGAGGGCTCCTATGGAATCACAGCATCAGTAATTGCTTAGGAACACTTTTTTCGGAGTTGCGTTTTCTCGGATGAGGTTATTAAGAAATGGGTTAACTAAGGAAAGAAATAAAAATTTATGCAAAATTTTTTATTTTCAATTCAATGTAGTTTTAACCTTTGTATGGTGGTTGGAGTGGGACCCACTACATCCTAACTCCCCTAGGAAGGATATTAGTGAAGTGGGGCCCACACGATCCCCACCCCTTCAAATCCCTTTAACCTCCCTCTCGCAATTTAATTGTGTAACACACCGACACCCCCTTTTAATGTCAGGTCAACTCTTCCAATTTAATGGACTGTTTAAGGATCTTCAATTAATTTAATTAATTTAATGGGATCTTTTTAAATTAAAAATTTAATGTTGTCATGTGTGTGTGTGTTAATAATATAAGACAATGTATTATTTTATTGGGGGTTGATTCGTTGTGCGGAAAGAAGGAGAGGACTCTTACAGTCTGAAGAACATCTTCTTCTGCATCGAAGAACGCGAAGAATGCCGAGTCTACGATGAAGAACTCCATCACCGCAAGGGAATCGCCATGCCGTCTCCTCTACTCTCCGCAGCTGGTAAGATACGCCTTCTTCAGAGAACGACGACGTGCCGCATCCTTCTTCGGGTGAACACCGACGATGTATACGACACCGTCTTCCGCAACGACGTCCTCCACGACGCCGTCTTCTGTGACGCCATCTTCCATGACGCCGTCTTCCGCAACGCTGTCTTCCGTGATGTCCTTTTCCCATGAAGAACCTCGTTCGATGACTTCATCAAGGTAGGGTTTTGAGTTTAAATTTAGTGGACTAAATTTGCGCATGCCTTGACGAAGATATTTTATTTTGGGCCACCTGTTATCGTTATAACGGGAGGAGGTTGGACTGCACGAACACGGCTAACCCTCCTCCCCATTTGTTGTTGAATTATTTTTGGCTCGAACAAAGGTGGCATGGTGCAACAGCACCGCGCGAAAATCAAGGAGAAACATGGAGAAGAAGCATGGCGCAGTCGCGCCACGCCGTTGAGGCCAAACGAAGCCGCGACTGGAGTCGGGCCGCGGCACCGTCGCGCCGCGCCGGAGAACCAAGAGGAGGCCACAATCGGAGAGGGCCGTGGTGGTGGGTTGCGGCGCCGTCGCGCAACGCCGGTCGGACCAAGGCCGCGACCATTGTCCACAGCTAAGAAAGAGAGGGAAGCTAGAGCCGCCGACCAACGGTGCACAGGGGGCGGGACCGGCTGGTCCCATGCGACACCCTGGCCAGCCGTTACGGCCTGAAAGATCTGAAAACCGGGGGATTAAACCCCCGGTTAATGAAGCAGGTGGACCCCCACATGGGTCCACCGTCTGTTTGAAGGGGTGGCAGCTCCCCCCCTTCGGCGCTGACGCGGCGCGCGGCGCCCACACCGGGTCGACCGGTCGCGCCGGCTGGACCGGCCACGCTGGGTCGGGCCGCCCACGCCGGGCTGGTTCACGATGGCTGGGTTAGGCCGTGCCATCCGGGTTGAGCCACGCCCTGATGGGCCAGACACGGACTCAGGTCGGGTCAACCCGGTTTTGTTCGACCCAGGGGGTCTTGGGCCGGGTCGGTCTGGGTCCAAAACCCCATAAAACAGGATAGGTTCGTTTAAATGCCCGTAACATGGGCTACAGACCTACGAACGACGCACTGTCATATGTGATGCGATCCTTGGATCGAGAAGGTAATTTAGGAATATTACACTAAAGGTTTTGGTGAACTTTGGGTATGGCTGGGTTGGTTCGACCATGAAACCAACTGGTCCCATGGAGCGGAAACGCTTATAACTTGAACTCCTGATGTCCGATTGACATGCTGTCAACTTTGTTGAATACCTCTTAGTGAGACAGACTGTTTGGCATACTCCGATTGAGGTTTGGACGTAGTTGGAGTGCGGTTGGGTTGGTATTTACTTAAAAACCAACCATCCCCCTGGAACGAAAAAGCCAATAACTCTCAGATCGGGCGTCCGATTGATACGCTGTCTGTCACGTTGATTTCCCTTTGATGAGATGGATCTTTCGGATACATCAAATCCGAACTAAATGTCAGTTGTTGTATCGAACCTTTAGCTCGTGGATTGGACCCTACCGAAAATGAGTATGCTGTGTGTGGAAACCCTAGAGCTGGCTGAGACTTGGAGACTGCTGATCGATCGACTCAGAGTGTTTCGAATAGCCCAGTGGGGAGCGCTTGGTTGTAGCAGCAGACCCACGACGGAGGAGCTCTTGGTTGTAGCGGCAGACCCATAGTAATCAACAGAAGGTGTACCTCTGTAGGCTATGAGGGGGAGCGCTTGGTTGTAGCGGCAAACCCATGGTGGGAAGTGCTTGGTTGTAGCAACATGCCTAGAGTACTCGACAGGTGGAGTACTACAACAGAACAAGGTTAGTGGGAAGCTCTTGGTTGCAGCGGAAGACCCCCTGTACTCGATAGAGGGGGAGTTCCCCAGCAGCTATGGTTTTGACATCATGATTTAAATCTTGGTTTGAGGTGAGTCTTGAATTTCAATCATTATCTTCAATATTATTGAATTTGTTTCCTTTATGAATTGGGTTGTGTTATCCTACGTTGATTAGTTGTGCTATCTTGTGTGGAAGTGATCAAACATCGGCTCGGATGTTGGAGGCAAACTGGAATTTACGACTTAGGTATATGTATGGGAATATACCTAGGTAGTGTTGGATTTAACTTCGTGATTTAATCTGTACTTTGTGGATTATCCTTTGTGGATTCTGGGAGACCTTTGGGGGTATCGGTGTCCCTACTGAGTAGTGTATACTCACCCCTGAACGGGCTATGCCCGCACTACATTGTGTTGGATGCAGACGACAGACATCCCTAATCGTGGTTGAGGCTTCTGGAGCAAGACGGTACATGGAGGTGGAATTCACGAATAGATGGTACCCGGAGGTGGACTCCATGACGAGACGGTACCCGGAGCTGACAGACGGACGTAGAGAGCTGAGGTGGACATCTTTACCTACCCTTCAGGTAGGGCCTCTAGAGGATGATTCAGGAGTAGCTTGACAACTTCCTTCTGTTTTTTCTTTTTCTTGTACTTCACTATTGGGCTTGTATTTCTGGCCCCCTTTGTACTTTCAACACACTTTTTATATTGCTTTACTTAATGGTTTCTTCTGCTTGTACTCTAGTTGTGTGTGTGTTTACGTTTCATAAAGGCAATGCCTTCCCAGTTATAGGGATTTATGCGTTTGGTGCTAGTTGCCAGCCCCTGGCCTATGGGAAGCGGGCTTGGGGTAGTTATGGCACGGGTCCCGAGGATGGGTCGTGACATGAGCCTCCATGCCCCCCCACTGCGACTCTTCCTCCTTTTGAAATAGAGAGGATTGCATCTTCATCTAAAACAGACAACCTATACTACCAACCATCCTCACATATAGGTGTAGGTTATCCAACTCCTCCATCACCTTCCAAGCATCTGATGGCTCTCGAACCACATCCAGGAATCTTCCATAACATTCCCCTTTCATGAGGTGTAGGATATTTCAATGTTGTAGTATTTAAGGAACTCCATCCACCTTCACTACCGCAAATTTAGGTCACGCTGGGAGAAGATATACTTCAAGATCTTGTTATCCATGAAGACCATGAACTACTCCACGAAGATGTAATTCTACCACAACTTTAGTGTGAATTCAACCATTGTATGCTCCAGATCAAGGGTGTTATAGTTATGCTCATGGGGACGTAACTCCATAGACCAATAATAGTTCATCCCTTGTTGTTGCATCAGAACACACCCTAGGCCTTTCCCTGAAGCATCACAGAACACCTCATACGCTACCCCTTCTTCTATAAACCCTAGCACTGGGGAACGAACCAACTTCCCCTTTAGATATCTGAAGGTTGCCTTCCACTGTAAATTCCACACGAAAGCCTAGTTCTTCCTGGTCAAGGCTTTCAAAGGTGCTGCAACTCAGAAGAAGTTAGGCCCAAACCTCTAGTAGTAAACTTGCAGACCAAGGAAACTATGATCATATGCCACGTTTTTGGGTGCTTCCCAAGAAACAACGGCCTCAACCTTCAATGGGTCCACTACTATTCACTGATCAGACACGACGTGCCCAAGGAAGTTCACTTCTCTCGTCCAAAACTTGCACATGGAAAATTTCCCATTGAGATGGTGTTGTCGGAGGACCTCTAAAACAGTTCTCAGGTGCTCATCGTGATCCTCCTCGGATCTTGAGTAGATCAGGATGTCGTCAATAAACATGACTACGAACCGGTCCAAGTATTTTCTGTAGATGGAGTTCATTATCCCCATGAACACAACTGGTGCATTCGTAACGTAGAATGACATGCCTACAAACTCAAAGTGCCTATATCTACAACTGAAGGCGGTCTTTGAGATGTCTCTCTCCTTCACCCTCAACTAGTGATACCCAGACTGCAAGTAGATCTTAAAGAACCAACCTGCTCCCCTGAGCTGGTTAAATATATCTTCTATCCTCGAGAGGGGGTAACGGTTCATGACTGTTTCCTGGGTCAGTATCCTGTAGTCTATGAATAGCCTCAGACCACCATATGCCTTTGTCATGAACTAGACTAGGGCACCCCATGGTGACACACATGGTTGAATAAAATGCTTATTCATTAGATCTTCATTCTAAATCTGCAACTCCCACAACTCCGAAGGTGACATCCGGTAGGGAGTCATCGAAATCGGATGGGCACCATGTTGCAAGTCTATCCCAAACACAACATCACGTCAAGGGGGTAGAGTTTCCACCTCTTCAGGGATGACATCGATGAACTCTTTGATGATTCATGGGACTTCCACCATCTATGTATCTTCCGACTCCACTGATAGATCAGCTATCTAGAAAAAGAGGGGATCTACTCGCCAGTTACCTTCCTGGTAACCCTGCTCGCTGATGAAAGTCACACTTCGGCCGCAAGAATCTGAAAACATGATCTTTCCTTGGAATAAATCAATGATGGAATATACATAGAACATCCCGTCAATTCCTATGATGACATCATATTTTAGTATCTACAATAGTAGAAGATTCTTGACAGACTGAAGATGCCATGTCATCAGCCTACACGCTATGAAAACATAAAACAAGTTGGTTTGGCTCCAACTGATGTACTCAACAACTGGGGAACTGGAAGTCTCCCAACGTCTAGACCGAGAGCACGGGCTAGAATGGGTGCAACACAAGAGTGTGAAGCTCTTGTATCGAACAAGGCATAACCCAGAGTACTAAACAACCTTATCACACCTTAAACGACTTTTGGTCCAGCTAGAACTTCTACCTCTATGGCGTGTAACTTCCCACACCCAGCTCTCCTGCCCCTCGGATGTCGGTTGCCTCCCCAACTGTGCACTGGATGAGGCCCCTAAGGAGCGCCCTGAGGTCAGCCTCCTCCTGTAATGTCTGCCATCGGAGGAGTGGTAGCTCACTGGTCGAAACCTAGAGGGACCTGTTGCTGGGGGCCTGCTACAGACGACTTTCCCCATTGGTGATCCCCAATGGACTCCCTCCCATGGGACACCTCCTAGCGTGTGTATTCTTTCTACCAATCCATGCTTCTTCAGGACCTCCAAGTATGTCTGTAAGGTGAAGGGAGTAACATCATACTAAAGAGAAGGTCGAAGTGCCTCCTCTAAATGTCTCGCCTGAGACTCTTCATCTGAAAATAGGTCAGGAGAAAAGTGAGGAGATCCATTAACTTGATCCCCAACTCTCATACTGACATGCTCCCCTGTTGAAGGGTAAGCAACACTTTCCTCTTCTCAGCCTTCATCGTGGAAGAGTGGAATTCCACCCGGAACTCTTTCTCTAATACAGTCCACGTAATTTCAGCCTCCCACTTCTCCCTATAGTAGAGTGTCCACCACTAACAGGCTACTCCCTGCATCTGGCCTATAGCCAAAGGAACCCAATACTCCTTTAGATCCTGAATCAAGAAGAATGCTATCACCAGATCCTCTGGCCAGATCTCGGTCTCTATGTCCGAGGTGTTTCCCTCGTACACCCCGAGGATCTATTGCTAAAAGGAACAGAGAATCCTCTACCACTGATCATACTCCTCCTCTCGGTCAGTCCTCTACCGATCCACCAAGTCATCCTCCTGGGCCTCGATCGGCTGCACCACTCGTGGTCGTCGTCGAGGTGCCATAGTTGCAGGGTAAACAAGTAATGCCTAAGCCAGACTAGTGTAGAAGACTGCTTTCAAAATTTTATAGACATATTATTTATTTTTAAATCCCCAAATTCCCCAAAAACACAAGAACACAATTCATTATGATGCAAGTACCTTCCCTAGGGTCTCTACCATGCAATCTGTGTAGCCTCACTTGGTTGTTCGGTAGGCTCATAATCCTTGCATCAGATCACGGGGGGACCTAAAATCCTGTGTCCTTCCTAGTTTTCCCTGGCCTATTTCACGCACCAATATTTCCTAACACTGTTTCCCTACCATCCCATGAAATCATCACTGTTCCCAACTCCTAAATCCCTCCCATACCTCAACCTCTCCTCTGATAACATTCTATCACAACATGCCTTCAGCAAGATGAGAGAAGGGACAACATGTTGCCAGACCCTTCCTTCTTCCAGTTGAAGGAGAGATAATGACCCCTGAGACCCGCCTTCAATAGGTCCTGGAGTGGTGACTAGCACCAAGGGTATAGAATCACACACAAGATGGAAGGAATTACCCTTTTTATTTTATTGGATCGGGAGATAAGATTGTAATTACGAACAACACCAAATGTGGTTATACATGTAAAGCCACAACAAACCATTCCCATATACATCTCCAAATGTGAATTCTACAAGGTACAAGGAAACCCCAAAATGAAAGTACCAAAGAAAATAAGAAAAAAAAGAAACTGCAACTATCGCAATGTCCAAACTTGTCTGATCTTACACGATCCCTGAAGTCCTCCGAGAAACCTGAAAATCGTTTAATATATGTAGGATGAGCATACATGTATACTCAGTAGGGAAATCCAAAGACTCTCTGGTAAAAGTGTGGATGCATTCTAATTTCTCGTGAGAAAAGAGATAACCAAAACACCTAGCAAGGATAACAACCCACCCAAGCCTCACCAAGACACACTCCCAAAATAACACTAGTCAAATAATGTAATAGTAATAGAACATTGATGTTTGGGTACCCTCTGACACTTTCTCACTGTTTATTGAAGAAATCCTACGAATTGAACCTATCCCGCCATTCTCATTGTAGTCCCACTACCAAATCCCGCCTACACACACCTAGGCCATCACTACCATACATACCGCATGCAAACACCTGGGCCACTACATCCACACATAGCCACGCCCGCAAACACCTAGGCCATGACAAATTACGCCATGCCCGAAGACACCTGGGACTCATCTTGAAGACACTTGGGAAACAACATTCCCACACACACCATGGCCAACCACCACAACTACCATGCCAGAAGAATCTTGGGATATAATGGACCTAAGGCCATCCTAGCCTACCCGATGTGTCTTAGGAAATTCAGGAATGAGAGCAGAAAAGGAGATAATAACCATCCACTAATAGGAGTGTTGGAAAAAACACCCTCCCCCATTAAATGGGGGTGTTCAGCACAAAGTTCTCAACATGGGTGTGGTGAAAATAAGATACATAAGAAATAAAATTATATTTTTAGGTAAAAAGCACTATTCCCAACATAGGGGCTCCATAACCAACCTATGAAAAAATACCCTTATTACAGTTCATTCATAAAAAGGCACGCCACTCACAGCCAAGTCATAACACATTGCCAGAACTAATTCCCCATTGAACCCATTCTTGGTTTCATGTTCAAGTGGTTACATTTAGGTACATTATGCACTATTGGGAAACTAATAGGCATAACCACAGGCTGTGGGATGGAAAAACAGCCAAACAACACTTTTAAGAATTCAGACCTAGTTGTCTTGTATGGCTACAACAACAAAGGGATCTGTGAGATCCCTCAAAGTAGTGGAACCAAACCAAGACTCATGATATAGCAACACATGAACTTAGATCCACAAACAACAACCTTAAAACAACAGAGGATCTCATACCCATCCATATCACCCCATAAGCATCAATCAAAACAAACAGACAAACCACCAAGATAGAACAAGTAAGTCTCCACACTCAAATACATCATTCATTGAGTTCCTTTCTTCTTCTTGGTTAATCGGGGTGATCACAAAAGGATTATTGTCCACTGGGATTCCATTAAAATAGTCATGTTTACGTGATTAATCAATTTCCATGTTAAGAAATTCAATAATCATAGATGACAGGGGTTCATTAGGGCATAATGAAAGGCCACCAATGGCCATGATTTTCAGTGGCCATAAGCCCGCAAAATTCCCAACATAAATAATCAAGGATATGTAAATACAGCCGAATCATCGATCACAGCCACCCTTCATTCTTTAAAGTCCATTTGTTATCTTCATTAATGTTTGGATTCATCCATCCCAAGAACAAAAATATACCCACCTCACATGATACATAGTAAAGAGAGATGAAGAAAAACCCTACTAGGATTGATCAAGGATTGACATTTTAACTCTGCACGCCTAGAACTAGGGATGTGTGACTTGTAGGGGAGGAACTCCAGGGAAACCAAGGATGAGTAGGGAAGCTCCAGAATAGGCTCACCACTTTCCTCGAGAAGGGGGTGGACTCTAAATGTAAAAGGAATGAAAAAGGAGACCATCCAATAAGAAGAAGGATGAAATTATAGCGTGATATAAACATGAGATCTTGTTGTTACGGGATATGGAATTTTGAATGGATTTAATGTTGGATAGTGGATTTACATGATGATGGGTGGTTACACACAATGGAAATAATTTTCATTTAATAATTCCCATAGGAGTGGTGGCCATAGCGGCTATGTGTTAAATAGTTTTCTCTATTCAGAGGAAAAACGTGCAACAGGGGCAGAACTGGAAGGTACTGGTAAAGGGTGTGACACTGATGAAAAACCATACATTTGGTAAGTTAAGGTTTCTGGGATTTGGGGAATTTATATATGTCATTTATGGGATTTAAATTTCTTTGAAAGAGGGAATTAAATCATTTTTACATCAAAAGATATGTTGCAATAGAAGAAAATGTTGGGAACTGGAAAATAATGACCTTGGTGAGGTCATGGTTCCACTATCACGATGCCACCCTCACGGTGCCACCTTCACGGTTCCACCGTCATAGTTCCACCCTTACGGTGGCACCTTCATGGTGCCACCATCACAGTGTCACCCACACAGTGCCCCGTCACGGTGCCACCGTCACAGTGTCACCCTGACGGTGCCACCGTCACGGTGTCACCGTCACGACGTCACCGTCATGGTGCCACCATTTCGGTTTGAGACCATGACCGGTGCCACCGATTTGGTGGAACTGTTTGATGTAACCATGTTTTGGCAAAGTACTGGACTAGGAGGATCTAGGATGTTACAGTACCATTTCATAAATTAGGGATGGGGACCTTTAGAAATTTCATAAAGTATTAAATTGATAAAAATTATTTTTCAAATAAAAATGGATCATTATTAATTTAATATAGATTATAATTTTTTGGATAAATCATCCATTAGAATAAAATTTGGAAATGTTTAACTGATTTTATCACCCATATTTCATTTTTTAATCCCCATTAAAAAATTGAGTTATTTTAGATGATGTTTTCACTATTATCTCTTCATTATAACTCCTCATTATCCGTTTCAAAAATTGTTGGGAAATCATTTTTAATCAATATAGGTCATGAAAGTCACTATAAAAAAATATTTTAATCATAAATGAAACATGAATGATATTTTCCACCATATTCCATTCACAAGTCTGATGATATAATTATATAGTTTTAATCATATTTATTAAAATATTATTTATTATAAAATATCATTAATACCATTTTTGTATCTACTCATTGAGTTTGAATTAGAATAAAAATGAAAAAAAGGAATTAGAATCTAATGCATTAATACATCTCTTATATTTTATCTTTATTCAAAAAAATATTTTGATACTTTAACTCAACCAAAAGTTATAACTTTTCATGTTTGAAAAATAATTTACTTGATTTTTCTCTAGATTTCACATGCATTGTGTGTATATTTCATAACATTTCAAGGAATATATCATATTCCAAAAAATTATAAAAAAATCATTTTAAACATATGTTTCTAATATTTTAAATAACTATTTAGGAAAAAACATATTTAATTCCATAACACAAAATATGATAGATATTAAAAGGAATAAAGTAGAATTTTTTCCAAATATTTTAGATAAATTTAATTCACATAATCAAATTTAAATAGAAAAGTTAAATATTTTCAAAGATTGAATGATGCTGGATAAAATAGACTCATCCTAAGAAATAATTGAATGTGTTTGAATCAATTTACAACCATATCACATTAGATGTAACCTAAATTAATCCAATTTACCATTATCATGTTAATAAACTTATAATATTTTTACTATTAATATATAAAAAATTAAAGAATCTATTTAAAAAATATGAAAATCTAGATTAAAAATAAATTTTTATGTTTTCAATTTTCAATTTTTAGAAGTTGAAGATATTAATTAATGATAAAAATTTAAATCAAAAGTGCAAACATTTTTTAGAAAAATACATTTTTAGGTTCAATTTTTTTATGAAATATTTGACCATAAAATTTAATCTAACTAGCATAATTTGATTACTATTAATATAATACTAATAATTTTAAACTTATATAATTTTAAAAAATAAGTATATTTTTGAATTCATTGAAATAAAATATAATTTTAAAAAAAAATTGAATATTTTTCACTATTCAATATAAAATCAATATTTTCATAAAATAAAAAAACCTCTAACCTAATTTTTACATGAATATACAAACAATGAAATTCATTTTTTCAAATAAAATTTCATGAATTTTAAAAAACTAATTAATTTATATTGTAACAAAAAAGCATAAAAACCAATTGTTTTTATTAAAAATGAATTTTTTAAGGATATAAATACAATAATAAAAAAAGAGTATTTCTTTATCATAATATTAAACTTATCTACAAATATTATACGTTATTTTCAAAATATTGTTATCTATATTCACATCACTAATGTAATGGCCTGGCTATAACAATAAAATATATTATGTCACATTTAGACTCAATACTGCATGTATCAGAACATATTGAAGAAATATAATTATTAAGATAAATATATCATAAATTAATTAGTTGTTATATTTTAACACCATAATAGTAATTTCACATTTACAATTTCATCACTCTAACACATAAAAATGATGATATTTCTATTTTACATCATCTTTGTTTCCAAAGAAGCTTCTTTGAATTTAGGATTCCTTCAGAAATAATTAACAATTTGTGTAATTTTTTTCCATAACACATTATCTATATGATACAAGAATTAGTATAGTTATTTTCTATATAATGTTTCATTATCTAGAGATATAACCTGTGATTTCAATATATTTCAAAGAGTAGGTCTGTTCTTTCTCTCAATAAATATACAAAACATATCACTAACTTGAGAGTGGATCAGTTGAATCATATCATTATAAGATACTATTCTAATAAGCTAATGAAATTAAATGGGAATGATAAATATAGGGATCATATTTCATTAAATTCAGAATCTCATAACCTTTTCTGAATGAGATATTCATAGGAATAATTTATCACCAACATCGTACTCCATATATTTTAGATGATTGCTAGAAAAAAAATTTAATATAATTTGCGCTAACAATAAGTACTTTTTAATTATTCTAACCTTATATGTAATTATCTCAGATGGATCATATTCCAATAGATTTTTATCTCTAGCTTTATTACTAGAGATTTCTTTTCCATACATTCTTATATACAGTTCATCATATTGATTCATGAGAATGCTTGTGTGTAAGATATATTTTTTATGAAAATTCCCCTAAAGGATGGTATAGATCAGAGCTAGATTTAAAATCTATAAATAATTTTGTAAATATATCTTCTGGGGTTTGAATATATTTTTTCAGATTGAGAATCTATATGGGGATGATGTATCGAACTAAAAATCATCTATGTATCCTCAACCTACTGAATACTTCATCCAAACATCGATTTTATCCTTCCTTGTGGATCAAATACATTATAATATATTACATTATTAAAAAATTTCACTAGATTAATGTATATCCTATAATGACGATGTAGGGAGAACTATTCATTGCATCGAATTACATTTCCATACATTATTAGGTGACTGAATACAGAACAAATAGTATTTTTCTTTAAGAAACTTTTTGGAGTCCGATGATAAAATAAATGTATGTTTTTTCCATTTCCATTATGGCATGGGTAATGGTTAAAACATACTCTTAGAATTCTATCCCTCAATAATATATTTGTAACATACTAGGAGTAATGATGTAAATTATGTAGTGTCCTTATTCCTTTATTACATAATATATATTTATTAATATCTCTAAACATATTTCTACATAAAATATGTATACAAACCGCTGATCTATATGCTTCAACCCACAATTAATTTTTCAGATCTAGTATTAATGGGACACATTAACATTTCCTAAACATTATCATTCCAACATAATCAATGTTCAAACTAATAATGTTTCACACCATATTTTTCATTCTGAAATCCTCCTTGGGATCCTCTTTAATTATTAGATGTATTCATATTTGTACATTCATATTGGAATGGTATGGCCTATCCTCTTTCCTTGAGATTTCATTTCACTGTTTTGAAAATCTATATGCATTAGTTCTCTTTTAATCCTCATCTATGAAAAACCAGCATGGTACTTATGAATCATATCATACACCATTGAATTATACTTATTATGGGGATTATATAATGAACATTCCGAATACATAACAAATTTTAATCATCTTCCTTGGTGAATATTAACCTCTTTTTAAGGAATATATATTTTATATTTGAATGATCTATTTAAACACTATATCTCTCTATGTAAAGAAAATTCCTCCAATTATATAATTCAAAAAATATGAATATTATTTCGAAATCATTATTTCATATTGTTTTCTAATGAACTATTTATTTTCATAAGGTATAATCTATAATGATAACATTCTGCACGATGACACAACCTAGTCCCTTATTAATGCGTCAATATAGAGCACACATATTATCCACTATAGGGTAGTGTAATCAATGTATCACTAACTAAAATTTCCTGGTTCTCCTTTAATTTATCTTCATATTAATCCAACTATAATAATATAATCCCATTCAATTTCAACATGGGTAGAGGAATATAATGTAATGAGAAACATCTCACAATAGTTCGATAATATCGATCCAACCCAATAAAACTATAGATCTCAAAAATTGTGGTTATTCTTGTCTATTTCTAAATAACATTAGTCTTTGTAAGATCCAATGATACACACATATATGAGATTATTTTAAATTAGAATAAACCAAATGAATTTATGATTCGCACTTGGTAAATTTTTTATACAACTTATCCTAATTAAGGGTCCTCAACAAAATGCATAAATGAATCCCATTGTAATCGACCATAAATAAATTTATTTTATCAATAGAAAAATGTGTTTATAATTAATTTTTTATTATGAGAATAGAGAAATAACTACAAATTTCATGGTAACATTAACTATCATTGACAGCTACAACTAGGAAATGTAAATTGATTATTTAATAATATACTCAAAATAATATTATTTTTCAAACTATATGTATATTTAAATAAAATGTGTTTAATGATAAATTTAGAACATTTTGATAAAATACTCAATCATAAATTAATATAGAAAAAAATTTCAAAATATAATATTTTTTTCATTATCATAACTATAAATATATAAGTCCTCATGTTTATTATTCAATGAAATTACTAAATACCAATAAATATGATCTTTATTTAAAAATTTAATTTATCATTTATATATAATTATTTTCATGAAATTTTTTTAATTAATACTACATTGAGTTTATCACATTACAATGTTTTGATAATTTTTTAAAAAATTACTTTTTGGGATAAAATGTAAAAATATTGTTTCTTGCTAAATATTATAAATCTTATGATATATTCTTATGATTATCATGATTTGAAAATTATTTAATTTATTTTAATAAAAGGATTTTAATTGTACAGAAATTATTATAGTTAGTTACATATACATAAAATATTGAATATAATGATTTTATCCATTCTAAAAAACTATTTTTATGATATATAAACGTATCATATTAGAGTTGAATTGTATCACTTATAAAAATGTAATCAAGTAAATTGGATCATAAATTTATAATTTTAATATACAAATTATTTAGTAATGTTAATTTTATTTTTACACCTACAAAATTATCATAGTCAATAAAGTGATACAATAATATACATAAAATAATGTAGTTGTTTATAGATTAGTGGAAAAATTATGAAATATATAAAAACTAGAAATATAAATGGATGGTTAATTTTTGGTAGAACCATAACCAGCCTTGAAAAACTATATTTTAACTGAGAGAATTAGAATTAACTCTGCACAACTATGTTTATCAATAAATTCAAACAAATCATCATGTAATCACTAAAAAAACTTTTTTCCATGTATAAATATTTCCTTCCAAACTTCAATCTACTATGAAAATAACATAAAAACCAATCTAGGGACATTTAAGGTCAAAATTATTCTCTGCATGGTTCTATAATGGTAATAAGGTTCCACCCTCATGATTAAGTTAGAGAACCTTGAATGTAAGTGAATACTCATATTCGCTTTTTCGTACAAGTAATACCCTTTTGAATACATTCTTATTGTTGATTGAGGTTAGAATATTATGGTTTTAATGATATAATTATGTAAAAAGTTATGTTTTATTAATGTGAGATCCTTTTTCCAAATAATCAAACACATTTCATAAGCTACAATGTATACCTTTATGCTGATGAATTCATTTATCAAATTTATTTTTTCTACAAGATAAATTATCATATTTTGAATACCAACAAATCATCCATTTCCAAGGGTATTCAACTAGATGTAAATATGTCTTATTTATTAAGATATTAAAATATAAAAACCCCATATTAACATTTCATGGGTTTGAATGATATTATGTTCAATCCTTAATAACTATTTAAATTACGATTTTTATATGAAGCATGTTATTTATTTTCCATGGGTAATTGTTAAAATGATCTTTTATTATCAATGTGTATGACATGAATGAATGAATATGAATGGTGTTCTTAGATATTACTCCATGTTATTTGTCACAGCCCATCCCCAGGGGCCTGTGCGGTGACTAACCCCAAGCCCGCCTTCCATAGTTCAGGGGATGGCTACTAGCACCAAAAGCATATTCCCCAAAGCTGGGAAGGCATTCCCTTTCTACCTGTTAACAGAACCAACCAAGAACACAACAACATATGAATGCAAGTTAATTGAATAGAAACCAGAGTGAGTGGAGTAAGAAAAAAGGGGCTAGAATACAAGCCTCACTGGAATGTACAAGGAAAATTGGAAAGTACTAGACAACTAAAAGTACTAGTAACTTGACCAGCTCATGTGATCACCCACCAAGGATCCTACCTGAAGGGTAGGAACAACTCTTGATTGGTTGTCTTAGCGGTCCCCCTCATCTAGGTCCATTTCCCAGCTACCTCCAGTCATGGTATCCTCATCCTTAGTAAGCATTGTTTGTCATCTACATCCAACACAAAAAGGTGCGGGCATAGCCCTTGCATGTGTGAGTATAAAAATAATCAGTAGGGACCCCAAGACCCTAAAGGTATCACAAAAATCCACCAAGGATAAACCAAAAAATATTTAATCAACAAATAACCGTACGTAGTTTTATACCCATAAAAATACATGAGTTTTCATATAATCCATCTCAATCATGAGGAAAACACAGAGGTACTAACTCAGCTCACACTAGGTATATCATTAGGTACAGTAGTATAGATGGTTATATGTAACTGCTAAATCATCTAAATCAGTTAAGAGGCTCTGCTGCTAACCTGCACAAAATCTATAAGAGCGGACCCACACATGATCACTATGAGCTGACCATCACAAGATCACTGGAGCTGACCCACATAGGATAGCTAGGAGCTGACCCAAAATGGATCATTGGAGTTGATCCACACAGGATTGTTGGGAGCTAACCCACACAGTATCACTAGAGATGACCCACACATGAACTCTAGGAGCTCACCCACACTGGATCGATGGAGCTGACCCACACAGGATCTCTAGGAGCTGACCCACACAAGATCACTCGAGATGACCCACATGGGATATCTAGGAGCTGAACCACATAGGATCACTAGGAGATTACCCACACAGGATCGCTGGATCTTACCCGCACTGGATCGATAGCTGAGCACTCTTCTCATCACAACCAGCTACTATATTTCTGCACTAGGATTTCTCATTTCTAAGAGATTCTTCTTCCCAAACCACTGATCAATTTTGAAACTTCCACGATGTCCCTTGAAAATGTGTCTCAAAGTACTGCCACATCATAGGCATTTCAATGCAACTGAAGACATCTCAATCTGACGCCCAATCTGTGAGTTATTAAACTTTTAGTCTCGAGGGCCTGGTTGCATTCGTACTTGATCCAACCTGACCATACCCCATATAAATCCAAATCTCAAATAGGGTATACTCAAATGGACCGTCTCACTCCATGATTTCTATCACCACTAACAGTTCATCAAACGGACGTCTGGTGCCAAAGTTATGGCCAAAAGAGCGTAAATGGGTCGTAGTGGGTCCGGGTCTAGTCCGACCCAGCCTGGGGCGATCCGGCCTGATCTGCTGGTCGGTCTAGCAAGCCGCGAGGGGTTGTGGAGGAATGTGGGGGGTGATGCGGGGGTGGCTCGGTCGCGCAGGGTTCCTGGAGGTTGGCTAGGCCCGGGGGTCCTGCAAGGGATGCTCGGACGAGGGGTGCCATGAGGATGGCTCGACCAAGGGGTTCCATGAGGGCGGCTCGACTGCGAGGTACCACAAGGGAGTCTTATCCAAGGGGTGGCCTGACGAGGCTATGGGTGTCACGTCAGGGCTTCGAACGGTGGCGGCGGCTCAGGTGGAGTGGTTGTGGGTGAAAACTCAGTTACGGATGGTGAAAGAGGCTTGGGGGGCGGCTTGGTCGGGGATGAGGGCAGTGGCTCGGGAGGCGAGGCCGCGGGCGGTGACGGTGGATTGGAAAGCAGTGACGGATCAGGGGCGGATCGGCCCGAGACGACGGAGGTGGCCCGGGTAGCAGCATGGCTGGGGATAGTGGCTGCGACGCAGGTGGCGAGGCCACATGTGGCAACAACGGCTCAGATGGCTATGGTGGGCTACACGTAGGCGGCAGATCGAGGGCAACTCGGCGGCAGACGGTGGGGCATCATGCCTTCTCAACGGCCGATTTAGCCGATCTCTCTCTTTGTTCTTCATCAGGGGGGGGGGTAAGCCACTTATTCCATCGTGAAGAACACAATAAGGAAAACAACGGAGGGGTTGGGCTATGTTTTTTTGGCCCGCACCCTCCACATTAGAGTGGTAGCAAGCCGCTTAACAAAAGTTATTAGTCATGAATGAAAAACTCATAAAATTAATAAAAATCATGGATCAACTCATTTTGGTTGACCCATGTTCTCCATGAATTCCATGAATGTGGAAATTAAACAAGATAATTAAAGTATTTAATAAAAAACCCTACCTTGGATTGTTCGTTGATGTTGGATTGAGAAGGAATTACAAACGTAGATTCATCATAGATGAAGATGTCCCACAGTGGAGGAAGTCCAAGACATCAAAATTTGTTGTTCCCTCAACACGCCTCAGATCCAGGGCTCCTTTAATGGTTTTTTGTAGTTTAAGGCATTATTCAACGACGAGAGCATTTTTTGTTGGAGAAGGGGATTCTCCACGATTCTCCAATGAGTTATCTCCTTCGTTAACCCAAAGGAAAATCTATGCCAATATAATTTAACATAATAAGAAATTATTTTGAAACACACACACACAAGTTGGAAAAATTAAAGTATATCATTGGCACAATTAATGTAGAGGAAGCTCAAGAGGCTCCTCCATATTAAAGAGATAGTTGAATGGTTTCTGCCTCATTAAGAGAGGAGTTCAAGAGGATTATACCTCGGGTGGTCCCCACAACCATAAACTCTCATGGGAGGTTAGTTCGGGTGGTCCCCACCATCATAACCACTCATGGGAGGTTTAGGTCTGGCAGTATCCATTTCTCAACATTCACACGGAATAAAAATAAAAATAAAATCTACACAATTTTATTTTTATTTTATTCTTTCACGAATATGTGAAAAGATAACTTCCACCCTCGACAATATGTTGTCAGGGTGAAGGTACCCTTAAGCAAATATCGACACTGTGAGTTCAATGACTCCATTAGATTTCAATTTCGAGAACTAGTTCAAATGTTAGAAAAACCCACTCGCATGTTTACTGAATGTACCGAAAAAAATATAGAAATTCATTATGGGAACTCTGGTTCTCAGAATCACACGACATAAATTTTCACGGACTCTTAGAATTTATATTTATTTTAAAAATAATACATAGAAATTATAGGTCGTTACATTCTCCCCACCTCAGGGCTTTACATCCACATAATCAAGAACTCATAACTAGGTAAACAAGTGGGGGTACTGAGCACGTATCTGCTCCTCCTGCTTCCATGTGCTCTCATTGAGGTTCATGTGTTGCCAACAAATTCACACCAGAGGTATCGACCACCCACCTAAGACCCACTCCGGTCTATCCTCAATCTCTACTAGAACCTCCGTAAATGTAGTCCCATGGTCGATCTCCAGCTCTATCTGGTCGATGACGTGGGAAGGGTTGGGCATGTATCTCCTCAGCTGGGATATGTTGAAGACTTTGTGCACCCGAAGCAACTGAGGTGGATGAGCTAAGAGGTAAGCCACCTCTCCAACTATACAGAGGACCTGGAAGTGTCCAATGAATCTCGGAGATAAGTTGTCACCTTGGCCAAATCTTCATAAACTTAATCGGGGTGAGACGCATAGAAAGATGTGGTCGCCATCCTCGAAAAGCATAGGTCTCCGTCTCTTGTCGGAAAATAAATTTTTCATTCTCAATGCAGTCTTCATCCTATCCGGGATGATCTGCACCTTCTCTGTGGTTGCATGTACCATCTCTAGTCCCACTTGGGCTGACTCCCTTGGGTCAGTACAACACAAAGGGGATATGCAAGGTCACCCAAACAATGCCTCAAAAGGTTCCATCCCAATAGTCGAGTGATTAATTTGGTTGTTTTAGAACTCCATAAAAGGCATGTGATCCTCCCAGTTGTGACCAATGTCAAGGAGGGAAGCATGCAGCAGGTCCTTGAGAGTCTGAATGGTCCGCTCAGTCTGTCAATCCATCTAAGGATATAAGGCGGTTCTCAAAAGAATTTGCATCCCAAAAGCCTACTGTAACCCCTTCCATATTCGAGAAGTAAAATGTGTATCACAATCGGAGATAATTTTCAAGGTTACTCCATGTATCCACATTATCTCCTGCACATAGAGGCATCCCAGGCTCTCTACTAAACCCTACACACTAATCGGTAGGATGTTGACTGACTTGGTGAGTCATTCGACTATCACCAAAGTAGATTCTTGGCCTTTGTATGTACGTGGATGTCCTGTCACAAAGTATATGGATATCCTTTCCCACTTCTAATCTCTGACCTCTAACGGATGAACCAAGCCTCCTAGTACCTGATGCTCCACCTTCACTTACTGATAAGTGAGGCATAAGGGGACAAAAAATGCTACTAATTTCTTCATTCCTGGCCACCAGTGATGTCGTCAGAGATCTTGGTACATATTCTCCCCTCTTGGATGTAACTCTAGTGGGGATGGTTGGAACTCCCTCATAACATCCTCTCAAATTGACACTAGTACCATCGTACGTCCTCTAAAAAGTATGACGTGCTCCCCACCTTCATAAAATCCATCAGGTGATTTCCCTATGGATATTTGAGTACATCAAGTCTCACAGTTAGTATCCCCATGATGCACCTCCCTGACTCACTGATGATGTGGTGGAGTGATCATAAGAGATTGAAAAAAGCTGCTCCATCCCAATCCACAAAGGATATCTATAAAGTGGCCATCTGCTCTATCACATCACCTAATAGCTGTATACAAGACCTCATGATATGTGCATTTTCAACAACATTCACCTTCCTAGGAGTATAGACTATCTCAATGTCATAGTCCTGGAGGAACTTAAGACAACATCACTGTCTCAGGTTCATGTCCTTCTGAGATAAAATATATCTCAGACTCTTGTGAACAGAGTACACTGTAAAGCATTCACACCTTAGATAGTGTCACCACATCTTCAAGGAAAAGACCACTGCTGCTAACTCCATGTCATGAGTAGCGTAGTTTTTCTCATGTTGTCTCAGCTGTCAAGAACCATATTTGATCACTGTTTTCTCCTCTATTAGGACACATCCGAGTCCGGTCACTGATGCATTGCAGTAAACTACATACCCTACGCCTCCTCTGGAAGCCTCAAGATGGGGGCACTATTCAGTCTCTTCCATAGCTCCTGAAAACTCTTCTAGCATCTCTCCGACCACATGAAGGGTTTCCCTTTCTTCTTTAATGATAATAGTGGTGATGAAACTCTGGATAAATATGGTACTAATCTCTTATAGTATCCAACCAATCCCAAGAAACTCGGCACCTCCGTCACATGCTTGGGCGGCTCCCAAGAATGTACTGCCTCAATCTTCACTGGATCCACTGCAACTTTGGCCTCCGAGATGACATATACTTGAAAGTGAACCTCTTGGATATAGAACTCTAACATAGAGAGCTTACCATAAATCTGGTGCTATTGGAGTGTGTCTAGTAATACTTGCAAATGATAAGCATGATCCTCCTCCATAGCCAAATAGATCAAAATGTCGTCGATAAAGAATACTACAAAGTGATCATGGTGTGGCTGAAATATCCTGTTCATGAGTCCCATAAACACTGCTGGAGCATTGGTTACACTGAATGTCATACCCATGAACTCATAATGTCCATGCCTATATCTGAAATAGGTATTTTGCACATCCTCGTCTCACACTCTGAGCTGGTGATAGCCTAATATGAGGTCTTTCTTTGAGAACCATTGTGCTCCCTCCAACTGATCAAAGAGGTCGTCAATCCTCGGAAGTGGGAACTTGTTGATCACGGTCACCAATTTTAGGTGCTGATAGTAAACACAAAGTCCCAAACTCCCATTTTCCTTCTTGGAGAACAATATCAAGGCTTCCCAAGGAGAAACAATGTTCCAAATGAATCCATTCCTCAGCAAGTCCTCTAGCTGCACCCGCAGCTAATGAAGCTCTGTGGGAGCCATTCGATACGTTGGTGTAGATATCGGTCCCATCTCGAGGTGAAATTCAATTTAAAAGTCCACCTCTCTACAAGGGGGTGGACCCAGAATATCATTAGAGAAGACATAGTGTACTGGTCCACCACTACAGGATAACTCGAACTCTCCACATTAACAGCTTCAAAAGTAAGGCTAGCCAACTGATGAGTGATCAGCTGCAATCTTCTCCGAGAAAGTCCATCATGTGCTACAATGGTTACCATACCGTCCTTGAAGGTAAACCTAGTCCCATCAGTGCAGACACACAGTACATTTCACCTAATACAGTCTATATGAGTATGGACTATAGATAACTAGTCCATAACCATGATGACATCGTAAGGCCTTGACGCTGCTACTAGGAGATCCCAGCCAAAGAGCTATCCTCCTAGAGCAATCTCACACTACCTGCACCAGTGAATAATCATTGAACTTGCTCTTGTATAAGTCAATATCTGTAAGGATCGAGCCAACAACCCAGCCAGAATCTCCATGCTCCAAACAGGGGTAATGGAAATAAGAGAATGACTAGAACCTGTGTCTATTAGTACTGCAGCTAAGGTAGAGTGGACACAGATCAAACCTCATATCATCTCTGGAGAATCGTGATCATTGGCCTCAGCCGCCTATAGCTTAGGTCACCCCACATTCTCCAGCTCCCCACAGACCTCCTCGGTTGAATCTCTATCTCTGTCTGGGTGGTCCTTCAACCGTCTGCTGATCATCCGTACAGTGGGTCGTATAGTCACGAGCCTTGTGACCCTACCCGATGCATGTGAAAAACTGCATGCTCCTAGTATGACTCGCTCTGTCTCGGGTTCCCTGCACAACCTATCCTAAGTCATGTAGTCATCCACCTGTAGGTCTGGATTTCTTGGACATCTGCAACATCTGTCTACTACCAACTGCAGAAGACTCTGCTATATGACAGTTGGTGGTGGGTCTCACTGCTGGTGACTGCTCAGCACGAAACCACTCCACTAAGAGATCACTCTCTAACACCCCTGCATACTTTTGGATGATGAGTGAGATCATCGAAGCCCTGATCTCTCTGAAGAGCCTTTTCTAGAAGGTTCAGGCCTAGAGGAATGATTCATGCACCATATCTGTGATGTAACATGAGAGTTTAGGGAACCTCGCTAAGTACTGAGCTACATTCATGCTACCCTTCTATAGATGAAGGATCTCTTGTATGCGCACTACGCAAAGAGTCGTTGGGACAAACTCTTCCCAAAACAGGATCTCAAAGTCTTCCCATAAAAGTGTCACCTTGTCGAGGACATAGAACATTAAGCTCTACCATATGCCTGCTGCTGCCTATAGAATGCTAGTGGCAAGAATCACAATGAGGTTGGCTGGTTTCCCTACCAGTCAGAAGACTCTCACCACAGCCTCCATCCAATCCTTACCTGACTTTGGGTCTGTCTCTCCCATGAACCAGGGTGGCCTCTGGCACTGGAACTCATGCAATGTGATCATGAAACATGCATCGTCTTCTGTTGGGGTTGATGGAATCAATTGCCCTACGGGTAATGGTACCACTGGTTCCTATACTAGAAGAGCGACCTACATCGAGGCCTCGTTGCATGATGGGCAATCAGTGCGTACAACACTCAGAACCCTAGCTAGTTGTTTGTGTTGAGGCATACTGAAAAGAAACAGTTGAGACAAGGTCAATAAGTTATACCATATGAGATGAAACAAGAAATCACAAAGAAAACTCTTGTAAACACACACGCAATCATTGTTTTCTTAAACTGAGTTGTAAATCAAATGTAAGTGTCCTATTGTATGGATACCTCTGCCACTGGACCAACACTGGATTCTCTAAACTAATAACCACACTCACTAAACTTTACACTATTTTCATTAAAAGAAATATCAGAGACCTATATTCTACAAGAGAACTGAATTCTCTGATACCAATTTCTCAAGACCTGTCCCTCGGGGCCAGGGCCGTGACTAACCCCAAGCTCGCCTTCCATAGGCCAGAGGCTGGCGAGTAGAACCAAAGGCATATTCCCTAAAGCTGGGAAGACATTGCCTTTATAACCTATAAACACACACAACCAATAACACAACAAGATACGAATTCAAGTCAAATGAATAGAAAACAGAGTGAGTGCGGTAAGTAAAAAGGTTCCACAATACAAGACCAACTGGAATGTAAAAGGAATACTGTAAAGTACAAGACATATAAAAGTACAAATAACTTGAACAACTCCTATGATCAACCACCAAGGTTACTACATTAAGGGTAGGTACAACTCTCATTCAGTTGTCTCTGCGGTATGCCTCATCTAGGTCCACCTCTGAGCTACCTCTAGTCCAGGTACCCTCGTCCTCAGTCAGCGTTGTCCGTCATCTGTATCCAACAAAACAAGGTGGGGGAATATCTCATGTAGGGATGAGTATAATGATACTCAGTAGGGACCCTGGGACCCTCAAGGTCTCACAAAATTCTACAAAAGATAAACCCAAAACAATGAAATCAATAGATAACCCTACATAGGTATATTACCATATATTACCCGAGTTTTCAAGTAATCCATCTCTATCATGCGGAAAACACAAGGACACTGACTCATCTCACACCAGGTATATCTTTAGGTACATTAGTAGAGATTAATAGATATAACTAATAAATCATCTTACTCCATTAAGAGGCTCTGCTACAAACCTGCATAAAATCACTAGGAGTTGACCCACATAGGATCGCTAGGAGCTGATGTCACGACCCATCCCCCGGGGCCAGTGTCATGACTACCCAAAGCCCTCCTTCAATAGGAAAGGGGCTAGAAACTAGCAGCAAAGAAATAATTACCTATAACAGGGAGAGAATTTCATTTATAACCTATAAACACACACATCAAGATTCGAACCCGAGTAAAATTTATAACCAAAAGAGTGCTAAATGTAATAGGGGCCAGAATTCAAGCCCAATAGTAAAGGTACAAGTACAACTAAAAACAATACAACTGAAGAAATTTAAAGAAAAAAAGGTACTAGGTCATCCTCTGGTATTCATACCTAATGAGTAGGTACAGATAGGCTCCTCAGCACTCCATGTCAGTACGTCTCCTCCTTGTATCGACACATCGTATGGTCCACCTCCAGATATCATCCAGTCCTGGTACTCTCAGCCTCAGTTAGTGCTGTCCTTCATCTGCATCCATCACAACATAGTTCGGGCATAGCACATGCAAAGGTGAGTATAACGATACTCAGTAGGGTCCCTGAGACCCTCTAGGTCTCACAAAATCCACCAAGGATAAACAACAAAGAATGAAATCAATAGATATCCCCACATAGATATATACCCATACATACACCTATGTTATCTTGTGATCCATCTCAACCATGAGGAAAACACAGAAAAACTGACTTAGCTCAATCAAGATTTTATTTAGGGGTAGTATCAAGTTACATCCCTAGTAACATTGTCGAAACCTCAGCTGCTAGAGAACTCCTCCTCTATCGAGTACAGTGGGCCTACTGCGACACCAAGTGTGCTTCCCACTAACCACGGACTATTGAGATACTCCTCTTGTCTATTACTGTGGGTCTGCCACATCACACAGAGGTGCTCCCCACCGTGGGTATGCCGCGTCAACAAGCGCGCTCCCCCTCATAGACTTTGGAGGAACTCATCCCTTCGAGTATTGTGGGACTGCTGCGTCACATAGAGGCGCTCCTAACAATGGGTCTTCCAAAACACAAAGGTGCTCACCACTAGGCTAGAAGAGTAGCTCTGAGTCAAAATGGGCAGTAGTCATCAGGTCTTAGCCAGCAACTAGGTCTCCACACTATGCTCACTCATATCTGGGAACATCCACTCAACAATCTACTGGTTGATACTATAACTATTACGAAGCCCCACAAAGAAGTATCTCAAGGTCAGCCACATTATAGGGGTCTAAACACAATAGACGGCGCATCAATCAAATGCCCAGTTCATGAGTTATTAGAACATTTGTCCCGGGGGCCCGGTTGGATTCGTGCTCGATCCAACCTGACCGAATCTCAACTCTAACCCAAACATTAGTTGGGTATACGCAAAGGTAACATCATGCTCCATGATTTACATCGCCGATGATGTTTTGTTAAATATATGTTCGTGCCAATGATATGGCCGATGGAGCGTAAATAGGTTGTAGTAGTCCAGGGTCCGGTCTGACCCGGTTGGCCAACCAACCTGACCCAGCCTGGGCTGACCCTATTCGGGTCGACCCAACCAGACCCGTTGGGTCTGGCCTGGCCCGTTGGGCGATCCATCCCATTGGATATGGCCCAGCTGGCTGGGCCCAGCCCAGCTGACCATGAGGGGCTGGGGAGAGCCGTGAGGGGGTGGACCAGCCGCAGGTCGGCGCTAGGGTGGTTCAGCTCGGAGTGCGCCGCGTGGGCGACTCAATTCGGGGCGTAGGGCTAGTTCGACTCGGAGGGACACTGGGGTACAGCTCGGGGCGGATCGACCCCTAGGTCGAGTGGCACAGCTAGGGCCGGTTCGGCCATCAGGTGGCATGACCGGGGTTGATTCTGCCGGGAGGCCAGAGCGGCCAGGGAGGCTCGGCCAGTAGATGACACAGCCAGGGAATCTCGGCAGGAAGGCCGGGGTGTGGCGCGGCTCGGGGCCTGTTTGGTCGGCGGCGACACCTTGCCTGTTTGGCCAGTGGGTGGCACGACCGGAGCACAGCGCAGTTCATGGCGCAGTGCAGCCCGGGGCCGGTTTAGCTGAGAGGCCAGAGCGCTGCAGGGGTGGTGCGGGTCGCGGTGGCCACTAGTGGTGGTGCCATTTCCTTCATCGCCTTCACCTCCTACCTTCATTCCGATGAACACCACAAAGAAGAACGATAGAGGGGGTCAGTCCATGTTAATTTGGTCGACACCCTCCGCGTTTATAGTGGTAGCATTTTCCTCAACAAGACAGATGAACAATGAACTTCAAACATTACATCCTCTTAGAATATTCTTTCCCAAACCGCAAAAGAAAACAAGGAATGAATTATCATGAAAATAAATAAACCCCCTACCTCATATTTTTCATTGAAGACGATGAGGAGGTAAGGTCGGTCGTCAAAGACATCCCACTTCGTTTGCCTCCACAAGGTGCTTCTGAGGAAGAAGTCGAAGATGTTCCTCGCCGGAATTCATTGTGGAGGTAGCGTTTCTCGTTGGAGAGTGTAGTCCTCCAATTTTTTGGTGTCACATCACTTTACCAGTACTTCGTCACTTGGTGAAGCCGTCCCAAATCCTCCTCTCAAAAAACATATATATAGGAGAGGGGGATAGATATGTAACAATTGTTGAATTTTTGATGGTTCATTTAATATGAACCTTCATAAATCCCGATGACACTGTTACATAATTTAAAAAAGGGGAAATCCAATTAATTTACGTTTCCATAATAAAGTGGTTCATTGGCAGAATTTAAAATGTGGAGGGGTTGAAGAGGCACCCACCACATTTATTAGGGTGTTGAGGAATTCTCCCAATTAAAGGTGGGTTCAAATGGGGGCTAATATCGGGTGGTCCCCCCCACCATAACCTCTAATGGGAGGTTAAGGTCTGGTGGTCCCCACTTCCAACTTCAACATTGAGGTTTATTTCCGGTGGAACCTACATCCCACCACCCACATGTGTGTTTCTAAAAAAAATAAAAATGTCACACACTTTTATTTTTAATTTATTCTTACCCGAAAAACCCAAAAACAATCTTTCATCCTCGACCTACCATCATCAAGATGAAAGTATTTTTAAGTGAATATCAGTGCTGCGAGTTCAATGGTGACCTCATATTTTAATTCTGAGCACCGGTTCAAAAGTTAGAAAAAACCCACTCGCACGTTTACTGAATGTACTAGAAATAAAGTTCAGAAATTCATTACATGTATTCTAGGCCTCAGAATCACACGCCATAAATTTTCTCAAACTCGTAAAATTCCCATATATTTAAAAAAATCATGGAAATTCTGAGTCTTTACATTCTCCAAAACTCATGATTTATGTCCCCGTTAGATAGAACTCAAACTATGGGAACAAGTTGGGGTACTGATCATGAATCTGAGCATCCCGCTCCCATGTGCTCTCTAGGAGGTTCCCGTGCTGCCGGCGAACGTGCACTAGAGGTATCAACTCTACACGAAGGAACCACTCATGTCAATCCTCAATCTCTACTAGAACCTCTGTAAAGGTCTCACCTTAGTTTATGTCCAGCTCCCCATGTTAGATAATGTGAGATGTGTCGTGCACATATCTCCTCATCTAGGATACATGGAAGACGTCATGCACCAAGTGCAACTGATGTTGAATAGCTAAGTATTATGCCACCTCTCCATGTCTGCTAAGAACATGAAAAGGACCAATGAACCACGAAGATAACTTGCCGACTTGGCCAAATCTCTATATACCTCGTCAGGGTGAGACCCGTAGAAAGACGTGGTCACCATCCTCGAACTCTAGAGGTCTCTGTCTCCTATTTAAATACAACTTATGCATGCTATGTGTAGTCTTCATCTACTCTGGGATGATCTGTACCTTCCATATGGTAGCCTGTACCATCTCTGGTCCCACTAGTGTTGACTCCCCTGGGTCAGTCTAGCAGAAGGGTGATCTGCAAGGTTTTCTGTATAATGACTCAAAAGGTGACATCCATATATTGGAGTGATAGATTTTATTTTATGAAAAACCCATCAAAGGTACATGATCGTCCCATGTGCAGCTAAAGTCGAGGACACAAGCACATAGCATGTCCTATAGTGTCTAAATTGTCCGCTCAATCAGGCCATCCGTCTGAGGATGGAAGGCGGTTCTCAAACAAAGCCGTGTCCCGAAAGCCTCATGGAACCCCTTCAATATCTTGGAAGTAAAACATGTGTCATGATAGGAGACAATCATTGAAGGTACTCTATGTAGCTGCACAATCTTTTTTCACATAGAAGGGTCCCAGTCCCTCTACTGAACCCTGATCTCTGATCAGAAAAAAGTAGGCCGACATGGTGAGTCGTTTGATGATCACCCGAATAGAGTCTTAACCTCTAGATTTATGTGGAATTCCTGTCACGAAGTACATGGATATCCTATCACACATATAATCTAGAACCTCTAAAGGCTGAACCTAGCCTGCTGGTACCTGATTCCCCTCCTTCACTTGCTAACAAGTGAGGCATCGAGAGACAAACTATGAAACTGCTTTCTTCATTCCCAGCCACAAGTGTTGTCGTTGGAGGTCCTAGTACATCTTCGACACTCATGGATCTACTACTAAAGGGGATGTATGGAACTCCCTCAACACCTCCTCTTGATGTCACACTAGTACCATGATACTTCATCAGAAGAGGATGATGTGATCCCCACCTTCAGAAAATAAATCAGGTGCCTATCCTGTGGATATCTGAGAACGTCGTGTCTCACATTCAGTGTAACGACATTTCACCTACATGATTCACTGAAGAAGTGGGAGTGTGACTGTATGATACTAAAGAAAATCTTCTCCATAATGTTCCATAATGTATATTTTCAAATCAGCCAGCTGCTTCGTCACCTCACCTAGCAGCTGTATACCAGACCACCTGCGGAGTGCATCAGCAACAAAGATTCACTTCCCAGGATTATAGACTCTCTTGAAGTCATAGTCCTGAATAAACTCAAGACAAAGTCTTTGTCTTAGGTTCAGGTCCTTCTGAGAGAAGATATTCATGAGAATATTGTGATCAGAGTACACGGTAAAACGCTTTCCCATCAGATAGTGTCACCACATCTTCAAGGTGAAGACCACTGCTGCTTACTCTAGGTCATGGGTATCGTAGTTCTGCTCATGTTGTCTCAACTGTAGAGAACCATAAGAAATCACTGCTTTCTACTACCTCAGGACACATCTGAGTCTGCTACATGATGCATCTAAGTAGACTACGTACCATACGCCATCCTCAATAAGCTTCATGATAGGGGTAATAATCAGCATCTTCCTCAACTCCTGAAAGCTCTACTGGAATATCTTCGACCGCACAAAGGGTTTCCCCTTCTTATTCATAGCTGATAGTAGTCCTATAATTCTAGAGAAATCTGGCACAAATCACTGGTAGTATCCAGCCAATCCCAGGAAACTCCGTACCACCATCACAATGATAGGTGGTTCCAAAGAGTTGGGGATGCTGAGGGAGAAACACTGGGTCGAATGAATCCCTACACCTACATGTATTCCAGCTATACCCGAATCTCACGAGGATCTGCTGGAGACATCCAATATGATGATGTAGATATCGGTGTCATCTCGGGGAAAACGTCAATGTAAATCTCCACCTTTATATGAGGAGGTAAACCTGGGACATCATCAGGGAAAACATCCATGTACTGGTCCACAACTACATGATAAATTGGACTGTCCACATCAACAGCTCCAAGGGTAAGGCTATCCAACTGATGATTAATTGGATGCACTCTCCTCAATGAAAGTCCATCATGTTCTGCAAAGGCTCCCTTTTTTCTAGTAAAGGTAAACATGGTCCCATCAGTGTGGACACCACACATATTACGCCTAATATAGTAATTATGAGCATGAACTATAGCTAACCAGTCCATACACAAGATGACATTGTAAGGCCTCAACATCACTACTAAGAGATCATAGCTGAAGCTCTCTCCTCCTAGAGTAATCTCACACTACCTGAACCAGTGCATGATCATCGAGTCTACTCCCGTAAGAGTTTTTAGCCATAAGGATCGAGCAAACAGCTCCATCTGAATCTTTGAGCTCCAAACGAGAGAAGTGGAAGTAAAAGAATGATTGGAACCTATGTCTATAAGTATTTCCGCGGTGGAATAGACATAGACCGTACCTCGAATCATCTCTGGAGCACCATGATTGTAAGCCTTGGCTACTGGGAGTAGAGCTCTCCCCTATCCACCTGCTCCTTGCGGTCGGGGTGGATATCCTTGTGGTGGTGGCAGTAATATCTCGAATCGTCTCCCACCACCACCAGCACATCCAGCTCCTCTGCCTCGTATGCCTACTCCATGCGGACCACCTCTATTGAATCTCTGTCTTTGCCTCAGAGGTCCTTCGACTGTATTCTGATCATCTGAATGGTGGGTTGGGCAGTCACGAGCCATGAGACCCTGCCCGCTGCTTGCATAACTTTGCCGGCTCCTCACATGTTGTCTCTTCCTCGAGTGCTCCTCACAACCGATCCTGAGTCATGCGGTCATCTACCTATAAATCTGGTCCTTTTGGACCTCAGTGACGTCTGTTTGCTGCCAACTGCGAAAGACTCCACTATGTGATGACTGGTAGTGGGTCTCACTACTGGTGTCTGCTCAACAAAAAAACTCTCCACCAAGAGGGCTCTCTCTAACACCCCCGCCTGCGTCAGGATGCTAAGTGAGATCACCAAAGCCCTGATCTCCCGCCCGAGTCTCTGCTCGAAGGTTAGGGCCCTGAAGAATGGGTCCTGCACCATATCGGTGGAGTATCGTGAGAGGTCAGTGAAGCTCGCTGAGTAATAAGATACAGTCATGCTGCCCTTCTGCAGATGATGTAGCTCTTGTATGAGCACTGCACAAAGAGTTTCTGGGAAAAAATCTTCCCGAAATAGGCTCTCAAAGTCTACCCAGAGAAGTGTCAACCCGTTATGAACCTAGTGCATCAAGCTCCACTATCTTCCTACTATTTCCTGTAAATGGCTGGCATCAGGCATCACCATAAGATCGGCCGATGTCCATACGAGTCAGAAATATCTTACCCCAGCCTCCAGAAAATCCTCATCTGTCTACAGGTCTATATATCCCAAGAACCTGGGTGGGATCTGGTGCTGGAACTCGTGCAACACACTCATGCGGCATGCACTCTCTAATGCTAGGGCTGGTGGCATCAGTGACCCAATGATTAATAGTACTAATAGTACCACCACTTGAATAGGGCCCTGCATCGAGGCCTCGTAAATCGGTGGGCTATCTGTGCGTATGATTCTCATAACTCTATCCGGCTATCTACGTGGAGGTATCCCAGAAAGAAATAGGTGTGATACGGTTAAAAGTTATACCTGGTGACCTGACCTGGTGAGTTGAATTAATGAAAACTTTTGAAAACACACACGCAATTAGTGTTTTCATGTATTGAGTCAGAAATCAGATGTCAAGGACTGGGTGTATGGGTACATCGGCCGCCGCACCAACACTAGACTCCATGAACTGAAAACCACACTCACTACACATAACAATATTGCTTCACAGAAAAGACTAGAGTCTTTTGTTTTGTGGTATAACCGACTCCTTTGATACCAATTTTTCATGACCTATACCCCAGGACCCATTCCGTTACTACCCCAAGCCCGCCTTTTATAGGCCAGGGGCTGTTGACGTGCACCAAAGGCACAATTCCTTAAAACTGGGAAGGCATTTCCTTTATAACTTGTAAACACACAAAAAAAGATATGAACACGAGTAAACTGTAAAACCAAAAGAGTGCAGAAAGTAAAAGGGTCTAGAATACAAGCCCAATAGTAATGGTTCATGTACAACTGAAAACAATACAACTGAAGAATATAAATAAAAGTAGTTACTAGGTCGTTCACTGGGATTCCAACATGAAGGGTAGGTACATATATCCTTCTCAACACTTCACGTATATCTGTCTCATCCTTGTATTAACACATCATATGGTCCACCTCTAGATATCGTCCAGTCCTGGTATGCTCAGCCTTATTCAGCAATGTCCGTCATCTGTATCCTACACAATAAGGTGTGGGAATAACCCGTGAAGGGGTGAATATAACGATACTCAGTAGGGACCCCGAGACCCTCTAGGTCTCACAAAATCCACCAAGTATAAACCAAAAATATTTAAATAAACAGATAACCCAACATAGGTATATTCCCATACATACACAGAAGTTATCAAGTGATCCATCTCAATCATGAGGAAAACATAGAAAAACTTACTCACCTCAAACAAGATTTTATTCTATGGGTAGTATCATGTAACATCCCCAGTCACATTTTCAAAACATCGACTACTGGAGAACACATCCTCTATATAGTATAGTGGGCATGTCATGACACCAAGCACGCTTCCCACTAACCTTGGACTGTTGAGGTACTCCTCCTATCAAGTACCGTGCGTCTGTCGCATCACATAGAGGCGTTTCCCACTGTGGGTCTACCGCGTCACTAAGCGTGCTCCCCCTCATAGCCTACTGAGGTACTCCCCCCATAGAGTACCATGTGTCTTCCACATCATAGAGAGCCTCCCACCATGTTTTTTCCGCAATATAAAAGATGCTACCCACTGGGCTAATAGAGTCACTCAGAGTTAAAACGGACAGTAGTCTTCAGGATTCAGCCAGCTATTAGGTCTCTGCACTATGCTCACTCTTCTTCGAGAGGATCTTCTCCAGGGGCTACTAGTTGATACTCCATCTATCACGAAGTACCACAAGGAAGTATCTCATGTTCTTCTATGTCATAGGGGACTCAACGCAATAGGCAGTTCATTAATCAGACGCCCAATCTGTGAGTTATTAGCTTTTTAGTCTCTGGGGCACTGTTGGTTTCGTGCACGATCCAACCTGATCGTATCCCAAATATACCCCAAAATCTTTTGGTGTATATTCAACGGTACCTGCACACTCCATGATTTGCAGCACTGCTGATGGTTCGTCAAACCGACGTCCGGTGACAATGATATGTCCGATGTAGCGCAAATTGGTCATAGTGGGACTCGATCGGATCTGACCCTATCAGACCGACCTGGTCCGACCCAGTAGGGGCCAACCCAGTCCAGTAGTTCTCAAGGGGCCACGTGAGAATTGAGGGCGTGAACCAACCATGAGGGTGTGGACCGGTCGTGAGGGAGTGGACCACCTGCGGGTCAGAGGTAGGGTAGTTCGGCCCAGAGGGCGCCACGTGGGTGGCTTGGCCCAGAGCACAGAGCCGGTTCGGCTCAAAGGGACATGGGGGCACAGATCGAGGCAGCTCGGCTGGGGGATGGGAGGTGCGACCGGGGCCTATTCATCCAGCGAGTGGCGGGACCAGGGAAGGTTCGGCCAATAGGCCAATGGTCGGGGTGGCTCGGCTGGCCAATGGCACGGCCAGGGAAGCTCGACCGAGAGGCCTGGGTGAGGCACAGCTGAGGCGCAGCATGGATCAGGGCCGGTTCAGTCGGGGGCGACACGAGACGGGTTTGTCCAGCGGGGGGCGCGACGGTTTGCGGTGCTGCCAGGGCGCGATGCAACTCGGGGTCGGTTCAGCCAGGAGGACGAAGATCCGTGAGGGCGATGTGGGTCACTGTGGTCATGGGTGGTGGTGTCATTGCCTTTCTCTCCTTCCTTCATTGCGATTAACACCACATAGAATAACAACATAGGGGGTCGGGCCATGCTATTTTGGCACACACCTTCCGCATTTAGGGTGGTTGCATTTGGCTCAACAAGAAAGAAGAACGATGAAATTCAACCTTTACAACCTCTGCCTCGATTATTTCCCAATCCGAAAAAGAAATCAAATAAATTATAATCAGACAAATATACAAACCCCCTACCTCATATTTTTCATTGACTACGATGAGGAGGGAAGGTCTGTCGTCGAAGATGTCCCACATCGGTTGCCTCCGCAAGGTGCTTCCGAAGAAGAAGTCGAAGTAATTCCTTACCGACATTCTTCGTGGAGGAAGTGTTTCTTGTTGGAGAGCGTAATACTCAAAGTTTTGGGAGTCGTATCAATTTACCAGCACTTCGTCGCTTGATGAAGCCGTCCAAAATCCTCCTCCCAAGCTGCATATATATAGGTGAGGGGGACAGGTATGTAATGATCGTGGAATTTATGACGGTTCATTTATTTGGAACCTTATTTAATCCCAACGATGTTGTAACATAATTTAGAAAGGGGGAAATCCAATTAATTCCCTATGGCATAATAATGTGGTGAGTTGGTACAATTTAAAAATTGGAGGTGTTGAAGAGGCTCCCCCCACATTAATTCGGGATTTTAGGGATTCTCCTAATTAATGGGGGTTTCAAGGGGGTTTAATATTAGGTGGTCCCCACCACCATAACCTCTAATGGGACGTTATGGTTTGACTGGTTCCCACCACCAAAACCTTTCCTGGTAGGTTAAGGTCTGGTGGTCGCCACTTCCATCATCCAAATGGAGGTTTAACTCTAGTGGATCACACCTCCCAACACTCACATGGGTGTTGAAAATAGAAAAACATGTCACCAACTTTTATTTTTATTTTATTCTTACACAAAACCCCCCAAAAACTGTCATTTAACCTCAACCATCTATCATCGATGTGAAAGTATTCTTAGGAAAACATCGGCACTACAATTTCAACGGTGCCCTCAAATTTCAATTTCGAGAACCAGTTCAAAAGTTAGAAAAAACTGCTCGAACTTTTTTTGAACGTACCCAAATTGAAGATCAGAAATTCATTTCGGGCACTATGGGCCTCAGAATCACGCGCCGTAAATTTCACAGACTCGTAAAATTCCCATATATTAAAAAAGTGGAATGTTTGGGTCTTCACAGCTGACCCAAATATGATGGTTAGAGCTAACCCACACATTTTCTCTAGGAGCTCACCCACGCATGATCACTAGAGCTGAACCACATAGGATCGACCAGAGCTGACACACACAGGATCGCTGGAGCTGACACACACATGATTATTAGGAGCTAACCCACACAAGATCTCTAGAGCTGACCCACATAAGATCACTGGGATCTGACCCACATAGGATCACTGAAGATGACCAACACAATATCTCTAAGAGCTGAACCACACAATATCACTAGGAGATGACCCACACAGGATCACTAGAGTTGACCCGCACATGATTGTTAGGTGATCACTCTTCTTGTCACAACTAGCGACTAGGTTTCCGAACTAGGCTTGATCATCTCTGAGAGAGTTCGCTCATCACACCACATGTCGATTCTCCAACTTCCAAGATGTCTCCTGAAAAAGTATCTCGTAGGGCCGCCATGTAATAGGGGTATCAATGCAACAGACGGTGTGTCAATCGTACGCTCAGTATTTGAGTTATTAGCCTTTTAATCTCAGGGACCTGGTTGGATTTGTGCTTGATCCAACCCGACCGTAACCCCATCATATCCCAAATCACTAGTGGGGTATAATCAAAGGGAACTTCTCACTCTAATATTTCTAGTTCTGCTTACGGGTCATCAAACGGACGTCTGGTGCCAAAGTTATGGCCAATAGAAAGTAAATGGGTCGTAGTGGGTCCGGGTATGGGCTGACCCAGTCGGACCGACCCGGCCTAACCCGGTCTGAGTTGACCCGGACCGACCCTCTTGGTCCGGAGCGTCCCGCGCTGGGTAGTCTGACAGGCCGCGAGGGGCCGCAGAGGACCTCAGGGGGTGAAGCGAAAGAGGCTCAGCCGCATGGTAGATCTGTAGCGAAGGGTGCCGCAAGGGTGGCTCCGCCCGGGTGTGCTGCACGGGCGGATCGACCAGGGGGTGCCATGAGTGCCACATTACCGAGTGGTTCCATGAGGTAGGCTCAGCTAAGAGGGGGATCGATGGGGTTGTGGGAAGCGTAGTGGGCCGCGGACGGTGGCGACAGCTCAGGGGGGGGGGGAGGTCGTGGGCGGTGGCTCAACTACAGATGGCAGTGGCAGCTCGGGCGGTGGCTCGGCCGTGGATGGTGGCAGCGGCTTGGGCGGCGAGGCTGAATGAAGTGGTAGTGTCTCTGATAGTGGCAGATGCTTGGGGGAGGCTAAACCGTGGATGATGACGACAGCTCGGCCAGGGATGTTGGCAGCGGCTCGGGCAGCAAGGCTGCAGGCAGCGGCAGTGGCTCAGATGGCGGCAGGGGCTCGAGAGCAGCAACTCAGACATCGACATTGGCTCGGGGGTGGCTTGACTATGTACGACGAGGCGTCGTGCCTTCGTCGGTGGTTAGTTTATCCGGCGTCTCTCTTCGTTCATCGTCGGGGTGTATGCCACATTCTTCCATCACAAAGAACACAATTTGGAAGAATGGATAAGGGGTTGGACCATGTTTGTTTGGCCCGCACCCTCTGTGTTAGAGAGGTAGCAAGCGGCTCCATAAAAAATAGGAGTCAATAATGAAGAACTCTTTGATTCAATATGAATCGTGGATAAACTCATTTTGGTTGATCCAAATTCTACATGCCTTCCAAGAACGAGAAAATTAAACGATAAAAATGATGTATTTAATAAAAACTCCCTACCTTGGATTATTCATTGACAATGTCACATGAAGGAAGTACGTACATAGATTTATTATAGATGAAGACGTCCCACATTGGATGAAGTCATAGATATCAGCGTTTGTCGCACCCTCCACATGCCTCTGATTCCAGTTCATTCATTGGTTTTTCGTAGTCAAAGTCCTTCTTCGTCGGCGAGAGTGTTTTTTGTTGGAGGATGGGATTCTCCAAGATTCTCCAAATAGATCTCTCCTTTTCCAACCAAAAGGTAATTTAGTGCAAATCTTATTTAACTTAAGAAGAAATTATTTTGGAACACACACACACAAGTTTCAAAAATTAAATTATGGCTATGGCACAGTTAATGTGGAGTAAGCTCTAGAGACTCCTCCACATTAAAGAGGGAGTTGATAGGTTTATCCCCCATTATAAGGGTAGTTCTAGTGGTTTATAACATGGGAGTTTCCCACCACCACAACCTCTCATGGGAGGTTAGGTCCAAATGTCCCCACCATCATAACCTCTCATGAGTGGTTTAGGTCTGGGGGTCCCCACTTTTCAACATCCACATGGAATAAAAATAAAAATAAAAGCTACACAATTTTATTTTTATTTTATACTTTCGCGAATAAGTGAAAATATAACTTCCACTTTTGACCTACTACGGTCGAGGTGAAGGTATTTATAAGAGAATACCGCAACCGCGAGTTCAACGGTACCCTCAAATTTTAATTCTGAGCACCCGTTCAAAATTTAGAAAATCCCACTCGCATGTTTACTGAACGTACCCAAAAAATGTTAAAAAATTCTTTATGGGCACTTCAGGCCTCAGAATCACGAGTCGTCAATTTTCACATACTCTTAAAATTTCCATTTATTAAAAAAAATGGAAATTTTGGGCCTTAAAATTATGGGTTGTGGTATTAATCTATAGAGATGAAATGTTTTACTATACTATGTAAAATAGCCTTAGTAATTATGATATAGAGAAAACTATTGATAAAACATGATGATATTCACATGAATGACTATTTTTTATATTTTATCCATATTTTTATGTTATTTTTCATGCTATTTGTATTATGATATTCGTCATGATTATATTACCATGCCTTAATGATATTCTCATAATTCATAAGCTAAGCATCTTTTTTTATTATTCTCTTGTTGGGATTTATGATATCCCCCTTCATTAATTTATTTCCCTAGGATATGGGATATAATAATATTTAAATAAGAAGAACTAATCAATATTTCTTCCATGTAGAGTGAAGAATGTATTTTTTACCTTATATTAAATTTTAATTTCCAAGATACTAAGCAACATAAGATCCTTAACATTGTTAAATGTTTAACAATGTAATAAATGGTTTATGAAATAAAAAATATGTTCTACATAGTTGGTATCAATGGATAATTTAGTTATTAATTAGAATTATGATAATAAATCATTAGTAAAAACCCTTCGAATATGTATAAATATCATAACAATTCATGTTATTTTTTCAAGTATCAAGTAATCAGGTTCAATTAAAATACATATATGTATGAATATAACATGTTAATGTGGATCTGGAATATATGTTCTTAGATGTAATAACACCAAAAATAATTTATTGAGAAACAATAATATGTGAACTATAGAACGCCAATAGGTTTTACTGTACACATGGTTTGAAAATACTAAGGGATATTATTTAGTCAAATACATTCTTGACCAAACCATTATTTATGGAAATATAATATTGAAAAAAATTAATAAATATTTAATTATATGATATTAGATTAATAATATTATAAAGTATTAGGATTAATATTTCCATTAAAATCCTTATTATATGATTCCAAATAGTAAAAAACTTATATCATAGGTTTTATCCATAAAAAAAATTGGAAATAATTAGATGGAACCTATCATGTAATTGATGAAATAGATAATGTGATGACACCCTTCCCAATATGGTTGATCTAGAGTCGAGAACACTATAATGATGAAAATCAGTAAACTAAATTAATGAATAATGATTGAAAACATGCATATCATCCCATGGCACCATAGAAGGAACAACAAGAAAGGGAACCCTTGATACATCATTGAACCCTAGTTTTTAGTTAAACCACTAATGGAATAATTTGGAAAATATAATAATTAATATTTAAAGAATGTTTTGTATAATAAATTATTTAAAAATGATAATGTTAAATTGGTTGTTTATTTCTTAAAGGGAGTTATTCATCGGTGATTGAAAGTGATCAATAACAAAAATCCAAGGGAATATGGGGACACTATATTATGGGAATACTTCAAAAAAGTTTTTACATCTTGTATTTTAATCATACCCTCCTGGAAAAAAACTAGGTTAATTTATTATGTTGAAAAAATTTAAATAATATATTATTTGGAAATTATGAAATGATCATTACAAGACTCACATATTATCCATTCATAATTATCATTGATTTTAATATAAACACTGTTGGATTCAATTGTTTACTAAGATAGAATCTATAAAAGACAATAGAAATTTGAAACATTAGGTGTTATAATGTGATACTGTGGTCTTATCCTAAAGTTGAAATAGATTTTGGAGATTCCAATTGGTTCAATGGGATGAATGATAAAAAGAGATGTATGGAAAATAACATTATAGATTCCCCAAACCATGAAATGAATTTTTTGAAACTACAAAATCCATTATGAGATATATATGAAAAAAATCACTTAGATTGTTCTATTCATGTGAGTGTGTTGGGAAATTAATGTTGTTAGGTAATCAAATTTATTAAAACTAATATGTACATCAAAATCCAAAGCCCCTTAGTACTGATAATTATTGAAGGATAGATCACGAACATCTGACATTGTATTTTCTTCATGATTCGAGATCATGGTCACTTACCAGTTCAAAAATCTAAATGTGATATATAGAATCTATGTCTGTGTTATTTCTAACCATGTCTGGTTGGAAAAAATATTGATATATGATTTTCTTCAAGGGGGATGACTGAAATGCCTTAAAAATTCCATTATGTAATCAGTATAACTATTATTTTAGTAATAATTTTCATTTTTGAGCTTATAGAAATAATTTTACATTCCATTTTATATTTACACATTGTAGGAAACTATAACATTTAATAGTAATGGGATTATTTGATTAAATAATAAAAATAGTATTATTTTTAGAAAATATAAACATCTCATATTAAAATATATTTTATAATTAATTTAGGTGTTTTAGATAAAATATAAATTCATGAAATAATATTAAAATATAATTTTTAAATGTATATATTGTTTAACCAAATCCTAGTGTATTTTTATAATAGTAAAAATATTTATTTTTCCATGAAATTTCAAAATTTCTATAAAAATATAATTTATTTTAAAAATGAAATTCTAATTTTTAACTTTTTTTGATAAAATAAATATTAATTTGTGATTAAATACAAAAAAAATTATCATAGTGTTAATTTATTTCTATTTTCTAAAAACAATAATTTATCTATGTTAGAATATGACAACAATTATTATAATAAAAAATGATAAATCTTATGATATAATTTTGATATAATCATGGATAATTTTTTTAATCATTATTGTTAATAAAAAAATGTATAAGGAAGAAATATTTATATAATATTTTATAGTTAGAATCACATTCGTAATATTTTGAAATCAAGGATTTTATACTTTCTAAAAAATGGATATTTATGAGTTATATGATTATCAAATTCATTTTTATTTTCAACCCTTTAATAATTTTAATGAATGAAAATAGTTTTATTATTTCGAATTATATGGTATGAATGAGTTAATATGGTTAATTAAATTTTTATATAGATAAATTTTAACATGGTAAAAAATACAGTTACCAAAGAATAAGTAAAATAAAGTAGTTGGATAATATTAAATGGTGAAAGAATAAAATAGGTAAAATTAAAAAAATAAAATTTTTCTTGAATTTTTATGACCTTACCCAACCATTATAGAAAAAAATTCAGCCAAAATGATTAGAATTAATTCCATCAAATTTTGGTTATCCTTAAATAGAAAACTATAATTATTTTTTCAATTAATGACACACCTCCTCCAGAATAAATACCACTGTTCCACCACAACTCTCTATACAAATCCTATAATCATGATGTAATTATCAATTCAACTTCAAAATAGTCCATAAATTCTTACCTAAAGGTCTCATGAATCCATCCTCATGTTTTAAGAAAAAAATACTCATGTTAAGGGAATTCCTCTTTCATCTTATTAATCAATGTACTGATTTTGCATTAAACTTCTGAATATTAATCTTATCTTTTATATTATAATATTGATATTTTTCTTATATAATATATTATTATTTTTCCTTAAGAGTCATCAATTACCTCAAATTATTCACTTTTCATAAGACAAAATGAATATAATCATACTTCTAAATTCATTTCATGATTTTCTATTTTCTACATGAAAAATTATCATCTTAAAAATACTCAATCCTGTTCCATTTCTAATGGTAGACACATATATATAAAATCATTTTATTCAATTTGGTATTTACATATATGAAACCCATATTCATATTTATTTTATTTTTAATTTTTTCCTGTTCAGAATATTAATAACTCTGTACACAATCATTTTAATATGAAACTCAATCTTTATTCTCCATTAGTTATAGGAAAAAATGATTTATTATGATCATTTTGTCTCACTTTAATTAAACAATGGAAAGGATGTTCCCTAATATAATTTCAAATCATGTGTTAATATTTAAATATATATAAATGAAATGTTTTATAATTACCTCATGAATGTGCTTGTTAATTATTATTTATGAAACCCTAGCGATAATCCTTAGTGGCATGCTTATGAATAACTCATCTTTATGTTCTAGAAACATTTACATGTCATGATTCATTTTATTTCATTTATAATATTCAAATTGTATACATAATCATTCCTTATTGATATGCTTCTTCCTCACAAGTTTAGTATCTCCTATAATTATTCCCAGACTAGGCTTAATGCTCATCCATTTCACAGATGCATGTCCCCAGGATATGTGATGCAGTATAATTATTATTCAAAGAACCCATAATGATTATTATAAGAATTTTATGATTTTCTTATATTATGTTCTTACATTAAATACGCTAAATGAAAAAATATACTCTGTATTATTAAATGGTGTACTGTGTAATGAAATATTAAGGAAATAAAAAGGGAATGTTTATATATAAATGATCTTTATTACTTATTGCACATAAAATAATATCATCTATATTGAATAACATGGAAACATGATTTTAATATATAAATAAAATATTCATTAAATTTTTTATGATATCAGAGGGATTATTAAGTCCATATAAAATCTGTAAAAATTAATTATAATCATATATTATATGCAATGAAATCATGGGTATTTAATCCTCATTAAACATAAACATATTATGACCAAAATAATTTTTTATCTTATAAAATTATTGAAGTCCTCACAATTGATCAGAAAAATAATCGATTAGGGTAGACTACACTTTTTAATTAAATTGATCATGTTACATTCTTGATAATCAATGAAAAGACACATTAATCAATCATTCCACCAATGTAAAAGAAAACGTTCACCTCAAACTGACACACTAGACAGTATGAATCCATTGTCATGATTGACCTATATATTCTTATTCAATTCCTATAACTCAACTATGGGTCAATCATTAAGGAGACATTGAAATTTTTAATACAATATGTACGGATTATATTAAAAATTGAACTACAGGATTTAGAGTTAACAAAGGAGTCTATATTGAAAATACCACAAAAAAATTTCACAATATTGTAATATACTAACTTTTGGGTTTCTATAAAAATATCTCAGATAATTAACCTTCACCAATAAGAATTATCATCCAAAATATATAAGTTAATTCCATTAGAATTTCATATTCATGCACACAGTATATTATGATCATAGATTTATTTGGTATATTAAACGTGACTTAAATTCCATATATATTGATCTATAATATATTAAAATAATTAAAAAACATTCTTATAACCAAATAAAATATTAAAATACTTATAATAAAATTATTTGTAGGAAAAAAATCACATTAACTTAATTCAAAGAGGATCTATGGACTTTTTATGTGACCATTATACGATTAAGAGTTTTCAAAAATATAAAAATATTTAATAATATAGGTGGTAATTCAAAATAATTAGAAAATTATTGTGATATAAATGTATGGTTTATTCCAAAAAAAAGAAGTAATTTGTTGGTCAGGATTAGATTATGTGTATAACTTTCACTATGTTATTATTATACCCCACATTGGTAATACTCATCACTAGAGATTTTTGACTTTTCATTGGGCTTAATAAGGGATTGATGATGATCATCCCCATACAAAATAAGATTAATTCATTGTTGGAATAATTAATATAATCCTTTTTTATGATACAATAGTGTTTTAGTAGTTTGTTAGTTGGCATTATTTTTCCCTGTATTGTATTAACCATCTAATTCATAACTAGTCCACATTAATCAATTTTATGAAAATACTTTAAAAATTTAATACAACTCTCAGTTCTATTAAAGAAATATCATTTATGTATACTCCCACATTTAAATATTATAGGTGGATTAAATTTCATTCCACCATGTTATTTATTCATGTTTTCAATAGAATTGATGTTCATTTTCATATTCAAATCATGGTAAAAATGAGAATATCCATTTTTTATTTCTACCTTGACATCACCTAAAGTGATTTATTCATATATTCTAGGTTATCATATAACTAATTTCTTTTGGATAAATTTTTTTGTGCCATAACATAATCAATAACTTTTTACTTTAGAGATTCTATTTACACTATAATAATTCATTGAAAATCCAATAGAATTTTCCATAAAATTACTAATGGATTCATCATCTTTTTTATTATGATTCCTAAATTATAACTTAATTTTTATATTTACAATATGAGGGAAGTACCAAATGAAAAATATCTTTTTAAACTAATAACCATCAATGGGTTTAATGCCTTCTCATTTCATTTATTATTTACAATCTTTCACCAGTTATTTTATTTTTATTCTAAATTATAAATGGATAAGATAAATTGTCATGTTTCAGGCACCAAAGATCAAAATTTATTTTTCTTTGAAATGTTGATACATTTATTAAACACTAATGAATATGATAACCTTCTAATTGAATGTAAGTATTTCATAATGAAATAATAAGTAGTATATTCTTCTCTATTTTGATCATTTATAAGATCAACATGATTCACAACCTAACAATGATTCTTGAGAAGAAAAAAATATTTTACATTCAGAATATCTTATAATTTGGATTTTAAGGTTGAATATAATTTCATTTTGCAACAAATTAATTGTTATCATGAAGTCTTTTGGATCCATCCACTGACTAAAAAAATGTTTAAGAATCAAATTGTAATAATCATAGTGAGAAATCATATAATAATGAATAAATATTTTATAGTATACCCATATATTGACACATTATTTTCAATATATTAGATCATAGGTTCAGGATTGGTTACATATATAATGATACATAATTCTTATAAGATGATATGACATATTTTTAGAATAATATTCATTAATTTTCATAAAATACATGACTGAGGACCCTAATAGTTTAGTGTCTTTGGGAAAATCAAATAAAATCATTTTAATTCCTGAAATATATTCTATTTCTCCCATAAATATATTCTTATTATGTACACATCATATAAATATGCTAAATTAAAATGATCTTCATAACTGTGGGAAATGAATCATATGAATGGATGATCTCATATTGCAGTACATGTATACAATGTGATATATGTAAGCACAACATGAATATAAGGGTATTATAATATATGAATAATAATTGAGAACAATAAAAGATTTATGAAATATCATAAATGATTGAAATGAAATTAAAAATGGTATTTAATAATACAGTAATTATAAGGTAATGATATAACATGAGGTATAATAGATTAACATTAGAAAAAGATATATTTTTTAAAACACTTACATCGAGAAAATAATTTCCTCATAAGTCAAGCCTCATTGAGAAAAAAATATCATGGAACTCCACATGTAGATATACATCTGTGGGAGAACACACCACCTTTGCTAATGGAAACACTTTTATAATAGTGCAGTGGGTTCGCTACCCAAACAATCATAAGTATCAAGGTTCACTCCTAATACCACGATACCGTAAAAATCCATTACTAAACCGAGTTTAATCCCCGCTACATTAATTTTAATTTTATGAGAAATAAATCTTTACCCAAAGAATTAAATTGAGATATTGGTCTCACCAATATTTTAAAAAAACCCACTATAACTGGTTATTACCTAAACACACTTGTTTTTATAATATCACTATAATAAAATATTTAAAATCCACTATATGTATTATATAAGATATTAAAAATATCATCATATCAGAACTAATGAACAAAAATTGGTTTTATATTCATTTCATGATATCGTACATGTGGAAATGAAAAATGATTCATAATCATTTCATCACATTATAAATATATAACTTATAGAAAAAGAATTGTGATTTATAAAACATTTCACCTTCTATACCACATTTAATAGAAATTTGTTTCATAAATGTAATTTAATTATTAAAATATTCATTTCTATGATATAATTAAAATTTTATCCTTTGCTAATATTCCTAGTAAATCATAGGAAACTTCAAAGGTGGTCATCTTAGTTGGGGAATGATTTTTAAAGGTTATATTGGACATTTATTTTAAAAAATATCATTTACACTATGGAAATAAATTTTATATGTCAAAGCATATTTAATAAATATTCTTTCAAGAAAACATTTTAATAAAATACATGATTATTTAAAAATAATTTACCAATTTCCATTATAAAAATTCCAATTCTACTTTGGCTTAAAATTTAAAAAATTATAAAATTTGAACCAAAATTCTATTCAAAATATCCATTAAAACATTTAATATAACATATAAAACACATAGATGTTATGAAGATAGAAAATAGTTTACATTTCAAACACATTAATATAATGATTACTTTATCCATTTCAGTGAAAGAAAAATGTGAATTGTTAGAAAATGAAATTAATATTATATTATTTTTTAAAAAGCAATTGAATAAATGGGTAAAAATGTATTTAATAAATAATTTTATTAAAATTAAAAATTTGTTTATAAAAAAATGTTTTGGAAACAAAATGATTTCTCTCCGAAGTGAGAAATAAAATTTCTTTTTATCCAAAAAATATTCTATATAATTTTATATAAAAACCAGTAAAAATTTTCATTATAACATGAAAATATTATTACTATCCATTGGGTAAGATAATTAATGATTATAATGAGATATATATCATAATATCTCATCATTATAAACATAATAATAATCAATTCTTATAAAAAATGATATTGTAGTGTAAAACTCTTACCATGTTAGAAAATTTTGAATTGTAATCCCCATGAAATAATAATAGAAATTTTATATTATAATATCACTAAGATAATAATATTAATGTTATAAAATTTCAAATGTGAAATGTATAATCCACTTAAAGTAAACATGTCCTAGATATGGAATTTCTCTCAAAGAACATAAAAGATAGAAAAATTAATTAAATTTATTTGTCGAATTCCTTCAAAATAAATCAATCCTCATTTAAAAAAATATATGTTTATTAAACATAAATTATAAAAAAATATGTATATATTTCACAAGTTATATTATTTAATAATTTGATTTTATTACCCATTTGTTATCAATTCATTTATAAAATCATGTTTTAGGTAACAATAGTTTTGTTTTTCAAGTATTGTATGATTTGATATTTTTGGTCCTCTAAAATATTTCATATTTCTTGTATCTCCTGAATAATTAATTTGAATTAATTATTATTTTTATAAATAAATTATAATTTTAATACCAATCATAAAATATGATATTCTGAACTGAAGTATGCCGTGATTATAGAGATTTTAGGTCGTATATATGCATTAGTAATGTCTTTATTTTTCAATTATCATTATGGTAATAATGTAATTAATAAATTATATTTCAATGATGATAATCATATCATAAATACAAAAATATTTTTCTTAATATATTTATACATATAATCATTATGATTTGGTGATCAATTTAGTATCACATCGCTTCATAAATGTAATAAATTACACATCTACTAGAAACATTATTATATTTTATTGAGTGAAAATTTGAGAAGTAAAATGATATATTATACAATAAGAGTGAAAAAATATAATTAATTTCAAAATTATTTCTTTTATATCAAATATATTCATTAAATTTATTGTTTATTATATCATATTTAAAGCCTTAGTGAAAATGAATCACTTCTCTCCATGAGGAGTTAGTATGACGTACACACGAACATTGTTATCGTACCCCCTAAAGAATGCAATATAAACTGTATATATATTATTAAATGACTCCAGAATTATTTTTTCGTTATTAATATGATACAAATAATTTATATCCATCTTCATACCCAACCTTGGGAGGTGGAAATAGAAATATAAATGACATTGATTAGTGAGGTGGTAGTTTTCCAAACACATGAATGATGATTTCATAACAAATTTGATGCATGTGGGGATGGTTGTAGGTCATAAAAATGTCATAAAAATTAATTGTGTGTATAATATAATAATTTTATTAGATTATCATTGTTTAATTAAAATTGAATGACATGGAAGAGGAATAAAAATTAAAAACCTCATAAAAAAAGGTTGCCTCTTTTAGGGTTATCATCCTTAGTTTTCACCCAAGTTATTCTTGTGATGGTTGTTTGAAAAAATGTATTTTATGATGAGAGGTAGTAAAATTTTAAGATATTTGAATTTTTTTTGATACAATTGGATTGGACGGGGTGGTTAATAGAGGGGAGTGAGTGTGCTTTAATAATTGAAAATGGGTATCATTTTAAAAAATTCTTAAAAGGGTTTAATTATTTGTTGTAACACTCACCTCACCTGTTTCCAAAACTAATTAATAATGTAGGGGATATATTATATAGTTGATACACTTATATAAATTATTGAAATCCATATTTTAAAAATGATATTCTATTGCTGTTATGTTTACATACATTTATATCTTTTTTTTCAACCGCATAAATTTATTTTATAACCTATGTAGTTAAAAAATAATTTCTAAAATAAACGAATAATTAATATATAATTTAAACCCACTAATTCTAAATTTTAAATAAAATTAATCAAATAAAAATAATTTGTTTATTGAGAATTAATTTTAATCTATTCTTTTTTACAATGTAAAAACAATCTTTTAACCACTACAATTTCAATACAATTGTGAACATTTAGTGGTAAAAATAGTCACCATAACAAAATTGCTCCATTAATAGAATATTATATATATATATATATTAACAAATAGAAATAAATTTTCAGTGTTTTTAATAAATTTATATATAATTTAATAAAATATAATTTTGAAAAAATATAATTAATGTCACTGTTTGACATTATTCATTTAATTTGAATTTTAAATTATCAAGATAATGATTGAATTTTAATATATAATGTAAAAAATTGTATAACATAAATAATTTACCTCAAAAATTAATATAACATATTAATTCATTCAATTTAACATACTTTTAATATTTTTATCATTTATTTTATGTTTCTATTTCATTAATAATTTATAATTTGATGTTTTATAATAATTTAATTTAATTATTTAATATCTAGTAATTTAAAATATATTTTCATGGTAAAATCATCAATTATAATGAAAAATAATATTTACTACTGAACATATATTGTTTTTAATTATCTTAATGATTTTTAGGTATTAAATTTAAATAAGGTTCATTTTTGGTCTTTTTTTTACACAACATATTATATCGGTAAATTTTTTGTAAGATCCTATAAAAGAAAAAATACAAATATATCCTAGTGTGATTGGGGTCTAAATACAACATTCCAATTTGTGTTGGTATAAGATTTGGGTTTTTTTAACCCATATCATCATTGTTTAACCCATAGAAAACTCATTTTTACCTTAATTGTGGTAATTTTTTTATATTATAAGTATTAATTATTTTAAAAAGTCATATTTTCCATTTATAATATATAGATTATGATGATTTTAAATATGGAAACAATTTTTTTATGTTACATTAACAGAAGTCCAAATTATTATTTAAAATTTATCTTGCAGGAATATCAGGAAAGGAAGGTTTTAAAGATAATTTTTTTTAAATTTAACACTGTTTTAATTCCAAAATTAAATATTAAAATGATAATAATGAACTAAATTTGAATTATATATATATCTCTATGTGTGTGTATGTTTTAAATATTTTCTATTTAATAACAAAAAATATATATTTTAACTTTTAAAAAACATAAACAAAAATGTTGTTTTCAATTAAAATTCATTATTTTTCAATTTTAATAAAAAAATAACCCTTCAAAAAAAAATCAAAACTGTTTACCATAAATTTAATTCAATAATATGGTTTTGAAAATTTAGATCATTTAATAATTAAATTTTTATAATAAATCTATATTTCAATTATAATAATTTTTAAAAAATTGTAATTAAAATCAAGTTTTTAAAGAAACATATTTATGATTAATATTTATTTAGTGTTTATATATATATTTATATAGATTATTAAATTTATATTTACATTTAATAAGATATATATCACAATCCATACCCTTATATTTAATAGTGATGTTATAATGGTAAAACTTTAAAAACTATTTCCTCATGGTTTGCTGAGGCTCGGTGTCACATGTCATGAACACAATCAAAGAAACTCAATGTTGTGTGTAACAAAATATAAACTCAGTGTTGTGTGTAGTGAAAAATATAGAGAATATTTAATTAATTTTAAAATAATAGTTCACTAAATCCCAATGTGTTATAATCCATGTCTATTTCTAAAGTATTAGGAGGTTACCTTATAATTAGATATATCATCTGAGTTTTCACAAAATTTAATTAATCCTATTCTATACTGATTTAACTATACATGATTTGATACCATATATAATGGACTAGGATTTTCATATATAAATATTATATCATTTTATATGAATATGTTGTAAATAAATATTAAATTCAAGATAGAACATTTAATATTTTTTTTGTCCTTGTAGACTATCATCATAAATATTTATATCTGTAAGTGTTTTAAATATATCCATCCCTGTTATTTCTATATTATACTATTATAATACATTACCTAGTTAAAACCATCCTTCATAAACATAGATAATGAAACATAAAAATTGTTGAGATAAATTCCATTCAAGTAAATCATTTGAGATATCAATCGATGACAGTATACATGAATTAAATAAGAAAAAGTGTTTGATATAATGTTTATAACTAAATTTTTTTAAAAAATATTATATATATATATATTAATCATGATTCATGGAAAAAAATTATCATTTCAAAAGACATGAATCATTTATATGATAACTCTTCATAGATTGATCATGAAGTACTAGTTAAATTTCAACAATAAAAACAATTCATAAGAGTATGACATAATCATATTATTAAAACAATTTCATATGGAATGTTTAAATAAAAAGAAAATTATTTCATAGGGGATCATACATCATCACCCTTTTCCCATATCATAATGGATCAAGAATAACCACAAGTATTATAGAATTTACCATTCAACCCTACCTATTTCATATATCATAATAGATCAGGTACCACCACATGCATCCCATTGTGGATCAATAATACCTCCCAATTTGTCATTCCATAACTGATCAGAAATCACCAACTATATTCCACAGTGGATTATCCAAATCAAATCTTATCCTATAATAATAATATGAGATATATAGGTTTACATAATTAATTATAGGGAAATATATTTTTGGGCACACTAATAACAAAATGGAATCCATAAATATGTTTAAAACAATATCATAAAACAATCATCAAATCCTCATATCATAACTCTAACATAGAAATTGGGTTCTATAATCATTTTATCAATTCATCATTTCATAACCCATGGAAACTTAATTGATTTTATAAAATATCATCACCATTTTCATAAAATATCAAGAGAAATAATAATGGTGTTATAATGGTATCATATTCCCATTACAAAATAATTTTAATCAGATGATGTTATCATATATTAAATATTCCTATGAAATATTCCTTTAATATTTCATGAGTAAAATTGCCTTTTCAATTAGATACCACATATTTGAAATAAAAAAATAAAAAATTTGTAATGATTTTTTTATGAGCCCATGAAAATTTCATAAGGATACATCATATAACCAAGAATTTTTTATGTTCAAAAATTACATTCATATGGAATATGTAAAAATAATGATTTATTTAAATTTTTTATAAATAGAAAAAATAAATATATTTGGAAAATGAATAGAATATTAGATTGGAAAATATTTATAAATAATTATAGACGGGTAAAATTTATTTACATAATCTTATTAGAATCACTAAAAAAGTCATTGAAATATTTTAATGAAATCATGGTCCAGGAAGAAAAAGATTCCAGACTGAATAGTAAAAAATATTAATTGTTCATGAGAAAACATATTTTTGCCTCTTGTGTATTTAATTTCAGTATAATGAATGGAAAAAAATTATTCACAACAGATAAATTGAGGTTAATAAAAATGAATGGGATTTATTAGATAATGATTCCTCAATGGAAACTCATGCATATATAATCCCGAATAAAATGGGTTTTAAATATAAATACATTAACCTCAATTCTCATCTTTCATCATATACATTTTAAAAATTGTATAATAATATTGATATATTATTATATATTATAAAATCAAAATTAATTTTATAATACCATATATTATTTAGTTAAAAAATCCTATAACCTATTTATTTAAAATATAATAATAAATTTAATTTTTTTGTTATGACTAATTCATCATAAAAACTGGTTTGGGATTGAAAATAAAAAACATTGTTATTTGATCATAGTTCCACCATATAAAAAAATTTAGTCATGACATATATATATTAGATATATTCATTATATATATAACTGGAGTTATACAATAATTATTGAGATAGATAAAGGAAATTTATTGTTCATGGATATTGAATGTTGTATGTGCGACTAGACATTATTATACCCTTTTTAACGATGAAATGAATTACAAATAAATATTAATTCCATTATCAATAATCTTTAGTATATCATATATATCATATAAATCATATATATTATTTAAATTTAACATTTTACCATCCATGAAAAATATAAATTAATAATGATTCAAATTGCTTTGTACAGGGGGTTGTCCACACATATGCACAAGTCAAGTATTCATTTTTCAATGGATGAGAATAAGGTGGATATTGAGAGTTAAATTATCATAATAAATATAAATAATATTTACTATATAGGATTAATTATTTTAAAATGTATCCTTTTATAAATAATATCTATAAGATTAAATTGTTTTTAAAATTTTAGCCTAAGAGTTAAAGCTCTTCCTTTAGAAACCTATTTTTTATTAAACCATAGTCCATAAAATTCTTATATTTTGGGAGGGCCCAAATATATATGATTTTAGAAAGGAATATAGAAAGGTATTAATGAATTTATTTTCTAAGATTTGGTTATGAAATGTTCTGAGGAATAGAGGAGAGGAGGTTCCCTTTTATATGTGTGGGGTGGGGCCCACTTTAAATTTATTATTGTATTTAATTACTACAAATAAAATATTCTTTAAAAATGGTTTCTAATTGAAATAATTTATGTATAATATAATTAATAATCTAAATAATATCATAAAATATGGCTTTTACATGTATATGTGATTTTTTTCATTTATCTTTTTTATTTAAGATCATGTTATCTCTTTTGACAATTAACATGTTATCACTGTTTTTCCTTTACCATTGTAATAAGATACTATTAAGATTATTATTCATAATGAAATAAAAGAAATTAACCTATTTTCCAAATCTAAATGTTATGATTTCAAATATTGAATTCATTTTTCATTATTCAATTTATTTAAGTGGTTGATAATATTTTAATATTGAAACATAAAATGGAACAAAAAGTTTTTTTTCATAAAATATTTTTTTTGTATGAAATTGTTTTTATATCAAATTAAACCATAAAACTGAATTAAAAAAACATAACATGAATAATAAAAAAACAAGAACACTAGTTTTCAATTTAAATAATTTTCAAAATCTCAAATTATAAAAATTTTGAAACAAGACTTTAAAAAATTAGTATGTTTCATTAATCATTAGAAAATGAATATTTTTTAAAAATTATAAAAAAATAATTATATTTTTATAAATGTTTATTTTTAAATTTCATTAATTTGAAATTTTTTTTTTCAAATTATTTATTTTATTTGTTCCCAAAAAAAAAATAAAAACATTTTTATGGAAAATATATATTTGAATCAAATTATAAATTATAGAAAATATATTAATTTATCAATTAATTTTATTTAAATATAAAAATGTTCATAATATTGAAAAGGTGATTTTTGAAATTAACTATAAAAATTAAAAGGATCAATTATAACAATATACTATGCTACGATTCATTTAGACATGAGGTTTCTTATATCACAAGCAACAAAAAAATCATGAAGAGAGATATATTATAACACCATATGTTGTTATAAAATAAATCTATTTAAAGGTACATGGTTATTGAGGCCATATCCAAGAAAGGGCATTCATAAGTTTATGGGTGGATCCATACAGTATGTTCCCAAATGAGTACATCTTGCTTTTTTATAGGACTGTCTACCTTTTTTGTATCTTTCGATTGATATCTAAATTGGGCCCACGTTTTGTAAATTATAAATAGAATTCCTCATAAGTTATGATAGTTTCCTTCATTTTAGAATTTATGATATGACCTGATGTGATATAAGTGTGATTTTTCATGATATAATTCTTAGTTGATGGAAATGATCATGATTATTGTCACATTGATTTTACAGTCTGTACTCCCCTAAAACACCAATTAATGGGTCACCCATTATATATATATTGGTAGATTTAGTAATATAAAACAACTAATGGAGAATATGTCCTATATATATGGATTTTTAATCCATATCTTCAATATCAAATTTATAGTGGGTTCTCCATTAGAGTCATTTCCACCTCAGATATGGTATGAATTAATGTAGATTGTTCCCTCCATTCAGGTTTTAATGAGTTAGAAAAACATCCTTGGAGTCCCATATAGGATATTTAAGGTTTTAAGAAGACTCCTCATTATTATATGGTTATATATACTAAGATTTCACACCAATTTAGACTCGTATTTTAGTTGGATCATATTTGATATTTTGAATAATTTCAATCCCCGACTAATTGTAAAATCTATCTATTTTATTCTATTACATCCCTATTTTTTAGGGAATCCTTCAGAGTATTTTTATACACACCTCTATGTGGGATGGACCACATATATCATTTCTTACAAAAAACATATAGATTAGTAGAAACATTGGTGGAACATGAATCAGTGGAGTATTTTTGAACTTATAGGAACTGACCATGATCACTGGTCAGTCTCATTGGTTATCAGCCATTCTCACTTCCAAAATATCCCTTTTCAATTGTTTTCATGTTGGGACATAATTTATCTCAATATGGTCGGGTATTGTTCCCTTGTTATATTTTTATTAACTTTATACACATTGATGTTTTTCTATGATTTTGTTCAATGAATTTTTTACTCATTATGGTTTTTAGTTTATTACTACTCTACAGTATAGCGTAAATCTAGGTATGGTTATGTGTAAAGTGGTATACAAGGCTAATAACTTATATTTTACTTATAAACTTTATCAATTATTATCACAAGTCCATGACCTATTAGATGAAAACATGGGGTGTCACTCTCGGCTTAATGACATCCCATGTGGGGTGCCTGTGGGATACCTCAAAAAATTTAAAAAAACAAAATTAATGTTATTAGAGAACTAAATTTATTTCCATACAAATAATTTAACTCCATAGATTCATGTATGAAAATCTATAAAATCACATTAATAGATTAATATAAATCATACCAACATTGACTATACACAATAATTAAACTCATGAATATTAGATGGAATATAATAAATAAATGAAAATTTAATTTATTTAAACATGTCTGAAAAAATAATAACATGTTCAAAATTAATAAAATTATAAATATTTTATAATTTAGCCATTTATTATGGAAATTTATTAATTAAATGTATAATAATTAATTTTATTTAGTAACAATATGGACTACTTAATATTATCCTTTATATGAAATTTTACTTTAATATTTGTTATAAAAATAAATATAAATGTTTTTTAATTCAATTATTTAGAGAAATAACATTATATAAATATATATTCATTAATATATTTTAATAATTGATTGTATAAACTATAAAAACATAATTGGGCATGATTTTTATAATTTACCCAATATAGAAATTTAATTTGAATATTTAATATAAATAATTTTTTAAAATTCATAATTTTATATAATATACATATTTTTCCTTAATATACAAATAATTTACATTTTACAAACGACTCTTATAATTTATATATAAAACATTATATCATAATTATTAATTATTTCATATAATTTGAAAAGGGTATTTAAATATTATGGAATATTTATTTTATAATTGTTTTAGAAAAAAGTGATTAATTATTAATAAAAATTTATATTTATTTAACAAATACAGACATATAAAAAAATAACAAAACTAAAATATATTTTCCACACATTTTAAAAAAATTAATAATTATATTATTCAATTCATAATTGAAATCTATGAAAAATAAATTTTTTCATGAAATCATAATTGATGAAAACATTTAGTAGTATGATGTGATTTTCTATGAGCAAGAGATATTTTTTGAGATATAAGATTTAAAATTGGTCTTTTGAAAAAAAAACATAAGATAAATGAAAATAAAATATTGAACAATAATACAATTCAATGTCGATCATGTGATATGATATATGACATGTGTAAGAGTAATCGATGACACAACATTAATCCCAACACCCTAATATCTAAATTCATATCATAAACCTTAAAACCTAGATAATATGAACTAAGTGACTATAAATATCATTTTAAATATGTAATCATAGAATTGTAAGCCTTTACTATGTGGATGTCATCTATAATAATATATATAATATAATATAATTCTGACATGATGCTTCAGTTTATTGAATTGATAAAGTGCAATACAATGCTATCATCAACTATGATATCCCATATCACACCATTATTTATATTGAACTTAAAGAGATTACAATATATTCTTAGTTATGATATCCAATATTATATGACGTGATAAAATATAATCTTATGATATCATTTATCACAAGGCATTCCATAAAATAGAATACTAATCAAAATTTATAACAGCTCATATTACATATATGTTTTGTTATTTTTTCAGCATTTTAAACATGATTTCACTCTCCAAATAACATGATATTTCATGTATTCTACTACTAGGTTTTTCAATATAAAACAACACATTTTAATTGAAGAATAAACAACATGAACCATAAAAATCAGCTTCACTGCATATGAATTTGTATCCATGTATTAACATAAAATGAATAAAAATTATATCTTTTCCTATTGATGATTTCCAATACCCACAGTAGCTATATGATAAATGAGAATTCTTCAAAATAAAATAACATACTACCTCATCTATGGTGTGTCGATCGGTTGAAAAATCACCTAAAAATAATGTAGGTTTCTCCTCAAATCTATGCTATTATTTTATCCGTTATTGAAAAGGAAAGAGGAGGAAGAGAAAAAATGGTAGTGGGAAACAACATGGTCATAAATGAGAACTGTCACTGGGAATCCCATAAAAATAAATTTATATTCTTTATATATCATATGGTTATAATAAATGAGTTTATTTATATTTTTATAGAGTATGAGCTAAAATAAGGGTAGACCATTGAGTAATCATGAAATTTTTACATAAATTACTTATATATTCTTCCTATGAGATTCATCATATGACAAATTTAAGAATAATTATTTCATTTATGGATCATTTCATAATTATCTCATCGTTAATCAATAATAGGATTAATTAAAATCACATAATATTCCTGGACATGTAGTGTAATAAATTCAAAAAATTAATCATTATGGTGTGTATATTATCTCTATTAATATACCTAATGTACATCATATGTATATTGGTGACCTTAATGAACACCTCCATCAAACTATCCCTTGTGTTTTAGATAAACATTGATAGGTTGTTTGTGGTGAGTATTTGTGGGTAGATCAAAATGTTGAAATGAATTTAAATCAATTAAAAGATAAAAAACAATGATCTAAAATGAATCAAGACATATAATCAATTTGAAAATATTTTTTAACAGTCATTTTTAATTCTGAATCTTTAATATGATTCAAATGAATATTTGGGCATATAATGAAAAAACATGGTTTTGGGAATTGATGAGATGCGTTTTATATTTTATCCCCTTTATATTTCATTGAATATATCCCTCATTTGTTTTGTAATTAATTAATTAATTTAAATTTTGTTATTTTCATATTTATTTTATATTTAAAATGAAAAATATCATTATTCTTGGGTTTTGATATAAAAATATCATTTGGATTGAAATAGTATAACTATATACATTATATTATTCATATTCATTGTATCCAACAATAATAACATTTTATTAATAATTAAATGTATTTGTATGAAATATATTTTGAATGAATTTATAATTTTAATTATGTATTATAATAGTTTTAGAATTCCTAAAATTTATTTGATTTCGTTTTCATGGATATTGTAAAAAGATTTTGGTATCAATTTTTTTTGTGTCAGAATTTTAAATTTTCATTTGAATTATATTTTACACAGATATTGTAACATCCCAACGTTTTCTAAAAATAAATTGAAAATGCTTGAAATTTTTTTAAGGTATATATTTATAAGTATACTTTAAACATCATTTTATTTCTCCTATGTTTTGAATTTCAAGAAACTGTCATCTACAATTGTGTTGAGTCTGTTATTTAGAGTCTGATAAAACAAACTTGTTTTTCTTGGTGAATAGTAACCTACCCTTATGAATAGTAACATACCCTTATGAATAGTAATATGACCCTTATGAATAGTAAATAAGAGTAACATTACCTATGAATAATAAAATAAAATTTAGACATCTTAGAAAGTGACAATTTGACCTTAGTAAACATTTTTGGTATTTTATAAGTCATAAATAATTAATTATAATTAATTAATTAATTTAAAATAATATTTATTTTCCTTTAATATACTCATAAATTATTTAATCAATGTCTAACAGTTTTTAGATAATTTTATAAGACCTTACGTAATTTTTGAAAGAACTATAAATTCAGTTTTAATCTTAAAAACTATTTTTTAAGTAAATTATGATTTTTGTTAATTATTAAATTAATAATATTTAAAAAATTATTTATGAAAAACGGACTTCATTTTTGGATTCTACATGTTGAAAAATGGTTGGGGTAAATTTTTGAGATTTTTCTGAGATACTTTAATTTTTGATGAATAGTGGAATCCGATAATTCACAATAAATGCTAAATAATGTATTAATTGAGTCACCTATGATGTTCTGCTGATTTAAGCCCACATGGTTCGGGATTGCATTATAAAATTACTATTATTGGTCATCCAAGACTCACTATTCCTGTTCTTTGGTGAAATTAATAAACTAATCAATTTTATATTAAGGAAACCCCTCTCCCCTCTACTATAGAAGCCACCCTTCACTCCCTCTTTTCATCACACCTATCAAGCTCCAAGAAATCTGTAAACTCTGCCCAAACACCTTCCCTAGATCATCCCCCATGTTCAAAAGCTGCTGGTCTGATCAAAAGACCAAGCCTAGCTTCCTTAAAAAGGATCTCAAGAGGAGGATTCTAAAGGTAATTTTTTCTCTCTTCTCCTTTGATTTCCTTTCAAGTTCAAGTTCCTTTCTTGATCTCTCCCTACCTATCCTCATCCAAATTGTTCTTTAAATCCAGTATTATATATATAATTTAATATTATGATTCTAATGTTATATTATATCACCCCACACCCTTTCCCTCTTCCATTTATTTTATTAAAGAGAACGTTGTTCCTGAGGTGTTAAATTTATCACCTTCAAAAAAGACATGTTCTCTTCTTCCATTTATACCTTCAATCTGGTCATGAAACCATTTATATGGTTGAAACAGGTTATAATATAAGTTTTATGACTCACATAAGGTTCTGGAAATCTTTTGTACTCATGATTCAAATTTATAAGACTAAATGAGGTTGTAATTATCAAAGAACCACTTAAATGATCTAAACGAACATAATTAATGTTTTAACATATGAATCATAATCATATAAAGAATAAAAGTGATAAATGGTATAATTTATGGTACTGGAAATATTTAAAAACTACTCCATTCAAATTCTGGAGTTTCACTTCCAATCAACAAGAACAATTCATCATGAACCGATTGTGAAAATCACAAAAGAACTCACCCAAAATAATGCAAGGAACAAAATACTAACAATTAAGGGGTAAAATGAGGTTATGAAATGACCATATAAGATGTTATAAACATGAATATGTTTCTGTAAATTACTAATAACACTATTTTAACAATTATACAGGAGGTTTAAACAATTTTGAAGTAAGACAAGCCCAAGGTAAGGGAATTCTTAACCCGATTTCCATTCTTTGGGTTAACCGTCTACATTATTATTTATGTGCTATTTAAATTGTTTGTGTGATGGGTTATGTCTATATTATGTTTAATTATCCGTTTTTATAGAGTATATACATATTCCATCCACTATATTAAGTCTCACTTCAAGTATATGATGTTTATAAGGGACTTTTCTTCTAAAATCCCCTTTTTAAAATTCTGTTTTACAAGATTCAAAAGCAATGTTTTTATGCTACTATTTATGTTGTATGATAATGTTTTGGTTATTGGGAATTTTTTATGATGAATTGTGGGACCTATATTTCCCTCCAATTCATTGGGTATGAGTATGTTGGAGGTCGGCCATATGGTTACTCCAAGTGTAACTGTGATGGTTACACAAAGTAAGGTAGCCGTGAGGGTTGAAAATTTTAAGGTAGCCATGATGGTTACAAGATTATGTAAGTAATTCCCCAAGATAATTCTATGATTATATTTATGTTTGTGTGGATCTTGTGTAAATCTCATGTTACACAAAGTAAGTACTTATGGGTGGAAATCATGTCTTTTGAAAATGTTTTCATACGTCATGCGTATTCATGGACTAATGTGATTTTTCCTTCTTTTTCATACCTTACTGAGATTTTGTGCTCATCCCAAGTTTTTAAATGATTTTTCACAGGTTAATGGATGAGTAATACAAGGAAGGAAGACATGTTAAATGTTAAAGAATTTTCAAGGAGTCTTGTTTTAAGTTTTAATGTTTTATATTCGGAGGAAAATGGAAACTGATTTTATGGTATCCACTATGTAACAATGTGTAATGTTGTGAATGTTTTTTATTAATTCTCTAAAGCTATAAACATGAAAATATCCTCAATGAAAAAGGAAGTATTTTCTTGAATAAATTCAAGATTATGTATGTAACAAGTGCGGGTCTTTATAGTTGGTATCAGAGGATGGTTTAGATAACTTTAGGGGTTAAGGTGATGCTAATAGAATACCATAAATAATTTTCACTCTATATTTAATTTGTTATAGCATTTAAAGATTTCCATGTTGCATCATCTAAGAAATGTTTGTTCAGAATGGTTGTCCGTAGAAGGAACATGGATGCTGAAGAGGAGAGGCACTGACAGAATGACATCCTTCCTAATCTACAGCCCAGAATGGTAGGGATTGGAACTGAGCAGTTTGTGACAGTAATGGCTCAGATAACACAGGCTATAAATGGTGGTGGAATCCATGAAATGAAACCAATAGAGGTACCCCAATGGAACATGACAGTGGTGGAACATTTTATGAGACAACATCCTCCTGCATTCAATGGATCTTCTGACCCAGTGGCAGCAAAAGGATGGATTAAAGCCCTTGAAAAGATATTTGATGTTATGGGATGTTAGGACAATCAAAAGGTAAGTCTTTCCATTTACCGTTTTGAAGAGGAAGATGATCAGTGGTGGTCAATGGTAAGGAATATCAGGGGTAGAGAGGATTTTGATTCCTTAGTGTGGGATGAATTTAAAAGTCTTTTTCTTGAAAAATATTTTCCTAAGGTTGTGCGACTTAGAATGGAGAAGCAATTCCTTGAATTGAAACAAAAGGAGGAAGAATCAGTGGCTGTGTATGAAGCGAACTTCACCCGACTGGCGAGGTATGCTCCAAATCTTATTCTGGATCTCGATAGGAAAATCAACCATTTTTACTCAGGATTGAAGCCAAGGTATCGAAGGGAGTTGGCCTCCCGTGAATTCAAAAGTTATGAGAAACTTGTCTGATGTGATGAGAGGGTAGAGATGGAATTTGATGACGATCACATGCATTTTGGAAACAAAGAGAAGAAGAGGTCCCGTTGGCAAGCAATGGGTAAGAATCAACCAAAGAAATATGATGGTAAGAAAATCCAGTTTCTAGTTTGTGAAAAGTGTGGAAAGAAGCACCCTGGGGAATGTCTTATCAAAACTGGGAAGTGTTTTAAATGTGGTATGTTTGGACATATGGCCCGAGATTGCAATGAAAATGATCCAAAGACTAATCCTGATAAGAAAACTGTAAAGTGTTTTAAATGTGGTGAGATGGGTCACTATGGAAATGCCTGTCCAAAGAGGGATCCAAATGATGCAAAGAAGCCATACTACAAGAAGAAAGGTGTAGTGAGTTCTTTTGTGACTACGTCAGCAGGTGTTGGGCCATAAAATGAAGTTTTATCAGGTACTTTGTTTGCTCACTCAGATTTTGCTAATGTTTTGTTTGATAAGGGTTCTACACATTCCTTCATCTCTGAGAAATTTTCTAGTAAATTGGAAATATCACCTCAAAAAATAAGACCCAAACTTGTGGTTAAAACACCAGGGGGAAATGTTATATCAAAGAGAAATTATAAGAATATTTCTATTGTGGTATGTGGAAAGACTTTACCAGCAAACCTTGTTGTTTTACCCTTAGTCGAGTTTGATGTTATTCTGGGGATGGAGTGGCTTTCTGATTATCATGCTAAGATTGAATATAGAGCTAAAGAAGTTGTTTTTCAGAAAGTGTTTCAGTTTGTATACAAGAATGAACCCATAAAATTAATAACATATCAGGAAGCTGAGAAAATACTGAAAGATGGAAGTGAAAGTTATCTTGCTCATATTGTTGAAAACAAGGGAACTATTAAAATTAATGATGTGCCAGTGGTAAATGAATACCTTGATGTTTTTCCTGAGGAGTTACCCAGTGTCATACCTGAACGAGAAGTCAAATTCACAATTTATTTAGTTCGTGATGATAAGCCAATTTCAAAACCCCCATATCGTATGGCTCCAATAGAACTTCATTAATTGAAAAATCAGTTGCATGATTTTCTTGTCAAAGGCTTCATTCATCCCAGTACTTCACCATGGGGAGCCCCTGTTTTGTTTGTTAAAAAGAAAGATGGCTCCATGAGACTTTGCATTGATTATAGAGCTTTGAATAACATCACTGTTAAAAACAAGTATCCTTTCCCTCATATTGATGACTTGTTTGATCAGCTCCAGGGATCTCATTACTTTTCCAAGATTGACTTGAGATCCGGATACCATCAGCTGAAGGTGAAGGAGGATGACATTCCGAAAACAGCCTTTCATACTAGATATGGGCATTATGAATTTGTTGTTATGCCATTTGGGTTAACTAATGCACCTGTTGTATTCATGAATCTTATGAATAGAGTATTTCATGAGTTCTTGGATAAGTTTGTGGATGTATTTATTGATGACATTCTGGTTTTTTCTAAAAATAAAGAGGAGCATGAAAAACATATAAGGGTTGTTTTACAAACATTAAAAGAAAAGAAACTATATGGAAAATTTAGAAAAGTGTGATTTTTGGTTGCAAAAAATTTCTTTTCTTGGGCACATTGTAAATAAGGATGGAATAACAGTTGATCCTGCCAAAACAAAAGTAGTTGATGAATGGCCAAGACCCACAAATGTTATAGAGATTCGTAGTTTTTTGGGCTTAGCAAGTTATTATCGACGGTTTGTTAATAACTTTTCACGGTTATCTAGCCCAATAACTAAGTTAACATGGAAAGGGGTTAAATTTTTTTGGACAGAGGAATGTGATGTTTGTTTTCAAGAACTAAAGAGGAGATTGGTGAATTCTCCAGTTTTGGACTTACCTTCTCGGAATGGTAAGTTTTTCATCTACAGTGATGATTCTTTGAAGGGAATTGGTTGTGTTTTGATGCAGAATGATCGGGTAATTGTTATGCTTCGAGACAACTTAAACCTCATGAGTTAAATTATCCCACACATGATTTGGAATTGGCACCTGTGGTTTTTTCTTTGATAATATGGAGGCATCATCCATACGGAACCAAATGCCAAATATATACTGACCATAAAAGTCTTAAGTATATATTCAATCAGAATGAATTAAACATGAGGCAGAGAATATGGCTAGAACTGATAAAGGATTATGACTGCACGATCAATTACCATCCTGGAAAAGCAAACAAAGTAGCAGATGCCTTAAGTCGAAAAAAGCATGCATCATTAACGATGGTACAATTGGAAGATGATCCCTTGATTAATGATTTGATGAATTTTGGCTTAGAAGTTGTTGATGCAGGGAAAATATCTGTTTTGTTTCAGGTTTCAATGCATTATTTGTTGTCAGACAGAATTATGAAAGCACAGAGGGAAGACCGTGAGCTACAGAAAAAGGTATAATTGGTTAAAATGGGTAAGTTTCCAGAATTTAATCTTGATAAATATTGTGTTTTAAGATTTGGAAAAAGGATGTGTGTGCCTTGTGATTCCCAGATGAAAAAAAAGAATTATTGTGTGAATCTCATAGTTCTCCATTTTCTGTTCATCCTGGAAGTACTGAGATGTACAGAGACCTTCGAGAGTATTACTGGTGGAATGGGATGAAGAGAGATATTGCTGATTTTACAATGAAATGTTTGACATGTCAGCAGGTTAAAGCAGAGCGGTAGTTACCGAAGGGGATGCTTCAGCCTTTTCCAGTGACAGAATGGAAATGAGAGAATATATCCATGGATTTTGTGGTGGGACTACCAAAAACATCCCAAGGTAACAATGCGATATGGGTTATTGTTGATCGGCAAACAAAGTATGCTAATTTTCTTTCTATTCGAGATACAATGACATTAGATTAGCTTTCTCGATTGTACATCAAGGAGATTGTCAGGTTACATGGAGTTCATATTTCCATTGTGTCTGACCGAGATCCCAGGTTCACTTCTAAATTTTGGAAGGGACTTCAGAAGTCTTTGGTCAGAGAGTTGAATTTTTGTACAGCTTTTCATCCTCAATCAGATGGGAAGTCAGAACGAACGATTCAATATTTGGAGGATATGCTTCAAGCTTGTTCAATGGACTATCAGGGAAGTTGGGATCATCATCTTTCATTAGTTGAGTTTTCTTATAATAACAGTTTTCATTCCAGTATTCAGATGGAACCTTTTGAGGCCTTGTATGGAAAGCGGTGTCAGACTCCTACGTTTTGGGATGAAGTCTGTGAAAGAAATTTGATAGGGCTAGAATTAGTAGAAGAAGTGGCTGAGAAAGTGAGGGTGATCCAGCAACACATGAGGACAGCTCAGAGCAGACAGAAAATTTATGCAGATAACAGAAGGAAAGACTTCTCTTTTGAGGTAGGTGACCAGTTTTCCTTAAAAAATATCCTTGGAAAAGTGTGATGCGTTTCGGTAAGAAAGGGAAACTAAGTCCATGGTTCATCAATCCTTTTGAAATCTTGGATAAAATTGGAACAGTTGCATACCGCGTAGCTTTGCCTCCGAGCTTATTTCAGGTACACGATGTTTTTCATGTTTCGATGTTGAGAAAGTATGTTCCAGATTCATCACATGTCTTGAGGTTGGAAGTAGTTCAGCTGGCATAGAACCTTTATTATGAAGAAAAACCGATTCAGATTCTTGATCGAAGAGAACAGGTATTGCGGAATAAGGTAATCCACCAGGTAAAGGTTTTGTGGAGAAACCACAAGGTTGAAAAAGCAACATGGGAGTCTGAAAATGCTATGAGGGAAAAATACCCTCAGTTGTTTAATAAGTAAATAAAATTGCGAGGATGCAATTTCAAGAAGGTGGGGATAATGTAACATCCCAAGGTTTTCTAATAATAAATTGAAAATGCTTGAAATTTTGTTTAAGGTATATACTTATAAGTATCCTTTAAACAAAATTTTATTTCTCCTATGTTTTGAATTTCAAGAAACTGTCATCTACAATTGTGTTCAGTATGTTATTTAGAGTCTGATGAAACAAACTTGTTTTTTGGTGAATAGTAACCTCCCGTTATGAATAGTAACATACCCTTATGAATAGTAATATGACCCTTATGAATAGTAAATAAGAGTAACATTACCTATGAATAATAAAATAAAATTTAGACATCTTATAAAGTGACAATTTGACCTTAGTAAACATTTTTTGTATTTTATAAGTCATAAATAATTAATTATAATTAATTAATTATTTTAAAAGAATATTTATTTTCCTTTAATGTATTCATAAATTATTGAATCAATTTCTAATAGTTTTTAGATAATTTTATAAGACCTTAAATAATTTTTGAAAGAACTATAAATTCAGTTTTAATCTTAAAAACTGTTTTTTTATGTAAATTTTGATTTTTATTAATTATTAAATTAATAATATTTAGAAAATTATTTTTGAAAAATGGACTTCATTTTTGGATTCTACACGTTGAAAAATGGTTGGGGTAAATTTTTGAGATTTTTCTGAGATACTTGAATTTTTTATGAATAGTGGAATCCGATAATTCACAATAAATGCTAAATAATGTATTAATTGAGTCACCTATGATGTTCTGCTGCTGTAATCCCACTTGGTTTGGGATTAAATTATAAAATTACTATTATTGGTCATCCAAGACTCACTATTCCTGGTCTTTGGTGAAATTAATAAACTAATCAATTTTATATTAAGGAAACCCCTCTCCCCTCCACTATAAAAGCCACCCTTCACTCCCTCTTTTCCTCACACCTCTCAAGCTCTAAGACATATCTAAACTCTGCCCAAGAACCGTCCCTAGAACATCCCCCACTTCCAAAAGCTGATGGTCTCATCAAAATACCAAGCCTAGCTTCCTTAAAATGGATCTCAAGAGGAGGATTCTAAAGGTAAATTTTCTCTCTCTTCTCCTTTAATTTCCTTTCAAGTTCAAGTTCCTTTCTTGATCTCTCCCTACCTATCTTCATCCAAATTGTTCTTTAAATACATTATTATATATATAATGTAATATTATGATTCTAATGTTATATTATATCACCCGACACCCTTTTCCTCTTCCATTTATTTTATTAAAGAGAATGTTGTTCATGAGGTGTTAAATTTATCACCTTCAAAAACGACATGTTCTCTTCTTCCATTTCTACCTTAAATATGGTCATAAAACCATTTATATAGTTGAACCAGGTTATAAATATGTTTTATGACTCACATAAGGTTCTGTAATTCTTTTTTACTCATGATTAAAATTTATAATACTAAATGAGGTTGTAATTATCAAAGGACCACTTAAATGATCTAAATGAACATAATTAATGTTTTAACTTATGAATCATCATCATATAAAGCATCAAAGTTATAAATGGTATAATTTATGGTACTGAAAATATGTAAAAACTACTTCATTCCAATTATGGAGTTTCACTTCCTATCAACAAGAACGATTCATCATGAACCGATTGTGAAAATCACAAAAGAACTCACCCAAAATAATTCAAGGAACAAAATACTAACAATTAAGGGGTGAAATGAGGTTATGAAATGACCATATTAGATGTTATAAACATGAAAATGTTTCTGTAAAATACTAATAACACTCTTTTAACCATTATACATTAGGTTTAAACAATTTTGAAGTAAGACAAGCCCAAGGTAAGGGAATTCTTAACCCGATTTCCATTCTTTGGGTTAACCATCTACTTTATTATTTATGTGCTATTTAAATTGTTTGTCTGATGGCTTATGTCTATATTAAGTTTAATTATGTGTGTTTACAGAGTATATACATTTTCCATCCACTCTATTAAGTCTCACTTCAAGTATATTATGTTTATAAGGGACTATTCTTCTAAAATCCCCTTTTTAAAATTCTGTTTTACAAGATTCAAAAGCAATGTTTTTATGCTATTATTTATGTTGTATGATAATGTTTTGGTTATTGGACATTGTTTATGATGAAGTATGGGGACTATATTTCCCTCCAATACATTGGGTATGAGTAAGTCGGAGGTCGGCCGTATGGTTACACCAAGTGTAACTGTGATGGTTACACAAAGTAAGGTAGCCGTGAGGGTTACAAATTTTAAGGTAGCCATGATGGTTACAAGATTATATAAGTAATGCCCCAAGATACTTCTATGATTATATTTTTTTTTGTTTGGATCTTTTTTAAATCTCATTTTACACAAAGTAAGTATTTATGGGTGGAAATCATGTCTTTTAAAAATGTTTTCATACGTCATGCGTATTCATGGACTAATGTGATTTTTCCTTCTTTTTCATACATTACTGAGCTTTTGTGCGCATACCATGTTTTTAAATGATTTTTCATAGGTTAATGGATGAGTAATACAAGGAAGGAATACATGTTAAATGTTGAAGAATTATCAAGGAGTCTTGTTTTAAGTTTTAATGTTTTATATTCTGAGGAAAATGGAAACTGATTTTATGGTATCCACTATGTAACAATGTGTAAAGTTATGAATGTTTTTTCTTAATTCTCTAAAGATATAAACCTGAAAAGATCCTCAATTTAAAAGGAAGTGTTTTCTTTAATAAATTCAAGTTATTTTTGTAACAAGTGCGGGTTGTTACATGTATACTTTATATAAGGAGTTATTTTTCTATTATATTGAAGATAAAGGTGAGGTGTTTGGTTAAACCCTAAACCTATAAAATCTGAATATTTTTTGAAGGAGGATCAAGATGTTTTACTTATTAATACATCACTAGTCACTAAATAGAATGATTGTGTTAGGAATAAGGAGATATTTTTTTCTTGTTAAACAATTAAACAATTATTATATGTCCCCCTATAAAATGATTCACTTCTAAAGATGAATTTCTCTGATTTTGTAATGTATTTTTGGAATTTACAAGATTTTGGTTTCCCTCCCCCAGGTAGTGTCATGATGATGGGGAGAGTTTACCGCTTACAAGTTGATCAGGGTGTAATTAATGGGCATGTAAACCTTTCAAAATTCTCAATATTTTCTTGAGTCATTATTTTAAATTGATGAAACTCTAGAAATTCAAATAGCTTACTCAATGAATATCTCATAACTAGTGATTTTATGATGAGAAGATGACATCCATGGTCCTTGCATACTACCATATTATTTTTCCATCCAATGAATGTAATAAAATTTCATGGAGTCTCAGATCGATGTCCTTGAAATTTGGTTAGATTTACATTAATTAATTGAATATAAATTTTGAACCTGATAATGTTAGAGACACGCATGCTCTAGTACTTTTATGAGTTCAAAAACTAAATTGGATTTAATGGAACTCAAAAATTCTCTTGGACATTACTTCATCGGTTGATAATCCAAAATGATTGGATTGACCAAAATATAATCCTAAGATGGAAAATTATATGATATTCCTTGTTTATGTTAATATGGCTTATACAGAAATTATGGTGGTTATTTTTACAAATACAAATGACCACATTATTTTTTTTATATTCAACATGAATGGAATCTGAAATTTTGTCCCAATTATTACTTATTTAGGCATATGAACATTCAATGAAAGAGGAACAAATTATTTGTTTTTTTCAAGATAAAAGTTCACGATAATGGAACCTATGGGATGAAAATATAGGTGGAAAATACCTAAATGATATCACTGCTCATGAATTTGAACCATATGTTAATGTTACCTTTGAGAATGGTGTCAAATATTCTAAAGACTCTTGTCTATATCCAAATAAAGGATTCCTTTTTTTGATTATATGACGGTAGAGTAACCAACAAAATATTTAAGATCATGGAATTACTCACGAAAATATTAATAGGGCTTTAACATCTTGGACTATTTTCACTTCTGATTGCCCTAAGGTCATTGTTTGGATCAATCAATTAGTTTTACCCTCTTGGAATACTTCCATGAACGTTGTTCAACTTGTACTGCAAGGTACTGAAGGATTAGGGGGTAATGTTCTTTAGAATTCAAAAATCCATATTTGTGATGGGTATAATTACACCTTATAGTCTTATAGTAAGGATGATCAATGTTATAAACACACACCTTTAATGGAATAAATTGATGGTATAAATAATGATAATGTAAATGAAAAGTTGAAAATAAGTCTATACTCTAATGATGAAGAGGATTAATTATCACAAGTCTCAGTGTGTATGTTTGTGTGGAATATTCTTACTTAGAAAAACTAATGAGATAATCCAGTCTCTGAATAATTTATATCTTCTATGTGTTTCTCTATGGTTTGAGTAAAATGATGATATTCCTTATGAAAAGCATTGATATTGTTCACCTATTCATGCCACTAGGCATGATTCTTCACTAGCTTGTGAATGACCCCTAGCCTTAGTAGTAGTTTCATATGCAGTAGGAAATGTGAAATTAAAGAAAACTGAAAATAAGATTATGAATTTTAAAAATATACAATGGTTGGGGCACATAATATGTCGAAGTATCTTATTTTTTGAAGATTTTATATTTTAATATCTTGGATATTGTAAAATATCCTATGGTCATAACCTTTTGTAACTTTATACTGACCAAAACCATATTGTTTTTTGAATCTATAAACAAATATCCGCTTTTAAAAAGATTAAATTATTTATATGGGATGAATTTGGATAATTTAATTGTCTATCGTAATAATATTTAGAATACTATGGAGTCTATTTGGAATCTTAATCCTAACAATAGCTCCATGAACTGATGTTTTCATGATCAGTAGTCAGTCACTGTCTCGGTTGGGATGATTGGATATGACCATTATTTCAATTTTATTTAATCTATTGATCAATATATATGTATAAGAAACCTATGGGAATCGTTGGAATCTCTTGCGATGAAAATGATACTAAATGGGGTGATTATTTGTTACATAAATTTGGTGATGGGACCTATGATAAATACTAGGATAAATTTAATATGATGGCCACTCACGAGTTCTCATATAGTGTTGAAAAATAAATTTTTATTTATTTCCCAACTATGGGGGAATAAAAAACCTCATGTAGGTACACCCTTAAATGGAATCATGAAAGAAAAACTGATTGTTGATTTGTAAAAGTGGATGAGAGAAATAATGTTATTCAGCATTCTAGTCTCACCATCCCAAAAAATTATTTTGATCATAATCTTTATTTAATTTACCTTTATGTCAATAATTTATTTTCATTCCCTATAATGTTTAGATTGAACAATGAAAGTATAGATGTGACTAGTTGTTGGTTAGTCAATGTTGATGCATGGGTGAATATTTTTATTGGGAGCACTTTTCAAATTTGAACCAGGAAACTGATTGGTATTAAAGCACGACATAATGAGTGGAGTAAGAAATATTTTCTTTAGAATTGATTATAATATTAATAATGATGAAGATAATCTTCTACACCATCAAAGGATTAATCTAACTTAAGAGATTATTTATAGGGATTAAAATAATGCACTCTCCAAATTTCATTATTTTTTGAAATTAAAGAAAAATCATACACATAATCAATATAATATCAGGTGGTTGAATGATGGAGTCATGAAATAATGGTTTTTTTCAGTGCTTGAATTGGGAGAAAAAGTACCAATGGGGGCCCACAACACTTAATATTAATGTGGTGTTATTTAATTTTGAGAGTTTTATATCTAATTTTTTATGTAGATACTTTGAAAATATGTATATGGATATAAGGGATGAAAAAACTCATATCATATTTTCCATAAATAATGATAGTATTTTAGGGATGGATTGACTCTCAAATAATTTTTTAATATAATTTTCTTTCATAATGAACTTTGAGAATTTATATTTCATTAGAGAATATAATTATCATGCTTCTATATATTTTTTTAATTCTATTTTCAATGCTCTAATTAAAAAATGATATAATATAGATATAAGGGATCTCAGAGATGTGACCATTGGGACCACAATTTCAACGGTCATTATTAAAATTATGGAAAATAGATTGGTGGAATTTTTAAAGGCTTTAATACTAGTATTCATTTTTTATTATTACATGAAGGAAAAATTTAAAACTTTTGTATAAGACTACTATATGTGTCCATATAATGTTAATGAATGTGATGGATGGTAACATGACCCTTAATATTTATATATCTGAGGTCTTTGAAATAATAAAATGGGGCTTCATATTTGTTGTCAATAGAATTCAAATATATATGAACAGTAGGATGAATTTGGTTATTTATATCCTTATGATATACATGCTCATTGTTCTTGTTAATGGGTTTCCTAGAGGATTTTCTAAATGTTCTATAGGCATGATATAAGGGTATCCTTTATCTAGTATTCTATTTGTTAATTATAATGAATAATTGAGGGCATTTGTTTTTGATATTTTCCATCTGTTTTATATCAACAAATGATTTCTAGGAGAGCACTCTTTTTACCCTAATTATTTATTATGAGGATGATATCCCTTTGTTTGGTAAACATGAAAAGACACCATTTTATATATTAATTTTGTTTTTAGCATTCTGAAGATGTTTTTTTCCAAGTTATCAATTGGGGTAAATTCATGGTGATGTTTGTAGAAGGGGTTACTGTATATATGAGAAATAGAGTGGCCATATATGATGGGGTCAAGAGAGGATTTGTAACATTAACTAAGATTAACGTACTAATTTTTTGTGGTAAAAATAAATGGATATATATAGAGAATCTCTCCTTGAGAATTATCAATCAAATGTAATCATGGAAAGGGATTTCAATGTATCATGATGGAAGAGTCATCCTTGTTAATTTTTTGATCCCTTCCATGTGTTTTTATTACTTCTCCATATATAGATGACCTACTTTTCTTCTTAATTTTCATTTAATTTTAATTCCTAACATTGTTTGTACTAGATAAATTCATTATAAGAATCTTATTAATTTTATTATAGGGATTTTATCAAACCTATTTGACATGGGAGTTATGGTAATTAAAGATCATAGTCTATTCAATGAGACATTAATTAAAAAATTCACATAGACTTTTGAAATCAAATGTTCTTTCACAAGAATTATTGTAATTTTTTTTGGGAATTAATAATGTAATAGATATTTTATATGAATCAAATCATTGATTTGTACATTCATCTTCCATGATTTTTTTGTAATACAACATTCATAAAAATGGATGGTATGTAGAGATTCATATCCATATTATTGTAAGTCTTTTTGGTTATCAAATTTAGTAGATTATGAAATAGATATTCCTCATTAAATGAAAGAGATATAAATTTTGGAAAGTTTTTGTAACATTTTTTCCTATGGGATACACCTAGATCATATCAAATTGGAGATGGAAAAATATACTTACACTTTTTTAGATAATATTATATAAATTCAATATTTAATGAAATATTTAGAATCAATGGGTATTATAGATACATGTGTAATTAATATTTGGTGTACACATCTTGGTATTTATCATAAAAAAATAAATTTCTTTCACTTACTAATTTCTTGATTCTGTGGAGAATATTGAAGAAAGACTACATTCTCATTGGATGCTATAATGTATAAGGATTAACATGGCCAATTTCTACTATTTATTACTTTTTGTAGATGAATCTATTTATCATTTGTTTTCCTCAGGAATTTTTATGTTGTTCATGGAATTTTTTGTATGATATTTGTGGTTAGATGTTGAATCTCAGAGGTTTTGAGTATCTAATGAATTACATTAATAAAGAATCTTGCAGTGATTAGGTGAAGGTCCTGCTACAATGTTCTGTAACCATGATCATGGAATTTATTTGTATTCTTATGAATGAAATGGAAATTGAGAGCAAAAAAATCACAACACATGATTGAATTACGGATATGAACTATGAAGTTATGGCTACAATGTGAATCCATTAGGGTGCTAAGAGAAATGATTTATCATACAAGATGCTTATATGATCATTGTCTATAATTGGAATGTGTAAGAAGCCCATAATGGATACGTTTTTGGGATGTATAATTCTAGTTTTTTAGTGGAAGATAATCCACACTGATGTGGCAAATTCAGGTGCACCGGGACCCTCGTATTACAGTGGTATCTACCACACTCATAGGTTCTTCATAAAGGTGTAAACATACAGCTTCATTGGGAATGGATATTAAATTAAATATAAGTTATGAGATATTGTTACCATAGATAGGTATAGAGTTTATCATAACTAGAATGATATATTGAGGGAATATAATTCAACTTTGGTAGTTGGAATACTTAGAATTCATTCAAGAAATGATCCATAGATGATTTCTCTAGCATGGATTGAATTTCATAGGCTTATGGATCATATTTTATTGTTTTGAAAAAACACTATAGAGAATAAAATCAGTTTATCGATGCTCCTTAAAAGGGAACAATTGACGAGTCCAACACTATGTTGTCCTCTGTGAAACCATCACTTTGTAATGATTTTGTTGAGGTGGATTCACATGGTAATGTGTGCACTTCATTTTGAAATGCATCCTTGTAAAACTTGTTTTGTTATATTCATTTTTAATAATATCTTTAAGGAGAATAATTTCTTACCTCATGATCCTTCTGATTATATTTTATGAAAATATATTCTATTTTCATGATAATAAGTGATGTAAATGGATGAATTTGTTAGACCTTTTCAGTTGAATGATTATTTATTTTACATAATTTAAAATCAAAGTTTAAAATAAATAATTATGTTATCTTATTTTAATCACAACAATTTAGTCAATCACAAAAAATCACCCCAATAATAAATATTTGATAAAAAATATATTGAGGGATCTCTAAAATCAGGATATTTATAGGTGTCCTTTGAGAGGAGACTTCCATAACCATAATTCCATATAATATCAATCTGAATTTGTAGTTTTGAAATGGAGGAAAATTTAATTATGTATTAAAATATAGATTATTAGGTATTTTATGAAATTTTAGTTAGAATGAAATCAGTGTTTCTAAGAACCATATACCAATAGTGGGAACATGAAAACTTGTGTGTTGGGATCATTACTATCACCCCCAAATCACAAAAATTTTTTTTACCAGAGAATACTATGAAGAAATAAATTAATAACAACAATACCCTATTATGGTAATAATAATTTAGAATAATAAAAACTAAATAACAAATGAAAATTTCACAAACCCTCATTAATGAACAAATGGATTTTATTTTTTAGGTATAATTTTTCTTTTATAGGTAGAATTTTTTAGTATCAATGTTAAAATATATTTTTTAGATAACTTTTGATGTCATTGGGAATGATTAAATCATGATGATTTGTACTTTCACTAGGTGAAATGTTATATTTTCTTGGAACATGGTGTCTAGAACATAGAAATAGTGACAATTGTTCATGCATTGAAATGAGTAGGTATTGTAGATGGCAGATGATTTCTTATAATAGTTGATATAGTTGGGAAAAGTCATTGGGGATATAAAAATAATTTTTTTAAAGACTCTATATGTAGAAACTATTCACTGAGGTATCCATTTGAGATGGTAATAACAATTTAATGAGTGATTCGACGGCCAAAAACATAAAATAAGTGATTCATTATTTACATTAGGTTGGAAATTATTAAATTATCATAATAGGTAATTAATTCTAGATGGTGTGGCTGTTTTTCCAAGAAAACATGTCTATGGTCTTTTAAAGTTCAATTTTTTGGAGATCCATGTCGAAATCTATGACTAGGGAAGAGTTGTAATTATTTTACTCAGACAAGAGTAGTTTTTATTAAGTAAGGGAGTTCCATAAATTCTATTTATTGAGAGAATGTAAATATAGAATTAAATGTTAATTAAGGATTATAAATATTTTTTATGGAATGGAGGAATATTATGTTGAGTAAGAGTGATAGATAATGAGAATATTTTATAATTTTTTGATGGATTTTTTGGCAGAATAAGTTAACTCTAAAACATTTCTTGTCAATCAAAGAAATTCTATACCAGTAGTACAAAATCATCTGAAGAACATAGGTTTTTCAAGAAGGATGAATTTACTAATGTTACTATTTTTTTGTTTTATTTTATATAAACATGTTAGTTACAAATATTATATAAAATTTAAATATATATCTAAAACATGTTTTATTATAGGCGTCAATGAATATACAATGGGTTTAGACACTAGAGTATCATTAACTGGAATGTTATTATATTTTTAAATGTCATATTAAATGATTATATAATTTGCATAGATTATAATAAAGTGTCATATTATATTAGGAATAATGAAACAATGTAGAATATATAGATTGGTCTGATAAGACACTGGTTGGATTAAAACTATTCATAGTTCCTAGAATATTGAGTATGAGAGGAAAAATTAATCTCTACAACTAAAATTACTGATCAATTTCCAATTTTTTTATGTCCCAGTGTACCAAAGTTCTGATGGATAATGTTATCAGAAGGCATAATTTGAAAATTATGATATGAAAAGAAGAAAAACTTCTATAGGCTTGATGATATAACCTAGAAAGGAGGTGATTATTAATGTTTTATTCCAGGATATCCTTTCAACATATCATGAATGATTATGAGCCCAAATCTATTATGTGAGGAAAGATGCATGAGTGAATGCCTCCAATGGATTTTCGTAAGGAATGATGTGTATGATTTTATTCATGTTTCTAACACATGGGAGTTATGAAGCATCGTGGATGGAATTAGAGTACTAAAATTATATAGATTTAAAAAAATTTGTATGATGTATATGATTGGGTTTGGTATACGTCAAAAATAACTGTGAATGGGTTTGAGGAATTATAAAAATTTTACAATGAAAATATTTTCTATCAATTTTTGAAACATTAAATAATATTGATGGTGACCATACATGATACTATGGAATTATTGAATATTTATTTGTCCAACATAAGAATATGTTCCTTTATATATAATATTTGGAAGGAAAATGAATTGCTCAAAAAGAATGTTTCAATAGAATAATTGAATGAGGGACTAAAGTGAAATCTCAAGGGAAGTATATATAGGATTAACCAATAACTAAGGTACTTGAATATGATTTTTTATTAGATCATTATGAGATTAGGGTAATTATAAATTAATGAAGTGTATTACTATTACCAAAGAATATATGATGATTAATGTTTCAAAATAATTCACATATATATATATATATATAAAGTAATATTGGTAAGAAATATGATGAAATGTAAATTAGTGTTGAAATGAGAGATGTCTGAATGTTTCCTAATGAATAAAACTAGTTCGGTTAAGAATATTGTGCAGATTAGGGTTAGTGGTTGCATGAGTTCTATCACATTATTCATTCTTTATCCATAGAACATCCGAAAGTTTATTTATAAATTTAGTATAATTATAATCTTTTAGGTACCCACATTGTAGAAAACTAAATTATTTTGAATGATAATAAACCTAAAATAGATGATGTGGTAGAGAATAGGGAGATTTTTTTGTACACATCAGTTGTGGGAAGCCTATGATAATTCATGTATTTTACAATACCTAATATAAATAATGTTGTAGGGATAGTGAAAATACTCAATGTGGTTTTTGTAAATAAGTATATAGAGGAAATTAAATGGATCATTTAGTATCTCAAGGATCATGCAAATCTTTCTCTTTTCTCAAAAAACTGATCCCTGTCAAGGTTTTATGGATACTTAATTTAGATAACATGTGGATTTTAAGAAGATAACTATAGAATTAATGTTTACATTCAGAACTATTATCATTAGTTTAATTTCATAATCATAATAATTTTATTCATTATCAACCATGGAAGATGACTAAGTCGTAATTATAGATGAAAGAAATGATTTTTTCTAGATGATGTGTCTGTAAGAGGAAATCCGATAGAGGTAATAATTACACATGATGTAAAGTTATATCCATTTTGTGATTCACATGGATAATAACTCTACCATTCATAGAGAGAGGATTATTATTCAACTAATATATGACATCTTATATAATCATACCTTATTTTATGTTTTAGAGAAATAAAATGTTGAATACAACCAAAATCTATATTATATTTTATGTAATTTGTTTATTTTTGAGATTTATAAAAATATGTGGAATATTAGTGGTGTTTGGATAAAATCTATGTCATAGTTTATCATATGACTTTGAAATATTTGAAGCGATAATATGCAGAAGTCTGTTATGAATGGTAGTGTAAGTATTCCAATAGACATTTTTTTGAGGATATAAATTGTTTTAGGAGGGTGATTGTTATTCTCATTTGAAAACCCCTATTCATATTAGTGGGAATGTTATTTAGTAATTTTAACATTTGAAGAAATATAATTCAATTGAATTTAGTTGTGATAATTATTAGAATAATATTACCAAAATATAATTGTAGTTTATGTTTTTCAGTTTCTAAAAGATGTTAGAGTCAATACTAGAGGGGAGTTTCTTCTATACGAGGGAAAAGGAATGAACTAATATTATTGAAAAATAAAGGATTTATTAGTAGTATCTAGATACATACATTATTTAATATTTAATTAGGTTGATATGGTTATCATCATGACTAGGTGATTTATTGTCATAAATAATAGATCAATAATGTGTTCACATTGTGAATATTTTTTCGCATTGGAACTGAGATTACCGTATAATATATACTACATACGTGGGGTTTGTGTTACTTTTACCAATAGATGGTTTATTAGAGATATTTTTTCATGATAAATAATTTTTCAATATTTGAATTAGAGATTATAATCCATTTAAATCTCTCTTATTTTATTCTCTAGTGATATTTTTTCACATGTGGATTTGTACATCACACAAACCATGTTAATTGTTATGTTCCATTAAATTTTTTATGTATTTATTTTTATTTACCTCATAAAATATCCATTATGATAGAATAATTTATTTATTAATGGGTAGGGGTATGAGTTCAATTTTTTTCTCAATTAATTATGGATTTTGGGGAAATATTCTAGGGGTGTTGTGTTTCCTCCAAACATTTTAATTTATTCATCCGAATCTAGGAAAATAAGTTGGATTAAAATAAAGTAAAATAAATATAACATAATATAATTGCACCTGATCTAATATCCATGTAAAAATATCTTCTTAGGATAATACTTCTACTACCTCAACTCAATCTACCTATGGTATGTTCCACGTCTATAAATTTCAGGAAATATATCAACACATTACTTTTTATTTTCCCATAGTTTGATAATAAAATATTTTATGGGAAACTAATTATGTATTATCAACCTTCCGTATTATTAAATATCTGTTTTAATTTTGTAAATTTTGGTCTCTAGTACTCAACTACATTTATTTTTACATTTTAATAATTATTTTGGATGTTTTACTTCCAGAAAATCACATTCTTAAATATTTTATTCATTAGGATGGATAATGGTTTTCATTGTTGATCTTTACTATTCCCAATATATGAAACATTTTCCTTGTCTCAAAACTAGTAATCATATTATCATCATAACGTTTAATTCATTCCAAACATCCATCAAAACAACATGTTTCCCCTCCTATCATTCATATGTATCAACCAATCTAATGAACAACACCACTACAACAGATCATGGACTACCAATTTTTTTAATATATATATTTTTGTTTCAATATCAATATATTATATATATATATATATATTACAAAATACATAAAAAAATGAATTCAAAATTTAGATAAGTCGATGTCTCCAAGAAATAGAATTTACAATTTATGGATATGAAATTTTTTTATTTTGAATGAAAAAAGGATCAACTAAAATTTTCACCTCCCAATATCTTTAAAATACCCCCCTTAAAAATTATCAATTTCTTCTTAAATTATTTTAATAAAATTAACTCTGCATATATTTTCAAGAGTAAATCTCCCAGTTGGAGCGGTGATACCCTACAAAGTTTCATCCGTCAGAAAATAAAAACTCATATGATAATCCTTGTTATCACAAATGTAATTGGATACCCTTTGTTTTATTTTTTCAATATGAATATTTATACATATTATAGATCTATATGTAGTGTAAATTTTATTATATGGTACTGTTTCATTCAAATCAATAGTTTTTTACATTAGAATGATTCTAAATCTATTTTTATCATTTTACTTTTATAAAAATTGATTTTTTTAAATTTATCTATTAATTAAATTATATTGAATTAGTTCTAATTATTTCTAAATATCTTCTAATATTATTGTACCATTCTTTAATAAGTTTTTATCTTTAGTTTACATGCTTCTATATCAGTTCAAAGATGAATAAATATAATAATATTTATCATGTATTGATTGAAGGAAATAATTATAACATTTGAATGAACAACATCTTTTGGATCATTAATAATAACTATGATCATAATTACCTCCAATTTTTTTTAAAAATTGTATAAATTCACAAATGATATTATTGAAATCTATATTAAATATATTGTAAATTCTCTTCACTATGTAAAATATAAGATAATAAATAAAACAATCTATGTTATCCTAGAACAACCTATATTAATATTTATGTGTATCATAAAATTAATCTAATTTCTAGTAAATATAATCATTTATGATAAAACTATATCATAGTACTAGTTATATCTAATCAACATTCAAATTAGATCATTTTCCCTAAGGTGTAGAAATTTAAACAATTAATTTTTTTTTGATGAATGAGTGTAAACATTTGTATACTCTCAGTTTAAGGATGTGTGGTGTGGTATCACAGATATTATTTTCTAAAAATTCTAGGTAGGAAATCATTAAAATCATTGGGAATGTAGAACCCATGAAATATAAATCAATATTATTTGGCCATAAACTATACAATCATCTTCTTTTTTAATTTTACCATACTTTTTATCAAAAATAAAATCATATTTATTTTTGATTCTTTAATTAAATATCACATAGACTAGTGCAGTATTTTATTTCAAAAATAAACACTAGTTATCCATCCATCAAATTCTTGATTTTGTTCGTTGTATACTCATGGTGGATTCATCTCCACCATATGTTAAAAAGTGGTTCCATGATGTCAATGTAAATCTCATGGAAAAAGAGTTACCCTATAATTGATGTCGATGAATAATTGAAAATTAGGCTTGACCTAACCATGAATTTGAACCCAAACCATATTAAGTTATTTTAAAGTCGTGTTAAATTATTTGAGAAGAGGTGATAAGTTTTCATTACTACAAAACCACCACTCACCTTGTATACTCCCTCTCATATTGTATCCACCTACCTACACCCTCCACATTCCCTATACAAATATCATTTCCATAATATCACCCTAGTATCCCTTATATATAGTACAACCCACCAATAACCATAACTAAAATTGTTAAACTATCTACTTTCATAATTCGATGTGCAATGCTAAATAAAAAAATATAAAGTCCTGCATCCTTGTTTCTTTATGATTTATCATCCCACTATAAACTAGTGATATCTCAAAGAGTATATTAGAGGAGATTAAAATTCTATTGATGAATGATAAAGATATATGTGAGTAAATATTAATGTAGGATTACAAAACAACAACGCCACACGTATATGTATTAAAAAAACATGTTTATTATGGTTCTTTAAAATAAAATTTGAAAAAAAGTTTTTAATACATCAATATATAAAGGTCAATAAAAATTTCTCAATAATATTATAAACCATAAATATTATTTATTTCATTGAAAATTTTAGACTGGTATAATAATTAGGCTGAATCCTCCCTTACCCCAACTATCCTTTTAATATATATTTTAGAATAACCTTCAGTTTATTATTCCCAATAAACATTAAGAAACCATTTTAATAAAGGCTAATAATGATAATTAAATAATTAAAACACTATAATAAATGCATAGTGAAATGTAAAGAAAGGGTTAAAGAATATAATTTAAGAAATAATTTTAAAAAAGAATCGTGGGAGTAACACCCATAAGTTTTTACAGAAATTTTTAAACAAGAACTAACATAATTAATTAGGGAGACACTCACATAGTGAAATGAAACTATTAATAAGACACTATATATTATAAATAAACTTAATAAACTTACACAACAATAAGAATGATATATTTACTTAAATGAGGCTCACCTATCAAATTAACAAGGGTTTCAATGATGTTTTAGAAGTAAAAAACTTGCAAGGAAAATAATATATATAATCAATTTCTATTTATGATTATATCCAAAACATTCCTCTATGCTCTTTAAGAATGACCCATAGACCATTTCATTATAAATATATCACAACATTAATATGATTTTAAATGGTTTCAACATGTCCTTATAATTTATTTTTGAAATCCAATAGTAAAATTTATTTGAAGAAATTGTTCGAAAAAAACATTTAAGTCATAGTCTATTTTTTTTATACTCAAATTAATTTACACATTGATATATATATATACACAATGAGGAATATTATTTCACAAATTAACTTATTACCATGGGAATTTGTACAAAAAAATGATATATATATATATATATATATATTATATCATTTATAAGGATATAACCACCTAACATGTCAAAATTATACGTTAAGTTGAACATTTTAATTAGAAATCAATATTTAAATATTACATTTATATATGTAAATTATTATATTAATATAAAATAAAATTAATATGATAATTAAAATTGAGAATAAATTTTGAAAACTTATAACACATTATATGTTTTTGAAATCACTAGTGAAATTCAACCTGATAATGTATCTAATGAAAAATGTGATGGATAATTTAAAACATTTTTTAATAAACATCTATTTTTGGGGAAAAAAATTAATTTATTTGAAAATAATATAAAACATGATTTTCCATCCTAATTATTAATTAATATATTTATTATATTCAATTTATTTCACAATGAAGATTAAAAATGTAAAAATATATGTTCTAAAATTTATTGTCCTAAATAAAATCCAATATAAAATAAATTTAGATGAACACATTGCATTCGATGAACATCAAAATAATGGGCCTTAAGTTAAGAATAAAAACACTTTGTGAAAAGAAATATTTAACAGAAATATCTCAATTGAGTTATAGTTCAATGATATAACATTCACAATATGTAAGGGATAAGGAAAAATGAAAAAAATATAAATAAAGAAATAAACCATATTATCTAATGACCACACCTAATAATGTGATGGAAAATTGTTATAATCATTGTTGAATGTTATGGAAGGAATTAATGAGGTTTTCATATAAGTTGTGTTTGTTTAATATAAAATGGGATGAGAAGTGTCTCATGTGTGGTAAAAATAGAAGAGGGGTATTTATTTAATTTTGAAAAATTTTATATTTATGAAAACCTCTCATTATTCATCCATACAGTATTGGAAAACCATGAACCATCAGTGTGATCCTACTAGAGGCTCTAGAGAATATAAAATAGTTAAAATTAATGGTATGAAAATCTATTTTAGAAAAAAATTTTTTGGATCTATTACGTTAAATACACATTCACACAGTCTGTACACATTTTTAAGTAATTTTGCACAATCCATGCACACATGTTAAAATGAATATTTTCAAAAACTAAAACCGTTTAATCAAAAAAATTAAGTAAATTTTGATAAAAAATTAAATAAATTAATGAAAAATTAAAAATTATAGTTTTTCCATAAAAAATTCCCCACCAGAAATGTTTTTCCATCAAAATCCTCAGCCAATTGAAGTATTCAAAAGAAATGATTATAACGAACCACCTAAATAATGCTTTATTACAAGTAAACTAAAATAACACATTGACCAACACCATGAAAACACCCATAATATCTATAAAAGAAAATCGTGATCATATTTGATGTAACTTCTAACCCTAAACACCACCATAATATAGTCTCTCTAAAAAAAGAATCTGTAAGGGACTCATAGTTCTATCAACCAAATGATCGATAGAAGAAAAATATGATGTTATAATAAATATATTTTATTATGAGGTGAATATTTATATTGAATTATACCAAAGTCTCAACACTCAACCCTATTGAATCATGTACCCAAAACATAGATCATTAAAAACCTTAAATCGCATAAAAAAAATATGAATTCTAATCACATTAAAAGTTAATCAATAACATAAATATGTTCAATGATATAAATACCAACAATAAAGACACTGAAAACATTTATTTTCAATAGAACATGAGAAATAAAAAATAGTGAAATAATGTACCAAGAAAACAGATCACTAACTAGACACCTCAACCATACTTACAAAACCATGCTGAGCTCAACATGCTAATGAATAAAAAGGATATTCACTTATCAAGAATGATGATATTCACAAAGACCATGAATGGTAGCGTCCCCACCCACTATATATCAATCACTCAAAATAAAATATTCTATTATAACCCCATTGACCATCTCCTTTTATGAGGCTAATGAATGAAATATGACTCCTAAACTAGAGTGTTGCTGAAATAATATATCCAAAAAGGAATCCAACGAACCCCTAACAAATTGTTTGAGAATTGTATTAAATTTGAATAATGGAAATCATAAGATAAGTATAAATCATCATGAAAGGTTAAACTAATAAGTAGGGGATCGTCATTACCCTCCAATTACAGTCTGGAAATGTCCACTAATGTGAATTACGCTACGCCCCAAAAATATAACATACAATATGAAAACATCCAAAAGATTGGAATTATTAAATTACAATATATATTTTTAAGGTTAAATCCAATAAATAAAAGTATTCTACATTCCATGATATACATAATTATCAATAATACATATAAAACAAAAAATATGATGAAATAATTAATCTTTTAAAATATGAAGACATGTTTTTATTATAATATTCAAAATATTCTTATAACCAAAACATTTTCCATATTAATGTTTTTTATCAAATTAAAAATATCCTTTAAAATCATTTAAAATTTATTTTAACTAGTAATTCATAAAATCAAAAAATGAAAATTCTCACAATTAAAAACAAATTTTCCATTATAAATTTAATATCTTATATAATTTTAATTTACCTTTTTAAATTACCTCATGTGAAATCATTATAAAACTAAACAGTTTTATCACCCATTAAAACATTTTAGAAAAAATAATTTATAACCATCAAATGAAACCTATATTTTCAACTGAAACATGTAATTTTTTAAATCAATCATTTTATTTTTTGAAATTTAATGCTTCAGTTTGAAATCAAATTCCCAACCCAAAACACTTTTACCAAATTCTTATCTAAACACAATGATTTATATTTTTTAAAAAATACATCCTAAAAATGCACTAAATAACATAATAAAATTTAAATATTTTATAAGATGGAATTGTGGTTCTCCATAAATTGGACACATGGTTTAAAGTGCTATCTTCCATTCATGGAACATCCATTGGATGTAAAATTGAATCATGAATTAAGGAACGACATGGGTTTCTTGGAAATGAGAGCTCACCAAATTTTTTTTTTCACTTACATTATCATCATTAAAATAAATAATAATAAAATCACAATGATCTTAACACAATACTAACATACCAAGGAAATATGGTTCCCCAAAAATGAAAAATATAGCTAAACTATTCATGCAAGTACCTCTCTTGTCCCAACCTTCCTCTCATAACATACCAAACACCCCAAATATAATTGGATTATATTATATCATTTATTCCTGAAATATATTTATTTTTCCCTATATCAAACTCTTTTTAGGGATCACACCATACAATAAGAGCATTATCAATTACCGTGGTTCAAAACTAGTGTCGAGGCATGAAATAAAATATAGTTCGCAAATATTTCCATATAATTAGAGTTTAAAAACAAAATAAAAAATATTACAATCCACCTATACATTTTACATCTGTTCCTTAATCAAGTAATAAATAAATATATTTTAAATAAGTTTAGTGTCACGACCCATCCTCAGGGCCCGGGTCGTGACTACCACAAGACCGCCTTCTATAGGCTAGGGGCTGGCCACTAGAACTAAAGGTGAAACTCCCGATAAAAGGGACGACATTGCCTTTATGAATTGTAAACACACACACACACACACAAACCTCGAGTACAAGCAGAAGTAAACACTAAGTAAAACTGAAAACAAAAGTAGTGCTGAAAGTAAGGGGCCATAAATACAAGCCCAACTGTAAAGTACAAGTAAAAGACAGTACAACTGGAAGTTCACAAGAAGCTCCTGGATCGTCCACCACGGATCCTACCTGAAGGGTAGGTACAGATAGCACAACTCCTAGATCATCCACCACGGATCCTACCTGAAGGGTAGGTAAAAATAGCCTCCTCAACTCCCTCATCCGTCAACTTACTCTGGGTACCGACTCGTCGTGAGGTCCACCTCAAGGTGCTGTCCTATCCTTGTACACTTGGCCTCCTTCAGTGATGTCCATCGTCTGCATCGAACACAAAGAGGTGCGGGCATAGACCGTACAGGGGTGAGTATAATGATACTTATTAGGGACAACGAGACCCTCAATGTCTCACTATGTCCAACAAGGATAAACCACAAAGAAAGATCTCAACACATAACCCTTACATAGGTATATGACCATAAATATACCTAAGTAATCAAGTAACCCATCTCAATCATGTGGAAAACACAATGGTTATTAACTCAGCTCAATCCAAGATTTTCATTATCGAAAACAAAACTGCTAGAGAACTCCTCCTCTGTCGAATATAGTGGCCCTGTCATGACTCCGAGGCACTACTCACTAACCATAGACTGTGGAGGTACCTCTCCTATTGAGTACCGTGGGTATGCTTCCAAATACCGAGCGCTCTGTCTATTGTTGGCCTTCTGCCAAATACCGGGTGGTCCACCTAATAGCCTACAGAGGTACTCCTCCTATTGAGTACCGCGAGTATGCTTCCAACTACCAGGCGCTCCGTCTTCCATGGGTCAGACTCCAAATACCGGGCGCTCTGTCCACTGGGCTAATCGAATTGGTCATGCCGTCGTTAGGCCTAAAGTTACTAGACCTCCGCACTCCGTATGCTTATCTCCGAGAGGGTCTTCTCCATGAGCTACTGGTCGTTACTTCCAAGTGTCACGAAATCTCACGTAGATGTAACAAAAAGTAACGGCTCATCATATGGGTCTCAACTCAACAGATGACACGTCAATCGGACGCCCGGTCTGTGAGTTATTAGCTTTTCCATTCCAGGGGCCTGGTTTCTTTTTAAGATAAATCCAACCCGAACAATCTCCAAATTCATCAGAATCCCACATAGAGAATGCTAAATGAACCCTCTCATCAAGAGGAATCCTACATAGTCGACGAAACATCAATCAGACATCAGGTCCTTAAGTTATATGTGTTTCCAATCCGAGTTCCCGGTTGGAATTACGCTCGTTCTAAACCTGGCCGTTTTTCAAAGTCATACAAAACTCACTTAGTGTATCGCAAAAGGAATGCCTTTTCGCAAGGGTCCCAAATATGCAGATGGCGTGTTGATCGAACTTACAGTCATCATGTTATTCATGTTCAAGTAAAAATGGGCCCGACCCATTAAGCCCTGTGGGCTGACGGGTCGGGTCAACCTAGAGTTGGCGGGTCTGACCCGGCAGGGGGTTGGACTGGCCCAATGAAACGTGTGGTCCGGCCTGAGTGGCACAACCTGCCCCGAAGAGAGTGAAGCCCGACCAGAAGTTCCGCGACCCAGTACGGCGGGGCACATCCAGACCCGACCCGGCGTGGCCCGGTGCTGCTCGACGAGGTGCGGCCTAGCTGGGCGTGTGGCCCGGCAAGCTCAGCCAGTCGGCTGAGTGGTCTGAGGGGGCATGGCCCCCCGACTGTCTAAACAGGCGGTGCCTAATAGGGCCGCCCTCCCAAACCAGCTGGGTAGGCCAGCCGGCCTTCTGGCGCAAGAAGCGCCATCTGGCGGGCCATAAGAATCTTCTGCGCAGCGCCCTCCTGGCGCCGCGGTTCGGCTCTGCCCATCCGACCGACGGGCCGGCCGGTTCTTCCACTAAAGCATCCCGCTTAGGCGGGCCACGGTCTCCCGCAGTGTGGCGCTGTGGGGAGCCTCAGTTTTCTCTTTGGGCCTGGTTCTTCCTCGGTTGAGCGGCCTGTAGTTACGGGTCGCGGTTCTTCTGTATGCGATCGGCGCATGATTGTCACACCCGTCTTCGCATCTTCCAACGTAACTCTATCGCAAACAAGAGTCTATGGAGGTTCGTCGGGCCATGTGTGTTCTTCCCGTTCACTCCGCGTTATGTGGTAGCAGTGGGCCGTATATAAAGAAAGATTTCCAATGAAAAATGGGGTACGAAAAAAATCACTTTAAAAAATAAACCCTTACCTCGAATAAGGTTTGTTGTTGACAAGCGTTGTGGATGACAGTGTCATTTCCGTCATCTTAGGAGTGCACCTGAAGAAGAATTGATGTCTCCTCTCTTGTTTTGGAGAAGATAAAATATGGCGCGTCGTCGTTCTTAATGGAAGGGAGTGTCATTCTTCGCGGGAGGTTTGGTGTTCTTCAACAAAGGATAAATTCCCCTCTTCCTTCACAAAATCTCTCTCCCAATGTTTCCCAAAATAAAAAACAAGTTCCAACCAAATTAAAATAAGGCTTACCCTTATTTAATTAAACTTTCCAAGCTTTCGAAATTTAAAACACTTAATTAATTAATTGAATAGGTTCCATTAATTAATTAAGGTATGTTGGCAAGAGTTAAAGAGGAAGAGACATAAGATTAAGAGTTACATAATTTATGGGGAGATTAGAAATTAAATTAGAGGGTTTAAGGGGGTTTGGGGTAAATTAAAGGTTGGGGATCATGTGGGCCCCACCTATCAATTATCCACACATGGGATGTTGGGTGGGTGTGGGCCCCACCAACAACATCTCATGGGAGGAATTAACCCCCTTAGATATAAAATAAAATTTCCCCAATAATTTTATTTACTTCTTTATTAAACCCCAATAATTAACTTCTCCTCCTGTGCAAACGTAACTATGGTAAAGGTCCCCTTAAGCAGTTACCAGCTTTGCGAGTTCATCGGTGCCCTTGGATTTCGATTCTGAGCAACGGTTCAAAAGATAGAAAACCTGCTCATTCATTTATTGAACGTACCCTAGCTAGACTTCGGAAATTGATACCGGGCACACCGGGCCTTGGAATCAAGTGCTGTTAGAAGCCATAGACTCGCAAAATTCCAATGAAATTAATAAAAAAAATCCCTTGAAATTTACGAGCCTTTACATTACTCCCACCTCAGGGCTTTACACCCACGTAATGTTTCAACACACACTAGGGAAACCAAAGGGGTACTGAGTATGCATCTGAGCCTCTTTCTCCGATGTGGTTCCATGGAGGTTCCAGTGCTGTCAGCGAATGCGCAAAAGAGGAATCGACCGTCCACGTAGGACCTGCTCCTATCGATCCTCAATCTCCACTGGATCCTCTGTGAAAGTCACGTAGTGGTCGATGGTGTGGGATGGGTCATGCATGTATCTCCTTAGTTGAGATACATGGAAGACGCCGTGCACCCGGTGCAACTGAGGTGGAAAGGCCAATGGTAAGACACCTCGGCTACTCTACTGAGGATCTGTAAATGCCCGATGAAGCACATAGATAACTTGTTTTCCTGGCCAAATCTCCATAATTCCCGTAGAGGTGATACTTGAATGGAAATGTGGTTTCTATCCTCGAACTCCAATGGTCTCTATCTCCTATCATCAGAGGACCTCTGTCTGCTCTGTGTAGTCTTCATCCACTCCTGGATGATCTTCACCTTCTCTAGGCCTACAAGATCTGCTAAGAATTCCCCGTTGCTAAAAAGATAAATCCAGTCTCATCCTATGGATGAACCAAGTTCTTTTCCTAATACGATCATTCCTATCATTAACGGTACATTTCATGTCATGGATCATGTCATAAGGCCTCGACGCTACTACCAAGAGATCCAACTGTTACTCTCTCCTCCATGGGTGGAGTCACACTGTCGGTATTAGTGTGTGGTCACTGGGTCTCCTCTAGTAGGAATCTCGAAAGTGAGGGTCAAGTCAAGGGTTTTAAACCGGAACCTCTTAGTATTAGCCACACAAAAGGGAGGAAAAAAACGTCACAATGAATAGTGAATTTTATTACTGTAGCTCATGTACAAAGACACACAAAAACCATAAAAAACAACAACATGGAAACTAGAAGCACAAAGTACAAAGACCTCCATGCATGGAATTGGTCCCACTCCTGTCCACCTCCTTCTGTAGATCCATAGTCGTATGTTTCAGTTTCATGAAGTTATTCTCTCTCATGTAAACCTTTTCCCTGCGGTCATGGTTGACCTCTTGGTGGTGGTGGTAGAAACACCTCGAAGCATCGTCCACCACCACCTGCATGTCGACCAGTGTTGGGTCCCGCTGATAGAGACTGCTCAACATGGAAACTCTCCACTAAGAGATCTTTCCCCTACACCCCAGTATGAATTGGGATGCTATGAGAGAAAACTAAAGCTCTAATTTCTCGCCTGAGCCTCGGCTCGAAGGTACAGGCCCTGAAGAATGAGTTACATTCCATATCTATTGAGTAGCGCGAGAGGTCTGTGAACCTTGCCGGGTATTGTGCTACTGTCATGTTGACCTAATGTAGATGCAGTAGCTCCTGTATACGCACCACACGAAGGGTGGCTGGTACAAAATCCTCCCGAAACACGATCTCGAAGTCTGCCAATAGAAGTATCGCCTCGTCATGCATCTGAAGCATAAGGCTGCACCATCTGCCTGCTGCTGCCTCAAGGAGGCTGGTAGCAAAGATCACCATGAAGTCCACTGGTGTACTAACTAGCCTAGAGAATCTCACCATAGCCTCCATAAAATCCTTAGCTGCAAGTGGGTCCGTATCTCCCCATAACCTGGGTGGCCTCTGGCGCTGGAACTCATGCAGCGCGCTCAAGCGGCATGCATTGCCTGCTGCTGGGGCTGGTGGAATCGGTGTCCCAATGGGTGGTAGTACCGCTGCTACCTCCGCTGGTGCCTCAACTGGATGAGGGCCCTATATTGATACCTCTTCGCTTGGCGGACTGTTAATACATATAACTCTCGGGGCCCTAGCTGGTTGTCAGTGGGGTGGCATCCTGAAAGAAACAGATGCGACGCAGTCAAAGATTATACCTGGTGAGATGACCTAGTTTGGGCTAACATAAAGAAAACTCTTGAAAACATATATGCAATCAGTGTTTTCATGTAATGAGTCGAAAAATAGAAGTCAGGGTCCTGGTGTATGGATACGTCGGCCGCCCACACAAACAATGGACTCCCTGAACTGAGAACCACACTTAGTACCCTTAACAGTATTGGTTCACCGAACAGAAAATATCATAGTCCTATGCTCTACGGTAGAACCGGTCCTTTTGATACCAATTTGTCACCACCCGTCCTTGGGTATTGTTCCATGACTGCCCCAAGCCCGCCTTCCATAGGCCAGGGGCTGGTGACTAGCACCAAAGGTGAAAATCTTGATAAAAGTGAAGGCATTGACTTTATGAAATGTAAACACACACATACACACACCCAGAGTACAAGAGGAAGTAAACAATAAGTAAAACTGATAGAAAAAGTGGTGATGAAAGTAAGGGGCCATAAATAAAATCCCAACTATTAAGTACAAGTAAAAGAAAAAACATCTGGAAGGTGACAAGAAACTCCTGGATCGTCCATCATAGATCCTACGTGAAGGGTAGGTAGAGATAGCGCAACTCCTAGATCGTCCACCACAGATCCTACCTGAAGGGTAGGTACATATATCCTACTCAACACCCTTGTCCATCAACCTCCTCAGTGTACCAAATCATTGTGAGGTCCACCTTCGGGTACCGACACATCGTGAGGTCCACCTCCAGGTGTCGTCCAATCCTCGTACACTCGGCCTCCATCAGTATTGTCTGTTGTCTACATCCAACACAATGAGGTGCGGGCATAACCTGTGCAGGGTTGAGGGTAACAATACTCAGTATGGACCCTAAGGCCCTCATGGTCTCACTAAATCCAACAAGGATAAACTAAAAAGAAATATCTCAATAGATAACCTTTACATAGGTATATGCCCATACATATACCTAAGTTATCATGTAACACATCTCAATCATGAGGAAAACACAAAGGTCATTGACTCAGCTCAAACTAGGATTTTCATTATTGAAACCACAATTGATGGATAACTCCTCCTCTTTCAAGTACAGTGGCCCTGTCATGACTCCGAGGTTCTAATCACTATCCTTAGACTGTTGAGGTACTCCTCTTTTCAAGTATCGTGGGTCTGATGCCATATATCGGGCGCTCCGTCCGCTGTGGGTCTGCTGCTAAATACCGGGCACTCCCCCTAATAGCCTACAAAGGTACTCCTCCTATCAAGTACCGTGGGTCTGCTGCCAATTACCAGGTTCTCCCTCTGCAGTGGGTCTGCCGCCAAATACTGAGCGCTCTGTCCACTGGAATAATTGAATCACTCCGAGTCGAATCAGTCAAGAAATCATCAGGTCTACAACTACTAGTTCTCCGCACTCTGTACGCTCATCTTGAGGAGGGTCTACTCCATGAGATACAAGTTGTTACTTCCAAGTGTCTCAAAGTCTCACGTAGAAGTAACACAAATGACCGCCTCGTCATAGGGGTATCAATGAAATATACAGTGCTTCAATCGGACACCCGGTCTGTGAGTTATTAGCTTTTCCGTTCTAGGGGCCCTGTTGGTTTTTAAGATAAAACCAACCCATCCAAACTCCAATGTCATCTGAATACTATGTAGAGTATGACAAATGAACCATCTCATCATGAGAAATCCATCATAGTCGACGACACAACAATCAGACATATGGTCCTTAAGTTATAAGCATTTCCGATCCGAGGGCCCAGTTGGAATTACGCTCGTTCCAAACACGACCATTTTCCAAAGTCTTCCAAATCTCACGTAGTGTATTTAAAAAGAACCGCCTCGTCATGAGTATGACAACCCTGATTTTTATTACAACTTAAAAATGCTTTATTACATAAAACATCACTTGATACAACAAAGAAGATCGAGAGGTTTCATGTCTTTGGGGCTTAGGATCATTACATAAAAACTTTAAACTTGAAATACAATATCTTTATTGAAAACTTCCTTTACATGACCACTACATTCCTTCATACTTAGCATTGCATGGGATAACCAGAGGACATGCATAAGAAAAGGGTGATCTATAAAGCTCAGTAAGGGAGTACACAATGAATAAAATGAGGAGTACAATACATGTTAGGAAATAGGAACATCAATAGAGAATAAGAGTAACATGAACATAAAGGCATGATAAAGCATGATAATCATAACATGGAAATGTGGCAACAACACTTAACATTGAATTAGTATGAGCCAAGGCTCATTGCACATGAAGCATGAGTAAACCCTCATTGCACTTGAAGCATGAGTAAACCCTCGTTGCACTTGAATTAGCATGAGTAAACACTCATTTCACATGACGTATCATGATACTATACCTTACCGAATGCATTGGAGCGCCATAAAGGGCACACCCTTCTTAAACATTTCATTTCATGCATAAGTGTGCCACATGGATCATAAAACATGGATTCATAAAACATAATCATTTATTCCATGATAAAGGAATGTGGAATTCATAAATGAAACTTTATAATCAATAAGTAAATGTTCATAAAGGTGAATACCCTTGATGGAGAAATGGGAATGGTATTCACTACACAATGATATTGGCTTAGAAAATCGGTCTGATTTCGGCAGCGTAACGACGTGACATAAGAATTCATAAAAATGGTTGATGAGAGAGAAAGGCGTTCCTCATCATATTTATATGTAATGGAAAGTAAGGAGGTCATATAGATACATGTACCAACAATTTAAAAGGAATTTAGATTCATGATACAAAAGTATTGCTTGAATATAGAAGGGGAGAAAAAGGTTCCCTTCCGAATTTCGGCATAGTAACGGGTGTACATGGGAGGCATTTAATGAGAGAGAAAGGGGTCTCCCATCATTCAAACAATAAGAGGGAAGTATGGGAGGTGAGAAACCATACCCCAACATTCATAATTGAAATTAAAAGGGCCATACAACTTAAAGAAAATTGAAAAAAATTAGAAAGGAAGAAAAAACCCTTACTTGGAAGTGTGCTTCCAAAGGCTAGAGAGAGGCTTGTGAGAGGCTTCTTGGGAGCTTGGGGCACCTTGAGAGGATTCTAGAGAGAGTAGGGCAGAGGTTGGATGAACTCCAAGGGCTTTGAGTGAGGAGGAAGTGGGAGCTTGGGTGGGTTTATATAGGAAAGGTGAGGGAATTCTTTATTATTTAGGTTTGGGACCCCTTATATTAAAATAATCCAAACCACAAACCATCCCATGGTATTTCCCCATGGTTTCTGGAAAAGGAAAGAGGAAAAAAATATTTTACAAGGCCAAGGTCCGAACTTATAATAAAATTTGGGTTGCTTATGTGGAGGTGAGTCACACTCCCATGGAAATTAATTTAAAAAGGCAAAGTGTTGAATAAGTCTTGAGGGCTCCATTAATGCTTTGAAAAGCAAGTCAAAAAAATCCAAAACCTCATTATTTTATTGATAAAACATATATTGTCCGAAAATAAGGATTATGGTATTTTATTACATCACCATTGGGTCATTATGATGTCATAAAACACATTATATATTTAAATGGTATTTAATTTTTACCCAAAAATTTGACTGTCTCAGAAAATTATGAAAAATTCACCGTTGGATAATTTCGACGTCATGATTACAAATATAATATTTATTTTATCTAAATAATTTTCTAAATATGTGAATTTTCACTTTTAAAATAAAAACCGACATTTATAAAAAATTCACGGGTTTTGACAGAAATGGCTTTCAAACCTTAATAAAAATTTTAATTGCATTCATAAAATTATAAGATCATTTATATTTAATAAAAATTAATTTAATATTAATAATAATATTTTATTAAAATAATATTTAATTCAAAAATCCTTTAATTTAATAAAATATAATTCTTCATTAAATAATAACTAAAAACACCATTTGTACTTTAAAAACTAATTACAATGTATCAAAAATGACTAGAAATTATATTCATTATTATATACAAAAATAATGTACATGAAAATGGTGCTACTTATTTGTTACATAACCCCTTAAAATAGCCGCATAAGACCTAAGGGTAAGGTGTGCGATGGTGACAGACTCTTGGGGTGGCTCGGATAACATCGCACGAGTTGTAATTTCAATCAACTTCCACTTTTCCCATAGACGATCATGTTCGAGCTTGACTTGATGAAGCTCAGCTTGGGTTTGGTCAAGGGAAAAGCCCAAAGATGCCACCTCATTTCCAAGCTCCGACAAATGGGCTTCGTAAGGGGTAATTATACTGGATGAGGCCATCGCTTCCATTGTCTGGGTAGAAATGGGTTTGTTAAAGCCTTATATTTATACTACTCAGATGATCACTGTTCAATGTCTATAAAAGTAACGGTCACAAATCTTAACATAAAACTAAAGAATTTGACATCTTATAAAAACATTTTTCATAAAAAAACATTTAACTTGATCAAGAGGGATTTTCCATTAATGAAACTTTGGGTCGTTACAATATTCCCCCCTTAAGAAATTTCGCCCTCGAAATTTTCCTTTTCCCACACTAAAACAAATGTGGGTAACTCAGCTTCATCATATCCTCCGACTCCCAAGTTGCTTTTTCAATCTTGTGGTTTCTCCACAACACCTTGACGAGGGGAATTGTCTTATTTCGTAGAACTTTTTCTCTACGATCTAAGATATTCACTGGTTGCTCCTCATAAGAAAGATCATCTTCCAATTGTACCACCTCTGAAGAGAGTACATGTGAAGGGTCCGTTATGTACTTCCTTAAGAGGGATACATGAAAGACATCATGCACCTTGGCCATAGTAGGTGGAAGTGCTAGTCGATAGGCCACAGCCCCAACACGATCAAGAATCTTGAAGGGCCAATGTACCTTGGAATTAACTTCCCTTTCCTTCCAAACCTCATGACCTTCTTCCATGGAGATATGTGTAAAAACACCATGTCTCTGACTTTAAACTCAAGGTCTCGTCGACGATTATCTGCATAACTCTTCTTTCGACTTTGGGCTGCCTTGATATGCTGGTGAATGGTTTTAACCTTCTCCACCATTTCTTCGACCATTTCTGGTCCAAGCAGCTTACGTTCACCGACCTCATCCCAACATGCCGGTGTTCTACACCTTTTCCCATACATGGCTTCATATGGTGCCATTTGGATGCTTGAGTAGATACTATTATTATAAGAGAACTCAACCAGAGGAAGATGTTGATCCCATCCTCCTTTAAAGTCCATTGAGCACACTCTCAACATATCCTCAAGAGTTTGGATAGTCCGCTTGGATTGGCCATCATTTTGAGGATGATAGGCCGTACTGAAGTTCAGTTCAGTATTCAGAGCATGTTGAAGACTCTTCCAAAACTTAGAGGTAAATCTAGGATCTCGGTCAGAAACAATAGATAGTGGTACTCCATGAAACCGTACCACTTCCCTGATATATATTTGTGCCAGATGATCCAAATAGAAATCCTCTCTAATAGCAATGAAGTGTGCAGTCTTTGTAAGACGATCCACAACAACCCAGATTTCATTGTTGCCTTTGGATGTCCTTGGAAGTCCGGTGACAAAGTCCATGGTGATGTTCTCCCACTTCCATTCTGGTATGGGCAATGGTTGCATCATCCCCTTAGACTTCTGCCTCTCTGCCTTCACTTGCTGACACACCATGAACTTTGATGTATATTCAACGATCTCCTTCTTCATATTATCCCACCAAATGTTTTCTCGGAGATCTCGATACATCTTTCTTCTCCCTGGGTGAATAGAGAAATTTGAACTATGTGCATCATCCAAAAGTTCCTTCTTCAGCTCCGGACATGTTGGAACACATAGTCTTTTCCCAAACCGCATAATTCCTTCTTCATTAACATTAAACTCTGAGTATTTTCCCTTTTTGATAGCTTCCACTTTTTCTTGGATTCCCGCATCATCCTTTTGAGCATCCTTTATCCTTTCCAAAAGAGATGGTTGATCAATCAATTGTGAAAGGATCGATGATGTTACCTTCTTTATGATTCCCACATCCATCTTCATCAAGTCTAAGGAGATTGGATCCTTCTCAATTCTCATCATTGATAGAATAGCTGGATCCTTTCTACTTAGAGCATCCGCCACCTTGTTCGCTTTCCCAGGGTGGTAATGTATTGAACAGTCATAATCCTTGATTAGATCTATCCATCTTTTATGGCGCATATTAATCTCTTTCTGTGTGAATATATATTTAATACTCTTGTGGTCAGTATATATCTCACATTTATCTCCATAGAGATAATGATGCTAGATTTTCAAGGCAAAGATCACCGCCGCCAAATCCAGATCATGCGTTGGATAGTTTCGCTCATGGATTTTCAACTTCCTTGAAGCATAGGATATTACTTTATCATTCTGCATTAGCACACATCCTAAGCCCTTCTTTGAGGCATCACTGAATACCACAAAAAGTTCCCCACTTGTGGGTAAAGTGAGCACGGGTGCAGTGATAAGCCTCCTTTTCAACTCCTTGAAGCTTTCTTCGCATTCATCACTCCAAGAAAACATCACTCCCTTTCGAGTTAGCTTGGAAGTGGATTGGACAATCGTGAGAAATTTCTCACAAATCGTCGATAATATCCAGCTAACCCCAAGAAGCTACGAATATCCGTTACCGATGTTGGCCTCGAACATCCCTCAATTGCATCTATTTTGGAGGGGTCCACAGATATCCCATTGCTTGTGATGATATGGCCCAATAATGAGACTTCCTTCAACTAGAACTCACACTTTCTGTACTTTGCATAGAGTTTCTCCTTGCGCAAAGTCTCTAGTACAGTTTTTAAATGCTCTTGATGGTCCTCATTGGTTTTGGAGTATATTAGAATGCCATCTATAAAGACTACCACAAATTTGTCTAGGTAATCTCTAAAGACTCTATTCATCAAGTCCTTGAATATTGTTGGAGCATTGGTGAGTCCGAAAGGCATTACTATGAATTCATAGTGCCTGTACCTTGTATGAAAAGCAGTCTTGGGGATATCTTCCTTCTTCACCCTTACTTGATAATATCCCAACCGCAAGTCCACCTTGGAGAAGTATTGTGATCCACGCAGCTGATCAAACAAGTCATTGATTCTTGGTAGAGGATACATGTTCTTTATCGTGATTTTGTTAAGTTCACGATAATCGATGCAAATCCGCATTGACCCATCCTTCTTCTTGACGAAGAGGACTAGTGCACCCCATGGTGATGCACTTGGGCGTATAAACCCTTTATCCAGATTCTCTTGTAGTTGTTTCTTCAGCTCTTGAAGCTCAAAAACAGCCATTCTATATGGAGTGTTGGATATTGGTAGCGCCCTAGGTATAAGTTCAATTGAGAACTCAACATCTCTTCTTGGAGGAAGACCAGGAAGTTCCTCGGGAAATACCTCAGCGAATTCCCTCACAATAGGCATTTGTTCAAGGGTGGTTTCTTCCTTAGACTCAATCATCTGAGCCAGATATGCATGCTCATAAGGTAGTAATATCCATGATTGAGATGATGGAGCTAAAGGAGATTCATCTTCCTCCTGACACTTGTAAAGAATCGGGGGTCGATTCTCCATATGGAGTGTGATTTCTCTCTCCCAACAATTTATGTTGGCTCTATATAAGGAAAGCCAATCCATGCTAATAATTGCGTCAAATTCCACCAAAGGGAGTATGACGAGATTCTCCGGGAAATTCAATCCACAGATTATAACAGGGGAGGACTTATATTCATGGGATGCAATGATTGCCCCATTTTCCGTACTCACTGACATATTTACTTCCAGGATTTGTGGTGGTGCTGGGATTGTTCTACTAAACATTCGAGATATAAAAGAATGCATAGAACCTGAATCAAAAAGTACGTTCGCTATTATTGAATGAATAACTAGCATACCTGTCACCACTTCGTTGTCGGGGTTCACTTTGGAAGAAGTGATGGAAAAAGCTCTTCCTTGCTGTCTTGGAGGTTGTTGGTTTCCTCCGATAACCCTTGGATTCGGGCACTGATTTGAAAAATGACCCGGTTCTTTGCATTTGTAGCATTTAACAATGCGTTGAGGTTCGAACGGAGCGTTCCTCTCCTCTGTTGTAGCCGCGGGTCCTTCTTGCTAACAGTTAATAGCTAGGTGCCCTTCTCTTCTACACCTAAAGCATTTTCTTGTCCCCCTAAGGCAATTTCCAGGGTTCTTCTTTCCACACATTTGGCAAGTGGGGTGCTGGAACTTCTTAGCGTCGTTGGATTTATCCACTGGACCACCAGCATTGAAGTCCACCTTACGCTTCTTGTCCCCTTGATACCCCTGTGATTCTCCGATCTCCATTTCAACCTTGAGGGCACATCAAACAATTTCCTCATAGCTGTCGAAGTCACGGATCGCTAATGCTTTCCACAAGCTAGGCTTCAGCCCACCAAAGAAGCGGTCAACCTTGCATTCGGGTGTAACGACAAAGTCGGAAGCGTATCGTGCAAGCCTTGTGAAGTTTTCCTCATACGCTCCCACAGATTCATCATCTTTCTGCTTGAGGGAAAGGAAATCCCTTTCCATCTTAAGACGGAGGGTGCGCAGAAAATATTTATCGAAAAACATCTTCCGGAATTCCTTCCATTCCAAAGCCTCGATCTCCTCCTCAGGCTTCGTATTTTTGATCAACGTACACCATTGATCAGCTTCACCCTCGATACGATAAGCTGCCAGGAGAACCTTCTCTTGTTCCGAACATTGAAGGATATAGAAGATCTTTTCAATGGAGTTGATCCATTGCTCAGCGATTGTGGGATCAGATGATCCACTAAAAGTACGAGGCATTTGTGTCATGAAGCTCTCGATAGCGACTTGTTCTTTCCTAGGGGGGGTTGAACGTTCCTCTTGACCCGTGGTTCTATTCAAAACTTGAGTTAGCTGAGAGATAATCGTGACAAAGTTCGTGATTTCTGCTCCCATTGGATTGGGCATCTCATTAGTACAATCATCACACTGATCTTCACAACAGTTGTTAGCCCGAGTTCTCCTATTACCGGCCATTGGCTGGAATAAAATGAAAGTTAGGGGTAACAGATAAAGGTTAATCCAAAGACAAAAGTTGATGACTTATAAATAAACTTTAATCTCTTTAACTCATGAGTCTATAGGATTCAATCTAGGCTTTTCATGATCTTCCTTCTAACATATATTCTTAGGGGCATTTTTCCCTTAATAAGGGTTCATACTAAGATTGTGATTTTATCAAAACATATCCCCCGGGAGTGTCCTAACCAAGAGTGCTACAAGGCCCGTTGTCGTGCACCAGTTCCCGTTCGAGTCTAGCTCAAAGCGGTGTTTTCGGGTTTTACCCCTAGGATACATCTGTGCCAGAGCCGCCTCTACCTGCTTTTATCCAGAAAGGGATGTATTTGTTTGATAAACCACTTACATAGTATTTACCAAAACTTAGGGATGTTTTTATTATACATAGTCTTGTATCTAAGGCTTTACTAGGGTTTCCTAATCCCAAAAATAACTAAACCTATCCTTTGATACCAACTATGACAACCCTGCTTTTTTTTTACAACTTAAACATTCTTTATTACATAAAACTTCACTTGATACAACAAAGAAGATCGAGAGGTTTAGTGTATTTGGGGCTTAGGATCATTACATAAAAACATTAAACTTGAAATACAACATCTTTATTGAAAACATCCTTTACATGACCACTACATTCCTTCATACTTAACATTGCATGGGATAACCTGAGGACATGCATAAGAAAAGGGTGAGCTATAAAGCCCAGTAAGGGAGTACACAATGAATAAAATGAGGAGTACAATACATGTTAGGAAATAGGAACATCAATAGAGCATAAGAGTAACATGAACATAAAGGCATGATAAAGCATGATAATCATAACATGGAAATGTGGCAACAACACTTAACATTGAATTAGCATGAGCCAAGGCTCATTGCACATGGAGCATGAGTAAACCCTCATTGCAATTGAAGCACGAGTAAACCCTCGTTGCACTTGAATTAGCATGAGTCAACACTAATTGCACATGACGTATCAGGATACTATACTTTACCCAATGCATTGGAGCGCTATAGAGGGCACACCCTTCTTAAACATTTCATTTCATGCATAAGTATGCCAGATGGATCATAAAACATGGATTCATAAAACATAATCATTTATTCCATGAAAAAGGAACGTGGAATTAATACATGAATCTTTATAATCAATAAGTAAATGTGAATAAAGGTGAATACCCTTGATGGAGAAATGGGCATGGTATTCACTACGCAATGATATTGGCTTAGAAAATCGGTGTGATTTCGGCAGCGTAATAGCGTGACATAAGAATTCATAAAAATGGTTGATGGAAGAGAAAGGGGTTACTCATCATATTTACATGTAATGAACAGTAAGGAGGTCATATAGATACATGTACCGACAATTGAAAAGGAATTTAGATTCATGATACAAAAGTATTGCTTGAATATAGAAGGGGAGAAAAAGGTTCCTTTCAGAATTTCGGCATAGTAATGGGTGTACATGGGAGGCATTTAATGAGAGAGAAAGGGGTCTCCCATCATTCAAACAATAAGAGGAAAGTATGGGAGAGGTGTGAAACCATACCCCAACATTCATAATTGAAATTAAAAGGGAAATACAACTTAAAGAAAATTGGAAAAAATGAGAAAGGAAGAAAAAACACTTACTTGGAAGTGTGCTTCCAAAGGCTAGAGAGAGGCTTGTGAGAGGCTTTTTGGGAGCGTGGGGCACCTTGAGAGGATTCTAGAGAGAGTAGGGCAGAGGTTGGACGAACTCCGAGGCCCTTGGGTGAGGAGGAAGTGGGATCTTGGGTGGGTTTATATAGGAAAGGTGAGGGAATTGTTCATTATTTTGGTTTGGGACCCCTCATATTAAAATAATACAAACCACAAACCATCCCATGGTATTTTCCCATAGTTTATGGAAAATTAAAGAGGCAAACAATATTTTACAAGGCCAAGGTCCGAAATTATAAAAAAATTAGGGTTTCTTATGTGGAGGTGAGTCACACTCCCATGGAAATTAATTTAAAAAGGCAAAGTGTTGAATAAGTCTTGAGGGATCCATTAATGCTTTGAAAAGTAAGTCAAACAAACCCAAAAACTCATTATTTTAATGATAAAACATATATTATCCGAACATAAGGATTATGGTATTTTATTACATCACCATTTGGTCATTATGATGTCATAAAACACATTATATATTTAAATGGTATTTAAATTTTACCCAAAAATTTGACTGTCTCAGAAAATTATGAAAAATTTACCGTTGGATAATTTCGATGTCCTGATTCCAAAAATAATATTTATTTTATCTAAATAATTTTCTAAATATGTGAATTTTCACTTTTAAAATAAAAACCGGCATTTATAACAAATTTACGGGTTTTGACAGAAATGAATTTCAAACCTTAATAAAAATTTACAGTGCATTCATAAAATTATAATATCATGTATATTTAATAAAAATTAATTTAATATTAATAATAATATTTTATTAAAATATTATTTAATTCAAAAATCCTTTAATTTAATAAAATATAATTCTTAATTAAATAATAACTAAAAACACCATTTGTACTTTAAAAACTAATTACAATGTATCAAAAATGACTAGAAATTATATTCATTATTATATACAAAAATAATGTACATGAACATGGGGCTACTTATTTGTTACATAACCCCTTAAAATAGCCGCATAAGACCTAAGGGTAAGGTGTGCAATGGTGACAAACTCTTGGGGTGGCACGGATAACATCACTTGAGTTGTAATTTCAATCAACTTCCACTTTTCCCATAGAAGATCACGTTCGAGCTTGACTTGATGAAGCTCAGCTTGGGCTTGGTCAAGGGAAAAGCCCAAAGATGCCACCTCTTTTCCGAGCTCTGACAAATGGGCTTCGTAAGGGGCAATTCTACTGGATGAGGCCATCACTTTCTTTGTCTGAGTAGAAATTGGTTCGTTAAAACCTTATATTTATACTACTCAGATGATCACTGTTCAACGGCTATAAAAGTAACGGTCACAAATCATAACGTAAAACTAAAGAAGTTGAAATCTTATAAAAACATTTTTAATAAAGAATCATTTAACTAGATCAGGAGGGATTTTCCATTAATGAAACTTTGGGTCGTTACAATGAGGGTCCTAGTGCCATAGATGTTACGTCGATCGGACACGCGGTCTTCATGTTATTCATGTTTAAGTGAAAATGTGCCAGGCCAGTTAAGCCCGGTGAGATGACGGGTCGGGTCAACACACAGTTTGAGGGTATGACCCAGCAGGGGGTCAGATCAGACCAATGAAACGCGTGGTTCGACCTGAGGGGCGCGGCCTAGCCCGAAGTGTGCGCTGCCTGACCCGAAGTGGTGTGACTGGGTGCGGCCCGGCCGGGCGCGCGTCCCAGCTTGATCGGCCATTGGCCGAGTGGTTTGAGGGGGCGCGGACCCCCGGCTGTCCAAACCGGCTACCCTAATGGCACCGCCATCCCAAACTGGTCGGCTGGGCTAGCCGGCCTTCTGGTGCAAGCATCCCTCTCGGGCGGTCCGTGGGTTTCTTCAGCACGACGCCCTCCTTGTGCCGCGGTTCAGCTCCGTTCGGGCGCCCAATGGCCAACCTTTGCTTTTGCTGAAGCAGCCCGCTTGGGCGAGTCGCAGTCTCCCACAGCGCGGCGTTGTGGGGCTCCGCGGTTTCCTCCATTGGCCTGGTTCTTCCTCGGTTGAGTGGCCCATGGTTTCGGGCCGCAGTTCTCCTGTATGCGGCCAGTGCACAACCGTCACACTCGTTGCCGCATCTTCTAATGTAACTCAATCGCAAACAAGAGTCTACAGAGGGTCATCGGGCCATGTGTGTTCAACCCGTGCCCACCGCGTTAAGCGGTAGAAGTTGGCCGTATATAAACAATGATTTCCAACGAAGAACGGGGTTTGGAAACATTCACTTAAAAGAATAAACCACTACATCGAATAAGGTTCGTGATTGACAAACGTCTTGGATGACTATGTCATTTCTGTCATTGTAGGAGTGCACCCAAAGAAGAATAAATGTCTCCTCAATTGTCATGGAGAAGAGATAAGATGGCGCGTCGTCGTTCTTTGTGGAAGGTAATTTCGTTCTTTGTTGGAGGTTTGGTGTTCTTCAACAAAGGAGAAATTCCCCTCTTCCTTCGCAAAAGCTCTCTACCAATGTTTCCCCAACAAAAAAGTTCCAACCCAATTAAAATAAGGCTTCCCCTTATTTTAATTAAAATTGCCAAGAATTAAAAATTTAAAACAGTTAATTAATTAATTGAATAAGTTCCTTTAATTAATTATGTTGTGTTGGCAAGAGTTAAAGAGGAAGAGAAAGAACAGGAAGAGTTGCATAATTTATAAGGAGTTTACAAAATAAAGGAGGGGGTTTAAGGGGGTTTTGGTTATATGAATGGTTGGGGATCTTGTGGGCCCCACCTCTCATTTATCCACACATGGGATGTTGGGTGGGTGTGGGCCCCACCAACAACTTCCCATCGGAGGAATTAACCTCCTTAGATATAAAATAAAATTTACCCAACAATTTTATCTACTTCTTTATTAAACCCCAATAATTAACATTTCCTCCCGTGCAAACACAACTATGGTAAAGGTCCCCTTAAGCAATTACTGGCGTTGCAAGTTCATCAATGCCCTCAGATTTCAAATCCGAGCACCAGTTCAAAAGACAGAAAAACCTGCTCGTTCATTTACTGAACGTACCCGAACTAGACTTTGGAAATTGATTCTGGGCACACTGGGCCTCAGAATCAAGTTCCGTCAGAAGCCATAGACTCATAAATTTCCAATAAAATTATGAAAAAAAAATTCCTTGAAATTTTTGGGTCTTTACATTTATTAATACGAATAATTTATTTTAAATGAAATCCCTCAAATAAATATATATAGTCCCTCTCTTGAACTAGCACCCTCTGTTATCTCTTTATATACCCTATATTGATAACATCACTACGAGATCCACCTGGTGTACCATATCCATAGAATACGTTAATATAATGTGATAAAATCATAAATTGATTATGTGATAAGAATACTGATTGAAACCTAATAATAAACATACCTCATTATGAAATTATGTGTCGCTATGAAAATATAAAATAATAAATGCTCAATGTGTAGATATTATGTAACAGAATCAAATACTATAACCCATAGCTAACGTCTACTTAATTATAGTGTAACAGTTATAAGGGGCCACATAAAAAGTCGCTGATCAATCTAGCAGTCTTAGAGATCAAGTTATATATATTATATTCATATTACATTGGGGATAAGAGATAAAACATTATTATGGAAAACATTTATCATCCTTGAAATCAATCAAAAAATTATTCATCATATTATGTGGATGAAAAAATCATAGGTGAGACAAAAAACATAGAAAGGATTTTATATAGTGGATGATATTATGAAATAAAAAAGAAATAATCAATATTGTATGTTACATAATATTAAACACATCCCATTTAATACGTAACTTGACTATCAATATTATATAATACATTATTGATATGATATGATAAATAACTGAACCCATAAGTTATTTAATAAATATCCAGAGTACAAATTGCTTCTAAGGATAATACCAATATAATAATATCATGGATAATAATAAATTAATTTTCATTGATTAGATGATTAATTTTGGAAATAATTATATAAGACATCATTGAATCTGTAGTATCAAAACCATTCACAATAGATTTTAAAACTATGGATAAAATCATATTTAATTTGGTCAAAATATTTTTATCATGATACCCGGTGAAGCATCATTTGGCCATATAATTCTATGCCCCACCCATTACTACATGTAAAAAGAATTATTAATTTATTGAATGGTTGATTTAAATAATTAATAAATATTTTTATCAAAAAGTAAATTTGTTGATTAATGGATATGAATTTATCAATATTTCCCCAGTTAATTAAATAACATTAAATCAAAACACATTATTCAAAAATTGTATACAACTTAGGAAATAAGAAAATATCTGACACAAAAAATATTTATATTTTATAGAAATTTAATTTCAAATTAAAAAATTTAACAAGAATGTGATTTTCTAAAACTAATTTTTATAATCACAAAATAAATCAAGAGATGGGAGGTGACCATCAGTCCATTGAGAAAGAATTTTTTTGTAAAAAATAATGTTATTTTGAATATTATTGGGATTGGAAGTGAAATATTAATATTATATTTCATAAAAGAGTTTTATTTAAAAATACATTGAAAACACAAGTAATAATCTATATTTTGTTAAGTCAATTTTGTGGATGGGATGTTTTTAATCATTGTATACATTAAAAATCATTATATTTACATTATATTGGAAATAAAAATGTAAAATAAATTTATAAAGATAACTTTGATTTTTTTAATAATTATTGATAAATTTTTTTATTAATAAATAATTTCTGTAAATAGAAGAGTTTTGAAAAACAATTTTGGAAAACATTTATATGGAAGGGAAATATATACATTTTTATCGAAATAATAATTGTTATTAGTTGAAAATTTTCTTTGAATATATTATTAAATAATGAGAGGAAGTATTTGGAGAAAATATAGAATGTACTTAAATACATAGTAAAAATATAAATTATTTGATTTTATAAAGTATTAATAATAATATTCATCTAATGAGACTAATATTAATACCAAAATAATGTTCTATTTTAATATAGATTATCACCTCTTTGGTAAAATTATGATGGAAACCCCTTTAAAGAATAAACTTGAATTTTAAAATTAATCATTAGGAATAAATATTTATTCATGTTAAATACTTAAATTTGGATGTATATACACCACTTAAAATTTAATTGAAGAATATTAACTAATATGTATCAATCGAATGTGAATTGAGATGAAATATCTAACCTCATGCTTCCTGTTGGTTGAACATGATATAACACAAACATTTAATTGTGTTAAACAAATAATTAATTTAAAAAATTACTATATTCATGTTTATAATATCATATGTTACCCTTTTATAACATTTTACCAACTATTAATTAATAATATTTCATTATTAATATTGTTTCATGTGTTAATTATCTTTCTATCCCATGATTATTTAGTCATGAATGATTTATTTTTTATTGCATAAGATATTATTCCATCCTATGTATAATGAAATTACTGTTTCAAATATAATTTTTAATAATTCAATATATTTTTAAATCAATTCAAAACTTTGGACGTGAACAAATGAATCAGATAGATTTTTGTAGATGGTGGGTCATACAAACCCATGACCAAAAATATTATTAACTTAGTGGTTGGTAGGTTATATTAATGTCTGATATAATAAAATATATAATCAATATTGTGTGATAATTATAATATATATTCATTATTTATCTCATTTTTATTATCGATGTGAGTTTGAGTTGGAAAACAAATTACGTCAGTTTTCAAGGTGTTAGTTTGTCGTACAAACAAGTGATCTCTTTATTTCCCATTTGATGGATATGGAGATAGATAAATATTATTTCAAAAAAAAAATTTATATGGGAGATAATTGATTTATTAAATTTTAATTTTTAACAAATAACTAAAATGGTTAATATTTGAATAAAAAAAGATCTTAGTGATGATAATTACCATTAATTCAAAGAAATTCCTTTGAATCTACTATTAATGATAACATGGTTGTTATTTTGGGATTAAAATTACATAAATAATTTTGAAAAATATTTTGTGGAATTATTCATATAGGTATATGACTAGAAGTATTTCATTATAGTTATTAATATGTGACGAGATGAATTTTCATTTTATAACCAAGGAGGCAGTCACACAGGGAATTTTGGAAAAGAATAAAACATACCCACGTTTTTCACTTTACATAAGGTTCTAAAATGGATCATTATAGAACCTAGGATGTTATAATGTCACAATATGTCCACACAATCTAAACAATTTATTATTTTTTGTCTTTGTTACCCTTATGATTTTAAATTGACCACATTTAAGGCTTTATTTACATTAACCCTGGTAAATAATTTAATATATACTTATATGAATTTAGATAACAAATTATGTTAAAATTTTAAAATAATATTATTTATTCTAATTGAAAATATTTACTCCGTATTACTTAATTAAATTTATAGAAGTGTAAAAATTTAATTAAAATATTAACTATCAAAACATGTCCCAATTTGGCCTTTTACAAAATGCAGTTTTCAAGTGTAAGATAAACTTATATTTAATATATGACTTGTAATAATCATTAATAAGATTAAAATTTACATATTTAGATATATAAAATATAAATTTAATTTAAATCATTCAATGTTAATTATTATTTTATTTAATTATAATGGATAGACATTATTCCCTTTTAAACCCAAATTGATGCATTGAAAAAATTTTTTTTATGAAAATCACCCATTTTACCTCTAAATAGTCTTATTATTATTTCTATCAAATTGAATAATAATAATTTTTTAATAAAATTTATTATAATACAATAATTTATATAAAATTTGTAATAGTTAAATATTTTATATTTAATTTTCATAAAAGATAATTTATAATGTTATATTTGAAAAATTAACAATTGGATTCTTTTGATAAATTATGAAAAAAATATAATTAATCCTATAAAATTTTTATTTTTACTCAATAAAATGTTAATATATTTTTATTATTTTATAAATTTTTAACGTTAAATGACTACAATTAGGTCGGGATTTTTTTAAACAATCCGTCCTATAATAATTCCATCATTGAAATTATCATGGTTATTACTTCTCAAAAATTATGGTTGGTTCTTCTTCATAAAATCATATAGTTCACAAATTTAATCCACCAATTCTATTAAATTCTTCTCATTCATTTATGAATTCTCTCCAAATTATTGGATCAATATGGGCTATTCACTTTATGATAGGTCATGTTCCCTTTCAATCTAATCATATGTGAACACTTGTGTTAAGTCTGACATGTACATACATAAAAAGGATATATGGAACACATAACATAATTTAGAGTGGCTTTGTGACACTACCAATAAATAACCTATAGATCATATAATTTCAACAAATTAAAATGGCCCTATGTATATAGGTATAAGATTTCCACTCCTCACTATCCTTATGAAACCCTTCCATTGAAATAATTTCATGAAAACATGACCTCATACTAGAAATTTAAAATCGTATGTCTGATTTTCAACATAACTCTTTTTCCTTGATTGAGTTGATTTAATAGGATCTTAATGTTTATTTTCCTTCGTCTTTTCCTCCTCAACATGTTTTGGGATGAAAAGTTTTCTTTCTCTAACATCATCCATACAAGTTGGAGTATAAAATCTTTTTCCATATAATGTTTCACACATTTCCACTTGAATCTTGAATGGAAAATAATGTTATTAGAAGACTAAAAAAATGGGTTAATAATGATCCCATATACCATTAAATTAATATAAACATTACTCTAATATGTTTTCTATAGTTTCCATATTCCTTTTGGATTTTTGTAATGTTTAGGATGTTTGTTGGTTCTCAAATGCATCTTAGTATCAAGAGTGTTTCTTCAAAATTTTGATTGAAATAAAGGACCACATTAAAAATAATTTTTCTTTGATGACATAAAACTGCATTAATATAGAGCATTTTAAGGAACCATATAGTAAAAAATTATCTCATAATGATGAAATTTTAATATTTTTTTAGGCTATAAATGATAATAAATAAATTATTCACTCCTTATATTAAACTTTGGTATCCTTATGAAAAATTATATAGTAATGTAATTTCATTTATACATGGGAATAAACATAGTTTCAATTAATCCTCTTGGATGATTTCTCCTAGAATTCACATTTTGAAACAAAAATTATCTTGATGCATAATTACAAATTTTCCACTTCGTTTTATCCAAAAAAACATGTTCCTGAAATTAATAAACAACATGGTGCTACTAAGGATTATAGTGAAATTAATTCTAATGATTTCATTTTTACCTATAGTATATATTGATGATTTAGTCTCCCTCTATCTTTTAGTATTGCATCATAACAAATAATATCATCCAATTTATCATCATCCATAAATCCAATTTTTTATCAAAAATTATCATCATCATCTAGAGAAATTATTATCATTTCTAATAAATATGGTACCACAAGGATATGAAAATGGAATTATTTATTATATTCACTAATAATTACCATATCCGTATTTAAAAGATCTATTAACACTGTATCACAATCAATTATTTTTGGGATGGATCTCTATGATATTACTTTCTCAATGCATCATCAAAATTCTTTACGTTCCCTAGGTGGTTGTGTATTGAGAAATCTGAAATATGAAGTAGTCTCAGTCAATGTTTTTATTTCCTCAGGTTAAGTTATTAATTTAAATGATTTATTTTAGGATCATCTATTCCTATTAAATAAAAAATCATTCACCATAGAGATAGTGTATCTATATATTTAAAGAAACAATTATATATACAAACTCATGATCATGGGTTGTATAGTAAAATTTGGGATACATTAAATAACATGATTAATATTGGATAAATATTTCATTTTTCATATGGAAAGAACAAATCCCCAACTATGATGCATTAATATATAAAAAATACATCATTTTTTTATGATAGTATAAAAATTAGATCATCGAGAAAACTCATATCTAGTTATTTAAAACATTAACCATGATAATTTTTCTTTAAAAACATAAACCCTTAATCTCTTAGATTTGATAATGGGATATAAAATTAAGAAAATTTATAAATGAATAACCATTAGTAACTAGCCAGACAAATAAAAATATGACCCTCAATTAATTTCAATGGTGTATTCCATTCAATGACAACATTTTTCTTCAATAGATTAATTGAGAGTCGATCATTAGAGACAATACATCCATAAAACAATTTCTTGAAGAACAAATTTTCTGTTAATAAATTTACCCTATAACTCATTTCTTATAAGAGTCTCAATAATTATCCCCAGGTTATTCATATGGTTCCAATATCTCTTAGATTACACAAAAATATCATCAATGAAGACCACAAAAAAACAATAATTTTTCATGATTACTGTATTCATCAGATCCATTAGAAATGATGGTTCATAAGTCATTCTAAATTGAATAATTGTAAAATATTAACATATATAGCTCATTCATAATGATTTATTCTGATTTTCATCCTTATTTACTCATAATTGATGATACATAGAATGATGTTAAATCTTTTAAATATGTTGGTCTCTATAAATTTTATTCAATAATTAATCAATACATAGTAGAAGATAAATTTTGTATATCATAATAGAATTTACTTCTGAATTATTAATTGACAACCTCAAGGATTAATCTTTCATATTAACAATGAAAACATGGGATCCCCAATGAGAAATACTACAAAATATAAATATCCTATTATAAAACAATTCTAGTTTAGTCTTAAAATATAGTAATTATAGAGTTTACTTTCTATACAAATAAATTTATATAGGTATTCAATTAGTTATTAAATTAATAAAAATAAAGACATCAGTCTTTGTTGGATTTCCATGTAATTCCACAAGGAAATAAATCTATATATACAGGTATAATAAGTATATCCTTAGTTATATTATTACCTTATCATCCATATATTTTGATTTATCTAATTATATATGAATAACATTCATATGTGTTCTTGGGGGTGGATCTTGACATCACTCTGATGTGGGATTATCTTCTATAAATATAACGAATTCCATATCCTCTTCGTTAATTTTCATTTTTATGCACATATGATTAATTTATGAATTAAGTTTTCAAATATTTTCCATATGAAGGATTATATAATTGTCAACCATATATATGCTAAAAAAATTCGAATATATAGAGTGTTTTTAATTCATAATGGTGACTTTTTGAAGCATTTACATATGAGTGAGGCTTCAACTATGTGTTCGAACCAAAAAAACCCTCTGTAAGGCTCTAGGAATGTATTTAATTTCCTTGGAAGAAATAGAAGATATAATGTTATGTGATTATATGAAATGAAATAAATCATTAAGAATAGTTGTTTCTACAATTAATTTACCTACCACCACATCATTGGGTACATCCAACTCATCCAGAGTGGCCTCATAATATGACCTTGACCCATTTTCCATTTTTTTGTATATTCCTTGACACAAGGGACATTGGTTGGAATAATTACCAATTTAATAATATTCAATGAATTTGATAGTATTTTTCACATTCCTTCCCAAATATTCATGATCTAATATACCCTTGTATGTACACTTATATCAAACTATCACCCCCTTCAAGAGTTTTAGAGGATGTGTTTATTAAAATTTATCAAATGATTGAAAATCCATTATCATCCTCTACTTATTGTATTCTTTACTTCTTCATACTATTTATGTAAACTCTCATTCACTAAATTAACCTATAATATATAAGATTTAGATAATTATTTATCTATTCTGATGGTATATAATTCTAATTCATAATAGTACTAAAATATTTGATAATCCATCTCCCATTATAGACTTTGAGTAATAGCTTTTAATAATAGGTAAATATTGAATTTAAAATTATTTATATAATCCATAACATAACTAGATAGTATTTTAATCATAACCTCATACCCTGAAACACATTCATCATCATTATACAAAAATCTATTGAACATTATCTTTATTTAATTTTGTCTATCATGATGGAAGTATTTTTCTAATAATTTTTCATTAAAATAAATGCATTCCACCTATTGTATTTCTTCCTCATCCCTTGTATTTCAGTTCAATGCAATCATTGATCATCATCACATTTGAAACAAAAAAACTAAAGTGAAATCTTTTCATATTCAACTAATAAAATGTAAATAAATATAATTTTAATAGATGTAATCCATTTCTGAGTTACCAGATAATTTATAGTCCCACTATTTAATGGTTGATTCTGTGAGATCAAGAGATCCAGAATTGAATAATCACATTGGGAAACAACTGGATTCTCAATTTCAGAATGATTATTCATCATAACCTGACTTGGAATCTGAAATATAATCATGATAAGTTCAAATTAAATACAAAATGTATTATATTTCTTATCTATGAGATGTATACATTAACCATGATTTTTTAAACCATTCTCTCTTCCATGTACAATGTTAAGAATGTTAATATATAGTATTAGCTCATGAAATTATGAATTTTAAATTAAAATGTGTTTTTATAAATTAGTTGTAATATAAATAAAAAATTTAACCATATTTATTCATTAAATCAAAAACAATGTATCATTGAGGATATGTTTAAATAATAAGAATATTTTCAAATTCTTTATAATGGCTTTTATAGAAAATATGAATTATCTAAATCATATACATAGGCATTGTATGAATAGGTGTTGATTGAGCTAAATCCATGTTCTCTATTTTCATTGTTATTACCACAAGGTGTAACTATACCATAACAACATAATCATATATTATCTAGATAGATATGTATTTTAGGAAAACCCCAAATAATATCTTCCTTACCTATAATATTAGTATGTTACTTTATATTTAACCTCAATGTGTATCATGGTTTCAAGTTTAATAATATATGATTTACGTTATTTAATTAAAAAGGTTTCTACAAAAATTCCTCTAATGTCAATTGAAAAAACCATGAATCAGGTATCAATGGGTTATTTTCTATCTTATTAAATTTTCTTATATATAAGGGTTTACATCCTAATGAAATGATTAATTTAGTAGTATTGTAGTGCCATATATATATATATGATACACATTTTTGTTTGGGGATAAAAGATATAACATAGTAATGTAAAAACATTTGGTATTATTGAATGCATATAATGAATCAGTAGTCATATCTTATAGAAATGGAACAAAATAAGGGTGAGATTAAATTCTCAGTAATGATTACATAGAACTGATGAAATCCTGAATCGAAAAGAAAAAAATAAATATATCATGTTAAATATCTTGATACAAATTACATTTAATCAATAACATTATTATCATGATTATATAATTATTAATCAATATTGAGAGGTAAATAACTAAACAAAAATTCCATTTAACTAATATATTGAGAAAAAACCAGTTATGGATAATATTTATTAAATAATCTCAAAATAAAAATAAATGACTTCTCAATGATGGTAATGATTAATTTTAGATTTTATGATCTCATGTATCATGAAATGTACAATTTCAATACCTTTAAAAAGACATTATAAAACAACTTTTAAAATTCTATTTTATTTGTTCAACTAATTTTTCTAATGATAAATACCAATGCATCGATGGAATATATAATTCGGTGTCTCACATGTCTCTAGACGTCCAAAACATTCCTCATATATTAAATAGTGAATTTAATTTATGAATCAACATATTTGATAAACATATTCAATATTCAGAAATAGACAATTAATGATCAATATTTCCCTAGTAAATAAAATAAAAATAAATTTAAAAACCATAATTAAATATGGTATATAATTATTAAAATAATCATATTCATGATACAAAAAATATGGATATAGAAGAGAAACTAAAGATCCAAAGTAAAATTATCAGAACTATGCGATTTTATCATGATGAAGTTAACAATAAAAACATTATTCAAGAGATAGGTGTGAACTAGGAATTTATTTTCTATAATATTTGAGACCAATAAATTTTAAAAATTCATCCTCACATTTGACAGAATTTATGACATGAAAATCAAATTATATAAGTTAATATATAATCCAAATATATTTTTATCTATTTAATATTTTTAATAAATTTAAATGTTTTCTATGGCTTTCAATTCACATAATACATAGTTAGCTGTTGTGGCACACAATAGTGAACTTCTTTGACAGCTTGTGATACACAGAATACCTTGTATTACTAAATAATATTCAGATTATTATTTAATATTATAATTATCTCATAGACAATAAATTATAATTTATATATTGTATTAAATAAATTATAAAAATGAAAGGTTTAATTCATTAGAAACTAATTAATATGTAAAAAATATATAACAAATAAAATATAGACGAAAGGTTTTTAAAAAAATTACATCAAAAGGGTTTCATATTAATAAATTAAATTAATTACAATTATTTTATGATATTTATGAAATTTATATATTATATCATCAATAATATTTTTTTACACTCATCCAATATATTTTATGTTAAAAATAAATGAAAAAAAATCAAATTTCATGCATAAACATCAATATTTTTTCCGAAGGTGGGGTTTTCACCATTTAATGGATCCATTGTTTTAAATATTTTTTTTAACTTTATAAAATTAAATGTGGGATAATAAATATCATTTTTTAAATTTTATATCAAAATAAAGTTTCGGTGGTTTTTTGGTATTATTCTCAGATGTTTTTTATGAATATTAAAAAAAATTAATTTAAATTTAAAATTGAATTTTTTTATCCGAATAATTTATATTGATAATTAATACTTTTACATAGTTTTCAGTCACAATAGATCAATTATAAACTCATTATTCCAATTTATTCATTTAATTAATTTATATATAGTATTAATATATAAAAACATTTTAAAATTCAGAACCATTTTTACATTAGAAATTCGATTTCTCATCCCAACTCTGGTATTAAATTTAAATTTTTTTTTCCACTTAAATTAATTGAATTTGAAAAAATGGATTATATTTTTTGAATAATAATAATTTTTATTTTATAAAAATTTAATCATAACATCTGATAAAACTTTTTAGAGATATATGTGAAAAGTAAATAAAATGATTAAAAAAATGTATTTACCAAATGACTAACCATTAATCATAATAGGATAAATTCCCTATAATAATGACCAATTCAAATTTTATGGAAGTATAAAGACGTTATACTTTATATGATCTAGTTTTTTGTGTTATTTGTTTCCAATTTAAGTGAAATTTTTTTATGTTATTCCCCCTTTCAAAATATTACAAGTTGTCTACTCATCCCACTTATAAGATTACTCTACCATCCCCCAAACACCAAACCTCTCAATCCAATTTGTTTTGGAAAATCCCAATAAAAATAAATAATTGAAAACAATAAACTCATCTGTGAATCCTTATTTTTTATATAAATTCAATGTAGCAAGTTAGTTGTGAAAAACTAAAGAGGATACCCAAAGAAGCGATAATGATTTTCTAAAATAATTGATTTTGTTTTTTCCTTCTCCATATCATTCAATTCATAATATAAAAGTATTATATAACGAGATAATAATAATTAAAATAATTAGATTTTTTTGTTTATGGGTATTACCTTCCACATCACGCAATTCCATCAAATGGGTTAGAGAATAATCAGTCATGCTTATGGTGGACCACTAGCTTACGAACCAATGTCATTATTTTTCCATGATGAAAATTAATTTTTAGTCACAATGTTTGAAATATAACATATATATTTTATATATAGGATATATGTGATTTATTTACGAGTCATTAATTATTATATAACATCCACCTTCATTCCTCCCATTTGTGGCTGTATAATAATATCAATCGTGTGTATTAATGACTACTATCACACGAAAAGTTGTTATTCATTAACACAGTACATGGAATGTATTAAGGGTAATTTTAATAAAAAATATTTTATATGTAAGAAATATTAATTATTTTTTTATGATAGTTTTTATTTATGTATTATTTACTTTTTTCATTTAATATGATAAGAAATTGGAAATAATGATCATGCCTATATACATCCTATCATCCCAATGAATAGTGTATTTCATTCCATATCCCCAATTTTTTTGGATTAATCTAACTAAATATATAATAAATATGTCTGATATTATCATTATTTTTTAACATCTGTCGATGATGAAATCATGATTTAATTATAATGATAAAATGAAAAATAAAAAAACATGATAGGTAACACTAAAAATAATGAAAATAATGAATGGTTATTAAAAAACATGTGATAGAATTTATAATGGATAATTGATGATATTATAAAAATTAATATGGTTATGGAATTAGATAATACCATTCTTAAAACAAATTTATAGTTGTGTAAATATTGTTCAACCTAAAATAAGTTTTAGGTAACAAATTTCACATAAAATTATTTTTATTGAGACATATGGTAATGTTATGCACCAAAATATTTTTTATGTTGAATAAAAATCCCAAGGAAATTTAATATCACAAATAATTCATTATTTATTTTATTTTAGGTATCCATTTTAATTATTTCATCTATGGGGGTTTTAATTAAAGGATACGAAGTTGTAAAAGATTATATAAACCAACTTATTTTCATTTGGTTATACTACATTCTCAGTATAATTAATATAATAAGAATATGTTTATAACTTATTTTTCATATATTATGTTTTATTTCAAAAAATAATTAGGATATATATCTTATCGACATAATCAATTCACTTATTAATTTCCACATTAACCTTACGATCATTTTGAGGGTTTATTTCACTATATCATTTTTATTGAAATTGTTTTTTCTTGAAATTACATGAAGGGTAATTATAAGATTATTATATTATTAAATACTTTAATTATCTTCTCCTTTAGTAATTAATTATCTTTTTTCATGCAATTGTACCAATTTTTAAACATTTTTATAGAAAATTATTGATAATATATTTTAATAAAATCCAACATCATTTCTCTATTGGGTAAGAAATATGATTCCATAGAAATACTTGTTTTCCAAAAAAGGGACAAAATTATTATTTTTTAATTTATTAATATACATGTTAATATATAATACTTCAAATGTTTTATTTTTAGGAAATTTTTTCTTTTGATTCTTCTTGTCACTTTCTAATCATGGATCTTTTCAAACATTTTTAGAATGAAAAATTAATGTTATTTTTAAATTGTAAGGAATTAACCATTATTGTTTCTTTATGTTTCATTTTAAATTTAAAAATATTTTTTAATAAAAAATGTTGAGATTTTATTTTTAACAAAAAGGATTATAACCTTTTTTCAAATTGAAAAGTATATTCTCCTAAATAATGTTTCTGAAACCATTTTTTTTTAATTTTTTTCATCAATTATAATATCACATATTCTCACTTCAATGTGTATAAAATGTATTGATTCCATATTTATTCATCATATGTTCAGAATAAGATTATTTTCCCCATGGATTGAATTTAAATTTAGTTCCTTGAATCATTTTTGTTTTTATACACTTCCCCACAAGTTATTCACTTTCCAGTGACAATTAAAATCGTTGATTCTCCTAGATATCATCATTATTTTTTATTGAAATTGTTGATTCTTAAACTCTATACCATTGTTTTATACAATGTTTAACATGGAATTTATATGATTAATTAGGTAAATACAGATAAATCTGTATCTTTTATTCAATATGGGTATTTTATGATAAGGAATATTATTAATAAATCAAAAAAATTATTCGATATATAAAGAATGATTTGGAATTACAGTGATGGTTTCATCGTGAACATTATATATCCCCTATAGTCATCGATATATTCTATTGGGGAAACAATTTGGCCAAATTAAATTTGTTTCTACCTATAGTTTTAAACTCTATAAATTATATATTTGGATAATTTAATTTTTCGTGTATCTATGACAGCTGTTCGATTATAAATAATTTCCTAAGTTTAATTATCAATAGAATCTGTGATATTTTCACTGTAATTTTTTATGAATTAAAATTAGTAGTTTAATGATTAAATAAAATGTGATTTCATTTATTTACCATTCCATATTATTTTTCATATTTTTCTTAGTTTATTGATTACATGACATGTGAATTTAGTTATTTACATTTCAATATTGATTATGATAATTGATTAATAATTTTTTACATTATATTTAGCCCTTAATAGTTATTTGACCTCAACATTATTATTTTTCCTTTTCATAAGATTTTATCAGGTTTACTATGAATGATATGAAAGTATTTTCTAGATTAAATAACATTATTCTAAACATATATATGTTTCAATCATTATATTCATTTGAAAAAAGACTAATTTATTTATATAGTTTACCAAGACTACTAAAATAATTTTCTCATTTGATATAGTAATATTGTATCTATACTAACATTTTTTTACTATGAACCAACTCCAGGAGGCTATGGTTTGGTACACTATAGTTGGTATCAGATCTGGTTTATTCTAATCCATGGAAACGTGATTTAGGATTACAATAATTAAATATTAGATCCCTATGAAAGATGTTCAGGATATATATAAAAGACCATAATTTTGTTTTTGTATAGTATATATTATGTGGGTATTTCATGAAATAAAACAATGTCTTGATACAAAAAGTGGATCTGCTTCTAGAATAGATGTTCCTAGGGGTAATATCTCTGAAAATGGGTGTTTGGATTTTATATTATGTTACATAATATTGGAAAATAATCCTTATTTCACAAGTGGTTTTGGGATCCTAAGGGATATGCATATCATAATTCACATTTTCATTACAAAACAATATGATGTATTCTAATGTAAACATATTCATAAATAAAACAATGTTTTTATTATGATATTAACAATGAATAAATGTTTTATTTATGTTGAGTGTCCCACCATATTTAGAATTATATAATATTTAGAATTTTATTATATAATATAGTACATTCTATTGTTTTAATATGGAAAATAGAAGGATGAAATCTATCAATAACTATAGAATATGTTGTGGTTTCCCTAGTGAGGAAGATAATATTGTTATTATTATAACTAGGCATGTTATTGATATATCAGAGTAGCTTTATCAGGTTATGAATGAAAACCATTAATAGATGGAGAAACATTTCACATAGTGAGAATATCCTATGATAGAATGATTTATGTGATAGGGGATACTATCATGTAGTGGTAGTATTGATCTAATGTTAGTTGGGTTATGGATAAGTCATTGGATAAGATATTTATGGAATCAGAACAAGGGTAAAAGGAATTGGTTCCAAATTTAGTGTATTTTATTTTTGGAGATGTGGATTAGTTGTGTTAAATGATTTAGAATAAAATAAAAGAGAATTAATATGAAATAATCCAATGCAAATCATTTATGGAGATATTCAATGAAAACTATTTCCCTTGTGAGCAAAAAAATTAGATGAAGACAAAGTTCGTTAGTATAATGAAAATAGAAGAATAATGTATTGATTTGACTAAATATACCTTTACAAGGGTTTCCACGTGTGACAAATATTATTTACAAAACAATGAGTGTAATAATGACCACATTATTAAATGACAAACTCCATGTCTCTGAAGTGACCATGTGTCTCAAACATTTTATCCATATAGAGAAACAGTTTTATCTACTATTAAGATATAGATACAATTCCCCATGGATTATTTTTTCAATGTGATGTAAGAGAATAATAGGATGAATGAGAATATAATAGATATTTGGAATAGGGAAAATAATGATTTATATTTATGTGATAACTATGGAAATAAATACAATAGGAAATGATTATTGAGATTGAGAGATTGTTATTAGATCATAGAAAAATATCTTCATGATATAGAATAAAAATGATGAAATAAAACACTGATATTATGTGCTTCAATTATATGGTGATGGGGAACATTGTAAATAAATAAACTAAAAGTCAATAAAATATTCATAAGAAGAATAAAATGGGCTAAAGACACGAAATTTTTATTGATACAACCAAAAAAACTGATTTATATTCGAGATTATGTTAATCCACGATTTATTTTTTTAAATGTATTTTATTTATGACATTATAATTAATATTAATTATGAAATATATTATTATTTTACAAAATTAATATTTCATTATGGATATAAATTTTTATTTCAAATAACGGCAATGAATAATAAAAATAATTATTTGGGAAGATGGAATGGTTTTAAAAATAATTGATTGATGGAATGATAGCCCTTAAAATTTTTCTGATTTTGAGATAAAGATATTTGGATAAAGATAACATTGATATGGATAAGGATATTGGATACTACTTAATACCTTCGAACTAATTAATGATTTAGTATGCAAATTTTTTTGACTTAATAAATATATCCAATTAAATATGTTTTACATTAGTAATAAGGAAGAAGTCATGTTTTTGACAATGTTTTATTGCAATTTAGGTTGCTACCATGTTTCAAGAGAACAGATGATAAATGTATTCACATTTTCATTTTAAAAATATTTAGATCATCTATATATTGATTATATTAATGATATTTTTATTCCTGAAATTTAGTGAAATTATTAAATTTAATATTTACATTTTGGTTGGGACATAATTTTAACCATTTATTAAATAGCTGATGTTGATATTTAGAAAACAAATTAGATATTAATTTATTAATTCACCAAATGATAAATCTTGTGCTTAGATATTTATTTGAAATAGTTCATTGTGAACCCAATTGATAATATTTTTGCTATTAAATATAAAACTATCATTTAATTATATTTTGTTATATTCTTTGTGTTTAAATTAGTCCAAAAACACTATGAAAAGGGTCTTCAATAAAAAAAATCCCAATTATTATCATTTTTATGAAATTAATAAACATTTTAAAAACTATGTTTCTGGATTTTTTGTTTTTAATCGTCTCTTGAACATTTTATCTATCTATATCCCTCAATATTTCAGTGCTAGTTTTTCCTTTAAATGTGTATGTTTTCATTTCCATCCTTTGTCCTATTATTTTTAATTATAGATATATGAATATTGCATATGAATTTTGTACTTATTTTTTCACTCTTATTAAGAGAATATTTTAGTAACTCAATTAGGATGTGGGGTTTTAATATACCTAACCATTGATTTCCATGGATTTGTTTAAATTTTGAGGAAAATATTTATTTATGGGGTGTGGAATATAACTCCCTCATATTTTAAAATATGAAAATCATATATTATTTCATTTATAAAGCACAAACCAATAGTGGAATGGAATATAATAAACCAATTAAGTTATGATATTTTTTTATTATAAATAAATTCTATAAATTCTATAGATTTTAATTCATTAAACACTCAGTTAGCTTTCCTTTCATAAAAAAATGAGTGTTTTTTATAGTTTGCGTTACATAGAAGAATGTGTTTTATGGAATACAATTAATATTATTATATAATACTAAAATTATCTACAAGAAATTAAATTATTATTTATAAAAAGGATTATATAACTTTTGAAAATATTTGTTTCAATTAACTAGTAACCATCTAATTACAAAGGGAATAAAACTAATTAAATGAAAAGTAAATGTTTTTAGAAAAAACTATTTTTATGAACAGAAAAAGAATTTTCATAACAAATAAAATTTATTATAATATGTAGAATAATTTAATAAAATATATGTACTATATTTTTAAGAAAATATTTTTTCTACATTTTTCTAATATATTTTATAAATATATAATAATAAACAATCCTATTATACCCAAAAAATGTTTAATTTTTCTAATGGTTGTTTTTCCGTCATTTAATAGAGAACTAGTTTTATAACTAAACTTTTGAAATTTCAAGTCAATTTTTGAAAATATAAGATTAATAATAGATAGAGTAATTTGAAAATTATCTTGGGGTTTTTTAATACTTTTTAGATATGTTTTATTTTTTTATAAATAGTAAAAAATATTAAATATTAATCGAAAACATACATTTAAAAATATATATATATAATGATAAATTATATTTTAAATTATTTTACAATTAATAAATATACAAAATAAAAATATATTGAATTTATTCAGGTAAATTATATCATTTTTATAGTTAATTTGGATAAAAACATAATAATATTTTAAAAATTTTCACACTAAAATCATGCCATCTCCTCATGTCTAAGAGATTAATTGTAAATTAATTTAATCTGATTATTTTATTTTAAATTAAAATAATGGATTCAATGTTATGAATATTAATGATATAAAATTTATAATATAGTAAGCCTAATTTTTATACAATATTAGTAGTAAAGAAAGTTGAAACTAATTACAATGATTTAGAGAAAAATTAGATTTTTAATGGTCTAAATTGTTAACATAAGTGTCAATGTTACCTACAAAATTGTACAAAACAGATTTTAGGGAAATTTTAAGAAATTATATCTTATATTATGGATTTCAGTTTATTATTGGATACAATTTACCACAAAAAAACTTCATTGGAATTCCCACATTAAAATATTTCCACATTTTCCTCTCACCCAACATATAAAATGCCCCCCTCGTCTACCAATTATTCTCACCTCTAAAACCACATTGGATAATTGAATAGAATTATAAATAACACTATTAATATCCTCCCCCCATATTATCATAATTATATTGGTCATGAATACAAATTAGTATGGAATTATGGAAAACAGAAGGTGGATACCAAAAAAAGATGTAAGTCTTTTCTAAAAGAATATTGTATTATTTTCTTCTCCACATCCTTATATTTGTTGTGGTATAAAAATTATATGAAAACATAAATATCTGAAATATAATTATATTTTATTAATTTATGGTTATACCCACAACATCAATCAATTCAATTAAATGAGTTTTGAATTCATCATTCATGTGGACGTTTGAATACAACTTCACGAACCAATATTGTTTCTTTTTTTTGTTACCACGTTTAATGGTTGGGAATAATCATATACATAACAAATATATATGATACATATAATATTATTTATTTATTTATATTTATTTAATTATTATATAACTCACATAGTCATCTTTTCCTTTTTTGGGGAATATGATAATTCCATTCAGGGGTATGACAGACTAATGCCTTAGAACACGATGTGATTCTTTCACATGGTACATGGAATATAGTAAAGATTGTTTTAAAAACATTATTTGGTATATATGAAATAATAATGATACTATAATGATAATATATATATATATATCATTTCCTTTTAATTCTTTCAATACAACATGAATAAAAAAACAACATTCATCCTTATGTACAACCTACCATATCCAAGAGTGGGGAATTTAATATTCTCTAACCAAATTTTATGGAATAATATAAATAAAAAATGAAGAATATGTATGATATTTTACCATGTTTATACTCTATATATGACAAAATTATAATCAATTTAATAGGAACAAAATATCATGTCACAACATACCCTAAAATTAGCTCCTACAACAATGAATATAATTAAACATTGTTAAAAATTAGGTGATTGGATGTAATTGAAAATCATAAATGTTATTATAAATATTAATATGGTTTTATTATATGTAAATGAAATTCCTAAAACAATAATTATTGATAATAAAATTAATTCATAAAAAATATAGTTAAATTTTATGGGTTTCATATCCGTTTCATTTTATTAAGGTATATTGTAATGTTATGCACCTAATTTCAATCATGTGGCCTATATAATGAACCAAAAAACGAAATATCATGAATAATTAATTATTTATTTTTATTTTGGTATTAAATTTAATTCATTTCTTGTATAGGTGTTCTAATGAAAAGTTCTTATGTTTTAAATAATTGCATAACTAAAATTCATATAATTAGTTTCTACTTTATACCCATTAGCATTAATATTTTATGATTATGAGTATAATTTTTTGGACTATATTATTATTCATTTATAATTATTTATTTGTTTTTATAGGTGATTCACACAATATATTCATTTAGTAACTCTAACTTCAATGTTACAATCATTTTAAGAGTTTATTTGATAATTTTATTCAAAATGTAAAGGTTTATTATTGAATTACCATTAAAAGATATTATATGAACTCTACATAACAAACCCTTTCATTATCATATCCCAAAGTTGTTAATAATATTTATAATGTGATAGTTCTAGTTTTTCCATTCATTGGTACTTAAAATTATTGAAAATATGTTTTATAAAAATCCAACTTCTTTTCTATCTTAATTGAGTAATATATTTTCATTAAATTTTATATTCAATGAAAAGGAATTAGAAAAAATAAAAATGGAATTGAATTTTTCATCAGGAATTTTTTTAGGAATCTCTTTATAATTTCAAGTAATCAATTATAGAAACCTTATTCTTAATAAAATGGGTATAATTTATATTTTTACCATCCTTTTTATTTCCTTGGATATATTATACTTACTTTGACTAATGTTATTATTGACATTCAAGTCCCTGAGAGATTTTTGTAGTAATTGAGTGAATCCTTAATTATTCACATTCCAGGGACCATTAGACAATATGATTCAGAAAATTATCCACATTTTTTATGAATTATATGATTATTCATTAAAAAAATTCAATTTTTTACCAACTGTGATTATGTTAGATGTTATTTGATTCACTGGGGAAATATTGTCAAAATTTCATACTTTACTCAAAGAGAATATTTGAGGATAATACATATTATTCATGACATAATTCTATTATTTGATATATAAGTAATGATATGGAAATTAATTGATGGAAAATTCCCAGAAATTATATATACCCTTGATGAATTGATATGATTCGCAACACAAATCAGCTAGTCAAATTAAATGGATCTTTACTAGTAGTTTTGAAGAATGTGAAGTATTCTTATTTTGAGTAGAGGATATCCTATTCCATAGTCAAGATTTACAATAACTAAACATTTCCTTCATATTATTTATCATTATTTTTCATGATATTTTAATATTAAAAAAATATACCGATTCGTTTCATTATCATTTTGATGATTAAATGGGAGTTTTTTTGAGTAATTTACAATTCTATATTATTTACACAAATCCTTCTCTATTTATGGGTAATATGGAACTTCTATTTAGTTATTTATCATTCCATATTGATTATAATCATTTATTTGTTATTGCTTTCATATTTTTCAACCCTTTCTAGGAATATGAAATCACCCTTATATGTTTTCCTTTCCCCAAGATTCTATGATGTGTACTAAGATTGTTAATGATAGGTATGATAAGTGCAATAAAATTATTCTCAAAAAAGAAAAGGAAAACATTATTTTGTAATATGTGTATTAGTTTTTAATACATTACTAATTTATAAATCTTGTTTACTGAGAAAACTAAACTTATATGTCCTTTGGGTTCTGAACCATGTATTAATGACAATGTAATGGTAGCAAGAACTGTCTTTGAGCTACTGAGGTCTGGGTTTCTATGTAGTAAAATTATAAAATTTGGAAGGATAAAGGTAATTGAAGATTAATAATAATATAATATATCAGAAAGTGTTTACCTTTTATAATAATTCAGATAATATAAGGGGAGGTACATTTCATAAAATAGTTATGTTGGTGGAGAAGTTTATTATCTCTCCATACATTGAAGAACATCCCTGTTGATATTTTTTCAAAACAAAATACCATTTAAAAAAAATTGAATATATATTACCTTAAAAATATTATTTCAAAATCAATAATTACAAACAATATAAATATTAACTAGTTTTAATAAATTAATGAAATTTTATATAACAATTTTTAAAAACCATTATGTTAAAAAATATTATTTAATGAGAAAAAATAGGTGTCTATTTTAATCATTTAATTTACTAATTCATGTACAAAAGAATAGAAATGATATTTTAAAATATATAAAATCATTAAATATATAGTAGATAAAAACATGACTTGTTCTTTTGGAGGATATATTATTAAACATCTTTAATGTGAGTTAGGGAAATACTGGTAGAGAGTGAAAGTGTTGGATATATTTTGACATCTTTAGAAAATTTACAATTTTAAACCATTGAAATATTTACAATTAATTGAAACATTAAACATCATTAATAAATAGTTATTACTATTTAATATAAAAATTTTATATTATAAACATCATATTCATTATAATATATGAATATTAACAAATATTTCTCAATATGGAAATTAATTGAATTACCTTACCACAAAAATCCCTTTTGTTGGACATGATTTAATATCATTTAAAATGAATTTAAGAAATTTAATAAATTAAAACATAGTCATATTAATATTTATAATATTATATATTATCCTTTAATAACATATTTAAACTAAATAATTATCAAAATTATTATTATTGTTGTTTCTAGTGGTAATCACCTTGTTTTATCATGATAGTTTTATCCCGAATGAATCAGGTCATGTATATAAGATATAGTTCCATGAAATATATAATTATATGAATATTATAAATATATATTTATTCATATACATTTTTAAAAAAAATTATTGAATGATGGTCATAAAAAATGAATCACATTATTTCATAGACATGATATGCTATATATAAAAATGAGTGATGATATGATTCTGTTAATGTTTGAAAGGGTATGTAATTTGATCATATATTAATTTTTAGAATAAATATAATTTTATAATTTATATATATTTATTTTTTATTAATTATAACTATCCATGTGAGTCAGTGAAGGAAAACCAATTATATTAGTTGGCACTATGGTAGCCCACCATACAAAAGAGTGATGGTTCTGATTATCATTTGATGAAAAAGGAGATTGAAATATATTATGTCCTATGCATAATAACATATTATTATACTCTATATACAGTTATTAATTTATATTTAGTGTGAATACATAATTTAATATAGATAAATACTAATTAAAAATAATAAACATATTAAAGATAATTTTGTTTGTGTAGAAGAACCTCCTTTGGAGCTCTTATTCTGGGTCCTAGGCTTGGTATTTAGGGAAGAACAACAAAAATAAAATCATCATAATTATTTTTTTGAGTTATTTTTTGAAGGCTTTGTAAATCCAAGGTTCTTAAAAGGTGAGATGATGTAATGAGAGTTAATTCTATTAATAATTTTTTATGATAACATAGTTTAAGTTTTTTGAAATGAATAAATCATACCCACATTTTAATAAAAAAGGCTCTAAAATTGATCTATATATGTACTTATATGTGATAATATATAAATATGGATGTAAAATATAGATTATAATATTTTTCAGTAATTTTATAACTTATGTTTATATATTAAAACCTTGGTAATACCTTTTTCCATTACCATGGTATTTATTTTTTTACTATTTTTTCTACTCTTTAAGAAAAAAATTATGTTGATATTATTATATAATTTTAAATATTATGACTCAAAACATTGGATAAATTGTACCAAATTAAATTCATAGATATTAATAAAAATTAATAACACACCCCTCTTGAGAAATGTGATAAATGAATGTATTCGGGAAGTGAAATTTTCATGCATAAGATGATCTTATTATAATTATAAGATTATTAATTATTATTATCATGATTTAAATTAACATATTTAGATATATAATATATATATATATATATCATTTAAATAACTCCCATTAAATAATTAATTTTGATCTTTAAAATTATTTTTCAAAACAAAACCAGTTTTCAAAAATAAACATTTAAATGAATAACACCTCTTTTACATAAAAATTATCATATATTTATTTCTATCAATTTTAGTTTTAATATATATTATTTATTAATATTATAATTAATTATTATATCTAAAATTATAAATATCTAAATATTATGTACTCAATTATTCATAAAATGTTATATGTAATTTTTAATCTTCAAAATTCAGTCATTGATTATTTTTAAAAAGTATGTTTTGAATTGATATTCATCCAATAATATTATAATTTTGGTTCCTTGAAATATAAAAAATTTCCCTTTGTTATCAATTTTTTAAAATACAAAATTCTATGACTATAATTATTTCTTGGGTTTTATACATTGTCATAATTGAATCATGTATTGAAATGCAATTACAGTTGCGAACAATAATATTTTTAAGCATGTAATATAACCACATCACAAGTATATGTATTGAAATAAATTATCCATTTTTATATAAGTTTCAGTTAAAATAAAAATAATATTGGATTTTATTTCATAATTGTATATAATTCAATAAAAATCCAAAAATAATTTTATAGACATTATTTATTATTTATTTAGCTGATAACATTAATTCAAATGCATTATTAGGATTAAGAACCCATTATGTGAAACAAAAATATCATAAATAGTTGTAAGAATCATTTAATGTATGATTACCAATACCCATAATGAAATCCTTTTACATAATAGGAATATCTATCACGATTGAATGAAATTATTATAAATAATTGGTTGTGTAATGTATAGAAAGAGTAAAAACAACTCATACAAGAAATAATGTAAAACTAGAATCCTAAGAGAAATACATTAAGGATGATATATCAAGGGGAACCTAGAACTAAGAAAACTAATTATTGAGAACATCAATATGTTTAATACAACTGGTAACACATCACTAACAAATGGAATATTTTATAATTAAAAAAATTATAGTGGAAAGTGTTCTCATCCTAAACAAGGTTCTCCAACGTAAGTACCCAAGATTCCATGAAATATTATTGTATAATTAGTAAATTATTTCACCAGTGTTATACCCAAGAAATATATTTTCAATAAATGTTTACATTTAGTATTGACATGGAATTATATTCTAAATATCGTAAGAGTGTATAAATATAAATTATTCTATAACTATAACTCATTCTCTATATTTATAGAATTGGGTTAGTGTTAAAGCTAATTTAATAGTTAGATAGTCCTGGTTGTGGATAATATCAAAAAATATTCAAATCTTCCATGATCTGATAGCACAATTTTTTTGTCCACAAAGGTATGATTCTTCCACTCATTCACTGAATTATTAGAAAATTTGGATATATAGATTTTGTTTTTTTATATTATTCAATAATTACTTCAAAATATTATTTTATGAAATGAAATCGTTTTTAGGACAAATAGTTTTGATAGAAACCCCTATAAGATTCTCATTAATATTTAAAAACTATTTAAATATCTCAATATATTGTTATTAAGTTAATATAAAATTGAAAATTTTGATATATTTAAAACCATCAAAGAATTTTTTGAAACTTATTACATTTTTTTACCCTCATGAAAATTGACATACAAGAATCTAATTGTACATCTTCAATAATATTAATTATTTCCTAATTAATTATTATTCATATAATCTTTATTTCCCTTTTGTCATGTGACACAAATGTTAGCTAATTCACATTTAATCATCTATATATTTCTCAACTCACCATTATTCAAACTGATATCCATATTGTTCATCCTCAAATGACTAAGTCATATGTACTGATGATTAATTTCATCTATTAGGACAATGAAACATGAATTACCATCAATAAAAATATAGGATATGTTAGTGTTTATATATTTACCCTTCATAAAAATAGATTTATCCTTAAAAATATTATTTATTAATTCCTTACATGAAAGAAATAATCTCATTAGAAATATTATAATTTTTAGAAACACAAGGAAAATTTAGTTTCATCAAATTACAAATGAGAACAAAAATGGATTTATTTCTACAAATTATTTTGTATCTCTATCTTTGAACATTGAGTTGTCTTATTTTTTTGAATTTATAGATCCTATATGAATCTAATTTCTATCATTAATTATATTTTTATCTTGTTTTATATTGTGAGAAAACACACTAATGTATGCAAAATGTCTCTCCATTCACATCTTTATTAGAAGCCTTAACCAGCATTTAATTATAATGATTATTTATCCTCATAAAAGGAATAAATCCATAAATTTTCATCACCTACTATGGTATCAATTTAATATATTTATTTGTTTTATATACTTACTGATCTAACCCCAAACAATTATCCTCAACAAAATAATAATAACATCTAATTGTTCATTATCTTTTTTATATTTTCCTGGCAGACCATTAAAATTTTCATATTTAATGTTACTAATTTTAAATCAATTTGAATAAGGTAGTTAATGTTTATAAAAAGAGAAATATGAATTGTGATCATAGAATTTAAAACCCTAAAATATTTCTTTATATAAAATTATCGTTTGATAAAAAAAATTCATCAAAATATTATAATCTCATATCATGTTTCTTATATATTTGTTGATTTTTTCAATATCCTCCTTATTAGGAACTTTCATATTGACCTTGAATATTCCCTTAGGAATATCCTAGACTCAAATTTTTTTCAACCACATTTTTCTCTAGAGTTCTAAACATCATAAATGTAATTATAAATTGGATTGGTGACCTTTTTATGTGAGCATGTCAAATTATTACTAGCTTCTACAACCTTCCAGCACAAAAATTATAATCAAGTGTACCCAAATCATTTAATAATTAAAAAAATTATTCTCAATGAATTTCTATATGTTATTAGAGTTTCAACAATAGTGCCTCTTCATTATTGGAAAATTGTTTTGTAGTGGTTATCTCATTTATTTTGTCACATTATTAAAACATTTCATTATAATCTTCAATATTTCATTTGAACTCAATTGGTATATATGTAATATCTTAAGAAATTGATTCATCGAGGTATTTTTTTAAATATTCATTTATATCATCAATGATTTATTTTTAATTTTGAGTCTTCTATTATTTATTATATATTCCATAAAATAAACTATATGATGAAATTATTTTAGCATCACCTCATTAATAATTTCACCATTACAACATTATTATTATTTTTAATAAAATTAATATTTATGAAATATATAAATTTTTAATTTATCTATTCAGTTTTGTTTTTCTCATTCAATTTTCACATCAATATATAAAAAATCAAGTTGTTAAAATAATATTTTCATTCTTTTTTTATTTAATTTTAATTTTTATTATAAATATCCATCAAGTAATAAATTTATTCATATTTTTTTCAAGGTTGTACTATTTTATTGATAACATTTCCATTATTTTTCATTATTCTGATGGATTCCTTTAAAAAATTTATAATTGATTCGATAATTACATCATTTAAATGTTCATTTTTCTTTTATATTTATTGTTATCCAGATGAATTCCTTTGGAGAATAAATTGATTAATTATTCATAATACTTAGAATCAAATTCAACATAAATTGGCATATATTGATTCATAATTCATTAAACATTATTACATTATTTTATTGAACCAAATACAATATCTTTCTATCTTTCCTTTAATTCTTATATGTATCCCTATTATTATATATTAATCAATATCCACACCATTGGGTTTTATGATGGCCCACTCATACAAGTCCTGATACTGAAGGGATGAAATATTTAAGGACATGTAATCTATGATAATTCTAATAATCTGTTTAATGATTGTAAAATCATAAAAAAACTCATCCAAGATTTAGATCAATCATATAATTTTTTACACCTAAATTAAAAATTCATCATATAATTAATGTTTTCTATTTTTGGATATATTTTTAATAATATTGTTAGTTTTGTAACTGAAACACCTTATGTATATTTTATAATTTATGAATATTTTAATGATTCCTCCAGTTTATGTATTTATATTCATTCCTTTAAATCCAATTAACTATTTCTATGAGGGTGATGAATATAGTGTGTTATGTGTTCTCAAATCAGATTTTTATTTTATAACATAGTATGTTTTAGGTCATTATTGATTATGATAGATTAATTCAATTCTCAGTAACATATAGAATATATAGTATGGGTTAAAAGTTATAAACAAATATCATATCCCTACAATGATGCAATTCATTTACATATAACATGGTGATTTCTTATTTTTTATGATACCAATTGCCTAAAAAGATCTCATATATATAAGATTTATAAAATTGAAAAAAAAATAAAATATATAAGAGTTATTCCATGATTTTTTTGATAATTATATTATTCAAATTGATAGGTCTCAAAGAGATTATATAATCATTAATATGGTGTTAAATTAGTGGTTATCGTAAACACTAACTCTAAAGAATATAATTTTAATATGTATTTTATGTAATAAATCTTATTAATGATAATTTGAATTTAGATATTTTGGGAAATAGAACACAATGAAATATGGGGCTTTATAAGTTTCTCTTAACCTTATTATAAGGTGCCAAATCCTTGATGTTCATTGATTTTGAACCTACTACCAACTATTTATTTTATTATAAGTTTAGAAAGAGTTATTAATTTAACTCAAATTATATCTTTACAAAAAATAGTAAAATGTTTAATGACATTTGATTCTCATATCTCATGTCCCACTACTATTTTGATGTTGTGTATAATTCTTTTATTCTCTAATATTAACTCTTAATTTATTATTTTAATTCTAGTAAATTATCTTATAATCAACTCATTTAATCATGAAATAATATCACATGTTGGGTCATCCAAAAATTTTATATTTGACTTAAATTATATTGTGAAGCCTCAGGATATGGTGTGACAGTCATATTGATAATGTATAAAAGAATAAATCTAAAATATCTCATAGTACCTATTAATATTTTTGACTATTATTTCATTTTTAAAGGTAGTTTGTGGAATACAAATTTCTAATTTTCCAAAAACAATAATCCAATAATATTTTTTCCTAGAGACATTATTTCATAATGCATTCTTAGTATTGTGATATTCCATGAAAATTTACAACCAAAAAATCATCCATTTACTTTCATCCATGTGGTAATATTTTGGTTTATCTCACTACATTATTGGATTTAACATATCCACACACAATAAAACATGAAACATTATCCCATGAAAAATTTAAAACTAACTCCAAATCCATAATGATGCTAAATTACACCAGAGTATTCTTCATAGAAATTCTAAATCCATAGATTTACTTTTGTGACTATTTATTTTGATTGAAAATTTTTCATTATCCATAACAACACTAAGGATAAATTCTTTCACATGAGGTTAACTCATTTCGCAATTTTAATCATCAATACATTCTGATAACAATTGTTGTGTAATTACATCTTGCATAAGAATAACTCATGGCACTGGTTGATCATGTAATACTCATTCACATATCATGTAACCATGAATCATCCCTGATAGGGTGAGATCACCATCATTAAAACTCATTTTTTTCATTATAAATAAACATTTATTCTAGTATTACATTTTATCTCCTCTACTACTAAGAGACTATAGACTAGACATTATAATGTTTCTAATTCATACAAGATGAAGACAACCCAAAATCATGAATAATTTACCTCATTATAAATGTTATTTAATGATTCCAACATGAAATCTATCTAATCACCTCACCACACTATTGAATTTTGATTAATGATGGACATCAACCCATGGTGTAAGATCACTATAACTATCATTATTTACTTATTGAGATCAAATCAACTCCAACTTTTTCAATTAATTTTTTGATGGCTATTCAATATCCATTATCTCAATTATATCATTTAAATTGGGGGATAATAAAAAATGGCACATCTATATGGTATATATATGAACTAAAATATTTAGATAGAGATAAACTTGAATTAGGATTTATATAAAGAATTTATTTAGAAATAACACTAGAATAAGAACTATAATACAATTAAATAAAAAGATAATGATTATGGTATATATATAAATTAACAAAAATGATTATATAATTTTGGTTTTATAAATGTCTTCTGGATCACACATATCCATCTAAATACAAGATCCATTTAGATTCTGGAAGATTGTGATTTCACAAAGATATATTTAATTTTTAAAAAATATAATGTTTTTTGTTTATGTTATGGGTATTTCCATATCAATTTTACATGTTGAGTAATTCCTATTTTAATCATCTATTATGAATTATGTCTTGTTAATTTTGTTAAAAATATATTTTGAGGAAAGTAGTATTTCTATTATGTATGTAAATAAAAGTATTCTCTTTCTCAATGTAAATATATGTTATGTTCTAGAATGCATGAATAATAACATACATACAATTTAATTTAAAAATGTCATATTGGTAATAAAATACGAGTTCAATTCGCATGAATTATACTACACACAGTTATGGAATTATGAACTTCATCTTGTTAATTATAATCACAAAATAGTTTCAAACCAATAATAGTATTTGGACTAATTTGAGTTAAAACCCTTACATATATGAAATTATTTTTTTTAAGAAAGTCATTCTAAGGATAATTTTTATGGTAAATGATAAAAGTATACCTAACATCTAATATTACATTATAATGATGTATGTATCTAAATTATATCAATATATAGATGTTGATTATAATACTCTAATACTCTTAGTAATGTTTTTAATATATATATATATATATATATATTTTCTTCATGGTGAAAAATATATTCATTTAATTATATTTATCGAATAATTTTTTATGAATATAATTAATTGGGGATTAATATGATATTTCTATTGGATATAATTATTTAAAGATCTAATTCGTAAATAAGATAATAAGTGCCTAATTTTATAGTAGTATAGAATACCATAACCATTATTTTATTAATTTTTTCAAATAGTGTGGGGATGTATAAAAACTATCTCATCCATATACTCCTCAATGGAAATGATTGGTATACAATAAGAATCACACCTTATAATAGTTGGTAATAATACTTGTGAGTCATAAAAATATTCTATTATAATTTTATGGATCTACAATAAAATTAACAGAATAAAAACATATCTATTATCCAAAAAATGTTAAATGGGGTCCCATAGAAAATATTTTATGGGATGAATAATTTATTTTCATCTATTCATGTTTGGGGATTTGAATTAGTTGTTAATGAAAATATACAAAATAAATTAAATAATGTGGAATAAATTGTATCTTAATAATATCTTCAATGGAACTAATTCATATTCACAATACAATAAATTAGAATGAAAATTAGTCATTAACTAAGTGGAATTATTTATTAAGAGGGAGAGCATCCCACAAAATTATTATGGGAGAAATATAGTCTTTAATAAGATCAAGGTATAACACGATCAAAATGAAAAATTACGTGACTGTAGTTTTCAATGTTTAAATCTGTAGAATATTTTAAATGATAAGTTAAGGAATTTTTGCCATGTTTTTTTGAATGATGAGTTTTTTAGAGCCTTGATAATAATTTGTTAATGATAATATATTATTTTTAATCTATTCATAGCTGATCGTTATAGAATAACGTCTTCTATTAAATGGGTCTTGGATAGGAAATATGACACCAAGTTTGTATCAGGAATGAGGTACATGAAATTGAAATTTAGAGAATAAATACCCCAATATAAAATTAATGGATTCATCATGGAATCACCAATTTATCTCAAAGAGGATATGATCCTATTTAATGACTAATCTGATAAAGTGGTTGAACTCATTTTTTTAATTCAATATTCCTGGTTTCTTTGTTTTGAATATTTGTTCTAGATTTATCACATATTAACACATAAAACTACAAACATATATGTTTTTATTATTAGGTGGCGGTTATCTTCATTTTTTAGCCCTCACTGGTGGTTTCCATGCATGATAACTAATGACGGAGTAATCCAGAAATAACAGATAACATTATATTTAATTTATCATACATTGTTTTAACTATTTTACATTATCAAATTTATGATATACATCACGTCAAGCTATAATTCAACAATACATGTCCCAGATCAAGTGACAAAAGAAATTAAATACTATAATTTATTGTTTTTCATATAGAAATGACGATTAGGGAATAAAAGATCAATGTTAGCAGATGAATAATCATTTATGTTATAGATGATACATGAGAAATATATTCAATGAAATAAAGGTGTATTGAGGGTGATTATGGTCCCCATTATAATAAATTTTTCCTTAACAGATTCAAAAAAAATTATTATTTAATGAAAAATGACGAATGGTTAAGGAATTAAATGGAGTTATTGGTTTGATGAAAAGGTAAATAATGATGGTGGATTGAAATATATTTGTATACAGTTTACATCTCATTGTTCTGAAATCCCATGGAGTATATTCCATAGATCATATGTAGTGTTCCTCCTATAAGAGTGGAGTTGTTATAGGTTCCATATATCATGTGAACTTGGTTGACATGGTGTGTATCTCACATAAGGATTCATTGTATTAATTTATATATCAATGATATTATGTTCATATCAAGAATAATTCTCACACTATGTAACTATTATGGAAATTTATATAAAATATGATGTTTTTTTCCTAACACCATGGATACACATGGATAGATCGTAATATATTAATACATATTTCACCAACATTACAATATATATATATATATCGACTCCCACTTGATATGATCTATGGTGGTACATGTAGAGTTCTCAACCAGTCCTATTTCCAGGTACATTATCACAAAAAATATAGGTAGAGATATTCACACCATATGTAGAAGGGGTACATGACCAAACTACTACACATGGGTTAGACATATTTTCCCATATAATTTTATTCTATGAAATTCCTCTTCATTAGTTTCTTTTTATATATCGTCGATTAGAATATTGATTTAGTATTGTGAGTAGTCCATAATTGTGTTTTTTTATATAAATTTATGGTACAATCAAAATTATAATAGAAGGTGATAATTTCATTTTTTTCACATACTAATTGATTTCACAATGAATGGGAGAGGTGTAGTGATTTTATATTTCATGGGGTATGAACATCCCTATCATTATGTTTATAAGAGTAATTATTTTCCATGAATCACTGATAGAGGTAGGAAATCCACATCATACAGAGGGATGATTTCCTTAAACTATATTGTTTGAAACTCCCTTATTAACATTATTAGACCTATCATGGGTCCTTCAAAAGGTTTTCTTACTCTCTAAAATACTACATATTACTTCATTAGTTATGGATTCCCCAATATAGTTCCGAATAGGTGATATGGATTTCTAGTATGGGTAGTTCATATTACTAGGTCTATGTAATTATTCTCAATCTATTGGGATTTTTAATGCATGATATTCTCATATACCTTAGGTTATCTCTTTAAAATGATATTTATGTTTTTATTTGTTAATATTTCTTTAACCCTTTAGGTTTTTTATATTGTTTTTTTCTTTTTTTGAGGAATATAAGTAGGTATGTAAATACCCACCCCATCATTAGAATCATCACCCACACATATCATGTCTTATAAATATGTTGTATTGGTTGTGGGGGTCCATGGTGGACACTGTATTAATGATTTGTAGTGGTACCAGATGGTGATAGTAGCATATAGAGTTCAAGACTAATGGTAGATAGTTATGAGGAATAATTATCCTACATTATTTTAGTTATATTATTTAATATAATATATCTATTTGTGTAAGTTTCATCATTTTCATTATAAGTTGTTATCTGGTTATCCTTTTTGGATTATAATGTTATTATCAAGCATTGAAACTAGTCAGACCCACATTATCTTATATGGTTCTAAATACACATACCTTAAGGATATTACAAATAACATGTAATATAAACCTAGAAATACATTTCATTATTTTACAATATTTCAAAAATTTAACTACTAAATCTCACAATTAATCAATGAATCCGAAGAATGAAAGGATTAATTTCTTTTAGGATTTTCTAAATGCAGAACTTATTAAATGATATTTTGAACATTTCACTTTATTAAGTCCAAACAAGACTCTATTCTAGACTTATAATAATTTAAACATATATTAATATCATGGGGAATGGAAACTTAAAAATGTGGTGATCCAAAATGATCAATTAGTGAAAATTAATAATATATCAAGAGTTAGATAACAATAATATTTAAAAACATTATCATGTGTAAAATATCATTTTTAAAAACATCGGAAAATTAGGGTTTTTCATAAATCATGCTAATATAACATTTATTATCCAAAGATCCATCATCTACTATAGAATAAGTGTGTGACATAATAAAAATGTTACAATAAAAATAATCATAGAAATTTGGAATGTCACTAAAACATATAATAACAAGGTATTATAGAACTAAAATATTAGTATAATATTACATAATGGTTTATCTTTTAAAATACATCAAACCATTAAATAACCTCTTATGAAATACTACATTTGACCCATCACTAACACAATAAAAATATCTCTTGGACCATTATTTATTTATGTATCATAAAACATGGTCCATCATTGATGCCTTTATCAAAAATCACATCACATTATTAACTCAATTACTATAACATGGCTCAATTATTGACTCAAATATTAAAAATCAGGAAAATTTTCATCCTATCATATATAAAACCTTAGCCAATTCATTGATGGGTGAAATAAGACCTTACATATCATATTCCAAAGACATTTGGTTCTAAATATATAAATAATTAATTATATCAGTAAAATGCATTGAATGAAAATGGATTTCATATCATTTCTAAAAGGTGTCCCATAACATGATATCAAAATTATATCAGTTAAATTTAATCACCCAAAATAAATATTTTATAAAATAATATATAATTTTATTCATATCATAGAATTATATAGGAGAAAATATTTCAGAATTACTGAGAAAAATGGAAGAAAAAATAAAAAATTTAATTAGAAAACTTTTATTAATATTATCCTAGAAAAAAAGTTACGTATCACTGCCAATTATATTATCATTGAATATTTAAAATAATGATATTTAAAAATCATTATTTGGAAGAAATATTCACTAATAAAATAATGAAAAAATTATATAAATGTGTGAAATATATGAAGTGAAATATTTTTTTATTACTTTTAATTTTTTAAATAATATTCAATAATAGATCGATGATAAATACATAAAATATTGATAAATGTGAAGTGTTATTATTATGGAATAACTATTGTTGAAAATAATAATTATTAATAGGTTATTGAAAAATATATGATATATTCTAAATATGATGATAATTTTCATAAGATATTTTTACATTTAAAAATAATATTCAATAACTAATCCTTGATAATATATAAATATTCAATAGGAAAAAGGTTAAACATTTAAATAAAAAAAAATTAATTTTTTTTTATCATAATGGATTCTTAAAAAATAATTTTTAACTATGAAATTTCATTTTATAATCATACATTAGATTTTGAATAAATATATAAATATTTACTCCAAAAAAATTATGTATTAAAAAAACATGGAAACCCATTTTTAAACCTGAAATGAAATATTTATAAATGATATGGTTAATAATGATGATTGAATATGTTTACCTGGAAAAAATTTAAACATAAGATCAATTTGAAAACTATACATGTATGAAATAATAAAACAAAATTTCCACCTAATTTAAAAAATATAACTTTGTATAAATTTGTCTTTATCATTCATTTAATCAGGGATAATAACTTATATAAAACTATCTTGAACATAGAAGATATGGATTCCAATATTTAAAGATGTGGTGGGTTCTGTTTCACATACTTGTTTCACAACTATTAAATTATATACAATGAAAATGAAATAGAGACAGGACATGAAAAATAAAAACAATAACCATATATAAAGAAAATAGAAGTTATTCTAGAAATAAATATAAAAATATTCCATGATGGATTATCATTCTGACGAAATATCAATTTTAAAACTATATTGTGGATGAATCCCTTATGAATATAGTAACCCTTGAGCCTAACGTCCATGAAAAATAAAACTCAAGACTGATATGTATTTCCATTAATATTAATTTAATTTATTATTGAAATAGATTCATATTTGTTATATAAACCTCCCATTATAAATCATTTGGTGGATAATATATAACTTTCAAAGAACAAAAATTTATATGAGAACCCCTATAAATTATTTTCTTACTGAATGAAACTTAATCCCATATCATATATAATAAATTATGTATACTCATAAAATATATAAGAACATTATTGATATATATTACCTTTTACATTGATAAATTATAATTATTTATTATTATGTTAATAATTAGTTATATATTGTTTTAATTATTGTATTATTATAATATAAACTACTTTCATATTAATTGTAATATCTGTGTAAATCACCTATCATTAATAGTAGGTTAATATTTACTATATTATTTAATGTCCTAGAATCGATGTTTTATTGTTACTTATAATGTTCCAATTTCATTCCATGATAATTTTTGATAAGGATTTGTTATATTTAATTAGTAGTGTGTTTGTTTATGTGATTTTTAATTTATATGAGATCATATATTAGAAATAAGTTATATTTTTATATTCCATTTTAAAAAATAATAATCTAAATAGTACATTCTCATTTTTTATAACTTATACAATTATATATTCTTATATAGTCATCCATTACATAAATTTATATCATAGTTTAAATATATGGTTAAACATACTAAAATATGATCATGAAATAATAAAGGGGTGTGCATTTTTAAAATGGTTATTAGATTGGAAGTACACAACTATTAATGAATAATAATAATAATACTTATTTTTATAAGGTGGTGATTAATTCCTTTTGATATTTTTTAGAAATAAGAATTTTTTATAAGGAAAATTAAACATGTTGCTTTGTAGAGGTAGTAGTTTGGAACTATACATGGAATTTTTTTTCATATTTCATTGAATAAAAATAAGGTTTTTATTCTTTAATTATTTTAAAAACTATTACTTAATGAATTATAGGAGAAATTTATTTTATTATCCAATAAAAAATTCATGTATGTATTTATGAAATATTGAACATGGATTTAATGGAGGGGCTATTCCATATGTAATAGAAGCATCATTTATGTTTTTTTAATATTCATAGGTAGACCATAAAAATGGTAATGCAATAAAAATAATAATTTTTTACATTAATGATTAAATGGAAATAAATATTCAAATAAGCATATAATATATTATGAAGAGTTGGATGAATATTTCAATGAAATAAAATTAATATTTAGTAACATATAATTTTACATTACTCCTCGTTTATTCTCAATTGAAAATTTGATTATGGATTTGATATGTTTTATTTTGAGAATATTAAAACATATATGAAATTGATATGTGTTTTGAGGAATTATTTTTATAGATGTTTATTTAATATCACAGGCTTTGTGTATAATGAGAAATGGGGAGGTGTTGAATTATTTTATATGTGATAAGAGAGTCATTTTTATATAATTTAAATGAAAAATAAATTATTGAATGAATTTGGCATCAAATGTGATTAATAATCGAGTTGGGGATTTTTTATGGTTTATAAATCGTCAAACATATAGTTTCAAAAACAATTTTAAACTATATTTATGACTATTATTTCTAGATTATTCGCATTGAACATTTTAGGTTTTAATAGTGGTAACAATATATTACCTCACTAATTAACATTATTCTCATAAAATTATATTTGGACTTTTTAAATAATTAATATATAATGAATACATATATGGAATTAATTTTTTCAAATAAATCTTATAATGGTTGTATGAATAAATTCTAACATTATTATGCAAAACATTTCCGAACAATTTTTGGTAAAAGTTTACTTTTGTGTAAAAAATAAAAATTAATATAAAATAACAAAAAATAATATTTTATATGATATTTAAGGGCTTAATGTTAATAAAATAAGTGTTATTTCATTTCAAAAAAATTTGTAAATTAATACTGCCTTTTGGATACATTTGAAATAAAAATAAACGAAGAATAGATATTATTAGAGTAAAATTTTATTTTTGTTTATAATATAAAAAAAATAGGTTTTATAAATTATAAATTATATTTTTTAACAATTTATTTTATTTTTAATGAATATATTTTTTATATGAAAAAGGTTTTATAAAATTTCATATCATTATTTATGATAAAAATTCTATATAAGTGATAACATTTGATAAAATAATATTTTTCACTACCCCCCCCAAAATTCTTCCTTTTCAAAAAAATATCAAAATTTAATCCTAAGATAATTTTTACATTATAAATTAAATAACATGCCAATTTCCAAAAAATCAATTACTTATTTTTAACATTTAATATCATAAATTAATATTTTTTTTAAAGAATTACTTAATAAAAAGAAAAAATATTTTATCAAAATATTTTTTTTATGTAATATTAAAATTATTTTTATTAATTTATAATTCAATGAATGTTAAAAATGATTTTATATATAATAATTTCTTGAAAGATGGAATTTTAATTTATTGGGATTAAATAAATAACAATTTAAAATATTACGACATGAGAATGAAAAATCATTATTAATATTAAATCATATTAATTATTTTTGACTTAAATATAATAAATATTAGTTCAGTAACACATTTTCATTTTCCATTGATTTCATTATTCTTATAATTTTTTATTAATGTACCTCTATTATTCCATTGATTTTTTTTGGTTTTCTATAGTACAAAATGTTTCTAACATGGAATGAATTGAGAGATAAATATATTCAATTTAAAGGGCTTCCACCATCTCTACCATAGATAATCTATAAGGCCCCAGCCTTAAACCTTACTTAATATTGAATTAAATGAATAATTCACATTGAGGATCTTTTCAGGTTTAGAGTTTTAGAGAATTAGGTCATAACTACTACATCTCAAAAGATTACAAAGTAGACACTTCTACTAAGTTTCCATAAAATAAAAACTCTTTAAAAGAAACATTTCTAGTTCCATGTTTTAGATAGCATGAATTTTCCTTGATCCCATCCTTGACCCTATTCCACATTAAGTCTTGTGAAAAAATTTAAAAAAAAAACTTGGGGTGAGCATAAAAAGTTCAGCAAGGGATACACAAAGAATGAAAACTGTTAGTTTTCCAATGCAACAAGTAAACCATTTATACTTTATCAAAGTAATACCTTTCACCTTTAGGAAGTAGTAAACACTCATCACTGAATAAAATATCATTACTTACCCTTTTGTAACCAAAATATTACCATAAAACTCATATAAAGAACACATTACATATAAAGGTAACTTGGGACATAAACATACTTAAATGGAATAACCATACCGTCGACTTCCACACATTCTTAATGGAATACCCATACGGCCGACTTCCATACCCAATGCATTGGAGGTTATAATGTAACCACCCGTCCTGGTATTCACAGCACCACCCGTTATATGGTTTATCACGTAACCACCCGTAAAATGCCCATGTACCATCATTACACACAAAATATTGAAAATATAAACATTTCAATAACAAAATTTCATTTGCAATCACAATAAGTAATTCCAAGATATTGAATTAAGAAATCCATTTTCAAAAACCATTTAAAAGAGATTTTTGAATCAAAGTGTCCCATACCACATTGAATCTTTTAATGGAATTATAATTTTAAAACAATAATGTCCATATAAATAAATACTGAAACCCATTTTTAAAACATGGACATTAAAGATAAAGATATAGAATAGTAAATCTTTAAAACATTTAAAACGATATTTTTGTTAAAGAGTTTATAACAAAATGAGAGACTCTTGAATAAAAATAATTGCGGAATAACATGTAATCCGAGATTCATAATATGATGAGAATAATGGGATTCATGATATAATATGTCAAAGGGCAGTTTACACACCATATAAGAGTGAATTGGTGCATAAAAACAATGAAGTCTAAATGGAAATGTAAATTGAGATAAAATCCATTATAAAGATAATATGCATAAATTAAGGATAAATATATCACATAATTATGTGTGAGAAATATAAATACACCCAATTTAAGTGGATATTAAGTGTGAAACAATCAAAGGTCATTCACACATAATCTTGGAAAAACAAAACCAATGACATAGATATTTAACTCAATGAAATGAGATTGAGTAACGATTTCCCATACAAGTTCGTAAGAATTTATCACTGAGATGATTATGTGTAGAAATAACATATCCACAAAATGGTTTGTGGAAATTAAAAAATAGATATTCCACATATAATCATGGAATATTAAAATCCAGAAGTAGAGGATTAACCCAATGAATTGAAAGTGGGTTAAGAAGTTCCCTTACAGAAATCTGACAGCCTAACGGCGTCACTTTAACATTCAGAGAATGAGTTTATGAGATAGAAAATGGTATCTCATCACTTGGAAATAAAATTTATATAAATAAGGATATATATGAACATATCCCAACATAATAGTATGTGAATTAAAAGACATAACAAAAGAAGTTTTTTAAAAAGAGGAGGGTGAATGGTCCCCTTACCGAGTTGGGTAACTTTCAAAAAGTACACCCCATGGAAGAAGGGTCATACAATGAAGATGTAAATACCCATAAATGAAATTATACTACACAAAGTGTATAGAAGTGGGAATTAAATACACCACTCAAAGGAAATAGTGGAAAATGTAGCATAAATGTCACAGAAATAAAAGTGAGATGAAAAATCCCTTACGAAAACTCGGCAGCCTAACGGCGCCACTTAAACTTCCAAAAATGGATTTATGATATCAAATAGGGTCTCTCATAATATGAACATAAAAAGTAATGTATGAGGAATATAAAATAATATCCCCCTTCATAACAAATAGGAGCTTAAAAGAAGTTATATAAAGGAGAGTACTTAAAAAGAAAGAGAGAGGTTAGATCTCTTACGAAAATTCGGCAGACTAACGGCGCCACTCAAAACTTCCAAAATGGATTTGTGAGAAAAAAATAGGGTCTCTCATCATATGAACATAAAAATTAAAGTAGGATTAATATAAAATAACATCCCAATCATAAGAAAGATGAGCTTAAAAGGAATGACATAAAAGAGTGTACTTAAAAAGAAAGAGAGGGGTAGGATCCCTTACCTCGGGTCCGACTTGACTCGATCGTTTTTTAACGTACTGAATAATAAACATGAGTTAATTTATACTTGCTTAATAACCTTTTTTAATGTTAATTATTCCTTTTATATAACTTATTTCCACGTTATAAACATTATTTAATCATTTACGTTAATAATGTTTGTTTTTTCGTTATTTGGTTCTTAAGACGAAAGTGGACTTCTTACAATTACATGTTGTTCGTGTGGTCAAAGGTTCATTATATCCAGAATGATATTCATGATTTGGATATTTTATATATCATATATATCCATAATATAAAAGTATTTATAATATTACATAATCATTTAGAGGTACGAAATGAAATGCACCGTTCATGGAGATGGTAAGTCGTACGTACGCATGAACGCTACTTTCATTTCTATGTCGTATTAATGGAATTAAAACCAAATAAGAGGTTTTTATATTTTAATTACAGAATTATATTAATCATTTATATGTAACATACATCATATATAATAACTTTAAATCCATACTTTATACATCCCACATATGGTATTAACGAATCAAATCACTTTGAGGGGGCGGTAGTCCGCACTTCTTAAAATGAAATTATCGTGTTTACCCGCAATGGAAACCATAATGGTATGCCAGAAAAGAAAAATACATAAGCTTAAGTAAAACATAAACATATTATATATCATATATAAATATAGTGACATCTTAATGTCAACCTTTGAAGGTGTTATATTAGTGTTGACCAATAATCATTTCGTGAGGCAGAAATTCGCCATCCACAGAAACAATATGTTCTTTAACCATTAGATGTAGGTGTGTGTAAGTGTAGCTAGAATTCTTCTTATAAAAACATCATAGTATATTTAAGATAATTTTGTTGTTACAAAAGAAAATAATAAAAATATTTTATGGGGTTGGAGAAGCAAAATAAAACAAAAGAACAGAAGAAAAGACACTACCTTTAAATCGGGTAACTCTTTTTGATTTGAGCTCAATGGATTCCTTGGGGAGACTTCTGCCCAAAGTGAGGCTTATAGGAGTAAGATAGGGATGTGGAGAGACAAAATGAGCAGGGGTTGGCTGAGCCAATGGCTTTAGAGGTGTGGGTAAGTAGGTAGAGGTGGAGGCCTTTTATAAGAGGAGAGGAGGGGCACTCTTGGAACGTAAGGAAATGTTACTTTATTTTAGAATGAGTTTCGGATTTTAAAGGTCCCACATTGATGTATTTCGAGGATAAGGTGGTAAGGGTTCAAAATATACTCATAAAATAGGTTTTGGACATGTGTAGGTCATATATTCTACATTATCTTTTGATTTTATTTAAATCCTTTATTAATGAGGTAATCGCTGCATCATTGTGATGTCATAAATAATTTTATTTATTTAATTTCTAAATATAATAAAAAAAATATCATGATGTAGGAAATCTTTTTATATTTCCAATTACTATTTATAGTCAAAAATCTGACTTTTATAACCCCATGTAAAATTTGGTTTAGTAAAACAACTCAAGTTTGTGTCATTTTTAATTTTACATTAAATAAAATGTTATTTATGTCATTTCCCATCCAAAGTGGCTCCGTGGGGTCCACAAGTTAACCCATGGATTTTAATGGTCGACCATGACACATCCAATAAGGGTAGGACATGTGTCAAGCACATCTCATATTATTAAAACATTATTTTTACCTTAAACTACACTAATTACCTCTAATCGCGATTAAGAACATAAAAGTTACTATTTACCAAAAAATTATTTTAATCCCATTAAACCACATTTTACTTCCCAATAAAAACCATGTATGTCAGATTTTTGAAATTCAAAACACAGAGGTGGAAAAGTTTCATTTAAACAAAAAAATCAGTTTCTTTAACTACCACTTAGTGGTTTCACTCTTCATCAAAAATTGAAGTTTTTCAGAAAAATACCAAAAATTCACCCTAAGATATATTTGATATTACGAATTCAAAAATGAAGTCTATTTTACAAAATTCAAAACATATAAGTTTCATTAATTAATTTAATAATTAATTTCTGCTGTCAAAACAAATAGCGTGTTTTTAAGAAACAATAAGTATCAAAAGATTTACTCTAGTTTAAGTCTTTTTTAAGATGAAATTATTTCCAAAGACCACGATTGAATTAAATGGTAAAAATATATTATAATTGAACTTTAAAACCAATTAAAAAGATAATCTAATCATATAAATAAATTAGATTAAAAAGTGGTTTTGTATTAAAATACAACATTTTTCACTGTTCATTAAAAAAATGAACTTTATCGGAAAAATAACAAAAATTTACACAATGTAAATTTTGATGTCCCGATTCTAAAGAAGAATTTTATTTTGTCAAAGAGAACACATAAAATTGTCAAAAAGTGGATTTAAAGAGGTTCACCATCAAAAGGTGTTTAATCGACCTTTTAAATAATATTAGAATGTTTATGCTTAAAAATTGGATTCATTCGCATTTTCAACCCTATAAAATTTATTGTAAAGAGTAAAAATATTTGAAAAAAATACATAATAATTTTTTTTAGTTATTTCCGTTCTTTCCCGCCATTACAATGGATAGGCGTTAACTACCATTTAAAATAATATTATTTTATTATTAGAGTGCAACGTAAGATTTCAAAGGAACTCGTTGTCGCGTATTGGGTACGCCATCGAGCATAGCGTTCCCTTTAAAGTAATGTTAATATTTTTTTCACAAATAGGGATAAATATAAAAATGTCATGTTGTTTATTTACCTGGGGTGTTACATCCTTCCCCCTTTTGGTAATTGCGTCCTCGCAATTTCAAAATTGGGCCTGAAAAATCCATTGTAAATCCCACATCGGAAAAGGAGTAAATTAAACTATCACTTTGAAAGAAAGAAAGGGAAGTAAAAAGGTTACCCGAGTTAACCCATACTAGGATTCCATGTATGAAAATATGGACATGGAGGAAAAATAAGGGTCATTTTCTGATGGAGAGTGATAGTAAACATGTCTAGGAGAAAGTTAACCATAAGAAAATCGCAAGCTTGTGATGGTTTAAATGGTATTGGATTCCCTAGTAGGAAAAGTTAATGGAAAACATTTTTTTTAATTACTTTTAATTGAAGAATTTATTTTTGAGCTTAACTAAAACATAAGGAAACATACTTACTTGTCATGTTGACTTTCAAATTTTCATATATTTCTTACACGAACTCATATTTTCTCCAAAAGATGAGTATTTAGGATGACTTGTTTACATTACGAGAGCTATTATCAACTTTTAGAGAATCACCTAACCCAAAAAAGAGAACTATATACTTCCCATATCTTTAGACTTTAACCAAAACCAAAACCAAAAAGGTTAGTACAAGATCAGATAATCCAGATAAGGATAACCCTTTATAAAAAAAAATCTATTCTTAATCTCCAAAATTTGTCCAACATAACCCAAATTTCAACGAGGACCATTCGATAAACAATTTTTCCATGAAATTATTCAAAGTAAACCAAACTAATATTGAAACCCAAATATTTGAAGGATTTAATGACATAGTATTCCAAGGTACAAATTAATTTTTATCTCCAAATAACATCAGTTGCTCTTAAATTCTCATATTGAAAAGTAATTAACCTAATCACATATCCTTGATGATAGGTTAATCATTACCATAGATAACCCAAAATAAACATACTATTGATTACTAAAATCATCTAACTAAAAAGAATTAGTCAAACTAACCAGGGAGTTCACGTAGTCTAGTGGTAGGCGATAAATACCAGTCGCACTTCGGTTGTGGGTTCGATTCCCACAGCTTTGTCTGACGCCACGGGTTGTCACATGGTCTATGTGTTGTCCTTTTTCCAAAACTATATAATTCTTAAAACATTCAACAAAATGAGATAAAATCTTCAAAAATAATCATAACATATTTTAACCTCAATTTTATCTCATGCCTTTCACTTTCCATCGTAACATATAGTAACCCATAATTACCTCAAAAGTAAGGATCATATAAACCCAAATGGTTCTTTTTAACTATGTCCTCAAAAGGACAGATAATTATTCCTTGAATAAAATTTTCATATATCAAACATCAGGGTTACACATACTATAAAAAGTCTTCTAATGTAACCCCATCATCAAAAGAAACTTAATACTCTTAATAATTTCACCATAACTCTTGAAGCCTTTATAAGTTGACTTCTTACTCATTAAACATTATTCATGATCCATTAACCATTCCTTTCCATCTTATTCTGATATAATTCTTTCCTACAAACAAAATCATGAATCATATCCTAAGATTCCAAAATAGTAAAACAAATGTTATGAAATAATCCATACCTTCGATTGGTCATTTTCAGTTTCTTCATCCTCAATCGGAATGGCATTAGGTATTGGTAAACAAATATTTGGACGATCTTGGTGATCCCATTCCCGAAACTTCTTCATAGGACATGTGTTTTCATAATGACCATGCACACCACATTTAAAACATTCAATTGATCCCTCAGAAATAACTTCTTTCCCTTTCCTCGAGTCAACTATATGATTCCTTTTTCCATGGAAGGTTCTTGCTTTATGACCTTCATTTCCACATCTATAGCATATTTACGTCCCTTTGAAACATTTTCTTATGGGTTTCTTTCCACATCTTTGACACATAGGTTTTTTAACACACTTACCTTTATGATTATTACCTGTAGTTCCGTAGGGATTTGTTTCTCACATATATGATGCCTTATAGAAATCAACAAGGTTTAGGTTGTCAATAATGACTCTAGATAGTTGTTTGAGGATAAACACAAGAGTTCTCATTGCATCTCCTATATCATTCAGTTGCTCGCTCAGAAAACTGTCATAGTTTCCTTGACATCCACTGTTACTTTTGTGCCTGCTAGATCCAGCCATTTACTAAAACCAAAAAGGTTAGTGTAAGTATATCAATAAAACCATCATGTACTAATGAGGAAGATAAACACTAAGATATTCTTACTCATTCAATTTATCTAAAACTAGGACTCTTTCTGAAATGCTAACCATTATGGTAATGTCACTTATGCTTAGAGGATACCCCAACCTATAATGTTATCTAAACCGAACTTTGATACCAACTATAAGGCACCAGCATGAAACCTTACTTAATATTGAATTAAATGAATAATTAAAATTGAGGATCTTTTCAGGTTTAGAGTTTTAGAGAATTAGTTCATAACTATTACATCTCAAAAGATTACAAAGTAGAAACTTCTACTAAGTTTCCATAAAATAAAAACTCTTTAAAAGAAACGTGTCTAGTTCCATGTTTTAGATAGCATGACTTTCCCTTGATCCCATCCTTGACCCTATTCCAAAATAAGTCCTGTGAAAAACATTTCAAAAAAAAACTTGGGGTGAGCATAAAAAGATCAGCAAGGGATACACAAAGAATGAAAACTGTTAGTTTTCAAAGCAACAAGTAAACCATGTATACTTTATCAAAGTAATACCTTTCACCTTTAGGAAGTAGTAAAAACTCTTCACTGAATAAAATATCATTACTTACCCTTTTGTAACCAAAATATTACCATAAAACCCATATAAAGAACACATAACATATAAAGGTAACATGGGACATAAACATACTTAAATGTAATAACCACACAATTGACTTTCACACAGACTTAATGGAATAGCCATATGGCCGACTTCCATAACCAATGCATTGGAGGTTATAACGTAACCACCCGTCCTTGTATTCACGGCACCACCCGTCATATGGTTTATCACGTAACCACCCGTAAAATGTCCAAGTACCATCATTACACATAAAATATTGAAAATATAATCATTTCAATAGCAACATTTCATTTGCAATCACAATAAGTAATTCCAAGATATTGAATTAAGCAATCCATTTTCAAAAACCAATTAAAAGAGATTTTTGAATCAAAGTGTCCCATACCAATTTGAAGCTTTTAATGGAATTATAATTTTAAAACTTTAATGTCCATATAAATAAATACTGAAAACCATTTTGAAAACATGGACATTAAAGATAAATATTTAGAGTACTGAATCTTTAAAACATTTTAAAACGATATTTTTGTTAAAGAGTTTTTAACAAAATGAGAGACTCTTGAATACAAATAATTTCGGAATAACATGTAATCTGAGCTTTATAATATCATGAGAATAAAGGGATTCATGATATAATATGTCAAAGGACAGTTTACACACCATATAAGAGTAAATTGGTGAATAACAACAATGAAGTCTCAATGGAAATGTAAATTGAGATGAAATCCATTATAAAGATGGTATCTTTAAATTAAGGATAAATCTATCACATAATTATGTGTGAGAAATATAAAGAAACCAAATATAAGTGGATATTAAGTGTGAAACAATCAGTGGTCATTCACACATAATCTTCGAAAAACAAAACCAATGACATAGATATTTAACTTAATGAAATGAGATTGAGTTATGATTTCCCATACAAGTTCGTAAGAATTTATCAATGAGATGATTATGTGTAGAAATACCATATCCAAAAAAAGGTTTGTGGAAATTACAAAATAGAGATTCCACACATAATCTTGGCATAATAAAATCAAGAAGTAGAGGTTTAACCCAAAGAATTAAAAGTGGGTTAAGAAGTTCCCTTACAGAAATCTGACAGCCTAACGACGTCACTTTAAAATTTATAAAATGAGTTGATGAGAGAGAAAATGGTATATAATCACTTGGAAATAAAATTTACCTAAATAAGGATATAGAAGAACATATCCCAACATAATAGTATGTGAATTAAAAGACATAACAAAAGAAGTCTTTTAAAAAGAGGAGGGTGAATGGTCCCCTTACTAAGTTGGGTAACATTCGAAAAGTACACCCCATGGAATAAGGGTCATACAATGAAGATGTAAATACCCATAAATGAAATTATACTAAAAAATGTGTATAGTAATGGGCAGTGAATACACCACTCAAAGGAAATAGTGGCAAATGTAGCATAAATGTCACAGGAATAAAAGTGAGATGAAAAATCTCTTATGAAAACTCGGCAGCCTAACGGTGCCACTTAAAGCTTCCAAAAATGGATTTATGAGATCAAATAGGGTCTCCAATAATATGAACATAAAAAGTAAATTATTATGAATATAAAAGGACATCCCCCATCATAATAATGTGGAGCTTAAAAGAAGTTACATAAAGGAGAGTACTTAAAAAGAAAGAGAGAGGTTAGATCTCTTACGAAAATTCAGTAGCCTAACGACGCCACTCAAAACATCCAAAATGGATTGGTAAGAAAAAAATAGTTTCTCTCATCATATGAACATAAAAATTACAGTAGGAGTAATATAAAATAACATCCCAATCATAAGAAATATGAGCTTAAAATGAATGACATAAAAGAGTGTACTTAAAAAGAAAGAGAGGGGTAGGATCCCTTACCTCGAGTCCGACTTGACTCGATCGTTCTTTAACGTCCTGAATAATAAACATGAGTTAATTTCTACTTGGTAAAAAACCTTTTTTCATGTTCATTATTCCATTTATATCACTTATTTCCATGTTATAAACATTATGTAATCATTTACGTTAATAATGTTTGTTTTGTCGATATTTGTTTCTTAAGTCGAAAGTGGACTTCTTACAATTATATGTTGTTCGTGTGGTAAAAGGTTCATTATATCAAGAATTATATTCATGATTTGGATATAATATATATCATATATATCCATAATATACACATATTTATAATATTACATAATCATTTAGAGGTAAGAAATGAAATTCACTGTTCATGGAGATGGTAAGCCGTACGTACGCATGAACGCTACTTTTATTTCTATGTCGTATTAATGGAATTAAAACAAAATGAGAGGTATGTATATTTTAATTCCAGAATTATATTCATCATTTATATGTAACATAAATCATATATAATAACTTTAAATCCATCCTTTATACATCCCACATATGGCATTAACGAATCAAATCAGTTTGAGGGGGCGGTAGTCCACACTTCCTAAAATGAAATTATCGTGTTTACCCACAATGGAAACAATAAAGCTATGACACAAAAGAAAAATACAGAAGCTTAAGTAAAAAAAACATATTATATATCATATATAAATAGAGTGACATCTTAATGGCCACCATTGAAGGTGTTATATGAGTGTTGAACAATCATCGTTTCGTGAGGCAGAAATTCGCCATCCACAGAAACAGTATGTTCTTTAACTATTAGATGTAGGTGTGTGTAAGTGTAGCTCGAATGATTCTTATAAAAACATACTAGTATATTTAAGATAATGTAAATGTTACAAAATAAAATAATAAAAATAGTTAAGGGGTTGGAGAAGAAAAATAAAACAAAAGAACACAAGAGAAGACACTACCTTTAAATCAGGTAACTCTTTTTGATTTGAGCTCAAAGGCTTCCTTGGGAAGACTTCTGCCCAAAGTGAGGCTTTTAGGAATAAATGAGGTATTTGGAGAGACAAAATGGGCAGGGGTTGGACGAGCCAAATGCTTGAGAGGTGTGGGAAAGGAGGTAGAGGTGGAGGCCTTTTATAAGAGGAGAGGAGGGGAACTCTTGGAAAGTAAGGAAATGTTACTTTATTTTAGAATGAGTTTTGGATTTTAAAAGTCCCACATTGATGTATTTAAAGGATATGGTGGTAAGGGTTCGAAATATACTCATAAAATAGGTTTTTGAAATTTTTAGGTCATATATTTTATATTATCTTGTCATTTTATTTAAATCATTTATTAATGAGGTAATCGCAGCATCATTATGATGTCATAAATAATTTTATTTATTTAATGTCTAAAGATTATAAAAAAATTTCATGATGTAGGAAATCGTTTTATCTTTCCAATGACTATTTATAGTAAAAAATATTACCTATATAACCCCATGTAAAAATAATTTTAGTAAAACAACTCATGTTTGTGTCATTTTTAATTTTACATTAAATAAAAAGTTATTTATGTCATTTCTCAAACAAAGTGGCTCCATGGGGTCCCCAAGTTGACCCATAGATTTTCTTGGGTGGCCATGACACATAAAATAAGGGTAGGACATGTTTCAAGCTCATCTCATTTTATTAAAACATTGTTTTCCTTAAACTATACTAATTACCTCTAATCGCGATTAAGAACATAAAAGTTAATATTCACCAAAAAATTAATTTAATCCCATTGAACAATATTTTACTTCCTAATGACAAAAATTTAATTCAGATTTTTTAAATTCAAAACACAGAGGTGGAAAAGTTTCATTTAAACAAAAAAATCAGTTTCTTTAACTACCACTTAGTGGTTTCACTATTCATCAAAAATTGAAGTTTTTCTGAAAAATACCAAAAATTCACCCTAAGATATATTTGATATTATGAATTCAAAAATGAAGTCTATTTTACAAAATTCAAAACATATAATTGCATTAATTAATTTAATAATTAATTCCCGCTGTCAAAACAAATAGCGTGTTTTTAAGAAACAATAAGTATCAAAAGATTGACTCTAGTTTAAGTCCAATTTCAAGATAAAATTAATTCCAATGACCAATATTGGATTAAATGGTAAAAATATATTCTAATTGAACTTTAAAACCAATTCAAAAGATAATCTAATCATATAAATAAATTAGATTAAAAAATTGTTTTGAATTAAAATACAACATTTTTCACTGTTCATTAAAAAAATGAACTTTATTGGAAAAATACCAAAAAATTACACAATGTAAATTTTGATGTCCCGATTCTAAAGAAGAATTTTATTTTGTCAAATATAACACATAAAATTGTCAAAAATTAGATTTGAAAGAGGTTCACCATTAAAAGGCGGTTAATCGACCTTTTAAAGAATAATAGAATGTTTATGCTTAAAATTGGATTCATTTGCATTTTCAACCCTCTAACATTTATTGTAAAGAGTAAAAATATTTGACAAACATACATAATAATTTTTTAGTTAGTTCCGTTCTTTCCCGCCATTACGATGTCTAGGCGTTAACTACCATTTAAAGTAATATTATTTTATTATTAGAGTGCAATGTATGATTTCAAAGGAACTCGTTGTCGCGTATTGGGTACACCATCGAGCATAGCGTTCCCTTTAAAGTAATGTTAATATTTTTTTCAAAAATAGGGATAAATATAAAAATGTCATATTTTTTATTTACCTGGGGTGTTACATAATCTACGTACTAGTTTTTTTAATATTACCCACTAATAAAAATACATATGGATGTAAAAAATAAACAAACAAACCGATAAAAATTTCCCAGAGAGATATAATGTATTCAGAATGAAGAATCATATCTTTTTCTATCAGTATTTTTAAATCATAATATTTGGTATCTAAATAATAATTTAAGATAAAAACAATCATTGTTAGGTTTTATGACCCATATAATATTATTATATTTCCTAGATTACTCCTAGTTGTGCTTTCATAGATAGATGATCATAGGTTGGTCTGAAATTTTAAATATAATTTTCCAGTTTTGTACATAATGTAAATTCTTGAAGGATATACCCAATCCATTTACTAGACCACATAAAATTTCTCTAAATTATGTATAATAATGAATTCATGAAGAAAATTTCAGAGTCCTTAAATTAGAATAAAAATTATAAAAAAATTCCAGGATAACATCAAATCCAAGTCTTAGTGGCTTAATACTGAAAGGTAACCTGCTAGGAATATTAGTATTCCTATAATCAAATTTTAAAAGGATTCCAAAATTATTATGAGGAATATATATATAAAATAAATTTCATGGCCCATTTCTTCTATAATCATAAAAATGTTTTTTTCTTATTCTTTCGGTCATAGAATTTATTGATCTTTATAAACATTATGGGTCCTTAGATTGGATAATTACATTGGTAATGTTTTTTATTGTATATAACCTGCTCTATTAGTGTTTCCTTAGGTTGAACTCAATTTACATTTATTATATCATATAACTCCTCCTTTTACATAGAATTTTTTTTTCTTTATGCCATTTTTTATAAATATAACACATATTATAGTTTCTTTATGTCATTCTCTATAGTAATACTTCTAATATTGTTGACACATATGAAATTAGATCTCCACTAGCCCTTGATCCTTAAAACAAAAGTATCACTGATAATATATTATTCCATTTTTTGGTGTGTTTTTAAATTCAGTAAGTTTAATCATGTTAATAGTAATTCATGATAGTAGTGTAGGATTATCCAAAAGGCTTATCACTCCAACTCCTCACTTTTTTGGTTGTTTATTTGAGAAATATTTGTATTTCACATTAGATCTTTAATTAACATGGTTCCACCTAGCATTATCCATTATTGAAAAAATTAGATAACTTGAGTGATGAAATGTTAACATCATAAGATAATTATCAAAAATAATATCTAAGAAATTCAAACAATTAAAGGATTTACTCTTTGAAACCATAACATTTTCTTTCAATTCATCATATATGACTCATGTTACCGTTTATGGTTATTCATTTTGAGTTCCCTCATACATTTTAAAATAATTCCATATGATAATGAATCATTAATAATGGTTCATAATTCGAATATTATTATCCAAATAAATCCAATATAACGGTCAACCTGTGTGTATAGTTAGGCAGCATTGGTGCAGTCTGGGTGAAGATTATGTTAATAGTGAGTCAATTCTATTAGGATTATTAAAACAATGTACATATTTATTCGACATTCCATCCACATATAGTATCCAAATATGGAATTTATTTCCAGGAAAACATAAAATATACACACTAACAAGATTTTAAGATGCTATTTAAATTATTTAATTATCCTAAAAGATTCAATATAGATATCTCTTTATAATCCAAATAATAAGTAAACTAATTTTATAATATAACTAAATAAAAAAATTATTAAAAACTAATCCACCCCATACTAACACTTCCTTATCTTTGTATAATAGTATATAAATTACACATCGGCTTTATATCTAGTGATATGACCCAAGATATACATATCTTAATTTTACACCATTTTCATAAGATAATCATTAAAATTTAAAACTATTCACACAATTAAAAAAATAAATGTTTATTTTATTTTAGGATCATCTATGTAAGAATATTCTTTTATGATATATTTTATTCATTATCCATAATTTATCAAACATTACTCCCTTATAAAATCATCATAACTTGCATTCATCATCATAACAAGGGGAATAAAAAAAAATAAATGGGTAAGCTCAAACCCTTGGTAATTAAAAACATATGAACATATCTTTAAGGGAGTTATCATAATATTATTTGAATACATGAGAGTAGGATAAATTTTATATTAAAAAATAAAATGGTATAATAATATATATCAATAATTCATGATAGTATGATTTGTAATATAAAATTAAAAATCATGTTCTATGGAAGAAGAGTATGACATAAAAAATTATAGTTTTAGGATAATAACAGTTATATTAAATTTTAGTTAAAAATTTATCAATAAGTAATTATGTAACACAAAAAATTATAAGAAATTTTTTTAAAGTGGTGTAGACATAAAACTAATGTGACTCATTACATGAAAGATTAGTCATTACATACATGAACCCATTAGTTACATGATCACCACAACTCACTAACCATTACATATTAAACTATCATAAATCATGGTCTATCTTGGAATTGAGTATCATAACATTTGGTCCATTATTGAATATAGTATCATAAATCTTTTCCCATTACAGATTAAATTATCACATAACAAGGCCTATTTTTATCTCATGATTTTTTAATCCTTAACCAATGAATTTGAAAGATATTTAGGACCCATATCATCATAATCAATACATACGTGTACAATAAGTTATAAAATATTCCTTATATAATTAAATCCCTTGGAATGAAAAAAATATTCATATCATTTCTGAATGGAATCTCATATTCATATATTAAAATTTGATATATTGATAATGAAAATTAAATCACCGAAAAAGATTATTTCATAATGTCATTTAGAATTAGATTTATAAAAAATAACTCTATATGATCAAAATCCATTATATTTAATGATAAATGTACAATTGAAAATTAAAATAGTGTTTTGGAATAATTTAATTACACTATTTTATAAAGAATAATATATAACTAAATATTATAAAACATTTGTAAAATAAAGAAAATAAATTTTAATTTTAATTTTTAAAAAATAAATACCAATATTATTTATTTTTAAAAATGAATAATTTAAATGAAAATGTGTAGTGAAAGTAGTTTTAATATTTTTTATTTTAAAAATAATAAAACATAATAGATCCCAGTGAGAAAAAAAGACAAAAAAATTTCAACAATATGATGTGAAAACATTTAATTTTTTAAAAAAATCATCAATCGGGGATTTATAAAAATTGAAGAAATGTTCAATATAACAAAACTATTTTGTAAAGATAATTTTCCTTTTAAATATATATTATATAGTGGATCTATAAACATGATATATGCAGTTCAAAAGGTGATATATGATTTTAATGTAAACTTTTACATTTGAAAAGAATCATAAATATTGAATACGTGATAAGTAAATAAAGAAAAAAAATAATGATGAATATTTTTTAAAAAATTTACATGTAAAATTAATCTTCGATAAAGAATCCTTAAAATATCATTTTTTAAATGAAAAAATTTCTTTTATAATAAAAAATTTATTTTTAAAATTTTTTACAGTATTTCCTTTAATATTGAAAATCACTTAAAAAATTATCATCATGAAAAAAATACATGAATATGATGATTTATAATATATATTTATCTTAAGAATGAAGGAAATAATTCACATGGATAATGATAAAAGGGTTGTGTAGTGTCCAATATTGGATATAACATTGAGAGAAGGTGGGGAGAATCAGTGATGTAATTTTTAAATTTTATATTTTTAAAATAAACTATTGTGATCGCATAAGATATTAATCACTCGTTATTTAGATTCTCATTTTTGTTGGATTAAAACTACTAAAATCTCTAAAGAGAACACACAAATTTATAAAATGTTTACCCATGATGTGGGTGAAAATGTCATTGCAGAGTTTTAGAAAATCAAAGAAATTGATTCAACCCTATAAATAAGAATTTTTATTTGTAGAAAAAAATTCCTGAAATAAAAGACAATAAGAATATTATAATACATTATCCCTAATGGTTAATGTGATATATATTTTAATGATATCCTTATACTAATATATTCATATTTTTAATATACTAAAACCTATGATTTAAATTATCTCTTGAAAATCACTAGTTTTTTACACTGACATCCAACCAGTTCATCGATGATATTCAAATCCTCCTATGAATAGATCTTCAACTACTTCTTCAAATTTATTTATCACTCCCTTTGTACCTGATTATTTTGATTACTACACAATTAATTCTTCTTCTGATAAATAGGATGTATTCTCAAAATACATGTAACATTTTGCTCCCATTTTTTAGATCATATTTTCATATTTCATGAAAGTCACTATGAAATCATTGATATACAGTTTCAAAAATATATACAAGTATATTATCATGATTTTATTCTAAACTAATTATGTTTCTATGAATTTATGAATACATTCAATACCCTCTTATTATCACTATCAGTAATAGTTTTTAGTCTTGAAGACATAATCATGTCACTTTAGGTTAACTCCAAGACCATTGTATTGTACATGTATATGTGTATAAACTCATTGTATCATGCATATCCTTGTTAGTGTTACTCCTATACATAATCTACAGTGTATGATTGTGTTCTTCACTCATGAAACAATGTACATAGTCATCTCAAATAAAATCATTTTTTCACATGGGGAAGACATTGTGTCTAATGTGGTTTGTGAAGACTAGAAGGATAATGAATAATGGTATCCAAATACCATGATGGCATCATAAAATCTAGTTTATTAAGAGTCAAATCATGTGATTAATGAACAAGTCATGTACACATGACAAATTACTCTTATTCATGCAAGAATATGCAATACATTATATAATTAATTCATAAAAAAAATCCTCACTATGCTCTATTTTTTCTTTTGAAAAAAAGAATTTATCAATATCTTTTTGTGTGACACTTGGAAATCAATCATTTGTGTTAATGGGAAAATATATATTGACTATAAACCACTTATTACCTAAAAAATATTACATATTGAGTTATTTGAGATGTAACCTTTATTGAGTATCTTTTTTAAAAAATCATGTCATTTAGGGTATCTCGAACAGACACTAGATTTTATGGAGAATTCACATTATTACAAACTATTTACTCATTTGTATGCGATTAGGATCAAATTACCAAAATCCTTTTTAAAGTAATGAATTAAATTAACTACCTAATATCCTTATATAGCTATAATCTACATTTTTCATTAAATTATTCCTCGAATTATTCACATTTATGAAAGAGGTTATATTAAATTTATATTATCATTTTGGTCTAGAATACCTTGTCCCCTCATCAACATCACATAATAATCCCTTTTCTTGATCATTAGAAATTCATCCCAATGATTGTTCACAATGTCCTATATAAATTGGGAGGTTTAAGACAAATAAACACCATCAATTAGATGGTCAATATCAATATGATAAGACTAGCAACAATATATCCATCATTTTAATGATGTGGTAATTGTACAAACATTGTCACCATCCAACATAAATTTCATCAAATGTCTTCAATATGGTTTATTAATAAAATAATTTGGCCTGGTTCTCATGCTAGATACCATGGATCAATAATTGTTACACCACACATATCGTACCACAACTTCATTCATCCCACTAAAATGTTTGGGTGCTCACATTCTATCTCATCCACTACATTCCTACATAAGAACAAATAATACTATATAAATGCGATTTTTCCATTATTGGTTATACACATCACCCATGATTCCATGCTCTGAATCCTTTCGCAACCTCTCCTATAAAGGTGCACCCTTAGGCCCTCCAATGGGTTGTTGAGTGTTATCCGTGGGGGATATATTTGGTTGGAATTATCATTTTTAAATTCCCCAAATATATATATTTTAACTATAAAATACATAATAACTAAATTAAAATCCTCATTGAGACCACATTCTCTTATTCCTCATGTATTAATACTTTCATTTTTCACATGCCATAGAAAATTAATAACAATATAAACAATCATCAAATTTACCTATGATAATTTTTCAATAATAAAATTCAATTACATTATATGATTATATTATAATTACCGATGCATTTACACTACAACCAAACTCTACAAACTCATATTTACACAATATTGTGAAAAAAATAAAAACTATACCAAAAATATCCCCATTTATATTTTTTCAGTATATTTTCCACATATTCAAAAATTAATATGTTTCCACAAAAACATTACCTCCCTTTGAAAATAAACTGAATGTATAAGTGGTGGAATTATTTCACATAATTTTTATTTGAAAAAAATGATCATATCCTTTATATGAAAATATCATGATCTATTCTAGAAGTGGAATGATCCCATATAGATCTATTTGTAAAAATTTTTTTGTTAATCAACTGTAAGTATAATTGGGCTAATGAAATGTAGAATAAAACAAAGATAAAACCCAAGATACGTAACATATTGATAATAATATATGTATGTGAAATCGTTCCCATAATGTCTCATTTATCATCCAAGGATTACTAAATAATCATATTAATTAGATAAGTAATAATTCATACACAATCATATTGAAACACATAATAATGTTCAGGTAAAATATATATATCCCCTTTTTTATATTTTTTCATTAACCAAGAACACCACCTTAAATGATAAGATAATAAAATTAAGAATAAGAAAAGAATGTGTTCTTAGTATGCCATGACTGTTAATTTAAAATATTTTCCCTGATTTTCATATTAATTATCAATGTTTTCCCCCGTAAGGGAGGCACAATGTATTCCAATTTATAAAAGATAGTAGAATACATAAAATATAATCTCATCAATCTTCATGTATCTAAAAACCTCAAAAACATACTTCAATTACTTGTAATTTTAATTCAATACACATAAAATATTATGTAATAAATAGTTACCACTTGGTTTCTTTGAGGTAACATTCACAATAAGAACATTTTCTAAATATGGAAAATTTCATTATACCAATATCAATGTGAGATGATTCCTTTGAATTTTTTTTATTATAAGGATCACTGATTTGTGTACCTCCCTTAATACATTATTTTTTGGGTTGAATAGTTTTTTTAAAATTAGTCCTTTTTCACATTAAATTTCCAAGTAGTGGATAACTTCTTATCAATATTCAAATCATTTTCATTGAAAACATGATTTCATTTAGATTTAGAATGTTATATTTCATTAACTAATTGTTCATAAATTTTCAACTAATGTGTCTAAATAAAGATGATGTCATTAATGACATTAGCAATATTTTTAAAATGTCCCTTTTGACAATAATTTCATTGAATAAAATGTATAGGTAATTTTTTCTTTCATTTATCTTTTATAACATTATAATCTTGTAGTAACTATATTGGATGTTTTTTAATGAATAATTTTGTATAATTACTTTACTGGTAACATCTTTTATATATAACCATTAAAAAATAAAAATAATTTTAGGGTGATAGACTTTTTTATTTTCTAATGACAATCTTAATCCTTGTTAGATTGTTTATTTTTGTCATAGAGAATCTTTTTTATTATTTTTGGAATTACTCTCTCTTGATATATTGTATTAATTTGTAACTAAAATATTATAAATTTAGATGTATTTTCCCTCCAATTTACCATCACACCAATAGTATCCCCTGACACATTATCTTTCATAATTCTGAATATTATTTTGGTGATAAAAAACATGAAATTTGGAAACACTCCAAGAATTATTGTTCTTTATTCATAAGAAAATTATTTTCCCAAAAAAATATATGTCCTCACTATCATCATAAATCTAGTTTCAAAAAGTATTCTATTTTAGAAGCATCAACAACAGATAAATTTATTTAATATCACTATTAAAATTAGAAACTGCATGTACAACTTTTCATTAGACTAGACTTCGTATTAGCTTTGGATGATTCATATTAAAAGTCCTATACATTATCAAAGTCATATGTCAACATATTCATGTTTATTTTATCATTTAGACAAGTTGAAAACTCTCCATTGATATCTTTTTATTTGTTTTTACTCTTTCATTATGATCATTCAATATCCTCTCATATTTTTATATTTTTAGCTTTTATTTTTTGATCTCTTCAATAAGGTCATTATACTTATTCTCATTTCATTTATATTTCTCTACTAGTTTGATTAAATCCTTTAGTAGATTTTTTTAATCATGACATGCTACATGTTTTGATCACATCGTGTATGAAAAATAGATTTATACTTATTAATCATCATTTCATGAATAATCAACTTGTCACATAAATTAATATATGAAATGATTCATTATTTTTAGTTCAACCATTAAATTTTGATTCTCTCTATACTAAAGAGTCTTCATCAACTCTTATACTCAGCATATTATTATTTCACATAATTGAGATGTTATTATTCATTCCATTATAACCATTTAATTTTTTTACATCATATTTTATTTTAGTATTCTTTTATATCATCACTCTCAGAATCATCATATTTTTTTGCAATCAATAAAAGTATTTCCAAATTGACCACATTTAAAAGAATTAAAATGGAAAACTGCTATTAAAGTTTATTTTTTATATAATCAAATTTTTTTTGAATAATTTCCAGAATATTTTATAATATTTATCACTTACCTCATCCACATTATAATATTATATTGATTCATTATTATTTACATTCATCTTGGGAATTTTCATTTCATTGAAATCCATTTTCTCATTATCATTCATTTTGATCATAGGATATTATATTTTCTCATAACAAAAAAGTTTATTACTAAATTAATCAAGATAATGTTATCTACCATATCCATGGAAAATATATTTGGATAAAATATTTTAGGAAAATACGGCATTAATTTATTTAAAATAGTTTATAGTACTTATGTATTTCCAAAACCCCTGATATAACATAAAATATCATTCACAATAGTAATGTAGTAATAAATAATCTGATCATAATCCATTAAAATATAACCATATTTATATATAATTTAATGTTATTATTATTAGTTCTTTACAATCCTTTCATATACATTAATGAGCTTATCCCCCATATCCATGGTTTTTTTTGGTTTCATTATATTAGTGAACACTTAGCTATAGAAGGATCTAAAAATTGGTTTTTTTTAATTCACATATACTCAGTATTATTATTATCATAATTTTTATGATATATTTTCGTCCATGTAAGAAAAAACCTAATATTACAGCATAACTGACTTCAAGGAATTGTAAAATAATATAAAAACATATTTTTTCTTCCATAAATAATAGATCATTCAATCGAACAAAGGAACTCCTATATTGTTTGATGAATTAAAATCCTCAATCATATATTCTTATTAATGGTTGAATAATTTCATATGGACCAACATAATCTGACACCACTTGTAGTTAAAATGATTGGATATATCACTATTGGGGATAAATTGAATCCATTACAGTCTTTCTATAATTTATATCTATTAATCCAAACAACACGATTATTTAAAATCTGGATCCCACATTCATTTTATCCTCACATATCATTTATGATAACCACTGAAAATTATATGATTTAAATGAGGAATTTATAAGTTCTACCCCATTATGTGGGGGACTATATCATTGTTGTTTTGGGGATAATTTGAGACATAGATTCTCCACTAATATAATAATTTTGATTACAAGAACATAAAATCCCCCAAATTTTTATACTAGAAAATTCATGTTATAAATGGTCACAAATGATTACTATAAAGACCTATAATTTCAATGAATTTTGTTTTGATAAATTGGAATTTTAAAAGTCTGTGAAAATTGACTATGCGTGATTCTGAGGCCTAGAGTGCTCTAACTGAATTTTGGAAATTTTTTTAGGTACGTTCAGTAAACGTGTCAGTGAGTTTTTCTAAATTTTGAACTGGTGCTCAAAATAGAAATATGAGGGAACCGTTGAACTCATAGCACCGGTATTCACTAAAGGAGACCTTCACCACGACCACAATCAGTCTAGGGTGAAAGTTAGTTTTTTGGTTTTCCATGGGAAAATATAATATTTTTTTTTAAATTTTTATTTTTATTCTTAAAGCCTCTCGTGTGTGGGTTATTGTTGTGGGGACCACTCAATACTAAACCCCGAATTTGAATTCCTAGAGGCGGGTACAACCCAACCACTCATAATGGGGTAGAAACCTCTAAACTCCCTCTTTAATGAGGAGGAGCCTCTTAAACTTCCTCTACATTAATTTTTCTAACATGTGTGTGTGTGAAAACATGATTTCTTCTTAAGTTAAATTATATTGGCACCGCATTTTCATTGCGTTCTCAAAATAGAGATAAAATGGAGGATTACATTCTTCAAAAGAAGAATGCCAATGAAGAACTTCTTCTCCGAACGAAGAAAACCTATGAAGAACTTCTTCTCCAAACAAAGAATGCCATCGAAGAACATTCTTCAGAATAAAGAAAGAGGATGATACAGGAAACAAACAACGAGGAAAACTCTGAGGACACTAACGTCCATCTATTCCCAATGATTCTTCTTCTTCCTCGTGACCTTGTCGAAGTCATTAAGAAAATGATGTAATGGTTTATTTCTATATGATTATCACTTCCCATATACTCCCCTTATAATTATTTTGTGGGATTACGAATAGAGATTGAAGAGGGTTGTAGGGATTGATGCTTTTAAATGTCTTTCATACTCGTCCTTGATTCATGATTTCATTGATCTGCTTCCTACATCTCTAATGTGGAGAGTGCGATCCTAACAAACATCGATCATCCTCTTTGTAATTTTTGTGATGATATCTGTTGTTCTTTGCGATGTAGGGTGTTGGGAATTGGAGCGGATTTTTGGAACTGATGAGGAATGGGAATGGCGGACGACACCATCGCCGGCCGTGAAGAAGGCGATGGCGCAACGGCGTTGCCCAGCAGCCACCGCCACCCCACAACCACCATGCCCTGGGGCACTGCCGCCCGTGGCCCTAGCATTGCTTCGCGGCCGAACTTCCCCATAGCTAGTCCGCCTTCCACGACCAAACCGCCCACGGATGAGCCAGCCTTGTGGAACCCCCCGTGGCCAAGCCACTCTATGGTCGACCTGCCCCACGAACTCGAGACACCCCATGCAGCTGAGCCACCCTCGGGAGACAGCCCACAGTCGAGTAGCTCCGCGGCAGAGTCGCCCCATGGACTCTTTCGGCCCTCACTGCATGTCGGACTACCTAACAAGATCCGGGACGGACCCAGTAGGCCAGGCCGCCCAGCGGGCCGAGTCGACCTAGATGGGTCAGAACGGGTCGATCCAACCAGGTCGGACCAGACCCGGACCCACTTCGAACCATTTTATGCTCTTTTGGTAATAACTATGGCACCCGACAGCCGTTTGAAAAACCGTTAGTGGGGATGGAAACCGTGGAGCGAGACTGTCTCTTTGGTATACCCCACTATAGATTTGGATATATATGGGGTATTTGTGGGTAGGATCTGGAAAGAATCCAACTGGGCCCTCGAGACTAAAAGACTAAGAAGTCACAGACCGGGTGTCCGATTAACGCAGCGTCTATTCCATTGAGACACCTATAATGTGTTGGTCCTTTAAGATACTTCTTCATGGGACATCAGTGAATTTGGAGTATCTAACAATGGGTTGGGGAGAATACTCTCTCAAATACGAGAAATCATAGTACGGGAACCCAGTAGCTAGCTGTGACGAGAAAACATACTAGCAATCCTGCATGGGTATGATCCTAGCGATCCAGTGTGGGTCAACTCCTAGCGATCCTGTGTGGGTTAGATCCTGGTGGTCTTGTGTGGGTCAGATCCTATCAATATTGTGTGGGTCAGCCTCTAACGATCATGTGTGGGTTAGTTCATAGGGATCTTGTGTGGGTCAGCTCAAAGCGATCTTGTGTGGGTCATCTCCTAGAGATCATGTGTGGGTCAGCTCCTAGCGATCCTGTGGGGGTCAGCTCCAAGCGATCCTGTATGGGTGAACTCATAGAGATTCTATGTGGGTATACATAAGAGCCTCTTAATAGAGTAAGATGATTTACTAACTATAACTAACCATCTCATCTACTGTACCTAATTTATACCTGGTGTGACCTGAGTTCATACTTGTGTGGTATTTTCCTTTGTGGTAATACATTGGTGGTATTATTTTGTGTGGCGTACCTATGTGTTAATTGAATTTCTGTTTTTACTTCCTTTGTGTAATATTTGACCTTTAGGCTTTTGGTTTGGACCCTATGTTTCTTCATTATTGAGATGGAAATACTTGATAATATATGTATATGTATGGGAATATACCTAAGTAGGGTGGACATTTGACTTCATTCTTTGAGTTTAATCCTTTGTGGATTTGCGAGACATTAAGAGTCTTGGGGTCCCAACAAAGTATCGTTATACTCAACCCTGCACGGGCTACACTCTAATATTGTTTTGTTTGGTGGAGACAAGAGACATATCTGATTGAGGATGAGAGTACCAGGACTAGATGGTACCCAGAGGTGGACCATACGGCGAGTCGGTACACAGAGGATATGTGGAGACATGGAGTGATGAGCTGGTGATCTGTACCTACCCTTCTAGTATGAACCTTTGAGGATGATCTAGTAGTTTTCTTTCCCTTTCTTCAGTTGTATTGTATTTCAGTTGTACTTATACCTTTACTGTTGGGATTTTATTCTGGACCTTTTACATTCAACACTCTTTTGGTTATACAGTTTATTTGTGTTCGTATATTGTTTTGTGCTTGGTTACATGAGTTTATAGTTTATAATGGCAATGCCTTCCTAGAATTAGGTAATACACCTTTCGATGCTAGTCGCCAGCCCCTGACCTATGGAAGGAAAGCTTGGTGTAGTCATGACATGGGCCCCATGTGACAGGTCATGAAAAATTGGTATCAATGGGAGGATCTATTGTAGAACATAAAACTCTAATCATTCATTTAACGGTAATAGTGTTAAGTGTAGTGTGTTTGGTTATCATTTTAGGGAATCTAGTTTTGGTTCAGTGGCTGATTTATCCATACACCAAGAACTTGACTTCTTATTTCCAACTCAGAGCACAAAAACACAGATTGCGTGTGTGTTTCCAAGAGTTTTCTTTGTGATCTCTTGACTCATATAACCATGTATAACTTATTGACCATGGAGAACCTATTTCATTTTAGGATGCCTCCACAAAGACATCCATCTAGGGTTCCATGATTTGTACGCACTGATATCCCACTGAGCGACGAGGCCTCAGTGAAGGGACATCTACTAGTAGTGGCACCAGTGGAGGCACCAGTGGTACCACTACGCATTAGGACACTTATGCCACCATCTCTAACAGAAAAGGGTGCACACAACTTGATCTCATTGCATGAGTTCCAGCACCATAGGACACTGAGGTTCATGGGACGGGCGGCTGAGGATTGGTTGGAGACTATAGTGAGAGTCTTCTGATTGGTAGGGACACCAGCTAATTTCATGGTTATCCATGTCTCCAACCTTTTATAGGAAGCAACAAGTAAATTTTGTATCTTGGTGGTCCAGGTTCATGATGAGGTGACACTTCTCTGGGCTGACTTCGAGAGCATGTTTCGGGCAGAGTTTGTTCAAGCGACTCTTCATGCAGTTCGCATACATGAGCTTCATTAGCTAGAACATGGTAGCATGACTGTGGATCAGCATTCAAGGAGGTTTACAAACCTATCAAATTAGTCCATGGATATGGTACACGACCTATTATCCAGGGTCCAGACTATTGAGAAGGGGCTCTGGTGGGAGATCGCGACATCAATGATCTCACTCAGCATCCCGACGCAGGCGGGGTGTTAGAGTGAGCCCTCTTTGTGGAGCATTTTTTTACGACGTAGTCACTAGTAGTGAGACCCACCAAAAGTCATCTCGTAGGAGTTTATTTTTTATCTGGTAGCAGAAACATTTTGCAGAGGTCAAAGAGGACCAGACCTATAGGTGGATGATAGCATGACTTAGGATCGATTGTGTAGGGCACCCGATGCAGAGCCAGTCATGCCAGGAGCGGGAATTGTTACACATACATCGGCCAGGGTCACATGGCTCGTGACTGTCTGACACGCCGTATGGATGATCAAAAGACTGTTGAAGGTCTGCCCAGGAAATGATAGAGGATTGACCAAGGAGGTCTGTAGGGAGTAGGCGAATATGGCAGAGGAGCTGGTCATGCAGCTGGTGGTGGGCGATGTTTTGAGATGTTAATGCCACCACCACCAGGTGGTAAAACCCGACCACATGGAGAAGTTGGACATTGGAAAGCTCGAATCCATATAGCTAAGGCCTATGATCACAACACTCCACAGATGATATGAGGTACGATCTATGTCTAATCCACCTTAGTTGTAGTACTTATTGACACAGGTTTCAGTCATTATATTAATGACACTTCTCTCATTCAAAGCATGGAGATTACGATGGAGCCATTAGGTTGATCATTATGGATAGAGACACTTAAAATAGTGGATTTGATGATTACACACTAGTACCAACATTGTGAGATTACTCTAGGAGGCGAGAGATTTGGCTAGGATCTCTTAGCAGTGGCGTCGAGGCCTTACGACATCATACTGGGTAATACTAGTTATCTACAGTCCTTGCCTAGATTAACTGTATTAGGTTCAAAGTGTGGTGTCTCCGCATAGATGGGACCAGTTTTACCTTCACCGGTGAGATGGGAGCCTTTGCAGCATTGGATGGACTTACCCAAAGGAGAGTGCAGTCGGTCACTCATCAGTTGTCTGGCCTTACCCTCAGAGCAATTGTTGTGTAGAGTTTGAGTAATCCTGTAGTGTTGGACCAGTACAAAGATGTGTTCTCTGATGATGTTCCAAGTATAACTCCATGCAGAGAGGTGGACTTTTACTTGGGATTGTACCCCAGGATGACACATATATCTACTCCAGAAAATTAGATGGCTCTCATAGAGCTTTGTGAGCTGCAGGTACAACTTGAGGACTTGCAGAGGAAGGGATTCATTCAGGCCATTGTTTCGCCTTAGGTAGCCCGAATTTTATTTTCCATGAAGGTGGATGGTAGATTGAGGGTTTATGTTGACTATCAGTTCAAGAACCATGTGATTGTGAAAAACAAGTACCCACTCCCGAGTATTGACGACCTCTTTGATCAGCTGAAGGGAGCACGTTGGTTCTCAAAGATAGAACCCATATCAGGCTATCACAATCTCAATGTATGATATGATGATGTGAAGAAGCCAACTATCATATGTTGGTAAGACCAATATGAGTTCTAGGTTATGCCATTAGGCGTAAGCAATGCTTCAGCAGTGTTCATGGAAATCATGAACATGATCTTTCAGCTATAACTTGATTGTTTTGTAGTTGTCTTCATTGAAGACATTCTGATATATTCAGATACTGAGGAGGAGAATTCCTCTCATTTAAGGGTAGTACTAGATGCACTCTGAGAGCACTAGAATTATAGTATTTTCTTTAAGTTTCATTTCTAGATTCGAAAGGTTCACTTTCTAGTACATGTCATATCGGAGGCTGGATTTGTAGTGGTTCCAGCGAATATTGAGGTGGTAATTTATTGGTAGCCACACCGAAGTGTGATAGAGGTGTGGATTTTCGTGGATTTGGCCAAATACTACCAGGGATTTGTGCCACATTTCTCTGGATTTGTAGCACCACTATCCACGTTGACGAGGAAGGTGTAACCCTTCATGTAGTTGGAAAGATAACAACAGAGTTTTTAGGAGCAGAGGTAGAGGCTGACTGGTGCCCCCATCTTGAGGCTTCCAGAAGAGGGAATAGAATACATATTCTACTGCGACACATCTGGTACATACTCAGATTGTCCTGATTCAAGAGCGAGAAGTGATCCCATATGATTTTTGACAGTAGAGAAAATAGGAGCAGAACTATTCTACCCATGATCATGAGTTAGCAGACGTGGGCTTCACCTTCAATATGTGGAAACATTAATTTATGGGTGATCATTACACAATCTACATGGATCACAAGATTCTCAAGTATATATTCTATCAGAAGGACCTGAACCTAAGACATCAATGTTGGCTTGAGTTCCTCCAGGACTATGACATCATGATCATATATACTCATGGGATAGAGAACGTTGTAGTAGATGAACTCAGCATGAGATCTGGTATACAGCTACTACGTGAGGTGACAGAGCAGCCGACCACTTTACAAATATATTTTGTGGATCAGGATGGAGCAGCTTTTCTTCAGTCTCATACAGTCACTCTCCCACTTCTTCAGCAATTCAGGGAGGCGTAGCATGGGGATGCGGACTGTGAGACTCGATGTGCTCAGATATCCATAGGGCATGCACCTGATGGATTTTTTGAAGGTGGGGAGCACGCCATCTATTTTAGAGGATGTTCCATGGTACCCGTGTTGCTTCAGGTGGAAGTGATGAGGGAGTTCCACACATCCCCTCTAGTGGTACATCCAGGAGTGGATAAGATATACCAAGATCTCCGAAGTCACCAACGATGGACTGGAATAAAGGAAGCCGTAGTAGAGTTTGTCTCTCGATGCCTCACTTGTCATCAAGTGATGGCGGAGCATCAGGTACCTGCATTCTTGTTTCAACCTTTAGAGATCCCAGAGTGGAAGTGGGATGGGATATCCATAGACTTCATGATAGGACTTCCACGTAAATCCTGGGGGCATGACTCGATATGGGTGATCATCAACGGACTCACCAAGTTGGCCCACTTCCTATTGATCAAAGAGCATGGTTCCGTAGTGAGTGTGGGATGCATTTCTGTGTAGGAGATTGTGTGGCTACATTGAGTACCCTCGACGATTATCTCTAATCAAGATGCACATTTTACTACCCAACTATGGAAGGGGGTGCAGGAGGCTTTCAGGACACACCTTCATTTGAGCACCCCCTTCCATCCTCAGATGGATGGCTAGACAGAGTAGACCATTTAGACCCTCGTGGACATGCTACGTGCATGCGTCCTTGACATCGATCGTAGTTGGGAGGTTCAATTTCCAATGGTGGAATTTTCATACAACAGAAAATATCAATCCACCATTGGGATGGAACCTTATGAGCCATTGTACAAGTGACCTTGCAGATCACCTTTGTGATGGACAGACCCAGGGTAATCATCAGTAGTCAGACCAGAGATGGTACGATCTACCACAGAGAAGGAGTTGATTATCCAGGAGCGGATGAAGAGTGCACAGAGTAGGTGAAAGTCATATGCTGATAAGCGAAAGAGACCGCTAAAGATCATGGATGGTGACCAACTCTTTCTACAGGACTCACCTCAACGAGGTTTGCGGAGATTTTTCTGAGGTGGAAAGTTATCTCTGAGATTCATCCGTTTTTTTCACGTCCTCATCTGAGTTGGCAAGGTGGCATATCGCTTAGCTATTCTAGGTCAGTTGCACCGAGTGCATGTATACTTCCACGTATCCCAGTTGAGGAGATACATACACAACCCTTCTCACATCATCGGCCATGGATATATGAACGTCAAATATTTGGAGAATTTTATAGATGTTCTAGTAGAGATTGAGGATCGACAGGAGAAGGTCTTCTTAGATGGTCGATACCTATGGTACGCATTTGCTGGCATCACGAGAACATCAAAAAGAGAATATGGGAGTGAGAGGCTCAGATATGTGCTCATTACCCCCATTTGTTCCCTTAGTTTGAGTTGTGGCTTATGGGGACATAAAACCCTGTTGTGGGGAGAATATAAAGACCTAAAATTTCCATGTTAATTTTTTTTAGTTAAATGGGAATTTTTCGATTCTGCGAAAATTGACGGTGCATGATTACGAGGCCCGGAGTGCCCAGAAAGAATTTCTGATCTTTTTTTCTGGTACGTTAAGTAATCATGCGAGGGGGTTTTCCTAACTTTTGAACTGGTGTTCGAAATTTAAGACAAAGGGAACCGTTTAACTTGCAGCGCCATAATTCGCTTAAGGAGTCCATCAAATCAATCGCAGTAGGTCGAGGGTGAAAGATAGTTTTTGAGATTTTCTTGGGAAACAAAATTTAAACTTTTATTTTTATTATTTTAACCTCCCATGTGTGGGTTATGGTGGTGGGGACCTCTCGAGAATAAAACCAAAATTTGAATTCCTAGAGTCGGGGACCACCCGACCCCTCTAAATGGGTGATGAACCTATCAACTCTTATTTAATGAGGATGAGCCTCTTGAAATTCCTCTATTGTAATTTTTCCAACTTTTGTGTGTGTGCCAACATAATTTATTCATAAGTTAAATTATATTGGCACTGCTTTTCCTTTGGGTTGGAAAAGGAGAGAGCTCTTGAAGGATTACTTTCTTCAAACAAAGAATGCCAACAAAAAACTTCTTCTCTAAACGAAGAACGCCAATGAAGAACTTATTCTCTGGACAAAGAACTCCATCGAAGAACATTCTTTGTAATCAAGCATGATGATGACGCACGAAACAACAATCTTCAAAAACGATGATGACACTAACGTCGGTCTATTCCTTATGATTCGTCTTTTCCTTGTGACATTGTCGATGGCATCAATAAAACAATGTTCGGGTTTATTTCTAAATGATTATCACATCCCACGTACTTCCCTTATAATTATTTTGTGGGATTGGGAAAGAGATTGATCGGGGTTGTGGGGATTGATGTTTTTAAATATCTCCTACATTCATTCTTTATTCATGAATAAGTTGATTCACTTGCTACAACTATAATATGGATTGTGTGGACAAAACAACCATGGCTTATCCTCTCCAAAATTCTTATGATGATATGTGGTGTTCATTACTATAGAGGAAGACGATAACAGGAGTGGGTTTTTGGAACCGATGTGGCACGAGAACGGCAGCCGACACCTCTGCTGCCCGTGACAAAGGCAATGGTGCAATGGTGCTACCCTGCGGCCACCGCCGCCCCGCAGCCTCCGCACCCCGCAACACCACCGCCCATGGATGAACCACCCCACAGCCAGACCACTGTCTGTGGACGAACGCCTGCGGCCGAGCCGCTGCCGCACAACCTTGCGACATCACTGCAGCCGAGGCACACTTGTGGAAACCCCCATGGTTGAGCCACCCCATGGCCTCATGGAACCCTCCGCGGAAGATCTGCCCTTGCAAATCCCCTCATGGTTGAGCCGCTCCATGGCCCGGATGCCCCGCAACCGCATGACAACCCCCCCATCCGAGCCGCCCTCACGGCACCCCCTGCGATCGAGCCGCCCCACGGGGCACTGTGAAACCTCGCAGCCCTCACAGCCTGTTGGACTGCCCAGCGTGGGCTGGGCCGGACGCAGAGGTCCGGGCCACCTTGCGGGCCGAGTCGACCCAGGCCGGGTTAGTCCGACATGGTCAGACCAGATTCAGACCCACTTCGACCCATTTTACGCTATTTTGGCCACAACATTAGCACCAGAAGTTAGTTTGATAAACTGCCAGTGGGACTGGAAACCATGGAGCAAGACAGTCCCTTTGGTATACCCCACTAGAGATTAGTGTATGGATGTGGTGCGATCAGGTTAGATCAAGCACAAATCCAATCAGGCCCTCAGGACTAGAAGGCTAATAACTCACAGACGAGGCGTCTGATTGACGAACCATCTATTACTTTGAAACCCCTATGATGTGGCGGTCCTTTGAGATTCTTCTTCGTGGGAATTCATGATAGTTGTAGTGTCAAACAGTGTATTCAGGAGCATACTCATCCGAATATGAGCAACCCTAGTGTGGTAACCCAGTAGTTGGCTTTGGCGTGAAGACTGACTAGAGATCCTATGTGGGTCAGCTCCTTGCGATCCCGTGTGGGTCAGCTCCTAGCGATCCTATGTGGGTCAGCTATAAGAAAACCTGTGTGGGTAAGATCCTAATGATTTTTTGTGGGTTAGATCCTAGAAATCCTGTGTGGGTAAGATCCTAGAAATCATGTGTTGGTCATCTTCTAGTGATGTTGTGTGGGTTAGCTCACAGCGATCCTATGTGGGTAAGCTCCTAGATATTCTGTGTGGGTCAACATCAGAGCCTCTTAATAGAGTAAGATGATTTAGTAGCTATAATTAATCATTTATACTACCAAACATAATTTATACCTGGTGTGAGATGGGTTTGTACTTGTTTGGTTATTTCCGTTGTGGTAATACCTTGGTGGTATCCTTTTGTGTGGAGTACTGATGTGGTAATTTCTTTTATGGTTTTCCTTTGTGTAATAGTTGTGCTTTGTGAATTTGGGTTGGACCCTATGTTTCCTCATGATTGAGATGAGTATTCATGATAACTTTGGTATATGTCTGGGAAAATACCTAAGTAGGGTTGACAATTGACTTCATGCAATGAGGTTTATCCTTTGTGGATTTTTGTGAAATTGAGGGTATTAGGGTATTTACTGATCATCGTTATAATCACCCCGGCATAGGCTACGCCCACAGTTTATTGTGTTTGGTGAAGAAGACAGACACCACTAACTTAGGAATGTGATTACCAGGACTGGATGGTACACAGATGTGAACCATATGACGCGTCGGTACGCATAGGGGATGTGAAAATGTGGAGTGCTGAGGAGGCGATCTATACCTACCCTTCAGGTAGGAAACTCATAGGATGATCCACTAGCTGTCTTTCTCTTCCATCAGTTGTTTTGTATTTCATTTTTTCATGTACCTTTACTATTGGGCTTGTATTCTGGCACCTTTAAATTTCAGCACTCTTTTGGTTAGGCAGTTTTCTTGTGTTCATTTCTTGATGTGTGCTTGGTTACGTGAGTTTACATGTTATAAAGGAAATGCCTTCCAATTTTTATGGAATAAGCCTCTCGGTGATTGTCACCATCCCCTGGCCTATGGAATACAGCCTTGGGGTAGTCACACCATGAGCCTCGGAGGATGGGTCATGACAATTACAGTGACTCATCTCTAAAAAAGTTCTTCAGATTGGAATCCCACATGGTTTCATTTTAATTATACCTACTATTTGAGCTATCTCCAAAAAATATATGGTTATTTATATCGGAATATTTCTAGATTATCAATGATCTACAATACCTCATTAAAATTGGAATTCAATTAAATCTTCCATATTATTAGGCCTGATCATTATCCTATTTCTATTTCATGAATAGTCAATTAATTTTATTTTTGATAAAAAATATTTTCTAGAAATACTCGCTAATAATTTCTCACTATTTTTAGATGGAAAATGTCAATTTAATGAAAATAACTAAAATTACATTGATTTTTAGTTTCACATATATTTGATCATCCTTATATTATAAAATTTCTATGTATCCTTTAATGTATGCATAATTTCATTACACTTTACTTAACAGAAACGTGAATGGTTATATGTTTAAAAAATAAAGCATGAAAATCTTATTAACTCTATGCCCACTACCTTCTATGATAAATTGTGCATTCACTCATTTTATCACGTATAGAATTTTGAATACTACTAATTCATGAATGTCAAACTAATTTTGTGTTCTCATCCATAATGTAACAATGTATGTGGTCTTCTCACACAATATCCTTTTCCCCAAGTGATATGCATGGTATCTCAAGTGGTTCACACAAAAAAGAAGGATAATTTATAAGGATATAATGTTTCCTTTTGTCCTTTATTGAACCATATTATTTGTGAATCACAATTTGTGTATAATAGTGAACTAAAGTGCTATTTGTCACCACCTCTTCTTCCTACATGAAGAATCTATGTATAATAGCTTCCCTTAATGAAAAAACCTCATAACCCACTATTTTTTCTTAATAAATTATGATACTTGTATATGTCTATAGTAGAAACTAATGGGTTTCTTACTTCACTATTTATTATTATAATATATTATCCTTATACCACTTATTCTCCAAAAAATATTTTTTTAGTAGATATGATGTTTTAAACTTTGTCATGGCTCTTCTTAAAACATATGAGTCATTCATGGTTTCTGAAATTTATTCCAAATTTTTCGTCTCCTTCACATTGATCATTACATAGTACTCAAATTCATGCGATGAGGATTCTATACACTTTATCATTTCCCAAAGGTCAATGTCAATTCAATAATAAAATGTCATATGAAACTATCATATTCATTTATCATAATCACATTATTCCAATTAATTATATGCTTACAAGGTGTTATATTACATACATGATCAAGTTTTGATATGTAATACCAAATCCTTATTGAAAAATCATAGAATATAGAAGGTTTATAAATCACCGATAGTTCATCAGGACAGTTGATCATAAAAGGATTTGGGTTTCATGAGGTTGATGACAATAGTTCTCATTCAATTGGACTGTCTAGTTCAACATTAAAGGACAAACCATATTATTTCTTTCATTATTGTGATGTAAGAACCATTCTCGCATGATCTACAACCAACATTTGTCTTTGTATATTTCATCTGAATTATTTATTACTCATATTTTGTGGCCAGATTCTATTGATGGATACCAAGTATCAACACTAGTGACCCTGCACAGACCACAACACCACATGCCTTTCCCCACTTCTAAAATAGGTAATACACATGGGTCCACCTCCACTAAGTGACTAAACACAAACCAATCATGCCTTATAAATTGGCAATAACCATTTAATATTATACATGTCACCATTCTTCCATGATCTGAATCCATTTGGAGGCTCTACCATGGGGGTTTCCCTTAGCTCCCCCTATAGGGATTCAGATTTTCTTCATGGAGAGTCTATTATTTTTTATTAAACTCCTATATAGAATTTATTCTATATATAAAATAGTCAATTAAAAAATAAAAAACAAAATATCAGCCACATAATTTTCTTCTTTATAGATAATAATTAATTTTTCAAATGTCTTAAACAATTAAGAACAACTTGAACAATTATAAGATTCACTAAGGATATTTTTAAAATAATTATTCATAATTTTATTAGGTGAATTATTACAATTTTCTTAGAATAAAAACATCACATTCCATTATTATATCATGTAAATTAGATACCAAGGAAATAAAATATATAAAACCCTTGTCAAAACCAAATTTGATGAATATGGGATAAAATTGTTGAGGGTTTTTGGGGGAAGATAAAAAAACTTATTCAGATGGATTATCATTCACAAGAAATATCGATTCAAAAAATGAGTGTATAGATAATATCTTTATTATATTGGTAACAACAGAACCAATAATCCTTTAAAAATAATATATGATATTTATTTTTACTCTCATTTAAACTCATTAAATGTATGATGTATTTCATACATTGGTTCTATATAGAACACAAAACATATAATTTTTTTAGACATTTGATGACACTTAGATAAAAAATGAGAGGCTAAACACATTACATTGTTTTCCCACTTATTTAAATGAGATCTTACATTATCTATAAACAATGAAACACATAATAAATTATTTTAGAGGTTTATTCATATATATTTCCTTTTATATTGCTAAAATATATTTTTTTGAAACATATACTCTTTATTTATAGTTATTTTCATCATAATATGTTTTTAATGTAAATTCTTTTAAACAAGGTATGTAATGTTGATAAATCCCTATTATTTGACACCATGTTTTTAAATCCTATATATTTTCAGTAGACCAATTATTTTTTAATGAAATAAAATGTTATAATCCGATTCCATGAGATTTTTGGTAAATTTGGGGATATGAAATTGGTATCATTGTTATATTAATAATTTTAAATTATAAATGTGTGGTATAATATTATTATCATTACCACATATGTTATACAATAAAGAATCATCATGGGTGAATTAGTTATTATTTAAATTTAGATTAGTTTAAAACATTTTATTCCATTTTCTCTTATACCTGATATGATCTTGATTCTCTTATTTTTAATTCCTTTTCATAAGAATGTTGATAAAATATACTAAAGAATGAAACAAAAGGGTTTTTCAATGTTCACCAATAAAAATGATAATCATGTACCTATTGTATATAGTCATCATCAGAACATAAATTATCCACTCTAAACATGTAATAATTATATTGGTTTGACGCAAAATAGTATTGTACTAATGTGTGGTTCCGTAAACTTTATGAGGAAAATAAAATTAATTATGATTCTCTGTAATTGAGATAACATTCTATAGATAAAAATCCTTTTGGTTATTTATATACAATAGATAGATAGTCTCCAATTTGGTAAATTAATTTTCAGGGTTATGAATTCCTTTCAACAAATATGTCATCTTTTCTATTTCATATTGCTTATTTGGATTATTACAAAATAATTTTAAAAAATAATTTAATTCAAACCCTCCTTATTACATTTTGTACATAATAGTTTAAACATCAATCATCTCTTTCATAAATGAAGATTAGAATTTTATACTCCTATATTGGTGTATGATTTTTTATTCTCTATATATTTTTCTATTCATTGTATATTTTATTATGTATATTACCTCTCTTTATCTAGTGCAACCATAAATGTATTGTACCATTTTCTTCTTGTGAGATTTACAAAAAACTCATCCGATTATTTTTATAATTCCAATGTAAAATAATATATACAATAGTAACTTCTCTTCCACATTTTATATTTCAAATAAGTAACATATAATAGAAATTTATTACATATTCATCTATTTAGTGAATACATCCAATATTTTTACTTCTTATTATTTTTAACATATTTTATATCTTTATAGTAAATAGTATTTGAATTATTCTCTCTATTATTTATAGAACAAGGATTTTGTTTTTCATTTATTCATATTTTAAATCATCCTGTGTCCTTCATCTCAAAATACTACATTGAAATTTACTATATATATGTATATAAATCTAAGTAGAAACATCAGTTTATTTCCTGTTATTTTCAAAAAAGAAATATTCACAACACTACATGAATATCTAAATATAATTTCTTATTTTTATAGTAATTCAAATAAATATTTATCTTCAATAACAACATTAAACTATATACACATTAATTGAAATTTTTAAATATATTATTTCATGGATATTTTTTAAATTTTCACTAAATACATTAAAAAGACATGGGGTTTTTTATTTCATTAATTCCATGATACATATAAATCTCTCATAATAATTATTCCAAAAAATAATTAAATTCAAAAAATATTCATATCCAAATTTTAAATATTACTTATTTTTTATTTTGGATCCATTTCTTAATTTATCGTTATTTTTTTGTGTTTGTTAATAAGCCTAAATTAACACATCTTAATTATATTATAAGTATCCTTGAAAATAACTCTTCCAATGCATCCATTAGGGAGCTTGTATCATGAGGATAATAATCATGATATATATATTTATTTAATTCATGTTTACTTAGAATATTATAAATTAAATACCTATATAAATCTATGAATGAATACACCATGTTATTCATTCATATTTCTATATGTAACCAGTTATCTTCCATATTTTACTTTTTACAATGATCCATTATTATATAAGGACTAATCTATATCAAAACTATCCCACCTGAACATTATACTATGTATTCCATCAAATGTCCAATTTTTTATACACGGTTATATTCATATATAGTAGAACCCCCTTCTATATAGATTCACCAATATTTAGAAACCATTCCATGTTCATATATTTTTATTAACACATTGTTAAGAATCACATGGGAGTTCATCAACATCATTTTTATTCATTATACATTCTTTCAAAGATCATCATAATTTTCTTTTCAGGGATCAAAATGAAGAAATAATGAAATATTATTCATTACGAATCATTATTCTATCAATCAGCCTATTTATATGAACCCTTATTTGTTTTTTCTAAGAATATAGTGCATTTTTATATTCATGGATGGTCCATATGGGCTCTTAATTGATGATTTTTACTCATTATTTCCTAGTTAAAATCATATATCATGGTAATTATGTTATTTTTTCTTGTCGATGATTCATGTAAAGCATTATGATATATAGATGATAAAAAAGAAATCATCATTTTTATCATCATTTTTTGTGTTATAGGTCTGTAATTATTTTTATTGTTAGTATACACTACTTCATATGATCACTTGATCACGGTAGATACACATAATATGTGATTCTCATCATAATTTATCACATTCAAGTGATTATTACATCTTCCATGACATCATATATTATGTGGTTAGTACATTGGTCAAGACAACACACATCATATAGTCGGTAATTAGTTCTTTTTGTGATCACATTAGGGATAGTGATACCACCGTTCATATAGAATATACAAATTTTTCATGCAATCACTTATATAAATAATTTAACTTCATTAATTCACTTATGTTATAATAACATTTCTCTCATAATAATAATAAAATATTAAAAAACAAAAAAACATAACAATAATAATTAGATATTTCATAATTTCTAAAGTTTATATATTCTTATTCAAATATTTATCTTGGATAACATCCTAAAGGAATCATTTTTTTAATCAAAGGTGAATAAATAGATGAAAATAAATTGGGGAATATTCATTTCTTCCCAATAATTGTTCTATAACCATCCTCCCAAACCATGGAAGAACATATCAAATCTTCCATGATGTGTTTTATAATTATTAAATTATATCAAATCACTCAAAACATGGGAATTAGACATTACATTCAAAAATATTTATCTTCACCTTATTTTTTCATCTTTAAAATTAAAATAAAACTCACATTATGTGGGATCAAGAATATTCGACATTATAAAAATTGAATAATAATTTATCAGTTCTTTCATATATTTTCATCAACATTTATCCATGACCTACATAGTAATATTCATGTATTACAGGATGTGATATCAAATAAATAAATAATAATAAATAAAAAATTACATAAAAGCTTAATAATTTATTTAATTGGATTATTATACATTACATAATTAAATTTCATGATAATAAATACTACACAGAAAGTCGATAGAAAAATACCCCATTTTTATTATTTTTGAAAACCTTCAAATTGAAATGTCAACATGAGTTTTATTTTTTCTTATTTTCTTCTATTACAATAATATCACAACCAACATATTAAAAAAATTAATAGATACATTTAATGATTATTTTTTCCATATGTTAGATATTTGTCATAAATAATTCTACTCTATGTCTAAATGAGTAATGCTTGATATATAAATAAATAGGGGTTTTCATTCAAAAAATGAATTACATACTCATCTACACATGATACCTTTTTTAATGATAACACTATACCAATTTGAATATATTTAAAACTCTTTTACAAGATGATATAATATTTGATAAATTTAAATTCGAAAATAAATGAACTTGATAATTTATACACCTCAAAAAATATGTTAAAAACAATTTTGAAGAATTTTGGATTGTTGTTCTATAAAAAATATCTCAATCCATTTCAAATAAAATCCATGATATTACATTGAATTGGAATATATTTATCAAGATTTATATAATGATTTTGTTGTTTGGTTACTAAAGTTGAAGAAATTAAAAATACAAATATTTTCAGTAACTATCATTCAATATCATTCCAAATTAATTTTCATTATTTTGAAATAATGAAAGTTGAATCTTATTCTTAATTGTTACTCCTATATCATTGTAAATTGAATAATATATCTAATTAAATTCATTAAGAGTCACATCAAAGAATAGATTGTTTGATTATCCTATTGATAAAAAAAGAAATATACCAAATTTATATGGATGTCCAAATATGAAAACATCAGCATCCTCATAATTAAATATCTTATTCTTCATATATTATTTATTATTTAAAAATGTGATATCATACCTAGAAAACATAATCTTTAAATTTATATCTTTTGATTTTAGAAATCTCTTTTTCTATCTTCCTGAAATATTATTTGAGAATATTATTTTTTATAATAATAATTCTTGAAAAATTAGTGGATAATTACTCTTTAATATTTTTCACCATTGATACTATGTTTTTTCTCATTGTTTTACCTAGGATAACATAAATCACCATTCATTCACTATATTGCATGAAAAAATAAACAGTATAATTTTTATGGGAATATGGTGCGTCTTACTATTACATATGTGAATAGAAATGTTGAGAGAATATTCTCATCGATGTTGTTTCATTTATTCCACTATTAATTATTGCACATATAAACATTAATTGTTACTCATTTTGTGGTATAATGTTACTCATAAATTTATAAAAATTCTTGTTTGTAAATTTTAACATATATAGATTCATTTAGGAACATGTTTCTCATGGTGAAACATTCATATTACTCTGGAACTTTTCATAAACTAAAATTGTAGTGATGCAATTTGGTGTAGTAAGTACAACCATATTACAGCTCAGAAACATTAATTCCTTACTATATGTTATTTTCTTATGGTATCCTATCATGATATTTGGTATTATAATGTGAACTACTCTCTTTACCTTTTGAACTGTAATTTAATTATTATTATTCTATCATATTTTTTTCATTCCAAATAAATTGGACATATTAAAAATAATTATTTTAGTTATATTGATATATTATTGGTATTTTCCACATGGTTCTTTATAAATTATAATAATCAAATAAGATATTATATAATTTTAACAATTTTTTATCTTCATTGGTTTTCTTTATATTAGTCCTTCGTTTTGTTTCATGCCAAAAGAAAACTTATTTTTTATGCATATTCCTTTTATTATTTGTTATATCATTATTCTTTTTTCATCCCATGTTTCTCTGTTCATGCATTGTTGAATTTGGTTGTCTTATTTTATCCTTAGTCCTTTAAATATGTTAAAATATAACTTTTTCATTATTATGACTAGAAACATTTTAAAAAATTAGTGATATTATCACGTTCTTTAAATCTATTTGAGAGAGAGAATCAAAATTTATTTTTTGGCATTTTAAATCTTAGTCTTCCTTCCTCTTCAAATGGGACATAAATAAACATTATAATTCAATTTATTTTACATAAAAAATTATATATTGACCCCCAACATGTTATAGTACTAATAAATACCTTTAAATCATTAAATTTTTAATTTATTTTCTTGTTATCCTAATTAGTGACTAAACTATTTTTTGAGATTATTTTGGGGATCCATCATCGACACACCATAAATCCACCATATACATTGTTATTGGATTATTCTTATTTTTCATCATCCACAATTGTACATATTATTTATCTAAACATCTAAAATTACTAGAATTAAAATTATTAAAAAAATGATAAATTAGATTAAATGCTCTCACCTTTTCTAGGTTTTCTTTAGAACAATCAATTAATAATGTACAACTCATTTTACCATTCACAATAGTTATATTGAAATAAAAATACTCTATTTAGCAATATCTATAAGTAGAAACATTCAATATATTTTGTAATAATTCTATTCACATCATTTAATGATAAATAATTTGATATCTAATTATATAAACCATATATTGAGGGTGTTCATTTGATATTTAATCATAATCACCTTCTCTTAAAAATATTTCTGCATTATTTAAATTTCTAATCCATAAATTTTAATTATTTCTAAAATTAATTGGTTGATTTACTTAATTCATTAATAATTTACATCAAACTAAGCATATTTTGATAATAATAGTAGTTATTTTTTCTTATTCTTATGTATATATATATATTTCTGAAGATCATTATTAGATAAGTCCTTGGGTTGGATTGTGTTGAGCCAATATATATCATACTAAGATGAATTTTCTTAATGTTTATTAACGGTTAATTCTATTTATATAACATTTTTTTAGAGAAATAATCATGCTAAAACATAATATTCATAATCCTCTCCATGATATCAATCACCAAAAAATGAATATTAAATACATCTGACATGCTTTAAAAAAATCACAAATAATAGACACTAGTTCTTTAGGATTTCCCAGAAATATTCCAATAAATTCATTAATTGAAAAATCAATCAATATCCCATCAATATATCTATTTCTTGGAAATTCATTAGTATAATTTAAGAAATAATGAATACATACATACTGATCAGTAGAACAAATTTTACAAATTGAGGAATATTGAATTCCCAACAGGTTAGTGGTTATGTCAATCACGATTGAGAGTAGAAAAATGATAATCAACAAATCATTAAAGAAGAAATTACTAAATAATCTGTATTATATTCACTAAAAAATAAATGATGTGAAGGTGTCCAAAATAATGCAGATCACATAACCCTAAAATAATGTTTTGATCGTATTAACCTCAAAAGGTCATGCATACATTGAATACACTTCGCATGACATTATAATTATCATGTAGACCACATTTTGAAGGGATCCATGTTTTTAAAAACCATCAAGGAATAATTTAATCGTTTTGCAGAGGATGCTAGGTGGGTTCCTCAAAATCATGTTACTTTTCAACTTGTGGATGCCTAAATACCACCCAGAACTCCATTATAAACTAATGGAAGATTCCTCATGTGAGGTATAGATACATAGTAATCATGTGATCTGATATACCTCTAAATTTTCCTTGAATCATGTCAAACATATCTCCCAAAATCATGAGAACATGTCACCTTCATCGTGTGAAGAGTCTGGGATATATCAATGTAAATATCCTTCACCTATATTGATAAACAATTTTTTTTATTAATGGAAATTCTCAAGGTACACTGTGAAATCCACATTATCCATATTAGACATTTCAGACAAGGAGTATGACTATCTTCATAATAATTTAGAAAAAATATCAAGATATATTATACTTATTGCTTACGGAAGGAAATAATAAAGGGAAATGACAGATGATTCTTGTGCAGGGATGGAATGATGACATGCTTGAAAAAGGGTTCATATTCCTTAGGTAATGAATAATTATAAAAAAAGTACCCCATCTACAGTCTAACAATATCTTGTAAGGGTAACATGAAAAATTCCACTGTATTAGGAATGAACCTATTAAAATCCTCTTCGATCACATGATATCCCTACAAATGTCTTGCAGATCTTGGAAAGACACCTATAAACGCGATTGCATCCTTTTGAACTATGTACGACATTAATACACGGTTTGGGGAAATCCCATTGATCATCTAGGTTACAATGGAAATTAAAACTATGGAACATTCTCACAGTCTAAGATCATTACATGACGCCATTGATGACCCATCAATGGATCTTGTCAATCACATGATACCAAAATACCTTCATTGACTCAAGATCATATCAATGAGATATGAACCATTGAATATGGTTTATCACCAAGGAGTATGAGCTTATAAACCTCATTTTTAGGAAAAAACTAAAAAAAATTAGATGCACACAATATGGGACTACTACTTGTATCATAAGTGTAGAGACATTGTTTATTCATTGTAAGACATTGGAATATTACTATATATATTTCCACAGAAATGGAATAAGGAGAAGTAAGATTATGTGGCCTAGTGTTCATGGAAATAATTTTATAAAAATATATAGAATATTTTAAACTATAAATGTGAAAAAATAGGATATAGATTAAAGGGTTTCTTGAATTAGAAAACCAAGTGAACAGTTGAGTCTAGAGCATTACGTTTACCCTAGGTGGAAAAGAACCTTTTTTAGCATAATCCTTCTATAGAAAAATCCATAGAGGGAGGAATTGGAAATAATATAATTAAATAAAATTATTATATCATTTAAATTTAGTCGATAGATATTTGAACAGGGTATTCGAAAGGAAATTTGTGACCAACGTTCAGTTTGTTGAATGATGTTTACCCTAGCGATGACCACGTGGGAGAGGACTTGAGAGGTTTTGATTTATGACTGCATAAAGTTTCTTAAAAATAAGGGTATTAGGAAATGATCACATGATTGGCTAATTTTCCTCCCATGGCTGCCAGATCTCCATCACCTTTATCTGATGTAGATTTGCCAGCAAATTCTTAGTAGATCATGATAAGATTGGAGATATGAGAAAATCAAAGGGTGGAAAATGCATTGATTGATCCAAAATCAAATAATAATTATTATTTCAGATACATAGCTCCAAAATTGAAGATTTGGATTTTATATTTAATTATTTATCATTTTCTCTACTTAACCTATGATTTTGGATAACCAATATAACACAACCATTGCATGAATCTATTTATGGATCCCTTCATCTTTGTATTTCTTCACATTCATCATAGGAAACTTTTCCATTCATAAAAATGTTGAAATATTATGATGAGATTCATAAGTCCATGATTCCCTTGATCCACAGAGTGCATATATATGCTCGGTTTTGAGTTTCAATCATAGGAGCAGGTGCGACGATGATAGAAAGATCTTCCTACTTTTCATCACGTACAAACATAAACGAATCATCATGAGAAGCATGAGTCAATAATGATCTATTCCTGAGGATTCTAGATATATTCTTCAAATAATTAATGGATCACTAGGGAGTATTGATGGTTTGAGAAATTAATCACCAGTGCACGATAGTCTAATGAGGCTGACAGCGGTAGCGGTGAATGTTCCTAAAGATGGCAGATGGAGAGATCAGTGCCGGAGGCCATGGTTAGGCCATGGGAAGCTATGCAACACAAGGAACATGACCGGTGAAGTTATTATGAGAGGAGTATGGGGTAAAGGAGGTATAGTACACTGGTGGGACAAGTTGGACATGGCTTGTCCACTGTACTATGGATAGGGCCACAAGGTTGGGCCATAGGGCGGAGAGATTGTTCGGATCAGATAGAGTGGGTTGGTCTATCTAGAGCGGTCCATATCAGGATGATGAGTATTCAAACCTATGTATCATTCAAACCAAGTGCTTTTTTAGTGTTTGTTATGTGGTAACATGATCCTCCCTTCATGGTGATCCATTTTAGGTTATCTTGAGAGTTTTATATTTTGATCACATGGCTAAAAGACCCAAAATGGACAAATATATTAATATGATGTTATTATTATGACATTAACACACCATAATGTTTAAATAAAATTTCCAATGGACGCTCCATTGGTTACCTCATTACCGTAAATTTGTGGAGGATTTTCTAAGACGGATTTCAAGCCCCTAAACTGAAATCAGGATGTCGTCCCCACATAGCATGGTTTGGGGTTTTGCCGTGAAATGTGACTATATCGCTAGTTTTCTCTATTAGATGAATGAATAGATGATCCAAAGGGTTTTTCTAATATGATCCAAATGGTGTGATCTATATGATCTATTCTGGGATCAAGGTGATGGCCCCATTAGGCACAATTTGTGTATGATAATAAGTGATGCAACTTCTTCATCGGGTGTCTAATTATGAAAAATGAATATTTTATTTTCAGTACATTCTCACAAGGATAAAAACATTGTTATTTTTTTCTATCTATATCTATTTGACGAGGCATTCTAGTGAAATAAATTTTTTTCCTTTAGACCACCAATGAGAATTCGGCGCTTGTTGACATTTTGTGTGGGCGGTTACATGTACTCCTGCAGTAAATTAGCATGCCTATGGGTACATGTTAATAGTTTTTTACCCAAGTGTGGCTCCATAATTATCTAGGAGAATAGGTGTGGCCACATGCAGTGTGGGACCCACAATATTTTTTTTTTCATATTAAATTATGTATCTCTTATATCTCCTTCTTTTGGATTCTGAACAAGTCCTCTAAATATCCTATACTTAGTGTTTTTCTATATCAAACATGATGGTTCCCATTGTAGTGGATTATGAGATATGCTATGAGATTCTATGAGCGATACTCATTTATGATGTGACGCTCGACGATGGTAGTGATATGGCATAGGAATATCTTAGTATCCAGAGATTACCCAACAAATGGGCTAGGTAGTGGCATTCCCTATTAGTAGTCATGGTATTTCCCTCATATAGTACTGGGAAGTGGTGTTCCCTGATGTTTTTTGGGAGTTACCTTCCAGTAAGAATGGGTAGTGGTGTTCCAAAACGTTCTGTGCATTCCCTTCAGCTGGATTGGGCTGTGGAGTTTTCTAATGAAATCATCCAACTGTAACCCTCCAACCAGGTTGGGTGGTGGAATTTATTGGATGACTCATAAGAAATTCCCTTTAGTAAAACTATGGAGTGGCATTCCCCAGTGACCTTCCCAATTGTTACCCTCCAGTCAATCTATGAAGTGCCATTCTTTTGGGACTACTAGAGAAAGACCCACTTACCATATCAAGGCACAAGATCTTTTCCCAATCCAGTTATCCTTGAATGTGAGGAACTTTCAAAATGTGTGGTTTCACTTAACTAAGAACTCGCAAGAAAGAGTGCCCCTATCCCAATGAGACACGTCCTTGTCATGTGACCTAAAACTGGTAGGGTGAGTCAGTTTCGACCAAAGCATAGAGTATCATGGTGCAGTGATTTGATTCCATTTTGACTAGCGTGTTCATGACAGACGTGTGGAATATTTGGCATCATTGATGTACAATCTTGGAACTATTGGTGACTCTTTTCCTAGTCTGAGATGTGAGATGGATATCCCATTACCTCCTCATTTGGTTTTCTTTGGCTAAGCATATATATATCCTATTGAAGTACCCAATCCTTCATTTTTGTTTACTCTCCTTCCAAAAGATATGAAGATGTGTGTGGTATTCCATGATCTGTTTGTGTCTAGATTCTTATGATTGGATGAGTTTCATCTCTTTCTAATGTTACTTAATACTCGACATAAATTCTATCTTCTCAATGTTTTGATCTCCTTGTGTTTCAATGAGTTTACATTCACTACCTTGTTGGGTAGATCTGTACACTTTTATTGACCCTTTTTCTATTTACCTCTTTTCTCTCATTGCATCTCTTATAGCTCCCCTTTATCCTTTTTGGTGTGTCATACTGAGTATTTTTATACTCACCCCTACGTGGGAGTTTCCATCATGTATCATTCCATAAGAAGATGATGGACTGGTTGATCGTGGCATTAGAGGTTCTTAGAGATATTGTGTTTCTTGGATCATGTACAGTGGTCATATCTCAAGATCTACTAGTGGTTCTCTCTTAGATATTTTAATTTTATTTTTGGGATTTTAATTTGTTCCTTTTTTCATTTTAGTTTACTTTATAGAACATGTAAATGTACTATTTAGTGGTTATTTCACATTTTTCCTTTAATTATAGTAGTGTTGTGTCTTGTTTTACTTTCCCTTTACAATTTTGTGTTGATTTTGATGCATTTGTGAGTACAGGTTATTAGTAAAAGGACTCCACGTGTATGTTGTTCCTTCTAATCTTATCGACACCCCTAGCTTATAGAGGTAGGCTTCAGGTACTTGTGTCTTGAGCCCCATCAGTGGATGGGTTATGAAAAATATGTAGCAGAGGTGGTTCGAGCCATGGGATACTATTAAGAAATTTCCCAAAAAAGGGAATGGTTGGATTCATGAAAACTGTTTCAACATGTATTGAGTACAACACTTAGGTTAGGGTGTTTAGTGATGGTGTGGTAGCTGATGTAGCCATTCAATAGTACCATGATTACCCGCTTGTCAAGTAGGCATGTTGAGACATTTTTTTAGCAGACTTTGGTATATGCATCCTATAGGATTTAGTCAATAACAATCATTACTGAGTCAGCATCCCATTATGGTTGATATATATATATATATATTATCATTTAACCAAAATATTCCTTGATAAATTTAATGATTCCTTTATGATGAAATCCATCTAGGATACCAGCTCCGATTCATGATGATGATTCCATGGCCAATGAGGAATAATTTTAGGGTTGATGATATGTCCCCCTTTATTTATGTAGAAGGTATGCAGTACCTACACCTGTTGAGTAGTAGTTAGTTATAGAAGAGCAGGATAAGGATTTTCACATGCTAAGCATACACCCTGAGTTTCAATGCTTAATACCATTGAGGTTTCCTAGTGATATATATCCTTAGGAAGAATATGATTGGATAGAGTTAGTGGACCACTACTGTAGTCTTGATCAATTCATGGCTGAGCATATAGTCTCTTTGACAACTAGACTTTTCCATAAAACAAAATGTCATTGGTGGAGCTTAGTTATCCAGATGCTCGATAAGTCGGCACTCTCATTGGATGACATCTAGAATATATTATGTGAGTATTAATAAACCTCCTGATTACATTCAATTCATATATTGGATCATTAGTTGGGAGGGATGAAATTTCATAGTACACGACTAGGTTCCCAAACCTTACCCAATACTCTTTAGATGTGTTCCATGATGTTAAATTCCAAGAATATAAGTTTTATCATTGTCTCAATAGTGAGATCTATGCCAGTGTAGTACCATTATTCATTCCAACGATTTATTGGGTGCTTGAGTGGGCACTAGTGAAAGATAGATTTATGTTTGTGGGAATCTAATTTCTTGGAGATGGAATTAGGTATAAAGAGGTGATATGTATACTTTAATTATCAAAAATTGGTTGGAAGGGCTTCAACGTAGGAGTCCTCCCTATGATAAGATATTGGCACATGGTATGGGATTGTGTAGGGCACTGAGGAATCCCAGGGAGGGATGGTGTTATGATTTTGATGCGAAAGGTCAAATGGAATGAGGCTACTTGAATAGACGTGCTAATATTTCAAAGAATATTTTAGGTGGACTGCTACAGTTGAGATAATTACATGATCTGGGAACCCATAATCGATGATAGGGTGGTCTATAGGGATGAAGTGATGGAAGAGGAGAAAAAGAGCTGTGTGTGATCAATAACACTACAAGGTCCTTCCACGACATCTTGGAGCCCACCATAGGCTCAGGGAACTTACAGTAGGGGAAGAATGTTGCACCATGTGATGAATTTTGATGATCCTACAAATCATGATATGATAATAGGTATGTTCTGTGTCTTTTCATCAATTTTTTAGTTGAACATGTCAGGCATTATGGGACGTACCCCTTCCACCGTGGTTCATGAATGAGGTTTTACCATGGTGGCATGGGGAATTAGTGTAACGTTGGGTTGATTTTGTTTATATGTATCATTGAATTCAGGGAGAAGAGGGTTAATTTACCACCAAGACTTGTTTTTCTCACTCAAGAAAAATCATTGGTGCAATTCAATTCCACTCAATGTGGATAGTATCGAAATGTGCTGGATGAGATCCCATGACTTGTACATTCATGGTGGGGTTGTGGAGTGGAGTTTCAGAGTAGGTCAAATACTTTCTAATTGATTTTTTCTACATCAACTCATTTTTCAAAGAATTCCCCTAGTTTGTGGGGCGGTGTTCCTCGTTTGGGATTACTCTCCGTCCAAGAGAAGAATAGAATCATTGGGTATTCCATAAGCTTTCTGTGAATATCTTCTCATGGATGGATGAGTTTATTCACATCCCTATTCATTGGTACCCTTGATTGATCAATATAATATTTTATGTAAAAGTTATCAACTATTGGTTTAGGTGATTGAGACCCATTAATAAGGCAACATGACTCACTACTTGGTGCTGAATGTGGTAGTCTTCTCTGTGAGTATGTGGATAAACTATCTTTAGGGTGATTTATTTGTGGTTTCCTCATACCACCAGAGTCTCAAGTGTACCTTCCCCCCAAGAGACTAGATCCATAGACGGTGATGCTGTATTAAATTATTGTAGGACATTGGCTTAGAGATATTCAATACTCTAGATAAGGTAATGTGGTATGAGATTTCTTTAGCAAGATGTTCCATGATCACCCAGTGAAAGATGTTTTAGAGAAATTATCTTCTCTATAGAATACCCTAGTGAAGAAGGTGGGTATTTTTTTTCATCATTCGATGGTGTTGAATCCTTTACTTCATGAGAATGTGAGAGAGTCTCATATTTGATATATCACCATAAACAACTTGTGTGACATAGATATCCATATTTAACGCACTATATTGATATTTTGAAAGAGGGAATCCCAAGACATTGCTCTAGGAAAAAACAATGGTTTCCATTGCGATGTGGGATGAGGTGATGTAGGATTTTTACACTTCTCCATTAGGTATGCATATCAGCGTGGGGAAGATTTAAATATACCTTTCATGAAATTTTTTGTTTTCTAGAGTGAGATGAATCATAACTGAGGTCATCTCATGATGTCACACCTGTTAGCGGGTGAATGTTGGGAACCAAGTACCCGCAGGTTTTTGCAGGCTCTTGAAATCCACAAGTGGAAATGTGATGGAATATCCATGGACTTCTTCATAAGTATTTAATGCATAAATAAGTACCATGACTATATCTTAGTAATTGTAGACAGACTCAGGAAGTCTCCACTCTTCATTTCTATTATAGAGTAGTGTTCGATAGAGAGTTTGGTGTTTTTGTACATACAGTTGCATTTCGACCATCAAGGGGTACCTTCTATATTTATCTTTGGTCATTATTTTTTTCATACATCAAGATTTCATATAGGGTTGTAAGAGGCGTTTGGGACCCAAAAATGAAATTTTACAACCTTTTAACTATATACCATGGACATACTATGAGAACAATCCATTTATTGGAGGATATGTAGAGCGATTGTATGTTTTTCTCTAGGATGGCATGGTGTCCCGAAGGGTAGTTGGGTGGCTTGAGAATGTGTAGAGGGTTGTTGAGGTTCCCTACTACCTTTCCCTACACACAGAACTAGGTTTGGTTCATGAATTTTTATATGTATCTTAGGTGATGAGATACGTCTATGATCCTACGCACATCATCTGTAGGGGAATACTATACATGGAATGACTATCCCTTTGGTTCGTGTGATGTGGTATCACAGAAATGTGTTTGTCTTCTTGGGAGCAGGTTTGATTGGTGTGAGATTAGTGTCCTGAGCTTTCCCTCAAGTTTTTCTTCTTGAGGAAGAATATCTTTAAGGAGAATGATGTAGAGTCCAGTATTATTCCAGGTGAAAATTTGGAAAAATTTTAAGTATATTTATAGTGATAGGTGATGACATGACATTTGATTCCAAGTCCCAGAGTGCAAAAAATTAGATTTATTAAAATATTAAGTATATATTACACTATTTGTGTGATGAAAAGTGGATATAACTTAAATGGAACTCGAATTATACCTCCAATGTAACAGTTGAGTCCACAATGTCATTTACCCTTGGAGGGACATATCTTTTTTTGGAATGTGCCTTTTTATAAACATCTACCAAGGTAGAAACCATAAATAAAATAATAAAATAAAATATTTTTATCTTTAATTTCAATTCGAATAACTTTCAAAAAAGAACTATGAATGGGAATCTGAAACCACTATTGGGTTCGTAGTGTGGTGTTCAACCTAGGCCAATCCTCAAGATATGGAGTATGGGATGTACAAATTCGGTGAATGTTGGTCGTTTCCTATATACAGGTGTTTAAAAAACAGGAAAGGGTTTTTCTCATTTCACCCCAAAGATGGCAGAGCTCCATCCCCTCCTTATGATGGTGATTTGATGATGAATTATTGGTGGATCATGAAGAGATTTGAAATTCGAGTATATCAGAGCATGAAAAAAAACAACGACGAATCCAAAATAAAGATATGATTCTTCTTTTAGATTATGCTCATTGTGATTGAATATTTCATTTTTGTAATTTAATTATCAAACATTTCTACTACTTCACCTATTATTTTTGATGGCCAACATAACACAACCATGAAAAGATTAAATTTTTGGAACACACATTCATTATATTTCTTCCCATTTTTCATCGAAATTTTGTTACATCATCAAAAAATAGTTGAATCGTAGAGTGAATCAGTCTCGAAATCCCTCAATCCAAAGATTCTTGATATCTTCACAGTTTCAATTTTCAGACACCAGAAGAGGCATCGAGGTGAAAAGATGATCTGGATACATTTCTACACATTTAAATGTTGATTAATCATTGAGAAAAGACTTAGTATGTGAAGATCTGGACCCAAGGATTCAAGATATGGTCCTGAAACAATTTTTGCAGCACTAGAGGTGTCCTGATGGTCTGTGGAAGGGACCAAAAATGCATAGTTCTTCACGGGTTTCATGAGGTGGGTTGTGAGTTGGGGAAATTCTTCGAGGTCGATGGATGCAGAGGTTGGAGTAGGGGGATATGACATTTCAACGGGGTGTCCAGGCGATATGGTGGACATCTGGGGCGGATGGAAGTCACGATTCGGAGCATAAATTTGGAATGATAAGGATTAAATAGATGTGTCGAGGCCACAGGGTGGCGAGATAGGCTGGGCTGGCCAGAGGGGAACGGTCCCTACGGAGCCGACCAGTCGGAGTGGGCCGATCCAACTAGAGCAGTCCAGATTGGGTGAGGGGAATTCAAACCCATGTATAATTCATACTAGGTTCCCATTCTTCTAATTTTCTATAACAATGTTATCTTATCTTCAATTAAGACCTTTTCATTATGTATTGGGGGTTTTTCTTTGTTTCTCCTTTCTAGGGCCCCTGAAATTCTCAAATAATAACAATAAATTATTATTATTACAACATTGACCTGCCGTAACTTCTTCATACAATTTTTGATATACATGTTTTTAGCGATGTAGTAACCCGGAATTTTTGGAAGATCAATCCTGGCCGATTTCAAGAACATAAACCCATACCATATATTGGTTCATATGAGTCTTGTCTTGGGCGTTTTCTGTGAAGTGTGATTATTTCACTGGGTGTCCATTTTGGACAAATGGAATGTCAATATTTTGTGCTATTTTCGTTAGGATAACAATGGAGATATCTGTATGATGTGTTCCAGGATCAATGTGTGTGACCCACACACCAGCATTCGTCTATGATTCTATGAGATAGATCTTCTTCACTAGGTGTCTAATTTTGGAAAATGAATAGTCGATCCAATGTATATTTTTACAATGATCAAAACGATGCAATATAATTGAATATCCAATGCCATTTTAGGAGTCTTGTGAGTGAAATTATTTTTTTTCCATTCAAACTAGTGACAATCATCATGTGCTCGTCAACATTTTAGGCTCGAGGTTTCATGTACTCTGTACATACATGAGCATGCATTGGGGTACTCATATATAGTCTAGTACATGAGTTTGGTCAGGAATATGGAAAAGGGATAATGTGATTCCACACACTCTATAGGCCCCTCAAATGAATTTTTCAACACTAAATCATCAATCTATCATATATCATTTATTTTAACTCAGATCTTCACCTTTGAGTATTCATTCCTGAGTGTATTCCCATGCTAAACGTGATGGTGCCCTTTTTAGTGTCATTAGAGATATGATGTAATATGTTCTAAGAGTTACACTTATATTAGGAGACACTTGATGATGGTAGTGATATAGTGAAAGAATATCATAGTGTCACAGGATTACCCTCCAATTGGGGTGGTCTGTGGAACTCCCCCATGGGAGTTCTGATATTACCCATTAGTAGGAATGAGCATATTCATTCCTAAATAATCATTCTAAGTTACCCTCTACTGGGACTGGGAAATTTATTTCCATGAAATTATGGTCTTACCCTCCAGCTAGACTGGGCATTGGTGATTCCCAATGACATTTTCTAGGTATTATCCTCTAGCCGGGCTAGACAGTGGTGTTTCCCAAAAGACTCACAAGGATTATCCTACAGTTGTACTTGGCAATGGCCTTCCCCATAGGCCGTCCAGAGTGGTACACTATAGAAGATCTGGGTAGTGGCATTCCACATTGACTACAAAAGTAGAACCCTCTTGTAATATTAGGAAAAAATTACATAAACATATAGGTGATCCTTGACTATGTGGTATTATGAAGAGGCATTTTTTTGACATTTCTACAGACTCACGAGAAGGAGGGAAAATTTCCCCACTAAGAAGCATCCTATGACGTTACCTAAAACATTGAGGGTGAGTCAGTTATTTATAAATTAGATAGTGTCAAGGTGTACCGATTTGAACCCTTTGAATTGTGTGTTCAGGACAGAAGTGTGGGTTACTGAGCGTTATTGATGGATACTCTTAGAATAGTTTGAGACACTTTTCATGGGATGACCTATCATATGAGATCCCCTTACTCCATTGTTTGGTTTTCTTTTACTAATCATATATATATATATATATCCACTTTCAGTACCCACTCCTTGGGTTTTCAGTTAATTTACTTCCAAAGGAGGAGAGGAATTGTGGATTATGTCACGTGATTTCCATTTCTCACTTCTCATGGTTAGATGTGAATACTCTCTTAATAATGGTAGAAAATACTTGATGAGAAGTTCATCATCTGTCCATTTCGTTCTCCATCTATTTGGTTGAGTTTTCATTCACTATCATGTTGGTTTGAGATATACTCTTTAAACATACCTTGTTATATATATTGGTTTCCTCTTTTGTGTATCTCTTAATTCTCCCCCATCACCTTATCAGAGAATCCTACTGAGTTTGTTTATACTCTCCCCTATGGGGTTGTGCCCGTATGAATCATTCCACATGAAGATGATGGAATGGTTTATCGTGAAATCAGAACAACATAGAGATGTGGGGTTCTTGTAAAACATAATGTGGTAAAATATTGAGATTTATGAGTGGGGCTATCTCTGTTGTTTTAATTTTTTAGTTTTGTATGTATTTTTTCCCTTTTTCCATTCAGTTTACATTACAACACCATTATTTGAATTTTATTGAGGTTAAAGAATGTTTTTTATTTATAGTACGTTTTATCTTGTTTTCCATTCCGTCTACTAATTTTCATTGGTTTTGCTGCGCGTGTGTGTATAGGTTCTTAGGAAAATTCCTCCCCTTTGTTGTTGTGCCTTCGAGGCCACCCACATGTATATATAAGTGGTCTTGGTGTAGATGTTGGTTAATCCTCAAAATGGTTTAGTTTATGACACTAATAGAGGAATTATCAAATATTTATGTCACTAAATCGTATGATATTCCTTGAGGGAAAATATATGGATCAAACTAAGAGATCTTTTGGAATGTGTATATTTTTCATGTGATCAATATTCAGAACACACAAAGTAATTGTTATGTTTCATCACTATTACATATTTGAGGTCTCACATATCAACTAATTCAGAAAAAAAATGTGTAAAATAAAACTCGAAAAACATGAGGAACATATGAATTAAAGTCTAGAGGAAAGAATAAAAAATAAGTGATTCTTATGCGAATAAGGGTATGATAATCTTCATGCACTTTTCATAACCCACTCCTATCACATGATAGAATAAGGGAATGTTTCTAAAGACATGTCATGCTATCTTGATATTACATTTGTATTATGTGATGTCCCTTTTAAATTTCATATTGGTCTTGTAACTCCCACTATGTTTTCTAACCATGTTGGGAGATGTCGCTTGATATTTCATTCCATGTATTGTGATGTACTCCAGATATGTCACTCAAGTTATATTTTCTGAACCAGGAAATGTTATCTAGGTCTCATGAAACCATCAAGAAAAGTTATACATGTCTCGTGAAACTCTTTCAAAATACCACCAATGTCAGAAAAGTTTCTCTAGTCATTTCACCCTAGGTTGTGCGATGTCTAATGTACATGATAACCTAAATCATGCGACACTCGCTAGATCAGCCAACATTGATCATTCGAGGTACTTGAGATGTAAAATCATGATTAAATTATTTACTTTAGACTAGTATAATCTATAATGAGATTACTTTTTGGAATTTACTGTAATAAACAAAGACATGTCCAAGCATCCCCAAACATGTAATATAGTCACCCTACACATGTTAGGTGGATAATCAGGAATGATAAGAATACGTCCGAAAAAATATATCCTTTTCCAATGGATATTTTTGGGCAAATATCTATATAATATATGGTAAATCTTATTTCATTTATAGACATATATTTTGTAAAAATTCTAACGGCCCAAGATAAAACTATAATTTATATTGATTGAAGTCCACCCATGTGTTGAAATTACAATGATTGGGACCCAATATCTCACATGGTCTTATTATTCTTTGTCATCCACTATGGTATTGAGAAGTTAAATAGAATATGATGGATATGATTCTTAATGTACCCAAAAAATGTTATATTCCTTCTAAAGGTCTGAGACATGATAAATATCTCTAGGGGAACCCCAAAATATTAGGATTTAATCCATATTAATCGAGAAAAATTTCATTATATCTTATGTTTCTCACTCCAAACATGGATTATATGGGACTAGGAATTTGAAATTATCATATCATTTTTAATTTAAATATCTCAATTGGGGGAAACCTCATTGTGTATGCACCCTCCTCATAGAATAAAAAGGCAATCCATATACAATAGAATCTACCACATTATAGGTCCTCGGTGCAAGATCTCACTAGGATCACTCTCATTAATAACATATCTAGGATACAAAGATTCCTCTCTAATGCTCTATATCAATACTTAATGCCCATGTTCACTCATATATATCTTTTAATCCTAATGATAAACTATATGGGCTCAATGAACTCTATGTGTATTGATCACCATTATAAAAAATATACATAGGACACCTCCTATAGGTTCAATCCTGTGATTGAGATATTAATAGACAACATGGAAGGATGTAAACTCTATATTCTGGAGTGATATGGATCCAAAATATAAGTTTCTACCCATTATAGAAAATTGATGAATAACAATAGGTGTGTACAGATGTAACCATTAATAGATCCCTCTTTAATCATGGATTGGTATACAATATATCAGTTTCTGAGTGTAGAAGGTCCCATATTGGCAGTATGAAGGGATTACTATAAAATCATAAATATATAAAAAAGTCATAGAGGAGGAAAAAATCCCTCAAATAGTTTTGATGAGCATGACCTCCCATAATCTCAACCACTGTTAGTTTGTAATTTCCATTAGGTCTGAAACCATAATATACCATCTATCTTTGGATTGTTTGCTAATTCAAAGTTATGGATGTGGGATTAATTGAAAACATATATGAATAGATGAAATGGTTATCATTACATGAGGATTTTTACATCACACTAATCCCAGCTAACAATAAACAATCAGGCTATCCCAAGAAAAATACATGCATTCCCATGGAATAGAAAAGGTGAAACCTAAATGAAATCATTTATATACTGAATCATCCTTTACATGTTAAAAAAGATTGAATTCCTAGATCTCATCAAATAATTGTTTTCATACCTTTTGTATGATCATTCCCTTGATTCAAAAACGGTGAACCCAATGGGAATCCCTAAAATAATAAAATTTTTATTGGAGAAAATGTTTATGGGGTTTTCAGGAAATTATTCAATCCTTTTTGTGATAAGTCCATGTTTGAATAATGGTCGTAAAATGAATAATAATGGGTTTTTGTTGTAAATATTTGATTTATCACATATCATTCATTAAATAATCTACTAATCGGTGACCTTATTCTATTTTTTCTTCAACGCAAAAGATATGATACTCAAAAACTATAACCCACCCGAGATGATGACTTCATCTAGAAACAAATCCTATAATGTATCTACAATTACAACCCTTATGAGTAATATTATTTCTATAACCAATTGAACAATCCATATTTATTTAATGAAAACAATGGCATTGGTATTCTACCACCATTATACATTCCAAGCCTTTGAGGATGCATGCAACTGTCTCTAAACCCTGAAACTAATTAGTATGGATCATCCAAACAATATTATAGTGAATATACTGGAACTCAAATTTATATTCCTTCATATAAAATATATATTGACCCATTCATTACATACTTTGATATTACATTATATTATATTAATATTCAACACATTACAAAAATACCTGCCCAATATCCACAATTTTTTTATTCTTTGGAATCATGGAAACAAAATATTCTTTCTAGATGAATGATCATCAACATATCCCCTACAGATATCCACCATTAATACTTATACATAATACCTTTGTTCATAACTTGGGGAATGAAAAATTATAATGGAGTGAGATCAAATGATCATTAATGGTAAACAAGGTAGATATTTAAGCATAATAATGAGCAGAAGGTTATGGGATCATGATCATGAAAATAGATGACCCTAATTTTCATATAAAATATCATTTATAGTATTTATTTTTTAAATATATAATGTTTTAAAGGAATTAATTTTAAGGATATAATGACCATAACCTATTAAAAAATAACATAGTAATAAAACATTTAATTATGATAGATAAATAATCATAAAATTTTACTTTTGTAGTATATAATCCATTAATGACAAGACCATATTGGTATTTTGGGTTCACTCCCTATACCATATTAGTATTAATGGTCACTCCTATGGTCATATGAGTATAATTTGTTCATCCAAATACCATATTGGTTATCATGGTTTACTCCATTGATCAAATTAGTAGTGTAATATCATTTCCAACACCATATTAATGTATCTCATGAGATATAAATAATTACCCAATGCATTGGATTGGGATATAGCTCTAATAATTATCATAATGAAAACATACATACATGTTCCACAACATCATATGTAATCATATGATAACCCATGATATGGAATGGGTATTAAAAAATGTTATTATATAAAAACATATGGTAAATGACATGTTTCATAATTATTTCTCCAAATGTATAACCCGTGAAAGAGAAATGATTTTCATAAACACAAAACCCTTTAAATAAAAATGGTTTTAATAAATATATAAACTAGGAAAGAGAGATGAATTTCATAAATAGATAACCTGTGAATGCACAATTGGTTTCATAATGATAATGACATATAAATTAACCCATTCATAAAAATAATGTGATTGGACCATTTAGATAATTTCCTAGAAGGGCATGTGTAACATAAAAACCCATTATCATCGATGGTAAATAATTTTGAAATTTCATAAAAAAACAATTCTTATACAAAATATTATTTATTCATTGGTAACTAGATTTTAATAATTAAAATCATTGGAAAAAATTAATAGAAAATAGTATGAATACCTATAAATAATTCTAGTTATAATTTTTAGATCATTACACTACTAGAAATTTCACATATCCCAACAGTTTCAAACCATTGGAAAAGGGAATGAACATATTGGGATAGTTTATCCCAATGGTTTCCAGAACAATTGGTGTGTTATCCGTCGCAGTAGATCTATGCCAATGATTCATTAGAAACTGTTGGGATATGATTTCTATATGTAATCGATGCCAACAGTTTATGTGAAAACATTGGTATTTATGTCTACAAATATTTCTAAAAACCATTCGTACAAATGTGGTCCAACATCTAACGTATTCTAATGGCTAAATGAAATAGTTAGGATAGATGTATACTAACAGTTTTTGAACCGTTGGTATACATGAAGTATATGTTCTCCCAACGGTTTGATACACGTTGGGATATATGTTGTTCACTACAATCTTTACCAATGGTTCTTGGAAACCGTTGGTATATACATAATGCCACTCAAAATCCCAGTAGCCTACATCCCTCCCCACCTTCCTGGATCCCTCCCTACAACCTTCCTGCATCCCTCTTAATAGCCCGCATCCACCTGTATCCCTCCCAACAGCCTGCCTGCATCCCTCCCAGCAGCCTGCCTGCAACCCTCCCAACAGCTTGCTTGCTACCCTATGCAATTAATTACAATACACCATAGTAGCCCACATCCCTCTGTAATTACCACTATAAAAAACCACATATTTCAAAATACACCCAATATATACCACACTGATATATCTATCTATATGTATCCCTCTACAATTAATTCAAACCGCTATATTAGTTTAGATATATGAATCTACTTATAAATTCCCAAACCACAATCACCACATTAAAAATAATAGATAGAGAATATGTATATACCAATTTTACATGGTTTTATCCAAATGTGGGCATTTAATCCTTGGTGAGTTTGGGTGACAACTAAGACTCAAATATCCACTATATCACATAGGTGAATACAAGTGGCTTACCTCCCAAAAATACTTTACTATCTCTTGATAGTTTGTTAGTATCTGGATTAATTTATAGTCTCTCAATTGCACTCTTTATACTAGATATATCCAATATATAATGGATCCTTCCTACAAACTCTTGAACACTATTTTACTAAACAAAAGAATATATGCATAATATACAACATGTAACACAATACACCATTATCAAGTATACCTGCATAATACATACTGAATTCTGTATGAATTCAATTCAAATAAATAATAATTCAAACATAAATCTGAATGCCTCTAATTCTATATTTATTTATCCTCAACACACATAAAGAATTAACACATAATTAATAAGTTAATTAAAACATGTATATACATACAATAAGTATACCCATACAGAAATAACACATAATTTATAATCTAAATAAATACATAATGAATTAAATTCAGAATTCAGGGTGTTGGGGGGGCTGTTCAAGGGTTTGGGGTCATTGTGCAAGGGGGGCGGGGGTGTCCGAGGGTGGGGGGAGGGGGGGGGGGTTCTATGGTGGTGGTGTGTGTGGGGGGGGGGGGGTGTTCAGGGGGCGGGGCTGTCAGGGGTGGGAAGGGGTGGACTGTCCATGGGGGTGTCCAGGGGGTGGGGAGGTGTATAGGGAAAGGGGTGGTGTCTAGGGTGGGGTGGTGTCCAGGGGGTGGGGTAGTGTCCAGGGGGTTGGGTGGTGTCTAGGGGTTGGGGTTGTTCCATAGAGTGGGGGTGTCCAGGGGGTGGGGGTGTCCATTAGTTGGAGGTGTCCAGGGGGTGGAAGAGCAATCCACGGGGATGGTCGGACTGTCCAGGGGGTAGGGGGTTTCCAAGGGGTGGGTGGGCTTTCCACGGGGTTGTTAGGGGATGTCTAGGGGGTTCGGGGTGTCTAGGATGTTGGGTAGGCTATCCACTGGGGTGGCGTGCTATCCACGGGGGTGCTCGGGAAGTCCAGGGTGTAGGGAGTGTCCAGAGGGGGCTGGCCACGGGGCGTAGGGGTGTCCAGGGGGTGGGAGGGCTATCCACGAGGGTTGGAAAGGCTGTCCAGGGGGTCGAGTGTGTCCAGGGGTGGTGTCCAGGGTGGTAGGAATGCTATCCATGGGGTGGCAGGTCTCTCCATGGGGTAGAGGGGCACCCAGGGGTGTATGAGGTGTATAAGGGGGAGGGAAATATGTCCACGAGGGTGGCGGGGCTGTCCAAGGGGTGTGTTGGTTTTCCACAGGGGGGTCTAGGAGGTGTGGTGTGTCCATGGGTTGGGCAGGCTGTACATGAGGGTGGTGTGGATATCCAGGGGGTACGTGGTGTCCAGGGGGTGGGCACACCATCCATTGGGTTTGTCGGGCTGTCTTGGGGGGTACAGTGTGTCTAGGGGGGTGGGTGGGCTCTCCACGGCGGTGGAGGGGCTGTCCAGGGGGGTACAAGGAGTCCAAGGGGCTGTGCGAGTCTTCCACAGGGGTGGAGGGGGCTGTCCCAGGCATACAAGGTGTCTAGGGGGTGGTTGCGCTATCCACGGGAGTGGTGGGGCTGTTCAGCGGGGAATGGGTTGTCCAGGTGTGTGGGAAAGCTGTCCACGGGGGGTGGCAGAGCTGTCCAGGGGTAGAGGGTGTTTGGGGGGCATCTACAGTGGGGGTGTCTATCGGTTAGGGTGTCCATGGGGTGGGAGGGATGTCTATAGGTGTTTTGGGTCTATCCATGGGGTAGGGGGTGTCCAGGGGGTGGGCGGGCTGTCCAAAGGGGTGGGGGGGGGAGGGTTGTCCAAAGGGTAGGGGTGTCCAGGGGTGAGTAGGATTTCCACGTGGTTAGGGGCTGTCTAGTGGGTAGGGGGTGTCCAGGGGGTGGGAAGGTTGTCCTTGGGGGTCAAAAGGCTATCCTAGTGGGTAGGGGTTGTCCAGGTTGTGGGAAGGCGGTCCACGGCGGTGGCAGGGCTATGCAGGTCATAAGGAAGGCGGCAGGGGGATTTCAGGGGCTGGTGCGGGCTAGAATAGTTGGCAGGGGGCTGGTGTGTGTTGCATTGCATGTGGATGGGGGGTTTTTTGGCTTGTTGAAGGGGCTTGTGCGGGCTATGATATAGGAGGAAGGGGCTGGTGAGGGCTGGAACAGGTGGCTGTAGTTGTTTTGCTGGTGGTAGAGGGAGGGCATGAGTGTTTTATAAGAGGTTGGGGATGGTGTGGTGGCTGGTGCAGGCTAGATTGCAGGTGGCTGGGGACTGGTGCGGGCTCGAGTGCAGGTGGAAGAGGGCTGGAATGCTGGTGTAAGGGGGCTGGTTGCAGGTGGTGGGGGGATGGTGTGTGCTGATTTGAAGGTGGCATGGGGGCTGCTGTGTGCTGGAATGCTGGTGGCATCAGGTTGAAATGATGTTGGAAGGGGGATGGTGTGGGCTAGATGTGGCTGGTGCAGGGTGGATTACAGTGGTTGTGGTGGCTGATGGTTCATATATGGAATGTGGAGGCCTCCTTGTGTTGGTGGTTGGGTGTGTACATTCGTGTGGTTGGGGTGAGTTCGTGTGTTTTCATGTGTGGGAGTGTCTGCTCTCTGTGGGGTGGGTGTGTTGGTTCGTGTGGGTGGGTGGGTGTGTTTCCATCTTGGCTGTCACCCCTCCAAAAAAATTGTGATTAGCCAGTCTCAACATTGATCATAAGACTCATGGTATACTATCATAGATATGATCAAAATAATCTATTTTAAAAGTACATTCGGCTTAAATCTATTAAATGATTATCATTATGATTTACTAATATCACTTTAAAACATTGAAAATAATTAACACTATCCCTTTTTCTAATGGAATTGAAAAAATTTCCAAAAATAGGTTATCATTTTAAAACAAAAACATTTTAGACACTTTTCCAAATACAGATATCATTATAAAAGTATTCACAAGTCTTTTTAGTGTCCAACATTTACTATGATGTCCCATGAGCACTTAGATGGTCCTTGTAGAATATAAGTAGCAAGCTCCACCCTCATCTCCAATGATTTCTACAGGTGACTAAAAATTTTCACGAGAGACTCAATCCAGAGATTTTCTACCTAAGGGCCTCCCTCCCCATTAACTATGGTTGGGTAATGTTTCTAAAACTCTATCTAGGTATCATACATCGAATTCTGACAAGACTGCAAATCACTGCGGGGTGTTGTCCTGGAGCAGGGCTAAATCATAGCATTACCATGGAGTGACAGTGGCATGACCACGACGTGACTGTGACGTGACCGCGACGTGTTGGCCCAGTCAAATGACATCTATGAGGCATCGTCTTTTGATCAGGATTGAAGGGAGCAGGAGGAGGCGGGGAAACATTCTAGTCGTTGACCCATCGACAGAAACTGTGTTTGGTCAGTCTCAACATTGATCACTAGACTCCTTGAATACTATCATAGAGATGATCAAATGAATCTATTTTAAAATTACATTTGGCTTCAATACATTAAAATATTCTCACTATTATTTATTAATATCACTTTAAAACATTAAAAATAATTAACATTATCCCTTTTTCAAATGGAATTGAATTTTTTTCAAAAAATAGGTTATCATTTTAAAACAGCAAAATTTTAGACACTTTTTGAAATTAAAATATCATTATAAAAGTATTCTCAAGTCTTATTATTGTCCAACATTTACTATGATGTCCCTCAAGCACTTGGATTTTCCTTTTAGAATAGATATATAAAGATTCACCCTCATCTCTAATGTTTTATATATGTGACTAAATATTTTCATGAGAGAATCAATCCATAGATTTTCTAACTGAGGGTCTGCCTCCCCGTTAACAATGGAAGGGTAATGTATCTAAAACTATATCTAGTTATCATACATCAAATTCTGATGGGACTGCAAACCACTATGAGATGTCGTCCTAGAGCATGACCAAATCATGACATTACTACAGTGTGACTGCAGTGTGACCACGGTGTGACCGCGGCATGACCGCTGGGTGACCGCGGTGTGACCGCAGCGTGACTGGGGCTTGATTGTGCCGTGACCACGGCGTGGCCGCGGCGTGGCCGTGGCATGACCACGGCATGAATGCGGAATATTTTCATGGTCCATCGACATATATGGTGCAACATCATATGGACATGAGCGAATGGAGTGGCATGTGGTGGGGTAACATTCCAGCTATCGCCATGCTGACCAAAATTGTGATTAGTCAGTCACAACATTGATCACAGGACTCATGGAATACTATAGGAGGGCTGATCAGCCATCAGATTCCCTATTGTTTCTGAAAGCTTCAATTACACTATATGAGGTGTGTGATGTTTACTGCTCTCACACCAAAAAAAAGATAATGTGTAAGAATTTTCACTATAAGGGTAAAACACCCATCAATCATCGGGATCATAAAAATATCAAACTCTAAAGTAAAAGGACAAGTACAAAACATAAAACCAAACATTAATGGTTTCATCAACTCTGTTGAGATATTTTATTAATCATATTTTAGGAGAAATGATTTTATTCATATTTTTAACAATCATGTTATATAATTTCATATGTAATTAATGAATATATTTAATGGAAAAATTAGGATAGGACTCCACTCTTATAGAACATGGAACCAAGGGGTCATGGCATGATGTGGGGTGGACTAGTGATCATATAGTATTTTTAAGTATTATTGAAATATTCTTCTACTTACCAATGTCTATACTAGATTTCAATATTTTTATTACTATTTATACATGATTCTAAATAAATCCTATGTATTTTTCCTTCACATTATAGAACCAGATATTATGTTATAAAAACAGACTCTTGACTCGGGATTATGGTATGATAAAGATATATATTTTAAGTTTAAAATTTTTAAAAGTGGTAATATGTAGTTGAGACTGCCGATTGAGAGTCAAATTATGCAGGTGTATTACATATCAATAGAATATGCATTTCTCGGAACTATAATAATAATAATACTTCAGTCACCTTAAGAACAATAGAATATGAGTATGTTTTAACATCTCAGGAGGCACCAAAAATCTTATGGGATAATTCATATATGTAAACAATTAGGTCTGCATCGAGGCCGGGAAAACACCCCAAATGGTGTGAAGGTGAAGATGATTGTGGAGAGAACCATAATACTAATAGGTGTTATACAATGACACCATCATTGTTTTTAGATATATAGGATTGGTTAAACACCCAAAGGGATGGCCAAGAGTCCAGGAAAACACCCAAAATAGGTTTCTCCATAAGATAAGGTTACAATGGATATGATAGAACAAATAAACTATTTAATAATTTATAACAAGGGATTATCAGAAGGATGTAGTGTGCGGAACAATGATGCAACGTCTAAAGGGAAACAAAACAATGAAAAAGAATAATACAACCAAAACAAAACATTTACAAATTCTTCCGCTTCGCCTAAACATGGATATTTCATTTATAATATTCAAAGGGTGAAAAGGAAAGTTTCATGTTCAAGACATATGCCTACTTGGTCAATGTCATTTGATCGAAATGAGTATGATAAGCCAATTTATATTATTCAATGAAAATAAAAACTATCATGCCACAAAACAAACACCAACAACAGACATATGGAAAACACATACCAAATCTAATCAGGATACAAATAACCATCTCTACACATTGGTTTAGAAGACAAGGCACCTCCGTTGGAGGGGTTTTATTATAAAATCATGTCATAAATTTATCACACAATTCATTTAATTATATTTAACATTTATTAGAAAAATAATTCAGCACAAATCAAATGCATTAACATAAGCTACTAGATCATCATAACTATCACTATGAGTTGTCGCGAACATCACGCCTCCATTGGAGCGTTTTATTATAAAAACATGAATTTATTTATCAAATGAAACAATTATATTAAAGAACAGTTATTCAAGTTATAAAATTCAATATAATAAATCAGAATTAAGAAAGAAGTTAAATTCAATTAAATCCATTATTGAATTAAAGAGGCTAAGAGAGAGACCCTACTAATTTTGGAACCGAGCTGTCCACTTCGGCACTTAGATCATTCAAACTAAAAGCTACTACTCCCCCACTAGGTATATGCACCTTCACACATATGCAAGGACACCTAGAAACTATGCACACACCCGCATGGCAATGAGCATGTGCTAGGGGATCCTCGCACATATGCTTATATGCATATACCATTATCCGCTCACCTGCGTATGCACACACACACACACACATTTATATATGTATACATGGGAACACCTAGCCCCATATGTGCATAATCACTGCCATGGGTGACTATACACGTAAAAGGGAAACCCACGTTCATATACTTACTTACCTATGCACAGGCATGTGAGTCTCCCTTGACATGGAAACTCCACATCAATGAGCAAGGATCAACACACTAAAAAAAGATTTTAGGAATCATAAAACACATAAAGGACACTAAATAACTAGTGAGAAACCAACCAATGACATTAAAGCCTTACCTAGATTGGTAGCAGAGAACCAAATCCACCCAAACCAACACGAAATGATCTAACACCCTACTAAAAACATAACATATGGTCCAAAACACTAAAATCCCCAAATACATGAGGTGCAAGACAAGTAATAACCCTAAAATCTTACCTCAGATCAATGTCGGCAGACTAAATCATTTTGAACCCATTTTGGCCCCTTCTCATAATCTAACTACTCTTTTTCCATAGAAAGCAGTTAAAGACCAGAATGGACAATGTGATAAAGAAAATAAAATAACAAATAAACATAAACATACCTGTCTTCTATGACTATACATGTCACCTCCAAAAATATATGAACCACAACACCCCGTGGGTCAAATCATGTTCCTGCAAGCAAGGGGGAAACATATCCATGTTTCGAAAAAATAATATCAATTAGTTAATTCCTATTAATTGATAATTAATATTTCTTTTAATGTTATATAATAAGCTTGGATCATGTTTCAACATAGTTATATTTTGTTAGATACAAGTTTGTTTGGGACATATCCATTAGATTTTGTTTTTCTTGTTTTTGTTTATATTTTCTTGGACAATTTCATTAATTTGGGTTCTTGTTGATCATGAAATTAGTATTATTCATTCAATTCATACCTAATATAGATTTTTTCTGGGCATATAAATCACCATATGCCCCAAATTAAATTAGGACAATCTAAGAGGGAAGAAAAAACAAACCTAAAATCCCCTTGGAAACCCCACCCCAACCCCCTAGACACCACAACCCCCTAGATATCCCCCAATCCCCTAGACAGCCCCACCACCCCCTTGGACACCACCCCACCACCTGGACACCCCCATCCCCATGGACAGTCCCCACCCAAAAGGACACCCACCACCAACCAGGACACAACCAACACCCTTGGACAGGCCCCAACCCCTGGACAACCCCCCACCCCCCCTGGACACCACCCCACCCCTAAACACCCCTGGACACCCCCACCCTCATGGACAACCCCCCACCCCCTAAACACTCCCACCCCATGGGCACCCCCCCTCCACCCCTGGATAGCACACCCCCCCACCCCAACCACCTGGTACAGCCCCCAGCCCTTGAAGACAGCCCCCCAACCCCCTAGACACCCCCTTGATGCCACCCACGTGGACACCCCCACCAACATAGTCCCACCCCACCCACCTGGACACCCCACCACCACCCACCTGGACACCCCTAGACACCCTAAAACCCTTGGACAACCCCCCAACCACCTGGATATCACCCCCCAGACACCACCCCACCCACTGAACACCCCCACCCCTGGACATTACCCCACGAGACATCCCCACCCCCTTGGATACCCCCCAACCCCTTGGACATCCTCCACCCCTAAACTCCCCCAACCCTTGGAAAACCCCCCATACCCATCAACATAAACATGTTTAGAATGTGAGGAATAAGAAATCACAAATAAAATCAAACAGTTTTGAGGTACAAAGAAAATTTAATCAGTTGAAAAAATCCTCATTCAATGTTATATCATAGAAGTTGAAAAAAACCTTATTACCATACTTGATCATATAAAAAAACACTCGAATAGAAATTTCACATACCACGAACTTCACATATATTTTTTTTTCAAGTAAAATAATTATGTAAAAGGAATCCTTCATATAGTGTTTTTATTCCATTAAAAAAATTAACATGGAGAAAATACAAAAATAAATTCTTAATCACGTCTCTACAAAAGTTTCAACACATTTCCCATGAGTAAATTCCATATTTATAGGGAATATTGCATCTAAATAACACTTTATAATTTAGTATAATATGGTTACCCATTCAAATGTTTGTGATTCCAAAAAAAAGAACACATTTATCCACAAACCAATTTCCCATCACATGCATCATGTACATATTAAAATAGTATGCATTAGATAAAATTTATTTTTCAAAATAATAACACCCCAATCACATGAAAATGGCATCGACAAAGAATCAGTGTTATGAATAATTATACACATAAAATATTTGTATCATTTTTACGAGATCCAAATGATTTCACATAGAATATGAAATTCTTTATGAAACTATAAACACATCATAACCTAAATCGTAATGAAATAATGTTCTCATTGTATCTTCTTTATGAACATACAATGATTTATATCTAGAAACACTACAATGATAACTAATTTTATGTTATGAGAAGACCAAAATCAATAATATATCACAGATGAATGAAACAATATGAAAGATACAAATTGGATCAACAAAACTGAAACTAAACAATGAATCAATTAATCATAGAAGAAGAAAATTTGGGAATTACTGCCATAGAATACCAAAAACGTAGAAGGGGATACTTGACCAGAGTGGATCCTTAACCTAGGAAGGATGGCTGACCACCAGAGTGGATTCTAAACCTTCTCGACCTAGGGGTGACTCACATCGGGTGAAGGAAAGTTCGACCTATATGGGATTAGCATTGGGTGAGGGAAATCTTGACCTAGGGGGGATGTGCGACCTCAGAGGGGATTCTCTACTATAGGAGGAGGAGGGGGATGGATGAGCGACATCAAGTAGCTAACAGCGAGCGACAAGTGGTGAGTGGCGAGCTGCAAGGGGGAGTTCGAATGGGAGGAGGGGAGAGTGAGGCGAGCAACGAGTGGTGGTGAGGGGAAGTCGGGATAAGAGCAGCGGCGAGGAGTCCAGATGGTAGCAATGGTGAGGGGGGGGGTCAGGATTGATAGAAGTATTTCGCTATGAAGAAGTGGGGGTGTGAAGTGAGAGGAAGTCGGGATGGGAGTACGGTCACATTTTATGTAGGTTTATCCCAACAGTTCACTAAAATCGTTACTAAAACCAACTTATATTAATGTATTCAAATGGTTCCACATAACCATTGTTATAACCTCTTTATTCCAACGGTTTTTGAAAACCATTGGGAAATAACTGGTGGTATAGGTGGGATTTCCACCAGGGTTTATTCCTTGAACACATATAAAAGAAGCATGAAAACATTTTGAAAACAATTTCCTTGAAAATAATATTGATAATTTATAAATAAGTCGTTGAAACATTTTTGTAACCATTTACTTAATAAACTATGAAAGTGTATATAAAAAAATTGATATCATTTGGAAAACCGTATCATTGAAATAAAAATTGGGAACTTATAAATAAATATTGGATATCTTTTAAAATTCATTTCATTGAAAATATAATTTTTTTTTTCAGAATATCATAAAAATTAATGGTCAAACATGAAAAGAAAGAATCAGATGGTAGATTGTAGATAAATATGTACAATTCATACAAGGTAAAAATAAATTTTATTAGCATGGAATAGAGGCTAAATAAATTCTTTTTTTGGAAAGAAATAAGAATATTCATTTGAAAAAATTGGAAAAATACTGAAGGGTAAAAATTTATTTTAATGATCTTTGGATAATAGTATAATATAATTTGACATATTTTTAGAAAAAAAAATATTAATGGAAAAAATATATATGATCAAATATATGGTAATGTTTGGAATTCTTAAAAACACTCTATTAAATTTATTGTATACCATATAGTTGAATAAATGGTACCATTTTATGAGTAAATCATTAATAACCATAGGAGGAAAATATTCATGAAATAAAGAGAGAGATGAATCATATGATTTCATCAAAAGAATAATTGACCTAAAAAATCATGAAAAGTTATAATATTGTCTCAATAAACTATTACAACTCAGTAATGTGGGATTATGTGCTCCATGTAAGAAAGATAAATTGAATTAAGAAAAATATATAATGAAAAGAATTAAATTCATGATAAAACATGTATAACGTAAGTATATACACATCGAATATAATTTTGGGGGTATAACAAGCAATGAGTCTTAAAGAAGAAAAATAAAGACATAACTATTTCACTGATTTGGTAACATTTAAAACTTATACCCAACAAAATAATGATCCTAAAATCAACATGCGAATATCCATAAATCTATATACAAGAAACATAGAATATAATATTTTGTATTACATAAAATAGAATAATGTAATGTGTGGTGAACAAAGCATGTATCTCCCAGAAATAAAAAGTGAGATATAATCTAATTACCCTGCATATTGTCTCTATTCATACTCATTCAAACCACCTGTATAATAAATTTTAAGTCATTGTACATTTTTACCTAAAAATATTCTTATATATAACCCCATTTATATTTTTATTACTACATTAGATTAATTTGTTGTTTATAATCCAATCTTAATATTTCTCATCAGGTAATCATCGCTCTGTTCCTTTCATGTTCCTTATTTTGTTATATATTTGGAACATATAATTATTTAATTATTTCCATACTATAAACCATGATATAAATATCCCTTATCTATATATATATATATATATATTATATTTGTAATATATTAATTTATAAAATATATAAATCTGAATTGGAATAAATCATTAATGGAGATGGTGGTCCGTACATATGAATGAATGTTATTTCCATATAATTGTTATTTTGAAAAAAAGTAGAATTCATATGTATATATATGAACATATTAATATATATATATAATTATTATATTAGATTTATGATATCATATATGAATTATATATCCAGTTAATACAACCTTAATTTAGTCCATGTTGTCTATGAATGAATGATATCACATTGAAGGGGCGTTAGTCCACAGTTACTCAAACGGAATTATCATATTAACACCAAATGGAATGTAAAAAGATATGTGTTGTAAAAGTTATAAATAAGAATAATGAAATAATAAATATAATATATAACTTATATAGAAACATTTTGCATCATAATTTCAACCATTAGAGGTGGTATAGAAAATTGAACTTCCATTGTTTAGTGAGGCGGTAGTTCATTATACACATAAACTATATATTTGATATCTATTACATGGAGGTGTGTATATTTTTTAGTTGAAAATTTATAAAAAAAATACTATTATATTGTGTATATTGTTGTTTTTATAAAATAATTTAAATAATAAATTGGTGGTGGTGAAAGAAAAAAATGAGTTGAGAGAATGTGTTACCTCTTAATCAGGAAACTTCTTTTGGTTTATGCCAAAAGTCTTCCTTGGAATACCATATGACCAATATATGGCTTCATGGATGAATAGTATATTTCTAAGAATTTTAGTTTTTAGATCTTGATATAACATGATAGGTTTTAATGTTGTGTGGATGGGGGAGTGGTGGTGGGATTTTATAGGAAATGTGTTGGACTCACATAGAATTTTTTAAAACAAGTTAAGTGTAACATGTTATTACCAATAAATAATTATTACAAACCAACATAAATCATGAATTTATGGTTTATAGTTTCTATATTTCGTTATGGTGGGATTTTTAATGTTTATATGTCCTTTAGTCTGAAATATTATGTTTTAGTCCAAAATTAATCATATTTTAACCTTAAATGTTATGAATGCTTTTGATCACTTTTACTAATTAATGTAGTCAAAAATTAAGTTGATATTATACTCTTGTAAACATTATACTGATTATAATAATTTATTTTGTTTTTTCAATATTTAGTTAACAAAAGTGAATAAATAAAGATTAATTTAAATCCCTCATATGAGATGAAATTATGAGTTTTAATATAGATTGAAGTTCAATGGGTTAATATGTATTTATTTTTAATTTCAAGTTAAAATTGATTCTAATGATCTATATTGTTATAATAGATGTGTTATCGATCTAATGTGACTTTGGAACAAATTTAGATTATAATATAACATATATATTTATATAAACATAAATGTAGTTTTTAACTCGAAAATAGTAATTTTTTACTATTCATCAAAAAATAATTTTTGTCTGAAATATCCCAAAAAATGAAACCTCAAATAATTTCTCATTATATATAAAAAAGTTAAATTTATTTAATAATTTTAAATTTATAAATGTTACTAAAAATAATTTTACTATTAAATAAGCACATTTGTGAAAACAGTACTATTAAACTGTGAAGAGATTTACCAAATATCATATATTTCATTACCAATATGTTTTATCTAGATAAAAAATATTTATAACTATTAATATAACTCTTTTTTAATAGTGAGGATATAATTATATCATTTAAAAAATATAACAATATAATTATGTTTAGTATAAACATCGGTGTTTCTTGTAATGTATTCCAATTTGTTGTTGTGGGTAGTGAATGATGTGTTGGCATTACATATAGCACAAGAAAAGTCAATATTGTATGTTGTGAAAGGAAAGTCAATATTGTTGGAAGTGCAAGACATGTTGGAATCCTATTAGAGGAATCCTTGAATTTTAGTTTTCATATATATATATATATATATATATATTTCCAGTGTCACATGAAATGTAAATTATCAAAAACAAAAATTAGTTTGAAAAGAAAAACTATAACGTTATTAGTGTGTTACAAAGTCGATGAGAATATTCTTGTAACAATCACGGGAGATGAAAAATATCCATACCCCCACAGATGAATCCAATCTGCATATTCAAGTTGTACAAGGAGGATTGATGTGGGATTACATCCCCACATCAATACATTATATCCTATAGTGCATATTAAAGAAAAAAATGTAAAAGATTACATTATAACACAAACAGTTCTCATGTTTCATTATATCTTCAATATCTAAAACAATCCTCCTACATATTCAAAAACTAGTAATGTAACATTGAACCACATATTTTTATACATATAGATGGTGTAACCAAAACCCTATGATAAATATGAACAAGTATATGTAATGAATAAAGAACATCATTTTTCTCCTATCCAAGGGGGTTCATCATCTTATTAAGTCATAGAACATGTTGTCATATTGGGTTCATCTTCTTATTACCTCTAAGGATAACCATTTGGAGAATCACATTCCTCGGAAAAGGTAAACATTTGTGTCTAATAAGACAAGAGACAAACTCTTAAGGCATCTAACCCAGCTCATATTCTTCTTCCAACGGTGTGTCACCAAGAGATAATAGAATATTTCAAGGGGAAGGCACACATTCCTATTGAAAAATAGTGATTCCATACTCTAAATGAACCATATGGATATCATATTCTCATTTTAACCACGAATCACTAATTGAATGAAAAAATGACTCCGAATTGAATAAGGAATGAGGAATACTCTAAAGGCACTAGACTGAGATCATAGGTAGCTTTCATCTAGGTCTCACTAAGTGATATAGATACATGACTCTATACATTTTCATATCACTATTGAAAAATACAATTAGAATACTCCCATGGCATAGGATCAAGCTGAAAATCCCTCTCCAGCTAGGTTAAACTAGGTGAGATTGGGATACCCCTCAGGGTCGGCTTATATTCCTATTAATGAATATAATTATCATATTCTAGTAGTCAATAAATGTAAGTATTATACCCCTACATCTGTAGATGATTGAATGAACTAGTATACATGTAATCCTCTATTGAAGTATGATCATAACCAATATCCCATTCTATTGGTCCATCAAAAAATTATGTTGGGGAATGAATATTTAAATCCAGAATATATCCATGTTTCATCAAGTGTTAACGACCATATTCATAAAACCACCCATATTGAGGCTCATATTTATTCCGATACTGAAAAAATTCACTTCCATATCCCTGTAGATTCTCAGTAGTTGGATTATACTAATGTTGCACCATACAGTTATCAATATATTCCATTAACCATTTTCAAACATGTTTATATCCCATCACAACACAAATTGAAGGTTGACATGTTTCTACCATGACCTAAAATTAGGCTAAATTTAGTAATAATATCAATTCAAGTTTGCATTAGGTCTTTGAAGACTTATTATCAACACCATAAAAATCTATCAACTATTTGGCTAATGAATAGGGAGATCATTACTATAATATTATTCCTCATGGTATTGTGGGGACAGATCACATAGACTCTATTATTGACATCCTATGTGGTCAACCACCACATTATGATATCTATGTCAAACAATGAAAACTACCCCTTTTCCAAACACTTATGTATTGAGAGGTGCTCGAAACTAAAATTCCTACAAATAGACAGTTAATCAAAAAACTGGTTTAAACAGTATATATTTCTCCATCAAATTGAAGAAACAATTCACCACTGTCATAATAGAACCCCAAGAATAAAAATCTATAGATTTAATAAGAAGAGAAATGGACTAGTGATGAAGGGGACGCTAACATTCACATATAGAGTGAATTATCTTGATAAAACAACCCAACCATGGTTTAGAGCCTTATAAATTCTACATAAGAAATCCAAATTGAGTTAAATAAGAACATCATGTATTAACTAGGATAAAATTTATGGTAAACTCCTCAAATCAAGATGACCTAATTTAAATCCTCGAATCATCGGCTACTACTAATTAGAAAATATCTAATAGAAAATGATTATTATTATGGGTTCCCATTAGTTGAAGCTCATACCTGATCATAGCTATACCTAATCAAACAGGTCTCAATAATAATTTCTATAGAATTTATCATGGCCAGAGCTTGACCCACCATGTTGGGGAAATATTGACCATCGTATCCACCCCTTAGATCATCAATCACTAAGATGATTCCAAACATATCAACAGTAGATGAAATTCAACCGCATCCCAATATAATAGGGGATTTTTTATCTAAATCACAATCACATGGTTCAACAAACCCAAAGAGGGTCATAGTGAAATATGTTTTAGTTATAGATCAACCACATCACACAGGGTTAGGGGAATTTAAATATCAATTAACATTCTAGAAGTCTTCAATTCCATGACTAGAATCCACATATAACTAGAATGGGATCAAAAAAAGGACAATGGTGGGACCGAATAGGCCCCATCTCATAGGGAAGGGGCATTATAACCACCACCATAACCAAGAAGGGAATCAGATGTCTCTAGGTTAGGATGAAAATATCAATTATTGGATCCAATTCAATCCTATTTCCCCAAAAAGAAGATATGTTATATGGGGCCCATTTAGAAATCAAACCTTGAAAATCCTTCAATTTACTTATCATAATCCATTATAGGAGGAATATAAGGTGAATTCCATGAAACGCCACTACATATATAATACAAAAGGTCCAACACATCTAAGGATATAAAAAATGACCATATTGTAGGTATTATAGGCACATCATGTTGTGTTGAGAGTAATTGTATGACCACTATTTACTGATATAAGTTTATTAATGTTTTCACAATCAAGAAAATTAAAAAATTTCATCAAGAAACAAAATCATTGTGAATAAATAAAGATAACTTACCCCAAGAGGATGGTTATCTGGATACAAAAACTAGGGAAGCACATACATGGAACCAGAGGTGTATCCAAAACATGGAGCGTCTGTATATTGAGTTTCCAACTCCATAGTGGAACACATCCATGGATTAAAGGAATAATGTGGTCATATAAGACTCCTCAACTAGAGGAGTGAAAAATTTATCATGGAGGAGTAGTGATCACAATATGAAATTGTGATACAAAATCTTAGTCAAATCAAAGGGAAGATACTCAGGTATCCTATTCACTTTATTAGATAATTAGATAACACGATCCATATACCTATATGGTCTAACAAATATCAGAATACTCGTATATGAATGTTTTCTTATGTTGCCCATCAAGTATCCAATTTCTCAGAAATTTTCATTTCTATATGTAACATCACAATTGGCTATGAAGAATGAACTTTTTAGAAAAACCATACCTAATAATTTCCAAATGCAAAGTATGTAAGAAGATTTATATACATGTTTATTTAATTATTCAAATAACATCCTAAGAATTAGAAAAATATCAATTATTTCATATTATTTTTTTAAAATATTTTTTTTATCATTTTTCAATGAGATAGAATACCAATATTATGATTTATTATTCATTAAAGATTAATATATCTTGAATTTTAAGATATTGAATGATAATTCATATACAAAGTCCCTAAAAAATATGTTTTAAAATAAAAAGAAATTCATATATCGGGTTTTCAAAGAAGATATATGTTATTTAGTCCCTTATTAGATTTAATTATCCATGGTAAGTACAAAAATATTTCTTATATAAATTATATTTGATGCATTCTTATTTTAGGGAAGATCATACGTTTTTATGCAGTTGATCATCTATTATAAATGTAGAGGGTCATAATTTCATAATATAGTTAATCAAAATTACTTTATTTTTTCACTTTCTAATGTTTTATTGACCTACATTATAATTATCAAGGTATGTAATTGTTTTATGCAGTGAGTAAATCAACCAAGAATTTTCACTTCATGCAATCAGTACATTGATCGTGATATCACACATCATGTGGTAGGTATATGTTTCATTATGTGGTCACATAGGTGACCAAGATAACTTCTTTTATGTTGTATTTATATGTTCTTCATCTTGTTAGTTATATGAATAATTTTCTATTTTCACTTCATTGTTCTTTTGAACTATGTTCTCTATCCCTAATGAACACAGGTTTTGAGAGTTCTGAATTGAACACCAATCATCATATTTAACTATATTTTGTAAACACATTTGTTTATAAAGTATTCAGTATGAATAAAAATCTAAATGAATTGTTATATTCAATAAATGAGGAAACATATATAGCATGATAAGATTTTAAAGTATGGAAATATTCAATAGCTTACACTAAAAGTAACACCGAGATTAAATGACCCCAAATAATATTATATAACTATTACCAGTATAATATACTAGTTTAATTATTGGTATAAATAGGAGTAATATAGTTATGAAATATATATATATATATATATTTCCAAACTAAATATATATATATTCATTCATAAAAAATAAGCACTATAATTATAGTAATGTAAATTTATACTTCAAAAATATGTTTTCTTCAAAAATTGATTTTATTTCATTATGTGACAAAAATTTATAGATTATTTATAAATGAAGATAAAATTTTTTACATTATAAAAAATGATATCTTTTTTAAATGGAAATTTCAAAATTATCATACAGTTAATATTTTTTGTATTTCTGTAGGATTTTATTTCTTTTCAATAGGTAAAAATATCAATTTATATTGAAAATCATTATAACAATTCATGTATTTATAGAGTCACATTTTGTTTTTAATTAGTTATAACATTTCATCCTCTCTTTTTTATTAAAAATAATAAAAAATTCATTAGAATAAACAATAACTAATATTAATATTAAAATATTTTTATAGTCAAAAATAAATTTGTTTCTACAACACTATTTTTCTAATGTATTTGGTGATTATTTTAAAATTAATATTTATGACTACTATGATATAAATTTTATAACATTGATTATATATTTGAAATTATTATTTACAAATTTTGTAGATATGTCATGTTTATTTTTGTTTATAATAAATAGTAATCTTTGAAAAAATATTCTCAACATGGAAAGGAAAAAACATATAGAACAAGGATAAAACATAGAAATAATGACTAAAAACCATTCATATAGTTACTTATATTTCGTTATATTATTTTGATTCAACATTCCCATTCTACTTGAAAAATTATGTCATTATGGTTTTATTTTTCTTTCATAATGCCAGTTAAATTATTTTAATTATCAATATCTATAAAATTCTGCATTCTTTCATATGATATATATAATATTTTTTAAATTGGATGTAAACAAGTTTTGAATGGATTTATATGGTTATTTTATATATTAATATTTTTTTATTATGGTTCTTAATTTTTATTTTTCATTAAGGAAATTATTATCATAATTTATTACGAAATGCAAACACAATGCATATGCATGTAGTGGAAAAATCGTGTAACTAATTATTAAGACATAATAATTTTTCATTTTTGGGTGTGTTATAGTGCACTAATAATTTATTTGACAAATATAATCTATTATTTCCATGTTAATTATTTATATTGATATTCCAATACTACATTTATATTAATTAATTTCAATTTATTTGAATACTCATGAAAATGTATTTAATGGTATTTTATATTAAATAATATTTTATTAAGTGAATTAAATTTCAGTAAATTATTATATTTTTACAATTTAATGATATATGGTCGATGATATCAAAAAATTTCCAATTATGGATCACTTTTCATTTTTTCTACATTAGTGAATCATAAATAATTAAAAACATTACTATTATGGTGATATTTAAAAGAGTAAATGGAATATTATAATAAAATATGTTATAATTAAATCATTACATAACTAGATAATTTTTTCTAGTATTAATCCATGATTTTAAAAATATAAATCATGTAAAAATTTAATATGAAAATTAATTTATATTAATTTAATATATTTGGTAATTTCATGGATTAAACTCTACTTTCATATATAATAACACTGTATATCATATCTTCCTCTCACATCATGAGACATACACCTCTTCTAAATAGAACAAAAATCATTTCATAATATAATTATATAAATTCTAGATGTCATTTTATTCTAAAATAAATACCCTTGGATTATTAATCACTAATCCAAATAATATTCTTAATGGAGGGGTTAATTGTCCCAAAATGGAGTTTCAATTTTACATCTTATTCAACATCCTTCAATTCTGACATAACCATTCCAATATAATATCATTAATAAATCAATGCTTTTCAAACTAGGATTAATACCCTGAGTGGTAGGGGGTGTGGTTAATTACATTATTAATGATTAAATCTTACACCCCTTCAGATCATTTTTCATCATTAATCAAAAACCTTCTCTCTCTCTTTCCTAAATCTACACCGAAGAACAAATGAACGAACATATGAGATACATCAATTTTACTTGGATCACCTACATAATGATATTTAAAAATATAATGCCAATGAAATGTTCAATTTTACCCAATTCACAAGAAAACACATATATTAAAACTTTATAGCAGTCTCACTATCCCTCCTAGTTTAAAACCATTCACAATTTGAAAGATCACTACATTCCAAAATAATGTGTTCTCACTAATCCTTGAGATGATTGTACTTTTGTCATTATGAATTAATATTTTATACACAAAATTTTATGAATAGTTATTTTATACAATCATCCACTTGATGAGTACCATATTTCCACGAATTTATTTAATATTTCATTATTAACACTTTCATAATGCTCGCTACTTTCAAAAAGCTCACAAACCTTCCTAAAACATCCCATTTAATTTCCACAACATTATTAATTTCCAAACAGAAAAAAATATTCACTTATCTACTCTTTCAAAAAAATATTATAGTATTTATAATATCTCATATTTTTGAAGCTCAAATATAATTTGTGATGCACATACATTTTTTCATGGTCACTTATTTCATGATTCTTACACAACATTCACGATGATCAGTGCATTCTAGAAAAGCAATTATACTTCAAGAACTAAATTTATTTTTAAAACATAATATCATATGAAATAATGAATAACATAGAACTTTTTATCATACCTCCCAATATTCATGATTCACTAGGTGAATTAATAAGTTCATGATGATTCTCTTATTCATGAGAGTAACATCTTTCCAAGGCACATTCACAAGCTATGAAACCTCGGCAACCCCATTTTTTTGTGATGCTAAATATCATTAAAAACACTAATATTCCTAAATATTTTAATCTTTATCCTTATAATCCATTCCTTTTTACTTTATTTTATTCAACATTCCTTTTCAACAATCCCTCTCGGTCTCCTCAAATAACCTCATCAACCTATGCTATCAACAATCCTACTCAACAGAAAACACTGAAATTTTCTCTTGTGGGATATAATTCATATCACTCTCATACATGGATATGTTATAAATATAAATTTATAACCATATTTTTCTTCTAGTCGTTATATTGTAAAGGAATCCATCATTTTTTCTTAAATGGGGACTACATCATCTTGAATCAATATAATTTTCATATCATGGACTTCCATTCTTTATTGTTATTATAGATTTAATGTACATATATATATATATATTATTCATGAAACAATTTTATTTATAAAATTATGATATATAATATATATTTATATCATTTCAATTGTGAATTTTGTTTTATTGTTTTTCATTTGAACAACAAAATCTAAATTATGATGTACATTGTTTTTAAATAAATCATCTCATGAATAGTTATGGGGATAAATATAGGGAATATATTTTAAATTTATAACATGATAATTATTCTATGTTGATAAACATTTATTTTTATTTTTTATTTTATATCATACAAAATGATAAAATAGTTCTCATGTATACATGCAGACTACCACCTTGTGCACCGATGTATTTTTTATGTGTCACTTCTGTTCATGGTGGCTACTAAAATTGTATATTATCTATTAAAATTATAATTATATAATGAAAAATTTTATGGATATAATAATCCAAGACTTATTTGACCTTAGGAAACTTCTCACTGAAAAAGTAACCATTTATATAGTTAAATATATCATTAAAAAAAGAAATTTTTTAATGATAAGAGAACATACAAGTAAATCCTACTGAAATATATAATATAATTAATAAATTTTGATTATACTTGATTTATAGGATATAAAAAATTAGTTCTAGACTTGTTCAATGGGGTTTCATAATTCAATTTACACTCATTGGATTATACTTCTTCTTCGTTAAAAGTTATAATCCATGATTATTTAGGAAAATATATTTGATTTTAATATGTTTCATTTACAGTTTTGTTGTTAAATTATTGTTACATATTATAAAATAATTGTATAATTGTTTCATTAATGATATGAAATGAACATATATTACAAATATCAATAATATTTATTTTAGAAAAAATAATATTATGCACCTATACACTTTATAAGTTTTATATGTTAACTATTGAGATATTATATCATTAATGAATATTTTCTCATTATATTTAATGTTATTTTTATGTTTTATAATTCATGATATATTTATTCAAATGTTACAGATATTAAAAAATAATTCATGGTCTTAATTTAATTTCATTGACACATAATTCAAGTAATACAAAATGTTTAATATTATATAACTAAGTCAATTCACCATAAAATTATTTTAATGTATTATTTCTTGGAATTAATGTATTGTAAAGAAATGGTTTTTTCCATAAACCATTTTTTGTTTGAATAATGTATTTTGAAAATTTTAAGGGTTTATTATATAAAACTTCATTCATTGAGAAATGTTTTGATTAATAATACTCAATTAATTTATATGGCGTATATACTAACTATTGAAATATAATTTAACGAATATTATTCATGTCATGTTATATTATTTTACATTTTAGGTTATTATTCACAAATTTATTTTTGTTTTAAAATATTGTAAATTGTTTGGTTTTTTAAAAAAATTACAATAATTATTTCAAAATAAAATTATCCAAAATATTTGTCCATTTTGTTTTTCATAATTAAATAATGATGTCTTATAATGATAAATTATTTTTTAATGTTTTTTTCTCCAAAAATATACCTTATAATAATGTTTATAAGGAAACATATAAAAATTTTTCTCACATGGGTCACATTAGAATCTTTTTAAAATTCTTTGAAAAGAATGGTTATTTTTAACATTTATAAAATGAACATATTTTTTCAACAGTATAACTACTCTTTTATTATGATTCCTTAACATTTTCTTGGATAATTTTCCTTATAATTTTTTTTCCTATCATTTTTAATCAATATTTATTTAATGTTCTAGAGGAAAATAAAATTTTACCTATATTTTAAGAAATGTTTTAAATATAATTACAATTGTATTTTCATCATTATTAAAATTCAATAATGATTCTAATGAATCTATAGGGATATAATTTTTTGATACCATTCATATAACTCCTATAAATGGTTTATGATAATATTTTAAATATGTTTTCATTTAACCTTATTATTTTTCAAAGCGATAAAAAAGACAAAAAATAATGGTCTCATTCTATGTTTTTATATTAAAAAGTGAGCAATTCATATTTTTTATCATTTTATGGTACATTAAAATATGTATTAATTATTGAAGGGTAATTTCATTTAAAAAAAATATTAGTTTTTTTGTTAAAAACTAAATATGGGTTGGTCCATTAAATTCACTTAATATAAAGGGTAAAGTGACAAAGATAACTTTTTTCAGTTACTCATAAGAGAATGAGTTTTACTAAATATGAGTATATTATTTGAGTTAGATAGGATAATTGATGTAATTTAATTATATGAGAAATGTAAAAATAGTGAAATTAATAAATAAAATAAGAATTTTTATTCTGAAAATTCATTATTATAATATTGATAGGGAAAACACGTTCAATATTTTTATTTTTTATAGCATAATAGATATTGTGTATTATTAAGAATAATAACCATTAAAAATATATTTTTTTTAGTGAAAATTAATAATTAGTATATTCAGGATTATGATAATGTTAAATTTTTATAAAAAATAAATAAATGGCCTCGACCAATATGTTCTGTAAACAACCCGACCTCAATAACATGAAGTTGGTTATTTCTATATTACAAAGGAACTGGATACACCAAATAAAATTAAATAATAAATAAATTTTCAATACTATTTTATCACTAGATATATAATTTATGTTCAAATACATTTCTATACATAAAATTCAAAAAAATTATTTTATTTTAGAGCAACATTATTTCCATTAAAAATTCATAGACTATAAATTATAAAACAATTTCTAGTATCCTCTGTAAAATAAAACATAGTAATGGGGTGAGATATTATTCTAAATATGAGTACATGTAAAGTATATTATATCATTATTAAACAAAAATAATCATTGTTGAATGTTAAATAGATCAAACAAACCAATTTAAATAATAATTTAGTCATAAGTTTTAGTGATAATGATGATCAAATATATACATAAAAATATTAATATAAGAATGAAAATTGTCCATGGATATTCCAAATAATTGGAAAATCACATGAATATAAAATAAATATTCATATAATTAGGGAATTCATAAATACATAAATTATAAACAATCATTAAATATGAATCACAATACAATTGAAGACTCTTGTAAACACCCCATTTAACATTGTCAATGAATTTTTATAGTGAGACCTCTTGATGCATCGAAGGGGATATATAATTTTAATCAAAACACATCACATAATATTTCATATCCATTAGTCATCTTATTTTTTTAAATATAACAAATATAATATTAAATATCTAAAAAATGACATTGAAAATCTTATTACGCATCCTAATCAATTAACATAGTCTTATAGAATCCAGAGTAATATTTTGAATGTTTATAACATTATACACCGTTACTAAAAAAAATCATAAAAAATCAAGATAAAAAAAGTATGTTGTCATTTTAACATATCACTAGTATAAGATTTGCTGAACAATGGGTTTTGTCATTGAGTAATATTAATTATATTAAAAGATCATTAAAAACATTATGCAGGAAAACAAAATTTCCAGTATGATTATAATCCTTTTAGAAATAAATATTTTTCAAAAAAAAAATGAAAAATAATTATTCAAAAATAAATATTTAAAATTATAATATTATGTAAAATATTTTGTTATTCACGATATTGGAATATTTTTTTCATGTTTTAAATGTTTAAACCAATATTCATATATCATTTTTTTGGTAAAATACAAAAAAAATATTTTGAAGACAACATGATGTTTCTTATCAATTTTCTTTTATAAAAAATGGGTAAAAATTTAATTAAAAAATAACTTATATAATATCAAGATAATTTAATTTTTTTAAAACATTTATTTTGATGGAAACAGATTTATTAATAGAATAGAGAAATAATGATGGATTTTATTAAAACAATCTCATTAATTACTAGTAAAAGAGATATGAATATGGTACATTTACCTAAATGTTTTTTGAATAATTATATCAGAATGAGATATCATGTTTTTAGTATATAAATTACAAATAAATCCCAAAATGGTGACTTAAAAAAATACAATATCATGTTGTGAAAAGATTGTTAAATAAACTGTTTCCACTATAGAAAATATTTAATTTCAACACCAACAAAGAAAACAAATTAATATTAAACATGGAATTTGATGAATATAGACATATTACTTATATAACATAACAAAGGGTTAGTATATGCATCTAATATAGTTGTAAATATTTTATATGTATCTAGATAGTAAAATAGAGATCTGAAACCAAAACCACATGTCTGATTTCCATGAAAACATGTATTTAAATCATTAATAAAAATTATTTACTTCATATTAATCAATTTATTCACAATAATAAAATATATTATGCCAAATATGGATTATTTATAGTATTATAGGAAATATTTATTAACAATTTATTTAAATCATTTTTTTGAGTTGTACTTTTTTCTTTTTAATGTTAGTTTTTGTACTGTAATTTATATCCTTGTGCTTTGATCATGGTTCCATAATCTATATAACTTTTTAAAAAATATACCATATATAATTATTATATATCTATTTATATTAATCTATATATTTTAGTGATTGAAACTTGATTATAACATTCATGGATATGATAAGTCACACGTACGCATAAACACCAGTTCCATTATTATTGATGGTTTGAATGAATGAAATTTTAATTATATATAACCTTTTAAAATTTAGTTATTATTTATTATATATCAGAAACATTTAAAAAATATATTAATATTATGTTCCATGTAATGTTCAAGGGAAAAAAATTCAGATTGCTTCATGAAGTGATAGTCTGTCGTATACTGGAGTGAAGTCATTGTAAAATCCATTAAATATAATGGAAGAAGTTATATGTCGTATCATCAGTTGAGACATATAATGATGTTAAAAATATAATATAAATTAATTTAACATATCTTTAATACCATCCTTTTTAAATTTAAATTCAATAACACAACGCATCGGTTCAAGAGTTGGTATTCCTCAATAAACACATAGTAATGTTATTATTTTCCTTGAGGCTTTTAGGTAAAAAGGTAGATGTGTTATTATAATTAATAAATATATAAATTCCCTATATATCACATATATTACAGATACATCATTTTATAACACCATTATATCTACTGATGGAAAACATTACATTATTTTACGAGGCGGTAGTCCGCAATACACAAGATATATGATTTCATTTCTCATTTAATGGTAAAAGAAATTGTTATAGATGACTCCCATAACATATAAAATAAATATATATATTGATTATAAATATTTTATTATATAATAATCTTCAATGTGATTATATTGATGTTCAATAAGAATAAAAAATAAACAAATCACTATATAACATTACCTCTTCCTCAGACAAAATAATTAAGGTTACATAAAAATCCTTAGTAGGTGTGATTTATTAAAAAACCATATTCGATGTTATAAGTTTTTTATGTATGATTTTGGGAAATTATTTTCCTAACTATTGGTCTTTGGTAAATGAGGAGTTGAACATATCGTGTGGCATTTTACAAGGGGGGGGGAGAGGACACACTAGGAATGTTTTAATAGAAATATATATATATATATATATATATATATATATATATTTCGTATACCACGAGTCTACAAAATGAGAAATTTAGGAATCATGGAATATATGAAGATTAAATATTTACATTAAATATTATTTACATTTCTGCGATATTTCTAACTCATATCTTCTTTTAACCTTCCTATAGATTTTTTTTCAGCATATCCATCATAAATAATTATTACTATTTTTATTATTCATCATTAATAAATATATATTGAAATTATTATATATTAAAAATTATTATCTTTCAAAATATCAAATCAATTTTCCATATTTAGTGCACATATGAGTTAAATTTCAACTTAATATTAAACCTATAGATGTATTAAAGATGATTTTTCCAATGAAAAACAATCAAAGGATTGTAAACATTTCATATCCCAATTCATCATTAAATCTACACCAATGCCAGGAATATTATAAATGGTTATATTATTAAAATATTATTTATTAAAAAAATTAAAATATAGTATTTCTTAGTAAAAAATTTAATTTAAATGTAATATTTTAATAATATAAAAATATTTTCACTATAAATCTAAAAATAAATCACCTCATAATATTTTCAATAATTTACATTAAGATAATTTTTACATGTCTATTAGAAAAATTAATTATAAATTTTCTAATATAGAATAAAATATAGGAAAAAATTCACTTTTAATTATGTGTTCATACTCTGACTAAATTAAATTTCAGAATAATATTATTTTCCAAAAAAACATTTCATTTTCTTATAAATGTTTATTATTTCATTTATAAATTATAGAAAAAAACTGAATTCATTATAAACAATTATGAACAATATAATTCAAAAATTTGTGTATTCTAATTCATAACCAAAAATTTAATTTTATTGTAATATTTGTATATTCTACTATAGTTCATTTAGACTCATGGTGTTTATAAAAAAAACTATCTATGAGATTAAATTTATAGAAATATATTTAATGGGATTTTTATACTTAGGGTTATGTGTATGATAAAATTTCAATATAAATTTTGGTTTTTAGCATTTAGTGGTTTCACATTCTCATCTGTGGATGGTCTGGGTGTTGTATGCACTATAAAATATAAGGTTCATCTTTTAAAATATTATGGTATTCCAAGAGAATACCCTATAATTTCAATTCCTCACAGATCACGAGGGATATGGAGTCATTGAGCTTTACCCTTGGCGAAGAACCAGTCAATATTAAAAAACTAATGAAATAATAATATTGTTTTCCATGAAATGTGCTAGCTCTCTATGATTACACCCCAAAACATGTATTCTTGACCAATCCAAGAGTGTACCACCATAAGAATCCTTACCCATTGTGCAAAAAAGGGTTTAATGTAGAAATTTATACCTAAACAATAGCAATATGATGTTTTATGTTTTCCGTGTAATAAATTAATTATTATATTTATATTTTGTAATTTTTTCATTATATATACATGTATATTTGAGTAGATAATTTTATATTTTGAAATGAAGAAAACATGTTATATATTATTTTGTGAAAAAAATGTAGATTTAAATAAAACAATGTGTTTGTATAAATTTTAGAATTTGAAAAGAAATTTTATTTTAAAAATGTAATCTTATAATATTTATTTTTGTACAAATTAAAATATAATTTAACACATTTTAATATTAAATTTATATGGGTCAGAATATAATTGATGTTAAAAAAAGTATGTTTTAATAAATGTTTTTTATTTAATAGGTTAAATTATTATACATTCCTAATAATTTTTATATGATAAAACTTATTTGGAATAATATTTCTAAAATTATCCATTATTTATTTTTTCATAATTTTCATAGATAGTAGATGTTTTTGTTGATATTAAATTCAGGATAATGATACGATATTTATTGTTACATTAGAATAGCCAGAAATAGATTTATTAAATATTATAAAGGGCATCAGTGAACCAAAATAATTGTCCACATTAATGTAATTTGTTTTTTTAATCTTTTGATTTATTTTATAATCTCTTAGTAAATCCTCAAAACCCAATATTATATTTTATGATTTAAAAAACAATTCTTCATGAATATCAGTTACATCCACACTAGAAAATGTATTAATTTATGGATTTATGATCATGGAAATATAAATTATTTAAAAACAATCTATTCTAGAGAAATAATTTTCATAAACTATAGAAATTTTTTGGGTTTTTATTATTGTATCATATTGACTATTACACCTATTTTTCAAAATTAACAAATATTTTCACCATACTATGTTCCAAATACAATCCAAAAATCTTAGTAAACATCACTATATACACATTTAGGAGAAAATTTACTCTCTATGTCTCTTTATAGGGCCCTTTAAAGGTTCCCACTAGCACATAAGATCCTATTCCGATTATTTTAAAAGGTCTCACCCAATGAAAGGGACTCTCTACCCCTCCTCTTTATTATTGTACATTATTTGAAACATTCCCTTCTGATTTCAAAATTCCTATATTATATTATTTTATAATCATCTATAGAATTTATTATTATTCCGATGTAACGTTATACCACCTTCCAAAATCATTCAGCACTTATATAAATATCAACAAACATATGTGATGTGGAATATTTTTTCTTACAATTTTTCATTCCAAACATTGACTTATTGAATACACATTCTAATTTCCAATAAAATATAATAAACTATATATATATATATCCTTTTTAATATTTCGAAATCCACATATATAACCCACACTCCATAATTGTGGGATTAAAAGAGATGAATTCTGTTCTTATGTTTCATGATCTAATTTTCTCAAAAATGAATTTACACAATTTCAATATAATAGAAGGGTCTGTAATTATACAGGACTACATTTGAATGGGTAATGTTGCCTTTCTCATGATACATCATTTATGGTTCACATGAGGTTATACTAATCACGTTACATGTTTATTTCTTATTGATTAGTACTTAAATTTTCTTATGAATTCATGTTTTATATGCATTCGACATTTATATGTTTTCTTGAATTTTCCACCTTATATATTGCACCAATCTTCATTTATATAACTCTCATTTGTTAATTATAACTTTATATGACTGTTGTATTATTTTCATCATGTTAATCAATATTTATTACCATAAAAGGATTTATAGGTCACCCCATTCATTTATATGTCCTCCATTTATCCCATGATTTTTTACAGTATATATAAAATTTAAGGAAATGTTTTAGAGTTTTTAAATAATGTTTCTGAATACATATTTAATGTTGTTATATTATTTATTAATAACATAAATACACTATCCCTCATAACCATTTATGACTTTTTTAATGTGTACCTTTATGTCATAAATCATAAATTAAAGTGTAATAAAAAATTTCTTTGGATAGTTGGTATTAGAGTAAGGTATATTTATTTTGGACTATTAGGAATTCATAAACATGTAAAATTATTATGAATATTTCGAAAAATGGATAACATTCCCAAATATTGGTAAACTATAAATTGAAAGGTTTCCAATAAAAAAAATCTCTATCTGGATATGAAATGTTGATGTAGATGTGGAATAGTGGAACCTAGGGGTAAATGCTCCAAAAAGGGTGAATTGGGTATTAACTATATCTTTACCTAGTACATGATAAGAGACCTTGTTTCACACCTAATTCAACACTTTTAGGGGATCTGATTTGATAAATTTAGAATCTATCTTTGAACTATTATAAATGGAATAACAATTACTAGAAAATATTATATGAGGAATGAATCCACAGATATTGTAAATAAAAACCAATAAATATATAAATTAAGGAATATATATCATTTTGATCTATTCCTACAATGATCATAATTCTTGTTTAATGATTTTAATATTATCATATGTTTCATCCATAATTTTTCCTTAATTATAGTTAATTGATGTAAATATTAGGAATGCAATCTACAAATGGATTGAGGGGAAATGTGATGAATTCAAAATTGAGATCTCTAACCTAGTAGGAGTATGTATTGAGAACATCATGAAAATAATTTCTCTAATAAATATATTTTTTAATGAAAATTTTAATCAGAATGAATATTCACACCCCCTAATAAAAAAATATTTCTAATTGAGGTATATTTGCGAAATTTTTCTTGGACCTATAGTGGATATTTTGATCCATAAATCATAGTGAAATTTGTTACGTCCATTGAATCATTTTTTCACATGTTATAATTATCTTGGTATAAGATGTTCATTCTAGTTGTTTTTCATACAGAGGGAGAATCTGATAAACGGTGGATGTTAAGAAAAAATATGATTCCTAAAGAGGATATCAATAAGATATAATATAATAATTATATAAAATGATTTTCCATAATTTTTTTATAAAGACCCTACCTTAAACATTACAGAATATTGAATTATTATAATAATTCACATCAAGGATCTTTTCAGGTTTAGTTAATTTGCGAATTAGGTCATAACATATACATAACATCTTTAATATTACATGTAGACACTTTTACACAGTATCCATTTTTTTGAAATAAAAACTCTTGAACGAAAGATCCATGCCTAGTTTGCTTTTTTTAGACAACATGACTTTTCCATGAAACCATCCTTGACCATATTCATCTTTAAGACTAGTGAAAAACATTTCAAAACTTGGGATGAGCATAAAAAGATTAGTAAGGGTTATAAATTAAGGAAAGAAAACAATAGTCCATTAATACATACATAACATAAGATCTTTAACATACCTTATGAAATCATAAGATTTACCAATAACACATAGTAATCACAAATCATAAAGGTAACTTGTGGTATCAATAACATACTAACATTGTAGCTTTCACATCTATGTAGGGAGTTACATTAATAATAAATATAATAGTATATTCCCTAAATCACATAGGAGAAACATTCATGTTTACCTCTATCATGTTACCCAATGAATTGGAGAGCTATCTAAGGCTCACCCACCAAAATTTATCTTGGATCCACCAGTATAACTAAACAATATCCCTGAACCACAACATATTAATAACACATAAAACAAATAATAAAGAAATATAAAATTTTGACATTTCAATCAAATTATATCATATAAATATAAAGACATAAAAAAATCCATTATCAAAATTGTTTTAAATAAAAAAAATACGTAAAATAGTATATTGTATTTAATTTCCTTTTAAAATCATTACGAATCGTTAATGAAGAAAAAGATCAAATAATAGTCACAGTGACAGAAAAGGTCATTGTCTCTACTTATATTAAAAAGAAACATTCTTTTTTCATTTAGTAAAACACCTCATAAAAAAATATTCCCATTGAATGAAATGAATAGCCAAAGGTGTTTATACACCATATAAAAGAATGTTGTGTATAAAAAATGCCTCAATGAATGGAGATTGTGATGATGTGCCTTACCTCATTCCGACATGATCCGTTCGTTCATTAATATCCTAAATAATAAACTAAAGTCAATTTATACTTGATTAGGAAACTTTTTTATGTTTATTATTAAATTTATATCATTTATTATCATGTTATAAAAATTATTTAATAATTTAACTTAATTATAGTCATTTTTTTGATATTTGGAAGTTGAGTCAAAAATGATCTTCATATAATTACAACATGTTCACGTGGTCAAATGTCCATTATCTCCATAATGATATTCATGATTTAGATATAATATATATTATATATATCAAGTATATATTTGTATTTATAATATTCTCATAACATTTGGAGATAATAAATGAAATGCACCGTTCATGGAGATGGTATGCCTTACGTACGCATGAACAATACTTGCATTTATATTTCTTATATAATAGAATGAATAATTAATGATGCATAAGTATATAATAATTCCAGTATAATATCATATATAATTTCAATAACACCATCCATTATACGTTTCACATATGGAATGAAAGAGTCATTTCACTTTAATGGGTCAGTAGTCCGCACTTCATCAAATGAAATTATTATATTTACCCATTATAGAAACCATAAAGGTGTGCTATAAATGACAAATAATGAAGCACATATACACTATAAATAATATATATATTACATATAAATATAGTGACATCTTAATGGCCACAGTATGATGTTGTAGGAGAAGATAAAACAATCATCGTTTCGTGAGGTAGTAGTTCACCGTCCACGGAAACATAATGTTCTTTACCCATTAGATAGATGTGTGTGTAATTATAGATTTAATAATTATAATAACAACATCTTAATATATTTATGATACTGATGTTGTTATATAACAAATAAATACTGATATTATAGGGGGGTGGAGAAGTAAAATAAAAGAAAATAACTTTAGAGAAGACGTTACCTTTAAACTGGGTAACTCCCATTGGTTTGAACCAAAATGATTTATTTATTTTCCTTCTGTCTATGGTATGGAATCTAGGTGGAATATAGGGATAATGATTCCACATTTGGTCAGAGGTTGGACGTGCCAAGGGGTGTGAGAGGTGTGGATAATGGGTTCGAATTTAGGGATTTTTATAAGGGGGTAGGTGGTCTTTAGGAATGTTTGAAAATATTATTTTATTATATAATAAATTTAGGTTTATAATGGACCATAAATTATTAAAGATAAAGATAAAATTACTATTGTAAGAAATAAATTCATCCAATAAGAATTGGACAGGTTTTGTATATTGTCTTAATCTTTATAATCTTATTTATTTAAAATCATTCATTAATGAGGTAAACACTGAATCATTATTGTGTTATAAATTAGAATATTTATTTGATGTATAAAAATTATAAAAAAATACAATAATGTACTAAATATTTATATATTTCAAATTAATATTTATAGTATAATAAATGACTTATATAACCCCATGTAAGAATTGATATACTAAAAGATATATGTTTATGACATTTTTTCAGTACATTAAATTAACTAATATAAAGTGTCATTATCACTCATAAGTAGCTCTATGAGATCCCAAAATTGACCCAATAATGAACATGGTAGAAACTATGTCAAACAATAATAATATGACACATGTTTTGATAATTTTAGATTATAATAATATTATTTTTACCTTGAATTACCATATTTACCTTTAACAACGGTAAATAAAAGTAAAAAAAGTTACTATTAAAAAAAAATATTTTCATCTTATTTAACCACATTTTACATACTAATAATAGCCATTTATGTCTTATTTTCAAAATTCAATTCATTAATGTAGTAAATTTTCATTTAAATAATGAATTTGGGTTTTTAACTACTACTTAGTGTCTTCAATATTCATAAAAAATTGATGTTTTTCCGAAAAATAACAACAATTAAGCATAAGATATATTTGAAATTTTGAATTAAAAAATGATGTCTATTCTTCAAAATTTATGAAATATAATGAGGATTAATTAATTTATAATTAATTTCAGTTGTCAAAACAAAAGCGTGTTTTTAAAAAATATTAACCATCAAAAGATTGACACTTGTTTATGTCCAATTTCAAAGTGAAATTAATTCAAATGACCAATATTGGATTAAATGGTAAAAATATATTATAATTACACTTTAAAACCTATTAAATAGATACTCAATCCAAATAAATAAATTAGATTAAAAGGAATTTTTGGATTAAAATAATGTAGTTTTAATTATTTATTAAAAAATAAATATTTTCAGAAAACTAGAGAACTTTTTTAAAAGTAATTTTTGATGTTTGAATTCTAAAGAATGATTTTATTTTTTAAAATAGAACATATATAAGTTTACCAAACTATATTTAAAGAGGGTTCTCCATCACAATGTAGTAAATCGACCTTTTAAAAAATATTAGTGTATTTATGCTTAAAATAAGATTCATTCACATTTTAAGCCTCTAAATTTGGTTGGATAAATGTAATCAAATTTAACAAACATGTAGAAAAATATTTTAGTTTTTTCTATTCATTACCTCCATTACAACAAATAGTCATTAACTACCATTTAAGATAATATTATATAATTATTTTTCAGTATGACTCAACATTGTGTGCAGTATAAGACGTTGGAGAAACCCATTTTTACGTTTCAGGTATGCCATCAAACATATCATCACCTTTAAAGTAAAATAAATATTTAATTCAAAAATTTGAATATATATTACAAAATGTCTTATTCATTATTTTCATGTGATGTTACAAGTTTTATCACACTTTTCCATGTCAAATTCATATGGATTCCCACATCCTTAAGAGAAAAGATGATTAATCCATCCGAGTTCAAATGGTGTACATCAAAAAACAATATTTATATTACTATTTATTTTCTATTGACCCTAAAATTAAAGTAAAACTCTTATTGGTTTGGATAAAGCTGAGTCAATGATATGATTCGTAGCTTAAGACATCGATAGCTACAAAGAAATTTTATAATATTCCTTCAAATTCAAATATGATATCAGTTAATCATCACGTTATCACTTATCTTGAGATAGGTAGTAGATAATGTCTTTAAATTTTAGATTTGGTATAGAGATTTCACATGGTGTATGTAAGTTTAATATCCAAATTATCATATGTGTGAGATATTGAATCCAAAATATTTCCTATTGAGGACATGAAAATTATTTTGTTTTGAGAATGAAGGGAATCAAGCAAGTGAATTCTGTCAAGATAAGTCCATTAATGTGATGGAAAAAGGTAACACTCCATTATACCATTAAACTATTTTTCAATTTTTAAACCAAATGGAAGAAGGAATCTATTTGAACCAATCCACTATGGAAGTGGTTGTCGATGACAATAATTGACAACAACCTTCAATGAGAAGTGATAAAAGGTTATAACAGCCATGGTTCATCCTGAAAATTAAGTTGTGATATATAAATTATAAATTAATTCAATGATTATTAATCTAATCTTTGATTTAGGATGATCAAGTCATTCCATGTAACCCATGTTTATATGATCAATTAAAACACCATCATAAAACATAAATGTAGATTTATTTTTGAAAATTAAAAATGGGTAAATTATTTCTTCCCATGTGTACATCTCCCCATATACATATTATCAAATTGAACATCCCAATAAACCACATTTTCACCCATTATTATAATTTTATTCACTTCTCGGTATTTTATGCATACCATGTATATATATATCATAAACTACTATTATTTGGAAATAAAAATTCTTATTAGTTATCACTATATAAATCTATAAAAGTAATATAATGGGGGTGAATCTTCGTTGGTGTCATCCTCTCATGAGAGGATACAATTTGGTTATAAAATATTGTATAAAAATAAAATAATAGAGAAAATTAAAAATATCATCTTTGCTGATAAGGCCTTTTTGAATAAATAAACATATAAGTTTCCTATATAACAATATATTCATACATGTAGTTGATAGGTGGAGTTCTTGATTGAACATATACATAGAGGTCTATCAATATCATCTTCATTATATATAATGTCAATTTTTTTGTTAAATATATGAAGAAGAACTTATAGGAGAATGATTATAAAAGACTTATATGCCTATGTGCTTCACAATGTGGTGCTTAAATACTTTTAATATGTAAGAAAGACATGGAAATGTAATTCTGTAATGATTATTGATAGATTAACATAACCATGATAATGAAAAAATAACCCATATCATGGATTTATGACTTGTTTTATTAGCTATGTAGAGCCTAATAATTATATATGTTGGATAATAGAGCATATATATCATAATGTACATGTGATTAAAGAGGATATCCAAAATACCGATTCTTTATATAGGGTATGAGCGCTAAAAGTTCACAGTGATTCCATTCAAAATAAAAAATTCTTCATGTATCTTTATTTAATTAATGAATATACATTTCAAGGATCACATTAAAACACATGTGGTAGTATTTATGGATTATATGATTATCTACTCTATAATAATGGATAAGAATAAATATAATTTTACTATTTTTGAAAATAAAGTGTACATGGGTAAGTTATATATTAATATAGTAAATTTGATTTTTTGATAGAGCATGTAACATTCAAGGGCCATGTTATACCTTTAAATTCATTATCTACAGACCCTGAAAAATATATGTAATTTAATGATGTTTTTGAACAACATATGTAATAGAGATCCATATTTTACTTTTAATATTTCATTGTTATCTTGTATTTTAATAGTATATATAATGATTATCAATCCCACTAAAAAATAATACTTAGAAGGGATTGATGTTTTTCTCGACTCAAGAATATGAGGCATTATTGATAGGGTTAATTAAAAGGCAAACAACTACACATTTCCTCACATTACTCACCATTGGGAATGGATTTATGATCTATAATGAATACAGAGGCATCAATTGTGTTCTAATGATAGGGGAAAACGTCCCATACTAATCCTACCATAAATTAATTATCCCTACATGAACCTACATATCACATGATCTAGAATTGGATGCAATGATATTCATGCTAATGATTATTAGACATATAGTGAAACGTGTGACATAAATATGTCCATAAAATCCTCAAGTATATATATTCACACAAATGGAGATCAATATGTTCTAATAGAGGTTGTTTGAGATTTTCAGGTTTTCTGAATGTTAAATCCATTACAATCCTTGTAAGGAAAATAAAGAGGTATATTCCTTGAGCAGAATAGATCTTACTACATAAAAAATGATGATGATATAAAAGGATCCAAGTTCTATGGAAATGAGAGGCATATAAATGGGAATAATAAAAGTACCATTATCCTACCAAACATAGATAATAGTACATTTTCCCATTAATTTCATTAGCAAGGAGTCTTACTATGATTATGTTGTGTCACAGACAAGGCAGAAAATTTTATGGAGTTTTCCTTTATTAAAAATTTAGTTATAATTGATGGTAATAAGATTTCTGTCAAACATAGACCATATATTAAGGGGAATATTTTAGATTATATGCATTAATCATCCTTCACTATTCAATCATGAATCTTTACAATTTATATTAATTGAATGGAATACATTTTTGTGATAATAGAAAGAGGGACATAGAAAAGTTTTTAATTTCATGATTACGTATGACTTTATTTTTAGGTTGATAATTTTAATTCTAGTGGTACGATGTAATAATTATATATTACTATATTGAAATGAGATAGCATTATATGTATTTCATGATTTTATTCCCCATGTACTATAATGGAAATAACACCATCTTGGTGGTAGTTTATCAGCGTACATATTCAATGTATCTAACTATTATATAGGAATTATTATCTTTTAAACAATATGGTATGATATAAAATATGTTTCTTTTTTTTAACTAAAATGGAGTTCTTCTCTCCATTTGTGATAGTCTAGATCAAGGGTTTACATCAATGTGGAGGATAATCATTCAGTAAGAATAATATAAAGAGCTACGTTTTAGTATTTATAAGAACCATAAAATTCATGGTATGTATAATATAACTATTCACACTCTATAGAATAATTTGATATAATTTTCTGTGGATTTACATGGATAATTGGATAAAAACCTTCCACAACAAGAGATATCAAATAAAATTTTACTCAATCTATAATTTAATGCACACATTATGAGGCTATATATGGGAGGAGGGGTTATAACCCATCATGATTGGATGAACATGGTTGTACTAAGATTATCAGTCTTTGTGCACTTCAATATGACAATACAATGCTAGAAACCATTCGACATCACATGAAATACATGAATAATCAATATAAAATCATGGAATGTAATTTTCTTGATGGTGTAGAGTTTGAAATATGTGATAGATTATTCATTAATATATCATCTTGGAAGAAATTCAGGAGCTTTTGGAAGAAGGTAAATATGAGTCCTAGATAAACCATCCACTCTGATATCATTGATCACATTGAAGCTATGACCTATTAATAACCACTAACACAAAAAATATATCATTATTATTATGTGTTCCATTTATCACTCTTAAAGAAGTATATACCATACCACTCACATGTAATTAATGTTGACGTGGTCTCAATGGATAATGAAATTTCATGTGAGGAGAAGAAAGTAAATATATTATATTGTTGTGAGAAATTTGTTTGATGAACGATAATTGAGATATTCAAATTGATATGGTGGAACTAGATGGTTAGGGATGTGACATTGTATATTGATGAGTTGATGACACAAATATTCCATGTTCCATAATATTGTACGATATTAAATTTAAAGGGGGATATTTCTAATGCGGTGAGGAATGTAACAAACCAATATTTTATAATGGAAATTACATTTTAAAATTAATTAATGAAACATTAAGTACATTAGTTATAGATAAATGATCTTCTTTAGTTATCTTATTGTTTTAAATTAAAATAATGAATAACAATAGTATAAATAAGTAATAGATCCTTTGTAATGTTACCACTATGAAATAGTGTATTATTGGTCACAATAGAGTCGAATTGAAAAAGGCATGTGAAGTGTTGGTCTCGAAAAAAAATCATCACACACTATGAAGCCCACATATCTCAGATTTTGTAGAAGATTAAGTCAACTGGATTTTACCAGAACCAGCATAATATTGAAAAATGAATCATGAAAATGATCATTTGTGGGAGAAGTTGTCACGAACTATCCCCCGACGCAGATGCCGTGACTACGCCAAAACTCGCCTTCCAAAGGCCAGGGGCTAGCGACTAGCACCGATAGCCATTTTCCCTGAAACTGGGAAGGAATTTCCTTTATAACCTATAAACACACACAACCACGCTCACAAAAAGACACAAAAAAAGTAAATTGTATAGTAAAATAGTGTGTATAGTAGACAAAGGGTTCAAAATACAAGCCCAACTGGAAAGTACAAGAAAACTAAAAATTACAAGTAGAGTGAAACAACTCTTTTGAACACCCACCAATGATCCTACATGAAGGGTGGGTACAAATCTTGAATAGTCATCTCTATGGTATGCCTCGTCTAATGTCCACCTCCAAGCTACCTCCAGTCCTAGTACCCTCATCCTCCATCAGCGTTGTCCATCGTCTGCACCAAACACAACAAGGTGCATGCATAGAATGTGTAGGGGTTAATATAATGATACTCAGTAGGGACCCTGAGAACCCTGAAGGTCTCTCATAATCCAAAAAAGGATAATCCAAAAAGCATGAAATCAACTGACAACCCTACTTAGGTATATTCCTATACATATACTTACGTTATCAAGTATACCCATCTCATTCACAAGGAATCAAAAGGCCAAAATCCTTATCCAACGTACAACTGTTCCACAAAGGAAAGAATACCACAAAGGTAACACGATAATGGTATGTACTAGAAAAGAAATGCCACACAGAAGAATACCACAATTGAATCACCAATAAGGTAAGTACCACAAAGGTACACCACAGAAAAGAATGCCACTAAGGAATCACCATGAAGGTAAGTACCACAATGGTATGCCACACAGAACATTAACCAAAAGTTATAGACTTAGCTAATACCAGGTATATCTTAGGTACATTTTTGAGGATGATTAGATGTAACTACTGAATCATTTCACTCTATTAAGATGAGGACCCACGTAGGATCCTAAATCAACAGAACAAGATATGATCCTATTATAGCAGACCCACATAGGATCCTTGTATAATAGACCCATGTATGATCTTAGAGTAGTCCACATGGATTACTAGAGTGGATCCAAGTGTAACTATCGAACACAGACCCACGTAGGATCCCAAAGCATATACCCACATAGACCCCTTTCTCATGATAAATCCAACTACATGGTTCCCCCACTTAGCTCTATTTATTCTGGGAGGATCCTCTCTCAAGACACAAGTTGATACTTTAACTTTCACAAAGTCAGATGAAAAAGTAATGCAAAGGAAATCCATGAAAAATGGGTCTCAACGGGACATATAGTGCACCAATCGGACACCCGGTCTGTATGTTATTGGCCTTTCAGTCCCCAGGGCCCGGTTGAATTCGTGTTCGATAAAACCTGGCTGTAGCCAGAAATTATCCAAAATTCAAGTGGATTATACCAAAATAACCATATTTTATCCAAGTTTTATGTCACCGCAGACAGTTCGCCATCGGATGCCCGAAGCTAACGATATGAATGAAAGAATGAAATGAGTCGAAGTTGGTCCAGGTCCGGTCCGACAGCGGACTCGGTCAACCCAAACCGGTTCAGGTCGACTCAGCCTGACCATAGTCCGGCCCTATGTCCAACCTATCCCACCAGTGTGGCCCCCGAGGAATCCCACCCTGTGACGGCCCGCGGTTCAGTGGAATGAAGCTTGGCGGCATGTGTTGCGATCCTCTAGGGCGGACAGCTCGGATCCCCAGCTAGCTGGATGGCCAGCCTCTTCTTCATGGTGCGGTTGCGGGCCACGCCATCACAGATGGTCGGCTCGGCCGTCAGCCCTCCCTTCACCGCTGCAATACAAGGTCGTGGATCCTGCATGTCGGGGAGTGAAAACGCATGCCTCCATCTCCCCATCACATGGTTTACTGTCGCCCATGCTCCGCCGTGGCCAACGGGCTGCATCATTTCTCTGGTGGCGTAGTCATGTTTTCATTATCGTCACAGCTGGTCGTGGTGACAACCAATGATCCTAAGTCCCACCAGTGCCAATCTCCGACACCGTTCTCCATCCTCCTCCATCGCGAGGAACAAAACAAAAACCCTAAAGGTTGTGGAGAGGTCGGTCCATGTTCGTTTGGCACGCACCCTCCATGTTAGGGCGGAAAAAAGCGGTTCATGGAGAGAGGTTAAACGTTAATGTAAAGTTAACGAAGATAAATCAAAATCACACCCCTACATCAATTGTTCGTTTCAGTTAGTGTGGAGGGAAGGATGGATGCTGGTTTATTGGATGAGTCGAGAGGTAGAATATGAAGTCGTTGAAGAATTTAGGCGTTCGATGCTCCGACAAGGAACTTTCTACCCAGGCTCAGGGTCGGTTCGTCATTCTTCATTGGAGTAAGTTCTTTATTGAAGAGGGAAATAATTCTACAATGTTCTCTAAGGCTTTGCGAACCCTTTTAAAATTATTTTTCCAATTCCAATACAAATAATAAACAACTTATTAAATTATAGTTTTCCTTTAACTATGATGATGTTGGTGTAACTAAAATCATTACGTTGGAATAATTAAATGTGAGGCTTCCAAGATACTTACCAACATTAAAGAGGGGGTTGGGTGGACCCCACCACTATAATTCAATTTTGGGGTTTTCTAGTTTAGGTGGTCCCCACCGCCATAACTCACAAAAAGTGGTTTTAAAAATAAAATAAAAGTTTGATCATTATTTTATTTGTATTTACACGAAAAGAATGAAAACTAACATTCACCGTCTTCCTACTATCATCAAGGTGAAAGTCCTTTTAAGAAAATACAAGCGCTGTAAGTTAAACAGTGGCCACATATTTCAATTATGAGCACCGGTTCAAATTTTACAAAAACCTGCTCACACGTTTACTAAAATTACCTAAAAAAGTTCCGAAATTTATTCCGGGTACATAGGGCCTCGAAATCAGGCGCCATCAATTTTTGCAGACATGTAATATTCTCACATAATTAAAAAAATTAGCATTTAAAATTTAGGTATTTAAATTCTCCTCACCTTAGGGATTTTAATCCCCTAAAACCACATCATAAAAAATAGGAAAATAGGTGGGGGTACTGAGCATGAATCTGAGCCTCCAGCTCCCATGTGCTCCATTAGAGGTTCCTGTGCTGCCAAATTACATGCACTAAAGGTATCAACTACCCACGAAGGACTCTCTCTTGTTGATCCTCAATCCCTATTGGAACATCCATAAATGTCACCCCATCTTTGATGTCCTACTCGCTATGGTCGATGATGTGAGATGGGTTGTGCACATATCTCCTCAGCTAGGATATGTTGAAGACGTCGTGAACCTGGTGCAACTGATGTGGAAGAGATAAGTGGTAAGCCACCCCCACTAACTCTGATGAGGACCTGAAAGGGTCTGATGAACCTCGATGATAACCTACCGCCCCGGCCAAATCTCTGCAATCCTCGTCAGGGTGAGACCCGTAGAAAAACGTGCTAACCCTCCTCGAACTCCAGAGGTCTCTGTCTCTTGTCGGCATAAGACTTCATCCTGCTCTGTGCAGCGTTCTTCTGCTCCTGGATGATCTACACCTTCTCTGTGGCATACCTTTCTGGTAAAACATAGGTAACACCACAAATATAGAAGTACCACATAGGTAACACCACGAAAATAGAAGTACCACATGAGTAACACCCTGAAGATAACACTATGAAGGTAAAAGTACCACACATGTAACACAATGAAGATAGTTTACCACATAGTTATAGTACCATGTTACATAACCTCAATAAAAAAAATAAATTAAAGATAGCTCACAATGAGTCTCAGCTCAAACCAGGTTTTCAGTGATGTATAGAAGTGCAGCTGATTAGTTGTGATGCTAGATCATATTATTCTGTTAAGAGGCACTACTTTTGACCATACAGAGTTTGACCCACACATGATCTATAGAAACAAACTCCATCAATGATCCACATAGGATTCGACCCACCCAGAGTCGATAGGTATCTATCCCCCACTGACCAACATATGCTCTGACCAACATAGGATTGGAATGCGCTGATCTATATAGTATCAATGAGTGCTGACCCACATAGGATCCTTATGCACTGACCCACATAGGATTGCTCAGCTCTGACCTGCACAGGATCACACCCACATAGGATTGGTATGCGCTCACCCCCATAGGATCACTGAGTGCTGAACTGTACATGATCTATCTCAAACCTCTACCTCACTTCAAGCCACTGGATTCCTTGTACCTAGTGCGCTCGAGTTAGGTAGAATCTACCCTCAATATATCGGTCATACCTCGACCATCACTAAGCTCCACAATGGAGTAATCTATATTACTGAAATTTCATTAGGGTTCCAATGCGATAGATGGTGAATCAATCAGATGTATGGTCTAAGAGTTATAATCATTTTAGCTCTGGGGGCCTGGTTGGATTTGGGATCGATCCAACCCAGACTTAATCCAACTCTCTAAAAACCACAATAGCAGTAAACCCAAAAGTACTATATCTATCCAAGGATTCCAATACCATAGACGGCTCATCAATTAGATGTCTGATTCTCATGATATTTCTCTTTATGTTATTCAAGGCCTGCTGGGGCCATGGTCTAGTCCGACCCTGTCAGACAGTCCCTACCCCAGCCGGTCAGTGTTGGGGCATGGAAGACTCATCCCACTGGGATGAGGTATGTCACGAACTGCAAGGGGGGTGGCCCACAACTGCGACTCGGCTAGAAAAGGGAGTCTTGAAAAGGGGCGGCGGCCCAGTCCGTGGGTGGTGACCCACCTTCGATCGGACCCAACCAATTTTCCATGACCCATCCCCTGGGGCATGTGTCGTCACAACCCTAAGCCCGACTTCGATAGGCAAGGGGCTAGAGACTATCATCAAAGGAGTATTCTATAACACTGGGATGGTGTTGACTTTATAACCTGTAAACTCACGCAACAAATCACATAGAAAGATACAAACATGAGTAAAATTAACATTAAAAAAGAGTTTGTATAGTAGGTTAAAGGGGCCAGAATAGAAGCCCAACTATAAAGTACAAGAAAACTAGAATGTAAAAGAATCCAAATAGATCCTATGAACACCAACCAAGGATCCTACCTAAAGGGTATATAGATACCTAGAATGGTCACAAATGCGGTACGCCTCATCTAAGGTCCACCTATGAGCTACCTGCAGTCCTGGTACCCTTATCCTCAATTAGCGTTGTCTGTCATCTGCACCAAATACAATAAGGTTTGGGCATAGCCCTTGCAGGGTTGCGTATATCAATACTATGTAGGGACCCTGAGACCCTCAATGGTATGACAAAATCCCCAAAGGATAAACCACAAATCATTTAAGCATCTTACAACCCTACATAAGTAAATGCCTATACATATAGAAATGTTATCATGTAAAACCATCTCAACACAGGTCCCAAACTCTTATCCAATGTACAACTATTCCACGAAGGAAATAATAACATGATGGTAACAACCACGCTGGTAATTATCACATAGGTACGTGAAACAGAAAAATTACACAAAGGTATCACCACAATGGTAAGTATCACAAAGGTACGCCACACAGAAGAATACCAAAAAGGTATCACCACGAAGTTATGTAATACAAAGGTACACAACATAGAAGATTAATACAAAAGTATCACCATGAAGGTAAGTACCACATAAGGCTTTCCACATAGAATAATACCACAATGGTATCACCACAAAGGTAAGTACCACAAAGATACACCACACAAGAGATTACCACAAAAGTAAAGATTCAACACACACTAGGTATAACATAGGTACAGTAGAATAGATGATCAGATGTAACTACTAAATCATCATACTCTGTTAAACAGAATACCCACGTAGGATCCTAAATAATCAGACCCATATAGAATCCTATCACATCATCAGACCCACATAGGATCATTGTACAACAGAACCACGAATGATCCTAGAGTAGTCCCACATGGTTTCCTAGAGGGTATCCGGGTGGGAACCTCAATCATAATCCCAAAAAGGATCCCAAAGCATAGACCCACATAGGAACCCTTTTTCATGTTACAGCCAACTATAGGGTTCCCACACTATGCTCGCTTGATTTTGGGAGGATCCGCTCCTCAAGCTACAGTTCGATACTCCAACCACCATGATCTTCCATGAGGAAGTATCGCAATGTACAACCATGTAAAAGGGGTCTCAACGCAACAGATGGTGCGTCAATCAGATGCATAGTCTGTATGTTATTGGCCTTTTAGTCCCAAGGGCCCAGTTGGATGTGTTAGATCCAACCCAGTTGTACCACAACATTATCCAAAACCCAAGTGGGGTATACCAAAAGGACCAACTCAATCCATTGTTTTCGGGGCCATAGAAGGGTTTTAAAATGGACGCCCTTAGCTCAAGATATGGCCGAAAGAAAGAAAACGATCGAAGTTGGTCCGGGTTGACCCGACCTAGTTCGGGTTGACCCGGTCTGAACTGGGTCTGGCCCTATGTCCGACCCAGCTCGTGGGTCCAGTACGGCCTGCCCCACGGTGCAGCGGCCTGTTGCGACCAGTAGGACGTCCCACCCCCTCTTCTACGCAGCGCAGTCACGCGATGTGCGTTCGTCGGCGGTTGACATCGAGACAGCCGCCCACCTCTTGTCTTCTCAACACAAGGTCACGGATCTTGCACACAGGGCGGTGTGGGCGCACACCACCATCCCCTCTATGCGGCCAGCCGGAGTTCTGGCCGCTGCCCTTGCTCCACTGCCTCCATCTTCGCGGTCAGCTGTGGTGTCAGCCGCCGCTCCCGAGTCCCACCGGTGTCAATCCCCGGAACTAGTCTCCGTCCTACTCCATCATGAAGATCACATAAAAAACTCATTTGATTGCAAAGAGGTTGGGCCATGTTCGTTTGGCCCGCACCCTCCTTGTTTGGGCGGTAGCAAGGGGCTCAATAAATTTTGAATCACAAAGAATGTCAAGAATGAGTAAGGGGGTATATAAATCAACAATCCCTACCAGAAAGGATCCGTAGGAGGAGGTGTGAGGAAGAAGAAAAAGTCATTGAAGAGTCGGCATTCGTTGCTTCCACAAGGCGCTTCTGATCCGAGCTAGGGGTCAGTTCCACGTTCTTCGTTGGAGCAAGTTCTTCGTTAGAGATGACACATTCTTTGTTAGAGAAAGAGTTTCTCAAAGTTCTCTCTCCTAAAATCCTCTCCCTTTACCAGTGATTACCCTAACCATGAAATGAGAGGACAATATTCATTTAAAATATGTTTAACAATTAATTAAAAATGAAAAATTTAAATAATTGTAGTTGGCTCCATTAATTAATTGGGGAGTTGGGAGGTTTTCCCCCATTAAGTGGGTTCGGGTGGTCCCCACCACATGAACTGATATTGATGTGTATATATAAGAAATGCAAGGATGTGTATCTAGAAAATATTAATACGAGGTTTTATGTTTTCTTTGTAGTAAAAAAATGATTATATTTATCCATTTTCATCATTTCATTATCTATATAATTATATATGAGTTTGTGAAAATATAGTTATGTATAAAGACACAAAAATGTTTATTTAGAATATATTTATTTTCAATTTAAACATTCACTTTCAATAAATTTAAAAAAACTAACAATATTTTATCTTGAGGTAATATTATTATAATATCCATTTCAATAAAAATTATAATATAATTTAATGAAGTCTAATGATATCCAAATAAGGTTTTGAAAATTATTATTACAAAAAACTAGTATTTTTTAATAAATATGGTTTTTGAATTCAAATTATAATTTCAAAATTGTGGTAGAATAATATTTATAAAATAAATATTGTTTTTGAAATAAGTACATTGAAATTATTCTCTATATATTTTATCATAATTGTATGAGACCGTTGAGATTTTGGGAAAAAAATAAAAATAATATAAAAGTACGGTATGTTTTTTGACATAATAATACTCAAAATATGTATAATAAAAATTATAAAGAGAATCCCCGAATGATAATAAATTTAGCATAAAAAAAAATTTATTTAGAGGTATTTGATTTTTTTTATAAACCCTTATTAAAAAATTTAGAACATATAATTATTTTGTTGTTTGAAATGAATTCATTTTTAGCATGAATAACTTCCACAAAAAAAAATGTATTATTTTAATGATTTTGGATCATGGAATTATATAATATTGTATGAAATAATATTTTTAAGGAATTATGGGACAAAAGTTTTCGAATATTTTTGGTTTTATTTATTTATCATATATAGACCAAAACATATGTTTAGACATTAATAAAAAATTCCCCTATCATTTGATGTATATACCCATAAAAAATCTATCTCATAATTCGAAAAAACCCATTGAAAATTAATTTAATTTCCATTTATATCTCTATGTCCATCACAAGGTATTCAGAAGCTCTTATGATTCAATTCCCATGATTTTATAACCTCTTTTTAATGTAAGAGACTCTCTCACTATCCTTTTAATTCATGTAAATTCATTAAACTATACCCATTTTATTTCCTATTATCAACATCATAGTTTTTTATTATACATCTGTTTACTCTCCAACTAATTTCCATGTATTTATATACCACATTTTACTCTCATTAAACCCATCCATAAACCTTTATTTACACCCATCAGGCTACCAATATTATCGTCTTATTTTTCATTCCATACATTTATATTTTTAATAACCATATCCATTTTCACCGAACGGTACTCACATACATATAAATATCCTTCAATTTGTTTTGTCAAATTCCTTGTTTTAAAAATAAATCCTTAAACATGGATATTGTTGGTTGGAAATATGTGATTTTATATTATTATCTATGTGTAATGAAAATTAATGTACATGATATAAATTCTATTGGTGGAACTGATATTATATAGCTCTCTAGGGAATTGTGTAATATTTTTCCTCATTATTTATCATTTATGGTGAATTATAGGTCATCCAAATCACAATATTTTATAATGTCTTCATCGTTACCATGATTTTTTTGTATGATATCATGTGTTATGTTATTTCAACATTCCAATAAAAACATTATGCTATGTTATTATATCACAATTTAATGTTAACGTTTATGATTCTTAGACTTATATGTCTCCATGATATGCCTCTTGAATTAATTTGATCATGTAATTAATTTTTATTCAATTTTTAGGATTTATATTTCAACCCTTTCATATGTATATCCCAATGTTATATAACTTATTTTCAGAAGATTGATGAACATTAATGACTTATTGTGTATTTTTATGTAACATTTTTGTATCATTGTTTCAATTTATGATGTTATTTACATATTTAATATAAGTACCTAGACCTCATAATATTTTTTGACTGTATTAAGTGTACAAATTTGAAATAAATTATTATTTAAGGTGTATTATGGATATGGGTTTTCAAAATAATGATGGAATTATCATGTTTAGTTGGTTTTATTATGAATTCTATATTTTCCATGTTACTATAATTGTTTGTTTATTAGTTAATAAATTTACCATGAGTCCATTGATCAAGGATTAATTTAATATTTCATCATGGTAATAGTCTCCCATTTATGTCATATTATATTAAATATTTATTTAATGTGTTATTTCCATTGTTATCAGTCATCATGGGTATAAAATCTTATATGTAATTCTCATTAACATTGAATTTTTTCTCAAAAAGTTTTTCACAACTTTTAATAATCAAAGTTATGAAATTTATAATTAAAATTTCTTCCATTAAATTTTTTTATCTCAAACTTCTTATGTTTATATTTCAAATTTTATAAAGATAATTGTTTTATATGATACATATAGAGGGTTTAATTGTGGGAGATGATGAAGAAATACTACATAACAAGAAAATATGGGTGTGATTAAAAATATATTCTACATAATCATATCGGTGTTATTATTTAAGGGATTTCTCCTCATAACTAAAACTATTATACTAAAATACATTTGGATTTATAAGTGGTCAAATATTTCAATAGGATGATGTAGTCATGGATGGTTAATACTGGGTAATGATAAATTATATCAAAACTAGAATATAAAGATTATGTTTTCATCACTAGATCAAGATTTACAGATTCATGACTATTACAATTTGTTTCTTAGTTAGGATTTGATAAATTTGTAGATTATTATATTTCTATATGAGGATAAAATAAAAGAAATTCATAGAATCATGGATTTTTAAAATTAATATGTATCACATGTTGGAAGGTATTCAAATCCATTTTGATGACTTAAGTGATGTAATTTTATGGTAATTATAGATAATTGGGGAGATGTTTTACTAGTTAGAGGTATATGCGACCTTAATCGTAATGCGATAGATTACATTAGAAAATTTCCATTGCATATTTGGTTAAGTAATATTAATATTATAAGTTTTTCTTTGAGTTTATTTTTTTCTTATCGATATTATTAAAAATATATTTTCAATTATTTGAGGAGATGATTAATTTTATTATTGGGTATTATTATTTAAATTTCATCATCAATGGTGTATATAATTATATGATGGATTCGTAATTTTTGGTAATATATTATCTTATTATAAAAATGATTCTTTAAATAATTTTAGTTGTAATATATTTTTATTATGTAAAATATCTCATGATATATTAGAGGTTAAAGGTAATGTTGCAAGATTATGAATATTTATCCGGAATATTCATTATTTTGATTTCTATAAAAATTATTAAATATATTTTATTGAAATAAATAAATAATGTAAGTATATTTTATAATTACATTTATGTTAATGGTAAAATGATCTCACACCTTTAGATAAACTATCTTGAATATGGATTTTTTTTTCATTTTTTCTGACATTTTTGATGATTTATGGTATTTTCCAAAAATAGTCTTTATATGGTTATACAGTTGTTAAATTGCTCATGATCGAACACTTTCTGGTGTTAATGTTATATATCTATCTAGATCATTATTCTAAAAATACATTTCTCCACCACAAAAGTATTTTCACATCCCACCAATGTTTATCAATTCGAAATCCTAGTTATGTTTTATTCAAGATGATCTTTGTAATTCAATTTGTCTCTTTTCAAAAATATTTTTTGCTAAACCTTTTTTCATTTTGGGGTTTAAAAAATTAATTTTAAAATGATAAAACAATAAAATAAAAGTGTCGAGAAAACAATTTGAGGACTCAATTTATGTAAGGGGTGAATGTAATACCCTAAAATTTTATATTAAGATTTTTTTTGAAAATTAACATGACACACAACTCCATTATCAAATCATGATTTCTATTTCTTATTTAGTTCTAGTTTATTTTTTGATCTCGATACATTTCTCAGGTTTTGTTTGTGATGTATAACATCCAAATGTTTTAATGTAATATTTTCTCTAACAAATTTTTATTCAATAGCTTGTATTTCACTAAATTTTAGGTTTAAATGATCTATGAGACCCCTAAATATAAAATGACAATTATAACCTAGTCGTGAGGATAGAATGAATTAATATAACTAATTTATGGAAATGTATCATGAATTCATTCTATAACATTTATTCTATATATTATTTTTTATATCAATAAATTGAGTGAAATAATATTTTTAAATGAAATTAAGGAATTATATATTTTGAATACATAATAAAATATTTTTTATATTCATCAAGTATATATTTTGTGTGATAGATTATGAATAAACCCTATTTTATGTATAAAAACATATATTTTTATCAAAACAATAATTATCATCCTTTTAATGGTGACCCCTGTTAAAATAATATTTTGAGACATTAATAAATTTTGTCTAAAAATATAATCATTTTATTTTGATGAGAGATATAAATATTTACTTTGGATGAATTTATGATAATTTTATGATAACATTCATGTTTTGTGGAATAGTATAAATGTTGAAAAATATAAATAAAGAAATTTAATTTAAAAAATATATATATTTAAATAATAATATTTAATAGTTTTAAAGTATAATTCGAAAATATTTTTATCATTTAATATAATTTATGTCATTATAATTATTTTCACATTAAACTCATATATAAAAATATATCAATGCTTTGCAATGTTTTAAATTAAAAAAAATTCACTAATTTTGGAAAAAAATATTGATTTCAAATTAATAAATATAGATTATGTGTTCTTAATTTTGAAAACATGATTCCATTATTGGAAAAATTATATAAAAATTATATATGTTGTATTATTTTATTTTTGGGCGTTGTGAATAGTTACAGAAGTAATTTTTTTTATATTTAGTAAATAGGTAAATCAGTTAATTAAGGGTAAGAATACTATTACAAAATTACCGAAACACATGTTTTAATAACATTTAATGAGTGTTAATAGACATAAATAATCCTATGGTATAATTTGAATCCTTTTGAATCCACTTGGACGTGAATATGGAATTTATTTTATTTCATTTTATGAATTGTTTAATATGTCTCACTCAAATTATACTCATTAAATTTATTTAATATAATTATTTATAGAAGTAAAATTATATTATAATTAATCATTTGATTGATAAAATTATTTTTTTATAATGGTAATATATTTTTTATTTTTATGAAATAAATAATTACCTCATTAACTTATACATTAATGATGCATAAATTATTTATATGAAGAAAAATAAATAATATAGTTTTTATTAAAATAATAATACTCATCATAAACCCAAAACCTGACCAAATATAATTTATGACGTATACAGTGAAAATAATAATCCTTGGTTCAAGTTATTGACCTCATGGAGAATTATATACAGGATTATGACACTTATATTATTTATTTATTTTCATATTAAAGTGGTCATCTTCATAAATTAAAAAGTATAAAATTTTGATTATTTGATATATAGAAGTTAAACTATAATAAAAATATTATTATAACATCTATCATATTTTTCATCAGTTTATTTTTTAATTTTCACTATTTATCCAACAGATAAGTCTATAAAATAATAATACAAAATTCATGTAATAATTAATTATTAATAGAGGGAAAAAATAAATGTTATAAAAAAATGTTAACATAACTATAATTTGGGGGAAATTAGTATTTATAATGAATTTTCAAGATAAAAAATACCTCTTAGGAATATAATGAAATATTTTTTTACGATTTTAGCTACATACCTTTATATTCTAATAAATCAATGATTTAAATATTGTCAAAATTGACAGTATTGATTGATTTGCAAAATAATGTATTATAAAATTATTTAAAAATCAAAAAACATTTTTTTAAATGTATATAATAATTATTATATAGTATAAAATTTTCTCATATTTTTTAAAGGTCCATTTTACATAAAATAAGTTAATATTGCACCATTTTAATATTTAATTATATGTAACCGAAGTTAAACATTAAATATAAAAACTAAATTCTAATTAAAATTTTAAGATTTAAACTGATAGATATACCTCTAAAAAATTTATTTATATAATATATTTCCACCATATCTAATATTATATGTGATTTTGGGTAGTTTTGGAGGTTTTTTATTGTGTTTTGATTTATTATAAATTTATATTTTTGATGTTTCCAAAAATGGTCGTCACCTCAATTATAAAAGAGAACCTCCTCCCTTGCCTCTTCACTTCATGTTGATCCTTCATCATCATCCATTCCTTACAATTTTCACTTATCAACTTCACTAGTTATATTATATATAATCTTGTTTTATTCAATTACCAACCCTACTACTCTAGGGGGAGATTTAGAGGAAGCACGATGAAGAGGAGGACATCTCTTCTACTAATTCATTCATAATTCATTCTTCTTATAATTCTAATTCATTATTTGATTAATTATAAAGTAATAACTATAGTATCACATATAAAATAATATTTTATTATAATTATGAATCAACCATATCCCCCCTCATATCCATCCAATATAAAATTAAATCACCACATGTGCGTACATACGACTTACTGTATCCATGTTATGGTGTAATGTTTTTCACCTTCCGCATACAAGGACATGTATAATAATTCAAATACTAAATATATATTATTATTATTAAATTTTATTTATTTTTTAACATCACACACCATCCAATTCATTACTATCCAACAATAATGGAAATGATATCATCGATTGTGCGTACGTACGGCCTAATGATCTTCATTAAATAATAATTATATAAATGTGAAAAATAAACAAAAATGGTATATATTATGTTAATATAATTTTTAATGATATAACTATGACGTAAGAAGGACAACAAGAACTTATTTGATAAAACTCACATAATAACACAAATAAGTTGATATCTGCATTATGTGTAACAATGATATGTTACTAAAAACATGTGATAATATGATCATATATTTTATTATAAAAATAAATATGATTCTGAAATAATTCAATGAAATTATCTAAATAATTATAGAAGAGGATTAAATACATATAATGGAAATCAGACCTCTGGTAAGGGATAATTTTTCAATCTCATTACTATCCAAGATTGTTTATTCATAAGTATTTATTGTGGTATATTTATCAACCACATCCATGATCCAGAAAAATATAATACTATTAATATTTTTTTAATATTTTTGGAAGTCAATTATACACATTCATTAGTTTTTACTAAATGTTATGAAATTAATCTTTTGTCATTATTCGATATGAGGTACTTTTTGACATTTTTGAAAAATATATGAGGATATTTTTTATAAATTATAAGTCATGAATATATTTTTACACATTTATAACATCCCATTTCGTGGAATCTTCTTGAATAATAATATAATTTTATTTTAATTTTAATTATTTTCATTTAATATCTCATTGAATTTTTTTTGAAAAATGTATCATTTTACAAAAAGGGAGGATATTTTTCTCAAGAATTAATTTCACATGTTTTATTAAAAAAATTCCCATTTAAGATGAAATTTACAAAATATTTTTATATTTATAACCCTATAATTACTATTATTTAATTGTGTTTATAATGGAATGGTATTTTTTATATCCATTTTATTTATATTGATTATGATAGAATGATGTTTAAGAAACCCATTTTATTCCTTAGGTTATGATATAATAGACTATTTATGTTTTTGTGGTGCACGTATGAATGATTTAATTATGAGATGGGTGATACCTATATCTACCTGAAATTAATTTTGTAACAATTTATATTTAATGAGATAGAAATGGCAGGAATGATAAATGATCTCAGTTCAATAATACATGTATGGAATGAAGAGTGAACATGATTCAGTAATGGAATTTTCCTGATATGGTGGCCTTTTAAATGTGCCTTGACTGTTATGAAATGATTTTATATTATTATTTGTATTCCATAAAATCTCATGTCTTATGTTAGAATTTTGAGATTATACACACTTATTACTATAAACTTTAATCTGATAACATGATATCACAATCTTTCATGTAATGGATTTGACTCTAAAATGATATGATCTTATGTTTTATGATTATGATATGACTGATATATACATTATTTAACCTTAGTGAGAATATGAGCTCAAACAATCATATGTTTCTTTTCCCTAGTAAAAAAATATTGGTATGAAGTATGGTATGTTATAATGGATTATTGTTAAAATGAAATAAATAAGAGATTTTGTAGATGTTTAATGAACCAGTTGTTTATGTTTTATAGTTTCTATGTACAATATACATATATTGTTCTATCATGTATTTATTATAATTTTTAATGAATATAAATTAATTTTGAATTAAGATCAATGTATTTCATATATATGTCAATATAGTTATTATTAGAGTAAACTTTTAGTTAACATTTGGAAACTGTGATGATAAATCCTTTGTAAAAACCCAAAGGATATGTTGATGTCCAAATAACAATACTAGTATTTTAGAAATGGTCATGAACAAGCTATGATAAAACCTAATGTGAACTAAATTGAATTTTATCGTTGATTATTTTATTTACCATTATGATTAGTGTTCCTCATAGAATACTTATTTGTTTTTTCTGTTTATATAACCTGAAGGAACAACATTAATATTGAATGCAACAGACATTGGACTGATTTTAATTAGGATAAAACAAATTTTATAGTAGATGTAATGAATAATCTTTTAGCTATGATCATATAAATTTATCAATCTAACAATCATGCAGGACATCAATATGAGAAAATGAGGGAACAACCTTCTATCAGTGGGTATTCTGATCCATTAGTGACTGAACAATGGATCAGTACCACTAAAAATTTATTTTTTGTTCTCTAATGTTTTAAAAAACATAATTTCACTTTACTATTGTATCATTTGAAGGTGAAGTTGATAAATTGGAGAACCATATCAAGAATAATAGTAAACTAAATGAAATTGGGTCGATGAAATGGATGAGGTCACAAAAATATTTTCCAATAATTACATTGCATGTAATCTTCTAAAAAAATTGAGAAGGTGTTCCTCGAACTAAAGAAAAATAATGAAAACATCCATTGGTACCTATGAAAATAATTTTATAAGGATTAATTTGAATGATTCTATAATTATTATCCATCCATAGGGTAATATTGTTTGATTCTTTAGAGTATTAAAACCAAGACCGCAAGGAGAGTTATCCATAAGAGAAATTAATAATGATGAGGAGATCGTTCAATGTCCTCTCAAGATTGAGATATAATTTTTTTAATATATTAGTCTTATGGGTTTGATAAGAAGTCAAAAAAGTAATTCAAGGAAAAGTTTAATGACAACAATAAAAATAAACTAAGTTTTCTCTTATGCTAAATGTGTTGAAAAAAGTATTGAGGGATTTGACTTATGGGGACTAGTAAATGATTTATGTCTAAAAAAGGATAGCGGGAAGTTGAATCCTGATGTGATGAAAATAAGATGTAAATTGATTCAATTATGTAAAAGGATATACATAATGCACCACTTAAATTTAAATTATACATGTGTATGTAAATGGGGAATTTGGTAAATAAATGCCTTTATCCAAGGGATATTGAAGCTGATCGATGATTTAAAACTCTTAAGGCCAATGACAAAGGCATGTTACATGAAATCATTATATAAAATAAGGAGTATGATATTGAAGGGATAAAAGGTGCACATACCATCCACTCTAAAGTAGAAAATATTTTATTTGATTCTGGATCCACAAAATAATTCATTTCAAAATAATTTTCTAACAGTATCAATATATTACCCAAAAAATCAGATGTCAAGTTAGGTGTGACAACTCATAGTAGCACAATGGCCACATAAAATGTTCTTAATTTTCCTCTAGTTTATGTTTGTGGAAAATTTATTCCTAAAATTTGTGTGACCATTCATATAGTATAATTTGATGGGATTCATTTCATGGATTTGCTTTCTCTATATATATATCATTTCAATTACCAAGGAATTGAATTCACATTTCATATTCTAGATCAATATATGATAATCCATCGATGAAGGGATAACTATGACCTTACAGTGATAATTTCATCCAACTAATGGGACATGATCCCATAAATAAATTTTATCTATTTCAAATTGTTGTAGATAAACTCAAATTTAATAATACATCTGTTATATATGTTTTTGACGAAATCTTTCTGAAATAATTATCAGGACATCCACTAAATTGTGATACTGATTTTTCAATAGAACTCATACCGGATGAAATTTTAATTTCTAGGAAAAATTATTAAAAGAACCTATTTTAGTTTAAGGAATCTCCAAAGAAACATTAAGAGAATCATAACTTAGGATTCATATTCCCATGTGTGTCACCTTGGGGAGCACTTGTTCTGTTTGTTATAAAGAAAGATAGATCAATGGGACTCATCATTGATTATCAAGAATATAAAAATATCAATATCAAGAACCAATATAATTTACCCACATTGATTAATTCTTCGACCAACTATGTAATTAATAACAAATTGATGATATTTATCACTATTCACTATTTCATCAATTAATATCTAAGAGTGAGGATATACAAACGATGAATTTTTTTTTCATATTATGGACACTATGAAATTATAGTGATTCATTTTTATATTACTAATTCCCCTACTATCATTATGGATCTAATTAGTAGATTCTTTAGAGAATATATTGATCAGTTTGTGATAATATTTATAGATGATATTCTTGGGTATTCAAATAGTAATGAAAAACATTATGATCACTTGAAAATTTTACAAAAGAACCTGATAAATTAAAATCATTACGTAAAATTTATTAAGTTTAAATTTTGGCTTCATAAATTTTTATTTTTGGGTTACATAATCTCAAGAGAGTAAATATTTATGGATCCCGCAAAATGTAGAATTTATTGACACTTGGTTGAAAATAAAAATAGAAATTGAGTTCCAAAGTTATCTTGGATTAGATGGATATTATCAATGTTGTGTAATATAAATTTCTTGAATATATAATCCACTCACTATATTGACTCAAAAAAGAGTTTAGTTCATGTGGATTGTGGAATGAGAAGTGATTTTCAACGAGCTCAAAAGAAGGTAAACCAATGCACCTATGCTTACACCTCCTTGTAGTGAATAAATTTTTGTGATCTATAGTGTTTCATCCAATATGGGGTTGGGATGTTCTCTCATAAAAAATGATATGGTGATAGATTATGCCTCGTGGTAATTGAAATTTCATGATCAAAATTACCAAACTCATGATTTGGAGTTAGCTGCGGTAATAATTGCATTAAATATATAAATGAATTATCTTTATAGTGAATGGTGTGATATATTTACTATTCATAATAGTTTAAAATATATTTTCTGAAAAAAGGATCATAATATACATCAAAGAGGATGTCAAGATTTGATTAATTATTTCATCTTCTCAATACATTACTAGTATTAGAAATAAATCAACTTTGAAAATACATTGAGTTGAAGGGACCATACTTGCCTATCCATGATAATGATCACAATATAACTAATATTTATGGAATCTTAGAGGACGGTTCTTTAAATTTTAATGGGTGTAGATAAATAATGTCTGTATCAAATGAATGTTCAACCATCTACACATGTGAATGTTATAAAGGTGTCGAATGACGATGTGGAGCTACAAAAAGACTGAAATTTCCATGAATTCAACATTGATTGTTATATAATAATAAGGTTCTAGAACTGGGATTGTGTTTATCCAATACCAAACATAATGAATGAGTTATTAGATGGGGATAACTATTATTTATTCTCTATTTATCTTAGAGGAACAAAGATGTATTTGGAGCTGAAAGAGTATTTCTAGTGGAATGGCATGAAATGAGATGTTATTGAATATGTATCTCAGCGCAAGGTTTTTCAGTATGTTAATGCTAATATATAGATGTTTAAGTAGATGTTACGACTATTACCCATACCATAATAGAAATTAAAAAACATCATTATGGAATTTGTCATCATACGTCCCAAAACATCTAATGTCCATAACGAAAAATGGGTTACTGTTGATCTCCTTATGATATCAACACACTTCATTTCTATTAGATATGATTTATCTCTTGATCATTATTCTAGATTATATGAAAAAAGAGTGGAAAGATTGCATGGACTACCTATTGAAATTATATCTGATCTTGATTTGTGAAATACCTCGATATTCTGGGGAATTATTCAGAATGATCTAGATATATAGTTATGTTTCAGCACTGATTATCATCCTCTCAAAGATGGTCTATATGATAGGAAAATTCAAACTCTAAAAGATAAATTGAGATTATTACCTATGGATTTCAAAGTTTTTTTTAATCATAACCTACCTTTGGATGAATTTTAATATAATAATATATTTCACACTAGTATTTAGATGGCTCCTTTTGAATCCCTCTTTGGGAAGAAATTAAAAACTACTACTTACAGAGATGATGTTGGGGAAATAAAAATATTATGATCTGATATTGTTCATGAAATGCAACAAAAGGTCCGATATATTCAACAACACATAAGAGATTTTTAGAATTTGAAAAAAATTTATGCTAAGAACCAATGAAAAGGCCTAGAGTTTTTAGTGGGTGACAAGGTGTTTCAATGAATATCTCCTTGGAAGAGAGTAATGATATTTGAAAACAAGGGAATTATGAACCCTAGTTATATCATTCTTGTAGAATGTATATACCTAATCCGTCAAATTTAATAATCTCCAAATTCATATATTAGGACAAATATATTTCTTATGATGAAAAACTGATAGTGATTAAAGATTGTAGCAAAAAATTTATGTGAAACAAGGCCACTCACATGGTTAAAGTTTTGTGGAAAACCCACCAATTAGAGGAATATAAGTGGGAAAATGTCGATATAATTTGGGTGAGATATCTGGCTCTATTTTTAATCATGTGATGAAATTCGATATCAAAATTCAGTATAATGGGTTAGAATTTAACACATAGATGTTTTAAAGATAAATTTTCTCTTAATATTTTTTTTATTCAGTAACATGAATGCACACTTTGATGGGTTTAAACGAACTACAAGACAAACTTAATATAAAATGATCATTTCAACCTATCATTTATTTTAGCAAGAATAAATATAATTATCTTATAAAAATTTATTGTGAAGTCATCCGCTACCAATTATAATATATTTGTATTTTTTATTTATAAATTGAATGGATTATTATATGTAAATAAAAATAACATAATATATTTGTTATATAATAAAATAAATATTATTAATATTATTCCAAATGATATTTTTTTATAGAGCATTAATAAACCCCATTTGATGTTTAAGAACCAATTTTTTTAAAATATGGAAATTTTTTACCTTTTAATGGAGAACCCCATTTAAATAAATATTTCGACACATTAATAAATTTTATATGAAAAAATAAATATTTCTATTTAAATAGGTATATAAAAATATGCTTTGGATGAATTTATGATATTTTTTGATAACATTACTATTTTGACTAATAGTAAAAATATACTAAATTTTATGTGAAAACAAATTTTTTAATCAAAATAATTGATAAGGTAAAATTATAATATTGAATTGTTTTAATGTATAAATATAATTTATTTTACTAATATTATATAATTAATCTCATTATATTTATTTTACATTTAAATAATATGTAAAATTATTACAATAATTTGTAATGTTTTATCTTAAACAAAAATTCTCTCATTGTGAAAATAGGATTTATTTAAAATTATTTACTATAAAATTTTTGTTATTAATTTTGAAAAATTGATTCTATAATTTAAATCACCATATCCAAATTATATAAATATCTTGGAATTATTTTCACGCATTATGAAAAGTAACTTCGATAATATTTAATAATATGGTAAAAGTTTAAATTAGTTAATACATGGTAACAATTCTATTATAAAATTACCCATAAATTTGTTGTAATTTCATTGAATTAGTGTTCTTTGACATAAATCACCATTAGGTCTAAATGGTATACATTTGAATCATCATCGATGAGATTAGGACATTTAAATTAATTTATTTAATGAATAGTTAAATACGTATCTCTCAAATTTGTAAAATTAAATCATTTTTATATAATATTATATAGAATATACATAAGATTATAAATACTCATTGAAAATATAAAAATTTAATCAATTATCCTTGTAATTTATTTTTAATATTTTGGAAATAAATAATTACATTAATAACATAATAATTAATGATGCATAAATTATTTAATTGATGAAAATTAAAAATATAGTTTTATTAAAATAATAATAGCCATTAAAAGGCCAAAAAAATTGAACAAATCTTATTGGTCTAGTTTATATCGACCTTAACCATCCAAGGGATCATTTATTGACCATTTGGAACCACACAAAAGGGATTATGATAGTTATATTATTTTATTTAAAGTAATGTCAAAGTTGTCACAATAATAAATGAATAAGTATAAAATTTTAAATATTGGATTTCCAGAATATTAATTCACATAATAATATTCTTCAAGAATATAATAGATATATATTCATCAATGTATTTTATTTTCAGTTTTTATACAACATAAATGTATATTAAATTATTATAAAAAATTGATGTTGTGATTATTCTGTTAATAAGGATAACAAATAAATGATTAAAATTTGTTAAAAGAAATATTATTTTGGATAATTAAAATTTCTAATGAATTTCATAATTTAACTTTAACTCTTATAAATATAATAAATTATTATTTTGGATACTAACATAGAATCTTAATATTTTTAAAAATCAATGAATATAATACTGTCATAATAAACACTATTAAATTTTTTTAAAAATAATGTATAGTTAAATTATTTAAAAAAAATATTTTTTTAAAAATTTTATTATAATTACGATACTGAATATAATTTTATCAAATAATATTTATGGTCTATTTTACATCAAATAAGTAAATATTGAATGATTTTAATATTTAATTATTTATAACCCAAGTTGAAATTTCAATTTAATAACTACGTGTGAATTAAAAAGGAAATGTATAAATTGAGAGTGTTACATGACAAAAAATTATTTTTCGATTATATTTCAACATTATCTGATATTTTCTTCCAATTTTGGTTATCTTGGAGGTTTTTATGGGGTTTGGATATATTATAAATTAATATTTTTGAGGTTTCCCAATGTTCCCCTCACATCAATTATAAAAGGGAACTTATTCCCTCAACTCTTCAGATTAATTTAATCATCCATGATCAGCCATATGCAACCCTATTAAATTTTCATCTTCCCAAGTGAAATTATAAAGGTTTTTTTGTTCTTAATATTCAAACTGTAGTTCCTGAAGAATATATTTTTTAGAAGCACGTCGAAGAATGGGTAATCTCCACTACCGATTCATTCAAACATAATTTTTTCTTTTACATAATCATTATGATGTTTTATCATTATAAATTAATTAATACAGTATGACATATATAATGAGATGTTATTATAAGTATGAAGCAACCATATTACACCTTCAATCCATCATACGAAAAAAAATCTTCACACATGTGTTTGTACGAGTTAGAGTCTCCACTCCGTGGTGTAATTTGCTTTTCATATTTACCTTACATGGATGGGTATAATAATATAATGAATTACTCTATATTATTATTATAACATTATATTTACTCTAAAATATCTTACACCATCCACTTAAATACCATCCAACAATTATGGGAATGATATCATCACTCGTGTGTAAGTAAGACCTACCATCTCTATAATGTGATGCAATTCATTCTACAAGATCATAAATAAAGAACGATTATATAAATAGAATGAATTAATAAATACGGTACATATTATATTAATATAAATTATTAATGTATTAAATGTGACCTAATATGTAGAACCTGAACTTATTTTACAAAACATGAAAAATAACACAACACAACTAATATCTAAATAATGAGTAACATTGACATGTAACAAAAAACAAATGATAATATTATCATATATCATATCATAAAATTGGATATTATTCTAGAATAATTCAATAAAATTCAATAAATCATAATACATGATTTTTTGATACATACAAAGGATATTGGACCTATGGTAGTGGATAATTTTGTAATGTCATTATTATCTAAGATATTTTATTCGTAATTATTTACTAGTGTATATTTATCACCAATGTATATGTACCCTAAAACTGTAATACTATTTCTATTATTATAAAATTTTTTGAATTCAATATTTACCATTGGTGAATTTTTAATAATTGGTATGAATGAAATATTTTAACGTTATTCGATATGAGTTACATTTTTACTTTTTCAACAAAAGTACGAGGAGAATGTTTTTTATCTTAGATGACATGAACTTTTTTTACACTTTCATAACTCTTCATTTCATTGATGGTTCCACTATAATATATCAATTTTATTTTCAAGGGAATTTTTTTCTTTTATGAACCTATAGATTTTTGAGAAAAACAAATGTTTTTTAAGAAAAAATAATATTTTCGTCAAGAATTAATTTCATGTATTTAATCCAAATTATTTTCCATCATAGATGAAATAATCCTAATAGTGTAATGTTTATATCCCTATTATCATTTTTATTTGATTGTGTTTATTATTTAATGTTTTTTTATAACATCAATTTTATATGTATTTATATGGAATGATGTTTAAGAAACACATTTTCTTTATTGTTTTATGCTATGTTAAATTATTTCTATTTTTTTGGAACTGGTATAAATGGTTTCATTATGATATGTATGGGACATATATCCCCCTCTAATTATTTGGTTAAATATTTACATCTTATGAGATACACATGGTTGTTATGGGAAATGATCTCGGTTCAGTAATACGGTGAAGGAATGAGGAGTGAACTCAAATCAGTAATGGACTTTGTCCGCTGTGATAGTATTCGAAATATTCTTTGAAAAATATAAAATGATTTTATATGATAGGTGTATGCCACAAAGTCTCATGTCTTATGTTATTACATTTAAGATTATTTTAATTAGTTTTTATGAAATTTTGTCCCATGAAATTATATCACGATCATTCATATACGTGATAAATCATTTAAATGTTATGATTTATGTTTAATGATTATGATATGGGTGAATTTTCCCTTGTTTACTCTTACTAAGCTTATAAGATAACCCTTTAACATGTTTCTTTTCCCTAGGCCGAGAAGAAGGTAATTAATCATGATATGTTAAAAATGAGTCTAGTTATGAGGAAATAAGTGGGAGAAAATGTTTATGTTTTATGAATCATTTTTTTTGTATCCCAGTTTCAAAAGACACTACACCGAGATGGTTTTGTCTAGGAATTATTATAATTTGTAATGAATATTCATAAATTTTGATGTAATATCAATGTATGTAATGTATGGTTTTTTATATAAATTTTGATGTGAAATTGTTTATATCATTGTTCATGTGGTTATTACATTGTTTCCTCTGAGATTTTTTGTAGAATATTTGAGGTTATGGGCTTCATATCATGTCGATCAATGTTTTTACATCGTTAAGGGGAACCATTCTGCGTGCTCCAGATAACAATTTGGGCCTCATGATATATCTGGTTTTGGGAAAAAGGCCATCACATAGTTAATAAAATGTGCAGTATGTGTGAGGGAAGGATTCATATTGAGGAAGAACTAACCCATATGGTTGGCACACAAGTTACCAATATTTGAATTCAAACCATGGAATGTAACACCTGGTTGTTTTTATGAAATATTATCTCTAAATATTTTTAACTCTTCAATATCTTTCATTGCGTGAAATCGTGAGTTTAAACAAACCAAAAAATTCTTTTAGTATAAAATGAAAATTTTAAACTAGTAGTTAGGTCATCAAGAATAAATATAAATAATTTATGAAAATTTATAGTGCATTCAATAATTAAAATTTAATTATCAATTTATATAATAATGATATACTTATTTTTTTGTTAATAAATTTAGTGAATTACTATTAGTAAACAAAATTAATGAAATATATGTGTTATTAACAATTACCTTTATTTTCATGCAACAAATACTTTTGTCATTGAGTGGGATGAAATACTCATTGATGTATAAATATATATATTTTATGAGAAATATAATTTTTTCCTTTTAATGGAGAATCCATATTTAATTATGATTTTGACAAATAAATAATTTTTATATGAAAAAATAAACAGGTTATTTTGATGTGGGATATAAAAAATTACATTTGATAAAATTTATATATTTTTCTCATAACATTTAAATCATTATGAATATTTATAATACACTAAATTTTAATTGAATTTTTTTTTCATCAAACAATTTGTATGGTAAAATTATAATATTGAATGATTTTAGAGTATAAATAGAGAATATTTTTATCATTAAGTATATATTTTTCATTACCATTAATTTTATATTTAATCCAGATTTCAAAACATTTTAATATTTTGCAATGTTTTAACCATTGAAACTTGTTCTTTATTTTAAAAAATATAATTATTAATAATTAATAAATTTAACTTATATTTTTAAATACAAAAAATTTATTCCATATATGGAATCAATAAGTCCATATTTTTTAAATATCTATGTTTTGTTTTTAGGAATTATTTATTGTAACATCCACATTTTTTATTCATATGCTAAAAGTGAAAAATGTGTAATTAAGGGTATGAATACTATTATAAGATTACCTTAATAGGTGAATTAACACTATTTGATGAGTTTCTTTCGGCCTAAATCATCCCTAGGTTGATATGGATTCATATGGAATCCACTTGGATGAGATTTGAAAAATTATTTTATTTTATTTAATGAAAATTTAAATATTTATCACTCAAATTTTTATAACTGAAATATTATTTATATAGCATTATAAAAAATATAAATTACATTATAAATACTCATTTTAAAGTTAATTTTTTTTATTTATCTTGGTAATTTATTGGTAATTTTTTGAAAAGAAATAATAACATTAAAGACTTAATTTTATGGTGAAATAATTAATTAATTGATGATAAATAAATAATACAGTTCGTATTAAAATATTAATAACCATAAAATAACCCAAACACTTGAAGAAATCATATTAGCCGATTATATGTCGATAATAACGATCCAAGGGTTGATTTAGAGGCTATTTAGAGCTTTATTGAAGATAATGTGTCATTATATTATTTTATTTAAATTGATGTTAATTTTGTCATATTCATAATTTAATAAGTATAACAATGTCAATTTTTATATTTTTCAAAAACTAAATTTGATTAATTATATTACTATGAAATCCTGTAGAATTATCTTCATCTGGGTATTTTATTTTAAATTATTATTGAAATATATATTTCGTAAATTTTTTACAAAAAATGGATGCAGTATTTATTTTTTTAATAGAGATATCATATATATGATATTAATAATATTAAAATAAATATATATTTTTTTAATTAATATTTCCAATGAATATTATATATTAATATTATCAATTATGAATATGATAAAATATTTAATTTTATGTAAACTTATTAACTTAGTAATTATAAAAATCAATGAATTGAGTAGTATCAAAGTTTATAATATTGCTTGTTTGTTGAAATAACATTTTATTAAATTATAAAAATTATAAAAATAAAATTAAAAAATTTACACTAATTATGATATGGTATAAAATGTTTTATGGTATTATTTACTTAAAATAATTAAATAATTTATACTTTTAATATGGATATGTTTTTATCCTCATTAAAATTAAATATATAACTATGTGTTAATTAAAATTTCTATGTTTAAATTGACACACAAACCTATATAAAATTTATTAGATATTGGTATTAGAACAATATCTCATCTCATATTGTATATTTTACATTTTTTAGGTTTGTAGGTTTGATTTTACTTTATTATAAAATAATATTTTAGAGATCCCAAAAGACCCCCTCACCTCAATTATAAAAGTGTACCTTCTTCCTCACTCCTTCACTCCACATTAATCCTTCATGCTAATCTAGTCCCTTCCCAGTTTCTTTATACACATTTCTAGTTAAATTATATAAGGCCTATCCATCTTTAAATATAATCTATAGTGCTTTAAGTTGAGATTTTGATGGAGCATGTTAAATAGAAAGTCATATCTTTTACTGATTTATTCCAATTATTTATTCTTCTATATCCACATCATGATTATTTTCATAATAAATTACTAACTCTAATATAACATATATATAGATATGTTATTATAATTATTAAATAACCATATTCCACTTTCTATCCATCATATGAAAAATAGAATCACCATGCTTGCGTACATACAATTTACCATCTCTACAGTATGGTGTAATCTATATTTCACCACCAATATAAATGGATGGATATGATGATGGAAATTATAACTATATAGTTTTAGTTAAACATTGTATGTATTATGAAACAATATATATATATATATCTTCCACTTCAATACCAATCATCAATTATAAGAATGGTATCGACACAAATGCATACATAAGACCTACCGTCTCCATGATGTGATGTGATCCATTATATATGATATCAATAAAATAAATATTATATAAATTGAGCTAATGAATAAATTTGTTATATATTATGTTCATATAATTTTTTAATGATGTAAATATAATCTATGAAAGAGAATAGGAACTTATTAAAATAAACATGTATTAGAACATAAAGATGTTAATAAATAGATAATGAATAATAATGAAATGATCATATATGATATCATTAAAATTAATATTTTTGTATAATTATCCAATAAAATTGTTGAAATCATTACAGAGTAGGTTAGGATACAAGAGAAGAATATCAAACCTAAGGTAAGAGATAATTTTTCAATATCATCATTATCTAAAATTATTTATTCCTTTGTATTTACTGGGGTGTATTTATCATCCATATCAATGTTCCCTAAATACGTAATAATTTTCTTCTAATTTTTTTAATTTCAATTATAACCATTGGTAAATTTTTAAAATGGAATGAATGGAATGTTGTGTCCTTATTTGATGCGAGGTACTTATTGACTTTTTGGTTAAAGTATGAGGATAATGTTTCTTTTAAATAAAATGGCATGAATGGTTTTTTATATCTTCATGACACCTTATTAAAATTAGTCCCCCTCTATAAAATTTCTTGTTTAATTTAAAATAAATTTTTAAATTAAAATTGATTGAAATTATGAGAAAATCATATTTTTATGAAAAAAATATTACTTTTTGCATGAATTAATATGAAGTGTTTTATAATAATTATTTTCCATTTATGATGACATTATTAAAAAGGGTTATGTTACTATCCATATTATTACTATTTTTTATTGTGTTATTATGAAATAATTCTTATGAAACCCATTTTTTGTATATTTATTGTGATGGAATGAAGTTTGAGAGTCCAATTTAATTCCTTGGGTAATACTATAATGAATGGTTTATGTTTTTGTGGCACACGTAAAAATGAATTCATTATAAAGTGCGTGGGACCTATATATCCCTACAATGCATTGGGTAATTATTTATAACTTAGGATATTGACAAGGATAAAAAGGGAAATGATATCATTTTAGTATTACATGGCTCGAATCAGGAGTGGACTTTGTTTAGTAATGGAATGTTTCTAATACTATGGTCTTGGAAAAGAGCCTTGAAAAATATGACATAAATTTATATGGTAATGTTTATTCCACAAAACATCTTGTCTTATGTTATGACTTTAGGATTATTTTTAACATTTATGAATTATTCATTGAAATTTATTCATGATATTTATATGAAGGTTAATATTTTCAAATGTTATGATTTTTATGCCCATTGATTATGATATGATTGATATTTCCCTTTTTTTCCCTTTTTGAGCATCTAAGTTCATTATTTCATATGTTTCCTTTTCCCAAGTCATGAAGAAGGGTATTAAGTAAGATATGTCCAAAATGGGTCATGTTATTATGAAATGAGTGGGATACAATGATGAATACTTTTGAGCTACTAGTTTATGTTTCCCAATTTGTAAGGACATTATACCTATACTGTCATTTCATTGCTTTGTTATATTTTGTAATTTATATTCATCAATATTAAAATAATTTCAATATATGTAAACCATGGGGAATTAATGTTTTCATTAGAGGAAAGGTATAGTAAAAAATTGGAATCTTGTATGAGAAAACCATTGTAATAACCTTAAGGATATGCCAAAGTATAAGTTTCATTCATGGTGTTTTAGATTGTTATTGAATAACAAACAATAAACACTAAAGTGTTCAAAAATTGAATTTTTTTTCTTGATTATGTGGATTTAACATTATGATTATTGTTTCCCACACTTTTATTCTTTATTTTAGTAAATGGATTGATCCAGAAGGAACAATGTTAATGCTGAATGCGACAGACAATGCATTGATTGTCATCTTGAGTAACAAAATGTTATGGGAGTTGGAATGAAAATTTTTATATATACGATCACACAACATTCTCAATATATAAATCATAGAGGATATTAGATCATGCAATGAAGGGAACAAATTCTTGTAATGTTCTTCATGTGGTAGTGTATTATTTCTTTTAGGGGGACATCAGATCCATTTTTTGCATAACAATGGATTAGAACCACTGAAAAGATATTTTTACTTCCCCAATTTTCAGAACATGATAAATTCATCTTATCAGTCTACAATTTAAAAGGAAAAGAAAAGAAATGTTGGAACCTTGTCTAAGATATGAGGTAAATATATGAAATCTAATCCATATACTGATATGAGTTCAAGAAATTATTTTTTAGTGAGTACATTGTTTTTATTCTTGGGAAAAAGTTGGATAAAGAGTACCTTGAACTTATGCAAAAGCTATATGAATCAATTGGTATAATCAGAGTAAATTTTTTCAAGACTTTCAAGGTACTCTTCTAGAATTACTAACCTACCTAAGAGTACAATTTATCGACTCTTTATTGTCTTAAAACCAAGTCTCATTACTGTATTACCATAAGGGAATTCATTAGATATGATGAAATCATTCAACGTGCTGTCAATTTTGATATGTGTATTGGAGTAACCCAAAAGTCTGATGGGTTTGGTATTAATAGTAAAATGGAATTCAAGGGATATCTTAAAGACCACACTGAAAAAATATGATCATTAACTTATGCTCATCGTGTAGAAATAAACATTTATGGAAATGTATTAAAGGTATAAGTAAGTGTTTTAAATGTTGAAAAGAAAGTCATCAAGAAATTGAATTCCAATGTGATGGGAAAAGGATGTATAATGATACAAATATAGAAAAGGCTATAGATTTTCTATCTCCCACAATTAAATGTTATAAGTGAAAGGAAATGGTAAATTATTCAAATCAATGACCTAGTACAACGGTTATTGATGATGATCGGATTTATAAAACTCTTAATGATAAAGGCAATGTAAAGTAACATGTGATCACTATCGGAGATGTGGAGTAAATGAATGAGTTGGTGAATGGTACACATATTATACAATCTAAATAAGATAATGTTTTATATGATTATAGATCCCCCAACACTATTATTTAATAAAAAGATTCTAAAGGTATCACCACACTACCTAATTAATATGATGTTGAGTTAGTTGTGAAAACATTTAATGGAACAACGATCACATCAAATTTTTATATAATTTTCCCAGTTGATGTTTATGGGAATATTCTTCCTAAAAATCCTATGATATTTCCTATAGTGGAATTCTATGTGATTCTTGGCATGGACTTGATTTCTCAATATGGTGCTCATATCAATTTCCAAGGAAGGGAAACCACGATTAATATTCTGGATTAATATATGATAATATATCAATGAAATGAAAAATATAACCTTCTTGTAGAAATATTTTCCATCTTAGGGTTCCAAATTCATAAAATTTTTGGTTATCTACCTCCACTGTCTAAAGATAAACTAACCTTTAATAATACACCTATTGTACGAGAATTTGATGATGTATTTATAAAATAATTTTACGTCTTCAATTGAATCATGAGGTTGAGTTTTCAATATAACTCATACTATGTGTTATGCCTATTTTAATGATTCCTTATAGATTAGACCCAACTAAGTTGTAGGAACTGAATAGGCAACACCAAGAGAAGCATGAAAAGGGATTTGTATGCCCTAGAACATCACCTTGGGGAAAAAATTACATTTTTAAGAAGTAATATGGATTAATGTGACATTACATTAATTATCAAGAACATAACAAGATCACTATCAAGAACACAGATTCAATTCCCCTTATTCATTCCATATTAGAAAAAATACACATATTTCAATACATTTCCAAGATTCATCTTTATTCATGACATCAAACTTATGAGTCAAGATTAAGGATATAAAAAATATGGTATTCTATACATGGCATGGAAACTATGAATTTATAGTAATGCCTTTTGGTATTACAAATTCACCCATAATTCTCTTCGATATAATGAATATAGTCTTTATAGACTATCTTGATTAGTTTCTGGTAGCCTTTATAGATGTCATTCTTATCTATTCGAAGAATAAATAAGAACATAAAAATTACTTGGGAATTTTACTGATCACCATGAAAAATGACATGCTTTATAAAAAAATTGCTACATGTGAATTTTGGATTTATAAAGTTTCATTTTTGGGTCACAAATTAAAAAGAGAGGGGATATCAATGGATCCAGCAAAAATAGAATTTATTTAATGTTGTCCATGACCAAAAACTAAAACTAAGATCCAATGTTTGATTTTTTTTCTTGATATTATAAATTTTTTGTGAATGATTTTTCAATATTGTCTAATCCACTCACCATAATGACATGGAATAGAGTTATGTTTGGGTGGATCTAGAATGTGAAAAAAAAATTTAGAGAAAAAAAAGGTTAGCCAGTGCACATGTGCTCAAACAGCCTTGTAGTGGAGAAATGTTTGAGACCTATAGTTATGAATCCAAGAAGTTATTGGTATGTGTTATCAGAAAAAATGATATGGTGATAGCTTATGACTTATGAAAATTGAAAATCCATGGTAAAAACTATCCAACGAATGATTTCTAGTTAGATTCAGTAATCATTGAATTAATGATAAGGATGTATTATCTATATGGTAGAAGGTGTGATATTTATACTAATCATAAATGTTTGAAGTATATTTTTAAACTAAATGAGATGAATATACGCCAAATAGGATGGTTGTACTGGATTAATGATTATTACAGTTCGGTATAATACCACAATGGGAAAGTGAACATGGTGGCATTTGCTTTGAGTCGAAAGGACCATGATAGTATATCCATGAAGAGGATTGGAAGATTTCCAATATTTATGGATTTATATTTGATGGATCATAAAAATTCAAAGTATAGGGACAGATCATATTTTTTTTGAAATAAATGTTCAACTATCTATAAAAGAAATGATTAATGAGGTGCGGAAGAAAGATTTATATCTACAAAATATGGTGAGAAATGATCTTGTATTCTACATTGATTGTGATGGAAAAAAAGGTTCCATAGTGGTGTTTTTATTCCTCTTATATGAGATTTAATGAATTGGATATTGGATGATTCTCATAGTTTATATTCTATATTCACCCTAGAAGAAAAATGATTTAAACGGACATGAATGTGTATTTATGGTGGGACAGAATGAAAATAGATGTTTCTGAATATGTCACTTGGTTCTAGGGTTTTCATCTTCTTAATACCGAGAGTAATAATTATAAGAGCATGTTACAAACATTAGCCACAACAAAATGGAAATGGTAAAACATCACTGTGTACTATGTCGTTGGACTTTACGAAAAATATAAATTCCATAATGCAATATGAGTTATAGTTGTTCTCCATACTATGTCGGCATACATCATTGATATTAGGGAGGATTTTTCACTTGATCAGCTTATCATGATATATGTAAAAGAAGTGGTAAGATATCATGGAGTACCACATTCCATTATATCTGATCGGGATCCAATTATTAACGTGATGTTATATTGGAGTTTTTGAAGGATTTGGATACAGAGTTAATTTTCACCACTAATTATCATTCTTATATAGACGGTTAGTCTGAGCGGAGAATTAAAACTCTAGAAGGCAAGTTGAGATATTTTTCTATGGATTTAATATGTGTTTTGGATCAACACCTAACTTTGGTGGAATTTTCATAATACAATATCTTTCAATCCTATATTCATATGCCTTATTATGAATACGTATATAGAAATAAGTGTAGATTTCCATCTTCATAGGTTTTACTTGGAGAAATAATACTATTTGGATGCGAATCCTATCGATAAAATCATAAAGAATGTCACATATATTCAACAACCCGTAAGAGTATCTCTGAGTTGACATAAATGTTATGCTAAAAACTGATGATACAACCTAGTATTTGATGTGGGTGACATGGGTTTTCTATTAAAATCTCCATGGAAGAGATTAAAGAGGTTTGGATATAATGGAATTATGGTACTTAGGTATATCTATCTTTTTGATATTTTGGAGCTTGTTGGGATTTTAGCTTACCGATTCGAGCATCCCTCCAATCTCTCTCAAGTTCGTAATGTATTTCTTCTATCTATTTTGAGGAAGTACAAATTTTATCATTCACAATTACTAATATCAAAAGTCATACCTATGGATCATTATCTTTGTTATGAATAATAATTGATAGATATTATGGATCATAGTGAAAATGTTCTACGAAACATGAACACTTTCTTGGTTATGGTTTTAGGATACAATAATAATTCTAGGGAAGGGATGTGGGGACTTGAGGATTATATTATGGAGAGATGTCTTTATATAATATTTTCAATGGGACCAATTTTGAGTTAGAAACTCAGTTTAGGTGGGGGTATAATGTAACACCCAATAGTTTTTATTAAATATTTTCTCTAAATTATTCTATTTCTTTAATATCTTTCAATATATGAAATCATGAGTTTAAAATAATTGATACATTCCCTTTTGTTAAAATGACTATTTTATCTTATCTCATTAGTTATAATTAAAAAATATAACAAACTTACGAAAATATATGGTGACGTTATTGGCTACCAAATATTTAATAATTAAATATAAATCTATTATAGATTTTTATATTTTTATTTTATAATTTAGTGAGTTAGTATTATTAAAAAAAATAATTAAATATATATGTTATAAATAAAATAGTTTTGATATTCATCAAATAAATATTTTTTTCATAGCGTATGATATCCCTTAATAGATGAAAAAACATTATATTTTTTCAAAAGGGTAACATAACACATTTTAATGGGGAACCAATTTTAAATTAATATTTCAACAAATTATTAATATATATATGACATCATAAAAATGTTCATTGGAAGTGGTATATAAAAATTTACTTTGGATAACATTGTAATATTTGTCTGCTAATTTTGAAATTTTGATGTATAGTAAAAATACAATAAATTTGAAATGAATAATTTTTTAATCAAATTAATTAATATAGATAAATTATAATTTTTATGTTTTTAATTTACAAACACAATATATTTTTATCATTCAATATAATTTATCTCATTATCATTAATTTTACATTGAATTTAGATGTTAAAAATATCAAACATTTGTAATGTTTTAACTCTTAAAGCCTATTCTTTCATTCCATAAATGAGAATAAATTTTAAATAATTATTACAAATTTTGTGTATTGAATTTTAGAAAATGGATTCAATATATGAAATCAATAATTACAAATTATGCAAATAACATTGTTTTATTTTTTGTTTCTTTGAATAGTTTCATCAGTAATTTGTATTTATACCATAAAGGGTAAAACTTATAATTAATGGCAATAATTCTTATTAAAATTATACTAAAATAGGTATACAATCATTAGATGAGTGTATTTAAATATAAATCATCCTTGGGAAAAAATTGTGTCCTTTAAGAGGAGACTTGGATGAGATTAGAACATTCATTTATTTTTATTTAAAGGTAAGTAAAATATGACTCACTCAAATTTTTATAACTAAATAATTATTATGCTAGGTTATATAGAAGATAAATTATATTATAAATTCTCATTTTAAAGGAAAATTTTGTTTCTTAATCATGGTTTTTTATTTTTTATTTTTATAAAATATATTATTACCTTAAAGAATTATACTTTGATGTTGTTAAATTTAATTAATTGATGAGAAATCAATTAAATTTTTTGTATTAAAATATTAATCACTATCAATGAACCCAAAACATGAAAAAAGTATATTGGTCTAGTATATCTCTACCATAACCATCTAGGGGTTGATTTAGTTACCATTTTGATCCTTGTAGAAGCGGTTGTGACACTTATACAACTTTATTTAACGTGATGTGGAAGTAGTCACATTCATAATTCAATAAGTAAAACATTTTAAAAGTTGGATTTCCCAGAATATATATTCAATTGATAATATTATCTTGAAATCTAGTATATTTTACTTATTTACATAATTATTCCTATATTTTATTCAAATGTTGAGTATACTAAATAATTATAAAAAAATTTATGTAGTAGTTATTTTATTAATGAAGACATTAAATAAATTTTATTATAAATATTAAAATAAAAATAATATGGGATAATTAATACATCCAATTAATTTTATATATTACATTTACCTCATATGAATATACTAGAATTGTTGTTTTGAAGTTAAATTATCATTATAATATTTTTAATAATCAATTACTTGAATAATTCCAAAATGGCCACTATTGATTGTTTATCAAAATATTGTTTTACTAAATAATTTAAAAATCATATAACATATTTAAAAATTTATTGAATAATTATGATATGGTAAATATTTTTTAAGGTACTTATATATGGTATAATTGACATGAAATAAGTAAATATTATTCCATTTTAATATTGGGATGTTTGTTATCTTAATAAAAATTAAATAGAATAACTATGTTCTAATTAAAATTGTAATGTTGGAATTTACCTAAACACTTTTATAAAATATATTGATTCATTAGATTAAAAACTTATCTCATATCATCTTCAAAATATAAATATTATGGAGGATTTTGAGAAGGGTTTGATTTAATAAAAATTAATATTTTTAGAGATTCCAAAATTCCCCCTCATATCAATTATAATAGGAAACCTCCTCCCTCACCACACCACTTAATATATATCCTTAATGCATTTACATATCATTCTCATTTCCCTTCTAAGCATTTCTAGTTACATTCTTGCAGTTTTTCTCTTTTTCAATGATCAACTCTAGTTCATTGAGATGATATTAAGTTGGAGAACATGGATCAAGAGGTAATCTACTCTACCTATTCATTCAAATTATTTCTTCTTTTTCATCCACATCATAAGTGGTTTAATTATAATGTAATAACCCAAATATCACTTATATTCTGAGATATTGTTATAATTATTAAACGACCATATTTAACATTTTATGAATCGTATGAAAAATTAAATCACCATGCTTGCGCACATACAACTTACCGTCTCCACATCGTGGTGTACTCTATTTTTCAACACCAAAATACTTGGATGGGTATAATGATTGAAATAATAACTATATATGACTATCAAAAATATGATATAAATTCTATAATAACATATATACCACCCACTTCAATACTCTTTAACAATTATAGGAATGCCATTGTCTCTCGTGCGTATGTAAAACCACCATATTTATTTTTCAATGTGACTCATTCTACACGATGTCCACAAAATCGTTTTATATACATGTATTTAATGAATAAATATGTTATATATTATGTTTATATAATTTTTAATTATGTATCAATGACCATAGAAGAATAAACATATCTTATTCGACAAAACATTCAAAAAAACATCTATTAGTAAATACCTGAATAATGAATAATAATGAAATGATCAAATATGACATCATAAAATAAAAATGATTCCAGAATTACTAAATAAATTTATTTAAATCATAGTATTGGAGGTTTATATACATACATAGCATATCAAACCTAAGGTAAGGGATAATTTTGTAATATCATTATTACCCGAGATTGATTATTTATAAGTATTTACTGGGTTATATTTATCATCCACATCTATGTTCACCAAGTATGTAATATAATTATTCTAGAAATTTTTATAGTCTATTTGAACCATTGATGAATTCTTATTAAATAATATTAAATTAATGATTTTTTTATTCAATACAAGGTACTTTTTGAATTTTCTAGCAAAACAATGAGAATAATTTTTTTACATATATGGAAGTAACATGTTTTATGTCTTTATAATGCCTTATTTACATGAATATTTCTATACAATATTTCATGTTTATTTTCAAATATTTTTTTCTTTTTAAAATTTCAGAAAAAATTAAAAATAGAAACAATTTAGAATTATAATGTATATTTTCCTCAATAATTAATATAAGGTGTTTTTGTCAAACTTATTTTACATTAAATGTGACATTATTAAAAAGAGTTATGTTTCAATATCTATTATTACTATGGTTTGATAGTATTTATTTTGAAATAATATTTATGAAATCCATTTGTTTTATATAAATTATTATGGAACGATGTTTATGGAACCTATTTTCTTCATTTGATTATTCTACGTAGAATTAATTATGTTTATGTGGATAACGTAAGAATGATTTAATTATAATATGGATGAGACATATATATTTCTCTAATGAGATGGGTAATTATTTATATCTCATGATATGTAAATGGTTATAATGGTAAATTATCTCAATTCAGTAATACATTTCGGGAATAAAGAGTATACTAGGTTCATTAATTGACTTTTTCCACTATGATGGTCTTGGAAATGAGGCTTGGATAATATGAAATGATTTTATATTCATATTTATAATTCACAAATTATCATGTCTTATGTTATGACATTTTGGATTACATTTTACTTTTATGATTTCATCCATGACATGATATCATCTTCTTTTATATATAGGACATTTTTTTCAAATATTTGGTTTTTATGACCTATGATTACGATATGATTGATATTTCCCTTATTTACCCTTACTAAGAATGTGATATCACCCTTTAAAATTTTTCCTTTATCTAGTTCATGAAGAAGGGAATTAAGTAAGATTTGACAAAAAGTGGTCTAGTTATAATGAAATGAGTGTGAGACAATGAAGATGTCTTATGAACCAGCTATTTTTGATAACTAGTTTCTAATGAACATATACTAATAAGATACTTTATTAGATTTTTTTATTTTTTAATTATTATTTAAAAACTTTCAAGTAATATAAATATATTTAATGTATAGGGAATTATTTGAAAACGTTTGAGATCTTAATATTTTCGAAATTCATATTCAACCCTGTATTATTCTAACCCCAAAATTCATAACATCTTCTCCCTTTGGTTTATGAGACCCCAATTTTCCTTCTCCATTGTTATCCAGACCTCCACTTCTCTCATATGGAGTGGATATAGTCATTTCATCATGTTTTTTATATATTTTACATGGTATTCACTTTTTCTCTTCTCTAGCATCCTTCCACATAAATTTTCTTTTGGATTATTCTTCTTATATGGTATCTTTGACCAAGGAATCATGTTTCTACCAGATTTATGTTAGTTTTTTTGTTTATATAGGGTTATCTATGGGTGTGTTGGCTCTTAGAACATCATTAAAGTGTTTCAGGTGTGAATTGTTGAATTGTAGTGAGATTAACATTGGATTCCTTTTGCAGAATCCATTAAATGTATGACTCTTTGGATTCATGATTTTAAATCTTTTGTATATGTTAAATTTTGATGAATTCCCTTCAGACTAAATTTTATGTTGAAAATTGATGATTTCATTCTTGATTCGTGATAAATGACATTGTTTTGTTAAATATTTTCCACTATGTGTTCACAGAAATTCCTTGTTAGATTTTGTTATTATTTCATTATGATTAAAGAATCTATGGGATTTGTAAATCAATTTGGGACATATAAATTTTTTTTTTACTTCTTAATATGGAATTATAAATGTTTTGGTCTTGAATGTGATGTGTATTTGGTTCTTTGAAAATCAAATTATATATAGTGGTAATGTGTGTCCCGATAGAGAATTTGGAAAAAATGGTTTTGGTGTTCAGATGTCTTAGGATTAATTAAATGAGATTATGTAAAATTAATGTGAAATAGGAAATTTAGTGTTTTAATATTTTTTTACATGGTTTTATTGACACATTTCGAAAGGTTTCTTGGGGTCCATTTGTCATTTTTATGAAATTGGTGAAAATGTTTGCATGAAATCTACCCTGGGATAATATTCTTTCAATTTTATATTATATTGATTTGATGTACACATTTTGGAATAGATGTTATCCATTTATGTGAATTGTGGGGATGTTCTCATTGATTACTCTTTGTGACCCATTTACTTGAGAATAATGGGAGATCCTCAATGCGGACTCCTTGGAGATCTGATAATTTGTAGAAGGGGATTCATCATTTGGGTGGCATGTGGTGATTCTGGTCATGTGTATTTTTTTAATGATATACATGATGGAGATTGGATTCTTAGTGGGCATCAGTTGAGTAACCCCCTTTATAATCATGACATGGAGACCTGGTGTAGCAAAAAAATTTTATAAGAACAATTATTGCACAAGGTTATGGTTACCCTCTAGTTAGTGGCCCATAACAAGGGATATATATTGTTATTGTTTCTATGGGATAGTGCCACTCAGTCAGTCTATTTAGGGTGTGATCGATCGTGTGTGGTTGAAATTTTATTTCATCGAGTCGTGAATGATTTTCAAGAGGATTCATTATGTATGGTTTGTTATGGATTATTTAGGAGCTCTTAGATTTGTCACATGTTTATGGGTACTTATCTACCTTAGTTAATTATTGTGATTTGTTGTTTGTTATAAACTCTTATGTAATATTTTCCTATTGACTTTATTTATTATTTTTTTGATTACTTCTTGGGAAGTATATCATTATAAAAAAATAATTAAAATATTTTCACGTGTTTATGGAAAATGGTTTAGGAAGTGTAATACATTGTTTCTCTCCATTTAAAATAAATTGATTTCAATTTTATTCAATGTCATTATAGTGCCTCTTTAGAAAAGGGTGTGGGTTTTAATGGGAAAAAGGGTAGTGGAATATATTTTTATTTAGTGTAAAATTTGATAAAAGTATTACATTTACATAATGTATTTCAAACATGACATTTATCATTATTTTTTAATAGATATGCATTAGGATTTGATTATTTTGGGCATGCATCAGTGTTTTAATTATCACATGTATAATTAACTCTTGTTTTTAGGTTTTGGTACACATATTAGTATTATTTTGAACTTTGGGTTGATGTTTGGTTTTGGTGTCAAAGAGTGACCCATAGGGTCACATGGAGATTTTGTGGTTTTGAGGTTCAATTGGGTTTGTTTTTTAGTTTTTTTTGAATTTATATCTTTGTATAATAGATTTTTAGTGAGATCGCATGTCTATGAAATTCATGTGCAGGTTGGGATATGGTCCATGAAGACTCTACATGATAGTGGTTTTTTGGCATATAGACAGCAACCATATATTCAAGTCTCTCATCACAATTATTTTCCCCTTTTGAGTTATTTTCATTCTTCTTAGATTCTGATTTTTTTCAATCCTCTGTTTTTGAATTGTGAAAATGATGATTTTATTGTAATTGTTTGGTTTAGGTGAAATGGAAAACAAAATTTCATAATTAACTTTGAAGAATGTTTTAGAAATAATTTGTAATCTAGAATCAACATTTTGGTTAAAAAGGAATGGGAAAAACAAGAGTAGATTTTTATAGTCAAAATATAGAGATTATTGATTTTTATTAGAAAATAGGTATTTTATTAATGACAATGTAGAATTTCAATGAATTTTACTGAATTAGTTTTAATCAAATGTAATATTTGTATTGTTATTTTTTGAGCTTATGAAAGTTATATTCATTAATGGGACTCACGAGATTTATAAAGGTGGATTTTTAATGGGAGTCACGAGATTATTTATTTTTCATGTATAATGCTCCATGTATTTCCATTTGTGTGACTGTGAAGATAACCCCTGTTTATTTTCATTTATTTTATTTTGATGATTTTTTTGATTCCTTGATAACTATTGGTTGTGTGAGTCATTCGACCTATGTTTTGTGTATGTTTATTACATAGTCATTGATAATAAAATATATTTTTTATGAGTTTATTTTGAATGAGATATTGGATTTCAGATTTTAAGTGCTCACCCCATAAGTATTTGATGTATTTTTGATGTGCGGCCACTGGTGGTACACTGATGGCCGATCATCAAGTCGAACATCCTAATGAATAACTTCTTCAGTTTTGAAAGTCAAATAAAAATAATGTTTATGGTAATATTTTTCATCACATAATGGGAAGACAAGATGTTGATGTTTGAGAGAAAATATAATTTCCCTGAGTTGAATGAGTATTTAAAGGTAATGTTTTCTCCATCTATTATGATGTAAAAACCTATAAGTAGTGGAATTCGGTCTCTCAAAACAATCCTTGGGAAGATCTCAACTGGGTGTTCTTCAAGAATTTTTTCATTCGTCTTTACATCTCTAAATAATGAATGTTATAAAGGGAATAGAGATGTGTTGTTTATAACCAGGTGAAATATTTGTGTTGAAGAAATTCTATAATTTTATGTATCTTTTTCCTAACACTCTATAGTATGCCACACATGATTCCTTGAAGGATTTACTCTTTATGTATAATCTTTATCCTGATCTATAGTCGAAGGTGTAGGATTTGGATTTAATATCTTATAATGGGATTGTATTTAAATTTTATCATGACGAAGATGTGATATTAGGAGTTTGTGAGGTAGAAAACCATCTTCTAATTCCCAGAAGTGGTGAAGGGAATTCTTATAAGGACACCAGAAAGAAGCGTGAAGATATTGGTACAGGTCATGGGATTAAATAGCCTCTGGATCTGTTTTCCACTTATCCTAAAGATTGGATGATGGTGTTTCATTAGTTTGGAAATAAAGATCTTAAAAAAATTTCATATCAGATTTCTCCAAATAACAATTAGACTTGTGGACACCAAATTCACGTGGAATGGTTTTTATGGGTTGTTATCCATAAGGGACATAAGAAAGATTGTTAGAGTAGTTTCTTATTCTTAGATCAATTTTATATTTCACTATATGTGTGATTCCTTATTTTATTTCTTTTACCCGGTGCTATTTTTTTATGTTTAATATTCTTTGATTTGTAAAATTATATATTTTAAAACTTATAAGGGATTTTGTTTCAATGGATGATTGATTGTATTTTAATTATTATGAATTATTAATATATTAATTAGAGGTGTGCTCCATGGGTATTTCATTATAGATGGTTATTTTGTTTTCCTAAAATAGGATGATCATGTAAATTATAAATCCCTTGTTCCAGAGGAAATAAGGAGTACCAATCATGTATTTTCAGCTTCTGACAATGAGGTAGTAGATGCTTCAAACATCAAAACTCCATTCATAGGACATTGAGTGATGATGGAACACAGTCAAAAATCCTATGGGGTGGAATAAAATTGTCAATATATGGGAAAAAATTACATTGGTGACTATGTCAAGTTTCCCATATCAGTATAAGATGGTCAGTTCCTAAATGGTGGGAAAACAACCATAGTCATAATAATAGTTTCTTCTAGTTTTGATAACTATTAATGGATTGTTAATGGTTTCATCCTCTAGTGTTGGTAATCTATTTTATTTTTCTTTTTGTCTTTGAAATTTCATATTTCATTTGATGTTATCTTATATTGGATTCCTATCCATTTTTGGGAATGTTGAGTTTTTTAGAAATGTAGTTTGATCATTCTATAGTGGCTTAAGAAGTGGTCTTGGATCATTAGATCAATTTGATTAAGAAGTATGAGTTTAATTTTTTTCGTTTAGGAGTTATTGGTATGAGATGATGGATCATGTGATTATGTATTTTTTTAATTGATTGATGATCTGGAAAATATAGTGGATCTTTTGGATAGGAAAGGGTTATGGCGGGGAGAATGGTAACATTTAAGAATCTATTTTCATCCCAGGTTCACATTCATTTTTAAATATCAATATTTCTCTACTTTTCTTGGTGTGATGGGTGAATATTTTTGGGCAATATTTGTATTATATTTGGTATCAAGGTTATTTCATAGTATTTTCATGAAGTATTAAATGAAAATTTTAGTTTCTGGGCTTAAAAGTATGTGATACAAATTTTTCACACGGTTATAGGAAACTATTATACATGCTCTAGGAAATCATGTGGTCCTTAGTATGCTTCTATTTCTTGGATCATGATGTGGTTTCTGTTGATATGTAGGATAACAATTTATGGTTTAAATAAATACCATCTATGATGAATTTCTTGGTAAGGCATGTAAGACATTGTGTATTACCCACTAATGAAAATATTTATAAAAGGGATGTTTCCTACACATTGAGATTCTAGAGCTGCAAGAACATCCTATGGGTAACATCCAAGAATATTTTTATTCAGATAGATTATGAATAATTCAATTGGGATTTAATTGGTTATAATATAAGGACCACTATGTCTAAAGAATCCAATGAATGATTTATTATTGCCTCATTTCAAGGGACATATTTTATGGTTTCTGACAGCAATGCCCATGGAATTTATTTTTTGGGGCTTTTTTTGTACATGTCTATATCATGAAATAGAGTTAGGGAGGTTCATTAGTTCTCGATATTCGACATTAGAGTGCATGTCGAGGAATTGCGGATGGATCTCAACTATCTCATTTTGGGAAAAAGGTACATAGTGAACATTGTTGGATCACTTTTGAAAAGTGATATAAGTCCTCAAGGAGGTCAATTAGATAATTCTAGACATTTCATTTCTTGGAAACCCCTTATCATTAGTTTCAAGATAAATATAAATGGGTCCAATTTGCATGGACTGATGTGTAGAGATAGTTTAGTATGGGTTTGAAGCAGAAAAATTCTTCTTGATATTAGCTCATTCTATGGCCAATGGAATAATATTTGGGGAAAAGGGGAGATCTCATCATAGTGTACATTCATTATGAAGATTTTTCAATATGTTTTTTAATGTAGTGGAATGTGATTCCATGATTTTAGTGGCATAATTAAAAGGAATGTTTAGTATTTTGTGGGATCAGATATAATTTATTAGATGGAATAGTGTTTTTATTATTAAGGACATGGATATCAAAGACACATGTAAGAATGGTAATTTTGTGGTAGATTTGTTTTCTAGAAATTGTAGCCCATGTGATTGTCATATTTTTTACCAGTATCTTATGTTTATTTCATCATATAGAATGTCTATTTTCTCCATGATACACTAAGACTCCATCATTGTCACCCAAACTAAGATCTATTTTTATAAAATAAAATTGTTAAATTTGAAGATGGAAAGCGTGTGGGGAAGTTCTATAACAAGGAAGAACCATATCACACAGTTGGAATAATATTTACCCAACCACATGTTCAAAACATGCGACCTTCCTATGTCATATTTTTTATTATAATATTATAAAATCATAGGATATTAACTCCAAATATCATCCCCTAATATCCCTATTTTTCATGCACACATGTGGGTCCTCCTACCCTATACTCTAATCCTATGCTCCTCTACTATGGTATGGATCTATAGATTTTTTCAAATTTGGGGAATGATTTCTCATGGTATCCCTCTATTCTTTTCTCCTAGTTCTTTCCCCTTCTATTTTATTTTGTGCACTTCTTCTCTGATGGAATCTTATACTTAGGTATAATGTTTCCCATTGATTTATGTTTCGGTGGTACTGTTTTTTAGGGTCCCCTTTGGGTTTTCACGTCTCTTGTAAACTTCATAGAGTGTTTTCGATTGTTAAAAACTGATGGTGTAGTAGTTTGAGGAAGGTTTACCATTAGGCATGCCTTTAAATTTAAATATAATTTGTTTCATGATTTTTAGATTTTTTTATATGTTATATATTTATTCATTTCCTTTGGAATAATGTTTTTGTGTGTAAAGTAATGATTTATTCCTTTTTTTGTGATAAATGAAATTTTTTTGTTAAATAATTCAAACCTACTATATGATGAAATTATCGGAGGGATATTGTGACTATTTTCATATGTTTAAATATTTTATTTTCTTTATATATATTATTTGGACATATATATATGGTGTTTTTGATTCCTAAAATGGATTTATAAGTCATATGTACATGAAAAGGGTGTGTATATGGTTATTTGGAAATGAAATGGTATATAATTGTTATTTGTTTCATAATGGGAACATTTATAAAAATAGTTTTGGATATTACTTGTCGTGCGAGTGCTTAAATTTTATTTTCTAAAATTACTTTGAAATTGAAGATGGTTTATTTTTGACTTTTTGGAATGTTGTGTAATGACCCGAAATTTACATGGAAATTTTTTTCTTAACTACATAGAAATTTTAGGAGTCTGTGAAAATTGACGGCACGTGATTCAGAGGCCTGGTGTGGTTGGAATCAATTTATGATGTTTTGTTCTGGTACGTTTAGTAATGGTACGAGTGAGGATTTATAATTTTTTAACTGGTGCTCGGAATTGAAATCTGTGGGGCCGTTGAACTCACAGAGCCGATATTCGCTTAAGAAGACATACAGCTCGACAACAGATGGTCGGAAATAAAAGAGAGTTTTGGGGGTTTTAATGAAGGAATTAAATAAAAATTAATTTGTAGCATTATTGTTATTTTTGTTGGTTGGATCCTCCATGTTGAAGTTGGAGGTGGGGACCACCATACCATAACCTACCATTAGAGGTTATGGTGGTGGGGCCCACTCGAACTTTACCTCCCATTCATGTTAAAAATGGTGGGGACCACCCGAGGTTAAAACCTCTTGAATTCCCCATTATGTGGGAAGAAACCTCTTGAGCTACCCACTTAATGGTGCCACCAACCCTCCACATTAATGTTTCCAACACACCAAATTAATTGTGCCAAATCCTCCCCTTTAATTTTTAATGTTCCAACCAAGTGTTTAGTTTTTATTTTTAAATTTCTTTCCAACCAAATAAGAGATATTATAATATATTATTTTAAACAACTTTTCACCTGGGTAATTTGAGAGGAAGATTATTAGGAGAAATCTAACAACGATGAATGAAGAATGAAGAATGTGTTCTTCCAATGAGGAATGCTGGCAACAATCTCCTTAGACCTTCATCCCTAACTCTTATATACGTGGAGCATCTTCCACAACCAAAATTTCCTCCGCATCGTGGTCAACAAGCCAAAACAGCTCGGGATTGGATGTGTGTGGCGGACACGACGAATGATGATCTCTATCATTTTTTTCACGACTTCATCATCGAACAATGATATAAGGATGGAGGTTTATTTGTGTAATATTTATTTCCTTATTTTCTTTTTCGGTTGCAATGGAATCATTGCGAAGGATGTAAAATTTATAGTTCTTCTTTCTTCTTAATTGAAGAGCCAAATGTTACCACCCTAAAAGCGGATGGTGCGAGACAAACCAACATGGCCCGACCCCTCCGCCATTCTTGGTTATGACGATATTCATCCTGGCGATGAGACGATGGGATGACGAAGGTAATGACTGTGCTACTTGCGACCTCCATGAACATCTCCACCCTCGCGGTGCTCTGGAAAAATCGGCTACACCACCTCGGGCCGAACTACGCTGCCCGCCGGCTTTCGAGCCGCGCCACCCGTCAACGACGCCACCCATCGGCCTGAGCCGTGCCAGCTTTTGGAGGCTCTGCGAGCCTCCGGCCGGCCTATCCGTGTCCTGCAGACATGCCCGACAGCCCATCATCCTGCACGGTCTGCCCATCAACCTACCCCTCCCCCCGGTCGCCACTCGACCAGCCGTGCCGCACCACGCCGGCCACCCTCACCGCCTCCCTGCCTTCCTGCCTGCTTGGCCGCGGCCCGCAGGCCTACCCGGCCACTGCCCGGCCTGCCCGACCACCTCCTGGCCACCTACCGGCCTGTCCAGCCACCTCACGATGGCATGCGGTCCTACCCGACCGCTACCCGACCGAATAGGCACCCTAGCTGCGATGGCCTCCCGAGCCGGCCTGTAACCCCCCTCGCAGCGCCTCCTGGCCAAATCGGCCCTAATCCCGGGCTAGACCGCCCTCATGGAAGCTGGACTCGACCCGGTGGGCCAGCCTGAACCCAATGGGCCATCCCGCCTAATGGTCTAGAACAGGCCCAACGGGTCAGGTCGGGTCGGACCAGACCTATACCTACTACCAATCCTTTACATTCTTTTGGCCATATCATTAGCACCAGATGTAAATTTGATGAACCGTCAGTGGTGTAGGTAATCATGAATCGTGATAGACCCTTTGAGTATACCCCAATGGAGTTTGGGGTATAGTTGGGTTACTGTTAGTTTGAATCGTGCACGAATGCAACCGGGCCCCAGGTCTAAAATCCTTGTAACTCACAGACCTGATGTCCGATTGATGTGTCATCTGTTGCTTTCAGTCCCTTATGACCAAGAAGACCTTTGGGATATTTTTCCGTGGTACTTCGTGTCAGTTTAGGTATCAACGCTTTTCATGAGAAGTGGACCCTCCTAGAATCCAGTGTGCTTTGTGCGAAAACCCTGTGGTAAGCTGTGCTCTAACTACTATTCCTAGATCCTATGTGCGTTCGATAGCTCTGATGATTGTTCCGGGATCCTATATAGGTTCTAAAGATCTAAATAATATTCCTAGATCTTTTGTGGGTTCGACAGCTCTGACGAATGTTCCTGGATCCTATGTGGGTTTGAAAACTCGGACTACTTTTAATAGATCCTGTGTCGGTTCAACAGCTCTGACGACTGTTCCTGGATCCTATGTGGGTTTGACTGCTCTGTTTACTTTTCCAAGATCCTATGTGGGTTTAACATTTTTGATTTCTATACCGGGATCCATTGTGGGTTCGACAGAATGGATTATTTAATTGATACATCTAATCATCTCTAACTCTCAACAAAAGATGTATACATATGTGAGATGAGTCAATAACTTTTTGTGTTTTCTTCATGATTGAGATGAATTAATTGATAACATAGGTATATGTATGTGCATATACCTAAGTGGGGTAAACTGCTGATTTAATACCTTGTGGTTTATCCTTTGTGGATATTGTGAGACCTTGATGGTCTCGGGCTCCCAACTGAGTATCGTTATACTCACCATTGTACATGCTATGCTCGCACCTCATTGTGTTAGATGTAAATGATAGATAGCGCTGACCGACGCTGTGTGTAATAGGACTGGATGGTACCCGGTGGTGGACCACATGGTGTGATGGTACACGAAGGTGATAGATGGATGTTGAGTTTTTTGGAGGCTATCTGTACCTACCCTTCATGTAGGATTTCCCAGTAGATGATCCATGAGCTGTTTTCCATTTTCTAGTACTTGTACTTTCAGATTCATGTACTTTACAGTTCGGCTTGTATTTTAAGACCCTTTATATTTCATAACTCTTTTGTTATATAGTTTTACATTGTGTTTTGCTTCCATCATGTACCATGTTGTGTTTGTTTTTAGGATTTAAAGGTAATGCCTTTCCAGTTTTAGGTATTTATGCCTTTGGTTCTAGTCTCCAGACCCTAGCCTATGGAAGGAAGGCCTGGTGTAGTCACAGAACGAGCCCCAGGGGACAAGTCCTGGAAAATTGTTATCATATGAGTAAGTTCTACCACAACAAGATAACACTCTGATCTTTTCTGTGAAGCAATAGTGTTACAGTTACTAAGTGTGGTTTTCAGTTTAGGGAGTCTAGTTTTGGTGTAGCGGCCGACATATAAATACACCAGGACCCTGACTTTCAATTTCCCACTCAGTGCACAAAAACACTGATTGCTTGTATGTTTTGAAGATTTTTCTTTTAATTATTTGAGTCAGTTCACCAGGTATAACTTTTGACCATAGAGCACCTATATATTATCAGGATGCCTCCACATAGATAGCTAGCTAGGGTTACGATAGATAAAGAAGATGGCAGTACATAGAGTGATAATGCTTCAGTGCAGGGCACTATCACAGTGGAGGCAAAAAAGGTACAACTTCCCATTGGGCCACCGATGCCACCTGTCCAAGTAGTAGAGAGTGCATGCCACCTGAGCGTGTTTCACGAGTTCCAGTTCCAGAGGCCGCCCGGGTTTAGGGGTGAGACGGACCCACAGATAGCTGCGGATTGGCTGGAGGCTATGCTGAGATTCTTCAGACTGGTAGGCACACCATGTGAACTTATGGTGATCCTTGCTGTGAGTCTTATTCATGCAACATCATGCAGATGGAAGAGCCAGATCCTCCAGGTGCATGATGAGGTGACACAACTCTAGACAATCTTCAAGAGCCTGTTTCAGGCAGAGTTTTCCCTAGCCACCCTACATGTCGTGCAGATATAGGAGATACTTCATCTGTAATAAGGTAGCATGAAGGCGACACTGTACTCAGCAAGGTTCAACGACCTCTTGCACTACTCCACAGATATGGTACGGGACCCATTTTTTAGTTTGTGAACCTTCCAGTAGGGGATCAGGTGAGAGATCAGGGCTTCGATGATCTCCCTCAGCATCCCGACGCATGAGGGGGTGTTTGAGAGAGCCCTATTTGTGGAGAGTTTCCATAACGAGTAGTCACCAATAGCCAGACTCGCCAACAGGCATCATGTAGCAGAGTCTTCTGCAGCTGGCATCAAATAGATGATGTAGAGTTCCATGAGGACCAGACCATCTGGTGGACGACCTTAGGACTTGGGTTCAGTTGTGCATGGAACAAGAGACACAACCAGTCCTACAAGGAATAGGTAGTGTTTCACACGTGGCGGGCAGTGTCACACGACTCTTGACTGTCTGACCCACCATTTGGATGATTAGCATACAGTAGAGGGAACTCCCAAGAAGAGTCAGAGGTTTGATCGAGGCGGTATGTAGTGACCCGGTGGATGTGGCAGAGGAGCAGGCCGTGTAGATGGTGGTGGATAATGTTTTGATATATTACTACCACCACCACCAGGAGGTCCACCCCAACCATAGGGATCATTTGGAAAGGTCAGAGCTCCATTCTAGGCAGTTGAAGTTTATGATCATGGGGCTCCAGAGATGATTCAAGGAACGATCTGTTTCTACTAGACCATAGATACAGTTATTATAGACATAGTTTCCAACCACTCTTTCATTGCCACTACACTCGTTTGGTGCCCAGAGATTCCTATGTAGATGTTGGCTCGATCCTTATAGATAGAGACTCTTACAAGAGTAGATTTTATGAGTACACACTGGTGGCAGTAGTGTGAGAATACATTAAGAGGTGAGAGCTTCGGTTGGGATATCCTAGTAGCAGCGTCGAGGCCTTATGATATCATCTTGTGTATGGATTGGATATCTACATTCTGTGCTCATATCGACTCTATTAGGCGTAATGTACGGTGTGTCCGCACGGATAAGACTACGTTCACGGTCACCGAAAAGAAGGCAACCTTTGTAGTTATAGATAGACTTTCCCGGAGGAGAGTACAGTCGATCACTCATCAATTGTCTTGCATTACCCTCAGTGCAGATATTAAGAGTCTAACATATCCTATAGTGGTGGACCAGTACGCATATGTTTTCTCTGATGATGTTCCAGGTCTACCTCATCAAAGAGTGGTTGACTAATATATTTACATGTAACCCAGGACAACAATGATATATACACTAGAAAATTGGATTGCTCCGGTGGAGCTTCATGAGCTACGGGTACAACTTGAGGACTTTTAGGGGAAGGGATTCATCCAGCCTAGTGTTTCTCCCTAGGCAGCCTCGATTATATTCTCCAAAAGGCGGATAGAATCTTGATGATTTCTGTCCACTATCATCGTCTGAACTAGGTGACCGTGAAGAACATGCACCCACTCCTGAGGATTGACAACTTATCTGATCAGCTAAAGGGAGCATAATGGTTCTCAATGATAGGCCTCAGATCATGCAATCACTAACTAAATGTTAGGTACAAGGATGTGAAAAAGACAAACATCAGATGTTGGTACGACTACTACGAGTTCTTGGATATTCCATTCAGCGTAACCAATGCTCTAGTAGTGGTCATGGGTCATATGAACAAAATATTCCAGCCATACCTCGGTTTCCTTGTCGTAGTCTTCATCGAAGACATTCTGATCTACTCGAATACTGAGCAGGTGCATGCCTACCATTTTTAGGTTGTACAGAACACACTCTAACAGCACCAGCTTTATGGTAAGCTCATGAAGTTCCATTCTAGGATCTGAGAGGTACACTTTTTGGGACATTTCATCTCGAAGGCTGGAGTTGCAGTAGATCCAGCGAAATTTGAGGACGTACTTTCATGGGAGCCACCTAGGAGGGTGATGGAGGTACGATGTTTCCTGGGTTTGGATGGAAACTACTGGAGATTCATTCCAGACATCTCTAGAGTTTTATCACCACTATCAGCCTTGATGAAGAAGGGGCAACCCATCGTGTGGTCGGAGAGATACCAGCAGAGCTTTTAGGACCTGAGAAAGAGGCTGACTACTGCCCCCATCATGAGGCTTCCAGAGGAAGGCATTGGGTACATAGACTTCTGCGACGCCTCAAAGATGGTACTCAGGTGTGTCTTGATGCAGGAGCGAGCATTGATCACATATGGTTATTGACAGCTAATACAACATGAGCCAAACTATGCTACCCATGACCTGGAGTTAGTAGCAGTGGTCTTCGACTTGATGATTTGGCAACACTATCTGATGGGCGAGCGTTTTACCATGTACTTTGATCACAAGAGTCTAAGGTATATATTCTATCAGAAGGACCTGAACCTGAGATATCTACATTGGCTTGAGTTCCTCCAGGACAATGACTTTGTGATAGTATATACAAATGGGAAGAGGAACTTTTTTGTAGATGCTCTCAGCAGGAGGTTTGGTATACATTTGTTAGGCGAAGCGACATAGTAGCTAGCTGCTTTCTAGATATATTTTGTGGATAGAGATGGAGAAGCTTTCCTACAGTCTCTCATAGTCACACCCCCAATATTTTAGTGAGTCAGGGAGGCACAACATGTAGACGTTGACTATGAGACCCGAAATGCTTAGATATCCATAGTGCAAGAACCTGAGAGATTTTCTAAAGGTGGGGAGAAAATCATCATCTTCAAAGGGAATACCTTGGGTAGTAGTGGCACTTAAAGAGGAAGTGTTGGGGGATTTACACACTTCTCCTCTAGTGGTTCATCCAGTAGTGGTGAAGATGTATCAGGACCTCAAACAACAGCACTTGTGGATAGGTATGAAGAAGGTAGTAACAGAGCTTTTCACTTGATGCCTCACTTGTTAGAAAGTAAAAGTAGAGCATCATGTACCAGTAGGATTGCTTCAGCCTTTATGAGTCCCAGATTGGAAGTGGGATTGTATATCCATGGACTTCGTGATGTTTCTTCCATGTTTCGACAAGAGTGATGACTCTATTTGGGTGATTCTGGACAGAGTCACCAAGTCGGCCCACGTCCTACTGATCAGAGAGGAGGGTACAGAAGAGAGATTGGGATGCCTATGCATGTAGGATATTGTGAGGCTACATGGAGTAACTAAGATGATTTTATATGACCGTGACAAACATTTTACTACCCGGATATGGAAGGGGTTGTAGGAGACTTTCATGATGCAACTTTATATGAGCAATGCATTCCATCCTCAAACGGATGGCCAGACAGAGCAGACAATTCAGACCCTCAAGGACATGTGGTGCTCTTGTGTCCTCGACATCGGTTGTAGCTGGGGGGATAACTTACCATTAGTATAGTCTGTATACAATAATAGATATCACTCCAACATAGGGATGGAACCTTTTTAAGCGTTGTACGTGCGACCTTGAAAATCACCTCTATGATAGACTAACCTAGGGGATTCAGCACTAGTGGGACCAGAGATGGTACCAGATACCACAGAGAATGTGCATATCATCCAAGATCGGATGAGGACTACACAGAGAAGGCAAAAGTCGTATCCTGATAGGTGACAGAGATATTTAGAGTTCGAGGATGGATATCACGTCTTTCTACGGGTCTCACCTCGATGAGAACTACGAAGATTTGGCCAAGACGACAAGTTATTTCTATGTTTCATCGAACCTTTCTAGGTCCTCATCAAAGTAAGTGAGGTGGATTACCACCTGGCCCATCCCCCTAAGTTGCACCAAGTGCACGACGTCTTCCACATATCCCAGCTGAGGTGATACGTGCATGATACTGCACACAACTTCGGCCATAGAGAGCTGGACATCGACGATGGGGAGACTTTTACGGAGGTTCCAATAGAGATTGAGGATTGACAGGAGTGGTTCCATCGTGGATGGTCGATATCTCCGGTGTGCGTTCGATGGAAGCATTGGAACCTCTAAGAGATCACATGGGAGTTGGAGGCTCAGATGTGTGGTCAGTACCCCCACTTTTTTTCTAAGTTCAAGTTGTGGCATATAGGGATGTAAAGCCCTGAGGTGGGGAGAATGTAAAGACCTGTAATTTTTTGTGGAATGTTTTTCTTAAATACATGAGAATTTTACATATCTGCAAAAATTGATGGCACATGATTCTGAGGCCCGGTGTGCCCAGAATCAATTTCTGATGTTTTTTTCAGGTACGTTCAAAAAATGTATGAGCAGGTTTTTATAACTTTCGAAACAGTGCTCAGAATTGTAATCATAGAGCACTGTTGAACTCACAGCGCCAATATTCTCTTAAGAATAGTTTCACCTCGACGACATATGTTAGGAAATAAAATATAGTTTTGGGGGTTTTAATGAAAGAATTAAATAAAAATGAATTTGTAGCTTTATTTTTATTTTTGTTGGATGAAGCATCCATGTGGAAGTTAGAGGTGGGGGCCACCACACCTTAACCTCCCATGAATGGTTATAATTGTGGGTCCCACCCGAACCTAACCTCATCCTCATATTAAATATGGTGGGAACCAATCGAGGTTAAAAACTATGGAACTCTCCATTAAGTGTGGAGAATCCTCTTGAGCTCCCCACTTAATGGTGCCACCACCCTTCTACATTAATGTTGCCAACACACCAAATTAATTGTGCCAAATCCTCCCCTTTAATTTTTAATGAGAAAACCATGTTTTTAGTAATTCTTTTTGTATTTATTTGCAATGAAATAAGAGATATTATAATCTATTATTTAGCACAATTTTTCACTTGGGTGATTTTAGAGGAGGATTATTGGGAGAAAGATCTAATTGAAGAATAAAGAACAAAGTACATTGGAAAATATATCCTTCAACCTTCATCTTCGGATCCTACCGACGTGGAGTGTCTTCCACAACTGACCTTTCCTCCGCATCGTCGTCAACGAGCCGACGCAGCTCATGATTGGAAGTGTACGGAAGACGCGACGAATGAAGATATCCTTTTTCATCATTCTATGACTTCATCATCAAAAAATGATCAAAGATATGGGGTTTATTTGTGTAATATTTTTCTCCATCTTTTATTATTTGGTTGGAATTGAATAGTTGTGGAGGATGCAAAATTTGAATTTCTTCTTTCTTCTTACATGATGAGAAAAATGTAACCACCATAAACACAGAGTGTGTGGGGGAAACCAACAGGGCCCGACCCATCCGTCGTTCTTGTTTATGATGATATTTGGCTTGGAAATGAGGTGATAGGATGACAAAGGCAATAGTTGTGCTACCCGTGGCCTCTGCGAACCGCGCAACCCTCGGAGCGCTCTGGTTGAATTGTCTCTACCGCCTCGGGCTGAACAACGCCGCACGCTGGCTTCCGAGCCATGCCGACGACGCCAACCATCCGTCGGGCCTCCATACAACTTGAGCCATGATGGTTTTCATTTGGGCGTCATCCACTCAACCGCCCCTCCCCCCCGGCTGGCCTACCGGCTTGGCCGCACCTTGCCGTACTACCCGACCACCGCCCAGACACCCGCCTAGTTTCCCGACCTCCTCCTAGCCACTCACTGGTTGCCGCCAGGCCGGCACACCGACCTGCCAAACCACCTTTTTTCTGCCCGCCGGCCAACCCGGATGAATCCCGACTGCCCGTCGGCCCGCCCAACTGTCTCCCGGCCTACCCGCCACCGGGCCGCGACCCTCCGACTTCCCATGCTGCCTCACAGACACCACATAGCCACCTACGGGCCACCGCCCGGCCAGCCCACTGGCATGGACACACCCCACCTGGCTTCTCGGCCATCTCCCTGTCGCCCACCGGCTGGCCCAACCGCCTCCCGATAGAACCAGCTACCTGGACGCGCCGGCCTCCTGAGTCGGCACGTGCCCAACCTCACGACACCTCTTGGATGAACCATTACCAGCCACACATTTGGGCCGAGCCGCGCTGGGCTTCTCCATAACGGCGCTTTGGGCCGAACGGACCTCGAGCCCAGGCTGGACCGCCATAGTAGCCTACTACGGCTAGACTAAGTTGGGTCGGGTCAGTCCGCCCGGGTCGGACCAGACCCGGACTTACTACCGACCCTTTACATTATTTTGGCCATAAATTTGGCATCAAACGTCTGTTTGAAAAATCATTAGCGGTGTTGGTAATCTTGGATCATGAAGATCTCTTTGAGTATTGCCCACCAGAGTTCATGGTATAGTTGAGTTACGGCCAGGATGGATCGTGCACAAATCTAACCGGGCCCCCGGGATTAAAGGGATAATAACTAACAGACCGGGCGTCCGATTGACGTGTCGTCTATTACGTTGAAACCCCTATGAAGTGGTTGACCTTTGGGGCATTTTTCGTGGAACTTCGTGGCGGTTATGTATCAACAGTTGACATGAGGAGCGGACCCTCTTGGAATCAAGCGTGCTTTATGTGGAAACCATGAGGATGGCTGTGCTCAAACTACTATTCTTGAATCTTGTGTGGGTTCGATAACACTGATGACTGTTGCTGGATCCTATGTGGGTTCGACAGCTCTGACCACTATTCATAGATCATTTGTGGGTTTGATAGCTCTGACCACTGTTCCTGGATCCTGTGTGTGTTTGACAGCTCTGACTACTGTTCCTAGATCACGTGTGGGTTCGATAGATCTGACGACTGTTCCTGGATCCTGTGTGGGTTCAACAGCTCTTTTTACTATTCCTAGATCCTATGTCGGTTCGATAGTTCTGATTTCTGTACTAGGATCCTATGTGGGTTCGACAAAAAAGATGATTTAGTGGCTACATCTAATAATCTCTAACTCTCTACAAAAGTTGTATACCTATGTGAGCTGAGTCAGTAAATTTTTGTGTTTTCCTCATTATTGAGATGGATTACATGATAACATAGGTATACGTATGGGAATATACCTAAGTGGGGTTAACTGTTGATTTCATACCTTGTGGTTTATCCTTGTTTGATTTTGTGTAACCTTGAGGATCTGGAGGTCTATACTGAGTATCATTATACTCACCCCAACATGGGGTAGGCCCGCACCTCATTGTGTTGGATGAAGATGGCAGACATCACTGACCGAGGCTGAGTGTACCAGGACTGGATGATACCCGGAGGTGGACCACACGGCGTGACGGTACACGGAGGTGACAGACGGACATGGAGTGCTACAAAGGCTATTTGTACCGACCTTTCTACTAGGATCCAGTGGACTATCTAGGATCTATTTACCCTTTTTCCAGTACTTGTACCTTTAGTTTCTTGAACTTTATAGTTGGGCATGATTTTCTGGCCCCATTACTTTTCATCACACTTTTGTTATATAGTTTTACTTAGTGTCTTTCTTCCATTTAGTACTCTATTCTATGTTTTTTATCATTTCTTGCCAATGCCTTCCATGTTTTATGGATTTACGACTTTGGTGCTAGTTTCCAGCCCCTGGCCTATGAAAGGAAGGCCTGTGGTAGTCACAACAAGGGCCTCGAGGGACGAGTCGTGACAAGGTAGGTTTGATTCACGATACAATGATGCTTGAGGCTTGTGTGGCACATTGATTAAATTGATAAAAATGGTGTCATAAAAACCCTCTTGGATAATCATCTTTAAATAACTATAATAAATATATGAAATTTCCTCACTGTGGATTCCTCAAGAATTATTTATGTGAATGGGTGGTATGTCTTTTTAATGGTCATCTTGTGACCCATTTACCTTGATAAAATGGGAGATCCTCAGTGTGGACTCTATAGAGATCAATTTATTTATCGAAAGAGATTCATCCTTGTGGTGGACCTGCATGATGCTTATCATATGGAACATTTGTATATGATACAGATGATTGGAATTGGATACTCTGTTTTCATTGTTTGCCTCACCCCTTTTATACTTTTTCTTCGAGACCTATCATAGCTAGATAATTTTAAAAAGGACAATTTATTCACTAGATAAGGATTACACTCCAGTTACTGTCCCATACTAAGGGTGATATATTTATATATTTATTAAATGGTGTAATTCCTGTTTTTCAACCAATTAAGTGTGTGACTGAGCATGAGTAAGAGAAATTTGATTTAATCATTGGAGGCATGCTTTTTCTGATGACTCAAGATGTATAGATTGATTGGAATTATTCATGAGCTCTTTGAATTATCCCATATCTTTTGGGGATTAACTTCCTTTAGATAATGATTGTGATTCATTTCTGGTTGGATAATATTTTGTGATATTTTCCAATTTCACTTCTAGTGATATTTTTATGCTGACTTTTTATGTAGGGTAGATTTATTCAAAAAATGATAAAATTTTATCTTGTGGTTACAAAAAAAAGTTTTGGATTTAATTTTTACGCGTTATGTACATTTTAAATAAAATTTTAACAATTTTTTTCCAAAATGATTATTGTGGATCATCATAAAATAGTGTAATCCTAATGAAAAAATTGAAGTGGGTCCTTTTTTTATTTAATGTAAAAAATGTGTGGAAAATATTAACATTGAAAATTTTATTTCAAACATGAAATTGATGTTCATTTTACATAATAGAAGTTTATTATGAATATATTTGTTCGGGAACAAATATAGTGTTTTAATACTCATGCTTGTAGGTTATTCTTGTTATTAGTTTGTGGTACAAGAATCAAATTTTTTTATCGCAATGCGTGATTCTTGGTTTCAGAAATAGTGAGTGACCCTTAGGGTCACATAGAGATTTTTTCGATTTTATATTCATTTGGTCTGGTATTTCAGTTTTTTTATTCCCACCTTTGTATAAGTGATGCTCAGTTTTGTTATTTATTTTATAATTTTATTCCCTATTTTGTTTATTCTATTCAGTTTATTTATTTGTGTCGGGTAAAATCATTCCCATGGCTACATTGATTATTCCCAATACAAGTTAGATTCTCATGGGAATCCAGAACTCCATTTTTTCTTTGCTACGGATCGGCTCAATTGACCAGCTCAGGGTCGACCCTTGTTGGTTCTTGATATCCATACTTAAACTACAATGAAATGTTATTATTTAAATATAATCATTAAAATATATATATTGAATTTTTGAGAAATGAGTATGAGTAACTGAATTAATATATATATATATATATCCTACTCAAAAATAATATTGATCTATTATTTGTTAATAATAATAAAAATTATGATGTCATTTAATTCATGAAAAATAATTTTCCTTGAAGAATGGATTTTAACTAATCTTGTTTGTGTATATTATAACTAATTTAGACCAATTATACAATTTGTATGCGATTAAAGGGTATAAGTTTTGAAACCAACTTATCAAATTATTTTTCATGTAATTTGTGGCATTTTTTAAATGATTGGTGTTTGATAAAATAGTAAAAAATATATAGAATTTAATAGAAAAAATTAATTTATTAACTGTTATATTTAGATTACCATTTTATTTTCAATTTGTATTAAAATTTCATTAGTTATTTTTTATAAAGAAATATATAATTATATTCATTGTAATCAATAATATAATGAATTCTTATATAAATTAATTTGTAGACATAATTGTTTTTTGTAGAAAATGAATCATCGTCACTTATTAATGGTTTTTTGAATCATTTGTTTAAAATGATATTAAATAAATTCGATATATTAGATTTTATATTTTTAATAAGAATGTATAAATATTGTATATAGGATAAAAATATTTTACTCCAAAATAAGTAATAACAATGGTAAATAATATTTCACCACAGTAAAGAAAAAATACATAGAAAAAGGATAAAAGTATAAAATAAGTCAAAAAAATCATCCATACACATGAAAATATATTATTAAATGAGTATAATTAGATATAACCCATTATAAAATATGAACCTTTTTTCATGATTCATTGATAATTTCATTAATATTATTTAATATAGGTGAAATTCCAAAATGCATTTATGTTGATTTTAATATATATAACATATTATGATAGTGATAAAAACATGTTATGAATTGTTATAAATAGTTATTTGGGTTTTAAATAATTTTTTATTTTTATTTTTATAAATTTTTTGTAATAAAATTATTAGATTAAATTTGGTGCATTGAAATTGGAGCAACTGTTAGAGTAGTAGAAAAATATTTTAAATTATTATAAAAATATAAAAAGTAAAATTTCATGTGTTGTATAATGTTCCCAATGATTTATTAAAGATAAATCTAACAAATTAATAATTTTTTAAAATATTTTATAAAATTACATTACTCTGTTGATATTTTTAAATTCAAATAATGATAATTTTATTGAAAATGAATTGAACACTATTTTATATTAAATTATCTTATTTTATATTAGTTTATGCTACCAAAAATATTATCATAATCTTGCTGAATAATATATAGTCTATAATATCATATTTTTTCCACTTATGTTTCACATTTCCTTTTATATCAACATTCTTGACCACTAACGCATAAGTAAAAATTGATGTCACAATAATGGTTAAAAGGATTAAATTGATGATAAAAATAATATTAAGGTATAATTGATCACATAAACACACAAATATATATATATATATTAATAGATGATATTTTTTCAAATCATATTCAACCATGATTTTTAAAATATTATATTTTCCTTATGATTCAATAAAATTAATTTATATTAATATAATGCCCAGCATTAAAAATTACTTAAACATGAGATTAGTCATGTATTTGTGTTCTTTCACATTGAGGATATTTTCAATTTTAGAGATTTATATAATTAATCCAAAATTCAAATATATCAACTCTAATATTATGAAGTATAATCTTCTACTATATTTATTTTAAAAAAAGATTTTTAAAAAGCTAATGTTTTGTTCCATTTTTAATCATCATAAATTTCCCTCGAACCCACCCATGACTATATTCTCCCTTAAATGTAGTGAAAAAACATTTCAAAAATTGGTATTATTATAAAAAAATCAGTAAGGGATACACAAATAAGGAAAACAATTAGTCTTGAAAAAACATTTAAACCATCATTACATTATCATAAAGTAACACTCTTCACCTTAATAAATTAGTAAATACTCTTAACTATATGTAAGAACATTGCATACAATTTTTTTAATCAGAATATTACTATAAAACCCATAATGTTCATATATAGAATATAAAGGTTACTTGGGATGTAATAGTACATAAATTCCATAAATATATGGGCGAGTTCTACACTTATCACTATTTCAAATGGAAAAACCATAAGACTGACATCCATACCAAATGCATTGGAGGTTATAATGTAAGAAACCACAGAACCACCAATCATTGATTTATGATATAGGAAAAATTATTTTTTTAATCGTGTTACCACCCATTAAATTTCCATTTACCATTATATAATCATAACACATAAAAAATTCCAATTTTCAATATTTCAGACATTAAATTTCATTTCCAATCAAAAGAAATAATTTCATTATAATGATATAGTAAATTTGATTTCAATACAATTTTCAATTCAAGAACACCTAAATAGGTAATAAAGTCGTTATTTTACTTTTTAAAAATATTAATGCTTATATAAGAAGGAAAATATGAAATAATGTTTCTGGAAACAATGACTTCATTATCGCCAAATACATAGAAATGTATTCCATTTGTCATGTGGTAATTAAAGTAAAAAGCTTCATATAAAAATATTATATTTTAAGGCCATTAAAATATAGATATAAAATTTCATGTGTAATCCTTTTATATCCATAATAATTTATATTTTAATTAATATCTTGAAGAAAATATTTCATAATTAAAATTTTAAACGTTCACGGTGTCCCATACAACATCGAAAAATTAAATCTTAATCTGCATGAATTAATATAATTATCAAAACATTAATTAACATTATTATTGATAAAATATGGATATACAATTTCATAGTGTGTCTATATACACCTAATAAATATAATGGTTCATATTATCATGAAATTCCTCAATAGAAGAATATTGAGACAAACTCCCTTACCTCGAGCTTGATTCTTCATGTGTGCTCTTTATCTTCCAAGATAATAAAAGTAGGTTAATTTATACTTTAATTATAAATTTTTTAATTTTTATGATTCCTTTTATATAACTTATTACCATGATATAACAATTAGAAAATTATTTATGTTCATATAGGATGTTTTGTTGATATTCAGTTCTTTAGTAAAAAATGAACTTCCTATGATATCAATAGTCCATGTGCTCAAAAGTTCATCATCTAAAGAATAAAAAACATGTTATATGTTCATTATATAGTCAATATATTATTATTTATAATAATAGTTTAAGATTCACTAAAAATATTGTTAATAGGGATGGTTGGTTGTACATACACATAAATGATATTTTTGTTTTTCCATTCGTATTGAATGAATAAACATTAAATTAAATATATTTTAACATATATAAATATATAAAATAATGTAATTAGAAATAATATGATACTTTTATAATATATCATTACTAATGAAATCCTTAATATATTTCATGTGATGTGTGAATTAATCACACCATTTTGAGGAGGTTGTAGTCCACACGTCCCCAATAGAAGTTATCATATAACTATAATTTGGAAAGATTGAATGAATATATAATATAACATTTAATGAACTTTAAATATGTTATAAAATACATATTGAAATAATATTTTATGAGATGAGTTATTTTAATACCTTTCCTGAAGGCAGAAATTGAAAAGAACAACAAAATTATACAGAGAGGGGATTATCCATCATTACATGGACAACCATTTAATTTATTTGAATAAAACGAGGTGAGAAATGAAATAGATATTGAATATTTTATTAGAAGCATATAACTATATTATATACATGATTCTGAAGATATCATGAATTTACGGATGAAATAGATTAGTAGTGAGTTGAAAAAAAAGAAAACAAATTAAGGGAGGTACTTTGAGAGTATTACCTATTGAATATTTCCTCCTTCAATGGCCCATGATGGATTTTAATATGATAATTTGGTGAGTCTTACAGTGAATTCACAAGAGGGGACTAAGGAGGAGAGTTTTCCGTATATATTTGTAAATCTACAAGGATTTTTGGGTCAAAATGGGTAGGTGTGGATTGTTATTTATACTTAATGAGAGTTTAGTTCAAGTTATGAATTTATTGATTGTTTTATATTAAAATCTAACCATATAGAGGTGGCATAAAATTAGAAAAAAATTGGAATGTAATTAAATTTAAATAGACTTTTTTTGGTAAAGGGACACATCAACCACCATTTTAATTTGGTAGTTTTTAGGTATGTTATTATTTAACTTTTAATTTTAACCGTTGTCAAAATTATACATTGATTATGGTAAATAATTTTTTTACCATAGTATATTTTTCATTCCTAAAAAAATTATCCAAACAACCTATTTCTAATCTTATGATTCCATATATGGATTCAATTTTACCTAATTAAATTAACAAAATTTTAAAAATTAGATTTAAAATTAATTATATAGACAAAATTAAAAATATTTATTATTAAAGTGAAACATCCAAAAGATTGAAAATTATTATGTCAATTTAATTTGAAATTGATTCCAATGAAAGAAAATAAATTAAATTATACCTACATAGATTAATTATACTATAAACCCAAATAAATTTATAATCTACTATATAATTACGTTAGAAGAAAATGCAATTTTGAATTAAAATGATGTATTTTTCATTATTCATTAAAAATTGAATATTATTAGGGTAATAAAAAAATTTATCCAATATAAATTTTTATGTTCCACATAAAATAAAAAATTTTATTTTCTAATATATTAATTTAAATGTTTTACATCGTATATTTAAAATGGGTTCTCCATCAAAAGGTCGAAAACATTCTTTTTATTGAAAAATACTTATTTTATCTGAAACAAATTGAATATGATCATATATAAATCCAATAAAATATATATGATGAAATAAATATAATATATTTATTTTTTATTTCATTAAATAAATTCATCAAGAGTAATTTTATTATTTCATAAACCCACATATTTTCATTTAAATGGATTTTTTTAAAATCATTTCATTTTCTTTAAAAAGGGTATTATTTTCATTTTTATTTAATTGTTTACAAAAGAAACTGTTATATAAATTTTAATTACATATATTCTTAAATATATTAATATTAATAAATAATTCCATGTTAACATATAAGTTATAAGGATACATTTAAAAAACTATTGTTTTTGTATTTCTCTTATGTTCGATGTGGCGTATTATGTTCGCTATCGAACATAGTGTATCTATTTAAAAAAATAGAGATGATACATTCTCCCCCTTGGGAAATTGTTTCCTTGAAATACGAATTTGGGGTTGGTAACAATCGTATTCCTTTTATAAATACCTATACTGAAATCCCTCTTTGGCTACATTATTAACAAAACATAAACTTTAGATTAATGAAATGAAAGTATGAAGGTCACCTAAGATGACATATAATAGGGTTTCATGTAATAAAACACTAATATGGAAGGGAAAAATTACAATCTTATTCAAATGGATAGTAATAGAGAACATTGTCAGTATAATGTTAACATTAAAAAAACCATAACGTTTTCATGGGTTAAACGGTTATTGTTTTGGTAGTAGGAAAAGTAATGAGAAAACATCTTTGTTTTAAGATCCTTTTCATAGTGTTGTGGAATTAACTTAATACATAAAATATGACCATAAAGAAATGTACTTACTAGAAAATTATAATTTCATCCTTTAATCAATGTCCACCCCAAACTCATCTTTTTACATTAATTATGGTTATTCAAGATCAATCAACTTCTATTGAATAACATTATCCATAAAAGATTTACTATACATTTCTAAAATCATTAGTCATTAACCAAAACCAAATGGTTAGTACATGAGATGTCAACTAACTAAAAGAATAAACCACTGTAAAATTAAAATTTATTCTAATCTCCAAAATTCAACATTAATACCCAACTTATACATAGACCATTCAATAATAAATTTCCATAAAATTAATTGAATTAAAACAAACTAATATCAAAACCCTAAATAAAAAGGATTTTAAAACATAGTCCTCTAAGGCAATCTTTATCATTTTTCACCATATAACAACAATTACTCTTGATGTCAAACATCAAAGTAAATTTCATAATAATAATCAATGTAAACTAACTCTTTCCATGAATAACTTATATAATAATAACTACATCATAGATAATTTAAAAATATAATTGAACATATATTACTCAAACCAAATCCGATAGTATTATATATACCATTTAAACATTGGTATACAAAAAACAACTTATTCGTATTCTATAAAATCATTTAACTTAAAATAAAAAGTCATACTAACTAATGACATCACATATTTTTGTGGTAGATGATAAACCCTTGTCTCACATTGGTTGTGAGTTCGATTTATGTTGTCTTTTCTAGTGAGATGGGTTTTCACCCTTCTAGTAGGTTATCATTTTCCTGTAATTATATAATTTTATATCATTCCCATAATGATATAAAATCATCATAAATAACTATAACATATTTTAACCTCAATTTTTATCTCATGCCTTTTTAATTTCCATCCCAAAATGTATTATTCCATAATTACCTCAAAATGAATGATTATATAACCCCAGATGATATTTATAATTTTAAATTATGTATATACAAGAAAAGATAATTTTTTCTCCATTAAAATTTTCACAAAACAGAAATCATGGTAAGACATTCAATTTTTTTTACAATGTCACCCCATAATCAAAAGTTCATTAATTTTTTTAAAATTTTCATCATCTATAGATCTAAAATAAATCCAAATTTATGAAAATATGGAGTTATTAATAATTAAATATTCTCTATAATCCATTAACTATACATTTCAACCTAATATCATAATACACAATTCTTATAGATCAAATATTCACATAATTTATAAATATAAATCCAATAATGTTTCAGTATTTATGGATAATAAATAAAGTCATATTTTAAATCCAAATATCAGGATTTTTTAATGATTCCTTTCACTTTTCAATAATTTTCATACTTTCAAAACTAATTCTTCACTCCACTTCTATAATTTCACTTTTCAGAAGAGTTATAAAAGTTGACATCTTTGAATCATATGAAAAAAGATACCGTGCCTGATAATTTTTTTTAGAAATGAGTAGGTGTTGTTCAGACCAAACAATATGTTGTATGTGATTTGAATAATGAAGAAGTTGTCGAAATCATTCCCAAATTCATTTGGAGAAATAGTGATGATCAAATCATTGGGGATTCATAAAAATTATGTGGAAGATATAATTCCTTACATGTTTATAAATTATCTTTAATATGGTGGAAACAATATCATATAAACATGAGGAGAATAATACCCTCTAGGGTTAAAATGATTTCATAGAATTTATATAATATTCAAATACATTATCCTCCTTATATCTAATTAGATGTTGATTTTTATACAGTATAACTAAATTATCATAATACCTTAAATGTTTTCCATTTTTTAATAAGTCTCCTTGTTATAAACATTTTTTAAACTAAACCCAGATAACATTCTAAACTCTAATGTTAACTAAACCAACAACTGATACCAACTATAAGGCCACACACATAAACAATACATAAAAATGAGTTTAGTCAAGAAATTATTTTCTTTCACATTGAGGATCTATTAATGTAGATTTAATTTGATAATTAGGCCATAAATAATAAATAAAAACACAAATATTACAATGTAGACTCCTCTACTCACAATCCATTTCTTTATCAACAACAACATTAAAAAAGTTACGGTGTTTTATCTCATGTTTAATCATCATAACTATTCCTTGATCCCATCCTTGAATCTATTCTATTTTGAATTTTTTGAAAAACATTTCAAAACATCGGATGAGAATAATAATCTCATTAAGGGATACTCAAATATGGAAAACTATTAGGCTTGATAAAACAATGAAAACCATGAATACTTTATCATAATGAAATAATATTCAATTTTATGAGTTGTAAATACTCTTCATTTAATATAATCTAATTTCTTTCCATTTTTTATCAAAATATTACATTAAAACCCATAAAATCACATATAACATATAAACGTAACAAGGGTAATAATCACACATTAAGGAAATAAATTTATGGTTTAATTCAATACATATCACTCTTACATATGTAATATATGTAAGGCGAACTTCTATACCCAATGTATTGGAAGTTATAGTGTAACCATTCATCATTTATATATCATGGAACCAACCATATATGGATTATCACATAACAAAGAATATATGGTTTAGCACATATCCAACCATTAACTATATGAGTACCACCATATAATCATAACACATAAAACCTTGAAATTATCAACATTTTACTCGTAAAATTTCATTTTAAATCATATGAAAATATCTCAAGAAATTAAAATACTAAATATTCATTCATTAAACTTTTCAATACCGAAACATATATAAATGGAATATGGGATTCATTTTACATAAAAACATAGTTAGTAATATTGAATGGTCCAAATTTTAGAAAATGGTTATAGTAATAGAGAAGTTGTTATCACTACATTCATTAAAAACATTCCTTTTGTCATTTTTTAATAAAGTAAAATTTTGTGTATAAAAAATTAATTTTGAAAAAATATAAAATATATACATAAAATTTTGTGTATAATTTTTTAATATACATATACAAATATGTTAATTAATTTCATAATGAAAAGTTTTTATAATTACATCAAAAATGTTCATGGTTTCCCATACATCATCGAACATTTAGATCTTAAAATACATGAATTAATAAATTTTGAAATCATTAATTAACAATAATATAGATAAAATATGGATATTCAATGTAATAGTTTCTTTATATACCCTTAATAAATGAATAAAGGCATATATTATCACGAAATGCCTCAATGAATGAATATTGAGGAAAAGTCCCTTACCTCGTGTCCGCTTCATCACATTTGGTCTTCATCATCATGGATAATAAACATAAAATAATTTATAATTGTATGAGAACATTTTTTATTTTTACTACTACTTTCATATAACCTATTACCATGTTATAAAAATTTCACAATTATTATGTTCATATAAGATGTTTTTTCGATGTCGGTTCTTGAATCAATGATGAACTTATTATGATGTCAATAGTCCATGTGGTTATAATTCCATCATATTTATAACATAAAACATGATATAAATACATTATATATTAATTATATATGTATTTATTATTATCAAGACAAACTATCAAAACCATTCATGTAGACCGTAGGTCGTAGGTATGTATGAATGTTATTTTTGTTTTTCCTCTCGTATTGAAGGAATGAACATTCAATGAAATATATGTAAATATTTATTCATTATTAATACCATTACAGTAGAATAAATATGTAATTTATATCTTCTATTTTTAGTAAAAAAATTTAATACATTTCACATGATGTGTGAACGAAACACATCATTTTGAGGAGGTGGAAGTCCACACATCCCCAAACGAATTTATTGTATAACCACAATTCAGAAAGAATGACGGTATGATTAATATATCATTTATATGATATTAAATAGGTTGTAATATAAATATTAAATTATCATTTGACCAAAATAATTATTTTAAGAGTATCCATAACAATTTAAAATATTGGACATTTTTTAATAGGGGAATATATGTGCGTAAAAGTTCATTTTATGTTGGTAAAACATTTTACAAAAAATATATCCTTGTCTCTAAATTATTGGTAAAAATATAATCACTAAATGTTATTAAGAAAAATAAAATACTTTTATTTCATTTATAATAATAGTAACATATAATATATATGTTTGTTAAAATGTTTAACAACAATTTCATATCACAATTTAATATTTGGGTAATATTATTACCTATATTTTTATTTCTACCAATAATATTTAAATAATGTTATTTTATCTATAGTTATAAAAAATACTAATAAGTAATATTAGTTTGTCAATTATAATTTATATAATCTATTATGAGTGAATATTCCAATATTTTTACTAAAACATATCTTAATATTTATTAACCAAATTATATATAATCTGTTTAGATAATTTATTATATAATAATTATTAATTAACATTATATGATACTATATAGACTATATATGAAAGAGTATATTCATACATAACTACAATACATATTCAAACTCCATGATAATACATTAGTGCCCAAGGAACATGATAAAAATATGCTTAAACATCCACAAACTCCATGATACTTCAAAAAAACCATCAAACTTCATCATCCAAATGATTTTTTAACACATCAATTATCATTGTCATCATTCAAAATAGCTACACAGTCCATTAATTTAGTTTAACCTACATATATTTAGATTGAACTGACAGTATAAAGTAGGTTATTAGTACATTGTAATTAAAGAGTCTGAAAGCAGCATCACATCCCCTCTCATGTAGTAATGCCTCCTTTATTTCACTTGTGAATAGAAGTAGTTCATCCACAATATTGCACTATAAGTTATAATAATGAATTAATATAATAAAATATTAGTAGGATATAAAACAGAGCATCAAAATAGATAGTTGAATATCTGAGTCAAATATGATTCAGTTATTGTTTTTAACCCTTTAATAAAACCACTAAAATACCAAAAATTTTTTTACATGTTTTACAAGATGGGTCATTTCTGTCTATGTTCCACTAATCACTCTATTATACTAGATAATCTCTTCATTCATATATCAATAAAATTAAATCATCATCTACTCATTCTCCAGTTCATTTTAGATGAATAAATATTAAAATTTCTACAAGGTTTGTTATAGATCACTGAAATCATGAAAAGATTGTATCAAGAAATATTATGTGGTTTTTACTATCATTAACTCTGAATAACAGGTTGATTATTACATAACAATTTAATAGAATTAATTGAAATAAAATTATAATGAATGTAAAAATGAAATGGATAGTTAAACATGTAACAATCAAACATCAAAATTATCATAGGATAAAGTATAATAAAAATAGATCATGTTGATAAAATTATGTAATATAAAATTTATGTGTGTGAAAATTATAAAATATAGAATCAATATTATATTATAGATAATAAATAATAGATTACTAACTACAAATGATGTAATATATAGAAAATAGATTCCTTATTATAGATTATAAAACCAATACAACATTATAAAACACATGTTCTTGATTATAGATTATAAGGATAGACTCTAGATCAAATTATTTAATATGTAATCTGAGATGATACGGGGTATGATCTGTTTCTAATCCACCTTTTCTTCAGTACTTATAGTCATAGGCTCCATTCATTCTTTTATTTACACTACCCTTGTTCATAGATCGAGGGTTCTGACGGAGCCGTTGGCTTGATCCTTATGGTTAGAGACTCCTAAGGGAGAAGATTCGATGATCACAGAGTGGATCCGGCAGTTTGAGCTTACTCTAGGAGGCGAGAGCTTTGTCTGAGAACTCCTAGTTGCAGCGTCAAGGCCATACGACGTAATCTTGGGTATGGACTGCTTATCTATAGTGTATGGTCATATTGAATGTATTAGGTGCAAAGTGTTGTCTGTCTGCAAATATGGGACCTAGATTACCTTCAATTGTGAGAGGAGAGACTTTTCAGCACATGATGGAATTACTCGGAGGAATGTGTAGCTGATCACTCATCAGTTGGCTATTCTTACCCTCAGAGCAGTTGATGTGGAGAGTCCGAGTTATGTTGTAGTGGTGAACCAGAATGCATATGTCTTCCCTGATGATGTTCTAGTTCTACCTCCTCATAGAGAGGTATACATATACATTTAATTATAACCTAGGAAGACTCTGATATATCACTAGCATATCAGATGGCTCCTGAGGATCTTTGTTAGATTCAGGTAGAGTTAGGGGACTTATAGGGTATGGGATTCCTTTGGCCTAGTGTTTCCCCTTGGGCAGCCCCGATTTTGTTCGCCAAGAAGGAGGATGGGAGCCTGAGACATTTTGTTGACTATCGGTTCCTGAATAAGGTGACTATGGAGAATAGGTTCCCACTACTGAGTATTAATGACTTCATTGATCAACTGAATAGAGAACGTTGGTTCTCCATGAAATACCTCAGATCAGGTTATAACCAGCTCAGAGTTCGAGATGTGGATGTGCAGAATACGACTTTCAGATGTCGGTATATACATTATGAGTTCTTGGTTATTCCAATCGGCATAACTAACTCTCTAAGAGTGTTCATGGGACTCATGAATTGGACCTTTCAGCCATACTTTGACCGTATTGTAGTAGTCTTCATCGATGATATTCTGATCTACTTGACTACTGAGGAAGAGCATGCCTATCATTTACAGATAGTTCTGGACACACTCCGAGAGCACTGAATTTATGATATGCTCTTGAAGTGCCAGTTCTGGATCTGGGAGGTTCACATTCTAGGACACATCATCTCAGAGGCTGGAGATGCAGTGGATCCAGTGAAGATTGAGGTGGTATATACATGGGATCCACCCATGAGTGGGACAGAGGTACATAGATTCATTGGATTGGCTGAATACTACTAGTGTTTTGTTCCAGATTACTCCATAGTTGATGCAACTTTATCATCATTGATGAAGAAGGGGAAACCCTTCCTGTGGTCGAAGAGATGCCAGTAGAGTTTTCAAGAGCTTAGGCAGTGGTTGACTAGTTCCCCCTATCGTGAGGCTTCCAGATGAGGGAATAGGGTATGTAGTCTACTGCGACGCATCAGGGACGGGACAAGATGCATCCTAAGGCAGGTGAGAGTGGTGATCACATATGGTTCTCAGCAGTTGAGACAACATGAGAAGAACTACAGTACCCATGACCTGGAGTTAGTAGTAGTGGTATTCTCCATGAAGATGTGGCAACATTACTTGATGGGAGAACGTTTTACAGCGTACTATGACCACAAGAGTCTCCGGTATATCTTCTCTTAGAAAGACCAGAACCCGATACAACGATGTTGGCTTCAGATCTTCCAATACTATTACTTCAAGATAGTCTATACTCTTGTGAAGGGGAACATTGTAGCAGATGCACTCTTCAGTGTTGAGTCAATAAGGCTTTCTTTATGACTTTTCCATTCCTTCTTGTTTTGAAAATCACAAACACCTTATACATAAGTAAATATTATTATTACTCAAATAAGGAAAATTTACTCCCTTAAGGAAATTTACCTTAACCTAGATTTTCTTATACGTAGTAGTTTTTCCTTAAAATCCAAAACCGGAATCACAACCAAATTGTCAGAGCCTTATAATGAAAAGTTGGAGCATTCTGTTTTTAGGATCCGAATCATGGATGTGATCTGTAATATAGTTTTAATCCGAATTCTGGACTCCAAATTCTGAAGCAGTTCTAATTCGAACTCTTAAGAAGTTCGACTCCGAACTATTAAGAAGTTCGACTCCGAACTCTTAAGAAGTTCAACTCCGAACTCTTAAGAAGTTCGAATCCGAACTCTTAAGAAGATCGACTCCGAACTCTTAAGAATTTCGACTCCGAACTCTTAAGAAGTTCAACTCCGAACTCTTAAGAAGTTTGACTCCGAACTCTTAAGAAGTTTGACTCCGAACTCTTAAGAAGTTCGACTCCGAACTCTTAAGAAGTTTGACTCTGAACTTTTAAGCAGTTCAACTCCGAACTCTACAGATTTAGAATCCGATCTCTGATGAAACTAGACTCTGATTTCCAATAAAATAGAATCCGAACATTTCTTAACATAGAATCCGAACCTCATTTTGGTTAGACTCCAAACCTTTGACTTGCTTAACACTCCGAACAATTAATTAGTCTTTACTTACATTTTCTTCATTCCAAAACGATGTCATACATTCAGTTATAAAAAGTTTGTTATAAAACGATGTCGTATATTCTGTTTCTTATTAACCATTGGTTGAGTTTCAAATGTACAGGTCCTTCCGAATTTCATGGAAAATATGACTGTTGGACGAAGGAGCCGACTGTTGGAAATTTGCCTATAAATAGGAGCTCATTTGAAAGAGCTCAGTTCTGAAAGGCTGACAGATCTTCGACTCATGTGATTACATACATGAAGTGATTTCTAGAGAGAGAGGCTCTTACTAACTCTCAAAGCTTCGTGCGACTCTGAATGTTGGTGATTACATTCGAGGACTTCCGAGGATAGGAAGACAGAGGTGCCGACTACTTTGAGGTGCGAGGGCTTCCTTGCTGAGGAAGACAGAGGTTGCCAACTACCTTGAAGTTGAGGGCTTGCGGGGATAGCAATACAGAGACACTCCGATCTTCATATCGGGGGCTTACGCTGGTGTGGGTAAGACAAACTTTCTTGAAAGTATAAATCAAGGGACCTTTATCCAGGGTTGTTGGATACCCTTCTCTTTGGGTTAAAAGAGTTATATATTGTTAATTGTAGTTTAACTACTTGTTTAATTTCCGCTGCATTTTGTTTTATACGGATAGTATAACTTTCTTATACTTTTTTACTTGTACTCTGTTTCATTTAGATTCTATACGCTTTAAGGTAGAATCTCATATTGTAATCTTTTGTTAAGTTTCAGTTTCCGGAACCATATTTCTGGAACCTACTTTCGGAATCTCTTTCCATGTTTGCATTCTGTATTAGAGATGTTGTGAATTTTCTTAGTTTAACTTTGTTAAACTTAGTACTTTCCTTTTCTTAAGGAAAACATAGTTATTCGTATCTAGATTTAAAGGTTCCAAAGGAAATTTTAAAGTTTACAATTCACCCCCCTCTTGTAAATTGAGCATCTAAATCACTATTTCGATCCTACAATTGGTATCAAAGGAGGTTTCTGAAATACTTATACTTATAAATAATTTTTTCTTGCTTACTTTGTAATTTTGAACTTTAACATTCTAAACTTTACCATTCCTAACTTTCTCATTCCGAACTTTGTTATTACAAAACTTTTGCTACTAACAAATTTGTGTGCCAAGGGTTGTTCTAGTATGGTAGGAATTAATGTTGGTTCGATTGATAATCTAAATCCTACAAGACCACCTATATTTGTTGGTAATGACTATGAGTACTGGAGAGATCAAATGAAGACTTTTGTTATCAACACTGGAGTTGATAATTTTGTAATGCTTACTGGTGATTATGAAATTCAGGACAAGGAAGTTAGAACTTTCACTAACCAGGAAAAGCAAGAATATCAACTTAATTATACGGTACACAATACTCTACTATGTTCAAAGGCTAGAAATATATATAGCCAAATTTCTTCTTGTGAAGCAGCTAACTAAATCTGGAAGAATTTAGAGGTTACACACTTTGGGACTTCTAAATTGATTGAGACTAGAAGAGCTATGCTTAGAGCTGAATATCATGGCTTCAACTTTCCTTATGGAGAAAGAATCTATGAAGTTCAACAGAGATTCATGACTATAGTCAACAGCCTACAATCTATGGGAGAGAAAGGTTTAGATGATGAATCTCTTGTGGATAAAATAATTGATATTATTCCCAATGAGTGGGAATCCAAAAGAACAACTATAGATGAAAACAGGAAGGTCACTCAGATCTCTCTTGATGAGCTTTTTGGAACTCTTCTACAACATAAAACTAGAATGAAGAGAGATGTAGACAACATCAAGAAGAAGAATGGAAATGGTACTGTTGCTTTTACTACAACTTCAAATCAGATGAAAGATAAGACTCCTGAGATAGTAACCAGATCCAAGTCTAAGAAAGTTATTTTCCAACCAGAATCTAGTGAGAGTGAAGTCTCAGAAAATAAACTAGAAAATCTTGCTCGAAGGATGAACAAGATACCTGGCCAGAGAAATCTCAATCAAAGTATAAGAAAAAGTAAAGAAAAGATAAGAATGATGGAGAAGTTACTTGTTATGAATGCAAAAGAGCTGGACATATTAGACCATATTTCCCTATGCTCAAAAAGAAAGAATGAAAAGAAAGGCATTGAGACAGGAACATAAAGAAATATTATAAAGCAAAAGCTAAGAAAGTTTTGAAAGCCAATGACACCTGGAGTGCAAGTGGTGGTGACTCTTCAGATGAATCTTCTGATTATGAATCTTCAGGACAGAAGAATGTTGGTCTTATAACCAGATTACTTATTGATAATCATTGTTTTCTGGATAAGGTACGAAATTTTGAATCATTGAACAATGTTTCTTTAAATTCCAATGATAGTAAGTATTATAACTCTTCTGATGAAGAATCATCTTCTGATGAGGAAAATACTTTACCTACATATGAAGAAGTCTCTAGGTTTGATGAACTTCTTGAAATTGAGAATTCCAAACTCAATAAGAAACTTGATAAGGCAATCTCTAGGAATTCTATTCTTACAAAAGAGGTATCAGATCTTTCTAAAGATCTTGATAAGAAATATACTAATTTTGAAAGTATTTCAAAGAATCATGAGGAAGTAAATTCTGAGAAGAAAAAACTTTCTAATGAATTAGAAAAAGTAATTTCTAATAAAAATGTTTTTGAGCCTAGATCTAGTTCTAAAACTAATGATTTTGAGGATAAAAACCTGGTTGTAAAACTCAAGTTTGAAATTTTTTCCTTAAAAAAGTGTTTATCAAACTTTACCCATGTTAAGTAAAATTTTGATAAAATGTATTCTCAAATACGACCTTTAAGAAATAAATCCGGATTTGGTTATACCCATGCAAAACCAATTTTCAGTAACAATTATTTTGTTCCTCAAAGTGCCCCATTTTGTACCAAGTGTCAATGTGGTGGTCACTGGGCAAAGAATTTTTCCTTAAACAAAATCCAATCTTTAGGATTTCACAAAGCTTACTTCTCTAAGAAGACGTGGGTTCCTAAAATTTTATTATCTGGAAATCTCGGATCCAAACAAGTTTGGATTCCGAAAGTCTAATTTTCTTCTTGATTTCAGGAAAATAAAGAGAGTACGAGCAACAATTCATGGTACATGGATAGTGGATGTTCCCGGCACATGACTGGTAACAAAATATATTTTGAAAATATTATCCAAACAAAAGGAGGAAAGGTAACTTTCAGAGATAATGCTAAGGGAGAGATTGTTGGTATTGGTAATATTGTTCTTCTTGGTAAAACCTTGATTTCAAATGTTCTTTTTGTTAAAGGTCTCAATCACAACCTCATTAGCATAAGTCAGTTATGTGATGAAGGTTACCTTGTGAATTGTAGGAATGATAAGTGCTTAGTTCACAATTACAAGGAAGAATTTATTCTCTCAGCCAATAGGCAAGAGAATGTTTACACTCTAAACTTAGAAGACCTCAGAAGCCAAGATTTACCTTGCCTAAGTGAAATGGAAGATCACTCTTGGTTATGGCATAGAAGAATAGGTCACTGTAACCTTAGGAACCTATGTAAAATCTCTAAGAAGAAACTAGTTAAGGATCTACCGGAGCTTAGATTTGATTCTTCTAAAGTTTGTGATCCTTTTCAATATGGAAAGCAACATAAATCTAGTTTTAAATCAATCGGTGGAGTCTCAAAAACCAATGAATTACAGTTAGTGCACATGGATCATTTTGGACCAACAAAAACTGGAAGTATTGGAGGCAAATACTATGTGTTTGTTCTAGTTGATGATTACACTAGGTTTACTTGGGTCTATTTTCTAGCAAAGAAGTCTGAAGGTTTTTCATATTTCAAAATGTTTAGAGCTCAAGTTAAAAATGAGAAAAACCTTCCATTGAAAACTATTCATAGTGATCATGGAGGAGAATTTCAAAATTCTGATTTTGAAACTTTTTGTAGTAAGAAAGGTATTATTCACAATTTTTTAGCACCTAGAACTCCTCAACAGAATGGTGTAGTTGAAAGAAGAAATATAATTCTTCAAGAGATAACTAGAACCATGTTTAGTGAATATTCTATTGCTAGACATTTCTGGGCTGAAGCTGTAAGTACTGCTTGATATACTATAAATAGAGTTTTAATTAGACCTTTTCTTAATAAAACTCCATATGAGTTATGGAATGGTAGAAAACCAAGTCTTTCCTACCTCATAGTTTTTGGTTGCAAGGTATTTATTTTTAATACTAAAGATATCCTACATAAATTTGCACCAAAATCTGATGGAGGAATTTTCTTAGGATATTCCACAACCTCTAAGGCTTATAGAGTTTAAAAAAAAAAATACTTGTACAGTTGAAGAAACAGTACATGTGAAATTTGATGAGTCAGATCCTTTTGTTTTTAAACCATCCCTACCTTCTTCCTCGGATCTGTTTTCAATAACTGATTATCAACCTTTGATAGAAGAACCTTTTGATAAAGATGATGTTCTAGAAGATACTTCTGAAACATTTACCCTAGAAGACTTTCTACCCCTATGTTGATGAACAGGTTTTACAAAACCCAAATCAGGTGTTTCTTAAGAATCATCCCAGTGATAGTATCATTGGTGATGTAAATCAACCTGTAAGGACTAGAAGTTCCTTAAGAAATGAAGTAGAACATCTAGCATTTCTTTCCCAATTAGAACCTAAAAGCACTGATGGAGCTTTAGGTGATGATGATTGGATCAAAGCCATGCAAGATGAACTAAATGAATTCGAAAGGAATAAAGTCTGGACCTTGGTTGAAAGACCTAAGGAAACTTCTGTTATTGGAGTAAAATGGGTCTTCAGAAATAAATGTGATGAAAATGGAGTCATAGTAAGAAATAAAGCTAGACTTGTTGCTGAAGGATATAATCAGCAAGAAGGAATAGACTATGAAGAAACCTATGCTCCAGTATCTAGACTTGAATCTATCCGTATTCTACTTGCCTTTGCAGCATTCTTTAATTTCAAACTTTTCCAAATGGATGTGAAATGTGATTTTCTTAACTGATATGTTCAAGAGGAAGTTTTTTTTGAACAAACTTCTGGTTTTGAAGATACAAAACATCCTGATCATGTTTTTAGACTTACCAAAGCTTTGTATGGTCTTAAACAAGCCCCACGAGCATGGTATGATAGAATCACTGGATTTTTGCTTCAAAATAACTATGTTAAGAGAAATGAAGATCCAACTCTTTTTATAAAGAAAGAAAAGAAAAATGTTTTGATTGTTCAAATTTATGTTGATGACATCATATTTGGTTCAACTCAGCAATCTTTAACCGACTCTTTCACAAGTCTAATGAAATCTGAGTTTGAAATGAGTATGATGGGTGAGTTAACTTTTTTCCTTGGTTTTCGAATTTTCTAAAAATGAGAAGGAATCTATATATCTCAATATAAGTATATTAAAGATCTTATTAAAAGGTATGGTTATGAAAACACTAAGAGCATAAGTACTCCTATTGGTACCTCAAACTCTTTAGATCTTGATGAAGTTGGGAAACCAGTAGATCAAACAGCTTTTAGAGGTATGATAGGAAGTTTACTTTACATAACAGCTAGTCGACAAGACTTAATGTTTTTAGTATGCTTATGTTCAAGATATCAATCCAATCCTAAGGAATCTCACTTAAAGGTAGTAAAAAGAATTTTTCGCTACCTTAAGGGAACCATGGATCTAGGATTATTTTATACTTATGGAAATGATTTTGTTCTAAAAAGCTTTTCTAATGCTGACTTTGGTGGATATAGAATGGATAGAAAAAGTACATCCAGAACTTGTCATTTCTTAGGAGATTCACTAGTTTCTTGGTCCTGCAAGAAGCAACATTCTGTAGCACTCTCTACTGCTGAAGATGAATATGTAGCAGTTGGAAGTTGTTGTGCTCAAGTGTTGTGGATGCAACACACACTCACAGACTATGGCTTGAGTTTTACTAAAACTCAAATTTTGTGTGATAACACAAGTGCCATTTCCCTTAGTAAGAACCCTCCACATCACCCCTGTGCAAAACACATAGATATTATGCATCACTTTCTTAGGGATCACACAGTCAAAGGAGATATCATTCTTCAATTTATCGGAACACAAGATCAACTTGCTGATATTTTCACAAATTGTTTTCCTTCTGATAGTTTTGAATACATTAAATAGAAGTTAGGGATGATAACCATAAGGTAATCCTTCTTAATTAACCTTCTGCTGAAAAATTATCCTTACAGTAATAAACTCCTTTTCATAGGGGGAGTACATTTGTTTGTTATAATAACAATTTTTTTTTCAATGATTGTTTTCAAACTTTTCGGAACTACGATTTCCGGAATAGAAATTTCCGGAATTGAAATTTTCCGGATTGGATTTTTTTTATATTAAAAACTTCCGGAATAGAATTCTCGTACTGACAATTTTTAGAACGATGCTTTTTGGACTGGGCTTTTCGTAATGTTTTTTTTGTACTAGACTTTTTGTAATAAAGTTTTTTTAAAGGAAGAATATTAGCAATTTCAAATAATATTTCTTGTCAATCCGTAAGTTATAATTTCCATATCTATAGTTTTATAATCAAATTTTTCTTACTGGTATCTTCATTGTTTAGTTCGGATTCTAGTTTTTCCTCAATTCCGATTTTTTTTTTAAAAAAAACCTCAGAAGATCGGAGTCATTTTTTTACGGGGTTATTCTCAACCGTCAGATCAGATCAAAGTATTTTCAACCATTGGATGATCATTGGAAGTCCAACGATCATTTTATTTGCCTATAAAAAGGGGGTCCCGAGACTCGTCCCACATCGGTTTTCAATCTTTTGCGTCTCGAAGCCATGTTGCTCCTCTTAAGGCCGGTTCCGAACCCTGTGAAGCTGATCCGAATCCTACAGTCTACTTCACTCTGAATGTCTATTGAAGCAACTTCACAAGATATGTCAACTACGAAACCAATTTCAAAGTGGTTAGTTTACAGAGAATGGTTAGTCCATATGGATTTTTATAATCTTGACTCTATTATTTCGAAAAATATTAGACTAAATGGATGGGAAGACGTCTGCATAGCCAAGTCGGATAAACAGGATCCGGTTTACACTGATTTGTTGATAGAATTTTATGAGTCTGTTTCCATCCTAGTGGAAGATACCAGAGAAAAATTTTCTTTTAAGTCTTATGGAAAGACTTATAAACTTTCTTACACTAAGGTAGCAAGCCTCGTTGGTATAACAGATGAGGGAGAAGCTGAATTTTGCTCTCACAAACTTCCGGATGTGCAAGGAAGTTTCGTTAAGGAAAAAGAACTACAGTGTCTTGGGCTCATGGATGATTGAACTAATAAGATTGCTCGGATCGCTCCGAATAATAGAATACTGCAACTATGGGTGCATGGTTTTTTGGTTCCGAGAATAGGAGATAAAGACAATCTTAAGAAGAGTGATATCTATGTCTTAGATTTTTTGGTAAATCTATGAAAGATAAATCTGATAAGGCATGTCTTGGTTATGATCAAGAATATAAAATAAGGAAATATGAGAGATCAGATTATAATGTATCCATCCTTATTATCAAAGTTGATTGTTCGATGCTTAGAATCTTTCAAAGTTTCCTGCAAATCAAAGATCCGGAATTGCAAGCTCATGCTTGTCAGTGATGATACACTGAAGAGAATGAAGATGGGATTTTCTAGTGAATCCAGAGAATTTTTCCCCCTATCCGTGGAAGAATTTGAAGGAGCTGAAAAAGAAACACAATCTCCAGAACCTTTAAAAAAGAAAAGGAAGAAGAGAAAGTCTAAGGAAGTAGTTACTGATGAAGAATTTCCTCAGCCGAAGGAAACTGAATCTGCACCACCCAAACAAAAGAAGCAGAAAATCTATACAGATGAATTAGCAGAAAAATGGAGGAAAGATAAGGAAATGAGGAAGGAAGGGGATCCTCAATTCAGACTCGACCCTGCTAAGGATAAGGCTTTAAAATAAAAGGATGCTGAGGAGCTGGGAAGACAAACGAAGGAAAAGAAGTTGAGGAAGAAGATGAATGAAGCTGAACTAGTACAATCATTGCTAAAAGGTATAGAGTTGTCTTCTGAAAGGCATCCAGTTCTGGAAACTTTCAGAGCTGAACCTTCTTTACTAGAAACATCAGCGAAAAATTTTGTCACTCCGGAAAAGAACAAGGGTAAAGATCCTGCAGTAGAAGCTGAGAAAGAAGGTGCTGAAGCTATTGAGGAAGAAGTAGAATAAGTAGAGGAAGAAGAAGAGGAGGAGGAGAGTGAAGATCTAGATACCTTGATCAAACAATTTCAGGATTATAAGGCCGAATCTGGAAAAATAGTATCTCTAGGGAAGGGAGATGAGGAAGTCGGCAAGCAACACCAAGAGGAAGAAGAAGAGAATGAACTGTTTGATGAAGAAGAATCCTATCAAAGGAACTATCTTGAAGAAGGACAAGAAAGACAACAACCAGATGAAGATCAGATTGTTCATGTTTCTGAATCTGAGGAAGTTTCTCCAAATGTGCAATCCATTCCGAAATCCGATAAAGGCAAGAAAACTTTAATGGAGACACCTATTAAAGATATCATTAGAAAGAAATAGGTTGGTGGTACCTCTAGAAGGAAGATGATGCCATTTGAAGAAGAGGAATCTCAAAACGAAGTCTCTGATTCAGAATCATCATCCCACGGGCATGATTTTGTGGTTCAATCTCTGAGAAAGCTGGTGGACACAATACCGATTCTTCCAACTATAGATTCTAGATGCCAGTTGCTGTAACAATCTATGAATCAAAAATCGGATTCCTTATCCATGGTAATGGATAAGTTTGTGAAGTTAGAAGATGAACAGAAAAGTTTTCTGATCGATTATGATGTGCATATGAAATCTTGTAGTAATGTTACCAAGTTGTCTAAGAGAGTGGACGAAGATTTAGTACACTTTGAAAATTTTCAGGCTGATGTTCAAAGTGCTTTTGGAATGGAGGACAAAAAGGTTTCTGAAATTTATGAGAAGTTGACACAGGAATAAAATGTCCAGAATCAACAGGTCAGGGATATGAATGGCAAGCTTAACTCAGTATCTCAGAATTGGAAATTTGAAAGAGATTTCCGGATTGAGTTTTAGGAGAGGATGCAGAAGCAGGATGAGTTATTGAATTTTCAAAAAGAAGCCTTGGAGGCTCAATCACAGCAGTTAAAATCCCAAGAAGAAAAGATAAAATCCTTGAAGAGGCAACGAGAGGAAGACCAAAGAGACCTGAAGAAATTCAAAGCCTTGTTGAAGCAGCTTATTCCAAAGGAAAAGGAAGAAAAATGAACCCACTCCGATCTTTTGTTGCAATTGTCTTTCCTTGTAATTTTTTTTGCCCACAACTCTAATGAAATGATTATCTGTTCGGTTTGTCTCTTGTTGTATACTAATATTTCAGGTAGCATAACTTGTTTTCCATTCCCTTCAATTCTTTTTGAAAATCACAAAGGGGGAGAAGGAAAAATAACTATTCCTAAGGAGGAGAAAAGAAACATTTCTGAGAGAAATATCCTTAAGGAAAGGCGGAGTTTCCCACTACATTTTGTTTCATTATTATAATAATGAAAACTCTACTCCGGAAAACCATAATAAAATCCTTAGAGTTTCAATGCCTAAGGGGGAGTTAGTTGTATTCACTTCTATCCATGAAGGAAGAGAGATAAGTTTTAAATAGTCTAATGAAATTTTTCAAAATCCTTATATACTTTTTCAAAAGGATGTTTGTGCTTTCCAAAAAGGGGGAGATTGTTGAGTCAATAAGGCTTTCCTTATGACTTTTCCATTCCTTCTTGTTTTGAAAATCAAAAAAACCTTATAATTAAGTAAATATTATTATTACTCAAATAAGGAAAATTTACATCCTTAAGGAAATTTACCTTAACCTAGATTTTCTTATACTTAGTTTTTTCCCTTAAAATCAAAAACCGGAATCACAACCAAATTGTCGGAGTCTTATAATGAAAAGTTGGAGCATTATGTTTTTAGGATCCGAATCATGGATGTGATCTGTAATATAGTTTTAATCCGAATTCTGGACTCCAAATTCTGAAGCAATTCTAATTCGAACTCTTATGAAGTTCGACTCCGAACTATTAAGAAGTTCGACTCCGAACTCTTAAGAAGTTCAACTCTGAACTCTAAAGAAGTTCGACTCCGAACTCATAAGAAGTTCGACTCCGAACTCTTAAGAAGTTCGACTCCGAACTCTTAAGAAGTTCGACTCCGAACTCTTAAGAAGTTCCACTCCAATCTCTTAAGAAGTTCGACTCCGAACTCTTAAGAAGTTTGACTCCGATCTTTTAAGCAGTTCGACTCCGAACTCTACAGATTTAGAATCAGATCTCTGATGAAACCAGACTCTGATTTCCTATAAAATAGAATCCTAACATTTCTTAATATAGAATCCAAACCTCATTTTGGTTAGACTCCAAACCTTTGACTTGCTTAACACTCCGAACTATTAATTAGTCTTTACTTACATTTGCTTCATTCCAAAACGATGTCATACATTTAGTTATACAATGTTTGTTATAAAATGATGTCATCTATTCTGTTTCTTATTAACCATTGGTTGAGTTACACATGTACAGGTCCTTCCGAATTTCATGGAAAATATGACCATTGGAAGAAGGAGCCGACCGTTGGAAATTTGCCTATAAATAGGAGCTCATTTGAAAGAGCTCAGTGATGAAAGGCTGACTGATCTTCGACTCATGTGATTACATACTTGAAGTGATTTCTAGAGAGAGAGGCTCTTATTAACTCTCAAAGATTCGTGCGACTCCGAATGTTGGTGATTACATTCGAGGACTTCCGAGGATAGGAAGAGAGAGGTTCCGACTACCTTGAAGTTCGAGGTCTTCCTTGTTGAGGAAGACAGAGGTTGCCAACTACCTCGAAGTTGAGGGCTTGCGGGGACAGCAAGACAGAGACACTCCGATCTTCGTATCGATGGCTTACCCTGGTGTGGGTAAGACAGACTTGCTTGAATGTACAAATCAAGGGACCTTTATCCAAGGTTGTTGGATACCCTTCTCTTTGGGTTAAAAGACTTATATCTTGTTAATTGTAGTTTAACTACTTGTTTAATTTCTGCTGCATTTTGTTTTATAAAGAAAGTATAACTTTCTTATACTTCCTTACTTGTACTCTGTTTCATTTAGATTCTATACGCTTTAAGGTAGAATCTCATATTGTAATCTTATGTTAAGTTTCAATTTCCGGAACCATATTTCCAGAACCTACTTTCGGAATCTCTTTCCAAGTTTGCATTCGGTATTAGAGGTGTTGTGAATTTTCTTTGTCTAACTTTTTTAAACTTAGTAATTTACTTTTCTTAAGGAAAACATAGTTATTCGTATCTATATTTAAAGGATCCAAAGGAATTTTTAAAGTTTACAATTCACCCCCCCCCCCCCTCTTGTAAACTGAGCATCTACATCACTATTTTGATCCTACAATCAGGATATCTGATATATAGCTTCTAGGTGAGGCAACAAAGCAGATAGCCGTTTTGCAGATATCATTTGTGGATTGATATGGAGAAGTATTCCTTCAGTCTCTTATAGTAACTCCCCCACTTATTTAGTAAGATAGGTAAGCACTGTGTGGGGATGCTGACTGCGAGGTTCGACGTGCTCAAATATCCACCGGGAAGGCACATGATAGATTTTTTGATGGTAGAGAGAATTTCATCATCTTCATAGGATGTACCATGGTACCCGTGTCTCTTCGGGAGTACATGATGAGGGAGTTCCACACATCCCCTCTAACGGTACATCTAGGAGTGGCGAAGATGTTCCATGATCTCCGAAGATAGCACTGGTGGTCAGAAATGAAGAAAGTAGTTGCATAGTTTGTCTCTCGGTGCCTCACTTGTTAGCAAGTGAAGGGGGGTCATCAGGTACCAGCAGGCTTGGTACATCCTTTAGAGGTCCAAGAGTGGAAGTGGGATGATATTTCCATGGACATAATGATTTGACTTCCATGTACATCCAGGGTTCATGACTATATTTGGGTGGTCATCGACTGACACACCATGTTGGCCTACTTCCCACCTATTAGAGAGCAAGGATCAATAGAGAGCTTGGGATTCCTCTATTTTCAAGAGATAGTTCGGCTACATAGAGATCCAAAGATAATTGTCTCTGATTTTGATGAATGTTTTACATCCTGGCTAAGGAAGGGGTTGCATGAGGCTTTTGGGACGTAGCTTCATTTGATCACCACCTTCCATTCTCAGACGGATGGTCAGACTGATGGAACCATATATAATCTCGAGGAAATTTTGCATACTTGTGTCCTCGACTTCACTCGCAGCTAGGAGGATAACTTGCTTTTGGTGGTGTTTTCATACAACAACAGCTATCACTCAACTATTGGGATGTCACTTTTTGAGGTGTTGTATGGGCGACACTGTAGATCACCTTTGTGCTAGAGTAACCTAGGGGAGTCACCACTAGTGGAACCAATGATGGTATAGGCTAACATAGAGAAGGTTCAGATCATCCAGGAGAAGATGAAAACTGCATAGAGCAGGTAGAAGTCTTATATTGATAGGAAACAGAGACCTCTAGAGATTGAGGGTGGTTACCACGTCTTTCTATGGGTCTCACCTCCACGAGGTATATGGAGATTTGGTCAAGGAATTAAGTTATCTCTAAGGTTTATTGGACCCTTTCTGGTCATCAACAGAGTTGGCAAATTGGCTTACCACTTATCTCTTCCACCTCAGTTTCACCAGGTGTACAACATCTTCCACGTATCCTAGCTTTGGAGATACGTGCATGACCATTCCAACATCACCGAACATGGTGAGTTGGACATCGATGATGGGGAAACATTTATGGAGGTTCTAGAAGAAATTGAGTATCAACAAGAGTTGGTCCCTCATGGGTGGTTGATGCCTCTGGTGCGTGTTAGTTGGAAGCACGTGAACCTCCAGGAGAGAACATTGGAGCTGGATGCTCAGATATGTGCTCAGTACCCCCACTTGTTAACCTAGTTTGTGATGTGGCTTTTCGGAACGTAAATCACTGAGGTGGGGAGAATGTAAAGACCCAAAACATCCATTTATTTTTTTAATTATATGGGAATTTTAAAAATCCATGAAAATTGATTGCGCGTGATTATGATGCCTAGAGTTCCCAGAAAGAATTTATGAATTTTTTTTGGGTACGTTCAGTAAATCTACAAGAGGGTTTTTGTAACATCTGAATTGGTGCTCGAATTGAAACTTGAGGGCACCGTTGAACTCGCAGTGCCAGTATTTTCATAAGACAACCTTCACCACGACCGCAGTTGGTCGAGGGTTACTAAAAGAATTTTGGTTTTTGTGAAAGAATAAAATAAAATAAAACAATGTAACATTATATTTTATTTTGAACTCACATGTGGATGTTGAGAGGTGAGGACCACTAGAACTAAACCTCCCATGTGTGGTTATAGAGGTGTGGACCACCAGAATTATCCTCCCATGTGGGTTATGGTGGTGGGGAATACCTAAGGCAAAAAAACCATTGAAACTCCCCCAAAAATATGGGGGAGTTTTATGAACTTACCCTTGATTAATTATGCCACCACCCTTACTTAATTATTCCACCCCCTTTTATTTAATTAAGATAACTGAATTTTTGTCAACAATATAAAAATTGGACAGACATATTTTATTATGTCTTCTATTCATTGTTTATGGGGAATGATGAAAGGGAGGATTTTAGGAGGATTAACATTTATCCAATGAATAACTTCACCTACCTATGATGAACAACCATAGAACATCGAAGAATGAAGAAATTGACCCCCTATCCGGATCAAAATCTCCTTGCGGAGGCAACCAATGTAGGATGTCTTCGATGAAAACAAACTGACGTTCGTGGAAAGGCCGAAGAACCAACATCTTTTCATTCCTCCCCATTTAGGTCAACGAGAAATTGAGGTAGGGGTGTGTTATAATTTGATAAATTTTAAATTACATCTCACATTGAATCATCTTCCTTTGAGCCGTATGCTACCACCCTAACACAGAGGGTATGGGCCAAACAACCATTGAAAGACCCCTACACAAATATTTTGGATATTTTGTGTGATCTTTTCAACGGTGATGGTGACTGGTGTCGGTGTTTGACACCTGTGGACCTCGAGAACCGCAATGAAGGTGATAAACGAAGGGCGGTAGGTCCATCCGGTCGCCAGTGAAGGCCTGACGCTCGGCCGCCCTGTAGCCTCTGCTCCATACGTCTCTCCACTGCATCACGACCTCTGCCCCCCATGGTACTCTATTTTCCATGGCCTCAACTACCCTGCGGCCACTGCGCTTCGTGGCCTCGGTGCCTTATGGCGCTCCACCGCTTGCGGCCTCCACTGCCCTACGACACCCGCAACCTCCTCCTCCCCATGAAAACTGCAGCCTCGTACCATCCCGGGGCACCTGTGGCCTCCGCTTCCCCACTCCACCCACAGCCTCGCACCGACCCCTAGAACCCGTGCCCTCTACCACCCTAGGGCACCCATAGCCTCCGCTGCCCCGTGACACCAACAACCTCATGCCGCCCCGCGTTACCCGCGGTCGTGCGCCGCCCCGTGACACGCTGGGCCCCGTGCCACCATACGACACCTACGACTCTCTGCGACATTCACGGACCATGCATACATCCATGGAATTCACATCCCACATGGCCACCATGACGCCTAGGATGGGTGGTGCCGCCCAGCGCCGGCCAGGTCGGGTCTACCCGAACCAGAGTCAGACCAATTTCAACCCTATACTATCTTTTGGACATAAATTTGGCACCAGGTGTCTGTTGGACAAACTGTCAGTGGAACTGAAAAAATTGGAGTGAGAAGGTCCATTTGGTATACCACACTAGTTATTTGGATAATTTAGTGGAATGGTTGGGTTGGATCAATCATGAATCTAACCAGGCCTTCAGGACTAAAAGGCTAATAACTTACAGACCGGGCGTCCGATTGATGCACCGTCTGTTGTGTTGAGGATACTATGATATGAAGGTGATTTGGGATAATAAATTGTGAGACTTAGTGGTAGTTGGAGTATTTTCCTGTGGCATTAAGAGCAGACCCTCCCGTAGATGAGCAAGATTAGCGCGAGAACCCAGTAACTGGCTGTGACTTGAGGAAGAGATCCTTCATTGGTGTATGATTGAAGGTCCCACATGAATCCTCTATTGGATTCCATGAAGGACTACCCAAGCGATATTTTTTGGGTCATCACATAGAGATCCTATTTGGGTCATCACCTAACGATCCCGTGTGGGTCATCACCTAGCGATCATGTGTGGGTCAGCACCGAGTGATCCTATGTGGGTCAACACCGAGCGATCCTGTGTGGGTTAGCACCTAGAGATCCTATGTGGATATGATGATGATTAGTGATCCTTCGTGGGTATTTTTCTTAACATATAATGATGATTTAGTAGTTACGTCTAATCATATCTTATACTGTAGATAAGTTATATACCTGGTGTGAGCTGAGTTCATACATGTGTGGTACTCCCCTTCATGGTAATTCCATGGTGGTACTCTCTTGTGTGGTGAACCATTGTGGTACTTACATTCACGGTATTTCTTCCTTTGTGGAACATTTGAGCTTGGGGATTTTGAGTTGGACTCTGTTTGTTCCTCATGATTGATTTGGCTTTACTTGAAAACTTCGGTATGTGTATGGACATATAACTAAGTAGGGTTATCAGTTGTTTCCTTTCTTTGTGGTTTATCCTTGGTGGATTTTGTGAGACATTGAGGGTATTGGGGTCCTTACTGAGTATCATTATACTCATACCTGGATGGGCTATGCTCGCACTTCATTGTGTTTGGTGCAGACGACGGACATCACTAACTGGGGATGAGGGCAGCAGGACTGGAGGTAGCTCAGAGTAGGACCTTAGACGAGGCATACCACATAGGTGACCGATCGAGATATATACCTAGCCTTTATGTAGGATCCTTGTCGGGTGTTCACATGAGCTGTTTCTGTTTACCTGTACATTCTATTTCGTGTACATTCTAGTTGGGCTTGTATTATGGCCCTTTTACTAAATGCATCCACTCTGTTTACTATTCAATTTAGTTGTGTTTGTATCTTGTTGTGTGTTTGGTTGCGTCTTCTTACAAGTTATAATGGCAATGTCTTCCTAGTTTTCGAGAATATGCCTTCGGTGCTATTCGCCATCCCATAGACCATGGATGGCGGGCTTGGGGTAGTCATGGCACCGGCCCCAGGGGACGGTCGTTACAATGCCTTTGATTTTATGTGATTAAAACATCAATAGAATAAGCACATACTAGAAAAGAGAACCAATATCGATTGATTAAATGAGAACTGGTTTTATTCCCATACCCCTCCCTACACAACATCGATGAAAAAAAAAATCTAATTGGGTGTGGGAAATGGTAGACAAAAGAGGTTGTGGGTATGGTTATGGGTGGAGGTGTAGTTTATGCGGAAGAGCATATAATGTGAGTATAGTTAGAGATCGCAATAGAGAGGAAGGTGAATGATAAAGAATATGATGTTACTAGTCTTTAATGGAGATGTGAGATAAATCCATTAGAGGAGAGGGAAATATATTTTATTTTCCCCCTTTTCACTTTTTTTAATTACTATTTATTAAATTAAAATAAATAGGTTTATTTTTTGTTTATAACCTTTTAATGAAATATTTTTAAATGATTATTTTTTCTCTTGGATTTAATATTTGTCCAAAAATAAGATATTTTTTAAATTATTTTTTGATTTTGTTCTAATTAGTATATATATTTGATTTTTTTGTATATATTCTATTTATTTATCTTTTATTTTTTAATATCAATATAATATTTTTACAAAACTAAAAAAGAAAGTAAAAAAAGTTATTATCAAAAGAATGATTTCTAGAGAAGAAAAACTAACAGAAGATTTACATGGTGAAAAATTTATTTGTAATATTAATTAATAATAATAGATTAATGTTTTAGAATAATAATATATGTGTTAAAATGATAAAACTACTGATTTAATTGTTAGTATAATATTTGTCAGTAAAAATAGCTAATAAGGACAGTTGCATCTGTTGGTAAAAATGTCTGTTGTAACTTGAATTTAATTCCAATAAAAATAAATATCCATTGGAATCACTAATTTATACTAATAGAAAAATTATTTATAAGTAATATTCTTTTTTATTAAGTGAATATTTTTGTAATGTGAAGGTCGTAATTGAATAAGAATGAAAAATTTATTCACATAGGTTATTGACCGTCATAACATGGAAAAACATGTCATTTCGATGAATAAGAGGAGGTGAGAAATGAAATAGATGTGAGATATTACATTAGAAACATATCAATATTTTATTTACCTGATTCTATAGTTATCATGAATTGATGGATTAAGAAGATGAGGAGAAAGTAGAATTTTTTTTTAGAGTGGTATATTTAAAAATTTACCAATTCAATATCCTCCTTAAAAGACCCTTGAGGACCTTGGATTTTGTCTTTTATTGAGACCAAAATCACATAGACATTTTAATAGTGAATATAAGAGGTTCAGTATGATACTCGAAGAGCTATAAATTTTGGTGGGTCGAAATTGAAAGGTTAGGGTTGTTATTTATTCATGATGAGAGGACTGTTAAAGGGATTATTTTTTTGAATATTTTATATTAAAATCTAACCATTAGACGTGGCATTAAATTCCAAGATTTTTGAATTTAATTAATGTATTTATATACGGGTTAGGGATGAGACACTCCTATACCACCCTTTAAATTTAGTATTTTTAGGTATGTCAAGCTATGAACTATTAATATTAACACATGTCAAAACTGAACTTTTACTAGGGTAAATAGTTTTTTTAACATGGAATCATCTTTATAAAAAAATCAAATTGGCCTTACAACCTAATTTGGATCATCTAATTTCAAATATTTAATCTAATTTACATACTTCTAATCACATATACGGTAATATTTTATATAAAATTAATTTTGCAGTCAAAACTAAAAAGTGGGTTTTAAAATTGAAACATTCAAAATATTGAAATGTTTTTATACCTATTTTAAATATTAAATTGATTAAAACGAATGGAATTGGATTAAATTATAAAAAATTATATTAATTATAGTTTCGATGAAAACTAAAATGACAACCTAACTGTATAAATAAATTATACCAAAAATATATTTTGAAATAAAATACAGTATTTTTAACTATTCATTAGAAAATGAATATTATCATTGGAATACAAAAAATTTATGTAAAGTAAAATTTTATATCAATCCTACAAAAAATAAGTTTCTTTTTAAAAATAGATATTAAAAAATTTCAAATAGATATATTGAAAAATGGTTCTCTATCAAAATACATCAAACCCTCAATTGTTTTGAAAAATAGTTCTTTTATTAAAAAAGATTGAATTTTTTGTACTTCATGTATAGAAATCATATATGATGAAAGACATTGAATATATTACAAATATATATTTTGATAATAAAATAAATCAATAGTTATTTTATTCTTTTATAAAATCACTTATTTTAATTATTGTGGTTTTTTAGAAACACGTTTTCTTTTCATTGAAAATGTTTTTATTTTAAATGATAATTAACTGTCCAAAAATGTATTAATGATATACATTTGAAACCATATTTTAATAAATAAAATAATTCTATTAAATATTTCCATTTTAATATATAACTTATATGTTAACATTCAAATAATAATATTTAGTTGTTCCCTTTTTTTTGATGTGGCGTATTTTGTACATTATAAAACATAGTGTCTCCTTTAAAAAATCAATGGTTGTTATAATTAATTTAATACTTTATGTACACTTGATATTTCTACTCTCTACTCTTATTTATAAGTTACCGAATAAATTCTACTCCTCACTTTTCATGAGAATCTTATCATTACTAATATCTAAAAATTTTATTTCATAATTTCATTAAATAAATTATATATGTTCGGATCTTCTTCAATGGCCATTCCTAGGGTCCATATCTATATATCCAAAATAAGGTCTTCAAAGTTGATGTAATAGCCTCAATCACATGTTTATATTTTTTTCATTATATATATATTTTAATATTTAGATTTCTAATATAATAAAATTATTTTCATTCATATACTATGATTATTTTTGTTAATTTCAAAACCTTATTCATCTATTTTTTATATCTAATGAATAATGAAACAATTGTTCATGCATACATGTTTACTATCTCTATAAAACCCATGAATTTATATTCTCATTGTTTCTATTCGTGGTTGGATAATATGGTGTATTTAATATATATACATTATATTATAGATATTATTATTATTTGGGAAATATAATACATCATATGTCTTTATACTATTCCAATAATTAAATATTGATTTACTACACAGGCATAACATTTAATTACCATATACCCATAATGACATATTTTTTATTCAAAAGATCCATTCATGGATGGTCAATGGAATGTATTTAATTATGGTATTTTGTTTAAACATGAAAATTATTCATTTATGAAAACAATTTATTTTATTTTTTTCCATAAAACTAAATGTTATAACATCGGTTGTGTGTAAGTGAAAACAATTCCTCACATGATGATATTTTTTCATGAAACATCTTCATTGTTTGTTATAAAATATTATATGATGTATAAAAAAATTATTATATCATGAAAAATATTTTATAGATGGTGTATCCATGAACTCTTAATCCCATGTAAGCTTCTAAAAGTCATTTTTTATTATGAATTAAACATCATCAAAACACAAGATGTGGACTTTACTAACTATTAAATAAATATGCCATTATAATGAATGATGTAAATGGTTAATTTATATTTTAATATACTTATAAATGGAGTTTAATGAATAAAAATAATTAATATATTTTCATTATACATGATTTATAGGATGTATATAGTAGGCATGGACTTGATGTAAGGGGTTTCATAGCGTAGATTTTATTCATTGATATATACATCTACTTCATTGAAAATATTACGTGAAGATTATGTGTTAAATTACATATGAACTAATTATGTTTCATTTAACTTTTTTTTGTGCTTTTAAATTTTCACAACATTTTCACTTTATTGATTAAACTCACATAAATGATATGATCGGTGTAGGGAATAATCATATAAATATTTTTCCTTTACAGAATGTCCAATAATAGACTCCTAAATAACATCATAATGTATAATAATTTATTATTGAGATATTATATCATGAATTATTCAATTATCATGAAATTAAAAGTCACATTCTAGTTCGCTCTTACAATTTATATTGATTAAATTTTTAAAAAAAGTCAAAAGGGTTTTTATAGACAGAATTTCAATTATATTAGAAATTATTCACCTTATGCATGGGGATTTATTTTTTAATGTTGTATTTAAAATCTCATGAATATGAATTCAAATATTTTATAGAAATTATGATTCAAATATAACTAGAATATTTTATTTCATAAAATACCTTTCCATTTAATAGTTACACATGTTGCAAGGGTTTCGTGCCTCAAATAACATTCTTTGAGACTTATATCGATTGATTCACTTATATTAACTTACCATATGTATATAATTAATATTGAAATATAATATTATCACATTTTTATAATAATATCTTTTTTATGTTCTTTTTAAGTTTCCTTCCATTCAGTGGTTTTTTAATGAATTTAAAGGGTTTATCTTTAAGAAATATTATTTAAATGTTTTCAATTAATTTTATCCAAAATATTCCTCCATGTGATATAAATTATGTGAATAATGTCATTTCAATAATTAAAATGATTAATTATTTTTTTTTTCAATTAGATTTTAGATTATTTTAAATGGATTTAATGTGAAATATTTTATTGGTTTGGTATGGGCCTCTATTGACTCTCCATAAATGTTATGAATAATATTTATATTCAACATTGCTCACATGATAATATGTTATCTCCATCATAACCATTAATCATGTTGAATGTTTTAAATATATATGATTATTTTCTAAAATTTATTTTTTGAATATTTTTGGAATTTCTATTTTTAATTGTACCAGAAAAAAGGGAAATTTCAAATATTTTTCATGAAATGCTTTAAATTTTCTTTTACATTTATTTTCATATGTATGAACATCATTTACTTTTTCCAATGTATCATTAGGAAAATTATATTTTCATAACATTCAATTAATTTCGATAATTTTTTTTTCTAATTATGTGTTAATGATATTTTCATGGAACCCATGTCTTATGCGTTGATTGATCCGGCTAAAAATAACTCATAGTTTTTAAGGATGTTATATTTAAAAGAGAAATATTCTAATTTTTTCCATTCTTTTTTAATCGGACATATGTTTTCATGATTGATGAGGGATTCAATTTAAAAATATTATTATTAATTATATTATAAACCCAGAAATATTGGAATCATAAAATTATTCCAATTAATTGGTTAAAATGATTTAATTTACTATTATAAGTCACTAATAAAAGATAATGAAGTTTACTGAATATGAGTATCTACAACAGGACATTAGATTATTATTATTGTATGTTACCCCTAATAGAATGTTGGAATTATCGTATTTATATTATTCTACTATCAATGTTTGGTTTTCTATGTTACATTAATAGTATTATTATAAATGTAACAAATTATATTATTTTTCATCATTACGTATTATTTTCAAAAATGTCCTGATTGTTGAAAGTTAGGAATCTCATATTTTATTAATTTTTTTGGCATGTATCATTATTTATGTTCAATGTTTAGATGGGTATTAATTATCATACTATTTTATCAACCATATTAGGTATGATATCATACCATTGTGCACATATTATGTTTACTGAATTAATTAGTATTTTAATATCCACATATACCCTTGTATATTTATAACGACACATACATTACATACAATGTTATTACTTCAAAATTGAATCACACTTATTAAAACATATAACAAAACCATAAAAGGACCGTATAGGTATATTGTCTTTAGAAACTGGGAAACAGAAACAACTGGTTCACAAATCATCTACATTGTCTCCCTTTTATTTTATAATATCTAGAGTCCATTTTGGAATATCATACTTAATACCCTTCTTCCTAACCTGGGGAAAATAAAACATACAAAAGGGTGAGCTCAAATTCTCAGTAATGGTAAACAAAATAAATATCAATCATATAACATTTTTAAAATCTTAACCTGCAAAATAGATCATAATATCATAACATGGGATAAATCATGGAAGTGAAATGTAATCCCAATAATAATAACATGAAACTTTGTGTCATACTCACAAAATCATAGAGAATCATTTCTTAGTAGTCAAGACTCATTTCCAAGACTATCGTAGCAGACAGAGGCCATTTCTAAACAAAGTTCACTCCTCGTTTCAGTCCTGTATCACTAAACCAGATTAACCTTCCATTCCAGCCATGTCTATCTCATGAGATATAAATCAATTCCCTATGTATTTGGAGGGAGATATAGGTCCCACCCATCTCATAATTATACTATTATTATGTTTTCCACAATATCATAAATCATACATCTTAGCAAAACCCATGTAATACAAATGGGGTTCTTAAACATCATGCCATCATAACATAATCCATATAAGATAAAAGGACATCGTAAATATAATTCCATCATAAAATAACGAAATAATTGGAAAAATTGGGATAGAAATAGAACCCTATATTATATTTTATGGAAAATAATTTTGATAAAACGCTTGAACTCCATTCTTGATGAACATATCCTCTCTACTAAAAAACATATTTCTTTTCTTAACATGTAGTAAAATTTTAAACATAATGAATTTGATTAAAAATAAACTTGAAAATGTGTAAAGGATGCTTCATGACAATAATTTTTTATGAAATCATAAAATCCATTCATTCCATATAAGTTAAAAAAACATTTTTCTCGTACTTAGGCCGGAAAAGTCAAAAAGATCCTCGTACTAAAAACGACAAAATATTCCTTTCATATCTTTTTCTAAATAATAAAAAATGAGTATTATTGGATTTAAAAATTTTAGGAGGATAGAAATAATATTATATATTGAGGAAACATGGATGTGGATGATTAATACACCCCAGTAAATACCAAAGTATAAACAATCTCAGAAAAAAATGAGATTGTATGATTTTACCTTACCTTAGGTCTAATATGTTTCATATATATCCAAACCTCCTTTATAATGATTTAAATAATGTCATTTACTTATTACAGAATCATATTCATTGTTATGATATCATATGTGGTCATATTCTTATATTCATATTAGTAATATTTCATTGCTAGTTGTTATTCAGGTGTTCATTGCTTTATGTTCTAATGCATGTCTTGTCAAATAAATTTTTATTCAGATTTATATGTTATAGATACCTTATTTAAATAATGTTATTAGTGTAATATATATCATATTTATTCATTCAATTCATTTATATAATCAGTATTCAATGAAGATCATGTAGAACGAGTCGCATCACATCGTGCAGACGGTAGGCATTACGTACGCAAGAGCAATGATATAGTTCCCATACCTATTGAATGGTATTGGAGTGGAAGATGGAATGTGTCAGAATTAGTATCATGTTATAATAATCATAAATAATTATTATTTACACAATTATACCCATCCAAGTAATGTGGTGGTGGAAATCACATTACACCACGACATGGAGACAGTATTCCGTACGTACACACGTGCGGGGATTTCATTTTCGGAAGGATGGATAGTATGTGAAATAGGATTGTTTCATATTTATAATAAAATATCAGTAAATTACTGATACTTATGTTATTAATTTATGATTAAACAAATAAATAATATATAGAAGAAGAAATAAGTTGGAAAGAATCGGTAAAGGACATCACCTCTTCTATGAAGCACATCTTCTTAACTTTCTCTTAGGGAACTAAAGATTGTCTTTGAAGAAGACAAGGACCTATAGGATGTTTCTAGGGAATAGGAAATGAGAAATTGTTAGGGTTTGGAATATATTGAAGGATCAATGTGGCGTGAGGAGGCGAGGGAGGATGTTACCTTTTATAAAGGAGGAGAGTGGCACCTTATGAAAAACTAAAAATATTATTTTATAATAAAGACATACTCGGTATTTAATAGCTCAAAATTGATTTATTTTGAAGATAAGTTGGATATGGGTATAAATTATCTCAACCAATAGATTTTAGACAAGTTTAAGTTACTATTTTAACCATATCATTTTGATTTAACTCTAAGATAAATAATTTTACTTTTACCGTGTCTTCTTGTTTTCTTGCACTATATGGTTGATAAACATACTATAACAATACAAACTAACCCCAAGTTGTTAATTATTAATATATATAACCATATCTAATTCATTTTTCAGAACCTTATATTTTTAGGAATAAAATTACAATTAATAATATAATATTTTTTTAAAACTATTTTATGTCAATTTTCACACTATTTGGTAATTGATTTTTGTGAAAATCATAACCGCATGATCAGTTCGAAAAAATTTAATTAAATAAATAATAAAACGTCATATTAACCTATAAAATTAGTTTAATTCATAAAAAGTCTCATATTACATTTATTTGGGTATATATAATATCAATTATGTAAATTTTTCATTAATAATGTAATTAATGAATCATTATTGTGTCATAAAAAAATTAAATTATTTAATGTCTTAAAATTATAAATAAAATAACATTATATAGAAAATACTTTTATAGTTCTAATGAATGTTTATAGTCGAATTTAACTTATGTATATCCCTATATTAAAAATGTTTTAGTTATTAAACATTGATTTTAACTCATTTACATCTTCTTTAAATAATATAATAATAAATGTCATAATGTAATCCAAGTGAACCTAAAGGGTAGTATTTTATCCCTAAGGTTGTTTTTTGTCTAATTACACTTATCCAATTGAATTAGGACATGTGTTAGTGTAATAATAATATAATTTCTACACTTAATTACCCTATTTACTTTTAACCGTGGTAAATAAAAGTAAAAAGATACTATTCAACCAATTTATTTTATTTTATTGAACCACATTTTACTCCTTGATATTAATTGTATCTCTCAGATTTTCTAAATTCAACTAATATAATTGGTAAAATTATGTTTTATGTACAATTAAAAATGCTTTTAGGAGGTGGGTAAAAGACGGTCAAAAAGTTCAATAAAATTTTTATATATCTATATTATTATAAAATTACTCCAATGAATTACATTGAACATATATAGGTATTAAGTATATATTTTGACCTAAAATATATTTAAATGAAATAAATAAATATTTAAACAAAAATTCGGTTTTAAACTATAACTTAGTGTTTTTCATTCTTCATCAAAAATTGAAAGTTTTCCGAAAAATACCAAAAATTCACCCTAGGCTAATTTCAATATTTCAAATCCAAAAATGAAGTCCATTTTAAAAGATAAAATTAATAATGTTTCAAAATGTGGGTAATACTATTCATAACAGATAGTTTTAATAAAATTTTAATAACATATCATTGTTTAGGGAATCTCGGTATTGCGTACTACACATGCTTCGAGGAAGGTCGTGATTGAGTGTAACACAAGCCAAGACAGTGTTGTGTGTAGAGAAAGTTTCCTTTGGTGTTTCTTATAACATAAGACATAAAAAAACTTTCTCATAAAATCTCAGCGTGTTACATTCTACCCCCTTAAAATGAATTTCTCCCTCAAAATTTGTCATTTCTTAACAAATAGATGAGGATACCTCTCCCTCATCATATCCTCAAGTACCCATATAACTTATTCTAATTGGTGGTTACTCCATAAAACTTTCACGAAGTGAGCGGTCTTGTTCTATAGGACTTGTTCGCGACGATCCAGAATATTTCTTGTTTGTTCTTCATAAGAATGATCTTACTCCAGCGGTACAACTTCTAAGATGAGTACATGTGAAGGATCAGGTATGTACTTTCTCAGGAGAGATACATGGAACACATCATGAACTTGAGGGAGATTCGGTGGAAGCTCTAATCAGTATGATACCTTCCCAACACGGTCCAGTATTTTTAAAGGACCAATATACCGCGGGCTTAGCTTGCCCTTTTTTCTAAATCTCATTACTCTTTTCCAAGGAGAAATTCGTAAAAACACCTTATCAACCACTTCTAACTCTATGTCTTTTAATCGATTGTCATTATAAGTTTTTTGTCGACTCTGAGCTGCTCTTATGTGTTGTTGAATAGATCGGACCTTTTCTGCTATCTCATCAACAAGATCAGGTCCTAATAGCTTTCTATCCCTAACTTCATCCTAGTATGTTAGATTTCTGTATTTCTTTCCATTGATAGATTCATAAGGAGCCATCTGAATGCTAGAGTGAAAGCTATTATTATAAGAAAATTTCACCAAAGGTAGGTGTTTATCCCAAACACCATAGAAATGCATAGAGTAATCTCTCAACATATATTCTAGTGTTTGAATTGTCCTCTTAGACTGACCATTTTTCTGAGGATGATAAGCAGTGCTAAAACTCAACTCTTTATCTAGAGTATGCTGAATACTTCTCCATAACATTGAGGTAAAACTCGGATCCCGATCAGATATAATGGAAAGTGGTACTCCATGCAATCTTACAAATTCCTGCACGTATATCCTGGAATGATGATCAAGAGAGAAATCTTCTCTAATAGCAATGAAGTGTGCCGACTTCGTCAGACGATCAACTATAATAGATATAACATTATTGCCATTGGATGTTTTTGGATGTCCTGTGACAAATTCCATAGTGATGTCTTCCCATTTCCATTTTGGTGTGGGTAATGCTTATAACATCCCCTTAGATATCTGTCTCTCAGCTTTAACTTGCTAGAAAACCGTGCATCGAGAGATATATTCAGCAACATCTCTTTTCATGCCATCCCACTAGAAGTACTCTTTCAGGTCCCTATACATTTCATGCTTCCAAGGTGAATAGAGAATGAAGAACTATGAGCATTATCCAATATTACCTTCTTTAATTCTGGGATGGGAGGAACACAAACCTGATTCTGAAAACTTATTCTTTCATCACAATCAAAGTGAAAACCAGGAACATTTCTCACCTTCTTTTGTAACTATAAATCTTCTTTCTATGCCTCTTTAATCGTCACATGTATAGATGGATGAAAATTACGTTGAGAAAGATAAGATTTTCCCCTTCCATTAAAATTCATAGATCCATCCTTGGTAAATATATAAATGTTAGATCTTTTTTTATCCTCATCATGGATATTCTAGAATGGTCTGGTCGACTTAATGCGTCTGCCACCTTGTTTTCATTCCCTAGGTGATAATGAATTGAGAAGTCATAATCCTTAATCAGCTCCAACCATCTTCTTTGGCGCATATTATACTCATTTTTTGTGAAAATATACATTAAACATTTATGATCAGTATAAATATCACTCCTTTCACCATAAATATAATGCCTCCAAATCTTTTATGCAATGATTACCGCAGCTAATTCGAAATCAAGAGTTGGGTAATTTTGGTCATTTATTTTCAACTGTCGTGAGGCATAAGCTATCAACATATCATTTTCTTGAGAACACACCCCAATCCCTTCTTGGATGCATCATTATAGATCACAAACATTTCTCTACTACAAGGCAGTGTGCACACAGGTGCACTAGATAACCTTCTTTTTAACTCCTTGATATTCTTTTTGCACTCATCCGTCCAAACGAACTTAACTCCTTTTATAGTCAACCTGGTGAGTGGATTAGATAATCGTGAAAATTATTTCATAAAACGTTAATAATATCCAGCCAATCCAAGAAAAAATAAGATCTCAGTTACTATTTTTGGTCTCGACCATCTTTTGATAACCTCTGTTTTTGCTGGATCCATACATATCCCCTCTTTTGAGATTATATGACCCAAAAATGAAACTTTTTGAAGCCAAAATTCACACTTGGTAAATTTGGCATAATGATTATCCTTTCTTAGGGACTTTAACACAATTTTCATGTGATCTTCATGTTCTTCCTTTCACTTAGAATAGAAAAGAATATCGTCTATAATGACTACCACAAACTGATCATGATAGTCTCTAAAGACTCTATTCATCAGATCCATGAAGATATAAGGGGAATTAGTAAGACCAAATGGCATCACTATAAATTCATAGTGTCTAAAAATTGTACGGAATTCTGTCTTTGGTATAACCTCCATTTTGACACTTAATTGATGTTATCCTGAAAAAAGATCAATCTAGGAAAAGTATTGAGCTCCGCGTAGTTAGTCAAATAAGACATCAATGCGTGGGAGAGGATATTTGTTCTTGACAGTGATCTGGTTAAGTTCACGATAATCAATACAGAGTCTCATTAATCCATCTCTGTTCTTAACAAACTGAAAAGGTGCTCCCAATGGTGATGCACTAGGGAGTATGAATCCCTTATCAAGATTCTCTTGGAGTTGCTTCTTCAATTCTTGCAACACAATTTGGGCCATTATATAAGGTTTCTTTGAAATCGGCATAGCACTTGGTATGAGTTCTATTGAGAACTCAACTTCACAATTTGGTGGAAGACTTATAAATTCTTCTGGAAAGACATCATCATACTCCTATATAAATGGGAATATTCTTAATCGCGAGTTTCTCTCCAACCATTCGAGATAAATAACCTTCATTTATTGGAATCAAGACCCATAAGATGGATGAAATTTCCACTAGAAGGTTATGTTCATCCTTTCTTAGATAAAATATCATAGATTGATCTGGAATATGATATGTGACTTCCCTTATTTGGAAATTGATATGAGCTCTATATAAAAAAAATCCAATCAATGCCATGAATCACAACAAATTCCACTATAGGTAGGATCACAAGATTTAACAGAAGCAGTTTCCCACAAACTTCAATCGAAGAAGAATTGTAAACTTTTGATGTGATTGTTGTTCCATTAGGGGTTTTCTCAGCTAACTCAACATCTAATTGTTGAGGTAATACGACGATACCCTTAGAAAATTATTCATAAATAAAAGAGTGGTGGATCCAAAATCAAATAAAACATTTGATACTTTAGAGTGGATGGTAAGTGTACCTTTCACCACATCGTTATCACACTCCACATAGCTTTGAATTTCCTTTTCCTTTAGCCTTAATAGTTTGTTGACATCGATCATCATCAACAACCCTTGGATTAGGGAATTGATTAGCATAAAACCCCATTTCCATGAACTTGTAACATTTAATTGTAGGAGGTGCACTCTATGTAGCATTTTCATTGTTCGCATCCCTAGACATCTTCTTCCCATAATTGTGGCATTGAAATGCCCGATGACCTTCTTTTCCACATTTTAAACATTTACTTGTCCCTTTAGGAAAACTCCCTCCATGTTTCTTTCCACACTTTAAGAAAAAGGGAAAACTCATCTTCTTTTCAGTGTGCTCTTTATATTTTTAGTTGAAATTCCATTTTCCCCTTCTTATCAAACACATATGACTGATGGGTTACTCCAATCTCCATCTCAAAATTGAGATCACATTGAATTATTTCCTCATAGTTATTGATGTCCCTTATGGCTAACACCCTTCTAAGACTTGGTTTTATGCCACTAAAGAATCAATCGATATTACTCTCAGGTTGGATAATAATCAAAGAAGCGTACCTTGAAAGTCTTGTAAAATTTGCTTCATAGGTACCAACAGATTGATCATCCTTTTTCTTTATTTCATGAAACTCCTTCTCCATATTTGTTCGAAGAATACGGGGGAAGTACTTATTGAAAAATATGTTCATGAACTCATCCTATTCCATGGACTCAATTTCATCCCTTTGCCTCGTATTCTTAATAAGATTCCACCATTGATCAGCTTCACCTTCCAAATGATATACTGCAAAGTTGACATTATCATGTTCAAAACATTGAATAACTGAAAATATCTTTTCAGTAGTACTGATCCATTGTTCAACAACTAATGGATCAGTATTCCCACTAAATGAGGGTGGATGCTGCCTCATGAAGTGTTAAAAATTATGTTTATCCTTTTATTGCTCGTTTGGAAGTATTGCATGATTCATATCTTGAGAAAGTTGTGTGAGCATGGCTACAAGACTTTCCATTCCAACTCCCATAACGTTTGGTTGCTCAGGGGGAAAATCATTGCATTTCCTGTCGCATTCATCATTAACACAGTTCATTCGGGTTCAAGCCATTGACTAAAACAAATAAGAATAGTGTGAGAAACAGTAATCATAATAGGAAAACCACATAATCAAGAATAAAATTTTCCACTTAAGGCCTTATCATAGGTTATTCATGGCCATTTAGAAATCACTAAGATTGTGTTCTATGCGTAGACATATCCTTAGGGTTCTTACTAAGGAATTTACATCCTAGTTTGCAAAGGATGACTATACCTTTCCTCTGATTCCAACTATAACAACCCATACATTACATAAATCGTTATTACTTTAAAATTGAAGCACAATTATTACACCATATAACAAAACCATGAAAGGACCTTATAGGTATAGTTTCTTTAGAAACTGAGAATCATAAACAACTGGTTCATAAATCATCTACACTGTCTCCATTTTATTTTATCATATCTAGAGTCCCTTTTGGAATATCTTACATAATACACTTCTTCCTAACCTAGGGAAAAGAAAACATACAAAAGGGTGAGATCAAATGTTCAGTAAGGGTAAATAAAAGAAATATCAATCATATATCATTTTGAAAATATTAACATGTAAAAGAGATCATAATATCATAACATGGGATATATCATGGTAGTGAAATGTCATCCAAATAATCATAACACGAAACTTTGTGGCATACAAACATAATCATATAGAATAATTTCTTAGTAATAAAGACTCATTTCCAAGACTATCCTAGTAAAAAAAAGTTAATTTCTGAACTGAGTTCACTTCTCGTTTCAGTCCTGTATTACTGAACCAGATTAACCTGTCATTCAATACATGTCTATCTCATGAGATATAAATCATTACCAAATTAATTATAGGGAGATATAGGTCCCACAAATCTTATAATGATACTATTATTATGGGTTCCATAGGATCATAAATCATACATCATAGCATAACCCATGTAATAAAAATGGGATTCTTAAACATCATGCCATCATAACATAATCCATATAAGATTAAAGGACATCATAAAAATAGTTCCATCATAAAATAATCAAATCAATGTAAAAATAGGCATAGAAACATAACCATATATTATCATAGATGGAAAATAAGTTTGATAAAACGCTTGAACTCCATTCTTGAGGAAAATATCCTTTCTGTTTCAAAATCACTTTTCCAATCTTAACATGTCATACAATTTTAAAATAAAAGAAGTTGATTAAAAATAAACTTGAAAAATTATAAATTAAGATTCATAGAAATAATGTTCTATGAAATCATAAAATCCGTTCATGTTGTATAAGTAAAAAAACATTTTTCTCGTACTTTGGCTAGAAAAGTCAAAAAGTACCTCATACTAAAAATGATAAAAGATTCCTTTCAAATATTTTACTAAAAACTCCCCAATGAGTACTAACGGATTTAAATAATTGTAGAAGTATAGAAATAATATTACATATTGATGAAACATGGATGTGGATGATAAATACACACCAGTAAATACCAAAGTATAAACAATCTCGGATGAAATTGTGATTTTTGAGATTTTACCTTACCTTAGGAATGATATGCTCCGTACGTATTAAAACCACATGTATAATGATTTAAATTATTTCATTGAATTATTACTGAATCATATTCATTGTTATGTTATCATATATGGTCATATTCTTACATTCTTATTAGTAATATTTCATTGATACTTGTTATTCAGGTGTTCATTGCTTTATGTTCATATGAATGTCTTGCCGAATAAATTATTATTCCCATTTTTAGGTAATATATTAATTATTTACAGAATTTTATTATTGTAAAATATATAATATTTATTCATTAAATTCATTTATATAATTATTATTCAATGATGATCATTTAGAACTAGTCGCATCAGATCGTGGAGACGGTAGGCCATACGTACGCACGAGCGATGGTATCATTCACACAACTATTGAATGGTATTGGAGTGGAAGATGGAATGTCTCAGAATTAGTATCATGTTATAATAATCATATATAGTTATTATTTACACCATTATACCTATCCAAGTAAGGTGGTGATGGAAAACTGATTAGACCACAGCGTGGAGACGGTATTCCGTACGAACACACGTGTGGTGATTTCATTTTCCGTAGGATGGATAGAAGGTGAAATAGGTTTGTTTCATATTTATAATAAAATATAAGTATATTATTTATACTTATGTTATTAATTTACTATGAAACAAATAAAGAATTAGATGAAGAAATAAATTGGATAGAATCGGTAAAGCACATTACCTCTTCTTTGAAGCGCCTCTTATTAACATCCTCTTATGGAACTAAAGCTGGTCTTTGAAGAAGACCATGACCTCTTGGATGTTTCAAGGGAAGTGGAGAAGAGAAATTTTCAGGGGTTGTCTGAGCATAAAGGCTCAAAGTGGTGTGAGGAGATGGAGGAGGTGCCCTTTTATAAGGGAGGAGAGGGGCACCTTAGGAAAAACACCAAAATATTATTTAATAATAAAGTCATATTCATATTTTTATAGCTCCAAATTGATTTATTTAGAAGATAAGATGGGGATTGGTAGAAATACTCTCAAACAATATATTTTATACAATTATAGGTTACTATTTTAACCTTATAATTTAGATTTAACTCTATGTTAAATAATTTCTCTTTTATAGTGTCTTCTTGTTTTTTTACACTATATAGTTAATAAACTTACTATAACAAGCCAAAATAACCCCAAGTTGTTCATTATTAATATATATAACCTTATCCATGTCATTTGTCCGATCCTTAGATTTTTTGGAATAAAATAACAATTAATAATATAATATTTGTTTTAAAACTATTTTATGTCAATTTTGACACAATTTGGTAATTTATTTTTGTGAAAACCATAACAATATGATTAGTTCGAACAATGTTAATTAAATCAATAAAACCATGTCATGTTAACCTATAAAATTATTATAATTCATAAAAAGTCTTAAATTACATTTTTTTGGTATTTATAATATCAATTATGTTAATATTTCATTAATAAGGTAATTAATACATCATCATTGTGTCATAAAAAAATCAAATTATATAATGTCTAAAAATTATAAATAAAATACCATTATGTAGGAAATCTTTTTAAATTTATATTGAATGTTTACAGTCGAATTTATTTTATGTTTAACCCTATATCAAAAATTATTTAGTTATTAAACGTTGATTTTAACTCTTTTAACTCTTAATTAAATAAAATAATAATAAATGTCATAATTTAATCTAAGTGGACCTAAAGTGTAATATAATATCCCTAAGGTTGTTTTTGGTCAAATTACACTTATCCAATAGAATTAGGACATGTTTTAGGATAATAAAAATATAATTTTTACCCTTAAGAACCCTATTTAATTTTAACCGTGGTAAATAAATGTAAATAGTTACTATTCACCAAGAATTATTTTTATCTTATTGAACCAAATTTTACTCCTAGATATTAACCGTGTCTCTAGGATTTTCGAAATTCAACTCAAAGAAGTGGTAAAATTATGTTTTATGTACATTTACAAATGCTCCTAGGAGGTGGGTAAAAGACGGTAAAAAAGATCAATAAAATTATTATATATCTATATTATTATAAAATGACACCAATGAATTACATTGAACTTATATAGGAATTATGTATCTATTTTGAACAAAAATAGATGTAAATAAAATAAATAATTATTTAAATAAAAATTCGTTGTTAAACTACAACTCAGTGTTTTTAACTATTCACCAAAAATTGAATGTTTTCAGAAAAATTCCGAAAATTTACCCTAGGAAAATTTTGATATTAAGAATCTAAAATTAAGTCCATTTTGAATGATAAAATTAATAATTTTTTAAAAAGTGTGTAATACTTTCATAATGTCTAGTTTTATTAATATTTAAATAACATATCTTTGTTTAGTGAAACTCGGTATTGCGTACTGCGCATGCTATCGAGGAAGGTCATGATTGCGTGTAATGCAAGTCGGGACAATGTTGTGTGTAGTGAAAGATAACTTTGGTGTTGCATATAACATAATACATAAAAAAATTTCTCATAAAATCTCAGGGTGTTACAATATTAATCAATATCAACCTTATAGTGTATCTTTTACCATGTTTATAATCAAATATGTTATCTATGATATGTCAAGATATATTTAATCTGGTAGATAATACATACTTATGGTTAAATAAGAAAATAAAAGTGTATTTGAAAAGGATATATCTTAAATATATTGGTATTATTATATAAGATTTTATCCTAACTCTCTAAAACTATATAATAAAAATACAAATTATTATGTAAGTAATCTAATATTTTATTTTTTAATTATGTTTATTTTTTTTATTAGTATAAAATTAATAATGTAAATATTGTGTTTTCAACACCAGATTTGAGAGACTGGGTTCAGGGATATTATAATATCACTAAGCATCGATTGAGTAATATTCATCCTCTTCTCCATATATTTTCATTTTGATTCGTCCAACACATAGACATACATAAAAAAACCTTCAAATATGAACTATATAATAATTACTTAAAATAAAATGACACAACAATTGATAACTTCATCTAAGTACAACAAGCTTATTCTTACAATCATATTGACACCTCCTAATAATAAATAAAACCCACATAAAGTGGTAGGAAATAATACATTGGAATATATTAAAATATTCATTAAATTACTATAGTATAAATATTATTTTTTCATTTATTTCTAATAATACCAGTTTTAATGTTTTAATAGTCACCCATTATATATATTTATATAATTACTCACGTGTGTGGTTAAATGGACCCAAACAACAATATAGAACAATATTTTTAATATTATTACTATGAAAGTGATCTCTATATCCAAATATTATTATTATAGAAGTTTAAATATATTATTTATCTTTATTTTGGAGGAGAATCTGATTGTAAGAGATTTTGATAAAATAAAAAAAATTATGAAAAAATAGGTTGGTTGATGATGGTTATTTCCTAATAATGATTTCAATATAATATTTTTTATTTAAATAAACCCTTTTCTCCATACATATAAAGAGGAAATGAAAAATAGATGATGTATTTTATTTCGATGATAGTTTTTAAGTAAAACAAATAATAATTTTGTTGTTTCAATTATTTAAAGGAAGGTTGAAACTAATTATCCAATAATTATAATAAAATTTTTCAATGATTATTATTATGTTATAATTATTATAATATGGGTTAACTATCTTGAGAGGTCATAAAATAATAATTAAATGAAAATGAATGAAAAAAGAGTAATTTATAATTTTTTTGTAAAACCTAGGAGGTACAACTTTGTGAATTCAATCAAGGATTTAAGTGGTAATATGACAATAATAATAGATACTATTTTACATGCATCTAAATTTTTGGGAGTTTTTTATGATGTTATATTGAATATAAGGGGTTGTGTGAGTGGGGATATGTGGGGTGGTGATGGATCCTTTTATAAGGGAGATGATTAAAATTTTTCTAATAATATACAAGTTAAAATCGGTAATTACAGAATATAAATCGAAAATTTGAAAATAATGGATTTGAGGAAGGGTTAATGTTGAAAAAGACTCAAAAATACATTATTCACACATTTTTAACGTTTTTTTATGGATTTATCTCTTAGATTACTCACATTTACCATTTTTTGGTTGTCTGTGACAAAACAATATACTATAATAATTAAAAAATTTCATTAAAATAAAATGGAATTAATTATAAAAATTTAACTAATGCTTACAAATATGTAATCAATGTTTATAAATAAAATATATAATGGTGGTAAAATTTAATTCTAACATTAGTCTACTAAATGAAGAGAATTATGTTTTTTCTGAAAAAAGTGTATTTTTATTCAATAAATTTTGATTCAGATAAAATTGACAATGTCATATATATATATATATATATATTATCGGGTTTATTATTAATGAAATAAGTGTTATGTGTCATTAAAATCAATTAAAATATGAATTACACTTCATGGATACATAGTTAAGTGAAATAGACTTGAAATAATGATTATTATACTAAAAATTGACTTCAGTATGAAAAACATGAAATACAAGTTATATAAACTCAACATTGTCTATTTAAATGAATTTTTTAATTTAGAAATATATATATTTCTATGTATTATTTTTTATAATCTTTTTTATCATAATTTTTTTATTATAATATAATTCATGATATAGTATTTTCAGAATCATTATTTTTTAGTATTCACCGAGCAATTATGCATACTCAAATGAACTGAAAATTTAATCTGAATATACCACTAACATGATTAATTAAAAACATATTTTATTTTTCAAAATCAATATTATAAAATTTATTAATTTAATTATTCATTGAAAATACTAAATTTAAAGAAAAATAGTTTTTTTTAAAAATATTTTTCTTAAGTGTTCTTAATATTATTTCATATTAATATGTAATTTAAATGTTTTAAATATACTAGTTTGTATCTAAAAATTATATTTTAAAACTTTTAAGTTTAATATATTATTTAAAATATTTAAAATATAAAAATATATTTTTATGAGGTAGACCAATTATTTTTTATATTGAATGATATTATCTCTCTATCAAGTAAATGATTCTAATTATTGTGGAGTAAAATCATTTTATTTACTAGAAGTTTTATTATTTTTACAATTTTCTTAATCAAATTGATATAATATGTACTGTGCCATTTTTTGAAGTTGAATATGAAATATTTCATCAAACAAAGAATTTATTTATAGAAATATATATTCTAAAATATTGAGGTTTTACATTATTTATATATTATAATTAAATTTATTTTCATTTATATATTTTTATATTATATGGGTAGGTGTAAATTTGTTATATTTTCATTAAAAAAGGATTTATATAATTTGTGCCATGTCTACTCAACGATTTTTATAATACAAGACCAATTATGGGAGGGATTGGGGTAACACACTTAGGTAATTACTATCTAGGACTGTCTCAGTGGGTTAGGTCAGGTCATCATGGGATTAGAGTGGTGTTGTCTTTATGATGAATTTTGGATTTACTTATAGAAAAAGGATTGGGTTTATAATTTAGGTAAATAATGTAAATTGTTCTTAAATTTTTCTTCTATAATGGAGAATACATATAATAGATGAATTTATATTCTCAAGGAACATGATAAAATTATTTCTAACATGGTTTTTTAAGGCTTTAGATGGAAGGAATTAATTGATTTTATATGAATTATAGAAGACATTTTCATTGATTTATTTATAATTATCATATAATCTCCCTTGATAAGGTTTAATAAACATGTAATATCTTATTAAAATATAAGATTCTACCAAGCATACAGCCGACCACTATCTTGGGGTAGGGTTACAATCACTTTCATGTTATTGATCTTATTATCATTATCTATGTGACATATGAGGGTTACATAAAGAGACAAGATGATCAGGTTATTCCACTAGTAAAGAAAAAGAATGTACCAATTCTCATTGTGTATTAATCTGACCATCATCATATTGTGTCATCATATGATACTCAAAATTATAAGAAACGAATTATTAAACATTATAATGATGAGGATACATATAAATTGAGTCATATACATGGGTTTTAGAGATAAAAAAATTTATAAAGAAATTCACACCCACGACTGTATAAGGACATGATAAGATAGTGGTTCTCATACTCTTTCATGTTTTGAAAACATTTTATCAGTTGTTAATACTAGAACATCCTATATCCATGATGTTGTAAGACACAACAATAAAATCACCATCAAAACACATGATTATGTGACAATTATTCTAATTTTTTAAATTTTCTTTATGTATTAACATATAAATGCGTTGTAGTCCATTCATATCCAGAAGTTATTCAATTTACAAAAGGGAATAATGTATATTCTTTAGTTTTCATATATATTAGTAGTTTTCATGAGATTTTACATTGACAGTAATAATGATGGAATTTTCTGTACAATAATTTTTGAATGCGGCCATTGTGGATATATTTGATATGACATTTATCCTATTTGTATCCACCCCAATGAATTTATTATTATGTGATACATAGTGGCAGATATTTTCTCAATAGAGGGAAGTTAGGTATAAAATGATAAGGGTGTTCATCCAATGGAAGAATTCAGACTTATGGATGGAAAATCGTAGGCATTAGGGTTATGGAATAATATATTATAATTCTTAATTCTAAATATGAGAATATTTATCATTGAAATCACAAAAAAATTTAGTTTTCCATAAGAAAAACATTTCTATTATTTTAGATGATGATTTGATATACTACATGACTAGACAAATCATTTTATATTAATATGTATTCATGTAGTAGATAGATCACCATATGAGAGAAGGAGACATGATTATGGGTCCTTAGTTGAATAGTGTGTGGTTCTTAGGGATGATAATATCGTGGTGGTGTTGGAATCATATATAGATTAGGATTTTGAATCATTATTTAAAATTATATTTGTATGCCACTTTTACCCATAGGTGGTTCATACAAGGCCTATAGGGCTATAGACAATGAAAATAACTTAATTCTGGTGAAGGTGGTTTACGTCCCGGTGACACATAAAATGGTTTGATGTATTATAATTTAAAAACATAATTATATGTTTTTCCACTATATACCAGTGAAAAACATTCCATTATTAATAAATCCATTTTTTAGATATAAAAATTTAGATGGAACCCCTAAACCGACCCATGTGGTTATATAATCATATTTTATGTGATCATAGACCCAACCACATATACCAATAATGTTTTGTTTCACTTAGTGAGAGAAGGTATTCATGTCAGCTTATTTTTTCTATGATATATCCTTATAATGTTATTCATTTAATGTATTAAACAACCACATTTTTTACAAGATATGATTCTACATTAAGTGATTTAAGTGTTACCGATACGGTGAATCAAAATTATACTTCTAGGGTGAGTTGGACCTCTAATAGAGATAAGAATAGCCTATGTACAATTTTTTTTGTTGATCAACCAGCAGTTGGAGATATTGGTTCTTCTAGGTTAGATTCTTTATATTACGAGTTAACTAATTTTGTGGAGAATTTAATTTTCATTTATGAAAGTAATGTACGAGGTCTTCCATTCATTGAGGGGTTGACATCAAAATAAATATATACATTAAAACAATACAAATATATATATATATATATATATTATAAAACATATTAAATGGACTATGTTTAATATAGGGAGATGAATCTATAGTTGGAGGTCATTAAGAGTAAATGTTTCATCTAAACTAGTGTGTCTCCCTAGGCATCTCTAATACTGAATAGCAATAAATGGATGGATGATTAATTATTATTTTTGAATGTCTCTATTAAAATAAAGTTATATTCAATACTAATTAAAAACTAATGAAGAATTATATGATCATAAATATAATTAATTGTAAAAGTGGTTCTAAAAGCCAAATCATATGTTTTCATATATTTATATTTAGGTTCATGGGGAGGATATCTTGAATAAGTCCTTTCGATGTCGCTAATGCCAATATAAGTTTCTGGTGAAGCCCATCATCATGTTGAATAATCATAGATATTTTTATGTGAATTATGAACAAGATCAATCATACTTGTTTAATCCATAATATAATACTAATCATAAATCCCATGAAATTATATTATATAGTAGTGGAAATGTATACTAAGTATAAAATGTTTTTCCAAATAATACATTTATATTACCTGATATTTATCATTCTCATGAAGTGATAGTTCTGGATTTGAAAGAAACACTTCCTAAGAACGTCGTTTTAAGGGAAATAATACTTATAGATCTATTAAATATCAATGAGATGAAATCATTTTATCCAACCCAGAAAATTTATTATGTTATGTGATTCCTTCTATTTTCCTGGTACTAAAAGTGATTCATGGATGACTTCTATAAGATTTTATTCCCCATGAGTTCCATTACATGAAAACTGTACCCATTTTCTATTATACTATTGACATAGATAATTCAAAATAATAAATAAATTATAAAATAAAATACATGTATAGAGGTATATATAGTAGGCACTTTTGTAAAAAACATTATTTGATTGATTGTGAGCATGGAATAGTTGTGGATAATGATGATATAAGTCATGATTACTAATTTGTTAAAATAGTCCATACCTCACGATGATAACTACATAAACCCTTATTTATCATTTTAATTTTTAGTGTTCACCTTGAATAATAGGAGGAAATATCTTCTGGGTAATAGTTTCATAGTCTATATGCATCATAATATTATTATGTACAAATTTACTCAAAAATATCTCATTCATGTCCTATGTTTTGGTTGTATATTCTATGTAACCATAAGAAAAATATTTTCTATACTTTAGGATAAAAACCATGTAATCTATTTCCACTAGCTAGAAGACTCATTCTCAATCATTGGATGATTCATCTAATAATTTTCCACATTATAGTTTCTATAAAGGTTGAAGGACATATAAATTAATATAAATTAGTGGTGGTGGCACGTATATGAATTTACAGGGTGACAGTGGCCCATTTGGGAGAGATTTATTGAATGGTTTTACACAACTAGTTATTCTCTTGTGATTAAACATATAGATATTTTAACATCACAACATTGCTTCCAAAGTTTGTTCCCTGAACCAGAAATTACATGACCTCATGTGTGCATCACAATATGCCGAAGGCTACTAACTACATGTGAGGGTATAATATATATCACAGGGAGACAATACTATCTTTATCAAATCTTTAGTATAAAATAAATAAATATAGTATCGAAAAATGATGAGTAAATATAATCAATATGATAGCAAAATCTATTATCCACATTTGAAATAAGTATAAATCCAAATTAGGTTAAATGAAAACAAAACTATAGTAGATATGACATTCCATATAAGTGTCATGGGTAAAATCAACAACCATACTAATAAAATACTGAAAACATTTCATGTGGGTCTTGATAATATTTCCAATTCACTCATCCATGCTTTATTCCAAATCACAACATTGACATCTAATATGGGGACATTTTCTTTATCATATCCTATAAACATAAATCCTATTTAGGTACCAATATGGAAGGCCAATTTAGGGTGTGAGTATAACTCATTAGGCGACCACAAATATCTTCTAAAGTAATACATATTATACAATAGTATAGAAATATAATTAATAATAATAAACAAATATAAAAAGTAAACATGATTCACATTTAATTATTCTCTAATAAACCAAATAGGCCCTTGAATTCATGGGGAATCCTGAACACATAATTCCAACATTATCCCAAGATTGAGTCGTAAAAATAAACCACATAGAATATCAAAATTAATTATTTCATGGGCTTTAATTATTCCATGAATTCCTATTTCATTTATATAAACATGGATCATCAATCGATGTACTAATATCTAGGAAATCAGAACATCAACCCAATTCCAATATCATATGGCCCTAGAACCTCATTATAGAACCCCATTGTTATTTGGTTGATTAATACCCATCCGACAAAAATTAGTTTAAATGGTAACATAAATTTATATTAGGGCCCAAGAGCATCATTCTAGAACCCTATGGGTATTTATAGCATCACCCCTACAAAATAACACATTGTTCACATGAATTCATCATGGGCCAATAGAATCAGTCTAGAACCACATGAATATTTAGGGCATAACACACTATCCCACACCTCGTTGATCAATAAATCACTATATGACATATATAAAATACATATCAAGGTCCAAAATCATTTTCCATCTTCTAAATCATTCACATAATGGGTCAGCATTTTATTTTTCATCAAAAAATGTTGTTCATTACATTAAATTAAAATAATACCTTAAATAACTTCCCCAATACCCAATTTGTCAATATTTAATTACATAACTCATTAACCTTTTAATTTTGATTTAACAAACAATTCAATTTCCTTTATCAATATGCAAGAAGGATTTATTTATATTAAAATAACCAATTATATGTATTTTCAAATTTCATAAATCATTGTTTTAATGATATTGGAACACAACCCATTGGTTTCCATTAAATCTAATCACAAAATCATAAATGGGACTAATGGGATCCATGAAGGGTTTCCCGATTCATTGAATTAAATTCAACTATATTTAATTAAATGAAACTTTAGAACATGAAGATGAAATGAGATAATTATATAAAAATGACCATAATAAAATCAATGGGAATTATCAATTAGATCACCTAACTCAGTATCATTTGAAAATAATACCCATACCATGTACCTTAATTGGATTTATAATAGATGAATTCACAATAGTGATGAAGATCTTGGAAAATAACTAAATATTAATTTACAATGAAATGAGACCAATTTAAACATATATCTAAAACATAAAAAATGTATAAATTCAACCATAACATATGTTGAGATAATGACAGCGAAGAATGATCCTTGTATAATATGAGATTACACAAAAAAAATGTGGATGATTCCTTCAATCAAATATTCTATTTTCGGTGATAATGTTTTGAGCATTCCTAGAATCCTCTCTATAGCCTAAAAAAGCATGAAAATTAAATTTAGGTTAATTGGGAGTGACTGGTGATGAAACCTGTTATATTATAAATTTTAATAAAAATTTTTGTTTATTGAAATCCCACATTAACTATATACTTGGTTGGGCACACTATTTTCCACACTGTGAAACCATACATAATATGGAGTATGGTTACTAATGGATGGGTCTAAAATTAGAAAACATATTTTCAAATAATGGAAACCCCCTCTTTATGAGGGGGAATATTTTGCTGGGGGTGGGCAGACTGTACGGGAAACCCGTATGCTAACCATGTACATCCCCAAAACCCTCCAAAAATTAAAAACCCCAAAAAATTAACCAATAAAATTCCAAAATTAAATAAATTCTAAATAATAATAATTTAATACCTTAAATAGAGTTTGATACATATCCCTAATAGAAAGGATATTATATTCTCCCAATATTATAACAACACATCATCGAGTTACACTCCCAAGCATCACTAAGACCCAAAGGTAAAAAGATCATTCCACTATGTCCAAACATCTACTTCCCCCACCCATTTTCTATATGGAACATCCATGCATCCAAAAATCATGGAATAATAGAATATAATTTACCAATAAAACATTCTTAATATTATTCAAAACATGAAGTATATTATCCTTAATGGATACATTATTCATAAACAAAAACATCATCAATATTGATAAGATGATATATGTCACGGTGGTACATGCAAAGCTATTCCACTTGAAAAAAACCTTTCATATCACTATATATATGTGGAAAATATAATTGATATACCAGTTTTTTATCCTCTCCAATTTATCAGATATTTCATAAATCTGTGTTTTCCAACTTACCAGGCCTCCAAATCCTATGATGAACCAATATAAAAAATTTTAGTTCTGGGCATAAATGATGTGTGCCATGATTGGTGCCAAAATTTTCATTTTCTCATGTTCAATGATCAATCCAAAATCCTCAAAATGATATACACCATGTTTAATGTAATTAAATCATTTAGGAAATATAAAATGAATCACACAATAACTATAGTTACAGAAGATCATCTTATATTATTTATAATTAGTATAATTCTTGATCAATTGCATTGATTTAATTATTTCTTTGTTGATGGATTTGGGAGCCCATCTATGGTGCACGATAATTTTGTTTTTGAAATTAGTTTGAAATTCCCCCTACTGGTGATCCACACATGTTCCATGAACATGGAGACATCGTCGAAGGAATATACTTTTGTGACCATGAAAGATCTTTTATCTTTTGTCATCTTCCTTTAATCACAAAGAGAATCATATCCAAAAAATTCACTTTGATCGGGGTGATAAATATTGCCATCCATTCCAGGGGAGATCCTAGAGAAGACATATATCAAGCTCATTAGAGAATAATCCAATTATGTGGTGCTAAAAAATGATCTAATATTTTTGTGAAAAATAATATAAATGTGTTTTAATATTACTAAGGTAAAAATAAAATAATATATAATGATATATTAGTTATTTATTTAATCCCCCTAGAACCCACATCAAATAATAATTGTAATATTATTATTTATCCACATGTTCTTAATTTTCAATTTTTTTAAATATAATATAATGAAATAATATTCAATATTTATTATTTCTCCCTCGACCAGACATCACAATATGCAATTCCTACTTATTTTTCATGCATTGAATAATGAATATTTTTTTAAAATAAATATTACTCCATTATTCTGTCATACAAATATAAATTTTTTATTCCGTAAATAGAAAATAAATATTTATTAGTAATTCCACTAACATTATATTACCTCAAATAATTGTTTATATAATATATTCAATAAAAAATACATGAATAATTATTAATACATGTTCGATAATAAAATTTATTCTACTTGTAAAATAATAAATAATCAATATAATTGAGATTATATATAATCTTATTGTGCGACCCTTGAGGCCTCTTTCTGCATGGCATTGGCCGAAGCAACATAAATTCCAAGGTTAGTGTCTAAAAATATGCCATGTAACCGATTGGGTAAAAATTTAACACTGAAACAATATGATACCTCATACATACACTTTATATTAAATACAATCCCTTTATAGGATATCTCAAATCAACCATGTTTCTTGTTGGTGAAATCTACCTATGTTCTCTATGTCATTTTCTTTGAATCCCTAGAAATTCTACTTGCTTATAGAAAAACATGGCCATGGATTTTTTAGGCTATATAATTTCCATCAATGGACATGAGATATCCACTTCTACTAATAATTAACGGAATAAGTCATTCATCGATTATTAATTAATATAATATTAGTCATGATACCCCTAGCGAATCCAACTATTTCGTGAACTTATTTCATCACTGTTTTTCTTAGTATGTCTATTTATGTGCCAAGTAATACTCATTGACTTAATATAAAAGTATAAGGATCAATAAACATGTCCCCATATAGTAATATATAATGAAAAATATATAAATGTGGATTTCATAATGGTAGTTCTCGTTCCTATAATATTCTACAAGATATATCCAATGGTTTACATCATAAGAAAGTGCATTGAAGTCCTACGAGTCCCCACCCCTATTAGCCAGTATCATTTGTGTACCTTAAAGGATATGATTTCACTATAGAAAATAACTTAACGAATTGTGTTATACCACTTCCTAGATCTCATCATTGTAAAATACTACTATAAACATTTACTAATATAGCTAGTCTTAGGATATTATCACATAATATGATACCTAGAAGAAAAATTATGGTATGATAAGAAGTAGACTAAAATCTAAAATATTGAATAAAAATTATCAGAATGTACATATTAGTTTCTTATAGTAAAACATGTCTAACAGACTTCGACATTCACAAGAGACAACAACTGACATCGTTTAGACCTCTAGCTCTCACATTATAATCATGATTCTGATAATTTAGGTATTTCGTCATGTGATCCACGATGTTCTATTACATGATTAATCTTGTCACTAAAACTTCATCATTGTGATTAAAATCCCTCAATAGGTGATACATAGAGTGTATGTGTTTTTCTCGTTTTGAGGACCGTGTCTCTTTTATAAGATCCAACACTATAATATTATCACCATAAAATATGATAAGGGAATTTCTAATAGTTACATCATTTTACTCCTAGAAAATGTTCTAACTCTAAATGGATTTATTTTCTAAATAAGAAGATTCTATATAATCATATTCAACATTAGAATCATCTAAAATTAGCTAATTTTTACTCTTCTAGCTCATAGAACCTCCTTTGAGAGAGAAAACATATCCGGACTATAACTTCATATCATCATGATCCATCTGAATATAATCATCATTATAAACCCAACCTCTTATCCTCAATACAATTACAACATATCATGTGTTCTTCTTAGATATATAAGGATAGCCTTAATTTTATACCAATTACATAATGTTCGATCTTATTCATGTCATCTTACCATTCTAAATTCATGGTGAACATCATGTATAATCCGCAAAATGAAATATATGATTGATCCTACCACTGAATTATATGGGATATTAGTAATTATCTCTATCTCATATTTTCTCTAAGAAAAACTTTTATTAGAAATATGTAAAACATGTGACACTATAACCAATATCCTCATGGATTTTTTATAATAAATATTGTTAATATCTATTCAACATATGTGTTTTTATTTATTTCAATCATCCACTAAGTTCTATCATAAATGATCTTGATCCACCGAAGATAGAATTATTCACAGATATCTTTTATAGACAAACACTTGTTTATCATGCCCTTAATAGATTCTATAAATGATATTTTATTTACTGTAAGTAATAATTCATCAACATAAACTACTAGGGTAACCACAAAATTCCCACAAAACCTATTGAAAACACACGGATAACATTCATTCATCATGAAACCATTTTCATTTTATTGTCTCTTTGAATCAAATTTTTCAGGACCTAGATTCATGATTCCAACCATAAATAGATCTATGCATCATAAAAATTATTTTTTGGATTCAGATTGAGTCTCAAAACCATATAGTTGTCTCATATATACATATTCTTGAAGGTTCACATTATGAAATATAGTTTTGACATCTATATACCGAATCTCATTGGCATGGTAAAATGATTTAGCATGTTTAATTCTGATGAATTTAAACATGAAAACTGGTGGAAATGATTCATCATAGTCAATATCCTGACTCTGTTTAAATTCTATATCCCCTAGATATTTTTTATAGGTATTTACATTAAATTGTATGTCTAGTTCCCTCTTGAATACCCATTTTCATCAAACATGATTTTCAAATACTACTGCATCAACCAAAACCTAAAAATAGTTATGATAGATGGAATCCATATCATAATTCATGGTTTTTTTCATCATGAAGCTTCTGATATGTATACTTCCTCAATATACGATATATGTTCATTTTCATCATGGAATAATGAGTCACTACATTCGGTGACCAGAAAATCTTTTATCTGTTTCTCTTGATTCTATTATACCCATATAAATTACTTATGTTTTAGGAACTATATTATCCTTTGGGACCTATATAATATGTTACAATATAATATCTTATGTATATTGATGGTATAATTCATCGAATTCCAAATTTCTCCCTCAATCCCTTTTGATGATGTTCTCCCGCTCAAGAATGATATCTTGTCTGGTGATATACACATTCATATCACATGGGATGTATAGGAAGTATCCCTTTTTTCCTAGGGATGACTAATAAATATACAATTTTTCCCCTATTGTTTATGTTCACCACCCGATAAGTCTTAATGGATCACCTTACCACCCCATAAACATTTAGACAAAAAAATGGGTTTCATTTAAATACATATGTGTAATGTAATTCTATTTTCTACCTTAGATGGTACATAGTTGAATGTGTATGAAAATGTATGCATTTAATATCCAAAAACTGATAATAAAATACCAACTTGACTCATCATTGACGTTACCATTCCTAATAAGGTATTTTTCCTCCTTTCACTAACACCATTCCACCACAATGTGTAAGGTTAAGTGAGTTGATATAGAATCCCAAATTCTTATATAAATGTTGATGAAGATTTCAATAATATATTCAATGAGTAGATGCAACTGAATCCCATTTGACTTCTTTCCATGTTTATTATCTACTTCATTCTTGAATTCCATGAATTTTACAAATTTACCTGAAAAATACCTCATCAAATATATATGCCCATATCTACTCAGATCATTAGTAAAAGTTATGAGATTAGAACATAATAGACTAGATTATATAAGAAATGGTCAACACACATTAGTGTTTACTTACTATAGAGTCTTTATATACCACTTAACCTATACTAAAATTTTGATTTGGTCATTTTTCTTTGTAAATAATAATGAATTTTTTTATGTGGTTTTAGTTAAGAAAAGTCTTAATAACTATCTTGATAGATATTTGTCCAATGATTGTTTTTTTCATTATCGAGTGTGTGATTCCTAATAAGGGTGTTATGTAAGTCATGTGATCATGATTTGTTATCAATTTCTAATACAAGGTTTTAATAATTTAATAAAATATGTCAATTAATTAAATATTCAATACCAAAAGAGATGTTTTCCTTATTAAAGAATGAAATTTTATATCCTAAATTTAAAAAAATACAAGATGCATATAAACATGACATATAAATTATATTGTATTTAGTCAGTGGTGCATAGTAAAAATATTTCTAAACCGAAATAATTCCAATTTTCAATTAATGGTGGTAGTCACAAATGGATAGAGAAGCCATCCTTACACAATTATTATCACTGAAGTCTATTCATCCTCTAGAAATATTTTAGAATCTACCTTGTGAATAAATTATGATGTAGATTTGATAACAAAAAAGCAACATCTAATACCCATTGTGTAGATATGGAAGGGTTATTCTCGATAATCAACACACCAATAGATTCATATAGCTTCTTTGTGGACTTCCGCTTCAATTTTTTTCTTTCCAAATAAAAAACACACTTCCCCATATTCCATCACCTACATTTTCATCTTCCTCTTATTTTATGGACACTTTCACTAGCCTTAACCTCTTCATAGGAAATATTCCTTAATTCCGTTTTCTACCATTTCAATTTCAATATTAGGACCATCCGTTTATCATTACTCATGTTGTAATCTACCTTGATAATAAATATAGATGTTATTATAATTTATGGTCACTATTTTTCATAATTAAATTAATAATAATACTAGAGATGGTATTGTAAAGTGAAAAATATTTGATATTTTTATAAAACAAATAAAATAATTTAATACCTATGATTTCTTTGTGTTCAATGTATCCAATAAGGATTAGTTCATGAGGACTAGTTGGAACTAACTATGAAATATATAATTTTAACAAATCAATGAAGTTATACTAACAATATTATATATTATTCTCCTGATGAAAATCCCATAGGTGAGACCACATGCTATATGAATCCATATCCTCATACAGCTTCAAAATCAAAATGGTCAGAGATGATTGAAAGAAACATTAAATATTGTTAGCATCATTCAAAAAATTTACCTTTTAGAGAAAAATATTTATCACTTTTCTCATTACATGATACTTTTGAAAAGTTTCTGGTACCATTTAAAAAATCATACCATGGTTAAGTATAACAGATACATGTCATTTCCACTTAGAAAAAATTTATTCAGGTAGGATTTTTCTCCTTCTCAAGTGTAACACCCCGAACCTAGAAACTCAAAGCCGTTCTATAAAACTTTGTGTGTAAATTTAAATGATAAAAATAGCCTAAAAAATTACAAATCACATCTCATCATAGAGGATCTTCCCAGTATAGGTTCTGGAAAACTAGTTTTAACTAAAACTTTTCATCAAAACTGTATGAGATAAACTCCATAGTACTGCTAGTAAATAGAATAACTCAATGTTGAAAAATATATTAATCATGTAAAAAAATAAAAAATGTTGACTGAGAAATTAAAATGCTCAGTACAAGGTTTTAAATATAATTAATAAAATGATTTTTTAAAGAAAAACCAGTATGATAATTCTATATAAATAATTATATTAAAAGAAAATAATTCTTTTAGTACTTCATCATCATTCTTCAATGGCTATAGAAAGTAAATTTTGAGTAAATATCATAAAAATAATTTATATATTTATTTAGAGGATACAATGAAAACACATATCAAAATATACATAATTGTAAAAAAAATTATGGAATATTTCATATAAGTCAAGTGTTTATCAAACTAAATTAAAGTTGTCATACAAGAGTGTAGGTAAAGATTAGATAATGAAATAATAATTTCTTATAATTTCACAAGAAACAACATTAGAAGACAATTATCACCTAAAATTAATTTCATGAAATGATAGATGAAGTTCTATATTTTTTTATTAATGTTCTTAAAATAGAATTTAAACATTATTTATAAAATATTTACTACCTACTTGAATCATTATGCCATTAGCATTTATTACCATAATCATATGTAAAATATTCGTAACCAATGATATTATAGTAGTCATGTAATCACATGGTCAGTCATGTACTAATCACATAATGAGTGAATATATAATTCAGGACAAACATAATAATTTAATCAAGGTCTCATGCTAAGGCATAATCACTCTATTAAGGCCTCGTGTGAATACCACATATAAATATTTTGTCAAGACCTCATTCCGAGACCTAGTTTGTCTAATGAGTCCTAATGATGCATAGAAAGGGTATAAAGGGCCTCCCCCATCACATAATAAGGCCTATTCATTCCACAAATGTCTAATAATGTTTTTCTTTTAATCAAAGTTTCATATACCACATTGATATATTATTATCTTTTTCATAAGTAAATAAATTCATTAAACAAACCAATGTTTCCCACACCACATTAATTCATTTAAATTTTATCTGTAGATGAAATATGATCATTAAATGACCTGATGTATCCCATAAATCTTTTGAATGTTTAGTTATTAATCAATATATTATCATAAACGATATATCCCATCCTTGAAATAATTGTCTATATTCATAATTAAAGAGAATCAAACAATAATTTTAAATTTAATATAACAAATTCAAGGTTTATCAGTTATACATTAGGCTATGGGTGTATCAAATTTATAAATGACATGCATGGACAAACAATAATGCTTTTGCACGTGTGATTATAACTTTTTCACCTAAATTAATAGTTTATTTAGATTTGTCACATAAAATAATTACTCTCAAATTCATAACCCTTATTTCATGGATGTAAACTTTCTATATTAGAAAATACATGTTTTTGAATTTAAAATACTTATTCTTCATGATTAATCCATACACTAATAAATAGGATTATTAATAAAATAAAAATAGTATTCATTATGGTGGATTGTTCATTAATTAAAATGTAATATTTTTAAACATAAAACATCCATTTCATGTGAGATATTGCTGCAAAAGAAAATAATTAAATACACATCCCTATATATTTATATGCATGTATATATATGTATTGAAAAAAATATATTTACATCGTTTTTTCCTAAAATTATAAATTATGATATATGCTTGTAATGATAACAAGGTTATGATCCATTTTAAAATTTTGGGCACATAATAACAAAATAAGACTTTCCTATTATTAAACATTATAAATTGGTATTCATGATCATACATTAAATTAGGACATGTAATCAAAAAAATTAAATTCATGGATTAACTTAAAAATATAAAAAATTTAAAAAATTGAGTATAAATTTGTTTATATAGATATATTTATGCCTTGACATATATTTTATTTCAGATCTTATCATTTCTTCAACTTGTATAACTTAAAATCATATCAATGCAAATTCTAATATTAACTTATAAAATAGAAATCAGGAATGAAATATATTTATAAAATTATAGATACATATACATAAAAATAATGTTTTTTCATAAATAAATAGATAATATAAAGTATCCTTATGAAAAATATGTGGGTAGGGAAACACCTTTTTCAAAATAATTGTTCATCCTTTAAAAAGAATCGCAAAATAGGTGGAGTATGTTATTTATAAAAAACCATATATACAAATATAATTAGATGAGTTTATGAAACACAAAAAACATGACCTAAAAAACATTTTCATGTGTAATAAACTTCACAAACATCAATTAAATATTAGTAATCCACATTTAGAAAGCCTAAATTTGTTTAATATAAAATGTTATATAAAACAATATATAAACAAGCTATATATATGGTATTTTCATAATTAAAATGATGTTTAATAAATATATTCAATCCATATATACTTTAAAAATATCAGTTAATTAGTAATATCAATCATATAATAATCCAAATTAGATTAGGATTAATTTATATATATATATATAACTGTATATACACAAAAATATATATAAGGGTTCTGGATAATAGAAATGATGAAAATCAAACCCTTAGATGGCATCAAGGGTGACTTTGTGCAGAGAAGAGGATGATGGAAGCTTTGGGAGTAGAAAATGGGTAGGGTTGTGAATAAAAATGGGATAATATAAACAGAAAATATGTATATTTTATATCATATAGCACAAACATAAAGGTTAAATTTAGAATCCCAAATATAACTATTTTTGACAAGAACAATAACCATAATCAATGTCGATCTTAAATAAATCATGTTTTGAGGTATTATATATATATATATCTAATGGAAAAAATTCATCGGAATCCCATTGGGATTTTATTTAACTAATGTGCCTATGGTGGTCTTGTGGAAAAAAGAAACAGCCAGGTCTGAGGAGAGTAGTGGGAGGGTGACATTGTCAAGAAGAATAGTGGAGAATATGGGGTTTGTGGGTTAAGGCCACCAGTTCAAGGGTTTCATCAATGATGAGGAGGAAAATGGATGTACAACTATGATTGTCACAGTTTGATCAGATGTCTATCATGACTAAATTGATTTTAAAAGGCATGAATGGTCGAGATTAGATCTAGGTTGATCAGACTGTAACTGTGGATATGCAGTTTTAAAAATATTGGAATGGTCTAGATCAAATGAGTTCGAATCAGATGGTTGGGGAAATCCACAGTAATAAGAATTTGTCACGACCCGACCTCGGGGCCCGTGCCGTGACTACCCCAAGCCCGCCTTCCATAGGCCAGGGGCTGGCGACTAGCACCAAGGCGTAGAATCCCAGTAAACAGGGAAGGCATTGCCTTTATAAGTATCAACCACACAGAGTCAGCAAGCGGAAAGTAAAGGGGCCGGAAATACAAGCCCAACTGTAAAGTACAACTGAAAAGGTAAAGTACAACTACTGAAGAAAAGACGGCGGCCTCGTGTCGTCCACTGGCAATCCCACCTGAAGGGTGGGTACAGATAGCCTCCAGGCTCCTCGGGTCCCACGTCCGCTCCGAGCACGTCCCGCCCAGTGGTCCACCTCCAGGTACCGTCCTGCTCCACGCCCCAACCGTGATAAGCGCTGTCCGTCGTCTGCAACCAACACAACAAAGTGCGGGCATAGCCCGTGCAGGGGTGAGTACAAGCTACTCAGTAAGGACCCCGAGACCCCCGAAGGTCTCCCGAAATCCACAAAGGATATATCACAAAAGAAAGATGCAATCACGAAGTAACATCTGACTCGACTTAGGTATATGCCCATACATATACCTAAGTCCCCAATTCTAGCTCTGCTCACGAGCTCAAGAACAACTCAATCCACAAAGGAAAGCAAGACTCAAATCCACAAGGAGAGTATACAGTAAATCCACATAGGATAGTTCAACACAATCCACAAAGGAGAGTAACATAAGATTCAGCTCAACCAGGTATACTTTTTCAGATGACGTCAAAGATGATCACTGATCCATCTAAGTCGTCGGACCCACGAAGGATCGATAGGTACTAACCCCCGCAGAAGACCCACACAGGATCGGGCTCACACAGAACCTGTAGGCAGTGGCTCACACAGAACCGGTAGTAAGGACCCACATAGGATCGGGCTCACACAGAACCTGTAGGCAGAGGCTCACACAGAACCGGTAGCACTGATCCACGTAGGATCGCTGAGTGCAGTAGTCGACGCAGTCCACTGAGGATCTCTGCACAGTCGTCGCCGCAGTCCACGAAGGATCTCTGCTCTGCCGTCGTCGCAGTCCACGGAGGATCTCTGCTCTGCCGTCGTCGCAGTCCACGGAGGATCTCTGCTCTGCCGTCGTCGCAGTCCACGGAGGATCTCTGCTCTGTCGTCGAAGTCACAGCCAGCGCTAGGGTCCCCGCACATAGCGAGCTCGTCTAGGAGGGTCCGCTCCACGAGCCGAGAGGCTGATACATCAACTGACACGTAGTCTGAAGTTGATGTATCCAAAAGTTCCGTATCGACAACAGGATCTCAACGCAACAGACGGCGCGTCAATCGGACGCCCGGTCTGAGAGTTATTGACATTTTCGTCCCAGGGGCCCGGTTGGTTTTTAGGGCAAAACCAACCCGACCGTACTCCGCCTGTATCCGATCCTCGGGCGGAGTATGCCAAAAGTTCCGTCTCACTTAGAGGAATCTACCACAGCTGACGGTACGTCGATCGGACGTCCGTAGCTCACGTTATGAGCGTTTCCGCTCCGAGGGCCCGGTTGGTTTCGTGTACGAACCAACCCGGCCGAACCCAAAGTCTTCCGAAACCTTGAGTATAATATAACGAAACGACCGTCTCGATCCAAGGATCGCGTAGCCGCTGACGGTTCGTCAATCGGAGGTCCCAGGCCCAAGATATGGGCGAAAGACCGAAGAGGGCCCGAAACGGGGGTTCTGGGCCCGGGGCGACCCGGCCCGAACCCCCCCTGGGGTCGGCCGAACCGGGTCGGCCCGACCCGGCCCGACCCGGCTAGGCCGGGTCCGGTCCGGCCTGGGCGCGGCCCGGCTGACCGGACCGGCCGGCTCGGCCTCGGCCGAGCGGCTGAGTGAGCCGCCGCGGGTCAAACCCGCGGCTTTGGAGAAACGCGGCCCGCGCGGGCCGCGTGCTGGAGGGCCGGACCGCGGACGCGGTCCGGCGGTTCGCCGCCGCCGCGGCTCGGCTGCGGCGGACTCCTCCGGCGGCGCGCCGGGCGCCGCCGCCTCCTTCCGCGGGCCGCCGGAGTTGCTCCGGTGGCCCGTTTTGCCTCCCGTCTGCGCCGATGCTCCTCCCGGGGGCCGATCTTCACTGCGGGATCAACGGATTGCCCCTGCCGCGCGGTTCATCGTCGTCCGCCATATCCGCACAACAAAAGAGATCGGCGGAGGGTTGCCGGGTCTTGTTCGTTAGACCCGCACCCTCCGCGTTAGTCATAATCAACGGGAGGAAAGGCTACAACAATTTTTAATCAAAGATAAAAATTGTTCACTCCTTTTCTTTTAAACGGCATTTCAATTTTTAATTAATTGAAATTATTCATGCCGGTTCTTTATTTAAAAGAAATAAGAACACGGGAATGAATCATCAAGGAAATAAACCCCTACCTTGTCGTCGTCGTCGGACGAGAGGTCGTCGCGGAATCGCTCGTCGCGGAAGAAGGGGGGATCGTTGCGTCGTCGCGGTATCCGGCGTCGCGTCGCCAAACTCCGGATCAAGAAAAAACGGATTTAATTAATTAAATCCGTTGCCATGAAATTAAGAAGGGAGAATTTAGAAGTTTCGATTCTCACCTTTAACCGCCGATCGCAGGTTCGCCGCGGAAGAAGAGGCACCGAAGAAGAAGAAGAAGAAGAAGGTCGCGGAAAAGCTGTTGACGTCGCGGATCGTGCGTCGTCGGATTCCGGTTCCGGCGTTCTTCGCGTTCTTCGCGTTCTTCGCGTTCTTCAGGGAGAGGGTGGAGGCTCAGAGGAATTGCACAACGATAGCAATCCTCCAAAATAGACAAGTTTGTCTATTTTATTATTTTGCCAACAAACGTAAAACGCATAAATAACGACCCAATTAATTCACGAAGAAACAGTCCATTTAATTCACGAAATAAACCGCCCAATTAAATGGTCTGTTAAGAATTAAAGAAAACGCGTCGGTTGACTTTTCAGTTACTTTGACGGGTTTTCGCGGGTGCGTTACTTAGCGAAAGAAACGGCGGGGCTCGTGCGGGCCCTGCCTCACAAATATCCTACCAAGAGGGTAGGATATTTCTGGATAGCATCCTATCCAGTTCAACTCAGTTCAAGCCGTCTTTAAGTGGCTTCAAGTGGCTTCCAAGCAGCTTAAGTGAAATAGAATAAAGTTGTCGCACAAACTTTATTTTATTTCTGACTTAAAGCCGCAAAATTTAAAAACCACGTCTGAGCAAACGCAACTCCGGAAGAGGCGTTTCTAAGCAAATACCGGCGCTGCGATTTCATCGGTGCCCTCAGAATTTGATTCCAGGCACCGGTTCAAAAGATAGAAAAACCCGCTCGTCCGTTCACTGAACGTACCCGAGCCAAACTTCGGAAATTGATTCCGGGCACACCGGGCCTCGGAATCAGGTGCCGTCTGAAGCTGCGCTCTTGTAAAATTCCAAAGAAAATTAAGAAAAAAATTTCCTTGAAATTTTCGGGTCTTTACATTACTCCCACCTCAGGGCTTTACGTCCCCGTAAAGATACATCAAAAACTAGGGGAACAAATGGGGGTACTGAGCACGCATCTGAGCCTCCCGCTCCCAAGTGCTCTCCTAGAGGTTCCCGTGCTGCCATCTGACGCGCACAAGAGGAATCGACCGCCCACGTAGGACCCGCTCCTGTCGATCCTCGATCTCCACTGGGACCTCCGCAAAAGTCGCCCCATCGTCCACGTCCAGCTCCCCAAAGTCGATGATGTGCGTCGGGTCGTGCACGTATCTCCTCAGCTGAGACACGTGGAAGACGTCGTGCACCCGATGCAACTGAGGTGGTAGAGCCAGGCGATAAGCCACCTCTCCTATCCTGCTGAGGACCTGGAAAGGCCCGATGAAGCGTGGAGACAACTTGCCGCCTCGGCCAAATCTCCGTAAACCACGTCGAGGTGAGACACGCAAAAAGACGTGGTCACCATCCTCGAACTCCAGTGGCCTCCGCCTCTTGTCAGCATATGACTTCTGCCGGCTCTGAGCTGTCCTCATCCTCTCCTGGATGATCTGGACCTTCTCTGTCGTGGCTCGGACCATCTCTAGTCCCACGAGTGCTGACTCCCCAGGGTCTGTCCAGCACAACGGTGATCTGCAGGGTCTGCCGTACAACGCCTCGTATGGTGCCATCCTGATGGTGGAGTGGTAGCTGTTGTTGTACGCGAACTCCACCAAGGGTAGGTGGTCCTCCCAGCTGCGAACAAAGTCGAGAACACATGCACGGAGCATGTCCTCGAGTGTCTGTATGGTCCTCTCCGTCTGACCATCCGTCTGACGGTGGAAGGCTGTTCTCAGATGGAGCCGCGTCCCGAACGCCTCCTGCAACCCCTTCCAAAGCCGGGAAGTGAAACGAGCATCTCGATCGGAGACGATAGACGATGGCACACCGTGAAGCCGTACGATCTCCTGGACGTAAAGACGTCCCAAGCTCTCCACTGAGCCCTGCTCTCTGATGGGTAAGAAGTGTGCCGACTTGGTGAGTCGGTCGACAATCACCCAAATGGAGTCGTGACCTCTGGAAGTGCGTGGAAGTCCAGTCACGAAGTCCATAGATATGCCATCCCACTTCCACTCCGGGACCTCCAAGGGCTGTACCAAGCCTGCTGGTACCTGATGCTCTGCCTTCACCTGCTGGCAGGTGAGGCATCGTGAAACGAACTCTGCCACAGCTTTCTTCATGCCCGGCCACCAGTGCTGTCGCCTGAGATCCTGGTACATCTTCGCCACTCCAGGATGTACCGCCAAGGGAGAAGTGTGAAACTCTCTCAGCACCTCCTCTCGCAAAGCGACTGGTACGAAGGTACGTCCTCTGAAAAGGGTGACGTGCTCTGCTCCAAGGGTGAAGCCATCAGGCGCCTGACCTGAGGATATCAGTGCACGCCGGGTCTCACAGTCAGCGTCCCCACGCTGAGCCTCTCTGACCCGCTGTAGAAGTGGAGGAGAGACTGTGAGAGACTGAAGAAAGGCTGCTCCGTCGCCTCCTCAAGTAGCTGAATGCCCGTCCTCCTACTGAGGGCATCGGTTACCACGTTCCCCTTCCCAGGAGTATAGACTATCTCAAAGTCATAGTCCTGGAGGAACTCAAGCCATCTCCGCTGTCTCAGGTTCAGGTCCTTCTGAGAGAAGATATACCTGAGACTCTGGTGGTCTGAAAAGACTGTGAAGCGCTCTCCCATCAGATAGTGCCACCAAGTCTTCAGAGCGAAGACCACTGCTGCCAACTCCAGGTCATGAGTGGCGTAGTTCTGCTCATGCGGCCTCAACTGACGTGATCCGTAGGCGATCACAGCCCGCTCCTGCATCAGGACGCACCCGAGTCCAGTCCCTGATGCATCGCAGTAAACTACGTACCCAACTCCCTCCTCAGGCAACCTCAAGATAGGTGCGCTGGTCAATCTCTGTCTCAGCTCCTGGAAGCTCTACTGACATCTGTCTGACCACACGAAGGGTTTCCCCTTCTTCGTCAAAGCTGAGAGTGGTGCCGCAACTCTGGAGAAGTCCGGCACAAATCTCCGATAGTATCCGGCTAGGCCCAAGAAGCTCCGCACCTCCGTCACGCTCTTGGGTGGCTCCCAAGCTAGCACTGCCTCGATCTTCACGGGGTCCACTGCAACTCCCGCCTCAGAAATGACGTTCCCCAAGAAATGGACCTCACGTAACCAGAACTGGCACTTTGAGAGCTTGCCATAAAGCTGGTGCTCTCGGAGTGCGTCTAGCACAACTCGTAGGTGGTAGGCATGCTCCTCCTCAGTCGTCGAGTATACCAAAATGTCGTCAATGAAGACCACGACAAATCGGTCGAGGTATGGCTGGAAGATCCTGTTCATGAGGCTCATGAACACTGCTGGAGCATTGGTTACGCCGAATGGCATAACCAAGAACTCATAATGGCCATACCGACACCTGAAGGCCGTCTTCTGCACGTCCTCGTCTCGAACTCTGAGCTGATGATAGCCTGACCGGAGGTCTATCTTCGAGAACCACCGCGCTCCCTTGAGCTGATCGAAGAGGTCATCAATCCGTGGCAGCGGATACTTGTTCCTCACTGTCACCTGGTTCAGGCGACGATAGTCGACACACAGTCGCAAGCTCCCGTCCGCCTTCTTGGCGAACAATATCGGGGAAGCCCAGGGTGAAACACTGGGTCGGATAAACCCCTTGCTCTGCAAGTCCTCCAACTGTACCCGCAGCTCTCGAAGCTCGGCGGGGGCCATCCGATATGCTGGAGTAGATATCGGGGCTGTCCCGGGGTACAAGTCGATGTAAAAGTCTACCTCTCTACGAGGAGGTAGCCCTGGAACGTCGTCGGGAAAGACGTCCACGTACTGGTCCACCACTGCAGGAAAAGCCGGACTCCGCACGTCCACTGCTCCCAGGATGAGGCTAGCCAACTGATGAGAGATAGGCTGCACTCTCCTCCGCGGAAGTCCATCCTGTGCTGCAAAGGTTCCCTTCTCGCCGGTGAAGGTAAACCTGCTCCCGTCGGTGCGAACACATCGCACCTTGCGCCTAAAACAGTCGATCTGGGCATGAACCGTGGATAGCCAATCCATGCCCAAGATGATGTCGTAAGGCCTCGACGCCGCTACAAGGAGATCCCAGCCGAAGCTCTCGCCTCCTAGAGTAAGCTAACACTGCCGGCACCAGTGCGTAATCGTCGAGTCTGCTCCCGTAGGAGTCTCTAGCCGTAAGGATCGAGCCAACGGCTCAGTCGGAATCTCCGAGCTCCGAACAAGGGAAGAGGCTATGAAAGAGTGACTCGCTCCGGTGTCTATAAGTACTGCAGCAAGGGTGGAATAGACACAGATCGTACCTCGAATCATCTCTGGCAAGTCGGGGTCGTAGGCCTCCACTGCCTGGAGCTGGGCCTGTCTCTGCCCGCCATCTCCCTGTGGTCGAGGTGGCCCTCCTGGTGGTGGTGGGGGTAGAGCCTGGAAGCGTCGCCCACCACCCGCTGCTCGGCCAGCTCCTCTGCCTCGTCCGCCTCCTCCCTGCGGACCGCCACGGTCGACCCTCTGCCTCTGCCTGGGTGGCCCCTCCACCGTCTGCTGCTCCTCTGGTCGGCGAGTCGGGCAGTCACGAGCCATGTGACCCTGCCCGCCGCAGGTGTAGCACAGCCTGCCTCTCGGAAGGCTGGCACTCCGCTGTGTGCCCTGCACTGCTGAGCCAGTGTCCCGGGGTCGCCTGCCGGAAGGTCTGGTCCGCCTGGAACCCTGGGTCATCCGTCGGCTACCCGCTGCCGAAGACTCAGCTACCTGCCGCCCTGCGCTAGGTCTCGCCACTGAAGAAGGCTCTGCCAGGAAGCTCTCGATCAGGAGGGCTCGCTCCAGCACTCCCGCCTGGGTCGGAATGCTGAGGGAGATCAGCGACGCCCGAATCTCCTGTCGCAAGCCCTGCTCGAAGGTCCGGGCCCGGAAGAAGGGGTCCCGTACCATGTCGGTCGAGTGGCGAGATAGGTCCGTGAACCTCGCCGCGTACTGAGCGACCGTCATGCTACCCTGGCGCAGCTGGAGAAGCTCCTGGATGCGCACCGCTCGGAGGGTGGCCGGGACGAACTCAGAGCGGAAGAGGCTCTCGAAGTCCGCCCAGAGCAGGGATGCCTCATCGTGAACCTGGAGCATCAGGCTCCACCATCGTCCTGCCGCCGCCTGCAGGAGGCTCGCTGCGAGAATCACCATGAGATCCGCTGGTGTCCTCACTAGCCGAAAGATTCGTACCACCGCCTCTAGCCAGTCCTCGGCGGCCTGGGGGTCCGCCTCACCGCGAAACCTGGGCGGTCGCTGGCTCTGAAACTCATGCAGTGCCCTGAGGCGACGTGCATCGTCAGCGTCTGGTACTGGAAGCATCGGTGGCTCAGCGGGTAAGGCTACCGCCGGTGCCACTGCTGGCAAAGGGCCCTGCACCGAGGCCTCGTCGCTCGGTGGGCTGCCGTCGCGCCCTACACTCGGAACCCTAGCTGGCAGTCGTCGCGGGGCCATCCTGAAAAGGAGAACAAGAGCACCACAGTCAGAACAGTATACCTGGTGAGCTGGCACAAGTAATCGCAAGGAAAACTTGAGACTTTCATAAAGCAGATCAGTATACCCGGTGAGCTGACACAAGTAATCACAAAGAAAACTTGAAACACACACGCAATCAATGTTTTCATGCATTAAGTCGGAAATCAGGAGTCAGGGTCCTGGTGTACGGATACGTCGGCCGCCGCACCAATACTGGGCTCCCTGAACTGATAACCACACTCAATACACTAAACACTATTGCTTCACATAGAAAGAAAGGACGATCAGAGTCTGCGGTAGTACCGACCACCTCTGATACCAATTTGTCACGACCCGACCTCGGGGCCCGTGCCGTGACTACCCCAAGCCCGCCTTCCATAGGCCAGGGGCTGGCGACTAGCACCAAGGCGTAGAATCCCAGTAAACAGGGAAGGCATTGCCTTTATAAGTATCAACCACACAGAGTCAGCAAGTGGAAAGTAAAGGGGCCGGAAATACAAGCCCAACTGTAAAGTACAACTGAAAAGGTAAAGTACAACAACTGAAGAAAAGACGGCGGCCTCATGTCGTCCACTGGCAATCCCACCTGAAGGGTGGGTACAGATAGCCTCCAGGCTCCTCGGGTCCCACGTCCGCTCCGAGCACGTCCCGCCCAGTGGTCCACCTCCAGGTACCGTCCTGCTCCACGCCCCAACCGTGATCAGCGCTGTCCGTCGTCTGCAACCAACACAACAAAGTGCGGGCATAGCCCGTGCAGGGGTGAGTACAAGCTACTCAGTAAGGACCCCGAGACCCCCGAAGGTCTCCCGAAATCCACAAAGGATATATCAAAAAAGAAAGATGCAATCACGAAGTAACATCTGACTCGACTTAGGTATATGCCCATACATATACCTAAGTCCCCAATTCTAGCTCTGCTCACGAGCTCAAGAACAACTCAATCCACAAAGGAAAGCAAGACTCAAATCCACAAGGAGAGTATACAGTAAATCCACATAGGATAGTTCAACACAATCCACAAAGGAGAGTAACATAAGATTCAGCTCAACCAGGTATACTTTTTCAGATGACGTCAAAGATGATCACTGATCCATCTAAGTCGTCGGACCCACGAAGGATCGATAGGTACTAACCCCCGCAGAAGACCCACACAGGATCGGGCTCACACAGAACCTGTAGGCAGTGGCTCACACAGAACCGGTAGTAAGGACCCACATAGGATCGGGCTCACACAGAACCTGTAGGCAGAGGCTCACACAGAACCGGTAGCACTGATCCACGTAGGATCGCTGAGTGCAGTAGTCGACGCAGTCCACTGAGGATCTCTGCACAGTCGTCGCCGCAGTCCACGAAGGATCTCTGCTCTGCCGTCGTCGCAGTCCACGGAGGATCTCTGCTCTGCCGTCGTCGCAGTCCACGGAGGATCTCTGCTCTGCCGTCGTCGCAGTCCACGGAGGATCTCTGCTCTGTCGTCGAAGTCACAGCCAGCGCTAGGGTCCCCGCACATAGCGAGCTCGTCTAGGAGGGTCCGCTCCACGAGCCGAGAGGCTGATACATCAACTGACACGTAGTCCGAAGTTGATGTATCCAAAAGTTCCGTATCGACAACAGGATCTCAACGCAACAGACGGCGCGTCAATCGGACGCCCGGTCTGAGAGTTATTGACATTTTCGTCCCAGGGGCCCGGTTGGTTTTTAGGGCAAAACCAACCCGACCATACTCCGCCTGTATCCGATCCTCGAGCGGAGTATGCCAAAAGTTCCGTCTCACTTAGAGGAATCTACCACAGCTAACGGTACGTCGATCGGACGTCCGTAGCTCACGTTATGAGCGTTTCCGCTCCGAGGGCCCGGTTGGTTTCGTGTACGAACCAACCCGGCCGAACCCAAAGTCTTCCGAAACCTTGAGTATAATATACCGAAACGACCGTCTCGATCCAAGGATCGCGTAGCCGCTGACGGTTCGTCAATCGGAGGTCCCAGGCCCAAGATATGGGCGAAAGACCGAAGAGGGCCCGAAACGGGGGTTCTGGGCCCGGGGCGACCCGGCCCGAACCCCCCCTGGGGTCGGCCGAACCGGGTCCGCCGAACCGGGTCGGCCCGACCCGGCCCGACCCGGCGAGGCCGGGTCCGGTCCGGCCTGGGCGCGGCCCGGCCGACCGGACCGGCCGGCTCGTCCTCGGCCGAGCGGCTGAGTGAGCCGCCGTGGGTCAAACCCGCGGCTTTGGAGAAACGCGGCCCGCGCGGGCCGCGTGCTGGAGGGCCGGACCGCGGACGCGGTCCGGCGGTTCGCCGCCGCCGCGGCTCGGCCGCGGCGGACTCCTCCGGCGGCGCGCCGGGCGCCGCCGCCTCCGGTCGCCGGCGCCGCCGCGCCGGCGACCCGCGCCGCCGCCTCCTTCCGCGGGCCGCCGGAGTTGCTCCGGTGGCCCGTTTTGCCTCCCGTCTGCGCCGATGCTCCTCCCGGGGGCCGATCTTCACTGCGGGATCAACGGATCGCCCCTGCCACGTGGTTCATCGTCGTCCTCCATATCCGCACAACAAAAGAGATCGGCGGAGGGTTGCCGGGTCTTGTTCGTTAGACCCGCACCCTCCGCGTTAGTCATAATCAACGGGAGGAAAGGCTACAACAGTTTTTAATCAAAGATAAAAATTGTTCACTCCTTTTCTTTTAAAAGGCATTTCAATTTTTAATTAATTGAAATTATTCATGCCGGTTCTTTATTTAAAAGAAATAAGAACACGGGAATGAATCATCAAGGAAATAAACCCCTACCTTGTCGTCGTCGTCGGACGAGAGGTCGTCGCGGAATCGCTCGTCGCGGAAGAAGGGGGGATCGTTGCGTCGTCGCGGTATCCGGCGTCGCGTCGCCAAACTCCGGATCAAGAACAAACGGATTTAATTAATTAAATCCGTTGCCATGAAATTAAGAAGGGAGAATTTAGAAGTTTCGATTCTCACCTTTAACCGCCGATCGCAGGTTCGCCGCGGAAGAAGAGGCACCAAAGAAGAAAAAGAAGAAGAAGGTCGCGGAAAAGCTGTTGACGTCGCGGATCGTGCGTCGTCGGATTCCGGTTCCGGCGTTCTTCGCGTTCTTCGCGTTCTTCGCGTTCTTCGCGGAGAGGGTGGAGGCTCAGAGGAATTGCACAACGATAGCAATCCTCCAAAATAGACAAGTTTGTCTATTTTATTATTTTGCCAACAAACGTAAAACGCATAAGTAACGACCCAATTAATTCACGAAGAAACAGTCCATTTAATTCACGAAATAAACCGCCCAATTAAATGGTCTGTTAAGAATTAAAGAAAACGCGTCGGTTGACTTTTCAGTTACTTTGACGGGTTTTCGCGGGTGCGTTACTTAGCGAAAGAAACGGCGGGGCTCGTGCGGGCCCTGCCTCACAAATATCCTACCAAGAGGGTAGGATATTTCTGGATAGCATCCTATCCAGTTCAACTCAGTTCAAGCCGTCTTTAAGTGGCTTCAAGTGGCTTCCAAGCAGCTTAAGTGAAATAGAATAAAGTTGTCGCACAAACTTTATTTTATTTCTGACTTAAAGCCGCAAAATTTAAAAACCACGTCTGAGCAAACGCAACTCCGGAAGAGGCGTTTCTAAGCAAATACCGGCGCTGCGATTTCATCGGTGCCCTCAGAATTTGATTCCGGGCACCGGTTCAAAAGATAGAAAAACCCGCTCGTCCGTTCACTGAACGTACCCGAGCCAAACTTCGGAAATTGATTCTGGGCACACCGGGCCTCGGAATCAGGTGCCGTCTGAAGCTGCGCTCTTGTAAAATTCCAAAGAAAATTAAGAAAAAAATTTCCTTGAAATTTGAGGGTCTTTACAGAATTGGTGGTGGTGTTCGTAGGCCAAACCAATGTAGATGATTGAGATCTTGAATGAAATGATCAGATGACTCATATCACATTTTGTGTAATATCTCTATCCCACATCAAAACTGGGAGAGTTTTTTGATCGCCTAATAAGGTTTGGTGTGTTGTTCCATCTTACAATGACCCAAGAACACCCATCTAAGTACATATAAATGTGACTCCACCTAAAGGGGCTATCCAGCCCTCACATTCACCAGTTCATGACCTTGCTCACCCCCATCTTGTGAGAAACCAGGCCATATACATGAACCTCTTTGAGAGGATATCTTCAAGACCTTCCAACTTAAGGTTTTTCCACAGCGCTCCTTGAGAAACCGTTAAGATAATATGAATTCGGTTAGATGTCTCCTATTGTAGGTGTTGACGCATTGAGGGTTCTCTATCCTATATGAGGTATCCCATAACATGTAATATATTTATATTTATTATAAAATAATTCATAAAATTTTATATCTACTAAATTTTAGATAAGAATACACTACATTTAATACATTAAGAGGTTTTATTTTAAAATTTTACATTTATAAAAAATATTTATTATCTAAATAGTATACTTTCAAAAATATAAAACCCTTAAAGTACATATGGTACATAAAATAATTATAATAATTTATGAATATACAATTCTTAAAATTGTCAAAATACTTAAAAAACTAAATGGTTATAAAATAGTATGACAGTAATAAAAAAACGGTCTTATTAAAAAAACAGTCACCTTAAGACCCCAATAACTACTTAGCTAAGTAAATACCCATTCAACCTATTCCAAGGATCATGATAATTTTTTTATAAGAATACGGTGCTCTATATTGATTTTATTCTTTGTATTGTTTCCATAGAACTTTCCATAATGTTTTTCATTATGACACACTTGAAGGATGTTCACTACTTACTTAGTATAGTATTTATGCTTCATGGTCTTCTAGTGATCTGGATATGCCATTTAGTATGTTTTGGAGGATAGTTATGGTTCTTAGACTTTAATGTAATGTAATTGTTTTGTGTTTATATTAAATATATTGTTACTTATTTCCTATTGAAAGATTTTTTTGGATGGAACCAATATTAATCAAAAACAATAATAATAGTATAAATTATAATTAATAACAAAATATTATTATTAAAAATATAAATATGTTTGGGGCATCACATTGCCCCCCCATAATGGAACCTCACCCTCATAATTCTATTTTACTATTATGCTTCCACATCACCAACCCACAGACATCAAACCTAATGTCTATACAAAACGTTTTCTAATCATTATTAGCAAACACAATTTGAATGAAAAATAGAATTTAATTTATGCCTTTACAATGTTCACCATCTTGGATAATTTTCTGATGAATTCAAGTGTATTACAAGTGTAGAGTTTAGTTCATCTATTTCATTGGAAGGGATACACTTCGAGTAGTTTAGGACAAACCTATGAAAAAGACAAACTGGTTTTTAAAGATTGGAATGGTAGTTATGGATCTTAGAGATTATTATATGGAGTCGTTATATATAGATCTGTCGAACTATCTCATGCTTGATAGTTTGTATTTCATAGAGTCTACCATACACACTAAATCCTAGAACCTATAACAAATAATCTGCTTGAATGTCACCCTCCATTGTAGCTTCATAGAATTTTTATAAATCTAGTTAATTATTAGGCAGAGTGAATCTTAATAACATACCTTCATGGTAATTTCCCTTATGCCTAAATTCTACAAATTTATCATTTTCCATACCGTGATATACTAACTATCTCCTTGGTAGAACCCAAGGATATTTTTTTGATTGACACTTGGTTGATGTGTTTGATGTTAATATGCAGGTTCGTGAAAGGTCGATATGCTTATGAACACGACCTGATAATTATATTCTCATGTATTTAAATAGGGATAGACAAGATCTTGGTCAGTGAACACTCTCCTTCCATCTAAAAATTTTATGAAAATGTTCGATAATACAAAGAATGGGTAAATTTATATTTTTGTTCAAATTTTCAAGAATTGTCTAAAAAGATCCACAAATAACAACTGTAATACCCCAATACCAAAATCCTAGATCTGGTTACTAAAACATGGTGTGTATTTTATATATAAATTGATACTGATAAAATTACACATCACATCTCATCATTGAGAATATTAACTTTCTATATTCTATAAAACTAGATACAACTGTTACATTTATACAAATTTGGATGAGATAATTTTAATAGTGATGCTACCAAATAGAATAACTCAAAGATGACAAATATACTAATCCAATAAAAATAAATTAGAAATGTAGGTGACCATTTAAAACATTCATAAAGGGTTTTTAAAAATAATTTTTAAAATAATTTTTAAAAAACATCCCTTTAAAATAATTACACATAAAACATTTTCTTAAAAGAAAACATCATTTCCTATTGTACGTTTTCTTCATTTTTCTATGGTAACAAAAATTCATCTCTAGGGAAGTCCCATACATAAGAATTTATATATTTATTTAGAGGATATAAATAATAAACATTTCAAAATATGCATACTTATACAAAAAAAATACTTGAATGCTAAATGAAAGTTATGAGATGATCAAACTAAATTAAGGGTGACATGAAAGGATGTTGTTAAAAATTAGCACAAGAAATAATAAATTCAATGATTTACACAAAAAATAACATAATAAGTCATTTATCAAATAAAAATCAATTTGTTAAATGACAAATGGATTTATAAATATTGTATTAATGTTCTAAAAATAGATGCTAAATTTTATTTAAAAAATATATTTTCTAAGTACGCTCATCATTATTCTAGGTGAATTTATTACCATAATCATTTATAAATTATTCTTAACCAATTATATTCTACTAGTTGAATAATCACATGGTTCATTAATTACTAATCACATAATGAGGAAATGCATAATGCAGGACCATCATAAACATTCAATCTAGGCCTAGTGGAAAGAATATACATAATATTTATGTCAAGGGATCATACCAAGACCATATATACACATTTTTCCAAGGCCTCATTCCATGACCTAGTTTGTATAATGGGACCTACCTATATATTGAGAGTCAATAATAGGCATCACCCTTCATATAATAATTTTTATTCTTTCTTTATATTTCTAATAAAAATTTGTCATTATATCAAAGTGTCCCACAAAACATTAATTTTTTTTAATATTTATCATAGGTGAAATAAATTAAATAAACAAACCAATATGTCCTATAACACATTGACTTATAGAAATATTATTCATATATGAAGTAAATTAATTAGAAGATCCAAATTGTCTCATAACACTTTGTAATTTTTAGTTCGTAATACATGTAGTAATAGAAAAGATATATCCCAACATACAATAACTGCCTGAATTTATAATTTATATAAATCAGGTAATATTTTTAAATATTAATCTATAAATATCATGAATTTTCTGTTATACTTTAGACTATGGATTTATAATATTTATAAATGACATGCATGGACGAACATACATTATTTCACACATGTGATGATTACTCGTGCACAAAAAATAATAGATTGTTTAGATTTGTCACATAAATTGATAACTCTTAAACTCACAATCCTTTTTTCATTAATTTAATCATAGTATATAAAAAAATAATTATTTTTTAATTTATGATACTTTTCATTCATGTTTAAACCATATAATGATAAATTGGCATGTCAATCAAATAAGAAATAACAGTTATAAAGAGTATTCATAGTGTAAAATTCATCATAAATTAAAATATAATATTTGTTATCATAAAATATTCATTTCATGTGAGATATTGATGCATAAGAAGATAATTAAACACACTTCACAATATGTGTTTATTCATGTATATATATGTACTAAACAAAAGATATTTCCATCCTTTTATACTAAAATTATAAATTGGGATGTATGAATGAAATGATAACAAGGTTATGATCCCTTTTAAAATTTTGGGCACACAATAAAAAAATAAGGTTTTGTTATCTTTTTTCATTATTAATAATTATTCATGATCAAACATACAATAAGGTCATTCAATCGAAAATGGTAAATTTATGGATTTACTTTTAAATGAAAAACATGTAAAAGAAGTGTGAATAAATAGGTTTATACAATTATTTATTTATTACTAAAAATAATTTTATTTCTGATCTAATCAGTTGTACAACATTCAAAACATAAATTCAAAGAAAATATTATACCCTTAAAAACAACATTAAGAGAATTTTTTTGGGAAAATATTTATAAAATTTTACATACTAATATAAATATATATATATATATATATATATTTCATGGTTTTTCATAAATAAATTGAGAATCCAAATTATCCTTATATATAATATGTTGATAGGGACACACACTATTAAAAATAATTGATAAATCTTTAAAAATAATCATAAAATAGTATTAGTATTCTATTTATACATAATTGTACATAAAACTATAAATATACATGTTTAGGAAACTCCAATAAAATCCCTTAGAAAATCATTTCAGGTGCTATACCCATCACAATAATCAATTAAATACTGGAAATCATCATTTAGAAAACCAAAATAGGTTTGGAGTTAATATTATATGAACTTGTATATACAAAATATATATACTGGATTTTCATAATTAAAACAAAGTTTAATAAATCCTTTAAAGAAATATAATCAATAAAAACCTCAGTAAATAACTAATATCAATCATATAAAAACCCAAATCTGATTAAGGTTAATATATATATATATATAAATATATTCTTACAAAAAATGTATATAAGGGTTTTGCATAATGAAAATGAAGAAAAGAACCCCCTTAATTGACATCAAACAGGAGGTTGAGCTGGGTAGTGGATGATGTAATGTTGGGGTGAAGAAAACCGATTGGGTTGTGTGTGCAAGATGGGTTAATATAAACTATATATATATATATATAATTTATATCTTATGGCCCAAACATAAAATATAATTTCAGAAACCCTAATCTAACTATTTCAGAAAAAGAAAATAACTCTAATCAATGTGGATATCAAATAAATAAATCAATTTATAATATATATATATATATATATTTGACAAAAATTTTGTTGGTATCGTAAGGTGATTATATTAAACTAATTTTCCTCTGGTGGTCTTGTGGAAAAAACAAATGGCTGGGTCTGATGAGAGTGATGGGAGGGTCACAAGATGAGGAAAAACAATGGAGAAGGAGGATTTCATGGGTTGAGTTTTCTATTTTGAGGGTTTCACTGAAGAAGAAGTGGGAAAGGGATGGACAGGTGTGATCGTCTCAGTTCGATCGGATGGCTATCGTGGCTCAGCGCGTTTTAAAAGGAAAGAATGTTCAACATTATATCTGAGTAGATCGGATGACTACAATGGATCTACAGTCCAAAAAAACATAATAATAGTTAGATTTAATTGGTCCAGATTATAAGATTTAAAAAATATAATGTAATAATATATAGTGGTAGAGTTCGAAGGATGAGGTGGTGCTGATGGTTGAGTTCATTTGTGGTATGATCAGACGGCTCAGATTGTATTCTTTGGAATAATCATCATCCCATAGAAAAAAATATAGGGTTTCAGGATGACCTTATATGGATCAGTGTGTTGTTCTATCTTCTGATGACACAAACACAAACACCAAATTCCTTATACATGAGAATCCACTAGCAGGCGCTATCCCACTGTCACCTGTGTCGGTGCACGACATGGATCACCCCTAATTGCGCCTTACCAGTCCCTATACAAGGGCCTCTATTAGAGGCATTCCTAACACCCCTCTTTCATTGGGTTTCACCTTACTGTTGTTTGAGACACCATTATGTGACAAAGCGCTTGGTTAGATGACTCTTGTGGCTGGGGTTGACCCCTTGAGGGTTCTCCATCCTAGTTGAGGCATCCCATTAATTTTTTAAACACTTGAAATATATATATATATATATATTAAAATATTTTATATCATTTAATTTCAATTAAAAGTTAAATAACAATACAATTCTATTAAAACATGAAGAGATATTATTCTAAAACATTTCATTAACATAAAAATACACATTTATTAACTAAAAAATATACTTTCAAACATTAAAAAACCTAAAAGTAAATATGATACATAAAATAATTAAAATACTTTAGATACATAAAATACTTAAAATAGTCAAAATGAATAAAATACTCAAATGTTATATAATTTTTTGACCATTATCAAATCCAACTGTAATAATAAGAACAACACATAAGTCCCCAATGACTTATTAACCTTATAAATACTCAATGAAGGTATTCCAAAGATCATGGTCATTTATTATTCTATGTGGATGATTCTCTACATTCCTTTGATTTTTATAAATTTTTCCATAGTACATGCCCTTATTATTTTAAATTAAAATGACTCAGAATATTTTCCCTACATACTAGGTATAGTTGTTATGCTTGGTGGTCTTCTAGTGATCTTGATATGATTTATTGTAGGTATTCAAGGATAATTATTGTGATTTGGACATACTGAAATGTAATTTTTTAGTGTTTATATTGAATAAAAAAGTGTCTTATTTCATTCTTAAAGAATTTTTTTGGACGGAAAAAATAATAAATAAAATTATAATAACACTATTAATAATAGTATGTAAAAATATATTATTGTAACAAATATTAATAATATTGGGGTGTCACATCACATATGTATGATTTTTTTGAATTCATTTTAATGTTGTTTATATAAATATCCTTAGGAGATTTTTATTACATTATCTAATATAATTTAGATAAATAAATAAATATTGTATTTATTATTCCCCCACTATTTTGTAAAAACCCAATATTTTTCACCATTAGCTTCATAATATCCCATTTCATGGAAATTCAAGTGGAAGGGATCTATATTATCATTTTTATTAAAAAAATATGGATTTTCATGAAACAGGAATGGTATTAATTAATAATTCCAAACATATATTGATTTATCTCATAGTTCCTTGATTTTTTGAGTGGAATCCCCAATCCTAAAATCATTAAATTAGACTTCATGAATCATTTCATGTCAGTTACACCATGTTTATATTTGGAATTTAACCATTTATGTAATCTAATTTATGGGAACCTAAAATGGCACGTTAAAATTCCTTGATAATTCAAATCACCCAAAATTTGGCCGTGTAAGCACACTGAACTATTTTTTTATTAAACTAATGTAGAAAAAGGCTATACAAATGTAATATATAATTGTGGTATTTTATCATTTATGTGTAAATTTCAAATATTTTTATGTATTAAATGCATGTTAATATTACGAGGATTTACATAAGTGATTAATGATGTATTAAATAGTATTTTTGCATTAGATAGTTTATTTTATTTCTATATTTCATGATCATTAATTTCATTAATTTATGTGATAGTGACAAAACATTCCAATTAAAATAATTTTGCAACTGAAAAAATAAAATTATAAACCAGTATGAACATGGGATTTAACTAAATGTAAGTTTATCTAGAGGATGTTAAACTAAACATTGACCTAGGGGAAAACATTTGTCTAATTATGGTTCATGTTACTAGTTACCACCTATCCATCTATGTATCACTATTGGATTGGTTTATAATACACTCTAAACTTGAGCCGCCTCCACCAACATTAATGGCCAATCCATTACATATGAGATTTATCAAATACAGTTGTGGGGAATAGAATTTACATAAATAAATCCATGTTCTTGAATTTTTTACATTAGAATAGTAGAGAGGGATCACAGTTCATCAATTTAATTTAATAAAAAATTAAATTAAACCAATCACATACAAAGGTCTGGTCTATTGTCATGATCATAAACATGTATGTAATTCATTAAGAATTTAATAAAATTACTATTATATTCTTATTCATTATTATTTAATATAAATAATTCCCAAATAAATTAATTATAATAATTAATTAATATATATTTATATATATATGTTATCGCAATTCTCATACAAATTTCATTGAGATTATTATCCCTTATAATTTTTTTAAAACAATTATAAATTAATTTAAAATTATTTGTGTACATAATTTTACCTTAGAGGAAATACGATGAATACCTATCCAAATCTACCATATTTGCATCATACTCCTATACTTTTTTATTCTTTGTGACATATATCCTACATGACTGATAACTTACTTTTATGATCTGAAGTATCAACTTAATGATTACACAAATTACATTATTTTTCTCTTATGTGTCATACTTTATGGAAAATAATGCAACAACTAAAATATGAATAATATGCGATACATATATCCAATCATTACACATATTTTAATTCAATATATATATATATAAACCCATCATCTGGTGAGTCACATCAGTATAACAAACACACACATGAATGTCTACAAGTTATACATAATATAATAAATAAATTGTAAATCAATGTAATTTTGTATAAGTAAATGGAATGTGTGAATGAGATACCCATCACAAAAATCAGTCATAATATATTTGATGTACACAACTTTGGATATAGTTTTCAAATAATACCACAAAAAATGGAGTACATGTTGTGTCTATTGGGATACACACTTTTGTATCTCTGAATTACATGATCACTTGTCACCTAAACTATGTATGGTAATACAAATCCCATCAATAGATCAAAAGGTAAAACAAAAAATGTACATGGGAAACATAGCATGTACATTGGATGATCATATGCCACCATGGCCTGGTCAACATGATGTGTATGGTATCTAATGCACCATTTCTTATCAATGAACTTGATTTGAATTAATTTTCGAAATAATTTTTGATGCAATGACCACAATTACTAGGTGTGTAATTCTGATTACATGGCGTGTACTCCTATGTTATATAGACATAATCATTGGAAATAATAAATTGTAAATATTATATATTTTATCATTATATTTAATCATATTGATTACATATATAAAAAATGAAGTAGGATGATGAATATCTCGCCATTCTGGTTGTAATAATGCTTATACAAGAATTTAAAAAATTAATTAAAAGGTATAACTCACCAATGGTATTTTTATAATTTTAAATAATCAAATGACTTCTCTAATACAACATAGAGGTTTGGGGAATATATGAAGCATGTGATGGGTAGTTGCAAATTTTTTTCCCCATGTTAAATTATAATTTCTAGATCTATACAATGATAAACATCATGTTCAATAGAATTGAATCAATGAAGACAAAAAACATGAATCTTTTCAGAACCCGAGAGATGATCATCATATATTCTTTATAATTAATTTAACTAAAAGGCGATTACTTTGATAGAATTCATTAATTTTTGATGGATCTAGAAATCTATCTGCAATTCACAATCATTATGTTATAGAAATGAAGTAAAAATTTCCTCTAGATGTGATCCAAACGTGTTCCACAAATCACCAGATGACCCTGAAGGAATACATGAGTGCTGGCCTGGTAGATATGTGTTCTTTCATCATTTTTTTTATTGCTATGGTAATTGCTTCCAAATAACCACGTTGATATGGTGTATGAATATTTATCTCAATTCAAGGAGGAAATAATAGAGAAGAGATCTCTTATTTGATTGAGATAATTCAACAATTATGTTGTACAAAACTCCAAAAAAGTGAATTTTTCATGTTGAGAAAATAAAATAAACGAGTTTATATATTTCTAGGGTTAAAATAAAATTATTTCCAAAGAGCCATTATTTATTTATTTAATTAATGAAGAACTCCATTTAAATAATTATTATACTATTAATATTTCTCATCATGCACAGAAGTTGAACATTTTATTAAATATTTTTAAATTAAATTATATTTATTTTTTATTTTTTCTCAACGTACCTAAAAATACAATCATCATTTAGTACATATTTAGAAGGCCTTGAATAATGAATAATTTTTTATTAAAAAAATTTACTTCATTATTCGACAATAAATTAATAAATTTTATATTCACTAAATAAAAAATAATTATTTCTTAAATATTCCTCTCATACTATATTCTCTCTAGTAAATGGTGACATAATATATATGATCACAAATACAAGAATAATTATTAATATGTTTTAAGGAATAAAATTTATCAACTTGTTAAATAATAAAAAAAATTATGTTTTGAACTATGATTATGGACACAAATAGTTTGTGACCCTCTAGGTGTATTTCTCTATGGAATTAGGTGAAGAAACCTAAATTATAAGGATATCGACTATAAAAAATCCAAGTCACCCATAAAGAAATAAGTTAATATGAAAACAACATGATAACTCTTCTGGATGATTACAATGTAATATAATCCCTTTATGTTAATATCTCAAATCAAGTAGGTTATATGCTTCTTCAATCAACCTACGTGATCGATGCATCATTATTTGACTTCCATTATGTTTAAAATTTATATGAAACACAATTTTTAGGAATTTTTTTAGGATATATAATTTCTATATTTGTAAAAAATATATTAACATCCACTAATGAATTGAAGTAAAAAACCCTTTCTCACATTATTATATATGGAAATATTATACCTGATTCACCCAATATACCATATCTCATCGAAAACCTCATTGATCATGGTTTCATCAGTACATCATGCTACATGACTCATAGTACACATTAATAAAAAAATTAATGTTTACATGTAAATACACACGTCTGTAGATAGGAACATCTAATTACACATGTGTAAATGTGTATTTTTTACTGGAAGGTCATGATCAAATAATATTCTATTTTATATTACCAAGGGATTACAATATCAGAAGATTATTGAAATTCCTATGAGTCTAATCCTCTGAAATCATGTATAATTTTTGTCCCTCGAATGATATCATCTAGCTATAGAACATATATTAGTTATAGTGTAATAGCACTTCTAGGTTCCATCATAGTGGGGAACTAATATGAACATTTAGTGAGTCATATACTCTTGGGATATACTCAAATTCAATGTTATGTAGAATAGATATAATGATGTGATATGTAGTTTATTAATATTTAAAACTATGAATAAAAGATATTATCATTTTCCTATATGATGTTTAAAAGGTACCAACTCTGAAAGGTAACTAGAAATGAAATTATTGATCACCTAATGTAATGTCAAGTGGAAAATAACATAATACACCTTAAATTTATTCTTACATTGTAATATATCCGTATATTTATAAATCAAGATGACCTTATATGAGGTATCTTTCTTGAGACTGGGTCCATATAACTCTGACTCACCCATCTCCATATTGCTTAGTGGTGATCAATATGACCTACCAAAAAGCGCATCATACGGTGACACTGAATAGTAACATGGAAACTATTTTTATATGTGAAATAAACAAATGATATGCACATTTTTCTTTCACCAACAAAATAAAGGAAAAAATCCATCTGTGTGTAATCTATCAGTTGGATAGTATGCTATAATTTATCATCTGTAAACTGGTATAAAGAAATACATTGAAGTATATGGGTACCCAATACATTATATTAGACTTTCCATAAGCATGATGAAAAGGAAAAATCATGGTTTGAAACAAATACTTGTTGATCATGATGAAAAATAAATATTGCATAACCATATAATTCACCCTATTGATTAATTGTGAATGTTTCTTAGATATGATAGAAGTAGGATAAATTAATTAACAAACCCATAGTCATCTATATTACTTCAAACATCTATGGAATCCTCAGAAGGAGTATAAATTAAAAAACATGGTAACATCTTCAAATTTCCTTTCATGGATTAAAAATTTCTGTAACAAAACAAAAGGCCATTGGTTTTTTTCCTTACCATGCTTGTAGGTGTAGAGTCATTTCATGAAACCTAAAATAAACTTCTCATTCCCATACACCAATTATATATATGTAGTTCATATTACATTTCTATAAAACAAAGAAGAAAAACCAACTTTTAGGCCTGAAACTCACACATTGGATGCTCATGGATACACATTAGAATAAAAAATTGAATTTAAATATATATGATCTCATCCTTATCTATAATAAAATCATAAGGTGACTCCCCACCATCATGGATATCCATAAACTCCAAAATATCCATATCCTCATCCAACCACTCCAGATTCTTCTCAAAAGTGTGGATTCCCCTAAAAGGGACAGGATGGTCATTAGTCGTCAGAGAACCTAAACCTATGCATGAATCACAATAGGTAATTTATTAAATTTACACTTATAAGTAAAATCAAGATCTACCCAGGTATGTTTCTTCCTACATAATGGGATCGAATCATCGTTTACCTTCCTCAGGGTATTGGTTATCTCGTTTTCATGTGACTAAATATACTCGACCCTTATCCTTTGTTAAAGGTTCAAATATTTTTGTGATAAGATGTAAATTATTATTTTTTTAATTGGTATACATAGTAAAATTTACTCCAATTAGGTTATTCTACAAAATCAATAAGAAATAATGCATGATGGATCAATTGAGATCATAAGTAGGGTAATTCCATTCATATGGACTGAACTTCTGTGATCCATACACAATAACTAAATCTCTATATATCCATAATGCTCCATGTATGACTTTGAATGTTATTAGATAAGTTATTATACTCCTAACTCAACATGGGTAGGATCATAATATGTTTGTTAGTCAAATAACTATTTATCCCCTTATAGTAATTATCCCAATCTCCCAATAATTCAATCATGATACTCTACTTGTTCAAAGATGAATGTGGTGATGAATATGTTAAAATTCACCGACAAACCACTAATAATAACATAAATACCGTTAAAATATTTTTATATCAAGAAAATTATTGAGATGATACAAATAAACAACTACATTAAATTTATCTCATTCCACTAGCAGACACTACTCAAAGATGATATGACATAATATATTTACGTTTTTGACCATGTCTTTATATATGAATGGCTCGGCATATTGTTGATGCTCTCTCAGTGTACTTAAAATGATGTTATGACATTTAGAATTATTTTAATCTATCTTGGCATTAACTAAGATTTCATAAACAAAATTTCTATAGACATATCTAGGTATGAGTGAAATAATCAGTTAATCAAGTCCATGAACATATTCAAAGTGTTCATTAAACCAAACATAATCATAAAGAACTCATATATTCCATACATTCTTCAAAACGATAATTGAAATAAATCAAAAGTGATAACACTCAATTAATGATACCCCAACTGCAAATCAATCATTGAGAATGTACGATATCCTATCAACTAGTAAAATATATCATCAATATGAAATATGATTTATGTTCTGAACTATAATCTAGTTTATCTTCTTGTAATCAGCACAAAAAAAACAAGATCTCATCATTATTCCTAGTTAACAAATCTAGGGAACATAAACACGGTGTTCCTAGATTAATGAATACATTATCATCTATCTTATCATGTTTATTGTTATGTTTTTAGGATATATTTGTTCCATTTTTATGGTGGAATAGATATTGGATCAGTACCTAGTATGAGCATAATTATACACTCTAGATCACCCTCAGGTGGAATCCCAAATAAGTCCTTAAGAAATATATCATAAAAATAGTTTACTATAAAAGGAATTATATCCTTATTTACTACATAATAAAAAAATATGACTCACAACCCGGATAGTGATCAATCCCATTTTCTGATGGACTCTCCCTATAAATCATACATGGATATCTAATTCTCGACAATGAACATAATGGTTACCATCAAGAGAAGTAGTATTTATTCTATAATGGTATCAATCGATGCAGTCTTGGTACAATAACAACTATTCAATATAAAGAATCATATTCGAACATGATATTTAAATTATGTAATGATCGAAAAGGAATTTATACTAATCACAATTAAGAGCACATCCCCTACATATACTAAAATCACTCAACCATACACTGAAAAGTGATTCAATCATTCAAACTCTACACCCAAAATACAACATATGACTGAAACCAAAGATTATTTGAGAAGATGTAAATGAATGGTATGCACCTACATTTAATAAAACTATTTAAGTCATATAATTTATAATAAATATTCCCATAACTATAGATAGAACAACCTTGTAATCCAAAACATTAGGTTGAACTATATAAAAATTTCAAAACGCTCTTCCATGTGCTCCAATATAATCGATATGAGCCTTAATAACCTACTAATATGTATGATCTTACCTTGAAGTATCCCATCCACTGCATCAACCGACAAAAAATTGGTAATCCAACTTCCAGAATATTATGTTGTAAAATACCCCCTCCTTGAACAGTGGTTTGGTATAGATTATCTATCACCAACCATCAGTTTAAAGGTACATAAAAAACTAATGTAGGATCCACATAATTCCACAATATCAGTACTATAATTTTGGTTGATTAAATTAGATATTTTTATAACCCAACCTACCACACTTTTCAAAAATCACCCAAGTGTTTCCCATAATATCTATTCCTTCCATTTAATAACTCTTCTTTGTAATTATATTTTTATCATTATCAGATATATTCATTATACCAACATGAGATGTAGCTCTTGTTCATCATAATGAAACCACCTATACTCCATTAGAGTCTTCCACATTGTTTCCCAAAGAAATGAGAGCCCAATTCTTCATCAATGTGAGTTTATTAATCTAAAAACTATTAACCTAGGACTTAATCTCATATTTAGGACCATCCTACAATTGATTTCACATAGTTTCCTAAAATCTTACAAAAAATTCAACAAATAGTGTAATTTAGGTAATGTCGAAATTTTATTCCATCAAAAAAATAGTTCAATGGTTCAACCACATAAAATAATTTTCTCTTTACTATCTTAGTGTCTCTGGGTAAAAGTGTTCCCATAATTTCTCTTGAAATTTCTTCCATAAAAGGATCTCCAATTACCCATCATTATCATGAAGATCCCAATAATTATTTTTTTGACTATTTAACATATAAGAAGAATACATTTTCATACTCTCAATATGATTATATAAATCATCATGAATATTCTACATAGAATCAATCCTAAACAAAACATCCCTAGGTATCTGGTATCTGGTGACTGTCAATGAGTCTTACTACTCGAACACTCATGTGAGGTCAAGGAAATTCTCCATAGTCAGCCTTGTTTCTCTATCCCTAATCTACACATAGAGATAAAAGTTCTCATAGACCATCTCTCCCACCAATTAACCAATAACTCTTAGGGACACTTGTTCAACTACTTGAGACACATATCCATACATTTCCTCTTTTCTTCCTATCAACAAACATCATCATGTATAATTTATCTCAATTACTATACTAATTTTCATGACACATAGAACATCATTATCACATTTTAATAAGATATATTCACATAAATATATATTATTTAATAAATCAAACACAACCACACATTCAAAAACCAATGTACTATCATTGTCTCAATTTTCCCTAACCTGGGTCATGGATAACAAAGGGTAATCCACTTTTATATTTAGTGTTTTTATTGGAATCCCATTTAAAATATTTCAAATTAAAACATTTTTTATAATTTAAACCATTTAAATTTATCATTTGGATCCATTTATATTTAACTTATTTAAGTAATTAAAATCATTTTTATTCCCCAAAATCTAGTCATAACATGCATTCCTAGGTGTTTCTAATGTTAGGCATGTCACATAAACTGTTGAGTACCTAGAATGATGCTTGTATACTCAAGTCACGCTCTATGATAGGCCATAGAAAAAAACCTAGAAAATAGAAAATGACAAAAAAACCTTCTAAGTGAATCACCCAAGGTGAAATAATATTCTTTTGTAACATAAAGCATCGTGAACTATAATCTCATTGTTGGTACATAGGGATTTCCTCACACAGAGTATATATACTCGGATGAAATAGATAATAAACAAGTTCGGAAACCTTATTATTCCTATTCTACCATTCTGAAAATATTAAATGAAATGAAATGAAAATAAAACTACCTCTAATATTACATTGTAACATGTCAACTTGGGTTCCACATGTTTGTGCCAGGATCTGGTTTATTATGTGTATTTTCTCACGTCTCTATGTACGCTAGAGGCTTCTAGATAGAAGTGATGTAATAAAATTTATCTTGGGGAGGCTATACACTCTTTATAAAAGTAAAACAACATCATAAATTAATAAATAATTTAAAAATTATAATTAACAATAACCAAGATTATCATAGTAAATAATAAATATCTTTATATGAACATATCCAAAATAGGAATACAATATAGAACAAAAGTTATAGAAATTTTATACAATATTTGATCCAGCTATAAAATAAATCTAAAAAAATACACAATGAAAAATACCAATTGATTTCCAACATTATTTTTTGTTCCCTCAACCATGATCTATCCTATATCTCAACATGTCCATCTAATATTGGGCATTTACCATTATTCTCTCCTGCAAACCTGATGTCTATTTGGTTATTGATCATCAAACTCTAATAGGCTGTTAGTACAACTATGTATGACAGTATCAATGGTTGATGAAGGAATATTTTGTATATTGATGTTTATATTGATCTATAATGAATAATTAAAACGTTAAAAAATAGAAAATTTTCAGTATTTAATTATACTGTAATTAATAACATAGGCCCCACAGATCACGATGACACCCAAACCTATAATATGTAATTTGTCTTATGCCAGAGTCCTAACCATACCCCATACGGGAAATAAAAATAAAATATTTAATGGTATTTAATTTAATGTTTATTTATGGTAACATGGTGAATCATTCCCAGAAATAATATCCTAGAAATTTCAACATTACTCATTTAATAATATTGTGTGTGTGTGGGGGGGGGGGGGTAGTGTATAAGTCTTGAACCCCATTAATATTTAGGGAATCTATCCCTATAACACAACTGATTTCTCAAATGAATATAAAAATATATATCATGGGCCTAGAGGATTAATCTAGAACCCATGGGTATTTGGAGAATAATTCCCTATCCTACACCATATTGTTCACATGAATTCATCAAGGGTATATAAAATCAATTTGGAACCCCAATTGAATATGGAGTATCATTCCCTAACCCACCACTAGTTTATCAATCAATATCAATATCAAACATATCAAATACATATCATGGATACACATCATTAACCATATTACCCTTCATTCACACCACAGAGAACCAATTCATTTATCAATAATAATGATTCTTCAATATATTAATCATTGGGAATTACAAGTTAAATTTCCCCATTAATCCATTTATCAATTTATAATTACACATTTTATTAAACCTTAATTATTGAGAAAACTGAAACTTTTGATTTTATAATAAAATTGATACTAGGATTTAACTCATTTTTAATAACCCATTATTCCCAATTTTATATTACATAAATCAAAATTTCAACCTTATCGGGACACCTCAGGGGTTTCAATTAAAATATAGTCTCACATTCTCCAATGGGACTGATGGGATCTATCAAGGGTTTTTAAATTCATTGATTTATATTAAACCATTTTGAAATAAATTCAATTGAAATATGTTTCAATTTAATGACATAATTTCATTCAAATGATGATGATAAAAACAACTGGAAGGAGTAATTTGACCACAAACCGCATGAAAATTAATGAACAAAAACCAAATCGTACCCATTATGTTGATGTAGAATAGTCAAACATACAACAGTGATAAACAAATAATATTAAAAAGTAGGATTAATTTCCTAATAAATGAGAAAAAATAAAAAATATATCAAAACAATAAAAAATATATGAATTACTTCATTTCAAAGGTGATGAAAATGTAGGTTTGAGTGGAATATTATATATCATAATATTGCATACCCAATGATAGGTCATTTCATTCAATTGTTTATTTAGATCACACTGTAATTGGTTATAGGATACTTGCAATACTATTGAAGGCCACAAAAATAAATTTAATTTTGTTTAGTTCGATCATGAGTGATTAGGGACCAAAATTAGGTGTTAAAAAAATAATATAATTTTTAGTGGTCTAAAATCCTGCATGCATGGTTTCCAAGGTTGGGGATGATTTTCTATGTTTAATTCTACAATCGTTCACCCCTACTCCATAGGGTTCATGGTTTCTCATATGTTTGAAAAAAGTTCGACAAATTTTGCACTTACAAATTATTCCCCTTCTATTTGAGTGTTCATGGTTTAATAGTGGTGGCACACAGTTTTGGAAAACCATGCACTAACAATGCACATCCCAATACACTACTGAAACACATATGACTCACTAGAAAGAACACTATAAAATTCCAATGCAATGTAATTAATAATAATGGGTAATATAATGACAAAAAATAAGCATGATACAACTTTTTAAACGTTAGGGATCCTATAAATTTTTTGATGGTGCGTATAAAAATATTATCATCCATTGATGGAAAATGATTTAAATTACTCAATGCGAGTAGGTGATACTGGATTTCCACGATTCACCCTTAGTGGTTTATCCTTGAGTGATAATGACAATTAAATAAACCAAGAATTGTTTTTTGTTGGAATGTACATACATGGTGTTTCTTGATTACCATGTGATGACATACTCATCTATAGGTAAAGGTGGATCACTCGGTCTTGAAGAGTATAGTCTAACACTATCAGGTTCCATAGTGGTTATTGGATGTCATATTGATGAATTTCATGATAAGGATTTTGTTACCATAAATAGTTCACAATTTTATTTAGTTAAATAAAAATGGATATTCCAAACCAAACCACATTATTATTATTCAGGAGAATATATTATAGAGATATCAGGACCCACATACATTATATATCTCATCTACTTATCTATGATTCCATCCGTAATTATTTATCACCATGATTAATGATTTCACCTAGGTTTTTGAGGTGTTTGTGGAAACAATTTAGTACTAATTATGGTTGATTACAATTCTCCATCCACAAAAATAACATGAAATTTTTATAAATATATAGGTTCTCAAGTATATGTAGAATTTTCGAGTGATATGTTCCTTCTATATTTGATAGAATCAATTTTCTTTTATAGATATTTCATAAAAAAGTTTTCTCCTCTCAAAAATTAGTATGGATATTTTTGTGGCCATATGTAGGAAACCTTCTTGGCCACCCATGAGTAGGACATAGGTAGGACAATAACCCACGATAGGGAGTAGTTATTACATCGGATAAAGAAGAGGGAGTTGGTGATATTGTTGTAGAAGCAGATTTCTCAAAGCCATAATATTTCATATAGTGACCATTGAAGTTGAAATCTCGATTTCAAGGTGGGAGATTTAATTTTAATTATGTTCCCTCTATGTTGTGGTTTTAGATATTCTATTATGGATTCAATCTATTATAGAATTTAATCATTCTATTAAATATCCATCATTTGGTGGATGATGTGCCATACCTCCTACTGTATCCCTTATAGTTGCAAGTGCTTAAAAATATCATACATTTCAATTTACTGATGAGATACATTCATGAATAATAGAAAATCATTTATTGGTGTTCGGAAGACATTATGAGTGGTTCTATATTTCCAATTTATTGAGTGTTTATCAATGATCGAAATAAGTGGAATCATTATGGATGATCAATTCTATTTGTCTATATTTATTTGAAATATGGGATACTACAAGAGAACTCTTATGTAGGAAAAATAATCTATCCATTTAATGTAAATTTTATTTTTTCTTATGGAAATTGTCATTTTTTTGATTTTTTTATCTTATATTTTTAGTATAAATCCTTATAAAATTGGAGATATAATTTAATTGATGGTTTATTATGTGCTTTTTTCAAATTTTCATAATGAAGCCTTAATAAAAGTATATTAAATATAATTTTATACTATTAATATTTTTCGGTGTAATCTGGATAGAATGTAATTTTTTTTATTAAATACCTTGAGGGGGAATGAAACACATAGTTTTTAGTACAAATATGGATTTTACAATAGGAGGGTTTCAATATTTATAGTTAATGGTTTCCATAGGTATGGTTACTCATAGATGGAATCATTAAATTACATTATCATATTCAACTAACATATTCCCTAACTGAAAATTATATTCATAATCATAGAACACTATATTTAATAATCAATATCTAATACCAATATGGTTATTAATTGTAATCCCTATGTTAGAGAGGTGAATAAATGAGAATATCATAAACAGGATTTAGACATAAAGATAAAATTAATGTATAATTTTTGGAATAAAAAAATATCAATGTAAATGTGAATTGCTTATATATATTTTTTTGATCAATATGTAAGTCACTATTATTTTATAAATATATTATATTTTATTTTTTGGGTAAAATTAGTTATTCTTATATGATGATCCCCTTATTCATATCTATGAATCCTTATTTATTTTAAATATCTTTTTTTGCCTCTTTTATTCATTCATTTTTATTTCAATATTATATGAAAGAATTTTGGTTTCAAGGATCTAAACATATTTCCAATGATTTATATATTATTTATTGAATGTTATTCTCCCATTTCACATAATAAAATACATATGCTCATCACATCAGATGATAGTTTGAAAATTCAGTACCTAAATAAATTAACAATTGATGTTGGGATGATGGTCAATCGATTAAAATTAATATTAGAAGATCAGTGCGTGTTGGGTTTATATTGGGTTATGGAAAATCAAAACAGGGCATGCAGATATGGGATCAAAAGAATAATTATGTATGTACAAATCATTGTTTCTTGTAACCCCCCCCCATTAGAAATAATTTATCCATCAACTGAATTATGAAAACCAATAATAAGGTGCTTGATTATATTGGTGATGAATTTGGTAATGTTTTTACTTTGATAAAAAATATTAATCATTGTTTGAACAATTATTTTTATATAAAATTATTATATATTATAAGATTAATATATAATAGAAAACATTACGGTGAAAAACATAATTGTATAGTTATTGTTAATTTATAAACATGGATACATAAGAATTATATTCCTAGAATCCATACATCATCTCCAATTAATTTATAAATAAAAAATCCTTATTAGACATATAATAATTAAAATCATTCTTCATAACACAGGAATTGGAAAAATAAGAAATGGTTTGATAGATGCTCATTAAGGTTAATAAATAATGGTACGAGAATATGATATTAAAATTTCAAAAAAAATACCATTAATATCATGGATCATAATCTTGAAGCATGTCTTAATTTTTGGATATTCATATCACCTCCATCATAAAGGAATTGAATAATGTTGTATGTTAGATAATAAAATTATCATAATATAGAAGTCTGTGACATAAAAAATTAATGAAAATAATTTCTACATTCAAAGAGTAATACTAAAAATATCATAGTATATTTTGTTCTCCCCCCTTCTATATTATTTCTATTCAATTCACACTACCAATACTGTATTATTTTTAAGAGACCCTTTCTGATTTGGATTCACTCCCCATTATAGTATATAAAACCTTATGAGATATCTATCACTATCTGATTCATTAAGGGAATATAAAATTTTAGTCCCATCTAGAAAATAATCACAATCCATTCATATGTGTGCCACAATATCATAAAAAATTCATTATATATAACATCCCTGGAAAAATTAAAGGATTTTTTAGTCATTTAAAAAATTCATCATAGACTAACCTGTTGAAAATAAATGATATTCATAAAAATAACATCATCATAATAACAAAACATATATGAAAATAATAACGATGGTTTCATTATATAATATACCAAAAAAATATAAGTAACATCAAGTTATTATATTCATGATGTAAATTACATTAAAATATAAATTGAAATATTTCTAAAAAAGAATAAAAATTTCATATTAAAATTACTTAAAATTAAAAAATATACAAAATATTATTAAAAAATAATTTATTTTAAGATAAAAATAGAATTTTTTATATGAATATTCAAAACATTTAATTATCATTTTGGTGGGAAATTGTATTTAGATAGTGTATGTTAATGAATAATTCATTCACATTTTCAGAAAAAATTTAAAAAGTATACATTCAAAAAATGAAGATAGGATTTCTTTTACGTTTTCAAATTACCATATGTGTAGAAAATAATTTAAGAAATTATATCAAAATATTAAAAACATTCATTAATAAATTTCCTAAAATATTTATGTGGAAGAAAAAATATTTTAGATCTATGAGCGAAATGAAGATAGATTTCACGGAAAAATTTCATTCAGTCTATTGAGTACACAAAGAGAGGAAAATGAAATGAAATAATGTAATATACATAAAAAACATATGAGAATGAGCTTCATGATATTATTTTATGTTTTATCATTAAAATTAATTTGTTGATATATACTTATAAACAATCTTGGTAAATAATGTGATTATGACATAAAACTTTTGCATTAAGTTTATCATTATCAAAAAGCACTAAAATATCTTTTATAGTAAAATAAATTTTTTTATAATTATATGACATTATCATTTCCTTAGTATTAACATCATGTAGTTTCCTTTTATAACATTTAATACCTATTTTATTAATAATTCCTTATTAAATTCATCATTTCATGGTATTAATTGTTTTTCATTTCCTGGATTTTTCTGTTCAGATGTTCAAATAATTTTACAATGATCATAATTTCATTATTTATATAATATTATTAATGATATAAATATCATATATTTTTATTTTAAAGTTATTTATATTCAATGAAAAAATATATAATTAGAAAAATGAATTACACCATTTATGGAAACGGTAGGCCATACATATACATGAATTATTTTTTCTCTTTCTGATGGATAGAATAAATGAATGGTAAATATTTAATCCCATATAATAAAATTTATTATGTAATAAATTTTCATTAAATATATCAATATCTTCATTATTGTAATTTTATAATTAATAATAAATCACATCTCATCATGGAGGTGGTAGTCTCTCTGTAATTATATATAACGTTATCATTTTTCAACAAATTAGAAGGTATGTAGGTAAACATGATCTTATATTTATGAAAGAACTAATTTTTCATAAATTTAATTTATAAACATAATAGCAACCATAATACCAATCCATTAATGATGGGTATGGAAGATAGATTATATCTCTACGTATTGGGGTTATTCCACATATACATTTGAGTGATACATTCTCTTCCAATTTGATAGAAAAAGGTTAAATGATTTTGGTTTCATAATAATAATAATTTTTTAGTATTTTAATTATACATAAATTATTATTTTATGAGGAATATTATATATTTTTATAAGGTAAAAGATTAAATAAATTTAAATATCACGGGTAGGTTGATTACATCTCTTTCAATTAGCCTTCTTTATATATCTAATATAAAATTTGAACTTTGTATGAAGAATGATATGGCCACTTGTTCATGTATTAGTTTGTTTAAAAGACAATTAATTATTTTTTGGTTAAGATAGGTTTATGAAAGTGGTGTAAAAAAGATACAATCATGGAACCAATTAATAAAAAATGGGAATTGAATATATGGAATTAATAAAATTATTTAAATATAATAAATCCATCCTATATGAAAGTGAAACCATATGGAATGATATTTTAAGAAAATATATTATATGATAGTAATCCCATTAGCTAATAAAATATTTATTGTTTTAATAGTTATTTTTGAGACATACTATTTTAATAATTTGGCTAACTAATTTAAACATTGACTGTGATAAAGTCTTTTTAATATTTATTTGTTATAAATTTACTCATAAATGACATAGGGTTGAAATTTTAGAAAATTTATCATAAATATTTTCATTCTTCATGATTATTATGAATTTTTAATAATAAAATATAATATTATTTAACAGAAATTATTTTTATTTTTATTTTTGTTAGTGTTCATTTATATTGATTCTATTATCATGAAAATAGTAATGGAGATGTAATAGAAAATATCACATAGTGATATTAAAATGTTATGGGGTCAAATAAAACACAAAAAAGTACATTTTTTTTTAAAACAATCTACTTAATTAATATACTACTTTTAGAATAAATATTTTGATGTTTATTAATAATATAGTATAATTAAATAATCATTAAAAATTTTAAATAAAATATCTTGATAAAAAACCATTAATATTTTAAAAAATGACCAAATTTATCCTCCTTTTATAATTATATAAAAAAATTAGATATTAAAGTCAAGATAGTGAAATTTCATATTTATTATTTTGATAAAAAAATTTAAATTTCATAATTAAATAAAAAGAGAAAATAAATGGCAATATATTACATAAATAGATGAAAATTAGTGATTTCCACATATACAATATAATATAAGATTGTATTTTAGAAATGATAAATATTTATCCCAATGATAAAACAATATTTTAAAAATATTTCCTTTACTATGGTGAAAAATATTTAACAAGGATATTACTTAAAAAACCAAAAATAAATGAGAAATATTAAAAAAAATTATTCTTAATTATTCTAGATATATAATATATTTTTTATGATTCAATTCATTTATGTGGTTAAATATTATTTAAAATTAAATCTATAAAAATATTACCATAAGTAGATTTCCAGAATTCATTTTCATAAATATTAAATGTTTTTTAATAATAAATAATATAAGATTATTTAAAAAGAGATAACATGGATTATTAATAATATAAATTATGTTATTTCACATTTATGACAATTTAAAAACAATATTCTACTATATAAAATCATGAAACCAAAAAACATATTATTGAAAATAATTATATTCAATATTCATTGAGATGTCAATATTTTTTGAAAATTCACCAATTTTCACTCTGAATGTATTGACATGATTATTTAAAATTTATGTTCGTTATTTCTAATAATGTTTATAAAATTTTATAAATTAAATAAATTATTTACTGACAGAAAAAGCAATAATTCAATTTTTGAGGGGAATAATTACTTTTACAATATAAAATTACATCAATAAAAATTTGTTAATTATTTAACAATATATTGTCATTATGTAAAACTGTTATAAAAAATTTTCAAAATGTGGTAATTTAAATTGGTTCATCAAATTTAATGTCTATGTTGTAATGGTATACGATATAACGATTCATTTTACATATAGGATTCATGCATCATAATCTATTTGTTAAATTAAATTTAATTGAAGGGAAATCTATAATAAAATATCATGTTGTTACATTATAACAATATTTAAAAGAATTTTTACCTTTATTTCAGACATTTTATATAAACGAAACATGATATCTCTATCTCATCACATCATCGGGATCCTTTATAGCTTTATTAAATTTCAGATTCCCTTAGGGGTCCTTAACAAGGTGAGTAGTCTTATTCCTAATTTAATTATCAATACATTCCATGATTTCTAGCTATTTTCCTTTGTAGGAAATTTAATGATCTATAGGTATATCCTATGAGTATAGTAGATGTGAAAAATCATGTATATACATTCATATAATAGAAACACAGAACAAATCATGAATATGATATAGGTTCAGTGAAAGAAGAAATTAGCTAGATATCATCCTGAGTCCACCAATATTATAAAGGGTCCAAAAAACCAAGGTCATAAAATTCACTTATTTATGAATCTAATGAAAATTTTTGATGGATAAATTCACATTAATACCTTATTACCATATTGAATTACATATTTCACCAATGATTTTAGGTATAACCTTTCTACCATCTCTTTGATTCCTAGATGTGATACTGAATGGATCGAAACATCTATTCCATTTCATCCACTAACACTTGAACCAATATAATTCTTTCTCGAATTTTATCCCACCGTATTGGATTTATAGACATCCCTTCATAGAGTGCTTCATATAGATTTTTTTTTAATTCCTGAGTGATATATATTGTTATAAGAAAAACTGATTAGATGATGTTATTGATACTAACCACCATTGGAATCCATCGAAAAGTATATCTATATATTCTCCATGGTTTGAAGAGATCTCTTAGTATAAACATCAACCTGAGAATGATAAAATGTAACATGAAATAACTATAAATCTGGATCTTATTGAATTGTTTTATATAAATTTGAATAAAAAATTTGATCTTGGTAATATATAATTGATATTTTTACTCATTATAATATTACAACTAAATTAATATATATTCATGAAACCAAATAAAGAGATAAAAATTCATTGATTATAGTGATCTATGATAACATTATGTGGTTATGAAATACAACACTAATAGTATTATATACTATTGATTTAAGGTGGTTCCTGACAACAAATTCTATTGCGATTATTTTAGTTTTTCATTTTGGTATAGGTAATGGTTATATAAAACCTCTTGATATCAATCTCCCAACCATAACATTATATCATGAAAAAGATAATTTTATATAATATATAATATATATATTTAAGTTCTAAAAATGGTAATAGTGTTTCTTACCTCTATACAGCTCAATACTAATATATTGAATAGAGAATGATGAACAATGAGCTTCATCAATTTTTTCTTCAAATATATTATGCATATGGATCATATATGGATCCTGAACAATACCATTCCAACATAACTGAGGATGATCTCATGACCATTTATTACCTAATATTCAACTCTATAACTTCCTTAAATGTTTATTTAATAATTACATTTATAGATGGTTGGAAACACATTTATGCAAGATATATCCCCCTTACATCATGATTTAAATATAAACCCTTTTCAAATATATAAAAATTTGTTATGATTCTCATCAAATATAATAATTATTCAATTCACTCAGATAATTTTCAAACCTATTTAGTTTCCCATGATGGAAAATAATTGAGTTAATATAATTTTAAATCAACTAGAACTATATTATATGGTGTAATATTCATCTCTTTATGAAAAATTATATACATTAAACATCATAAATTTGTATAAATGTAACACGTTTTTATTTATAAAATTTGATATATATTTTAAATGAAAATATTACCACATCATACTAAAAATAATTAATAACGAAATTTTTCTAATGTAGCTTAAATTAACATGACATAATAGCTATGACTATATAATTGTAAATGAAAAAAATTTTATATAAACCTTTCAGTTCTCCAATAATGTAAAAATACTCCTCTCCAAAACAACTGAGTTTATGTTCTAGTGATCTAACTACCAATATATTAATTTACATGAAATGTTATTCAAAATCATATATCCATAGAAAAATGCCCCCATTCAATGTTATAATAGTTAGTGAATTTTGAAATAGTTTGAATTGATCTAATAATAATTGATAAGATAAACAAAATCCATGAAATAATGGATCATAGAAATAGTTATTAGTGTAGTCTAGTGTTTAATAAAATCATTCACTTGTTGTTCTTCAAATTTACCAGTGATTGAGATTGTTTGACCAAAAAAATGAATCATTATCTACCCAAAATTCAAAATTGGGAATCATTATTTATTAATATGTTCTTTAGTAAAAATATATTCTGATCTTCATTCTCTTGATTTCTTTTGGGATATATAATAATTTCATTAATAATGATTTCTACAAACTTATATATTTAATATATAAAAAATATAGTTATTAATTACATGAATATTTTGGTAGTATTACTAAGTACAAATTGAATCACTATAAATTATTAGTGTTCATAAATTGTTTGTTTGGATATATTGGTCATGTATTCATTTTAAATATCAACTCATAGTATCCATAATGAATATCAATCATGAAAAAAATTGAGGACATATAAATTGATTGAAAAAAATTATAATGTTTAAAATTATTATTTTTTTATTCTAATCTGGTTAGGTTATAGATTATCAATTAATAGTTCCATTAATCAAAATTTCTTATTAAAAAATGTATAGGTTCTTCCTATGGCGTAACAAATTGAAAAATGAACCCCCTTTCAATATTTTCTTTGATTTTATTTTTCAATACCGATATATAAATCATATCTATTTTATATAGAGGCTATTAAATAATATTAACATCAGGTATGAGTTACATTAAAATATAAAAATCTTGATTTGGAGGGAGATTTTAAAACATTTTTGAAACAAAAATCAACAAAATCCACCACAATCTGAATATATTTGATGTTGAAATTGTTTGTAGAGATATATGATAAAAATACATATTAAGGAGGGATGGACACTAATAAAGGAATGTATTTTACGTTGTTATATCATATCAATCCTCACAATTATAGACTATCATAGGTTCATTTCGAATTTTAAAAGTTACTTCCCTTCATTTTCAATTAATATGGGATTTATTTATGAAATTTTAATAAATGCCTTATATAACATCATATTCAACTATATGGAGTAAAAAAATTGTAGTAATAAAATTAAACCAAAAATTAATTTGAGAAAAATCACATACTTGAGATGTGATTATCATTCCATTAGGGGTTTTCACTACTAAATCAATATAAAATCATCGATTATATCATAAACAAGTCAATGATAATTTTCTTGATATGAAATAAAGCATACAACAACCATTTAATTTGATATATGAATATTTGGATTTACGAATTACCAACTCAAATAATTTTTTATATTTAATCCCATAAAAAACCATAAATGAATCACATGACCATCAGGAATAATTAATAAATTGGATCAATCAAAAAAATAATTAGAAATCTATCTGAATAATTAAATGTTATTTTTATTATATGGGGAATTTTGTTTAACACATGTCATTCTTGGTCATCGTATATACAAATACTTCATAATGATTCATAAAAAATGTTATTTAGCAAAACTGTTTTACCCGATAACTTTAAACTATGTGAATAGTAAGGGAACACTCACTGTCGACCAAAATTATGTCTGAGATATACTATTTGAACTATTTTTAGGTCATTACCTCTAGATGAATTTCATCCAAAATCCTGCCCAGTTATATATTAATGTTTTAATGCATTTCATTGAAATTGAAAATCATTTTTTTACCAGTGATTATGAAATTTGCTTATACATAGGATTATCTAAATTGTTCTCACGAAATTTTACTCATCCTATTTTTCAAATATGAAAAACCCATTCCTTGATAAAATTTATAATCACACCATAAATTTCATAAATAAATAATACGTATTACTAGATTAATATTCAACACATAACATTACAATCCATAAAAAATAGTTTATATATATTTAAACATTTTGATACATAATAAATATTTTCATAATAATAGTACATAATAACATAAACATTTCTCTGTATCTAGAACACATTATAGAAAAATTATACATAAAAAGTCTCCTTATACCGATAGAAAATAAATCATTATAAAAGATGATCTCAAATTTTTATTGAGCGGAAAATAAGAACACATGAATTGTTTCATAAAAATAACATGATAATTATTAAAATCGAACAATATTATTACAATATAAAATCCATAACCATCATATCATAGATAATAATCATTACTGATGAAATTAATCATGGATGTTCAAATGAGAAGTATTATAATGAAATCAATGAACATGGGTTTTTATAGAATAACATTAACATATTGAAAAAGTGTCAATAATACAAATAGTAATTGATTTTTTTTTTCATTTTTCATGTTTCATTACAATTACTATCATTGTGAATAGGTTTGAATCTCTATTCAAAAAAATTCATTGTAAAGGATCACTCATAGGACTATCATCCAAGATACATACCCATTATGAACTTGGTGAACTCCCCATTCCACTATGTATTATCTAGTTAGATATAAATGTTCATCCCATTAAATAAAGGGACATGAAAATCTAGTCCCACCCATCACATAATCATAATAAATTCATATGTAATACCCATGATCATTAAAGATTAATCATATAACATAACCCATTAGAACTAAATATGATTCATAAACATTTCAAAATATTATCATTGCATAAAACATGTAAATCAAATAGGTTTCATAAATATCACATCATCGTAATCATATACTATCACAAAAAATATAAAGTATTCAATCATTAGACCATATCCCTAATAAATCATAATAATCATTGAAGATGCAATATTGGATGGAAATTTCGTTATAAAATCACGTTGAATTTTTTTTTTCTGGAAAATTCTTATTTTTTTTTCAAAAATCATCTATAAAATAAAATAGTTTTGAAAAATTTTAGGGAAACTCTTTTTATTTAATATAACCATGGAAACTAGTATTTAAATTATCAAAACATATAATATTCCTGATGATTGGGAATTTCATTAACAGAATTTAAATTAAAACTATGATTTCACTCACATTTCTTGCAAAATGTAAAAGGAAGATCATTTAAAAAATTCCAATAATAGTCCATTTAATGTTTCCTTTAAATTTCAAACATGTGTAAAAGTGAATTTAAACAATTATATTATAATATTTATAAAATTCATGAAAACATTTTTGTAAAACATGATCATAATAGAAAAAAGGAATATTGAACAATGGAAGAAGTAAAGTTTGATTTCAATTACAATAATACTTCAATATATTTAGTAAATAAAGGTACAAAAAGTAAAATAAATAATTTAATATGAATTTTTTTTAATGTATTATAAAATTCATCAGATACATGAATTCTAGATCATAAAATTTCATCTTCAGAATTATAAAAATAAATAGTCCCGATAAAAATATAAATTATAATGAATTATCCTTACATCATGTTTGATTTTTCAGTAAATATCTAATGTATCTTATATTTGAGACAAGAAATTATTATTATTATATTCAATAATAATTGAAATAGTTTTAATAACAAATATGTTCCACCTTTAACATTTTAACACCAATTCACTAACAATTTCGTTTTAAAATAATTATTTATAAGTGATAACAATTCCATTTGTCCACAATTTTTCACTTAAAATGTTATCATCCATGTAATAATGTCATTGTTACATCATTTATAAAATTTTATTTTTGATATAAACGTCATATATACTCATTATTTACATATATATATTTATATCCATCAACTATTGATATTTAATGATGAATTTTATTTTTTGTAGAGAATATATAGTTTATGGAGATGGTAGATATGAAAAAACATTTAATAGTAATATATATTTTCAACATATTTTTTAAATCATATATGTCTTATATATTCTATAAATATTTCTTTATTACTATCCCAATAAATATAAAATTAAAACCCAATAACATCACATCATGTTTGTTTTAATATACATGTATGCATGAGGGACATTATCATTCTTTCTACACCTTAGAACATAAGTAAGTAATTATGATATTATAATTAAAGAGGAATAATTATTCAGTAAATATTATTTATAAACATAATACTATAATAATTACAAATCATGATATATGGTGATGGTAAATGAATTGCTTTGCTATTTAGAGGTAGTAGTCCACCCATATGCATTTGTGAAACATTCATTTCATATTTAATGGAATGATTGTTAATTATGATTTTTAAAATCAAAATAAAATTTATTATACATAGGATTCTTAATTTATTATGAATGATGCATACCATTGGTTAATAGGTGGTAAAAGAGTGAAATAATTAGATAGATTTTGTCTAGATGGATTAACTCTTCTTTAGTTGGCCTCCTCTAGATCTCCTCCCAAGGATGCCAGGAATAGTCTATTAAGAGTAATGTAACCACTATTTAATTGTTTATGGGGTTGATAAGATATATTTTCATATTATAGTTTATCTATATGACTCAATTTGGTGTGAAGAATATAAAGGAGAGGTATCCATTTATAACGGAGGGAAAAGACATATATATAATTAATAAAAAGTTATAAATATAATAAATTTAGTTTCATATTAAAGGGGAACAATTTGTCAATAATTATGAATATACTATATAATATATATGAAATACCGTATTATAATAATTTTTTAAATGTTTTAATGTGTTTTAAGCCTTATCTTTTGATTAACAACATTTTTTCCCATTTTATCCTTTACCATGGAATTGAATTTTTTAATTTCAATGTTTTAAAATAATAATAATTAGATATAAATTTGATCATAAATAGGAAATGAATGAATTTTTTTAATATTTATAGTTCTCATTTTCTTATATCATTATTTTATTATATTTAATTAATTTAGAAAATATTATTTAACAAAAAATAATGTTGATTTCATTTTGAAAATTTGTCATTTAATTTTTCATTGTAGTCATCATGAATGTAATTAAATGTTAATATAACCCATTAAAAAATATTTATTATTTTATATTGATATATAAAATTAATGGGACACTATAACACACCTCAAAAAATATTACATTTATAGTTTTATATATTATTTATATTCTTTTTCTACTAAATGCACAAGTTGTGCATTTTTGTATCTTAAGAGTATATTGTAATTATTTTACAATTAAAAAATTAAAAATAAATATATGTGGAAAGAAAAATTATTCATATAGGAAATAAAAATTCAAAATCAATACCATACTCTTGTAATCATTGTGTGATCAATTTTTAGAAATTAAATTTATGATAGTGAAATTTTTTATTTATTATTTTTAAAAAATAAAATAAAGATCATAATCAAAGTAAATGGAACTTTGTGGACATATATTTTATAATATGATTGATATGGATATAAGTAATTAATAAAATATGATAATGTAATTTTTTTTTGAGAAATTGGAAAGGATTATTAAAATTTTTTATCTTTAACGTACATGTTTCACCCTCACTAAGGTGCAAATATTTAGCATGGTTTTTATTCATAATGAAAAACATAAAAAGAACTATGTACCAAATTTTTTTCTCATCCTTAAAAACATGAATTATATTATTAAATAGACAGTTAAAATATGTGAAAAGTTTTTATTTAAAATTAAACTCATTAAATGTAATGAATAGTTGTCTTCTAAAGAATATTATCTTAAGTATAATATTATTTAAAAATACCAATCTAAAAATAATTTAAAATATTATAATTATATAGTTAATAACATAATGTTTAAAAGTTAAATCTAAAACCATCTAAATAAAATTATTTGTTTAAATGATCAAAATAAAATGGTTGTTTTTAAGAAAAATAATTATTTTTCATTATTACTTGAAAAACCAATCTTTCCAGCATATTTTCAAATTTTCACTATAAGATAATTTTTACACCTAGATTTTAAAAATTATGTTCCATTTCATAAATATATTTTTATAAGTTCTAGAAAATTATTATATTACATTCTTATAGAAATATATAAAATACTTTTTTAGGAAAAAATTACTTTTATGGAATATTATTACTTTACTAAAAATTATTTACTTCATTAAAAATATATTTTCCTTATACAAAAACATTATAAAATTATCAAAAATGATTTAATTGCAATTTGTTAAAAAAGTTAATTTCTAGGTTATATTGGTAAACTATATTATGATTCATTTATAGTCTCACATGTATCATAGGATATCATTGAAATTAAATTTCGTTCAGGACAAATATATCAGAATATATTAGGGTGTTACAATATTTGTGTGAATGTATAAATTTTTTAGTTTGTGGGACTTATTTTCGTGATCGCACAACATTTATTACATAGAACAAATATTGTGTGCCTCCTATGTGAGTTGAAATTGATTGAGACATATAGGCTGTTTAACTGAGGTTCATATTCCAAATATATCATACATAGAGATACTAGATTTGGTTTTATTTAAATTAAATTATGTAGTTATATTCTAGGATTCTCACACCACATACATCCTTTGGGAACATCATGTACAATAAGATAAATTAGAACTATGTACCAGGGATGCACATGGATTAATCTTGCTAGATCGACACACCATATACACACTTCACACAGCCTTTATATAAACTGTTACCTGAAAAAAGATGTTGCGGTACACTCTTTGTGAATTGTTTTCCACACAATGTGTACCCTATCACACATACAGTGTTGGAAAATCTATACACATCATGTGGCTAGTCAATATATGACCATACTACGTCCATGTTTCCACCTATCATCTTTCCCCATAGTACATGTCATGTAATTTTCTAGTAGTATTGTATTCTTGTATAAAATTTCATAGAAACTCAATCTCTGTTTGTGAGAATCCAATCATATGAATTTTTTAATATATAACAAGGTGGAAAACTTATCATCTGTGTAATATGTGATAAATATGAAGATATATATATATATATATATCAATAGGGCTTGTGATGGGGAGAAAGCACGGTGATTAGTGTGTTCTTGGGATAGAACCTATGTTGGATGATTATTATTAAAGAAGGGATCCGTCTAATCACTGATTAAGTTAGGTACTCCACAAAATATACATTCCATGAGACTATTATCCTTTCAGTTGGATATTCTCTTTTCTACGAGCTAATTTGGGGAACCGGTACTCCAACGGAGTTGGTCAATACCTCAACTAATACTTAACCCTTAGAGAAGTATGGTTATCATAATAAATTTATAGAGAGGTGGTATCATTTTTATGGTTAGGTAGTTGTTTTTCTTAGTATTATTTACAAATTACATTATGTATTGGATATATTTAATGAGACATTCTCCCTTATATTGATTACTCGATTCAATTTGTTGGGGGTGTTACTGCCAGGAATGTATATACTAAATGATACATGTGTGTCTTAACCAGCATGTGTTATGTGTCATGAAAATTATTGATATATCAGAGATGACATTGGTGAAAATGGTGTTTTTTGTATTAATAGTACATTGATGTTAATATAGTAGATTTTGTTCATGTCTAAAAATATATCATTTTATTGTTCTCTTCTATTACATTATTTAGATGTCTTTATTTTTCATTGGGTTGTAGGGTTTATATATTTATGTATTTTCATAATGATTTCTGATATGGTCTTTTATGAATCATGGAATGTTCTTATTTTATGTATTATGGGTTTTTTTTAATTTTCCATTCCACACTTATTTTTATATTTTGGATGTGTGCATTGTCTACAAGTCCATTTTAGTGAGGACGCCCATAATATGTGATATACACAGTCTAATTTAGTCACCAAACCAAAAAATACCAGAGAATATATTAGGGTGAAATAGATGGCTTATCACTATGGAAAATGGGTCATAATGTGATAATTAATATTACATAATATATATTACATTATAGAATTATATAATAGTCCATTGACGAACTTGTTCTAGATATAGTTATACTATATTATTCATGTTCAGAATATATAAAACTAGATAAATTTATTTTTATAATTGAGGAAGGTGTCATGTTAATCACTTTAGAAAATTAAAATTCATGTTAAAATGAAGTCCAAAATGGGAATGATGTTTTTAAATTCTTCAAATATAACGATTAGAAAATGTTATATATATATATATAATATTATTACATTTATTAAACCACCATTTAAAACAAGTACCATTAAATGTAAATGAGTTTTGGGTAAAAAACAATACCTATATTATAAAATTAGTACGTATATGGTTTAATGTTTTAATAAATATTTTAGTGAATATGAAAACATATATATTTTGAAACTTTTTTAGCAGTATCAATTCTATAATAAAAATTAATTATTCTTCTCATAACTACCAGATTATAAGATTTATAAAATTGATTTTGAAACATTTGTTCAATTAAAAATTGGTTGGATAAATTTATATGGAACAACTATAATGGATTTAATAATAATATAATACTGATAAATAATATAATATGCCTAATTCATATTTTGTGTGGAATTTAGAATCACGATTACTGAATTTTACTTTTATGGATGATATAAAAAATATTTTTCTTTTTATGTTAAAAGTAAATAATCTTCTTACAGGTTGGTTAATGGAGGTTTTATATTTTAAATAGTGTTACATGATGATGGTATGTTATAAATAGTGAACGAGAGACAAAAAATACAATAAATTATGATATGGTTAAAAAATTATTCTCCATGACCGACTTATACAAAGCATTACATGTTCTATAGATCATGATCTATAGATATAGATATTAGAGGATTCTTGAGCTATAATGTTACATATATTAAAATTGTATTTAATATATGAAATATTGAACAATCCAAGAGAGTGTTGATATATATGTGACATGGTACATATACCATCATGAAAATTTGACAACAAATATATGATAATAGAAAAATATTATGTTGTAATTTTTATGTTTATATGATCAATTCTATAATTAATATTTTTTTACAAAAATTCAATTTTATTACACATTTAGAATGGTATATAGATATGAATCATATATAGGTTGGTGGTATTAGGATGTTGTTAAAACTATATTGAAATACATGAGATGTATAAATGATATATTCCTGATATATATGGCATATGTGAAAATAATTGTTAGGGTATAAAAAAAGCATAGTTTCATGTTGTTAAAATTAATCTAAAGTCATTGTTGGTATATATGTTCCATCTTAATCAAGGTTTGGTGAAGTAATGATTCTCTACAAAAAAATTGTTATCTAATTCTATAGGAATGTCTGAGTAAGATAAATCTAAAAATATTATTGAAGAATACATTTTTATACTCTGGTTTTACAAATTATTGTTCCTATAACAAGATGTTTCGATCTGTTATCATTGTATTATAATATAAATATATTGACGGTTCTTGGAAAATATCCCATTTTATATGAATGAAAATGTTATATACATTTAAAATATCACATCATCAGTGATTTTACACAAAGAGGTAGATATATTGGTCAAAAATTATTTATAGAATAATATGTCATTTCCATTGAACATTATATTTCTTTTTATAACACTAGAAATACTGTTATATATAATTGTGTAAATTATTTAATAGTTATATCAAACATAAAAATAATATGGTATAGATGTATCACAAAAATCAACACATAAGTATCATTTTTTATTCATTTAGTACATATTTATTTTTATATATATGTTTATCATTAATCATATCACATAAATACATTTCATAAAAATAAGCTATGTTATAATTTTATTGTATATATTTTTTTCAAATCAATATTTCACAATAATAATTTTTTATAATGAAAACCTAGTGATTTTATGAAATTATTTTTAAAATGTTTTATATGATATTTATGAATTTATATAATAAGTCACTTATGATGTTTTACCATTTGGTTTTGGAGGCTTAGAAAAATTAAAACATTATATGATGAGGTTTATACATAGTTATATCATATATATTAAGTCATGGCGATGAAGCTAATAATGTTATTTTCACTTGTGTGACACACCCAACGTCACTTTTAATGATTATTTTTTTTATTTTATATAATAAATAGGTTAGTTGAGTTTTTATTTTTTTTATCTTGGAGTATTAAAATTTTATATGTTTTCGGATATCCCTTAGTAATGAGAATTCATGTTGTTTCCATTTATTAGTGATAAACTCCATGATAGTTTCATTTTGGAATGATTAGTGCATGATTTTGAAAAATCATGCCGGCTCTATAAAATACATGTAAAACAAGTATACTAGGTTGTGAATTTCAGGTAGTCGGTTCAGGGTTTGGACCAATATCAATCCCTAACAAGAGTCATAAATATTAGGAATTTATATTGTTAACATTAATAAATATATGTATTTAGGTCCCCCTACTCCACCCCTTAATCTCAACAAACTCTCCTTAGTGTGTGGGAGTTTCTCCACCACCTCATTCAATATTTAGGTAGTTCTCTTATAACATTTAGTAGAGTTAATTATAACAAAATCATTACCTTCATTTCCTATTTATCACTCCATTATTCCCTCTAGATTTTAAAATCTCCAATGACATTGTAATCCATTTGGATTAAAATTATTCTCAGGGATTCATTAATCTTTTTATTTTTGAATGTTTCAAATTGTGAATGACTTATTGTAGATTGGTTGGGTATCTTAAATCAAAGGTGATATCCTCAAAATCATTTATTCTTGATTTAAGTAGGAAACATCTATATTATATGTAATAGGATTCATTTGTGTTATAAAATTATTTACATTTAAATATTAAACTATGCATGTTCCTTGTGAGGGACTGATGTTAATTTGATATTTCATTCATCCCTTTGAATGAAATGAGATTACATGATATGTGTTTGAAAAAATCCATATTTTTATTTATGTTATAATAATAACATAAAATAGGCAGTTGATATTGGTTTATTATTTTAAGTGTTTTTTCTATACAAACTGGTTTCCAATTATGGTATTTCATGTTTACATTTTATTTTTTATCAATAATTGATGTGTAGTCCCATGTGATATATATTTTGAAACATGATGACATATTAGAATATTTGAAACTGGGGTTTAAGAAAGTACTTAATTTGAGTTACATTTCAAGAGATGTATTTACAAGCTTGTATCAAGAATTATTCAAAATTATTGGTGAAATAGTGTGAGTCTACATTTATTACCTTGCATTTATTTAAATATCACATTAGTACAATATGATGAAGAGTTTTTATTAATGTTTTTGGTCCCTCCTTATGTTAAATTTTATATTCCCTCTCTTAGTGTATAGGTGCTTCATCATGTATATAGAGACTTTGTGACCATTCTAAGGGGTTATTTCATGGGAGGGAGTTATAGGTGGGGCATGGTATTTTTCATAAATTAATTATTTATTAATTCATTATCCATTAAGAATTCCCTTTTTTCTTATTCTCTCATCATTGATTTATATTATAGGAATCTTAATATTTATTAGATGACCAAGATGATTTCTAGCCCAATCTCCAATTTCTATCGAACTAGGAAATGTTTCCCACTAAACCAATGTTGGTTAGGATGAAATAGGTATTTATATGTTGAGTTAATTTTGTATGAAACTTCATCCTAGATGGTTTTATCATCCGATAGATTAATAGAACTATAGAGGGTTTTTATATGTCCATTACGACCAGTATAAATTTAACATCCCGATTTTATTTATTTATTACTAGAGTCATATAGAACCCTAAAATCTACTAGGATCATATTATGTATCATTTATGATGTTATATTATTTTTTAATGAATTGTATTCTCTATCTATTTATCTATTTGTAGTCACCTTTTCATTTTTTAACATATTATATGACATTAATATCATGGTGCTTTATTATGTATACTTCTCCAATACATTATGGATAGTTTGATGAATTTTTTGAAAATATATTTCATTGATGGGTTAGAAACAGAATAACCTTTTATTTTTTATTTAACTTCATGATATTTTATGAATGAGTTTTAATAGTGTATTATATTAAATATAATGTGTTGTTTTCCAAAAGGGTGATTTAAATGTTTTTATTAAGTTAAATGAATGAATGATTTTTTATTGAATCTATATAATATTTATTTTAAAATATTTGAATTTAAAAGAAGAATATTTAAATATATATATATATTTAGATTTAAATGTGTTGTTTTTTAATTTAGGAAGTTAGTTTATTTTTAAAGGTATTTACCTAGTTTTAAAAAAGAGAAAATAAAATATTTGATATTTTATTCCTTATTTTTGATTATATAAGAAAATATAATTTAATTATTTTCAAACCATCATTTATGTAATTCAATATAATTTTTAACACAAATAAATGGGTTTTGGAGACCAAATAGGTCATATATATCTTTCTTTCATATTTTTTATATGTTTCATATGGATTATGGTTTTTATTTGTTGGGAGATTAATGGTGACTTCAGATATAAGTGAACAAAAATCTCTTCCATAGACATGACATTAGAGATTTATCCACATTATGGTTGGATGGAGGTCATGGGTCACATAGTGGTTCATTAGAGTGTATTTGGATTTAATTATTTTGATATAGGTAGTGTATCATTCATTTTTTCATGAGTTGTTTGTATTAAAATTTTATTTTATTTAAATTCATGGTTACTTTGATTGTGAAATTATTATATATATGGATGGATTTTTATTTGGAAAATAATTTTTCATGTTTTTCATCAATTCAGACTAATTTTCTATATCATTAATGAGGTATTAAAATTTCACATTGTGTATTTTTTAGTTCTCTAAAACTAGGTTTTAGCCAATAAGGATTGGGAAGGCCCTTCAGGATAGTTGTGGGATGATTCTAGTGTAGTTTCAGGTGGAATCATAGGCTAGTTCATTTCAACATATAATATGCGATTTTGGATTCTTTTATCTTTGTGTGGGTCTATTTTTCCCTATACATGATTTCATTACAAATTTCATTCAAGATAAATGAATGTATATTTAGTATAAAAATAATGAATTTTTTATCCTGGAAAAAGATCATGAAAAATATGTATCTTGAATTTTATCTAATTGATTAAATTATTAAGATACACATTATCCAATTTATGTTATATGAGATGATATATTTATTTCATTTATTGAAATATAATTGTATGACATAAAACCGAAGGACCAATGTTTATTGGAATGTGTATCTTGGTATTCTAAAGGATAATAATTTATTGATGTTGATGATTCCTGAATACATCAAACATGATATGACTTCCATGAAAAATGTATTATATCCTGTAAAGAAAATTATAAGAATGATATCATCAGTATTTATACAACATATCAAATAATCAATATAGGGAAATTTTGTGATGAAAGACACCACTATCACACTAATTGGATTTAATGTAATGTTTTAGAGACAGAGGAATATAGGGATGAAAACTAAGTGTATCCCAAAATTAGTTATCATTCTAGAATATAAGTATTCTAGTAAAATGTTTTTTTCTATTTTTTTTATTTTTATTTGGGTGAATATAAATCATAAATAAATAATAAGTAATTTTACCTTAGATTAAGTATTTTATAATTTATATCTTATTTATTTAGTTATTTATATTGTATAAGGTAATAAAATATTTTTATCCCAGTTTAATGAACTTGATTATTTATGTTTTTAGGGTTAGAGGCCCATATTTTTTTGTTCCCCTACTATGTAATTTTTACTAGTATGAGGTTGTTGAGGGGGGTCTAGAAGTTATTTATGAGTGAAAAAATATTTTAAATATTTTCATGGTTTAAATAGGGGTAATTGGGTTTTGGATATAGTTTTTATGGATGGGAAATTTTCATTATATGATGACAGTTTAGTAGGTTCAACAAAGTTTAGATAATGATTACATCAATGTAATAGAATATGAAATTTTCAATACCATTTTTCTTTTATGATAGAAAAGAATTTTATATACTATAAACTATGTTATATTAATGTCACAAAGGCTTCAAGATATAGTAGGGAAATAGTATGGATGGTGGATGTCATTTAATGGTGGTATATGGATTGCATGTGGTAAATCAAGAGATTATATCATGGTTTATATAAATACAAATTTTTTTAGTGAATACGCAATAAGATAATTAGAAAAAAATGATTCTAATTTAGGAGATTGAAATATCCAACACAATATGGTCTCTAGATCAAAAATTACCATCCAAACCCATGATTTGAATTAGAGAATAGTTATATGGGTTGGCTATAAAATATTTATATTATAAACCAACTACATAATCTTCTTTTATTTTATAAAATTTATTTTACTTCATACTGGGGGGAATGAGTGGTATTTTTTTTGAGAACATAGATAACACTATTTCATTTCTTTGACATTTATATTTATTTTATTGAGATACCCTAATTCAAGGTATTATTTTTTATCTTTTCACGTCATTATCTCAGTTCTGCAATCTCAACATTCTTTTAAAAATATTTTATGTGTTTATTTAGGAGAATTATTGTATGTAATAATGGGTTTTGGTTTTCTGAATTATTCCCATTTTAATGTTGAAGTTCTATACCTAAAAGATTATCTTTTCTATTAATGTGGTTTTATGTTTCAATGATGTTTTAAGATTCAATAATTGATTTTATGTGTATTTATATATTGGAGATAATGATGTTAATGTTATTATCAGTAATGGATATTTTGTTTTAAATTAGATAAATGCTAATATTACAAAAAAATAATATTTTTTTTTGAAAATAATAATGATATGAAATTTTGAAACATCATTTACAAGATTAAAAATAGAAAACATGTTTTAATAGATGAAATAATTAATTTTTGTCCCATATTATAGAAATTTGATATTTGTGTGATAGTGGTGAATAATGACATTGTGATTTATTGGTGGTGGGAATTAATATAATCCTTATGTTTGGTTATGAATAAATAGTGTTACATTCCCAAAGACATGTGCGTTAAGAAGTGATAAGGTACAGGAAGGTCCAATTTTGAGAAAAAAGATTTTTTTATTAAATTATTTTTTTTCAATGGATTTTAGTTTTAATTATTTTATTCTGATTATATGATATGTTTCTAAATTTTATGATATGTTCTACTCATGTAACCATTTTAGATGGGTTTCTTTGATTTTTTCAAGGTATGTGGTATTTATTTTTAAAAATCTATTATATGGGATATTCTATTTCCTCAACTATAATATATTTTTTATTCTACTAATAGTACAAAAAAATTTAATCTTTTGGAGATCTATGTAATACATTATCGAGTGGTTATTTATTTTGGTTTCATATAATATCATTAGACGTCTGGTTAAAATTGATTGATGCTAATGTGATGTTGTTTGTGATATAAATGGAGAGGTCGATGGAATGTGTTTTTATAGATGTGGTTGTTATTCATGATTTTTTATTAATTAAATTTAATTATATATGTCAGTTAATGAAGAATTATTTGGCCCAATTACATAATAAATGAATTGTTGGAGTAACTTATTAATTATACTTATATTCCTATCCATTTATTATTTTTTATTTTCTATATGACTCAGATCATCATAATAGTGGATTCAAGAATCAGTAGATCAGAAATGTGGTGACCAATAAGGTATTAGGTGGTTTCATTTTTTATAGTATTATCTATTTATTTGTTTAGATATTATTTTATTACATTTTATTTGTTAATATTCTCATGCATATGTTTTTTCTATTTATATAGGAGGATAATTTTCATATTTCAGGTTATTGTTCTATATTTAGGGTCTATTGTTTATAGTTAAATTGGTAATTAATCTTATATATTTTGATATTTAACCATCATTCAATTAACATTAATATATATTATTAATGGAATGGATTGGTTCCTACTATTGATTATATATCTGATTCAAGTGAAATCTAATAGGGGTTAGGTCAGGATAGTTTAGTATCTAAGTGACTGTCATGATTAATATTCGGTAATTACATGTATTTTTTTTTAAAATTCATTGGGATTATCTTGATAACATTTTTTGAAACATAATTCTATTCATAGACATGGAGTTCATGTAATGGTCCACCAAAAAAAATTTACATTTTAAATAGCGCTCGTGAGTGGCTTTTTAGAAAATGTGGAATTACTACTAAAACGAATCATGGATCAAATACCAGATTTCACCATAATGTTAAATTAGTGGGATTACCCTTGGTGCGACTAATGTTTAGATAGCGTTGGTCTCTCATGAGAAAACCCAAAAATTTAATAATTGTAAATAAAATAATTAAATAAATTTATTTTATTTTTAAAATCATTATAACTCACAAACAGTGACTCTGAATAAGAATCTGAGACCTCTATTGTTCTCATGAAGGCATTCCTTCCTCAGGTAGAGCGTAACATTAGTAGGCATGTGCAACCTTTTGAATGTAGTTTTTGGATGTAAATAAATTAATTAAATAATGTTATTTTAATTTTAAATCCTTATATCCCATGAAAGGTTGCTCTATTAAAATATATGAAACTGGCATTGAGTATGTGAGGGAATTCTTTCATTATGCGGATCCTAGAATCAGCCATCAAAGGGCGATGGGGAAGATTAGATTTTGGTATGTAAAGGTAAATAAAATAATTAAATAATGGAAATTATTATTATTTCTGAATCCTCATAACTCACAAATGTCAACTCAAGTTTTAGAATTTGAGACAACCATTGCGTTTGCAATTATATGTTCTCCTTTTAAAATACCTAACCTCAACCAGCGCAAGTAGAGGATAAATGGTAATTCATAGGTGGTTTAAGTGAAAATAAAATATAATTAATATGGTTCATTTATTCCAAATTGAGTCGATGCAATGTAGTGATGAGATGATTGTTTCATTCCGTAAATGAAATTTCATAATGGAGGTGAATCATCATATCATAAATGCTACAATGTGTTATCCCCATTTATTGGGATAATACGAATTGAAAATTAGATCTATATCATGAAAATCACTCTGAATCTTTGGAGGATCGTTGTTGAAAAACGACTTATGACAATCGCTAACAACATTGACCACTCCCCCTTCTCTTTGAGAAATCGTTCCATCGACAAAGGATCAAAGAGTTTCTTGGACAGATAAGCTTCAGTGAAATAGTCTTCCTCAAATCGACCATATTCTATAGATTAGGGTATGATTTTGTGTGATTGTTATTACTCTATTCTTTCTTTCTTAATAAAGAACCTTGATCAACCCACTAACTAGTTAATTTGCATATGATTTCTTCTTGTGGGATTGTGAATAACTATTATAGGTTGTTGTTGGGGATAAATATCACAGTGATTGAATTATTCTTTATAACCACACTAGAATGAATATATCTAGGAATTACTAGAAAAAATGAAATGATTTTTCATCGGGTGTTCATTGGGATCCCCCAATCTCTCTCATTAGTCTTCGTTAAAAGAACCTCAAGGTCACACGAAAACTTCGGGGGGGGGGGGGGGGGGGTCGAAAATGGGTCAGACCTTCAGAGTGATGGAAAAAAGTGAAGACTGTGTGGTAGTGAAGGTGACACCTAATGAATCTTATAGGTAGAGAAGGATCCAGAAATAGACAAGCAGAATTAGTCTATGGGGGTCATGGAGGCGATCCTAGGTGAGATGTGGTTCACCAATGTAGTAGAGGCGATGGTCGACCAGGCTGTGGAAAATAATTTGGGTGGTGCCAGTCGGCACCGTGTCAGTGCGGTCAACCCTCGGGTTTATCACATCACTGATCTGGGCATGCATACCCCATGTGATAGAGGTAAGAGGCCAACCTTATCCAGGAGTGTGCAGTGTGAACCAAACATCAGCCAACATCTGGGATGGTAGAGAAATCCAGCCTACAATAGAAGGCTAGGATTATGGCAAAAACTAATATATGGGGTGGCCTAAGTATGAGGTGAACCCCCCCCCCCCACTATTGTGGGCCAAACTAGATGGAAAATTGGTCCAGAGATTCTCGATTGGTCCACTGATCGACCTATAGGGCAGGACCATAGTCGAACCGTGACGAATCGTGAAAGGAAAAATGATCTATGTCAATGGGAAAGACCTAACTTAGTCATCCAAGACCCAACTGGGTTAGGCCACACGGGACCTATGAACTGGGTTGGTCAGGTCGGTCCAAAAAAGCTGAACCGAGCCCGGATTCAACCTGCCTCTGTTTACTAATATTAAAATATCATTCAGACCAAGATCTTGATTGTTGCGTTGTATATGACATTGGGACCCTTACGACGAGAAGGACCTTTGGTTATACTCTAAGTGATATTTTTTGTAGTTGAGATGTGACTTCTATATTGATGAGTATATTCCCCTAAAATCAAGTGTTCTATGAGAAGGAATCCTATAGATGGATGTGATGCGAAGGATAAGATGAGTAGGACCTCCATGGTCCAGTAAAAACGTTAAAATCAAAGGTCCAGTGGTCTTGTTTTCTTTAGTGGTTGATTAGGAGAGTGGACCTCTGTGGTGTAGAGGCCGAGTGGACCTTAGTGGTCCAGAAGCAATAAAGACCTCAGTGGTCCAATGGCTGAGTAGACCTCGATGGCATAGTAGAAGAGTTTACCTCAATGGTCCAATGGCAGAGAGGATTTCAATGGATTAGTATAAGAGCATAACAATGTGTTCCCGTAGTGGAGTAGACCTCGGTGGTATAATAGTAGAGTGAACCTCTATGGTCCAACAGACGTGTAAACCTTAGTTACTCATCAGGGATGAGCCCCGCCCCAGAATAAGATGATTTAGCTTTAAAACTGATAATATTACATTCTATACCAATGATTATACCTACTATATGCTATCATTTCTTTATATTATTTTTAATTGGTCTTGATTTTTGGTCTTGATTTTCTGGTTAAGGTTTCCTACTAAGTATTTTGTTACTCACTCTTGGACAGGTTTCACCCACACGTGTCATATCCTATGTAGGTGATTAATAGTTTGATGGATACCGTGGTTGCCCGGGGCAAGGTGGTGCATAGTGAGTCCAGATAAACTGGTGTAATTTTATGTCTACATGCAACTACCCATCACATACACCTCAGGTAGGGACTCGAATTGACAGGAAATGGGAGTTTCACATTCATTTGTGATTTTGGCCCTGTAATTTATCCCCTTTTTACTTTCAGATTGTAATGTACTTTCATAATTTTATAAATGAATGTTTTTGTTTACTTTATGTTTACATACCACATATTTAGTTTTATGTGTGTTTATAGTTTTAAAGGAAAATTGCTTCCTTATTTAGGATATACCTACATGGTGTTGGTCTCTATCCCCTGGACTATGGATGAAGGTATTGGGGTAGTCATGGAACAACCCCTAGGGGAAAGGTTGTTACAATGTGTTATCAAATTTCAGTCAGATCTACCCAAAAAACTGAGACTGTTTTAAAAAAACTTTTGGGGAAATAGTGTTAAGCATTTCGTGTTCATCATTTATGCCAGGGAGTCCTATGTTGGTATGATGGCCGACGTATACATATACTAAGACCATGAATTCTGATTTCCGACTCGCTACATGAAAAAACTTTTTACATGCATCTTTTCTTTTTTTCCCTCAAGATCATTTTGAGTCAGAGTAAGCTCATGAGGAATACCCATTGGACCATGGTACATATTTTTCTTTGTTTGAAGGTGCTTCAACGTATACAACTAGTCAGGATTCCACTAAATGATAATGAGGATAATCTACTGGGTTAAAAGATGGGTACATGGGTTAGTACTAGAGAAATAACCATTGGGTGGAATACCACATACAACACTACATATGGATAACACATGGTACTCATAGTACAAATTAATTATATGTGCAGGTTGAGTGCACTTCATGAGTTTTAGAGAAAGAGACCCCTCAGGTTCCAAGGTGAGCCTAACTCAACAGCAGCTAATGATTAGCTTGAAGTGGTAATTGAGATTTCTATCTAATAAGGGCATCATTAGATTAAAATTCAGTACTAGAAGTCAGCCATATATGTTTACCATTAGGGAGAAGACGAGGTTTAGATTACACTATGATATGATGAAGAGACTTTTCAATTGATAGTGATTGAGAACCTCTCTCTAAGAATGGACTCTTTCCATCAAAGTTAGTGTCTATGCATGCTCAATATATTTTGTAGATTTAGTGGGATGACATTTTGGTAGATGAGTATTCATTGAGGAATATAAAACCTTCCTCGTATTTGATGAATAGTATTGAATAATAAATCCGGGCATAGACATCTGAGAGAGATGTTTTTAGGGATATCTGAACTAGAACTGTTCCACTACACATTCCTACTTATTCTAGGGTGAATTATAGATCCTTTGTGGTTGAATTTCCATCGGCTGATAAGATATAACCATTGGAAGTCATTAGTGGGAAAGAAGGAAAATTAAATCAGTCTCAGAGATCATGGCTTATAAGGTGTGTCTATTTATCCTAGAAATTTGTAATGCATTTCAAAAGGTTAGAAAAGGAAATCTCGCTAGAGATTTTCTTGCCCGTCATGATGATGGTGAAACGATATATGGGCCACCGTGGTAGAGATAGTGATAGGATCATATTAATATATATGGTGAAATACATTACATAGAATCTAGGAGAGCCGCAAGATGTGGTATGCATTTCTTCATTTTACAACCCCATCCCAATGTGGTCCACATCAGTCATAGGAGCTAGAGGAATGAGTAAGGTGGTATATGCATTCAACTAATTATTATGACCCATGGAATCTTGTAATGATATGAGTTATAGACTCTGACTACTCTTAGCTTATATATTAATATACATAGGTGCAAATAATTCCCATTTTCCCAAAATTTGTTCAAGACCTATAGTTTCCAAGTTAACAGTTAACATGAACCTTATGAGTGGAGATACCTATAAGAGGAATCTCGATAATCAAACTTATGATGATGGTGTTATTTGACTATTGAGATGAATTTTTTGGTTAGAAACTCATGGTAGTATCATTGAAGCCTTACAATATTATCTTTGGAATGTACTGGTCATCCATAGTTCATGCCCAGATTGACTATTTGAGGAAAAAAGACTTGGAATGTCCACCGCATTTGAATGGGGTTTTACATGGTCGAAAAATATTTAAACCCAAACATAAAATGTTAAACACATTTAGAGAAGAGTTCATCCAATCACTCTTTATTCAGCTAGATTTACCAATGCGTCAGTGGATGTTTTGAGTTTTTAGTTCCCATAAATAGTGGTAGATCACATAGACATATTTCCAGAATATGTTTCTAGGAATACCTCCCCATAGGAGGGTGGACTTTTGAATCATTATACACCTTGAGATGAAACCAATATCAGCATCACTATATCATATGGAATTCATAGATCTTTTCGAGATGAGTGTATAATAAGGGCTTAGAATGACACATTTTTTGAAGTTATATGTGGATTAATGGCCCCTTTACCAGGTTTACATTGAGTATTAGTACACATTACCAAAGGGGCGTTGTACCGATACTTAAGTTGAAAAGAGAGGACTTTCTTGTTGAGAGAATGGTCCCCATATTATTTTCACCAATTATTATAGAGTTTGACAAGCACCCCGAAAATGAGTCTGTAGCGATAGTATTCACATTGCTGATGTGACAACACTAACCCCAAGAGTGAACGACTCATCATATAAACTGAACACACGAGTATCAATTATATATTTTATCAAAAGGATTTGCATATGAGATTGAGGTGTTGGACATAGTTCCTCTAGGACTATGAATTTGTGATAGCTTTTACTCCTGGGAAGGTGAATGTGGTGGAAAATACACTCAATAGGTGATTCAGTTCATATCTACTGAATGAGGCCTCAGAGATGATGGAATCACATTAGCTATCCTTCATGAATTAATAATAGAAAAACACTCATTAGTTGATGGTAGTTTCACTTCCACTATTATAGTGAGTTATGGACGCGCAACTCAGAGATTCCAGCTATGAGACTATATGTTCCTAGATGTTCAAAAAGCATGACCCAGATGGATGTTTGAAAGGTAGGGAGAATGTCATCCATTTCTGAGGATGCAACATATTACTAGTGGAATTGTAGAAGGTGGTGTGGATGGAGTTCTATATATATTTTTTGTCGGTTCATCCCGGTGAATCGAAGATATACCAGGACCCCCAACGTCATTACTGGTGGTCGAGGATGATGAAGGAAATGGAAGAGTTTGCCTCAAGATGCCTCACATGTCATATCAGGATTCATGTTTTACATCCTGATTTTGGTAGGGATTGTAGGTGAAATTTAGGACTAAGCTGTTCATGAGCACAACCTTTGATCCATAGATAGATTGTATGATGGAGAGAACCATACAGGCCGTGTAATACATGGTTCATTCTTGAATTCTTGATTTTGGTCGCAACTGGGAGGACATACTACCACTTCTGAGGTTTTTATACCAGAACATCTTCCACTCCCCCATCAGTATGGAACTATTTGAGGAATTTTACGGATGACCATCAAGTACATTGTTATGATGAACAACCCTAGGGGACTCAATAATTATGGTTCCAGAGATGGTACATGATACCTATGGGAAGGAACTAGTAATTAGAGGAGATTAACTATTGGATAGTATTGAAGAAATTCATATGATGATAAGAGATGGAATCATTTAGTGTTCCAGTAGGGGCAACGCGTATTCATGACGGTATCTCTATAACTTGTGATTAATAGATTTGGCCTGGCTGGCCTGTTATCTTTGAAAATCATCATACTATTACAAATATTGTTTATAGTGGATGAGGTGGTGTACTGCTTACCTATACTTCCATTGTTAGAGAGGGTGGATGATGTCTTCCATGTATCCCAGTTGAGGAGATACATGCATGACCCTTATCAAATCATCAATCCTAAAGTGATGGATATTGATAGTCGGGAAAAAATTAAAGACTACCCATTAAAGATAAATGATCGATATGAGGGGATCCTTTGTGGATAGTCGATTCCTCATGTGTGTGTTTTTTGGTAGCATAAGAATCTTGAGAAGTGCATGTGGGAGAAGGAGGCTCATATTCGTGTTCAGTACCACCATTTTATTGATAAACCATATTTTTCACATATGAGGATGTGATTCCCTAAGGTTGGCGTATTGTAATGTCCCAGAATTACATGTAAATTCATGAAAACAAATTTGATTATTTCATGACCAGGAACTGATAAACCATATGATTCTGAGTGCCAGGAATGGTTTGTAAAAAATAAAGTTATTTTTTAAATATCACGTGTGGGTGGGTTTCTTTATAATATTGAATAACACTTTAATAGGTGCACAAATCATAAATATAAGGGCACCATTGTGTTTAATGCAGAGGGTTTACCCTAGGCATGACTTCTGTTTAGTTATCATGGGTCTCGAGTGAGATGACCGAAATATGGAATAACCGTAAATAAAATTATTTTATTTTTTTAATATTTATAACTCACAAATAGTGTCATTGATTGAAACTCAATTACCACTGTTGAGCTCATGAATGTGTTTTTTCTATAGGAAATACCTAATATTGGCTTAAGGGGGCCTATAATTAATTGTAGTTTTTGGAAATAAATAAAATAATAAAATTATTTTATTTTATTTTCAAATCCTTATTTATCATAAATAGTAACATAGATTGAAAATATGATACCACCATTGAGCTTATGAGGGTGTGATTTCATTAGGCAGAGCCTATCATCTGCTGGTTCTAGATGGCTATGAATGATTACTTTTGGGTTGTGATAGCAAATAAAATAATTTAAATAGAATATTTTTTTTGATTTTCAAATCCTCGTAACTCACTAAAGGTAACTCAGATTGAAAATCTAAGAATACCATTGGATTTGTAATGATATTTCATATTTATGATTGATCTATCCTTGACTACAGAATGTTGAGAGTAAATGATATTTCATAGTAATTTTGAGGAAAAATAAAATAAACATAAAAATATTATTTTACTTGTAATTATTTCGTTGTAACATAGTGATGGGTCGACTGCTACATTACATAAATGAAATACTATATCGACATCAACTCAAAATAACAGAAAAACCATGATGAATATTCCCCATTTAATGGCATAAAAATTTTTAGATATCAGAGAATGATCTTGAAAATCAATTAAAATATCTAAATAATCACTATTCACAATCGATGATACCCATCAACATTGAGTACTCCCTCATCTCTTAGAGAATTCTCTCCCTTGATGATGGATCAAGGATATTCACAAACAGATCTCCTTTTGCAAAGAATATATCCTCGGATCGAACATTTTTTCTAGGTAGGAGTTTGAATCTATGTAATTTTCCCCCATTAAACCCTTCTAAATGAAGAACGTAGATCAACCCACTAACTATTTGATCAATAGATGATTTATTTTTGCGTGATTGTGAATAATTTTTTCAGGTTGTTGTTGGGGAAAATAATATTAGTGATTGAATTATGATTTGTTACCTGTATAACAAGAAAATATTTAAGCCAAAATTGAAAATGTAATAGATTGTTCATTCAGTGTTCTTTGTCATCCCATCTCTGAAATAAATCATTCTTTACCGATGTACCCACAAGGACACGTCAATTCATTGTTGGGTGGTTCCAAAAGAATAAGGACCTTCTATTTGATAAAAAATTGCAGAGAGTTCAAATAAGTGATGGTGAAACCCCAGAAACATAGAGGCATAGATAGATCAAGAAAATAGGCCATCAGAACAAACACAGTGTCTTATAGAGGAGATGGTCTATGGGACTACATAACGGCTGCCACATGTGGGATGCAACACGTCGAGGAGTTAGATTCCACAACTGACCTGGACACATGGGAGTAATGTGGTAGAGCTACATGGTGTCACATCAGCATGGTAGACCAATGTTTGACCTCTAAGAAGATCTGGACATGTAGTATGCAGACCGCATGGGTTGGAAGGAAGCAACTGACCATATCTGTTAATGTGCCGCACAAATAGAACACTAGAGGACATCTGGGAAGGTGGAGAGAACTAGCCCTCCGTTGTAGGATAGGAAGGTGTAGATAACATGACCACATGGTGACTTGAGCCTAAAGAGAACTATGCCACTGTGCAGCATGATGGGGTCGTACCACTCCAACCAAGTCAGACTAGGCTAGAGAATGCAGACCGGGTCTCTAGAAGACCGATCAGGTTGGACCAACGACTGAACTGTGACGTGTCCAGTAAGGTCAAATGGGATGGGCCAATGGGCTAATCTAGGCTGGTTCAGCTGAGAACTGACTAGTTTGGGGTCGAGTTAGCCTAACTATTTTTGTTCATGCAGCACAAGCGGGCCAGCATGATCAGGTTGATCCAACCAAGTCAGACCATGCCCGAATGCAACCATCCCATGTTTCTAAAATTCCAATATCTTTTTGACCGGGCATCCGATTGATGTGCCATCTGCAGTGTTGTGACCCTTGAGATGAGGCAGTCCAAAGGGTATACTCTATGTGAGACTTAATTGAAGTGGTGATAAAATTGATGTATTTAGATGTAGATTCTTCCTTACTGAATCTCACAACGAGAACGAATCCTACATCGGGATTTGACCCAAATGATATGACGAGTGGGACCATAGTGGTCCAATAGAGGAGTAGACCTTAATGGTCCAATGGTCAATATGACCTTAGTGGTATTTTATTAGAGGGGACCTTAGTGGTCCACTAGATGAAATGACCTATGTGGTCCCATAGCAGAGTGGACCTCAGTGGTTGAGTGGCATAGTAGACAAGAGTGGTCATGTAGCAGAGCGGACCATAGTGGTCCTGTGGCCGAGCAGATCTCAGTGGTTCAGTGTCATCGGGGACCTCAGTGGCCTAGTAGAGGAGAAAATCTTGATTGACCAATAGCATAGTGGACCTTTATGGTCCAGTATAAGACTAGACCTCAGTGACTCGCTAGGGATTAGTCCCTCAATAGTATAAGATGATTCATCTTTAAAACTAAAAATCGTACATTCTATACAATGGGTAACACCTGGTGTGATAAATCATTTCTTTGTGTTCTTTCTTAGTGGTCTTGTTTTGTGGTATTTACATTGTGGTTTGGCACCCTATAGAGAATTGTGTTACTAACCTATACACGTGCTTCAAATGTACGTGTTGTGTTCCGTGCATGTGATCGATGCTTCTACAGAGTCCTTGGAGGTTTGGGACTTGGTGGTTCTCATAGAAATGGGACGAACATGCATACATCTATGCTACATGAATCTAATTTTCACCAACCTCTATGGTAGGGTCTCGAGATGACAAAACAAGATATAATTACATTCTTTTGTGGTTTTTGGAATGTATTCTTTCCCTTTTGAAAATTAATTTTGTATTTTACTCTTTATAGTTAGATCAGTGACAATTGCAGGTTACGTTGTGTTTAGTTGCTATAGTTTGAGATTTCTGCGTTTATACAGGTTTAAAGGAAAATGTCTTCCCTCTTTGGGATATTCCCACTCGATGATATTTGAGAGACCATGCCCTTCAAATGAATGGATTTCATTTATCATGGCACGTTCCTTAGGGGATGGGTCATGACATTATTAAAAGGTTTTTAATGATTACACTAGTGATTATTTCATGGGATGGTAAGGTTGTTGTACTACGTAAACAAAATATATGATAAAAACTAGAGAAAATATATTGGGATACAATGAGACGTTACTATGAAAATACATTGATTGTCTATAAATAATTACTATGTAGATGATTTATGTCTATAAATTTTCATATACATGATTAAGAAAATACAAAATATTTTTTTTGTCATGATAATAGTTTTTGAATCAATAAACTATTTTAATGTTTTATATAAAGTTTTTAATGAACACAAATATTATCCCTAATATAATTATTTTTCAAATAATATAGTTTTAATTATGCCAATTTTATTGGAATCCTCAAAGCTTTTCACTTAAAATCATTTTGGGAATAATTTTTTGTACTCTGATTAATCCTAATTAAATCAAGTGATTGTCAACTATTACTTCTCCATACTAAGGATTACTGGTTCTTATCCAATTGAATGATGCAAGAATGTTCTCAAAGATTGATTTTTGATCTGAATGAATGAAAATGTGGGTATAAAATGAATATATATATATATATATTAATTCATTATGGAGGATTTTATTTATTTAAAATTCCTTTTAAAGTCACCATTTCAATAGGAATGTAAATGGGATTGATGAATTTGATGTTTACCACATATCTTGATCTTTTAGTCATGGTTTTTTTGATGATTAATTTATATGAGTACCAGATGAGTGGAGAATGATAATAATTTATAGATAATTTTGGAAGGTTTAGTGTAATCATATAAGATTTAGATTGATCATTATTGGAAGTTTTAGATGAATGATTGAAAGGGGATTTTTTTATTTAGATACTTAAAAAATGAATTCTGTATCTAATTTCCCTCAATGTTTTGAAACCATATATAATTTGAAAAAATGTCGACAAAAATTAATTTTTTGGTCACAATGTATGTTGTATTTATAATGATTAAAATACAATATTACTAGAAAATTTACCCTTTATATACATTATTAATCATTAATATATGTAGTTTTCTATGATAATTCACATCATTTTTTTGGATTTTAGTAAATTAGGAGTGAGAAATTATATCCTGATTTTCTATTTTTATTTAAACTCGTTAACAGAACTAAGCGAGTTGTGGTATTTTTTTAAGAATATAATGTTTTTATTTTGTTTCTATGGATATATTTATATATTACAGATAAATTTGAGGCCATTACTTACCCCAAAAATATTTTCCTCTATATTATGACATAGAGATTTTGATCAAGTGACTTTTTTGTTTTAATTTCATTTTTTTCTCTACATATTTAATTTTATTTATTTATAATATTTTTATTTAATGTTTTTATTTTTATAGTTATTTTATTTATTCATTTCCAATTTCTATTCTCCCATTTATTAATGTTCATTTTCATGTTTTATGTCACATTAATTTCATGGTATTTAAAATCGTTTGGTTATTTTATGTGTACATTCCCCTTTATAAAATGTGGGATTATTAATAAATATTAACATTGGTGTTTGTACAAACAACTATTGAATATTTTAATCCTTTTAGGGCCTATGAATATTCTATGGGAATATGTTATAATGATTATATTATCCAATAATTCATTGGTAATATATTATTTCTATCCTCTACCTTTAATTTTATCATTGTACTATCCAACACTATATCAATCAGAATTAGAGAGAGATATAATCCTCATGAGAAATCCCTTGTGGAAAATTATCCTGATTTTTCTGAACATATGAAATAATCCTCTATTGGATGAAATATTTGTTTTCAAAAATCCCAACTATATTATTATCACCACATAGTTATGTTAACAGTTCAGTGATATGTTAAAGATTCTCATTGACCAAACATACTTCTCAATCAATGTTTACTTAATAAAAATTTAATTTTTGTGATTGTTTATGGGGTTGTTCAAGTCAGGGGTAGACATAAAGATCACAAAAAATGTGATTTTTTCATCACCATTAAATAATACATGGTTTATGTGATGTATTAAATGGTATAAATCAATGTATATTTTATATTTTTTGTATTTAATTGGAAATTCAACACTGAATCAATTTGTGATGGCTCTACCATCATGGCGAAATTCACAAATTAAGTGGTTACTTCCAACTTATTCCTTTTGATTTGGAACTATTTAAATAACCAAGTATGATACTCTACCACAACTACACCACCCTTCCAATAGTAATATAACCATCTATGACATATCTCTATACATAAAACTAATCTAGTTGAGAGTGAATATAAGGTCAAAAAACCTAATATGGTTTTTCTATATTTCACCACTAGATTAAAATGTTTTCCACATGACCTCAGTAGATATAACATTATACTAATTTCCCAACCTGAATTATCTTGAAATAGTGAACATGATAGTAGTGAAAAATAAAACGCATCATGTATGAGTTATTTTACATGATTCACATATGGATTCTTATTCTCATATAGAAATGATTGGAGAAACAACCCCCATGCCTCTTATGAAAGAATATATTCAGGTGATTTCAATAAAAAATATTGACTATATTTTGGAAACTCTATGAAACATGTCATGGATTGAATCAAAGGTTAAAACGAATGTAATTAATAATTAACCTAAAGGATTAAATTTTACTATGATTCGATGTTATAAATAGATAATATCTTAAATGAAATAATTTTAATTTGGAAAAACCTATTAAAAACAGAAACATAAAAACATGTAAGTTCAAATTTTTTTATTTTCACTAATAGTTAATCATCATGGAATGCAGATAGTTTGATTGACTTCTACAAACCAAAAAAAATTATATTAAAGGTTCAAATTATCCTTAATATGGTATCAAAATACCTTCATAATTTTTATAGATGATAACCTATATCATACATGATTGGAGGGTTATTACTACAAATGCAGTGAAGATCGGTGCAATAAAATTTTTGTTTTAAATTTATTTATTTTTTGTATAATTATATTTATTTTTATTAAATAACTATTTTAAATTTCAATTTTCCAATTTTTTAATATTGATTAATTTTATTTTTATATTTTAAAATTTATTTATTATAAATATTACTATGTTTTTATATTATTTTTTATCCTCATATTTACTTCTTTTTTACCAATATTGAATTTATTAAATAAATGACTAGTTTTCATATCAGTTATTAGCATCCAAAAAAGAATTTATATTAAAACATTATTGAATATTATTTTGATTTAGAGTCTTCTTAATAGTTTGGAAACATTAGTTGTCCAATTTATTTTAACAAAGAATTCATTGTTAAATGGTTTCTTACATTCTTTACCATTATTTTTCTCTTCCAATCCATCCATGTTAATTTAAATATGAACATTCATCAAAGGAGGTTACTGATTTGTCTTCAAGACAATTAATTTTATAATAAACAAGCTCTAAGAAAAAGGAAACATATTAGCTCTGTCTTTGAGAAAGAATTATTATAGTGATATTTTTTAACATGATGTGATTAATGGAAGATGATGAACATGTTTATAGATTTGTAGTTTTATTAATACCATGTTATAGGTGTCAGCTCTTTAAACATTATAACAATAAATTACATTATATTATATTTATTCAAGTCTTAACTGGGAGACCTAGAGGTGGATTTTTGGAGATATCATATAAATTCAGGTGATTCAAATATGATATGGAAAAAGTATGTTCCCTATAGATTAATATTTTTTGGGATTATTTATATTTTTGAAATCCTACATACGATAGTATTTGGAGGGTTTCATAGCTCATCCCCAGAAGTACATATTTTTAATTCCAAGGCGTATCTTTATTACATGGTCAACATCTTGTAAGACAATATAAGGAGTGCTATAATATTTTTTATATAATTATGACTTTAATTTTATATTATTAAAGATGATAATTGAGTTATAGCATGATTTTAAAGCCAATGGAGATTACAGATGGGAATTTTAAAGAAATATTAATGTGTTTATTGACAATATTACATAAAAAAGTTTTACAATATGATGATATTATGGTTTTTAAATTTATTGGGATATATTGTAAACATTTAGTAATAATTAGCAAGTTATGTAATATTCATGTGCATGCAGAGCTGCATATAATAGTGATAATAATTATTCAACAATATGATATTTTCAAATGATGTTATCATTTCACATTACTAGTGTATAAGAGATTATATCATTGATATTTATTTTACTATTTAATAAAACAAAATACATATAGGGATTAGTAGATTGAGATGACTATACATTCATTCTATGAATTTATCATCCATTTGTATTAAATATTTATTAATATAGGATACATTATATAGAAATAATGAAATTTTTTAACAAAAATATTGACATTAATTATATAAAATGAATCTTATCACTGAAATTTATATATGACTATACATATAATATTTGTGATAGAAATTATTTATAGAAACAATGGTTATTGATAATGAATTAGTAAGAAATATTAAAAACAATTTCATATAGTTTTGGAGTTGTTGAATGATTCCTAGGATATTATAAAATATTATATGAATGTATGAGAATACATTTTGTAATGACCCAATATTTCATTGTATATTTAAAAAAAGGTAAATAATATATTAAATAGTATGTTTCACACACTATACCAACCTAAAATGAAAAAACATGATATATTTTGTAAATTAAATGAGGCCATTAAAACCTAGTCATTAAATTTGCTAATATAAATGGAAGTAACCATATAAAAATTCAAAAAATAATATAGGATTAAATTGATTCTAGAAGAGGATGTATTTATTTTTTATCCTATTTTTCTATACTCAAATGTGGGGTAGCTTTCTAAAGTGTTTTCCCTAGAAAAATATCAAGAAGAACTCGTGAAATTACGATTTTAGAAATACATTATATGTGAAAAGTTCAATCACATAGAGATTTCAATACGATTCATTATAGAAGAACTATAACCCAAAGCTACATCCATGACTTATGTAAAGATTAGGTGTTACATAGAGAATATATAATGTTATGTAATTATAATATACGATTTTATACATATATAAATATGTATATGCATATAGTTTTTAAATTCATTTTTCATCAATTTACAGTTTTCATATATATGTATTTATCAAAATATTTATTTCAACTGACAAAAGTAATTTAAATATTATTAAATAATAATAAGATATATTTAATTTATTAATAATATTTTTGGTGTATATTATTTAATAATTTTTACCAAAATTATTGGTAATATTTGAAAAGTCAATTACCAATTAAAAGTTCCTTCACTATATTTTATAATTTTAAAGAAATTTAAAATGTATACTTATTAGAATTTGAATTATAACAAATTAAATTCATTTTCAGATTTTTTATAAAAATAATATCCAGATAATATTTTTTTGATATTTTTATAAAAAATTTTTTGAACAATGAAATTTATTGTTTTTATTATCACTTTAAATTTTGTGGAATTATTTGTATACATGTATAATGTGGAAAAATATAAATTAATTTTATAGAAAAAATATTATTTAATCATTGAAATAATTAATTTAATAATACTTGTTATTGTGACAGACATATAATTGATAATTTTTATCTTTAGTAATATTTTTATCATAATTGATTTAATACATTATAAATTCATTTTGTTGAAATTAATTTTTAAAATATTCATAAATTGAGTAATGAAAATGAATTTAAAATTTATAACCAGTGGGATTTATTTGTATAATATTTACAACTTTTTTTATAATGAATAAGTTAGTATATTTGAAATCTAGTTAATGCAGTAAAATAAAAAATGGTGAATGTTGTATTTCAAGGGGTAATTGAAATTATACATGTTTAAAAATGCATCAATGATTATCTTGAAGATTTCATGACTTTATCTCATCTAAACCCCAATTTTTACCAAAATTTAAAACCACTTTCCTTGAGAGTGGAATATTAGTTTTCAATACTTTATGATATTCATAAAAATATCATCCCACGTTACTTATAAACGGTTATCACCTATCTTAACATCCCATATTGACAAAACCTCATTTTTGTAGGAAAAATATTTCCTTAACTCTAATAGTAATTACTATACTTATTAAATATATTTTTTTTCTCAAAAGACTATCCCTAAAAGGATTAAACCCCTTCACATAGATGAAAAATTAAGAATCATTGTATATATTCATAACATCTCTCTCATTTCTATATCATCTTTTACACTACTTGTCCATAATCTTTTATTAAACCATATTATAGTTATATAATATATATAACTAGTATATTGATCTTATATTTATGTGAATGTATAAATATTAAGAAACTTATCCCTTCTCCATTATGTAAAATAAGAACATGAAGATTGTGTTTGTGCACACTACATCTTGCACAGTAAAATAAATTCCAATTTTTCAATATTTCATCAATGGATAGATCATAAAATATGTGAAAATGATAAATAATAATTTTAGGGTATTAATATTGACATATTAATAAAAATTTAATCACAAATAACTCTTCATAGAGACAAATAATCATGATAAATTAATGTTCTTAAACAAGAAAACTATGTGGAAGACATATTATTCACAATCTATAATTTTTTATTATTAGTAAAATATTATCTTAGTTATTAATAATCTTTTATATCAAACTAATAAACACTATATTTTATAATTTTTATTATATTATAATTTTATTTTAGCTAAACCAGATCATAATTATTCAGTAATCGTGGTATATTCATTTTTGGGTCAGTTTGACCAGGTTCATGAAAAGGACTATTAACTTATATCACATATGAATATAAAATAATATTAATTGTATTAATAAAATATGATTTTGTCCTATATTATTTTAAGTATAATATCAATATTTAATTAATAAACTAATAAAACACCGTTAATGTTTAAAAAATGACACAAATATATTTATTAGTGAATTCATCTTCTAAGATAAAGACTAATTCTTGCATGAAAATAAATTTAAACTTTATAATTAATTATAAGTAATCCGTAATAGTAAATGTTATCATATTTTAATGATAAATGTTATAAATAGAATAAATACTAACACTGCTCATATTAAACAATTACAAACAATAAAAATAGTAAACACTCAATGAATGAAAAATCAGAAAAAAACTCCCTAATATATATATATATATATATATATAATTTGGTGGAATGTTTATAAATGGGGAATAAAATGGATATATTTTTTAGTAATTTTATTGTTAATAATTTAATAAACTCAATTAAATTATTAAGGATGTTTTTGAAAGGTCTATAATAAATAAGGACCAATATAATGGATTTCATCACAAATTCCCATTTTTGATTCATTTTATTTATTATATACATAATAGATTTTATGTCATTTATATTTTTTATAATGCATATTTTATTACAAGAAATCCATTTTATTCATGTTAATTTACGTTCATTTTAAATACCTCTTTTTATAGAAGTTTTTATTTGAAATGATCCTACGTTTTAATGGATTTCCTAGTCACAATACATATTCTCAAAGACATGTTACATTTTATCCCCCATATATTTTATATAGTTTTATATTTATTATATATACCCTAAATGGTTTATGAATAATTTATTTTTAATTAATTATACTTACTTATTTTTTTTTAATTAAATGGTGTTGAAACAACTATTAGACCAGTCATTATAATTTCAATATTATTCCACCTTCATTTAGGAATGCATTGATATTATAAATCAATAATATTTTGTATGGTTTAACTACTACCGATTACTTTTTATTATATTACATTTTTATCATAGAAACATAACATCCTGTCATTCTATACATTTTTTTTCTTTGATTAATATATTCTATAAAATAAAATGTTACTTTTAGTAACGCAATATTCCGTAATGGTTTATAATGTTTATCCTTGATCATTGTATATACATTGATATTGTATATCATGCATTTATATTGGGAGAAAAATATAGATTCAAATGTACTGTATTAATTATTTCACATCCTTCTTGAAAATCAATCTATGATAATAATAAATCACACTGTTACGAATGATTTTTTTCCATCATTTTGAATAATTTCTTTTCCCACCATTATCATATTTGATAATTGATATAATAATAATGTATTTTTTCATGTGAACAATATATTTCACTTGTAATATTTTCAAAATAAAATTTTATCTTATTATTGAGGACGAATGATTTAAATAAATGTGTTTTAATATATCAATAATATTTTTTTTAAAAAATCTTGTTTTCTTTTTATTTCATCCTCCACATTATTTAGAGGAGCTAGTTTTCATGAATTTATACATTATTACCCATCCTAACAAAAATTTATTATGTTCTTATTTTTTCTAAATTAATGTGATGTATATTGATTAGGTTTTATTGGTTTTTAAAGTGGTATATTTTTAAAAAAAAATTGTAAAGTATTAATATTTATCTGGTTTAATTAAATGATGACTAGATACATTATTGTGAAAAACATTTATGGTTAATATTTAAGTGATTGGTGGGACCTATATTTTCATACAATAAATTGGGTTACTATTTGTATTATATTATATAATGTTGAAATTAGTATTGATAATTGATCAATATTAGAAAAACAATTATGAAAACCAATTCTCAGGGGGAAGAAGTCTGTTATTCAAGATCCATTATTGTAAATAGTTTGTTATAACAAAACATCTTTATGAAAAAGAGTTGATATATTATCCATAATGTTGGGTTTTTATTCATATATTAGGTGCAAATTATTTTTACACAGAACTTGGATAATCAAATGGCTCATTAAATTTATTTCCTTTTTATAGTCCATCCTCAATGTTGTTTTTTTGATAATTTCATATTACATGTTCTATTATTATGAAATATTTTTTTTATGATTTCAATTTTTTTAATCAAATAATACTCTACTACATATTTATTCCCATATGTATCTGATCTCACATTGGGTAACATGTTCTTATGTTTATTATTCTCATAATAATAATTTGATCCCACCCCATTTTTGTTTTCATTTCCCAATTCATGAAGATGATTTTGACTTGACAGATAACTTTATTAACATCCAGCAAAATAAAATTACTTTCAATTTTTTTAAATAATATAGTATATTTCGATTCTGTAACTAGTATCCAATGATTTTAAACCACTGCATTATAATTATTTTTAGAATATTATATATTATAATTTTTTTATTATGTATGTTTTGTAAAATAAATGATGGTGTATCTTATGTCATGGAAAAATTAGATTTTGAGGATAGTGATAATGTAAATATAAATTTATTCTCCTCATCATGGGAATCATAGTTTTGGTAAATGTATAGTGTTTTATATATATTTAATATAATGTCTTTAATATTTTTTTGTAATTGGAATGTATCATGTTATATTTTAAATTTCCTGTTTTTTGGAGAGTGTTTATAAATTATATATATACTTGAGGTTTAAATATGTAATTATTAAAACTCTAATTACATTTATTTGGGAGGGTTTTAAATTGAAAAGTTAATATATTATATGAGAATTCTATAAATATTGATTATATTAAGGATAAAGTGTTTTGAGGAAGTTTTATTACCAATTTTTTATCTTTTATAAGCATCATATTTTAGAAGAATATATTGGGAAATGATTAATGTAGGTGTGGGGTCAATATCAAGAGTTGTTTTTTAATTTTTATTAATATAATGATATTGAATCATATTTAATAAGTGAATTAATTATTCTCTCTTCTATTTTTTTTGGTTTTGTGATTATAAGATTACTGATTAAGTGATATCCCATAGGAAATTGTGATTTTTAGGGTTTTTGAACCTACAAGGGATTATTTTTGACTCCCTTGTCTGGTAATCACATTAGAGGACTTAAATGCAGACGCCATAATTATTATGGTCCTATATTTTATACTTTTATTAGTAATAGGTAACTAAAGTATTTGTATATTCTTTGAGATTGAATAATGTTATTATATTAAGGTCAAGAAAATAAAAATGTTTTCATGAAAAATTATATCTTGGTTAATCCTTTGTTTATTGAGATTTTTCTTGGATCATAGGGTCCTCTCAATTTTCACTTTATGTTGAGAGTTGTGTTGATTTTATACATTTTATAGGATTTTTATATCTTTCTATTGAAGTATGATGTGGTATAATCCATATTTTTTTTGTCAAATAAAAATTAGAATTTTGATTTTAATACAATAGACATGTCAGGGAGGTATTCATATATATATATGAGAAATTACATGGTTTCAATATTTGTTTTCTTGGTGGAGTATAATTTAAAGGGGGGATATCGTGGAATTACTTCATGTTCATTATTCTCACAATATGCTTTAGTATGATTATGTGAATATAAAAACAATATGTCATATTGAACTTATCGGAGTGGGGGAGAGAAGTCTCAATTTTTTCCAATTCCATGTTGAAAAATATATGTGGTTTAGGGAACTGAAACATGGTATATAAACCAGATATTATTATTATAAATTATATTATAAATATATATATGTATTCAATCCCATATATATATCATCTACCCTGGGTGACTGAGAGGTTTTTGGGATGATTTAGATTCCCCAATATGATTTCATAGTCTCTTGGATTTTTATGATCAATCAATTAAAAATTAAAATGTATATAATTTAAATTTCCATATTATTCACTCAATTATTTCTTCATTTAAATTGATGGTATTTTATTTTAGTAATTTTTGAAAAAAATAATTATGTGATAACATTAATTTATTAATTTTTGGTTAATGTGATGATTGGAAAAGGATATGTTCTTTAACAATTAATGAAATATAATAAAAAAATAAAAAAAACATGTTCTTACAAAATATAAATGATATGGATCAATGAAGCTTAATTTGTGAGAATAAATATACAAATGAATGGTTGAAATGATAATCTACTTATTTTTTTATTGTAATATGTGAAGTTTATGTATGTTAGATATTAGAGAATAATGCGGTTGAGATGATGAAATTATTGAAACATGATTAATTATGAGTTTTGGATACAGATAGTTAGAGTATGTTTCTCGAATGTATTTTTGGCATAGTGTATAAATTTTAAAGATAATTTTTAATATGGATAAATCAGTATGATATGTTTGTTGATTTTATTGTTGTGTGTGAATTATGGTTGTATATATATTTATGTTATTTTAGATATGTTGTTAGCTTATATTTTATACTACTTTACCCTTATTGTATGGGTATCATCAGTCATTTTATGTTGTGTGTAAATCCCTATTGTTTATGATATAGAAGGAATATTGTTTTCCCACTAGAAGTGAAATTATTATTGTTATGGTTTTGGGATACCAACATGATGTTATTATAAATGTTTTTGTATGGTCCTCATTTTATTAGCATGTAGTTTTATTGTTTTTTGGATAATTTAATTATTGGTGGGTCTATAATGTAAGTATATTGATATTATTGTGTTTATGTCTAATATTTAGAGGTGGATGGAATGCCTATTTGAAGATGGTCATTGTAATGCTTAGGATTTAATTACAAAAAAATTAGGATTTTCTTTATAAAGAATCATTTACATAATACATTTAGACTTATTCAATAATGTGATTAAATCCTCAATTATTAATTTTAATAAATTTCATTTTATTTAAATAATCTAATTTTTAATTCATAATTAGAAAATAATTCTGAGGTGATGTCTATATGATCTTCTTAAATATATGATATGTACCCAGATAGTGAAAAATAACGATTTTATAAAAAATTCACATTTATAAAATTATGATGATATAAAAATAATTTTAGGGTTTATGAAACTATTTGAGTTGAATATATATATATATATATATATAATCAGTAATATAAGGAATATATGAATATATTTTTGACCTTATAAATATAATCATAGTATTCTAGAAATATAATTAATGTCTTTATTCAAATAATACATATTTCTATTTATTTTAATTTAATAAATTATTTAAATGGAACCATTTATTTTTTTGTATTGGAAGAAAAATAAGACTCCTCATATTTTAAATAATCCAATTAATTCTATTACAATTTATATTATTCTATACATTTTTTTTCTGAAATTATTATCAGGTTTATAATTTTTTTTAAAAAAATTTGTGATTCATTTCATTTTGAGATCATATAATAAAATAAATTTCTATAATAGGCCAGTTGTTATATTATGTTTCAATCACTATAATTTCTATCTAATTCTTTTTTTGGACCAAATGTGGATTAATTATGAGTTATATTTTTATTCAAGGGTTTCTAAGGCATGATTGTACCTTGGTACCATAGTGGGTGGAGAAAAGAATGAGGCCCCATAGTAAGTAGAAACGTTTAAATCCAATCTAAATGGTTTCCGTAACCATGCGTGCTGTGGGTAGTGGGACATAATATTCTAAAATATTAATAGAATCCCAGTTTCCAATGGATTATGCCCACATAGGTATCTCTGCAATTTTTAGAAGAGACATTACCATTGTAAGTGAATAATTAATCAATTTGTTCATGGTCCAACTTTATGTAGTTGGAGGTACATGGTTAGTGCATTATTTGGACAACCATATGAAAAAATTATAAAATACAATTATTTATAGTCAATGAAAAAAATTCCTTAATAAAATAAATCCTCACCACTATTATTTATTTTCTAATTCCAGTAGATAGAGTGTTATCTTCTAATACATTTAGAGATTTTCCTCCTCAAATCTAAGTTCATTGATTGAAATTCAATTTGGAATCTATTTGGAATTATTATCATTATGTTGAATATCCACAAGTTTGAGTTGTTATCATTTATCTTACTTTACCATTTTCATCATCTCGATGATAAGGTTATGGTGTAGGATCATCAACCTTATTCATACGGAGTTGATACATTATTTCATTTTCTCTTGATTCTGTAAAAACAAAGCGACAATATTGGATGAGCAGAGTAATAATATAATGGGATATTTTTTTTGTAATTATCCCTTCAGGTAGTGATGTTCTATAATATGTTATATGTTTCATATGATGGTTTAAATATTAATCCCTCTAAATTCAATTGGGATTAAATAGGTTATCCTACATAGAACCAAATCGCATGATAAAACTCAATTTATAAAAAAACATTCATCCATGTGTGATTTTCCTCACTAGCTGTTCCCTCTTAGATTATGAACTGGTTTTAATGGTTATAAATCAGAAAATACATATTGGTGTGTTTGGGATTACATTTTATAGAAACTTTTTTATAAATAGTGGATGGATTTTGTGTTGTGGAAAGGCAAACACCCTTATCAATTATAAAGAATTAAATTTAGTGTGAGTGATTCATCCATGTCACCTGATTAAATAGAAAAATTATTATTCCTTGGTTATTAATGAATGATAGTGAATTATAAACCATTTGTTCGCTCATATTAAGGAAAATTTTACTCAATACTATTATTAAAATAGGCATGGAATCAATTTTTACAAATATTATATATTCATGAAGTTAGCGGTCATATTTAAATGGTAATGGTGACCCATATTAATGATAAATCATTATTGGTATAGTCTACCATCTTCTCATAAATGGTTGGGAATGACGACCCTAGTTATATTTAAATATTCCTAAAGGCCCTTATGCAGTTTATCTTTATATATGCATGGAACCCCTTTATATAAATGTGATACTGAGAATAATAGACCTTTATATTTATATGGAATAGGAATGAAACCCCTATACAATGACTCATTAAAGGATAACGTATATATGATACTAGTCATGGAGACCCTTTTTGTTTTATATGGGAATGATGCCCCTTACTATGATACTAGGAATCGCATTCCAATACAGTGATATAGGTAAAGGAATCCAATTACTATGAGACTGGGCATGGTGATCCCAACTATTTTGATTCTGTGCATTTTATACCCTTATGCATTAGAAAAACATTCATGTGTCGAAACAAGTAGTTGAAATATTGTTTCCTTGATGAACCATAAATGACCCATTTAAAGTTATTACTTTGTTTTTACATTATTATATCGTAACACTATCATGTTATATCAAAAGACTATATATTATTGATGTTGTCTTTGGTGGACTGTTTAGTTTATCACCCACCCAATCTAGCTCACTGATTATACCCTAGAAGAATATTTTTTGAGGTTTAGTTAGGTGGAAGTATACTCATATAGATCTATGAATAATTAGATGAATTAGTATCAGATCATAGTAGTAGATGGATGGATTGGATATCGGGATGTTTGAATATACATTCTTCTTTTTTATAATGTTTTGGACCATGAATTATACTGATAACATGTTTACATGTGTACAGGTTTTCCATGTTTTTTATAGAAATTACATCATCATCTATTTTACATGATTCAAATTACAGATTTTGATTATAATTTACTACTTGGATGTTTAGTTATACTTCATAAATGGTGGGTTATTGATATGTTGTTTTGTTGTATGTTTCCACAACATATCAATTTTTTTATCAATTATGCTCCACTCAGATATAAGGGATTAATCTCCCATAACCATCCTTAAGATCCTCATTTATTGTCGTTATTCATTGGCATATGGGGAGGCTCGACTGAGGCCATGTGGCCCACAATCACAGGGAACATCCACGAGGAACTTAGGTCGGGATATCAAAAAGTGGTGTTAGAGGTTTATTTTATTACCGTACTATTTTTAAGAAAATATAGAGTAGATTAGGAATTATTTGGAATTTGGTTATATGGCATTCTAGGGAATAGATAATCTATGATTGGGGAAAAATCCATATTGCATGGATTAAAGATTTTTTGTTCTATTTTATTATTATTATAGTTTATTTGATTGAATTATTCAATGATAAACATATATTTGGATGTTATTATTTATTTTTTAATAATTTTATAATATCTTTTTATCAATGAGATTATTGAAAGGAAGCATCGATAATGAATCATATTTTTCACCTTTTAAGAATGTCACATGAATGCATATTACATGACAAAAATGAACATTTTTTCCATTTATTTTCATTACCTTGCATGATTAATATCTATAAATATAATTTTTATCAGAAGATTATTTTAGTTGGTGATTGAGACACATAGATGGTTCATAGGGTGCCTTCTAAAACCAAAAGAGTTCTTCATTTCATAGTTTATTGTAAACACCCAAAGAATTCAATTATGACAGCTTGAGTAATTGACTATTGGCAACATCCACTATAACATGTTATTTAATGGCTTGTATAGTTGCCAATTTTTTTTTCATAATGTGTATAGGAACGTATAGATTGGGGTGGAGAACCATTTCGTCAAAAATCTAAATAAATTTATAATATAAATATTATTGAAAATAAACATTGAATCAGAAAAACATAGAGCATGACTATGTCTCATGATTAGTAGTGTGAAAATGTTGTGTCTCTTTTGTTTAATATATATGATTTTATATCCTAGACCCAACTCCTTGATCTGGTGTAGGGTTGTGATTTTTATATTGGAAGGCTTGTACCTATACAATTTTTTTATCTACAATGTATCACTCTTAGATACTATCTGAGGCTTGTGATTTTAATTTTTAGATCATTGTCACCATGAATTCATCTAGTCATATTCCATGAGGATAGTGATGAACATACTCTAGAGGTGGTGGACATTGATCCATATGTTATACATCCAGAAGTTCCACGTATGGAATATATTCATTTTCTCATCATGTGATCGGATGTATGGTTTCAAGGTAAGTTCCTAACACTTATACAGATTAGGTTGGGTGATCCATGCTCAACCACTTATTTGTGATAATTGACTAAGGATTTTATGTAACATCATAAACACACATTTGTAGGGGATACAATTCAAAAAGCAATAGAGACCACTCTAGAGATATTCATGTATATATTTGATCACATGGAGACACCTATTGAGAGAAAATTAAAACATGCTACATATAAGCTTCGAGGATCCATCAAATTCATGTGAAATATTCTAAATCCGGAATGTCAGTATTGGGTATTAAATTGGAGGGATTTCTAGTCGAGATTCATTGACTATTTCATTATTGATACATTGAGAACTTCCCATTCCAGGGAATTCATGAACATTATGTAGGTTTATATGATATTAATAAGGTATTGATAACATTTAACAGAGCTTCAACACTTCATACCTAACTATATTACTAATGAGAGAGGGAGAAAAAAACGTGTGATTTGAGCATAGCTGGAGGAATCCTATTCATTTATAAGTATTATTGTTTCTGATTTTCTAACATATTTAATATAGTGACCCATGATCATATAACAAAGAATAACCATATAGAAGAAAACTATGTGAGATGGGGTGGTGTTGAACTAACATAGAGCAGTGGTTTTACTAGATCTTAGAAGTGACACATTGAGATTGGAAGCATGATATGTTGTAGCCCGTTGACACCCATAGACAGTTACATCTTTTTAGCCAGTTTTCAGAGCCTATAAATTAGAAAACCCAATATTGTTTAGATAGAATAGTGTGTGGATGCGGCAGAATACTGGGGAATCTATAGAGTTTCTATAGGACATTCCAATTTGTTTTGGGTAGTTGATTATTATGTCTCCATCAATATTTGTGACATGGTTATGTAACACCTCTCTAGGTAGGTAACTAGAGTACTACTATCCATAAAAGAATACAATGAGGTCATCTCTATAGTATATTATATTTTGATATAAAACTCATTAATAGAGGATCCACCATAGGATTATACTATAGAATATGATGACTTCCTACTTTTAGATAAGATTATATGGGTTTCTTTGAACATTATAGAGGAGATGATATAGTAGTGACATGCTCTTCAAGGGATGTTCACCTGGGTATATCTTAGATATAACTTCACATGAATCAAAAGTACTGGTTTCTAGAGAAGAGAATAAGATAGTAGGATTTATCAATAGGTGATCCACATATTAGCATATGAAGGAGAAACACAATTTTGAGAAATAAAATTGGAAGATGTTGTGATTGAATTTCCCATTAGCATTATGATGTTTCATTGAGTAAGTGACAAAATTTTGATAGTCGTTGATAGAATAATGAAAATTACCCACATTCTTCATATTCCTGAGACTTTCTTAATTGGCGATATTTAATGTTTGTTTGTATATGAGATTTATATGGCCACACAAAGTCACTTATCATATCATTTCGGATAGGTAAAATATTTTCACATTGAGGTTCTATAAAATTTCATATAATGATATGGGTATACATGACCTTCTCAGCACAACCTTTAACCATTTAACCGATGGAAAAAAAGAATGGACCATATATGGGTTGGAGGAAATGCTCTAGGAATTTGTCCTTGATTTCAGCTGTTCTATGGAAGAGAATATCTCTATCATTTATTTAAACTATAATAATATTTTTAGAAGATGATTTAGATAGATCCCTAGGAATCTATATAAAATATATCATGTCGATCATCCCTATATTAGGTAGAGGTAGGAAAGGTATCACTAATGGGTCATTGCCTTATTCAAGAGTAATCATAATAGGTTTAGTTGACCCATAAGTAGATTTATACATCTAATTCTAGACGTAAATATTTCAATCTCATTGTCAATGATATATAAGTATCACAGTTTGATGTTTTTTTATCTAAAAAATAACACATAATCATCGACATAGATATATAAACAAGAAAGGGGATGTGTCTAGATGATTTTTTGGGAAATATAAGATTCTGTAGGGAATAATTAAAAAATAATATTGGTTCCATTTACATCAAAAGTACCCTTCATTGCCTCAAATATTCCATATATTATAGATTCACTAATATCACACTGACCCGGCTCATACATTTGATCATGTGAATTTAGAACTAGATAATGATGGTTTTATTACGGAGTATCATATACACATCATTAATCGGTCTCCAAAAGATGTATGAGGACACTCTATCCCTTTATTATGGGTGATATGGAATCAATATTGGGTACAATATGATTCTTGGGAGTGGGAGGATAGCATTCTTACTCTCTGTCTATAGTATTTCTCACACATTGTTTTCCAACACATGGAAGGTAAGCTAAGGAAAGAAATCAATTATTGGGGAAGAATGTAAGAAGAGTTTTTTAATATCAATTATGAATCCTTTTATCGTAGGAATATTTTTACCTAATATGGATGCCTTATCACTAGTTGGCTGTTTTAGAGTTTGTCGGGGATTATTAAGAGTTCATAACCCCGATATGTACTAAAAACAAAATAGCCCACATGGTTAGTAGAAACCATGTGATCCAGTGCACACAGTAATCCAAAATATTATAGGTGTAAGAAATGGAACTTAAGAGGCCACAATTTTTTAGGAAATTTTTTATCCTATGCTATTAACCTATGGGGGACCTCGTATTTTTTTAGAAATTCCAGAATCCCAATTAGCACACATTTTATCAAATCATGTGAGCAAAACTATGTGGTTTACCATCTTCAGTAGTGGATGAAAAACAGTTGACATATGGTTTTTACAACCATTCCATGGAACCGTGTGCCCAAATAAATTATATGATGACCAAAATCCCATTAATGAAATATATCTTCACCCTTCGTTTTAATTTTATTATTCTAAGGGATAGAATGATCTGTTCTTTTGACATTGAAGAATTTTCCTTTAATAAAGCTAATTTGACTTTAGATTGACAAATTTGATATATGGTAGTAACAGAATATATTATTTTGATCATTTTATCATTTTTTCCACTATGTGACATTGTTTTTATGTAGCCTATTATTCCAAATTTTTAGGTAATTGATTCGTTTATCAGTTTTCTCCTGATCCAGGACAATAAGAAGTATGAATACTGGATAAGGACACAAATAAATAATTGAGGTAGGTGGTATAGTAATAATCGATTCAATTTTTGATGTTTTATAATGTGTGATACTCGATACATTCCAGTTTCACTATATGTTTCCCTTAAATTAAATATCCCTTATATCGGTTGTCCTATTTGGAGCCGAATGACTTGTTATTACCCAATTCATAATGAGAGCATCCTCTTCATAGTGATCTATTCCATTGGGTATTCTATCTTATATTCCAAATTTTATTTTGATGTTATAAATCCACAATAACTATTTATGAGTTTTTCATTACATTTAAATATCAATATTATATTGATAATAGATGAATTTTGTGGCATGGTGAAATCAATTCCATATCAATTATAATGAATTGATTTGACTGTGATTATTATGAACACATCACCTAGTAGAATGGATCTATGTTCATACCATATTTATGAATGAATGTGAATGAATCATGAACTATCATTTATCTCAAATCAAATATAGTGATTACTCAATAATGTTATGATAATGTGAATGAAACCCCTAATTCTATATATTATATGGTAATTATGACCATAGTTATATTTAAATGGTCATGATGACCCTTGTGCATGAAATATCTATATAGGAATGGATTCCATTATACTATATAATATTTGGGCATAATTTCCGTAGTTATATTTAAATAGGAAAAATGACCCTTGTGTAATACATATATATATATATATTTGGGAGCATGGGATAACTTTATATTAATGCAGTAATAGTCATGATGAACTTTTATATTTATATGATACAAGCATGGAGATCCTTTACCGTGACATGGGAATGTTGACCCAATATGTGATACTTGTTTTGGAAACCCTTATTTTTATATATGGGAATGACAATCCTTATGGTGATACTGGACAGTGAATCCAAAAACTGCGAAATAGGGAATCTTGTCCATATACATTGATATCAGTCATAGTGACTGATTATCTTTTCCTTACAGGCATTCCACCCATAAATTATTTCAAAGATTGTCCACAACAGTATAAAGTAAGTAGTTTTAGGAAGGTTTATATCAGAAACCCGAGATGACCAATTTACAGTTATTATTAGTCCTTTACATTATTATATCTACAAACATCTATGTTGTAAAAATATACTGGATGTTTAGAGACATCATTATTGGTGGATTTTATATTTTAGGGCACATAATATCTAGGATGCCAATGGATCCTGGAAAGACTATATAGTTTTAAGTGTCGATATGGGGAAGGATCTTCTAATTCATGCGTGACTACTTGCGCGACTTATTATCGGAGCATGGTATTAGATTACCAGGCTGGTGCATGGGATGATTATATATTATTTTCTCCTTTCTTACAGTTTGAATAAAACATATTTTATTTAATTTTAATTACAGTGGGTTCCTGGTTTCCGTATTTTGTAAATTCAATAAATCATTATCTAATGTAAATGATTTAGTTACTACATTTTATTATTATTTAGTTATTTGATGTTTATTTATGCTTCATCTATGAATGGTTAATAGGACTATTTTTATTGTGAATACTTATAATACTTGTATACTGTTTTTTATTGTTATAAACTCTAAAATAATTTCCTAGTGTCCCCTTGGACACACCCCAATCCATAATTCTATTCAGCATCCTCTTTTGTATGGGGAGGTGATCTTGAGGCCATGTGGCCCAATGTATATGGGAACATCTAACTGCCACCTGAGTTAGGACATCAAAATTTCAATAAAATATAGGATAATAATTATATAAAATGGTTTAAATAATTGAAATTATAAATAATAATAGTAGGTTATGATTTAAACTTAATTTTTTTCTTAATGAATAGTAAGAGTTGTAAATATTTATCATATCATTTAAATGTAAAATTAGTTTAAAGGGTTGAAAATAATGGGATAAAAATTCAATACAACATATAATACATTTATTTAAACCATTGGTAGTTATTATTGTTCCCTATAGAACATAAATGTTCAATATGATTCATGTTTGGAGATTTTTTCTTTTGTAAGATAATAAAATATTTTAATCATATGGAAATTTCAAAGTGCTTCCAGTCCCTCTCTTATAAATGGAATAAATTCCTACATTCCTTTACACACTATAAAATCCATATATCTCTAAAAAATGCATTATAATACATTATTAACATCCATACACATGATCTATAATAATTTTTAACTAAAAATTCTATCTTTTTATGGTTTTAGGTTTAATCTAAAAGAGGGTGTCTAATAAATATTTATATATCATAATAAAGATTTTTAATTTAATTTCATCATATAAATCCTTAAATTATATGATAAAAATGATTATATAATAACATAAATATCACCCATACACAAATAAATTATATTTTTATTTTCTAAGACATTTGAATTTTCTTCTCCATCAAACGGGTAGTGAAAGCGTCATCCGTGCGTATGTGCAAGCTACCAGCCCATGAAAAGATATATTTTTTCAACTCATACAATAATAAATTAGTACTATTATAAATTTTATACTAATATATAATAAATTTAATATTTTTGTGGTAATGGAAAAATAATATGTCATTATTTTATTAATTTTCAACATGTTACAAAATGATAGTGTCGCTCGTGAATACATGTGGAACTCCACCGACCGAAGCAATATCATTCATTGTTTCATGTCCATCATTAATGGATTAGTATAAATATATATAAATTAATATATATGATACATATATCCGTAATTCCATTTTAGGGAACAATGAACCATGAAAATTATACCAGGATTGAAACTAATGAAACAAAACATACCTGATAAACAGAATTGTTAATGCTCTGAAATGATAGAATTGCTTAAAAAATTAATAAATTAATGGTTTTTAGGATTTTATAAGTGGGTATTATATTATAATATTAGTATCCATATGGATTATGTATTTAAATATGTGAAACACATTTTTTTATATAAATAGGGTCAAAATCATATAGAATGTGTTTAACATTTTAGGTTAGTAATTTTTCTGACAATTGTATTTTATTTAAGGATTTATACTATTAAGATATCCTAAAAAAAATTATATAACCCTAATATCATAAACCACATTTATTTATTTATAAGATATTTATTAGGTTTTATTTTTAAATTTTAATTTTTTTTATATTTGGACAAAAAACGTAATAAATGTTTCATATAAGGGTCATTTATTGAAAATTAACTTTTGGTAGTTTCCTTCAGATTTTTTTCCTTTATTTATATATTTTATTTATATTATTACAATTAAATTAAATATTATTAAATTATTTCTTAAATTTTTTTACCCACTTATAAATTGTTATGAATATTTTTAAATTCAACCATCTTTCCATTTTTCTAATGAAAAACTATTTGTTAAAGGTTCAAATTGAATCGTTGTTTAAATGGAAAAAAAAATATTCATGCCATTATATATAATCTTTTATATTAGGGTTACATAAAAATTTTATATAGTTATCTTCAATAAAAATGTTTTCCCTAGTTTTTAGATATTTTAAATAATTTAAATAATAGCTCTAAAATATAAAAATGATATTTTTCTCAATAAATATTTAAATTATAATTTAAATAATTTATATTATTGATATATCCACTGATGATACTGGGTATATGATCCAATTATACAGTAATTTTTCTATAATATTTTGTAAATATTATGTGAAATATTTTCGTTTTTTATTCTTGATTTAATAAGTAAATTTGTTTACTCAATCATATTTTGTTAAATAAATGCATTGATCATTAAAAGTATAGGGAATTTATAATACATATAAGTGATGGGTGGGGGACAGTAATCGATATCACCTAAATGGACCAATTGGACTCATTAGACAAAATAGATATCATTCAATATTACATGGGTTTTTGGTTTACACCTTACCATTTATTAATAATCATTAGTCAAGAAGAGGCCTTTTGGCAGGATTTGCGATATATTGGAAATGAGGACTAAATGATTATTGTCTAAAATTATATAGTTCCTTAAATAAATATTAATTTTTCATTATAAATTTTTTATATGTTGATGTTTCCCATTTTTTTATTGAGCAAATTGTTTGATTAAATATCAATTTTTTATTATCCATTCTTTCATATTGATAATACATTATTTACTCAGGATAGTTTTTGTTGTACATAAACCTTTCTCAGAAATTGAGGTGTCCATTGATTTGTTTTCCATTCCCCAGTATATGTATAAGGATAATATGAATGATATCATGTGTGCATGAAACCTTTTCATTCTATGTTCTTATATTTACAATCTACTATGGTAATTTTATATGTACAGTTTTTTACCTATATTGTTAAACTGATCAGACTTATATGGTAAAATTTCTTGTATCATATACCAATTTAATTATGTAAACACTAGTTTTATGTTAGTGGAGTTGAGTTGATATATTTTGTATCAAAAAAAGTTTAGATGGAAACTTGGTAACTAGGATTTAAATTAATATATCTCAAATTATAAATATGATACTGTATTAAGGTATTTTAGAACATTTATCATTATAGAGATTTTAATTTATTGATCGATATTCTTGAGGATTATGGACTAAGAGTGCGTGTTAAATTATAGATTGATGGTTCCTATTAAAGGAAAATGAATCAACACTAGTATTCAATGTACAAATTTCTATTCTAAATAAGAAAATACCACTTATATTCAAATTAGGATGGTCATGGACATATTTGGGAAGCTTACTCTTGATATGATGAATAACATTTTCATGTAGTGAAACATGGTGCTCCACATCATGATTAACATATGTTGGATCGCATTAAGTGATAGAAGCCTCTATATTTTAATTGAACTACTAAAAAATTTATAGCTAAAAATGAATAAATATCTCCAATAAATATATTCCATTCTCTACGAACAAATTAATTTTGAATGATTATTCTAGTATTTTTTTTATAAATGAAGATTAAAATAAATGATTTTTATTTATCCAAAAATATAAAGGGATTAATAAAATAAAATTTATAGATTAAATTATATTGAATGATATACACTACATGAAATAATTTCATATAGAAAAACAAGTTGGAATAGAAAATTAGTTCCATAACATAGGGAATAAATAAGAATATAGTTTACAATAAATTGAGGAAAACTATATTATATAATTCAATTATATTGTGGAAATCATATGTTATCCATAAAAATATTGATCAATTATTTAGAAATAAATAAACATATTCTCTAATGGGATCATTTTTTTTACAAATTCATCATATGATGATATAGTATAATATATCATTATTATATAGAATTTAGTTTATAGGTCATATAGGTTAATTGGAAGTCAAGAAAACAAAATTTTAGATGAGAATTATGAAAATCCATACAAATTAAATGAAGAAAAATGGCGGGATTGGATTTATATCATGTGATAATTGTGTAATTAAACACTTAGGTAATTTCATAATGGTAAATTATGTTTGTTTCAACTATAGGGAAATGTTAAAAATGGTTATTCAATGTATAAAAATAGATGAAATCCTTATTAACCAATTCCTATACTATAATTAAATAGAGAGTTGTTTAAATAAAATTATATAAAATCAAGGTAATATCTCCTAGAAGATGAAAATTGGAGAAGGAAAAGAATATGTGATTAATAATTCTCATATTGATGATCAAAATGTTGTTGTTGTAGTTAATGTTCTTATATAGTCAAGTTTATATAATCATTTACCTGATTCTAGATATTCTTGATATTTTATATATTCTATCTATTCTTTGATACATTAATACACCCTTATAATTAGAATAATAGAGTTATCAATCAAGACTCACAGTGTATATAATATTTCATCAATAATGTGTCAGTGAGTTAACATTATGCAATATTAACGTATCCTATAAAATTTAATTATTATTCTAATTTAGTTTATTTTATATAATCGCAAGCCTATATTGTATTTATAATTATAATGAATATATTAATTTATAACAAAAGGATAATACAATTCATGATAGAGATATGGGATCCCTTTTCATATGTGGGGAGACCATATCATCTAAAATATTTCTTTATACACCACTAGTAACTCTTTTTAATGAAATTATTAAATATGAAGAGAAAAAAACTATAAAGGGGAAATGCATCCATATATGATATATATGTATATGTGTTTATTCATTTATTATAGGGAAATAATTTACATTACTATAAAGAATATGTATCTTGTACCCTGAATTAAAAAAATGTTTGATTAACAACAAGTATCTTAATATTTTTAAATGATTTATTTTCATTCTGAGAATCATCAACAATTAATAATGAAATGTATTTTTTGGATATATTAATTTTTTTGTAAATGTTTTTTATGAACTGATGGATGTTATCTCATTTATTATAGTTAAAAATGGTGGGAAGATTTATAATAGGAAAATGTAAGATAACTAATACAAGTTTTTAATGAATTATAAGATAATATATTTTAATTAGTAATAGGGAAAAGGGATTAATATTCGTTTACCTTTATCTTTATGTTACCTTCTTTATATTAAGATTATGGGTTTTATATGATATTATATTCATAAAAACATGAAATTAAAGCTATAATAAAGAATATTGCGAGAGGAATTAGTTTATATTATAGATATAAATACATTATTTGGGTTTTTAAAAGGGATTAATGGGTCTTCTATTAAATGGAAAAATCAATGGAGTTTTATCATATATTAATAGTTTAAGAGTCATAAAAAAATTAAAAAATGTAATGGTACTCATAAATGTGAAATTGATAAATATTATATACCATTATAATTTGAAATTTATACAATAAACTATTAATTTATTATTTCATAATTAAAGAATCATTTTTATCATTAAATTATTCTTAATGTCATTTTCATTGTGGTTTTAATAATTTAAATTTAAAAACATATATATAACTATTGAATAATAAATTTATTTTTTAATATTTCATTATATTTAATTTTCTCTATAAAAATTTGAAATAAAATATTTCATCATTATAATGATATTTTAAATAATTTTAAAAAATTTATTTGAATTTTCGCCCATTTGGAAAAGCACTATGTCAATAATGTGTAAGTGCCTTGGATATTTCTCTTATTACATAATATTAAAAATAAATTTATAAAATAATGAAATATTATTATTCTTCAATATCATAATATATATAATTAGTAATAATGTATTTTTATTTTTAGTTTCTTGTTTTGAAGACATATTAAAGTTAGTACTTGTACATTTCATATATTTCACAATCATTGTGTATGATTTTGGTTAATTACCTTGTTATCAAATTATAATATATACTTTTATATAATATAATCATTTTTTTTATTTTTTATTTTTTTTCAATTTGAACTATACATATACCTATATACTATATTTAGGTTATCTATTTTACTTTTTCAATTATGCGTACACACTCCATGACTCCCAATTAACTTTTTAATATTTATCCAGATTACACAACTAATTTAAATAATTGATGATTATGTATATAATAATTTGAGTATAATATCCTTTAATTTAATTATAATAACTTAAATAGATTTCAATTTAATATTTCTATTTTGATGTTCTCTTAAAAGATATGATATTCAAAAAATGTTTTTTTAAAATATTAAAAAAATAATGCCCAATGATATTTAAAAAATTCACCCTAAGAAAATTGTAGATATTAATAACAAAAATATATTACAGTCAGAAAATTTATATTCTAAAATATAAAATGTCTATTAAAAATGATATATACATAGAAAACATAATTGTTTGGGAAAAATAATATTACATAAATGAAAATTGATAATTTTCTTTCATAACATTATAATATTATTTCTATGATTATAATAAGAAATATAAATACGAATTTATAAAATTAATATGTCTAAAATTTTTTAACCTTACTAATAATTAAATCATTCATTAATGTATAAATTATTAAAGGAAAAATAAATTCATCATAACAGAAATCTTTACATATTAAATAGTAATTTTAAATATATAATAAATATATAATTAACAATTTATTGTCTATGAAATAAACATATAAAAAATTTAAAATAAATTTTTCTTGAATAAATATAAATTCATAACATGAATTGTAATTAAACAGAAAACTATTATATTATTAAATAATATGTTGATTGTCACATTATGCGACCAATAAATTTAAATCCTAAAAATATTTTTCAATTTATTCTCATGAGATTTAGCTTATAAAAAAATGTTATAATATAGTATATAGATAATATTAATAATGTTAATTTGTAGTTTATGATATAGATGTCGGAAATTTTGAAAAAAAATATTTCTTTATAATGTATTATATGACACCCCAAGAACATAATCATTTTAATTACATGAAAAAAATAAAATATTTCATTACATAGATTTTAATGACCTTTTAAGATTACAGTTTTAGAGAGTTATGAAAAACCAAAATCCCACAAAAACTGGTTTCTTTTTCAATAGAATGATATTTTTGCACTTTTTAAGTAAGTGAATAATACATAATAATTCCCCAAAATCATTCACTAATTCCAAAAATAATATAAATTTTTATTTATATAATACTATTTTATCCTTATAATATTTTAAAATAAAATAATATTAAAGGCGTTAAATAAATTTTCCACCGAGGATAAAAATAATTTATAGCAATCAAAGATCGTATATCAGAATAATATGAGAAAAGTTTTCCAATAAAGATATATAAAAAAATAATGCACTTAAAAATAGAAAAAATAAATCACGATTTGAATGTTTTGGTGCAAATATAAGCATATAAATCATATCTCAATGATAGACACGAATATATATGTTTCACATGGTAGTTTTGTTCTAGTTACCCTTTTACCATATTTTGCCCGGTATAATCCTCATGTGAAACATTCGTTAAGTGATAACCCTATTTTTACCATTTATCTTAGGAAAACAATTACTTGTTCTATTTATCTAGGGATAAATTCAATAATATAAAATTTTACAAGGGATAAATCATTTTGTTTACCAATTTATATTAGATATATCCTAACAAGGGCCATTTTTCCTAGGATAAATCCTCCCATTTAATAAGTTTAGATCATTGAAGTAAAAATTAACAATTCTTTACAGGGATATATAGGATCACACACATCAATAATCCTTGGATATATTTTCTACTTGAAACAAACCCTTCAATAAAATCATTAAATTATATGAATATTAAATAGATTTATTATAAGTTTCAATATTAAACACAAAAAGTAATAAGTCATAATTTGATAAATAATAAAAACATGGAAAAAATATAAAATATAAATGAGTATATAAAGATATATATTAATTTTTTACTAATATAATTAATTCAAGACAAAAAATAATATGGTATTTAAATTCTACATATAAAGGGTATAAAGTTATGTACTCAATTTATTCAATAAATAAATGTATATAATCAATTTGAACAATCTTAAGTACCTGAAATTGAAAATACGGTATTCATAATGAATAAAAATTGGATTAAAATCTATATATATTCACTATATATAGTAATGTAATACAATGTGATGAATCCATATTTGATATAATAATAAATTACATAATCCATCTATAGACAATTTTTTATGGTAAAATTTGAATAATATCTGTCTTAAAGAATCAAATATTTCAATGTATAATTATTCTGATTAATTAACCATTATAAAGTGTTTTAAAAAAAGGACACTTTTAAATTAAGAAAAAAAATTTCTTTTGAAATTATTTTACAATAAATAATTTTGAATGCTATTAAAAAACAATTCTTTTAAAATTTGTGAAATCATATTGAGAAGGTTTCATGATAAAAGAAAATGGATATTGAATGATATGTTCCATTGAAAACTATATACCATATCCTTTTTTTGAAAAATTCACATAAAAAATATAAAATATTTTTTTAATAAAATTTTTGAAAAAAATAAAAACACATTTTTAAAAAATATTATCCCAAATAAATATTTATATATTTATACATAAAATGTAGAGTTGAATATAAATATACTAGAATAGAAATAAATTCATTTTTAAAAAATTTAAAATTATTTGATTGAAATCCACAGAATTTTATATGATTATAAAAATTTTCATCTAAAATTAGTAAAATAGTAGTGTAATATCAATTAAGATTTTTAGGGTGATGAAAATGATATGTTTTTTGGAATTATATAATAAATAATTTCAATGATAGATTATCATATATGAGAGATCGTGATTTCAAATTGTGGTTGGGGAAAATACCAAACAGATTATGGATCATTTTAATCAAACCCCATTGAATTGGGTAGATATATAAATTGAATATAAAATAACATTAATAGAAGATAATTTATCATATATAATAACAAATATGTATTATATACACCATATGAACAAATTTTGTTTACAAAAATCAATATGTTTTATGTAACAACATATTTCTGGAAATAATATTTTGGTATTGATGTTATGAGGAATATTTTTAGAACTCAGAAATAACAATGATGTAAAATTAAAAATTATTCAATATATATTATAAACAAACCAGTTAAAAATATTTTTTGATTAGAACACTTATAACTAAGTAGAAGAAAATTGAGTTTGAACAAACCCTTACCTTCACCCATATTAAATTTGTAAAAAAACCTAAAATCTAGATTAATAAAATTATTTTTCAGTATCTTTGTTAGGAATATTTTTATTTAATATTCAAATTATTAAAAAATATTTAGTATCATATTATATTTATTTTTTTGTTTTTTCTTATATCTGTTTTATGGTGGATTAGTTAATTTATAAAAAATAATTTTGATATGTTGAATGTGGTTCATGGTTTTACAGTATATCTATATAATCATTATAACTGTATGTGTTTATTTCTATTAATTTTTTAATAACAAATAATTTTTATAATTATATATCATTTTTTAAAAATATACCAATATAATGAATATTATTCTGATTAATTCATTTTAAGGGATTATGTTTTATATAACTAATTATCATTTATATCATTATTGAAATTATAATATTATAATTAAATATTATAAATAGTGAAATAATTATAATTTTTTTACATAATTTTTTTAATGATATCCATGTTTGGTGGGGATGGAAAAAATGCACACAACATCCATGAAGTAATTGTCAACATGTACACCAGATCAACATTTTCTTTCTCAGATGATGGAAGTGAAAAAATAAAGTTTATTATATAAATATAATAAAAACTAAAATTATGACTACAAAAATATCATTATATTACTATTTATATGTTATAATTTTATCAGAAATATTTTGAATAAAATAATATGAATTACATAATACTATCTTTGGAACCTTTAGCAGCCTCCTAAAAGTATTAATGGAAATGAATCTATTTGGGTAATATATTGTGTCTATGGTATTTAAGACATAAAATATAATACTAAGATAAAATATTTTACAAGGATTTAGAATAAAGTATTTACGGGGATGGGTTAATATGGTGGGGTGGAAGTGACCCCCATTTATATCTAAATAAAATAAAACTTAATTGAATACCAACTATTATTTCGATATTGGAATAAAACTCCTAAATGGGAAATGGTTCTAAATGATTAAAATAATGAAGTTTTGAGTGAAATAAGGACAATAAATACTTAAAAATGTATCATTCTGTATGTTTTAGTGAAAATTCAATTATCACATGTTTTTTTCATATTATGATTTGTTTACCTTAGTATTAGATTTTTACCCTAGTGGATTCGATTTTATATGTAAGATAACAAAACAAATTTACATGTTATATATTTTTTAGAAACTATTAGGGATCCATATAGTCTAATTAAATTTTAGTCATATTATAATGTAATATTTTAAATTTAATTATTTAAAATATTAAAAACGTTTTTGAGAAAATATATTCCATTTCTGTTAAGAGTTATTAATTTTATTTTGTTTTCATTATCAATTAAATTAATGATAAAATAATTTTTTATAAGTTTAGGAATAATTTAAAATTATAAATATAAATTATAAAAACATTATTTCGTTGATAATGGTTGCTTAACAATAATAGAATAATTCATTTAAAATAACCTTTCTACCAATATCAAGGCCATTAATAATAATCTTAGTAATCATATATTAATGCCTAAAAATTACCTTTACAATATAAATAATATGAAAATGTTTTTGTAAAATATTATGTTTATTTTTTGATTTATTTTTTATATCTGATAAAACCTAATTTCCAATATAACCGATTAAAAATAATTTTTCAATGAAATAAAATTATGAATATAGGAACCATAAATATTCGATATCTAAATTGAAAATGGTATTTTAATGTGATTAATTTTACATTATATAATTTATAGAAAAAGGTTTACAAAAACATTAACATTATTAAATTAGTTATATTAGAAATATATTTCTTTTTACTACTAACCAAACACCAATTATTATACAAAATTTATTAAAAAATAATCATAATTACTTATTGACATATTTAATAAAAAATAATGTAATTTCATTAATTTAATATAAATAATATTTTAATTTTTTCTATTAAATAAAAACAAAAAATTGAAATATACTTTTATAAAAAAATTCATTTTATAAATCAAGTTACATTAGTAATACTTCATATACATTTAGTACTTATTTAATTGATTTATATAAAATTATATATATATTAATTATTATAATAAATATTCAATTAAGATAATTTCATTATAAATAATTTAAATTTAAATAATTTTTTTTCAATACTTATTTGATATGATTTTTTTTAATAATATTAATAAATGAAATATAATATAATGTAATTATTTTAATTAACAATTAACTTTTCATCTACGAATAATTTTATGTTTTATTTATTTTAATATTTAAATGTTCTATTAGTAGGGTGTTGTGTTAATTTTCTGTTTTAGGTTGTAACACCCAATGATTTTATATCATGCCTCTATTTAGTTGAATTTTATTTATTCAAATGTTAATATTGCATGTTACATAGTGGTTAAATGAACAATACCATATGAATAAATATTATTATATTAAAATGCCTATTATAACCATGCAGTATTTTTTTCTCATGTGAATAATATTAACTATATTTTAAAATTTATATGTAGTTTATATTAGACAAAGAAAGTTTATTTATTATTTTCAACGAAATAAACACATATTCATTATAAATTTGGGTTATTTTTCAAATATATGGTTTAATCAAAATGATATTTTAAATGTGTTATATAGGTTTGACTTATAATTACTATTTTAAACTTACATAATAAAATTTGAAAAAATGAATGACATTTATTGAATTTCCATATTAGTAGTACATTGTAGTGATTTTTTAGTTTTCTAGAAAGATTGATTTTTTTCTGAATAATGAATATTATTGATTATTATAAAACAGTAATTTTATTTGAAAAAATAACCTTTTATTTTAATTTGATATGAAAGTATCATACATAATATTTTGTTGTATGAAATCTAGTTAATTTAATTTTATTTATGATTTTACCATTTTTTGTATAATTATAGTTTCGAGATAAAAAGTGAATTATTTATGAAAAACCAATTTTCATGATATTTTCAAAGATTAATATTTAATCAATTTTTGAAAAATTAATGATTTTAATTTTTAAAAATGGATTAGATAATATAATTTATTAAATAAAAATTTATTAAATTATCCATTTCTATTTTTGGAATATATAAATAGTATCTTTGGATGTTTTTATTACCATTATAAATGGAAAACTAGTAAATTTTAGTTAATATAATGATAAGAACTAGAAAATATCCATAAAAATTCTATATATATGATGTAATTATTAATTTTCTTCATTAATAGTTAAATTATTTGTTATATGTCCATTTATATCCATTTTAATGTGATTATTAACATTATAACATTTTATTTAAAGAAAAGTGAAAGATGCCACATTTATGATTTTAATAACTATCAAATATTTAACATGTTGTTATCTAGAGGATATATTAAAATATAAACCTTATTTTTTAATATAAAATATTTATATATGTCATGTAGATTTAGTTTTAGTTTTTTGTGAATATATAATTACATAAATAATTACACTACAATAATATAATAATTATTATATTAAGTGAAAATCAATAAATGATATTAAAAATATTAAACTAATAATATAGTTTGAATTAATTAAGGTCATACAAAATATTATAAAATAATTTCACTAGATAGGGATTTAATATTTTTTTTTCAATGTTATATTTTTGTCTCAATATTTATAAATGAAAAAGTAATAAATGATGTCAAAATTGAGATATACTTGATATTTTAAAATAAATATCAATTTAACAACTGATATAAAATTAATAAAAGTAATAAATTCATAAAAATGATTAGTATAATGGAAAAAGTTTAATCTATTATCTAGTTATTTTCATCTTTGAATTTTATTGTAACAATATTGAACCATAAATGGGATAAACCTATTACCCCATGGTAAGAGTTAAAGGGGTTATATAAGGGTCAAAACTAAATGATATGGGAAATAATGTGACCTAAACATGTCAAAAAATAATATTAAGAAATTTTATTGACCCATAATCATCAATATATTTTCAATAAATCAATTTTTTTGGGATTTTGTAGTTTATATTAATATATATTAATTTAATATTTTTAGTATCTAGAAATGTTCTCCTAAGTTCAATTATAAAAGGGAACCCATTACATGAAATATTAAAAAAGAATTGAGAAATATAAGTCATCAAAAATATACCTAAATCCTTTATAAATATCCTTATTTAAATTTTGGTGGTTCTTTTCCAACCAAAAAACCCACCCTTTGTCCTATAATAGAAGTTATAATGAAGCCCCCTCATTGAAAATGTAATCGTCATTACTAATAATTTCAATTTTTTATTATTATAATTCATATTAATGATTTTTTTCCACAATTAATTAATAAATAAAATAAAATATTTATAATTTATATTATGGTTATTATAGAACCATATTACATTTTTTTCTATCCTCTAAAAGGATAAAGCACCCCAAAATTGTAAATATGATGTACTCTATCCACACAACAATGTAATATTTCACAACCAATTTCTTGGATGGGAATAAATTTGTGAATAATTTATATATATGAAAATTATGGCTTGATATTTATTCTTCGAAATTAATATATATTTCTTTTTCTTACACATTCCCTATTATGGGATAGATAACATTGCTCATGCGTACATATGTCCTACCGTATATACGATATGATCGAATTCATATTTCAGGTTCCAAATTCATGAATGATTCAAAAAAAAATTTCGATTAATGAATATGGTATATATGACCTTAAAGTCATTAATTAAATTATTTAAATATATACTATTCATAAGAACATAAACCAAAATGAAATATCATGAATGGTATAATAATTCATTTAACACTAGAAACAAGCATAATAATGAAATAAAATTTTATCTATGGGTAACATGATAATATTAAAGGTTCATTTATGATATAAAAATTGTTAATATGTTTCCTAAATATTTTTAAAAGAATCCATAATCTATTTTACATGTGTGTAGAGAATGTTTAACTAATATAAAGGAGAAGTTAATAGGTTTTTTTTTCTTAATGATCATTTCTTGGGTTAAGAATCATAATTGGTTATGTATTCTTAATATTATCAGTGAATTGTCTATTAATTATCTTATGTTTCCTTCAAAATTTTTAATTTTTATATAAATTTTACACACATAATCAATTTATTTTTTAATCCTCACTTAAATGATTTGATTTTTTATGTGATTCTCACATCACTTTTAGTTTAGTTAGACACATGTTATATTCACCAAATATTTTTATTATATGGTGTATATATTTCCCCTTTGATATGTTATATCATGAATAATTTTTTAAGGAAAACTAAAGAACATATTTTTGTTATGTATTTCCTGGAGAAAATGATTCAACTAATTATAAATCGTTAACAGTTAATTTCATAATATCTTCATTATTATTTATTGATAATTTTATATATATACTATGGATTATTTCATTTACAATACCATGTTTTCTAAAAAAATTCAAAAATGTTTTTCCAATTATCTAATGAAAGTTTAAAGTCTTTTTTACAAATTTTTTACTTTTAAAAGAATTTTTTTAAAGGAATATTATTTTCAATTTACTAAATGAAAATCATGTGAATTAGATATTTTTAAAATTATATAGAAATGGAATAATTTCCTACTGTCATGAAACCTTACTGATTTAGTTTTTTTAATGTATAAAATGAAATTTTAAATGAAAAATATTTATTTGTTTCTTGAATTTTTTAACAGAATAAATAAAATAATCTATGTAAAAATATCATCTTCCTTATTATATATTCTAGTAATCTAAAAAAAAATATTATCGTCTATAGAAATATCCTTTATTAAATTATATTTTTAGCATGACCTTTAATGATACTATTAAAAATATTTTATTACATAGTTTGTTATTTTTTTTCCATGAAAAAATTGATAAATCTATATCTTTTACTCAATATTATTACATTATGACCAAACACCTTGTTTTTTAATTAAATATATTATTTTATATTTGTGGAATGCCTTAGACATACAATAACTAGTAAAGACCATATATAGAATAACCCAATGATGCATTGGTAATTTCGTGAGATGGATATGTATTACAAATATAATCAGTTTTTCCCAAAATAAATGGACTAAAACAATTATCTATTATTTTCAATGAAATCATTAATTTGTTTTTATATAGGGATTAATATCTTTCTCATGATATATATTAAATGTTATTTTTTTAAATTTTCTTAATGATTATTCATTACATTCTCATGATAGAAAATTTAATAATTAAGTTGAAAATATGTTAACTAATTTATATAGAAATATTGATTATATAAATTCCATTATATGTAAGCCTTACTTGGAAACTAATATAACTATTGTTTTTGTCTTCCTTTTCTATGGATACGAAGAAGGAATTCTCAAATGTGTTCATGGATGAATAAATAGTAATATCACTATGTTGTATCATGTGTATTCTATTATAATGGAGAACATAAATATGTATCTAGTTTACCAAGACAAATAAAGTATTTGGAACATTATTATGTGATTCCAATTGCTTATGAAAATGAAATGAAGAAGAAACCCGCATAGGGTTACAGTAGATGAATATCTTATAGTTTTTACTAGAGAATTTTGAGTGTAAACAATAGGAACTAGTTTTTGAAAAACATGTCAGTATAACCCTATGATTGACATTGAGTATACATATAAGTATAGTATAACATCATATAAGTTTTGTAACGACCATGGATAACATAAGATAAGTATATGGACACAACCATTTCTAGGAATGTTTTATGATCTCGACACATGTGTATTTTAACTCTAATTATTATATTTTGATACATGTACATTTATTTTTGGGTTTAGTAATTTTTCAGAATAATCAATATCCATATTAACATCAAATGTGATGAAAATGTTATATATTTGGATTTAATAATTACATTTTTGATCTATTTTACCAATGTTATTTTTCTGATAATTATCATGAAACATATAAGGATTGATGATTTTGGTATAGCAGATGACTTTAAAAACATATTATTTTATTAATCATCCTACTTTTTATGAGTTTAATATTTATTATAAGTTCACATTCTTAAAAACCATTTTAGATTTTTTTTCACATGAGTTAATCTATATTTTTGATATTTTGGAATGTATTATTTAAATACAAACCCATAATTTATAAAAATTTTTACTCAAAATCTTATTGAAAGAACAATGTATTTTTATTTTGGGAACATTTGTTTAAAGGTAAGGATATTATTTTGTGATTTTATGATATTTGACTTCATGGATATTAGTGGTTATTATATTTTTGTGAATGAAAGTTGGAAAGTGAATGCAAATTTTTTAGGTTAAAATTTTTATTTAATTTAGAATATTTTAATATTATTTTTATAGGTTGTTTATCAGATATTTTTGGATTATTAATATAGTCTTAGAAAATGAAAAACCCATAGGTTGGGTGACAAACTGTCCCTTCTAGAATGGCCACGAGACATGAAACCACGACTGAAGGGTGATAAGGTTTTAGCTCCAACTACTATCCTATATGCTGTCATAGTTGGTTTGATATATTAATAATTCTATAAATGATATAAAATATAAAAGATAATTTCAATTCGGTAATATATAATTTTTAATTTTGAATAAAATGTGATGATAAAATAATTTTTGATTATTTAACTAATGTTATTTCATAAGAACTTCACTATTTTGGATATAAAATATGGTTATGGAGAAAATAATATAATGATTTTTTAAGGAATAAAGGTTGATTTTTATTATTGTTGAATATATTATTCAATTCTATGTATAATGAGATTTATGTAATTTGTGGAATTACTTGGCATACCATGGTAATTATATAATTTAAAATTAAAAATTATTTTTGTAGATAAATATTAAATTTTTCTTGAAAGACTATGTAATTTTTTGGGGATTCAATATTTTCCTTGAATATTTTTTAAGACATTTAAGTAGATATATTTATAGAAATATATGAGTTGATTTATTGAAAATAATTTTTAATTATAGGAGATTCATTTAGTTTTCTTCATATGATGGTTTATCCATTGAGAAATAAAATAATTTGTATTAAATGTATTTAATTTGTTTGATGTATAAATACAAGTGGAATATAATTTTTCTCCATTGTGGAATTTTTTGATCTGTAGATGTTGATTACATTGATTCAAGAATAATAAAAAATTCATACATATTATATGTAGAAAAATATTATTATGTAGTGAAATTTTATTAAACTATGAAACACTATAGATGATGTTAGTATATTTTATTATGTTCATACAGTAGGTTGTAAAAGAATTTCCTGACTCCTGGAAATGGATATTGAACAAAAAATTATCTTTTTACTTTTCATAATAATACATCAATAGTCTTTTAAATAATCACATATTTACTGTTTTGTGAAGATTAGTATTCTAATTATCGTGTTCTCTATGTCTATCAATAAAAAAATAATAGTAAGATTTCTCTTCCTGGTATATATTTTCAACTTCTACTTGCACTATCCTAGTCAGAGTCCAAGTTAATTAGAGACCATCATATTTTTCTTTCACCCTATTCCCGAGGAAGTGGTATTGGTCTTTTTTATGTGGGTTTCAAAAAAATGATTTTTCTAATATCAAACGCCAACTATTGAAGTGAAATTTCAAATTAAGGGTAATCAATTTGTTGAACGTGGAGAGAATTTAAAATAACAAGATATTATGATTTCTCATTTTCATTGAATCTCATTTTTATATATTTTACATTACAATATTAAGGGAATCATGACACACTTTTAAATAATATTATTTAAAAAAGACTTTTATAACCCAGAAATTAATTTAGAATATGTGAATGAGAGAAATTTTGTTATGAACATATGTGTGTTTTATATTAAATATCAATTTATATTTTTTTGTAGGAAATAAAAAAAACTATTTTGTCTAGTAATTTTATTCATGAAATATATGATATAATCAAAATGTAATTTAAATTAATTTAATCAGTAAAATTAAAATAATTAATATTTTCTACATTAAAATTTCTTATTTTATAAAATGAACTTATTTTTTGGAATCAATATAGAAATATTATATTAGATATAATTCTTTGTTCATTTTCGAAGACATTTTTTTATTGAATTGGTAAAATTACATATTTTTATACAATTGTGATAATATTAAAAAAATTGTTTCCATTTGATTTTAACATTAAATAAAAATAAAATATGTTAAATTAGGATACATATATATTAATATATATTATTCAAATAACTTAATGATAATTATATTTATACCATATTTTTCAAAAAATACATTATTGGGCTACAAAAAATCATTTCATAAAAACTATTTTCCATTGAGTTTTAAAGTATTAATTTTAATTCAATTTCCATAAAAACAATGTTTTTATTATGAAAAATAGATTCCTTATTTTTTCTCAGGAGTATAAACAATATTAAATATGTTCATTTTATTTTTACAGAATATAAAGAGTATCATTGGTAATTTTTTTCACATTGGTAAATGGTTTATTGGGAATATTGGTTAAAAATAAAATAATAAGAACTAGAAAATTTCTATAACATTTAGAAAATGTTTATTGGATGATTAAATTTCATCAAAAAAATAAAAGTTTCATCTAAATTACCATTTATAACCATTTGTACGGTATTATTATGTTTATAATATTTTATTTAATGAAACCCTGATGATGTCACATTCATGGATTTAATTGCTATAACATTTTTACTGTGGTATTATCTAGATGATATATATGGGTATAAATATTATTATGAAATATATAATATTTATATACATCAATGAATTTTATTTTTAATCTTTTGTAAATAAATAATTTCCTTAAATAATTACACAACATTGATGTCATAATTATCCTTTTAATAAAAAATTCAAATAAATAATGATAAATATATTTAATTTATTTTATTTTTTTTAATTAATAATCTACAAGAATTTTATAAATTCATTTAAAAATTTAGGGATGTATTGAATGATGTTTTTTTGAATTTATCATGCTATATTGATATTTAGAAGAGTCAAATTATGGAATATATTCAAAATAAAAATAAATAATAATCTATAATAAATAATATTTTATTAAATGATATAAAAATCATAAGATTATTAAATTAAACTATATAATTTGGATATTTTGTAAAATATAAAAAATGAGACACTTATTTTTCTGTTTGAATTTTATAATAAATTTATTGGCCTATCATTAGTAAAATACTACAATGTCATATTTAGAGATTAAGTTGTTAAAAGGGATAAAATAAATAATATAGGAAATAATGTAAAGGAAACCTGTAACAGATTATTTAATGAAATTATTTATAACCAACCTCATAATTTATAAAAAAAACATGGTGAAATTTTTAATGGAAATTTTATTTATATTAATTTAATATTACGAGGTTATAGAAAAGTATCTCGCACTTTAATTATAATAGGACACCTCATGCTTCAATTAGTTAAACAACAATGATACATATAGCTCGACCAAAATTTGATAATTTCACATCTAAACATCTTCAATTATGATTTTGGGGTTTTGATCCATCAAAAATACCCATAGTATGTCTAATTATTGATGTTCTATAGAATCTTCTTCGTATAGAAGGTAATCATCTTTACTAACTCATTCACAATTCTTTCTAATTCTGATTATTTTTTGTGTGTTTTTTAAAAAATATGTTAATTAATAAAGTATGAAATATATACATATATGTTATTATGATTATGTTACAACATTATAATACTATTTATCAATCCAATAAAATGTGAAAGCACTGCACATGTGTATGAATGACTTTCCGTCTCAATATAATGGTATAATTATTTTCATCATCATTTTCCTTGGTTTTCTATAGTGATAAAATTAGGGAAATATATATGAAATTTATGTAATGTTATCTATTCTATAAAATTATTATATCATCAATTTCCTTAATAATAAGTAATTAATAGAATGGTACAATCTTTCATGTGTGTGTATGGCCTTCCATATCCATGACATGTTGGGAATGATTTTCCATGTTCTACATTCATGAATGACTCTGAAAATGAATATAATGATTAAATATAATATATATGACTATAATATCATTATTGATATGATTGTTTTATGTTTAATTTAAATTAAATTGTATAGATGTGATAAAACATGAATCTTATAATAAAGTAGTTAATAAAAAATGATTATAATGAAATAGAAATTTACAAATGGGTAACAAGATGTTATAAAAGTTTCTTATATTATGTCATAAATATGAATATTGTTCTAGAGAAAATTGATAACATACATTATTCCATTGTGAAAGAGGATACAAAATTTACAATTAAAGAAATGTGCAAGGTATGATATTTATTAAATCCATTTTTATTCATTGGGTTAAACTTCTAATTAATTTGTTATGTCAAGATATGATTATGTCGGAAATGAATATTGATTAAATTATGTTGAATTTCTATATTTATTATGTGTATTTTTAGGGGATATAAATAATTGATACATTTTTTTAATCATCAATTAAATGATATGATATTTGTAAGGTTTTATCCTATCACTTTTACTTTCATAGGACATATTTCATATTCACTACATAATTATTTTTTTGGTGTATACACTAACAAATAATTATATTTTTCAAATAATTGTATACCTGTTGGTGAAATTAAATTTTCTATTGGTATATAATTTAAACAAACAAAAAATATCCCGCAACTAAACTACTGGGAAAAATTATTTAGCTAAATGTTATCTCATCAATAATATAATTTTGTCAATATAATAATAATACCAACAAATAAATTTTATGTTCATCAAAGTGATTAGAAATGGATTCATAGAAAACTATATATATTATAAATAACATTATAATCAAAAAATATATATTTAGAAATTAATTTAAAATTAAAATTATTAATTATTATTTTGTATAAAATTTTATATTAAATTTCTTAATTTATCATATATATTGCAAATAATAAAATTATAAAACTACAACTTTTTCTCACACCAGTTAAAAATGTTTTTTTTATTTTTTAATAAAAAAAATGAAATAATAACTTATCTAAAACATATTTTATGTGTATTGATACCTAAAAAGACCATAAAAACACAAAAAAACAATGATCAATATATGCAACCACCACTGCAACACCCCCCCCCCCAAGAGGGAATGTCCTCAATTGACTATAATCTAATGTCACCCATAATAATAGAAGAATAGTTACATCCACATAATATCATTCATCAACATCAGTATGATGCTAGAATAAGTAATTCAGGTGAGGTCCAATATGTGTGATGAACCTAAATTTAGTGTTATGCGACACTAATTAGGTCAACGATCTACCCCGCACACAACCAATGAGCATATCGACAAGTTAGTTCAAAATATCTGGATGAATTAAAAATAATAATTTAAAAAATGATCTATACAAAATGACTATTTTAATTCATCATATTTGTTAACATCATAACAAATAAACACTTCTACAGTACTATTGATGAACCTCAAGTAACTATTATGCCACAAGATTGAACTCTAAAACCTACAACACACACAACCAAAGAGCATACTTAAATATGAGTGTAAAATATATACATGAATTAATTATAATATTGAAATAAAATAAAATATAAAAAATTAATCTATATATTATGGAAATTTTTCACTCATAATCTCTATTGACAACTCAAAAGATCTAGTCACCTCTAGTAAAGGTGAGGAACCACAAGTCCCTATTATGACACACCCTCTAGCTCGATGTAAGCCCCACAGAAAACCAACTATAATAGATTAAAATCTATGAAAAATATCAGGGTGAATTGAAACCAAAAACAAAATTAATCAATATAAAAAAATATTTGAAATTGAATGATATAATTAGAATAGGAACATTACATAATGTTATAGCTTTACTAATTGAATGAAATTTTCATGCCAATAGATATATATCATGGGAATAAAAATTTCATTTTGAAATCAATCTATTCATTATTTTTATCTTAAATTTATTCATATTTCAATATATACTATTTTGATATTAATTTACATTGAATCTCGAGGTCCTATACATGTACTCTTTTAAAATTGTATAATATTCTAGAGATTTATCATTAAATCCACAGAACATTTCTAAGAAAAATATTTAGATTTATATTTTTAATATATTAATGAATGGTTTTTTAAATATAAGGATACAATGGAGATATGAATATAAATAATTTGTTATCTTGAAAATATTCTATTCTCATAATGTATAATGGGTTCAGAAGAAAAAGATCAATTTTTAAAAACCTGAATACCCTTAAAAAACTACTTCTTCTAGTAATATTGAATCACTAAAAGATACCATCATTCTGGAAAACTATATACATAACACCAAAATTAATAAAATTTTAGAATTTAACTAAAGGGGAACAACATTTAGAATTCACAATGAAAAATATGAGGTTAATCATGTTATAGAAAAGAATATTATAAGCTTTTTTATCCTCATAAACATCATCCTTATTAAATATTTATTTTAAAATTTGATCCATACTATGTGAATCTTTTCTTCTTGATAATAAAATTATCCCTATATAACCTAACATGAAAATTTCATTAGCCAATCATCCTAACAAAAAAAAGAAATAACATTGAATTTGAATTGAACCATAAACACTTAACATATGATTGAACACTCTAATACACTGAAAAACATGAAACTTTTAGCATAACTGCTTCAGTAATGGTATGGGAATAATCAATAATCAGGGACTTACATTTTTTGATGTTCACAAAATATAGAAGAGCATGTATAACCAAAAAATAAAAAGGTTGATATTTCATGATACCATGATAAAAAATAATATAACCCAACAAATAATGATATGTTCAATTAAAGTTAATGAAACCAATTTACTTATATTGAGTAAAATTAATTCATTAAAAATATTAAATAAGATAGTACTTGAAATATTAAATTTCAAAAGTACGAATTCTACTTTCATTTGAATTTTTAAATGTATTTTATAAAGATGAATGTAACACATCCTATTAAAAATGTATAGTTATATAAAATAATATTGAAAATATACAATAAAAATTATAAAAAATTGATAAGATATAATATTAGGTTAATTGAAATGATATATTTAAATATCATGTTATACAGTTATTGGACTTTAATATTTATACTAGAAGCCATACATGAAAGTACTAGGGAATCCAACTTATAATAAAAACATTTTAATGTATATTAAATACAATTATGTAGATTGAAAGCATGATGAAAAATATATATAAATTTAATGTGTGATAATAATTATTTGTGAAGAAACTACATAATTATAAGTAGATTTATTTACTACATACACTTAATTAGCTAGGATATCATATTCATCAATTCCTTGTAGTAATTTCTCTAATGTTAATATATAAACCAAGTAGTTTGAAATATTGAATATATTGAGGTAGAGAAAATAATATATCTATGTTCATGAACAAATAACATTAATATTAATTAAAAAATAATGGTAATAAATTTTATATGAAGTGTATAATCTATGTGATTTTTAGTATGTTTAGTATTAAAATTCAATGTGAAAATTTATTTAAGTTAATAAGATGTAAAATTTCATATAGAAATAAAGGAATATTTTTTTGGATAAATATTATAAATAATTTTTATTATAAAAATATATTTTATATCTAAAGAGAAAGCATCATAATTATTGAGGTAGATTTAATATAGTTATAATATACTATAAATGCATCAACATTATTGTGATTTAAAAATTTTATAAATTTCAAAGTAAGAATCTGGCCTTGGATTATGTTTAATTGTTATTATTAGTGTAATAATGTTATAAAAACATTTATATAATGAGAAATAAAATTTCAAAAAACAATAAAAACAACCATACATGTTAAAATATCACAATCTATTACCAATCATATAACATTAACAATTATTACCATGAATTTCCTCCAAATAACATTCCCTTAGTTTGTGAAGTTATAGACTACTGCATCCATTCTAGAGTAGAAAAATGAATCAAAGAATCACCTAAATATTCCTTTTCTATATAAATCTAAAATTAAAATTCTCGTGAATTATATACAAGAAAATACTAGCCATATATTGTCAGTTATTCTGACCAAAAGAATTGCTGAAGACATTGAAATTCAACAAGAATCAAACCTAAACTATGAAATGGTTAAAAAATTAAAACATAATATATTCTAATTAAATGTTATAATTCAATATCTACTTGTGAAAAATAAATAATCCTTAAAAAACACTAACTCCATCATTTTCTATACAAAAAGTTTAGTGTGAAATAGAAGAATAAAAACTCCAAAGAGGGATATAACCTTAACACAAATAGTATTACGGGATAATGAGCATAATGAAGCTTATGGAACCCATCCAATCAAGATGGTAAGTCCAATTCCATTTTAGACGTAGAGGTTTGAATTCAATTCATAGAGGAGTTTATAGAAATGAAAACTGAATCCACCCTTTATGATGAACATCATTGAGTTTTTTCCGCCAAAACATGATTCAAAACATGGATATAGAAACAATTTGATAAATGAACACTTATATAAAAAATAAACCTTAACAACACTAAAATCAGTATAAGAGATCAACCATGCACAACAAAACGAACATTAAGTAGAACACATCACCAAACACGAAGGAAGAGTGAACCGATTTGAAAGTGGGATAAATTAAATTATAGTTGAAATGATTTGAGAGGTGGGATGATTTGATTTGATTTCGGTGTAATACGGGATGGGATGATATGTGGGACAGTTAGATGAGAGGGCAGCATAGGAGAAGGCGAGGCTAAACACAAGAGAGGGGGAAATGATGGAAATTTGCAAGAGTCGCCAATTAGAGTTTATGGTGTTATTTTTTTCAAAATGAATTAATGATTACTAAATAAATAATATATTAAACGAAAAAAATTAACATTTGAAGAAAATGTATAAAAAATATTGAAAAATAAAAAATTTCTAATATTTTGAAAATTTCATAATTAAAATGATTTATTATTGGTCTTAATAAAAATCTTAGAAACGAAATATTTTTATCATATAGTTAATATAGATATATTAAAAACTTGTTTCTTTTAATTGTTTACTGATAAAATATTTTATTAAATTTTTTATTGTATCATTTTTTATAGAAATAGATTAGTTAATAGTTATGTTATTAATGACATATTTATTTTTATTAAAAAAATTGTTGGTAATTGTGTGAAACAAAAATTCATTCAAGTATTGGGAGATGATATGTTGGTATTAAATGATCAATATTAAAAAATGTAACTATTAGATAAAATAATTTATTTTATTAAAAATTAATAATAATAAAAGTTTATTTTTTTTGGAATTGATAATTTTTACCATGAGATATATTTTCTTTTAATAAATTTCATTTATAAAGCACCATTTTTTAAAATTATGTATTTACCATTTGATAAATTACATTATTAATATCTTTGTCTTCATTTTATCTAATGATTCATTTCAATTTATTTCTTTCATGGGGAATATGTTTTGAAGGATTACAAAGTGGAAGGGTTTTATTTCATAATACTACAATAGTTAAATATTTTTTATATTTATGTATCCACTAAGTAATATTTCGTTTCGTCCCCATTTTATGAAAATTATTTAGTTGTCCCGAATGATTTTATAAATCCATATTATCCCATATTTTAAACTTTTTACACTCTTTTTTTAAAAAAAGTATTCATTCTTTTTTTAAAAATGAAAAAAGTGTTAATGGAGTTTTATTTCTAACTTATAACGATCAAATAAAATATAAAGACATCATGGATCCTTAATGATTTCTTATTTAATTGATATTACTACAATAAAATATTGAAAAAAAATATTTCACTATTTTATTTGAATTTTTTTTATTTAGTAAAATATTTCCAACGAAAAAAGAAACATTCATCATGAACTATTTCAATAATATCATTAAATGATTTCTATATATCATAAAATCCTATTTAATATTTTATGTTTATTATGTAATTTAATGATATTATTCATCATTTTTAATGTAAGGTTTATTATTATTTTAACTTGGGAAATATTGTAAAATCAATATCTATTACTCAATATGGATACATGATTACAAGGAACATTTCTTTTTGAATTAAATGGATATATTTTTGTAATAGGGGTTCTTTGGACATACAATAATTGGTGGGGACTATGTATAACATATCACCTCGATACATTGGTAGTTTCATGAACCAACTAGGGTTGACCATGAAACGTTCACGTACACCATCCTGCTACATGTCCCAAGGTGTGTTCCTAATCCACATGGGCTAGAAAATAGTGGCATGAATAAAATATAAACCAAATGAGAATGATTTATGCCTAAAAAATACGATACATGAAAAAAACAGAGCACATAGTGAAAATAAAATTGATCATATAAATATACCGAACTAGTCCAGATACAAATACAACTAAACAGATATAAACTAATACTAAAACTGAACCGAAATAAACTAAACTTATAATGTGATCTCCATGTAAACTCAATCTCACCACCTCCCCAAGACTAAACCTCTACAAGATCCAGCTCGAACAAGATAAATTTGATGAAAAATATGAACCTATAAAATAGTTTGGGTCCATAGACACCAAGTGGTACAAAAAGGGTGTACGATAACAGATAAGTATGTAACAAAAAAATAGTCCATGCGATTCCTTTATCAAATAAATCCACCAAAAATATTTTGAAAATACCATTTTAAAATAAATATGGGTGTTCAAAATAGGTTTCTTAAACTCATGGAATGTTCTTTTTAGATTTTCATCAGATTCAGACTATTATAGATTCTGGATGCGTAGTTCTTGGAATTTTGGGAGATCCTCCATGAAAGTTCTTAAATGGTCACCGGACTACGTTAATGGCTTTGAATCTCCCATCGCCCCGATCTGGCTTGCCTTTCCAGACTTACTGATTCACATGTTTAAAAGAGAAGCCTTATTTTCTATTGCTAAGCTGTTTGGTACTCCAATTAAATTGGATTTTGCCACCTCAAATTTGACAAGGCCCTCGGTTGCAAGGGTATGCACCGAGATTGATCTCTCTAAGGACCTTGCAAGTTGTTTTTGGATTCAAAATGGGGACAGTGGTTTTGTTCAGAATGTTTTTTTGAAAACCTTCCTGAATTTTGTATCATTTGTTTTAAATCTGGTCATGTTCGCAAGAATTGTGGGAAACAAGAAGCTCCCTCTGCTAAGCAGTTAAAGACATGTTGGGTGGAAAAAGCTTCCAAGACAACAACTCCTTCAAAAATCCCTAACAACTCTAATCTTCCAAGTACCTCTAAGGTGTCTAATGAACAGATTAGAGAATCTAATTTGGAGGTTAAGGAGGATAAGGAAGACTCTCATACTTCTGTGTTCCAAACTGCAGATTTTGTCATGGAAGTCAATGCTATAAATTCAATCTCTGTGGATAATAGGGTTAATCAACAAAATGCGGTGTATAGTAATGATTCTGTTCAGCTCAACATAGAAAATCACAATCTTGGTGATTTTTCATTGTATAAGAAATACACGGGCTCTCCTGCTCGATCTGTTAACACAGATCAAGAGGTTGCTGAAAAGGTTCAAAAAGATGGATCCGTTTGTAGTGGATCATCATCTGAAGAGGCGGATAAGCCTGGACAATTAGAATAAGAATACCTGAAAATCATGGCTAGGAAAGGAAACAAATCAGTGGTAGATGCTGATGGTTTCATCACCCGGAACCCAAAAAAGACTAGAAGACGTAAGGATTACTCTCAAGTGGAAAGAACCATCACCACTAGGTTGACTGAGGCTAATAAAATGGTTTACCCCGGAAAACAGCAAAGAGAATTAATTTTCGAGAAATCCAGCGTTGTTTTATATTACTTCTCATTTCAATTCACGGAAGAGGAAATGCAAGGGTGGATTGCTCATACGAGAAAGCAACAAGATTTTTTGAAACAGTAGAGACAAAAATGGATTATCAATGAGGATCAATTCGAGAATGCTATGAAATTTATTTACTTTGAGAAATTGAAGTTGAAAGCACCACTTTCTTGATGTTTGTTTGTAGACATTCTGTGTGGTCTTTATTTCTGGTTTACTGGTCACAACTTATTGCTGTTCTAGCTGATCTGTGTTCCTCTAAAGCTGATTATCTATCCTTGATGTGGTTGGAGTTCTCTGATTAGACTTGCTGTGGTCTATCTGCTGATCTTGGATGTTTGGCATTTAAATTCCGTTTTTTTATTTCCTAGAAGATCTCCTGGTTGGTACAGTTAGTGGATTTCTTTGGATGTTTTGAGGAGCCTTATCTAAGGGTCTGATTGAATCTGGCTAGTTTCATCTCTGTTCTTCTGTTTTTCTGGAGACTTGTTCACTTTGATGAACTGCAGGCATGTTGTCTTTGTTTGAAGCTTCAGTCTTGTGATTCTGCAATTCTGTTTTGAAGGAATGCCCTACATTTTTTGCATCAGCAAATGTCGGAGCATCTATGTCTAGATGTTCATGTATTTCTCATGCGCTATATAGAGAATCTGTTTAATCATTTCATAGTTTGACATGTTTTGTGAGCGTGATTTGGAGAAGGTTTTCTCTACTATAATGAATTGTTGGGAGATCATGAAGCTAGAGCTGGAGTTCCTGTTCTTGTTTAAAGCTTATTGACAGACTTTGGCCCACCTGGATTGCATAGCTCGGACGGTATGGGACTGGTTTTCTGGAATGCTGGGTGGGATATTCTTGTTAGAGTGTGTTTGGTTGGTTCTTGTCAGCCTAGGTTGTTTAATTATTCATTCTTGTGGGCTGTTTTTTGGTTTTTGCTGCTGTAGGCTTACTACACCTCGTGTGTACTTTGACCCTTTTTTGTTTTAATAAAATTCTCTTGGCATGGATTGGGAAACCAATCCATGTCACCTTAAAAAAAATAGTGAAATATGAGAACCAAATGCATAAATGTAAAAAAAAGAAAACATTGATACAAACCATGGGATTTTCTAAATATCCTAAGATGACCCGTGTACATACTCGGGTTGGAACCACCTACCAGGGAATTGTGAACACATAATTTTTTATCCAATGTGTTGTGCTAAACATGTCAATATATTGGAATATCCCACCTGGAATATATAAAATCTAGGGCTACCAACCCATATAACTGGGGTTGATCGGAAACTATCACACGATCATCTCAAAGATTCCCATGAAATGATGGTGGAACTATACTTTTTAGGTGGGAATCCCTCACCTAAATGACTTAGCTTACCTTCCATCACCACAATGCCTACCTCAAAGACAGACACCCTATATGATAATTGATAATGGTGAAATACATCCTATATAGGTTTCCACTATATATATAACCAGTCACCAAGATGTGAATCACATCATTGAAGGTTCTAACTAGGATATCATGTCCCAGATGTTCATTAAACACTTCTTAAACATTTCAATATTCTAATATAGTATTTACACATTCAAAACCACATTCCTTTTCCCAATGAAACAAAATGTTACAATTTAGACTTCAGTACTTTCAACCCAATTTTATCGCACAATAGTCCCCAAAACATTTCTAAAACATCCTAATACATGTTTCATGTATGAAAATATAAGTTGGTTTTCAAATCATACAACCTTTAAAAATTCCTTTACAAACATTAATTAAATCATGAAACCTAAGAAAATAAAATAAATAGACACTTCTGCTAAAAACACAATAATCGCATTTCAATTGTCAAATGGGTCAAATTTTGAAAACTACATATGAAAAGTCTTTAATAAACCACACAAGGAACCAAACCAACCATTCCACAAAATCACATGAACATAACCAACATTATTTTTCAAACCCTAAAGACCCATCATCAAAACATTACACTATAAATAGTAAACCAAATGGGCACCCAATTTCCACATTAGTCCCAAATAAAAAAAATATACAATGTTACCAAGACATTTCAAAGGCCAAATATCATAAAATTAATGATTTCATATATAAAAACAGTGGTCATTTTATCAAACACCTTAAAGGCATGAACACATGTGTATAAATGAACAATTGCCATAAAATGTTTTTATAATGTTTTACCCAAACCAAAACACTACAATATGATAAACAAAGGCACCATGAAGCTGTGAATCCTGATTATCAATTTATAAAAATGTGCACCCATCATTTGGTGTGAAAACACAATCGAATAATTAATGATTCAATTCGAAATATTTTATTAAAAATTTATACCATCAATAAAACACCACAGTAAATCAACCCTGTGATTTATCAAGGTGTGAATCATGTTTCAAAATTAATTTATTATTCCCATCAATAACATAGCTTTAATTTGAGAGGGAAGGAAGACAAACACCTATGTTGAAGTTGTGAGAACCAAATGAATCTTAAATATAGTAATAAATACATCAAAAAGAATGATCCACACACCCTAACATCCAAGAATCATTACACACACATCTACCCTTCCTTCTAAGATTTTCTATGGTCAAACCCCATGATGAGAAACCACGAAATTTAGAGACATAAGAGAGGGGATACTTATTTTAGGGAGAGAGGTTTCGACCGCCAGAGAGTGGTGGTGCACTAGAGGAAAGAGGAACGTCTGAGGGGGAGGCACTCGCCGGAGGCCCCCACTGGGGGAGGTCATGTGTGATTTTATAAGGTCACACTAGCAAAGGAATGCGTTGGATTGGAGGGTTCTAGAAGGGTCACTCGATAGAGAGGAAAAAATAAAAAGGGGAGAGTGGTCAGATAAAGGTGGTGGGGTGGTGGAGAGAGAAAATGGGGAGGGGCTGCATAAATGAGGTAAATGGGAGATATGAGGGGGAGAGAAAATTAGGGGTTTCAAAGAATCCCAAATAATAATATATTAAACATAATAAACATAATAATAATAATAATTTTATTATATGCTCTATTTTAATAGTAATATTATTAATAACCAAAAAATTTAATTTTTTTTCTCATTTTATTTTATTTTTTTGAACAATGTGAAAACACATGGTAACCCCATATGGATCAAGTGAATTTGTTTAAGCCATGCAGTAGCTTCAATCCAATCATGAAGTAGATTCACATGTACCTAGGATGACCGTCCAGTTTTCTCTAACCGTGTGGCACCCATGTACATTCCTAAAACCCACAAAAAATATCCAATGATCAATAATTTAAAATAAAGAACACAGCCAAAACATTAAAGAAAAGATATAAGAACATAAAAAATATAAAATAATAATATATTTGAGATTGAGTTGTGAAAATACTCCCCAACAAAGTCACATTCATCCCCTTGAATTTCACCAAGCCCAATGATATAATAAACTCAAATGTATGCCATGTCAAAACATATAGAAATTGAGATCCTCTCGGTGACCTTTCACTCAAACAATCCAAGCTAACCAACCCAGAAGAAACCACATCATCGGAGAATGGGACAACACGATAGGATTCTCCCCACTAGTAGGACTCATGTACCACATAATGTAAAACCCAAACATGCTCTCCTTGGGAGGAGGGAAAACATAGGAACTCCCATCCTGAACATACATTAATTATCCACATGATATGAATAGAACCTATAAGGAAAAAAAATGAGAAAACACTCTCTAAGTAATCTGACATACCAAGACATTTGGAACTAACACAAAATCTTCATACCATCCAAAAAACACCCTCACAACAATCAGGGACTAAGGATATTCCTAAATCAACCAATCTAGTTTATTTAGTGCATAGAAAACAAAACCACTATAAAACTAGAGGTTTCCTACATAATATAATACCTCAAAACAATAGGATACCCATTATAATAAGTCATTGTAAACCCTAATACGTATAGCTGGTGATCTGATGGATGAAGAATCTCAAACCTCACAGTCAGGGACTAACATCCCATGATAACATATTCTAAATTAAGAAAAAATCCTACAAAACATCTCCAGAATTACCAAATAGCCACAATGATATCTGGTGAACAACTGTCATTTGTCGAAAGCTAGACCATTAAAGAACCATACGATAGCTCAAACTCCAATAGCCTAGAGAGTTCCCAATATCCTACAGACGTAATCCACTTCCTCAAGACACTCCATTACCTCTAACGGACCATGATCTCTGTAAAGTAGATGTAAAATGTGATAATAACCAGAAACATGGCACAAATGATCTGAAACATTGGGGATATTATTGGGAAATAATTCTTGAACACCATGGAAAATATGAACTGAAACATGCAATAAACCAAAACACAACTAAAAGGAACAAACCGAGCTAACACAACTAGTTTGGAATCAAAAAAACATAGTCATAATGAATAAATACAATTTCAAAACCAAACATCTTTATTTATATTTCAAAACTACTTTATCCACAGGCTGTTTTCTAAATACCAAATATCTCTTTTTAATCCAAATTCTGTTTCCCAAAAATATTTTTCTCATCCAAAATAATTTCTTAAAAAATGAATCCAACTCTTTAATTTGAGATACACACCCCACGAATCCCATGGAATTTTACACATGTATTCCAACATGCTCCTTTCACACGAATACCCTCAAACGTGCAAATGATCATAATGATCACCAAGGGTTGCACTGTGAATCTCTATTACCAATCACAAACAAGAATCAAATTTATCAAACTAGAAAGCATTCAATTTCAAAATCCACCTTAATAATTTAATACCTCTTGAATGAAATAACTCTCATTCCAAAAACATTTTCATTCTCAAAATACACATATACCTACATGACCCAAAACAGAACACAACCTACAAATTACCAATAAACCAATGAAATGAGGACTTAGTAATTATGTCTATCATGATGAAATTGATGTATGAAATGCCACAAGTAAGACATTACACAATGAGGACCTCGAACTGTGCAAATGGATTCAACATTGTTCCTACTCAATGTGAGTACACAACATGACACCAATTAATTCCTATTATCATTCCTCAATCCATATCAATGATAGAAGAATCAATCCCCGTACTACCCCTAACAACTCGAAGAAAAAAACAAGAATGGGTTTGTGACACTCTTCACGCACCTACCTCATGAGTCTTAACTATATTAATCTCCATATGCCAGACACCCCAAAGAATAATGTCCTACTATGATACCATTTTTTTCATGAACCAACCTAGGTCAACCCCAAAACAGTTAGTAGAGCTGGCCCATGACCTGGATTAAGGGGAGTTCCCAATCTCCATGGGATAGAATCCGGTTTCTTGAATCGAATATATTAAAAATGGGAATAGATTCAACCTAATAACCAGTATTATAGAAAAAAAATCGTACACAAATAAATACTACCATTGATCATGTAAAAATACCCAAATCATTAAGATAAAAATATAACTGAACACAAAAAAAATTGAAAGTAAAACTGAATGGAACTAAAATAAATTATTACAAGCACAATCTCTATATGGCCATAATGTCACCACTGCCCCATGACTGAACTACTACAAGGGCCAACTCAAAGAAGATAAACTTGAATGAAAGGAATAACATGAAAAATAGATTAGTTATACTGACAATAACTGTTACAAGTAAGAAGTAAGATAATAGCTCAGTAGGTAACCACCAATGTGTCTATATTTTTCATTTCCCAAATAAGTCCAGTAACACTAGTTTGAATATATAGTTTTTAAATAAATTGTTTTTATTACATTTTATTAAGGAAACATTCCTGTTCCTTTTTAAAATACAATGCATGACACATTAAAAAATATTACCATTTAATAACCAAAACCCAATCCAAATAATAATAGGGATGTGATGAAAATAAATAAATAAATACTGAACGTTGAGAACCAAATAAAGAGTGTAAAAAAAGAAAACATAAATAGTAACCAATGTATTTCTAAATCATCCCCAGAACACCCTTGGATGTACTCAGTTCAGAACCACATGTTAGTATATGGTAAACCACCTATGTTAATAACCCACTACATACCCACATCATGATAATCTAGTGGTATATCCCACATGGTCTTTCTGAAATATAGGGGTAACAACCCATCTGATTGGTTTTGATCAGCAATTGTCACTCGATTCTCCAAATGATTAACATGAACCCCTGATTTTTTTTCTATGTAATTAGGAGGTGCTCACATGCATGAATCACCTTACCTACCATCCCTGTACCTGCCTACACCAAACACGGACACCATATGCGAAAACAAACAATGGTGAAATCCCTCTTATAGAGGTTCCCACTATACAAACACACATACAAGCATGTGTATTACTTCAGTTAATGTTCCATATAATATGTCACATTATATATGTTTATAAAATTCTTCATAAATATTTAAAACTATAAATCGATCATTTACACATTCAAAACCTCATTCCATCCCCAAAAGCCACACCAATTTCCAACCAGACCATGAATACAGTCAATCCCAATATATCACACAATATTTACCAAACATTTCAAAAACTACCTAATATCACTTTCATGTTTGCAATGATAAAAATGCGCTTATGATTTTCAAATATTATCACGTTTACAAATTCCATTCCAAACATTATGTAAAACATAAAACCACATAAAATATACTAAATGACCCCTTATGTTAAACACAGACCCAAAACACATTTAAATTGTCAAATAAGAAAAATATTGAAAATTGAATTTCAATCCTCTATAAAAAACCACTCATGGAATCAAACCCAAACATTCCAGAAAATTTCAGAACATTACCATCCTTTTTGGAATCCATTTTCACCCTTTCCCTAAACATTACACTAGAGACACAAAACTAGAAAGGCACCCAATTTTCTCATTAATCTAAATTAATAAATTTTATACTAAGATAAAAATATATTTCATGGTCTATATATTATAAAAATGATTTATTTCATCTATAAAAATAATGGAAATTTTATCCAACACTTTAAAGGGACTAACACATGAGAATAACTGATCAATTTCCCTAAAAACCAGATTTAAAAATTATTACCAACAACATAACACTACAGTAATCTAAAAAAAGCCACCAGGATGGTTTGAAACATGATTATTAAATTACAAAAAAACTGTAACATCATTTCGTGTGATAATATAAAAGAATTACCGAATATTTACTTTGATGTCTATTTTTAACGAATTATTCCATCAAGAAATCACCACAATAAATTAACCAAGTTTGATATTAATAAAAAAATCATGCTCAAAAATTAATTTATAATACTGAGCATCATAGTGTTTGAATCAGAAATTGAAGGAATGGAAACACCTACCATTACATTGTGTGAATGCAACAAAACTCCAAGAGAGTGGAGAATACTCCACAAAGAATGATTAGAATACCCTAACATCAAAGAAAAATGACCCACACATCAAGCCTATATTAAAGTGTTTGTCAAATGTGAAACCCCTCCATGAAAAACCAAAAATAAATGTAGGGAAGAGAGTGGAAACTCTGCATTAAGGGGGTGGGTTAAGCCACTAGAGGGGGTGGTTTGCGGGAGGAAGGAGGCACACCGGACAGAGATATTCTCTCCTTAGGTCCCTAGTCATAGCGGTCACACATGGGTAGGTGGATATGCTAGCATGTTTTCCCACCAAAGAAGAGGGTGCTGGAGATATCACACACCAGAGAAGAGGGTGCTGGTGTGGGATATATGCTGGAGGAAGGTGGTGCATATGTGGGGAAATAAATTAGGGGGCTACGTGAAGGATGCAGTGGGGAGAGGGGAGGGGGAGATAAAATTAGGGTTTCAAAAAAGCCCTAATAACTATATAATAAAATTATTAATAATAATAAAATAATAGTAATTTTAATAATAATAATAATAAATGTTATTTTTCTTATCTCATTATATTTTATTTAGTTTATTTTATTTTCAGACAAGGAAACTATACGATTACCCCGTAAATCACATGATATCGTGCATAAACTGTGATGTAGCTTCTATCCATTCCTGAAGCATTTGTAGATGTAGCTGGGATGGCCTCACTATTTTCGCCAACCATGCAGTTCACTAGAACATGCCTAAAAACCACCAAAAAAATCTGACCATTAAAAATTTAAAACTATGACACAAACAAAATAATCAATTAAAATATCAGATATAAATAATCAATACATTATTACATAATCAATACATTATTACATAATCAATACATTATTACATAATAATATCATATATTGATTTAAAAATTAACTCTTATATTGTACAACTATTTCATTAATTGATAAAAAAATTATATATAATAATCCCAAAAATATCAAATATAAAAAAATAGCATGGAAATTGTTTATATAAATAGTTATTTTTAAGGCTATCGATAATATCAGTTTTAATTATAAAAAATCAACCATATGTTTATTACCTCTAAATGAAGCATTTTTAAAACCTAATAGATGTCCAAATTTAAATCATTTCTTGTAAAATAGTTATCCAATAAAACAAAACATTTTCTAAATTTCATATTTCATGCTTATTGATAAAATTTAAAATACATTTTAAAATCCGAGTAGAAAAAAAGAGAGGTATCCAAATATATTTCACACGATCATCATAAATTTTAAAATATAGAAGAATACCATTTTTAAATATCAGTAACTAATAAAGAGAAATCAAAGTTTTAATATTTAATTTCTTTTAAAATATCAACCTCCCTACTTTAGGTAATACTAGTAAACTCATTTTATCTATCAATATGAGCATATATTAATATTATAAATTATTAATTAATCTGACCAAATATTGATATAAGTCACACTAGTATCTATATATAATCATTTCTCAGCTTCATTTTCATGATCAGTCTTAAAAAAATACTAAATCCAAAAATGATATAGTGTCATAAAAAATATGAATATGCACACATCAATTTCAAGATGAATTTCCCTATATTACAATAATTTGCAATACATTTTTTATTGAACTTATTAAAATATTTGTTTTATATATGAATATACATGTTAATTTATCTAATATATTCTCTAACATAATAAGATTAAATCACACTCAAATAAATCATAATGGTTTATTCTAGATCAAGTGAATTAATGATATCATATCCCCCATGAGTGTCTAACTAGGTGAATCTATACACATTAAAGTCCACATTCCAGTATCCAAATTGGGTTTTAATTTCTTGGTGAGACAAAAATATCTATTTTAATAAAAATGAAGAGGTTAACATATAATAATAAATGTCCATTAGATTTACCAATAGGGTTTTAACTAATGTTTTATTATGTGATTACAATATATTCAATATTTCCTCAATAAAACATAAGGGTTATCTATAAAAATGAAATAATTATCAATCATAATGTATTAATCATTATATTATCCTCAACAGATATCCTACCCTATAAAGTTATATAAAACCATCTATAATATAACCTATGATATCCCACATATGTGAAAATATCAATTACATGATATAAAGAAAATATCTCAATGCAATGGTTTCCATGTTCTTTGTGGTTTATAATAATTGTGTGTTAGGGTAGACCATAAACCAACAAAACCCATGTATTTTTTAACCGTTGAATATTTTTTACACTATCTATGAAACATATATATCCATAATAAGTCTTTAATATATCCTACAATTACATTGAAAAATATACCTTTCTAGACATGTCATGCAATTGATATCATCATAACATGGGTTAATAAAAATAAAAGAATCATGTGGGCTGAAACACTCAGTAAGGATAAAAATAAGTGATAAAAATCAACAATATTAGGTTATTACATATTAGAATGTTGGTATAATCATGATGCATAATTAGATAATATTGAAAAAATTATATATCGTAAATGATGATTCATATGGTACAAAATAAACATAATCCTAAATTATTACGTGCAGGCTACCCACGAATTCATTAATCATAAATTTGGCTTCGGATAATCACGTTCATACCATTATGGGCCAGGGATAAACCTCTCATTTATCCATCATCACGAAATAATACTAATTTATACAATTATTCTTGGATTAAATCATAACTTATAGTCGTTGTCTTGGGATAAATCCATCCATGTACCATTTGGATTGGGGTAAATCATCCCATGTATTGTTTATCATGGGGTAAATCCTTATTTGTATCATTTTAGGATATTGAGACATAATAATTATTAATTAATTTGATGGATATATAGAATCCTAGTCTTAAATAATTCATTCATGTATTAGAAACCTGAAATAAATCATTCAACATAATGTGAATGTACATAGGATTAAAATGAGTTTTATATACATTTCAAAAGTAATCACATAATGAAATCAATCATAATTACATGAATAATTATAACATGCAAAGACATTTGAATATAAATGGATATCAAAATATATTCAACAAAAAAATAGTAAATTATATTCAATTAAAAATATGTTATTTACATCATATATATATGCGATATAAAATTATGTCAATAATTCCTCCAATAAATTTATTTATGAAATCTTGGTGGAAACATATGAATATATGAAATGGAAAAACATCAAAATATATTAAATATTAGAGGGGATTATTCACAACACCTCTAATTCATTTTCTATGTAAATTATAGGGGGATGTCCATTACCCTCTCTAATCGATGAATTTATAGTGGGATCACAACACACTATAATAATTTTATCACTATTTTTTTATATGTGCATTGATTTTAGGGGGGGTTTAAAAAAATCTCACTAAATTAATAATTAGTTTCACTATATTTTATTTTAGATTTTATAGGTTCTAAAATATATATTTTGTATTCAATATGGATTTTAGATGATCACAGACACACACACATATATATTCTTCTTGGATTTTAGATGATATATATATATATATATATTTAAATTTTTTCACGAATATAGTCAGTTTTTAGAACCCCCATGATTCAATTAAAATAAAAAATCTATTATATATATATAAAAAGGAGTTAGTTTTTAATGGAAAATACTAGGTTTCAAAACAACATATAACCCCATAGATTACACGGGGTGGAACACCCCTCTACGTTATGACATTAGAGAGCGTTTTGAATTCCCTATAATGTAAGAATGTAAAGATAGTTAATGAACCACCACTAATCACTTATTGTAAATGTGGTTCTGAACCCAAATAATATGTAACATAAGATGTCATTCAAACCCCACTCTAATTTATGAAATTTAAATGGGTTTATGAAATTTTCCAAATTCCTTATATTAGAGGGGGTTTTAACCCACAATATTGCTTTTAAAATAAATCCCTTATAATTAAAATTATAATATATATATATATATATGAAAATTCATGTATATGATTGTTCTTATATTATATAGACATATTGTATTAATGTATTTGAATAAAAAATATAAATACATTAAATAGATACTTACACATTTAATAAAAATCATACATATATAAATATTGGTATACATACTCCAACTACAATCAAATTTTTTATTCTTTAATTAAAAACAATTGTGTTACAGTGTAAACCATACAAAAAAAACATCATAATAGAATTGATGATCCATAAATTTATTTCAAAATTAAAATATGAAACAATGTTTTTTGAACACTGCACAGTCAGCATCAAAAGACCACCTTGATTAGATTAACATATCAAAGCATTCTTTTAGTTAAAACCTTGTACCCCAGTACAATCTGATCGACCCTAACATATCTATCAGCACACAGATACTGGCCTAAACATAATATGACATCTGCACCAAAACAATTGAGATCCCATCACTCTAACGAAATACATCGACATCGGAAGAGAAAAACACAAACCATTTTAACATGTCGCATAATTATAATCCACTGGAAATCTCCAAACAAAATAAGATCCCCCATTATCGAGATAAACTAGATAAATGCACCATATTTTTTTCGTTATGGAATATTCCACTACTCAAATGAATACATCCCAAAAACTCATCAGAAGGCATCCCTCCCAACCAAATAGAGAAGGAGGAATGGTCCTCGAATAATGTGTAGAGCGAGAGTAGTTTGGAACTCCACATCGAGCCATTGAAAATTGATCACCAATAACCTGACATAAAACATCATTGTAAAACATACACACACAAAAACAAATTTTCACTCCAATAAAAATCTTCAACAAACACGCATAATATAAAACATAAATTGGAATACACAATCAAAAACATTTTTATTAGACCATATGGACAAACTAGAAATAAATTAGAGGTTATTAGCAGCTGAGACAAGCCCCCAACACCGACTCAAAAACACCAACACCATCCCAAAACCACCAAAACACCCTTGTTCTAAGCTTTTGTGTTTCCATAAATAAAAGGATGAGTAAAAGAAGTGTATAAGGGAGAAAATTTTAAGGAGGAAGTCGTCGAACCTCACACCCACATAATCTCTAACCAGCCTAATTATTTCATGGAAATTAAGGATGGGGATTAACTTATTGGATCACGAGAAAATATTATAGGTCTGGGCATGGGATACATTTATAGTTGGTATCATAAGAAATCCACAAATCAGTGGTGAATAGTCCATCGAAATTGACCAAATTAAATCAGATGAAATAAAGAAACCTATAATTAGTTATGAAACTGGTAAAGTAGGAGGTGAGAAGAATAGAAACTGAGAATGACATGTGATATGGTATTAGGAAGGAGAATTTGGAGCATTAATGATGGAAATTCAAACGTAAGAGAAATGGTGGAGGAAATAGGTCACATAAGGTGATTGATAAAACATATAATGAGATATAGGAATGAAACAAGGTTATAAAGTAGGAAGGAAAAAATCATGAATCCAAGAAGCAAGATGATAGACTCTCCATCACAGGGGGATAACTCTAGGTTAGGGAGAAGAGAACTCGAGGGAGGTGCTGAATGTAAATGGATTTGCCTCCTTAATAAACAAAAATTATGTTTTCAATGCAATTACAAATATATTTATTCAAATATATCAAATTTTAAAGTGGGGTTATAAATATTATATAATTATAAAACACATTAATATTATGATTTGTATTTTAAATATATTATATTAAATAAATTTGAGTTTTATTTTCGTGTATAATTATATTTATATTAAAATATTTATAAATATATATCAAATACAAAAAAAATTTATATATACATATATTTTATTATTTAATATAGTCATAATATTTATTTATATGTAAATATAAATATATTATATAAATATATTACATATATTTTAGTATAACATATAAAGTATGCACTGATTTATTTAATATATTTTTTGTTTAATTATATAATAAACTCCTAATTATACGAATATATATAATTTTGGATGCATATATATACGTTTATACATGATATAATATAATTATATATAATTTTATACATAAATGAATAATATATATGATTTAATATAATATATGTATAATTTAAATCATAAAATAAATTTATAGTGTTCATAAAACCAAAATATATTTTAAATATGTCAATTAATAGATTTCTTAAAAATAATAATAATAATTATTATTATTTCTACACACACAAACACATATATGTATATTTTTTTTGATATATATATATATATTTAATATATTATATCGATAAATACAATATAAATACATTAATATAAAAAAACACATACACAAGACAAATTAAAGCGATTTATAAATACATGTATAAATATATATATTTATAAATGTAAATATAATTATTTTTATATATTATATATATATAGATATATATTTATATTTATATATAGAAAATTATAATATGTTATTTATATTTATAAAGAAATATATATATTATTTGATATTTATTTATCAAAATATTTTCTTATATTGATATATATTAAACAAAACAACTAAGGAGGAGTGGAAAGGTGTTGTGGATTTTAAACTCATGGATACATGTTCCAAATATGTGGGGGGTCTCTATGAGGAAGGAACATGGTGGGATTTGTTCTTTGAATGTGGTTAGAGGCTGCTGGCATGGGGGTGCTATTTTGTGGGGGTGCTTTGTTCATGTATAATGTTAGGGGAAGATAGGTGCATGTGGAGGTGACAAGGTATAAAACATGGGGGCCAATTCAGAGTGCATGGATAGAGTTCTTAGTTAAAAGTGGGGGTGCACTATTTGGATATGGTTGGTGTGTTTTCCATAATGGAAGAGGTTTATACGATGTGTCAAGGGGATATGGACAAGATAGGGGGAATTAGGTTTTTATGGAGTGGTAAGGAAACAAATGTGTGTGTTCCTTCAGGTTGTTTGGGGAGTGTTTATGGTGAAAATAAGGGGTGTCCCATATTTACAAGGTAGGTGTGTCCACCAGTCATGTGAGTGTGGGGGGGGGGGGGTTGGATGAGTGTTCATAGTTATAAGGTGGGTCACCCTATGTGTCTGCTCTAGACAAGTGGGGTCTCATCTATTTTCGTGGAGAGTTTTCAAAGTGCTGTGTGGGGAGGGCGTGTCACATGAAAAATGGTGATTCACAAAGGTTTTGTTCTCCATGAAATGATGTGGTCACCAGGGTGTTGGAAAATTGTCAAATAAAAAATTATCTATATGGGTTTAGGTTATATTAGAGAACAACCGCCACTAAATTGGTCTTAAATTTAGTGTGGTTTTAAAGGCCTCAAAATTGAATATTTTATGACATTTTAGGATACATATTTTGGTGTTTTAATTCCTATCTAAAATGAATACATGTTTTGAGGCCATCATTCTCCAAACATCCCTAACCCATCAGAGTTTTTATATCTTTTATATAACAACATTATGACCACCACCATGTCTAAAAGAAACACCATGGTCACCTCACCTTTTTCACCTTCAGACCACACCATTGTTTACTAGGAACATGAACTATTTCCCCACATTTCAGGAAGACCCACCTAGTTTTCCAAACCTATTCATGAGCCACACCTTGGAAAATCCCGATTGTCTGGTAGAAATACCCACATATCCCCATGATACACCTCATTCTTAACACATGGATAACTCCCTTTGAAAAAAATATACTCCCACATTTTCAATGGAGATCATTGGTACGGTTCATATTCACAAGCGGAGAGTGTATATTGGAACAATGGTGGGGTTCCCTATGTGTTTCCTTGAATGCACCCCAACATTGTCTTCAGGTTTCTTATCGAGTGTCCCTGGAGAATGTGGGGCATGTGCCGAGGGAAATGTGGGTGTCACAAAGAAACAACCATATTATCATAGTGGTTGTGGTGAGTATTCTTGGTGATATGAGGGGGTTGTGTCAAGGGGATAAGGTGGGTTTGTTTTCCAAACATGTGTGGGTGCCTGTGTGGGAATGTTGACAAGGGCGTGACAAATGTATGTTGGCTAAAAAAGTGGGGTCATTAACCGAGTACCTTGAATGTTTTATGTGACATGAGTGGAGTATTTTTGTTTTAAAAAAGGCTGGTAGCCCTATATGTGTCCCCCAAAGAATTCATTGATCACCAATGCATTTGATAAAATTGAAATTAAAAAAATTAAATTATACAGGGTTTAGGGGTGGTTGGAGAACGATTGCCAATAAATTATATATATTTTTTTATAATATTATGGTATATTTAGTGGGAATTTAAAAACCCACTAAATTGAAGACATGAATTGTAGTGATTGTTCCCTAACCTCTCATTACCCCTTAGAGATTATATATATATATATTCCAGACACACCAATAACCCTTGCCATTTAGAGAGGAAACACCCCTGGAATCCCCCCTTTTTCCATTAAATAAACCCCATATTTTCACCTGTCTCACTCTGCACCCACTAAAACAATTCCCCCACATGTTTTGAGGTCATAAATAAGAATCCCACCCTTATAATGTTGTTCTGCTAGTCACCACCAACCTGTTTGTCTGCCACCCCAACATTGACCCCCTAGAACTCCCCACAATTGTCAACAGGAACACTCACCCATGAACATAGATGATTCCCCCCACTTCTCTTATGGGAAACATCCAGGGAACCCCATATCATATCCAAGAATATTAATGTAACCCCAGGTATCTAGAAGATAATTTAGGGGTCAAAAGTGTGTTGAAAATAAGTAAAATAAAAAATCAATAAATGTTTTAAGGGTGGCTTGGAGAATAATCACCGATAAATTGAATATTTTCTGTAATTCATAAATGATTTATTGGGGGTTTAAACCCCCTAAAAATTAATGAAATTTTTATATTTTTTTATTCTTCATATACCAATAAAACCTTTAGTGTTTATTTTTTTAACTTTTTATAAAAACCGTGTGACCCCGTCTTGTTTGGAAGACACACCCATGGCACCCCACCTTTTTTACTAGGATACCCCACTGACTTTTCACTAAGAACATGTAGTGACCCTGAGTTGAAAATCATTTATATTACAAATTAATTGGAAAATAAATAATAAAAAACTCAAAGACCAAATTAGTTTAGGGCTTTTGTAAACATGTAAATGTAAACAACTAGTTCATAAAACATCTACTAATTCTCCAACCATTTTCTTTGTAACTAGACCACTTTTTTAAATATTAAGCTTATTACCTTTATTTCTCTCATAGAGAAAAATGATTATAGTAATGGGTGATATTATATGATCACTATGGGTAAAAATGGAAGATATGTATGAATAAAAAGTGCATAAGGGTATGAAAATATTATCATAACATTTGAAGATCATACCCTACATATCAAAAGTAATCATGAATAAAAAATTCAGATAACATAATACATAAGATCATAACCATCACATAAGACATAATATTGTGGAACACACATAAACAAGTAATTTTGTGAAAGTTTATAAATAGTATTTGGTTTACTCATTATGTTATGGACATGAAATCAGACCCTTCTATAAACATATGGATCTGAAATCCAAATCAACAAATAGAATTGTGATGATAAAATCATGTTCAGACAAAACATATATACCTTATATGTTATCTATATTTACAAAAGGCGTTGGAGGTAGATATAGGTCCCCCAAATCAAATAATGAAAACCATATGTGTGTGTTCCCCCAACAACAGAAATCATTGATTATATCAGATACCATGGTATGATATGGATTAAATAAACATAATTTAATCATAATATAACCCATGAAATTAAATGGGATTCAAAATTATCATTCCATCATAAAAATGGAAATTTAAATGATATAATACTAATTGAAATATATAATCTTATTCTGAATCAATCTTTAGTAAAATAAAATATATTTATCTTGGAGGTAAAATATTTTCGTCATATCTCTTGAATGAAATTCTTGAGAAGAATATACATTCTGATTTAAAAATAATTCATTTCTTGAAAAGAATCGTAATTTTAAAATAAAAAATTCTCTTTGAAAATAACATTGTAATATTGCAATGGAATATTCAAGGATATTAAGTTTTATAAAAGAATAAAATTGACTTCATTTCATAAGTAAATAAAATTTGTATCATACCTTTTTAAAAAAAGTCAAAATGGGCCTCATTTTCAAAAAAGAAAAAATGATTCCTTTCATACTGTGTAATAAAAAAGTAATAAATGAGTGAACATTTCTTAAATCATATATATAATAGTAGAAAAACAAATTATTAAATATTTTTCTAAAAACATGGACATTGATGATAAATGTATCCTAATAAATACTTATATATGTATAATGAAGAATGATAAAGTGATATAAAAATTATCCCTTACGTTAAATTTGGGTTTCTTTATATTTATAAACAAAATCTTATATAATGGATTAATGAATTTTATTAAGTTATTATTGAAAAATATTTAACTTTATGAAAATACAATCATATTAACACCAATTTAATAATATTCAATTATTATGATTCTCATATGGGTTATGTGTTTCGTTTTCATTATGATGGGTTTGTCCAATATGATATGATTATTCTTAATAGGTTATAGTTATATAATTTATATAATTATATTAAAATTATATATTTCATATTTATTCATTAAATTAATTTAATTAACTCATTAATAGAGATAATGTTAAATTAATCACATCACATCGTGGAGATAATATATCATATGTACGCACGACAACAATATAATTAATATAATTTTGAAATGGTATAGAAGTGGATATATTATATATTATTATACATTCAATATAATGTTATAATAATCATATATAACTATTATTTCCATCATTAAACCCATCCAAATAACGTGATGATGAGAAACATATTACAACAAAATGTGGATAAGGTAAGTCGTACGTATACCCGCATTTTGATTTTTTTTCATAGGATGGATATAAGGAGGAATATGGTTGTTACATAATCATAATAATGTCTCATTAAAAAATTTATTCTATATTTATTAATTTTTAATTTATAAAACTCATGAATAGGAAATATAAGAAGAAATAAATGTGAATGAATCAGTAGCGAAGATTACAACTTTTTTGGTGATATCCCTCTTTATCTCCTCTTGAACGCACTATAGTTTCCCTTTTTTAAAGACCAGAACATCTAGAATATTTCTGGGGATGTTTTAAGGGAAATGGTTAGGGTAAGGCTGTGGTTGAAGGATTAATGTTGAGTGAAGTGGTGGGGGATAAGGTTCCAATTTATAATATAGGTGAGGGCTACTTTTAGAAATACTCAAAATAGTAAAATATCATAAGATTATTCTAGATCTAAAAAATTAAAAAGAACTATAAAATAAAATTAGATTATATATTTGACCATATACTATCCCCTTGTGATTATTTAACCATTTTTGTGATTTCTAAATAAATTGAGAACAAATTAATTCAATATGATATCATTGTTGTCAAATTCAATATTATTCATTGAATTTGAATTCAAATACATCATGAAAATGTTTTAATTTTAATATAATTATTTAAAACATCTATAATATATGTTATATATATAATAAATTTTTTATAAACATTTAATAATCCAAAAATTATGAAAATTTATATTATCAAAATCAATTATTCTATTTTGGTGTAAATTGAATAATTATTTTTTTAGAATTGAAGTAGTTTTTATGTTTATTATATAACTTGTTAAATTCAAAATAAATTTATATAATTGAACTATGTTCATTTATATCAAAATAAATATTTATATTCATTTAGATCATGATTTTTCGTATATGAAAAAAGTAAAACAACTATATATAAGTGAGTAATACATTGTAACTATCATTGATTTAAATAATATATAATTCATATTTATGGTAAAGTTTCTATTAAACAACTCAAAATAGATTATAATGCGAAGAAAGTCTAATCCTTTTAGTATAATAATTATTTGTATTGCTTTTTTATTTTAGACCATACCATTTTGATTTACCCTTAATTATTCCATTAAAATTTTAATTATGCTAACAACATTTTAAATATTATATGGTTATTGATTATTACATTTAAATGGTAAATTATCCATAATTTATACTTTACATCATTTTAAAAAATTTCATAATATCTTTGAATTTTGATATATTTTTATGATTTTTAATTAATTTAATTAAATACTTTTATATAAAATATTTATTTTCACTTTTGACTCTATTCATAATAGTGTATTTATATAAAACCCAAGAGAAAGTTAATTTCTAAGAAACCATTTAATATAATCCTAATTGTCATATTAACCTATAAAATTCAATGAGAACCATATATAATTAAATTATATTTATTTTAATAGTAATAATATAATTTATTTGATGATTTTATTAATTAAACGGTTACAACACCATCAATATGTCACATTATTTGTTAATTATTTTATTAATAAAAAATATTTAATTATCTTGCTGTATATAAAAATTTTAGATTTAAAATTACAATTTATAGTAGTATTTATATTTTATATAATCCTATATTAAAAATGATTTATTAATTCAAATTATTAGTATGACATGTTTAATATAATAGTAAATAAAATATAAAAATTTCATATTCCTACCCATAAAGATTAAAAAGGTTATTAAATCTTTATATGGTTAATTTTAGTCGAGAAAAATATATCAATGGAAATTAGGACATGAATTCGTTTAAATTTATAATATTTTTATAATATTTTTACCTATAATGGTCAAATTGTCATTAAGTTGAACTGAATGAAAATATACCAATGTCACTGTTAAAAAAAGATTGTTCATTTTATTCGACCAAGAATTTAATAATAATTATAACCATATATTTCTATTTTTCCAAATTCAATTCGAAGATGTGACTAAATTATGTTTAACACTAATCATGTTGATGTGGCCCGAATGTAGGTAAAAGAGACGTTCAATTGTTTAATAAGTTATTATATCTAATTTCTCAATAAAAATGATTCACATAACCTAAATTGTATTAATATATTTATTATTTATTTATTTTTACTATAGAAATTAATTTGAATTATAATAATTTTTTAAACATAAAGGTATTTTATACCTACAATGCAGTATTTTCACTACTCATAAAAATAAAGCATTATAGAAAAAAAATCACCCTATGTTAATTTTTAAATTTCAAATTAATAAATGATGATTATTTTTTCAAATTAAAGTTAAAATAGTAACTAAAATTAATTTTATTGTTTTCATAGAAAAACATGAAAAGATGTTCTTTTGAGAAAATTGTTTTTTAAAAAATATAAAGGCATTACAAAACAAAATATTTTACATTATCATTTTTATTAAACTAATATTTGAAAATCAGTTCTTAATATTCATATTACAAGTGTAATGTAATGTTTATTACTATATCATTTAAAAAATTATAATAATAATTATTTGTTTCATAGATACTGAATGCTTCATATAATGCTAACAATTTTTGGTTGGGTGCAGTTTAATATTCCCATGATGTTTCCTATAATGCAATCAAAACATTTTTATTTTATATTAAAATAAAAATCAATATTCATTGTTTCATGAATTTATAATACCATAAACATTAAATTAATTCACAATATCTCATGGTGTAACATTCTATCCACTTTTAAATTAAGGACACCCTCAAAATTATTCTGGGTTATCAAAGGTTTAATACAATGAAGTTCCTTTCATATAATCCTACTAGGTAAAAATATATTAAAACTTCCTTTTGAAAAGGAATTGATAGAAACATAATAGTTAACCAAAGTAAATCATAACAATCTTTCCACATAGTATAACATAGGAAATTATTTGGGCATGGGTAAAAGTTTAAACAATCCCAGACATTGATAAAGAATACCGATCATAATAAATTGGGTGATCTTTAAAAATTCAACAATCACATAACTATACACTTATGAAATGATAACTATTCCATTTATATCATCAATAATGATGATTATACGATAAAATTCCATATAAATTTCTTTTCTTAATGTTTAATAATTTTCCAAAGATGACATATTTAATTGATTTCAGCATAATGCCACACTTTTATATTCCTATATCTATTTCAACTTCATCTCATATGCTAATCAATGATGGTGAATTTCTTAATCCTGATGCATTTTATGACCATTGGATGAATGATAGACAATTCTATATTTTTTTAAATAAGTGGTTATCACATGATATAAATTATATATAAATGCACCAATGATGAGATAATAAATTAACATGACATAATTATTTGAATTTTATCTTAATCATTATATTTATGGATATTCTTAAAATCATTCGGATATATGAAAATCCAAAACATAAGAATGAGGTTAACTAATACATATTAACATTATATACCATATGACATAAAGTAGTTTTTGGTATTCACATTCCAATCATGTGAATACCATAATCATTTATTATTTTAAAACATGGTAATAACATTAATTACCATACATCATTAATGAAAACATGCATGATTAATTATTCCATAGTTTGTTGGATATATTACTCAGGTCCAAAAATTTGTAAACTTTATCCATGATCTCATAAACCACAATTCAATAAACCCTTAAACAATTCCATAGAAACAATTACTATCCTCATTTAATTCTTTATATAAAATTTTTCACTATCCAAATATAATTATATCATCTTCATGGTCATATTAATGATTATCATTACATCAATCAAGTGTCTTCCAAAAATATCACCATATTAATTAAATGACATTCCATTGTTACCAATAAAATTTATAATTTTCTCTAAAATACATAAGCGAAAACTCAATTAGACTAATCATTAACTGTTACCCTATTCTGAAATACCGAAAGAAACTTTTTACAACATTATTCTACAATACAATTATATAAACACATCACCCATCCAACATAATTATTAATCTAATATTTTGTCCTCATAATTATAATAAATCCATGAATATGATATATGAATTATGTATAATGGTTCCTCATACTAAATATTATCAATATTATATTCTTAATATAAATAATACTATAATAAAATCTAATACCATTTACATGAAATTTATGGTCTAATTTTTCCTAGTAGTGTATCAAATAGACATAACACCTTCTTGATTATAATCATGAATATTTTATTCAAGAAATTTATTTTTATAGCTCCCATATAATATACATGTGAAAAATTTAATTTTAACCATTTTCATTCTAGTTCATACTATTGAATAATTCACAAAATAAAAGTGTGGGCAATAATATTTGTAAATGGAAATCAAAGAATATAGAAAAATTAAATATATTATATCTAAATCATGAAATTAAATTTCAAATCCATATCACCTTAGGCTTATCCTGTGTGACATCGGTAGAAATATACTTATAAATATAACTATAGATATCACAATTTTTTCTCATCCTAGATTCCAAATGTTAACTAAACATTCACACTGATACCATATATAGTGTTCTAGATTTGACGTATATAGATATTAAATCATTCTTTCAGATTTCATAAAAACCCCTCCCAATACAGCATTAGTTTAGTTCCTTTGGGAAGATGTAAATTTAAACAACTTATTTGTAACACAAACACTTGTTCACCCACCTATTAAATCAAAACTAGACATTATTTTGACATATAAAACATATTACCATTCTTCCAATCAAAGGGAAAATAAATATAAGAAAATGTGATATCAAATTCTTAGTAAGTGTAATGTTGGAAGAGATTTATGAATTATAAGAACATAATGGTATTAAAATATGAACAAAACATTTGAATATCATCACCTACATATCAACAGTATACATGAATGATAAGGAAATCAAATAAAAAAATCTGTAAAATCATAACATAGACATAAGATATAAAATTATAGCATACACATACACTTATTACATTGTGAACATGTATAAATAGTATCAGGTCCCTCATTAAATTACTGACATCAATTCATTCCCTAGAATAAACATGTGAACACGATAACTTGGTCCACATATAAAATAGGAGACAATAAAATTAGGTCCACACATAGAATTATGAATGTGAAATCAACATCACACATAACATATATACCTCCCGAGTTATCCATATTCACCCAACACATTGAAAGAAGATATAGATCCCACCAATAATATAATGAAAACCATACATTTTTTGAGCCACAAGAGTATAAATCATTTATCATATTAGATCCCATAGAATGAAGTAAATTTCATAAACATCATTCAATCATAATATAACACTTGAAAAAATAGGATATATATATATAATTTCATAATAAACATAAAACATTCATTTAATAAAAAATAATGTAATCATTGAATCATATCTCTAGTGAATTATAAGTAACATCAAATAATGATATCATAGATTGAAAATAATTTTTCGATATCTCTTGAAATTTTTTTTTGAGGAGAATATATTTTCTTCTTTGAAATCATTTTCTTTACTAGATAACGCACAAAATTATAAAATAAAAAATTTTCTTTGAAAAGAATTTTTTAAACATGAAAAGGATGATTCAATGAAATTATGAGCCATGAAAGCATAAAAGTAATTTTATTCCATATAAGTTAAAAATATTCATCCCAAACTTTTTCATGATATATAAAAAAATAAATTATTTTGTAAATGAGAGAATGATTTCCTTCAAACCATGTAGTAAAAATTCAAAATGGGTCAAAATGACTTTTAAAATCCATAACTGAATATTAAAAAAAATTAAAGCACATGTACATGCATGAAAAGTATAGCCTCTAAAATAATTATATATATATAATCTCAGATAAATTATCCCATTCCATATGTCCATGAACCATCATTTGTATTAAAACATCCTATATAATGGATTAAATAATGGTATTATATTATTCTAGAACCATATTTAAAATAATAAAATATGATCATATTAACATCAATTTAATAATATTTCATTTATATTGTTCCTTCAAATATTAACTCCGTATTTTTTTATTCTTGTTTTTTCGAATAAGTTCTGATTCTTATTCATATGTTATAGTTAGGTCATTTATATAATGATATTAATATAGTAAATATCACACTGATTCATTTTATACATTTACTTAATTCATGATTTAAACGAGATCGTGCATAATATATTACATTAAATTATGGATACAGTTGGTCATACATATGAAACAGCAATGAAATCATTCCCATACTTGTGAAATTGCATGGAAGTGGGTTGTGTATATATTATTCCATAATTATTATCATTGTATAATCATTATATATTGTCACAATCCTAATCTGGTTACCATCAAAACTAACACCAAACAACACCCATGGAATGTCTTTAAGGTAATTACCTCTCCCCACGTGCATTAATAAATTCATGGGTATCATAAATATTTGTTTGGGAATGATTTACATGAGTATGTAGACATAAAATAGCCAAAAATAAATAATAAAAAAATCTGAAAATTCTTGCCAAAAAGGCCTAAAAAACCAAGAACTGAATAGATAGGTATAAATATGAATAAAGAGGTCCATGGAAACATAAAATTTGTATAAAAATAGACCAAATTACTCCAAATGATAAGGGGTAATCACCCATGAGCCATATCCACAACACATCACCATGGAAGGGAACTAACAACCCGAACACCTATCAATCAAGGCATTTACATTACCTATTCCAACCATGATCAAGTCTACTTACACCCAATTGGTATAAATCAGGTGTAAACAAAAGCCTAATAGGATACCAACCAAAATATTACATATATTAATAAATACATTATTGAAAACACGTTAGTTTTAATAAACATGAAATGGTGGAAAAAATTTATATAAATTGAAACTTGAAAGAAAATAATTTTCAAATTGATAATTTGAATGTGTAAACACATTTCAATAAAACATTTTTTCTGCTAAACTTTTTCACCAAACATAAAATAAGACAACGATAAATACTTTATAGTCAAATAGAACTAATCTCAAGAACCCCTTTAGGCATTAGTTAGTTGTGGGCCCCATGTACATCATACCTCTGTTTAATATAACCATAACCATTTCTATTCTCATGAATGAGTAACTAGTAGGGAATATACTGATAAATTATAGGTCCTTAATTATCATCAATATAGTTTTTTTGTTTTGTCAATGTCCAACATACTATGTTAAATGAAGGATGAAACCACTATGGATCACTACTGTTCTAGTACACATTCTCACACCTTGATAACTGGGATTCTTCCATTGTTCTCAAACAATTTCCACATGTTACCAAGAGGCCATTTACAAAAAAAAATCATTTCTGGTCACACACATTCAAAAAATTATTTACACATTTTTTCACCCTTTATATAACTCAATAAACCACATGGTATATCAATAAAACAATTTCAAGGAAATTAATCAAACATTTCAAATAAAATTCATCTAAATCCCTATATAAAAACCCAATGCCATCCAATATTACTCCAAATAAAAATTTTAAAAAGAATTTTTTTATTAAACCCTTCCATGAATTATAAAACAGACCCAAGTGGAACAACATATAACACACATGAAAACCACGAATTTTCCTATAGAAATGGAATTTACAAATAAATTGTTTAAAAAATTCCACGAGAAATAATTTCCAAAATATAAAAAATGAAGTAAGAGTATTATAAAAATATAAATCAAATATGACTAACACATATAGAATTTATTAGACATTTAATCACCTACAAATAGTGTCAAAACAAAAAATCATTGTGTAAAAGTTCCCCGCAGCACCACCGCACCATATTGGTGTTAAAACAAACCTAAACCCACAATATTAGTCCTATAAACCCATGATCAAACCCTAGGTTCTAATCCCTACTTGCGACACATTAAGATCTACAATAAAAATGGAATAAACCCTAAGAAAATGTGAAGAAGGATTAAAACCCTCTTAATTATGATATTTTGGAAAAATCTACCCAAATAAAAAAATAGTTGAATCTCCAATAGAAAAATTGTAGGGTGGTTGGAATGTGGATGAGGATGTTAGGTGGGGACTGAAATTGGGGAATGATTTGAAAATGAATGATTTATGAATAAAATAAATCACCTTCTTAAATATAAATGATTTTACCAACCTTGTGAAATTTATCCCTCATCCATAATGAATATTATCTCTAATGAGGAAAAATGGAAGATGGGGGTGAGCCTATGTTTCTTGGTCTCAAGTGAGAAGTAGAATCACCGAAAAAATTAAAAAATTAATGAGATTTGAAATGATATATATTTTTCTAAATAGTAAATGGGATCATAGGCTTATATAAATCCTGAATAAATCACCCAAATAAACCTTGATAATGAGTTACTAAGGGGTAAAAATGGATATGGAGCTTTGAATATGTCATTGGAGGCCAAGTGTGATGTTTAATGGGTGATTTTGTTTTAAAAAAATGTGTTATAAAAGAAAAAATTTGTTTCAAATATGGAAATAGCCTCACAATATGGCCCAAATCATGATGAAACCACCACATTATCCAATAATACATAGTAATGCCTCCAAAATAAATGATTAGTAGAAATTAAATGAAGACCCTTATTAAAAGAAGTAATGGATGTTCCAATTATTCCTAATATAGGATCATTTTCCCATAGAAGGTTATCTTGATGCCTGAACAGATAAGAGACACAAAAAATTCTCTTCGACCCAAGACTTCTGTTCTAATGTTTCATACCCCTCAGACCCATGCTTCTAGAAGAATTAAATTAGAGGAATAGTCCTCCCTAAATGAACATTTTCTTGGGAGTCCACAATTCTCACCGGCCACTCAACCACCAATAAATAGGGCTTTATCTCCATTTCATCAGAATTTTGCACAGTGGAAGGATCTGGGTTGTAAATTTTCATCTAGGAGACATGGAAGTCATCATAAATGGATTTCAAATAAGAAAAAGAAGACAAAATTTATGACACATTTCCATTATGGTTGGTGATTTCAAAATGAAAAACATACCACAAAATCATCATTCCATTCTTTTTCAAAAGACGATGGACCAGAAGAGAGGAAACTTTCATGAATACCTGATCACCAATAAAAAACTAAATTTCATGACACATATGGTAAGAATAATAATTATTAAGACTCTGAGATATCAATAATAATTTCCTAGTCATATATAACTTCTCATATGTCTCTTAAACAAGGATCGGCCCCAATATTGAATTATCACTTATCTCATCCCAGCATAGGGTAGACTGACAAGAGTGAACATAGAGAACATCAAAAGTAGGGATTTTTATTTAGGATTGGAAACTATTATTATAGGAATATTTAACAAATCCAAATGGCTATACAAAGAACCTCTAAAGTCCAAAACACATGAAACAAGCATTTCCACCTGTATCTAATTCACCAGGTCTGTTTGAACATCTATTTGAGAATGGTATTTTGTTCTCAACATTATTTGCAACCCCAAACACAAATGAAGGCCTACCCCAAACCGTGAAGTGAAATGGGGTTCTCAATGTGAGATAAATCCAAATGGTATACCATTAAATTTTACCTCGTTATAAAGATACAAATAACCCAACTCATTCAATTTAGTCGTATTTCTTCTTGGAATGAAGTGGGATGATTTTTTCAGATGATCAGTCACTAAACATGAAGAATTATTACCCCAAGGTTATGAATAAATCCAATAATGATGTTCATGGAAATCTCTCCCCACTACCAAGAAGGAATCTGTAATGGCTGGACTAAACCAGAGGGCCTTTGGTTCTCCACTTTCACCAGTTGACATATATAACATCTCCAAAAAATGTCAGTTATTCCTCTTCTCATAATTGGCCACCCGAACTACTATTCAACATCATAATACATTGTAAAGGCACTAGGATTAGAAAACCACTATAAGTGGTGGCTATCTTGCATCACCATCTTCCAAAGAGATAACCGAACTACTTATTGGCCAAAGAATAACAAGAATCCCTCAAGAGTTTAAGACCAATTAGAAGACATTTCCCCACATGAGGAAACTACCTTGATGACTAACAATGTTCATCACTAGGATGTTCATTCTAAATGTACTCTTTGAGAGAAAGATTCAATGGAATTCTATTAAATAATGAACATCCACTGTACTCCTTGGTATCTACATGAATCTGAGTGAAGAGCCCCATTAGAGGCCACTAATAACTTGACATCCACAAGGAATGAACTATATATTTTCTACTCAAATAATCTTCCACCACATTTCCGTTTCCTAGGGTAGAGAAAATGTAAAATTTTACACCCTGTAAGTAATCGATCAAGCAGTGTTGCCTTAGATTTAGTTCTTTTGGTGATATGGTGTAGGCCATTATTTTTTGATCATAGTGTACCCAATACTTCTCCCCAAGGAGGTAGTGATTCCATGTATTCAAATCATGAATCACAATGGCTAACTCCAAGTGATGGGTTAGATTATTATTTTTCTATTTTTGGAGATTGAGGGACCCAAACGCCACCTTGTGATCATCCTGGATAAATAGACACCCATGGCCCATACTTAATGAATTGAAGAAAAACAACATACTGCCTTCTGGACTCTAAAAAAATTAGCACTAGGTAGGTATTAATATGCCGCTTCATCTCCTCATAATATTCCAAACATTATGGGGCCCATAGAAAATTCACCCCTTTTTGGGTGAGCGTGGTCATGGTAGAATCAAAATGAAATAAATCTAGATTAAACCACATGTAGTAACTAGTCATGCTGTATAAAATCCTGATCTATAAAATGTACTTCAGATTCAATCATGAAATAGAAACATCAATATTGTTAGGGTTAACTAAAACCCTATTCTATGTGATCAAATTCCATAAAATATTCCCATCTCGGATACAAAAAGTGCTCTTGGACAACATTTCATAGAGGTGATGATCCCAGAATGTGCCCAACACGATCCAAAAATGATGATTGTGTTCCTCATCAGATCCGGAGTGAATAGGGATGTCTTCCACAAATACTATGAACAATGAATCATGATACTATTGGAAAAACCTATTCATAATTTCCATAATGATTGATGAAGAAGTGGTCAATCCAAAGGGCATGACCAAGTATTCAAGTTGGCATACCTGCATTGGATGGCTATCTTTGGGATATCTGACTCTTTCACTCTAAGTTGATGATAACCCAAATGAAAATATATTTTACAAAACCACTTTCTTCCCTTTAACTGATCAAACAAGTAATTTATTCATGGGAATGTATATTTGTTCATGATGGTAACATTGTTAAGCATCCAGTAATCAATACACAACTTGAGGGATTATTCAAACTTCATCTCAAAAAGAATAGGAGCATCCCTTGGAGAGATGCTCAGGAAAGGGAATCCTTTAGATTCTTTGTTATCAAGTTGCATCATTATATACCTCATCTCTGTGGGTATAATAAAATATGAGGAAAGAGATATAGGAAATGTTTTCGGCACCAAATCAATCGAGAACTCCACATCCCCATCTAGTGGTATTCCTACAAAATCATATGAGAAATCCTTTGAAAACACATCCACTACATGAGGTATGAATGTTAAAGAGCATAACCATCATCCTCTAGGGTGAGTGACAATAACTGGAAAAATTTATTCCCAAAATTTTTGAGTGGAGGTCCTTTGTGACCAGACCAAGGTTCCCAATACCGAAGGAAATCCTGATGACTCCAATCAGTTACCGTGAAACTGAAATATTGTCTATATCAATAGATATGTGCTTGCAAGTGTACCAGCCATTCTATTCCATGTATAACATCAAATTAATCCTAATAAATGACCAGAGAGTACCACTTAATCTCAACCCTTGACACGAAAATCACACACAATGGGAACTTTAGACCCGGATCCTTCCTCTTTCCCAGCGCTTCTACCAACTACATTGATATAGAAAAAGGATCATCTATAAAATTATTTATGTTCACGAAAATGGAATGATATGAATGAAATATAGGCACTTATATCTAAAAGAGATGAATCTATAGAGGATGAAATAAAAACAGTACCTTGAACTGTTGACAGTCCTGCCACTGACCCCACTGGTGCCAGATCCATGACATAAAGATACATAGCCTCTTCCTGAGAATTACAACTAGAATATATCTCTTCCCTAAACTAGATCTACCCAAAATATGATTCAGTCCTAACACATTTCAACCAAAATAATATCCCCCTAATCTCGAGAGCTCTGATTGAGCTGTAACTCTCTTGGACGCCACTGATCCGTCCCCACTCTAGAGTGGATGAGACATCCTAAAAAATCACTGCATGTGTCCCATACCTCTAAAGTATTACAAGTTATTCAGGGAAGATGTTCATACTAGTTTTATGTGTTGTAGCCTCCAACACTAGTGGAACACGATAGACCTTGCATTAGAAGACACCAATGAACATTTCATGGAAGGTTGGGCTGAGCTTCCACCTCCCTACATCCCCTACTCATATCGCTTACTTTTCCTCTCAGAAGATCTTCCACTTCTCATTCATAATAAATTCCCATAAAAACTATACCTCCCCTTTCAGTTGATATACACCATGAAAGCACTATCAAATTGTTTATATTATGTTTTCATCTTGAATATGAAGTCTTTGAAATAGGCATCTATCAACAAACCCCTCTCAAACTTATTTCCCTTCATATGCTCTTTAAAGACCATTTCTAGAGTATACAAGACACACATGGGAAAATATATTGCATACTCCATCACTAAAATATCCAACTGAACACATTACATAATTTCTTGATATTGAGAATTTTTCAAATCATCACGGATGTACTAGTCATTAAAGATAACCATGATGTCATTCTATCTCATCTTCTCATGCTTCCCAGCATGATGAACTGATTAACACCCTCTGTAGATATTAACCTATAACATGAAAGAGAAATATTTTACATATACCTCCTATGGAGCGTCTAGGACCTCAAACATGCAATTGATCATTTAGATCCACTCCTATACTTCCTCGGGCACTGTGCAACCTCAGAAAGTAGGATCATTTTTTATCAAGAAATTTTGGGTTTTTTCCTTCATAGGATCAGTCTCGTCTTCTATAAAATGATATATAATAGGTTTAGGTCCTTATCCTAGAGATTGTACATCCCATACCACAACCTCTACTAGCCTATGATCAAGTAGTGAGGGAGAAATATCTTCGGCTTCCCCCCTTGTGTGCATGGATGATTTTGGGGAGGTATGTTGCTACAAAAGGCAATAGTCAGAAGTGAAAAAATCAGTACAATAATTTTTTAATTTTATTCAACAACATCATGTATAAATAATCACAAGAAATTAAAAAAAATAAAATTAACAACTACCTCACCCCCACCTGATATCCACATGTAGTATGCGTCCCACACGTCTCTCCTACTAGTGAAGTCAAATAATCAATTCCAATGACTAGTGGTGACTTGAGGTCTGTCATGAAAGGTGTAAAACATACACCCTACTGGTGACCGAAAATCTATGCCTCAAAATTATTAACTCATGTCTACCCCAACACATTCCAAAATATTAATATAACCCAACAACATTTACCGGTCCACTAATACCATTTTTTCAAGAACCGAATCTTTTCGTTTGTTGGAAACGGCACCACACCCATCCCATGTAAAGGGAAGAAGGGCGTTCCAAATCCTCACTAGATGAAATATGTGTCAGGGTATCATTAATATTGGTTTGAGAATGATTAACTATGGTTTCGATACAGAAAATAACCAAAAAATTCAACAAACTGAATTTGAAAATTAATGCCAAACAAGACTTTAATAAAATACAGAATTTAAAAGTTGGGTCTAAAATGGAAAATTTGTCCAAAGATACATAAAAGTACCATAAAATAACCCCAAATACTCCACATGTGTAGGGTTCATCACCCAAGATCCAGATCCACAACACCGCACAATGGAAGGGAATTAACGACATGAACTGCCATCACCCACGACCTTGCTATTTCCTATGTCAAACATGATATAATGTACTCAAACACACATTGTATAAGTAGGGTGTAATCCTAATCCCAGTAAAATATCACCCAAAAGATTTCACATAGTATGATATATAGTATAAAAATTGTGCAAGTTTAAATAAAAAAGAAATCATAGTAATAATATCTAAAGAATGAAACAATATAATCAAAACAATTTTCGAAGGGGAAATTTTAGTGATTTAACACATTACAATAAAACATGTATGCTTCTTTTTTTGTCTTCCAAATACATAATAATACTATAATATATACAAACTAGTCATGAGCATTAATATTGGGAACACCCCTAGGCACTAGTTAGTTTTGGGCCTCTTATACATTTTACCTTAGTGTATTGTCTCCATAACCATATATATTCTCTTGTAAAAGCCAATAACATGGAATAAAAACATAACATAGTTTCCCCAAATCATTATCATTATAATGTTTTAATTTTTTTCACTACCGATATTACTAAGTGAAATTAGGAAAACCCCACTATGGATCACAAGTATACTAGTACACATCCGCATACATAAATACTAGGCTTACCACATTGTTCTCCAACAATTTCCTCAAGTTTCCAAAAACAATATTCACATAAAAACATCATTTTCAGCCAAAAACATTCAAAATTGTATCTAAACATTATTTTCTCCCTTTATATTACTCGACAAACCACTTAGAATTTAAATAAAAAATTCATTGAATGCAACAAAACATTGAACATAAAATTCATCTAAAAGACCTCTTTGAAAACATAATGCCCAGTAATATTAACCCAAACGAGAACTTTCAGTTGAAACCCATTGTAAAAAAAACCCTTCCATAAAATATAAAAAATCCCCATGGGGTAAAACATGGACCACAAATGAAAAACACCAATATTCACAAAAAAAATACAACTAAAAAATCAATTATGTTAAAAATTCCACAATTTTTTTTCAGATAGAACAATGATGGAGGGGTATGTTAAAAATATTAATCAATTAAGGCTAAATCATCTAGTACTGTTTACATATGGATTCACCAACCACATGTGTCATAAACACCAAATTATTTTTTTGAAAGTTCACTATCACCACCATTGTACCTCAAGGGTGATAAAACAAACCTAAAACCACAATATTATATTGTGGAACCCAAGATTAAACCTTATATTAGAAGCCATACTTGACGGACATTATGATATTTTTGAAAAATGTACAAATCATTATGAAAATGGGAAGATGATGGAAGGAAACCTACTTAATTGAGAGACAATGATAAAATCACCACAAATACCCAAATATGTTAATATATAAGCATAAAAACCGATATGGTGGTTTGAATAAGGATCGATAGGACATGTCTGGTAAAAAAATGGTGGAAAATGAGTAAAAAATGATATATTTAGGAATAAAATAAATTTCGTTCTCAAATCCAGACGACTTCAAAAACCTTGATAAATTTCAACCTAATTCACGATAAATATGAGCTCTAATGTAGAAAATATTGAAAATGGAATTGCGCCAATAGATATTGTTCTTAGTTGATAGGTGTAATCTGAGAAAAAAATTTAAAATGAATTAGATATGAGAGAAATTAAACATTTTAAAAAAACAAGAAATGTACTCACGGGTTGGCCCAAATCCTGAATAATTCACCCAAATCCACATTGATGATGACTTCCTAAGGGGTCTACATGAATATGGTGGTTTTAATATGTAATGGGAGGCTATTTGGGATTTATAATGGTTGTAAAATTTTAAAAACCAAATGATTTATAAAAATATTTATTCATATTTGGAAATGGACTCACGATTTGGCCCAAATCAAGATGAAACCACCTTGTTCCCCAAAAATACAAGAGAAACCCACATAAAATGAAAAGAAAATATATGAAAAATAATTTTTTAATAATTCATTTATTTTACTTATATCATTATTATTTCCATCATAATACCCATCAATGTAAAGTGGTGAAGAGAAACCGATTACACCACAGTGTGGAGATGGTAAGTCGTATTACGCAGATGTGGTGATTTAGTTTTTCATCGGATGAATAGATTATGGAATATAATTTTCCCATTATCATAATAACATCTTTTAATATAATTTTTTCATTATTTAATAAATTATAATTGAAAAATTTTATGAAGATGGTGTATAATAGGAATGATTTTTGAAAGAATCGGTAGTGGAGATTACCTCTTCTTTGAAGACCTCCCTCTACATCTCATATTATTAGAAATAATTTCATATTTTGAGAAGACAAGAACATATATAATGATACTAAGGATGTTTGAAATGTAATTTTTTTGGGTATGGGTGATATTTATGGATCAATGTGAATTTAATAAGTGGGGGAAGAAGTACCATTTTATAATTGAGGTGACAAGAACTTCTATAAATCCCAAAAAATATTAAAATATAAAATGATTATTCTAGATCTAGATAAATAAAATAATTTATAAATGAATATTTGATGTCCTGATAAACCATATAATATCCACCTTTTATTATTTATCAATATTAATTTTTTAAACTATTTAATAATAAATTTATTCAATAAGATATCATTATTGTCAAATTTGATACGATTCATTTAATTTGACGTAAAATACATCAATAAAAGATTGGTATTAGAATATAATGTATTCGCACAAATATAATTAATATTATTGATCTGGGTAATTATTTAGAAACATTAACTAATCCAAAATATATCAAAATAAAATTATTCAAATCAATGATTCAATTTTTCTGTTAATGAAAAAAATATTTTTTAGGAATACAGATATTTTTAATATTATTATATAACTTATATAAATTAGAAATAAATTTATATACTGAAAAAATATTATATGTATCAAAATATACATTTATATTTGTTATTATCTAAATATTTTTCCTATGTGAATATATTAAATATATTAAATACAAGAGAGTGATATTTTATAAAAATCTATGACTTAAATAATATAAAATTTATTTTTCTGTATAAGAGTAAAGTAAAAAAAAACTAAAAATCTATAATAAGGTAGTAATGGTCTAATCCTCATCATCTATAATTTTTTGACAAAATTTTCGTTATATTTTAACCCCTTCCATTTTCATTTAACCTTAATTATTCTTCTATAATTTTTAATTTGGTAACATAAATATTTAATATTAAGTCCTTATAATTTATTTCTTATATGAGTATAATTTTCCATAAATAAATAATTTATACCATTTTATACATGATTAGATTATATTTTTATTCATTATAGATTCTATTATTTTTAGTTAATTTAACAAAATATTATTTTATAAAATATCATTTGTGTCTATTTTGAAACTATTCACAATTTTATATTTATATAAAATCAAAATAGAAATATAATTTCAATATAAACAATTTGACACACTCGTAACATGTCATATTCAGGTAAAAAATTCATTTATCACCTTCATTAATTCAAATTATATTTGTTTTCCAATATTAAATATAATTTACTTGATCTTTTTATTAATTTAACCATTACTGCATCATCATTTTGTCAAACTTTATGTTAATAATTTTATCACTAAAAAATGTAAGTAAAATATAATGAACTATATAATAATTTATGTTATTGAATGATTATTTTTAATCGGATTACGATTACATATAATCATATATTAATAATGAATTACTTATTAAAATCATGAGTATGAATTTTTTATCATATCATTAAATAAAATATAAAAAATTAAATAGGGATACCCATTTGGAATAATAAGTCTATAATTTAATTATAATGTATATTTTAGTCAAAGCACACTTATCCAATGAAATTAGTACATGTGTTACAGTAATTTTATAATATTATTTTTACATTTCTTCATCCATTTTTCCTTTAACTGGGGTAAATAATGATATACTAAAGTTACTATTCATAACAAATTATGTTGATCCTATTAAAAAAAATAAGGCGAATTAAAACCATGTATGTTTGTTTTTTTAGTTTATTTCAAATAATTAAATATCAATGTTTAACACTAATCCCGTAGATGTGGAGTGAAGGCGTGTAAAATAGATGTTCAAAAGTTATCATAATTTTTTATATGTGATATCATTATAAAAATTGTTAAAACTACTGAAATTTGGATTATTAAATTTATTATTGATCTACGACGAGAATAAAAATAAATTAATCTTATAATTATCGTTCAACACAAAATTGATATCTTTATCTACAGTGTTGTATTTTTTAACAATTCCTACAAAAATGATACTTCTCAGAAAAATACTAAGAATTAACCATATGTTAATTTTAAAATTCAAAATTCAAAAAGAATATATATTTTATCCAAATAAATATATAATTGTTTCTAATGTCATTTTTATTATTTATTAATAAATATGACATGAAAAACATTTCATTTGAGAAAATAATATTTTTAATCATATTAATACTTTATTAAAAATTATATTATTCATTATAAAAACTATTATAATAAACATACAAATTTTTTTATTAATATTCATATTAAATGTTTTTGGGAAATGTTATAAAAATACAATTTAAATAAATACAATAGTTAATTTTTTTCATATAAAGTAAATGTTGTGTGTAATGTAACCCAAGTTGTGGTTGCGTGCAGTGTTATCTTCTCTTGTTGTTGCGTATAAATTAATCAAAACACAGTATTTTATATAATGAAGAGATCTATATTCAGTGTTGTGTAAAGTTTAAATATCAAAAAGATTAAATTAATTCAAAAAATAATAATTCACAAAATATTAGGGTGTTACATAACACATCATAGGCACAAAAACAGTGCCCCCAAATCTCTGGTGAGAACTAGAAGGCACCCCAGTTATCTACAAGAATACCCTGACACCCCCCAGTTTTTAAGATACATGAACCTTTACCCTAGGACACACACCCCTTTATCACTAGGCACACTTCCCAAGCTCCCAAAAAATGTACAATAATTTCCCTCCTTATAATTCAATAAGCACCACTACCATTTCTATGTACTCTTGAAAAAACCAAGAAACCCCCCCCCCACCAATTTTCTAGTAGAAACTCACATCGTGCCCCATAACACACCCAAGTTATTCACTAGGAACTCACCCTTGGAACCCAAACGATGCCCCACATTGTCTTTGTTGTCTCCACATAAGTCACCCTAATCCCTTTGCCTTTCCAGGGAAATACAACCCCAATCATTCTTGACCCACACCACACCAACAGAAGGGTGCGTGGCACAATGAAAAATTGGGCATGTCCTCCAGACAAGCATTGGTTTCTTAGCTATACCAGGTGACATGGTGGGGTGCCATGGGTGGGTCCTCTTGACAAGTGGGGGTGTTTCTTGAGTTTATTGGGAGTTTTTTTCGTGACATGTGGGTGTGTTTCATGTGGAAGAAGGTGGGGTGAACTTGGTGTGTCCTCTAGACATGAATGTAGTTAATATGGTGTTTTATAAAATTTTAAATATTAAAAATAAAATTTTGAAGGGTTTAGGGATGAATGTAGAACAAAGAAAACTAAATAGACTAATTTCATGGATTTTATAATAGATTTAAGAAGGGATTTACTGACCTCTAAAATAACCAACAATAAATTAAACTATATATTACTACTTTTTCAAAATATTCTCAGTCATGATAGGGAAGTAACAATAGCAATGATTTCCCGGAACAACCTTTAATGTGTTATAGGGGGTTATAAACTCCTTTGCAATTAAAATCCCCCCAAACATGGTAATTTATCTATGGTAAGTTTTTTGTTCAAAAATTACATCAATTGGAAGATATATTATACAATTTAACAGTATATTGTTTACAAATAAAAATGGAAATGGTGGATCATATCATTGAATGATAAAATTCATTATATAATCCATAAATAGAAAGAAATTTTATTGTAATATTAGGCATGAATTCCCGAATGTCATTGATTTGTTATTTATTATGTATAATCCCATTTTTTAACTTGGTTTAGAAGGAACCATTACATGACCCATAGCCATAGTGGAATAAGGCATAGTAAAAGATCTGAAGGCCAAGGGACTCAATTTTTTATACATGACAATAAATCCCAGCAATACTACACAAGAACTACCCCTCCCCAACATCTTTATCAATAATCCTACCTAACTCCCCACATCACAATTTTTATCTTATATAATTTCCCTATGCAGTACTGCATAGTTCCCGGTTTAAATAGATGTTTCTATACAAACTCATTCTTCCAATATTGTTATCAATTCTATATTGGTTTCTACTACAACGAATCCTCTTCCAGGATTTCCCTTTTGTGGGTGGGAAAAATATTTTTCATTACGTCCTGATGGCCTTATAGTTCACAGTACATTTGGGGTCCAAATCCTTGTTTCCAAAAGTCCCTTTGTCACCAAACGGTCCTGTGGCATGATAGGATTTGGTGGCCTCAAGTCCCTATGAACTATCTGCCAAAACTGGTGGCCCGAATTCCAGAATCAAATGAATATTTATTACTAATATATTAATTCCCATTATCTACAACAGTAATTTCAACAGCAACTCAAAAATTCACCTCCATATGGATTTGATCGTGGTACATGCATATTCTAAGTTGGATCCACTTCCACTCATGTAAATGATCATTGGGAAAATGTGTTTAAGGGTAATAGTTGCCTCCAACTGGGGGTCTTAACAAGACCATAGTGTGCCCCATGTTTACCATCTAGGAAAAAGGCTTTGAATCTCATAAAAACTATGATCTTATTTTCATGTATGTTTTACTGTTCTGGTTGTTCTTCAGATAATAAGAGTTTCTGGAAATTACAGGAGTACATGTTGTGCACTTTAAGTATATGTTGTGTACCCGGTTGCCACGGGTGACCATGTGCGGGCCATGTAACAGTCGAGCACATGGTTGTGCGTGGTAACATAGAGACCACTTAAAGAAGAGGCCAGAAAAGAAAAGTATATGATGTGTACTTTCTTTTTATTTCATTAAACAAACTTTGTCATGTTTGATGAGGATAAAATTCATCTTCTTGACCCTTCTCGTCTATAAGTGATCGAGACTGTAGAATCTTTGTCGAGCCCCCGACTCCTCATCCAATCTCTGATTCGACCTCTATCATTTGTGTTGTAATAGCATCGATCTATGGAATTCTAGGGTGATTCATGGCCTAATGTTCATGTATATCGACCGTACCATGCAGAGGTAAGTGGTTTGTGCCTTTCCGTAGATAGTCATTGAATTATATGTTCAAAAGTTTCCAATACAAAAGAGTGGGGTATTTTGTTTTTATGGTTTAGCCCTATTATTTTCTATTATGCCTTGTTTTTTTATAGAGGTTAATTTTTTGTGAATATTGTAATCTTTTCCATGCAATAGATGTATTTCCATGATTTCTTGGTTTGACCATTTGGTCTAGCATACCTATTAGGCTGCTTTCATTCCATGCCTCGTATTGTAAGGATAAAGTGATTATTATCTAACCTAATATGATATGTGGTATATTGTTTATCCATGTAGTTCTTGATGATTACTTTGGCTACCACATATCATTTCTACATGATTGACTTACACATGGTGGTGGGATCCTAGTATCGTAGACCATAAATGTAATGTACACTGAGGGTTCCCTAGAGTGTCTTTCTTTAATGTTACGTTGCAAGTCCATAGGAGGGATGGACATTGTGCACTATAAGAGTGTCTATATTTTCCTCGATACATGATAAAGGGGTAATTGAATGTGTAGTGCTTCCTGATAGTGCATATTAGTTACTGATATGAGACCACCGGGGGAATTTACGGTGAGTTCATCCTCAGAGAGTCTTTTATAATGCTGAAATAGAGGGGATATACTGTAAGTAATTCCTAGATGTTTTCTTTTGTTTTTATGGTTTAACCAGATGGTTTAGGCTGTGAGTACTTCCCATAGGGTTTCCCTATTTTTATTAGCTGCTTACATTATATATGAAAATGGATGAAATTGAATTTTTTATATTGTTACTATATGTACTTCCTTGTTTATTAATTTATTTTTTTTATTTCCTTCCATATATATTCACTAACTATTAGGCACAGATATTTGGGTGGTTTTCTACTGTGATTCGTCTCACACCCTGTTTTGGTCTTGCTTTTGAGCCCAAACAGTTTATATTGTTGTAGGTGTAGATATGGGCAGGTGCCCTTCTACATCACATACTTGATTGCTGTGGTGCTAGTGATCATGGGACCAAGATGAGGTTTGCAATGCAGTGGAAAAATTTACTTATTTCATATTTTTACTTTGGTTTAGTATTGTATTCCCGTATTGCGATTTTTTGGGATACCTTCTTAGACATATGTATCATGCATCATTTATATTTGTGTTCTCCGGCTATTTATTACTTTTGTTGTTTGCTATTTCTATGGTATAATTACTACTTACACTGTATTTATCTATATTAATTCCATTGTGTTTCACTCTAATGAGGTCATAGTTTTCCAACTATCACACCCATGGCCTTCCCTGATATTTGGCACCCTTAGGAATTTGGGGAAATGCTCTTGAGGCGATGTGACCAACCCGGTATGGGGTGTTGCCGGGCGGCACCCATGTACTGGAATGATACAATGTGGTAAAAAGGAATTAATTTCTTTTTAATTTACTATTTGGAGCCTATTTTCAGGGATAATATGGAATATGTACTTGGTAATAAGCTGTTCTTGAGAGTATCTCACCCGTGTATAAGGAAAATCCTATTTACCTCGTTATTGCAATTTTCCATGTTTGGAAATTTTAAAGTGGATTTTATTTACCAATTGGGTGATTTGATTGTTTTGTGTTGTTATTGTTGATATTATTGAGGATCTATTTCTGTTGATACCCTATGAGATGATGGTTTTCCATCTCATGCATAATATAGACACTTTCTAGAGATCACAAGTCATGCATTCTTGCTATATCCTTTAATTTTCATTAGAGTTTTCATGTTTTTTTATAGAGGTTGGGTTAGATATGCTTGATATTATGATAGATTCCCTGATAGCATACTTGCTTTTATGATTGGGTATTAAATTGTGTAAGCTTTGTTTGAATAAATGCCAAATATTGGTTCTTGAGGTGTTTTGGGCCCTCATAGATCAGAATTTGGTGGATCATTGCCATGTTTTTCTTGAATATGACAGGTATATGATACCAAGATTTGATTCGCAGGGAGTATGGGCCCTAGAAGATCTGAATTTGGCACTTTAATGTTAGTTTTAGTGTTTTCTGGTTTCTAAAGTTGTTTTTGAGGCTTACTACTTGGAAGAACCTAGAATACACAAAGTGTAATGGTGAATACATGTCAGATGTCCTTCTGTTTGGGATGAAACTATTTTTCTTAAGTACATGTCATGTAGTCTCAAACAGTGTCACCTATTATGTGGGATGATATATGGGTTTGGGAAATCTTTGGGGGACCATGGCGTGTACTGGTTGTACATGCCATGTTGTTTAGACCATGTGTCCACCCATGTGGATAACGACACAGATGGATAAAACATACCTAATAAATTCCTTTTCAAGAATGAACACACCATGTAGTGTAACCCATGTATCCAACCATGTATCTAAAAACATTGTTCAGTGAAATCATTCTATTGCATTCCATGGGTGGAACAAACACTCCATGTAGAGTCAGACGTGTAACTGTCCATGTAAATAACAACACAGGTCAGTGAAGTTCACCTAATACACCCCATGTCTGGCACTAACACGTCATGTATTCTTGTTCTAGGGAAACAGTATGGATTTTCTGTAAAGAAGTTCTCTGGAAAGGGAAGTTGATTCTAGTACACATCATGTGTTAGGACAACACTCCGTGTGTATGGTGTGTTAACGACTTGGGTTGGCCAAAGTATACGCCATTGTGAAGGAATAAGGTAACACCACATGTAAGAATTATACACGCCGTGTATCCATGTTTTGAAAAACATGAATGATTTATTTCTATTGTTCCCTTCGTATGCTTATATGTTTCAGACTATGATAATCTTGATCTAATGTGTGATCTTGACCGTGTAGATTCATGCCACCGAGACATCATCCAGTTGTCCTCCTGTTATAGGTCAGTGATCAGGCACTAGATATAGCTGATCAGGGACTACCAGCAGATTCTCTAGTTGTTCTAGTCTTGGCTCCAGCAGTTATTCCGGACACAGGTGCTGACGCACAGTTGAAAGAGGTCTTTATGATTATCATGTAGACCTTCCAAGGAGTACCACAACCTGCCCCTTCTATGAAAACGTTGATGTGGGTTTTCCAATAGTATCATCCTCCCAACATCATAGGGTAAGGAGGGAAACAAGCTTTAGAGTCATGCATTGATGCCATGCTTTCAATATTCTAACATCTGGAGATTTCACCAGAGAGGAGTGTAAATCTCACTACATATATGCTTAGGGATTATTCCAAGAGATGGTGGGATGTGATCTCACAGGCAGGACACCTGCAGGTTATGGATTCGGATGAGTTCTAGCATTCCTTTTATTACTAATTCTACCCGAACACAATGAGGGATGATCGAGCTGAAGAGTTCATGATTCTGGATTAGGGTACTCTTTATGTTTTGTAGTATTCTTCTCTCTTCATAGAGATGCCGCACATTACGCCTAATCCATGAGGTGATGAGTTATTTCTGGTGACGATGGTTGAGGATAGTCTTAGGCACGACATCCGATCTCATATGAACATCATTAGGTTGACCTTCATCACATATATAGTCACCTACTTGCTAAACACATTTGTAATATGAGGGATTCTAGTGTTGTGAGCCACTGCGGCTAGACATCTCGAGTTGGTCTCCAACCTACTGATAGGAGGAAGCTCCACAAGAGAGTCTACACGTGGAGATCTGAGGAGACGAGAAATATATTCTGTTAGCCTATTGTTGTGCTACCAATGAGGGAAGAGTGGTTATACGAGGGAAAATTTCTCGAGAGACCTAGTGGAGTGCTGATCTTGGGTCAAGATGGGCCATCTATAGCACTTTTGTTAGATCTTACCACCATCAGCTGGTGATAGGGGTTCTTCTATGACTCCGCATTCAACAGCAGCACCACCAGTTTATCATCAGTCAGGGAAAAAGAGTTATTCTTGCCATTAAGGTTAGGGTAGCCAGCCACTAGGCTTTCAGTGACAACAGGGTGGATCTGCTCAGGGTGGTCAGAAAGGGTAGTTGGGTCACGGTGCTGGTTAAAAATTTATAGTGAAGCAGACCCAGCAGGAATAAGATCCCAAACCCTCTAAAATTCGAGGTACGATCCTTGTTTCCTTAATTTTATATTCTTCTATTTTGAATATAGGGGGATTTTGATAACTATATATCTATTTCTGTTATGAACAACCTTGGGCTCCATATATTTTCTTCTGCTGATGTCTTGACGCTAGACACTCTGTTTGGAATAGGAACAGCTTGTGTACATCAGTTCAAAGAGTTCCCTCCTGAGATTAGTGGGTGTCACTTCTCATGAGACCTCTATGTCCTAGATATCACGTGTTGTGATGTCATTATCAAAATGGATTGGTTTTTTCCCTTCTAGGTAGTTGTCTATTTCGATCAATGTAGGGTCAGCATCACATCACCAGAGGGAAGTTCGTTTATTAATAACCGCAAGTGGGATATCCAGGTGAGTAGATCAGGACCCAAGCATCATGGGAAAGGAAGATATGCAGTCTATATTTATAGTCTACATAGAGATGACAAGGGGAGTTTAGAGTAGTACATTCTTCTAGTGGTGGATCATTTCAGGGACATTATTCCAGAAGAATTTTCAGGTTTTCCTCTGGAGAATGTGGTGGATTTTTCTATCAAGCATGTTCTTTTTGTAGAACTGATGTCCATACCCTCTTATAGGATGGCTACACTATAGTTACAAGATTTTAAGAAGGAGCTAGAGGAGTTACAAGATAATGGATTCATCCGACCCAATATGTAAAGACCCGAAGCTTGACGTACATAGATATTAAATTACTTTTGCGGAATACATAATACATAACAAAAACAGACACACAAGGACCGTAATAGTTTAGTGTCTTTGGAAACTTGGAACTTAATCTTCTAATAGTGGTGAAAGATCTTCAACATCTCCCATAAAGATCTTACACTTTTTGTTTCCTTACCTAAAACCTTTTTTTAATCCTGGGTTAAAATAAAACATAAAATGGGTGAGCTCAAATGCTCAGTAAGGGTAATCATGGATAAAATAAAACATACCATACACATTTGAACCTAAAAACATGTCCATAATGTTTAAACATCAAAATCATGGAAGTACATAAGGCATAGATCATAATGGAACATAAATAATGATAACATAGAATGGGAATAAAACATGTAATTGTGGAATCCATTAAGCACATGTAATGATTTCCATAGTAGCCAAGTCATTGCTTCCAAGACCATCTTAGTGGACAATGTCCCTTTCTATGTTGATTTCACTCCTCGTTTCAGTCCTGTAACACTGAACCAGATTAACTTACCATTCCAGCCATGTCTATTTCATGAAATATAAATCTTTACCCAATGAATTGGAGAGAGATATAGGTCCCACCCTTCTCATAATGAAATCATTCTTACTTGTGCCACAACACAAACATAAATCATTCATCATAACCCAAAAAATAAAATGGGTATCATAAACATCATCCCATCAGAACATAATCCACATAAAAAAATGGATATCATTTCATCATAAGAACAGTGAAACCATGTAAATCATAGAGACATTATACTTGAAACATACATATATGAAATAATGTCATCTTGGATGGAAATTGATTTTGATAAAACACTTGAAATGAATTCTTGAGGAAAATATCCTTTCTTCTTCAAAATCAATTTATTTTCAAAAAACATCATGTAATTTTAAAAGAAAAGGATTTTCTTGAAAATAGTCATGAAATATTTTGGAGGAAGCTTCGTGAAAATAAGGCTTTACAAAACCGTAAAAATCCTTTCATGCGTATAAGTTAAAAAACATTCTTCTCATACTTTTGTCGGAAAAGTCAGAAAAGTACCTCGTAACATAAACAAAAGAAATATTTCTTACATACCATGTAGAAAAAGTAAAAAATGGTTAAAAAGGAATTTAAAAATACATGAAAACTATTTTATAATACATGGACATGGATGATATAAATAACCCCAGTAAATACTTACGAATAAGCAATCCCGGATAAAAATGAGATTTGCAAAATTATCCCTTACCTTAAGTCCAATATGCTCCGTACGTATCCGAACCTCATGTATAATGATTTAAATAATATCATTTACTTATTATAGAATCATATTAATTGTTATGATATCATTAATGGTTCACTTATGACTTTATATTACCTGTTCTTTTGTAAAGTCCATGTTAAAGAGCGTTTTGGGTAAACTCGTTTCATTTGTCGTCCGTGTTTTGACTTGTAATTATTCGTATGATTAATTAGATCATGTTTACTTAATTCCAGAATATAAAACATGATATATATATATAATATATATTCAGAATATATACATATATATAATAGATCGATAAATGGAAATAAATACACCGTTCATGGAGACGGTAGGCCGTACGTACGCATGAATGTTGTTTTCGTTTCCTCATTGAATTGGATTGAATTATTTGGATGACATAAATATATATATACATAAATCCAGTATCATTATTATGTAATATATTTCATGATTACTTATTATATATACTTTATAATCATTTATGAATGGTTAATCATTGAAGATGAATCTCATCGCGTCCTGGAGACGGTATTCCGTACGTACGCACGAGCAATGATATCTTTCCCATGATCATGGAATTTTATTGGAGTGTATGTATACTATAACAGTATCAATATCACTTTGCAATAATCATATATAGTTATTTTTTACACCATTATACCCATCCAATTAAGTCGGTGGTGGAAAAAATATATTACACCACGGCGTGGAGACGGTATTCCGTACGTACGCACACGCAGTGATTTCATTTTCCGTAGGATGGATAGATGGTGAAATAGGTTTGTTTCATAATTATAATAATATATCAGTATATGAGTGATACTGATGTTATTACTTCATAATGAAACAACTTAAGAAGAAGAAGTGTAAGAAGAAATAAAGGTGAAAGAATCGGTAACGGACATTACCTCTTCTTTGAAGCGCCTCTTTGAGACCTCCTCTTAGGGAAATAAAATTGGTCCTTGAAGAAGACCAGGACCTCTAGGATGTTTCTAGGAAGTGGAGAAGATAATTTTACAGGGTTTTTCTGATCCTGAAGGCTCAAAGTGGTGTGAGGAAGAGAGGGAGGAGGTGTCCTTTTATTAGGGAGGAGAGGGGCACCTTTGGAATAACTAAAAATATTATTTTATTATAAAGTCATATTCAGATTTTAATATCCCCAAATTTATTTATTTCGAAGCTAAGGTAGGGATAGGTCGAAATCATCTCATCCAATAGAATTTAGTCAAGTTTAGGTCATTATATTAACCTTAACATTTAGTTTTAACTCTTAGTTAATTATATTGACATTTACCCTGTCACTTTGTATTTTTATATTATACAGTTAATAAACTGACCATATACATCCAAGATACCCCCAAGTGGTCCATTAATGAAACACCTATCATGATATAAGTATATTGGCCGAACCTTAGAGTTTTAGAAATATAATAACAATTTTTAATATAATATTTGTTTTAAAAAAAAGTTTATGTCAATTTTGACACTATTTGGTAATTGATTTTTGTGAAAATCATAACAAAATTATTAGTTCGAAACAAGTTAATTAAATAAATACTAACATGTCATATTAACATAGAAAATTATTTTAATTCATAAAAAGTCTCAAATTACATTTATTTGGGTATTTATTACATCAATTATGTCAATATTTCATTAATAAGATAATTACTGCATCATAATTTTATCATAAATAAATCAAATTATTTTAAGTCTAAAATTTATCAATAAAATACCATTATGTAGGAAATTATTTTATATTTCTTATGAATATTTATAGTCGAATTTATAATATGTATAACCCTATATTAAAAATGATTTAGTTATTAAACATTGATTTTAACTATTTTAACCCTTCTTTAAATAAATTAATTATAAATGTCCTAATCTAATCCAAGTGGGCCTAAATGGTCATATTTTATTCCTAAGGTTGTTTTTGGCCGAATTACACTTATCCAATAGAATTAGGACATGTGTTAGGGTAATAATATTATAATTTTTACCCATAATTATCCTATTTACTTTTAACCGTGGTAAAAAAAAGTAAAAAGTTACTATTCACCAAAAATTATGTTCATCTCATTGAACCACATTTTAGTCATTGATATTAACCGTGTCTCTCGGATTTTTGAAATTCCACTCACAGAAGCGGTAAAATTATGTTTTATGAAAAATTCAATTTTTTTAACTACAACTTAGTGGTTTCACTATTCATCAAAAAATGAATGTTTCCAAAAAAATACCAAAAATTAGGCCTATGATATATTTGGTATTATGAATTCAAAAATGATTTCTATTTTACCAAATTCAAAACATATTAGTTGCATTAATTAATTTAAAAATTAGTTCTCGTCTTCAAAACAAATACCGTGTTCTTAAGAGATAATAACAATCGAATAATTGACACTTCTTTATGTCTGGTTTAAATGTGAAATTACATCCAATGACCAACATTGTATTAAATTGTAAAAATATATTCTAAATATACTTTAAACCCACTCAAATTAATAATTTATCACTATTAATTATTTCGATTAAAAAAAGTTTTTTTTTAAATTAAAATTTTGTAATTTCCACTATTCATAAGAATATGAAAGTTATCCGAAAAAGTACCAAAATTTCACCCTAACCTTATTTAGATATTCCAAATCCAAAAATGAAGTCTATCTTGAATGATAAAATTTATAAAATTTCAAAAAGTGGGTATTACTATTCATAATGGCTAGTTCATAATAATATTATAATAATATCTCGTTTAGTGAAACTCGGTATTGCGTGCTACACACGCAATCGAGGAAGGTCGCGATAGCGTGTAATGCAGCCACGTTAGGGCTGCATGTTGTGCAAGACTCCTTTATTGTAACGTACAACACAATACATCAATAAAATTAAAAAGAATATTTCTCATAAAATCTCGGGGTGTTACATTCTACCCCCCTTAAAATGAATTTCGCCCTCGAAATTCGTCGAGATTATAAATGGTTTACTACTCGAAAGATTCTTTAATATAAACCCACATCGTAAAAAGGAATACCAAAACCTATCATTAAAAACTAATATATGAAATATAATGGTTGCCCAAATTAACTAATCACTGGGTTTCCACATAGGAGAACATAGGTGAAAATAGGGATATGGAAGAGAAACCTAACCATCATGTCCTGATGGAGAGTGGTGGAGAACATGGATATGAAAAAGCCAACAATCACAAAGCTATAGATTTGTGATGATCTAAGGTATCATCTGATTAATCAGATATAAGGGAACTAGGACAACATTTTTGGTTTTCAAGATCATTTTCCTAAAGTTGATGAATTAAAAGAAATACTTACATGATTTTGGTACAATCTCACTGTTGTTCGTGAATTGAACAATTTCCACTTCTTCCCTTAATGAAATGAAGTTGAATATGTTATTCATGATTTGTTATCAGATCATGTGATAGAATTATGGGTCATTCAATCTGTTTCAAACAAAAGGCTAGCAAAAGTTATAAGTCCATCTTATGGTTAGATTAATCGTATATGGTTCCAAAAATGAACTTATACTTCATATATCATACTGCTTAATAAAATAAAACTAGTTTCTACTAACCAGGGACTTACTGTAGGCTAGTGGTAGGTGATAAAGGCCAGTCGCACTTCGGTTGTGGGTTAGATTCCCACAGCCTTGTTTGACGCGATGCGCTGTCGCCCGTCCTGCAGGTTATCCTTTTTCTAAAACTATATTACTATAAAATCCCATCAATAATATCGAAAAAAATTCTATCCTTAAACAATACTAACTTATGTCCAACATATTCCATTCCAATCGTTAGGCTTATCCATAATACTGCAGTCCACTCTCATAATATAGTGAAAATGATTACCATAGATTTTATACCATCGTTAATCCCCATATATCATAAGATATGTCTTGATGGTCACATTCCAAACATTCGAAGGCCTTAATCATGTATTCTCTTGAAAAATGAATACCCTTTGAACATTAGTTAGAACATGAATGCAGTTAAAATTTAACACTTTCCACATACCAAAATCCTCAAAATTCTATATACTCAAACCATGATATCACTTAGTCCTTATATCAATCTTGAGCTCATGAATACAATCAAACATCTCATTATCTTCTTATTCCTTCATTATATGCATATTATCTACTTTATAAAAAAACTTGAACAACCTTCCATGGTTACTGGTACCATTCAACATATACTTTCAAATACTTTTAGGAAAAACAATAGTGTAACAATCCTTAGATGATTCATTATTCCATAGTACCATTAACTATACAACACAACTCTTGATAAACATACAATCATTCCACTACCTTCTAAAAAAACTGACTAAGCTTCAACACTTATTTCAGCTCATATATCATTTATAGTCTCCTCATCATCATCCACATAAATACTACCCATATGACCATGCCGATTCTCTTCATGAGATTTTCCATTAGGGCATTGGTTTGCATAATGCCCGTACATTCCACATTTAATGTATCTAATCATTGTTGATGTCGTAGAAATACCATTATCCTTGTCCATGGTGTTAACTAAACCTTTTCCTTTGCACTTACTGGCTTTGTGTCCTTCTTTTCCGCACCCAAATCATCTTCCAGTTCCTTTGAAAAAATCTCTCGGATGCCTCTTCCCACATGATTTACATGAGGGAAATTGAACTTTCTTTCCTCTATGATCATCATGAAACTCCATCTTTCTCTTATTATTTGAGTCGGGAAACTTACCAAAGTTGAGATTATTGATCATATTATGAGATTACCGATTAGGCATAATAATGATGTTTGGACTTCCAGATCCCATTTCATTTAGTTTCTCATGAGGAATATCATTCCATTGTCTGTCATATCCTCCATTATCGTGAATCCTCCTGTTTCCAGTGATTTTCTAAAACCCAAAAAGAATAGTGTGAGATGAAAAAATAATGCTAGGGAAAACAACATAGTAAAGGGGGAGTTCCCTCGATATCTAATATCTTAGGTTAAATTCTAAGATCGTTACGGTAATTCTAGGACTATATCCTATACGTATACTTATCCATAGGGATATCCCTAGACATACCTTAGAAATATCTCTAGGGATCTCACTAATGTTTTCGCATCCTAGTTTCCAAAGGTTGACTAAACCTTTCCTCTGATACCAACTGTAGAGACCCGAAGCTTGACGTACATAGATATTACATTACTTTTTTGGAATACATAATATATAACAAAAACAGACACACAAGGACCGTAATAGTTTAGTGTCTTTGGAAACTTGGAACGTAATCTTCTAATCGTGGTGAATGATCTTCAACATATCCCATAAAGATCTTCCACTTTTTGTTTCTTTACCTAAAACATTTTTTTTAATCCTAGAGGAAAATAAAACATAAAAAGGGTGAGATCAAATGCTCAGTAAGGGTAAGCATGGATAAAATAAAACATACCATACACATTTGAACCTAAAAACATGAACATAATGTTTAACCATCAATATCTTGAGCAACGACTTAAAACATGGAAGTACATAAGGCATAGATCATAATGGAACATAAATAATGAAAACATAGCATGGGAATAAAACATGTAATTTTGGCATTCATTAAGCACATTTAATGATTTCTATAGTAGCCAAGGCATTGCTGCCAACACCATCCTAGTGTACAAAGTCCCTTTCGGAATCGAGTTCACTCCTCGTTTCAGTCCTGTAACACTGAACCGGATTAACTTACCATTCCATCCATGTCAATCTTATGAGATATAAATCTTTACCCAATGCATTGGAGGGAGATATAGGTCCCACCCATCTCATAATTAAATCATTCTTACTTGTGCCACAACAGAAACATAAATCATTCACCATAACCCAAAGAATAAAATGGGTATTATAAACATCATCCCATCATAACATAATCCATATAAAAAAATGGATATAATTTCATCATAAGAACAGTGAAACCATGTAAATCATAGAGAAATTATACTTGAAACATACACATATTAAATAATCATATCCTATATGGAAAATGATTTTGACAAAATAGATGAAATGATTTATTTAGAAAAATATTCTTTCTTCTTCAAAATCAATTTCTTTTCACAAAACATCATGCAATTTTAAAATAGAAGGATTTTTTTGAAAATAATCATGAAATAGTTTAGAGGAAGATTCATGAAAATAAGGCTTTATAAAACCGTAAAAATCCTTCCATGCTGTATAAGTTAAAAAAACATTCTTCTCGTACTTTTGCTGGAAAAGTAAAAAAAGTACCTCATAACGTAATCAAAAGAAAGATTCCATACATACCATGTAGTAAAAGTCAAAAATGGGTAAAAAGGAATTTAAACATACATGAAAACTCTTTTATAGGACATGCACATGGATTATATAAATAACCCCAGTAAATACATACGAATAAGCAATCCCGGATAAAAATGAGATTTGCAAAATTATCCCTTAGCTTAGGTCCGATATGCTTCATACGTATCCGAACCTCCTGTATAATGATTTACATAATGTCATCGAATTATTATAGAATCATATTCATTGTTATGATATCATATATGGTTCACTTATGACTTTATATTACCCGTTCTTTTGTAAATTCCATGTTAAAAAGCGTTTTGGGTAAAATAGTTTCATTTGTCTTCAGTGTTTTGACTTGTAATTATTCATATGATTACTTAGATCATGATTACGTAATTCCAGAATATAAAACATGATTTATATATAATATATATTCATAATATACATATATATAATAGATCGATAAATGGAAAGAAATACACCGTTCATGGAGACGGTAGGCCGTACGTACGCATGAACGTTGTTTTAGTTTCCTCATTGAATTGAATGGAATTAGTTGGATGACATACATATATATACATAAATACAGTATCATTATTATGTCATATATTTCATGATTACTTATTATATATACTTTATAATCATTTATGAATGGTTAATCATTGAGAATGAATCTCATCGCCTCATGGAGACGGTATTCCGTACGTACGCACGAGCGATGATATCTTTCCCATGATCGTGGAATTTTATTGGAGTGTTAGTATACTATTATAGAATAAATATCACTTTACAATAATCATATATAGTTATTATTTACACCATTATACCCATCCAAGTAAGGCGGTGGTAGAAAATAGATTACACCACGGCGTGGAGACGGTATTCCGTATGTACGCACGCGTGGGGATTTCGTTTTCCGTAGGATGGATAGATTGTGAAATAGGGTTGTTACATACATATAATAACATATAATAATATGAGTGATACTGATGTTTTTACTTCATAATGAAACAACCCAATAAGAATAAGTGGAAGAAGAAATAAAGGTGAAAGAATCGGTAATGGACATTACCTCTTCTTTGAAGCGCCTCTTTGAGACCTCCTCTTAGGGCACTAAAATTGGTCTTTGAAGAATACCAGGACCTCTAGGATGTTTCTAGGGAAGTGTAGAAGAGAATTTGGCAGAGTTTTTCTGAGCATGAAGGCTCAAAGTTGTGTGAGGAAGAGAGGGAGGAGGTTCCCTTTTATAAGGGGGGAGAGGGGCACCATTGGAATAACTAAAAATATTATTTTATTATAAAGTCATATTCGGATTTTAATAGCCCCAAATTGATTTTTTTCGAAGCTAAGATGGGGATAGGTCCAAAGTATCTCATCCAATAGAATTTAGTCAAGTTTAGTTCATTATATTAACCTTAACTTTTAGTTTTAACACTTAGTTAATTAGATTGACATTTACCATGTCACTTTGTATTTTTATATTATATAGTTAGTAAACTTACCATATACATCCAACCGACCCCCAAGTGGTCCATTAATGATAAACCTATAATGATATAACTATATTGGCCGAACCATATATTTTTAAGAATATAATAACAATTTTTAATATAATATTTCATTTAAAAACTATTTTATGTCTATTTTGACACTATTTGTTAATTGATTTTTTTGAAAATTATAACAGAATTATTAGTTCTAAACAAGTTAATTAAATCAATACTAACATGTCATATTAATATAAAAAATTATTTTAATTCATAAAAAGTATCATATTTAATTTATTTGGGTATTTATAACATCAACTATGTCAATATTTCATTAATAAGATAATTACTTCATCATAATTGTTTCATAAATAAATTAAATTATTTTAAGTCTAAAAATTATAAATAAAACACCATTATGTAGGAAATATTTTTATCTTTATATTGAATATTTATAGTTGATTTTATCTTATGTATAACCCTATATTAAAAATGATTTAGTTAATAAACATTGATTTTAACTATTTTAACCCTTCTTTAAATAAATTAATAATAAATGTCCCAATCTAATCCAAGTGGACCTAAATGGTAATATTTTATTCCTATGGTTGTTTTTGCCGAATTAAACTTATCCAATAGAATTAGGACATGTGTTAGGGTAATAATAATATCCTTTTTACCCTTAATTACCCTATTTACTATTAATCGTGTTAAAAAACGTAAAACAGTTACTATTCACCAAAAAATATTTTCATATCATTAAACCACATTTTAGTCCTTGATATTAACCGTGTATCTTGGATTTTCAAAATTCCACTCACAGAAGTGGTAAAATTAAGTTTTATGAAAAATTCAATTTTTTTAACTACCACTTAGTGGTTTCACTATTAATCAAAAAATAAAAGTTTCCAGAAAAATACCAAAAATTAGGCCAAAGATATATTTGATATTATGAATTCAAAAATGATGTCTATTTTACCAAATTCAAAACATATTAGTTGCATTAATTAATTTAAAAATTAGTTCCCATCGTCAAAACAAATAGCGTGTTCTTAAGAGATAATAACTATCAAAAGATTGACACTTGTTTATGTCTGGTTTAAATGTGAATTAACATCCAATGACCAACATTGTATTAAATTGTAAAAATATATTCTAAATATACTTTAAAACCAACCAAATTAATAATTTATCACTATTAATTATTTTGATTAAAGTTGTTTTTTTTAATTAAAATTTAGTAATTTCCACTATTCATAAGAATATGAAAGTTATCCAAAAAGTACCAAAATTTCACCCTAAGATAATTTCGATATTTCGAATCCAAAAATAAAGTCTATTTTGAAAGATAAAATTTATAAAATTTCAAAAAGTGGGTATTACAATTCATAACCGCTAGTTCATAATAATATTATAATTATATCTCATTTAGTGAAACTCGGTATTACGTGCTACACATGCTATCGTGGAAGGTCGCGATTGCGTGTAGTGCAGCCAAGTTAGGGTTGTGTGTTGTGCAAGACTCCTTTTTTGTAACATACAACACAAGACATCAATAAAATTAAAAAGATTATTTCTCATAAAATCTCGGGGTGTTACACAATACTTCTCATTGGGGTTCGCCTGTCCTATTTGCAAAGAAGTCAGACGGTACCCTCAGTCATTGTATGGATTATTGGAAGTCGAACTAGTAGATGGTCAAGAACCAATATCCCTTCTTGAGGATTTAGGATTTATATGATCAGCTTTAAGGATCCCGGGTGTTCTTGAATATTGACTTGAGATCTAGTTTTCGTCAGTTGTATGTTAGACTGTCTGATATACCACTTACAACCTTCCGTAGCATGTACGATTTATACGCATATGTGGTTATTTCATTCGGACTCACTAACGCACCTGCAGTATTCATGGAACTGATTAATAGAGTGTTCCATCCATACATGGATTCATTCGTGGTAGACTTCATGGATGATATCTTGGCGTACTGTCACACTCAACATGACCATGCCACCCATGTTGAGATCATTTTTAGCACACTGAGAGAGAGCAGACATATGCTAAGCTCTCAAAATGTATCTTTTGGATGGACTAGATTCACTTCAAGGGTCATGTTATCTCAGATACAATAGTATTAGTAGACCTAGTGAAATTGAGAGCAGTATTTTCCTGGGGATTGATGAAGAATGTCATTGAGGTACAGATTTTTATAGGCATTTATGGTCTCTATAGACGTTTTATATAGAACTTTTCATTTATAAAAGCACCACTGAAGGGCCTGAATAAGAAGGGTGTTAAATACATGTGGTCAAATTCATGTGAGTCAGCCTTTTAATAACTGAAAGTGAGATTTTCCTTAGCACCGATACTATTATTTCAAGAGTAGAGAAGGATCCATACTATTTACTGTGATGCATCAGGTATCTAGCTGAGAGTAGTTCTTATGCAGGGGGAAAGAGTTTTTGTGTATGGATCTCGGCATTTCAGGCCACATGAGAATAACTTCTAAACCCACGATCTCAAGTTGGATGTAGTTATTCATGCTTTACATTGTTGGAGACATTATCTTCTGGGAGAGCATTTTGTGGTTTTCACTGAAAACCAAAGTCTCAAGTATATCATCACTCAGCGTGACATTAATTTAAGATAGCCAAGGTTGGTGTGTATCTTCATTAATTTGACATTACACTCGCCTATGTTCCTGGGAAGGGCAACGTAGTGGCTGATGCGTTGAGTAGAAGGAATTAGATACAAGCAGTTTAGGAAGCCACTAATGAGTGGTAGCATGTGGCCCTATTCTTTTAGATGAATTTAGAGGTGGATGAAAGACAGGGGAAGACATTCCATTATTCTGTAGCTTTTTCCCCTAATCTACATGATCGAGTGTAAATGAGGAAACTATCAGATTAAGAAGGCCTGTAAATTTATGAATGTGTGTTGGGGAGGATCATATTTTGGGTGGATATTAGGAGAGGCTGAGGTCTTGCGTTTTCATGGGTGTGTGTGGGTGTCAGTAGACACACGTGAGGAGCTGATGCGAGACATCCATTCCTCAGTTTGGGCAGTTCATCCTGTTGTCCCCTAGATGTATCAAGATCTACACCATCAGTATTGGTGGACAGGTATGAATGGAGATGTTGCTTGTTTCTTCATTAGGTGTCCCACTCGTGAGTAGGTGAAAGAATAGTATCAGTGACATGTATGGCTTCTACAGCAGTTAACCATCCCTAAGAGGAAGTGGAACGATGTCACGATGGACATTATGACAGGTTTACTGAGGTCTCCTCGAGAGTATGATGCAGTATGGTTATTCATTGACAAACTTGCGAAGGTTTCTCACTTCGTACTGATCAAGGAGACCATTAGTGTAGATGACCTTGGGAGGTTGTACATCTGGGATATTTTACATTTACACAGAGTTCCACACTCAATTTTTTTAGATAGAGATGCACTTTTTGCATCTTAGGTCTGGAAGGGACATCAGTGGGATTTGGGTACAGATGTACTTTTGAGTACAACTTATAATCCCCAGACATAAGGCCAATCCGTGCATACGATTTTGGTGCTTGAGGACATGCTTCAGGCAATAATCCTAATTTTTAGAGTTTCTTGGGAGAAGCACATACCTCTTGTGGAGTTTTACTATAATAATTGTTTTTAAGTGACTATTATGATGGAACATTTGGAGGCTTTGTACGATAGGCCATTCCGATCACCCTTATATTGGATGGAGGGCGAAAAGGTAGCTATGCTAGGACCTCGTCTTGTCTAGTATACCACAAAGCAGATAAAGTTGATTTAGAAGAATATTGCCACTACACTGTGATGACAGATTTCTTATGGTGATCTACGGAGATGACCTCTGGAGTTCAAATTCGGAGATCATGTTTATGATATGTGTCACAGCGAGGTTGGGACACATGAGGATTAGGAAACAGGGTAATCATTTTTTGAGGTAGTTCGGGCCATTTGAGATTTTGGAGAGAGTCTATTTTGTTGTGTAACGCCATGCCCCAGTTATGGGAGTCAATGCATTATTTTAATAATTTGGAATGATTACAAGGAATCAAGTCCGAAAAGACTGATCAGTTTATCAGTCTTGGAGAATAGATTATATACATGAACATTAAATTACACATTTGAAAATAAAACACAACCTAAATAATCCTTTGATAATGCCATTAATACCTTATCTCATCCCTGATTATCAATCCTAAAATACTTCTTCACATCCTGGAAAAAATAAACATAGAAAGGGGTGAGCACAGATGATCAGTAAGGATAACAATATAGAGTAAACTTTCAAAAATAAGCATAAATATATAAGGCAATGTATTAGATGGAAACAAAATAATTTTAAAATTATATATCATCATAATATGGAAGATATAATATCGAATAAGTCCATTTACATATTCTCATGGATATTCTACTAGTCGAATAATGTCATGAAATATTGATAGCTACTTTCATAATGATGGAATGCATAATTCCATACATTATAACCATAGAGTCAAGGACTTCTACCAAGACTACAAATAATAAGTTTTCATGGCATTGTTACAAGACACTAGTTTGTCTCATGAGATCTACTGATGCATCGATAAGCTATAGAAGGTTCCACCTATCACTCACTACGTCCAATGCATTCCCCATATGAAAAGGTTTAAACATACCATAAACATTTGTATTAAAAATGGCATATGAAATTTCAATACATTATCCATAAACCAAGAATGGTTACAAAGAATTACACATCCACAATCAAACATATCACAAAAACATCAATACAATATCAATTATTTGTATCATACTAAATCAACTTCAAATAAGATTAAAATCAATCAAGGGATGTTGATATAGAAGAAAATGATTTGTCAAAATTTTTGAGAAAAATATCCCTTTTTCATAAAAACAAAATTTAGAAAGGAAGGGAATTGGAGAAATTTTTGAATCAAAGTGTTCCATAACCCATTGAATCTTTTTAAAGGAATTGCCATTTTAAAAACAATTATGTTCATATAAATAAATCATTAAATACCATTTTGAAAACATAGAAATTAATGATAACGATTTAGAAAAATAAATATTGAAAACATTTAAAATGATGTTTTCGTAAAAAAAAAGTACCATAAATATAATACATTTGAAAATGATTTTATGAAACATGGACATGGATAATAAATATGTCCTAGATGATTCTTATGTAAAAACAACTTCGGATAATAAAGAGATTGTGAAATTAACCCTTACCTTATACCTTCCATTAGTCAAGGGTACGTTTAACCTCTGGTATAAAGACCATAGTATGCTATTGAATTATACCATAACCATATTAATATTTATGATATCATACGTGATTCATTTATGACTTTATACTACCCATTTAATAATAATTTCAATGTTAAATTAACATTTCAGGTAATAATCACATTCTTTATAGTACGTGTTTTAACTTGTTACTCTTGATTGTATCACTTAAATCATGATTTAAATACATCCAGAATATAAAAAATGATTTATATATCATATATATTGATAATATAAATACGTATAATAGAAACATATATAAAAGGGAAAACACCATTTATGGAGACGGTAGGCCATATGTACTCAAAAACGTTGTTTCTGTTTTCATATCGTATTGAACGGAACTAAGTGAATAAGATATATGTAAGTACATATATATATATCTCCAATAGCATTATTATGTCATATATTACATAATTATTAATGATATATATTTTATAATGATCATTTAATGGTGAACGTAGAAATGAATCTCATCGCGTCATGGAGATGGTAATCCGTACGTACGCACGAGCGACGATATCATTATATTGACCGAAAAATAGTATGTAATTGGATGGTATATAATATATAAAGAATAATTGGAATGTTATATTTTTTATTTACATAATTTATACTCATTATTATATCCACCCAAATAATGATGTGTTTGAATAAAAAACTACACACGATGTGGAAACGGTAATCCGTACGTACACACGTATGGTGACATTGTCATTTATAAGATAGATAGAATAATGAATAAATTTGTGAAATTTTTATAATAACATCACAATATATATTAGATAATGGTGTTATTATTTTAGAATGGATATAAAAAAGAAATTGGATGTGGAAGATGAAAAGAACACGAAATAGGTAATGAAATATTTAACTCTTCTTCAGGTTCTTCCTTTTGATTTGATCAAAAGGGCTCTATAGGCTGGATTTATGCCCAAAGGAAGTTCTATAGGATGAATAAAGGAATGTTGGGTGGATATTTGGGTAGGAGTTGTCCAAGAAAATATTCTTTGGAGGTGTGAAATTATGATAATTGGATGTGCCCTTTTATAAGAGAGGTAAGGGTCACTTTATGAAAAGTTTGAAATATTATATTCTAATAAAATCATATTCGGTTTATAAGTGCTAAAAATGAATTATGTAAATTATAATGTGGGTAAGGGTCTAATAGATCCCAACTAATAGGTTTTAGATAGGTTTATGTCATCATATTAACCTTCTCGTTTATATTTAAATCTTATTTTAATATTTGGTCATTTACCATGTCTCTTTGTATGTTTATATTATATGGTTAATAAACATACTATAAACGTCCAAGAGAACCCCAATAGGATCACTAATGACATATGTAATATTATTAAGGACCATTTTCCAAACCTTAGATTTTTAGGAATATTATATCAACCAATAATATAGTATTTTTTTTAAAACTCAATTATGTCAATTTTGACTTTATTTAATAAATGATTTTCGATAAAGTCCTAAAAACATTATTACTTAAAACTAAATTGACAAGTTCAATAAAAAAATTTCATATTAACCTAGAAAATTATTTTAATCCATAAAAATTCTCAAATTAAATTTATTTGGATATTTATAATATCAATTATTTTAATATTTATTTATTAAGGAAATTATTGTGTCATCATTGTATCATTAATAAATTAAATTATTTAATGTCTAAATATTATAAATAAAATATAATTATATGGGAAATATTTTTATATTATAAATAAATATTTAAAGTCGAATTTATATTATGTATAATCCTATATTAAAAATGGTTTAATTATTAATCATTGAATTTAACTCTTTCAACTATTCTTTATATAAAATAATAATAAATGTCTTATTTTAATCCAAGTTGACCAAAGAAGATCGTATTTTATTCCTAAGGTTTTTTTGGTCGAATTATACTTATCCTATAAAAATAAGACATGTGTTAGGGTAATTACGATATAATTTTTACCCTTAATTGCCTTATTTAATTTTAACCGTGGTAAATAAAAGTCACAAGTTTCCATTCACCAAAAATAAAATTCATCATATAGAACCAAATTTTAATTACTGACATTAAATATCACTCTCATATTTTTGAAATTCAACTCACAAAAGGTGTAAAATTATGTATCATACAAATTTGAAAATGATCCTGAAGGTGGGTAAAATACAATAAAATGTTTGATAAAATTATATATATATAAATTTATTACAATATGACTCCAATGAATTATGTTGAAAATATATTGGTATTATGTATGATTTTTTACCTAAAATAAATAATAATAAAATAACTAATTATTTAAATAAAAAGTCAGTTTTATATAATAACACAGTGTGTTTCACCATTCATCAAAAATTGAATGTTTTCAGAAAAATAACAAAAAATTACCTTAAGCTAATTTAGATATTCTGAATTCAAAAATGATTTATATTTAACCAAATTCAAAACATAGAAGTTTCATTTATTAATTTAAAATTAATTCCTGTTTTCATAACCAAAAAGCGTGTTTTTAAAAAGTAAAAACTATCAAAAGATTCACATGTGTTTTTTCAAATTTAAATGTAAATTTACTTATGATGACCTACATTGTATTAAATTATAAAAATATAACCAAATTATACTTCAAAAAAATTAAAATGGATAATTTAAAACTATAAATTATTTCGATTAAAAAAGTTGTTTTCAATAAAAACAATGTATTTTTTAACTATTCATCAAAATATGAAAGTTATCAGAAAAAGTACAAAAAAATTTCCAAACTAGATTTTTATGTCATGCATATAAATAATAATATAATTTCATTAAATTTAATATATAAATGTTTCAAATAGTGGTTTTAAAAAAGGATTGACATTAAAAGACTGTAAAATTACATTTTTTGAAAATACATCTTTTAACTAAAAAATGGATTTGTTCTTATATTATGTCTATGAAACAAAAAATATGAATAATATAATTATATATAGTACATATGATTCAAAATTCAGTTAATAAAATTCATAACAGCTTTTTTAATAGTAAGTGTGGTAAGTTGTGGTGTGCTCGAACTCGGTGTTGTGTGTAGCATAAGCTATTGAATTACTTAAATGAGATAACGTACTACGAAATCTCGTGGTGTTAAATTTTCCAACCTTTTAATAAATTTTTTACATGCAACTTTAAATTTTTATTTGAAAATTAATCGTTAAAAATAGAAAAATACATTTCTGAAAAACCCGCATCGGAAATTGGGTTAATAAAATTTTATCTTAATAAGAGGGAAAAATAATGAAAAAGTTACAACAAATTATGATCTCTGTTAGGAGAAAATTAGTGTTAATTAGGGACACATAATTGGCGGGAAAATTTAAATATTTATAGGGAGTGATGGAAGTCATCAATCGCAAACAAGTGTACAATTGAGAGCCTTAAAGCCGTCAATCTATGCTGATTTAAAATATAATCAGTTCAAAAAATGATAAGGTATTGGGATAACACATTTTTTTTGTTTTAACATCCCTTCTATAATGTTTTTTAATTGATTTATTCATAAAATAAGATGGAAAAAATATACTTGACATGTAGGGTTTCATGCTTCAAATAATTCCTACCACAACTCATCTTTTACTACAAAAGAAAATAGAATTCAAAAATATTCTATTTATAATAATTGTATAAGGTTCCAAAAATAATGAATTTATAATTCATTTGTCAGAAAATTTAAAAAAACTAATGTATCAAACCAGGACATCACATATTCTAGTGGTAGGTGATGCACTCTTGTCACCTTTCGGTTGAAGGTTCATGTCTCGCAGCCTTTCAAGACAAGATGGGTGGTCGTCTGACCTCCGAGTTGTTCTTTCTATGACAATCTAAAAATAATCTCAAGAAATTATTTAACTTTAATACTAGTATCCATTTTCAAACATAATCGATTCTAACCTTTATACATATCCAAAATACTTCTGTCTAAACTCACAGTCCAAAATTAATATGGAAAGTATACACAACGAAGATCCTTTTTTACCACGTAATAACATGTGAATACCTTCATCGTGTTTTATTTTAAAACACAGTAACCCCCTAAATTATCATATACCCATATTTATTACATCCATGGTCCCTAATATCTTATAGAATACAATATATACTCTTTATATCCAAAAATTTTGTAAACTCAAACAATGATGGAATAAAAATACCATTATCCAGTTCCAGGGATGTCAATAAGATCCAAAATAACGTATCAAAATAAACCATATCTTTTTCCAAAATCAATACCTAAGTTTCAAGAACATATTAATGTTTTGTCTTTCCATTAACCATGTATTTTCCATGATTTTAAACTTTGTATTGAGTCACTTTTCATGGTTCTATTAATCTCAAGTCCTTAATGAAATATTATTTCAGTATAATCCTTATATATTCTATAATTCATGTAACATGTACACCACTAATATAATACTCGAATGACACAATTCATATATAACAACATAAGAACTCTTAATAATTACACTTCATATTTGGTAGTATCATAACGTGATTACTATCCAATACCAACTTTTGGGGTATACTCTGATGATTTAGACATTGATTCGCGTAGTTTCCCAACTCTTTGAAGATGAAACATTGTACATTTGATACCTTTTTCTCACCCTTGGAATCACGTACTTGGTGTTATTTTTCTCCACACTTATATCGAACACTTATTCCCTTCAAAAAATTACCCAGGTGTTTCAATCCACAGTTATCACGTATGTGAAAATCCTTATTTCTCTTATTCCATTTATCCATTTTTTCTCTACAATCTTTTTTTTCTTTGGCTTCCCTCCAAAACCATAAGACTCATAAATTTTTTTACTTATCTTATTAATAAATGACACTATTTCTTCATATGATGATAATATGTTGGAGACTATTTCCTTTCTAAATGTCTTCATAACCCCATGAATTATATGATCCTTCTTACTCTTTGGATCATGCGTATTTCTAGAGGTCTTGTTCCATCTACTGGGTGCCATTTCTAAAAAATGGCATACACTAGGTTAGTTTATGAATTTCATTGCATAATTCCAAAAATGTAATAAAGATAACATAAATTTAACAATTCATGGATGTAATCCAAAATCAAAAAAAAAATCTTTGAGAAAGTATATACTCATAAACCCTTAATAGTGGTTTGTAAAGAAAACATGAATTATCCTAAGCATGTCCCTAGGGAGTGTCATAACCAACAGTGCAGCAAGGCCAATTACCGTGCAGTAGTTCCTATTCAAGTCTATCTCAATATTGTGTTTTCGGGTAATACCCATAGGAACATTTGTGTCAGAACTGCCTCTACCTGCTCCTATCCAGACATGGATGTTTTGCTTAGAAAAGTCACAAAATCTCTACAGTACCATATTTCTAGGAAGTTATTCTTTATGAATCTTCAAAGTCTCTATTAGGGTAGTGTTTTCTAATCAAAGCTTTTATAAATCTAGTTTCCAAGGTTATTGCTAAACATCCTCCGATACAAACTATAATACCCCAACCCAAGTTATGTGTGTTGGTGCATTATTTTAATACAATTGCATGATTACAAAGAATCAAGTCCCTAAAGGCTCATCAGTTTAGCAATATTTAATAATACATTACATACTTGAACATTACATTACACGTTAGAAAATAAAACCCAACACAAATGATACTTTTATAAAGCCATGAATCCATTAGCTTAACCCTGTTAATCAATAATAAAATACTTCTTCACATCTTTGGAAAAATAAAAAATCAAAAGGGTTGATCTCAGATGCTCAGTATGGATAACTATATAGAAGAAAAATTCCTAAATAAGATAATACATTTTGGGAAATGTATTCGACTAAAAAAATGCCTTTTAAACTTAAACTTCAGCATAATATGGAAAAGATTAAATAAAATAATTCCATTCACTTATTCGGATGGATATTCTACTAGTTGAAAAATCACATTCCATATCAATAGCCACTTTACTAATGATGGAATGTGTAATGATAGAAAACCTAACCACATAGTCATGGCTTGGTTCCAACACTACAAGAAAGATGTTGTCAATGCCTTATTCCATGACACTGGTTTATCTCATCAGACCTACCGATGCATCGAGGAGCTATAGCGGGCTCCACCCTTCACTTACTATGTCCAAAGCAATCCTCGAATGAAATGATTTATACATAACATAAACATTCATATTAACTCTAGCATATGAAATGTCAATACATAATCCATAAACCATAAATGGTATAAAAATAATACATCCACAGTCAAACATATCCCAAATCCTTCAATACAATATGAAATATTTGTATCATAATAAATCAACTTAATCATGTTTAAAATAAATCAAGGGATGTTGATATATATGAAAATGATTTGTAAAAATCATTGAGAGAAATATATCTTTTTCATAAAAACACAATTTAGAAAGTATGAAGTTTAATGAAAATTTTGAATAAATATGTCCCATACCTCTTTGAAACATTTGAAAGGAATTATCATTTTAAAAACATTCATGTCCATATAAAAAAAATACTTAAAATTCAATTTGAAAACATGGACATTAATGAGAATTATTTAGAAAATTAAATATTTAAAACATTTAAAATGATATCTTAATAAAAATTTTATTTAAAAAGAATCCATTTGAAAATTATTTTATGAAACATGGAGATGGATAATAAATATTTCCCAGTAGATACTTATGTAAAAACAATCTCGGATAATAATGAGATTGTAAAATCAACTATTACCTTGTACTTTTCTTTATTTGAGGGTACATTTAACCTTTTGAATAAATAACATTGTATGTTATTAAATTATAACAAAACTATATTAATATTTATGATATCATAAATTATTCATTTATGAATTTATACTACCCATTTGATAATTATTTCCTTGCTAAATTAACATTTCAGGTAATAATCACTTTCTTTATCGTACATGTTTTATCTTGTTACTCGTGATTGTGTCACATAGATCATGAATTAAATAATTATATAATATAAAACATTATTAATATAAATATTTATAATAGACATATATATGAAATGGAAAACACCGTTTATAGAGACGGTAGGCCATATGTACACATAAACGTTGTTTCTATTTTCATATCGTATTAAATAGAACTATGTGAATAATATATTTACATGTATATAAATAAATAAATAAACATTTATTTATCTCCATCATAATTATTAAGTCTCTTATTAGATACTTATTAATGATATATATTTTATAATCATCGTTGAATGGTGAACATGGGAATGAATCTCATCACGCAGTGGAGACGGTAATCCATACATAAGCACGAGCGACACTATCATTATATTGATAGAGAAATCATATGTAATTGGATGGTATATCATATATATAGAATCATTAACATGTTATATCTATTATTTAAATCTATTAAACTCTTTATTATACCCATCCTAATGATAAAGTGTTTGAATAACAAACTACACCATGACGTGGAGACGGTAATCCGTACGTACGCACATATGGCTACGTTGTCATTTATAGATGGATATAATAATGAATATAGTTGTATAATTTTTATAATATCCTAAAAGTATATAGAAGATACTGGATTTATTATTTTATAATGGAAACAAAAAAGAAAGTGGAAGTGGAAGAAAGAGGTGATGAAATATTTACCTCTTCTTCGGGTTCTTTCTTTTGATTTGATCAAAAGGGCTCCATAGGATGGATTTATGACAAATGGAAGGCCTATATAATAAAAGGAGGAATTTTGGGAGGATACTGGGGCATGAGTTGGCCTATCAAAAAGGCTCTTGAGGTGTGAAATTAAGAGAAGGGGGAGTTCCCTTTATAAGAGAGGTGAGGGTCACTTTATGAAAAGCTTGAATTATTATTTTATAAAAAAATCATTTTTGGTTTCTAATGGATCAAAAATTAATTATTTAAAGGATAATGTGGGGATTGGTCGAAAAAATCTCAACGGATAGGTTTTAGATTGGTTTAGGTCACCATATTAGCATTATCTTTTAGATTAAACTCTTAGTTAAATATTTTGACTTTTACCATGTCTCTTGGTATTTTTTTATTATATGGTTAATTTACTAACTATAAACAACTGAGAGAACCCCAATAGGATGATTAATGAAATATATAATATTATTAACGCCTTTTGGCCTAACCATAAATTTTTATGAATATTATATCAACCAATAATATATTATTTATTTTAAAAACTCAATTATGTCCATTTTGACCTTATTTAATAAATGATTTTTAAAAAGTACTATCAACTTTATTACATCAAACTAAATTCTTATGTTCAATAATAACATGTAATATTATCCTATAAAATATGTTTAATTCATCAAAAGTCATAAATTTCATTTATTTCGATATTTATAATATAAATTATTTTAATATTTCATTATTATGGTAATTACTGTGTCATTATTCAGTCATAAATATATTAAATTATTTAATGTCTAAAATTATAAATAAAATATCACTCTGTTGTAAATATTCTTATATTTTTAATAAATATTTATAGTCACATTTATATTATGTATAACCCTATATTAAAAGTGATTTACTTATTAAACATTGAATTTAACTCTTTTAACTCTTCTTTAAATAAAATAATAATAAATATCATAATCTAATTCAATTGGACCAAAGATGATCATATATTATTCCTAAGATTTTTTGGTCGAATTATACTTTTCCAATTGAATTAGGATATGTGTTATGATAATTATGATGTCATTTTTACCCTTAATTACCCCACTTACTTTTAACCATGGTAAATAAATGTTAAAAGATACTATTCGAAAATATTTATTTTCATCTTATAGAACCACATATTACTTAATAATATTAATAGTGTCTCTCAGATTTTTTAAATTCAACATAATGAAGTAGTAAAATTAATTTTTATACAAATTTTCAAATTCTTCTAAATGGTGGGTAAAAGACGGTAAAATGTTCGATAAAATTATATATATATATATAAACATATTATAAAATGACTCCAATGAATTACGGTGAACATATATAAGTATTATTTATCTATTTTTACCTAAAATAAATTAAAATAGAATAACTATTTATTTAAATAAAAAGACGGTTTTATATAATAACGCAGTGTTTTTCACTATTCATAAAAAATTGACAGTTTTCCGAAAAATACCAAAAATTTACCTTAATCTTATTTTGATATTACGAACATAAAAATGATGTATATTTTACAAAATTAGAAACATAAAAGTTTAATTTATTAATTTAATATTAATTACCGTTGTCAAAACCAAAAATCATGTTTTTAAAAAGTAAAAATTATAAAAAGGTTGACATGTGTTTATTTCAAATTTAATTGTGAAATTACATATAATGACCAAAATTATGTTAAATGATGAAAATATAACCTCATTATACTTCAAAACCATACCAGTTTATAATTTAACACTATTAATTATTTCGATTAAAAATTTTGTTTTCAATTAAAACAGAGTACTTTTCACTATTCATCAAAATATGGAATTTATAAGAAAAGTACCAAAAAAACATCCACACCAAATTTATATGTCTCGCTCCTAAAGAAGATTTCGATTTCATTAAATTGAATATATAAAAGGGTCAAACATTAGTTTTAATATAGTTTCTCCTTTAAGAGACGGTAATATTGCAATTTTTGAAAAATACTTCTTTTATTTGAAAATATGAATTTGTTCTTATATTAGGTCTAAGAAACAAATATTATTAATGTTAATATTATGATGGGTATATAAGATTAAAAATGCAGTTAATACTATTCATAACCACTTTTTGAACGGTTAGTGTGGTATGTTGTGGTGTGCTCGAACTTGGTGTTGCATGTAGCTCAAGCTATTGAATTACTATAATGAGATAATGTATTATGATATCATGGGGTGTTAAAGATTTCCAATCAGCTACAGTATCCCCAGTTGTACTACGCTATATATGATGTCATCCTCATTTCTCAGCGCTGACATTTTGTCAAACCCGTCTCATGTTTTCCAGCCCGAGGAGGTTGAGCTTGAGGTAGATGCCTCATTCGAGGAGCATCCTATCCAGATTGTTGATCAAAGTGTGAAGGCTTTTTGTGGCTGGTCTATTTCTCTAGAATGGGTGATATGGAAGAAAAAGCGAGTATAAGATGAGACTTGGGAGAGTGAGGCCGACGTAAAATCGATGTGGCCGGAGCTATTTGAGGATTTTTCTTCTACGCCCCCATGCTAGGGAAATTCAAGGTTGGATTTCATTAAGGGGGGAAGTTTGTAACCACATGGGACTTCTTTTCATGTATGTTTTAAATTACAAGTTGTATATGAGAAAAAGATGAGTTATTTGAAATTTCAAGAGTACACACCGTGTACTTTAAGTAAACTCTGTATACCCAGTTGTCACGGGTGACCGTATGTGGGCCCTATAACGGTCGAGACCATGGCTATGTGTGGTGATCAAGGGACCACCAAATGCAAAGGCTGGAGTGAAAATTACATTCCTTGTACTTTTAATGTACACGTCATGTACTTATAAAATACGCACAGTGTATTTTTTTTATTTCATTATATAGGCCATGGTCACATATGATGGAAAGAACAATATTCTTCTCAACCTATCTCATCCAGGAGAAAATGAGACTATCATTTCTTCACTGAGCCCCTGACTCGCCGTCTATTCTCTTATTCGACCTCCATCAGTTGTGTTAGTGTCACATCAATCTACGATGCTATAGGGAGATTCAAGGCCCGAGGATCACGTATATCATCCGTACAATGCCGAGGTAGGTGGTTTATTCCTTTCTATATATAGAATTTGTATTTTATGTGAAAAAAGTTCCCAATACCCTAGATCATGGTAGTGCATGTTTTTGGTTTTTAGCCCTGTGATTTCCAGTTATTCTATGTTTGTTTATATAGAGGTTAATTGTTTTTGAATAGGGTTATCATTTCCATAATATGGATTTTTCCCATGATTGCTTGTTTTTACCACTTGGTCTAGCTTTCATGTTAGGCTACTTGATTTTCATGACTAGTATTGATATGATGGAGTGATTATTATCTAACATGATATGATATGTTATAGATTGTTTATCCAGGTAGTTCTTGAGGATAACATTGGCTCCCACATATTGTTTGTGCATGATTGACTTACACGGGGCAATGGGGACCTGTTGTAGTAGACCATAATGGGACTGGACATTGAGGGCTTCCCTAGAGTGTTTGTTTTATTGTTATGTTGTGAGACCATAGGAGGGATAGACATTGTTCTCCCTTAGAGTGTCGGCAGTTTCCATGATATGGTCCAATTGGGGAATTGGGCGTTGATTGCTTCCTTAAAGTTCCTAGTAGTTACCCATACAAGACCACATGGGTAATTTAAGGTGGGTGCTTCCTTATGTTGATTTTCTTAATGATGAACCAGAGGGGTTAGACTGTGAGTACTTCCTAGAGGGTTTCTTGTGTTTGTTTGGTTGAACTAGAGGGTATAGACTCTGAGTACTTCCAAAGGGTTAACCTACTTTCATTAGCTACGTAATTGACATATACAAATGAATGGAATTTAATTTATAGAATTGTTACTATATGTAGTTCCTTTTTTACTGCTTCATTTTGAGAATTTCCTACCATATATATTCACTAAATGTTAAACACAGATCATTGGGTGGTTTTCTACAAGGAATAGTATCACACCCTATTTGGGTCATGCTTTTTGGCCCAAAAAGTTTATATTACTGCAATTATAGATATGGGAAAGCACCCTTCTAATTCAGGTACTTGATTGCTGTGGAGTTGGAGAGCATGGGACCAATATTATGCTTGCAATGCTGTCGATCTGTTTACTTCTTTTCATCTATAATTTGGTTTAGTAATGTATTCCAGCATTGTGAATTGTTTGGAGGCTTTCCTAGAAATATGTATCATGCATCATTTATATATGTGTGCTCCATCTTTTTATTACATATGTTGTTTGTTGTTGGAATCGAATTACTACTGCTTCGACTATTGTTATCTGTTTTACTTTATCTTTGTTACTCTGCCAATGAGGGTATAGTTTTCCCACTTTCACACCTAAGGCACTCACTGTTAGTCGGTCGCCTCAGGCGTTTAAGGAAATTTGATTGAGTCTGTGTGACCAACTAGGTACAGGGTGCCTCACGGTGGCACCGAGAACTCGGATGTTACAAATCGCCTCATGAAAAATATTTTATTGGTGTTTTAGAATAAAATTTATCTTTAAATAATAATTATCTATGAGTTTCAAAGTTAGTTTAAAAATAATTTTTTCTAAAGCTATGAGAAAAATAATTTAATTTATAAACCATGAAAAATAGAGATTATGTTTCATCGAAAATGATAATGGTGGATAAAATTTATGTTTAGATTGAAACACTAAAGTATTTTCTTTTTTAATAAAACACTTACAAAAATCCCTTAACTGATTTAATATTAAAATATTTTTAATTAATATCAGGGTAGTGGAAAATAAATTTTTCGATTTTCAAAATAAATATATCGATATCCATAAAATAGGGAGTGAATGATCAAAATATGAGAATATAAATAAACACAATTTCATATATTATAAAAACACATTTACTGATCACTAAATTATTTAAAAAAAATTAAAAATAATATAATTTGAATAAAAATAAAAGTAAAAAACTAACAGAAGAAGAAAAAATGGTTTATATATTTTATTTTTATTAGAGTTACTAAAAATAAAAATTCCTCACAAGGGTCATCACATTTGAGAGATCTCGATTTTAAAATGCAGTTGAGATTGGAATGAATACTTCTTTAGTAGCAATTAGATAAAAAAAATTACACAAGAATGTACTTTTAAGGGAATATATAATTGAAATAAAAAAAATATTATTCAACATATAAAGATAAAATATATATTAAATAACCAATATAAAAGTAAACTGGTTCATAAAAATATGATTGTCTCATGAACTATTAATAGAGACGAATAACACCTTTTAGGTGACATAATATTCTACATAATAATAATTTTATAATTATGTTATAAATAGATTATTAAACCCTATAAAAAGTACAAAATACAAAAAACAATATTTATCAGTTCAAATAAATTAAAAAATAAACAATCGAGTTCAATAATAATGTTCGTAACTCAATGGAAGAAAATTGAGTAAGCACAAATCCATATTTTTTCATGATTTTATTTACACATGCACCTAAATTCCTACAAAGGTAATTGAAGTTATGTAAATACCATATTTGGAACCCTATTTTTAAATGTTTCAATTACTAAGGACCATTTATTATTATATTATATTATATTTATTTAATTATTTTCCATTATTTTGGTTGTTGTATGTTGTTCAGTAAATATCTATATAACACTAATTGAATGTCCACCATAATTAAAGGATTTTTGTATAACATAATAATATATATAATATTGGGGGATTATTCCCATTACTCTAAAAATTGAAATCCAATTTTTACATTTAATTTATATATGAGGTTAGATTTTTTAATATTTGAATTAAATGGTTTTTGTATATTAATATTATATACATTTCAAAAATTATAGACTTGTGTTTTCAAAAATAAACGTAGTTGTTTTAAATTTAATTTTTTCTTTATAAATATTAAAATAAAAGTGGTTTCAAATACTTTTACACATAAATTTTATTGCATTAGAATACTCATTATTATTAACTATTTACTAGAAAAACCATTATTTCAAAAAGAAAAATAAAATTAGTATGAAACTAGTATTAACTTATTAAGTCAAAAAAATAAATGCAAATTTATAAAATTAAAATTAATAGATTTATAATATTTTCATTTTAATGAAAACAAAATATAAAATAAAAAAATTATTTTATTAAAAAATTTCTATTTTAATAATCAGGTGTCTTAAAATTGATTTCACATAAATTTCAGAAAAATCAATGTAATTTTTTAATTTTTTAAATATAAATAATAAAAATAATAGAAAATATTTAAATATAAAAAATTTATGTTGTAATGGTGACATGAAATAACTTTTTTAATGGATCTTCGAAAGGCATTCTATTGAAAATGATATTAATAATTGTTATAATATTTAATTATTTGAAAATATTATTAACTATTCATCAATAAATGAATAAAATATTCATTTATTTTTAATATATGATGGTTTTAATTAGTTATACATTGTGTGAGTATGGTGATCCTCATGAAACATGCTATTCAATATAGTACTAAATTAAAGGGTCTAAAATCTCGATTCGTTACATTATATACAATTATAGGACACTAACTTGTGAATGAGTTTCCAAAAGTTATCTTTGATAGTTGGGGGATATTTTTCACGTAATACTAAATATATTTTTATTCATTTTTCATGTTTTTTGAATTATTTCTTGTATCACCCTAACTCGGAAGCCACATGATTGTGCCCCAATCTGGTTCACCACATGACTTCATGTGCACTTCCCTGTATGCTAGAGGTTTCCAACTAGCAGTGAGGGTTTGGTAAGTCATTTATGGGGAGACAATACCATCATTTATTATAGTAAAACACAAGTGGAAGTAAATAATCAACCTAGTAAGAATATGTAACCATAATAATACATATGTCATGATATACCCAAATAGGAAATACAATACTCAACTTATTGGGAAAACATGTTATTCTAATATATATATCAAGTGTCAAATATGAAATTGAACATAATGAAACTACGACTCCCGAAATAGGTCCCAAAATATATATGGATACCTCCTCAAAGATCCACCCCCAATCATTTACTTATCCCAAAAAAATATACTTATCTTATCCTATATCATTATAATCTATTCGGGTACATATCTAGAAGCCCGTGTAGGGAATGAGTATGACCTAGTAGGCCACAACATATGGTGTCCAAAACAAGTCCAGTCAAAAGTTAGTGAATTTAGTTCTATAAAGAAATTAGTATAATTCAATAATAAACAATTTATCACATTTTCATTTATTCTTAACTAGCTACATTTACTCCAGTTTTCCCAGGGATACCCTTACATCAAGACTAATTTTATCTCATACTGGAGCCTGAAGTGTTACCTATGTAATATCATATGATAATGCCTTATTCTTGTTGAAGTTTGAGGTATTCACGGTCATATGATATCTCAATACCTTATTCGACTCATGACGGATTTCAAATATCATCATGAGGGGGGAAAACATAGAGCACCATTATTTCAATTATTTTACTTCACATTTATAAGCCACATTACAAAATTTTCCAATTTCAAAAACATCAGTAATATGACAATGTTACCATGGTGAAACATGAGTATAATTTCCATGATCCCATTTTTATTACTCTTAAGTATAATGAACATGTTACCATGTATACATCACATTATAATGATCATGTTCCAATTCTCTAACATATACATATGATTAACATGTTACCATTTGTTCATCACAATTTAAAATGACCAGATTCTCATTATTAAACACATAATTAATTCACCCATTATTTATCCGCATCAATTCCCTCACTAATTCAACAATTAGTTAAATACATCAAATACATTACTTAACACCACAAAAACTAATTTTTAAAACACATTAATTAATTAACCAATATCAAAATTCATATCCTGTAATTAATTTTCCATAAATTATTATTGCAATATAAATATCATCATTCCATAATTAATCTCATAAAAAAATATATAGATCACAATCACAAATCTGATAATTAATTAAAAATTAATTATATCACCATAACCAATATGATATTTAATAATTAATTCCCCAATTAATTATCTAGACTACAATAAATTTTTCTTATAACAAATTTTCACCAATTAATTATCTAATATTGAGGCCCCTTAGTCTCTGGATTAATTCCCCAACTAATCAGCTATTTCAATAAAGCATCAATATCTCAATTGGTCAATCTATTAAACCAAATTCTATGAAAATAATTTCTAATGTATGAAAAAAATTCTATAATCTTACACACACACACATATATATATAATACATGACTATAGAAATTAGATTTAGACAAACATCATAAGTTATTTGATGACTATGTTCTCAACGGAGAAACAAAAATTCCAACTATCACAAAAACATTGATAAAAGTATCGAATCTAAATTTCTAACTAAAAACAATATCAAATACATCATGATCTCATAAATCTAGATATAGATCTTGAATACTATATATATATATCACCACATAGGTTTATAAATAATAAAATAGAGGATAAATTCCATGAAAATATTTGGGAATGATATTATAAATAAAGGGAGATACATCAGAATTAAATCCACTTACCTAGAGATGAGTAAATCATCAATTCACGCATTTGATCTCGACGAACGGTGCTTTTAAGGATGTAGAATCCCTCTGAGTAGATGGTAGAACCATCTATTACCCATATAAATGTAAAAATCTGATTTAAGGACGCAATTGATGTGAAAAAATTCATTAAAAGGGGAAAAAATGTGAGATACACAATTTTTGGATCTCACAGTTGTCCCACGCATGGTTTAGTCGCACGTTTAGACAAAATGTGTCCTAACTATGTGTTGGCCAAATCTTCACTAGGGAGCTTCACATGGCTACCTCAAACGACTTCTAAAACAATGCACCAAATGTGCCAAAGCTACATCCAAAAAACAAGAAGGTGCATGGTTTCTCTTAAGAAACTTGACAGTGTTTTCAAACAATGTGCCAATAGTGCACAATAACTTTTCTCCATCATTTTATTAGATATCACCCAAATTCACCGTAAGACATAACTCCAACTGAAGGAAATTATTTAAAAACCAAATGTTCCTAAAATTTTGCCCGAGATAATCTCTAAAAAATGTTGCGATCATAAAATCTGCACACCTGATAACAACTCATCCTTGAGCTTCTTTTTCAAGAAATTCTTTGATTATGAGAAATTTTTTTGGGTATTTATGCCCTCATATATAATTATATTTCCCTTGTTTCTCCTTTTATGCTACAACATGTCCATAACACCTGAACTGTTGGCATAATCCTTCCCTTCAACTCATTCTCACTATGATCCAATGAATGCATCATATTCTCCTCAATGAAAACAACTATATTAATGTAAACCTCATCCACACTGATCACCTGAGAAGGGTTGGTATGATACTGTTGTAGTTGTTATGAATAGGAAAATAATTCATAGTTTTTTATCTCTATGGGAGATCCAATAAGTATAACACCGACCAAATTTTCTCCACTATATCAAAAGGTCCAAAAAACCTATGTGTCAATGGGCTCTACCTCTATATCATGTAGTCACCCAACCTAAGAGACACTCGAAGGAACACATGATCACACACTAAAAACCCTAGGGGTCATCTCCATCTAACCGCATACAACATCTATCTTTTTTGAGCTATCGGCATACCTTTCTGAATTAGTTGTACCTACTCTGATGTATCCTGAACGAGACTCACTCCCAACAACTCTAACTCACCAACCTACATCCATCATGTTACTGATCTACATGGAATAACATAAAAATCCTAAAATAGTTCCATACGTATAGTTTCATGATAACAATTGTATTTGTAATACTCCACTAAATACTAGTTCTTTTCCCAAGACAAATTGATGTCAAGCACACCTGCCCGTAGAATATCCTCATGCACCTCAATAGTTTGTTCTAACTTCCCATCTGTATATGGGTGTGTTTCCCTTGGAATTCGGTGATGACCTTCTTGATTGAAGGTTCAAACATTCAAATCGCTTTCCAACGTGTTTGTTCGTAGAACCGGAAACATCCAATGATTCCAAATACATTTGGACCTACTTTCTAAAGGTAGGTGTTAATTATTTTGTGGGCTGATGAAGCATAGGAATTTTCATTGTTCGAGAGGATGGGAGGTCAGACTCATCACACCTTTTGAGGGGAATTATTGTCCACTCCGGGGCTCTCATTATAGATTTCAGTTATGTTCGTGAATCCTTATTACATTACCAAGTATAAAATGATCTTTCCTTTAGATCTGACAATCAATGATTAATATGTAGGAAATTTATAGAATCTTTTTATATGTATTCAAGGTTATTCATTGATAGATAATCATCTGTATTTGTTAGAGATTCATAGTCAATGGTATCCTTTAATACATAAAAAGTATCTTGGTCATTATGATGACAATAGTGGTTTTAAGGCCACTCAGTGGGGTACTTGTAGTTTATTGTCATTCAGAAGGAAATTGATTATTTAAGAGTTGGGATCGTACCTGCAGATGGGCTACCTACGTATCATTTGTTTTGAAAAAGAAATCAGAATCCACATAGTTCGAGTAAGGGAGTATGATGTTTATGAATGATGACTCAAAGAAGAATGTCATAATTACTTTTACAATCCAATATCACTCGAGTTATGCTCGGTGTGAGAAACAAGAGGTATTGGTTAATATCAGACAATTGTGCTATGAATGATGAAATCATAAGAAATAATGTGGGACATTTGTATGTATGACTTCCCAGATAAATGAAGATTAGGTTTTACTTTAGGGAAGAAATCCATGAACAGGGTCCATAGAGGAATATGGGCTTCATAGAGATTTGAATACTCTAACTTGGGGTTTACTTTTGAAAAGGAGGCCCAAATTAGGAGAGGAATTATGATTGGGTTTTACTCCTGAGAAGGAATCCCAGATGAAAGGTAAATTAGGACTGGTTAAGAGAAATTAAGACTTGGGCTTACTCATGAAAAGCAGGCCCAGGTTAAGCGACTTGAATAACTAAGGGACTTGGGGCTTACTCCTGAAGAGGATGCCCATATTTTGGGACTGGGGCTTACTCTTGAAAAGGAGTCCCAGGTTAAGAATTATGACTGTGGATTATTCCTGAAAATGAGGCCCATTTTAGAATTATGACTGCGGCTTATTACTAATAAGGAGGTCCAGGTTAAGAATTATGACTCGAGCTTATTCCTGAAAAAGAGGCCCAGGTTAAGAATTATGACTGGGGCTTATTCCTGAAAAGGAGGCCCAGGTTAAGAAATATATCACCTTAAAGAATGAGGTTGAATAAATGAAATCTCAATCTTTAGTGACATAAAGATGTGTAAATCACTAGGTTTTGAGAGATGTTCCACATTATTCCTATCAGATAAGGAAGTCAAATCATGAAATCATGCCATAAATGGAATTGAAGAGTATCTTGAAGAATAAATCATGAATAGGAGAGGTGGAATGAATTAAGAGGGGTGAAATGGGAAAGAAGGGCACCCAAAAAGGTAGGGGCGCGCAAGTACTGGCAGGCGTGCAGGTACTGCGTGAAAAAGTATGGTGGCGCGCATGTTCGGTTGGCATGCAAGTCCTGCCGCATAGGTATACCTGTGCGGAAAATAGGTACTTGCACCCTTTTTCAAACCTTGTGGTAATACTTGGGCGAAACATGGCTCAAACCCTTGGTATTATCCCTAGAGGCTTTCCAGAAGATGGCGCGCAAGATCTAATGAATAAGTAAGGAGGCACACAAGTGTGTTCATTTCATTTAAGGTTAAAACACTTAGGCGTGCAAGTGTTAGTGAATTCTAACACTTAGACCCTACTCTTCCTGTTTAGACCTTTCATTCTAGGTAAAGAATTACCTTAGAAGAGTTAGGAAGAGCTTAAGAAGAGACATGGGCGTTCAGAGCTCTGTCCATGAATGCTGGAAAAATTCCTCCTCTAAATGGGGGGCCCACATGGTCTATATATAGGCTGGAAAAGACCCGGGAGGTTATCACATAGGTCGCACAAGTCACTTGCGCGACCATTAGGCAGCGCGCAAGTGTACTTGTGTGACCATTAGGGAACTTGCGTGACCTATGGGTAATGTTCTCTTTGTTCATCCCTTTGTCGTTTTTTGATGTTTCTTCAATGGATGAATCAATTTGGACTAAGATATTTCCCTTTCCATTCGTTTAAATAATGTGATGAAAAAGCAATGTCAACAAATGTCCCCCCTCAGAGTTGGATTCGAATGAAATGAGGATTTAACTATGAGGAAAAGCAGAAAACGAAAGGAAAGGCGTCGTGAAAGTGTGAAGGGAACAACACATGGCGCGCAGGATGCGGCACATAAGGTAGGGCGCGCAACTTTCGGATGGACAGACTTCGACGCGCAGGGTACGGCTGTGGCCTATAAATATGTGGCTCCATTTCTGTACAAATAATCCTGATATCAAGCATCTGAGCTCTCACCGTGCAATTGGTCTTTACCGCGCAGGTTGCCCTTTTTTTGCTGTTTATTTGCTATCGCGCAACTATAGAGTTGTTCAGACTTTCACTATTTATACATGCACATCATAAACTAGTGCGACACACTAACACTTGCGCGCCTTAATGCCTTTGCCATTGTTTCTGAATTCCTTCCCAAATTTTATGAAAAATAAACCCATTTAAGAGTTATTTATTCAACATTTGTGCAGATTCAATGGCTCCCAAGGGAATTGGAATGGCTGATGAACTAGAAAGCAAGAAGATTGATGACATGATGAACATTGTTGGCCATGATTACTATGATATCTGTTACATGACTCTCCCAAATATTTCTAGGTACTTGAAGAAATATCATCTTAATTTCCCACAGAGAATCTACCTGTCTCTATATGGTCATAGTCATCTGCAAAGAGTCAATGTTCCAAATGCAAAGAACTATACACCTGAGATGCAGATGCACTTCTATTCTTCTTTTTCGGTTATACTGTGCATTAAGAGCAACAACAATGGTGTGAACTTTCAAAATTTCCTTCCATGCCATTTCCTTGCTGATATGAAAATGGAAAACCCATGGGCTGAAATGTGTCCTACTACCGGTTGGTGGAGAGAAGACAAACATGGAATTAGAGAAATATCTGAAAAGAGTACTCTTTCCAAATGGATCTTTACTTCCAATGCTCTATTCTCAAATCCATGTATCCATATTCTCAGTGTTTTAGACAGAAACAGATTCACCGTTTGATCAGTAGAAAATTTTCTCAAACCACACTCAAGAATATCCTTTTACCATTGTTCCAAGAAGTGATGGTATCACTGCATCTCTTATGATATCCATATGAAGGAATGAATTCCAGGTGGTTGCTGATGAATCTTGGGATGTCGTAAATCAAATAAAGAGTTATGTTGAAAGCCTTTTGTAATTCCTGAGAAAGGGAAGAGACTCCAGTCTGTGGATGCCCTTCTATCTCCTGTGTATCAATAAAAACACTTTCATCTTCAATCATTTGTGCACCTGCATTCTTTTGCAATATGCTTTAAATTTTACCGAATCCAATGGGCCTAGTAAGAATAGTTTGATTTATAATAGTATTATTATAAATAACCCTACAAACTTCGAATCTTTTGATTGCTCAATATTACTTAAATCATACAAAATGTATGTTTTGTGAGCTGGAACATGACTTTTATTTAGAGTTCCCTTGTCTTTTGTGGGTAGTTTGAAGTCATGCATGTCAGACATAAAGAGGCTAATGTTTATGGTCGAAATATCTTTGACCGAATGATTTATAATTGACTCAATTCTTAGACAATTTATCTGAAAACATATTACCATACTCAAATATGAGGGAAAAATGTAAACTATGGCTTAAAAATATTTGAATCTGAGAAATGTTATGAAGAAGAGCAAAAAAGGCATCCGAAGAAGTAGTTTCCAGGAATGAAGTTACTATTATTTATCAAACCTGTTAGGGGGTTCAATTATGCAGGGCCACCTATGGGCATTGATTGCATAGTCAAATAAATAGCATTGTTTGGCTGACAAGTCTGTTATGTGGACTGTTTAGGCAAGGCTTCCTAAGGGCATGTGATGCATAGTTAGGCAAAATAACTCTCTGAAATTTACCTTTCTACTGCTAAAAGCTAGTGAATGTTTATGGAGATTCAAATTTTCCAAAGAATAGAGTTTGTTGTATGGAAAGAGGTACTTGAATATGGAGAAGATATTTCCAAACAAGATTTTTGAAGAACTAGATGGATATCACTCCTACGAAAGTCTGACTCATACATAGGGAAGGAGAATATAAACCATAGATTTGAATACTTTCAGATCATGAAAAAGGTTATAGGACAAATATGTTAAGGATGACTATTTGTTGTGGATCCCTATATACTTTCATTTAAGACCAATAAGGACAAAAGAGGCTTTCTTCCCAAGAATGAATTTACCATTATTTAACAAAATCGTTAGAGTGTTGAATTATGCAGGGCCACCTAAGGGCATTGGCTGCATAGTCATATAAATAACATCTTTCGGCTGACAAGTCTATTATGTAGACTGTTTATGCAAGGCTGCCTAAGGGCACGTGCAATATAGTCAGGTAAAATAACTCTCAAAAATTTGACATTTTTGTGACAAAGAGTCAAGAAATGGGATATGATGATATGAAAATATTTAAGATTAGGATTATGACACATAAATATGGGTATTTTCCAGTGTATAAAAATATACACAAATCAATGCTATTCATAATCATGTTGTGGCTGGGTCCTAAATTAAAATGTTGGAATTCACTATGTATCCCATAAGGATGGGAATCAAGCCATACGTAGTTCTTAAACTACAGTTTAATGTCATGTGGGACAAAATTATTAGAGATCTTAGTTTAGGGTCATAGATCTTGGTCTATTATAAGAAATACACAGTGTGTGTTTTCATGGGGACTTTTCAGCCAAGGGACTGAAAGTGTAATTTGGGGTTAGGCCCAAAAGACATGGGGCAGGATTCGAGGGACACTCAAACATTACTATGTATCCCATAACGTTGTGAATCAATCCCATGTAGTTATAGAACTACCCTCTGTACAAATTTGGTTTGTATATGATAAGGGTGAAAGGGGACTTTAGTGAAATGATGGGTTATCCTAAGATAAATGGTTTGGGCATTGCCATGTGTGTACATAGCCTTTGAAATGAACCATGATTGAAAAATTAATGTAAATAATGATTTCCTCTCAGGTGTGGGTATCAAAGTATATTTTAGTTTATTGTCATACAGGACAAAAGTGTTGTATAGTTTAATGTCGTATAGCAAGGACGAAAGTGAACCAATGTAATGATATTAATTTTAGTGGTGGTTTCATGAATCAACATCATATGAGATTGAGGTGAACCGATGTGAGGAGACTGATTTTGGGCTTGAACCTTGGGAGGTTGCCTGCGTACCCAGCCTGGAAGGCAAGGATCAAATTCCGCGTAGTTCAATTAAATAATAAATTAATGATCAAGTCGTTCTTGGGGACAACGAACTAAATAATAATGAAAAATAATGTTGTGACTTATGCATGGTTAGCGGCTCAAAGAGGGTATTATGGCCGATGTTTTCTCTAATCTCACGTGATTCATACTCGGTGTGAGAAAAAAGAGGTAGAAACAACCATAATGATGCACATTTTAATGTCATATAGGACATATGAAGGGACTATGCAGTTTTATGGTCTTGCGGTTAAGAATATTGGTGCTGCACAGTTTACTGTCATGTAGCAGGGAAAAAGTACAGTTTAATTTCATGTAGGACGTATTAAAGGATTTTCGGTATAGTTTAGCGTCATGTAGTTAGGACGATGGGGAAAATTCAATTTAACGTCATGTTGGAAAAAAGGGCGACTGTGAGGTTTAATGTCATGCAGTAAGGACAAAAGAGTACACCATTTAGGATCATATTAGACGTATTAGGGACTTTTGTTTTCATAGTTTAGCGTCATGTATGACGAATGTGAGAATAGTTTAGGGTCATATTCATGGACCGTGGATGGTGAAATTTAATGTCATGCTGGACGTAAGAGACTTTTATACAATTTAGCATCAGGTAGTTAGGATGTTACAGTTTAACGTCATGTGAGACGAAAGGAATAAAAATAGTTTAAGGTCATATGTATGGACCGTTGCTATATAGTTTAACATCATATAGAAAGGAAAATGAATGGGACACAGTTTAACGTCTTTCTGGATGGATTAGGGACTTTTCAATGCTTAACATCATGCTGGACGGAAGGGGGACTGTGCAGTTTAATGTCATGCAGTGAGGACAAATTAGGGATTTTTTCACAATTTAATGTCCTGTTTGACGAAAGCGTGAGTAGTTTAGGGTCATATGTATGGACCATTGATGATGAAGATTAACGTCTTGGTAGACAGAAGTGCCAATAGTTTATGGTCATATGCATAGGCTGTTGATGATGCAGTTTAACGTCATGCTGGACAGAAGGGCGAATAGTTTATGGTCATATGTATGGACCGTTGATGATGCAGTTTAACATCTTTCTGGACGGTGCTGCAGTTTAAGGTCATACCGGACCAATGGTGATATAGTTTGTGTTTATACAAATTACTTCTTCAAAAATCTCGCATTGGTTTGAGTAGTTATGAGTTCTCCATCCATTGAGATTAATGAATAAGCTCCATTAGAGTAACCCCTATGTATTGAGTAAGTTCCTTCCCATTTTGGCTCAATCTTGGGAGGTTTCTTTCCTGGTATCATTGGAGTTCTGAGAACTAATACCAATTCTCCATGAGTGAATGAACGAAGTTGAACTTTTTTGTTAAAATCTTGTGCTATTCGATTATGATAGACTTCCATGTGGTGCAAAGCGCACAATATTTTCTCATATAACCGTTCCAATTCATTAAATAGCTTTTGAGATTGCTCATCTATAGATGATTGATCAAAAATGGCTACTCTGAGTGAGGGTAATTGAACTTCAATTGGCAAGACTGCTTCTGTTCCATATACCAATGAATATGGAGTTGACCGCATTGCAGTGCCGGTGGTAGTCTGATAAGACCATAAAGAATGAAAGAGTTTATCAGGACATGAATTCGTATCTTTATCCACTATCTTTTGAGGTATATTTGAAAGAGTCTTATTGAAGGCTTCTATCTAGACATTGGACACTGCATGATACCGAGATGAATGGTTGGATTTGATGTTGTATTCTTAATATAATTTCTTCACCTCGGATGAACAGAAGTTGGTGCCACGGTCCGTCAATATGGTATGAGGGACACCAAATCTGGTAATGATGTTAGACTTTATGAAGCTAACAACACATTTAGAATTGACTTCCATGAGAGGTATTGCCTCTGCCCATTTGGAAAATAAGTCACTAGTAGTAAGAATGTACTTAAACTGCTCGGTCGTAGCCGAAGGGTAAGGTCTCACCACATCCATTCCCCATGTGGAAAATGGCCATGAGTATTTAGCTATATGAAGCAACTGTGGAGGTTGATGAATGAAGATGGCATGTACTTAGCATGAATGAAATTTCTTTGTGAAATCAACACAATCTTGTATCATTGAAGGCCAAAAGTATCCAATCCTTCGAATTTGATCAGACAATCTATGTCCAGACTGATGGGCACCACAGACTCCTACATGCACTTCATTCATGACAGTCATTGTCTCTTCACCATCAATGCATCTGAAGAGAACTTCATCAAAACCACGTTTTTAGAGAATTTTCTCTAGGTGATCTGGGCTATCATAAAGAGTAAAATTGACCACACGTCGTCAGATTTGTTCTTTCCCAGCTCTATCAGGTGGAAGTGTTCCATTTTGAAGGTATTCCCTGATAGGTGATATTCATCCTCTAGTATGACCATACGGTTCAGGAATGGGACTAATTTCATTAATTTCCTCTGTTCTAATTTGAACATAAGGTGAAATTTCATGAAGGTGGCAATACTGATGGTTGTCTCGTCCCGATTTGGATCTGCCAGAGCTGTGGATATATTATCCAGTGCATCAGCTTGAGAATTTTATGATCTTGGGACAGAAGAAAAAGTCGGTTCTGAAGGGAATTCCTCATTAACTCTCTGACATAATCATAAAAAGGGATTATTTCTTCTTTTCTGATGGCATAATCCCCATTGACTTTTTTGATTACCAGGTCTAAATAACCTTTCACCTTTATGTGATTCACTTGTGCTTCAAGTGCTAATTCCATGTCTGCAATGAGAGCTACGTATTCTGCTTCATTATTGGTACCACCTTCCCACAATAAGAAAGAATAAGGTAACACTTCCTTTTCTAGATAAATGGGCACAATTCCTAAGCCAACTTTGTTGAATTTAGGATTTTCAATTTTCCTCCCTGTTGGACTTCTGGAAGCTCCATAAAAATACATTTCTCATGCCTGAGGACTTTCCTGAATAGAGAATACTTCCTCATCCAGGAGTTCAATATTTGAATATGTGTCTTCCACTGTGTTCAGCTAGGAAATCATCCAGATCTTAGGCCCTTATCGCCTTTTGAGACACATACTAAATGCCTAATTGCTGCAAAAAAACTGCCCACCTTGCCAGACGTCCTGTACGCATTGGATGACTAAGGATGAATTTGAGATGGTTATTGTGAGATACAAATTGGACCTCATGATGTTGCAGGTAGTGTCTCAATGTTTGAACTGCAATGATTAATGCCATGCAGCACTTCTCAATACTTGAATACAGGGTTTCTACATCATGCATAGTTTGACTGAGATAGTAGAGGCTGTTTTCATTCCCAGCATCATTCTTTTGATCAAGAAAGGCACCCAATGATCTCACTAAAGCTGTCACGTAGAGGATATGTGGTCTTACTTCAACAGGTGGCATGATCACAGGTGGACTCAAGAGGTATTTCGTGAGAATATCGAATGCTTCTTGACATTATTCAGTCCACTGGTAAGTGACTCCCTTCTTCATCAATTTGGTGAAGGGTAAAAATTTTCCTGCCAAATTGGCGATGAAACGCCGAATATAGGCTATGTGTCCTTGAAGTCCTCTTAATTCATTCAAATTTTGATGAGGTGACATACCAAGGATTGACTTGGTCTTCTTCGGATCAACTTCAATACCACGATGGCGTACAACAAAGCCAAGAAATTTTCCTGAGGTTACCCCAAAAGAACATTTTAAGGGGTTCATCTTCAAATTATGTTGTCGAAGATTGCAGAATATGACATCCAAAACAGCCAAGTGATTACAACGATGTTTGTATTTAACCACCAAATCATCTACATAGCATTCAACAAACTTCCCTAATAAGGGTTTGAAGATACGATGCATGGCGCACTGATATTTTACACCTTCATTCTTTAAGCCAAAGGGCATTACCCAGTAGCAATACAAACCCTGAGTGGCTCTAAAGGCTATGGATTCCTCATCTTCTGGGGACATTAGAATCTGATTATATCGGGAATATCCATCAATGAAGGAATTTTCATCATAGCCAGCTGTTGCATCAATTAAAGATTGTGTAATCGGAACTGTGAAATCATCCTTAGGACAATGCCGATTAAGATTTCTGAAATTGATGCGAACTCTAATTTGCCCATTCTTTTTCCATATAGGGACAATATTAGCCAACCACTTGGGATATTTAACTTCTCTGATGAAGTTATCTTTGATAATCTTATCCACATCAGCCTCAATTTTGGATGCATAAGTTGGCTGTGTTCTTCTCGCGGCTTGCATAAATCCTCGATGTTCTTCTGGTAATCCCAAATGATGAGTAGAAACCTTAGGATCAAGCTCGGACATTTCTGTTTAGTTCTTGGCAAATATATCTATATTTCTCTTTAGAAACGAAATATACATCTCTTGCTCTTCAAGAGTCATGGCCGCACTGATAAAAGTGGGGCGTGGATCTTCCTTTGTACCCATATTTATTTCTTTGAGTTCATCCACAGGGGTAGAGATACCCTCTTCTAATGCTGGAGGAGAATCTATGAGATCTTCCTCTTCTTCTTCATCATGTTTTATTTCTTCCATTTCTACTTGCATAGTAGATGACAAAGAAGAATTTTCATGATCATAAGAGATGTCAAAATTTGTACAATTTGAAGAAGAAGCTACCATTTCCAACCCTATTGACGATGAAGAGTCTTCTTTGGGTAATAAAGAGGAGACGATGGATTGAGAATCAACATCATTGTTCTCCTCTTATGTTTCTATAACTTCTTCTGGCCTAATTGGTGATGTATAGATTTGGTGGATTTCCGCAGCTGAAATGAAGACGTCACCATTTGTGCTTTCATCCCTGCATGGTGGGTTACCAATTTCTCCCATGTTGTCTTGCTCGATTGCCGTAATTGTCATTATGGATCTTTCAATAAGAGTATATTGATTTGGGTGTATCTTGTCAATTTGACTAATAGGAAACACATAATCTGTACTCACATGTGTAAATGGATTTACTGGAATCTTCTCCAAACCATATGGAGCATTAACTTTTGTAATCTCCTTTGTTGTGTATTTCTCCCTTCCCTTCATGTGATAGAATTCCGCCTCAATGTATTGAGAATCATATGTCTTGAACGGGGCCTTATCATAATACAATTTCCCAGCTTGACCATGGATACAATATTTGAGACATTGATGGTATGATGAAGGGATAGCCGCATGCTGATGTAGCCAGGGTCTTCCAAGAAAGATGTTGAACACTGAGTCTTGATCAACAACCATGAAATCCGAATTGGATACAAGATCTCGAAACTGAGTTATGAATGTAACTTCACCCAGTGGTTCTTGTTCATTTTTGTCATATCCTTGTAACATCATGGTAGAAGAAGATAAATCAGATTTCGTGAGGCCCAATCGACGAAGTGTACGAATGGGCCTGAGGTTGAATCTTGAACCATTGTCAATGAAAGCACTTCGGACGTCTACACCATTGACCTTAATAGATAAGTAAAAAGGTATTATATGCCCATGCAATACATCATCTTCATCTTCATCAGTAAAAGATATTATTTCATGGAATTCTGTAGGATTATTCTCTATGTGATAGACATCAGCTGCATCAATTTCAGTTTCAAACTCCTGAGGACGTGACAAAGCCTCGATAAGTGCTTCTCAAAGATCTTTTGTTAGATTCAGAGCATCTAGAATTGATAACATGGATGGTACATGGGCCAAGTGTTTCAATACATCATATTTTTGATCCAGCGGTCTGCGTTTCTCAATAGGAATATGTGGTTTAGCAGGTACCTAGGAAGAAGATTATTTGGATGTCGATGCATCTTGTATTGTGATAGGAGTTGGTAATATCCTTGGTTTTGGAATATTAGACCGATTAGATCCATTTACATACTGAGAGGAAGAGGATGGAACCTTCAACCAGTCTTCCAAAATAACTGTGCCAGGACTGAATTTGATATTTGTAGAATAACATGCTTATTCTTACTAAGCTCACAGAAGGGCTATACCACGAGTTTCTGCTGCATACACAGTTCTAGAAGGGGTATAATTGGAATGGTGGTATCTGAATGATCCATGTCATCCCTTGTATCTTGAACCTCTGAAACATCCTCTGATTCCTCTGTTTGATACAGGGAATTCAGGCTCATCGAAATCGAAACTGCGACTGACATATGGATCTGTTAATTGAATCATATTAACAAAACCGATGATTAACTCTTCGTCTGATGAAGACTTTTCCTGATTAGCCTATTTAGGTTGTGCCGTTTGGTGGGGAAGTGCCTGTGGATTTGATGTAGATGGCATGAAGTATGTTCGAGTCAAAAACAACTTAGGATTTGAAACATACTCATCTTCTTCTGATTCTATTTATTTCTTTAAATCATGAAGTTTCTTTGAGGACATTCCCTCTGATGAAGAGGGTTTTGTCGCAACATTCAATCCAGAAGACACAATCGGTTTCTTTAATTGTGTTCGAAAAATAGCATGAGTTCTGTTGATTGTCTTTCTGACCATCCAATCATCATAATTCTGTGAATTTTTTCTTTTGACTTCTTGCCATTCACCTTCCTCCTCTGGAACTGTAGAATTAACACATGCTACCTGAGATGAAGAACCTTTCACTTTGACTTGTCCTGAGTCGACCATCATTTGCAGAAGGTCTTTGAAGACAAAACACTCCTGGATGGTATGTCCCAACATTTGATGAAAGGGGCAACAATTGCGACGGTCTTCATCTCCTTCCTTGTTTGGCCTTTTGGGGATTGGAAATTGAACCAGATTATTTTCCAGAGCCGAAATGAAGTAACCAAGAACTTGTTCATTTTGGAAAGAGTATGTTTTTCTCTTTAGATCCTCAAATTGTTTTCCTATTTTATCTCTTTGATCATCTGGAGAAAACCTCTTTTGTTGTTGGCTCTCCGGAGGTGGAGCCCTTCGAGAAGATGAAGGTTTTGAAGTAGAAACAAGTACAGGTGCTTGTTTAAGCATAACTGTAGCAGTTTCTACTTTACCCATTCTCCTTCTTGGAGGTGATGGAATTAAATGAGATTTATTCTTATCCTGTATAAGTGAATCATCAATCTTGCTGAGCGATTGAAGTAAGGACTCGAAAACCTCCTGTGTATTTCACAGGGATCAACGGCGTGCGTAATTCGTCATGCTAATTTTCCACACAGATTGGAAACAGTTCCTCTTGAGGGAGTGCTATGCTCTGGGAATATGTTAATCCCTTCCAGAAAGCAATGAAATCAGAGACACTTTAATTCTCCCTTTGCATACAGTTTTTAAGATAAAAAACATTCGTCTTTGGAAATGTTGAGATGAACTGATGAAGGAATTTTTGGCGAAGATCCGGCCATCCGGTAATTGACCGGGACTACAAGCTTGTATACCAGACAAAGGCTGGTCCATGAAAGGTATGTATAAAGCATCTGAGTTTTACTACATCTTGATGCTCTGGAGTTCCCATCATAGGGTCACAATAAGACACGTAATGTGTCAAATGTTGTTTAGGGTCTCCTGATCCATTGTAAAATAGGGAATACAGGGTTTCCAAAACTGGATGGAGGAGAGATTGAATCTACCCATTCAGGGAAAACTCTATTTTCTAGTTGAATCTGGGCACGTTTCCCTTCCATAGTTTCTAGCCGAGCTTTTAATGACTCAATGGTAGTTTATAACTTTTGAGAAACATCTGGTTGCACTTTGAATTGGGTAGGTGCAATGACTGGAGCTTAGATAGATGTGGTGGTGGGTGTTGCATCTGATGGTAGCACTACCAACTATTGTTGCACTAGACATGTAGGATTAGACTTGTGAGGCTGTACTGATAGAGGATGTCATTGTTGATCCATCTCAGTAGCTGCAACAAATTAACTTAGCTGACTGACTCCAGCACGCTTAAGAAAAATACTACTCTGATGTAGTTATGCATTCAAACTCCTTAATTACTTTATTTCTTCCTCCTGTTGTGCAAAAGTTTTCTCTAGTGAGAGCTATTGGACTTCTCCAGATGAAGGATATGTAACCTAATTCATTTTCCTCCCTTTGTTGGACCCTTTTAAGAGAGGGGGAAGTGGGTTACTCGAAGGATTATCTAGGTTCTGAGTAATCCTTTGATTTCATGTACGCACACCTTCTTTATTTGTGTTGGTGCATACACCTTCTTGAGTAGAAACCTCTTCATCTAAGTCCCCTGAGTGGGCCTCATCTGGTGGATCAACAAAAATGTCATTGATGACATTGATTGATGCATAACGCATCACATCCCTTCTATAAGAATTTCTGTGATATTTTATTTTTCCTTGTCTTTGATGAGACATTTCCTTTTGTTGATTTTATCCCTCAGGAACTTCTTGATGAACTATAATTTGGAGGGAATATCTTGATTATTTGGCTCTTCGTTCCACTCGAGGCTTCTTCCTCAATTGAGAAAGGACTGAATTTCTCAGAGGAGGGAATTGATGATTTGAAAAATTCCCCAGTCCGGTGGACTAGGGCTGTTCCTGTTGTTCCCTCTCAACTCTGCGAATTCTATTTGTTGATTCTGAGGGTTGGTTTAAAAGAGTCCCTAGTCTGGAAAGCTGGAGTGGCTCTTGACATGATATGTATGAGACTTTCTTAAAAGGTATCCTGATCTTGCGAACCTTAGTCCAGAAATTTGATGGATTCATTAACCTATATCCAATTTTATCACCTGGTTCAAAAGACCGTTGGATGATTTCCGAAACATCTGTCACTTGATGATGTGCTTTCTCCATAAGAGGGGCTTTTTCAATATTCTCATTTTCGTGATGTAGGAGTAATTCAACAACTTGTTATCTGTATTCTTGATTTTGAGAGGAACTAGTTGAAGCCTGTTCTTGGGAAAGCTTTTGATTACAAGCAAATCCCATTGACTGTGGCCGACCATGGGCAATAAAATTGCATGAGACCATTTTCAGCGGGCTTTGATGACTGGAGAGCACCGTGAAATGTAGTGCTCCATGAAAACCCCATCCTCTGACATGCATACCAGATGGGGCATTGGAAATTAACTGATGCAATCATATTAGTGCACCAAGGCATGAACGTTGAAGCGCTCTCTGCTGCTTTTCATCCTTCGGATATTGAGAGACTAATAGAGATGCCAAATCAATCTGACATTTTAACCCTTCTATTATCTAAAGATGATTTTGATATTCATCATAAGTTAATACTTTATTCTTCAACTGACAAAGTGTTTTCCATATGTTGAGACGAATATCATGAATTCCTTATTCTATTAACATCTTTGGAATGTCATACTAAGTGTCAGCCAGAGGCCAAAACATGACTAGTACATCACCTTTTTCCAGTTGTTTTCTCATGTTCAGCATTTCCTCTTTATCATTAAATGAATATTCTTCTACCTTATTTGACCAGAGTTTGTGTTTCCTAGTTTCTTCATTGGATTCAACAAGATTAGTAGATAAATCACTGATTACACTAGAAAATGCATGACTTAGGGGTGGATCATAGAATGACCTACATACTGGGTTATCTTCTAATTGAGAAAGCATTCCACCTACTTGCGATGAAGCATTAGACATGAATGGTTTCGCATTTGCAAGTGCCTCAAGATAAGAGGGCTTTCTCGACACTACATTGTCCACTAAAGCATTTTCCGGACAATGTGCATTACTACTACGGAGAGGACATTCACAGTGAAATTCATCAACATGGGGAGGAACACCATGGTGGGTTACAACAAAAGATGAGATCGCTTGCTCCTTGTCCTTCTGACCACACAAAGGGTTCCTGTGGCTCTTATCGGAAGATGAAACGTCAAGATCGACCAAATTGTCATGAAGCAAGCCTTTATGAGGAATTATCAGCTGAATACCATCATAATTAATGTTCCCACTATCGGGAAATGAGGGATTAAAATCTTTAGATCCAACAGATAACTGTATGAGGGCTTCAAGAACTCCAGCATCGAGCAAGGCCTTGTTACAGATTGGCTCTTGATCTCCTGGTTGTGTTGGGCGGGTCTTTTTTTAGATTCCTTGTTACACGCTTTGGAAACAACTTGTTGATGAAAGTGGCTCCTCTGAGCAGGTGTATGTGCCTGATCAGGAAATATGGCTAGGTTAGGCTGACGATGTCCACTCAAATCAGGTGTATGTGTCTGACTTGGTTGTCCGTATGATATGGGGGAGTATGCCCCACAACCATCTTGGAGTGGAAAAATGTGTGTGTCTGTTCTGAAGTGAATTGTTGATGTGTCACTCCACTGGTAGGGATAGATTTATGTGTATTTTCCAGAGACGCTGCTGAAGCTGTTATAATATCCAGGCAAGCATCCAGAATATGAGCAGGGATTTTCTTCTACTATTTCACTATTGATAAAATATGCTTGGTAAATTCAACTGTCAGAATGGGGATATACGTCCATTTCGTGCTTTGAGTAGGTGTATGTGCCTGCTCCTGTCCTCCTTTTCCTATCAATCAATCCTGACAGAACTCAAGTGTGGGGATAGAGAGTTGAGTCTGCCTCCTATTTTTTGACGGGGATTTCCGACTAACTTCTTTGAATGCTATCAAGAGAGATTTTTGGTAGGCTTGATTAATACTAGCAGGTGTATGTGCCTGATGGTTGCACTTCGCCGAACGTGGTTGATGAGCTCCATCATATGTAGTCAGACGAGGCTGCTGACTAGCTGATGATGTATAAACAGGTGTATGTTCCTATCTATAGTACTCCGCTGGAATTTCCTGGCAGGATTGGCGTGATGCTGCCAGACGAGTCAGCTAGACAGCAGAATTAATACGGGCAGGTGTGTGTGCCTACTCGTTGCTTGCCACCAAGTTAGGTTGGTGGACTTCTCCGGAGATGGCAGAGATGAGAACCTGCTCACTGTTGATCAAATTCTGACTCTGGCGGTTTGTTTTTCCTGCTCGGGTTCGAGGAACCTGAGTTGAACGCCAGGAGTCGGCACCCTCATCATGTTGAGGGCATACTACCGCACGAGTCTAGCGGCGATTGTTGATAGGAGCCCCTAGGAAGGACTCCTGCTTATTTGAATTAAGGCCCTGAGGGACCTGCTCGTTCACCTCCCCAGAATATGGGAGTGAATGGTGATTGTGTTCTGGGGATAACGACCCATAATGGTTGGAGACGGTGGTTAGCACCGCCTGCTTCTTGATCACTGGTCATTGTTGATCGGACTACCCATCTGAGTTGTTCACTTGGAGGGCTTGTCGGGAAGCCTCCAGAGTTGGAATAGTACCATTTTGACGGTACTCCTTAACCAACGCGTTTGATACCCAGCATTGACGATACTGAGTAGGTAATGTCATCCTCAGAGCAGATGACGATCTAGTAGGAGTAGCAGCATTAGCATTCGCAGCAGCATTATTCACCGGAGTGAATTTGAGAGCAGCCATTCTTTAAATGCATAAGATCTTGGAAAAGAGTGCATGTTTGATATAACAGACGTAATGAAGATAAATTCAGCCACTACATCTATTGGATGAGCCCATATGTCAATGATTGTTTTTGTTGTCCCTCTCATTGAGTTTTAAATAGGGGCCTAACAAATAGGTAAAACATCATTTTAACTTGGTTAAGGATTCACTTCGGGTTCAGCATTTTTTGTTTCCCTCCGAATTCGAGGACAAACTTCTCGATTGAAGGTTCAAACATTCCAATCGGTTTCCAACGGGTTTGTTCATAGAACCGGAAACATCCAATGATTAGACATCCATTTGGACCTACTTTTAAAAGGTAGGAGATCATTAGTTTGTGGACTGATGAAGCTTAGGAATTTTCATTGGTCCAGAGGATGGGAGGTCGGACTCATCAAACCTTTTTTAGGGGAATTATTGTCCACTCTGGGACTCTCTTTATAGATTTAAGTTATATTCGTGAATCCTTATTACATTACCAAGTATTAAATGATCATTCCTTTAGATTGGAAAATCAATGATTAGTATGTAGAAATTTTTTGAGAATCTTTTTATATGTATTCGAGGTTTTTCATTGATAGAGAATCATCTGTATTTGTTGGAGATTCTTAGTCAATGGTATCCTTTAATACAGAAAAAGTATCTTGGTCATTATGATGACCATACTAGTTTTAAATCCACTCAGTGGGGCACTTGAAGTTTATTTTCATTCAGAAGGACATTTATTATTTCAGAGTTGGGATCGTACCCACAAATGGGCTACCTACATATCCTTTATTATGGAAAAGTAATCATAACGCACGTAGTTCGAGTAAGGTAGTATGATTTTTATGATTGATGACTCAAAGAAGGATGTCATAATTACTTTTACACTCTATGCTCACATGATTCATGCTCGGTGTGAGAAACAAGAGGTATTGGTAAAAATCAGACAATTGTGCTATGAAAGATGCAATCATAAGAAATAATGTGGGACTTATGTATGTATAACTGCCTAGATAAATAATGATTAGGATTTACATCAGGGAAGAAATCCTTGAACAGGTTCTATTAAGGTATATGTGCTTCATAGAGATTTGAATACTCTAACTTAGAGTTTACTCCTGAAAAGGAGGCCCAAATTAGGAGAGGACTTATGATTGGGTTTTACTCCAGAGAAGGAATCCCAGATCAATAGTAAACTAGGAATGTTTAAGAGAAATTAAGACTGGGGCTTACTCCTGAAAAAGAGGCCCAGGTTAAGAGACTTGAAAAATTAAGGGACTTGGGGCTTACTCCTGAAGATGATGCCCATATTTTGGGACATGGGCTTACTCCTGAAAAGGAGGCCCAGGTTATGAATTGTGACTGGGGCTTATTCCTGAAAAGGAGGCCCATGTTAGGAATTATGACTGGGGCTTATTCCTGAAATGGAGGCCCAGGTTAAGAATTATGACTGGGGCTCATTCTTGAAAAGGAGGCCCAGGTTAAGAATTCTCTCACCTTAAATGATGAGGATGAATGAATGAAATCTCAATCATTAGTGGCATAATAATTTGTAAATCACAAGGTTTTGGGAGATATTCTGCATAATTCATTTCATATAAGGAAGTCAATCAAGAAATCAGGCCATAAATGGCTTTGAAGAGTGTCTTGAAGACTAAATCTTGAATAGGAGAGGTGGAATGGCTTAAGAGGGGTGAAATGGTAAGAAGGGCACCCAAAAAGGCAGGGGTGCGCAAGTACTGGCAAGCACACAGGTACTGCATGAAAAAGTAGGGTGGCGCGCAAGTTCGGTCGGCGCACAAGTCCTTCCGCATACGTATACCTGCGTGGAAAATAGGTACTTGCGCGATTTTCAATCCTTATGGTAATACTTGGGCGAAACTTGGCTCAAACCCTTGGTACTATCCCTAGAGGCTTTCCAGATTATGGAGCACAAGTTCTAATGAATATGTAAGGCAGATCACAAGTTTGTTCATTCCTTTTATGGGTAGAACACTTAGGCGTGCAAGTGTTAGTGAATTATATCACTTAGAAACTACTCTTCCTATTTAGAACATTCACACTAGGTAATGAATTACCTTAGAATAGTTCGAAAGACCTGAAGAAGAGACTTGGGCGTTCAGAGCACTTTCGGTTAATTCTGGAAAAATTCCTCCTCTAAATGGGGGTCCCACAGGGTCTATTTATAGGCTGGAGAAAACCCGGGCAGTTATCACTTAGGTCGCGCAGGTCACTTGCGCAACCATTAGGCGGAACACAAGTATACTTGCACGACCATGAGGGAACTTGCGCCTCCTATGGGCAATATTCTCTTTGTTCATCCCATTGTTGATTTTTCATGTTTCTTCAATGGATGAATCAATTTGGACTAAGATATTTCCCTTTCCATTCATTTAAACAATGTGACGAAAAAGGAGCGTCAACAGGGTGGAAATCAATAATCAATAACACATGTGTGCCAAATTATTTCAATAGTCTCTACAATAAACATGATGTAACAAACGAGTCATGATATGAGACCATAGTTAGTTGTAATCCATATAGAAAAACTACCTCCCTACCATACTATTCTCCCTAATTTTCTACAATAAATGTTTCTCTTACATGAATGAACTTATATTCCCTTTCTAGGTGATCCACAATTACTCAAATGGCTTCATTAATCCTATTTATTTTTAGGAGAGATACCAGAAAATCCCTAGTCATGTTGTCCAACATCCATTCTAGAATAGACAACAACTGTAGTAATCCTCCAGATGATTGAGGATCTGCCTTCACCTGCGGCAGGTGAAGAATCATGTCACAAACCTTGAAATATCATTTTTCATTCCTTAACACCAAATCTCTCTTTGTAGGTCATGGTAAATTTTGCTTAAAATTGGATGCACCCCCCACTTCGAGGCTTAATATTCCCACATGAGCTCTTCTAGCATGCTTGATTATACCAAAACTCCATTATTCACATCGATGATATAATAATTATCTATCAACCAATAAAAATATGTCTCACAACCTTAAAATATTTCCACCAAGTCTAAGATCAATGTATAATTATATTTTGCGTCCCAGATTCCATTAAAAAAACATATAATCCTATAAATCTAAATCGAGAGCCATCTGCTCTTAACTCTCCTAGACCACTACCTGGATTTCATCCAGTAATGTCATTATCTCCCACTCTGCACTCGACTCGTTAACAATATGAGTCTTAGTTTTCTTACTAAATGCACCAACCACACTATTTCCCTTCTCGGGAATATATGTACATTCAAAATCAAAGGACTACATATACTCTACACATATTCATTGCTGATTATTTATATCACACTGAAAAAATATATACAAAATCCTATTGTGATCTTAAAAAACATTAATTTTTTTTCCAAAATATAGGGTCATTAATACTTAAAAGAATATACCATTATTTCCGACATGATTTCATGCGTATGGTTATTATGTTTATAAGGAATCATCTTTTGAGACACATAATCCCAATCTTCAACTCCCTGCATCAGTACCACTCCAAGTCATATCCCAAAAATGTCACAATATACTTTATACTCCCCACCTAACACTTAGAGGATCAATATTGGTTCCGAATTCATGTGTTATTTAACACCTAAAAATATTTCTCACATGTCTCCATCCATTAAATCTTTACTCCCTTTTTGGTCAAGCATGAATGTGGTGATGCCAAAGGGATAAAATAATGGATGAAAATCCTATAATATCCAACTAATCCAAGGATTATTTGGATATTGAATCCATTTTGAGTCTTCTCGCAAATAACCACTGAATAAACCTTATGTGGGTCCACTAACACACCGTCCTCTGAGATGATGTTCCACAATATGTGTATGTAGTCAATCCAAAATTGAAACATAGATATATTAGTGTATAACTTATGATTTCTTAATGTAAATAGTATGAAGTCAAGATACTGGGAGTGATCATCCTTATTCTTAGAGTACACCAAGATTTCATCCACATACACCATCAAAAACTGATCCAGATACTGTCCAAATATCTTGTTATTCAAGGCCATATGCACTACTATTTCATTTTTCAACCTAAACTGCATTACAAAAAAAATGTCCATACCTAATTATGGAATTTTATCTTCTTATATAAGGGGTGTTACTCTCAACTTAAGATACCCTAACTTCAAATCAATCATTGAGACCATAGAATACCCATTTAAAAGATCAAACAAGTCATAAAAAAGTTAATGAAGGTGTTGATTCTTCAGTTTTTATTTTTTCAACTTCCGATAATTGACACATAAGTGTAAAATACCATCATCCTTCTTTGTGAACAAAGCAAGTAATCTATAAGGCGAAATTCTTGGATGGATAAATACCTTGTCACCTAATTATTCCAACTGGTTCTTGAGATCATAATTCTCTATCGATGCCATTCTATATGGTGGAATAGATTCTGGATCCCCCTAATAATTGGATCAATATGGAATTCTACATCTCTCTCAAGTAATATACCTAAGATGATTTCATGAAATACATCTTGAAATACTTCCACTACTTGTGGAAAGATATATTTCGTAACACCCCCTTCAAATAACAGTAGACTAAAAACATGGGCTCTCATATCTCTATGTTATTTAGTAATTGTTTTTGGAAGGCCTTCCTAGATATCACACTCATCATGATGAATATACTAGTCATCCATATGAGATTTAAATGTAACCATCCAAGGGTAATGGTCGATGGGTGATCAATATGCGACCTTCCTTTCCATACCCATACTATAGTCAAAGAACATATAATCAAAAAAATATAGTCCTTATAAGAAAAGATATTTCCTGATATATAGTGGTCATCCCATTCATAGATAGATATCTATAGACCCAACTCCCAATTATCTATCAATAATTATAACCTCGCGTAGATACTCTACTACCTAGCTCAAACCATTTACAGGTTTTTATGATATAATGGATTTGGAGGCACAAGTGTCCCAAAATAACTACATAAAGTATAATCTTGAAGAATAATACCTTTCACTATCGATGGACCGACCTCGATAACCACAAGTGTAGGTCATACTTCATCTAACGGTGTTTCCCCTATTCCCTTTGAATTTTTCTAACTCCCCTGAGTAACATCACTTTGCTGATGTAAGTGTTCCTAACCAAAAGTGCCGCATCCACTACCTCTACATCATCGTCTAGTAAAAATTCATCTACACTCCTGATATGGTGTATACGATAATATTTCCACACTTTGACTCTTTCCAACTTCTCCATCAGTACCAGTATGTCATTGTGGCCTGCATAAATTTTTCCACAAATATAGACACTCTATTTATGGTCAGGAAAAATGTTTACCATAGTGTACTAAACTCCCACACTAATGACATATCTCCCTAGTAATGTACAATCCAATCGATCCTCAAGTCTGTGTAATAATATTACCACTGCCTTGGATAAAGTTGTCAAAATATCACTCCCTACTCTCGGGATTAACCCTTCCTAAATGATCTGTAACAACTACCTTTATAGCACTGGAATCATCTATTAGGTTCCCTTAAACAATAAGAACATGATACACCACATCTTAAAACCACTTAAACCAATATATATTCACCACTAGTTAAATCTCACACATATGTCCTTCTAAAAAATGTTTCATTTTAGATGTCTTATCTCTTGATAATGATTGGTAAAAGCTTAAAAATATATGTATTATATATCCTAATTCATCATTGAAATTCTCCCCTAAGTTAGATGCATAAACTCAATAGATTTATATTTTCATAGAGTCTTTAGATAAATGTGTTCCTATAACCTCTCAATGAAATCCTTATATAAAATATTAGTAATCAGTCATGTTCACACATCACTGTCCCACAAGGTCGTTGCTAGTCCCCATAGAATATAAGTATTCAACATGACTCCCCTCTCAGCCAGAGTCTCTAAAATTTTAAGTATAGTCTCTATGGAATCAAACTATTTTTAATCTCCCTCATGTCCTCCCTCTCCAGTGAATGTTAGAGGGTTTCGTAGCTGAAACTCCCGTGTCAACTGAGAAACATTTTTCTCAACCCAACCAAGGTAACATTCCTTGAATTTCATAAAGTTATAAAAGTTGTTTTGAAACATTTCTACTTTATCTTCATTTTTAATGATTGTGCCCTGTGTTTATTAACAAGAAAAAAACCATAGAGATGCCCCTTAGTAATCCCCTCAATAGGCTTCATGGAGGAATGCTTGACTCATTGACAAGATCATGTCTCAGGAATAATAACAGAAACATATAATAGTTATGTAAGAGGAAAATAATCACGACAAGAACTTTTCCCCACCTCACCACATAGTCATAATTGAGGTTCAATACTACCTTTAACCATTTTACTCCAAGGTTTTGGTTAAAAAGGGTAAACACATTATAATAATCATTTTTCACATTTATAAACCCAAATACTATAATTTTATATCATTTTAAAATCTTTCTCAATTCATGTAAGGCACAATTTTTCATTATATTATCTCAACAATGTAACTACTTAATGTTCAACAACATAACCATAACTAATTTCCCCATGTAATCATAAAATGATTTATGCCACAATAACCCTAATTGCCTAGAATGATGCACGAAGACTCAAATTTTGTTGTATTATTGGCCAAAAAGAAATACTACAAAATTAAGATAAATAATAATCACAACAAACAAGATGTGTGTCAACCAATGTTAAATATCATTCTACTCGAACATAAAATAACAATATCAAAAATCCCACCCTGAGTACTTGGGTTTTCCTCTATACATGGGTTTTCAAATCATATGTATGAGCACAATACCAATAACTGAATCTTCCTAGTCTCCAATCTTCCTATTCCAAAACACTAAGACAAAGAAGAAGAAATAAAACTAGTCATCTGATACCACATTGGAAAATTCCATATTGGAAGCCACCTGATAGTACCCCAATTTGATTTTCCACATCACCTAAAGTGCTCTACCTCATATGCTAGAGGTAGCTGAGTGGTAGCCAGGGAATAATATGTCATTCAGGGTAAGAATATACACACATTTATCAGATTAACACTCCATAAAAATTAAATAAGTAATAGCTGAACCATATATATTTAGAAAAATAATCATGTGATGTGATAACAAAACATGAAAAACAATACTCAACTGAAAGGGAATTTTTTTCCCATTTTTCGCATCTTAGGGACTTATCCCTTATCAAGTGATACCATAATTTAATCTATTTGGATAAAAATTAGGATGCTCGAGTAGTGTGTGATTATGACACATTTTGTCACCATGAACTGTGTATAAAACTAGACTAGTCAAAAGATTGTTAATGCAGTTCTATGAGAAAATAATTACAATGTAATAATATACAGTTTATCCCAGTTTTATATATTCTTATCAAACTACATTAACAATAGGGTTCCCATGGATACCTGTACCTCAATAATAACATCATCTCATATGAGTTCTCGAAGTGTTCCATATGTAATATAATATCTTAATACCTACTTATTTCCAAATCATGATGTTTTCAAGGTGCTATGATATCTATATACCTGATTTGACTCATTCCAATATTTGAATATTCTTGTGAGAGTCCATAACTCAGATTTCCATTATTTCCCTTCATTAATTTCACATTTATCTCCACATTGTCAAAATTACCAATATCATAAACTTATATAAAATGACCATCTAACCATGGTTACCCATCAATATAATGAAAATGTTACCATTCTATTTAATAATAACTATAATGACCTTGTTAACATGTTTACATCACATTAGAATTACCATGTTCGCATTCTCATACTAATAAGTATGGTGACCATGTTACCAATTGTACTTAAAAACATAAAATGACCATGTTCCCACTTATAAACACATAATTAATTCATCCTTTATTTATCCTCATCAATTCACTCAATTATTCAAAAATTAGTTAAATACATAAAATTCAATAATTAAAACCCCAAATTAATAAATTTTTGATTACCATTGATTAATTAACTAATTAATTAACCTTTCCCACAACTCATATCCCAAAATAAACTTTCCAAATTTTTTTATCTCATTCTTAATCACAACATTCCTTAATTAATCCCACAATTAATTGTTGGGATCCTAATATCAAATCTCGTAATTAATTCACAAATAATTATCTTATCATGGCCAATTAGATATTTCATAATTAATCCTTTATTAATTATCTAGATTACAACCCATATACATTTTAAATATATTTCCAAACTTAATTATCTAAAAGGGAATCCCATTATTCTCATGATTAATTCCCTAATTAATCACCCATTTCAATAATTCATCAATAACTCAATTGGTCATTCTAATAAACACAATCATAGGAATAAATTTTTAAATTATGATAGAAATTTTAAAATCATGCATATACATATCAAAATATTTATTATGTGAAAGAGATTTAGACCACCTACCATGATAATATTTTTTAATGATAGAAGAAATAATGACAGAATCATCAGAATAAAATATACTTACTATTTAAATAGAGGATCTTCAATATAGGATTTTGATCTTGAAGAACATTGTTGGTATGTCCTTGTAATCCATCTACGTCGATGGGGGAACACTATTTACCCTTTGTAATGTAAAATCCTGAGTTACAGCCTTGTACGAGTTGAAACAACTCATAAAATCAAGAAAAAAAGTGAGATCCACAATTTTTGGATCTTATAGATGGCCCACGCATGGATTAGTCGCATGGTTATACAAAGAGTGCTCTAATAGTGATTTTTCCACTACATTATTGGGACACTTCACATGGCTACATCAAATGGCTTATAAAATAGTACACCTATCATGTCGAAACTACTAACTCAAAAACAAGTGGGATTACAATGTCTCTTAAGCATCTGAACGATTTGTTCAAACCATGCATAGCCACTACTCCCCATGATTTTATAAATATTTCACTAAAACTAACCCCAGTCCATAACTACAACCATAGGTAATTATGTAAAAATAATATTCTACCAAAAATTGCTCTTAAGATATTCTTAATTAAAGATTGAGGTCTTAAATTTTACCATGAGGATAGATAATATAATAAATTATACCATGTTTATATCTTCGAATTCCATAAAAATAAAACAATTTTTGGTTTCTTGTGGTTATAAAAAATCACCATTAATTCAATTAATATTCCAAATAGGGAACTCCCAAGACAAATTTATCCTAATTAAATAAAAGAATAAATATATAATAGATCATGATATTCATTAATGAATAATTATTTTAATGAATTGAGATTTCAATGAGTTTTATTGATTAGATTATGCATTTCAATATTTCATGGGATTACTCGATGTTATATGGATAGTATAAAATTGTTCATATATTAGGAATTGAATAGAGTACCATGTCACATTGAGAAGATATTTAAATTACCTACTATGATTCCATTCGATACTTCAATATCATTTATATTAATAATATAAAGTCATTAATTCTCCCTTGGGGTCTAATGAGCTAAATTTAAATGAATCATTTTTCATTAGATTGAATAGTTACCCATCTCATTGAGCTTAAAAAATTAGGAATTGATAGATTATCTTTTTTTATTATGAATCATTTTATCCATTTTATACAATCTAGAAAACAGATCCTAGTAAATTTAAGAATTTTTAATATTTTTTCTTCTCACCTTTATTATGTAACACCCCAAGCATCCACTATACGTTTCCCTTTGAATAATGCAACGGCTTGAATTGTACACAACTTCAATATTCTAACACACCACAACCAATCAAACTAGCCGTTATAAATAGTAATACCTACTTTTTCAAATTTTATAAATTTTATCTTTCAAAATGGACTTCATTTTTGGATTCTTAATATAGAAATTAGCTTAGGGTAAAATTTTGGTACTTTTCGGATAACTTTCATATTTTGATGAATAGTGAAAATTACTAAATTTTAATTAAAAACAACTTTTTTAATTGAAATAATTAGTAGAGATAAATTATGAATTTGAGTGGTTTTAATATATATTTAGAATATATTTTTACCATTTAATACAATTTTGGTCAATGGATGTAATTTCACATTTAAACCAGTCATAAACAAGTGTCAATCTTTTGATAGTTATTATCTCTTAAAAACTCGCTATTTGTTTTGACAACGAGAATTAATTTCTAAATTAATTAATGAAAATTAATTTTTTTTAATTTGGTTAAATAGAAATAATTTTTTAATTCATATTATAAAATATATCTTAGGACTAATTTTTGGTATTTTTCTAGAAACATTCAAATTTTGATGAATAGTGAAAAATATTGAGTTATAGTTAAAAACCAAATTTTTATTTAAATAATTATTTATTTTATTTAAATTTAATTAAGGTAAAAATATAAACATAATACCTATATATGTAAAATTTAATTCATTGATGTTAGTTTAGAAAAATTTTAGATATATAAAAATTTTATTGAACTTTTCACCATCTTTTACCCACCCCCTAGGAGAATTTAGAAATTTACATAAAACATAATTTGACCGCTTCTGTGAGTGGAATTTCGAAAATCCGAGAGACACGGTTAATATCAAGGAGTAAAATGTAGTTCAATAAGATAAAAATAATTTTTTCTGAATTGTAACTTTTTACTTTTATTTACCATGGTTAAAAGTAAATAGGGTAATAAAGGGAAAAATGATATTAATATTACCCTAACACGTATCCTAATTATATTGGAAAAGTTGATCTTGACAAAAAATAACCTTAGTAATAAAATATTATCATTTAGGTCCACTTTGATTAGATTTGGACATTTATTATTATTTAATTCAATGAAGAGTTAAAAGAGTTAAAATCAAAGTTTATTTTCTAAAACATTTTTAATATAGGGATACACATAAGATAAATTAGATTGTAAATATTAATTAGAAATATAAAAATATTTCTTACATAATGGTATTTTATTTATAATTATTAGTCATTGAATAATTTAATTTATTTTTGACACAATGGTGATGCAGTAATTACATAATTAATGAAATATTAAAATAATTTATAATATAAATATCAAAATAAATGTAATTTGAGACTTATTTATGAAATCCACTAATTTTATAGGATAATATGACATATTAGGATTGGTTATATTAATTTCTTTCGAAGTAAAAGTTCTGTTATGAAATTATCAATAACACAATACCCAATAGTGTCAAAATTGACATAAAAGAGTTTTTAAAAACAATATTATATTATTAATTGATATTCAATTCCTAAAAAATCTAAGGATTGTCCAAAAGACTTATATAATTATAGTTGTAACATTAATTGACAATTTTGGGTTTGGTTGGATGTATATAGTAAGTTTATTAACTATATAATATAAAAATACAAAGTGACAGGGTAAGTGTCAAACTAATTAACTAAGAGTTAAAAACTAAAAGATAAGGTTAATATAATAACCCAAACCGGTCTAAATTCTATTGTTTGAGTGGTGTTCGACCCACTTCCACCTTAACCTTTAAATAATCCACTTTTGAGCCATTTGAAACCGAATATGAATTATTTATAAAATAATATTTCTATCTTTTCCAAAGGTGCCCCTCACCCCTCTTATAAAAGGGCACCCCCCCTTATCACTAATTTACACTGTAAAATACATTTGGCTCGGCCATCATATTCCCAAATAATCTCCCAACTTCCCTCACTTCATCCTAGAGGCCTTATTTGGATCAGAAAGCCTACCTAATGAGCCCTTTTGATCAAATCAAAAAGAAGAACCCGAAAAAGAGCTAATGTTTTCACCACCCTCTTTCAAGTTCCTTTCTTATTCAACTTCTTCTTTATTTGTTATTTATATTCTAAAATAATAACACCAGTATCTTTTATATACTGTGATGTTATTATAAATATGGAACAATCAAATTCATTATTCTATCCATCCCTTGAATGACATGTCACCATACATGCGTACGTACGACAAACCGTCTCCACGTTGTGGTGTAATTGTTATTCAATATATTATTATTTAAATGGGTATAATAATGATGTATAATTCATGTAAATAATAAATATAACATGATAATGAATCATTATATATGATATAACATCCAATTATATATTATTTTAATATCAAAATAATGATATTGTCGCTCGTGCGTATGTACGGACTACCGTCTCCACGAACACGATGAGATTCATTCCCCATCATATCAATTTGAGTCCAATTCTCATTTAATAGTTAAAAACAATGTTTATGGAATTTATATCATTCTGTATATGAATAATATACAACCTATCCATACCAAACATAGCTTACGTAACAAAGAATATAAAGGAAAAGGAGTAAGTTATCAACCAAAATGACGATAATACTAAGATATTATTAACATATAAATGATAAAAGATCATATATGATATCATATTAATCTAAATGATTCTTGTATAATTAGATACCAATTATTTCACCATTATACAGGTGGTTAACCTACCGTCGAGAAAGGAAAAACTACAAAGGGGTTTCTTATCTCACTCTTAATTTCATGGGAATTCCATTGTTCAACACTTATTTATTGCATGTGGTGTATGTGTACTGCCCACGATTGTATTAATTGTGTAATATACATTAATTTATGGGTATTTACATCATCATTGTATGATCCTTATATCATGGGTGTATGTTTCATAAGTTACCTAATCGATATGTGAATTTGAAATTTCAATTTGCACTCATTCGGATTTAGTCATACTTCATTGATTATTTTACTCCAAGATTATATGTAGAATAACAATTCATTTTATTATGTCATAATTTCCACTCCCCTTTTTGTGGATATACTTTTTATACACATAATTACTCCATTTATAAATTCTAAAGTCATCGATTTGAACTTGATACGAGCAATTTTAACTCAATATCCATTTGTTGAGTTAAATATCCAATTCATTAGTGTTGTTTTTACAAGATTATGTGTGATTGTAATCTGATTGATATACACTAAATATCCAGTAATATTGAGTGTATTTATATTTGTCACACAGAATTATGTCGTTGATTTATCCTTATCCTAAGGATATGGTCTTTATAAGAGAATTCATCTCAATTTACATTCAATTGAGACTTCTTTGTTATTATACAACAAATCACTTTTATATGGTGTATATAATATACATTGGCATAGTATATCATGAATCCCTTTATTCTCATGATATTATAAAGTTGTGATTACCACAATTATTTGTATTCAAGTGACTTTATTTTGGTTAGGAACTCTAACTAAAATATCATTTTAAATGTTTTACAGATTTATTATTCTAAATCATTCTCATTAATGTCCATGTTTTAAAAATAGTTTTAAGTATTTATATATATGGACATTAATTTATTAAAATTAAAATTACTTTTAAATGTTTCAATGTGGTATGGGAAACTTTGATTCAAAAAAATCTATTTTAAATGGCTTCTTGACAAATAGTGTGAATTTTAAATGTTTTCATGAAAAAGGTGGATATTTCTCCCAATATTTTGATGATTATTTTAATCTAGGTTAGTATCCTTCATTATTCCTAATTGAGGTTAATCTGATACAATAAAATCTTCCATATTGTATCGAATGAGTTATGTTTGACTGTGGATGTGCTATTTTTATATGAATCATTTTTTGTGGTTAAATTTATTTACATTTTTTATTCTAGTTTTAATATGAATGTTTATGTTATGTTTCAATATTTTCATATGAGGAATGCATTGGACTTAGTAAGTGACGTGTGGAGCCCGCTATAGCTCCTCGATGCATCGATAGGTCTCATGAGACAAACTAGTGTCTTGGCACTAGGCCTTGACAAAATTTTATTTTTAATATTTGCACAAGGCCTTGGCTACACGGTTATTATATAATAGAATTATGCATTCCATCATTATGAAAGTTGTTATTAATATTTTCGTGTGATTATTTTATTAGTAGAATATCCATGTTAATAAGTAAATGGCATTATTTCATTTTATCCTTGCCATATTTTACTGAAGTTCATGTTCAAAAGTCTTTTGTTTTAGTTATACATTGCCTAAAAATTTTATGTTTATTTATGAAACTTCATGGTATATTGGTATCCTTACTAAGCATCTGAGCTCACCACTTTCAATGTTTTATTTTTCCCTGGATGTGAAGAAGTATTTTATGAATGACCTGATGGGATAGTATGAGGGGATATGAAGACAATATGTTGTTGTAGTTTTTCACTTATTGATGTAATGTAAAATTTATGAATATATATAGTGTTTCCAAGGCTACTAAACTAATCGGTCATTCGAGACTTGATCTTTTGTGATCATGCCAATGTTATGTAATAATGCACCAACTCTGGGTAACTGGGGTCAGGGCGTTACAGTTGGTATCATAAGAAGTTTAGTACCAACCTTGGGATCTAGATTTATATAAACTCTGATTATAGCACATAGCCCTAATATAGACTTTGATGATTAGTATAGAAGAACATCATAGAATTTTTGTATTGTAGATATTTTGTGAGTTTTCTGAGAAATACATACCTGTCTGGATACGAGCAGGTAGTGGTGGCTCTGGTAAAGATGTACCTAGGGGTAAAACCCGAAGACACCGCTTTGAGGTAGATTTGTATGAGAACTGGTGCACGACAATGGGCCTTGCTGCACTCTTGGTTACGACACTCCCAGGGGATATGCTTAGGATAATTTACATTTTCATTACAACCCGATTTGAAGTATTATATATAAGATGGGAGTAAATGACCTTGGTTAATCCTAATGTGTTTCAAATTGAGAATATGGTGACATGTTAATCTTTAAATGATATTATGACAACTGTTACTCACACAATGCTTTCTAGTTTTTGAAAATGGCTGGATTCTAAGGAAGTCATAGTGACATTCAGAATGATGTACAAGGTGGGAATAATGGTGGCAATGAGAAACAAAATGGAATGTTGATAGGAGTAAAATATATCGTCTTCATGCCAAATCAATTTCCCAGAAATATGATCAACAATATATATATTAACCAATTCACAGACGCAACAAAGAAGAGAAAGGTGATGGATGATAAGATCTCCAGTAGTGGTGACCATGGAGAAAGGAATCCTCAATTTCGATCTTGCGGGAAATGTGGAAGGAGAAACCCAGGAAAGTGTCTCAATGGCACAAAGAAATGATTTACGTGCGGGAAGGACATAAAGTGAAGAATTGCTGAGGAAAAATGAAGAGTACTATAGATGAAGATAAAAAAATTTCCATCAATCCTTTTATAGTCATTTTCCGTAAATGTAGGGGACCTAGCCATTACCCGAGTGAATTCCCTATTCTATAGGATATTTTCTTGGTCAAAGAGGAATCTATGTGGAAATAAATAGTTGGAGAAATATTTAAAAAGTATTAGTGCACCTTGTTGATGGGTTTAAATTTGAATAATGTTCTCTTGTATTTGTAACACTACAGTTAGCCATGTGAGAATGATTTTTGGGTAAGAATTATCTATTCTCTTGTGGATATAGTTATAAATAACCATTTGGTTTTATATGATTCTTGGGTTTGAGACAATTATAAATTATTTTAATTAGCAATGAAAATGAAAGGTATGAGATAACATTTGTGGTTAAATTAAGTTATGGTTATTTTGAGTAATTTATCTCATTTTGGTAATTTTATAAAATATGGTTTTTTAAAAAGCTCAACAAGCAGACCTTATGACAACCCGTCACGTCGGACAAAGATGTGGGAATCGAACCCACAACCAAAGTGTGATTGGGATTTATCTCCTACCACTGGACTACATGAAGTCCCTGTTTAGTGTGACTATTAATTTAGTTAAATAATTTTATTGATCAATAATATGTTGATTTGGGATCTTATGTCTTATCAAATGAATACCCTTAGTATAGGAAAATGATTTTGTGATTAAGTGATAATTGTTATTTTGGAAGATGTTCTCTTTGATGGGAACATTATAAGCCCAAGGAAAATAGAATACTATGGGATTTAATTTTAGGAGTAATGGTAGATTTTTATCTATGTTTTTATTGTGGATTTATAGAGATTTGGTTAATTTATGGACTTGATTAAACAATAATAATTAATATGTGATTAGGTTAATTAATTTTAAGAATGTGACTTTAAGAGTAGTTGATGTCATTTGGAGATACAATTTAACATGGATGACTACATTCTAATAAGTTTTGTGTTTCAATATTATTCCGGATTATATTGAAGGATTTTATGTACAAATTATTATTGAATGGTATTTATTTACCTCTGGGGTATTGTTGGTTTAATGTTAGAAATTAAGATTAGTGTTTTTTTCTCTAATGGAATATCCATTTGGGGGATCATCAGATATTATACTAACCATTTTGGATTTGATTAATCTCTAAAGACAATATAAATATATAGTTTATCCTATGTGGATCACGTTATTCTATAGAAGTTTATTCTAGCTCTTCCATTGTGACCAAGTCATCTTGAATAATCATTGTTCAAAAAGAAGTGTTAGTGGTAAAAATTTATTAAAGAATGAACCTCTACTTAAAAAGTAAGTATATATGTTTATGTTCTTAGTCAATATCATAAATGAATTCCTTGTCCTTATGTAATGTAACTTAAAACAAAAAATGTTGTCCGTTTACTTTTCCTACTGGGAGACTAATGACCATTTTTTCCAACACAAGTTTTTGGTTTTCTTGTTGTTAAATTTATCCTGATCATTTTTTCTATCCCTCTCTATCAGAACTTGACACTTCGTTTATCGTCCATTTCCATGTTTTCCTACATGGAATCCTAGAATGGGTTATCTTGGGTTAACTTTATACCTCTCTTTATTTCGTTTGAAGTGATAGTTTTATTGACTCTTTTTCTGATGTGGGACTTTCCATTATATTCTCAAGCCCAATTTTAAAAAATTGCGAGGACAAAATTTATTGCATGAGGGGAGAATATAACACCCCAAGAATCCATGGTACGTTTCCCTTTGAAAAATGCAATGGCTTGCATTGTACGCAACTTCGAGATTCTAACACACCACAACCAATCAAACTAGCCATTATGAATAGTAATACCTAATTTTTAAAATTTTATAAATTTTATCTTTCAAAATGGACGTCATTTTTGGATTATAAATATTGAAATTAGCTTAGGATAAAATTTTGGTACTTTTCGGATAACTATAATATTTTGATGAATAGTGTAAATTACTAAATTTTAATTAAAAACAATTTTTTTAATCGAAATAATTAATAGTGATAAATTATGAATTTGAGTTATTTTAATGTATATTTAGAATAAATTTTTACCATTTAATATAATTTTTGTCATTGGACATAATTTCACATTTAAACTAGACATAAACAAGTGTCAATCATTTCATAATTGTTATCTCTTAAAAACACGCTATTTTTTTTTGACAAAAGGATTTAATTTTTCAATTAATTAATGCAACTTATATGTTTTGAATTTTTTAATATAGAAAACATTTTTTAATTAATAATATCAAATATATCTTAGGCCTAATTTTTGGTATGTTTCTAGAAACATTCAATTTTTTATGAATAGTGAAAAATATTGAGTCATAGTTTAAAACCAAATTTTTATTTAAATAATTATTTATTTTAATTAAATTCAATTAAGGTCAATATAGATACATAATTCCTATATATGTTAAATTTTATTCATTGATGTTAGTTTAGAATAATTTTAGATATATAAAAATTTTATTGAACTTTTCACCGTGTTTTACCCACCCCCTAGGAGAATTTGAAAATTTACATAAAACTTAATTTTACCGCTTTTGTGAGGGGAATTTCAAAAATCTGAGAGGCACGGTTAATATTAAGGAGTAAAATGTGGTTCAATAAGATAAAAATAATTTTTTGGTGAATAGTAGCTTTTTACTTTTATTTACCACGGTTAGAAGTAAATAGGTTAATTAAGGGTAAAAATGATTTTAATATTACCCAAACACATGTCCTAATTCAATTGGACAAGTTTATATCGACCATAAACAACATTAGGAATAAAATATTATCATTTAGGTCCACTTGGATTAGATGAGGACATTTATTATTATTTAATTCAAAGAAGATTTAAAAGAGTTAAAATCAATATTTTTTTACTAAAACATTGTTAATATAGGGTTATACAAAAAATAAATTTGATTGTAAATATTAATTAGAAAGGTAAAAATATTTCCTACATAATTGTTTTTTATTTATAATTTTTAGAGATTAATTAATTTAATTTATTTTTGACACAATGGTGATACAGTAATTACCTAATTAATGAAATATTAAAATAATTGATATTATAAATATCCAAATAAATGTAATTTGAGACATTTTATGAATTACACCAATTTTATTGGTTAAAATGACATATGAGGATTTGTAATATAATTTGTTTTTGAAGAATTAATTCTGTTATGAAATTATAAAAAACAAAATACCCGATAGTGTCAAAATTGACATAAAAGACTTATTAAAACAAATATTATATTATTAATTGATATTAAATTCCTAGAAATCTATAGATCAGAAAAAACACTTATATCATGACAGGTGTATCATTTATAGACCACTTGGGTGTCAGTTAGTTGTATATAGTACGTTTATTAACTATATAATATAAAAATACAAACTGACATGGTAAGTGTCAAACTAATTAACTAAGATTTAAAAACTAAAATATAAGGTTACTATAATGACCCAAACCTGTCTAAATTATATTGGTTGAGTGGTTTTCGACCCATACACACATTAAAATTTATATAATCTACTTTGGAGCCATTAGAAACTGAATATGAATTTATTATAAAATAATATTTCTAGCTTTTCCAAAGGTGCCCCTCACCCCTCTTATAAAAGGGCACTCCCCCTTCTCACTAATTCACACCTTCAATGCCATTTGGCTCGGCCAACCTCTACCCAAATATCCTCCCAACTTCCCAAACTTCATCCTAGAGTCCATATTTGGATCAGAAAGCCAACCTAAGGAGCCCTTTTGATCAAATCAAATGGAAGAACCTGAAGAAGAGGTAATGTTTTCACCACCAACTTTCAAGTTCCTTTCTTCTTCATCTTCTTCTTTATTTTTTGTTTATATTCTAAAATAATAACTCCGGTATATTCTATATAATTTTATGTTATCATAAATATGGAACAAACAAATTCATTTTTCTATCCATCCCTTGAATGACATGTCACCATACGGGCGTATGTACGACCAACCGTCTCCATGTTGTGGTGTGACTGTTATACAATATATTATTATTTAGATGGGGATAATAGTGATGTATAATTCATGTAAATAATAAATATAACATGATAATTATTCTGTATATGTGATATACTGTAACGAACCGTTTTTTAGAGTGGATAAAATGCGAAGGTTTTTGAACTTTTTCTTTTATCAGCAGGTAGGTTTTAAAACTGAGCTTCGGAACAAGGTCCCGAGTTCTAGAGCCATTTTAAGCGGTGATATCGGACTACGCGCGGTAGGTTTAACTGGGCGGGTCAGCCGTGCGGGATGCCCCGTGTATCCAGTAGCAGGCGCACGGGCTGCGCACGATATTTCAGACGGTGCAGATAAAACCATGTGGGTTGGGTGTGTTTTAGTTTTTGTTTAAAATTAAAATAAAATAAAATAAATGAATTAAAATTAAAACCCTACACTAACACTCGATCCCCTTCTCTCGGCCAGGACACCCGCACACCACCCTCATCTCCCCATGATCCGTGCGCGACCCCCCCCCCCTCTCCCTCTCCTCCTCCCTCGGCCTCCCTCGTAGCAGCCGGACCACCAGCGTGGTGGCCCCCTCTCCCTCTCCTCCTCCCTCAGCCGACCCTGAAGCAGCCGCGCAAAGCGGTTCGGACCGAACCACTGTAGCACGCAACGGCCCGACATGCGACCTCCTCTATCTGCGGATGATTTCGTCCAGTTTTCTTCACCTTCCGGATTCGATCCTCCATGGTAAAGTCTTTAGGTGTGTCCTTCATCCTCGCTTTGACGATTCGTCCTTTTTTTCGGTGCCCATTTGGTTTTTCCGAATTTAGGGTTTTTGTGGTAACCCAATTTTTTTGCTTTCTTTTGGTTTTAGGGTGTGCGAATAATTCCTTGGGACACCTTGATGCGTGTTCCGGCAACTGTCGCCAAAGGCGAAGCGGTTCGGGTGGATTCGGACCGTCGGTATGGTTTTGGGGTAAGGATTTCACCTCTTGCTTGTTTCTCACTTATTAAATTTGGGGATTTTGATGTTTATGAGTCCCTGGTTTCTCTTTGGCAGTGCGTTGAGATTCGCGGTGTTGTTCGCCTTCATTTTGGTCTGTCGCTAGCACCCGAGAAAAGGGTTTATTATTTCTGGTTGGGTTTTCCTTTCCTAAATTGGTCTATCATTTTTTCTTAAGGTTCATAGTGGTTGTCTTATAGTGATTTGGAGGCTTTGGCATGGTTTCGAGTCACCAAATCCTAGGAGACTCGCCTGTGCAGGCATAGGTATGTATTTATATGTACGTGGGTTCCCCCGGCATGCGTATATTTGTCTATGACAGCGAATATACACGTACGGGTCTAGTTATCCCCACTTCATATATAAAAGTGTCTGCGCAGGTGAGTGGAGACGGGCATAGGCATATAAGAGCACATGTAAGGATCCTATTACACATTCCCATGGCCATGCAGGGTGTGTGCATAGGGGCTAGGTGTCCATGCATGTGTGTGAAGGTGCATATGTTCAGTGGGGGAGCAGCGGCGACTCTTAGTTAGAAAGCACCAAGAGCTGGAGTGGACGGATAGATCCACCTTGAGGTAGGGTCCCTCTCCTTGCCCTATAAATTTATGTAACGTAATGGTGAGTTTAATATTGCACTTAGCATTTTAATTATGCAAGTTTAGTTCCGATTAAATGCTTCTGTGCAAATCGTGTGAATTGCAGGAATAAGATAAAAGAGGTTGCTTGGACACTAAACTAACGATTTAATAATACAACCCCACTTTCGAGGTGCGCTGACTTCAATCTAAAAATGTATCAATAGAATTTCATGATTTCCTTCGTTATTTCTTGACTTATTACCTTTGTTAAGTGTTGAATTAGTTTTAAAGTAAACGCTAAATATCACTAAATGAATTGTTAGATAAAGTAATGACATGTTTTCTAATAAAACTCCTCCAATGGAGGTGAGATGCCTTCAAAATAAACGTGTAGTAGTAGATTTATTTTTTGTGATTCCTTTCTTAAATGTCTTATGACTCTTTATGCTTGACATTATAATTGATAAATTACATGCTTGTACTTGTACCTTACTGGTTACCTCAAATGACGTTGCTTCGTGAAAAATAATAAATGAGCCATGACACCTCCTAAGTTCATGGCTTAATATGTAATTAGAACTTTTAGGGTAGGGTGTTTACCCTCATCCCTTTACATTGGCGCTTATGTCATGCCACGTCTTGTGTCGCTTGTTACAACCTTCCGGCGATGCCTCTTTATTTATTATTGATATGCTTGGGTGGTTCGCTCATGCCCATTGTGGCCTTCGTTTATGGTAAAGCCCACCATAGGTGCTCGACTTTCCTCTTGGCCACCCCTTTGGGTGTGCCCCACCTAAATTCCCCTTTTTCCTTGTTCCTTAAGTTATAAATTTAATGTAATAGTTTGAATTGAATGTCTTTCTTGAGCAAGTATGTTAGCTTGTACCATTTAATGTCATTAATCACCTACCATAGAGGCATGTTGATGCCATACACTTTTGTTTAGCTTCTATTGCTCGTGCAAGTTCCAGAATGTTGAACAAGGATAATTAATTATGAGAATTGATTATAAAAATTGAGATCTGATTTGAATAATTAAATGTGAAGAATTAATTATGAAATGAGAATTGTGTCGACTGATTAATTAATTGATAAATGGTATGAATGAGATTCTGGTTCCTAGACATGGCATTCTAGACCGATTTAAATGTTGGGTTTGGACATGGCGTTCCTTCCCAATAGTTATCCAAGATTGTGATATTATATTTTAGACATGGAGATCTACATCAAATGTGATACGGGGTGTTAGACATGGCGATCTACACCGAATAATTATCTAGGTGTTAGTCATGGCGATCTACACCAAATGTGATTCGAGGTGTTAGACATGGCGATCTTCACCAAATGAGAATTGGGGTGCTTGACATGGCATTCAACACCAAACGAATGATAATAACGATTTATGAACAGAATGAGAGATGTGGGTAAAACCAGAGTGAATTTTGATCAAATAAAGAAAGGTAAGAATGAATGGATTTCCGTTCTGAGTTGAAATGATATGTGAATAAATAGAGAAAGTGAGAAAAATGATAAAAAGTGTTTTTATGCTGGAACCAAATTTACTTGTGTTGTTTTAAACAGGTTCCTATCCCCGCTATGGGCCGAAGCAGGTATTGCAGTTAGGTATCCTTTTTGGAACCTGGACGGGCGTTTATTGTTTGTATTGTGTCGTTATTTTTCGAAAATACAAGACCTTTGTTTAATTATATTTAATGGTCTAGAGTGGGCTAGACCCCGGTGGTTCCGGCCTACTGAGATATATATCTCACACCCTACTCAGGCCGTCATTGCACTTGGGTACCCGAGTAGATTCCATTTGGTTGCAGGACCTTATTGTTGTTGTTTCTTGTACTTGGAGTTAGGAGAAAAGGACCGAGTTCGGGCTCGGGATGCTCATGGTGATCGCCCTCGGGGTTTGAGACGTTTGTTCATTTACTTCTGCATTGATGTGTAAGTATGTCACGTGATTTAATGCTTCCATTGTATCATTAGCATGTCATGCATGCATCTCTTATATAAACTGCCGTTCGCCACTTTTATTCAAACCTTATAAATGAAAAAAATTTTCCGCTGCTTTCTTATTAATATTTTCACTACTTCTGTTGTTGTATTTTTGGTCCCTTTGCTCTACTTTGATAAGAGGGTATAGTCTCCCCCTGACTTACCTTACACCCTCGCCGCTAGTCGGAAACCTCTCGCGTAAAGGGAGACGCGCTTGAGGCCATGTCGCGGGCCGGCTCAGGTGACCCGGGTGTCTGGTTTAGGGTCGACCAGGGTTGGTTCGTGACAAAATGGTATCAGAGGAAAGGTTTATTTTCCATTGTCTTGCTATTTTGGGTTGGTAGACAGGAGACTAAGAATGTGTCGGCACTTGGGTAATAGCCGTTTCTGGGATTGATCACCCCACATACGGTAAATGATCATGTGGCCAGGGGTAGGAATTGATGTTCATGCTGTTTTCTATTACAGTTGATGTGATTTCACCTTGGGTGAATGTTGTACATTCCACTACTTATTTGTTTATGAAGAGGTTTTGAAAAATTTCCTTGGCCCGATATGGCCAGGAAATTGCATTGCATGCATCATATTAGGCACTTAGAGATTCACATGACATGCATATGTGCCATGCCATGTAGTTGCATTAGTAGGATGCCTACTGATTTTGATTGTGTGCCTTGAAAACATGTCATGCCTAGATTTATTTAGCACGCCTCTTTAGAAAGCATGTTTCGGTAATAGTTAACATGTTTGGGTGATAATATATCATGTTTTCTATCTTTCTTGTGTGTCATGGTCTGTGTTATAGCATGTTTTAGTGATTTCAGCTTGTTACTTTGTGTTAGATGTTTGTAGTGGCTTGTTAGCTTGCTAGTAAGCGCTTGGTTGCTTTGGCTGAAATTTTTGGTTGCGATTACGACGGAGCTAATTTTCCATTATAAGGTGTATGGGTGCCTTATAAATTTGAAAAGGTTAAATCATGTTTTCGAACTTTTTAAAAGATGGCTGCTAAAGATTAAATGTTAAATGTTGAAGAGTAAGTTTGTTACAACTTGCCTGTTTTGCTCGTGGGGCGTTGTTTGAAAACCAAGTACTTTGTTCTGAAATAGTACTTGTGGGTTTGTTAAAATATTCTTTCAAATGATTAAAGGTTGAAATTAATTAATGAAGTGGATAAAATGGAAAGGGGTTTCTGAGCCTAATAATCCTTGTTTTGTGTGACCAAGAGTTAGGGTCGACGCGTGTGCTTCGTAAGGGACTAGCCTGTGCTAGGTAGTACGCTTAGAGCTTGAGTTGCCTTGTTTTCAGTGTGATCTTAGGATGTGGTGATCGTAGTTCGTGGAATGTCACCACTGTGTTAAAGTGTTTCAAAAATAGTGCGCCGGTGAGCAGCTAGTTCCTGCGATGACATGGACACTCCTAAGGTGGGAAGTATCACATGAGTTTCGGTTTTCATGTCGGTTCTTCCTGGATAGAACGACTTTGATAAGGTTGGAAGTGTGAGAAACGCTTTAGAAACTCCGTTAAGGAGGGAAGAGTTTCAGTGGTTAATCTTCAACGAATACGAATGCCTCAGGTGGTATAGGCATCAGAGTTTGGTCCGATTGATCTTCTCAGCGACCTTGGTTTAATCTTAGTGCACCCTGCTGGATGAGACGAGTATGTCCCCCATCTTGACGTCATCTTGGATACAATAATATAGTGTTGGTTATACGCTGCGCTAAATTTTAAATGTTGTGGTTTTGTTTCGTAATCTCTCTCTGGTTGTGCATGGGATGCACGGTTTCTTGGAGTTACGCTTCATGCTGAGGCACGATAGTTTTACAATAGTCTTGTGATGGATTGACTTGAGAATATCACCGAAGGTTGTGTAAGGACTTCGGTGTACGCATGGTTTATAAAGGAACAGTTTTAAAATCATGTCGTAGGTTTAAGGGCGAGTGTGAATTTCGGGTCGACGATGTCTTTCGAGAAAATATTTCGTGACCAATTTTAGTTGGTCGATCGTGATTTGACCGTTTTCTTTGGTTGCCTCGGATGTAAGCTTTGCTTTGATGTTTCAGTTGTAACAGGATCATTGGTACGAATTGTAAAGGCTTAAGAGCAGTCTTCTTAGAAAATGCTTAAAGGAGCAGTGGGAGTTGGAAACACAATACAACCGAGTTGAATGAAACATCACAACCCTTGTAGGTCGGGTGATGTTTTTGTTGTTTTCCAAAGGCTTCTCAGGGATTAGAAGTTTTATTAGGTGGGTAGTTTGTAATGAACCATTTTTTAAGAGCGGATAAAATGAGAATGTTTTTGAACTTTTTCTTTTATTAGTGGGTAGGTTTTAAAACCGAGCTTTAGAACGAGGTCTCGAGTTCTGGAGCCGTTTTAAGCGGTGATATCGGACTGCGAGCGGTAGGTTTAACCGGGCGGGTCAGCCGTGCGGGATGCCCCGTGTATCCAGTAGCAAGCGCGCGGGCTGCACACGGTGTTTCAGACGGTGCGGATAAAACCGTGTGGGTTGGGTGTGTTTTAGTTTTTGTTTAAAATTAAAATAAAAGAAAATAAATGAATTAAAATTAAAACCCTACACTAATACTCCATCCTCTTCTCTCGGTAAGGACACCTGCACACCCCCTCCTCTCCTTGTGAGCCGCGCGTGACCCCCCCTCCCCCCTCTCCCTCTCCTCCTCCCTCGGCCGACCTCGTAGCAGCCGGAACACCAACGCGGTGGCCCCCTCTCCCTCTCCTCCTCCCTCGTCCGACCCTGAAGCAGCCGCGCAAAGCTGTTCGGACCGAACCGCTGCAGTGCGCAACGGCCCGACAGGCAACCTCCTCTTTCCACGGATGATTTCGTCCGATTTTCTTCACCTTCCGGATTCGATCCGCCATGGTAAATTCTATAGTTGCGTCATTCATCCTCTCTTTGACGATTCATCCCTTTTTTCAGTGCCCATTTGGTTTGGCCGGATTTAGGGTTTTTGTGGTAACCCGAATTTTTGGCTTTCTTTTGGTTTTAGTGTGTGCAAATGATTCCTTGGGACTCCTTGATGCACGTTCCAGCATCCACCACCGAAGGCGAAGCGGTTCGGGTGGTTTCTGACCGTCGGTATGGTTTCGAGGTAAGGATTTCACATCTTTCTTTGTTTCTCACTTGTTAAATTTGGGGCTTTTGATTTTTATGAGTCCCTTGTTTGTCGTTGGTAGTGCGTTGAGATTCTCGGTGTGGTTCATCTTCGTTTTGGTCTGTCGCTAGCACCCGAGGTAAGGTTTTATTATTTTTGGTTGGTTTTTCCTTGCCTAAATTGTTCTATCTTTTTGTTTTAAGGTTCATAGTGGTTGTCTTATAGTGCGTTGGAGGTTTTGGCGTGGTTTCGAGTCTCCAGAGTCTACGAGACTCACCTACGCACGCATAGGTACGTATTTATATGTACGTGGGTTCCCCCGCCATGCGTATATTTGTCCATGGCAGCGAATATACACGTACGGGGCTAGTTGTCCCCATTGCATATATAAATGTTTCTGCGCAGGTGAGTGAAGATGGACATATGCATATAAGCGTGCATGTAAGGATCCTCTTGCACATGCCCATGGCCATGCGCGGTGTGTGCATAGGGGCTAGGTGTCCTTGCATGTGTGTGAAGGTGCATATGTTCAGTGGGGGAGCAGCGGCGACTCTTAGTTAGAAAGCACCAAGAGGCGGAGTGGACGGATGGATCGACCTTGAGGTAGGGTGCCTCTCCTTGCCCTTTAAATTTATGTAAAGTAATTGTGAGTTTAATATTTCACTTAGCATTTTAATTATTCAAGTTTTGTTCCGATTAAATGCTTCTGTTCAAATCGAGTGAATTGAAGGAATAAGATAATAGTGGTTTCATGGTCACTATACTAACGATTTAATAATACAAACCCTCTTTCGAGGTGGGCTGTCTTCAATCTAAAAATGTAGCAATAGAATTTCATGATTTCCTTCCTTATTGTTTTGCTTCGGAACTTTGTTATGTGTTTAATGAGTTTTAATGTAAATTGTAAATATCACTAAATTAATTGTTTGATAAAGTAATGACATGTTTTCTAATAAAACTCTTCCAATGGTGGTGAGCTGCCTTAAAAAATAAACGTGTATTAGTAGATTTCTTTTTTTTGTGATTGCTTGCTTAAATGTCTAATGACTCTTTATGCTTGACATTATACTTGATAAATGACATTCTTGTACTTGTACCTTACTGTTTACCTCAAATGACGTTGCTTCTTGAAAAATAGTAAATGAGCCATGACACCTCCTAAGTTCATGGCTTAACATGTAATTAGAACTTTTAGGGTTGGGTGTTTACCCACTTCCCTTTACATCAGCGCTTATTTCATGCCACGTCTTGTGTCACTTGTCACAACCTTCCGGCTATGCCTCTTTATTTATTATTGAAATTCTTGGGTGGTTTGCTCATGCCCATTGTAGCCTTCGTTTATGGTAAAGACCACCCTAGGTGCTCGCCTTGCCTCTTGGCCACCCCTTTGGGTGTGCCACGCATAAATGCCCCTTTTTCCTTGTTCCTTAAGTTATAAATTTAATGTAATAGTTTGAATTGAATGTCTTGCTTGAGAGTGTTTGTTAACTTGTACCATTTAATGTCATTAATCACCTACCATAGAGGCATGTTGATGCCATACTCTTTTTTTTACCTTATATTGCTCGTGAAAGTTCCAGAATGTTGAACAAGGATAATTAATTATGAGAATTGATTATAAAAAGTGAGATCTGATTTGGATAATTAAATGTGAAGAATTAATTATGAAATGAGAATTGTGTCGACTGATTAATTTATTGATAAATGGTATGAATGAGATTTTGGGTCCTAGACATGGCGTTCTAGACCGATTTAAACGTTGGGTTTGGACATGGTGTTCCTTCTCAATGTTTACCCAAGCTTGTGATATAAGGTGTTAGACATGGCGATCTACACCAAATGTGATACGGGGTGTTAGACATGGCGATCTACACCAAATGTGATTCGAGGTGTTAGACATGGCGATCTAAACCAAATGAGAATTGGGGTACTTGACATGGCATTCAACACCAAACGAATGATAATAATGATTTATGAAAATAATGAGAGATGTGGCTAAAACCTGAGTGAATTGTGATCAAATAATGAAAGGTAAGAACAAATGGATTTCCAGTCTGAGTTGAAATGATAAGTGAATAAATAAAGTAAGTGAGAAAAATGATAAAAAGTGTTTTTATGCTTGAACCAAATTTACTTGTGCTGTTTTAAACAGGTTCCTATCCCGGCTATGGGCCGAAGCAGGTATTGTGGTCAGGCATCCTTTTTGGAAACTGGACGAGCGTTTATTGTTTGTATTGTGTCGTTATTGTTCGAAAATACCAGAACTTTGTTTAATTATATTTCATGCTCTAGAGTGGGCTAGACTCCGGTGGTTCCGGCCTATTGAGATATATATCTCACACACTACCTAGGCCGTCATTGCACTAGGGTACCCGAGTAGATTTCATTTGGTTGCAGGACCTTATTGTTGTTGTTTCTTGTACTTGGAGTTAGGAGGAAAGGACCGAGTTCGGGCTCGGGATGCTCATGGAGATCGCCCTCGGGGCTTGAGACTTTTGTTCATTTACTTCTGCATTGATGTGTAAGTATGTCGCGTGATTTAATGCTTCCATTGTTTCATTAGCATGTCATGCATGGATATCTTATATAAACTACCGTTCGTCACTTTTATTCAAACCATATAAATGAAAAATGTTTTCCGCTGCTTTCTTATTAATATTTTCACTACTTCCGTTGCTGTTTTTTTGGTCTCTTTGATCCACTTTGATAAGAGGGTATTGTCTCCCCCCTGACTTACCTTACACCCACGCCGCTAGTCGGCAACCTCTGGCGTAAGGGGAGACGCGCTTGAGGCCATGTCGCGGGCCGACTCAGGTGACCCGGGTGTCCGGTTTAGGGTCGACCAGGGTTGGTTCGTGACATATAACATCTAATTATATATTATTTTAATATCAAAAGAATGATATTATCACTTGAGCGTACGTATGGACTATCGTCTCCACGAATGCGATTAGATTCATTCTCCATAATATCCATTTGAGTCTAATTCTAATTTAATGATAAAAAATAATGTTTAAGGAATTGATATCATTCTGTATATGAATAATATACAATCGATCCATAAAAAACACGGCTTACGTAACAAAGAATATAAAGGAAAACGAGTAATTTAACACCCGAAATGACGATAATACTATGATATTATTAACAAATCAATGTTAAAAGATCATATATGATATCATATTAATGTAAATTATTCTTCTATAGTTCAATAAAAATTATTTCACCATTATACAGGAGGTTAACCTACCATTGACTAAGGAAAAAGTACAATGAATGGGGTTTCTTATCTCACTCTTAATTTCGTGAGAATTCCATTGTTCACCACTTATTTATTACATGTGGTGTATGTGTACTGCCAATGATTGTATTCATTGTGTAATATACATTAATTTATGGGTATTTACATCATCATTGTATGATCCTTCTTTCATGGGTGTATGTTTCGTACGTTACATAATCTATTGGGGAATTTGAAATTTCAATTTTCACTCATTCGGCTTTAAGCATACTTCATTGATTAGTTTACTCCATGATTATGTGTGGAATCACTATTCATTTTATTATGTCATAATTTCCACTCCCCTTTCAGTGGATATACTTTTTATACACATAATCACTCCATCAAAAAATTCCCAAGTCATCGATTTGAACTCGATAAGAGTAATTTTAACCCAATCTCCATTTGTTGAGTTAAATATCCTATTCATTGGTGTTGTTTTTACAAGAATGTGTGTGAATGTAATCTGATTGATTTACACTAAATATACAATCATATTGAGTGTATTTATATTTTTCACACATAATTATGTCGTTGATTTATCCTTAACCTAAGGATATGGTCTTTATAAGAGAATTCATCTCAATTTACATTCCATTGCGACTTCTTTTTTGTTATACAGAAAATCACTTTTATATAGTGTATATAATATACTTCGACATAGTATATCATGAATCCATTTATTCTCATGATATTATAATGTTTTGATTACCTCAATTATTTGTATTCAAGTGTCATTATTTTGGTTAGGAACCTTAACTAAAGTATCATTTTAAATGTTTTAATGATTTATTATTCTAAATCTTTCTCATTAATGTCCATGTTTTAAAAATGATTTTAAGGATTTATATATATGGAAATTAATGTTTAAAAATTAAAATTCCTTTTAAATTATTCAATGTGGTATGGAACAATTTGATTCAAAAAATCTATTTTAAATTGCTTCTTCAAAAATAATGTGAATTTTAAATGTTTTCAAGAAAAAGGGGGATATTCCTCTTAATAGTTTAATGATTATTTTAATCTATGTCAATATCCTTCATTATTCTCAATTTAGGTTAATCTGATACAATAAAATCTTCCATATTATATCAAATGATTTATGTTTGACTGTGGATGTGATAATTGTATACCATTCATGGTTTGTGGTAAAAAGTATTGACATTCTGTAAGCTAGTTTTAATACAAATGTTTATGTTATGTTTCAAACCATTCATACGAGGAATGAATTGGACTTATTAAGTGACAGGTGGAGCCTGCTATAGCTCCTAGATGAATTAGTAGGTCTCATGAGACAAAGTAGTGTCATGGAACGAGGCCTTGACAAAATATTATTTGTAGTCTTGGCACGAGGCCTTGGCTACATGGTTATGATAGTCTGGGATTATTCATTTCATCATTATGAAAGTGGTTATTAATATTTTCATGTTATTATTCTACTAGTATAATATCCTTGTGAATATGTAAATGGAATTATTTCATTTTATCGTTTCCATATTATGTTAAAGTTCATGTTTAAAAGGGTTTTGTTTTAGTTATACATTTCCTTAAATTTTTATGTTTATTTATGAATGTTTCCGCTATATTGTTATCCTAACTAAGCATCTGAGCTCACCCCTTTCAATGTTTTATTTTTCCCATGATGTGAAGAAGTATTTTATGAATGACCTGTAGGGATAATATGAGGGGATATGAAGACAATATGTTGTTGTAGTTTTTCAATTATTGATGTAATGTAAACTGTATGAATATATCTAGTGTTTCCAAGGCTACTAAACTAATTGGTCTTCTGAGGCTTGATCTTTTGTGACCATGCCAATGTAATGTAATAATGCACCGACTCTGGGTAACTGAGGTCGGGGCATTACAGTTGGTATCAGAAGAAGTTTAGTACAAACCTTGGGAGCTATATTTAGATAAACACTGATTAGAGCACATAACCCTATGATACACATTGATGATTAGTATAGAATAACTTCCTAGAATTTTGGTAGTGTAGAGATTTTCTGAGTTTTATGAGCAATACATCCATGTGTGGATACAAGAATATAGAGGCGACTCTGGAATAGATGTACCTAGGGGTAAAACCCGAAAACACCGCTTTGAGCTAAACTCGAACGGGAACTGGTGCACGACAACGGGCCTTGCTGCACTCTTGGTTACGACACTCCCGGGGGATATGATTATGATAATTTACATTTTTTTAACTAACCGATTTGAAGTATTATATATAAGATTAGAGTAAATGACCTTGGTTAATCCAAATGTGTTTCAAATTGAGAATATGGTGACATGTTAATCTCTAAATGATTTTATGGCTATTGTTACCCGCACAATGCTTTCTGGTTTTAGTCAATGGCTGGATACCAAGGAAGTCATAGTGACTTTGAGAATGATGTACAAGGTGGGAACGGTGGTGGCAATGAGAAACAAAATGGAATGATGATAGGCGTAAAATATATCGTCTTCATGACAAATCAATTTTCAAAAAAAAAGATCAACAATATATATATTAACCAATTCCCAGACTCAACAACGAAGAGAAAGGTGATTAATGATAAGAGCTCCAACAGTGGAGACAATGGAGAAAGTAATCCTCAATTTCCATCATGGAGGAAATGTGGAAGGAGACACCCACGAATGTGTCTCTATGGGACAAAGAAAGGTTTTACGTGCGGGAAGGAAGGAAATGATGTGAAGAATTGCCAAATAAAAATAAAGAGTATTATGGAAGAAGAAAAAAATGGTCCCAAGAATCCATTTATAGTCATTTTCCGAAAATGTAGGGGACCTGGCCTTTACTTGAGTGAATGCCCTATTCTATACGATATTTTCTTGGCCAAAGAGGAAGCTATGTGGAAATAAATGGTTTGAGAAATGTTTAAAAAGTATTAGTGATCCATATTGATGTGTTTACATTGGAATAATTTTCTCTTATATTTGTAACCCTGCAGTTTTCCATGTGAGAATGATATTTGAGGAATAATTATCTTTTCTCTTGTGGATATAGTTATACATAACCATGTGGTTATTATGATCATTGAGTTTGAGGAAATTATAAGTTATTATAATTTGGGGTGAAAATGCAATGTACGAGATAAAATTTGTGGTTAAATTATGTTATGGTTTTTTTGATGAATTTATCTCATTTTGGTAATGTTATAAAATATAGTTTTATTTAAAAGTACAACATCCAGACCGTGTGACAACCCATCTCTCCGGACAAAGCTATTGAAATCGAACCCACAACCGAAGTGTGATAGGGATTTATCGCCTACCATTGGACTACGTGAAGTCCCTGGTTAGTGTGACTATTATTATAGTTAAATGATTTTCTTTATCAGTAATAAGTTGATTTGGGATCTTATGTCTTATCAAATGAATACCCTTAGTATAGGAAAATGATTTGGTGATTAAGTGATAAATGTTATTTTTGAAGATGTTCACATTGTTTGGAACACTATATGCCCATGGAAAATAGAATACTATGGGATTTAATTTGAGGAGTAATGGTGGATTTTTATCTATTTTTTTATTGTGGATTTATAGTGATTTGGGTTATTTATGTAAATGATTAACCTATAACAAATAAAATTTCATTAGGTTAATTACTTTTTAGTATGTGACATTAAGAGTAGTTGATGTCATTTGGAGATACAATTTAATGTGGAAGACTACAATCTTATATATTTTGGGTTTCAATATTAGTTTGGATTATATGGAAGTATTTTAAGGACAATTTATTATTGAATGGTATTTATTTAACTTTGGGTTATTGTTGGATTAATATTTAAAATTAAGATTAGTGTTTTTTTATCTAATGGAATATCCATTTGGGGGATCATCAGATATTATAATAACCATTTTGGTATTGATTAATCTATAAAGACAAGCTAAATATATAGTTTATTCTACATGGACAAGGTTATTCAATAGAAGTTTATTCTAGCTCTTCCAGTGTGGGCAAGACTTCTTGAATACTCATTGTTCAAAAAAAATGAGTTAGTGGTAAAAATTTATTAAAAAATGAAACTCGACTTAAAAAATAACTATATCTCTTTATCTTCTTAGTCAATATCATAAATGAATTCCTCTTCCTTATGTAGTGTAACTTAAAAGAAAAAATGATGTCCTTTTACTTTTCCTACTGGGAGACTAATGAACGTTTGCCCCAAAAAAAGATTGTGGTTTTATTATTGATAACATTCTCCTGATCATGTCTTATATCCCTCTCCATCAGAACGTGACACTTAGTTCATCGTCTATATCTAGGTTTTGTTACATGGAATCCTAGTATGGGTTATCTAGAGTGACCTTTATACCTCTCTTTCTTTCTTTTAAAGTGGTAGTTTTATTGGCTCTTTTTCCGATGTGGGACTTTCCATTATAGTCTCACGACCAATTTTAAACAATTGAGAGGACACAATTTATTGAAGGAGAAGATAATGTAACACCCCAAGCTTCCACGGTACTTTTCCCTTTAAATAATTAAATGGCTTTCATTGTACGCAACTTCGAGATTCTAACACACCGCAACCAATCAAACTAGCCATTATGAATAGTAATACCTACTTTTTGAAGTATTATAAATTTTATCTTTCAAAATGGACTTAATTTTTGGATTCTTAATATCGAAATTAGATTAGGGTAAAATTTTGGTACTTTTCGGATAACTTTCATATTTTGATGAATAGTGAAAATTACTAAATTTTAATTAAAAACAACTTTTTTAATCTAATTAACTAATAGTGATAAATTAAGAATTTGAGGGGTTTTAATGTATATTTAGAATATATTTTTACCATTTAATACAATGTTGGTTTTTGGACGTAATTTTACACATAAACTAGACATAAACAACTGTCAATCTTTTGATAGTTATTATCTCTTAAAAACACGCTATTTGTTTTGACAACAGGAATTTATTTTTAAATAAATTAATGCATCTTATGTGTTTTTAATTTTTTAAAATAGACATCATTTTTGAAGTCATAATATCAAATATATCATAGGCCTAATTTTTGGTGTTTTTCTAGAAACTTTCAATTTTTGATGAATAGTGAAAAATATTGAGTTATAGTTAAAAACAATTTTTTTAATTAATTATTTATTTTATTAATGTTTAATTAAGGTCAAAATAGATACATAATACCTATAAAAGTTAAATTTAATTCATTGAAGTTAGTTTAGAATAATTTTAGATATATAAAAATTTTATTGAACTTTTCACTGTCTTTTACCCACCCCCTAGGAGAATTTGGAAATTTACATAAAACATAACTTTACCACTTCTGTGAGTGGAATTTAGAAAATAAAAGAGACATGGTTAATATCAAGGAGTAAAATGTGGTTCAATAAGATAAAAATAATTTTTGGTGAATAGTATATTTTTACTTTTATTTACCACTGTTAAAAATAAATAGGGTAATTAAGGGTATAAATGATGTTAATATTATCCTAAAACATGTCCAAATTCTATTGTACAAGTTTATCTCGACCAAAAAGAAACCTTATTAATAAAATATTATCATTTAGGTCCACTTGGATTAGATTAGGACATTTATTATTATTTAAATCAAAGAAGAGTTAAAAGAGTTAAAATCAAAGTTTATTTACTAAAAAATTATTAATATAGGGTTATACATATGATAAATACGATTTTAAATATTCATTAGAAATATAAAAATAATTCCAACATAATGGTATTTTAGTTATAATGTTTAGACATTATATAAATTAAATTATTTATGAAACAATGGTGATGCTGTAATTAACTAATTATTGAAATATTAAAATAATTGATATTATAAATATCAAAATAAATTCAAATTGAGACACTTTATGAATTCCCCTAATTTTATAGGTTAATATTACTTATTAGGATTTGTTATATAAATTTTTTTCGAAGTAATAATTCTGTTATGAAATTATCAAAATCAAAATACCCAATAGTGTCAAAATTGACATAAAAGAGTTTTTAAAAGAAATATTATATTATTAATTGATATTAAATTCCTAAAAATCTAAGGTGTTGCCAAAAGACATATATCACGATAGTTTTATCATTAATGGACCACTTGGGGGTCGGTTGTGCAACACCCCGAGCTTCCACGATACACTTCTCTTTCAATAATGCAATAGCTTGCATTGTACGCAAGTTCGCGATTCTAACACACCACGACTAATCAAAATAGCTGTTATGAATAGTAATACCCACATTTTCAATTTATAAAAATTTTATATTTCAAAATGGACTTCATTTCTGTATTCGTAATATCGAAATTAGCCTATGTTGAATTTTTGGTATTTTTCTGAGAACTTCCGATTTTCTATGAATTGTGAAAAATACTTAAAAGCATATTTTTAAATCAAAATAATTTATAGTGATTAATTATAATATTGAGTGGTTTTAAAGTATAAGTAGAATATATTTTTACCTTTTTATTCAATGGTGTTCATTATAATTAATTTCACTTTGAAATTGGACATAAACAATTGTCAATCTTTTGATATATATTGTTTTTTAAAAACACGCTATTGGTTGTGACAGTGGGAATTAACTATAAAATTAATTAATGAAACTTATATGTTTAGAATTTTGTAAAATAGATATCATTTTTGAATTCATAAGGTCAATTATAGCTTATGGTGAAATTTTGGCATTGTTCGGAAAAACATCAATTTTTTATGAATAGTGAAACCACTAAGTGGTAGTTAGAAAACTGATTTTTTCATTTAAATGAAACATTACCACTTCTATGATTTGATTTTCAAAAATCTGACATAAATGGTTTTTATTAGGAAGTAAAATGTGGTTCAATGGGATTAAAATAATTTTTGGTGAATAGTAACTTTTAAGTTTAATTAATCGTGATTAAAGGTAATTAGTGAAATTTAAGGTAAAAATGATATTATAAAAATATGAAATGACATTGAAATTTGTCATAAACCTATTGGATGAGACATGGCCGACCAAAACAATAAATGGGTCAACTTGGGGACCCCATGGAGCCACTTTGTTAGGAAAATGACATAAATAACTTTTATTTAAAGTTAAAATAAAAATGTCACAAACCTAAGTTGTTTTTCTAAAAAAATTTTTAAATGGGGTTATACAAGTCATATTTTTGACTATAAATATTCATTATAATTCTAAAAATATTTCCTACATCATGATAATTTTTTAATAATTTTTAGACATTAAATAGATTAAATTATTTATGACACCATTATGATTCTGCGATTACCTCATTAATTAACGATTTAAATAAAATGAAAGGATAATGTAAAATATAAGGATTAAACTTGTCAAAAACCTATTGGATGAGTATATTTAGAACCCTTATCACCTTAGCCTCGAAATATATCATTGTGGGACCTTTAGAATCCGAAAAGCATTTCATAATAATGTAACATTTCAATCTTACCAAGAGTGCCCCTCCTCTCCTCTTATAAAATGCCCCCACCTCTACCACCTTATTCACCCTTTAAAGCCATTTGGCACGACCAAACTATGCCCAAATACTCTCCCAACTTCCCTCTCTTACTCATAGAAGCCTCACTATGGGCATAACTCTTCCCAAGTAATCCTTTGGCTCAAATCAAAAGATTTACCCGATTTTAAGGTAATGTCTTCGCTTATGTTATTTGGTTTTATTTTTCTTATCCAACCCCCTAAACTCTTTTTATTCATTTCTTTTGTAACAACACCAGTATTCTCAATATACTAGGATGTTTTTATAAGATGTATTCGAGCTACACTAACACACACCTACATCTAACGGTTAAAGAACATACAGTTTCTGTGGATGGCGAATTTCTGCCTCACGAAACGATGATTGTTCAACACTCATATAACACCTTAAAAGGTGGAAATTAAGATGTCACTATATTTATAAATAGTATATAATATGTTTATGTTTTACTTAAGGTTCGGTATTTTTCATTTATGTAATACCTTTATTGTTTCCATTATGGGTAAACAGGATATTTTCATTTTAGGAAGTGCGGACTACCGCCCCCTCAAAGTGATTTGAATCGTTAATGACATATGTGGGATGTATAAAGGATGGAGTAAATGATATTATATATGATATTATACTGGAATTATAATATACGTTTATATCATTATGATTTCATTAAATACGAAATAGAAATGAAAGTAGCGTTCATGCGTACGTACGGCTTACCGTATCCATGAACAGTGCATTTCATTTCTTACCTCTAAACGTTATGGAATATTATAAATTCATGTATATAATGGATATATATGAGATATATGATATCTATATCATGAATATAATTCTGGATATGATGGATATTTCACCACATGAACAACTTGTAATTATATGAAGTTTATTTTTGACTCAAGTACCAACAATCGACAAAAGGACCGTTATTAACTTAAATAATTACATAATGTTCATAACATGGTAATAAGTGATATAAAAGGAATAAAAAACTTGAAAAAGGTTATTAAGAAATTATAAATTAACTCTAGATTATTATTTAGGAGGTTAAAGAATGGTTGAGTCAAGACAGGATGCAAGGTAAGGGAACTTCTTAACCCAATTTTCATTCTTTGGGTTAATCTCATACTTTCAAATTACGTCATGATATTATTATGTCCTATCTTGTATTTGTACTTTAATTATGTGTAATTATAGTGAATACAAATAATAGATCTAGTTTATTTAAAAAAATGATCTTTTTAAGGTACTTCATCTCAATCTCCTTTCATTGAGGCATATTTTGTTTTATACACAACCTTCTTTTATACGGTGTATAAAACCCTTTGACTTTTACATTTTTTCAAAAGGAATATTTTTATACGAATCATTTACTAAACAAAAAAAGGGAATGTTTTTGTCGTACGTATGTGGCGACAAGGACTTCTCCCCTGTTGTGGCCATTATTTGAGTTTCGGCTTCCTCTACAAGCCATACCATTATTTTAAAAGAAAAATAAATACCATGTTTTACTTTTCTTTTATTTTGGTATTGAAAATGGTTTTGAATGTGTTTTTATTATATCAATGTGTTGTATTGATATCTTGAGATTGAAATGTGTAAATGTTATGTTTCCTTTATGCATGTTTTATGTGATACGATTATGTTATGGTTTATGATATGTTTAAACCTGTTCCTATGAGGAATGCATTGGACTTAATAAGTGACGGGTGGAGCCCGCTATAGCTCCTCGATTCATCGGTAGGTCTCATGAGACAAACTAGTGTCTTGGCACGAGGCCTTGACAAAATTTTATTTGTGGTCTTGGCATGAGGCCTTGGCTACGTGGTTATTATAGTCTGGAATTATGCATTCCATCATTATGAAAGTGGTTATTGATATTGCATGTTATTATTCGACCAGTAGAATATCCATGTGAAGAAGTAAAAGGCATTATCTAATTTTAATTTTGCCATATTATGTTGAAGTTCAAGTTTAAAAGGCTTTTGTTTTAGTTATACATTACCTTAAATGTTTTTGTTTATTGATGAAAGCTTCTGTATTATTGTTCTCCTTACTGAGCATCTGAGCTCACCCCTTTCAATGTTTTAATATTTTCAAGGATGTGAAGAAGTATTTTATGAATGACCTACATGGATATTCAGAAGAGGATATGAGTGTGGACTATGATGACTTTGTTATTAGTTTTTCGCTTTATGATGTAATGTAACATTTATGAATGTATCTCATGTTTCCAAGGCTACTAAACTAATCGGTATTTCAAGACTTGATCTTTTGTGATCATGCCAATGTTACGAAGTAATTCACAGACTCTGGGTAACTGGGGTCGGGGCGTTACAGTTGGTATCAGAGGCAGTTTAGTACTAACCATGGAAGCTAGATTTAGATGAACTCTGATTAGAGCACATATCTCGAAGATAGATTTTAAGGATTAGTATAGAAGAACTTCCTAGAATTTTGGTATTATATAGATTTTGTGAGTTTTACAAGAAATACACCCATGTCTGGATACGAGCAGGTAGAGGCGGATCTGACACAAATGTACCTGGGGGTAAAACCCAAAAACACCGCTTTGAGCTAGACTCAAACGAGAACTGGAGCACGACAACGGGCCTTGCTGCACTCTTGGTTAAGACACTCCCAGGGGATATTCTTAGGATAATTATCATATTCATTACAATCCACTATGAAGGGTTATGAGTATATACTTACTCAAAGAAAACTTTTTTTATGATTATGGATTATATCCATAAATAGTTCAGTTAGTGTTAAGTGTTTTACAAATATGGAATTATTTATTTTGATTCAAAAACTAATCTAGTATATGAAATTGTTTAGAAATGGCGCCTAGTTGAAGGAATGGAAACTGTATCAATGCACACACTCCGTGTAGGGATTTCCCTCCTGCTCAAGATAATTATTGTGGATCTGGAGATACAACTGGTGATGATCAACTTATTACCATACTGTAACAACTCACTCAGGTTATGAATAATAACCTTACTCGTATGGAGCACCATGATCCACAACGTGGAGGATCAATGTTAGACCGCTTCATGAGGCAACAACATCCAACATTTAATGGGGGTACAAATCCATTAGTAGCTGAGCAATGGATAAACTCCTTAGAGAAAATATTCCATGCCTTGGGGAGTAGCGAAAGGGAGAAGGTTATCATGGAAGTCTACCGCCTCACTGGAGATGCCGATAAATGGTGGTCATTGATTCAAAACACAATGGAAGATGATGAAGTATCAAATATGGAATGGATGGAGTTCAAAGATTTTTTCCTAGAAAAATACTATCCTCACGACCATCGAGCAGATATGGAAAGACAATTTTTTAGTCTGAGACCAAAGGAGGATGAGAATGTCGCAAAGTATGAGGCCAACTTTACAAGGTTAGCGAGGCACGCTGCAGATTATATACGTAACCCAAGAAGTAAGATTGATCGTTTCTTTGATGGGTTAAAACCATTTCTTCATCGAGCATTATTCTAAAAAACCTTTTCGTCATACGAAGACATTGTCTCATGTGGTATCAAGACATAAAAGGAATTCTCTAAATCTTATGACAATAAAGTAAAGCAAGAGAAGAAGAGAATGGTGGAAGAAGAGATAGATAAAGGGAAAAAGGGAAAGAAGGATTTTCCATTATGTGATAATTGTGGGAAGAATCACCCTGGTACTTGCCTAAAAGGAATGAGAGTTTGTTATAAATGTGGATAAAAATGTCACCAGGCGCGTGATTGAAAGGGAAAGAAAGAGGTTATCAATGTTGAATGCTACAATTGTAGAGAAATGGGTCATTATGCAAATGAATGTCTTAAGCGTCAGGGAAATTTACCTCAGAAAAGGCCAAGGGATCAAGGCCAATCTTATGCTATGACTACAGTTGAAGCGGAATAATTAATGTATTAGTGCTTTTGGACTCATGGATTATATTCTTGTTATTAGAATAATGTGATATATATATAAGGATTGTACTGCAGTACTTGTTGTTTCAGTAAGGTTTTAATATGATGAAGGTAATCATATTTTTAGTATGTGATAATTAGAGAATCTTTACTTTGTTTGGGGAATCTGATAAGTTGATTTTGGAATTAAGAGACCTTTTAGAGAATGTTTGGACAGAGGTATTTTGGATAAATATAAAGGTTGGGATGGATTAAGTTGAACTTTGAATAGTATTGTTTAAGGTTAAAACATTTCTGAAGATTATTTTTGAAATATTATAATACTATATTTTTAGGAAAAGGACAACCTGCAGGGTGGGGCATAACCCATCGCGTCAGACAAAGCTGCATGAATCAAACCCACAACCATAGCGCGACAGGCCTTTATTACCTACCACTAGCCTACATGAAGTCCCTGTTTATTACAAAATTGTTTTACTAATCTAAATGGTATGTGTTAATATTTGGAACATTATACAATTAGGATAAATATAATATTTTTGGGTTCTATTACCTTTTAGAGTGAAAGATGGGTTTGTGGTAAAAAAAATTTTAAAGAATGAAAGTCTACATGACAAGTATGTATATTCCCTTATGTTCTTAGTAAATCTCCTAAATAAATTTCTCAACATTATAAAAGGCAACTTAAAACAAAAACGTTACTGGTTATCTTTTTTCACTGGGGATTCAATGAACGTTTAACCATTCACAAGTTTGTGATTTTCTTATTGTTAAATTTCTCCAAATCCAGTTTTCTACAACTCTCCATCAAACCATGATGGTTTGTTTTTCTTCCATATCCATATTTTCATAGAATCCTAGTAGGGCTATCTCGGGTGACCTTTGTACTTATCTTTCTTTCTTTTAAAGTTATATTTTTAATAACCTTATTTCCGATGTGGGTTTTCTACAAAGGTATTTTCTATTTTCAACCTTTTATTTTCAAGGAAAAATTTCAAATTGCGAGGACGCAATTTATTGAAGGAGGGGAGAATGTAACACCCCGAGATTCCACGATACCCTTCTCTTTCAATAATTCAATAGATTTCATTGTACGCAAGTTTGAGATTCTAACACACCACGACTAATCAAAATTGCCATTATGAATAGTAATACCCACTTTTTAAAATTATAAAAATTTTATATTTCAAAATGGACTTCATTTTTGTATTCGTAATATCGAATTTAGCCTATGTTGATTTTTTGGTATTTTTCTGAGAACTTCCAATTTTCTATGAATTGTGAAAAATACTTAAAAACAACTTTTTAAATCATAATAATTTATAGAGATAAATTATAATATTGAGTGGTTTTAAAGTATAAGTAGAATATATTTTTACCATTTTATCCAATGGTGTTCATTATAATTAATTTCACTTTGAAATTGGACATAAACAATTGTCAATCTTTTGATATATATTGTTTCTTAAAAACACGCTATTTTTCGTGACAGAAGGAATTAATTATAAAATTAATTAATGAAACTTATATGTTTGTAATTTTTTAAAATAGAAATCATTTTTGAATTCAGAAGGTCAATTGTAGCTTAGGGTGAAATTTTGGCATTGTTCTGAAAAACTTCAATTTTTGATGAATAGTGAAACCACTAAGTGGTAGTTAGAAAACTAATTTTTCGTTTAAATGAAACATTAACACTTATGTGATTTGATTTTCAAAAATCTGACATACATGGTTGTCAATAGGAAGTAAAATGTGGTTCAATGGGATTAAAATTATTTTTGGTGAATAGTAACTTTTAAGTTTAATTAATCGCGATTAAAGGTAATTAGTGAAATTTAAGGTAAAAATATTATTATAAAAATATGAAATTACCTTGACACTTGTCCTAAACCTATTGGATGATTCATGACTGACCAATAAAATACATGGGTCAACTTGGGGACCCCATGGAGCCACATTGGTAGGAAAATGACATAAATAACTTTTATTTAAAGTTAAAATAAAAATGTCACAAACATAAGTTGTTTTACTAAAATGATTTTTAAATGGGCATATACAATTAATATTTTTGACTATTAATATTCATTAGAAAGATAAAAATATTTCATACATCATGATAATTTTTTTTATAATTTTTAGACATTAAATAAATTAAATTATTTATGACACCATGATGATTCCGAGATTACCTCATTAATTAACGATTTAAATAAAATGAAAGAATAATGTAATATCTAAGGATTAAACTTTTCAAAAACCTATTGGATGAGTATATTTCGAACCCTTATCACCTTATTCTCGAAATATATCATTTTGGGACCTTTAGAATCCAAAAAGCATTTCATAATAATGTAACATTTCAATCTTAACAAGAGTGCCCCTCCTCTCCTCTTATAAAAGGCCCCCACCTCTACCACCTTATTCAAACTTTCAAGCCATTTGGATCGACCAAACTCTGACCAAATACTCTCCCAACTTCCCTCTCTTACTCCTAGAAGCCTCACTTTGGGCATAACTCTTCCCAAGGAAGCCTTTGGCTCAAATCAAAAGAGTTACCTGATTTTAAGGTAATGTCTTCGCTTATGTTATTTGGTTTTATTTTTCTTATCCAAACCCCTAAACTCTTTTTATTAATTTCTTTTGTAACAACACCTGTATCCTCAATATACTAGGATGTTTTTATAAGAAGTATTCTAGCTACACTTACACACATCTACATCTAATGGTTAAAGAACATACTGTTTCTGTGGATGGCGAATTTCTGCCTCACGAAAAAATGATTGTTCAACAATCATATAACACCTTAAAAGGTGGCCATTAATATGTCAATATATTTATAAATAATATATAATATGTTTATGTTTTACTTAAGGTTCTTTATTTTTCATTTATGGCATACCTTTATTGTTTACATTATGGGTAAATGCGATATTTTCAATTTAGGAAGTGCGGACTACCGCCCCCTCAAAGTGATTTGAATCGTTAATGCCATATGTGGGATTTATAAATATGGATTAAATGATATTATATATGATATTATACTGGAATTATAATATACCATTATCTCATTATGATTTAATTAAATACGAAATATAAATGAAAGTAGCCTTCATTCGTACGTACGACATACCGTCTCCATGAACGGTGCATTTCATTTCTTACATCTAAACATTATTTAATATTATAAATCCATGTATATAATTGATATATATGAGATATATGATATATATATCATGAATATAATTCTATATATGAGGTATATTTTACCACATGAACAACTTGTAATTGTAAGAAGCATATTTTTGACTCAAGTACCAACGATCGAAAAAACGACCGTTATTAACTTAAATAATTACATAATGTTCATAACATGGTAATAAGTGATAAAAAAGGAATAAAAAACTTGATAAATGTTCTTAATAAATTATAAAATAACTCTAGTTTATTATTCAGGAGGTTAAAGAATGGTCGAGTCAAGACAGGACGCAAGGTAAGGGAACTTCTTAACCCAATTTCCATTCTTTGGGTTAATCTCCTACTTTCAAATTACGTCATGATATTATTATGTCCTATCTTGTATTTTTAATTTCATTATGTGTAATTATAGTGAATAAACATAATAGATCTATTTTATTTAAAAAAATGATCTTTTTATGGGACTTCGTCTCAATCTCCTTCCATTGAGGCATATTTTGTTTTATACACAACCTTCTTTTATACGGTGTATAAACCCCTTTTATTTTTACGTTTATTCAAAAGGAATATTTTTATACGAAGTGTTTACTAAACGAAAAAAGGGAATGTTTTTGTCGTACGTATGCAGCGACAACGACTTCTCCGCCGCCGTGACCATTATTTGAGTTTCGGCTTCCTCTACAAGCCATACCTTTTTTTAAAAGAAAAATAAATACCATGTTTTACTTTTCTTTTATTTTTCTATTGAAAATGGTTTTGAAAGTGTTTTTATTTTATCAATGTTTTTTATTGATATCATGAGATTGAAATGTGGAAATGTTATGTTTCCTTTATGCATGTTTTATGTGATACGATTATGTTATGGTTTATGATATGTTTAAACCTGTTCATATGACGAATGCATTGGACTTAATAAGTGACGGGTGGAGCCCGATATAGATCCTCGATGCATCGGCAGGTCTCATGGGATAAACTAGTGTCTTGGCATGAGGCCTTGACAAAATCTTATTTGTAGTCTTGGAACGAGGCCTTGGCTACGTGGTTATGATAGTCTGGCATTATGTATTCCATCATTATGAAAGTGGTTATTGATATTGCATGTGGTTATTCGACTAGTAGAATATCCATGTGAAGAAGTAAATGGCATTACCACATTTTACTTTTTCCATATTATGTTGAAGTTCAAGTTTAAAAGGCTTTTGTTTTAGTTATATATTGCATTAAATGTTTATGTTTATTGATGAAAGCTTCCGCTATATTGTTATCCTTACTGAGCATCTGATCTCACCCCTTTCAATGTTTTAATATTTTCCAGGGTGTGAAGAAGTATTTTATGAATGACCTCCAGGGATAGTCAGAAGAGGATATGAGTGTGGACTATGAATACTTTGTTATTAGTTTTTCTCTTTATGATGTAATGTAACATTTATGAATGTATCTTGTGTTTCCAAGGCTTCTAAACTAATCGGTCTTTCGAGACATGATCTTTTGTGATCATGACAATGTTACGAAGTAATGCACCGAATCTGGGTAACTGGGGTCGAGGCATTATAGTTGGTATCAGAGGCAGTTTATTACTATCCTTGGAAGCTAGATTTAGAGAAACTCTGATTAGAGCACATAGCTCGAAGATAGACTTTAAGGATTAGTATATAATAACTTCCTAGAATTTTGGTATTATAGAGATTTTGTGAGTTTTCCGAGCAATACATCCCTGTCTGGATACGAGCAGGTAGAGGTGGCTCTGGAACATATGTACCTAGTGGTAAAACCCGAAAACACCAATTTGAGCTAGACTCGAACGAGAACTGGTGCACGACAATGGGCCTTGCTGCACTCATGGTTACGACACTCCCGAGGGATATGATTAGAATAATTCCCATTTTCTTTACAAACCACTATGAATGGTTATGAGTATATAATTCCTCAAAGAAAACTTTTTTTATGATTATGGATTATATCCATAAATAGTTCAATTAGTGTTAAGTGTTTTACAAGTATGGAAATATGTATTTTGATTCATAAAATAATCTATTTTATGCCATTTTTTAGAAATGGCGCCTAGTGGAAGGAATGGAAACCGTATCAATGCATGCACTCCGTGTAGGGATTTCCCTCCTGGTCAAGATAATTATTGTGGATCTGGAGATACAACTGGTGATGATCAACTTATTACCATACTGGGACAACTCACTCAGGTTATGAATAATAACCTTACTCGTATGGAGCACCACGATCCGCAACGTGGAGGATCAATGTTAGACTGCTTCATGAGGCAACAACCGCCAACATTTAATGGCAGTACAAATCCATTAGTATCTGATAAATGGATAAACTCCTTAGAGAAAATATTCCATGCCTTGGGGAGTATCGAAAGTGAGAAGGTTGTCATGGAAGTCTACCAACTCACTGGAGATGCCGATCAATGGTGGTCATTAATTCAAAACACAAAGGAAGATGATGAAGTATCAAATATGGAATGGAGGGAGTTCAATGTTCTTTTCCTAGAAAAATACTATCCTCGCGACCATCAAGTAGATATAGAAAGACAATTTTTGAGTCTGAGACGAAAGGAGGATGAGAATTTCGCAAAGAATGAGGCCAACTTTACAAGGTTAGTGAGGCATGCTGCAGATTATATATGTAACCCAAGAAGTAAGACAGATTGTTTCTTTGATGGGTTAAAACCATTTCATCGTCGGGCATTAGTCTCACAAACCTTCTCATCCTACGAAGACATTGTCTCATGTGCTATCAAGACAGAAAAGGAATTCTCTAAATCTTATGACAATAAAGTAAAGAAAGAGAAGATGAGAACGGTGGAACAAGAGACAGATAAAGGGAAAAAGGGAAGGAAGGATTTTCCATTATGTGATAATTATGGGAAGAATCACCCCGGTACTTGCCTAAAAGGAACGAGAGTTTGTTATAAATGTGGAGCAAAATGTCACCAGGAGCGTGATTGAAAGGGAAAGAAAGAGGCTATCAATGTTGAATGATACAATTGTAGAGAAATGGGTCATTATGCAAATGAATGTCCTAAGCCTCAGGGAAACTTACCTTAGAAAAGGCCAAGGGATCAGGGCCATTCTTATGCTGTGACTGCAGTTGAAGCGGAATAATTAATGTATTGGTGCTTTTGGACTCGTGCATTATATTATTGTTATTATAATAATGTGATATATATAAGGATTGTACTGTAGTACTTGTTGTTTCAATAACGTTTTAATATGATGAAGGTAATCATATTTTTAGTGTGTGACAATTAGGGAAACTTTACATTGTTTGGGGAATCTGATAAATTGATTTTGGAATTAAGAGACCTTTTATAGAATGTATGGAGAGAGGTATTTTGGATAAATATAAAGGTTGGGATGGATTAAGTTGAACATTGAATAGTATTGTTTAAGGTTAAAACATTTCTGAAGATTATTTTTGAAATATTATAATACTGTATTTTTAGGAAAAGGACAACCTGCATGGTGGGGCATAACCCGTCACATCGGACAAAGCTGCAGGAATTGGACCCACAACCATAGTGCGACATGCCATTATTACCTGCCACTAGCCTACATGAAGTCCCTGGTTATTACAAAATTGTTTTACTAATCTAAATGGTAGGTGTTAATATTTTGAACCTTATACAATTAGGATAAATAGAATATTTTTGGGTTCTATTACCTTTTAGAGTGAATGATGGGTTTGTGGTAAAAAAAAATTTAAAGAATGAAAGTCTACATGACAAGTATGTATATTCCTTTACGTTCTGAGTAAATCTCCTAAATAAATTCTTCATCTTTATAAAAGGTAACTTAAAACAAAAACATTTCTGGTTAACTTTTCCAACTGGGGATTCAATGACCGTTTAACCATTCACAAGTTTGTGATTTTCTTATTGTCAACTTTCTTCTAATCCATTTTTCTACAACTCTCCATCAAACCTTGGTGGTTTGTTTTTCTTCCATATCCATATTTTCATAGAATCCTAGTATGGGCTATCTCGGGTGACCTTTGTACTTATCTTTCTTTCTTTTAAAGTTATATTTTTATTAACCATATTTTCGATGTGGGTTTTCTACAAAGGTATTTTCTATTTTCATCCTTTTATTTTCAAGGAAAAATTTCAAATTGCGAGGACGCAATTTATTGAAGGAGGGGAGAATGTAACACCCCGAGCTTCCACGATACACTTCTCTTTCAATAATGCAATAGGTTGCATTATACACAAGTTCAAGATTCTAACACACCAAGACTAATCAAAATAGCCGTTATGAATAGTAATACCCACTTTTTAAAATTATAAAAATTTTACATTTCAAAATGGACTTCATTTTTGTATTCTTAATATCGAAATTAGCCTATGTTGAATTTTTTGTATTTTTCTGAGAACATCCAATTTTCTATGAATTGTGAAAAATACTTGAAAACAACTTTTTAAATCAAAATAATTTATAGTGATAAATTATAATATTTAGTGGTTTTAAAGTATAAGTAGAATATATTTTTACCATTTTATCCAATGGTTTTCGTTAGAAGTAATTTCACTTTAAAATTGGACATAAACAATTGTCAATCTTTTGATATATATTGATACTTAAAAACACGCTATTTGTTGTGACAGTGGGAATTAATTATAAAATTAATTACTGAAACTTATATGTTTGGTATTTTGTAAAATAGTCATCATTTTAATTTCATAAGGCCTATTATAGCTTAGGGTGAAATTTTGGCATTGTTCTGAAAAACATCAATTTTTGATGAATAGTGAAACCACTAAGTGGTAGTTAGAAAACTGATTCTTTGTTTAAATTAAAAATTACTACTTATGTGATTTGATTTTCAAAAATCCGACATACATGGTTGTCATTAGGAAGTAAAATTTTTTTCAATGGGATTAAAATTATTTTTGGTGAATAGTAACTTTTTAGTTTAATTAATCGCGATTAAAGGAAATTAGTGAAATTTAAGGTAAAAATGATATTATAAAAATATAAAATGACCTTGAAACTTGTCCTAAACCTATTGGATAAGTCATGGCCGACCAAGAAAATACATGGGTCAACTTGGGGACCCCATCGAGCCACATTGGTAGGAAAATGACATAAATAACTTTTATTTAAAGTTAAAATAAAAATGTCACAGACATAAGTTGTTTTACTAAAACGATTTTTAAATGGGGTTATAGAAGTCATAGTTTTTACTATAAATATTCATTAGAAATATAAATAGATTTTCTACATCATGATAATTTTTTTTATCATTTTTAGACATTAAATAAATTAAATTATTTATGACACCATGATAATTCCGTGATTACATCATTAATTAACGATTTAAATAAAATGAAAGGATAATGTAAAATATAAGGCTTCAACTTGTCAAAAACATATTGTATGAGTAGATTTAGAACCCTTATCATCTTAGCCTCGAAATATATCATTTTGGGACCTTTATAATCCGAAAAGCATTTCATAATAATGTACCATTTCAATCTTACCAAGAGTGCCCGTCCTCTCCTCTTATAAAAGGCCCCCACCTCTACCACCTTATTTACACTTTCAAGCCATTTGGATCGGCCCAAATATGCCCAAATACTCTCCCAACTTTCCTCTATTACTACTATAATCCTAACATTGGGCATAACACTTCCCAAGGAAGCCTTTGGCTCAAATCAAAAGAGTTACCCGATTTTAAGGTAATGTCCTCGCTTATGTTATTTTGTTTTATTTTGCTTATCCGACCCCCTAAACTCTTTTTATTCATTTCTTTTGTAACAACACCAGTATCCTAAATATACTATGATGTTGTTTTAAGAATTATTCTAGCAACACTTACACACACCTACATCTAATGGTTAAAGAACATACTGTTTATGTGGATGGCGAATTTTTGCCTCACGAAACGATGATTGTTCAACACTCATATAACACCTTCAAAGGTGGCCATTAATATGTCACTATATTTATAGATAATATATGATATGTTTATGTTTTACTTTAGGTTCTTTATTTTTCATTTATGGAATACCTATATTGTTTCCATTATAGGTAAACGCGATATTTTCATTTTAGGAAGTGCGGACTACCGCCCCCTCAAAGTGATTTGAATCGTTAATGTCATATGTGGGATGTATAAAGGATGGAGTAATTGATATTATATATGATATTATAATGTAATTATAATATACCTTTATATAATTATGATTTCATTAAATAAGAAATATAAATGAAAGTAGCGTTCATGCGTACGTACGGCTTACCGTCTCGATGAACGGTGCATTTCATTTCTTACCTCTAAACGTTATGGAATATTATAAATGCATGTATATACTGGATATATATTAGATATATGATATCTATATCATGAATATAATTCTAGATATGATGTATATTTCACCACATGAACAACTTGTAATTATAAGAAGTTTATTTTTGACTCAAGTACCAACGATTGACAAAACGACCGTTATTAACTTACATAATTACATAATGTTCATAACATGGTAATAAGTGATATAAAAGGAATAAAAACTTGAAAAAGGTTCTTAAGAAATTATAAATTACCTCTAGATTATTATTCAGGAGGTTAAAGAAAGGTCGAGTCAAGACAGGACGCAAGGTAAGGGAACTTCTTAACCCAATTTCCATTCTTTGGGTTAATCTCCTACTTTCAAATTACGTCATGATATTATTATGTCTTATCTTGTATTTGTACTTTATTTATGTGTAATTATACTGAATAAAAATAATAGATCTATTTTATTTAAAAAAATGAACTTTGTATGAGACGTCGTCTCAATCTCTTTTCATTGAGCAATATTTTGTTTTATACACAACCTTCTATTATACGGTGTATAAACCCCTTTGACTTTTACGTTTATTCAAAAGGAATATTTTTATATGAAGCAGTTACTAATCGACAAAAGGGAATGTTTTTGTCGTACGTATGCGGCGACAACGACTTCTCCACCACCGTGACCATTATTTGAGTTTCGGCTTGCTCTACAAGCCATACCTTTTTTTAAAAGAAAAATAAATACCATGTTTTACTTTTCTTTTATTTTGGTATTGAAAATGGTTTTGAAAGTGTTTTTATTATATCAATGTGTTGTATTGATATCTTGAGATTGAAGTGTGGAAATGTTATGTTTCCTTTATGCATGCTTTATGTGATACGATTATGTTATGGTTTATGATATGTTTAAACCTGTTCATATGAGGAATGCATTGAACTTAATAAGTGACGGGTGGAGCCCACTACAGCTCCTCGATGCATCGGTAGGTCTCATGAGACAAACTAGTGTCTTGGCATGAGGCCTTGACAAAATCTTATTTGTGGTCTTGGCATGAGGCCTTGGCTACGTGGTTATTTTAGTCTGGCATTATGAATTCCATCATTATGAATGTGGTTATTGATATTTCATGTGATTATTCGACCAGTAGAATATCCATGTGAAGAAGTAAATGTAATTATCTCATTTTAATTTTTCCATATTATGTTGAAGTTCACGTTTAAAAGGCTTTTGTTTTAGTTATACATTGCCTTAAATGTTTATGTTTATTTATGAAAGCTTACGCTATATTGTTATCCTTACTGAGCATCTGAGCTCACCCCTTTCAATGTTTTAATATTTAACAGGATGTGAAGAAGTATTTTATGAATGACCTGCAGGGATAGTCAGAAGAGGATATGAGTGTGGACTATGAAGACTTTGTTATTAGTTTTTCGCTTTATGATGTAATGTAACATTTATTAATGTATCTAGTGTTTCCATGGCTACTAAAGTAATCGGTCTTTCGAGACTTGATCTTTTGTGATCATGCCAATTTTACAAAGTAATGCACTGACTCTGGGTAACTGGGGTCTGGGCGTTACAGGTTGTATGTATATAGTATGTTTATTAGCTGTATAATATAAAAAATACAAAGTGACATGGTAAGTGTCAAACTAATTAACATAGAGTTAAAAACTAAAAGATAAGGTTAATATAATGACCTAAACCTATCTAAATTCTATTGGATGAGTGGTTGTCCACCCATCCCCACCTTAAAATTTAAATAATCCACTTTTGACACATTAGAAACCGAATATGAATTTATTATAAAATAATATTTCTAGCTTTTCCAAAGGTGCCCCCCACCACTCTTATAAAAGGGAACTCCACCTTCTCACTAATTCACACCATCAAAGCCATTTCACTCAGCCAACCTCCACCCAAATATCCTCTCAACTTCCCTAACTTCATCCTAGAGGCCTTATTTGAATCAGAAAGCCACCCTACGGAGTCCTTTTGATCAAATCAAAAGGAAGTACCCAAAGAAGAGGTAATGTTTTCACCACGCTCATTAAGTTTTTCTTTCTTCTTCAACTTCTTCATTCATTGTTATATCTATTCTAAAATAATAACTCAAGTATCTTCTATATACTGTGATATTATTATAAATATGGACCAAACAAATTCATTATTCTATCCATCCCTTGAATGACATGTCACCATATGTGCATACGTACGGCCTGCCGTCTCCACGTTGTGGTGTAATTGTTTTTCAATATATTAATATTTAGATGGGTATAATAATGATGTATAATTAATGTAAATAACAAATATAACATGATAATGATTCTTTCTATATGATATACACTCCAATTATATATTATTTTAATATCAAAAGAATGATATTGTCGCTCATGCGTACGTACGGACTACCGTCTCCACGAACGTGATGAGATTCATTCACCATCATATCAATTTGATTCTAATTCCCATTTAATGATTAAAAATAATGTTTAAGGAATTTATATCATTCTTTATATGAATAATATAAATCCTATCCATAACAAACACGGCTTACGTAACAAAGAATACAAAGTAAAACGAGTAAGTTAACAGCCAAAATGACGATAATACTAAGATATTATTAACAAATCATTCTTAAAAGATCATATATGATATCATATAAATGTAAATGATTATTTTATAATTAAAAAACAAATATTTCACCATTATAGAAGAGGTTAACCTACCATCGACCAATGAAAAAGTACAAAGTAAGGGGTTTCTTATCTCACTCTTAATTTCGTGAGAATTCCATTATTCACAAATTATTTATTTCATGGGGTGTAAGTGTACTACAAATGATTGTATTCATTGTGTAATATAATTTAATTTATGGGTATTTATATCATCATTGTTTGACCCTTATTTCATGGGTGTATGTTTCGTATGTTACCTAATCTATAAGGGAATTTGAAATTTCAACTCGCACTCATTCGGCTTTAGGAATACTTAATTGATTATTTTACACCAAGTTTATGTGTGGAATCACTATTAATTTTATTATGTCATAATTTACAATTCCCTTTCTGTGGATATACTTTTTATACACATAATCACTCCATTGATAAATTCCAAAGTCATCGATTGGAACTTGATAAGAGTAATTTTAACTTGATCTCTATTTATTGTGTTAAATATCCAATTAATTGGTGTTGTTTTTAAAAGAATATGTGTGAATGTAATATTATTGATTTAAACTAAATATCAAATAATATTTAGTTTATTTATATTTTTCACACATTATTATGTCATTGATTTATCCGAAACCTAAGGATATGGTTTTATAAGATAATTCATCTCAATTTACATTACATTGAGACTTCTTTGTTGTTATACACCAAATCACTTTTTTATTGTGTATATAATGTACTTTGACATAGTATATCATGAATCCCTATATTCTCATGATATTATAAAGGTTTAATTACCTCAATTATTTTTATGCAAGTGTCTTTATTTTGGTTAGGAACTCTAACTAAAATATCATTTTAGATGTTTTAAAGATGTATTATTCTAAATCGATCTCATTAATGAACATGTTTTGAAAATCTTTTTAAGGATTTATATATATGGACATTAATGTTTTAAAATTAAAATTACTCTTAAAAGATTCAAAGTGGTATGGGACACATTGATTCAAAAAAATCTATATTAAATGGCTTCTTGACAAATAGTGTGAATTTTACATGTTTTCCAGAAAAAGTGGGATATTTCTCTAAATATTTTGATGATTATTTTAATCTATGTTTATATCCATCATTAATCTCAATTGAGGTTAATCTGATACAATAAAATCTTCCATATTTTATCGAATGAGTTATGTTTGACTGTGGATGTGCTATTTTTATACCATTCATGGTTTTTGGTAAACGTATTGACATTCTATATGTTAGTTTTAATAAGAATGTTTATGTTATGTTTCAAACTTTTCATATGAGGAATGCATTAGACTTAGTAAGTGACGGTTGGAGCCCGCTATATCTCCTCGATGCATCGGTAGGTCTCATGAGAAAAACTAGTGTCTTGGCATGAGGCCTTGAAAAAATCTTATTTGTAGTCTTGGCACGAGGGCATGGATACGTGGTTATGATAGTCTGGCATTATGAATTACGTCATTATGAAAGTGGTTATTAATATTTTCATTTGATTATTAGACTTTTAGAATATCCATGTGAATAAGTAAATGGAATTATTTAATTTTATCTGTGCCATATTATGCTGATGTTCTTGTTTAAAAGGCTTTTGTTTTAGTTATACATTGCCTTAAATTTTTATGTTTATTTATGAAAGTTTCCGCTATATTGTTATCCTTTCTAAGCATCTGATCTCACCCCATTCAATGTTTTATTTTTCCTAGGATGTGAAGAAGTATTTTATTAATGACCTACAGGGATAGTATGAGGGGATATGAAGACAATATGTTGTTGTAGTTTTTCAATTATTGATGTAATGTAAACATTACGAATATATCTTGTGTTTCCAGGGCTACTAAACTAATAGGTCTTTCGAGACTTGATTTTTTGTGATCATGAAAATGTTATGTAATAATGCACCGACTCTGGGTAACTGGGGTCGGGGCGTTACATATTACATTTATGAAATTATAACATTCCCTTCAAATAATATTCGACATAAACCCCATTTATACCCTTTTTTTTATTTATTTTAAAATATATGATTTGGATATGTATTTATATATCATGATAGAATTTGATATTACAGCTACATATGGTGAAAATGTCTGAGAGGATAATTTGATTTTGATGTCTTATCTTCAAAACCTCAATAAAGGGAGAACTATTTCATTTTGGAAAATAAATATAATCTATAACAATTCCTTATCATATTGTATAGTTAAATTGATTATAAAAACGTTCCATTTACTTTTTAATTAAATTTATAAATTTCCATTTTATATCAGATTGGTCTTAAAAATGAAATTATTTTTTGATTATTATGACCATAATCTCATTCAATTCCAAATTCTATATATCTTTTTCCTCATTTGTATTTTGAATCAATTTCCAAATTTTTATCAATATCATCCTTCAAAATATATTATTCCATAATAACCTTATCTGTTTCACTACATCAGAATGTAATAAAGATCATCTATTTGTACCTGATCCATTCTTCGACTAATAATGGATTATATGTTTTAATGAATGACAGATATTATTATCACATGATGTAGACTGACATTTTTACAACATTATTTTTATGCATAAGATGATTTATATAAGAATGGGTATTGGTAATAAATTAATTTAGCTTTCTTATATGTATATATATATATAATTATCTTGAGTACAACAATAGCTTCATTAATTTTATCATAGGGAAAATTCAAAAATATATTATGGTTATTGGAATAGATAATGTTCCATCAAGTAGACTACAGTTATATGTAATGGAATAAAATTAATTATCTCAGACAAGTTTTAGTATTCAATCATAGTATATAAATCTATTTTTGGTGAAGTATTCATGCTGGAATTCTTGATTATATAAGGGGACTCTCATAATGTTTTTTTTATAAAAATGATCTATTAAAACTTATTACTAATTTATTAAAATAAATTTCTTTTATAAAAAATTCTATAATAATTAATATAATATATCCATGCTAGTTGATACATTAAAAAATATGTAATTAAATACCTAGAAAATTTTACTAATGAATAATCCATTATTATTATAATTTAATACATTTAAAAATATTGAAATACAACATAAAACTAACATATAACAATTATAATAACTTCTCAAACTTTTACTATACAACAACTAAGGTTACGTTTCAGCATGTTAATGTTTTAATCTAGAGGATCGCACTCATAAATGAATGAAATGTATTTGAGGATCAATTTTATAATTATTATTACAGGTAAAAATGGAAATATTAATTGTATATGTAGTAAATAAATGGATGAATTTACATGGTCAAATGAATTCTTTATATATGTGGCAATATGATCATTTAAATTTAAATTTTGGAATTAGGTCATTGGAAATATGGCTATTGTACTTTTGATATTATAGTTATATAGAAAAATATACCATAAAATAGATAAAATAATTTTGTAATAATAAAATATTATATTATTTATAATATATATTTATTAATAAATAAAAATTTAACTATATACATATTCCTTGGAAATTGGTTCTTAGAAATAAAATGTTTGATTTTCAAATTTATTTTATTAAATGACTATTTTAACAAATAAATAGGTTTTTTAAAAAAATTTAATTTAAATTTGTAATTAGAACTTCAAAATAATTATATGGTGAATTTTATCATAATTTTCTGTGCTAAATGAATTTTTGTGTAATTGTTATAAATAATTGAACTATTATGTAATTATGATGACATAATTATAAATTTAAAATGATGCAGATATTAATATAATTTAGTAGTCAATAAAAAAATATGTTATTTTATAAATATTCAGTATTTTAATGGATTAAAATGGTTTTCCAAAAAAATGGACAACCATCAAAATATTAAAAAAATAATTTTTTTTTTCAAAATAATATATTATTAAAAAAATTTATTCTCATGGAAAAAGTAATATAAAATAGTGGATTACAAATTTAATCTCACGCATATGAAAAAATTCCTTAAATATAAATGAACCATGTTCCCAAACATTGGTTTATATAATGGGATTTCATATTCATTAACATTATAAAGACCATTAAATTCCAAGGAAATTTTTTTCATAATTTTCTTTAGAATTTTCCAAGAACGCAGTTTCTGACGGCGCCTGATTCTGAGGCCCGGTGTGCTCGGAATCATTTTCTGAAGTTTGGCTCAGGTATGTTCAGTGAACGAACGAGCGGGTTTTTCTAACTTTTGAACCGGTGCTCGGAATTGAATTCTGAGGGCACCGATGGAATCGCAGCGCCGATTTTTTCTTAGAAACGCCTCTTCCGGTGTTGCGTTTGCTCGGGTGTGGTTTTAAATTTTCGGGCATAAGGTTAAGAAATAAAATAATTGTACGACAAAATTAATTTTATTTCACTTAAGCTGCTTGGAAGCCACTTGAAGCCACTTAAAGCAGCTTAAGCTGAGTTATTGCGGATATGGTGATATCCAAAAATAACCTACACTCTTGGTAGGATATTTGTGATGTGGGACCCACACGAGCCCCACCGTTTCTTTTCTGCTAAGTAACGCACCCGTGAAAACCCGTCATTATGAATGTCAACTGACGCGTTTTCTTAATTTCTTAACGCACAAAATTAATTGGGCGGTTTTCTTCGTTGAATTAATTGGGCGGTTTATTTCGTTGAATTAATTCTACGAATTAATGGGTCGTTACTTTTCACTTTATTCGTTTCTTAATCGTTTTGAAATCCGTTGGCGTAGTAATAAAATAAGACCAACGCCACATCTTGAGGATTTCACGTTGGGAGGCCTTTGACAGAATTCATTGTGCCTTCATACTCCTTCGCGAAGAACGTGAAGAACACGAAGAACGCGAAGAACACCGTCACCCTCGGAGATTAACGACGCTTCTTCCGTGACGTTCTTCCCCGCAACGATCTCCAATCACCAACTTCTTGAGTTCGTCGAAGTGTCACCTTCCGCGACGACGCGACGCCCTTTCGCGACGACGCGATGCCTTTCTGCGACGCGACGATCGCCTCCTCCCGCGGTGATCAAATCAGCGAAGAACACGTGTACGACGACTTGTCGAGGTAGGGGTTGTTGTGAATATTTTATATTCCCGTGAACGTTTCTTTTAAATTAAAGAACTGGGTTCATATGAACAATTTTAATTTATTTAAATTGTTGTTTCATGTGTTGAATAATTCTCCCATTGTTATTAACTAACGCGGAGGGTACGGGCCAAATGAACACGGCCCGACAACCCTCCGCCGTTCTTTGTGGTTGTGCGGATTTGGCGGGCGACGGCAAAACGTGACGCAAGGGCGATTTGATGATCCCGCAGTGAAGAACGGAACCTGGGAGGAACAACGGCGCAGACGTGAAGGAAAACGGACCACCAGAGAAACTCCGGTGGCCCGCGGAAGCTGCCGGCGGCGCGGCGGAGATGGCGGCCGGAGGCGGCGGCGGCCAGCGGACCCGCGGCCGAGCGGGTCCGGCCCTCACGCACGGGACGCGGCTATGCCGCGTCCGTTGACTCCAGCGCGGCCCTTCGAGGGCCGCAGCTTCGTCCAACCCGCGGGGGCGGCGCCCCGTTGCTGCCGCGTTGCTCGGCCGCTCGGCCGGCCGATCCGGGCCGCGCCCTGGCCGGGCGGGACCGGGTCGGGCCGACCCGATTTGGCGGACCCAGGGGGGTCGGGCCGGGTCGGCCAGGGCCCAGACCCCCCGTCTTCGGACCATTTTCGGTCTTTTGCACGTAACATGAGATAAGGACCTCTGAACGATGCGCCGTCAGCGGCAATGCGATCCTTGGATCGAGACGGTCGTTTCGGTATATCGTACTCAAGGTTTCGGAAAACTTTAGGTTCAGCCGGGTTGGTTCGTACACGAAACCAGCCGGGCCCTCGGAGCGGAAACACTCATATCTTGAGCTCCGGACGTCTGATTGACGTGCCGTTGACTTTGGTGGATTCCTCTAAGTGAGAAGGATCTTTTGGCTTACTGCGCTCGAGGTTTGGACGTAGTTGGAGTACGGTCGGGTTGGTTTTGACTTAAAAACCAACTGGGCCCCCGGGACGAAAAAGCCAATAACTCACAGACCGGGCGTCCGATTGACGCGCCGTCTGTCTCGTTGTTTTCCACTTGATGAGACGGAACTTTTGGCATACTTCGCCAGAGTTTTGGTTGCCGTTGGATAGTGGCCGGGTTGGATTGTACCCGAAATCCAACTGGGCCCCTGGAATGGAAAAGCTGATATCATTCAGACCAGACGTCCGTTTGACGAACCGTCAGCGGCATTAGTGATCACGTTGAGAAACGGTCCCTATGAGTATACCCTATGAGTGTTCGAGGTATAGTTGAGTTACGGCCCGATGGGTTCGCACATGAAACCAACCGGGCCCCTAGGACGAAAAGGCTAATAACTCACAGATCGGGCGTCCGATTGACACATCGTCTGTTGCGCTGAGACCCCTATGATGATGTGGTCCTTTGAGATACTTCATCTTGGGACTTTGTGATACTTGGAGTATCGACCTATAGATCGTGGAGCGGACCCTCCCGGAGACGAGCGTACAGAGTACGGAGACCGTGTAGCCTGCTGAGACCTGATGACTGCTTGACCGACTCGACTTGGAGTGAGTCGACTAGCCCAGTGGACGGAGCGCCCGATATTTGGCGACAGACCCACGGCGGACAGAGCGCCTGGTAGTTGGCCGCAGACCCGCGGTACTCGATAGGAGGAGTACCTCTGTAGGCTATTAGGGGGAGTGCCCGGTATTTGGAGACTGACCCACAGCGGATGGAGCGCCCGGTAGTTGGCCGCAAACTCGCAGTACTCGACATGAGGAGTACCTTAGCAGTCTTCGGTTAGTGAGCAGTACCTCGGAGTCGTGACAGGACCACTGTACACTCCAGAGACGGAGCTCTTCAGCAGTTACAGTTTCGATAATGAAAATCCTAGTTTGAGCTGAGTCTTTTGACCTTTGTGTTTTCCTCATGATTAATATGGGTCACTTGATAACTTAGGTATAGGTATGGGCATATACCAGGGTAGTGGTTATCCGTTGATTACAAAATCCTTGTGTTTCCTCATGATTTAGATGGGTTACTTGATAACTTAGGAATATGTAAGGGCATATACCTAAGTAGAGGTTATCTGTTGAGATCTTCATTGTGGCTATCTTTGTTGTTTTTAGTGAGACCATGAGGGTCTCGGGGTCCCTACTGAGTATCGTTATACTCACCCCTGCACGGGCTATGCCCGCACCTCGTTGTGTTGGTTGCAGACGACGAGCAGTGCTGACGGAGGCTGAGTGTTCGAGAACTGGACCGTACCCGGAGGTGGACTACACGACGAGTCAGTACCTGGATGTGGACTACACGACGAGACAAAACATGGAGGAGGTTGACGTACGAGAGCGTGGAGGAGGCTATCTGCACCTACCCTTCAGGTAGGATCCGTGGTGGACGACCAGGAGCTGCGCCATCTGTACCTACCCTTCAGGTAGCATCCGAGGAGGACGACCCAGGAGCCGCTTCCGTCCTTCCATCTGTTATCTTTTCTGTTGTACTTGTTCAGTTGTAGTTGTACTTTATTTTGGGTTTGTATTCTGGCCCATTTACATTTCAGCACTTCTCTTGTACTTAGTTTTTACTTTCTCCGCTTGCTTACTCTATGGTGCTTGTTTTCTTTTATAAAGGCAATGCCTTCCTAGTTATCGGGATTTACACCTTGGGTGCTCGTCGCCAGCCCCTGGCATATGGAAGGCGGGCTTGGGGTAGTCACGGCACGGGCCCCGAGGACGGGTCGTGATAAATTGGTATCAGAGGAGTTCAGTTCTACCGTAGAACTTATAACTCTGATGTTTCTTTCTGTGAAGCAATAGTGTTAAGAGTACCGAGTGTGGTTTTCAGTTCAGGGAGCCCAGTGTTGGTGCGGGCGTCCGACGTATCCATACACCATGATCCTGACAATAGATTTCTGACATTGTGCATGAAAATAGTGATTGCGTGTGTGTTTTCCAGAAGTTTTATTTAAATCTCAGCTCAAACCAGGTCACCTCACCAGGGATAATCTTTGACCATGTCACGATGTTTCTACTAGGATGCCTTTTCACGGACGACCAGCTAGAGCCTGGAGGGATGTGCGTGCTGACAGCCTGTCGAGCGACGAGGCTTCGGTACATGGACCTATTGCAGTTGAGGCACCAGCGGAGGCACCAGCGGTACTAACATACGTTGGGCCACCGATGCCACCAGCCCCAGTAGTAGTCAATGCACTCTACTTGAGTGCGCTGCACGAGTTCCAGTGCCAGAGGCCACCCAGGTTCCGGGGAGAGACGGACCTGCAGGCGGCTGAAGATTGGCTGGAGGCTGTGGTGAGAGTCTTCAGGCTAGTGGGTATGCCGACAGACTTCATGGTAATCCTTACTACCAGCCTCCTTCAGGCAGCAGCAGGCAGGTGGTGGTGCCACTTGTTCCAGTTTTGCGACGGGATGACCTTCGCATTGGAAGACTTCGAGACCTTCTTCTGGGTGGAGTTTGTGCCAATATCTCTACACCCCGAGCGTGTACAAGAGATTTTTCCTTTGCCGCAGGGTTTTTGATCAGTTTCCGAGTCATGTGTGGGCAGTAGACAGATGATGCAGAGGTCCAGGAGGACCAGACCACCAGTTGGACGATCTCGGGTTTTAGGATCAGTGGTAAGGGGCACCCGGGGTGGGGTTAGAGCCAGGCGTTCCAGAAACGGACAGTGTTTCTCCTGCGGCAGGAATGGGCACCTGGCACGTGACTGTATGACCCCCCGCACGGTTGATCAGCAGGTGTTGGAGGAGCCACCGAGATAGAAGTGGTGGCTGCTGCTTGAGCAACAACAGAGCAGTGGACAAGGTAGTAGAGCTCCAAGAGCAGGTAGACAGGAGAGGAACAAGTGGATACGTCCTTTGTACTTCTATTTCCATGTTGCTTTTATATTCGTGTCTCTGTACTATGAGCTGCAATAATAAAAAGACACTTATCTTTGTTTGCTTTCCTGTCCTTTTTGTTTGGTTGATACTGAGTGGTCCCGGTTAAAATGTTGACTTGACCCTCACTTTCGAGATTTCTACTAGAGGAGACCCAGTGACCTCACACTGATTCCGACAGTCTGACTCGACCCTTGGAGGCGAGAGTGATAGTTGGATCTCTTGGTAGTTACGTCGAGGCCTTATGACATCATCCATGGAATGAATTCATCATTCATGTCAAGATTGACTGTATTAGGCAACGAATGTGGTTCATCCAGGGGATGAGACTGGATTTCTCTTATCAGCAAAGAAGAAATCATAGCAGCTCTTGTGAGACTAAAGAAGGTCCAGGTCATCCAGGAGCGGATGAAGACTGCACAGTGTAGTAAGAAACAGGAAACCAATGCCAGTCATAGAGACTCGGGCGTGTTAAATGTTTCAATAAGTAGAAGCTTTAAGGATAGATGAGTCTGCGAAGCAGCAGACGTGGAGGTAGAGCTAGGAGAGCAGTATGAGGTAGTGTACATCTTAACATGCTATAGCCACCTGCCTTATTTATCCCTGTAAGGCTCAGGGAGGTGGATGGCGGTGGAAGAGTGCGGCTGTGTGTGGTCAAGGAATGTGACCCAATGGTTATAGAAATGATTCAAGGGATAGTCTGTGTCCCCTACTTGCTGTTGTAGTAACGGACGTCGATATGAATCATTCCTTTCTTTCACAAATCTTGTTCCAGACCTAGAGTTTCCGGTAAGCCGTGGACTTGACCCTCACGTCTGGAGATACCTTGGGAGGAGACTCGATGATCACACTTACGCCGACAGTGTGGTTGGACCCTCGAGGCGAGAGTTTCGGTTGGAATCTCTTGGTGGTAGCGTCGAGGCCTTACGACGTCAGTTTATGTATGGAACGGGCAATAACTGTTCATACTCAAATTGACGGTTTTAGGAAAACGTCGGGATGGGTTTTCCTTGGTTGGCGAAAAGGAAACCCCAGGCAGCACGGGATAAACTCTTTCACAGGAGGGTGCGACTGATCACCCTTGATTCAGTCAACCATACCCTCATGGAAGCGGTCTTTTGAGTTTCAGTTCTAACAGAAAATGGAGCCCTCTAGAGTTCGAGGATGACGAACACGTCTTCTTACGGGTCTCACCTCGACGAGGTTTAGGGAGATGTGGCCAGGGAGGCAAGTTATCTCTGAGGTTCAACAGACCTTTCTAGGTCCTCAGCTGGGTAGGCGAGGTGGTTTACCGCATGAACCATCCACCTCAGTTGCACTAGGTGCACGATGTTTTCCAGGTATCTCAATTGAGGAAATACATGCTCAACCCTTTTCCTATCATCGACCATGAGGATCAGGACAACGGCGATGGGGTTACTTACACATAGGTTCTAGTGAGGATAAAGGATCGACAGCAGTGGATCCTACGGGGATGATCGATTCCTCTGGTACTCTTTCTTTGGCAGCACGAGAACCTCTAGGTGAGCACATGGGAGCGGAAGGGTCAGATGCGTACTCAGTACCGCCTTTGTATCCCTATGTTTATGGTGAAGCTTTGCAGGGACGTAAAGCCCTATGGTGGGAGTAATGTAATGACCCGTAAATTCCAAGGAATTTTTTTTCTTAATTTTCATTGAAATTTTAAAAGAACGCAGTTTCTGACGGTGCCTGATTCCGAGGCACGGTGTGCCCGGAATCATTTTCAGAATTTTGGCTCGGGTACGTTCAGTGAACGAACGAGCGAGTTTTTCTAACTTTTGAACCGGTGCTCGGAATCGAATTCCAAGGGCACCGATGGAATCACAGCATCGGTTTTTGCTTAGAAACGCCTCTTCCGGAGTTGAGTTTGCTCGGGTGTGGTTTTAAATTTTCGGGCTTAAGGTTAAGAAATAAAATAATTGTACGAAAAAATTTATTTTATTTCACTTAAGCCGCTAGGAAGCCACTTGAAACCACTTAAAGCAGCTTAAGCTGAGTTGTTGCAGATAGGGTGCTATCCAAAAATATCCTACCCTCTTGGTAGGATATTTGTGAGGTGGGACCCACATGAGCCCCACCTTTTCTTTTCCGCTAAGTAACGCACCCGCAAAAACACGTCATTATGAAAGTCAACTGACACGTTTTCTTAATTTCTTAACGCACAAAATTAATTGGGCGGTTTTCTTCGTTGAATTATTTGTGTGGTTTATTTCGTTCAATTAATTCTTCGAATTAATGGGTCGTTACATATCTCTTTATTCATTTCTTAACCGGTATCAAATCCGTTGGCGTAGTAATAAAATAAGACCAACGCCACATCTTGAGGATTTCACGTTGGGAGGCCTTTGACAGACTTCTTTGTGCATTCATCCTCCTTCATGAAAAACGCGAAGAACGCGAAGAACGCCATCACCCTCGGAGATTGACGCCGCTTCTTCCGAGACATTCTTCCCTGCAACGATCTCCGATCACCAACTACTTGAGTTCGTCGACGCGTCCCCTTCTGCGACGACGCGACGCCCTTCCGCGACGACGCGACACCCTTCCGCGACGACGCGACGGCTTTCCGCGACGACGCGACGCCTTTCCGCGACGCGATGATCGCCTCCTTCTGCGGCGATCAAATCCGCGAAGAACGTGCGTGCGACGACTTGACGAGGTAGGGGTTGTTGTGAATATTTTATATTCCCATGAACGTTTCTTTAAAATTAAAGAACCGGGTTCATATGAACAATTTTAATTTATTAAAATTGTGGTATCATGTGTTGAATATTCTCCCGTTGTTATTAACTAACGCAGAGGTTGCGGGCCAAATGAACACGGCCCGACAACCCTCTGTTGTTTTTCGTGGTTGTGCGGATTTGGCGGGTGACGACAAAACGTGACACAAGGGCGATTTGATGATCCCGTAGTGAAAAACAGAACCCGGGAGGAACAACGGCGCAGACGGGAAGGAAAACGGACCACCAGAGCAACTCCGGTGGCCCGCGGAAGCTGTCGGCGGCGGCCAGCGGACCCGCGGCCGCGCGTGTCCGGCCCTCACGAACGGGACGCGGCTATGCCGCGTCCATTGACACTAGCGTGGCCCATCGAGGGCCATGACTTCTTCCAACCCGCGGGGGCGGTGCTCCGCGGCTGACGCGTTGCTCGGCTGCTCGGCCGAGCCGGGCCGGACCGGGTCGGGACGACCCGGGCCTATACCTGTCTTCGGACCATTTTCAGTCTTTTGCACGTAACATGAGCTACGGGCCTCCGAACGATGCACCGTCAGCAACAATGCGATCCTTGGATCGAGACGGTCGTTTCGGTATATCGCACTCAAGGTTTCGGAAAACATTGGGTTTGGCCGGGTTGGTTCGTACACGAAACCAACAGGGCCCTATGAGCGGAAACACTCATATCTTGAGCTCCGGACGTCCGATTGACGTGCCATCGACTTTGGTGGATTCCTATAAGTGTGACGGATCTTTTGGCTTACTACGCTCGAGGTTTGGACGCAGTTGGAGTATGGTCTGGTTGGTTTTGACTTAAAAACCAACCGGGCCCCCGGGTCGAAAAAGCCAATAAGTCATAGACCGGGCGTCCGATTGACGCGCCGTCTGTCTCGTTGTTTTCCTCTTGATGAGACGGAAATTTTGGCATTCTTCTCCTGAGTTTTGGTAGCTATTGGATAGTGGCTAGGTTGGATTTTACCCGAAATCCAACCGGGCCCCTGGAACGGAAAAGCTGATATCATTTAGACCAGACGTCCGTTTGACGAACCGTCAGCGGCGTTGGTGATCACATTGGGAAACGTTCCCTATGAGTATACCCTATTAGTATACCCTATGAGTATTCGGGGTATAGTTGAGTTACGGCCGGATTGGTTCACAAATGAAACCAACCGGGCCCCTGGGACGAAATGGCTAATAACTTACAGACCGGGCGTCCGATTGATGCGCCGTCTGTTTCGTTGAGACCCCTATGACGAGGCAGTCCTTTGAGATACTTCTTTGTGGGACTTTGTGATAATTGTAGTATCGACCTATAGCTCGTGGAGCGGACCCTCCCGAAGACGAGCGTACGGAGTACGGAGACCGTGTAGCCTGCTGAGACCTGATGACTGCTTGACCGACTCGACTTGGAGGGAGTCGACTAGCCCAGTGGACGGAGCACCCGGTATTTAGCGACAGACCCACGGCGGACGGAGCGCCTGGTAGTTGGTTGCAGACCCGCGGTAATCGACAGGAGGAGTATCTCTGTAGGCTATTAGGGGGAGAGCCCGATATTTGGCGACTGACCCACAACGAACGAAGTGCCCGGTAGTTGGCCGCAAACTCGCAGTACTCGACAGGAGGAGTACCTCAGCATTCTTCGGTTAGTGAGCAGTACCTCGGAGTCGTGATAGGACCACTGTACACTCCAGAGACGGAGCTCTTCAACAGTTACGGTTTCGATAATGAAAATCCTAGTTTGAGCTGAGACTTTTGACCTTTGTGTTTGCCTTATGATTAAGATGGGTCACTTGATAACTTAGGTATAGGTATGGGCATATACCAGGGTAGTGGTTATCTGTTGATTACACAATCCTTGTGTTTCCTCATGATTGAGATGGGTTACTTGATAACTTAGGAATATGTAAGGGCATATACCTAAGTAGAGGTTATCTGTTGAGATCTTCTTTGTGGCTATATTTGTTGGTTTTAGTGAGACCATGAGGGTCTCGGGGTCCCTACTGAGTATCATTATACTCACCCCTGCACGGGCTATGCCCGCACCTCATTGTGTTGGTTGCAGACGACGGGCATCACTGACAGAGGCCGAGTGTTCGAGGACTGGACGGTACCCGGAGGTGGACTACACGACGAGTCAGTACCCGGAGGTGGACTACACGATGAGACGACACACAGAGGAGGTTGACGGACGAGAGCGTGGAGGAGACTATCTGTACCTACCCTTCAGGTAGGATCCGTGGCGGATGACCAGGAGCTGCGCCATCTGTACCTACCCTTCAGGTAGGATCCGAGGAGGATGACCCAAGAGCCGCTTCCGTCCTTCCAGCTGTTATCTTTTCTGTTGTACATGTTCAGTTGTAGTTGTACTTTCTTTTGGGTTTGTGTTCTGGCTCATTTACTTTTCTGCACTTCTCTTGTACTTAGTTTTTACTTTCTCCGCTTGCTTACTCTGTGGTGCTTGTTTTCTTTTATAAAGGCAATGCCTTCCCAGATATCGGGATTTACGCCTTGGGTGCTAGTCGCCAGCCCCTGGCATATGGAAGGCGGGCTTGGGGTAGTCACGGCACGGGCCCCGAGGACGGGTCATGTCCGACATATATTTTCAATCCCAATGTTAAAAGGTTAATTAGCAGTCATCCTTCTTTTGATACAAATATCCACCCATTCTCTCATTATTAGTCATTACAAATCATCTAATCATGAATCCGTTATCATTTTCTCACAAAACACTAATGGAAAATAGACCTATACCCAAAATATTGCTTAAAACAGTGGGCATAAAAGTGCCTTATACCCACGGTTTTGGAAAACTATTGGTATAAGTATAGTATACAGAACTATACCCACAGTATATAAAAACCATGGGTATAGGGCACTTATACCAACAGTTTTAGGAAAAACCAGAGGTATAGATTATTTTTGAGGACCTATACCCATGATTTTCCACAACCGTGGGTATAGGTGATTCTATAAAGGCCTATACCGATGGTTTTATGAAAACCGTGGGAATAGGGTTTTGTTTCCAAAGACCTATACCCACGGTTTTACAAAACCGTGGGTATAACATTGGTGGTGGGGGGGGGGAATCCATAGGACACAAAAAATATTTTTCGAGAAAACCTATACCCACAGTTTACATAAATATAGTAAAGACATAAAAATATTTTAATAATTAAAATCTCAAGGCCAGTTGGTGAGGAGTTCTTTGTTACTTCTTGCGATCCATGGTTCGAATCCCACAGAGGGTTTTTACTGATACAGTATGATATATTAAAATTCTAAACTAAATTTAGCTTTATTTTTTTGCAAAGCGGTATAAATTGGTTGGTTAGTCCTGAATAATTTTGGGAGAATGCTCGGGGATTGAAACTAGCCGAAAGCTTTTTTTCCTGATTAAAAATTAATTAATATATTTTACAAAATAAAGATATATATAAACAGAAGTCTCGTAGGTTAGGTCAATTTTCAGTAGCGATATAGTCTATAAATGGAAATTCTATAGATCTATTGTCTTTATCTCAAGATTTAAAATGGTTTTATTCAATGTAATAGTCCATACCCTACTATCATTATTTATTAGTGATATTAATTCGAAAAAATAATTTATAATTGAAATTTAATTATATCAAAATTATATAATTTTCTTATTATTATATAAAAAATAACAGTATTTCCTTTTAAATTATTATCCCCTTAAGTCATTATAATTATAAAACATTCACATAGGTAAAAAACATCCATAAAATTGATCTAATAAAATATGTGTGGTTTTATTAAAAATAAAATCCCCATTTATATAAAAACATGTGAATTTGGGTTCTTGAGCATATATACCATAGGGTAACATCCCTGATAAATATTGTTTGGATAATAACATGATATTCATTCGATTCATAAGAAGTGGGCCTAAATATAAACCTAATTTTAGAGTCCAAGGAAATATCAATGTATGATTCACATGTTATTTACATACCATAATGAACGATATGAAAATAATTTATCAAAAGTATACATGTTTAGTCTCTAAAATGTTCACTTACCATTGAAAATAAAAATATCTAATTTTAAAAAAAAACATTATCGTCTTATTCCTTTAATGTAACCTTTAATTTCATTTCATTAATATTAATTTTTATGAGTACTTATTAGAAAATTTTAATACCTAGTTACTCCTTATATGTGTTGTGGTAATTCCAATATATATCCTTAAAAATTAATTAATTATGATAATATATTATCATACATTTTAATCCGTCAATTTTCCACTGGAAAATATTATTTGAAAAGTTTCATTAAATTGTTATGATTGGTTTGTTTATATTTTTAATTTTAGCATCTTCATTCGATTAGAGACCCAAAAAGTTCATTATGGTCAAGTGTTACTAGCCTTAGGAGATCCTCCCAAATGTCTAAAGGCTTCCGACTATCAGTGAGTATGTAAAGCACAAAAATTGCACAGGATATATTCTAAAGGGATGATTTATATTAGAAAGTAATAGATGGATATGATAATGGTTATGTTTATCGAAGAATTCTACCATAGGGTTCACCCCTATTATATGTGAATAATAAGGAGAAGTGGATAATGATATCCATTGATTATAGGAGAGTCAATGAAAAAATATAAATAACCAGTACCTGTTTTCTCATATGCATGACCACATTGATAAGCTTCATGGTGATCAGTAGGTAATTAATGATTAACTTCATTGTACTTATCATTAGTAAACTTTTTAGAAATATGATTTCACAAATAATATAATTCATATAGGTTTTCATCATTATGTGTTCAAAGTTATTCCTTTCGTTTTAACTAATTAAACATATAAATTTATGAAAGGGATTGAGATAGTATTCATGTATTATATTGATAATAACATGGTGGTATTAATTTATGATATTCATATATAAATTACTGTTATGGGGAGAAAGAATCTCGCATGGGAGTTGTTCACGAGTGTATGAGGAAAAATGATTTAAATGGGAAATGTAGTTCATTAGAATTTTATCTTCCAAAATATTATTTTCATGAACATATTTAATCTAGGGATGGTATATATATTGATCATCATAAAAAAGGTTATACTAGAAGGTAAAATACCTACAACGATAACTAAAATATATATATATTGTGGGTTAACATGAAAATATTGTTGGCTTTATGAAATCTTCATTCAAATATCTAATACATTTGCTAAGTAATCAGAAAATGGGACTAAATTCAGACGTTAAAAGTAATTTCCAATAGTTTTTGGAGAATTGAAGAAGAAATTTATGACTAAAAAATTATTAAAACATACATTTTGTATAATTGAGATTGAATTTTACAGTGATAAATCATTGACAGGTCTTGGATTTTTTCTATTAAAAATATTTTATTGGATTATGAATCTTGATAGTTTATGACCCATAATGTGAATTACCAAATTCATGAGTTGGATTTTGTGGTGGTTATAAAAATGATATTACATGAATAATAATGATATATTCAATCATACAAAAATTGAATATATGTGAAAGATATATGTTTACATAAACATAATCCACTCACATAGGCAGTAAAAACCCACCATAAAGAGTTTTGACTTTATAAAAAAATATTAAATAATGGAATTCTTCACAATATTAGAGTTTATTGGAAGGGATTTCAAGAGGTGTTTTGGACTCAGTTACTTTTGAGGAAATTATTCCCTCCCCAGATGGATGGACAAATGGGGAGGACCATTCAGGATCTGGAGGATATGTTGCAGGAATGTATATTGGACATTGGTCACAGTTTGGAGGACCATATACCACTAACTGAGTTTCTATACAACAATAGCTACCACTCCACCATCAGTATGGAACTGTTCAATGCAGTAATATTGGTTACCCTGCTAGTAACCATTTCACTAGATCGACCCTAGAGAGTCAGTGTATGAACCCAATTTCTCACTTAGGTTTGTATCCTTTAATATTTAGTCTAAATATTTACTTTGAACATAATATGTATGCCTAATGAGTAAGTAAAGGTTTCAAGGGTGTCTGAGACTTGGTTAGAGGATGGAAGAAATCATTTTGGTGAAAAATGGTTTGGCCGTGATTTAGAGTAAACAATGCAGAAATTCCGCACAGTTTGCAAAATAGTGTGATTGGTGTTTTTTAGGACATATTGATATCATAAGTTTGGGGCACAAGTGAGCATCCAAACCATTTAGAAGATGTGACATTGGGCAGAATGGTCTCCCACATTTTTCTCATGTTTGAACACACAGTGCAGACAAACCATGAAGAAGCTAAAATTATGGGTAAAATTTCCAGTTTATCTCTTAATGATATATTTAATCCCTCTTCTCCTCCAATCTGAGAACCGGTAAGATTAATCACCTTTCCTATCATTTTAGATATTTTTTCAGGCTAATCATTTGGATCAAGAGGAATCCATTATCCAATATCTGACCAAGCTTCTTTTTTTCATGTTTTTACATGCAATAGTATGTACTCAAGTACTCATAAGTCATTCTTCTTCCCTCTTGATCTTGAATTAGATATCATCATGTGAGATTTTTCCCCATTACATAGATCAAATCCTATCAGAGGAAAATCAATGGTCGTTAATGAAGAAGGAGTGTCATAAAACCCTAAGGTGGCTGTTTAATAATTAATCCTGAAATTTCATTGATTTTTTGGAATATTTCAGTCAGGCTGACTAGTTTCATTTGAATCCATTTCATAAATTTACATTCCAATTTTATACACATTTGAATCATATGGTTTTTCTCTGTTTAGATATGTGAGTTTTTGTTCATGGTTACCCCCACAACTCAATCCACACCATGTCAAAAGTTGTGCAATAATTGGGGTATTGTTTATGGTATGTTTGAGCCACCATTAAAGTGTGAAAATAATTGATTTTAAAAAGGTTATCCATCCCATAATAATTTAAATTTTATTAATGATAATTTTATAATGGCATGTACCATGTATTTTAACCACTTGAACTTCCTTTGGAATGGGCTTTTAAATGATTATTAAATGTTAAATGTGGAATGGAAAGTATTCTGAGTATATTACATGGCCTTGTAAAAAGTGATTGAATAAATGTTACATGTCCATAGAACCCCTTTCCATATTTCTGGAAGGTAGTGGAGTGAACATCCATAATTGAATATTACTTAATTTATTTAAAGACTTGATTCTTAATTTTCAATGCTAGTTGGTTTATCCAAACTAATGGATGAAAAGGATTGAAACTAATGAATGAATACATGATTACAATATCAAATTGGAATGTACTGACTTTGGTTCTTCTTGGTTTTTGTGAGGAGAATAACTTGGGACTCGAGAACCCCAATCTGTTTCAAGGATGTTTTTTATTAGGTCGTTACCCACCTAGAATCAGATTCTTGTCTATTACCCGGATGCCCAATATACTACCATAGGGTCATTCAATTTATTATAGGATACCATGGATACACTCCTTGGATCTAACATTGACATATTAGTTCCATAGTGGAATCCAAAAGGGTTGTGTCTTCTCATAGACACATTTTACCTTGATTAGTCTCCTTATACTCTGTAGGTGACTTATTATGGAATGCATTGGATTACACTTTTTGAATTACTATCATAACTTTATCTTGACTCAGATAATACTGATCTATCATTCACTGAGATCTATGTTAAATATTACCCTGGAACTCCCTCACTAGATTTAATTTTCAGGTTTCCTAATTATTTCTTGGTAACATCACAACTTATAAAATCTCGATGTGATGTTAGTGCTAGCTACGCCCAACATGTCCTACTACATTTAATTTTAATTAAATAATTAATGATTTGGTTAAATTTTTAGACACCTTATAAGGGCGGAATATGGTAATTGTGTATTAAGTTCTTATTTACTTCATTCCCCACATTATATATACATCCCTACACACTACTATATTCCATTACATAGGATGGATATCAAGGAAACTATTTGTGGTGACCCACTGAGATTTATCTCACACCCTCTCTAGGCATCATTTGGTACTCAGAGTAGATTACAAGACTGTAGGTGTTGAAAAAGAGAATCATATTGCTTCAAACAAAAGAATTCTTGCTGATATGATGGATCTAGATAACAGATGACTGAGTAGGATATTGGGATACATTGATTAGTCATTATTTTCCATTAAAACCTAGAACATGTTATGCCTTTGTCTAATATCCATGTTTAATTATATTCTAGTAACATGAAATTATGTCATCTTTGTCTTAGCTGATATTGTTCTTATTATTCTCATTGATTATTGCCTCAGTTTTCTTCCACTATTTTTTGAAATTAATTCTGATGTTTACTATTCATTCATATTCCTTCCAATGTTCTACACTCTAATAATGAGAGAATAGAGTCCCCATGAATAGAATATAGGCCCTCTCAACAAGTCTGTAGCCTCTGGTGTTCGAGGAGATGTTCTTAAGGACAAGTGGCCAATGGGACTGGGGAACCAATTAAGTGGGATCTGGGTCCAGAACGTCATAATGTGGATTTAGAGTCATGTTTGTTTTCATGCTTTTCATTTTTTTTGAAAATAAATAGAGAATAGAAAAACATAGGACATGTTCATAAGTTGTGCATGGGAATTGAAAACCCATGTTTGGGGTAAAATCCTTATTACCCAGAATACAATTGCTATTCTATATTTCGTATTTCAGATGATATTATTTCACCATTGGGTGATGCAGATACTGTGTGGTATTTTTCATAATTACTCTATTGAAAATTTAATTCATCCATATACTGATGATATTATGGAAATGAGAATTTATACATGCATCATTATAGGCACCTAGAGTTCACATGTCATGCATATTTTAATGGCATATACGTGCATTCCACTAATATACATTTCTTGATATGATTGTGATTGTTGATTGATGTGTTAATATTTTACTTGTAGTTGTATTACATTGGATGTGATTGAGTGATTTCATACCCTAATTCACGAGGTTTATGGTCCATCATGGTTTCAGATGAGTAATATAACAATTCATGACATTATACTATAATGAAATAGGTGTTATTTTTTTTATAGGTGTATGGGAACTGATTCATCGGAAATGACTATCCATTATAAAATGAATCTTGAAATCTAAAATAAAGAGGTTGAAAATCCTTATCCATCCTTGTCCTGTCTATGAAATTTGAAGTAGTGAATTTGGAAATTAACTGTGAAATGACATGAAACATATACTTGAACACTAACTAATTCCTATCCCACTAAGAAGTTATTTTTGGGAATCATGCCTATGGTAGTGAGTTTTCTTGTTTTCGTTTTTTTGTTACTGATGATATCTAATTATTATAATATTATTTTGAGGCGTGTGATTGTCAATTGTAGACTGATTCCTTCACGAATTCCACATATCTTTCACCCGTAGGGTGTTGATGACCATGCTCCAGATATGGTGGGTCCTAAGCATCCAGTGTTACCATCTAGAGTGACACATGAGGCACCAACTATAGTACTAGATCCATGAACAAATTCCCATGTCTTTGATTTTTTATTATGTCTCATGCAGTCCATGCATGGTTCTCTATGGGAAGAACCTTATGATGGATGATTTTACAAACAATTTGCAACAATAGCATCATCATACTTTTTCAGAGGATGGTGGTTATCAGGATGTTGAGTCTTGGATAGAGGTCAAGCTACATATCTTTGAGCATATGAAAAAACCACATGAGTATACATTCAATATTGATACATAAATGATTCATGATTTGACCAAGCATTGGTGGGATGAGGATACCTAAGACGGTTGACATCGACACATGTTATGGATTGATTTCAAGACAACATTTTATGATCAGTTCATTCCAAGGGATGTAAGGGATGACAAAGCTGGAGAGTTCATGCATCACAAAAAGGTTTTTACTTCAGTTACGTTATATTCATCATGTTTCATTGTTTTATATTATCTTTCCCTGCTTCTAGCCAGTGATGAGATTACACTTGCAACACATTTTGAGGATGGGCTCCAGTATGCCATCCAATATTATGTTAATGAATTTATCATTTCTATATTTTTTGAAATAGGTGATAGGCCCTTATTAGTCAGTGTAACCCAAGGGAAGGCATGTGTACCGGGTTTAAAATATCAATGATGCGCCATGCCACTAGTTCTCTTAGAGGCATAAAACATCCCGTTAATTTTTCTCGTCAGGGTAGTGGCAGCCATAATATCTAGTTTGATAGATCTGTGATGAGTTTTCACTATGGAATAGTAGTTCATATGAATCCCAAATGTGACAGAGAATCTATATAGTGTCGAGCTTGCAGTCATATATCTCATCTTTATCGTTTCTACAAGACCATTCCACCAACTTCATGTGGAAAAGGATCCACATCTTCTCCACCAAAAGGATCTATTTTAGTTTCACCATTTTAGGAGAGAAGTTGGAATAAAGATCACAGGTCTGGAAGAGGAGGAGGTCATGGTCATGGTATTTTCACCCATGATCACCAGCACCACTAGCATAAAAGGAATGATCATGGTAGTCCATCAGTTTCATAGGGTCATGAACTAGGTTAGTGGCATTATTTACAACTTATACTCGAGGATCTGGCAGAGGGACCATCTATATTACGAGGTACTATTCTATCATGGAATGTTTTGGACTATATATACAATATCTATATGGTGTAATGACTGTCTATACACTATTGGGAATATAGATGGAGGGCATATGCCAGTGCATGGACTATCCCATTGAGTTTGACATTTACCCCTTCTTGGGGAATCTCTTTTTTCTTGAGATAAAGGGATTCAATATCAATATCAGGATGGGTTGGATAGTACATTACCATGCCTATTTTTAGTACTATCATTGTAGGGTCTCTTTTGCATTAGCTGAAGGAAGAAATTATCTTTTCATAGCTGATCGGGTTGTCCAGGATAGGAGAGATGGAACAATGCATCATGGGCTAGGTGATGTGACCCCCCGAGATTTGAAATCTTATCTTGGAAGATCATGGTCTACTTCAAACTAATTTACCTCAAGTAGTTTATCATTTCTGGTAAGTCATTCCTGATGACATTTCTTGATTAACTCTTAATAGAGAGGTATTTTTTACAATTGGTCTTGTTCCCTGAGAAGATTCAATGTCCATTTCTCCATACAAGATGGCACCTACTGCGTTTCTGGAGCATTAGTGGTAGATAGAGGACCTACATACTAATGTATTTATACAGCCTTGTACACGTTCTAGGGGTTTTCCGGTTCTATTCTTCTATATGAAAGATGAAACCTTAATTATATGTGTGGATTTCAAAAGGATGAACTAGATTATAATTAAGAACCAGTATCCACTACCTTGAATAGATTATCTCTTTGACCAGTTCTGATGAGAAAAGGTGTTCACTAAGGTAAAACTGAGATTGGGTTTTCATCAGGTGCGATTCAATCCACCAGACATACCTCATAGATATTTTTTTAGAATGTATTGTATATAACAATATCCTGTTGTGATATTCCATCTTATGAATGCACCATTCATTTTCATGCCTTTAATTAATAGGGTTTCCCATCCCTATTTGGACTCTCTTGTTGTGGTCTTTTTGGATGACATCATTTTGTAATATCAAACACGTAATGACCATGCCAAATATCATGAGATTTTTTTGAGTACACTTAGAGAACATCCACATTATTCCATGATTTATATGTGCATCTTATGGATCAACATGGTCTAATTATTGGGTTATATTATCTCAAAATCAGAATTATTTGTTGAACCTTAAAAGGTATGTGTAGTAGTTTTCTCTGAGCATCCAAAGAATGTGTTTGATATGAATATTATTATAGTTGATGCTGGGTATTACATCCCTTTCATAGCATACATATCACATTTTTCTTCACCTCTTACTGGACATACAAAGAAGTGTGTTTTGTTCATGTGGTCAGAAGCATGTGATAAAGCCTTTCATGAATAAAAAGGGAGGCCTTTCACAGCACCTATTCTGATTCTTCTATAACATAGTAAAGGTTATATGCTCTTAGAATAATAATTACTAATTTTACTACGAGTATCATTTATGCCTGAAGACTAAGTCATTACATACAGATCTTGGCTATTGAGGCCTCACGTGAGAAATTACCGGATGGAGGACCTCGAGAAAGAAATAGTTGTTCATTCCTTACGTTGCTGGAGACATTATCTACTGGGTGTGAAATTTTTGGTGACTACATATCCCAAGAGCCACATGTATATATTTTCTATGTGTGACATTAACTGAAGATAGCAGGGATAGTTCAAATATATAAATTCCTTTGATTTTGAGGAAGCCTATATTCCTGGAATGGACAATGTGTTCAATGATGCACTGATTCAAAAAAGTCAATTATAGGCCATATAAAAATCCAGTGATTAATGGAAGTTAAAGGGCCTTTTTTCTATAAACTATATAGAGTTTCATGATAGTTATGAGCAGTCTCACCTATCATCCTTAACAGTTACATGTTTACACCTTGAGAAGGTGAAGAGTAGGAAGGTATAAAGTCCAGAACGATTGGTTCTCCAAGTGTGTATGTTAGGAAATAATCCACCACTGTATTGTTCTATGGATAGTGATGACGTCATGTGTCTATGTGGATGTATCTGGGTTCTTTTAGATATGAGATAGGAGTTGATGAAAGAGTCCCATGATTCTTAGTGGGAATTTCATCTAGGAATATCGATGATATATTGGGATATGTGATGCATGTATTGGTGGCCTATAATGAAATGTCAAATAGACAGATTTATCCCTAGGTGTTCCATCTATTTGTAGGTGAAGGTTGAATAATAGTGACCTTCAGGCTTATTACAACCTCTTCCAGTATCAAAATGGTAATGGGAAAATGTTGTTATTGATTTGGTAGACATCTTACCAAGGTCGTTGATGGGTAGTAATACTATCTTCGTAGTCAATGAATGAAAAATGAAATCATCCCACTTCATTCCTTTAATGGAGACATTCTCAATTGATGATTTTGGAATAATGTATGTATGTGAAATAATATTACTGCATGGGGTTCCACGTACTATCGTTTCAGATAGGGAATCTTGTTTCACTTCATGATACTACAAAGGTCTACAGAAATCTATAGGGAATCATTTGATTCTTGGAAAAAATTTTCACCCTTTGACTGATAAAAAATTATAATAGTGAATAAAAGTTCTAGAGGATATTCCAGGGGCATGTGTCCTTGATTTTGGCAGTTCAAGGGTGAAGTAGATCCCTCTCGTCGAGTTCACTTATAAAAGTAGTTTTTATTCGATGATTATGATGGTTCCTTTTGAGGCCATATAAATTAGGCCATGTGGTTCATCCCTATGCTCTATAGAGGTAGGTGAGTCATCCCTAATAAGTCACCATCCTGTTCAGGAGACATCAGAATACGTTCAGCTGTTCAGAATGTATATGACTAATACTCAGTATAGAGAAAAATATTATTCTGATCACCATCGAAGACCACTTTAGTTTGAGGATGGGGATCATTTTTTTCTTCCTGTATCGCCCAGGATAGATAATATATGGTTAAGGAATCAGATAAATTTATCAACTTATTACGTCGGGTCATTAGAAATTCTAGAGAGAGTCAAGCTAGTTGCCTATCCGTTGGTAGTACCTTAGTGGTATTATGCCATGCATGATGTCATTCAAGTCTCACAACATCACAAATATCATTCAGACCTATCTCATACCTTTGATCCTGGGGATGTTTTAGTTAGATGTTGATTCTACATTTGAGGAATATACAGTATGCATCGTTGAACGATGCACGAAAGCTCAATGAGGAATGTGTGTCCCTCTCATATGGGTTCTATAGTGGCACAACCATGTACTAGATGAGACATGGGAGCAGTAAGATGATGTACATTCCCAGTGGCCAGAGTTGTTCTTAGTTAGCATTGCTTTACCCATGGAAGGATAACTTGGGGGAGAGTTCTTTTATGGGAGGAGACTATAAGAACCTATTTTTTCATGCATATATGTATCCTTTTTTTTAGTCAAAATATTTAATTTGGAACTATTATTGATGATAATGAGTTTGTAATGGTTCTGAGGGTTTCAAGGGATGCATTCAAAGCACAAAACCCATCTTTTTGGGGAAAACTATCTTGGTGCATGGTTTAGAATAAACTGTGTACAAATTCCATATAGTTTTCCCAACCATGCTGATGGTGTTTTTCGGATAGACCCATCTCGCATAGTCAATGCATGGTCATTCTAACTAACCTTATAGACGTACCTCTTTTTCAGCTACCTATGCATGGATAGTGTACAGTTTCATTAAAACATATAAAGGATGTGATTTTAGGCAAAACCAGATCGCACAGTTAGTGCTTAGTTTGCAGATGGTTTGACTAACTGTGAATACAAACCATGCACATGCTAGAATTCTGGGTAAAAATTTATGTTTCTCCCTTAATAATCTGTTTACCCACGCTTCTCTCTATTTAGAGAACCAGCGGGATTTATCCATTTCCCCCTAATTTTGGAGGTTTTTGATGGCCAATGCTATGGATCAATAGATCTCCTTCATCCTCCATCCGATCGAGCCCTTATTCATCACGTTGGATGTGTAACGGTAAGTACTCATGTCATGTTTATTAATTCTACTTCTCTATTCATATTGATAATGATATCATCATGTAAGATTTTTTCACCATTTCATAGATATACTCTGATCCTATTAAATTAAACGGTCGATACTAGAAGAGAATAGTCATAAAATCCCATGTTTGGTGGTCTATAACTCATCCCTAATGTTTGTTGATTTTGGGAATACTTTTTTTGGGCCCACCAATTTCATTGGAATCCATTTCATAAATTTACATTCCTTATTTATACTTGTTATAATTATATTGTTAATATATATCAAAAAATGTGGTATGTTTTTATTTTTTACACCCATAAATCAATTTACCCCATGTCGAACTTTATTCCATAATAGGGTTTTAGTTTTTTTTGGCATGTTTGAGCCACCATTCGGGTTTGCCTTTGCCTGACCTTCCAAAAGGTGAGCCGTACCATAAAAACCTACATTTTATTAATGAGACTGATGAGACTTTCATAATGGGATGTTCTATGTATGTTAAACACTTGACCAACCTAATGTAAAAGCATTCAAATGATTAATAAATATGAAATGATAAAAGGAAAGTATAATAAGTATATAAATTTTCCTTTTCAGAATATATTGAATAATGGATTCTTTTACAAAGAACCTCATTTCATATTTATGGAAGGTAGTGGAGTGAACCACAATAATTGAAAATTTCTTATTTATTAATAGAGACTTGATTAAACAGTTACAACACTACATGTCCTATACAAAATAATGGAAGACAAGGTTTGAACCTAATGAATGATTGCATGATTACAATGTCAAATATGAATGGACTGACAATGGTTTACCTTGGATTCTGCGATGCGAAAACCATGGGACCTGAAAACCCAATTCTAATTCAAGGATGTTGTTCTAAATAGTTGATACCCATCTAAACATTAGTTATTTTATATTCCTCATATTTTGTGTATACTACTATATGTAATTTTTCATTATTACAGTATAACTCGCATACACTACTTGGATCTAGAATTGACTTATAGGTTCCACGGTGAAAACCCATAGGGACACATGTCTTTGTTTATTCCCATTTTACCTTGGTCGATCACCTTAGACACAGCCATCAACTTAATGTTGAATAACATGGATTAAACTTATTGTATTACACACCTACCAATTGCCTATACTCAAACACAACAGAGTTAGCATTCCATGAGATCTACGATACCTTGGTTAATACCGTGGAACTCCCTCACTAGATATCATTTGCAGGTTTACTTTTTATGTCTTGGGACCTTCCCTTCTAATTCTATCACGAGTTGAAGTTAGTGGTGGCTACACCTCCTGTGACCTATTACATTAGAATGGTAATTAATTAATTAATGAAATAGTGACATGTTCTGACACCAATTGATGGTTGAAGTAGGTACATGGGTATTTAGTTACTTTTTAATTCTTTCTTCGCGTTATATAATCATGCATGTAATCTAATATATTACATTACACTGGCCAGATATTATAGTCACTGTAGGTGGTTTCCCACTAATATTTAAGTCACACCATCTCCGATCACTGTTTGGTACCTAGAATAGTTTACCAGAATACATGTGTTGATAAAGGGAAGCATAAAATGTTGAACATTTGATTTCTTTCCAATAATATAGAGCTTGATAGTAGATTACCATGTTGGATCTCAAGATGATTTGAGTAGTGATTGTTTTCCATAAATTTTGGGAACATGTTGTTCTTTTTGAATTATATCCATGTTTCATGTTTTATAGTTACATGAAATTACATCACCATTGTCTTAGTTCATACAGTTATTGTTATTCTTGTTATATATTTCATCGGTTTCCTTTCACTATTTATTTATATTATGTATATTATTTACAATTAATTAATTTTTTTCGATGTGATACACTCTTCTAATAAGGGAATAGTATCCCAACATACACACTCAAGGCCCTCATTTCTAGTAGGAAGCCTCTATAATTTTGAGAGATACACTAAGGCCATGTCGCCACCAGGCTCAGGGTCCCCATTAAAAGGCATATGGGTCTGATACTTCATAGTTTAAACTCATGGGTCTATAGTTGGTATGAGCTACCACTGGAATTATACAGATCACCCAGGAGCGGATGATGACTACACATATATATCCAAATTCTTTTGATGATAGAAAAAGAAGACCTCCATAGTTTGTGGAGGGATACCAAGTCTTACTTCGTGTCACACCTCAATGAGGGTTTTGAAGATTTGGCTGAGGTAGCATGTTATCTCTAAGGCCCATCAGCTATTTTTAGATTCCCAATATAGTTGGAGATTTTTAGTAGCACCTAGATCTACCACCATAGTTTTACTGTGTACATGATCTCTTCCTCATTCCACAGTTGTCCACATAGGTGCACGATATAAAAAACATCATCGACATGGGAGGGCTTGACATCAATGATATAGAGACCTTTTATGAGTACTATTTAGAGATCTAGGATCTGTAAGAGAATATCCAAATGGGTAAAAAGTTACCATGGTGTGTGTCATGTGGATGCACAAAAATCTTTTGGAGAGCACGTGGGAGTTGGAGGCTTAGATTCTTTCCCAGAACCTGCATTTGTTAGAGTATACATTGTTTTTTATTATTGGGGACGTAAAACCCTAAGCTGGGGAGAATGTAATGTCTCAACTTTTCCATGTATTTTTTTGAAATAAATTTTGAAATAATATTGATTAAATTTTTTGTAATGACATGTGATTCTGATGCCTTGACTGCTCGTATTACATTCTTGAATTAAATTAATCTTTTAAAAAGGCGCATGTGATTGGTTTTTCTAAATCAATGTAATATCTCTTAAAATGTTTCCCCAATCAAAAAATAGAGGGAACCATTGCATTTATAGAAGTGAAGTTACCATAGGTGAGTCCTACAATCCAATATCATGGGTCGGCTACAGAAGATAACTTTCAGAATTTTTAAATGGGAAAAAATAAATAGATAATTTATTTTATTTTAAATGTTTTAATGACACAGTGACATGTTTTTTTGATTTTATATAACTAGGAGTTTGATGATAGGCTCATAATCAAGAATAACACTCTATAATCCTATGGATCTTTAGATAGGATCCCCCATTGGATAAATTTTTATGAAAGGCGATGAATGACCCACTCATGGATCGTTTCACAGCATGTTTGAAGGATCACGTAGACAATATAATAAAATCTACCACTCATTGAAAATCGATCTAGATGTTTTTATTTAAAATTCCATATTTTATTGTTTATTGATTTGGGGAAAAATTCTGATCAACCTACAAATAGGTTGACCCATGGATCGATCATTCATGTGGGTGGTTCAAGTTGTGGGAATTTTTTTTGATTACGTTTATGGTTTTGATTATCCTTGGTTGTTATCTTGGTCATAATAACGTGACTGAATCAACACCATAATGAACAAAGAAATAGGTTTTCTCCATTTTGATTATGAGAATTCTTCTACTGACCCTGTGTGTTCATCGTGTTCTTCACGGGGTAATGAACAATGGATCATTGGGAATCCATCTCAGAATGCCAAAATCCCAAATAGTAGATCCAACATAGTGAAATCCTGGTAAAGGTGTGGCAATGATGGTGGTAGACAAATCTCCATGGCTTAGAAGAAATCATCCTTTGATATTTCTTTGTCTGGATGATATAAATTAGTTTTTGGGTTTGATCAAATGCTCGAAACCTCTCGTAACATTGATGGCCTGGTGGGGTTACCTTAGATCGTGTCTTTTGAGGAAAATAAATGGTTGGATCATGAATCAGATGAGAATATAAGGCAGGATAATGAATAACATCATTAAAAAAATAAGATGACGATCATGGAATATTCTACAAAGAACATGGTTTGTGGGGATGACTCATCGACGACTTGGGTTCAGCACTATAGGCAGCAATGACATGACATTTTAACACTATGACATGGAATATGGGTCCTTACATGGGACTCACCACGTATCACATGCATTACATATATACATGGTGGAGTACACGGAATATAATCCACTACATAGAAAAACTAGGATGGTGACATAGGTTACCGCATGTACCGGTTCACGAGTTTACATACACGGGTTGAATCCGTGTGTGGGAACATGACCAACATACATGGAGCGACACTTAGATAGTAGGACATGGGGTGTTAATATTCTAAAAGCAATGTATATCAATTTGTACCTGAAATGTCTTATGACATGAAATGTTTCACATGGGTAGTACCTAGGGTCAAGGGACATGGATTGTGACACTTTTAAAAGCTCTATACTCTCATACACATGGCCCTATATTCTTTCCCATTATACCTTGGAAATGTTTCATTGGGATAGTTACTCATTTTATCATTCCCCTGAAGTCCAAGTATCATTTCCATCAACATGAGTATGATTCCTTTTGTAGGACATTCTATATAGAGATAGATTCCTTCATAGAGGCCCATAATGAGACCCTTCATCCATTATTTGTCCTACGTAGAGTCAGGTATCAACATGACCAATCCTAGAGGATGTTGATCCTCAACCTAGTGGGTGAATCTGAATGACTTATGGTATACAAAAAATGGTCTAGTATTTTTTCTCATCTGTGTATCATGATCATCTCCCACTAAAGAGTGAGTTATCCCGGAATGAGTGTATATGTTATCTGTTCAGATATATTAGTGTATCTATCCTTCTCATGATACATATCGATGTGTAGTACTTTTTTGAAGGATTTCATCCGATCTATCAGGATCATGTATAAAGTTCAATCAGATAAGCACTTTATGCAATCATCAAATTGAATCCCTAGCACAGGTATGTGGACATTGTAACTTATCTCTTCACTACAAGTCTAGGTTTCAATTATATCTAGATGTTTCTATTCATATGATTTTTATAGACATATACATTGTAGATTTGAATGTACCTAAACTTGTGTTTTTTTTCATTTCAGGGTCCCTTGCTGAGTATTACTATACTCAACAATTCATTGACTCTACCTACACATGTCGTGTCTTATGTATACCAGTAGCCTTTTGATGGAGTCTAGGGCAGACCCAGACAAGATCGAGTTTCATGATCTTCCCTGTAGGCCATGGTTTTCCTCCAGTTTCAAGCATTAGTCTTAGTACGTTTCATTATTATAGTTTGGACTTCGTATATTGAATACTCTTCCTTTTGGTGGGCTTGTATTATGGAACAATTACATTCCCCTCCCATTACATGATGTTTTACTCTATTGGTTGGGTTTAGTTGTATGATTGTGTTTTTTTCCTTAATTATTTTGTTAAATTTCAACATTTGTGGTCTTGGAAACGTGTGTTTCTATAGGTATTGATGAAGTTCCTCCCACCTTAGTGATATTCCTACACGGTTCTAGTTACCATACCAAATCCAATTGGAGGCAGGCCTAGATATTTATAGTGTGGAACTCACCGGTATGGGTGATGACATAGAATTATACAATCAACAAATGTAAACATAAATCAGTTAAATCCCTACAACATTGAAATATATATAGTACTACTTATTTATATATAATAATTATTAATTGAAACTATATAATCAATGAGATTCATATTAACATTATTATTATATAACTCAATAATCTAGCACCAATGGTGTACATATCATAATACATTATATATATGTTTCAATCCCTAGAATATGAGGATTTTAAATTTCATTTTAATTTTGTTAGAAAATAAGAGAACATATATAATTCAATGTGATTCTATTATTAAAAATTCAAAATTCAATGTAGTCCTTGAGTGTATTTTTTAAAAGTGACTACTAATTCACTTTGAATCCAAATTTCCAACATTGATAAATTCTTGGGAACCATCTACACCATATGTGAGTCAATTTCAAAATATACATGGGAAAAAATCCATAATTCATATCAATTACCAAGAGTGTAATAGATGGAATGTGATCAATATATTGTATATGAACACCTGTATGGGGTGATCATGGTTCAAGATCAACACATATAACATACGGATTAAATAACCATTAATTTGTTAGTGAAGGAATATTGTGAACCTAGTACCATGGATATTTAAATATTTTGAGGATATTCACCAATATATATTTATGTTTAGTAAGCGTACAGGTAATATATCACTGTCGTCATCATCAAGGACAATTCTATCAAATACCTATTAACTTGTGTCCTTCTTTAAAATTTTATTACGGATACATAATTGATATATTAAAATGAAACATGAATATATCTTCTCTTATAGAAACCATCATCAATTTCTTATAAGACACTCATAATAACTGTATAACATAATAACATATTAAATTCCCACTTTTATTAGTAGGATAATATATATATACCAAAAAAATTAAACTATGCCTAAATTATAAGAATAATAAAATAATTACAAAACCAAATCAATAAAATTATTTGGAAAATAATACAAGGCACATAATTCATATTCAATTGTAGTAATATCTCAAACTAATATAGCCATCAAAATAATTAACTGAAATTTTTAAAACAATTATTCGTAAAAGATACATGTATTAATTTTAATATCTCAAATTAAATTATTTCATTTTCCACATAATCCCCTAGATATCATATAATTGGGCATAGATTTCACTTTCTTTATTGGTATTCTATCTCTATAATATGGAAAAAAACATCCTCTTATGGTATATAATTCCCTATTAAATTACAAGATATTATTTCATCAGTGATGGGGACATCACAAATCAATAGTCACCCATATATAAAAACCGCTAATACAAATGAGTATCATGTTAACTAATGAGTTTTTTAATTCTCATATACTCTATTACACGAATTTACAATGATGATGCCTCTTGTAAAACACATCAAGAAGACATTTTCCACCATAGATAATCATTCTTAAGGTCCCCACTATATAAATATTCTTTAATCATGACACCAGTCACTATAAATTTATAAAATAGTGAAAATTAATTTTATAAATAATGAATGAACATTTTTCTACTTATTAATTTTTAATTTTAACCATGTAATTACATAGAAAAATTAATATAAAAAATTATTAAATGTCATGAAATAATACTTATTACTATAACTGAGACTAAAACATTTATATGATACAATAGGATTCATGAAATTGTATACTTTATAGGATCCAACTCAACTATAAATATTTTCCTTCCATAAAAACATTACATATTACAAAAATTGGATTATAATCGAAATTATCTTTGTAATTATTAAAAAAATTGGGAATGAAGTAGTAAATGTCGATAATTGGTGATATATATAGTATGAAATTAGAAATATGAGAAATTGGATATGACATTAATGTTAATATTTTATGAATGTTGGTCAATATAGTCATTGGTCATAATGAATATGGGTAATAAATCCATTATAATGTTCTTGTAATTATTAGCCTATATTTAGGGTCATACAATGTCTTAATTTAATGTTGAATGATATAATAAGAGAAAAATTCTCTATGAAGATGCCTTTTGTATTTAATTTATTCAAACATGGATGGGTGGTAGGGTCTTTGGGGTTCACATTTGGTCAATCCAATGAATATAGTCAATATGTACGACTATAATGAAATCTTTTATATGAGAAGTTCATGTTAGTAGAGATCACCACTAGGTTGCTGTTAGCTAATCCACCTAATAAAACAACCTCAATCATATTCAATAACGATAGGTTGTAGGTTGGGAGAAATAAGTTGTATATTATCTATTCATTAGTATAATAAATTTTTAATATTCATTTTAAAAAATAAATTATATTTTTTCTAAATGCTTGTTTATTAATAATTTATTTACTTCACATGAATATAAGATAAATTTGAAAAATATAATTTTGAATATAAATAAAATAACATTCTATTGTCAAAAAAATATACACTTTTATGATACAGTTATTATAATGTAAATTTATATTCTTGCAATAGTCTTATAAAATATTTCTTTTATTAAGATAAATGATAGTATAATATCATAACGTCTAAGAGAATTATAATAATTTTATGAAAGGTAACTGTGTCGTAAAAATGATTATTTTTAAATAAATAATTTTATTAAAATTAATCTTAAAATTACCATATTTGGAAAATTTGATTAAAATGGAAACATTATACTTGAAATAAAGATAATAAAATAATGTTATGGTTAAATTTTGAGAATTTCCAACAAAAAAGATTATGATTTAGTGAAAAGTGAAAATATACTTTTCTGTTTTTTTTTGTGTTTTATTACATCAAATATATGTAAAAGTATTAAATAATTAACTACATATAATAGTTTTAATTAAAAATAATATTTTACTAATATTATGTACATTATTGTATATAAATCCTTTTTCAAAAATATAAATGTTATTTCAAAGTATAAATTTGTATTATAGTATTTTAAAACAATATTTCGTATTAAATTTCGTTTTCCATGTCAATGTAATGGTATAAAATGGATTCAGGTTGTGATGGGAAAAAATTATAAAAAGTAAAAAATTACTACATTTAAATGAAAACCCCATAGGATAGATAATGGTTTTTCATATTCCACATCCATGAAGTTGAAGAACTATATTTAGAAATTATTAAAACATTTCGACTCTTTTACTAGAAAGCCCCCTCTCAATCCCACAATTACTCACCCAATCATAATCATTTATCCATTATGGTGTGCTAATTTAATCAACGAAAGATTAACTCTATGGTTTCATTATAGTCTTATATTCCCACCACCATGTTCTAGTATACAACACTTCATAGTAAGGGAACTCTCCACATCTTCTTTTCAATCCAAGTACCTCATTTTTTGTATTTATTATAAATGATGAGGTAGTTTATATTCATACAATTTATATTATCCCATAAATTCCAAAAAAAATATTGTATATTAGGGACCTTTTTCCCTCCCATTAATTCATATTTTTAATCCATGTTATATTCATGTCATGCTTCCAAATTCATTTCATCAATTTCTTTCTTTTAAAATAATTATTATTATATTGTGAAGACCCAAAACCCTTTATTAACCATATTTATTCCAAAATATATTATTATAATTTATATATTGTGGATTTAAAATTTTAGAACGTAAATTATCTTCCCATGATTGAGAAATTATGAGGTGTTTAATTTATAAAGAATATATTTACTAAATGATTTTATGTGAGACTTATTCATTATTCTCTAGGTGTTATTGACGAAATAATTTTTTATAATCTTTGTGTCTTAAATTAATTAATTATTGTGATGTTTCCAATTAATATTTCACTAATTCATTGGGTAATTAATTAGTATACGTGTTGTGGTTCCATTCTGGAAGGCTCCTCTTTCTGGATGGATCAAATTCAATGTCTATGGTGCCTCGAGAGGGAACCCGAGTCCGGAAGGTTGTGGTGCCATTATTAGAGACCATCTGGGAAAGTGCCATGGCTTCTTCTTCAGAGGATGTGGTATGGCCTCGGTCCTGGAGGCAGAAATGTTTCGAGTGATTCATGCTATTGATTTTTCCAAACAAAATGGTTGGAACAATCTATGTATTGAAAGTGATTCAACCACTGTTATCCATTCTATCTGGAAGGGGGTAGTGCAAATTTCCTGGACTCTCACTTTTTAAAGGATTAATTGCCTTGCATCGCTCATAGATCTCAACTTCAACGTCACACATGTTTTCCGTGAATCGAACAGGGTTGCTGATAGCCTTTCCAACAAGGGGATCAACCCCGATATTACCTGGCTAGATGATTTTCCTTGTGATATACTCCTGTTTTTTATTAAGGATTGAAATATGATTCCTTTTTTTAGACTTTTGTAACTCCTTTTCATTTTAGATCAATAAACTGTGCCTTGGTCTTTGAATGAGGCACCACCTTTTTAAAAAAAGTTAGTATACAGAGACTAATGTTTTATTATACCATTGTGGATAACCACTGTAGTTATGTTTTATGACATCATGTAAATACACCATTGTTGCATGCTTTGGAATGCATCATTTTTTTTGTAGAAACATTTCAATACTTTGATTTTTTATCATTCTATTATCATATTACATAGAAGCTAACGGTCACTATCTATTGTGATATAGTATGATCAAAAGCTAAATATATATATTTTTACTTTACATTGATTTCTACGCATCCTTTTATTTTGAGGTCTATCCCCGAGAAATCACATATAGTGAGGTTAAATAGAATGGAATAATAAATAAGTATTTCTATGGGATTAAATAAATTAAATGATTGTGTTTTTGATGTAATTCATGTATTATTTATCTATTTTCAAAATAATAAATCTAAAAAAACACATCAATGTTATTAATGTAATACAATGTTATGTTATTATGTTGAAAATCATGCATTAAAATAGAAGATCAACATAAATCCCACCCAATGAAATTTCATGCATAAAAAATAATATCAAATTGAAAAATTCCTTTTATCATGACAAAACCAATCTCAAAAGAATTAATTGCCACACTCAATACAGTTTTGAACAATAATATATCTTTCTTCACAAGGTTATCTACGACAATACTCAAATTTATTTATCAATAAATTGATCTAATTATAAATATATGTGATGATTTTACATTTACATATTTTATTGATTAACATAATCATAATAATATTAATAAAACTAAGGAGTATTATATATTGTGTTCCTATATAGAATTTATGAAATCAAAATACATATCACACAAATCCCTATGATGTATTGTATAAATATCGAATAGCATGCACCAATTAATTATATATAAAAATAAAACCATAAATAATAATTAATTTAATTAGAGATAAATTTTATTATACCACTTACCAATTTGGGTTAGAAGTAACCAATAAATTACAACATTTTGAGTCACCCATGATTTTAAAGAATCAGAACATTATATAAAAAAATAAATAATTTAGGATTTTTTTGAAACGTATAAAATATGTAATGAATAAATAAATAGATATTATATATTGGATTAGAATTAAACATATAGGTTACTAATATAGATTGCTCTAATAATGAACCAAAATTATAGTAAATTAATTGGTGAGAATAAAGGATATAATGGTCAGGTAGTTCTCCCTTGGTCACTATAAGAAGAAAATTAAAGTAGGGATGTTATATGTGTTGACATAAAAACTATTATTCCTAAAACAAAAATTAAAAGCACATTATGGGGATAATAATTTGCAAAAACACTACTACCAATTACTAATTGGTAAACTAAGGTCCATACCTCAGTACGGAACTCACCATATAATGATGGATTCCCCTAGGTACACAGTGTCATATAAAACACTTTATTGAACACAAATAAACCTCCACTCCTCAACTAGACCCAGTAAAGATTAACAATTTAAAAAATATTATAACCCAAAATTAATTCCAATCTTCTAGATTTAGATTATATGAAAAAATTTTGAATAAAAAAACCTCAAAAATAAATCCTCTTGATCTCATTCAATTAATCGAACTACCATGAATTAATGTAATATATTATAAACCCCCACCAAAAAATTTATCATCTATGATAACTACTCTCATGAATTAAATGTATTTTATTTAAATACTACAATCATATTCATTTCCCACATTTAGTCATCAAATGAAACATGAATACATCTTCCAATCCTAATGACAATAATATCTCATTGTTTGAATCCTCACATATATATCCATTAATACTCAAAAGATATATCAATAGATGATATCTAATTTTATAAATATTTCCTCAAATTTAAACAGACGAAAAATGATCCAACCAATACTCAAACTAATAATTTACACCAAATTCACATATAAAAAAATAAACATAATTCTAATAGACCAAATTTTATAGTAATAATAATTTCATGACTTTTGATACCCATAAAACACTGTTATTTCCATTTAAATTTATCATAATCATCATTTGTAATATGAAAAATACATAAACCAATTCATAACATCATATTGAAATTACAAAATAATCTATTATCTATTCTTAGGTATTCCCATAAATTTATAATCTTTATCATTAGTTTCATAATATCATTTTCTTATCCTTTTGGGTAAAATTAGTAGTTAGGTTGTTTTTTATGACATATAAGAAATCATGAGAATAGATTTTAAACATATACTAAAATGATGAATTTCTTTGAAAATGTTGTGTTTTCTGAAAAAACATTAATAAGAAATCATTTTATTAGTTTTTAATGATAAATAATACATGGGAACATGTTTTATATGGATAAATAAAGATAATAATAAGATATGTATGACAATTTCTAGTAGTATTACATAGTTCTTGATGAATAATGTATCATTCATTGAATCATAAGAGTATACAACATATTCAATACTATCCCATGGCCATGGATAAAAGTGTTTCTTTACCCAATGTAACCTATATTATCTCCTTATATTACATTTGATATTTCCATAATCACATAGAGACACTATAAAATACATACATTACCAATCCTATATAACATCAAGGAATAATATTGTGATGCCTTAGACCCAAAATCCACTTTATTGGTGCCCTGAGCTAGGTGGGACACCAAGAATCAAGTTCATCTCCCCAAATGAAAGGGGATATGACTAATATTGTGGCCCTTGGGTGTGTCTGTAGGGAGACTATGACATATTTACCAGAGTGCATCACAGTGGATAAATAAAAATATATGTAAATATTGGAAGAAATGTAATTAAATTGTTGAAGTTGAATACGATGATAAATAGAAAAGGGTAAAAATAACTGAATATAAATGAATTACTAATGATGATATTTTATGTCTCTAGAAAACTGGAAGAGATGGATATATGTCAGTTGGCATAATATCTTCCAAAAAATTATAAAGGAAATAAAATGGTTATCCCAAACATCTTGGGATCTGGCACAGTCATATACTATCAATATCATCCTAGAAAATAGGAAATAATGTGTTTGTAGCCATATTCTTCTCTTTATCAATAATGGAAATCATGTAGTCTGCCAAAGTAACCAAAAAGTTCCTAGAGATGGTGTGATATAAATATTACTCGCCCACCCCAACAATGACTATATCATCCAGATTTTGTAATGGAAATGTAACAGTGTGAAAGCATTTGTATATAGATAAATTCATTACAATTTAACTAGATACACAAGTACCTAGTTCATCAATTATTCGATGTCTGATGATGTTAATTGTTCATTAATTGATAATTTCATGTTTAAAGATATGTCACATGATATCGATAGTGATGGATTTAAGATATATGAAACAAAACTATAATGATTTTTTATGATAATATTCTTAGGTAATAACCATGGAAAAATATAAAGTAAGGGTCTCTAACTATGTAATGAATGTTTCTCGATAAAATGTATGAGTGTAATACAAAGTGTATATTCCAAGGAAATTACACAACAGGATACCTACCAAGTCCAAGGAGTTCATGCAAGGTAAAACAAGGCTAATAAATGAATGGTCCCAATTAGATTTAACCATGGAACCTACTTTTTAATGATGGATCCAAGAACTATATCCAATTTATCCTGTAGAAAAACAAGATGGATATTATGGTGTAATTATCGGTTTCCAATGTTAGATATGATTTGGGTTCTAGGTAGGACTCAACCTATGAAATCTGTATCCTTTAATTTGGAATGGGGACCCCATGTGCATGAGGCATTCCATCTAGAATCCATGGGAACCTTGAGTTAGGCCACTCTAATTTCGATAATGATTTCATATATATATTTCGTAAGGTTCAATCCATTACCTATAATTAATGTTAGAATTAATATTGAGCATGAAACCATTTAATGAAGTCATAACTGATCAATAAGTCCATTTTGTTCAAAACTTTCCATTCATTAGTGTGATGAGGATATCTAGCATGAAGCAGTTAATTTAATCCATTTATGGAATTGTCAATAATAAATTTTTACTCGGTTACCTTCCCCCAACATTGATATGGTTGACGGAGACATTAAACCATTTATTTAATTTCATTCAGTATTGTGAAGTCATATACATATTATATTTTCTAATTTTTTATTTAAATTTTAATTAATTGTTGAAGCACTTACCATAGATAGGTCCAGTGGTGGGAATATATGATAATTTAAATTATGGAATTCAAAATATAATAAAATCCATTTACTATATAAATGTTTACGTTAGACAGGTAAGGACAAGTAATACTCGAATGGCATATGAAATGTGTCAAAACATTTAAAAAAACTATGGGGAAACATCTTTCATGGATGGATTAATTTGTGGGAGTAACCACGAAAAAAATCACATATTTGGAAATAGAATACACATATAGTAATAATTATTATAACCATGTAATATAAATTCAATAAATAGCACCTGATGAAATTGGCACGCCCTATATGAGAATTCTATATTAAACATTCTTGAGGGATGATTTATAGAAAACCCACTGTAGGCTTGTATGAAACACCATGTCCAATATCAGCATCTAATATGTATTTGAATGGAGATGATATGTGAAAAGGAAAAATACATTGAAGCAATGATAACTACGTCACGAGCAAGATAGATGAAGACCGAGTAAAAAGGAATCGATTACTTATCGTTACACATCTAATGTTATGAAAGGAATATCGAACGGAACTCGGTCGATTGATAAATCATGATCCATATTTTATTCTTTCATAAAAAAAAATATTGGTGAAATGGAGGATAATCCTACTATAAATTATATTAGGGATGTTGGAGGGATTAATTGGATCATTAAGGTTAAATTTATAAAATATCACCAAATTTAGCTTTTGGATGGTTGGTATGAACAGTTTACCAAAAAATGCACCAACCATACATAGGTACCTTGAGAAGAGGGTAATATTATGGTTAGGAAATACTATCAAATAAAATTGTGAGCCAATCAGGCATGATTTCCCTACTCGAAAATTCAGACCTTCAGCACGATTAGATCTAACAGTGATCCATACCCGCATGACATACTCTAACCATGTAATTGGGTTATTTCATCAAAAAAGATTGGCTTCTAGGCTTAAAAAAAATTCCTAACACCCTTTGGAAATTTTATAACTCACTATAATCAATATTTGGTAAGAATAAACAATTAGATAGGAATATCAATGATCCATACCTGGGTGAAAAACTTGGTTCTAACATTCTTCCACCATTAAGAGAAATTAACCATGAGTTCACCTTCTAAGTGATGTTATCCAATGTTTGAGAACATATCTAGCCATAGAGAATGTATTTCGGGATCTCAACCCCAAGTCTCATCCTTCACATGGACGTGCTTTTATAGCACTTGTACTAGAGGGACATACCATCCCATAGAGCCTTCGTGATCTAGTCAAAGATGAATACTAGATACTTCTAAATGGAAGCATCATCATCTAACTCAAAATATTTGGGATCATAGTAATGAGGCAAGTCAGATTGACATTGGAGAAATTATGAATCATGGAAGAGGTCATTCATTTCATGGTAACTCTAAAATAGTAGCAACTGATAGGCTACCACCCCGACTCTCTCTAGAATCTCAAACAGAACTATATAACAAGGAGAAAACATCCCATATTTTTTTTTTCATTTATTCCCTAATTTGAGTGATAATAGAAGGAAAACATGATCCCAAACCTCCAACTCTAGAGATCATAAACGAAGATCATCATAATATCTCTATCAAGACTATGAAGCAATCATACACTTCTTTTCCTTGAGATGTTTTAGAAACTACAAAAACATCACCCAACCTAAAAGGTATCTGATGTCTCATTGAAATGGAAATGTAGAATTTCAAAACCCCCTACACACCATCATGTTTACCTTATGAATAAATTTCATAATCCATTATAACCCTAGAAACTACTCGTCTTACATTTGTAAAATTGAAAGGGGGCTTACTCGAGCCCTCTTATCAAGAGACATGATCTCATCAATGTCTCATTGAACATATAGTCAATGGTGATCTCCCTCATGAATTTAATATCAAAATGGGGAGAATTCCAAACAAAGTTATCTCCACTATTGGAATTATCTTACAAAGTTCACCTCTATGAATTCTAATGATGCTTCTCACGTGTTTTTTTCCAAATCAACTAAATAGATGATTACCTACTAATAACTTTTCGATGTCATGTTTTCATTCAATACAAAGTCATGAATGAAACAAACATAACAAACATCCAATTTATGATGTAACCAAAAATTTTCATCCACCTACCATATACATTAACCAATTAGGATAACTGTCAAACTACCTCTGTCAAACCATTATCAAAGATGATCACCATAAAACGTTTGTACATCAGAAACTGAACTACAATGCCTTCTTCCAAGGCATCCTGCATTTTCTCCCAAAGTCGTCCACCGAAGACCGTAACTAATGTCCAATGAAATTCCTCAGTCACCCATCTTCGTTCCACATAAATAGTTGGGATTTGGCATGATCAATGGTGTAACCCAGATCTATCCCAACAGATTTCTCACCCCATTTTTACATAACATTCTAGAATGACAATATATGCAAGAAATATTGAATTCATTACAAATGAGTGTAAGGATCTATACCTTAGTTGTCCATACACAATGTTATTAGTGATGCCTTATTATATGCTAAAATTATTAGGTGGAAAAATTGACTGGTATCAAAATATTATTCATCTTTTAGTCATGTTAGAAGAAAGTGGATGGTGGTTAGGAGTCCATCTAAGGAGATCCGACTCGAGAACCACAGATCATTAAAGAATAAAAAATATTTAGTAAAAAATTGGATCTAGTGCTCAAATATTTGAGAGGACACTAACCATACCACAATATTTTAAACAATATAAGGGAATTAGACTAACACACTCATAGTTAATCAAAGTTGACAAAAATATCTGGGACATGCTCATCTCTTTATGATTATTATACTAAAATGTATCCATGATTTTCAAGACGATAATGAAAACCAGTAGTGGTAAAATTACCCTTAAATAAGATAAAATTCACATGTTGATGCATCGTTAAAATCAGATCACAGTCCTTCACTACCCAAGTTATCTCATGATTACATAGGCTAAATTGTGAAATTCTGTCCAGGTCTAGTTGTGTTTTTCAATGGTTTCATAAATTGCAAACCTTTTAAATATCATACATATGGGAAAGCAATGACATGATACCATGTTGAAATCCTTATAGTAATTCAATCAAATATATCCATTCCTAATGGTCCTCATAGGATGCGACCCTTATACATTTAAGGACATGTATTTACCAAAGCAGATGTTGTGTTTCCTAGTAATTTAAAGGAGAGACAAAACTACTGCTTTTAAGACCAATAGATCAGAATCACATTAACATAATGCATTATAATCATTCAATTTAAGATTACATATGTTATGGTATTTTTCCTGAAGGCCAGAAATTAATTGATCTATGTGGAAAAACACCTAAGTATCTTGAAAGACATCCCCAATTTTAAGATGAACTTATTTCCTTTAATACCTATGTCATTATACTATGGAGATGACCTGTTAATGTACTTAATAGTACATGGATGAATGGTTTTTTACATATCCTAACGGATTCATTATATCATTTTTCAACTCGATGGTTACCACCTATGTGAATGCATACTACCCCGTGGTTTCAAAAACAATACATCACCTCTATATTATCCATAGACTATCCTCCCTATGTATCCGAGAATTAAGTGGTTCATCCAATAGGGTTAACCCAAAGTTGTACTACCCCATATGACCTTTATACTAGACAAAAATAAATCAAGTATACCATCATTGTGTATGATGAAAGGGTAAAAAGACCTATGAAATGTCTCACCATTCCCTTGACATGTATAACCTATTGAAATAGAGCATTATTCATTGATCGAGACCATTGCACGGTTCAAGGATATACAGAAAAACCCTTTGAATAAGGGTGTCATTTATATAGTAAGATTCCTACTAGGTTGAAACACCATAAAAACACCAAACATAATAAAATGACATCATTTTGCAGTACATTTTTGTTGTAAGGGTGCTACCTATCATGACTACGCCCTCGTGAAGAACAATAATCGAACATGTGTTTAAGTCATGCTAAACAAAACTAACTAGGATCAAAATTATATAAATTATGTAATTATATGAAGGAAAAGGGGATGGAACATACTCACCTTTCAATTCAAAGGAAAATAAATAAGATGTTTTCACCGAGTGTACCACATACAGGTTTTATGATTAAGTTCATTAAACTTATCAATATTAATCATTTAATCATTCAAAAGTTTCAAATAGAATCTCAAGAAGAAATTTCAAACATGAGCACGAGGTACCTAAATTATCTAAAACTACATGGCATAATAAGAATTTTATATAAAAATTCATGTTAAATAATAATAATTTATTAACATAACGACATACTTAGATGTTTTATCACACAATACCATTACACAGATTATTCTTTATAAGAGGGTCCCATCATGCTAACCTAAGATCATCTGAAACCCAATCATATTGTAGTATCATTATATATCAAGGTCATAAACACCCATAACTGGTTGTATAAAAAGTATTAGGCCCCAACTGAACCACCTAGTATTGTTTTTCATCTTTAGATCAAATCACATGTCTCATGAAAAATGTAGAAGAATAAAGATAGTATCACTATCGGATGATGAATGTAGGAAAACGTACTATCCAAGGAAAACTATGTGAATTACCAAATTAGGTATCCATGTTTCAATATGATCTCAAGTTTAATTTCATTTCATTTTACATTATTGTACTAGGATCAATAATTTACCTTTCATAAACATAACATGGTAGGATTAGTATGTGAAACCCTTTCATTTTTAGATGTCATGGTTCACATTATATTGGATAGTCATTCCCAATGAATTAGTTCCCATATACCATATAACTAAAAACAAAAGTCGTTTATTTTTATCACAATGTGGAACCTACAATAATATGATTATTATCACATCATCAATCAAAAATCATAAGCCTATAATGAAATGAAAATTTTGATATTAACAGATATGACATTCAAATATGCCTGAAAATCAATTTTTAAGAACCTAATATTATTCATGTAATAATTCCCATTGACATCATATTATCAATTCAAGTATTAAATTATGTTTTAAATCATTATTAAAATCAATAACTCCATATAACATGCACCTCAGAAGATTCTGAAATAGTGTCAACAGTAATAGGCAAAAGAAGAACAGATATTATAAAACAAGAAACTCTTTTGTTACCCTAAAAAATAGTCTAGGAAGACCAATCATTACTTATAACCATTTTCCAAAAATTCCCAATCTATAACCTATTGTATCCATATAGTAATGAAAGAACAGAACATCCTATAATACCACCATGTGATGTCTTGAACCAGATTTGACATAATATGTGCCTTGAGGTTTATGGGCCTCATTGTATCAAACACATCTCCCCAAATGCCAGAGATTGATGACTAGTAGTGAGAACCTAAGGGGTATCCATAGGGTTACTATGACCTCATTAATAGAGTATAGCATTGCAGATAAATATAAATATAGGTAAATTGTTCAATCAATATAATTAAATAGTTGAATCAGTGAAAATTGATTAATAGATAAGAATAACAGTAAAATAATCATCTAGAAGAACCTATGATGATATTTCATGTCATTATAAAACTAGAAAACATTTTTACAACATTATAGGCATAACATCTTCCACTTATTTAAAAAAATAATAATGACTATCCCAATCATCTCGAGCTCTGAATCAGTCATCTACTTTTAGAAAACATCATACATAGAAAGTAATCATGTTCTTGAAGCTATAATCTTCATTTTATCATCAATTGAAATCATGTAGTCTCCCCTGGGTACCAAAAAGTTCTTGGGGAGGGTGTGAGATAATTCTCATTGGGACACCACTAATTATGCCTATAACATCTGGCTCATGTAATGGAAATGTAACAGTTTGAATGAATAATATATAACTTAAATAAATACAATGTTTCTAAATACCCAAGTACCTTTTTATCCATGAGTTAATGTTTTGACATCTATCGAATTCATCAATTGTTTATTAAATGTTTATAAATAAGTCACATGATAGACATAGTGAAGGTTCTATGATATAATAAGGACACAAGTAATGATATTTTATGATAATGGTCTATGGTAATAAAAATTAAAACATATACTTAAAGGGTCAAAAATCCATAATGAATATAGCTACATAGAGGGTAAGAGTGAAATCCAACTATCTTAGTCTAAGAAATTACGTATTAGTACACCCACTGAGTCAAAGTGTTCATCCAAGGGAAAATGGGGCTAAGCAATTATAAGGCCTCGGCCTTAAACATTACTTATTATTGAATTAAATGAATAATTCACATATAGGATCTTTTTAGGATTAGAGTTTTAGATAATTAGGACATAACTATTACATCTCAAAAGATTACAAAGTTGACACTACTATTAAGTTTCCATAAAATAAAAACTCTTAAAAAGAAACTTGTCTTGTTCCAAGTTTTAGATATCATGACGCTTCCTTGTTCCCGCACTTGACCCTATTCCACATTAAGTCCTGTGAAAAAAATTTCAAAAAAGAACATGTGGCGAGCATAAAAAATCTTAGTCAGTGATACACAGAGAAGGAAAACTGTTAGTTTTTTAAAACAAAAAGTAAACCATGAGTACTATACCAATGTAATACATTTCACCTTTATGAAGTATTAAAAAACTCTTCACTAAATTAAAGACCATTACTTACCCTTTTGTAACCAAAAGTTTACCATAAAACCAATATAAAAAAACATAACATATAAATGTATCTTGGGACATAAACATACTTAAATGGAATACCCATACGGTCGACTTCCACACATACTTAACGGAATTTTCATACGGCCGACTTCTATACCCAATTCATTGGAGGTTATAATGTAACCACACGTCCTGGTATTCACGACACCACCTGTCATATGGTTTATCGCGTAACCACCCGTAAAATGTCCATGTACCATCATTACCCATAAAATATTGAAAATATAAACATTTCAATAACAACATTTCATTTGTAATCAAAATAAGTAATTCCAAGATATTGAATTAATCAATCCATTTTCAAAAACCATTTAAAAGAGATTTTTGAGTCAAAGGGTCCCATACCACTTTGAAGCATTTAATGGAATTAAAATTTTAAAACATTAATTTCCATATAAATAAATAATGAAAACCATTTTGAAAACATGGACATTTAAGATAAAGATTTAGAATAATAAATCTTTAAAAAATTTAAAACAATATTTTTTGTTAAAGTGTTTTTTACAAAATGAGAGACTCTTGAATATAAATAATTTCAGAATAACATTTAATCCAAACATTATAATATCATGAGAATAAACGGATTGATGATATAATATTTCAATGGACAGTATACAAACCATATAAGAGTGAATTGGTGCATAACAACAATGAAGTCTCAATGGAAATGTAAATTGAGACGTAATCCATTATAAAGATGGTATCCATAAATTAAGGATAAATCTATCACATAATTATGTGTGAGAAATACAAATAAACCCAATATAAGTGGATATTAAGTGTGAAACAATCAGAGTTCATTCACACATATTCATAGGATGAAATTTTCAAGAAGTACAACTTGAACCCAAAGAAATCGAAATTGGGTTAAGATGTTCCCTTGTAAAAATTCGACTGCCTTACGGTGTCGATTCAAAATTCAGAAAATTAGTCGATGAGAGAGTGAATGGTATCTCATCAATTTGAAATAAACTTTACATTAATATGGATATAGAATAATATATCCCAATATAATAATATGTAAATTAAAAGACATAACAAAAGAAGTATTTTAAAAATAGGAGGGTGAAAGGTCCCCTTACCGAGTTGGGTAACATTTGAAACGTACATCCCAGGGAAGAAGGGTCATACAATGAATATTTAAATACCCATAAATGAAATTATACTACACAAAAAGTTTAATAATTTGAAGTACATACACCACTCAAATGAAATAGTGGCAAACATAGCATAAATGTCATGGGAATAAAAGTGAGATGAAAAATCCCTCACGAAAACTCAGCAGCCTAACGACGCCACTTCAAACATCCAAAAATTGATTTTTGAGATCAAATAGGGTATCTCATGATATGACCATAAATATTACATAATTATTACTATAAAATAACATCCCCAAACATATGAAATACAAGCTTAAAAGAAATTACATAAAAGAGAGTACTTAAAAAGAATGAGAGAGGTAGGATCCCTTACCTCAAGTCTGACTTGTCTTGTTCGTTTCATTATATTCCTAAATAATAAAATTTAGTCAATTTATAATTGCTTAATAACCTATTTTAATGATTATTATTCAGTTCGTATCACATATTATAATTTTATAATAATTGGATAATAATGTGAGTTCATATCAGACGTTTTTTCGATGTTTGGTACATGAGTCAAAAATGAACTTGTTTGAAAATGATTGTCCATGTAGTTATAAGTAAATAATCTCCAAAATAGTATTATTGATTTAAATATCATATATATCCTGTACATATTCATTTTATACTACTCCATAACATTTGGAGATAAAAAGAAATGAAATGCACCGTTCATGGAGACGGTAGGTCGTACGTACGCATGAACGCTACTTTCATTTCTTTGTCATATTAATGGAATTAAAAACAAAATGAGAGATATATATATTATAATTCCAGAATTATATCAATCATTTAGATGTAATATATTACATATATATTCATTATATACATGTACTTATAATAGTACATAACATTTGGAGATAAGAAATGAAATGTACCGTTCATGGAGACGGTAAGCCGTACGTACGCATGAATGCTACTTTCATTTGTACTTTTTATATTAAATGGAAAGAAATAATAATGATATAAAGGTATATTATAATTACAGTAGGATATCATATGTAATACCATTAATTCCATCCTTTATACGTCCCACATATGGCATTAACGAATCAAACCACTTTGAGGGGGCTGTAGTCCGCACTTCCTAAAATGAAGAAATCGCGTTTACCCATAATGGAAACCATAAAGGTATGACATAAATAAAAAATACATAAGCTTAAGGAAAACATAAAAATATTATATATCATATATAAATATAGTGTCATCTTAATGGCCACCTTTGAATGTGTTAAAAGAATATTGAACAATCATCGTTTCGTGATGCAGTGATTCGCCATCCACAGAAACAGTATGTTTTTTAACCATTAGACGGAGGTGTGTGAAAGTGTAGCTAGAATAATTCATATAAAAACATACTAGTATATTTAAGATAGTGGTGTTGTTACAAAAAAAATTTAATAAAAATAGTTTAGGGGTTTGGAGAATCAAAATAAAACAAAAGAACACAAGGGAATGCATTACCTTTAAATCGGGTAACTCTCTTTGATTTGAGCACAATGGCTTCCTTGGAAAGGATTCTGCCCAAAGTGAGGCTTCAATGATGTATATAGGGATGTGGAGAGATGAAATGGGAAGGGGTTAGCCGATCCCAAGACTTTAGAGGAGTGGGTAAGGTGGTAGAGGTGGGGGCCTTTTATAATAGGAGAGGAGGGGCACTTTTAGAAAGTTCTAAATGGTTACTTTATTATAAAATGATTTTCGGTTTTTAAAGATCACAAAAGGATATATTTCAATTCTAAGGTGATAAGGATTTGAAATACACCCATAAAATAGGGTTTTGACATATTTAGGGCATAGAATTTATATTATCTTTTGATTTTATTTAAATCGTTAAATAATGAGATAATCGCTGCATCATCATGATGTCATAAATAATTTAATTTATTTAATGTATAAAAATTATTAAAAAAATATTATGATGTAGGAAATATTTGTATCTTTCCAATTTATATTTTCAGTCAAAAATATGACTTCTATAACACCATTTAAAAATTGTTTTTGTAAAACAACTCATGTTTGTGACATTTTTATTTTAACTTTAAATAAAAGGTTATTTCTATCATTTTCCTACCAAAGTTGCTCCATGGGGTCCCAAAGCTGACCCATGGATTTTCTCGATCAGCCATGACACATCCAATGAGGGTAGGACATGTTTCTAGGTCATTTCATATTAGTAAAACATTATTTTTACCATAAACTACCCTAATTACCGCTAATCGCGATTAAAAACTTGAAACTTACTATTCACCAAAAAATTATTTTAATCCCATTGAACCACATTTTACATCCTAATGACAACTATGTATGTAAGATTTTTTAAATTCAAGACACATAGGTGGTAAATTTTCATTTCAACGAAAAATCAGTTTTTTAAGTACCACTTAGTGGTTTCACTATTTGTCAAAAATTGAAGTTTTTCAGTAAAATACAAAAAATTCACCCTAAGCTATATTTTATATTCTGAATTCAAAAATGATGTCTATTTTACAAAATTCAAAACATATAATTTGCATTAATTAATTTAATAATAAATTCCCACTGTCAACACAAATAGCGTGTTTTTATGAAACAAAAAGTATTAAAAGATTGACACTAGTTTAGGTCCAGTTTCAATGTGAAATTAATTCCAACCGACACTATTGGATTAAATGGTAAAAATATATTCTAATTTCACATTAAAACAAATTAAAAAGATTATATAATCATATAAAATAATTAGATTAAAAAGAGGTTTTGTATTAAAATACAACATTTTTCACTATTCATTAAAAAATGAACTTTATCGGAAAAATACCAAAAATTTACACAAAGTAAATTTTGATGTCCAGATTCAAAGGAAGGATTTTATTTTGTCGAATAGAACATATAAAATTGCCAAATGTATATTTAAAAAGGGTTCTCTGTCAAAAGGTGCTTAATCGACCTTTTAAAGAATATTAAAAGATTTATGCTTAAAATTGGATTCATTTCCATTTTACGCCTCTAACATTTATTGGATAAAAGTAAAAATATTTGACAAACATATATAATCATTTTTTTGTTAGTTCAGTTCATTCCCATCATTACAACGTCTAGGTGTTAACTACTATTAAAAATAAAATTATTTTATTATTAGAGTGCAACATAGGATTTCAAAGGAAGTCTTTGTTGCGTGTTCGGTAAGCCATCAAGCATAGCGTTCCATTTAATGTAATATTAATATTTTATTCAAAAATATTGATAAACCTCAGAATGTAATATTATTTATTTATCTGGGATGTTACATCCCTCCCCCCTTTTGGGAATTGTGTCCTCGCAATTTAAAAAAAATTGGGCTTGGAAACTTCATTGAAAGTCCCACATCGGAACAAGAGTCAGTAAAACAATCACTTTAAATGAAAGAAAGAGAAGTAAAGAGGTCACCTGAGTTAACCCATACTAGGATTCCATGTAGGAAAATATTGATATGGAAGAAAAAACAAAGGGTCATGTTCTGAGGGAGAGTGATTGTAAACATGTCTAGGAGAAAGTTAACCATAATAAAATCACAAACTTTTGAAGCGTTAAACGATATTGGATTCCCCAGTAGGAAAAGTTAACGGACAACATTTTTTTAGTTAATTTTCATTGAGGAATTTATTTTTGAGCTTAACTAAAACATAAGTAAACATACTTACTTGTCATGTTGACTTTCAACTTTTACTATATTTCCTACACGAACTCATATTTTCTCCAAAAGATGAGTATTTAGGATGAGTTGTTTACATTAAGAGAGCTATAATCAACATCTAGAGAATCACATAATCCACAAAAGAGAATGGTATAATTCCCATGACCTTATACCTTAACCAAAACTAAAACAAAAAAGGTTAGTATGAGATTAGATAATCCACAAAAGGATAATCCTTTATAAAAAGAAAATATATTCTTAACCTCCAAAATTTTTCCAACAAAACCCAAAGTTCAACGAAAACCATTCGATAAACAATTGTCCATAAAATTCTTCAAAGTAAACCAAACTAATATTGAAACCCAAATATTTGATGGATTTAATCACATAGTCTTCCAAGGTACATATTAACTTTTATCTCAAAATAACATCAGTTGCTCTTAAATTCTCATATTTAAAAGTAATTAACCTAATCACATATCCTCTATGATAGGTTAATAATTCCCATAGATGACCCAAAATAAACGTATTATCGATTCATAAGATCATATAACTAAAATGAATCAGTCAAAATTACCAGGTACTTCACGTAGTCCAGTGGTAGGCGATAAATACAAGTCGCACTTTCGTTGTGGGATCGATTCTAGCAGCTTTGTCCAACGCGACGGGTTGTCACACGGTATGCGTGTTGTCCTTTTTCCAAAACTATATAATTCTTAAAAAATTCCCCAAAATGAGATAAAATCTTCAAAAATAATCATAACATATTTTATCATCAAGATTATCTCATGCATTTCATTTTCTATCATATCATAGAGTAACCCATAATTACCTAAAATGTAAGGATCATGTAAACCCTAATGGTTACCTTTATAATTATTACCTGAACTAATACATCGATTGGTCATCTCATACATAAGGCATTACAGAACATACCAAGATTTTGGTGGTTGATCATGACTCCATGATAGTTGGTTTAAAACAACCATGAGTTTCCTCATTGAATCCCCCATTTCATCCAGTCTCATAATCAGAGAACCACCACAGTTTCCTTCAAACCTATAGTCACTTTGGTGCCTGCTAGATCCACCAATTCACTAAAAACAGCAATGTCAGTGTGATTATATCTACAAAACCATCATTTATTAATGAGGGAGATAAAAACTATGATATACAAACTCACTCACTTTATCCAAAACTAGGACTCCTTAAATCCTAACCATTATGGTACTGTCACTTATGCTTAGAGAATACCCTAACCTCTAAAGTTATCTAAACCGACCTCTGATACCAACTATACGGCCCTAGCCATAAACATTACTTATTATTGAATTAAATGAATAATTCACATAGGGGATCTTTTCAGGTTTAGAGTTTTAGGAAATTAGGACATAACTATTACATCTCAAAAGATTACAAAGTAGAAACTTCTACTAAGTTTCCATAAAATAAAAACTCTTAAAAATAAACTTTTCTAGTTCCATGTTTTAGATAGCATGACGTTTCCTTATTCCCATCCTTGACCCTATTCCACATTAAGTCATGTGAAAAACATTTCAAAAATGAACTTGGGGTGAGAAAAAAAATCTCAGTAAGGGATAAACAAAGAAGGAAAACTGTTAGTTTTTCAAAACAAAAATTAAACCATGAGTACTTTACCAATGTAATACTTTTCACCTTTATGAAGTAGTAAAAAAATCTTCACTAAATAAAATACCATTACTTACCCTTTTGTAACCAAAAGATTACCATAAAACCCATATAAAGAAAACATAACATATAAAGGTAACTTGGGATATAAACATACATAAATGGAATAACCATACAGTCGACATCCACACATACTTAATGGAATAGCCATACGACTGAATTCCATACCCAATGCATTGGAGGTTATAACATAACCACCCGTCATGGTATTCACGGCACCACCCGTCATATGGTTTATCACGTAACCACCCGTAAAATGTCCAAGTACCATCATTACACATAAAATATTGAAAATATAAAAACTTCAATAACAACATTTCATTTGCAATCACAATAAGTAATCCAAGATATTGGATTAATCAATCCATTTTAAAAAACCATTTAAAAGAGATTTTTGAATCAAAGTGTCCCATACCACTTTGAATATTTTAATGGAATTACAATTTTAAAACATTAATTTCCATTTAAATAAATAATTAAAACCATTTGGAAAACATGGACATTAAAGATAAAGATTTATAATAATAAATCTTTAAAAAATTTAAAACGATATTTTTTGTTAAAGTGTTTTTAACAAAATGAGAGACTCTTGAATATAAATAAATGCGGAATAACATTTAATCCGAACTATAAAATATCATGAGAATAAAGGGATTCATGATATAATATTTCAAAGGATCGTATACACACCATATAAGAGTGAATTGGTTCATAACAACAATGAAGTCTCAATGGAAATGTAAATTGATATGGAATCCATTATAAAGATGGTATCCTTAAATTAAGGATAAAACAATCACATAATTATGTGTGAGAAATAAAAATACACCCAATATAAGTGAATATTAAGTGTGAAACATTAAGAGGACATTCACACATATTCATAGGATGACATGTTCAATAAGTACAAGTTTAACCCAAAGAAATCGAAATTGGGTTAAGATGTTCCCTTGTAAAAATTCGACAACCTTACGGCGTCACTTCAAAATTCAGAAAATAAGTCGATGAGAGAGTGAATGGTATCTCATCAATTGGACATAAACATTACATAAATATGGATATATAAGAACATATCCCAACATTATAATATGTAAATTAAATGACATAACAAAAGAAGTCTTTTAAAAAGGGGAGGGTGAAAGGTCCCCTTACCGAGTTGGGTAACCTTCGAAACGTACACCCCTGGGAAGAAGAGTCATACAATAAAGATTTAAATACCCATAAATGAAATTATACTACACAAAGAGTATAATAATGGGTATTACACACACCAATCAAAGGAAATAGTGGCAAATGTAGCATAAATGTCACGGCAAAAAAAGTGAGATGAAAAATCCATTACAAAAACTCGGCAGCCTAACGACGCCACTTAAAACTTCCAAAAATGGATTTTTTAGATCAAATAGGGTCTCTCATGATATGAAAAAATAATTTACAGAATGATTAATATAAAATAACATCCCCAAACATATGAAATATGAGCTTCAAAGAAATGACATAAAAGAGAGTACTTAAAAATAATGAGAGAGGTGGGATCCCTTACATCTAGTCCGACTTGTCTTGTTCGTTTCATTATATTCCTGAATAAAAAACTTATAATTTCTTAAGAACCTCTTTTAAAGATTATTTTTCAGTTCATATCACATATTATAATGTTATAATAATTTGTTAAATATGTGAGTTCATATCAGACGTTTTTGTCAATGTTTGGTACATGAGTCAAAAATGAACTTGTTTGAAAATGATTGTCCATGTAGTTATAATTAAATCATCTCCAGAATAGTATTAATGATTTAAATATAATATATATCTAGTAAATATTCATTTTATACTACTCCAGAACATTTGGAGATAAAAAGAAATGAAATGAACCGTTAATGGAGACGGTAGGTTGTACGTACGAATGAATGCAACATTCATTTCTTTGTCATATTAATGGAATTAAAAAAATGAGAGATATATATTAAAATTACAGAATTATATCCATCATTTTGATGTAATATATTACATATATATCCATTATATATAGGTACTTATAATAGTACATAACATTTGGAGATAAGAAATGAAATGTACCGTTCATGGAGACGGTAAGCCGTACGTACGCATGAACGCTACTTTCATTTATTTTTTTATTAAATGGAATGAAATAATTATGATATAAAGGTATATTATAATTCCAGTAGGATATCATATGTAATACCATTAATTCCATACTTTATACATCCCACATATGGAATTAATGAATCAAATCACTTTGAGGGGGCTGTAGTCCGCACTTCCTAAAATGAAGATATTGCGTTTACCCATAATGGAAACCATAAAGGTATGACATAAATGAAAAATACAGAAGCTTAAGGAAAACATAAACATATTATATATCATATATAAATATAGTGGCATCTTAATGGCCACCTTTTAAGGTGTTAAAATAATATTGAACAATCATCATTTCGTGAGGCAGTATTTCGCCATCGATAGAAATAGTATGTTCTTTAACCATTATATGGAGGTGTGTGAAAGTGTAGCTTGAATAATTCTTATAAAAACATACTAGTATATTTAAGATACTGTTTTTGTTACAAAAAAAGTAATAAAAAGAGTTTAGGGGTTTGGAGATTCAAAATAAAACAAAAGAACACAAGGGAATACATTACCTTTAAATAGGGTAACTCTCTTTGATTTGAGCTCAATGACTTCCTTGGAAAGGATTCTGCCCAAAGAGAGGCTTCAATGATGAAGATAGGGATGTGGAGAGATGAAATGGGAAGGATACTGTTTATATTATCTTTTGATTTTATTTAAATCGTTAAATAAGGAGATAATCGATGCATCATCATGATGTCATAAATAATTAAATTTATTTAATGTATAAAAATTATAAAAAAATAATATTATGTAGGAAATATTTGTACCTTTCCAATGAATATTTTCAGTCAAAAATATGACTTCCATAACCCCATTTAAAAATTGTTTTTGTAAAACAACTCATGTTTGTGACATTTTTATTTTAACTTTAAATAAAAAGTTATTACTGTCATTTTCCTACCAAAGTTTCTCCATGGGGTCCCCAAGTTGACCCATGGATTTTCTCGGTTAGCCATGACACATCCAATGATGGTAAGACATGTGTCTAGGTCATTTCATATTAGTAAAACATTATTTTTACCTTAAACTACACTAATTACCTCTAATCGCGATTAAAAACATGAAAGTTACTATTCGCCAAAAAATTATTTTAATCCCATTGAACCGCATTTTACTTCCTAATGACAACCATGTATGTCGGATTTTTGAAATTCAAGACACATAGGCGGTAAATTTTTATTTAAACAAAAAATCAGTTTTTAAGTACCACTTAGTGGTTTCACTATTCATCAAAAATTGAAGTTTTTCAGAAAAATACCAAAAATTAACCCTAAGATATATTTTATATTCTAAATTAAAAAATGATGTCTATTTTACAAAATTCAAAAAATATAATTTTCATTTATTACTTTAATAATAAATTTCCACTGTCAACACAAATAGCGTGTTTTTATGAAACAAACAGTATCAAAAGATTGACACTAGTTTATGTCCAGTTTCAAAGTGAAATTAATTCCAACGGACACTATTGGATTAAATGGTAAAAATATATTCTAATTTCACAATAAAACCAATTAAAGATATTATATAATCATATAAAATAATTAGATTATAAATAGGTTTTGTATTAAAATACAACATTTTCACTATTCATTAAAAAATGAACTTTATCGAAAAAATACCAAAAATTTACACAAAGTAAATTTTTTATGTCAAGATTCAAAGAAAGGATTTTATTTTGTCAAATAGAACATATTAAATTTCCAAAAGTATATTTAAAAATGGTTCTCTGTCAAAAGGCACTTAATCGACCTTTTAAAGAATATTAAAATATTTACGCTTAAAATTGGATTCATTTCCATTTTACGCCTCTAACATTTATTGGATAAAAGTAAAAATATTTTACAAACATATATAATCATTTTGTAGTTAGTTCTGTTCATTCCCATCATTACAATGGCTAGGTGTTAACTACCATTAAAAATAAAATTATTTTATTATTAGAGTGCAACGTAGGACTTCAAAGGAAGTCTTTGTTGCGTATTGGGTAAGCCATAAAGCATAGCATTACCTTTAATGTAATATTAATATTTTATTCAAAAATATTGATAAACCTCAGAATTTAATATTATTTATTTACCTGGGATGTTATAGCAATGACTGGGCCCGATGGGCTTTAAACATGGAACCTACATTTCAATGATAGATCTAATTAGTGTATATATGAAATAATTTATTTCTACTTGAGGGATCCTACCACCTATTATTAAGAATCCAATGTTATAAAAGGATATGGTTCTAGTTGTGTCTCAACATAATCAATTAGAATCCTTAAATTCAGAATGGGGACCTCAAGGGATTGAGGTGTTCCCTATATGAATTCAAGGTGATCTCAAGATTGATTACTCTTATTTTGATAATTAATTATTATATATATTTCATGAAGTTTAAGTTAGTGTCTATTATTATTGTGATATGGATAATTGATTATGGACCAATTTAATCAAGTCATTATTAATCTATTAGTCCATTTGGATCAAGCATTTCCTTTTATTACTACGACAATGACAAGTGACATGAAACCATTCATTTAATAAATTTATTGAATTTTCAATAATAAAGGTTCAATATGAATCCATTATTTCACATGGTGAGGGGTGATATAGTAATGAAATCTATTATTCAATTATAATCAATAAGTCCAAGTCATATACTTAGTATAGTTTCCAATTTATATTCGACATATAATTATAAAATGAAGCACTTTACTTATACGAGTCAATTGGACATAATACATGGTACATTCCATTATGTAATTGAATATATAAATCATTTCATTCAATATATAAATTCCTACCCCAATTAGGGTCAAGACAGGGAACACACTAACAACAGCTCATATGTCTCAAAACACTAAAATGATAATTAAGAAAAAATATCCAACATGGGATGGATGGAGTAGGGGGAGTAATCACTAAAAAATAATCACATATATGGAAATACAATAACAATACAATTATAATGATTATAATCATTTAATATAAAATAAAAAAATAACACATGATGAAATTGGTGGTGCCCACACAACATTTTCAAAATCAGGGAACATAAGGGATGAGTTATAGACCACCCACCTTAGGATTATATGACTCTCCTCATCCATTATTGGAATATAATTTGTATTGTATTAGAATAGATCTACGAAATGTTAAAAAATGATATACCTCAAAAACATGTTCGATAGCATGATAGAATAATAATGACTAAAAATTACTTGAGTACATACCACTATGGATTCAACGTGATAAACAAATGCTCGAATGGATCCCAGATGAAGGAGATATCTTGATCCCTATTCTAAGACCTGAAAAGGATCAGAAATTTATGAAATTAAGGATAATAACATCATTAATTAGATTAGATATGAGGGAATGTGTAATTATATCATTCATGGTAAACATACCAAATTACCCCCAATTTTTCCTATAGACAGTTTGTCCACATAGATTCATAAAACATGCACCAACCATGCCCGACTACCTGGAGAAGAGGGGCATGACATGGTTTGGCCTCATAGTTATGGAAACTATGTGCTAACCATGTGATATGGCTCTACTTGAAAATAATGACCATCCTTATAGTTATGTCTAATCGTGGCCCTCCCCACGTGGTTTACTCTAACAATGTGACATGGTTATTTCTTAAAAAATTATGGGTATGGGGCTACGAACAAGCCCATAAAACCCTTGGGACCTTAGATTACTCACTAAGAATCTAAATTAAGTCAAAAATAAATATATAAAAAATTATTTAATGGATCTATAGCTGAGTTAAAATGGTGTTCTTACAAAACTACCTAGAAATTTTGTAAATCATAGGATTATAATGCTTTTTTGAGGCCTCTATAATGTTTTGGGCATTGTGATGATATCTATTTAAGATCTCTAACCACTACATTGATGTACTTTAAGGGATAAAAACACATACTCGAGGTCCTATAGTACCTATAGTAATTTATAATACCATATATGGTATATAAACAACATTATATCAACTATTATTAAAATAATTCATCTTGGGTTAAGGATACAATAAATACAAATCATTGTCTTTCTTGATTAGTTATTATCTGAATATATACAATTTTTATTAGAATCTTACCAATCCATCCTATAATATTATAAAAGGTAGAAAATAGTATAGATTAAGAATTGAAGATATATATGAATAAAGATACCCCTTTCCATTGATTAAAAATATAATAAATATTTCTCTTAAGCATAATATTTGAAAAATAAGAGAAAATTTATTAAAAATGGGTATAAAAAAATTAAACACTATAAAATAATTCCATGAATAATTTATTGGGAGGTGAATAATAAATAGTTTCAAGGAAATAAGAACTAAAATAAATTGAGTATGAATTGAATCATCCACATTGATGTATTTCTCATTCATTAATTTCTATATGTTAGTTATCCTTGAGCCCATGGAAGATATTTGGAAGGATGTACTAATTTTAACAGGAGGAAGAACTAAAAGAGGGGATTAGTTCAATCATGTGTGATCATGATCTTATAAACTAGGGTTATATTCATTAAATTAGAAGTTAATATTCTTAAGATATAACCTAATCCATTAGACTATATCATCAGTTTATAGATTTTAAAAATGTCTCTAGATGATCTATTTACCATTCTTATCACATAACCATTATTTATACATTTTACTGTTTGTGTAAGTGTTTTATTTTTAAATTAATTTTACTTTTTATTATATAAAATTTAAATTTATAGATTATTTTTGTATAGTATCATAATTTATATTTTTATATATAGTGCATGGGTTACCAATGTGTGTCGTTTATATGAAAAAAATTAGATGCTCTATCAATCTCATGAGTATAATAACAACTTTTTTCTTGATGGAGTTTTACCAATATTTAGTTTAATGAATTCTAAACCTATATTAAATACATTATTTTGATATCATTTCAATAAGGTGATGTTAGTGAATAAGAGTGACTCATATATAGGTATGACTAGAAGCCACAGATGAATAGTCCAGAAAAACCAAATCTGAACAACCATTCTATGAGAAATAATATCATCACAACTCCATTGAACTAAAATGCACATTTATAATTATCGAAAGAGTAAAACAAATATAGGATAAACAATATATTAATTGCTAAGGATTATATATATAAATGAAATGTAGTCTCCAGGTAAACAATGGGTGGTTTTATAGAGTAGTAAAATTAATAGATTATAAATTTAGAAATTTTAGTTGATTTAAATTTACCATAAAATTGGAGCACATTCTATAAAAGTGATCCAATTTGCTATTGAAGGCTGGGATTGGATTATTTTGTCTTATATATTCCAATTTCCTCACACACAACCTACTAAATTCCTATTTTTATTTTCTTTTATTAATAACACCCACAAAAGAACAAAAGTTAATAAATTTTGTTCTTTCAAAGATAAATAAATTATCACATTAAGGTATTATGATATGATGAATCCACCCATTTATATGGTAATTTTCCGTTATCAATAATCATATTCATTAAGAACCCTTGGTTCTATTATTGCAAACATGATTTTGTTATATAGTTTTTTTGGGAATGATTAGAAAAATAATCTAAAATAAAAAAACTATAAAAATTATTAAAATAAAAAATTATTAAATTTATTGATGATAATTATTGGGATTAATTATTATATTTTATTTATTAATTCTATCCTTAATATTTTATTCATTACTGCTATTATATTTTATTTCATACTCTAATAATTTTTTTAACTAGGTAACTATTTTTATAAGGAAATGAATATATTTCGGTGGGGTGATAAACAAGAGATGCCATATTAAACTTTTGAATACATAAAACAACCTTTTCTGCAATATATGTGTTATAAGATGATGTTTCCACATAAAATTAAACTGAAGAATATGTATTTGTGGTATAAAACAAAACTAATGGTCAAGGATAAAATTAACATGATTAAATAAGATAGAGAATAATGTAAATCCTAATAGGTAAGGATGGTTCCAACTATTCATGCCAAGATTTCATTATGGATTTCCATTATATTAGAACTGGAAATATAATTTTAATAGAATACCCAAAAAATATCAATTTTTTAAACAAATGAATGAAAATCCGGAGAAAAATTCTACGACTAGAACACATAATAAACATATATAAATATATATATATAAAGAAAGAGGTTATGAATATGAAGATATAATATAAGTTTCCATGGGTTTCGAACAATATAATAATTCCAAGGAGGAAAACCCCAATTGGTCGTCACCATCATTCTATATATGAAATACCATGTACATAAATAAAGAGGTGAAATATTATAGTTGTTTTAAATAAATTCAGAACTCCAAGGATTATATGTAAAATTTTATGTGGAGTTTATTATTAGGGATACTCTTATCACAACCCATCCCATAGGTGCTTATGTGGTGACTATCCCAATCCCACCTCCAATAGGCATAGGGATGTAAACTAGCACCTGGTAGGAATATCCCAAAAATGGGATACATTTTCTTATGGACATGTACATTTATTAACATCTCAAATATAAGAATGATGAGATGTAAAAACACTAAGCAGACAATATATTCATACACTACGATACTAACCATATATTAGGATAGTTGTAAAACTAGAAAGTAAACAAGGATATAATACAATCCCACCAAAATAAAGAGTCTACAACATTGAATATATAGGTTCTTGAATCTCATCTGTAGAAAACCCTACATGAATGGTAGGTTTAGGATAGATCTCTAATGTCGTAACAGCACACCTCATGTATACCAACACTCTTAGAACCACCTGGAACTTGTCCCCCTAGAACTCCCTTGAAGCATCAATCATCTGCACTAGACACGACACATGCGAGAAAACCCAGTGTGGGGTTGTTTATGAAAATACTTAGTAGGACACCCCAAATAAGAAATGGAATGCCACTATTAAATTCATGATGTGTGAAAGGAGATAAAAATCATTTGTATACTAACAACAAAACACCATAATTATAATCAGCACACACATGTAAAAGTCTGTAGAACAAATTACAAGGTTATCATAAGTAGTCTAGAGAAGAATCAATATCAGTAATACACGATCTTTTGATAATAAAAGACGTGTTGATAACCCTAGGTGTGTCGATAAAAAAGGAGTATCAATAACACATGGAATATCAATAATTCATTCATCCCACCAAGTCCCATAGTCAGTATTTCACCTAGTCACATAGTCAAAACCAGTCTTATAATTCTGTTCAAAGCATGCTTTCACCGGGAGAACCTACTCCTCAAGCCATTAAGTTGTATGATAACCTTAAAAAAAACTCGATAAGAGTATTTCAAAAGGACTGTCTCATCACAAGGGTCCAAACCCAACCAACGAATCATCAAATGGACTCATATTTTGAATATAAAAAATGATTTACTGAAAACATTAGTCATGGGTCGTATCCATGTTAGATCCGACCTTCCAGAACCAACACGCTAACCGACGCAGTCCAGTTTGGCCAACCCAACCTAACACAGCCCAAACGACACAATTTATCATGGTATACTCTAGTATATCCTACATTGGATGACCTAGTGGTCACAAGCCAACTCCCTCTATTCTATCCCGCCACATATGGGCCTATTCTCTGTGTCGCACGTGGTCCGCCCTGATCAAGTGCCTACGTGATGAAGTTGTGTCGATCCATGTTCAATGCAGTCATCCAGTCACACCACCTTCCCCATCGCCTCAAGACCTTGTGTTCCTATGACGCGACATCAATCCATGTCCCCCAGTCAATGTTGCGACCTCTTGACACAAAATTTCTCCCATGTGTCCTTATAAGGCCATGTCGTTGCATCAATTTTTTCCCACCAGCGGCTCACTGCCCACCGACAAACCCAAACGTGACTGATTCCACATGAAATCAAAGTAGTCATGCACCACTACTAGTGTCCCTTGTTATTCTTCCCATCATAGTTTCTCTAGTTCTCCATCTTTGAAAATGGAGGAACATCTGCATTCTTCCAGTCCTCATCATCACTGCATTGCGCGTTGGTCCAACATGTAATTTCTCAGGGGGTCTGATCATGGTCAGAACCAAATGCTAATGATGATCTTGGAACCATAGGGTTCCAATGGGGAATAGTTTGTAGAACTATGTTATAAATACATATATAAAAGGTTTATCATCACTAGCCAACTGTTCTTGGGACAAGATTGAGATCTTGGGAATTTGGGATAGAAACAGATCATGTTTAACCCCATTAACCCGTAAAAAATCCCTCCCACAGCAAACGATCGATCCACGAGCCAATATGTTCGTAGATAGGTCTATGATCATCATTGAGATCATTGAAAATGAAAATAAAAAAGAAATAAAACATCCTACATATGTGTTCAATCAGTGATTGAAGAAGGGTTAATTAGTGTCATCATCATTCATCGATCCATCAAATAAACCATTCAATGATCTTGATTCTCTAATTTGTCGCTGAATGTTGGAGGGAGATCCTTATCCTTACCTCAAAAGGATTTACAATTTTATGTCATAACCATAGACTCTTGAATATCATAAACATTAAAAATAAATATAACGATGTGTGACAATAAAATATTTTAATGATATTTTCGTTCAAATAATAGCTTTCATGGCCCTCCCATACCTTTCGATGTTAGGCCATCCCTAAGTTAATGTTTCAATTCCGAACACAACATTTCCATATTATTTATGATCCATTTATATGGTTGGATGTTATTCCATTTTTAAATAAAAACTACCAATATGCATTATTAATAACTGAACATATTTTAATGAACTATTCTAAGCACCCCAAACCTCAGAATAACATGTTGGCTTAGTGCTTAGTCTCTGAATTTTCAAATTAAATTTATAAAAATAAAACTAGTGAAAAAATAGTCTATAGAGTCGCTCAAACTTAGGGATTTATGTCCTCCAAAGGAAAAACACACGCTACTATGCAAAAAGATGGGGGTATTGAGCTTGAATCTGAGCCTCCTTTTACCAAGTTATCCTATGGAGACTCCTATGATACCAAAAAATATGCAATAGAGGAAACTACTACCCATGGAGGATCATATAATATTGATCCTTGATCTTCACTAGGTACTCCATAAAATTCTCCCCACCATCAATTTCCATCTCTCCATAAGCGATGACGTGTCATGGATCATGCGTGTACATTATAAGCAGCGACGCATGGAAGAAATCATACACCCAATGCAACTAAAGAGGTAGATCTATGTGGTACCCCACATCGAAAACTCTAAACATAATATGAAAAGGTCCAATGTAAATTGGAGATAAATTTCTGCACTAACCAAATCTCTACAATCCCCATTGATGGGAGACCAAACTAAACACTTTGTCTCCCACCTCGAACTCCAGAGGCCTCCATATCCTATCAGCATACATATTATACTAGATATGTGTAGTCCTCATCCGATGTCAGATGATCTTCATCTTCTCAGTGGTATTTGGTAATACTCTAGACCCATGAGTGTTGAGACCCCTAGTTCCATTTAGGAAAGTGGTGAACTACATGGTTTTCCATACCCGACCATAAACCACAGCATACCGATGGCGTAATAGTATATGTTGTTTTATGAGAACTCTAATAGAGTTATGTGGTCATTCAAGCTACAGATAATGTCTATGATACAAGAAAATAACATTTCATTATGAACATAAATGGTCTTATCCATATTTCTATCCATCTAGGGGAAAAAACAATGATCAAGCGTAATTGAGTCCCAAATGCACCCTAAATTCCCATTCCTAGACGAGATGTGAAACGAGCATCATGGTCTGAAATGATCATTGACGGGACCCTATAAAGCCAAGATATCTCCCTCATGTAGAGTAATCCCAATCTCTCTACTTCAGTCTTATCACAGATTGGTTGAATGTGTGCCGACATGGAGAATGGGTCAATGATCAACTAGAAGGTAATGTGTCCCTTAGACGTTTCTGTTAAACTCATCATGAAATCCATCAATATTTCATCAAAATTCCACTATGGCACCATATATTGTTGTTTCCATCCCACTATAACTTACTGTTAAACCTCAATTATTGAAAAAATGAGGCATTGAGCAATGGACTCTACCACTTCTTCCTTCATCTCTGGCCACCATAACTGAAATCATTGTGGCGTGTACATATTCGCCACACCTGAATGCACCAACAAAGTAGATGTGTCGAATTCCATTAGAACCCACTCATAAAACCCCCTTGGTATAATCATTCAACCTCTAAAAAAACATGGACCCCACCATTCCAATATCCATCGGGTCCATGTCTTATGGTAAATTGAGAACATTGATTCATGTAGTCGATACCCTCAATCTATATCTCCCTAACTTGTTGTAAGAGTAGAGTGGTGAAAACATTCGATTAGAGGTAAGAAAATCCATTTATGTTTACAAAAGATATCTGCATTACAACAAACTTCACTAACAATTCCTTCAACAATAACATGTTTGATCTCTTACTGAGAGTATCTTACACTACATTCCCCATCCGAAGCGTAAATATAATTTCAAAGTCAGAGTTTTGGAGGAACTCTAGCCATCGTCTCTATCTCAAATTTAGATCCTTTTGAAATAAGATTTTTGTCAGACATTTGTGGAAAATGTAAATGGTAAACCTCACATCCCTTAGGTAGTGTCACCATATATTCACTGTGAAGACTATAACTGCTAGCTCACGTTCTTGGGTCACATAGTTCTTGTCATTCTTACTCAATTAGCGCAAACCATAGGCAATCACTATTAGCCCTACATTAGAACAAAAATAATCCTTATACCTGATGCATCATAGAACTTTACATACTCAATTCCTTCCCTAGTAATATCACGATGTGAGAAATCGTGAATCTCTACCTCAGCTCCTGAAAGAACTTTTGGAACATCTCTATCCACAAGAAAGGTTAACCCTTTTATGTCAAAGTCATCAAAGGTGTTGTTACACTAGAAAAGTAAGGTATAAACCACTGATAGTTCATAGAAAATCCAAGAAATCTTGACAACATGGTAACATTCTTGTGTGGATCCGGAGAAAGAATCACCTCAATCATCGTCGGATCTACTGCAACTCTAGCTATTGAAATGACATGTCCCTGAAATTTCACCTCCCGAAACCATAAGTGAAATTTTGAGTGATTAATGTAAATATGGTTTTTTCAGAGTATTTATACGACTATCCTTATGTGTATCATGTGCTCATACATGGATTCTAGGTATATCAGGTTTTCATCAATGAATACCACCACGAACCAATCTATGTATGGATGGAAGATCTCATTCATAAGTCCCATGAACACTACTGGTCCATTTTTTATGCCAAATGACATCACTTATTATTCATAGTGGTCATACCGATATCTAAATTATTTATTCATTACATCCTTATATGAAACATGAAGCTACTGATACCAATACCTGAAGTTAATCTCCATGAAACTCCTATCTCTATTTAGCTAATATAAGAATTCATTGATCCACGTTTGTGGATACTAATTTGTCATGGTCACCTGATTCAGGCACAATAAGTACACACATTACATCAATCCCATATAATCCTTCTTGGAAAACAAAAATGCGTCCTCCCATGGTGAAATATTGTGTTTCATGATGCCTTTACTCTATAAGTCCCCATGTTGTACCCTCAACTCACGAAGCTCTATAAGAGACATTCGATATGTAGGTGTAGATATTCGTGTCTTCCCAAAGTACAATTCAATATAAAAGTCAGACACACTATGGGGAGGAAATCTGGGGAAATCCCTATGAAATAAATTAGTATACACAACCACAAATTTAGAAAACTAAGAAATCATATCATCCATTTGTCGAAGGTTGAGATAGGACAATTGATGTTTAATCGACTACAACCTCTTATGAGTACTTCCATCATGCACCACATGAATTTCCATTTAACCAACAAATTGAAACCTGATCCCATCAACATATACACACCACACTATACATCTAAAACAATCAATATGTGAAAGGACTGTAGATAACCCATCCATACCGAAATTGTTTTCGTATGTCCTTAATGCCTCTATCACGAAAACTAAACCAAAAATCTCACCTCCAAGTGTATGGTCAAACTAAAAAAACTAGTGTGTGATCATAAAAACCCACCCATAAGAATATCCAAAATCAATGGTTAATTTAATAGTTAAACCAAAATATCTGAGTCCTGATAATCTGCATTTAGTAGAAAAGTATTACTGACACCTCTATCTAATAAAATTGAAACCAAGATTATTCGATTATGATTTTCCAATCCATTGATGTTCATTGAAGGGGGATTCTTATATGTTCCTTATAGGATTTGAAAAGTCAAGTCATAAGCCATGATTCTTGAAAATAGACATCATTAAAAAGGAAACTTACATTACATAAGAATAAAATATTTTAATAAAATATTTTAATGAGGTTTACATCCAAAAAATTAGCATTCACGATCAACCCACACCTATCGATATTAGGCCTCACCTTAGGTAAATTAATTGTCCTAAACGAAATGGTTCCCTTAGATATTTGATCCAAGAACCTATTTATAAGATATTAGAGTTTTAATAAAAAAAATCATGCATGATTTATCAAAAATTCAACATAATTCAACATATTTTCCATGCCCACCATGCCTCAGAATCTCTCACTGTTCAGTTCCTTGTCCCATAATTTTCCCTGTTAATTTATAAGAATAAAACTAGAGAAAATTGATGTCATTACTCCTCTAGAGTACATGTTTTTATATTCATTGTGTGTTAAATAGGACCATCCCAAATGCGATGGTTCACCCCTATAATATTACCTTATATCTATGTATTTGAATAGTTGGTATAACCCAAAACACCCATGGGTATAGTATATACCCAAAACTAATTAGGTCATGGGTGATAAATTCATCCAAATAGCCTATGAAGATTCCTTAATACAAATGGTTCACTTGAAACTATGTGTATATCTTTTTAACCTCATTTTTTTAAACCGTGTGTATGGATTTGTGTCTCGAAGTCATGTATACCCACATTTTTGTGAGTCATTGTTATAGAGACATACTGCCATCAGCTGGTAGAAACACCATCCAACAACCCACACAGAACATAGAAATAAATGTCAAACCATTGTAGACATTTTATATAGTAAAATTACTATATATTTACCATTCATCCATAATGTTATAAATTTTTTTCAAACCATTTATTATAATGTAACAAATATTGATATATATATTACACATCATCAATTTTTATTTTTCAACCACACATTTATCTTTCATTAAAACCATAGGTTTTAGGAAAAAAAACTCCCTCATATCAACTAGTTCCATCATAATCCTCACTAGAATTTATTCCTAGATCACCATTATTACAATTGACATTATTGTAGTCCCCAACACCGCCACCACCCCCACAATACCATAAGATCAACTTATACTAGTACCCTCATTAACATTACACATGGAATCATATGAAGATGACATTGATTCTACACATGAAGTAAAATGGTATTACCCTTTTTTGGATATTATGGACAATTAACTGACATGTCTTTCATAATTTTTTTAGTGAGTAGTTTACAAATTTCATGTTTGAATATAACTATTTTTCCTCATATTATTTTGAATGATTATTTTGATACTCAGTGGGTTGAGATCATTTAGGGGAACCAAATGAGGGCCAATACCTTATGATGATGATTTTTCCCAAGTTTGTAATTGCAATCCCACATGGTGCTACTCCTCAAAGTCATGTCTCATGTGATCATTTGGAATGATGTTTCCATCTTCATTCTCAATAAGGAACTCCAGGAAAAATATTTGAAATTATGAAATGATATTTAAAAATTTATTAAAAATTGAAAATTTTAATATCAATAGAAATATATAAAATTTTTTTATTATAGTTTTTCAGTTACACCACTTACATACTTTTTCTTCCAACTCAACAATGTTTTTTAAGGAACACAGCCTTTGGTACACAATGTCAGTTGCTGAAAATGAAATTGAATAATATAATATTAAATTATTAAATAATATAAAATTTATAAATAGCTGATTAATTAATGTTTTATTTTTTATGAAATCTATTAAATAAAAATGTTTTAAAATAAAAATTTCATTAAAAATTGTATTTCAGTAGAATAATATAATAAATACATATTAATTAACATTATAAACATAGATATGATATATATATTTCACTTGTAAGTTAAATTTGGTTCTATTATATATTTTTTGTTATTATATAATACAATTACATTGTAATTTTTATCATTTGTTCATATGTTCATTAATTGGTTTTTTTTATAATTTAGACATTTAATTATTTTCTTATTTGGTCATTGGAGAATTTTCCAATATTACCATTTCAAATTTAAAATCTTCACAATTTTCCATTTCTTTATTTGTTAATTCAATCATTTGGGTATTTCGATATTTAGAATAATATATTCTTCCATTTTGGCCATTTGTCCATTTTTCTAATAATATTTTTGTTACATTTTATGGTTATTTGGTTATTTGAAATTTTTTTATCATTTGTTCATCCTGTTAGTTTTTTTTTGTTATTTTGTTTCTCCTATTACAATTTTAATATAAGGTCATTTTGTCGTTAAGGATATTTTTTTCATTTAATATAATTCTCCCATTTTATCATTTTTTTAATTTTGGACATTAACCATTTTCATATTTGGTATATTTTTCAATTTCTTATAGGGAAAATATTATATGGTCAATATTCAATTTTTCCATTTAGCAGTATTTTCATTTCAGCATTTGGAAATTAGGGTATTTGGGAATTTTATTTTTTGATGAATTTTTCGTGTGTCTATTTTTCCATTTTTGGATTTGGTCATTTTGCAATTTACATATTTTGACAATTTCTAATTTTCTCATTTATAAATTTTACCATTTTTCTATTTGGTCATTTGTCATTTTTGGAATTTTTAAATTTGATAATTTTTACATTGGGGGAAATTGGTAAAATTGGAAATTGGAATTTGTCTATCCAGAAATTTGACAGTTTTTATAGTTGGTCAGTCGGCCATATAGACACCTTAAATTCCCTAAAAGAAAATTGGCCATTTGTTCAATTAATCAGTTATGGAATTTGGATGCTAGGAAATTGGAGAATTAAGAAATTATACAATTTGGAAATTAATCAATTGAGTAATGGTCAATTGGGATATATAGAAATATACAATTACATAATTGGGAAATTTAGAAATTTGGAACATTGGTAATTGGGAAATTGTGATGTTGGCCATTTTCCCAATTGGAAATTGGAAAATATTTCCAATTTTCCATTTTACCATTTTACCCTTTTTCCTTTATCCATTAGGTCATTTGTCCATTTTTATATTTTGGAGTTTGTTCATTTCAACATTTGGAAACATGGTCATTTTTTCACTTGTAAACATAGACATTTAGACACTTGGCCACTTAGGTTGTAATGGCATGGATTCTCCTGATCTATTATATTGTCAAATCCTGGTGCTTGGAGTGACGTCAACGCCATGGCTGAGTCTATATGGAATTTGTGTTGTTGGCATTGTGTCATCATAGTGTAGCCTATCAGTGCAATTGATCGACATGTCACTGATCTGTTTGACTAATTAGTCTCACCTATAAGTGCAGCACCTGAATGGTGACACTATAGAGTATTGGGGTTCATTCCCTTATTTTTTCTATAAGCCACTTTTATGTTTTATTAAATTCTTTAGAGTGATATAAGATCATTTAAGACCATAAATGGTATATTAAATCCTCTAATGGTAGAGCGACCTCATGTCACACATTTGCCACATTTCCATTTTAGCCTCTCTTATGTGGTTTCTCTGTTTAATGGATATCTACAAACTCCGCTATTCTAACTTCACTATCTCGAAGTAGAGTTATTATTTCTAAATTATCTTCACTGTGTGTAACCGCCCAAACACATGGTAAAACCACAATCTGCCTTTTAAGCGGTTTGAGATTTCATATCCCGTAACCCTAGGATCTGGCCTTTTAAAAAATAGAGAAATTATACCTCCTTAGTCCCTTTCTTTTATTAGGTGACCTTGGAGTCCTTATTTCAGAGATGAATCATACACACGTGCTTGAGCTCTTCCTGCTTTTCCTTGAAGCCTTCAAATTTAATTTTCATGTAAGTCTGACATCCAAAATTCTTGATGAGAGGATACAAAATTGATCATTGATCATACATGTAGGGTTTTCCTTTGTTTATATTTACTGTGTATCAAACAGGGTAGGTGTGATAATGTTTCCTTGGGATATGGATGAAATCAAACTTTAACAAAAAAATAAATGGATTTTAAATAATGATTGGGTGTGTTTGATGATTATGTTATTTTAAAATTTTATCTTCATTTATAAATTGTGAATTGTATGGGCTTACGCCCAATGAATATATTGGTCATTGGTTGAATTTTCTTTCACACAAATGAACCAATAATTTTCCAGATAATATTGTTATTCAATGATTGTAGAATGGAAATAGGTTAATCACATAAACATGGTTGATTAAATGGATTCCCATTGAATAATAAACCTTCTGTGATCACCGTGGTTAACCAACCCAAAATAAAAAACTTGTTAATTGGTTTCGTTAAATCTAAAACACACCCTTTTATGTTCTTCCAGTGAGTATGGTTGTTCTAATTGATGCTTCTGGGAGACGTGGATGGGGATGGTATCTTATATTGGTAAGTTGTTGTTTGGTGGACCTGAGGCCACATGGGGCCACATTATGGGGATTTTTTTGGTTCCAGTACATGATGGGATCTCACTAGTCCCTTTAGCTATCATTTTTTCTTATGGCTATGCTTTTTATTTGCTCGGTAGTGAAGGTATAATAAAACGAATCACTTTAACATGATAACGGGAATTGGTACCCTAGGGGTTGGTTTTCTAGAAATGGGTTGTGCTCTGGTTGTTGCTATTGTGTGTTCCGACATGTAAGAATAGTAAAAAGGGTGGTTGTTCCTAGGCTGTGAATGGGCTATATGCCTATTTTGGAACCCTTAGGTTGGTATGACTATTCATTTAATTATATGTATAAATTTAGTTCTTGGGCTTCTTATTAGCACCCCACCCATGTTGAGAACTTTTTGATGACCCCCACTCACCATTTCATGGGGGAGGGTGTTTTTTTCATAATTATTATGAGTGGATGTTTATTATTTTTTTTCTACTCCCCCTCCTAGGTATCACAATACTCATCGGGCAGACTGTGATGCCCTAAGGATCATTATGGACTAAAAATCATTGGGAATCGTGTGTTGTGGTGGTCGGTCAAGGTATGAGTGGGCATGTTTGTTTCCTATGAGCCTTCGGGATGAGGCCCAAGTATATTTATCCATGTAAGTGGATGTTATGGCCCTAGTGTATTTGGACGTTGCAATGGTTGTTGTGGACAATGTGTTTGTGGGCATAGTTATATGTTGCTGTTGAGGCCCAGGTGTCTTCCAGCGGGATGTGTGGTTGTGAAAGAAAATAATTTTGTTGTTGGGGTAGGAATAGGACTGTAGTGGAACATGTGGGGGAGGTTTGATGGGTACAATGTCCTAAATAACCAGTGGGAATGTGCTGTGCAGTACCCAAAAGTCAAGGTGTTTTTACTGTTACATTATCTGAGTTTTTTTATTTGGGTAGCGATCCTTGATGATGCTATATGGATAGTTTTCTTGCTAGGTTCATTGTTTATATCTATTTCTCACCGTGTATTTAAATTCCACCCCACTAGTTCATGGGAGATTCTATTTTTCCCTAATGAGTATACATGTGTACTCACCCTACGTATATAAAATTTCTTTCATGATTCCATGAGGGCATTGAGGATCATGTCGTACCATACTAGAATGTGTGTCCTGTTAGTAGTATTTGATATTTTTCATTATTTTGGTACTCTTCATAAGAGTATTCTTGTACTTTGTATAATTTTATTTTGACCATTCGTGTGGGAATGGATTTTTGGATTCAATTTTAATTTTCGTTGATAGAGTAGTTTAAGATTTACCATCTTATCTCCCAATAATTTTCGATAAATTGGTAATGCCTTCCAGAATATATTTTATTATATATCCTTTGTGCTAGTATCCACTATGGGGCCTGTTGAAGGATGGACATGGGGGGACATTATCTTTCCTTCAACATGGAGAATGAAGGGTTTATCAGTTTTTTATCCCTTCCCTCATCTTGGTTTAGGTGGTTCGGGACAGAATGGTATTAGAGCTGATGGTTGAGAGGTAATGTGGATTTTGGGTTAGGAACAATTGGGATTGTATTTGATGGAAGATAAATAGTGACAGGCAATCATGGTTTGTGAAATAGGACAGGAAATACTGGCTTGGATACTGGATTTTAGCCCCCCCCCCTCATGAACCGATGCTACGACTCTGAACCTACCAAACATCTAAGTGAGGCAAAACTAATAGTTGGGTGGATACCCTATGAAGTGTAAATGAATCATAATGAATTGTGTTCTTTTGTGCTATAGGTGTTTTTGGATGTTAAAATGAATAAAATGTTTATGTAAAACATAAATGATATCTTCTACACTACTCTGACTTAGTCATTTCCTTGTTTACAATGCTGCGATGGCACCAAGATGACGTCCATAAGTAGAATAGGTGATCGAGGACCATGAGGATGCTATGGATGACTAGTGTAGGACTGATCGAGATGAGGAGGACAACCAATGGTAGAACATTCTTCGTGCCTTTCAGCAGCATACCATAGGTATGTACAAGGGTAGCTTCTCAGACATGGAAATAGAGATATTGATCGAGGATATGGGGATAGATTTCAACATGATTCATGCTTCGACAGATTACCAGGTTCCTCTAGTTGTAATACATTCTTGGGGAGTAGCACGTCAGTGGTAGATGATCTATCCTAGGGATAAAAAGGAGGCTGATGTTTCATATATTGGCTTTATAGGGAGTTCCATGTGTAATTTCTTTCTTCTATAATGAGTGTTGATAAGATGCATCAGCAACTATCCCTTCATCAGGGATCTATTTTAGTAAGGGAGTTTGGGATCGAGTTCAAGTATCTCATTCATTTTACTCAATAACACTTCATTGAAGAGGAATTGAGTTAAAGGTTCTTAGAAGAGGCACTCAACCCTATTCTATAGTACATTGTTACTCCCAACACCCTACTAATGTACATATAAGATCAGATGAAGTCTGAAATGGTGGAGATGATTCACATGATATGAGGTGATCCATGAGGGGGGAACCAGTTGAGCTTGTCAAAGAGGAAGGCTATTAGTAGTAGGCCTCTGGCCTCTGGGCCAAAAAGGTTTTGGATAATGGGGAGAATGAATCCTGATATTTGGTTTTGATATCCAGGTGCGCTCCCTTTTCCTAAAATCGTGAGACCAAGATGCTTTATCTATGGAAGTCGTGGGCACCTTTGGAATTTGTGCATGGACCGTGTGTAGTAATGTAAAGGTGGGAAGTCTTAGTGATGTCCTCAGTAGCCGTAGTTTCCTACCATTCCATTGCAGCAGTAGTAGTAGACACAGTGAGCTCCCACTCCTATGAGAATATACTTTGTAAGAGGCGGCTGACCTCATAGAGATGCTTAGGGACCTTGAATAGGTCTTTTTTTGGGGACTCAGATGACATTCAAGGGGTAGAGAAGCTGGGTGTGGGTAGTTTCATGCCATGGAGGCAGTAGTTCCATCATGGATAGAGTTCGTTCGAGGTATGATCAAATTGATTATTACTCTTTCATGTGCCATGTTTGATTCAAGATCTTCTTACTCCTTTTCATCACCGGTCTAGCCCATTCCTTTGGCCTAAGCATCGAGAGACTCTCCATTCCCTTATTGTTGAGTACTCTAGTTGGACAGAAGACCAGCAGGTTTGATGTTTTTCAGGGATTTAGACTAATTATCGGTCCACATCAGTCCAGGGAGACCTTCGTTTTCTACATATACTGCCATATGATGTCATTTTAGGCATAGACTAGTTCATATATGTTTATGTCATTATCTACATCTTCTAGATAAGGCTCATGTTTTCATATATGGGAGGCCAAAATGTAACTTTCGTTGGAGAGTGGGGTTTCTAGGAGGGAAGATGGTGATTATAGACACTTCTTTCCTTGTTAGCTGAGTTTTCATTTGATTCTCCAAACTCAGAGATGGTGGAGGTTCTGACGATTTTCAGTGAGTTACTATACATCTTCCCCAAATAGGTTGTGACTCTACACCCTCGATGCAACAGTGGGTTTTGAATATACTTATAGACTGGTGCCCATTTGATTTCGATGGATCTTTATCGAATGGTGCCTTCTGAGTTACGGGTGTTCCATTGATGAACTAATGAAGATGGTTCTTTTCTAACAGAGCGCGTCACCATAGAGTGCTTTAGTCTTGTTTGCAAGGAAGGATCACAATGGTATCAGGCTGTGTATATACTAAATTTTTTTGAATCCAGTGACTGCCAAGAACTGTTACCCCCTCTCGAGGATCAAAAACCTTTTTGACCAGTTAAAGGGTGGATTTTGATTTTCTAAGATTAACAGGTTATTGGGATATCCATATTTTTAGGGTTGTGGAGGGTTATATCTCGATCAATTCTTTCAGGTGCAGATATGGTCATTTTGATTTAGTGGTCTTGTTGTTCGACATTACGAATGCACCAACCATGTTCCTGGTTCTCAAAAACAACATCTTCTGTGGATATATAGACTAGTTCATAGTCATGTTTATTGATGACATCATGATCTACTCAAGATCAAAGGAGGATAATGTCGAAGATATGAGTATGTATTTGGAAGTCCTCTGACACCACCATCTCAACAGGATGCATTCTGTGTGAATTTTCTGGACATGGGAGGTGATACAGCTTGGGCACGTTGTGTCCCAATAGGGAATATAATTAGACCCATAGATGGTCTAAGTGGTTATTTCTTAAGATGCACCTAAAAACGTGGAATAATTTCATAGTTTCTTGGGACTAAAAAGTTAATACTTCTGGTTTGTGCTGTACTTCTCTCGAGTTGTTGTGCCTTTTAAGGCCTTGACCATGATGGACTAGGCATCTGATTTGAGTGTGAATGGTTAGACGTTGTTTAGTTATCTAAAGGGGAAGATGGTTAGTGCCCCAGTGTTGAGGTTTCCAGAGGAATGGGGGACGTTTGATGTGTTTTGTGATGCCTCCAGGGTAGTTTTGGGATGTTTGCTGATTCAACAGAGGGGTGTGATTTATTATAGTTCTAGGAAGTTATGTCCTCCAAAACCTAACAATACCTCCCACAATATGGATCCCGATGTGGTTTTTCTCACACTGAAGTTGTGTCTGTGTTACCTTATTAGGTAACACATTGCAGTCTTCATTGATCATAAGAGATTGAGGTACGTGCGTTAGAGGATGTGAATGGAGTTTCATCAAGAATACAATTTTTACATCTCTTACACAAAAGTTTATGGTAATTTTGTGGCTGATGCCTTGAGCTGCAAGTCACTGAGGAATGCTGTTGTGGAATATGTTGATGCTTATAATATAATGGAGGTGTTGGCATCTATATATATTAGCATGGGAGTGGAGGAGAGTAGAGGCTATCTATTACAGATGAAGTTGTGGACTTCCATGGAACAAAATGTGGATGAGTCTTTGTGGGGGGACTTTGAGGATGAATTAATGTGTGACCGTGTGATCTAGGGCAATGCTCTGGATGTTTGGTCTGATGATGGTCAGAACCAGATGTTGTTTAAAGGAATGTTATTTGTCACGGTGACAATGCATGGCAGAGTTCTCAGTGAATTACATAACTCACCCCTGGTTGAACACCATGGTGTTCCTAAGATGTACCAGGGCTTGGGGGTCAATTTTGGTGGACCGGGGTGATGTAAGAAGTGGTGAAGTTTATGGAAAATTGTTTCACGTGTTAGAAGGTGAAGGCTGAGCACCAAGTCCCAGGTGTTATCTTTTATCCTTTTGAGATACCCGAGTGGATGTGGGATGACATATCGACGGATTGTTTCATGGGACTACCCAATGATCAATGGGGTTGAAATGGTATCTGGGTAGTGGTGGACTGATTGAAAATATGAGCTCACTTTCATGTAATCATGGAGTCGAGTGCAATTGATGCATTTTCATAAAGGTACTTGGATAAGGTGGTGATGTTTCATGTAATATCTATGTAATTTTCTCGGCTCAAGACACAGAATTTACCTCATGAGTCTAGAAGGGACTTCAATGTGCATTTGGCACCCAGGTATGCCTTAGCACTGTTTCCACCACCAAACGGATGGGCAGATAGAGAGGGTCATCCAGCCGTTGGTGGATATGTTTCGAGCATGTGTTCTGGACTTCAAGGGATGATGTGTGTGACAATTGTATCTAGTGTAGTTCTCGTGTAATTTTTTTTATCACTCTACCATTATTGTGGCCCCATTAGTAGTCTTGTATGGAAGATAGTGTCATTCACCCATGTCCTGGATAGAGGATTGTGAAGAGGTGTTTTTGGAGCAGAGGTAGTGAAGATATCAACGGAAAAAGCACAACTTGTGCATGAGGGGATGAAATAATATCATTACCGGTAGAAGTTGTATGTCGATCAAAGGAGGAGACCGTTGGTGTTTGAGTTTGGGGACCACGGGTTCTTAAATGCCACCCCTCGGTGCTGGTAGTGGAGGTTTGGCAGGGGGAGTAATATTTCACCTAAGTCTGACCATTCAAGCTATTGCGGTGAGTCAGAGAAGTGGCGTATCAGCTGGTGCTACCACCTCCACTATAGAGGGTCTACGACTTTTTCCCTGTGTCTCAGCTCCGTTAGTATCTACTCGATGACTCGCACCTCCTTGACTGGGGAAAGCTGGATATTGAGGACGAAGTGATGTTCATAGATCAACTAGTGAGGATCAAGGATCATTAGAAGATGGTTTTAAATGGAAAATCCATTCCCTTGGTTAGTGTATTATGGAGGAATTGTGGACTCGAGAAGAGTACATAGGAACGACATGCACAGATTTGTTACCAATATCTAGAGTTGTTTTGAGTTTTGTTTTGTATTGTTCTATACTTAACTATGATGTAATTCTTGATCTTATTTTCTATTAGATGAGTTATTTCCCACAGTCTATAAATTTTTATGAAATATCCGGACCATGTGGGTAGGACCTGATCCATACTCAAGACTCATTAATGTTGTTGAAATTAATCCACTATGAGCGAGTCAGTGCCTCCCAAAGCGGATAGTATCATTACATAGAGGAACGGATTCCCTAATCGATATGTCCTGAAAAAGTGACATTTATTTGGTTTTGTGGTTACTTGGGGGTGAAAAGTGGTGGTGTAACCATGGTGGATTAAGAGATATATGAGGGGGAGGTGTTCCTGCGTATCGTGATTTGATCCACGTTTCAAAAAACTCTAGCATTTTTTGTCCTTGAGAGTTATCTTGTGAGGTGGTTTTTTAGAGTTCCCCTTTTTCCTTCGGTCTTACTCATGAATTCTTGAGAGTGAGAATAGTTTTAGAGGTATCTGATGTAATGCCATGGAACCTACTAGTCTATTATATTGTCAAATTCTAGTGCTTGGGGTTACCTGGAATCCATGGGTGAGTCATGAAGGCATCAGTTTCAGGGGTGGGGTGTCATTGTTGTCTCGCCTATCAGTGCCACAGATCGCTGTCGTGCCCGAATGGTGCCCCCATGGTGTTTCGGGGATCATTCCCCTATTTTCCCCGTAAAACCTATTTTATGTTTTTACCTATTTTAATGTGGTTTAAGGCCATCGAAGTCCATAAATGTTATCTTTAATCCACTAAAGGTGGATAAACCTAATGTCACACCATTTTTGTGTATCCAATTTCAAGTCTACTGATCTAAATTCACCATATTAGTATATAATTGTTAAATATAAATTAATTCTATCTTGAGTAACCATTGAACTGCGTGGTGAAACCACGATCCACAATTTAATTGGTTTATGATTTCAGGTCTTATAACTCTAGGATCTGGCCTTTTATAACATGGATATCCTCTTCTTCCATGGTCCATTTCATTTTTTTGGTTCGCATGGAGTCATTATTTCAGAGTTGAATCATGCTCCTAGGCTGGGGCTCTTCCCACTCAGCCAGGAATCCATAAATATTTCTTTTCTGAAATTTCAGGAATCCTTAGTTCGTGATGTGAGGATAAAACATCGATCCCTGATCATCCTTGTGTGGGTTTTCCTTCGTCTTTCTTTACTGTGTATCATGTGTGGTGGGTAGGATAACGTTTCCTTGGGATGTGGATTAAACCAATCCTTAAAGAAGAAGATAAATGGATTTTAAATATGGGTGTGTTTGATGATGAATACATTATACTCTTTTATCACAGTTTATATGTTGTCAATTGTATGGGATTATGGCCACTAAAAATAGTGGTTGTTGGTGGTCCTTTCTTGTGCACTAATGAACCTCTATTTTTCTAGATAATCCTAGGATTAAATGGTTTTATTATGGAAATTGGTTAATCACATAAATTCGGTTGATTAAATGGATGAAAAATAAATTATAATACTTTTGGGATCACCCTGGTAAACCAAAAGGAAATAAGGAACATGAAAAATGATGTGGTTAAATTTGAAAACTCACTTTCTCTGATCTGCCAATAAGTATAGATGTTATGCTTGATGCTTATGGGGTGAAGTGGATGGGGATAAAATCCCATGTTGTTCAGTTTTTGGTTGGTAGACTTGAGGCCATGTGTGGCTGTGTGATAAGGCTTGGTTAGTTTTCAAGACATTTAGGGATCTCACTTTTCCCTTTTGATGTTGTGACTATACAAGAAAACTAGGTGTGAATTCTAAAATTATTTTTTTGTTGTTTTCCATTCATTGTAATTTTTTCATGTAGCCATGCATATTATTTTCTTCATTGTTAAGGTATAATTAAATGGAATGACATGAACATGATAATTGGAATGGGTACAATGGGGGTTTTTTTTCTAGAAATGTGTTGTTCTTTGGTTTTGGATGTTGTGTGCTTTCTTCATGTATGAATAGTAATGAGGGTGGTTGTGCTCTGGTTTTGAATGGGCTGGTTGTCGATTTCATAAACCTTAGGTTGTGATGATTTTTTGTTTAATTATATTTATAAATTTAGTTCTTTTGTTTCTTATTCACACCCCACCCATATTTATCACTTTTTGTTGAACAAACCCATTTCATGGGGGAGGGTGTTTCTCCCAACATTATTATGAGTGTGTAGTTATTATCTCTTTTCTATTCCCTCTCCTGGTTATCCAAAGTCTCTTTGGGTAGGCTGTGATGGCCTAAGGATCACTATGGACCATGATGTATTGGGAATGGTGTGTTGTGGTGGTTGGATCAGGTGTAGATATGGGCGTTTGTTTCCCAAGTGTGTTCAAGATGAGTCCCATGTTTCATTGGGCATGGTAGTGGTTGTTTCAGCCTAGGTTTTTTTTTGTGTATGGCTATAGTTATTGTGGACCAGGTGTTTATGAGTTTAGCGACGTGCGGTTGTTGAGTCCCAGGTATCTGTGTGTAAGAATTGTGGTTGTAATAGACCATAAGGTTGTTGTTGGGGTGGTACTGAAACTATAGAAGAACTTGTGGGGGGGGGGGGGGGTTGATTCTTATGATGTCAAAAATAACAAGTAGGAATGTGGTGTGAGGTACCCAAATGTCGAGGTGTTATTATTATTACATTCACAGACTTGCATTATTTGGGGAGTGTTCCTTGGTGAGGCTAGGTGGATAGTTTCCATGTTAGGAGCGTTGGTTATCATTATTTATCATAGGTAAATACAATGCCTCCCAACTTGTTCATGAGAGATATTGGTTATCCCTACCGAGTATACATTCATACTCACCCCTACATATATAATATTGCTTTTAGGTTTCTAAAAGGGATATTAGGACCATGATGGACCATACTAGCTTGGGCGTCAGATTAGTCATCATTGATGTTTTTATTTCTTTTGGTTCTTTTCATCAGAGTTTTCATGTACTTTGTAACAGATTATTTTGAACATGAGTTTTGGATTGGATCTTTGGATTCACTTTTACTTTCGGTTTTTGCTGATGTTTTAGATTTACCATATTATATTATGATATTTTTCTATAAAATGTGTAATTTCATCCGTATTACATGCGATTACATACCCTTGGTTCTAGTCAGCAATCATGGACCTATTGAAGGCGGGTCACGTGGTTCCTCATATATCCTTCAAAATAAAGAAGGTTGGGTCTATCAGTTTGATGTCCCTTCCCTAATCAGGGTGAGTTAGGCTCGTAACATAGGTGTTTTGAAATTTTCCATTTTGAAATTTTGATGATTGGGAAATTGGTCGATTGGAAAATTTGGAATTTTTCCATTTGAAATTTTTCTATGTGTTCATTTGTTCATTTGGTGATTATTTATTGGATAATCATTCAATTTTCCCATTTGAAAATTTGGTCAATTGGTTATTTTTTATTTGTTCAATAGTTTATTTTCCATTTTTTTCATTTGTTCATATGGCCACTTGGCTATTTGAGGACATCATAATACAGTCACTTGGACACTTGGTATCTTATGATAATGGAATGTTGGACCCATAAGTAAAAATATTAATTTAGAAATTGTTTTTAATCATATTAAATTACATGGATCCTCTCTTGTTTGATCATTATTGTGTACACCAATGTGGAAAAATATGTCTTTTCATCATTTTTGATTTTTTCTATGATGCATACCAGAAATATAAATTCAATACCATTAATAAGAAGTATTTTTTAAATGAAATCCATTGAGGATTTATAATTCCTAAAACAAATTACAATAAAAAATGTGATCCTTTCATGATATTATGTTTGTGGATAGTCAAACAATATTGGTATACCATCTATATTAGAAATGAATATATTATTCATATCAATATATAACTCATTCTTATATGGTATCCACTAACATGCATATTCCGTCAACCATGCAAATTTTGTAGCATCAATATCAAGAAATGTATAACAATGGTTTAAAAACGTATTAATTCATTTAAATAAAATAACAAATTAGATATTAATTTTAAAAAATTTATAACCCATACACCACCCATTGATTTATACTTGATTTAATTAGGGACATTACCACATGATACGGGTTGCAAATGAATGATATCATTTATCATGTATAATGTTACCATAAAACAACTACACTGCATACAATTTTTACCATCATCCGATTATATTCATTATAATCTATAATTATTTTTGTCTAGAAATTGTAGGCTTCATGCATACTTGCGCCCCCATGTCACCTATTATAAAATCCCATTAATTACAAAAAAATAATAATATAATAATTAAGTCACTATAAACTAGGAAAAAATGATGTGGTATAATTTAAAGACATATAATAAGAAAACATGTTGTGTGACTCCCATTATAATATGAAGGATTCTTAAGAGGTCATGAATATGTATAATTTAAGGGATGTTTATGTTCTAATGGATACACCAAGTGTTCTATACACACTAGAGTTGTAGCTGACTGAATAAAATTAACATATGCTAGATGTATAGTATGAAATACAGGCATTGTATTTATGTTGGGATAAGGATCTAAGGGTTGTTGATACATGGCCATACATGGATACTGTATACGTTTGAATGTCCCTATATCAGGCATACACATGGTATGGTAAGAATAGAATAAATGAAATTGTAATCGGGGTGTGGGTGGGATTATGCTTGTTGGATTAAGTGAAGGACGAGGAGGTGTGGTATATGGGACTTCCACTGGTGGGTTTGGCTCTGAACAGGTTCGATGGATGCTCCGTGTAGCTCTATGAGCAGCCCTACATAGAGTCATACTAGTAGGTATAATATAATTCAAATCTAGATAGAATGTATGTCCTTAATAAAATTTTTTAATGAATAAAAACATGATAGTAATTGTAATTTTGAAGGAATATATTGAACATTTTTTATTCATGAAGGGAACCAGGGGGTAACCCAATTTTATCCTTTTTGCATCATCAATATATTTAATAATCTGAATAATAATAAAATGTAATTGTTTTAAAAAATTATTGAAAATTCTCCATAAAATTTACATGTTTATGTTGTCATATAAAATTTCAAAACATGGGTTAGAAACATTAATTTAAAACAATGTAATACTTTTTATAAAATAAATTTCATAAAAATATTTTTCTAGAATTGATATAAATATTATTATGTGAAATGAAAATAATAAATATTAAACCAAACATATATTTTGAAATAGAAACTAAATTTATGTAATTATTGTAGTACCAACCAAAAAAACCCATATGATGTTAAACTGAATGAACTCTGAACATATATGATTTCATAATTATATTACCCCCACTACACAAGGTTCATCATCAACTATCACAATGGAAAAATTTGATTAATAAAATAAAATATTTTTTTCAACACCAATCGAGTTATCAATGGTATAAATGTTTTTCCCACTATCAAGAAAAATAGGTTTCGGTATTAATTCAAGAATGGAAAAATAATCAGGTCCCATATTATATTTCACATGATACATTTTTAATACAATTTTTCCAAAATATATGGATTATTTTATCTATGATTTTATTATTGTTAATAACTTTGAATCCATAATCATAACACACTGAAATTCTAAATTAAGAACTTTGCATTCAATAGCGTGTATGAAATGTGATACAATGCATGTAACAGAATATAATATATAGAAAATTTATAATATATTAACTATGTAAATATATTCAATATATTTTAATTTATGCAAAACTGATTTAAGCTGTATTACACAGAAGAGAGGCCTTCATTGATGGACTGTGTTACATGCAACCGATAGTTTTACGGAACAATAATACATTATTAAAATAGTATTTTTAAATATAATATGATATAACATACATGTATTGTTAGTATTTTTTAGTATTATTAACTAATTTATGAAAATTTATGGATTATATAAATATGGAATAAATTTATTGGATTCAAATGATTAATAATGAATTAGATATAAAATTAAATATTATTATATTTATGCTTCCATAGGAATTTTGTCTTAATTAAAAAAATTATATTAATTTAATGAATAAAATTATATATATATATATATTATATATTAAATAATTTTTTATTGATATTCATCTAGTTGGCCTCATAGGAATAATATAAGATCAAACATTATTTTACATAGAAAATCCTATATTCATATAAATGCAATTTTACCGCCTTTCAGTGTGTGACACATTTTAAATATTAATTTTGAAAAATTAATTGATTTAAAAATTTCATATAAATATAATATATAAATGGAAACATAATTAGTACGTTAAAATTTATTATTTATATTGTTTAGAATCAAATTATTTTCAAGGCATAATGAAAGAAATGAATTGTAGTTCAATGTCGATTTTTTAATGGTTTTATTTATATGGATAAATTATATTTTTAATTATGATTAAATTTTAATGAAATTATTATTTTTTCAGATTAATACAATTTATTAAAATGTAATAAACTTCTATTTAAAATTTAATATAAAGACATAACAAACATTCAATAAATTTTACTTTAAAACTTTGCATTGTCTTCAAGCCTGGGAGATTAAATTTAAATTGTATTCTACCACTGTTATGATTTTAATTTGGGAAAATGGATTCCAACTTTTTAATAATACTAATTTATAATTTATAATAATACCTACTTAATTATTGACCAAAATGTGTAGTGAAAGTGATTTAAAATAATTGTAATTATTTAGGGATAATTATGCTTAATAAATGATTAAACCTTTAATTTATGGTCCCAAATTAGCTAGACACTTTTAAAACAACAATTTTTTATCAATATATCTATAATTAAAATTAAATTTTTATTATTTTTATTTTGGATGACTTTTTGATGTAAAAACATGCCTACACCTAACTTCTTCACAAAATACCAAGAGAGTCATTTTCCTTCATTATAAAAGGCCACCACTTATCCCCATTCATCACGCCATCAAACCAATTTTTCATGGAAAATATCTATGAAATTAACTTCCCAATATCCCTACCCTCTATATTTATTCATACCTTTGGGATTAAATTTTTCAAATGAAGCTCTTTGGTAAACACCAAAAGGAGTTACCCAGTTTTTAAGGTGACCTTTCTAAATGATCTCTGTTCGTTCATTTAATTATCAACCACATAAAACATTCTTGTACCAAGATCATATAATAACATATGTATGCTAAATATTTTAAAATTTTATTATATTTATTTTTTACCTACAGTTTCACACACTTATATTTAATGGGTAATGAACATACTCTTTCTATGTATGGAGAACACCATCCTGATTAAATGATGACTATTAATTTTTTCATTAACACCTTTGGTAGTGGCTATTGTTCTCACGACTCATCCTCGGGGCCCATGCCGTGACTACCCCAAGCCCGCCTTCCATAGGCTAGGGGCTGGTGACTAGCACCAAAGGCGTAAATCCTGATGACTGGGAAGGCATTGCCTTTATAAAAGTAAACTAAACACCACAGAGTACAAGAGGAAGTAAAACACTAAGTACAAAGAGAAGTGATGAAAAGTAAATAGGACAGAATACAAACCCAACTGAAAGTACAACTACAACTGAACAAAAGTACAATAGAAAAAGACAACATCTGGAAGAATGGAAGCGGCTCCTGGGGCGTCCTCCTCGGGTCCTACCTGAAGGGTTACTACAGATGGCGCAACTCCTGGATCGTCCACCACGGATCCTACCATAAGGGTAGGTACTGATAGTCTCCACATCGCTCTCGCCTATCAACCTCCTCCAAGTGTCATCTCTCCGTGAAGTCCACCTCCAGATACTGACTCGTCGTGTCGTGAACCTCCGGGTACCATCCAGTCCTCGAACACTCGGCCTCCGTCAGCACTGCCCATCGGCTGCAACCAACACAACGAGGTGCGGGCATAGCCCGTGTAGGGGTGAGTATAACGATACTCATTAGGGACCCTGAGACCCTCAAGGTATCACAAAAACCAACAGAGATAACCACAAAGAAGATTTCAACTGATAACCTCTACTTAGGTATATGCCCATACATATACCTAAGTTATCAAGTAACCCATCTCAATCATGAGGAAACACAAATATTATGAAATAAACGGATAACCTCTACCCAGGTATATGAACATACATATACCTAAGTTATCAAGTGACCCATCTCAATGAAGTGGTAAACACAAAGGTCATAGACTCAGCTCAAACCAGTATTTTTCATTATCGAAACCGTAACTGCTGAAAAGCCCCGTCTCTGGAGTGTACAGTGGTCCTATCACGACTCCGAGGTACTGCTCACTAACCTAAGACTATTGAGGTACTTCTCCTATCGAGTACCGCGGGTCACCCATCCAAACACAGTTGTGATTCCCGCCGGGGTATGCCACCCAAACACAGTAGTGTGCACCCCTAGTAGCCTACAGAGGTACTTTCCGGATGAGTACCGTGGGTCTACACTGTCACACAGGTAGTGCTCCGTCCACAATGGGTCTGCACCCAAACAAAGTAGTGCTCCATCCATTGGGCTAGTCGACTCACTCCAAGTCGAGTCGGTCAAGAAGTCATCAGGTCTCAGTCGGCTACACGGTCTCTGTACTCCGCACGCTCATCACTGGGAGGGTCTGATCCACGAGCTACAGGTCGATACTCCATGTATCTCAAAGTCCCATGAAGAAGTATTTCAAAGGACTACCTCATCATAGGGGTCTCAACACAATAGAAAACGCGTCAATCAGACGCCCGATCTATGAGTTACTAGCTTTTTCCTCCCAGGGGCCCAGTTGGTTTTGTGTGCGAACCAACCCGGTCGTATCTCAACTGTACCCTTAACTCTCATAGGGTATTCTCAATGGGATCGTTTCTCAATGTGATCACCAATTCCGATGACGGTTCGTCAAGCAGACATCCGGTCTGAAAGTTATCAGCTTTTCCGTTCGAGGGACCCGGTTGGATTCGCGTGCAATCCAACCTGGCCACTATCCAAATGCATCCAAACCTCAGGCGAAGTATGCCAAAAGTTCCGTCTCATTAAGAGGAATTCAACGAGATATACAGTGCATCAATCGGACGCCCGGTCTGTGAGTTATTGGCTTTTTCGTTCCAGGGGCCCGGTTGGTTTCGTGAGCGAACCAACACAACCACACTCAGATGGCGTCCAACCCTCGAGTGGAGTATGACAAAAGTTCCATCTCATCAAGAGTAATTCAATGAAGTCGATGGTATGTCAATCGGATGTACGGAGCTCAAGACATAAGAATTCCCGCTCCGAGGGCCCAATTGCATTCGTATCCAAACCAACCCGGCCGAACCCAAATTTCTCCAAAACCTTGAGTATAATATACCGAATCGACCATCTCGATCCATGTATTGCTACGCAACTAATGGTGTGTTGATCGGAGATCCGTACCCCATGTTATAGGTGAAATACCGAAGAGGTCCGAAACGGGGGGTCTGGGCCCGGACCAACCCGGCCCCGCCCACTGGGTCGGCCCGAACCGAGTCGACCCGACCCGGGTCCGGGTCCGACCCGGATGGACGTGGCCCGGCCTGGCGGTCCGGCCGGGGGGCTCGGCCCGGCGCGCTGGCGCTGGCCAAGAAGCCGCACAAGGGGGGACCGCCACCTGGACGAAACCGCGGCCCCCGCGCGGGGGCCGCTATCTGTCAACGGACGCGACACGATGCCATGTCCCTATTGTCCTGCGCGGCCATGGAACCAGCCGCCCACTGCCGCGGCTTCAGCCACCGCCTCCTGGCGGCCGGCCGGTGCCGGCTGCCGCCTCCGGCCGCCGGCGGGGCGCACCGGCAGAGTCTTCCGTGGACCACCGGACGTGCTCCGGTGGTCGGTTTTGCTCGCTGCCTTCGCCAACGGTCCTCCCGGGACCCGACCTTCACTACAGAGGCTTCAAAATTACCTTGCGGCCTCGTTTGTAATCGCACAACAATCCGCACGTCAAATAACAAAAAACGCCGCCTTCGTGGTTTCCCGGTGCCGCGCCACATCGCCGCGGCCTGACTCCGACCGCAGATTCATTCGACCTCAAAGGCGCGGTGCGACGGAGCCGCGCTTCTTCGTCATGATTCTCTAAATTCCCGCACGGGGCAACGGAACTGCGTCACATCCATTTCATGCCACATAGATAACCAACAAAATAAAAAGGGGAGGAGGTTCGGCACTATTTTTTCGGTCTGGTCTCCTCTGTTATTTTGATAACAGTTGGCCGTTAATATCGAAGAATGTATAAAATTATACACGACATGAAAACGAAACCCTGCCTTGAAAATATGTCACACGTCGTCGAGCCGCGGAAGAGGAAAGCATCGCGATGATCGGATGTTGTGGAAGATTGGTGCCGATTCCGTTGACGTCGGAGGGTGTGTCGTCGTCAATGGCGACTTTCCCCGCGGTGGTGTCTCCTCCCTTGATGCAGAGAAAGAAGTGGAGAAGTCACGTTGTCAGTGATCGCCCGATGAATAGTGCAGCGTCTCGCTTCTTTCGACGTGGAGAGAAGGTGCATGATGAGACAACGTTCTTCGTCGAAGGTTCGATGTTCTTCACATTCATCAACAAAGGAGATGAAGTGTTATTCTTTGGAGGAGGACGTTCTTCAAAACTCAAAAGCTCTCTTCCCTTCCTCTTAACACAACAATTCTAACCAAAATAAAATAAGGATCCAACTTATTTTATTTACCCATTCCATGCATACAATATTTCAAAATTCAAAACCAACACACTTAATTAATTGATCTTGAGTTGTCAAATTAATTAATGCTTAGGTGGCATGAATAAATGTGGGAGGTGAGGAGGAGATGAGTCACTTATGTTAAAGTGGAGTTACAATACTAAAGTGGGAGGTGAGTTATGGGAGGTCAAGGGGGTTATGGGAAGATCAAGGGGGTTAGGGTCTCATGTGGTCTTGACCACCCTCTTATCCTCTCAAGGGTAGTTCCCTAACTTTCACTCAAAGGATATAACTACTTTTAAAGAAATTAAATTTTTAACTAAATTTTAATTTTGTCTTCCACATATTTTTAACAACTCCTCCCATGAAAACGCAACTCCGAAAAAGATCTTAAGCAATTATCGGTGCTGCAAATCCATCAGTGCCCTCAGAATTTGATTTCGAGCACTGGTTCAAATGTTAGAAAACCCCTCTCATTCGTTTACTGAGTGTATCCGAGCTAAACTTCAGAAATTGATTTCGGGCACACCGGGCCTCAGAATCAGGCACCGTCAGAATCTGAATTCTTGTAATATTCCCAAGAAAATTAAGAAAAAAAATTTTCCTTTAAATTTCCGTGTCTTTACATTACTCCCACCTCAGGGCTTTACGTCCCCGTAATGCATTAACACAAACTAGGGATACAAAAGTGCTACTGAGCATGCATCCGAGCCTTCCGCTGCAAAGTGCTTACCTGGAGGTTCTCGTGCTGTCAAAGAAAGTGCACAATAGGAATCGACCATCCTCATAGGACCACCCCTGTCGATCCTCGATCCCCACTGGAATCTCAGCGTAAGTCACCCTGTCATCGACGCCCAACCCCCTGAGGTCGATGATGTGTGAAGGATCATGCACGTACCTCCTCAGTTGAGATACGTGGAAATCGTCATGCACCAGGTGAAACTGAGGTGGATGGGTTAAGCGGTAAACCACCACGCCTACCCAGCTGAGGACCTAAGATGGTCCGCTGGACCTCGGAGATAACATGCTGCCTTGGCCACATCTCCTTAAACCTTATCGAGGTGAGACCCATATAAGGACATGATCCTCATCCTCGAACACTAGAGTTCTACAATTCCTAATAGAACTAAAACTCAAAACGACTACTTCCATGAGGGTAAGGTTGACCAACTCAAGAGTGATCGGTCACACCCTCCTGTGCATGAGTTTATCCTATGCTGCCCGGGGTTTACTTTCTGCCGACCAAGGAAAACCCATCCCGACATCGTAGTTAAACCACAACCTTATTGCCTAATACCGTCAATTTGTGTATGAACAGTGACGGCCCAGTCCATGCTCAAACCAACATCATAAGGCCTCGACGATGCCACAAAGTGATTCCAACCGAATCTCTCGCCTCGATGTTCTGAACACACCGTCGGCGTAAGTGTGATTATTGAGTCTCCTCCAAAGGTATCTCCAGACATGAGGGTCAAGTCCACGGATTACCGGAAACTCTAGGTCTAGGACAAGATTCATGGAAGGAATGAATGATTCATATCAACGTCTATTACTACGGCATCAAGTAGTGGACACAGACTATCCCTTGAATAATTCTTAGAGCCATTGGGTCACTCTCTCTGACCGAAAGCAGCTACTCTCTTCCCCTGCCCTCCATCTCCCTGAGCCTGGTGGGGACAACTAAGGCGGATGGTTGTAGTATGTTAAACCTTACAGCACTACATGCTGCTCTTCTATCTCTGCCTCCATGCCTGCTACTTCGCAGAGTCATCTCTCCTTTAAGATTCCTCTAATGGAAACATTTAACACGCCCGATCTCTAATACTGGTGCCAGTTTCCTGTTTCTACTACACTGTGTAGTCTTCATCCGCTCCTGGATGATCTGCACCTTCGTTGCCTACGATCTGAAAGATCTGCTAAAATTTCTCCTTTACCGAAAAGAGAAACTCGGTCTCATCCCCTGGATAAACCAAGCCCATTGCCTAATACAGTCAATCCTGACATGAATGATGTATTCATGCCATGGATGACGTCGTAAGGCCTCGACGTTACTAACAAGATATCCAACTGTCACTCTCTCCTCCAAGGGTCGAGTCACCCTGTTGGCATCAGTGTGAGGTCACTAGGTCTCCTCCAGTAGAGATATCGAAAGTGAGGTTCAAGTCAACAGTTTTAACCGGGACCACTCAGTATCAAAAAAACAAAAGGACAGGAAAGATAAAATCACAATGATAAGTGTCTTTTTATTATTGCAGCTCATAGTACAAAGACACGAATACAATAGCAACATGGGACTAGAAGTACAAGGGACGTATCCACTGGTTCCGCTCCTGTCCACCTACACCCGGAGCTCTACTGCCATGTCCACTGCTCGGCTGTTGCTCAAGAACCTGCCGCTGCTTCCACCTCGGTGGCTCTTATATAGCCTACGGATCGACTGTGCGGGGGGTCGGATAGTCACGTGCGAGGTGAACCTTCCTACTGCATTCATTACACTTCATGCTCCTCGTACGACTAGCTCTGGACCTCTTGGACCTCTTCATCATATGTCTACTACCCACAGATGACTCGGCTACTGATCGAAAATCCTGTGGCAAAGGCACCAGCTGCTGTACACGCTCGGGGTGTAGAGATACTGGCACAAACTCCACCCTGAAGAAGGTCTCGATGTCTTCCCATGTGAATGTCATCCCGTCGCAAAACCGGAACAAATGGCTCCACCACCTGCCTATTGTTGCCTGATGGAGGCTGGCAGCAAAGATCACCATGAAGTCTGCTGGCGCCCCTACTAGCCTGAAGATTCCCGCCACATCCTCCAACCAATCCTCTGCCGCCTGCGGGTCTGTCTCTCCCCAGAACCTGGGTGGTCTCTCGCGCTGGATCTCATGAAGCGCGCTCAAGTGGCATGCATCACCTACTGCTGGGGCTGGTGGCATCGGTGTCCCAACGTATAGTAGTACTGCTGGTGCCTCCGCTGGTGCCTCAACTACAAGAGGGCCCTGTACCGAAGCCTCGTCACTCGGAAGGCTGTCAGTACAAACATCCCTCTGGGCACTAGATGGTCGTCCATGAAAAGGAATCCTGAAAGAAACATACGTGACACGGTCAAGCAATTTATACCTGGTGAGCTGACCTAGTTTGAGCTGACTTTTAAAAACTTCTGGAAACCCACATGCTATCAGTGTTTTTGTGCACAAAGTCGGAAATCCGTTGTCAGGGTCCTGGTGTATGGATACGTCGGTCGCCCGCACCAACACTGGACTCCCTGAATTGAAAACCACACTCGGTACTCTTAACACTATTGCTTCATAGAAAGAAAATATCAGAGTTATAAGCTCTACGGTAGAACCGACTCCTTTGATACGAATTTGTCATGACCCGTCATCGGGGCTCATGTCGTGACTACCCCAAGCCCGCCTTCCATAGGCCAGGGGCTTGCGACTAGCACCAAAGGCATAAATCCCAATGACTGGGAAGACATTTCCTTTATAAAAGTAAACAAAACACCACAGAGTACATGCGGAAGTAAAACACTAAGTATAAAGAGAAGTGCTGAAAAGTAAACGGGCCAGAATACAAACCCAACTGAAAGTACAAATACAACTCAACAAACGTACAATAGAAAAAGACAACAGTTGGAAGAACGGAAGCGGCTCCTGGGTCATCATCCTCGGGTCCTACCTGAAGGGTAGGTACAGATGGCGCAACTCCAGGATCGTCCACCACGGATCCTACCTGAAGGGTAGGTACAGATAGCCTCCACATCGCTCTCGCCTGTCAACCTCCTCCAAGTGTCATCTCACCGTGAAGTCCACCTCTGAATACTGACTTGTCGTGTAGTCCACCTCTGGGTACCGTCCAGTCCTCGAACACTCGGCCTCCGTCAACACTGCCCGTCATCTACAACCAACACAACGAGGTGTGGGCATATCCCATGTAGGGGTGAGTATAACGATACTCAGTAGGGACCCGGAGACCCTCAAGGTCTCACTAAAACCAACAAGGATAACCACAAAGAAGATCTCAACAGATAACCTCTACTTAGGTACATTCCCATACATATACCTATGTTATCAAGTAACCCATCTAATTCATGAGGAAACACAAAGATTATGAAATCAATGGATAACCTGTACCCAGGTTTATGCCCATACATATACCTATGTTATCAAGTGACCCATCTCAATAAATAGGTAAACACAAAGGTCACAGACTCAGCTCAAAGCAGGATTTTTCTTTATCGAAACCATAACTACTGAAGAGTCCCATCTCTGCAGTGTACAGTGGTCCTGTCACGACTCCGAGGTACTGCTCACTAACCTAAGACTGCTGAGGTACTCCTCCTGTCGAGTACCGTGGGTCAGCCACCAAAACACAGTAGTGCTTCCCGCTGGGGTATGCCACCCAAACACAGTAGTGCACACCCCCTAGTAGCCTGCAGAGGTACTCTACGGACGAGTACCGCAGGTCTGCACTGTCACACAGGTAGTGCTCCGTCCTCCATGGATCTGCACCCAAACAAAGTAGCTCTCTGTCCACTGGGCTAGTCAACTCACTCCAAGTCGAGTCGGTCAAGCAGTCGTCAGGTCTCAGTCGGCTAAACGGTCTTCGTACTCCGCACGCTCGTCTCTGGGAGGGTCTGCTCCACGAGCTACAGGTCGATACTCCATGTATCTCAAATTCCCATGGAGAAGTATCTCAATGGACCTCCTCATTATAGGGGTATCAACGCAACAGACGGCGCGTCAATCAGACGCCTGGTCTGTGAGTTACTAGCCTTTTCTTCCTAGGGGCCTGGTTAGTTTCCTGTGCGAACCAACCCGGCCGTATCTCAACTATACCCTGAACTCTCATAGGGTATGCTCAAAGGGATCGTTTCTCAACAAGATCACCAACGCCGCTGATGGTTCCTCAAACGGACGTCCAGTCTGAATGTTATCAGCTTTTCCGTTCTAGGGGCCCGGTTGGATTCGTGTGCAATCCAATCCAGCCATTATCAAACTGCATCCAAACGTCAGGAAAAGTATTCCAAAAGTTCCGTCTCATCATGAGGAATTCAACGAGATAGACGGCGCGTCAATCGGACGCCCGGTCTGTGATTTATTGGCCTTTTCGTTCTAGGGGACCGGTTGGTTTCGTGAGCGAACCAACCCGACCGCACTCCGATGACGTCCAAACCTCGAGCAGAGTTAGAAAAAGATCCATATAATCATAACGAATTCAACGAAGCCGACAGTACGTCAATCAGACGTCCATAGCTCAAGACATAAGCGTTTCCGCTCTGAGGGCCCGGTTGGTTTCATATCCGAACCAACTCGGCTGAACCCAAAGTTCTCCGAAACCTTGTGTATAATATACCGAAATGACCGTTGTGATCCACGGATTGCTACACAACTTACGGAGCATCGATCAGATATTCGTAACCCATGTTATAGGCAAAAAACCGAAGAGGTCTGAAATGGGGGGTCTGCGCCCGGACCGACCCGGCCCAACCCCCCTGGGTCTGCCCGAACCGGGTCTGCCCGACCCGGGTCCGGGTCCGACACGGCGGGGCGCGGCCCGGCTTGGGTGGGCGTGGCCTGGCCTGGAGGTCCGTCCGAGCGGCGCAGCCTGGCGCGCTGGCGCTGGCCAAATGACCGCGCAAGGGAGGACCACCCCCTGGACGAAACCACGGTCCCCGCGCGGGGGCCACTCCTTGTCAACGGACGCAGCACGATGCCACGTCCCTCTGGTCCTGCGCGGCCGCGGGACCAGCCGCCCTCCCCCGCGGCTTTAGCCACGGCGGCCCCTTCCCGGTGGCGCGCCGGGCGCCGCCGCCTCCTGGCGGGCCGGTGCCGGCCTCCGCCTCCGGCCACCAGCAGAGTCTTCCGCGGACCACCGGACGTGCTCCGGTGGTCCGTTTTGCTCTCTGCCTTCGCCAACGGTCCTCCCAGGACACGACCTTCACTACGGAGGCTTCAAAATTTCCTTGCGGCCTGGTTTGTCGTCACCCGACAATCCGCACGTCAAATAACAAAATGTGCCATCTTCGTGGTTTCCCGAAGCGGCACGACGGCGCCGCGTCCCTTCGCAGCGACCCGACTCCGACCGCGGATTCGTTCGACCTCAAAGGCGCGGCGCGACGGCGCCGCTATTCTTCGTCGGGATTCTCTAAATTCCCGCACGGTGTGACGACACTACGTCACTTCCATTTCATGCCATGTAGATAACGAACAAAATAAAAGGGGGAGGAGGTTCGACCGTGTTTGTGCGGTCCGACATCGTCCATTATTTTGATAACAGTTGTCCGTTAATATCGAAGAACGTCTAAAATTATACACGTCATGAAAACTAGCCCCTACCTTGCAAAGACGTCACACGTCGTCGAGCCACGGAAGAGGCAAGCGTCACAATGATCGGACGTCACAGAAGATCAGTGCTCATTCCGTTGACGTCGGAGAGTGAGTCGTCGTCAATGGCGATCTTCCCCGTGGTGGTGTCTCCTCCCTTGACGCGGAGAAAGAAGTGGAGAAGGAAAGTCGTCGGCGATCACCCGATGAAGAATGCGGCGTCTCGCTTCCTTCGACATGGAGATAAGGTGCAAGATGAGACGACGTTCTTCGGCGAAGCTTCGATGTTCTTCACGTTCATCAACAAAGGAGATGATGTGTTCTTCTTCGGAGGAGGAAGTTATTCAAAACTAAAAAGCTCTCTTCCCTTCCTCTTAACTAAACAATTCTAACCAATATAAAATAAGGCTCCACCTTATTTTATTTTCCCATGCCACGCATTAAAATTAAAAAATTCAAAACCAAGACACTTAATTAATTGATCTTGAGTTGTCAAATTAATTAATGTTTAGGTGGGATGAATTTATGTGGGAGGTGTGGAGGAGAGGAGTCACTTAAGTTAAAGTGGAGTTACAATATTAAAGTGGGAGGTGAGTTATGGGAGGTCAAGGGGGTTATGGGAAGATCAAGGGGGGTTAGGGTCTCATGTGGGCCCCACCACCCTCTTAACCTCTCATGGTTAGTTCCCTAACTTCCACTCAAAGGATATAACTACTTTTAAAGAAATAAAAATTGTATCTCAATTTTTATTTTATCTTCCACAAATTTTTAACAACTCCTCCCATGCAAATGCAACTCCGAAAAAGATCTTCTAAAGAAATTACTGGCGCCGCGAATCCATCGGTGCCCTCGGAATTCGATTTCGAGCACCGGTTCAAAAGTTAGAAAAACCCGCTCGTTCGTTCACTAAACACACCCGAACTAAACTACAGAAATTGATTCCGGGCACACCGGGCCTCGGAATCAGGTGCCGTCAGAAACTGCGTTCTTGTAAAATTCCAAAGAAAAATAAGAAAAAAAATTCCCTTGAAATTTCTAGGTATTTACAATTGTGATGGATAGTATCTTTATATTTGATATATATAATATTTATTATTTATTTATACTTATTTAATCCTTTTATTTTTCATATCATTAGTGTTTTCCATTTTTCATTAATACGATAACATCGTTTGAGAAATTGTGGACATTCACCCCCTCAAATAAATGTCATTTATTCACAAATTAAATGGAATATATTAACAAAATTTTCTAGTGTGTAATTTTGGTTATGATTTTCATGAATATTATTTTTAACGGTGATGTTTTGGAGAGCTTGGAGAATGTTAAGAGTGTTTCGGTCTAAAGGGAAGGGGAACGATATGTGTATATTTTGTCTAAAACTTATAGAATCCTATGAGAAATCATGCAGAGCTTGAGGTATTGGATAATAGAATTGGCATGGTGGGTGGATGGTTAAGGATGGTGTGAAAGGAGGCCATTTGAGGGTCTGTCCATGTAGTATCTAACACACAATTAGTCCATGCTTTGTCTAACCATGCGACTAAGCTACGTGAATAGTTGAAGGTATATCCTAAAACAATGGATCTCACACCTTTTTAATGATATAATATTTTTTCCATATTCTTCATAATTTGATATTCCACTCTATTAATGGTTGTAGAACATATCCCATGGAAATTTTATTCGATTTGGTTTCTTTTCTTTAGCATTTAGAAGCCTGATTCCTGACATATGTTATAGCCCTTCTCCGTTCTTGCCATCTTTTCTTAGTTCTACAAATATATTCTACATATATCCTCTTCAGTTCTTATATCTATGGTCAGTATGGGTTTATCTATGATCCTAGATGTGAAATCTGTTGAAATTTTGTCTTTTGGTTGATAGGAGAAGTGATCTAAGGTATCTTCATGAGCATTTTTCATCCGTTTTCTATTTTAATCAAAACATTTGTGGTAGGTGGATTCACTCTCGATTCCTCTATATACAAATAATTGGAATTATTTTAACCTAATTACTTTTTATGGATTTGATTGTGAATTTTTTTCCTGATTACTGTTAGAAACCCCCTTTGGTGATGGTTTATAGAAATATGTAAACTTATTGTTTTTGAATAATGGTCAATTATTATTGATTTTACAATGAGATTTTTAAAATTGGATTCTTCTAGAATTATGAAAATGGATTTGAAAAAATCAATCTAAATAATGGTTTTATTTAAATGAAATTGGGGTGCATAATTTGTTGCTTAATGGTTTTTAATAAAAGAACGGTTTTATTGAAGATGTTTGAAATGTTTATTTGAAATGATTTTTATATACTTTGTGTTGTGTTAGTTCATTATTGACAATCCCTAAATGAGGGAAGTGTTATATTGGGGTATATGTTTTGTGACCCTTTCACTAGGGTTCATGTCATTACGACACACAGTAATTGGAAAATAAAATACTCATGATTATAGAACTCTTGGAATGGAGCATTAATGTGTAGGAGTGTTGTAGATCATGGAATAAGAATGAGAAAAGGATAATGATAAATTGTTTTAAAGCCTCATTTGGTTGCTTTCTAAAATTTGACTTGCTGGAAAATGGGTTGAATTATCACTTGTTTACTATGGGTCATAAATGTTTATTGTAAATTTTTTATATTTAGTTATAAACTGTTTGTAATTTTTTTTAATATAAATGTTTTTATTTACCTGTATTAAAATTATCAATCCTACTAGTTTGAGAAGGAAAGTAATTGGGTAAATACAACTTAGTTTTTTACTCACCCATACATTGACAATTTGATGATTTCGCAGATTCTATCTTCTAGGACATAGGAAAAGGTATTTTGTCACACGTATTTAGCTCCACCTCATGATACATGGGTTAATTGGAGATTGAAGCATAGATCATGCAAAGCATAGAGTCATTTTATCTACTTCTAGATTATTTGTTATCTTTCCACTATTTACAATGATTGTTTCTTTTCTTCCACTATAGTACACTTTCGTGTGTTTTTTATATAAATGCAGTTGTTGACTATTCATTCATTTATTCATGCATTATATTGTGACTTCTTTGGTTACAATTCACTATGATAGTGGTTTATTTTGTAAAGGTAAAATCATTCCCCAATTGTATTTAAAACCCCTAGAAATTTTTTTCAGGCCTTTGGTATCATGGGGATGTCACTTAAAGCCAAGTACTGATTCATTATATTATCAAGAAAATTAGAATAACTAGGTAATTATAAATAGTATCATCTTTTTCAGTCCTTTCCTAAAAATTGGTCTTTAGTTTCACGGTCTTGGTCTTGAATTCATTCTTATATATTCATTGGTTTTGAATCATAGAATGTATTAGGACAATCAAAACATGAAATATAGATCAAAAAATGTTATACATAACCTTTTTATGTTGAAATTCATGTTGTTAGGGTGTTGGCTATTTATGTCTTTTGGAGTCACATATAAGACATTCTAATCTAATTATCATGGGTATAACGAATGATACGAGCGTGAAATTCCTTAGAATAATTACTTCCCACTAGGATTGCATATTTTATTTTGGGCAAATTATATATGATGTAAAGAATTATGTTCATTTTTTGAAAAATATTGAATTTATTTTCAAAATAATGATTATAAAAAGGGAATGGTCGGTTAATTTTGGAAATGGGTTGATTTTCAAAAGAAAAAGAATGGATTCTTCCATAAAATGATCAATAATAGAAAAAGGAATATTTTTTATAGTAATTTTGGTACATTTTTTGTGATTGAAATTGAAATCATATGAGTTTGAATTTATGTAGACATATTGAGTTTGTTGTTTATTAAGATAATGGCACCTATTGGCATCGATTAAATCTACTGAAAGAATCTATGTTGTATGTGGTTCCTCATGATCCACAGGTGAACTATGAGCTGGTTCAATGTACCATAGACATGTTTTAGGCTGTAAAAACATGATACCAAATCATTGAGAAAATTCATGTGGATCATTTCATCTAGTTCATGAAGCAAGATCCACCGATTTTCTAGGGTGATTCTAAATTAAATAAAGTGGATGTTGAATCCAAACTTGAAACATATATGCTCTAAGATCATCCATGCTAGTTGTTTGAACTAGTGGTGCATGCCATATTGGATCAACACCATAGTTGGGAGGATTAGAATAAATTTTCAACAAACAATTCTATCACCACACATTCAGGATCCAAAATAGTTAAATATTTCGTCATCCTAAATCTTGATAATATCTTTTTCATATAATATTCTTCTAAATTCATGAATTCATTGCAATTTTTAGAAAAATATGTTGTGAGTGAATCCTTGAAAGAACAAAACATTTATTCAATGTAAAGGAATCAGATTCGTCCAAAGATTTCTATGCTATGTATTACAGATTATTCAGATATGGTGAACAATGAGATAGTGGAATAATGTTAAATCCTAGGAAGTATGGGAGTATTATGTGTGATGGTACATATTATAAATTGTGGAACTCTAATTTTGTGAGAAATGAGAAGAAAGAAACCTATTACAAGGTGGAAGAATGAAACAAAATCAAATGGCAGGATCATGGAACCATCCTCCATGACCCAAAAGAAATGTGGGTTGTTTCCAATGTGGTTTCTTTACCACATAATGAGATTGTGGAGAAAAAAAAACCAAAAGTGTGTCATAATTATAAGAATATGGGAAATCATCAGCGATTTTTTCATAGTGCTATGAGTTCAGGTTCTCAAGAAACATCCCAGGTGATGCAAGCACCGTATTATTCGATAGAATGAGGAAGAAGAATCAATCTCATTAGTAGTGGATAGATAACCATGGTTATTCTAGAAATACCATGACTCCTCAGCCTGGGTAATATCAGCATGGAAACAAGGAGAAGACTCCAATGATGAATTAATTTAATGGATCTGCCTAGATGTTGGTAGTTGATCAGGATAGACCATTTATAGTGCTAGGTATGATTCTTTTGAATTATACACTTATGCATGTGATGTTTCATACTAGTGCATAATATCCCTTCATTTCCTATCATGCTATGGATTTTCTTTGTATAAAATTATCTATGATTCCTTCTATGGTGAAACATTAAAATCCTCTTGGTGAAAGAGACTATCAAGCCACTGTATGTAGAGAATGTTCTATAACTATTAATGGATATGAGTTGAAATGGGATTCATAGCATTGGAAATGGATTTCTACTATGTAATACTGGGTATGCATTGGTTGAGAATTATTAAGGTTCGAATAAAATTCTCATGTATAGTGGTCATTTTCATGATTGAGGATGATGTTAAGCATCTCCTTAGCGAACAAAGGGATATAAAGATTTGTAAAATGGGATTGATGGCACTATCAGTGGAAATAATCTATTTTCAGTTATATTCATTGATCATGGAATCAATAGAGAAGATTGAGGATATCAGTATTCTTGTAGTAATTTATTATTTTTTCACATTTATTTCCCAATTATTTCAATGGTTTACCATTTGTAAGGAATGTGATGTTCAGGATTGGTCTCCTTCGAGGGACCAGTCTTATATCATTTATGTCATATATAACAGCATTAATAGAGTTAAGGGAATTTAATGTTCAATTGAAATAGCTGGGAAGAAAATGACTCATTTATCCAAATACTTCTCTGTTTGTAGTAGAGGTAGTTTTCGTAAATAAAAATCATTGAACTCTTAGGTAATTCATTTATTATTATAATATTAACTAACTTTTGAAAAGAATCAGTATCTACTTCCACACACATGTGATCTATTTGATAAATTGAAGTCAGTTCATTAGTTCTCTTAAATTGAATTGTGATCAGGATATCACCAATTGAGATTTTATAAGGATTATATTACATGGACATATTTGAAAAGTAGATATTGTGGTTATGAGTATATAGGCATACATTTCAGTATTATGAATTCACATGATGTCATTATAGAATTTAGGAATATGGTCTTTCAATGATTTTTGGATTCAATTTTTGTGGTGTTTTTGGATAACATATTGGTGTATTTGAGAATAGGGGATGAGCATGAGAACACTTGGAGACAGAATTGTGAATCTTGAGAGATCACAGATTATATAAAAAACTGTTAAAGTGTGATTTCTAGATTCATGAATTATGTTTTCTTTTCCATTTAATTTCAGAAAAAGGTGATTTAGTGCATCCAAAAAAGATAGAAGTTATTATCTATTGTCAATCGCTAAATCATGTCATTGAGATACATGATTTCCGGGCCTAGCTAGTTATTACTAATACTTCATGGATGAATTCTCATGGATATATTCAATAATGATAATGTTTATAAGTAATAATGTTCAATTTCAATAGAGTGATGAATTATTGAAGTCTTTTCAAGAGATAATGGTTCATCTTACGTCCACAGCTATCTTGATCTACCTAGAAACAGGACAGTGGTATGTTGTGTATTTTAATGCATCATGATCTGGGTTAGTATGTGTTCTTATTCAAGGAGACCATGTGTTTTCTTAAAGTTCATTTATGTTGATATTTCATGTGAATAAATATGGAACACACAATTTGGAGTTACCTACAATCTTATAAATAATGAAGACATAGTGTAATAATCTCACTGTTGAGAAATTTAATCTGTTCAAGGATCCAATGAAAAAGAATCATATTTTTTCAAAGAGTGGTTTGAATATGAGGATACAGATATGTATTGAGTATATACTGATGTTTTATATTGACTTGATGTATACAATAAGAAAAAAAAGTCGGTGGCATATGCATTAAGCATAATGTCATATGCTCAGTTGGTGAAAAATGATTTGGATGAAACACAGTTGATGTTGGTAATTGATGAAATGATTGTGGAATTTGATGATCGAGGTGATGTTTTAGTTTCACATTAGGTTTAAAATATTCATAATTTAGTATTATTAGTCAAATACACACAAATATATGATGAGGAATGTTTTGTTTTTAGTTCACAACTCAATGGTGGGGAGACTATTGAGGGCTCTAAACTTGAAGGGAATCTAGTTTGGTTGTCTAAAGATCATATGATCATACCTAATTCTTGTCATGTATAAATTCATCATGCATACCACCACTCTATATGGGATATACTTTAGATAATAAAAAATATGAATAAGACATTAGAGGTGATGTTGGTTGGATTGGTAAGAAACAATTGGTGGATGAGTTCAATTCAAGCTACATAGTATGTCAGAATGTTTTGGCATAACATCAACGATATGTTGTTATGTTTCAGTACATACCAATCATATTTTAGATATTTTAGTAGATAATGATGGATTTTTTATAGGTCTCTATGAACAATTTGAAAGCACGATGCCAAATGGGTGATTGTGGATCAAATAACATAGTCATATCATTTCATGCCTATTCATGAAACTCATACTATGGTGGATCTATCCAAAATATATATCCAAAATGTTGTTAAGATAAATTGAAAAATAGATAAGATTATCTTAGATAGAGACCATAGGTCCACATTTTATTTACTTAAATACTTACAGAAATCTCCAGGGAATCAGTTGATTATGAGTACATCGTATCGTCCTCAAACACATAGTCAGCCTAAGTGGATGATATAAACATTCAAATACATGATGCGGGATTGTGTACTAGATTTTTGTGGATCATGGGAGGATCATATACCCTTATTATATTTATAATATAATAACAACTTTCCTTCATTGAATCATATGTGTCTTTTGGAATCATTGTATGGGTGTTCATATCGTTGTCCACTTTGTTGGGTGGAAATATTTGAGACATAACTAGATTGGACAATTATTGTCCAGAAAACCAATTAAGAAGACATAGTTGACCATGAAATATATGGAGATGGATAAATTTTATTATAAATTGTATGATAATCATCATCTATGAATATTGTCATTTGTGGTTAATGATCATGTGTTATTGAAGATTTCTCCATGGCATGAACATCGTTATTTTTGGATGAAGGGAATGTTATCCTCCCAATACATAATATCTTTTAAGGAACTATATATGGTAATATAGGTGGAATATCCATTATAATTACCTCCATGGTTCAGTTTAGTGCATAATGTGTTCCATGTATCTCATCCGAAAAAGTATTAGGCTAATCCTGACCATGTGATCATATGGGATAACGTTTACCTTGACCCAAATTATTCATTGGTACATATCTTAGTGTAGATTTTAGACTGGAAATATAAATTCATGCATGTCAAAAGCATCATTCAACTGTGGGTTTTATGAAAACATGGATATAATCCGAGGGATACTTTGGAATGTAAGATGGAAATGAAAGAGAAGTTGTCGTAACTAATTGAGGGAAAGGGTACATTTCTACTTTCCAGGGATGGAAGTACCATTGTTGGGGAGAATTTAGTACCCCCTTGTTTCTGTTACATAGTCCTTTCATTATTAATTTTATGAATATATTGTTTATGGGTGAAGTATGTGATAATTTAGTGAACATTTTGATTGTTTTGGGCTAAAGGGAAGGCTCACAGGATACACACAGTTCATGTAAACTGTGAAGAATATTTGGAGAAAATGTGTAGTATTGCAGATATTGTGTAGTATATTTAGAATGGATGGTTAATGGTTAAGTATTCCATGTGTGGAGGCCATGATATGATCTTACCAGGAATTAGGGAATGCACATTTAGCCCACTATTTGTCATTTCGTGTGATAGAAGCGTGCACATGGTTAAAGTTAGATATTAAAAAAGTGGATCTCACAAATTTTTAACTCTATATAATTTTTTCTTCTGTATGTGGATCTGATTATAGATTTATATTTATTGAATATTTTAGAATTTATCCTTAGAAAACTAGAATAGATCTATATAATTTTCTTCGGCGTTTATATGCTCGATTATTGAGGTATGTTTTCACTCTTCTTCGTTCCGGTCACGTTTTCATAGATCTACTTAAAACTTATTCTCCTCTCTTCTCAAGTTCTCAGATACATTAATTTTAAGTGTATATCTATGATTGTGAATGTAAAATATGTTTAGATTTGTTCTTTTTGTTGATAGTATAATAGATCTAAGGTGGTTTCGTGGAACTCTAATCTAGTTTCGTGAGCGTTCTTCATCCATTTTCTATTTTCGTCAAAACCTAAGGTGTAGGTGGATTCAATATTGTCACCACTTTATAGAAATAATTTTCATTCATTCAAATTTATTACTTTGCGTGGATTTTATTTTGAATTGGTTGATGTAGGTTTGTTAGAAACCCTCTTTAGTGATGGTTTCTGGAAATATGGAAATGTGGCGTTCTTGAAGAATGTACTATGTTTCCTGAATTTAAAATTAGATTTTAGGGAATTGTGAAAAAAAATTTATGAACATGTTTACAATAAATGGAATGGTTTTTTTTGAAATTAAATTGTCACTTGGAATTTGTTGTTTAATGTTGTTCAATAAAATAATAGTTTATAATGTTTATTGAAATGGTTAGTTCAAGTGTTTTAGGCATACATTTTTGTGTGTGATTTCATTCATTATGGGATCCAAATAAGAGTCATGTACCATTGGGTAACAAATAATTTGACACTACACTTGTGGTGTGTGCCATTGGGTCACAAGGTGATTATACAAGATATTGCTCATGAATATGGAATTTTCATAATGATGTATGTGTGTGTGAGTGGGTTCTGAATCGTGGAATGGGTATGCCAAAATGATATTGAGAAATGTTTTTAAAGCCTAATTTGGTTTCATTCGGGAAATGTGACTTTCTAAAAAATGGGTTGAAATCGAACTTGTTTTTTGTTGTTTATAAATTTATTCAGAATCTTGTTTATATTTAGTTATTAACTATTTCCAGAATTATTTAATATAAATGGATTTATATAAATGTTTTTATATAACTATTTCCAACATTTATATCCTATTGGAATGAGTAGGGAAGTCATTGGGGAGATTTCATAATGTGTTTTATACTCACCTATACTTGTTACATTGGCGATTTTTTAGATTCCATCTTCCAGAACATGGGACGGGGTAAAGTGTTACACGTATTTAGCACCACCTCATGATACATGAGATGTTTTTATGGTTAGAGCATAGATCATGTGGGTAATTGAGTACTATTTTATGTATTTTAGTCTATTTGTTGACTTTCAATTGCTTACATTGATATTTTCCATTATCTTACTCAATAGTACAGTCTGCTGTGGTTTTGATATAAATTGAGTTATTGAGTTGTCTTTAATTTATTTTGGCATCATATACTGAGTAGTTTGGTTATTTTATTCTAGGTTAATGGTCTTAGGTTTTAAATGGTAAATGGTATTCCATTTTAACTTCGAACCCTTAGGAATTTATTTCCAGCATTTCACCTCTTTCGGATGTCACTTATAGCCATGTGATGGTTCAATATATTCTCAAGACAATGAGAATAAGTGGGTAATTACATGGAACGTATAAAATATGAATACAATTATACATATGATACACACAAAACATCTACATTATATTAATTAAATAATTAAATTTCATTATATATATATGTGTGTCTATGTATATTCTTTTCCTTATTACCCTTTCACACACCTAAACAGTTATAATGTTATTCTTCAATGGTAGAATTACTACCTCCTCGACAAGATTTGAATACTTCATTAATCACAGTTATTATAAATACAAGAATTTATGATTAAAAAATATGGTATTTTTGATAATTTTTTTCTATAATGATATGGGGCTACTTATCGTATTTTGAAAATGATAATTGAAAAATAATAATGCCACCCATACATAAGTACGACCTACCTTCTACATGATTGAAATGATGATTCATTTTTCATAATTGTATGTCATAACTATTTTTTATAGTATAATTCACTTAAAAATATGAAAAATATTTCAGTATTAATATTTTGTAATAGTAAAATAATAACCCCTCAGACCATAGATGACCTACCGAAGATTTATGACACATAAAATGAATTTGGTCAAAACACATGATGTAAACATAATTGTTTAAGTAGTCGTATAAAACATAATAAAAATGAAATAAAATCAATGAAAAACATGAATTTTTTTTGAAGCATGTGCAATATTATCTATTTTTCATTATATTGGATGATAAATTATGTTCACCCAGAAGGAAATTTAATGTAATAGATTATTGTCTCACTTTTCATTCTATGAATCATGATTTATTGTTGGGTATCTAATTTCTTATATATGGTGTACATTTTTCATCACTAAAATGTAATTTCGTGAATTCATTCAACTTATGGTAATTTAAATGTTTAATTTTAATATTACTAAATCTGTGTTTTCCTAATCATATGATAACATAGTTTTATGGAATTTTCCCCTAAACATACATTCTATTGAGACTTAATTATTGTTTTTCACCAAATTTCTTTTATATGGTGTATATACTACCTTTGACATAGAATATCATGAATCCATTAATTATCATGATATTATAATTTTTTTTAATATTTTTCCTTCAAGAGGATTATGAATTTAAAATATTCAACATGGTATGGGGAATATTTTGATTATTAAGGATTATTTTTGTCAAGACTAATATACCAGGTATTTCAATGGAATTTCTATTTTATGAAATTATATAACCATTACTCAAAAAAACAATCATTATTATCTTGTTATTTGTAACTATTATTGAGTATTTCTACCAATTTTAAATATTTTTTACTCAAAATGTTTTAGAACATTTATTTCAAGAAAAACCAACTTTATTTCCCTCTTTTGTCTAAGAACATATTTTCTTTTAAGAACAATATTTATTAAAATGTTTTAAAAAATATTTTTAAAAATATTTTTTAAATTCATTTTTTATTTTTTTTCTTTGAACAAATTTTTCAATGTAATCTACTTATCACATTCCAAATAGGAAATTTTTCTAACCCTTAACATAGAAAAATAAGTTTTTTCCACATACAACTTTTCAATATTTACCCACCACTATATCATTGATGTTTGATTTTAGTGATTAAAAAGTTACTACTTACTGAAAATACAATATTTTTTTTCAAATAAAAATTTTCCAATAAAAATTTATAATATATGGATATCTAACTCATGATTTTTAGTAAAATATTATTCTATAGTATTTATTTTCATCGATGGAAAAACAATTATTTTCTTCCACCTGGGGTATGTCGTATTATTTTAATGGAATTAGTTTCTAGTTAATAACATTCCATATTTTTTATGAACTTGAATTTAGTTTATTGATTATAAGTCATATGTGTTCAGTTATTTACCATGCTATACTGATTATTATCCTTGATTTTTTTATATCCTCTATATTTTTCCCTTACTATGAATTGGATCTCACCCTTATTATGTGTCTTTCCCCATGAATCCACGAAGCGTATCGTGAACAATGTGTATAAATTTAATAGATTGAAATAATTTATACTAGATGTTTTTTACATAGTATGAAACAATTATGTTTTAATTAGTATATTAAATTTTAACAAATGGAACATGTACGTATATATTTTACCAGGAATACTAAAATATCATTCCCTCGGGAATTGGATCCTTGTAATAATTATAATGTAATGAGTAGAAGACATATGCTCAGGGTCCTCTGGGGTCGTTTTTCTATAGTTGGTATCAAATAAAGTTTATTAGTTTCCTTGGGAACTAGATTTCTTAAATTATAGGTTTGATAATATAAATCTATGATATAATTTTATGATAAGTATATAATAACAGTATATAATTTTGGTAATTGAGATATTATTTTGGTCTTCCTAGAGAAACAACCCTATCTAAAAATTATAAGTTTATTTTGTTGTGGCACAAATGTAAATATGAGTAATAAATCCAATAAAGTATTATGAACATGACTTGAGGTAGCCTTGTAAAGAATAAGGGGCCTTACATTAAACATGGTTTGATATTTCCAAAGGATATTCTTAGGATAATCTCTATATTATTTATAATCCAATTTGAATAATTTGAATGGATAATTACAAATATGGATTAAGTTTTAACCTAAGGTGTTTTAGACCAAAAATATGGTTTCACGGTTTTAAAATCTTATGAATTATATTAGGGATAAACCTTTGACCATGGAAGGAGCAATGTTTAAATAAATAGATGAACTATTTCTGTATTGCTTTTTTATGGAAAATATAGTTAAGAGTCTATTGAATTAATAAATTTCAAGGTTATTCATTATATTTATTTTTAAAATTATATTAATTTAGTTTTAGAAAAGGAAAACATTTAAGATGTGTGACAACCAATAAAATATGGAATGGCTACAAGTCTTGAACCATTGATTGAATTACAATAAGTGTGTCACACACTTCACTGACCGACACAATGTATTGGTTATTGTTTCGATATATTTAGTTAATTAATTTGATAAATAAATGATAATGATTAACCAGTAATATAACATAATAGGATTAGGGATTAATCTATTAATCATATTGGTTTTGGAAGACATTTAGCGTAAAATAGATATAGTTTCCACACTTTTATGGGACTTAAGATCATTTAGAAATGAATTTTGGTGCCTCTTTCATCAATATTAATTTTTTAATGAATTGGAAGGTAGATATATTCAAAAATAGATATTGATATTATATTTATAAAAATATATCTTGTTTTTATACTTACTATGTAAAAAAATACCCCAAAATTAGTAATGGTATCGTCAAAATAAAAATTTATCTTGATACCTTAATTTTTATTGAACTGACGTATTCGAAATAATCAATGATTTATGGAATTAATGACCTCAAATTTCAATTGACCATTCACTTGTTTGTGATATATGACCTCATTCACTCCCTATAAATATATTCACCTTTCCCTTAAGTATGTATCTTTACATAAAACTAATTATCTCATACATAGAGACAAATTTATATGTTAGTATATATGACATTTTTTACATACCATTTTCTATTTTAAAAGGTATTTATTATGAAACCTTCTCACATTGTGTGATTTCAATGTAGGAAATATCAAAAAAATCTATTACCAATATTAGGATTAAATTGGGAGGACCCAATTTAATTAATGTTGTGAGAATTTAATACACCAAAATTCTTAACTAATAACCTTTTATTCGATATAATTTATGTCACATGACACCAAACGTGTAAGGTAATATTATATCTAGTTACATTATAATATATTTACTATATAAAATAGATTCCATATATTTCAATTCATGTGACACCATGTTATCATTTGTCACATGAAAGAGTGACACATGAAAAACAGAGTGTTACCAAAAAACAAAATATATTTAAAATATATATGTTTAATATAATGTAATATAACATAGACATTATTTTAGTTGTTATGAATAGTATTAAATATTTTATTAAAATTTATTTTTTATATAAATATAAAATTAATTCATTGGTTACAATTTATTAATAACCAATTTGATATAAAATGAAATTTCATTATATTTATTCTTTAGAAGAGGTTTTGGTCATCAGAAATTTAATAATTAAAACTAGTTAACTATTTAACAGAAATTTATTTTTTATATATTAAATAAAATATTTTAAAATTTCATCCATTAGGATTGAAAGAAATAACATAATAATAAAAACTATTTTTAAGAACCCATTTTTTAATATATGTATGGATCATTTAATTTTCGGTCTAAATATATATTTTTCACCAAATATGGATTCCTAATTTGTTCTTAATGGTCCTATTGGTGTTCATGGCTTATTCAGAGGCCAAAAACCATCTTTTTTGGGGACAACTGGCTTGGGACTCATTTTAGATTAAACCAGGGAGGAATTCTACAAGGCTTGCCAAACCGTCTAGATTGTATTTTTTTAGATAGATCCATCTCACATGATTTGTGTAAATCTGTGTCGCCTAATCGTTTAATCATCCCTTTTTCTAGGTACCTAATCATGGCTTGTGTTTTGTTTGATCAAAATGTGTTGAGGAAGTTTTTTCATGTAGAACCGTCTTGCACGATTTCGCATAGTTTGACAAACTATGTAGACAAACCCAGTACGAGCTAATGATATAGGTATATTTTGATTTGTTTCGATTAATGATCTATTTACCCCCCTCAAATACCATAATCTATGATCATGTTGGAATAATCCCTTTTCCTATCAATTTTGTTCATTGTGAATGCCACATATAGGGATCAAGAGATCTCATCCGTCTAATATCTAATCAAGATTTCATTTTTCATTTTGGATGAAAAAGGGTAATTACTCGAGTACTCTTTGTTCATTCTTATTCCGTATTTCTCTTACCAATATATCGACATGTGAGTGTTTTATAACATTTCATAGATCTAATCTGATCTGAGGAAAATTGAGGGTCAAAACAAGAGGAGGATAGTTGAAAAATCCTAAGGTGGGTGGCCTATAACTCATCCACCATGTTCATACATTTTGGGAATATTCATGTGAGGCCCACTAATATCATCAGATTCCATTTCTTATATTTAAATTCCACGTTTATATGTTTATGAACCATATGGTTATGATCTTTCCAAATATGTTATTAGCTGTTAGTTGTTAAACCTACACCTCATCCCACCCCTGGTCAAAGGTTATGCAATAATAGAGTTTTAGTGTTTTTCCATTTTTGATACATCATTCGAGTGTGCCTTTGGTTGACCAACCTAAAGGTGATCCTTCCAATAACAAATGAATTTTTATTAATGAGAATTTCATAATGTCATGTACCATGTATGTTCACCACTAGACCCACCTAAGGTAAGTGATTTCAAATAATTTTTATATGTTAAATGTGGAATGGAAAGTATACTCATTATATAACAGATCCATATAAAAATTGATTGAATAAAGGTTATATGTATGTAGAACCCCTTTCTAAACTGATGGAAAGTATCAGATTGAACCTCTATAATTGAATATTATTTAATGGGTAATAAATACTTGATTATACAATTTCAATGCTACTTGGCCTATCCAAAAAATGGAAGACAAGGCATGAACCTAATGAATGATTACATGATTACAATATCAAATAGAAATAGACTCACTCGGGCTCACCATGGATTCTGAGAAGAGAGTACCATGGTACTTGGGAACCCAATTCCAATTCAATAATGTGGTTTTCCTAGGTTGATACCCACCTAGACTCTAGTTCTTGTCTATTGCTCGGATGCCCGGTATACTGCCATAGGGTCCTTTAAATTAATATAGGATACCTCAGATACACACCTTGGATCTAGAATTGACTAGTAAGAACCCTGGTGATAGCCCATAGGGAAATCTCTATACATATCCCAATTTACCTTAGTCCATCACCTTGGAATCAATAGGCACTTTATTATGGAATTCCATGGATAACGCTACTTGGATTACAATATTACCTTTTATCTATACTTAGATAATATTGAGTTATCATTTCAGGAGTTCTATGTTTCCTTGGTTATTACCTAGGAAATCCCTCACTAGATATCATTTTCGGGTTTCCTTGTTAGGTCATGGAAATTTTAGTACATATAATATCATGATGTAATGTCAGTGCTGGCTATGCCTCACTTGACATATTAATATTAAATGGTAAATAATTAATTAAGAAACTGATTACATGTTTAAAGACCAACTGAGTGATGAATTATGTATTTTGGTATTTTGGTATATTGTACTACTTTCTTTACATTATATATTCATACTTGAAAACTGTTATATTCCATTACATGATCAAGATGTTTTATAAATCATTGGTCGTGGTGTAATGAGATTTATTTCACACCCTCTCAGGGCTCTTATTGGTATCAAGAGTATATGACATGGATGTAGGTGATGACAATGGGAAGCATAGGGCTTCAGAAATTTGGTTGCTTAGTGTTTAGGATGGAGATTGATAGTAGATGACCGAGTTGGATCTCAGAGTTCGTGGAGTAGAATTTGAATCCTTTTTCATTGTGGAACTATTATGCCTATTGTATTGTATCCAAGTTATCCAGTGTTCTAGTAACATGACATTACATTATCATTTTTCTAGTTGATACAGTTATTATTATTTTCATTTATATATTAAATTATTTTTCATTCACTATTTATTTATATTTCGTTGATTTTTTACTATTCATTTATATTCCTTCTCTTATGATACAATCTTCTAATGATTTCATAGTCTCCCCATGAATACACCCAAGGCCCTCACTGCTAGTGGACAGCCAATGACATCTAGGTAGATGTGCTTAAGGCCATGTGGCCCACCGGTCTCGGGGCAACCATTATGTGGAATCTTTGTTTGGGATGTCACGATGTGTTATCAAAGGTGGTTTATTTTCTTGATTTACTATTTGGAGACAAAATATTGGAAAATAATAATTCTTGGGACGTGTTCATATGTCATGCTCAGGCGTCATGATCCCATGATTGGGGAAGAATCCAAGTTACCAAAATTGTAATTTTTGTTGTATTATTCATATTATAATTGATATTATTTCACCATTGGATGACACACGTGTAGTATGGTGTGGTTGATTATTACAATTTTTGTGACATTCATTTACCGATACCCAAATGATATGAGGTCAACGAGTGTTGTTACATAGATCACTATACGCACATAGAGTTCCGATTTCATGCATGTTTCCTTGTCATATAGTTGTATTTTACTGTTTTTCAATGCATGATATGCTTGTGATTGTTGTGTGATGTTTGGATTGTTTCCTTGTATGTGTATTACATCATATGAGATTAAGTAACATTCAGTCTCAATTTAGAAGGATTATGGGCCCTCATGGGTTGGGATGATTATTTTACCCAGACGATCTATTATTTTATAAATAATTGGGTTCCTTTTCTGGTGATAGGTGTATGGGAACTTATTCATCAAAAATGATTATCCATTATAATGTGAATCCTGAAATATAAAATTAATTCGTTTTACATTCTTATCGATCCTTCTCATGATTATGAAATGTATATAAGAGAACCTCTAAATTAACTATAAAATTACATGAAACTTGTACATGAGAATATATCGATACTTGGATGTCTAAGCCGATAGTTTGGGTAGTATGAATTATGTAGTCAGTTATCTTATGTTTAGTTTCTTATAGTGATGTTATCTTATAATCCTAATCTTTTTTTATGTGTGTTCTTCAAATTTGTAGACCGATGCCACCATAAAATCCTCGTGATGTTATCTAGGAGGGTGGTGAAAACATGCTCTATACACGGTGGGCCCTGAAATTATAGTATAACCTCCAAGGGTGCCATGTAAGGCACCGCCTGTTGAACATGATCTTGACACTAAGACCCGTGTTTGTGATTGTTTATTACATCTGATGTAGTCCATACTTGGTGATCCATGGTTTGCACTAATGATGGTTGATCTGACCCACAAATTCTAGCAGCATCCTCCTCCTAATTTTTTAGGGGATGATGGTTCTCATCCGTTTTAGTCTTTGCTATAGGGAATGGTGATAATCATTGAGCATATGGATATTCATCCAATGTGGAGAGTCAATATTTCTACATACATGATCTGGGATTCAGCCATGTGATGGAGGTATGTGGTTACCCTGGCCAGTCATCATCCAGGAATGATATTGGATGATTTCAATACTGCATACCATGATCAATTAATGCCTCAAGAACTGAGAGCTAATAGATTCAGAGAGTTCATGAATCTCTAAGAGGGTTATATGTCAGTTATGGAATATTCCAAATTCTTCACTGATTTATAGTGTCGTGATTTTATTTTTTGCAGGTGACGAGCGTTCACAAACATGATTTTTTGAGGATGAGATCTAGTATGCCATCTGAACATAGGTGCATGTCTTTCAAATTTCTACCTTTTCTATAATATGTGATCAAGACCATATCACTTAACATAATATATGGAATTCAACAACTACTTGTTATAAATGATTAAAGATGCATCATGTCACGACCCGTCCCTCGGGGCCTGTGTCGTAACTACCCCAAGCCCGCCTTCCATAGGCCAGTGGATGGTCACTACCACCAAAGGTGTAAATCCCTAAACTGGGAAGGCACTGCCTTTATAACTAAAAAAACACACAACTAGAGAACAAGTAGAAGATAACTCTATGTCAATACTTAATACAGAATAAGTGATGGAATGTACAGGGGCCAACAATACAAGCCCAATAATAAAGTTTAAGAAAAGGAAAATCTAGTAAAACTAAAAATAAAAACAGCTAGAAGGTTCCCAGCTGCCCTTGGATCATCGACAATAGATCCTAACTGAAGGGTAGGTACAGATAGCCTCCTCAGTGCTCCACGTCCTTCTGTCTCATCCGAGTACCGACTCGTCATGAGGTCCACCTCTGGGTACCGTCCAGTCCTCGTAATCTATGCCTAGGTCAGCGCTGCCCATCGTCTGCATCCAACACAATGAGGTGCGGGCATATCCCGTGCAGGGGTGAGTATAATAATACTCCTTAGGGACTCAAAGACCCTTAAAGTCTCACAAAATCCATAAAGTATAAACCACAGAAAAATTTTACAACCACGAATTATCAACCAACCCTACTTAGGTATATGTCCATACATATACCTAAGTTATCAATCACAGTTTAACTCCAAATCTCGAGCCTAAGCACAAACCATTTCACAAAGGAAGTAAATTCAATGACAATGTTGATAATTATTGAACGAAATGATTCAGCTCACATAGGTATACAACTCAAGAAGTGGGGTAGAGATGATTAGATGCAGATACTGAATCATCTCCTCTATCAAACCCAATTAGGTTCCTGGAACAATATTAGTGTTGTCGAACCCACGTAGGATTCTGGTCCAGTAGTATTCGCTGTCGAACCCACATGGGATCCAGGTACATAATTCGTCACTGTCGAACCCATGTATGATTCCGGTATAATATTTTTCGCTGTCGAACCCACGTGGGATCCTGGTACAGAAGTCGTCACTGTCGAACCCACATAGGACTCCGTCATCTCAGTCGCAGCCAGCCATAGGTTTCCTACACACAGCATGCTCGATTCCGGGAGGGTCCCCTCCTCGAGACATGTTTCGATACATCAACATCATGATGTCCTGAATTTATGAATCCCTTAGTTCTGTCTCATCATAAGTAACCAAACGCGACAGACAGTGCGTCAATCGGACGCCCGGTTTGAGAGTTATTAGCATTACTATTCCAGGGGCCCGGTTGGATTTACGATCCTTCTAAACCTAGTCGTTTTTCAAAGTTTACCAAAACTCACATATATTATCGCAAAAGTAACACTTCTTCATGAGGGTCCCAATGCCGCAGACGTTGCATCGATCAGATGCGCGGTCTACGAGATATTCACATTTAAGTGAAGACGGGTCCAGCCCGTCAAACCTAGTGGGCTGGTGGGTCGGTCCAACCTGGTTTGGCGGGTCTGACCCTACTGGGGGTTGGCCCACCCCTGTGGAGCATGGCCCACCCATGGTCCAAGCCCGGCGGGTCTGACCTGGTTGGTGGGTCGGCCCGACCCGGGGTGGCGTGGCCCACCCCCGGACCCGGCCCACGGGTCCGACCCGGTTGGGGGGTCGGCCCGACCCCGTGGGGTGCGGAACACCCACAGACCCACACCACACTGCAGGCCGGTTTGGTTCGCCCAATAGCACCAGTCGGCGCTGCCCCTCCTCTGCCCGGCCGGCGTAGCGGGCCTGTTCTGTCCGTTGCGAGCGACCCGCACAACAGGCCGTAGTTCTCTACCGCACGGCGCCGAGCGACGCCACGGTCTTTCAACCCGGCTGGTTTGCCCACTGAGCATTCTGTACAGTGGCCCAAGGACTTCTCTGCATAGCACATATGTGTTCCATAGTCCACCATCCTGGCTGGAAGTGGCCAGACGGTTCCTCATCCCGAGCAGCCCGCAGATGCGGGCAACAGTTTTCCTCCATGCGGCAGGCACACAGCCGTCGCCTCCGGGTGGCGCCGCCTCCGGTTTCCATTGGCTCCGGTCGGCACCGCCTCTTCCGACCACCACGGCCAGCATTTCTACGACCTCCTTCCTCCGGCATGGTGCTACGTCACCTCTCCCTACCGACTCCGCCTCCATTGTCAACGCAAACAAGAATCAACGGAGGGTCATTGGGCCGTGTTCGTTCAGCCCGAGCCCTCCGCCTTAGGTGATAACATTTTGTCCAACATCATTCCAAAAATAAATGTCATGTTCGTGGATATAATTCGTACGTAAAAAAGAAATATTCAAAATCCCCCTACCTCGTATTTCGTCGAAGACGCGGAATACGGTGTCGCAGAAGACAAACATCATTCCGTCAATGTCGGAGGGAGAGTCATTGTCATTGGCGACGTTATTCACGGTTGACATATTCTCCATTGATGCAGAGGATGATAAAAGAATATGGGCATTCATCGTGTGTGTCACCTCATTTTCTTGGCCCGGTTGAAGAATGAAAAAGATGACCAAGTTCCTCATGTTCTTCGCTGGAGAGGGTGATTTCCTCAAAAAGTTTCCCCCTATCCTTAGTTCTCCCAACCATATTTATGCCAACCAAATTAAAAGAATGTAATCACTTCTTTTAATGTTGGAAAAATAAATTCAAAATATTTTAAAAAGAGTAATTAAGTGTGGCATTAATTAGTCTTATCTATTGGAACTTTAATGATAGAAGGTGAAAGTTTAAAATTATAAAGTAGGGAGGTGGAGAGATTCAACATTAAATGGAGAGAGTAGTGGCTTTAATAATATCAAGGGGAGTTGAGGGGTTTGGTGTTCGTGTGGGACCCACAACACATTATCCTCATATGGGAGGTTATGTGGCGGGGTGGGCCCCAACTCTGACTTCCTTTTGGAGAAAATAACCACCACATAAAATAAAATTTTCACACACAATATTTTATTTAATTTATTAAGAATCCCAACAATTAACATCCACTCCCGTTAAAACGTTACTACAAAAAAGGTATCCTTAAGAGAAAATCCGCACTGCGAGTTCATCGGGGTCCTAAGATTTAAATTCTAAGCACCGGTTCAAAAGATATAAAATCCATCACGTACGTTTACTGAACGTACCTGAATAAAACATCAGAAATTGATTCCAGGCACACCGGGCCTCGGAATCAAGCACCGTCAAAAACTGAGGACTAGAAAAATTTCTATTTATTTATGAAATAAATTTCAACTAGATCTCTGGGTCTTTACACATAGTCACATTAGTTCTTCTGGTGGTAGGAAACATTCCCTCCAGGTTTCTCTTTAGGGTGGTGGAAGTCATATTATTCAGTTTGATAGCTCTGAGGTGTTTCATCATTGTGGAAGACCAGTGTATAAGAATCCCTAATGTGACAGAGACCCTATAGAGTGTTAGGATTTCATGCATATGGGTTATCTTCAACGTTTTTTTAGAACCTTTACTCTAGGTTTATGTGGAAAAGAATCAGCATCCACTCCACCAACAATAGTGATTTCATTTGTAGCATGTTAGGAGGGGAGTTTGAGTAACACCGAAAGGTTTCGATAAGAAGGAGGTCATGGAGGTGGTAGTCAAAACCCTAATCACTATCAGTGCCAGCAGATCATTGATGATCGTGGTAGTCAATCTTTTGGACAGTCTCGTGGATCATCCTAATTACATGATTTATATCTGATACCCTAGGATCAAGTATTGAGACCATCAACTGCACAAGGTACTCTTATAGTATCATCCACAATTTTCTCTTCTTTGTATGATATTGGTGCTTCAATTTTTTTTATTTTTATCTGTTTCTGAATGTATTGGACTAGATATATAGTTTCACTATGGTGTAATGACCCTCAATGCATCATTGGGAATATCGACGATGGGAATATGCCTATTTCGATACTATCCTCTTAAGGTCAGAAGATACCCCTTTATTGTGGAATCTATTTGTTCTCGTGATGATGGCATTCAATGTAATTATTCGGATAGACTGGTTAGTCAACTATCACTCCTTTGTAGACTGATATCACCAGAGGGTCTCTTTTACATCACTCGAAGGCATATGTTGTCTTTTCAATGGAGTGTGGGATGTCCATTATCGGAGACATGGACCGGGGCATCACAGGTATGGTGAAGTGACATCCCAGATTTCAAATCTTTTAATGGAGGATTAGGGTATGATTCAAACTAATTTCCCTCCAGTAGTCAATTTTTCTGGTTAGTCTTTCATGATGAATTTTCTAGATTACAATTCCAGAGATAGGTAGAGTTTTCAATATATATTGTTTAGAAGTATCTCTATTGTCCATTACTCCATACAGGATGGAACCTACTGAGCTTTAGGAGCTCAAGTGGTAGATAGAGGGCCTTGAGGCCAAAGGATTTAAACAGACTAGTAAATCTTCATGGGGTTCAACCATGCTTTTTTAAAGGTGGATGCAAGCTTGTGCCTATGAGTAGATTACAGAATTATAAACTAGCTACGTTCAATAATCTTTATCCACTTTCTTGAATAGATGACCTCATTGATCAGCTCGGAGGACAACATGCATTCTCTATGATCGACCTGAGATTGAGCTATCATGAGGAGCAATTCATACCATTACTCATACCTGATACATTCTTTTGCTGCAGGTATGGTGTAAATGAGTATCTTTTTATGCCATTCGGTCTTATGAACACACCTACTGTTTTCATGGTTTTAATGAATATGGTTTTACCCCTATTTAGACAATTTTTTAATGGACAATGTGGATGAAATATGCTGTGTTCATGCACTTTTAACATCCATGAAAACATCTTGATATCATTTTTAGTACCCTGAGAGAGCATCGGATTTCTACCAAGATTGTTCAGTGTGACTTCTGGATGATCAAATTCTACTTCATGGGTCATATTATCTCAAAATCAGGATAATATTTTGACCCTAAAAGGAAAATGTTTTAGTATTCTAAAAGAATCCATAGAATCTGTATGACATAAAATGTTTATAAGGGCTCTTTGGATATTACAAGAATTTCATACATAACTTCTCAAATTCTGCTTTTCCACTTACATGACATACTACAAAATGGTGTTAAGTTATTATAGTCAAAATCATGTGAGAAATCCATTAATTTATTTTATGGGAGGCTTTTATCGGCACTGATTATTATACTTCTAGAACTAGGTAAGGTTTATATCCTCTATATTTATTCATAAATCATTTGCCTAGGAGTATTGTTTATGTAATAATACATATTCGTTGCATATAGATCTTGGTAGTTGAGGCCTTACGAGTGTAATTACCCGATTCATGACATCGAGCTACTAGTCATTTTCCATGCATTATGTTGCTAGTGAAATAAAATATTGGGTGAGCTCTTTGTGGTGTAAAAAGATCCTACTATCCTCAAGTATATCATTTATAATTGTGACTTGAACCTAAAAAAGTGGATATTTGTGGAATATCTACAATCCTTTGACGTTGATCATGCCTATTCACTTGGAATGGGAAATGTGTTCACTAATGAAATAAGTCGTAAAACTAAAATGCATGACATAGAGGAAGCCAGTGATGAATGGATGTTAATGGACCACTTTTTGGAACATCATCTAGAGTATCATTATATTCACAAGTAGTATTAACTCTCAGACAAAATAGTTACCTATTCCCTCCATGAGAAAGTAAAATGTAGGTAGTTTTCAAATCCTGATGGTTTGGTTCTCTGTGAGTGTATATCCAGAGATAACGAACCTTCATATTGGTCTATGGACAGAGAAAATGTTCTTCATCTTTGTGGAAATATCTAGGATCCTACATATATGAGAGGAATGTTTTTGAATGATTACCCTACTTCACATGGCAGAGTTTATCTAGGAATCTCAATGCTGTATCGATATATTTGATGCCAATATTGGTGACCTAGAATGAAACATTAGATTTCATGCTTCATATCTAGTTGTTGAACCTATCAGCAGCTGATGTTGGAGCAGCAAAGCCCTACAGGATTTTCCCGGCCACTTACAGTACAATAATGGAAACGAAAAAAATGATGATATGTATTTTGTATTCTGCATACATAGGTCACCAAGGGGTAGAAATACTATTTTGGTAGTCATAGATCGACTAAAGAAATCAAACTGCTTCATTCCTATATAGAAGAATTTCTCAGTACATAATTTGGGATGATTGTACATATGGGAGATAATATGACTACACAGGGTTCCACGTACTATTATTTGAGATAGGGATTCACATTTCATATACCGATTCAGGAATGGTTTTATGAAATCTATGTGGACTCAGGTTCTTCTAAGAACTACTTTTTACCCCTAGACTGATGGACAATCAGAACATACAATATAGTTTCTAGAGGAAATTCTCCGATCATGTGTGCCTGATTTCAGTAGTTCATGGGATAAGCATATCCCTATCATCATGTTTTCTTATAATAATATTGTTCAGCAAATGATTTAGATGGCTATTTTTTATTCTATATATGGAATAATATGCCATTAACCCTTGTGATGGCTAGAGGTAGGTGAGGAAACCCTACAAGATTCCTTTTTTTCAATAATATAGAACATGTTTAGCTTAGTAGAAAACGAATGACTACTACACAGTCTAGACATAAATATTATGATGATATCCATTGAAGACCTCTTGATTTCTATGCGGGTGATCATTTTATTCTTTGGGTATCACCATGGAAGCACATAGATAGTAATGGAAGCCCAGAATATTTCCGTCTTATTAATTTGTGCCATTTGAAATTCTAGATAGTGTCGGTCTAGTTCCCTATCTGTTGGTACTAACACATAGGTATTGTACCATGCACGATGTCGTTAATGTCTCAGAGCATTTCCACTATCATTTTGACAAGTCTCATAACTTTTATCCCATGGAAGATGAGTTAGATTCTGATGAAACATTTGAGGTATATCCCGAGGACATCATTGACCGAAGAACGACAGCTCTATGATGCCAATCTTTCCTTCTCATACAAGTGCTATAAAACCACGTTTGTGTACAAGATGAGTCTTGGGATCCTAAAGCCAATGTATGTACCCAGTGGCCATATTTTTTCTCAGTCAGTGTTTTATTACCCTTGGAACGAGAACTCAAGGGGCGAGTTGTTTTAAGGGAGGAATATTGAACGAAACTATTTTTTCCTCCATTAGGGATGCATTAATTATCTGTATAAATCTTTACTTTGGACCTAATATGGACTCCTAGTGAGTTAGTAAGGGTTCCATGTGTATCTGAAGATTGTTTGTAAATTGGAATCCAATTTTTTGGGAAAAAATGGCTTGGTTCACGGAATAATGTAAAACATGCAAGAATTGTGCATGATTATTGAACCATACTGATGCTCTGTGTTTTGGGCAGAGCCATCTCTCATGGTTTGTGCTTAGTCGTACAAACTAACTCAGAGAATTACCCTTTTTCCCAGGTACCCGTGTATGGATTGTACATGGTCTAATCAAACCATGTAAAGGATGTCCTTTCAGGCAGAACTTTATCACACAGTTTTTGCATAGTGAAACAAAAACCATGTGGACAAACAATGTGCATGCTAAAATTCCAGGTAAATTTCTATTTTCTCCCTAAATGATCTATTTTCTCACCTATTCTCCACATATCTGAGAACCAGTGGGATTAAGACATTTTCCTCAAATTTTAGAGCTTCTTTAAAGATAAATCTAGGGATCATGATATATCCATCATCCAACATCTGGTCGATCATCTGTTCATCACGTTAAATGAAAAACAGTATGTAATTGAGTCTGTTGTAGCCATTTTTCTTCTCTCTTTCTCTAGACTAATATATCATCATGTGTGAGTTTTTCACCTTTTTTAGATCTACTCCAATCTGAAGATAATATAGGGACGATACCGAAGGAGTAGAGTTGTACAACCCTATGGTGGGCGGTCTAAAACTCATCTCTAATGTTCATTGATTCATGGAATATTTATGTGGGGCCCAACGATTTAATCAGAAGTAGTCGTTAAAATTTACATGCCATGATTATACATGGTAGAATCGTATGGTGATTATCTTCCCAAATATGTGATTATTTGTCAGTGTTTACACCCACATCTCAATATTACCCATGTCAAGAGTTATTCTATAATTGCATTTTACTATTTTGGAACAATTGAGCCACCATTCGATCATGTCATTTCATGACCTTCTTAAAGGTGATCCTTCCCATAATAAATGTAATTTTATTATTCGGAATTGCATAATGAAATGTTAAATATCTGTTCATCACTTGAACCCACTATGTTTTGTGCTTTTAAAACATAATTAAACATGAAATGTGGAATTGAAAGTATACTATGTATATAACATTCCCTTATCAAAAGTGATTGAATAAATGTTACACGTCTATAAATCCCCATTCAATATTCATGGAAGGTAGGAAAGTGAACCTCAATAATTAAAAATTCCATAAGGGTTAGTATATAATTGATTAAATCTTTTCAACTCTACTTGGCCTTTCTAAAATAATGGAAGACATGTATAAAACATAATGAATGATTACATGATTAAAATATCAAATAGAACAGGAATGACTTGGGCACTCTTTGGATTCTGAAAGGAGAATAACATGGGACTCGAGAACCCCATTCCTATTCAAGGATTTGGGTTTCTTAAGATGATAACCACATAGACTCCAGTTATTGCCAATTCTTCTGATGCCTGGTATACTACTGTTGGGTCTTCTACATTGATACAATATACCTCTGATATAGTCCATGGAGCTATTATTGAATTTTATGTTCCATGGTGAATTCCCTTAGAGCTATGTCATTTCATATCCCTATTTTACCTTGGCCGATCACCTTGGAATTTGTTGGTTCCATATTTAGCAATGCCTTAAATTACACTCGTAACACATAGCTAGACTTAGATACTAATGAGATGGAATTCTGTGAGATCTATGTAACCTTGGTTATTACCCTAGAACTAGCAGACTAGATATCATTTTCAGGAATCCTTATTATGTCATGGGACCTTCACTAAATATAATATCACAAGGTGATATCAATACTGGCTACGCCTCACGGGACCTATTAAAATTAAATGTTAAATACTTAACTACCATAATGGTGATATGTGAAGACACCAGTCGAGGGATGAAGTAGCTATTTGGGATTTTAGTTATATTTTACTACTTGGTATTCATTATATTTTCATTCCTACACACTTATATATACCATTACATAGGCCGACTGTTATAGACATAGTTGGTGGTGACCCACTATGATTTATCTCAGACACTCTCCAGGTGCTATTTGGTACCCGTTGTAGATTACATGGGTCCATGCATTGATAAGGTGAAGCATACTGCTTCATGTAGTTGATTTCTTACTTCATAGGATGGATATTGTTATCATATGACCGAGTTGGATCTCGAGATGCATATAGTAGCATTTGTTTCCTTTTTCATTGCGGAACTGTTATGTCTATTGTCTTGTATCCATGTTTTGCAATTTTATAAAGACATGAAATTACATTATAATTATTACAGATGATATACATATTATTATTATCATTTATCTATCACATCAGTTTTCTTCTGGTGTATATTTATATTTCATCCACCAATTATTATCCATTTATACTCCTTCTGCTATGATACACTCTATTAATGAGGGAATATTCTCCCCACTGACACACCATAGTCCCTTCCTACTAGTATGAAGCCTATGGTGATTAGGGAGATTCCCTTCAGTCCAGGTGGCCCACCGAGATCAGGGCACCCATTAAGTTCCATCCAAGTCTGAGATGTAACACTATTTTATACATAGAATTCAATATTATTATATATGGAATTTGACCACCTTATATTTGAGATCCTATTTTAAATATCAAATTTTAAAATTTAATTTATTTAATATGAAAATATTATCATTATATTTCTGAAATATACATTCAAATACATTATGGGGAATTAATATATATTTTTGCAATCATTTCAATTTTTAATGAATTGTTTAAAATACTGAAATTAAGATCAAATATAATTTTTACATCTAATTAACATATAAGTTAATAATATATTTTTAATTGGTTTTAAAGTATAATTAGAAAATATTGTAATGAATTAATTAAATTAATTTCCAGGAATAAATTTCAAATTTTAATTCACTATAAAACATACGAAAAAATTTGAAGTAATTTTCATTAAAAACCAGCATTTTAACCCCACCTACCAGATTAAATTTAAATCAAAATATTATACTTCATTGATTGATATTTGGAAATTTATTTCCTAATTTGTTATAATAATAATTTTTTTTTAAAAAACACCATTTTTATTACCAAAAAAATATTTGTGGATGTGGTAAAAATTATTTATAATTATTAAGAAAAATTAATCATAATAAAGAACTAATCCTTAATAAAAGGGGTCCCAATAACGTATCATCCTATCGAAAACAAATTTTATGGCCATATTTATTACATAAATATTCCATTATTTAGTTTTTTTATACATATTGTTGTAAAAATGTGGGTGTAGTGAACATATATTCAGAAATAACAATTCAGTCCCATTCCTCTCTTATAAAAGCTACTGTTTCTCCCCATTCCCCACACCACTGTAGACAATTAATTTCATACAATAAATGACCAATTCACATCCAAACATCCATATCATCTACCTTTAGGCATCAATTTAGTAATAAATCATTCCAAGGAAGCCCTTTGGTATACCCCAAAAGAAGTTACCTGATTTTTTATGTAACAGTTTCGAACAATCTCTTTTTTTAAGTTACTTTTACAAAAAATCAAATGTTAATATTCTATAATCATATAATAAAACAATTATTATTAATATACTGATATTTTATATATTATTTTAACAACATAAGGATAAAAAAAGTTCCATCTAATGGGGGATTAACATACAGTTTTGTCTATTTTAAATCACTGCCTCACATGATGATCATTGTTCATATTTCCTTTAAAACATATCATAACAAATATTATTACAGAAAAAATGTTTATATATGATATACGTGACAATTATAATTTCATTATTATTATTTATGATTTTTATCACACATACCTTTATTACCTCCCATTTTTTTGTAAATGTGGTTACAATGTTTTTGGAAGTGTGGAATACTGCCCCTTTAAAGCAATGTGATTCATTCACAAAAAAACATAGAAATTAAAAATATTATTATAATTAATCATACGGTATATAAAAATATATATTATATTCATGACGTAATTACAAATATAAATATATATATGATTTTCTTTTTTAATTGTTCCCACACTTGAAAAGTGATAACGTTATCCATGGACATGTTGACTACCACCTTCTCAACATAATTTGATTCCTTTTTCATTAAAAGAAATATATATATAATAATGATGATTATATAATCTGTTATTTTTGATAAAATAATTTTTCTATAATTATATTATGTTACTTACCTTATTTCTAAATAGATCATTGAAATATTATAACTTTATTCATGCATCCATAAATCATACAATCTCCATGATTGTACCATTGATTTATTTTTCATAACATTATTTAATGTTTGTTTTAAAAATTATAATATAATTATATATATGATAATTATTTCATGATTATTACTCAATATCTTATATAATGACCTCATTGATCAATGTTTACCTACTGGAGTCGTTTTGACACATAAACTGAATTTTCAAAAACACCTGATGTAAACATAACTTTTTAAGTAGTTGTATAAAACATAGTCTAATGTGAAAAAAATAATGATAAGATTGTAATTTTTCTCAAGAAATTATTATATTAAAATATCTTTTTCATACAATAAGTTAAATCATGATCAAACTAAAGGAAATTAAAGGTAAGGGATTCATGTCTCACTATTATTATCGTGTGGCATACTTTATTTTTGTGAACCAAATTGTATATATGTAGTGTATATATTGACACATTGAAATTTAATATCATGAATTAAATAATATTTATGGTATATAAATATTTAATTTTATTATTACTACATTGAGATATTGAAATTCATATGTTAATATATATATAATGGATTTTCATGTCAATTTATATTCTATTGATACTTTAATGATGATATGGACATATTTTATTTTATATGTTAATTATAATGGCTTTAAAATGTAATATCATGATTCACTTTTTTATCATGATATTATACATTTAATTTAATATTATTATTTCATGAGTTTTATTATTTAAAATGTTTCAATGTGGTATGTGACACTTTGTGATATTAAAAGATTATATTCCTTAAGAATATAGTAATGATCAAATCAAGTAATTTCCATTTGAGGAAATTATATATCCATTTTTTAAAAATCCCCTTTATTTTTCTCAATTCATTTAAGAATATTTTAAAGTATTAGTATCATGTATCCACTATTTGGTTCTCAAAATGTGTTTCAGAAAAATCAATTTTATTTCTGAAATTAGTTAGATATCATATCTTTATCAATTTTTTTTATTAAAATGTTTAAATAATTTTTTTTAAAATGATTTGGTACATACAAGATTAATATTTACTTCATATACAATGGTTTTCAATGGAACATTCTTGTCCCTTTCCAAACAATGAATTTTTCTAAACATTAACCATGAAAAAGTAATCTCTTTTTTACACCATATAGCTTGTATAAGATTAACTAACATTATTTTATTGAAGCATTATTTTCATCATATAACATTAAATTTAAAAGAAAAAATTTTAAAATTTTATTTTCAACGAAATGTCCTTTCAAAAGCTTTTTCAAAAAAAGTATGTTTTCCCCAAGAATGTGTAAGAAGATTTTTTTATAGTATTTCTATTAATCAATGACAATAAACCCTATTTTAACTCCACTTCAGATACATGGTATTGATACTATAATATTTCATCATATGAATATGTTTTTTTATTTGCCTAATGATAGTGTTACTATTCATTTTTTTGATTCATTTTTTTAGTCCCCTTGAAATATTCAATCTCCAATGAACATTGAACAATGAATATCCCCTAAATTATCCATTTCATTTGTCATGGATATAACTATTTCCTAAATGATATGTCTATTTATATATGATTTCTACTTTTATAATTATTTCATTATTTGGGAAAATGTTATACATGCATGATCTTTATTAAATATGGATATTTTCATAGGCATTATATTTATTCATTAAATCAATCACATTAGGGGAAGAATTATTTGGACAAGAAATGACAGTTAGAACCCAATATTTATATATATTTTTCAATGAATCGGTTGGTTCTCATGATAAAAATATGTTTTACTAATTAAATAGCTTTATATCCATAGTTCTAAACTGTTCAGAGGATGTCTCTTGACAGTAGTGTTTTTCATATGCCTAAAATATGATTTCAATTAAGAAATAATCACCCTCATATTAGTTTTAGGTGTTACTCAACCATGATATTTTGTGTCGACAAATCTATTGATACACTTTACATACTGATCATCAGTTAAATGGCATGTGTTTCCATTTCTTTCGCTTTCATATTTATTTTTCTTTATCTAGTTATATTAATGGTATATATCCCTAGTTATTAACATCTCATGTTGTTTATACAATTCCATTCAGTTAATTGATTACATGGCATGTGTGTTCAGTTATTTACCCTACCACATTAACTATTATCATTGATTCATTATTTCTTCCACTATATTAATCTCTTAATGATCATTTTTATCACTCTTATTTTTTTTATTTTCCCTCAAATACATGAATAAAACATATAAATTCATGAAGGGATATAATATATGGATGGTAGTTATACTCAAAGTTATTTACATAGAAATAAGTTAACAATTATGTTATAATTTGTTTTTTCTTATTTATAAATATAATCATGTATGTATCTCATTTAAAAAGACTACTAAACTCTTATTACATTGGTATTTGGTTTATTTTCATCCTGTTAATGTAATTATAAGTAGACACTAGCTCAAGGCCTTCTAGTGTTTGGTCACTACAACCATTATCAATAAATTTACCATGTCATTTCATTGAATTAATCCATTAAAATTTTATACTAATAAATTGACCATGAGACTAGTAATATAATAATAAAAACATGACAACAAGTTAATAATAATTCATATTTTTTAATTGAGACCAAATATCTAAGGCATTGTTAGAATAGTTCAATATAGAATTCAATATTATTCCATCACGATGTGTTCTTATTTTCACCACAATATCAGTTTTAACAGATTTATATACATTTATTATTGAATATTTTACATCCTGAACCAGTGAATTGGCATTATATCTAATAACTCGTATTTCTTCAGAGAGGTAGTTAGCAGGTAAACTCAATACCTAAAATTTATATGAATAATAAAATAAAATTAATATCTATATTTCTTGTTAATTAAAATAATGGTCATGAATTTTATTTTTACCTTCCATTAATACATTAAATAGATTTAAGAGTGTTAAAAATGGACTTTATCAGTTCAAGAGAAGCATTAACTAATAGATTGTGATAGAACATATGAGTCATTTATCATGGCTAAAAAACTCTGATAAAGGGACATATTGTAGTGTTCTATAACAAAAAACTACAACACTAGTGATGTGTGTTGTAGTAGAACACTAATCACTGAAACACAAAGTAATAAAAAAAAAATTATGAATAAAAAATTAAAATAAATAGAAAAAATATATGCTCATTTTCATGGTTGTGGAGACGTGATTTGAATTTTTAGATAAAATTATACTTATATAGTGAAAATATGGACATGGATTCATACCAGTCACACCATATGTTCAATTGAGAAATAGATGGTTCTTGCATGTCTCAAATGACTTATGGATAATTTTAATAATATATCAAAAGAGTATTATTTTTTTCTGTGTTTGGACAATGTTGCATTCCTTTTTATATAAAGAACATTTTTAACTAGAAATATGTAACTGGACACATAATTTTACATCATGTTTCAGTTAGATGAGATATTTTATTACTCTACATTAAAAATTCCTTACGAATAGTTTTCCAAAATTATAAAGTCAATCCGATCATATATTCTAGATTTTATAATTATAACATTTTTTTGAACTAAAATGTCAACTTTAAACTCACAACAAACTAATTGAGTCATACCAAACACATTTTGTATTGGATTAAGGTGAGTATGATTAAAACACTTCACTAAGGAATTATGGATAAATTTTCTAATGTATAAGAACAATGTGAATGTGTTTTCTGGGTTTTGATACGCTGAGTTGTCCTTTTTATTAATATTGAGATAATTTTTTTTAAAAATGTCGAAATTGGAGTCATATCAGTCACACTATGTGTTATATTTTAGTGAGGCAATTTCAAACATGTCTTAAATCTATTATAGAAAAATTTAATAATCTATCCAAATTATCATAATGTGGTTACTCTATTTTTAGTATGTAACTTTCCATTTTTACTGAAAAGGCATTTTAAATAAAAAATAATCACATTTACTCATATAAATAACATCATATGTTTTATTAACATGATACATATTCGTAAATGTAAAATATGACTTCTCAATAAATTTCCTTAAAAATTAATAAAATTATATTGTGTTTTCTTAGTTTTAAGTGAGTCATAAATTTTGAACTAATCTATCAATTTTAAAATGATAACAGGCACATAGAGTCTTATAAGGGACATCATGTATAGATATGAGGTGAAGATGATTCATACACATAAGAAATGACATAAGGATTTTTACCTAATGTGTCAAAAAATATAATTTTTTTTCTTCGTTTTTACCAGGTTATTTTTATTTTTCACTAAAATTGATTTCAAATTATAATAAAAAGATGTACTATGTGTCATATAGGTCGTAAAATGAGATTATATTGATGTTTGGATAATTATTACATCTCAAAAATGTCATATAGATAATTTTCATAATGTATCGAAACAATCGTAACACCTTTACTCAATTATGTGTATCTCATTTATCTTTTCTACTAAAATGTCATTTAAAACAGGGAACATGCACTTTGAATCATAATGAGAACATTATATTTTATTTTTATGTTAGACTTATTCCTATACATATAAAATGAATTATGAAAAAATTTCATAAAATTTCATGAATATATGACTGTGATTTCATGGATATATGTGATTATTATTTGTTGAACTAATCTTTCAATTTTAAACTAATAACATACACATTGAGTCATACCAGGAAAATTACGTATCAAATTGATCTGAGGAATATTATTACATGTCAGAAATTACCTATAGATAATTTAACTAAATTAATGAAAAAATAAGAATTATTTTTCTCATTTTAGTGTAGGTTAGTTATCTTTTATATATAAATTGATGTCATTTTTAAATTAAAAGTGTCAATAAGAGTCATACCTAGAACATTGTGTGTTGAATTCCTGAACTACTTATTCATGAACATCTCAAAGGACATATTGATCATTTTACAAAAGTATCAAATAATATCAATGTATTTTATCATTTTTTTATGTCACATTTTTTTTACTAAAATTTCATTTTAAAATTGAAAAACACACTAGGAGCCATTCAATCACATCATGTATCAGTGTGATCTGAGACATATTCATACACATCAAAAAAGTATTATGAATAGATTTTCTAAATTATCAGGGAAATATAATTTTGTTATATTTATTTTTAGTTTATGATATTTTATGAACTAAAATATAGATTTTACATAGATAACATACACATTAGGTCATAGAGGTCACATTGCATGTCAAATTTTTGTTTGGTTGATTACTATATGTTCCAAATTAATTATAGATCATTTCCATGTTGTATAAAAATATTCATAATCCTTTTCATCAGTTTATAGAAATTAAAATAGCATTTTAACTAAATAAATATCATTTTTTAATAAAAAAATCACTTAGAGTCATTACGGTCAAAAAATGTGTCCGATTAAGGCATGTGTTATTCATAGGCATCATAATGACTCAAAACATAACTTAACTACCAATGTAACCATGATTATATTATATTTATAATTAGAACATCAAATACATTATATTTACTCAATGTTCTAGGGAAAAAATATGTTTCGATGATGAAAGTCATAAGAAAAGAGTGATCTCATGTGCACATTATATAATGAAAGTCACCACAATGGGAACATGAGATTCCTATACTATCCTTACATTCAAATACATGAATGTTTATTTTATTAAAACATTGAATCAATATCCAATTTTGGTAGTTCAAAAATGAAAGGAAATGAAAATGGAATATGTGGTTATATTGTAAGAATGAATCATTTTACCTTTTATGATTATTATTAAAAATAATTGATAGAAATATATGACTTCCAAAAACATATATGAATAAAATAAATAAGTATTATATAAAAATGATAAGGAAATTACCTTACATATAATATATAAAATGATGATAAAATTAATTATATAACTAGTAGGATTTCATCTTTTCATGTTGGTTGTATGAATTCATGAAAAATATCGTTGTTCTCATTATCTCAATTATAGGCTCAAAGCCTAATCTCTCACGAGAATGACTATATATAATCAAATAAACACAACATAAAAAATAACCCACTTATACATAAAAAAGTTATTAAATGATTAATACTGAATATAAATAAATTTAACATATATGTGAAACAATACATTATTTATATGGACAAGGATATTACTGTGAAAACATTTTTGAAAAAATAAATTTAATTGTTGTAGTGAAAAATTTATCATACTAGATTATGAGATAATTAAATACTAACTTATAAAGGGTTTGTTGAGACGTCGTTATGATGAAATCATAAAATTAATATCTATTTTTTACAAACTAGAATAATGAGATTGTTGATGATTAACATAATGATGAATCATTATAGGAAGATAATGTTGAATTGAGAAGAATATGGGGGAGCACAAAGTGTATAGGAGGACTCCAAATAACACATTAATAGTGAGGAATATGAAGTGGGATTGTCTACTCTACAAAATACAAGGAAGGACTAAATCATTGAATAAAATTTCATTGGTGATCAGATAGATTCGGTGAAAACACAAATGATTAAGACTCTACAAAAACCAAAATTTTTTGATGTTGATCCTAAATCATTTGGAGAGGCATGAAAAGGATGATAATTTGATGAAATCTATGCATTATTATCTAGATATGAATACAAATAATGTGACATGGGAAATTGATCCAAGGATAGAGGACATTAATGATATTAAAATATAGTTGCCTTTTAGCTCAAAAACATTAACACTATAAAATTGGATCAATATTAAAGTGTGAATGGGGAAATAATAAATCAAAGGAATTCATTTTATGGATAAATTTACTCTCCGAATGACATGATAGGAGCTATCTTATTTTTTTATCTATTTTTTGTGAAATCTTTGTTACAAGTATACAAAATGGATTTCAACTCTATGTTTCTAATTGAAGATCTTATGTGGGGTGTATATATTGAGAAACTGTATATATTTATAATTGATGAAAATAAGAGAAAGGTGTGAAGATAAAGAAAATTCTATGTTTAAGATAATTAAATCATCGAGGACATGTTATCTAAGGTTGGATCAAGATATATGAAATCTTTGTTTTTAGAGAGGTAAAGTTTATTACAACATCTACATTAATAAGGATAATGAAAAAAGGATTTTGGTAAACAAATATATTGAATAAATAATATTTTAGGATTTGAAAAAGCATAATGAAAATTTTGGATTGGATCACACGAGGAACAATATCGAGATTTCTATGATTCGTTTAAAAATTTCATTGTTTTATAATTTAATCAATGAAATCATAATACATGAATTTCCCAATAGAAATATTTAATAAAGTCTTCCTTGTGATTTTCTTTGGAATATTCCAATCCAATAACAACACTGACCTATATATCGATGGATTTTTCAAAATTTCATTATATGAAAGAGGTTGATATCATGGAATATAGGTATTGGGAGTGTATTATACCTCCAAAAAATATGAATAAAAAAACTAGTGTATGCCTAATATGATTATTGTATACATGGATGATTCATTAGAAACACCAACATGTACATGAATAATAAAATTAGTGCATGCATGTTATGCAATGAGTTACGATGATGGCCAAATGTTATATTATAAATGATATTCATGATTTTATATCCATTTATAATGCATGACCTAATGGATTAAATTATTTTAAACTTACTATCAATAATATACATGAAATGATAATAAATTTTATTTAATGTAGGTGGAAAAAATAATAAATTTACCTTTTTTAAATACAAACATATTTTTTTGATAAATTTAAATCCACTTAAAAATAATAATAAATGCTTACATATTTGTTTTATTATATTTTAATAATTGAAATACTTGAATGAATATATAAACTGATTTAAAATTTTAAATAACATAAAAATAAATTTGAATTCATATATTTATATAATATAAATATATAAATGATACTGTAGTAGTTGTTGAAAAATATATGTATCTACATAGTGAAAATATAATCACATGTAGTAACATAATATGAATTAATAACTAATCAGAGAAAATATTTATAAATCGAATGAAATATTAATTTTGGTAATAAAACTGTTCGAATAAAAATTTGACATATGAAAATAAATTCCATTCCAAAAAATTAATTATGATGGAATAAATAAATATTAATTATTTTCAATTATTAATATTCTAACAAATAATATAATCTTCAAAATAAATCCATAGAAAAAAATTAAATTTCCTGACTATTAAAATTGGAACATAGAAATATAATGGATAATCTACTATAAATGATATCAGATTATTTCTTCTTCTTTTTTCTATGATGAAAATCTATTTAGATGAACTAATTCACTCTCAATGGTATATTTTTTAGCATACTAGTAAGATGAAATAATGACATGTATCACATAAAATAATGAGAATTTATAAGACAATATTTTTGGAAAGACTCCAATTTATTTCCAACTGATTAAAATTTGGTTTATATTTTATTAATTAATTCAATGTAAATATTCCAAAGAATGTTGTTATTAGGAGCAGTTATATTCAATTTTATTTTTCATTGAAATTTATAGAATAAAACCAAAGAATATAACAACATAATGATCAAACTAGATACCAATTTCGATTGTGAGTGTAAATATATTTTTTCAGTATTTTAATCTAAAAAAACATATGTTTTTTCAAGAATATCATAAATCGTAAAAAAAATGTTGATCTTTGGGTTTTTTTATTATATGAAATTGTAACTATACTTGTTTGGTTACATGGATGTGGGATGAAAAGATTCACCAGACAACCAAGGGTAATTAGAGATATCGAATGAACTAGATTTCGTTCAAGGCATGGATTTTCTAAATCATGAATCACTCAAGCCATCGATTCATGACATAGAATATTTGGAGGCCAAATTAATGTATAGATTAAATATTGGATTCAATAATGAGGATTTTCAGTAGTAGGTCACCTTTATAGAGAGCTTTTGATATATACGAACTGGTTTGAAAAGATTATTGTTCTTGAAACTTGATCATGAATATTTTATCAATTGTTTAAAAAAAGTAATGATAAATACTTATAAGATTCGAAAAAAAATTATTTTTTTAAAAATATAATTATTATATATAACAATAATAATAATAATTATATATTATAATTTATAAAATAGTAATTTTATAAATTATTGAAAATATAATTAATTATTTATAATTATATAAATACAATTTTTGAAAATACTTTTATCCTTATATAAATTTTAATATCATTATATATGTTTATGTAATTATATATATAATTATATATATAATTATATATATTTTATATATATATTAATTATTTAATAAAAATGAAAATAATATTTAAATAAAATTATAATTATATATTCAATATTATATAGGTTCTTTTTATAATAATAATATTTCTTTATTATTATTTAGTATTTTATTAAAATGGTTATTAAACATTCATAAATAATTTTATTGATTACTATATATTTTTTTGAAAGGTAATGTTAAAAATAATGGGGAATATTTAATATTATGTACAACCATGTTAACAATAATTTGAATTGATTTATTAAAAATTAGAATAATAAGGGAAATTTTCATAATATTTTTTAATATGAATCATAAAAAGTAGATATATATTGAAATAATGATGAATAAATATTAATAATATTAAATCATATTAACAAAATATATATAAATAAATTAATATAAATTGATTAATTTCCAAAAAATATATTTTTCTTTGTAGGTTTATATATAAAAATTAATTATTTACCTATATGTGAAATATATACATTTTATTAATGTTAAATTGAAAAATGAAATGACATACAATTTTGTCAATTTCTCTTTGCAATTAATCAGTATTTTTAATTCATTTTATTTTTTATTAGTGAAACATTATTTAGTAAATATATTATTTTTTAATATTATTCATAGATAATATTTTGTTATTTATAAATGTTATTTATATACAATTATATATATAATATATTACTTGTTATCAATATAAAAAAATATTCCCTTAATAAAATGTTTAATATTTTTCTCAATTTTCTTATTTTAAATTTTAATTTGTATAATTTCTCATTAAATATAACTATATATATAAAATATATTTTAATTAAAGTATATATATAGTGTAATCAATTTATTAATTTTTTTAATAATTATTCAAGTTAATGAGTTTATTATATTATTTAATTAAAATCATTTTTATTTTTCATTTTTATTATTATTTCATTTTATTTGTTATTTTATCAAGGCTAAAAAAAATACCACAAATGATACATTTCTTAGGAACTAAAAATACAGTGTAAATAATGTTTTCCCTTCTTTAGCGCTAAACATAAAGCTTTGATAAAAGACACCCTTTATCAGATCTAATGAAAATAAACCGATAAAAGATTACTTTTATCAATGTGAAAATTGACCTAATAAAGAGTTCCCTTTTACAAATATAGAATAATGAACTAATAAAATTTATCATTTATCAGTGCTTGTTTTTGCAATGATAATGGGTACTATTATCATCACAATTTCTAGAGCTGATAAAGTCTAACACTATTAAATACATAATTTATAATAGTGTACGGGGAAACTCTTTACTAGGAAAATACTCTCTCATTCTCAAAGGAAATGGACAATGAACTAAAATTATAATTTTTTTGTTCCTTATATAAAATGGTTATAAGTGTTTATGGTATATGTGATATGAAATTTAATGAGATAACATGTAAATATTTTAATTACTTACATGATATAGTCATGGGAAAAAATGTTAAAAAGGAACGACTGATGTTCCATATCCTTCTCATCTAGTCTTAATGTATCCATTGTATATAATCAATGAATTCCTCCAATTTTGAGAATAAATATAGATAAGGGATGACTTCCCCATACCTATCAAATTATTTTCTCATTGGTTAGTTATGTCTTGTGATCACATGAGGCAAATATATTGAACAAACATTTATACATTCATGTTCTACATAACCTCTCCAAATTTAACATTCTAGATGATTCTTTTTGTGAACAAAAGATTATATTGTTCAAATATTTATTTCAAAAGGATACAACCATAGGAAATAAATGGTTCCTCAAGATGTGTTTCAGTGGGATGATGAAATATTAAATGCATCATTCATGGGAAATTTGATTATTATTTTTTTTCAACTCACATAAGATCAATACACCACTTGCTATACAATTATCCAGAAATTCATGGATATCATTTTAGACCAAAAGTATCGAAAAAATGGACCAAGTGAATCACCTCCACCTTTAAAATACTGGATAGTAAATGTTGGATTTAAATTGGCATCAAGTCGTGATGACGGATGTGAGAATCATGTATTTATATGATATTTTTTTAAATCCCCTTCTATTTAATCTTCTTTATATGTTGCTGGAATATCAATCGGGAACCATTACATTGTCTAGTACATATAGAAATTATTTTTTTCTATAATGTCATGATCAAATAATATTTATAAAGAACATTCCCTTTTTTCACTGATACACATATGACGATGTTATTGTCCAATTCCCCAATCCTAAAATTCATAGTGTGGTCATAAGTAATATTTGATCCTCACCTTCATATTTAGAGTTATTGAAATCAAAATTTCAAATAAATTTTTATAAATATACATTAAATATAAAAAATGATATAACAAATTGGTAGGCCAATATCTAAACTGAAAATATTCATATTTATTTTTCCAATTTTAATTGTATTCATTATCTATATTAATAATCTATTTAGATTTCATCTTATGTTTCCAAAAAACATGAAATATTTCAATTCATTAAGAAATAAGTTCCTAAAATATATTGAAGTGGAGGATCAATTTCAATATAATTATAAATCCACTGGAAATTCTTCATGTTTTGATGATCCGTTGGAACGAATCACTCATTCCATATGATTATGAAACTATGAATTATTTAATTCTTCTTGATCAATTATTTTTTCATAAAAATAGGAAATTATAGTTTTTCCTTTTTGATATAACATTACATCATTGCATAATAGGGGATGTCATTTATATTCCATTAAAGGGAAGCACACATCAGAGTTTTTTTGATGAAACATCAATTGTGCACAAACAGATATCTAAGAGCTCCACAAACACTTTTTTTGATGATTTTATATAGTTTCCAAAATCATTTATATGATTAAAGGTCCGGATTTTATTATACAAAATAACATAAAGGTTTATTTTATAAACAGCCCATGAAAAATATTATAAACATTGATAAAAACTATCCATATGGTGTGAGTTGTAAGCACATGAATAAATGGATTAAACCCATCACATGATATGTCTATCCTAAAATTATGCACATCAACTGAAATATTGAGATGTTGTGAATAAATTGATATCTATGATTATCCATATAGATGACAAATAACCCATATTATTATCAATTATATCAGCATCATATCATCTTCTATTGGATGAGGATTTTACATATAAGAATTGATATTGAGGTAATAGAATCTATGGAATATCCCACATGACATCCCATAGAACATGAGATGGCGTATCATTTGAATTTAAATTCCATTGAGATTTAAAACAATATTTATAATAAATAATGTAAGTAGTTTCCTCCCAATAAATATTTTAAATCTATAGGGAAATCATACATTTTACTTGAATAAAGACAGAGGAACATAATTAAATTATATTCCTTATAATGATTTTGAAGAATATAAGTACAATTATGATGAAATTAGTTCATGAAATGTATTAATATAACCAATGATCGTATTATAAAAAACTGTATATGGTTTTCCATAAAATATCATCATTAAAAATTATAGAAGTTATATATAAGTACCTTCTAGATAATCAAGAATTCTAGAATCATTAATTATTTTTTCACTTAAAAATCAGCATCCTCATTTTTTCTCCATGTGTATTGATATAATTGTTTTTTAACTGGCATAAAACATCTCAAATGATTAATCTCATATTGAAACCAACAAAATAAGAAATTCCAATTTTTTTTTCATTCAAGAAGAATAAAATATTGTATCGTCCTCTTATTATGATACTGAACATAATTATTGATATTTAGATTATTTTATATGGTAGCTATATTCATTCCAAATTAAACATGTATTTACAACACAATTATAAGATACAAAATATATAACACCTCTATCAATTACATTGTAAAATTAATAATTTAAAACAATATTAATTTTATTTTGATGTTCGATTGAAATTGGTTTGGAATGTGACATAATAATTTTTTCTTTTCTATTACAGGGAAACAATGTTCAATTAAAATAATAAATGTAAATCATGATTAAAATATAATTATAATAAGAAATCCATCAATGAATTACACTAGATATCAAAAAAATAATAAGATAAAAAAATATTCTTTATGTGATGCCTAAAAAATTATCCTGATAGTTTATAATACATGTATTGGGAAAAATCAATTAGATAATAAAATTATATACATATTTTTTTATAATTTTTTTATAAAACCCCCAAGATTGGAATATGAAATTCATTCAATGAAAATAACATTTCAGTATGAGGGAAAACATTTACACATGACTAAAAATAATTACTCACCCAACACCCAAACAAAAAACAACATGGTATAATAATATCATGGAAATTCAGTGATAATTGATATTAATATAAATAATAATCTAGTCATAATATAATAGAAACTAATATTTATAAAATAAAAAATATATTTCCAAAATTTTATAATATAAATAAAATCATGAAATTGTGTGATATTGGAAATTGGAATGTGGATAAGATTTAGAGACACCATTTTTTCAACATTTTAGGAATGTAAAAATTGGTTAGAGTTAGAGAACCATGATCATATCTCTTGTTGAGTCACTATATCTATATTCAAATCCCTTCATTCAAAAAATATCAATCACTAAATATGATACCATATTAAGGGATATATCAGAAAAAAATATACAATTTTATAATCTAAATGACAGGTAACTAAAAATTAAAATATATATCACTTTAACTTTATTGAAAGAGAGTTATCCAAATTTAATGAAAAATTAAATTTTTCTTGTAGAGTAAATTAAAAAACACTAATAAGAAGAAAAATTGAGAAAAATTTATTATGAAAGTGATCATATTAGATTACTAATATCCATCCCAAAAAATAACAAGGCCTATTATAATAAAAAACCATTCCATTCTCAAAGAAATAAAAATATGGTCACAATATAGGAGTAAATAACAACTTAAGAATACTAGCAGAAAAATGTAAATTTCTTATGTGGAGAGGTATTGTCATTTTAAAACATAATTAGAGACTTCATGTATTCATTAAATGATTTAAATTATGGTTACAATTACAAATATATAATTCAATCATAATGAAATTAAATTTTACATGATGTTAAATTTCAAATTATAATGAATTTAATTTATAGGATATCCATCAATACAAAATGATTAATCAACCCCATCCCACTTTATGAATCCCATACATTACATAATCATTCAAGAAACCTCTTAGTTGCGTTAATGTTTTGGAAAATGGGTTTTAATTCATTTAACATATTGTGGAAATAAAAGAATAGCTTTTCTATACATGATAATTGATCTATTATATCATTATAAACAATTAACTATTCTATTATCAATAGATAATCATAATAGGTTAATCTATATTGTTTACCATTATAATTTTATTAAAGAACCAAATTAGTATTTGAATCTATATTAATGGAATCAATTTTTTACAAAATGTCTATGATCCACCAAGCATTCCATTCTAATTTATATAATTATTTCAGATCATTTAATAAGGATTGAATATATATTTTTAGATAATAAATTTTCTAAAGTTCTTAATCATTAGAAATATAAATATGTATTTATTTAAATAATATTTTTTCATTTTGTCATGTGTAGATAATAACAATTAATTGTTGGAAACATTATTCATGGGAACTATAAATATAATTGTCAATTACCTAATCAACATACTTAATAGGTGGGGAAATATTCCATATTTATATATTCAAAAAAACAATTTATTTCATCATATAATTTTTTCATTTTCTCTTAAAACAATATAATAAAAATTTTAATCATGAACTATGATATAAATAAGAAAATATCAAAAATTAAATCCCCTAACAAAAGGATAAAAATTATTATCATCACTTGTAGTTAACCTAAATACTATACCCAATAATAAAAATATCTAAATCTCTAAAATATAACCACAAAAGATTATATAATTTAAAATTAAAATTTGGAGAATATTTTAGATTGTATTAAAAATAAATAAACATTAATTAACACAACAGATTTAAGAATTTTATATAATATATATTACATTAGTTAGAAAAAAAATTGAAAAATTGATGATATAAGTGATTCCAATATGCTCTATTTGAATTACGTTGATAGATAAAAATAAAAACAACATCCAACATAAGATAAGAAGGATTCCAAACTCACTAAAGCAATGTGGAATACTATTTGTATCAAAAAATAATTCAGTTATGAAATAATGATGGAGAAGAGAACCAGCCATCAATCTGACGATGGGAGATGAAATAATAAAATAGAAGGAAATACAACATTTCAAATATCACAACAACAAATAATTCATGAAATTGAGGAAGAAGAGCTCGATGGTTGTGGAAGTGTCTCTTAAGGTAGGGAGGGTGGGGGTCAAGTTTCATAAGAAAGGAGGGGATATTTGGGGTCACCAAGGAAAAGGGTAGGGTGAAGCTGATATAATAAGCCTTTATACCCTTGATGATTGAAAATATATTGGTATAGATCAACATATACAAAATGTTTTTGAAAATCATGGTTGTTGATGTTTGCATGAATACTATACCCTTGTTTACTCTAAGCTTTGTATATATATGTGTGCAAATAGTCCCATTTTATTGTTTTTTTTAATCTGAGGAACCAATTTCTCTAGACTGTTTTGGATAGTTTTAAAATATATACAAGATTAATGGACCTAAACTGAAGTTATTTCTTAGATGAAACCTAGTAAAATTTCAGGGTTTTCATTTATTCGATAAAATCATTATATTTAAATAAATTACATTTCATCTGTCTGAATGGTTATTGATTTAATATGATAGTTACTAAAGAATTTAATCAAGGATAATGATAAATCATGTAAATTTCATGAAAATGAAAATATTATGTGAATTATTATATTATATAATTCTTATTATTTAAATTTAGTTATAATATTATTAACTATATCTTATTAATTATATTATTATTGATTATAATATAAGAACTAAGTTGGTGGGGAATGAGTATACAAAAATATGGGTATAATTATTCCAACATAAACAGATTGTTTCAATCATGCTCTAGGGGTGAGAAGTCACCCGAAGAATATATCATTTTTGTAAAAAACTAATTAAATAATCTTCTATATGATATATTTTAGGGGAATCATAATTTATAAATGTTTCCATTGGATTTATGAAATAAAAAATGGATTTATTTCAAAGAAAATCATACACCTCATGGGTCCATCTTGGATGAAAACCTGGTGGCCATATTAATTATAGTAAAAAAGAGTGGTTGATATATTTATAGATGTTTCCAAAGATATATCGGTATATGGTGATTGAGTGGAAAATAAATCCCAAAAATACGATTCAATGGAAATTCAATTGTTTACTATCCTTAAAATAAATACAATCCATTTTTACAAAAAAATAACAATGGGTGATTCACACTTTAATGTATAGTTTCATATCAAATTGGTCATACTAATTGAATAAGTAAGATTCAATAAAGGATGTAATAGAAAATAATATAGAGTGTGTGATATTTTATAATGGAGTTGTTGTAATGTTTCGGAAATTACGGGGAAATTTTTTTATTATATGGAATTATTCTGAGACAGTGTGCTCTGACGAAACGTGATTTCTAGGCCTAGAGAGTCCAGAACAAGATATAGATCTTTTTTATTCTATGTTCTGTAAACACGTGATTAGATTTTTCTAAAATTTTAATCGGTGCACAGATCAAAAATTTTGGGACACTGTTGAACTCATAATAATAAGTTTTACATATAATGGACTTAACTTCAGTGGGCAATGGCCGAGTGAAATAGTTTATCTTTAAAATTTTCAGAAAATAATTAATTAACATTAAAATGATATTTTATTTTCTTTCATCATCTGACGGGCAGAAACATGGTGATGTTGCGGTGGTGTGATGATGCATCAAGGATATGCATTAATGAGGCTTATTAATGGACCTTATGACGTATCATAACAATTCAATGAAGAAATTATAACAGTGTAATGACATGACATCACAACATAACTAAAACACGATGACGTGTTTTACTTATTATTTTCTAACATGTTAGTCGAGCAAGGATTAAACAATGAATATTCTCTGATGAAACTCCAATTAATATCCTCCCAAACAAAGAATGATGAATGCCTGTGAGACTTCACCAACATCAACGAACATCAAAGAATTGAACTATATGTGACGATGTTGACACCCTGAACTCTCGAGGAAAAATTCTTCAGCATCAAACATCAAAGAGGTAGGGGTTTGATTTTAATTTCCATTTTCTTGCCCACTCTTTTTTTTTCAAAAAATGATGAACACCGATCAATAGACAATCATGTCAATCTCCAATTCATTTTTTAATATAAGAGGGTGAATTTTCTAGGGGATTTATTATTAGGAATTCAAAGAATGCATGAAATGACTTAACTTCAAATCCCAATCCTACCCCATGATTTATAACTCTATCATGGAGGGCTCATGCTGACATAAAAAGGGATGAGCATCTCTGGTCGTGCGTTCTTGGTGGACAAATTCCTAAAATGGTGGTAATTCTATTTTGGGGCATGTGTAGGGTGAAAGGCAACCCAAGATGCCAGTAGATATAAGAGTATTGAAAAATAGACTACTAGAGAAACATAGGTTACCAAATAAAGGTACCTCCATTGCAATGATGGCAGCCGGACCCCAGTAGCTGCGTTAAGGGGGTGGTGTCAATCAGCGTTGTGACAACATTAGAGGTGGCTAGGCCTTGCCTGCCACACATGGAGGACGGCAGCTTTCCTGTTGGAACTCCATGATGGAAGGAGGTGGCGGCCAATTGACCATGGAAGCATGAGTTGTGACACTAGGTGGGTGCCACGTGGAGGGACGACCCACATATTGGACTTCCAGACTACTAGCGAGCTATGATCCATCGACCATGGCTGTAGGAGGCCTAGTGTTTGTAGGGCAGCCGAGGCCAGACACGGTGTGGCAGTCGTGTCCTTACTAGACAATGCGCCACTAGTACGCCACTGGCGGACACGACCATGGGTTGGCGGGTCGCGCCCTAGTAAGCATGCATGTCCTGCACAATCGGGCTGGAACTACACCCTTTAGGACAGTCTGGATGAGACTGAGTCATCAGTCGATCTAGCGGGTTGTACCCTCATCCAAAACGGGCCACAACCAGCGAGGCCCATTTGATCCTGGAACATGGAAAGGCCGGACAATACTGACCCTAACCTGAACTAGGTTAGATCAACCCCATCTTAAAAACTAAGGTATGCGGGACCCATGGTCATTGTAGTTCGGGTCAGTTTTACCATGTCGGATCGGGCCTCGATGGAATCGGCACCCTGTTTTCAAAAACACACGTATCTAGAAAACTATACGTCTGATTGATAATTTAATTTTATAATTTTGTCCCTCTTGATGAATTGAATATTTTGGAATGATTTTTGGTGACATTCACATACATTGAGAGGTGATTAATTTCTTTAAGAGTTGTTCTACCATGCTACCTACGTTCGGAACTCCGCGGTTGGCTAATACATGAAGAATGGTCAGTGATGGCCCAGTGGTAAGTGGATATGTGTGACCTAAAAGGCTAATGCGGCGAGTGGAATTGTGTGTCCTAGATGACACGTGGTACTCTGTACGAGGAGTAACTCAGTTCAGCCAAGGTGGCAAGTTCCTCTTTGTGACCCGACATGCCCACAGTGGAGAGAGGATCTATGTGACCCAATATACTCACCGTAATCATTACGGTTGAGTACCATTGAAGTCCAGGGTTAGTGGGAGGTCGATCTATGTGACATTTCCTTTCCATTGTACTTAACAGAAGAGGTTTTTTCCACCAGTCAAGGAGTTTGATGATATAACTGACAATGCTACTATCACTACCCTAGAATATATCTTGTGTGAGATGTCTTGTGCATCGTGAATTACATTGAGGATTGTTCTATGGTATTAAAAGTCTGATTTGGGGTCCCTACATAGTTTCATGTTACTCACCCATCCACAGGACCTACCCATGTGTGTTGTGTCCCATGATGACAATTGATTCCTTGTGTCACGGCCCGCCTTCACTAAAAGGAGGGAAGGGTCCGCAGACTGCTAGGACCTTCCTTCTTCAAGTTGAAGGAGAGATAATGACCCCCAAAACCCACCTTAAATAGGTCCTGGAGTGGCGACTAGCACCAAGGGTATTTAATCACATAGTAAATGGAAGGCATTACCCTTTTTCTTTTAATAGGATCAGGAAATAGAATGGTAAATCCCAACAACACCAAAAGAGGAAAGTAAAATTAATGCCATGAACCACTCCCAATGCATTTTACAAAATTAAAAATTTACCATGTACAAAGTGAATACCATGATAAAGTACCAAGGAAAGAAAAAAAGCAACAGCAACTGTCCCAAAGGTCCTACACTGGTATGGTCCCACATGATCCCCAAAGTCCTCCTGGAAACATGGAAATAGTTTTATATACGTAGGGTGAGAATAAAATTATACTCAGTAAGGAAAAACCAAAGACTCTCATGCACAAGTGGGGGAACATACTAATGTCTTGTGAGAAAAAGAGTGAACCAAACACCTAACAAGTTAAACTATCCACCAATCCTCACCATGGCAAAGTCCCCAAATAATTCATGTCAAGTAATATATAATAATATCACATTGATGTTTGGGTACCCCGCACCACTTTCCAACTGGTTATTGAAGACATCCTATGCATCGAACCAATCCTGTTATTCTCACAGTAGTCCCACTACCACACCCTCCCGCACATACCTGGGCCACAACCTCACACAGTCCCACTACCAAACCACTATAGCACACACCTGGGCCACAACTGTCACACGCAACCACGCCAGCAAACACCTAGTCCAGAATAACCACCGCCATGCCCGAAGACACTTTCTCTAGAAGATCCACTACCACGCTCGAAGACACCTAGGCCTCATCCCGAAGATACTTGGGAAACCACTTTCCCACACACACCTGTGCCATAACCATCCCACAACCCTGCCCGAAGGTTCTTGGGCAAATAATGGACCTCAAGAAATCACAGCCTGCCTGAAGATACTTGGGCTATCCGGGAAAGGGAGTAGAAAAGGAGCTGATAACCTTCCACTAATAGAAGTGTTGGTAAAAACACCCACCCACATGAAATGGGGGTGTCCGACACAAAGTGCTCAACTTTGGTGGGGCGCGAATACGAAACACAAAAATAAAAGTATATGTATAGGTAAAAAAATCTCAACCCAAGTTTAGGTTTTCCTTCAACCCGCCTAAAGAACACAAACAAAACTACATCCAAGTCACAACCCATGCCAAACCAAAAACCATTTGTCCCATCCTGGTTTACATGTTCAGTAATAATGTTTAACTATGTTTCTGCACCTACTTGGTCAACTAGCACCAAAAGCACAATCCAAGGGAAAATGATCCAGCCAAACTTCAAGCATCAAATACAACATCAACACATATTTCTCTTGTAAAGTCATAAAAAAATGGGATAAGTGAGATCCGTCAAAGTACTGGAACCAAGGAAAAACCCCGAGACACTGCCCCATGTCCCCCAGATGGTTTATCATGAATAGAGGATCCCACCCCAATTCGTGATATAAACAAGATAACCACCCAGTCTTAAATTTCACAACCACTGAAAGCATAACACAGGGGATCCCATCTCCAATTCTCACATCCACTGAGAGTTTAATAACAAGGGATCCCATCTCCACCCACATCACCCAGCAATGACCCGTGAAGGAAGAAAAATCACCCCACTACCACCAAGCAAAGTAGGCCCATGCCGGTATTTTCAGATTTATATGATTTAACACACTCTATGATTCAAATTTACATGTGATTTAACCCGGGTTATCATAGAATGGAAAATGATCTTGGGGCTTTCAATTTTCTTAGCCGAATGTCAGTAATTAACCGATTCACTTTTCACAGCAAGAGTTCACAACTACAAAACAAGCCATTTAAAACATCACAAGGGGTTCATTAGTACACAGAGACTGACCACCAACGACCATGATTTTCAGTAGGCGCAAGCCCGCACAATTGAAATATCATATAATTATGGAAGATCATAAAACAAAGCAGCATCATCGATCACAGCCCTCCCCCTTCATTAGGTTTCTTTCGTTATCTTCATTAAGGTTTGGGTTTATAAAATTCTACATAAACAGAAGCATGCCCACCCCACGTGATACACAAAAAGGGAGAGACGAATGAGAATATCCCTACTTGTTATCAATGATCGACACTAATCCCAGGTGTGGAACTTCATGGATAGCGATGCGGCTCGTCCGAATGAAAAGCTGCACATATGAACGATGGGCACTCCTAGCACAGTTTGATCGAGAAAGGAAACTTCGGGAGAACCCTTTTAGTTTATAAATGCCGGGTTTGGTAGAGACAAGAATACAAAACTGTGTAAGGAGTGGGGCCATGGGTTGGCCACGCAACCCCACACGTTATTAAAGGTTCGGGTGGTTTAAACCCATGCACACACCAATTAAATTCATTAAATATTTAATGAAAACATTTATGGGTGTTACCGGGCTTTAAAATAGGTCAAAATAGGGGTTAAAACCCAATTTTCACAAAAGGAGCGTGACTGGAAAAACCCCGACAAGGTTGGGTGACACCGATCGGTCTTTCGGATCGGTCGTGCCGATTGGTCTCACCGATTGGTCGCGCTGTTCAGTCTTACTGATCAGTCGCACCAATTGTACTTACGCCAAGACCCTACCCCTTTAGGATCTGGATTTTGGCAAAGAAATGGACCCTGAGAGTCTGGGACATCACTTCCGATACCTCTCAATCCATTCTCACCCTCGACAATTTAAACCACCTAGAAAGAAAGGGTGGGTCCGAACAACCACCTCGAAATATACCTCTCAAGAGTGGACCTCATTGTTAACTAAGAATGCCTTTCTATAAAGATACAAGAAACATACCATGTCAAACTACCCAAGAATATGGGTTTGGGAGTCTCCTCCCCCATGTCAAGATATTATCCTCTTTGGGCGGCACTATCTCACATGCACGGGATTAATCGCATCCACCTTAATGCGTCTTGATTAGGGGTCAGATTCTCTCCTCCCCGTAGATAGGGCTTTTCACACATTCAGAGGAAAGAAAACTAGTATTTCATAGCCAACAAGGAAAAATGTTCCACCACAACAGCTATACACCGAACAATAACAAACTCAAAACAACTATGGATACTGGGCACACATCTGTGCTTCCCTCTCCCACATACTCTCTTCAAGCCCACCACGTCTCCATAACACACGAACCAAGGGAATGGTTAGCCCATGAATCACGTTCTACTAGCGATCCTCGATCATCACTTGTCTCTCGACAAAAGTCACGTCATCCTCGATGTCCAGCTCTCCCTAGCCGAGGATGTGTGAATCGTCATGCAGATACAGAAGGATCTAGGACACATGGAATACATCATGTATCCTCAATAGTGGAGGTTGTAACGCTAGATGATAAGCCACTTCTCCTACCCGCCGCAACACATCGTAGGGCCCGATGAACATGGGAGAAATCATACTCCCCTTGTCGAACCTCCATTGTCCATGATGAGGGGATACCTTCAAGAACACGTGGTCCCCAATCTAAAACTCCAAGGGCCCCTTCCTGGTATCCGCATACAAATTCGGTTGGTCATGGGCTGCCTTCATCCTTTCCCGTATGAGCTAAACCTTCTCCGTCGTGGTCTGCACCACCTGTGTGCCAAGGATGCTCGCCTCTCCGACTTTGGTCCAACACATAGGTGAGCAGCATGGACTCCCCTAAAATGCTCCAAATGGGGTCATACCAATGGTGGAGTGATATCTATTATTGTAGGCAAACTCTACCAGAGGCAAGTGTCACACCCATGATCCTCCTGAGTCTAGAACACATGCCCGCAACATATCCTCCATGGTCTGGATAGTGCGCTATGTCTGTCCATCTGTCTGGGGATAGAATGTAGTGATAAGACGCAGCTCGGTGCCAAAAGCATGCTGCAATCCTCTCCAGACCCGCAAGGTAAACCGTGCATCCAAATCTGAGTCTATAGACCTCAGAACTCTATGCAATCACAGCACCTCATCCACGTACCTTTGTGGAAAACCAATCACTACACTCGACTCCCTGATCTCCAGAATGTGAGTGGATTTCGTCAACCTGTCCTCTACCACCCAGTTGGCGTCGTATCACCCTTGGACCTTGGGAAGTCTCGTGACGAAATCTATCGAGATGTCATCCCACTTACACTTAGGGATTTCCAAATACTGTAGTAGGCCTCCTGGAACTCGGTGTTCAGCCTTCACTTGCTGACACACTAAGCACTTGGCCAGAAACTCTGCCACTGCTCGATTCACTCTGGGCCACCAAAACTGTCTCTTCAGTCCCTGGTACATTTTGGAAACTCCTGGGTGTACCGCCATGGGTGAGTTGTGGAACTAACTGAGAACCTTGCCGCGCATCACTTCAAGAACAAAAAACCTTCGGTAGAAAAGCATCATGTTCTAACCATCCTCTTTCCATTCATCTGAATCATTTCCTCAGTCAAATCGGTCACACATCACTTCGCACTCTGGGTCTCCCCACTGAGACTCCTCCACTTACTGTAATAGTGAAGATTGCACTGTCATCTGATAAAGGTAGCCTCTACCGCTATCCATCCTCGAATCCAGGTGCAAGGTATCCAAATCCTCCATCGACTTCCAGGTGTCTGCTGACTCTCGGACTTCATCCTTCCATGATCTCCTGCTCAAGGGATCAGCCACTACATTCCCCTTACCTGAAGTGTAGGAGATCTCGAAGTCGTAATCCTGGAGGAACTCCATCCACCATTGTTGCAGTAAGTTTAGGTCCCACTGGGAGATGATATATCTCAATATTTTTTAATCGGTGAAGACCACAAAGTGTTCTATGATGATGTAGTGCCGCTATAGCATCAGGGCAAAAACGACTGCTGCAAGCTCCAGGTCGTGGGTGGCATAAATACTCTCATGAGGGCGTAGGTTCCTATCCCCATAAGAGATCACCCCTTGTCATTGTATCAGAACACATCCCAGGCCCTGTCCTGAAGCATCACAGAACACCTCATACACCTCCCCTTATTCTGTTAATCTCAGCACTAGGGAGCTAACCGACTTCTCCTTTAGAAGCTGAAGGCTAACTCGCACTGCTCACTCCACACGAAGACCTTGTCCTTATTGGTCAGGGTTGTTAAATGGGATTCCACTCGGGAGATGTTGGGCACGAACCTCCGATAGTAACCTGCCAGCCTGAGTAAACTACGGAACTCTGCCACATTCTTGGGTTCTTCCCAAGAAACAACTGCCTTAACCTTTGAAGGGTCCCCTGCTACCCCCTGCTCAGACACCATGTGCCCATGGAAGTGCACTTCTCATGTACAAAACTTGCATTTCAACAACTTACCATAGAGATCATGCTATTGGAGGACCTCCAAAACCATCCTCAGGTGCTCTTCATGGCCCTTCTCTGACCTCGAATAGATCAAGATGTCGTTAATGAACACGACTATCAACTGTTCCAGGTACTCTCGGAAGATGGAGATCATAAGCCCCATAAACATAGTCGAGGCATTCATAACACCGAAGGGAATGACTAAGAACTCTAAGTGTCCATATCTACACCTGAAAGCCATCTTCGAGATGTAACTCTCCTTCACTCTCAGCTGGTGGTACCCATACCACAGGTCGATCTTCGAGAACCACCCTGCCCCTTTCAGCTGGTCGAAAAGATCGTCTATCCTCGGAAGAGGATATCGATTCTTGATCGTCACCTGATTCGGCCTCCTTTTGTCTATGCATAACCTGAGACCACCATCTGCCTTCTTGGTGAACAAGATTGGAGAACCCCATGGTGATGCACTCGGCCGAAAAAAAACCCCTCTTCATCAGATCGTCAATCTGAATCCACAACTCCCGTAGCTTTGATGGTGCCATTCGGTAAGGAGCCATCAAAATCGAACGAGCACCAGGCTGCAGGTTTATCCCGAACATGATATCACTTCTAGGGGGTAGATTCTTCACCTACTCCGGGAAGACATACATAAAATCATGGAATATATCTGGAACCTCCACCATCTCAGCATCCAGTAATGACTCCACTGACAGCTCAGCTAACAAGGGGAAGAGGGGTTCCTCTCGCCTGTTTCTCTTCTGACTGCTCCATTAGCCGATGAATGTAACACACCAGCCCCACATGTCTAAGAACAAAACCCTTCCTCAGAAGCATTCAATAATGTAACACATATAAAATAGCCAGTCGATGCCTAGGATGACATCATAGGGTTGTATCTGTAGCAGGAGAAGTTCCCTAACCGACTGATGTGGCCCTATCATCAGTCTGCATCCTCGACAAACAAATAAAAATTTGTTCTGACCTCCGACTAGTGTGCTCAGCACCAGGGGCACTAGAAGTCTCTTGGCATCTAGACCCGAGGAACAGGGAAGACTGGGTTCAGAAAGTAGTGCAATGCTCTGATATCGAACAAGGAAAAATAAAGGGTGCTGAACGAAATGATCATACCTCAAACAACCTCCGGCCCTACTAGAACTGCTACCTCCACAACGTGTAGTTGTCCATTCCCAGCTCCTCTACCCCTCGGCTATTGGCCACCTCCACGACCATGCCCCGGTTGAGTCCCTGAGGAGCACCCTGAGGTCAGACTCCTCCTCCTATGTCTGCCCTCGGAGGAGCGGGAGCTCGCAGTCCCTACTACTGCGGGAAAGGCCCGGCTGAAAGCTGCTGCTGGGGTAGGTGCTGGGGCTGTCTTCCACCACCGTACTGTACCCAGTCCGGGCACTGACTCTGGAGATGTTAATAGCTCCAACAGATGATGCACCGCGGTCCTGGGCCCGATGGAAATGGGTGAGGACCAGGGGATCTAAACTGAAACTGTTGCGGCCTACTCCCTGCAGGTCGGAACCTGAAGGGTCTTGACGTTGGAGGCCTGGTACTGATGGCCTTCCCCTTCTATGGTCCTAGCTGTATCCCCTCTCGTGATAGACCTCTTAGAGTGTGCATACTCTCGACCACTTCAGCCTTCTTCTGGACCTCCAAGTACGTCGGCAGGGTAATGTGGGTAACAACATACTAGAGGGAGGGTCGAAGTGCCTCCTCTAAACGTCTTGCCTGAGACTCCTCATCGGGAAAGAGGTCCGGACCAAAAATAGGAGGTCATTGAACTTGATGCCTAGCTCCCTCACTAACATACTCCCTGCTGGAGGAAGAGTAGCTCCTGACTTTTTCTGCATTCATCATCAAAGAGAGGAACTCCACCCAGAACTCCCTCTCGAAATTAGTCCATGCCACCTCAGCCTCTCTCTTCTCCCCCAGGTAAAGCATCCACCACTAACGTGCTGCTCCTCGCATATGTCTGATGGCTAGAGGAACCCAGTACTTGGTCGGAGCCCGGATCAAGCCGAAGGCTATCACCAGCTCTTCTAGCCAGATCTTTGTCATCATGTCAGAGGTGCTGCCCTCATACATCTCGAGGGTCTATCATTGGAAGGCCCAAAGTTTCTTCTGCCACTGGTCATCCTCCTCCTCTCGATCAGCTCTCTTCCAATCAGCCAAGGTAGTCTATGGTGCCCCGATCGCCTGTACAACACACGGTCTCATTCTAGGTGTCATAGCTGCAAGGTAAACAATGAATTCCTATAACCTAGTAGTGTAGAATATTGTCTTAAAAAATTCTTAAACTTTTTGTTTATTCTTAATTCCCAATACACCCCATAAACACGAGAACACAAGTCATTATGATTCATGTATCTTTCCTAGGGTTTATACCCTCCAATTTGTGTGGCCTCACTTGGTCGTTTGGTAGGTCCAGATTCCATGCATAAGATCACGGGGGGCCTTAAAATCCCATGTCCAAGCCGGTCTTCCCTAGCCTAATTCACACACCAATGTCTTCCAACTCTGTTTCCCTACCATCCAATGCAATCCTCATTGTGCCTTACTCCAAACACCATCCTATTTCTCAACCTTTCCTCTGATACCATTCTGTCACGACCCGCCTTCACCAAAAGGAGGGAAGGGACAACAGACTACCAGGCCCTTCCTTCTTCAAGTTGAAAGAGAGATAATGTCCCCCAAAACCTTCCTTCAATAGATCCCGGAGTGGCGACTAGAACAAAGGGTATAGAGTCACTCACTAAATTGAATTAATTACCCTTTTTCATTTAATAGGATTGGAATATAGAATGGTAAATCCCAACAACTCCAAAAGAGGAATGTAAAAGTAAAGCCAAGAACCACTACCAATTCATGTTACAAAAGTTAAAATCCACCAAGTACAAAGTTAATACAAAGATAAAGTACCAAGGAATGAAAAACAACAACTTCAACATTCCCAAAGGTCCTGCGCTAGTATGCTCCCACACGATCCCCGAAGTCCTTGAAACCTGAAAACAATTTTATATACGTAGGGTGATCATACAAGTATACTTAGTAGGGAAAAACCAAAGAATCTCTTGCACAAGTGGGGGAACATATAAATTCCCGTGATAAAAAGAGTAATCCTAACATCTAACAAGGTAAACTATCCACCCAAGCCTCACCAAGTCACAATCCCCAAATAACGCAAGTCAAGTAATATATAATAATATCACATCGATGTTTGGGTACCACGTGCCACTTTCAAACTGGTTATTGAAGTCATCCTACACATCAAATCAATCCTGCCATTCTCACCGAAGTCCCGCAGCCACACCCGCCCGCACATACCTGGGCCACAACATCATGCATTCCTATTTCCAAACCCCGCCCGCACACACCTGGGCCACAACTGTCACACGCAACCACGCCTGCAAACAACTAGGTCAGAACAACCACCTCCATGACCAAAGACACATGGGCTAGAAAATCCACTGCCTCGCCCAAAGACACCTGGGCCTCATCCGAAAGATACTTGGGAAACCACCTTCCTGCACACACCTGGGCCATAACCACCACACATCACCGCCCGGAGGTTCTTGGGATAATAATGGACCTCAAGAAATCACATCCTGCCCGATGATACATGGGATATCAGGGAAAGGGAGCAGAAAATGCGCTAATGACCAACCACTAATAGAAGTGTTGGAAAAAACACCCTCCCCCATGAAATGGGGGTGTTTGGCACTAAGTGGTCAACTTGGGTGGGGTGAGAATAAGAAACAAAAAACTACAAGTATATCTATAGGTAACAATCACTCACCCCAAGTTTAGGTTTTTCATTAGCCCACCTAAAGAACACAAACAATACTACGTCCAAGTCACAATCCACACCAAACCAAAACCCATTTGTCCCATCCTGGTTTACATGTTCAGTAATAAAGTTTAAATATGTTTCTCCACCTACTTAGGCAACTAGCACCATAAGCACAATCCAAGGGAAAATGATCTAGCCAAACGTCAAGAATCAAATACAATATCCACAACCATTTCTATTTTAAATTCATAACAACAATGGGATAATTGATATCCCTTGAAGTAATGTAACCAAAGAAAAACCCCAAGACACAGCCTCATGTCCCCCCAGATGGTTTCTCATCAACAACAGATCCCACCCCAATTCGTGATATACACAAGGTAACCACCCGGTCTTAAAATTCACAACCACTGAGAGCATAACACAGGGGATCCCATCCCTAATTCTCACAACCACTAAGAGTATAATAACAGAGGATCCCATCCCCACCCACATCACCCAGCAACGACCCATGAAGGAAGAACAATCAACCCACTACCACAAAGAAAAGCAGGCCCATGTTAGTATTTTAATATTTATAAAACTTAACACACTCCATGATGCCAATTTACATGTGCATTAACATGGGTTATCACAAAAGGGAAAATGATCCTAGTGATTTCAATTTTCTTAGAAAAATTTAATCAATTAACCGATTCACTTTTCATAGCAAGAGTTCACCACTACAAAACAATCCATTTAAAACATCACGAGGGGTTCATTAGTACATAGGGAAAGACCACCAACGACCATGATTTTCAGTAGGCGCAAGCCCACACAATTCAGAAATCATATAATTATGGAAGATCATAAAACAGAGTAGCATCATCAATCACAGCCCTCCCCCTTCGTTAGAGTTCATTCATTATATTTATTAAGGTTTGGGTTTATCCAATTCTACAGAAACAAAATCATTCCCACGCCGCGTGATACCCAAAAAGGGAGAGACGAAGGAGAAATTCCCTACTTGTTTTAAACGATCGACGCTAAGCCCAGGTGTGGATCTTCATGAATAGTGATGTAGCTGGTCTGAATGAAAACCTGCTTGTCTTAACGAAGGGTACTCCTAGGATAGGTTGATCGGGAAAAGAAACCTCGGGAGAAACCTTTTAGTTTATAAAAACCAGGGACAATTGAGATAAGAATGCAAAACCACGTAAGGATCGGGGTTGTGTGTTGAACACGATGACCCACACGTTATTAAAGGGTTGGGAAGTTTAAACCTATCCACATACCAGGATAATTTATTTAATATTTAATTAAAACATTTATGGGCGTTACCGAGCTTTAAAACAGATCAAAATAGTGTTTAAAACCCAATTTGTGCAAAAGGAGCGTGACTGGAAAAACCCCGACAAGGCTGGGTGATGCCAATCAGTCTCGCCAATCAGTCATGCTGATTGGTCTCACCAATCGGTCACGCCGATCGGTCTCGCCAATCGGTCGCGCCGATCGATCTCCCCGATCAGCCGTACCGATCAACCTTACGCCGAGATGCTACCCCTTTACTATCCAGATTTTTGGCAAAGGAAAGGACCCTTAGAGTATGGGTCATCACACATTGAGAGATACATTGTTGGACTAGGACCGGATGGTGCTCAGTGAGGCAGGATTGATTGATGCGTCTAAGATGGACATAGTTGCCTAGGGGCAGGTGGGGCGTAGTAGAACTAGGAAGACATGAAATATTACAACGTATTATAGTAGCTTCAATACTCTTAAGATTAGGTGGGGTTTTGCACATATAGACATCAGAGAACATTTTTTTGCACTTTTCTGTGTTAGTTCTTTTTGTTGGGCTTGTATTCTGACACACATTCATTCAACTGTACATTGTACAGATTCTTGTTTTTGTATATATTATTTCCCCTTTCTGTCTGTTGGGACATGGTTTGACATGTTTGTGCATACATGTAATTAGGAAAATTCCTTCCAGATGTAGGTTGACACCTTCAGTGCTAGTTTCCAGCTCCAGGCCTTGAGGAGGTGGGTTTGGGGTAGTCACGGAATGGGAACCATGAGATGGGTCATGAACAACTGGTATAAAAGGGCAGTCAGTCCTACCATAATTACTGGGAGTCTGTGTTTTTTAGGAAATTGTTTTATGTGTTCCAAGTCCAAATTTAAAATTCCATGAGTCCAGAGTTGGTGTTGTGGCAGAGGTATCCATACACCATGAGAATTAATTCTACTTGTTATCTCAATACATTCAAACATTGGCTTCATAAGTTTCTCCATATGAATTTCTGAATAAATTTCATCTCACCCAATGTAACCATCTAACGTTGGTACATATTGATCTATTTTTGGATTCCTCTATGTGTATGATCAACCAGGATCCTGATATGAGGTCATGAGGATAACCCACCTTGCAATGATGTTTCTGTTCAGTGACTAGTTATTGAGATTTCCCTACCGAGTGATGCACTAGTGCTTCCACCATCTGATGGTCATAAAATTATTCCAACATTTTCAGTAGATTAAATTCATTAGATCATTTACATAAATGAGTTTCATAGATAGAGAGACCTCACAGTTATATGGGAGATACAAATCCTCATGTTGTTGAGGACTGGATGGAGGTTGTGACGCGATTCTTCTGCATAGTGAGCACACCACCTGACCAGATGGAAATCATGGTAGTTTTCACTCAATATGTCATGACTGGGATATGGTGGAGAATGAAAACTGAAATGCATGGGTTGGAAAACCTTACCTGGGTAGGATTTGAGAGGCTATTCTAAGAGGAGTTTTTCCCCACAACCCTGTGCTCTGTGCACATTCAAGCGCTGCTTCACATATACAATGGTAGCATGATGGCACCTGAGTACTCAACAATGTTCATAGAACATTTCCAATAATCCACTGACATGGTGCACAACCATTTATTTAGAGATCAAGCCTTTTAATAGGGATTCATGTAGGAGAGGAGAGCAACAATGTTGTTTCTCATCATCCCTACTCAGGTCAGGGAGCTGGAGTGAACCCTTCTTATGGTGAGCTTTTTGGTGGAGCAGGAACCGATATATAGAGGTTCCAGTAGACCACAGGCAGTGGAGTCTTCAGTAGGTAGAAGACAATTGAAATGTGGGCCCAAGCAGGCTAGGTATTTTACTGGGTGAACCCAAGACATAGGGTTGGTAGTGCATGGCTCTCATTCTAGGGGATATAGGCATGAGCCAGTTAGTCCTTCACATGCGGTGGGTAGGGACACATGGAATGTGACTTCCTGCACCGCAGTATAGATGACCAGACGACGGTCGAGGGACCACCAAGGCAGTGGAAGCAGTTTGAGTAAGAAGGTCCATATGTAGGAGGATGTGGCATGGTAGTTGGCTGAGTGGAAGGAGGTGTGATACATATGGAGGAGTTACTACCAACCCCTAGGTGGTCTACCCCAACCTTAGGGAGCAAGAAGGTTGGGGAAATCTCAACTACAAGTAGAAGAGGATTTTGATCATTAAACTATATAGATGATTCGAGGTACGATCTATGTCTTCTACACCATATATTTTGTTCTTATAGACACTAGTTCTGGTCACTCATTCCTTTCCACAAATCTCTTTTGAAGCATAGAGATTCCAGTGGATATGTTTGCTTGATCCTTATGTCTAGAGATTCATACGTGAGGTGATTCGATGATTACACACTAGTTTCAGCATTTTGTGCTTACTATAGGAGGTGAGACCTTCAGCTGGGATCTTGTAATAGTGGCGTCAAGGCCTTACGATGCCATCCTAGGTATGGACTTGTTTCCAATTTCAATTCTCAGGTCAATTATTTGGGTGTACAGTGCGGTGTGTCTGTGAAGATGGGACCAAGATTTCCTTAATTGGTGGGAAGGAAACCCTTGTAGTGTAGGGATGATTGTCCCTAAGAAGGGTGCAGCCAATCACTCACTAGTTGGCTAACATCACTCTCAGTGTAGTGTATGAGAGGACTCTATGCTTCATAGTAGTGGTGGACAAGTACGTGTATTTTTATCGTGAGGATATTCTCGGACTACCTCCACATAGGGAGGTAGATGTTTTCATTGACCTATACCCTGGGATGGCACTGATATCCACACTAGAATATTAGATGGCTACCGAAGATATTTCCATGATAAGGTTACAACTAGTTTAATTTTAGGTGAAGGGGTTTGTGAGGCCAAATGTTTCACCATGAACAGACATGGTGCTTTTTTTCAAGAAGGAAGAATAGAGTATGAAGATGTGAATAGAAATCCATCGCCTGAAGTAGGTGACAATGAAAAACATGTATCCACTGCCGATAATTGATGAAATATTCAACCAGATGAAGGGAGGAAAGTGGTTCTCAAATATAGACCTCTGGTCAAGATATCACCAACTTCGGGTATGAGACAAGGATGCACCGAAGACAACCGTTAGGTTCTGGTATGAACACTATGACATCATGGTGATTTCTTTCAGTGTGGCCAATTCCCTAGTAGTGTTCATGGGACTCATGAATAGTATCTTCCATCCTGACCATGACTGTTTCTTCATGGTCTTCATAGATGATATCCTGGTGTACAAAGTGATGGAGGAAGAGCATGATACACACCTTCATATAGTTTTTGATACAATATGACAACACCATCATTATGGTAACCTCTCATAGTGCCTGTTCTGGATTCCGGATTTCCAAATTCCAAGACACACCATCACATAGGCTGGTGTTGCAGTAGATATAGTGAAGATAGAGGTAGGGTTTCCTTATGATCGACAAAGGAGTGTGAAATATGTGTGGAGATTCATAGAGTTGTCTTGTTACTATCGGAGGTTCATGAAAAAATTCTCCAGAGTAGCACCACCCTTATCGTCTTTGACACGAAAGGGATAGACCATCATTTGGACAAAGAAATGTAAGCAGATATGCTAGGAGTTTAGGAGGAGACTAACTAGTTACCAAATCGTTAGACTAACAAAGGAGGGAATTGGGTATGTAGTTTACTACGACACATTAGAGACTAGAATGGGTTGTTTCCTGATAATGGAGGGAGTAGTGATCACCTAAGGCTCACGACAGTTGTGGAAACATGTGTACAAATATGCGTCCCATGATATAGTGTTAGGAGTCATGGTCTTTTCCATAAATATGTAGTGTCACTACTTGATGGGTGAGACATTTATAGTTTACTCCGACCTCAAGAGACATAGGTATATCATCTCACATAAGTGCATGAACATGAGATGGTGGTGATGGATAGAGTTCAAACAGGACGATGACATTGATATAGTCTATACTCTTGTGAATGAGAATGTTGTGGCAGATGAGCTCAGTGGGAGGACCAGTTTGTATCTGTGAAGTGAGGGGATAAATAATTTATCCAATATGCATATATGTTTTGTGGATGATGGTGGAGCCACTTTCCTTTAGACGATTACTATTACTCCGCCACTCTTATAGGGAGTCATTGAGGCATAGTTGTTGGATGTTTACTGTGATGCCCAACATGATCAGTCATCCTTAGGATGGGATCCTGATGGATTTTCGATAGGCGGGGAGAACTCAATATTTTATAGCGGGTGCAACATAGTAACAGTGATGTTGCATGAGGATGTGTTGAGGGAGTTCTATATTTCCCCTTGGGTGGTACATCCCTTAGTGGAAAAGATGTACCAGGACCTCTATCGTCATTACTGATGGCTGGGGATGGTGATTGTCACGAACCAAATCTGGTCGCTGCCAAAATCGACACCAAACCCAGCCCGTGACAAGGCCCGAAGGGCATTCCCAATCCCCACGGGCTGGCACAAGTGCCCGGGTATCATATAATGATAATTGGGAACGAATTACCCGATTTTATAAACATTAAACAACAAAAAAAACTCAATAAAACAAATCTGGATTTTTCAACTAAAACCATCTTTTACAAAATTTCAGAACTGAATTACATAAGTTAAAACTACATTTAAAGACCATTACCAAGGTAAAAAAACAAATAAGGACAGCCCAAGAACCCTTTTGTCAAGGGGCACCACCCTTATGCTATCTCCACAAGACTTCACTACCAAGGACCTGCTAGAAACCCGAACCACTGGAAAAAAAACTGTACCCAACCTGCGACAACAAAAACAACCATGTCTACTTACACCAAACGGTGTAAGTAGGGCGTGAGACAATGCCCAGTAGGATACCACCACTAAGAGATTCCATGTGATAAACATTTAAAGACGAAAAGCATGCAAGTTTTCAAAAACATGAAAAGCTGGTTACCATTTCTAAAAGATGCTACTTTGAATAAAAACAGTTTTCATGTGGGCTATCATTAAGAATCAACAATTTTAAAAATAATGTCAACAATACAGAATTTTCCAGCCAACTATACCATATGACGACAGTAAGTACAAAGTAAATAATGAGCACAAGAAATAGGAAGTAACCCCTTGGCACTAGCTAGCTGTGGGTCCCAGGTACCAAGTATCTCGGTGAGATTAACCATCACAAATATCCATTCTCGTGCAGGAGCCACTAGTTGGGAACATACCCATAACCTAGTGGTCCCCAATCATCATCATCATAGTTTAGTTAGAGTTGTAAATGTCAATCTTGCTAAGTGAAACTGAGGCCAAACCCCACGGATTCACTAGCATACTAGTACACGTCCACCCACCTAGATACCCAGGTTTTCCCCTTGTGCTCAAACAAGATCCAAAAGTCAATAAATGTACATTGAACATGAAAATATCATTTCCACATCACAAATTCACCAAACAGCCCATATGTATACCACACAAGTCACAAAAATCCATTTTTAATTCAAAATGATTTTGAAATCCGAATCACAACAAAATAGCCCACAACACATTTCACATTTCATCAATACTTCCACAAAACCATTAAACAATTTTATAAAACAATTATAAGATATTTAAACTCATATAAAAGCCCACACACATGGAATATAACACTTCTTTCATAATCAAAAATTCAATTTTTCACTTCACACTCACACAAAACACTCCACAACACTTTCACATTAGTTTCACTCTAAAATATCTCCTTCAGAAAATTTAATAAAATATTTCCAAGATGATACATATCACATTACAGCCTTTTCACAAATGAAATGGACCTTTTAAAAATATACTCCTACCAAAACAGTTTTCTGATATAGTTTCACCTATTACACAACCCAATAAAGCATTCAAAACTTTCATAAAACAATTATAAAGAGTATACACAAACTTTGCACATAAAATCCATTTCAAAATTTTTTTTAAGCCAGAAGCACACCAAGACCCTACCAAAACAGAATTGGCAGCCCAATAAACATGAAATAATCCTCATTCAAATTTTATATAATCACGTTGAATAATATCACAAAAGATACACATGAGAACACACAAATCCATAAAACACTTTCAAAGAGTATAACAAGGTTATACAAATAAAACCATTCAAATACACCCCATTTTTAGGCCCACATTGAACTATGCCATTTCCTAACCATAATTGGTAGCCCCTTTCAACAACTAACAAATCACTTCCACATTTTGAAAAACTACCACAAGATATAACACATGAAATACATTTGAAAAATACACACTTCAAGCAAAAATGTAACTTTAAAAACAAATGCTTTACTATTGCAACCAAAAATGGTTTTTTCATAATTCACAACACATAAGGAACATGCAAAATTATTTAATCATGCAAACTAACTCATCATTAAATGGTTACCCACGGAATCACCTACCGAATGTGTCGAAACCCTGAAATATTGGGACGAAACATCAACCGCAAGACCGCCGCACCTCAAGGAAGTTAAAAGAAACCTAAAACCTCAATATTTCACCCAAAATACAGTAATTTAGAACCTATGCACGAACCCTAACTTCTGGAATTTTTTTATAATTCAAGAATTAGGGAAGAAACCCTAAGCAATTTGAATGAGGAAATAAATAGACTCACCTACTTGAAGTATCCTGAATTAATCACTCCAAAAACAATAGTTGCTGAAATTTAAAACAGCCAAAATTTAGGGATTCTTCGAACAAGATATAGGAGGTAATTTGGGAACTGGAATGGAGGGAAAAAAGTAATAATTGAGAGAGTTAAGAAGGGATGAAGTTACCTATTCAATTCTGGCGGATTTGAGACACCCTATGAAGATCAGCCCTAATTCGCGATATCAAAGAGATCCAAGGAGGGGGGGAAGGAAATGAGAGCGTGACTGGGTTTCTTAGGGTCGATTGGGAGGTGGAATCACTGAAAAAACGCAACTATTGTAGGAGATATAAATAATTTCACAATTATTTTTAATGCAGGAAATGGGCCTTCGGGCATGCCCAATATCTTAAATAAAAACCCATATCCACCATGATTATGGATTTATAAAGGCTCCAAATTTATATTTTGGTGTTAATAGGTAAGAGGAGACCATTTAGGAATTGGAATTAAGGAAAAATATTTAAAAATGAAAAATTTATAAAGGAAACAAATTTTATTTTTAAATATGGAATTGGGCTCACGGTTTGGCCCAATTCATGAAAACTCATCTATTTCTCCATAAAAACTTTGGAAACCATCCAAAAAAAATGAATGGAAAATAAATGAAATTTAACTTCAAAATAATTCATGTATGTGACAGTGATGGAAGTGGTGATGTTCATTGTATGATTCATCAACTGTTAGAAAGTGAAGGATGAGAATTAGTTTCCAGCAAGCAGGACCCAGCCACACGAGGTAATGATGTGGAAATGGGATGATATCTCGATGGACGTTGTGATGGGTTTACCTTGTACCTATAGTTTTCATGACACTATTTCAGTGATCCTTTATCAAATCAACAAGTCATATCTATTACTAACCATCTGGGAGAAGCGACTGGTAGAGGGCTGGGATGCCTCGAAATCTAGAATAATGTGAGGATCCATAGGGTGCCTTAGACGATTGTCTCAGAAAGTGATACACACTTTTAAATCCCTACTATGGAAGGGATTATTAGAGGCATTCAAGACTTAGCTACGCTTGAACAAAAATTTTCATCACCAGACGGATTTTCTGACAGAGAGGACTGTATAGAACATGGAGGAAATTCTTCATTCTTGTTTCCTTGACATTGGTCACATTTGGGAGGACCACATGCCTTTGATGTATTTATCCTACAATAATTGATATAACTCCATCATCTTAAATGCAGAATTTGTGGCTTTGTATGAGTGGCCTTGCAGATCACCCATATGATGGAAAGACTCACGAGAGTTAGCACTGATGGGTTTATTGTTGGTACGAGATACAAATAAAAAGATTCATATCATTCAGGAGAGGATTTGGACTTCAAAGATAAGGTATAAGTCATATGCGAACATCGGACTGAGTCCCTTGAAGTCTAATGTGGGAGAACAAGTGTTATTTCGGGTCTCCCATCATCAAGGATTGTAGAGATTTGGTCAGGAAAGAATTCTATTTATGAGGTTCAATATACCTTCTCTGAACATGAGCAGAGTTGGTAAGGTGGCATACCACTTAGATCTTCCCCCAACGATGTATTAGGTGCATGTTGAATTCTCTGTGTCGCAACTGAGGATGTACCTCCATGACTCAATTCCCACCATCGACTAGGGTGGGGTAGACATTGATGATGGGGTGATGTTTTGGAGATTTTGGCGGAGATAATGGATCTATATGATCAGGCCCTATATTGGGGGTTGATTTCCCTGGTGCGAGTTCGGTGGCATCATGGGAATATTTAGATGAGCACATGGGAGCAGGAGGATCAGATTTTTGCTTATTAACCCCATCTATTTAATTAGATTTTATTTTTAATTTTTGGGATGTAACTCCCTAAGGTGGAGAGAATGTAATATCTCCTTAATTATTTGTAATATTTTAATATAAAGAATTATTTTCAGACCGTGCACTCTGACAGCATGTGATTTAGAAGCCTTGAGATCCCAGGATAAAATTTTAAATTTTTTAATGTACGATCTGTAAACTCTTGAGATGTTTTTTCTAACTTTTGAACAAATGATCGGATATAAATTCCAAGGGCAATGTTGATCTCATAAGGCAGGGATTCACCTAGAATAGAATTAACCTCAACCGGAATGAGGAGAATGAAAATTTTATTTATGGAATTTTTAAAACATAATAAGATTACATAAAAAATTATTTTATTTTTTCATCATCCGAAGAGCGGAAACATGGTGACTATGTGTTGTAGTGACAAGGAAGTGACGATGCTTATTAATGAGTCTCATTAATGGAATGTATCATGCAATGTAACGATACAATGAAGGATGTGTAACAGCAATTTTGTTTCATAAATAAAATAGTGTGACGAAATGATATTATAGTCTAACTAAGATGTTGCGTCATGTTATCTTTTTTATTGTCTAACATGTTTGTGGAATGAGGATTAAACGACGATGAATCATAGAAGAACCTCTAACTAACATCCTCACTAAAAAATAAAGCGAATGCCAGTGAAACTTAATCGACTACGAAGAACATCGAAGAACCGAATCATAAGTGACAACATCGACGCCTTAAACTATCAAGGACGAATGCATCAACATCAAACATCAAAGATGTCGGGTTTTTTTTATTTCAACGTTCTTTCCTGCATGATTGTTTCTAGAAATAACGAACAAATATCATCCCATGAACATGTTAACATGTGATTCATGCTTTTATGAAGGATGATGACTTTTAATTGGGATTTTATTATAAGGGATTAAAAACATTCATGAAATTATTGAACATTAGCCCCTAATCCTCCCCATTTATTGAAACCTCTAACAGGGAGGTCCCAGACAGGCACAGACAAGGACTGAGCACCTTTTATTGTGCGTTCATGGTGACCTCATTTGCGATGTTGTGGAATTTCTTTTATAGGGCCATTGTAGGGATGTCAGTGGCCCGAGAGGCTCGTCGGAACAGAATGATTAAAAAACCGGGAAAAATAGCAACTCTGGTGGCCCACGGAAGTTACCTATGGTGTGACACCCCCATCGTGGCACACCTGGTGAAGCCATGATGAATTGCGGTGACGGTAGCTGATAGATGATGACCGAAAAAAGGGGATGACGGAAACAAGTCTTGTGGTGGAAGAGAAGGTGGTTGTATCTTGATGGTTGTGCTGAAGGATGGTGACATGCTTTTCGCCCCGCCGTAGCGGTAGGTGTCATGGCCAATCGGTCGCAGCGGCGGGAGGCGCATCGACAGGCTGGCACTGCGTAGAGGGAAGGCCCAAATCTGGGCCATATGGGTAACTGGAGAGCCATGGAATGTCGACCATGGCTAGAGGAGGCCTCGTGTCCTGGTTGGACATCACACCACTAGTACACCTCACTGGCGGACCGGGCCTCGGGCTGGAAGGATAGACAATTAGCCTAGTGGGCCATCCCTTCGTCAAGTGGGCTGAACCCGTGTAGGTTGACTAGGCTTGTGCCCTTCAGGTCGGGCCAAAAGAGACCGGGTGGATGGGCGATCTGGCAGGCTGGACCCTCGTCCAAACTAAGCCGAGTCCAGCGAGGCCCATTAAGCATGGCCCTTTGGTCAGCTAGACCAAACTGACCCCTACCCAAACCAGGTCAGGTCGAGTCTATCTAAATAAACTGAGGTACGTGATATCATAAATGCGGGCTGGGTGGGTCGGTCTGACGGGGCGATTCTAGGCCCCATTGCAACCAGCCACTGGTTTACAAAAATGCTCTTATTTGGACAAACACACGTCCAATTGACATTCCGTTTGCTGTGTTGGGACCTTATTTAAGAGAAGGATATTTTTTTCATGCTTTGTGGTGAATTTCATGGTCATTGAGATGTGATGAATGGATTTAGGAGCAGTTATCCCTAGTGCACTATGTACGGAACTCGACAGTTGGCTGAGACCTTATGAGTAATGCACGACGACCTTCTTGGAAGCAGCTCTATGTGACCTGGCAGTCCAACATTGGGGAAAACCATTGTGTGACCTGGAAGATCAACAATACTCGACATGATGAGTACCTTAGTTCAGACATGGTGGGAAGCCATGCTGTGTGACCCGATAGGCCCACAATGGGGAGTGGCTCTATGTGACCCAACATACCCACAGTACTCATCCGGGATGAGTACCACAATAGTAAAAGGATAGTGGGAATCAACTATGTGTTACCAAGAAGGCCCACTGTAATTGATAGAGGAGGAGTTCTTCTACAGCCGATAAGTTCAATGATATGACTGATGATGCTACAATCACTACCCTAAAATATACCTAGTTTGAGTTGTCTTATACTTCGTGCATTATAGTGAAGATTCTGTGTGGTATCTCCTTTTTGTTTTCAGGTCCCTACTGAGTTCCATGTTACTAACTCCTACACATACCCCTCCCATGAATGTCGTGTAACATAAATATGATGGACATGAAGACATTGAATATGGTGGAACTGTTGGAGCTCATTGAGACAGGATTGGTCGACACTTCGACGGTGTACTTGGTGGAATAGGACCATGTGGGTCCTAGTTGGACCATTCTGATAGGACATACTACTTCAGCTTTTAGTAGCACCACTACTCTTATGATCAGGTGAGGCTTTCTACAAAAGGCAATCAGGGCACATTTTTTGTATATTGATGTTTCTGTTATTTTTGTTGTGTTAGTATTCTAGCCCAGTTGATTTCAACTCTAACATGTACTCTGTCTTATTTTAGTAGAATTTTGTTTTCCTTTTAGTGTGTTGGGACATTGGTGCCTTCAGTGCTAGTCCCTAACTTGTGGACAATGGGAGGCGGGCTTAGGGTAGCCAAAAAACGGCCCCCAGGGGATGGGTTATGATAGATGCAAATATGAGTAATTATAAACACAAATGATAAAAAAGCACGAGTCTTATACGATCACATTAATCATTTAATCATAGAATTTGGAAATAAAAATGTGAATAAAGAACAAAATAGTGAGGGGTATTTTTAATGGAATTATTGTTTTAATATAAATTCATCTAATTTCATGTCATTTATCCATTAATGATTAAGGAATTGAGTTGTATTTCAAATAGAATAGGTGTGAGAATTTTGGGATATATTAATTACATGAGAATAATATATTTCCCAGGTTTTTGGGTATGTTATTAGCACAAATTATCCTTATTTTCCTTTTATTTTTAGTTTTATTTTGTTTGAATTTTTCATGGAATACTACATTTTGATTTTAATATTTATATTTAAAATGAAAAGGAAGAACAAATTTTAATGTCATCATAATAAGAAAGATATCATTAAAATATTTTATTTTATAAAGTATTGTAATGTCCTAATATTTTATAAAAATTAAAAATATCTTCTATAACATATATTACACACAACACCAAACATAAAAAATCCATAGAATATAATTATTTATGTATACTTTTTATAACCAATATAATTGATTGGAATGTATCAATATTAATGAACACATTTTTAACTATATATAAATGTAATAATAAATACCAATGTTTTGACTAGTTATTATGAAATAAATTAAAAAAATTTATTCATGTAATTTTTCTCTTCAAATATAGAATTTCTTCAAAAATGATTTTATTTCGTTTTTAGTGAATTAATATAATTAATTTTATGAACATGTATTTTATAAAAATAATATCATTTGTAAAACCCTTTAAAAAAATTATATTCATCTGGAATTTTGATATTTTTATAAAAAGAATAATTTTTCAATTAATAGTGGATACTAATGAATTTTATTGAAAATTTTATAATCTTTTTTATAATTTAAAATAAAATATTATAATTTTTGTTTTTTGAAAAATGATTATTTTTTTCTGAAATATTCCAATTATATTTTTGGTAATTAATTTTATTCTTGAATTTAGTATGATAACAATTTTTAATATAAATATGGTATTTTTTAGAATACTTTTTTCTTCCTTGATTTTCAATTAAACTATTCCATATCTATTTTTTGAATCTTGATAAATCAGTTAAATATTTCAAATGAAGAGTTCCAAATTTATTAAATAATTCACTTTTATTTTTAGACATTATGAATATTGACATTAGTATTTTTTTACCACGATAATGGGTAAATTGAGTAATGAAAGGTAAAAAATAATTTGATAAGGACATGGAAATGAGACAAACAGGTGTCATAATTATATTTTCTGATCCCAACACATCTATAATCGTCCATCATTCATTCATGTGACCCTTTTTCCTTTTGGATGTGACAATCACCTTTATATAATTTTAGGTAATTTAAAGTAATAAATGTAACACTAATGTTTATAATAACAGTAATTTCAAAAAATAAGGATAAATAGATGATATTTTCATTTATTAATTTAATATTTAAATTCAATTGATTTATATTCATCCTTATAATTTTTTTTACGATTATATAATTTCATTTAATTTATCAATAATGTTGACACAGTCATAATGAAACTAATGAACAAAGATATAATTTATTACATTAAAAATTTTAAAAGTTCAATAATATTACAGAATTAAGGTGAACCAAAAAATTTAATTGTAACATCATGGCCCGAATAACCACTACGTGAATAACAGGACTGATTGGTCACATGGCCTCAAGTGAACCTCCATATATACCAGAGAATACAAAAAACAAATGATAATATTAATATGTGATAGTAGGGAGATGATACAACCATATATGATTATAATAATGGTATAGTAAATTAGGACCAACCACAAATGTATTAATAAATGATCCATAGTGTTGTGGATGAATAATATAAATATAATATAATATATAGCCAATGCTAATATACAACAGATGAATGCATGTCCTGATGATGATACCTAATTAAATAGTATAAAATAGATAGAATACATTAAATTACAATATAAATAAATAAAATAAGTAAAATGAACAAGGCAATTCTCTATGATAATCTTATGCTCTATCTAAGTCCTTTTCATCTAACTCCAAGGTAAAATCAATATAGATGAAGTAATACTCCATGGTCTGGAAAACATAGTGTATACTTGGAAACCCTAGTTAAATGGTGGCCTGAGTATTGTGAAAGATATAAATCCTACTAGGTTACCATGCACAATGTCAACAGCTAAATCCAGTCCATGAATAAAAAAAGTATTATCCGGGTACAATGAATAATAAATAGAACTGAAAAAATAAAAAACATCTCTCTCTTGTTTTAAAGGATATCTAGTGTTTGTAACTTATTTGGTTCAATACTAAAATATGTGTATAAAAATTAACTATATGTATATTATAACAATGTATACATATTATAGTTATATATTTCATCATCTTCTATATACAATGTATGTGTAGACATAAGTGGCCATATACCATGAATACATGGTGCTGGAAAGACTGAGGCATAACTCAATCATCCAAAAAAAATTAACTATCATAAATTCACCATTAATGGGTATATGAACAATATCTCATAATTTGTGGGAGACATCGTTCTTGTCACTTGAGATGGTGAGTGTTCCATCATTGTCAACACTTCAACTGTAATGACAGCACCATCGTTTTAATGCCCTAACCCACACTTCTGGATTCAATACTAAAACATGATATGTATTATTTGTATAATAGTTATCTTTAAAATAAAAAGTAAATTATTAATATTATAACCATTTACAGTGTATGTTCTAAATACATATACAAATAACATTCATATATTTTAATTATATTTTATAAAACTATTTACAATATATCTAATTGGATTTATATGCACTAGCGCCTTAACATTCCATTGAATATCAATGGAATCCTGTTAAATTTTAAAAAAAATTGGATGAGATCAAAATGATATGAAAGGAATATGAATAATGAAAAATCATTATTCCACTAAAAACATAAAATCCCTTCAAAAACCATTTTCTTGAAAACTCGTAAGCATGAATAAAAACAACATGTGGTTTCCTTGGGAAATATTTACCATATTACTCTAACAATCACCCTTACACATGGAGTAACCACTCTATCAACATCCACCTATAGAGTACACAATGAAATGGAGAGATGTAGTGGGTCTCACCCATCACATCATAATCTGTAATGGGCTCAACCCAACATATCATGAAATATAATGGGATCAACCCAATTTATATTGAGATATAATGGGATCAAACCAACATATCATGAGCTATAATGGGCTCAACCCCACATATCATGATCTATAATGAGATCAACCCAAAATTACTATATCTAAGGAACATATAATGTATAAAACACTTCATAACTCATTTGAAAAATTGAGAAAAAGATATTAATGTTTTCAAAATTCCATTTTTTGTAAAAAAAATCACTTTTAAAATACAAAACATGTGCACATAATAATTCAATCATATACATCAAAAAAATACCATTTGAACATATAATGGAAAAATATTAGTGATAGCGCATCCTAAAATCAGTAGAACTACTCATGCCATATAAATTACCTTTTTAATTTTATTAAAGAAACCTTTAAAGGATTTTAAAAAGAAAGTCCCATATAAAAATAATTACAGTGAGGATTAATATAATTGAATGTATATGTATATAAACAATAAATACAAAACATAAAACAATATATAAACAAAAATTAATCATAGAAATAATCTTAATACCGCATAATGAATAAAGTATAAGGTCAACTATAATATTGGAAATTTGGTTTAGATTTCCCTTAACTCGAGTTTGTCTTACATCATACATTTTTAAAACTCGTGTATTATGGTAAAAAAATTGTTATTAATTTCTAACAGAAAAATATTCATGCTTATCACAACTTATATGATCATTTTATAATATAAATTCACCCTTTAGTTATTATTATTTTGTTCCTTCAATTTTTTTGGGTGCTTTATTTACATGAATTCCACTACCTGTTTGAATTTTATTTTTCATATCGTATTGAAAAAAAATTTAAAAGGTGAAATGAAATGGGATTTTCCTGATGTAATAACATAAAATTATTCAATGTATCATTTTTATTTTGGATATGATGATGATTCATTGGTTAAAACATTAATGATGCTTATTTAAATCATTTGGGTGGTTCTTTGTTAACAATGAAATCATTTTTTTAAAACTAATATCATATGTACAAAATTATTAAAGAACATTAAATAATAAATAATAAATAGATTATAATATTATTAAACCTTAAAATGGTTCCATGACCTTTCTTGAAGGAATAAAAAGAAATTCAAATCACATCATCAACGATGTTGGTAAATCGACACCTCACAAATGGTGTTTTAATTTCAATAACAAGTGTGAGTGGAGAAGAAGTATAATGGTAAATATTCCATAAAAAGGGTGAAATAAATAATATGTATGATATTTTATTATTCTTTCCTATTAATTAATGGTAGGTGATGACAGAATAAGATTATAAAAAAGAGAAAAAAATGATAGAAAACAGAAGAAGTTTTTTACCTCTTGATCTCTTCTCCTTGATATCCTTCTTAATGCCCTTTGTTTTGTGATATTTGTGATTCTAGTAGGTCTTGCGCAGGGTTTATGGGATTTAGAGAATTGTTTCATATAACTTATGTAAGGATAATTTCTTGAGAGGAGTGGGAGTAAGAGGGGGAAATGGGTATTATTTATAGTGGAGGAGATGATGAGTTTTCCCTTATTTTATTATTTTTCCACTTGACATGAAATAATTATGATTCCAAGACCAAAAATAGTAATAATGTTATTTCATTTTAAGATAACTGTTCTTAAATTGGAAAAAAATATCAATGAATCCATAAATAATGTATTTAGCGTATTTTTTAAATTATCATATTACATTATTCATAAAAAAATCAATTATTTTAGAGAATTACAAAAAATTAATCCTAAACATTTATCAAAGTTTATAGTTCAAAAATGAACCCAATTTTTTGAAAAAAATATCACAGAAAATATTAATTTAAATTTTAATTAAAATAATATTTTACTTGAAAAATTCACTTTTATATTTAAAACTATTTTTCTAACACTTTGAAAAATTACTTAAGGTCACTTAAAATTATCATTTAATCATATGTCATAAAAATAATTATTTGTGATTAAATTTTATAAAAATATATTTTCATTTAAATAATTAAATTAATAATAAAAATGAAATTAATTATATATATGACTTACAAAAATACCTACACTTAATAAATCATTTTTATAATGTATATATACTCATATTATGAAAAAATTATATCATATTGACACTTATATGATTGATAAATTTTATTCCAAATTTCATTGGTGCATTTACTATTCATAATGGTACAGTAATTTTCATAAGGTATAAGTTAATATTTATAAGGTTGCATTACTATTCATAAAGGTCATCGTACTATTAATATGGGTAAATTACTATTATTAATGAAAATGTTACTATTCATAAGTGTGTGTAACAATTCATTATGGTAGGTTACTATTCACCAAAAAATTATGTTTGTTCTATCAGACTACAAAAAACATAGTAATCACAACCATGTATCAATGATATATAAAAATCAAAACACTCATGTGGAAAAATTGTGTTTAATGGCAACATTATATGTGCCAAATATTACTCATTAGTTCATTTAAGAACATAAAATTTTATTTAAAATTCTATCGATGTTACATTATCCACCCTTAAATAAATTGTTCCCTTGACATTAATTAATTGTACATATATATCTGAATTTACATATTGATTGTTAAGAAAAAATAATTTTCATATGGGTACATAATTAAATTGAATTTTAGAAGTAAACACTATCACTTAATGTTTTCTAAAAATACAACAACTTCTAATATCCAATGTTTTCTAGATCGCTCCTCTGATACCAACTGCAAAAACCCTAACCCACATGTCACGAACCGCCCTCGGGGTCCGTGCTGTGACTACCCCAAGCCCGTCTTCTATAGGCCAGGGGCTGGCGACTAGCACCAAGGCGTAAATCCCGATAAAAAGGGAAGGCATTGCCTTTGTAAGGTAAACAAACACCACAGAGTAAGCAAGCGGAAAGTAAACACTAAACTAAAGCAGAGTACAACTGAAAGTGCGGAAAAGTAAATGGGCCAGAATACAAACCCAAAACTGAAAGTAAAGTATAACTCGAAAGGGAAAATAGCAACTGAAAAGTAAATGCCGCTACACCGAGCTGTCCACTGGAAATCCCACCTGAAGGGTGGGTACAGATAGCTCCTCTACTCCACAGGTCCCACCGTCTGCTCCGTGCACGTCCCGCCCAGTGGTCCACCTCCGGGTACCGTCCCGCTCTGCAAGCCTCAGCTAAGGTCAACGATGTCCGTCGTCTGCAACCAACACAACGTAGTGCGGGCAAAGCCCGTGCAGGGGTGAGTATAGGCTACTCAGTAGGGACCCCGAGACCCCTGAAGGTCTCTCAAATCCACAAAGGATAAACCACGAAGAAAGGTATAATCACGAAGTAACAACCGACACTTCTTAGGTATATGCCCATACATATACCTAAGTCATCAATTCAAATACGCTCCAACCTCTGAGCCCAAGTACAACTCAGTCCACACAGGAATGTAAACGTATTCCACACAGGAAAGAAAAACGTAATCCACACAGGATTGCACAACATAATCCACACAGGAAAGCAACAGGATTCAGCTCACACAGGTATACTTCTTCAAAGGACGATAAAGATGATCACTGATCCATCTAAGTCGTCGGACCCACGAAGGATCGATAGGTAACTAACCAAAGGACGATAAAGATGATCTCTCATCCATCTAAGTCGTCGGACCCACGAAGGATCGATAGGTAACTAACCCCCGCAAAGACCCACACAGGATCGGGCCCACATAGGACCTGTAGGCGCTGGCTCACACAGAACCGCTGAGCGCGGACCCACACAGGATCGGACCCACACAGGACCTGTAGCACTGATCCACGTAGGATCGCTGAGTGTTGAAGTCGTCGTCGTCGAATCCACACATGATCTCTGTACTGTCGTCGTCGCAGTCACAGTAGCAGTAGTAGCGGTAGCAGTCACAGTAACAGTCGCAGCCAGCACTAGGGTTCCCGCACACAGCAAGCTCGTTCGGAGGGTCCGCTCCACGAGCCGAGAGGATGATACATCAACTGTCACAAAGTCCAGAGTTGATGTATCCAAAAGTTCTGTATCGTCAACAGGAACTCAACGCAACAGACGGCGCGTCGATCGGACACCCGGTCTGAGAGTTATTGGCATTTTCGTCCTCGGGGCCCGGTTGGTTTTTAAGGCAAAACCAACCCGACCGTACTCCACCTGCGTCCAAACCTCGGGCGGAGTATGCCAAAAGATCTGTCTCACTAAGAGGAACACAACAAAGCTGACGGCACGTCGATCGGACGTTTGTAGCTCAAGATATGAGCGTTTCCGCTCCGAAGGCCCGTTTGGTTTCGTGAACGAACCAACCCGGCCGAACTCAAAGTAATCCGAAACCTTGAGTGCGATAAACCGAAACTACCTTCTCGATCCAAGGATCGCATCGCCGCTGACGGTTCGTCAATCGGACGTCCAGTCTGAAAGATATCAGTCTTTCCGTCTGACACCCACCCTGGGAAACTTCCCAGGAGGTCACCCATCCTGATCACTACTAGACAAGCACGCTTAACTACGGAGTTGTAACCACGTAGGCTCCCGAAAAAGAAGGTGCGCCTTGAGTATAGTATACCGAAACGACCGTCTCGATCCAAGGATCGCGTTGCCGCAGACGGTTCATCTATCGGAGGTCCGTGGCTCAAGTTATGGCCAAAAGACCGAAGTCGTCTCGAAAACGGGGGGTCCGGGTCCGGGCCGACCCGGCCCGACCCCCCCTGGTCTGACCCGACCCGTGTCGACCCGACCCGGATCCGACCCGAAATGGGTCGGACCGACCCGGTCCGCTGGACCCCGCCCGGCCGGTGGCGGCGCGGCCCGGCCAGCGGCGGCGCGGCCAGGGGGCCGCGCATGTGCCGCACGCGGGGGGGTAAACCCCCCTTTTTTCGGATATCGGCCGGCCTAAGGTCGGCCGTTTCATTCTCATGCGGGACCCGCGGGTCCCGCCTCCTAACCAAACCGGCGGCCGGCGCGGCCGGCCGCCTTCTTCTTCTCCACCGCGGCCGTAGCCGCGGCTCTTCCTCGATCTCCGGCGGCCGGCGAGGCCGGCCCCCTTCTGGCTGCTCCGCCGCGGCCGTAGAGCCGCTGCCTTCCTGTTCTCCGGCGCCGGCGAGGCCGGCGCCCTTGGCTGCTCCGCCGCGGCCGTGGGGCCACGGCCCTTCATGATCTCCGGCGCCGGCGACCCGGCTGGCCGCCGGTCGCCTCCTTGTTCCGCCGCGGCCCGTCTCCGGCCGCGGTCTCTTTCGTAAACGACGACGCGGTGCGTCGGCACCGCGTTTCTTCGTCGCAGCTCGCTCCGGCCATTAATTCTTTTGTTCCTGCGCGGTTGCGACGACACCGCGCTGTCTCCGCTAAATTAACACGATAGAATAGAAGGGGGAGGAGAATCGGCCGTGTTCGTGCGGTCCGGTCTCCTCCCGTTATAACGATATCAGTTGGCCAATCGTATAAACACAACAATGAATGTTTCACAATTTTTAATAAAAATTTGGAACTACGCCCAACGGATTATTCTTTCATGTTCGAGGGAATGAAAACACGTAATTTAAAAAGGACAAACCCCCTACCTTGAAAATTGACGTCACACGTCGGTTATCGCGGAGGAAGGCGTCGCGGCGTCGGACGTAGATTCTGTGGACGTCGGGGTGCGTCCGAGGAGGGAACGACGTCTCTTCACTTGTCGCTTAAGACGAAGAAGAGAGGTACGTTGTCGTTGACGATGATTACCACGGTCGGCGACTTCTCCCTTGTCGAGGAGGAAGACGGAAGAATCTGGGACGCCAAGTCTCGATGGTCGTGGGATCGTTGTTCTTTGTCGGAGAAGAACCGTTCTTCACGTTCTTCGTCGAAGACGAAGAAGATCTTCAAGTTTCTCAACGATTCTCCCAATCCTCTCAAGTAACAAAGGAACTAACCCAAAAATAAATCAAGCTTACACTTAATTTATTAACACAACCCAACCTTTGGAATTCAAGAGTTTGAATTTCAAAAACACAAAATTAAACTCACTTATTAATTATACATGAGTTGTATAATTAATTAAAAGTTAAGTTGTCAAGCCTTTCAGAGGGAGAGAGGGGAGTTAGGGAATTTGAGGGGTTTTTTCACATTAAGTGCAAGGGAGTTTAAGGGGGTAGAAGAGAGTTAAGGGGAAGGTGAAGGGTTGGGGCTCGTGTGGGCCCCACCTCACCTTAATCCTCCCTTGGTTAGTTAGGAACTTGTGATTCCACCCCAACTTCCACACATAGGATATAACCACTTAAGAATATAAATAAAATAAATATTGTATAACAAATTTATTTTACTCTTCATTTCATCCAGAAAATTAAACATCTCCTCCTAGGCAAACGCAACTTCGGGAAAGGTCTCCTTAAGCGAATATCGGCGCTACGAGTTCATCGGTGCCCTCAGATTTCAATTCCGAGCACCGGATCAAAAGTTAGAAAATCCCGCTCGTTCGTTCACTGAACGTACCCGAGCCAAACTTCGGAAATTAATTCCGGGCACTCCGGGCCTCGGAATCAGGTGCCGTCAGAAACCGCGCTCTTGTAAAATTCCAAAGAAAATTAAGAAAAAATTTCCCTTGAATTTTACAGGTCTTTACATTACTCCCACCTCAGGGCTTTACGTCCCCGTAAAGATACATCAAAACTAGGGAAACAAATGAGGGTACTGAGCACGCATCTGAGCCTCCCACTCCCATGTGCTCTCATGGAGATTCCCGTGCTGCCATCTGATGCACACAAGAGGAATCGATCACCCACACAGGACCCGCTCCTATCGATCCACTATCTCCACCGGGACCTCCGTAAAAGTCGCCCCATCGTCAACGTCAATATCCCCATGGTCAATGATGTGCGTCGGGTCGTGCACGTATCTCCTCAGCTGGGATACGTGGAAGACGTCGTGCACCCAGTGAAACTGAGGTGGTAGAGCCAGGCGATAAGCCACCTCGCCAATCCTGCTGAGGACCTGGAAGGGTCCGATGAAGCGCGGAGATAACTTGCCGCCTTGACCAAATCTCCGAATACCACGTCGAGGTGAGACCCGCAAGAAGATGTGGTCACCACCCTCGAACTCCAGTGGCCTCCGCCTCCTGTCAGCATAAGGCTTCTGCCGGCTCTGAGCTGTACTCATCCGCCCCTGGATGACCTGGACCATCTCAGGTCCCACAAGAGCTGCAAGATGTCTTCTTTGCCGATAAGAGAAATCTGGTCTCATCCCCTGGATGAACCACATTCTTCGCCTAAAACAGTCAATCCTAACATGGATGATATTAATCCATACCAAGGATGACGTCGTAAGGCCTCAACGCTACTACTAAGAGATTCAACCGTTACTCTCACCTCCAAGGGTTGAGTCACACTGTCGGCATCAGTGTGTGGTAACTGGGTCTCCTCCAGTAGATGTCTCACAAGTGAGGGTCAAGTCAACAGCCAAAACTGGAACCTCTTAGTAACATCACGAAAGAGGACAGGAACGAAAATATCACAAAGGTATGCGTCTTTTATTATTGCAGCTCATAATACAAGACGCTACACAAAAGCAACAAGGAACCAGAAGTACAAAGGATGTATCCACTAGTTCTGCTCCTGTCCATCGGCTCCCAGAGCTCCATGATCGAAGGCCTCGGCTGCCTGAAGCTGAGCTCTCCCCTGCGGTCGGGGTGGACCTCCTGGTGGTGGTGGTGGTAGAGCCTCAAAGCGTCGTCCACCACCTGCTTCTCGGCCAGTTCCTCTGCCTCGTCCGCCTCCTCCCTGCAGACCGCCACGGTCGAACCTCTGCCTCTGCTTAGGTGGTTCCTCAACCGTCTGCTGCTCCTCCGCATGGCGGGTCGGGCAGTCACGAGCCATGTGGCCTTGCCCGCCGCATGCAAAGCACTGTCTTCCACTCAAAAGACTGGCTCCGCGCTGTGTGCCCTGCACTGCTGAGCCAGTGCCCTGAGGTCGTCTTCCAGAAGGTCTGGTCTGTCTGGACCCCTGAGTCATCTGTCGGCTACCTGCTACCGAAGACTCCGCTACGTGCCGCCCTGCGGTGGGTCTCTGTGCTGTTGTAGACTCAGCAAGGAAGCTCTCGATCAGAAGGGCCCACTCCAGTACTCCTGTCTGAGTCGGTATGCTGAGGGAGATCAGCGATGCCCTGATCTCGTGTCTCAAACCCTGCTCGAAGGTCCAGGCCCGGAAGAATGGGTCTCGTACCATGTCGGTCGAGTAGCGCGAGAGATCGGTAAATCTCGCCGAGTACTGAGCGACCGTCATGCTGCCCTGCCGCAGCTGTAGAAGCTCCTGGATACGCACCGCACGAAGGGTGGCTGGGACAAACTCCGAGCGGAAGAGGCTCTCAAAGTCCGTCCAAAGAAGAGATGCCTCATCGTGCACCTGGAGCATCAAGCTCCACCATCGTCCTGCTGCCGCGTGTAGTAGGCTCGCAGCGAGGATCACCATGAGGTCTGCTGGTGTCCTCACTAGCCTAAACACTCATACCACTGCCTCCAGCCAGTCCTCTGCTGCCTGGGGATCCGTCTCCCCGCGAAACCTGGGCGGTCGCTGGCGCTGAAACTCATGCAGTGCGCTGAGGCGACGTGCATCGTCAGCGGCTGGTGCTGGAAGTATCGGGGGCTCGGCGGGTAGTGCTACCGCTGGTGCCACTGCTGACAAAGGGCCCTGAACCGAGGCCTCGTCGCTCGGTGGGCTGTCGTCACGCTCAACTCTCGTAACCCTAGCTGGCTGCTGTCGCGGGGCCATCCTGAATAGGAAATAGGTGCGCCACGGTCAAATAGTATACCTGGTGAGCTGACACAAAGAAATCACAAAGAAAACTTTGAAACACACACGCAATCAATGTTTTCGTGCATTAAGTCAGAAATCAGAAGTCAGGGTCCTGGTGTACGGATACGTCGGCCGCCGCACCAACACTGGACTCCCTGGACTGATAACCACACTCAATACGCTAAACATTATTGCTTCACATAGAAAAGATCAGAGTTCGCGGTAGAACCGAACTCCTCTGATACCAATTTGTCACGACCCGCCCTCGGGGTCCGTGCCGTGACTACCCCAAGCCCGCCTTCCATAGGCCAGGGGCTGGCGACTAGCACCAAGGCGTAAATCCCGATAAAAAGGGAAGGCATTGCCTTTGTAAGGTAAACAAACACCACAGAGTAAGCAAGCGGAAAGTAAACACTAAACTAAAGCAGAGTACAACTGAAAGTGCGGAAAAGTAAATGGGCCAGAATACAAACCCAAAACTGAAAGTAAAGTATAACTCGAAAGGGAAAATAGCAACTGAAAAGTAAATGCCGCTACACCGAGCTGTCCACTGGAAATCCCACCTGAAGGGTGGGTACAGATAGCTCCTCTGCTCCACAGGTCCCACCGTCTGCTCCGTGCACATCCCGCCCAGTGGTCCACCTCCGAGTACCGTCCCGCTCTGCAAGCCTCATCTAAGGTCAACGATGTCCGTCGTCTGCAACCAACACAACGTAGTGCGGGCAAAGCCTGTGCAGGGGTGAGTATAAGCTACTCAGTAGGGACCCCGAGACCCCTGAAGGTCTCTCAAATCCACAAAAGATAAACCACGAAGAAAGGTATAATCACGAAGTAACAACCGACACTGCTTAGGTATATGCCCATACATATACCTAAGTCATCAATTCAAATACGCTCCAACCTCCGAGCCCAAGTACAACTCAGTCCACACAGGAAAGTAAACGTATTCCACACAGGAAAGAAAAACGTAATCCACACAGGATTGCACAACACAATCCACACAGGAAAGCAACAGGATTCAGCTCACACAGGTATACTTCTTCAAAGGACGATAAAGATGATCACTGATCCATCTAAGTGGTCGGACCCACGAAGGATCGATAGGTAACTAACCAAAGGACGATAAAGATGATCGATGATCCATCTAAGTCGTCGGACCCACGAAGGATCGATAGGTAACTAACCCCCGCAAAGACCCACACAGGATCGGGCCCACACAGGACCTGTAGGCGCTGGCTCACACAGAACCGCTGAGCGCGGACCCACACAGGATCGGACCCACACAGGATCGGACCCACACAGGACCTGTAGCACTGATCCACGTAGGATCGCTGAGTGTTGAAGTCGTCGTCATCGAATCCACACAGGATCTCTGTACTGTCGTCGTCGCAGTCACAGTAGCAGTAGTAGCAGTAGCAGTCACAGTAACAGTCGCAGCCAGCACTAGGGTTCCCGCACACAGCAAGCTCGTTCGGAGGGTCCGCTCCACGAGCCGAGAGGATGATACATCAACTGTCACAAAGTCCAGAGTTGATGTATCCAAAAGTTCCGTATCGTCAACAGGAACTCAACGCAACAGACAGCGCGTCGATCGGACACCCGGTCTGAGAGTTATTGGCATTTTCGTCCTCGGGGCCCGGTTGGTTTTTAAGGAAAAACCAACCCGACCGTACTCCACCTGCGTCCAAACCTCGGGCGGAGTATGCCAAAAGATCTGTCTCACTAAGAGGAACACAACAAAGCTGACGACACGTCGATCAGACGTTCGTAGCTCAAGATATGAGCGTTTCCGCTCCGAAGGCCCGTTTGGTTTCGTGAACGAACCAACCCGGCCGAACTCAAAGTAATCTGAAACCTTGAGTGCGATAAACCGAAACTACCTTCTCGATCCAAGGATCGCATCGCCGCTGACGGTTCGTCAATCAGACGTCCAGTCTGAAAGATATCAGTCTTTCCGTCTGACACCCACCCTGGGAAACTTCCCAGGAGGTCACCCATCCTGATCACTACTCTAAGACAAGCACGCTTAACTACGGAGTTTTAACCACGAAGGCTCCCGAAAATGAAGGTGCGCCTTGAGTATAGTATACCGAAACGACCGTCTCGATCCAAGGATCGCGTTGCCGCAGACGGTTCATCGATCGGAGGTCCGTGGCTCAAGTTATGGCCAAAAGACCGAAGTCGTCTCGAAAACGGGGGGTCCGGGTCCGGGCCGACCCGGCCCGACCCCCCCTGGTCTGACCCGACCCGTGTCGACCCGACCCGGATCCGACCCGAAACGGGTCGGACCGACCCGGTCCACTGGACCCGGCCCGGCCGGTGGCGGCGCGGCGGCGCGGCCAGGGGGCCGCGCATGTGCCGCACTCGGGGGGGTAAACCCCCCATTTTTTCGGATCTCGGCCGGCCTAAGGTCGGCCGTTTCTTTCTCACTCGGGACCCGCGGGTCCCACCTCCTAACCAAACCGGCGGCCGGCGCAGCCTGCCGCCTTCTTCTTCTCCACCGCGGCCGTAGCCGCGGCTCTTCCTCGATCTCCGGCGGCCGGCGAGGCCGGCCGCCTTCTGGCTGCTCCGCCGCGGCCGTAGAGCCGCGACCTTCCTATTCTCCGGCGCCGGCGAGGCCAGCGCCCCTGGCTGCTCCGCCGCGGCCGTAGGGCCACGGCCCTTCATGATCTCCGGCGCCGGCGACCCTGCTGGCCGCCGGTCGCCTCCTTGTTCCGCCGCGTCCCGTCTCCGGCCGCGGTCTCTTTCGTAAACAACGACGCGGTGCGTCGGCACCACGTTTCTTCGTCGCAGCTCGCTCCGGCCATTAATTCTTTTGTTCCTGCGCGGTTGCGACGACACCGCGCTGTCTCCGCTAAATTAACACGAAAGAATAGAAGGGGGAGGAGAATCGGCCGTGTTCGTGCGGTCCGGTCTCCTCCCGTTATAACGATATCAGTTGGCCAATCGTATAAACACAACAATGAATGTTTCACAATTTTTAATAAAAATTTGGAACTACGCCCAACGGATTATTCTTTCATGTTCGAGGGAATGAAAACACGTAATTTAAAAAGGAAAAACCCCCTACCTTGAAAATTGACGTCACACGTCGGTTATCGCGGAGGAAGGCGTCGCGGCGTCGGACGTAGATTCTGTGGACGTCGGGGTGCGTCCGAGGAGGGAACGACGTCTCTTCACTTGTCGCTTAAGACGAAGAAGAGAGGTACGTTGTCGTTGGCGATGATTACCACGGTCGGCGACTTCTCCCTTGTCGAGGAGGAAGACGGAAGAATCTGGGACGCCAAGTCTCGATGGTAGTGGGATCGATGTTCTTTGTCGGAGAAGAACCGTTCTTCACGTTCTTCGTCGAAGACGAAGAAGATCTTAAAGTTTCTCAACGATTCTCCCAATCCTCTCAAGTAACAAAGGAACTAACCCAAAAATAAATCAAGCTTACACTTAATTTATTAACACAACCCAACCATTGGAATTCAAGAGTTTGAATTTCAAAAACACAAAATTAAACTCACTTATTAATTATACATGAGTTGTATAATTAATTAAAAGTTAAGTTGTCAAGCCTTTAAGAGGGAGAGAGGGGAGTTAGGGAATTTGAGGGGTTTTGGCACATTAAGTGCAAGGGAGTTTAAGGGGGTAGAAGAGAGTTAAGGGGAAGGTGAAGGGTTGGGGCTCGTGTGGGCCCCACCTCACCTTAATCCTCACTTGGTTAGTTAGGAACTTGTGATTCCACCCCAACTTCCACACTTAGGATATAACCACTTAAGAATATAAATAAAATAAATATTGTATAACAAATTTATTTTACTCTTCATTTCATCCAGAAAATTAAACATCTCCTCCTAGGAAAATGCAACTTCGGGAAAGGTCTCCTTAAGCGAATATCGGCGCTACGAGTTCATCGGTGCCCTCGGATTTCAATTCCGAGCACCGGATCAAAAGTTAGAAAATCCCGCTCGTTCGTTCACTGAACGTACCCGAGCCAAACTTCGGAAATTAATTCCGGGCACTCCGGGCCTCGGAATCAGGTGCCGTTAGAAACCGCGCTCTTGTAAAATTCCAAAGAAAATTAAGAAAAAAATTTCCCTTGAATTTTACGGGTCTTTACTCCACACTTCAGGATTCCGTACTAATACATGTTGGGTATTTTTTTTGTATTATAGATAACTACAAAATGACTAGTAAATTACAAAAATGGGGACCTTTTCTGGTCCTGGTTTTTGGATAATTAGATAACAATATACATATATTGAATAAGATATTACCAAAAAATTAAAATATAACTAATTGGATTAATCAAAATTAGCCCCTTTCATATCATTTGAACATCTATGTAATCCTGTTATTTTTTAAATAATAGGATGAGTAGAAAAAGCATAGTAAGGGATATAAAGAAAAAAAAGATTAGTCCAATAAAAATTTGAAAACTCATTAAAAACACTTGTCAAATGATATTCATTAGAAACTAAAATTTCAAAATAAAATGGAAACTTAACAATAATAAACCATTATTAAATAAGTATAAATCGTCTTGAAATATAAACAATATTTTGAATTTCATTAAAGAGACCATTGAAAGGATTTTAAAACGATATTACTGTGGAAATATAATTAGAGGGGGAATTCATAGAATGGAATAGACATGTGTATACATTGTAAACACATATAATACCACATAATATAAAAAAATTCACCACATTATATTCTAAATAACACATAATAAATTGAGTATAAGGCTAGCCCAATGATAAGAAATTTGGTTAATAATTCCAAAACCACAAGTTTTTCTTAGTTAAAACATGTATCAACAACCTTTATAATCATTAAAATATTGTTATTAAAATTGTAAATAAAATTATTCAAGTTTATAACTCATTATATGATCATTTTATAACATCACATCACACTTTAGTTGTTAGTATTTTGTTCCTTCCACTGTTTTGGGTCCATTCTCTACATTATTTCCATGGCCGGTTTGTATATGACTTTTATTTTCGGACGTAAATTAAATTCCAGAAGTTGAATGAAATGGAATTTTAATGTTTTAATAACCATAAATTAATTATTTATCATTTTTAATTCTTGTATGAGGGTGATTCATTATTTTAAAACATTAATAATGTTCGTTTTGTTCATTTGGGTGGTTCTTTGATAATAACGAACAAATTATATTTTGTAAATTTATATCATGTGTATAAAATTATTTCAGAACATTAATAAAGATATAATACATAAATTTTAATCATTTGGAACCATAAAAATTATTTCATGACCAGTATTAAAGGTAGTAAAATAAATTTAAATCACATCATCAATGATATTGGTAAATCAACACATCAATGACAATGTTTTAATTTACAGAATAAGTGGGAGAGGAGAAGAAGAATAATGGAGAATATTTCATAATCATGATGAAATCCATAATATATATGACAATGGATCACTCATTTGTCTTGGATAAGGTTAGGTGAAGAAATAATAAGAATAAAAAATAAAATGAAAAAAAGAAAGAAAACAAAAGAGGATGATTACCTCTTGATCTCTCCTCCTTGAGATCCTACATATGTCAATTGGTTTCGGAATTATTGTGAGAATATTAGGTATTGGGAGTGGGGAAGGATCTTAATAGTATTATTTTTTAGAATATATGTACGTCCAAAGGATTGGGAGTTGTGGGTGGAAGAGGGGGGAAATGGGTGGTATTTATACTATAAGAGATGATGAGTTTTCCATTATTGTAATCATTATATTATTATTTTTCCACAAGACACGAAATAGATATGTTTCCAAGACCAAAAATACTAATAATTTCATGTGTGGTCGAGATATGTGTGCTTACATCTGTAAAACATCATCCATTACTCCATAAATAAAGTATTTAGCATTATTTTTAAATTATTATATTTCAGTATTAATAAAAAATTAAAGTATTTAGAATATTTAAAAAAATTCACCCTAGACATGTTTTTATGTGTAGAATTAAAAAATGAACTCCATTTTTTAAAAATGTTTCTAAAATATGATTGATTTAATTTTTAATTAAAATCAATTATTTGTTGAAACAAAATTCTAATATTAATACTGCTTTTCAAAAATCATTGAAAAATTATATAAGGGTTCTATAATTTATCTTATATTCATATCTCATAAAAATTATTATTTATAAATAAATTTTATGAAAAAAAATTAAAAAAATTATTTAATTAATCATAAATTTTTAATTTAATATATATGACATACAAAAATACCAAAACGTAGTTAAGAATTGTTAATATATTTATTTACTTATAATATTTATTTACTTATAATATAACATAATAATTTCATATTGAAACTTATAATATGGTTATGTTTTATTTATAATTTCATTTCCGAATTTAGTATTCATATGTTTACATTACTATTCATAAAGTTCTGGTTACTATTCATAAGACAACATTATTATTCATAAGGTTAATGTTAATATGAATAAGGGTACATTACTATTATCTAGGGCCATATTACTATTCATAATGGTATATTACTACACATAAGGGTAGGTTACAATTCACCAAAAAATGCGTTTGTTCTAAGAGACTTCCAAAAACATACTGATGACAACCGTGTATGTCCGTTATTAAAATTCAAAACACAGAAGTGAGAAATTTATATTTATTGGCCAAATTATAAATGCTACATAGTACACAATTGATCATTTAGTAAAATAGTATATCCTTTTAAAAACAAAGTATGTCAAAATCATGTCAAAACTGACATGGGACATGGTGCGCTTTACCCAACATCCACTTAGTATCAATAGTGTGAGGGGTGATGACTCAACACCCGATGTAAGGGAGAATGATTCCTCTATTCTCAATAGAACACAAATAAATTTCCCATAGCTTATATAAGGGTGCAATCATATTTATAAAAAATAAATGATGTATCACCTCTCATGATTTTCATTTACTAATTCCGTTATAAACCAGGTCATTCCATTTATTAGAATTCAATCAATGAATTTAGTAATTCATCCAATAAATTGTGTGACATTAACACAGTATTTAAATAATTTCATTGGAACCATTTAATTGTTTATGGAAGACAAAAATTCAAGAGGAAAATCATTCAGCATAAAAAAGTCATAACCTTTATAGGATCTGATGATCATTCAATGAAGGAATTCCATCATGAAAAACCACTCTTTATAAAACAATCCATTTATATTTACAAAACATGACAATTCATTTAAGAATTCTCATGATATAATTATAAAAGTAATATAGTCTAGTTGGGAAATTTGTAACATTATAATCTCAATTTATAAAACTAGTTGATTCTTTATGAGGATCTAGGATCATTACCTCTTTATAATATAGAAACGGAACTCAATTTAAGAATATCAAAAGAGAAAAGTTATTAAACATTCCCTTCAATCTGTCATAACATAAATATGAAAACACAAATTCAATTGGACAAATAACATAATAGATCACTAAAAATCTCTTTTTTATTTTAAAGGAAACACACCTCATTTAGTGGGATTTGTTATAGATTCATGATATTGTTTATAAACAAAATTCATTTATACATACTTAGCATCTCATCCAAAAATCTAAACTCAATTCACATTAACGATTAATTTTATGAGATATTTAAAATATGGAAAAGACATTTTTATATAGGACATAAAAGTTTTTCTTGTAATAAAAAAATATCATACCAGGGAAATTGGATCATTAATTCAAGACAAATGCGAAATGGTAATCTATGAATCTACTCAATTAATTATTCCGGGGAAATAAAAGCTTGCACACCCATCGGGTGTTCATGATCGAGTTTAAAATCCTCCCATCACTAAACAATGCTCAAAATGAGTTATAAAAGGCGTATATAATATATGAAATATAAGAAAAAATTAAGGAAACATTTAGAATATTACAGCATTATACCCAATAAAACGATTTATAAAATATTAAAAATTAAGGGAAAATTGATAGAACCCATAAATATATTTCAAAAAACTTTACTCCTCTAAAATCCAGGCTGATTTAATCATGTTTTGAATAAAATGATGAAATGAGCTTCAACCTAAAATATAGGGAAAAAGATCCCACACATAGATATATCATTATGGAGGAAAAAAATTATGATTCGAAATGAATCAAGATATCACTGATGCATATCCATAGAGAGATATACTGTTTGATTTGGACATCAGGTAAAAGAGATCAATAGAAGCATATGTCATGCTTGTAGGAAACCCCTAATCCAACAGATGTAGGAGACACCCTCTAGAGGTAGAAGAAAAAAAAAGACAAAGGGAAACATAAACTAATTAAGGTGAAATGGGTAAATTAACCATTATAACTGGTTCATATGTTTTTTCCTCATGGTTTCTCCCAACCGTTCTCCAAACGTGAGACACTGTCTACCTATGAAACTGGAATCACATAGTTTTCCATATATATATCCTAACTATTCAAAAATTGTATGATGAATAGGGATTATGTATTTCTTATAGGTCACTAATCATATGGGTAGTCACACTATTTTGGAAAATCATTCATAACACATGAACATCACATTCGCTCACCTCCACAAGTCAAAATATTTAATGTTGGTGGTGGGACAATTTCAGACAGACGGTGCACCCTATTATGAACTACTGAACTTCTGATTTATTGTTCCTAGCACTCAAAAACTCAATGAGACACCCAAGGAATCCATCAAACATTTCCAATAAAAAACTCTCTATGAATTCTTACAACTCCCAGAATTATGTTCTAAATCTCTATTAAATGAACATCCCATCTGACAAATTCCAAAATTTAAATTCCTTGAGAATTTTACATTAGCTCTAAAGCACAGAACATTACATTATTATAAAAATGATGGGGATTTATTGAATTATTTTGTTGGAATTTAATTTATTTCTTTGATTTTATTAAAATAAATATTACAAATATTTCTAAAAATTATATAAAGGATATTTTATAATAAATAGTAATTTATTAAATAATTTTAAATTAAAAAAATTATATTTAGACGTGTTAATAGGATATAGTTTAATCTATCAAACAAGAATATATATGGTTTATTAATTTATATATAGTAATAGTAATGAACATAAAAGTGTAAAAACTGATGTTTTTAATGTATGTGGTAAAATGGATTAGAAGTGGATAAACCTGAAAAATAGAAAAATAAGAAAAAACTTATCTAATAGATATTTTATGATAGTATTTCAATCCATAATAATATTTTCTTATAAATAAATAATTTTATTGAAATTAAGATTTTAGAATAAAATATTAATTTAATATTTTCATAAATTTTATGAGTGACCCTCCCCACTGTTAGTTTTTCGTATTTTTTTTGCAAACATTTAGTAGTTGTCTAAAAAATATGTCTTATTCTTAAATAAGCGATTTTGAATTAATTATTATTAATACTTGTTAGAGTAATCCATAAATTCTATGATTCAATAACAAAAGTGTATATTATATACTTATATTTTATTTTTTTAATGGAGAAATAGATTTCCATCTCTTGCTTCTATAAATATGGAAAGGAATTCATCATCAGTGTGTACAGAATACTATTACCTTGCGGACTAATGTAATTCATTTTCCATCACCACTTCTCATGAATAGATATAATTATAAATTTTTTAGAAATATATTTTATTTATGAAATATTTATAATCATTTAATGATGGTATAACCCTTATTTTCATACCATTTCATTTGATAAAAATTGATTGTGTAGTTCATGCATTCGTGTAGACTACCACCTCAAAGAAGCAATGTGATTATTTTTTTTATCACCACATCACATTGATGATATATATGGGTATTTATGGAAATAATATGGAATTTATTTTATTATAATCATTTATTAGTTATAAAATAATTCATACCTCATTCCCATGATTATCATTGAACAAACAAATGTCAAACATGCATATGTTCACCCCACCACCGCTAAAATTGTAACATGGATCATTTTTTATAAACATAATTCTTGATTGGATTTAAAAGTATAATTAATATATATAAACGATAATTATGTAATTATTTTTAGTTTTTATATGATATAATAATTACCAATTTGACAACAGTCAACAGACCATATCTTATTTTAAATTATGGACCAAACGTTCTTAATGTAGCTAATGTGAACATAACTGATTATGTAATTAAATTTTTCATTATATGAAATGGAATAAAAAATCTCATTCATACGATATTAAACCTATAAAATTTTCATATGAAATTACATAATTGACTTGGTTTCAATATATAAGTGTTAAAAAACATATATATATTGCTTGTACTCGAGGGAAGGGTTTTTGTCTCAATTAATCATCATTGAGTCATATATTGTTGTTATACTAATAATTTCAATTATATGGTGTAATTAATTACATTTAAAATTTAATATTATTAATAATATATAATTCATGGTATTTAATTTTTACTTTTAATTACCTTATACAAGGATATTTTTTAAAAGATAATATATGGTAAAGGGTTTTTAATTCAATGTACATACATTTGGTTATACATCATCTTTATTAACATTGTTATTCCATGATTAAGTGGGAATTGATATAAATATTGTTTTTTTAGGTATTTAAATTGTATTTGGAATTTATATTTCTTACACAAAATCACACAATTTTTTAATTCTCAATTCAATAATATGATATTTTATTGGGTGATTCGTACCAAATCCAATTTCATTGGGGAATACATTAATTTTATGAACCAAAATTATTTTATAAGATGTATATACTTCTCCATTGATATTTTATATCATGAATACATTAATTTTAAATATATTAAATTTTTAATTTTTCCTACTTTATTATACTTATGATTAAAAAGTTACAAAAGTATATAAACCACTATGATATAATCTTATTTCATTTCCCTATTTATTATGTTCAATAATTTATTACTGGAAATCATATAAAATTATTTTATTTAAAAATGTATCTATGATCATAATCTAGTTATGTATTTGTTTTATATGTATTTTATCTATTTTCCACCTTATTACATAATGAAACATCTTTCATTTTTTTGTTCGTGCACTAATATTGTATCTTATGTTTGAACAGGAATGTATCTCTTCTAAAAAAATGTAATAAAATGAATTTAAAAATGTTATATTATATTCAAATATGATTTTATAATTATATTTCACATGTTATTTGATCATATTTTAAATTGAGTTTAACATGAAATTTTACAAAATTTTCCAGATTATTCCCTTTAGACTATCTTTTAGAGAATGTTCCATAAGAAATTTAATTTATAAGGTACAAAACATTATTATATTGTCCTACCATTATAAATATTATTTGACTTTATGAAACCATTATAAATTTCCAATTTTATTTTGACTGAAAAGTATATATACAATATTTTTTTATTTTTATATAACAGATATTTTCAACGTTATAAGTTTCTTTCTATAAAAAATATTTTTAAATGGTATTTCGAATCATCAATATCAAAAATCTATTATGATATTTATCATACTATTATTATATTTTCTATCGATGTCATCAAAATTATTTCTCAAGATAGATTATTATACTTTTAAATATATTTTTATCAAACCTATTTCATTTCCATGATATAATGATGTTATAAAAGAAATAATGGATGATTATATGAATTTTTCATTGAAATGAATGTTCTATGTTCTTAATTATTGTTTTGGTTACTGGTAATTATTTTTGTTAATGGGTAATTTGATTATAAAATATAGAATACAGGTTATATTATAAACCATTAATGATGGGTTTGTGATAACCAATAAATGCAATGAGGGTAGAATTTAAAATCATGGTTATACATTTGTACGATTGATTATAATAGTATTTGGAAAATGGTGTCCCATTACACAAAAGTGTTTTATATATTCATTTTATGGTATTTTGGGATTCCATTGATAAATATTGAATAACATGGCTCATGATTATTGATAAATCTTTCTGCTAGGATTCTAGATTGATGATCCATGTAATGATTTGGATAAATTCTAATATTTTATTCTCATGAAATATGAATCTGTTTTCATGTATCTATTCACATATTACTCACAATGATTACAGTTAATTGTAAATGATTATTTTTTCCAATACCTGTAGTTTTATATCAACATTTTGATGATTACTATTCCCCTTCTTAGAAATAATGATGATAAATAATTTCAGTCTAGAATGATATCACATCTATATGATTTAATGGATGATCATGAAGAATTTATATATAATAAAAAAATATTGGCATAGTAGGAAATATACTGTCTTGAATTCACAAGAAATTTTTCTATAATTGTTTTTTTTATAATTCCATACAACATGAAATAAAAAAGTTCCATGGATATGTTTGTAACCCAATATATCCTTTTGATATTGTGAAATTAGGATAGAAAAAATTATGTCTTATATTTCAATATAAACACCATATATTTTGAGTTAGTTTTTTCAAAAAAAATTCTGGGAGTAATGATTTATGTTTGATATAGTTGGTATCAAAACGGAATTCAGATATAATTTTTATTGATATTTTTTTATTTTATATTATCATTACAGTTACGGTTATCATCAAATATTTATAAGATTATGGATAATCATAATTTCAAATTCCTCGACACCAATTTGGATGTTTTCGGTTATGGAATTTCATTATAACTTTTGATATTTGTTTAAAAGTTTAGTTTGGTTTAGTTATGTGTTTTCCATATGTTTGAAATTAATTATTATTTTATTAGTAATGGTTTAGATATATTTTTTTAATGGTTGTGGCCGAAGCCTCAATTTATTATTTAAAGAAAAGACCTCATAAGGTTGGGTTGAGGGTGACTGATTACATAGCCCGAAGGCCCAAGGCCAAGTGGCCTGAATACAAGGCTTGAAAGCCAGTTTTTTTGGCCCAAAGGACCCCTCAGTGAACATTACTGCTACAATACCCACGCATAGAACCAACAACAGTACCATCACCGCTACAGTCGCTACTATACTCCCTCTTCCGCTACAGTATAGCTACCGTACCCATAAATTCGCCCCTTCCCAGATTTGATCCTAGGTCTTTTGGATGGAAAGCAGGAGACTGTACCACTAGGGTACATGCTCGTTGGTGGTTTAGCTATATTTTAAAAGCATATATGATATTAATGTGTCTTTATTGTGATTCAGGTTGTTGATGTAAAAGTTTATCATATCATGCAAACAATGTGATTAAGGGATAATCAATTTTACTAAGTATTTAAGGGTTATTCATATTATTTGGAGATAAATGGAAAAAAAATCTCAGATGAATATGTGATCAAATAAATTTTGTTTTAAAAATTTTTAGACTATATTTAATAACAGTAATGTTTATTATTTATAGAATTAATTTTATTGAACTTTCCTGATTACTATTTAATTTGAGGGATTTATGTTTTATTTATTTATATGTTGGATTATTCATTTTTTAAATTATCTTATCTATCCTTAACCACAATGTTTTTTGTAAATTTATATATATATTTAGTATATTTTAATGATTATATGGATTTTTTGATCCATTAAAATCATATTACTATTCTTTGTAAAAGATAAATTCATCATTTATACTCATCATTGGAGAAAAAGAAGATATTTTGAGGTTAATTGAATGAAGGATGACACTATAATTTTATGTAATTGTATTTCCTTATATTATTTGTCTATTTAGTGAGGACTTTTGAAATCATGGAATATTATCTTGAAATTATAATTATATCAAATTAAAATTATTTTTAATATTTAAATTACTAATTAAACCCAAATATTTTTTTTATTATATGGATGTTATCTTACATGAAACCAGGTTGTATATCAATATATATCATTATTTGGGAGTTATATATATGTTCTTTGCCAATGTATTCATATCCCCAAAACATTATCCTATTCTGAATCCTTGTTTGGTGATGACATTGATATTTAACTATCCCTCTTTAAAAAGGTTGATTTATTGACACTTTTATGATTTAGGTTTTCAATAATGATATTTATAAAGTATTTCCCTGGCAACTGAACCAATGTTAAAATTGTGTTGAAATAATTCTTTAATCAGGGGATTTAATATATTGATATTTTTTTAAAAATATAAATATGTTCAATAAGAAACAATATCATCATCACCAATAATTATAAAAACCATAATATATTATTATTTTAATATTAAGACTTTATCCATATTGTTGAATTGGATAGTATTAAAAATAATAATTGTTTTATAATATATTTATTTATATATAAACATCATACTCAATGAAAATGCATTTATTAATTCATAGTAAATAGAAATTCATCTTTTATTTAAATAATTTAATGATTTCAAAGTAATATTTATTTAAAAACAATTTTATGTTATTTTTAGAGGAGAAATTATAATAAATTATAAACAATTTACCAAAATAATATTATAAAATCGAATTTATATTTGAAATCAAAACAAAAAAATTAATTGAAGGTATTTTTATAGATTTTTTGAAATGATTTATTTTCCAACATTTATGTAATATATATATTTTTATTGAAAAATGATTCTCTTTCGATTACACATGAAGACAAATTATAATTTTAGATTAGTTTTAAAATTTTATTAATTATTTTTTTAAAATAATTTAGTTTTCGTTTTACAAATGAATTTTAAATATAATTTTTCTAGTAAAAATAGGATACATTAAATTTCCATTTTTAAGTTATGCTATTTTATTTATATTGTACCAGTTTAATTTAATATTGAACAGCCCCATTTCAATTTCAAAATTATTATAAAATTTATTCCATATTTGGAATTATTATGCACAATATTAGTAAATGAAAACTGTTTATGGGATTATAAAAATTAATAGTAGTAATTTATTTAGCATAGTAATGGTTAAACGTGGTAATTACAGGTTAAAAAATTATGATATTGATTTTAAAATGACCCTAAAACACTCCATAATTTTATTATGGGGGTAAATTTCGTCTGTAATCATCAATAATTATGTTTTATGACATTTTTTCCATTGGGATGTGATTATAACAAACATAACATTTTATGTAATGAAATATAAATAATTTTAATCTATTGAATTTAAGGAAAATAATTATTTTTATACAGGAATTAATATTCATTATGATCAGTTAAAAATATTATTTTGAAATCAAAATTACTAATAGTTATCATGAATGTTTTTTTAATTTTTATTGTATATTCATATACCTTATATTCTTACAAAATGAGGTCCTATTAATTATTTATTTCATGTAAAATAAAATAAATGGTCTTAAAATATTAAATTTAATATAATTTGATATAATTAATGGAATAAATGAATTTTATATATAAAAAATGACAAATATGTATTAAATTAGTTTTTATAATATAACTTTTTTGTGGTGTTACTAATGTAAAAATATTCAATAGTTCAAAAAGATGCAATAATGATACCTTATACTCTTTAATATTTTATTAAAGAATATAAAATTTGAAAAATATTATATTCACCCATGTGGTTATTATATTGTTTATAATTGAAAAAAGGTTAATTTATTGTCTGTTTTACATTTATATTAAATATATTAACCCATAATGAGTAAAAATAATTTTTTTTGAGGTAAGTGTGAAAAGGTTTAATGGTGTTGGGGTAGGTTTTAGAACCCAAAAATAATAAGAAAAATAGTGAAGCATGATATGATTTTTATTATATGAGTATATTTATAACCATAATATATATATATTCCAAATCAATCATTTTTGAGTCATTTCGAATAGAAAATTATTATATATTATTTTAATATATTATGATGCTCCAAGGGTTCCCCTCCATACTCTTATAAAGGGGAATATGTTCTTTTGTTTAAAATACAAATAGAAACCCATTTTTTAGATAATATCAACTCAAATACATTCGTATAATCACTCATAACATCCTAAAAGGTTTTTTTTACAAATATTACCAAGAAATTCATTTTTTATAAGCCTCAAGATGTTGTAAAACGAATATGTATCGCTCTTAACCATGAACATTAATTTTATTTTTTCCTCCATTTGTAAATATTATTAAAATATTACGATTAAATAAAAAATTCACTCTTATATAAAGAGATACAATTATGTTAATTGGATTACCAATATCAAGATCCATCATCCATATAATTGTTATGGAATCCATTATTCATGTCAATGATGGAAAACATCATTACAGACTAATAGAATTCAGATTTCAAAAACAAATTCCATGAATGGTTATAATTATAGTTTAAATTTATATACATGAAAATAAAGAAATATTTATAATTTTTTTAAGATAATATAATTCATATTTTATTACCAATTCATTAACTATGAAATAATAATTTCATTCAAACGTAGATGTAGAGTACTGTCTCCATAATGAGATGAGATTCTTATTTTAACACAATGTCCCCTGAATAATTTATATAAGTGAATTTTGGAAAATTATATATTATTTAAGATATTAGTATAAATATTTAATTCTAAAATAATAAAAAATGTACTTACATAATAATCATTCACAAATTTAAATGTTACTCATGTGTATGTACAACCTACCATCTCCATGATTGTAACATAGTTAATTTTTAAAAATAGTCATTCATGATTTTTTATAAAAGTATAATTGATGTATGAAAATTTTAATTAAATTATTATTATTAATATATATATATAATATAATAATGACCCCTTCTTCCATGGTCAATGAAATTAAGGTATTTTGAAAATATGGATTGTACATTCTAAAAGTACCTACTGTTATCATAAATAATTAAGTAACTAAATATATTAATAAGATAAATGAAATAAATGGATTATTTATAAGAGATTAAAACAATTAAATTTTCTTATGATATAAAATAATATATATGTGTTTATTATATACATCTTAATGGACATATAATAAAAGTACATACTTGAGGTAAGGGATCTTATTTAAATTTACATTCCTTGATTAATATTTTATTTTTATGTACAAAAATTATTTTATATTACATATATAATTACATTTAAAATTTTAAATTGAAAATAGTTAATACTGAATGGTATTTTATGTTTCAGTTTGAAATATTTAACCAATTCGATTTTTTTAAAGTTAACATGTGGTATAGTGTTTTTTAACTTACATTAATTTCATTTGGTTATAACTATTCTTCATTGAATTTTCTTGTAAATTGTTATATATTAATTGTTACCTAAATGTTTTTATTATTTATTTATTATTTTCACTATTTATTTACATTGGATATACATAATCACTCCATAGATTAATTTTCAGTACAATAATGTAATCTTTCTATGTGGCATTCATCTCAAATTATCTTTCTTTTGGATTACATTGATTTCATAATATTAACGTCATTTATGAGGTGTATATAATTCCCATTTGAAATTTTATATCTTGAATGTCCTTATTTTTTATGGTATTTGAATTTTCATTTGGTGTGATTATTTCATGGGTTATATGATTAAAAGGTTACCTTTATTGGAAATGTTTTATGTTATAATCCTTTTTTCCTTTCGATATTATTTAAGATAAGTGTTCCATTGCTGGAAGTTATATGATATTAATTAAATAAACTATATATATTATATTATTATATGGTTATTGACATGGATTAATTTTGGTTTCCATTACACCTCTTTTTGAAATAATAATCACCAGTTATTTTATTTGTATGTTATTCTTTATTTGTATAATATTTTACATATAGAATCTTTCAATTCCACATCAATGTTTTTAAAAAATATTTCAAAAAATATTATTTTCTGAATATTAATAAATTCATATCGATATTTCACAACACCTTTATTATAATTTTAAATTTTTTTAAAATAATTTTTCATAAAATTTAGTAGATTGATCACTGTACACATCCCATTATAGAAAGTTTTATACGAATATTTATTTTTAAAATTTACAACATGAAAATATTTTTCGGACTTCATGATTATTATTTTTTCATATTATACCTTTATAATTATTAAAAATTATGTTGGAGAAAAATTCTTTTTATAGTTTTTTGTGAATTTATAGTTAAAAAATATATTTTCAAAGGGGAAAATGCATTTTTTATAAATAAAATTACTCTAGTATTATATAAATGGTGTTTCCGTTAATAAATTTAAAAAAATATTGAAGGTAATTATTCTCCACCTGGGATATTAATAATTTAAACAATCCTCCTAATTTCCATGGTTGGATTATTTTTTTATCTTAGGTCTTGTCATAGAATACATTTATTTTCCAAGTTTAATTCATGTTATGAAATAAAAAGTGGTTTATTATATGAGTTTTTGGTTGAAATAAAATAACTATGTACATTATGTTTGTTAATATTATTGTTATTTTTTTAGAAATTTATGAAATCATTTAAAATATGAGAAAATTTTGTTTTTTATAATCCATGGATGGGTGGGTCTGTGATAACCCTATAAGTATTTGGGTATAGAAGAAGATTATGTGGTTCTTTAATTTGTAGGATTATTTATAAGGGTGATAAGTTAGTGATGTCACATACCAACTATATTTTATATTTATTATTGATATGGTATTTAGTGATTCATTTGATCAATATTGATATCACATAACTGATGATTATTGATAAAGCATTATATCATTTTTCATGATTTGTGTTACATGGATTTATGCATATAAATTACCTTAAGTTATGCTGATGAACTATTAATTTTTCATTATATCCTTATTCTAATTTTACTCTCACAAATTAAATTAAATTATTAATGTTTATTATTACCAATACTAGGTATTTTAGCTCTCTTATTATTATGTTTCATATTCCACTAATTATAAATAATGTTGATAAATGGTATTAGTCAAGACATTATTCATAATTGAAGGATTATGTTGGAGATATTTTTGACGTAATATGTAATATGAAATAATTGTAATAGTGTGAAACATACCATCGTGATTTTATGAGTATTATATATAATAATTTATGTTATTTATCTAGTACACTAAACCCATAATGTCCTTGGGAATTTATGTGACTCAATATATCATTTTAATTTTGTATGTTTTGTATAAAAAAATAGGTCCACATGTATTAGTATCAAATACATACATGTAAATTTTATATTTTCATTAATGGATTCGTTATTACAGATTCTTGGTTATTATAATAAATTATTATAGAAAAGTAATGTTATAAGATTTTATTTTTCTATAGACCATAGGAAGATTCTAAAAAATATTAAATGAAGACAAAAAAGGAATGAAAAAAATTATTATAGTGGGATAATATAGTGTTTAGTAGAGATCATGTCATTTATTAGAACATAATTGAATAAAAATTATTAATTTGAGGTTGAGCTAACATATATTGATGGAATATGTTTCCGCACATTTCCTACTATATCCCAATATATTATACCTAAAATATAACCTTCTAGAGACTCTTGAGAATATTCTTAACATCACCATTTATTAGATAACATATCAATCATATCATATATACTCAATGAGAAATATAAATCCTCTCAAATGTATTTAATCTTATAAAGAATCAAATATGGGGAATTATAACAACAATATTTATGTATTATAAGGTCCTACCAATATAGACTCGACTTCCAATGATAATTTATATTGTTCCTGGTGATGGTATAGGTTCATTACTATCACTACGCCTACCACTTAACATAACATTAATTCCTTTTTAATATTATGTCAGCTATAAAAAAATGTTTATGTTTCACAATATCATACAAATATAAACCATCTTATTATTATATTACCTTTTATCCATCCGTCAAAATTTTATAAAAGAAAAAAATTTAGATGATGATGAAAAATATCCATCCATTAGGATGTATACCCAAAAAAATTGATTATAATGGTATCCATGTAACTTACATGCACATGTTGAAGGTTCCAAAATCATATTCATTTTAATTATATATAAATGTTGGTTAAATACCATAATATAATACTATATGGAAATATATGTTGAATTTTTAAATTGATTTTCATTTTGATAATCTACTATGAGTGTTTATTTTATGATTTTATCTCATATAATAATACTTATTTAGATATGCAGTGCATAGTAACCTTTTGAATTAGAGTGATGTAGAGTGTGATAAATCCCACCGTGCCATATGGGTATCAATAAAACTATTACAAGTTATTGTTTTGTGAACATTGGTTGAAATGAAAATATAAAATACATTAAAAAGATTATTTGTATAAAATTTGAACTATGATATAGAAGTGTATAATAGTGACACCTTATACATAAGTGATTATAAAATGAACCCTTAAAATCGTAAGAAACATAAGATGAATACCTAATCTAAGAATAATATTGTCATAATAACTCTAGTGAATATAAAAAACTTTAATATTAAAGAGGAGAGTAAGGAAACCTTACTGGGACCCAGCCCTTTATAAAAAATTCATCGATTTAAATTTAAAAGGGACTCTCTACAAATAGGATTGGTTATTTTCACTTAAAATATTCATGAAAAATAGGTAACTGAGGTTATTTTTATTGATTCACAATTACCATTTCACATGTATCCAATCTAGTGATCATGAAAATTAATGACAATGATGTCTAATCATGAATTATTTTCATTATACTCATCCACTCATATCGCACAAACCATTACACTCTCACATTTTTAATATGTCTATTTTAACACCCATCTAAAATCAATAGTTAATCTAACATTTCCATGTATAGTTAAATGACCTGGAACTCATAGATATTATACTATGATGAAGTTATAAAAATATAGGGTAATTTATATGTATAAAAGATATTTATATATAGAACCCAACCCTAAATGAAATAATTAAGACATACAAAAATTAATTGGTTAAATATATCCCTATAACATGTTTCTTATCTTTAAAATATATTCCACTATAAAAATCACCACAAATAAATTATAAAATTTTATAATTTACATTTTTTGATTGTATAAAATCATTTTTAGAATAGTAAAATAATATCTAGCTATATATATTATTCACAAATCATACATATTTCCATATTTCTAAGTGTATACACTCCATTTATATAATTATACCAAATGATGGCTATGAAAATTCTTTCATAGTAAGTGTTTCAGATCAAGACACAAATATCACATTCTTATGCTCATTTAACTTAAATAATATAATTTTATTAGTAAACTACAATGAAAATATGAAATCAAATTAAATGGGATCACTCAATTAATCACCTTAGATTTTCATTATTAGTCTCCCCCTAAGAACCATCACACCCAGTTCCTCATCAAAATATAATAATTTTTATTGATAATTAATTTACAATACTACCCATTTTATGAGTCCCATTGTACCGTATCTATATCAAAATGGTTTCATAGTGTTCTACAATACTAATTTCCAATATATTTACAAATTGTTTTTATATAACAAAGATACCAAAATTGACACACACACTTGGAATTACATCTTTTTTTACACTATAGATATTATAAAGACCCTATAAATAATTGTTTTTTTATTTATATAATACTTTTCTCTAAATTGAGAAATTGTATATCCACTTAGTCAGTTAGTGTGATATCAAACATTATGGATATAATTATCTTACATCCACATTTTATTTGACTCATTATCACATTCATAATATAATGATGTAATAAAACCAATACCATTAATAAAATTGTTCATTTATAAAATTAAATTATGTTTCACTGACTAAAATTGATATAAATATACTAAATTAATTATCATTCACCCTATTAAATATATAATCATTCCTGATTTCATTTTTTACATCGATGAGAGGAAGAAACATGAATTGTTAAACATAAAAATATATCTATTTCAAGTCAATATATCATCTAGATACCTTGAATATTAAAAATATTACAAAATTTTACTATTTCTAAGCTAAATTTATCATAAAATAAATATTATAAATCAACTCATGATAATCATCTACCACAACATTCTAGATCGATCTTCATTTACCACTAATTATATATTATCTAAAAAATTTAGATATTTTTTTTATCATAATCCACCACTTATATATGTATATTTAAAATACATAAAAACATATATAACTTTTTTATAATGACGTATATCTATTTTATTTCAATTTTTTACCACACAAGGGTTGATTTGATAATAATCAATAAATTATAGTATGAATTAGTACTAATTTATTATAAAAATAATTTAGTATATATAAAATATTCAAATCATTATCATCATCAAATATAAGAATGGATAATTGAAAAAAACAAAATAAGTGATTATTATTTAATTTATCATGACTCATATTTTAATATCCAGTGACTTTAAATAAAGTATATATTCAATAGCATTCTATATTCAAAAATCAAAGTAGAAACAAACAAGAAAATTATTATTGAAATATGGAACTTATATCATAGCCATAAAACTGAAAATTATGAATAGGAATAAATGTGTTTTATAATATATATAAGGGTCATAGTTAATACAAATTTATAGATTAACAATTATGATATAAGTAAACAATTTTTAGTTAATATGTTTTATTCTGGATAATAATTTTTTTTCAAAAATAAGTTTTATTTCATTTTGTGAGAGAATAATACAATTAATAAAGAGAATATTTTAAATTATGTTTATTAAAAAGGATATATATTTTTAAATTTTCATGTCAAAACAACCATACATTAATTATTTATGAATTTTCAGAAATAAATATATATTTTAAATATATTGTTAAAAAATTAAATTTTTATTGAAATTAAATTTTTTATTTTAGGAGTATAAAAATTTTAATTTCATTTTATAACATTTTAAATTTAAAATTATTTTCACTAAATTATATTTAATCAATTTTTTTTTCATTTTAATTAATATTAATGATGAATTTTATAAAAAATACTTTTTACACATAAAATGGATTTTGTGTAAAAAATTGCTTCCATTGAATTTTCAATTGGGTTATTCAATAAATTTATTCTACTTCAAGGAATATAATAATAGAAATTTATTTATTTACATTTAATTAGGTTATCAAAATTTATAAAATAATTCTCTTTTATTATTATTTATTATGAAAAATAACTATTGAAACTATTTTTCTACTTAGTAAGGCTAAATTAGGAAATTATTTATAATAAAAACATTGATAAATATTATAATCTACAATAAAACATTTATTTATTCTATTGGATGAGTGATTCTTTACCCTCCACATCCAATATTTTAATTTATGTTAATATTTTAAAATTTTACTATGCAATTGACTTATATATTTTTTTATTGAAAATTAATTTCAAAAATATTACTCTCTTGATTCTAATATATATATATTTATAATTTTTTGGGATAGAATTATTTTTTCATTTATAAATATTAATTTTCTGTTAATTTTTATAATAGGGTAATTAATTTATATTTTATATGATAAAAAAACTTCTTAATTTGTTACACAACACTAACATAGTGCTTATGAAATGAGTAAAAAAATTAATGTAATTTATTTTAATATAAATATAAAAGTACATATTTCTTGTGTGGGTTATATTTTCCCTATAATTTTATTGAATAAGATAACATTTTAGTGTTTTTTAACGTATTATTTTTGAGTTGATTATTTTTCTTATTGTTCTCAAAGTCAAAAAAATTTACAATTCAAAAAATATTATTGATGATATTTTATAATAAATAATGTTATATTATATTAAATAAAATACCTAAATATTCTATATTCTAAAAATTTAATGGGATACACTTTTTAATATCAACCAAAATCTATTTAAGATTCATTTCTCATTTTTTACCTCCAAAGAGTCAAAAATGATACCACGGTAATTGGGAAAAGGCATAATGGGAGGGTAAAAATTTAAAAGGGTGAAAACAATGACAAATATCATTAAAATAATATTATAGTATATTATGTATAATCATTATAAATATATTTTATAATTGTATTAATTTAGAACATTTTGAATATTTAAATTAACTTCTATCGAATTAGTACATTGGGAAATTAAATGATTTCCTTTCTGTCTCTTATAAAAGGGTACTATATAACCTCTTCCCTCCGCACATAACGATATATTCAGTTTATTAAATCAATAAAACAATTACATTAATAATATTCATCCACACAATCTAAAATTATTTTGGTAAAAGTACGAACCTTAGAGGTACTATGGTGTACTGCAAAAGAGTATGTGTCAGAATGGGGTATTACATTTAACTAAATATTTTTGGTTTTATTTAAAATTTATCCTCATTAAAGTATTGTTAATGCTTGATGATGTAATAAAAATAAATTAAATATATTGTTATGTAGTTATATTAATTTAATAATCTACATATATCTAATTATTCTCAAAAATGGGATGTGAAACAATTGTTCAAGTGTATAGTGTACTATTGCATTGTGAACATATGTAATTGGTATTCTATTACCACATCAAAAATAAATTTATAATTATAGAGTTAACATATATTTGATATTAAAGGAATTATTTCCATTTCAAATTTTTTAATGTCTTATATTTTATTACCTTACATTCAATTAGAAATGTCATAAATGATATTTCATATTTTTGCATTACCCCTCGATAATGTTATGTGATTAATTTTTTTATTAAAAAATATATTGGATGATATCTAATATTTTATTTAAATATATAATATAATATTTAATATATTATCTCAATTATTTAATGATAAATTAATTCTTACGATAATTCCCCCATTTTTAATAAAAATTGGATTCTTTACTCATGTGTACATACAACCAACCATCTCCATATATGTAACAAAATTCATTTTTCCTAACCAAATTTAAAATATGGTATTAAAATAAAAAAATATCTTTAATAATAATAATAATAATATTATTATTATTATAGAATAGTGATCTCATTGATAATATTCAACCAACCAATGTAATTTTGATGTTATGACCAAACTTCCTCAAAACACACTAGATATACATAACTGGTTATGTTATTAAATATATAATTGAAATAAATAATTTTTTAAAATTATAAAGGATAAAACATGAAAAATTTTATCAAAAAATAAACCAATTTATACGATTTTACAAAAAAGGAGTTTTAAGAAAAGTATGAAAAGTATAGACACTAGGTAAGATATTTCATCTCAATTTGTCATCATTGTGGAATATTTTTATGTATTGCATCTATTTTGTATATGATATATAATTTTACCATTTATATATTATATATAAAATCCTTCAGAAATCATTTTATTTTATGCTACAAATCGAATTGTTTCATCTAATGGGATTTTACTTCTATGTTACCAAGTAGTAAATCAATTTCTTAACTCAATTTACTTTTATTGGTTTATATCTCTACATTAGCGGTCATATTATGATAAAATTATTTTTAAAATGTAATTTGAATAACTTTTTTTGGTTTTTAGTTTTTTTATATTTTATTAATTTATGAAAAATAATCACCCAATTGATTAAATATAAATTTAATGATATGATCTCTATAGGGGTTATTCATCACAAATACTATTTCATTATAACATACATTTATAATTTGATTTTTTCCACAATTGTATCATTAAAAGGTCATTTATTTATTAAATTTTTTATAGAATATGTCCCTTTTTTATAAACCCAAATAATTATAAATAAAATTGTTTTTAAAACGAATGAAATCATCATTAATAAATGTAGTTATAGAAAATAGACGACCGATATTAGCAATTTTAGTCTGAATTCATTAAAAGATCAGTATGAACTATAACCATTGATAATAAAAATGTTGCATAGTAAATTATATGATTAGTTTATTATGGTTTATGATGAGGTCTTAATGAAATAGATAGAATATGTGATGGCATCAACATGTATGGTCGTACCTGATTAATCGCATTTATTATAACTCCCATGGGAGATGTGATCATAGTACATTTACCTGACCAATTACAATATTTTGTCAAAAAATAATGAAATAATTATGATATTTATGATATAATTTCCAGCTTATCACGATCTAATCTCATACCATGTTCATCAAACCACACCATGAAATCCATACTATCTCGTACATTATTATTAGAGTGAATTCTAGAGATAATAGGGGTTGTGTATCTCAAACCCTGTAGTACGTATTTTTATTTTTTATTATTATAGGATATTATTATACATTTATATTCTAATTATTAATTAATTAAATTATATATATGTTTGTGGAAATATGATTTCTATTTGAAATAACCTAAATTTTTTTTCGGAAAATCACTAATATTAAATAATAATTAATGTACTTAAAATATTGAAGTTTGAAATAAATTTTATGTCATTATAACATTATTATTAAGTAACATTTATTTTTATAAAAATGATAATATAAATTACTGAACACTAATATATTCTTTATAATGTTCAGAAAACAATTTTTTCAATGAAGAAAAAGTAAATTTCTAACAAATATGAATTTTTATTTATATGTGTAAATATTTATATTTTGAGAAGTATTTTGATATAATAAAAATTATATTTTCAATCATCATATAAAACTATCCATCATTTATTTTTTCATTATTTAATGAAACTGAATCTTTTTTGGATAAAAATTAAACATAGTGAAAATATATGGTATGTATTAAAACATAAATATTTCACAAAAGTGATGAAATATTTATTATAAAGGGGATATAAGATAAGATATATGTTTCCAAATTATAATTATTTGTCTTGAAATTTATTTTTTAAATTTTATAATGAATCAAAAAAGTCATGAAATCATTATAATATTTTATTGTTAATAAATAAATTAATCATAATGTTGGCTCATGCCCATGTCACCCATGGTACTTTTTCATTAAAAATTTCTAATATTATCTTTCTCAAATAATAAAAACCTCTACACTTTGGTAGAAACCATGGGTTGTTTTGTTTTTATACATATTTTTTCATATATGTTTCAAACCTATGTTTAGATATTCATAAATAAATACCCTCTTTTGGATTTAATTAGACACCCATACTCCCATTCTAGTTCACTCAAGACCATTTTGTCAATAAATTTCTCTCCCACACTATATCTTAACACCTATATAGGTCTTCCCATTTGTATAATAAGCTCCTCCGAAAATTTTAGATGTTTCATATCAATGTTTGGGATCATCTCTTATTCTATATCCATGTACATTATTCATATAATTCAATTTAATTTGAAATTATAAATTTTTTTAATATGTTAATGAATACCTATATTTTATTTATGATTTCTATGTATTGATAAAACACCATTCACTCTAATTAAACCCTTACATTTTCATTTTTTTACACATATTTTGTTTCTTAAATATTTCTAAAATTTCCAATGGAAAAAATATTCATTGGGAATGCCCAAACCAATTGCCACTTAAGGTTATTCACCAATATATATATATCCATTATTTTACTGTGGAGATACTTGTTAATTTTCCACCTCTCATTAGTTTTTTGGATAAAATTGAAAAAATATATTCTTATTTTTTTGAAATTTGTAGAAAACATATACCTTAAAATTATATGAACGTGATGGGTAGGCCACGATTTATAAATCTCTCCAATGTGTTTTGTAATATTATTATCTCATGATATACCATGATCAGTTCACAAAAGGTAATCCTAACAAAACTGTGTTAGGTTTTCTCATTTTTACCCTTAACATATTCTTATGAAATCATTTTTATAGTGTTTCAACATTATTATGATTCCTTGATGTTATAAAAATATACCATTTTGTGATGTTCATGTTTTTGATAATCAACCTTATATATCACCTTGATATTCCTATTGTATTACATTCATCCGGATTTTCTTTAATAATTCCATAACTATGATATGTAGCTAAACCCATTATTATGTATGATGCTACGTTATCCCATTAGATTCTTGAAAAATGATTTAATTTTAAGAAAATATAAATGAATATTAATTAATTTTATTTATTACCAATTCATGTTATTATGATATTTACCAAATATCTAAATGATACTTGGCCTCGTGATATTCTGAGAGTGTATTAAGTGTGTTTTCATTCAATAAATCATGAATTAATGTTTATTAAAGATATAGATATTTAGAGTTCATATTATAAGAAAGTATAACTTTTTTTGGGAAATCGATTAGGGAAAAATTTTATTTCATTACAAATTATGATATATATAATAAAAATTTCAAAAAATTGGAAAAGTATATTGTTATTGGATTCCATGAAACATGATTCATGTCATGATACTACATGAAAATGTGGTTCGCGAATAGTTCTACCTATAGTTTTTAACAATTACAAAAAAATCAGTTATTAAATCAACTGTCTCTTGCGGCATGAAAACGAGTCTTTCATGTAAACATTGTTTGACTATATCGAGTATTATGATTTTATAAATTCACAAACTCTTTATGAATCATTATTTGGGGATAAAATTTCACAAAAAAATATTATTTTAGAAAATATAGAATGGATAACTAATATTGAATACATGAAATTCATAGGTTGAGATATATATATGATACTTATGAGTTATACCTTTAAAGTTCATAGTTTTCCATTTATTTGATTAATAGTTTGTAAATATTCCTCCCTAATTTTCCATTAATTCTAGTCAATGGAAATAAATAGGAGGAAATGTTTCATCTACCAATGTGAGGGGTAATGTGATGACATGTAAAATTAGATGTCGAACATAATTTGAAAAGGAAGCATAAACTTAATGAAAATGTTTTCATAACTAACTATTGTTTTTCACTGAAACATGAATTTGGAGAAACAGACACATCCCACTTATAAGGGGAATGTATCAATAGAGTCTTTTATGCATCCATGGAATTCATATTTTAGTGGATCATTTTAAACATTAATCATAAAAAGATTTATCAACTATATAAGAATGATAATTATTAGTCTTCTACGTAATAACATATAATGATCATGTAAGGTGTTTATTATATGAATTAAGAAGTTAATAAATGTTGGATATTGATCAATTATATGTAGAGAAATAAGTAAATTGAAGATATAGAGGATAAATATTTATAGAAAATGTTTTTTGGTACATAATTTTAACACATTCACTAAATTAGACTAGAGAGGTATTTCCTTTTCATTAAGAAAAAGCGTGATTAATCTATAAAGGCATTATAGGTGAACATAAAAAATCATTAATGATACACTTTATTATTTTTTTAACCTTGAATATAAAAAAGGTTTGCTTATTTGGTAGGAAAAATTTGAGTCTAAAAATAAATTATTGATTTTTGACTTTGAAATATATGGGTAAATTTTTTAATTTCCCCTCAAAGTCAATATAGGGATGAAGTAATATCAAGGTTATATCATTCCTATATATAGGATGAAAATAATGGTTAATCATGATATAATAAGAAAATAATAGATTTTAATTATAGTAGAGTGATGGAGAAATATCATAGCGCATGAAATTCTAATATCTCAATTCTTAAATGTGTTGTAAAATGTATAATATAAATTTCAGTAAGGGGAACTAGAAATTATTATGGTGTGGTAATTAAGGGCACATTGATAGGGGATACTAAACGCTGTAACCCTCCATTTTACAGAATAATGGAATAATCCTATCAACCCACAAATATATATCAAATGCATTAACATTATGGAAAAGTGAGAGTATAAAAACTAATGTACTATGTCAAGTGTTATCGATGAAAAACAATGAAAAAACACCAAATGATAAGGGGTTTGATAATTCCACCAAAACTAATGTGGTAAATCTAAAAAAAACCAGTTAAAAAGTATGATAATTATTTTATTAAAGATTCTGAATATACTCATTAATCTAATTAGGACAATTTTTTCACAAACTAGATTTTTTTAGAAATATCAAAACCCCACTAAAAAATATGATAGTTGAGATTTTAGTGGAATTGGTAAATGGTAAATTTATAGCTTCCTAAGAATATAACTCATATCATGTCCCAGTTTTTGGGATAAAAATACCAACAAATTTATTGATACACACTCTACGTTAATTCAACACTACATTTGATAAGGATTATATTTAAAAATATAGAAAAAATATAAATAGTTGAGAGAATAAAATCCACATCAACATTACAACCCATCCTCAATTTCAATAAATCTGTAATATGGTAGAAAAATATCCTTTTAACTATATTCTCAATAATTAATATTATTTATTTTTTAGTAATAATATCAAACTCAAATGATCGAGACAAATTAAAAGATCTCCCTTGATGACATACATATTTTAAGATATTATGATAATGTATTTCCTAAAATATTCTGCAGTCTTCCTCCCAAACTCGAATTTTAGTTCTCTATCAATCATATACCTTGATATTTTTCCATATCCGAGAATATTTATTAAATATACATGTTTAAAAACAAGAATTTAATGAAGATAAAATAGAATAATCTAGATAAACAGTTTATATAGACATCTTCTTCACAATTCCTGGTGTTAGTCCTCTTCGTTAAAATCAGGGAACATAAAATCCACCTCTGTATTGATTATCATGATCTCAATATGGCCTGATGAACAAAAAGATTAATTTTTTTATATTTATGACTTAATCAATCATTTATGTGGACCCCACAACATCTATATGGTAAATCATCAATTTGGATATTATTATTTAATGTTATAGAAATAATATATTAACCAAAATATTTTTTGTCCATGTTACATGTACAATGAATTATTATTGGTGATATATTGACGAACTAATGACCCTTCAATCACTATCAAAATAATGAACATAATATTTTGGTATTACCTTGAAATAATAATATAGCCATTATAGATTATATTCTTATGTACTTAGAAATCATGGAGGAACATGGTCAGAATTTGAATGATGTACTATAGAAATTGAGAAAGGTAAATTTATATGATTTCTATAGTAAATGAATGCTATGTATAGAGAAAACAATATTACTTTGAAATTTTATCATCATTGGAAAATATATCTAGATGATTAAAAAATAGATTCAATTAAAAGAAGACCTAAATCAATATATTTGGGGAGATAAAATGTTTCTCTCTATAATCATGGTAATATCATAAATTTTTCAAAAAAATATAACGATTTTCAACATAATTAACCATGCTATCTTGAAAGAGATTATAGTTTCAATATACTAATGAATGTGATTTTATCATAAAATAGTTAAATTAGAGGAAAATAACTACACTTATTCCCTCACAACCCAATAGTGGGGATCATTTTTTGATCCACAATGACTGAAAAAAAATTAATTAGTGTTGTGTACTCATTCAATTTGAAAAGTGATATCCCATATCTTCCACTAATTAAAAATACATAAGCAGAACTACACAAAAGATGAAATATAATTGTAATTAATGATATCAAAATTAAATATTTGGTGTTATTATATCCAAGGTGATAAGTGTGAAATATATATGAATAATAAATGTCTTATGTACGTATTCACACAAAGGATCATAATAAGTGCCAATAATGTTAGTTATATATGATGAAGAATTATTAATCTTCAATCCAGTTACATTTTGGGACGTTAATGAAGGTGGTGGATGCTTCATGTAGAATGTAAACCACAAACCAACACATTACGAGGATTGAAAGGTATAAAACATTCTTGGACATTAATGTGATGTAATTCAGGTTAATAAATGGGTATATATCATACCTTGCACAAATTATTTCACAATCATCAATTCATCAGTGTAAAGGAGGTAAAGAAAGAAAAATAGTCAATCCATAAAAATATAGAAAATATTATAGAGTATAATATTTTTGGTTATGGATTTATAATATTTGTAACATGGGTATGGATTATATAAAAAATAGTTGATTCATAAAAAATAGATAAAATTATAGAGTTTAATACTATTGGTAATTGATTTTTAAGGTTTGGAGAATGGGTGTGGATTATATAAAAACAGGATCTAATGAGAAAACATATACATTATTTAAATACATTATCCTATTATATTAATCCAATAATTATTAAGATTCATATATATATTAAGATAAACCTCAACATATAGAACATGAAAAGGGATACTGATGAATTTTTATCATAGTGGATAGTATTCCAAAAAAACAAGGATGAATGATAATATAATAATATATTGATGAAACCATATCCCATGCTAATAGTAAAAATTGAGTAAATGAAAATGAATTTAATCATTAGATTCCCTTGGTCATCTAGTATAAATAATTTCATATAGGTGGTAGTCAATTTCTATATAGGGATATAATATTTAATTATTATAATAGATGTTTTCTATCAAAATAAAATCACTGAGATATAGGTAGTAGAAGTTTTAATATGTCATAGAGTTCCACTCTAAATTATATCTGATCAATATCTATGTTTTCCTCATGTTTCAGGAGAAGAATTCAACTAGAATTGAATATCAGGCTCCGCTTCAGCATTGGTTATCATCCTCGGATGAATAGCCTATCTGAATAAACCATTAAAACTCTTGAGGATATATTGAGATCATATTCAATCCATTGATTAGTATGTTTATATAAAAAATACCCCTAGTGTATTTATCATATATCATTGTTTTCCATTCTATCTTTCAAATGGAACATCAGGAGTCACTATTTGGGATGAGGATTCATCCTTCTACATTTTCTGATTAGGTTAGGGAGAGGATAAATATGGTACATTATATTGGAAAAAATATCATATTGATGGTTCAAACCATTCAACATCATATTAAATATAGTGAAATTTGAAATATAATCAACATATAAAGTATTTAATGAGACTTATAGAGTGAGGATGGAGAAAGATTTCTCATTTTTATATCACCATGGAATATACTCATGTATTTTGGGAAGAAGATAAATAATTTACATTTATAAAGTATCTCCTTTGATACCATTGTATTCATTAGAGATGTGGACTATCAATTAATAGTACCACCTACCTTATTTTATATATATATTTTTTTGATGTATCCCTATTGAGGAAGTACATAGAAAACCCATAAAATTTACTAAATCCAAATTTTGTACTTTTATAGAATAAAAAATCATTTTAGGATCATATAGTGAAGAGCATATATCATACATATAATGTTCTATGAAATAGTCAAACTCACATGGTCAAAGTGATGTGGTAGAAACACAATTTCAGGAAGCAACATGGGATCATGAAGTGGAAATAAATAATCAGTACCCTCATTAGATTTAGTTTCTCCCATGAATCTTGAAGGTGAAATTTATAATGGGATGAATAATGTAATGAACTAAACATAATTTGTTTTTAAATTAATTAATTCTACATTAAGAAATGTAGTTATAGAAAACACAAGTACTACTCTGGTTATAATAGACTATAAGATTTACAAGATTGTTAGTAATTATAACTATTAACAATATAGATATTCTACTATGACTTTTAATATTATTATATTAATGTAAATGATGATGTCAAATTAAAAAAAAGAAGAGATGAACTTAAACCATAGTATCATACCCTCTAAAACTCATTTATAAAATAATTAGAGGGAGAAGAAATCCATAAGATTTTCCCCTGACCAATCTGAAGTTATGATACAAAAAAAATCCTGAATGAAATCATTTATGGGATATTTTTGTGTGTATCACGATCAAAACCCAAACCATCTTAACTAAATAACCCCAAAAATCCACATCATCGCACTCCTTATCATTATGGTGTATGCTTTCATAATAAGGGGTAATGTATCTATTCCTTAATAGTATGAGTATATCTTTTTTATTTTCAATTAAATAATAATTTTATTTTTATCATTTCATTATTAAATTATATAATAGTGTATGAATATATTAAATTTAGATATAATATAATGATACCAAAATTCTATTTTTGGAAGATATATTGTTTTAATTACAAAATTCTGTTTAATAAAACTAGGGGTGATGAAATAAATTTTTTAGATAATATTGTAATAAAATATTATTTATTTTAAAAAAATTATAATATAAATTAATGAATCCCAATATATTCATTACAAGGTTAAGAATGAAATTATTATGAAGAATGTAACATTTTATAATTTATTTTTCTTATCATATAATAGTATAATTTATAAATTTAAATATTCTATATAAAAATATAAATATAATTTATTGACTTAGGGAATTAAAATTTTCCAAAAGTAATTATATCATATATTTATATATAGTTTATTATTTGGGTAATAATTGGACATCGACTAAATATATTTTATGTATAAGGATATCGTAATAGAAAACATTTTGTTATTAATATTATAAGTGGAATAAATGACCCATAATCGGTTTCCCATAGTAAATTATGTTTTTGATGTTTTTTTGTTAATTTTAACAATTCATAATGATTAATCCAAAATAATTATTTTATTTTATGCTTTTAAAATAAATTAATTATAAACATGATTGATTGACACATCACAAATGGTACAATTTTAATGATTTGATAATTTTTAAATTGAAAATATATAAATCCATTTCACTTTGGCATAAACCCTAATAAAAACCATTGTAATGTTAGTGGTTCTTATTATTTTATTATATAGTGAAAAAATACCTATGTTTTGAAGATATTAATGTATTACAATCATTATTTTATATAAATAACCAGCCATACTATCACGTATCTACACTGAAAACCATTAGAGGTTGAATTTACTCTCCCTATACATCTCTAGTCCCTCCCATGATTTTCCTATGTTGTGAATAATCTTATCCCGAGCATTTACAAGATCCTTCCCAAGTTATGTTATCCTCTCCACCTCTTTATTCAAGAACATTCTTTAAATTATACACTTTGGATATCTAAATATTCAATTTTACCTTGTTTTTAAATATAACTATAAATTCGTTATTATTTGATTGTAATGAGAGACCACAATTAAATCACATTGAACCCTTCGTTAATCATTTACATATACACGTCATGTTGTGAAAATTATTCTTAGCATTTTATGAAAAATATTCTTGTTGTGAATACAAAGACTCATTTCCAATCAAGGATATCCACCTATATTTACATACCCATAATTTTATTCTATAATTATATGTATTTTACCCCTTTCCCCTTAATTGTATGTACAAATGTTTTAAAACATGTTCTTTTTTGTACGATCATTTTGGCACAAAAATTTATGTACATGATATGAAATTGATTTTTAGGTCTTGAATTATATATCCATCCAATGTGTTAGTAAATATTATTATCTCATGAAATACAATGTATGGTGTTCATGATCTTATCCTAAGAAAACTATATTATTATTTCTGGTATCTAGCATCAATTTCTTATCATGATGAAATGTTTTATATGTTATCCACATTCCTATGATTCCATGATGTTATCTTCTTATATAATGTTTTGAAATTCTAGATTTTTATTCTAACATAGATATGATACTTTGATATGAATCTTATTATTACTTTACTCATGTATTTATTTTCTTATTCATTTAATGGGCCTTATATTTCATCCTTTCATTTTTTATGTCCAATGGTTTTAATGTGTGGTATTGAAATAATGATAGAATTTTATGGTCTTGTTAAGTATTTTAAATAATAATGTTGTCCTAATATTGATGTTATCTTGAAATTAACATTATTTCACAAAGAAATAATACCTTAAAATATTATAGGATTGTATTAAGTTTGTTTTTATGTAATAAATTTTGAAATTAAATTTATTAAAGAAATGATTTTTAATTCTATTTATAATGTTCTAAAAATAAACTATTCTAAAATTATTATGAAAATAAAATTTCTTATCTAATACATAACTATGAAAGGATTGTTTTCCTTTCATTTAAATGACCAGAAAAAAATTTCCCATTATATTTATCATACCTTTCATTGATTTTTCCATTATAATCTTCAATGATTATTGTTAGGGAATATATTTTTCCCAATATTTTTTAATTTTTTTTAATTATTACTAAAATAAAATGTTATTATATCTTTTTTAATAGGTGTTTTCTTTGTTATTTTAAAATTTATATCAATCTATGTAATCATCTATTAACTATTCCTCTAATTAACTAGAATTATTATCATACAATACAATCCATTTTCATTGTACTGATGTCATATAATGTCTTATATAGAGATATGGTGATGAAACATATTTTATTTCTAGGGGTTTACCAAGCTATAATAGAATTATGCGTTTTTAATTAGTGTTTAATTAAAAAGTGATATTCTCTAAATTTCCTCTTTATGAAACTACTGTGTAAATTATTTATTCTAAATGGGTGATCCTAATAAATCCCATATGACTTAGTGAGCCTAAAATATATCTATAATTTATTGATTAATTACGATAAAATTCACTTGATATAAGTAACTATTATGTGATGATATAGTTAAAATGTTAAAAAGTCACTCCTAAAAGATTATGGGTCTTTACAATGTTAGGATTTCCTATCTGAAGGGGATAATAAAAGGATTATAAGGATATAATGTACCTTGAGAGATCTATTTTTTCTTATTTGATTTTTTTTTGTTTTTAGTGGTTCCGTTGATCAATATTGATATTTCATAGATAATTATTATTGATTATACATAATATTTCCTTTGATAAATTTTTATTTCACATCTCATGATTAATGACCCATGTTTTAATGGGTACTAATTCCCTTATTTTACACTCATGAACTCGGATTATTTCATTATAACCTTATGCTCCACTTACTATCACTCAATACTTTCTATTGTTACATTAAATTTTTACCCATTATAATATTTTGAGATCAACATTCATAGGCTTCTTTTTCCCCTGATTTTAGAGAAATTTTTTTTCTATGAAATTATAGACTTTGAAATCCACCAAAGGCCTATGGAAGGAATCCTTAAGAAAACTGAAGTTATATTTTTAATCAAACCCTAATTTCTAGATGGGCCAAAAGGCTACCCGGAAAACTAAAGGGATGATGTAAATCCTCATCGCCATGCTAAAAATTTTCGTGGCCAGGATATATTTGGTGCGCCGACATGGAAAGTCCTGCACGAATGGCGAATGGATGGGTTTTCTGTGAAAACTGAGTTCCATGTGCACTCACTGTCCCAAATCACGTATAAATATAATGGAACCACTTCAAATCGAGAGGCTTAAGATTTTGAATTGTATCCACTGCACCTAATACACCTCTTCCACATGAAAAATATGACCTTCAGGTAAAGGATTTTCCGAAAAAGGTCTCCGAGGGGCCCACAATCACCCAGGACCACTATGGATTGACCATATCCCAAATGCCTTTATTGATAAGTCATTTGCGCAAAAAACTATTCCACATGCATGCAAAATATTACACTCGTGCTTAAACATCTTTTACTTGTGTGAAAATATCCTCCAATTTGTGTGTGAACCTCCCATATCTATGAAATCCTGACATATTGCACACAAAGACTCTAATTTGAATTATAATTGTGTGAAAATCATTCTTATTTCATGTAATCACCTATACTTGTTTTTTCTATTGATCATGTCTTTAATGACGCTTTCCCACACACCATCATTGAGTGCTTCTTATGCACGAAACACCTATGTTACACACCCTTCACCCGAATGAACAACCAGGTTTATACGAAGTGATTTCAAAGTTCATTGTGTGGTGATTTTATGTTTAGTTTATTATCATTATGATTCATCACAAAGGAATGCTAATTACTATTGATTATTCTAATATACATGATAATGTGGTCTCCTCTGTGGATCACTCCACAACACTGCCTTTGAATGGAATTTCTAATGCCTTCTCTTCCCCAAGGGTAGGTGGGTATCAATTATGTAAGTAATTTGGGTGAGAAGTTAAACCATTTCATCTGAGCTACAAGATGATAAACTATCAATAACCATCATCCTCACACATGACATTAAACTATGTCCCAACCACGTGCATTAAACACATGGTGGCCAACCTCAGACAATCTCCACAACCACTCCATTGCAGGGAAGTGAGATATTATTCACATGCATTAAGATCCTATTTATTGGTGAGGCGCATGTCTATGGGGAATGGAAACCATCTTGGTGCAAGGCACAAGCTCTTCATGCAGAATTTAGCATCCATATGTATCCTATCTTCATCCATGTCAAATACTAGAGAGGTGGGAACATGGACCGAAATTAACACATCCCTATCCCTATAGGAATTGTTGCCATCGGGCCTCCATCCTAGAGTAATTCCCAATTTCCATCTCCATGGGCCACTGACTACTCATAATCCCATGTTTCCACCCTGGGATTCTAACCACATGTAAGCCCTTGTTTTCTTTCTAGCTTTATAACTATGTTTAATCACCAATCCACTCTCTGCAGATTCTCCTTTTGTGATGTGATCGTCATGTATTTGATGAATCCTATTTCTCACACCATGCATGACTTACATATTCTTAGAGTAAGAAGTGAAAATGGAATCCCTCTTGGTCCACCATAGTATGTAAGTCCAAATCTATTCAAAACAACATGGACATTGGTCATTGCCTCCTAGGAAATGTATGTAGCAAGCCTCCCTACGTATCAAGTCCAACAAATACTTGTCTTGACCCCTTCACAACAGTTCACCATAGTATTACATGTCATTAAACTATATACACCCTTTCGAACTATGTGGAATTTGATCCCTGTATCCTAGATAGGGTATGTAGGAAGCCTCCCTGCGGTTCAATCCCATTGTCCATCGATCCTGACCACATCACGTTGTCAACCTTCATCTTGCGTGATGTTAAAATGAACCCCCTTTTTCATCATGTGAGACATTAAATAATACCCATTATAACTACATGTGATTTGATCCATGTCTCCTAGATAGGGTATATAGGAAGCCTCCCTAAGGTCCAACCCCTAATCAATGGTAAGCCACTGTAAGCCCCAACCAGTAGTAAGTCATTGGAGCCCCAACTAGTGGTATGTTATTTGAACCCCATCCCAATGTAATCCATTGAGACCCATGTCAGTTGTAAGCTTTTGTCAAACTGAATCGATGGTAAGACATTTTGAGTCCCTACCAGTAGCAATCCGTTCCATCCCCAACCATCAGTTAGCCATTGGAACCCCAACCAATGGTAAGATATTGCAACCCCAGTCAGTGATATGTAATTGTGAACCCCAACTAGTGGTGAGCCATTTTAGACCCATCCAGTGGTAAAACATTGTAGATCACAATCAACGGTAAGCTATTGTAGTCCCCTTTGCTGGGACTGACATCTCTTGTCCCCCCCCAAGGGCTTTAGACCAACCCAATATGCTTACCATATATAAGCACCAGTATATCATCGGGTCATTGTCTTATGTGTGCAACTCAATTATATGACCTCATCCTGAACAATTTGTACATTTATTCCCTTCTATGGGAATACGTAAGAATCCTCCCTGAGGTTCAATCACATCAATCATGACCCATTATGGTCTCTCCCTCTATCCTATGTTTTTCATGAAGTCCACTCCCCCACACTGAAGGTTTTACTTCCTTTGAAACCCATCCAGGTGTCCATCCCCACATGCCACCTCTTTAGGTTTCCCTTTTCCCAATGAACTATGTGGACTTTGATTCCCCGCTATGAGGATATATAGGAGGTCTCTTTGAGGCTCAAGATGAATATCAATGCATTCCTCGTGTCAGTTCTATCTTATTCCCAATCAAATCTAACCCACAAATATCTATCTAGATTCATACCTGGGCCTCCACATCCTGATGAGATCATGTCAACCAAATTATCACTACACTTAGAAGTAATTAGGTAGCTCACCACATGTTAGTGCTAGCATCAGTGATCCCTCATAGGGTTGCACCCCACTGATCCATATTTATCTGTGTTCTGATCAATATGATCCATCTCCGCCAGATATTAAACTCACGACCTATGTTGTGTTGAGCATTGGAATCTATGTAAAATCATAGATATATTATTATGACATATAATTTTATGCAAATGATGTGGGATGCATTAATATTTTATGCCCTTGAGAAGACCTATCATAAGGGGAAGCAAACCAGATGCATCAGTGTTCAAGTACCCAGACATGCCAACAATGTCCAACGTGACTACTCCCCCGATCAATGGTTGTTGACCTGACATGACCCCTTGTAATTTCATGATAGAAATAGTGTAATTAACTATTGTCAATGAAGACATGGCACTGAGAAGGCTTTCAAAAACAATTTCTTAATCATTATGGGAGACTTGTACCATGTGACATGTTCTGAGGAGGAACCCATAAAAGGATGAACTGGCATCCCCTAATCCCTTTTAGATCAAGGAGAAAATGTACACAAATAAGATATGGATACCACTCACCTTTAGAAAGTGGGAATGAAAGGCAAAAGTATAGCTGATCCTCAAAATGAAAAGATGCCCTCCCCAATGAAATCATGGAAACAAAAATGGTGACCCCGTGGTGAATTTCTTATCCTCAATGTGAAGATTAGTAGAATCTGATACATAAGTGGATTATCATGTCACTTGATCAAGTTATCAGGCACCAGGTCCCGCCATGAAAATAGTGAGCCTGGCTTGAATCTCACGAGAAATTGGGGTAGTTGAATTTTGGACACCGCAATATAAGATGTTGTTAGATTAGATCCTTTTTACCATCCATGGAAGATAGAATAGATATAGGTAACTTGATGTCTCATTCATTACTTTTGCACTAATAGTTAAAACTCACTGAATTTCAAGAACTACGATGTTATGACAAGAAATTGATCACGGCCCACCCACTAACACTGGTCTATGGGAAATGACAACGTGACAATCTTGTGTGGCCTTATCTCTCCCATGGCATCCTCCACATCCATGGTCATTGGGTGCCCACACCATATCACCCTATCTGAATTATTATACAATACTGTGATTAACGACCTTATTTGATGATCCATGGAGTATGGGATTATCCCAACTCGGTATATGGCCCAACATGAATAAGAGGTTCTTACAAATCCCTGTTTCTGCCACCCAAAAGGGCAACACAGGGAGAAACAACACCCCACTAATATGTATAGTCGTTTTGGGGGCCTCTCCCCATAATGCTTCGATTAATACCTCCCCTATGCCAATGTTGTGAGGGATGTTCTGGATAGCTCAACTATAATCCCATCCCAAGGGCCACATAGAAGTGATCCCACCAGGCCACGTTAGTTCTGCCACCCAACCCCACTGGCTATGGAGTAGGTTAGTTATGCATCATCACTAATATCCCCAATACAATAAACCCAATGCCATCGTCATATGAATGATGAGGAAACCTACTAAGGGGGTCACCATCATCAATGGATATCCTGGACCGCACAACCATTGACGCATACCGCCAATTACTATTCACACTGAGAAGGAGAATTTATATGCCCGGCCTAGATTGAGGCCACAACTTCCCCATAGGTAGGTTGGCACAACTCTCTTGTTCACCGAAGCAACTAGCATTCATCGTAGGCCGACCCACGGTGTTGGCATATAGAACAGAGGTCCTCCTCATTCCCCCACCAATGAGATAAAATTTTTGTCATGCTCTCAATCTTGGAGTGGATTTCCTCCGCATGCCACCATCAATCTGAGTGAAGGGCCTCCCCACTACATTGACTCCCAGTACATAATCTTCTTCGGGACACATGTCCTCAAGTTTGGAGTCGTTCCTCCTATCACAGGTTGTGAATGTAGAGATGTTACACATCCATTAAGAGGAATTTCCTCATACTGTCTTTGCTAGAGTAAACAATAATCGAGGCCCTTCCTATGCTCCCACCAGCAATAGTAGAGGTCCTATCCACTATAGAACGTCTCGTAGAGATTTTCTCCCCATGTTAGCCAGCCGACATGGAGTTCATACCCAGGTTCGCATTTACATTATTCCAGGTGCCCCTCACATCCCTTCTCACTATGGAAGAATTCCTCTACCCCCCAAAATTAGTTTAGCATAAGGACCATGTAACACCACAAAATTTCATAGTCGTTACCTCATTAATGTAATTCAATAGCTCGCGCTACATGCAACACTGAGTTCGAGCACACCATAACATACTAAACAAGCTGTTCAAAAAGCAGTTATGAACAATATTAGCTGAATTTTAAATCTTTTATACTCTATATAATTTTAACATCCATATTATGTGTTTCTTAGAAATAATATAAGAACAAATTCATTATTTCAGATAAAAGAATTATTTTTCAAAAAGTTCAATTTTAACACCTTATAATGGAAAACCCTTTTTAAAAACAATATTTAACACTTTTATGTATTCAATTTAATGAAACTAAATTATTCTTTAAAATAGGGGCATAAAAATTTACTTCGGATATTTTTTTTACCTTTCTAATAACATTCATATTTTGATTAATAGTTAAATATACTTGATTTTAATTAAAAACAACAATTTTAATCAATGTAATTTATAGTGATAAATTATTAATTTGAATGGTTTGGAAGTATAATTAGATTATATTTTTACCATTTAATACAATGTATGTAATTATATATAATTAAAACATCAAATTTGACATAAAAACATGTCAATATTTTGATAGTTTATACTTTATAAAAAAACCTTCTTTTTGGTTTTGACAACGGAAATTCATTTTAAATTAATAAATTCAACTTCAATGTTTTGAATTTGAAAAAATAAACTTTATTTATGAATTTATAATATCATTATTTTTTTAGGATGCATTTTTTTTATTTGTGTGAAAACAATAAAAAAATTTTGAATAGTGAAAAACAATGTGTTATTATACAAAACCAACTTTTTATTTAAATAATTATTTATTATATTTAAATTTATTTTATGTATATATATATATAATACCCATATAATTTCAATGGAATTCATTGTAGTCATTTTATAATAAAATTAGATGTATAAAATTTTATTGAACTTTTTAACGTTTTTTACCCACCATCTTAGAGTATTTTCCAATTTACATAAAACATAATTTTACCACTTATGTGAGTTGATATTCAAAAATCTGAGAGACATGGTTGACATCAGTATTAAAAATTTTGTACAATATGATGAAAATAATTTTTGATGAATATTAATGTTTGACTTTTATTTACAACGGTTAAAAGTAAATTGGGCAATTAAATGTAAAAATGATATTTTAATTACCTTAACCCATGTCCAAATTATAATGGATATGAGTAATAAGACCAAAAAAACTTAGGATTAAAATAATATATTTTTGTTCCACTATGATTTGATTAGAACATTTATTATTATTTGATTTAAAGAAGAGTTAAATGTGTTAAATTCAAAGTTTAATAAACAACCAATTTTTAAGACAGGGTTACCCATAAGATAAATTAGACTATAACTATTCATTATAAAGATAAAAATATTTACTACATAATGGTATTTTTTTTATTAATTTGTATATATTATATAATATAATTTATTTATGACACAATGATGATGTAGTAATTACCCTTATTAATGAAATATTAAAATAATTGATATTATAAATATCCAAATAAATTTAATGTGAGAATTCAGATTATTTACACTAATTTTATAGATTAATATTACATATTAGGGTTGATTAAATAAATTTTATTCTAACTGATAATGTTTTTATGAATTTTAGAAAAATCAAATACTAAATAGTGTCAAAATTGACATAATTGAGTATTTAAAACAAATAATATATTTTTAATTGATATAATATTCATAAAAATTGAATGATTTGAAAAATGTCTTATTTAAGGTTATATATATTAATAATTAATAACTTGGGGTTCTCTTAGATGTTTATAGTATGTTAATTTACCATAAAATATAAAAATACGAAGAGACATGATAAATGTCAAAGTATTTAACTAAGAGTTACTTCTACAAATAAGGTTAATATGGTAACCTATAGCTGCCAAAAACCAATTGGTTGTGATTTCGTCGACCTATAACTACATTATCCCCTAAATAATACATTTTTTAGACATTATAATCCGAAACTTATTTTACTATAAAATAATATTTTAAGCATTTCATATAGTGACCCACACCTCTCTTATAAAAGGGTATTTCTGCTCCTCTAAAAAACACCCCTACAAAGCCATTTAGATCAGAAAACCCATGCCCAAATATCCTCCCCACTCCAATAAAATCAACTTTGAGTGCTTATATTTATCATAAATCCAACATAAGGAGTCCTTTTGATCAACTCGAGAAAAACCTGAAGAAGATGTAATAATATCACAATCATCTTTCATGTTTTTTTTCTTCCACAACCTATTTATTTATTTTTTACATAAAAAAATAATAACTAAAGTACCTTCTATATAAATTTATGTTAATATAAATATGGGACAACCATAATCATTATTCTATCCATCCTATGAATGATAATGTCACCATGCGTGCGTACACACAGTTTACCATCTCCAAGTTGTGATGTAATTTGTTTTTCAACACTATGCTATTTGGATGGATATAATGATGAGTAATTTGTATATAAATAAATAATATAAAATGATAATGTCTCTGTAAAATTAATATACCATCCAATTCCACATATTTTAATCATTAAGGAAATGAAATCATCACTCGTGTGTACGTACGGCTTACCGTCTCCACAGCGCGACGAGATTCATTTCCATATTCACCATTCAACGATGATTGTAATAATATATATTGTTAATAGGTTTGTAATATATGACATAACAAGTGACTGAATACATATATATATATGTATGTATTTATGTATGTATGTATGTATTAAAATATGTACTCACATACATCTTATTCACTTAATCCATTCTATACGATATGAAAAGAGAAACAATGTTTATGCATACATACGACCTACCATCTCCATAAACAGTGTCTTTCATTTCATATATATATCTACTATACATATTTACATTCAATATATATATTATATATAAATAATTTGTTATATTATATAATCATGTAAATAATTATCTAAATGATATGATCAAGAATAACATGTTAAAACAAGTATGATAAAGAAAGTGATTTTTACCTAAAATTTTAATTTAACAAGGAAATCATTATTATATGGGAAGTATAAAGAAAATAATGAATGATGTATGATATAATAAATATTTATATGGTTTTGGTAGAATTTAAAAACATAATATGGTAATTATACAAGATTTTATACGTACCCTCGACCAAATGAAAGTGTAAGGTAATGGTTAATTCCATATTCTACTTATTATCCGAGGTTTTTTTACGTATGTATCTACTGGGCCATATTTTCTATCCATCTCCATGTTTCATAAAAGACATTTCAGTGGGATTATTTCTAAGAGAATTTTTTTACTAAATCATAATTTTATATATTTTAATGATTTATTCTTTTAAACAACTATAATTTTATATATTCTAATGATTTATTATTTTAAATCATTCTATTAAATGTCGATGTTTTAAAAATGGTTTTATGAATTTACGTATATGGGCATGAATTTTACAAAATTTTTATTATTTTAAAAAGTTTCAAAATGGTATGGTAAATGCTGATTCAAAACTATATTTTAATGACATATTTTATAAATTATGTTCGTATAAAATTATTTCATGAAAAGGTATATTTCTCTCAAAAAATTTTACTAATAATTTTCCACTATGTCAACATCCTTTACGTGATATTATTCACTATTCAGGTTGATTTCTTATGATACAGAAATTACACCTTGTATTGATATTTTTGTGATATGTTTCACAGTGGATGAGTTATTTTTATACCATTCATGGATTATGGATAATGTATTGACATTCTGTATGCTTGTTTTAATACAAATGTTTATGTTATGTTTAATCCTTTTCATACGAGGAATGTATTGGACTTATTAATTGATGGGTGGAGTCCATTGTAGCATCTCAATGTATCGGTAGGTCTCATGAGACCAACTACTGTCTTGGGAAAAGAACATAACTAAATTTTATTTGTAGTCTTCGCACGAGGCCTTGACTATGTGGTTATGAAATCTGGCATTATGCATTTCATCATTATGAAATAGGATATTGATGTAACATGTGATTATTCGACTAGTAGAATATCTAAGTGATTATGTAAATGGAATTATTTGGTTTATGTTTTCTATATTATGTGGATGTTTATGTTTAAAAAGATTTTGTTTAATTCTTATACATTGCCTTAAATGATTTTGCTTATTTAGGAAAGTATCTGCTATATCGTTATCCTCACTCAGTATATGAGCTAACCGATTTCTATGTTTTATTTTATCCAGGATGAGAAAAATAATATTTTTACTAACCTATAGTGATAGTCTAAAGGATATGAATGTGGTAAATGGAGACAAAGTTTTTGTTGTTTTTCATTTTATAATGTAATGTAACATTTATTTATTTAATCTATTTATCAAGACTGCTAATCGATCGGTCATTCAGAACATGATTCCTTGTAATCATACCAATGTATTAAAATAATGCACTTACACTAGGCTTCTGGGGTAGGGGAATTATAGTTGGTATCTGATAATGTTTAGCAAAAACCTTTGAAATAGAATTAGATAAACTCTGATAAGAGAACAATACTATACGATCGAATTTAAATATTACCATAGAAGAACATATTATAATTTGGGTAATGTATAGATTTTGTGTATTTTAAAAGAAAAATATCCATATCTGGATACAAACATGTAGAGGAAGCTCTAGAATAGATGTACCTAGGAGTAAAAACTATGAAAAGGAGTTTTGGGCTTGACATGGGGTATCCTGGTACATGACAACGGGCCATGCTACACTCTTGGTTATGACACTCTCAGGGGATATTCTTAAGATAACTCACATTTTTATTACAATACTGTATTAAGGATTTAGGAGTACATTTTTCCTCAAAGAAAACATTTTATTATTATAGATTATATGCATAATATTTTCAATTTACATTAGGTATTTTACATGTTTGGAATTATTCATTGATATTTACAAACTATCCTAGAGTATTCAATTAGTTAGAAATGTTTTCAAGAAAAAGGAGTTAGAATTCCAGCAATACAGTTAATAGAATGATTATGAACGATCATAAATTTCCTGGTATTAATCCAACAATTAAAAGGTAAATATTCTCTAACATATTATCATCATATGAATAAATTGTATAATTTTTTAATAAATTAAGTAATGAATTTTTTATGTCCTATGTGTTTTAAGGGAATCAAGAGATTAAAATGATGGAAGAGATAAAGATGGATAATGGGAAGAGGGAAAGAATGATTTTTTCATATGTGTTAACTGTGGAAAATATCACCTTGTGAAATGCATGATGGGTATGTGAGTTTGTTATATGTGTTGACAAAAAGGACACCATGTAGGTGATATCAAGGGTATAAAAAAGGTTGTAATGTACAATGCTTCATCTACAAGGAGTTGGGACACTACACTAATGAATGTCTAAATTTCTAGAGTATACACCAAATGCTGATATTGGATAATAATCATGTTATTATACTACTGAATATGAAGAGGAATGATTAGAGTTTCGATTTTTTTATTAAATTATTGTATCAAATGATTATTTTATTAATTATGTACATTTTATAAGATTTATATAGTATAAAAGGATTTTATTGTAGTATTATTTCAATAAGTATTTGAGATTGTGGGGATCCATGAAAGGTGACTCAATAGCAAGTTAATTTTTTTTGGGTAATATATGGTTTAGGGAAAGATAAACCATAATATAGTTATTATTCTAAGGTAGAGATTTTGGAATAATTTATGATTGATTTGGATAAATTATATTGAATATTTATTACTACATTGAAATTGATTAATGATTTATAAATTATATAATTGTTGGAGTTTAAATCATTTATGGATATAAAGAGTATATCCAGTATTCTATAAGGAATAAGGGAGCATAAATGTAATAAATATGGATTTATTGTAATTTATGGTGTTGCATTGTTTTATAAGAATGCATGATGAAGTTTTTCACATGTTATTACGTGGAAAAAAGTATCTTCATTGTGTTTACATTCCTTATAAATTTTGGAATGTGATTTTGGACATAAGTATTTTGGACAATTCTAAAGGGTTGAATCGATTATGTTTGACATTGGATACTATTTTTAAGGTTAAATAATTTCTTGAGATTATGTTTGGATTTTCATAAAAAGGACATCCCAAAGGTTGGGTGAGAACCCATCATGTCCGGGAAGGCTGTGAGACTTGAACACGTAACGAAATGGTGGAAAGGGTGAATCCCCTACCACTTCACTACATGATGTCCAAGTTGGTATAATTTAGTTTTCTTTAAATGGTCTGATAGATATATTATAAATCCATTTTTTCAAAACACTAAATGATTAAGATAAATTGAATATTTTTTAATTCAGTAATATTTTTGAGTGAAAGATGAGTTTGTAGTAGGAATTTTTTGAAAGATGAAACTATACTTGTCAAATGTGTATATGTATATATATTCATCTTATTATATGAATAATTTTTTTCTTAAACGTTAGTGAAGGGATCTTAATACCAAAAAATGAGTTATTTAATACCTTTTTTTTGTTGAACTGATAATATTTTACATCCTCTTAGATTGACGGTTTTGAGGCCCTCAATTGTACACTATTTTGAGATTGATGACCTAAATAACTCCCTATAAATATTTACATCATTCCTCCAATTTTGTGTCTACAAATTCCACCAATGTTCTTCTAATCTAGATCATAATTTTGAGGTGACATTTTCATTTCCCTTTCCCTCATATTAAGACTAAATTTTATTAACCCAATTTTCGATTTGGGTCTTCCACAAAGGCATTTTTCTATTTTTACAATTTATTTTCAATGAATAATTTAAAATATAGAGGAAGTATTTTATTGAAGGAGGGATAATGTAACACCCAAATAATTCATTGTACCTTATCTCATTAATGTAATTCAAGAGCTTGCGCTACACGCAACACCGAGTTCAAGCGCACCACAACATACTAAACTAGTCGTTCAAAAATCGGTGATGAATAATATTAACAACATTTTGAATCATGTATAATCTATATTTTTTTAACATCAATATTATCAGTTTCTTATACATAATATAAGAAAAAAAATATTTTTTTCATATAAATGAATTATTTTTAAAAAAAAATTAATGGAGAACCCTTTTTTAAAAAAATATTTGACACTTATATATATTTAATTTAATGATTTTGAATTATTATTTAGAATATGGACATAAAAATTTAGTTTTACTAAATTTTTGTAAATTTATGATAAATTTCTTATTTTGATGAATAGTTAGAAATACTAAATTTTAATTGAAAATATCTTTTTAATCAAAATAATTTATAGTGTTAAATAATGCATTTGAATTGTTTGGAAGTATAATTTGATTATATTTTTACCATTTAATAGAATTTAGGTAATTATATGTAATTTCAAATTTAAATTTCATATAAACACATGTAAATCTTTTGATGGTTTTTACTTTTTATAAAAACTCACTATTTGGTTTTGAGAAGAGAATTTAATATTAAATTAATAAATGCAACATATATGTTTTGAATTTGGTAAAATAGACATGATTTTAAGATTTAGAATATCAAAATTATTTTAAGGTAATTTTTTGGTATTTTTATGAAAATATTCAATTTTTGAGGAATAGTGAAAAACATTGCATTATTATTTAAAACTGGCTTTTTATTTAAATTTTATTTTATTTTATTTAAATTTTATTTATCTATATATATATATATTATACCTATATATATTCAATTTAATTCATTAGAGTCATTTTATAATAAAAATAGATGTATTAATTTCATTGAAATTTTCAACGTTTTTTACCCACCTTCTAAGAGCATTTAGAAATTTCCATATAACCAAATTTTACAGATTCTGTTAGATGAATTTAAAAAATCCAACTGACACAGTTGAAATCAGTAAGTAAAATTTGGTTCAATAATATGAAAATAAGTTTTGGTGAATGGTAACTTTTGACTTTTATATTCCATTGTAAAATGTAAATAGGGTAATTAAAGGTAAAAATGTTAATATACTTACCCTTACACATGTCCAATTTCAATTTTATAAGTTTACTTCAACCCAAAACAACCTTAAGAATAGAATATTATCCTTTTGGTCCACTTCAATTAGATTTGGATTTTTTTTAAGAATAGTTAAAAGTGTGACATTCAATGTTTAATAACAAATCCATATTTAATATTGAGTAATTCATAAGATAAATTATACTATAAATATTAACTAGAAAGCTAAAAATATTTCATACATAATTTTATATCATTTATTATTTAAACATTATATCATATAATTTATTTATAACAAAATTATGATGTAGTAATTACCTTATTAATGAAATATTAAAATAATTTATATTATAAATATCCAAATAAATGTAAATTGAGATTTATGATATATTATACTAATTTTATATATTAATATTACATTTTGGGGTTTATTAAATAAATTTTCTTCTATGTGATAATGTTTTTATGGCTTTTAAAAAAATCAAATACTAAATAGTGTCAAAATTAACATAATTGTATTTTTTTAAAAATTTCTATATTATTAATAATTGATATAATTTTCCTAAAACTCTAAGGATCATAAAAATTACATAGATAAAGTGATATATATTAATAATAAACCAAATTGGATTCAATTGGAAATTTATGGTATGTTTATTGACCATATAATATTAAAATACAAAGAGACATGGTAAATATCAATCTATATAACTAAGAGTTAATTATAGATGATAGGTAAATATCATAACCTAAACTTTTCTAAAACCTATTTGATGAGAGGTTTTCTACCCATCCTTACCTTATCCAAAAATAAAAAAATTTAGAGCAATTACAAACCGAGAATTAGTTTTTTATAAAATAATATTTCAAGCTTTTCCTTATGCGACCCTCATCTCTCTTATAAAAGGGTACATCCCCTTCTCTCAAAATCACACCTCCAAAGCCAATTGGCAAGGCCAACTGCTCTTCAAATATCCTTCCAACATCTCTTACATCATCATAGAGTTATTACATTGCTCATAAATATAACATAACGATCTCTTTTGGTCAACTCAAAAAGAAACACCCGATGAAGTGGTAACAATTTCACCACCCTTTTTCATGTTATTTTCTTCTTCCACATTCTCATTCCTTGTTGTTTCCATACCAAAATAATAAATTTAGTTCCTTCCACATAAAGTTATGTGGTTATAAATATGGTACAACCATATAAATTATTCTATCCATCCTATGAATGATAATGTCACCATGTGTTCGTACGTACGTTGTACCGCCTCCACGCCGTGGTGTAATTTTTTATACAACACTATGATATTTGGATGGATATAATGATGAGTAATATGTTTATAAAAAATAAAAAAAACATGATAATGTGTCGGTAAATTTAATATACCATCCAATTCCACACCTTTTAATCATTAGGGAAATGGCATCGTCGCAGGTGTGTACGTACGGCTTACCGTCTCCCCGATGCGATGAGATTCATTTACACATTCACCATTAAAATTTGATTATAAAAATATATATTATTAATATTTATGTAATATATTACATTATAATTCTACATAATAGACAAATATATATATATATATTTACATGCATATATCGTATTCACTTACTTTCATTCAATGCGATATGAAAACAGAAACAACGTTTAGTCGTACGTATGGCATACCGTCTCCATAAATGATGTTTTCCATGTCATATATATATTCAATATACATATTTATATTCTAAATATATATGATATATAAATCATTTGTCATATTTTGGAATTATTTAAATCATGATCTAAATGATATGATCAAGAATAACAAGTTAAAACAAGTACGATAAAGAAAGAAATTTTAACCGGAAATGTTAATTTAACATGGAAATCATTATTAAATGGATTATATAAAGACATAAGTGAGGCATGTATGATATAATAAATATGAATATGGTTCTGGTATAATTTAATAACAAACTATGGTCATTATATTGGAGGTTAAATGTAACCTTGACCAATGGAAAGTGCATGGTAAAAGTTAATTCCATAGTCTCTTTATTATCTGGGGTTGTTTTTTACCAACGTATCTACTGGGACATATTTATTATCCATGTACATGTTTCATAAAATATTTTTCAAAGGGATTCTATTTAATGGACTTTTTTAGCAATAAATCAATTTATTTATTTTAAAGATTTATTCCTCTAATCTTTTTTTATTAATGTCCATGTTTTCATAATTGTTTTAATGGTTTATTTATATAGACATGAATGTTTTAAAATTTTAATTGTTCTCAAAAGTTTCAATGTTGTATGGGACACATTGATTCAAAGCTATATTTTAAATGAAATCCTTTATAAATTATGTGACATTTATACGATTTCATGACAAAGGGGTATTTCTCTCAGAAGTTTTTACAAATCATTTTCAACTAAGTCAACATCCCTTATAATATATTCTTCTTGATCAAGGTGGATTTATTATCATACAAATCGTACATATTGTATTGATGGATATGTGATATATTTGACTATGTATGATTTATTTTTATAACATTCATGGCTTTTGTATAATGCATTGACATTTCATATTCTGGTTTTAATAAGAATGATTATGTTATGTTTAAAAATTTTCATACGAGGAATTCATTGGACTTAGTAAGTGAAGGGTGGATCCAGATATAGATCCTTGATAAATCAATAGGTATCAATAGACAAAATAGTGTCTTGGCACAAGACCTTGACAAAATCATATTTTTAGTCTTGGAAAGAGGCATTGACAATGTTGTTATGAAGTCCGGCATTATGCATTCCGTCATTATGAAATTGGATTTTGATATTACATGTGATTATTTGACTAGTAGAATGTCCATGTGAAAAATTATATTGAATTATTTTATTTATCTTTTCTATATTATGCTGAAGTTTATGTTTAAAAGGACTTTTTTTTAGTCTTATACATTTCCGTAAATGTTTGTGCTTATTTATGAAAGCTTTTTCTATATTATTATCATTACTAATCATCTGAGCTCACCACTTTCTATGTTATTTTTTTTCCAGGATGCGAAGAAATATATTATGACTAACTAGTAGAGATATTATAAGGGATATGAATGTGGTAAATTGAGACAATGTTGTTGTTTTTCATTTTATAATATAATGTAACGTTTATGTATGTAATATATTTTTCACGACTACTAATGTGATCGATCTTTCGGGACATGATTCATTGTAATTATGCCAATGTATTAAGATAATTCACTGAATCTGGGATGTTGGGGTCGGGTTGTTATAGACCTCCTCAATCCAAATATCTACCATTCCTTGATCAAACATCTTGGGGAAGGTGTGCAGATGGATGATTCCATAAGAAGAATATCGAGATGTTTTAAACCGTGAATAATCTTGTATGCTTCTCAGATTCTAAGGTGGATTTAAATTCAGAAATAAAACCCTCACCTCAGTACCCTGTGTTGAGGGCTAAGGATAGATTGAGGCATATCAGACTCATCCTTCTGGAATGGGAGGTCCACTGGATTTAATCCTCCCTCCAGAAATACATCAAGGAGGAGGAATACTTGTACCATTCCTAGGGACTTTCCATGAAGTCCTGCCTATTATCAATAGGTTTACTCTCTACCTCATCAAGAGATCACTAAGTGTTACTTTGGGGAATGATAGAGGATGAAAAACATATTGACCCACCATCTATAACTGATGAACCTACATAAGAGGTTGCGTCCACCATCATGTCTTACCGAGATGTGGTGGCCAAATCAATGCATTTTTCACTAGACATCCCATGATGTGACAACTTGTTATATCATTCACTATATTATCCAACGACCATTATACTATCTCAGAAACCTGTTTTTGTGCTATTTCTAGTCACACAGCCACCCCATTTGATGAGTGGGAAAATAATCGAACTGATCCTGAGCTTAAGCTACGGAGCTTGTGGGACATCCTTGTAGTGGATCATTTCCCAGAGATGTTCTGGACAATCACATCCACAAACATCAGTTCCCCAGAATTTTTTACTAAATATGATGTCGCCTGTTTTTTCCAAACCCTCTATGAATCCCACATTCATCTCCATTTTTATTTAATATCATAGCCCATGGTTCAGACACACATTGATGATATTGGCTAGCAATGTCATATGGTCAACTTGACTGGTCGCACTTTGGCCCAATGCCCTGAGATTATAGGTCTCCATTGAACCCTCCATCAATGAGGTGCTCAGAGCTTTAAAGTGCTATACTAAACATTCAAGGATGATTCCTCCATGTTCACCTCCATGGTTGGGGGTAGTATGTAACCTTCCATTTCATTTCTATCTGACGCCAGCCCGACATGTCAGGTGATATTGAGGATATTCACCTAGGTATAGTCGTAGTATAATGGTTGTCCTAACAGAGGGAGAGATCAAGATAAGGGTACTAGATGAGAACTTACCCCTTGGGTGAGTGTCACACAATATAGATCCACCAGGAAGGGTTACACACAAGTAGAGCTATCTATTGGTTCATACCATTCCCACCATGTCATTATTCCACATCCAAAATCCAATAAGGCCATATAAAACATTGGGGTCGTCAAACCGTATGACTGATCTGGATCTGGTTAGAAGTAGTAGGATGACACCAAAAAATCTGTGTTGCACTAACTACTCGTGGAGCACCAGAATACGATCATTGATCACCTTGATGAATGTTCCACAGAGTAGTGACCAGACTACGGTGATCCACGGTCGGGGTAGCAGAGGTTGGTACATCATTCCCTCAAGTGAGATACCTTCGGGTTTCCCTGTCCATCTTGTCTACATAGAATAGATAGAGGATGGAGATTATGGAACGAGGGAAATGTATGTATCACCAAGTCTACCGGAGTGGCGTGATATCCATCAAGACCAAACTCAGTCACCCCATGACACTCTATAGGTTGTTCACCTAGTAGTCTCGTCGATCATCCCACCATCCACTCCACAAGCCTTCGCACTTTCTTATAATCCTGATGAAAATGAAAAAACACTAGAGTTTTGGGATCATATTCATGACTGTAATCCCTTCCCAAATGATCCAATGGTGGCTCTAATTACCCACCTCAAGGCTATAAAAACTAGATAGGTGGGAATTTCTCCAGATGGTTAGCCATATCCGGCATAGGTGGTTGACATGCCAGCCCCACAAAGTTTTTAAAATCCTAAATTTCCCCCTTTAATGGGATGGGAGACCCACTATATCCTCTGGACCACTTCATCTCAAGGTGGGGACCATGATGGGATCTCCAGCACTGCAAGAGGCTTCCAAAATATGGGTTTTCATACATACATTGGAAGAGCCTGTTTTTTGTCTAGTATAACCAGCTACCCATTGGGTTGGTTACTAACTAGAAAGATATCTATAGATAGTATCTTTACTCATTCAGCTCTACCACTTTGATGATTATTGTTGAATACCTCAAAAAATTTCATGAAGATGCCAAATGAGCATGTCACAAACTTTGTCGCATGGTGGAAAGGCGTCTCCTACTCATTTGATATGCTACTGACACTTGACAACTACTAAAAATGTGTGCGGTGAATTTCAAAATTGAATTAGTCCCCTCTCCCATTACTCAGAATTATCCCTGGTGATTATGAGATATATCTTATAAGGCCCACCATCTATAATAAGCCTTGCAGCAAGCGATGAATTCCTTTCTGTTTTATCTTGTAGTTCCCACGAGAAGGGTCGCTAAAAACAGGCATGTCGTAGTGGCCCAAATAGAGGCCCCTGGTAAAATGTAGTTTTTACCAATAGAACCACTTCTATAGAATCACATAGGTACAGAACCTCAGGTGTAGTCTCCAACCCTGAAGCACCAACCTCATAATAAGAAGGCATCTCTAGGTAACGCACCACCACTGCTTGGGAAATATAACTAGGTTCCACCACATCGGTAGGCTCCTCCATCCCAACATTAGGGCCATGATCCCCGAGACCCCTTCTTAATAAGGACAGACCAAAAATACTCATTCAATGAGTATCAGGTCCCCGTTTAATTTTGATTTTCCGTGGAATAGAGAAAACTATAGTTGCTCTAATGTAGAAGTTCTGAAAAGGCGGATCTCACAGATCTCCCAAACTACAGCTCCTATAACCGAATCATGGGGAACACACATAAATTGTGCTATGTGTTTGAATAATGGATTCAAGACCAGGTTGATCATGACATAGTGTGGTTAGGCCCAACTCCTGCATAGCTGGCATGTGTATTCGTGAAGCCAAACATCAGTTGTGACATCCAAGGTTATTGGCATCATGTTTCTAATTGCAGGTCTCAAAATAATGATGAATGGATGAATCGTAGATTAGTCACCCATGATCATGGTGTTATCTGTGAATGTTGGAATTGAGCCACGCCTTTATATTTCTTTTCTCCATCTTTATCTACTATTCCATCGCTGACATATCAACTGCCCTATTCTCAGAAGTGAATGAATTGGTGACACAAGGGAAAGAAATCTCCCACTAATGTCATCGTCTTCTCATACTGTCGGTGAATTCTTTCCACCAGAGATGGATATCACCCCCAGAAACTATCCAATGGGGGATGATTCTTCTTATGAGGATCAAGGGAATTTTTTGGATAACACCATGGAGATGGAAAACCCCTACACGATTCATGATAATGAGGAGTGCCCAACAGATCCTCACAACATACCCAACCTTAGAAAGCATATATAAAGTCATGGATAGACTGATTTTTAGAATGAATTGGTCAATAATGTCAGTCGTGCTTGAAATTCCACCAAAACTCGACAGTAGGCCCAGCGTAGAGATTAGCATGCTGGGTATTCTCATCTGAAGTCATCATGTCAACCTTCAATTCCATTTATGTTACTTGATTAGGTAGATCCACCCCGACCATGTTATGATCATCCACACTCTATTATATACCATCCTTAGTAATATAGCCCACATCTTCAAGTCACTCTATGTTCTTCTACTACGGAGCAATGGGACATTCCAAGCACTATTCAGCCATTGGTTCATCCAGAAGGTCCCATCAAACCCCCTATCGAAGAACAACCTCATGTCTATAGAATTTCATGCATGGAACTTATATATGATATCCTAAATCATATTTCTAGCATTCTTGTGATGATCTCTTTACTTAAAGAACTTTTCTTATTGTCAGATATGAGGTAGGCCCTTGGTTAATCTTTTAGTAGCCCTATCTAGTTTGAGACGATGGTAGCAGCCGCTGAAGACTTCCATGTTGAGTCAGTAGAGCATACTGAATGTTATGACATTATCTATTTCTTGGAGAATATGAAGGATCTCCCATAAAAGGGCACATCTTCCCACTACACATCACCGACCACTTCAACGTGGTGGTGTTTCATTATTTTGTAGTTGACACAGGATTTGTGATCAACTAAATCCTGACTTAGACACTTAGAAGAATGGGGTTTTTTTAGGATGATCTGAGTCCCTCAAACTTGAATTTTCAAGGTTATGATAGGACAAAATAAACACCAGTTGACATGATCCACTAGAAGACCCGGCTTAGGGGTCTGGTAGCCAAAACAGTGTTCATGGTTGTCTCATAAGACACTACTTACAACGCGTTGATGGGTAGGCCATGTATCCACATGCACGCAATAGTCCTTTAATCGAATCCTCAATAAATTATATACTCTCTTAATGATTGAGTGGGTGTACTCCAAGGTGAGGTATCTCTCTTTTCCTCATGTGAATCCCTATACTTGGATGCTTACTATTACAAGGGAATAGATAAGAATATCCCATCTTATGAGTATGGACATTATACGACTGCAACCGACCCATGGACAACCCAAGATGATTCCAACATTTCCCAATACACCAATTAAAGGCTACGACCCTAGATTTGTGTAAATAATTTTTTGTTTTTTGATTAAGGGGGATGCACATTCCCATGTCTAGGGAAAACTGGAAGATCACCTCATATTCCTACAAACATCAGGCTCGGGTAATCCTAGAGCCCCATACTCCTATAAAGTATTGGGATGTCCATCCCATGGAAAGGACAATATGTCAAAATTTAATGGTTCTTCATGCGGGGATAAACTGATCAAGCTGATGTTTCGTTATTGCTTTGATATCATCAAGCCTAGACCCTTTAGTCGAACACTAGTTGGGATCAAGAAGATGACCTTTATAGCTATGGTATTGGAAGCAGAGAAGCCCCCTGACGTAGTGTCCAACACCGCTTAGGCTGAAACCCACTACCCATCAGGATTTGTGGATACACAGGAATCACTTATTTCTATGGATCCCTCTACCATTAAAGAAGAAGTGGATTTGGAGGATGCTCTTACCACTATTGAAGATGGTGTCTCCGGCCATGTTGATGAAATGGTAAAGGTGAACCTCACTAACGAGAAAGATCCTAAACCAACATTTATCTGCACTGTTATGCCTACCTAAGAGAAACAGTAGTGCATGTAGTTCATATAGAAAAATCTGAATTTATTTTCCAGTAGTTATATCAGGATTCTAGGGGGAGATTCTTAAATATCCATCCATATCTTCGATCTTCTAGTGAATCATCGTGGGTTCAAATTGACTCCCAAAATGATTCGCCGCCTCAGGGGGCCATGGTTGAGGCCGAGGATGATAAGCTCGTTATAGCCAACTTCATCAAGGTTGTCCAGTACTGTTTGTAGTTATCTATCAATGAGCATGTCTGAAAAAAGAACAAATATATCAGAGTCTACATCATATTTCAGTATCTTAACTGTCAATGTTTGAAGGATGATTTTCCCAATTTCGTGACAAAACTATTGATTGAATCCACCGCTATGTTCCAGGTTCTCTCCATCATGGATGATTATTTTCAGTACAATCTAATTCAAATGGATTTTGAGAAAAAAATATTCTATAACTTTCAGTAAAACACAATATAATTTTTTATAATATGTTATTCCCATCTGTCTAAATAATATAGGTTTCACCTCTCAGCATTCCATGAATCACATATTTAAGATGATCCTCGGGACATTGGTGGAATGCGACATTGAATATCTAGTGGTCAAATATCTCTAGAGTCAAGACCATCACAAAGAATTTCAGAACATGTTTGTTATCCTCCGTTCCTCACATATGATAATGAACCAATTGATTTGTGCTTTCAGGGTAACCTCCAAGAAGTTTCATGGATTTTTTGTCAGATATATAGGCATTGAGATCAAACCAGAGAAGATTAAGGCGATCAGTCATATGTCTCCTCCGAGCAACATTTGTTTGATTTCAATCATTCATGGCCACTTTTCATAGATACTTTGATTCACCACGAATATTTCATGAATGTTTAATCACTTTTCTAGGCTATTGATGAATGTCACTATCTATCAGTGTGATGAGGAGTGTCAGACCACTATTCAGTAAATAATGTCGAACCTGTTATGGACTTTAGTAATAATACCACCCATTTTCAAAAAACTTTTGGTCCTTTATGTTCCATCGTGAAGTGACATTTGGGTTCCTTTATTACCCAGATGAACTATGGGGTAATAGAGAACAATAACAACTATCTCAGCCACATTCTCTTAGATACAGATACCAGAGACTCCTATATCGAAAAAAGTTACCTCGCACTGGTGTTTGAAATGAAAAAAAATTCGACATTACTTGAAGAACGACGAGATAAAGCTACTTTCCCGAGTGGATTCTCTGAAGTACATCCTAAAATACACCATTTTGATTTGCTATATAGATAAGTGGGTAGTAATCCTCCAGAAGTTCGACACCAGGTTTGTCCCTCAAATGGATATTAAGGGGAAAGAATTGGCAGACTTCCTGGCCACCCATCCAGCTCTAGGGGACTGGTCCCTGGACCATGATTTTTTGTATAAGGCAATCCTCTCGATAGACCAAGCTATGTCGTTTTGGAAAATTCACTTTGATTGTGCTTCTCGAAGTCCTACGAGCAGAAGACTCAATGATCCCAGACTCAATCGGGTGGTCTTGGGTATCGTTTGAATCACATCGGGTCAAGATGTTCTTCCATATTCATTCATGTATTCAAAAGGCTTCACCAACAATGAGGTAGGGTATCAGAACCTCATTACTACTCTCAATATGGCCCTCGATTTTGATGATTCCCAGTTTCATGTGAAAGGGGACTCTAAATGAGTCATCATGAATATCAATTGTGATGATGTCGTCATCAAGAAATAGATCATACAAATATTGGAATGTACCCTCCTGTTGATGACCTAATTCCCATCCCATTATGATTTCACCATCGGTGACTCCACATCAGGGTCCCCACATCCCCCTAACATAGTGTTGTCTCTCGACTAGAGGACCCCCTTTATCGAGTACCTCCAGCAAGGCAGTCTCTCAGTTGATCAAGCCAAGCGCGAGAAAATCTGATGTCATGCATTGCAGTTTACCCTCCAAAGTGACCCCGGTCATTAGCATATCCTCTACAAATGTAGGTTTGATGGGGCCCTCCTCTGTTGAATTAAAGGATTTGAAATTTATTAGGTCATGAATGAGGTTTATGTAGGTTTCTACTGGAATAATCATATTGGGGTGAATCTATCTCACCAGATGTAGAGACTAGGGAATTCTTGGTCCTGCACGATCTGTTACTATATCAATTTTTCCAATAGGATACATGAATGAAAAATACATGATAATTTTGTGCATCGGATGCTAGAGCCTCTCCAAACTACCTAGTACTCTTGGAAATTTGCAGTCTCGGGACTCGATGTCATGACACCATATCCCTCAAAAACAGCCTACCCATGTAGGATCATCCTACCTTCAATAGATTTTTTTCCAAGTGGGAAAATGAAATTCAACTCAAGGAGGTCAAGACAAGTTCTATCGTTGAAATTTTTATCTACAATATGATCTACTGATTTAGTGTCCCACATTCATTTCACACCGTCAATGACACCGCCATTAGGGCAGCCAAATTAACGAAGTTTTATGCCATGTACAACATTTGTTATAACCATAAATTCTCATATTATGCACAAGAAAATTGAAAGGCCACGACATTAAATAAAACCCTCTATAATATTCTATAGAAGATGGTTGGTTAGAACCAAAAAATTTTGTTACAAAAACTCTCTAATGCCCACCGAGATTATTAGATAATGACTCGTAATTCTACCAAGGTGACCTCATAATCCATTGTGTATGGAGTGTAAGTTTTTCTTTCCCATAAAGATTCTATTGCATTCATTACACATAGCTGGATATGAATAAAAAGCACCAGTTATGGTAGATTAATTCTGTCTGGATGAATTGTTTGTGATCTATAAGAATTGGCTTTGTTCCTAACACAATCTAGAAAGGCAACCGAACAAGATTACTAGAGCTCTCAGTAAGATAGTTTGACTTTAATATTTATTTAATTTTGACATCATATTGGCCTTGAGAACGCCGACTAATACCTATAGGAAACCACCCAAACTAGAGCCCATGTGGTAAGTACCTTACATAATTCACAATGTTTACCCCAATGGTGTGTACTCTCTATTTACCATGGATGGAGAGTGTTTAACTCCTCACACCAATGCCAAATTCATCAAGAAATACTTTACCAGATTAAATAGTCCTACATGACTTTAAAATATTTCGTCTTCACTATGATGATAAACTGGGTGATTTTTCCAAGAAGATGTATGCAAAACTACTCAACAATCAACCTACATGACATTAATATTTGATCAGCAGATAAACTGAAAAATAGTTTGAGATCTATGACTATAATCAAATATCTAACATTTAATTTCTGCACAATGTTAAATACCACAATATTTCATGATCTAGGTACATCTTCACTACCATCCCCATGGAATACATAGGAATACTCAAATTCGTTGTCTTAGAGTCTAGCTCCGAATTTATTCCCTTTGACTATCCCCCCTCGGTGTAGTTTTCTTAGAGGATCCCACATGGTGTATCGTAGAATTCATTGACCCCATAAATGTTAAGATTACGATTTGCACATGATGTTTCCCTATTCATTATTCTATCATCCAATGTCCTCACCGCACAATTCTATATTGTTTTTCCCTTTCATATCTATGTATTACTTGATTCACATCATCATGATATACATACGAACACCCAAAAATTTAGTTTGTAGGACCATCCCCAAACATCAAATCCCCCCTTGGGTCAAATCACATGGCGTTGTTTAGGTTTTTTCCTTCATTCATGTCTATTTCATCATTACTGCACCATGTATCCCTTATATAGGAGATCTGCACCACATTCTTCATACTGCATGAAGTAAAACTCTACAAAAACATCCATGCTTCAGACATTCCCATTATTTGGGTCTTAATCATCTTTCACATTCAAAAGGACCCTAGAACATCATATATTCTAGACCCTAGGGATCTCATACCATTCCATCCCAACATCCTTTAGGATGTTGAATGATAAATTGATACAAGTCCCCTGTTATGAATATGGCCAGTGGTCGACACTCATTTTTTGTTCCAACATAAGGTCACACTATGTGGATTCCATGTTTCAAACATGATCAATAGACAAACACTATCATTAGAACCACTCTTATATGTCCCAAATATTAGGTGAAATGGTTTAATTTGTTCTGTTATCCCTTCAACATCTAACTGCCTTGGGCAAGAGTATTGATTTGGTCGGGATTGACACTTCCAGGTCTTCTTCCATAATTTTTGTATGCCTATATGATTGGTATAGCCTGATTATATTACTTTTTTCCCACACCAATCATTTCTACATGGGATTAAAAGCTTTTCTATGTCAATAAAATAATAAATGATCATGTATCTATGGTATGATTCCTATGACCCAAAACTATGATCATTGACCATCCTCACTGCAATACGTTAAATTCAAAAATGGCTAAGACATATCATCGCAGGTCTCTCAACCTTTTCAGCCTCCATGGAACGTGTTCTCATTCAGGATTGTGTGGTGTGGTATAGAATCCATGTCCACATTCACATCAGGATATTTTTTCGAAGCCACACATGTCCCCTTGAGACTTCCCTCCTTTATCCCATGTCCTTACCGCATGACATAAAATGAGATAATATTATCCAAAAACATGTGGGGTGTGATTCCAATCTTCATGGGATACGTAGGATCACCAAGACTTTTACTCTTCAGGGCCAACCCTATTTCCTCGAATCCTCCTCATCTTCCTGACCCCCTACCTAGAGTTACTTGAAAGTTAGTACGTGGTGCGGTGTGATCTTGTGTTCTCATTCACGTCAGGTTTCAAACAACCACACCATGTATCAATCCCTCCAGAGAGATCACCATTCCCTATTCTACACTCATATTTCTAATTCAGTTACCCTTTTGTTGGGCCTCTTAGACCAAAATGGTAGTTTACCATTATGCCCATGAAAAATCTGGTTAAAGACCATGATTTTTGGAATCTACAGAGACATTTAATCTCCCATTTTCATGATTCATCTTCCCCTTTATTTGGGATTTCATCATCTTTCACTTTTGAATGGACCCCCGAACGGCATGGATGCTAGGCCGTTGTGCTCTCATACCGCCTTGGGCTAACGTCCTTTAGAATTTCGAAGAGAAAATTGATACAAGTCCCACGTTGAGAATATGGTCAGCTATCTACACACATTCCTTTTCCTATTTCATGTCACACGATATACATATTGCATTTCGATCACAGTCAATAGTAATTTACCATCATCACACAGCCCCATCAAGCCCTAAATATATGTTGAATGAATGACATCCTTTTCTACTCCATCATGTCCATGTCGAATTTTGACACTCTTGGTGATATCAATAAGTGTGTGTTTTCCTATTAGGAGTATAAATTCACGGTGAAGCATCATTCGTGGCTCCACAAATTTTCCCCATTTCATGTATTTGACGTGTTTCAAAGACCTACTCCACCCTTGTTTCACAAATTGAGAGCAGCTCACACGGGAATATGAATTTGGTCATGGATTTCACCCGTTTAGAAGAGTCTCACATTTCAATGATCTGAGATATATGACCATAATCTGTGATCTTTCTATATTCTTTCTGCAAGTCATAAAAAACAACATCTTTTAGAACTACGTACATCTTGATTCAAATCCTCATGGGATACATTGGAATGCTCAAACATCTCATTTTCTGGTCCATCGTAGGTTCTACTAATTACTTCTTTAATTTAGGATTTTGGCCCTTAAATTCATAGAAGATCATGGTTTGGAATGTGTGGGTTTACATTCTCATTCAAACCGTGTTTTTAATATTCTAACCATGTACTACCCTTTTAAGAGCTGGTGTTCCCTGTGTTTTGTCCCGCATGACATGAAACTGCACATTCAAAACTATGTACGTCTTGGTTACCATCTTCATGGGATACTTATGAACACATAGATGTTTCATCCATGGGTCCCACCAATTATTTTCTATCCTTTTGTAGACCCTCTTATCAAGGATTCTTCCAAAAAATTGTTCATGGTTTGGTGTGGGCCTCATCCTCATTCTCGTCGGGTATGATTTATCACGCTATGCACATTCTCCCCAAAACATTGTTTCTTCTATTTGTGTCCAAAACATATTACTTAATACTATGTTTCCTAGTACGATATGATATTAAAATGTTTCTTCTTTATGTTAATACATTAAAATGTTTGTTTTGGTCTTATTAAATGACCTTAAACTATGACACTATTGTCTTGGCCCCACGATCAAAAACCACATCGTATTGTGATTTCCTCACTCAAGGAGACATCATGTATGGTTGTTGTTATACACCATACCATTTATTAATGCCTTTATAAGTCTTGATACTTGTAGTGTTGCGTTGATTCTCCATCCTTGGTTTATCACTTCACAAAAAACACACACATCAATCCTAAAGGACAAAAAAGATCTATCAAATGTGGATTCTTTTGTTGTGTGGGTCAGACCTGCATGATGGTATTGTCCCTAGAATTATTTCACTATCATGAAACTACCTGGACTACATGTTTCTTTATTCACATCTTCATGGGATATATTGGAACTCCCAAACATTCGGTCGGTGGGTCCAGCCTCAAGAATATTAAATCATGCCCTCTTTTTAGGTCCCTTGGCCCGAACTCTTTTGGGACCATGTCGGGTGGAGAATAACTCTTGGGAACAAATTCATGTCAGGTTTTTCAAAAATATCACCATGGGTCACCCTTGTATTTTACCAGCCACATAATAATTCAACGTCCCTTAACTAAGATCCTCTTATGGTAGCAACGCATCGGGCATGGCTACATCACCACCTTGTACACATTCCATTAATCCATGTCCCCTTATAATGGTCCACTCTATGACGATATGTTAGAATCATTCAACCCAAGAACCATTGTCCTTATATGGGGATTTGACCTCCTCTATCTGACATGTATTATTAGTATACTCTAATGTGTTATGACAAAGAACCCAAATTGCAGAGTTTTCACATGAAAATTCCTACATTTATTGTCCACCCTTCATTATCCCTTTATTTGGATCATTATCACCTTCTACGTATGAAGGGAACACCTCTACGGTCAGGTCTCATGCATTATTGGAAAACCGACTATCTTAGTCCAAGTCACAAAATGACCACATATGTCATTTTGTGATAGGTATTATATTTTGAACATGGTTAGCGGTCGAACATGATTTTTCCTTCCCAATTCCTGGATAACATGAAATTAATGTTTCATTTCGAACATGGTCACCTCATTTATTTTCTCTTTACACCACCATCATTGTGATCCAGATCATGGGTTCCATGATTCAAATCACTCCACTCACTTATGATTAAGTGAATTTTTGACACACTATTTTTTACACCCCCGCACATTGAGGAGAGTCCCACCACTTCTCCTTGATTCCCACACCGAGCAGGACTCATGTGGACTTCCAGGATTAATAGGATGTGTACTGATGTAGCTGAACCACACGCTCATTTTTTCATGTATGACATTAAACTACAATCTAATAACTATATATTTATTGATTCCCATCATAATGGGGTACATAAGAAAACAGAAACACTTCTCTTCGGGTCTATCTCAACATGTCATAACGTTTCTAGTCTATAGACTAATGAATCCCATCAGGAACACATGGCATGACAAGGACTTCTACTATACTCATTCACTTCAAGATTTTTACCATTCCACATATTTCTTTTCTGCACTACCATGTTCTCAACGCATGACATAAAATGTTGTTTTACCATGAACAAGTTCAGGATTCCCCATGAGTACAATTGCATTCATTAGATTCATCTCTAGAGAGTATTTCCTCTTCCAAAATTGGTCTATAACTACATTGTGCTCAAGAACTATTTTTGACTTGATTCCCATCCTTATGAGATATGTAGAGATTCCCATGAATTTGAATGCCCAAAATGTACAATGTTAAACTACGTTTCTATCATATCCATTGGTATGACGTAAAAATACATGTAATTCAAGGGCTTATATAGAGACGACCTCTCTGTAAATAGGTATGATCTATGATCAGATGGATACACTCACCTAATATGTTTCCACCATAGTGGCGTAATTTCAAGAGTGTTGGACTCCACTCGAACAACCCACAACTCCACCAACAACAAATTGGGTGCCCTTTATTTGGAATGTCACCCTCTATCATGCTAGAATTAAACCCCTGTAACTGTAATGATGCTCAACCTATGTCTCGTTTACTATGTTGGGATAACGTTCCAGAAGGCCAATAGAGGGAATCTCAAGTCAGGCCCTGTGTTTCAAACATGTTCAGTATTCGACCCTCATTTTTCCCCATTTTAGGCTAACTCAATAGGGATATTGTGTTTTCAATATGGTAAATAGTTAGCCTTGATCATCATGCATATCCTACAGTTTTATGATTTTTGGGTATCGTGATTCACACTTTCCTCTCACATATTATCAGATCGATTCTAACACCCATGGCGTTACACTGCTCGTGCACTAGAGCACATTGGGAAAACACAAATTTGACTATTCTATGAACATAATTCTCCAATAATGCCTCCCTATTTATTCTAGAAACCTAGGATGGTTCAATTATACCACAGATGCATGAATATTGGTTGACAAACCCAAAATTCAAATGAAGTAATGAAGTGTCCATCCCATGTTTCTCACATCAGCCACAACCTACATGAGATTATGGATTGATTTTAATCAAAATAAAATTGTGGTAAGAAATCATTGGAATAAATGAGAAAACAATTAATCCTTCCATGAACGTAGATTAGAAAAAAAGATATCCAATAACGATAGAGTTATGCGTTGGCCAAAATAGGGAACTTATAGGTCGACCCCTCTAATGGATATCTCCAGCGCTACCACCTTCTTGCTTGTAGCTTACTGAACTGATTCACACCCTTTGAGCTCCCTATTTACATCAGAATCTATGGAGCGGAGTTCATTAACTCTAATTTTCACTCTCTCTCACACTTCTTAAAACCAAGATCTTTGACGGTTTTCCTGTGTTTCTTTCCCCTGGGTTTTATCCAGCTGGTCCATCAACTTCTCGATGATCTCAAATATGATTCTAATGAATATGGTTCATTCATTTTCTTTATAATTAGGACACTGAACTTCTCGCTCATACTCAAGGAACATCTGTATGTTCACAGACATGTTCCAGCATTGGTCGACGATAAGAAATTAACTAATCACCTATATCTTCTTAGCCATATAATCATGGAACATCATCGGAAGATGATGAGAATCCTCACCTATGGTGTATAGAAGTCACAACCAAGTGAATAGTGATCCCATTATGGGAAGCAATTTTACTATTTGATGTTTGATAATGTTTCCAAGACACTTATACACTTTGCGCCGCATCATACGACTCTGCTCGGGTTCTTTAGGACTAGAATCATCTATCTTCTCAGGGTCTACTCGCTGCTATTCAGGGAATGAATCCAAAAGATCAGTTATAGGGTATCCCATTGGTATTACTCCCAAGTGGCAAGGATCTTCAATATTTGATAAACATTACTCTCTCATCTCTATTTCGGAAATTTTTCTCGTCCCAACATTAGACACCACCCTGGAAGGGATATCATCGGTGTCCACAACCCTTTGCTCACCAGTTGCTAGGGACGGATCGGTCTGAGAAGTGGGTTCTGAGTGGGATGGTGAATTCTGTATTGTATCCTCTACAGATGGTCAGGATTTATTAGCCTAACTATCCAACAATTTCGTGATTACTGCACAAAAAATGAAAGCAAGATCAACTGAGGTCTCCGATAATGGATACTGGTATCTGAGTAATGAAACATACAAGAGCATAGTGCATCTTCCTCTTTCATTTCAGTAACTTTATGAGCTGACACAACATAGATCCTTCATCACCTGTTAATTAAATAATGGGTGTCAGATCACCACCTTGTTCTATTAGGGCTCTTTCACCCCCTCGTATGGAGCTTTATAAATATTTACCTGAGAAAGATAATGGTTAGACTAATGATTATGAATGATGACATGATGAATGTTTAGGATAATAATTGAGGCATAAAACTAGTTTGTCAGGCATTTCCATGTTAGAGCAAGAAATTTTTCCACTCTCCCTAGGTCTCTCTTGGAAGTTTGTCCCCTGATAACCTTCACCTACATGCATCTCGTCAGCTTCCACTATTTATTAATACTTTTAATCTTTTTCTTCTTCTTCTAATTCACATTCTTCTATAACCTCATCATCGTGTTCATCGTCAGATGGTATTGATTATGAATCATGAAATTGTTCAAGAATAACTTTTACCAAGAGAGCTGCTTTCTCACTCATCCCCCACTTGTGTGAATATACATCCATGGACATCAAATATGAGTGTCGACGATGAGGGTTCACCTTGTAATCAATCCAAATGATTCCAATTTCTGGCAGCTGGATCCCATCTTGTACAATGTTTACCCAAAGGGCTTCGGGGATCATTGATTGTCATAGTGTTGACGAGGTTGACCACAACGCATGGAATATTATGTCCTCAAATGTAGAAACATGTGCCTTATCTACTTACTAGTAAGTTCCCTGGACACTCCGAATGATTTTTCATGATTTCATAACCCATTGGATGATGAGGGAATGGTTGCACTATGTGATATTCCTACTGCTGAAGACTAGAATGTACTGACGAACATTCCCGAATTGTTTCCAAACTCTCCTCCCCAAAATCCACTTGTCTACTCTCTTACTACCCAAGATCCACACTACACACCTTGAGCTACCAAACTCACTTCCGTAGAAGCCCCTCGGGATATGCCTCTACCCAATGTTCACCATACAATGTTGAGATCCTAGCATCATTCCCAATTAGGGAAAGTCAATTACCTCACCAGATCTATATGTTGTAATAATCAGCATCATTTGACGAAGAATACTTCAAATGTTCTCTCCCATGATATCTCTATAATCCTTCTTCGACATCTGTTGGATGTATCTAAACTTATCAGAAAACCTTGACGCCACATAGGGCACACAATGTATCGTCAATCAACCCAATCCACAAGCACCCCACCTTTAATTCTTGGAAAGTGTACCCTTTGCTCTAGTGATCCATGCCCGTCATATATCATCAGGATAGATGGTATGGGGGTTAATGTTATGGTAAATTTGGTGTTATTACTGATCCTAATCCTTATCCCCTCTTAATTGAGTGTTAATGGCATGATGCTGAAAATATATAACAATAGAGGTCACAAACTAATACCCACATGATAAATGACATTTGGAAAAGTTTACCCACCCCAGTTAGATGAGATCTAACCATGAAAGAATAAGAATGGGCCACATATCCTCTTCAGAGAGACTCCTCATTAAATATACCCAGAATGGCTTACAGTCAGGCAATCACAGGGGCCCCCAGTTTAAAACTCTGATTGGATTCCATGATTTCATCCATCACTAATGTTGTTGGGGAGACTTCCATCATTGTATCCATTATTGGAAGTAGACACCCAATCATGAACATTGTGAGATATCTAGCATACAAATGTTATGGTCTTGACTTTAATCCACATGAAATCACAAGGATTGATTTTCCCCAATTTCCAATATCCTCCAACATGACCCACTCTTGGTCCTTTGAGTCATGGTCAGACAGAACATTCATCTCCAATGAATAATTATAATTTGGGATTTATGCACAAATTGGATGATCCTCTTTAAGAAAAAAATGTCTTTTAGAAAGTCCTTCACCCCAACCACTCCTTGGCCAGTTCTAATAGACGCAATGTCAGGATGAGAGTCCGTGAACTGTCCCACAATATATTTTCTGTTATATGAATATTTTCATACCGATGCCTATCTAGAGGGATAAACCAATGAAATGGACATCACAAAGATGGATTCATACCACCCCATTTTTGAGATGAAAGGTGTTGGTATCATGGTACACCATGAAAATAGCTCCGCCCTAAGTTCTTGCTGGATGTAGTAATTGAATTTCGATTTCCATACCACCTCAAATATCCAAATGTGCCCCAATTCTACTCTGAACTTATTCAATTATTGGCATACCCAATATTCCCAAGGCCACTCATAGGCGAAATTGCCTCCGAACCTCAGGTCCCAATTCTGTAGCCAATCCTTGGTCTCATCAGTGAAACTCAATCAGAAGGTTCTCGTATAATGGGCGGGAGAATCCTCAGAAATTGGCTCACCCCCTAGGATGTTTCTGGTCCATGGATTGAAGAATTAAATGAACATGTTCCCAATTTCTCTAGAAATATGTCCATTTTTTGTAATGGTGTATAATTTAAGAGCATCCTCACGCATCACCCATGAATGTGGTGTGTTGACGTCAAATCCCAGAACTAGTACCTCCTCTAAAATACCAATGTTTCATATATGTAAGTTGTTAGATATCACATAATCCTACTTGACTTTGGTCGACATATTGACGTGAGCATGGTTATCAGATAAAATATTCCTAGAATCCTAAACCATAGGGTTCACAACCATTTCAACCCTCAGAGTAGCACACATTACTTCTCCCCAACATCACTCTAATCAGAATATTTTTTTGGTAATGTCTGAAAATACAAAACGTTGAACAGAAATCCAAGACGTTTCATGAAAAACAAAAAAGGTTGCACAAAAAAACAAGGGAGCGGTGTGTAAAATAGGAGATGCGTGAAAAATTAATACCAATTTCAGGGAATTCCATGCAAAGATGATTAGATTCCTTGTTCAGTCAAGAGATATTCATGTTCATGAGAGCTCTGAATCTTATCATGAATGAAATCCGGTATGGACCATGGGACACCCAATGATGGTTATAGGAGTGAATTGGTTATTTCTCTTCCGAGAAAAAGACTACACACCACATATTCCATTTTCTGTGCACCACCCTCAATGCAGATAGGTGTCTTGGAGTTTCCCTCAAAACACAACCAATTCACACCCTCATCGATCTGATCCACAGGGGGAAATTATAGACACTGAAATCTATCGATGGCCTTAGGAAGGCATCCTTTGGAAAAAAGAAGGCATAATTCCACTCAGAAACCAATTCTGGGATAACCCAAAAGGTTGCAAGTAAAATCCATGGGGTGTCCATAAAACCACTTCCCCACATGAGAAAATTTTACAACCTAGATGTATTTTTTACACAGGCATAGAAATTTCGTCATGAACAATGAATGGGATAGATTATCTGTACAGGGTGAATTCCACATGCACCTGTTGCCCCCGATCGCCTACAAATAGAAAGGAAACCCCTCACTTCTAGATGGTGAATAATTTGAACAATCTTTATTGCGCATAACAAACTTATTCCATGTGAAAAATATGACTTTTAGGTATATCATTTTCTATGATAGGTCTCCCTGGCATCTGCCTTCATGCGGGACCAATAGGGCTTGAACCTCACCCAATGCCTTTATTGATAAATAATTTTCATGAAAAAATAATCCAAATGAACTCAAAACTCTCCCACTTGTGCGAAAAAATCCTCAACAGACATGAAAAGCTCATCCAATTTCTGTGCGGACCTCACTTATCTGCGCAATATCGGCATATTGTGTGCAATAACTATCATTTTCGGGCTAATTGTGTGAAAAACCTTTCTTTTGTGCGCAATTCTCTCTCCGTCTGTGATCCATTGAGCATGTATTCAATGTCACTTTCTGAGAAACCATCTTCGGGTGCTTCTAATACAGAAAACATTTATGTTACACACTCTTACCCCGTGGGACCCCCAGGATCATACGATGTGATTTCAGTGACCCTTGGGTGGCACATTACGTTACATTTCTTATAGTTATGCGTCTTCTAAATGGTAGGATATTAGATTTATCTTTTTTACATATCCAAACTAACATAAGCCCCTAAATAGATAACTCTACAACACTACCTCACCATGGAATTTCTGATGCCTTCCCTTACACAAGGGTTTGGGGGTGTCAATTATGTAAGGCCCAGCGGTGCAGAGTAAACCCACCTCATCCGAGTTATAGGATGTTAAACATCCAAGAAATATCATCCACAACATATTAAGTTATACTATGGCCTCTACATGTGAATTATACACATGGTTAATGACTTAAAAAATTATCCACGCCCGCTCATCTACACGGGAGTCAGATCTTCCCCTTATTGAATGCGATCCTCTTTGTTGGAGAAGCATATGTCTGGAGAGATAGGAAACCATATTGGTGTAGTCCCCTATCCATTATTGATTGATGAAAAATCCCTACTCATCCTATTTTCTTTTTTTTACATAGAATATAAGTGTCGTGGGCACCATGACCTTCGTTACCCCATCCCTCTCCATGTTGGAATTTTCACCATCGGGCTTTCATCCGAGGGTCAGTCCCAATATCTATCTCCATGGGAAGCTAACCATGCATAATCCCATGATTCCTATTTGCGTCTATTACCACACGTAAGACCATATTTCCACTTTGTGAAAATAACTATGAGTAATCCCCACTCCACTTTCCAAGGAAGAAACTTTCCTAACACGATAGTCAGGTCTTTGTTCCCGCTTGTTTCTCAAACCGAGCATGGCTTGTGTGGGCATAGAGTATGTAGTGACCATGGAATCCCTCATGATCCACCATAGTATATAATCCAAAAACTGTTCCGAACTACGTGGAATTTGATCCTTGTCACCAAGGCAAGTTACATGGGAATCTTACCTGAGGTTTTCTCCAACACCTACTTGTCCCCACCCCTTCACGTCGGTTCACCTTTGCACTACATGGTGCTAAATTGTATTCACCATTCCAATCAATGTGGAATGTGATCCCTATCTCCTTGTAAGAGAATTTAGGAAGCCTCAATGAGGTTCATGACCATTACCCATCTGTCCCGACCAATTCATGTCGGTCCACACTCGTCCTACATGACAATAATATGTACTCCTATTTTTTTCCTTTGAGATGTTTAAAAGTACCCATTTGATCTACAAGTGATTTTATCAATGACTCCTATAAATGGTAAATACAAAGCCTCCTTTTGGTTCAACACCCAATCAATAGTAATGCATTGTGATCCCCAACATGCGGTAAGTCGTTGGAGCCCCAACTAGTAGAAAGTTGTGGGATCCATAACCCTCGGTAAGCCGTTGGACCCCAACCAGTGGTAAGCCGTTAGTCCCCAACCAGTGGTAATCCATTGAAACCCCATTCAGTGAAAAGCTACTGTCAACCCCATTCAAGATTAATTTTTTGTGAGCACCAACCATTTGTAAGACGATGGAGCCACAACCAGTGGTGAACCATTGGAACCCCAACTAGTAATAAGTCATTGGAACCCCAGTCCACAGTAAGCCATTGTCCACCCCAACCATCAGTACGCTATTATATCCTTATACTATGATAATCTATTGTTGTACAGAAATAATGGTAAGACATTGTAGTAAAATTTGATAGGACCCACATCTCTAGTCCCCCAGGGCTTTAGACCATCCCATGCGACTAACCATCTGTAATACCTAGTAGATCGTTGGGTTGTTTTCTTATGTATACAACCCGATTATATGCCCCCATCCCGATCTATGTAGGCTTTGATTCCCTAATTCAGGGATATATTGGATGCCTCCCTGAGTTTCATGCCCATAAATCATGGATCATTGAGGTCACATCCTCAAGAAATTGTGTTTCAGGAAGGCCATGACCTCATCCCAAGGTTCTACTTCCTCCGGATCCCATCCATGAGTTCATTACCAGGGTCTACCTCCTCTTTTGTCACTTCACCCCACCGAACTATATGGACATTGATTTTCCTCTATGGGGATATGTAGGAGGGCCCTTTGTGGAAAAATCCTAACATCAAATCCCTCTTCACGCGAGTTCCATTTTATTATATATCCACTCCCAACCATCCATATCCGTCTTGATTCTTACCCAGGACGCCACATCCCAGTAAGATCATTTGACCCACCTTCTCATTACTCTTAACAATAACTGGGTAACTAACCACGCTTTAGCTCCAAAATTAGTCTTCCCTCCTAGGGATTTACCAAGATGAACCACTCTTATTAGTGTTCTGATCTGTCTCATCCATCTCTTAAATACGTTAATCTCACGACATACCAGGTGTTAAACATGGGAGGCTAACGAAAAAATTTAGAATCTTCCCTATGGCATGTAATTCACCACACTCGATGGGGTATACCTCGGGCTTCTATGAACACAAGAATCCGAATCATAATTGGAAGAATCAAAGATATATTAGTGTTACAACATCTAGATATGCCATATATGTCCAATGTGACTACTCCTCTGATCGAATTTTGCTGCCCTGACTTGACCCCTTAGAATGTCCTGACATAAGTCACATATTTAATCATCGTGCATGATGACATGGAATTGGTAATAGTTTCATAAAAAAATGTCTTAATCATTAAGAGTTACCCAGACCAGGTGACACGTTCTGAGGAAGAATCCACAAGTGGCAGAACTGAAATCCCATGATCCCATTTCGAACCAAGAGAAAATGTCTCTGAATAAGGGATAGATGTCACCTTCCATTGGAAAGTGAAAATGTAGGGAAACATAACAAAACATCCTAAAAAATAACAGATTCACACCCTAGAAGAAACATCAGAAACAGTAATTAATGATAAGGTTTCTAGAAGAAAAAAACATAGTTGGCGATGATATTGACCATAATTAACCAATTTTTTATCTATATATGTTATTATTCATGAGTTTGACATAATACCAAAATACTCTAAACCTAAAAGGTCCCTATCTATATAGGTTATTTAATATTATTTTGATATAACATATTTTTAATGGTTAAAATGTTTCATGTTTATCAATACCAAATAAATAAATAAAAATACTATACATTTATCACCATATATTTGTGTTCGGGTTCATGGTAGTTATACATATTCTATAATTAATATCCATGTTATAACTTGTATACCACAATAAATAAACACGAGCCATGGAATTAATATTTTAATAGAAATGAAATTGAAAGTTATTATTTTGTGGACTTTTATGAATTAATTTACTCTAATTAAGTGTAAAAATGATAATAATAGTACAATTTTTCACTATAACTATTGATGACACCACTGTTATAAAGTGGTAATTATAATTATTGTATATTTAGAGATATAATAATAGTTAATTATTGTAAAATGTAAAACCATGCATTTTAGTAGAATAAATCTCTATATGACCTACATTTGTTCAGTTTTTGGGATGTATGTAGCTTCACTATGGTTTTCCTATGGCCTAGACCTATCTAGAAATTAATATTTATGGTTAGAACCGAATTATATTTCGATAATGTTTAAATTAGTGGATATCACATCTTGATCAATGATGGTTGATCCATATGATGAAAGATACAACACTTCACACCTTTCCCTTAAAAACTATACTGGGGTACTATAAGGATAACTAATTATGGGTTATGTTGAATTAAAGAAAAAATAAATTTATTAATAAAATGAAATTTACTCTGATGAAACATTTTTTACTCGTCAAATCATATTTAACTAAAAATTATAATTCACATAATTATATGTTGAATTTGATAAATTAGATTGAATTATATGAATATTAAAAATAAAATTAGCTGATTAGCAAAATTTAGCCATTTTAGGTAAAATAATACTCTATAAAAAATATTTGAAAAATAAGTTATATACTATATCATATATTTTTAATTCTACTAAAATAAAAAACATATAATATTTGGGTTATATTAGTAAAAAAAATAATTATTGGCTTAATGAAGGTTATACAGAACTATTGGATTTAGTGGGGAACATTATATATAAGAAAACATAAAAATTTAATACTTTATTCAATGTTATTAATACTAACCCCATGCAATCATCTTTCCACTAGCCAAGATGGAATATTATCTTGACATACCTATGAATTATTACCTCATATGTATATATATATATAAATTCAATATATGTTTTTTAAGAGAAATACTAACAAGATAAATAGAGTAAATATACCATATTTATAACACATTAATTCCTATTTAAAAATATATTTTTATAATAATTTATTAACTCCCACATTATGTATTTCCATACTTACACGTCAAAATTATTATTACATATTTAAAATATTTGAAATGATATATTACTCAAATATTTCATATAATAACAATTTTATAAGATAATATCATACTAATGTAAAAAACCCTTTTCCAAGTCATTTCAATTCACATATACATACCTATTATAGTAAATAACTCCATGTATAAATTTTCATTCTGATATTCTATTGAAATCTATTTTTATGTCTTTATTATATCATATATCTATGTTAGTTACATTATCTCACATTCTAATCCATTCATAAAGTATTGAAATACTAAAATTCACATAAGAGACATGCAATTTTGTATTGTACCATTATACAAAAACAAATGTATATCCTATATTTTTTGTATTATAGATAATTAATTTATATGATAGGGGATTTATCAATATAAGTATGATAGATATTTATCTACTAGATCATATATTTGGTCTCGATTTAATTAAACAAGATTTGTTCACAAATTCAAATTTTACATCAAAGCATGTTGTGCCAGAAGATTCCACTTCAAATCCCTCATGTCTATCAAATATATAAAATCACTAAATAATTTATTTAGAGTCTATTTATCCGTACAGTTATTGTTATCATACCATATAATATACTTGTACTTGTATAGTCATATTGGTCAACCTAATATTTAAAAATACTAGAAAACAATACAATTCGATAATCTTAACTACGTTGGGCAAGTTTTCATAAAATTATAGATCCATAATCATACATAAAAAGTTAATATATAATTCACCTATAAATCCTTATTAATTCATTGCTTAGTTAAATTAACTGCCCTATTAGTATAATAATTTTTTATATATAGGGAAATCATATAATATATGTTTCCTTGTGAAATTATGTTTTTTAGTTTTTAAGTAGTTCATTCTTAAAGATTATGTCATATGTTTACTATAATATATATGTATATGACCGAATTCAATGGAATTTAATGTATTGTTTTTGTCCAATAATTATATAGCGACATAGTTAACTTTTATGTAAAATTGGACTACTTACTTTTTTATTGGGTGTATGCATTACTTATTATATATGATGTCATTGTATTAGAACGTGATGTAATTATTATAGGGATAAAATTATGAATTCATGTTAGAATGAAATGGACGAGATTATTTAATGAGATGAGTTATTATAATCATAAATATATATTTCTATATCAATTCAACAATTTCAACTTTACATCTCATAATTAAGTATTCAATCAAAAAATACAATTATTTAATTTCATTAGAGATTAGTTGAAAAAATTTCATATTTCACATTATTTCTTCAAACACACCCGTAAAATACTCATCAAATGATATTTATTTAAATATAATAATTCATGTAATTCCCTATTGAAAATTCTTACATAAGGAGTGGTGTTAAGAACTTAGTAAGGGAAAAACATATCAACTAGATTTAAAGGGTTCATTAACATGGTTTTGAAAAAACATTAACAAGGAAGAAATATATAATTAAAATGAAAATAAAATCATACCATTTTTCCATTTTTATGATAAATGTACATATAACCATTGTGATATCACTATGAAATCATACATTTAAAATTTCAAAAAAAATTGGAATATGACTCCATAATCATAAACCCTATAGGATAATATTGGAATGTGCTAAAATAATGAAATGTAGACACTTATAAGTATATTAAATCATTAAAATATTTTCTTAGGTAACTAATATCATTTTAAAACGTAATGTTATTTTCAAAACTAACTGAAATCATTCACCCATATAATGTTGTGAGAAAAAATCATTGTACTAATGACCACACATATAATTGGGAATAAATAAAACTACATTCATGACGACACATAATATTAAAATTACAGTGATATAAAACATTACCCATTGATGTGGAGGGATATATCATAACGAATATTCACATAATGATGAACAACACACATTAATTCCATATGAAATGAAGTATATAGTTTGTCAAAAAAATCCCATGTAATTAATATTTGTTATATATAATCTCAAAATTATATTATATAAGATAAAATTAATAATTGGTTCATGTAATTCCAATAATTCATTCCATGAGATTAATTAATTGATAATATAAATTAACAGATGATTCATGAAACATAACCCCATAAGGGATTAATTTTTTGGAGGTACTAAGTAAAATCAAACTAAAATTGTAATTTTATTTCATAATGAACTTTAAACATTTTAATAAAAATAAATAGTTATATGTTGATTTAACAAATAATTTCCAAGAAGGTGAAAATAATTTTTACAGAATAAATATTTTTTGATACCATTATAATGAAATCTAGAAAAATATTACATGGAAAAAAATTTGGAGTTGAAGATATAATATAAATAAAAGAAAAATAAGATTAATTTTCAATAATATATGAAATTATCATGAAAACCCAATAAATTAAAGAGTTATAAAATTTCATATTATAGAAATATAATGATAAATGTGATAATTATAAAAAATAAATCATTTTATGAAATTTAAATATGAAAAGCAAAAATTTATTCTAATAAGTATCAATGATATGAATCAAAATTATATTTCCTGGAAAGTTTGAGTTTTCCCATATAACGTCACATCCAACTCATTCAAACAGGGAACTATAATAATGAAATATAATTTACCAAAAAAAAATAATGAAATATAATATTATATATTAAATTGAATGTATATTTAAAAATATAATAAACATTAAATAAGAAGTATTTTGACTCTTGGAATGGAGATTGAGTCACTGAAAATTTATTTATTTAGTAATGAATAAGATATTTGTAATTTAATGTCCAAACATGAAATTGAATCATAAATCCAATTAATAAAAAGATAATTGTTTTATAATATGTAAAATAATTATTATATACATCACAAAATTGAAAATTTATTCATAATCTAGAACAAGTACCAATGAATGGAAATTCAAATTCAAGAATCATACCACAATATAATTTAGGAATTAGGAAAAAAGAATTTAATATTAGATAATGAGAAAGAAAATAATATACATAAAAAATAACTTTTAAATACAATATTGTTAAACTAAATGTTTTAGTAAAATTGTAACACCATAATATATTATGTTAATTGTTTTTGATAGCTTATACAACACAAAAAATTTACCTTAAATGAACCATGAAATGTTATTATGAAAATATGACCATTATATTATAGTTATTGAATTAGATGGTTTTAATTATATTAACGCCATTGTGAAAATTATATAATGTTCACAATCAATACAAATATATTGATAAATTGAGGAGTGATAAGAACTCGATATTTAGTAAAGTAAATATATTCATCAAAAAATATTATTTCATAAAAATGGGTTTTATTTTAATATGTGATACAATATCATGATTAATATTAGTAAATATTAGAAAATTTATTTATAAAAAGGATATTTTTTAATACTCATATAAAAATTTTCTGAGGAAAAAAATTAGATATTTTTATTAAATAATTAATTTCTATCAAATAGTGACATATATTGATTTTAATTGAAGAATATATTTTTATTTGATGTAATAACAAAAGATAATTTTTTTAAAAAATGGATAGAAATAATATTAGTTATATTATAATATTTAAAATTCAATTATTTTTATCGCAAAAAATTTTATATTTTAATTTGGTATGAAAATGTTAATATATATACATAAATGATTTTTTTTAAAATATTTTGTCATTATGTTTTTTATTATTATATTATGATAATTTTTAAACTTTTAAATAGTGAATTATAAAAAATCATTCAAAACATTTGATATCATGGTCCAAATTTTGGTTTAATATCACTTTTATTTTTTGTCACACATAGTAGAATCCATGGAAAATTATAGTACCATAGAAAATGGAAAATCAGGTAATTGTGGATAAAAATAACGTTATTAGCCCGTAAAAAATATCCACAACTTTGTTATGTTGCATTTTATGATTCCTTTATTCTCTTTTATTTGATAAATTTAATAAATAACCAATTATTTTTACTTTATATTTTATTTTTACCATTATAGTTTTTGATTATAGGATCATGTCAAAATAGTCATTTATAATATTTTAATATCACTAATTAATTACCTAAGTTTATATAGAAGAATAATTGATTATAAATGTACATTTGAAATATAAAATAATTATCATTTTCTTAAAAAAATTAATTTTTAATTATTGAATTATTTCACTAATTATATATACAGTGCTCACATAGTATTAATTTAATTAACAGAAAAATAAAATAAAAGTTATAAAAATATAAGAAATAATGAAATATTAATAAAATAATGATTCCCAGGAATTATGAATATAAGTATGATATATTTATTATTTTATAAATTTTTATATTTAGATTCTATTGTTGAACTGATGTTTTTAAATTCAAATTATATGAATAGAATAAAAAAATGTCATTAATGATATTTTATAAAAATATTATTTTATAAAATTATGAAAAAATAATAAATATACTATATTAGGCCATGTGAATATTATTTGGCTGAAAACAAAAACCATGATAAATTTATGGTTACTTTTTACTTTTAGGGTAACATTCATTATCATTATGAAGTGAGATGTTTTAGTAAATATTAAAAAAGGTTAATGAGTGGATAAAACAAAAAATATTAATGTTGTAACATAAATAAGACATATATAAATTTTACAAAATGATATTAAATTGACTAATAGAAATACAATACTCATATAATATCAATTATGGACCCTTTTAGGTGAAACAATTTTATTAATTTCATACACATGAAAATTCCAAAAATGTACTCCCCTCACTTATAAACGTAGACCCATTCTATCTTTCGTTATACCACTTTGATATGCCTATCCCAACCAACCCTAACCAATTTTATTCACAAAAACTGTATCTCTTTGAAACTTGATTTGGTCTTATCAAAATTCAATCTCTATGGCCCTTAAGAATATTTATAAAGGTGGTTAGTTAAAGAGATAGTAATCGTCATAACAAAGCCATTTTATTATTCATCTTCTATTACAACCATTAACTATACACTAAATAGTAACGTATTATAAATAAATTATATATAATATTCTAATAATTTTATATATAGATATAGTAATTTTTTTAGTATCTTTTTTCATTAGATAAGAAGCTAAACCACTGCTTCTGTGCATGGCAGACTACCGCCTCACGAACTGATGAATTTTTTTATCACTAAAACATATCAATAGTTAAAATGATGGAACCAACTATTATATATGATAATTTTAAAATAATATATATTCTTATAATGTTTTATATAATATAATTTCTTACCCTTTCATCTATTTTAAAATGATAACATCACTCATACGTATATATGTCTTATAATCTCTATGAAGCAACACTGTTCATTTTCCATATACAATGTTCATGTATTATTATAAAAATGTATATCATAAATAAATAATAAATTTATAACATTAATATAATTTTGAATATATTTAATCTATACACTATTCATAAAAACCATAAATTTATGTATCTATTTACGTTTATAGTGTGTATATAATTAAATTTAATATTATTGAAAATAACATCAATATATTCGAGGTGAATAATTATTAAATTCATTTCACTCATTCTATAATAACGTTAAAAATAATAGATAATCTTATTTCTCCTATTCATTGGGTATGTTTTCATTCTATATCCATATTTTTTAAAAATGTATTATACAAGTAATTTTTATTAACAAGAATGATTTATTAAGGGTGTTTTTGGTTCTTGATACTTTGTATAAAATTTTAAAGGAATATTTATAACTTTTCCAAAAAATTACATTTAGAAATTTGGTTATAAAAAGTCAAATATAATGATTTTTAATGTGTTTGGTGCTAGAAGACATTCTCACAACCTAAATAGTATTATACTACTTAGCTTCTTTTATATGTTTTAATCATTTTGAAAATAATAAATAGTTAGTGAAACTGTATTGAAATATTTATATTATGTTCTCTAAATTATATTATACTTCTTCGAAACCAATATTTATCATTAATTGATTGTCATCTCCCATTGCGTGATAAATTTTTTATCCTTCGATTAAAACATTATCTTTTTCGTGATCATTTTTAACTGGTAAATAAATTTCTATTAAATTGATGTATTCATTTTTTAATGGATATGAATATTTTATAAATGATATACCATTTCTCTATATGGTATTTTATTTTGACGTTATTTGATTTTCATGAAAAATATTCATATTCCATATTCATTATCAGTAAATTTTTTATAAGGAATATTTTATTAAGAATTAAATTAATTATTTGATATAATTGAAGTGAACATAAAAAGAAGAGAAGCGTGGTTCCAAAAATTATAAGTCACCTTTATGAATTTATCGGCCTCATGAGATAAATCAGTTGGATAAATTTATTAGAATTTTTTTGTATAAATACCCATTGAGTAAACTGTATTTCAATAATGGTATCTCCATAAAAATATCATGATGTCTCACAACATTATGTATAATATTATTTATTTTATTTTTTTTGAATCCATTTATTGTATTCCTTGAGACTACTACAATGATATTATCCACTGGTTCATTTCATTCTCATGTTATTTATTAAATAGAAAGTGTTTCCATTAATTTACATTGGTATATTGATTATTCCTAATTTATTCAGTATATCATCAACATTATACTACCATAAATGGGAATTTAAGATCAAAATTTACTAATTTCTTCAACATTATATGATGAATGTTGTTTTATATAATATAAATTGTTAAATATTATTTCATATTATATTTATATTTTATTTTAAATTTAATATGGGAATCACATATGAATCTAGTTATATAGGACAATTAAATTGACAAGTCATTACTAATTGAATCCATTGAATTATATGACAATTTGACAATGTAGACACAAAAATTGGGTTACTAGACATTTAGTTGTTAATGTTTGTATTTGATTAAGTATAAAAGAATAATTAAGAACAAGAATTATGAAAATATATATCATGGAAAATATCCCTATGAAATAAACAGAGGTTACCTATTTTTTTTAATTTTACCATATTTTTATTCAATGTTATAGAATAAGTGGTATTTAAATGAAATACATACATATATAATTACTATGTGTGGATGTGATTTTAGAATAGACACATCTATCATAATAACCCTAAAAAGATTGGGTCTAGAATCTCTTTTCCATCAATTTGGTGCACAACATGTGTTCACTTACTACACCCCTTGTTTGACACTCTTTGTGGGATAAAATTTTGTTAATCAATAATTTCTGTACTAACCATCATAATGAATGAGGTATAAAACCCCTGGAAACCTATAATATTATGTAGTGAAATCAGAAAAGCCTAAATATTCTTTAGCTGATAACTCTATTATTGATCACATGTTTAAATTCATTGATACACCTTTTCATGTTTTATGTGATTTGTGATTAACATGATTAGGGATCTCTATTAGAATGTGGTACATTAACGATGGGGAATTTTCTACGATATCACAGTGCAAATACTATTTTGCAATGCGACCCTATCAAAAATGATGTATTATAGAAAAGGGCATCAAAAATATTGTTTTTTTCAACAGCCTACCACAAAAAAAATTTATTCGGAATGGGATAAGGATCAGTTTCAAATAACATCATCATGATTTTTTAAATACCTCAATATATTGACCCATCACAAATAGTACTTGATAGGGGCTGGTGGGCAAGTCGCAAATATAAATACTGAGATTTTGAAACCATTAAATTCGACGGGACACGTTGCAAATGTTTAATTTTTTTGAATAAAATAATGACAATAATAAAAAAATATTATTGATATTAATGAAATATTATTATTATTATTAAAATAAAATAACATATATAATAATTAAATAATATTCATATAATAAAAATAAGAATAATAATAATGATAACATAATAATGATAATATTATTATTATTAATGATAATACATTACTAACTATTAGAATTTTTTACTTATTAATAAAATTTATTTCTAATCTGTAAAATTTATTACTAATTAATAAAATTTATTAATAATTAATAGAATTTATTAAAAATTATTTTAATTTATTAATAATTATTATAGAATATTAGAAATTATAAAAAGTTATTACTAATTACTAAAATTATTACAATTTATTAATAATTATTACAATCTATTACTAATTAATACCCATTGTTTCAATTTATTACTAATTTTTACAACTTATTACTAAATTTTAAAATCTATTACTAATTATTATAATTTATTTCTATTAATTAAAATATATAAATAATTATTAGTATTTTTTTAATAATTTTTAGAATGAATTTCTAATTATTAAAATTTATTACTAATTATTAGAAATTCGTAGAAATTATAATAATTTATTAATAATTATTTAAATTTATTACTAATTATTTGAATTTAATAATATTTATTACTAATTATAAAATTTTCAATCCAATTATTTCGAATTGTTTCAATTTTTTACAAATTGTTGCAATTTATTACTAATTATTATAATTTGTTACTAATTACAATAATTAATTAATAGTTATTACAATATATTAATAATTATTACAATTTTTTCTAACTATTATATTTTAGGACAAATTAATACTAATTTGTGAAATATATTAATAATTATTGAAATTTATTAATAATCATTAATATTTATTACCAATTATTGGAATTTAATTGTAATAATTATAATTTATTAATAATTATTATAATTTAGAACTAATTATTATAAATAAAAATAGATTATTATCATTTATTACTAATTATTGTAATTTAATACTGATTATTAAAATTTATTACTAAATATTATAATTTTTTAGTAATTGTTAGTATTTATTACTAATTATTACTAATTATTACTCATTATTAGAATTTATTACTAATTATTACAAATTTTTTTAATTTATTTCTAATTTTACAACTTTTTAATAATTGTTAAAATTTATTACTAATTATTATAATGTAGTATAAATTATTAGAATTGACTATAAATTATTATAATTTATTATAAATTAATACAATATATTACTAGTTATTACAATTTATTTCTAGTTATTAAAATTTATTAAGAAATGTTATAATTTATTCTTAATTATTACAAATTAATGAAATTTATTACTAATTATTACAATTTATTTCAAAGAATTACAATTTATGACTAATTATTAGAATTAATTCCAAATTATTACAATTTATTACCAATTATTAGTATTTGTTACTAATTATTTGAATTTATTACTAATCATTATTAATTATTATAATTTTTACCAATTACTATAATTTATTACTACTAATTATAATTTATTTCTAATTTTTAGAATTTTAATCTAATTATTATAATTTATTACTAATTTTTACTTATTATTTCAATTTATTACGAATTACTACAATTTATTACTAATATATATATTTATTAAAGTTGTCATTTTTACACCATGTGTCTCTCCAACAACAATTCACTAAAATATCTCATATCCATCGTACCTCCTTCCATCACATAACCCTCTCTACCATCACAATAATTCTCTTCGACAACCACTAATTCGAAACCACTATATATCTGCCTTCATCAGCATCATAAAATTTCACTGAAATCAATAACTCAAATCATGAGATTGTGCTACATCTCGCTACTCCATCATCCCCACTTACAATCTCCACCCTGTTGTGAATCTTCTACACTATCCTCACATATACTGATCTTCTCCCCATCAGAACATTGCTTTTCCGAATCACCGATTCGAAACCCTCAACTGTTTTCACTTCTTCTTCATCGGACGACTTCACCATGATCGTTCTATGAAATCTATGATCATCTATGATTGTCGACACACCGTCATCAACTCTTCTGATATCCGTGAACTAGGATTTTGTATGAAACTCAATTTGGTTTCCAAAATATAGGGTTTCAAGTCCTTCTTCGTCAGCTTCCAGGCCTCTGTTCATCTTGACATTCATGGCCGATCATCCTTTAGTATCTGTATCATTTTAATTTCTGTCAACAATATGTTGCAACCTATATTACCTATTTATCGTTACAAACTCATAGTCATTCAATCTTTAATCTGGTTATGATATTATCTTTCATTTCATACTGATTTTTTTAATTTTTTTGTTCTCTGATGTAAACTTACTCATATTTTTTCCTTTTTAAGGTTTTCAATGTGTGGCCTATATTGATTTCAAAAGAAGTTTTGACATCTAATATCATGTTTTCTCATGGTAATGTGTTGGTTCATATGATGATTTTTTCCATTAGAACCCAAGATGTGCGTTCTACTGGTAATATGACACTTTCCAATGATATCTATCTGAATACCCTCCCACAGAATTGGATAATATGATATATAATTTGATACACCTCCTGAAATCTCTAAAAATATTTTTCATGGATGTCATGTGTAAGGTATTATTCATCATCATGACCATGTCTAGTCATTCTCAGACTCTTGTGGTATGCGAGAAGTCAAGATGGTGTTATGCCAGCCAACTAGAGGGTGTGCCAAACTTATTGAGGGATGCTCTTTGAGAAGAAAAAATGTTTTATTTCCTTATCATTTGAATCATTACTATGTGTGTATCATTATTTAGGATATTGGAAACTAGCTGATGCATTCATGGTTTCTCCTTATCCCTTGCTTCAACTATGTTTTATTTTATTTATGGTCATAGATTTTAAGGTCTATGTTGTGAATTTGGTTTATTAACCATCACAAAGAAATAGTATTGTGATTGGAAATTGATGTGAGTTTAGACCATCTGTTTGATCATATGAAGTGGGTACCTAGAGATTCTGTTGGGACTATCACTACATTCTATGAATTTCCATTAAATCTTCATGATTTATTATTTAATTGAAATTTTATCAGGTAATAACCTATCTTTTATTTGTTTCTATTTTATTGTCTAAATTCATTATGGAATTTTGGATTCATTTTTCCTCACATGTCGACTTAATCAGATTTCAACAATCTTCCGGATTACATTGTATGGATTCAGTGGATTTAAGGAGATGGGATTGCATCAAATAAAAATTTTAGGCATGGTATTATGACTGTTCAATTAATGTTCCATCCCCACAGTCCTATAGTGCTTTCAGTGGAACCTTCTCTAAGCATTGTATTTATTCTTTCTCTATTTATTTTGTTCTTCCATTAAACCTCCTTATGCCTTTAATTATTCATTCATTTGTCTATGCCTATGAATATTCAATAGGAAAAATATTAGAATTATTATATAATATTATATATTTTAATTTTATAATCGATGATATGATTAAGCATAATAATAAATAATTCCATATATAATTATGTAGCTTCAACAAAAATGTAGATTATATCACTTTTAATTTAATTAATGATTCAACTTGAATAAAATATTAATAGGTTAATGTCACTTTTATGTTATCTATATAATTAATGTACAAAATTACAGGTTAGGTACCTTGAATTATTTCTTTTCTATAATTTTGTGATTATCATGGGCAGTTTTTTTGTATGTAATATTTTTCTTTTTAATTATTTTCATTTCTAATTATTTATAATCTAGTGCATGACAAGGTGGTGCATACCATGAAGAGGTACTGAGAGATAAAAACATTACAGTAAATAATATTATCTTTCACTCCCTCAATATCTCACAATCTAAAACATCCATTATCCCTATATTCATATATATTTATTAGGATTAATTTAATGATTTTAAATTAGAGGAATCTCAAGTGGCATCTGATAGAGGAAGGAGTAATATAAGTTTATTTGTTAGTAATTATATCTCTATTTTTAATCAGACATTACACTATCTCCTTTACAAAACATATCATCAATCTGACATGGTAAAAGGTTAGTTCATTTACTAATATTGTCTCATTAATTTCTTTTTTTTTGACATGGGGGCCTTATTTCCCATAAATATTATTTGATGTTGTTTTCAATTTAAATGTTGGAAGTTGATGTCATTTAATCATGTCTATTTATAGCCTCCATATTTCATCTCATATATGAATTTTTTATTCTTCTATTCAATCTAGGATTTGATACACTTAGCAGTTTTCAAATTATTATATAAAATTTTAATTTTATCTAATTTTTTATGGCTAGATCCTCTCTATATCATTATAATTCATCTATGTATTTATGATATTCATTAAATAAATACTAACATATTGGTTCCCACATGAACCATATCCTCTTAAATTTTGTTAATATACGTTCTTGATATTAACCTGCTCTTTTTTTGTTGTATAGCAACGATTCTGGTTTTTGACCTATCTTTTGACATTAAACCATATTCTATAACAATTTTTATGTTATATATCAAAGTTTGAATGTATTAAATAATGGTTGATAGTTAGATAAATTCAGATTTACCATAATCTGATCATCTTCTGATGGTAAGAAATACTGATATTGATGGTATATTATATTTTTAAACACATTCCACAACTTATTGTTTTTTACTGAAGTAATTCATAAAATGAATTAAAAAATTGTTTTATTGTTTTCTAGTTAAGGTTAGGAAAAATAAAAACTGGCCTCATATTTCTATTTCAAGGTTAGTGAAACATTTGTTTCATGCAACCAGTATATTTTTCATTGATATTGAAGAGGTTGTGTCACTTATAAGATATATATTTTAATTTGGATATCTATTTGAGTTTTTATAACCCAAATGTTTAGTGAATTTTTTGATATTATATCATATATTTCAGATTTTTTTGACATATATTCTTTATTTTCTAAAATAGTAATTGATGTTGTTCACAATGTTATTATTATAAGTAGATTTTATTGAATCATGCCTGAATTCATCCTATAAATTTCATCTAATACAGATATTTGGTATGCTTCTATCCTATCTAGAAACAGATACACTAAGCTTTTTTTAAATACTAAAATACTATTTAATTTGAATTAAAACATTTATTGCCAGATCTGCTCCCTATCATTATAATTCATGCAACTCTTGTCTTCCCCCTTCTCTAAATTGAAAATAACTCAACCAAATTGTTTCCGGAACAACCATGGTGAGTTTTATGTGAACATCAAGTGGCCATTTTCATCTACTCGTGGATACATCATAAAAACCACTCTCTAATTGTTTCTCCACTAGAAGTGAATGCAGAAACATCCAAGAACCTCACATGATATCAAGTGATCATTCATGTAAAATTATTTTATATTGTTATTTTTCCATTAATCATACTTTTTATCCCTCTATAGATTAGAAAAATTTACAGATCTATTTCTTGATGCTACACCTCAGTTATAAAGAACATTAAATCCAAGTGTATAAAGCCTTCACGTTCAATCTATTGCAAAATATATACTTACAAAATATGGGTTTTTCTATGGGAACATTGAAGTGAATTATCATGTAAATGGAATTAGCTATAAGTAGGCAAATAACTTGGTCCACAAATCAAATTCCCCCATTCAACTTCAAAAATTTAAGGCTCTTATCAAGCATGACAATCATGTAGATAGGATTTCATTGGATCATCTTATTTGCAACATTATATGTAATAAAACCATCTACTCTAGTTATGATGACGTTTTGGGGAGAGTTTCCAGAAAATTCATAATATTCCAAGTAAAATCGATTATATCATATCTTCTTCTCACCAACATTGCATGTATTTCATTCAAATTAAGTTTGTATTCCTAATTTGGGAAGCATGTTTGGTAAACCCTAATAATGATTTGTACATAAATGTTATTTTGTTTTTATAAAATCTAGTTATGTTGTTTATTATTTGATATAATGAGCATAGGTTTTCCATTACATTTTCTACATTTTTTTAATTTATTACCTATTTTTCTTTGGAATTAGATAAAATAATTATTTGTATTAGTAAAAATTGATATAAATCATTAAATCATTTTTATTTTTTTATAATGTGATATATATTATTTTTATTGAGTGAAATTGATATAATTTGTTTTTTTTGTGTTGATTTTTGTTTTTTATTAAATTATAGGTTTAGGCTTTTTATCAATCTTTTAGCCTTTAACTGAGTGAATGTTATGATTGGTAAAATCAATTAATGGAAATTAACAGTTTCTACTACATGTCGGTGCGACATAAGATTGCTTCATTTGCGGGCACGATGGTGCACAACCCACAGACAAGGGAAACAATCCATTCATAGTAATGGAAAAGATGGACATGCAAGAGAGAATACATTTTTATTGTGTTATTCCTAATGTGATATGGATTATTTTTATTGAGTTATATTGATCTGATTTGTTTTTTGTATTGACTGTTTTTATTATTAAATTGATTGATAAATGTTTATATAAATATTTTAGCATAATGATTACTAATTATATAGGATTGGAAAACGTTTAATCTTCAAATATGTGAATGTACTAATTGGTAAAATAAATTTAAGGAAATTATTAGCATCTACTATAGGTAGGCAAAACTTATGTATGGTTCACATGTCGTCACAGTGGTTCAAAACCCATAGGCAAGGGGTGTGATCCATTCTTGGTAATGGGAATTTGTGTGAACATTCCTGTGACTCTGACAGAATGACATAGTTGTGGAATCCAAGGGATGCTAATGGGTAAAAAATCATTTGCAAAGAATGCCACTAAGTATCCACACACATATTATGTTGGTTTTTTTATAATGATCATAATTTCAATAATTCATTTCAATTATTTCTTCAATAATTTAAATAAATTATCCATCTTAAATACGAAAAATAATTTCATATTCCATAAATATTCTACTAAATGTATTCGAATATATTTTTTAAAAAATTATCATATAATAGTTTTTCTTACTCACTGATACTAACTATTTTACAGATTCATATTATTGTGAACCCAACATCTAGAATAATGGTTTTGTTGAAGGAATAATTCACATATATATGTATTCATGACCCAATACTGTTAAAAATTTGACTATTTTATTATATAAGTCAACCATAGTTTCCTAAATAAAGACTACCAGGAACACATTTTGTAATTTTATATTCATTTCAAAATGTATCTTTTATGTTTCCATTTTCAATGAAATGTACCTAATTCAATATAAATTTTTCTTTTTTATTATTTTAAATGTATGTTGATTCATGTATACAATTTCACAATAGTCAAGATAAATTTTCATTTTTTTATATATCATTTGTGTATCCCACTATTATGAAAATTTATAACAAATTATAAATTTATTTCAACATTGTATATTACTAGCTTATAATTTTAACTTATTTTAAATTAATTTTGATTCTTATCTTTTAAAACTACTATTGCTTTTTGAAATTAAACATTAATTTATAAAGCTGTTCAAATTCATGGGCGAGGACCTAGTTATTTTATTTTATTGCTAATTTTTAGTATTTATTAATAATTATTATTATTTATTATTAATTACTTGAATTTTTTTACTAATTATTAGAAATTATATATAATTATTAGAATTTATTACTAATTATTATATGTTTTAACTAATTATTTGAATTTATTAATAATTATTACATATTAATTGAATATATTACAAATTATTACCAATAAGTACAATTTATTAAAAAATTGAAATTTATTACAAATTGTTGTAATTTATTACTAATTGTTACAATTTATTACTAACTATTACAATTTATGACTACTTATTACAATTTGTTACTTATTATTAAATTTTTTTACTAATTATTAGTATCTATTACTAATTATTTCAGTATATTACTAATTATTTTAATTTATTAATAATTATGATTAATTTTTTCAATTTTATTACTAATTATTTCAAATTATTATTAATTATTACAATTTATTACTAATTATTATAATTAATATTTAATTATTACAATTTATTTCAAATTATTTGAATATATTACTAATTATTTGATATTATTACTAATTAATAGAATTTTTTACTAGTTGTAAGAATTTATTACTAATTATTAATAATTAATATATTTAATTATTAATTATTATAATTTTATACTAATTATTATTATTTTTTACTTAATATTTTAATATATTAAAAATTATTATAACTAATTTTTTATTATTATTATTTATTACTAATTAATATAATTAAATTCTAATTATTAAATTTATATTTAATTATTCATAACTGTTTCAATTTATTACTAATTATTCAAAATATTACCAATTATTAATATTTAGTAATAATTACTCAAATTTATCACTAATTATTACAATTTATCACTATTTATTACAACTTATTATTAATTATTACACTTTATTACAATTTATTAATAATTATAATAATTTAATACTAATTATTATAACATACCACTAATTATTACAATTTAAAACTAATTATAATTATTTAATACTAATTATAATAATTTAATACTAATTATTATAACATAATACTAATTATTACTATTTAAAACTAATTATTTTTAATTATAATAATTAATATATAACTATTAATTAATACCAACTCATATGAACTGTACATAATTATTTTAAAAAATAAACCTATAAATGATAAATAAAACTATGTAATTATAATTTAATTTAACTACACCTAATTATCAATAATTATCAATAAAATAAAATAAAACAAATTAGGTAAAAATAAAAGAAAATGATTAATACCTTAAAATTGATGCTTTGGAATGATATAAGCTTAAAATAACAACCCAAAAATTAAAATTTTAATCTATAAATTATTTTGAGAGAAAATGTCCACTAGAGGAGAATGAGGAGTATTAAATTGTGTGAAATAAGGGGAAAAAAGTTGGTGTATATATAGGTTAGATTATTTATGAAAAGATTATTTGTGATGGAACTCCCATAGAAAATGTACACTACCCTTATTAATTAGGGGATGAGGTTAAAATGTCTTTTGTGACGGGGCCCATACCAAAAGACAACCTTTTGAAATAGTATTTGTAATGAGAATAATATCCCGTTTCAAATACTAATAATGGTGACAAGTATTTGGAAGGGTCTATAATTGATCGTTGAAAATACCCTTTCCTGCACCAATCCTTTCACGATGAGAACCATCAGCTCATCACAAAAAACCTAATTATTTTTGATAGGCTGGTTCTGCTATCGCAAAAACTCCCTTCTGGGGGACTATTTGGGACAAAGCACTAACCCTTCAAAAATTTCCACTTTCCCATAGTGGACATTTTGGGAGAATTTTTCAAAAATACAACACTTTGGTTTAGTATATATCTTAGTGAAAAAGTTTAATAGGAAATAATTCATTTATATTATTTAGGAAGAACATTAATGTTATAAATAAGTTCCATTATTAATAAGATCATTGATCTAATGATAAAAATAATCACTTAATTTTATTTTATTTTTTGGAAAAAAATAAATGTATAGAAAAACAATGTAGTTAAAAGTGGCTTCATCATTAAGTGTAATTTGGATGACATTCTTAAATTTATTAAAATTTTATATTAATTATATAAAAATTGTTTTATAAAAAGGATAATTTCCATTCAATGAGACAACCCATCACATCTGTTAAGGCCATGTGGCCATAACCTGCAACAGAAGGGAGACAAGTGTGTAGTTCCTACCACTAGCACACATGATGTCCCACTAGTAGGACATTGTTACTATTACATAAATGATTTTATGGATGATGAATCTTTTGGTTTTGGGAGTCATATTACATGATCAAATTATATTTTCTTTTTTGTTTTTAATGTGCATCAAGATATTTGGGGAGATAATCTATTGTTTTGAGTTAAATATAAATTGTAGGTTTAATATAATGGGTTATTTGGAAATAATGTTATTACATTTTTTGAGCTTTATGTTGAAGGTTCTGACATATCATTTGAGGATAAAATGAACATTAATTTTGTTCTTTTAGCTATTTATTTATTTTTTCTTTTGTTATTGAATTTCTAAGAATAATATTTTATTTTATCAAATAAATGATTATTCATATTAGATATAAGCATACATTATATAAAAAATATCAATTTCAGTGAAGTCATGAGGAATATCGTTTTATTATTATGGCGATTATGTTATTTATTAAAAGATAATTTCAGTTCTTTGGCCTTTGGAAATTTATATAGAATACACATAATTTTCACAAACTTATTATATTTATGTTTAAATATGTTAAATATTAAATATTTTATTTTAATGTAAATATATTTTTAATTTATATATTATATATTGTAATATAAATACTCGACTATATAAAAAGATTTATAAACAAAAATTATATCCTTTTAAATTCTTTTATAATGAATGAAATGTCTTTCTAGAACACATTTGATTATTATTTAGTGTTTGTTAGATTTTTGATCAACATGTTCTCTATCACACTCTATCAGTCCATAGATAAATCTTTTATCCACAATGATTATATTTATTCATCCTACCAATATTCTCATTACTTTGGAACAAGAATAGTTGATACTTTATGTAAATTATTTGTTTCCCACTATACATTTTCAAAGGAATTTTTATTATCCCACTATATGATGTGGGTTTTCATGAAACACATTTTCAAATATTTAACCCTTAATAAATCGTATAAAAATTTGAGGAAAATTTTAAATTTTATAGTGGTATAATGTTACATCCCTATTATTTTAAAAATAAAAATATGTTTGATAGATTATACAACATAAGACTCTAAGAATAATTACACCTTGAATCATTATTATAAAAATATTAACATTATAACATATACAATGAATTTGCAGGTATGAATAGTATTAATCAAATTAATAAATATATATAGGAGACCTAAAAAACAAAAATGTACTAATTTATTTTCATGAAATACGAACCAAATTTTTAATAAATACATTACAATTTTCAGAAGAAATGTTTTAATCAAAAATGGTTTTTATTGTTTTTTGTAAGAGATTATTATAAATATTCTCTCATAACATTAAATTATTAACATGATTAAAATTATATTATTTTTGAAATTATCTAATATAAATTATCTTAAGATTAAATTTTGTTTCTTGTTAAAAATAATAGTTTTTTAGTGAATTGTGAAAACAATTTATTTTTATTGAAAATAATATTTTTTTCTTTCGGATTTTAGAAATAATAATGTCTATTTAAAATGATTCATAAATAAAATAGATTCTATTTTATTTTGAAAAATCCAATTAAAAATAATTTTTTAGTAGTTAGTTATAATGACAGTTTTAAATATAAAAATGCATATTTTTTAAAAACTATTTTCCATTATGTTATTCAGTTATATTCTATATTAATTTCTACCACTTATAGAAATTATATATTTGAAATGGATTTCATATTTGTATTTATAATGATATGATTTTGTAAATAGTTCACATTTATTTTGAGGGATTGTGAAAAACAATTGTGGTAAATTTTATCACCATGGTAAAGGTAAAATTAGGTATTTATATTAGAAATTATTATTATAAAGAATTGAAATTAAATAAAACACTTGACTTTAATTAATTTGATTAGTTTACATATCCTCTCTTGCCAAAAATTGTACAATATAATCCATGTAGTTCATCAAATCAGCTCATCATCCCTCATCACATCCCCTTATAGAAACCAAGTAATTATTGGGAGCCATCATATCCCCTATAATTTATATAATGAATATGTATTATACTATTGGACATCAGAACCCATAAACAGAGTGAGTTAAACCAGTCTATCATAACCTATACATATCATACCAATAATAAATATTAGGATTCTATATTATGATAAACATGTGTTAGAAATAACCAAAATCCAATAGATACCTCTACAAATATATATAGGACAATAACCACTAGGTATACCGGCAAATAATAAAATCAAGAGAAGATATAAGTGTAATAACGGGTAATCTCCCATCTATCCTCCCCATAGGCATGTTTGGGGAAAACCCTCCCATAGGCTTCTAGGTATCAGTCACATTATAAAAATGGTTGGAAACACATAAAATTTAGAAACTTATAAGATATAGAATTTCTCACAACCACACTAAGGGAAATTGCATATTCCTAAGATCAATTAAATTTATCATCACTCAATCACCAGGAATCCACTATAAGTTTCAAGATATCATTTAATAATATTATAATTTTTAAGATATGTGTTAAATTAAATTAATTTTATTTAAAAACATTATATTAATTAATTCATTGTACATTTAAAAACATTACTTCAAATTACATTCTATTAACAAAAAGATCGAACCCCATTCCATTTGGGAATAATCCAAAAGAGTATATGGTCTTTTCAATATTATTTTCTTTTTATTCTAAACACCAAACATATGGGTTATAGAATTTAATTAAATTTAATTAAATTTTCATAATTATTGTTTCTTTATGAAAACATCCTATCCTACCACATGAGAGCGGCTTAACCAAGATTATACAGCTACATCAAGATATGGTGAATTGAATTTAGCTTAAAAAGAAACATGACTATCCAACTCTGAGATATATTCAATAAGAAAGTATCCAATCAATCACCCCCACAAAATGTACTACTACATTCACACCATTCCATAATCTTTATGCCATCCTGAAAACCATTCTGCATATCACCATGATGCTTGATATCATAGGAATCACCAGTTACCACATATTCGATCCTCCACACGCATATAACCTGATGTTTCACATGATCATATAACAATTTGTAAAAAATGATCACATAAAAAACACAAAAAGTTAAAAAAAGTAAACATTGTAAAATGGAATATTATTCGCTTAAACTAGTTATTCATCCTTCACATGATATCATACTCTAAGTACCCTAACATAATGAACATAGACTTCACAAGTATTAGGTAACATCAACACTAAACAACTAACTATACCAAATAAATGATTCAGATTCCATATTGAATAAAATTATTCAAGTATCATATCTTTTAAAATTGGGTTATCTAAGGACTCAGTTATATGATGCGATTAAGTTATTTAAACAACTCTCCTTTCATTTTACATCTTTAAAAATCATTTATGAAAAAATTATCATTATCAATCCATTATTCCTTTTTATTATCAACATGAATAACATCCTAAATTCTATTACCAAATTATATTAAAACATGGTATCACAATTATAATGTAAATGAACACTATGCATAAATTTTATTTAACGAGAATTATAGAATTATTTATCTTTTTAAAACATTTCATATCATTTATCAAATAAAAAAATTATTATATTTACATTAATTTGAAATTTTATCTGGAAAAAAATAAAAGCATAGGAAATAAACCATCTATAAAATGAAAATAAAATATTGACCACTAACTTTAAGATGTGGTGGAAAACTGTTTTCAATATAGAAACATCACGATATCACTAACCATAAACAATTATTTCATTAATATTTATATACCTTTTATTATATTTAATACCACTACCACCAAAAAATCTAATGTATAATAAATTTATGATTTCATGTAACATAAAGGACTAGAATAGAACCCCCTAAATAAAATAGAATTTGTTATAGAAATAGTTACGAGATGCCAATACAAATATCAGATCACAGATCCCATGGGGAAACTATGATTTATAATGGAAATAATTGAATGAAAACATTGGTCAATTACATGGAATAATTTATTAATATTATAGATACCAAACTTAATAGGATGGAAAGATAAATGACATGAAAAATGAGGTCAAATTATAGAGTACTTTATAGAAAAGGATAGTAACCACCCTCAGATCACCATGGTTTGATATATAGATGGTGAGGTTTTATCCCAAAAAATGGGATTGAAGGGCCTTCTAAAAACCCAATATGATCATTGGTATCAGATAGTTTTACTTTGGAGAAATGTGATGATATGGAACCCATGTGTATTTATTGGATGCCTTAAAAAAGTAAAACCATGGGGCAACCCATTGAACTATTTCACATAGTTGGATGACATTCATGAATCTAAGGCATAACACAGGGGGAAAATCCTTTTTCAATTTATCCAAATCACATCTAGAAAAATTTACGTTCTACTAATGATCCTATTTACCCAGTATAGGGATAATTCTCTTCCCAATACACCATTCAACAAAACTACCTCACCAAAAGAGGGGTTATGACATATACTATACACTAGTCTAACTCTACCAACATATTTTAAGAACAACCATCACTTCATTAAACCATAGTTTCGTCACTCACTCCACAACAACTATACTATTTTATGATGATGTCTAACTATATATCACAATCCTTAGCCAGGTTATGTCACAAACATACCTCTATTGCACACCATTCATAAAATGTTTTTATCTCTTATATTTTTTCTAAAGACAATCTATGCCACATAATTGACTTCCAATTTTAGGTATCCAATAATAAGGATTATTCAATATCTCCACTTCACAGCATTAAAAAAATTTGATGCTCCCACCCCCTTCCCCATTTCCCCTAAATTCTCCTTTGAACCTCCACTGTGTTACTCCAACAAAATAAATAATAATAAATAAATAAGATTTTATGAATTGACTTCTTACGTTAGATATCTATAAAACCATTATCAATCATATGAATTCATAAAAACACTAAATTATAAGGAAAAAATAGTCATCATTCTCAAAACCACCCCATTATATAACTCTCAATGATTTCTACAACAAATGTTCTCAACTAATACATTAGAGGAAAAAATTGAAAAACTATGCATGAAAAAAAATATATCTGAAAATAACCTCATATATTGAATACTACTCAAATGAATGAAATTTAAAAAAGGAAAATAATTGGGAAATATCTTGTGAACAATGAAAGGGACTAAAATAATAGTATAACAAACATTAAAAAGGGACATCAAAATAAAAATTTCCTCGATGTACTATGACTTTTTCTTAGACAATCATTCATTGGCAGTCTCCTCAACAAAACCATGTTACCGCTTGACATGAACCAAGGGAATAAAACACCCATAAACACCTTCTCCTTGTGGTTAGGTTTATTTACATGATGCTCTTTGATGGTCTCATCAACATCAATGTTGATATCATCCTAATCAATGATGTGAGACTCACCGTGAAGCCATGGATAAATATTTGAAACATGAAAAAAATTATGTATCCATACCATATTTATGGTATGTGATATCTGATATTCCATATATCCCACATGTTACAAAACCTAAATGGTCTGAATAAGCTAAGAACAAAGTATAAACCCACAATCAAATGTTCACTGTGCATAATGAAGAGTAACCTTCAGGAATAGATAATCTATAAATTTATCATAGGAGGACCCCTTATATGATATGAATAATATTTTTGATGATAATATTCTACATTTATCCTATTATAAATATCCTAAACCATCTCTACCATATTATATACAATTTAAATCCTAAAAACCATAGTAAAGCATAACATATAACAAATGGTTAGCCAAAATGGTCTGCAATTGGTTTCATACAAATGGTATAGTAAAAACTATTTGTGAATGTAATCATGACCAAGGTACATTCTTCATATACAAACCTACACAATATATTATAATATAATTCAAAATTTCATTAATAAAATTGATGGTATGCATTGTTTGATATCCTTTTATAAATAAAAATTCATTTTAAGAAATAAATGAGATGAAACATAATGATAGAGACCTCTCCAAACCATATAGGTAAAATGAGGATCATGATCAGAGATGATCATCTTCAGAACTCTTTCGAGTCTCGCCACCTTCTATAGATAATTCTTCTACAAAACAGTGACTATGATTAACTAATTAACTTTAATAAATTTGGATGATTTTAACTAATAATGCATTGTTATCCATATAAAATTGAATCCCCCCTAATGTTGAACTATAAATGTATTGAATTCAATCAGGATGTCCTAGCACATCAACTAAGAAAAATATAATGGTTGGGGAAAACCACTGGGAACATGATTATTAGACTTCAACATAGGGAATACCAAACATATGGGCACAAACTATGAAACTATAGGCCTCATACCATGCCACCAAAACAACCCTCTTAGCTCTCAGTATATCTTTTTCAAAATAAGATATAAAACCTAGGGAGATCAATGGAACTCATTGTGAACCATATCACACACTTTAAAGAGATGAAAATTATTCCCTAGAATATATCTTTATCCTACGAAAAACCATCAAGAGAAAAAACATATAGAACATAGACTCTCCATAATTCAACCACAAAATCCCTCAGCAGGAACTCCTCCACCTAAAATACCAAATACGACTTTAGTATAAATAGAAAATTAAAACCCCATCCTTTATCCTCTAAAATAATAATATGTTCCACTATGAGTATTTCATCAGACTGCTATGATATCTAGATATATTAACAACATCACTATGAATCTTCATTCATACTGCATTAGCTACAACATTTTCCTTACCCTATGAATATGAAATATAATGGTCAAAACTATACAATAATTCAATCCAGATTAGATTTTATAAATTAAAATCAAGCTAGAGGAGTACATATCTCATGCACTTATGATATATAAAAAATAAAAATGATCATTGAAGAGGTAATTATTCCAATATGGAAAGATAATTAAATATTATTCCAACATCAATTCAAATATTTCATAACTAAGATCAATGGATTTGACTTCTAATGTCCATAATAAATAATCAGTCACTACAACATGAAAACAAAACCCAATGTATGATTTGAATTAAAAATTCTGAAAATAAAATCCCTATATAGGAAAACATTGAACTAGATTGATATCCATAATCACCTCCAAATTATTGAAAAAAGCCTAAAAATAGCCATAGCCAAATTACTATTGATTGTTTTAGATAATGTTTGTCTTATTAGTCGAATCAAAATAAAAATTGGTTATGAACATCCTATGGTATTCTATAAATCAAAGGAAACTTTTCAACCGTATAATATTCTGTGTGATACCCAAGAAATGAATTCCTAAATTGTCAAAGTCTTTACAACTTTTCCTTATTAATAAATGCATGTCCCAATAAAATACATTCATAATCTCATAGATCACACTTCAAGGACATACTAAAGAGTTTCTACCAACAACAAAAATCAAATAATGGTATGTAAATACAATAACTGTTCCTCTGTAGATGTAGTGTGCACAAGTTATTCATAAATGGAAACCACCATGAACTGATCAATAATATCCATGAATAATTAATTCATGAAACCCGTGATCAATGATATAGTGTATAAGGCCCCAACCATAAACCTTACTTAATCTTGAGTTATTACAAGATTACACATTGAGGATCTTTTCAGGTTTAGATTTTTAGAGAATTAGATCATAAAACTTGCATTACATTCCACATTTAAACAAAGTGGTTTCATAAAGATAGTATTAATTTTTTCCCATCAACAAAAACATATTTAAAATAAAACATGGATTCTTTCTTGACACTTCCTTGACACTATCATCATATCATGTACCTTTCCCTTGACCTGTGAAAAACATTTCAAAAAAACATGGGATGAGCATAAAAAGCTCAGTAAGGGATATAAAAATATGGAAAGTAAACATGAGTTCATATATAGATAATATTGAAATCATACATTACCCATAAAACATAGGCACTTTAACATACCTCATCAAATCATAAATAAATAATAGAAATCATAAGACATAAAAGGTAACTTGAGGCATTCATAACATTCTTACCTAGGGAGTAACCCTCTTGGTTACGTTTGGAATACCCACCACAGTGTATTCTCTAAATCTCTTCAGAGAAACCTTAACGTTTCACTCCTTCACGTTACCCAATGAATTGGAGAGCTATATCGGGCTCACCCGACCTTAGTTTATCACGGAACCACCCGTTTTCATAACAATTCCCAAGAACCATAACATAAACGTATCACATAAAACATTCATAAAGGAAACATAAAATTTCCACATTTTAATCACAATATAACATTTTAGGATATTAAAATAATAATTCCATTCAAAAAAACCCATTTTCAAAACCATTTAAAACATTTAACAAAGAGATTTTTTAATCAAAGCGTCCCATACCACCATGAAGCTTTTAACATTTTAAACCATTAATATCGATACAAATAAATCCTTAAAACAATTTTTAAAACATGGATATTAATAAGAACAAAACATTAAAACATTTAAAGCAATATTTTGGTTAAAGGGGTTTTACAAAAATTAGAGACACTTGAATACAATAATTGAGGAATAACATTTAATCAGATCTTTATAATATCATGAGAATAAATGGATTCATGATATAATATTCCAAAGGATAGTATATACACCATATAAGAGTGAATTGGTGTATAACAACTATGAAGTCTCAATAGAAATGTAAAATGTGATGAAATCGCTTATAAAGAAGGTATCCTTAAATTAAGGATAAATCAATCTGTAAATTATGTGTGAAAAATATAAATACACCCAATATAAGTGGATATTAAGGGTAAAACAATAAAAGGTCATTCACACATATTCAAAGGATGACATATTCAATAAATACATGTTGAACCCCAAGAAATCGAAATTGGGTTAAAAAGTTCCCTTGGTAAAATTCGATAGCCTAACGACGTCACTTCAAAATTCAGAAAATGAGTTGATGTGAGATAAAAAGGGTATCTCTTCACTTGAACATAAAATTTACATCAATAAATACATAGGAGAACATATCCAAACATAATAGTATGTGAATTAAAATACACAACAAAAGATGTCTTTTAAAAAGAGGAGGGTGAATGGTTCCCTTACTGACATAGGTATCTTTCGAAATATACACCCCGTGAAAGAAGGACGATAAAAAATTAATGTAAATAATCATAAATAAAATTATATTACACAATGAGTTAAATAATGGGCATTAAATACACCACTCAAAGGAAATTGTGGCAAATGTAACATAAATCTCACGGGAATAAAAGTGAGTTGGAAAAATACCTTACCAAAACTCGGCAGCCTAACAGCACCACTTAAAACATACAAAAAATTGATTGATGAGATCAAATTGGGTCTCTCGCCATATTAACATAATGTTTACAGAAAGCGGAATATAAAAGAACATCCCCCATCGTAACAAAGAGGATCTTAAAAGAAGTGACATAAAGGATAGTACTTAAAAAGAAAGAGAGGGGTTAGATCTCTTACGAAAATTCGGCAGCCTAACGGCGCCACTCAAAACTTCCTAAATGGATTGATGAGAGAGAATAAGGTCTCTCATAATATGAACATAAAAATTACAGAAAGTGTAATGTAAAATAACATCCCAATAACAAGAAAGATGAGCTTTAAAAGGAATGACATAGAAGAGTGTACTAAAAAAGAAAGAGAGGGGTAGGGTCCCTTTCCTCAAATCCAACATGTCTTGTTCGTTTCTTTATATTCCTGAATAATAAACTTTGGTCAATTTATAATTTCTTAAGTAACTCCTATAAAGATTATTATTCAGTTCATATCACATATTTTAATGTTATAATAATTGGTTAATAATATGAGTTCATATCAGACGTTTTTGTCGATGTTTGGTACATAAGTCAAAAATTGAACTTGTTGGAAAATAATTTTCCATGTAGTAATAGGTACATCATATACAGAATAGTATTTATGTTTTAAATATCATATATATCCAGTATATATTCTTTTTATACTATTCCATATCATTTGGAGATAAAAATTAAAAGCACCATTCAGGGAGACGGTAGGCCGTACGTACGCATGAACGCTACTTTCATTTTTTGACATATTAATGGAATTAAAACAAAATGATATATATATATATATATATGTTATAATTATAGAATGTTATCTATATTTTATATGGAATATATTATATATATATATACAATATATATATGTACTTATAATAGTACATAACCTTTTGAGATAAGAAATGAAATGTACCGTTCATGGAGACGGTAAGCCGTACGTACGCATGAACGCTACATCCATTTCTATTTCATATTTAATGGAATTAAAACATAATGATACATAATAGTATTTTAATTCCAGTATGGTATCATATATAATATCTTTAAATATATCCTTTATACGTACCACATATGGTATTAACGATTCAAATCACTTTGAGGGGGCAGTAGTCCGCACTTCCTTAAATGATAATATCGTGTTTACCCATAATGGAAACCATAAAGGTATGCCATAAATAAAAAATACAGAATCTTAAGTAAAACATAAACATATTATATATCATTTATAAATATAGTGTCATCTTAATGGCCACCTTTGAAGGTGTTAGAAGAATTTTGAACAATCACCGTTTCGTGAGGCAGAAATTCGCCATCCACAGAAACAGTATGTTCTTTAACCATTAGATGTATGTGTGTGTAAGTGTAGCTCGAATACTTCTTATAAAAATATCCTAGTATATTTAAGATACTGTATTTGTTACAAACTAAATGAATAAAAAGATTTTAGGGGGTTGGAGAAGCAAAATAAAACAAATGGACACAAGTGAAGACATTACCTTCAAATCGGGTAACTCCCTTTGTTTTGAGATCAAAGGCTTCCTTGCGAAGACTTCTGCCCAATGTGAGGCTTCAAGGAGTTAGAGAGAGATGTGGAGAGGTAGAATGATCAGGGGTTTTCTGATCCAATGTCTTTGTAAGTGTGGGTAAGGAGGTAGAGGTGGGGGCCTTTTATAAGAGGAGGGGAGGGGCACTCTTGGAAAGTAAGGAAATGTTACATTATTTTAGAATGTGTTTCGGATTTTAATGGTCCCACATTGATGTGTTTCGAGGATAAGGTGATACGGTTTCAAAATATACCCATCCAATAGGTTTTGGACATGTTTAGGTCATATATGTTACATTATCATTTCATTTTATTTAAATCTTTTATTAATGAGGTAATCATTGCATCATCATGATGTCACAAATAATTTAATATATTTAATGTCTAAAACTTATAAAAAAATATGATGATGTAGGAAATATTTTTATCTTTCTAATGTATATTTATAGTCAAAATTATGACTTGTATAACCCTATGTAAAAATTGTTTTAGTAAAACATTTCATGTGTGTGTCATTTTTACTTTAACATTAAATAAATAGGTATTTATGTCATTTTCCAACCAATGTGGCTCCATGGGGTCCCCAAGATGTCCCATGGATTTTCTTGGTCGGACATGACACATAAAATGAGGGTAGGACATGTTTCAAGCTCATCTCATATTATTAAAACATTATTTTTACCTTAAACTACACTAATTACCTCTAATCGAGATTAAAACTTAATAAGTTACTATTCACCAAAAAAATATTTTAATCCCATTGAACCAAATTTTACTTCTTAATGACAACCATGTATGTCGGATTTTGGAAATTCAAAACACAAAGGTGGAAAAAGTTCATTTAAACGGAAAATCAATTTTTATAAGTACCACTTAGTGGTTTCACTTTTCATCAAAAATTAAAGTCTTTCAGAAAATTACCAATTATTCACCCTAAGCTATATTTGATATTACAAATTCAAAAATGATGTCTATTTTACAAAATTAAAAAAATATAAGTTGAATTAATTAATTTAATAATTAATTCCCGCTGTCAAAACAAATAGTGTGTTTTTAAGAAACAATAAGTATCAAAAGATTGACTCTAGTTTAAGTCCAATTTCAAGATGAAATTAATTCCAATGACCACTATTGGATTAAATGGTAAAAATATATTCTAATTGAACTTTAAAACCAATTAAAAATATAATCTAATCTTATAAATAAATTAGATTAAAAAGTGGTTTTGAATTAAAATACAACATTTTTCACTATTCATTAAAAAATGAACTTTATCGGAAAAATACCAAAAATTTACACAAAGTAAATATTGATGTCCTGATTCTAAAGAAGAATTTTATTTTGTCAAATATAACACATAAAATTTTCAAAAAGTGGATTTAAAATAGGTTCGCCATCAAAAGGCGGTTAATCGACAATTAAAAGAATATTAGAATGTTTATGCTTAAAAATTGGATTCATTTGCATTTTTAATCCTCTAACATTTATTGTAAAGAGTAAAAATATTTGACAAAAATATATAATCATTTTTTAGTTAGTTTTGTTCATTCGTGCCATTACAACGACTAGGCGTTAACTACCATTTAAAATAATATTATTTTATTATTAGTGTGCAACGTAAGATTCCCAAGAAACTCGTTGTTGCGTGTTGGGTACGCCCTAGAGCATAGCGTCCCCTTTAAAGTTATATTAATATTTTATTCACAAATATAGATAAATATAAAAATTTCGTATTCTTTATTCACCTGGGGTGTTACATCCTTCCCCCCTTTTGGAAATTGCGTCCTCGCAATTTTAAAATTGAGCTTGGAAACATCCTTGAAAGTCCCACATCGGAAAAAGAGTCGGTAATACAATCACATTAAAATAAAGAAAGCTAAATTCAAAGGTCACCCGAGTTAACCCATCTAGGATTCCATGTATGAAAATATGGACATGGAGGAAAAAATAAAGGGTCATGTTCTGATGGAGAGTGATAGTAAACATGACTAGAAGAAGGTTAACCATAAGAAAATCAAAAACTTGTGATGGGTTAAACGGTATTAGATTCCCCAGTAGAAAAGATAACACACAACATTTTTGTTTTAAGTTACTCTTCATTGAGGAATTTATTTTTGATCTTAAGGAAACATACTTACTTGTCATGTTGAATTTCATCTTTTACTAGATTTCTTACACAATCTCATACTTTCCCCAAAATACGAGTATTTAGGAAGACTTGTTCACATTAAGAGTATTATAATCAACTTCTAGAGAATCACCTAATCCACAAAAGAGAACTATATACTTCCTAGGTATTTAGACTTCAACCAAAAACCAAAACCAAAAAGGTTAGTACAAGATCAGATTATCCAAAAAAGGATAACTCGTTATAAAAAGAAAATCTATTCTTAATCTCCAAAATTTGTCCAAAAAACCCCAATGTTCAACGAGGACCATTCGATAAAAAATTTGTCCATAAAATTATTCATTGTAAACCAAACTAAGATTGAAACCCAAATATTTGAAGGATTTAGTCACATAGTCTTCCATGTTAAATTGTAACATTTATCTCCAAACAACATCAGTTTCTCCTAAAGTCTCGTATTGAAAAGTAATTATCCTAATCACATATCCCCCATGATAGGTTAATCATTTTCATAAATAACCCAAAATAAACTTACTATTAATTCATAAAATCATCTAACTAAAAAGAATCAGTCAAACTAACCTGGGACTTCACGTAGTCCTGTGGTAGGTGATAAATACTAGTTGCACTTTGGTTGTGTGTTCGATTCCCGCAGCTTTGTCCGACATGATGGGTTGTCACACGGTCTGCGTGTTGTCCTTTTTTGAAACTATATAATTCACAAATCATTCCCCAAAAATAGATAAAATCATCAAAAATAACCATAACATAATTTAACTTCAATTTTATCTCATGCCTTTCACTTCTATCATAACATATAGTAACCCATAATTACCTTAAAAGTAAGGATCATATAAACCCAAATGGTTTTTTATAACTATGTCCACAAAAGAACAGATAACTATTCCTTGAATAAAATTTTCATATATTAAACATCAGGGTTACACATACTATAAAATGTCTTCTAATGTAACCCCATCATCAAAAGAGACTTAATACTCTTAAGAATTTCACTATAACTCTTGAAGCCCTTAAATGTTGGATTCTTACTCATTCAACATTCTTCATGATCCATTAACCATTCCTTTCCAACTTATTCTGAAATACTTCTTTCCTACAAACAGAATCATTAATCATATCCTAAGATTCCAAAATAGGAAAACAAAAGTTATGAAATAATCCATACATTTGATTGGTCATTGTCAGTTTCTTCATCCTCAATCGGAATGGCATAAGGTATTGGTAAATGAATATTTGTACGATCTTGGTGATCCCATTCACGAAACTTCTTCATAGGACATGTGGTTGCATAATGACCACGCACACCACATTTAAAACATTCAATTGATCCCTCAGAAAGAACATCTTTCCCTTTCCTGGAGTCAACTGGATGCTTCCTTTTTCCATGGCTGGTTTTTCTTTATGACCTTCATTTCCACATCTATAACATATTTTTGTACCTTTGAAACATTTTCCTAGGTGTTTCTTTCCACATCTTTTACACAATGGTTTTGGAAGGTACATACCCTTATGATTGTTACCTGTAGTTCCGTAGGGATTTTTTTCTCACATAAATGATGCCTTAGAGAATTCACCATGGTTTAGGTGGTCAATCATGACTACAAATAGTTGGTTCAGGATAAACACAAGAGTTCTCATTGAAGATCCCATATCATTCAGTCGCTCGCTCAAAATACTGTCACAGTTTCCTTCACATCAACTATTACATTGGTGCCTGCTAGATCCAGCCATTTACTAAAACCAAAAAGGTCAGTGTGATTATATCAACAAAACCATCATTTACTAATGAAGAAGATAAACACTAAGATATACTTACTCATTCACGTGATCTAAAACTTGGACTCTTTCTAAAATCCTAACCATTATGGTAATGTCACTTATGCTTAAAGAATACTCTAACCTCTAATGGTATCTAAACTGACCTTTGATACCAACTATAAGGCCCCAACCTTAAACCTTACTTAATGTTGAGTTATTACAAGATTACACATTGAGTATCTTTTTGGGTTTATAATTTTAGAGAATTAGATAATAAAACATGCATTACATTCCAAAATTAATTAAAGTCCTTACATAAATATAGTATTCATTTTTTCCCATCAACAGAAACATATTTAAAATAAAACATAGATTATTTCTTGACACTTCCTTGACACTATCATCATATCATGTACCTTTCCCTTGACCTATGAAAAACATTTCAAAAAAACTTGGGATGAGCATAAAAGCTCAGTAAGGGATATAAAAATATGGAATGGAAACATGAGTTCATATATACATAAGATTGAAATCATACTTTACCCATAAAACATAGTCAATTTAACATACCTCATCAAATCATAAATAAATGATAGAAATCATAAGACATAAAAGGTAACATGAGGCATTCATAACATTCTTACGTAGGGTGTAACCCTCTTGGTTATGTTTGGAATACCCACAACAGTATATACCCTAAATCTCTTCGGAGAAACCTTAACTTTTCACTCCTTCGCGTTACCCAATGCATTGGAGAGCTATATCGGGCTCACCCGCCCTTAGTTTATCACGGAACCACCCGTTTTCATAAAAATTACCAAGAACCATAACATAATCTTATCACATAAAACATGCATAAAGGAAACATAACATTTCCACATTTCAATCACAATATAACATTTTAGGATATTGAAATAATGAATCCATTCAAAAAAATCATTTTCAAAACCATTTAAAACATTTAATAAAGAGATTTTTGAATCAAAGTGTCCCATACCACCTTGAAACTTTTAGCATTTTAAACCATTAATATCCATTTAAATAAATACTTAAAACAATTTTGAAAACATGGACATTAATAAGAACAAATCATTAAACAATTAAAGCAATATTTTGGATAAAGGGGTTTTACCAAAATTAGAGACACTTGAATACAATAATTGAGGAATAACATTTAATCAGAACTTTATAATATCATGACAATAAATGGATTCATGATATAATATTCCAAAGGACAGTATATACACCATATAAGAGTGAATTGGTGCATAACAACAATGACGTCTCAATAGAAATGTAAAATGTGATGAAATCCCTTATAAAGAAGGTATCGTTAAATTAAGGATAAATCAATCTCAAAATTATGTGTGACAAATATAAATACACCCAATATAAGTGGATATTAGGTGTAAAACAATAAAATGTCATTCACACATATTCAATGGATGACATATTCAATAACTACATGTTGAACCCAAAGAAATCAAAATTTGGTTAAAAAGTTCCCTTGGTAAAATTCGACAGCCTAACGGCGTCACTTCAAAATTGAAGAAATGAGTTAATGAGAGATAAAAATGGTATCTCATAACTTGGGCATAAAATTTAAATCAATAAGGATATAGGAGAACATATCCCAACATAATAGTATGTGAATTAGAAGACATAACAAAAGATGTCTTTTAAAAAGAGGAGGGTGAAAGGTTCCCTTACCGACATAGGTATCTTTCGAAACATACACCCCGTGAAAGAAGGAAGATACAACATTGATGTAAATACTCATAAATATAAGTATATTAAACAATGACTTAAATAATGGGCAGTACATACACCACTCAAAGGAAATTGTGGAAAATGTATCATAAATCTCACGATAATAAAAGTGAGATGGAAAAATCCCTTATGAAAACTCGGCAGCCTAACGACGCCACTAAAAACTTACAAAAAATTGATTGATGAGATCAAATAGGTTCTCTCATCATATTAACATAAAGTTTAAAGAAAGTGGAATATAAAAGAACATCCCCCAACAAAACAAAGAGGATCTTAAAAGAAGTAACATAAAAAAGAGTACTTAAAAAGAAACAGATGGGTTAGATCTCTTACGAAAATTCGGCAGCCTAACGGTGCCACTAAAAACTTCCAAAATGGATGGATGAGAGAGAATACTGTCTCTCATCATCTGAACATAAATATTACAGAAACAGTAATATAAAATAACATCCTAATAACAAGAAAGATGTGCTTTAATATGAATGACATAAAAGAGTGTACTTAAAAAGAAAGAGAGGGGTAGGGTCCCTTATCTCAAATCCAACTTGTCTTGTTCGTTTCTTTATATTCCTGAATAATAAACTTTGGTCAATTTATAATTGCTTAAGGACCTCCTATAAATATTATTATTCAGTTCATATCAAATATTTTAATGTTATAATAATTGGTTAATAATATGAGTTCATATCAGACGTTTTTGTCGATGTTTGGCGCATGAGTCAAAAATTGAACTTGTTCGAAAATAATTTTCCATGTAGTTATAGGTACATAATATCCAGAATAGTATTGATGTTTTAAATATCATATATATCTAGTATATATTCATTTTATACTATTCCATAGCATTTGGAGATAAAAATTAAAAGCACCGTTCATGGAGACGTTAGGCCGTACGTATGCATGAACGCTGCTTTCATTTTTTGTCATATTAATGGAATTAAAACAAAATTTTATATATATATATATATATATATGTGTGTGTGTGTTATAATTCCAGAATTATATCCATAATTTAGATGTAATATATTACATATATATCCATTATATATATGTACTTATATTAGTACATAACATTTTGAGATAAGAAATGAAATGTACCGTTCATGGAGACAGTAAGCCGTACGTACGCATGAACGCTACTTCTATTTATATTTTATATTTAATGGAATTAAAACATAATGATACATAATATTATTTTAATTCCAGTATGGTATCATATATAATATCATTAAATATATCCTTTATACATACCACATATGGTATTAACGAATCAATTCACTTTGAGGGGGCGGCAGTCCGCACTTCCTTAAATGAAGATTTCGTGTTTACACATAATGAAAACCATAAAGGTATTCCATAAATGAAAAAAATAAGCTTAAGTACAACATAAACATATTATATATCATATATAAATATAGTGTCATCTTAATGGCCACCTTTGAAGTTGTTAGAAGAATGTTGAACAATCATCATTTCTTGAGGCAGAAATTCACCATCCACAGAAACAATATGTTCTTTAACCATTAGATGTCGGTGAGTGTATGTTTAGCTAGAATACTTCTTATAACAACATCCTAGTATATTTAAGATACTGTATTTGTTACAAAATAAATGAATAAAAAGAGATTAGGGGGTTAGAGAAGCTAAATAAAACAAAAGGACACAAGTGAAGACATTACCTTAAAATCGGGTATCTCCCTTTGGTTTGAGCTCAAAGGCTTCCTTGGGAAGACTTCTTCCCAAAGTGAGGCTTCAAAGAGTTATAGAGAGACGTGGAGAGGCAAAATGAGAAGGGTTTTTCCAAGCCAAAGGCTTTGGAAGTGTGGGTAAGGAGGTAGAGGTGGGGGCCTTTTATAAGAGGAGGGGAGGGGCACTCTTGGAATGTAAGGAAATGTTACATTTTTTTAGAATGTTTTTCGATTTTCATGGTACCACATTGATGTTTTTCGAGGATAAGGTGATAAGGTTTCAAAATATACCCATCCAATAGGTTTTGGACATGTGTAGGGCATAGATTTTACATTATCATTTTATTTTATTTAAATCCTTTATTAATAGGTAATCGCTTCATCACCACGATGTCATTAATAATTTAATATATTTAATGTCTAAAAATTATGGAAAAAATATCATGATGTAGGAAATCGTTTTATATTTATAATGAATTTTTATAGTCAAAAATCTGACTTGTATAACCCCATGTCAAAATTGTTTTAGCAAAACATCTCATGTGTGTGTCATTTTTACTTTAACATTAAATAAAAAGGTATTTATGTCATTTTCCTTCCAAAGTGGCTCCATGGGGTCCCCAAGTTGACCCATGGATTGTATTGGTCGGCCATGACACATCCAATGAGGGTAGGACATGTGTCAAGCTCATCTCATATTATTAAAACATTATTTTTATCTTACACTACACTAATTACCTCTAATCGCGATTAAAACTTAATAAGTTACTATTCACAAAAAAAATATTTTAATCCTATTGAACCGAATTTTACTTCTTAATTACAACCATGTATGTCGGATTTTTGAAATTCAAAACACAAAGGCGGAAAAATTTCATTTAAACGGAAAATCAGTTTTTATATGTACCACTTAGTGGTTTCACTATTCATCAAAAATTAAAGTTTTTCAGAAAATTTAAAAAAAAATCACCCTATGCTATATTTGATATTATGAATTCAAAAATGATGTCTATATTAAAAAATTCAAAACATATATGTTTCATTAATTAATTTAATAATTAATTTCCACTGTCAAAACAAATAGCGTGTTTTTATGAAACAATAAGTATCAAAATATTGACTCTAGTTTAAGTCCAATTTCAAGATGAAATTAATTCCAATGACCAATATTGGATTAAATGGTAAAAATATATTCTAATTTAACATTAAAACCAATTCAAAGTATAATCTAATAATATAAATAAATTAGATTTTAATGTTGTTTTGACTTAAAATACAACATTTGTCACTATTCATTAAAAAATGAACTTTATCGGAAAAATACCAAAAATTTACACAAAGTAAATTTTGATGTCCCAATTCTAAAGAAGAATTTTATTTTGCCAAATATAACACAAAAAAATGTCAAAAACTGGATTTAAAATAGGTTCTCCATCAAAAGGCGGTTAATCGACCTTTTAAGGAATATTAGAATGTTTATGCTTAAAAATTGGATTCATTCGCATTTTTAATCCTATAAAATTTATTGTAAAGAGTAAAAATAATTGACAAACATATATAATAATTTTATATTTAGTTCTGTTCACTCCCAACATCACAACGGCTAGGCCTTAACTACCATTTAAAATAATATTATTTTATTATTAGAGTGCAACGTAAGATTCCCAAGCAACTCGGTGTTGCGTGTTGGGTACGCCATCGATCATAGCATCCCCTTTAAAGTTATATTAATATTTTATTCACAAATATGAATAAATATAAAAATTTCGTATTCTTTATTCACCTGGGGTGTTACAGAGTGTTTCTCACACAAAACTACATCACAAAATACTTGTCATGAATATGAAGAAATCTAAAAATAATAATATATTACCCTCATAAATCACGCCCGTCAGATGATGTCCCAGACATCAGATCTATATTCATAAAGAAATAAACTACTTTCTCCTAATCAGATAAATCAACAATATGTGAGAGATAGTATATGATCTTCACTAAAACCCATATTGATGTGATGATAATTGATATTGAGACACAAACTACAATCAACCTTATTTTAGAAAAACAATGTTACACCCCACATAGACACTCTTTTTCGATTAAAACTTTACTACAACAAAATATAGTGGGGGCCTAAATACCCATCTCTTAACTAGTATCCCTTATTTTAAATTCTTATTAATTGTTACTAAAAATTATCCCTATAATCTATGTTTTTCTTACATGTTTCTAAATAAAAGCACCATTCAACCCTCTAAAAAAACCACATATACAAATTTTTCACAACCCCATCACATAGATGAACCAATCTCAGGAAGGAAATTAGAGAAAGAGTATAACCACCCCGTAAATATCACCTCCACTGGGACATGAGTTGGTGAATAGAAGAAAGGTCATACCGTGAAATGAAATTATAATAATTTCACTCTAAATGAGTACGTGTAAGAGAGTGATAATATAGATACATCAATAAAATACTTATTTTATTGATAAAATAATCCCATGTTCATACATTTCATGTAATGAATACCGAGAACAACTAAAAAGGAAACTACATGCACCCAAAAGATAATCTCAAATGAAACCAAAAATCCTAAACAAATATAGAAGAACCTATTGAAAAAATGTTTATATATATGTTCGGTGATCCTAATAGTTATTCAATGTAGGATACTCACGAGAGAGTCTATTAATTAAATAGAATGCATGAATATTATATCATAGTGAAAAAAAAATGATATAAACTCCCCACAAAAATAACTATGATATTTTAATAACCTTGCGTTGTGTATATCTCATTTTTTAACTCAAAAAACTGAGATAATATAATATAATAAATCAATAAGGGTAACTTGATACTCCATCCCTCCAAGATTGATTCTCTTCCCCATCATCATATTTCTTGATCCATATCTCAACAAAATTAAGAGATTAGTATGAATCAAGGGTTATATAATCAAAACATGAATCTCATTCATTACATTATATCATCATCCAACGTCCCAATTCCATAGTGTAACCAATTAGTTCTTTTGTAACCACTACAGTTCAAACGATGTGTATCATACATCAGATATTGTACCTCAAATCATCACATCCCATACATTAATTATATTACCTCAAGAAATCACAATATATAAATTTCACACATATAATAATAAATTGGACTCTTTATTAGGGAATAAATTTGATTTAAATATTTAATATCTATTAAATCTTTATACACACATATATTGGAAATTAAGCACCATTCAAACCAACACATAAAAAAATTTGACAAGAGAGTGGGGGAAAACGTGTATTCAGACATCTATCCTGACCACTATGATGTTAAGTAAAACATTCTCCTAGAGTCATTCTGGCCTTAGTCACCCTACCAACATGGGTGGAGTAGTGTAGGAAATAATTAAATTTACATGATATTATATATCTTACAACCAAACTATGGTCAACAACCAAGTACAAATATCAACTAAATCAATCGTTACATGGACAAAAATCTATGAAAACTATGGAATAGATATACTCTAAGAAATAAAGTATTTAAAACTTCTATGTTAAATTAGTTTCCATTAAAAAAAATTCATATTTTGTAAATATATAATTATCCAATAATTATCATTGTTCTTAATTTAGATTCCATTATCTATTACTATAAAGACTATTCCTTTTGAGAATAATTCAACTGAGTCCAATGTTTCTCGAGATCATTTATTTTGAATTCTATGTACTAATACCATTGGTGAAAAACAAATTAAAGCAATATTAAACATTCCATTTTCTATGTAGGATAAGAAGACATCATAAGGAACCATAAGCCAGATCTATAACTATTAACATTATTCTTCTTCTTTTAGTAGATTGGAATATAATATAGATAAATAAGAAACGTGGATATCTTACCATCATATTTGCTAAACATGAAATAATCATATAATATATAATTATAATTATTTTATTCAATATCGTCCTTTTCAATCTTGATGATGTCTTGAACGACACCATCTTGTATTTCACAATGTATCCCATTGTCATATGGATCAACTAATGTACATACATTGGCCTCCCCACCCATTTATTATGATCCATACCATGTTGAGATCCCATAACAAAACTAGGATGGAACTTAGACCAAACAAATGTAGAAAATAACAAATAGAGTCAACATGATATATATTGCCTCAATTAATTCTTATTTGATTCATATGAAAATGAGTTCTCATGGCCTAACCAAAATCCACATAGCCATCACAAGAAAAAGGATAACATGGCCCCAAAAATTATTTTTATCAAAAGAATAATATTATTGGGTCTTCAATAATATAATTTCATTATCATATGTTAAATCATTGTGAAAATGTTGAAATCATCAATAATAAGGCTGTTAATTTATTCAACACTTTTTCTAGAATGATCCATTGTTAAAATGATTTCAACAAAAAAATTATTATTATAATTAATTTATTAAAAAATAAGTTTATCTTCATGTTCTTTACACACATATATTAACACATCTAATGAGAACAATAATTTAACCATGCATTGAGAAAAAAAAATTTATTTCAATATAATTACCAAAATTATGGTACATTAAACCTTACAATTTATTTCTTTATCCAAAAAAACTAATTACTAGATTTATATTCATTACCAATTTCATCATGAACTTAATACCAACCCCACTATAACATCATAATAAAGATATAATAAAATAGATCACACAATATATAGAAAAATAATAGTAAAACCATCGTCACAGTGGAAAAATCTGCTGACCACTAACTATAAAATGTTATTTCATTAGTCAAGATTATCCTTTATTATTCTTAATTTACATTTTAAATATATAGGTAAATAATGATAATGTTATGATTTTTTAAAACAAAGTATATGTTATGAATATCGTAACTCAAACATTCAATATCCTTGAAGTGGATATGTAGTACCAATGCATATTTCAAGTCTCTTATCTCATCGGGAAAACATGATATCATATGATATTAGATGTAAAAACAATAAATATACTAGTAAATATGAATTATTATGATGGATATTAAACTATATATCCTGAATCAATATATAGTGTAAAATGTGGTCAAACATAAGGGAACTACTTGAATATGAAAACATTGAACCGCAAATCTCCGCTGATTAATTTCTAGTAGTCACGGATAATCCTTATCAAATTGAGATGTAAAGACAAAAAAAATAACTATAAATTCACTCGGGTTAATTAAAGAAAATTAGAAGAAAATTGGGGTTGAGGAACTCAATGATATTTATATGTATAAATAAAAAATAAGGTAATTTCATAGCCCCTTAAAAACATAACAAAATTGTTTAACAAGGTGGAAACTAGAGTGAAGCATGAGGGACCATGGCACAATAATACTCATCAAAGCACATTTGAAAAATGGTTCATTCTATTATTAATATCATGTTTAAACAGGTATGGGGATAAAATGTAGATTCATCCACCATGATGTAGTTCCCCTTAACAAAAATAAATTATATGTGATATTCTATACTCTATAACACAACAACGGCCATATTAGCAGAACACCCCTCAGATCACTACACCACAGATATTACACACAAACCTATGCCAATCAACATGACTATCCCACTATCCCACCAATAGAAAATGTCTTCTCTATCTTATGTCACAACCTAACATCCATGGTGAAACAATGTCTAAAAATGATGTACCAGAATTTTCATCCTTGATCCCTCTTATGCAACAGAATGAAAACCCACATAATAAAATCTATCATTAGTGAGAATAAAAAATAACCATTTCACATAAATTCAAAAAATAATTTTATTGGATACCACCTACATAACCATTTAAACATGGAACACCTTAGACCATCCTCCTAGTGCCTCCAATGAACAAAAATCCATAAGGAAATGTATTTTTTCATGTAGCCCCTGACAAAAATAATATTTTATTAAATTATTTAAAAATTATAAAAATAATATCCTAATAAAATTAAATTTTATTTTTTAAAATCATAAAACAAGATCCATTTTTTGGGTCATTATTAATTTTCTTCTAACATTAATAACCATTAAGGTGTGGAAAACTCTATTGTTATTGTAATTGTTGAAAGGTATACTAGGTGTTAAAAGTAAAATATAAGGGTGAAATAATAATGAAAACATCTAATTTTTTATATATGAGTATTTATCTACTTCATCATATTAAATTAAAATAATATATATTTGGAGACATTTGGATAGAAATAATAATATATTTTAATTTAATACATTTTTAAATTCTAATAATTATCCATCACTTATAAAAGTGAACCCATTATTTCTAATCATTACACAATTGTGCGAAACATAGATAAAATTAACCCAAAATAATTCTATTTCCACTATAAATATAATAAATTTAGAGGATTTAGGATTCCCAAAATGCCAAAAATGGGGTCCTTAAGATTATATTGAAAAGAGGTTACACTATAAGAAGTTAATTGTCCTAATGAAGCTCTTTCATTTTAATTGTTTTTATTCCAAAAAAAATTAAGTCCAAAAAATTAAAATATTATAAAGTAATATCAAACATATGTTAATATTTTCTTATGTTGATGAAATAAATTTTTTCAATATCCTTCCATATCAAATGGGAAAGAATTCTATTGATCATGTCTATAGTGTATTAATTCCCCACAAATCTATAAAATTAATTTTCCATCGCTAACTCAAATAGAAATTCATAATAAAGAAATATTTATATAAATATGATAAAAAGTATTTTATTTTATATAAATAATATTTAATATACATACTTGCCCTTTTACCCATTTATAAATGGTAATGTCAAACATGCATAAATATGACTTACCATCCCCACGAGGAACTATAATAAATTTTTCTTGTACAACATTTATGAATAATTAAAAAAATGTATATAATGAATAAATATTATATTAATAAAATTAATAAAATTCTAGATATTATGAAACTATATAAGATTTATAAAAATTTAAACAACCATGATAGAACATGCATGATAAAATGAAGCAATTAACACATTAAATAACGGTAATAATGAAATATTATTGAAAAAATATGATAATATATTTTAAAAAGATCATATATGATAATATAAATATAAAAATGATACTAAAATAAATTAATAAAATTATAAAATCATTATGTATGAGGAAAAAAAATTCAACTATAAGAAAGCACAATGTAATGGATTTCATATCAAGATAAACTCTATGGAGGAATATTTTTATTATAGACATAATTATTTGTGATATATATAATGAACATTGAGTTATTTAAAATATATATATATATATATATATTCATTATTATTAATATTAAAATTCATACTACTCTTTAAATTGTATTTGTTAAATTAAAATCCTATCTTATTTCTCTTTTTGATAGAGTATTTTTTTTGTATACATCCATTTCTATAAAAATAATTATATAAAACTTAATTTAATTTAATAAAATGATTTAATTAGGATATTGAATTTTATGCTATATATTTTAAATGGCATAAAATAAATCATTCTACTTTGTATGAAAATATTAATTTTAAGATTATTTATAAAAATTGAAAAAAGTTATTTTTCTAAACTTATACGGAGTTAACATATTTCCCCCTAAATATTCATTTAATTCTATTTAGAATCTTTTATAATTTTGTAGTTTAAAAACTAAAACTCATTAGGGAAATAATAATCTAATATGTCAATTACATTTTCTAAATTACATGATTATACATCAAAATCAACCTTTATAATGAAGTGGTGTTCATATCCCATATGTTGATTAGTTTTACAGTTGTTAAAATTCCCTTGAAAATTTTACTATCTTGTGATAATTTTTCATTGGTAGAAACATTTATCTAAAATATTTTTATTGTCTCTATAATATATATGAATTATTACTAAAATATATATATTTTTTATATAGATTTTTTTATTGTTATTTGATATATTGTGGAAATCCGGATATTTATAACACCATTATCAATACTGATATATATTGATAAAGATCTTTTTGGATGAATGAAATTGATCATTTGGTGTACAGTGAATGTATTTATCATGTAGTGATGGGTGGGGTGTCAAATTATATATCCTATTGATGCATAGACGTGTCTTAGTTGATAAAGTAGTTGGCCAACTTAAATGTGTATTAGGAGTATACCTACCATTAAAGTAAATTGACAAAAAAAGTATTTAATAGAATAAGCGTTATAATGTCTGATACTAAGTTTTAAAATATTATAAATTTTATTAATTAAAAATTAGGATATTATTATTTATAATATAACTTCATTGATGTTATCCATGGTTTTTTATCTTTCTCAAGATATTGATTTACTGGAATTGTTTTTAGTTATTTACCTTTACAATTGTATTTTTCCTTATGTACTCATGAAAAAAGCCAATACACAAAACCCTTGAGAATAATATTTTCTCACACTTTTTCTATATTAATTTCACTAGATTTAAAAGAGGAATCATTGATTGAGTTAAAGGACATAGAACTATTACTATCACTATAATTTATAATTCTTTTTGTATATAAAATGGGAAAAACTTATGTATCTTATCTACTAGGGATACAAAAACATTCAGACCAAAGGGATATGATCACTTTTATCTAGTGAAAATTTATTATATAATACACTAGATCTTGGTTAGATGTGTTGGGGTCTTTAAAAACCCAAAATTGATGAACATATTCCAATAATAATGATTATTTTTTAACAAATGAAATATAATTTAGTAAAAAAACATTCAATGTAATATTCTATAATTTATTATTGAATATAAATGGTATTATGTGAAATGAATTAAAATTAACATAAAAATTATATTGAATTAAATATTGAATAATATTAATGTATAAATTTTCCAATATTTAAGAGTGAAGTTCTAGATAAAATATTATAACTCAATGATTGTAAATTGAGATATCGATAATCCATAGATTATATTCCTTCATAAAAACATAAAAATAATAATTTAAGAGTAATTAATAACCTATGTTTCTACATTATTTAGTTACATTTCCTTTTAAATTAATTTTCATTTAGAATTATTATATATTCATTGATTATTTTCATTCGATATTGATCGTTTGTGGTTAGTTGGTAAATGTACTTTCAATTTTTTTTATGATTGTTTCATTAATCACTGAATTATAATATTTAAAAAATCATGAAAATAATAAACTACTATTGTAGAAGTTGCATAATGCATTTTGATGTTTTTGGTTCATTCAATTGGGGTTTCAGGTGCATTTCTCCAAGATAAAATCCATAACATGCTTATTTCGATATGTTCTAACAGACATAAGGTGAAATATAATCACATTTTCAATATTTCTATTACCGTTATATAACCAAAAATAAAATTCTATTTAATTATTAAAATTTTATATTCATTGTAATTAATTTTTAATATAAATCAATGAGAAGATTTTATAATGTTTTCCATGTAGCTGGTTAAACCGATCCCAACAAAATGTCAAAAAACTCATGTTATAATTAAAGTATGATTATGGTTATTAAGTGATGTTATTATAGTATAATTATTAAAAAATTGTAATTATATAATTTTTATGGTTCCATTGTGATAATTAATTTTTTATATATTATTATGAATATAATTGATTAAAATGAACAATACTAAGTAAATACAAACAATGAAGAAATTTTATCTTCTCATGAAAGAATTCATTGGTTTTAAGGAATTATGGAATTATAAAGAGACCAAATGAAATCCCAATTTTTAAGGGATTATTAGATTGATACCTGGATGGTAATTAAAGGGCATATATTTAAAATATTTTACTTTATATAAGGTAGATAATGTATCATATTATAGGTGAGGATGAGTGGAATTTTTGAAAATATCAATTTCATAGTAAATATGGAATGTAACAAGTCATTGAATGTGCATACACAGTAGATACATAATGGTGAAATCCTAAGGGTTGTATAAAATTCCCTAATACACTAATCTGGTGATAAATATTTTCTGATAATTTTTTGAACTCTCCACATAATTAATCCCATTTATAATATTTTACGTTTATCATACATAATAAATTTTATCATGAAAAACATATTTTTATAAAAAGAAAATAAATTTATATTATTTTATAATTTCAAAAACCTAGTATAAATTTTTTAATTAATTTCATTAGATTTAACAACTAAATGTGATAAAAATTAATTACCATATATCAACTCATAAAAAGGTAAATTATTTTTTTTGGAAATTTTATATTTACGTGTAAAAATATTTTAATTTTATTTATTAGTAAAAATATTAAGATGAATTTTATTTTTTTACATAAAGTATAAAAATAATTAAAAAAATAATTATTCATTATTAGTGAATAATTTACATTATGATGAAAACAATAATTTATTTGACTAAAAACATTTCTTTAAAAAATTATTTTAATATTAAATGATCTTATTATTATATATAACAACATAATAATCATTCAATGAATGGTAAATATTTTGTGTGTGTATATATATATATATATATTTTAATTAAATTACATTTCTAACATAATATAATGTTAAAATTTTCATAATGTATTATCATATATAAATGATGGTATTCATGGTCAAATGTTTTTTTTGATAAATAATGAAATGTGTGGGTCATATTATGAAATTGGATGGAAATATGAAGTGTGTCTTGTGAGTTGGGTTGTGTTTTTCATTTAGAGGTGGTAGTGGATCATGGTATTTTATGATTTTTTTTGTTTTATTATGAACCAATAGGTTTCTATTATTTGGGTTAATATATATATATATATATATATATATATATATGTATATTCCTTGTGATTTCTATATGTACTCCACCCATATTTAGTACTATGAGATGAAATATGAATATTCACACATGACATTTTTTCCAATATCTCAGTGATGAAGATTGCTGTCTAGATACTATCTCTTTCTTACTCTATCTTCTTAGTGTGTATATATGAACAATATATAGTGGTTGACTATCTATTATTGAACTCTGATATGTGTGATGTATCTTAATGTGGGATGTGGTATGATAGTATTTTTTAGGTAATTATGCTGAGGTTTGTACATAGTATCATTACATAACATGGTTAATTTTCTACTTTTCCATGATGTCCAACTATAATGGTTATGAAAGTGTTTGAAATATGATAACCCATTAGTATTCAAGAAATATATCATATTAATGGGTTTTTTGTGCAGTGTTCATGGTTTTGATGAGGGTGATATGATATGGCAATGCTATAGTTTGTTGGTATATGTCATTCAAAAGAGATAAAAGCTATAAGGTGTATGAAGTTGGGGTGAGAGAGCAAAAAATCAGTGCAAAGGTAGTATGGTTTTCCATTTATCGATATGATTCTTATTATCTAATTTTAGTTGACTTGAATTTGGTGAATATGATGTGGTTATGTTTATATGGATGCCTATAATGTTTTGGATTTTTTTTGTGCATTGCTTGATCATGGTTCCATTATTATGCATCTTTTACATGTGCACAAGCGAATATTGTTTACATAGTGATTATTATTTTATGCTCATGATTTATATATAAATATAATGTAAAATTTCTATGGGGACTACATGAAAAATTTGTGTAAATAAAATATCAAAACATCAGAAAATTATTACATTACTTATTTGGATTTTATTTTGGGTGTTTATGTATAGATTTTTTATTTATGAATATTTTATTTATACACTAATTGTCAGATGGCCTTCATTTATTCTAATATTATATAGTGCAGTTTTATGAGGAAAAATTATCTTTTATAAAATCACATATTATTAAACATGGAAAAGGCTACAATTTATTTAGGTTTTTATACAATCTGTGCTAGTCAGAAACCAGATGATAACCAAATATGGGACTCATGAGTCATTATATCTAACAACTAATTTCGTTAACATTGGTGGGAGGGGGTCTTGACCGAGTGGTACAAGAGACAGATGTGGATATATAAGTTAGATTTTAGATGTAGTCATAGTAATAATTTCATTGGATTGTGTGGAAATAGTTTCAGTCGACCTTGGTGCATGAAATATTCTTTGATGGCCATCTAGTATTTGGGATATTAGAACCCACTGAAATCTAGTGAAGGTTATTTGATCTTTCAAACGACCAAGTATGGTAATCCTATTATTATGGAAGTGTCCTAGGAAAGGAACATCCATCATGATGAATTGCATTATCATCATAATTTGGTTATTTTTAGAATGTAAAATTGAATTAAATCAATTAAATTAATAATAATAAATGTTAATTATATCAGGATTTTGAAATTATCGATTTCCTTTTGGTTATGTCTAATGGATGTTGCATGTATGTTTTTATGCTGTATGGCTTCTGTTGGCTAATATAATTCATCACTAGACAGTGAATCAAGTTAAGGAGTATGACCAGTGGAAGTGTACTTTGGATTATTTTATTAAGAAGGATATTGAGAGGTATGGGTGTTGGGTTTTAGATATGTAGACAATGTTCTAGATAGAGGATCTGAAGATCACATTTTGTTTGATTTGGTCCATAGTGGGGAACCAGTTCTCTTTATCATTTAGTCATATATGGGGAGTCATGAGTTATTAGTAGATAATGTATCTGGGTGAGAATAGGGAGGCATATGATTCATGATTAGACTTTAATTAATATTTCCACATAGATTATATTTCATTGACTATAAAGGTAGTAATGTTTCATGATATAACATCTCTTTGATATGGGTGTATCTTAGTGTGGTTTATGGGAATCATGCTAATGCACCTTCTTAATTTTATAAATCACTTTCCAGATTAGGAGTCTAATGAAAGATGTATCAACAAAGAAAATTTGAGCTTCTACCCAGTATGTAGCTACCCCCATATATGTATCTCCATGAGTTATCATGAAACTATGAATTTTTTGCGGGGTTCAAATACATATCTGGAACCAAAATCCAATTTTTATTTAAGTTCATTCCCTATGAGGTGGAAAAAATCAATTTTATCCTAAAAAATCGATTAAATTAATTTCTTGTTCTCTATAATAGAGGTCTGATTATGATTCATTTATGAGAGATGGTGTGGGTAGATGCTGAACTGAAGATATTACTCTTGTTGAGGGACTCATAACCTATCAAGTTCATAGAGGTTTATATGATTTTAAATATGGGGGAGATGGATGTACATAGTTCTTGGTAGAGGAGGTAGCATCATCAGAGTTCTTAGGGATCGTATGAGGTATGCATATCATTTCATCCACCCTTTCCCCCAATATTTTATATTAGATAATGAATCTATTTTGTTTCACCTAATATTGTATATGAAAACATAATAGAGGTATATAGGTTGTCTATTCTCTTAATATTGACTACGCTAGGTTAATTAGAAAAAAACATTTCCTTGTGTGTTGTTGTTGTAAACTGATTATTGGGATACATGAGTCATGTGGAGATAATTTTATTCATTAAATATAGAAGTGTGATGTAATTTTTACCATTTTTTTAATTATTTATTTGTTTGTATTTATTGATTATAGAGTAGTGTTTTATTATTTTTATGTGGTCATACAACATATCGATTTAAAAGGTGAGTGGGGCCTTTAGATGATATGTCAGTGTATGGAAACCCTTTTTATTTGTTAGATGAGTTTTCTATAGATTATGTGGATACTATGATAATGGATGTCACCATGGTAGTTTTTGTGTTTCTATATGGTCTCTTCAATGTAGGTTTTAGGTCACCATATCTACATGATGTTTTTCTCATGATAAATTTATAGAATGCTGCTTCTTCAATTTTTTGGCTATTTTTCATATCAAACATTCTAATATTTGGGAGCTATGAATTTTGATACATGATAGTATTTTTAAGGGTTTCATATAGCTTAGTGTTTCATCATTGGGTTCTCTAATGTACTTCTCCAACATGTAAGGTAGTTTGAGGTTTTATAAGGACAACTAGTGGATGAATCAACATATATTCAAGAAATGACACAATCATTAAAGGATAAATGATCTTTTCAACCCGTTAAGAGTGGATTTTTTGGGTTTTAGGAAGAATCTATTGTTTAGATATTATAGGTTTTTAGTGAAAGAGGCCGATAACAAAAAGGGTTCATCCATATTAAGGTATGAGAACATTGATGTTGATACTATTTCATTTAGTCTCATAAACACACCATTTGTACCCATGAGGTCCTAATAATCTGGGTTCTATGAATTCACAGACTTTTTTGACATTTTAATAGATGATTTTTTGTTTTGCATGAATTCAATAGAAAATCATGTTGATAATCATAGATCGATCATGTAGGTTTTTTAGACCAACTAACTCTATGTCAATATTTCTAAGTGTATGTTATAGAAATGAGTGTTTCATTTCATCTGTAATGTGTTTTCTTCGTAGGGTGTGGGATTAGACATATCTATGTATTAATTAGTGGTTTATAAGTTAAAACCTTATAATGTAGAAGAATTTCATATTTTTATTTGTATTGTTGAATATTATCAAAGGGGTTTTCTTGATTATTCATTAGTATCAAACCCATTGACCATATTACCATGGATGATGCGATATTTATTTACTGATCTGTGTAAGAAAACACTCTGTTATTAGAAGGGAATGTTGTTCAGTGATTCAATGTTGCAGTTTTTACAGTACGAAGTTATGTTTGAGGTATTTTATGAAACATATTTTCTAGAAGTGGTAAATGTGTTGATTATGTAGTTTATGTGATATATTATGTGTTAGGCTATCAATTTTCTACCAGTGAAAATTTTCCATCAATTTTTGAAAGCTTGTGGTGAATGTTTTTACACCGATGTTATGGTTTCATTACCTCATTAGGAAGATATTTTAGACTTCATGTATCAAAATTTGTTTTGGTGAAAATTATCTAAATATGTAGTAAATATGTGATAGTGGAAGTGTATGTAATTTTATCTATATAATGTTTTTTCTCACCCTATTCTATAGGATGGGGAAAAATTTATTTCAGAAACAATGAGTAGTAAGTCCCAGAATGATGTTGTTTAGGAGATCATGTTTTTTTAGAATGATATCTCATGATTCAGATCCATACAGTTATATTAATTTGGGGTTAATGGTATAATTTGTTCTCTTTTAGATTTTTGTGTATCCTTCTGGGTTTCAGACAGTAAATGAGTCATTGTGGGGATACTCATTGAAATATATGAGGTGTGAACAGGTCGCCCATGGTGATACCCTTGATGTACTATGGATTCAATATTCAATTCCAACGATCCATGATAAAACATTATTTAGTGGTGTTTGTGTCGAGGGGTTCAATTATTTTGTAGGTAAAGGTCGAGAATCATTTTTCGGAATGTTTACTACATCATTTAGATGTTAATTTCTTTAAATGGGATGAAATCATAATTTATTTCATCAAACAGTTATCTATGATCTGGGTAGGTTTAATGTTATTTTTTTAATCATGTACTGTTTGAAAAAATTGGACAAATTATTTTACATAATGTAGTTAGGCTTAGGTAATTCCTTGGATAAGTGGTATATGTACAAGGTGTTACAGTTTCAAGGAATTATAATCACTCTTATGTTAAATATGGAGGATCATTTAATCTCACATGTCCAGAGGGGATTTCAGCATTTTTAGAACTTATTTACACCTAGCACTACATTTCACCATAAAATAGGTTGGAAAACGAAGCGAAACATCCATATTCATGAGGCCATTTCACATTCATTCATCGCATACGTCTAATCATCAAGTGTGTGGAAATTAAATTTGGTGTAATTTTCCTGTAATAAAATATATCACTTATATTAAATCATGAACCTATTTGATGATTTATACAGGTGGTATTTTCATTCTACCTTGTACTAGAAAGTTGTTAGGGAGGTAATATTTATTTGTCTCAATGTGTTTAGGTCACATGATAATGTTTTTAGTTAGTTTGAGAGAAGGTTAAATCCTTACATGAAAAAAGATTTATTTTTTCAATAAAATGATTATGACCATGGATTTTAAGGTTTGGGCCCATATATTATTTAAGATTAACCATTTACATGGGTAATAGAGTTTGGATGGGTTGTATCTTTTCTTCTAGGATTTATGGGACCATTGATGTGTTTATGAGATTTGGCATGGTGGAATGTCATTTATCATTTTTGTCACAACTGAAATTAGTTCATAATATATTCCAAATTTATCAACTATGTTGATATCATCATAATTATTCCAATGTAATTAATATAGGAGAGTAAGATATTAATGATTATATAATGTTCATGGAGAAACCAGCTGATATCTTGGATCATCTAGAGATGATATAGTAAGGATGGACCAATCCTCAAGTTCATGTGATGTAGATACATGTTGGCCTGGCGGACATTACCTGGGAGTGAGAGATGTAAGTGAATTCCCATTACCTTGATCTATTTTTAGGGTGTAATTGTTTGCTTAATTTATTGGGATAACATGATATTTGAAATATTATTTTTCAATTTGATGAGATATTTCCCTAATAAGAGATAATCTTTTCACCTATGAAAAACAGAGGACATGATTTATAATAAATAATCATTTTGATATTATATGATTAAACTCGTGAAGTTGATCCAAATCCACTCAAATCACATAGTATCAGAACATGGAGGATGGAATTCTTGAATTCAAATGCTCGGTGTAGTGCAATGTGTTAATTGGAGAAGTGGTTGGATTTGTCTATGTAATGGTTTATGTAGATATGTAGTGATGGGGTTATGTGATACATTATTTACATTTTAATTTTTTCATATTTTCATTGTGGTATAATCTTAGTTATGGAAATATCCTTGGGATGTATATTGAACAGATGATGTTCAGCACCATTTTTCATTCTTCATGTTTGGTTTTTTATCAAGTTTTAAAATTGAATGATACATATCTCATGTAATTTCATGTTCCTTCTCTGAACATTAGTTTTCTATTATTTTTCTTATGTTTTTTTGGGGTTCATTGGAAGAAATACCCAAAGGATTCAATGGGGATGAATCTCAAAGGGTGCTGCAAAAGGATACTCATGACTGAAAACAGGTACACATCCTAAATTTATTTTTCGTAGATTTTTGTAGATCTCTAGTTTCACAAATTTTTTGAATTAGTGGAAGAATTCATGAAATGAATTCATATAATTCTAGGTAAATTCATGAAATATAGTGCATTCAATCAAAGTAAACCTGAATTAATTTTTTTTGTAATTTCATGCCTTTTATGTGGTTCAGAACTTGTAAACAATAGTACCTATGAATTTCAAATGATGAAATCATTACAAAATGTGAAATTTGAGGGTCCATGTTTTAGATTTATTTTATTATGCCACCCACCATTATTCAATCGTACATCTCTATCCTGAATTTTCATGAAACCAAAAGTTTGTTTTACGAGATCTGTTAGCCATAATTCTCATTCTATGAACTGTTGGTTATATTTAACGATGAATTTTGATTTAGACTGAGTAATCCACTTTTCCCAATGGTTTTGTTTCCATTCATCTTTAGATATTAGATGTTCTAGAGTTGTTTTTATTTTTTGGTGGGTGTGGGATTATTTTTAGATCCCATAATCCTTTTTAAGTCTGATCCATTGGATTTGAGTGGGGTTGTGATTTAGAGGTACATCATTCTTTGACATGGAGTTCACACATGATTGAAACTCTATTTTTAGTTTTGGAATCAATTGTTTCTCATATGTTTTTTTATATATGAATTTATTACTCATTTGTATGAATGTGTATTTTTTGTTCTATACTAATGAAAGATAAAAAATTCAATTTTAAATTAAAGGGGAGAAGTTAATTATTTTCTTTATTTTATAACATAGATATTTATTGTTATTTTCTGATAAGATGGGATAATTGCCAGCTAAAAATTATAGTTATTGTGGGTTTTGATTTCAATGAATTTATAAGGGTTTAGTAACCCTTCATTGTATTTTTTCCATTGATACCACATTAAAATTAGAAATACATTAATATGATATATTTGTATAATTATATAGTATCCCCTGGATTATGGGGTGTGTGATAAAAATTCTAAAATAAACAAGTTAAATTGATATAAACCATTTCTTATATATGTTAAATGATTTCTGATTTTTTGTGATGTTTGGTTGTGATTTAAGGGAAGCAATGAGATGAATTGTTAATGTGATTTTGGGGAGGTCAAGTGACGGTTATTTTGTATGTGATTTTAGGGATGTGTGGTGGTAGGGTTTTTCATGCTTTTTGGGGTGGTGAGGTGACATTTTTTTTGTATATTCTTTTGGGGTAGTGAGGTGATTGTTTGTTTGGGATTTATTTTTTAGATGAGGAGGAGATGGTTTTTTTGGATGAGATTTATTGGAATAGAGATAATGGATTTTATTTCCATGATCTTGGGATGGAGAGTTATTGGTTGTTTGGATGTTCTTTTGGGGTTGTGAGGTGATGGTTTTTTGCTCTACTTTTTTATTGTTTTGTTGATGGTTGTTAAGACATTCTTTTTTTTGTGATGAGGTCATCATTTTATGGGGGATGATTAAATATCTAGGATAATGGTTGTGATATTCTAGATTCCTGGTTAGTGATAGAATAAGCAATTAATAATATACTATATAGATTGGGTTGTTTGTTTGATTGGATGTAAATATTTAACGAAAAAATATATAATAACTTTTTATAAATTAACATGTTGATAAAGATGAAACTAATAGTCTATACAGTGGAATTGGGATGGAAAAAAATTTCTTTTGACTTCTGTGGTGATATGAATTTGTAGGATGCTGCTAATGTGGGGATTTTGTGAGTGGTTGGTGATTGATTCTAAAACTACATGATGGGAATGTGTGTGAAATTATTTATATACTTGTATATTACTTTTTTAATTATATGTACACCCAAAAACATTATCTAATATATGCGTTAACCAGTATTTTCCCACATGGTGTGATCATTCCAACATAATAGTGATGAGGATCTGTGGATGGATTTCTGCAAATTCCCAATATCAACTCAATATGAGTAGACATGAATAGTTTTTATGGTCATGGGTGTTTTAGTGCACTAGGTTATGACCCAAATACTTTCATGTATGATTTTTATGGCCATGATGTGTAGTGTCTTATAGTGTAGGTGTTTCATGGTAGGTGGAGGTAATGAGGTTGATGTACTTCGTGTTAATGATAAAATTCTACTATATATTTGGAAATTGTTATAGTTTGAATTAAATGGTGTCTTTAGGACATAAATAATATTTTCTTCATATGGGGTAGTTTAATAGGTGTACGTGGTCATGATGTGATGTGATTGTTCTATGGGGGATGTGGTCATTGTTTTTTGGAATAGATGGATGTTTTGGGATGTAGGAATATGGGTTGTGAGTATATAAAATAAGTTTGAATGTTATCTGGGGTGTCCTTTATCAATATTATTCTCATTATGTTATTATAGTTGTCTTGAACTATTTAGTTACCATTACATAGTGTGGTCCTGATGGATAATGGAGTTGTTTATGGACAGCTAGTTCTACTAATTTATCATGTGAGCATTACAATAGGAATTTCACAAGTGAACTAGATAATTTTTGTTCATTTTCAATATACATTATGTTTCGCCATTCATATATAAACATACTTTTGGGTAACCGATTGGACTACATGAATCATGGTAGGAATTTCTAGCTCAAACAATAGGATAGGTGTTGTGTCACTACATTATCTATCCTTTTGGGTATTTACATATAGACATTTTTTGTAACTATTTTATTTATACATGGATTGACTGATGGTTTTGGATTAATTTTATATTATTCCAAGGAGTTTATTTTAAATGATTTATTTCATATCGCAGTATTGTTTTATTGTAGAGGTCAATGCCTCCAATATCATGGAATATTTATACTATTGGTGTTGGTCAGCATCTCCGGTTCTACTTAATGAGGCACTCAAGGATCATTATATCCCTCCAATCACTACAGTATCATTGGTGGGATGTGGTTATGAAAATATCCTTAATAAATTTGTTATAGTCTTTATATAAGATATTGTTTTCATCTCCATACGAGAGGAGGAACATGAGGTGACTTTTAATATTTTACTAATTATTTAATGAATGACATGTTTATATTAAAAATAAAATAACCATATGTTTTGGATGGAATATCAAACATTGATGGGAAACAATATTAGAATAAACATGAAATTTATGAACCCTTTGAAGAAAAAGGAAATTGTTTAATGGACTAGACCAACATCTGTGATTGATATTTATAGTTTCCTTGTGTCAGTTGGATACTATCAATCGACTGGGAGGAATGATATAGAATTTTTAAAAATACAAATATGGTAACATGGTTTGAAGAAAAGATTTTATAAAATGATGAAGGTGATGAAAACATTAAATAGTTAAATAAGAGTAAAATTACTAAATCCTTTCTCACATTACCCAAATGTAGGGAACAACTTCTATACTATAGTGATGAATATAAATGGGTATTAGGATCTATACTAAAGAAAAATGAAATAGAAATGGCCTAGGTATCCCACCATGTTAATAATCATGAGATGAACATCCCACCATATAATATGTATCTGGTTTTAGTGATCATTACAACAATTATTTTGGGACATTATAACAATTTGGTGAACAATGAAATATTTATGGATCATTGATTCCATAATTATATATTAAATGAAATGATTATGTTCCACTTATAGTGGTTAAAGATAATAATACATTAGTATTTTTCAATCCATTTTCATCATAGGAAGGTGAATAAAGTGAAATAATCTATATTTTGAAAGGATATAATAACCATATACATGATGATGGTAGAATGGGATCCAATATACTTAATGATACATATGATAGACATATAAATCATAAAATGAACTTAATTATACATTTCTAAAATAACAACTTAAGGATCAATTGATGAGAAAATCAATGAGTCCTAAAAATTTGATAATGCGGTATAGAAAAATGATATCAAATATCATAGAGTTCAACTTTGAGATCCATGAAATTTTAAGAATTTTATCCCAGATATCTATTCCAAAAAAAACAATAACTGAAGAGTTAACATTCGGATCGATGGTGTACATAGTTCATCCATATCTTCATCAAATATGTATAATGATGCAAAGTGATTTAAAGAAAAATATATATAAGGATAACATGTTCAGTTTTATGGAATATTATTTATATAAATTACTTATATGATAGTAATTCAATGATAAATAAAATGAGTCCAACTGTATGATGCAGCAATTTACCATACCAGTATGGATGCTAGAAATCATAACGATTATTTTTTAATAAATCAATAAGACACATAAAAGAAATAATAGTACTTGGGTGGTACTCAATTTATGTAAAAATACATTGAATTAAATCTCATTAAAGGATGATTTATTTCCTGATAAACTCACTAAGATATAGACGAGACTAATGGAAAAATTTGGTAGAGTACCATTCCATTCCATATCTGATTGGGATATGACGTTGACCACATGGTTTAGGAGATCCCATAATAATTTGTTAGATAAAAATTTGATACTACTTTCTACTTATCAACCCCTAACGGAAAAAAATATAATAGAACCATTAATACTCTAGAAGACAAGATGATATATTTTTTCGAAGTACTTATAATTTAGTTTTATTCAGAACCATTCAATAGTGTATTCCTTGTATAATGAATTTTTTTTAATAATTTATGTAGAAACATATAATGAACTTTATGGGAAGTGGAGAAAAATTAAAACATTATTGGATGATGTATGTGAGAGTAATATTATGGTATTTGATCGTATCTTCCATATAGAGAAGAAACCTCAATCCATTGAAAATCATTTGAAATCCATTTAATGTCAATACAAAATATATTCACACAATTATTGATGATACATGGAGTTTGAAGTTAGATAAATTTATTCCATTTTAATATCACTATTACAAAAATTCATGTGGTTCAGAAATCAGGGACCTATTTGTATAATATACATTATCAATATTTACATCCTTCATCCCATAAATGTTATTACCTATCAACTATCAATCCCACATAATCTATCACCATTACATGATATGTTATAGGTATCACTCATATGGAATTACTTACTAGGATCACCAAATTTAATAAATCGAGCGGCGGTAAAATTCGAAAAGAACCATTCATAAAAATTGTAGCAAAGGAATATCTTAAATCATAGAGACAAAAATCAATGAAATAAAATAGCACACAAAGTAAATGTACTGGGGAAAAAAGGAAAAGTTTGAGGATGTTACATAGGAACTAGAAGATGCAAACAATACATGTACCCTCATCTATATTAGTATAGGATGTGAAACTTCATGGGTGAAAATTAAAATGGTGGTAACAATGTAATAATGTATAATTTTATAATTCTAATTCTTTAATGAAGGAATATATAACTGATAGAAAACACATGAACATTATTTGATGGATTATTTAAGACTATTAAAAAAATAAACCCCTAATTTACCAATTGGACATAAAAATATTTTCTGAATCATATTTTTTGATAATATAGTCATTCTACATGTACCATTAAGTTAATTGTATAGTAAGGGACATAAAAATATCAAATTAATATATGAGAAAGATGTGATGACCTCGAATTGTAGGATCATAACCTCTGAATAAAATTTATTTAAGCTTATTAGGTAAATTAAATCACTTGGATTTTCCCATGACCAAGCCTAAGGATATATTTAATAAATGAAACATGATAGAAAATATTTAAGATTATTTAATTCTTATAGAGATCACATCCAAATCTATATTTGTTGAACCACCCCAACTAAGTACTACCAAAGCGCCATATACCCATAGGGAGTAGTATAGGGTAATAAAAGGACATGTGTATTTATGATAGTAGTATAAACCTGTTTAATTTCTTTTTTTAATAATTATGATATGTATCTATTTTTATTTTTCATTTATTTATAGTATTATATTATTATTTTAATAAAAGGTATATTTTCATATAAATAAATAAATATTTTTTTTTTAAAATATATATTGTTTCAATTATCTTTTTTTTATAATAATTTCAGAAATAATTAAATAATTATTATATTAATGAATTAATATTATTAAAAATTTCATATTTAAATATAATTTTTAATATGATTTAATAATATCCAATATGATTGTTTATAATAATCAAAAAATCATTATTCTCATATATAATATTATTTTATAGAAAATGATGGTTTTTATTTTAATGTAAATATTCAAATATTAATAATTTCTTTGGGAAAAATTATTATTTTCCAAATTATCATTTTGAGTTTATCCAATGGTGAATGATTGAAATTTTTTAGAGATATTTGATTTTACAGGTAAAAAATTAATTTAGTTTAAATATACAATTTTTATTATTGAATCATAGTGGAAAAAGGCATGTAATGTATACTGAAAAAGTAATCCATAGAAAATATATTTGAAATATAAAATAATGTGTTTTTATAATCATTTGATTAATTTTACAATTTAATAATGAGTCCTATAATGTACCGGTTTTAGAAGCCCCCTACAGACGCTGGGTACTTGGTTGGTCACATGGCCTCAAGAGCGTTTCCCCAAATGACAAGGGCTACCAACTAGAAGAGAGGGCCTTGGGTGTAATAGTGAGGAAACTATGCCCTCATTTGGAGAGTAACACAATGGAATATAAACACAATGCAATAGTGGAAGTAGTAATATTTCCATACAAAAAGAAAAGGCGGAATATTGATGAAATAAACAGGTGGATCACATATATAATGATCCATGATATATATGTCTTGGAAAGTAGACAAACAAGTCACAATACTGAAATACATTACCAAAAAAATGAATAAGAAAAATATTAAAAACTCCACAACATCCCAAGCCAATCTGTGGTCTCATGCTCTCCAACTCAAAAGAAGTCATGTTCTGGAAGTATATGGGGGATTGCACTTATCTATACCTGCATTAATATAATCTGTTTGGGCCTAAAAGCATGGAACAAACATGGTGTGAGACTAAATACCATTAGGAAAACACTAAGAGATATGTGCCTAAAATTTAGTAAATATATATGGCAGGAAATAAAGAAAATAAACATTAAAATAGGAAGTAATCAATAGTAAACATTCCTACTGTTTCAAAGTATTCAATACCATAAGTCAAGTATGTATATAATCAAAAATAGGTAACTCTCTAGGAAGTACTCACAACCTATCCCCTCTAATACTACCTAGAAAACACAAGTAACCCTATGGGAATCACAAAGAGTCTCACCCCAGTGTTTTAGCTTTATATTAGACTCTCTCATGAAGAAATCATCGTCAATTACACCTATAGTCATGTTTGATCAATGACTTTCTGAGGAAGCACACACAGTCAATTCCTCATAATGTATTTTAACGGTAACCTACTGGAACTATGAGGAATCACTTAGCGTAAATTTCACTTGTGGCTTCTTAATGTAACTATGAAAACTCTAAGAGAGCACTCAACATCAAACACCTCTATGGTCTTTCATCGTGAAAATAATTAAAGAAACTCAGGAGAAGCACTTATGTCAATTCAACTTATGGTCTACTACACCAGGTTTTCACGACCCCACGTATGTCAAACGAGCGTATAAATGAAAAGTAGCCAAAGTAAACCACATGAAATACATGGATAATCATTATATAGAATAACATCATGTCAGATAGACAATAACTCTATCCTAATAACACAAGGCATGTGAAACAAATAGAAACCTAAAATGTGAACTAGAAAAAATGGTCAAAACAAGAAAACATGGAAAAAACCTCCATAACATGACGAAATAAATCCTATTTTCAACAAATAACCTATATTTAATCAAACTAGGGAATAATAGGAAACCAATAGGGCTAAAACCATAAATGTGGAATACCCTGTCCATGGGTATTTGGCACTTTTTCACATAATAAAAAATGACTATCTATGGAAAGGAACAAAACTCCTACCTCAGCATCTGGAGATCAATATACTTGAGTATCAATCCTTGAATCACCTTAGAATGTCATAGTTCCACAATAGCATCTAAAACATTCAACCCACGATATCTCATGAGAACTAAGAATCCGAAGAATGTGTTCAGGAAAAAGACAGAACATGACGATGTGATTCCAACAATACCGATAGAGTTCTATTCGGAGAACAGATGCTTGATGAGGGGATTAGAAAATATCTACATCGTACAGATGCTCTCGGATGAACTAGGTCAAGAATAAGATAGTTCTTTCTGTCAGATGCGATCCAGTACATATAATGGAAAAAAATAAAGCACTTTACATGTTCTTTATCAGTACATGGTGTGTAATTTCCCTTACCCCTCCCCCCACGCATTATGCAGTCTCTAGGTCACCCCACATGTTCGTGTGCTCGGTAGTCACATGGCATGTACATGGTCACCCGCAGAAACCATGTACACAACGTGTACTTCTAATTTTTACTTAAGAAATTCATATTTTTCACAAAAGCACCAGAAAAAGGAAAAAAAACTTGATAAGAAGATCCATGTTCTTACAAACTTCCCCCTTTAAGGGAATTTTTCCCCGAATTTCCCTATCTAGGTGGCATAGAAGAAGAATCCTTGAACAACACCTGAAACTATGAACGTACATCGGCCTCCCTATCTCATGTCTCATTTTGTATTCACCCATGCTGCCATAGTAGTCATACCAATGGAACAGACTTTCCAAAGATAACCTTCATTCAGAAATCATCAATCTGAATAGGATGCTCCTCAAACGAGGCGTCTACTTCTAACTCAACCTCGTCGGGTTGGAAAACAAGAGAAGGGTATAATAAGTAATGTCGATGCTGATAAATGTGGATGAAGTCATGCATATCCTGGTACATCTACGATAACTGCAACCGATAGGCAACCGACCCAACTCTCTCCAACACCTCAAATGGACCGACCAACCATAGCGAAATCATACACTGTCTCCTAATCCTCATGTGTCCCATCCACGGTGTGATATATACGAAAACCGGATCATGGACCTCGAACTCCAGAATTTATCTCCATATATCATCATAAGACATCTGTCGAGACTATGCTGTAGTCATCCTCTTCCGAATCAACTCTATCTGCTCTGTGGTATCCTGGACAAGATGAGGTCCCAATATAGCTACCTCTCATGCCTCCAGGTAACATAAGTGTGATCGACATGGCCAACTATACAAAGCCTCATAAGGTTCCATCAGAATAGTTTCATGAAAACTATTGTTGTAGGAAAACTCTACAATAGGTATGTGCTTCTCCCATAATCCTCCAAAATCCAGGATGCATTCTTGATGAATATCCTCAAACACCTGAATCGAATGCTCGGATTGGCCATCTGTTTGAGGGTGGTAAGCAGTAATCAAAAGTACCTATGTACACAAAGCCTTCTATAGCCCCTACCAGACCCAAGAAATTAAATGGTCATCCCTGTTTGAAATAATGGAGTGTGTAACTCCATGAAAACTTACAGTTTGACGGATGTACAACATTCCCTGTTCATCAAAACTGAAGGAATTTTTGATCCACAAAAGTGATAAACCTTTGCGAGTCTGTTAATGAAAACCCATATAGCCTCATCCACTCGAGATGACCTCAGTTAACCGTTCCCAAAATCCATCAGGACATCTTTCCACTTCCACTCGAGAATGGGTAACTACTACAAAAGCCCTGCGGGTCACTGATGCTCCTCTAAAACCAACTGACAGTTGGGCACCACATGATGAACCTAACAACATCATTCATGATACCTGGACACCAATACTGACATTGTAGATCATGATACATCTTGGTGACACCAGGATGAACAACACAAAATGAGGAATGAAAGGCCCTCATCAAATACTCATATATGTCTACTGACACCCATACGCACCCTTGGAAACACGAGATCTCATCCGCTCCGGTGGTCCCTCCATGAATAGGGTCCTCTACTAAAACACTATCTTGTAGGACTAGTATTTTATAATTTTATAGCTTCATTGTTCACAGTCGATCAAGTAGAGTAGAGGTAACAGTTACAAAATATAGAGACGTTTTCCCCTGACTGCCATGCACCTCCAAATGCATCTTAGAGAGGAGAGACATAAGCTTCCACTCATAATTGTCCTCCTGAATTTCATGTATCTAATTCATTTTACTCAAAACATCATCCACATCATATCCATTCCCTAGAGTATAGGCAAGATCAATGTAAAATGACTTAAGGTACTCGTCCCACCATCGTTGCCTCAAATTCATGTCAACCTGGGGGATATTATTCTTGAGACTTTTGTGGTCAGTGAAAATAAAAAATTATCTCCCAGAAAGATAATTTGTCAAACAACATAAGGCATGAAATACTACTGCCAACTAAAGATCGTGTGTCAGGTAATTCCTCTTATGTGGCTGCAACTTTTGAGACCCGTATGAAACAACAACATCTCCCTACATAAGCACTGCTCCTAGAATGATACATGAAGAATCATAATAAACAGTGTTGTTATTTCCTGGATCTGGCAATACTAGTATCGGGGCTAATGTCAACCTCCCTTTCAGCTCATGAAAAGATGACTCGTAAGAACTTGAACACAATTAATTCACACCCTTCTTAGTCAGGCCTGCCAATGGTGATGCTAAGCATTAAATGTCCTGTATGAAATGTATGCAGTATCCAGCTAGCCCTATAAAACACAATACCTCAAATTTGATCTTCCGTTGTTCCCAAGAAACTAGAACTCTCAAATTATTTGGGTCTACTGATTCTCCTATCTCTGAGATAACATGACCCAAGAAATGAATATAGTCCATCCAAAAGTTGCATTTTCAGAGCTTATCATATAACTGATTCTATCTTAGTGTACTCAAAACGATCTCATGATGGGTAGCATGGTCGTGTAGAGTATGAGAGTACACCATGATATCATCCACAAAGACCACCATGAAGGAATCCTAGTATAGATGGTACACTAGGTTCATCAGTGCCATGAAAATAGTAGGAGCGTTCGTGAGTCCGAATGGTATTACCACATACTTGTAGAGACAATACATGCTCCTAAAGCCTGTAAGAGGTATTTCAGATTGTCTAACATGAAACATATGATAACCATATCATAATTCAATCTTCAAGAACACTCGGGCTCCGCGACGTTGATCAAAGAGATCATCAATCCCCGAAACGGGATATCGGTTCTTGACCATCAACTGATTTAGCTTCAGATAATCCACCCAAAGCCGAATGGTATCACTGCTTTCTTCACATACAGTATATGCGAATCCTAAAGTGAAGTATTGGGTCAGATGAAACCCATTGTGTGTGACTCCTCCAAATGATTCTTAATGTCATTCAACTCTGGTGTATTCATCCTATAAAGAGGAATGAACATCGGTGTCGCTCCTGGCATGAGCTCAATAGAGAATTCTACTTCTCTCTCTAGAGGATAACCTATAAATTCCTTTTGAAATGTATCACTGAAACCATCCACCACTGGGGGATAGTCCAACTGTGAAGTCCTTCGGTCATCCATATATAAGCTATTAATCTGGTCTGTAACTCCTCCCATGCCATGATGCTCGGGTCATGCTTTGCATGGATGGGCATATCATTCACCCATATGAAGTAACAATCCTCCCTCTGGTGATGTGAAACTCACCCTATAGTGATAACAAGTCTAAAAAAATCCTTGAAGAGAACTAACCAATCCATTCCGATAATGACGTTATTTCCTGTCATCTCTATGACATAAAGGTCCCAAAAGAAGTGGCACCCAACAACCACAAGAGGGAACATCTTTCACTGATGTACACCATCAATTATTTCCCCCATCAGAGTGTCTAATGTCAAGAGATTAGAAGAATAAAAGATACAATTCCTAATTCTATCCTCAACCGCAATAGATACAAAGAAATGGGAAGCCCCTATATCGAAAAGAGCACAATCTAAAACTGAGGAAAATAGGATCGTACCTCGAACTGTAGAGGGTTTGAGATCTGGCTCCTACTGTAAATGCTCTACTGAAAATGTATGACTAACAAAGTGGCTCTGTGAACCTGTCTAACCTCCCTGAGCTGATCTACCATGTTTTCACTGGAAACCTAGAAAATGGTTACCTCAGCCACAACCTCCACCTCAGCCCAATCAGTCGAAAGAACTCTAGTACCCAGACTGAATAGAAGTGGTGCTGCTTCTGAATGACAAGTCATATAAGAACCCCTATCACTAGCTGCTGGTGAGGAGAACTGACAGAAGCGCTGAAGATGACTCATATTTCCACAAGATCAGAACTCCACTGGGTCTCTCAGGTAATGTTGTATCATATTTTAAACCATCATACACTGGTAGCATACCACCTGGCTACATAAAGGTGTATCTCCTATACTCGTATCTCCATGTGTAGTCTCCCTACTATTCTTCATACTATCAACTATCGAAGAACTATCTTTGGATACTAAACCATCATGGATCAGTGCTCCAGAATCCCTCAGATTGTGCTATGTGATTAGTGCCTGGTTGATTGTAGAAGATATTGAAGTCAACCTAAAGATGTTCACCTGAGCCTGAATGTCCTGTATGAAACCATCCTCATACATCCTTTCAAGGAACAACCCATATCCCCCTAGAAATGGTGTAAAGCACTACATCTCGATGAAGCGAGAAGAGTACTCCATAATAGAAGGAGTACCCAGCTCCAAACTCATGAACTCTCGAGCTCAATCGGCCCTAAAGGTCTCTAAATAAATTTAATCATAGAAGGTATGATAAAACTCATCGCATGACATATCATGTTGGCATCTCAACTATGATAACACATCCCACCATCTCTTGGTGGAATCCCGAAGCATATATATAGTGAGCATGACTCTACAATTCAGAGGAATCTTGAGGTGCTCGAAGATCACCAGTGTGGCCTCCAAAGTTGACTCTACGGCCGATATTCCTCCTTCCCCCCAGAAAGTGGGAGGATTCTCTTGCTGGAGAGATCATGTCAGCTCTTCCATAGACGGGGCAGAGTTCAGTGCTGCCTAGATGGTATGCATGAACCTCATAATTCCCTCTTAAAACTGTGCATCAGCACCTATGTCTGAGATGAAATCTTGTTCCAAGACTGGCAAAAATAGATGATCTGATGAATTCCTTGATCAGCCATTTCCCGTGTCTGATCATTGCCCTATAACTGGCATACAACTAGAGGATGTCTCGGTGGAATGACTCTACAAGGTCAAATGGACATATTTGATCAACATTATCATGAACTGAAAACTGGAAGGCTAATAAGGTAACATGTGAAAGAAATAATTCAAGATTGACTCAAAATGGATACATGCCGTGTATGCCTAACTACAAATCGTGTACCCTTACTCCTTTCACATGGGCGAGTACTTCTACCAAAACTAGTTGTGTAACACACCAAACACATGTCGTGTTCTCCTAACACACAACCTGTACTTGAATCATCTTACCCAGCCCATGTCCTTCTACACAACTAAGCTACATGATTCTCCTAGAACAAGACTACACGGCGTGTTTGTTCCAGAAACGGCATGTAATAGATGATCTTCACCGACCCATGTTGTTAATGACATGGCTGGAGACATGGCTCACACTACATGGCGTGTTCCAGATGGACAGAACGTGTACTAATTATTTCTACTGACCTTTTGTTGTTATTTACATGGTCAGATTATAGGTATTACACTACATGGCATGCTCAAGTCTAACACAGTGTGTATTGCTTATGTTTTTATCCATCAGTGTCATTAGTCACACGGGCAGTCACATGGTCTAATCACACAACATATACGTTCGGTACACAGCATGTTCCAAAAAAAAATTTGCAACCCCGTGTCTCTTCTCAAATGGACAGCGACACCGTTAGAGACTACATGGTGTGTAAATAGAGTAAATAGCATGTACATAATAAAAATAATTTTTTCCGAAAATAAGAACACATGGTGTGTATTAAAAACTACACGACATGTATTTGGGATTTTTCCAAACAGTAATCCTCAAAAACTATACATGAAGCCCTTAAAACACTAAAACGAACATTAAAGTTCCAAATTCTGATCTGTGAGGGCCCTTACTCCCTGAAAATCAATGCTTGGCTTCTTATATGTCATAAAGAAGCATAATAGATCAATGATCCACCAAATTCTTATCCATGGGGTCCCATAACACCTTAAGAACCAAAGCATGACGTTCATTTAAACAACACCAAAGCCAATTCAATACTTTATCAAACAAAATGTACTTTATCAAGGACTGTATCACAACATCATGCATATATATCACCACATATATCACAACAACATGAAATTGCTAATGTACCCTAAATGGGAAATGCAAGAATTCCAGACATGTGATTTCTAGAAAGGGCCTATATGATGCATGATATAAAATACCCTCATCACATTTGGTTGTAAAAGAAATGGAATCTTAATAATATGAACAACAAAATCACAAGGCATTTGAATCAACCATTTGTGAAATAAAATCAACTGTAAAATTGAAAAACCAGAAAATTGCAATAAATGAGGTAAATTAGATTTTCCCTATACACGGGTTTTCTACACCCGTGAAAGTATTATTATTAAGTATCCATTTCCATCCAATCCCTTACTATATGCTCCAAACATTAGGTGAAGAAGAAAATAATTTCTCTTATTCCACTTGTTAATGTCCAAGTTGTGAAAGCCGCCCATAGACGCCCTGTACACGGTTGGTCACATGGCCTTAAGCGCTTTTCCCCAGATGCCTGAGGCTATCGACTAGCAATGAGGCCTAGGGTGTGATAGTGTGGAAACTATGCCTTCATTAGTAGAGTATCATTATAGATGTAAAAAATAGTAATAAAAGAATCTGTAATATTACCATACAAAACGGAACAATAGAATACTAAAGAAATAAATAGCTAGAGATAATATATAATGAGGCATGATACATATGTCTAGGAATGAATCCAAACAACTGATAATGCGGAAATATAGTACCAAAACCAATGTAAAGAAAAACAGTAAATAGCTCCACAACATCGAGAGAAAAATCCAGGTCCCATGCTCTCTGTCTGCAAAAAAGTCGAGTACATGATGTAAAAGCATGATTGAACATATCTATACCCACAATAATATAATATGTTTGGGCCCAAAATAATGGCCTAAACAGGGTGTGAGACTAAATCCTAGTAGGAATCCTCCATGAGATATGTGCCTAACAGTCATTGAAAATATAAGGCAGGAAATAAACGAAGGAAGAAGAAAACAAGGAAGAACTCAACAGTAATCATTCCTACAGATTCAAATCATTCAATGCCACATTTCATGTAAGAAGATAAACCCCATAAAGTATCCTTCTAGGAAGTACACACAACCAATCCCCTCTGGTCCTACCCAAAAAACACAAGCAACCCTCTGCGAAGCATACATAATCTCACACCGCTGGTTCATCTTTGGAATATACACTCTAAGGATGCACTCATCGTCAATTCCCCCTATATTCAAGTGTGATTAAAAACTCTATGAGGAATCACACACTGTTAATTCCTTTTATAGTCTTTTAATCGTATCCTAAAGGCACTCTTAGAGAGAACTCAATGTCAATTCGTCATGTGGAATCCTAACGTAACAATAGACACTTTGAGGGAGAACTAAATGTCAATACCCCAAATGGTCTCGTCATGTGATAATAATTAAAGACACTCTCTATAATCCCTTACGTCCATTCTCCCTATGGTCTGCTACACAAGGTTCTCATGGCCCTGTGTATGTCAAACGAGCACAAAAAGGAAAAGAGGAAAAAGTAAACCATAATAACTACTAGGATATCAATTCTATAGCATAACAACAAGTTATATAAATATTCACTCCATCCAAATAACACTAGGCATGGGAAACAAACATCCGCGAAAGATGCGAAAAAAACCAAATGGTAAAAACAAGAAAACATGGGAAAAACCACCATAGCATGAACATGTAATCCCTATTATCAATAAATAACCACTATCCAATCATACTAGGCCATAACAAGTAAAACATAGTGCTATAACCGTAATCGCTCAGTACCCAATTCATGGGTATTGGGCACTTTTGCACATAAAACTCAAAGACTATCTATAGAAAGAAACAAACCACCTACCTTGGTGTCGGAGGATCATTATACTTGAGTCTAAAGCCTTGAATATCCTTAGAAAATCATAGATCTAAAAAAACTTCTAAAATGATCAACCCATGATATCTCATAAGAGGGAAAGAATCAGATGAAGGAGTTCAATAAAAAGAGGAAAATCACATATGTGATTCCAATGCAAACGATAGTGTTCAAATCAAGGAATGGATGCTACGTCGGGGGCCTGACGAAGATCAGCACCTTACAAACATTATTGGATGAAATGGTTTGTGAAGAAGATATTTATGTCCATCAGATGCGTCCCCGGTATGTTTGATGAAAAAAAGTACACGACGTGCACTTTTGATGTACCTGGCATGTAAATTCCATCACCGGCCCATGAATTAGGCAGTCTCTAGGTCCCCACACATGACTGTGTGATCGAATGTTAGACAACATGTACATGGTCACCCACGACAACAAAGAACACAGTATGTACTTATAATGTACACGACATTTACTTCTATTTTGTATAAATTCTCCTTCTTCTCAAAAACAGCAGAAAAGGGAAAACATACCTGAAAAGAAGATCCAGGTATTATAATTTATCTAAAACCAATTTTATATTTTATGTTATTATAAAATAGTCCATATAAAAATGAATCACTTCCACATTATGAATGAAATAATTTTAACGAGTTCTGTTATTATAATATATTTCGTTAAACAACTCATATTTTTACGATAATAACATCAAAATTATAGAAATGTTTACTGTTATTATTATTTTGTTACATAGGGCGAAAAATTGAATCTATATCAAATTTGAAATAAATACCCCATTCTATCTCTCTTCATCACTAAAAATACTCAGAATGAATTTTCTCTTTATGTCCCTCTATAAATCTCTCAAAATGTTTTCCTAAACACTAATGAATCTCTTCTAATTCTTTTATAATCACCCACTCAATGTAATGGATTTTTTCCTCTTCCATTTTAATTAAGTAATATATTTTTACTATTCATGTTAATTTCAAATTTTCGATTATTAAATGTGTTTTTAAAAAACCATTTACATTACATATGATTAAAAAGTGATGACAAATAATATTTCACAACCATTAAACACTTCCATAAACAATTATGTAGAACTATTATGCGGCTGAAAATGGCCTATTATTTTCCATGCTAAATATTTGAATTGGGAATACCAAACCCCATTTAAAATAATTTAAATTCACCTATATGAATATATAATTAATTTATATAGGACTTCCAAAGATAATGAAGATGGAATTTTTGGAATATGTATAGGATTTTTTCCCAGTATGATATAGTTTAATCTTCTTAATATTTTCACGAACAACCCCTAGTATATAATATTATTGAAAATTATAATGATGAAATGAATTGGATAATATTAAATAATGAAAATGATTCATTATGAATAGAACAAGTATAAATAGTAAAGAATATTTTTAGTTATATCTTGATGAATTACCATGATTTTAACAAAATCAATAAGTTCTGTTTTTATTGCTCTTATCCCTGAATAAAACCCCATTTATATACTTCTATAAATAATTAATATAGTGTAATTATTTTATTTAAAGAGGGTATTAAAAAAATATTTTATAAGTATTAATTTTTCATTGTGTTTCCAGTAATTATATCTAGGTTTATTTTTGAATAAGTGGGATGAATTTAGGACACATTGAAATGATTACAAGGAACCAAATTTAATTTATATAAAGAAAATGTATTAATTGCCAAAAATTTATTCTCATGTTGATGAACATCGAGTGCACTAGTAATTCACAAATATTAATATTTATTCTATTTAAAATTATTTAAATGTTATGATATATTATATCTAAAATATAAATTTTCATAAAAAAGTTTAATTTCTATGAGTTAACTATAATGTATTTTGAGTTACCAATTCCACCTTCCATGTTTCCAAATTCTAGAAAATGATTATAAAAGGATAATCTTGTTAAATAGTTGTTGTTATCAATTTTTGATATTTTTAGTTAATAAAATAATTTTGGGATTAGGGATCTAATATGTAAAATGTGTTTCTCGTTCCCAGAGAAAATTAATTATATGATAAATATAAAAAATATAAAATTTAGATTAAAAAATTTTCCCTCCTAAAATGTGTTATACCAATTAATGATAAATCATTTTCCCTTTAAGATAAATGTTGATATGGATTGTATAAGACTTAAACCCCAACTGAAATATATTTTTTCATTTTAATAGATGGTTACCATCAGCTATATGAAGAAAATATAATAATTTAGATAATCAATTATTCTATTTAAAACATAAGGGGGTAAACATCGCATTCAATATTTAATGTGAATATATGTTTTAGGAATTAAAGTTAATTTTGTTGAATTAATATATATTTAATATTAAATATATCAAATAATATTTTATTATTTTTAATAATGAATCATGGAATGCTCATGTATATGTTCATATGAAAAAATATGTTTACTTATGAATCTCAATTTTCGAGACCCTAAGAGATGAATTAGGGTACAAATGAGTTTGAGTAACCAGTTCTATTTTTTAAATAAATATAAAATTATCTTATCTATATGGATAAAAATAATATATATATATATATATATATAATCTGTTTAAAATATATATTTACTCAGAAATATCTTAATAAGATGGAAATGAATATTAGAGAGGTAATAAATATAATGTTTCCAATTTCTAACAATTCTTAAGTTGGAAATATGGATAGGGGTATGTGTTCCATAAAAACTAGAGGTGACAAAATATTTACTTAATTAGTCTTATATCAAAAAATTATTAATAAAATATTGAATCATCCTGATGTATAATGATATCAAATGGAATTGATGGTTGGATAATATAATGTGAGAAATTCAATATTTTTGTTTAAGGTCTTAGAATGCAAAAAATTGAATCTTGAAATAATACTTCCCAACATAGTTATATTACCTTAATTTATACCATAATATAATTGGGATTACATTATATTTTATTTCATTATAGGATATCATAATATATCATGGGGGAATAATTTAACATGGATCATTGTATATTCATTTATAAATTCATCCCATTTTCTTGAAATACATATTGATTTATCACTTAATTTTCTTGAATGATTGGACATAAAAGAAAATTTAGATACCCCATGGTGAACACTTATTAATAGTTAAAAATAATGATATTAGATTCACATAAATATTTTTATGATTCTTTATAAGTCATTAAATATATATTTTAATCTAATCACAACAAATCATCTCTATGTAGATGGATAATATAAATAATTTACCCACACATTGAAGGATACAAAAATGTTTCACTTAGTTAACTGATAAGGATGTTTGGAATAGTATTTCACCTTATTAATGATTTGATATAACAATAGTTACAAATAAAAAATTCACACGACATTATATAAATCCTTATACAGAAAGATATGTAATAATATATTATTTTATGATGTTGATGGAGTAATAATTTTATTTGTACATTAACATATTGAATGAAATTAGATTGTCTATGATAAATTAAAAAACTAATCATGGAACTATTTAGAATATATACAATTTATTCAAATCGATAGAGGAAGGATATAGAATTTTATGTAAGAGACCATGTCTTCCAAAAAAAATACCTACATAGAAAGGGGTTATGAGATTTGAAATTAAATAGAAGAAAAATCCACAGTACAATAAGATTTTCTGTTATATTAGTGTTGATAAGATTGGTGGCTTATCATTCAACCATTCCAATAAACAAATGAAAAGTGAGATAAATTTTTCTATATATCATATCAATAGAATATTTCAAGACCCCTCAAATGAAATAAACATTGATCAAGTTTATGTATAGATGAAATTATTATATAATAAAGATACTATTTAGATTCTTGATATGACACCGAATGTTTTCTGTAATCAAGTAACTCAATTTCTAAATCTAATTTTGTGTAATCAACAACTAAAGATTGAATCAAAGCTAAATAAAGAAGGAATGAGACTATTTATAAAAGATTTTTGAGAATTTATCAATAATTTTATGGAATACATTACTTTAATAGTAGAATTAATACGTGATAAATTATTATAATAAATAAAAAAAATTATTATAAAAATTATTTATTAAAAAATAAAAGAAATTTAATATTAATGTTATAGATAAAAATGTATAATAGATAAAATATTATTTTATTATAACATAAATTTATCATATCCTGTAGTCTCCTATAATTGTTAGTAGTATAACAATTATTCATGAATAGTTTAATAATACAATCCAAGGGATGGAATTATTATATGATCTAAAAATGAAATTTTTTATTTGGTGGATAGATATGAATGATTAAAGAATGTAATAGTAAATTTGGATATTATAAATGTTGGTGATATAGTTGTTATAAATAAAATATTATAATTATATTATATTAATTATTAATTGATGGAGATGAAATAGACTATTTATTTGACCTATATAAACATCCCTTATGAAATAAATAGATGAGAAAATTTTCGGGATTTACTGTCATCATGTATTTCCCTCATCAAATCTAATTCCTATATTCAGTCATTAATGTTCATACAGAGTCCTCTATAAAATATGTTCATGATAATATAAATAACTACATATCAATATTGGATGAATCAACTAATAAAATTACAACTATTTCAAACCATATCCTTCAGGAATATTATGGTGTAATAAAATGATTTGTATATTGGGGATAAATAGTATTAATATATATATATTCATTTTGAAAAAAAGTGAAATATACTCAGATAAATTGTTTTATTAAATATATTATGCTTATATAAAATTTATAATTCTCTTAAATAGATTTTTAATTTGATATAATTGATTGTATTTCTATTACTAGATCATTGATATTAGGTAAGGGATAATATTTTAAACTTTATAGAAAAATAAATAGAATATTACCAAATAGTGTAAAATATGAATTATGACATAATATATATTAATTTAATACAAAAAAAGTTCCATAATGGTGATGTTTTCTTAATCGTGGAATTATCTATAAGAATTCATCAATAATATAGGTAATGGAAAAATGTGGAGATAATTCGATAATGCTAGATGTAAAATTGATATATTCCTTACATTATTCAATGAGATTCCACTCACATTACATATAAATAATTTAACTAAAATAACCTTCATATATGAAATTTTATTTTTAAATGAAGAAATTACTCATTAAAAAACATACTCCTAGAATAAATATATACAAGTAATGTTAGATTAGACTATTATATTAAAAAAATCATTAATAATCATAATAGTTAATAATATGTTAATTGTAAATTGACTGTTAAGATTAGTATTTTAGGGGATTTGATAATGTATAGTTGACAAAAAATGGATAAAGATATAACCCTCACATGTTTTATAATACACTATAAAGCCAATTTATTTGAAATTATGAATGAGATAGAGTCAGTGGGATTTAACCTTGTCCATGCCCAAGACAATATCCCAAACTACAGTTTAAATAAATCCATAAATGTAAAAGTTTAATATTATTGAGATCACATCCCAAATCATTTTCATCTATCACCCTTTCGATGATCCACCATAACAAGCCTTAACAGTAGATAAAAATCTAGTATAATAGGGGTTATATATATAAACAAGTGGTATGATGTTATATGTTTTAATTGTAATTAAATAATATTTATATTCATCCATCTTCATTGTTAATTTTTTTTCAATTATATATTAGTTGTTGACAGTTATTTTATAATATGAATAAACCAACAATGTATTTTTCTTTATATATATGGTTTTTTTAAACACATGGATTATCATATTTAAGGCATTTTTTCTAAATGTTATTATCGTATGAAATTTATAGTATATTGTATTGTTTTTATGAAGTTGATAATATATTTTCCAAAATAAGAATAATTTCTTTATAAGGATCGGAAAACAATCACTCTCAAACGACCCAAAATATATAAATAAAATGGAATTTTGATTTAGAACTGGAATATATCCTATTTATTGAATTATTTTTGATAAAAATAAAAATTACTTTTGGACAATCTCATTAAAATCAGTTACTTATGAGTTTCTCCTACACTACTAAGACATTTTAGTTTTTTTGGAAAAACATTAATATGGTATAAATATATGATATGTATCATGACATCCTAAAAGCCAAGAAGTGATTAAATAAATATAATAAAGTGTATACCTGGATGAATATAATTTTCTACATTAAAAAAATGTCATTTTTTTGATTTTATATGGAATTAATGGTTATTCAACTAGCAATATTATATTTTAATTTTTTAAAACAAATTCTTTATGAACATGACTCACTTCGAAATCACCGATGGTTTTATTTCAATGATAAAATTTAATGGACTTATAAAATATTTAAAACTATTACACATTGAATGACATGAGTTGAAAACCTGGGAAAAGGTTTGTGATTTCCACTATTTTATAAAATAATTTCCAAAACATATGTTTAGAAATCAATAAAAAATTTCCTGTCTTTTTTTATATAATCCCACACATACTCCCACAGATATTCCCTTAATACCCATGGATTTGAAACCAACACTCCATATCACTTTCTATATCCCTCACAATATTATCTCAATCTATTAAAAATATACTCCTAAGATTTTATATGCACCCTCTCAAGGTTAGGGACTTCTCCCACCCCGTCATTATTCCTGTGCATTAAATAAACTATTCTAGTTTCATTTGGTGTTTTCCATTTTGTAATGTGATTTTTCACATATCTATACATTTAAAATGATATCGATGTAACGATATATATATGTTTTTAATATCATTGAACAATTCTCTAAAACATTAGCATACTTATTAGGATACAAAATTTATATTTCATTTTTTATCGTAGAAAAGTATTTTAATGATAGCCATTCAAATTTCCAATCAAGGGTATTCACCAAGATTAACCTGTCCTATATTTTATTTTGTTATTATATGTATTTATAAAAAAATTATAAATTTTTGGGATAATAGTGAGGAAATATGAAGTTTTATTATATGATCTATGTTCCACACAAATCCATGTACATGATATAGATGTGATTGGTGGGCCTAGAAATATATAATAATAAAATATTTTGGATAATGTTTTTATCTCATGAGTTACCCTTTATGGCATATGGTTGCTTATCCTATTCACAATATGTTATGTTGTCTATATCGTAATTCATGAATTAGGATTATGATGCAATGTTTCATATTGATTCCAATATTTAATATTTCTTTTATGTTTTATCCCCTTGTAATTATTCAATTATCATTTTAATGATCATCAACCTTATATTTTTCTTATATATAATGATTGTATTACTTTTTTCGTGATATGATTTGATTATCCCCTTATTGAGCTTTATAGCTCACCCTTTCTTATGTACGCCCCCAGGTTATCACATGTATTATTATAAGATTGATCAATATTAAGAGCTTGTTAAGAATATTTTATTTAATATTATTGTATTTGTATATCAATTAATTATGTTATATATCTAATTTCCCAAATCTAAAATACCTCTTAACCATTCATGAGTGTATTATGTGTATTTAAATGTAATAATAAATTTATTAAGGTGTATTAAAAATAGTTTTCATAGTTGGTGTCATATGAAATTCCAGTAATTTTTTGTGAATAATATTAGATAACATTATGAAACCATTATAAATATGAACAAACATAAGAAAATATCCCAAAATTTTGGTAAAGAATAGAGTTAGCAGTTTCCATGAAATTTTTTCCCTCCCTAGTTAATAATGTTGGACGTGGATCTAGAATATTTGTAACAAGGGGTAGATACCTATAAAAAGAAATATTTGGATCTATCTCAATCATCATATTTTGTACAAAAAATAATCATTATTTCACACTTTTTTTGAAACATTCATGGGATATGGTTTTCTAAATTAAAAATATATTTATAAATAATTATATAGGAAAACAACGAAAATAAAAAGTATGTTAGAAAATATACAAGGAATAACTTATATTCAAACCTAGAAATTCATAATATGTTTTTTATGAGTTATTACTTAATGATTATAGTTTCCTTTTCATGTATGTAATTGTTTGAAAATTTCCATTCCTAAGTATATCGTGGATGATGTAAATGATTATAACTAGTATAAAATTCTGAAATTTAGGTTTATCATACACGGTTCTACCAATTATTCGTATCATGAATGTTTGGTAGAACTACTAAAAAACAACCAAAAAATCATTAAGTGGGGATATTAATGAAAATAAACAGTGGGGAAATTATTAAACACCATCTATATAATGCCCCTCATGTCTATTATATTAGAGAAAATACATTAACACCATGTTATAATTCTTTAGTATAATTCAATGTTATTCATGGAATAGATTAGAAATAATTATATAATGAAAAAATAAATTTATAAGTGATGAACATAACCCTATTTATAAAAGATTTCTCTATAATTATATACACGTAAAAGAAAGAGGACAAATCATTGTCAGTGTCATTCTTTTTAGGGATATTATTACAATATGAGGATATGTATCTAGATAATATTATTCATAAAAAGGATAATACCATACATGATGTCATGACTATTGTGAATAAATATGAATATGTGTTTCAGAAATATTTTCCTAGTATCATTTCAACTGATAATGTTGAGTTATTGATTGAACTTACACTCAGACCTAACACAATATATAATACTTCATATAAAATGGGCATTGTTAACTCAAATAGATAAATAATAATCTAAAATATTTTTAGGATAGTGGTTTTATATTACCATGTGGATTAATATAGAGTACTCTAGTCCACATCATTATAATGTAGGATGTATCAATGCACCTCTACCTTGATTATTATGTTCCCTAAAAATATCATGATAATTAATCGGTGTCCCCTTCCAAGGACTGATAATTTACTTTATCAGCTACATAGATCCAAGTACTTTACTAGGATGGATATTCGGTTGGGATATTATCATATAAAGGTGAATCATGTGGATAACCACAACAATTATTTTTCATATATGTTATGGACACTATGAGTTCATAGAAATTTCTTTTATATACACTAGTTCTTGTCCTTTATTCATGGACATAATGTACATTTTCATTAACGATTTCCCCTTAAACTATGTGGTAGTCAATAAATATGATTATATTATTTATTAAATATTTATGGAGGAAAATAATAAGAATTTTAATGTTTCATTAAAGTCATTCAAAAAAGAAAAATATTATGCCAATTACAGTAATTGTTTGTTTTTGATGAAGAAAATGACAATACAAGGAAATGTTATCATTAGTAAAGAAACATTTGTGGTACCGTAAGAAATATATTAAATAATAGGATATCATAGAAGAATATATTTTATGAAGATATGTATTTTACATGGATTTTTAGTGTAATCATATTGAATTTTGGGAAGAATTTCATTATAGGATATCCACCAAACTATGATAACATGGAAGAGTGTCTTGTTTTTAGGGAATGATTAATACATGGAATGATTTTGAGGGTTATGAAATAGGCTAATCAGTGAACTTATTCCCACAATACCCAGTAGTGGGGATGAAATTATGATATATAATGATTTTTTAAAAATGTTATTTTGATAACTATGTAGGAAAATGATAATGTGATAGCCTATGAATCCCATCAACAAATGATCCAAGAGCGTAAAAACACAAATTTTGATCTATATTTGGACGTAGTGATATTCACATTAACAATTTGGACGTATTATTTCCATGGGGGAAGTGTCATATAAAAAAATATCATAATATCCTCAGGTATATATTCACACCATAAAATAATTGTATACAATAATAAATGTCAATAGAGTTGTTCATTTATTATAATAGTTTAAATGATTACCATTTAAGAAAAATTAAAAAGGAGGCAGTTGATTTGAGTTAAATGAATCCCACAACCATATACATGATTGGGATTGAAATGGATACAATTCTCTTTGACATGAAAGGGATGTAAATGGTAATAATATAAGAGTCACCATCCTACCATTATCAAATAAATAGGAAACCACCTATTCATGAGAGGATGATGAAGGATATGAATGATAATGTGGTTATATAGAAAATGGTTGGAAATATTCTGGAATTGAACAATAACAATTGTAGTGTAATTTGGAAAATTGATAGGTGTCTTATCAATGTGATGTCAGAAGATTGACATCATAGATGATTTTGACATCCCACACATATCTATTCATCCATGATATACTATGATATATATAGATCTAAAGTAAAAAAAAATTTAGGATAACATGAAGTGCGTGAATATAGAATTTGTATAATGATACATTGTATTACATAATTCATGGATGAATTTTATAAGTATAAGGGAATAATTAAACAACTTATTATACTAGTATATAAATTGGAAAACATAGAAACTAACATCATCATATGAATCTCTCAAACATCTAAATGTAATAATTCAATCTTGGTTGTAATTGATATTCATACAATGATGAATCATATCATTATTATAAAAAGATATTATATTTTGAACAGCTCACCAAGATATACATGAGTGATGTTGTAAGACTACATGGGGACAAATAATATTTTATATATTCGATATTTGATGTATATCTTAGTACGTTTGAGAATCCTTCGGAAAATTTTGGATATAAATATGAGATTTAGAACAGATTATCTTTATAAGATGAAAGGTCATTATAAAATATACATTTAATGTCAATAGGATATTCGAAAATCATGGCCAAAATTTTTGAAGAATATTAGGGTCAGAACCATACCTAAGTTGAGTTCTTATATAACAATAGTTTCCATTATAATTATAAATTTACACATATTAATGATCTAGTTTTTGTTGTGTTTTAGAAAACAAAATTCCAAAATGATTTTAGAGAGAAGAATCTTATGCGGCATAATATTATTGGAGAAATGATTGAATTCATTAAAACAATTTAACATCATATGAAATATTTACAATGTTAATAGAAAATAAATGCAAAAAATCCTTAATTCAGTCATGGAGATTGAGGTCAGAGATAACTTAATCCTTTATATATCCCCGAGGAGTAAATTTATGTGATTTGGGAAGAAAGGAAATATTAATCTTAGATACCAAATCCCATTTAGGTCATTGAATGTATCAGAGCTTTCACCCATCGACTATAAATCCATCATAACGTACCTCATGTACATGATGTGTTCCATATATGTTCTTGAGAAAGTAAATACCAGACTCCCCACATTTAGATTATATAGAGATTGTACCATTAAGGAATGATATTTTATATGAGTATATTCTTGTAAATATATAATATTATAGAGATAATGTTCTACCAAAATAGAATATTCACATGATCAAATTGTTGTGTTATAACCACATGTTTATGGAATCAATTTTGGTACTATAATTAGTGAAAAAATAGAAGTACCACCATCTGTTATACTGTATAAAATAGAATTCTTTTTGGATACGTGTATAAACTGAGGATTAATATAATGAACCAAATGGTAAAAAGTTAAATAACTTTTTATAAAAGAAAAAATTACGTATTAAGTAATGTAGTTATAGGAAACACATGGAATACATAGGATATTTTAGAATTTCATATTTAAAAGATAACTAACATTAATTATCATTTATAATCTATACATTTTATAGTGATAAAAAGGATTATTATATTATGGTTTGTGATAAAATATAATTGAATGAAATGGAAGAAGTGAAGGTCTCAACCAGTAGGATTATACCCTATAAATACCATTTATTAGACCTTCGATGGGAGATGGAATTACTCTGATTATCTGTTGAATAATACCAAGAATATATATAAAAATTATTAAATAAATGAAACCATTTATGGGTGAAGTTAAACCTTATTGAGATCATATACTAAACCATGTCCTTCAAAACACCCAAAAATAAATGTTACCATCACACACCTTACCCCTTTGGAATACGCTGTTGTAAAAAAAGGGGTTATCTAACTAGACCCAATTTGTATTTTGTTTTATGTTTTATTTTTAACCAAATAATAATTATATTTATCAAATTTCAGTATTAATTTATATATATAATTATATATTAGTAAATGAAAATTAGAATTTTATACAATGAAACAAATATTTTTTATTGGAAGATATATTATTTTAAATAAAACATTATGTTTAATAAATTCAGGATGTTTTAAAAAAATGTCTCATTAATATAATATAATATAATTATTAAATAATTTATATTTATCTAAAAATTATAATATAATTTTTTTCAGTTCAATATATTCATTATAAATTTTTGAAAATTATTATTACAGAAATATCGATCTTTTTCAAAAAATGGTGTTTTTATTTTAAAATTTTAATTATATTATTTAGAGAAATATGTTCATAAAATAAATATTATTTTTTGAATTATCACATGAAAAATAGTAAATTTTCATTTTTTTATAATCTTGTGAGACAATCGATTTAAAAAAAATTAAATATGGTATAAATATTTGAAATATATTATGACATTATAATTTCCCAAAATTGATATAATAAATATTATAAAAATACTCCACGACCCAATATATGTCTCCCTTCGAATGTAATATGTTTTAATGATATATTATATATTTGTTGAAAACCCTCCAAAACCATTAATATTTGTTCTCATTCGAAAATCAACTCATTATGAACATCACTAATGTCCACTTAACAAATCATATTATTTTAATGATTTATATTACTAAAAATATAATATATAGAAGAAATATATTCTTTGAAAGTTCCACTAGAAAAAATGTTTGAGGGTTTTTTGTTTTGTATATTTTTCAAATAATTTCAAAAAACAGATTTTACAAACTAATAAAGAACCCCTATCTCTTTTAATAGAAATACCCAACCATAAACCAAATATTATTATATATTAATAATTTTAGGAAAATTTTACTCTACCTATAAATTTAAAAATCCCCTCTAATGTGTTCCCAATTTTTTTAAGCTCGTCGAATTAGTATACAAGCACCGTCTTTGTGTTATAGACTCTACCCTTCCACGTTATGCACGTAATAAAATTGAATTATTATGTTTGTATTTTATATTTCTAATGGTGTTATTTCTTTTTAAAAATCCCTCTATTTCAATATGATTTACATGTAATGAAAGACCACCTTTCACTAAAATTAATCCCATCCATGAATATTTATGTGTGCCCTCCATGCAACAGAAATTATCCTATGATTTTCATTATAATCATTTTTATAATGAATGCCCATCCCCATTTAAACACAATTGTAATAATATTTATGTATCTACAAGTAATATATTTTTTGAAAATTCCATGTATGTTACCCACACACCACAATCATGATTATATAGGTGATTAAATATTCTATTGTGTTGTATGATCTATATTCCACACAAATTCATGTACATGATATCAACATGAAAGGAGCTCTATGAGTTATATATAAACCAAATGTATTAGATAATTTTTTTAGATCATGTGATTAAATTTATGGTGCATAATAGTTTTTACAATATATGATATATTATGATTTATTGATAGATAACCTTAATTTATGTTTTATGTTCTTTATTGAAACCTATATCTTGTGGATGTTATCTATACTAGTAATGCGTCAATGTAAATTATTATTATTATCACCCTTATATGTCACCAAAATATTCAATTTTTATTAATTTAATTATTAAATTAATTTATTATTCCAATACTGGTTTTTATAGATCACATATTTCTTTTATATATGTGAGTTTTTTAATATTGATATTGTATCACATTTTTCATGTCATTATATTTTTTTTATAATTACAGAAATAGATTAGGCCTTTCAATATTTTTAGAATGCATTAAATGTATATTTATATTATAAATCATGAATTATGGGGCATTAAAATATGGTGATTCATAAATACATATCCCTTAATATCATTTAACAACATATTATATTCAATTTTACCATCATATATCATTGAAAAAGTATCTCTCAAATATATTTGGTTAATATTTTAGTGTTTGGTTCGGTCTATGGTCTATTACATGCAAAGAAGACTAAGATAAGTATTTTCAAATCACTCTCTTAACTTTCAATTTGAATTAATTTTGTTATAATGTATTTTAATAAATTATTTGTATACCTAATGGATTGGATATTAATATTTTATCAACAGATTGATATATTACCAATGATATATTACCCAAACACCTATCATATTATACCTTTCATATGTCTCCACCATGTCAAATTATATATCATTTCTCTCATTTATTTCAATTAAAATTTACTTTTCCATGGTTGTATCCTTTTCCATATCCTGATTATTATTCCAATAAAATTTTAATATCATTTTTAGTATATTTATTAAAAAATATTTTGAATGTGAGACCCCATTTCACTAATATTAAACTCTATTTATAATTCATTTTAACGTTGATATTTTTTAAGAGGCATGAAATTCTATATTGTTCTGTGATTAAAAAACATTATATTGCATGAATTTGTGGTATTATTGACAAATTACATCAAATATGGTGACATTGATATGGAATAATAACTGTGAAGTAGCTGGTGGATCCTCTATTAGGTCCCCAGTAGATGGAGCTCAATATTTTCATTGGTGAACAATATCCATTAAATCATATCAACCTATAGGTCTCTCATTATTGAACTGTTTTATCTTTTGTCTGGTCACATATGGATGAAACTCAATGTTCGTATAGTTTCAAATGTTTCTTCAAATAATACTATCATAGAGGTTTCCAATTAAATAATTTTAATATCTATATTTCATATAAAATATTTATGAGATTCTATTCTGAATTTTAGAATTGTATTTGTTTATAATTTATTTTCTCTACCCATATTTCAAATAAATGTATTTTAATTTTTTAAAAAAATTATAAACTTTAACATTTAAATATCTTATAACTATAATTCCATATTCATCAATTGATAATGTTTATCATAATTAAATATTGATTCCCAAACTATTAACATTATTAATCAATATAATCATTCTATATAAAAAAATTAAGTTATTTTATGGGTAAATTTATTAACATGTTTAATGAATTATTTGTTTTATGTTTCAAAATATTATTAGATAAAAAATATTGTGAAATTATATAAAGTATTTTTTTAATGTTAATTCATGGACATTACCTAATTTATTAATGATGATGTTTTAGTATATAATGGAATTAATTAGTATTTTTAATGATTCATGGGGATCAGAATTGTAAACCCACATAACACCCTAATATGCCCTATGAGACATCCATTTTAGGCATTTTGATAATCCCTTCACTTTAATATACTATATCATTAAATGTGGCCTTTATAGTTGTATTATGATTTCTAGAATTATATATTATCCTTAAAATTCCTTAGGTTATGTGACTTGTAGAGCATGGAGTAGCTCCTCAGTGCAATGGTAGGTAAAATGTAAAAACTAGTCTAGGTATTTAGTGTATAAGTACATTTAATGAATTATATATTTTCACAAAAAAACATAAATATATCTTATGGAAGTATAATTTATTGTATTTATATCATTTAATGAATTATTAGGTTCTTTGAATATTGCAAATTTTTTATTTTATTTACACTTTAAACTGTGGATTGTTTTATTCTTAATTGTTTATTGATATAAAATAACTTGTATTCTACTAATGGTATATTATTTATGTTATAATTATGTGAAGTTGTATATTTTGTATGATACTTATTAACTCGAGTTTTATATTTATAATTTCTTATATGTCTAATTTATCTATGTTATATATAGATTGACTGTATATAATCCTATATATATGTACAATTACAGGGATATAATTTGTTTTTGAGAAACATGAAATGATTTTTTAGTAATGTAATTGAATTTTAATGTATCTATTCTCTTAATGACTTAAAAACATTGATATATGTTATGTTTCATCATTTAATATAATTACCATGAAATAAATAACCCACCAGCTATGGGTGACTATGGTAAAGGTTAATATTTTTTTTCTTTTTTATAATCAAATAGCTCAATTAAATCTCACTCAAGACCTCTTTATCTAAAAGTCTCAACCGTAGGTTTCATATTGCATATAAATAATATAAATTAATGAAATACATTCACTAACTATCTACAAGGTCATCTCATATAATAATGAGTTTGATTATATTTTTCCTCAGCTTATATATGAATTCACTGGGTCATATGTTCATAATTTTTTTCTATCACACACACAAAATCATCCCTGTAATTATCTATAATTTAAACCCAAATATATATAAAAAACCCACCTTATGGGACCAACCAAAATGAACTACCTGAATCCCATAAACATTATAACATTATTATTTAACTATTGATGAAATCCCAATAATTACCTCAAAAAACATAATACATTTAAAAAATATAATTTATTTTTCATTTTAACCAAGATCTCTATTCCTTATACATGTGTCAAAAAATTCCAACTAAATATTTAATTTATAGCATTCAAAAAAATATAAAAATATATTTTATAATTTTTAAAATATGATATAATTTTATTAATTTTTTATACCTCAGTAACATTAAACACATATAGAATAAAATCCCACTTAAAAAAATTAAATATATAAAAATATACATGCATATAGTTGTCACTAATTTATTACATCACCAATATAAATTTATTTATATATTTCTTTAATAATTTCTTATATTATCGTAATTAATTAATTTATTTCCACATGACATTAATAATATTTAAAATGAGCATCCACTATGTGTCATGATATAGATGACAAATTAAAATGATAAATTGTACGATCAAAAATATTTAGAGAACAAAATTACTTTCACCCATTTCATTCCCAAATGTTATTAATTAAAACACACACATTACAATTGAAACTATATTGAACTACTAAGAATTCCCTGTATCTTTATATTACAACATAAATATCATAAATATTTCTATTGATGGGTTTCATCAAATGTAATAAAATTATCTTTTATCACATTAATAAGATCTATGAAAACCCAAACACCACTCAGATACCACTGGTAAACACATGGTATGGTTCATTTATAAACTGAAACTAAAAGACTACATTCCAAAAGAACATCTTCTAATTTTTATATGAAGGGAAATATCATTGAGGATATATAATTATTGTTATAATATTACAAATCAAATTTTAGTGACATTTATGTTCGATATAAGATTCTATTAAAATATTTAATGACTTGTTCATATTGAAAATATTACAAAATTATATTTTTAGAACCTATACAATATTAAATTATTAAAATACTTATATAATTATATAAAATTACTATATTTGTATATTTTGTAATAATAAAAATAATAAAATAAGAATATAAATATAATAATTCAAATGATAATGTAAAGATAGAAATAACCAAAACTAAAAAATTAAACGCATGTTCAGATATTCAAAAAGAAAACTCTTTCTAGACATATCAACATATATCACATTTTTTGTTGGGGTACAGATGTGATAACTGTAATTATACCAATCCCTAAAAAAATCCAATATGTAACACTTTCAAATAAATATTCCCAGAATTCATTAATGAAGAAACATATACATCGAAATTTATATGCATGGGGTTTGAAAATTACCCTGTTTGACACCCCCAATGTTGTCAGTAACATAATATGTTATATATGCTTGTGAATAAATGAAATGAAATGATATGTAATAGTATAAAAAATTAGGAATACAATTATTCATCTTAAATACAAATTTATATGATACTAGTAATTAGATATAGAAAAAATAACCTGGTTATACTTGTTTTCTTTGATCTTATGAATTTGGTTGTTAAAACACTATTTTTAAGATATTCTTTTGAACCACCCAATCCTTTTTCGATCGATACTCAAAATCATTTTGATTATGAACTTACAACTCTTATTCAGTTCCAAATGAACCCTTTTTTCCTAAACATTTTTCATCATATAATATATTAACACTCATATGGGGATTTATGAACAATGATGCATAACCACATTAGATGTGGAAGAGATAACTTCTTCCTAAATGTGATAATATCATGTGTTTTTTCACCAAAGTATATATATGTTTACTTAATGTATAAATGTAAACCATCTTACATCATTTTCCTCTAATATTTCAAGAATGTTATATTTATTTAAGACATGTTAATACAATTAGAATCATATAAACACAAGATATAATTAAACAAGAATTAATATGGTGTCACCTATAAGAAACAGTAAAATTTTTATATGGAAGGGGTATATGCACTATATAAACAATGGTTTAATAATTTCTTCTTGTATCATTAATGAAAAAATATATATATAACATATATAATATATCATATATACATTGAATTATATGACATTACCCACCATGGCCTTGGTGCATATGGAGGTTAGCCGAGGGTACCAACCCAACCATGAATTCAATATTCCATGAGATGGTTACTATCACTATGTAAAAATATATACCAATATGATAGGTCCTAGAATATTTCTACCTCTAATAAATAATAATATCAAATATACATGATAATTGAACCCGAAGAAATATATATAAATGATCTATTGGACTCACAAAATTCATGCATTAGAAAATAAGTATAAGTATATTATTAAAGGATAATATATAGGAAAAATATATAAAATAATATTTGATGGAAAAAACACTAGGAAATTGGTACATGCTTCAACTTCCTAGGGATTATAATCAATCCATAGTGGTCAAGCCACATTCATGATTCACCATTACTAGAACAAATCACCATGAATTATCAAGAATCCACTATGAGAATGGTATAAATTCAATATGTATACTCAAAAAATATGCAATCCTTTATGTCAACTACCAATAAAAATTTTAGGGGAACAAGGCTCCTGTAGGGGTGAGTATTAACATTCCAAATAATAAATCATGAAAAAAATAAAATCATAAGAAAAAACTCTTCCCATATCCATGTGTGAGACATGTTTGGGAGGAGAAACAAGGGAAATAATATGAACAGTAATTCATCTTGATGCTCAGAATACAAAATATCATATTTTGGAAAAGGTAGAATGAATTTAATGATTTTATCCTCCACTATATATCTTGGTGTCATATGGAATCATTCATTACATTATCATCAATCCTTATTTTCTAAAGTATGAGTGTAAATAGTGGTGGTCAGAACACTGAAGAGTCCATAAAATGAAATTTTAATCTAGTTATGTACCATATCATGAATTTATCCCATAGAGTTATGATAAATAAGAAACCCCATAAAATTACATCAGATATAGATTTATAGTACCTAAAACATCACTAAAGACCACATTACGGAGCTCAATCACTATTGAAGAATCATCATCAAATGAGGGAGCGCCACAACAATTTATATATCAACATAAAAGAACCAATAATATTATTTACTAAAAATACCATGGAACCCGCATAACCACATTGTATCATAGTAAAATTAAATCTTTCTCAAAGACACGTCATTCATGGATGTTTTAGACACCAATTTGGGATCGTGACCCAAGCCATGATAAGGGATCAAAATCTTCGGTAATTAGATGGGCAAATAGACCATATCTGAAGGATAAGATATAGTATCATAAACTTGATCCCATGGGGTGATACCTCAATATCTCTATAATTTACCCATTGGTAGGAAATCTAACACCTATGCAATGATACAGTATACAAGACACTGTATATGGAATCTGAATTCTCTCACCACTACCCTCATGGTCATTAATGATCATCTAATATATATGTTATGACATGTTCATAATAACTCACACCATATTAGTTTTACTAAATAAATTTCCATTATCATGTTTTACATTAAAATTGATTAGGATATACTCTTCACATGGGAAAATTTTATTCATAAGTTACAAGATAAAAATATTATTATTTATAGAATAATTACATGATGCGTTCCATTGGTGAGCATTAAATGTCATGAATTTGGGTTACAAAGTGTGTAAACTTATTCAAAAAATATTGTAGTATTTGACCACATGTTGTGTATGTTGGGTCAAATAGAATGGGAACCTCATGACCACCATGGGAATTTATTTACTCTCATTCCATATTGTATCAGTTATTGATGGAATGTATACTGACTATACACCATGTTGATTTTGGATTCCATGGTCACCCTATAATGTGTGTATTTCATGACTACACAATATAAAATAATTAATACACCAAAAATCCTATAACAACATTAAATGTACTACAAGGAATTTGTTCTTCCAATCTACATGTCATGTATTCTGGTTTTCTACAAAAAATTTTAAATCCACCAATAGCTTAGTTTTCAAATCATCGATTCACCACTATACTCATTTATGTTACATTATATGTTTTACTAGACATATGAGTATCCTACCGAAGGTAAATTCCACCATTGATCATCATCATCTATGAATCTAAGATAATATAATCATGTCTACACACAAAAAATATACCTCAGATAATTTTTCACATCTTCTTTAAATTGATAATGATCATTCCAACAAACAAACATTATTCTAATATACATAATCTCATTTCCAAATCATTTATTAAAGAACAAATCAAGGGTTATAATTCAATGTGTAATGAGTATATAAAGATTAATGATGGTTGGTGTGCATACCATCCACCAAAAAAATCATAACATTTATACAAAAAATGGATACGTATGAAGAAACCTCAAGGAATGACACTTATATCAAGAATTTAAGAGGACCACCAAAATAGAAATCGTTGAGAAACACATTGAATGAATTTTTTTTGAAAAACATAAAAAACATTAGATAAAAAACAAAAAATAATCAAGAAGGAAGATATAAATTCAAAAAATTATTTCATATAGTAACTCATTATAAATAATGATGAATAAATTCATGGGAAGAATCAATAACTTATTCTGGGACAACCAATGCATCAATAACATTGTCTTATATATATTATATATTCTTTATTATGATTAGACAATCTTGAGTACACTATTGACTATGAAAACAATGTATATAGTTAAATTAATTTTTGTATTGACCCATGATAGAGAAAATCTATAATTATAGATTTTTATAAAGTAACATCTACCCTATGGAAAACAAAACATTCCATATTCTCCATAAATTCTGGTTTTACTATGTAGTATCTATTTAAGGATACATATGTATTTTAAAAAAATTAAAGGACACATATTATAAATAATATAATAGGTTTTTATATTATATTACAGACTCCCTAAACATACCTTTTATATTATAACTCATCTTGGGGATAGACTCTATCAACCATGTAACTAAAAAAATGTCATATACTATGGAAAAAATTAAAATGTGAACCCTTGGAACGTTTCTAGACTCTGAGGTCTCAAAATGGATCCATTCCTCTTTTGGGAAAATCGGTCTTTAAATTGAAGGAATAATAAAATAACTTCATGTCCAACTTGAAAAAAAATAATATAAACACATTCAACTAATCACAAAGATAATGAATTAAACAACCAACACAGAAAAAACATTTATATTAATTAAATTACTAGGATAATCCATTAAATAATTTATTTTAAATTATAAATTTATTTCTAATTATTTACCATTACACTATATTATTTAATACATTTAACCACCTTGATAGCATGTAAGGCATATGGGATAATCGTATATTGAAATATCATCTCTCCCTACCATGAGTAATTTTGAATTATTTTGGAAATGTGAGTATTTCTATTTTTGGAATTTTTTTGAATAGTGATATGATATTCATGACACAATATTATCAATCCCGTTTATAAAAACTAAAATAAATGTATCAAAAAAGTCACATTTCAAGGAAATATGGACCTTATACTTGTATCAACCAATTTCCATAGAAATTATGTCATGTTAAACCCCTTGCAAGAAAAATATAATAATTTCATACAATTATAAGGATCCTACTAACAGTACAAGGAAAAAGTACATATATAAATATAAATCCAATATATTAATGAAATATGCCTGACATATAAATCACACTATTAAAAACTACTCTTAACCTACTATAACTAACAACTTAATTCTTACTCATCACAATTGATAAAATATTTAATAATGCTCTACTTATCCACAAAATAACCCATGTCTAGGTGTATCTCCCACGTAGTCTATGATTTCAAAGAAAAATATTTATCAAAATTGTTTAACCTCTTGATAAAATTATTGATGCCAATATACATTGTATATGGTATATCGATCATGAATCCAAGGAACTGCACTCCCTCTGATATTCCACCCCAAGACCTACTGTGGAAATCATAGATCACGCATACCCACTAACCATATATATCCATTTAACTAAACATTTAAATTAATATAAATTGGTGGAAAATGGAAGGGATCACCTAATATATATAATTTGGATCACACCAATCCACAATTACTAGTCAAATAACCATTGAAATCATAATAATATTTGAAGAATAAATAGAAATTAGATGTCTTGTGGACAGAAAATCACCATAAGAAAAGCTAAAATTTTTATGAATCTAATATTTGAATAGAATCACGGGATATTGATGAAGGATATGATAAGAGTCTAATTAAGTTGTTAGGATTACCCCTAGGTGTGGAATAATGAAACATTATTGATGGTGCATTTTTTGGTTTTATGTTATATAAATGTATTTTGAATATAAATTTTGGAATAGAATAAATAAACATTGTATAGATAATACATTATAATAGGCCATATAGTGGGAAAACTAAGATTATCCATTAACTATTCACGTCATCATGTTCTTGGTGATCCACCACTTGCTACCCAATGCCATTTCTAACATATATTTACACATGAAACCTTTTTAACCCATTACTCATCCCCCTACCCATACATCTAATAAGAAACTTATAAATCATATATTTACAACTTTAATTAAATCCTTGAAAATAAAAATTATATTCCAAAACATAAATCAAAATAGGAAACCATCTCTAAAACATCTCAATCCCATTTTCCACTAATTCTTACTAACACACCAAAAAATGAGTAATTAAACCTTATTTTAAAAATTTCATTTTCAAATTCATGACTATTTACTTAATTAACTATACATGATCATATGATTTGTAACAAACCAAATAAATGACAATCAATAAAGGAGTATCAAATCAATATTATTGTATATAATTTTTAATGGACATCATGATTTAATATAACAAAACATTCATTAGAACAACCCATAATGTGATAACAATCACTACAACGTGATTTGTGATTTATTTATATAGAAAAATATCCCATATACAGTAAATCCATATTTACATTTATACCTACATTCGAAAATATTTATATATATATTCAAGCTTATTTTGAAATGATATTTTTTTAGCTCTATTATTTTTGATAAAAAAATAATATAAAAATTAATTTTAATTTTATGGCCTATCATTTAGGACTAGAAGCCATTATAGAGTTTAAAATAATTATGAATTCCAAATTCTATAATTTTAAGAGAATAAAAATATATAAAAAATTTATATCAACTTGATTTTTAATATAAAATTTGATAATATTGATCAAACAAACTCATATCTATATATGGAATAATAAAAAACATGTTATATTAATCTTCAATTTTTTTGAGAAATCTTTTATAATAGATATATACGTCTAATCAATACATTTATCTTATTCATTTTAAACTTTTTTGGAGATATATAGTTACAAAAAATATAATGATATTTTAGAAAACTATCATATACTATCATATGGTATGAGAAGGATTTATCTTAATATGTGAATAATAATGTATGATTTATGTGACACCTTATTAATAATCATGCATGTATGTTTTAATTAGTTATCATTTGGATATACTTATACATAGTTATCATTAATAATATGTTTCGTAAGCTGAAACATATCGGTGAGTTGTATGACCAAAAGAGATAATTTTTTAACTACATTTAATAAAATTATATTTAAAAATTTAACACAAATACAAGAATACCAATTAATATACTTGGGGTGTTTATAAGAAGTATATAACACCCCAAGATTTTATGAGAAATATTATTTTTAATTCATTGGACTTCTTATTTTGTATGCTACACCAAGATTAACTTGTGTTATACTCAAAACCGTATTAGCATGTAGTATACGCAAACACTATTCTTGGCTTGTGTTGCACGCAAGAGAGACCCTCCTCAGTAGCATGTATTGTACGCAATACTGAGTTTCACTAAACAACGATATATTATTCTAATATAATTATGAATTAGCAGTTATGAATAGTATTAAACATGTTTTGAATATTATAACATTATAATTCAACTTAATAATATTCTAGAACAAGTTATGAGAAAAAAAATCAATTTTTCATATAAAGATATATTTTCCCCAAAAATAAATTTTGCCTCCTTTTAATGGTGCATCCACCATAAATCTAGTTTATGAGACTTTTATGAGTACAATTTGAAAAAATAAACATATTAATTGCAATATGAATATAAAAATTTACTTTGGATATTTATTTAATATTTTCTGTTAACTTGCATATTCTGATGAATAGTAAAAAACGCTAAAATTTAATTAAAAACAACTTTTTCCATAAAGATAATTTAAATTGGTAAATTATAATATTGAATTGTTTTAAATTATAAATTGAATATATTTTTATGATTTAATATAATGTATATCATTATAATTATTTTTAAATTGAATTCGTATGGAAAACAATTACAATATTTTTGCAATGTTTTTAGTTTTAAATCCCATTTTCTCAACAGCAAGATTAATTTAAAATTAATTACTGCAAATTTTGTGTTACGAATTTAGAAAATGGGATTCCATATTTGGAATCCGTATGTCAAAATTATGTTAATAAGATGTTTTTTATTTTTATACACTATGAATAGTAACTACGGTTAATTTTATTTACTACAGTTAAAGGTAAATCAGGTAATTAAGGGTAAATATAATATTATAAAATTACCCAAAAATCATTTATTAACATAATTGGATGATCATATTCCATCCTAAAATATACTTGGTTTGAAATGGTATCTTATGGAATGCACTTCGATGTGATTAAGACCTTTATTTTATTTTATTTAATGAAATTGAAATATGTCTCACTCAATCATTAATAATTACAGAATTTTTAATATAATGATATATTGAATATAAATTCAATTATAAATACTCATTTTAAAGATAATATGTTTTATTCGTAATATTAATTTATTTTTTTATTTTTATGAAATATATAATTATTGTATTAGCATATTCATTAATAATGCTGAAGATATTTATTTAGTGAAAATTCAATAATATATATTTTAATAAAATAATAATACCCATCAAAAGGACCACAAACTTGAAAAAACATTATTGGTCGAGTAAATCTATACCCTAATCATTCAAGGTCCACTTTTGGTCCATTTTGAGTCATATAAAACAGATTATGACATTTATATTATTTTATTATAAATGATGTCAGAGTTGTCACCTTCAAACTTTAAAAAAGATATAATTTTAAAAGATGGTGTCATTAGAAGATATGATTCACTAAAAGTGTTATTAATAAATTTATTATATTTATCTTTATCATAGTATTTTATTTTTAATTTTTATGCAACAAATAAGTATGTAAAATAACTATAAAAAAAGTTGAAGTAATTAATTTATTAAAATAAATATCATAAAAATGGTTTTAAAAGTATTAAAATATATATTATATAAAATAATTTGTGTGCTGCCTAAATTTTCTATTAAAAATGAACTTGAAATGTCTGTAGTGAAATCACAATTACCCCTTTCTCTCATAATTCTCAAATCAGCACCATTATCTATCAAATACTATGCTTTTTAAATCATGTTATTTTCTTAAAATTGTTTTCAAAATCACCCCCCTTTTAGTATATTTAATAATAACTCATACTTTAAACCCATCAATACTCATTGGGATATGACCTAGGGGCTTCCATATATAATCAATAAACCACAAAACATAATCAATTTGACGTTTCACGACAACACAGTCAAATTTTGGCACTGTTTCAGGGGAGTGCTTCGGTTTTTAGTGCATGTTTTGACAAGATATTATTAAAATTTTTAAATATTTATTTACCATTATAATCCTTTTGTGTTATAATCTATTTTTTGTGTTGGTTTGGTGGATGGATAATTATAATCTGAGATATTTAACTCCTTTCGATCCCGAAATGGAGAGGATCCTACGTCAGGGACACCGAGACATAGAAGAAGACCATTCGAAGGAGGACACACAAAATATCGACACTCTTCATGATACTTCCTCTTCTTATTCTGGATCCAATATCAAAACTGAAATAAAAATTCAAAACATGGATGAAAATAACATGAAATTAAAATAACTAACCTCTCCTGATGTTTATATCCAACCCACTTACATTCAAATGAAAGGTGATACACCCAATTATAAACTAAATTCCGGAAAAATTCAATAATTACCAAGATTACATGGACATCCTAGAGAAGATACACATAAAAACATAAAATAATTTCATAATGTGTGTTATGAATTAAAACCTAAAAATGTGTATGAAGAACAATTATGGCTCAGATCTGTCCCATTTTAATTAGAGGACATAACAAAAGATAGGTTTTACTATGTCAAATTACTAATTAGTGGCTGGGTAGATATAAAAAGCATTTTTCTTGAAATTTTATTTCCTAGCCTCATGAACTAAAACTATAAAAAAATAAATCTATGGATTAAAGAAATCACAAGGGGAAACATTACATGAATATTGGTAACACTTTAAAAGGTAATGTTCACATTTCCTACACCACCAAATAAGTGATGAAATATTAATTTAGTATTTTTATGAATGATTAATTCATATTTATTGAACTATGATTTATGCTATTGATAGTATTACAATAGTGGAGAAGAATTTTTTTAGAAGAACCCTGATTGAGAACATGGCCCAGAACACTCAATTTGGTACAAGGTCTGGTGTACCCTTTCAAGGTGTCCATGTGGTGAAATCTACAAAATTCAAGAAAAAGGTGAACACGAAGTTCAATTAGGTAAGTACCATTATTTGAAAACTCTCTCTCTACTATGGGAAATATAAATCTGATCCTCCCATCCATTTTAGAATATGCTCTTCTGACACACATTATTCTGGCCAATTCCCCCAATTGAAATAATCTTTTGAGGGTTGTGAGGCAATATTCCCCGAACGCCCCTATAACCAACCCTTTAGGAAAGAACCGTACAATCCATCCAACCCTAGGTGGAATGAAACCCAAGCTTATTGGTAGGGGGATTCAAAATAGCCTCACCAACCATGGATCCATCAATGTATTATTATTCATCCACCACCACCACCCAAAAATCCTCAACACCCCAAAAGGCATTTCCAACCGCCCCCACCAAAACCTGATCCTAACCTATAAGATATGATGAAACAAATTGCTTCAAAAAATCCAACTCTAGCAAACCACCCATTATTCCATACCATACCTAAAAACCCATTTAGTCCAACTATCTAACTCGGTGGGGAATGTTCAAAGTCGTGGTTCTATTAACTACCCTCTCAAATAGTAGTTAACCCTAGGGATATGGGATATGTTAGTTCCATCACCCTTAAGAGTGGTAAACAACTTATAACCCAAATAAATCATATATTAGATTCATCTGCTCTTAAGGAAACCTCCATCCAAACCATTAAAAATGTTCTAAATGTTGAAAAACCATGTCTTACGAGAATTCCATCCAAAATAAAGAGTATGTATATTGATGAGTATCCTAGCCGACACATTACTATTCCATTTCCCCAAAGGGCCACCAAAACTAGGAAAAAATGGAAACTGATCTAGATAATGAAAAAATTCGAGATTTTCAAAAATGTGAATGTTAACATCCACATTATTTATGTATTGAAACAAATTCTAGGATAATCCAAGTTTTTTAAATAGATGTGTACACATCGAAAGCGATTTCTTAGAGAGAAAAAGGTGATATAGGGGAGGAATGTATCAGAATTAATAGATCCATCACTTCCCACCAAGTTCAATGATTCTGGGACATTATTGATTCCATTTACCATAGGGAAGTATTCATTTTCCAATTCTATGATTGATTTGGGTTCCTCAATAAATATGAATCCTCACTTCATTTACTCTTCGTTGTAGGTTAGGGAGCAAAACCCACTGGAATTGTTGTTCAACTGGCCTACTAGAGTACCACACACCCCTCTGGTGTACTAGAGTATTTTCTTGTGAGGGTGAAAATTTTAATTTTTCTACTGATTTTTATGTGCATAAAATGGAAGATGATATGATGAATGAAAATTGCACAATTACATTGGGGAGACCCTTCTTGAAAACCACAAAATCTATAATTATTGTCTATAATGGTACATTATATATTGAATTTAGTGTTCACAAATTCCATTTCATTATTCTTGATTCCATGAAGAACCCTTTAGAAGAAATTTCATCTCTATCTTTGTAAATTCAATTGATGTACTCCCTTCCTCTAAAAACACTTTTTTTCATTCCCCGACCCCCTTTTTTATTTTTCATCCTTGATTGAATTTATTGGAAATGAATCATGAATTGACTTTTGTAATGGTCTAGAGAAGTGACATCCATGTTTATTAATTGATAATTTCTTGAACACTGAGCATCTAATGACCATTGATGATACTGCTAAGCTTGTAAAAGCTCATTCCTCATCTGAGGATGATACCATTGAGAACGTAGATGCGATTAGTGACCTATGACATTCACACACACTCCCATATATCCAAAATCCACATGAATTGTAAATAAAAAAACTATCTCAAGATTTAAAATTTTCACATCTTCATAATGGAAACACTTTGCACATCGTCATTACTAGTTCACTCTCTCTTGAGCATGAATTGCGACTTCTTGAACTTTTTAGGGAGTATACAACAGAATTTCGATGGACACATAGTGACATTCCTGATATTAAAGAATCCATTTTCGAAAATCATCTTTTGTTAAATGAGGAGGATAAACCAGTGAGGCATGAAGAACATTGACTAAACCAAAACATCCTAGATGTTTTGAAAAAGGAGGATAAAATTTAATGGCTGCTGGAATCATTTACCCCATCTCTGATAGCGAATGGGTCAGTCCCATTCAATTAGTTCCTAAAAAACATGTCCTTATAGTAATCAAAATTGAATATAATGAATTGGTTCCAACTTTTGTGAAGAATAGTTGGTGTTTCTCCATAGACTATCTCTGACTAAACCAACACACTAGGATGGACCATTTCCCTTTTCCATTCATTGAACTAATATTAGAGAGGCTAGCTGGTAAGTTTGAATACTATTTCCTTGATGGGTATTCAGGATACATTCAAATCGATATTTCCCTTGAAATAGAAGGACAATATAACCTTCACATTCCCCTTTGGAACATTTTTATATAAGAGGATTCCATTTGGTCTGTGAAATGATTCAGGTACTTTCCAACGATGAATGTTTATTTTTTGGATTGCCTATAGAATTTAATGGAAGTATTCATGGATGATTTCACTTTTTATGGATCCTATTTTGATGAATGTTTGAGTAGTCTTGATTTAGTCTTAAGTTTCTGTATTGAAAACAATCTTGTATTATATTATAAAAATTCCATTTCATGGGGAAACAAGGTATAGTTTTGGGAAATGTATTTTCTTCCATACAATTCCCAAAAAATGTACAAGATGTGCGGTGTTTCCTAGGCAATGTTGGATTTTACCATCGTTTCATTCACAAATTTAGTAAAATTGCACTCCCCCTCTCCTAATTACTCCAAAAAGAAAAATAATTTGTTTTTGATGAAGAATGTGAGGAGGATTTTAATCAGTTAAAAGGTATTCTCATGTCACCCCTATTAATCTAACCACCTCGATAGGATTTACCATTTGAGGTCCTTTCTGACTCCTCTAACTATGCAGTTGGTACAGTCTTATAAAAAAAGGTTGATCGAGCTCCACATGTATTTTCCTATGCTCCACGTACAGTGAACCCTACCCAAGAAAACAACACCACAAAGGAAAACAAATTTCTTTCCATTTTGTTTTCCGTTGATAAATTCAGGTCGTATCTTTAAGGGTCTAAAGTCATTGTGTTATCAGACCATGCTACCCTCCCATATATTTTTAGGAAACCTGAAGCTAAAGCACGTCTCATTCACTGGATGCTTCTTTTTAATGAATTAAATTTATAAATTAGAGATAAAAAGGAGTAGAGAATGTGGTGGCTGGCCATATCAATAGGACCCCCCCTCTCAAACATTGAATCATCCCCCTGTATTCCTATAAATGTTTTGTTTATTGATGAGAAATTGTATCGATTGAAAGACGTTATTCCTTGGTATGCCGAAATTATGAATTATTTGGTAGCATCTTTCATTCCTACATAATTAAACAAAAACAAAGCCAGTCATCTAAAACATTAGTCTTGATGGTACATTTTGGATGACCCCTAAATCTGGCGTACAAGTAGTGATCATGTCTTCAGGCATTGTTTTCCCTATAGGGTGTTTCAGTATGTCCTTATATTATTCCTCACTATTTCTTGTGGGGGACACTTTGGTCCCTAATGGACTGATCATAAGGTCCTTGATTCTGATCTCTTTTGGGAAACACATTTTCAAGATTCCAAAGATTTTATCAAATCTAGTCCTCATTGTCAATGAATGGGTAATGTCTATAAAAGAAATGAAATTACACAAACACCTTTTCTCTTTCATGAAAGTTTTTATGTTTGGGGTATTGACTTCATGGGACAATTTTCCAATTCCTTTGGAAACTTGTACATTTTTATAGTAGTTGATTATGTGTCAAAATGTGTAGAGGCACGATGTATACGGACTGATGATTCCAAGGCAGTTATAAAAACTATGAGAACACAAATTTTTTGTAGGTTTGTCTTACCTAGGTTAGTCATCAGTGACCAGGGTTCTCATTTCTACAACCAAACAATGCAATCCCTTTTTCATCAATATGGAGTTGGTCATCGAGTGTCTATTTCATATCACATTTAGACCAATTGCCAAGCTGAAGAGTCAAATAGGGAGGTAAAATAGATTAATGAAAAAATGGATCGTCCTAATAGAAAATATTAGAGTATTAGACTCTATGATTTGTTATGGGATTACGATTCCACATTTAAAACCCCCATTAACATGTCACCATATCGTCTAGTGTTTGGAATGAGTTGTCACCTCCATGTTGAGATTGTTCACCGGGCCTACTGGGCCTTCAAACAATGAAAATATAATATTTATGGTGTAGGTTCCCGAAGGAATTTACATATTCAAGAGATAGAGGAAATGAGAAGAGATGCATATAAGAACCTTAGGATTTATAACGAGTAAACCAAGGCTGCCCACAACTGTCTCATCCTTCATCGTCAGTTCAACATTAGGCAGAAGGTCCTTATCTATAATGCAAGGATAATGTTTCATCCATGTAATCTTCTGTCCCACTGGTTTGGACCATACAGTTTTACTAACATCTCTCTATTTGGTGTTGTCCAGGATTAAAATGATGAAACCATGAAAACAGTCACTATCAATGGGAAACATCTGAAGCACTTCCAAGTATCCATTTTTGAGTCCCTGATGTGGGATATCCATGTTTAAGAAGAAATATATGAATGAAACTCACCAGGTGTTATCCTTCCTTACCACATTATCTTTTATTACATTGAAGACATTGCACACTTTAGCTTTGGGTGGACAGGTATATTCTTGGGTTAGTTAATAATTTTCATCATACTTCTTTTTTTACTCTTTTTAGATTTCTGATTTTTATTGTTACTTTCTCCCTTCCCCCCCCCTCAATTTTTTTCCGGAAAATTACTTTATTTATGCCCAATCTATCATTGAAAATGGTACATGTTTAATCTTGGAATTTATTGAAAATGAATGTGGAATGTCTCTATTGCATTTTGCTTTAGCATTCAAAAACAATTCTGATGAAATGTGTATTTTAGCAAGAATTCAATACTATGATGTGGATTTCTTTTGAAATTTAGTTTTCTATCGATGATTTAAATGGTTGTATCATTTTGAATCATTTGAGAAGAATGGTGCCCTTTTTCTGAATAATTTAAGGGAATATTATGTCACTTAATTTCTCTACAAATTTTTTTACCCAACCATGAACTGTGAAAATTTATACTTAATAAAAGGTAAATATAAGTTAGGTTGATTTTTCTCTACTTTCAAAAATCATTTTCCATACGTACGTTCATTATATGATCTATTTCATTACTATACCAGATTGAACTATGCATGTTTAACTATTATCTGACTGTTATACACCCTAAAAAATGGATTTATATTGGGCAGGTCAATAACTACCCTTCCTCTACCTTTTATCTTTTTTAATTATTATAATTAGTGTCGTGAGAGGATCATGTATTGTTTGGGATAACTGTGTGATATTTTTTCCATGTTCAACTTTTGAAAAAAAATATATTAAATGATGGGTGTTATGAAATGTGCAACATATGTGGATATCTAGGTTAGGAGATTATGGTTTGACTCTTGTGAATGCTTACATGAGTGGGTCATAAAATAGTATTTCAAAGGATATAGGGAAGGTTCGGTGGAAATGTTCATATAAGTAGAAATTTTTTATAATAACTTATATTAACTCAATAGAAAGTGGATTGGATTTCATGGAATAGTTCTCACAGACACATGTGGAGAATTAGTGAAGTGGTTATCTTTTGAACTATTATCTAAAATTTTTAACATTCGACTCCTTGAATTTTGGGCTGATACAACCTTTTGAGACATCTTTTTGTTTGATCACTAAAAATAACTCCTCAGTGTGATTTTCTCTTAGATCACATTTCTATTAGAAATTAAATTTTAATTGAATGTCATATTTTTATGAAGTTGGAAATATCTACATGCATAATTTCAGAAAATGTGACTATTCCCATGAGTGAAAATGTTTAGGTTTGGGGGTGTGATCGCACCACGATTCACTGTTTCATTTTCACCCTTACATCGTTGTTTTAAACTTAATTTTTATTATAAATTAAAAATATAATTAAAATTTGAACATCATGTTCGATTAAATTATTTTATGTTTATCACTATTTAAAATATGAAATGATACTTGTTTTAATAATTTCATTTATCTTTGAGGTGATTTGGAGGGCCCATGATGGAATTCTAGAAAAATGGGCCAAGCTTCTTAGGATCCATGAAAACCAATTTATCAAACCAAACACTGCTACTATACCGTGAATAAAAATGGGATAATATTTTCTGATCTGGTCTAAACATAATTTGGATACATTTCATCTTAAGGAAGACAAGATGAATTTGGTCAAATGGTGGCCCAAATGACCTAATCTGTCCTAAACACCAAATCTACAAGAAGTCAAAAGTGGTGTGTTGTGATCTGTACATATGGAAGGATATAGTTGTCCAAATGGTTCCAAGATTTCTGTGGGGACATTCAAGATGTCGGGTCACATTTTTATAGTTTTTTCTAAGGATATTTATGACTTTAAAGTGGTTGAAAACCATCGTTCATGTGGTTTTACACAATCTGTGTTCCCAAAACCACCATTTACCTTTCCAATAAAATGGAAGCATGGGATCCAAATTTGAATGTTCGTCCAAGAGGCAAAGATTTTCCATTATAGATTCCTAGATGAGTCTCCAATACATCCTAGAATTTTTTTAGGCCTCTATCATCATAGAGGGATCAATCATCAAGAATTAGTTCCACCTGATCTTTCTCCTTCTCCTCCTAATGTCGACCTAAACAGTGGTCATTCATTGTGAGAGAACTACACACATATCAAGGGAGTTCTGACACACAATATTTAATAATGGTTTTGTGTGATTTAAGTGTTAAAACATTTCATTCCATGTGTCTTAAATTATTTCTTATTTGAATACTTTTCTTTATTCTTGTGATTGATTTTCTCTTCATTTCTAACAGATCAGTGTTAGGTTTTGAGTGCGTGACTTGAGTTGTTTCGATTAGAAAACACAAGAATACTTTTCTTACCCACTAACATGGGATTTCAATCTGATTTGGAAGCTCTTATTCCATGAATATGTTATGGTCCTTGACAATACAATTTTTATTTCAAGGCCTGTTTTTTCATGCAATAAAATAAACCCTTAAGAATTAATCGAGATTCCAATTAATTTCAACCAAATAATTACTCAAAACCTAAATAAATCTCTATGAAAAATGAACTTTAAATATGTGTAGTGAAATATAAATGACCCCTTTATCTCATAATTGTTAACTCAGATCCTTAATCCATCAACTATTAAGCTCTTTAAATCAAGTTATTTTCATTAAATTGTTTTCAAAATGACCCTAATTTTTAGTAATTTTTTATAAAAAATGCAAAGTTTAAACCTATCAACGCTCCATGAGAGATGACATAGGGTCTTCACTAGACTATATATATACATTAAAAACATAATAAATTAGAACTGTTATGAAAACATGGTCAATAATCAAGGAATGATATATTCAAAGTAGTTGAAGTATAACCTAATTAATGAAAATTGAGTTAAGAACCCCCTTATCGCTTTGTATCATTAATTCCAAATACCTTTAGATGAATAAATTTGAATTGAAACTTAATATAAAATTAATTATGAATTATTTATGGTATAACATTTAAATGGGTAATTATATGCACCATAAAAAATATATTAGATTATAACATTAAAATATGCCTCAATGAAGGAAAATTGAGATGATATCCCTTACTTTGAGTCAAGGTGTTCTATGTATATCCATTAATACATATATAATAAACTTATATAAATTATTTTCTTAATTAATAACCATTTATAGATTTAATACCTCATCATTAAACCATTTTTTAATTTATTTTAGTTACATATTTTAATTACTAAATTTGTTAAGTCTACTTCAATTGTTTTGAGGATGTGCAGTTCATAATTTCAAAATAAATTTGGTATATTGAATGTGGTAAAATATTAATTATTTGATAATATAAATAATATAAATAATGAAATAATTTTTTTATATATTAATTATACTTTTAAAACCAACCATGAAATATGGTTATGAAAAAATGAATTATATTATAATCATGGATACAACAAGACCACATATGAAAGAGTAATGTTATCATTTTTCAACGACAATAAGGAAAATAAGGAAGGTGTAATTTTATGTTTCTATAATTATTATTATATAATTAATTTAATATTATATCTTTAAATAATCCTATATATACCATCCATGTAAGGTGGTGGTGAAAAATAAATCACATTGCTTTATGGAGGTGTTAATCCACATGTATGCATGGATGCCAATATCATTTTTCAATGGATGAAAAGCTAAGAAAATAAATGATATTTTATCTATAAAAAATTATAATTATTTCAAGAATATTATATATATACATTAAATCTATCATTATAACTATATATGAGAGGCAGTGATGGAAAACAAATTACATCAGTTTGCATGTCGGTAGTCCTCCGTACACACAAATGATGGTTTCATTTCCCATTTGATAGAATATGAGATATATATAGGTTATAAAATTATTATAATAATATTATAGTATAATTATTAAAATTTTGTTTTTATTTCATAATTTTTGAAGAATATTTGAAGGTGATACAGAGTGAAATAAATCAAAAACACTCAGTTAATAGTTATACCCCTATTCAGAGAACCTCTGTAGGTCAAGACTAAAAGCCTTCCATGGTCGTTTTTTTGATCAAAATAGGGAATCTAGTACATAGGGAGTGATTTAAAAATTGATTTAGGTAGATATTTTATGAAAAATATTTCTATAGAAGTGTATATATAAGGGGGGAGGGGGTTTCTATTCATAAATTTGGGATAAGACACACTTGGATGTTTTAAAATATTAAAATATATTAATATCTCACTAACAAAAAATGGATCCCAAATAGACCATTTCAGACAATGGGATGATATATGAGAAAAATATGGTTAGTAAATAGGTTTTAGATATGTTTTTAGGTCATTTATACCTTATATCTTTAGTTTAACCCTTGGGAAACCTGTTTTAACATTAACCATGGCAACGGATTTAACTTTTTACTATTCATTATCAATAAAATTAATTTTACCATGTCAAATAATATTAATTATTCTCATTCAAAACCTATAATACATTAAAATAATAACAATTTATTTAAGTGGAATAATTTAATTTAAAATTAAACCCACAAAATGTGATGAAAATAGTTGTTCCAAAAAATGTCATTTTGAGTATAAATTTTTTTTTACCAAAATAAAGTACATTGTTTTTTAGAATAAAATTTATTTTATTATTATTATAAATTATTAAATAAAATAATGTTAAAACAAATATTAAATAGAATTTTAATTTTTAAATACTTGAAAAGCAATATTAGTTTCAATAAAAATACGTATTTTTCAATATTCATTAAAAAATTAAAGTTTTAAAAAAATCAAAAAATTCTTCCTAAGATAATTTTGAAATTATAATTTTAAAAAGGACAAATTTTTTAACAAATAAAATATATTTATGTCTGATAAATTATTTAAAATATTCTCTCATAAAAAAATATTTTTAGGAGAACATATTATTGAAGATTAAAACAAATTTACTAAAAGTTGTTTGATTATTTACTAAGAATTTAACAATAAATATTTTTTCTTGGGACCATTAAATATATATATTTAAATTTCATAATCTGGTTATTTTTATTTATAAGAAATTTTCTAATGGCCAGGTAGTAAGGATAATATATAAAAAATAATATTTCATGGTTCAATTAAGATTGATGTTTCATGTCATATATGATATTAAAAATAATATTCATTCGAAAATATTATGGTGTTATGTGGATGATGGATTAGAGTTTTAGAAATTTAATTTAAGAAGATATGTACAACTAATATCATGATTTAAGATGCTGATAACTTGTTTCATTCTAATTTTTTTGAGGGGGAGTCTATATCATTGTTCAATTTAAAAAAAAATTAAAATCACACTTATAGTTTTTCATAAGAAAATATATTTAAGTTGAGAGACGTTACTATGTTATTAAAATCAGACTCATTTTATATTGGATGAGTTTTTGAATAATATGACTTGTTGATATAGAGTTGTGTTCTAAAATTTCATTCCATCGATATAGTTACTGTGGAGAACAAAAAGTGAGGCACCAACATATTCTTGTTTGGCATGAGGTATCCATCTAACTATAAATTTCTGATTTTTTGTCTATGAATGAGGATGGAACATGGTAATATTTTTAAAATATTATGGAAATTAATTATGTTAAAACACATATAATAAAATGGATAAATAATTTCATGATTTCCATTCATATAAGACTCATTATTGGGTTGTATAATCCATGGACATACCAGTATTTTAATCCTAATAAGATTTTCACGTACCATGTTCGTGCAAGGTGATCTATTTTTTAATATTGTTTTTTTCATCAAAAAAACATATATATATATATATATTTATATATTTATATATTTTTTTTATCTCTGTATATATTCAATGATATTTTTTATATTTTTTATATTTTTACATAATCATGTGAAGTAAAAAATTATTTATGTTACCCTTGATAAAGATACATTTTTTCAACATGATTCATGGAAGATTTTTTTTAGAGACAGAAAATAATGTTTTTCTAAAAAAATTATGTCATAAGAAAATAGTGGGATAGTGAAGAAGGTTGTTTTCCCAATCCATTAGTTGTTGGAATATTTTGTGATGCACTATAGTGTATAAGGAATACATTTTTAGGGATTTTCAATGGTTTTGATTTATATATTTTGTTTAATATTGATTATAAATGTATACATTTTTATCATTCTTGTGTTAATAATAATTTATCCAGTTTATACTAAATTTTACTAGGATTAGATTCAATCATGTGTCTAAATTCTATCTGTTTCACGTTATAAAATAAATATACTAGCTATATTTTAATCTTTAATACGGAATGAATAATTTTTCAAATCAATAATTTTTTTTTGAAAAAATATATTTTTGTGTATGTATGTTTGTGTATATATATATATATTATAACTTCCATTAATATATAAATATTTTTAGAAATATAATACAATATTCATGATAACATAAAATTCACCGAATATAAAAAATATTTGAAAATTAATCACAACTATGTTGTGAAACTATTGAAATTTATAAATGGCAGTTTATCATAAAATAATAAACTAAATTATGTATATCAGTTATGATGTCCTTGAAAATTTAAATAAATAGATAATATTTATATAGATATCATATTTTTAATAAAACATAGTTAATTTTATAAAATAATAAAAAAAATTATTATAGATTAAATTTTAGAATTTAATTCGATGAAAATAAAAACCTAAATGAAAAATAAACCAAATTTATGTAATTAAATTACTTTTAACAACATTATCAAAAAATATCATTTACTATGTTCACATTTATGTTTTGGAGGATTGGTTCTACAACTATATGTATGGATAATTCATCAAGATCTACGCAGTCAGTGTTGGTGAAATGCAGTATGTATTATTGAATTTTGATTTTTGTTAAATAGAGTTATATCCTTTAAATGTTATTTATCAGTAACTACCCTTTTTTCTCATGGTTCATTGGTGGAAGGGTATATAATTCCATGTAAATACCCTTTACCCACTTGGATAGATGACCATTTCCAATTAGCAACATCAACCACATAGATAAATGATGTCTATGTAGACATTATAACATGACTACCATGTGTAGTAAAAATAAATTTAATCTAAAATATATTTCAGTTAATATCTCAACTAACATTACTACATATTAAAATCATATAAAAATAGAGTAACCAAATATTTAGTAGAATTATGTTCAGTCCCAATACCTAACGTTTTTTTTCGAGCTTATAAAATACTAGAAACCAAAGTATGAATAAATAGATTAACATGAAAGGTGTTGTAGTGTCAAATTAAGCATAATTTTTTATTTTTAACTTCATATGGAATTAAATATTACCAATCCTACTCGATATTCTTATTTTATAAAAAATAATAAAAAAAATTGTGTTATTACTCTTCAATGAACTAACATAGTTTCACTAATAATACATAGAATAATAAGGCACAATATATCAATCCTGAACATTAATTTGATATATGTTTTAAGAGTTTCACATGATATTTCCATAAATAATTTAATATATAAACAAATGCAATTTAAAAAAATAAATAATAATATAGTTGATATATTTTTAATTATCATTTCATTAAGATTTTTATTTTATCGTGTAAAACATAACAATGATTTAATTATTTACAAAATTCATAATCCAATATATTTGATACATATTGTAATACTATCATTTTCCAATCTAAATGAGAGACCATATTAAAATAACTAATATCAGGGCATGGTTCATGGAATCACCTTCATTCCATTTCATGAATCCCAAATATCATTAGGAAATGATGTTTCAAAAGCTATATTGGTTGAATTGAAATGTGTTTCCTTACCAAAAATACCTCATAACATGGTTTAATAATTTACAATCTATAGAAACCCTTTCATTCCATACATTAAAATTAAATCATCTTTTTCGGAATACTTAATACATTACACAAATAGATGCCCACATTCCATTTTATTTTAGTGTTGTTGGAAACATGGAAACATAAACGCTGGTATATAAGTGATATACACTATCTCCCACTAGATTAATCATTACTAGAACCATTCATAGACACAACATACATAATACATATGTTCATATCTTGGGGAAAGGAAACATAAGAAGGGGTAATATCAGATTCACATTAAGGGTAAAAAGGGAGATATATAAGCATAAATATGATCAAAAGGATATAAGAACGTGATGATAACATTGAAAGACCATAACATGAATATCAATGATTATATTAATTACTTGCAGAATAATTATTTATAGTTTATAATACAAAATTCATAAGGGAATCCAGATCATAATCTATGAAAGTATAACATAAGTACAAGACATGGAATTGTGAAAGACACATAAGCATATAAAATAATTTATATTGTTGTCTTGGAATCACATCCAAGTAAATGTTAGTTGTATGGGTCCACTCCCCATTCCATCTTGGTAGTCATAGATTACTCCCCTGACCATCTTAGTTTCCGAGGTTCATCCTAAGACCATATTAGCAGACAAAGTCCTTTACTGTACTTAGTTCACTCCACATTCTAGCCTTGTATATCTTATGAGATATAAATTTTTACATAATGCAATAGAGGGAGATATAGATCCCACCTACTCAAAATGAAATAAAACATATGTTTTCCACTATAAAATAAATATTCATCATATGATAACTCATTAAAGCAAATGGATATCATAAACATGTAATCATATCATAACATGTGGAAAAGAGATAGGTTTAATAATCATTTAATCAAATAATGACCCATGAATATTAGTGGGCTTCATAAGTATATAACCAGTTAAAGAGAAATTGTTTTCATAATAATATAACCCATGAATGGGAAAGGGGGTTCGTAAACATATATCCCCTGAAATAGAAATGGGTTTCATAATCATATAACCCATCAAAGTGATACGAGTTTCGTAATAATCATTCCATCGAAACATAATCAATTTCGAGAAAGAATATGAATGGAACACTTAGATCATATCCACATTAATGAATGAGTAACAACAATGGATGTCATATTATATTGAAAATAACATAGAAAGATCCTTTAAAAATACTTCTTGAGGAAAATATTCACTCATCTTCGAAATATTCCTTTTAAAACATAAAACATTTTTGGAAACATTTTCATTGAAAATAGATTTTAAAAAAATTATATAAAGCATTGAAAAACATTAAAACAATTTAAAATAATTTTTACATTAAAATTTTATTAAAATATCCTTACCATTTTTTAAAACATTTTTTAAAACATGGTTTTTGAATAAAACACATTTCCGATCGAAATGAGAAATGAGGTCATATTTTCTTAAAATCATTTTTCTAATTTTCATAAGTACCAAATAGTGTAAAAATTGTAATAATACATAAATATATCTTGAATAACCATATGAGAATAAAATTAATGAGTTTTATTAAAATTATGATCAGAATTTGTCATCAATGAACACATAATCATAAACAATCCCAATAAATAATGTGATTATTGTAATAAACTCTTACCACATAGTAACTTTGAATCATACTACCCATATAATGAAATTAAATTAAATAATGCAGTAAATATAATTAAAATAATGTTATTCATGATATAACATGTCAAATTTAATTATACACACCTCATAAAATAATATAGGTGCATAACAAAACATGTGTCTCAATGAAGGAAAATTCAGACAAATTACATTACCGATTTGGTAACTTTTGTAACATTACACACAAAAAAATAGAGATCATAAAATGTATATCAAAATACCAATAAATGTAAGTATAATAATCATATATTATATTAATGGTAAGTATATACACCACATAAAAGAAATGAGTAGTGAATAAAGAATAAATCTCCCAGAAATAAAAGCTAGATGAGAAAACCCTTACCTCATGTCTTGAATATCATCATAATAATTTGAGCCTCATTTATAATAAATATAATCTTATTATACATATACCATATAACCATACTCTTAAATATAATACCATATATTATTTTATTATTAATTTATATTACCCATTTATTAACAAATCCATGTTAATGTTACGTGTCGATTAATATTCACTGTGTTTTTTGTAGATAGTTTTACATGTTATTATTGATCCAATTACTTATATAATGATTTAATTATATTAATAATTAAAAACACAATATAAATATCATATAAATTTTTCATATAAATATTTATTATAATATATAAAATTTATAAATAGAAAAGTAAATACACGGTTCATAGAGACGATATGCCATAATTACACATGAAAACTGTTTCCATTTTGTTGTTATTTTAAAATAAATAATGTAAATGAATTATATATATATATATAATATAATTATATTAGAATTATTATTTAATATTTATCATACAATTTTACTAAACACATCTTTAATACATTCTGTGTAATGTGTGAATGAATCATGTCAGTTTGAGGTGGCGGTAGTCCACACGTCCACAGACGAAGTTAGCATATTTACAAAAAAAGGAATGAATGATGGTATCTATTATATAATAATCCAAGAAGAATAAATACATCATAAATATTGTATATAACATATAAAAATAGTATTTCTATCATAATTACTAACCATGAGAGGTGGTAAATAAAAAATTGACAACATCATTTCGTGAGGCGGTAGTCCTCCTTACACACAAATAGTAAGTTTGTTACCCATTTTATGGATGTGTCTGTGGGTGTAGGTTGAACCGTTATAATAAAAAAATCATAGAATATTGGTTATACTTCGGTTATTATATAATCCTTGAATAGGAATATTTGAGGGGGTGGATAATGAAAGTATAACAAATGAGCTTCTGGAAGGATGTTACCTCTTCTTTGGATATGACCAATTTTTTTCACTAAAGGGATTACTTGGATAGATTTATGAATTAATGGAGGATTATAGTATGAAATTAGGTTATTATGGAGTATATTTTGGAAGTTTTTCTCTACAATAACTGGATTTATAGCGGTTAATAAGTGATAGGGTGAGTTCTATTTTATAGTGGATGAGGAGTAACATTCTTGTAAATATAAAAAGGTAAACACTATTGAGAGGCCTCCCTCACATATTGTGCCTCTAATAATTTTCCATTTTCGATCAAATAGGTTTATTGGAAGAAATATGTCCACATAATGTATTTTGGACAAGTTCATAGGTCATTTATCCCCTTAAGATTAATGTTTATCCATTTTGTAAACTCATTTTTACTTCAATCACTTTAATTAATTTTAATTACTTTCACTAATCACATTGGTCCAAAATTAATTTAACCTTTTTCAAAATTATAAATTATAATGATTCCAAATATGGAAAACACTTTTCCAAATTCTATTCTATCAAGAACTGATTCGGAGTGCAATCATACTCGACACCTAACCAAATTTATGGCATGACACAAAAAGTGTTCTAAATCACCATAGGATGGAAATTTTTTTTGGGTATCAATAGTATGCTTGGGAATGATTTCACTCATTTATATAATCATAAACAACTAATAATAATAAAAACAATAATAAATAATAACTCTAATCAAACAAGGTACAATAATTTTATGATAAAAATTTCACAACTTTAAACAAATCCAAAAATATTACAGTAGAATATGAACAAAAAACTATCCCTAAAAACCTCAATGAAATAAGAGTGACATTACCCTATATCCAACACCAACAAAACCTAAAAAAAGTGAAAACAGTCATCCAGATCCACCACCACCACCATAATATATCTTTCCTTTACCTAGGTCATACATAACAAATTCTACACACACCTAAAGGTGTATTTATGGTGTGAGAAAAATCTTAGTAGGATTCCACCCAAAGGAAATATTTTATTATATAATGTTTGATTAAAAATCAACAAGCATATTTCTATAAAAATACTGTAATTATTTTTAGGAAAAAAATTTAAGGAATTTTTTTAAAAGAAATACACTTTATGGAAATCCTTTTTCACAAATAAGATTATTTGAAATAAAAATATACACAAGGTCTACAGTATGACGATTTAAAGCACCACATCACATGAGCATCAGGTCACAAGAGGGATCCATGAGAAAATACCTATAGTTAACTAGCATAAGAAGGATACTATAATCCTCATACCTTGGTGATCAAAATATTCCAACTCAACTACCAGCAATGTCCTTGTGCATGAGCCATTGGAGGGGAACACATCCCATGGTCTAGTTTCCTATGATCATATAACATATTTAGTTAGTGTTGTAATAATCAATACTAATTGATGAATCCATGACTGAAACACTTTTGAATCAACTAGGTTACTAGTTATATTTCTCCCACCTAGATACTCAGGACACCCATTGTACTCAAATTCCATTTCATATGTCAAATAAATCATCACATTCACCTACCCATTCCTAGCATCAAAAGAACACAAGGAAATCACTATTTTCAAATTTTTACATTGATCCTATAATAAAAACTCACAAGGGAACCACCTAACATTATAAAAAAACCAACTTTCTATTTTTAACATAAGACAAAACCGTTTGGAAATACATTTCGCACCACCTGTACAATTAATGAAACTCATTTGAAACCACAAAAAAAGAATCACATATGAAATCCAACCCATTATATGGTAAAATACCTTTTCTAATTCATATTCACATAAAACTTATTTTATAACATAATTTACATCACTTTCACAATTCATAGAAACATTTCTGGTGCACTGGAAAATAAGAAACATGCATCAAAAACCCTTTCCCTCAAAAAATCCACTTCTGAAACATTTTCACAATTAAATATCTTTTAAAAGAAATTTCTAAATAATCATACATGGAATGAAAGATACATAACCAATTTCCTTTAGAAAATCCATTTTTATCACATGTTCATCTCAAAACAATTCCAAAACATATTTTGTACTAAAAAAATGTATAGATCACATTTAGGTGACAAAAAAGCATATAAAATTTATTTTAAAATGTAAAATTAAGGAACTACTAACCGCACACTTAGAAACTTCTTGAAATTAGTGGAAAAACATAGCCACCCCACCACAAGACCCTATTTAGGAAGGATAAAACAACAATCGTCATGATATCACACAACATCACAAGTCCATACCCTTATTAGGTCAAAAAACCCACTGAAAAATTGGAAATCAAGAAATAGGGTAGGCATACTCTAGAAAGAGAGATAAATAAAGATGAGAAGGTCCTACATGATGATTAGTTGATGAAACAGGGTCTAAACCACCAAGTATTGAGTCTTACGAGGTATAATATTTCTTTGAGAAGGATCTAATGGCTACAAATCCTTAATGGGGCAGAATTGAGGATATTTAAGGTTAAAATCAAAGAGGAAAGAAAGTTAAATTTCGACTTTTTAATAACATGGAAAAGTAACCTGGTTTTCCATCATGGTTTCCCATATTGTGTCCAACCTTACATCCCCAAATTTCCAATAGGAACAAGCCACATGGTTAGCACAAACAAGTTTCTAAACAATTCCCTAACCATGCTTTCATCACTATCTAAAATGACAATTGGCAGTAGGCTTACCTAGAAGAGGGTTCACAATTTCCCCTAACCATGAAAAACTATTCACCACCTACTATCAATTCCAAAAAACACCACTTTTCTCCAAACACTCAAGGGGAATCCCAAGGAAATAATCTACACACAAAATAAATTGAATAATACCTTGAAAAAAAATCATGGATGTGACAATTCTCCCCACCATGAAAACATTCCACCACTAGAATGTCATTCCAAAACATGATCAGAGAATAGAAATATGTACTCTTCTGCAATCAAATAATTCCACCCCAAGCCTCATTCATATGATTACCATGCTTCCATGGAACTTGGAGTAATAAAATAGAATTTCCATGAAGTAATTTATCATGAAAATCTACAATCCCCACCGGCCTCTCAAACATTGATAAATTATTCTCCAACTCCAACTCTTCCCAATTCAACACATAATATGGATCCAATTTATACTTTTTTAGCTGAGAAACATAAAACACATCATGAATTGACATCAATTGAGAGAGGAAATCCAACCTACACTATTGGAAAAGTAGGCTATACCAACGGTTTATAACCGTTGCTATAGGCTGGAAAACCGTTGGTATAGGGTATACCAACGGTTTTCCAAACCGTTGGCCAGTAAGGCGTGGGGAAATCCCTTTACCAACGGTTTCATTTAAACTATTGGTATGTGTTCTGAGAAATCTGGAAAACAATTTACCAACGGTTCAGAACCGTTGGTATAAGTTTTTCCAGATTTCTGGAAAAAAATTTATCAACGGTTTTGAACCGTTGGTAAAGCTTTTTCCAGATATATCTTTACTAATGATTGTAAACTATTGTTATACGTTTTTCCAGATTTTTGGAAAAATATTTACCAACGGTTTACAACCGTTGGTATAAGTTTTTCCAGATTTAATGAAAATGCTTTACCAACGGTTCAAAACCGTTGGTAAAGAGTTTCCTAAAACGGCTGCACAACAACACCCAGAAGCCCCCCATAAGCTGCACCTGTATAAAAAAACAGTGCACAACAGCCCTCAGTATACCCTCCACTATACACCTGCATAAAAAATATCACAAAAGCCACATACAAACTTCAAACAGTATAAAAAACACCTAAAATAGCCCAAAAAAACACATGACAACAATCATCCGGTGGTAATTCACCTCAGCCATCAAATTCTAATAGGAAGAATTGTTTGATAAATATCTATTAGAGTTGAATAAGACATTCAAATTGACTCAAATCCCTTTTTTTTGTGATAATAGGTTTGGGTATGTAATTATTTTTGATGAATTTTTCATTGAACTTGTATTGTTTATAATATATGGTGAAAAGATATTTTCTTAGGAGTCTCGTCACTTATGACCCCATGAGTGAAACTACCAAACTCATGAAAAAGAGACATTCATGAGTGTAAATTTCAGTTGTATTCACTTAAAATGATTTCCTTTTGAAATAAAAGAGAGTCATTGAGTGGTGTCGTCCACACCGCGCCTCGGATTGAGGCAGAGTTGACTCGTACGCATCACAAATGACCCATGGATAAATGTCCTAAATTATCAATAGTATCCGAATGCCTTTGGTATATTTTCCGTATGTCAGTTGTTGTTTTAACTTTAAATGTTTTCCATTTCAAAGAAAAGTGAAACACTTTGAGTGGTTTCGGCCACACCGCATCTCGGATTGAGGTGGTGTTGACTCGTAAACGTCACAAATGACCCATGTATCATTGTCCTAAAGTTTCAATAGAATCCGAAAGCGTTTGGTCAGTTTTCCGTATGTCATTTTTTTACTTAAAAGTGCATCAATTTTAAACTAAAGAAAGACACTTTGACTGGTGTCGGCCACACCACGCCTCATATTGAGGCAGGGTTGACTCGTACACATCATAAATGACCATTGGATACATTTACTAAAGTATCAACAGTATCCGAATCTGTTTGGTCAGTTTTCCGTATGTGGTTTTTTTACTTAGAAGCGCATCCATTTTAAACAAAAGAAAGACACTTTCAGTGGTCCCGACCACACCAGCCCTCAGATTGAGGAGGGGTTGACTCGTACACGTCACATATGACCCATGGATACAATTCCTAAAGTATAAACAGTATCTGAATGCCTTTGGTCCATTTTCCGTATGTCAGTTGTTGTTTTAACTTAGACCGTTGCCCATTTCAAAGCAAAGTGACAAACGTTGAGTGGTCTCGGCCACACCAGCCCTCGGATTGATTCGGGGTTGACTCGTACACGTCACATATGACCCATGGATCTTTGTCCTAATGGTTCAATAGAATCCGAATGCGTTTGGTCAGTTTTCCGTATGGAAGTTCTTGTTTTCACTTAAAATCCTGTCCATTTCAAATAAAAGTTAGACACTTTGAGTGGTGTCGGCCACCCCGCACCTAGAATTGAGGTGGGGTTGACTCATACACGTCACAAATGACCCATAAATAATTTTCTTAAAGTTTCAACAGAATCCAAAAGTGTTTGGTCAGTTTTCCGTATGTCGTTTATTTTACTTAAAAGCGCATCCATTTTAAACAAAAGAAAGACACTTTGAGTCGTACCGGCCACACCGGCCCTCGGATGGGGGGGGGGTTGACTCGTACACGTCACATATGACCCATAAATCGTTTTACTATAGTTTCAACAGAATCTGAATGCGTTTGGTTGGTTTTCGGTATGTCAGTTGTTGTTTTAACTTAAACTGGTGTTCATTTCAAAGAAAAGTTAGACATTTTGAGTGATACCGGTCACACTGTGCCTCAGATTGAGGCAGGGTTGACTCGTACACGTCACATATGACCCAAGGATCGTTGTCCTAAATTTTCAACAGAATACGAATGCGTTTGGTCAGTTTTCCGTATGTCAGTTGTTCTTTTAACTTTAATTGTTGTCCATTTCAAAGAAAACATAGACAGTTTGAGTGTTTTCGGCCACACCGGCCCTCGGATTGAGGCGGAGTAGACTCGTAAACGTCAAAAATGACCCATGGATCGTTGTCCTAATGTTTCAACAGAATCCAAATGCGTTTGTTTGGTTTTCCATATGCCAGTTATGGTTTTAACTTAAACCGTTGTCCATTTCAAAGAAAAGTGACAAACTTTGAGTGGTCCTGGCCACACTGTCCCTCAGATTGAGGCAGGGTTGACTAGTACCCATCACATATAACCCATGGATTCTTGTCCCAAAGTTTTAACAGAATCCGAATGTGTTTGGTTGGTTTTCCGTATGTCAGTTGTTGTTTTAACTTAAACCGTTGTCCATTTCAAAGAAAAGTGACAATAATTGAGTGGTCCTGGCCACACCGGCCCTCGGATTGAGGCGGGGTTGACTTGTACACGTAACATATGACCCATGGATCGTTTTCCAAAAGTTTCAACAGAATCCGAATGCGTTTGTTTGGTTTTCCGTATGTCAGTTGTTGTTTTAACTGAAACCGTTGTCCATTTCAAAGAAATGTGTCAAACTTTGAGTGGTCCCGGCCACACCGGCCCTCGTATTGAGGAGTATTTGACTCTTACACGTCACATATGACCCATGTATCGTTGTCCTAATGTTTCAACAGAATCTGAATGCATTTGATCGGTTTTCTGTATGTCAGTTGTTCTTTTAACTTAAATTGTTGTCTATTTCAAAGAAAAGTTAGACACTTTGAGTGGTGTCGGCCACACCGCGCCTCTTATTGAGGCGGGGTTGACTCATACACGTCAAAAATGACCCATGGATCGTTGTCCTAAACTTTCAATAGAATCCGAATGCATTTGGTCGGTTATCCATATGTGGTTTTTTTTACATAAAAGCGCATCCATTTTAAACAAAAGAAAGACACTTTGAGTGGTACCAACCACACCGGCCCTCGGATTGAGGAGGGGTTGACTCCTACATGTCAAAAATGACCCATGGATATATGTCCTAATGTATCAATAGTATCCGAATGACTTTGGTCCGTTTACCGTATGTCATTTGTTGTTTTAACTTAAACAATTGTCCATTTCAAAGAAAAGTGACACACATTGAGTGGTCCAGCCAAACCGGCCCTCGGATTGAAAAGGGGTTGACTCTTACACGTCACATATGACCCATGGAGACATTTCCTAAAGTATAAACAGTATATGAATGCCTCTGGTCCATTTTCCGTATGTCAGTTGTTGTTTTAACTTAAACTGTTGTCCATTTCAACGAAAAGTGACACACTTTGAGTGGTCCCGACTACACCGACCCTCGGATTGAGGCGGGGTTGACTCGAACACGTCACATATGACCCATGGATCGTTGTACTAAAATTACAACAGAATCCGAATGCGTTTGGTTGGTTTTCCGTATGTCAGTTGTTGTTTTAACTTAATCCGTTGTCCATTTCAAAGAAAAGTGACAAACTTTGAGTGTTCCTGGCCACACCGGACCTCTGATTGAGGCGGGGTTGACTCGTACACGTCACATATGACCCATGGATCATTTTCCTATAGTTAAAATAGAATACTAATGCGTTTGGTATGTATTCCGTATGCCAGTTGTTATTTTCACTTAAAATCCTGTCCATTTCAAATAAATGTTAGTGGTGCCGGCCACTACTTCAAAGCACATTTTCCATATCATATTCCACATGCATAAACATGAAATACATGGCTAACTAAGAAAGCTAAGTAAAAAAATAGAAAAATGAGCATCACAGTACTAAGGAATACTAAAGGTCTATGTAGTATACTAATCATACAATAAGAATCAAGTGCAAAAAACAGAATCTGAATGCAACGTCCCTATGAAGCAGAGGAAAACCCCAAAGTGGAAAACCATGTTCAAAAATAAAGAGTTACACAGAATTAAAAAATGTAATGGATCAATCTGCCTCTGATCACCATCACCATCACTACTATCATCATCAGCCTCATCCTCGCCGCCATCTCTGTCCTCGTCATCATCCTCATCCTCAGCATCATCCTTGCCCTCATCCCCATCCTCGCCCTCAGCCCCATCCTCACCCTCGGCCCCATCCTCGCCCTCGTACACATCCTCATCATCGCCCTCATCCTCTTCATCATCCTCGTCATCACCAAGAACGTCATCATCTAAATCTCCACTAGAGATACCGCCTGGTGAATTGGATGATGCACCCATCGATGACATAAATGTCTGAAAATCCGCACAAGCCTCTGGTGGAAGTGATGAAGATAAAGCTCTCATCAGTTTCATAAATTCTCTGTCTCTTGTTTGAAATTGTACTTACAACTCTGTGACCCTTTTATCAGAATGTCTTGCATGCTCCTTGACCTTTTCCAACTCGGTGGTACTAGAATGGATACCTGGAGACGACCAATACCTTGTCGGGACTATATTCTTACCAGGTCGACAGTGTACTCGACCGGAGTGCTCATCTCCCAAAACCTTATATAAATGATCATGTGGCCCAAAATTGTCAGGCTCCTGGGCATCAAGAGCCTCTAAAGCAGCCTGTAAAAATTATTAATAGATTATTAAATTTAAAATTAGATATTAAACTTTGAAATAATCAAATTAAAACTTATAATCTTCTCTTGGGTCGGTTCATTTACCGCAGTTCCATCTTTTTTTATTCTACTCGAGCAAAACAATTTTTCTCGAGGGAAACATCCTTCAATATTCATTTTGTACTTCTGTAATGACATTGAAACAATATAAAGTGAAAGTATAATCTTATATTCATTATTCAATAAATCACATAATTTAAGTAGGATCCAATAAAAAGGGAAAGTCCTAAAGAAAAATTATAAACAACTATATCGTACCTGCTGCCTCTCATGATCTGACATTGTTGTGCGCGCCGAAGTGTGGAGGTATTTCTTTGAATCAATATTTTTTTTGTTTTTTTCAGGAGATTCCTAAATAATGATTAGCAATTAATAAGATTATATTAATGCAAAATATGAAATCTCTGATTTAAATAACTCAAATGAGATTAATACCTTAAATTTGGCAGTCACCCAATGGGTAATCATTTGGCGATATTGCTCTATCGGGAAGTCATCCACGATAGGTAATGTCCCTAACTTCGTGCCCACTATATCACACCATCCAACATACAGCTCATGCTTATAAGCTCTCCAAAGCTCTCCTAGCTCTTTTAAATGCGCTGATCGTGCACCTTCGCCATCAAGGAAGTTAAACCGAAGCTGAAACCAAATTGATTAGTTCATTTAAATACAAAATTATACTACATTAAATCCAATATATTTTTTACCCATATTTTTGCCCACGTGTTATCCTTGACTTCAGGTGGCAGATGTCTCCAAGAGAGAGGGCTGACCAGAATGATATCGGAGTATTTGGCTAGCGTCGCCAAAAAAACCCCGACATTGCCGCCCAGATTTCTCAATCATTTGTCCATAAACATTGTATTCTACCATCAACTATGTCAGGAAGTTCCATACCGCACGCAAGCGAGTACGCCCCCTCCCCCGCCTATTATCTGTAGATGAATCTGTTATTAAAGAAAAATAATATCAATACAAGTTATAATAAAAATAAATTTTGGTATAAAAATTAGATAGATTTATATAAATATACCTCTGGTAGTTGGATCAATGGGTGCAGAAGCTGAAGGAATATCCTGTACAGGTGGAGTGTCCCTCAGTGTATACTCCTCAGCAACATACTGTGTCGTAGCAGGAGTCGAAGAAGGTGGAATATAATAACCTGGAGATAAGGAACCAAAAGCAAAAGATGATGGAATAGACGTCTGGCCAGCTGGTAGTGTAATCATTGGAGGTCTAAATATCTCATATGTCCCTTATGACACGCCAGGATCAAAATAGGGCGTAGAAGATACATCTGTGGTAATGGATCGTCTAACTCTCGCCCACGCGCCCTCGTACCACCAACCTCTCTACTGGGAGCAATATCAGGCTCCTCGTCAGATATCTGTCGTTTAGGGCATCGATCCTGAAAAAAAGTTTTACAGAAAAGTAAACACATGATATTATAAGTTATTGAAATATTTATATTTGAAATAAAATACTCACAACAGGGATGAGTGGGGGAACACCCATCTGTACCATGCGACGATTATTATCTGTCATCTTTTTCCGCCGCCTCTCTTCAATGGGTGTCATTTCCTGCAATGAAAACAAATATGGAAGTAATTAGAAACAGATAACTAATGTGTAACACAACAAAAAAAAAATATAGAAAAACCATTATGATAAAAATATCATAATGAAACAGAAGATTTATGGTGTGATGAAGGTAAGTACTAGGATACACACTCTGAATGATGTAGGTGAAACATGTAGTTGAGAACACGATTGTATTATTCTATATATTTCCCACCACAACTTCGGGTTCACAATCAACTCTGACAATTGAGCGGTTGGGGTCATCATAAGTAATAAACGGATTGCTTCCAATTGCAGTAGGGATAGTGTCAACTTCATCATCACCATCATCAAAATCATGTCTGGGATTTACTTCAATAGTTACACCGAATTTAGGATGACGATGATCTTTGACATAAAAAACATGTTTCACCATTGATGCCAATACATATGGTTCATCGGTGGAAAGAGTGCGAGTCACTTCAATAACTCGAAATCCACAATCATCAATAAAGGTGCCTTACCTCGTCATTGAATCAAACCATTGACATTTCATCATCGTGACTCGACCATGCGAGTAATATTCCAAAATTATTATTTTCTACACGACACCATAATAAGCAACATTTTCAGAACGAGGTCTAGTGTCCGATGAACTGGCATAACAGTCTGTTGTGGCAGTTAGCATAACACCATTATGTTTTGTTCTCATGTTTCTTGCTCGTTCAGTGATAACAAATTTGTATCCATTGATCACAAGTGATTTACAAGCACGAACCATGGTATTAGGACCAAAAGCCAAAGCTCTTATTTCCTCAGCAACAGAGTCTGTAGGCAAACTCAATACCTGAAATATAAAAAAATAGTAAAATTAATTAAATATTATTTTTATTTAGTTATTATAGAAATATTTTTACCTTCAATTTCAACCAACCAGAAAACCCTTTGCTATGCAAAGTCTCTTTCTTTATCAAAGATAAAGAACGATGCTTTTTATATATCAATTCTTTATGTTCCCTGTAGATAAAAATAATAATAGTTTATCAAATATTTAAAATTACAAGAGATAAGATAAGAGTTACATGTACAATTAACTTACTTTATATACTCATCAAACAAATCACAATTGAACAACACTGTGTGATGTGCCATCTCTCGCTCTTCAAGGATTAATGTTGTCAATGTATATGAACCTGAAATTCCTCCTGTCTGAGGAAGTGATGGAAAACGGGGTTCAATTTTCCCATACTGTTCTTCTTCATTTCTCGTTGGTATGTTTATTCTCCTAGTATGATCAGACAAATACATTGGGCAGAAATCCATACATTCTTGAGCCAAGTAACCGTTCACAATAGAACCTTCGGGATAATTCCTGTTCCGAACATATGATTTCAATGTGCACATGTTTCTCTCAGTTGGATACATCCAACGGAAAGCAACGGGTCCTCCAAGAAGTATTTCGGTCAAAATATGGACAGTCAGATGCAACATGCATGTAAAAAATGATGGAGGGAATATTTTCTCTAACTCACACAAAATTAATGGTGTCTCTGCCAACAGTTTTTGCATGAGGGATTTGGAAAACTTCTTAGCCCAAAGATCACTAAACAAATAGCACAACCGAATAACTGAGACTCTAACATTATTGGACAAGAGATGACAGATTGATATTGGAATCAACTCATGCAAAAGGACGTGATAATCATGAGTCTTCAAAGATTTCAACTTCAACTCTTTTCTGTTGACCTGTTTTGATATTTTGCTTGAATAGCCATCAGGAACTTTAATAGTCTCTAGCACTTCTAGAAATTTATTTTTTTTCAGCAGGAGTCATCACATAAGAAGAACAAGGAACATGCCATTTATATTCACTGATACAAACAAGATGCAATTCTGGTCTGATCCCCCAATCTACCAAGTTGAGCCGAGATCGTAAATCATCTTTTGTCTTCCCCTTGACATTTAGAATAATCAAAAGCAACATTTCACATATATTTTTTTCAATGTGCATCACGTCTAAGAAATGACATAACAAGTTGGTTGACCAATATGACAATTCAAAGAATATACTCTTCTTCTTCCAATTGTAACAGGTATCATTGCAAACATTTTGTCTCTTTCTAGATTTCATTACACTCTTCCCAAATGAATAACTGAAATCTTTCAATTCATTAAGCACATCAGTTCTAGACATACGCTGAGGTGGATCGTCATTCTCCATGGTATTATCAGATCTTCGACGATTGTTTCTATATGGATGGTTCATTGGAAAGAATCTTCGATGTCCCATAAAACTAAAACTACGACGATATTTCAGTCTTCTCGATCGAGTATTCTTCATACAAACAGGACATGACAATTTTCCTTTTGTGCTCCATCCATACATCATTGCATAAGCAGGAAAATCGTTGATAGTCCACATAAGTGCAGCACGCATCTGAAATATGTCATTCGAACATGCATCATATGTGGGCACACACACATCCCAAAGAAGTTTAAACTCTTTTATTAAAGGTTCCATGTATACATCTATATCATTGTCGGGATCAGAAGGTTCAGATATCAGTATACTAAAGAATGTGTAAGGATTTTTCATACACAACCAAGGGGGAGAGTTATAAATGTGTATAAAAACCGGCCATGTGCTGTGCGAAGTAAGCATCTGCCCAAATGGATTAAAACCGTCACATGAAAGACCCAGTCTCATATTACGCACGTCGGCTACAAATTCAGGATATCGAGCATCAAATCTCTGCCATGCAAATCCATCTACAGGGTGAACCAACTCTTCATTATTCTTTTTTCTCTCGGTGTCATTCCATCGCATTTTTACGGATATTTCATCAGACATGAAAAGTTTCTGTAATCTGGGGATCAATGGAAAGTGCCACAGTACTTTTTGTGGCACACGAGATGGTGTTCCATCATCTTTGGCTTCCATCGGGAGGTTCCGCATTTTATACAATCATTTCTTTCAACAGTTTCCTCCCAAAATAAGCGGCAATCATTCGGGCAAGAATGATTTTTTTCTAAGAATCCAAGTTCATCAACCAACTTCCATTCCATATAGTGGTTTGAGGGAATATCTGCATCATCTGGAATTAAGTCCTTCAAGAAGGTAAGAATATAATCAATTGCATTATTTCAAATCCCATACATAGTTTTCCCATGAAACAATCGGATTAAAAATTACAACTTTTTCATTTTATCACATTGGCGATATACTGGAGTCGTCGCAGCATCATTCAATTTTTTCACCCTATCAACATCATCATTTTCATTGGATGCATCATGTGTGATTGTATTGAAATATTTTTGGCTGGACATCCTTTCCTTCTCATGATGTAGAATAAATGGAAACCGATCATATATAAAACTCTCCAATTCGGTCCTATCATTTGGATCATCAACATTTTGAGATTCCATTTTCTCTCCATTATGATAAAACATATAATAGTTTGTTTGGAAACCATATTTGGTTATATGATAGCTAACTGATTCACGGCTCAACCATGGTCTTCCAACACAATTAAAACATGGGCAGTGTATGCGACCACTATCTGAAGCCTTGTCAAATGAAAAATCTAGAAAGATGTTCAAATTATTTTGAAAATCTGTTGAAATCCGATCAGTTTCGTACATCCAACATCAATCCATTCTGTAAAAAAATCGCAATAAGTCATTTCAATGCAATTCAATAATAATAAATTTTAATCAAAAAAATATTTACGTAAATGAAAATTGTTTACTCTATATAAAAGCATAACTGACACATTACTCTATAAGAGAATCATATTAAGACATACAACAAAATACAGTGTATATAAGAAAATAAGACACAAAATTTCTAATGCCTATATTCACGGATTGACCAGTAAGATATTGGAAGTGGATCAAGGAATACATAATCATTAAGGGTCTTGTTGGGAGTATATGAGTTTTATAATTTAACTTCTCCAAGTAGATCAGGATGAGGAGTGGGATGAGGATCATGGGAGTTGTGGGACTGTCCAAGGGGGGTGTGGTGTGTCCAGGGGGTGTAGGGTGTCTAGGGGGTGGTGGGGCCGTTCGGGGGGTCGGAGGTGTCCAGGGGTGGCGGGCAGTCTAGGGGGGTCGGGGTGTCCAGGTGGGCAGGCTATCCGTGGGGGTGGTCAGGTTGTCCAAGGGGGTCGGGGTGTATAGGTATATTTATATGAAAAGAATACCCCTACAATAATCATGCAGCCCTGTCATTAGTCTAAACCCCTAGAACACATAAAAGAAGCTAGTATGAACATTTACTAAAATATTTAACACCATACGATTGCAAATACAATCTAAATATATTTTGAGAGGATAGAATGGTGTGTGTGAAAAAAATGATATTAAATCAATTTAAATGAATATGGGACAAATGAGGGTTTATAATACACTAAGAGTAACTCAAATAATCCAAAACCACTATAGCACCACCCCCTTGGATAGCCTGCCCACCCCCCTCGACACCCCTTCTCCCTATGGACAGTCCCCCACCCCCTTGGATAGCCCACCCACCCCCCTGGACACCCCTACCCCCCGTGGCCAGCCCATCCACCCCCCTTGGACAGCCCGCCCACCCCTCCTTGACAGCCCGACCACCCCCGTGGATAGCCCGTCCACCCTTCTGGACAGCCCGCCCACCCCCGTACCCCCCTGGACACCCCGTACCCCCCTGTGATAGCACCGCCCACCCTCCCAAACAGCCCACACCCCCCTCCCCTGCAACCCCACCACCACCACCTAGACATACCAACCCCCCTGGACACCCCACACACCCCTCCACACCAGGACACCCCACCCAGACCCCCAGGACAGCCCACACCCCCAGGACAGCCCCGCCCACCCCCGTGGACAACCATTCCCACCCTCGTGGACAGCCCCGCCCACCCCCGTGGACAACCCACCCACCCCCGTGGACACCCCCTACCCCCTAGACAACCCAACCACCCCCGTGGATAGCACACCCACCCCCCTCGACACCCCTTCTCCCTATGGACAGCCCCCCACCCCATTGGATAGCCCGCCCACCCCCCTGGACACCCCTACCCTCTATGACCAGCCCACCCACCCCCCTGGACAGCCCGCCCACCCCTCCTTGACAGCCCGACCACCCCCTTGGACTGCCCGTCCACCCTTGTGGACAGCCCACCCACCCCCGTACCCCCCTGGACACCACGTACCCCCTCGGGATAGCCCCGCCCACCCTCACAAATAGCCCACACCCCCTCCCCTGCAACCCCACCACCACCACCTAGACATACCAACCCCCCTGGACACCCCACACACCCCTCCCCCACCAGGACACCCCACCCAGACCCCCAGGACAGCCCACACCCCCTGGACACCCCTGCCCACCCCCGTGGACAGCCTTTCCCACCCCTGTGGACAGCCCCACCCACCCCCGTGGACAGCCCACCCACCCCCGTGGACGCCCCCTACCCCCTAGACAGCCCAACCACCCCCGTGGACAGCCCACCCACCCCCCTCGACACCCCTTCTCCCTATGGACAGCCCCCCTCCCCCTTGGATAGCCTGCCGACCCCCCTGGACACCCCTACCCCCTATGGCCAGCCCACCCCCCCCCCCCTAGACAGCCCGCCCACCCCTCCATTACAGCCCGGCCACCCCCGTGGACAGCCCGCCCACCCCCGTACCCCCTGGACACCCCGTACCCCCTAGATATCCCCGCCCACCCTCCCAAACAGCCCACACCCCCCTCCCCTGCAACCCCACCACCACCACCTAGACATTCCAACCCCCCCTGGACACCCCACACACCCCTCCCCCACCAGGACACCCCACCTAGTCCCCCAGGACAGCCCACACCCCCTGGACAGCCCCACCCACCCCCGTGGACAGCCTTTCCCACCCCCGTGGACAGCCCCTCCCACCCCCGTGGACAACCCACCCACCCCCGTAGACACCCCCTACCCCCTAGACAGCCCAACCACCCCCGTGGACAGCCCACCCACCCCCCTCGACACCCCTACCCCCCGTGGCCATCCCACCCACCCCCTGGACAGCTCGCCCACCCCTCCTTGACAGCCCAGCCACCCCCATGGACAGCCCGTCCACCCATGTGGACAACCCACCCACCCCCGTACCCCCCTGGATAGCCCCTCCCACCCTCCCAAACAGCCCACACCCCCTCCCCTGCAACCCCACCACCACCACCTAGACATACCACCCCCCTGGACACCCCACACACCCTTCCCCCACCAGGACACCCCACCCAGACCCCCAGGACAACCCACACCCCCTAGACAGCCCCGCCCACCCCCGTGGACAGCCTTTCCCACCCCCGTGGACAGCCCCACCCACCCTTGTGGACAACCCACCCACCCCCATGGACACACCCTACCCCCACAATCCATTATCCAAAACATATCAAATTGGTTTGAACACAATCCATAATTCCCACAATCCATTATCCAAAACATGTAAACGTTCACGATAGCCTCCCCCAACTCTGATTTACATGTTTTAAACACTCTCCTTCCAAACATAAAATATAAAAACATTAAATAAGTATTCAAAAACACAAACAATATCCTATTTAGATATTAATTTCAATAATCAAGTAAACCACCAACACCTGGAAAAATATATTCATTAAAACAACTACAACAATATGGTTGAGATCAAATTTTACCTATTCTTATGGGGGTGTAACTGTTGGGATGGGGGGTGCTGGTGTTCGGATTCGCGAGAGCAGTGGAGTCGGATGGGGTTCGCGAGAGCAGCGGAGCGAATAGATTAGGGGTCTGTCCGAATGGGGAGAGGAGATCGCGATCTGGAATTTGGGGAAAACCATTGCCAACGGTTTATAAAAACTGTTGGTAAAGGCACACATTTCCCAACGGTTCGAGTGAACCGTTGGTAAATGTGTGAGTTTAGCACCCATTTCCCAATGGTTCCAGTGATCCGTTGGGAAAGGGTCCACCAAAATTCCCTTTGCCAACGGTTTTACTAAACTGTTGGCAAAGGCTCACTATACCAACGGTTTAAGTAAACCGTTGGTATACTACTTTTGGGAAAAGACCAAATTCCAGTAGTTCTATATTCCACCTTACCAACACTCTCGTTAAATTTAAAATTTTTGAAATACCTCGGTGTTAGATTTTTTTCTTACCCAAATGATGATGACCATATCAAGGTGCTAGTTTTTGGAACACCGGATCACCCACAAAAAACTCCAATGATTAGTGCCTCTGGTCAGCATAATACTTATGATGAATCTGTGTCATCAACAACCACTACCTAGTCAACCTAACATTATCAGAAGTTTCATGAATAAGGATCGGTCCCAATAATGAGGTCTCACCCACCTACGTCCAAAAAAATGAGAACTGACATGAATGACCATAATGATCATAAAAAAGAGCCATTTGAACCATGGATTGTTAAATATTAATATACGAAAAATCTACATATTCCAAATTTCTATCCCATTAATCTCTTTATTCGAAAATATATGCCCAGATCATGTCTTCAAAAATATAATTCGACAACACTATCTGACCATCAGTTTGAGGGTGGTATGTTTTTCTCAACATGACCTATGACCCCAGTTATTCTATAGGTCTTCATAAAACTATGACGTTAAATAAGGTTCCATGTCAATAAAAATTTCCAACGTCACACCACGAATCCTCGCTACCTCTTGAACATATAATCGACCCAACTCATCCACCTTGGATTAACACCTTACTAGAATGAAATGAGATTATTTGGTAAGATAATCAATAAATACCCAAATTTCTTTCCTTCCCCGAGCTATGCGAGGTAATCCAACAATAAAATCTACCAAAATTTTGTCCCACTACCAGATAAGAATACGAAGTGGATAAAGCCAATCGAAGGGCCTTTATTTCATTTCTGTAACCTACTGACATGTATAACACCACGAAAACAATTCTGATATATCCTGCCATATGCATGGACACTGGAACTTCTGATGCATATCATAGTACATCTTGTAATCACCAGGATGGACAGACTACTGAGACTCAGTGTTATCCCGCATCCCCATATTCTTTAATGAAAATGGAACCATAAAGTGTCCCTTGATGTAAAAAACTCCCTCTAGAGAAAATGAACATTCACAAGGATCCTCCCCACCATTTAGGAACTTCTTAAACTACTGGAACAACTAATCACTAGCATTATTAGACTAAACAAATGACATAAGGGAATGTGTCAACTGAACACTAGTTAAGAACACACCTTTACTGTGTTCCTTTGTGTGGAGAAACATCCAAGCAAAGAGTCCCAAAAACATACACTCATCACATGTTTTTTTCAACACAAACACTAGATCTTTTCCGAACAACGAATATTCTATTACATTTCCATTTTATGGGGTATAAACTATATCAAAATTTAACCCCTAAAGAAACTCAACACAACAAAACTGCCTCAAATTTAGTTATTTTGAGGCAAAAATAGAGGCCAAACTCTTAGGATTTTAATTAACCATAAACGTCACCCCATAAAGATGATGGAACTACATTTTTATGTCATGCATCACAATTTCTAACACCATGTCACGGGTTGGGTAATTCCTTTCATGTGGTTAGTGCTGGCATGAACCATAAGCCACCACATGGTCATCAAGTATCAATACATACCCCAAAAACATGACTGAATCATTAAATTATACCACAAATTAATTTCAATATTATAGTAAGATCAGAATAGGGGTTGTGGTCAACCACCACATTATCTCCTCAATGGATTCTTGATACTCTAGGATCCACTCAAAATTTACCCCTTTCTAGGTAAGTGCTGTCATGGAAAAAGAAAACTATGGGAAATATCAAAATGAAACAACCTATAATACCCTAAAAGGCCCAAAAATCTCATGATATCAAAAAAATTATTTGTATCTACACATGACATTACGACACTGATTTTTTTGGGGTCCACGAAAACACTTATTTTTGAGATTTCATGGATCAAAAACCTCACCTCCCTAATCCAGAAGGTGCACAATGAATTTTTTTAGTGATCATGTTCTTGAAGGGTTCCAATCACAATTATCAGATGCCGTTCATGATCCTACTCAGTTCTGAAATGGAGAACGATATCACCCAAAAATTCCACAACAAAGGAATCGAGATATTGGTGGAACACCTTATTCATAAGAGTCATGATGACCATTAGAAAATTTTTCAACCTAAAATTTAGGAGATATCACTGAAAATGGATGTGCCTACTTTGGAAGGATATTTTGGGAACATCCACCTCTCCAATTCTAACTTGATGATACTTGAAGCACATGTAAATCTTGGAAAACCGCCTTTCCCCATTAAGATAATCGAAAAGGACTTCAATATAAGGAAATTTTTAATTATTCATTATCAATAACTTGTTCAGTTTATGGTAATAAATTCCCAAATTGAGAGATTCATCACCCTTTTTCATAAAAAAGACGAGGGAAACCGAAGGATGGACACTCAGGAAATTGAATCCTTTGGATTTTAAATCTCCCAGATATACCTTTAATTCTATCAACTCTATGGGGGCCATACAGTATGTGGGTTAAGATATTCGTTGTGTTCCTATAGCCATGTCGACAGTGATATCCACATCCTCCACTCAAGGAAAACCCAAGAAATCATCTGAAAAAACCTATGTAAACTCATCTACTAAAGGAGGAAATCCACCCTCAAGAGCACTATCAATATCCTCAAACATGAGAGATGAGATCTAATAAAAATGGTTTCCCAAATCTAGAATTGATGATCAAGAACATCCTAACCGAGGATCCCATTCACCTAGAAATACATGGGTACTTCCATCAGGTTCCACTAAACTCACTCGCCACGTACAACAATTGAAGTGTGCTTTTATGTGAATTATCCAATCCATAGTGAGGATTGTGTCAAAAAAGTTCATTTCCAAAACTAGAAAATCTCATTACAACTTGACCCCTGACACAGTGAGTGAGCAAGATGAACACCTAAAACCCTACTCTTGATTCTAACCAAGAATTGATACAAATCCATTGCATACAACATTAACTTAGTTGGAAACATTAAAACATCCACATGATTGGTAGAAATAAAATAAATAGAGGAATTACTTTCAAATAAAAAAACTAAAAAAATGGAATAAGAACAGTACCTAAAACTATCACAAGCCCTTCATCTGATTCCACTAGGGCTCAATCCACTAAATGTAGTTTCCTTATCTCATCATGAGCCTGAGAACAACCACTAGCCCATGGATCTAACCTGAATTGAATGTACCTAGAAGATGATCCAGCCCATTCTCTATGACCCATGAACCAATAACCCACTCTCCTGAATGGTTCTGAATATGCTAACATCCATTTGGAAGCAATTGATCCCGCACCACTCTGATATGGGCGTGTCACTTAGAAAAATCCCTAAAAGTTTCTCATAACACCACACTGGTGAAAAGGCTAGGGTGGAGAAGAACATGATGGTCGCATATTCCCTTCTTTACCACAATGATGGAACATAACTGACCTGACATCAGTGGTCACAGACAAAGATAGTTATGATGTATGACTTTAACTACCACCTCCCTTCCACCCATGATCATCCCACTTCCTCTTCTTCTCAGAAGAACTGCCACTACCCACTTATGATACTTTTATAGAGAAACCAAACTTGATTCCATGATCAATTTCTACCAGCATGGCATGATCGACCACCTTAACATTTATTTTAGCTTGAACAAGAAAAAATGTGATTGAATCTCTAGATTCAACGCCATCATTAAATTTTTATCCTTCATCTGTTGATTAGAAATGATATCGGGTGTGTACCATACTATCTCTATAAAGTGGTTAGAATAATCCATCACAGCCTAGTCTCCTAGGTTAAACACCAAAAACTCCATAGAATTGGAGGAGGCCAAAATCTCAGGATTGTTATAGTCATTAGAGACAACATTGAAATATTTCTATCCCATATGGTCGTGCTTCCTATTTTGTACAATTGAGTCCCATCACATAATAATAGGAACATCCAATATAAATGAAGCACATTTCAATCTGAATCCCTCAATATTATTATGAAACTCGAACATACTCTCTATATTCTCAAGACACTCCTATACATCTAGAAGTTGGGTGCTACCTTAGAATGAATGAGGATTGTCCATGAGGAACTCCGAATCCTTTTACATTCTCTATCATGATTCAGCTTATCTAACCAGATTAAGACCATATCCTGCTCCATGTACCAAATAATATAGAGCCTGAACCACTTGATTCTACTAAACTATGATCAATTGATGAAGGATAACTCTCTATGGACTCTTTCATAGCTACAATAGAGGTCTTAGGGGGTGAATCTTGCTACATAAATAAGCAGCAACAAAGAAAACCCCACCAACACAAATATTTGAAAATTTTCAGCAATGAAAACAAATCTCAAACAATTACATAAATTATAACACAACCACATCTATTAAAATTACAAGTCAACCAAACCACTCCACCCCCATACAATGTTCATACGTAGTTTACAGCCTATAGATATCACTTTAAGGAGAAGTAAAACCAATACCAACATCCCGTGGTGAATCGAGTCATCTTATAAGGTTTGTTAGCAAGAAATCCCACTCACAAATAGAACCCCAATCCATGAAAATCATATCTCCAGTCTATCCAGACACCTTTCGCATGTATCTTGACCAAAAAAGTGAGAAATATGATATGATATCATTTTTTCATGAACCATACTTTAGTGTCATCCAACCCAATTCTTGACGGATTCCATGACATAGACTTAAGGGTGTTACCGATTCCCATGGGATGGAAACCAATTCCTGGGTTTCAAAAGAATGCTTGGGATCAATTTCATCCATTTATATAATCATAAACAACCAAAAATATTAAACACCACAAAAACGGATTACTATAAGAAAATGATGAACAAAAATTTCAGGATTCAATGTTTACAATTTTTTTTTAAAAAAAATCCAAAATTACTACTACAAAATGGGAACAAAAAAATATAGAAGAGAACTCCATGAAAAAAGAGGGACATCACCCGAATTCCACCACTACAGACACCTAAAATAAATGGAATAATAGAAAACAGATCAACCATGACCATCGTGATACATCTTCCCGTTAACAGGGTCATACATAATAATGACTATATACAACCAAATATGTTAATCGGGTTTTCACAAAATACAAGTAGGATTTCAACCAAAATAAATATTCCATGCTATAACATTAAAAGAAAAATCAATACACAAATTTCCATAAGAATATTTCAATCATTTATATTAAAATAATTTAAGGAAAACACAATCATGAAATAGTTATTAAGGACTTTTTTCACAAATAATATTGCATAAAATAAAAAAAAATAAAATTTCTACCATATTCTAATTGATAGTAACACATTACATAAGATTCATGTCATAAGTGAGAACCAAGATAAAATACCTATAGGTACCTAGAACAACTAGAAACCAATGAACATCATACCTTAGTGATCAAAATACACCATACCAACTACCAACATCACTCCCATGAATGACCCATAAGAGGGGAACACATCCAAAGGTCTAGTGGTATTCAGTCATATCACATGTTTGTTAGTGTTTTGATCATTAATATTGCTAGATGAATTCTAGACTCATCCACATTTAAATCAATAAGGGCACTAGCTCTAGATCACCCAACATGATACTCAAGATTTCATTTGTGCTCAAATTTCGTTTCACATATCACATAAATCATCACTTTTACATACACACTCCTATAATAATAATCACACAATGAAATCACTATTTTCACATTAATCAAATGATTAGAACTCACAATAATACAACCTCATTTTATAGACACCACCACTTTCCATTTTCCACACATGCCAAAACCATTTTTAAATACACTTAGCACCACTTTAAAAATTTATGAACCTCATTTAAAAACATGAAAAGTGGAAAAAATATGAATTAAAACACTTTCTATGTGAAAATAACCTTTCAAATTCACATGCACGACAAACCCTTTTTATAAAATTAATTAAATCACTTTCAAAATTCAAAGTCACCATTAAGGATTACAAAAAAATATCCAACATGAAACAAATATTTGTTTCCCTTGGAAAATAATAATCTGACACGTTTTCACATTTTAGTTCCTTTGAAAAAACATTTTCATACCTTTCACACAAGAAATAAATCATTTTTAAGAAACATTAAAAAAATAACACATGAAACATAACCGCTTTCCTTTAAAAAATATATATTCTCCACATGTACATCTCAAAACATTTCCAAAACATATTTCAAAAAAGAAAAAAATTCATTCGAAAACATTTAGGAAATGAAACAATTGTATCAAAATAATCTAATATTATAAAAGCATGCAACCACCTACAGAAAACTGGGAAAATTATGGAAAATCAATGGAAAACCACAACCACACCACCATAAGACCATATCTAGGAGTGATATAAAAATAATAATCCTCATTTCACATGAAATCACATGACTAGAACCTCATTAGGTCAGAAAACCCACTAGAAAATCGTAAATCAAGAGAGATAAAAGATGAACCCTAGAAAGAAAGATAAATCAAGAAGAAATACACAAATTGATGACTCCTTAATGAACCAGTGTTAAATCCAACTAAGGATTGAGGATCAAGAGATTCAAGAAACCTTGTAGGAGGCTCCCATGGATAAAAATTCAAAATGTGGTGTAATAGAGGAGATTTAGTGTAAAAATATATGAGGGTAGAAAGATAAATTTTCACTTTTTAGTGACTTAGAAAATTTATACTGTTTTTTTTTTCACGATTTTCCAATCCGTGCAACAACTGTGCATCCCGCACTGTCTAAAAGGAATAAGCCACATTTTTACCCCGCATGATTTTCCAAACATTGATCTGACTATTCATTCACCACTATCCAAATTGAAAATAGGATACAATCTTACCTGGAGGAGGGCACATAGTTTCCACGAACCATGTTCCATATGTGTGCCACCTACTATCAAGCCCAAAATCTCCAATTTTCTCTAAAAAATATAGGGGAAACCCCGGGAAAAAGGAAAAAAAATTAAATAGAATAATACCTCAAACAAATTCATAGATGTAATGTAAACATAGACGTGGTAAAAATTAATTTAAAGTTAATCCTACAGACATTTCACGATATTAGGATTTTAAGCGAAAAGTTTTAAAAATATGAAATGTATTTATATTCAATTTCAATGAGCTAAATTGCATTTATTAATGTAAAATTTATATAATTTCAATTTAAAACCAAATTAAAATATAATTTTATAATATAAATAAATTAGACGTAAAATTAGTTTTTAATTAAAATTCAGTGTGTTTTACTATTAATTTAAAAACACTTCTTATCAAAAGAAAAACAATTCACCCAAATTGAATTATAATATTCCAATTTCAATATTGATGTAATTTTTTTCAAATAATAATAATTAAAGTGTCAAAAAATATATTTAGAATGGGTTCTCTATTAAAAGGTAGTAAAATTACCCTTTATAAAAATACATCTTTTTAATCATAAAATTGGAATTATTCGTATCATAGGAATATAAAATCATTTGTATGATTAAAAAAATTGATTGGATATATAATATAAAAAATTCATTAAAATAATTCTTCGCAAGTGTTTTGTTGAATTTATTGCGATAAAACCTGTTTGTACATATAAAGATAGTTTTCTAAGAATAGTAATTTCATTATTTTTAAAATAGCTCTTACATAAACATCTAACTAATTTATAAACAAAGGAATAATTTTATATACATTTATATATACTATTTTGCAATAAATTTAATATTATTCACAACTTTCGTTCTAATGAATAATTGGTAAGTATAATAATATTTTAATAACAATATTTTAATAGTATAATGTAGCTCAATAAAACCCTGAATTTTCTGTAACACAACATATCAATGAATCTTGACAACATTTATATCATAATCTAAAGATAGTTTTTGCGTACCTCAATCTAATCTAACTGTTTTATGTTGGGAAATAATAACATTGTGTTTCATGAAACACAATAAAACTTATTTCTTTCATATAACACAAGAAATATTTAGTGTTTTGTGAAAGAAGAATATCAAAATGTTTAGATTAATTATAAAAAAATATTTCAAAAAGTCTCAATGGGTTACATTCTACCCCCCTTAAAAAATAAATTTCACACTTGAAATTATTTTGGGTTATCAAAGGTGTAATAATTGAAAGTTATTTTATTAGAAACCCACATAGTAAAAATGAATAGAAAAACATCCATTAAAATGGATATTTAAAACCATAATGGTTAACTCATGTTACTCATAACTAGGTTTCCATGTAAGAGAATATAGATTGAAAGTGACAATAAGTACATGGAAGATAAATATAACAATCATGTTTTGATGGAGAGTGATAGAGAACATTCTTAGGAGAGTTAATGATCATAAATCCATAAAATTAACAGGTCATAAATAATTAATTGATATTATCAAAAATGATGATAGTAGGAAAATAATTATTTCAAGACCCCTTCTCATAAAGTTGATGAATTTTAATGAAAATATATAGTTACATAATTTTAGGGCCACCATACCCTTTGTGTGCCTTGATTGATTTCCACTTCATCTTATACTCTAATAAATGAAGGTGATTTTTTCATTCGTAATGTACTAATAGATCAAGATAACTCATTACATTTATCTTTAGTTAGAATGATAGTAAAAATATGATCACAAGTTATCTAATATGCATAAATACTTATATAACTAGATAATACTTGAATCACTGAAACCCAATATAGAATTTAACTTAAACAATTCAATAAATGGTTAAGCTTATAAACCTTCTGAAAGATGAATGTACAAAAATTTAGAGATAAGGTCACTAATTTTATAAAAAATATCTTATCATTGACCCCCCATACATCAAAATGTATCTTTTTTGTCACATACCATACATGTGAATAACATCATCATTTATTATCTTGGAACATGGTAATAACTATAAATATTTATTTAAAAATGTATTCTTCTTTATATCTAATATTATTGTAAATATTAAAATTTTGAAAACATAAAACTTTATAACAAAGAATACTTTTACAAAAAATTATTAATTAGTTCTAAGGTAACTAGTACTGTCCAATTTTGTAATTCAAATGAAACATATCTTTATCAGAAAATAATTATCTCAAAATAGAAAAAATATTAAGGTTTATCTTTACCTTATTTTTTTCATTAATATCAGCTTTCTACTAAATCAATTTTCTATTTTATCAGAACCACTAAACATGTTCTGTTAAATACTTAGTGAAAAACATAAACATCACAATCCTTATAGAATTCACAATTCACAATTCTTGAATTCAAATACATAAATACATCAATCACACCAATTTAATGATTGTCATAGAATATGTATTTCCTTTTCCTAGATGTACATTTTTAGTTCAAGGAATTGTGTTTGGTAGTTCACATGTTATCCATAGATAAGACATTAATCTCCTCGAAAATTTTCACTATATTACCCAATTTAAAAAAAAGATAAAATCTTTTAATTCATTTGAGATATTACTTCATGTTTTTATTCCCAAATTCTTGATATATAGAAACAAGAGTCTTATTTTCTCTATTTTCATTACCATATGTACTTTAATAAAATACTATCTTCTTATTTTTCAATGTGTTAGGAATATAATGGAATTTCAATTTGTTAATTATATAACTCGATAATTGATTAGAAATAATCCAATATCCTTTACTCATGTCATAAATCTATTTAAATTCCCCTAAAAAAATTTTCTATCACATTTAATGCTAACACAATTACTTTTGGTTTTTTCCATTTTCTAAAATTATAAATAATAGAATATCTGATAGTTATCAAAGTCTGGAACCACATAATCATGATTAAAAATTTATTGAATGTATAAATTATGAAAAAAAAATTAATATCTTCCACCGTATGTTTATCGTAGGTTATTAATAGAGAACTTTTCTTTAAATCGATCAAAATAGTTAATAAAGAGTTTATGAATTCCCCAATCATATCCCTCGAGAGTGTCAAACTAGGTGTGTAGTAAGGCCTGTTGTCGTGCACTAGTTCCCAATCGAGTCTACCTCAATACAATGTTTTCTTGGTTTCTAACCATATGTACATATATTATATAGAAAAACCCATGTTTAGAATCAATAAATGTATTTATTTATTGGAAAATAATCACTCTATACTTTACTAAATTTATAAGACATTTTTCTATACTTTTTTCTTATCTTTAGACTTATCCTTAGAGATATCATTAGTGTTCTCACTAAGGTTTTATCATCCCACTTTCAAAAGGTTAACTAAAATTTTTCTATGATACCAATTATAATGAACCCCACTTAATATAATTTAACATTACATTTGTTTTTTTATAATACATAATACATTAAACAAACTAATGCCCACAAATCAAATTAGTTTAGTTCCTTTGGAAACATGGAAACATAAACACTTGTATATAAGTGAGATACAATATCTAAAACTATGTTATTAATTACAATAGACCTTTTTATATACATAATACATGATACATATCTTCATAGCATATTTAAGGGAAACATTAAAATGGGTGAGCTCAGCTGCTTAGTAAAGGAAAATAAGGGAAATATGTAATCTTAAACATGATAATAAGGGTATGATAATATGATCATAACATTATAAGATCATACCCTGTATATAAAGTATAATAACAAAAGTGTCCTAGAATAAATAGTTGTTGTTAATAAGACATTAATAATAAGATAATCATGAGAAGAATCCATGAAATTATAACATAAGAACATGACATGGAACAATGGTAGACACATAAGTATATAAAATGACTTCAATAGTAGTCAAGGAATCACTACGAAGACCATATGAGTATTATGGGATCACTAAACATTTCTTATTGGTAGACATGGTTCACTACCATGAACATATTAGTAGTGAAGGATCACTATCAATAGAATCTTAGTAGACAAAGTCCTCTACTGAACCATGTTCACTCCCCATTCCATCCATGATCATGTCATGAGGTATAAATTTTTACCTAATGAATTGGATGGAGATATTGGTCCCAAACATATATTTATGAAATTATACATATGTGTGACATTATAACATAAAAATTAATTATATTATAGCCCATGAAATTAAATGTGTATCATAATGATGTAATCATATCATATCATGTAGAAGAAAGACTGGTTTCATAATCATTTCATCGAATCATAAATTATAAAAATAACTCGTTTTAATAATAATATAACCCATGATATAGAAACTAGTTTCATAAAAATTTAACCTACGAATGATAAATGAGTTACATTAACATATAAAGCATGAAACAGAAATGAGTTTCATAAACATATAACTCAAGAAATAGAAATGGGTTTTAAGGGCATCATGTCATGATAACATAAACCATTCTGATAAAGAATATGAATAAAACACTTGGATCATTTCCTCAATAAGGAATGTGTAACACCAAAATATTATATATTAGAAGGAAAATAATTTGAAAATATCCTCTAAAAACATTTCTTGATGAAAATATCCTTTCTTCTTTGATAAACACCTTTTAAATCATAAAACATTTTTGCAAACCTTTTTATTTCAAAAATTGATTTAAAAACATATAAATTAATATTTTAAAGACATATTTCATTAAAAAATAATATTTCATTGAGAATTATATTAAAATAGAATTTTAAAATCCTTATTTGAAAACAGTTTTTAAAAAATGGTTTCAGAATAAAATAGATTTCTGACCGAACAGATAAATACAGTAAGATTTTATTAAAATCATTTTTATTAATTATCACAAGTATATAAGAGTTAAAAAATGGTTCCAAAACATATATATATCACTAATAACCATTGGATAATAATCATCATGATTTTTATTAAATTATGGTTCATAATATTTCATCAATTAAGACATAATCATAAACAATCCCAATAAACGATGGGATTATAACAATAAACTATTACCACTTGGTAAATTTGAATCATACACCACATGTAATAAACTTATAGTATATAAATCATAAAATATAAAAAAACTAATTATATTCATGATATAAAATTTCAAATGGTAGTATATACACCTCGTAAAATGATATAGGTTCCTAACAAAACATCTGTCTCCAATAAGGCAAATTGAGACAAAATCACTTTACCGATCTCGTAAATTTTGAAACATTAACCCCTTGAAAGAGAGTTCATAAAATTGTAATGTAAATATTAATTATATTAGATAAAATAATAATATAATATTTTTTTGTGAATTATATACACCACTTAAAATAAATGAATTGCGAAAAAGGTGTAAATCTCACAAAAATAATAGTTAGATGGGAAAACACATACAATATGTCTTGAATCTCACCATAATTATTAAAAACCCCAATATAATAAACATATGTTCATTATAAATCATCCAAATATACAATTTTATATATATAATACCATAAATTACATTATTATGACTTTATACTACCCGTTCATTAACAACTCCATGTTAGTGTTACATTTCAAGTAATATTCGCTTTTTTGTATATGTTATGACTTGTTATTCTCGACCATATTATTTAGATAAATATTTACATATATATAGGTTGTAAAAAATGATATAAAAATGATATAAATTTATTATATAAATATTTATAATAATTAATAAAAGGTATAAATAGAAAATTAAATACACCGTTCTTGGAGATGGTGGGTCGTACGTACGCATGAAAAATATTTCTCTTTTATTTTCATTTAGAAAGAAAGAAATTAAATGAAATATATATCATTTAATTATATTATAATTATTAATTTATATTTTTTATTTAATTTTAAAAAATCCGTTTTTAATACATTCTATGTGATGTGTGAACTAATCACAACGCTTTGAGAAGGCGGTTGTCCACATGTCCACAAAGTTATCAGATTTAAAAAAAATGTACATTATGATGGTATTTGTTATATTTTAATTAAACAATTATAAATACAGATTTGATAATGTATATAACATCTAAATATATTATTTCAATCAAAATTCCCAACCATGAGTGGTAGTAAAGGAAAAACGGATGACATCGTTTCGTGAGGTGGAGGTCTGCCGTACACACGAATAGTAAGTTTGTTACCCATATGATGGAAGTGTGTGTAGATGTAGTTATAAATATTAGAATAAAAAATTCTCATACTATTTATGATACTGAGGTTATTATATAATCAATTAATAATAATAGTTTTTTGGGTGGATAATTAAATAAAATCAAAGAGCTTGATGAAGGTAGTTACTTATTCTTTGGGTAACTCCTCTTGGTTTGCATCAATAGGATTCCATGGATATCTAAATTCCCAAAAGGATATTTCTATAATTAATTTAGTGAATTTGGGAGGATATTTTCACAGAGTATATCTTAGAAAAAGGTATTTATTGGTTTTAATAAGTGAAAGGGGTGAGTGCTCTTTTATAGTGGAGGAGTGTCATTCATGTAATTATAAAATGTTAAACACTATTGATATGTATAAAAAACATATTTTCCCCCAATAATTATTATTTTTATATAAAATATTGAAATTTGTCTAAATATTTCGCTATAATGGTATTTGGAAAAGTGTCTTTTTCATTTGGACTCTTTAGACACTACCAAAAAACAGGGTTTCCGTAGTGCCACACTTTATGAGCGCTAAAGAAAAGCACTGATAAAGGGCGGTGGGGATTTATCTAGATTTTTTTAGCACAGATAAATAGAACTTTTATCAGAACAAAAAAGACTGTTGTTAAAAGTGACCCTTTATAATTGATTTTTTATTGCTGATAAAGGCCCACCTTTATCAGTGCATTTTTTAGCGCTAATAAATGGGCCCCCTTTATCAATGCTTTTTTAGTAGCTCTGATAAAGTGGGGTTTTATCAGCGCACATTTTCATAGAACTAATAAATGTGTATATTTGATAAAAATAATAAGAAATATTATAATTATATATAAGTATATTTATATTGATATAATTATAAAATTTTTAAAAAATATGTTTTATATCGATTTGATAAGTCGTAGACAAAAAATGCACACCCCAGAGTAGAAATTATGGTCAGTTTTAAGGATTAGGGACCTTTTTGTACCTTGAAGAAGATGATAAAGTGCTACAATGGTCACCGTAGTGTAGTTATGGTCGTAAGATTCTATTTGATATGTGGTTGAGGCAAAACAGACACCAGGAGCTGAAGTTATGGAAAAACGGACCCTTGAGCCAAAATTGTGACATTTCAGAGGGTTATTGGTCCATTTTGAACCTCAATAAACGTGAAGAAGGGATTCAATGATCAGAATAGTGTGTTTCTTTTTTCAATCTTCAATTTGTTATGTGATAGATCCAATATGGACACACATAGGAGAAGTTATTGTAGTTTGGAATTTTGCAACTCTCTTAACTCCTAAAAACATAAGAAACCATCAAATCACTAAAACATGCATAACATCTGCTCCAGTTATATGTTTGAGCACCGAAACCCGTAAAATACAATCTCACGAAATGAGAGATGACCATGTCTATTTGAGACCGTTATAAGATCATATGAACAAAAGATATATCAGTTATCGCACACCAGAAAAATTCCAACTTCAAACGACCATAACATTCGCTCCGGGTGTTCGTTTAGGCTCTACAACATATCAAATCAAAGGAAGAGAAGTGATCTATGGATAAATCTTACTCTAACTTATTTCAAATCAATTAAGAAACCTCAAAATCCAATAAAACAACCAGAATTCCTCCGAAACTCAGTTTTTGTGTTCGAACCCCTGTCAAGTTTTCCATCAAATAGTCATACCTCTTAATTTGTGTGTTTGTTCGGCCTCTGACACCTGTTTTATCATATATTTTTCTATGATCTTCGAATTGACTATTAACAGAGCTGAAAACTACACCTAGAGTAGATGTTATGCATTTTAAAGTGACTCTCCGATTTGTTAGGTTTTTCAAGACCCCATTTCTAGCACTTTTGTATATACATATTAATATATAATATTTGTAAAGATAAATAAATATGATAATTATACCTATATATATACATATAATATATATATGTGTGTGTTTGTGTTGTATATATGTATGTATGTATGTATTTTTTTATTTATTTATTTATAAACACACACAAAAGAAAACATATTTTAGAAATGTATTTAACACTAGCCTTATAAATATATATTAATATATATTAATATACAAATAAATATATGGATAATAAATTATAACTATATATATGTATATATATATATATAGATTTAAATATATATTAATATACATATATATATATATATATTAATAATATAAAAAATATGTATATATTATTATGAATAAATATATATGTATATATTAATATGACTAAATATATTTATATATATTAATATAAATATATATGCTAATATATATATATATATATTAATATACGAATATATATATTAATATAACTAAATATACATATATATTAATATATGAGTAAATATAAAAAAATATTTATATTAATAAATCGATATATTAATAAATGAAGAGCAGAGAAATATGGGGGAGTGGTAAAGTCTTAGGTGCACAGGAAAGAGGTCTCGAGTTCAAATCCTATTGGAGGCAGGTCATGCACACAGGTGGAGGGAATTACCTAGAAATATTAAAGGGGGATGGGGTAGGGTGGAGATGGCCTGGGGCGTGTGTGGGCTACTTTGGGTGGTGGGCGCTATTAAAGGGGGGCTTTGAGCACTGTTAAATCCCCCCATAATTTCAAAAAAAAAAATTTTATTTTTTAATAATTTTTCAACTTTTAGCAGCGTCCAAAAAAGCGTTGATAAAAGACCATTGATCAATGGTTTTTTTAGTGCTGATGATTGGGGACTTTATCATCTCCTTTTTGAGCACTGATAAAAGGGATGCCCTTTATCTGCGTCTTGATTAACATCACATTTTTATCACTGTTAATCGATTTTTCTATCACTGATAAATGCCATATTTGTAGTAGTGAGATTAATGTGTAACTATTAAGAAAACCCATTTTTACATTAATCACTGTAAATAATTTTAATTACTTTCAGTAATAAATTACCTAAAAAATTAAGTTGACCATATAATAAAATATAAAGTATTATTATTAAAAATATTTAATTCATTTTCCTAAACTCTAGTCATATAAATGAAATAAATTAATTTAAAATTAATCTCATAGACATGTCACAATAGTGGGTTTTTATGGTAAAATGTTAAAATGTTTAAAATGTTTTTATTTTAAATTTCAATGTGAAATTGGTTACAATGACATAAATTGGATTTATTTATGTAATATTTATATAATGAAACATGTAAAAAAATTAAAATATAATTTATCAATATAATCAAATAATATGAAAAATCATTTTGAATTGAAATTTAGTGTTTTTCACTATTCATCAAAAAAAGAAATTTCTCATAAAATACCCAACAATAAACGAAAATGAATTTTTATATTCTAATTTCAAAAATAAATTTTTTTTAAATTAAAATTAAAATATGTTCACAAAATATATTTACAAGTGGTTATCCATCGAAAGGCATTAAAATTAGTTTTTATAAAAATACATCTCTTTATTTATAAAACATGAATTTATAAATATTATGCCTATAGAATCAATTGGATTATTGTAAATAATTTTATTGAATATATATTATATAAATTTTATTAAAAACATTCATAAAAATTTGTTTTTGTAATTTATGGTGATAAAACGTGTTTTCACATTGAAAAATAGTATTAATAGAAAATGAATTTCATTATTTTTAAAAAGGATGAAATTAAATTATAACTAATTGGTAACAAAATGACTCATTTTATATACATTTTTAAATAATATTTTGACAATTTAGTTAATGTTATTCATAACATCCATTCCAACAGATTAGTGACAACTATATTAATATTTTAAAAACAATATTAATAATATATTATAGTTCGGTAAAACTCGGTCTCACATATAATGAAGGATATAAAAGAAACATATCATTATGTGTAATAGGAGCGAAACATAGTATTAAATGTACCACAATATAATATAATTTTTTTATTGTAATAATAACAAAGTGTTTTGTGAAATGCAGTCCAGCGTAGTGATTTTATATAACACATGATATATTCTGTGTTGCATGAATGAAGAACATCTAAAAGATTAAATAAATTTGGGGAATATATTTCAAAAAATATTATTGGTGTCACATATTCCATTATATGATAATGGATGATAATAACCATGAATGTGATAACATGAAACATTATCATGAAGTATAATTTAATACTCATAAAACTATTCTTTCCTCCCCCTCTTTCCTCTCTTTATTTCCTTCCCCAAAGATCCCTTCTGATTTAGGGGTTCCTTTCCAAATTTTTCTTCCATTCTTGTATCTTCTCATATCTTGGGTTTTCACCTTTAATGGCTCCATTTATTAACTTCTGTCTTTGAGTCCCCATTTCCAACAATTATGATGATACTTAATGTGAGGTTATATCTTTTCTGTGCAGTGCAACTGTCAGTGCCATGATGAATGGAATAATATGCAATTATGGCATTAGGATGCTCATTCACTTCTCTGACCTCAATATCCTTTATTCCGCTCCCTGTTATATAGGTGAAATATCCTTCAAAGATTTTTTTTTGATGTGAGGGGTGAGCGGTCGACAATGTTGATGGTGGGTTGTTCATTAGCTAATTTCCATTCATTGTTTCCACTGGGAGTATTTCCCCAATCATTTTTAATCCTGTTTTATCTTGTATATTTTTTCTTGGGTTTTGGTAGGTTTTTCTGTTGTTTGTTGTGTGAATTTTGATTCTCATTTTTTGGATATGGTTTGATTTCTGGATGGTGATTTTCTAATTTCTTAATGATGTTTTCATTCTGATGAGGTGAGATTGATCTGTGAGGAAGGTTTGTGAGGAAGGTTTGAAGTTATGGTGGATATTGTCCAATGAATCTCACTAGTGTAGCGCTGTCGATGATGTAGAGAGAGCCTGTTAGGGGGTGCAACTCAAGGTGTCTCTCTATTTTAGGGTTTCAATATGTGATTCTGATGTGATGGATGGATTACCTTTTTGATTTTCATATTTTGGATGTGGTTTTTTAATGTATGAATTTTGAAATCTATATGATTTGGTTTAAATATATTAAATGGAAAGTTATCACTTAACCATAAATTTGATTAAAAAAAGGATTTGGACATATGATACTCTTCCAACCTAAAATTAAAATGAATATATATATATATATATATATTTTCTTCTTTTTCAGTAATTTATCAAATAAAAAATGAAATGTTATAAAGAAGTTTAAAATATCACAAGTATCATACGATTATTGAATATCAAACATAAGTATTTCAATACATAAAATATGCCTCATAATATGGGCGTGGTGTTATCCCAAATCCACCTATAATTTATTTAAATGATAGCTTATCTTAATAATTTAATGATTTAAATTTTAATAAAAGATTTATACAACTTTACCATAATCTTTGTGGTAAAATATATATAAACTCAATAGAAAAATGTAGGACTACATAAGTAAATTCTATGGGATGTGATCCCATTTCCAAATATATATGGGATAACAAAACTAGTAATTTATCTATAGTTAGAGATATGCGCCATATAGAGTAATATAATATGTAGACTATGAAATATTATTCACATATATATATATATATATGTTTTTTTCTAATCAAATTCTTCATATAAGTGTAATAACATGAAATCTAGGATTTTTTGGAGTTGTTTGTGCATATTGTGCATTTAGTGAGTCATAAAATATAGTAATGCATGTATCACATAATAGTAAAATCGTTAATATTTTCTACTAAAAGATTAAATTTCCCCTAAATCAAAGTTAAGCATTTTGGACTACCATTGATGTCCTTACAATAATATCCAATAACTATTCCTAGAAATAACTGATAGTTATATCAGTATATATGAATGATTAATCTAAATAGTGCAAGAAAATATAACCCCATAGAAAGATCTCCATGATATAAAAATCAAAACCATAAAAAATAAAATGAAAAATATGTGTAACTTTATATTTTGAGTTCTAATACCATATATGTATTTGGTATTAATCTCCAAAAGGAATAACCAAATTTATCACACCTTATAGGTTTATCCATAGGAACTGTTGATCACTCAAAAATATTTGGGTGGGATCTCCGAATTCCTTCATGTCCTTTTAGTGACTCAGTGGAAAAGAATGTTAGAAGATATTGCTTCAAAGAAGGTAAAATTTATTCAAATAGCATTACTAGGAAGATCACACACAATCCCACCCAAGGGCTTGCCCTATTTGTATATCAGATATAGGGGTTCTTCTTAAGCTATTTATCTATGTAATTCTATTACTCATGTCCTCCATAATCATATGAGTAATTCATTTAATTACATTTTATATAACCATCATCCATAATTCTCACAATTTTTATTAGTAATTACTAGAGTGTTGGTTGTATTTACAAATTAAGGGTATGGCTATTTCAATCATGTTGTCTTGTCACGACCTGTCCCCCGGGGCCCATGCTGTGACTACCCCAAACCCATCTTCCATTTGGCAAGGGGGTGGAGTCTAACACCAAAAAGGTGAATCCCCATAATGGGAAGGTATTGCCTTTAAACCTATACAAACACACAATACAAGAACACGACTAGAAACAACCAAAAAGTAAACTGTTGTAGTAATAGTGTACTAAAAGTAAAGGAAACACAAGACAAGCCCAACTAAAAAGTACAATTACAACTGAAAAGAAAAAATAGCTCATGGATCATCCACTGAGGATCCTACCTGAAGGGTAGGTATAGCTCACTATGAGTAGTCACTACAGCACGTCATGTCAAATGGTCCACCTCAGAGAACTATCCAGTCCTGGATCCCTCAATCTCGATCAATGTTGTCCTTCGTCAGCACAAGACACAACATGGTGAGGGTGTATCCCATGTAGGGGTGTGTATAATGATACACAGTAGGGACCCAGAGATCCAAAAAACAGAAACCACAAATAAAGACCTCAATCAAAAATCATAAAGCAGTCATCAACTATACTTAGGTATTTTCACAAACATATACCTAAGTTATCAAAAGATACTCATCTCATTTATGAGGAAAACATAAGGATCCAACATTAAATCAATTTTTACAATTGATGCATGAAGGAAGAATATAACAATGGTAACAACACCAAGGTTACACCATGAGGGTAAAAGTTACACAAATGTAACACCATGATGGTAAAACTACGAAGGTAAAAGAACCAGAAAAGTTCCACCATGAAGGTAACACCATGAAGGTAAAAGTACCATGAAGGTAACACCACGAATGTAACACCACGAAGGTGAGAGTACCACAATGGTAAAGACTCGGATCACACTAGGTATAAGTAATGAATAGAAGTACAAATAATTAGTCTAGAATCTAGATCATCTTATTCTATTGAGAGTCACTACAACTGTCCATACAGAGTCGAACCACACATGATCGATAGGTACTAACCCCCATTGACTCACACATGATCTGACCTACTTAGGATCGGTATGAACTAAACCACACATGATCACTATGTACTGACCCACACAGGATATGACCCACACATGATCAGTAAGTGATGACCCACACAAGATTGATCAGTAGTAACCACCATAGGATCTGTCTTCGAACTCCACCTCACTGCTAACTACTTGATTCTCTCTCAAAGACCACTTGATTCAGGGAGGATCCACTCCTCAATCCACCCACCTTACATCAACCAAAAAATAGCTCCAAAAATAAATATCCCAATATACATCCATGTCGTAAGGGTTTCAATTCTATAGACAATACGTAAATCAGACGCCCGATCTGTGACTTATACGCATTTTAGTTCTGAGGGCCCGGTTGTATTCGGGTTTGATCCAACCATCCCGTATTACAAATTTTTTTATAAATAATGCGGATTATACCAAAATGGACTATCTCTCTCTAAGGGTCCCTGCACAGAAGATGGTTCGTCAAATAGATGCCCATTTTCATGTTATGGATCCTTTAGAGAAATTGGGCCTAGATGGGTCTGGGACTGGTCCGACCCGGCATGGGCCAACCAGACCCATTTGAGGCTTAACCAACCAACTTTGGGCTGATCCGACCACGTTCGGGCTGATCCGACCCAGTTCGGGCTGTTCAGACCCGATTCCGGTTGACCTGACCCACCTGCAGGGGTGGCATGGCCCGCTGGGCTGGCGCGACTCTACCCACTGAGGGTTGCGGGCCAACAGAAGTGTGACCCATTAGGGCTCATACATCCCGGTTCATGGAGGGGTGGTTCCTGCTGGAGGTGCGACCCGCTGGTGTGGGGCCCGCCCGAGTAGGTAAGTGGGGAGCGGTCTCCCCCGTTCAGATGCAGAGCGGCGACGCCTCATGGCGTTGCCTGCGGGACCTGTTGTGGGTCCTGATCCACCATTGGGGCATCCAAGCCGTGTCCATCCTCAACGGTGTGCAATGGTGCACTGCCTACCTCCATTCGCGGCTGGTCGGTGCCGAATGCCACTATCCTTCATGATGATATGTTGCAACCCACTTCTCCGGCGGCGCGCGACGGTGCGTTGCCACTTCCTTTGTGACCGGACATTGTCGGTCACTGCCATCACCCACAATGGCTATAGTCATGACCATCTTCGCCAAAAGTGTGCAGCCGTCTCCTCACCGGTCGTCCGTTGTCGGCCGCCACCATCACCTGGCATTCCAGGTTTCATCCAACCCGAATATAATGCTTGTGAAGAAAACTTCAAATTCCAACAAAATGGCAGGGGGGTTTGAGCCTTGTTCTTTTGGCCCACGCCCTCCACGTTTGCATGATAGAAAGAGGGTAAAATAATGTTACATAAACTCTTTGAATTTAATCAAGAAATAAATTCTACCTCATGATCGTTGGAGAAAATCGCGTTTGAGGAAGTGTCATTATTCTTTGATCGGTGGTGATCATCAATGACCACTGGTACCGGTCCAGTACTTCCAGTGGTTAGCGTCACAACACTTTTTCAGAACTTTGCCACTTGTTGAAGCCATTCCAATACTCCTCCCCAAGGTCCATATAAATAGGATTGTGGGAGGGAGAGTAGCGTACGTCGAATTAATAGTGGTTTAATTAATAGGAAGCTATCAATTTCCAACAACACTATTACAACAGATTTGAGAAGTCAATCCATTTATGGTATTGACACATCATTGGTCTTGCCACTGGCACTTGTTCGTTAGAGGAAAAGAAAACAATGAAATAAAATTACAAAGTTATTTGATTATTCTTTTAAATGTCAAAAATCTCACTTTTTCACCCATCCAACTGTGGTCTAAGGGAAGCCTCCATTAAGTGAATTCAAGTGCTGAGAAATCAACCGTTTCCTCAAATTTATAATCAGAGCACCAGTTCAATATATAGAAAACATCACACATGGGATTACTGAATGTACCATAAAAAAGTTCATAAATTCATTCTGGGTACACCGGGACGTGGAATTACATGCCATTAATTTTCAAGACACGTAATAATTTCATATAATTAAAAAAATACAGAGAAAATTTGGGTCATTGGTGTTACCTGGCAGGCCAGGAACCGATGAATATGTTTATGGAGGGTGTCTGTACAATCATCGTGGCCCAGTTGTTTCATATCCCATAACCATTCAAAATAGAGAATTATGATTTATTTATATCATACAATTCGATAATCCATACAACCACCATATGATATAACTCTATCAAAAAATTTGATTTTCCCTAAATTTGTAGAATAAAAAATATTTCATGATTATTTCATACCATATGGAATGAAAATTCTACCTATATGATTTGTCATTGATTTAAGGATTATTACTTTTAATTTCCCACGTGAACTAAATCCTAAGAGAAGTTCATGCAATTTCACATTATATTGTTTCATATTTGATAATGTGTGAATTCATATCCAAAACACTATTGTATATCTTCAATTATTTATATAAAAAAATATTTAACCTTACCTTGTATTACATCATATATAATACCTTGTGAAAATTAAATCCAAGAAACTTTTAGATATAAATGAAAAACAATTTTAGTGTTTTTCATGGAATCAAAATCAATCCCCATTTGGTCAACCACAACATGTGACCCCATGTTTTATTGTAGCATTGAAAAGAAATATGAATCATTGAATCCATAAATTTAAGAAAATAGAGACCTTTAGAAGAGTATCAGTGCTAATTAATCAATAAATTCTTATAACATGATCTCTATTAATCATATGTATCTATACACCTTATACCCACCAGTCACATCACATAAAAGTGTACATTTTTTTACATTCCATTTTTTCTAAGATATTGAGTGACCATGTTACACTATATATGTCAAAATAATGTATCCTCATAAAGCATTATCTTCACTTTGAGTATATATCAACAATATTGAAAAATATATCACATATAATTAATATTACTTTTGATCAAATCCCATGTCCCTCATCCAAGTATAAAATCACAACAAATATAATGTTTTCGTACTGTTATACATTTTGTTAGTCTATCTCAATTTATGTAATATATTTTATACTCATCATTAAAGAGGTCAAAAACCATCTTGGTTGATCTCTAATTGATAACATGATAAAAAATATACCCAATAATCCCGTGATAATATATGACCTAAGTCTTGTATAAGAAGGTTATGAAATTATAAAGGTTTTCAAGGAAGGTGTCTCTCCATAACCAGGTAATGATGACTCTTAAAATGAAAAATGAACCTATATTTAACAATGTTATAGTGAATTACACTATATGTGTTATTCTTCATGGGTCATCCTTTGCACAAGACACTTTTTGTTCCCTATGAGCATACTCGGTATCCCTATACAAGAATCATAATCATAATAACCTCAATATTTCATCACAACCTATAATACACCTTGATGAACATTAGTTATATATAACTATCAGTCATACTTTGAGAGGATAATAACCATTATACATCATGAAATGTAAACATGTATATGAATATATAAATTTAAAGTGAACGAATGATATTGTATATATTTATTTTTATATGATACATTTTATATTCTTAAAACCCATTAGTAATACTTCAAAAAACCCGCTATAAGACCCTTTATATCATATAATTTACCATACAATTCAAGATAATAGTTTTGTTTGTTTTACTTTGTTTGGTTTTGTTTACTCCTTACACATATATATAAGTAGTACTCGCCCGTGCTATTGCACGGCGTATTCGATTAATGGTTTTTATTTTAATAAGAGATTAATATATATTAAAGTGGAGAAGAAATGGTAATGTAGAGAAAATGAACTAATAAACCAAATAACCAATATAATACATAAGTTTTAACATTAGGGCATAAAATGAACTAATATTGGATAGTAACAGACTCAAAATAAAATATATCATTGTGTTGTAATAAAACCGAATAATATTGTGTTTTGTACCGGTATACGCAGATGGATTCTTTATAAAATACACAAACAGGAAACATTTATGAAGAGGTATAAAACCTGGTTTTTTTAAATATCATTGCAGAAATAGGGACTATAAAAATACATAGGGAACATGTAATATTTATGTCTAAATGATTTCTATGGAGCAAAATAAATTTGAAACCTCAAGCTGAGATAAATGTGAAAAGAAAAGGAACAAAACTATGCATAAAACTATTGAAGGAGTAAGAAACTAAGTAACAGAAGTGATTAAAAATGATGACACCCACCCAATGCACATATTGATAGTATTGTTTTCTAGTATAACAAACTTGCAAAACATCAATCTTCTATTGCATCTTGTCCAGGCGACACAGAGTGTATGGATTTTTTGGAATTATGGTTTCTGTTGCTGTTCATAGCCCCACTCCCTTCCCAGCCGTTGGCTCTACAATAGGGGGGATTCACTTATATCTTCTATTTCATTTTCTCCAGGCGAAACACAAAGTGTAAGAATTTTCTGGAAATCTGGTTTCTATTGCAGTTCACAGACCCACTCCCGCCCCAGCCGCTGTTGGCTCTGCAAGAGGCTGTGAACTTGCGAAGTCAAATCTGCGAGAGCTGTCTCGACGCGTCCAAGGTGCTGCTTGGCACCGTCGAATCACGTTTGGTTCCTGGTCTCCATGAATGGTCGAAGAAGATCAACGGTTGAGGAGAGTAGTAGTGGAGTAGATAACGAAGAGGAGAAGTTTGGCTATGTAATAGAACTAATTGAAAATGACCAATTCTGTATAATGCACAAAATTCTGTATAATTCACAATTCAAAAATGGTGTTTGATAAAGAAATCAGAATCAAATAAATGACAGACAATTACAAATATTTAAAAATGCATATGAAACAAAATGAATAATCGGAAGATAGAATGACATATTTCATCAAATGACATGATTAAAAACCAATACCTTGAAACATGGAGTTCAAATAAAAATGAATAATCTGGCATTTCTATAATACATTCCATGATGGTGTGTATGTACAGTAGGCAAACAGAAAACTGTAATGATAGGAGGAAACAAACATGTCGTATTTGTGCAGTATAATAATTCAGGCATTGAAAATTGAACACAATGAAAACAGGATAATGAAATGACTAATTGCTTTCAATGGAGCAACATAAATTTCAAATAACGTTTCAGTACTGTAGATAATGTAATAATTATTTCACATCAAATAGGAATTTGAAAAATAGTACTGAAAACAAATTAAATAGTAAACATGTATGTTTACCATTGGTGTGCGGCATCACATTTTAGTCTGCCTTTTCTATTTTCCTATTTACATTTCCCTTCATTCAGGTGTGTAGTTCAGTAGAATGTGTGATTGTAGCCTTGTTTTCTCAAAAAATGTGGACTGTAGCATGAAGTTCATCCTCATTATCACAATCACAGACATCCTGACGACAAATTCCATCACCATGGATCACGACCAATCTATAGTAAATATATTTAATTGAAATAAGAGCATTGAAATGATACATATAAAATTATCCTTAAGTAGTAGAGTTCACCTAGGTAAGTGCAGTATCAAAGCCGCAATCACAGACATCCTGATGACAAATTCCATCACCCTGGAGCACAACCACACTATAGTAAATATCGTTGATGAAGATTATCCTGGAGGTGAGAAGTACATGTAGAAGAATATCCTGGATGTGAGAAGTACATGTAGAAGATACAACTCAAACATTACCTTCTAATCAGCAACGGTCGACACTAAAGGAAAATTGGAAGTCGTTATGCCCCGATGTTTGGATCATAGGCCGTCTTATGAGATAAGCATGTCCAATCTCTATAATACATTACACACTGCTCTAAAATACATGATCCACTACTATAAAATATGACCCACTACAAAAATCATGATTTACTACCCAAAAAACTGCATGTTCCAGTGCTTATAGTGACATAATAAAAAGTCTGAAATTTAAAACCTTGCACCATCACAGTTGAATGGTTCACCAATTTTCTACTGTTGAATAAAAAGTGAAACTTTAATATAACTGCACAAAAAATGGTGACATAATAAAAGTCTGAAATTTAAAAACAATTGGATTAGATTCGGCCACATGAAAAAACATCCAGCATCCTGAAAGATCGTCATGGAAAACCATCCAGTATAATAGAAATACCTATTAATGTAAAACCGTCCTGCAAAATCTGATAAATTAGTAATGGAAAAGTGAAGAAAACCGTATAGCATCTAGGAAAATGCAGAATATAACAAAAGGCCCAGATTGATATACCGTCCAACATGAAATCAGAAAGTTAAGCAATCTCTAAGAAACATTTGAAACAGTGCAACAATAGAAACCTCCAGCATAAACTTCCAGTAGCTAAAACATCCAGCATTAAAATCTTGTAGCAGAATTCTCCAACATAATGATAATCATCCAGCAATCCTAGCCTCTAGCATGAGTATCAGAAAGAGATGTTAGAAATAACTGAAACAGATGCACGAAAACTTTGACATGTCCTGTCTGTAGTCTATCTAATGTAATACACATTGATCTACAAATAATAATTAACAAAACAATAATGGGAATTATTTGATGAGTGATGATGTATGATTACCTTCTATATCCAGGATGAGTTTTCAGTCTGTTTTTTCTGTTTTCTTGTTTATATATCCCTTCATCATGGTCTCCAAATCAGTAGATGGACATGTTGTAGGCACGCTGTCTAGAGACGTCTGGACATTATCTTGCTCACTGTTTTCAATATCAAAACAGCGCGACAGATTTTTCTACATAGAGGTTTTATGTTAGAGTCACTTTAAACATTATAGTATAGGAATTGAAAGCAGTGAAATTAAGAGCAGGGCTTAAAGAGTAGAGTGTTTTTTATCAGTACATAGATGTAATAAATCTGTACATGTTTGATTTTTAAATATCTAAAAATCTTAATACAGTACAGTAATGCAATGTGTTGTTATAGCAACGGAAAGAATTTCGGAGTAATAGAAGAAAACATATGCATACCCGAGTAGAACACGGGTTCAATGGTGGAGTATGTAATCCGGTATCAGTGTTTAAAGTACCAGGAGAAGACCCAACTGTTTGATGATCCTACGAGGAAATGTAAAAGGAATATATCAGTAATCTGAAATCCATTGTTAAAAACACATATTAATGTAATTTTAAGACACTTACCTGAATATAATGACCGACATTGCTTACTTGATAAGAACAACTGCTTTGATCAGCCTGTATTTTATTGAAGAAAATTGTAAGCTATTCTAAGTTTTGGTTTTAAAGATAACGAGAATATAATATAGACTGACCTATTTATGTTCTAAGACATCATTGAAGAGGTTGATGTACTTGACATTATCATTCATATAGACCACTTTGTGATAGTTTTGCTCAGATGGACGATGACGATTGTTAATATTGTATTCTGTAAGCTCAATTCCTAACAGAAATTTCATTATTTTGAAGATGTTCAATTCCTGAGGGAAACCAAACTCATCATCATCCTGATAAAAAAGCCATTGTCAGTGTAATTTTAAATAATTCAATTAATTTTAAAAGATAAGATATAAGGATATGCATTTACCTGTATCAAAGTCGCTCTTAGTTCCGCAGCAGTTTTCTGTATGTATTGCATGACATGTTTTTCAAATAACACCACAGAAAAAGAGTCTGTTTTGTCTGTAACCATTAGTTGAACTCTAAATCTGTTGCAATCGTTATTATGACTACACCTTCAGTATATTTTGGAATGCGCAGCTGAACGAAGTAAGTAGCATAATGATAAAATGATATTTAGGTAGCATTGAATACATCCAAACCTTGGAATCATGCCAGTAGGAGAGGAGTTGCAGGACATGCAGCAAATGCGTCCATCTATAATATGCACTTTCTTCATGCACGAGTGGAAAGATTCATAGTACCAGTTGTGGGTGCTTTGAATTTTCTGAACTGTAACTGCAATTAAGCACCTTTTAGCCTATAGTAGATTGAATACATGTTAATATAGATTTTTTTACAGGACAGTAGTAAGCACTGAATAATATTGCATAATCAATTAGGGAAAAAAGTGAATAATGCTGACTTGTTGACAGGTTTTGACATCTAAAATGGATTTCTTGTTATTTTAATATGGTATTTCCATTGTTTGAGTGGGATTTGTTGGTGATGTAGTATGTAATGGTGATGCTATTATCACACCAAGCCTAAAAAAAGTAGATCACCATACATGTTAGTAAACAGTAAAAAAATGTGGGTATTACAGTTTTGACAATGAGATAATAAAAATAATGTACTTGCGAGGAAAAGTTAGTTATATAGTTACCTGTTTCTGAAGTTGTCAACTGCTGGAAGGTTTGGGTTGTAGAGAATCTTTGTTGCATTAACAGTTGTTGTGATAAGAACAGAGGCTAAAAGAAGTTTTATGTCAGGATTATAAATTTTTCTATTGAAACCTCAATTTTCAAAACACATAGTAGATATATTGAGATTACGATATGTAGAGAGAAACCATACTCATCAATCTCTTAACCCAGACAAGCTGTAATATCAGTATGGTATTGGGGTCTGAGTTGTTTTCCACGTAATGTGACATTTCAAATGCAAAATTACCCCATAAGTTGCAGGTAACCTGCAACCGTCTGCAAAGAAACAAAGTAAATGAGTAGTTATTATATGGTAAAGTAATGTAATGAAATCAGCGAACACAAAAGTACCGGTCATCTTCTAGAATAATCTTCATTTTGTGGTTCGAAGTTCCCATTGATTGCATAGGATGTGAGTAACGTAGGACTCCAATTAGTTCTAAATCACAGTACACAAAAACAAAGTTTTTGTGAAAAACATATCGCTGTATGATAATACATTGTGCAGATTAATTTAACATAACTTGGTCAGTGGTAGTGTAATTATATCGTATTAACCACATGTACCTATTAGATGTTCCTCAGCGACATTGTCCTGAATTATGTCATCAAACGAAGTAAAATGAAAACTGAACAGAGGTAGTTGTACTTCACATGGACGAACAAACATCGTGGATGTGAACATGATTCGACACGGGTGTCTTGTTGCGAGTTAACTAAATTGGTTGGAAGCTATTTGGATGTTTTGTACAATATAGTAGAGTCCCTCAACCAACAGTAATTTGTACTTAGAGATAAGCTGACGATTTGTAATGGTACATTGAATCTTGGTTCCCTGCATACAGTATGTTACAACTTTGGTTAATGAGGAATCATTACAAATTTCATGGAATGATAACTACATATATATATATATATAAATGTTTATATCGTAGGTGGCAGACAGTGAATATAAATTGTAGTGTCTTGTTGTAAGAAAAACTAACCTGGATGTCGCAGAGAATAAGATCAACAGCAACGACTTCGTTGGAGTATTTGGAAGACAAATTGAACCACATGTTCAAGACACGAACTTGTATTCGTAGTGTTTCATCGTCATCTAGGCTAATCTCATTCAGCATGGTTATTGAGCATGACATATTTGTTACTGTACATAATCACTTAGTGTTCAAATTATACATAGAAAGCATCACAAAAAACCATGACAGTAAACAAAATCATTTTCCAGAGCAGAAGAAAGCATATAGAACTCAATTGAAATGATACCTAAGACATATTATGAAAGATTTCCTTGTAGACAATATTTTCTGTGTAATTGTTGGACTCACTGCTGTTACCTTCAACTAAAATTTTCAATCCTGTACCGGATGTGACTCTAGACACTGCAACATATAATTGACCATGATAAAACACTGGTTTGCGAAGACAAAGCCCGACAGAAGACAATGATTGACCCTGAATTTTATTAATAGTCATCGTATAAGAAACTGTCAAAGGATATTGTCTTCAAAATAGTTTGAATGGTCATTTACTATCAGAGTAATTCATATTTAATCTTGGAATGAATGCTGAATATCTCGAATGGCATCCATGTAATACTTCGGCGCCAATAACATGTTCATCCAAGTGTGTTACTATCATACGGGTTCTATTACACAAGCCAACTGATTGGTCCACATTTCGGAGCAACATAATCGGAACACCAAGTTGAAGTGTAATTTTGTGTGCAGGTAACCCAGAGACATTTATATCATTCAACTTGTCAGATGTGTAAATATTTTCTGGTTTGTCTGTATCGAAACTTGCATTGCAAACAGAGTTTGAGCTGAAGTAATCTTTGTTTTCATAGCCAGTGAGGGTCAGCATATATTCATTTACTTCTTGTACGACATCACGGGTTGGAGCTAAAATTGCACGGTCTTTCAGATAGGATCTGTCTCCATGTCTTCTAGAGAAACCCGGGTATGTATGGTTTACAATTGCAGCCATGGCATTAACACTGTCGGTAAGAAGAAACATTGACAGAATTGGAATGAGTGCTTCACCATCATTGGGCTCTCCAATTCGACCTTCACCAATATCTAAGGTCCATTTTGCAAAATCATGTAACACATCTGCATCATGACTGCTAGTAGTACCATGCAATCTCATGTTTTTTGTAAGAGATAACACCCAACAGTGTTGCCAAAGATACGATGACTTCACACTTGCATAGACAATGTCACATCTGTTTCCTCCCGGTATAACTGGCAATATTTGCCTAAAATCTCCTCCCAATACAACTATTAATCCCCCGAACAGCAAATTCCGAGCATTATCATTCTTAACTGTCATAATGTCTCTAAGAGTTCGGTCTAAAGCCTCAAAACAGAACTTATGAATCATAGATGCCTCATCCCAAATGATGAGCTTAGTCAATTGCAAAAGTTCAGCTATCTCACTCCCTTGCTGAATATTACAAACTGAATGTTCATTTATGGAAATTGGAATACGGAATTTGGAATGCGCTGTTCGTCCGCCAGGTAGCAGTAGTAAAGCTATTCCATTCGATGAAACTGCAAGTACAATTGATCCCTGTGCTCGCAGCAATGATGTTAATACTCTCCAGATAAACGTTTTACCTGTGCCTCCATAACCATGCAAGAAGAAGAAGCCCCCCGAGTTGGTAGATAGTGAAGAGAGAATGGTAGACAAAACATCTTTCTGTTTTTCTGTAAGCATACTTTGTAAAAGGTTTCCATCTTCTAGGAGGGTATCCCTATTGTAATTCAATTCCTCTACAACTAATCGATTTGCGGTGTCATGAGAATCTGATTCTGGAAGTGGCATAAGAGGATATAATTGAAGTGCTCTTCCATTTATCTGTAAAATGCGATCTATCTCTCTCAAAGCATACGTATGTATCTGCTTATTTTTGAGTGTCAAATCTACAGTGTTGAGGAATAATTTTAAACAGTAGTATGAGTAACCGCTAACGAAGTCATTACAACAGTGTACATTTAATTGAATATAAGAAATACACCGGTAGCTGAAATACGCTGATAGAAAACATCAGTACAGATGGAAATGTAATGTGAATAAAACATATAGGTTTATTTAATTTTAAAAAATGAGGAATAGGAGTGTGTATGAGGGAATCCGTTCTTTGCCTTCGCTTGTTCGCTCCTACGATAAATGATGTCGTACCTGATGATTGTTCTTGAACTGTAGACGAAGTAATTGAAGAAGAATAGCTTATGTTAGTCTTTATAGTTCTTTGTAATGTTCGCTCCTACGATAAATGATGTCGTACCTGATGATTGTTCTTGAACTGTAGACGAAGTAATTGAAGAAGAATAGCTTATGTTAGTCTTTATTGTACTTTGTAATTCATGTACTCAGATACTAAAATGTAAACAAAACAGACCATTGATAGACAATGGTTGTAATGGAGTTCGTGTGACTTCATTTGCACCGCCATATGTAGATGTCAATGATGGATTTCAGGTAGATGATGACATTGGCACTGTGTCATCATTTGGTTAGAAAAATAATGGTATTATTATGTAACCAAAATAAGTATCAGGTGAAGGTATTAGTATACTCACATCTGTGTCGTTCTTTCATGAGCAGTCTTCTTTGAAACCTGGCATCTGTAGAGGTCGACAGGATGAGGATGTTTTCGTCAGTTATGATCGCTACCGATAGTGTGAAAGAAATAGTTAGACCATGAGTTGGTTTTTCTGTGGCGTACAGTAGGGTCTTTGCAGATAATTTTCATCATACTTACAGAAAGGAATATGAGACTGTTTGAAGGCATTTGATGTTTTCTTCCGCTTAGTTGCATTTGCGATAAATGTTCTCCCTGTATCAGAATGTTGTTGAACTGCTGACAATGTAGTTGACAGAGTGATATATTCAATTAATATGCAAATTATTTAAATAGTCAGGGCTTTCGACAGTGCAAAGTAAATAGAACAGACCCGGTATAGACGGTGCTGTTAGTGGCGTCCGTGTGATTCCATATGCAGAACCATTTGTAGAATGCATCTCTTCAGTTATTTTGTAGTGAATTAATGAAAGTAGGGATTTAGATAATATAATGTAAATAGAATAGACCATTGACAGACAATGGTGTTAGGGGCGTCCGTGTGACTCCATCTGCAGCGCCATTTGTAGAATGCGGTTCACATGATAGAGTAGGAGGGACATTTGTAGATGTCATTGATGGACTTGAAGTCGTTGTTGTTACTGCAATCATGAAAGCATTAGGTTATTCATATGAAGGAATAAACATATGACATAAATATGTCTAGAACTAAGTCGACATCAAACTCAAAGCTATGTTGTTCCTTTGGTAGCACTCTTCTCTGCTACACAACATCTGTATAGGTTGTCGAAGAATGCATATTTTGGTTCTATATCTTTATATATTAATGTAAAGGAGTGCATTGGAATATTTGTATGCAAAGAGAGCATTAAATAAGTTGTAGTGTAAATTCTGAATGCAGACACAGAATTTTCCAAAGTTATATGTGTGCGGCTTTATATAGTTGTCAAAAACTTACAAACAGTACATGCATGAATGATTTAGAGGAAGGTGCAGGTTACAATTATTGGTAATTAAACCCAAATTCATATCAATACGAGGCCTGTATGGTAACTGGTGTTGTCTTGCAAATTAGAAATACTAAATTAACAAATTTGTTTGTAGATAATTATAAATGTATTACCTGAAGTAGTATGAATGTTTGATAATGTGTTTGGTATACTCTCATTGTGAAAATCAGTAGCAGTAGATATGAAAAGTTAATGATAAATGTCCTACGTGAAGTAGTATGAATGTTTGATAATTTGTATGGTATACACACATTGTGAAAATCAGCAGTAGCAGGTATGAAAAAAGAAGACGAATCGTTGTCCGGAGGAAATCTTCGTCTGGTTACTGGGTAATACGAAATGCATAGTCAATTGAATGATATATGTTGCATAGTTTTGTTGAAATTATGAAAACAGTTACCTCACTGAAATAAGGTCATCGTTTCTGGTAGTTCAAGGTGTACCAGTCGCCGGAAGAGGGAAACCTTAGGCTGCAACAGGGGTGTTTGTACGTCCATCGGCGTAGGCGCGCTGCAGGACGAAGAAGCTTGGAGATGGAAGATGGTCGGAGAAGTAAACCGTAATCGGGGAGCCGACAGGATAATTTTTTTTGGAGAATTATCAAATGCGCGCTGCAGGGCAAATAATCTTGGAGATGGAAGCCGTAAGTGGGGAGACGCCGGACGATGAAGTTCGAACAGGGAAACCTAAATCCGAAACCCGCGGGAGAAAGAAGATGGTAGATGCAACCCGTAATCGAGGACCGACGGGAGGAAGATGGTGGAAGAAAGATCTTGCGGGCGCTGCGAGTCGCTGAAGCTCAGAGATGGCAGCCGTAAACAGAGGAGGCGATGGAGGAATCAGCTTGGAGATCCAAACCCTAATGGTGTAGCCGTGGGAGTACCCAGGTCTGTGGAGGAATAGAAATCGGGGGAAATCCCGATTTGAGTCACGATGCAGAGTAGGATTTGGGTGGTATTCAAATGGATGTTGGATGGCGGTATGGTAATTCGGTATGTATAAACAGTGACATGGATTCATGTGGTGGTGACACATCAGCCTGGGGGAACCCAGGTTTAGTAAATATAGTGGATTCCTTCCACATCACTATTTATCCTTATGATAATACTTTACCACTAAAAGTTTTAGTGTGGAACATCTATAGTGATTTTTTTTGAATATCTCATAATATATACTGATGAAAAATTATAATTACATTATCACCATCCATGAAAATATTTCAATTTAATAATTTTACTTAAAATATTTTGCAAAATAAAAGAACTCTTTACATAAAATTTGACATGTACTAAAAACATTATGATAACAAGGGAAGACCACATTTTTATAGTAATAAATATATGTTTTAAATTTTCATTACGATCACATCCAGAACCTATTTTTGGTATCATGTGAAATTATGTTTAAAAATTGAATTGCATAATATTTATGAAATAATGATATCATATTTCTCAGAGTAAATGAATCTATGTTCTAAATTTTCCATTATCATTACATATCATAAATTTTTTAGAATACTATGTCAAAATATCCCTTTACTTTATACCATGATAATATATTTGTTGTTAAATTTTAACTTATAAAGACCACACATACTCCCAATAGATTTTTTAAAACATTATTATATTAGGTTTACCATGATTTGAAGTAAAAACACCTTTGTGTTTAGACAATAAACCTTATTTTATATTGGATACACATGCATATTTCTATTTAGGAATTAAATCTTATTTTACTTTCATAGGAATTTCAACAAATAAATCATTGTTTCTAGATCATATATGATATTCTATATGTTTCTAAATCCTACAGAAAAGTTGATTTTTTTTGAATATGAAACTATCAGTGGGGGAATCATAGTTCATCATATTGTTGGATAAAAAATTTATCATCAATAAAAATATTTTAATTCTTGTTAATTTTCCATGAATTTTATAGAATTTAAAAGAATCATATTATATATATATAATTAATCTTACAATAATTGTTTAGAACACTTCTCATGAAAAAAATAGACAAAAAATACACATCCCTTTAAAAAATATTCCAAGCTTAAGTTCACCTTATATCACAATTCTCAATATAAAAAATCCTTACAACCTTATATATAAATAGTAATTAATATTCAATAGTCAACACTTAATTTTCTTATAAACCCCTATATATTTAGAACACTAGTAAAAATATAATTGGAATTACATACCTTTCATAATATAAAAAATTGAATTCTATAACATTAGTCCATAAAGTAGACTATCTAAAAGGTTTCTCAGAATCTTTTATGTATTATAGGAAATTTATCTTCTAGTAAACTAGTTTTATATAATATAAAATTTTCCCCATTTTCTTATTCTTTAGATTAGTGGGTGTTTTGGACTCTCTAGAACATATTTACAAATTTTTATGGCCATAATTATTACCCTTATCCTTTGAAAAAATCACGATGGAACTTGATCACATTGATCATGCTTATCATGATCCTCTATCATAAATATACTGAGATGATCAGGTAAACATTTATGGAATTCATACTTATTATAATCTAAAATAAATTTTCAAATCAATTTTGGCAGTGATTGAAGAAATAATTCCATAGACAAATAGAGCCAAAGTGTTGAACCCAACCTGCAAGATCCCAAAATTGTTTTGAGATGTATCAGGATTTTTTTAATGGAACTAGTTATCCTTATGGTGAGTAATTATCATCTAGTTTTTACATTAGGGTGTGAATGGTTGAGAATTTGAGAAAAATGTGAGAAAAAGGGAAGTGCAGGATTGGTGGATGATTTTCTCTAACTGTTCACCATAGTCCAACAAACAGTAATACCCTAGGGAGAGAGGTCTTTAACGGTTGGTGCAATTTTTTTTCAAATTGTGTTCTGTAAAAGGAGAAACTATAATATCTAGAAGAGGTGTATTGTCCAATCCAGACTTACACATGAACATGTAGCCAGACTGGATGCCACATGACCTCAAGAACATCTCCCCAGATGCCTGATGATTCTGACTAGTTGGGAGGGAATATGGATAGTCAATGGAGTGACTATACACTTATTTTTAGAGTGACCAACAGAAATAGATAATAAACACATAAAACAACAGATGCTGGTATAATGAAATACACAATAGAACAAAAAATTGCCCAATACTAGTTTATAGAATGCATGCATGTCATGGTGATAAAAATTTGAAACTAGTAAAAAGAACAACATGATTTACATATTAATATAGATATAATGAAAAGAATCAAATCCCCAAGGGTGATCTCCATGAGAATCTGAATCTCCCACTCCTCGTTTGGTAATAACTCTAAAGTACAAGAAAATGAAAAAAAGAAATATCCAAGGTCCTGCTAATAAAGTAGTGTCTACTGAGGTACCCTACTGCAATGGAGGCCTATATAGGGAGTAAGATATAAATCTCAAAAATCCAGGACAACTAGGGATTAGAAAAATCTTGGAAATTTATTATAATTAAATAGTGTTCATGTATATTGTAGTAATAAAAAAATTTAATAAATAAACTACAACCCATATGGATTCTTAAGGTACACCTAACAGAGATATCTGCATCATCTCATATCCTGATATAAGTGTCTGAATAGAAACTGTATATAGAATACATAAATTATTTTGGTAACACATTATTTAATATTCTTAATTTAACCACATAAATACCTGGGTTCCCAAGACACCCATATCTTAACACCTATCTCACCCATGCTAGAGTCTGAACAATTTATCATATTCAATTCACAAATCATTACATCACATTGGCATTCAATAACCATTCAATTCAATTCTTGTATGACCAATTGGACCCATATTCCAATATCTATTAATGGGTGTATAAAATCATGTCTAGCACCCTCATGATTATTTGGAGCACGAATCCTTGTCTCAAAACACATTGGTATTTGGAGTATCATTCCCTATCACATAAAAGAAAATTTTCATACATGATGGGTGTAAAACTCCATGTCTAGCACCCCATGAATATTTGGAGCCTCATTCCCTATCTCAGAACACATTTATCTATCATAAATATATATTTTTATCATAGGTGTAGAAAGTCATATATAGCACCCAAAGATCTCATCCATTAATTAATCCATAAATTAATTTATCTAGGCCGTTAATTTTTTCAAAAACTAATTAACATCAACACATTCACTAATAACTCAAAAATTAGTTAAACACAACAATTCCATTACTTAACTCGATAATTAAATTATCATAACTATAAAATTAATTAATTCATCCATTAATTAATCTCATCAATTATTATAGTTAATTTAACAATTACGTAATAAAAATTTAAGCCCCTCATAATCATATAATTAATTATACATTTAAATATCACACGTCAACTATCTCAAAATTACATAATTAATTTACAAAATAATTATCTCAAGGAAACCATCCGATATCACATAATTAATTTACAAATTAATTATCTCTAAAGTAACAGTTTCAATATCACATAATTAATTCAAAAAATTAATTATATTAAGGAAACCATCCCAATATTACATAATTAATTCATAAATTAAATATCTCTAAAGAAACTATTTCTATATCACACAATTATTTTACAAATTAATTATCTCAAGACAATCATTTCAATATAACATAATTATTTCGAAATTTATTTATCTCAACTTATACAAAATAAAAATCTCATAATTAATACCTTGATTAATTATCTATGTTATAATCTCATAACAAATAAGTAATTTAATTTCCATTATCTCAACTTAAACATTTTAATAAATCATTATTAATCCTCTGATTGAGTATCATTTAAAATCATATAACTAATTCAGAATTAATTACTTCAACATAACCAAATTAGTAAAACATTATTAATTACGTGATTAATTATCATCTCAAAGCACATAATTAATTCACAATTAATTATCCCAACTTAAACAATTTATTTTCTTGTAATTAATCCCTCAATTAATTATCATCTCTATGAACATAAATAATTCATAATTAATTATATCTTATTAAAAAAATTAATTACTCATAATTAATAGCCCGATTAATTAAATATTTCACAACCTCAAAGAATAAAAATAATTAAAAATTAACCATCTCATTCCCCCAAAAAAAAATTTAATCCAACATTTTAGTCAACTTTATCAAAATCAATAAATCATCAAAACTACATTTTATTAATTAGGAAAATTTTAGAACCCTACCTCAAATAATTGGGCTGAGCCAAAGCCTCCAAAATCAAACAGTGACCCAATCACACCTACAAACTTCCACAATAATGCACGGACGTACTTGTAATTGATTACAACAACTAACACCAACAACCAACACTCACAATTAGTGCGGCGGCGACCAACACACACCTAAATAATCAACCACAACCCAAATACACCATAAGAACCTAATTCAGGGGGTGAGAATCCAATTATCAGGTATATTCCCTTACCCAAATATGATGGTGGTGTAACCAATTAAGATCAATCGCTTCACCGTTAACAACAGCCATCAAAATATAGAAAAATGGGTCATCTGACATCTTTTTATGCGCATAATGTTAGAAGAAAAGAACAAATCAAATTAATCCTGAACCTTAGGTATTCGGCCTAATGAAGGCTAGGTGATGGAGAGACGAAACAACCAATGAGAAGAACAAAACACATGGAGAAGGAATTACCTCACTGAGATGGACAGTTTTCATTAATAAACTAGTAGGAACCATCTAGGTGAAGAGGAGTCGGAGGAGGGGTGGTAGTGTGCCTCACCATGGAGAGCTGGGGGGAGGGGGTCACACATGTCTTATTTTGAATCTCACCCTCTTTATTTTCTCCCTCAAATAACCCCAAATTAAAATAAGGATTACTATAATAATAATAATAATCACCCCTATTATGTTATAATTATTATTATCAATTAATTTACACAACTCTCCCACAAAACACATACTCCTCATTTGAAATATAATTTTTTAAAATTATTTTCCAACAAAATTTAATTAAATAAATTTTCCAACTCATTATTATTTAATTAAATTCTCTCAACATAATTTAATTCTTAAAAACTATAAATATCATTAACCATAATTTAATTAAATTCATTCCAATTGAATTTAATTATATAATTTCTGTAATTCAAGTTATTTAATTAAATTATCAGAACACAATTTAATTAAATTAAAAACTCCAACTCATAAAAAAATATTTAATTAAATTATATCATCCTCTGTTTTAAAAAAATTACCCCTATTTCCCAATTGAATAATTAAATTCTTTTTAAACATGAATTTTTTTAAATAAAACCTACATTTCACATTAATTAATTAAATTACTCTTTACCTTGAATTTATTTAAATGAATCCCTAACTCTCCATTTACACATCATTTTAATTTTACCCTTTAATATTAATATTTTTTGATAACACCAAAATCCTAATTTATAAGTCATTTAATTAAATTACTCTCATCTCAATTTAATTTAATAAAGTCAATATATCACCATCAATTAAAATAAATTTAATTATTTTCATATCAATTTAATTAGATAAATTTTAAATAATAACGACATTTAATAAAATTCTACAAACATTAATTTAATTAAATGAAACCCCTAAAAAAATAGTTACTCCTAAGCAGGATATTTCAGAAACACCTTAAATTCATGTGTGACGTTTCATGAACCATGATCACCATGTAAAAATATCACATGGAAGCTAAAATTTTAAACTTATATGGCTTTTAAAAACACCAGAGTCCCCAAAAGATACCCCAAGTAGAGGGATGAACTTACCATTGTACCCAAAAAATCTATTTCGGAGTTAATGCAAAGACATCCTTAACAGTTGTGCATGAATGAGGCATTTCTGTCTTGCTGATCCAAGCATTCCACAATGATTTTTTTCTCAAACTAAGAGTCAAGATAAAATGACCACTCATAAAAGACGTGGTTTCATTCTTTAAAATACAGAAGTCCTACTAGGGACAATGACACTTAGACGAGACCAACATGAAAAATATCATAGCATAAACAACAAAAAATCCCTCTTTAAACATTTAACATTAAATTTTATTTCATTTTAAATAGGAAATTTACCATCTTAATTCGTTTTAACACATACGTTATCTCCATGGCCCCCATTTATTCTGATTGAGGTCATTAAAAAAACATAATAGTTCACTCAATCAAAACTCAATTGTTTTACATTTATAATCATTTCAAGACACACTATGGTTATACTCAGCTCAAACACATGGGTAGACATATACCAATCAATAAGGCACCCCTTACCACTACGATTTGTCTCCCATTTATCACAATAAATGATAATTTATCATTTTAACTATAGTAGCTATTTTTCAATCATTCGAATACACAGGTTACCCTTTTTTCAGTAATAAGGTGATATACACCTTAAAAATGAAACTGGATCCTATCATAAACACAACCAAATAATTTTCATCAATTCAATAATTTACACATCAAAAACATATGTTACAAGTTATCATAAGCTGTGACACAAAATTATGGTATAACACTTAAGCACGAAATAACAACAAATCATGTTAATTTCAAAGGAATCCTAGTATATAAACACTCAATAATGTTATATCTATCACCGGAACAAGCTATCTAATGAGGCATGCTAAAGAAGATCAAGACATGGCATTACAACCATGGCACACAATAAAAATTAACAGGAATCCTACTAATGGATCTATATGGAATTTCATATGCATGGAATGTGAATATCTATGTTCTTAAGATGATGCATGTCATGAAACATTATTACCATTTTAGGCCAAGAAAGATTTCCAAAATTCTTAAAATCAATAAGAAGTTAAATGTACAAGAGTCACCCAAGGATAAATCATATAAACTATAATATAAAACAATATCAATATCAATTTTCAACCTTGGAAACATGTTCATTTCCAATACGTGGTGTTATCATTCCCAGAAATGGATATTAACCAAGTTCCAAAACATTCATAGTCTTCTATTTACCATCCCTACACAGAAGGACAAAGAAAATTGAATGAAAACCAAATCCTCTGATTCCACTTTGTAACGTCCTGGCCCAGCATTCCCTTGAACCGGTATCTTGACCGGTCACCACATGACCTCAAGAGCATCTAACCATATGCCTATTCTACCAAATAGAAGAGAAGGTGTATGTATATTCAGTGGGGAGAATATACCATCATTTTTAGAGTGCATAGAGGAAATATATAATAAACACATACAACAATATAAGTAGATATAATGCAATATTCAACTATATAAAGAATGTGGGAAACTCTATTTTATACATTGAATTCGTATCATCATGAAATATATTTGAAAGTAGTAAGAAAAACAACAATATTTTTATCTCAATACATGAACAAAGAAAAGACTCAAAGCCACAAGGGTGATCCCAAGGAGCATCCCAAGCTCCTGCATGGTCCATTACTCATAACATCCAAGTACAGGAAAACATCAACAAGTATGATCCAAGGTTCTGAAAACAAGTAGATTCTACTCATGTACCCCAAAGAAGAGGATTCCTGAGTAGGGTGTGAGATATAAATATTACTAGGCTGGGACAACCGATGTGTAACCCAATATTGAAAATTCAATATAATTAAATAGCATGAATGTATACAAAAGTAACAAAATAATTGAATAAATAAACTACAACCCATCTCGGTTTCTAAGAGACACCTGACAGAGATACCTGCTTCAGTTCGTAGCTAGAAATAAGAGTCTGAATAAGAACTATATATATAGACTGCATAAATAAATGGATTAGAATATTATTTAATATTCTTTATTTAACTACATAGATCAAAAGATTCCCCTAGACACCCGTATCTCAACACCAATCTTGCATATGTCGGAGTCTGAACCATTTTGCATATTCAATTCACAAAAAATTATACCACATCAAGTTTTATTTGCAATTTAATTTTATTCTTGAATGTCCAATTGGACCCATAGTCAAATGTCAATTAATGTGTGTAGAACATCATGTCTAGAACCCTCCTGAGTATTTGAAGAATCAGTCCTTGTATCACAACCCATTGGTACTTGGAGCATTAGTCCCTGTCCCATAAATGAAAATTTTCATGCATGTCGGGTGTAAACACCATGTATAGCACCCTATGAGTATTTGATGCATCAGTCCATATCTCACAACCCATTTATAAATCATACAAATATATTTATCCTGGGTATATAATTTCATGTTTAGCACCCCAAGATCATGTCTATTAATTAACTAATAAATTAATTAATCAAACCTGTTAATTAATTCAATAACTAATTAACAACATCATATTAAATACTAACTCAACACTTAGTTAATCACAACAATTCAATTAGTTAACTTGAAAATTAACTAATAATTACTGTATTGATAATTTATTCAACCATTAATTAATCTCATAAATTTATTTATTTAATTTAATAATTAACTATTCAAAATGAAACCCTCTCTTAAATAAATAATTAATTCTACAATAAATTATCACATATAAACCATATCAAAATTACATAATTAATTCAGAAAAACTTATCTCAATCCAACCATCCCAATATCACATAATTATTTCACAAATTATGTATCTAAAAAAAAACTGTTTCAATATAACATAATTAATTCTCAAATTAATTATCAGAAGGAATCAATCCCAATATCACATAATTAATAAAAAAATTGTTAACTCTAAAAAAACAATGTCAATATGACATAATTAATTTAAAAATTAATTCTCTCAAGGCAACCATTTCAATATAACATAATTAATGAGAAATTTATTTATCTCAACTAATCTCAAATTAGTATATCATAATTAAACCTCAATTAATTATCTATATTATACTCTCATAACACATAATTAATTTAAAATTAATAATCTCAACTTATCTAGATTAATATATCACAATGAATCCTCTAATTAATTATCATTTCAAAACACATAATTAATTCATAATTAATTATTTCAAATTAACAAAATTAATATCTCATAATTTATTACTCGATTAATTATCTTCTTAAAAAACATAATTAATTCCTATTTAATTATCTCAACTATACAAAATTAATTACTCGTAATTAATCCCTCGATTAATTATCATCTCAAAGAACATAATTAATTCACAATTAATTATATTTACTAAAATAAATTAATTATTCATAATTAATATCCTAATTATTTATCTATTTTACAAACTCAAATAATAAAATTAATTTATAATAAATCTCCTAATTCCAAAAATTAACAATTTAATCCAACATTTCGGTCAACTTTTAAAAATTCGATAAATTATAAAAACTACATTTTATTAATTAGGAAAATTTAGAACCCTACCTAAATGAATATGGATGAGCCAAGGATTCATAAATCAAACCATGACCTGCTCACAAATATACACTTCCACATTAATGCATGTGTGTACTTGAAATTTATCGCAACACCGAACACTAACAAACAACACTCGCAATTAGTGCGACTGGGACCAACACACACCCAAATAATGAACCGCAACCTAATTACACCATAATAACCTAATTCAAGGGGTACGAAACCAAATATTGGGTATGTAGAGTTACTCGAATATGATGGAGGAGAACCAAATTAAGCCGAATCGGGTATCCTTCAGCGGTAGTTGTTGGAATATAGACCAACGGTTCCTAAGACATCTTCTGCACCTCCTAATGTTGGAAGAAAAGAAGAAACCGAATTAATACTGGACCGTAAGGTTTCAGCCTAATAGAGACTGGCCAACATAGAGATGAAACAATATATGTGAAGAAAAAAACACATGGAGAAAGAATTAACTCACTGAGACGGGAAACTTTCATGAAGGAACTGGAAGGAACCGGGTGCACAAGGAGGTGCCAGAGGTGGGGCGGTGGTGCGCCTCACCATGGGAGAGCTGTGGGGAGGGAATCATGCCTTACCTACTATGTGCCTCACCCAAATTATTTTCTACATTAAATAATCCTAAATTAAAATAAGGATTAATATAATAATAATAATAATAATAATAATAATCCCCATTTTATTATTATTATTATCAATTTATTTATACACATATAACAAAAACCCGAAACTCACAATTTGACACATCATTTAATTAAATTAATATCCAATAGAATTTAATAAAATAAATTTTTTTACTCATTATTATTTAATTAAATTATCTCAACATAATTTAATTAAAAAAACCTGGACACCTCATTAATCATCATTTAATTAAATTTATTCCATCTGAATTTAATTAAATAATTCCTCTTATTAATTCTATTTAATTAAATTATCTAAACATAATTTAATTAAATTTTCTAAACATAATTTAATAAAATTAAATACCCCAACTCATCAACATTAATTAATAAAATTATATAAAACTAAATTTAATTAAATAATAACCCCCATTTTACAATGACTATTTAAATTCTTCTTAAACATCAATATAATTAAATAAAACATCTATTTAAAATTAATTAATTTAATTTCCTTTTACCTTAAATTCAATTAAATTAAACCCGAACTCCTCAGTTAAAAAAAATTTAAATTTTACCATTTATTATTACCCTTCTTTGATAACCCCCAAATCCTCATTTATAAGTCATTTAATTGAATTTACATTATCTTAATTTAATTAAACAAAGACTCAATCTCATCATCATTTACAACAAATTTAATTCTTTTCATAAATTTATTTTAATACATTCTCTATCTCAACGTCATTTGGAGTTCTTCTCTTTATAGCATGGAGAGTGTTTGATGTGATATTACATCAATCGGTTCATGGAGTTGGTTTGTTTTTCTTATGGGGTAGTAATGAAAGATCAGCTAAAACATGAGAAGTATATGTAGGGTTTAAAATATATATTAGATTATAGGTATTTATGATGAATATTTATACCCATGTGGAGATAGTAGATAGAGATATAATGGAAGAGATTAATATTATAGGTAAGATTGGTTATTCATTCCCTTATCTTACACAAAAAAATAGCTCCATTGAAATTCAGAGAAAGAAGGGGAAGTGGATAGCTCAATGCAGGAGTGGTGGAGGTGGTTCTCAATAGCATTCCTCTTCTGCATAATTAGTTATAGATAGTAGAATTCCATTGAATTTCAATTAGTGTGACATGGTTGGAAACATATGGAATTCTGATTCTATGCCTGATTATATGTGAAAAAGTTATGGATTCTCTATTAATCTTCTAAAATTCATCCAGGATTTTTCAACCCATCATTATGGTTATGGATGATCATCTTCAAAAGATACTGTAGTGAAATCAGAAGTTTCAGATTCTATAGGGGACCAGCCACATACCTCATAAGATAATCCCCTTCACTTATAGGATTATTTTTTTGAATAGGTTGACCTAGGTCCAATGAATATGAGAGGTAAATTCATTGTTTCATTGTCTATATAGAATAATTTAATTGATATAGGAGCCTCTCACTCATTTTTATCTACCCAAATTTATGACTTGTTGAAACATCCATCAAATATTATATAGTTTTTCATAGAGTTAGTGAATCCTCTTAAAAGGATGAAAAAACACAGGTTTCTATGTACGACATGCTCTAATTTGATAGATAATGAAATATAAGTATGGGATTTACTTGGTCTCGATATGTACATATTTTATGTCATCATTAGGATGGATTAGCTTACTTCTTATCTTACAGAGGATGATTATAATCATAAACATGACATATTACATACTACTAATGGGAGAACTTAGGTGTTTCAGGGTGAGTGTGATCCATGGTCTGTTCATGCTTGACCTTCCCATCTAGTGATTGGGAGATTGTTCTCCATTGGTGTGTTTTATCCCAATATGGTTTCTTCTCTTATTGAACTTTATGGGGTTATTTAGGACATACTATATTTTTAATAAACAGATTCTCTTGTCATATTACAGATTTGGAGGTGGAGTTCAAGATCAAATTAGAAATGGGTATGCAACAATCTCGATAACGTCCCTCTATAGGCATCCTCTATGATCATTACCAGGAATTATGATAGTTTACTTCAAATTATTCTAGGCTATGAAAAGTTTTATTAGGTGATGATGAAGAATATGTATCCTTTTCCCCATGTGGATTATTTTTTTGCTTATTTAAAGTGGTGAAGTAGTTATGGAAGAACTATATTTTTTTGGGTGTTCATTAGCTCAAGTTTAAAATGTATGATATAATGAAGATGGATTATAAGAGATGGCCTGACCATTATAGATATCATGTTATTATTTTTATTCTAAGAAATTCATTTACATTTTTTATATATATGATGATCCATATATTTGATCAATATCTTGAAACCTTTGTCATCATGTATTTGGATGATATATTTCATTACTAAAGATTCAAGAATAATTACAAAAAAAGGGTAATTTTGATGATGAAAATACAATTTTCAATTAGTCCTATATAAATAAATAATTACAATAGAAAATTAACTCCATTATAAAAACATTTGGCGCATATTCACTCCATTCCATGGGAAAAATATTTATGAAATCTAAGAGCGAGTGATTTTTAGATTTTTCATTATTAGTATCCAAAAATGAACCTATATCTATTATTAATAAATTCCATTAAAAAATATCCCCAAAATTCATCTTTCATCCTTGAAATAAAATCCATATTTAATAACCAGTCACAACTAATAACAAATTAAAAACCCATGACCTACTTTCTCCTCCCCAATTCTTTCGATCGCACCCCCCTATCTTGTAGTGAACCTTAGAATACTGCCCCCTCCCATATCCCTTATTGCAGTTTATTTTTTATATCTTGGTTGAAATCATCAACATACTAACACTTCTTATATATTACTTTATAATTTTTGTGATTTTTTTCATTTAATATTTTATGAAGTAGTTTTGGAAAATGCTACGTTAAGATGTTTATCCGATTTTTATGATTAACATAGAATTTAGGGTTACTACAAATTTATTATTCTTTATTTGGATGTTAATCATGTCAGTAGGAGTTATTTCAATTGATTTGAGGTATTTTATTCAATTTTTAGCCTTTAGATTTAATAGATTTTTCTGTTCTATATTTTAGGTTACCAAAAGTATATTATTTTCTATTAGTATTATAAATATATTTAATACGTAAATTATTTAGGGATGTATAATATTAAAAGAATTTATACAAATCCATTTAATTTTAGAACTATATTGCATGATGATTGTAATATTATTTTTGATGAATTATGATAATACATTAATTATGGAAGTGATTTAGATACATGTTTTATTTTTATATTATAAATGTATTTCATTTTTTTTATTCTATGAGAATTTTGTTCTGTAATCATTTGGATATATATATATATTTGTTTCTGTATATATATGAACTCATGAATATACATATATAAATTTTATGAAAACGATGTATGATTTTTGATATATATATATATATTTGAATGTATGTATGTATACATGCAATGATTTGAAATTTATATTTCACTACAAAAAAATGGCTTATACCAACAGATATTTATTGACAGATAATATATATGTTGGTAAAAATGATCAATTCCAACAAATATTAAGTTCTATTGGTATTGATTTTATGTACCAACAGTTGTTGTTACCTATAGTTATATGTGTAGATATTGATCATTTAACACCAACAAATAATTTACATATGGTTAAATATATTACTTTACCATATCAATACTAACATTTTAATATATGTATATTATTTTCAGTAAATGTTATAAATTATACGTATTTTAAATAAATCATATAATAATTTGCTTTCATTGCAAAATTATTTGTTTGCGATAGATGAAATATATATCAGATATAAAATTGATGATAAATGATTATAATTTTGGAAAACCCAAATAAGATTGATTGTAGACTTGAAAAAACTAAAAAAAATTAAGTTACATATATATAATTTCATTATTTGTATATTATATACTTTTTTATTTATAATGTATATAAATTTAAAATATTATTATTTATATATAAATTATATATAAATGTGCTATATATCATGATATATTTTAAAAATTATACCAATAAGATGACTCTTCCATAAATTAAATGTCTCAAACAACAGTGTTCACATCACCATTATCATTTTTATTGTGATGCTCTAACACGAATAAAATACTTATATTTTTCTAAATTGTGTGTAAGTCCTATAAAAATGTTATTATTATTAGTATTATTATATTTTATTTTTTCCTCTCGAATTTCACCCCACCCCATCCCTTTCCTGTTCGTGTTGCGTGCCCTACCCAGAGGTATCCCCGACTGCGCACCTCCCTCCTCCGACCATGTAATATGTCCATCTCTCCTTCCTACTTCGTTTATTGTCTCCCTATGTTATCTTTTCTTCTCCTCCTCTCTCTTTTTATTTTTTCTTTATGATTTTTCATCTATTCATTGCGGTGTGTGTGACCAATACAAACCCTATCCCAATTTTGGGTATTTTATTTGTTGATTCTTGATGGTTAGGGTTTATGTGCATCGATTGAGGTCAATTTTAGACATTATTTTTTAAGGTGTTTCATGGTAGTGGAAAATGTTTATTTTCGCATTTGTTGATGGTGTTTTAGGCATTGGTAGTGTATAATCAATTTTAGGTTACTGTATAATCTATTCATTTTAGCTTATTTTTAGCTATGTTTGTCGATTCTTGATCAATGCTAAACTTTTCTAACTGTGAAGCATCAACATCCAGGTCATGTACCATCATGTAACTAACACTCCCATCATCCATGACCACATCAACCTACCTCCCACGGAACCATCACCCTCTATGAACTTTTTTATCTTTCCTATCCTTTAACATCACCTGGAAAACACCACGTGGATGATTCTCGCATCCCTTGATGTAGTAAACAATTCCAAGCTTCAATCATTCCACTTCAATTTCTACTTCAAATTCTGAACACAAATTCACATAAGATCACATTTTAGTAGTAGTAAGCCTGTGGAAAATTTTAACAGTGGAAGGAAACGACGGATGAGAATCATCACATCCACCTCATGTTTATAGATTGTATTAGTTTAGATATGTATAACAGTTGATATCGATACTGAATTTCATTTATAAATTGAAAACCACCATGATATATGTTTGTGATTAAGTAGTAGTTGTGTTTCATGTTAATACCAAAGTTTATTTTAGTATTTATAATTAATTATTGTACATGTTATTTGAAAGATAGTTTCATTGTAAATTTATTATGTTTTTTTAGTTGTTAATGAATGCTATGAAACTTAATTTTTGTTCCCATAATAATGGATAAATTTTTGGAAACTGTTCTTGGAAATTAAAATAAATTTTGGACTTCTCATTGTGTCATGCATAAACAACATACATATTGTTACCTCATTGACAAGTTTTCTCCTCTTCAAAGGGGTTATGCCTATGTTAAAAATTTAATATTATAAAATAACATAAATAAGTGGCATCATAGAGAAGTAATTATTATTTTTTAAAAATAGAGTTCATGATGTGTTTTATAATAGAGCCAAACATTCATATAAATTTCATGGAAGTGGAATTAATTTTTTAGGTGTTCTCCGAATATTGTTGATGCAATGAACATGTTGTGATTGAACAGATTCACTAGAGGTTGATTCTTCATTTTTTCTATTTTTGAGAGAAATTTCTCTATTATTCATATTAATTGAGATTATTATAGGCCATACATTGGATTTTACATGTGTTCGTGTTGTGTATAATTGAATTGTATGACATTAGTAAAATTATGGAAGACAATCAAGGTGAGTGAAGAGTTCCTTGTTTCTAGATATTATTCCTTCAATGGTAAGGCATTATTATTCCTTTTTATTTTTCCATATTTAGATACTGTTAAAAAATATTTTATCTGGTGGTGCCTTTTATTAGAACCTTTTTTCAAATTATGGTGTTATATTCTTATTAAATTTTCGAATTTACTGGAGCATCATTTCGGTGTTTTGGTAATCTTATTATTATTTTTAGACAGACAATGGAATTGAAGCTGTATATGTTTTCTCAGGTTAGGTGAAGTAATTTTTATGCAACAACATTGATTGGTCTTCTATGAAAGTAGTCATACATGTGAAAATAGAATTCCTTGCAATCACCTATATAAGTAGCACTCAGACAGTTATAATGTGTAGTTTGGGAAGTTGGATTAAAGGTAACACAAAATACCCTGGGTCCATTTGTATGTTACCACATTTCAAGAAAATTGAATGTAAATACTTTTCCATAGGTACACCATTCCATTTTTTTTCATTTACGTCATATGGTGAATCACTTTGGCTGTTGGAACATTATGATGATGATATAGTTTTATTAAACTAGAAAACTATTTTATAATGATTATATACTTCTCTTAATTTAGTAAAAATTAGGACTTTTTGAATCTTCTAAATTGTATCATTTTTTTTTATTTTCAAGTCATGCAATCAATTTGTTAATGTAGAGGGAACATGCTGATGTCCATGAATCACATTGATTCTAGGTATCTTTATACTTCAGAAGATAAATTGAAGCAATTACAGGTAACATGATATTTTGAAGTAGGTGAGTTGATTTTTAATTTCAACAAAAAACAATAAATTTAAAATTGATAATAAATAAGCTATATATGGAATGTGAAATTAATAACCAAACTCATGGAATTGCATGGGGGATTCTAGTAAAGATTTGGAATATTTCATTTAGGCTACATCAAATCCTTTTTTCTTCTTAGTGGCTGCGATATTGAAACATAATTGACCCTTGATTTCATTTCATTCTCTGTAGAATTATCCACAACAGATGAAGGGTAAGTTCATCTTATTAATTTTAATATATTATTTTGCTCTGTAATTCATTAGCTATTTGGTTTTCTTTTTGTCAATCATATGCAGAGGAGGGTATCCGATTATAGTAATGGATATAGATCAAATGGGGTGGGTGTGCGAACAAATAAGAGTTCACTTCCCCTTTTCTATTCCTTGATAATGTATACGTCTCAAAAGGTGATGTAGGGAGACATAAAAGATGTTATTAGCCACCTCTTCAATTTTTGGGCATGCCCACATCCAGATCATAATGGAGAAGTAGTTATATCATTTGATTATGTCATAGGTAAGATTTTGTTTTTGTTTTTCACTAGCTAAGAATATTTTTAGAATAATTAATCTAAAAAATAACTAATAAAAATATTAGTATAATTATGTAATTAGCCATCTAAACAGATATATTCATTGGAAATAAAAAAATAGAAATTGGATTTCATTAAAACATAGGAAAGTAGTGTTTGGTTTAGGATTGTTCTAAAATAAAACCCCATTTTTATATAACATCTAGTTCTCTTATATTTAATTGACCTTATTCTATGCTTTATTTCCCAAAATATCATCGGATTGTATTCTTATGTTACTTATAAACTGTTTAATGACATGAATGCTGCAAATAATGTTTTGAATGGAATGGATTTATAAAAAATGTTTGTGTTTTTACCTCAGGTTGTAGGAAATGATACCTTTAATGCTTTCCAAATAGCAGAAAAACCTGCTTCATGTGGCCTGTGTAGAACTGGTACAGGTGGTTTTGTGTGGGAGAAACAAACTTATACATGACATCACCCCTTTTCTGCTTCAATCTACTTTCTCAGAAATCACAATGTCCATTCCAAATACCATCCATCTTCAAAAAGGGGACTATAACAACTCTGTTGGGGACATCACTATACTCACACACCTCAATATCCAAGGTAACCACACCCACTACTGGCATGCTTGATGTTAATTTTGATCTCCCCATTCATTTGATAGAAAAAGTGCAACATAGATGTCATTTCCAATGCCAACCTTGGTCTAGCGTTCTTTAGGGTCATCACCAGGGATCATAATAGAGTAGTTATTAATTTTTCTAATGTGCCTTGTGGACATTAGATTTCCATCAAAGATGAAAATATAATGTAAAGATTACAGTGACTCATAAATGACCCAGTGGTGATCTTATAAAACCGATTTTAAATTTCTATATTAATTATCATTGAAATGAATTTGAGTTTGACTATATGAGGATTTATAATCTTATTTTTTTATCTAGTTTGAGATAAGGGAAGAGATGCTTTAATTGACAAGTGTATGAAAGTGGACTTGATTACATGAGAGGTGAACAAGCCATGATGGTGGAAACATTATATAGAAGTCTAATTTTATCTGTAAGCACAAGTAGGAGAAAAGGGACCTGCAACAAACATCATAGGGCATGCTTGGTGAACCATGTCATTGACAATCATCTCCTAGATGTCTACTTCCACCCACAAGTATAAGTGTAAGAAAAGATACTTGGAATTAAGGGATCATGCTTACATGCATGGATGTTGTCGCAAGCATGGGGGTAGATCTTATTGGGGGGTTTAGCATGGGGGGGTTGGGATCCTATTCGGGGGATAACATATTTGTATTTATTCATTTTGTAATGAATTTAATTATTAATATAATTAATTTTAATAGGTTTGTACATGTGTTAAAATCTTCTATGGTTTATTAATTAAAAAATGTATTAAATATGATTATTTAATAAATATAATATGATATTTTATTAGAATTTTTTTTATAATTTTTATTCAAAAAAAAAATTATAAAAAAATATTATATATTTGTAATATTATTACCAACAGAAAAATGTGTCACTACATCTGTTGGTAAGAACTATAACCAACATATATATTATCTTTTGGTATTATTAAAATTGCAACAGAACTATTTTTATCTATAACAAAAACATTTAGCGACAGAGTTTTTACTAACAGTTTAGTGATAGGGACATATATGTTGGTAAAACATTTTACCAACCTAAAATGTACTTTAACCAACAGATATTCCCATGTTGGAAAAAGTGATTTATTTTGTTGTGTTTGTTTAAGAAAATGAATTAGAATATATTTAATGTCTTTATTTTTAATTAATAAATCCTGATATATATATATATATATTAACATGTGAATATATATATATATATAAGTTTTTAAAAACATGTATGGTTTTTAAAAAATAAATTTTTATATAAAACTACATGTATGGTTTCTGATATATATATATATATATATATGTATATTAACATTTGAATATATAAATATAATCATTTTAAAAAATTAAGGTTTTGGATATATATATATTTGTGTGTGTGTGTCTGTGTATATGTATGTAAGTATATTTTCATGTGAATATTCATATAAAAACATTAAAAAACATATAATATTTATGATATTTATATATATTTGTATGTATACATCCATATATTTGAAAGGTATATTTTTTTAAAAAAATATATTTGATTAATAAACCATGTAATATATATATGTATATATATATATATTAACATGTGAATATTTTTATATAAAAATTTTAAATAAATGTGTATGGTTTTTGATATATGTATATATGAATGTATGTATGTATGTATATTTATATATATTTGATATGTAATTCTTTTACAAAAATGTTTTAAAATATATTTTATTTAGAAATTTTATAATGTATATATATATATATGTGAATATTCATATATAAAAAATTAAAATACATCTATGGTTTTTGATATATATATACACGAATATATGCATATTGATTTTATATGTATTTTTGTTTAAAAAACATGTAAAAATAATTTTGATGTATATATTTGATAAAGAAATTATCTAATATTTATTAAACACTTGTTTAAAATTAATAAATAATCACTATTAATTAATAAATAATTATACCAATTAGTATGAATTTAAAAATACTTTTAATAATTACGCAATTTTTTTCATACCTGGAAATAATATAAAAAATTTGGATAACTATTTTAAAATCAAAATTTCTGATACAAATATTGTGTTAATTAAATTAATTAGTATCAATCATTAAATAATTTATAATAATTAATAAATAATTAGCCAATATTAATAATAATTAGTAAATGTTATTACTAATTACTAAATATTATTAACCATTTTTAAATTTTATAAAATTTTGATAATTTGTAATAAATTGTATAAAAATATATATATGAAATCATAATTTGACATAACTAAAATATAGTAATAATTATTAATTAGTCATAATGATTAATAATTATTATTATTTGTATTTTTTAGATATTTTTGGACATGGAGTAGACACCATGTTATATTACACCGTCATGATTATACAAATTATCATAAAAATCCCTACAGATCATGAATAAATATTATCTTTATTGAGGGTTTTGAAACATTTATATCATTTTAATTATTGAATTCATAATTTTTATTCTGAATAAACAAATAAGTGTCCATATAATAAATATGACCTTAATAGAGTTGAATTTTTTTGTAATGATGGACATCATCCACTACATTTTGTTTTTTGTAAATATTATACATTTTTGTATAACCACGGTAAACATAATTCAGTTGAAAATGATTTATTTTTGGTATTGGATCCTTCATTTCATAATTTAGTATATGAGGCTACTGACCCATATATTCTGGAATCAACAACTCATAATGAAATTCCAAATCCTAATTGTGAACCATCACAATTTTTCAATTTGTTTAAAAATTATGAGAATGTTTTATATTCATGTTGTTAGATGAGAAAATACGAATCTATGAAAAAATTTATATCTATTAAATTTCATGATGGAAATATAAATATATATATAGTGCTATTATTTTCAAGACATCTGAAGAAGAACATTGATGTTTATTTGAATCTACTAAGTGACGAGTTAATATTATTATTGAATAATGGTGTAACTAAATCTGATATAGTTTTAGATAATAATTTTACATTGAAGGATTCATTAATTTTCATGATCAATTAATTTATGGAATATGGTTTTTTATATGGATAGAGTACACATGGCCTAAAATTAAATATGTACTACATTTATGAGAAAAAGGAATGTATTCTTGGTAATGGGAGAAATACTAGTTATTTTTATTTTCATAAAATAATTATTCGTATGTATAAATATTTTCCAAGAAACACAAAATAGTTTTATAGAAGAAAGAATTGACATAGATGTACCTTCGATAGTTCTCTCAGTTATTCAGGTAATGTCTGCCATATTTTCATTAACTCTTGTTACTTTCAACCAACCACAAAGAAACAAAAATATATGGTATTGGGATAGATCATAATTGGATAAAGAATAATAATTTTTTGGCCATCCATATTGATTTGATTATATGAATTTTATTATATTATATATAATGTATATTGAGAATATTTTTTTGTTAGCATATTTTATACCATGTTGGACAGACCTGATAAAATCAAAGATAATGTAAAGGAATGGTTGAATCATTCCAGGTTTTAGAAATTTCATGAAAATAAATTATTATAAGATGAAATATGACACAATTAAAAAAATATAAAAGAAGATTATTTATATTCTAAATAACTTCATTTATCACTCAATTAGTAGATTTGAGATTTGCAGTTTCCAAATGGTTAGGATTCTAATTTTTCTAATTGTGTCATAAATGGGAATATAATCAAGTTAAAATTAATATATTCTATGTAATAATGGAATGGTTACTTCTATATAGTCTTTGAAGGAAATTGAATTCTATAATCTCAGACGTGTTAACCAAAATATATGATTTCTTCTAAGATGTTTTTTAGAAAACATGATATTATAATTCATTGAGTATTTTTGAAAACAATGTTATTTTAATTCTATATATATTAACGAAATTCTTACAACCAGGCTTCATTGAATCAATGGAACATTTAATATTAATTTTCCAATATAAATATAAATGTTGAGGGACGGTACAATTCAGATGGATGTACCCTCTTAATAGAGGTATGAAAAATTTAAAAAAATTATGCAATAAAGAATCAGTTGAAGGGTAAATATAATAGGTATACATTTAGAATGAAATTTAAAATCCCTTCTCTTATTATTTTCAATTATAATATTTTTCAAAACATAACGTGGTGGGTTATGATGAGACAAATATTGATAATACCACAGGCCAACAACTGCCTATTTTTAATCATCATGAGCTTGGTTTTAGTGGTAAATAGGAATGTTGGATTTAATATGAATGACTACACATAGATAATATATTTTATGTTCTCAATTATGAATAAATGAAATAATTTTTAATTTAAGTACACATTATTATTATTTTTTTAAATTTTTATAGTAAAAAAATTTATTTAATATTTTTTAGATAATATGATAACTATATCAAAAAATAATTTATACAAATTACCTATGGTACTCTTGAATAACATTTTGAACATAATTCTACATATTTATTTCCTAGAATAGTAAGATACGTTTCTTTTGAAGGAACATTAAATAAGTTTTTTATGATATTTGATCTTAATAATTTTTAATATTTGTAGGAAAAACAATATGAACATAAAATTTAATGTTTATTATGTGTTATCAAAAAACCTATATAGAAATTGGTAAAATATTATAATGGGTATATGGTTAATGGATTTCAATTAAATTCATTCATATAGGTTGAATCAAATAAATCAATGAATAGTAGTGTTTTTAAGAAAGGATATAATCATAAAGAATGTGAAGTTGAAAGTTATGGTATACTTGATGAAATAATTGATTTATGTTATACATGACCAAATTATGTAATAATTTTTAAATACCATTAGTCTGATACTAATCAAGGGTGTTGATTTTATCCATGACATGTAGTCTTTGACTTTAAATATAATTGTCTTCTTAAATAAATTGAACCATTTCTGTTGGAACATTAAGAACCTCATGTTTATTATAAAGATTAATGTAATGTTTTGAGAGATTTGAATTACCAGTGGGGTAATAAAAATAAAATCACATAAAAATTCGTTTATGGAAAATGAAATTGGTTCTATGACAGTGAAATATATTGAAACTTTTCATGAAAAATACCAAAATAGTTTTCTTTCTTAATGAGATATAAATATCGACGATGAAACCCCAAGTTAAGTGCTAATGATATTGATAATTTTAAAAAACTAACAAAAGATGATGAAACTAAACCTTAAATGTAAGTTGATGATAATGAACATGTGGGAGGAAGACATTGTCCTTGATAAAGATTAATAAGAAGACGAGGATTACTATATTATATTGGTAAATTTATTAGATATTTATATTTGATATTTTTATTGAAAATTATTTTTAGGTAAGACAGTTTGTTTCAGATGGATGTACATGATGATCTATTATGTTCCTTCATTGATGCTAGTAAGGATTATTTTTCTATATTTCATGTCTATATTAACAATTATTGATATGTAAGAATATTATTTTTATTATTTTGTTATATTTCATATCTATATTAATATATATTTTTACGTCAAATTATTATATTGTGGAATTTATTTATAGGTAATTATTATATTTTGGTATTTATTAGTTTATTATATTTGATATATATTTTAAAAATTATTTTAAGTGTAAAATTATTATATTATGGAATCTAACAATTTTTTTATTCGAAATATATATTAAAATTTTCTTACTTGGATGATTATATGTAAGATTGTTAGAGTTTCTCTAGATGGTTTTTTTCATTCTCCCTTTGATGTTATTCTTTCCGATAAAGAGCATGATTAATCGAATTGGAAGGATGCAATGTTTATTAAGAGGGGGGAGGGTATTTTTAGATTGATGATTCAGGAACCTATTCTAAAAAGACTCCCATATATTTATTTCGATCCTCATTTATAGAAGTATGTTATGCTATTTTAGGTATTTATTTTATATTTTTAATATTTGTAATTTCGGAAATAATATTATTGTTTTATTTTATTTTCACTATTTTTCACATTTAATTTTTTCGAAGTCTATTATGATTCTATGAAATTATATTTTTGAGTCCCAACTATAATGGGATTGGGTTTCAAATGACATTTTTCTACATATGTTCAACCATTGGATTATATGTTATTAAATTATATATATTTTTTATATTTATTTAATAATATACACTTTTTTAATTATATTTCATAATTAATGGTCTTTAGTTGATGGTAACCTTATAGGTCTATGAGATATTAGTACAATTGAATGTTTTCACCAGTTTCTAAACAAACTTATAAAGTGAGTTATGGATAGAGCATCCGATACTATTTTTAACAAGTCTTGTTTCTCCCATAAACCAGAATATATCTCAGCTTATTATTGGTATGAATTTTTATTTTACTAGATATAATATACTTTTAAGATGATTTCGTCATCTTTACATCTGATCTAGGGGAGGGAAGAGGTCACACATAGGTCTAGGATTCGTATATTTTGTATACATCGACTGCATATGGTATGAAATATTATTTATAAATTTATATATAATTTAAATATAAATTGATTTTTATATTATAAAATATGCTAGTAACCCTTATATTTTGGATTTTATAGTTTATAATATAGTTTACATTGATCCCCTTATAGGATATCTTGTCGGTGATAGATAACACCATATTTTGGTTAGTATTTTGTTTAACAAATTTACTAATATTAATTGATTATTGTTATTAATTATAATTATATTTAATGAACATATTTGGTATTGTGGTTATCCTTTCACGAGAGAGTCCATATGAGAGTGAATTATACTCAAATGTTGTGTTTGGTTTCCATGAGGATTCAAGGATACTGGTAATTATGCATGGTGTTGAGAAATACTAGGTGATCGGTATTAGTTAACAAATGATACCTATTAGTTATTATGGTAATTTTACAATGTCACCAGTTATCTTGAAAGAAACTATTATAGATTTGTTGTTATATGACTCACTATATAATGAGTGGTTGAGAGATCAAGATGAGATGATACATCGAATGTAGAGTGAGAGGGATATAGGGAGGAGGAGAATGAGAAATAATGTTAGATATATGAGAATATGTTGTGGTATATATGATGGATTATTCATGGTGTTGATATGAAGTTTCATCCCCTAATACTTTGAGTGATTATCCTCCACCTGAAACCATATTTTTGTCAGTGGGTTTTTATGATTGTTTATTCTTTTGGAATGATTAACATATTATGTGGGAAATTATTTATTAATGTTAAGTTATTTTAATTATTTTTAATTATTTGTTCATTTTAATATTTATTAAATTATTATTATTAATATATATATTTTCATGAAAATATTATAAATTGGAATTGAAATCTATATCAATAAAAATTGGGTTCTTAAAAAAATTAGATGTATTAATTTCTATGGAAAAATTGACTTTAATACTTTTTTATTTAAAAATTTTGAAGGTATTATTTACAACGGAAGAGATTATCATAAATATAATAATTATTTGTGATAGGACATCATAAAAAAATTATGACATCATATTCTATGATGGATCATTTATGATGATTTCCAATCAAAAATAAATATTTGAGATGGGATTCCATTTCAAAATAGTTATTAAATTAATGCAACGCATCAGTAGTGTGTGAGCATGAGAACAATATGAATATGTTTTTGGAAACCTTGAGGAGTCATCATCAATAATGATTTTTTTTGAAATAAAATTTCTTCATCCAAGAATCAAATTTATTACAGAACATGTTTTTTTGTCGTTGATTGTTAGTTGATCCTGATGGGGTGAAGACTTTATTATCGTAAGAGGATCCAAAAAATGTCTTTGAGATTTAGAGAATCCTTGGTCTTGTTGGATACTATCAATAGTTAATGAAGGATTTTTTAAAGTTGTTCTCACTCATGTGATATCATACCAGTAATGGTGTGAGGTTTACATTCGAAGCAATATGTTAGTCCTTTTTTGATGAGTTGATTATAATTCTATCATTAGATCCTATTATAATCTTAACTGATCCGGGTAAGTGGTTTGTGGTATACTATGATGAATATGGTGATAGTATGGGTTGTGTTTTGATGCATGATGATCTTACTGTGTACTATGAATCTCATCCTATTTGGCTACATTGGAAGAATTACCCCCTCATGATTTTGAGAATTTTGTAGTTATACATGAACTTAAGTGCTGGTTAAATTATTTTTCTGGGTCGAGGTTCATTACCATTTCTAATCATAAGTGTCTTACATATATGTTTTCTTAGAAATAATTCAATATTAGATAGAGGTGGTGGGTTTAATACCATCATATGTTCGATTTTGACACCTCGTACAACCTAGGAATGGGAAATATCATTGCAGACACTCTCATAATAAAATTACCATCACATGCATTCTTGTAACTGAAGGAAGAGTGGAACCTGCTGAGATTCTTTCCTATTATTCATATGATTGTTTAAGAGAATTTTTTAGGCATGGTTCTGTCCATTATTCAGTTATAATCATCTCTCACTAAGTTTATTCTTGTATATTTATTATAAGGATGACGAGTTCATGGGAATCATAGAAACCCTTTATGGTGGAGAGACCATTTTTGGTTCATTTCTCCCTTTTGATGGTATTCTCTATTTTGGGGATTGGTTTTCTCTCTTAACATCTACAAGGAGCTAATACATTTTTGATTTTCATATTCCATAAATTTTTTTTCATCCAGGAATTATGAATATGTATTATGACATGATTTGACATTTATGGTGGTCGTGTATGAAGCATGAAATTATAGATTATCTGTCACACTATTACAATTGCTAACAGACAAATTGAAATCCTTTGAATCCTTATGTTTTACTCCATCCTCTTCTAGTACTACTATAGAAATGTGATTAGTTGTCAATATACCTCATTTTTGGATTACTGTAGATTCACCAATGGAATAATTCTATATGGGTGGTGGATGATCAGTTGAAAAAATCATCTCATTTTATTTTGATCAAAGAAACTACCAAGGTTAATGATCTGAGTATGTCGTATGTGCAGGATATTGTGAGGTTAAATGTGGTCTCCCCTATAATCTTATCAAATAGGGATTCTAGGAATACCATGGTTCAGGAAGACCCTCCAAGATACAATAGGTACTTAGGTCTGGTTATGTATAGCTTATGTCATGAGCCTTCTCAATGGGGATCATGCCATGACTTCCCCAAGCTTGCCTGTAGTAGGATAAGGGATGGAGTTTAGTGTCGAGTATGAATTTCACTCACATTAAAGGCCTTATCCTAATATACCTATACGCACAAATACATCATCAAGCCTATACAATGCTTAATTGTTAAAAAAGATAAACCATACATGCATACATCAAAATCCCACATCCAAAGTATAAAAATATGTACTAAAATAAACTACGTAAAAATAAAATCCAACCATAATGAGTCTGAAAAAAGATCCAAATTAAAGTATATATGGGGACTATGGTCTAGGTGAACATAAGAATAATGCATATTATTTTTGGATTATTTGGATCTTCTTAGTCTCAGTCCCTCTATGTATCCGTAAAAATGATGATTGTATGCATACGAAATGGAATGTGTAGATAAATCCCATATAGGGGCGAGGATAACAATACCCACTATGTCATCCTGAAATCACTAAGCATATAACAAAAACAATTAAAATCATATCAACATAGGTTTGTGTGTACAAAAAATATAAAAATAATATCCAGATATAATCAATAACGACACACTGTCTCAAGGTGAATTCATAATCATAATGCCAGTATAAGAATATTTCATGAAGGTTCCACATATTAGTATTCTATAATAACACAATCCACAAGTCACATAACAGTGATGGAATTATTTTGAGTTATACTACTCATCAGGTCCAATAATAAGATGTATAAACTAGATTTATAAATAAAAATATACATAATTAAGGATCACACCCAAGGACATGGGGTATACCAACAACTAAATGCCGAATAACACATCTAAGTATAGGATCGATTCCTATATAGTATTGGTCACAATGACACAAACATCTCTACGTAGTGAAAGATAATGATAGAGGATCTCACTCTGATCCACACAAAAGGATTCCAAAAACTCTATACAATAATTCCCCCTAAATTTATCACTATCCTAAGTATTGGACTTGTTTCCACACTAAAACTCAGGGAGATGATCAAGAGTATAAAGCCTAACAAAACCTGACCATGATACCATGGAAATGGTTTTTATGACTTTTTCAAGGGAGTACATAGTGTTTACTAGTAGTACATGATGTGTCCCTTTGGAAATAGGTCTTTACCTTTTATCATGACCATTTCCATTTATATTTAAGAGTACACGATGTTTAAGAGACCATATACTCTTGACCGTGTCAAGGCACATGGACATACCCATGTAAACATGGCTTGGTAGTGTTTGTGTTGAAGTAAATAGTGCATCTAATCCTTTTAACCTCTATCCATGTATGTTTACCCTCCATGGTACGTACTAATCCACCAAATAATGTCACACACCAAGTAATAGGGGTCACATGTTGTGTAATATATAACATTCTATTGAAACACTAGTTCCACACTAGGGGTCCCAAATGCCACGTAATCTTGGATTTCACACTGTGTGTTATGAGATTTTCTAAAATCCCAAATCCATTTTCATGTGAAATCATCCACTCTTATGGTTGTTGATCAGGACACTCCTCATGCAGGAAATCAAGTAACACCAACTTTTAAGTCTTTTCATCAACGAACATATGAATCCAACCATTAAATGCATGGGAAATACATCTCTTGCTTCTCATAGTAAATTCACATTGAACGTGCATGAAGAAACTCTAATTAGGTCTCAATATGTCATTTTAGATTCATCCCGTCATTGATATGATCCAAATTCCAAAATATCAATCCATTACGCAATGAAATAGATTTCAAAAGAATGGATTATCAGTATTTTTCAAATAATGGGCTAAAGGATTTTCCTACAATTAATGAATATCAAGGGAATAAATTCATAACCACAACATGAGGGATGAACTTAAGATTATTTTAATGTTTGAATCGATTCATTTATGTTGGAATGAAAAATAAAGAGATAATAAAAAATGATCAATTCATCAAATAAAACCCAACAAACAAACCCATCCCAAAATACGACCGATCCTCAAATTAATTCAATGGTCGATTGGTTTGCGTTCACCATAGAAATAAAAAATGGGGAATAAATTCCAAACAAAATAAACATCCCATATTAATATGTACTGAATACTGAAAAATAATGAATCAGTGTCATTGTCTTTGGTGAGGTCATTGAATTCCATTTCACACCGGTTATCAGTCATTGAATCGTTTTTCATTTTCCAATAGAATTTTATGCAACGAATCTAACTGATCTCTAGTATTATATAGATAACCATGATATTTACCAAATATGTATACTTATAGAAATAATTTGGTTTTTATGTCATTTAAAATTAAATAAATTAATTTTATTAATTTATTTGTTACCCATGTCTGTGATAAATTTTCATCATACACCCCATTCCAAAAAAAAATTATATCAAGCGTAGAGTGCAACTGATTCTATAAACTCAATGAAGACATCCTATTTTCTATCTGAACCTCATTTACTAATTTATTCAACTTTTTTAGGAAAAACTGCCGATATGAAAATTTAATATATTTTAAAAATTAATTATGGGCACAATAAGCTTCATAATATCACTACATATCTACATATAGCATTGAAAATGATCCATATAATATTAAAAAACAACACATGAAAAAATTGGTGTTGTTATATTCTCCCCACCCCATGGATTGGTTTCCCTGAATGGAAAAAAAGGCCACACAAAACTATGTGAGTATTGTGCACACATCTGAGTCTCCCACTCCTAGGTGATCTCTTGAAGATTCTCATGCTACCGCTAAACATGAACAAAGGAAATTGATCACCCAAAAAGGATCCTCTCATATTGATCCTCAATCTATATTGAGTACATAGAAAAGGAGGAACCATCTTCGATGTCTAGCTCACCACAGTCAATAATGTGAGATAGGTCACGCATGTACCTCCTCTTGAATGAGACATAGAAAAATCATGTACATAGTCTTACCACAGTAGTAGAGATAAGTGGTATTCCACTTCACCAAAAATAGAAAATATCTGGAAAGGTCTAATGAATATCAGATCTAGCTTTCCATCCTGACCAAAACTCCATAATCCACATCAAGGTGAAACTCGTAGGAACACATGGTCTCCCACCAAGAAATCCAAAGGCCTCCATCATTGGTTATAATAGTAATTATAAAAAATATATAAATTCCTTATACACTCCTATATTATATAGGAATTTTCTTTAGTATCTCTCACAAACTCTAGTACCATAAGTTTCGAATCACCTAGTTCGGTCCAACATAGTTCTGACTTGAAGAGACACCCCCAAAATGTCATAATTGGTTCGAAATTGATGGTGAAATTGTAAATTTTTTCACATAAAAATTACACCAACTATAGTTGATCCTCTCAACTATTTCTAAAGTCTATAATTAAAGACTATAAAATTTTATCGAATACCTAAATGGTATGCTCAGTCTGGCTGTTAGTCTATTGGTGAAAATATACGCTCCAAAACAGTAATGCACCAAAGCCTCTTATAATCCATTCCATAACCAATATGTGATGTGGGAATCATGATCATAAATTATCATAAAGGAATACATATGTAGTTAGACTATCTCCTGCTCATATAGGTGTCCCAATCTCTCTATTGAAAATATTCCCAAATTTCTAGTAAGTGGGCCAATTTGGTGAGTTGGTCTACGATCACATATATAGAATCAGGTCCCACGGACAAAGCTGGTAATATTGTCATGATTTTCTTGAATATCTTATCCAAATTTCACAATATAACCTTATGGTTTTTATCTAAACTCAAGTAACCTAGTGCTCAGCCTTCACATGATGACATGTTAGACATCGAGATACAAACTCTACAACTCCCTTCTTCATCTATGACAACAAAAACTAAAATTGGTGTCCTGGTACATCTTTACCACACATGTATATACATAAAAATTATATGTATTAAAATATTTCAAGACCTTCACTCGCAACATCACTAGTACCATCCTGAATCCCTTGAAAATAATGACTTGTTCCCCACCTTCAAAAACCCCTCAGGATCAAGTCTTTTGGATATCTGAGTGTGTAAAATCCCACAATCAAAATCCCCATGATGCGCGTCACTGAATAACTATAAAATTGGAGGGGTAAAAACCATAAACAAGAGGTAAGATGATCTATATCCATCCACAAAAGATAACTGTAATGAGAAAAACATCTCTGACACCCAATTCAACCATTGCATACAAGATCTCTTACTAAGAGTTTCTGCTACTACTTTCCCTTCCCCAGAGTATATACAATTTCAAAGCCATAATCCTAGAAGAAATATATTCATCGACTCTATCTCAATTTATGATCATTCCATGATAATATATATTTGAGACTCTTATGGTAAGAATATATGATAAACTTCTCACCCATCAGGTAGTGTCTCCACATCTTCAGTGTGAAGGCTACCACTGCTAACTGATGATTTTGGGTCTTTTAGTTCTGCTCATGTTGTCTCAAATTAGGTGAACCATAGGCAATCATAATCTTACTCTGCATCAGAACACAACCAATCTCCGTTCATTATACACCATAGAAAACTATGTACTGAACACCCTCCTATGGTAATCTCAAGATGGGAGTCATCATCAATCTATGCCACAATTCCTTGAAAACCTAATGAAACCTCTCATTCCACATGAAAGGTTTCCTATTTTAGGTCAAAGATGTCATGGAAGTTGATATCCTGGAAAAATTAGTTATGAATATTTGATACAATCCTTCCAACCATAGGATGCTCTGAACCTCCATCACATTCTGGGTTGGCTCCCATGATAACACTACCTAAAACATCACTGAGTCCATTGCTACTCTGTTTTACGAAATTACATATCCCTAATAGTGTAACTCATGTATCCATAACTGTAACTTCATTATATTCCTATAATTATTTTACTCTCAGAGTTAGTCTACAACCAACTTCAAGTGTCTTGATATAACCTCCTCGAATGCTAAGAACACTAGGATATAATTGATTAAGACTACAATTAATCGATCTAAAAAGGGCCGAATGATCTGTTTCATGAGTCCCATGAACACAACATAGAAATTAATCAGACCAAATGAAATAACCAAGTAATCATAGGGACCATAGTGACATATTAATTCCATCTTTGGTATATCATCATCTAATACTTGTAACTTGCGATATCTTGATTTGAGCTCCATCTTCAAGAACAATCACTATCCTATAAATTGATCAAAGTGTCCATTGATCTTTAGTAGTGGATATTTATTCTCTATAGTAACCTAGTTTAGGTGATGGTAGTACATACAAAAACACATGCCCCCATATGCCTTTTTGGTGAACAGAAAATGGGGCTGCCCATGGTGAAACATCAGGTCTAACAAATCCCTTCCCCAACAGGTACTCCAACTACACCCTTAGCATGAAAAGCTCAATATAAGGAATATGATATACTAGAATTGATATTAGGTTCTTCTCTGGGTGAATATCAAGGAAAAAGTCTATATTTCAGTAGAGAAGAAAACCTAAAACATTCTAAGGATTGACATACTCATACTCATCCACCACTATAAGGAACTATAAACTCATAGAACCCACTTCATAAAGTGTCATATTATCTAATTAAAGAGTAATCATTTTCACCCGCCTATTTAATCGTATATCCTGCACTATCTGAGTTTCCCTTTCACCCATAAATAAAAACATGGTTCAATCACTTTAGACACACCACAACCTTTTCCTAAAACAGTTATCAATAAATGAAATTTAAATAACCAGCCTATAATTAAAATTAAATCATAAGGCATCATCAATTATATAAAGATATTAAAAAATAATCTCTATCCTCAATGTTCTAGGTCACACTATCGAAATTTTGTGTGGTTGTTGAGTCATCTCCAATAAGAGTATCCAAACATAGGGGTTGATCTAGGGCTAAAAAAATATCTAATTCTCAATCCCCGCGTATATATATATATATATGAATATATAGTAATAACTCAAAAATGATTCTATCAATTATAAATACAAGGTATAAATGACCTATATCATACCTCGTGTCATCCATGGATCCTCTAGGTCATAATCCTTTTCCATATGCTGGTTCCCACACCCCATCCTCTAACCCTCAGAGCCTAGCCTGGACCACCTGGAGGTGTTGGTGCTAACAAGTCAAAGAATCTACCACCTCCAACTCCCATCATATATAATATTCAAAATTTGATTACCTATGGGCCCATATTCTTCTATTTCTACTTTTATCTCGGTGTCCAATCCACCTTCTCCCTATCATCATTATGACAGGTTAGACAATCTCATGAAAAATGTCCCCTTGCATCATAAGATTGCAACCGCCTCTACCTAGGATGACTATACCCATCCTAGGAGCCCCGAAACATAGCCCATTTTTCAATGGATTCCCTACTAAAAATATCATATATATTGTTCCTCAATACTGATGTTGGGTCCATGATTCCAAATTCCCTTCTCTTGTGTTCCCACTATCAACAATAATTATCTATGTATTCTTAGCTAGGAAACCCTCGAACACGAAGTCAAACTCTAGCACCACTATATAGGTAGGAATTTATAGAGGTATACAGATGGATTTGATGTCTCTATGCATTCCTGACTTGATGTTTTGGTCCCAAAATAAATAATCACGAACCATATCAATTGAGTACATAGAGAGATTGGTGAACCATGATGAATACTGATCCACTATCATACTACCTTGTTGAAGTTGTATAATATTATGGATGTCTATAACCCTCAATATAGTAGGATAGGAATTCTTTATGAATAGGCACTCAAACTATGATAATGCTAGGTTTTTATCATCATAATATCGGGTCTCTAAACCCCACCATATTCCTGTAGAGTCAAAGATAAGGCTTGACTCTAGAACAACAATATGATATTTTGGTGTCAGAAAAATATAGAAAACAATATCCCAACCACCATAAATTCTTAAACCTCCTATGGGTCGAGATCAACTCATAACCTAAGGGATCTCAGTCATTGAAACTCATGATGTGCACTCAACCCACACACCACATTTTATGGTACTATTGGTACAACATACTACTAAATATGTGGTATAACTAGTGCACCACTTGGTGGTAATACCTTCATTAAAAACCCTTCTATTGATGCCTCATCACTAAGGGAATCATACTTATGATATTGATGTTAAATCCCAACTAGAATACATCATTGGGGAATCCTTAAATAGACAATATATACCATAATTAATGTGTATATCTAGAGAGATGACTCAAGAAGGACATATATACCAAAACCCATTCTTATATGATTAATGTACTAATATTTTTTTCCGTTTAACCAGTTTCTACATGTACTAAGTCCAAAGGAATGTCATTAATGTCTTCATGTATGTATACGTTGAACACTTCACCAATATTGGAGTACCTTTCCCAAAAAAAGAACTCGAAACAATTAAAACTATTTCCCCAAACCAATATAAAATAATCCACTTCTATGGTATAATATACTTCTCTGATTCCACTTTGTCATGACCTGTCCTAATGCAGCTCATGCAATGACTTCCCCAAGACAACCTCCAATAGGTCAGGGGATGGTGACTATTGACAAGAAGGCATATCACTCACATGGGAGCCCTTAGACTAATTTACCTATTAAAAAAAACAAATCCAATACCATACATTTATAAAAATATATAATAATATAAAACATGTATGCACACGACTAAATCCCAATACTAGAGTGAAAAAAACAGGTATTGAATGAAAACAAGACCAAATACAATCCCACCACAATGAGTTTGAAAAAAATTCAAACGTGAAAGTATAGATGAGAAATTATATCAAGGTGACTATAGGAAAACACCTCAGTATATCTAGAACACTATTCCCTAACTGATCTTGGTCCCACAAGGACTCCACCAAATAATCGATCATTTTCATAAGTCATGATATGCATGGGAAAATCCCATGCATGGGTGAGTATACAAATATTTAGTAGGACACCCCAAAATAACTAAGAATATAATGTCAAGAATAACAGTCAAATAATCATAGATATATGTCTATAACACATATAACAAGAATATAAAAATATACTCAACAAAGACACAGATTCTCATGGTAATGTCACAATAATAATTCTATTATAGAAATCATGTTTGTAGGTTCCACATAAAACATGTCTAGGATAACACACTCCATGAGTCGGATAAAACCAATGGTATTAATTCGAAATGTACTACTCATCAAGTCCCACCATAAAAATTATGAATTGGACATATGAAGAGAATGATACATAGATAAGGATCACATCCATGCCCATGGGTATACCAACAAATAAATCTATAATGACATTTTAAGTATAGGATCAATTCCCACATTGTGTTGGTGACAATGATGCCAAAAACTCTACTTAGGTAAAGATAATGATAAAGGATCTCACTCAGGGCCTCATAGAATGATTCCAAAAAAATTATCCGAGAAGCCCCAATGAATTGATCACTTTATTAAGTGTAAAATCAGATTTTATACTAAACCATGTGGAACGTATCACAGGTTTGTACCGTAAAAAAATGTGTCAATGCTAAATAAGAAAGGGTATTTAATCCTTCTTAAAGACACTACATGATGTTTATAGGTAGTAAATAGTATATAACTTCATTATTAGGTCTTTAACATGTATCATGACCCGTACCCATGTCCATGGAATATTACATGGCATGTCCGAGCCCTAGTACTCTTGAACATGTCCAAGTACATGGATATTGCCATGTAAATCCGACCTGGTTGTGTCTGTGTCGAAGTACATAGTGTGTTTAATTCCTTGTACTCCTGACAATGTCGGTTTCCCTAAAAGATACATGCCAATACACCTAATCAAGTTACACGTTGTGTGACATGGGTCACATGCCATTTGTTACTTAACTTAATGTTGAAACTCTGGAACTACACCAGGGTTCCCCCATGTTGTGTAATCCTAGATTACATGTTTTGTGTTATGGGTTATTCTAGAATCCCAAAACTATTTTACATGTAGTCATCCACTCCTTCAACCATCGATCCAACCCCTCACCATTCAAAAAACTAGGAAACACAATCAATTGATCCTTTCTATCATCAATCATCAAAATCAGACATCAAACACATGTGAAATCCCTCAGTTACATATCCCAGTAGCCACAAGTTAAACCCACACACAAAAAATCCAATATAGTCTCAATTTGTCACCCTTGATCAATATCATCATCGATTCAATCCCAAATATTCTATATTAATCCATTAAATAAATAAAAGGTTGCACAAAAATTATTTACTAGTATTTTTGTAACCACAGGACAAATGAATTTATCTGATTAAAAAATAATGAGGGATGATGTGAACAACCAAAACATTATGGTTGCACCTTCATGAATGTTTGTTTTGAATCAACTTGTTTACATTATAATGGTGAAGGAATAGATGATAAAAATAAACAGTTTTTCCCATAAAACCCTAAAAATAAACCCACCCCACAATATGACCAATCCATAAATCAATCCATTGGTTGATTGATTTATATTCTTCATAGAATTTAAAAATAGGGATGGAAATATAAAAAACTATCATACCATGATTTGTATTGTTCTCTAATGAATAAGAAATCCTCTTCATTTTCATTGGAAATATCCTTGAATTTCATTGCATAAAATTTGTAGATATTTTAATTAGTTGACATTCACTATATGAAGTTCATCCAATGGATCCTATATATCTCCATGGATAGGTGGCTAGGGATGATAGTTACAATAGGCATATAGTTATAGAAAATAATTAGATCTATGTATCATTTTAAATTAAATAAATTAATATTATTAATTTATTATTTATCCACACCCATAAATTATTTCTCAAAAACACCTTGTGCTGAAAAAGGTTACATCACACTAGAGAGAAACCCATGATTTGAACTCCACAATGTCCTCATATTTATGATCCAAGACTACATTTATAATATATTATACCTTTTTATAAAAAATTAAAGCATGTGCATGTAATATATTTAATATATATCAAAAATTAATTTTGGGAATTAAAGACCTCATAATATCATTTTGTCTCTATGCATAGATCAAAAAATAATCATTAAAATATTACAAAAAAAACAAGGAAAAATCGACGTTATTAAATTCTCTCCACATTGGGAATTTACATCCCCAATAAACAAAACAAAATGCTACAGAAAATGTTGTGGGTAATGAGAATGCATATGAGTCTCTTGTTCCCAGGTGTTGTCATAATGATTCCCATGAATCCATCATACATGAATTTGGGGAATCAGTCGCCCATAAATGATCCTTTCCTATCGATCCTTGATCTATACTAGTTACACAGAAATGGTATCTCAATCCTGGATATCTGTCACTTCCTAGTAGATAACATGTGATAGACTGTGCTTGTACCTCCTCAGTTGTGACATGTGGAAGACATCATGTACGAGGTCTAATTAAAGTTGTATAGATTTGTGGTAAAACACCTCCCTAACTCTATGTAGTATCTGTAAAGGGATAATGAATATCAAATATGTCTCTCCATCCTAAAAAGATATCTATAATACATATTGTGGTGAAAATCGTAGGAACACATGGTCTCCCTCCTCAAAATCAAAAGTCATCCATCGTTAGTCATCATATGATCTGTGGAAGATCTATACAATCCTCATCCAGCTTTGGATGATCTGTACCTTCTTTGTTGTAGCTCACACCAACTCTTGGCCCATATGTACTAATTCTCTTGGTTATGTCCAACATATTGTTGACCTACTAGGCCTCTCGTACAAAGAATCAAATGGTTCCATAAAGACGGTGTAAGGGTAGTTATTTTTCTACTCAAACTCTACAAATGGTAGGTGATACTTATAACCATGGAAAAAGTCTAACCAGAATGAACTTATAAATTCTTCTATGACCTGAATGCTTCACTTAGTTTAGATGTTAATATGGGTGTAAAAATCCATTCCCAAACATAGATGAGTCCAAAAACCCTTCTACAGTAACATCTATAAATGATATGTGAAGTGATAATCATGTTTAAAAATACTCATTGAGGGAACTCCATGGATTTAGACTATTTTTTTCAATTAAGGGGTCTTAAGATTTATACTGAATTCTGATCCTAAATATTTAGAAAGTGGGATGACTTGTAGAGTCGGTCAACAATCACCCAGATCGAATTGTTTCCCCTAGACATATGTGTCATGTATATAAAGAAATCTAGGTATATCCCATCTCACTTTCACTATGTAACCTTAAGGGTTTGATCTAAACTCATTAAAAACTGGTTATCCTCCCAAAATTGTTGACAGGTAGGGAATAAAGAGACAAAATATGCAACCCCTTCCTCATCCATATCCACCAAAATAGATATTAGAGGTCAGGGTATATATTTTACACATATGGATATACTAAGAAAAGATATTTATGGAACTATATTTGTACCATCTCTCGTAGTGTCACTAGTACCATCAAGAATCCTCTAAAAATAAATAATTTTCCCTTACTTTATAAAATCCCTTATAAGAATGTCTAGTGGTTATCTAATTATGTAGGGTCTCATAATCAACAACCCCAAGATGTGACTCCTTGACTCACTGTAAATGATGAGGTGAAAAACCATTTATTAAAGATAAGATTCTCTATCCCTATCCCTAATGGATAACTAGAATGAGGCCAATTACTCTAACACCTCATTCAACAACTATGAACATGTTCTCCTTATGTGAGTATCCTCTACTACAATCCCCTTTCCAAGGAATATAGACAATCTAAAATCCATAATCCTGGAAGAACACTAAACACCATCTATATCAAAATTTAATATCATAATGATTTAATATATACTTGACAATCATATGGTCATAATAGATGATAAAATAATCACCCATTAGGTAGTGTCGCCACATATTCAGTGTGAAGACTACCACTACTAACTCAAGATCATAGATCATGTAGTTATACTAATGTACTCCCAACCGATATGAACCAAAAGAAATAAATGGAAACATCTCCATAAAAACTCAACCAATCCTAGTTGTTGATATATCATAGAACAATACATACTCAATACCCTCTTATAGAAATATAAAGATGGGAGCGGTTGTCAATCATTTCCTCAACTTCAAAAAATACCACTGGCACCATTCCATCAACATGAAAGGATTCCCCTTTTAGGTAAATTTTTTCATGGGAGTTGATATCTTATTGAAATTATGTATGAGTATTTGATTGTATCCTTCCAACCCCTAGATGATTTACACCTCCTTTACACTCTTGGGTTTCTCCCAAGATAACACGACCTAGACCTTAATCGGTTCCACTACTACACTGTCTACTGAGATAACGTGTCTAATAAACTAAAACATATAGATATTCCCATAAAGGTGGTTCTCTAAAAGTACATCTATATCCACCCTAAAGTGTCTCATGTGATCCATATCATATTACAAGTACACTAAGATATCATCGGCGATGACTACAACAAACCGGTCTAAGAAATGTTAAAAGATCCAATTCATGAGTCCCATGAGCACTTCTAGGGAATTTATCTTAATAAAGGAAATCACCAAGACCTCATAAGGACCGTCACAACATTTGAGTTCTATCTTCCATGTATCATCATCCCGTACTTAGAAATGGTGATAACTAGATCCAATGTAATTCATCGATATCCATCACACCCATCTCAAATGAGAAAAGAGTTCATTGATCCTCTGTAGTGGATAATTGTTTTTTACAGTCACTTAGTTTATGATATGGTACATTAAACATAAGATCATGCTCCTTTCTGCCTTATTGGTGAAAAATAATGAGGATGCCCAGGGTAAAATAGAAGACCAACAACATCAGCCTCATCTTATGAATCTCTACAGGATCCATATAATGTGATGGAGAAGATATTAGGGTCATCCTGGGGTATAGATCAATGATAAAGTCTATCTGTCGATGGGGTGGTAATCATGCAAAATTCTCAGGAAATACATCCTCATACATTGAAACCACTATAGGAAACTGAAAAATCGTAGAATCTAATGTAGCAAGAGTCATTCTATAGAAGAACTAAGTAATCAGCTACACCCTCTTGTGCACGAGTCCATAATGTAGTATCTGGGTTTCCTTTTTAGCCACAATAGAGAAACATCATTCTTTCACTGTGGGAAAACAACATCCTTCTACTGAAATAGTTTATATTTTATAAACTATAGATAAAAATTCAATAATTAAGATTAAATCATAAGGCCTCATCACTACTATAGAAAGATCCCAATAAAACTATCACCTCCAAGATTCAAGTCACACTATTGGCACAAGTGCTCGATCGCTGAGTCATGTCTAGTGGATGTCTCAAAGATCAAGGGTCAAGCCAAGGGTACAATCAAAATCATTAAGTCTCAATCCAGATATATGGAAATAAAATAATTACTTGTAAATGTGTATATTTGTAGTATAGATAAGGTAGAAAAGACACATATCTATTCTCGAGTCATCCAAGGAGCCTCTGGTTGGTAAACCATGATAACCCGCAGCTACCCTCTCCCCTATCGTCCTTCTCCCTGAGCTTTCTATGGACCAGCAGGGGGTGGTGGTGGTTACAATTTGATGTTTCTACCAGCTCTAGATACCATCCCTACTAATCTTCTAAAATTTCCACCACAGGGACCTGTTTTCTCTTTCCACTACCTCTACCTAGGATGCCCATCCGATGCCTTCTTTTAATCCATATAGAAGGTTAGAGAAACTCATGCAAGAGGTTCCCTTCTATCGAAGGAGTAGCACAACCTCTTCTTGGGATGACTAGACCCATACTATCGTCCCTAAAACATAGACCTTATGTCATGATATTTCCTCCTAAAACATCTCATATGTCTAGGTCCCTAAGACTGACATCATATCACATATATTAAAGCATTTGATTCTATGTTCCCACTACTAAGAACCAATGTATGTATCTACTTGGTGAAGAAACCCTTGCACCCCATGTCATTGTCTAGCACTCCAGTATAGGTAGGAATTCATAGAGGTATGATGTTGGCTCAAATATCACTTCATAGTCCCCACTCAAAAGACTGATCTTGAAATAAATGATCAAGAACCATATCAATTGAGTACATAGAGAGGTTTTGTATCTCATTAAATGATAAATTGGTATTGTACTTCCCTGATGATGTTGTATAAATCCTAGATTCATAGAACCCTGAATGTAGTATGAGAGAACTTCTATCAAAAAAGGGGATCGAACTACGACTATTCTACAATTTCCCCGTCATATGACTGAGTATCTAAACCCTATTATAGTCAAACAATGCTAAGGATAAGGCTCACTGATATAACCACCAGATGATCATCTACTGTCCTTAAAAAATTGAAGAATCATGTCACATATTTTAGCTAGATCTCACCCATATATTGTCCAGAATCACCTCAGAATGTGAGGGGTCACTTTCACTGAAACTCAAAAAATGTGATTGACTTGCATACCACATATGATTGTACTGAGGGTACCATCTACTGCTCAATAGGTTTTATAATTAGTGAACCACCTAGAGGTAATACCTCTAGTACATGACCTTATATTAATGACTCAACATTAAGGGGATCATCCTTGTGATTCTGATGCAAAATCCAATCCATAGTACATCACGAGGGAATCCTAAAATAGAAACGATATACCATAGTTACTGAGTATATCCATAGATTTGTCTCAATAAGGAAAAGGAAACCAAAACTCACTCTTATATAATCTCTATAAAAATGTTTTTTACCCATAAACAGTTTCTATGTATGTTGTGCCAAAATTCTGGTGATCGAAGTCCAGAAGTATGGATATGTTAGTTTCCTCACTAAGACTAGTGTTCATGTCCTGAAATACAAACTCGAAACATTTGACACTATTTAGCAAAACCAATCACAAAGTCTCTAGTCCTAATGTAGAATCGAAATAAATAATACCACTCTTTCACAACATTACATAGTGGGTCCCATTACATGACTACCCCAAGTACACCTCCAATAACGCAAGGGATGGCGACTAACACCAAGTTGGTATATCACATACAAAGGAGACCCTAGCCACTTTACTTTTAAAAAACACATATCTCTAAGCCCTTACATTGATAAATGTAAAAAAACAAAAAACCTGAATTCCTACATATAAATATCATTAGCATATTATGAAAATAAGTATTGAATTAAAATAATGCCAATTAAAATCCCACAATGAAGAGTTTGAAAACAAGTCCAACCTGAAATTATAGATGGGGACTACTATACAGGAGTCTATGGGAACAAAGAATGGTATGTCTACATCACTAATCACTTCCTGGTATTGTTCCCTCTAGGACTCCATCAAAAGGTTTATTGTTTTCGAAGGACATGACACAGAAAATCAATGCCAATGCTGAGGCGATTACAACAATACCTAGAAGGACACCCCAAAATCATTAAGAATATAACAACAACAAAAATATTTATAAAAAAATAGGTATATTTATTCAAATGATTTAAAAAGAATATATAGTTATATTCAAAAAAAACTCACACAGTCTGAAGGTAAATTCATAATCATAATACCACTCTAGGAATTATCGTTGAAGTTTACACATAACTCTTGTTCAGGTGAACAAACTCTATGAGTCTGATAGCACTGATGTAATCCTTCTAATATGTACTTCTCATTGATTCACACCTTAATATGTATATATTGGAAGTATGGAGATAATGATACATAAATGGTGATCACAATTGAGGCCATAAGGTATATCAATAAATCAATCTATAATAAAACTCTAAGTATAGGATCGATTCCCACATAGTGTTGGTCATAATGATACCAAGAACTCCACTATGGGAAATACGATGATATAGGATCTCACTCCGGGACTCACAAAAGGATTCAAAAAACTCTTTCAATGAAGTCTCATGGAATAGATCACTATCATAAGTGTAGGATTAAATTCTATAATAACCCTCTTGGAAATGAGCAAGTGTATGAATCCAACGTAAACTAGTTCAACTAATGGGAATAAAGAATTTTATCTTTCATGAACGTATTTCATGGTATGTAATGGTAGTACCTGGTATGTCCCTTCGATATTGGGTCTTCCCTATGTATCAAAACCCATGCTCATGTCTGTGATAGAGTAAACGGTGTGACCCCATGTACTTTTGGCCATATCCTTGTACCCTATGAGGTACACACCAAGCCACCCAATAAAGTCACATGTCATGTGATAGGGGTCATAAGTTGTGTAATACATAACATTACATAGAAATCATAGAACTGCACCAGGGGTCCCACACATCATGTAACCCCAAATTACACAGCAGATATTATGGGATTTTACAAAATCAATGATCTATTTCACACATAGTCATTCACTCATCCAACTATTTAACTTAAAATTCCTTATACTGGAAACCAAGTCCCATAATCTGTTGATAATTTCCATAAAAAATTGATATTTGTCCATAAAAAATAAGGAGGATCTCTTTATTTTGTATTTTGGAAGCCTCACATCATACCCACCTGAAGAAAATCCAATCGGGACTCAATATATTACTGTAGCTTGATCTCTCCATCGATACAAGATCAAATATTTGATATCAATATATTTTAAAAAGAAAAAGGTCTGGAACGATTGTTTTACTAGTATTTTTTAAACCGAAAGACAAAGGAATTACCCACGATGAATAAAGAAGAAGGGATGAAATTAAAAACTATAACACAAGGGAAAACCCACGACCAGTTTTTTTATTGGAATCGATTCATTTCTATTGGAATAATGAAGGAATAGATAATTAAAAACAATAATTCTATTAAGAAAAAACCCATAAATAAAACAATACCGCAATATTACCAATCATTGAATCAATTCATTGGTTTATTTATTCATGTTCATCATAAAAGTAAACAATGGGGAAGGAAATATAGACAAAACAATATCCTATCATGATTTGGATAGATAACAGATTAAGAAATAATTTATGTAGTTTCCATTGGTGATATATTTGAGTTATGTTTCACAACTGCTATTGATATTTGACCTGGTTTTTATTCAGTAATAAATGTTTCTCTAATGCATCCTTATGATATATTGAGTTATGTGGATAAACCTAAGATTCTCTATACTTGTATACTTATAGAAAATAATTAAGATGGTGTGACATTTCCAATTAAATAAATTATTTTTATTAAATTATTTTTTAGTCATTCTCACAATGAAATTTTCATGAAAAACCTCATTCAGACAGATGTAATGGTACTCCTAGGGTGAATTCCAGGATTGGAACTTAAAAAGGGCCTAAAATTTATTTTATGATCTTTATTTGAAAAGTTATTTCAATTTTTCAGGAAAATTTCACACACATGCATGTATTATTTTTGATATATTTCAAAAATTAATTCTCGATGCACCGAGATTTAGAATGTAATTCCATATTTTTTAATAGATAAGAAAATGTACATAAAATACTCCAAAACAATACATGAAAAATCAGATTCATTATATCTTACCAACCATAGATTGAATGGATGATAGAATGTGATAATTAGATCATGTAAGATATGATCAATTAATAGATATTGGAAATTTATGTATTATGGGATATCCATCTAGGACTGGATGATTTCATGTATAATAACAACTATCAAATGACAATTAGAATAGTTTTCATTGATGTGTTGTATATTCACTCATAAAAGTCACCTATTGTTTGGAAAATGTGGGAGATGACTCTCTTGTGGGACCTTGTCCCATTTATATGACTTTGGTGAGGATTTGGGATCTACGATTGCATGTGGTTATAACATGTATTTGGATGAAATCTTATGTAGATCATTAATTCCACCCTTTGATGTTTTTAATTATGGAGTGAGTTTTCATAAAATATATTCCATAGTTGGGTCATATTCATCTTGAAAAATAGGACAAGATAGATCTAAGATATGATGGACTATTTTATGTAACTAATCGGCATGGGAAGGCTGTGTATTAGTTAGAACTACAAGCTCAATTGAAAAGTATCCACAATTTTTTCAACATAAATCATCTCAAGAAGTACCATCTTAATCCATATCATGTTTTTTAAGGAGATATTGAGTTATATCCTGATATTTTAGTAGTGGAGAAACCAATTGGGATTTTGTATTATCGGTAGAATGTACTATATGGTAATTCTATCCCATTAGATAAATTTCTATAGATAAGTTGATTGGATTCTCATGATACTTGGGAGTGTGAAACATCAGCGAGGAAGGAATAACCTCATTTATGTCTAGGGAACACTTTTTTACATGAATTATCAGGGATGAAAAGTATTATGGTAGGGATACTATAATATCATGGTTAAAGGTATGTCTATTTTAATTTCTATGAGCTTCACTTTGGGTTCATATGGTCTTGGAGTTGGTTTGGGAACATCTTGTAGAGTATGGGCTCGATGATACCTAAAATACACAACCACACCATAAATATGATCCAATACATTAATATGTTTCTTGGATGATTTTGTGAGTTTGGTACATTCTACAAGTCAATTATATGCACAAAAAATGATATCATTTCAAAATGTGAAACAATTCATCCTATGAAATGGAATTTAACATTGAATTTATTAGCCAATTATTTTTAACCTTCGGTGATGACATTTTTAGAACATCTTAAATTCCAAGGAATCATGATGTGAATCATATATCCACACAATGAAATGATTCATCCTAGTAGATTTTCTCATGATGTGTGAATAAAAATGTCATCATTGGATGTGAATGAATCCAATTGAACCTTATGTTCACTTATATGATATTTGGGTGATAAAAACTAATTCTAGATCATTTCATTTAAAATTAGATATTCATGGCAGTATCATCCATTTTCTCTAGTAAGAGGCCTTTATACTACTTCATTTCCATTGATCACAATATCCATATTTACTACATCTACGGATCGAAAATCATGTGGTTTTGATCACATGTTGATGATTATTTGTTTTTTCCTTCTAGTTTTATTGTGTGATCATATTCCATGGGTTGATCCTTTGTTAGTTATGACATGACATGTGCTTGTTCTTTGTGGTATAATGTGATCATTCCTCTCCACCATCTTTTTTGATTGGGAAACATGATTATAAGACATGAGAAGAAATTCATGGTCCTTTTTTGTTATCTTTTTATTTCTTATAGTATTGATGTATCTAGATTTGGGCATGTGGGAAAATAATTTGAGGTATGTGGTTCCATATATATCCTTTTTTCAATGACCTGTGATTGCTCATATTTTATATATTGATTTATAAATAAATTAGCATGATTTATTTGTATTCGTAAATGGATTTTATATAAAATATGCTACTTACATTGGTTATTGGTAAATGAGAATATATATTTTAAAATCATTATGAAATGAGTTTTAAAATAATGTTTGATAAAAGGAAAGGATTGTTTGAGATTGATTGTGGAAAAACATTTTTAAATGATTTGTGAAATATAACACATGGGAAGCCTTTGTTTCATAGACATAAGGTAATGCATAGGGACATCGTCCTTATATATTATTTGGGGTTCACTCATGGGTTATTTCTCTACCCCATGTCAAGTTGTTATAGGTACTTGATATTAGTATAATTGGGGGGTTATCTCAGGGGGTTTTCCTCTAATCCCATGGCATGTTGTTTCAGGGGCTTGAGTGCACACTAGTCATTAATTGTGGTATAAACAGTCTTCTTTCCTATCCTATTATGACATTGGTATTGTTTTTAATTTTTCCCTTGCATTTGTATTATAATTTCATTGATATACCTACTTTTAATTTAGTAATGATTTGTGAAAATGATTCTTTGAAACTGTTTCCCTAGAATGTTTTGGAATAATGGAAAAGGAAAATATTTACAATGATTTTGATATAAACTTATTTATCATCATTATTATGATATGTTTCTCATTAAAATGAAAATATTTTGATTATTTTTAGAGATACTAGATATGTAACACCAGGGTGTGATCTGACCATGGCTGTTAATATTACACCCTATGCACCCCTTTGGAAGTGTGTAAACTTGGTTATGTATTTTGATTAATGAAACGAAAATGAACCATAGTTAAGAGAAAATTTTTTATATCAAAAATTTATGGTATATTGTGGTTATATAGTGGTTTTTTTCCCACATTATCACATGGGGTAGTCGCCTTTTTTTAGTTATCCCTTTCTATTGGACTTGTACATTGGGTTTATTCTGACTACATTGATTTATATCCCTAATATTGTTTCTATTTGATTATAGAATATATTTCATTTTGTTCTCATCTAATATTTCATTCCACTATGTATATGGGATATGTATCTTGCTTTACGTGGCATGAAATTAGTCCCACCTTTTTTGTTAAATTCCTGGGTGTTAGTTTCCAGCCCATGAGGATTGGGAACACCTTTTAGGTCTTTCCATATTTTGGTTTGGTGGCTTGATGGATATGTTATTTTGGGTTGGGATGTGAATCATGGGAGTATGAATCTGTGGAACTTCAGTTGGTATCAGAGCATGGTTTAGGTTTTTAAATATTATTTTAATTATTTTTCAGAATAATTTGGTTTTTTTATTAGGATTAGATAAATTTAGAGAAATATATAGGCATGTGCCTATGGTATAAGTCTAAGTATAGGATAGAATCTAGAAATTTTTATGATGTTTTGAGTATTTTGTTTTACTATAAAGTAAATCCCTATTTGGATACTAGAATGTGTATACATATTTAACATATATTATCATTACAATAATCACCATGAAAAATGATAGTTTAATATTAACTCGATGTTCAATCAATGCATGATGAGTGGACCTAAGACTGTACAACTGGATTGATAGTCTAGGGGATATGATTTGATCAGTAACATTCTCTTTATGATCCATTATAGGGGATTTATTATGTTGTAAAATTAGGTTATGGTGTATGAGAGAAACAAACCTAATGAAATAGAGATTGATCCAAAAGTGAGTTAGGCTGAACTGAAATCTAATGTGATGGTTTTAAAGATTAAAAAACTTTGAGTTTGAGTTTTTCATAGGACCATTTAGGGAAATTATCATTTGATAATTCTCTTAGGATGTTGATTATTTTTTACAAAAGTTAAATAGTTTTTAATTTTTTGTGGTTGAATATTAAAGGAACCACATTAATAATGGATTTCATGGTTAATGAAAATATTTTCACAATGAGAAACATAACTAGATAATATTTGGAGTGAGAAATCTTATGATTATGCTAAACCAACCATCAAGAATAATGATTAACTATATGATCATAGTTTAGTATCCAAACATACCAATTAAGAGATGTAAGGAGTCTTCTAGTATTTCAAGCGATGAAGATGATGAAAGAAATAAGATTAAATTTTCATTGTGTAAACAATTTGGGAAGTGAAAATTAGGGGAATGTCCAAAATGATACAAGAATATGTTTTATATATGATAGAGGAGTGTATAAAGAAATTAATTATCGATGAAAAATAAAGAGTTTAATGGGCACTATGAAATGAAAAGGATTTCATTCATAAGAACCACAAATTGTTTTATTATATAAATATGGGTAAATTTGAAATTACCCAATCCAATGTGCTATGTGAATGTCCAACATGAATTATTGAATAATAAATTTATAATACCAAAGGAATAAGGTAAATCATATGAAACCAAAACTATTGAAGTGGGTTCTAAAAAATCATGGGGAGTAAGGAACACTAATCATCTAATAAAGAACTCCAAGTGTTATATATGTATCATGTTCCGCCCACTTTTTTGTACATAGTATGTTTTCAATGAACAAACAGTCATCACCTAGATGACATTATGTTTAATTTTTTATAAAAATTACTAATTATATGATTATTTTATTCAAAATGTATGTTTATGGGAATGTTACTTTTGAAAATAATATTATTTTTCCTTTAGATAAATTTGATGATATTTTGGAAATAGATTATCTATATTCACACAGACATCATATTAAACCTATATGGATATCACATTTAATATATCAAACTAACTTTAAGTCAATTATTTATTCAAATAAAATAGTGAACTCATAGGGAAAATTGATTCCATTATATAGGCCTTAACCACAATCATGAATAGTATTTAGATTAAACGGTGATCAAGAAACTCGATAATGTGATATGTCTATTATGATGAAATAAATGATTTTACTATACATAACCACATTCCTAAGTATTACACCAATATATAAATCAAATCACTATTCATGTCTATCTTAAGGACATCCTTAACAATTTCACTATTGAGTAGTAATTAAAATTTTGAGGACATAATTTATTTAAGTGGGGAGTATATAACACCCAAATATATAACTATATTTTTTACCTTTAAAACATAATGAGTTAAATAGATTATTTAAAATGATACAGTGATATAAAATGAAACTGTGATACTTTAAAATGAAATTTTTATATTTTACAACTATAAAATACCAATTAAATTAGTTGGTATAAAATGATGTAACTATATTATGAAATTGTAGAACTAAACAGAAATATTTGTAATAGGGTCGTATAAATATCCTTTATAAATATTATTATCACGAGATTAAAAATTAGGTAGAATCATTGGGGTTTTACAAAGATGAATTACTTTATTAACTTCAAAAAATATGGTATGAGTGAAAACATTTTTGAGATAATTTCAATGTCATGGAAATATCCATAGATCCATTCTAGCAGAATCACCACTCACGACTACCAAAAGAGCTCACCTCATTCTTAGATTTCACATGGATATTTTAATGGTCTTTTTAAATATAAGTATGTATGATATAAACATATAACTATTATTTTAACAAATTATTTATCAGATTTATTTTAAAATCTCACAATTTTAATTTTAAGGAAAAATAATGTTTATTCTAAAAATTAATATTTTCAATATATTATTAAAAAAAATTAAATAATTTTACTTTTATGCACTATATTTAAATAAAATTAATGTACTTAATATATTATTGATATGTAAAATATAAAAATGAATCCAATCACGAATTGGTAGGAAATATGAGTATCAAAAATTTATATATTTTTGAAAAATTTATTTTCCTATGAAAACAGTTTTCATGGTTTTTTTATGTTTATTCAAATGTTCAATGTAAAAAAATTGAAATTTAAATAATTAACGTAATTATTAGTTTTAGAATAATAATATTATCCAAGGAGTTTTTTAATTTTTATTAAATTATTGTATTTTAGTTGAATAGTGAATATTTTTTTACAAAAACAATAACTTTTATGAATATATAATGAAATAAGTATACCAAAAAATATATAAAATATTTTTTCACGATAAAAAATATAGTTATTAAGTAAAATGTTGAATTCTAAAAAATAATGTTGAATTTATAAAATGAATATTTATGATTTTTTTAAAAAAGCAATATTTTTCTAATAAAAACTATTTTAGTCATTCTATTTTAATTTATTTTTTCATGCGAAAATTAGGTATTGTGTTTTTTAAAAGTTATAGACCCTCGTTTGGTTGATAATAAACCAATTAGATTCATTAAAAAAATAAAAAATATTAATTTTTTTAGTAAATATATTATTTATTCATAAAAATAAACATTTTCTAATAACATGTTTTTACTCATTTTATGTACTATCATTAAAATTAATATCTCCCACAAATATAAATTTTATTTTTTAAAAAACTATTTTAACATTATTAATCATTAGTTAAACATTATGTAATAATTATAATTTTATTTTTAGTTATTAAATGTAATACAGTAGGATAAATAATTGTTACCATGATAATGGTAAATTATGGTAAACAGTGTTTAACCAATGATATGAAATATAGAACATGTATATAAATGAGTGGATGAGTGGTGGCTCAACCATATGTCACCCCTATCAATTATTACCCATTATTATATATTTTTAACCATTGAATAGTTAAAATCTGTGTTATATTATTACGAATATGTCACTCATCTCACTTATAAATACCATCATTCACCACCCCATTTATCCACCCATTTTAAAGAGTTATCCCAAACAATACATTATCTTATTAAAACAACTTGAACATTTATAAACCAAATAAATTTTTAAAATAATTAAATTATTAATTAAGAAATGAATATATACAATAAAACATGAACTAATTTGGTTATTTTAGTCCTTTATATTGATTGTAAAATATAAAAGATATTTAATAATCAAAATATTTTATAATATAACCGTTGTATAGTTATCATTTTGATCAGTAAAATAAGGTTTTTCATAAATTCCATTTGATATAGACAATGGATGTGATATCCTGAACCAGTAGAATTGTACCATATGAATATAAGTTATCAGATCTTTAGAGGGACATATCATTATAGGATATTATCCTTGATTAAGTAGAAGACAAGATTCAAAAACTAAATAATGAGAAAAACTATTTACGGGAGAATTTCAAGCTCACAATGATCATGGTTAAAACCATGTTCACCTAACTACCCAACGAACATATCACCATCACACACCATAACCTTTATTAAATATGTTGTGTTATAAATGGATATTTATCTAGGCCCCAAAATCATGATTTTTTATATTTTTTTATTGAAAAATTATTATATGTTTTTTAATATAAATTTTTAAATGACTAAAAAAGGACATTTATAAAAATTAGATATGATGAAATAAATTTTTTTTTTGAAATTCATAGTTTCATTCAAGGTACCCTTATTTAGGAATAAAATAATTTTTAAAATAAGATATATTTTAATAAAATATTTTTATTAAATAATATTTTTATAAAATAATATTATTAAATAATATTTTAATATATTATTATTATTAAATAATTTTTTAGATATAAATTATAATACCAATTTATGAACTCAATTGTAATTTTTATATGCGTCAAAAAATAATTATTATAAAAAAACTAAGTATTTTTCAATAAATGATTACTTTTTAATTAAATTTGTAAATTATTATATTTAAAGAATTATTTGGATAAAATAAATATTATTTTGGATATAACCATGTTGAAATATCCCAATGGTGAAATTTTCATAATTTTTAGATATATTTAATTTTTTTGGGTAAGAATTAAATATTGAATAATTATATAGTATGTATTATGATGTTATAAAAGAAAAACGTTGATTTAATAAATTATTTAAATAGTATCTTTGACAAAAATTATGTATCCAATTTAAAATAATGCATTTTTAAAGTTATTTGACTAAATTTATAAACCCTGAATGATCCCATAAAACCCTATATGAAATTGTAAGGTTTTATAATCAATAATTTATAAACATGACTCACTTCCACATTAACAATGGCATTATTTTAAAGAATTATCACCTATTTTTCTATAAAAATCTATCCATCCTCCCATTACTCTTCACTAAAATCAATTTGATCACAATTTTACTCTAAAATTTCCTCTAAAGATCCCTCCAATGTTTCCCCAAAGCACTTAATAATATCCTCCCATGATTTTAGAATCCCCCTCTTAGGTTAAGAGATCCTCTCCTTATCCTCATTATTGATGCACCTTATTTATTTTTTTCCTTTTGATTTCCAATTTTACAAGATGGGATATGATTTTACCCACCCCACTTACTTTAATTAAAATTCTAATGTAATGATATACACCTTTAACTATCATTCACAGATTCTATAAACTATTATGTACACAAGTTCCGCTGCTGAAATTATCCTGCAATTTTCCATGACAAAAATTTATATAGTGAATTATCATATCAATTTACACTCAATGTTATACACATTGTTGTACCAATCCTACATTTATTGAGTATTTACATGTATGTTACTATAACTCCCTAATATTGGGGTTAAAATTGAAAAAATACATCCTTATATTGTATGATCTATATTAAAAACTTATGCATGGGAATGATATGAATGTGAAAGGAGGAATCAGAATTATATAGCCATACAATGTATTGAGTATTGTTTGTGTCTCATGATATTTCATTTTTAGTTCACTCAAGGTTATCCTATGTAAGCAATGTTATGTTTTCCTGGTGGTCACCCTTGAATTATGTTTACGACGCCATGTTTTATGTTATTTCTACATTCCTAGGTTTCATTTATATTATCTTGTTATATCATGACTAATTGTTTAATATTTTGATACTCACCCATCTTATGTTACCTTTATTTTCCTCTTGACCCAAATATACTTCATTAACTCATGAAATTTTTTATTTATTAGCATACCATGATTTATAGTTCACCCCTTTCTTATGTATGTCACGAAGATATCCCATGTAGTTTAAGAAGATCCAAGGAACATAAAGGTATATTTCATAGTTTTTTAAAAATAATTTTCTACATATTTTTCAATTTAATTTTTTATGTATATAATTTCACAAAGACACTAAACCTCATGATCTTATGGGTTGTATTTAGTCTATCATTATATAATAAATCATGTAATAATGTGTATTAATGTTATGTGTTGTTATAGTTAGTATTAGATAAAAGTCTAGTTATTTTTGGGAATTTTGATTAGAAAACTCTAGTAAAAGCCTAAAAACAAGAAAATATCCATAAACATTGTTAAAATATAGAGTTTGTGGTTTCTAAGGATATATATCCCTTTCTAGATACTACAAGTGGATGTGGCTCTAGCACGGTTGTACCTAGGAGAAATTTACCCCAAAAGGATGCATTGATCTAAACGTTATTGTGTATAGGTTCATGATAACATGAATTTCTACCCAACTAGTTTTACACTCCAAAGGGATATGGATTGGTAAACCCAAAAGATACTTACAAACCCTTATTAAGGGAAAAAAATTATTTTAATATTTAATGGTAGGAAATAGATCATGGATTATGTAGATTTAAACCTAGAAATTCATAGGTTAAAGAATATATTTCATTTATGAATTATCTATTTAATGTTATAGGTTTACATTTTATATCATTAATAGTTTATAAATTCTCACCCGTAATTTTACCTTTATTTATAGTCAGTGGTCAGAAATTGGATGAACTGAATCAATAAACAATATGTTAGGAAATTTGATGAATTTTTAAATGAGATTCCCAACCCAATGAGAGAAGTAATAATGAATGTTTATAAAATTACTTTTCAATTGAAATAGGATTTTAATTGAATCCTAAATCAGGAGGAATTCTGAAATCCCCCTAAGAAATAGAAAGTTGAAATTGTGATATTTACTTGAACAAGTACTATGAGTTTTACTTGATCTTCTGATCCACCAATCAAGAAGAAATGGTTTAAATCCACATAAAAGATATTCCACATCCTTAAATTCCATGATAAAAAAATTTCATGATAAGTATTTATCATATGGAGGGAAAATATGATCAATGCTGGAAGTTGGTCAAAAATAAGATTCTCAATGAGGAGATCAATGAAATGGGGTAAAAGGGATTGAAGAAAATGTTTTCAAAATATATTTTAATCTCACTATATGAATTAAGATTGATATAGATCTCTTTATCCACAACAAAAGGATTATGAAATCATTAGGGTGTATGTGGAAAAAATTACAAGACATTCATGATATGTCTCTAAATTTATTGTTACCTATGAATGTAAAGTTGTCTTCTATGTTGTTGGAATAACAAATATCTGTTAAATTAATTCTCTATTAGATACATTGAAAACTATGATGAAATTACAAAATGTTCCCTAAAAGTTCATATGGATATCATCGAATCACAAGGGTACCTTGGGACTGGATAAAATAAGGAAATAATTAATTATAATTCAAGATGTGAATTGAAAAAAAAAATGTGATTAAGAAATATAATTATCCCACTTTTCAAAAGTGTGGGAAGAATAATCCTGAATATTTATTTGTGGGTAAAAGAAAATGTTTTACATTTGGGAAAGAAGGTATCCTGACAATAAGTTTATGATAGGACAAACCCACAAATGTAATGATAGAAATGAATGATCTAGTCATTCATAAGCCATTCATTCAATGTTTCAACAGTAATAAACATAGAAAGAATGTTAATCAATGACCTAAGAAAAGGGTTATCGATGATAACCAATGAAAAAAACTACAAAGGCCTATAGATAATTGGTGAAATATTCCATAAAAACATCTGAGGTGGATCTTGACATTGAAGCGATGAATGCTACACTAGTTATTCATTCAAGCATAACTAATTTACCATTTTATGCTATTTATAAACATTATTTCTCATAAGAAGTGTTTAGTATTACTATTAAAACTCCAACACAAAACATCAAAGTCTTGTTATAATTGAATATGGTTAATAGGTCAATTATTACATAAAATAATACAATTCATCTACTGTACAAAATTGTGTGTTGAATTTATAAGAAAAACATTCCATAAACCCCTTACCATATTTTGATGCTATCCCTAAGCAAGGATTGAATTCCCCTATATGGAGAAAAATTAAAATTTCAAGAGAATTAAATCACACTTTGTATCATAAATCACCCTAAAATTATATTTATGTGAGTGGAGGAGGGTGAATCTTATTTTGTAAAAAATATCAATAATTGATATAATTTTCTTAGTATAATAAATATTTATCTCAAATTATTGTGAATAAAAAAATATTATCCGTGATGACTTGCTCATTGAATGGGAATTCACTGATGCGCTTCCAAAAGAATTGTCTACTCTTCCTCTAAGCCGTGAAGTTTAGTTTTCAATGGGGATAATACCTAGATAATTGTTAACTACAAATACTTTATAGAGAATTCAATTTTTTCAACATTCAAATATGATAAAAATATTATAGATGAATATTGATAAAGGGTTTATATTACCAAGTGTGCCACCATGGGGAGCACCGATCATATTATATAAGAATATGGATGGGTCAATTCACCTCTAAATTGATTATCACAAACTCCAAAATATCATGATAAATAAAATGTATCCTCTTCTATAGATTAATGACTTGTACATTCATGTATGTGGAGTACACTACTTCTCTAAGGTGAATCATCAGTTGAGATATTATCATGTAAAGGTGACTAATGAGGATATCCACATCACTAGTTTTTCCTACTAGGTATATGAACTATTAGTTCATAGAGATTCCATTTGCACTCCGGAATTCCCTATAAATCATCATGGAATTTATGAATAATGTCTTTAGTGATTACCTCAATAAATTTGTGGCAGTATTTGTAGACTATATTCTTATCTACTCCAAAATCAAGGATGAAGATGAGGAGTATTATAATTATATGTTGAAAACTTATCAAAAGTAAAATTTATTTTTAACGTATAGTGAATTGGAGTTATACATGGATAAATTAACATTATTTGGGTATATTATGACCAGAAAATGGATATAAATTGATACTTTAAAAACTGAGGTAATTAAAGAATAGCAAAGACGGATATCATTTATAAAAATCCATATTTTCCTTTGATTAGATGGGTACTATCATTGATTTCTAAGAAACATACCATAATTATCAAGAGAAATAAATAATATAACATAGAATGGAGTTATGTTTTAATTGATTGGATAATGTGAAGAAATATTTAAAGATTTTAAGAAGAGTAAAATCATTGCAGCAATACTAAAAATACCCATAAGTGGGGAAGGTTTTATTATCTATAGTGACAATTCCAAATAGGTATTGGATTTTGTACTCATTAAACATGAAAAGTTATAGTTGATTCCTCTCACTAATTGAATATAATTGAGAAGAACTACCAAACACATGATCTAGAAATGGTAGTAACAATATTAATATTGAATATTGAGAGAAATTATCTCTACAGAGATATGTAAGACATGTGTACAGATCATAAAATCCTAAATTATATAATCACCCAAAAATATGATATTATTATACAAATACGTTGTTTATAGATGTTCAAGGATTTTGATTATTCAATCCATTGATATCATGGTAAGGAAAACAAAGTATAATATTATGTGAGTATAATGGATCCGACAACTTTATACATGATGAGTATTAAAATGGTTCCAATATTATTGGAAATTAAATGGATATTAATGGGAATAGTAAAATTATCTTCACCATAAATTGAAAAAAATAGCTCAACTATCTATTTTTGAGTGGATAAATGATTCCCTTAAAGATGATTCGTTTCTCTAAATGAACGTTGAAAATATTCTAGAGTCCAACTCTTTATAAGATTGATTTATAAGGTTTGGAACCTAGATATATGTCCCATTAAAACTAGAACTAAATATGGACCGTTTGGATTATGTGTATAAATTATCCTTCTCCATTTATTTAAGAATCACTAAGATGTATAAGGATTTGAAGCAAAAATTCAGGCGGGATAAATTAACGTGAGAGGTTTTGAAGTTTTTATCTCTATTCTTGGTATTCTAATATGTAAAAGAATAATAAAAAAGTATAAGGGTATGATGAAACCATTTCTAGTACCAGTATAGAAATAGGAAAAACATGGATTTAATTTTAACCATATGACACATAAATGAAATAACACTATATGGATGGTATTTTATCACCATAAAAAGTTGAGGCATTTCATTTTTATAAAGTAATATTTATATCTTAATCCAATTTCCAAGATATACATTAGGGATTTGGTAAGACTGCATGGAGTTCACCTGTATATTGTATTTATTTGATAAATGAGGTTTACCTTCTGGTTTCAGAGAATCCTTCAATAATAGTTGGATACCGAATTAATCATTACCAATTTCTATCACCCATAGAAAGATGATTATACTGAAAGGAACATTAAAACAATATAGTAAATACTAATATCATGTTTAATGTATTTAAAATAATGTTGGCATCATGACCTTCCCCTAGTTGAGTTCTCATATAATGATAGATTCTATTAAAGAATTCAAATAACACCTTATGAGGCTCTATATAGGATGAGGCATCCAACTCTAAAATGTTGTGATGAAGTTGGAGAGTGGTAGTTTATGGTACCTAATATTATCTATGAAATGATATAGATGATTCAAACCATTTAGTATTATATGAAATTATTTCAAATTCAATAGAAAGTCTATGTAGACAATCATTGTAAAGACATGGAGTTTGAGGTTAGAGATAAAGTTTTCCTTTTTATATAACAATGGATTTAAGTCATGGGGTTTAGGAATAAGGTAAACCTTGTCCCTAGATACATCATCCCATTTGGGAACCTTAATATCATTCGATCAGTGTCCTGAAAACTATAAATGTTTCATATCCTTTATCAAGTACAATATGTTTTCCATGTATCACTCTTAAGAATGTATATTCCAGACCCATAACATGTAATGAATATAGAGGGGGTAAAATTGGATAATGATATTTCATATGAGGAGTATCCATTGATGATCTTCCATAATAGATACAGAGTTATATGAAACAAGTCAACTCAAATGGTCAATATGTTATGGTGGAACCGGGGGATTGTGGATGCGACATGGGAACTAGAAGAGGTGTTGAAATTGATGTACCCACATCTATATTATTGTATGAAATGATAATTTCGTGGATGTAAGTTATAAATGTGGAATAATTTAATGACCTAAAAATTTATAATTAATATTATTTTTTGAAATGAAAAAAATTATTTATTAAGAAATTAATATATAAAGAACACATGAACCACCATTTTTATTTTTGGATTGTTATAAGGTTTGTAAAATTTAAAATACCTTTGAGAATCAAAATATTAAATAATAATTTTTTTGACCATAAATATTATTATATTAAGGGCTATGATAATGTCCATTTGACAAAGTCAAAGGAAGTGATGTCCTCAACTCGTAAGATCATACCCAATGAAGCATATTTATTAGAGATTCTAAGGGTGACAGAATCACATTGATTTTCACATGAGAAACCCCAAAAAAGATTCAAAAACTAAATAACAAGTTAAACTATTTATGAGGGAAGTTAATGCCCATCATGTTCGCAACCCAAACCATGTTTTCCAAACCACCCCATGAAAATATCACAATAGCACACCTTACACTTAGGGAATTTGCTGGTGTAATAATGAAATTTATATCCCGACCTTAAAAGTATGTTTTTTATTTTTATAATAAAAATTATTATGTTTATCCTTTTATAATATTAATTTATAAATGATTAAAATACAATTTTGTTAAAAATCAGATATGACCAATCAAAAATATTATTTTTGGAAAATATATAATTTCAATCAAGAAACTATTCTTGATTAATATATGAATTTTTAAATAAAATTATATTTTAAAAAAACGTTACAACAAAATAATATTTATTATATATAATTGAAAGTATAATTTTAAGAACTCAAATATAATTTTAATAAGGTTTAGAAAACTGATATTGTCACAAAAATCTATCATTTTTCTATAAGTGCTGATTTTTATTTAAAAGTCAAAATTTTCATATTTAAAAAATTAGTTTGAAAAAATAAATATTATATTTAAAATAATAATTTTGTAATTTTCCAACAATTAATTTTTCATAATTTTATGACACAATATAATTCAGGGGTAATAATTAAATAGTATATATTTATGGAGTGCGAATTATGGCTTCAAGAATCCCCAAATGTTATGTAATAAATACTCTAAATTATATCCATGATGAAAATTCTTTTTTACAATTAAAATAATACATTTTTAATGTTATTTTCATTATTATATAGATCTATTATAAATCATCATAATCCTATATTATATTTTAAAAATTTAAAACCTATTATTTATAGACATAACTGACTTCCACATCACCAAGGAAATTATTTTAATGTGTTCAATTCATAGACTTATAAAATAGTTATAACCACTTCTATTTGGTAGAAACCATGGAAAAAATCATGTGAATGTTTTTGGTTTTTATTAATTTTTCACATAGTGTCCGAAACCTATGTAGGGAAATTAATAAAAAAATTTCCTACATTTTTCTACATATAACCACCCAAAATCCCATTAATCATCTCTAAAAACAATAGGAGATTGATGTTTCTCGACTCTTCCTTCTCTATATCATTTCTAGGGTTCCCCAAATCTCTTATAAAGATCCTCATATGCCTTTAGAGTATCCCTCTAAAGGTAAGGGATCTCTCCTTCTCCAATTTATTTAGGAACATTCATTATGTAAATCCTTTTTATTTCTAAATTTTCATGTTTGTATATATAATTAGACATCCCTGTTACTATCATTATAATTACTAATCAATGATATACCCCTTTACTCTCATTCACCCATTCTATAAACCTTTATGTACAACAAATATGTTGCCGAAATTATGTTGTAATTTTTTAGGGCCAACATTTTTATAGTTAATACACTTATCCATTTCCACTGAAGGGAATCTAAATAGTTGTAACTACACATCATTTATTTTATATTTACATGTATGTAACCTGAAATCCTTTATTACATAATTTTATTATCTCACGAGATTCCACGTATAATTCTTAATAAGTTATCCTAATCAAACCGAGTTACTATTTCTTAGTTGTTGTCCCTGAATTATATTAATGATGTCATATTTTCTACTGTTTCAACATTCCTATGATTCCAAGACGTTATCATGTAATATTTTGTCTCATTGTTCAATAGTATGATACTCACCCACTTATGTTACCTTTATATACCACTTGGTTAACATGTACTTCTTTACCTTATTCTATGTCTTGTTTATTCAGTTACTCAACATTATAGTTCATCTCTTTCTTAGGTACACCCCAAGGATATACCTTATAGTTTCAGTGGATCCATGTAATTAAAGGTCTTGTTTTGAGGTGTTTAAAAAACCATGTTGTACCTTTGTTACATGTACATGTTCTATGTAACAAATTTCCCCAAGACACATGGCCTCACAATATTCTGGGGTTGTATCAATTGTTACTTTTTTTAATAAATCATAAAATAATGTTAAATAAATATATGGGTTGCCCTAATTATTTTCACAAACCAACCTGGGTCATCCCTGAACTGGACACCCGAGTTGGCATGGGACAAGGAACGAATGGTGTTCCTGATCCCCATGAGATGGAAACTAGTTTCAAGCACTAAAGAAAAATATTTTGGAAAAATTATTTCTCATAATTTAAATAAAACTAAATAAATATAAACTCTAGCATTGAAAAAATAAATAAAAATGGTTTTCTAAAAATACCTCCAAGTGATCTCACAGATCGCCACCAAACACGGAAACACACTCACTACAAGAGAGATCCAAACTAGAACCTGAAACTGAAAAGATAAAGTAGGTGTTAAAACAATATGCTTAGTAAGAATGCCGAAGTACAAGAACACCATATCCCCTTTCATTAAAAGAAACCCAAAACTTTATTGTTTGAATATAAGACATAATAAAATAATGTTCTTCATTCTTTTCAAATCATGTGACAAATTTTTATTTATATGAAAAAAATTTATCATCTATTATATTTTTTAAATATATTTCAATTATGCATATACATTTTGAAATGAATGGAAATCATTTTAAATTAAAAAATTGGTTTAAAAAAAAGGGATCGAGCATGAAATAGCTGAAATGAAAATCAAATCACAAGAACCATGTCATAATAAATCACTATGGGCAACCCATATATGTAACTAGTACAATGTCACACTAGGAACCTCATACCTTTGTGAAGCATGGCTTAGAATCCATGACCATCAGCATTATCATGCACAAGAAACTAGTAGGGGAAGCCACCATATCCTAGAAGTGTATAATAATCAAAGTTTAGTTAGTGTTGTAAGCATCAATTGAGCTAGAAAAAATTTGGATGAACCACTTTTATATCATCTAGCGTACTAGTACTTTTCTTCCCACCTAGATACCCTGAGCTTCCAATGTAATCTATTTTAAGTGGTGGTGAGTTTTCATCAAACTAAAAAATAAGAACATATCTTTTTATATATTAAAAAACACAATCCCACAACGGATCTCCCTCCTTGAGCACATCCCCAATTTTTATGTCAAACAAAAATTGATAAGCATATTTACTAGGCACATATCACAATTCATACATTCAACCTAAAAACAATTTTTCTAAAATAAGGGTGAATACCTCAAGAGGGATTTTTCTTTTTTCACAAACCATTCTTAAAGATCCAAATGTGAATCTTTACTTTTCATGGAATATTTTTATTATACAAAATAATAATCACCAGATACATTCCAAAAACATTTTAAAGACCAATTAAACAACTATGGAACCACACATTCAGAAACTATCTTGAAAACATTGTTGAAAAAAAAGAAAAACTGTTAAGAATGGAATAATACAATTTAACGTAAAATTTATTCCAAAGCTCATGAATTTTTCCAAACTAACCAAAAATGGAGTTTTAATGTTTTAAAAATCACAAAATAACTCATCTACATTCAATACAACATCCACAACTAATATGTACACATCAAATATCTTGGGAAATACAAACCACAAGCCCAAATTTTTTTTAATAAATTTTTTTAATAATTTAGAGTGTCACGCTTTCTAATGAAATATTGGAATCAAACTTAAATAAAGACTACACATTTCAAAAAATAAAATAAAACCATGAAAAATAATGTGAAGTCCAACACCAATCATCACCATCACATTTCATAGCACGTATATACTATTTTATATTAAAAGAAATTTATAAAACACTAATGAAGTTATGGAATTATAATTAATGGCATAGGCATAGAGGACCTACCTCAAACATGCCACTCATTGATGAAGACTACCCAAACCGACACTTCACACCTACACACACATGAATTTATACATATATTAAATACCCATAGATTTATAACACATATTCCCCATTCCATGAGGGAATATGTACAAAGAGGCTATATATATATACATATGATGTACCCTGTGCATTTATATGTCATAATTCTTGACACCCGTAGCCCAAAAGCACCGAAACGAGGTCAACATACACAAAAAAAATTACCGACAACTCAAAACCAACTAATCCTTTAATTAAAATTAAACTAAAACAAAATAATTGAAACTGCACAACGAATATAATATTGGGTAGACTTAAATGGTATGAAACGTATTTCCCTTAGTGGCAGACACCAAAAAACACATGAAGAAGACCAGATAGACCCATCACACACCCTATCAAAGATAGAACCACCAAAAATAATCTCATCAGAAAACATAGGTCTTGACCAAGTCGCACACACCACCCGAAAAAGATTAAAATAAAACAATTTGTGATGAAGATGGGAGAAGAGACTCACTAGAGGGTTTCAAACCCACAATTGGGAGCGGTCACTGGAGGTATGGAGTGGCGCATTGAAGCTTCTCTCGGTCGAGTTGTGCAAGAAGGAGGAGGTATTTCCACATGAGAGAGGAGGAGGAGGAGCCGGTCATGTGAGAGGGGAGCTTCCACTAGAGGATGGTGGGAGGCGCTTCAGAGGGACCTCGACCGGGGGGGGGGGGGGGGTCATGAAAATGTGAGAGGGAAGGGGTTAGGGGGTGCGTTGTATTGGGGGAAAGTAAGGAGTTAGGGAAAGAATCCCTTTTGGGATTAACTAAAACCCTACCATGAAAAAATTTTAAATTATTAAAAATTAATAATAATAATAATAATAATAACATTTTTAATTAAAATTATGAAAATAATAACATTAATAATAAGAAAAATAACATTATTATTAATATTTCTATTAAAATATTATTTAAATTTATTTTATTATTATTTTTATAAATTAATTTTTATTATTTTTGGGCATAGGGAATGCTGCACAGTTTGGGTGCATGGTCTACCAAACTATGCCCCAACCATGTGCACCCTAATGGAACGAATGGGTTCTAACATTAGTAGGATGAATGAATACCAAAGTGTGTGCCAACCTTGTTTAACACCTCTACATTAATCCAAAACTGAGCTGCACAATTGCTACATGGTTTCGCAAACTATGTGCAAATTGTGTGTGAGATGCTATCAAACTCAAAACATAAAATTTTCATAAAAACTAAAAAATTTGAAGTGGGACTCCACCCAAACCTCAGAAAGAATATCCAATTCCAAGAAAATAATAAAATAAATAATTTTAATGTTCGGGGTGTGAATATTTTCCCCACCAAAAAACCCTTCTTCCCCTAGAACGTCACATAGGAAAAGGAGGAATCCAACTCAAGTTTGAAACTGAATGAGGCCAATGAAATCAAGAAATATGTGTGAATTTTCACTATACTAGTCACACCTGACCTCCTATGAGGGAAAAAATTATGAGTGGAACGGTGGGTAATAGAGGAGGGTTCTCCCCATCACAAACAATAAACTAGCACTGACCACTCTAGATGGAATCACAATGAGATCTATGATGGGTCTCCCCAACTTTTTGGAACTATCCATCATTGACCAACCAGTACAGACTAATATGGGAAACCCAACATGAACCGACCTAGGAACTCTTATCAAATACCAAAACGCACAACCAATGGGAATTTACAACCCAAACCAGAAACCCTTTACACAAGGAAACCCCAATAAAAGAACTCAAACCAGTATCGAACCAACCTAGAATGTGACAGCCACTGAGGGGAGAGAAAGGCCTCCGAACCATTAAAAACTAAACACACTCAATGGAAAGGACATGAAAACTCAAACACAAAGACATTAAATATCTCTCATCATATACAAAACCCCCACCACATGGGCTCCCCATCAAAAGACCTAAGACCAAGTGGTAAACCAAACCACTATTCAATATTACTCAAGATTCACACATCTCCAAAAAGATTACAACCTAGAACTAAAACCAAAACTGATCCACAAGGTCCTACCACACAAGGAAAAAGATTCAGAGACTCACATTCATAAAGAGATAACCTTTCAAGGGTTCTCTTCCATAATTCACAACTATAACAACATATGATTACAAGGATACATGGTCACCAAGACTTCCTACAACCAAAGAGATACATTCAAAAACAAAGACCAAAATGAGGAAAAAGGTCCAATAAAAACTTTTACAGCAAAACAAAACCTTCAAGACAAATAATCCATAACAGATAAACTTAAACAGTATATATACCAGAACCAAATCCAAAAATAGTGTAAGGTCTCCCCACACCAAATTATTCTTGACTGCATGACAAGATTCACTCTGAGACCTATGGCTGATTCTTTGATGTCTTGAAGCATCAGCTGCTCCATATCCAGGAGATGATGATTAACAATGATAACTTCCTTTTTTTGAACACTTCCAAATATCCAATGATTCTACACCAAACAAAACACTTCATCATAAGTCACTATGAACGATATATTCTCCTATTTCTTAGCTAACAAAGAATGGCATGAAACAAAGGAGACCCAGGTGTGGTTCAATGTCAAGAACATCTCTAGATCCACTACTCAATTCAGAGTCTGGGCAGAGTCACCAATGATAAAACTCTAATAAACACTCATTTTTAATTACATTAAGAACCCTAAACAATTTATTTTTGACATGTTTCGACCACTAACAAAAATAAACACAAATTCTCAATACTGATCCCCACGTAAATATGTAGTAAAATATCCAAGAGTCCATTCATTCTCTCCTTATTGGGACTTTTCTTAGGAATAATAAAAAACCAAAGGCACAAATCAGAATTAAAATCCATCATAAATAAAAATACCACAGTTAAATCACAAACCAAAACACAAACTCAAATCACCATGATGGCCATAATATAGTATATAAAAATAAAAAATCCCTTGAAAAGGGATACCAAAAACATAATGAAAACATTAAATGATTTCTCACATTTCAAATCATTGAAATTACCCCTTTTTAAAACTATTTTTCAGTAAGCAAAAAAAAAACATAAATACCCCCATTGGTATTCACTGAAGTCACACACACAAACACTCACACATCCCTATTCTAGCTCAAGCACCCATACAAACAAACCATAAATTTTCCACTTGACACGTATGTACCTCCATATACGTGATGACCCATCGAAATAACAAGGGTTAATTCAAATCATTTCTCATTTATAAAATAGATCATTCAACTCAATGCCCAAATTCCCAAAATAATTTCCAAAACACCTTCTATTTTCATTTTTTAAACCACATATTCTATTAAAAGAGAAAAATTTATATCTCAGAAAACATTTTTTTATTCCTAGAACCACATTATATTTTGGAAATCTCTTTCATTAAAAATCATTATCTATTTTGATACACACTCATTCACAATAAAAATACAAGGATAAGAAACTAGTGGCAATGTCTAACCTGAATACATGGCTTAGAAAACCATGATCCGAGTGAACATCAAACATGGGAAGTATTTTTAACCATATACTCAAGATACACATGGGTTGATACTCCATGAAATATCTCCATGTTAAAAAACTCACTCCCTTTGCCATCACTTGTATACAATGGCCAGGAAAAAGAAAATTTTAAATTTTGGACTACCCATTGGAACTCAATGCTCGGGGCGATCAAGGATTCATGAAATCCTTCCCACACCTACCTCTTGAGTCTTGATAGACATTATATACAATGTAACAAACCCCAAAATAACAACCTCCCTATGATACCAATTTTTCATGAACCAATCCAAGTCAACCCTGAACCAATCACCCATGTCGGCCCACGATAATGCCCGAAGGGCATTCCCGATCCCCATGGGGTGGTAACTAGTGCTGGGCACCATAGTAAAATAGTTGGGAATAATTGTTTCCTATATATAAAAGAAAAAATAAATAAATAAAAAATAAACAACATAAATAAACACTAGAAGAAGAAAAATCAATAGAATTGGGTGGCTAAGCATACATTTATGTGACCACATGGGTCACTATCAAACATAAAAACAAACTCACTGGAAGAGAGATCCAAACTAGTACCTAAAACTGAAAAGATAATACAGGCATGAGCACTGAGATGCTCAGTAGGAATTATAAAGAACAATAATTCCCTATTTCATACATTTAAAATAAACCAAAATTATGAAAGTTTGAAAATAAGATATAATAAAATAATGTCTTTCATTCTTTTAAAATTATGTAACAAGTTTTCATTTTCTATAAAAAGATTTATATTCCACTAACTTTTCAAAATATATTTCAATATTTCATAGAAATTTAAAAATTAATGAAAATAAATTTAAAATAAAACATGGTTATTACAAAAGAGGGATCATGGATGAAACAAATGAAATGAATATCAAATAATTAGAACAATCCCATAGGAGAGCACCATGGTCAATTCCTATAGGTAACTACCATAATGGAACCCTTGGAACATTGTACCTTAGTGAAAAATGGTGTAGAAACCATGAACATCTGTATTCTAATGCAAGGGACATTTGTAGGGGACACCCCCATATCCAAGTGGTCTCAAATCACCATAGTTTAGATAATGTTTTAATGATCAATCCAGTAAGAAAAAATTGTGACAGACCACTTCCATATCATCTAGCATACTTGTCCTAGTCCTCCCAATAAGATATCCCATGCTTCCCATGTGCTCTATTTCACAAGTTGGAGACTTTTTATCAAACTAATAAACAACAACATATAATTTTATTTATTTAAAAAAGACATCCACCCTTTCATCATCGATCTACCTCCTTCAACACATACCCACTTTTTCTACCACACAAAAATGCTTAGAACTATTTACTAGGAAAATATCACAACTCACACATTCATCAAATACGCCATTTTTCTAAAAAAATGGGTAATTCCTTAGGAGTCATTGTTCCTGTTTTTCCCAAACCATTATTAAGTGAAAAATGAGCCTCTTTACTTTGAAGTGAATATTTTTATTTTAGAAAATCCTAATCACCCGAAACATTCCAAAACCTTTTGAATGCCAAATTAAACAACCATGGAACTACACATTAAAAAACTATCATGAAACCATGATTGAATGAAATCAAAACTTTTAAGAAAGTAAATATAAAAATTAACCTAAAATTTATACCAAAACCCATTCATTTTTCAAAATTAACCAAAAATGGGATTTCTCCTTTTTAAAATCACACACTAACTCATATTCATTCAGTTAAACATCCAAAACTAATATTCACACATAAAAAATAATAGGAAATGCCAATCACATGCCCAAAACCATTTTTTAAAATTATTTTAATCATTTAAAGTGTCATGCATTCTAAAACAGGATTGGAATCACACATAAATGAATACTACAAAATTAAAAACATAAAAGATAACCATTGGAAAATAAATAGAATTCCAACAACAAGAATCACCACCACTTTTCATAGAATGCATATACAATTTAATATTAAAATCACTTTTTAAAACACTCATGAAATTATGGAAGTCATATTAAAGGCATTGGAAAAGGGTACCTACCTCAAACATGCCACTATTTGATAACTACTACTACAACCGACATTTCGTACCTACACACACTTGATTGTATATATATATATATATAAATACCCCTACCTGCGTTGCAAATATTCTCCGTTCCATTAGGGAACATGTTTAAAGATGGAATATAAATAGATGCCTTACCCTATTCCTGTAAATGTTGGAACTCTCGACACCCAAAGCACAAAACCACCACAATGAGGTCTAATGCATAGTAAAAATAAAACCAAGAACTCAATACCAACATAGACCTAAATTAAAATTAATCCATAACAAAAGAATTGAAAACCCTTACCAAATATAATGGTGGGTAGACCAAAATGGTTTGAAATGTGTCACCTTCAGAGGAAACCACCGTAACACAACTGAATGAGATCTGATGGACCAATCACACATCCTATTGAGGATAGAAACACTAAAATTAATCGTGTAAGAATCCCTAGCGTTTTACCAAGTCATAAACACCAAAGAGAAGAGATTAAAATCAGGAAATAATGGAGGAATATAAGATTAGAGACTCATTGATGGGATTCATACCCAAAATTGGGAGGTGGAGCGGTCACAAGAGGGATAGACCGACACACTAGAGATTCTCCCAGTTGACCAGGTCACATGAATTGGAGGTAGGCCAGCCACATAAGAGCTGATGAAGGGGATTTGACTATGTGAGACGGGATATGCCACCAGAGGAAGGAGGGAGGAATTCCTGAGTGCCCTCGACTGGGGGGGGGGGGGGTCGCACGAGTAGGATAGGTAATAGAGTTGGGGGTGTGCTATGTAGGGGTAACTGGAGGAAGCAGGGGAAGACCAAATATAGAGTTTCACTAAAAAACTAACATAAAAAGTAATTTAATAAATAAAAATAATAATAATATTTAAAAAATAGTTTTTTATTTAATTTTAGTTTTCTTATTTATTTTATTTTAATTTTTATTATTTTTGAGAACTGGGAATTCCAAATGGTTTGGATGCACGATCGACCAGAATTTTACCCCACCACACACACCCTACTAGATAAAAAGGGTACTCACATAGTTACCAAACCGTGTGGAAACCGTGTTGAACTCATCTTCCCAGATAAAAAAATTGCACGGTTTCCCAGACCGTGAGAAAATCATGCACCAAATGCTGTCAAACTCAAAACATCCACTTTTCAGAAAAACAAAATAAAACTGTATTATAAATAAACCCAAACCTTGAGAAAAATATCCAAATCCATTAAAATACTAAAATAAATAATTTTAAAGGTCATGGTGTGACAAATATTCTCTCTTCAACCTTATCTCCTCATACTAGAAGCATTTTTTCCTTCTAGTAGAATAATCTAAGGATCCCAAAGGTGTTACCCAATGGATAACCTTCCTTGGGAGAGGTAATGTTATCAAGTGAGCTCTCTTAATTCTTTTCTAACTCTATAATATCAAATATATCCTATATATGAATTTATGGTAACATAATTATTATTAATATGATTTAATATCATTATACTAATTTAATATATATTTTTCTACCTTCCTAAAAAATAGTTCAACAAATAGATATGTTGTCATAAGTATGTGCATACTACTTCCTCCATGAATGATGTGTTCTATTTATCATAAACTCTTTACACGTCTAGTTTAAAATATTGAGTTAATGAAAATTTAATATATTTATCATGAGTAAGGTTTTTAAATGATATTTTATTTTTATTTTATACCCCCCTCTCATTATATGAACAATTGGAGTGTCGTCTGAATGTACATGTCAACAACCGCATCCTTATAAGATCACATTTTCTTTTCCATTACCATATAACATGGATGAATTTAGAAATTTATTTAATGTTTAATATTATATCTTATACCGAAAATATTAATAATTTATTAACATAATTCAATGCATTTTATAGGTGTTATAAATTATAATTGATCATAGTAATCATTACTTCCTTAATTGAACAGATCAAGGAACCTTTTTAATGTTGGGTCCATTTTGGGAAACATATGGAATTGTATAAATTTTAATCTAATGAATGAATAAAATGAAGTTTTATATTTAATTATAGAGATTATGAATATATTTTACAACCTATTTATCCGTAGTAAATATACAGAAGATGTTTCATATAAATTGATCAAACCACCTCAAGTAATTGACATAAGTAAAAAGTATTTAATAAATAATTAACACATGATAATAAATATACTTTATAAAACTAAAAATAAAAATGAAAATAAAAATATATATATTTAAAACCTTAAGAATATTTTTTTAAGAAACATAGTTTTGTGGTTTGGGAAATTTTGCCCATGCACAAGGAAAATAGGGAAATAAAGTTAGGGTTTTCACATCTTAATTTGGTTTTAATGAGATATGATTCATATTCACTATTTGATATATTTTTGGGACATAAATATTTCCCATTGATATATTTTTTGAATAATTTTTTTAAAAGATAATTTATTTAATTATCCATTACAATTTATCTTCCCAAAAGTATTTTATCCAAGTGGTTTTAAAGTAATAAGTGAATTTTTTAACTCAAACATCTTTTCATTGGGTTATAATGATTTATCTTGAACTTCTTAAGTCTATGTTTTTTTCTTTATAAAAAATACTTTACATTGAAAATTGTCTTTCTATATTGTTAATATATAACTTTTTATTCAATTAATCCCCCTAAATTATTTTATTCCCCATAAAAGTAGGAAGTTGTTAAAGTCTTTTCCACTACCCAATATTGATTTGATCTCGAGACCTCCCCCATGCGCACCTAGTGCCTTTTCCACTACACTATATTGATTTGTTCTCTTATTCATGATATATCTATTTATTTATATAAATATTTCGTTATATTTATTCCTACAGTAATATATATTTATATTAATATATATAGTTATATTAATATATATTTATGTAGTTATATTAATATATATATGTAGTTATATTAATATATATATATAGTTATATTAATATATATATATATAGAGTTATATTAATATATATATATAGTTATATTAATATATATATAGATATTTTAATATGTAGTAGTTTTATAAATATTCATATATTGGTATTTTAAATATAATGGATATTAGTTATTTTTTAGATAAAGCTAGTATATTTTACATGTAAATATGTTTAATTATTTATTTAAATAATTTAACTTTTAGGTGTGAATATATAAAAAATATGTACATATTGTTATATATTTGATTATAAATAACAGTTAATTATAAAAAAAGATAAAATGTCAAATACATAATATCAATATGAATGTAATACCTTGGAATAAATTCAGTCCCCACCAAACAAATCCAATAATACCCCCTTAAACGAGGCTGAAATCCACAAAATATTAAAAAATATGGGTACCCCGACTAAAAACTCAGTTTTGGAGGCCTTATGGTCCTCTTTTGGCCTCAAAAAACGCTTGACTAGGGTACCCTAGTAATAGAGACGTAGAGCTCGTCGCAGGATTTGATTTGATATGTGGTAGAGGTCAAACAGACACCCAGATCAAAATTTATGGCCGTTCGAAGTTTGAGTTGCGTTTTCAACATATTTTGGATCTTTTTTTAAATTTTTTAATCATTTTAATTTTTTTATTCTTCAAATTGTTATTAAATGACTATTAGTCCATAATAATTATCCAATTATTAACAAAAAATATTTTTTTTTATTTTTTATGAATCCATTTTCACTAAATATCTTATATATTAAGTATATTAAGTGTAAATGTACATTTATACTAATCTAAAATATATTTAAAAATGATATATATTATTAATATCAATATAACTATATAAATATATTTATATTTTAATATATTTTTAATTTTTTTTGATTTCGACCCATTATCAGCAATTTTAAAAAAAATCTCCCATAAAGCCCCCCCTTTTTCAGTGCTATTAAACAAGAGCTGATAAAGGGGTCCCTTTATTAGTGCTAAAAAAAGCACTGATAAAGGTGTGGTGCTGGCCTTCCCAAGTTTTGTGGTAGTGTACCACTGTTACCTTTGTATTTGGAAACAACGTCATGATAATTATAAAGTTATAATCGTGTTTAAATTTTAATTTTTTTCAAAATGGTGTTTTATTCTCTCTTTTTATGATGTGGATTTGAACAGAGGTATTTTTTCTATATATTAAAATTTTTTCACTTCCCTGATCATATGTTATATCATGTGAAACCCCTGTTATATTTGGGATTAAAGTTATCATTATTTTCCATCATTTTCCCTATATTAATTTCATGAATTTTAATTACTTATATATATATATATATGTTTATTATATATATATGGTAGTTTACATTTCCCTTATTGGGGATAACACATGTTTTAAGTTCCCTTTGTGATTCTCTCTTTTACATAAACCTGGTTTAGGTGAGCTTATCTATGTATTATTTTATGTCATGTACCACCCCCATAAATGTTTTTTATCTATGAATATATTTCAAAAACCCTATTTGTTTTCGGGGAAATCCTCCTAGTTAAAATACTATCTAAATGATAATAATAAGATAATTCATTAAAAAATATATTCATTACTCATTTCATAATTCATCAATTAAGAGGATTTATTTATCCAAACTTCTCGAATTATTCTCAATAATTTTTCTATATAATTAATCATTGTTCAAGGCATATTTTTCTTTTTAATATATGAATGTCTAAAATAATTTATATTCTTATTATCTTGGGAATCCTTATGATATAACCTTTTTTTCTTGAGGAAAAAATTTTGAAATCTATTTCATTCTCATGGATTTTTTCATTCTTATAAATTATGTATAGTTTCTTTTCCTACGGTTGAACAAATGTATATTTACATGTTATAAATATGATGGGTTCACCTATATAGTACTCCAATATATTGTGTAATGTTTTCAACTCATGGGATACCATGTATGGTGCATGAGCGGTTATCTTGGAGACACTATGTGTTGTTATTTTGGAGGTGAACCATGAATTATGCTTATATTTTCTTGATTTATGATGTTGTAATGTATTTATTACTTCATGAACTTATGATATCATTCAATTATTTTATTTTTCTATTTTTCTCTCACACTCTAATGACATGGAATTTTATTATTTTACATTACATGTAATGTTATCATGATTTATAGAAAATTCATATTATACCATCTTATTTTGAATAAAATATTTATTCCATAGTCATGTTTTTTATATGATTATAATCTAAAACATTATGAAATATTTTAAATGTTTTCCTTACTTAATGGTTGTCCACACCACTTTCTGATGTTTCCATTTCCCAGGATATAAAGATTTGTATTACTTATGTTAAGGTTAGAAGAGAGACTAATTGGCTTTATTATGGAGAGATATTAAAAATTATAGTAAAATAAATTGTATATATAGATATCAGTAAAATGAATTATACATTCTTTTATTAGTATTGTGGGTATATTGTGATATTTCATGTTTATTATATGGAAATAATGTAAAGAGAAGATATTTTTATCTTGGTTATGTAACATAGTGTCAGTTCCCATGTTTAAGGTATTTATTTTTAGTGAAAAACCTAGGAGTTTAGATTTGGAGTGTCACAAATATAACCCAAATGTCATGTACCATTGATAATTTCATTATTTAAAAATAAGAAATAAAGGGGTATGTTACAAACATGTATTTTAAACTAGAAAATACTTTTTAAAATGTTACAACTGGGCTTCTTGATCATTCCTTAAAATTGATACCCATATTAGAACTATGAAGAAAATAATATGAGTTTCAAACATTCCCTTATCAAACCCATTCTATAATTTTATTGAACATTTGGCATGTGAGGATAACTAAGAACGATTTATAATTATTTTATAAAATTGGAAATCCACTATATCTACTTATAATAAAGTAAAAAATTATATTTCATTCCAAAAATCCCCAAAAAACATAATAATTTAATTTAATATAGAAAACATGAATTTTAGAAAATAAATCATTCAGGGTTCTATAATTTATTTGAAATTAAAAGGGGTATTCTATCTTAGATTCATCGTATTAATGAGACATGTAATTAAATCATTTAATGAAATCAATAAGAACCCATATATAGGAAAATAAAAGGGAACACGCTTACAATGAATTATTTGTAAATGCATGCATGTTCCGTATAGATGGATCTGGTTGAATTTTGGTGGAATTCAAATGAATTTCAATAGAAATTCCAAAAAATACTACCAAACCATGCTCTAATGATATTTCCTAGAATTTTTATGTTTTATTTCTTTTAGTTTTGGGTTTTCTTTCATTTCTATTTATTTCAGTTGATGAAAATTTTGGGTTTTTCATCTAGAATAATTGAATAGTCTTTCCATTTGTTGTTGATATTTTAAATAAGAAACAATGGTTTTTGGAAAATAATTTTGGAATTTATTACCATTTTACAAATATTTCTAATAATTATACCTATTTTTAGAAAGGATCATTATTTATATACATGTTTAATTCACTATAAAATTGTTTTAAGATCAAATATGTTCTTTTATTTTGATCTTTTAAAACTATTTTGAATTTATAATAATGATTGATTTTTTTAAAATCTATTTGACACATTTTAAAAATGGATAGAGTCATAATTTTTTTCAACATGTTAATATGGTGTTAATAATGTTTAATTGTAATATTTAAAATAGGTAAGTTTGACATGTTTTTAAATATATTTAGAAAATATCTCAATGATAATGAATTTTTCATTAAAATTTTTCAATTAGGTGTAAAAATTAGTTTAATGAATAGAAATTATTTTTGAAAAGAATTTTGGTAAAACCTGATGGGGCAAATGATTTGAATTTATTTCATAATGAAATTAATATTTGGTGTTTTTTGGTTTAGAATTTTTTAGTGTTGGATTTGGAATTTGTTTTAATTGTGTGTTAAGGTCATATACTAGTTTCTTTGTTGTATCACGCGACTTGACAGATGATCCTTATTTTGATCTGTTTTTCATTATTTAAGGTATGTATGTTTTCATATTTAATGGAATCCTTGGCTGATTGAGATATTTTTAGGATAGTTGATCCATTGTCTTTAGTATGAGGTCTCCTTTTTCTTCTTATCTTACACCAGTGTGAGGATTTCAGTTAAGTGTTTTAAATCCTATATCATCATCACTACTTCGAAAAACCAGATTATCATGATGAATTCACAAGGATAAATAATATTTTGGTGATCTTTGTATAACTTGAGCTTCTATAATACCACAAGGTTAAATTATAAACCATTATTATAGAGGATATAAGTTGGAAGTAGTGGAAATATGTAATCTAAATTAATCCAAAAAGGAAGTTTCCTGGGAAGCATTCAAGAAAAAAAAATTTAGGAATTATTTCCAAATATAGTGAATGTTCTGAATGATATAGATTTTATAGCCTCTAGTAAATAGATAAAATATTGTTGCGGTATATTAGCAATTTTATCGAGTACGTTCCATGTACTCCTCATCTAATCATGGATGTTCCTCTTATATGTTGTTATTTTCGGGAAGTCATTTAACCAGATCTATCAAAGAATATGTTTTTTCTATTCATTAACTCTTATGAACCAATGGTAAAGAATAATATAAGGCTTGAATCATATTTTTAAGCTGAACTATAAGAATTTGAGATCTCTTTTATTCCTAGGTGGTATGGAGGAATCTCTAGTAATATAAAAATGAAGCATTCTAAGTCAGATAATATATGTAGTGGCATCGAAAGGCCATCGTGTTTTGTTTTTCCAAAAATTATTTGCAAGACGTAACATGGTTTTCATACAGTTTATAAAATATATTCATTTGAATAATGATTTTTAGATATAACATCCATGACCCGATACTCCCTCATGTTACCAAGACCGGTGGGATACATGACCTGAGGCTCACCACACCGTATGTTAGAGTATGTTGAATAGCAGTGATGGTGTAAAGAATATAGTGGGAGACTATGGAATATTGGCTAAATATAGTATAAAATATTCAGAGTATTAGAAATTTTCAACTCAACTTGATCTCCAATATTTCATTTATAGACCAATAAAGAACAAATCCAAAAAATCATTAATAATAGAATCATGTAATAAAAGAATTAATATAACTATATGATGCACTGGATGTAAAATAAATATATAAAAATAATAATACTCAATAAAGACTCTAATAAATCATTCATTAAACCCATGTAGGTTCTATCTTCAATATATGACCCATAAGAAAAATAATAATCTACAAAAAAGTCTATTTCCCTTTTCCTAACCAACAACCATGAAATAAGTCTGAGTACCAAACTATATCCCATCCAAGGTGTGATTATAACTCATTATTTGGAGACCATAATGTCAAAAAAAATACTTTTTTAGTTATATATTTCATGAATTAAAGTGATAAAAAATTTATTAATTTCAAGACCATATAAGCATTTTTAACATAACTAGAACATGACCTATCATCATTAAAACATAATCTGTCCAAGTCATATAATGATGAAAACCTAATTGATCCAATCAATATATGTTTTACAAAAAAACTGGTCTAATACCTAAAATCATTAATACATAACCATGCACCCAACATAGTACAAGTCAACACAATCCATTAAGATCAAATCGTCCAATTACAATTCGTTTAGACATTTATACATCCTAAAGTTGGGATCCAAGTTATCATCATATTTATATCAAATCCTATTTATTTTATCATTTAAACTCCTATGTTTTTTATTATGAAAATTAACTAATTTTAGTTCATGTTATTCTAGATCATTAAATAAAAACAATTTAAATAGTTATTTGATGAAATATAACATCATAGGGGTATACTGTTCAAGATAACCATGTATCAAGAAATTTCAATGATTGGAAAATCTATTATGTGTTATAATTTATCAGTTTTAATTCCAATGGAATAAATGACATGTGATGAAAAGTTTATACATTTTTATCCCATTGAAAAATGGTTAGTCCAATTATTTTGGTCACACACATAGAATCCCAGTGTGATCACACATATTTCGCATACTTGTATAATTAAAACTAACAATTTGGGAATAGTTATAAACTAACCACCTAAAATTAATGAAAATACGGAAAACATTATAATGGACAAGATAAAATTCAATTCCTTTTCCCTTCCCTTAAAATTATAGTCCCAAAACGACAACATTGTAAGGCTTGGGTCACCACAGTTTTATTCATAGAAGGTGATGGTTGATTCCAATGAAAATAAGTTTCAGAAGCCTTTAAAAATATAATTGGGGAACCTAGGAGTCAATAAGAAAATATTAGGAATAATAGTTTTTTATTTGATTAGGTGTATTTATAGGTAGAAACTTAAAAATGGACCATGTAACCACCACATAGACAACACAATGGAACCTCCTATTATAGAATACATTATGAAAAAACCCCAAGAACTACTCCGAAACCTCCCTAAGTCAAAGCGTATATGATATCCACTATGGATACAATGTCACAGATCCAATAAAACCATGGATATAACAAGGAATATCTAAATCCATCATGACACAACACCATAAATCTCCAAGGGGGCACTATGCCACTATTAGTCTTTACACCATAGCTATGTAAAAATTGGAAGAACTAGCCAATTTCCAAACTAACGACCTTACGCTATATCCAATATCCCTATTCCACAAAATTATCCACCATGTCAGGGCCTATGACATATCCTAATAAAATGGTGAAACCAATCCATAATTGGCAGTGACATAGATTTACCTCTTCACAGGATACTATGATACAACTAAAAGCCCCATTCCAAAACCACCAACCTTATTGTACATCCTTGAGTTTCATAGAGATAAATCCTTTAAACCTCATAAATTCTTTACAACACATTATGTATCCCTCCCATAGAATCCAAGGATCAACTAGACAAGAGAAGATAATACGTATAAAATGTTTACAAGTACTTTAATTGGAATACACCTAAAAACATGATATTTTACATTAAAAGTCTCATAAATACTATATTGCTTTTCGATATCTAGTTCTCCATTATAGGTTGTGTTGGGAACTATATACATATCAATATGGATATATATCATTAGATATTAATGGAATTATCACACAGTTAGAATTTTAAAATTAAATAGGGCTATATCTGTAGGTCTATAGAGTAAAGCAATTTGAAGTAGATGAGTAACTATAATTGGAAGTTGACATTGGTGCAATTTTATGATCCCTATATTGGAGTTAATAATAATTGATTTTACCTTAACGAATTTATTTTCCTCTTACTAAACATGAGATGTTCGTAGTTGTCTATCTAGTTACCTTAGTTTATCTATGGTGATGATTCTCATTTTTGGGTCTCATTGATGGACTCTATATTGTTGATAAATGAATCTAGTTTATTTTGGATATCAAGTAATATTTTGATTGTATAAAATAAAATTTTTTATTATTTGAGTTGAGGGAGTTTTTATACAAGGAAAATTAAAATATGGTGATGACACCACCATTATTGATTATCTTATTTTGAAAGGATATCCTTTGTTTTATAGTGGAATTATTTTTTCTTATTTTGGTGGAACTATAATAATTAATTGTGGTTTCCTTGAACATAAAATTTCATCCTTATAATGTGACAAAATGAACTTGTTTTTGTTCAAATTAAGTTCATATATTATCACTAATCATAGCATTTTTACGTATAGTTGCTTCCATAAGGATTGTGTTTAAGATAATTTGGAATTTTAGGTTTTTATGATATGTTTTTTCTGAGAAATCCTTATGAAATTCCCCTTGGAAGGATGTATATTTACCTCTTTGAGTGTTACATGGTGTTATTTATCATTTAGTTTTGATTGGGTTATTTAAATATTATATCTATGTGTTTATTTTCCTATGTGATCCTTTTGACCATTCCTTAAGGGATAATGGTTTTTATGAAACCCTTACGCCTCAATTATTATTGTTTATTTCTTCACTAGTTATTATGTGATCTATATTTTAGGAAAGTGGGGATCATTTTTTTATTATAAATACATGGTATGTTTTGGGGAGACTAAATGAAAATTTTGTTGATGATATGATTTATAGATTTGAATTACTGGGGTTCGGTGTTCCGAGAGTGGGTTCCCAGGTTACCCTCACTAGACCCAAGGCTTGAATATATACCTCTCAAGGAGGAACTTTTTAATTAATTAATATACTATTTTTATTTTTTTTCTCTCATTGGATCCATGTTTTTTAAACTGTAATTGCAAATCATGGGATCTCATTCTTATTTCTTTGACTCCATCCTTCCAATAACATGGTGATTCTTTCCTGTGATTGAGATTTCATGTTCTCTGAGGTGGGTTCCCCAATCATCTCCCATTGAAAATGAATATAAGATTATTTATAATTCCATCTTTATTTATTAATTACTTATATGTTTTTTAATTAAATATATTATCTCCATCAATGATTTATGATTTCTTGATATTATTATAAAATTTAAAAATGTATATTTTTGAAATGATTTCTTGTGATAATTATTTTAATTGTATATACTCCTTATTTGGAAATTTAAAATATTGTAGGTTATTGAAAAATATATTTGAGTTTTATAATATTTATCTTCAAAATGAAGAGAAATGTCTTATTTTCTATGATTAGTTGCATTATATAATATTTGATTCAATTCATTGAAAATTAATATTTATTAAACTGAAATGATTTATAAATGATTTTATAAACACTCTTGATTTTCATGAATATGTTTTTAATTCATGCATAATGTGGAAAGGTCTCATCGCTATGTTAAATGATTTATTGGGAAATAGAAAACCCATAGGACAATCCTAGTTATGTGCAATGGTAATGATTTATGTTTGAATGGTTCTAATGAAATGTAACTTTTGAGGGATGTTGATTTTAATTGAATTGATATGCTTGATAAAGGGGGATAAACCTATGAGAGTGTTATGAGGTGTGAGAAAAAGAAGTGATTTTTTTAAAATTTTATTATATGATATTATATATGGTGTGATTTTATCATTTAAATTATCACTTATAATTGAATATCAATAGAAGAACTAGGATTTTCTGTGGTAATTCAAGGAACCCATGTACACTAGTTTAAAATATTGATCTAGATAGTGACCCTAGTTGGGCTTTAGTATATCTTAAGGTATTTTACACTTAGTTAGGATATAATTGGGTCGGATCAAGTTTATTATATGAGGTGAATTGATGTTTTTATTCTATTATAGTGTATAAATTTTAATTCATTGGTGATGATGTTAAACATTTTATAGACTCATTCCCATAATCTATATTAGAATACATGAAGGTGATTTATGGTTTTTCTATGGTAAAGTGAAATTGGAAATATATTAAATTATATATTTTTTTTATTATACCATTAAAAATATTTTATAATGAAATTTATGATTGTTTTTTATGAGGAAATAAATTGTCATTTTATTTCAGAAAATGTGTGTTTTTTTGAAAATATATGTTTTGATGGATAATATTTGATACTTGTTTTATTGAAGAAAAACCAGGAAAACATATTTTTCATCATAGTTGTCAAACCTATATATGATATAGATTCTATTTTAAATTATGATTAATGGGTAGGTGGGTGGATAATTACTTGGATTTTATCTCACAATTATATATTACTGGTTTAGAAGGTGGCTCAATATAGTAGAATTTGATATATATTTTGGTTGAAGGTTTATTAGAGGTGCATGTGGAATTACCACACGTTCACATGGAGTTGTTAGTGATTTGGTACATTTTTTTTATTTTCAATTGTATTGTACATTGGCATTTTTATCAAGTATTTTTTATTTCTACGGCTTTCATTACTATTGGATATCTCAATGTATGGATAGTTTTGATTATATTTCTACTATTATCTATTTTATATTAAAATTGATAGAAAAAACTGATCAAATTTTTTCTTAATGATATCTGGGTACATACTTCCATCCCCTATGGATTATGAATTCACTTTAGGGTAGTGATGTATTGGTTTTAACATTGATAATTGATGGTATTCTTGGTCAGTTTTTTATAGTATAAGCGGTTCAAAGTTGTTTAATTTTACAAACTAATATAAATTCAGGAATAAATCATATGGATTAAACATTTAAGGGAGGATAATAGAGTGTCAAAGGATTCCTAATATATTTAAGTTGAATGTGGGAGAAGATGGTGGCTTAGGGGTTATATTTGGAGGGGTTAATATTATAATTTGAATATTTGAAATGTATGGATAGGTTGAACAGTATGGAAGATATCTTTACCAAACCATAAAAAAATCATGTACTCCTCACTGGATACCCATAATAAATGGACTTTTTTTTGTTTGGAAAAAATATGCACCATCTATGAAGACTCTTTGTTAGAACTAAAAATCCCTACACACTGATTTCACACAGTTTCCACAAATTATGTCAAATCCATGATGAAATATCATTACCAAAAAATATCTCACATGGTATATATAGGGTATTATAATGGTTTGATTCAATAGCTAACTACATATGTATCAGAATGTTTAAATAATATAAATGAACATAGAAGGGTCTTACTATTGGTAGTCGCATAGTCTCCCCTAAACTATGCACAGTAACTGAATGGAAAAAGGAAAATATTTCCTATAATAAAAATTTTATCTCAACACTGCTGAAACATATATTAAATACTATATCACATTATATAAATAAAATAATAATGAAAATAAGGGTCATACTAAGATATGCCTCCCCACCATAATGCATTATACCCCTAAAAATATTTTATAGATTTAGTCGATCATTAGAAAGGAATAACTCTTCAAAATGACCCAATTATCTAAACCAAGGACAAGAATTACTAAAACTAATAAGGGACCCATGAAATTAACGAAAATTACCACCACCCAACCCCAAACACAATTCACCTCTCAAACTACCTTGAAATCCTCATTTAATAATAATAAAAAAATCCTTTTTCAACATAACCATCGAGAAAGACCAATAAGATAGATCAATAAATGTAACATTCTAAAAAATACTTTGTTTACTTATAAGACATTATAATATTTTTGAAGCCAAACATTGGGTTAACATTAGATTTTGGGGCCTGGAGGGGCTTAGTATTGATTTATTAAAAATAATAAATATATTATATTTCATGTGTGAAAATTTTTAGAATAAATGGTTTACCATTATTTGAATTATAGGATTAGAAACAAATGACCACGATCTACTACAATGTTTGAGGTTTACCCTAGGCACAACATAAATTTGGTCAGCATAGGTTGTTTGGTTGAGGAATCCATTGATTAATATGGTCAGTATTGGTGGACAGGTATGAAGTGGGACATTGCTGGTTTGGTCATGAGGTGTTCCACTTGTCAGTAGGTGAAGGCGTAGCATCGGCGACCAGTAGAGATTTTAAAATAGATAACCATTCATGAGTGGATGTGTAACAATGTCGGGATGGAATTCGTGACTGGTTGGCCGAGTCTGCCTTAGGGGAATGATGCTATTTGGGTTGTCATTGACAGACTCACGAATGTCTCTCACATCTTGCTGATCAAGGAGACCATCAGTGTTGAAGAGCTGCGACAATTGTACATCTACATGGATTTCCACACTCCATTTTTTCAGACAGGGATGCACGTTTTACTTCTTGGGTTTGGTAGGGGCTTCAGAAGGCTTTGCATACACATGTACATTTGAGTATAGCATACCATCCCCAGACAGATGGCCAGTCTGAATGTACGATTCAGTTGCTGGAGGACATGCTCTGAGCATGAATTCTGGATTTTAGAGGTTCTTGAGAGAAACATATACCTCTTGTGGAGTATTCCTACAACAATAGTTTTCATAAAACTATTCAAATTGAAACTTATGTGGATTTGTATGGTAGGCCATGCAAGTCTCCTTTATGTTGGATGGAAGCAGGAGAGGAAGATTTGTTGGGACGTCGTCTTGTTCATGAGACAACAGACCAAATAAAGTTGATTCAGAAGAGGATGGCTACTATGCAGTCTCGAAAGAAGTCTTATGCAGATCAGAGGAGATGACCTCTAGAGTTTGAGGCCGGGGATCAGGATTTACTACGTGTCACACTAAGGTTGGTACACAAGAGGATTAGGAGACATGGTATGTTTTCACTGAGGTACGTCGGACCATCTGAGGTGTTGGAGAGAGTTGGACCGATTCCCTTTCAGTTGCAGTTACTTCAGATGTAACAGTCTATTCACGACATTTTTTAGGTTTGTCAGCTTTGATGTAACTTTTCAGACCCGTATCATGTCTTTTAACCTGAGAAGGTTGAGCTTGAGTTGGATGCATCATTTTTGGGGCATCTTATGTGTATTGTTGATCACGGTAAAAATGTTCTCCATGGTCGTTCCATCCCTCTATTATGAGTGCTATGGCAGCACATACAAGTACATGATGAGACTTGGGAGAAGGAGGCTGATGTACGAGCTCAGCGTCTAGAGATGTTCAGGGTTTCTTCTTCTTCGCCACGCTAAGGAAATTTGTGGACAAATCTCCCAATGGGGGGATGTTTTTAAGAACCCTGATCTTCTTTTCAACTTTTTTTTTAATTTTATTGTCGTTTTGGAGAAAAATAGGAAATTCTGTGAATTTTTGAAGTACACTCCTTGCACTTTATGAGTACACACCATGTATTTTAAGAGTACATGTCGTGTACTATGATGCAGTTGGAGGCCATGTGCTGGCCATGTCGTGGCCACACACACGACCATGTAGTGTTGACATGGAGGCCGCATAATGTGGAGTATGGAAAAGGGTAGTACACGATATGCATTTTCGGTTTTTTCATTAAACGCATTGGGGTCATGACTAACCATTATACCACAACCCTTTTAGGTCTCGTTCGACCAAGAGCATCATACGACTGCAGATCTTTGACGATCCCCCATGCATGTATCCATCCTCTGATTCGAACACTGGTGATTGCGTTGGAATCAGATCAGTGAGTTCTTACTTCTCCAAGAGAATCATTTTCCAATTCCTCCTCTTTTCCATGTTATCAAGGGTTGAAAATTTTATACATTTTCATTTATCTACTAAATTTTAAGCTGATTCAAGTGTTGGCGTTCAAGTATATAGATCACATAATACCAAGGAAGGTGGTTTGTCCCTTTTCATTCAATTTCATTGAGTATTATGTGAAAATTCCGCAAATACCCTTTATTGGGGTATTGTGTGTTTACCGATTTACCACTATTGTTTTCTTGCCATTCTTGTATTCCTGTGTATGTGGTAATATGGATATGAAATGGGTTGATTGCTATGATTTGGATGTGTTTTTCAAATTTAGGTTTGGTTTACAACTGTTTGGTTTTGTTTAGCCTTTTGATGCTTTAACTGTTTTCCATTCCCATTGTTGTAGGATGGAGAGTTTGTTTTCTGACATGCTTGGTATGATGTAGACTATTTATCCAAGTAGTTTTGTATGTTTACTTTGTCCATATTACACTTTTATTCTCATTGAACTACACAGGGCCTTGAGAACAAAGTGTAGTAGAATATAAGGGGAATTGACCAGGTGATCTTACTCAGAGAGTCTTTGAAAACTTAGGCTATACGGGGGATTGACAGAGTGAGCGTCCTCGGAGAACCTAGAATGACTTGGGGTATAAAGAGAATTGACCTAGTGTGCTTTTTAAGTGATTCCTTGTTTTCTTTAGACTATAAGGGGATTGACCGTGTGAGCATCCTCAGAGAGTCTTTGTTTTTATGGTACGTCCTGGTCTATAAGGGGAATTGATTGAGTGAGATTCCCCAGAGGGTCCTAGACCTTTGTATATAAGGGGAATTGACCAGGTGAGCTTCCTCAGAGAGTCTTGAATACCCTAGACCTTACGAGGAAAGGACTGTCTGAGATTCCTCAGAGTGTCTTTATTTACCTTTGACTATAATGGGATTAACTGTGAGTGCTTCCTCAGAGAGAGTCTTATCATATTCATACACTGAGCCAGATGGGTTAAGCTGAGTGTACTTCCCAGAGGGTTTCTTGTATTTTTTTATGTAGGACCAGAGGGTAATGTTGTGAGTACTTCCCATAGGGATTCCTATTTTAGGTTTAGCTGGTTTTTCACTGTAGAATGATTTGAAACTGTGGATTGTTTAGTGCTTAGTGCCATCCTATTTTCTTTTTTCTCTACTTTTACCTGTTATATATTCACTAACTATTGGCACATATCATTGGGTGGGTTCCTACTGGGATTTGGTCTCACACCCTATTTGGGTCATGCTTTTGGTACCAAATAGATTACATTGTTGTAGGTATAGATATGGGCAAGTTCCCTTCTACTCAGTTACTTCAATTTAAGTGGAGCTGGAGAGCATGGGACCAAGCATATACTTGCGATATTGAGGAGCTGTTTATCTTTTATTTTTTAATTTGGATTAGTACTATTTTTATTCTAGAATTGGTATTTTTTTGATACTTTCCTAGACAAACGTATTATGCATCATTTATATATTTCCGCCAGTTGTTTTATTATTCTATTCTACTACTATTTACTGTAGGATATTTAATGTTTCTGTTATTTCAAGTATTTTTTTACATCTGTTGTGTGGTCTACCAATGAGGGCATAGTTTCCACATTATCACACCTAAGGCCCTCGCTGCTAGTCAATAGCCTCTGGGGTTCGGGAAAATGTGCCTGAGGCCATGTGACCACCGGGTATGGGATGCCTTTGGGTGACTTCTGGAACTGGGATGTGACAAGGGTAATATACCTAGCCCTTAGAGAATTATATAAGAGGATGGAGTGTTCTTTATTAGCATATTAGGATCGAGGAATGATGATGAAAAGATCAAGGTGAACCCTGATATAGATAAAAAAACATAGAGGATATCCATACCCATTTCTGGAAAAATCTTCTTAATCAATTATTGATCCATAATCAATATAGGGACCTTTATTTTTGGTTTATAACCTTTGTGATAATTATTAAGAATATATTTTATTATTTACTTTGATTTATTTAATGTTTCTTATTCTTCACATGTTCTCGAATATGAATTGAATTTCGAAGCTTGGTTTATATTTCCTATACATTCATTCTAAATATGGTTCCAAACATAATAATATTTGGATGGGATCTGATCGACTGACAATGATCATCATATTAATTCTTGCTATTCCACTACTGTTCGTCACATTATTCACTGTTGGACCACAGGGTCATTATTCAACTTTGTTGAGTTGTGTTTAAGTGTAATTTGACTATTGGATATATGTATTATTTGTTTATGATTTATTGATAGATTTTGAGTAGAAAAATTAAGATGGATTTATAAATTTAGGGTTATGTATTTGGGTTTTTAGGACTCTGAATGATAGCAGACACATGATATATTACTGTACAAGTGATCAGAATTCTGATTTTCAGCCACTGGAGGATAGGAATCAATGTCAGGACTGGTTTTAATTCATTTTGGTAAATTTTATCAAGAAGAAAATTATATATGGTGTTATAAATGGAATCTATAGTTTCTATTCAAGGACTAGGATTTACTTCTTAAAAATAAAATGATTACACGATGTGTACTATAAAATAAAATACACCAAGCTCATATGATCCAAATGAATGCTATGATTTGAGATGAGTGAAGGATTACATGCTATATTGAGAGGAAAATGCATCGGGTGACCCTAATAAGAAGGATATGTAATGTTTATGATGAACACAACTTGGGAACCTGTGTAATAAAATGTGGTGTGTCACCTTAGGGACACCCCATGTGGCTGTACATGGAATGTTAAGTCGTATGCCAAGTGTACATGCACAGGATCCTCGATAGACATACATTCCTGGTACCCATGTAGACACATTGTACAATATGACATAACTTTCCAATCTATATTCACGGGAAAACATTTCAGGGCGAGGAGGCGAGCTACAAACCATGTGACCCCACTTACACATTGTATACATCTCTTGGGAACATCTACCTTCTATATCTTCATCTTGGGGGATCAGATTTCATCTTACATGTAACATATCTTGAGTATTTTTCTACATGTTTTGTGATAGTTTCCTTAATACTAGCTTTCAAGATATTACATGATGTTTTTAGAGCATAACACTTCTTCAAGTGATGATTGAATGATAATAGTGATCAGGCATTATCATCAGACAGATGGTGGGGTCAGTGCTCCCCAGTTGACGGGTAGCGCATGTCACCTACACTCTTTAAGAAATTATTTTTATAAAACTGCATAATAAATTGGGAACTAGTCCTATATATATGGAGTTTCTCCACCATCCATGAGCTTATGTGGGGAAAAGTTCCTAAATTAGATATTTTTACCCCTATACAATAGATCATACAGGTGATGTGTAGGTCCTCCACACCGATTATTTTGTTGTTTCACATGATGAGGAGCATCATAGATAGACCTTTAAGGATTCAGGAATACTCAACATCCTTTTCAATATTATAGATATACGGACCCCCTTTCTATCTCATACATGTTTCTTTATGACCACACATGTTTATGTTATTGTTTCCAACTTTCTATGGGTTGAGATTCCTATTGTACTATTTAATTTCTCAAATTTTCAGCTTTTTGGGCGTCCTAATCTATTTAAATATACACACCCTTTCATTGGATTTTCACACACATGTAATTCCTTATACATATAATAGGAAGATCGATGGTGCATTCTATAGAGAATTGTAGTATTTGGGTTCATTTTCCACCATCAGTGGACATTTTTGGAGATCAAGAGTTTGGTTCCCTTCAAATTTCCTTTTTTACATGTTTTTTTCAATTTGGGATTTAATTTCTAGTTGGAATGTATTTATCCCCACTATACTTTGGTTTTTCATTTTCATAATCAAATATATTCACAAGTGTTTTTTTCATGCATGGTCATACTCTAGATGTTTAGGTATTTCATTATTCCTCTGCACAGTGGTAGAGATGGTTGTGTGTATGCATACAAGAATATTAGGATAAGATCTTAAATTTTAGTTTATTACTTCTATATAATTGTCCCCAACCCCATCCTATTAGAGGCATGATTGGGGTGTCACACATTAATTAATTATGGTTATATGGGACATGTTATAATAAACTAGATGTAATATACATATAAATTACATAATTTTTGTGGAATAATTAATAAACTACAAAAAAAATATTCCTAAATACTGTGTTAGTTTTGTGTCCTTAGAAACATTGAAACGTAAACACTGGTACATAATGCAGAAGCATTATCTCCCCCAAGGTTCTCCAACAATATCACCCCTATTAACCATATCATTCCTAAAATATACATTCATAACACGGGGAAGGAAACATAAAAAGGGGAGGTATCATATGCTCAGTAAGGGAAAAAGGAGATATTATTGTATAAACATGACCATAAGGGTCCTATATTGTGATCATAACATTAGAGTATCAGGACCTGAATATTATAAACATGAATCATAGGATAACGGTTTTTAGTTCGTATAACACGAATGATAATGATGTTAAGATCATAATCCATGAAATCATAACATAAGAGTAAGGTATAAAATTATGGTGTTTATATGAACTTGTAAAATCATTCCCTATAAGTCAATACACATTTATATATCTTATGGGAACTTCATTGGGACTACACCAACTGGGAGAGACACACCACCATCCTCAGTCATAGTACTTTCCTTATAAGGGATCATGTTTCCCCATATTATTATAGTAGATTGGGTTTTCCTATATTCTCATAGCATATCAAGTTTCTCAATCTTTTATCTTCATGGTGACTACACATACTGGGCAAGACACACCTCCATCCCCAGTTATTGTCCTTTTCTTATAAGGGACATGGTTTCCCCATCTTACCTTTGTAGATCAGGCTTATTGAATTGATTCCAATAATTATCTCAGGAGGTATAAATATTTATCCAATTTGTTGGAGGGAGATATAAGTCCCACCAATAAAATACTAAAATCATTCATTAATGATACACAAAATAATAAACATTAATCATATCATTTCCAATAAAAAGAGATTAGTTTCATAAACATCATGTCATGACCCATGGAATGAAATGGGTATCATTAACATTTCATCACATCTTATCCTATAGAAAATAGATTAGTTACCTTATAATTTCATCAAAGTATTTCCCATGAAATGAAGCAAGGTTCAAAATAATATAACCCATGGGAGTGGAATGAGTTTTATAAACATATAACCTTTTAAATAGAAACAAGAATCAAAAAAATCAACCCATTTTATCATAAACCATTCAGGGAAATAATCTGAATGGGTCATTTGGAACATTTACCATAAAGGCATGAAAAACACCATTTGATTTCATAATAGACTGTAAATAATATGGAAAGATACTTTAAAAAACATTTCTTGAGTAAAATATCATTTCTTTATTAAAAAATTATTTTAAAACATAAATGAATTTTGAAAACTATTTTCATTGAAAATAATTTTATACCATACAAATAAGGCTTGAAATCATTTTGTAAACCTTTTACCTTGATATATTATAAAATAATCATGAATGAAATTTGGAAACCATTTCTTTAAAATAATTTGAAAAGATAGAAAAAATGATTGAAATAAATTTGAAAACCTTTTCCCAAGAATTTTTTTAAAAGAAGCCTCAATTTTTTTACATCCGTTTTCTTTCAAAATAATTTGAAAAAATATAAAATAAACTTTAAAATAATTTAAATGCTTATCATTGAATATAATATTTTCAAAACATATAAAAGCAGTTTTTAAATTCATGTAAAACACTTTTTGCACATTGAAAATTATTGAGAATAATTTTCATTGAAAAAAATTTAAAAAAGTAAATTTATAAAATATTATAAAAAATATTTCTATAAATTTTTTTAAATCATGTATAAGAAGTTTAAAGGGAATGACAGTCATGACGGTGGGTAAATCAGTACATGCCATACATTTCTATTTCATTATAAAACATTTAGGAATGTTCCTCAACCCGAAAACAAAAAAATACTACATTATCAAAAACCCTTTTTATTTAAAAAGTTAAAACATTGGTAAATGTTATGTTTAAATATCAGAAGAAAATATTAGAATATTTTTTGGAAACTCTTTTAGAAAACATGGTTTTAAAGAAACACAGATTTCCGACCTAAGAGAGATGTAATATTAGACATTATTAAAAAACACTTTCTTGATAATATTATGTACCAATGAGTGGAAATGTTTTAAAACTATATAAACATAACATTAATAACCATATATTAAGAAAACGAATGATAATTCTTGAGATATGGATAATAATATTTCATCAACTGATCAATAATCATAAATAACATCGATAAATAGTGAGAGTATAGATATAAACCATTAACAATTTTATAACATTGAATCATAATATAATGGGATGAATAAAATTAAATATAGACTAAAATATAATGAAAATAATTATATTCATGATATACCAAGTCAAAGGTTGTATATACTCCACAAGAAAAAATATAGGTGCAAAACATGGCATGTCTCTTGAAGAACAAAAATTTAGACAAAAATGATTTTCTAATTTGGTATATATTGAAACATAAAAGCCATGTATGATAACTCATTAAATGGATGTATAAATAAAAATAAATTTTATAATAATAATCATATAATACATCTATGGGTAGTATAAACACTATAAATATTAATGAGTGGTGAATAAGGCATGTAGCTCAAAAAAATAAAAGGTGAGATGAAATTCCATTACCTTATGCATTTACTATTTTAATACTTTTAAAAACACCATATATAATAATATACGAGTTTATTAAACATATTATAAAAATCATATTATTATATCTAATATATTATATGGGTTGATTATGAATTTATATTACCCACTTATTAAAAATTATATGTTATGTTTTCACATAGGGTAACATCCGCTTTGTTTTTCGCATGTGTCCTAATTAGTTATATTTTTTGTCCTCATACTTTTATCATTATTTATAGAATATAAAACATGATATATATATCATGTATATTCAGTATATATTTATTTACCATAACATATAGAATATATAAATATGAAATGGAATACACCTTTCATGGAGACGGTATGTCGTACCTATGCATTAATGTCATTTCAATTTTTTTAATATTGAATTAAAGAAAGAAATGACATATATGTATATACATAGTATCAATAAAGTAGAATTATTATTTCATATATATAATATAATTTTACTAAACTTGTCCTTAATACATTTCATGTAGAGTGTAAAAAAATCACATTGCTTTGAGAAGGCGGTACTCCACACTTCCCCAAAAAAATTTATTATATTTAAAAAAAATTGGAAGCACGAAGGTATGTGTTATATAATAATATAAAAAAAATACATCATATATATCATATAAACAATATAAACAAATTGGTTCTATCATAATTCCCAACGATTATATGTGGTAAATAAAAAATTACCAACCTCGTTTCGTGAGGCAGTAGTTTTCCATACAGAAGAATAGTAAGTTCATTATCAATAAGATTTATTTGTGTCTAAGTGTAGACAAAAGACTTATTGTAAAAAATTAAATTATATTGAGGATAATTAAGATATTATGTATTCATGAAATAATAATATTTGAGATAGTGGATAATGAAAATAATGTAAAGGATTTTGAGGAAGGATGTTACCTCTTCTTTGGGTAATTCCTTTGGTTTGCACCAAAGGTCTTACATGATTGGATTTATGAACAAAGGGAGGATTAAAATTGAAAGGGAGGGATTTTGGGGTTTTTATTAGATAGATATTGGAATTTTTCATGTTTTAGAGGACTAAAAAATTGGGATATGTGGTGGGTTTTTCTAGGGGAGGCATGGGACACACTTCGAATTTATGAAAATAGATTAGGTATACCAACATATTTACCTAAAAAAAGTCCCCAAAAATGTATAAAAACACTAGAATAAAATTTTTATGGACGAAATATGTCCATGAAATGGGTTTGGAATAGATGTATAAGTCATTTGGTCCCATACGTTTAATATTTTGTCTCTTGTAAATTTTAATTTTACCTTAAAAAATATAATTAATTTTAATCACATTCACTAATCATTGTTGTTAATAATTAAATTGATAATATTAGAATATAAATATTATACTTATTACAAATTTTTATTTCAGTTTTTGAAAATTTAATTAATATAGGAATAAAATTAAGTTTAATTCTAATCTCAAAGACATGGTGAGAAATTGTTTTTTTAGTGGGAATGTTCAAAAGTTCATTCAGATTTTATATATAAATTAAAACTAAAAAAGATTAAAATTATTCAAATTAAATTAATATATTTTTTATTGATCTAATGATACTTTAAAAACAACATAAAATATTATTTTACTAAATAAATAAATTAGATTAAAAATAAGTTCTGAATTAAAATTCAGTATTTTTCACTATAAACCAAAAAATGATGTTTCTCAGATAAATATAGAAAATTAAACCTAATAGCATTTAAAGGCTATGAATTAAAAAAATAATTTTATTTTATCATATTAAAAAAATAAAAATTTGAAAAATTATTTTTATTATTTTTCACTTGAGGATATAGAAGTAATTTTTTTTGAGAATATAGTATTCTGAAACATAAAAAGAATTTACCAAAAATTATATGTTTTATAATAAATATGTTTTATTTATATAAATCCATTAAAACAAATTTAATATTTCTTATTAATATTAATATTAATATGTTTAATAGATAGTGATTACTACATATTTTATTTAATTATAATAAAAATATTGTTTAAAAAAACACATTGTTGCATGTAACCTAAGATAAGTTGGAATTGTGTATAAGCAATGAAAAGTCTGTGTTGTGTGTATCAAAAAAAATATATTTGGGTATCATATAATGAAATATTCACATGGTGTAGCCTACAAGGAAAGAATAAATTGGTGGTTTCATATAACACAATATATATTCAGTGATGCGTGCAATATGAAATACCGAAAAGATTAAATAAATTTGAAAAAATATTTCACAAAAACAAGGGGTGGTGCATTATACCCCTTAAAAATGAATTTGACCCTTGATATTTATCTGGGTTATCAATGGATTAATAAATATGTATTTGTTTAATAGAAACCCTCATCGTAAAAATGAACAATAAATCATCATTTAAAAATGGAATGTTTGAACCATTACAGTTACCCAAAGTAACTCATAGCAGGGATTACACATAGAAGAACATAAGTTGAAAGTGAAAACATGGAAATGGAAAATAAATATAACAATAATGTTTTGGAGGATGGTCTTAGAGAACATGGTCATGATAATGTTAACAATCACAAATCTATAAATCATTGATGATCTAAGGGACCATTTGATTCATTGGAATGGAAGGTACGAGGATATCCATTTTGGTTTCAAGATCCATTCCCTAGAGTTGAATAATTTTCATGATAAGTTATATGTAATTGATTTAATTACATTTTAGAAGTAAAATCACACTCTTTGGTTGGGTCTTGAACAATTTACACTTAACCTATTTCACTAAAAATTAAGGGAGAGTTTTTCATTAATGGAGCACAAATAGATCCCAAGATCTATGATAACTCATCTCATATCTCTTTAATAACAATCAAAAAAATGTTTTTAGGGATGGTTAACCAATATTCATAAATAATGTTTTGGTTTGATAAAACATTAATCTCTCATAAGTCATCCAATTTTTAAGTTAAACATTCAAAAAATGGTTAACCTTATAATTATTCTAAAATATGAAAGTCCAAAACATTAGAAAGAATGTCATGAATTCATATTAATATTTATCCTACATATATAAAAAAATATCTCTTGGTTTCTATATTCCATACATGTGAATAACCTAATAATATATTTTATTTAAGCATGGTAATAACATGAATTATCATAAATACCCTTCAAAAACAAGAATCCTTCCATATTCCCAAGATCACTAGATATATTCCTTATAAAAAAATGTTGAAAACATAATCAATTATAGCATAAACCACAAAACAAGATTTACTTAATTAGTTCCAAGATAATCGATATAGTCCAATTTACTTATTAACATCTAATTTTTTTTTCCAAAAACAATTATCTTAACATAATGAACATATTAAGGGTTATCTTACCTTAGTTGAAATATTACCTTGACATTAAATCACTTCTCAAATATATTAGAACCATTAAAAATAATATTACAAATCCTTAGTGAAAAACATAAACTGGATAGTCCTTGTATATTTATCATTCATATAACCTAATTTTTGAATCTAAATACATAAAATATTTTATTAATCCCCTTAATCAAAAATCCATAAGAATTATACCTAATAAAATTACTTGATACCTATTTCATTCACATTTTATCAGTAGTCTCATCATCATCAGCAATATATCCATTACTCGTATAACCTTTATGAATCTTTTCTGGATATTTCCACTTAAGAAAAAAAAAATTCATAATGACCATTCATTACAAACATAACTAATTTAACCATTGATAATGTCTTAGAGAGGTCAATATTTTCATGGAGTTATTTAATTGACCACTTCATATTTCTTTTGTAGTTACTTTGTGCATTTATTTTCCACTGTCCAAAAACTATCTTGTTCCTCTAAGACATTAACATGGGTGATTATTTCAACATTATAGAAACAAAGGGAACTAAATATTCTTCCCCCATGTACTATATTACAATAAATCATAGCAATCTCATTATATATTTTCCTTGCTGAGTCTGAGGGTTGGTTAAGGTGCATATTTTTAATTATGATCTGTGAAAACTAACTATGAATGATCAAAACCTCCTTTACTCTAGTGACCATCCAATTTTACTACTCATTAATATATTATCCATAACATTTAATATTAACCTAGTCCCTCCAGGTTTCTACCATTGGATAAAATAAAAAAGAAATCAGTAAAAAAGAGTTATCATTGTGGGGAACCAAATAATCCTGAAAACCCACTTTTAGGATGTCTAAATTATGAAGCCTTCTTTAATATATGAAACCTAATAATTATACTCAGTTATTCATAGTAAACTTATTTTAAAATCCTTTTTGATAGGTCATGAAGAGTTTATGGTTTCCTAAATAATATTCCCAGGGAGTTTTAAACTAGGTGTACAGTCATGCCTGTTGTCATATACCAAGTTTTTCTTGAGTCAGGCCTAAAATATATTTTTAGTGTTGTTACTTTGTGGTACATATGTTCTAAAACCATGACCACTTGCAGATTCAAGGCATGTATTTTTTTTCCAGGAAACCAATATCTATATCCTTTACCAAAATTATAGGGAATTTCTTATAATTTTCCTCATCCTTAATATTTCCTTTAGAGATATCCTTATAAATTACATTAGAAATATTCTTAGGGATATCACTGATGTTTTCCCATTCTAGTTTTTGAAAGTTCACTAAACCTTTTCTCTGATCGAAATTATAACAACCCAATCTTAACATACATAGATATGACATGTTTTTTTGGATTAATTAATACATTACAAAAAAAATTCTAAATACCATGTTAGTTTATTTCCTATGGAAATATGGAGACATAAATGCCGGTACATGAGTGAGCTATATTATCTCCTACTATGTTCTCTAGGACTAGAACCCATTTTAGGCATATTATAACAAAAATATGTCTTCAAATCATGGTAAAGGAAACATAAAAAGGGGTGATATCAGATGATCAGTAAAGGTAAACAAGGGAGATATTCAAGAATATAAATGATCATAAGGGTAAAAAACATGATCATAACATTAAAAGATCTTACCATGTATATCATAAACATGAGTCTTGGCATAAAGGATACTATTTTGTAATATGTGAATTATAATGAAATAAAAATCATAATCCATGAAAGCATGACATAGGAGTAAGACATTGAATTATGGCATACACATAAATATATAATATAATACTTTTTAAATCAAGACGCATTGAGATAACTTTTCATGGAACATTATGGAGACTACAACCACTTGGTAGGATATAACACCATCCCCAGTTTTATTCCATTCCATTTAGGGGTTTAGGTTTCCACATCTTCCCAAAGTGGATCGATTTTCCCCATGTTCCAATAAAGAATTGGGTTTTCCTATATTTCATCTTCGTAGTGACTATATGTACTGGTCTGGATACACCACCATCCCTAGTCCTAGTCCTTTCCTTGTAAGGGATCTATTTTTCTTATCTTCCTGAAGTGGATCAATCCCTTTGACTTGATTCCCACCATTATATCATCTAATATAAATCTTTACCAAATGAATTCGTGGAAATTCTAAGTCCCACCCTCAAATAATAAAATCATTTATACATATTCCCAAAGATAATAAAACATTCATTATATCTTGACCCATTAAATGAGATGGGTTTCATAAACATTATATCATATCCAATGCAATGAAAAGGGTATCATAAATATTTCATCACATATTAACCTATAAAAAAGATATGGGTTCCATAATCATTTCATTAAATCATAATCCATAATAATAAGTAGGTTTCATAAGTATATAACACATTAGAGAGGATCAAGTTTCATAAACATATATCCTATGAAAGATAAAAGGGTTCCTAAACATCATTCAATGAAAACATAATCTATTATGAGAATTAATATGAATGGAACCATTGCATAATTTCCCATAAAAGGCATGAGTAACCCCAATGGATGTCGTATTAGATGGAAAATAATTTGGAAACATCCCTTTCAAAACTTTTCATGATGGATATATCATTTCATATTTAAAAAGAATTATTTTAAAATGTAAAGTCTTTTTGAAAACTATTTAATTTAAAAATCCGTTGAAAACACATAAAGAGGGATTAAAATCAATTTTTAAAACATTTAGCATTAAAAATTATAAATGAATATTGAAAATTTGTGAAAACCATTTGGTTTCCAATACCTTGTAAACAAATAAAGTTGTCCTGAAAACATTTTGAAAACATTTTCCTTTGAAAACATATCAAAGTGATTTGAATTTTCTATAGAACATTATTATTTAAAAATACTATGAAAACGTAAAATATAAGAGTCAAAATAATTGAAATCGTTTTCTTTAAATAAATCTTACAAAAAACTATAAATTATGTTTTGAAAATAATTAAAAACACTTTTTTAAAATAATGTTTTTTTGAATTTTTTTCATTCAGAACCACATTAAAAAAACAAATTTCCCACAAAATTGGAAATAAATTTCCATTAAAAAAACAACTTAGTAATATTGTAAAATAACCTTAAAATAAATTATGATCACAACGACTACTAAATCCATACATGCCGAATAATCCTTTTTCACAATAAAAAGTTTAGAAAAGTACCTCAATAAAAAAATCAAAAACATACATTTTTAAAAACCCCTTTTTATAATATGTAAATTTTTTTTCAAAAATGTATTTTAAATATCATTGGATAATAATAGTTTTTGTTGGAAATTTTTTTATAAAATAAGGTTCATGGAACACAGATTTTCGACCGAATGGTGAGATAAAATATGACTTTTTAAAAAACACATTATTGATCATCTTATGTATCGATAAGTGAAAAAAGATGCCACTACTCTGATATAACATGAATAACCAAATAATATTAAAACGAATTAGATTTATTGTCATATAGATCATAATATTTCATATATCCAAGCATAATCATTAACAATTTTGATAAATATGGAGATTATAACTATAAATTGTTACCAATTTATTAGAATTTAATAATAATTTAAAGAGGATAATAATGTTAAATTAAGTTAAAAATATCATTAGAATAATTATATTCATTGTATAACTTTCCAAAAGCAGTATATACATCTCATCGAAAAATAAAGATGCACAACTTGACATGTATCTCAAAGAAGGAAAATTCAGAAAAAATTAATTTATCAATTTGGAAACATTTGAAATATAAATCCCATGAATGAAATATCATAAATATATTTTTAAATACCCATAAAAGTAAGTATAATTATCATATAATTCATTCATGGTAAGTATTAACACCACACAAAATAAATTAGTGTTAAATAAGGCATGTATCACACAGAAATTAAAAGGCAACATGAAATTCCCTTACCTTTTGTCTTCTCTCTCTTCATACACATAAAAATATCTTGTATAATAAACATAATTTTATTATAAATCATATTCCTAACAATATTAATATATTTAATACAATATATTTTTTTATTATAAATTTATATTACCCATTTTTTCAATTCCAAGATATGGTTTCCCTTAAGGTAATATCTGTTTTGTTTTTCACATGTGTCTTAATTTTTTATATTGTTAGTCCTCATAATTATATAATTCATTACAAAATGGAAAAATTTAGAAAAAATTAATTTTTTTATTATATATCGATCCATAATAATTTATATAATATAGAAATATGAAATTGAATACACTATTCATGGAGATGGTAGGTCGTACGTACACATGATCGTTGCTTCAGTTTTTCTTTGTAATATTTAAAGGAATAAAGTATATGATATATATATAGTATCATTAAATTATCTTTATTATTTCATATATATCATATATTTTCACAAAGACAATCATTAATACATTCAAGGTTTTTTCTAAATGAATCACATCGCATTGAGGATGCGATACCCCACACTTCCCCAAACGAAATTATCACATTTACACAAAATAGAAATCATGAAGGTGTATGTTATATAATATAATAATTTGAATAAATAATTAATATATATATTATATATCATATAAAACTTTATTTTCTATCATAATTCCCAACCGTCAGAGGTGGTAAAGGAAAAAATGAACAACATCGTTTTGTGAGGCGGTAGTTCAACCTACACAAGAATGGTAAGTCCGTTACCCATTAAATAGAAGTGTGGATAATTGTAAGTTAAAAAATAATCATAAGAAAATTCATTATATTGAGGATAATGAAAATATAATTTATTCATGGAAAAATATTAGTTGACGATGTAGAGAAAGGAAAAAAGAAAATATGTTTGAGGAAGGATGTTACATCTTCTCTGGGTAACTCTTTTTGGTTTGCACCAAAGAGCTTACATGGTTGGCCTTATTCAAAAATAGAGGCACAAATTAAGAAAGTATTTATGTTGGGAAGTTATTTTTAAAGATATTTGATGAACATATGTGGTTATAGTGGTGTGAATAAGGGGGATATGAGGTGTCCTTTTATAAGGGATGGAGGGGACACACTTGTAATTTTTTAAAACATGTTAGTTTTAAAAAATATTTAGGTAAAAAATTCATAATAAATAACTTAACTCAATAATATAAGTTTTAGTGATGAAATATGTACATAAATTGTGTTTTGGATAAACTTCTAGGTCATTTTTTACTTTATTTTAAGGTTTATTCCCTTGTTAATATTAATGTTACGTTAATCATTGTAATTCATATTAATCAGTTTCACTAATTTTTATAGTAAAATAATAATTTGATATTATTATAATATAAATATTTTACATATTTAACCATTTATTTAAATTCTTATAAATTAAATTCACATAAGGGTTAAAATTAATATTAATTCTAATCTCACAGACATGGTGAGAAAGTGGGGTTTTAAAGTGAGAATATGCAAAATCTCATTAATATTTTATATATATGTTAAACAAATGAATCCAATAAACTATATTGGATTAATATATGTATAATTGATATATATTTTACTGTAAAAAATTAAAATATAATTTAACTACATAAATAATTTAGATGAAAAGGGTGTTTTGAATTAAAATTCTGTATTTTTCAATATTCACAAAAAATGAAGTTTCCCAAAAAATATCCCAAAATTTACCCAAATAAATTTTTAAAATTATGAAATCAGAAGTGATGTTTATTTTATCAAATTATGTTTCTAAAATTTTCTAAAATTAATTTTATTATTGTTTATAGAAGGATATAAAAATTAGTTCTTTTGAGAAAATAGTATTTCCAATCATATAAATCATTACAAATATTCTATGTTTTATCATAATAATTTTTTATTTATTTAAAACCATTACAAATAATATTTTATTTATATAAAACCATTATAAATAATATTTAATTTATTTATTAGTACTCATATTATTATGTTTAATGTATATGTTATAACTATTTTGTTTAATTAATTATAATAAAAAAATGTTGTTTTGTATAAACTCAATGTTGCATGTAAGACAAGCCATGTCAGTGTTGCATATAACACAAGCCACATCAGTGTTTCATGTAGTGAAATATTATATCAGGGTATCATATAATTAAATATTATCATTTTTTAGCATAAAATAAATGAATAACTTGGTACTTTAATATAACACAATCTATATTTAGTGTTATGTGAAATGAGAAATATCAAAAATATTTAATTAGTTAAAAAAGAACATTTCAAAATGTCAAAGGGTGTTAAACCAGTGGGTTGGATCTAGATAGAGTGTTTTTAGAGTGGATCATAGTTGAGTATATGTTTTAGTCATAACCATGGAGGGGATTTGTTATGAACTTTGTGAAATAGAGTCTAAGTGTCTCAAGTGAAACTTTCTAGACAAGGATCTCAATGATAGTGTGGGGATTGATATATCCATTAACCAAATAGTCTAATTACCTACATTTCAATAAATTTAGATAAGATATTAGTTTTAATGAACTAGCGTTACATGCATCATTAATTATTGAGTCATTTTTCTATTATTGAGTCATCTTTTAATACATATACTCATCTAATCGTTGTATATTATGAAAACTTTTAGGATGCCTCAACAAAGGTATACATCTAGGGTAACAATAAACTATTTCAATGATTATTAGTTTAGTGATGGGGCCTTAGTCTAGGGACCTTCTCATGGGGATTTTTCTCTAGGAATGCAAAGAGTAGCTCCACCACATGTTGAGCAGTAAAAAGTTTCTATATGTTAAGATGGTGATGTTTGTAATCTTAACATGCTACAAGAGTTCAATAGATAGAGACAAATAAGATTGTACAATGATCTAAACTTGCATAAAGTAAAAGATTAGATTTATTTAATGACCTAATTCTTCATGTTATTTTATTCATTGACCAATCAAATGGTTCCAATTGTAGCTAGACTTTTTTCATGGAGTAGAAGAGAACTCTTAGTATAAAATCAAAAAAAACTATAATGAGATGACACTTACATGTAAATACTTCAAGAATATATTTTGAAATGAATATTATCCTTTTTGATTTTTCTCCATAAATATTCATAAAATTATTGATCTATATTATCATGCTATGATGGTTATTTATTACACCTTAAAATTCACTAACATTCGTTGTTAATCCATTCATATTATATGTGATGGACTATTCCAAGAATGGAAGTTTGAGTTGGTCCTCTAAAGACACATCTTTTCTATCACTCTGTATTTATGAATTCATACATATACTGGGGTGCTAAAGTGGGAGCTCTTGAGCGATATATTTCTAACATATGGGGCACCTGGTTGTTGGAGGAATTAGTGGACATCACAGGGATGAGAATTATTTATAAGCTAGTAAACATCATTCATCAGTGTGACAGTGATGAAGGCCTCTCTATTCCAAGACCCAAACTATCACGAACCAACACGGGTCGACCCCGAACCGGTCACCCGAGTCGGTCCGCGACATGGCCCGAGAGGCGTTCCCGATCCTCCCGGGCTGGCGACAAGCGCCAGGGCATCACAGAGTACACGTGGGAACGATTTGGCCCAAAATATAATAAACTAAGCAGCAGAAATAAATAGAACAAATGTAAATAAGAAAAAAAAAGAACCAACAACGCAACTAACCTGACCACAACCAAAGCTCCACGTGACCCCGTGGGTCACTCTCCAATAACACAACCGACGTAGCTCAAGGCGAACAAATGAAGCTGGAACCTGCAACAGAACTAAAAACAAGAAAACACTATAGGCGTGAGTATTAAAACTCAGTAGGTAGGCCCGACTATTTCTATTCCCAAAGCACATACCAATAAATAAAGAGTTTATCAATTCCAGGTTTGAACTAAATTATACAAAATAGGTTTTCCACACACTTTCATTTCTAAAACAAGTAACAGTCCATTGCCCTTTTTAATTTAGAACATGTTTAATGTTGAAAGAACAGGTGCATTGCATTTTCAAAACATTTTATGAGCAATTTAGAAATCCAAACTTTAGTTGTTAGTCAAAATAAGAATCACACACAACACACACTAAGGGCAATGGTAAAGTGGCACACAAGGGTCAGCAACCGAACTCGACCCCTCAATCGTCCGCCACACACAACTAAACACTAAAAGAAACATGGGTCGAACCTAGGAGATCGTGAACAATCCAGAACGTACTATACATGTGACTCATCCTGAGGCATGCCATAACTCGATGACGTCATAACGCCCATAATACTACCCGGCATAGCCCTGCATGGCCTAACCGAGGGGCCCAATCCCCATAGCAGCAATAACTCAGTATTCCCCTGCTATGGGGCCACTAGCCAGTGCGTGGTCTAAACTAGTGCAGCAATCGTTCTCAGAAAATTCACTCAATATGCCAGGTTCCCATGTCATCACAAGCAATAAAAAAAGGGGTGCGTCTACAATGTAAATAAATCAGTCACGATGCACAAACATCACACGCAGCTCACGCAAACAACACACACCAAAGATCACCCCCGAGTGGGATTTCCATGATAATCCATTTCATTAAAGTGCCAAACGGGCCTTCACCAATTTAAAGTAAAACCTCATTTCTCAAAAAGTTCAAAACACTAGTTCAGGATGGAAATTTATCTTTTTGAGTTGGGTAGAGGTTCCCAGTTTTAAATGTCTTGCGGTTGTTGCAGCGTGTCGCCAGCGAAAGTCCGCAACAGTGCGGTTATCGGGTTGCACGGGCTTATGCGCAAGTGCGAAGCGAGTCGTGTCGTCACGATCGGGCGGCGAGTCAAGGTAGGTCCCCCATTGCACTCATCCTTAAATTTAGAATTTATTAATTGCTTGATGTTTTTGTTAATTTTAATGAATGATAAATAATATTAGATAAATAAATTTTAAATGATTATTTATTGTGAAATGAACTGTATATAAAGAACAACATGCATTCCCCGAGCATCCAATCAGATATATCTATATATAAAGAACAACAGGCATTCCCCGAGCCACACCATGGGACAACCTCATGCCTTTTTTTTTCAAATAAACTTTAAGAGCAACCAGGTGCCCCAAACAATCAATCGCAACCAAGGCATGAGAGTCGTCCTAAGAGGGTTTTTATAAAAACATTTCCATCGCTTTCCATAAAGTGCCAAACGAGCATTTAATACAGTTCACAATTACTACCAAAACCAGTTTAAAACTATTTGAAGAATCCACAAAACACTACTTCACAGGTTGCCAGTATTTTTATAAACCAAACCAAACCATTTTCTTTTCCAAATAAACTTTAAGAGCCAACCGGGCAATTTCTCAAACGAACCAAAGTATTTGTCCATGCTTCAAAAGAAATCATTTCTCATTAAACCAGAACTCTGTTTTACATTCCGTGAATTATGTTTAAAAGCCAAATGGGCATTCTTTCAAAACTGGGTGTCCGCCCGTCAAGAAGATGTTTCATGTGTCGTGTATAAAATAAACGGCTCCTTTTGACATTAAATAACCATTTAAAAATCAACCCTCTTATCTTAAAAATTAATTATCGAATATTATCTCATATTTATTACAATTAATAAAATGTTGATTTTTGAACAATTAGGGTGCGCAAACAGCATGAAATAATATAACTTAAATTTTAAAAGCAGTGCAAAGGGAACCTACCTCAAAAACAAGCGCGTCGACAAACAACCTCGGATCCAAGGCGCGATGACACGACGTGTGTCCGAGACTACGTGACCAAGTCTAATACTCTGCATAAACAAAACCAAGGACTCAGACACATCCAAAACTCACCAGAGCATTCGAAACCAAGCGGCAGGAGTAAGCGCTCACCTTGAAACCAAAGCGCGGCGACGACGGAACTTCAAATACAAGGCGCGGCTGTGGCGCTCACTTGGAAACACCCTGCGCGGGTCCTAAAAGTCCTAAACCAACAAATAGCAACCCACCATCGATTAAAACACGCACGATGATGATAAAAATAATAATAATAATAATAAAAGTAATAATAATAATAACAATAATAATAAAAGCAATAATAAGAAGAATAACAAGATAATATTAGTAATAATAATAATAATAACAACAAAATAATAAAAGGAATAATAATAATAATAATAATAATAAATAGTAATAATAACAATAGTAATAATAATAATAATAATAATAGCAAAATAATAATAATAATAATAATAATAATAATAATATGAAAAACAATAATAATAATAACAAGACAATAATATGAACATTAATAATAATAATAATAATAATAATAATAATAAAATTAATAGTAATAATATTAATAATAATAATGATAATAATGATAATAATAGTAATAGAATTAATAATAACAATAATAATAATAATGATAAAATTAATAATAATAATAATAATGAAAATAATAATAATAATAATAATGAAAATAATAATAATAATAATAATAATAATAATAATAATAATAATAAAATTAATAGTAATAATATTAATAATAATAATGATAATAATAATAATAATAGTAATAGAATTAATGATAACAATAATAATAATAATGATAAAATTAATAATAATAATAATAATGAAATTAATAATAATAATAATAATAATATTAGCAATACTAACATTAATAAAAATAATGATAAAAAAAAGGTTATTAACATATTAAATAAAATAAAATAGCAAATTAAATAAAAAAAACAGACCAGCGGCGGAGCAGAAGAAGGAGAAAGAAAAGAAGAAGAAGAAGAAAAGAAGAAGAGGAAGAAGGAGAGAAGAAGAAGAAGAAGGAAGGGAGAAGAAGAGAAGAAGAAGAGGAGGAAGAAGAAAAGAAGAAGAAGAGGAAGAAGGAAGAGGAGAGGAAGAAGAGGAGAGGACAGGGGCGCCGGTCTGGAGGCAGGTGCGCCGGCAGGGAGGTCCGGCGACTGGGAGGTGCGCAGACAGCGGTGTGGGGAGAAGAAGTCACGCGATGGAGAAGGGAGAAAAGAAGAAGAAGAAAAAAAAAGAAAACAAAGAAGAGGGAGAGAGAGCAGGGGCGGGGGTGCGCGGTGGCGGACAAGGAGCGGGGCTGGCTGGGGGTCCGTGACGGGCTGCAGGAGGGCGCTGGGTCTGAGGGGTGCGGTGAAGCAGCAGGGGGGAGGAGGTTCGGCGCTGGCTGTTGGTGGCCGGGACGACGGGGAGGCCGGGAGTTGCGGAGCGGAGCGGCGAGCGCTGAAGGGAGCAGGGGGCTGCTGTGGAGGAGGCTGAGGAAAAACGCCTGTGGCTGAGTGCTGCAAGGGAGAAAGGGAGAAGAGGTGGAGCGGGGAGGCTTCACAGGCGGAGGAAGCGCTGCAGGGGCTGGGTGCGGATGGTGCGACGGGGAGAGGAAAAGGAGGCGGCTCCAGCGGGGAAAAAAAATATATATATATATGAAGTGGGCCGCTAGGGTTGGAGGGGAAAGAGGGGGAAAAAAATAAAAAGAAAACAAAATAAAGAAAAGGAAATAAACAAAACAAAACCAAATTATAATAATAATTAACTACAATATTAATAATAACAACAACAAATAACAAACCTCATAGTGATAAAATAATAAAATAAAATAAAATAAAAACAATAACGGTGTTCATATCATTTTAATGATAATTAATTCTTAACGCACTAAAAAATTTAATGACGCAACAATTAACGCGCGATTTAAATATAGACTCTATTTAAAAAAAAATTTCCAAAGACAACGGAATGCGAAAATACACCGGCAGGGACGCGCGGGGCTTCCAGAACAGGCTCCGCTCACGCGCTCGACGACGTCGCGTCCAAAAAGCGCACATTTTAACCAAAATTCAAAAACTAGGTCCGATACTGAACACGAACCGCAGCAATATAATTTAAAGTCAAAGAAATCGTAAAATAAAATAAACGCACGGTTTGGGGTGCGACAATTCTCCCCACCATAACGCTTTCCGCCCCCGGAAAGCCACAACACCAACCAGTCGATCGATCAACACCTAAGGATTTCACAGAACACGATCCGACCTCTTAACCAAGGATTCCACAACGACCACCGGCGGGACTGAACCTCATTGCCCAAAGTAAATCACCAACAGAGGGAGGCCCGAACGGCTCCCCACCATAAGAACTCGACTAGCATTTGATAACGACTTAAGAGAAAACCCAAAGAGACTCATGGTGGGTCTCCCCACCATAAAGAACCGACCAACTAACGACCAAACGGGAAACCAACTTAGACATGCACGAGACTTTACCCCAGCTAGAAAGAGCACAGCAAGGACCTTTAAACCACTTACTCACGTCCAAAAGTAATAAGAGTTGGTCTAAAAAAAAATTTACGCAAACCAAAGCCCTTACCCCATGGGCGGGGAGGGTGGGCCCAAGGATTGGATCACTGAAACTTGGACGGAAAAATACTCACATACCACTACTTAGGGATGGACACATACCAAAGCCATAACCGATTTACATCGGTGGTCCACACGAGGTCACTGATCAGCAACATACAGCCAAAAAGGCACAATTACTGATATTGCTCGATGGATAAATCCATCAAGCTCTTTGCAACAAGAGGAACTACAATGACAGAGAAACCAGAGCAACAACACCAAAACTATCTCACCACGACGATAGAGGCACTACTTTCACCGGACTCTTTAAAAAAATTTCCCCCGGGGGTTCCTGACTACGCGCCGGCTTCACTCCGAGACCTTTTGGCTGGAGCTCTGATGGATGAAGCATCTCCTGCCTCGCAGTCAGGTTCTGATAATCCCAACAAGAAACATACATCTTTTGATTTGACAAAAGAAAGGACAAGAGTTTAAAATTAAAAACACACCAGCATTGAAAGCCGAGGTTCGTCAAAAGACCCATGAAGTTCCCATACATTTTAAACTGAAAACACCACCAGTACAACTACAACGATAAAAGATCCCTTAAAATGAAAAGAAAATTACACCTGAAACTTTGGACAAAGACCCAACATCACATTACTTCTGAGAACTTCCTCTGCGACGCTTCCTTGCAACGCCCCGACAAAATCGTCGCAAGTGACCCAGACGTCCACACGCCTGGCAGGGCTTCGGAGCGCTTGGGCACGATGACTTCTTGTGACCCCGCTTGCCACACTGATAACACACAATAATCTCTCGCTCCGAAGAGGTTGATGAAAGATCTCGAGGCCTCTTGATTCCACGACCTGATCCATCCACTTCCATTTGCTTACCCATCTCCTTTCCAGAACCTTCACCAGTGCTCATAGGGATCGAAGGAGGGAGAACTACTTCGAGCACTCCTACCATCGCAGCTTCGACACGAAAAGCTTGTCTTGCCACGTCGACAAAAGAAGTTAGGTTGGACTCTAACACCTTCGACTGCAGATCAGGGCGGAGACCCGCCTCGAAGCGTCGAGCCTTCACGGGGTCATTTGTGGCATACTCTGAATCATAAGGTACTAGCTCCACAAAGCGATGGAAATATTCCAACACGGATCCGTCGCCCTGCTGAAGACAACACATTTCCATCCCCTTTCTCACCCTATCTTCCTCAGAGAAATACTGGCGAATGAACGAGGCCTTGAAAAATTCCCAAGTAACCTCTTGACGGGGCTTGTTCCGAGACACCGACTTCCACCACATCCACGGTGAACCTTCAAGCATAAAGGTCGCAAACTTGACCTTCAACGACTCGGGCAACTCAATGAGGTTAAAGTCCCTTTCAACCTTCCGCATCCACTCCTCTGCCACGGAAGGGTCTGCTTGACCATAGAAGAGAGGTGGATCGAGCTTCCGAAACTCAAGCATAAAATCCTTAGGTTGATCAACCACACTACAATCACTCATCGAAGCTTCAAAGGGATAATCGCTGGACAAGGAAAAGTCAAAACCTCAATCAAGGCCAACTCAACGAATGAATAACAACCTCAAAATCAAACACTGCATAGGTGAAAAGCTTGAAATCCGAGAAAACAAGTTATCATAACATCAAAACTTTTCTCTTTGAAAACATCTTTAATTTAAAACAATCTTGGTAAGTTAAACCCTCGCCATTGGTACCCCTTAGAGTCTCACTCACATGCATGCATCCGTGCCACCCAGGGCATCCATCCACCATACCAGACATCCATCCACATTTCCAACATACCAAAATGCATGTGAGTACTCATCGGAACACCAAGGCCAAAACAAGCAACTTCATTTTCCAAAAACAATTTATTCATACCACTTCTTTTAAAACCATCCACAAATTAATCATGTCATTTCAAACAGCCATTTTTTTTTCAAAACCAACTTTTCTAATTCAAACCACTTTCAAAAATCAATGGAAACCCAAAACAGATCAACAGGGGACTAGTGTCAGTGGGTGACTTGACCATATGGTTGGCGGCCATATGCCAAACACGCCACTGACACAGAGAGCCTTCTTGGACCATGCTCCTAGATCCACATGGCTTGCCAGGCCGCGCGGGTTAGGAGGACTAATGGGCCAACTCCCTTTGTCGTATCCCAATCGCAAAACATTTCCATAAAAACTCAAACAAACCAATTAAACCGGACTTCCCATGGAAACCTGAGGATCGGTACAAGCAAGAGTTCGCGACGCTCTTCTCGCACCTACCCCTCAAGTCCCGAAAATCCTACTCCATCTACCTTGACCTCCCAAATAACAAAGGGCGCTCTGAAAAGTGAGGTCTGCTAAGAGCAAACCTCCTCTGATACCATTTTGTCACGAACCAACCCGGGTCGACCCTGAACCGGTCACCCGAGCCGGTCCGCGACATGGCCCGAGAGGCGTTCCCGATCCTCCCGGGCTGGCGACAAGCGCCAGGGCATCAACAGAGTCTATGGGAACGATTTCGCCCAATATAAATAAATAAGACAGTGGAAATAAAACAGAGCAGCGCAGAAAAGATAAACCAAATAAAGTGACTAAACAGAAACAAACAAGAATCAAACTAACCAAACACGGCGTGCGAACAAACTCCGTGCGACCTCGCGGGTCGCTCTCCGACTCAACGATCAAGCGTCGCCCTCGGCGAGCGCACTCAAACTATAGCCTGCACAAACACTAAAAACAGAAAAGAACTATAGGCGTGAGTATTAAAACTCAGTAGGCTAGCCCGATATCTATTCCCAATGCACTACTTTTAAAATAAAAGAAACATCATTTCAAGTTTGAACTACAATCTATAAAAGTATGTTTTTAATAATATTCTACTCAAAAACAAAGTACGAACCATTGCCCTTAGCCATTTTCCAAATTCGTGTTCATTTCATTAGTGCCAATGACATTTCAGGAAAAGGGAAAGTGATGTTTAAGTTTTCAAATTTGTACAAAGGGGGTTAAATACTTTTATTTGAAAACAATTTTTAGAAACCAAATCTAGAGAAATTAACCATTTTCCAAAGAAAACAATACACAAAAATGCACAAAGTAAAACACACAGTAAGGGCAATGTAGGTATACATGTGAGCATCATAATCATTACTGCAAGCTACAAAAGCTGAATAGACATGGGTGAACCTAGGAGATCGAGAATAAACCAGAAGACACCAATACATGAGAAATCATCCTTATTGACATGTCACGATGAAATCAAAACGCACAAAACGCTCGACCATCCACTCACAGGCAGGTCGAGGGCAAATCCCATAGTAATAAACCCAATATATCCACCTACTATGGGCCACTGGTCAGTACCATAACCTACCAGTGCAGCAATCGTTCTTAGAATATTCTCTCAATATGCCAGATTCCCATGTCTCAAGTGTTTAAGAAAAAGGGGTGAGCCAACCGATGCCAACCGAGCATCCAATCAGATATATCTATATATAAAGAACAACAGGCATTCCCCGAGCCACTCCATGGGACAACCTCATGCCTTTTTTTTCTACTCAAGTACCCGGGAGCCTCTAAGCGCGACCTCCCAAACAATCAATCGCAACCAAGGCATGAGAGTCGTCCTAAGAGGGTTTTTATAAAAACATTTCCATCGCTTTCCATAAAGTGCCAAACGGGCATTTAATACAGTTCACAATTACTACCAAAACCAGTTTAAAACTATTTGAAGAATCCACAAAACACTACTTCACAGGTTGCCAGTATTTTTATAAACCAAACCAAACCATTTTCTTTTCCAAATAAACTTTAAGAGCCAACCGGGCAATTTCTCAAACGAACCAAAGTATTTGTCCATGCTTCAAAAGAAATCATTTCTCATTAAACCAGAACTCTGTTTTACATTCCGTGAATTATGTTTAAAAGCCAAACGGGCATTCTTTCAAAACTGGGTGTCCGCCCGTCAAGAAGATGTTTCATGTGTCGTGTATAAAATAAACGGCTCCTTTTGACATTAAATAACCATTTAAAAATCAACCCTCTTATCTTAAAAATTAATTATCGAATATTATCTCATATTTATTACAATTAATAAAATGTTGATTTTTGAACAATTAGGGTGCGCAAACAGCATGAAATAATATAACTTAAATTTTAAAAGCAGTGCAAAGGGAACCTACCTCAAAAACAAGCGCGTCGACAAACAACCTCGGATCCAAGGCGCGATGACACGACGTGTGTCCGAGACTACGTGACCAAGTCTAATACTCTGCATAAACAAAACCAAGGACTCAGACACATCCAAAACTCACCAGAGCATTCGAAACCAAGCGGCGGGAGTAAGCGCTCACCTTGAAACCAAAGCGCGGCGACGACGGAACTTCAAATACAAGGCGCGGCGGTGGCGCTCACTTGGAAACACCCTGCGCGGGTCCTAAAAGTCCTAAACCAACAAATAGCAACCCACCATCGATTAAAACACGCACGATGATGATAAAAATAATAATAATAATAATAAAAGTAATAATAATAATAACAATAATAATAAAAGCAATAATAAGAAGAATAACAAGATAATATTAGTAATAATAATAATAATAACAACAAAATAATAAAAGGAATAATAATAATAATAATAATAAATAGTAATAATAACAATAGTAATAATAATAATAATAATAGCAAAAATAATAATAATAATAATAATAATAATAATAATAATATGAAAAACAATAATAATAATAACAAGACAATAATATGAACATTAATAATAATAATAATAATAATAATAATAATAATAAAATTAATAGTAATAATATTAATAATAATAATGATAATAATGATAATAATAGTAATAGAATTAATAATAACAATAATAATAATAATGATAAAATTAATAATAATAATAATAATGAAAATAATAATAATAATAATAATGAAAATAATAATAATAATAATAATAATAATAATAATAATAAAATTAATAGTAATAATATTAATAATAATAATGATAATAATAATAATAATAGTAATAGAATTAATGATAACAATAATAATAATAATGATAAAATTAATAGTAATAATAATAATGAAATTAATAATAATAATAATAATAATATTAGCAATACTAACATTAATAAAAATAATGATAAAAAAAAGGTTATTAACATATTAAATAAAATAAAATAGCAAATTAAATAAAAAAAAACAGACCTGCGGCGGAGCAGAAGAAGGAGAAAGAAAAGAAGAAGAAGAAGAAAAGAAGAAGAGGAAGAAGGAGAGAAGAAGAAGAAGAAGGAAGGGAGAAGAAGAGAAGAAGAAGAGGAGGAAGAAGAAAAGAAGAAGAAGAGGAAGAAGGAAGAGGAGAGGAAGAAGAGGAGAGGACAGGGGCGCCGGTCTGGAGGCAGGTGCGCCGGCAGGGAGGTCCGGCGACTGGGAGGTGCACAGACAGCGGTGTGGGGAGAAGAAGTCACGCGATGGAGAAGGGAGAAAAGAAGAAGAAGAAAAAAAAAGCATGAGGTTGTCCCATGGAGTGGCTCGGGGAATGCCTGTTGTTCTTTATATATAGATATATCTGATTGGATGCTCGGTTGGCATCGGTTGGCTCACCCCTTTTTCTTAAACACTTGAGACATGGGAATCTGGCATATTGAGAGAATATTCTAAGAACGATTGCTGCACTGGTAGGTTATGGTACTGACCAGTGGCCCATAGTAGGTGGATATATTGGGTTTATTACTATGGGATTTTCCCTCGACCTGCCTGTGAGTGGATGGTCGAGCGTTTTGTGCGTTTTGATTTCATCGTGACATGTCAATAAGGATGATTTCTCATGTATTGGTGTCTTCTGGTTTATTCTCGATCTCCTAGGTTCACCCATGTCTATTCAGCTTTTGTAGCTTGCAGTAATGATTATGATGCTCACATGTATACCTACATTGCCCTTACTGTGTGTTTTACTTTGTGCATTTTTGTGTATTGTTTTCTTTGGAAAATGGTTAATTTCTCTAGATTTGGTTTCTAAAAATTGTTTTCAAATTGAAGTATTTAACCCCCTTTGTACAAATTTGAAAACTTAAACATCACTTTCCCTTTTCCTGAAATGTCATTGGCACTAATGAAATGAACAAGAATTTGGAAAATGGCTAAGGGCAATGGTTCGTACTTTGTTTTTGAGTAGAATATTATTAAAAACATACTTTTATAGATTGTAGTTCAAACTTGAAATGATGTTTCTTTTATTTTAAAAGTAGTGCATTGGGAATAGATATCGGGCTAGCCTACTGAGTTTTAATACTCACGCCTATAGTTCTTTTCTGTTTTTAGTGTTTGTGCAGGCTATAGTTTGAGTGCGCTCGCCGAGGGCGACGCTTGATCGTTGAGTCGGAGAGCGACCCGCGAGGTCGCACAGAGTTTGTTCGCACGTCGTGTTTGGTTAGTTTGATTCTTGTTTGTTTCTGTTTAGTCACTTTATTTGGTTTATCTTTTCTGCGCTGCTCTGTTTTATTTCCACTGTCTTATTTATTTATATTGGGCGAAATCGTTCCCATAGACTCTGTTGATGCCCTGGCGCTTGTCGCCAGCCCGGGAGGATCGGGAACGCCTCTCGGGCCATGTCGCGGACCGGCTCGGGTGACCGGTTCAGGGTCGACCCGGGTTGGTTCGTGACACAAACACATGGGATTGTGATTGATGGATCACATGGGGGATCTAGTTAGCCCAGATAGGGGTGATACTATTCATATGATAGGATAGGTCACATGATTTTTGATTATCGATCTTAACATGCTTAGGTGGGAAGTATGACATTTAATGGACATCCATGATAGAGGTAGTATATTGATCATGGATCTTCTAGGTCTAGCCATTGTGGCCCTAGGGAGGTGGTATAGGTACGGGACTAGGTGGAACTCTAGATGGTGTATATATTAATGGTGTATAATTATAACATCTACCCCCAGCACCACCACCACCACTACGTGGCCCATACGAGGCTCAGGGAGTTGGTGGTCGGGGCCGTAGTCAGTTACATGCTATCGAGGGCGATGGCCAGGATGCATATGATATGATTAGTGGTATGATATATTTATTTTATGCACTTTATCAAGTAAATATAGATATAGACTTGAGTCATTCCTTCATCTCTATATCTATTTTTCAATATTAAGATCTTCTAGTTTATACTTAATCCCAGAAACTATGAAAAAGGTTTCATAAAGGGACCAATTCGTCAATATCACATTTTTTTCGGCAGTGTGAGTTGGATTTTGGATGAGAGATTTTCTCTTGAGAGTTATTGATCAATAAGATGAAGACATATGACTTCATTTTTGTTATGGACTAGTTATACAGGGTTTTTATCCATATTGGATTTCATCATAAGTGAGTTAGACGTCTTCATATAGATGGGATGAGATTATCCTTTTTGGTAGAGAGGGATATAATGAATGAGTGAGTGAGATTTTATAGTAGGAAGCAATAACCCATCAACCCCTTGTTTTTGAGTTTATACCTTTGTGAAATAGGATCATAAGGATTATGTATACCAATAAAAGCTTATTATTATATGGAGATATTCCTAGAAGATGTACCAAGACTACATTGACGGTTTGATATGAACTTATACACTGAATTTCACACCAAGACAAAACTGATATCTTTTAAAATATTTTGGATGGTCCCCATTGAGCTCAATGAGATAAGTGTGTAATTGGGGGACCATTTAGAGAATGGTTTTATCAATCCTATTGTGTCCCCAAGCCTATCCCAATTTTGTTGTTAGAAAACGTGGATGATTTCTTAAGTTTTTGTGTATATTATCTTTTACCAAATCATGTAACGGTAAAGAAAAATTACACATAATAAGTACGGATGAACTATTTGAAGAGTTTAGAAGTGTAAGATTGTTATCAATGTTCTATATTAGGTACAATTGTAATTATTTTAAGGTTTTATGAAGATTATATTCTGAAGTTGGAATTATGATTTTGTTATTAGCACTATGAGTTGTTAGTGATTCATTTTAGTGTGACATGTTCTCTGATTTTTTATGGATCATATGAATAAGATTATCTAAAATTACATAGACTGGTACATATTTATCTTCATCAAGGACATTCATGTTTACTCTAAATTATATTAGGAGCATGAAAATCATTTTAGGATTGTCATATAGTTAATTTGGGAGAACGAAATTTACAATATCTTTCAATGTTCCAGTTTTGGATATGTGAGGTTCACATTCTAGGGAATACCATATTGGAGCATGTTTTATCTATATACTACATTAATGTTCATATGGTTAATATATGGATCAACCATAGATAATGATATAGGTGTAGAGTTTCCTCGGTTTGGTGGTGGGTACAATAGGAGGATCATTGAATAATTTTCTAGTATAAGAGTCCCTTTAATTTCATTGATACAGAAAGGGAATCCATTTTTCTAAACTGAGTAGTATCAGGGATCATTAAGGCAGTTTAGGGTGATGATTATGAGTGACTTAATTTTGAGACTACCATTGGAGGGTGTTTAGTACATAGTGGTATGTGATGCCTATGAAGACATGACCGATTATGTGTTGGTATAGAGGCCGTAATTTATTATGGATTGATGATGATGAGAAAAAATGAGAATAACTATTCGAATAATGAATTAGAGTTTGTAATAGAATTATTCTCTTTAAATATGTGAAAGAATGACTTTATAAGAAATAATTTTGTTGTATACTCAAAACAACAGAGTTTCAGGTACATATTCACTCATATATATCTTAAACTGAGGCATAGGTGTTGGTTGGTGTTCATGTAGGACTATGAATTTCAAATTGTTTATACTCTTGGAAACTTAAATGTGGTGGTAGATACCCGAATAATGAAGTCCAATTTTTAATTTTTTGATGATTCATCTACGTATATGGTTTCATTGTATATATCCCTAGTGGAGGAGAGGGTAACAACTTTTCTCCAGTCAATGGTGATGGGTATACTTCTTTTTTAGTGTGTGGGAGAGGCTTTGTTAAGAGACATCATTTGTAAGGTTCTGTAGCAAACCAAACCTAGTAATATTGGAAACCGTGTCTTATATTTATTACATTGGAATAAGATATAATTAAATTATACCCTGACGGACAAAATATTTTAGTAGTCTAGGTAAACTAGGTACATATAAGAGTTTTGTAATAAAATTGAAGATAGTAATTGCAAAATATTTTTTCATTTTGAGGATAATAGATTTATTCCATATAGCATATCCTTACATATATTTCATCGTACACTTCTTGGATTCTTACAAAAAGATAACATAATAAGGGTGAGATAAAATTTAATGTAAGGTTAATGTACAGCGGGCGAAATAATTAATCATTGATAATAATAATTATGGAAAGGAAAATAAATGAACACACATTCCATATTATCAATAAACTGAATAGATAAAGAACATGGAAAGGTAATAAATATAAACACATGCCATTGAAATTACTAGATAAGGAAAAATCAATATAGAAATTTCAGAAAATAAACCACATTACACAAAATCAATGAACTAATAACAAAATAAATCCATAGATATATCGATGTAAAACCTCATGGATGAATAAAAACTAAAAAGAAATGGGGGAATTTCATAATTATTGGTTGGTATATTTACTAGGAACATAGAACCATTACCACTAGGAACATTTGAACGACTATTTATCATATTGGGTAAAAAACAAACTAAATATAATATCTAAAAAACTCAACCCAAGAGACAATGAATTATTCAAGGGTATTTTATTAACCAGTACCCAACCCATATGGATTATTTTAAATGGTCCACATCTTGGGTCTTACCTATCCAAAAAATTCCTCTTGTGAAATAGACAATATGCCTTATCAAATATCTATATTGAATAAACGATAAAAATTTATCAATATTTACAGAAGTAATAAAAAAACTATCAAAGTTAACACCATATATAAAATGGTATATAGTTCAGGCAATAATCATATAGATGAAAAATGATATGGATATTTATGGGAAATTTATTGTGAAATGATCATATAAAATTGAATATTTGAAGAGGAATCAAATGAATCAAGGAAGGGAATGAGAATAATATCCTTAGAAAAATAAATAAAAAACTACCTAGAAGAATATTAAGGATGGTATTAAAACAACATACCCCCTATGCAGTAAAATAAAGGGTTTTTGTCATTGACAAATAAGAATACTATAAAAAGATATTATAAAATCATTTTTCAAAAAAATTTAGTTTTATTTTTTAATAAAATTTATAAAAGTTTTCTTTCAAAATAAATTTTAAAAAAAATTCTATAAAATTTAATGTTTTAATCATAAAAATAAATCATCTAAGGAATAATGATGTGTAAATCAATACATTTCATACCAGGTAAAAAGAACATTTCTTTTGTATTGTAAAAGAGTAAAAAATTACTTGTTTTTAAAATAATAGAATATTTGATTGAAAATAATTGTAAATGATTAAAAGGAAAATTTTTTTTTACAAAATATTTTTAATTTTTTAGAAAATGTCTTATTAAATCATGTTTTGAGATGAAAAAAATGTTTTTCGACTAAAGTGAAAAATGAATTTCGGCTTTCATAAAAACATTTTCTATATCCCTTTAAGTACCAAAGAGTAGCGAAATGGTACTAATACTTGAAAAAGTTTATGAATTACCATGGGAGTGGAAAATTAAAGGATTTATTGAATAATAGAAATATAATTACCTCAAAGATAAATGAAATATCATTTAAAATATATTGATAATGATAATCTTAAAACATTTGATGGTATCCCATACGAATTTGAAACATTTTAAAATTATAATCCCAATCAAGGAATAGAATTAAATAAATCATATAATATCATGAGAATAAATATATTCATGATATAACATTTAAAGGGTAGTATATAGACTATATAAAATAAAAAAGGTGTATAACATTGAATAAGTCTCAATGAAATGAAAATTGAGATGAAAACTCTTACCTTGCATTTCATTATGGGTGAACGACCATTCACTTCATTTATAATAAAATTATTTTTATTATCTACTTTCTGTATAAATATTTTCAAGTTTATCAATAATTTTATTTCACTTATTACCACATTGTTCACAACAACTTAATCAACTATGTTTACGTTGGGTGTTTAGACCAAACGTGTTATATGTGTCAAAAATAACTTTAGTAAGTCAACTATTGTCAAACGGTTCATTACATAACATATCTAGAATAATAGTAATGAAATAATTATTATATTTATATGTAAATTATACTTTTAAAACAAATAATTAAATATGGTTATGAAAATCGAACCATCATTACAATCATGTAGATGGTAGGTCGTATGTACAAATGAGTAACTTTCCCATTTTTTAATGATCATTGTGGAAAGAAGGTAAGTAAAATTAATATTTCTAGAATAATCATAATAAAATAAATAAAATATTATGTTACCATATATACCTATTTATATATAATTTTTGTGATGTAAAATTAATCATATCATGATGAGGAGACTATAGTCTATACGTCTATGAACAATGTTATCACTTTTTAAGTTTTTAAAAGTTTAATGAAGAAAATGATATATATTATATTTATAGAAAACAATAATTTCATGAATATAATATATAATTCATTTATGTTACATATTTTTAATTAAAACCATATTTTATACATTTCGTGTATAGCATGAATGGATCAAATATCTTTGAGGAGGTGATAGTCTACACTTCTACAAATGATGTTATTGTATTTATAGAAAATAGAATGTATAGAGATATATATTATAAAAGAATAATAGAATCATAAATAAAATTTAAATATCATATATATCATACGTAAATATATTTTCCATCATAATTCCCAACCATGAATGGTGGTTGTAACACCCAAGAATTTTATGTGAAATATTTTGTTTTTATGTTATATAAATCATCAAAGGAATCATTCACTACACACAACACTAGCCTGGCTATCTTTACACGCAACTGCGGCCTTCCTCAATAGCTTGCGTCGTACTCAATACCGAGTGTCACTAAACAACGATATGTTATTAAAATATTATTAAAACTAGCCATTATGAATAGTAATAAACACTTTTTGAAATCTTGTAATTATTATTTTTCAAAATGGACTTCATTTATGGATTTGGAATATCATAATTAGCTTAGGGTGAAATTTTGGTACTTTTTGGATAACTTTCATATTCTGATGAATAGTGAAAATTATTAAATTTTAATTAAAAACAACTTTTTTAATCCAGATAATTAATACTGATAAATTATTAATTTGTGTGGTTTTAAAGTATATTTATAATATATTTTTACAATTTAATACAATGTTGTTCATTGGATGTAATTTCACATTTAAACCAGACATAAACAAGTGTCAATCTTTTAATAGTTATTATCTTTCAAAAACACGCTATTTCTTTTGACGACGGGAAATAATTTATAAATTAGTTAATTTAACTGATATGTTTTGAATTTGGTAAAATAAACATCATTTTTTAATTCAAAATATCAAATATATCTTAGGCCTAATTTTTGGTATTTTTCTGGAAACTTTCATTTTTTGATGAATAGTGAAACCACTAAGTGGTAGTTAAAAAAATGAATTTTTCATAAAACATAATTTTACCACTTCTGTGAGTAGAATTTTGAAAATCTGAGAGACGCAGTTAATATCAAGGACTAAAATTTGGTTCAATGAGATGAAAATAATTTTTGGTGAATAGTAACTTTTCACTTTTTTTACAACGGTTAAAAGTAAATAGGGTAATTAAGGGTAAAAGTGTTATTATTATTACACTAACACATGTCCTAACTGTGTTGGATAAGTTTAATTCGACCAAATACAACCTTAGGAATAAAATATGACCATTTAGGCCTACTTGTATTAGATTAGGACATATATTATCAATTTATTTAAAGAAGGGTTAAAATAGTTGAAATCAATGTTTAATAACTAAAGAATTTTTAATATAGGTTTATACATAAGATAAATTCGACTATAAATATTTATTAGAAAGCTAAAAATATTTCATACATAATGGTATTTTATTTTTAATTTTTAGACTTCAAATAATTTAATTTATTTATGATACAATGATGATGCAGTAATTATCTTAATAATGAAATATTGACATAATTGATGTTATAAATACCCAAATAAATGTAATTTGAGACTTTTTATGAATTCCAATAATTTTATATGTTAATATTACATGTTATAATTGATTTAATTAAGTTTTTTCTAACTAATAATTCTGTTATGATTTTCAAAAAAATAAATTACCAAATAGTGTCAAAATTGACATAAAATAGTATTTAAAACAAATACTATATTATTAATTGTTATTTTATTCCAATAAATCTACGGATCGTCCAAAGGACTTATATAAGGTTATATATATTAATATTAAACAACTTGGGGTTCTTTTGGCTTGATATAGTATGTTTATTAAACTTATACTGTTAGAAAACAAGAAGACACGGTAAAAGTTAAATTATCTAACTTAAAGTTAAATCTAAATGATAAGGATAAAATTGATACCTAAACTTGTCTAAATTATATTGGATGAGAGTATTTAGACCCATACCCAACTTATCTTCTAAATATATCAATTTGGAGCTATTAAAAACCAAATTTGACTTTATAATAAAATAATATGTATAGTTATTCCAAAGGTGCCCCTCTCCTCCCTTATAAAAGGGCACCTCCTCCCTCTCTTCCTCACACCACATTGAGCCTTCAAGATCGGCCAAAACATGTCAATATCTCCTCTAAACTTCCCAATAAACATCCTAGAGGTCCTGGTCTTCTTCAAATACCAATTTTAGTGACCTAAGAGGAGATCTCAATGAGGCGCTTCAAAGAAGAGGTAATGTCCGTTACCGATTCTTTAAACATTATTTCTTCTTCCACTTCTTATTCTTTAGTTGTTTCATTATGAATTAATAACATCAGTATCAATCATATACTGAAATGTTATTATAAGTATGAAACAACCCTATTTCACCACTTATTCATCCTACGGAAAACGAAATCACCGCGCATGCGTACGTACGGAATACCATCTCCACGCCGTGGTGTAATCTATTTTCCACCACCACCATACATGGATGGGTATAATGGTATAAATAAAGACTATATATGATTATTGTAAAGTGATATTGAATCTGAAATAGTATATATACACTCCAATACAATTCCACGATCATGGGAACAATATCATCGCTCGTGCGTACGTACGGAATACCGTTTCCACGATGTGATGCGACTCGTTCTACATGATATTCATTGCATAATTATTATATAAATTAATTGAATGAATTAATATGATATATATTACACTAATAACATTCTGGAAATGAGGTATCTATAACCTAAAAAGAAAAATAAGAATTTATTTGACAAAAGACGCATAAAAACAAAAAGTAATAAACACCTGAATAACAAGTAGTAATGAAATATTACTAATAAGACCCAAATAATATGACCATATATGATACCATAAAAATAATTATGATTCTGGAATAAGTCAATAACATTATTTAAATCATTATACAGGAGTTTCAGAGACTTACGAAGCAAATTGGACCTAAGGTACGGGAAAATATCACAATCTCATTTTATCCGAGATTGATTATACTTTGGTATTTACTGGGGTGTATTTTATCATCCACATCCATGTTTCCTCAATATTTAATATTGTTTCCATCCACCTACAATTTTTTTAAATCCAATTTTACCCTTCGGTGAGTTTTTAGTAAATGATATGAAAGGAATCATTTGTCGTTTTTCATACGAGGTAATTTTTGACTTTTCCGTCAAATGTACGAGAAGAATGTTTTTTTACTTATATGGCATGAATGGATTTTTAAAACATTATTTCCAAGATGCTTCCTTTACAAGTTTTCAAGTTTATTTTTTAATACACTTCTTTTAATTTAAAATTGTATGACATGTTAATAAAGGAAAATGTTTTTGAAGTAGAAAGGATATTTTTCTCAAGAATGGAGTTCAAGTGTTTTATCAAAATTATTTTCCATCTATGATAATATAGGGTTCTATTTCTATCCCTATTATTACATTTATTTGATTATGCTGTGATGGAATTATTTTTATTAATTTCTTTATCTTATATGAATTGTTTTATGATGTCATGATGGTAAAAAATCTCATTATTATTACATGGGTTATGCAATGATGTATGACTTATGATTTTGTGGCACACATATGAATGGTATAATTATGAGATGGGTGGGACCTATATCTCCCTCCAATGCATTGGGTAAAGATTTTATATCTCATGAGATAGACATGGCTGGAACGGAAGGTAAAACTGGTTCAGTAAAACAGGACTGAAACGAGGAGTCAACTAGGTTCAGAAATGGACTTGGTCCCCTAAGATAGTCTTGGCAATGAGTCTTGACTAATAAGAAATGATTCTCTATGATTATGTGTTCATGACACAAAGTTTCATGTTTTATTTTATGATTATTGGGATTACATTACACTACCATGATTGATCCCATGATATGAAATTATGATTTCTTTTGCAGGGTAAGATTTCCAAAATGTTATGTTATTATTTTTGTGTGATTGATATTTCTTTTATTTACCCTTACTGAGAATTTCAGCTCACCCTTTTGTATGTTTTCCTTCCCCAGGTCAGGAAGAAGGGTATTAAGTAAGATATGCCAAAAAGGGACTATAGATATGATGAAATAAATGGGACACAGTGTAGATGCTTTATGAACTAGTTGTTTATGATTCCCAGTTTCTAAAGTCACTATACCTATAAGGCCCATTCATGGTTTTGTTATATGTTGTAATTGGTATTCTTCAATTTTGAAGTATTAACCATGTATGTAAAGTATAGGTAGTTATAGTTGGTATCATAGGAATGGTATAGTCAACCTTTGGAATCTAGGATGTGAAAGCCTTAGTAAGAACCCTAAGGATAAGTCTAAGAATAGAACACAATCATAGTGTTTTATAAATGGCCATGAATAAACTAGGGTATGACCTTATGTGAGAAATTTTATTCTTGATTATGTGGTTTCCCTTTCATAATTAGTTTTTCTCACACAATTCTTCTTTGTTTTAGTCAATGGCAGGAACCCGAAGGAACCGTGTTAATGTGGAATGCGACGAGCAATGAAATGATTGTCCCCCTGAGCAACCAAATGTTATGGGAGATGGAATGAAAAATCTTGTAGCCATGCTTACAGAACTTTCTCAAGCTATGAATCATGCAGAACTTCCAAACGAGAAAAGGAAGGAGTAACATTCTATTGAATCCTTCATGAGTTAGCATCCACCATCTTTCAGCGGGTCTACTGATCCATTAGTTGCTGAAAAAAAGATTAGTACTACTTAAAAGATATTTTCAGTTCATCAATGTTCTGAACATGATAAAGTCATCCTAGCAGTGTATCGTTTGGAAGGAGATGCTGATCAATGGTGGAATCTTACTAAGAATATGAGGCAAAGGGATGAAATTGAGTCCATGGAATGGGACGAGTTCAAGAACTTATTTTTCATTAAGTACTTCCCTCGTATTCTCCGAACAATGATGGAGAAGGAGTTTCTTGAACTAAAGAAAAAGGATGATGAATCTATTGGTACCTATGAAGCAAATTTTACAAGATGTGCAAGGTACGCTTCTGGTATTATTATCCAACCTGAGATTAAGATCGATCAATTCTTTAGTGGCTTAAAACCAAGTCTTCGATGGGCCTTAGCCACAAGGGACTTCAATAGCTACGAGGAAATTGTTCGATGTGCTCTTAATGTTGAGGTGGAGATTGGAGTAACCCATCAGTCATAAGGGTTTGATAAGAAAAGGAAAATGGAATTCAAAGGAAAATATAAAGAGCACACTGAAAAGAAGATGAGATTTCTCTTATTCTCAATGTGTGAAAAGAAACATAGAAGGAGTTGTCTTAAAGGGACAATTAAAGGTTTCAAATGTGGAAAGGAAGGTCATCGGGAATTTGAATGCCGCAATGATGGGATGAAGATGTCTATTGATGAAAATAAAGGAAGGGATACACAGAATGAACCTACTACACTTCAATGTTTCAAGTGAAAAAAGATGGGGCATTATGACAATCAATGCCCAAATCCAAGGGTTGATGATGATGGTCGATGTCAACAAACTCTTAAGGTTAAAGACAATGGAATGTCACATGCAATTTCTATCAGCGACATGGAGTACGATAACGATGTGGTGAATGGTACACATACCATCTACTCTAATGTAGAAAATGTTTTATTTGATTTAGGATCCACACACTCTTTTATTTCTGAATATTTTTCTAAGGGTATCACCGTATTACCTCAACAATTAGATGTTGAGTTAGTTGCAACAACACCTAATGGCACAACAGTCGCATCAAATGTATATAATTCGTCCCTGATTGATGTTTGTGGGAGTGTGCTTCCTGTAAATCTTGTGATCCTTCCTATAGTGTAATTTGATGTGATACTTGGTATGGATTGTCTTTTTTTATATGTAGCTCATATCAATTGCCAAAGAAGGGTAGTCACATTTCATATTCTAGATCAATCTATGATCGTCTATCGATGTAAGGATGAACATAACCTTCTAGTGGAAATTTCATCCATCTTATGGGTCTTGATTCCACTGAATAAAGGTTCTTTATCTCAAATGGTTGGTGAGAAACTCACAATTAATAAAATTCCCATTGTACGGGAGTTTGATGATGTCTTTCCGGATGAATTGTCGGGTCTTCCTCCAAATCGTGAAGTTGAGTTTTCAATAGAACTCATACCGGGTGCTTTGCCTATTTCAAAGACACCTTATAGAATGGCCCCAATTGAGTTGCATGAATTTAAGAAGAAACTCCAAGAGAATCTTGATAAGGGATTTATACGCCCAAGTGCGTCACCTTGGGGAGAACCTATTCTGTTTGTTAAGAAGAATAATGGATCAATGAGACTATGTATTGATTATCGAGAACTTAACAAGATCACTATCAAGAACAAATATCCTCTCCCACGCATTGATGACTTATTTGAGCAACTACGCAGAGCTCAATACTTTTCCAAGATTGATATTTATTTGGGGTATCATCAATTAAGGGTCAAATGGGAAGATATACCAAAGACGGATTTCCATACAAGGTATGTACACTATGAATTTATAGTGATTCCATTTGGTCTTACTAATGCCCCTGCTATCTTCATGGATCTAATGAATAGAGTCTTTAGAGATTATCTTGATCAATTTGTGGTAGTCTTTATAGACGATATTCTTGTTTATTCAAAGAGAAAGGAAGAACATGAAGATAACTTGAGAATTATATTGAGGACCCTGAAAAAGAAGAATATTTATTCCAAATTTACCAGGTGTGAATTTTGGCTTCAAAAAGTTGCATTTTTGGGTCACATAATCTCAAAAGAGGGGATATCTATGGATCCAGAAAAAACAGATGTTATCGAAAAATGGTCAAGACCAACAACAATAACCGAGATCCGAAGTTTTCTTGGTTTGGCTGGATATTATCGACGTTTTGTGATAGATTTTTCACGATTATCTAATCCACTCACCAGGTTGACTCGGAAAGGAGTTAAGTTTGTTTGGATGGAAGAATGTGAAGATAATTTCAAGGAGTTGAAAATATGGTTATCCCGTGCACCTGTGCTCACACTGCCTTGTAGTGGAGAAAGGTTTGGGATCTACAGTGATGCATCCAAGAATGGGCTGGGGTGTGTTCTTATGCAAAATTATATGGTGATAGCTTATGCCTCACGATAGTTGAAAATCCTTGAGCAAAATTACCCAACACATGATTTGGAGTTAGCTGCTGAAATCTTTGCATTAATGATTTGTAGGCATTATCCTTATGGAGAAAGGTGTGATATTTTTACAGATCATAAATGTTTAAAGTATATTTTCACACAAAAGGATCTGAATATGCGCCAAAGAAGATGGTTGGAACTGATTAAGGATTACAACTGCTAAATTCATTACCACCACAGGAAAGCAAACAAGGTGGCAGATGCATTAAGTCGACAAGACCATGCTAGCTTATCCATGATGAGGATAACAAAAGATCCAATATTTATGGATTTACAAATGATGGATCTTGAAATTTTAATGGATGGGGTGAAATATTATCTTTCACAAATGAATGTTCAACCATCTATACATGTGAAGATTCAAGAGGCACAGAAATAAGATGTCGAGTTACAGAAGAAGGTGAGAAACGTTCTTGAATTCAACCATGATTGTGAAGAAATAATAAAGATCAGGAATCGGGTTTGTGTTCCTCCCATTCCAGAATTAAAGACGGAGCTACTGGATGAGGATCATAGTTCTTCATTCTATATTCATTCTGGAAGCACAGTGATGTATAGGGACCTGATAGAGTACTTCTGGTGGGAAGGCATGAAAAGAGATGTTGATGAATATGTCTCTCGATGCTTGGTTTGTCAGCATGTTAAAGATGAGAGATAGAAGTATAAGGGGATGTTACAAAAATTACCCATACCCGAATGGAAATGGGAAAAAATCACTATAGAATTTGTCATAGGACTTCCTAAAACATCCAAAGGCAATAATGCTATTTGGGTCATAGTTGATCGTCTTACAAAGTATGCACACTTCATTGCTATTAGAGTGGATTTCTCCCTGGGTCAGCTTGACAGGATATATGTAAAGGAAGTGGTAAGATTGCATGGAGTACCACTTTCTATTATATCTGATCAGGATCCAAGATTTACCTCGATGTTCTGGAGAAGTCTTCAGCATACTCCGGATATAGAGTTGAGTTTCAGCACTGCTTATCTTCCTCAAACAGACAGTCAGTCTGAGAGAAAAATTCAAACTCTAGACAATATGTTGAGAGCTTGCCCTATGGATTTAAAAGGTGGTTGGGATAAAATCCTACCATTGGTGGAATTTTCTTATAATAATAGCTTTCACTCCAGTATTCAGATGGCTCCTTATTAAGCTCTCTATGGAAAGAAATGCAGGACTCCTACTTGCTGGGATGATGTTGGGGAAAGAAAGCTATTAGGACCTGATCTTGTTGATGAGATGGCAGAAAATGTCCGATCTATTCAACAACACATAAGAGCAGCTCCGAGTCGATAGAAAAGTTATGCCGACAACCGAAGAAAAGACCTAGAGTTTTAAGTGGGAGATAATGTTTTCTTACGAATATCTCTCTGGAAGAGGGTGATGCGATTTGGAAAGAAGGGGAAGTTGAGCCCTAGATATATCGGTCCTTTTGAAATACTGGATCATGTTTGAAAGGTAGCTTACCGATTGGAACTTACAACGAATCTCTCTCAAGTTCATGATGTGTTCCATGTATCTCTCCTGAGAAAGTACATACCTGATCCTTCACATGTACTCAGCTTAGAAGTTGTACCGCTGGAGCAAGATCTTTCTTATGAAGAACAGCCGATAGAGATTCTAGATCGTAGTGAAAAAGTCATACGGAACAAGAACACTCGCTTGGTGAATGTTTTATGGAGGAACCACCAATTAGAAGAAGATACATGGGAGCATTGGGATATTATTAGGGAGTGGTATCCTCATCTTTTTTATACAAAGTGACGAATTTCGAGGGCGAAATTCATTTTAAGCGGGGTAAAATGTAACACCCGAGACTTTTATGAGAAATATTTTGTTTTTATGTTATATAAATCATCAAAGGAACCATTCACTACACAAAAAACTATCTTGGATTGCTTTACACGCAACCGTGGCCTTCCACAATAGCTTGCGTCGTACGCAATACCGAGTTTCACTAAAAAACTATATGCTATTAAAATATTAGTAAAACTAGCCGTTATGAATAGTAATAACCACTTTTTGAAATCTTTTAATTTTTATTATTCAAAATGGACTTCATTTTTGGATTTGGAATATCGAAATTAGCTTAGGGTTAAATTTTGGTACTTTTCGAATAACTTTCATATTCTGATGAATAGTGAAAACTAATAAATTTTAATTAAAAACAACTTTTCTAATCGAAATAATTAATAGTGATAAATTATTAAATTGAGTGGTTATAAAGTATATTTAGAAAATATTTTTACAATTTAATACAATTTTGTTCATTGGATGTAATTTCACATTTAAACCAGACATAAACAAGTGTCAATCTTTTAATAGTTATTATCTTTTAAAAACACGCTATTTGTTTTGACGATGGGAAATAATTTTTAAATTAGTTAATGTAAATGATATGTTTTGAATTTGGTAAAATAAACATCATTTTTGAATTCATAATATCAAATATATCTTACGCCTAATTTTTGGTATTTTTCTGAAAACTTTCATTTATTGATGAATAGTGAAACCACTAAGTGGTTGTTAAAAAAACTGAATTTTTCTGAATTCTATTGGATAAGTGTAATTAGACCAAAAACAACCTTAGGAATAAAATATGACCATTTAGGCCCAATTGGATTAGATTAGGACATTTATTATCAATTTATTTAAAGAAGGGTTAAAATAGTTAAAAATCAAAGTTTAATAACTAATGAATTTTTAATATAGGGTTATACATAAGATAAACTCTACTATAAATATTCGTTATAAAGCTAAAATTATTTCATACATAATTGTATTTTATTTGTAATTTTTTGATGTATAATAATTTAATTTATTTATGATACAATGATGACGCAGTAATTATCTTATTAATTAAATATTGACATAATTGATGTTATAAATAACCAAATAAATGTAATTTAGACTTTTTAGGAATTCCAATAATTTTATATATTAATATGACATGTTAGTATTGATTTAATTAAATTTTTTCTAACTAATAATTCTTTTTTGATTTTCACAAAAATCAATTACCAAATAGTGTCAAAATTGACATAAAATAGTTTTTAAAACAAATACTATATTATTAATTGTTATTTTATTCCTAAAAATCTATGGTTCGGACAAAGGACTTAGATAAGGTTATATATATTAATAATAAGCAACTTGGGGTTCGTTTTCCTTGATATAGTATGTTTAATAACCTTCTAGTGTAAGAAAACATGAAGACACAGTAAAAGTTAAATTATCTAACTTAAAGTTAAATCTAAATGATAAGGTTAAAATTGATACATAAACATGTCTAAATTATATTGGATGAGAGGATTTCGACCCATCCCCACCTTATCTTCTAAATATATCAATGTTTAGCTATTAAAAACCGAATTTGACTTTATAATAAAATAATACTTTTAGTTATTCCAAAGGTGACCCTCTCATCCCTTATAAAAGGGATCATCCTCCCTCTCTTACTCACAACACTTTGGGCCCTCACGCTAGGAAAATCACTGTAAATATATCTTCTCCACTTCCCTAGAAAAATCCTAGAGGTCCTGGTCTTCTTAAAAGTCCATTTTTAGTGCCCTAAGATGAGATCTCAAAGAGGCGCTTCAAAGAAGAGGTAATGTCCGTTACTGATTCTTTCAAATTTATTTCTTCATCCACTTCTTCTTCTTTAGTTGTTTAATTATGAATTAATAACATCAGTATCACTCATATACTGATATGTTATTATATGTATGAAACAACCCTATTTCACTAGCTCTCCATCCTATGGAAAACAAAATCACTGTGCGTGCGTACGTACAGAATACAGTCTCCACGTCGTGGTGTAATCTATTTTCCACCACCACGTTACTTGGATGGGTATAATGGTGTAAATAATGACTATATATGATTATTGTAAAGTGATATTGATTATTAAATAGTATATATACACTCCAATATAATTCCACGATCATGGGAACGATATAATCGCTTGTGCGTACGTACGGAATACCGTCTCCACGATGTGATGCGACTAATTCTACATGATCTTCATTGAATAATGATTATATAAATAAATTTAATGAATGAATATGATATATATTACCCTAATACCATTCTGGAAATGAGGTATCTATAACCTAAAAAGAAAAATAAGAATATATTTGACAAAACACGCATAAAACAAAAAGTAATTAACACCCGAATAACAAGTAGTAATGAAATATTAATAATAAGAAGCTAATTATATGACCATATATGATATCATAAAAATAGTTATGATTCAGGAATAAGTAAACAACATTATTCAAATCATCATAGAGGAGGTTCGGACACTTACGAAGCAAATCGGACCAAAGGCAAAGGAAAATATCACAATCTCATTTTATCCAAGATTTTTATACTTTGGTATTTACTGGGGTGTATTTTATCATCCACATATATGTTTCCTCAATATGTAATATTGTTTCCATCTAGCTACAATTATTTAAATCCAATTTTACCCTTTGGCGAGTTTTTAGTAAAATATATGAAAGAAATCTTTTGTCGTTTTTCGTACGAGGTACTTTTTGACTTTTCTGACAAAAGTACGAGAAGAATGTTTTTTTAACTTATACAGAATGAATGGATTTTTAAAACATTATTTCCAAGATGCTTCCTTTACATGTTTTCATGTTTATATTTAATCAACTTCTTTTAGTTCAAAATTTTATGACATGTTATGAAAGGAAAATGTTTTTGAAGTAGAAAGGATATTTTCCTCAAGAATGGAGTTCAAGTGTTTTATTAAAATTAATTTCCATGTAAGATAATATAGAGTTCTGTTTCTATCCCTATTATTACATTGATTTTATTATTCTGTGATGGACTTAATTTTATGAATTCCTTTATATTATATGAATTGTTTTATGATGTCATGATGTTTAAAATCCCATTTTTATTACATGGGTTATGCAATGATGTATGATTTATGATTTTGTAGAACACATAAGAATGGTATCATTGTGAGATGGGTGGGACCTATATCTCCATCTAATACAATGTTTAATGATTTTATATCTCATGAGATAGACATGGCTGGAACGGCAGGTTAAACCGGTTTAGTAAAACATGACTGAAACGAGGAGTGAACTCGGTTCAGAAATGGACTTTTTCCACTAAGATAGTCTTGGCAATGAGTCTTGACTAATAAGAAATGATTCTCTGTGATTATGTGTGCATGCAAAAAAGATTCATGTTTTATGTTATGATTATTAGAATTACATTTCACTACCATGATTTATCCCATGATATGAAATTATGATTTCTTTTATATGGTATGATTTCCCAAATTTTATGTTTTTATTTTGATGTGATTGATATTTCTTTGGTTTACACTTACCGAGCATTTGAGCTCACCGTTTTGTATGTTTTCTTTCCCCAGGTTAGGAAGAATGGTATTAAGTATGATATGCCAAAAAGGGACTATAGATATGATGAAATAAACGAGAGATAGTGTAGATGCTTTATGAACCGGTTGTTTATGTTTCCCAATTTCTAAAGACACTATACCTATACCATCCGTTCATGGTTTTGTTATATGTTGTAATAAGTATGCTTCAATTTTTAACAATCAACCATGTATGTAAAGTATGGGTTGTTATAGTGGTAAAGTAAAAAATGAAAAATCATCATTTCGGGAGGCGACAATTCTCCATATAGAGAAGAAATATATTAATTACCTATTAGATGGAAGTGTGTATGAGTATAGGTATAAACATTAGAATAAAAACATTCTATTATATTTATTATCATGATGTTTTTATATAACCATATAATAATTGGAGTTTATGAGCTAGATAATGGAAATAAAACTAAAAATCCAAAAGAATGATGTTATATTTTAATCGGTTAAATCGTTTTGGTTTGCACCAAAGAGATTCCTTAGATTGATTTATTCCAAATTGGAGGATTATAAGTTTTGGTTAGGAATATTGAGGTTATATTTAGTAAGATATTTGTCATGCCAATGTGAATTGATAGGAATTATGATGTGGTAGGAGAGGATGAATTTTATAGTGGAGGAGTGTCACACTTGTAAATTTTGGAAAAAAGAATTATACACATATTTTTTCCATTAAAAGTGTACCCAATAATGGTAAAAATTATAGAAAATTTAGGCTATGGTAAAAATATGGCCAGATATTTTATTTTGGGTAGGTTTTTAGGTTATTTTTTCCCACAAGGTTAAGGATTAATATATTGTTAAGCTTAATATCATCTTAAGCGTTGTAATTAATTTTAATTTCCTTCACATATATTTTGGTCAAAAAGTAATTTTAAATTATTATAAATTATAAAATTTTAAAATTAAAAATATGGAATTCATTTTTACAAATTCCAATAATATATGTTACAGAAATTAATTTAAATTTAATCTCCCAGACATGACAAAAATATGGAGTTTTAAAGTAAAAATATCCAATAGTTTTATATGTTTTTATAATATATTTAAAATTTTAATTGATTAGAATGACCTAAATTGGAATAATTTTTAGAAAGTTAATATTAATAAATATTAAAACCAATTAAAAAATAATTTATATTTATAAATAAATTTTGTGAAAAAAGCAGTTTTGAATTAAAATTTAGTATTTTTCACTATTCATTAAAAAAGTTGACTTCATAGAAAAATACCAAAAATATACCCTAACATATTTTTTATGTGTTTATTTAAGATAAGAATTTTATTTTGATATATATAATCTATAAAAGTTCCTAAAATTGTAATTAAAATAGGTTCCCCCTTAAAAGGTGATAAAAATGCCTTAATAAAAAATATAGTATTTTATGTGTAATATTGGGATTGTTTTTATTTAATGATTATAAAATCTATTGGATGAACATAAAAATATACTTTATTGGATATATAAAATATATATTTCATTAAAATAACTCAATATTTGTAATTGATTTATTTTTTTGGATAAAATACTTTTGTGATAATAAAAAAAGTTTTCCATAAAAATATTATTTTTATATTCAATTGTTTATTTTATCCATTTACAATTAATTTGAAACTAATGAATTAATTTTACATTTTGTGTAAACAACATATTTTTATAAGTTATTTAGTAATATTAATAACAACGATTTTAACAGCTAGTTTAAGCCAAATTATATTAAACTTTTATGTTTTGTTAATATATTATTGTTCAGAAAGACCCGATCTTGATTGTAACATAGGAAATTAAACAAGTTCATTCTTATGTGTAATGAAATATAACATAGTGTTTTCATGTGAATTATGATAACCTTTTATTACATTTCTTGAAAACTATAAATTACATTGAATTTATATAAAATAGTAATAATATTATAAAATATCAGGATATTATATTCTCTTACGTGCTTGGTGTTGCGTGTCACACACTCTATCAAATATAATATTCATAATTTATATTTTTAGGGAGTTAAATTATCCCCACCATAATTAAATTACGTCCACATTATCTAAACATGATATTGGTGACGGATTGTTTGATATTTTCTATGTTGATATCCAACATTGTAATAAGGGTTTATAATAAATCCCCTAGAAATGTGAGAATGTGAAGTTACAAGTTCACATAGACTATTATGTAACTTGATTTCTAAGTAAGAGATCATTATTGTGAAGTAGAGAGATATATAAGGATAAAAAGGTGTAAATATTTAAAGGGAGGGATTGAGTTCGTTGATCTCAAACAAGTGAATGATTAAATGAATGCTTAGGGATTCAAATACATAATTGTACTATGATTTAGAAGACCATCATTTCTAAAAACAATTATTGTATTAGGAGAAAATTTTATTTCTGGATAGTTTTCCTAATGATGGGAAATTATTTTACTGACCATAAATATAAGTAAATATATTTAATTGATACGTTTCAATTTATAAGGAACTATTTCTTTTTATTGTCCTTCGATCAAATTATAATTCATCCATTAATTCAATAAATGGATATCCAAAAATTAACTTTTATTCTAGAAGCACTAAAATAAACATTTAATAAATCGTAAGTCCCATAAAAGAGTGAAAATTGTTTACATTTGTCTCTAACTATTTACAAAAACTAATATGGTTAAGTCATTAATATCTAATCCTAAAAATTAATACTACTAGTTGATCATTAATATTTATTAATTATTTTTTTTAATCAAAAACAATGATATTTTAAGTAGGACATTGCGTATGTCAGTGTTTTGTGTGAAAAACTTATGGTCATTTGGTCATTGGTTCACGACCCTTGACATTTATGAATTTGATTGGTTGTCACCCAATATACATATAGTTATTTTCTAAAACTAGATTAGTATAATATCAAAAAAAAATTATGATGGACATACTTGAAATAAGCACAATCACTAAAAAATTTAACTATGTTTTATTATACAACCTCAATTCATAAATAATTTATCCATTTATTTCTACTTAGGTCCTTACTCATTCTATATTTTATCTATAATATCATTTATATGATTTATAAATATTGAAACCTTATCTTCAATGTAAAACACCAGTGTTTTAACATAATTTATTCATTATTAAAATAAAACATAATGGTTTTTAAAGAAAATGTGAATTATCCAATACATATCTGCTGGGAGTGTTAACCCAGGTGCGTAATAAAAACCGTTGTCATGTACTATGTTACTCCGAGTCATGTCTGACACGCCATTTAAGAGTTATTACTTATAGGTATATCTATTCCCTAACCACATCCTATTATAGTATCTATAAATGGATATATTTCTAGGAATACCCACATAATTTATACTTTACCAAGATTTTACGGCTTTATACTACACTTATCCTCAAATTATACTGTAGGGTTATGTTCTCTAATATATGTTTTCGTAAATCTAGTTCCCAAGGTTGATTGTAAACTGACTGTGATACCAACTATTGTGACTCAACCCCAGTAATCCTCGATCTAGTATATTCTATCCTTTACATTGTTATAAGATACAATTAAATTATAAACCAAAGGAACAAACAAATTAGAAGTCTTATAAATCTAGATACATACATCTATTTTTTTATTACAAATGAATACACTAATTACAATATTTTTTGTTTTATCTCTTTCAAGGATTATAAATTTATTCTATCTGGTGTATCCTTTCATATTTTTCATAGTATAATTCTTTGATTCCTAGGTAAAGGTAATGTAATAAGGTTGAGATAAAATTCTCATCAATGGTAAAGAACAATAGAAGGAATAATTAATCAATGAGAATAACAATTATAGAAAGGAAAATAACTAAACAAACATGTCATATAATCAATAAATTGAATGAATAAAAAACATGTAAAAGTAATAACTGAAAACAATTTCAATTCAAATAACATGATAAAGCAAAATGAATATGGAAATTTAAGAAACTGAAACACATGCCACTTAATTGATGAACTAAGAATAAATTGCATCTATAACTATATCCATGCAAAATCTCATGGATTAATAATAACTAAAACTAAATGAGGGAAGATATTAATTATTATATTCCATGTTTCCAAGGTACATGTAACTATTACCATTAATAAATTTCACTAGAAAATTTAATATATTATGTAAAAATCATCAAAAGTTTATATCTAAGTAATTTGTCCCATGAGACTACTGATGCATTGGGGGGATTTAATTAATGGGTCCCCAACCAATAGGGTTTCCTTTCAACGATCCCCAACATGTGTCTTACCTTCCTAAAACCTTCCATATATTGAATAAACAATATTCTTTATTGAATATCCATATTTAATAATGGATGCAGAATTATCAATATTTTTCTAAATATTCATATTACTATCAAAGAATAAACTGTATAGAAAATCGTATATAGTTAATGGAATATTTATATCCATGAAAAATAATATGTATATTAATGGGAAATTCAATGTTAAAAAATCATAGGAAATTGAATATCTCAAGGGGACTAAAAGGAATCAGGGAAGTGAATGTGAATGTAATTTTTGGAAAAATCAACCATAAATCATCCATAGTAAGATAAAAGATTGTATTAAAGAAACACAACCTAAGTAGAGTAAAATAAAGGGTTATAGTCATTTATGAATAAGAATACTATAAAAATAAATTTTAAAAATAGCCTTGAGGAAAATATCATTTAGGATTGGAAATCATTTTTAACAAAATTTATCATTTAAAATCATATTTAAAAATATTTTCCTTAAAATTTAACATTTAAATATGAAAAGGAAATATTGATGGAATGATAGTGAGTTAATATATACATTCTGTACAAGGTAAAAAGAATATTCATTTTTTATGGTAAAAATGTTAGAAAAATTACTTGATCAGATAGAGACAACAAGATTCCATTGAACTCATTGGTAGAATATAAAAAGTGTAAAAATTTATTACCCAATAATATTAATTTTTTTAATAAATTTTATTAAATAATGGATTTTATAATAAAATTAATTCTCCAAATAAAGTGATAAATGAAGTTGAATTTTCATAAAAACATTTTCTAAAACATATTTAGTACCAAAAAGTGGATAAATGGTACTAATACTTGAAAAAGGTCATAAATCACTAGATGTGAGTAGAAATAAATATTTTATTGAATATTGTTCATATAAATTTCACTAATGGAAATAAAAGATCATTAAAAAATATTCTTTGGGAAGATAATATTTAAACATTATAAAGTGTCTTGTACCAGTTTGAAACATTTCAAATCATAATAACCATGAAGTAATTTCATTAAATTAAACATATATTATCATGGTAATAAAGAGATTCATGATATAACATGCCAATGGAAGTATATACACCATATAAAAGAAACTATGTGCATAACAATAAATTCATATTGGTGGAATATTAATTTAGACAAAATCTATTAACTTGTGTTTCCATTTGGGCGAACATCCATTAATATCATTTATGATAAACATATGTTAATTATCTACTTTATTTAGATATTTTTTCATTTTTATAAAAAAATTTCATTTACTTATTGCCATGTTTGGCACAACTTCTTAAAAAATTAAGTTTATGTTGGGTGTTTGGATAAAATTTATTATATGCATCCAAAATAACATTGGTTGGTTAAATATGGTCAAAGGGTTCATAAAGTGACATATATATAATAATATTAATGATATACTTATTACACTTATATGTCAATTATAATTTTAATTCCAATCATTAAATATAGTTATGAAAAATTAAACATTGTTACAATCATAGAGACAATAGGCCATACGTACGCATGAGAACAATTCATATTGATTCAATGATCATTATATAATTATTTCTATGTAAAAGTAATTACATCATGTCGAGAAGGCGGTATTCCACATGTCCATAAATGATGTTATCACTTTTTAAGTGTGTGAAAGGGTAATAATGAAAATAATATATATTATATTTTAATAAATTTAATTATTTCATGAATACCATATATATATTATTAATATTAAATAATTGTAATTAAAACAATATTTTATATATTCTATGTATATTATGAAAGGATCACATCTCTTTTAAGGGGTGGTAATCCACAATTCCACAAAAGATGTTATTATATTTACACAAAATGGAATGTATAGAGGAATATATTATAATATAATTACATAAGTATAATTAAATTAAAAATATAAAATATTTATAAATAAATATAATTTCAATCATAATTATCAACCGTGAAAGGAGGTAAAGAAAACACAGATAATCATTGTTTCGTGTGCCGGTAGTTCGTTATACAAATAAACAATATGTTTATAACCAATTAGATGGATGTGTGTGTGATTTTATGTTGAAAAAATAGAATAAAAAATCATGGTATATTTAGTATACTAATTTTTTGTATAATAATTTAATAATAATAATTTAGGGGGTGGAGAATTGAAATACAACTAATGATCTTATGGAATGATGTTATCTTTTAATTGGGTTGCTGTTTTTGGGTTTGCACCAAAGGGATTCCTTGGATGTATTTCTTCCAAAGGGGATATTTCTAGGTTTATGGGAGGGATTTTAAGGATCATTTTATGTAGATATTTGTTATCCAAATATTCTTGGGATGTGTGAGGAGTTGGGAGGAGAGGAGGTCTTTTATAGTGGAGGAGTAACACTATTGTAAATATTGGGAAAGGGAGTCATAAGCATGATTATCCCATTTCATGTAAACCCAATAGTGGTAAAAATTTGATTCAACAAGATTATAGTGTTGAAATATGGCCATAAAATGGATATTTGACCTTTTTATATGTTATTTTTGTCATTCAGTTTAATGTTTAGTCTATTGTTAAGCATAATTTCACCTTAACTATAGTAATTAATTTTAATTAGCTTCTTTTTTAATTTGTGTAAAAAAAATAAGTTGACATTATTATAAATAATATATTATTCAAATTCCAAATATGGAATCCATTTTTCTAATTAAAAGTCACAAAATTTTTAAAAAATAAATTATATTTAATCCTGCACACATGACAACAATGCATGTTTTTAAAGTAAAAACGTCCAAATGTTTTCTAAATTCTAATATTCAATTTCAAAGTGAAATTGATTAAAATGAACTAAATTAGATTAATTTAAAAAAATTTAATATAATTATTCATTAACACTAATTAAAAATATGAATTAATATTTTAAATAAATTAGATTAAAAAGAAATTTTGAATTAAAATTCAATATGTTTCACTATTCATTAAAGAAATGAAACATCATAGAAAAATAAAAAAAATTAACATAACATAATTTTTATCTTACAATTTCATAGACAAATTTTATATTTACATATATAATCTATAACAAATTCATAAATTAATATTTAAATATGACCTCCATTAAAAGGCGATAAAATTCCTTAATAAAAAATATAATATTTTATATGTAATATTAGTTTGGTTCTTATCTAATTATTATCAAACATGTCAGATGAATATCAATAATATTTTATTGGATATAAAATAAATCTATTTAATTAACTTCACCCAGTAATTGTAATTAATTTAATTTATTTTAATATAACACCTTTCTAGCGTAAAAATAGTTTTCTATAGAAATATTTATTTTATTTTCAATTGGTTCTTATATCCATTTACAATTAATTTGTAACCAATGATTTAGTTTTTTATTTTTTATAGACCAAATATTTTCATAATTCTATTAATATTATTCATAACTACTAATATAATTTATTGGATAAGTATTATTGTATTAAATAATAGTGTTTTATTAATATACCATTATTTGAAAAGACTTGGTATTCTCTATAACACAATCCAATGGATATGGTTGTTATTGAATTTAAGTTCAGATAACTACGTGTTTTATTAAGATGGATGATAACATAATATCATGTGAATTTTAAACTATAAATTAGAATTAATTTATTTTAAATAGAAAATATATTGTAAATTATCCTGGTATTATATCCTCTTATGCGTTTGGTGTTGCATTTCATGAATGATATCAAATAAAATAATACTACATTATATTTTTGAGGTGTTATAGGTTTTACATGACCATATATTTACATGAGATGCTCTGGATAGATTTTATAAAGGAGGGTAGAATCTCATCCTTTTCTAGCGATGAGCGGTGACTTGGGTCATGTTGCAAAAGGAGATGACGAGGGTGTTTCACACTTCACTTAAAATGTACATCCATTTTTGGAATGTATGTATAGTTTTTTTAGTAGTATCTTTGGTGGACTAGCCTGAGGTAGAGTTTCATTGAATTATTCTCTCTATGTCTCTCATGTCAGTTGGTATAGGTTGAGAATTATGTTTTGATATGTTTTAAACTGGCTCATGAGATCCCAAATTCTTAGTGTGATAACATATCAATGGATTATAAGCTGCGGATTACATGAATAGTGAGAGACCATGATTGTATTTGTGTTCTGGACAATGAAATTACCATGTTTTCACACTTTCTTTATATTCATGATCATATTTCGATTAAGTGTTTGGGGAAGTTATACATATATACGATCATCATACATTATTGGATACCCTTGACGGTTTTCTCTGAATATGATGTTTCGTTCATGTCAAGATTATAGAGAGTATTGTAGGAGGATTTCAGGACCAAGTTTACTATGATCACAACCATTCATCACTAAATAAAATGGAATACTAAGTGTATAATTATTTTTTAGAAAATATGCTGAGATAAAACATGTTGTATTATGGTTTTAACTAGAAGGATGACATTCAATTTGTGGAGTTTTCATATAAATATAGATTAAACACTATTAATGTCATGAAACCTTTCATGAAACTATATGGGAGATCATAAAGGCCACCCTTATTTTGGGTAAGTATAGTTTGTGTATCTCTTTTTGGTATATAGATTTCATTGGCGATGACATAGAAAATATAGGTGATCCACAAGGGTATGCAGATATCCCATAGAATATATAAATATTACATATATTTTCATCGTAGCTGTTTGAAGTTCGATCAGGGAGACCTTGTTTTCTTAAAAGTCTCCCCAAAATGAGTATTTAATTGATTTTTTTGAAGAATAAATATATTATGAAGGTTTAATGGTCTATGTGATCGTACATAGGGTGAGAGGTTTCATACTTCTTGGTCTCTACCCTATAGTTGGAATGAGTTCAAGATTTTTTCCATGTGTCCCAATAGAGGAGATATGTGCACGAACTAGGACATGATATTTATTAGGGTGTGTGGAACATCAAAGATGGATCCACCTTCATAAACTACCCAGTGGTGATCAAACATGAAAAATAGATGATCACACATGGGGAGACCATCCATTTGGGTTATGTTCTTTAGAATAATGAGTGTTTGTGGGATAGATTCTAGGATCATAAGAGAAAGATAAGTGGTCAATACTACCACATATTATATATATATATATATGTATTATTCTTTTGGGGATAAATGTTTGTATTGAAAATATAATTTACTGACACATTTTTTTCTTATAAGGATTCTGAATATTTTAGGGAACATATTCAGAGCCTAGCACTAAGTTAGTGTGAGATTTTGAGGCCCGAAGGGACTAAGTATTGATATATTAAATATATTATATCATGCATTAGTTTTTTTGGAATAACTTTTCTTCCTATTGTTACGAACCTCAGGTATGAAATCCACGACTATGGTTTATTTAAGAACACATGGCATACCCTATGCGTGACATAAAGATGGTTGGTACTAGAGATTTGGTTGTGGTGGCCATTTGTGTGTACATTAATTGAATTAATTAAACAATTTAATTAAATATATTAATAATACTAAACATAATACTATTATATAAATATAATATTATAATATTTTTTATATGCATACCCCTTGGAGAAATATACTTGGGGGGGGGATTATTCTCCATCAAAGGACTGGAATCAATGAATGGTGATGAACGAATGAAGGTAAACTTTAAGACATATGGAAAACATAGAATATCATATTATACATTTCCAGAGAACACATTATTCACCAATTATCATTCCATAAATTAGGTAAGGATCATTATTTTAACTTTTTTTATTTTAGATAATTATTCACCATTAATTTTATAATCTACACTGATTGATCTATGATTACTTATTCTACACATGATCATGAATAATAATTGAGTTTTTAAAACCGTTATATATTTATAATTCCTGATTCCACCCTTGGTCATGAAAGATATGATCATTGGTTAGGATAAATTTAGACAATTATGATCATCATATTTTTCTTTGTGATCCACCACTATTCTTTGTGTTCTTCTCTACTATCCCATGAGGTCATGGTTTGACATTTTGGGGCTGGGTTCAAGCATGATTCGTCCCCAGGATATATAGAAGATGTTTGAATTATATATGGATTAGTGTATTGTGAATATATTGTGGTGGAAATATAGGTTGCTAGTGCTGGTTATTGGGTTTAACGACATTTAATAGTGGAATACACATGAAATATAACTATACATGTGAGTATATTAATGATTTCTAATGAATTGAGGTCGAGAATCCATAAAAAGAGTTTCCACCTTTAGCTTTGGAGGATTTGAGTGTCCAGATAGGAATTCATAGATGTTGTAATGTAAATATGGATTCCATGAGAGTTCCAAAATTTACTACATAGGAAACACCCAACTACATGCTATATAGTCTTGCATAACACACATTTTGTTCTTCAGATCCTTATAGTGGATAGGGTTTTAGAGAAGTTAAGGATATCATGCCATGTGAATAGGAGTACATTCTATGTGAACCTACCTAGGATGATAATACTTGTTTTAGATTCCACACCCTAGGACCTCAAGCAGTAAAATACGACAAGTCACCATAGGGACATGCTGTGTGGCTGTACATATCCATTTGAACCATGTATAAGGTGTATACACTAAAGAACCAAGGTAGACATACATATATTTTACACATGTAGAATTTTATTTATTATAATAACCTTTCCAAATTTATGTCCACGAGATAACATGACTAGGAGAAATGTTGTGGCGATACACACCATGTGACCGCATGTACATGACATGCAATTCTTCAAGGATCTTTTACCTTTCATATCTCTTGCATTATGAATCATATTTTGGGCCAACAGTTATCCTATCCAAAATAATTTTCCATTTGAGACATGATTGTATCATTTATAGTGACTTGAAAGATATTATGAGAGGTTTTTAGAGAGTATCTTAGTCTAGTGATGTTTGAATGATAGAAGTGATCAGATAGGATCATCCGAAATATGTCAAGGATGGTACTCCCATATCGCACCAAGGCATGGGTCCCCCATAATTTTTAAACATATAGAGTTAGAGACCAATATACTTCATTGGGTTCATGACATATATCTATGAAGTGGTACTCCAATATTTGATCTCCAATAGGTATCATGTCCTCTATTGAATATTTTTACCCCTCGATTATGGATAACATTGGTGAGGTGCAGGTTTTCCACACATATTCTTGTGCAGATATATGTTATACTAGTTATCAAAGATGAACCTTTGGAGTTTTATAGGGATCATTATCCTTATATAGGAAGAGGAGATGGAGAACCCTTTTATATATTAGTGGGGTTTCATGAGAATATATGTATGGTTTTTCATTTCCATAATGCTATGGTTTGAGAAACTATTATACCATTCAATTGATCCCATTTTAGTTTCTAGGGAATTTTATTGGGTATGTATATACTCAACCATATTTGTGATATTACAAAACATTTCATGTATTATAAAGATTAAGGGAAAATCTCCATTGACTTTTCTAGAGAATATAAGTACATTGGTGGATCTACCATTTTCGGTAGTTGGATTTAGAGAACAAGAGATGGGATCTCATTAGCATTCCATTTTTATAGCTGGTTTCAGGTCAAGACCTCATTTATATTTGGGTGTGTATTTTTTATAATTTGGTTTTATGTTTTTGTACATGGATATATTCCCCCAATGGTTTTTATATGCATGGTGATAATATAGAATTTAGTCATTTATTATTCATCTTCATTGACATTGAGTTGGTTGTGGTCATGAAAACTAGTACATGAGGTGTTGTATTCGTATTTTATTTTATGCATTCTTAGTTATTGTCACTTGTACCTATTATATTTGAGGTATTATTCGGGTGTCATACAAAATTTTCTTCATTCCAGGAGGTCCCCAGCAGTTTCAATCTATAAAATCAAGGTTAGACTAAGTATAGTGGTATCCAAAACATTATATAATTTCATTAAAAATATTTTCTTTCAATAATCAAGTGGGTAATAAGAGAATTTCAAGAGAACGATATTAAACATGAGATCCATCAATTATATGTAATTGTTAATATTATATACTATCCTTAGGTATTCCAACAAATAATTTCAATTTTAAATAATAAAAAATATGAAAACATTATATAATAATGTACATAAATAGTGGGAAAAGCAACATAAATATATAATAACTTAGAGAGAATAAATAATAAATCAATTAATAGATGAATTCAGAATAGGTCTAGTAACTTGACCACAGATTGTCCTTTATAGGTGTAGAAATTACCCTATAACCTTTCTGATAGAATTATCAAAAAAATCTTTTTTATATGATAGATATTTCTATAACCATGATAAGTATAAAGATATTTTTGAAAAGAGGGATTCTAAAGAAATGGTTTAACACAACAATGTAACACCAATGTCTAAACCCCCAATACAAGTTGATGAATAGTTATAGAAATGTCTCATGAGACCACCAACTATATATTCATACTCAAAAAACATCCAATTTCATTTAATTAAATTCACTTATCCACTTCCAAGAATAAATGGAAAACCATTGAAAATAATAACTCTTAGTTTGAATGTCTCAATTCGAACTATATACCTTACCACTTCTGTATAAAAGGTTAAATGAAACTCAAACACCATAAACTAAAGATGACGGATGAAACCTCTATAAAAATTCTAATCCATTATAAAATCATCCAATCCCACCTTTTGAAGATGAAATTTTTTACCAATGAAATGAAGAACTTACTCTACCATCATTCAATTAACATATTGTTTGTAGTACATCTGCATCACATTATCCACCATCACATCCTTATTAAATACCACTAGATGGATAAATCCTTCAAATTATACTATGAATGGTCCTCTGATGTCTTAGGGGAAAAATATATTTCCACTAGTTCTAGATGAAACTATCAATCATAAAGGTAACCAACTTTATATTTAGAGACTTAGGGATTTCAAGAAAGACCAATGATCCTTTTAATACTCTATAGTCATTATTCTTATTCACAAGGATCCAAATTATTGTAAAAGTGAGGTGTGTTCAACATTTGAGACTCTAGAATGATTTATCTAGACTGAACAATAAAATGTTTCACTAGATGAGGATCACCTATATTATCCCTATAGAAATCTATTTGAACATTATGTGGGAATACTCTAAAAAGATTGGAAACAACAGACATAATGAAAATAAACCCTCAATAATAATAAAATAACATATTTATATAAAATGATAACCAACAAACTAATTCTAAAAATATCAAATAAATCAACCTGTATAACATTAATAAAATAAAAAAAATGACCATAATATGTCAAACATGTTAAAAAAATATTTTCATTATATTTAAAATAACCCTTGATTTAGTTTCTATTAACAAAATTTCATCCTTAATACCATGTTCCCAATGAAAAAATATTTTTAAATAACATTTTAATAGATACACATACACTTATAAAATTGAAGTATATCACATAAAATTATTTCATTAAAAACCCATTATATTTAAACCCTTTAATTGAGACATAAAAAAAATGTCTTTACTAAAATTAATTTAAGAAAACATTTATTAATTTCTAAAACAAAAAATAAAATTTTAAACAATGTTATTTTATAAGTTATCTTAAATTTAAACATAAAAAATATAATAAAATCATCTCAAAAAAGAAAATAAAATCTAGAAATGTATTCAGAAGGGAATTAGTGACTGTATAAAGATCAAAAAAATATCATTGATGAACATATATAGAAAATAAATATTATATAGAGTTTCACTTCAAATTATGTGTCTAGAATCCACATATATTTTTAGGCCATGTGTCCACTCTAGATATTAATATTTCAACTCCCATTGTGATTACATAAATAAAAATAATCCATGAAATTTAAAAAAACAATAGTGGAACTGAGATACCATCATAAAATTTGAAACACAACAAAAATAAATGAAAAAAAACCATGAATTAAACCTTACATCCCAAGGTAAATCAAGGTATGACACTAAATGTTTTCTTAAAATTTTATCATACCTATACCCAATCTTCTCGGAGTTCTATATTCAATCAAACTTTGTTGCTGATATTAAAAATTGATCATTGGAACTTAGACACTCTTAAGAACGTAATATTCATAATAATATTAAATTTTCATCAATTTGATTATAATGAAGTTATTAATTTATGAAAATTATCATATATTTTGAGGAGGTAAAGATGAGTAGAAAAATAAAGTTATCACTTAGAGTGCTTACCTATTCTTTGTAACGACTCATTTAGATATCTTCTAAGGTGATCTTGGGTTGATCTTTTGGGAATAATATAAGTTGTATAACTTTTATAGAGAATTTGTTAAGATAATGTTTTAGAGTTTGGCCAATCTATAAGACTCAATGTGGTGGAATGAATTTAGAGAGGTTGTTTACTTTTATAATGGAGGAGAAGCGTACTTTGGGAAATTTTAAAATGATTAATTTATAATAAGTTAAATATAAACCAAAATACCTCAATATAGAAATTATTTTGAATATAACGTGGGATATGGTTTTAATCCAATTAAATAAAATAAATTTTTCTAGTTTTTGTGTAAATTTAATCCTTATTATTTTGATTAACCCTTAGTTAATCTATTTTATTTTTAACTACGCTAACAAAATTTTCAATTTTAAACGGATGTAATTTTTAATTATAAAGTGTCAATTGAACCATAAAAAAAATTTATGATATTTTAGAACTTACCATATACTATATGGTTGTATTTAATATTTTTATGATTTATAAATAAATTAATAAAATATATTTTCATAAAATATCATTAGTGTTAACTTTGACACTATTCGTTACTTTGAAATTAATAAAATTGATACAACATGATAAATTTCAACCAAAAAATTTAATAAACCAATAATATGTTATAATACTCTATATAATACATGTATAACCATTATACATAGAAAATATATTTCTCTTCTAATATTTTTAATATGATTTAATTTATTTTTTATAGATTCAATAATTATTTCCAAATTGTTGTGTAATTATTTAATGTAATTAATTCATCATTAAAAATTAATAATAAATTATTATTATGTAGATAAATCTATAAGATTTCATAAGTATATTTATAATTTAAATTTTGGAACACTCTATATTAAATATTTTTTATTATTTAAAATATGAATGCCATATCTTTGACTGTTGATAAAATAAAATATTATAAATTTCATAATCTTATCTAAATGGCCATAAATTGTGGCATAACTAAAAATTGAATAATTATAAAAGACAATTAATCAAACCATAAAATTGGTCATGTTTTAGGGTTATTTCATTAATATTTTCAAATTATTTTTAACTGAAATAACACAATATACCCTTTACCGTTGTAACAAGATTTAAAATGGTTACTATTCATATTGGTTAAAAAATAAAAGGGGTTCTTTAATAAATTTTGATCTTCTGAATAAATATGTGGAATATATTTTTGAAAATTCAATGAATATATGTTTCAGTATGTAATTAAAAATTAATCCGGCCAAACACAACAAAAAACAATTTTCTTGAAAAATGAATTTTAAAGCCTAAAAATGTACCTATAACAAAATACAATGCAAGGATGATTAAAGTTTAATTAATTAAATTATATATAAATAAATTTAAATTATGTTATTTTCGATAAAATTAAAACAATAAAATATCTTTTAATATAATTTAAATGAAATGTTTTATAAAAATTGTTGTTTTTCACTTTTCACTATAAAATCAATCTTTTTAGAAAATTTTCAAATATTTACCATAACATATTATCAATATGATGTTTTCAAAAAATGTTAATTTTTATCAATTTTTTATAATATTTCCATAAATTTAAAATTAAAATAACTTATAAGAATAAAGGATTTTTTTGAAGAAGACATATTTTTAAAGAATAAAATGACATTACCGAAAATTACTTGATAATTTTATAATAATTATTAAATAAATTAATATTAATTTGGACATTTATATATTTTTTATTAATAACATAATTTTATTCATACCGTCTAATCAAATGGCTTGGTAATAATAGAAACATAATATTTTAATTATATTACACAGTTCATTTAAACTTATGGTTGCATCCATCATATGCTATAAAAGAACAGAATTATTTTAAGTGAAATATTTCATAAAAATATCAGAGTATTATACTATACAAAAATTAAAATGATTTTATCCCTAAAGAATTTTCACTTGGATTCAAATTTATTATGCTGCCACTATCTCATCACATCCTCAGGTTCCCACACATCCTACTTATGCTAATGGTTCCACTACAAAAACATGATATGGTGAGTGGTCTTCTTTGATATAACATCTTCCATTTGATCTAGAATCATTAATTACTATTACTCAAAAGAAATATCATTTTCTAATGGTATGAAATCTATTTTTAGTGCATCTGATGAATTAAGAATGTACTTTGATACGAGACATACATGGAACATATCGAAGAATTGAGAGAGCGTAAATATTTGATCTTGATATGAGGAAGTATTTTAATGGAAAAGATATACTTGGGGATTAATTTTCCATTCTTTCATCCATGGAGATATTTATAGATGGACCTTCTCACAATCATAAAAATAAAAGTCATGTTAAATATTATTAACATTTTATTTCTATCCACATTGTACAGTCACCACATGTTGCTTAATGGATATAACCTTCTCTTCCATCAAATCATCTTTCTCAGGTCCCAATATTTTTCTTCCAAAAACATCATTATAATTCATTGGCATTCTATACAACCTTTCATAAATGAATTTATTTGTAGAAATATGAATACACAAGTGAAATATATTCGTGAAATAATAATCAACATAATGAATGTGTTAATCCAAAACAACATTGAATTACAAAGAATAATATCTTAAAATATCATATTGCGTTTGAATTATTGTCTCAAACTAACAATATGTCAGAGGCTGATATTTTGTGAAGAAACACAACTCTATATCATGATCTTTCTGAATAAATTTCCATAACATTGAAAAAAACTACAAACTCTGATAAAATATTATTGAATATAGTATTCTATTCCACCTTTCCACTTTATTAATATATATTCCGGAACGAATATATAAAGATAAATCTTCTCTGATAGTAATGAAGTGTTCTTAATTCATAAGGTGATTGAATGTATGTCATAATTATCTCAATTTCAATAGTAAGACAAAACCTATTGTTTATATATACCTTTAATCATATGTCTACAATTTTTAAAGGAATTCATACTATATACAAAATAAGTGCTATATTTCTAAAAATTTATCTATAAATACCCTAAATGTTGGTAAAATCCCACCACATAAGTCCTCGAAAAAAGTGTCAAATAATTTTTACATATAATCAACCATAAAAAAATTAATCTATGATGGTATACATTTATCATAAGTTACTGTTACATGGATAAATATATGCTTTAAAATAGTGTTTTTAAAATAGTTCTACAAAATATTTATTTTATCTAAATATATATAGAATTTAATCATTAAACTTCAATGATCAAAATTGAATAGACACTTCCATTGTTTTTAAGTTAATTCTCGGGACATTGAATTGAGATGGATAATTTCCATGTTCCCCACAAAGAATAAATTCAACTCCTTGATAAATTTTCACTCTATTATCTTCTTTTAGGTACAAATAACATCTTCCCCTCCATTTGAGTTATTTTTATAGGTTTTTCTTCCTACATTATTGACATGTAGGAATCCAAATATTCTTTCCATTATGTTCACAACCACATGAAATTTAAAAAAATTCCATATTAGTTTTATTTTTTGTGATGGGAATTTTATCAAAGTTTATGTTGTTAATTATATTTTGGGATAGTTGATAATAAAAAATAACATTATCTTTCTCCCAAGTCAACATGATTTTTTTTATAGTCACCAAATTTTACATCACATTCAATTTTAAAATAATTTTTTTGTCCTAGTAATCGACAATAACCAAAATCATATTGTGAGAAGTAAAAATAATAGTGGAAACCAAATTATAGGAGGTATAGATCATGACACCATATTTTTATTCTATGAATCCTTAGGTTTATACTAATTAATCTATAGTTATCATCTATTTAAATATTTCATAATGGTTCATAATGATTATATTCATTTCCATGGAATATCACATGGATGTGTCAAACCAGGTATGAAACAATGCCTATTTTCATGCACCATGTGATGCTTTAGTCTAGCTTAATGAACCCTTATCAGAGTTATTACTAATAAGTACCATTATGATGGATCCTCGTTGACTTTTAGTAAAAATATTGGGATTTAATTTTGTGAAAACCACTTTCTCCATTCACTACCAAAATTATATGACATTTTTATATACATTGACTCATCCTAAGACTTATCCATAGGGGAATCCCAATAAATATCCTTATAACTATCCCTAGGGATTTGTATAATTTTTTTTATCCATGTTACAAAATTTTAACTAAAAATTTTCTATGATACCAATTATAATTTCCCATGATTTTCATATATAGATATTACATCAAAATAGAAGAATTTTCATTACATATCATAACATAAAATCACAATAACCGTATAGGTTTAATGTCATCAGAATCTTCGAAAAAATAAAAAACTAGTTCACAATATATCTCCATCATCTCCCACTTATTTCTTCATATGTAGAACCATTTTTGACAAATCATACATAATAAAATTTTTACATATTGGGGAAAAGAATCATACTAAGAGGTTGATATCAGACACTTACTAAAGGTAAACAAGAGAGATACCAAACAAAACAAGAGTAAAATTGTTCAAAGTCATGAATATAGTATTTGAAAATTATAACATGTGTATCAAAATCATAATCATGATTCACAAAATAATTATTTGATGTTCATAAAACATGAACCATGAAATAATAATAGATCATAATCCATGATAATATATGATAAGACAATGAATTATGGAATACACATAAGCATTGAAAATGATTTCCATATTAGTCAATGATCATTACAAATACTATTATTGTAGATAAATTCTCTTATTAAACTATGTTCACTCCTCATTCCAACCCTATATTACTGAATTAGGTTCACTCACATTTAGTCCTTAGTTTTCTAAACAGGATACATTCCGATTCTAGCTCTGTATTACCAAAATAGTTTCACTCTTATTACATCGATTTATTACTAAACTAATTTCACATCTCATTCTCGTACTATATATCTCATGAGATATAAATATTTACCTATGCATTGCATGGAGATACATGTTCCAACCATCAATTGTTATAACATAACCACCATACATGGATAAATAATAACCACCATCACATAATTAAATCCATTCATATTTTTTCCATAATAACATAAATAATTAATTATTTTAGAACCCATAAAAATGGTTTTTATAATCCTTTCATCAAAACATAACTCATGGAAAAGAAATGTGATTCACAAACAACATTTCAACATAAACATATACCAACCAATTAAATAATAAGTATAATACCCTTGAATCATAACCCTAGTAAGGAATAAAATAACATAAAATGTTTTAATGTTAAATATAATATTATTTTGAATGATCTATTGAAAATTTTATTGCGGAAAATAAATTTTCAATTTTAAAATCATTAATATTTATTTAAACAGTACACTTTGAAATGAAAGAATTTTATTTGAAAATAAAATTTTAAATTTATAAATAATGATTAAGTTATTAGTTTTTGGAATGAAGATGATAAAATATTTTCATGTTGTATAGGGTTAAAAAATTATTTTTATACTTTTTTTAAGAAAATTCACAAAGAATCTCATTTGGGAAAAGAACAAAAACATTTATTTTAAAAGGTTTTTAAAAAATAAAAACATTTTTGAAAATGACCTTAATTTTATTATGAATATTGTGAAAAACCTTTTGAAATAGTTTTTATAAAATATGGAAATGTAATCGAAATATTACCCAACAGATACTTAAATGTAAAAAATCTCAAATACTTATGAGATTGTAAAATAAAACATTACCTCAAGTCTCAGCTTTCAATGTTCACATTGAAACCTCTTAAATAATAAATGAGAATTTATTATAAATTTATTCCACAACCACACATATATATATATATCATACCATGTATAAATTTTTATAACATCTTATCACCTGTTTACTAATGTTTTTTTTAAATCACTTTTCTGGGTGATAACTGCTTCATTTTCCAAGAATATTTAGGTTTGGTAGTCCCGATACATATACATTGTACATGGTACCATAATTTAAAAAACAATAATCATAGTATAAATATATTTAATATTCATTATATACATGTTTTTAGTCATTAATGAAACAGTATATATAAAAAACTGAATTACATCAGTCACAGAGACTGTATGTCGTACACACGCATGCACATTGTTACCATTTTTCATAAAATTGAATGAAATTATTGTAAATTATAGTAAACCTTTAAAATAATTTTTTTATATTTTATATACCATATAAATTAAAAAATCATATTGGTTACCATCGATGTAAAATATAAGTGAAAATCGAATCACATCATATCGTGGAGATGGTAGTCCATACGTACACACAAGCGACATTATCTTTTCTCAAAATATTAAATGATAATAAGGTATATATAATATTATCATTAAAGAAATATAATTATTAAATAAATATAATATATAAACATAAAACCCATCATAGTTCCCTTATTTAAATGATGGTGTTGAAAAATGAATTATATCACTATGTGGAGATGGTCAGTAGTACTTAGGCATGAGCAATGCTTTTGATTATTGTTTGATATGAAAGGTTGTGTATAATGTTTTTTTCAATATCACAATAAAATTTAATAATATTTAATATATCTAAGTTATTATTATATTATAATTTAAATATATTTATAAGAGGTAAAAGAAATATAAAAGGAAAGTGATCGGTTAGATGTATTACCTCTTCTTTCTAATGAATCCTTCAAATCTACCGTAAATGGATCTAGGATTGACCTTTGGGAAAATAAAAAACCTATAAAATGTGTTTAAGAATGCTTATAAGATACTTTTTAGAGTTTTTTGAGATATAAGACTAAATACGGTGAAATTAAGTGATGGAGGAGGTGTCCTTTTATAATGGTGGTTAGGGTTACTTTTTAAATTTCAAATTACATTAATTACAATAAATTAAAACTCAATAAAAACACTAAAAAATTGAAATGGATAAGAATATAAGGCCAGATATGTTTTTAATCCCATCATACAAAATATTTTGACTTTTTTTTTGTAATTTCAAACCTCATCATTTTTTCATTAACCCATAGTTAACCTATTTCTATTGTAACCATGATAAAAAAATTCTAATCTTAAAACATTGAAATTTTTTCTTATAAAGTGTAAATTAGTCCATAAATAGAAAATATAAGATATCTTAGACCATAATTTATCCTCTCTAAGATTAAATAACATTTTGTAAATTTTAAACAATGTATTAAAGTATTATTTTCATAAAATATCATATGGGTATATTTTTATACTATTCATTACTTTGACATTAAAAAAATAATGAAAATAATATTACTTGGAAAAAAATAATTTAATACAACCTTAATATGTCATACTAATAAATATAATTTTTGTATCACCTTTATTAATTTAAATTATGTTTTTTAATTTTTTTCATATTATTTCATTAATTGTTTTCATAAATTGATTAAATATTTCATAATCATTGTGTAATTATTTATTGTAAGTATATCATCATTAAAAATAGAAAATATATTAATATTAAGTATATAAATATATTATCATTAATAATAATGTTAGTTTTCTATCATATATTCTGGAAAATTTTATATAAACAATTTTTTAGTATTTAACACGTGAATGTGAAATCATTGACTTTTAATTAAATAAAATATTATAGATATTATAATATTATTAAAATATAAAAAATCTCCATATAACATAAAATTGAATGATAATGTTTAAATTTAACCATCCAAAAAAATTAGGTCATGTTTTAGGTTCATTTTATTGTTTTTATCATATTATTTTTAACCAAAATTACACAAATACCCTTTATCATTGTAACAAAAATTAACATCATTACTATTCATACATACTAAAACATAAAAGGTACTTATTTAATAAATTTGGATATTCTATATAAAAATATGGAGGTGATTTTTCAAAATTTAAAACATAAAATTTCATGTAGTTAATATAATTTTAATCCTATAAAATGCAATGAAAACCCGTTTTTTTAAATGAATTTTAAATCCAAAAAATTTATTTATAGAAAAATAAGTTGTATGTATGATTTAAATGTAATTAATTAAATTATATCTTACTAATTAGTACTTATTTTACTTTTATATCAAATTAATATCAGAAAAATAACATTTTTACATAATATAATGAATCTTTTTAGAAAATTATGAACATTTCACCATAAGATAATTTAAATACAATTTTTTAAAAAATAATATTCTTTATCAAATAATGTTGATGAAATTTTATTAATTTTTTATTAATATTCACTCATCAAAATCAACAAAAACATTTTTTAAGAATAAAATGACTATATTAAAAATTGTGTGATTATTTTATAAGGATTTTTCAATGCATAAATATAAAGTTGTACCTTTATATTTATTTCATAAATTAGATAATACTATTCATACCTGATAATCCAATGTCTATAAAATAGTAGACAAATAATATTTTAATAATGTTACATGGTTCGTTTTAAACGTATGGTTGCGTGCAACAAAAGCTATCAAAGAAATAAAATAATTTAAATAGAAATATTTCATAAAGATATTAGTATATTAAAATAATAATATCATAAATACAATATGATTTATTTAAATATACTTATACATTCCATCTATATAATGTGTTGATGAAATGAGAGTCACATCGCTTCATGAAGGTGACAATTCACACATACACAAACAACATTATCATCTTTATGTGAGTGAAAAGGTAAGAATGAAGTTGATATATTTTAGAATGATAAATTTTAAATTAATATAAAAGTTATTTAATTTATATAACTTATATTCATTTAATATATCATTAATATCTGTTATGTAAAGTGTTAGTGATAAGGAATCACATCAATTCACAAGGCGACAGTCCGTTGTACACATGAGTGATGTTATCGTATCCCCATCCAAATGGAAAGTAAAAAAGGTATATATATATATATATATGATATATTTAATAAATAAGTATATTTATTTTTTAAATTTAATGTATATAATTTATATACATATGAATACCCAACCATTAGGGGTGGTAATAGAAAAATGAATGATATCGTCTCAGGAGTCGGTAGTCCATTGTATACACAAATGATGATGTCGTAACCCTATTGATATAAGTCGACATAACTGTAGGTCATATACCTTAAAATAAAAAAATCAATTTATATATTATATAACTAGGATATTATATCATTATTTTATACTAATAATTTATCAATGTGTTATAATAATTGATGAACATTTCCTCTTCTTCAGGTATTGTCACAACCCGTCCTCAGGGCCCGTGGCGTGACTACCCCAAGACCGCCTTCTATAGGCCAGGGGCTGGAGACTAGCACAATGTTGTAATTCCCGGTAAAAAGGGAAGGCATGGCCTTTGTATAGTAAACAAACACCTCAGAGCAAGCAAGTTGAAGTAAAATATAAGTAAAAAGTGGGTACAATATTACTTGAGGAAATGTATTTGGGCCATAATACAAACCCAAACTGAAGGTAAAGTTCAACTGGGAAGGGAAAACAAAAACCAAAAAGTAAATCCGTAACGTCGAGCCGTCCAATGGAAGTCCCATCTGAAGGGTGGGTATAGATAGCCTCCACAACTCCTCGGGTCCAGCCGTCCGCTCCGTGTACGTCCTGTCCAATGGTCCACCTCCAGGTACCGTCCTGCTCTGCAAGCCTCAACCACGATCAGCACTGTCTGTCGTCTTCAACCAACACAACGTATTGCGGGAATGGCCCGTGCAGGGGTGAGTATAAGCTACTCAGTAGGGACCCTGATACGCCCGACGGTCTCCCAGAATCCACAAAGGATAATCCACAAAGGAAAGATACAATCATGAAGTAACATCCGACACTACTTAGGTATATGCCCATACATATACCTAAGTCACCAATTCTCGTTCGGCTCCGACAACCGAGCACAAGTACAACCATGTCCACACAGGAAAACAAAACCAAATCCACATAGAAAATCATAATGTAATCCACACAGGATAGCACAACACAATCCACATAGGAAAGCCAAACAAGATTCAGCTCACATAGGTATACTTCTTCGTATGCCGATAGAGATGATCAGATGTAGCCACTGATTAATCTAAGATGTCGGACCCACAAAGGATAGATAGGTACTAACCCCCACAATGACCCAGAAAGGATCTCACCCACACAGGATCGATAGGTAACTAACCCCCGCAATTACCCACACAGGATCGATAGGTATCTAACCCCCGCAATGACCCACACAGGATCAGACCCACATAGGATCTGTATGCACTAGCCCACACAGGACTGCTAAGAACTGACCCGCATAGGATCTGACCCATAATGGATCGATATCACTGATCCACATAGGATCACTGAGTAATGTAGTCATCGCCGTCGAACCCACGGAGGATTTCTGCACAGTCATCATCGTCGTCGCAGTCGCAGCCACCTCTAGGGTTCCCGCACATAGCAAGCTCATTCAGTAGGGTCCGCTCCATGATCCGAGGGGCTGATACATCAACTGACATGTAGTCCAGATTTTATGTATCCATAAGTTTTGTATCGTCAATAGGAACTCAACGCCACAGACATCAAATCAATCAGACGCCCGGACTGAGAGTTATTGTCCTTTTCGTCCTAGGGGCCCGGTTTGTTTTTAAGTCCAAACCAACCCTACAGTATTCCAACTGCATCCAAACCTCGATCAGAGTAAGCCAAAGGGTCCTTCTATCTAATAGGAATCCATCAAAGTCGATGGCATGTCAATCGGATGTCCAGAGATCATGTTATAAGCCTTTCCGCTCCGAGGGCCCGATTGGTTTCCTGTACGAACCAACCCGGCCGAACTCAATGTACTCCGAAACCGTGAGTGTAGTAAACCGAAACTATTGTCTCGATCCATGGATCGCTACGCAACTAACTATGCGTCGATCGGAGGTCTGTAGCCCATGTTATTGGAAAAATACCGAAAGGGGTCCGGAAGAGGGGGTTTAAGGCCCGGGCCGACTTGCCCCGAGACCCCCTGGGTCGGCCCGAACAGGGTCGACCCAACCCGGTTCTGGGTCCGGCCCGCTTGGGCGCGGTCTGGCCCGGCAGGCGCGGCCCAGCCCAGCTGGTGAGGCCCGGCCCGGCCTGGGCGCGGCCCAGCCTGGCGGTCTGGTCGGGCGGCTCGGCCGTTTCGGCCGAGCTGTGCAGGGTGGCATGCTGGCCCCCGCCAGCAGGTTACCGCAGCCCCAAGGGGGGGGGGGTACTCCTTGTCAATGGATGCGGCCGAGTGCCGCGTCCCACCTCCCTCAGTCCCGCATGGTCGCAGGACTAGCGGCCTTCCGGCGAGGCTTCAGCCACGGCGGCCCTTCCCAGCGGCACGTCGGGCGCCGCCGCAACCTCTGGCCGTCGGCAAAATGCTCCGCAGACCACCAGACGAGGTCCGGTGGACGGATTTTCCTACCGTCTTCGCCAACGGCCCTCCCGGGACCCGTCCTTCACTGTGAGGATCTCACAACGCCCGTGCGGCCTGCTTCATCGTCGCCCGCCAATCCGCACACCAAGAACGAGGAGACGATGGGTTCAGACTTTTTCATTGGTACACACCCACCGCATTAGCAGTTTAAAAAAAGGCTTCTGAAAAATTTTAAACATAAGACGAGGGTATAAATCACAAGAATTTAAATAAATCAAAACCCCTACCTCACCGAATTCGATGAGAGAAGATTCGTCGCCAAAAATCACGTCGCGGAAGAAGCGTCGCAGAAGAAGCGTCGCAGAAGAAGCGTCGTTGATTTTTGAGGATCTGGCATTTTTCGCGTTCGTCGCGTTATTCGCGAGGAAAAGAATATCTTCAAGATCCTGAGTAAAAACTCCACAGCCTCTCAACACCACCATCCTAATAAAAATAAGAGTTGTCTTATTTTTATTTCACAAGTCTTGTGTTTTAAAAAATAAAAAATGAAAGAAACAATTATGTGAATTAATTTCAATGCTTAAACCGCCACATTAATGAGGCGTTTCTTAACCAGAATAAACGCAAGAGTTGACTTCATTAAAAAAGGGGGTGTGGGTTCATTTCTTAATTAAAGGTGGGGGTTTAGGAGGAAAATAAACGGTGGGGCTCGTGTGGGCCCCACCTCACAAATATTCTACCAAGCAGTTAGGATATTGTGGGTCCCACATCATCCTCTTAACGTAAGTTTAAAAAATTTAAAAAAAAATCATTTGTACATCTTTTATTTTATACCTTAACTTAACCCCAAAAATTAAAAACCACACCCGAGCAAACGCAACTCCGGAAGAGGTGTTTTTAAGCAAATAATCGCGATGCGATTCCATCGGTGCCCTCAGAATTCGATTCCAAGCACCGGTTCAAATGTTAGAAAAACCCACTCGTTCGTTCACTGAACATACCTGAGCTAAACTTCAAAAAATGATTCCGGGCACACTAGCCCTCAGAATAAGGTTCCGTCAGAATCTGCGTTCTGGTAAAATTCCTACGAAAATTACGAAAAAAATTTCCTTGAATTTTTCAGGTCTTTACATCACTCCCATCTCAGGGATTAACATCCCTGTAAAGATATATCATAATCTAGGGAATCAAATGTGGGTACTGAGCACGCATCTGAGCCTCCCGCCGCTAAGTGCTCTCCTGGAGGTTCGAATGCTGCCATCTGAAGCGCACAAGAGGAATCGATCATCCACATAGTATCCACTCTTGTCGATCCTTGATCTCCCCTAGGACCTCCGCAAATGTCTCCCCATCATCAACGTCCAACTCCCCATGGTCAATGATATGAGTCAGGACATGCACGTATCTCCTCAGCTAAGATACGTGGAAGACGTCGTGCACCCGGTGCAACTGAGGTGGTAGATCCAGGCGATAAGCCACCTTGCCAATACTGATGAGGACCTGGAATGGTCCAATGATGTGTGGAGTCAACTTGCCGCCTCAGCCAAATCTTGGTAATCCACGTCAAGGTGAGACCTGCAAGATGACGTGGTTGCCATCGTCGAACTCCAGTGGCCTCCACCTCCTGTCAACATAAGACTTCTGGCGGCTCTGAGTTGTCATCATCCTCTCCTGGATGACCTAGACCTTCTATGTCGTGTCCTGGACCATCTATGGTCTCACAAGTGCTGACTCCCCAGGGTCTGTCCAGCACAAAGGCGATCTGCATGGTCAGCCGTACAACACCTCGTATGGTGATATCCAGATGGTGGAGTGGTAGCTGTTGTTGTATGCAAACTCCACCAAGGGTAGGTGGTCCTCCCAGCTGTGACCAAAGTCGAGGACACATGCACGGAGCATGTCCTCAAGAGTCTGAGTGGTCATCTCCATCTGACCATCTGTCTGGGGGTGAATGGTGGTGCTCGGACGTAGCTGCGTCCCGAACACCTCCTACAACACCTTCCAAAGCCAAAAAGTGAAGCGAGCATCTCGATCGGAGATGATGGTCGATGGGACACCATGAAGCCGTACAATCTCCTAAACGTAGAGACGTCCCAAGATCTCCACTGAGCCCTGATCTCTGATGGGTAAGACGTGTACTGACTTGGTGAGTCGGTCATAAATCACCCAAATGGAGTCCTGACCTCTAGAAGTGCGTGGAAGTCTAGTCAAGAAGTCCATAGAGAACCCATCCTACTTCCACTCCGGGACCTCCAAGAGTTGTACCAAGCTTGCTGGTACCTGGTGCTCTACCTTCACCTGCTGGCAGGTGAGGCATCGAGAAACGAACTCTGCCACAACATTCTTCCTTCACGGCCACTAGTGCTATCGTCTGAGATCCTAGTACATCTTCGCCACGCCAGGATATACCACCAAAGGGGATGTGTGAAACTATCTCAGTACCTCCTCCTGTAAAGAAAATGGTACCAAGGTCTGTCCGCTGAAAAGGACGTCGTGATCTCCTCCTACAGAGAAACCATCAGGTTCCTGTCCTGAGGATATCTGCACATGCCGCATCTCAAAGTCAGCATCCCCACGTTGTGCCTCTCCGACCTACTGCAGTAGTGGGGGAGTGACTGTGAGTGACTGAAGGAAGGCCGCTCCATCTCTATCCACGAAGGATATCTGCAAAGTGGTTAGCTGCTATGTCACCTCCCCAAGATGATGAATGCCCGTCCTCCTTCTGAGAGCATCGGCTACCACATTCCCCTTTCTAGGAGTATAGAATATCTCCAAGTCATAGCCCTGGTGGAACTCGAGTCATCCCCGATGTCTCAGGTTCAGGTCCCTCTGCGAGAAGATGTACCTGAGACTCTGGTGGTCAGAAAAGACTGTAAATCACACACCCAACAGAGAGTGTCACCACATCTTTAGAGCGAGGACCACTACTGCTAACTCCAGGTCATTGGTAGCATAGTTCTTCTCATTCTTCCTGAACTGACATGATCCATAGGCAATCACTGCATGTTCCTGCATTAGGACACATCTGAGTCCAGTTCCTGATGCATCGCAGTAGACTACGTACCCTACTCCCTCCTCCGGTAGCCTCAAGATAGGGGCGCTGGTCAATCTATGTATCAGCTTTTGGAAGCTCTACTGACATATTTCTGACTACACAAAGGGTTTCTCCTTCTTCGTCAAAGCTGAGAGTAGTTCTGTAACTCTGGAGATGTCTGGCACAAATCTTCAACAGTACACAGCTAGTCCCAAGAAACTCTGCACCTCCATCACGCTCCTGGGTGGCTCCCAAGCTAGCACTGCCTCGATCATCGTAGGATCCACCGCAACTCCAGCCTCAGAGATGACGTGTCCCAAGAAGTAGACCTCGCACATCCAGAACTGACACATCAAGAACTTACCATAATGATGGTTCTCTTGGAGTGTGTACAGTAAAATCCGCATGTGGTAGGCATGCTCCTCCTCAGTCATCGAGTATATCATAATGTTTTCGATGAAGACCATGATAAATCGATCAAGGTATGTCGGAAAGATCGTGTTCATGAGGGCCAGGAAAACTGCTGGAGCATTGGTTATGCCTAATGGAATATCCAAGAACTCATAGTGGCCATACTGGCACCTGAAGGCTGTCTTCTGCACGTCCTCATCCCGAACTCTGAGCTGGTGATAGCCTGACCTGAGGTCTATCTTCGAGAACCACCGTGATCCCTTGAGCTGATCGAAGAGGTCGTCAATCCTCGGTAAAAGATACTTGTTCCTCACTGTCACCTGGTTCAGGAAATGATAGTCGACTCAAAGTCGCAATCTCCCGTTCGCTATCTTGGTGAACAATATCGGGGAATCCCAGAGTGAAACACTAGGTCGGATGAATCCCTTTCCCTGTAAGTCCTCCAACTGTACCCGTAGCTCTCGAAGCACAGTGGTGGCCATCTGATATGCTGGGGTGGATATCGGGGTTGTCTTGGGGTAAAGATCAATATAAAAGTCTACCTCTATGCGAGGAGGTAGTCCTGGAACGTCGTCGGTAAAAAAGTCTGCATACTGATCCACCACTGTAGGAAAAATAGGACTCCGCACGTCAACTCCACCTAGGATGAGGCTAGCCAACTGATGAGTGATGGGCTGTCCTCTCCTCTGCGTGAGTCCATCCTGTGCTGCGAAGGCTCCCTTTTCACCGGTGAAGGTGAACCTGCACCCATCGGTGCGTACACATCGCACCTTGCTCCTAATACAGTCAATATGAGCATGGATTATAGATAACAAATCCACGCCCATGATGACGTCGTAAGACCTCGACGCCGCTACAAGAAGATCACATCCGAAGCTCTCACCTCCTAGAGTAAGCTCACACTGCCGGCACCAATGCGTAATCGTCGAGTCTGCTCCCATTGGAGTCTCTAGCCGTAAAGATCGATCCAACGGCTCTGTCGGAATGTCCGAGCTCCGAACAAGGGTTGCAGCTATGTAAGAATGACTCGCACCTATGTCTATAAGAACTGCAACAACAGTGGAATAGACACAGATAGTACCTCGAATCATCTATGGCCTGCCAGGGTCGTAGGCCCCCGCTGCCTGGAGCTATGCATGTCTCTGCCCGCCAGCTCCCTGTGGTCGGGGTGGACCTCTTGGTGGTGGTGGTGGTAGAGCCACAAAGAGTTTCCCACCACCTACTGCTCATCCAGCTCCTATAACTCATCCACCTGCTCCCTGTAGACCACCACAGTTGACCCTCTTACACTGACTGGATAGCCCCTCAACCATCTGATGCTCCTCGACACGGTGGGTCGGGCACTCACGAGCCATGTGGCCCTGCCCGCCGCATGCGTAACACTATCTTCCTCTCGAAAGACTGGCTCCACGGTGTGTGCCCCGCACTGCTGAGCCAGTTTCCTAAGGTCGTCTGCCTGAGTTTCTGGTCTACCTGGACCCATGCGTCATCCGTTGACTACCTAGTAAAGAAGACTCTGCTACGTACCAACTTGCGGTAGGTCTCACTACTGATGCAGGCTCAGCAAGGAAGCTCTCGATGAGAAGGGATCGCTCTAGTACTCATGCCTGTGTCAGAATACTGAGGGAGATCTGCGATGCCCTGATCTCACGCCTCAATCCCTGCTCAATGGTCCGGGCCCGGAAGAATGAGTCCCGTACCATGTCTGTCGAGTAGCATAAGAGATCGGTAAATCTCACCGAGTACTGGGCGACCGTCAAGCTGCCCTGCCGCAGCTGTAGAAGCTCCTGGATACGCACTACACGGAGGGTGGCTGGAGCGAAATAGGATCAGAAGAGTATCTCAAAGTCCGTCCAAATAATAGATGCCTCGTCGTTCACCTGGTGCATAAAGCTCCACCATCTGCCTGATGTCGCGTGCAGTAGGCTCGCTGTGAGGATCACCATGAGGTCTACTCGTGTCCTCACTAACCTAAAAACTCATACAACTGCCTCTAGCCAATCCTCAGCTGCCTGAGGGTATGTCTCCCCGCGGAACCTAGGCGGTCGCTGGCGATGAAACTCGTGCAGTGCACTAAGGCGACGTGCATCGTCAGCGGCTGGGGCTGGTAGCATCGGTGGCTCGACGGGTAGAGGTACCGCAGGTGCTTCTACTGTCAATGGGCCCTGTACCGAGGCCTCGTCGCTCGGTGGGCTGTCGTCACACATAACTCTCGGAACCCTAGCTGGCTGCCGTCGTGGGGTCATCCTGAAAAAAAATAGGTGCGACACGGTCAAATAGTATACCTGGTGAGCTTAGATAAGGTAATCACAAATAAAACATGAAACACACATGCAATCAATGATTTTGTGCATTAAGTTGGAAATCAGAAGTCAGGGTCCTGGTGTACGGATACGTCGGCCGCCGCACCAACACTGGACTCCCTAAACAGATAACCACACTCAATACTCTTAACACTATTGATTCACATAGAAAAAGATCAGAGTCATGAGCTCTACGGTAGAACTAAACACCTATGATACCAATTTTTCACGACCCATCCTCGGGGCCCGTGTCGTGACTACCCCAAGCCCGCCTTCCATAGGCCAGGGGGCTGGCGACAAGCACCAAGGTGTAATTCTATGTAGAAAGGTAAGGAATTTCCTTTTTATAGTAAACAAAAACCCCAGAGAAAGAAAAAAGAAGTAAACACTAAGTAAGTACTGGGTACAACAGTAAGTGCGGAAAAGAATTTAGGCCAGAATACAAACCCAAACTGAAGGTAAAGTACAACTGGGAAGGAAAACAGAAACTGAAATGTAAAGCTGCAATGTCGAGACATCCACTAGAAGTCCCACCGGAAGGGTGGGTACAGATAGCCTCCACATCTCCTCGGGTCCACCCGTCCGCTCCGAGTACGTCCCGTCCAATGGTCCACCTCCAGGTACCATCCTCCTCCGTAAGCCTCAACCACGATCAGTGCTGTCCATCGTCTGCAACCAACACAACGTAGTGCGGGTATAGCCTGTGCATGGGTGAGTATAAGCTACTCATTAGGGACCCCGAGACCCCAAATGGTCTCCCAGAATCTACAAAGGATAATCCACAAAAGAAAAGATACAATCATGAAGTAACATCTGACACTACTTAGGTATATGCCCATGCATATACCTAAGTCACCAATTCTCGTTCGGCTCCAACATCAAAGCTCAAGTACAACCCAGTCCACACAAGAAAACACAACCAATTCCACATGGGAAAGCATAATGCAATCAACACAGGATAGAACAACATAATCCACATAGGAATGTAAAACAAGATTCAGCTAACACGGGTATACTTCTTCGTATGACGATAGAGATGATCAGATGTAGCCACCGATTCATCTAAGCCGTCGGACCCAGAAAGAATCAATAGGTACTAACCCCTGAATTGACCCACGGAGGATCTGACCGACACATGATCGATAGGTAACAAAACCCCGCAATGAACCACAAAGGATCTGACCCACACAGGATATATAGGTAACTACCCCCCGCAATGACCCACATAGGATCAGACCCACATAGGATCTGTAGGTTCTTGCCCACACAGGATCGTTGAGCGCAGATCCACACAGGATCTGAGCAACACAGGATCAGTAGAACTGATCCACACAGGATTGATGAGTGATGTAGTCATCGACGTCCAACCCACGGAGTATTTCTGCACAGTCATCATCGTCGTCGCAGTCACAACCAGCTCTAGGGTTCCGCACACAGCAAGCTCGTTCGGTAGGGTCTGCTCCACGAGCCGAGGGGCTGATACATCAACTGACATGTAGCCCGGAATTTATGTATCCAAATGTTCTGTATCGTCAATTGGAACTCAACGCCACAGACGGTGCATCAATCGGATGCCCGGTCTGAGAGTTATTGGCTTTTTCGTCCCTGTGGCCCTATTGGTTTTTAAGTCAAAACCAACCCGACCGTACTCCAACTGCGTCCAAACCTCGAGCGGAGTAATACAAAAGGTCTTTCTCACAAAGAAGAATCCGTCAAAGTTGACAACACATCAATCAGACGTCCGGAGCTCAAGAAATAGGCGTTTCCACTCCGAGGGCCCGATTGGTTTTGTGTATGAACCAACCCGGACGAACTCAAAGTACTATGAAACCATAAGTGTAGTAAACCAAAACGACCGTCTCTATCCAAGGATCGCTATGAAACTAACGGTGCATCGATCGGAGGTACGTAGAACCACGTTATGGGAAAAAGACCGAAAGAGGTCCTGAAGTGGGGGTTTCGGGCCCAGCCCGACCCGGCACGAGACCCCCTGGGTCGGCCCGGCAGGTACGGCCCGGCCTGGCGGTCCGGTTGGGCGGCTCGGCCGTTTTTGTCGAGCTGTGTGGGGTGCTGCACTGGCCCCTGCCAGAAGGTAACCTCGGCTCCATGGGGTGCAACTCCTTGTCAACGGATGCGACCGAGTGCCGCATCCCACCTCCCTCGGTCCCGTGCGGTCACGGGAATAGCCGCCTGCCGCCGCAGCTTCATCCGCGACGGCCCATCCCGGGTGCTCGCAGGGCGCCGGCGGAATGCTCCGCGGACCACCGGACGAACTGCGGTGGTCGGATTTGCCTGCCGTCTTCGCCAACGGCCCTCCCGGGTCCCATCCTTCACTATGAGGATTTCACAATGCACGTGTGGCCTGCTTCATTATTTCCCGCCAATCCGCACACCAATAACGAAGAGACGGTGGGTTCGGATTTGTTCGTTGGTCCGCACCCACCATGTTAGCAATTTAAAAAAATGGCTGCGGACAAATTTTAAACATAAGCCGAGGGTATAAATCAAAATGATTTAAATAAATCAAAACCCCTACCTCTTCAAATTCAATGAGCGAGAATTCGTCGGGGAAAATCACGTCGCGGAAGAAGTGTCATAGAAGAAGCATCACGGAAGAAGCGTCATTGATTTCCAAGGATCTGACGTTCTTCGCGTTCTTCGTGATCTTCCCATTCTTCGCGAGGAAGAGAAGATCCTCAAGATCCTGAGTGAAAACTCCCTAGCCTCTCAACACCACCAGCCTAATAAAAATAAGAGTTGTCTTATATTTATTACACAAGTCTTGCATTTTAAAAATTCAAAAACTAAAGAAACAATTAAGTGAATTAATAGCAACGCTTAAACCGCCACATTAATGAGGCGTTTCTTAACCAGAATAAACGCAAGAGTTGACTTCATTAAAAAAGGGGATGCAGGTGCGTTTCTTAATTAAAGGAGGGGGTTTAAGAGGAAAATAAATGATGGGGCTCGTGTTGGCCCCACCTCACAAATATCCTACCAATAGGATAGGATATTGTGGGTCCCACATCATCCTCTTAACACAAGTTAAGCAAAATAAAATAAAAATCAATTGCACCACTTTTATTTTATTCATTAACGTAATCCCAAAAATTAAAAACCACACCCGAGCAAATGAAACTCCGGAAGAGGTGTTTCTAAGAAAATACCAGCACTACGATTCCATCAGTGCCCTCAGAATTCGATTCCGAGAAACGGTATAAATGTTAGAAAAACCTGCTCGTTCGTTCACTGAACGTACCCGGGCTAATCTTCAAAAAATGATTCCGAGCACACCGGGCCTCGGAATCAGGTGTCGTTAGAAACTCCGTTCTTGTAAAATTCACAAGAAAATTAAGAAAAAAAATTCCATGACTTTTTCAGGTCTTTACAGGTATACTCTTTAGGTTTGCAGTAAAAGTCCTCTTAGGATAGATTTATGTCCAATAAAAGGCTTCTTAGATGAGATGATGGATTTTGGGGAATTATATTGGTATTTTTTTATATTAATTAATTTTAAATTTTTAATTATTCATGGGTGGTGGGGTCCTATTTTATGTGGTTGAATGGAACTGACTTTTGAACTACATGGAAATTTCCTAAAAGACTCCAAAATAATGAAGTAATTACCAAAAAAATGCTTCCATGTAAACATAAATTTGGAATATGTATGTATAAGATGTCTATATGGGTATATAATAAGATTTATACATGTTTTGGTTCAGTTTTATTCCTTATCTTTTTTAGATTAACCCCCAGATAAACCCATTATCATCTTAACTGCATTAATTAATATTTACAATTCACAAAAATAATTTTGGTCAAAAATAATGTTGATTTTATTATATAATATAAATTTCGATGATTAAAATTATTTATTATATTTTTAAAAATTAAATTCAAACAATTTCAAATTTTAAATTTAAAATCAATCCCACAGATACACTTAGAACACATGTTTTCAAAGAAAGAATGGTCAAAAGTTTATAATGTCATTATATCTGATTTCAGTATAAAATTGATTCTAATGTAATTAATTTTATTTATAGATTTATTTTAAAATCAATTCATCATTAAAACTAATTTAAAATATAAATTCACTTTATATATAATTGAAATGAAAAGGTATTTTCTAATTAAAATTAATCAATTTCACTATAGATAAAAACTAATATTTTCAAAAATTTCACAAACATTCACACAAATATAAATTTTAATTATTATATATAAAATTAATATTCTTTTCCAAAAAAATAAATTAATTTTTCAAATAATATTATTAAAAATATGTGAGTAAAAAAGGACACCAAACTCTTTTTTTTGAAAATCCAGTTTTATCTTAAAATTGGATTTTTTTCTTATATCATGTCTACAAAACACATAAAATTAAAATAAAATATTCTTATGAATATATAAAGTAGTTATTTCATTAATATAAATGAAATTTGTTTATATTTATTGAGGGAAAATGTGTTTGTTTCCATAAAAATAGTTGTTCAGAAAAATATTTCATTTATTTTCAAATAGTTTTTATTCTCATTCTTAATTAATTGGTCACCAAATAATTCATTTTATGTACATGTATAGACCATATATTTTCATGATTTAGTTAATTATATTCAAATATTCCCTTCTAATGGATATTAAATGACTATCATTTTAAATAATATTATTTTATTAGTATGTCACATTTCGTTTAAAATCACTGTTTCAGGTAACAAAATCTCAACTCGTTGTATCATATAATAAAAGTAAAACACAATGTTGTATTTAATTAAAGATAAAGTAAATATTTTTTATAACATAATCTAAACTATTTTTTCATACAATGCAAGGTAAACTTGATATTGCATGTAAGACAACCTAAATATAGTGTTGCATGATATTAAAACATAAAAATATATTATGTTAATTTTAGAAAAATATTTCACAAAATCCTAGGGTGTTAGATTCTATATCCACTTAAAATCAATTTATCTATCTAAATTCAAATTAGTAAAAAATAGTTCACCATTTGAAAAATTCATTTATAGAAACCCACATCGTAAAAAAGAGTAATAAAACATCTTTTAAACATGGAATGTTGAAAAAATAATAATCACATAAAGAGACTCAAAATTAGGTTTCCACATAAAAGAACAAAGGTGGAAAGTAAAGATTTGGAAATTTCAGAGAATCATTAATAATTATAGAGAGTAATAAAGACGATTAATGATAATAAAGTTGGACATCGAATGAATATTACTGACCATAAAACCATAGAATAACGAGGTATGGAAAAGGTCATTGATATTATAAAAAAATTTGTTAATAGGACAACATTTTATTTCAAGACCATTTTACTATTTTCTAATAATATTCATGAGAAGAAATACATAATTTATTTCAATCATTATAATGTGCACAATATCCCCCTTTGGTTGTTCCTTGATCAATGTAGACATTATCTCATACTCTTATTAATGGTAGTGATTTTTTATTTCTAAATCACTGACAGATAATAAGATTTATAAATAGAATGGAAATTAATTCCATCTATCACTAGTTATCATAAAAAAATCACAAATTATCCAACATAAATAAATCTTAAAATGGAAATGTAATACATTAATCTATAATGTTTTATCTAATTTTCAATATAAACAATTATAGAAAATGTTAAACTTATGACCCTTCAAAAATATTAAATTGCAAAACTATTGAAAAAATGTGACTAAATTTTCAAATTGAACTTATTGTTAATACCCCAAACAATGTGAAGTATCTATTATTTTTCACGTATAAAACATTTTAACATATTCATTATATATTATATTAAAACATGGTAACAAACTAAATGACAATAAAATCTCAATTAAAACATGTATTATTAATCATTAATTGAAAAATATATTATTTAACTTATTACCTAGAACAAATATTATTTTAAACTCCATAAATGATAACATAAACAACTTTTTCAACAAATGTTTTGTCAGTTCTATGGCCATAAATACTATCCAATTTACAATATCCATATCAATAAACACTTTACCCAATCAAAACCCCATTTTATCAACCCCATATATATATTAAGGGTTATATTACCTTAATCAAAATATTAAATTTACATTAAATATCTTATCAAGTCCATAAATACCATTTAATATATTTTTAAAAAAAATTAATAGAAAACATATACTAAAAAATCCTTATATATTTCATGATTCATAATCCTTGAATCCAAATACATAAATAATTTAATCATCCCACTTCCTTCTTAACCAAATAGCTAGATTTAATCCTACTTTTCATAAACACTTATTTACTTTGTTATTTCATTTTCATTATTTTCATCATTAAGAATATAACCATTACTCATCAAAACATTCTGATTCTCTTCATGATATTCCCCTTTATAAGATTGATTTTTATAATTATGACACTTTTACAATTTAAAACTTTAATCCATTGATAATAACTTATAGAGACCAATATTCCCATCCATCAAATTAAATATTTTATTCCATCAGAAATTTCTTATTATAATCTCTTATTCTCCACACATAAAACAACTTATTGTTCTATTGAGAAATTCCACTATTTTCCTCTTTCCACATTATCAACATAAAGGTAACTCAATCTAATTTATTCCCTGTTTTCCACTACCCATCATATCATCAACATATATAATTATATTATTTGGGGATCCTAGAGTTATTTATGGTTAATTTTTTTAGTCAAGTTCAATGATTACTGATTAGACATAATCATTATATCATTCAATCTAGTCATCATCCAATTTGGTTGTTCATCATTTTTTTCATCACATTCAATTTTAACCCAGTTTCTTCTAGTTCCCTCTATTGACTAAAACGAAAAATAATAACAAGAGAAACAATAATCATAGTATTAAACCACATAGACTGAAAAAATCATTCATTGTAGGTCAAAATCAATACACCTTCATTCAAATCCATGAAACCTAAGGTTTAACCTATGTCATCTATGATAATAATCTATTTAAATCAAATATGATGGTTTATATTTATTTTGTAAATTTCAAAAGAATATCCCAAATAAGTGTTAAACTAGTTGTGAATTAAGGAATGGTTTCACACACCATGTGACAACAAAATCCAACTCAATGCACCATTTTCAAAATTATTACTACTAGGTACCTCTCTTCCAAATCCATATCCAATTTCAGTATCTAGGTATGGATTTAATTTCTTTTAAACCACTTTCTCTTTCCTTTATTAAAATTCATAGGAATTTTCTTAAACATTGAGTCATCATTAGTCTTATACTTAGAGACATATCTAGAAATATCCCTATAAATACAAAGAGGGATCTCACTAAGGCTTTATTATCCTAGTTTAAAAGGTTTACCTAACACATTCCATTAATAACGACTATAGAGGAAAAAGATTTTCATACATAGATATTACATACATTTAGTTTAATATTAATTACATTACATAAACACAAGCCTGAGGACCGTAATAGTTTAGTGGCTTGGAAAAATTGGAAGACAATATTCTTAATTCTTGAAAGATCCTCAAAGCATCCTCTAAGGATATTACTCGTTAGTAATCCTACGTAAAACCATATTTCACAACCTAGAGAAAGGAAACATAATATTGGTTAGATGACACAGTCTTGAATGGTAAAAATGGGAGTTACATAAATATAACACGAACATAAGAGTTCGATAACATGAAAATAATATTTGAAAAATAACCCCTTATTGTGAAAGTTCATAATCATATGTCATGGAATAATGAATTATAGTTCATAATACTTGAATCATAAGGGAATACAATTACATTATCATAAAGAAATAACATTTTCATAAGACCTTAATATTTGGAGTGAAAAAAATTATAGATATTATTTTGTCAAGGATATCAACTAGTACATTCATTACATGTTAGTATTAGGATAAAAACATATGTACCTGCTTCGGGATAGGGCTAACCACCCATGTATGCATTTTTTTGTGATTGTACTAATCACCCATGTACATTCTTTTTTCGGATTGGAAAAATAACCCATTTACCCTTTTAGTTATTTTAATATTTATCACTACGCAATTCATTATTGGGGGATATATGTCCCACCCATATCATAATTAAATCTATTATTATGTGATCTAGAAGATTATAAACATTCAATATATCATAATCCATGAAATGAAATGGGTTTCAAAAACATTTTATTATATCATAACTTGTATAAAATAGATATGATTCATAATCATTTCATATGTTCATCATATCATATCTTGTGATAGAATAATGTATCATAAATATTTTTTCATGGTATAACCCATGGAATAGAAAAATGTTTCAAAACACATAATATTCAAAGAATAAATAACAAATATACTCTTAGATAAAATCCTTAGTAATGAATAAGTAGAATAAAAAGATGTAATCTTATATAGAGAATATTTTTGAGAGATTACACAGAACATTTCATGATGAAAATAAATTTTCTTTGAAAATAAAATATAAAAAATAAACATTTTAAAATATTTTGTAAATCAATTTCTTTGTTAATAAATATCAAAACTTATAAATAAAGCAATAAAATAATTTAATGAATTTCTTGAGGGAAATATCCTTCCCTCATTGAAAACATTTTTAATACAAAATAATATTAAACATAATTTTCCTTGAAAATAGTATTGAAAATTTTTAGTAGAATATTTACCATATTTTGAGATATTGATTGTATAAAATTAAATACATTTCATACATGTAAAAAAAATATTCCTTTCACATTCTCACAAAAATTTAAATGTGAATTTATTGGAAAATGAATGATGAATATATTTTTCAAGAAAAATAAAAAAATAAAAAAATGTGTAAGTATTTATTTAATAAATTATTTATTGAATGTTATTTTTTTAAAACTCTTTTATAAATCATTATTTTGGAAGAAAATAGATTTTCTACCAAAGATGGAAATAATGTTTCATACTCATAAATTTTCTGCACAATTATTTTAATTACCAAAGAGTGAAAATTTTGAAATATTAATGGAAAATATCATTAAAAAGTAAATAGAAAAAAATTTATGAGTTTCTTGAGAGATATATCATAATATTTCATCATTTGGTGATAATTATCAGTAATCCTATAAAACTATGTGATTGTAACATGAAAACCTTACCACTTCAGTAATTTTGAATCAAAATACCCATGATCATAACAAATTATATGAATCTTATAATATCATGAGAATAAATACATTCATGATATTATAAATAATAGGGTCTATATATACACCTCATAAATAAAACAGGTTCAGAACATAACATATGTCTTAAGAAGGAATATTATGACAAAAAACCCTTACTGCTTTGGTAATCCTTTCAATCATAATCCCTAATGACGAATAAAATCAAATGAAACATTAAATATATTTTAAATAATGAGATTAATTATAAAAAAAATCAAATGGGAATTATATAAACCCCAAAAAATAAATGAGTGGTAATTTCTCATACGTCTCCAAGAAATAAAAAAGAGACTAAAAATCACTTACCTCTTGTTATGACTTCCAATATACATGTTCATGCCTCCTTTATAATAAATATAAGTTTATTAAGAATATTACATAGAATAATAATTATATATATCATAATATACATGATATACTTATAACATTTTATTACTTTATATTAGCAATTCCATGTAATGTTTACATTTCGGGTAATAACTGCTTTATTTTTCGTTTATATTTCGATTTTTGATTTTTAGTCTTGTTAATTTGATCATGGTTCCATAATATATTGAATAATAATAATTAAATAATTATAATATTTATACATTAATTAATCATTTAATACCTATAATTAAATATGGGTTAGATAAATTAATTATGTTAGGATTATGGAGATGGTAGGCTATTCATACAGATGAGTAATGTTTCCATTTTTCAATGATCGTTATGGAAATGAATTAAGTAATATATTTTATAAAAATAATATTAATAATAATATAAGGAATAACATATTATTTATTTAAATATAATTATACATGTAATCCATGTGGTGTGGTGATGAAAAAAAGTGTGACATCACTTCAAGAAGGTGGCATTCCCCACATACATGAATGACGATGTTATCTATTAGTTGGTGAAAAAGTAAGGAACAAAATGATATATATTATTTTATGAATGAAAAAATATTTCATTAATATCATTATTATGTCATTTATATCATAAATATTCATTACATACATCTTTATCGTCTTCCATGTTAAGAATTAGTGAAAGTTAATCACATCACATCGTGAGGGGGTAGTCCACCATTCACACCAACAACGCTATCTTATCCCCTATAGAATGGAATGAAAAACGTTAAATATATATATATGATATAATTAATCTATAGATATAATTATGTCATTAATACCAGTTTTATAATTTATATGTATCGTCATATCTAACCATGAGGGGTATTAGTGGAAAAAAATAATGATATCATTTTGTGAGATGGTAGATAGTCATACACATGAATGGAGATATAATTAACCATTTGATTTAAGTGGATATGGTTTTATGACATGATATTAACAAGAAATAATATAAACATATTTAACATACTAAGATTATTATATAATTATGGTATAATAGTAACTGAATGATCTGTGGGAATAAATAAAATAAAAACTCTCATTGAAGATCATTACCTCTTCATCGGGTATCCTCTTTAGGATTTCACCAATAACCTTCCTAGGATGAATATATGTCCAAAATAAATATTATATGATGAAGTTAATTTTTTTGGAAGTTATTTGGGTACGTTTTGCTGGAGGAAAACATCTTTATATGTGTGAATAAGTGAAGGTTGGTGGTTGTCTTTTATAAGTGGGGGAAAGGAACCAACTAGGAAACTACTTGAAAATTTCGTAAATGAATATAGAAATATTATTCATTCCCGAAGAAAATGATTCCAAATGAACCCCTATTAAAAATTATGAATGATAATATGTAATTATATCCATAAAATAGGATCTAGACAAGTTTGGGGTCATTTGTAAACCATATTTTATTAGCTTAACTTCTTGGTAAACCTATTTTACCTTAACCACTATAATTAATGATTCATATTTTCACTATTAATTATGGTAAAAAATTAAGTTAATAATATTAGATAATATAGATTAATCTAATTAAAATTATGGAATCTATTTTTTAAATTAAATTTTCAGAGGCTTATAAAATATAATTTTAAATTAATCTCACAGATGTTATTAGAAAGAATGTTTTCCAAGATAGAATGTTTAAATGTTTAATAAGTATTAATTTCCAATATAAAAATAAAATTGTCTCATATGAAATAAATTATATTAATATATATATATATATATTATTGACTTAATTTTACATTACAATAAGTTTAAAATATTATTTATCATCAAAAATAATTTATGCATAATGGTATTGTTCATTTAAAATTCAACATTTTCGTTATTCATTATAAAATTAATCTTTTCAAGAAATTATAAAAAATTAATACTAAGATAAATTTGACCTTTATGAGCTCAAAAATTAATTTAATTTTTCCCAATAAATTTTCTGAATGTAAAAAATACATTTTTATAAATAAATTCTCCAAAAAAATGATTGAATTTCTATTTGTAAAAAAATAATTTTAAGCATAAAATAATAATAATTATTATATATTATCCATAAAATACCTAATTAAATTTTTATTAAGTTTGTTGAATATATTTTTTATATATTTCATTTATATTATTCATCAAAAGTGATTTTCTTAATTTAATAAGGTAAAACATGTTTGTTTGCATAAAAATAATTTTCTTGAAAAATATTTCCTTTATTGTCAAAAGATTTAGATTTTAATTATTAATTAAATGGTCACCCTAGAATTCATATTATATAAATATATAAACCATATGTCTTCATAATTTAGTTAATCATTTTTATAATCACAATTCTAATTCCTAGATGATAAAAATCATTTTATGTAAAAATATTTTAATAATATGTCATATTTTATTTTTATTGAATCATCCATGTAACAAAAGATAAAATCATTGTACATTATAATGAAATATAAATTCAGTGTTTTATGTAATAAAATATAAACATTATATTTCATGTAACAAAACATAAACTCATTATTTCATGAAATATAAGCTAAACCTAATATTTCATGTAACAAAACCAAAACTCAGTGTTTTTTGTTACACAAAATATCCAAAAGATTGAATTAATTTGACAAAAATATTTCACAAAATATTAGTTTTTTAATAAACTATCATTTGAAATAATAAATATTCATTATCAACTAACCTAGCATCCAATTGACGGGATTCCAACTCCACCATCACTTCGAAGAAACTTCGAACCCCTTAATAATATCCTCCCACAACACCCAATTAAAATTGTTGGCCATGAAATTCAAAATTCATGAGGTATATGAGGTACGAAAGTCATATTTCTGAAAGGACATAGTTCAACTCTATTTCCACATACTTGGTCATGCTGAGAAAATATATGCCTCAAGATATTGTGATCCGTGAATACCATAAAGTGATCCTCAATGAGTTAATGTCTCCTTAATTTTAGTGCAAAAAAACTATAATAGATACATATAATGGGTTCTCTAGTTATTCCCATGAAGAAATAAATTCCCAGACTTATAAGATATTGTTTTTTTTATTGCATCAAGAAACATCCAAATCCTATTATTAGATCATCAAAAAATACCTCAAACATCACCCATTCTTCCGACAACTATAGAAACTGAGAAATCATCAAATCTTTCTTTAAATAGTCATACACTACCTAAAACATATCTGAGTAGAAAAAATAACAGTCCTTAATAGTGAAGGATATAATTGTGGACAAAGTCTATGAGAAATTAGAGACAAAACCCAAGTAATAAGATGCAATAACTAATAAACTACGATCCTATGACACATTATTAAGTGATGCATAAATAAATATTACATGATCATTAATGAGTGAATATCCATAACCTGTTAATAGAACACATTTCTATTGAAATTCAAATCTAGTTTTTAAAATATATACTTGAATAACATTCTATAGAGCTGATGTAAACAAGAAACCTTAAAAACAACTCTAAGATGATCATAATGCTCTTTATAATAATTTTATTAGATTAAGATATATTCAATGACAATAACTATATACCAGTATACCTGTCACGAGCCGTCCTCAGGGCACATGCCGTGACTACCCTAAGCCCACCTTCTATAGGCCAGGGGTTGGAGACTAGCACCAAAGGCATAAATCCTGATAAAAAGAGAAGGCATTTCCTTTATAAAAGTTAACACACACAACAGAGTATGCAACAGAAGAATGCACCAAGTAACACTAAATACAAAATTATGTGCTGAAAGGAAAGGGGCCAATAATACAATCCCAACAATAATCACAGTACAACTGAAAAACTAGTACAACTGTAGTAAAGTAGAACACCAACCGTCGAGTCATCCTTCGATAATACCACCTAAATGGTGGGTACAGATTACCTTCTCCACACCTTGGGTCTGGTCGTCTGCTCCATGTATGTCTTCCCAAGTGGTCCACATCCGGGTACCATCCAGCTCCACAATCCCCCACCACAATCAGTGATATCCGTCATCTGGATCCAACAAAACGTAGTGCGGGAATAGCCCATCCAGGGGTGAGTATATGTTAATCATTAGGGACCCCAAGACCCATGAAGGTCTTCCAAAATCCATGTAGGATAAACCATAGAATAATGATACCATCACAAAGTATCAACCAACTCTATATAGGTATATTCACATACATATACGTAAGTTGTCAATCACAGTTCAACTCTAACTCTCGAGCCCAAGCACGACCCATCCCACACAGGAAAGCAAGTAAACCATATCGATGATAATTACTGAAAGTCAACACTTATCTCACATAGGTATACATCATTCATATAGAAATAGAGATGATTATATGTAGTCACTGATTCATCTAAGCTATCAATACCATGTAGGATACAAGACCACCTAAGCTGTCAGACCCATGTAGGATACTAGACCAGTTACTCTGTCAGATCCTCGTAGGATACTAGAACAAATGTCAAACTCTCAGACCCACGTAGGATACAAGAAAAATAGTCATCGATGTCGAACCCATGGATGATTCTAGTATAGTTGTCATCATCGTCAAACCCACAGAGGATTCCAGTACGGTTTCCATCGTCATCGATCCCACGAAGGATTCCAGTATGGTAGTTGTTGCAGTCACAACCATCTCTAGGGTTCCCGCACACAACATGCTCAATTTCGGTAGGGTATACTCCTCGACCCAAGTGTTCGATTCATCAACTATCTCTAAGTCATGATTTGATGTATCTTGATGTCCTCTCTCGTCCAGAGGAACCCAACGTGATAGACAACGCGTTAATCAGACATCTGGTTTGAGAGATATTGGCTTTTCCGTTCTAGGGGCCCGGTTGTAAATATGCATATTCCAAACCTGAAAGTTTTCCAATGTCTTCCATGACTCACTTAGAGTATCGAGAAAGGTTTGCCTCATCAATAGGATCCTAGTGTCGTAGAAGATGCAGGTATTGGACTTATAGTTGTGAAGTTATTCGCTTTTAAGCATAACGGGCCCTACCCATTAAGCCTAGTGGGCGGGCGGGTCGGGACAACCCAGTTTCAGTGGTTCTGACCTGTGTGTTGTCATACCGGACTAATGAAGTGCACGGCCCGGCCTGGTGGGGCGTGGCCTGGCTCAAGGGGTGTGGCCCGACCCGGCGTAGTGCGGCCCGACTATGCTGGGCGGGGCTCGTCCCGGCTGACCGAGAGGCTCAGACCGAGTCGCCGAGCAATGTAGAGGGAACACGACCCCCAGACATCCTGAACCGGTGGTGCCAAGCAGCGCTACCATCCTGCCCGGTGGGCCAAAGCCGACCGACTTCTCAAGTGCGTGTGGCCCGCATGGATGGGCCGCTGTCCTCCGCACGCGGCGCCAGGAGGAATCACAGCCTCCTCCAACCCTACCAGCTACTGAGCTGGCCAGTTTTCCCGTCGAAGCGGCCCACGGAGTGCAGGTTGCGGACCTCCGCAGCATGGTGCCTTGGGGCACCGTAGTTCCACCAGTCGGACGGATATGGCCAACCACTTCTTCTTCGGCCGAGCTGCCCATGGTTGTGGGCCACGTTTCTTCCACACGTGGATAGCGCTGCCGCCACCTTTTCTCATCACCACCTCTTCCTACACGCTTCCATCGTGAATATAATCAGGAAAAATCATAGGGTCATCAGGTCGTGTTCGATCAGCATGTGCCCTTCGCATTAGGCGGTATCGGTTGGCTGATGACATTCCAACGGATTCAATAAGAACTTGATAATATATTCTCGTAAAATTATACAAAACCCCTACCTCGAAATAAGTATTGTTCATAGATGGAGTCACGGGGAGACGAGGTCAACTTGTTGACGTCGGGGAAGAAGGGGCTGAGGATGGCGCGTTGTCGGTATTTCATGCAGGTGGCTTCTTCTACTTTGGCTTGGCGTAAGATCGAAGGAGAGGATCGTCTTTCTTCAATGGTTATTCATCGAATGAAGAACTCTATTCTTCTATTTATCAAGAGATCTCCCCAAAATTATCTCAACACAACAAATTCCCCAACTAAAATAATATATAAGGCTATTATTTTATTCAAACATGAATTTTCAAAATTCAAACACTTTAGTTAATTAATTGTAGGATTCAATTCATTAATCAAAAGTGTTGGCAAAAATTAATGGGATAGAGGGAGTTGACGAGATCACATTAATTAAGGGGAGTGTTTTCAAATTAAATAAGGAGGGATTAATGGGGAGTTTTAAGGGAGTTGAATGGTTAGGGGTTCGTGTGGGCCCCACCTCACATTATCCTTTCATGGGAGGTTATGTGGCTATGGGACCCACCTAAAAATTCCCCTTGTAGGATTTAACTAACCTCTTTAAATAAAACTGTGCACTACAATTTTATTTATTTTATTCTAAATCAACTAAAATTAACTCTCAACCCGCATAAAACGCAACTGCAGTAAAGGTCCCCTTAAGCGAATAGAGGTGATGTGATTTCATCTGTGTCCTCATATTTCAATTCTAAGCACTAGTTCATAAGATTGAAGATCTCACACATACATTTACTGAATGCACCTGAAAAAAACTACAGAAGTTGATTCCGGGCCCACCGGGACTCGTAATCAAGTGCCATTACAAACCATAGACTCGTCAAATTCCAAAGTATTTATGAAAAATATTTCCATGAAATTTCTGGGTCATTACATTATTCCCACCTATGGCTTTACATCCCTGTAGAGCTACAACACACACTAGGGAAACAAATGGGGGTACTGAGCTGACATCTGAGCCTCCCATTCCCATGTTCTCTAATGGAGGTTTCCATGCAGCCAGCAAATTCACAACAGAGAAATCGACCATCCATATAGGACCTGTTCTTGTCAATCATCGATCTCCACTAGGACATCTATGAATTTCACCACCATCATCGATGTCCAGCTACCTGTGGTCAATAATGTGGGTCAAGTCATGCACGTATCTCCTTAGATAATATATGTGGATGATGTCATGCACCCGGTGCCACTAAGGTGGACAGGCCAGGCGGTTAGCCACCTCACCTACTCTGCTAAGGACCTGGAATGGTCCGAAGTAATGCAGATATAACTTGTCACCCCATCCAAATCTTCGTAGACCTCTTCGAGGTGAGACCCGTAGGTAAACGTGGTCGCCATCCTCAAATTCCAGTGGTCTCTATCTCCTATCAGTATAAGACTTATGTCTACTCTGTGCAGTCTTCATCCACTCCTGGATGATCTGCACCTTCTTCGTCATAGCCTGAACCATCTCTAGTCTTACAAGCACTGAATCCCCAGGGACAGTCCTGCACAGAGGTGATATGCAGGGTTGGTCATACAGTGCCTAGTATGTTTCCATACTGATGGTGGAGTGGTAGATGTTGTTGTACGCAAACTCCATTAAGGGTAAGTGATCCTCCCATCTATGACCAATCTCAAGGACACATGCACGGAGCATTTACTCGAGAGTCGGAAAGGTCCCCTCTGTCTGACAGTCCGTCTGAGGATGGAAGTTGGTGCTCAGACGTAGGTGCATCCCAAAATCCATATGTAACCCCTTCCATAGTAGGGAAGTGAATTGAGAATATCGATCGGAAATGATATATGATGTCACACCATGAAGTCGTACGATCTCCTTAACGTAGAGGTATCCCAAGATATATACTGATCCATGCACATTAATAGGTAGGAAGTCAGCCAACATGGTGAGTCGGTCTACGATCACCCAGATTGGGTCGTTTCCTCTAGATGTACATGTAAGCCCTATCATGAAATCCATGGATATCCCATCCCACTTCCACTCTGGGACCTCTAAGGGATCTACTAATCCTACTGCTACCTGGTGTAATGCCTTCAATTGCCGACAATTGATTCATCGTGATACAAACTCTGCAACAACCTTCTTCATAACTGACCACAAGTGCTGATTTCTAAGGTCCTGATACATATTCGCCACTCCTGGATGTACCGCTAGAGGTAATGGGTGAAACTCCCTCAGAAAGTCCTCCTGTAGGGTAATAGGTAACATAGTACGTCCCCTGAAGAGGATGACAAGATCCCCTCCTTCAGAAAATCTATCAGGAACTTGCCATGTGGATATCTGAGCACGTCGCGTCTAATAGTCAACATCCCCATATTTAGCATCCCTGACTCACTGAAGAAGTGGAGGAGTGACTGTGAGAGACTGTAGAAAGGCTTCTCCATCTATATCCACAAAGGATATCTACAACACGACTAGCTGCTATGTCACCTCTCCTAGCAGTTGATTGCCCGATCTCCTACTCAGAGCATCAACTAAAAAGTTCCCATTCCTAGAAGTATAGACTATCTCAATGTCATAGTCCTGGAAGAACATGAGTCATCACCATTGTATTAGGTTCAGTTCATTTTGTGAGAAGATGTACCTAAGATTTTGGTGGTCAGAGTAGACTGTAAAATGCTTGCCCATCAGATAGTGCCGCCACATCTTTAGGGCGAACACCACTACTACTAACTCCAGGTCATGGTTTGAATATTTCTACTCATGTTGTCTCAAATGTCATGAACCATATGCGATCACTGATCTCTCATGCATCAGGACACACCTGATTCTAATCCCCGATGCATTGTAGAAAACTATGTACCCTACTCCCTCATCTAGTAGCCTCAAGATGGGATCACTGGTCAATATCAATCTTATCTCCTGAAAGATCTGTTGGAATCTCTCTGACCAAATGAAGGGTTTCCCCTTCTTCTTCAAAGATGAAATCGGTGTTGAAACTCTGCAGAAGTCTAGCATAAATCTCTGATAGTACCCAGCTAGACCCAGGAAACTATGCACCTCGGTCATGCTTCTGGGAGGCTCCCAACAAGTACTTCCTCAATCTTTGCTGGATCCACTTTAACTCTAGCCTACGAGATGACATGTCCCAAGAAGTGATCATCTCGAATCCAGAACTGGCACTTCGAGATCTTACCATAAAGCTGGTGCTCGCAGATTGTGTCTAGTACAACTAGGAAGTGGTAGGCGTGCTCCTCATTCATAGTCGAGTAAATTAGTATGTCGTCAATGAATAATACAACCAAATGATTGAGGTAATATTGGATGATCCTATTCTTCAGACTCATGAACACTGCTAGAGCATTAGTTACTCTGAAATGCATAACCGTGAACTCTTAGTGGCCATACCGACAGCTGAAGTCCATCTACTGCACATCCTCGTCTCGAACACTAAGCTAGTGATATCCTGACCTAACCTATATCTTTGAGAACCATCGTGCTCCCTTGATCTGATCAAAGAGGTCGTCAATCCTCAGTAGTGGGTACTTGTTCTTAACGAACACCTAATTCAGGCGACAGTAGTCGACACATAGTGGAAAGATCCCATCCACCTTTTGGTGATAAAAATCAGTGATACCTAGGGTGAAACACTAGGTTGGATAAATCCCTTCCCCTGTAAGTCTTCTAGCTATAACCAATCCTCACAGAGCTCAGCATTAGCCATCCGATATGATGGAGTAGATATCAGGGTTGTCTTGGTGTAAATGTCTATGTAGATGTCTACCATTCTATGAGTAGGTAGTTCTTGAACATCATCAGGAAAAACAACCGCATACTTATCCCCCAGAACCAGAAAACGCGGACTCTGCACATCAACCGCTCTGAGGATAAGACTCATCAACTGATGTGTGGTCAGTTGTCCTCTCCTCTGTGTAAGTACATCCTGTGTTGAAAAGGCTCCCTTCTCATCAGTGAAGGAGAAACTTCTCCCATCTGTACTGATACACCGCACCTTACGCCTAATATAGTTGATTTGAGCATGGATGGTAAATAACCAGTCCATACCCAGGATGACATCGTAAGGCCTCGATGCCGCATTAAAAAGTTCCTGGCCAAAGCTCTCACCTCATAGAGTAATCTCACACTGTCGGCATGAGTGATTGATCGTCGAGTCTAATCCCGTAGGAGTCTCCAGCTGTAAGGATCTACCAACAGCTCTGTTGGAATCTCTGAGTTCCGAACAAGTGCAGCAACAATAAATGACTTACTCACACCCGTGTCTATAAGTACTGACGCAAGGGTGGAGTAATCATAGATAGCACCTCGAATCATCTCAGGTGATCCATGGTCGTAGGCCTCGACTTCCTGGTGGTGAGATTGTCTCTGTCTGCCAGCTTCATGGGGTTAGGGTGGACCTCCTGGTGGTGGTGGTGGTAGAGCCTTGAACCTTCGTCCACCAATCGCTACTCTACCAACTCCTCTTCCACGTCTGCCTGCTCCAAGAAGAATACCACAGTCAAACCTCTGACATTTCCTAGGAGGTCCCTCTACTGTCTGCTGCTCGTCCGCATGGAGGGTCCGACTGTCTCGAGCCATGTGGACCTGCCCGCCGCGTGGATAGCATTGCCTGCTCCTTGTATAGCTGGCTCGGTTCCATTTTCCCCACAAAACCCAACCAGTATCCTGAGGTCTCCCACTTGATGGTCTGGTCCGCTTGGACCTCTGTGTCAACTGTATAATGCCGGCTATAGAATACTCTGCTATGTGTCACCCAGTGGTGGGTCTCGCAACTGGTGTCAGCTTAGCAAGAAAGATCTCAACAAGAAGGGATCACTCCAGTACTCCCTCCCACGTCAGAATACTGAGGGGGATCATCGAAGCCCTTATCTCATATCTGATTCTCTTCTCAATGGTACGAGACCTGATGAATGGGTATTGTACCATGTCTATGGAGTAGCGTGAGTGCTCAGTGAACCTCGCTGAGTAATGAGATACATTCAAACTACCTTGCTGTAGATGAAGTAACTCCTTAATCCACAACACACGAAGGGTGGGTGGGAAACACTCCATGAGAATGAGACTCTTGAAGCCTGTCTGAAGAAAATATGCCTCTCCATGCACCTTGTGCATCAAGCTCCACTTTCTACCTGTTTTGTGTGTAGGAGGCATGCGGCAAGGATCACCATATGGTCGGCTGGTGTCCCTACCAATCTGAAAACTCTAACGATTTCCTCCATCCAGTCCTCAGCTGCCTATGGGTCCGTATCTCGGGTGAACCTGGGTGGCCTCTATCGCTGGAACCCGTGAAACTCACTCTGGCGGTGTTCAACCTCTACTACGGTGGCTGGTGGTATCAGTGGCCCATCGGGTAGTGGTACCACAAGTGAATCTGCTGTGATGGGGCCCTATACAGAAGCCTCATTGCTCAGTGGGCTACCATCCCGTACGTAACTCAGAACCCTAGCTGGCTGCCTTCGTGTGGCATCATTAAAAGAAACAGGTGTACCATGGTAAAAAAGTATACCTGGAGTGCTGAAACAATGTAATCACAAATAAATCTTTTGAAACACACATGCTATCAATGTTTTCATGCACCGTGTCAGAAATTAGATGTCAGGGTCATAATGTATGGATATGTCAGCCACCTCACGAACCCTGGACTCCCTGGACTGAAAAACACACTCAATACTCTTAACACTATTGATTCACAGAAAGGAATGACCAGAGTCCTGATTTTTTTCGGTAGAACCGAATCCTCTAAAACTAATTTTTTACGACCCATCCTTGGGGCCCAGGGTGTGACCACCCCAAGACCGAATTCCATAGGCCACGAGCTGGAGACTAGCCTAAAGGAATAAATTATGATAAAACTGGAAGACATTTCCTTTATAAAATTATGCAAACACAATAGAGTACACAATAGAAGAATGCACTATATAATACTAAATACAATAGTATGTGCTGAAAGGAATGGGGCTAGAAATACATGACCAACATTAAGAACAATATAACTGAAAATATAGTAAAACTGCAGTAATGTAAAACATCAACCATTGATTCGTCCTCCTGGAATCCCACCTGTTGGGTGGGTACATATGGCCTCCTCCACACCTCGGCTCTGGCCATCCGCTCCGTTTACGTCTTGCCTAGTGGATCAACTCCAGGTACCGTCCAGCTCTATAAGCCTCCACCTCGATAAGTGTTCTCCTTCATCTACATCCAACAAAATGCAGTGCAGACATAGCCCATGCCGGGGTGAGTATACGATACTCAGTAGGGACACTGAGACCCCCGAAGGTCTCCCAGAATCCAAAAAGGAAAAAACATAGAAGAAAGATACAATCACAATGTATCAACCAACTATACTTAGGTATATTACAATACATATAACTAATTTATCAATCATAGTTTGGCTCTAACTCTCGATCCCAAGCACAAACCAGTCCATAAAGGAAATCAAGTCAATCACATCAATGGTAAATATTGAAAGTCAAGACTCAACTCACATAGGTATACATCATTGGTATAGTGATAGAGATGATCAAATGTAGTCACTTATTCATATAAGATGTCAGAAACCATGTAGGATATGAGACCGGTTAAGCTGTCAGACCCACATAGGATACTAGACCAGCTACTCGGTCAGACCCATGTAAGATACTAGAACAGAAGTCAAATTATCAGACCCACATAGGATACAAGAACAATAGTCATCACTGTCAAACCCAAATAGGATTCCAGTTAAGTTATCATCGTCATCGAACCCATGGAGTCTTCTAGTATGGTAGCAATCATCATCGAGCCAAGGAGGATTCTAGTACGGTAGTCGTTGTAGTAATAACCAGTTCTAGGGTTCCTTCACACAACACACTTGATTTTGGGAGAATCTGCTCCTCGATCCAAGGGATCGATACATCAACTATCACGAAGTCCAGAGTTGATATATCCCAAAGATTTTTCTCGACAAAAGGAACCCAACATGACAGACGATGCATCAATTGAACGTCTGGTCTGAGAGATATTGTCTTTTCCATTTCAGGGGCCCGGTTGGAAATACACCCATTCCAAACCTGGCCATTTTCCAAAGTCATCCAAAACACACATAGTTTATCGCAATAGGACTGTCTCGTCACAAGGATCCCATTGCCGCCGACTACGAATCAATCGGACGCATAGTCGTCATGTTATTTGAATTTCAGCGCAAAGGGCCCGGCCCGTTAAGCCCAGTGGGCTGGCAGGTCGGGTCGACCCGGTTGGTGTCGAAGTGGCATGGTGAAGTGCTCGGCCCGGACCGGTGGGGCATGGCATGGCATGATGGGTGTGGCCTGACCCGAGGGGTGTGGCCCAGCCTGGCATGGCGCGGCCTGATCCAGAAAGGCGCTGCCCGGCTTGGCGGGGCACGGCCCAGCACGACGCGGCGCGGCCGGGCCTGGTGGGCCGCAGCGCAGCGCGACCTGGCCGCCCATGATGCGTCCCTACCTGGCCAGCCGCGCCTCGGCCCGACTGGTCGAGTGGCATGCCCTGGGTGGCCGAGCGATTCAGGGGGAACATGCCCCCCCCGAGTTCCTGAACCAGTGGCGCCGAGCAGCCCCGCCTTCCTGCATAGCCGGCTGAAGTCAGCCGACTTCTCCAGCGTGATTGGCCTGCTTGGGTGGGCCACTGTCCTCTGCACATGGCGCCAGGTGGTGTCGCGGTCTCCTCCAACCTTCCCGATCGACGAGCCGGCCGATTTTCCCATCGAAGCGGCCCATGGAGTGAGGGTTGCGGACCACCGCAGCACGGAGCCTTTGGGCGTCGCGGTTCCACCAGCCAGGTCGGCTAGGGCCGACCACTTCTTCTTCTACCGAGCGGCCCGCGGTTGTGGGCCGCAGTTCTTCCGCATGTGGCTGGCGCGCGGCCTCCCCTTTTCTCATCACCGCATCTTCCAACTCTCTTCCATCGTGAATTAATCCGGATACATCGGAGGGTCATCGGGAAATGTTTATTCGTCTCGTTCCCTTCGCGTAAGGCAGTTGCAGTTGGCCTAAACATTCCAATGGATTGAACATGAACATGATAATTTATTCACGTAGAATTATAAAAAACCCCAACTTCAAAATAAGGTTCGTTCATAGATGGAGTCGCGGGGAGGATGTAGAAACTCATTGACGTCGGGGAAGAAGGGGCCGAGAATGGCGCATTGTCGGAATTCCTTACGGCTGACTCATTCTCTTTTGGCATGGCCGAAGATTGAAGGAGATGATCATCGTTCTTCAGTGGTTCTTCGTAGAAAGAAGAACTATATTCTTATATTTCTCAAGAGCTCTCTCCAAAATTCTCTCAACACAATGAATACCCAAACTAAAATAATAAATAATGCTATTATTTTATTAACACTTGAATTTTCAAATTTTAAACACATTAATTAATTAATTTTATGGTTCAATTCATTAAACAAAAGTGTTGTCAAAAATTAATGAGTGAGAGGGAGGTTAAGAGATCACATTAATCAAGGGGAGAGTTTTCAAATTAAATAAGGGGGGATTAATGGGGTGTTTAATGTAGTTGAAAGGTTAGGGGTTCGTGTGGGCCCCACCTCACATTATCCTCTCATGGGAGGTTATGTGGGTGTGGGCCCCACATAAAAATTACCATTTTGGATATAACAAATGTCTTTAAATATAATTATGTACTACAATTTTATTTATATTATTCGAAATCCACAAAAATAAACTCTCAACCCGCATAAAACACAATCGTGGTAAAGGTCCCCTTAAAGGAATACCGGTGCTGTGAGTTAATCTGTTTCCCCAGATTTCAATTCTGAACACCGGTTCAAAATATAGAAAAACCCGCACGTACGTTTACAGAACATACCCAAAAAATCTTTAGAAATTGATTTCAAGCACACCGGGCCTCAGAATCAAGTACCGTCAGAAACTGCAGACTCTTAAAATTCTAAAGTATTTATGAAAAAAAATTCCGTGAAATTTCAGGGACATTACAATAGGAATCAATGTAATATGGTGTTTTATGATCCTCCTAAAAATAACTGGTTAATTCATGAAAATGAACAAAATGAAAACAAACATGAAGTCCCCATACATACATCTGAAGAAAATCATGGGGAAATCCTCCTCCTTAACCCTCAATTAGTGATATCGTCACTATAAAACAATCATAGAAAACTAACTAGTTATCCTAAGCTATAAGAAAATATATACTTTTTCCATAAAAGGGGTAAATATTCATTATTATCACATGATTCTGCATCTATTTTTCTATACACATCCTCATACTACTATCCACCATCTTAGAAAATAGAACGAGAGAACCAAACGATGACACAACAAGCAAGTTGAAACCTCTATTTATTATATTATATATATTAACCCTCAACTCATGAAACTAAAAAGGTGAAATCAAATAAGAATCTATCTAAATTAGAGAAGAAATGGGTTTTTTGTCTTTTTTGATCTCAAAATCACATCGATGGGGTAGCGTTAAAAACTCCTAATGAAAAAATAATTCCTTCAAAAACCCAGGATAATTGATCACCCCAAAATCTATTGGTTATATATACAACTCGGTCATCAAATAAATATTTGTCTCAACACGTATAATGCCCACATGAAAACGTTTCTTGGATAAAAAATAAACAATATTCTTACCTCACTCCTCTAATAACACAACTCTCCTCTACAAGAATTTGATATTATAATTAAAAGAATAAAACCAATTTATATTGGTAATGAAATAATATGACCACATATGAAGAAATAATAAATCCCCACACCACATATATAGTCTCATCATTAGTCCACATCCTTGAAACACATGAAAACTATTGGTTTGGACTTTGAATAGCATAGTCAACAACAAGGGAATGAAAATACTATATACATATAATTACCAATAATGGACTAGAGTGGGTGTAAAAAAGATGTTTGGATCCCCTAAATATGAAAAAACAAAAAGAAAAATGGGCGGATGAATACATGATCTCAACTATAAATATATTTGGTATGTTGAGAAATGTTTTGTCACAACCCATCCTCGGGGCCCGTGCCGTGACTACCCCAAGCCCGACTTCCATAGGCCAGGGGCTGGCGACTAGCACCAAGGCGTAAAATCCCGGTAAACAGGGAAGGCATTGCCTTTAAAAGTAACAACCGCCACAGAGTCAGCAAGCGGAAAGTAACTACAAAGTGCAGAAAAGTAAAGGGGGCTGGAAATACAAGCCCAACTGTAAAGTACAACTGAAAAGTAAAGTACAGCAACTGAAGAAAAGACGGCGGCCTCGTGTCGTCCACTGGCAATCCCACCTGAAGGGTGGGTACAGATAGCCTCCAGGCTCCTCGGGTCCCACGTCCGCTCCGAGCACGTCCCACCCAGTGGTCCACCTCCAGGTACCGTCCTGCTCCACGCCCCAACCGTGATCAGCGCTGTCCGTCGTCTGCAACCAACACAACAAGGTGCGGGCATAGCCCGTGCAGGGGTGAGTATAAGCTACTCAGTAAGGACCCCGAGACCCCCGAAGGTCTCCCGAAATCCACAAAGGATATAGCACAAAAGAAAGATGCAATCACGATGTAACATCTGACTCGACTTAGGTACATGCCTATACATATACCTAAGTCCCCAATTCTAGCTCTGCTCACGAGCTCAAGAACAACTCAATCCACAAAGGAAAGCAAGACTCAAATCCACAAGGAGAGTAAACAGTAAATCCACATAGGATAGTTCAACACAATCCACAAAGGAGAGTAACATAAGATTCAGCTCAACCAGGTATACTTTTTCAGATGACGTCAAAGATGATCACTGATCCATCTAACTCGTCGGACCCACGAAGGATCGATAGGTACTAACCCCCGCAAAATACCCACGTAGGATCGGGCTCACACAGAACCTGTAGGCAGTGGCTCACACAGAACCGGTAGTAAGGACCCACATAGGATCGGGCTCACACAGAACCTGTAGCACTGATCCATGTAGGATCGCTGAGTGCAGTAGTCGACGCAGTCCACTGAGGATCTCTGCACAGTCGTCGCCGCAGTCCACGAAGGATCTCTGCTCTGCCGTCATCGTAGTCCACGGAGGATCTCTGCTCTGCCGTCGTCGCAGTCCACGGAGGATCTCTGCTCTGCCGTCGTCGCAGTCCACGGAGGATCTCTGCTCTGTCGTCGAAGTCACAGCCAGCGCTAGGGTTCCCGCACATAGCGAGCTCGTTTAGGAGGGTCCGCTCCACGAGCCGAGAGGCTGATACATCAACTGACACGTAGTCCGAAGTTGATGTATCCAAAAGTTCCGTATCGACAACAGGATCTCAACGCAACAGACGGCGCGTCAATCAGACGCCCGGTCTGAGAGTTATTGGCATTTTCGTCCCAGGGGCCCGGTTGGTTTTTAAGGAAAAACCAACCCGACCGTACTCCGCCTGCGTCCGATCCTCGGGCGGAGTATGCCAGAAGTTCCGTCTCACTTAGAGGAAACTACCACAGCTGACGGTACGTCGTTCTGACGTCCGTAGCTCAAGTTATGAGCGTTTCCGCTCCGAGGGCCCGGTTGGTTTCGTGTACGAACCAACCCGGCCGAACCCAAAGTCTTCCGAAACCTTAAGTATAATATACCGAAACGACCGTCTCGATCCAAGGATCGCGTAGCCGCTGACGGTTCGTCAATCGGAGGTCCCAGGCCCAAGATATGGGCAAAATACCGAAGAGGGCCCGAAACGGGGGTTCTGGGCCTGGGGCGACCCGGCCCGAACCCCCCCTGGGTCGGCCGATCCGGGTCGGCCCGACCCGGCCCGACCCGGCTAGGCCGGGTCCGGTCCGGCCTGGGCGCGGCCCGGCCGACCGGACCGGCCGGCTCGGCTTCGGCCGAGCGGCCGAAGGAGCCGCCGCCGCGGGTTTGACCCGCGGCTTGAAGGAAACGCGGCCCCGCGGGGGGGGGGGGGGGGCGCCTGTCACGCGGACGCGGCCGGGCCGCCGCGTCCCTCCCCGGTTCCGCGCGGCCGCGGCTTCAGCCGCGGCGGATCTTCTCCACGGCGGCGCGCCGGGCGCCGCCGCCTCCGGTCGCCGGCGCCGCCTTGCCGGCGACCCGCGCCGCCGCCGCCTTCCGTGGGCCGCCGGTGTTGCTCTGGTGGCCCGTTTTGCCTCCCGTCTGCGCCGTTGTTCCTCCCGGGGGCCGACCTTCACTGCGGGATCAACAGATCGCCCCTGCCGCGCGGTTCGTCGTCGTCCGCTATATCCGCACAACAAAAGAGATCGGCGGAGGGTTGCCGGGTCTTGTTCGTTAGACCCGCACCCTCCGCGTTAGTCATAAACCACGGGAGGAATAATCAACAACAATTTTAAATAAATTAAAATTGTCGGAGATCATGTTCTTCACTTTAAAATAATAAACACGGGGAAATAAGATAAAATATTCCAACATCCCTTACCTTGTCGTCGTCGTCGGACGAGAGGTCGTCGCGGAATCGCTCGTCGCGGATGAAGGAGATCGTCGCGTCGTCGCGGTATCCGGCGTCGCGTTGCCAATCTCCGGATCAAGAACAAACGGATTTAATTAATTAAATCCGTTGCCATGAAATTTAAAAAGGGAGAATTTAAACGATCCGATTCTCACCTTAGTTGCCGAACGAGGATCGGCCGCGGAAGAAGAGGCGTCGCCGAAGAACGTCGCGGGTAAAGCTCGTCGACGTCGCAGATCTCGGTGTGCATCGTCGAATTCCGGTCGCCGGCGTTCTTCGCGTTCTTCGCGTTCTTCGCGTTCTTCGTGGGGAAGGTGGAGGCCCAGAGAATCTCGCACAACGAGTAATCCTCCAAAAGAAAGAGTTGGTCTTATTTTATTATTTTGCCAACGAACGCAAACGCGTAAGTAACGACCCATTAAATTCGTTGAATTAATTCAACGAATGAAACAGCCCATTTAATTCACGAAATAAACCGCCCAATTAAATGGTCTGTTAAGAATTAAAGAAAACGCGTCGGTTGACTTTTCAGTTACTTGACGGGTTTTCGCGGGTGCGTTACTTAGCGAAAGAAACGGCGGGGCTCCTGCGGGCCCTGCCTCACAAATATCCTACCAAGGGGGTAGGATATTTCTGGATAGCATCCTATCCAGTCCAACACAGATCAAGACGCCTTTAAGTGGCTTCAAGTGGCTTCCAAGCAGCTTATGTGAAATAAAATAAAGTTGTCGCACAAATTTATTTTATTTCTGACTTAAAGCTCCGAAATTTAAAAACCCCGTCTGAGCAAACGCAACTCCGGAAGAGGCGTTTCTAAGCAAATACCGGCGCTGTGATTTCATCGGTGCCCTCAGAATTTGATTCCGGGCACCGGTTCAAAAGATAGAAAAACCCGCTCGTCCGTTCACTGAACGTACCCGAGCCAAACTTTGGAAAATGATTCCGGGCACACCGGGCCTCGGAATCAGGTGCCGTCTGAAGCTGCGCTCTTGTAAAATTCCAAAGAAAATTAAGAAAAAAATTTCCTTTAAATTTGCGGGTCTTTACATGTTTCATCCAGTACATGCAACTATCCATGTCTAGATCCTATGACTATCAGAAAACAACCACCTATAATACCATGCTCAGACTGGGGTCCCTTAAGATGGGTAGAATCCTGAGGTTATCCCCTATTAACTCCATATCCTCTTGGAGGAGCATAAGCCTACATTACCTACTCCTCAAATAGTATAAAAGTTGGCTACTACTAAGGATTACATTGAACTAGACCACCTATACCATTATGAGCTCAAGGAATGACAAGGCAATGATTGTAGAGACGACCATGGTCCCCATAAGGGAATATAACTATATCAAGGGATCCAAGCATATCATGAAAACCACATCTCTTAAAATCATATAAATGAAGCTTCAGATGTTGATTTCTTGTTGTTTGGAAGCGTGAAGGTCTCGAAGACTAAAACATACTACTGACTATTATGATTTTAAAAGAACCCTAATGGTTCTCCTCTCATGGTAAACCTCATCACTTGTAAAATTTCATGAGCAATTATACCTTCTTCTAAAACTCTCAATAAATTTGAAGTGTAAAATTATTAACTATATAATAGATTGAAGGATGGAGTGCCTCCTCATGATGCCTCACACAAGACACCTCATTCAAAAATATACTAGTTCTTGAATAAAGAATGAAAACCTTTATCTTTATCCCAATATCCTAAATAGACATACTACCATACTAAAGAGGGAGTATATATTTCCTATTCATTACATTTATTGTAGAGGAAATGAACTCTCCAAAGAACTCATTATGAAATTAGACCCATGAAACATATTATTCATTCCACTAACCATTGTAATATATAAACAACTAACACATAACTCCCCTCACAGAACTAACTGAAAATGGGAAAGATTACTCCACCAAGGCCCAAATAATATAAAATAGATCTTGATATCCTCTAAATAAAAATATGTCCCCAGTTCATAAAAATATCCCCAAAATTACCTAAATCTCACAGACGAAAAGATTACAATTTCATTTCAAATATATTATCCTCCTCAATCAGGTTGAACCCCTAGATGTTAACTTAGATAGTCTGATGAAACTAAACGACCTATGCCACATGTATAAAACAACCAGGTTTCATCACTGAAATATAAATAAACATTTCATCGGCTTTGTAGAATATAATTTATTAAGATTAATTTAATACATTATAAATTTTCCAATACAAATAATTAAAATAATATACAACTCAATTATGATTCATTCAACTGTCATAGGTCCCTATAATAATTGAAACATCACCTCAATTAGTCATTAGTGAGGATCAAGGTACTTACATTGGGTCACAGTGGGGGGGGGGGATAAAATCCCATGACATAGTAGTCTTACTTATCATATGCCACACACCAATATCGAATGAAAACATTTTCATACAACCCTTGAAATCATCAATATGACTGAATCCAAAATCCATTATACACCTCAATTAAAACCCTTGATACCACACATCCATGGACCCTCCGTCTGACGATACCCTTATAAGGAAATCAATGAATGAGGATGGATAATGAACCAGAAGTCCTACATTCAGTAGACCCTAGGATGGTGACATGCATCAAGGGAATAAAAATATCATGTATGGGAGGAATTTAAAACTAATATAAAAGATTGAGATATAGGATTAACAACCACAAGAAAATCGATAATATTATATGAAATAATTGAAACCCAAAAAACATCCTACAATGAATGAATAATGTAAAATATAAAATAATATCTCAATAAATTCCCAAAATAAATGATAAAGTAATTAAACACTAAAAAATTTGAATATTGAGATAGAAATATTTATCATAGTCCATGAAGTACTCATTGAATCCTCAAAATTGTATGTATATTCATAGGGTGAGAATATAAGGACATTCTTTAGCATTATACCAAAAGTATCACATGCACATGTGAAAAATGTCATTCAAAATAACATGTTCGAAAATTGTAGAACAAAAAAAACTAAATTGGGAAACACACCAATATCATCTTCACCAAGTCATGATCTCCAAATAACACATCCAATTATAATAATATAATTAAAAGAATATCAATAAGGGTACTCGACACCGATTTCATAATATTTTTCCAGCCTCACACCCAAAAATTTTACATCCTAGAACTCATATATATTATTTGTAGAAAGAATTCCAAAGACACTTAGTCCATCACATCACATCACATCTCATTACATCATACCCACCAAGACCTGGTTTAACATATCAGATATCTAGAATAATAGGGAATCATGAATACAATGTAGATTAACCATATACACACTTCTTACCAAGAAAAAATACCACCATAAACCATATGTTCATTTCATTACACATCACCTTAATTCACTTTTTTTACTTATGGAAATAACATCCCTTTATTTTTATCTTTTCATTTTGGAGAGAGATGGTAAGAGTAGGTAGCCAACCATCAATCATCACTTATGGGATATTGGGATAAAACATTAAAAACATTTTATTTTTTACACAAAGTAATCTTTATGTATAGGGTGAATTTATAAATTTAAAAAAATATAAAAGGTACAATTATATACATTTCCACACACATGCCCCACCCATGTGATAAAATCATGAGAAAAAACTATCTCACAATATCATTAACTCTTAGAATGACTGAGTTAAATACCCTTAGGTCGGGGGGGGGGGGGGGGGGTGAATCATGGTATAACAAATTAAAAAAACTGCCCCTTTAGTTATTGTTTCGTTATTAAACAAAACACCATTCCCTCCCATTCCTGTAAAAAATTATCAGTAAAAATGAAAGAATGAAAAAGACACACTAATTTTACCTAGTTCACCCACACTGAGCTACATCCAATGAGCAGAAATAGGCAATGTGCTTATGTACTAAATACACTAAAGCAGATGTCTATTTCAATATTTAGAGATGACTCACAATCCATCCCGGCTCACTACAATTCACAATAGTATAGATCACTAATATTTCAACTAATGTGTGCTCTCTACCCCTTCAAAATATATTTCCATTGATAAGTAAAATCTATATTATTTACACCAAATTTGGGCAACATGAATTACTATATTTATTTACATGATGAATACATATTTACGAAAAAAATAATGGGAAATATATTCTGATTATTGTAAGATTCATTTTAACAAAACCCCTTTATTAGCATTAATGAAACTAAAAAATTATTCCCAAAACCTTTCAAAACATTATGAAAATTTCCTTCATGAATCTATTAACCTTTCATGAAATATTCCCAGATTTCATTAAAGATACAACTATTTTTGAAAAATTTAATTTTGTGGAACATGCTTCTTTACTGAAAATTATTTTCTTATGAATCAATTTCATAAAAATATTTTAGATAATTTCTTTCGTAATTGAAATCATTTGGATTTTAATTAAATATTCCTTTATTCAAATGGGGGGTGGGGTAGATACTAATTTGTAAGTAATTTTTACGCTTCGTGAAACATTAAATCATTCCATATTTTTAATGACTTTATAACTATTTGTGAAAATCTCTATCTTCGTGACACTTAAAAAAAATTTCCATTCATGAAAACTATCTTAATGACTTAACAAACCATGTTTTTTCTATTCATGATAACTATAATAATTAAAAAACATTCCTACATATTAATTTTAAAAGTAGTTTTCTTTTAGGAAGAATTATTTCACGAATCTCCAATCCATCATGATACCAAAAATTAAAAAATTATATGGCTTCTCCTTTTTTATGATGTTGTCTTAGAAATCCATCCATCACAAAACTTTTATCTTACACCAAATTTCTAACCCCAATGATTTAGAAAACATTGCAAAATGAATCCACCTTGTCAGCCATCTTTATTAACACACATAATCAATCCAAACCAATGTAAAGTTACCTTGAGTGATTTTTTCCCAACATTAACAACCCTCACCAAATCCAACCTGTTCCCATCCACCAATTAACTTAAAAAACCACACAAATTTAAAAAATCCACAAGAAAAATTCCACCCTATCCTTTAAATCGAATAAAATTTCTATGTTTTTCATTTCCAACCAAATTTATTAACCATCCCAATAATTTATTTCTTTATGCCCATTTATTTCACATTTATCAACAACCACATTCAACCACACTTTTATAATTATTTCAAACATTCATAAACCATTAATTCCATTAAACATCTATTCATCCTTTTCAATTTAATTCAATTAGTACATGGAAATATTGTATAATATGACACATCACAACCAACAATCCCCTTCAGTTTAGTTAAGCCCCCACATTTCCACTATTTTACATCAACACCACTTTTCATCAAAGGCACGACATCATATACACTTCCCATCATATCCGTCATATATCAAAACAATAAAACTCATTAAATCCTCCCCCAAAACAAAAACACACTACAACAACACATTATAACCACATATTAATTCCACACAATGCAAGCAAAAATAAACACTACACAACAGAGCCATATATCACATATTAATTTTATATTTTAAGGGGATTTTAATCACCATTAATTATTAATTTATAGGGTATTTTCCGAAAGAAATAATTTTAAGGGGAAAAAGATTCATTATATCAGTATAAGTGATTATACAATTCCATTTAAGTTAATAAAAAAAATAAAATAAGTGTTCTGCAGAACATAAAATATTGCACAAACAAATCCCCCAATTATAATGAATTTTAATAAGGAATCTGGCCCATAAAAGGTCATTATCAAATTATACCAATTGCTATAAAACATGTGATTTAATTCTCCATTATTTTTAAATTTCAAATTACATATTCATTATGTTTTCTAGTCTAATGACTACTATCTTCCTAATGATAACCATGAGTATAACCCCTCCCACATGACATAGATAAATGAGAGACAAAGAATCCTCTTCCTAAAATGATTCTTTAAAATCCATTGTACATGGTTGGAACCCGAGGGTGTCCAACACTGAGAATCACATATAAGGATAACACTTTTACTAGACTATAAATCAAAAAAATCATTACATATTTTTTCAAAACATCATCAAAATCACAAGCTTTCGGATAAGGACCATTTCCAGAAAAGAAATAGTGAGTAAAACATTTTAATGATTAAGAGGAAACTCACATAAACTTCCACAGATTGATCCTATAAGGTTAAGGTCGATATAAACTAATTGGGGGTAAAAAGGAATCCTTGGGATGCACTTGGGTCACCCAATAAATTAGATCATGAATAGGAATGTGACCAATTTCAATGAGATTTTTTATTTTATATGTAGTATACAGAACATAAGTCCACGACATGGTATAACTCACCACACTATAGAAATATTGATAAAATTTGTAACTATGGTACAATGGGAAGGGACACACTGTATCTCGGCAGGACAAATGAGCCTCTTATTAATATGTATTTCTCTACACTATGGATCCTATAAAACCCGTGAAGGGAAAATGAAAAAACCAATTACACCAAGCCACATAACCCCACAAAAGGAGGGGGATATGTCATAAGCAAACTCAATGGTGCAGCTATCTCAAAAATGGATAAATCCCCTAAAACTACACCCTAAACTATTATTCCATATTCATCACCTTTATGACTTGGATACTTGGGTAATCAATCCATCTTCACTTAACATATTCTCTTCATATTTTAAATATGATGATTTTTTAGTAGCACAAAACAAATCCTTTAAGCCACCATACACCGTAGCTGGCCTATACATGTAATAGAGTCCATCCTTATAGTGTATCCTCTTCATCAATGTTGCACAATCATTATCGATAATAATTTCCAGATTGAACATACTAATTTTTTCTAAACCTCCATACCTCTCTAGGAGACATATATCTCCATATTTCTAGAAAATTTACATGCCAAATGGTCTAACACATTACAATATAACACCTATGATTAGGATAAAATACTCAAGGGAGAACCGCATCATAGTAATTATCAATCCCAATATGTCTAATCTGTATATTTTAAATATATTTAGTCTTTTACCCATAATCACAATTGAAGAACTCGTATATAAAAACTATGTATTAATTTTACATTCCTAGAAAGGCATGAAAATTTATAAGTATAAGTTTATCTCATAAAAAAAGTATAAACAATAATTAGAAAATTAAAATTTTTATCAATTAATTAAACAGAAATAATAAATATATGAAAAATTCAATAATTTAATGTAAAATATTGTTTATATGAAAATCATACATCAATAAATATAAACAATTTACACTTTATTATTGAAAACCCTATAATAAGATATATATATATTCACTTTACATTTATTTCAAATAAGAAATATTTTGTTTTCTTTATTATATGACATTTTATTTTAATATACGTATTCAATGAAATATAAATATTTTATATTTTCATTTTAAATTTTATTAAAATTTTATATGACATAAATATTAGATATTAATGTTACTTAAACCTTTAATCATATCGTTTTGAATTTTTTTTGATAAGGTTTAAATAATTTCAAAATAAAACCCCTTTTATATCAAGTCATTTAAAAATAATCATTATGAACTATTTATAATTTTCTAAAGATAATCAATGTATATTTTTCCTTATTTTATAATTTATAAACACTTTATATATTACTATTATAATTTTCATTTAAACAAATTATGTTATAGTTATAATATATTCCCTATAATATTAATGTGTTATTTTTTTAATAATAAATACTAATATTAATGAAATATTTTTTTATAAATGTTTCAAAACATTTAATTAAATAATAATAATTTTTAATATTTTATTAATTTTTAAAATAATTCAATAAATTAATTTATATTCTATACATATTTTTCTATTATTTAAAAATAATAAAATCTAATTTATAATTGAAAAAAAAAATTCTTTAGTATATATTATTTAAAGACTCTAACACTATATTAAAATATGATTGTTATCTTGAAGTGAAAAAATCATTTTCACAATGATCATATATTTTATAATAAATAAAGAAATAATTAAATATGACATGTAGTAATATTTTTTGATATATATGGATATTTTAATAATGATATATCACTCTATATTTTTGAAATAAATGTATTTTTTATCATAGGATAGGATATTAAGTTATGGTATTCCACAAAAGTAAGAAATTTAGAGGATTTTTGGTGACTCACATATTACGATATCCCATATCATATGTTGTGATTTCAAATGGGTATAACTATATATAAATATAATTTTATGCCTAGTAATATGATATGAATGATGACATAGAAAATAATCAATAATACAATTATTTCATGATTCTAAATACTTGGGATGGCCCTATTACCACTAACAGGTCATTAAAAATAGATTTCTATTTATCCTAAATTATATAAGAATATAGAAACCCATAATAAGTTATCAATGTTATAAAAAAAGATACAATAGAAAAACCTAAATGATGAAAATGTGTACCTCTCTAAATTAAATGCTACTTATTATTCGGTATTCGATACCAAATGATAAAATGACTAAAAAAATAGTTCTTCCCATAGAGATTGATCTAAGGGAAATAAAAAATAGGCCAAAAAAATTTGGGTGGATATTTTTATTTCTTCATATTATAATATTATCTTTATAAAAAATAATGAAGAAAGATTGATATTTAACGAGGGGAGAGTTTATGTATAGTGGATTACAAGGAGGAATAAACACACCTTCCCAAGGTTTTGTCCTATTTTATTTAGAATATGGGTATTATTTGTGAGCCATATATTATTGTTATTCCATTAATCATATGTTTAACAAACATATATGTTTCGTTGTCTATTATGTTGCATATAAGAATATGTTATTATTATAAATTTAATTATTAATAATTGATTAATTTTACAGAGTATTTAACATTACATTTATGGATATTTCAGTTATATTAGTCTTAAACCATGAAAAACATTGTGTTCTGATTTAATTATATTATACAAAATAGTATGTTATGTTGTGGTCAGATGATATCACTATACTGTTAATTATTATCGTCTCTAAAGATTAATATAAAATAAATTTTTCATCAGTATTTCATACCACATGACATAAAATATCATACTGTAAGACATGTTCTAGAATTATGTCACATTCCCATCAATATCTCTATAATAGAAGGTCATTCAACTATTTTTGATCCTGTCACCATGAAAACATGTGTTGATAGGCTTAAGAGAAATTAATAATCCTCTAAATTGATATTTATCTCCCCCTTAGTTAGATGGAATGTAAATGTCTATGAACCATCCTATTAAAATGTATAAGATTTAGTTATAGTCTAAAAATATGAAATTAGAAATTAGTATACTAAATATAAAAACACATTTAAGATATGTAATCATAGTACAAGGTTCAACATGTTTTTAAAATTATGGGATCTCTATACATTTTTTTATATAATGTTAGAATCCTCAATGGCATTTAATTATATGTGATTATTATATATAGTGAATAGAGAAACATCCTTCGTATCTATATATTATAACAATGTTAATTATTGATGTTAATAAGGTAATAACCAAGTGGTTCCAATGATATAGATATATGAACCATCAGAAATTGAATAAAAAATTATATTTTTATAATATCTATTATGGGATTGTGACTTATGGTTTATGATTTATGGTTATGATTTATAGGAAAATAGTTTATGAATTAGGATTAACAATGTGGAATGTTATTTATGTGTGTTAATTTCATAATGATTTATTTATTCATAAGGTGTAGGAAAATTTAATATATACTAAATAATAATAATGTGTTTAAATGTTATATAAAAATACATACCAACTATGGATGTGGATGATATCTTGAGGTACTTCATGATATATATTGATTTCGATTATTATTATATCCTTTTAAAAGAAAAAGAGTGAATCTAATTCATACTCCACATTCATGTGTAAAATCCATATCACTTAATGTATTACTATATTTTTTCCTCCCCATGGACAAAAAATACTATTTTCTTTGATTAGAGATGTTTCATTACATAGAATAGAAAACTACTAAAACTCTTAAATTGGAATCTATTGAACATTTTAGTAATAAATTATAATATAATTGTAGTAAAAAATCATAGTATGGATTTCAAGATAATTTAATTAAATGAAATGTTGAAATGACATAAACATATTGATACCTCAAGGCCTAGATGTTTTCAATCACAGTATATCTTATCAAGTAGAACCACCAACACTAGATAACGATTTCTTATGAGGGGGTCATGGAACATTTTTGTAACTAAAATTAGAATATAGTTTAATGATTATTATTTAAAATAAGAATGATTTCTATAGTTTTATGAAAATGGATCACAAAAGTATCAGACGAATATTTGTTACTTACTATTTACCCTCATGGGTCTATTGAATCTATTAAATTAACTACATTACATAGTGGTATAAGTTTTCATGCATTTATATAGTGATAGATAGTTTTTGAATTCTCTAATAGATCCTTTTGATAAACTCTACAATCTATATCTCTTACAATCATTATATGTTAGAGGAAACATCTCCATTAATATCAATAATATATATCCATACATAGATTTTTTTTCACTACATATTCCATTTAAATTCTTACCAAAATTTTTCTAATAGATATCAGGATCCATAATAATTTGTTAGTCATTAATTAAAAGTCAATATAATTTTATTCAATATATAATAGTTCATATTAAAATTTATAAACAAAATATAATGATTAAATTCTCTATTTTCTTATTGTAAAGAAGCTTATGTACTTAACCAGTTATATTAAAAATTAAATATTAATAATTAGAATTATTTTTTTACTATGTAATTTACCAAAGGAAAAACGCTAAAAAATATCTTGATGATTATATGATTTCATATATATAAATTAAGTCCAAAAACCAACTCTAGAAATTAAAATTATCCTTCTCGATGATAGAAAATTCCTTTAATATTAGAGTACATTCCCATCTTTTTGAGAAATAGTAATATGTTTTTTGGTATATATTCTATATAGTATAGTTATATCAACTAAATTGATTTTTTGTAATACTTAAATATTTAAATGCATGGTTTAAATGTTCATACCATATTTTGGAACCATACCGTCAATAAATGACCAAAATTTATTTAATAGATGTTTTTTACTATGCACAAGATATAAAACATGATCATTTTGATAAAAAAATATAACAACTTGTGAAAAACCTTATACGAGTTATCCTAAAAACCATAGTGATTTACAATTGTATTTTTTTGTTATTCAAGAATTTTTATAGGAAACAATGTATTGGAAAAACTGGACTGTTATCTTTTGAATGATATATAATGAAATATAATGAAATGTATAAATTAACTCAAAATATATCTTAGGTTATGAATTCAATATCTAGTAAAAAATGACCTTGTGTTAGTATTGGGTGAAATAAAATATTTCGAGCATCTGACTTCTATATCTTTTGACATTCAAATTTCTAATCAATGATAACATATAAATAGTAAATATATTATACACATACACATCAAATATAATTATATATATTCCACGATTTGAAACTTCATCAATATAATTAAAATGATCTTTTAGATTATAATTTTTTATTATTGTTATTTCATTTATTCTTTCAAAAATTATTGAAATACATGATTGATGTTAGTGGTTGTGAATTTATTAGTTTTTTTTAAAATTCACAAATTTTTGAAATAAAATACTAAAAAAAATACAATTAATATTCTATAAAATAATAACGTCAACATTGTAGTATTATTAACATTTCATCCTTCATGAATACCAAGTTTTGGTTGTGAAACCTTTTCCACATAGTTATCAATTTGATTATATTATATAACATTAATGAAAACTTCCTCATTTGTGAAACCTATTTAAATATGATTGGAACCTCTAATTTTATGTTTCCCATGGTTCTTGTAATGTAATAGTATAAATACCTAGGTACACATACACACGAGATAGGCCTGAGGTAGCAAGAAGCAGATTCTTGATCCTCATTGTTTGGAGAGTAGCACATGAAATCATGCCAAGGGACAAGGGTAATTGTTTTTTCAAAAGAAAAAATAAAAAATATACACTAGTATATGAGAAAACATTACATAGTAAGAATACTAAACTCCCCTGAAAGAGAAAATCATCACAAGAATGATGATAATAGACAATTTAAATCATAATCCCAAAGACAACACATAATTCATGAAAATTAAAACTCATAAACTCTATGCACTGACTGAATCAGAGCTCCACCTATCACTAAAAGTACCCAAGTCCCATTCTCTTGTACCCCTTATACCTCAATTTTGAACATTCCATTTTCCTTGGCTTCGTATAAAAAATTGATAAAATTTTTAAGGGAAATATTGGGTGAGACAAAAAAAGATCTGTAGGATCTCACCAGGTGTTCCATAAGATAGCATATAAGATATGAACCATATATTATTGTAGTCGAATAATGAGAATTAATGGTAAATCATTTCACATTTTTTGAAAAAACATTAATTCAAATAAATTAGATTGAAAATATAACAAAATTATCTTAAATAAAAATTTTAATAAAACAAGAAGGAATGAAAAGAATAATACAATTTATAGATGTAATAATAAAATCAAGATATATCATAGTACCATGTTATAATTCATATGATTAGTTATTTTTAGGTTCATAAATATATAAAATTTTCAATTAGTGAACTCAGATCAAGTGTGCATATGACCCTAGTCTCAAGCCTTTGGGGAAGACACCCCACCCTAGAAAACCATGCCGAACTATGTTTTAGTTAGTGTTATCATCATCAATCCATTTCATGGAAGATAGAATCCTAATGTGATTTTCATATTCATCCACTAACTATCATGGATCTCATGTGCTTCAATCAATCAATCAATCATGTGAAAATCATTTGTTTTAAATCAATTCATCATTTATAGTTCAGATGCCAACTTTTAAAGTCTAATATTACATTTAAATATAAAAACAAATTCATGGGATTTCATAAAATTTTGGTCTTTCAAAACCATATTTCATTTTAATTAATCATTCTGAAGAGTCAACATCAAATAATTTCATCAATCCATTACTCAATTTATTCCATAATTCTGAATATCTAATAAATTTCTCAAATATTTTCAAAAAGTGTTTTAAATTAAAACTTCATTGATTTTTATATCAAATGTCGTATACAATAAATTAATGGAATTAAAATGAAAATATATTTAAAATAAATAATTAAATTTAAGGGTTTGTGTGTTGGTGAATTCTTTATAGAACCACTTACCTTTAATCACATGATCTGTCAATCAATTCCCCATAATGGAAGTCACTAATGAAAATATGATTATGAGGAATATCAAAGAGGCATACCTTTAATTATAATACATTCAATCATGAAGAAATTCAAAAAAAAATTAGTACATATCTCTCTTAAAGTATGATATAAGAGATAAATAAGAAATTACAAATTAAAGAGAAAAAATTATAGCAGATAGATTGAACACATTCACTGATGCTTGGTTTTAAGAAGAAGTGTGGTTATATGAGACAGGTCACCACTTTATAGAATCTCAAATAAAAGGAATCAAATTAGGGTTGACTAATAGTGATTTATGATTTATAATTGGGGAGGGGGGGGGGTTAAAGTATTTAATTATAAATTTTGGGGTGTAAAATCTCATTAACATGGTGCTATAGTTTAGTCGATATGGTTAGTAATAATAATGAACCAATTAGTATACCTCCACTAGTACTATAAATAGTTTCTAGGATTAGTCACTCAATTAGTTTAATAGTGTAGGAACTAGGGAATCCGACACATACCAATTCCACACAGTTTGGAGGGGCGGATACATGGTTTGGAAAACCCATGGGATTATAGTGTTCTATCTTAGAGAAACATTAAATATGGCACATGGTTTGATAGGAAAATTTTTATGGAGTTACTAGCCTTGATCAAATTGTACACAACACCAAAATTCACAAAAAAAATAAAAAATCACTATAAATTTACCTGTAATAAGATCCAAAAAATTGTGACGAGATAATGGTTATCAGTGTACCTGAAAGTGATTAATGAGATGTTAAAACCACCACATCATTAACACTTTCTACCGACAAAAACCCTACCAAGAAGGATCAATGTCAAAGAGATGAGGAAATTTCTCTCTCTTTAGTGACACATGCTCCCAAGAATCATTATAATTAGAATCAATCTTCCATAACAAAATATATAAATTTATTAACCATCCCGGAAGAATCATCACCTCAGAATCAACAATTTGTACATGGTACATGGATACATATAAATCAGGTTCTTCGTCTTGGTCCTCCCTTTTCAACACACAAAATGGGACAAAGAGATACTTCTTGTGCTATGATATGGGAAACAAATCATGAATTGGGGTAAAAAATGGATGAAATTACAATAAGTAAGACACATTTAAATTCTTCTTAATAGCCAAAGGTGGTCCCACACATATAAGTACATGATTACCCAATTTTCACAGTTTTTAGTGACCCAACCAAGGTGAAACACTCAATAACACCTGGTCACTATTATCAAACTCTGAAAAAAATATATTATTGTCAATATAAGATTTCTACCATCTATAAAACATTAATATTATAGGATGAATAAATTTAATATTTTAATCACTCTATGGAAAAAACTAGGTACAAATAGAAAATTTTTAGAAATATTTTACCAAAAAAATAGATTTACAAATAAATCCATTCAAGGCCTCAAAGGGTTCTATCCTGATGGGTTACTGTTAACCATTGTTATAAAAAACATGAAAATCCCAAATGGATATCCCAATCTCCACCGAAGTTGTAGACACAAGAAATAATCACATCTTTAGAAATATTTATATCTCATTATGTTTGAACGTACATTTTTTTGATGATATTTTATAATCAACCTCACATGTGATCCCAATTCCTCATAGATGACACAAAAAAATTGAGATATGAAATAAGGATCCCTATTAGATACTATACTATAATGTAATCCATTTAATCTTAATATATCCTCTACATATAGGCTTCCCATGTCTTAATTTTTTGTGTGTATTAAATGGGAATAAAGTGAGTTGATTTGGTTTGTTTGTGGATCAAAAACCATATCAATTTCTTCCCTCGATGGGTATATAAGAACCCCACTATAAAATTAATAAAAATATCATCCCAATTCTTATTTGACATAGGAAGGTGTGGAAGCAATATTAAAGGTTTTAATTTCATTTCCTTATCTTATTGGTAGGTATAAAAACAAGACAACAGTTTAGTGATATATATTATAATACATGGATCTAGATGAATTTTTCTCTTTCATAGTACATCATTGTTAATTTAGAGTTCCCCACCCATAGGGAACTATGTTAGTCCTCTATTATATATTTTATCATGGGAAAAGGTAATACATGCTAGTTATTAAAAAATAAGATACCCTCAGAAAAGAAATACCACTCGTCGATGGTCTCCCCACTATAAAGAGATTCTTTAATGTCAAAATCCTCAATATCATGATTCTATTACTGAATAATCATCTTAATAAGAGGGGAGGTTACCTAAACACTTCTATGTATAAATTCAGTCTCATTTCACAGACTCCCAAATGCATGGGAGAAATAAGAGCCATCAAGATCATATATTTTATTGATTATTTCATGGATTGAGTCATAATATTCATTCTCAATGCAACTATAACACCATTATGTTTACCAAGGGTGCATGAAATGTCAAAATAAAAATTTCTAGGTAATCCACAAATCCCTTATGACATGGGTTTATATATTTTTAGAGAATTTACAACTCAAGAATTGTGGTCAAAATAAATAGTAATCCTTTCATTGAAAAGAGAATTTAGAAAACTATTAAGAGTTAAAATCAAAACCTCAATTTAAAGGTATTTTGTTAGATAGTTATTTCTATGTGGAATAAGATTCTAGGAAACATAGACCACCATGTGATCACCCTTCATGAGGATATAACCAAAACTCAAAATTGATGCATCATAAAAGAACAAATAGTTGTAACCATACTCTAGATGAGTTAGAACTGGTGCATAAGTTAAAATATACTTTAAATCATGAAAACAATTCATAAATTTTGAATCCCATAAGATAATTATCCCTTTATAAGGGAGATCATACATTAGAGAATCCAAAATTGAGAAATATTTGATGAGCTAGAAGAAATACCCATCAAAACCCAAGAATCATTAAATCTCAAATTATTGTGATGATGTTATCACATCATAACAACCCACACCTTCTCATGATAGATTAAAATTCCATGTTATTACACCATTTCCCCCAATAAATCCACCTATTGAATCAGAAAAATTAATTTGAATAGCATAACATACAGACGACAATATCTTAAAATCTTTAGAACTTATCTCATATGACACACATGGTCCTCCTTAGTTTTAGAGTAAACTATAGAATCATCCAAAAATTACAATATGAAGGATTCAAGATACTCCTAGAATTAGTTCCATGAAATCCATATAACTATTGTTCCTACTAACAATAATAATAAGTCGCTAAAAATTCACATTGTTACTTTAAATGGATGTATTCAAAATGTCATATTCTCATATTATCAACTGGTGGTAAACATAGAAAAGATAAATCTTTGAGAACCACTTTTCCTATTTCAACTGGTCAAAAAAATCATCAATATGAGTTAACATATACATATTATTTATATTTAATTAATTAATTTTTTAGAAGTCAATGTTAAGGTGATGTGTCCTAAAAATTTTCATTGAAAAAATAATAGGTTCTGCATGAGGTGACACATTCAGGAATAAGAATCTTTTATCCAACATGTTATCAAACTAAATATTTAACTCACTCAATTCATCTGATTCTATGTAGAATAAAGGGACATAGGTAATATAGTTACCTTGTAAAACATCATTAGTGTACTCTAGCTGTAACGCCCCGACCCCAGCTACCCAGAGCCAGTGCATTACTTCGTAACATTGGCATGATCACAAAAGATCAAGTCTCAAAAGACCGATTAGTTTAGTAGCCTTGGAAACACAAGATACATTCATAAATCTTACATTACATCATAGAGTGAAAAACTATTAACAAAGTCTTCATAGTCCACACTCATATCCTCTTCTGACTATCCCGGCAGGTCATTCATAAAATACTTCTTCACATCCTGGAAAATATTAAATCATTGAAAGGGGTGAGCTCATATGCTCAATAAGGATAACAATATAGCGGAATCTTTCATCAATAAATATAAACATTTAAGGCAATGTATAGCTAAAACAAAAGCCTTTTAAACTTGAACTTCAACATAATATGGCAAAAGTAAAATGAGATAATTCCATTCACTTCTTCACATGGATATTCTACTGGTCGAATAATCACATGCAATATCAATAACCACTTTCATAATGAGGGCATGTATAATGCCAAACATTCTGAAACATTTTGTCAAGGCCTCGGCCAAGACATCTAAAATGATTAAGGCCTCGGCCAAAACCATAAATCAAAATGGGAAAGAGCCTCGGCCAATTCCACGTCTATTTGTCTCATGAGACCTACCGATGCATCGAGGAGCTATAGCGGGCTCCACCCATCACTTATTAAGTTTAATACATTCCTCATATGAATAGGCTTAAACATATCATAAACCAGAACATAATCGTATCACATAAAACATGCATAAAGGAAACAAAACATTTCCACATTTCAGTCACAAGATATCAATACAACACATTGATATAATAAAAACTCTTTCAAAACCATTTTCAATACCAAAATAAAAGAAAGTTAAATCTTTGTATTTATTTTTCATTTAAAAAAATGATGGCTTGTAGAGGAAGACGAAACTCAAATAATGGTCACTGCGGTAGAGAATTCGTTGTCGCCGCATAAGTACGGAAAGAAAAACATTCCCTTTTTTCGTTTAGCAAAACACTTCATATAAAAAAGATTCCTTTTGAATAAACGTAAAATTCAAAGGGGTTTATACACCGTATAAAAGAAAGCTGTGTATAAAACCAAATATACCTCAATGAAAGGGGATTGAGACGAAGTCCTTAAAAAGATAATTTTATTTATAAAGTAGGTCTATTATGTGTATTCACTATAAGTACACATAAATAATGTAAAAATACAAGATAGGACATAATAATATCATGACATAATTTGAAAGTAGGAGATTAACCCATAGAATAGAAATTGGGTTAAGATGTTCCCTTACCTCGTGTCTGACTTGACCCAACCGTTCTTTAACCTCCTGAATAATAAACTAGAGTTAATAAATACCTTATTAAGAACCATTTTGAATTTCATTATCCTTTTTATATCACTTATTACAATGATATTATCATTATGTAATTATTTAAGTTAATAACGGTCGTTTTGTCGATCTTTGGTACTTGAGTCAACAATAAACCTCTTATAATTACAAGTTGTTTATGTGGTAGAATATCCATTATCTCCAGAATTATATTCATGATTTAGATGTCATATATATCATATATATCCAGTATATACATTCATTTATAACATTACGTAACATTTAGAGGTAAGAAATGAAATGCACCGTTCATGGAGACGGTAAGCCGTACGTACGCATGAACGCTACTTTCATTTCTATTTCGTATTTAATGGAACGGAATCATGATGATATAAATTTATAATATAATTACAGTATAATTTAGTGTATAATACCATTTAATCCATCCTTTATACATCCCACATATGGCATTAACGACTCAAATCACATTGAGGGGGCGGTAGTCCGCACTTCCTAAAATGAAATTATCGCGTTTTACCCATAATGGAAATCATAAAGTATGCCATAAATGAGAAATACAGAAGTATAAGTAAAACATAAACATATTTTATATCATATATAAATATAGTGAAATCTTAATGGCCACCTTTGAAGGTGTTATATGAGTGTTGAACAATCATCGTTTCGTGAGGCAGAAATTTTCCATCCAGAGAAACCGTATGTTCTTTAACCATTAGATGTAGGTGTGTGTATGTGTAGCTCGAATCCTTCTTATAACAACATCCTAGTATATTGAGGATACTAGTTTTGTTACAAAAGTAATGAATAAAAAGAGTTTAGGGGTTTGGAGAATAAAAATAAAACAAAACAACATTAGAGAAGACATTACCTCAAAATCGGGTAACTCTTTTTGATTTGAGCCAAAGGCTTCCTTGGGAGCGTTCTGACCAATGTGAGGCTTCTAGGAGTAAGAGGGGGATGTTGGGAGAGTATTTGGGCATAGGTGTCTGAGCAAAATGGCTTGAAAGTGTAAATGAGGTGGGAGTGGTGGGGGCCTTTTATAAGTGGAGTGGAGGGGCTCTTTTGGAAAGATTGAAATGTTACATTATTTTACAATGCTTTTCCGATTCTAAAGGTCCCACTCTTATATAATTCGTGGATAAGGTGATAAGGTTTCGAAATCTACCCATCCAATAGTCTTTGGACCAGTGTAAACCTTGGATTTTACATTATCTTTTCATTTTATTGAAATCGTTAAATAATGAGGTTATCGCTGCATCATAATGATTTCATATATAATTTAATTTATTTAATGTCTAAAAATTAAAAAAAAATACTATGATGTATTAAATCTTTTTATATTTCTAATGAATATTTGTAGTCAAAATTTGGACTTGTGTATCCCCACTTAAAAACTATTTTCGTAAAATAACTCATGTTTGTGTCAATTTAATTTTAACATTAAATAAATATATATTAATGTCATTTTCCAACTAAAGTGGCTCCATGGGGTCCCCAAGTTGACCCATGGGTTGTCTTGGTCGGCCATGACTCATACAATAGGATTAGGACAAGTTTAATGCTCATCTCATATTATTAAAACATTATTTGTACCTTAAACTACACTAATTACCTCTAATCGCGATTAAGAACTTAAAAGTTACTATTCACAGAAAAAAATTATTTTAATCTCATTGAACCACATTTAACTTCTTAATGACAACCATGTATGTCGGATTTTTTAAAATCAAATCACAGAAGTGGATATATTTCATTTAAACGAAAAATCAGTTATTTAACTACCACTTAGTGGTTTCACTATTCATCAAAAATTGAAGTTTTTCAGAATAAGGCCAAAATTTCACCCTAAGCTATAATTGATATTCCGAATTAAAAAATGATGTCCATTTTACAAAATTCCAAACATATAAGTTGCGTTAATTAATTTTATAATTAATTCCCGCTGTTACGACAAATAGCGTGTTTTTAAGAAACAATTTACATCAAAAGATTGGCAATTGTTTATGTCCAATTTCAATGTTAAATTAATTCTAATGACCACCATTGGATAAAATGGTAAAAATATATTCTAATTATACCTTAAAACCACTAAATACTATAATTTATCACAATAAATTATTTTGATTAAAAAGTTGTTTTAAGTAATTTTCACTATTCATAAAAAATTAGAAGTTCTCAGAAAAATACCAAAAATTCAACATAGGCTAATTTCGATATTCCGAATCCAAAAATGAAGTCCATTTTGAAATATAAAATTTCTATAATTTTAAAAAGTGGTTATTACTATTTATAACGTCTACTTTGATTAGTCGCGGTGTTTTAAAACTCGAAGTTGCGTAAAATGCAAGCTATTGCGTTATTGAATGAGAAGCGTATCAGGGAAGCTCGGGGTGTTACACTAGCACCCTCACTGGTGGAAAGTTATAGAATTTTAAATGCGATGATTTATGGAAACATGATGATGGATGGAGGAAGATAAACACTCAATGATTCTCACTGTAGATCAAAGGAAATCATTTACATTACCCACCCTGAATTGTGAAGAGGTTGTTTAGATCTACTTGACCTCAAATCCCATTATCCCTATAAAATATTGAATATGTTATTAATGGTATTAAATGGTACCCATTAGTGATAAAATTCAATCCATTTTTTATGAGGAATTAGTTAATCCATCCCAAAAATTATATCTAATAATTTCTTGTATAGATCTTGGAAGTCAATAGTGATCTCAATCTCTAATAAAGGGAAGTCCTAAAAAGGGAGACTGAGTCCCACAATCTCTAATTTTTATGGTCATTATAATATCCATTACATACAACACAATATTCATAGGATTTATTAATAATTTTATAATATGATTCTATATGAATGAGTGACATGCATAGATATCAAATAAATAATCCACTATGTATACATCTATAATGATGGTGCCATTAAATATTTCATGATTGACATTAACATTCTCTTGAGAAAATATATAATGGGAAGAAACTCCAATCCAGATGCATATGGACAAAACCTCTTATTTCTTGATTCATCTAATTGAAACACAATACCTCTAAGATATGATGATATTTTTCTACTCCATAAGAAAAAAAAGAAATGATAGAACTTATGTAGGTGTTCTAAATGACCACATGAACATTATTCATAGGTTCCTATTTAAAAACTCAATTTGAATGTATGAATTTTAAAAACTAAAATAAATTAAATGAGAATCTTATAAAAATCACATAATTGTTTTACAATGCCCATAGTTGGGATTCACCATGAGGATCATCATGATTACTTATCTGATTAATGGAACCCCCATAACATCCATTATTTGTAAGAGGAACTTCCATCATCCCTGAATTACAATACAAGCCAACTTAAACCATTAGTGATCTATCTAGTACACCCACATATAATGTGATATTAAAAACAATAAAATAATATTAGATATCATATTGAAGAATCATATTGAATCTGTCGGCCTTTATCTTTTTATTAGTTTCAATCTCAATTTAAAATTGATCAAGTTCAGTAAAGTGGTTTTCATACTAAGTCACAATCTTATCACATTTTTAGAGGATAAAAATCATTATATAAATTTCTAAAACCATTGAATACATATACAACTATTATATAAATAGGTATCTAAAGTAATTCAACAACATGATTTCATGTTTCTTTTCTGTAGCCATTAAATCTCACCAACTATTACTAGGCCCTTGAGGATTAAATGTAGAAAGGTTTTTTTTATGAAGGAAGGTGTTTTAAATAACTAAATACCAAATGGAATATTATTAAAAAAATCCTTTATCCCTTATGGATTATAAAATCCTTTGAAGGAGGGTGGATTATAGAGTAAAAGATCCCCATAACATCTCTTGTTTCATCCCTTTGAGGTCTACTAGTAGAGTCTCAACGGAAATGGGTTCATGTACCATCCATAGATCTTGAAAAACATGAACCACTATATGAATGATATTTTTATCAACTAGAGTGTTCACTTTTAATGGTTAATTGGAATCTATCTTCTAATGCCTATTTAAAATTCTTCTTAGGGGAATAGATCTACACGACATCAATAGTCAACACAAAAAAATCTAAAAAAATACTCAAATCATCAACTAAATTATGATAAATAGGCAGACCAAATCACTCAGATTAGGTTTGGAAAAATATTAAAATAAGGTCAATTTATTCATCTAAGATGATATTCCCAAAAAATACATGGTGACTTAAGGTTTTTTAATGATATAAGGGCTCTAAATTGTTCATAACTACCTATGGAGTACAAAAAATCCCACCTCATTTATATAATGAAAAACCCAAATGTTAAACCAACATAAAAAAAAGATTCTATTCCTATATCCTTTGATAAACTGGTGTAATGAACCATCCTGAAAGCCCAGGTACACTAGTACCCAAGCCCGTTCTGACATCACACAAAGGGAATTTTCGATCCATATGGGTTAGCGACTAGCATTGAGAATCATGTAAAAGGTAAAAGGGAATGGTTTTTCCTAAAATAATAAATAAAAAATATAAAAAAATATGATAAAACATTAAATCATTAGTATTCCAAATAATCCTCATGCATAAGAGTACAAAAAACGGGAAAATAACGATCAAGATAAAACATAATCCAAATGATGACACAAAATCCATCAACATGAAGACTCATGAACTCCATAAAATATGTATATCATTTCTACACCTATAACCACTATCACTTAGGTCATGTTATCTAGAATACTCAGATCCTCAAAGTGGCTTTATCCATTTCCCAAAAACAAACCTAAAAAATATATAGATGCCCAAAAAATATATGTTGTCAGAAAAGAACCACAATTGATATTATAATGTTTTCTAAAAGCATTTATATAATATATAAAACATGTATGATTCATCTTAAATAAAGAAAATCCATGGAATCAAATTTCACATCAGTAGTCAAAACATGCTTTCCAATCATTTATATGAAAAATATATCAAACTATATTAAATAAAAAATTTATGAAAAAAGTGGGAACTGATAAAAAAATACATGTATTCCTTGGAATGAAATCATTAACTAAATACTATCATTAAACCATGTAATAATCCATATAGTCAGTTACTTCCATGTTTACAAATCTGAAACCCTATCAATCAATGACCAGCGATCAATTATGTATATGTACCTAAGATTAATCATTTGAAAAAACAACACACCATGTAAAATATTTTCAAACTATGTTTTAGTTAGTGTTTTCAAAATTAAAAAAAACCTGGGAGTTAGATTATTAGAAATGTGGTACTAATAATCTACTAACTACTCTGGTTAACATGTTCTTCAATGCATTGATTATTAATCGGAAAGTCATTCATTTAAAATATATTTATCATTCATAGTTATAAATCATAATTTTTAAGTTTCAACATGAATTTTATATTTTGAAACTAAATGATAAGTTTTTTTTAATTCATTCATTTTAAAATTTACATATCTTTGAATCTATTTTCTCAAGATTCAATGTCAAATCAATTTATTAAATAATTTCTTGATTCAATCCATCATTATAAAACTCCAAACAACTTCTGAATGCATTTGAAAAATAGATTCATGTATAAATTAATGAATTTGAAAATTAAATGTTAAATACACTCAATTTAAATAATTAAATGAAAAATAAATTTCAAATATAGTAAGAAATTTAAGGATTCAAGTGTATAGGATAACCCTACAGAATCACCAACATTTAATCACACGGTTAATTAATTAATCACATAAAATAGGAACCTCCAACAAAACTATGATGATGGGGAAGATCAAGGAGGAACCAATAAAATTAAAATACATAAAATAAAAGATCCAATCCATAAGTTTTTTTTATTAATCATAGAATAAGAGATAAGAGTGAAATATGGAATTGTAAATAAACGATAAAAAACTATTCTCAGAGAGATTTAATGCACCCCCATGTGCTTCGATCTAGGAATAAGAGACGTTTGAGGATAATTTATAATTGATAATTTTGGATTTTATTTATAAATTGGGGGGGCGTTATAAACCCATTCACATGGTTTTTTTTGGTTAGGACCGATGATTAGTACTAACCATGCACCCACATTAAGATTTTAGATTGGGTTCCTAGTTTTTTCATAGTATGTCTGACGATGATCTAACCTAAAAAACCCCTAATGTTTAAATTAATAATGTTAATAGTGATGGATATACCGTTTGGTCTATCCATGCACCACCTTCTAGAAAATCTAAACAATTTTCAATATTTATTTGGCCAAACCACACAGTTTTACCTAAATGTGGACCAACTATGAACAAACCCAATATTCTTCATATTTTTTTAAATGTCATTGAAATTTTCTAAGAAGAATATCCAATAAAGGATGAAAAATAAATGAGTCAAGATACACCACAATGAGAGTAACAATAGGTTAGACTATCCAATAATATTTCTAATCATGTTTATAATTATTGACATTTATAATTTGAAACCAAATCATAGGTGAATATTTTTTATTTGCTAATAAAAATATATGATAAGGAATTATATCATATTATTAGGAAATATGTTCTGCAAGTCATCACTATATAATTGTGACTTTTTTCTTAGTTTGGTTTTCCTAAATAACATATATCTATATATGTAATGATTTTCAACCATATTGATATTCTTTATATTGATAATGACAATTCTTCAAATTGTGGGTCTCATTATTTTAATGATAACTAGATCATGATTCTAATGATATTAATAAAAATCATGTTTTCTGTATGCATATTATAATATAAATTAGGTTATGACAATTTATATTTAGGAGACACCACCAAAGACAACTCAAAACAAACCATATCACACGTCTATCCCCTATGAGTCACTATTGACACAACACACCACTATCCAGAGAAATTAGAAAATTATGGAAATGAATCCCCATTGGGATGTCATACTGTCAGAATGGGATTCTAATGACCCATTCTTGAAGTACATAGAAATTAAATTAAATTTTCATAATATATAATACATTACTAAAATAGACTCCGAAAGACCATATTAGTTTAGTATATTAGGAAACTCAGAACACATTTTTCTATCATGGTGAATGATCATCAACATCTCCCATAAAGATCATGCCCATTATTTTCCTACCTAAAACCTTTCTTTATATCCAATGGAAAATTAAACATAAAAAAGGTTGATATAAAATTATCATTAATGGTAGAATTGATGAACATCAATCAAAACATAAACATAAAAATGTAAAAACATGACCCAAAATTTTGAAAATCTAAATTGTGATACTTTTACTTTATTATATCACCATGGTCCTTCCCGGAGGCTACATATAAAAATGTTCCAACCCTAGGATGTAATAAAAATTATGAAGGATATTCCCCATATTATCGTAAAAATTATAATGTTTATTCGCCAAGGCATCATAAAAAATACAATGGTTTCACCAAGATATCGTAAAAATTACAAAGGTTATTCACCATGGTATTATAAAATTACTAAGATATTCACTACGGTATCATAAAACTTGTCATCTATAGAAGATACATTCATTAAAAATGCATTATAGGGATATATAGGTCCCACCCATCCAATAATTAAATCATTCTTATATGTTCCACAAAAACATAAATATTTAATCATAGCAAAACCCATGAAATAACATGTGTTTTTTAAACATCATTCCATAATAACCGATACAAAATAAATAGAATTCATAAAAATAATTCTATCATAAACACAAAAAAATAAAATTAATAATAGGGATATAAACATAACCATATTTCATCTTATGTGGAAAAATAATTTTGATTAAACACTTGAACTAATTCTTGAGGAATATAACCCTTCTTTTTCAAAAAAAAATTCTTCTCTCAAAATGACATTCAATTTTAAAAGAAAAGAATTTTGTTGAAAAAATTCTTGAAATAATGTAGAGGAACATTCATTGAAATAATTTTTCATAAAATTGAAAAAATCCATTCATGCTGTATATATTAAAAAATATTCTCATCATACATTTTCCAGATGAGTAAAAATGTACCTCAAATCGAATAACGACAAAAGATTTCATTAATAAAGATTAATAAAAAATCACCAAAGAGTAAAAATAAATATAAAAAAATTTATAATAATAAATATAAAATCATATAAATATGAAACATGAATGTGGATGATAAATATACCCCATTAGATACATATGTATAAAAAATCTCAAATAAAAATGTGATTGCAAAATTATCCATTACCTTAGGTCCAATTTCATTCCTTTGTATCCAAAACTCTTTTATAGTGGGTTTAAACATATTATTAACATTTAATAGAACCATACTAATATTTATGATATCATATATGATTATCTTATGACAATATATTCCTTATTTATTTATCAATTCCATGATAATGCAACGTTTTGGTAACTATCGTTTTATTTATCATACATGTTTTGACATGTTATTCTTATATTATTAAATAGATCATTATATAATTACTTTAATGATGTAATAAATGATTTATAATCCATAAATATTAAGTATATATATATATATATATATTACATAGATAAATGGAATACATCATCCCTGGAGACGTTAGGCCGTACGTACGCATGAACACTGTTTATGTTTCATTTTTGAATTAAATGAAATAAAGTAAATTAAATATATATATATCACAAATATAGGTAAATTATTATATAATATATTTCATTATTATTTATTATATATTATTCATAATCATCTTTGAATGGTTAATGTGGAGAATAAATTTCATCATGTTGTGGAGACAATAGGTCGTATGTATGAACAAACGATTATATCTTTCACTTAATGGATAAATGGTATGAAACTGGATGATATATTATATATAGAATATCATTATGATGTTATATTAATTATTTAATCCATTATAATAATAATTATACACATCCAAATTAAGTATTGTGGAATAACCTATTACACCACAGTGTAGAGATGGTAAGCCGTAAGTACGTACACATGGTGATATTGTTATTAATAGGATAGATAAAGGGAGGTATAAGGTTTTCCCATAATTATAATAACATACCAGACTGTATAATATACTATATTTATTACTTTTTTATGGGAACAAAATAAGAAGAAGAAGTATAAGAAAAAATTAATTTTTAAATAGATGATAAAACAATTTCGCTTTTTTTTGTATCTCCTTTTGATTTGAACAAAATATCTCTCTAGGATTGATTTTTTCACAATTTTTGGCCTATAAGATTAATTTTGGTGTGTTTGGAGGACATTGGGTAGGGTTTTTAATATATAAATGGCTATGGAGGTGTTAATAATAGATAAGGACAAGTTTCGATTTATAGGATAGTTGATGAGCACTTTATGAATGTCTTGAAATATTAATTTATTATAAATATATTTTCAGTTTAAAAAAGTCACAAACTCAATTAAATATTATATAAGATGATTATGGATCTAAATAATCTCAACCAATAGGTTTTAGTCATCCTTTGGTCAAACAAAATAAAATTATCTTTTATATTTAACCATTATTTTAAAAACATTATCTCTTTCCATGTGTTCTTGTATTTTCTTAATATATGGTAACTATAATTACAATAGTATTACTAGGAAACTCAAGGGTTATAATAATGCTTTTTTTAACATTACATAAGTTATGTGGATTAATACAATAACTTATGACTATTATATCATTTAATAAAATTTTATTTGTTTAAAATGTTAATTTTTATCAATTTTGACACTATTTATTAATTGATTTTTTGATAAAGTCATAAAAAAATTATTCCATCAATCCAAAGGCATTATATCATCCCTCAAATTTCAATTCCATACAAAATATTCCCTAATGGAATCCAAATGTTCACATTATAATTATTTTAATATTTATAATATCATTTATTGGAATATTCCATTAATAAAGTAATCACTACATCATCATTGTGTCATAAATAAATTTATTTATATGATTTATAAAAATTATAAATAAAGCACCATGATATTAGAAATGTTTTTATATTTATAATTACAATTTATAGTTTAATGTCTTATTTCTATAAATCAAAATAAAATTGTTTTAGAAAAAAGATACATGTTATCTTATACTTCCCTTTACATTAAATTAATTACTATAACATTTCATTTCCACACCCAAGTGGTTGTCAAGTGAAAAAATTTCAGCATATAGATTTTTTTGGTCACCCATGAATGATGAAATAGGATTATGACACGTTTTAGAGTAGTTTTATTGAGACTTCCTAGGTAAATGAAAAATAATAGATTTTCATACTTATTAATATCTATGTATTAAATTTTAATTTTACTTTGAAAGGGTTTCAATGTTTGATAGCGTACCTGATAGGCAACAACAGGTTTCGTTGAAATCATCCAATACACACTAATAATAAAATATTATTATTTTAAATGGAAGTTAACTCCATGTCGTTGTATTGGAGGGAATGAACGAAACTATCTAAAATATGATTATAAATGTTTGTTAAATGTATTTACTTTCATCCTATAATAGTTAGAGGCTTAAAATCTGAATGAATCTATTTTTAAGGATAATTTATATTAAAAGGTCGATTTACCACCTTTTAATGGTAAACCCTCTATAAATATAGTCTTCGTAACATTAATACATTCTATTTGACTGAATAAAATCCTTTTTTAAAATGGGTACACCATAGTTTACATTGTGTAAATGTTTAGTATTTTTTGGATAAAGTTTATTTTTTAATGAATAGTAAAAAATATTGTATTTTAATACAAAACTCCAATTTAATCTAATTTATTTATATGGTTATATTATCTTTATAATTGGTTTTAATGTGTAATAAGTATATATTTTTACCATTCAATACAATTTTTTTCATTGGAATTAATTTCACTTTGAATTTGGACATAAACAAGTTTCAATATTTTGATAGTTATTGTTTCTTAAAAACACACAAATTTTTTAACAATGGGAATTAATTTTAAATTAATTAACAAAACTTCAATTTTTATAATTTGTTAAAACTGTCATCATTTTTGAATTCGTAATATCAATAATATCGTCGGCTGAATGTTTGTAATTTTTTTGGAAAAACATTAATTTTTTATGAATAGTGATACAACTTAGTAGAAGTTAAAAATAACTGACATTTTCATTTAAATGAAATTTTACAACTTCTGTGAATTTAAATTAAGAAATCTTACATACATGGTTTTTATTAGTAAGTAAAATTTGGTACAATATGATGAAAAATATTTTTGCTGAGTAGTTACTTTTGACTTTATTTACCATTGATAAAGGTAAATATGCTAATTCAAGCTAAAAAATATTATAATAATTCGATATTACATTAACACATGTTCAAACCTTATTGGTTGAGTCATTTACGACCATGAGCTTCTTTAGGTCGATTTTGGGACACCATTGAGCCACTTTTGAGTGATAATGACACTTAAGATTAATTAACTTAAAGTAATGGCAAAAATGAAAAAAAACAAATATATTTTAGTAAATTAATTTTTTTATATAATTTTTAGACATCGAATAAATTAAATTTTTTTTGACGCATGAATGATGTAGTGTTTACCTCATTAATTAATCAAGTAATTAATTAATATTATAAATATTAAAATAACATTCAAAACCTGTCCAATTTTTATTGGTGGACTTTATTTCGACCATGATTCATCTTATCTTTGACTTTAATGATTTTTGGACCTTTTGAAACCGAATATAAATTTATAATAAAATAATATTTTCAAACTTTCCTAAAGATCCCCCCTCCACCATATAAAAAGCCTTCAATTATAACCAAATACTCACACCTCTCAATCCTTTTGGCTCATCTAACAACTTCTAAATTAAACTCCCTACATCCCTCTCTTACACCTAGAAGTCTTACCTTAAGCATAAAGCACTTCAAGAGGATATTTTGGTTCAAACCAAAGGATGTTATCCAAATTAAAGGTAACAGTTTCTCTTAACTACTTTTCATTTATTTTACATATCCAACCCCTAAACAATATTTATTTCTGTATTTTATATCAACTACTATATAATCAATACACTAGGATTTTTTTTATGAGAATTATTAGAACTACACTAACAGACACCTCCATCTAATGGTTGAAAACATACTGTTTCTCTGGATGGCTAACTAACGCCTCACGAGACGATGATTGTTTTATTATCTCCCACCACATATCATGGTGAACATTAAGATGAAAATATATTTATATATGATATATATTATGTTAATTTTTTCTTTATGATTTTGTATTTTTCTTTTAAAGAATACTTTTATGGTTTCCATTATGGGTAAACATTATAATTTCATTTGAGGAAGTACAGACTACCGCTCCCTCAAAGTGATATGACTCCTTAATGCCATATGTGGGACGTATAAAGGATGGATTTAATGATATAGTTTATGATATGATAATTGAATTATAATATATACCTATGTATCATTATGTCTTAAATCCATTAAAATTTGAAATAGAAATGGAAGTATTGTTCATGCGTACTTATGACTTACCATCTCCGGGAATGGTGCATTTCATTTATTACCTCCAAATGTTATGTACTATTATAAATAAATGTATATACTGAATATATATGATATATATGACATCTAAATCATTGATATAATATTGTATATGATTATTTTTTGACAATGTAAACAACTTATAACCATATGTTGTTCATTTGTGACTCAAGAACCAAATATCGACAAAACGAACATTATTAACTTGAATGATTACATAATGATTATAACATGGTAATAAGTGATATAAAAGGATTAATAACATTGAAAAATCATCTTAATAAATTATAAATTATCTATAGTTTATTATTTAGGATATTAATGAATGATCAATTGAAGTCGGACACAAGGTAAGGGACTTCTTCTCAATCTCCTTTCCTTGAAGCATATTTAATTTTATACACGACTTTATTTTATATGATGTATAAACACCTTTTAATTTTCATTTCATTCAAAGGAAATATTTTTATAAAAAGCGTTTTACTAAATGACAAAAAGGAATGTTTTTTTACGTAAGCGGTAACAATGACCTTTCCGCCACCGCAGGTATTATTTGATCTTTGGATTCTTTAACAAGTCGTAATGTTTTTAAAAGTAAAAATAAATACCATATACGCTTTTTATATATTTTGGTATTGAAATTGATTTTGACAATGGATTTTTTATTTCAATATCTTGAAATTATATTTTTTATTGCAATGTGGAAATGTTATTTTTTGTTTATGCTTATGTTATGTGTTATGATCATGTTATGGTTCTTGGATATTATTTATGTATATGGGTGGTTCCATGATAATCCTAAGGTAGGTGATCTCGAGATATCTCTCTAATGCATCGGGTAACTTGATGAAGGAAAACGTGAATGTTTAACCTAAGAGATTTAGGGAATATACTATGATGGGTATTCCAAAGTAACTCCCTATATAGTTGTGATAGCTGCATTGTAAGTAAGTTTTGGATTCCCCAAGTAACCATTATGATTTATGATTTCTAGGTGTTATTCATATATATTATGTTTTCATGAGGTAAGTAAAAGAGTTTATGTTTTTTTATATATTGATGAAAAAAATTCTTTATTTTTTTATAACACTTATTGAGTTTTATGCTCATCCTAGGCTTTGAAATGTTTTCACAGGACTTAAAGATGAATAGGGTCATGTATGGGGTCAAGAAAAAGTTTTCTATCTAAATCATTGGACTAGACATGACTTTTTTTCAAGAGTTATTATTTTATGAAAAAAATTGAAATTGTCAAGAAATGAATACTTTGTATTTTTTGAGATGTAATAGTTATGTCCTAATTTTCTAAAACTATAAACCTAAAAAGTTATCCAATGTGAATTATTAATTTAATTCAATATTAAGTAATGTTTAAGGTAGTGTCCATATAGTTTTTATCATAGGTCAGTTTAGATAACTTCAGAAGTTACGGTATTGTTAAATTAATATCCACAAAGTAATTTATGTTAATATTGGAATCATATTGAATTTACAGATTACCATTTTGATTATCCAAATATAATTTTGTGTATATAATGGTTCTTCAAAGAGGAAATAGGGAAACTATGTTGGGACGACATCAGGAGGAAGAAAACTTTCCAAATCAGAAGCCTGAGATGGTTAGAATCTGAACTGAATAGTTTGTTGTAGTGATGGTACAATTGACCCAGGCTGTAAATGGTGGTAGTATACATGTACGAGATCAACCAAATCAACCACAGAGAATCATGTCAGTAGTGGAGCATTTCATGAGGCAACATCCCCCATCATTCAGAGGATCATCTAACCCGGTGATAGCAGAAGGGTGGATTAAAGCCCTGGAAAATAATTTTGATGTCATGGGTTGTTCAGAACATCAAAAGTTTAGTATCACTATATATTGTTTTGAAGGTGAAGCTGATCAGTGGTAGTCAATAGTGAAAAAAAATCAGGGATAATGAAGATATCGATGCTCTAGATTGGGATGAATTCAAAGGTACGTTTCTTGAGAAATATTTTCCTAGGGTGGTTCACCTTATAATAGAAAATCAATTCCACAAATTGAGGTACGAGGATGATTCAGTGGCTTCTTGTGAAGGAAAATTCACTCTATGGAAATGTATGCTCCAAATTTCATAAAAGATCATGATAGTAAAATCAACAGTTTTTACTCAGGATTAAACCCAAAGTATCCAAGGGATTTAGCTTCTCGTGAGTTCAAAAGTTATTAAAGCCTTGTTCTTTTTGTGGAAAAGGTGGAAACAGAGTTTTTTGGTGATCAGATGTGCTTAAAAAACAGAATAAAAGGTCAAGGTGTAAGGCGGAAGGTAATAACTATTCAATAAAGTCAGATGGTAAGAAATTTATGCATACAGTTTGTGAAAATTGTTGTAAAAATCATGCTGAGGAATGTCTTTTGAATTCTCGTAAGTGCTACTGATGTGGTAAAATGAGAAACAAGGATTGTAATTATGTTGAAAAGGATTTAGGTAGTGGTAAGAGAAAATATTATTTATAGTAAGTAAAATGTTTTTAGCGAAATGAAATGGTTCATTATGCAAATGAGTTTCCAACAAATAACTCAACTAAAGGAAAGAATCCAAACTACAAGCATAAAGGGGTGGTGAAATACATTGCAACTACTTTAGTAGATGTTGGTCCATCAAATTAAGATATATCTGGTACACTATAGGTTTGTTCAGATTATGCCAATGTGTTGTTTGATTCAGGATCTACACACTCATTCATTTCTGAGAATTTTTCTAAAAAATTTAAAATTCCATCTCATGATATGAAAAAAGAAATTATGGTAAAAACACTTAGAGGAAATGTTGTGAGAAAAAGAAAACATAAGAACATTACTGTCCTTGTGTGCGAAAAGTATCTACCAGAAAACCTTATTGTTTTGACTCTACTATAGTTTGATGTTATTTTGGTTATGGATTGGCTTTCTGTTCATCATGATAAGATTGGCTGTAGAGATAAAGAGGTTTATTTTCAGAATTAGTTTCAGTTTGTATATAATAATGAACTCTTTATTTTGATAACATATCTGGAAGCTGAAAAACTAGTAAAATATGGAAATGAATGTTACCTAACACAAATTGTTAAAAACATATGAACTATTCAGATTAATGATGTTCCAGTGTTAAATGAGTACCTTGATGTTTTTCTTGATGAGTTTCCTGGTATTATACCAGATCAAGAAGTTGAATTTACTTTTGATTTAGTTTCGGATGCTAGGTAAATTTCAAAACCCCCTTATCGAACAGCCCAAATTGAAAATTTAGTGTTAAAGAAGCAATTTTAGGATTTATTATATAGAAGTTTAATTCTCCCAAGAACATAACCATGGGGTGATCCTGTCTTATTTGTTAATAATAAATAACATTCAATGAGAATTTTCATTGATTATAGAGCATTGAATAACATCACCGTTAAGAACAAATATCTTTTTCATCATATCGACGATTTGTTTGATCAGCTCTAGGGAGATCAATATTTTTATAATATTGATTTCAGTTTGGGGTACAATCAATTGAAAGTAAAGGAATAACACATTTGAAACTAAATTTCGTGATAGATATGTCCATTATGAAACTGTAGTTATTCCTTTTGGTTTGACAAATGCACCTACTATATTCATGGATCTTATGAATAGAATTTTTCATGAGTTGTTGGATAAGTTTGTTGTTGTGTTCATTGAAGATATTTTTGTTTACTCCAAAATTAAATAGGAACCTGAAATTAATTTACCTGTGGTCTTAATAACCATAAATGAAAAGATACTATATGAGAAATTCAGAAAGTGTGAGTTTTGGATGCAACAAATTTCTTTCCGTGGTCACATTGTTTCAAAAAATTGCATAACGACTGATCCTGCTAAAACCAAAGTTGATGAAGAATTTCGAAGACCACAAATATAACTGATATTCGAAGTTTTCTTGGTTTGGAAGGTTATTACCAGAGGATTGATGAAATTTTTCACGGTTATCTAGTCTATTGACTATGTTAACTCTAATAGCTGTTAATTTCATCTGGGCAAAATAATGTGATGATTATTTTTAGGAATTGAAAAAAATATTGGTGAAAGCTATAGTTTTGTAACTTCCTTATATAGATGATGAGTTTTTTTATTGACAGTGTTGATTCATTAAAAGGACATGGATGTTTCTTTTTGTAGAATGATCATGTAATTGCTTATTCTTCACTTCAGTTGAAACATCATGAGTTAAATTACCCTATAAATGATTTATAATTATCTTCTATAATTTATGCTTTAAAATTTTGGAAGGACAATTTATAAGGAGTAAAATGTGAAATATATTCTAATCATAAAAATTTTAAGTATATATTCACTCAAAAATAATTGAACATGAGACATAGGAGATGGATGGAATTAATCAAGGATTATGATTGCACGATCTATTACCATCTAGGAAAATCAAATAATGAAGATGATTATTTGAGATGAAAAAGTAATGCTTCATTAACCATGATACGTTTGGAACAATATCCTTTTGTTTTTGATTTTATAAACATTGCAGTAGAATATGTTGATATAAAAAATTCTTCTATTTTGTATCTGGTGTTAGTGAGATCACCTCTATCAGACAGAATTAAGCAAGTATAGAGGGATGATAATGAGTTACAAAAAAGGTAGATTTGGTTCAAAAGGGTATGTTTCCTGAAGTTAACATTGATAAGGATTGTGTATTGAAATTTGGAACGAGATTATGTGTGCCTTATGATTCACATTTGAAGAATGAGTTGTTATGTGAAGCTCATTGTTCCATGTTTTCAATTCATCATGGCAGTACTAATATGTACAAAGATCTTCGAGATTGTTACTATTGGGATGGAATGAAAAGAGATATTTCCAATTTTACTATGAAGTGTTTGAATTTTTAGCAGGTTAAAACAGAGCGGTAGTTATCGAAAGGGATTCTTCTATCTTTACCGGTTCCATAGTGGAAATGCGAAAATATATCCATGGACATTGTTGTGGGATTATTAGATAAATCTCAAGGTAATAATGCAATCCAGGTTATTATTGATTGATTGACTAAATCTTATCATTTCCTTCCTATTCGGGATATTTTGTCTCTAGATCAACATTCTCGGTTGTATGTTAATGAGATAGTTAGGTTGCCTAGAGTTCCCCACTCTATTGTATCTGACAGTGATCCATGGTTTACTTTTAACTTTTTGAGAAGCTTTAGAAGTCATTGGGTACTTAATTAAATTTTAGTACAAATTTTCATATTCAGTCATATAGGAAATCAGAATGAAAAATTCAGACATTGGAGGATATGTTATGTTCTTACGCGATTGATTATTAGGGAAGTTGGAACCAAACTCTTTCTTTGGTTCAATTTTCATAAAATAAATGTTTTCTTTCCAGTATACTGATGACTCCATTTGAAACAATATATGGAAAGCGTTGTCAAAAACCAACTTTAGGGGATGAAGTTGGTTAAAGGAAGTAAATGGGACAAGAATTTGTAGAATAGATGGAATAGAATGTTCTGTTGATTCAGAAGAAAATGAGAAAAACTCAGAGTAGACAAAGAGTTATGCAGATAACCAGAGTAAGGATCTTTCTTTTGATTTAGGTGATCATGTCTTTCTCAAAGTTACTCCTTGGAAAAGTGTGATATGTTTTGATAAGAAGGGAATGATGAGTACGAGGATCATTGGAACTTGAGAAAGATGTATCATCTGCCTATAGAGTGGCTTTACCTCCAATTTTATCCCAAGTACACAATGTTTTCATGTTTCGATGTTGATAAAGTATATGTCAGATCAATCTCATGTATTGAGCCTAGAGGCAGTTCATTTGAATGAGAATCTCTCTTGTGAAGAACAAATAGTCCAGATTCTTGTCTGTAGAGAGAAAATGTTGTGGAATAAAGTAATTCACTAATTAATGGTTTTGTGAAAAAAACCATATGGTTGAAGAGGCATCATGGGAATCTAAAAATTCTATGAGGGATAAATACCCCCAATTATTTTGATAAGTGAATAAAAATTTCGAGGATGCAATATCCAAAAGTGGGGGAGGATGTAACAGCCCAGGTAAATGAAGAATAATATATTTTCATACTAATTAATATTTTTTAATTAAATATTAATTTTACTTTAAAATGGTTTCTATGTTCGATAATGTACTCGATACGCAACAACGAGTTTCTTTGAAATCTTACGTTTCACATTAATAATAAAATTGAATTATTTTAAATTTAATTTAACTCCTAGAAATTGTATTGGAGGGTAGAAAAAAACTAACTACAATGTGATTATACATGTTTGTTAAATGTTTTTCCTTTTTTCCAATAAAAGATAGAGGCTTAAAATGGTAATGAATCTAATTTTAAGAGTGATATACATTAAAAGGTTGATTTTTCACCTTTTAATGGAAAACCCTCTTAAAATATAGTTTTTTCACTTTATTAAATTATATTTTACCAAATAAAATACTTCTTTAGAACGGGGACATCAAAATTTACATTCTGTAAATTTTTGGTAATTTTCTAATAATGTTCATTTTTTAATGAATATTGAAAAATATTGAATTTTAATTCAAAACTGTGTTTTAATGTAATTTATTTATACGATTAGATTACCCTTTTAAATGGTTTTAAAGTTTAATTAGAATATATTTTTACCATTTAATCCAATGTTGGTCATTTTAATTAATTTATCTTTGAATTTGGATATAAACAAGTGTCAATATTTTGATAGTTATTGTTTCTTAAAAAGAAGCTAATTGTTTTAACAACAGAAATTAATTTTAAATTAATTGATGCAACTTCATTGTATATAATTTGGTAAAATATACATCATTTTATGAATTAGTCATAAAAATTATAGCATAGGCTAAATTTCGGGTATTTTTTGAAAGACATCAATTTTTGATGATTAGTGAAACCCCTTAGTAGTATTTAAAAAACTGGCATCTTCATTTAAATGAAATTATACCACTTCTGTGAATTGAATTTCAAAAATCTGACATACATGGTTGATATTATTATGTAAAATTTTGTTCAATAATATGAAAATAATGTTTGATTAATAATATCTTTTGACTTTTATTTACCATGGATAAAGGTAAATTGGGTAATTCAAGGTAAAAACAATATTATAGTAATTTAAAATTAACTTAAAACTAGTTCAAAACTTATTGGATGAGTCATTTACGACCATGGTCATATTTGGGTCGATTTTGGGACCCCATCGAGCGACTTTGAAGTGATAACGTCACTTTAGATTAATTAACATAAAAAAATGGAAAATAAAAAAAATCACTTTTAGTAAATTAATTTTTACAAGAGGATATATAAATTATCTTTTTGACTATATATATTCATTCGAAAGATAAAACGATTTCCTACATCATGGTATTTGATTTATAATTTTTGGACATCGAATAAATTAAATTATTTATGACATAAGAATGATGCAGTGTTTACCTCATTAAAAGATCATTTAATTAAATAAGAATATAAATATTAAAGTTACATCCAAAACCTATCAAATTATTATTGGATGATTTCATTTCAACCATGAGTCATCTTATCATTGAATCTAATTATTTTTAGACCTTTTGAAACCTAAAATATCTTTATAATAAAAAAATATTTTAACACTTTCCTAAAGAACCTCCCTCCCTCTTATAAAAATCTCTCACATATAACCAATTACTCACACCTCTAAAGCTTTTTGGATCGTCCAACCTCTCCCCAATTATACTACCCACATCCCTCTCCTGTTCCTAGAAGCCCTACCTTATGCATAAGGAACTTGAAAATGTTCTTTTGGTTAATACAAAAGGAAGTTACACAAATTAAAGGTAACGATTTCTCTAAACTTCTTTTCTTTTATTTTACTTCTCAAACCCCTAAAATCTTATTATTACATTATTTTATAACAACACTAGTATCCTCAATACACTAGGATATTGTTATGAGAATTATCCGTACTACACTTACACACTCCTTCATCTAATGGGTGAAGAACATACTGTTTCTGTGGATGGAAAACAAATGCCTCACGAGGTGCTGATTGCTTGATTATCTCCTACCACCTATCATGGTGTCCATTAAGATGACAATATATTTATATATTATATATATTATGTTTATGTTTTCTTTATGATTTTTTATTTTTTTTATATCATACCTTTATGGTTTCCATTATGGGTAAATGTGATAATTTTATTTGAGGAAGTGCAGACTACCGTCCCCTAAAAGTGATATGACTCGTTAATTCCATATTTGGGATGTATAAAGGATGGATATAATGATATTATATATGATATAATACTGGAATTATAATATTACTATGTATCATTATGTTTTTATTCCATTATAATAAGAAATATAAATGAAAGTAGTATTCATGCCTACATATGACTTATTGTCTCCATGAACGGTGCATTTCATTTCTTACATCATAATGTTATGTAATATTATAAATACATGTACATAATTCATATATATGAACTATATGATATCTAAATCATGAATATGATTCTGGATTTAATGAAATATTGACCATGTAAACAACTTGTAACTATATGGTGTTCATTTGTTACTCAAGTACAAAATATCGACAAAACAAACATTATTTACTCGAATGACAACATAATTTCTATAACATGGTAATAAATTATATAAAAGTATTTATAAACATGAAAAAGGCACTTAATAAATTATATATTATCTTTATTTTATTATTCAGTTGATTAAGGAATGATCGAGTCAAGTCAGACACGAGGTAAGGGACTTCGTATCAATATAATTTCATTGAGGCATATATAGTTTTATACATGACATTATTTTATATTCTATATAAACCCCTTTGACATTTAATTTCATTCAAAGAGAGTCTCTTTATATGAAGAATTTTACTAAATGACAAAAAGCAATGTTATTTTTATGCATGCGGTGACAATGACCTTTCACCCACTGTGAGTATTTTTATATCTTTCTCTTTCTTAACAATTCATAATGTTTTTAAATGGAAAAATAAAAACCGTATACTCTTTTTACATATTTTGGTATTGAAAATGATTTTTAGAATGGATTTATTATTTCAATATCTTTAAATGTTATTTTTTTATTGCAATGTGGAAATGTTATCTTCCCTTTATGCTTATGTTATTTGTTATGATCATGTAGTGGTTCTTGGGAATTATTTAGGTATACGGGTGGTTCCGTGATAAACCTAGGGATGGTGCGCAAGGGATCGATCTCCAATGCATTGGATAATGTGACAGAGGTAAATGCAAATGTTTCCCCTAAGAGATTTATGGAATGTACTATGAGGGGTATTCCAATATAACTCCTTATGTAGTTGTGATAGCTACATTTTAAGTATGTTATGGATGCCAAAAAATACATTTATGATTTATTATTTCTAGGTGTTGTTTGTAAATCTTATGTTTTCATGAGGTAATTAAAAGTGTTTATGTTTTGTATGTATTTATGAAAAAAAAATTTCGTTATTTGTTTTATAACCCTTACTGAGTTTTTTATGATCATCTAATGTTTTGAAATGTTTTCACAGGACTTAAAGATGAATAGGGTCAAGGAAAATTCATGCTTTCTAAAACATGGTACTAGACATGAATCTTTTTTTCAAGAGTTTTTATTTTATTAAAAAATTGGAAACTGTGTAGAATTGTCTACTTTGTTATCATTTTAGATCTAATAGTTGTGTATTAATTTTCTAAAACTTTAAACCTAAAAAGATCCCCATATGAGTTATTCATTTAAATCAACATTATTTAATGTTTATGGCTGGTTCCTTATATTTATATTATTATAATATTATTTTTACCCTTATTTACCTGATTTACCATTTAACAATGGTAAATAAAAACTATTTCAGAAGAACTCTTCATAATGTCCAAATAATAAAATATATGTATTTACATAACTTTAAAAATTTGATTTTAAATATGGATCCATTTTTAAAAATTCATCATATCGAACTAGAATAAATTAATTTAAATTTAATTATCGTTGTTAAAACCTGAAAATCAATTTCTCCGAAGTAAAAACCATCAAAAGATTAACTTGTGTTTATATCCAATTTCATTGTGAAATTACATATAATTTTAAAAAATGGATTAACTAATATAAAAATATTCCAACTAAATTTTAAAACCAATTTATAGTATAATATAACTATATAACTTATTTAGATGAAAACGATATTTTGAATTACAGTGCAGTATTTTTCATGGTTCATTTTAATATAAATTTTATCAGAAAAATACCAAAAATTATACCTAACTAAATTTTCATGAACCACCTACAAATAATAATTTAATTTTTTCTAATAGAATATATACATTTTTTAAAAACTAGATTTAAAATGGGAGTTCAATCAAATGTTGACAAAACTTCATTTTTCTAAAATTACTTCTTTTATCTAAAAAATAGAATTTGTTCTTAAATCATGTCTATAAAAGACATAAGATGAATGTTAATGTACATAAAATTTAAAATTTTGTTAATATAATTCATCACATCTAGTTTATATCCCATTAAATAATAATATTTAAATAATATATTGTTGTTTAATGAAACTTGATATTGCATACTGCACAAGCTATTGAGGACGGTAAATCTTTTGTGTAACGCCAGCCAATTCAATGTTGAAACTAGTGAAATATTACTCTAGTGTTAACAAAATACAAACATAGTTTATTTATACATTGAACAAAATCTATACTCATTGTTGTGTGTAACATATGGCAAGTCAGTTTAGTCTGAATAAAATGTTTGAATTAGTGAATTTTATGATATAAATGAAAATATAAATTTATTTGAAAAAATTTCCTATAAAATCATTGGGTTTTATAATATACCCCAATTAAAAAATGCATTTCTCCCTCAAAATTTGTTGTGGTTATAAAAGGTTTACTACTTGATTTTTTTTTCATTGAAACACATATTATAAGAAGGAATACAAAACATTCATTTTATAAAGGACAGTTATAAACATTATGGTCACCCAAAGTAACTCAACATATGGTTTACACCTAGCATAATATAGATGGGAAGTGAAAAAATAGTTATAAAAGAAAAATATAACAATCAAGTTCTAATGGAGAGTGATAGAGAACAGGGTTTAGAGAATGCTGCCAACCAAAAAGCCATAAAACTATGATGATTTAAGGGACCATATGATTCATCATATAAGAAGGTACTAGGATATCAGTTTTTTCCAATAACCTTTTCTTAAATTTTATGAACATGAGAATAAATACATAGTTGATTTCAGTATAATCTCATCATTGGTTGTGTCGTGAACAATTTCAACTTCATCTCTTATTCGAATAAATGAATATGAATTTATCATTCCTAGAGTTCTAGTAGATTGTGATAACCATATGTTTAAGGACATGTTGTTCTATATGTCTTTATCCCAAAAAGTATATCACAAGTTATCAAACATTCACAAGACCAAATATGGTGAGATAATTCATTATTCAATGTTTAAACTTTCAAAAAATGTGATATCATTAAAATCATTTTGAAAGATGAAAATCCAAAACTATAGAAAAATATTCAAAAAAATGGATTAACATTTAACTCTATATATCATAAGATATCACTTGTTGGTCACATTTCCATAATTCGATCACCTTTATTATGTATTCTCTTAATTCATAGTAATAACAGGAATTATCATATATCCTTGTTGAAAACATTCTTGTTTCCTTATTCCAAATCTTATTGGATATATTCCCAATGTGCCAAAAAGATGTATACTTCATCCATGATAGCATAACCCTATTTTAAATAACTCTATAGATTTATATCAAGAAACTATAATCATCCAATTTACTTTTTCAAATATAATATATTTTTATCCAAGCATCATTATCATAACATAAGGGACATATTAAGGGTTATATTACCCTTAATCAAGTGTTCTAAAATTATATCACCTTACCATTAAATATCTTTTCTTGGTCCTTATAACTATTCAAAATATTTGTCTAATTCGTAATTAAAAACATATAATGAAAAAACATAAATATTTCATGATTATAAAATATTATATTTGAAATCCAAAACATAAAAAACTCAATCATCCAAAATTATTATTAAAAAATTACTTATTATCCATAATCTTCATCTTTCCTAAAATATTAATATTGTATTAAGGTTTCAAAACCTCATGATTCTTTGTTCTAGTGTAAAAAATAATAGAAAAACATTATATACCTTTCACATGTCGTGTACAGTCTCTTTATCCTCAGCTATATGACCAATACATGTATCATCATCATGATTCACTTAATGATATTTCCACTTAATAAATCGATCTTCATTATTCCAATAATTTTCATATTTGAAACATTAAATGATTAACCATGTTTTATATAGTCTTGCCTGTTAACTATGACCGGAAATAAAACTATGAGAAGTACATTTTAGAGATTAAAAACACGTAATTAAGGTAAGTTACATATAATATTTCAATATATGATATATTCAGTTCAACCTAACGTTAGTCATGATTATCATAAAAACCCTAGGATTTTAACATTTTCATGGATTATCTTTAGGACATCCCTAGACACATCATTAGAATTATCTCTAGGGATCTCACTAATGTTTTCACATCCTAGTCTCCAATGGTTGACTAAAAATTTGATATTATACCGACTCTAACAGTCTGGAATAATTTTAATTGGACTAGAATTGATACATATTAGAGCACTATATGGGAGGATATACACCATGGGCTGGAAAAACCCCCATCTCCAGTGGTATCCATTTCCTCATGAAGCCCTTCGGGTGGAGATCCATGCGTTGTCCAATGTTCACATGTGAGAGTTCCCAAGGATCAGATTCATTCTTACCTCTTTTTATGTGATACCAACACTAATGTCCCATTCCTAAAATACATGGACATTAAATTTCTTTTTTGTAATACATAATACATTACAGAAATAGATTTCCAAAGACAGTATTAGTTTATTATCTTTGTAAACATGGAACCCATTCTTCTAGCTTGGGGAAAGATCATCAACATATGCAATAATGATCTTCCCCGGTATTTTTTCTACTAAAAGACATTTTTATATCCTGGGGATAATAAAATAAAAAAACTGTGAGCTGAAATCCCTAGTAAGTTTAAACATGAATAACATCATTAAAACAAAAATATTAGAATATAAAACCATGAACATAAATATTGAAAATACAATTCATGATTTATCTACATTATCATATCACCAAGGTCCATTCCCAAGGTTTAATATCACCAAGGTCCATCCCTATCGTTTCATAAATTTTTCCATGGTTATTCACCAGGGTATCGTAAAAATTAACAAGGATATTCACCAATGTATTTAAAAAATTACCAAGGTTATTCACTAAGATAACATAAAAATTACTAAGGTTATTTACTATGGTATCAGAAAAATTTACCAATGTTTTTCACTATGGTATCATAAAAAATATTATCTCTAGAGATTAATTTATTTACCCAATGAATCAGAGGGAGATATAGGTCCCACAAATCTAATAATTAAATTAATCTTATATGTTCCACAAAAACAGAAATCATTCATCATAGCATAACCCATTAAATTAAATGGGTTTATAAAACATCATCCTATCATAACCTATATAAAATAAATAGATTTCATAAATATAATTCAATAATAAACACAATAAAATCAAATTAATAATAGGGATACAAACATAACACTATTTCATCTTATACAGTGAAATAATTTTGAAAAACAGTTGAACCTAATTTCTGATGAAAATATCGTTTCTGTTAAAAACCGTTTTCTTCACTCAAAATGCTACACATTTTTTTAAAAAAAAAATTTAGTTGAAAATAAAATTTAAATCATGTAGAGGAATATTAATTTAAATAAAGTTTCATGAAACCTAAAAAAATCCATTCATTCCATATAAGTTTAAAAAAATTCTCCTTATACGTTTACCAGAAAAGTCAAAAAGTAACTCAAATTGAACAAAGAAAAAATATTCCTTTCATACCGTTTAATAACAATTCACAAAAGGGTAAAATTAACTTCATTTTTATTATAAGAATATAAAAAATATCAAATAATTTGGAAACATGAATATGGATCATAAAAATACCCCATTAAATACTTATGTATAAACAATATTGAATAAATATAATATTGAAAATGTATCCCTTACATTAGGTCTAATTTTTTACATATGTGTCTAAAACTCTTGTATAGTGGGTTTAAACATATTTTTAACTTGTAATAGAATCATTATAATATTCATGATATCATATATCATTCAATTATGACATTATATTACTTTTTTATTTATCAATTCCATGATAAAGCAATATTTTGTGTAATAATCCTTTTCTTTATCATACAAGTTTTGACTTGTTATTCATAATATTATTACATAGAAAATTATTTACTTAGTTAAATAATTTAAAATATTATTTATATATCATAAATATTCAATATATAATTATATATATTAGATAGATAAAAGGAATACACCATTCAAGGAGATGGTAGTCCATATGTACGTATTGTTTCCTTATTGAATTGAATGGAAGAAGGTAAATGAAATGTATTTATATATATACGCATATAGAAAAATAAAATATTATTATTATTTCATATATTTCATGCTTATTTATTATATATAATTTATAATCATTCTTGAATGAATAACATAAAGAATGAATCTCATCACATCACGGAGACGGTAGGTCGTACGTATGCACAAGTGACGCTATCATTCACTTATTAGTTAAATGGTATGAAATTTGATGATATATTAATTAAAAAGTCAAATTATAATGTTATATTAATTATTTAAATCCATTATACTCATCATTATACACATCCATATTTACTATTTTTTAATAACAAAATTACACCGCGACGTTGAGATAGAAATCCATACGTACGCACACATGGTAAAATTATAATTAAAAGGATGGATAAAATGAGTTTAGGGTTGTAAAATAATTATAACAACATATGATAATGTTTAAGACACTGTATTTATTAATTTTTTATGGGAATAACAAAAGAAGAGGAAGTAGAAGAAGAAAATAATATAGAAAGATATGATTAAATAATTACCTATTTTTTGAATATCTCTTTTTGACATTCACAAAAGGTCTTCCTAGTATGGATTTATACCAAAAGTGTGACCAATATGATTATTGGGGAATGTTTTGTGGATATTTGAGTAGGTGTCTTCAGATCTAAAGGGCTTCAGAGGTGTGAATAAAATATAAGGATAAGTGACCTTTTATAGGAGAGGTGATGGTCACTTTAGGAAATCTTATAATATTAATTGATTATAAATTTATTTTTGGTTTATAATAATCAAAAACCCATTTATTTAGAATATAAGATGATTATGGATCAGAATACTCTCAAACAATAGGTTTATACAAGTTTGGGTCACAAAATTAACCTTAACTTTTAGCTTTACCCTTACATAAAAACATTAACTTTTTCCATGTATTTTTATATTTCTATAATATATGTTTACTATAGTTACTATAAAATTCCAGGAGAACCTCAAGTAGATAATTAATGATATTTTTAAGATGATATAAATTATTTTTCAAAATATTTTATTTCTAGGACTATTATATCATTTAATATAATATTATTTGTTTTAAAATCTAATATATGAAAATTTTGGCAATATTTAGTAATTTATTATTGTTAATGTCATAAAAACAAGATTAATTCTAACGAAAGGCATTAGCTCGTCACTCAAATGTCAATGTCATCCAAAAAGTTAATGGAAGGAATAAAACTGTTCAAATTATATTTATTTTCATATTTATAATATCATTTATTTGAGTATTTCATTAATAATGTAATCACTAAATCATCATTGTGTCAAAAATAAATTAAATTATTTAATGTCTAAAAATTATAAATAAAATACCCTGATGTAGGAAATATTTTTAGTTTTATTATTACGTAATTATAGTCTAATATATAATTTATATATTCAAAAAAAGTTTTTAGAAGAAATATTCATGTTTATGTTATATTTTAATTTAAATTAAATTAATTATTATAACATGTCATTTTCACACTGAAGTGGTTATCAAATGCCAAAAGTTCAGATTAAGGATTGTTTTGGTCACCCATGACTAATATAATTGGATTAGGAGACATGTTAGGGTAGTTTTATATTATTATAATATTATTATTTACCTTTATTTACCTTATTTATCCTTTAACCATGGTAAATTAAAATAATTATTGAAGATACTATTCATAATGTCCAAAAATAAAAGGTTCTTATTTAATAAATTGAAAAAATATTATTAAAAATATGGAATCATTTTTGTAAATTGAAAACACATAATTAGAAAAAATTATTATAATATTAATTCCCATTTTCAAAACTAAAAATCAGATTTTTAAGAATTAAAAACTATCAAAATATTGACATGATTTTATAATCAATTTAAATGTGAAATTACTTACAATGACCAAATTTTAATTAAATGATAAAAATATTAATCCAATTAAACTTTAAAACCAATTAAAAATATAATCTAAATATATAAACAAATTTTCCGCTAAGGCAATTTTGAATTACAATATATTATTTTCATTATTAATTAAAAGATGAATTTTATCAGAAAAAGAGCAAAAATTTAACCAAAGAAAATTTTGATATACCTCCTCCAATTAAGAAGTTTGTTTTTTCAAATAGAATATATAAATGTGTTAAAAACTAAATTTGAAATTGGTGCGCTATCAAAAAGTGAAAAAACAGTATTACTTCAAAAATATTTCTTGTATCTGAAAATTTGAATTTTTTCTTATATCATGTCTAAAAAATAGATAATATTAATGTTAATGTTATATAAAATTAAAAATGTGGGTAATAATATGCATAATGGATATTTTATATCTTATTAAAAGATAATTTTTAGTAATATATCATTGTTTAGTGACAATCGGTTTTATGTACTACGCAAGCTATCGGGGAAGGTCACTCTTGAGTGTAACAAAAGACAAGTTAGTGTTGCATGTATTCAATGAATCTTTTCATGTCACGTATAAGATAATACAAAAATATGTCATTTATACACTAAAAAAAATTTATAATCAGTTTTTTTGTGTATCATACACCAAATCGGTGTTGTGTGTATTATACGACAAGCCGGTTTAGTATAAAAGGAATGTTTCACTATGTGTATTACAAGACATAAATGAAAAATTTTAATTTATTTAGAAAATGGTCCATAAAACTCAGTGTGTTAAAGAATTTTGAAAAATTATGAGATACTGCCAACTTGACCCACCTTTAGCGGATTCACTACCTGTAGGATGTCCCACAGTTAGCTGAGAGACCAGTGGTATAGAAATTTGGATAAGTATAAAATGTTACACTACTAGTAAAATACACATCTAGTGTCACACCACTAGTAAAAGTCCCCACAAAAATTGATACACCATTAAAAAGACACAGTGAAATAATTTTATCACCCTCCTAGGTCTCAACACCACTTGTTCTCAAAATTATCATTTTGAATTAATTTCTAGTATGGCTTGTTTATTGAATTTAATGAAAATAGTTATTTTAATGATTTATTCTTAATGGATTGATATAATGAATTAAAGTACATTTCATCCCTTATTATTAGGATAAAAAATATCTAGATGCTCATATGGATACTCAAGCATGCTACTAATAAAAATATAAGTAGGACCCCCAATGAAAAACAAAGAGAGTAAAATGTGAAGTGAATGAGAGCTCATATACTGAACACACACTGAGAAGAACAGATTTGTAAGAAGTCACCCGACTGTTCCTTCTCTACTCGACGGTGGAATCCAAATTTACATACACATATACTATCTTCCTGTAGTCAAGAACAAAAGTGTCTATGAAACTTTTTTCACCTAATGTTTTTTAAGAAACCCGCTCAAGCTATATAGAAATTAAAAATCAAGAGCCATGCATTTTACAACATAAGATACTATGAAAATATATCCCTTCATTATTTTAGATTGGATAGTTTGTTTATTTCTTATTACATTATGAGTAGTGTGTGTGTGTTTCTCTATTTATTTCACATCCCAAAATCTTCTATTATAACTAGATGATACTTATATATCATTCTTATATCATTTAACACCTATTTTCCCACAAAAAATATGGAAGTGTTCGTGTGTGACCTGTTAAATTTTTTCTCTCACAACAACAATATATGTGGTCTTATGTGACCTATTATATTTTGTACTCCCATGGATAATAGTGGAAGAGGTCCTATGTAACATGTTGTAATTTTTTCTCCCATGGATAATAGTGGAAAAGGGATTGTGTGATCTAGAATGTTGTATACTGTTGTAAAACATAGATCTAGTTTATATTTCAATCTATTTATTTATATAAACTTATTTATGTTAGGTGATCACCTAGTGGAAAGGACTAAGTCTAAGCTTGAGACTAAACCTCATGTATTCAATATTACACTACATGTTTTATTTTGTTTCATTTTGATTCTATTGATAAGAGAAGAAAATTGTTTTAAACTATTTAAAAAATTAATACATTGATAGTTAACCTTAATTAGTAAATTTATAATATTATAACTACTTAAATTGATTTCAAAGGATTACGTAATATTGTATATTATTTATATGAGACCTAATAGATATTTAGGAAAATTATTTAATGATTTAAATTTATAATGATATGATATTTTGGTTAAAAATGTTGTTATAAATTATTTGTGTGAATCATTTTTAATCCATTTTGAATAAAAACATTTTATTGGGCACTAAATTCAACCCCTCTTGAGTTACTCCCCCCGACAAAAAAATTTTATTAATGGATTACGTTTTGGTATCAGGGTTTTTCTAAAACATTCAATTATGATTTTATTTGTGTTTCAAATATCGGAAATTTGTTTCATTTAAAATTTTATAACATTAAATGGTTTCTAGAAAAGATGGTTTTATTCTAAAATACCTACTATTTTTAGTGGTGAGAATTATGATCAAAGGAAACATAAAATTTAAATACACATTGAGAGTATGAGTTTTGAAATTTGGAATTCAATGAAAGATAAATACTCTATCGCTGCAACTGTATGAAAGGATAGGGATGATCCTAAAAATCATTCTTAAAATAACACTTGTAAAAAATGATTTCCCTTTAATATGCATTATGATATGATAAATGTAACAGAATATATGTCTGCAAAACTGCATATGGAATTTTGGATACCTAATTTATTTCAAATGAGAGAACAACTAATGTAAAAGAGATAATACTAAACACATATAATATTACGTATGATATCATTATGATCAATCATGTTGAACCTATCTCTCACATGTATCTTAGGTTAAATGAGATTTTAAACACAATTTCACCATGCATAAATCATGTATCTGATAAGGACCTGATCATATGAGTACTTATATGTTTACTTAATAGATGTAGAGGCACATCTATGTCAATTAGAGAGTCATGTGATATCTGTAAGATACTTTTCAAAGTGTTGATCGTTAATCTGATGATTTTTGAAGAATTTTTAAGAGTTAATAGTGAATATGATAAATATCCAATGAAAAATTATATATCCATTAAGAATAATTCATCTAAGAAAAAAGAATATGGGGTGTTCAAGCTGTAATTTCAAGTGATGGTGTGTCATCATCAGATAGTTATGGGGATGTGGCCCATGTATCTACATAGTTTAGTTAATTTAATAGTAATTTTTTTTTCATAAATACAAATTATAATGGAAAATATGACTCCAAGGGAACCAAGAAGGGAGTGTGGAATATTGATTTAAGGAGTTTGTCTTTTTTGAGAGTAAGAGGAAAGACCAAGAAAAAGATGAGTGACCAAATTTGAAGTTAAAAAATATGTATACTGAAAAAGAAAATAAGATATTGAAAGGACATGAAAAAAACATGTAGTTCCTCAAAAGGTAGCTCCAATGATTGTAATTCATCACCTGAAGAGAATCAAGATAAAAAAAAGTGCATTTGAAAAAAATCAATGAGGTACCTACTATTTATAATGGTTTACCTAGGCATAATGATCATATTTATCATAATTATTATAATTAAATAATTATGATAATACAAATAAGTAAGAAATGTTTGGATACTATAGAATGAAGAATGTTACATTTCAAAAACTTATGGACGAATACAACATTCCTAATATACATCATGCTTTATATACTAGCATTAAATATGATATGTCCATTGAAAAGAAAAATAATTCTAAAATATTAAAAGATAATACTAAACATACTAATTAAATAGATAAACTAATGATGGACTTGGACAAATTCACTAATGGTTGAGAAATTCCCACATAAATTTTCAAAAAGAAATTTTCACCTAAATATTTTTTCAGTCAAGGATATCAACCTAGACATAAGAGACTATTAAAGAGTGACATTTTACATAATTTAAAAATAGAAATTTATACTACTATATATTTTTCTATAGGTTATAACAAAGAATTTTATTTTAAAAGGCTTCAGTTTGTTTATAAGAAAGGTATAAGAAATATGGGTTCCAAAAGCCTAATTACTGACATCTCTAGACCAAAACAAAACCAGGTACCAAAATAATTTCTTGTATAAATTATGTTTTGTAGTAAAAAATATACTAAAACATCATGTTTGATTATATTGTAATAAGATATATTTTTTTCTATACATATGACAAGAAATTATTCATTATTTAACAACCTTATTATGTTTGATGATTGTTATGTCAACTAGAGTGATAATGAAAAAGGGAAAGCATTGGCCTCAGCCACATTGAAAACAATAATTATATTTTAATTTTTAAATTATTATTTTTTTATGGTTTGATGTATAAAGTTATATGTTAGTCACAATTATGGGATGATGTTTTTCATTTAATGATTGAAAATATTGGATAAAATGTTAATGATTCTAAAAATGCTTTAATTTTACTTCCTTGAGGAATGGAAATGTTTATACTATTGATTTTAATTCATTAATTTCTCAAAATGTTTCATACTTGATAGATTTTCACAAATAAATTGAAATTTATCATAGGATAGTAGTCCTTTTAATCATTCACCCACTTAGAAATCATACAAGGTAAGGTTATGTCAAGGATCTAAAAAAACTCGAATTCCGAAATGATAATTTCTATAACCTCTATTAAAAAGGGAAGCAGTAAAAATTTTATTTTAAACTGAAGAAATAAGTCACGACATCTCAAAATCTAGAGTTGATTTATATGAATTTATTTGTACTATATTTAAATTCATGTATTAATGGGGATAATTATTCCATTATAACTGTAGATGATTTTCTAGGAACAATATGGTATTATTTTTATATAAAAATAGTGATTCTTGTTCTTATATTTAGAAGTATTCTAAATGTGTTGAAAAAATTAGAGGACATATAAATAATACCTTAAGACATGACTATGTCCATGAGTTTCAAATTCACTACTTTTGATATATTTTTTCTCAAAAATAGCTACACTCATAACTTCTTTTCTCTTTTAACCCCTAACAGAATAGATTTATTAAAAGAAGGAATAAAATACACAAAGAGATGAAATGAACCATGTTAAGTGGGTATGAACGACCTATATATTTTCAGGAAGTGGCTATGAATACAACCAATTACATCATTAATAGAGTTCTAATTATACCAATTTTGAAGATGACCCATTATGAGCTTTGGAATAATGGAAATCCTAAGGTCATTTAACTTAGTGTTTTTGGTTTGAATGTATATAATATGTTTAATAAAGATAACATTGAAAATTTGTCTTCCAAAAGAGATGAAAGCATTTTCTTGTGTTATTCAATTTCCATAAAATCCCATACAGTTTTAAATAATATGACTAAGACAATGAAAGAATATTTTTATGTAAAATTTGATGAATCATATCCACATGAGACATAGACCTCCCTATAAAATATTAAGGATGATATTTCTTCTCTGATTTTGAATTCTAATCCTTCTAATTCTATTATTAATGATGCAAAAATATAATCCAGTTATATAGAATTTCTTATGCTTCTTGAATCTGAACCTGAAGAAAATCTTCAAGTGAATAGTCATTTCCTATAGTAATTAGAACCCTCATGTTTCACCACTTAGATTTTATTTTAGGAGATTTAGATATAGGTACATTGAAAATATATTCTCGTAAAAATCATGATTAACATGAAGGAATATTATCTCAACTAGAACCTAAGAACATCAATAAATCCTTTAATGATGAATTCTGGGTGATTGAAATGCTAGAAGAATTGAATAAATTTGAAAGAAACAAATTATGTGAAATAATTAATAGAAAAAAAAGAAATCATTAATATAAGTACTAAATGGGTGATTATAAATGAGGTAGACGAGTCAATATTGATATTTAAAAACAAGGGAAGACTAGTTACACAAGTTTATACTTAGGGAGAAGAAATAGACTATGAGGAAACATTTTTACTATTTTACTGACACGAATCCATTATAATTCTTCCTTTCAATAAAGCATATCTAGATTTCACACATTACCAAATGGATGTCAAGAGTTATTTCATAAATTGTTTTATAATTAATTATGTTTTTTGAACAAACCAATGGTTTTAAAAACCTCCATTTTCATGAAAATGTTTTCAAATTTACTAAATACTTATATAGTTTAAAACTTCATCCTAGGGCTTGGTATGATAGTATCAACAATTTTATAAATTCAAAAGGATTTTCAAAATGTATACGAAATATAAATCTTTTTTATAAAATTATTTTCAAAAGATGTTTTAGTAATACTAATTTATGTAGATAAAATAATTTTTGGATATTCTAAAAATTCGTTATGTAATTATTTTTTCTACAATAATGTAAAATAATTTTGAAATAAGTTTTATTAGTGAAGTTAAATTCCTATAAATAAATAAGGAATCGTTTTAAATCAATGTAAATATAAAAAGGATTTTTAATAATTATTTTAACTTGGATAACACTAATAGTAGTGATACTCAAATGTGTACCTCTTTTAAGATTAATCATAATGAAGATGGGAAGCTATGGATCCAAACTAGTTACATATGCGTGATTAGAAGAATTCTTTAATTGAATAAATTTCCTCCTTATATATTTTATTGTGTGTGTATGTGTGCTTCTTTTAAAGGTAATCTAAAAGACAGACACTTTGTTTTTGTTAGAATAATTTTCATATAACTCAAATATTCAACCAATTTACGATTGTTTTACCTTAGAAGGCAAGATTTTTATTTAATTAGTTATTATGATGTTGATTTTAGTGTATGTAAGTTATATTGAAAAATAACTTCTCGAACATGTCACTTTTTAGGCAGGTCTCTGGGTTCTAGGTGTAGTAAGAAAGTAAATTCTATTCTACTCTCTACTACTGATGAGGAATACATGGTTGTAGGTAGATTCTATAAAATAATTTTATGGATGAAACATAGATTACTAGAATTTGGATATCAATTGTAACATGTCCCCTTATATTTTGACAATAATAGTGCTATTACCATTTCTAATAATCTTATATAAAATTATAGGAAAAAAATAATTGATATAAGAAATAAATTTATGAGATATAATTGTCAAAAAGTTTATATCAGTCTTGAATACATGGGTACAAAACATAAATTAGCTAATATTTTTACCAATCCGTTAATTATTGATAGAATAATCTATATCAAACATGATCTAGGATTGACTAATTTTGAATATGATTAATTTTCTAAGATAACACCATTGGGTATGACACACCATCGTGGTTGTCTCGCAATTTTTAATTTATCACCACTCTGGTTGTATCACCTTTTTAAACATCACACCATTGTTTTTTATGATTTTGAAAATTGATTGCTTCAAAAAAATTGGTCCACCAGTTTTTTATTCATATGATTTATTTTAATTTTCTAACCTAATACTAATATTTTATCGGTGTATAAATTTTATTTACATTTACTTTTTTTCAAATAAATAAATCACAAATGATATTAATAAAATGATTGTCTTTTTCAAACACGCCTTATTTCTCATGCTATTCAATTCTCTCTAAGGCTGAAATAAACCCTTCATCTCCCAAACTATACTCCTTCAAACATTCTCTCAATATCCGACTAAGCTTACCAAGCCGATATTGATGGATAGAGTGTGGTATCATTTTGAGTCTTCACCGTCATAGTCACGAACAACTAGGAAACAAAACATTGAGCTGAGTGTTAATGTTCCTGGAGAACTAGGTATCCCAAAGTTGTCAAGAAGAGTTGTTTTATATGAAACATAAGTTAAATTATAGTCTTTAGTATCAATTTTGTCATTAATATTTAAAATTACTCTAGATACACGGTTGGTTAGATTGGTTCTCTTCAAATGAGAGGCTATTCTATCCTAATTTAGTTTATGAGTTCCATCTGCATGTGGAGTTTTATATTAACCTAGATGATGCTATCTGAAAAATGAGTTGTGTCAAAGGACACATAATAGGGTTTTCATTTATGAAATGAGTTTAATGTATGAAGGTACCCCACGACAGTGTTTATGATGATTATTGAGGTACAATACGTGAAGGGTGTGAAGTTTTTGTTTATGAATATTATTTAACTGAACTAAATGGTGATAGAATAACCAAAAGACCGATAGATTATGAGTTATATGTGGAATGAACAATACTAATCAAGTTTATATAGTAGAGTTATTCCCAATAAACGGGGACTTTCCCACCTTAATGTATTTGGATATCAGTTTAAAATATCATTTAAAAATAGTGAATACGATTAATTTATAACGATACAATATGGTTCACCTATGTGAAATGATCAAACCCACTTCATGATATATTTTCATGATTTAACCAAAGTTTTTCAAATACTTAATGAAAAAAATGTGTAATTTTTAGATGATAAGTAGTCTATCATATTATGTAGTGGTGTTTGTGTTTCAAAATGAATTATTTCAAGAATGAGAATCAGTTATAACCCCTAGAAGAAGCATTGGGTAGCTGATATTGACAAAATGAATGTATATTTTAACCCTGTGAATCATCCATCTTGGATAAGGGATATTGTTGACCACAGTTTATAACCTGATGAGGTTTTTATTTATTCAGATGAGGATGATGATGAGGGTACTGCCTAAAAACAAGAAGTGGACAAAGGTCTTTCAGTTAACAAGGTGATTGACCACAAACTGTCTCTAAGATCACCAACTATTACTTATATTGATCCTAGAACTCCTAAGAGACTTCCCAAAAGAGGAAAATTAGTGAAAAGTGATAATTAGGAAACTTATGTTTGTAGTTATGTGGAAATAACCTTATATCTACTTTCTTCTCATGTTTTATCTATAAATATAACATACTTGAATGTTGACGTGGGCCCATCCTTTAAGAGAAAAATGGAAAATATTGTAGGTTAAAATCTCCAGGTGTTGAGTTTGTTTCTACTGATAAGACCATTTTTTAGTCTACTCTGTCCGAAAAATGGTAGTGATTTCTTATGTCTAGAAACATGTAGATGAATAAATAATGAAAGTTCTTATTTCTAGTGAGAAATATGTTGATTATTTCTAGTCAGTTAATGATTTTTCTTATATTGATCTGGATTTTGAGAGGTATATTATTGTATAATCGGAAACTATTATCTGGAAAATTGATTTTTAGATGAAAAATCATCACGATGTTGATGAAACTATTGATGTTTCAGAAAGTACTAATGCACAGAGAAATGTTGAAATTCCTGATTCAGTAACTAATGTAGTTTTACATACCATTGTGGAATCCCCTGTTGTTAATGTTTCTGAAAGTTGGATTGATCCAATGTTAGAGGAATATTGTAAGTTATAATATGAAGTTGTGAGTCCAAAAATGGATGGTGGACATGACGTTTGAGATAATTGAGGCCCTTAGGGGTCAATGTCCCATAAAAATGATGTTGATGATCTGCTAAAGAAATTTAATATTTATAGGGAACCTAAACATAATTCTTTAGTCCATGCGTTTCTAGTGGATATAGTCACTAAAGGTTACATGGATGTTTTAAATGAAAAAATACTTTCATGTTTTGATAAGGATTTGAGGAATCAAGATCCTCTACTCACTAAGAATATTGGAAATGATGAAAGATATCTTTTTGAGTTAGTTACTCAGCATATTCAACTAAATATGATGAATCATTTTTATGAGACTGAGATTGAAAATAAAAGGATAAGTAATGACATAGAAATAGTAAAATATTTGTTTGATGATTTAGAGCCTAATTTTACAAATTACTCGAATGGAATCCTTAAAATTCTTATGGTTAAATCTTCAGAGACTTATTTCGATATTGTACATCAATTTTATGTTGATACGATGAAATCCTTGGTTAGAGAAGAACTTACAGCTATTTTCTAGGGACCTTCATGTGGTGAACATATCATTCCATTAGAATTTTGAAGATGTTTGATATCTGTAATGAAAATGATCAAATGAGGATAAAGAGTTATATCATGGATATGAAATCACATAGAAAGAAAATTACCAAATACATTAAATATTATCTCTAAAGAATTTATACTAACCATGATATGGATTCTTATAGTAAAATTTTGGATGAGAATTTTATAATTCCACCTATTAACCAAGAAATTTAATGAAAAAGTCCGACCGTTGAAGTAGATTACTCCATTGATGAATCACTTTATCAATGAGAAAGTAGATTTATTATTTTCGATGGAGAGTGGTGGTCCGATTATAATGGATTTAATAATAATTATGAGACTATTTCTCTATGTACATTTCATGACTATTATGGATCAGTAAAAAATTCCAATTACCTGATAAAAATGACTAAGACTAAGATTTACTAGGGATCCATCTACACATATTCATGCCAGATTACAACCCATCCCTCTTAACTCAAACCAAGATATGAGAAAAATCAAACCAATAATTATTATATTTCCTCAATCTCCTCAATATAAATTAAGAATCCCAACTAGAATTCTAACAAGCTTTTCTCATGGTTCTTCAGACCCCACTGCACCTTCCATATCAGATCAAGAGAATGCCCATGAGAATTCAAATGATCATATAATCCATTATACCCTGCCTTGAAAATGTGGTTGAATTAGACATTATATTTTTATGGGATTGATTTGTAGTAACATTATTATTTCAAAATTTTAATTCCTTTTCATTTTCTTTATTAATGATTTATTCTTATGTTTTTTATGTTACCTTTCTTAATTTCTGTAATTTTATTAATTATACTTATGATTTCTCTTTTTGATAATCCCAAAAGGTGGAGAAGGTGAAACGTAGGACATTAATTTTATGATTTTGTTTCTACCTATTATAATGATCTTTATTTAATATTATCTCATCTATTTATTTGACATGACACTGATATATATGAACTCTAATATAATTTCTCTTTGTAATCGTGATTTGATCATAAATTTGATGGAATGAATTTTTTTTTCCTTTGATTCCATGATTTGTGATCATTAAAAAGGGGGATATTGTTTAACTCCTTGTATTAGTGATCACTAAATCATGATACTAATGATATTAATAAGATTTTATTTTCTTTATTCATATTATAATCTAATATAGGTGATGAAAATTTAAAAGTACGAGACACTACCAAGGATGACTCACTGTTAACCATATCACAACACCATCGCCTATGTGTCACCAATGACACAGCACAATAACAACATGGAATGTTGGAAAAGTACTGAAGTGAACAACCACCAGGATTTCATACCATCAGAATGTAATATTGGACAATTATGAGATACCACAATCTTGACCTACCATTTGAAGAGTCGCCACAAGAGGAATGACTCACCGTTAGCCGTGACACTTCCAAATTAAAATTTTGGCTAAGTATAATATATCACTACTCCAGTATAAGTCACCTCCAGTGTCACATCGCCAGTACAAGTCACCTCCAGTATTGAGACACCATTATAATGACACACTTCAAGAATTTTGTTATCATTCTAGGACTCACTATCAATATTTCTCAAAATTTTCTTTTTAAATATCTCAGAGATAGTTTATTTAATTTAATGAAAAATGTTATTTTACTAACAGTTTAATAATGGTTTTATAGAATTAATTAAAGTATCTGTTAGCCCTGAGTATGAGGATGAAAAATTTCCAAGTTCTCATGTGGTTCTCTTGCATGCTGGAGATAAAAATATAATCAGACTCTCTAATAAAAAACAACGAGTGTATGAAGTGAAGTGAAGGAGATCTCACAAAAGGAACACATATAAGGAAGAACCTGATTTCATGAACATACCTTCTTCATTCATCTCTACTTGAATAAGGATTCCAAATCTCAAAACACATCTACCTCCTTTCTAAATTTATGAACAAAAGTGTTTACGACCCACAATTCTACTAATGTTTTATTAAGAACCCAAATCATGATACACTTCTAATCAAATGAAATAGTCATGAGGTACACTGTATAAGAAACCTAGAATCTCAATCCCATCATTTTTATATTTATTATATTGATTATTTCTTTTATATTATGAGTATTGCAGGTGTTTCTCTATTTTTTACAACACACTATCTCCTGCTATAACTGGTTGATATATAGATATCTTCTTAACATGTTTTACACCTACTTCCCATAAAAACTTTTGAAGAGGTGCTATGAGTACTGTTGTATTTTTTTCCCGATGGAAGCTATTGAAGAGGTATTGTGTGACCTGTTATATTTTTTTGTCACTCATATGAAAGTGGAAGAGGTCCTATGAGTAATATTGAACTGTTTTCTTCCATGAATAACAGTGGAAGTGGCCTTGAGTGGTATGTATAGTTTTAATCTATTATAAAACTTCAATATAGGTTGTAGATCAATCTGTTTATTTATATAAACATATTAATGATAGGTGATCAAAAAGTGAAGAGGAATATGTCTCATATTGAGACTGATCCTCTTGTATTCAAAATTATATATCATGTTTTATTTTGTTTCATTTGGTTAATATTTGTTAAAATTGAGAATTTTTTTAAAATATAAAAAATCAATACATAGATTTTTAACATTAATTAGAGTATTTATAATATCTTATTTTTTAAAATTTATTGTAAAGAATTAAGTAATATTTTATATTATTTATCTGAGACCTAATCAATATTTTATGAAATATTTTAAATAATTGAAATTTATAATTATTTTATGTGATTGTTATCTAGGATATTTTAAATTTTTTTGGGTGAATACTTTTTAATCAAATTAAAACATAAATTTTTATTGGGTACTCCATTCACTCCACTCATGAGTTACACACTCAGACCAATAAAAACCAATCTTCATCAATGAGAAAAGGATACACTATATTCCATAGTCACTATTTATATTGATAATTTTTATGAGTTATTGATTTTATTACCTTCATAAATATTATTATTAACTAGTTATTAATCATCCTATGCACATTTTTCAAAATTTTACATTATCACTATTTAATACATCTCTCTAGTAATGTAATATTACTAAAATTGAAATCATTGTAAATTAATTATCTGTTATAATAATGTTGTACAAAATAAATATCTACAAAAGTAAAATTTCAGAGATAATTTTAAAACATATTTAACATGTTGAATGATAAAATAGAAATATTTATATAATATTACATTTTTAATATTATTGTTTTCTTAATAAAATATATTTGATTTGATAAGTAAATAATATTTATCATAATGTTAAATAAATTTTAATTTATCATGAAATTTTATTTCTAGAATGATTTATCAATAGATGATAAATCAACAGTTAATTAGGAAAATTTTTTATGAGTCTCCCTTAGATCAAGATGAAGTATCAACTGTTTTCATTCTATTTATCTATTTTTTTTTAATTTTTTCTCTATAATTGAACCAAATGAAATCTTATATACTATATTTTTTATATTTATAGTCACATTCATTTGAGCGGTATATATGGAATGGATAACAATAAAATTATCCACACAATCATAGATTCTTAAACTATACAAGATATAGTTAATACATATATCATCAATAATTAAATTACTTATAATTTGTATATTTTATAAAATTCATTCATCATAATAAAAATAAATAAATCTAAACATACATTGGCCAATTAGATAATGATTACTAAGAACATAATATTTTAAAATTTTATTTATATCTTGTTAAATATTATGATATGTGATATCATATAAGTAAATAATCAATAATTCAATCAGAAAATAAATATTATAAGATCATGAGTTTTTATATAATATTTTTGAATTTAATTAAGAAAACACAAATAAAAATTTGGTGGAAGAAATTTTCAACATCACATAAAAATACATGAAACATCTACCATTATTATTTGATAAATCATACTTTTGTTAACTTCTGATACAATGTTTAATTGTCTCACCACTGGTATGATATCCATTTTTTACAATGTTATCCACATTTAAGAGAGTGGTACATGGGGTATGGAGTTATAAAAAATTAATCATGGAAACACATGTCCATATATTATAATAGAATGGGGTCATTAGTATATAATCAATAATGAAATAAATATATATTTTTATTAATTATAAAAAATTTCAATAAATACTATTAAAAAAATAAATCCAAAGATACATTATTGGGTACAGATAATCCAAGAAGGTGTGGGTAATGGTCTATAAGAAAAATTCCCAGCAAAATTTATTAAATAAATGAAGTATATGCAACAACGAGGGTTTAAATGTAATCTAAAAACATCGCCACTTATATTGAAAATGTGAAATATTAACAAAAGAATCATTGAGAGAAAATAACCAGTAAAAATTTTAGTCCCCAACTACATTATTTTATAGATTATCATTAATGATATTTACCTCCCAATAATTGTGATTTACCATGAAATTAATATTCTATAGGTTTCTTGAAAACTCAACCAATTCCTAAAAGTTATAAAATGAGACCAATGATGATCTAATATTCAATAGGATGGTAATCGAGGATGTGTAACTTCCAATTCAATGTTTATCCCATCAATTGTGCCTAAATAGTTAATAGTAGATATGAATCCCTAGAGCATAGATTTGAGGGAAATGTAATTTCTATGAAAATAATAAAGGTACCCCTAAATGAAACCTCTGATAGTTATAAAAATAGAACCAAATCCAACATTTATAGGTTCACCAAGAGCCTCACTATCACATTAAATTAGATCCTCAAGGAGATGGGAGGGGAGGTATCCATATAGAAAAATTTGTTTAACGAGGATTCAAGGGGATACTACTAACACCTATAAGATTTATTGAAATGAAATATTCCATAACATTGTTAAATTTTGATAATGATCATTCAAAAATTAATCAATAATATTATTTTCTAAATTTATTATCAATATTCATAATATTTTACATAATATTTATATAAATTGACAAATATAAAAATTAATTAAAATTATTCAAACATTAATTAAATAACTTACATAATAAATGAATAAATAAAACTAATAATTATATTTTTACCAAAATTAAGAAATTTTAAATCATATTTCTTAATAATAATGTAAATTAAAAAAATGAGTATAACTCCATTTATCTTGTAGAATAATTTTATATATAATTAAAAAAATCAATGATATCAATATACTAATAAGAGAGAAAAATAAGGAATAAATATAAGTTATTGACCTTTTATTGCGTTATTATGGGTTTTATTAATGATGATCATAAATCATTAGAATGAGAAAATTGGATTCAGTGAACATGGTTTACACAATCCATTATAGTGAAACACAACTTTTGTGTTGAACTTATATTTTGGCTCTGTAGTCAAAACATTTTTTTTGACTATATATTTTTTTTGTGAAAGAAGACTATAGAAGCCTTATTGTTCTTTTACATCATTCATGAATCATATTCAGAATATTATTAATAATCTATTAAATGCTTTTGGGAATTTCTTTTTACGCATCCACTAAACCATTTCATTACAAAATATGTCACCTAACATGAAAAAATATTATTTTTCCAAAAAATAAAATTTATAAAACCTTATTTTAAGACACATGATTATTTCTATAAGTTTCCGGTCAATGACAAAAAAATAGTATACACAATATTTTTTTATATACAAAAATAGATGTTCATTCTTGAGAAATTATTAATTTTATATTAAAAGACAGATATACTTGTTCATTTTTAATAGAATTTAATGTTATAGGAAATTCCAACCATAGAGTTAGATTTTGCGTACAAATTTAAAATAAGGTAATCATGGTCACAATTTATTATTTATAATTATAAATATATAAAATAATTTAAAATGTTGATCAGTTTTGGAAAAAATAGTTAAATTTATCTTAGAAATAAACCTAAAAAAAGTTAAAAAGTAGTACAAAATACACATGAAGGATATAAAATATAGTGATCATTGGATTATGAAAATCTGTATCTCTTTCATTGATATTAAATTATTTTAATAATACATCATATAGAATATTTTATAATTTTATTATCCTTTTCTAAGAGAGTATCACTGTTTAGGTATGGATAACAGAATAGATTCTTTATTACAAATCAATTATAAGTTGATGCCAATATAAAAAATAAATATTATATATAAGGACACACATTATTTAATAATAAATTCATAATACAATAAAATTTTATTTTGATTTAATAAAAAATAAAACCTGCAAATGGTGGAATGACTGGTTTCACAAAATAAAGGTACATAACCGTAAACAATAATCAAAATAATAATTAATGTTTATTAATAATAATATATTATAAATGATTGATAATAATTAATTATAACTGTTTACATAAAGAACACAAATAATAATACAAAACATTGATAGCATCTGAAAACTTATGGGCAATAATCCTTAAAAAGAAAAATAGATATAAAAATCAGAATCATAATAAAAAATGATATTATAAATGGAATAATTTTTTAATGAAATATGAAATCATATAATAAATCACACATATAAATATAATTTCAATTTGGGAGAATTTATTAAAATTATTTAGTGTAAATTATTCCTTACATGAGCATTAAATAAATAACAAATTAGATATTAGATATTAAATATTTTACTATTGTATGTAACTGTGATAAAACTATTAAAAATATTTGATAACCACTATAAATATTATATCTATATATGTAAAAAAGCTTTATGAATTGAGAAATTTTACGTTAATATTTATATATTCCTTTCAAAATAATAAAAATTCAGTTTAATTAATTCACAACATCTTTAATCTGAATATTTTATTAATAATATAAATATTTTTTTTATTTCAACTGATAATTAAAAATATAATATAATGATCATATTTAAAAAAATTAATATAAAATATGGAATTATTTCATATAAATTATGAAATGGTAAATTATTTGGATATTTATATGAATAGAATAATATGAGGGAGAACATTCAATATAGGAAAATACAATAAATATTTTGTGAGGTATATATAGGACTAATATAATTAATCAAAAAAATCATGGAATAATTTAATGTAAAATGATTAATATATTACCAAAATCCAAAATAATATTTATTATTAATGATTCTGATATAAAATTTTATTTTTTAATATTTTTCATCATAATTATCATCATACTCTATAAATAAATACTCACAACTCTATACAATTAATCTTTTAAAAAATATTATTTTCATTGGAATTTCTATTCATAAAACTATATCTTAGTTATATATTGAAATATGATAATATGTGAAGTGTCTAATGTTCAATTATGAATACATGAAACAAGTTTTATGCCATAGGCTTATATCCCTTCACTTACATTCAAATTTTCCTTATAAGTTACTTTTTTAAAAAATTCTTTTTCATATTAATTAATCCAGTATATTTTAGGTTATATAATATCTTTTTATCTGTTATTATTTTAATAGTATTGTAGATATATATATAAATAAAAAATATCAGCCTATGAAGGAGATTTTTAGTATATATAGTGAAGAGAAATAAGATCCATTAGGATCACTGAGCATGGGTGAATCACTAATCTTACACAACTTTATACGATTATTATTTTTAAATTAATTCAAGGAGTTATTGAATAAATTATTTTAGTGTTATAAAAAAATAAACTTCTTAATTACATCATGTATTTCTAAATATAAACCAATGAAAAACGCTGATGAACATTTTCATATTTATGAGGTACACCCCTATATATGACTCTCTATCCACTAGTATAGAATGAGTGGAATATTAGTAAATAAAATTATACATTGTATATTATATAGAAAATAATAATAGTGAGAACATAAATTCTACAAAAATTTCTCCCTACACATCTAATACTTCTACTAAAAAAAATAATCTGCTTATCCAAATAAATAAAAATAAAAAATTATTTTCTTATTTTTTGGATAATAATATATTCTTATTCATGATTTAAATCATAGGGAATGATTAATAGTATACATTTAATCTCTATAATTTAGATCTCTGATGAATTATAATTATTCCATTGAATCGAAATTAATGATAATAACCCTTCTTATCCTACCCAGTGGTGATGTCTATTGCTCAAAATAATTTTTTTAGATAGAAGTATTTTTTATTCAAATATATCAATGTAACAAGAATATTAAAATAACTGATATATTATTATATAAATTTTAAACACAAGAAAACTATCAAATGTATTATCATTTTTATTCATTATGCTCCTTATCTCTATAATACAAAAATTATAGGTTGTCAATATATCTATAAATTTAATTTTGAAATAGAATACTTCATATAAAATTGTTTTCTATAATTCATTATACCTAATATTATTTAAAGTTCCTAAAGATATTAAATGTTACAAACCACTTTTCTCAAACATATTTATCGATATATAATGATTATTCAGGTTTTTATCAATATTTTTGAGACTTTTTTCATTTTAATGAATGATGAACAAGTTCAAGGATAATGTAAAATGATTCTTCAGTTAAAAAAATCTAGTAAATACTCATTATTGTGATATATATTTATAAAAATTTATCATGCATTCTTAGTGTAATCATTATCATTATCACTAACCATTATATCTCTACATTGACACCTTTAATAACTACCTTTCATCAAAACACAAAATGTCAATAGTTGGAATATGTATACGTGATTCAAAATAAAATATTCAAATGGATTTATAACTTCTCAATAAATGGTTTCCATTACAATATTTATTTCCATACATTTAGAGAGTATTTAATAAAAAATAAAAAAATATTGATTAATCCAAAAAATTGAATTAAATGATTAAATGAATATTTCTTGATTGAAGTATTCTATGTTAGTTTTAAATTGTTTATATATTTGGATATTTCTACTAGAAATCCAATTCTTTATCATAAAATTTTTTTATATGCATAAGAACCAATTTATAGCCACCCAAACAAACCAATAAAACCAAAATAGGAAACTATAATATTCCCATAATGTTTTAAACATGAATTTTATAGGGTTTTTTCTTCATATCATAGAAATACAACTTCATTGTAAAGATTTCATTAGGTTATATTAAAATTTTTATCCTTATATAATGAGGTTAAAGTCCATTCATTCCACTAAATAGATATTTAATGTGTACTCTATATATTACAATGACTATTTCTAAATATCTTTAAAACATTAATTTTCTATTAAATTTGATAAAACATAATTAAAATATTTTTAACCTCAAAAAACATTAAGTAGTTTTTTATAGAATATTTTATACTCCTTGGTTACATATACATGTACAGAATAAAATATCATGTATTTTTAAGACATTACATACGTTTTGGAAATAGAGTGTGAACTCATTTACTTTATATACATTTAATTAAAATATAAATAAAATTTCTTCAGATGTCAGTTATAAATTCTTTAATAATGTTCCAAAAATAAATAGATTATAAAGTTGTGTTATATCTATATGAATGATATCATTGGCCAATATGAATATTTTTTTACTTGATTTCACCCTTACAGTGAAATAATGTTATGAAAAAAATTTACCATTGATAATTACATAATAATTTTTTTATTTTTATAAAATTTAAATAATATTCAAATAGATCATCTAATGTTTTATTTTTTATAGATCTTAATGTGGCCACCACTTAATCTCAATTCTTATAAAACTGTTAAAATATGATATATACAAGATGATATTTATCAAAAATCAATTGCATCCCATGAATATTTTATTGATACTTGTTAATAACATATCAAAATTGCATTTGATAATAATAATAATAATATATATGATAAATACAATGTTTCTAAATATTTTCCTTATTGAGAGATTTAATATTATACTCTCTTATAGATATTCATATAACCACATTATAAGGTTGTGTAATGTTTTTAAGGATAATCATTTTCCCAAAAACATATAATTTATATGGAATGAAAGCTTTAATCCCCTTTATTTTTAATATCTTATATCAAATAAAAATTTTCATATAAAATCATGATTCCCAATAAAATTTTGTGACCATCAATTAATATATTTTAGGTATTCAGTTATCTTAATATAGTCAAATTCATTTTGATATTTGAAAATTAAATATCACATGAAAAAATTATTTATTAAACTATACTCATTTTTATTTTTATTAAATATTTTTTCAATAATAAAACCTATTTATATTGTAATGAATCATGAATATCTTACTGAAAAAGGATTAGTATCAATAAAAGTGAACCCCTATTAATTCATTTCCCTATATAAAAAAACATGTGATTAAAATTATTTAATACATTAAATCAATATTAGGATACACACGAACTATTTTCTAAAAATATGAAAACATAATCAACATATAAAATAATAGTTAAAATATAAAATTGTATATCAAAATATCTCAGAGTTTAGGAAAACTATACATGAATGTTTAGCGATTTTTTAAATTTTAATAAATAATTAATTTATATGATTTTAAGAACCAAAGACCCATATACCCTTATAAATTATAATGACTATAGTGATTCCAATTTATTAATTCTTTAAAATTTTAAATATTTATAGAATCCTTGGTTTTTATGTCCATATATTTTATAATTCATTCTCATTCAATTTTCAGACATATTTTTTTGTTATTAAACTTTATTCTAAAAATAGGGCTATACACCCCTCTATACATGATGATCATTATTTAATAATTTGGTTATATAATGGAAAATCCACTAATATTTGTTCACAAATATTATAAATATTAAAATTTTACTATAAACATTTATTTTTCTAATCGAACATGAATTATATCCTATTTTATTATACATTTATCTTCATCCATATATAAAACATTAATGCTCTCCAATCAAAAAGGTAAAATTAATTGGGGAGGAATCTAAATTTCATATTCTATCTAACTTTTTTGGTATATTTTATTTTCCAATGTCAACTCATAAATTTATCTAACAAAAAATTGTTCCCTAAAAATAAATTATACTTCCCCTATGGAATTAATATTGGTGGAACTTATTTTCATAGTAAAACATTATTATTATTTCAAGAAAATTTCATATGTATCATTTTTAATGATTTATTACCCCTTAAATGCATTCCCATATCCCTTTAATGAATAATTTATCACTATAATATCATGAACTAACATTATATTGGGCTCTCTAAAATCCACATGATCATCCATCTTCAAATAACGTATTAAAAAAAATTAGTTACTAAGTAAAATAGTTGCTTATAATAAATATTCATTGAAACCAATAACTTTATTACATATATAATGATTTAATTGAGGATTTGAAAACCCATTAAATATACTGAATCATTAAACCATTATCCTTAGAATTTGGAGTTTTTTACATTTTACAAATATTAATCTCGATCACCATGAAAGAATTTGATGATTTTCCCAAGAGACATAAATTTATTGTTATGATCCTATGTATACCAAAATTATATTATTTGAAATTGTAAATCTAATATTTATATTATTTTAACTTCTCTATTGAAAAAATATAAATCAAAACATTACTCACATAATAATTCACGATTTTTAATATAAATTTTCGACATTATAGTCCACTGATCTATACCTATAATTTCATTGTAAAATGAGTGACATAAATAAATCATAAATAATTTAAAAACATAATCCTTATTTAAAGCATCCCATAGTTCTCCTAAAACCCATAGTTATTCTAAAACCACATATAGTACCTTGGTGAAAATATATAATCAAATGGGTGAACTAAAAATCCAAATAAGGGAATAAACATTGAAATAATGCATAACATGAGATTTAGAGTGTATAAAATGATATCATAAAGCGAATGATCATAATAACAGAAACATATAATAAGTAAATTATATCATAACATAATAGAATCGAAATCATGGGGATACAACATAAAACATTTATTTATAAATCTAAGTAAAAGATTATTTTTATGACCATCATCATTAAGTGGACAAAGTCCCACAGTGGATTAAGTGTAGTAATTAAGGCAATACACATCATATCAAGAGAGATAAATATTTACCAAAATAGTTAGAGGTATATATAATTTTTGGACCATGAATAAAATAATGAAAATCAAATATATTAATTTTAAATGACCAAATAAAAAAATATAAGAACCATACGCGTGATCAATCCCATGAGAAAAAAGCGAGTTTAATAATTTTGATTCAAGGAATTACAAAAGGACAAATAATAAGGATTAAAATGATATGAATTAATTAAGTAATATTTAAAATTCATAACTGATAGTGTGATATTGGCCTTGAATATGGAGTTAAATGATTTTAAATTAATGGGAATGACCTTGGTGATGAAAGAATAATAATAAACCACATGGGTGCTGCTTTGTGAAATAAGTAAATAATATTATTTAAGAAGGAAAAATATTATTGAATTCAATAAAACTATAATTAAATGAAGTTGGATATCCAGAAAATAATATTTTTATTATAATATTTTAATGTTTATAATAAATTTTAAGCAGGTGATTTGTTTTATGATACAAGAAACTAGAATGTTACCTTAAACCAGCTTTACGTAAATGTATGATTTTCCAAGGGATCTAAAAGAAATAAACAAATAAATTAAAACATCATTTAATAAGAAATATATATTTAAAAGAAATATATAGAAAAATAAAATAATTTCATAAGATGAATATTTTATAATTTAGAGGAAAAGAAAGATAGTGTGTAGTCAACACGTAACAAGGGTATAGCAAAATATTACTTCCCACATGTATAAATATACCCCCACTTTCATTTAACCCATGAATAATTATAGTATGTTTTTAAATTCATAACTATAAAACCTATTTATATAAATTTAATTTTATAAGGTATATTTATTATATTTGGTTATTTAATTTTAATATAGTGTTTTTACACTGGTTACCATAGGTAGTTATATTAATTCCTTTATAACACTTACATTTTTTGACTATGGAAAAATGTGTTGAAAAATAACTCCATGACATAAAAAATCTCGTTTATATAATTTATTATTATTTTTAAATAATACTTATAATTTATTTTAGGGTTATCCCGAAATAGACCCAAATTAATAAATGTTCCTTGATAAGCCCATTTAAGGTTTCTAATGATACAATGTACATTTAATATTAATCACATACATATAACACTATATACCATTTTTATGTAATATTATTGTTGATACAAATATAATATTATAAAATAGAAATAAATTTTTAAAATCATCTATGTATGGTGGCCAGGAATAACAAAACATGGTTGATGTAGGTGGCAGTCCATACATATGCACAAACAACACCTTTATTTTCCATGGAATGTGAGTGGGTATGAAAAAAATAAATATTCTTTAACAAAAATAATAATTTTATAAATATCATATTTTATATGTAAATAACCTTTTAAAACTATCATTTATTGTTTTTATGGAAAATTGAACACATCATTCAGGGAGGTGGTAGTTATCGCATAATCATGATAATAGTTTCATTTTTCCCAGTTATTTAAATGGAATGTATAAAATAGTTATCCATTCGTAAAATAACTCATGATCATGGTAAAAATGATTTTTTATTATAACTACATGCATATAGGGTATTTATGGGGTGTAGAAGAAAAAAACTAGAACGTTGAGTTGAGTGTATTACAACTCCCTTGGATGTTCTTCATTGGGTAACTTCATTAAGGATCATTATGATGGTATTTTGGTGAGACCAAGGCTTCAAGGGAATGTGCAAAGTGGTGAGTATGTAATATGATTTTGTTTTGGTACTTTAAATACTTTGAAATGGTTGGAGAAATTGTGAGGAAGTGATATCCTATTATAAGTAAAGGGGGGGAAATTTTTTTAAAATCTTTTTATATTTCTATAATTTAATTTTTCTATTCAAGGAAAAAAGAACCATTTCATAACTCATAAATTGTTAAACCCATTTTACGCAAATTTTATGAGTTATGAAATGGTTCTTTTTTTCCTTGAATAAAAAAATTAAATTATAGAAATATAAAAAGATTTTAAAAAAATTTCCCCCCCTTTACTTATAATAGGATATCACTTCCTCACAATTTCTCCAACCAATTCAAAGTATTTAAAGTACCAAAACAAAATCATATTACATACTCACCACTTTGCACATTCCCTTGAAGCCTTGGTCTCACCAAAATACCATCATAATGATCCTTAATGAAGTTACCCAATAAAGAACATCCAAGGGAGTTGTAATACACTCAACTCAACGTTCTAGTTTTTTTCTTCTACACCCCATAAATACCCTATATGCATGTAGTTATGATAAAAAATCATTTTTACCAAGATCAAGAGTTATTTTACGAATGGATAACTATTTTATACATTCCATTTAAATAATTGGGAAAAATGAAAATATTATCATGATTATGCGATAACTACCACCTCCCTGAATGATGTGTTCAATTTTCCATAAAAACAATAAATGATAGTTTTAAAAAGGTTATTTACATATAAAATATGATATTTATAAAATTATTATTTTTGTTAAAGAATATTTATTTTTTTCATACCCACTCACATTCCATGGTAAATAAAGGTGTTGTTTGTGAATATGTATGGACTGCCACCTACATCAACCATGTTTCGTTATTCCTGGCCACCATACATAGATGATTTTAAAAACTTATTTCTATTATATAATATTATATTTTTATCAACAATAATATTACATAAAAATGGTATATAGTGTTATATGTATGTGATTAATATTAAATGTACATTGTATCACTAGAAACCTTAAATGGGCTTATCAAGGAACATTTATTAATTTGGGTCTATTTCGGGATAACCCTAAAATAAATTATAAGTATTATTTAAAAATAATAATAAATTATATAAACGTGATTTTTTATGTCATGGAGTTATTTTTCAACACATTCTTCCATAGTCAAAAAATGTAAGTGTTATAAAGGAATTAATATAACTACCTATGGTAACCAATGTAAAAACACTATATTAAAATTAAATAACCAAATATAATAAATATAAATTATAAAATTAAATTTATATAAATAGGTTTTATAGTTATGAATTTAAAAACATACTATAATTATTCATGGGTTAAATGAAAGTGGGGGTATATTTAGACATGTGGGAAGTAATATTTTGCAATACCCTTGTTACTTGTTGACTACACACTATCTTTCTTTTCCTCTAAATTATAAAATATTCATCTTATGAAATTATTTTATTTTTCTATATATTTCTTTTAAATATATATTTTTTATTAAATGATGTTTTAATTTATTAGTTTATTTCTTTTAGATCCCTTGGAAAATCATACATTTATGTAAAGATGGTTTAAGGTAACATTCTAGTTTCTTGTATCATAAAACACATCACCTGCTTAAAATTTATTATAAACATTAAAATATTATAATAAATATATTATTTTCTGGATATCCAACTTCATTTAATTATAGTTTTATTGAATTCAATAATATTTTTCCTTCTTAAATAATATTATTTACTTATTTCACAAAGCAGGACCCATGTGGTTTATTATTATTCTTTCATCACCAAGGTCATTCCCATTAATTTAAAATCATTTAACTCTATATTGAAGGCCAATATCACACTATCAGTTATGAATTTTAAATATTACTTAATTAATTCATATCATTTTAATCCTTATTATTTTCCCTTTTGTAATTCCTTGAGTCAAAATTATGAAACTCGCTTTTTTCTCATAGGATTGATCACGCGTATGGTTCTTATATTTTTTTATTTGGTCATTTAAAATTAATATATTTGATTTTAATTATTTTATTCATGGTCCAAAAATTATATATACCTCTAACTATTTTGGTAAATATTTATCTCTCTTCATATGATGTGTATTTTCTTAATTACTACACTTAATCCACTGTGGGACTTTGTCCACTTAATCATGATGGTCATAAAAATAATCTTTTACTTATATTTATAAATAAATGTTTTATGTTGTATCCCAATGATTTCGATTCTATTATGTTATGATATAATTTACTTATTATATGATTTCGATTCTATTAAGTTATGATATAATTTACTTATCATTCTCTTTATGATATCATTTTAAACACTCTAAAATGGTTTCTGTTATAATGATCATTCTCTTTATTAAATACATTATATTAAAATTAATTTGAATATTCTGATTTCAAATTAATTAATTTTTTTCACAAGTTTCTACCTTTTTCACTTTGTTAAACCCATTTTATGCAAAGTTTTGATTACCATCATAACTCATCATTCACCTAGACAAACATATTTTAATGGAAAAAAATTAAAATTAAAATTATTAATTATTTTGAATATTCTGATTTCAAATATGGAAATAATTTTATAAAATAAAATTATATAATTTCTAGAAATTAATTTCCTTACATAATTCATAAAAACCATTTCATAAAAAATGTCACTTTATGATTAAAATATATGTGTGAATAATATAATATATGTATTTAATTTTATAGACATAAATTGTTTTGTTATAAATTAAAAAATATTAAAGTGTCTTTAAAATTAAGATAAAATTTAATATTAGGAAATGGATTTTTAATTAAATGAAAAGGCTAAAAATAGTTATTTATTAGAATTAAAATATTTTTTTTTTCTACAAGGTTAATGATATGTTCAATAAATTTGAAAAAATATATTTAAAATGAATAAAATTATTACATAATTACATTATTTATTATTAAAATGTTTGAAAATTTCTCGGTCTCAGATTTATATTGATAAATCAATAAGAAGAATCATATTGAAAAAAAACTATAATTTTCACTATTCATCAAAATATCCAATATTATTTATAAATACCAAAAATTAATTGTAAGAATATTTTGATATATGAAATTAATAAATGTGTTTAATTTTTTTTAATTGGAAAACTAAAATTTATAAATTTTACATTTAAATTATGATATTAAATGAATACAGAAAACAACTTATCTAGGAAAAACAATTTTTTAGACATTATGTGTTCTTAATATTACATAAAATAAATTAATAATTAAATTATTTTTAGCATATATCATCAATAATATTTACAATAATTTCAATATAATATATTATGTTTTTAAAAAGATTCATAGATCAAGAAATTTCATTTTTTAGAAAAATATTTTTAAATATTAAATTATATTAACTTAAATTTAAACATAATTCATAATTTATGTCTTATTTATTTAGATTTATAAATATTTTGATAATAAAATATTTTTTATAGTTTTTTCAAATCATTCCATATATAAAAGTATTTTACTACATAAAAATAATATATTTAAATTAGATATAATATATTTGTTTTATTATTATTATTTCTAAAATATATTATTCAATCATGTTAATAAAAATTCCTAACTCTTGTATAAATATTTGACTCATATATATTCAATGAAAATTTATACAATTACTATATTTTAAATAAAAATATGTTCAATGACTGTATTTATAATTTTCAGACTCCATTTTTATATATAGTTTTACTAATATTATTAATTTTATTCTAACTTTTTAAGTCACCCTTCTCATGTCCAATGCGTTAATTTTAGAACTCAACAAATCTTTAACCTTTAATGATATTGTTTATAATTTTTTGTTTTGTTTTATTAATAAATATTACAAAAGGTGATTTACTCATAGAAGAGTTTCTAGTTCTAAATATATTATTCATTTCAATTTATTACCATTCATTTTTTTTAAATTTTAAGGGATTTATACATCCTTGATGTATAATAATATATTATATAGATACATGGTTTAATGTATCATTAATGTAAATTTATGTTATAATTGAATAAAGTCTCATTCACTGGGGTCATATCATATATGTCCAAAACTAAAATCAAATATTAATTATTTTTAAAAACATATAAACATTCATTATAATTAGATAGAAAAAATTATTTGCACATATTACGTAGGGAATTAATTTCCCCACTCTAATACTCACAATTTGAAAAATCACATACAAATGAAAGTATTTTAGAGTATCTCAAAGGTAGTCACAAATTTGGCTAAATTTATAGAGAACTAACAATCTTAAAACATTTGGAACATATACGTTTCCTTAAAATAGAATTATTACTTATTGGGAGACTTGTCCAACCATTTGAGCTATGATTTTATTGTCAATCATACTTGAATCAGAATAATATTATAAGTTGATATGAAATTTTATTTCCTTAGTCTATGAAATAAATTATCCTTTTCAAAGATATAAAAATAAATTCAAAATATCGAAGTTAATTCACATAAAGGATGGATAATAATGCTAACATTAATCATAATCATGAAAACCATGAAGAATATTCACATACCAGTGATACAAAAATTATACCACTAAGTGTTTTTATTTCAATAACCAATAGTTGGTGAAAATATACAAGAAATATTTAATCCAAAAATATATACTGGTGAATAATTATACATAGAACCACTAAATTAATACTATACACATCAATAGAAATCATTACAAGGAATCATACTTCTTCCCATGGTCAAGGGTATTATTGGGGTTTGATTATCATTTTTGTTCCATATTCATGTTTTATTTTGAATTTTGTGCATACATAAATTTCATTGATAATAAAAAATTTAATGATGATGACGAAGAAAATTATAATTATTTATATTTATTATTCCATAACTATAAGTTTTATCCCTACATATCTTATCCCATTAGGTTACTCAATGAATCAATTTCCACAATATACATGAAATTCCTTATTAAATTTATAATTTAATTCATCCACCATTACTAAAACCAAATGGGTATAATATGAGTGATGGATAATTAAAATAATAACATAATTACTATGAATGACATTATAAAAAAATCAACCTATAAATGTATTAATAATAAAAAAAGAACATTAGCTTTTTTTCAACCAAAGTCACTCTTGGTTCAATATGTGTTTATTTCTGTTGGTTTATTTCATACTTCTTAATAAAGTTACTTAATATAATACATCCTCAGTAAATTATCATTATTATAATGTGATTGAACAAATAATATACCTTAATAGTTTCATACCAGGTGTGTATTTGAGACACTTTTTCTTACACTGAGTGATGGTTGAGTTAAAATAGAATACACATTTTTTAGGGTTACTACACATTTTTACATTTATGAAAGAAAAATATACACTTATAGAATCAAGAAAGATATTAATTTTATAGGAAAACCACATAATTAAAACACTTCTAAAATTTGAAGATCATAAAATATACCTAACCCTATCCATAGAGGTTTCATTAAATTTTCTTCATCCTAATTTCAAAAAAAAAGATATACCAATCTCTAATAATGAATTTATAAACACCATACTTAAACCCAATTTTTTTCATAACATTTTAGACTAATTTCCAACATGTACAAAACAGGAATCTACAGTTCTATTACATTTGGAATATTAAGAAAATAAATTAATCAACATAAAAATCAAAACAATTTTTTTTGAATATACACATAATGATCTTTTGACACCCTATGGGTTTTATTAATCTACCATTTAACATTTATGAGTTATTAGAAATATTCCTAGATTTTTTAGAGACTATAGTTGGTTTACAAGTTCATGTGTAGGGGGATATTCAATGGAGGGTATGTGATATGACATTGGGGAAAGAGGCGTGGTCTTCAGTCAGTTCTTCCTATTTGGACACCCTTATTGTATAGTGGCGGGATATATCCAAATGAATGGATGGATATTATTTTTATTAGAGATACAACACCATGGAGGGCATGGTTGTAGAATGGACATCATTGAATGTGGTGTGGTGTCCTACATGGTGGGGTATTAATCAATTTTACCAATGCCAGAAACCATATGGCATTATGTGTTTAACTATTCCATAGTGCCTCCAGTCGAAAATAGAAATTGTAGCCATAAAAACACAGAAAAATTATTGAAAATATGGTGATAGCATGAACCTTCACATTGCATCATAGAAAGGGGATTCTTCCATCACCGTTGGGTTGTTGTCCTGAGACATGCACCTTGGTGTTATGCATTACAGTCTATGAATAAATACCCAGGAACACCTATAATACCTTTATTATACCAACTATTGATACCAAAATCTTGTAACCAAAGGAGAGTTTTGAAGTCATATAATCCACTCTTTGATTATGAAAATCTCTTGGAATTAAGAGATCGATTCCTGGAGTTTCCTCTATGTTCATCAGGTAGGTGACTATATATAAATGTGTTAGTTATTGAATAACCTTATTTTATTATTTATTTATATGGTTTTTTATGAACTGGTTTGATTTTATATCAATTTTTATTTTATTCATGATATATATGTTTAAAATGGATCTGCATTTAAAAAACTTTTATTCTAAAATTGATTTTCTGATATGGAACTGGTAATGATTCACTATAAAAATTGATTCATGAAATTAATTGAAAGTGTATTTAATTTCAATACCATATTTTTTATAAATTATGTAGTTGAAACTCACATTAAAAATTATTTATAAAATATAGTCAAGGTCTTTATTTTTTTTTGAAATACCTAGTACAATGTGAACCTTGGGTGTTTTAGTAAATAGATATGTCACTATAGTGTGTGTAATGCCACTAGAGGTTTTATGATATTGAGTGAATTTAGAAGGTCACAAAATTAGTAGGATCCAACATATAATTTGTATGTGCATCATTTATTTCTATTATGTATTTCCATAGGCTATAAAAAATAGTGCTCTTTTTCATTTATGCATGGTTTGAGACATAATGGTACATTTCATTGTTGGTTGCTTAAATTGAGAACATAGAGCATGTCCACAGATAATTTTACTTATGATCATGTGATTTTTTATATATTTTTTTTATTCATTTATTATAATAATATTGAAATTATTCAAATGAAAATTTAATTTTTTACAAAAATGGATTTATTTTATGAAAATGATTTATAAATTATATTTATTTTGAAGATAGATATAATGTTTTCTTGATATTATACCATGTAGACATTAATGGGTGAAATAATACAAGGAATGTTTCTCAAGTAATGACTTTGAATTTATATTTATTTAATTTTGGATATTATATTCATAATTTTCGAAACTAGACACTATGATAGTGAATGATTCTGAGGCCATGTGTGCCCTGAATAAAAATTATAAATATATTAAATGTATCCAATACCGAAAAACAGTTTTCGTGAAAATTTTAATGAAATTTACAATTGATTCTCATATAAAAAATTTAGTGGAACCATTTAGTACAGAACAAATATTTTACCCTAGGTATGATATAATATTTTTCAGTACGGGCTGTTTGGGAAAACGTTATCACTAGCGTAAATAAATTGAATAATTTAATAATTTTTTTATTTTTATTTATAAGGTATTTTATCCTCTTAATTTATGGTTATATGATCTATTTATTCTTGGACATTATAACTAGAAGATTTAGACAACCATTGGATTGCTTTCTTAGAGAACAATGACATATCGATATCAGATCGTGGATCTTTGCAACAATGGAATTCAAGGATCTTTTCAATGATGGAATCGTAATCATTATTCCCCAAATATTAATCCAAACTATTGTAAGGATATTTTGATTTTTGATTTCAATCTTTATTTTTACTCATATAAGAACATGGATTAATTCCACATGTAGAAATGATATGATCATCATTGGTAGGATTAAATTGATGGAATAATTATTTTTGTTCATTTTTTATTTATTCCAATTTGATTATCTTCTTCAAAAAAAATATTGGAACCCGATGAAAAATTGTTAAGGTTCATTCCTAACATTTGGTGCATTATTTCCCCCCCTATTTTTTCCATCATCATTGGTATTTCTGTGCCCAATGGTTCGACCAATACACGGTTATTGTTTATTTCACAACCATTCTTTGGCACAATAGAATGAAATCATGGGTAAATAAGATGAAAGTAGATAAATTTCAATAATTGGTGAGGATGATGATGTATGAATCGAGGGAGAATAAGACTGAATCATGTGTTCTGTATTCTTCCTATAGTGATGCATGACCCAACTATGGATGGTACAATAAGAATATTATTAAGTAAATTTGCAGCCCGAAATCTCAAGTTCTAGTGACTGGCGTCCTGAAAAAACCTTGATCTATTTGTTTTAGCAAGGTCATCGTCTTCGAAGAAGAAGCTGATAGAATTGAAGTGATCCCATAAGATCTAAAAACTCCCAAGAAACATGACGTGTATTTCTGGTTTATATGACTTATGGCCCCCTCAATGTGAGACTAGAGTTCTGGATGATGTTAAATATCACATTTGATGTGATTTGGTCACATGTTCTATAACCTCTCTGTGATGTATCAATGTGTACTAATGGAATTACCCCGAAATGGGAAAAATTTCAGGGTATGTGGAAAATATTTTACTTGGACTCAAACATGTCTATGTGTACAGAAGATGGTACAAGGAAAAAACCACCATACAAGGACACATCCATGTGACACAAGTAGAATTTAGTGTCTCTAAACTCCATGTACTTATTCTACACACCATGTATGTATAGAATTAATTATTTTTAGAGGATTTTATATATTGGAAGACTTTGGGATGGATGGAAACATGGTGTTTTCCCAAGAACACATTTTGTACCCCCTTTAAAAGTGCATAAATCTCTTAATTTCATTATTATGCACCGTTCATGGTTGAGTGTGTTCCCTTGATCCATTCAGAGAAGGGTATAGTGCATCATTTCATGGGTGCAACCCAATGACCAATTACTCTTCGTCGAGTGTCTCTGATGATAACAAGGATCATTGAGTTGATTCTCCCATAATGAGCATCACTTCAAACAAAATCCTTTGTTTGAAAGTTATTTATAGCCACATGGTGGGATGATGTATTTCTTGAGTATTTCCAGTTGTTTCTATTATACATTAATATTGATATATGATATGGAGATGAATATTCTTGGTTCTTCAAGTTTAGTGGTTTTAGGGTGTCTTAGTTGGTATTTTTATACTCATTCCTCCATGATATTTTCCTATATGTTCCATGTCTTATGCAGATGATGATTATTTTGATGGTGTTCTGAGAGGACAGGGAGGAGGTGGAGCATATCTAGAGCATGTCAGATAGAGTTGTTTACCTAGATATTTTATTTTAATTTAGTCCCCTCCATTGGAGGATGTTGGAATATTTATTTATTTTGGTTGGGATTTGTTTTATACAGTTTTTTTTATTTTAGTATATTACATCTATAATCCATTATGGGAGATTATATTTGTGTATTCATTGTTTCAAGATTTTTTAAATTTCAAGATGGAGTGGGTTTGGATATGTGTGAATATGTATATGTACTTTAGGATAATTTCCCCCATTAGTGGGATATATCTACATGGCCCTAGTTTCCATCCCCTGGCCTATAAGAGGAAGACATGTGGTCTTCACTAGTCATACCTCGGTAGGTCTGGTCGTGATAGATTGGTATCAATGATGGTCAATTCTATAATAAGATAAGAGTAATTTTGTTTTGTTTAGGTAAACAATGTTTAGTGTTTTGAGGTCAACTATTAATCCACGGTGTGAAAACTGACATATTCGTAGACGAGGACTCTGATAATCTACATTTTAACTTAGTATCTTTAAACATTGTTTTCATGGAAAATTTTAGAACAAAATTCATATTATAATGGTTTCAATTTCCATTTCCTTCCTGAGTCAGCTCCCATGGTACACTATTTTTTGACATGGTATATCATGTTTTATTCAGGATTCCTCCTGATAGACATTTGGTTAGGATTACACTGCATGATAACAAAGATGATCCCCATAGTGATGATGAATTAGTATAGGGTCCTGTAAAAGATATAGTACATTCAGGTGGATTACAAGTCGTACCACCCATTTATTAAGTATCATCAAGAACTGATAGATTAAGCTTAGGATGCATGAATGTTGAGTGATCTATGTGATTTTTAGAGGTATAGACCTCCCATTTTTTATGGTGAGATGGACCCCAGTCAGATGATGTCTTTCAAGATTTATTCAATCATGTTTTCCACCTTTTGAGGATGCCTACAGATCAAATGGATCTCCACATAATGAGTCTTTTTCAGGGATTTTTAAGGATATAGTTGATCTTAGTGACTAAGTAACAAGATGAGATAGATCTATCTTGGTCAGATATTGAGTGTCTCTTCATGGAGTAGTTTTGAATTGGTTCACATACATAAAATTCTACATCTACAGTAGGGTAGTTTGGCCATGAAAGAGTACTCAACATGGATTACTAATCTCCCATGTTACTCATTTGATATGTTGTGATATTATTATTTCATAACGTAGAACATTGATCAGGGCTTCTGTCAGGACATCAGGGAATCAATGATATCCCTTTTCATTCCCACCTATACTGGGGTGCTTAAATGAGACTTGATAGAGGAGATATTTATGAAAGATAAGGCACCAGCAGCGCAAGATAATAGTGTGATCCTAGTAGCTAAGACTCAATAACTAGTACCCTAAAAAATTCATAGAGATAAATGCATGTAATAATCTATTTGAGGTGATCCCATGACACAGTTTCATGGGTTCATGTCTCTCTATGTGGATCGAATTATCCATGGGAGAGGTGATGTGTCTCCTATGATGATCGGGGATATCTAAATCAGGATTATATAACCCATCAGATAATTGATCATGATACAGTCAAGGGAACTCTGATAAAGATATAGATGCAAGATAAATATTGTGTATAGTGTGGAATATATTATATATGGGACAATAAGGAAGCATGAGGAGGTTCGTCAAAGGTTCATTCTGTTACCACTACCACCCCCAGGAGGTTCGTTCTACGTTTATGGAGCTAGTGGATAGGGATGGGGCCAGCTACTAGATATGGAGGCCTATGAACCTGTGGATTTAGGGATGATACAAGGAATCATATATGTCTTTAATTATTTAGCTATATTATTGATAGACATAGGTTCATTCCATTCCGTCCGTTCCACTTCTCCAGTTTGAGACATAAATATTCTAGTTGATCCATTAGGTCAACCCTTTTGGTTGGAGACTCCAATATGTGGTGACTTAATGATTGCACAGATGTACTGAAAGAGTGACCCGACACTTTTAGGATGGACTTTCGTATGGGATATTTTTGTAACAGTGATGAGGCCTTATGACATCATCTTAGGTATGGATCCTTTATCAATAGTTCATGATTGTACTGATTGTTTTAGGTTGAGGGTGTGGTGTATACACAATGAAATAATTAGGTTTTACTTTTTGGGTTAATCATGAAACCATAGAAGAGAAGGATGAGATTTGGCATATGATATTATATTCAGATAATCACCAGATTATTATAATGACTATTGGATAAGTGGTTTCTTTAGGCGATCTAATTTATATGGTGGTTGTAGAGTATGAGGACTTATTTCCAGAGGATATACCTGGTTTACCTCCCAGTTGAGAGCTAGAATTCTTCACTGACTTATATCCCGAGAAGGAACCGATGTCCACATCATCATATCATATGGATCCCACAATTAATCAAGAACTATGGGTGATGTTGGAAGACTTTCATGAGAAGGGATTTGGGAGGCATAGAATTTCCCCTAGAAAACACTAGTTTTGTTCACAAAAAAGGTATACAAGAGTTTAAGATTGTTTGTGGATTACTGAAAATTAAATCAGGCATTCATAAAGAATATGTATCCACTAATAAGGATTGATGACCTCTTTGATTATTTTAATAGGGTTTGATGGTTCATTATATTTTACCTCATATCAGGCTACCACAAACTGAAACTACATGATGAGGATATATCTAAGATGACATTCAGATGTCACGACTGTCACTATGCGTATTAGGTGATGCCTTTCAGAAATATAGATGTATTAGTAGTGTTCATTGGACTCATGATCCAAATCTATCAGCCTTTATTAGACAAATTTGTGGTGTTATTTATCAATGAAATCATAATGTATTTGATGTTTGAGGAGGAACAATTGATTAAATTGAGGATGGTTATGGAAATACTCAAGAATAACATTTTTGAAAGAAGTTATCAAACTTCCTGTTTGGGATTAAGGATTATCACTTTCTAGGACACATCATATTAGTGTCTAGAGTAGTGGTGAACCTGATAATGTTTTAGGAAGTGTTTTCATTGGGGCCACAAAAGATTGTTATTGAGGTGCAGAGTATCATTATGTTGGCATGGTACTATCCTAGGGTTATACCTAATTTCTCAAAAGTGGATGCATTCATAGTATACATGACCTAATATGGGAATCCATTCATGTGGAATAAATGATTCTAATAGTAATTTCAGTATTTGAGGTAGAGGTTGATGAGTTCTCTAATCCTAATATTTCCAATGTAGGGTGCCGAGTAAGTAGTGTTCGACAATACAAAAAGGATCAAAAGTTATTATGTTTTTTTTTGAGAGGTATGTAGTTATTGCATATGGTTCATGTTAGTTGTGACCACATGAGAAGAACTATGTGACCCACGATCATGAGTTAGTCGTACTAGTCTTCCCAGTGGAGATGTGGAAATACTACCAGATGAGGGAATGGTTTATTGATTAATTTGATGACCAAATTATCATGAAAATATTTTCATTGAAGGATAATAACTGGAGTTATAGATTTTGGCTAGAGTTCCTCCATGATTATAAATTTGAAAATTTCATTACACCTTGTATGGAGAATGTGGTGGAGGATTCTCCCATTTGGAGATATTATTTTCAATTTTTGGCCGATGTATCAGAGAAACTAGCCTTATTGCAGTTTTCCATTTCGAAAAAGGATAATAGTTCATGTATTCAGTATATGGTTATTACCCCACCTATTTTAAAAATTTTCATGGATTCTCAACATGGAGATACCGAATGCAATACCTTACATACTCAGATACCCATTGGACATAATTCTGATGGATATTCTAAATGTTGGAAGCATGATAAACTTTTCAAGGGATGGATTATGGTGCCTTTGATGTTGTGGGAGGAGTTGTTATGATATTTTAACCAATCATAATTGGTGGTACATCAGTGTGTGTAAAAAAAATTACAAGGTCCTCCGAAATTAGTTTTGGTTTCTATACATGAAGAAGGGATTTGTATAGTTTGTCTCTCATTACCTAACATGTCAACAAGTAATGTCTGATCACTAAGTACCAGTGAGTTTAGCTAAACACATTGTGGTTCTATAGTGTATGTGGGGTCATATTTACATAGACATGAGGAATATATTACCATGTACATCCAGGGGACATGATAAAATCTGGGTGATCGTACACTGACTCACCAAGTCTTCCCACATTATAGATATTCAAGAGAAGAGTTCAATAGAGATATTGTGATGACTTTACATGAATGAGATTGTATGACTCAAAGGAGTATCATTTAAGACCATCATTCACTGTTATTATATCTATATTTCTTAGTTATAAATAGGATTATAGGAGGATTGAGATACATAGTTACACTTCAACACGATGTTTCACCCCAATATGGCTGGCTAAACAAAATGGACCATCGAGGTCTTGTAGGATGTTTTATGTCCCTGAATTTTGGTAATTTTCTATATTGGGGGGGGGGGGTCAACAAACATTGAGGGTGTTTACATATAAAAAAGATACCATTCCTCTATTGGTATGGCACCATCCAATGCTTTGTATAGAAAACCCTATAAGTCACCAATTTGATGAACTAATCCATGTGATTCTTCACTAACAAGACTAGAGTGTGTTCGAGCTACTATATAGAAGGTTAAAATCATCTAGAAGTGGATAGGGAATTAATATATCCCTAATAAGTCTTATTAAGACTGTTGAAAAAGACATCTAGAGTTTGAGGGGGGAGACCATATGTTCCTAACAGACTAGCCTCAACATGTATTGAGGATATTTGGCTATAATGAAAATTTATATTCGATATTCATCTATACCTTCCAAATATTGTGTAGAGTTGGAGAGGTTTAATACCACATAGCTCTACCAACATAGTTAGACCGTGTACATGAAGTATTCAACATGGATTAGTAGAGAAGGAATGTGAACAAATTGTCGCATGTTATTGACCTGGGTGAGTTGGACATCGGGGAAGGATCTACCTTTTCTGAAAACCTAGTAGATATCAAGGAAAAACAAGTGATGATCATTTATGGGAAATAAATTTCCCTTATGGATAACCTGTGGTAGACCACGAATCCTTAGAAGAGAATCATGGAGTAGGAGACCCATATGTGATCCAAGTACCCTCTCCATTCTAAAAGCATTTTTCTTTTTTGTGATGAAACTCCCTATTGTGGAGATAATTTAATAATTAGGATTTTTTTATTACTTTTGGATATTATATATACTATTTATTAGAATATGTGCTGAGTCAATGTATGATTATCAGGCTCGGTGTGTTTAGAATAAAATTTTTAAATATATTAATTATTTTAAATAGAACACACATAATGTTTGCAAAAAATTTGAATAACTCTTAAATGAGGGATATAGTTACCAATTCTTAAAATTAATGGATATTAAATCATTTTAGAATAATATTCATCAAATTAAAATGTACATTCCGAAGAACTATAATATTTTAGTGTCCTTTGAAACTGGGAACACATTCTTCTAACTTGGTGAAAGATCTTCAACAAATCCCTTAATGATACCCCCCTTTAGTACTCCTACATAAAACCTTTATTTATAACATGCGGAAAGAAAATATAATAAATTGGTGAGTACATATTCTCATTAATGGTATAAAAGTAGATATGTTAATAAAATCCAGAGAATAATGGTATTTGAACATTATTAGATCATTAAAATATCATACCTTGCATATAATATATCCCAACCTAGAGTTTTGTAATAATGATTAATAGTTCATATAACATGAATGATATGGTAATCATGATCATATGAAATGAAATAAAAATATACTAAGAAGTTATGGAATGGTGGAATACACATAATATTATAACATTATGAACATGTATAAGTAGAAATAGGTCCAATAATTAAGTTTAAGAGATGAAATTAGTCCCTCATATAAACTTATGGACATGAATACAATTCCACACATAATGATGTGAACATGTAATTAGGTTCCTGAATATCATTGTAAACATGTAATTGTGTTTACAAAGATAGCTACATATATAATACTTGGTCCATGCATAACATTGTGATCATTTAATTATGTTCACACATAATATTTTAAACACATAATTTTGTTCACTAATGACATTGGGAACATGTAATTAGGTTTTCACATTAACATATGGACATTAAACCAGGTTCATGCATAACATTATGAACATATAATAATGTTCACACATAACATTCTGAACGATTAATAACATTCACACATAACATTCTATGCATTTAATGATGTTGACACATAACATTTATGCACATGAGTTGCACATCCTTTCCCAATGAATTATAGGGAGATATAGTTCCCACTGATAACATCATAAAATCATTGATACACATTCCGTTAGATTATAAACAAGAATCATATCATAACCCATGAAATTAAATGGGTATCATAAACATTTTATCATTTCATTACCTATGAAAATGATACGGGTCTCCAAATTTTTTATCAAATCATAACTCAAGAAAATAATAGTGTTCCAGAATTATATAACCCATGTAATAGATACTGGTGTGATGAAAATCATTACATTAATATAAAATCCATTAATGAATTAAAATTAATAGTTTTCTAATATCATATCCCAAGAAAGAAAACAATAACAAAATATGTGATATTATATATCAAAGGATTTTAAAATATTACATAAAAATTTTCTTAAAAAAATATGTTTTCTTTGAAATTATTTTTTATAAGACCATTTCAAATGTCCTTTTCTTATAAAGAAGGATTTATATTTTCATTTAAAACATATTTTGTGGAAAATATATTTTCTTCATTTTCAAATCAATTTTTTAAACATAAATCAATTTTAAAAACAATTTTTTTTAATAAACGCTTTGAAAAAATATAACGGAATATTTAAATTAGTTTGAAAAAAAAATTCATTAAAAATAGCATAAAAACACGTGAATAATAATTGAACACATTTTGAAACCTTTTTCCTTGAAAATAGATATGAAAAAATATAAAGGAATGATTGAAAACCATTTTAATCACTATAAAACAAAAAAACATTCATTTGAAACATATTTCCTTGATAATGATCTTAATATATATTTAAAAATCATTTTTGAAAACATTTTTAGAAAATATGGTTTTTGAATAAAATATATTTTTGACCAAAGATCAATAATTTTAGATTTCATTAGGAAATTTTTTTAATAGTCTTAAGTAACAAATTGTGAAAAAATATTATGAATACATGAATAAATCATGAATAATTTGAGGAAAATAAAATTATTTATATTTAATTTGAAATGGATGATTATATTTTATTAATAAATGCATAATCATAAACAATCTTGATAAATGATAAAATTATATCTAAAATTTTTACCCCTTTGTTAAATTTGAATCAAAATAAAAATGTATGAATGACATTAAATGATACTTAAAATATCATCAGAGGAAGGATATTCATGACATAACATTTCAAAGGTTATTATATACATCACATAGAAAAATATAGGTGTATAACATGGATCATATCTCATGGATGGAAAATTGAGACAAAATTCCATTACCGATTTGGAAATTTTTAAATCACAAACACCATGAATGAAATTTAACCTAATGGATATGTAGATAACTATATATTTATGTATAAGAACCATAGAATTATTTCAAGGGAAGTATAGACACCACACAAAATAAGTGAGGTTTGAAGAAGTCGCAAGTCTCACAGAAATAAAATTGAGACGAATCAAATAAAACATTTATTTTTATGAAATAAAAGAATAATTGATGATATTACATTTCTTAGTTTATTATTTACAATATAAAAATAATAATTTTTTAATATAGAATACATATAATTGAAATAAGAGTGATATGATAAAATCCTTACTATATAAGTAACTTTTTAATTGTTATCCCCATGAAAGAATAAAATAAATTAAAAATAAAAATATAATGAAATAAAAGAAATTAATGATATAAATTTTTTGTATTTAACTACATACACCTCAAAAAATAATATGTGTTGAATATCCATCTATAACATATAAATAAAATTGGGATAAGAATTTTCTTAACTTTAGTGTTCACTTTTTTGTATGCATTCAAACATCGTCTTATTTTGGAATCTCTCCTTAGTTTTTATCAAAGGGATTCCTTGTGGAAAGACCCAAAATTTCTGTATATTTTTTAAATTATATGGAACTATTAAAAAATTGTGAAAATCAACGACATGGGATTCCAAGGCCCGGATAATCTGGAGCATAAATTATTGAAAATTTTTAACCTACATTTAGTAAATGTGAGAGAGAGTTTTTCTAAATTTTAAACCGGTGCTCGGATTAAAAATCAAAGGGTATCATTGAAATCATAGCTCTGATATTCGCTTAGTCCAAGCTTAGCGCCGACCATCATGGGTTTGAAATAATTGATAATTTTTTGCCTTTTAGAAAAAATAATAAAATAACTATAATTTATTTTATTCTTTTCTTCCCCTATTGCAAGGCAGTTGGCGGAACCGATGTGTAACAATGGATATTAAATGAAGAACAATTAATGAATCATTTCTTTTATGTGTAATCAAAATACCATTGTGTTAAATACGTTCATTAATTTAGATTTATTAATGAACCACAATAATGAAAAAAACATAGGGGATATATGTGTTTTATATCATTCTTTTCTTGTTCTTGAATAATATGAAAAATGAAGGTCAACCGACCAGCAGGTTGGCCTGAAATTCAATCTTAATTGTGGGAAGTTGTTTCAAGGCTACACATTGGTGTTCATATTAATCTTAAAATGATTATTATTCCACCCCTATAATAAAATGATAAAACTGTGGGCATGAATGAATCCGAACAGGGCCCAGACCCTCTGTTGGTCTTGGGTTTTGTGCGTTCACCATGTGTGACCAAGCAACATGGAAGAAACGCGAATACATGTGGATCACAGTGAAAGCAGTGGCCTGGGAGGCCTATAGGCACAAACTGTATGGAAAACGAACCACCATAGATTCATTAGTGACCCTTGGAAGCATCCATCGGCTCATAACGTCCATGTGGAGAAGTGGCGCTCTCAGGAACAATGGAAAAAAGAGCCATGGCCAGATAGCCGCAGCTTCTGGAATGCACAGTTCCAATGGGAATTGCAGGAGAGGAGTGTACTGCTCGGGCCACATGGTAGGATGCACACAACCTTCTAGTGTCGGTCATTTGAGAAGAAAGTGTTGCACCACGCGGAAGACACCAGCTGGGAGAAATCAGACATCCCATGTCTTGTTTGGATAGACAGACCCACATCAACATGGGTCTGGTTTTCCAGGTGGTCTCGACCCACCAGTCAGGCCAAGCCGGACTCGCAGGTCCAACGGGCCGGTCCGGACAGACCCCTACTTGACAGGGAACCGACATTCCCTGTTTTTCTATTTCCAACATAAAATTCAAATTGGGAGTCTGATTGACGCGCCGCCAGTAGTGTGAAAAACCTTGAAATTAGGCAGTCCTTTTGAGATACTTCACTTGAGTTTTGGAAGTAGTCGGAGTGTGGCTGAGTTGGATTGGACTCAAATCCACCCGGGCCCCTTTTACCTTTTTGACAATATCATATAGGTCGTGCATCCGATTGACGCATCGTCTGTTGCGTTGTAAACCTTAAAACAATGCATTCCTTTGGGTTACTTATTTATGTGACTTTGTATAAGTTGAGGTATGACCGATGCTATAATGACCAGAATCCTGGAAACTCAAGCGCAAAAAGTATGGGAATACCGGGGTTGGCTGTCAGGTGAATAACAACACTATGTGGATTGGCAGGATAGTGACCCTTCATGGGTAGGAAAAAGTGTGAACCTCCATGGTCATCAGTAGGGAGAAACATTATGGATCGACATGAGAGAAAACCTATGTGGATCGAGAATAGTGCGACCCTCTGTGGATCAATAATAGTGTGACCCTATGTGGATCAGCAGTAGAGTGACCCTCTTTGATTTATTAGTACAATGACCCATCATGGATCAATATTAAAACCACTCTAATAAATAAAATGATCTATCTAAACACTAATCATCATAGTTTCTATTCTCTACGTTGTATACCTGGTGTGAGATATCTTTTAATTTTTTTTCATTGTGATTGAGATCGTGCTTTGTGGTTTTTCATTTAAGGATTCCTGGGAGGCCTTTGGGAGTCTCTGGATCCCTACTTGGTATTGATGTACTCAACCCCACACGGGCTTCTCCCGTACCTTATTGTGTGTTCTACACATGATGGACAAATTGATTGAGACTTCGGGAGGCAGGACTAGAAAATTCACAAAAGTTATTGATAGGGGTGGTGAGCGACAGTAATGAAAGATGAAAATATGTACATACCCTTCAGGTAGGATCCTTGTTGGAATACCTTGGAAGCATGATTTTTCCTTTTTGCAGTACTTTATTTTTTGTTAGTTTCGTATACTGGCCCTATTTTACTTTCAGTTCACAATTTTACTATCAGAAATTCTATATTGTTGTTTTCTATTATTGTGTACCACATATCTGTGTGTAAAAGATTAAATAAAAAGCCTTCCCTTTTTAGGATATTCCTTTCATGTGCTATTACCCAACCCTTGGAATATGGAAGGTGGGATTAGGGTTTTCATATCATGGGCCTTGGGGGAAGGGTCACCAAAAAGTAGCACCAAAGGATGTTCATTTCTACTTGAAGATCTAAAAGTCTATGTTTTGAATGGAGAAATAATTTTATGTGAATTGAGTTCAGATTTCAGTATGGTGATCCCGGGGTTGGTGTGGCGGCCAACTTATCCATACACCAGAACCCGTAACTCTATCTTCCAACTCGAAACATAAAAAAAAACTAGATGCATGTGTGTTAAAAATGTTTTTTTCTCTTGATACCATTTCAGTAAGATCACCAAGTATAACTTAATAACAATTGATCATTTGTTTCTTTACATAATACCTCCACATAGATAGCTATCCTGGATTATAGTTAGAGATCATGATGACAGATCTCCGAGTGATGAGGCATTAGTGCACAACCCTCTTACGATGCTGCAACCTCCGGGTGGTGTACCAGCAAAACCACCAACCGTAGAGAATCAGTTTCAACTAGCCCCACAAGAAAATTGTGCATTCCAACTAATTGCATTGAAAAATATCAAGAGAAAGAGGCCTCCATGTTTTTTAGTTGAGATGGATCCATAGGTAGCTGAGGACTGGCTGGTGGCTGGGACATGAGATTTCTGCTTGGCGGAGACACCAACATACCAGATGATGATCCTAGCTCTTAGTCCTTTTAAAGGAATAACAGGGAGATGGTCGAGCCTGAAGCTTCATATGCACGAGGAGATGAATCTTTCTTGGTTGGAATTTGAGAGGCTCTTCTGGGTGGAGTTCATAACAGAGACTCTATGTAATGTGTTTATTCAGGTTCTACTACACATACAACAGGGTAACTCGACTGTGGACCTGTACTTGGAGAAGTTCACTGACCTCTCTTGCTAATCCTCAGTAATGGTACATGATCCTATATTCTTGGCCTAGAACAATGATCCGGATCTCTGGAAAAATATAATAGCATCGATTATATCACTGAACATCACAATGCAATCTAGAGTTCTATAAAAATAACTATAGGGGGATAGCTTCTTAGATAAGAAGGCACTGATAGTGAGATGCACAACAGAACGACTGAAAGTTGAGTCATCTGCATCAGGTAGTATGTAGATGATAAAGAGGCCCAAGAGGGATAGAAATTCCGAAGGAAGGGCCCAGTATGTAGGGTCGGAGGATCAGAGCTCACAATGAAAAGGAGGGCAGTAGAGGAGAAGATTGTGCTACTCATGTGGAAGGAAGGGTAATATGGCTCTTGACTGACTAACAGGATGTAATGATTACTAGAAGATGATCGAACAACCACATAGGTATATGGAGAGGATCAAGTGATTAGGTCAATAGAGTTTCACATGTGGTAGTGGATCAATCCATGTATAAGGAGGTGGTGATGGTTTGAGGTACTACCGCCACCAATAACATGTGGTCGGCCTTGACCTCAGGGAGAAGGTGGGCATGGATTAACTTAGCATTAAGCGGTAGAGGCCTATGAGAAAGGTGCTCCAGAATGATTTGAGGAATTATTTTTGTCTTCTCCACCATATATACATTTATTATAGACATAGGTTCCAGTCACACTTTCATTTCCATGGATCTTTTTTTTGAGCTCATATATTTCAATGGATCCATTGGCTCGATCCTTACAATTAGAGACTCTTATGGGAGAGGATTCCATGATTACACACTGGTTCAGGTAGTGTGAGCATACTCTTGGAGGAAAGAGCTTCAGCTGGGATCTCCTAGTAGCAGTGTTGAGGCCTTATGACATCATATAGTGTATGTATTGGTTATCCATAGTCCATGCTCATATCGACTGTTTTAGGTGCAAAGTATTGTTTGTCTCCAAGGATGAGACCAATTTTTCCTAGAAAGATGAGAATGAAATCATTGCAGAACATGATGGAATTTCTAAGGGGAGGGATTAGCCGATAACTCATCAGTTGTCTATCCTCACCCATAGTGTAGTGGCTGAGCGGAGTCCATGATATCATGTTGTGGTGGACCAGTATGAGAATTTCTTCTCTGTGGATATTCTGGGACTACCTCCTCGTAGTGGGGTAGAATTTTACATCGACATGTACATTGGGATGATAGTTATATCTCCATAATAATATAAGATGGATCCTATGGAGATTTGTTAATTGGGGGTAAAATTGGATGACATGCAGAGGAATGGGTTCATAAAACCATGTGTGTCTCCATGGGTGGCCCCAATTTTTCTTTCCCAGAAATAAAATGGGAGTTTTAGGCTTTGTGTGGACTATCTATTTCTGAACTAGGTGAATGTGAAGAATAAGTATCCTTTACCATGGATTTATGGTCTATTAGATTAGTTTAGGGGAGGTTATTGGTTTTTGAAGATATTCCTCAGATCAGGAAATCGTCATCTTCGGGTGGGGGATTTGGACATACCGAACAACCATTAGATGTTGGTATAAACACTATGAGTTATTTGTGATTCCTTTTGGCATGACCAACACCCTATAAGTGTTCATGGGACTCATGAAGAAGATCTCTCATTGTTACCTCTATTGATTCATGTTATTCTTTATTGATGATATCTTGGTGTACGTGGTGTCAGAGGAGGAGCACTCCACAAATATGCGATTAGTACTAGATACACTACGAGATCACCAGCTATATTGTAATATCATGATGTGAAAATTCTCGATAGAATAGGTCAACTTTTTGGGACACATTATCTCATATTCTAGATCTGAAATGGATTTGGAAAAGATAGAGGCAATGCTTGCTTGGGAGACACCCAGGATTGTGACCGAGGTACGAAGTTTCCTGGGATTGGCTGGGCACTGACAAGGATTTGTACCTGAATTTTTCAAATAATAATCGCCCTTATCAGTATTGAAAATGAAGTATAAACCCTTAGTATGGACTGAGAGATTTCAGCAGAGTTTCCAGGTGTTGAGTCAGAGACTGACGAGTTCCCCCATATTAGGGCTACGAGAAGAGGGTGTTTGTTATGTAGTCTACTGAAATGCATTAAGGACCGGACTAGGATTTGTATTGATGCAGGAGTGAGCTGTGATCTCCTACGGATCATGAAATATAAGGAAACACAAGAATAACTATACAACCAATGACATAGATTTAGTAACATTAGTATTTACATAGAAGATGTGGTGGAACTACTTGATGGGTGAACGATTTATTATCTACTCTGATCACAAGAGTCTCAGGTATATCTTCTCACATAAGTACCTGATCCTGAGATAGTAGTGATAGATTATGTTCCTCAAGGACTATGACTTTGAAATAGTTTACACTTATGGGAAGGGAAACGTAGTAGTAAACGAACTCAACTAGAGCTTAGGTCTACAACAACTGAGTGAGGTGATAGACTAGATAGCCACATTGAAGATATCCTTCATGTGTAGGGATGGATCGTCTTACCTCTAGTATATGACTGTAACTCCCCCACACCTTCAGCGAGTTTGGGATGCACAACTTGGGGATGTTGACTACGATACCTAACATGCTTAGTTATCCCCATGAAATGCTTCTAATGTATTTTCAATTGGTGGAGAGCACACAATATTTTTTTGAGTTTGCACTATGGTTTCAATGATGTTTCAGTAAGTGGTGATGAAGTAGTTCCATACATCCCCTTTGGTGGTACATCATGGAGTGGATAAGATGTACCAGGACCTCCAATGTCAGTACTACTAGACAGTGATAAGAAACCAGTGGAAGAGTTCATTTCATGATGCCTCATTTGTCAGTAAGTGAAGGTCGAGCACCAGGTTCCAGCAGGCTTGACTCAGTTACTCGTGGTACCAAAGTTGAAATGGGATGATATATTAATGGACTTTGTCATGGGGTTACCACATACATCTTGGTGCCATGACTCTAGCTATGTGATCGTTGACCGACTCACCTAGTCGGCTCACTTCCTACCCATCTAGAAGTAGGGATCAGTAATGGGAATGGAATGCCTCTATGTCTCAGAGATAGTAAAGCTTCACAGGGTACCATTGATGATTTTTATGATCATGATGCTTATTTTACATCTCGTTTATGTAAGGGATTACCTGAGGAATTCGGCACTCAGTTGCTCTTAAGCCCCGATTATCACCCACGGATTGATTGTAAGATAGAGCGGACCATACAGACACTTGAGGACATTATTCCTTCATGTGTCCTTGATTTTGCCATAGGTGGGAGGACCACCTACCATGGGAGGAGTTCTCATACAAAAAATGTTATCACTCCACCATCGACATGGCAACATTTGAGGCCATGTACGCGAGACCATGTAGATCACCTCAATACTGAACAGACCCAAGGGAGTCAGCACTTATGGGTCTAGATTTGGTGTGGGATAACACTAAGATGGTGAAAATCATCCAGGAGATGATGAATACTGCATAGTGTAGGTAGAAGTATTATTCCAACATGAGATAGAGACCTTTGGAGTTTAAGGATGGAGGCCATGTCGTTTAATGTGTGTCACCCTGTTAAGGATTGTGGAGATTTTTCAAGGGAAACATGCTATATATGAAGATCATTAGACCTTTCCAGATTCCTAGCACGACTGGTAAGGTGGCGCAACACATAGATTTTCCCCCATAGATGCATCAGATTCATTACATTTTCCATGAGTCACAGCTGAGGAGATATGTGTGTGATCAATCACACATCATCAACTAGGGTGAGCTGGAAATTGTTGATGGGGTGGCTATTATGGAGTTATGGATGAAGATAATTGATAGAGAGGTGCAAGTCCTTCATGGATGGTTTATCCCATTTGTTTGAGTTTGGTGGCAGTATGAGATCCTCCAAGAGATCGTATGGGAGGAGGAGTCTCATATTTGGGCTCAATACCACCATCTATTTTATACGCTTTTATTGTTGTTTTCGGGGACATAAATACCTCTGGTGGAGAGAATGTAAAGGTCCAAGAAATCTATATAATTGTTTTTAAACTATATGGAATAATTACAAGATTGTGAAAATCAATGACACATGATTCTAAGGCCTAGAGATCCTGAAACAGAATTTTGAACTTTTATTATGGTACGTTCAGTAAATGTGTGAGCATGTTTTTCTCTATTTTGAATCGGTTCTCAGATTGAAAATACAAGGGCACCGTTGAATTCAAAGCGTCGTGATTTACTTAGATGATGCTTAAATTTAACCAGTAAGTGCCAGAAGAAAAAGATATTGTTTGGATTTCGGGAAAAATAATAACAAAATAAATATATGTTATTTTATTATTTTCTTCCTCTATTGAGTGATACATGGAAGAACCGCTTTGTAAGGATGGTCATTAAATAAATAATATTTAATGTCTCATTTCTTTGTTTGTGTAACCACTAAAACCATGTGATTAATAGTTTCATTAGTTAATATTTATTAATGAACCATAATAGTGAACACGACATATGGGATTTATGTGTTTTATATCCCACTTTTACCGTTCTTTAATAAAATGAATAAAAAAGATTATCAAACCAAAAGTTGATCTTCTATTCATTCTTAATTGTGGGAAGTTGTTGTGGGGATACACTTTGGAGTTTTTCTTAATCTCATAATTATTATTATTCCAACCCAATGATAAAATGATAATGCAGAGGGAATGGGTCAATCTGAACCAGGCCCAGTCCCTCCTACAATCTTGGGTTTGAGGCTTTCTTTATGGGCAATTGGGAAACATGGAGGCAAAGCGAATCTAAGAGGATCTTAGAGAAGGCGGAAACCCAGGAGGCCCGTAGGTGCAGACAAGAAGGACAACGTACCATCAGAGCATCTCAAGTGGCCCGTAGAAGGAACCATCATTCGACCTATGCCGACCATGGCAGGTGGAAGGTGTGGCGCTGATGCACCTTGCAAGAGAGGAGCAGCCCGCTTAGGCCGCTCAGCTAGATGCACATGTTCGGTCTGTGCTAGGCATTTCAGAATACAGGGAAACACCCCATGGGTGCGGCCAACTAGGGGAAACATGATGAGAATCATCTTGTTCGGCTCGACCGGGTGGTATCCAAGTGGGTTAGGTTTTCCTGGTAGGCTGAACCCGTGGGACCATCATGCCAACTAGTCTGGACCACTACCAGACACAGACCTGACAGACCCTGTTTCTCTAAAAACATTGTAACTCACAAATCAGGTATCTGATTGACGTACCATCAATGGCGCGAGGATGCTTGTGACCATGAAATACATTTGGGATACTCCACTTGAGTTTTCATAGATGTTGGAGTATGTATGGGTTGGATCAGACTAGAATCCAACTAGAATATTTTTCCTTATTGCCTATATCTTACCGATCGGTCATCCGATTGAGGCATCAACTATCATGTTAGAACCCTTATATAAAGGAGGTCCCATTGGTTACTTTTTAATGGGACTTAGTGGAAGTTGAGATAAGACCGTTGGTATGAGGTCCAGAATCTTGGGAACTATATCGCACCAAGTGTGGGAATCATGTGGAAAGCTGTCATGTGAGGATCCACCTTCTGTGGATCAACATCTATGTGACTCTCCATGGATCAGCAATAGAGAAACCCTTTGTGGATATACATGAGATAAAAGCTTCGTGGATCGGCAGTAGTGTGACCATCTATGGATCGGTAGAAGTGAGACCCTCTATGGATTGATAGTAGAGTGACCCATTGTGGATCAGCAGTACAGAGACCCTTCTTGGATTAGAAATAGATCATTGCAATAGAATAAAATGATCTAACTCAAGACTAATCATATTTATTCATGTTCTCTATGTTGTATACATGGTGTGAACTATCTTTTACATTATAGTTTGTGATTGAGATAATGATTTTTGGTTTTTAATTTGTGGAAATCTTGGAGACCTTTGGGTGGTCTCGGGGTCCCTACTAGGTATTGATATACTCCCCCATGCATGGGATTCTCCAACACCTTTTTTTTCTTGTGAAGACAAATGATAGTTGGACTGAGACTTGGGGAGCCAAGACTAGATAGTGCTGAGAGATGATTGATAGACGTGATGAACGGAAGTGACAACAGAAGAAGATATGTACCTACCCTTTGGGTAAGATCCTTGGTGGATGACCATCGTATCACGTTTTCCCCTTTTTCGGTACTTTCTTTTGGGTTGGTTTTTTTTACTGGTCCTATTGTACTTTTAGTTTACACTTTTACTAGAAGAAATTATACTTTGTGGATTTATTTTATAGTTTATCTAGAATGATTGTGTTTATATTTAAAGAAAACTCCTTCCCTTTTGGGATATTACTTTTCAGTGTTATTCGCCAACACCTGGCATATGGGAGGCGGGTTTAGGGTAATCACAACACCGGCCCCGAGGAAAGGGTCGTGACACCTTGGGTATATTTATTCCAAAAGTGAGGATTATATGATATAATTAGGTATTTTTGGAGGATATTTTGGTACATTTTGGACATGATAAAGGGCTTGAGGGGTGTGAATATGTCGGAGGGGTGAGTTCTTTTTAATTGTGGATGTGGTGTGGCATCTAATTTTTTTTAGAAAAGTTAATCACATCTATATTATTTACTTTTAAAGTGGATAAAATAATAGTTTATAACTGATAAAATTTATAATAGGGATTAAATATGAACATCCAATTGCATTTGGACAAGTTTCAAGGTCATTTTGGGACTTTTGTTTATTGTTTAGTCCTTTGTTAAGCTAAATTTCTCTTAATCTCTATAATAAATTTAATCACTTTCTCTAATATTTTTGGTAAAAAATATAATTTAAACATACTAGAATTTATAAATTCTCATAATTCCAAATATAAAATCCAATTTTAAAAATTACAATAATAGAAGTGGTAGAAATTAATTTAAAATTAACCTCATAGATGGGATAACAAAATATGTTTTTATAATAAAAATGTTATAAAAAGAGAATTGTTTTTATAAAAAAATTCAATGTAGAAATGATTACAATTAAAAAATCGGTTTAATATATCTAAATGAATCTAAAGATACTTCAAAACGAATTCAAAATATAATTTGACACTATAATTGTTTTAGATAAAAAAGTATTTTTGAATTAAAAGTCAGTTTTTTTACTATTCTTTAAAAAATAAAACTCATCAATATAATAGAAAAAATTTACCCAAATTCTAATTTAATATGTTTTTTTCGAAAATGATTTTTATTTTTTCAAATAAAAATTATTAATGTGTCAAAATATATCGTTAAAATGGTTTCTCTATTAAATGGTGTTAAAATTACCTTTCATAAAAATATATATTTTTATTCATAAAATGTTATTTAATTTTATCCTGTACCTATAAAATATATTTTATGAGTATCAAAATATTAATTCAATACTTAATATATAAATGTATTTTAAAACAAAAATAATAAGTGCTGTTTTATTTTATTGAGATAAAATTATTTGTATATAGAAATATAGTTTTCTTAGAAAAGTAATTTATTTTTTTTGATCAAATAGTTCTTACATTCATTTCTATCAAATTTATGAACAAAGGGTTCATTTTATATACATGTGTCAATAATATTTTCCGAATTTAATTAATACTATTGGTAACTTCCATTCAAATAGATATGTGGTATCTATAATAATATTTAATAATAATATTAATTTTATATTATAGTTTGGTAAAAGATGACCTTGCATTTAAAGTAAGATATCTAAGGGAATTAATATTTTATTTTAATAAAATACAATAACAGTGTTCTGTGAATCAAAATATAATATAATTATAGAATTTAGTGTAATATTAACTTTGTTTTGTGTATTACTCAAGCAATGATTAGTGGTTTCATATAACAAATCATATATTAAGTGTTTTGTGAAATAATTATAAAAAACTGAATTTCCCTAGGTGATACAATATACTTCCATTAAAAATAAATTCATTATATAAATTTATATAGGTTATTAAAGGATTAATGCTTGAATGTTCTATTTATAGAAACCCAAATCGTAAAAATAAATAGTAATATTTCCAATAAAAAGAAAGTTTGGAACCACAACAGTTACCTAAAGTAACACATAGATAAGTTTCTACGTTGGAGAACATAGGTTGGGAGTGAATATTACACATCGAGGAAAAGTTTAAATAATCAAATAGATTGATAAAGATCTATGATTAAAAGAAATTTGGTGATTAAGAGAAAGATAAAAATCACAAATCCATAAACCGAAGAAGCACGAGTGAGGTCATTGATACCATAAAAAAATGTTAATAGGACAAAATTTTAGTTCCTACTATTGACTAAGACTATAAATAATAGTTTCAACAACATTTATCATAGAAGAAAACCAAATAATCATGAAATATTACTTATAATATGTCCAAATCATAAGACCTATTTTAAAAAATATGAAACCTTAGGTTTATCCTTAGGAAAATCCATAGACATATCCATATGAATATCCCAAGGGATCCCACTAATATTTTATCATCCTTGTTTCCAATGGTTAACTAAACATTTCATTCGATACCAACTATAGCGACATAGGTATGACATAAATGGATATTAGATAATTCTAGATGAATATGCATCACATTATAGAAGAAAATGACCAAGGACCATAATATTAACATGTCTTTGGAATCATTGAACACATTATTATTACATAGGAAAATATCTTCATCATGTACCTTAAAAATATTAACCTTTAGGAATCCAACTTAAAACCTGTCTTCCTATCCTTGTGAAATAAATAATAATAAAGGGTTGAGATCAGAAGCTTTTTAATGGTAAAAAATAGATCTGTATGCATAAATATAAGAATAAGATTATGAGAACATGATCATATCATTAGATGATCATATAATACATGTCAATGGTCATAATAAAGAGTCATATCATAAATATTGATAGTTCATAATATATGAATGATAAGGTAATGGAGATAATAATATATGGAAGTATAAAATATGATTAAGAAATCTAATTATGGAATACACATGACATTGTCAACATTTAATTAGGTTCACTCATAACTCCATGAACATATAATTAGATTCCCTCATAAAATTATAGACATGCAACTAGGTCCATGAATAAAATTTTTAACATGTAACCAGGTTCACACATAACATTTTGGACACATAATATGGTTCCCTCATAATATTTTTAATATGTAATCAAGTTCACTCATAAACTTATGGAAATTCAACTAGGTGTATTCATAACATTGTAAAAATATAATTAGGTTGACACATAACATTGTGAATATATATTCAGATTCACATATAACTTTGTGAACATGTAATCAGGTTTGGTAATAAAACTTATTATCATGAGTAACCAATCACTACCAAATGAATTTGAGGGAGATATAGGTCCAACTTGTAATATAGTAAAATAATACATACATGTTCCCCAAGACAATAAAAAATAATCATTTTATTAACCATGAAATGAAATTTGTACAATAAAAATTTCCTCATATCATTACATATGTAAAATAATTAGGTCTCGTAATCAATGAATCAAAGCATAACCTATGAAAAGAAGTGGTTTTAAAAATAATATAATCCTTGTAAGATAAAATAGTTTTATAAACACCATTATATCAATACGTAATATATAGAAGAAATAGTATGATTTGTATTCTTGGATCATATCCCTAGTAAAGCATAAATTATATCAAATTATGTCATCTTTGATAGTGAAGGATTTTTAAAGATAAAACAAAACATTTCATATAGAAAATATACATTATTTCAAAATAATTTTTATAATCCCATTTAAAAAAAATTAAATTCTTATAATGAAGGATTTTCAATTTCATTTATAAAATTTATTGAATACGATATATTTTTACATTCGAAAAACACTCTTTTTAAAACAAAAAAAATTCTGAAAACATTTTTCATTTATAATATTTTTTAAAAAATATAAAAATAGCGTGAAAATATTTTTATAACCATTTTATTTGATAAAAATTCAAAAATACTTAATGATATCTTGAACACATTTTGAAAAACCATGCCTTGAAAAAAAAACTTTAAAAACATGTAAATAAGAATTTATAAACCATTTTAAAAACATTAAAACATAAAAAATTTCTATAAAATAATTTTTCATTAAAATTTTATTTATAAATAATTTAAAATAATTTTTGAAACAATTTTTATAGAATATGGGTTTTGAATAAAAAATAGTTATGACCGAAGTGAATAATTCCAAAAAAAATTTATAAAAAATTTTTAATTACCATTAGAACCAATGAGTGGAAAAATAGAATAAATATATGAATATATCATGAATATTCATATAAGTAAATAATTAATAATATTTATTTAGATATGTATCATATTTTATTAATATAAGTTCAATCATAAACAATCTCGATAAATGATAAAACTGTGGAAACATACTGTTACCACTTTGGTAACTTTGAATCAAAATAACTATGTAAGAATAAAATTTCATGAATCTTAAAATATCATGAAAATATGGATATTATTGATAGAACAGTTCATATGGAAATACATAAATCCCATAGAAAAATATAGGTTCATAACATGACAAGAATCTCTTAGAAGAAAAATTGAGGCAAAATTAATTTCTGATTTGGTAACTTTTAAAACATAAACACCATAAATGAAATATCAATAAATGTATATGTATATACCCATAAATTTAACTATAATAACCATTTAATAAATGAATTATAATTATATACATTACACAAAATAACTGAGTGGTGAATATGACATAAGTGTCACAAAAATAAAAATTAAATTGAAAAAACCTTATTACATGACAAACATTTGAATTGTGATCCCCATGAAATAATAACATAAACATAAACATATAATATAATGAAATAAAATAAATTCATGATATATAATGATATATTTTAACATATTATCCACAAAATAGAATATTTTTTGAATGTATAATATAACTAACAAAGATAAAAGTGAGATGAGAAAACCCTTATTACAAGAGTAACGTTTGAATTGTGATCCCCATGAAATAAATACCTGAATTTTAACGTTGAATATCATGAAATTAAAAAAATTCATGAAATAACATGTTTTAGTTCTATATAAGTATAAAACATAATTATATGTGGTGAGTATAGATTATAAATTACATAAATAAATGTGAGATGAGAAAACCCTTGCCTTAAGTCACGACATTTTTTTGTACACATTCAAACTTCCACTCATTTGGGTTACTCCTCTTGTATTTTACCAAAGGGATTCCGGGAATTAATTTATTCCAAAATTTATGATTCTTGGATTAAGGTAGGGATGGTGAGACCAGATTCATGAATAGGTTTTCAAGCCAAAGGTATTGAGAGGTTTGCATAAGTGGGAGGGGTGAGTGTCTATTTATAGTGGAGGAGAAGTGATATTATTTTAAATTTTTGAAAGGTGAATTACACCCACGTTTTACCCTATAATGTGGCTCCTATAATGGTTAACATCAATTTAATGGGTGTTTATTATAGAATCATGAACAACCAATGTATTTTTGAAACATTTCTTGGTTATATTTTTTTCTTAAGGTTGAGGTATAGTCTTCTATTAAGCTAATTTTCCTCTTAATTGTTATAATTAATTTTAATCATAGTCAACAATATTTTTGGTCAAAAAATATAGTGAAATTATTCTAATTCAAAATAAAGAATTAATTTTTATAAATTACAATCAATGAAGTAGAGAACATTAATTTCAATTTAATCCCCTAGGTATAATGAAAACGTGGTATTTTAATGAAAAAATGATTTAAATACTAAAATGTTTTTATATCAAGTTTTTATAAAGAATTTATTAGAATGACCTAAATTATATTAATTTATGTGATGTTTATCTTATTAAACATTGAAACGAATTCAAAATATTATTTAACAGAACAATTTATTTAGATGAAAAATAACTATTTAATTGAAATTCATTGTTTTTTCACTTATCATAAAAAATTTAATCTTCTCAAATAAAGAATACAAAAAATTCATCCAAAGCAAATATTTATATTTTTCAATAATAAATAAATTCATTTTTTCAAATAAAAAATTATTAAACTGGAAATATTTAGATATAAAATGGTTTCCCTGTTTGAAGGTGGTAAAATTATCTTTTAGAAAAATACTTATTTTTATTCATAAAATTAGTTTTATTCATTTCTTATACATATCAAATATATTTTATTATTATAAAAAGTATTTATTGAGAACATAATATATAAATTTTATTGAAAACATTTATAGAAAGTGGGTTTTTAATATATTGTGATAAAATTGTGTTTGTATATAGAAAAAATAGTTCTTATAAAAAATATCACTTTATTATAAAATAATTATTACATTCATTTATAATTAATTGATAAAAAAGGGTTAAGTTATTATAAATTTGTAAATCATATTTTTACTATTTAGTTAATCTTATTAGTAGCATCCATTCAAATGACTAGGTGGTGACTATAATGATATTTGAATAATAATATTAATAGTATATTTTAGTGAAGTAAAATTCAACATTGAGTGCAACACAAAAGATCATAGGGAATCAGTATTGTATTAAATAAAAGACAAACATAATGTTTCTAGTACCAAAATTCAATATTTGTGTTTCATGTAGTATAATTTTAACTTAGTGTTGCATATAAAAAACCCAAACTCAGTGCATTCATATAAAAAATCATATATTCATTGTTTTGTGAAATGAAAAATATCAAAGATATTAAAATAATTAAATTAATAAGATATTATTAGGGTGTTATTGGAGATAAATTAGAAATACGATAGAACCACTGGTTTTAGAATATGGGATTTACCCTTGGAAAACATAATATTTTTCAGCGTGGTACTTTTTTGAAATAGTCATCATGGGCATAAATAAAAAAAATAAAATAATATATTTATTTATTTTTATACAGTGAAATGATGATAGATTGGGATCAGATCGAGGATCATTACACTAATGGGGTTTGAGAATATCATCAATGATGAAAATGCAACCATTCTTCATCAATGATCAATCCAACCACCATGTGGGATGATTTTTTTGTAATTTCAATTCCATTTATTAATATTGGAATAAGACTAATCAATCCCATGAAAAAAATTGTTATGCGCATTACCGATATAATTAAATTAATTGAATTGTTGTTTTGGTTAAATACTTATTTATGTGTCTTCATTTTTCTTGTTCTATGATAACAAATATATGAATAAATATCTATAGATGAGGCTTGTTCTTCATGTTTTATGGCTTATAATGTTTCCCATATATTCTTTATCCTATCATTATTAGTATTTCATTGTCCAACGGTTCGACCAATACCACATTCTAGAATGTTGAAGGTTCCTTACAATGGATTGAAACTATGGGAAACACATGTGTTGTCCTTTATGGTTTGAGAGTTAATGATGATGATGGATGAATCATTGGATAACAAGACCAAATTGGATGTTATTTCTTCCTAAAGCGATGCATAATTTGGCTATGTATGGCATGAGCGGACCACTCCCAAGCAGATTCAAATCATGGAATCCTAAGATCTATTAACTAGAAGCATGACTGAACAAGAATATATAGGAAACTATAGGGGATTAACTCCATAAAATCACATGAAGTCTTGGAATAGATCCCAATGGATCTGTAAATTCTCGATCCACACAACGTATATATATGGTTTATATGCTTTATGGCCCCATGACTATGGATCTAGGGTTCAAGATGAAGTTAATTATAACCCACCATGTGACTTGGTCACATGAAATGTGACGTATATGTGATGGCTCAATGTGTACATCAAGAGGTACATGGAAAATTAAAAATGTACACGGCTGGTGGAATAACATGTTGTTTGACACAGACAAGGCCAGGTGTACAAGAGCTAGTACATGAACATAACTACCATAAATGGACAAGGCCATGTGACATGAGTAGGATATCATGATTCATTACATGAAATGAACCTATTTGAAAATCCCGATATCTAGAGAATTATATTTCATGTAAGGATTTTCCATATGGGCCTAAATGGGAATTTCACGACATAATGTCTACACCCTCATACATTCCATATACCCCCTTAATTATTTTTTATCTCCTTGTGTCCTTATTATAGAATATTAAAGGTTGAGCAAGATCCCTTTGTACATTACCATAAGGGTAAGGTATGGAATTACATCTATATCACGAGATTGTGATCCCATCTAAAGGACTAGCCTCATATAGAGTTATGGTATCCCTCCATGGAACTCGAGTGAAATCCTCTATTTTATTTTTTTTCCCTTGGTGGTTTTTTTGGAATTGGTGTGACGTTCCTAAGAAGCATGTTGATACTACATTTAGAAGTCCGTATTAGTAGTACTTTTGGTATCGTTTACATATTATCCCTTATATATAGAGTTGATTACGATTGGGTTTTTTGTTTCCCGTAGTGGTTCTAGTCTCAACCCATATCTTTGTATCAAGGCCTTATTAGAATAGTGAAATTTCATAGGCTGATCCAAATGATCTAGACCAATTTTTTTTTGTATATTCAATGATAGAATGGCTCATGGAGTGGATTCTCCCAGTATGAGCATTTCATTGAGAAGAATCATGCGGCTAATAAATTGTTATGAATTCATTGTGGCATGGTTTCTTTCCTGATTATATTTGAATTTTTCTCTAATATATTTATTTTTATATCTTTTATTGAGATAACTATAATTGGATATTTGTGTTTTTTTTGTTTTTGGGATTCTTTATGGGTATTTTTAAACTCAACCCTGAATGAGATATTCCCACAGTTATCATGTCTTATGCAGATGATGTCCCATTTGACCATGTTTTGGGATGGAAGGGTGTGGGTGGGGTATTGATGGAGCTATCAAAACTGAGGTATTTACAGGGATCTAGAATTATAGTTTATCCCTCACCCTTCGAGGATGTTGTACTCTTTACATTTTTTTGGGGGATTTTTTGTCACGACCCGTCCTCGGGGCCCGTGCCGTGACTACCCCAAGCCCGCCTTCCATAGGCCAGGGGCTGGCGACTAGCACCAAGGCGTAAAATCCCAGTAAACAGGGAAGGCATTGCCTTTATAAGTAACAACCACACAGAGTCAGCGAGCGGAAAGTAAAGTGCAGAAAAGTAAAGGGGGCCGGAAATACAAGCCCAACTGTAAAGTACAACTGAAAAGTAAAGTACAGGAACTGAAGAAAAGACGGCGGCCTCGTGTCGTCCACTGGAAATCCCACCTGAAGGGTGGGTACAGATAGCCTCCAGGCTCCTCGGGTCCCACGTCCGCTCCGAGCACGTCCCGCCCAGTGGTCCACCTCCAGGTACCGTCCTGCTCCACGCGCCTCCTCCACGATCAGCGCTGTCCGTCGTCTGCAACCAACACCACGAAGTGCGGGCATAGCCCGTGCAGGGGTGAGTATAAGCTACTCAGTAAGGACCCCGAGACCCCCGAAGGTCTCCCGAAATCCACAAAGGATATAGCACAAAGGAAAGATGCAATCACGAAGTAACATCTGACTCGACTTAGGTATATGCCCATACATATACCTAAGTCCCCAATTCTAGCTCTGCTCACGAGCTCAAGAACAACTCAATCCACAAAGGAAAGCAAGACTCAAATCCACAAGGAGAGTAAACAGTAAATCCACATAGGAGAGTTCAACACAATCCACAAAGGAGAGTAACATAAGATTCAGCTCAACCAGGTATACTTTTTCAGATGACATCAAAGATGATCACTGATCCATCTAAGTCGTCGGACCCACGAAGGATCGATAAGTACTAACCCTCGCAAAAGACCCACTCAGGATCGGGCTCACACAGAACCTGTAGGCAGTGGCTCACACAGAACCGGTAGTAAGGACCCACATAGGATCGGGCTCACACAGAACCTGTAGCACTGATCCACGTAGGATCGCTGGGTGCAGTAGTCGACGCAGTCCACTGAGGATCTCTGCACAGTCGTCGCCGCAGTCCACGAAGGATCTCTGCTCTGCCGTCGCCGCAGTCCACGGAGGATCTCTGCTCTGTCGTCGAAGTCACAGCCAGCGCTAGGGTTCCCGCACATAGCGAGCTCGTTTAGGAGGGTCCGCTCCACGAGCCGAGAGGCTGATACATCAACTGACACGTAGTCCGAAGTTGATGTATCCAAAAGTTCCGTATCGACAACATGATCTCAACGCAACAGACGGCGCGTCAATCGGACGCCCGGTCTGAGAGTTATTGGCATTTTCGTCCCAGGGGCCCGGTTGGTTTTTAGTGCAAAACCAACCCGACCGTACTCCGCCTGTATCCAATCCTCGGGCGGAGTATGCCAAAAGTTCCGTCTCACTTAGAGGAAACTACCACAGCTGACGGTACGTCGTTCGGACGTCCGTAGCTCAAGTTATGAGCGTTTCCGCTCCGAGGGCCCGGTTGGTTTCGTGTACGAACCAACCCGGCCGAACCCAAAGTCTTCCGAAACCTTGAGTATAATATACCGAAACGACCGTCTCGATCCAAAGATCGCGTAGCCGCTGACGGTTCATCAATCGGAGGTCCCAGGCCCAAGATATGGGCGAAAGACCGAAGAGGGCCCGAAACGGGGGTTCTGGGCCCGGGGCGACCCGGCCCGAACCCCCCCTGGGTCGGCCGAACCGGGTCGGTCCGACCCGGCCCGACCCGGCTAGGCCGGGTCCGGTCCGGCCTGGGCGCGGCCCGGCCGACCGGACCGGCCGGCTCGGCTTCGGCCGAGCGGCCGCTTGAGCCGCCGCGGGTTTGACCCGCGGCTTTGGAGAAACGCGGCCCGCGCGGGCCGCGTGCTGGGTGGCCGGACCGCGGACGCGGTCCGGCGGTTCGCCGCCACCGCGGCTCGGCCGCGGCGGACTCCTCCGGCGGCGCGCCGGGCGCCGCCGCCTCCGGTCGCCGCCCCCTTCCGCGGGCCGCCGGAGTTGCTCCGGTGGCCCGTTTTGCCTCCCGTCTGCGCCGTTGCTCCTCCCGGGGGCCGATCTTCACTGCGGGATCAACGGATCGCCCTTGCCGCGCGGTTCGTCGTCGTCCGCCAAATCCGCACAAAAAAAGGAAGATCGGCGGAGGGTTTTCGGGTCTTGTTTGTTAGATCCGCACCCTCCGCGTTAGTCATAAACTCAACGGGAGGAAAAGAAAATAATCAACAACAATTTTAAATAAATTAAAATTGTTCGGAGATCAGGTTCTTTAATTTTAAAAGAAATAAAATCACGGGAAAGGAAAAATATTCCAATCAACCCTTACCTTGTCGTCGCCGTCGGAAGAGAGGTCGTCGCGGAATCGCTCGTCGCGGATGAAGGAGATCGTCGCGTCGTCGCGGTATCCGGCGTCGCGTCTCCAATCTCCGGATCAAGAACAAACGGATTTAATTAATTAAATCTGTTGCCATGAAATTCAAAAAAAGTGAGAATTTAAACGATCCGATTCTCACCTTAGTTGCCGAACGAGGATCGGCCACGGAAGAAGAGGCGTCGCCGAAGAACGTCGCGGGTAAAGCTCGTCGACGTCGCAGATCTCGGTGTGCGTCGTCGAATTCCGGTCGCCGGCGTTCTTCGCGTTCTTCGCGGGGAAGGTGGAGGCCCAGAGAATCTCGCACAACGAGTAATCCTCCAAAAGAAAGAGTTGGTCTTATTTTATTATTTTGCCAACGAACGCAAACGCGTAAGTAACGACCCATTAAATTCGTTGAATTAATTCAACGAATGAAATAGCCCATTTAATTAACGAAATAAACCGCCCAATTAAATGGTCTGATAAGAATTAAAGAAAACGCGTCGGTTGACTTTTCAGTTACTTGACGGGTTTTCGCGGGTGCGTTACTTAGCGAAAGAAACGGCGGGGCTCGTGCGGGCCCCACCTCACAAATATCCTACCAAGGGGGTAGGATATTTCTGGATAGCGTCCTATCCAGTTCAACACAGTTCAAGTGGCTTCCAAGCAGCTAAAGTGAAATAAAATAAAGTTGTCGCACAAATTTTATTTTATTTCTGACTTTAAGCCCCAAAATTTAAAAACCACGTCTGAGCAAACGCAACTCCGGAAGAGGCGTTTCTAAGAAAATACCGGTGCTGCGATTTCATCGGTGCCCTCAGAATTTGATTCCGGGCACCGGTTCAAAAGATAGAAAAACCCACTCGTCCGTTCACTGAACGTACCCGAGCCAAACTTCGGAAATTGATTCCGGGCACACCGGGCCTCGGAATCAGGTGCCGTCTGAAGCTGCGCTCTTGTAAAATTCCAAAGAAAATTAAGAAAAAAAATTTCCTTGAAATTTGCGGGTCTTTACATTACTCCCACCTCAGGGCTTTACGTCCCCGTAAAGATACATCAAAAACTAGGGGAACAAATGGGGGTACTGAGCACGCATCTGAGCCTCCCGCTCCCAAGTGCTCTCCTGGAGGTTCCCGTGCTGCCATCTGACGCGCACAAGAGGAATCGACCGCCCACGTAGGACCCGCTCCTGTCGATCCTCGATCTCCACTGGGACCTCCGCAAAAGTCGCCCCATCGTCCACGTCCAGCTCCCCAAAGTCGATGATGTGCGTCGGGTCGTGCACGTATCTCCTCAACTGAGACACGTGGAAGACGTCGTGCACCCGGTGCAACTGAGGTGGTAGATCCAGGCGATAAGCCACCTCTCCTATCCTGCTGAGGACCTGGAAAGGCCCGATGAAGCGTGGAGACAACTTGCCACCTCGGCCAAATCTCCGTAAACCACGTCGAGGTGAGACACGCAAAAAGACGTGGTCGCCATCCTCGAACTCTAGTGGCCTCCGCCTCCTGTCAGCATATGACTTCTGCCAGCTCTGAGCTGTCCTCATCCTCTCCTGGATGATCTGGATCTTCTCTGTCGTGGCTCGGACCATCTCTGGTCCCACGATTGCTGACTCCCCAGGGTCTGTCCAGCACAACGGTGATCTGCAGGGTCTGCCGTACAACGCCTCGTATGGTGCCATCCCGATGGTGGAGTGGTAGCTGTTGTTGTACGCGAACTCCACCAAGGGTAGGTGGTCCTCCCAGCTGCGACCAAAGTCGAGAACACATGCACGGAGCATGTCCTCGAGTGTCTGTATGGTCCTCTCCGTCTGACCATCCGTCCGAGGGTGGAAGGCTGTGCTCAGATGGAGCCGCGTCCCGAACGCCTCCTGCAACCCCTTCCAAAGCCGGGAAGTGAAACGAGCATCTCGATCGGAGACGATAGACGATGGCACACCGTGAAGCCGTACGATCTCCTGGACGTAAAGACGTCCCAAGCTCTCCACTGAGCCCTGCTCTCTGATGGGTAAGAAGTGTGCCGACTTGGTGAGTCGGTCGACAATCACCCAAATGGAGTCGTGACCTCTGGAAGTACGTGGAAGTCCAGTCACGAAGTCCATAGATATGCCGTCCCACTTCCATTCCGGAACCTCCAAAGGCTGTACCAAGCCTGCTGGTACCTGATGCTCTGCCTTCACCTGCTGACAGGTGAGGCATCGAGAAACGAACTCTGCTACAGCCTTCTTCATACCTGGCCACCAATGCTGTCGTCTGAGGTCCTGGTACATCTTCGCCACTCCAGGATGTACCGCTAAAGGAGAAGTGTGAAACTCCCTCAGCACTTCCTCTCGCAAAGTGTCTGGTACCATGGTACGTCCTCTGAAAAGGATGTCGTGCTCTGCTCCAAGGGAGAAACCATCAGGTGCCTGTCCCGAGGTTATCTGTGCACGCCGTGTCTCACAGTCAGCGTCCCCATGCTGTGCCTCCCTGACTCGCTGCAGTAGTGGAGGAGTGACTGTGAGAGACTGAAGAAAGGCTTCTCTATCTCTATCCACGAAGGATATCTGCAAAGAGGATAGCTGCTCCGTCGCCTCCTCAAGTAGCTGAATGCCCGTCCTCCTGCTGAGGGAATCGGCCACTACGTTTCCCTTCCCAGGAGTATAGACTATCTCAAAGTCATAGTCCTGGAGGAACTCGAGCCATCTCCGCTGTCTCAGGTTCAGGTCCTTCTGAGAGAAGATATACCTGAGACTCTGGTGGTGAGAAAAGACTGTGAAGCGCTCGCCCATCAGATAGTGCCGCCAAGTCTTCAGAGCGAAGACCACTGCTGCTAACTCCAGGTCATGAGTGGCGTAGTTCTTCTCATGCGGCCTCAACTGACGTGATCCGTAGGCGATCACGGCCCGCTCCTGCATCAGGACGCACCCGAGTCCAGTCCCTGATGCATCGCAGTAAACTACGTATCCAACTCCCTCCTCAGGCAACCTCAAGATAGGTGCACTGGTCAATCTCTGTCTCAGCTCCTGGAAGCTCTGCTGACATCTGTCTGACCACACGAAGGGTTTCCCCTTCTTCGTCAAGGCTGAGAGTGGTGCCGCAACTCTGGAGAAGTCTGGCACAAATCTCCGATAGTATCCGGCTAGGCCCAAGAAGCTCCGCACCTCTGTCACGCTCCTGGGTGGCTCCCAAGCTAGTACTGCCTCGATCTTCGCGGGATCCACTGCAACTCCCGCCTCAGAGATGACGTGCCCCAAGAAGTGGACCTCACGTAACCAGAACTGGCATTTTGAGAGCTTGCCATAAAGCTGGTGCTCTCGGAGTGTGTCTAGCACAACTCGCAGGTGGTAGGCATGCTCCTCCTCAGTCGTCGAGTATACCAAAATGTCGTCAATGAAGACCACGACAAATCGGTCGAGGTATGGCTGGAAGATCCTGTTCATGAGGCTCATGAACACTTCTGGAGCATTGGTTACGCCGAACGGCATAACCAAGAACTCATAATGGCCATACCGACACCTGAAGGCCGTCTTCTGCACGTCCTCGTCTCGAACTCTGAGCTGATGATAGCCTGACCGGAGGTCTATCTTCAAGAACCACCGTGCTCCCTTGAGCTGATCGAAGAGGTCATCAATCCGTGGCAGAGGATACTTGTTCCTCACTGTCACCTGGTTCAGGCGACGATAGTCGACACACAGTCGCAAGCTCCCGTCCGCCTTCTTGGCGAACAAAATCGGGGAAGCCCAGGGTGAAACACTGGGTCGGATAAACCCCTTGCTCTGCAAGTCCTCCAGCTGTACCCGCAGCTCCCGAAGCTCGGCGGGGGCCATCCGATATGCTGGAGTAGATATCGGGGCTGTCCCGGGGTACAAGTCGATGTAAAAGTCTACCTCTCTATGAGGAGGTAGCCCTGGAACGTCGTCGGGGAAGACGTCCACGTACTGGTCCACCACTGCAAGAAAAGCTGGACTCCGCACGTCCACTGCTCCTAGGATGAGGCTAGCCAACTGATGAGAGATGGGCTGCACTCTCCTCCGCGGAAGTCCATCCTGTGCTGCAAAGGTTCCCTTCTCGCCGGTGAAGGTAAACCTGCTCCCGTCGGTGCGAACACATCGCACCTTGCGCCTAAAACAGTCGATCTGGGCATGAACCGTGGATAGCCAATCCATGCCCAAGATGACGTCGTAAGGCCTCGACGCCGCTACAAGGAGATCCCAGCCGAAGCTCTCGCCTCCTAGAGTAAGCTCACACTGCCGGCACCAGTGCGTAATCGTCGAGTCTGCTCCCGTAGGAGTCTCTAGCCGTAAGGATCGAGCCAACGGCTCAGTCGGAATCTCCGAACTCCGAACAAGGGCAGAGGCTATGAAAGAGTGACTCGATCCTGTGTCTATAAGTACTGCAGTAAGGGTGGAATAGACACAGATCGTACCTCGAATCATCTCTGGAATGTCGGGGTCGTAGGCCTCCACTGCCTGGAGCTGGGACTGTCCCTGCCCGCCATCTCCCTGTGGTCGAGGTGGCCCTCCTGGTGGTGGTGGGGGTAGAGCCTGGAAGCGTCGCCCACCACCCGCTGCTCGGCCAGCTCCTCTGCCTCGTCCGCCTCCTCCCTGCGGACCGCCACGGTCGACCCTCTGCCTCTGCCTGGGTGGCCCCTCCACCGTCTGCTGCTCCTCTGGTCGGCGAGTTGGGCAATCACGAGCCATGTGACCCTGCCCGCCGCAAGAGTAGCACAGCCTGCCTCTCGGAAGGCTGGCACTCCGCTGTGTGCCCCGCACTGCTGAGCTGGTGTCCTGAGGCCGTCTGCGTGGGGGTCTGGTCTGCCTGGACCCCAGAGTCATCCGTCGGCTACCTGCTGCCGAAGACTCAGCTACCTGCCGCCCTGCGCTAGGTCTCGCCGCTGAAGAAGGCTCTTCCAGGAAGCTCTCGATCAGGAGGGCTCGCTCCAGCACTCCCGCCTGGGTCGGAATGCTGAGGGAGATCAGCGACGCCCGAATCTCCTGTCGCAAGCCCTGCTCGAAGGTCCGGGCCCGGAAGAAGGGGTCCCGAACCATGTCGGTCGAGTAGCGAGATAGGTCAGTGAACCTCGCCGCGTACTGAGCGACCGTCATGCTGCCCTGGCGCAGCTGGAGAAGCTCCTGGATGCGCACCGCTCGGAGGGTGGCCGGGACGAACTCAGAGCGGAAGAGGCTCTCGAAGTCCGTCCAGAGCAAGGATGCCTCATCGTGAACCTGGAGCATCAAGCTCCACCATCGTCCTGCCGCCGCCTGCAGGAGGCTCGCCGCGAGAATCACCATGAGATACGCCGGTGTCCTCACTGGCCTAAAGATCCGTACCACCGCCTCTAGCCAGTCCTCGGCGGCCTGGGGGTCCGCCTCACCGCGAAACCTGGGCGGTCGCTGGCTCTGAAACTCATGCAGTGCCCTGAGGCGACGTGCATCGTCAGCGTCTGGTACTGGTAGCATCGGTGGCTCGGCGGGTAAAGCTACCGCCGGTGCCACTGCTGGCAATGGGCCCTGCACCGAGGCCTCGTCGCTCGGTGGGCTGCCATCGCGCCCTACACTCGGAACCCTAGCTGGCTGTCGTCGCGGGGCCATCCTGAAAAGGAGAACATGAGCACCACAGTCAGAACAGTATACCTGGTGAGCTGGCACAAGTAATCACAAGGAAAACTTGAGACTTTCATAAAGCAGATCAGTATACCCGGTGAGCTGACACAAATAATCACAAAGAAACTTGAAACACACACGCAATCAATGTTTTCAGGCATTAAGTCGGAAATCAGGAGTCAGGGTCCTGATGTACGGATACGTCGGCCGCCGCACCAACACTGGGCTCCCTGAACTGATAACCACACTCAATTCACTAAACACTATTGCTTCATATGGAACGAAAAGACGATCAGAGTCTGCGGTAGAACCGACCACCTCTGATACCAATTTGTCACGACCCGTCCTCGGGGCCCGTGCCGTGACTACCCCAAGCCCGCCTTCCATAGGCCAGGGGCTGGCGACTATCACCAAGGCGTAAAATCCCAGTAAACAGGGAAGGCATTGCCTTTATAAGTAACAACCACACAGAGTCAGCGAGCGGAAAGTAAAGTGCAGAAAAGTAAAGGGGGCCGGAAATACAAGCCCAATTGTAAAGTACAACTAAAAAGTAAAGTACAGCAACTGAAGAAAAGACGGCGGCCTCGTGTCGTCCACTGGCAATCCCACCTGAAGGGTGGGTACAGATAGCCTCCAGGCTCCTCGGGTCCCACGTCCGCTCCGAGCACGTCCCGCCAAGTGGTCCACCTCCAGGTACCGTCCTGCTCCACGCGCCTCCTCCACGATCAGCGCTGTCCGTCGTCTGCAACCAACACCACGAAGTGCGGGCATAGCCCGTGCAGGGGTGAGTATAAGATACTCAGTAAGGACCCCGAGACCCCCGAAGGTCTCCCGAAATCCACAAAGGATATAGCACAAAGGAAAGATGCAATCATGAAGTAACATCTGACTCGACTTAGGTATATTCCCATACATATACCCAAGTCCCAAATTCTAGCTCTGCTCACGAGCTCAAGAACAACTCAATCCACAAAGGAAAGCAAGACTCAAATCCACAAGGAGAGTAAACAGTAAATCCACATAGGATAGTTCAACACAATCCACAAAGGAGAGTAACATAAGATTCAGCTCAACCAGGTATACTTTTTCAGATGACGTCAAAGATGATCACTGATCCATCTAAGTCGTCGGACCCACGAAGGATCGATAGGTACTAACCCCCGCAAAAGACCCACTCAGGATTGGGCTCACACAGAACCTGTAGGCAGTGGCTCACACAGAACCGGTAGTAAGGACCCACATAGGATCAGGCTCACACAGAACCTGTAGCACTGATCCACGTAGGATCGCTGGGTGCAGTAGTCGACGCAGTCCACTGAGGATCTCTGCACAGTCGTCGCCGCAGTCCACGAAGGATCTCTGCTCTGCCGTCGCCGCAGTCCACGGAGGATCTCTGCTCTGTCGTCGAAGTCACAGCCAGCGCTAGGGTTCCCGCACATAGCGAGCTCGTTTAGGAGGGTCCGCTCCACGAGCCGAGAAGCTGATACATCAACTGACACGTAGTCCGAAGTTGATGTATCCAAAATTTCCGTATCGACAACAGGATCTCAACGCAACAGACGGCGCGTCAATCGGACGCCCGGTCTGAGAGTTATTGGCATTTTCGTCACAGGGGCCCGGTTGGTTTTTAGGGCAAAACCAACCCGACCGTACTCCGCCTGTATCCGATCCTCGGGCGGAGTATGCCAAAAGTTCCGTCTCACTTAGAGGAAACTACCACAGCTGACGGTACGCCGTTCGGACGTCCGTAGCTCAAGTTATGAGCGTTTCCGCTCCGAGGGCCCGGTTGGTTTCGTGTACGAACCAACCCATCCGAACCCAAAGTCTTCCGAAACCCTGAGTATAATATACCGAAACGACCGCCTCGATCCAAGGATCGCGTAGCCGCTGACGGTTCGTCAATCGGAGGTCCCAGGCCCAAGATATGGGCGAAAGACCGAAGAGGGCCCGAAACGGGGGTTCTGGGCCCGGGGCGACCCGGCCCGAACCCCCCCTGGGTCGGCCGAACCGGGTCGGCCCGACCCGGCTAGGCCGGGTCCGGTCCGGCCTGGGCGCGGCCCGGCCGACCGGACCGGCCGGCTCGGCTTCGGCCGAGCGGCCGCTTGAGCCGCCGCGGGTTTGACCCGCGGCTTTGGAGAAACGCGGCCCGCGCGGGCCGCGTGCTGGGTGGCCGGACCGCGGACGCGGTCCGGCGGTTCGCCGCCACCGCGGCTCGGCCGCGGCGGACTCCTCCGGCGGCGCACCGGGCGCCGCCGCCTCCGGTCGCCGCCCCCTTCCGCGGGCCGCCGGAGTTGCTCCGGTGGCCCGTTTTGCCTCCCGTCTGCGCCGTTGCTCCTCCCGGGGGCCGATCTTCACTGCGGGATCAACGGATCGCCCTTGCCCCGCGGTTCGTCGTCGTCCGCCAAATCCGCACAAAAAAAGGAAGATCGGCGGAGGGTTGCCGGGTCTTGTTTGTTAGATCCGCACCCTCCGCGTTAGTCATAAACTCAACGGGAGGAAAAGAAAATAATCAACAACAATTTTAAATAAATTAAAATTGTTCGGAGATCAGGTTCTTTAATTTTAAAAGAAATAAAATCACGGGAAAGGAAAAATATTCCAATCAACCCTTACCTTGTCGTCGCCGTCGGACGAGAGGTCGTCGCGGAATCGCTCGTCGCGGATGAAGGAGATCGTCGCGTCGTCGCGGTATCCGGCGTCGCGTCGCCAATCTCCGGATCAAGAACAAACGGATTTAATTAATTAAATCTGTTGCCATGAAATTTAAAAAAAGGGAGAATTTAAACGATCCGATTCTCACCTTAGTTGCCGAACGAGGATCGGCCGCGGAAGAAGAGGCGTCGCCGAAGAAAGTCACGGGTAAAGCTCGTCGACGTCGCAGATCTCGGTGTGCGTCGTCGAATTCCGGTCGCCGGCGTTCTTCGCGTTCTTCGCGGGGAAGGTGGAGGCCCAGAGAATCTCGCACAACGAGTAATCCTCCAAAAGAAAGAGTTGGTCTTATTTTATTATTTTGCCAACGAACGCAAACGCGTAAGTAACGACCCATTAAATTCGTTGAATTAATTCAACGAATGAAACAGCCCATTTAATTCACAAAATAAACCGCCCAATTAAATGGTCTGTTAAGAATTAAAGAAAACGCGTCGGTTGACTTTTCAGTTACTTGACGGGTTTTCGCGGGTGCGTTACTTAGCGAAAGAAACGGCGGGGCTCGTGCGGGCCCCACCTCACAAATATCCTATCAAGGGGGTAGGATATTTCTGGATAGCATCCTATCCAGTTCAACACAGTTCAAGTGGCTTCCAAGCAGCTTAAGTGAAATAAAATAAAGTTGTCGCACAAATTTTATTTTATTTCTGACTTTAAGCCCCAAAATTTAAAAACCACGTCTGAGCAAACGCAACTCCGGAAGAGGCGTTTCTAAGAAAATACCGGCGCTGCGATTTCATCGGTGCCCTCAGAATTTGATTCCGGGCACCGGTTCAAAAGATAGAAAAACCCGCTCGTCCGTTCACTGAACGTACCCGAGCCAAACTTCGGAAATTGATTCCGGGCACACCGGGCCTCGGAATCAGGTGCCGTCTGAAGCTGCGCTCTTGTAAAATTCCAAAGAAAATTAAGAAAAAAAATTCCCTTGAAATTTGCGGGTCTTTACATTTTATTTTTCCCGTTTTTCTACTCCTTCATTAATTTTATGTCATTCACTATTGTGAGGTCTAATATGTATGCATTCATTGTTTCTATTTTTTCACATTTAGAAGTTTTGTCTGTAAGATATTTGTTCATGTGTATAAGTACTTTATGGTAATGCCTACCATTTGTGGGATAAACCATCATGGTAGAGGTCACTAACCCCAAGACTATTAGAGGTGGTCATGGGGTAGTCATGGGTCGGACCTCGACAGGTTAGGTCATAACCACTCACAGACTACATTTCTTCATTATGAATTTTTAAATGTGCTTTTTAGGACATATTTTATTGGAGGGGAATCTTTTAGGGATCCAACTTTTGTTTTTTTTTTATGCTTATATAGTGGTCTAGTTTTTTGGGGATAGATGTTCACATGATGTTTAAGCATTGGGTTGTCTTGTTTTATTTTATGATTTTCCATTTAAATTGAATTATTATATCTCATTTTTATGTTTTTTCACCATCTATATACATTTTTTTTTCAATTATTCATGAGACTATTTTGGTTGTCTTTTGAGGTTCAACTTATGGTAGACCAACTCAGGCGATGTGTGTAATTAAACCAGTGTAGCTTATAATAAAATATTATCATATGGAATTCATAGATTGAATTTTGGTGAAACATCTAGGGCTTGGATCAAATTCATTGTAAAATTATTGTTTAGACAATTAAACATCACATAGTATGTGGGTGAGGGTGCCTAAAACCTCACATCTATGCCTGAACTCAATATATAATGGGAGGTTAGGAATTTTTTCCAAGATGGAGACTTGGTGATTCAGGTCATTTGAGTAAAATTAATTTTGGACTCATTTAAACATACACGTTTTTTATAATGTGTGTAATTTTATGAATAATCCATGATTATTTTTGGTTCATATTGTATAAATTCATTTAAATTGATTATTTATGTAGTTATTTTGATTTCAAAACTACCCATAATATGATTTTTATTATATTGTCTTTATGTTAAAATTCCTCATAGAAATGTTTTTCATAATCAATGTGTGGAAGCTGCGAGACCTGTTCTTCTAGTGAATCCTCTTGTGGAACCTTATTTGGCTGAAGCAATAATCTTCACTAATCATAGTCTATATCAATAAATTTTATGACACCATAGATGAGTGGTTTATCATGGGTTGAAATTTAGTATTCAAAATCCACCAATATTCTCTTGGGATAATGGACTACATGAATATTAAGAGATTCTTGACTATATTGAAAGGTCCATCCATTTTCTACAAATTCATGATTACTATAGGGTGGAGTTTTATATGTACATTCTTGGGGGACCATGAATTATATATTGGGAATATATCATTCAAGATAACTGGTATGAGGATCTCACATGCAATTTTTCCAGTAAAATATTCAACTAAATATTTTACCAAATGAAATTTTGTGTTGTGAAGACTGGGAAATTTTTGAACATAGAGTTGTGGGAGAGTATAAATTTGGATTATTCAACCCATTACCTAGATTTAGAGATATTAAAACAAGAGTATATATAAAATGATTATATATCATCAATAGTGTTAAATATGGGTCTAGGGATGATATATGGTCCACGAGGATTATATTACACCACCTAACCTATGAATAACTGGAATCATTGAAGTTGTGGATGAGGAAAAGTCTAGTTAGGATAATGAATTTGTGTGGGGTTTCTATTTCTACAGCCATTATCTAGCATGCATATTCTCGATAGAATATGAAAAGATAGGGTGCTCAATTTTCATTAGGACTACATTTATCTGCTATATCTAGATAGATAAATATTTTTTTATATCATTGGGTTATTTTTGGTGATACCAGAACTTATTGTACTGATGTTTTCAAAATACATCATAATTTTAGACAATCTGGCCATATAAGGTGTATTTGTTATAGGGTGTCCCATGTGAGTAATGGTGGATCCACACTCCCCAATGTTTCACTAGTTTATTCTGAAAATTTTATGGGTAGTTGTTCTTATTATCCTTCCAATGTGGATGTTAAATCATCAATGAATGGTTTGAGATAAGGAGAGATAGGATATCATTATGTAATAGAGTGAGTTCTAGAGGAATATAATGTAGTACTAGCTACTTTTAGAGGAACAATGATTCTTTATTCCAATATTGAATTATGATTTTCTATAAAATTGGTGATCATTATTTTATTTTATAAAAGTTAGTTTATGTGTGGGAATTATGTTCAGAACATATGTTGATATTGTTGGAAATTTCTTAGGCCTTTGGGAAAGAGGACCAAATATTGCTTTAAATGATATCTGTGTTGGGTGACAAAGTATGAATTCAATGTGGTGTTGGATTTCATTGTTCTTGATAATTATATCTTCAACCAAATTATTGGAATTGATTGTATGATCAACATAAAGCTGTATATTGATCATTACCCCCATCAATTTTAGTTTATATATCCCAATGGAGTCACTCATGTCTTTCAAGGTGAGTGGGATTGTAGATATTTGAGATTTGATTCTATTATTTAATATGACAGAATGATGTCATGATAGTTATCAAATATTTTCCTTGATTATGTTGACTATCATATTATCAATCCACATCCCTTAGTGGCGGATTCATACCCTGAAACGTTTTGATTGATTATTATAGGTTACCACCAAAGAGAGTGGATAAAATCACAATTTACCAGCTCCCTAGTATGATTCCCATTTATATTCTATCTTATCATATTGGACCAAATGAGACTATAGAAATTATTGTATAAATTGAAAACCTTGAGGCTAAGAGATTTTATCATCATATCTTGTCACATTGGGATCCTCCTATTCTCTTTTCCCTGAAAGCGGACAGATGCATTTGGATTTTCCTTTTTTATTGAAAACAAAATAAGGTGACATTTAAGAACAAATATCCATTCCAAAGAACTAGTTTTCCATTTGATCAAATTATTGGAGTCCATTGGTTTTATAAATTTTATTTCCAATTGAAAATAAACTAGTTGAAGGAACATGAAGAGGATATACATAAGAAAGTGATTATGTAATAGTATATTAATTTTTAGTAAAATTATATCTCACTAACTCTCCATTAGTATTTTTGGAATTGATGAATCAATTCATTCATATATTTTTGGAATCATTAATGTTCATGAATTTAGATTATTTTTTTAGGTACTCAATATCAGTGAGGGAGGACCAATATCATTTGGATATAATCCAGGAAACCTTGTATGAATGTAAATTATATGGTAATATTTCAAAGTGTGAGTTTCGAATCTATTATTAAGAATCAATTTTTCATATTAGGTATGAATATTTTAATTTACTATTTATTATCATATAATGTTCGCTTTTTGACATGGGTCCTAACATAGGATATGTTATGGTTAGTGTTGTTTTGGAAGGATGATACATAAGTTCTATAGGTCGGATGTAGACTAATTACATACAGTATAATTGGAACACACGACATGTATTGATTACATGATTTATAATGACATTACATGCCTAGTCATGTCGTGTATAGGGTTTTTCATTGGGAGGAAGACCCTGATATTTACAAGAGTTGTAATTAATTTTAATGAGGTGTAATTAACTAAGATGGTTTTCCTCAAATAGTGGTAAGAGCGATATTTTTGGATAGAACCTCACCCCCCTCTCTATCTCTCTGGAATACGAGATCTCACACAGGAGCCCCCCTTTGGGCCTAAATCTAGTTCGCTCCACCATTCCTCCATTCCTCCTTTCATTATCTGATTTCAGATACATCTCTCATGTTTTAAGTGTTCTAGTAATTCCATTAAATCCTTATAATCTTTTTATCATTTTTATTTTCCATAGTGATGTTATTTTGAAACAGTCACATATTTCCTATTTTTAGGGCGTTGATATATTCTTCCATTTTCTACTGATCCATGAAATATGAAGTGATGATACTGGATGAGGATAGTACTAAGAGAATGAGGCAAGTTGTCTAGTATTTATCCCGTCAATTCTTGATGATTCGTAATATGTGATATGTGTCACATGCCAGTATCACCATGTATTTCCCCTAAATTGAACCTTTTAAATTTAGTTGTCATTTCTAGAACATATTGACCATATTAGAACCATGGATATCCTAGGGATCATCCATTTTAGAGTGATCCATCTTTGTGGGTGTGCTCTCTTACACGAATAATTTGATTTCATTGGTATATGGATGAAAAACCTGTTGGTGTGTTTTTTCAATACATTTAAATGACAATATCACAAAGATAGAAAATTAATTAGGTGTCATGGTATGCCTAATTCCTTTATAAAATGTGATAAATGAATTTAATGTGAAGGTTATGACCACATCACCATTACAAGTGGAAAAATTATCACACCCTTGTTATTATTAAATATCAATGACTTATTAATTATTAGTTGGCTCCTATTAAATCCAATGATGCATATCAGTGTTGATTCATGGGAAACATGAGGATTCATAATTATGGTGAATGGGCATGATTAAACTTGTTCATGTTAAATATAAATAGGTATGGTGCCTCTTCTTCTTTGACTTAGTGAGAATGACGACCATTTTTACACCTAAATGAACAAGAAAAACACTTTATTTTACTTATATATATGTGAATGTCATCAATTTTTATAAATAATATACCAGACATACCAATCCTTTATATATATATATATATATGAAACCTTCATAGAATCCATATATTTTGATACTCGGCATGGTGTCCCGTTACAAAGATAATTGGCATGGTGTCTTTATGCTATGATATAGGGAATGACATCCCTATACAGTGACAATGGGAAAACATTTCCATTATTGTGATAGTGGGTATGGAATACCTTTATGTTGATACTAGGAATGGAATACCTTTACTTTTATTCTATCCATGGAGACCCCTACTATTGTGATATTGGGAATTGTGTCCCTTGACACTCATTTAGAGATATTTTGGGATAGGCAGAAGAAGGTAGTGTCCGTCTATTTTCTCCTCAGAACAATACCCCATCCATTTATAGTTGTTAACATATATTTCAATTATTATATATGCACATTTCTATGTTATGAACATATACTGGATATTTATATACACCATTGGTGGTGACCTACAAAGTTTATCTAACACCCTGTCTAGGACACCGATGGTAACTTGGAAGACTATATGCTTGCAGGTGTAGATAAAGGTACATATACTCTTATGGACACATGTCTCATTACATTAATTATGATGAGATTTTAGTTACAGATGACCGTTCTTATGTTCATGATGATTGGATAGTCCTTTTTATTCATTTTTTTACCTTTTTTATAACATGATCTATATTTACTTTCTACATCCATGTATACATGTTTTCCATTTTTTTCGGTCACATTACATTATAATACATTTCATGTGCTTTGGTGTACTACCTTTTATTACTATTCAGTGCTCAAATACTTACTCATTCTTTCCATATAACTTATAGTATTTATATGATTCCACCAATTTATCTAATTATTCCTTATCCACTATTTTCTACACTGAAATGAGGGTATAATATCCCCAAAGAAACACCATAGGATGTTGTTTCGGATCAAGAGCCTTTGGAATATTGGGAAGAATGCTTAAATCCATGTGGTCAACCAAGATTGGTGAACCTCGAAGTGAAACCTGGAATGGGGACGTCACATTTTGTCATCAAAGGCTTTCTTTTGTTTCCTTCCCATTTTTAGACAATAGGCATGAAATTAAGATCTATTCAGGACATGGTTGTACGCCATTTCTGGGAGTAGTTATGCATAATCAGGGTGATTCAATGTTAGATAAAAAAACCTGTATCTACAAATCATATGAGGAAGTTCTCATCTCTCTCTTGTATGGAGGAGCAAGGATGTGATAATGAGATTTCTGTTCTTGATTCCATAGTTCAGGACCCTGAGGTGGCTTGGTATTCTCCATCAAATTATTTGGAAGTTGTGTCCTTCTAAGCTCTCATACCCAATAAGGAATTGAGTCTTCCTAGATCTGGGATTCTACATGTCAAATATGGTTTTTTCTATATGCATTATTTTATGAAAGGGAGTTTTTCACGTTCCTAATGTTCATGTAACTTCTTTTATGTTGGTACCTTCCTTCCAGGGGTTCCTATTAGAGTTTACTCTTCCTGAGTTTGCCCAGTTTATTCAGAAAGCTCAGTCGATCTTTGTTTCTTTCCCAATAATATATTCTCCAAAATCTATATCATAGTATGAATTTATTGTTGATCAGAAACCATTAGGTATATACACACTCTCATTTTCCATGCTTTTTTCTTCTGATTCATCTGTGGAAGGAATGTCCAATGAGCTGAAGAGGAAAAAAATACAACATCAGTACCAATCTTCTCCCAACACATCACTTTTTTTTCAATTGTCTAGTAGTGTATATAAAAGATGTCAATCAATGAACAAGAGTGTTTGTTATCATTCGTAGATGTATGAGGCCAAATTTATAGGCTCTAAAGATAAGCAACTCTACTTCCAGTGATTTCATTCCTTATTTGGAATGCCTCATGCTGGGGATCTCAAGAATAAACTGAAATCCTTTCAATAGAAGTCCAAAACACTAGTTATCTATATTCCTTGAGCCTTATCAAATATCTTAAAAAATATCAGATTTTACACACAAGATAATAATTTAGGATTTCCTGCATGCTAGTATGCATAACTCAAACATCTGAACTTTTGGATTCATTCACCCATTTTTGATCTTGTCATGGTACTTGAGTATCTAATTAGGGTTAAGATATATTTGGGGTGTTATATACTGTTTAAATTATTTTTTATGAACAATTTGATTCTCAAGTAACAATGTATTTGTGGAAAGAGATGGAATCCTTTGACTGAGGCTCCTTACCATGTGCCATAGTTGGTGATTTCAATATCATAGCTGATACAAAGAAATTGAAAGGTAAGGGAGTCCTTCCTCAAAAGTACAACAAAGATTTTGTGTAGTGTATGCAATTTTGTGGTATTTCAGACATGGTAATTTATAGGGACTCATTCATGTGGTGAAATAACCATAAGGGTTACTTAAGTTCCTGGAGTCACCATAAAAGGTGCTTATCGAATGATCAAGATATTAAAGCATTATCTAATGAAAAGGTTACACATCTCATTATTAATTTCTCTGATTACTATCCCCACCTAATGTCTCTTATTCCAAGCTATGTTTGAGGGAGATGTTTTAACTTCTCCCAGTTTTGGAAGGACATCACGACTATCACCAAGTGTCTATAGAGTCATCGAATAGGCCATTCTAGTGGAATTCATTAATTGATCTCAACCACAATCTTCTATATCTTATGGTTGATATTTATTCGTGGATCAAAAATCAACCTCCATGGTTCCATGACAAGGATATGATAAAGAAGAAGACTGATTGGATGAAACTCTAAAAAAAATTACTGGAATTAAGTGTTATTTAGTGATCTCTTTAAAAAGAATTAAATCATGGATGACCTGATTTTGAGACAAGAATATATGCTTAATGAGAAATCAAACCTTATGTGGATTCTTGAATTAGACCTGAAAACGAATTTATTCATATATTTCATTAAGGAGAATCAACATTTTCATATACCTAACATTATTATAGAGGGAATTTCTTACTATGTTGATCATGTTTATTTTGGGAGAATTTCATTATTTGACATTACATCCCTTTTTGTGGATCCCAATTCCCATATGAGAGAGCGATTCTCATAGGATTCTCAAATCTCCTTGATGATATTTGACACGAGGTATCTTGCAATGTTAATTCTATTCTGGAATAAGTTTTGTATATGGATGAAGCTAGTAAGTTGTTTAAGGGCCTTTGCCCAAAGAGTGATCCATGACATGATGGCTTCCCGAGTGCCATATACAAGGATTCATCTGATGTGGTAGAGAATGAATTATTGAGATATATTATGGATTATTTCATGGGTTTCCACCTTCCTTTCATTTCTTGTTCATCTTCCATTGTTCTCCTCCCCAAGACCAAATAACCTACCTTCATCTATCACTACTGACCCATTAACATATGTAACATTACAAAATATGTTCTTTCTAGTATTATCAATCAAATAATTTTGTCTCACTTTCATTGTTAGATGTTTTATGAACAACATGGGTTTGTAGAAATCAGGCTAATACACTGAGCTTTTTATATAACCCGGTAACAAGTAAATAAAACAAACAAAAGACTCTTAGATCAAACACGATTTTCAAACTCGATATGGACATGGATTATGATAACATGTAAGAGAAAATTGACAACAAGGTCTTAATGAGGATGGTATTCTATACATAGGCTATTGATCTCATCTTCAGGGGGTGTGATTATTTTTGGTTGGACATCTCATTCTTGGGTAAGACGTATGGCTTCTTTAAAGAAAAACATGGGATGAGTCAAGGGGATCCTCTTTCCCTAACTATATTTATTCTAACTGAAAATGTGAATAGTAGGAATATAAACAAGACTATATCCAGTGGAAACATTCTTCCCTATCAATGAAGGGCCCTATCCAACAGAATTTATCATATTATGTTAATAGATGATACAATTATTTTCAAGAATTCTATCAAAAGATCAGTTAGAGGAATGAATGGGGTTCTTGATAGTTATTGTAACATGAGTGACCAGATCATCAATTGATCTAATAGAAGAATTTACATTTCACAATTTTTCTTGGTTAGAAGGGTCTGTATGATAATTTTTAGTATGGGAATTCAATGAAGGATCATTTCAATGGTTTACTTGGGGGATATCATTTCCACATGGAGATAGAGAATTCAGTACAATGATACTTTTTTGGAAAGGATCATGTGTCTTGTAATGAATTTTATTAGTCTTTATCTCTACTTTAGAGGAAGGATTATTCTTGTTAAAAGTGTTCTCATGAAATTTACAATCCATGCTCCCATGGTGGTCAGAGACCCAATGGCAGTCATTCAGAATATTGACAGTATTCTATCATCATTTTTTGGGATTCTAATAATAATGGGAAGTATAACTTGGTGTCTTGGAGGAGAATAGAATGACCCTTGTAGTAAGTAATGATCAATGTAAATGATATCTAGGATACCCTACAAGGAATTCATGAAAAACATGCATGGGATGTGGTTAAAGGTAGAACTCTTTGGCGACATAGTATATGGGTTTATGGTTGAGGGTAAAGGGAGGAATTGGAATGATATTTTTGGTCTATGATAGGACCCAACAACTCGTATCCCATAGGTCACATCCACTTGATCATAGGGAGAGGTGAAATATTGTTATAGCACCACAACTAGTCCAGTTCAATACATGGATTCCCAAGTGTCCCTGCAACAGATATAACCATTAGGCATGACAGTAATCACTCGACCTTCATCAACATGGTTTTATAAAAATCTCATCATCAATACATTGATTTGATTGATATAAATGAAGACCAAGATAGGTGTGTGTTTACAGACTCCACCTTAAGTACCTTTTAGGTATGGGATTATAACAGAATGCTTACGTCTTTAAATCAATAGGATCCTTAGGATGAATTTTGATTGTGAAAAGAGGTTACAAAAAGTTATATTTTCATATTATCAAGAATAATTAATTGATATCATCGCATTGATAATAATATTAGGAGAAATGGTAAAATATTAACATCTAACTATTCTTACTCTAAAAACAGGTTGGAGCTAAGAAAATATAACCAATTTTTTAAAAGTGAATGGGATTTCTTGATCAGGGAATATTTTTGTGATTTCACAAGATTAAAAAATAATAATAGTACCCAAACACCATTATTTGGAATCTAGTTTCATTTTGTAGAGTGAGTGGGTCCTAAAATGATATATTGAGTTAATTTTTTGTTTTTTGTATGTTGGATCTTATTGAAATTAAAGAACATGATATTCATTGAAGGGGAACCATTGTGAGAAAGAAACTGAAGATCAGAAGGAAAAGTATTTTACCTAATATGATTCATCTTGTGAAGAATTATAATAATTCTCCCACCTCATCCTATCTAGGAATTCACATATCCCCCACATGGTTTGTGGCCCCTCATAAGGGAACTAAGTTCACATGAACCACAACTCTAAAAGTAACAAAATTAACTCTGATGGTTCATATTCAACGGGCCTCATGTGTGGTAGAGGGGTGGTATGTGACTCGGGAAGAAATATCATCTTGTCTTTCCTAGAGTTTTTTGGATGCAATCATTCCCACAAAGCTGAACCTATGGTGATCATCATAAGATTTATTATATTTAGATAGAGAAATATGAGTGTAATAGTGGTGTAAATGGCCTCTTTAATCATATAAATTCATTAAATAACCTCTAAGATGCTCCGTAGTATTTTTCATATATATCTAGAAGGTGCACAAGCCTCATTTTCATCCATATTGGAATTACTCACAGTTGGTGTGATGAGAAAAGATATCATATTTTCTTACTTCGTTATCTAATCGTGTAGAGGATGTTATATTAATTCTAACTGATACGTTTCTTCCTCCTAAAGTGGTGAATTTGTTTAGTGGTGATTCCCTTGGGCTTCACCATAACCGCATGACTTAAGGGTCCATCCTTTATTCTCCTATCCATTTTATTGAATATATTTTTCATATACCACTTCAGATTTTAAATAAATAAATATTATGATAATGATGATATAATTTATACATCATGCATTATTCTATTCCATATATAATTCATTTTTTTACTTTTTAACACTATTATATATGCCTCATATGATATTAATTTTTATGAAATGAAATTTTTAGGTAGTTAATCAAGAAACATAGTCAGTACATAGAGTAACTTGCATAAAATAAATAGTGTTTTCTTCTATAGTCCATATAAGACATGATAATTAGTCAAATATGTCATGCTGAGTCATGGACCTTTGGTAGCATGGATTATAATGTGTGATGGTATAGATTTAATGGAAAACACAATTTGTTTCATAAGGAATATGATACAATAAAAATTAGAAGTGGTGAACCATTTGGTTCCAACATCTAAACACAATTTTTAAATAAATATGATTTAAAAATGAAATTGAATTTTCAAAAAAAATTATGACATAGTCATATCTTTAGTAGTGGGAAATAGTTAGCATCTCTTGTGTTATTTAGGGTTGATTCTATCATGCAGATATGGATTTATAAGTTGTCGAAGGGGTGTGTTTATCATAGAAAGGATTTTTTGTTATTATATTCCTACATCAGTGGTGTGTGACATTATCGAATATTATCTGAGGAGTGTGTTGGCAATTTGTAGATTTATGCCACCAGGTTTTCCTCTACTCATTTTCCATGAGGGTGGTGATGACAATGTCCCAAATGTGGTTGTCCATGATCTGATAGTCATACCTCTAATAGTTACACCCATATAACACCTTCATATTCCTAACATGGGTGATGATTACGAGTTTTTAGGAGACTTTTTATAGCTTATTCATATGATATAGGGATATCTATGTTGTTCCCCTTCTATGGGAGAGATGACTCAGGAGTTCCAGTAGTAATGTCCAACAACTTTTTTGAGGGAGAGAGGACCAAATGATACATAGATATGGATAAAGATATCTATTTCTATATTCAATCATTTGGAGACACATCATTATTGGATAATTAAACTGTGTACTTACATGATTTTAGGACATACTATACGTTGGTGGGATATTCCATATCTGGAATGTCGTTATCAAGAAGAAACTTGGGGGGATTTTTAGTCGGTATTCATTGACTATATCTTCCATTAGAACCTAATGGATAATCATGATAAAGAGTTTCTTAACCTGAACTAGGTTTCAATGATGACTATCGAATATTCATATCATTTTATAATGCTTCAGTGCATTTCTCCTATCTACACTAATGACGATCCAACTAATGAAATACGATTCAAATATGGACTAAGGAATATGATTCATTATTTAGAGAAAATTTTCATTTTGGATATTGTATATGATATAGTGAATGATGCTCTTCTCAATGAGAAAAACTGATGGGAAGATGAGAATGTGATCCTAGGCGATTTAGGGCATAGAGAGGGTAGTGGTCGGACTTCAAATGTGTGGGAATGTTAGGAATAATAAGCCCTAATGTCCGGGATACCTCTCTTGGTTATGTGGATGAGGTTGATAGGGGAATCTTCAGTGTTTTTGTTTGACATTCCCTAATGTTCTGAGTACGACATGATCTATGCTAGGTCCACCATCAGAATCACGTTCTCTAACACGTCAATAATAGGGTAGTCGGGGTACTACTAGATCTGAAAGAAGATGAGGAGGATTGATTGTGGTAGCTAACCTTTAGATATACATCACCAATAGAGTGGATCCGCTTCGGGTAGTCAGGTTGTTGAATAGGGCATGGGATTAGGAAAGATCTACTTTGTGCATCATATACTAGGGAATAAAGATTACATTATATCCACTTTTCATGATATTATTCTAGTATCATCTACTATCATTTCTTCTAGTTTGATACATGTGCTTCAAATTTCTTCGTATTCATATCTATTTTGGAGATCCTTGGGATCGATGTTAAATTTTTTTGTGGAGATATGATGATTGATATTCCTTTGGGTATATTTTTTGAGAGAATAAACTACTATAAGAATAAAATATTAATGTATAAATCCATAATAATTTATCAAACCTCTTCATCCTCGATATGATTTCCTTTGGAATCATTCTCGGGATGGACTGATTGGTTCCCTTTCATGCCTTTGTGGTTTTTTATTTTTAGAGGGTGTCATTTTAATCATAATAGGTTGGTAAGTATCTCTAAATGGGGATGTAATATTTCAAAAATGTATAGGTGGACTAGAGAATTTTAGTCTTGTTGGATCGACCACCCCAATTTCTTGCCTTTATATAGAGTACCAAATATTATATCAGACTAAGTCCCCCCTTGTTGCCTATCAGTTACTATTAACACAATGGTACCATTCCATTCCCACCATATTTCACATTTCACAGCTTCAATATTTTCATTTTGACCCTTCTCATAATATTTATCTCAAGGAGGATGAGTCAGATGAAGATTCTTTTTTTGAAGAGTATCATATATGCATATTTAATCTGATCATGAAGGATCTTCGCAGCCTGTCCGTCCCTTTAGAATGGGTGCTATAGAAGCATGAAATTATATATTATGAGACATATAATTGGTAATCTGATTTAAATTCCCATTTATTGGATTTTTTTCATAGACAATGTTACTCCACCCTTAGAAGTTGAACATGGGGATGAGTTCCTTTAATGGGGAAACACCACAAAAACCTGGTTTTACCTATCAAGAAAGAATATTTTTAATTTTTTCTTTAAGATATTGTGATGATATATTTTTTTAATGGGCTATAATGATTGGCTATGGTCTTGTTGGAAGTGTTTTGGAATGAAGACACAAGAGGGATATATGCGGGATGTAGACTAATTACACACTATGTATTCATTACATGACATGTAATGATATTAAAGATAGTACACACTATGTAATGTTTTTTCTCTTAGGATGGAAGACCCCAAGCTTAACACTATGTGTAAATAATTTAATAGCCATGTAATTTACTATGTATTTTTTTAATATAGAGGAAGGGCCTCTATTTTTGGATAGACACCACCCCACCACTCTCTCTCTCTCTTTTGCTCATGTGGTCTCATGTAGAAGCCCCCTTTTGAGGGTAAATCATGGATCTTACTATGTTTCACCATCCAAAATCCAATTTAAGATCCTTATATGATGTTGGATGTGATATGGTAATTCTTTCACACCATTGGACTCGTTAATCATTTTAATTTCACTCGGTGACACTATTTTGTTACAATACCATAGAGACTATTTTTAGTAAATTGATATGTTATTCTATTTTATCATTATCTATGAAAAAATAAGCGCTAATACTAGTTGAGGATTGTACTATGAGCTTTTGGTATGGTGGATAGTATTTATCAACTTAATTCAAAGTATTTTTTAATATGTTATATATACCACAAAGTTGTTTCAATTCAAATTTCCCCAAAATTGAATCTATTTAATTTTTTTTTCTATTATTGAACCAAATAAACTTATAAAACCCTGATGGATACTGGATATCACCCACCTTAGAGTGATTCATTTTTTGGGATTTCCCACATAAATTACTAATTGAATTTCATGGAAATAAATCCAAAACACATATTGGTATATTTGTATTTACTTTTAAATGACAATATCATATTGATAAAAAACAAATAATGTTTCATGGTATGTAAAATTAACTTATCAATTTAATTATTTTTATTGATTGTGACTGGTCAGACCACATCACCCGTACAAGGGGAAAATGGTTACACTATAGTTATTAATAAATTTTAATGACTTATGAACTATCCATTGGCTCGTATTAAATCCAATGATTCTTATCACTATTCATGTGTTGGAATAATGAAACATTATAATTTTGGTGAATTGGCATGATGAGATTTATGCATGTTTAATATAAATTGGCATAGTGTCCCTTAAACTTAGAGTATTTGGGCCTGATGACCCTTCCTATACCTAAATGGGCATGAAGACCCTTTTGTTTATTATATCCATATGGGCATGGCGTCCCTTTTTATAATTGTGATACCAGGAATGAAAAACCCTAAATATATATATATATTCTAAGGGAATAGAGTCCCCATACTATGGTACCATGTATGGTATCCCTATATTATGATATTTAGCATGGTTTCCCTTTAAAATGATACTGGGAATAATGTTCTTGTACGGTGATACTGGACATGGCATGCCAAAATTGAGATACGAGGCTTGGCATCCATATACCTTGATAGTAGGAATCGAATCCCTATACAATGATATTGGGAATGGGGAACCCTAATCTTGTGATACAAGGATATTTTTCCTTTGATACTCATTTAGATATATTTTGGAATGGGCTGAAGAGGGTAACGCCATCATGGTTTCCTTTAGAAACCATAGAGGACCCATTTACAGTTATTATCATTGCTTTTCATTATTATATATGCACATTTACATGTTATGGACATAGAATGGATATTTATAGATTTAATTGGTGGTTGCCTACTGAATTTATCTCACAAACAATTTGGGCCCCTGATGGCACCTCTGTATACTATCCGCTTGAAGGTGTAGATAAGCGGAAATGTACTCTATTAGAAGAATGAATTCTTACATGAATTAGGTTGGTAGATTGGTATAGGATGACTAGGATGGATATTCAGATGCCTGGATAGTCTTTCTTATCATTTTTTTACCTTTTTTATAACATGTGTGGTATTGAATACCATATTATAATTGTTTATGTTTTCCATATTATGTAGTCAAATGACATTGTCATCTACTATATGTGATTTAGATTATGACTTTTTATTACAATTATGTTCATGGATAATTACTATTTAGTATTCTATCTTTTATATTATTAATATGCTTCTACGAATGTATTTATTGATTATATATCCACTATTCTTCACTCTGAGATTAGGGCATAGACTCCCCACGAACACAGTATAGGCCCTCGATGTTGGTCCGATGTCTCTAGCATATAGGAAGGCATACTTGATGCCACGTTTCCAACTGCGATTAGGGAACCTATAAGTGGAACATGGGTCTGGGATGTCACACCAATAAGAGAAGTTTAAAGGTTATATTATGTTTGAGAGGGTAACATTATAATATCTTGAAAATAACCAGGTATTAATATCTTTGGAAGAATCCTAGAAATGTGATTGAGATATGAATATTCATTTTTTTCTGGTTGTTAGAAGTATTTTGTTCATGATTTTTTTATGAACACATATCTAATGATATATTATACTCATAAAGGTGTCAAATTTAAGTGCAAGCACATGTTCTAGAGATATTATGAGGTATCTATGTTGAGGTTGACTTTATCTCTGGTTTGATTTTTCTATAACCATGTTTAGATATTCTATTTTTTGAAATGGTTCATGTCTGGGATTTGGATGTGTCGTGATGTAGGTATAATAGGTGGTGGAATATGTATATCACTTATTACAAACTCATTAGATGAACTAAGATAACCATGATCTTGATCTGGTATCTATTAAGCATGAAATGAAAACAGTGTATTAATATGTATTTTTGGAGTTATTTAAAATATATTATGATCATTAAAGTATAAATAATTTAATTACTTAGTGGGACATGAACTTATGACAGTGAAAAATGGATGAGTATCTAGTGAATTTTATAAGGGAACATTTTCACTGAGGTGTTGATTAATAAATTACTATATCTAGACATAATGGAATCTCTATAGGAGTTTTCTTTTTGATTATTTTATCTATGATGAACTTGGGAGTGGAAAAGGATGATGAAATGGTGTTATCAAATTTTTTGATGGTTGAATCATTATATGATGATCAGATTCATCTTGAGAAAGATTCATACACTGATTTCTAGTTCTTTTTTAAAATCATAAATAGTGGGGAGACTTCGAGAGAGTGGTCTCCATCTCTCAATGGTGAATTGTGATTATTTAGAATGATGGATGATACTACTTCTCTGAGGAAAGACATGATGGATGATCTACACAATTATTTTTAGCTTATAAACCCCAGGACTATAAAGATGTATCCTGATTTAAAATGTTGATATTGGTCTTAGGGAAAGAGGGAGTCAATCCAAGATTTCATGTACCCGTGTCTAGCCATTTTGTGGATTAATATAGAGCATTGAAGACATTATATTTTTTTAATTCCTTTTCCCACTACGGTATGAAAGTGGGATGGTATTTAAATGGACTTCATCACTAGTTTTAATCATATTACAAGTGGTATAGAAATAATTTTTTTTAAACATTGATCTAATTATGATGTAGAATCATTTAGTCATTATAAAAGAGACGACAAAGGTACTACATATCATGAACATTCATGTAAAATATATTGAGATACATCATAATATTCCCTTTGAGAATTTTTCTTAATCAGGACCCATTGTTGAAATCCATGTTTTAGAAAGGTATTCATGAGGTGATGGGTTCATTGTTAAAATTGAAAAGGACGTATCATCTTTAGATAAATGGAAAGAAAATTAGAGATTTTATGATTATTGAGGATATTTTTTGAGCACGTGTCCATGAATTTGGTGATTCCTAGGAAAAGAACCTTCCTCTGGCCAAAATTATTTAATAAAAATATCAATTAGAATTTGATTAAGAGGGATCCATTTGAAGTGGGGTATGAGTGTCCAAATAGATCTAACTAATGATGGGGTGATATGGGAGAACCATTATTGGTTAGACCAATCATTATCTAAGAGATGAAGTCAAAATTTTAGTTGATTTGGAAGAGATTGTTCATCACATAGAGTTGTTATAAATTCTATGCATTTAATTTTCATCGGCTGATGGAGTTTATGGATAGTGATACGGTTTATATCATTATTTCACAACACATAGGACATCATTGCTTGGTACCAAAAGCTATGTTGGCATTGAGGAATGTTGGAACCATTGATATCATTAAATGAATTAGATTATTGGTGAATCATTTGGACGTCAAATATTATTATACATCGTTAAATATTATATTTCATGTTTCCTAGATGACGTGGTATTAGCTATATTCTTCCCATGTGATTTAATGGGGTGATGTTGATTTTTGTCCATTCACCACTATTTTTGAGAGACTTGTTTAGATTAAAGATCTCCATAATAAGGTACTACATTGTAAAATTATTAATTTGATCTTTGTACTATGGTAGGGATGATGTGATAGTACTCATATATATGAGTATGAACCATTGTAGAGGTAGTAGTGAAATTATCTCTTTTTAAATTCAACGACTTGATCACATTATGGGGACATAATGATTTTATGGTTGGGAAAATTTGGAAACACTAAATCATTGGGTGCACACTATTTTAAAATATAAAAGTTGGTATAACAGGTCCCAAAAAATTTGGTGGAGATCTTTTCTTTATTAGTTTTGGTGTAGGGGATGCACCATAGAGGGTAGAGTCTATGATTTAAGGGATCAATGGGTTCTTTTTGTTCGGTTATAACTATGTAAACACCCGTACAACGTAGATGTGGGATGTGTGACACTGAGTGTCCCATATTTTCATTTATTGAAGCTATATTTATATGGATATCATGGATGCAGCATGGATGAGATGGCCTTTGGTTTGGAGTTCTTCAGTTGGGTTTTGGAATGTTATTCCAAAACAAGCACCCATGTGGCTTGGTGTACATGGATACTCTATGATGAATCTCATAGAAAATATGATCTGTGGTCATTTAACTCAGACATCATTTTGACCAAAGTGTATTGAAGTGTCCCTTCACATTATGACATAGTAATCGTTTTCTTATAGATCTTTTGTGCTATGGTACTAAGGTATGCACCATGGTGGTTCATTTTCCAATATACAAAGAAACCACATAAAACCAAATAATATCTCATATTTTCTTCTAATCTCTATGATCCAAAAGGAATGTTTTTAAGGATTAGAAGACCATATTTGATCCAGAACAACACCCGTAATTAGGAGATTAATTCTTTGTATTTCCTCACCACTATTGACGTAGGTGTCTATATTAAATTGTTCTAATTGCCAAATAACATTATTTTATTTTTAATTTTTTTTATTGTGTTATGAAAAGGATTAATTTTATATATATGTTTATTTTCATCATGAGATCAATATTTTTAAATATATTTTTATTTTAAAAATATTTTGTTTCTAAATTGGGGTTTTAGGCATGGAAGTGTTAATTCATCACTGTATAAAATGATATTTTAAATTAATTGAAATTAGATTTGATTTTATAATGGTGTTTCAAGAATAATATTGTTAATTTTTCATTGTGGAAATGATTTTTAAAATGTAAAAAAGGATTTAAAATTGTAACACCTGAATATTTTTATGAAATATTTTCTTTAAATATTTTTTATTCTTCAATTGCTTGCTTTTCATGCAATACTGAGTTTAAATTGTAGTGACCCGAAGCTCGACGTACATGGAAATTACATTACATTTGCGGAATAATTAGTACATAACAAAAAAACACACACACAAGGATCCTAATAGTTTAGTGTCTTTGGAAACTCGGAATATAATCTTCTAATCGTGGTGAATGATCTTCAAAATCTCCCATAATGATCTTCTTTTTTTTACCTAAAACCTTTCTTTATATCCTGGGGAAAAGAAAACATAAAAGGGTGAGCTCAAATGCTCAGTAAGGGTAAACAAAATAAATATCAATCACATCATATACATAAGCACATAACTTTTGGAAATCTTAACCTGCAAAAGAGATCATAATTTCATAACATGGGGTAAATCATGGCAGTGAAATGTAATCACAATAATCATAACCTAAAACATGAAACTTTTTGGCATTCACACATAATCATAGAGAATCATTTCTTGTTAGTCAAGACTCATTTCCAAGACTATCTTAGTGGAAAAAGTCCCTTTCTGAATCGAGTAACCCTCGTTTCAGTCCTGTTTCACTGAACCGGTATAACCTACCGTTCCAGCCCTGTCTATCTCATGAGATATAAAATCTTTACCCAATGCATTGGAGGGAGATATAGGTCCCTCCCATCTAATAATTATACCATTCTTATGTGTGCCACAAAATCATAAATCATACATCATTTCATAACCCATGTAATGAAAATGGGATTCTTAAACAACATGACATCATAAAACCATTCATATAAGATAAAGGAATTCATAAACATAATTACATCACAACATAGTCAAATCAATGTAAAAATATTGATAGAAACAGAACCCTTTATTATCTTAGATGGAAAATAATTTTGATAAAACACTTGAAATGAATTCTTGAGGAAAATATCCTTTCTTCTTCAAAATGAATTTATTTTCACAAAACATCATGCAGTTTTAAAAGAAATATATTTTATTAAAAATAATCATGAAATCTTTTGGAGGAAGCTTCATGAAAATAAGTCTTTATAAAACCGTAAAAAATCCGTTCGTGCCGTTTAAGTTAAAAAAACATTCTTCGTACTTTTTTTCGGAAAAGACAAAAAGTACCTCGTATGAAAAATGACCAAAGATTCCTTTCATATCTTTTACAAAAAACTCACCGAAGGGTAAAAATGGATTTAAACAATTGTATGTGGATGGAAATAATATTACATATTTATGAAACATGGATGTGGATGATAAAATACACCCCAGTAAATACTTACGAATAAACAATCTCGGATAAAAATGAGATTGTGATATTTCCCTTACCTTAGGTCCAATTTGCTTCTTATGTGTTCGAACCTCCTGTATAATGATTTAAATAATGTCATTGACTTATTAAATAATCATATTCATTGTTATGATATCATATATGGTTCACTTATGACATTATATTACCCGTTCTTTTGTAAATTCCATGTTAAAGAAGCGTTTTGGGTAAAATCGTTTCATTTATCGTAGGTGTTTTGACTTGTTGTTCTTGACATTATTATTACTTATATCATGATTTACTTACTTCCAGAATATAAAATATTATTTATATATCATATATATTCAGTATATATATATATATAATAGATAGATAAATGAAATGAAAAACACCGTTCATGGAGACGGTAGTCCGTACGTACGCATGAACGTTGTTTTCCTATCCTTATTGTCTTGAATGGAAGTAAGTAGATGACATACATATATATATATACATAAATCCAGTAGCTTTATAATGTCATATATTTCATTATTATTTCTTATATATACTTATAATCATTCTTAAATGGTTAACATGGAGAATGAATCTCATCGCGTCGTGGAGACAGTAGTCCGTACGTACGCACGAGCGATGATATCATTTCAAAAAATATTGAATTGAATTGGAGTGGATTATACAATATATCAGAATCAATATGATGTTGTAATATCTATTTATATTTATTCATTACACCATTATACCTATCCATGTAAGGTGGTGGTGGAAAATAGATTACACCACGGCGTGGAGACGGTATTCCGTACGTACACACGCGCGGTGATTTCTTTTCCCGTAGGATGGATAGATGGTGAAATAGGGTTGTTTCATACTTATAATAACAAATCAGTATATGATTGATACTGATGTTATTACTTCATAATGAAACAACCTAAGAAGAAGTGGAAGAAGAAATAAAGATGAAAGAATTGGTAACGGTAATTACCTCTTCTTTGAAGCGCCTCTTTGAGACCTCCTCTTAGGGCACTAAAATTGGTCTTTGTGGAAGACCAGAACCTCTAGGATTATTATAGGGAAGTGGAGAAGGGATTTAGGCAGAGTTTGGCCGAGCTTGAGTGCTCAAATTGGTGTGAGGAGAAGGGGGAGGAGGTACCCTTTTATAAGGGAGGAGAGGGGCACCTTAGGAATATATCAAAATATTATTTTATATTAAAGTCAAAATCGGTTTATAATGGTTCAAAAGGGTCTTATTTCGAAGCTAATGTGGGGATGGGTCTAAATCCTATCATCCAATAGGATTTAGACAAGTTTAGGGTATTATTTTAACCTTATCAATTAGATTTAACTCTAAGTTAAATAATTTAACTTTTACCGTGTCTTTTTGTTTTCTTTCACTATATGGTTAATACACTTACTATAACATGCCAAAAGAACACCAAATTGTTTATTATTAATATATATATCCTTATCTAAGTCATTTGGACGAACTTTAGATTTTTAGGAATAAAATAACAATTAATAATATAATATTATATTTAAAAACTATTTTGTGTCAATTTTGACACTATTTGATATATGATTTTTGTGAAAGTCATAAAAGAATTATATGTTCAAACCAAGTTGATTAAATCAATAAAAATATATCATAGTGACCTATAAAATTAGTTTAATTCATAAAAAGTCTTAAATTACATTTATTTTGGTATTTATAATATCAATTATGTCAATATTTCATTAATAAGATAATTGTTGCATCATCTTTGTGTCATAAATAAATTAAATTATTTGATGTCTGAAAATTACAAATAAAATACCATTATGTAGGAAATCTTTTTATCTTTCTAATTAATATTTAAAATCGAATGTATCATATGTACAACCCTATATTAAAAATGGTTTATTAAATAAAGTTTGATTTTAACTCTTTTAACTCTTCTTTAAATTAAATAATAATAAATGTCCTAATCTAATCCATGTGGGCCTAAATGATAATATTTTACACTTAAGGTTGTTTTTGGTCGAGATACACTTGTCCAATAGGATTAGGACATGTGTTAGGGTAATAGTAATATCATTTTTACCCTTAATTACCCTATTTACTTTTAACCGTGGTAAATAAAAGTAAAAAGTTACTATTCACCAAAAATTATTTTCATCTCATTGAACCACATTTTACTTTCTGACATCAACCATGTCTCTCGGATTTTTGAAATTCCATTCATAGAAGCGGTAAAATTAATATTTATGAAGAAATTAATTTTTTTAACTACCACTAAGTAGTTTCACTATTCATCAAAAATTGATGTTTTTCAGAACAATGCCAAAATTTCATCCTAAGCTATATTTCATATTCCGAATTCAAAAATGAAGTCTATTTTACCATATTCATTATCATAGAAGTTTCATTAATTAATTTTATAATTAAATTCCACTGTTAAAACAAAGAGCGTGTTTTTAAGAAACAATATCTATGAAAGATTGACACTTGTTTATGTCTGGTTTAAATGTGAAATTACATCCAATGACCAACATTGTATTAAATTGTAAAAATATATTCTTAATATACTTTAAAACCACTCAAATTAATAATTTATCACTATTAATTATTTCGATTTAAAAAGTTGTTTTTAACTAAAATTCAGTAATTTTCACTATTCATCAGAATATGAATGTTATCCGAAAAGTACCAAAATCTCACCTTAAGCTAAATTCGATACTCCGAATCCAAAAATGAAGCCCATTTTGAGAGCTAAAATTTCTAAAATTTTAAAAGGTGGTTATTACTATTCATAACGGCTAGTTATAATAATATTTTAATAGCATATCGTTGTTTAGTGAAACTCGGTATTGCGTACTACACACGCTATCGAGGAAGGTCGCAATTGCGTGTAACGCAAGGCAAGTCAAGGATGCGTGTTGTGCAAGCTCTTTTTGGTGTAGCGTACAACACAAGACATTAGTGAAATAAAAAAGAATATTTTTCATAAAATCTCAGGCTGTTACATTCTACCCCCCTTAAAATAAATTTCGCCCTCGAAATTCTTCGGGGTTATAAATGGTTTACTATTTGAAAGTTTCTTTAATAGAAACCCACATCGTAAAAAGGAATACCAAAACATGGCTTTAAAAACTAAAGTATGAAATGTAACGATTACCCAAATAAACTAATCACTGGGTTTCTACATAGGTGAAAATATGGATATGGAAGAGAAATCTAACCATCATGTTCTGATGGAGAGTGGTAGAGAACATGGATATGGAAAATCCAGTAATCACAAATCTATAAATTTGTGACGATCTAAGGTACCATCTGATTCATCAGGTATAAGATAACTAGGACAACATTTTTGGTTTTCAAGATCATTTCCCTAAAGTTGAAAATTTGAATTAGAATAAATACTTTCTTTATTTTGGTACAATCTCACTCTTGTTCATGCCTTGAATAATTTCCACTTCATCTCTTAAATAAATGAAGTTGAATTTGTTATTCGTGAAGTGTTAGCAGATCATGTGATAGAATGACGGGTCATTCCATCTGTCTCAAACAAAAGGTTAGCAAAAATTATATACATAAGTTGATCTATAGTGAGATTAATCACATATGGTTCTTAAAATGGACTTATACTTCATATATCATACTGATTAATATAATAAAACTAGTTTCTACTAAACAGGGAATTCCTGTAGGCCAGTGGTAGGCGATAAAGGCCAGTCACACTTCGGTTGTGGGTTCGATTCCCACAGCCTTGTCCGAAGCGAAAGGTTGTTGCCCATCCTACAGGTTGTCCTTTTTCTAAAACTACATTACTATAACATCACATAAATAATATCAAAAAAAGTTCTATACTTAAACAATACTAACTTATGGTTAACATAATCCATTACAATCTTTAGGCTTATCTAAAATACTTCGGTCCAAGCTCATAGTATAAAGAAAATGATTATTTGAAATGTCGTCAACCAAGCATGTGAATACCATCATTTATCCCCCATATATCCTGTTGGTCACATTCCAATCATGTGAAAACCTTAATGATGTATTCTCTTGAAAAAAAGAATACCCATTAAACCTTAGTGAAAACATGAATGATTTCAAAAGTTAACTCTTTCCACATACCAAAATCCAAAAATTCTATATACTCAAACCATGATATAACCATCTCCTTATATCAGTCATGAGCTCATGAATACTATCAAACATTTAATTTTCTCCTTATCCCTTCATTATGCGCATATCATCTACATTCCAAAAATATCTGAATAACCTTTCATGGATACTGGTAACATTAATCAGACAACAATGTAACAATCCTTACATGTCTCTTTATTCCATAGTACCATGAGATTACTTATACAACATTACACTTGATAAACTTGTAATCATTCCACTACATTCTTAAACCATTGACCGAGCTTCAACAATTCTTTCATCTCACATATCATTTGTAGTCTCTTCATCATCATCCACATAAATACTTCCCATACGACCATACTGATTATCTTCATGAGACTTTCCCTTAGAGAATTGGTTTGCATAATGCCCGCACATTCCACATTTAAAACATTTAACCATTGTTGATGTTGTAGCAAAACCATTATCCTCATCCGTGGTGTTAACTGAACCTTTTCATTTGCACTTACTTGCTTTGTGTCTTTCTTTTCCACACCCAAAGCATCTTCCAGTTCCTTTGAAGCATTCTCCTTGATACCTCTTCCCACATGATTTACATAGGGGAAATTGAACTTTCTTTCCTCCATGATCATCATGAAACTCCATCTTTCTCTTATTAGCCGAGTCAGGAAACATACCAAATTTTACTTTATTGATCATATTATGAGATTGTCGATTCGGCATAATAATGATGTTTGGACTTCCAAATCCCATTTCATTATGAAGAATATCATTCCATTGTCCATTATATCCTCTATTATCGTGAATCATCTTGTTTCCAGCCATTTTCTAAAACCCAAAAAAAAGAATAGTGTGAGAGGCAAAAATCATGCTAGAGAAAAAAATATAATAAAGATGGAGTATCCTCAATATCTAACATCTTAGGTTAAATTCTATGATCGTTATAGTAGTTCTAGGACTGTATCCTATACGTATACTTATCCTTAAGGACATCCCTAGACATACCTTATAAATATCTCTTGGGATCTCACTAAAGTTCTCGCATCCTAGTTTCCAAAGGTTGACTAAACCTTTCCTCTGATACCAACTGTAGAGACCTGAAGCTCGACGTACATGGAAATTACATTACATTTGTGGAATATTAGTACATAACAAAACACACACACACACAAGGATCGTAATAGTTTAGTGTCTTTGGAAACTCGGAATATAATCTTCTAATCGTGGTGAAAGATCTTCAAAATCTCCCATAAAGATCTTCTTTTTTTACCTAAAAACATTCTTTATATCCTGGGGAAAATAAAACATAAAAGGGTGAGCTCAAATGATCATTAAGGGTAAACAAAAGAAATATCAATCACATCATATACATAAGCACATAACTTTTGGAAATCTTAACCTGCGAAAGAGATCATAATTTCATAACATGGGGTAAATCATGGCAGTGAAATGTAATCACAATAATCATAACCTAAAACATGAAACTTTGTGGCATTCACACATAATCATAGAGAATCATTTCTTGTTAGTCAATACTCATTGCCAAGACTATCTTAGTGGACAAAGTCCCTTTCTGAATCGAGTAACCCTCGTTTCAGTCCTGTTTCACTGAACCGGTATAACCTACCGTTCCAGCCCTGTCTATCTCATGAGATATAATATCTTTACCCAATGAATTGGAGAGAGATATAGGTCCCACCCATCTCATAATTATACCATTCTTATGTGTGCCACAAAATCATAAATCATACATCATTTCATAACCCATGTAATAAAAATGGGATTCTTAAACAACATGACATCATAAAACCATTCATATAAGATAAAGGAATTCATAAACATACTTCCATCACAGCATAGTCAAATCAATGTAAAAATATGGATAGAAACATAACCCTTTATTTTCTTAGATGGAAAATAATTTTGATAAAACACTTGAAATAAATTCTTGAGGAAAATATCCTTTCTTCTTCAAAATGAATTTCTTTTCACAAAACATCATGCAATTTTAAAAGAAAGAGATTTTATTAAAAATAGTCATGAAATCTATTGGAGGAAGCTTCATGAAAATAAGTCTTTATAAAACCGTAAAAAATCCGTTCGTGCCGTTTAAGTTAAAAAAACATTCTTCGTACTTTTTTTCGAAAAAGTCAAAAAGTACCTCGTACGAAAAATGAAAAAAGATTCCTTTCATATATTTTACAAAAAACTCACTGAAGGGTAAAAATGGATTTAAACAATTGTAGGTGGATGGAAATAATATTACATATTTATGAAACATGGATGTGGATGATAAAATACACCCCAGTAAATACTTACGAATAAACAATCTCGGATAAAAATGAGAATGTGATATTTCCCTTACCATAGGTCCGATTTGCTTCGTATGTGTCCGAACCTCCTGTATAATGATTTAAATAATGTCATTGACTTATTACATAATCATATTCATTGTTATGATATCATATATGGTTCACTTATGACATTATATTACCCGTTCTTTTGTAAATTCCATGTTAAAGAAGCGTTTTGGGTAAAATCGTTTCATTTATCGTAGGTGTTTTGACTTGTTGATCTTGACATTATTATTACTTATATCATGATTTAATTACTTCCAGAATATAAAATATGATTTATATATCATATATATTCAGTATATATATATATATAATAGATAGATAAATGAAATGAAAAACACCGTTCATGGAGACGGTAGTCCGTACGTACGCATGAACGTTGTTTTCCTTTCCTTATTGTCTTGAATGGAAGTAAGTAGATGACATACATATATATATTTACATAAATCCAGTAGATTTATAATGTCATATATTTTATTATTATTTCTTATATATACTTTATAATCATTCTTAAATGGTTAACATGGAGAATGAATCACATCGCGTCGTGGAGACAGTAGTCCGTACGTACGCACGAGCGATGATATCATTTCCATAAATATTGAATTGAATTGGAGTAGATTATACAATATATCAGAATCAATATGATGTTGTAATATCTATGTATATTTATTCTTTACACCATTATACCCATCCATGTAAGGTGGTGGTGGAAAATAGATTACACCACGGCGTGGAGACGGTATTCCGTACGTACGCACGCGCGGTGATTTCTTTTCCCGTAGGATCGATAGATGGTGAAATAGTGTTGTTTCATACTTATAATAACATATCAGTATATGAGTGATTCTGATGTTATTACTTCATAATGAAATAACCTAATAAGAAGAAGTGGAAGAAGAAATAAAGATGAAAGAATTGGTAACGGTAATTACCTCTTCTTTGAAGCGCCTCTTTGAGACCTCCTCTTAGGGCACTAAAATTGGTCTTTGAGGAAGACCAGAACCTCTAGGATTATTCTAGGGAAGTGGAGAAAGGATTTAGGCAGTGTTTGGCCGAGCTTGAGTGCTCAAATTGGTGTGAGGAGAAGGGGGAGGAGGTACCCTTTTATAAGGGAGGAGAGGGGCACCTTAGGAATATCTCAAAATATTATTTTATATTAAAGTCAAAATCGGTTTATAATGGTTCCAAAGGGTCTTATTTCGAAGCTAAAGTGGGGATGGGTCGAAATACAATCATACAATAGGATTTATACATGTTTAGGGGATTATTTTAACCTTATCAATTAGATTTAACTCTAAGTTAAATAATTTAACTTTTACCGTGTCTTTTTGTTTTCTTTCACTATATGGTTAATAAACTTACTATAACATGCCAAAAGAACCCCAAATTGTTTATTATTAATATATATATCCTTATCTAAGTCATTTGGCCGAACCTTAGATTTTTATGAATAAAATAACAATTAATAATATAATATTAGATTTAAAAACTATTTTGTGTCAATTTTGACACTATTTGATATATGATTTTTGTGAAAGTCATAACAGATTTATATGTTAACACAAAGTTGATTAAATCAATAATAATATTTCATAGTAACCTAGAAAATTAGTGTAATTCATAAAAAGTCTTAAATTACATTTATTTTGGTATTTATAATATCAATTATGTCAATATTTCATTAATAAGATAATTGCTGCATCATCTTTGTGTCATAAATAAATTAAATTATTTGATGTCTAAAAATTACAAATAAAATAAAATTATGTAGGAAATATTATTAGATTTCTAATGAATATTTACAATCGAATTTATCATATGTAAAACCCTATATTAAAAATGTTTTAGTAAATAAAGTTTGATTTTAACTCTTTTAACTCTTCTTTAAATTAAATAATAATAAATGTCCTAATCTAATCCAAGTGGGCATAAATGATAATATTTTACACTTAAGGTTGTTTTTGGTCGATATACACTTTTCCAATAGGATTAGGACATGTTTTAGGGTAATAGTAATATCATTTTTACCCTTAATTACCCTATTTACTTTTAACCGTGGTAAATAAGGTAAAAAGTTACTATTCACCAAAAATTATTTCCATCTCATTGAACCACATTTTACTTACTGAAATCAACCGTGTCTCTCGGATTTTTGAAATTACATTCACAGAAGCGTTAAAATTAATAATTATGAAGAAATTAATTTTTTTAACTACCACTTAGTAGTTTCACTATTCATCAAAAATTGATGTTTTTCAGAACAATGCCAAAATTTCATCCTAAGCTATATTTCATATTCCGAATTCAAAAATGAAGTCTATTTTACCAAATTCATTATCATAGAAGTTGCATTAATTAATTTTATAATTAAATCCCACTGTTAAAACAAAGAGCATGTTTTTAAGAAACAATATCTATCAAAAGATTGACACTTGTTTATGTCTGGTTTAAATGTGAAATTACATCCAATGACCAACATTGTATTAAATTGTAAAAATATATTTTAAATATACTTTAAAACCACTCAAATTAATAATTTATCACTATTAATTATTTCGATTGAAAAAGTTGTTTTTAACTAAAATTCAGTAATTTTCACTATTCATCAGAATATGAAAGTTATCCGAAAAGTACCAAAATCTCACCTTAGGCTAAATTCGATACTCCGAATCCAAAAATGAAGTCCATTTTGAGAGCTAAAATTTCTAAAATTTTAAAAGGTGGTTATTACTATTCATAACGGCTAGTTATAATAATATTTTAATAGCATATCGTTGTTTAGTGAAACTCGGTATTGCGTACTACACACGCTATCGAGGAAGGTCGTGATTGCGTGTAACGCAAGGCAAGTCAAGGATGCGTGTTGTGCAAGATCCTTTTGGTGTAGCGTACAACAAAAGACATTAGTGAAATAAAAAAGAATATTTTTCATAAAATCTCGGGCTGTTACATTCTACCCCCCTTAAAATGAATTTCTCCCTCGAAATTCGTCGGGGTTATAAATGGTTTACTATTAAAAAGTTTCTTTAATAGAAACCCATATCGTAAAAAGGAATACCAAAACATGGATTTAAAAACTAAAGTATGAAATGTAACGATTACCCAAATAAACTAATCACTGGGTTTCCACATAGGTGAAAATATGGATATGGAAGAGAAATCTAACCATCATGTTCTGATGGAGAGTGGTAGAGAACATGGCTATGGAAAATCCAGTAATCACAAATCCATAAATTTGTGACGATCTAAGGTACCATCTGATTCATCAGGTATAAGATAACTAGGACAACATTTTTGGTTTTCAAGATCATTTCCCTAAAGTTGAAAATTTGAATAAGAATAAATACTTTCTTTATTTTGGTACAATCTCACTCTTGTTCATGCCTTGAATAATTTCCACTTCATCTCTTAATTAAATGAAGTTGAATTTGTTATTCGTGAAGTGTTAGCAGATCATGTGATAGAATGACGGGTCATTCCATCTGTCTCAAACAAAAGGTTAGCAAAAATTATATACATAAGTCGATCTATAGTGAGATTAATCACATATGGATCTTAAAATGGACTTATACTTCATATATCATACTGCTTAATATAATAAAACTAGTTTCTACTAAACAGGGAATTCCTGTAGGCCAGTGGTAGGCGATAAAGGCCAGTCGCACTTCGGTTGTGGGTTCGATTCCCACAGCCTTTTCCGAAGCGATGGGTTGTCGCCCGTCCTACATGTTGTCCCTTTTCTAAAACTACATTACTATAACATCACATAAATAATATCAAAAAAAGTTCTATACTTAAACAATACTAACTTATGGTTAACATAATCCATTACAATCTTTAGGCTTATCTAAAATACTTCGGTCCAAGCTCATAGTATAAAGAAAATGATTACTTGAAATTTCATCAACCAAGCATGTAAATACCATCATTTATCCCCCATATATCTTGTTGGTCACATTCCAATCATGTGAATACCTTAATGATGTATTCTCTTGAAAAAAAGAATACCCATTAAACCTTAGAGAAAACATGAATGCTGTCAAAAGTTAACTCTTTCCACATACCAAAATCCAAAAATTCTATATACTCAAACCATGATATAACCTTCTCATTATATCAGTCATGACCTCATGAATACTATCAAACATTTAATTTTCTCCTTATCCCTTCATTATGCGCATATCATCTACATTCCAAAAATATCTGAATAACCTTTCATGGATACTGGTAACATTAATCAGACAACAATGTAACAATCCTTACATGTCTCTTTATTCCATAGTACCATTAGATTACTTATACAACATTACACATGATAAACATGTAATCATTCCACTACATTCTTAAACCATTGACCGAGCTTCAACAATTCTTTCATCTCACATATCATTTGTAGTCTCTTCATCATCATCCACATAAATACTTCCCATACGACCATACTGATTATCATCATGAGACTTTCCCTTAAGGAATTGGTTTGCATAATGCCCGCACATTCCACATTTAAAACATTTAACCATTGTTGATGTCGTAGCAATACCATTATCCTCATCCATGGTGTTAACTGAATCTTTTCCATTTCACTTACTTGCTTTGTGTCCTTATTTTCCACACCCAAAGCATCTTCCAGTTCCTTTGAAGCATTCTCCTTGATGCCTCTTCCAACATGATTTACATAGGGGAAATTGAACTTTCTTTCCTCTATGATCATCATGAAACTCCATCTTTCTCTTATTGGCCGAGTCAGGAAACTTACCAAATTTTACTTTATTGATCATATTATGAGATTGTCGATTCAGCATAATAATGATGTTTGGACTTCCAAATCCCATTTCATTATGAAGAATATAATTCCATTGTCCATCATATCCTCCATTATCGTGAATCATCTTGTTTCCAGCCATTTTCTAAAACCCAAAAACAAGAAGAGTGTGAGAGGCAAAAATCATGCTAGGGAAAACAACATAATAAAGATGGAGTATCCTCAATATCTAACATCTTAGGTTAAATTCTATGATCGTTATAGTAGTTCTAGGACTGTATCCTATACGTATACTTATCCTTAAGGACATCCCTAGACATACCTTATAAATATCTCTAGGGATCTCACTAAAGTTCTCGCATCCTAGTTTCCAAAGGTTGACTAAACCTTTCCTCTGATACCAACTGTAGAGACACGAAGCTCGACGTACATGGACATTACATTACATTTGTGGAATACTTAGTACATAACAAAAAACACACACACACAAGGATCATAATAGTTTAGTGTCTTTGGAAACTCGGAATATAATATTCTAATTGTGGTGAAAGATCTTCAAAATCTCCCATAAAGATCTTCTTTTTTTTACCTAAAACCATTCTTTATATCCTGGGGAAAAGAAAACATAAAAGGGTGAGCTCAAATGCTCAGTAAGGGTAAACAAAAAAACTATCAATCCCATCATATACATAAGCACATAACTTTTGGAAATCTTAACCTGCAAAAGAGATCATAATTTAATAACATGGGGTAAATCAGGGCAGTGAAATGTAATCACAATAATCATAACCTAAAACATGAAACTTTTTGGAATTCCCAAATAATCATAGAGAATCATTTCTTGTTAGTCAAGACTCATTGCCAAGACTATCTTAGTGGACAAAGTCCCTTTCTGAATCGAGTAACCCTCGTTTCAGTCCTGTTTCACTGAACCGGTATAACCTACCGTTCCAGCCCTGTCTATCTCATGAGATATAAAATCTTTACCCAATGCATTGGAGGGAGATATATGTCCCACCCATCTCATAATTATACCATTCTTATGTGTGCCACAAAATCATAAATCATACATCATTTCATAACCCATGTAATAAAAATGGGATTCTTAAACAACATGACATCATAAAACCATTCATATAAGATAAAGGAATTCATAAAAATAATTCCATCACAACATAGTCAAATCAATGTAAAAATATGGATAGAAACAGAACCCTTTATTATCTTAGATGGAAAATAATTTTGATAAAACACTTGAAATGAATTCTTGAGGAAAATATCCTTTCTTCTTCAAAATAAATTTCTTTTCACAAAATATCATGCAATTTTAAAAGAATGAGATTTTATTAAAAATAGTCATGAAATATTTTGGAGGAAGCTTCATGAAAATAAGTCTTTATAAAACCTTAAAAAATCCTTTCGTGCCATTTAAGTTAAAAACCATTCTTCGTACTTTTTTTTCGGAAAAGTCAAAAAGTACCTCGTACGAAAAATGACAAAAGATTCCTTTCATATCTTTTACAAAAAACTCACCAAAGGGTAAAAATGGATTTAAACAATTGTAGGTGGATGGAAATAATATTACATATTTATGAAACATGGATGTGGATGATAAAATACACCCCAATAAATACTTACGAATAAACAATCTCGGATAAAAATGAGATTGTGATATTTCCCTTACCTTAGGTCTGATTTTCTTCGTATGTGTCCGAACCTCCTATATAATGATTTAAATAATGTCATTGACTTATTACATAATAATATTCATTGTTATGATATCATATATGGTTCACTTATGACATTATATTACCCGTTATTTTGTAAATTACATGTTAAAGAAGCGTTTTGGGTAAAATCGTTTCATTTATCGTAGGTGTTTTGACTTGTTGTTCTTGACATTATTATTACTAATATCATGATTTACTTAATTCCAGAATATAAAATATGATTTATATATCATATATATTCAGTATATATATATATATAAATAGATAGATAAATGAAATGAAAAACACCGTTCATGGAGACGGTAGTCCGTACGTACGCATGAACGATGTTTTCCTTTCCTTATTGTCTTGAATGGAAGTAAGTAGATGACATACATATATATATTTACATAAATCCAGTAGCTTTATAATGTCATATATTTTATTATTATTTCTTATATATACTTTATAATCATTCTTAAATGGTTAACATGGAGAATGAATCTCATCGCGTCGTGGAGACAGTAGTCCGTACGTACGCACAAGCGATGATATCATTTCCATAAATATTGAATTGAATTGGAGTGGATTATACAATATATCAGAATCAATATGATGTTGTAATATCTATGTATAGTTATTATTTACACCATTATACCCATCCATGTAAGGTGGTGGTGGAAAATAGATTACACCACGACGTGGAGACGACATTCCGTACGTACGCACGCGCGGTGATTTCTTTTCCCGTAGGATGGATAGATGGTGAAATAGGGATGTTTCATAATTATAATAACATATCAGTATATGAGTGATACTGATGTTATTACTTCATAATGAAACAACCTAATAAGAAGAAGTGGAAGAAGAAATAAGGATGAAAGAATTGGTAACGGTAATTACCTCTTCTTTGAAGCGCCTCTTTGAGACCTCCTCTTAGGGCACTAAAATTGGTCTTTGAGGAAGACCAGAACCTCTAGGATTATTCTAGGGAAGTGGAGAAGGGATTTAGGCAGAGGTTGGCCGAGCTTGAGTGCTCAAATTGGTGTGAGGAGAAGGGGGAGGAGGTACCCTTTTATAAGGGAGGAGAGGGGCACCTTAGGAATATCTCAAAATATTATTTTATATTAAAGACAAAATCGGTTTATAATGGTTACAAAGGGTCTTATTTCGAAGATAAAGTGGGGATGGGTCGAAATCCTATCATCCAATAGGATTTAGACAAGTTTAGGGTATTATTGTAACCTTATCAATTAGATTTAACTCTAAGTTAAATAATTTAACTTTTACCGTGTCTTTTTGTTTTCTTTCACTATATGGTTAATAAACTTACTATAACATGCCAAAAGAACCCCAAATTGTTTATTATTAATATATATATACTTATGTAAATCATTTGGCCGAACCTTAGATTTTTAGGAATAAAATAACAATTAATAATATAATATTATATTTAAAAACTATTTTGTGTCAATTTTGACACTATTTGATATATGATTTTTGTGAAAGTCATAACAGAATTATATGTTCAAACCATGTTTATTAAATCAATAATAATATATCATAGTAACCTAGAAAATTAGTGGAATTCATAAAAAGTCTTAAATTACATTTATTTTGGTATTTATAATATCAATTATGTCAATATTTCATTAATAAGATAATTACTGCATCATCTTTGTGTCATAAATAAATTAAATTATTTGATCTCTAAAAATTACAAATAAAATACCATTATGTAGGAAATAGTTTTATCTTTCTAATTAATATTTACAATCTAATTTATCTAATGTACAACCCTATATTAAAAATGGTTTTGTAAATAAACTTTGATTTTAACTCTTTTAACTCTTCTTTAAATTAAATAATAATAAATGTCCTAATCTAATCCAAGTGGGCATAAATGATAATATTTTACACATAAGGTTGTTTTTGGTCGAGATACACTTGTCCAATAGTATTAGGACATGTGTTAGGGTAATTGTAATATCATTTTTACCCTTAATTACCCTATTTACTTTTAACCGTGGTAAATAAAAGTTAAAAGTTACTATTCACCAAAAATTATTTTCATCTCATTGAACCACATTTTACTTACTGACATCAACTTTGTCTCTCGGATTTTTGAAATTCCATTCACAGAAGCGGTAAAATTTATATTTATGAAGAAATTAATTTTTTTAACTACCACTTAGTAGTTTCACTATTCATCAAAAATTGATGTTTTTCAGAACAATGCCAAAATTTCATCCTAAGCTATATTTCATATTCCGAATTCAAAAATAAAGTCTATTTTACCAAATTCATTATCATAGAAGTTGCATTAATTAATTTTATAATTAAATCCCACTGTTAAAGCAAAGAGCGTGTTTTTAAGAAACAATATCTATCAAAAGATTGACACTTGTTTATGTCTGGTTTAAATGTGAAATTACATCCAATGACCAACATTGTATTAAATTGTAAAAATATATTCTAAATATACTTTAAAACCACTCAAATTAATAATTTATCACTATTAATTATTTCGATTGAAAAAGTTTTTTTTAACTAAAATTCAGTAATTTTCACTATTCATCAGAATATGAAAGTTATCCGAAAAGTACCAAAATCTCACCTTAGGCTAAATTCGATACTCCGAATCCAAAAATGAAGTCCATTTTGAGAGCTAAAATTTCTAAAATTTTAAAAGGTGGTTATTACTATTCATAACGGCTAGTTATAATAATATTTTAATAGCATATCGTTGTTTAGTGAAACTCGGTATTGCGTACTACACACGCTATCGAGGAAGGTCGCGATTGCGTGTAACGCAAGGCAAGTCAAGGATGCGTGTTGTGCAAGCTCCTTTTGGTGTAGCGTACAACACAGGACATTAGTGAAATAAAAAAGAATATTTTTCATAAAATCTCGGGCTGTTACATAAATGAACTATGAGATGCCCTTATTATAAAATTACCATTATATCCTAGCCATTTGGACAGTGTAAATAATTATAACTAACTTATGAAAATGCATTATGAATTCATTGGCTATCAATTATTTAAGAAAAATATAATTCAATTAGATATTTTAATATTAGATATCATTACTTCCGTTAATGAAATTAATGAGATATATATGTGTTATATAATTAATGAAATATTTTATATATTCATGCAATAGATATTTTTTACATAGGTTATAAATAAAACCATATTTGATGTATATAGACTTATTTTTTAAAAGGTTAATTTTAAACCAATGAATGGAGAACCCATTTTAAATTAAGATTTTGACACATTAATATTTTTAATATGACATCATAAACATTTTATTTTGAAGGATGATTTAAAAATTTACATTGGATAAATTTCTTATATTTTTAATTTAACTTTCATATTTTGATGAATAATAAAATTACACTAAATTTTAATTAAAAAAAGCCTTTTAAATCAAGATAAAAAATATTGTTGAAATAAAATAATGAATGGTTTTATATTATAAATATAACATATTTTTATAATTAAATATAATATACATCATTATCATTAATTTTATGTTCAATTAATTTGTAAAAACTTTTCAATCTTTTCCAATGATTTATCTTTTGAAAATCGTTTTTCAACTACATGACTTATTTCAAATTAATTAATGAAACTTAAATATTTTTAATTTTAAAAAATGGATTACATATTTGGAATAATTATTTCCAAACAATCTTAATTGGCTACTTGTATTTATTGGAATTATGAATAGTAGCTTCTGTAATTATTTTTAATACCATGGTTAAATTTAAATCGGTTAATTAAGAGTAAAAATAATATTATAAAATTACATAACACCTATAAAAATTTTATTTTATGACTAAATTATACCATTATAATCTACATTTTAAAATTTAAGCACTTTATGGACACTTAACTATGAATATGACATGAATGTAAAAACAACAAACGAATGTGAAAAATTTCCCAATCTAATTTTATATATGGATATTTATTTTAATAAAATGATAAATAAGATATATAATAGACTATAGATAGTATCGGGAAAGCTAAAATAATTACCTACATCATATAAATTTATTTATAATTTTTAGATATTATATATTTACCATTAATGATGACAAAATAGTGAGGTAGAAATTATTCTATTAATCAAGATATCAAATAAATGGGGTTGAAAAATATTAAAGAAATATCATATGAACTAATTAATATTCCCCACGAATTTTATAGGTTACTATGAAATGTTAGGAGTAAATTAAATATTTTTTTATATTTATCTTCTTTGTGATGTTTATTTAATGTCATGTAAATGTATATTGTCAAAATTGATACTATTGACATTTTATAAAAATATCATATTTTTTAGTTATTTAAAAATAATAAAAATATTTAAAAATTACAAAGTTATACTTATAAAGTCTATAATTTCATTAAATATTCATTTATGGTAAATTAACTCAATATATGTAAATATTTATTACCATTAAATAATTATAATATTATTACCATAATTAATATTTAATTGAATATCTAAGTGGAAATTAAGAAGATAATAATCATATAGTCAAATTAATTTTTCCAACATTTATTTGCTGATAATATTACAACCCTATATCATATAATGTTATAATTTAGAATACCATTGAGTTTTTTGGGTTGTGTTAGATTTTATTATAGATTAATATTTTTGAGGTTTCCAAAAGTGCACCTCACCTCAATTATAAAATGGAACCTCCTCCTTCACCCCTTAACATCATTTTGAGACTTATATCTTGGGAATACCGTTTCATTTTTCCTTCCCATCCTCACATTCTTCATTATATAGGTACTAGTATTCTTCAAAGACCAACTCAAGTGTCCTAAGAAGAAATTTAAAGGAGGCACAAAGGAAGAGGTAATCTCTTCTACTGAGTTTATTATATTTCATTCTTCTTCCACATAATATTCGTTAGTTATTTCATTATAAATAAGTAATATAAGAATCACTAATATACTGATATGTTATTATATATATTAAAAACATGGTTTCATTTTCTATCCATCATAAGAAAAATAAAATAATCGTGCTTGCATACGTACAACTTACCGTCTCTTCACCATGGTTTAATCTGTTTTTCACCACCACCTTACTTGTATATGTATAATGAGGGAAATAATAAATATACATAATTATTATATCATTATACTAATTATCAGAAACTATACACCATATAATTCAACAACATTCAACAATTATGGGAATAATATCATCGCTCGTGCGTGCGTACAACTTACTATCTCCACGGTGCAATTTAATTTGTTATACATAATCATATCTTTATCCATAATTATATAAATGAATATAATGAATAAAAATGACATATATTATACTAATACCATTATTCATATTATATAACTAATACCTATGATGAGGAATATGAACTTATCTTACAAAACATACATAAGAACATAAAGCAGTCAATACCCGAATAATGGGTAACAATTATATGTTACTAAAAAATGCATGAATATATGATCATAAATATTATAAAAAAATTATTATTATTCTAGAGTAAATCAGAAAAATTATTTAAATAATTATGCATGAGGTTTGGATACAGACAAAGCATATCAGACATAAGGTAAGGGATAAATTTCAATATATCATTTTTATTCGAGATTGGTTATATGTAAGTATTTACAAAGATTTATTTATCATCCACACCCATGTTTCCTAAATATGTAATACATAATATTATTTATATAGATCAATAATTTTTCACATTCAAATTTTCCCATTGAATTTTTTTTACTGATCTATATGAATGGAGGCTTTTGTTGTTTTCAGTACGAGTTACTTATTGTCATTTTCGACAAAAGTATGAGATGAATGTTTTTTAACATGTACGTCATGAATAGTTTTTTACATGTTAAAAATTATTTACTTACATGATGTTTCTCCTATAATATTACAAGGTCATTTTCAAATAAAATAATTTCTTATAATATTGTGTGATATTTTGAGGAAGGAAATTTTTTTTTAGAAGAAATGATCTTTTCCTCAAGAATTAATTTCAAGTAATTTCTCAAAATTATATCTCATCTAAGATGATGGCCTTTAAAGTGGGTTATATTAATATCCCTGTTATTTTCATTATTTCTTTGTGTTTATGATGAAATTTTATTTTAGATATCCATTTGTTTTTATATCAATTATGATGGAATTTTTGTTTGAGAGACCCATTTTATTTCATGGGTTATGCTATGGTGTTTTTTTTTGTTTTTTGGAACACGTAATAATGGGTTCCTTATGAGAAGAGTGAGATTTATATATCCTTCCAATTAATTGTTTAATTTTTTATAACTCATTAGATATACTTGGATAAAACTATAAGTAAATATGATTCAGTAAGAGAGGGTTGGAGTGAGGATTAAACTCAGTTCCATAATGGAGTTTGCACGCTATGATGGTCTTAGAAATGATCATTCCATAAAATGAAATGATTTTATATTCATATGTGTGTATGACGTAAAATTTCATGTCTTATGTTATAAATATTTGGATTAAATTTCACTTTTATGATTTAACTCATGACATTATATTATGATCTTTTATATGAAGGATAATATTTTAAAATGTTATGTTCTTAAGAATTTGATATGATTTATATTTCCGTTGTTTTACCTTACTGAGGATTTGAGCTCATCCATTTGTATGTTTATTTTTCCCATGTTAGGAAGAAGGGTTTTAAGTATAATTTTCCAAAAAGGAGTATATTTATGATGAAATAAATGGGATAAAATGTAAATGTTTTATGAACTAGTTGTTTATGTTTCTCAGCTTCTAAATACACTATTCCTATATGGCCCTATCAGGGTTTTGTGATATATTCTAAAGTAATAGAAATTTATGTAAATTATGGTTTGTTATATTTGGTATCATAGGAAAGGTATATTTAACCTTTGAAAACTAGGATGAGAATTCCTTAATAAGAACCCTAATGATATGTCTTCGTATAGGATAAAATCTGAGTGTTTTAGAAATGACATTGAATAACCTAGCATAAAACCTAATGTTTTCTAAATTGAAACATTATTATTCACTATGTGGTTTTTCTATAATAATTCATGTTTCTCACACTGTGCTTCTTTGTTTTATTCAATGGCTAGAATCTGAAGGAGCCGTGTTAATGATGAATGTGATGGGTAATGCAATGATTGTCCCCCATGAGCAACCAAATTTTATAGGAGATAGAATGAAGAATCTTATAGCCATGATATCACAACATTCCCAAGCAATAAATCATTCTAGAATTCCAAAAAAGAAAGAAAGGATCAACATTATTTTGAGACATTCTTGAGACATCTTCCACATTCATTTAGTGGGTCTTCTGATCCATTAGTGGATGAACAATGGATCAGTACCAGTAAAAATATATTTTTAGTTCTACAATGTTCTGAACTTGATAAATTCATCTTAGCGGTATATCATTTATAAGGTGAAGTTGATCATTGGTGGAATATTTTCATGAATATGTGGCAAAGAGATGAAATTGATCCCATGGAATGAGATGAGTTCAAGAACATATTTTAAACAAGTACTTTCCTCGTACTCTTCAAACAAAGATGGAGAAAGAGTTCCTTAAACATATGAAAAATAATTATGAATCTTTTGGTGCATATAAAGAAAACATTACATGAATTTTGATGTACTCTTCTGGAATTATTATCCAATATTAAATTAAAATTGATTGATTCTTTAGTGGCATAAAACCAAGTCTCCAAAGGGAACTATCCATAAGGTATATTAATAACATCAAGGAAATTGTTCGATGTGCTCTCAAGGATGATATGGAGATTAAATTAACCCATCGGTCATATGGGTTGGATAAGAAGTGAAAAATGTAATTCAAAGGAAATTCTAAAGTCCATACTGAAAATAAGATGAGTTTTCCCTTATGCTGAATGCGTGGAAAGAAACATGGAGGGAATTGTCTTAAATGGACTAGTAAATGTATTAAGTGTGGAAAATATGTTCATTGGGTAGTAGAATTCGGAAGTTATAGTAAAATGATATCAAATGATGTGAACAATGAAAAAATACACAAAAATAACCTCTTACACTTCAATGTTAAAAGTGCAAGGAAATGAGGAATTATGGAAATCAATTTCATAATACAAGGTTTATCGATGATTATCAGCGTCAACAAACTCTTAAGGCTAAATTGAAAGAATATTAACATGATATCACTATCGAAAATTTTGAGTATGATAATAAATTGGTGAATGGTACAATTACCATCCAATCTAAAGTAGCAAATATTTTATTAGATTATGGATCCACCCACACATTTATTTCTAAAGAATTTTCTGAAGGCATCACTTTCTTACCTCAACAGTTAAATATTTAGTTAGTTGTGACTACTCTTCCTGGAACAACAGTCACATAAAAAGTTTATAATTATTCTCCAGTTAAAGTTTCTGGGAAACTGTTTCATTCAAAAATTGTGATCCTTCCTATAGTGGAATTTGAGGTGATTATTGGTATATATTGGATTTCTGTATATGGATATCATATTAATTCCCATTGAAGGGAAGTCACATTTCATACTCATGATTAATATTTATAATTTATGTGTGCAAGGATGAATATAACATTCTAGTATAAATTTCTTCCATCTTATGGGTCTATATTAAAACAAATGAAGGTTATTTATCTCTAATGGTTGGAGATAAACTCATGATTAATAATATTCCCTCTATATGAGAGTTTTATGATATTTTTTTTGAGAAATTTATTGGTCTTTCATGAAATTGGGAAGTTGAACTTTCAATAGAACACATACCGGGTGATAGTCCTTTTTGAAAGATACCATATAGAATAGACCCAATTGAGTTGTAGGAATTTAAGAAGAAACTCCCAGAGAATCTTGATAATGGATTCAAACACCATAGTAAATCACCTTAGGGAGAACCTATTCTATTTTTCATGAAGATATTTGGATCAATGAGACTCTTAATTGACTATCTAGAACATAATAAGATCACTCTCAAGGAAAAATATCATATTCAACAAATTTATGACTTATATGACCAACTACATAGATCTTAATAAATATCCAAGATTTATCATCATTCAGGATATCATAAATTAAGGGTGAAAAATAGGATATACCAAAGACAACATTCTGTACAAGGTATGGCCACAATGAATTTATAGTGATGCCTTTTGGTCTTACTAATTCCCCCACTATCTTCATGGATCTAATTAATAGAGTATTTATAGACTATATTAATTTTTTATGGTAGTATTTATATGATATATTCTTTTCTATTCAAAGAGAAATAAAGAACATGAAGATAAATTATAAATTATAATGAAGACCCTGCAAAAAGAGAATATTTATACCAAATTAACCAAGTTTGAATTTTGGCTTCAGGAAGTATCATTTTTGTGTCACATAATCTCATGATAGGGGATATATGTGGATCCATAAAAAATTGAGGTTATTGAAAGATGGTCGAGAACAACAACAGTAACTGAGATATAATGTTTTCTTGGTCTGGTTGGATATTATAGATGTTTTGTGAAATATATTTCACTATCAACTAATTTACTCACCTTTTTGAGTTGGAAAAGAGTTATGTTTGTTTGGATGTAGGAATGTGAATAGAATTTTAAGGAGATAAAAAAGGTTAGCTGGTGCACCTGTGCTAACAATGCCTTGTAGTGGTGAATGGTTTGTGATATAAATTTATGTATCCAAGAAGAGGATATGATATCTACTCATGAAAAATTATATGGTGATAGATTATGCCACAGAGTAGTAGAAAATCCATGAGTAAAATTACCCAACACATGATTTTGAGATAGCTGCTGTAATATTTTAATTAGAGATATGGAGGCATTATCTTTATGGTGAAAGATGTGATATTTATACTAATTATAATTGATTAATGTATATTTTCAAAAAAAGGAGTAGAATATGCGCCAAATAAGATTGTTGGAGTTGATTGAATATGACAACAACTCAATACATTACCACCTTCGGAAATCAATCAAGGTGACATATTCTTTAAGTCAAAAAGACCATGATAGCTTATCAATGAAAAGGATCATGAAAGATCCAATATTTATGGATTTGAAAAGGATGTATCTTAAAATTTTAATGGAAGGGGAGAAAGATTATTTTTTAAAATTAATGTTCAATTATATATTCTAGTGAATATTAAAGTGGCACAGAAGGAAGATGTAGAGTTACTAAAGATAGTGAGAAATGTTCCTGAGTGAAACCTTGATTGTGATGAACTAATAATATTAATGAACAGGGTTTGTATTCCTCCCTTACCATAAATAATTTAGGATCTATCAGATAAGGATCATAGTTCTTCATTATCTATTCACCCTGAATGTACAATGATGTATAGGGACATGAAAGAGTACTTCTAGTGGGATATAATGAAAAGAAATATTGAAAAATGTGTCTCTTGATGCTTGGTTTGTTATAAAGTCAAGGATGGGAGACATAAGTCTAAGGTAATGTTACAACCATTACCCATACCAGAATAAAAATGTGAAGACATCACTATTGAATTTGTCATTGGACATCCCAAAACATCCAAAGGAAATAATTCTATATGGGTTATAGTTGATCATTTTATGATGTCTACACACTTCATTGCTATTATAGAGGATTACTCTCTTGATCATATTCCTATGATATATATAATAGAAGTGGTAATATTTCATGGAGTGCCATATTATAGTATGTCTAATTGGGATCCAAGGTTTACCTCGATTTTTTGGAGAATTTTTTCAGATGCTCTGGATATAGAGTAATGTTTCAACACTGCTTATCATCTAAAGACAAATGGTCAGATTGAGAGGACAATTCAAAATATGAAAGACATGTTGAGATATTTCTCTATGAATTTCAAAGGTGGTTGCGATAAACACCTATTTTTTTTTTAATTTTCATACAATAATATATTTCACTTTATTATTATAATAACTCCATATTAAGCCCTCTATGGAAAGAATTATAGAACTCCACGTTTCAGGGATGATGTTGGGGAAGTAAATATATTAGGACTTAATCTTGTTGATTAAATGAAATAATAGGTAAGATCTATTCAACAACACTGAAGAGAAGCTCAAGTTCGACAAAAAATTTATGGTGACAAAAATATAATAGACCCAGATCTTGAAGTGGGTGATATGGTTTCTTACGAATATCTCCATAGAAGAGAGTAATGAGATTTGAAATGAAGGGAAAGCTGAGCACTTGGTATATCAGTCATTTTGAAATTCTAGATTGTGTTGGGAAGATAGAATACAGATTGGCGGTTCACCGAATGTATCTCAAGTTCATGATGTGTTTCATGTATCTCTCCTATGAAATTCCATCCCCAATCCTTCAGATGTACTAAGCTTATAAGTCATCCCGTTGTAGCATATTCTTTCTTATGAAGAAAAACCTATTGAGATTCTAGATCATAGCGAAAAATTTCAATGAAATAGGGCCACTCGCTTGGTTAAAGAATTATAGAGGAACCACCAATTTGAAATTCTACATTAAAACATGATGATATGATGAGAGTTATGGGTATCCTCATCTGTTTGTTTCCATGTGATGAATTTTGAGGGCGAAATTCAGTTTATGTTTGGTATAATGTAACACCCTGAATGTTTTTATAAAATATTTCATTTAAAAAATATTTTTTTCATTATTTTTCTTTGTAAACAATTGTGAGATTAAATGAACTGTGATATTTTCTTATTATAAAATTACTGTTATATCCTCACTGTTAGGTTTGAGGGAATAATAATAACTAATGTATAAAAATTTATTATGAATTAATTGGTAATCTATTATTAATAAGAAAATATATCAATTTGATATTTATATTTTAGAGATAATTAGTTTTGGTAATTAAATCAATGAGATATATGTGTGTTATATATTTAATAAAATATTTTTTATATTCATCCAATAGATATTTTACACATTGATTATGAATAAAACCCGATTTGATGTATAAAAACTTATTTTTAATTGTTAATTTTACACCTTTGAATGGAGAACCCATTTTAAATTCTGGTTTTCACAAATAAATAATTTTTATATGAAAATAATAAAAATTATATTTTGAAATAGGCTATAAAAATTTACTTTGGATAAATATATGATATTGTTTTTATAAATTTCATATTTTGATGAATAGTAAAAATACAATAATTTTTTATTCAGAAAAAATTTTCTTCATCGAGATCATTTATATGGTGAAATAATAATATTAAATGTTTTTCATGGTTAAATATAATATATTTTTATTGTTAAATATAATTTAGGTCATTATCATTAATTTATATTGAATTAATATGTAAAAAATTTCAATCACTACTAGAAATTCATGTTTTCCCAACCCTTCTTTACCAACGGTTTAAACAAGCTGTTGGTAAAGAAGCTCTTTCCCAAAAGTATACTAAAATCAGTGGGAAAGGGGTGTGCAAGGCACCCTTTCCCAATAGTTATCTATAACCGTTGGGAAAGGGGGTGTCCAAGACACCATCTCCCAAGGGTTCTACAAGAATCATTGAGAAATGGTCACCCTTTACCAACGGTTTTAACAAACCGTTGTTAAAGGGTCTCTTGGACACTCCTTTCCCAAGGGTTTCTAAAAAACGTTGGGAAATCTTTCCCCCAAATACTCAATAGGCCGCTCTCTTCCCCATTCGTGATAGAACCCTAATCCTATCCAGGCTCCGCTGCTCTCGCGACTTCCCCCATCCGAACCTATTAAACTACATCCAAATCATCTCAAATCAGGTATTATATTCTTCATACACATAAAATATTTAAGTGATAACTTTTTTTATTGTTATTCATCTCATATTTTAGCTTTAAGTTTTGTTTTTGATGTGTATATCATTTTTTTGTGTTTTGATTTAATCTAGACTTTATCCATTCCAATCCATTTAATTAATTAAATACATAACCCTCCATCGAAGAAGAAGAATCTCAAATTCATTTCCTTTGTATTCTATATTTTCTAAAAATTTGTTTTTATTCTTTTTTCCATCTTGTATGTTACATGGAAGTTTATTTATATGTGTTTAAGAATTTTTAACAAAGTTTTTATGAAAGTTTTCTTTAAAATTCCTTGAGGAAAGTGTATTATTAAAATGAATTTTTTTTAATAAGGCGTTTGTAATGTAATTTTTTATAGTACACTATGTGAATATATTTGGTATTTAGTAACACATGATATAACTGGTGTGTGAGAATGTGTTGTGAAAGATATTCCATGGTTGGTTCAAGATTATATTTACATTTTGAGCCTATTAATGTGTTGTTTAAAAGATATTATCAGATATGTACAATATGTTTATAGGTGAAAACATGGAGCTGTAGGCGAGGTTCATGATTAAGACATATAATTACTTCTAAACATGTGGATAAACCTTTCATAGTAGTGAATTATTGAAATGTTTGACATTTTTAGTCTTTTATTATTTGGACTTTCTTTTGATGGTGATGTTTCTAATTGTTACCTACGATAGGAATTTATTTTAGTTTCTAAATCGGCTGAGACACCCCCACCATGCACAGTGTATTCAACCTCTACCCTTATTGAAACATTCTGTTTACATAGCGTATGCATGCTCTACCCTCATTTAATCAGTGAACTCAAGTCATTAATTCAAGCGTTCATTTTCACCAGAATGCCAAAAATTGAATGACGTAAACCCATCCTCACATGATTTCATACCTTAGATAGTGTCCAACATATGAAATATGAGCTATTGAATTCATCAGTTAACCAGGATCATATATTCAATTTCCCCCAAGATGACTGTACTAATATAACATTAGGGTAAATTAAATATGGTTCTCATTGTACGATGTATATTATGTGTCCGTCTTGGCCAATACTCACATTTATGAGGGTGGGATGCTTATCACTACCCATTCTGGCATGTGTAGACATCCATAAAAATGTTAGATAAGTCACAAGTTTAATTCAGTAACGTTGTTATCATTGACATACTTTATTATTAATCTCAAATTTAAAAATTAATGTTTTTGTCTATACTTAATGAAATTAAATCTTTTTACAAGCCAAAAACATCCTATTAGTGTATAAGTCTAAAATTTATTCACCCATGGGGTGTGCTTGACTTGGGGACGTAATTGGGTAATGAATGGTTTGGCCATAGAGGTGCCAATAATGAGTTATTGAACATGAGTGAATGATTGTGATGCATATAACAAATGATGGGACCTGAGGAATGTGCCTCTTATAGACCAAATAAAAATTAATATAAATAAATTTTAATTTCATTTATGAGTACTTATTCTTTACATTATTTTAATAGTTCACTACATCGACTAGAAACTTATTCTTTTATCATTTACATAAATTTATTTTCTATTAAAGTTCAATCCTATTGAATTGTTTATGAAATAATGAATTATATAAATTCTTTTTACAGAATGGACAGAAGTTGGATGTATGAAACCGATAAAATATCAAGCGATTTTCAATGTTTATTGGTTGCAGTTCTATTTGAATTGCATTTTCTAATTTGGAATTGAACTGTATTCAAACATTGTCAAAAAAAATTTCTAACTTGGTGAACATTACAACTTCTATGATTTATTAAATCCATTCAAGCTATTCTAAAATAATTAATAGCTAACTTGAACGTTTTCTGATTTTCCAATGTTAATTGGTTGCATTTTTATTTGAATTTCATTTTCTAATTTGGAATAAAACTGTATTCAAACATAGTCAAACAATATTTCTAACATGGTGAACATTACAACATGTATGATTTATTAAATCCATTAAAGCTCTTCTAAAACAATTTATTGCTGACTTAACGATTATGTGAATTTTCAATGATTATTGGTTACAATTTTATTTGAATTGCATTTTCTAATTTGGAATTGAACTGTATACAAACATAGTCAAACAATATTTCTAACTTGGTGAAAATTATAACTTGTATGATTTATTAAATCCATTCCAGCTCTTCTAAAACAATTGATAGCTAAATTACAAATGAATCCCCATATTCTCTCATATATTTAGTTTTTTGGGTTACACAATTGTTTCCTTTTTTCTAATTAATTGCATATTTGTTTTCAAAAGCAGGAAATGAAGCCAATTGAAGAGAGACGAAGGAGAACAATGTTGGAGAACAATCGTCGAATGATGGAGATGGGAATTCCATCATTAGATCCTATAGTGAGTAATTTTTTTTCAAATTGATATATTAAATGAATATATAATGTCATGTGATTAATTTTTTTAGTAATCATTTTTGTAGGATCCACATATACGTCGACATTTATTCAGTGAGGAACCTAGTACTGGTCCTAGTACTCAGGCCGATGGTATGAGGAGGGTTCGTACCATAGGTGGACGAGCACCTGCGCATGCCCGACTAGACCCTGCTCCTCCCACTGACATGTCATTCTTCCCACAATCTGATCCTGGTGTGTCGTTAGGGACATAAGGGATATTTAGGCCTCCCATGTTTTCTCTACCTTCTGTATCTTCTGGCCCATCATTTTCACATCCCATGATGATTCCCACTCCACATTCATCATCCGGTCACACAGCTGTCCCATATTATTTTCCTTCTAATTCTGTCTCTCCGAGGTTCTATATTCCATCGTCTTCGACTCCTATTCCACCATAGGGTGTTCAATCAGTTTCTGTGGATCTAGCGGCACTCAGCGATTTGAACTTCACAGGTATATTTATAGAACCAAAAAAAATTATAAGAATTTTTATTTTCATTATAATATGATTTGATAAAATATTTTTTTTAATTTCATGGGAGACACATATACTGACAGGAGACATGGGCGGGGGAATACACTCATCCTTTTGGTGTGGAACTGCTGCACAGAGGTTATGGTGGATTATAATGAAGACAACCAAATGGTTGAGAAAACACGGCAGTAATGTCGGAGTTTTTTGGAGACGCCTGCCAAATACACCGACATCATTCACATCACCCCGCTATCGTGGAGACATTTGCCACATGAGGTCAAGGATAGAGCCTGGGTAGAGATATGGGTAAAAGAAATCTGTTATATTAAATTCCATGAATTATTATTTTATTTATATGAATTAATATTTTGATGTCAGATTCTATTTAATTTTCCGGATGGTGAGGGTACACAACCGGAACGTCTAAAGGATTTAGGCGAGCTTTGGAGAGCCTACATGAAGGAGTTGTATAATGGCTGGGTTTCTAGAGTTGGCACTGAGTTAGAGGTGGTACTAGTGGTGGATGATTTTCCTATAGAGCAGTATCGTCAGATGATTACTCCTTGGACGAGTACCCAATTTATAGTGTTAATAAAATTTGTGGTATTTAAATAATAACGATCATGTTTTGATTTAATACTATCTGTTTCATTTTTTAAATTTATTTAGGAATCATCTGGAAAAAATAAAAAGAACATTGATGAAAAAAATACCTCCACACACTGGGATGCACTACGATACCTGATCATGAGAGGAAGAAGGTCTGACAATTGTTTATAAGTTTTCTTTACTACATACACATTATTTTGTTTCCACAATTATTTAATACTTTGATAAACATTTCATATAACATTAGATTTCAATGTCATTATAGAGCAAAATAGAATATATTGAAGGATGTGTTCCTCAAGCAAAACGTTTTTTCTCGAGTAGATGGAAATAGGATGGAAGTGCCATCAATGAAGTGACTATTTAGTAGATTGTATGTTTTAATATGTTGAATTTATATTTTAACATCTATTTTGTAAATTAATGATATATTTATATTTATAACAGGATGCTTTAGAGGCCCTTGATGCCCAAGAACCAGACAATTTTGGGCCAACATATCACTTACATCAGGTGTTGGGAGAGGAGCCTTCTGGCAGAGTACACTGCCGACCTATGATAGCCCCGATGAGGTATTGGCCCTCCTCTGGTACAAGCTATAGTGCCACCGAGCTGCAGCAAGTTAGGGCACATGCAGAACATGTTGATAAAAGGTCCACAGAGTCGGAAGAATAGTCTACTAGGGAAAACATTGTGGTTATGAAATTTATTGAAGTTCTACGTCCAACACTTTAAGTAGAGGCCAACCCAGCTTTTGATTAATATATGTCGTCGATACGTTCTGTATATGGTGGAGCAGGTGGTAGTTCTAGTGGTGGTCAGGATGATGTCCAACTTGATGATGATGATGGTGAGGAGTCTGATGTGGAAGAGGAGGGAGAGGTGGAGGGAGAGGCAGGTGGCGAGGGTGAGGAGGAGGTCGAGGGCGAGGAGGAGGGTGCTGAGGAGGGCGAGGACGATGATGGAGACGAGGATGAGGGTGATGATGATTGTGATGATGGTGATTGTGATGTAGAAAAAATTGATCCATTACATTTTTGAATAATATTACTGAGATTTGATATTTAATCTATTCTTGTTTTTGGTTTTATCTATACCCATAGTATTGTATTGGAGTTGAGTTATTTTTATATATTATCTATTTTTATGGATATTTTTGTCGTTTAGCGGTTGTGTGTTTGGGAACCCCCCTTCTTCCATGACCCTGGACATCCCCCACCATCATACTTGGACCCCGGACCCCCCCCCCCCTCACCAGACAGCTCCCGGACAGCCCCCCAGACAGCCCCCCAGATATCCCCTCGGGCAGCCCCCACCCTCTTCTTTGGACGCTGGACAAACCCCCAAACACCCCTCGGACAGCCCCCGAATAGCCCCCCGAACAGCCCCTCGGGCATCCCCCCCCCCCATCCCTCTGCCCAGGACTCCGAACAGACCCCCAGACTGCCCCTCAGAGAGCCCCCCAGACAGCCCCCACCCTCTTCCTTAGACCTTGGACAACCCCCCGAACACCCCCAGACAACCCCTAGGTAGCCCCCTGAACAGCCCCCCGAACAACCCCCCACCCTCCTCCCTAGTCCCCGGAAATCCCCCTAGACAACCCCCCCTACCCTCCTCCTTGGACCCCAGAAAACCCCCTGACCCCCCCCCCCCCCCAGACAGCCCCCCGCACAACCCCCCACCCTCCTCATTGGTCCCCTGACAGCCCCCCGGACACCCACCGGACAGCCCCTCAGATAGCCCCGCTGGACAGCCCCCCACCCTCCATGATATCATTTAATACTAGAAAATATATAATATATATTTTATTTATTTTCATCATGATAATCAATGGAAATCACATTTACACATCTAATCAATATCATAGATTCTTGGTATGTTTTAAAAGAGATGTATGCATTGGTCATGACATTGTTACCTTCGAAATGGTTCATAGCATGATAATATAAAATCTAATCCGTACTATGTATGATATAAAAATATTTTATATGAATGTCCACACGATTTTATGTAAACACCATTCCACAAATAGATATATGATGATTCTCATAAAATCAACAACATTTTAATTACATACGGAAATCCGAACAAATGCATTCGGTTTCCATTGAATCCTTAGGAGAACTATCCATGAGTCATATGTGATATTTACGAATCAACCTCGCCTCAATATGAGATGTGGTGTGGCCGGAAACACTCAAATTTTCTGTATTCTATTTCAAAAGGATGTCATTTTAATTGAAAAACATCAACTAACAGATGGAAAACTGACCAAACGCATTCGGTTTCTGTTGAAACTTTAGGAGAACGATTCATAGGTAATATGTGACGTGTACGAATTAACCACGCCTCAATCTGAGATGCGGTGTGGCCGACACCACTCAATGTGTCTATCTTTTGTTTCAAAAGGACGTCATTTTAATTGAAAAACATCAACTAGCATATGGAAAACTGAACAAACACATTCGGATTGTGTTGTTACATTAGAACAACGATCCATGGGTCATATGTGATGTGTACGAGTCATCCCTGCCTCAATCCGAGGTGCGGTGTGGCCGCCACCACTCAAAGTTTCTATCTTTTGTTTCAAAAGGATGTCATTTTAAGTGAAAAACATCAACTGGCATAAGGAAAACCGACCAAACATATTCATATTCTATCAATACATTAGCACAACGATACATGGGTCATATGTGACGTGTAAGAGCCCATCCTGACTTAATCTGAGGCTCAGTGTGGTCGTAATCACTATAAGTGGCTGTCTTTTGTTTAAAATGGACAACAATTTAAGTACATACGGAAAACCGACCAAACGCTTTCAGTTTCTGTTGAAACATTAGGAGAAAGATTCATGGCTCATATGTGACGTGTAAGAATCAACCCCGCCTAAATCTGAGACGCAGTGTGGCCGGCACCACTCAATGTGTCTTCCATTTGTTTCAAAAAGGACATCATTTTAAATAGAAATCATCAACTCCCATACGGAAAATAGAACAAACAGTTTTAGATTGTGTCGATTCTTTAGCACAATGATCCATGGGACATATTTGATGTCTATGAGTCAACCCCATCTCAATCTGAGGTGTGGTGTGGCTGCCACTACTCAAAGTGTCTGTCTTTTTTTCAAAAGGTCATCATTTTATGTGAAAAACAACAACTGGCATATGGAAAACTGAACAAATGAATTCAGATTGTGTCTTTACATTAGAACAATGATCCATGGGTCATATGTGATGTGTACGAGTCAAACCCTCCTTAATCTGATGCACGGTGTGGCCGTAATCACTCTAAGTGGCTATCTTTTGTTTAAAATGGACAACATTTTAAGTACATACGGAAAACCGACCAAACGCATTCGGTATCCGTTGAAAATTTAGGAGAACGATTAATGTGTCATATGTGACGTGTAAGAATCATCCCTGCCTCAATCAAAGATGTGGTGTGGCCGGCACCACTCAACATGTCTGCCTTTTGTTTCAAAAGGATGTTATTTTAATTGAAAAACAACAACCGAGACATGGAAAACTGACCAAACGCATTTGTATTGGGTCGATACATTAGAAAAATGATCCATGGGTCATATGTGACGTGTACGAGTCATCCCCTCCATAATCTGAGGCACGGTGTGGCCACCACCACTCAAAGTGTCTGTCTTTTGTTTTAAAAGTATGTCATTTTAAGTGAAAAACCTCAACTGGCATACGGAAAACCGACCAAACGCATTCCGATTCTGTCAAAACTTTAGAACAATGATCCATGGTCATATGTGATGTGTAAATGTCAACCCCGCATTAATCTGAGGTGCGGTGTGGCCACCACCCCTCAAAGTGTCTGTATTTTGTTTAAAATGGACACCATTTTAAGTACATATGGAAAACTGACCAAATGCATTCGGTTTCTGTTGAAACATTAGGAGAACGATTCATGGGTCATATATGACGTGTACAAATCAACCCCGCCTAAATCTAAGATGCGGTGTGGCTGACACCACTCAATGTGTCTATCTTTTGTTTCAAAAGGACACCATTTTAATTGAAAAACATCAACTAGCATAAGGAAAACCAACCAAACGCATTCGGATTGTGTCGATACTTTAGCACAATGATCCATGGGTCATATGTGATGTGTACGAGTAAACACTATCTCAATATGAGGCATGGTGTGGCCAAAACCATTCACAGTGTCTCTCTTTTGTTTAAAATGGACATGATTAGATGTGAAAAAAACAACTGACATACGCAAAACCGACCAAACGTATTTGAAATGTGATGATGCATTTGGAAAAAAATCCATGGGTCATATGTGAAATGTATGAGTCAACCCTGCCTTAATCTAAGGCACGGTGTTGTCGGAATCACTCTAAGTGGTTCTCTTTTGTTTAAAATGGACAACATTTTATGTAAATAAGGAAAACTGAAAAAACGCATTCGGTTTCCATTGAAACAATAGGAGAACGATCCATGGGTCATATGTGACCAGTACGAGCCAACCCGGGCTCAATCCGAAAAGCGGTGTGTCCAGGACCAGTCTAAGTGTCTCTCTTTTGTTTAAAATGGACACCTTTTTAAGTACATATGGAAATCTTACCAAACGCATTCGGTTTCCATTGAAAAATTAGGATAACGATCCATGGGTCATATGTGATGTGTTAGAATCAACCCCACCTCAATTTGAGATGCGGTGTGGCTGCCAGCACTCAATGTTTCTGTATTTTGTTTTAAAAGGACATCATTTTAATTGAAAAACATCAACTGGCATACAGAAAACCGAGCAAACGATTTCAGAATATGTTGATATGTTAGGAAAATGATTGATGGGTAATTTGTGGTGTGTTCGAGTTAACCTCTCCTCAATCTGACGAACAGTGTGGTGGGATCACTCATTATGTCTCTATTTTATTTAAATGGATGGGATTATAAGTGAAAAGAACAACTGACATACGAAAAACCGACCAAACACATTCTAAATGTGTTGATTCTTTAGTAAAATGATCCAGGGGTCATATGTGACCTGTACGAGTAAACTCCGCCTTCATCTGAGAAATGATGTTGCCTAAAACACTCTAAATGGCTCTCTTGTTTTAAAATGGACAACATTTTATGTACATATGGAAAACAAATCAAACATATTAGGATTGTGTTGATACTTTAGCACAACGATCCATGGGTCATATGTGACGGGTATGAGTCAACCCTGCCTCAATCCAGGGCATGGTGTGGCCGACACCATTCACAGTGTCTCTCTTTTGTTTAAAATGGACATGATTATAAGTGAAAAGATCAACTGGCATATGAAAAACTGACCAAACGCTTTCAAAATCTGTTGATTCATTAGGAAAATGATCCATGGGTCATATGTGACGTGTACAAGTCAACCCCTCATCAATCTAAGGCATGGTGTGGCCGAAACCATTCACAATGTCTCTCTATTGTTTAAAATGGACAAGATTATAAGTGAAAAGAACATCTGACATACAAAAAACTGACCAAACGCATTCGGATTATGTTGATGCTTTATGGAAACAATCCATGGGTCATATGTGACGTGGACGAGTCAACCCAGGCTCAATTCGAGGCACGGTGTGGCCGGGATCACTCTAAGTGGCTCAATTTTGTTTAAAATGGACAACATTTTAAGTACATACGGAAAACCGACCAAACACATTAGGAATGTGTCGATACTTTTTCACAACGATCCATTGGTCATATGTGATTTGTACGAGTCAACCCCGCCTCAATCTGAGGTGCGGTGTGGCCGCGACCACTCAAAGTGTCTGTATTTTGTTTCAAACGGATGTCATTTTAAGTGAAAAACATCAACTAGCATACCGAAAACTGACCAAACACATTAGGAATGTGTAGATATATTAGCACATCAATCCATGGGTCATATGTGATGTGTACGAGTCAACCCCCCCCCCCCCTCAATCCAAGGTGTAGTGTGCCCGACACCACTCTAACTGTGACTCTTTTATTTAAAATGGATAGGATTATAAGTGAAAAGAATAACAGACATACGCAAAACTGACCAAACATTATTGAAATGTGTTGATGCTTTTGGGAAAAGTTGCATGGGTCATATGTGACGTGTACGAGTCAACCCTGCCTTAATCTGAGTCGCGGTGTGGTCGAAATCAGTCTATGTGTCTCTCATTTGTTTGAAATGGACAAAATTTTCAGTACATACCGAAATCCAACCAAACACATTTGGTTTATGTTGAAAATTAGGATAACGATCCATGGGTCATATGTGATGTGTACAAATCAACCCTGCTTCAATATGAGATGCGGTGTGGCTGACACAAATCAAAGTGTCTATCTTTTATTTGAAAAGGACGGCATTTTAATTGAAAAACATTAAACATCATACAGAAAAATGACCAAACGCATTCTCATTGTGCGATACTTTAGCACAACAATCCATGGGTCATATTTGACATGTACGAGTCAACCCCACCTCAATCCAAGGTGCATTGTGGCCAGTATCACTCCAGGTGTATGTATTTTGTTTGAAATGGACATCATTTTAGGTAAAAATATATGGTATACAATAAACTGATCAAATTACGAATTGTCTTCCCGATTCAACATATAATTGTCATATAAATTTTAAATTGAATTCTAAATGTATTATGTATGTTTATAATTACGTTATGAATTCTAATTTAATTATGGATGTGTATAGTTCTAGGATGCATTATATGTTAAATGTGTATGAATTTTTTCCCAATATGTATGTGTTAGTTGGTTATTGTAGGTACAATAATTGTATATGTATGTGTTAGTTTATTGCAGGTACAGTAATTGAATTGAAAATGGGAGGGAATGCACAAAATGAAGCCTGCTGTCCAAATGGCAGTCCTACTGTGGAAATTTCCGCTTGTTGTGCAATTTTCACAGCATAGGCTATGCCAATGGTTTCAAACCGTTGGCATAACATCTCTCATGCCTTTTTTACCAATGGTTCATTGAACCATTGGTATAAAACTTTGGGAAAAACTATCCCAATGGTTTGGGAGAACCGTTGGGATAGGATAATCCTTGGGATTTCCCAATGGTTAATTCCAAACCGTTAGGAAAAACAATCCCAACAGTTTGGCAGAACCGTTGGGATAGGTTAGCTTTCCCCCACTCTATACCAACGATTCGCAGTAAACCGTTGGGAAAAGCTTTCCCAATGGCTTACATCCCTACGATTTGTATAACCATTGGTATAACTTATACCAATGGTTATGCAGCCTTTCCCAATGTTTCAGAACCATTGGGAAAGACTGTATTTCCAGTAATGATTCTTTTCCAATGTTTTGTCTTTTAAAACTTAGATTTCAACAACTAGATAATTTTTAAAATAATTACATAAAATTTATTGTTTTGAATTTGTAATAATGTATTCTATATTTAGAATCATTAGGTCCAAATTATGTTAATAGAATACATTGATTTTTTGGCATTATGAATAGTATCTTTGGTGATTATTTTTATTTCTATGGTTAAAGGTAAACCAGGTAATTAAGGGTACAAATAATATTATAAAATTACCTTGACTCCTATAAAAATTTTATTTGATTACTGATGGAGACACTTATCATCTCTATTTATATATGGAACCATTTTAGGGTCAATTACCTATGAATATGACATGAATGTAATAAAAACTAATGAATGTGACAAAATGTCAAAATCTCATTTTATATAAGTATATTAATTTCATTATATGAATAAATAAAATTAAAAATAAACTATATATATTATCTAGAAATATAAAATAATTAACTACATCATAAAAACTAAATTATAATTTTTAGAGATTAAATAATTACTATTAATGATGACACAATAGTGATATAGAGAATATTTTATTAATAGAAATATCAAATAAATGGTTATAAAAATATTAATAGAAATATAATATGAACTATTTAAATTATTACACAAAATTTATAGGATACTATAACATTTTAATAGGATAATAAATAATTTGGTTTGTATTTAACTTCTGTGTGAATTTTATTTAATGTCAAATAAATGGATAGTGTTAAAATTGACACTATTGTAATTTTATAATTTTTTTATTAAATTATTTAAAAATCATAAATATATTTCAAAATTAGAAATACATTATTATAAGGTCAAAAATTTCATAAAATATCCATTTATAGTCAATTAACACCGTATCAGTAAATATTTATTACCATTAAATATTTAGAATGTTATTATTAGAATTAAAATTTAATAGAATTACTATGTGTCAATTAAAATGATAAGGTTCAAATTGGAAAAATTAGTTGTCCAAAATTTATTATTTAATGTGGCCAAAACCCTATCTTATCTAATCTTATAGTTTCGGATAAATTTGAGGTTTTGTTGTCGGGGGTTTTTATTATAAATTAATATTTTTGAGCTTTTAAATAGCAACCACACCTCAATTATAAAAGGGAACCTCCTCCCTCACCCATTCACTTCATTTTGATTATTCAAGATTAGAAAAAAACTACCATATTTCCATATCAACTTTTTCTATTTTTATTATAAAGGTTATGGTTTTCTTAAATGTCCAACTATATTTCCCTATGTGGAATTTTAAAGGAGGTATTGAGAAGTATGTAATTTCTTCTACTATTTTTTTATATTTATTTAAGTTTATAATTACTCATCACTACTTATTTGATTATAAAGTAATAACATATGTATCAATAAAATATTCAAATTTTATTCTAAATATTAAACATCCATATTTATCCTTCTATCTATCATACAAAAAACGAAATCACAACGCGTGTGTATATACGACAAATTGTCTTCATTCCGTGGTGTAATATGTTTTTCACCACCACCTTACAAGGATGGTTATGATGGTTGAAATAATAAATGAATACGAATATTGTAACATGATATTATTTTGGAGATACTATACACCATACACTTCAATACCATTCCACAATTATGGGAACAATATCGTCGCTCGTGTGTACGTACGGCTTACCATCTCCACGGTGTGATGTGAATCGTTCTACATAATCTTCATTTAAACCATCATTATATAAATGACATGAATTAATAAAATTTATATATATTATAATAATACCATGTGGTAAATGATAATACTAAAAACTAAAAATATTTATAAGAACTTATATAACAATAAATGTATAAGAACATACAGTAGTTAATACTCGAATAACAAGTAACAATAAAATGTTTCTAAGAAATTGATTAAAAAATGATCATAAATGGTATCATATAAATTATAATGATTCTGTAATAAATCAATAACAATATTTAAATAATTATAATGTATTTTTGGATATATACGAAGCATATCATACCTAAGGCAAGGGATAACTATTCAAATCTTGTTTTTATCTGGGTTTGTTTTTTCATAAGTATTTACTGGGGGTTATTAATAATCCAAATCCATGATTCCTAAATATGTATTTAAAAAAAAATTTATATCCTTCAATAAATTTTCAATGTTATTTTTCCCCATTGGAATTTTTTTACTAAATGGTATGAATGGAATCTACTTTCATTTTTGGTACGAGTTACTTTCTGACTTCTTCAGAAAAAGTACAAATAGAATGATTATTTAACGTTTATGAAATGAATGGATTTTTATGAATTCATATTGCTTTATTTTTTTTTAATATTAAATTACACTATTACAAGGTTATATTAAAATAAAATTATTTCTTCTAATATTTTGATATATTTTGAGAAAGGAAAAATTTTTAAAAGAAGAAGTGATATTTTCCCCAAGAATTAATTTCATGTGTTTTCTGAAAATTATTTTTCCTATGAGATAACACTAATTAAAAAGATTTATATTCATATACATGTTATTTACATGATTTTATTTTGTTTATTTTGTAATGGTAATTTGGAAATCTATTTTTTTATATCAATAATGATCAAATGTTGTTTAAAGAACCCATTTTTATATATTGGTTATTCTATGGTGAATGTTTTTTTTGTTTTTGTGTGTCACACGTAGGAATACTTTCATTATGACATGGGTGGGACCTATATCTCAATAAAATTAATTGGTTAATGATTTATATCTCATTAGTTATACATTGATGGGACAACATGTAAATATTATTCAGCAATAAAAAGCATAACAATGAGTGAACCCAGTTCATTACCGGACTATGTTCTCTATGATGTTCTTGGAAATGAGACTTGACTAAAATGAAATGATTTTATATGATTATGTTTGTATGAAGCAAAATTTTTTGTTTTATGTTATGTCTTTTGGGATTACATTGTACCTTTATGATTTATCTCATGACATGATATTATGATCTTTTATATGAAAGATAATTTTTTCAAATGTTATGTTCTTAAGAATATGATATGATTGATATTTTCTTTGTTTACCCATACTAATAAATTGAGCTCACCCAATTTTATGTTTATTTACCCAAGTAAATGAAAAGGGGTATTATTTATAATATTCCAAAAGGAGTCCATTTATGAAGAAGTGAATCAGAGATGATTTAGATGTTTTATGAAACAATTGTTTATGATTCCCTATTTGTAAATACACCATACCTATACAATCCTATCATGGTTTTGTTATATGTTTTGAAGTGATATAAATGTATATAATGTATGATTCATTATAAAAATGATAATAAAAAAACATGGAACATTGTGAACCATCTGTGCATTAGGAAATGGACAAGTTAATTAAGTGTGTGTAACACCACTAGTAGTTTTATGATATTGATAGACTATATAAGAAATCATTGTCAGCTGGGTCCAAAATTTTATGAGTTATGGATTTTGTTATGCTTAGTACATATTCTTATAGACTAGTGCACAAATTTTTTCATTTTTTATTTATGCATGGTTTGATGCATGATAGTAAATTCCACGCTTAGTTTATCACATGTTTATCTTATGATGTATCCCTGTATGGTTTTGATTATGATATCCTATTTTCATACTAAAATTAAATATTACTGTTCTATAAGAATATTTATATTCATTTTATGAAATACAAAGGTTTTTTTTCAAAATGGTTTTATTTTATATAAATTATTTATATAGTGGATTGATATTAAACACAGAACTAATTTTTTATTGACATCAAAATTTGTTTAGATTTTTTTGAAATACTTATGAGATTTGTTCTCAAACCCTATTTTTTCTATTTTATTTTATATATTTTGTTTTATAGGACACATGTAAAGGGAATAGAATCATGTACTTTGATGATATATCTTGAGTTCCATACTCTATATAGAGGGATAATTTGGTGGCAATAGGTTGTCACATGGTGTTTAAACATTGGGTTTTATTTTTTGTTCTATTTGGGTGTTGATGTCTATATATATATATATTGGAAATGTTATTTTATTCCACTATGTACATTGATTTTTGTTAAGTTATTCATGAGACTATTTTAGTTGTTCAGTTTTTCTCACATTGTGGTGACCAACATTGTTGTTGTGTTTGATCGACCCTTGCTAGTTCATTACATATCTTAACTCCCATAAATAATTTAAAACTATATAGGATTCCCTAGGGTAAATACATAAGGAATTGTGAGATCTATAAATCCTAATAAGAGAATTAACATGTAAAAAATAATAAAATGAGAGTTAGGAGATATAACATGATATAATAAAGAGGATGATCCTATGCATGGAAACATGGTGTATATAAATTCTATCATTACATCATGAAATCATAAACATGTGTAAATAAAATAATAAATGATATCCTAAACATAATCCCAATGTCACTCTAGTGCCTATCATCACAAAGATGTAAAAGTTTCATGATGATTCAATATCACTCTTGAATCTCATACATAACATGTCAGGAAATATAAAGTACATTAATATTAATTTAATGGATATATAATTCCATGATCAGGCATTAAATAATAAAATAAATAAATACATGTATCACATGATAAAAATAATCTATACATTAACCACAAGAAAGATCAAACTCATGGGAAAGATGTCGGTCTCATAATTCTGAGTCATGGTATAACAGAAGACTAAAATATAAACATTCCCATGGGAATAAAAAATTAAATAATTTTTAACTATCCTAATTTTAAAATGTAAATAGGTATATAATATAGAGTTAAAATGTAGAAAATTAATGAGATTGATCTTAGGGAAGAAAAAATAACAATGAACCACTTGAGCAATTTCTTGTGAAATAGGTAAAGTATATTTTTAATGAAGGAAATAAATTTTCGTTTTCCATAAAAAAATAATTGAACCATACAAGTTCAATATAAAATAATATTTTTTAGAAGTTATTAACTATTGGATAATATTTTCAGGGGGAGATTCCTAACATGAGATAAGAATTGCGGAAGCTCACTTAAATCTGGTTTACATTAATGTGGTGATTTCAAATGGTACTAAAAACATGTATATGTCCAATTATGAAAATATTATTTAACTTTTTATATTTATTTATGGGGAATATAAAAAAAATAAGTTCATAAAAATAATATTATGTAAAAGGGAGGAAATAACAGACAATGGGAAACCAACATGAAATAATGGAAGTACATAAGAACCTATACCATATACCAAAATTTTATCTAAATATTGACTTAAATAACTAAATAATTAAGTTAAGATAATTAAATACATACAAATTACTATTATTATACTTTATTTAGTTTTTAAATATCCATTTATTATCTTTTCTCTTAATTTATTTATATTACTTGTTTTTGATACATCAATTACATAGGGTTGTTCAATTAATATATCTATAAGGCATATAGTTTCTTGACTATGGTAAATGGTGTTCTAAAATAAAATCATGATATATATAATTTTGGAGGGTTATTTCATTTTTTCATTATAAAAACACTTATATTGTTTTTAATGTTATCTCAAAATAGATCCAAATTGAAAAAGGTCCCCCAATAAGTGCATTTAAAGTGGTTAATGTTACTACATCTAATAATTTTTAATTAAATATAAAAAATTGGAAATAATATTAATAAATAATATAAAATTAATCAAAAATATCATTTTTACATAGTAAAAACATTATTAATGTCATTCATTTTAGGTGGTCATAGATAAAAATACATGTTATTTCATGGAGGTGTTAGTCCGCACATATGGGCATACAAAACATTAATTTTGAATAGAAATGGAATGGATATGAAGTACAAATAAATATAATTTAATAATTTTACTAATGTTAATATTAACATATTATTTCATTCAATAAGATTTTTTATCCTTCCATTTAATGAGGTGATGGAAAATTGACCACATCATTCTTGGAGGCGGTAGTCCACACATATGAAATAACAAAATTTTGTTCATCTCAATGGTTTTTGAGGGAGGTATAAAATAGAAATTAAATTTGTATAATAAAACATCAAAACAGAACATTATTATTTTTACCATACATTGATGGATATATGGGATATTATGTGTGTATAATGAGAAATGATCTAGAAAATTTGGGCGGAGAGTATTACCCCTCTATCAGAATTTCTCCCTTTGGTAACTCCATGGCTGATTAGCATGGTATTTTAGTGATACCATGGATTTAAGGGAGTGATGATGTTTTTATTGATAGAATGAGGTATATTTTTTTGTTTATTTAATGCAATTTAGATGGTGGGTATATAGATTGAAGGAAATTTCATTTTATAACTATTGTTTTTGGTATAGTAATAATATATCTTTTCATTTGAATAATTTAATTCCATTACACAAGTAAAAATGTTCAATAAATGTTTAATAATGTTGTAGAGAAATAGGTAATGTCAATACACCATCCACTGAATAATATCATATATGTTTTTCACATGTTTTGACCGTTTTCACTATGTTAAATCACTTTTACTCAAAATTACAATTATAATAGTAACTTAAATTTTAGAGTCAATAACTAATCTATATTCCCAAAATTAATGTTCTTTTTTTCTTTAATTATTAAATGTTTATTTTAAATAAGGTTTTAATTTAAAAAAATAATTTTTTTAGTGTTAGAGCAATTATTTTTAGAGCATAATATTTAAAAACAGTTTCTTAAAAAAAGATCATTTATGATTAAAATTTATGTATGAGATACAATTGTATATTTTTTTCTCAAGACATAAATTGGTTCATTACAAAACTATTAAGTATTATTTCTCTTATAAATAAAGTGAAAACAGATTTTTTCAAAAATAATGTTTAATTAAATGAAAAATTCAAAAAAAAAATTAATTTTAATTAAAACATCAATTTTGTTATATAATTTTAAACATAAGTTTTATAAATTTATAAAAACATCTTTTAAATTCAATAAATTATAATTTAAATACATATTTGATCAATGAAAATGTTTTTTAAAATATTATGTCAAAATTATATACTATAAAGGTAATAAAATTCACTGTTTTAGAAAAAACATCAATTTTCACAATTCATCTACAAATAAATTATTTTATAAAAATCCCAAAAGTTCATCATATGAAAAATGTATATATATTTTAAATATAATTTTAATTTTATCAAATTAAAAACCTAAAATTCATAAATTTTTCTTTTAAATTAAAATACAATAAATATTAACTAAACTACTAATATAGAAAAAATGAGTTTTTAGAATTTATGTGTTTATAATATTATTTAATATCAAATAATACTTAAAGTGGAGTTTATATATATAAATAAAAAACTTTATTTTAATATCACTAAAATATATTTAGTCTCCTAAATAGATGCATAATACATGAAAATAAACTTTTTAGAAAGGTATATTTTTATGTATAAGATAATCTTAACCTAAATATAATAATCATAATTTATTTATATCACAATTTTTTTATTATATCATTCAATTAATATTGAAATATTTTAGATAATTTTATCAAATAATACCTTAAATAATAATTATTTTTCAAATGAAAATTATTAAATTAAATTAGTTATTATATATATTTTTTGTTATTATTATTTATAAAACATATTATTTATCAATTGCTTTTAACAATACATAAATATTATAAACCTACATAAAACATGTAAATGAAATGTCCACTTTGGAAATGAAATTTTTTTTAACAACAATATTTGCAATGAATACTTTTATAGAGGTTATATTCCTATTCAGAATAATGTCTTACTAAAATTATTTATTAAATTCTGACATCATAAGTAAAAATTTTCATTAAATAGTTCAAATTTTTGATCTTCAAATACAATTTATACTTTTTGTAGAATTATTAAAAAAAATTAGTTTTGTTATAAAAGTGGTGGCATTTTAAGCTAATCGTGTACTTGGGGAGTTTTGAGCTACAAAGATAATACTATTTTCAATTTATTTTCTATTTTTAGTTTTATTAGTTTTAATGGATTCAATAATCCATTATATATAATAATATATTATATGTGATACATGATTTCATATACCATCATTATAATGTTCCATTAAAATTGAATAAATTGTCACTACCTTGGATTATATCTTGTATATTATAGTATATAATCATGTATGAATTCTTTTGAAGGAATATAGAATCATTCATAATAATTTTTTGGAAAACATTAATGGATATTAAAACCAATTGTTTTACTGAAATAGATTACTGAGTTTCTAGATTAGTGATCTAAGGTTTCTAGGAATATATACATTGATAAAAATATTATTAATATCAAATTTTATTGGCAAAAAATATAATTCAATTTTCAATCCTCATAAAATGTCTGTCCCTTATAAAAGGATCATTAGATGGAAATACTAAAAAATATAAATATTTATTATTTTAATATTATACATTCATAATAAGATTCATATTTTTTAATAATTACTCTAATATAGAACAAAAAACAACCTCAAATATTATTATTTATTCTTTGTAATGTTTATGTTTCACAGATATTACTTCTTTTGAAATTATTATGCAAGAAGTATAATTTCAACATTAGAATTTTCAATGTATTCCATAGATAAATTATCATTGATTCTTATAATATCTTCATGTTGTAGATAATAATAATATTATGCTTCGTAGATTATATATCACTATACCAATAAATAATTTTATAATATAGATTTTCAATGATTTTTTCCTCAATTCATGCATTAAAATTTAATTTTTTTTCTAAAACTACAAGTATATTTTCCTTTTTTACCATTATCCTTATGATTATTTTTCTATTACTTTTTAATATAAATGTTATTTATTTTTTCCATTATTATTTTGTTTTTTATAAATTTAATGAGGGAAATATTATCAATATTATCCATAAATATATTTTTATAAAAAATTGTAGTGAGTTCCTAAAATCACTAATTCATTTATTCTTAGGATGATGAGAGGAAAAAAAATCTCAAGAAGTAATTAAATCTAATATATGAATCTCTTAATAAATAATGATTTTAACGTTATATTAATTGAATAATAACATATATTAATTAATAATTTTACTAATTACTTATTTGAAATAACATTGTATAATTATAAGTGAAAAAATGTTTTATATGAATAGACTAAATAGGAAAATGATTCATTCATAATAAAAAGTGTAATTCAAATCATTACTTTAAATAGTGACATAGATATATGAAGGGAATCCTTATTGTCTTATATATTCTAAACAACATGAATTTGACCTGGATCATTGATATTAAAAAATTTGATATTCAAACCTATATTATAGTTTCCATTATATCAAAAAAAAATTGCCTTCAACACTGGTTAATATAATATATTGTGTCTAAATATTTCAAATATTTCACAAACTCATCATAAAAAAAACAAAATGAGAAATCTAATAATATTTTAATGGCGTGCCATTATATTTGAGTAATTATTTAATAGTTCACGATGATTTATATCCTTAATTTAATGAATCTCCCTTTTTATCATTATTAATTATATTATATGAATTTTTTTATAATTTTATTTCATGAATTATCATTGTGAAGACTAACATTGACATAGAAATTTGATGGAGAGAATCATCGAAAGTCTACCAACCATTAGTTAGGTATTTATAAATAATTTCAAGAGTATAATCTCTTATATTTAAATCCATGAACATTTTTTAAACACCACCTTGTATCAACAAAACAAAAATAAAAATCCAATGAAAACTAATCCTAAATAGTCATTTAGAAAGAATAATTTATTTCTAAAATAAAATCAAATAATTAATAATTTCTAAAAATGAATGTTAAAAACATTAGATTACCACAAATAAAAATTAAATACAGATACATAAATCATCTTTTAATAGTATTTCCATGTGTACAATCTTGTATATAATATCATAATATAATACATTACCCATTATATATAGAAACAACTTAAAAAATTCGGTGTGAGAATATTGATACACATGGTTGGTTTCACCTGAAATCCTTATATTAATATGTGGGTAGATCATAATCGAGTTTCAAAAAATTATATAAATAAAAAAATATCCAATTTCATTAAATTAATTCATCTAGCATTCACAAAACACACATAAATAATACCCGCTTATCAAAATCAATAATATAGAAATTATATTTTCAAGGAAATATCCCACTAAAATCTCCTATATTTCATTCTTAATCTTAACTTAAAAACAGTATATATAATAAAACACTCAAACACTTAATTCACAGAACATGTGAGTTAAAAAATTTATAGAATAGATTATTATGTTTACAACAAAAATTACCATATATCATTTACATAAAAAACAATAAAAGTATTAATATTAAAATCATCATTATAGAGATGCAATAATAAAAATTATTTACTCTCACCACACATTTAATGAAATTATCATACTCAAGATGTAGTGAATTTATACCCAAAAAATTATATAACACAACATATGTATTAATAATAAAATTATATTTCGACTTATCACTCATAGTTTTTAATAACATGAATCCACGTCACACTATTGGAAAACACACTAATCATATTTATATCACCATTATAATTATTAATAAAAATAAATAATTTTTTTTTAAAAATAGTCACATTTATTATCCAAAACCATCATTAACATATTACCAATGTGAAAATAATAATAAACCTATCTAACATTATCATATCTTGTGAATAATCACCTTATCCGAAATATTATTTTATAGAGAATATCTGTAACATATTCATATCAAAACAATATGTGTTTTATAATTCAAAATCATATATTTTCATCTAATAAAATAAATTTTACATAGTTCCATTATCTGCATATATTTAATGAATAAAATAGTCAATATTATTCATAATATAATAAAAAAATTATCTTTTATTTTATCATAAATTTATCTTTATATAATCATATTACAAAATTCCACATTAAAAATAAATCAATTCCAAATTGAACCATAATTTATTTTCAATATCTTCATTATAATTTACAACAAATTCATTATGAAATTGTTAAAAATATAATAAACTATATGATCATATAATTAATAAAATCATTATTTATTCACATTAAATTAAATTTAAAAGTTCTTGAATCATTTGAAAATATTCAACACCACATATCGGTATATTATTATTTTATTTATACTTATATTCTTTAGTTCCTATATTTAATGAAAAACATATACGTAATATATATAATTTTATCAATATATATATCATTATATTGGATATCCTTATATTGTGGGGAGAGAAAAATATAGAGAATTTCCATAATAAAAAATCTTGGATATTTTATCTTCAATTTGAATTTGACCCCACATATCAAAAAAAAGAATAATTCTTATATAAATTAAACCATGTAAATCAAGCCCAAATTATTATTAAGAATGATAAACAACATCATATGGTATTTAATTGGTGTCTAAGGAGGATAAAAGTGGTTTAAAATTTAAATTTAAGGGTTTATAAAAATATATGGCTTTTTTAATTATTTATAATTATTTTTATTAATTTTTGTTTCTACTATTATATTATTTGGATCATACATAGTTTATTATCTTGTAAAATTAACTTTTCCATAAACCTTTTATTTTATTAATTATCATATACCATTTATTATTTATATAATAACTTTTAAACTGCACACATATAACATGAATGAGTTAAATTACCTTCTAAAACACTAATTTAAAACCTAAATTCCTTCCATAATACATGAAATAAGGTAAAAACATGTTTTAATTACAATATAATTTTCAAAAAAAAATTACACTTTTACCTACTTATATATTATTTAACTAAAATGGTCCTTATATTTTCAAATAATTTAAGAATAAAATTTCTCACGATATTCAGAATAAATTCCATTTTAAAAAAAATTGATCCTTGAAAATAATAATTCATATAAACTATGAATTTATCACATTAAATGAATTAAACTCTAAATAATTTATTTTTTATGTTTTTAACTCTAATAATTTATTGAAAATCGGTCAAAAAATTATTAATATTAATGACTCAATAAGGTATACCACTCTTATATATCATAAAACACATTACTTCTCCATAATACATAAATCATTGGTATATAATGTTAAAGAGAAAAAAATCCCTTAATAATATTTAATCTATTTAATATTTTCCACCAATTTTGAATCTTCTTAAATATTAATATTTATTTAATAACCCATGTAAGATGGATTTTGAATTTAAATTTTTTGAATGATATGTGGAATTTCTCCTCAATCATTTTAGGCATTAGATGGAATGATGAATTAAAATCAACATTTCCAACTAAATTTGACTCCTTATTAAATTTAATGAATCTAGGTGATAATTTCAATTCTTTTATAAACCAATGGCTGTTTAACATTAAAAAATGTTGTAAAAACTCACAACACTTACCATAAACATCAACTATATTGCTCTCCAATCCACATTTGAGTTATATATATATATCCTATATTATATTCATAAGATCTTGGTTCATATTCATAAACAAAATAATATCATATACTATATATTGATCAACAATCAGCAATTCTCCAATATTCATCCAAAAATCTTGGTTAGTCGAACGGTCAAAAATATAATTACTTTTATTGTAACAACCTTATTCTGACCTATCATCCTATTTAGGCATGTGATGCAACTAACCATAGGTTACATCCCATAGAGACCAATGGTCATAAATAAAGACCAATATAATTATGAAAAAATGGGGGTTAGTCTTCCCTTATATACAAAAGATAACTAGAAATATATAGTCAAAAAATGAAAATGTAAACCTGATCAATGAAACAAAATTAGTAAACAACCAATGATATAATTAAAATAGAATTATATTCATAGAAGAAAAACAAACAATAGATATTATAAAGCACACATGAAATAAGTGACTCTAGGGAACTGATGTTGCACAATAAAAAATACACTAGAAGAGAATATATTTGATTTAACTCCTAAGGAAGATGATTTAAACATCATGATTATCCTATATAAAATTGTGAAATCACCCCATTACCTATATCATAGTAATGAATGTTTTTATACCCACCATAGTACATATATAAGGGGTGATTGTACAACCCATTAGGTAATCCATAATTCTCCCCACATATTCTAGTAAGAGATAAATATGTTTTCTTATTAGAATAAATATATATAACAAAAACTATGAGAGAATAAAATACTATAAAAAGGATACAATGAAGAAGAAATGAAAATTAATCACAACATAATGCTCTCTATTACAAGAACTGAAAATCCCATATAATTTGTTAACCAATGAATGTAATGTCTCAGAAATTTAATATATATATTTTTTTATTATATGGAATTATTTCGAGACCTTGAAATTTGACAGCGTGCAATTTTGAGGCCCAGAGTGCCCAGAATGATCCGACGATGTTTTGTTATGCTTTAATTAGAGTGTGTACGCATTTTTCTTGAAAAAGTAGATTAACTATTAAACAGTTACTCGAATAAAAAATCCTAGGGCACTATTGCACTCACGATGGTGGGTTTACCATTGGAATGCCTTAATTTTAGTCAGCATGTGCCTCTTGTGAGAAAACATGAAATGGCATAACCGTAAATAAAATAATTAAATAATGGTATTTTTTCAAATGCATATAACTCACAAACAATAACTCGGATTAAAGATCCAAGAACACCGCTGAACACACGAGGGTATGCTTTATTTAAGAAGATATTAACATTTCCTCGTGAAAACCACAAGTGAAAGTTAATTTTTGGCCATCAAGAAAATAATTAAGTTACAATTATTTTATAGTAAAATTTATAACATATAAAAAGTAATTCGAATTGAAAATACGAGAGTATAATTGGGTTCATATGGGTGTGTTTAATATTTTTTTTAATTTTCTTTATGTTTAATCATTCTCCTCGATCTGTGTGCTATCGGTCTAACGTGGAGGGTATGGGCCAAAAGAACACTGCCTGATCCCTTCGCATCTGTATGGTTGACGCGGTCTTCATGGTGGACGAGGATGACAAATGACGTCGTTATGGCACAAGGCATCTGTGGTGAAACTATGCCATCAGAGGATGCCAAAGCCTGTTGGATGTGGTGGAGGAGAATAGTGGATGGCACCCCTGCCAGCCTCGTGGTTGCAGGGTGGCGCGCATTCGTGCCACTGGTTGTGGGGGAGATGGCGGCCTGCCGACTGTGATAGAGTAGGGTGGCAGACAACATCTGGCTGGTCGCAGGGTAAAGTAGCTGATAGTGTCTATGTCGTCGGAGCTGGAGATCGAGGCCTCTTAGCCACGACAGATGTCGAAGGGTGGTCGACATCCGTCCGGCCGCAGTGGAGTAGCAGCATGCATCCGTGCCACTGGGAGGAGAACCAGATGGGAAACCAGCCGGCAGCGTCACGCTGAGTGGGACTGCTCTGGTGGTCTCGTGTGTCAATAGGGTGAACTAACGACCATTAGGACATTCAGAATACTAGGGGGTGCCTCCCCCTGGGTTGTTGCTAGGTATGGTCATGCCACGAGGGACCACACCCAGCAGAATGGGCCTCACCACAGCGGGCCTCGCCCAGGGAGCTGGGCTGGACTGTGGCCCAGTTCGTCTAGGCCAGACCCAGACCGGGTCGGGTCAGTCAGAATGTGTATGACCGGAGCTGGGCCTATTTGGACATAGTTACACCTTTGGGTCCATATCATCAGAACTGGACATCTGTTTCATGAACCATCTGTTGAGTTGGGATCATTGGACCAAGACGATCGTTTTGGTATACTCTAATTGAGTTTTGGATAATGTTAGAGTATGTATGGGTTGGATCAAACTCGAATATAACCAGGCCATCATAATATAAATGCTAATAACATATAGAATATGTGTCTGATTGATGTTACCTTAGTCTCCTTGGGTCCCTTTTTATGTGATAGACCCTTGGGATGCATGTTCGTGGGACTTTTTGGTAGTTGAAGTTACGACCGATGGATTGAGGTGCATAACATCTCAGAATCAAGCATTCATAGTGCAAGAACCCTGTGGCTGGCCATACATAAAGAATCATCAGATATTATGTGGGTTATCTTCAGGTCTTGTGTGGGTTAGAGCTCAACGATCCTGCAGGGGTCAGCACATACCAATCATGTGTGGGTTAGCGTTCAGGGATCCTTTGTGGGTTAGTTCATATCGATCCTGTGTGGGTCATCTCAGATTCTATGTGGGTCAATGGGGTTTAGTTGCCTATCAATCCCATGTGGGTCAGGGATGGTTAGTTACCTATCACTCTAGTGTGGGTCAGTGGGGGTTAGTTAACTATCGATCCTTTGTGGGTCAGTGGGGGTTATTCACCTATTGATCCAATGTGGGTTAGCAACAGTGCTTTTTAATAGAATAAGATGGTATAGTTTATGAAAAATCATCTGTACTTCTGTACTTATGTTATAACTGATTGTGAGATGATTCTGTTACCTTTGTAGTACTACTATCTTCACCGTGTTACATGTGTGGTACATCTAGATTCATGGAGATACCTATGTGGTACTTCTACCATCTTGGTAATGTCTTCATGGTTCCGCATGTGTGTTACTTCTATCATCATGGTGTTACATGTGTGGTAATTCTATCTTTGTGGTGTTAGTTGTGTGGTACTACTACCATTGTGCTATCGTGTTCGTGGTGTTACTGGTTTGGTAATTCTATCTTCGTGGTGTTACCTTTGTCGTACTTCTAGCTTCGCGGAATTACCAGTGTGGTACTTCTACCTTTGTGGTGTCATCTTTGTGGGGTTACCTGTGTGGGACTTTTATCTTCATTGTGTTATATTTGTGGTTCCTCTTTCGTCATGGTGTTACCAATGTGGTACTTCTGCCTTTATGGTAATGCCTTTGTGGTGTTACCTGTGTTGAATTTCTGTATTTGAGGTGTTACCTGTGTGGTACTTCTACATTTGTGGAGTTAACATCATGGTTTTATATTTGTGGTGTTACCTGTGTGGTACTTCTGCCTTCATGGTGTTACCTATTTTGGGTCCTTCCCTCATGTATGACAAAAGTATATAATGATAACTTAGGTATATGTATGGGAATATACCTAAGTATAGTTAATGTCTTTCTTTGTGGTTTTTCATTTGTGTAAATCAAAGAGACGTACGGGGGTCATGTAGTCCCTACTGAAAATTTTTATACTCACCTCTACATGGGCATCGCCCACACCTTTTTGTGACTAGTTCAGATGATGTACAATGTTGATCGTGGTTGAGGGAGCTAGTAATGGATGATGCTCGGGGGTGGACCATTTGGCATGACGTGACGTGAAGGAGTCTGATGGACATGGAGTGCTGGGGAGGTGATCTATTCCTACCCTACATGTAGAAACCTTGGAGGATGACCCAATAACTGTTTTTATTTTTCATTCAGTTGTATTTTACTTGCAGTCGTACATGTACTTTTACAGTTGGTCTTGTATTCCGAACCCTTTTTTTCTTTATCCACTCATCTTCTATAGTAGTTTATTTTGTGGATGCATCTTATTAAATTTTAGTATGTGTGGTTTTTTCTTGTTGTGTTCTTGGACTATGTGTCTGAATAGGTTAAAAAGGAAATTCCTTTACGTTTAAGGGATACACCTTCCCATTTCTAGTCACTAGCCCCTGGCCTATGGATGGAGGTATTGGTGTAGTCACGGCACGGGCCCTGAGGAATGGGTCGTGACAAAGAGGTATTAGATGGGTTCGGTTCTACCGAAGAACTAGGGCTCTAATCTTTTTTTGAAGCAATATATTTAAGTGTTATGAGTGTGGTTTTCTATTCGGGGAGTCCTGTGTTGGTGCGTCAGCCAACATATCCATACACCAGGATCTAGAATTCTGATTTCCGACATAGTTCACAAAAACAATAATTTAGTGTGTTTTTAAAATTATTATTTTTTATTTCATTGGATTCACCTAACCAGGTATAACTTATTGAATGTGGTGCAACTATTACTTATTACGATGTCGTGACGTAGACATCAAGCTAGGATTCCCAATAGAGTACACGATGACATCCCATCGAGTGATGAGGATCTGGTGCATGGCCCTCTTACTATGTTGGAACCTTCAATAGGTGTATTAGTAGAACCACCACCCATTGGGTAGTAGTGACAACTGGTGGTACTAGTAGAGGACACATTTAGACTTAGTGACTTACGTGAGTTTCAGCATTAAATGCTCCTAAGGTTCTGAGGCGAGCCCGAATCACAGGAGGTTGAGGACTAGATTGAGGAGGAGGATGAGAGTTCTCTAGAGATTCTATAGTTTTGGAATGACAACATGTCCGTAGTTGAGTATTCATCGAGGCATACCGAAAATTCATGGTCTTCTATGAATATGATACGATTAGTGATTTGGGGCTTGGACTTCTGAGCGTTTTGTGTTTAGGGACATCCAAGCCTTCACTATTCCTCTATGAATCCCTACTTATGTTAGGGTGGTAAAAAGATCCTTTTTGGTTGAATGTTCTTTGGCTATGTGAATCCAGCCAGTGAATGATAATTGTGGGAAAGTAGAAAACTGATGCCAGTCTCAGAGACCTAGGTGTGTAAAATGTTTCAGAAATAAGATGTTTTAAGGACAGATGAATCTACAGGGCTGTGGATGTATAATCAGAGCTAGGAGAGCAACATGAGGTGGTGTACATTTTGAAATGTTACAAACACCACCCCAATGTGGTCCCCACCTGGCCCAGGGATCTGGAGGACATGACATGAGAGTAGCTGCATGCGGTCAAGGAGTGAGACCAAAGGGCTCTAGGAATGATTCGAGGTACGGTCTGTGTCCACTACTAACTTCCATATTAAAATACATTGGCTCCAATAATTCCATTATTTCGTGAATCTTGTTCTAGACCTAATGTTTCTGGTTAAGATTTTGACTTGAACCTCACATCTACAGATACCTTTTGGAGGAGACTCGATAATCACCCTTACGCAGACGGTGTGATTTGACCATTGAGGCGAGATTTTCGGTTGGAACCTCTTGGTGGAAGAATCGATACCTTACAATGTTAGTTTGGGTATAGACTGTACATCTGTAGTTCATACTCAGATTGACTGTATTAGGGAAAAACTATGTGGGTTACCTAAAATGTTGGAATGATATTTTCCTTGGTCAGCGAAAAAGGAAACCCAAGCAGCAAAATATAAACTCATGGATAGGATGGTCCATCCGATCACTCTTAAGTCATCCAGAAATACCCTCGTGGTTGCAGAAGTTTTGAGTTTTCATTTCCAAATTGTAGTGGAAGTTTTCTTATTAGGATGCCTCACCTGTAAGCAAGTGAAAACTTCTCAGACCTAGAAAATGTCTTATGCCAACAGGAAGAGGGAAACCATGTATTCTTACATGTCTCAACTCGATGAGGATTGCAGAGATTTGGACTGTGCGACAAGTAATCTATGAGGTTCATCAGACCTTTCTATATTCTCAAGAGAGTGTTTGAGGTGATGTATCATCTATCACTTTCCCCATACACACATCGGGTGCATAATGTTTTCTATGTGTCATAGTTGAGGAAATGTGTGAATGATCTATCACACGTTCTTAACTATGATGAGTTGTACTTTGACGATGGGGTGAATTTTATGGAGTCTCCGATGGATATTGAGGATCGACAGCAGTTGGTCCTTCTTGGGCAGTCAACACCTCTTGTGCATGTTCGCTGGCAGGATGAGAACCTCCAAGAGAGCACATGGGAGGGGAAGGCTCAGATCTATCCTCAGCACCCCCATTTGTTTCCACACTCTATTTTGTGGCTTTCAAGGACATAAATCCATAAGGTGTGTAGAATGTAATGTCCTGAAAATTCCTTATATGTTTTTAATTAGATGTAATTATTTAGAGACCTCAAAATTGGATGGCGCATGATTCGATGGTCTGGAGTGCCTGAAATGATCAGTCAATGTTTTTTAATGATTTAATTAGCGTGTGTAAGCAGTTTTTCTGAAAAAGAGAAATAAATCATAAATGGTTACTCGGATCAGTAATCAGAGGGCACGATTGCGCTCAAGATGGCGGGTTTACTCTAAGTGAGACTTAATTTTTGTTTGTGCGGTCCTCCTGTGAGAATAAAAAAAAATGGCATAACCATAAATAAAATAATAAAATAATGATATTTTATTTTCCAAATTCTTATAAATCACAAATGGTAAATCGAATTAAAAATATGATACCACCGCTAAACACATGAATGTATGATTTTATTTGGTAGATACTAACATTGGTAGGCTCAAGCCACCTGTTAATGTTAGTTTTTGGTCATAATTAAAATAATTAAGTGATAATAATTCTATTGTAAAATTCATAACATTTAAATGGTAACTCAGATTGGAAATCCGGGAGTACTATTGGGTTCGAAGAGGTGTTTTTATTATTATTCTTAATTATTTTTATTCATTGAATCATTCTCCTCGAGCCGCGTAAAACTGGTCTAATGTGGAGGGTACATGACAAATGAACACGGCTCGATCCCTCCACATCTTCATTGTTGATGCATTCATCGTGGTGGAGGAGGATGGTGAATGACATCGGTAGGGCACAAGGCGGTAGATGGCACTATGGCTGGCCAAAATAGAGGATGCAGTTCAATTGCATCGCCGGAGGATGCTATGGCCCGTCAGCCACGTCGGGGGAGAACGACGGCCGTCACGCCAACCGGCCACCTGTAGGCGTGGTGGCTTGCGTCCGCACCACCAGATGAGAAGGAGGACATGGCCAATTGGCCCCGATGGAGCTGGGTGATAGCCAGCATCCGTCCAGTTGTGTGGAAAAGAATCGGCATGCGTCCACGCCACCAAAGCAAGAGATCGGGGTCGTGTGGCCATGACAGAGGTCGAAGGGCGGCTGACATTTGGCCGGCTACGGTGGAGCAGTGGCGCCATCCACCCCGCTGGGATGAGAACCAGTCAAGAAACTGGCTAGGCGTGTTAAGCTGAGTGGGACAGCTCCGGCGGTCCCACATGTTGGAAGTGCGACTGAACGACCATTGGGCTGTTCAGAATACTGGGGGTGCCTCCCCCCGGGTTGCAGCTAGTGTGGGTCCCACCACGTTGGACCGCGCCCAGCCGAGCGGGCCACACCGGAGTGGGACGCACCCAGCGGGCAGCACCTGGCCAGTTTGGCCACCCCCTTCGCGGGTTGGGCCGAACCGTGGCCCAACTCATCCCAGCCTGTCCCAGACCGGGTCGGGTTGACTTCAACCGAGTTTTCTGATGGATTCAGACAGGATCTAGGCCCATCTGGACTCATTTACACCATGGTAGCTTTATCTTGAAACCTGGACATTCATTTGATGAACGAACTATAGTGTTGGGATCCTTGGATTGAGGAAATCCATTTGATATACTCTAATTTAGTATTGGATAATTTTGGAGTATGGCCAGGTTGGATTGTACATGAATCCAACCTGGCCCTTGGAACGCAAACAATAATAACATACAGATCAGACATCTGATTGACGCACCGTCATTAGCGTTGGGTCCCACTTGATGTGATAGATCTTTTTGATTCTTTTTCGTGGGACTTTATTGTAGTTGGTCTATCGACTGATGTATTTAGGAGCAGAACCTCCTAGAATCAAGAATTCTTAGTACCAGAACCCTGTAGCTAGATGTACATAAAAAATAATCAGATTATGTGTGGGTCATCATCAGATCTTGTGTGGGTCAGCGATCAGTAATCTTGTGTGGGTCAACACATACCGATCTTGTGTGGGTCAGTTCTTAGCGATCATGTGTGGGTTAGAGGATAGTGATCCCATGTGGCTCATCTCATATCTTTTGTGGGTCAGCGGGGGTTAGTTACCTATCAATCCTATGTGGGTTAGTGGGGGTTAGTAACCTATCCATCTTATGTGGGTCAGTGGGGGTTAGTTACCTATAGATCTTGTGTGGGTCAGTGGGGGTTAGTTACCTATTGATCTTGTGTGGGTTAGTGGGGGTTTTTACCTATCTATGCTATTTGGGCCAGCAGGGGTTAGTTATCTATTGATACTATGTGGATCAGCTGTAGTGCTTCTTAATAGAATAAGATGATCTAGTTTATGAATAATTATCTTTACTTCTATAAATAAGTTATACCTGATTGTGAGCTATGTCTGTTACCTGTGCAGTACCTTTATCTTTGCGGTGTTACCTGTGTGGTAATTATAGCTTCGTGGAGATGCATGTATGGAACTTTTACCATTGTGGTATCGTCTTTATGGTGTTACATATGTGGTACTTCTATCATCCTGGTGTTACATGAGGGCTACTTTTAGATTCATGGTGTTACCTGTGTGGTAATACTACCTTGGTGGTATTGTCTTCGTGGTGTTACCTATGTGGTACTTCTATCTTCACGTGGATACCTGTCTGGCATTCTAACTTTGTCATGTTACTTGTGTGATATATATAACTTTTTTGTATCTTCTTCAGGGTGTTACCTATGTGGTACTTCTATCATTGTGGTGTTACTTGTGTGGTACTTCTATCATTGTGTTGTTACCTGTGTGGTACTTATGCCTTTGTGGTTTTGTCTCCGTGGTGTTACCTCTGTGGTACATCTATTTTATGGTGTTACCTATGTGGTACTTCTATCATTGTGGAGTTACCTTCATGGTTTTATTTTTGCGGTGTTACCTGTGTGATACTTGTTACCTTCGTGGTGTTACCAATGTGGTGTCCATCCCTCATGTATGAGATAAGAATATATTGATAACTTAGGAATATGTATTGGAATATACCTAAGTATATATGATGTATTGTTTTGTGGTTTTTCCTTTTTTTAACTCTATGAGACCTATAGGGGTATTGGGTCCCTACATAGTATTTTTATACTCACCCATCCATGGGATTCCCCGCATCTTGTTGTGTCTGGAAAAGATGACATACAATGTTGATCGAGGCCGAGGGATCTAGGACTTAACGATGCTCGGAGGTGGACCATTCGGTGTAACATGACATGAAGGAGACTAACAGACATGGAGTGTTGAGGAGGTCATCAGTACCTTCCCTACAAGTAGGAATGTCAGAGGATGACCAAGTAGCTCTTTTCATTTTTTCATTCAGCTGTATTGTACTTCCAATCGTACATTTACTTTTACAGTTGGTCTTTTATTCCGACACTTGTTTTCCTTCATCACACTTTTGCTATAGCAGTGTACATTGTGGTTTTATCTTATTGGGTTCAAGTCTCTATAGTTTATTCTTATTGTGTTCTTGGACTGTGTGTCTGTACAGGATAAAAAAGAAATTCCTTACCATTTATGAGATATGCCTTTCTGGTGCTAGTCAGCAACCCATGGCCTATGGATGGCGGGATTTGGGTAGTCAAGGTAGGGGCCCCAAGGGACAGGTCGTGACATTGAACATCCATCAAACATGTATTTTCAATACTCAATAACCATGGGAAATACCAATCAATATAAACAAAATTCATCACCCAAATGTATAATATATTTTAAACCAAATCTAGAATAGACATCCATGTCTAAACCAACATTTGAAAAATATACATCATAACTCAAAAACCCATGTCTATTCCTTTTTTCAACAAACAAACATGATTTAGAAATAATAACATCATTTTTGCAATTTATCAAAATAAAATTGGGTGACACACACAACATAAATTTTGAAAGACCCATAAATAGATTATTTCAAAAATAGATTTTTGTAAAATTAATATTTAATAGGAAAAATATGGTTTCAAAAATCCAAATAATTTTAGTTCTAGAATGAGTAGTGTGGGAGATAATCCACCTACCACAACTGAGTTCATTCTGATTAATATTTCTATCATTTTATAGATCTTGATAATCCATTCCATCAATTTAATCTATACAAGAAGATCCAATTAATATACATCATACACTATATGTTTGGGAATTTATACCCCTGTCTATGATTCCTTATAAATTATAATGAGAATTTAAATTAGGATTGAGTGAATTAGAAAAAATAAAATTTATCCCTTGGTTCAACTCTCCTCAATGTGATGGAATAAAACATTGGAATGAAGAAAATTTCCAAAATCACCAATAGGAACCCTCTCGTTTAAGATACCTTGACATAGAAGGAAATGTTATTGTGTGGGGGTAAAAACTAGGGTTAATAATAAAATTCTTGCAACTGATTAATTACATTGAATGGATAAAATATATTTTAACACACCAACCTAGCTCATTGGATTGAAAATATGAGATTGTCTACTAGCCTTAGGTGACACCTCCAAGATATCAATGGTTAAAAATAAATTTGGTAGGATATATTAATTATTGGGGGAAAATTTTCAATAAAAAACATAAAAATTTTCAAGAGATATACAACAACTCAAAATAGTCTAAATGAGCCTTGAGGGTAAACCACATAACTAAATAGAATAAAAATATATTATAACATCTGATTACTGAAGAAAAGTGAAAAATAAGTGCATGGATAAGACTCCATGTATAAAGAAATGAAAAAAGTGGCACCATCACATATGAAGATGAAGGAACTCCCAAGATCATAAATCAATAATGAAACCATGTAGTCATGCATTACCACTAGAGAAGAATGAAACATGAACCTTCCATGCTTATTGGTAGATGACATCTAAAACTGCACACCATTTCCCAATATGGGGTAGATTAAAACAGTAAATATGATTTCACAGAAGGATTCCAATCACACACCATTAGAATAGGAACATGTTAGAACATTTTTTAAAAAAATAGATAAAAATATAAGCAAACCAGATTAATCCTAAAATATATCCCATATAAATTACCATAATGATAAATATTTTAAAATCATTTAATTTCCATTCGAATAAGAATAAAATTTAACACCCATTCACACACACAATTCATTAAACCATGTACCAACTCATAATCATGATTGGAGAGTCATATTATCACAATGTCATAACATGATGACCAGCTTGATGTTATAACTACTAAACAATATCCATCCCAAATTATCATTATTTAAGGTGGTACATATGTAAATTAGATATATCATATTATTATTATTTGAAAAGTGGTACTTTTAAGCATTACCCATCTGAGATGAACATGATCACAAACCACGCCATTCTTAATAAAATTACAATAAACAATTAATTCATAAAAATCACATCATTAAAAATACATCCTATTGAAATATCATTAATAGGGGTTTTAAAATAAATTCCTTAGATGATTTCTTATATAAGAGATTCGTGATTTATAAAAATTGAAAAAAAATATTTATAGAATGGTAATGTGGGAGAGAATCCACCTACCTTAATATGATTAATATAAGGTATCCAAGATGGTTCCACAAATCAAAACTATTTCTCCCATTCCCATACCATAATCCTAGAAGTTATCATCAACATCTAAAAGAACCCATAAAACATGGTATAACCACAACTGTCTATGGTTCCAATAATGATAACACAAGGAGATCCAATATAAGAAATAAGAACACAACTATAACCATTGATTCTATAAACAACCACTCAATGATTCAATTTCATTTGAGTTTAGATTTAAAAAATCACTAAAATATTCCTACGGAAACCCTGTGAGTGAAGATGGAAAAAAATAGTTCATGTGAAAAAAACACACACTGTAAGTATATAAACATTATTGACATTGGGATATACATCATGTGTAACCCACATTCACATTATGTATATTTCTTCTTCCACATATTCCAAAATTATCTTTTCCTCTATTATTATTTTTTAGAAAAAACCAATTAGATTATGGGAATATATTATATGATATGTATTAGTTTCATGCTATGAGAGATATTCTCAACATATATCCCTTACAATTTCACATCATGTAAATGTTATAGGATGTTAATTTTCCATACAAAATTTTCTTATAGCTGAACTCATATTCTACCATTTCATTCTCTTTTAATTCATCTAGTTAGATAGAAACCAAGACTCATAGAATAACATTAAAACATCGAATTACGACATACCCCAGAAGGGGTATAAATTTTTCCTCTATTGGGATTTTTTTCAATAAGAAGTTGGACTAAATTATGTAATTTATCCCGTATTAAATATTTTCTTTCCCATTTTCCCTATAAAATCTGAACATACAAATATAAAACTCACACCAAGGAGAAGTACCACCCTAGAATGATATATTGTTACCTATATAGTGTAATATTATCATATATCTCAAGAGTAACATCATTATAGATAATAACATGTTGGGGATCAAAGTGACAATTCTTCAGTTGAGAAATAAAGATGAACAAATATGTAGTACTGAATCTCGATGGTAATTATAACTGGTATTCAATAATTAAATTAAATTATCCAACCTTGATCAATCAATCATAAAGTGGGGATAACATACCTCTTTTCCCCCATATTCAGTGACCAAGTATCAAATACACTTTTATGAACACATATTCTCTGACATCAATATATAATGTTCGACAATGATTATATACATGAGAATTCTATATGATTTGTTATATTTCTATCCATTTTGAATCATATATACCCTTTTTATATTTTCATGTGAATGACTCGGTCCAATCATGATTATTCTCACGATTCCACCCAAAATAATCAAAAATGAAAAGGATATCCATGAAAATACATAAATGGTGGAATATGAATAATTGCATGATAACATTTGTTATAATTGAATTCAATGAAAGGAAAATGATCTTCCCATGAACAAAAAAAGTCCATAAAAAATAATATAAGAATATATTCTAATTTATTAATAGTTTTCATACATTACAACTATATATGGATGAAATTATGTGCTCAATGTTAGTTGAATTCCTTTATACTACTATAAATATTACCAAAATAATGAAGTGAAGTAGGGGTCTGTAACAGATATAATTGAAATTGCAACTCTATTAATCTGTAACACTTATAAGATATATAATTTTTTCATGTTCTACAACATTTTGAATTGTATAATAAGAATAAATCATATTAACATAGTAAGTAAATACACTACTACCCATATAACATCATGTTTTCATAACGTTATCCATCATAACATGATAAAATCCCTAAAAATCTTCTCCCATTACCATATATGTATAGAAATAGAATATAGAATGGTATGATAAATTTTATACTGTATATTTTTCTATTTGAATGTTATGAATTTCAATACAAGCTCTGTGATACCATGTTTCATTCCAACCAACCAGAAATGAGATTCCATTTCCTTGTAAATTTTATTAATAACGAGATGAATAAATCATTTCAAAGTGTGATATGATGAATAAATAAATTACTATAAAGGATGAGGAACATAAATTCATTTATGAAAACATAACAAAGAGTTATCATCTATTTTCCAATTATCCAGGGTCTCTAAACCATTTAGATTTGACCTAATGGCGATATATTAAAAAGAAGATGCTTGAGATTGTTTTAAAACATTACCATCTCTATAACAAGTCGTAATAAAATGAAAACTATGTATTCTCCCTTTTATATGTTATCTAATCACAAATGATAAATCAAAATCGTCAAATTAAATTAGTGACGATATTTTTAGATGATTTCATTACATGATTTTTGACTCAAAGAATCCTCAACATAATTCCATTTTCTGGGTATGTAGATCAAGTTAAAATAAATCATATAGATGTAATCCATCCATATTCATCACCTCATGTTTAGGACACAATGATTAATTATTTATTTCAACCACTAATGGTAAGTAAAAATTGTTATATTTCCGCCAAATAGTTAATACATCGATTTTTTAAGTAATGTAAAATCATTTCTAACTCTTCGACATGCATAGGATAATTCCTATCATGCATTCAAAATATCCTTGAAATGTCAGATAAAACATGGTCTCCCTGCATGAGAGAACGACAAAAACTAGATCCAAATGCATCAAAATACATAACACAACAGTTACATGGTTCTATAAATATTATGATTGTTGTTGAGGTGAGATGATTATTTACATCAAAATTTTTTTTGCTGATATTCATCATTCCATATGAATGGAACACCTTTTCTTGTCATAATAGTCATGGGATAAAAAATTCATGAAAAATCCTGAAAAAAAAGCGGTTATAATTACCATCTAATCCCAGAAAAAAATGTACCCAATAAAATTTATTTAGTGTCTCCAAATATACTAATGAATCTATATTTTTATGATCAATGGTTATATTTGGTTTAAAAATGACATTCCTAAGGGAATGAAATTCTTGTATCCATTAGTCTCACATTCAAAACATAGGATTGAAACAATGTTCCTACAATGTCCATACAAAAATTCCCTCGGGATTTTTATATTCATTCATACAACCACAATGAAACATAATATAATTAATAAACACCATAACAAAATAGTCAAGGTATCTATCAATGATACAGTTCATTAAATTCATTGTAACTAGTAGTGTTTTTATTAAACCAAAATGAATGAAATCATATTTGTAATGTCCATAGAAACTATGAAATGTTTTTTATGGATATCTACAATTCTATCTCTATTTTGATGATATATTTAGTGTAGATAAATTTTATAAAACCATTTGGAATCCTTAAATTGGTTAAATAACTCATAAAATTGATAAGGAGGATATCGATTTGTAGTCATTGTTTGATTAAATTTATAATAATCAACACATAACAAAAGAGTTCCCTCTTCTGTCTTTACTAAAAAAATCGATGATTCCCATGGTGATGTACTAGGTATCATAAATACATTACTTTCCAACTCTTAATGTGAGACTATGACTATCATACCTTTTCTAGAGAAATTTTGTAAGAATTTAAGGAAATATTAGTTGTTACCAAGAGTAGTTTGGTAGTATATTATATTTCTTTATCGGGTGGTAACATAAATGATATTTAAAAAAATTCAGAATATCGATCCATTATAACAGCCAGAGTCCCATTCTCTATTTCATTAAAAGCCACCAAGGTCATTTCTAATAACCAAAATCACAATAATTAGTATTTAGAGTACTTTAAAAAGGACATATACCCATGGTTTTCCACAACCGTGGGTTTAGGGGTGGAGTGTGAACCTATCCCCATGGGTTTTGAAAACTATGGGCATAGGTTCCCTATACCCATGATTTTGACTCAAACCGTGGGGATATAGATTTTTACAAGACCAATATGCACGGTTTTTCAAAACTATGGGTATATGTGTTTTTTTCAAAACCCTATCCCCATGGTTTTAGTGAAAACCGTGGGGATATGGTGTATTGCGAAGACAGATACCCAAGGTTATTCAAAACCATGGGTATTGGTGTTTATTTTTAAGTGACCCATACCAACGGTTTTAGAGAACCGTGGGTATATATTTCCCGCATTATGGCGGGAAAAAAATTTACGCCGGATGAATTTTTTTTTTGCGAAAAAAATGGTCTGCTTTAATATAATTATAAATGTACAAAAAAAGACAAATAAGTTTTGTAGGTCTGTTGGTTAAAGTATTTTGGTTTGTACGGAGGTCCGGGGTTTGAAACCTGTTCATATTTTTGTGTTAATTAATCTTAATTAATATAAGAAGGCAGATGTAGGATTAAGTAATTGTAAATTTATTAGCTCGGTTGGAGAAGCACAATGGCTCATTTGTAGAAGACACGGGTTCGAAAATCGGTATCCTCTTTTTCGTGAAACACACTACTCTATTTTATGTAATTCGTACATATATAATATATTAATAAAAATAAACAAATATTTAAACATAATTGATGTATCTGAAGCAGTCAACACAGTTCGGCTTAGAGGTGCAGATCGCTATACGCTGCGGGTTCGAAACCATCAGATGTTTTTTTCTGAAAAAATATCCCCATGATTTTAAAACTGTGGGCATTACTCTTTCACAGTGTATAAGTGCTTTGAATGTGTGGAAAAAAAATCTATCCCCATGGTTTGGTAAAATATGAGTGTAGGTCTGGGACCTATACCGATGCCACTCCAGCCCACGGTTCCCAAAACCGTGGGTATAGCTTATAACCATTGTTTTTAGGCTATAGACACGGTTTTGAAACGTTTGTATAGACCATTTTTTGGTAGTGTTAGTCACTATAGGTACTTTTCTACCTTTAATTTTATCCCAATATCCTTTGAAAACTTGTAGTGAACCATCTGGAGATACGAAAATCATGATCCAAGAAAATAATTCTATATTGGATTTAAACCCCACCATCCAATCCATACCAAAGATAAACTCGTATAAGTCCCTCTTCATGATTGTTAACTCCTTGAAAACATACATTGTGTTAATGGTAATGTGAAAAATGGGCATTAAAATCCTCAACACGGTTTCTATCCAATGGTAGTCTAGATTTTTGTGACACGAAGCTTCATTTTCATGTGAAATTAAACTTTTTTAACAACAAATGAGTCAACAAAAAAAATGATATATTCTAGTTTCAAAAAAATACACACATAAGAGTGGAATATAGAATAATACAACCATCCATTACATATATAACTTGTTTCTAATTCACAATAATCTTTTATGATTAATAAAGTTGTCACTCTCATGCCGTAGGACAATTCATGATTCCATACTAGAGTGTCAACTAAACAAATAAATTATTCCTAGAAACATACATTTTTATATGATTCTATGGATGTGAATTAGTATAATTGGACTACCAATATGAGAATTCAAATTAGAGGAGATTTTGAGATAGTTCCACCCATTAATCAAAGAAGTTTATGAAAATACTTCTTGATATGTCATTTTTTACAATAGTGGTTGAAATTCCGTACTGGGTAGGTACATTCATTCCATCTATGCATTAACTACATTCACTATAAATAGATATGGTTAGTATTGGATCTTATAAGAAAATGACCTCATGTTTTCCATGAGATATGCGCTCTCGGGAGATCTTCTCTCGGGAGTGCCCTAGGGTTTCGATGTTGGGTGATATGGAAAGGATGGATCTTGGGGGATAGATTCATCCGGGAGGCTCCTGGGAGGAGGAGTTTACCTCAAGCGATGGAATAAAAAACTCTATGGTGGAAATTTTCTTCAAGCAGTATCCAACATGGCAGTGTTTCACGGCTTGACTTGAACTTTTGGATCTATAATTCATAGGTGGAAGGGGTCAGTGGCGATTCAAAGCTGATGATGCCTTTTGATATTCTCAATGATTTTAAATCCTAATGGGCATCATCCGTGGATATGGGTTGAACTCGTGGATGGGGATCCAATGGACCGGTCAGTAGTGGTGTTGGTTTCAATGGTGGTGAGGGTTTCAATAACAACATGGTTCTCAGCATCGGTGACCATTTGTCCCCTCTTTGACGTTTCTTCGGTTTGGTTTAATGGTTTCTTTAGATATGGTATGATGTTTCTTCTAAATTTTTTCCTCTTATGCAATTTTGCTTTAGATCTAGTTTTCTGATGGATTGTGGGTTTGGTCTTATGATGTTTTGTGTTGAAGAGGGATCTGGGTTTTTTATGTTTTTTATTGATGCTGCCGTAAATAAGTATTTGGTGTGTTCCGTTCAAGATATTTCAATTTGGTGGTCAATGGGGTCGAACCATTTATGATTTTCTTTTGTGTTGCTTATCATCAATTAAACAATCTGAATATGTTAGTTTCTTTGGGTCAATTTGATATGTTGATGTCATAGAAGACACAATGGTGACAAGATGAGGTTTTGTGGGGGATTCATCATGTTTCTTTTTTTCATGGTTCTCTGCTCTTGTTCCATGATTACTCTTTTCTCCTCAAGGTAGAGTAGTGCGATGGTCTCTTTGGTTCTTTGGGATGTGAGTTCGAGCAGCCAATTAAGGAAGATATTAGATAATTATTAGTTTTATGGTTTTTGGGTGACTTTTGGGATTTCAAATTTGGAAATTTTTCTATGGTGGTTTTTTATTTTTGAAATGGGTGGGATTGAGGCATTTTTTTGGATTTTCATTTATTTCTAAATTTTTCTACCATCTCTCGAAAAATATCATCTTCAGATGATGATTAGGAGGATGAAGCATTCATCAATGTATGATCATTTGGATTTTGATGAATGAGAGTGTATGACTCTGCCATCGGTACCTGGCCCGTGCGACTCTACACATGACAACTTTCTGAGTGGTCATGTGAGGTGAAGGATTGACTGACATTGTAGTTGTTGGGGAGGGTCATTTCATTGTAGTTTGGATCTGTGTTATTCCATGTATTTTGGGTTTCCCACATTTTCCTCAAAAGTGAATTTGAAAAAAAAATTAATTTTCAGTCTGTTAATACTAGTCCCCTTGGGAACAAACTGACTCTATCCAACAAAATTCCAAACAAGATATCCTTCCATCATGATTTCCCAATTTACGATATCTATATAATTCATAACATAGGGAAATTATATCTTCGATAGAATATCTTATCGTAATCTTGACTCAATGATGTGGAATTTCAAGGACGTAGTAGTAGGTACCCTAATGGAGAAACAAACTAAGTTCATAATTTTTTCTCCATATTCAATCAAATAATGGTTTTATTACATTAAGACAACGATAAATGAGTTTATTTCTTTTTTGAAGGTATGGGGATATAATTTTTTATTGAATAATTCTTCAAAATCCTCTAATATATGTTCATGGACAGGGTTTTCTTTGATAGATAAATACCACCATTTGAATGCAAGATCATCCAACACATACGTTTTTAATTTTATATTCTACTCTTTCTATGTACCAAAAATATTTAAGATTATATTTATTCATTTTATCCATACTTTTATTTTTTTAGTCTCAAATCCCCTAGAAAAACTGATGAATTCTGATTTTGGAACTGTACATAATGATCCATTTTACTTTTTTCATCATTTTGATTTTCTCTATTAAGAACATGAAACCATTTTATAATACAATTTATAAGGTTTTTGTTTACTTGGTGTTTAGTTGTAAATAAATTTTCACCAAATTCTTCCTATTGGTTTCTATTATGTCTTCATGGAGAAATTTTCTATAAGAAAAATAATACACCATTTAGAATATTTATTTAATGGAAATGAGGGCTTGAATAAAATCCAAAACACCAGAAAAAATTATCATTACCAGAATCAAGAAGTTGTAAAACCATCATTTCAAAGATAAACCATTTTATTTGTTTGTTAAAACAATTTGAAAAAAAATATAATCAATTTAATCCTTGTGTTATGTCTTATCATAATAAATGGTATGAAATACAAATCGGTTAAACCCATAATGAATAGGAAAAGGCACTCGGATAATCATGTTATAATAATTTTTACTCAGGCCACCCTATTAACATGAAGTTCAACATAATAATATTATCTATAACTTTTTATACCATTAATTTCATGTTACAAAAGTTATATCTTCTTACTATTAACCCAAATCAATTACTAAATAAAATTATTAACATATAAAACAAATGTAATTAACAAACTAATACTATTTGTAACACCCCCTAACTCATTGCCTTGAGAAGAAGAGAAGTGCTATTATACATAGGTTATATCCCCAAGAACCCAATGTTAGGGAATAAATTCCAAGTTGATTATTGGTCTTAAGGTGATGATTTTACATGAAAAAAAACAATCTTGAGACAAAAAAACAAAATATACTAAATGATGATTGAGAATAAAAAAATACACATAATAAAAACAAAAAATAACATTAGAGTATGGTGGAATAAGAGGAAAACATGATCAATGATATGACCCCATGTAGAAAGAAATAAAAACTAAATTGGAACCATCTTAGACCATGATATAAGAACTCCCAAGATCCTATTTTAGTAACAATACCATGAATTCAAGGATCAACACTAGAGAAGTATGAAACATAACCCTACCTTGTATCATGGTATAAGAAATCTTCAAATGAATAGATGTTCCCATAAAGGGGGTGAGTATAACACTTAGTGTGATTTCCCAAAAGGAATCCGATTAAACGCCACAAACATGAGAAAATTTGATAATATTTTTTAAAATTATGATATAAGTAGATAAGAAAATAAGAAAAAACCATAAATAGATCTCATATATATATAAAAATAAAAATAAATTTTTTTAATTTTTTTTTCCATTGTAATAACCATAAAATTTTACACCCACACACACACACAATGCATGAAACGACATACATCCCTATACTCGTGGGAAATGATTCATCCTATACAAAGACGTCACTTTGAGACCTACCCAATGGTGGTAATTCATAACATGATCCCTCCCAAATTATCATTATTTTGATGGTGGCAATTCTGAAAAGTACCCATCCCAAATTATTTTTATATGATGGTGGTACATCCAACCGTTATCCATCCCAAAAAACATGAAAAGCACCACACCTTAAATCCAAAATTCCCAATAAAACATTTATTTTACAAAATAACATATTTTAATATCAGAATTTTATAAATAACATCGACATGGGTTTTATAATCAATTAAACAAAAAATTTATACATATTAGAAAATATTTTTTTTGAAGTGATAAAGGAAAAAAGTTCAAGAATTGTAGTGTGAGAGAGAATCCACCTACTTTGATATGATTAAGGAATAGAATCCAAGTTGATTCTGTGGACTAAACCTCTACCTCCAATTATATTAACAAAATCCAATAGGGTACCATTAATACAAAATGAAACACATAGGCATGTGTATAACAACACTGATCAATGGTTCTAATGAAGAGAACCTTAGGATATCCCACACAAGAAGGAAGAACAGAACACTATGATTTATTATATAAACAACCACTCAAATATTTCAGGTAACCAAAGTTTGTACATAAACAATCATAAGAATTAACCTAATGTAACCCTATGAGTCTATAGGTAGAATAATAGGTCATGTGAGAATAAAATATGAGCTAGTTGTATCTAAACATGCTAGATGTGGGTGTTTACATGATGTGTAACCCAAATTCATGTTGTGTATTTTCACAAGGAAAAGAATCCTAAAATTTCCATAGTATCAATTTATATTTTTTTTGAAATTAATTACATGATGTGAATATCTTAAATGATGTGTATTGGTTTCAAACTATGGAAAATACTCAAAACATATATTCCCATCACATTCAGGTTCTGTAAAAGCTACATAACCCAAATTTTCATATGTAATGTACCAGCAACCATACTCATATTCTAATGTTTCATTCACACTTAATACTCCCAATTAAATTATAACTCTGACACTCGGGATAAAATAATGTTTTTCAAACAAATTAATACCCACAATTGGGGGTGATATATATATAGCTTTTCCAAACATGATCCAATTGTATAAGACATCCCTATCCATAATATTCCAAAGCCTAATGGTTACATAATTCCTCTCCAAAACCAGATTCCAACCATACTATATAACACAATTTTTTAAAGGATAACTATTCTTGAAGGTGTGTGTGACCTGTAACACTAAGCCTAAATGAGCCATGATTATTTATTACCATTATAAAATAGAAGATAAAATATTGAGTGTAAATTACAATAAATAATTTATGAAATATATAAAAAAATTTCAAATTGATATAAATGTATTGATAAAATCAATGGAAATATGAAGAAAATTTATAATGATGATATTTTATTCCATAGAAAATATGTTTCCTTCAAAAATGATTTGTATTTATTTTTGTGAGTATATATTAAAATAATTTTATAAAACATTAATAAATTTTATTTTAAAAAAGGAACCTAATATTTTAATTGATAACATCAAAATTAACTTATGGTGATTTTTTTAGTTTTATAAAATGTTGAATTTTTCAATGAATATTTATTTTTATAAGTTTTCCAAATACGATCATTTATTCTAATTAATTAATGAAATTTTAATGTTCCATTATATTTTTGTTTTTTATTAATTCTAAATAATAACACTTTTATTCATAATAATATAATTAATTTCAGTTTAATAATCATTTTTTATTAATTTGGAAAAAAATATTTTTATGCCAAATACATGGCTTTCTACAAATTGTCTTTAAATGAATAATGTCTATCCATTTTAATTAAATAATTAAACACGTATTAAGAAAGTAATTAAAAAAAATTATTGAATATATATATATTTATTTAAATTCATATGCTAAATTATTTGTAGATATATATTTAATGTTAGACCATATTTTTTTAAAAAAAATACATTTCTTGAAAAACCATTTTTAGACACATTTTATAAGTTAAATATTCAATTAAATTTTGAAACATATGAAAATTTAGGTAGATAAAATAGATCTCATATTTTTAATCATCATAATTAGAATTATATATTAATTTCAACATAATTTATTTGTCATAATGAATAGTAAAATAGTAAAAATATGTTACCATAATTAATGTGAAAAACTATTTACTGATGGGTTAAACAAAAGAGGTAAAGAGAGTGACATGTTTTGAAAATTGTCATTTTAGAAAAAAGTACATATAGATAGGGTATACTACCCCCACAATCAATTATTTATCAATTTTAAAGTAAGTTTTCTTAAGAGTGACTTTCAATAATTGAATAGTTTTGGGTGATTACAAAAATGTCAGTCCCTCTCACCTATAAAACGGAACCTAATCTCCTCTTACTTACACACTTCAAAAAGAATTTTTTTTAAAAAAATCCTACCCATATTACATACATAATTACCTACCTATATTTTAGAGGCCTTATTTTGATCATATATCCAATATTGGGAGGATTATTTCATAATACAAAAGTGATGGTCTGATGAAGAGGTATCATTGTTAACCAAGAATATTTGATTTATTTATTATTATAAATTATTAAAAATATATATAAATCTTGAAAATATATTAAAATTATTATCTACCATATAATAATATGTAATTATTTGAATTTCATTACTTAAATCCCTCTTGAGTTCCATAAAATGTGAAACGAAACCATTATTTTTGTGTATAATAAATTACCACCTCGCGAACATATATAATTAATTTTTGATCCCCCACCTCCAACAATTTTTTTACAAGATTTATTTATTGTTTTTATAATATATTCCTGAATTACTAGTAATTATTTATGATTAAAATAACATATACCTTATTACCTTACAATCAATTGAAAAAAGATATTGTCATTCGTTTGTATAATATAAAATTTCTTCATGAAAATATGGGATTAGTTTCTTATTACTGCATCACATAGATGTTTATAGTATGTTTATGTAAATAAATAATATTATATTTATGATACAATTATCATTATTGAAATGTAAAATAATACTTAACTTATTTCCATTATGGTCATTGAAAAACTACAAACATTATTTTTATGTACATACGACTTACCATATTCCTTATTATAATGTAAATAATTCATCATTACCATCCTTAATTATTATTTTTTAAAATATAATTGATGTATAAAAATGAAAATAATGTTTGTATTTTTCTTCTATATATTATGAAATATTAATATCTTTGACCTTATCCAATATTCTAACATGATTTCAGAAATATGACATGAACATCGTTATAACATACTACATAAACCAAAATGATAACATAATTAAATATATATTGATAATAAATAAAATAAAATGAATAAAAAAATATAATAATTTCCTAAGAAAGTAAATAATTGATATACCATTATTATTCAAGTAGGGAAAGAACACACAAGCCGAATCAAGCTCAAGGTAAGGGATCTCTCAAAACCACCATTTACTTTGGGTTGTGACCAATCTATCTCTAAATCACATTAAATATTTAATATGCTTAAGAATTTATTATAAATAATGTATATATGTGTCTTAAAAACATAACTAGAATATTCTCCCTTCGTTTGATGGAGTAATTTAAGCCTTATTTTCATTTCTCAAATGTCATAATTATGAAATTAATTTTTATTATGGTATGAGGAAATATTATAAACAAATTTTATTTCTATTGGTATTTATTATGTTATTCTTTATGAATGATTTAATTTATTTAGAACACATAAATCATAAATATTTTATATTGGGGTCACCCAAATAGAACTCCAATGCACTGGGTAAATCATTAGTCTAATGAGGAATAAAAAATGGGATTAAAAAGTAAACATAATCCATTATTGTTCTTTTTATACCTTGTTATATTTCCTAAGAAGTTATCATTTACTCATTTTTTTTCATGTTATATTTTTTTACCAAATTTTTTATGTTACCATGGTCAAATGATACCCTGTTCTATATGAAATTAATACATTTGATTACTCATATTATTTATATTTTAGGATATCATGTCATTCCTTTAAATCACATGTTATGTTTCCATATCTAGTTTTATCACTTATTGGAATATGTAGCTCACCCATTTCGTTGATGTTTTCCCTAAGTTATCCATTGTATTTTTGGACTATAAATTGTAATTAGGATCTCATTATAGAGATTCAAATGAATATTTAATGTTTTATTTTCTTTTTGATATATTATGAACCAATTATTAAAAACATAATAGGCCTTATGAGCATTGTTTTTTAATTAATGAATTTTTAGGTTATAAATCATGTAATAATATGTGTACAAGGATTTGGTTTCTATAGGTCATATTAGAGTGACTGTTTATTTATTATTTAGAGACTATGATTATAAAACATTACAAGGAAACCAAGGGATATGTCTAAGGTTAATCCTTAGTGTCATAAAATATTATTGAATAATCGTGAAGTATAGAAAATGTGATTTTTGAGAAATTGCATCCCTATTATAATGCTACAAGTGGATGTGGCTATATAATAGTTGTACATAAGGGTAAAAACAATAAAATGGTTCATTGATACAAATTTTATCATCACATAGGGTACAATAATTATCCTTACGGCATACGTGGATTAAAAATAAAGGGGTTTATGCTTTGGAAATTTAAAAAAACACTTTACAACCCATTATGAAAGTCTTGGAACAAATTATCAGGTTAGAAAACCTCATAGGAAGAATTACTATAGAAATTAGATTTAAACCTGTAGATATATTTTTTAGGATATCATTATTAATAAATGTTATTTATTCTATATTTATCTGCTTCCATATTTTATGTTAATACATTTTATAATACTTTTTTTATTAATGTCGGGATATAGGAGAAACAGTTCCAAAAACCAATATCATAAACAATGTAAAACTTTCCCAAATGATATGACCCAACATATATGAGTGGGAGTTGAGAAATTCTTGGAAACACTGACTCAACGATCTCGTGTTATGAAAAATAAAATAATTCATGTACAACACACTCCTACTATGAAATAAATAGTTGTAGTTGAATACATGGAAAAGGCCTCCCACCATTACTCAATATTCTAATCCCCTCATCACAGAACAATTAATTAACTCCATTGAGAAGGTATTATATGTTCTCTAATGTATATATAACGAAAAATTTGGGTTGTCCATTATTTTTATTAAGAGTGAATCAAATCAGTGGTGGACAGAGATCAAGAACAAAACGTCTGAAGAGGATATTGATTCCATATATTGAGAAGAAATCGTGAAAATATTTTTTCAATAAATATGTTCCCTAAACTCTATATCATAAAATAGAGAGGGTGTTCTCCAGTCTGAATCAAAAAATGATATGTATATTGAGGTTTATGATGAAAAATTAACATGGCTATCTTGATACGTCTCCAGTTTAGTCTTTAGAACCGAATGTAAGTCTGAATTTTTTTAGTGGGTTATATACAAGGCTTTGAGAATAATTAGTAATTCATGTCAATGATAGTTGTGAGATATTGTAATTTATTTTTTAAAATTTTATATAGTGATTGATGAGTACCGGTGGTATCATTTTGCTGGAGATAAAAATCATAAATTAGAGTTTTCTATAGACGTATGAATAGATAAATCACAAAAAGGAATAAAAATCTAAAATATAATTTTATCAAAAGTGTGGTAAAAATCATCCTTAAAACTATCAAATGAGATAATGAAGATGGTTCAAAGTTATAAAAGAGGAGAATTATTCTAATCATTATAGAATAGAAATAAAGAAACCCATAAATGAGTAAGTTAAAAAGAAGGTTTAAATTAATACTCAACATTTGTTGTAGTTTTTCAACTACAAGGAACATGGGAATTAGGAATTATAATTATCTAATCCATGAGTTATTAAAGACAATATTTAAAAACAACCTCTAAGGACCGGGGATAAAGGATTAAAATATTTTATCACTAATATTGAGGTGGATCCGAACGATGATGTGGTAAAATTTAGGATATTTATTAAATAAATAATATAAAAATACTATTTTATTATTTTTATACACATTCTCTCATATTTTCCATGTTTTAGGATATATTAAAACATGACAGAAAAAACGTGGGGTTTGAGGTATCTCTGAGAATAAAAAATAGAGTGATAGTTTAATCCCTTGTATATGAATCCTCCATTGTCAATGTTTATGGACTAAATATTATATAAATTATCATATTAATTTTTTTATTAGAGTTTGATACTATATTGGGAATGTATTGGATATCTTTATATAAACACAATGTCAACTATCAAGATAAAGAGATCACTCTTAACATCCCATATCGGTTTCAAATTTCATATATGTTTATGTAGGTGGATGAATATCCCCTGTAATATTCTATTAAATTGTGAATATTATTTCTTTTTGAGAAATAACTTCTATCCAAATAATTGATATAGAGGATATAATATTTCATTAAGGATTACCTATTCTGATGGATTATACTAATGTATTTGTTGAAGTGTTACCCAGTATTCCAAGCAACCATGAGGTTGAGTTATAAAAAAAAATATATTATTAGGTCTCAACCTGTACCCATGAATTCCTAGAGAATATGAAACATTGAGTTGGAAGAGATTAAGAAGAGGTTACAAAAGAATATAAGAAATTTTTTATATTTTTGAGTGCTTCATCGTGGGGGTGAACTGGACCTATTCATTAAAAATAAGGATTGGTAAATGAATCATTGGGTTGATTATTATGAAATCAACAAAATTAGAATAAATAAAAATAATCATTTACCATATATAGATGTCTTTTTTGTTAAAATATATTTATCCTTGTATTTCTCTCTTATGGACAGTCAATCTGGATAACAAAAATTAAATGTGAATATGGATGAAATTCAGATATTTTTCATTTTGAATATGGTTTTGACAAAATGAGTTTATATTATTGACTTTAAAAATAACTAATTTTTCCATAATCAAAATGGAAATGATGAATAAAATCTTCATAGATTAACCTATTTTAACTTAGTCTTTATATATGATATTTAAATTTACTCTAAAAGAAAGGAGGAGCATGAAAATAATTTTCATATTATAATAAAGTATTTTGATGAATATACTATATAAAAAATGTACAATAAATGCGAGTTTTAGATAAATGAAGCAGAAAATTTGTGATATATTATCACCAAAAAATGATATATCTATAGACCCTTCTAAGACAAAGATAAACTGAGCATAGTCCTAGACTGTACACAATAATAGATTTTAGTTTTTTCCTTAGATTTGTTGGGTTTTACATAATTTTTTTGGAGAAACTTCTTGTTATTTTAAAAACCACTAAATATGATTACACATTAGTTAGTAATGTTTTTATAGAACACTGAACACAAATAGAGATTTAACAAGTTGAAATGGAGGATTATCACTACACCATTCCTAACACGTCCATTAAGTGGGGAATATTTTGTCATATACATCGATTCTTTGAAGAATTTATTAGGTTTTATAATGATGAGAAATGACAAATTTATAGCCTAACCCTCAAGGAAGTTAAAATTAAATGATAAAAACATTACCACACATGTTATAGACATGACTGTATTGATCATTGCATTAAATATCATGTGAAATTATCTCTATGTTAAGAATTGTGAAATATATACGGAACACAAGAGCCTAAAATAAATATTCAGATAGGTGGATCCAAATATTCACCATTAAGTAGGGTAAAATATAGTCATGTATTGTGAATGATCAATCCTTTAACATATTGCGATAATAATGTGGTAGATGCTCTAAGTAGAAAGAATCTGAAAACAACATCCTTGATGATAATTACTAATTATCTAATATTCATATACATGTAAGGAATGGAAATGGGAATGGTTATGGGATGAAAATAATCATTTCTTTCTCAAATGATTGATTAAATATCCGTGTTTAGAATGATAAATGATGCTTAAAGAGATGATTTTTAAATTTTGAGTAAGGTTATATTTGTAGGAAAAGGGTAATCCTAGGATTTGTAAGTTGATGGAGTTACATGATTTGGATCATGGACATTTGTACCTGTTAATATAGATATAACGAATTATCTATTGAAATATTCACATAGATAATCCATATCCATCCACATAGGTATCATGAATATGTATTGATATCTCTAAGATCAGTATTGTTAGGAAAATATGAAGAAGTTGATCATGGAATATACATAAAAGTGTATGGTATGTTAACATGTGAGGTATTTAAAAAAAATATAAGGAGATAATATAACCATTACATATAAAAACATAGAAATGTAAAAATGTCACTATGTACATTATCACTGGTATTCCATATAAATCAATGGAAAATAATTCCATATGTTTTGTGGTGGAAAATGATAGAATGGCTTATCACTTCATTAGAATTATAGGGGACACCAAACTTTAATAACATTATAATATAAAAAATAGAGATTTTGGGAGGATTTTTTGGACACCACTATGGATTATATCTAATTGAGATCCAATACTTACCTCAAAGTTCTTGGATACTCTCTAAAATTAACTAATATTTAGTTGAAAATAAGTATAAATTATCACCCCCAAACTAATGGTTAATATGTGTAAAAATTTTAAAAAATTGAAGATATGTTAACTGAATACTCGATCAGATTAACATCCTCATTTGTTCTATTTATAATAAAAAAATAGTTACCAATTAAGCATCCAAATAAGCCCTCATAAATCCCTTTTTTGAAAGAGATGTAGAAAAATTGTGTCTTTGGTTGAAGTCAGTGAAAAACTGATTTTGCGACCTGAATGGTTAAAGAGATGATAGAAAAGGTTAAGAACATTAGGAATCACATCCGGGTTACTCATAATTGACAAAATAACTATGCTAAAAATCATTGATGAGACCCACAAATTGAGGACATGGAAATATTTTTCCAACAAATATCTCCATGGAAGATATTCCTAATATTTGGGATTATGGGAGCAATAATACTGAGGTACATCAGCCACTTTGAGACTATTTATCACATTGGAGCTTTAGATTAATGACCAGCACTCCCAATCACCCTTTCTCAAGTACATGTCCTATTCTATGAATCCATTTTAAGAATGTACATACAAGTTCAATCGCCTGTATCTATTTAAGTAATGGTGTAGTTTTAAAATTATCTCTTTCATAAGAATAATATAGTTATGTTATCTAATTAAATAGATAAAGTTATATATAACTAGAAAACTCACCAAGTAAATGTGCTATGGAAAAACCATAAATATGAAGAGGAAACATGGGAAATAGAAGAAGAAATGAAGTATAATTACCCTAACCTATTTTTTTATTATTATATAATATGAAATTACGAGGTAAAAATTATTTTAGGTGGAAATAATATTAAACAACAAATATTTGAAAAGGAATACTGTTATCGAATGTATTTGTGAAACTTTATGCTGAGCGTAAATGAACCATAATTATTTTTTAATTAATATAATCTAGTTATTATGTTGCTCTATACATATAGTATTATGTAATATATAAAATATATATTAATGTATTTCTGTATATAATTTTTTTTAAACTCTCATGAAATAAGAACTCAATTGTCAATTAAGACATTTTATTCTATAATAAATGCTTTACTTCAAAATCAATTCAATTACATTTTATAAGAAATTATAATAATTAATTTATGGTATGTTTATAGATAATATGTATAAAATTTACTTCATTAATAAAGTAATAATTTAAAAATTAACATCGGGTGATAATTTTTACTTTTTTTGAAAGGTTTAAATTTTCAATTAATAGGGAAAATTACAAAATTTTAAAATACTATGTCTTTTTCATTAAATCGAGTAATTTAAAAGATCCATTGTATTTTTTATTAATTAATAAAGACTGATATTAAAAAAAAGTTTTATAATAATTATATTAATTTCATTTCAATCATAAATTACCTAGAATATAATAAAATACCATTTTTTGACTAAAAATTTGGTTTGCTACAAACTGTTTTTAAGTGCATATAGTCTCTCAATTTATGGAAACAAAAATAAATCATATAAATTATTGATTTAAATAAAAACATTTGACTATATATCTATTTATATGAATATAAATTTATATAATTTTGATGAAAATTAATATATTTAATGTAAGAACATCTTATTCTAGAAAATATATTTATTGAATAACTTCTTTTCATCATATTTTGTGGGTTTAAATTTAAAGTTAATATTTAAAATTAAATGAATTAAATTTTATTGAATGGGTTATATATATATATATATGAAATTATAACTAGTAATTTTATATAATACATTTATGTTAATATAGTTTCATAATTCATAGTTAAAACTTTAAAAGTCTATTAGCAAAATTAATGTTCAAACCAATTTTCTGGGGGTTTTAACAAAGTGGTAAAGTTAGTTAAATTTGGAAAATACACTTCATTATGAATGGTGGATGTGTGTATCGATCCAATAAAACCTCTAATCCATTATTTATCATTTTAGGCACTTTAAATGAGCATGGAATCCTATTATTGAATCATTTTTGTGTTCACATAAATTACACACCCTGTCACATATAAAAGGGTACCACCTCTCATCTATTTTACACACATAGAAATAATTTTGGTTCAATAAAAACCTTTAAATAGATTAAATAACTTAATTCCTATGTACTAGAGGTATTTTTAATTATAAATACAATCTATTAACAGAATCCACATTTTTTTATTTTCTTGTAAAACTTTTAAAGGGTTATTGTGAACCATAAATCCAATCTATTAATGCTTTATGTATAATCCTAAGGAGGTTTTTCGAAGAGGATGCATCTTTGTTAATGAATCATCACTGTTTTAATTCTTATTCCACCTCTATATAATCTTACTAAAACATTATGATATTATAAAATAATCACCTCCCATATAATATTATGATTTTTTGTTAATATAATAACTTAAATCAATATCCACTTTCACAAAATGGGAAATATAACCTTCCTTCATGTGTATGGTGGACTATCGCCTCATGAACTGATGTTATTCATTTTCCATCATCACATAGAACAATTATTTATGATGATGTATTTAATAATTAAATATTATATTAATTATATTAAAATTATTTAATAGTAATATATCATATACCTTCCAACCTTACCATGATTTAGAAAATGATAGCATCGTTTGTTGCATGAAGGAGTACTGCCTCTCAAAGCGATGTGAATTTTTTTATAAATAAACACATAGATGGTATTTGTAAGAATATTTCAAGAAATTATATGTTATTTATGATGTAATTATCATTATATGAAGATGAAAAAACAATTAATTTATTTACATTATTATTGTTGAATAATGGAAATGTTACTCATACGTACATATGAACAACCATCTCCAAGCAAGAAATATAGTTAATTTTCCTTAAACATCATGGTTATTGGTTTTAAAATTGTAATTTAGATATAAAATAATAAATATTTCATTATTATTACTCTAGATATTATTAAATAATAATACTTTTTTACCTTATCCATCTTTGAAGAGTGATATTTGACACATGAGTCGAACATCATCAAAATATCCTTAATGAACCTAAATGATTATGTAATTAAGGATAACATGACAACAAATAAATATAAATGGAGTATTAAAAATTAAAATGTGTTTATGAAACAAAATTATTAACATAAATGTTAAATTATGGAAGATAATAAACATACATGAAAAATTTATCTTTAGGGAAGGGATCTCTCTAAGCTACCCTTTCTTTTGGGTTTTGACCATTCCCTATGTATCCCACTTATTCTTCCTCTTTAATGTTATAGAATACTTTTAAATTTTATATATATGTCTCTCAAACATATAACAATATTAATGTCTTTTAATTTTAGGGGATGATAACTTTATAATGTTATAATACAACCATAATTTAATATATTTTTCAATTATAATAAATTTAACTTTTTTCTAGCTTTCTCTATACACAACACTATGTTGGCTTGTATTACACCCAATACCGATTTGCATCAATAGCATCTAAGACACAAAATACCATTATTAGAAGTGCATATAACATTGTGACCCATTATGATATATTAATTTTTATATTATTAATTTCAAAAAATGTATTTACATTCATCCAATAAATTTTTAAAGGATAAACTTAGAACAAATCTATTTTTAAGAATAAAAATTTGAATCTTTCAAAAACCCAGTTTTGAATCCTTTTAATCTCACACCTATTTTAAAAAATAATTTTCAATATTTAATTATTTTTATTTTATTAAATAAAATTCATATTTAAATAAAAACCTCAAAATTATCATAGGGTTATTTTTTTAAATTATTTATGATGTTTCATTTTTTGATAAATAGTGAAATTACAATATTTTAATTGAAAACTAATTTTTGTCTAAATAATTTTAATGAAGAATTATATTTGAAAATATTTTTAAAAAAAACTTGTCAAATTTTATATCTATTAATAAAATTTAGGTCATTTGATTTATTTTTATATTTAATTTAGAAAAAAACTTAGTGGTTTTTTTTAAATATTTTCACATTAAAAACCTCTATTCTTGTCACATCTGAGGGGTTATCATTAAATTAATTTCAACTAATTCTTCTAATTAAAATTTAAAAAACTGTAATAGATATCTGGAATAAGAATAATATTTATAGTATAATATGGTCACCATATTTTATACTAAAATGATTAATAAAGGAAGGTAAAATTAATTACAATGATTAAGATAAGTACGAGTTTACTTAATGATTAAATATATAAAATAAGGTGTGTGAAAGACAAAGAACTTGTCCAAAACCCCTTTTATGGATATATTTCTACCCTCAACACTTTATTTTAAATTTTTATGAAGTGCTGGGATATTATTCCATGAATGGGATATATATAAAAAGTTATTTATGGAATATAGAAAAATAATGAACATTACAGACCTTTAAAACTAATAAATCATTGAGACATCAAAAACACCATATTTTAAGATATAAATATTTTTTTGAAAGATAAATTTTTTCTTTATCATTATAATTTATTTTTATTTTTTAGAAATTCTATAATTACCTTAACCGCTTAAAAAATGCTAATGCACTAATTATTTAGTTAATAATAAAATAAAATAAATAATGCTAAAAACATTAAATGTAATGTAAAATTAATGAATTATTTTGTTAAACTATTTTTAGATTAATATATCATGTTAACGATCATTTTAATTATTAGATTTTTATTATAATACAGTTTTGATGGATTTAAAGTAATAAAAATACTATATTATTAAAATTTATTTTTAAGTGTAAATAAATTTCATATATTTTCCATTAATGTACCAATTGATCTTTTATAATTAACATAGTGACCCACAAATAGTATAAACTATGTTTGTGTGGTTATGGTTAACGTTGTATTTTTTGCTGTTACATATTATTATATTGAATTAATTTCAAACACATATGATATTTTTAACATAGAAAGTATATTTAATACTTTATATAAATTATGTATGAATTTGATAACAATTATCAACTTAATTTATTGTTAATGGATGATTTAAATATGCTTGAAAACTAGTTAGCGAAATGAAAAACCAAAATGAAAAAATGAAACTAATGGACTAAGGAACAAAATTATAAAAATGATTTTAGTTTTGTGTGATGGGAGTTTTGATTGACCATAACTACCATTTACTCCGTTATTTTTTCCATTTTTAAAAACATTAAGTAATAGAGACCTCCTAATACTATTTCCATTCTTTTATTTACAATAATGCCACTCCTCCACTATAAGAAAGAATTCACTCTTCCCCTTACTCACATCTCACATGACAACTTGGATCAACCAAAACATACCAAAATAATCTATAAACACCACTCCCATAATCCAAGCAGCCTATATTTTTGGAGAAATAAAAACAAGATCATTTTTTGTATAAACAATATGGAGTGACCTGATGAAGAGGTAACGTTCTTCAACAAGCTATTTTGTTTTATTTATTTCTAAACCACTATAATTATTCTTATATATTTCATATATAATAACCTAATAATCATAAATATTTTGAGATGTAGTAATATTTTGTTTAAAAAATACACTCACACTCTTCCATTAAATGCGATATGCAGTTATCGTTCATGTGTATGGTAGACTACCGCCTCATGAACCGATGTCATTCATTCCTCCATTACCCCCTTTAAAGGATGATGTACCAATGGATTTATTTTTTATATATGATATATATATATGAAATTTTGTATATTTATATTCATAAATTATTTTTATATAACATATACCTTCATGGTTTTCATTCTCTGTGAATATTTTAACTTAGTTTGTGGGCTTCTAGACTACCACCTCCTCAAAATGTTGTCATTAATTGTTGCACTAACAGAAAGTATTAAAGAAGTTTTTAATTAAAATATGTGATAAATATAAAATTAATATTACATTTTAATGAAAATATACATATATATCAATTAATAATCATTCTTTTAATATGATATTAAAATAGAAGAAGCGTTCATGCATACATATGACCTACCATCTTCGTGAATGATGTATTCTATTTTTTATCATAAAAAATTATGGAATACTGAAAATACATACATATATATATATAATATATAATTTTTATATCATTTCTTTATTTATGGACATTATGGAATCAAAATCTATATAATAGGAAAAAATATTACATGTCAAAAAATACTTGAAAAACATGGAAATTTTCACCTGAAATGATAAAAATGATGAAATAATATTAACGAATGGGTTCTAATATGTTATAAAAATACTAAATATTTTATAATAAATATTAAAATTTATATTTTATAATTTAATAACATTATTAAAATCATTATATTTTATTTTAAAGATAACTAAACCAAAAGTGAGTGTATGGTATGCGATTTTCATCTCACTTTTTATATATGCGTGATTAGTGTCATACTCAAAACATATTTCCTTTTGATCATGTGTCTAATTTAAATATTGATATATTATATCATGAATCCATTTATATTCATGTTATTTAATGTTTTACATTGATTTATTCAATCCAAATGTATTTAACATGAATATTCCCAACATGAAAATGTTATCTCACAATATTACTTTCCTTTATGATTTTTAACTTTTTTTTAAAAATCACTTTACCATAATAAATTTTTTTTAAAATTATATTTCTATGTGATATAAAAGTAATTTCATGGAAATGAATATTATATGAACCAGATAACTATTTTATATATGGTTTTTAATTTTAAATTTTTTGATTGACTGTGAAATATTTATAAATATGTACCTTTACTGATTATAGATGTTAGATAAGAAACATATTATGAATTCAAATAGATTATTTGATATATGAGTAATTAATTGGAAATGAATGAAATCGGTTGAGGACCAGTTAATAAAATCCCTATGGGTTGGGGACTGGTTAATGAATGCTATACTGGTTGGAGACTGTTTAATGCAAGAACCACGTTGCATCAGTAGTCTCATGAGATTAATTTTTAGGACAAACCATATGGGTTTATACCATTTTTTTAACCATCTTGTAAAGCGTATTTAAGGTGAAGGATCCATGTGTATAGAAAACATGTAATCTATTGTTGAAGCGTTTATTGAATTTATAATTTACTTATTATTACTATCCAATAGATTATTTCTTATATATTATCTATAGATTCCGTTCAATCTCACATTATTGATTAAATGACATGTTTTTAAGTTATTTGACTTTATATATTTATTATTATTATTTATTATTTTCTACATAAACCATACATAACCTTAAAAGAGTTTCTAAGCTATCCTTTATTTTTTTCCTTTCCCTATGGTTTAAAAATGAATTATTGGAATTAGTTTCAAGGATACTAAGATGTTACTTATGTAATGTTTTATTTTATATCACCAATTTAAAATGGGTTTCAAATATGTAATATGGTTTTCCAAAATTTCTAAACTCTTTGATCCTTGGGAATTTGATTATTTGTAATCCTGGATATATAATAATATAACACATCATCTCCCAGATCATGAGGTTTGGATGTTATAGTTGGTATCCAAGGGAGTATAGTAATAACCTTTGTAACTAGATTTAGAAAAACATATATTAGGTAACATAACCCAATGATAAAAATTTACTATAATTATAGAAAAAAATCCCAAATAAACCATTACTAGTAAAATAATATTAGATATGTATAAAATGCTTCAATTTATGTTAAGTATTTCCAATGTTTTGAGATTTTACATAATGTTATATAATGATATAAACAAATGAAGTGTATTTCATAATTTAAAAATTGAACCTAGTATAAGGAAATGGAACCTCTCTTATGGACATGATCTAGTGAGTATGAAGGATCTTATGTTTTATGTGCATAAGCTAGTAATTTTAGGGTGACTAGTCTCCCAAACATTACTATAATATGATGAAATAGTATCAGGTGAAAATAAGATAGATAATGATTTTTTTAAATATTATGGATTTTTAAAGAGTTATGAGAAAAAGTTAACAATTTGAAAAAATATAGATAATGGAATAAAGACAATGAATGATTTCCCTATATGCGATTACTATGAAAATATTACACTATGAAATTCTAGAATATATTTGGAGCTTGTTGTAAGTGTAGAAAAAAGGGTCACCGGGAAAATAATGAAAAGGTAATGAAGAAAAGACTACTACACAATGTTTCAACTACTGTGAAATAGTTAATTATCAAAATTAATTAAGAAATTGAAAAGGGAATATACCTCATAAAAAGATAAGGGATCATGGTTTAAATTATGTTGTTGATAAAATCAATGTGTAATGATTAATTTCGTTTATTTGGATTCAATAATTTAGTTATTATAGTATTTTATTACAATTATTATGGCTATAAAAATTATTAAATCTGTATGGATTTTACCACAATACTATTTCATTAAAGAGTTGAGAGAATTTTTTGAATTTTACTAAGAAAATGGATTCAATGTAATGTTTATCTTTTAATAAAATATATGATCGAGAGAAATATAACAAATTATAGCTTCCTAATAAAAATATAATTATTTTAAAATAAATATATTATTGGTTTTGGATAAATTAAATTTGATAGTACCGACTACCGTAGATCTACTTAATTGTTTGTTGAAAGATTATTTTATTCCCAAATTTTTGGAGTTTACAACATTTTTTTATTTAAGTAATATATCCAATAATTAAATTTTTTCTTAAATAATAAGGAATAATTAATTTTCAATAAGGTTTTATGGTAATTCAATATATTACCATGCTTTTATAGAATATATGATAAAATTTATTCACATATTGGTATGTGAATATTAAAAAGAACTTTATGTTATTTGGGGAATTGATCATAAGATCGTTTTGGATATTTAGCGGCCTTATTAATTAGTTATTGGATCATAATATTTTGGAAGGGTCACAAGGGTAAACAATAATCAAATGGTTTATGCTTTATTGGGTAAAAGGATTTAAAATTATTATTTTTACTTCATGATAAGATATAAACTGCGCTAAGATATGAATAAAAAATATTTCAAGGAACAACCAACGGATAAGATCATGATTAGAAAATAAAAACATATAAAGTAAATATAATTTGATATATTCATAGAGAGAGAAATTATTCATAAAATCACGGAAAATGATCATGAAATAATAATTTATAGTATTACATTCATATCTGATGACTCTAATGGTGCTGTAGATCATAAAAAATATATCGTTTTGCGGCCATTAACATTCCATTGATCAATTTATTTCTATATGATCAATGAATCTAGTTATTTACAGTTTATGTCCATGTAAATATTTTAATTTTTCTCATATTATATTCTACAACGGATCCTAGTTATGCGACCTTCATACTTCACTATCTCCCTTATTAAGAGTATATTTTATTAACCCTTTAATGATGTGGGTTTTCAACCATTGAATTTTCAAATATCAAACCATGGATTACTGAGATCATGATTGAATTGAGAGGATGTAATTTATTTAATGTCTGGATAATTTAAAGCCCTAATATATTAAAACATTTCCCTTTTAGAATAAATTTAAATTCTATATAGCTTTCCTGATACACAATACTATGTTTTCTTGTGTAACACACAATATCAAGTTTCTTTGATATTGTATAAGGCACTCACGACAAGGCCTCTAAGTGTATATGAAATATAAATAATTTAAGTTAAAATTATCTTTATATTTTATATTAAATTAAATTTTCTAAATTCATCCAATAAATTTTATAGGGATAACATAAGAACAAATCCAGTTTAAGAATAAAATGTTGTATTTTTTAAAAATACTGTTTTCTACCTTTTATGGTAACAAAATTTTTAAAAGTAAATTTTGTAACTTTTTTATGATTTAATTTTTAAAATAAAAATAATTATTTTAAAAAAAATTAAATATAAAAAATATATTATGGTGAATTTTTTTATTTTTCTATGAAGTTTCATTTTTTGATTAATAGTAAAAATAACTGATTTTAATTAAAAACTGATATCTCATCCAAAATATTAATAATGTTAAATTATATTTCTTATTTTAGTTAAAGGTAAATTTGTTTTATTATACATATATAAATATAATTTAGGTCATTGGAATCATTTTCATAATTATTTTAGATATAAAATATTTATGACCTTTTGTGCATTTTCACTTAAAAACCCACTTTTCCATCACATCATTATGATTATCATTAAATTAATTTTAGAAACTTTTATGAATTAAATATTTTTAAAAAGGATATAAATATTAATAATATGTATAATATTCATTTTCTAATAAGGTAAACATAATTTTTTTAATTAATCATTAATAAATTGAGTTAAAATATATTATTGCAATTAAGGTATGAATGAGTTTCTCTAATGATTAAACTTAGAATATAAGTTGTGTAAATGAAACAAAAATTTTACAACACCAATTATATTGAATTATTTATACCCTAATCATCGTATTCCTTAATTTTATTGGTTATTGGGAAATTATTCTACGAAATTGACCTAAATAATATGATAAGAAAATAAATTCAAAAATGAACCTTCATTTCCTTTAAAACATATAAATATTTGAGACAGAAAAAAAATTATATTTTATGAAATAAATTATATTATGAAATTTTAACTATCAAAAAATTACATTGCATGGATTATTTAGATAATAATTCAATAAAATAAATGATATTAAAACAGTAAAACAAAAGTAAATTTAATAAATTATTATTATATAATAATTTTTATATGTGTATATCATGTTATAAATTTGTGAAATTAATATATTTTCATTCCAATATTGTTACCATATTTCTATATTAAAATTAAATAAATAATGAAAAAAATTCATTAATGTTATTCTATAATAAATGATATTTTATGAAATGAATTTAAATTACTAAAAATACTATAATCACCCAAGTGTTTTATTAATTGATAATTAATATATAATATAGTCATTTAATGTACCAATTTATCTTTTATAACTGAATTAATTACCCTTAAATCGAAAATACGTTAATAGCATGGTTAGGGTTAAATCAGTGTTTTGTATGTTATGTACAATTATATTGAATTAATTTCCAAGAAATTTAGGAGTTTTCTCTTATAAATTAGATATAATATTTTATAATAAGTGTGTATAATTTTTATAATAATTATAATCTTAATTTATTCTTTATGGATGAATTTAATATGTTATAAAACTAGTTATATAAATGAAAAAGTAAAATGGAAAATATCACCAAACATTAAGACTATGTAAAAGAATAATAAAAATTCATTCAGTTGTTTGTGTAATGAGTGTTGATAAAAAATTATTACCCATTAATCCATTATCTATCAATTTTAGAATCACATTTCATAATAGAGACCTCTCAATAGTATTTACATTTCAGTATTTATAAGAATGATAATTCTCCTACAATATAAAAAAATTCACTCTTCTAATTCCTCATACCTATCACGAATGTTTTTACTATAAAAATCCTACCCAAATAATCACCATAAATAGGTACCCCTATCATATAATCCAAATCTTTTCATAAATATAACCAAGGAAGTTTTTTGGAATAAACCAAAATGAGTTACTAGAAGAAGAAGAAATGTTCTTCAACGGGTTGTTTCATTTTATTTGTTCATCCAACACTTCAATTATTTTTATATAATGATAATATAATATCATAACTATCTTAAATATACTAATAATAATTTATATTAAGATTAATACAAACAATTTTACACACTTCCATCAATTAGGATATACAATCATCACCTGTTTGTACGAGAGACTAGCGCCCTACGAACCAATATTGTTCGTTCTTATATTACAACCATTCATGATTGGAATAATGATCAAATTATAGTATATATATTATATATATGATATTTATGAATCCTTTATACTTCTATAATGTTAATGTAACACATAAATTCATGATTTCTATTTTGTGGGAATACGATAACTTCATTTGTGGTTATGTGTGGACTATAACATCCTCAAAGAGGTTTCATTTGTTGATGCACTACATGGAATGTATTAAATATATTTATAATTAAAATAATTGAAAAATAGGAAAATCATATATTAAATTAATTATAATATATGTATATATCATTAATGTTTCCTTAATTTAATATGATAAGTAAATGGATGCAACGTTCATGTGTACGTATGACCTACCATCTCCATGAATGATGTATTTCATTTCCTATGTTCATGAATTATTGACTACTAAAAATAAAAATATACTGAATATATATAACAGATAAATCATTTTTTAAATTTTGGATATTTTTAAATCATCATATAATCAATTGGAACAAAATTTACAAGTAAAAACAAATATAAAAAATAATGTAACTGCCACCTGAAATGATGAAAATAATGAATTAAAATTAATGAAGGGGATATAAAATGTTATAAAATAACTATATATGTAATTAAAAAATATATTTTTTTATAAGTTAATAACATTATTAATATCATTATACAATATTTTAAAATGTTTTCAACATAAATAGAGCATAAGATGAGAGATTTTTATTTCAGTTTCTTACATCTATGAGGTAAATGAAATATTCAACACCTAATTATTTTTGGTGGTGTATATAACGTATATTTTGATATATCATATCATTAATCTTTTTATATTCATGTTACCTATGTTTTAAATGTTTTTTCTTATGAAAATTACCAATTGGTAAAAGTTATATTGTAATCTCACTTTATTTTTCGATTGCTAACATTCTATTTCAAAACTAACATTATCTTAATAATTATTCTTTGGAAATTATAGTTATTTGTGATATCCATTTTTTTATGATGGATATTAATATTTCATGTATTGTACACCATTTTTACATATAGGTTTTTACATTGATTTTTTTTATTTACTGGGGAAATATTGATAAATATGTATCCATTACCCAATATAGATATTTGTTTTGGAAAATTGTTTCTGATTTTAAATAAATTATTCAATATATTAGGAATTCCATAAAAATGAAGGACACATGGTGTGGATAGGTTAATGAAGGCCCTATGGGTTGGGGACCAATCAATACATGGTTTATGGTATGATGACTTATTAACAAAATCCACACGATGCATTAGTAGTTTCATGAGATAAATAAGTTATCCTAATCATATGGGTTTCTAATAAGTATGTTTGAAAACATATTGGGAAATGACTTCATGGTAATGGTTTCACATTCCAAGGAAACATAGAGTTTTATATTTTCGAATTTACTACATTTATAATTTATTTATTATTACTATCCATGAGATTATTTCATACAAAATTTATTATGGATGCATTTAATTTATAGTTAATTTATTAAATGTCATATTTTTTGTTATTTAACATTATATATTTATTATTCTCATCGATTCATTATTACATCCACTATACATAATCCACACAATGTGTCTGATCTCACCATAATCTGTTTCTTTTCCCCACAAATATGAATAAGAATACGTGGAAAGAGTTTCAAGGATGTTGAGAATTTACTTTTTTATGTTTTATTTTCTATCCCTAATGTAAAAATTGTTTTATGTATGTAATATATGTTTCCATAACGACAAAAATTATTAACCCTTTGAGATTTTATTCTTCATAATTATTCTAGTTTAATAATGTAATGCACAGACTTTTGGATTTTTGGGTCAAGGAGTTACATTTTTCATTTCATAAATGCATTTATTATTATATTTCCTTAGATTGTGGTATGATAAATGATTATAAAACCAATTTTCATTCCATTGGTTATTCATATGTTGTGACTTGTGATTGATATTATTTAGGTGGAACATGTAAATCGCGAAGTTTTTATGATAGGTGCACCCATACAACACTCTAATGAATTGGGTAATGAATTTTCTCTTGAGGAATCATGTATAAGAATATGGAATTCAACTAATTCATTATATGACTTTTTTCCACCGTTTAATTTTTCCCAAGTAGTCATCCATTCTCCTATTTATGTTATCTTATTTGTTTCTTCCATATTACCTACATTACCATGATATTATGATTCTATTTTATTTATGTTATGCTTCTTTGTGATTAATCATATGAATTTTCTTTGATTATATGAAGTTATATATTTGACTCACATGTTAAATTAATTTATTATGTTTATTTCCTTATAGGTCTTTTCATCCCCCCAATTTTATTATTATATTTCCCAGGTAATCCTTTATAGTTTTTGAAGCCCAAAGAAAATTAATATTTTATAATATAGAACAAAATAGTGATGTAATGTTTTAGTTTCCTTTTGATATATTATAAAAGTATCATTCCCAAGCCACTAGGACTCATGTTCAACAGGTTGTAATTAATAGCTGTTTATGTTAAGAAACATGTAATAATATGTGTAAAAGTATTAGTTTAATATAAATATACCTACCATAAGTATATTTTTTATGATGGCTACCTAGGGAATGTTCATTGTTTCATCTAAACAGACGATGGCCGACCATTCTCAAAATAGACTCTAAAACTAATAAAAGATCTTAATAGTTTACAAAACAAATCATAAGACCTTTCATGGATTTAATTTAAATAATAAAAAATAAAAGTACCTTAAACTAGTGGTGTCACATTATCCAAACTATTGGGATTTTTTTATTTTTATATATTGATGTTTTTGGTGTTTTATAAATGTTTTAGCCATTGTTTTTTAATATCATTTACCACATCCAAATTATCTTATTACATCTGACCATGTTTCCACAATACCTACACCAGGGATATACGTCATCTACAGAATGAAAAACCATGACTCTATATAATAAAAAACTATTTATTTATAAATTTTACATCAGGATCCAATGTATCATGGTCCCAACTAATCACTTGACTAGGGTTGAGATTACACATAATTTATTTGGTGGCAATGAAAAAATTATGAATTGAGATGGACCTTTATGGTTAATAGAATTGAAAAGTAATTTCACAAATATATAAAAGATTCTTGAGCGGTCCTATATATATATAGGATACTATTTCTGTTACATACCATGAAATAGGTTTTCAAATCTTGGTGATTCTCTCAATAAAACATAATCATCTAATTTAAAATAAAATTATCGAAAATGATGATCTTAATAAAATTTATGTTTTTATCTTTATATATCCATTAATTTCTTGATCATTAAAATTTTCTATATGGTTTTACGCCTAAATAATCATCAAATTAGCAATGTTTCCTTATTATAGAACTAATATAGTAGACAAAGATATACAAAATTATAAATTACTCATATAGGGAGATAAATATCATTGACTAGTACCTATTTTTTCCACGCTATCAAATGCAAATGATCTATCTGTAAAACATCAAATTCAATCACATAGGATATAAGAGTATCTTATAATGTATGAATTATATAATATAAATATTCTTCTATTTGACGATTATATTTCACGAAAAAATTCAACATGGTTTTAATGGATTCTTTTAAGGATTTCCAAAAAAATGAGGTAAATTTTGTCTTTTGGTTATATAAAATAGAAATTGAGACACCCAGAAATTTCTCCACTTCTTAAAGATAAATCATTGTGAATTAATCTATTATATTCATCTAAAAATAAGAATATTGTTTTAAAACTTCATATGTCGGTCAATAATGACCCAAAGGGTATAAATATTTCAAAAACATTATCAGTAATATAATGAAATATCAAGTGGAAATTTGTTCCAATAAATATAAATGTATGGGTAATTAAGATTACAGTTTAGCCAACTAGTAATGCAAAAACCTGACATATTTATATGTAATACATCACATAACATAGTATACCACCTTCCATTCCACAACTAACTACAATAATGGATCTTTTATTAACCTATATATTTTATAAATACCTGATTGGAGATCACACTTATAGTGGTGGTAAGGAGAAATCAAATGGACTTGGAATGAGGTAGGGACTAAAATATGATATCAAAAGTAAAACATCAAATTTATATCTTATAAACCTCCATAAATTGTGTCCCCATCATTTAGGTGTGACTTCATTCTGATATAATTAGGATTTCAATATTCACCTCTTTTACTATTTATATTATTTAATGGATAATATTTTCTAGAAATAAAACTAAAATATCATTTTCCAGCACATTCCAACTATATATCAGTAATTACTTACATTATTTTTCATTGTTTCAGGTATTATCCAACCACTTGGTCACATGACTTATTACAAAATGAATAAAAATATAAATTTCATTTCTTGGATATATTCCCCAAGTCTATTTCAAGCACATGAATATATTCTATAAAGATTCATTATCCCATGTTTTTGTTTTGGTGTAAGGGGATCCACTTAAATATATTTTTATGAGTAAACACAGTGATCTAGTCACCAAAAAGATAGCTTTATAATATTTATAAGGCATGGAACACCAAAAAATATAAATCAGGATTTAAATATTTATTTTATTGAATAATCAATTATTATGTGTTGTAATCAATTATCCAATACACCTATATGGGATCCTAATCCGATCTAGATCTAGTTACATAAAAATACAACCTAGCCCTCACATTGTATTATAATGATATTGACTGGTGTCAAGTCAAGTAGAGAGTTTAGTTCCTTGAAATATTGATAATAGTATACACTTTAATATAATTAAATTCTTTCTCTTATCAACGTAATCATAAGAGAAACGATATGTGAAAAATCATGAAAAAATATATTATAATATTATAATAATCAAAGAAAAATTCATATCTCAAAAAATATGGTTTATAATAAATTATGACATCAAATTTATTAGGAACAATAAATATTACATTTTATAATTTGGGAATCCTATGGAATTGAAATTAATGTACCTATTATTTAAAATTTGGGAATTTAGAATAAATATTATGGACTCAAATATTCTCAATATGAATTATAATAAACTTTATTGGTAATACTTCATGAAATAATAAAATAATATGTCATAAATTGATGAAAAATTAATGAATACAAGTATCTATAAAATATAATATATAGTAATTCCAAGAATAATACTAGCATATTTGTGAGACCAAAGGTCTTGATCATGTATTCAATGTGGATGTAATAACATATAAATGATACTTTTGGAACAAACACTTTATTTATAAGAAGATATTGTTACCAAATGATGTAGTCATATTTAGATAACCATTTGGATCCCTTAAAATGATCAAACAAGTCATCAATTCAATGAAAAATGTATCAATACATTATTATTACTTGATTTACGATTCGATAAAAACACATTGTTTGAGTGTACCATCCTTTGTGGAACTGGAGTGGCCAAAGATATGATACATGGACTTATAAACCATTAATCATAAACTCTTCTTTTTATAACATAAAATACCATAATTATTTTTGTGAAATTCTATATTATTTTGGAGAAGTATGATTTTTTACTAGTTGTTTGTCTATAGAAAAATACAATTCCCATTTCAGCAGTATACGAATGAAATTTCCCTTACAGACATAGGGGTATTAGTCCACTATATTGGGAAGATTTTATAATATATTTCCTCAATAGATTCCAAGTTGATCTATATAATAATTTTATAATATTATCCTAACCACATTAACTATATTTTTTACACTATACACATTTGAATCATATTATGCATTGAATAACCGAAAACATCTTTAAGTAATGTAAAACCTACGTGTTGAGAGTATCATTTAATATAAGGATTGAGTTTCACTATATAATTAATTACCATGATTATGTAAAATAAGTCCATTTATAAAAGTTTAAAATCCAAAATTAAGTGTAATGATTTAAAAATGATGAAACAAATAAAACAAATTTAACCACTACACTCATTTTTAATAATTGAGGTCTTGATGTTTATAACACAAGGCATGATTTCCTCAAACAAGCTTAGTTTATTATAACCCACAAAGAAATAAAATAATTGGAATCACATGATCAAAAAATATTATATTAAATTAGATTCATCAAGGATAATACCCTACACATCTAGGAGATCAACTTATTTTTTTTGAACCACTTTAGTAAACTCAGAAATGTTTCGGTCCACTATACCTGAATGATTTTTATCTACTATTGAGTTAGTTTTTGATTATGATTTAGGGTTTTTTTTGAATCTCCCTATGTAAAAATATTTCTACTGTGGTAAAGGCTCCAACGAGAGAATCATGGTTGATAATGGGAAGTAAAAAAATGATTAGAACAATAATCATTAGTAGAATTTGGTGGATTTATGCAATAAAAACATATATGTACCACCCAGCCATAGTTATAAATATATTGAAGTGGTTCTATACATTATATATTCATGTGTTCCAATGAGACACATTATAATTATCACGAATGATACTATGATGGAGAGGAATGGAAAATAATCTTGTTGATTGGTTCCTTGGTGTTCTAATACCCAGAGTGTAGCTCTCTCTTTTGTACTTAACCACTGGACTGAAGTTCCAACCTATGAAAATATGTTAAATAGTGTTCCCTTTAATGAGAATCCCAAAATTTTCTTTCTATTTTACCATATACGTATATACTATGTTTGTGTAATTTTCAGTGTATAAATCCAAAAAATATTGATTTAATATTTGATCATCGGCCCTCTTAGAACTCCCATGCCTCATGTGATTTACTAACATCAAATTATCATAAAAAATGATCTAGTTATGTAAACCGAGATCCATATTCGATCATTTAATGGTTTCATTTTTTTAATTGAAATTTTAATTCTATGAAATACACAAGAAGTATTCAAGTAGGGTTTTTTCTAAAAAAATCATCAAACCCTCCAATGCATGACATTTGTTAGATTTTATTTAAATACTAATGGCCCAACATTATTGCGAAAAATTCATCAAACATACAAACTATTCGTTTTATTTTATTTTCATATGTGGTCAAAAAGAAATCAATGTTTTTATTTTTCCTCCCAAGACATGATTATTCTAACTTATATCATAAGACACCCAAAAATATCAATGGGTTGTACTATTGGAATATTATTCAATGACCTACATGATGTGGTTCTTAATTGAAATTTATTTTTTATCATCCATTAATACATTAAAAATGATTTTTACCAGTTGTTGATTTACCTATAGTTCAAGTGGAACAAAATTCATAATAGTATACTCTTACTAGTTTCTATGGTTTGTGGGTTGTGTAAATTTCATATATTCTTAGTAAAACCATTTCCTAATCATGAATAAATACTATAATTCCATATATTTTCCAAATAAAAAATTATATAGGAAAAATATCATAAAATATAAAATTAATGATGATGTTATAATGTGTATTTTTTTTTTCAAATGCACGATTTTAAACTCTCATTGGATTAACCGATGATTATATAGTTGCAAAAGGGTTAAGAGTACGCAATAACCCAATTTATACATCAAATACCTTGAAAACATGAAGCGTATTGTAAAAAAGTTATATATGAATTTTAAAATTCTAAATTTGATGCCATAAAACATATTATCTCAATTACAATAATTTTCTCCAGTTAGATCATACAAAACTGATACCATTTGTAACATCATTTCCTCAACACATTGTCTTGGGAATATATGAGATTTAAATAACTCTAAGTGATTTCCCCAAGAATCTAATGATTTGAAAAAAAAATATAAGGGAAATATGAAAATGGGGGAATGATATACCCTTATATACACAACAAAACAAAAATATGTGATCACAAAATGTTAATGTAAATATAATTCATGAAATAAAAAAACTAGATTCATAATGAAATTAAAAAAACATAACAATATTTAAACAATAAATACCATGTCTATAATATCCAGGTAAAAAGATAATCCAAGTATTTGATGCAACACATCAATATTATCTCATAGAAAAGTTTGAAATCATTCCATTACCTATATCATTGCATACAATATCTCCATATGCACCAAAGTTTATATGATATATGTGATTATACAACCCCATAGGTATTTCACATTATTCCCACACATCCCCCTATGAAAATAAAATGTTAGCACATAAAAATAAATATTCATTAAATAAACTTGTATAATATAATAAGGACATAAAAAGGATTTAATATAGAAGTAGTTATAAAAAAACAAACCATGAAGGTGTCCCATTATATGAAATTAAAAGCCATTGAATGTTCCCAATGAATTAATTTAAATTAATAATTTACTGTCTACAATAAATACTCACGATAGATACCCACCCCTACATGCCTTAGTCATCACATGGTGGTATAATATAGTGTGCCCCAAATCTGACATAAATAACCATGTCCAAACCAACAAGGCCTTGATATACATCATGAACTCACATATCCATGTTGATTATATGTTCTTACACAAAATCATTACTTGTAATTTATAATATCATATATGAATTTTATCAAACACATTATAGGACAGACACAAAACCAATATTTTAAAAGCCACACCCTTATAGGTTTTACAAAAAATATGTTTCCAATCATCCAATTAATAAAATTCAATATAATTTTTGAAAAAAATGAATTATAATTATAAAATGAAAAGAGTGGTGGAAAATGAAACTACCACCAATGATCTTATTCTGAGTAATTATTCTATTACCATGTAAATCAGAGCACTCCTCACCTTCCCATTAATGGATCTGAAGAAATAATTCAAAATTCAACATAGATTGTAGGTTTTGTCATTAAAACCTCGGAATATAGCTTCGTTCATGATATTAAAAGAAGATAAATATGGATAGAAAGAATCATAACTCTTACCTTTTATTTATTTGGTCTAATTCTCCAATATTAAATAAAAATATCATCAGAATTGAAGAGAATAACCAAAATCTCTCAGTAGAACCCAATTGTTTGAGTGGTATATTCATATGAGGAAGAATGAGTGTTTCATGGGAAATCACAAGCTAAAATATAATTTTCAATACTCATTTATATCGCATAATTGAGCCTTATGGTTTTGAAAACCATGTTCCAACCGTGTGAATTGTCTTTGTATTAGAAAATGTATTGTATCATGCTTATTATATGGTTTATTGAAATTAAGAACCAACTATCAACATTTCATGAGGATCTATTTTCATATCACAAGACTAACTTGCTAACGTGTATAGATTCCCCTATCTATTTTACAAATGTTCACATTGAAAATAGACTTAGAAACTCACTAAATCCACAAAAATATTTAAAAACTCAACAAAATCCCTTTAATTCCTTAAACATATAGTATTAAATGGTAATGTACCTAAAACAGGTGGTTTCAGATATATGAATCTATTCTAATAAATATATGGTGACTTTTATTATTATTAAACTCATCCATGAGTATATGTTCATTAAATGTCACAAGAAATCCCAAAATACATTCCTTCAACATATACCACATTTTTTTAATATTTCCTCTTAGTTTGTCCCTACATCTATATATGAAATTATATACATGTATAAAAATATTAATTATTATAATTACCAAATATTCTCTATATATTTGAGGATCGATAGGAGCAGGTCCTTCGTGGGTAGTCGAAAACTCTAGTGCAGGTTTTCTGGAAACAAGGGAACCTCCAAGAGAGCACATGGGAGCAGAATGCTCAGATTCATGCTCAGTACACCCATTTGTTTCCTTAGACTATTTATTGACTTTCAAGGACGTAAATCACTAAGTTGGGGAGAATGTAATGTCCTGAAAATTCCTTATAATTTTTTTATAAGGTGGAATTATTTCGAGAGCGTGAAATTAGATGGCACGTGATTCCAAGGCCTGGAGTGCATGGAATGATCAGTCGAAGTTTTGTTAAGCTTTAATTACGGTGTGTGACTAGTTTTTCTGGAAAAGTGAAATAAATCTTAAATTGTTACTCATATTACAAATCAGAGGGCACCATTGCGTTAATGATGGCGGGTTTACTCTAGGTGTGACCTAATTTTAGTCGGTGCGGGCCTCTGGTGAGAAAACCCAATAAATGGCATAACCGATAATAAAATAATTTAATATGTTTATTTAATTTTCCAAATTCTTATAAATCACAATTGGTAACTCAGATTATAAATCTGAGACCATCGCTAAACTAGGGTGGGTATGATTTTATTAGGTAGATAATAACATTGGTGGGCTCATTCCACCAATTAATGTTAGTATTTGGTCGTAAATAAAATAATTAAGTGAAAAAAATATCATTGTAAAATTTATAACATTTAAACGGTAACTCTGATTGGAAATCCGAGATTTCCATTGGGTTTGTAGAGGTGTTTTTAGGATTATTAATCGTTATTCATTTTTCATTGAATATTTCTCCTCGAGCCGCATGATATCGGTCTAACGAGGAGGGTACATGCCAAATGAACATGGCCTGATCCCTCCACATATTCATTGATGACACATTCTTCGTGGGGGAGGAGGAAGTTGACTGATGTCAGTAGGGCCCAAGGCGGCGGTCGACACTATGGTCGGTCGCGATAGTGGAAGATGTTCAATTGTGTCACTGGAGGATGTTGCGGCCTGTCAGCCGCGTCATAGGAGAATGGTGGCCGGCACGCCGGCCGGCCGCGTGGAGGCAGTGTGGTGCATGTTTGCACTGCCTGTTGAGAAGGAGGCCATGGCCCATCAGCCGTTGCAGAGCTTGGTGGTGGCCAGCATCCGGCCAACCGCGTGGCGAAGCAGCGGCACACATCTGAGCAATCAGAGCTGGAGACCAGGACCGCTTGGCCTTTATAGAGGTCGGAGGGAGGCCGACATCTGGCCGGTTGCGGTGGAGCAGTGGTGCCATCCACACCGTTGGGAGGATAACAACCCATGAAACCGGCCAGTTGTGTCAAGCCGTGTAGGACTGCATCGGTATTCCCACATGCCGGCAGGGTGACTGAATAAATCATGGGCCATACAAGATCAAGGGGGATGCCTCCACCTATGCTGCGTCTATGGTGGGTCCCACCACAACATTCCACACCCAGCCGAGCGGGGCGCGTTGCAATGGGACACACCCAGCGGGTCGGGCCGCCACCTTCATGGGACGGGCCGCCACCTTCGTGGGTCTGGTCGCCACCTTCTTGGGTCGGTCCCGACCACGGCCCAACACATCTGGGCCAGACCCGGATCGGGTCTGGTCGACCCGAACCGGGTTGGTCTGGCCGAGTCTGACAGGATCCGAGCCCATCTGGACCGAGTTACATCATTGTGGCTGTATCTTGAGAACCAGACGATTGTATGAAGAACGTTCTATGGTGTTGGAATCCTTGTATTAAGATGCCCCTTTTGGTATACTCTAATCAAGTATTGGATAATGATGTTTTATGGCTGGGTTGGATCGATCTTGAATCCAACCAGGCCCTCGGAACGGAAACACTAATGACATACAGATCAGACATCTGATTGATGGGTCATCAGTCGCGTTAGGTCCCTTTTGACATGATGGGTCTTTGGGATTCTTTTTCATGGGAATTTGTGATAGTTGAAGTATCGACTGATGTCTTGAGGAGAATAACCACCCAGAATCAAGCATGCTTAGTGCGGGAACCCTATAACTAGATATACTTGAAAAATCATCAAATCATATGTGGGTCATCTTCAGATCTTGTCTGGGTTAGCCATCAGTGATCCTGTGTGGGCCAGCCCATACCGATCCTATGTGGGTCGGTGCTTAGTGATATTACATTCCTTTTATTTAATCTATAACAAGATGATCCTATTAATATACATCATACACTATATATTTGGGAATTTCTACCTCAATATAATGTTCCTTATAAATGATAATGAGAATAAAAATGAGGATTGAGTGAATTATAAAAAAATAAATTTTCTCCACTCGGTTCATCTTTCAATTAAACGGTGGAATAATATATTGGACTGATGAAAATGTCCAAAATCACCCATAGGAACCCTCTGGTTTGAGATACCTTGACACAGAAGGAAGTATTAGTGTTATGGGTGATAATTAGTTTTAAAAAACTATTTTTTGGAACCCATTAATTACATTGAATGGATACAATATATTTTAACACACGACCCTAACTCATTGGATTGAAAAGAGGAGATTTGCTACTAGCCTTAAGTTACACCTCCAAGACATCAATTGTTAGAGATAAATTTGGTATGATTTCATAATTATTGGGGGACAATTTTCCATGAAAAACATAAAAAATTTCAAGAGATATACAACAACCCAAAATAGACTAAATGAGGCTTTACGAAAAACCACATAACTAAATAGAATACAAATATAGAATAAGATCAGATTACCAAGGAAAAGTGAAAAATAAGTGTAAGGATAAGACTCCAATTATAAAAAATAAACAAAAATTGTCACCATCACATACCTAGATGAAGGAACTCCCATGCTCAAACTTCAATACAAAAACCATGAAGTCATGCATTACCACTAGAGAAGTATGATACATCAACCTTCCATGCTTATTGGTAGAAGACATCTAAAATTGAAAACAAGTTCCCAATAGGGGTTAGATTAAAACACTCAATATGATTTTATATAAGGATTCCCATTATACATCCCTAGGACATGAACATTTTAGATCATTTTTAAAAAATAAGAGATAGAAAATAAGGAAACCTGATCAATCCCAAAATATATGTCATATAAATTACCATAAAGAGAAATATTTTAAAATAAATTCATTTCTAATTGAATGAGAATCAAATTTAACACCCATTCACAAAAATAATTCATGAAACCATGGAAATACCTATAATCATGATTGGAGAGTCATCATATCACAAAGTCATAACTTGATGACCAACATGATATTGGTACTACTAAACAATATCCATCCCAAATTCTCATTATTTTATAGTGGTACTTATGAAAATCATATATACCATATTATTATTATTTTAAAAGTGGTAATTTTAACCATTACCCATCCCACATGAACATGATCACAATCCACACAATTCTTAATAAATTTACAATAAGAAATTTATTCATAAAAATCCCATCTTTAAAAATACACCCTATTGAAATCACATTAATATGGGTTTTAAAATAAATTCCATAGATTATTTCTAATATAAGAGAAATTTTATTTATAAAAATTAAAATAATAAATTTATAGAATGGTAAAGTGGGAGAGAACCCACCAACCTTAATATGATTAATATAAGGGATCCAAGATGATTCCACATATCAGAACTATTTCTCCTATTCCATTACCATAATCCTAGAAGTTATCATAAACACCTAAATGAAACCATAAATAATGGTATAACAACAACTGTCTATGGTTCCAATAATGATAACACATGGAGATCCAATATATTAAATAAAAACACAACTCTAGCATTTGATTCTATAAACAACCCCTCAACGATTCAATTTCATTGGAGTTTAGATGTAAACAATCACAGAAATTTTCCAAAGGAAACCTTGTTAGTCAAGTGGGAAAAAAGAGTTCAAGTGAAAAAAACACACTATTAGTATATAAACAATATAGACACTGGGATTTACATGATGTGTAATCCACATTCACATTGTGTATATTTGTCAGGCCACATACGTTGAAATTAACATTTCTTTGATTATTATTTTCTACAAAAACAAATAAGATGATGGGATTATATTATATTATATTTATTAGTATCAAGATATGGTAAATACTCACGACATATATCCCAAACAATTTCACATCATGTAATATTTATAGGATATTAATTTTCCCTGCAGAATGTTCTTATAGCAGAACTATATATTCTAATTTTTCATTCTCTCTTAATACAACTAGTTAAATAGAAACCAAGACACATGTAATAACATAAAACATCAAATGATGACATACCCCATAAGGGGTATACATTTTCCCTCCCTTGGCCTTTATTTAAACAAATATTTGGAATAAATTATTTCATTTATCCCATATAAAATATTTTCTTTCTCATGTTTCCTCAAAAACCTAAACATGCCAATATATAACTCACAGCAAGGAAAAGTACCAACCTCGAATGCTATATACATACCTATACTGAATAGAATTATCATACGGCTAAGGATTAACATCATTATAGATAATCACATGTTGAGGATCAATGTGATAATTCTTATATTGAGAAATAAGGATGAAATTATAAGCAGCACTGAATCTAGATGAGAATTCTAACTGGTACGCAACAATTAAAATACATTATCTAACCTTGATCAGTAAAACATATAGTGGGGCTAAATTACCTCATTTTCCCCATATTCAATGACTATGTATCAAAGACACTTTTAAAAACATATATTCACTGACATCAAAATATAATGTTCGATAATGATTATCTACATGTGTGTTTTGTATGATTTATTCTATTTACATCCATTTTGAATCATATATTCTATTTAAATATTTTCATGTGAATGAATCAGTCCCATAATGATCAGTCTCATGATTCCACCCATCATAATTGATAATGACAGGGATATCCATGAAAATTATAAAATGGTGGAATATGAATTATTGCCTGATAAATTTTGGTATAATAGAATTCAATGAAAGGAAAATGATCTTACCATGAACTAAATATGTCCATAAAAAATTCTATAATATTATATTCCAATTTAATAATAGTATTAATACTTGTCAACTATATATGGATGAAATTATGTGCTCAATTTTAGTTGAATTCTTTTATCCTATTATAATGATTGCCAAAATAATGAATTGAAGTAGGGGTCTCTGACAGATATAATTGAACATGGAAGTATATGAATCTATAAAACATATATGATATATAATTTTTCCATGTTCTAAAACAATTTAAATTCTATAATAAGAATAAATCATATTGACTTAGAAAGTAAATACACTACTACCCATATAACATCACGTTTTCATAACGTTATCCATAGTAACATGACAAAGTCCCAAAAAATGTGCTCCCATTAACATATATGTATAGAAATATAATTTATAATATTATTTATCATTTTATACTATACATTTTTCTATTTTAATGTTATGAATTTCATCACATGCTCTATGATACCATGTTTCATTCCAACCAACCAGAATTTAGATTTCATTTCATCGTACATTTTATTAATTCCTAGATGAATAAAGAATTTCCATGGGTGATATGATTTATAAATAAATTACTAGAAAGGATGAGGAACAAAATTTCATTTATGAGAACATAAAAATGTGTTCTCATCTATTTTCCAATTATACAGAGTCGATCAACTATTTAGGTTTGACCTAGGGGCGATCTAGTAAAAAGAAGAGGTTTGAGATTATTTTAAAACATTACCATGTCTATACCAATTCTTAATATAATGAAAACTATGTATTCTCCCTTTTCATAATAATCTAATCACAAATAGTAAATCAATCTCATAAAATTCAATTAGTCATGGTATTTTTATATAATATCATTACATGATTTTTGACTCAAATAATCAGCAAAAAAATTCCCTTTTCTGGGTGTGTATATCAAGTCAAAATAAAACATATTCATGTACTCCATAAATCTACATAACCTCATATTTATGAATAATTGATAAAATATTTCTTTGAATATCATATGGTAAGTAAGAATTTTAATATTTCCCCTAAAGAGTAAATACACACATTTTTTAAGTAATGTAAAATCATTTCTAACTCTAGAACATGAGTAGGATAATTATTGTCATTCATTAAAAATATCCATGAATTGTAGGATAAAACATGGTCTCCTTGTATGAGAGAACATCCAAAACTAGATCCATATGTATAAAAATATATAACACAACAGTTACATGGTTCTAGATATATTATGATGGGTGTTGAGGTGAGAAGATTATTTACATCCAAAAAGTATTTCTGATATTCATCATTCCATATAAATGGAACACATTTTCATGTCATAATTGTCATGGAATAAAATTGAACAAAAATACTAAAGAAAATAGGTTATAATAATATATAATACCAGAAAACAACGTACCCTATAAAATTTCTTTTGTGTCTCCCAATATACTAATGATTATATATTTTTATGATCAATGGTTATATTTTCTATAAAAATGACATTCCTAAGGGAATGAAATTATTGTATATAGATGTCTCACATAGAAAACATATAATAGAAACAATGTGACTCCAATGTCCTTAAAAAAATTCCCAAGGGATTATTTGGGTCATTCATTAAACCAGAATGTACCAGAATATAATCGAAAAACTCCATAACCAAATAATCAAAGTATTTATAGAACATATAGTTCCTTAAATCCATCATAACAAGTTTATTTTTAATTAGACCAAAAGGAATGAAATCATATTTTTAATCTCCATCAAAATAATGAAATGTTTTTTTAAAGATATCAACTCTTCTAACCCTATGATGATGATATCTTTAGTGTAGATCAATTTTATAAAACCATTTTGAATCCTTAAATTGGTTAAAAACTATTAAATTTCAGAATGATGATGTCTATTTGTAATCATTTTTTGATTCTATTTATAATAATCAATACATAACCAAAGAGTTCCCTCTTCTGTCTTTATTAACAAAATTGGTGAATCCCATGGTGATGTACTAGGTATCATAAAAACTTTACTTTCCAACTGTCATGGTGAGTCTTTAACTATCATAACTCTTCTAGAGAAATTTTATATGAATGTGAGGAAATATTAATTGTTACCAAGAGTATGTTGGAAGAATATTATTATTTTTTATTGGGTGGTGATATAAAATATATTTAAAAAAATTCATAATATCGATCCACTATAGCATCTAGAGTCTCATTTTCTATTTCATTAAAAACCTCCAAGGTCATTTCTACTAAATAAACATATATTAACTAGTATTTAGTCACTATATGTACTTTTCTACCTTTATTTTTACCATAATATCCCTTGAATACAGGTAGAGAACCATCCGAAGATATGAAAGTCATGATCCAAGAAAAATAGTCTATATTGGATATAAACCCCACCATCCAATCCATAGTAAAAATGAAATCATATAAGTCCATCTTCATGATTGTAAAATCCATGAAAAAATACATTGTGTCAATGGTGATGTAAAAAAATGGGCATTAAAATTCTCTACATAGTTCCTATCCAATGGTAATCGTGATTTTTTTCACGAGGCATCATTTTCATGTGAAATTAATATTTTTTAACAAAAAATGAATAAAAAAAGAATATTATATTCTAGTTTCAGAAAATACATGCATAAGAGTGGAATATACAATGATGAAACCTTTCAATATAGATGGACCTGGTTTTTCATTCACTCTAGTCTTCTATGATTCATAAAGTTGGCACTCTCATGTCACATGACAGTTCATACTTCCTTACTAGAGTGTCGATGAAACAACTAAATTATTCCTAGAAACATACTTGTTTATATGTGTCTGTGGATTTGAATTTGTATAATTGGACTACCCTATATGAGCATTCAAAGGTGAGGATATTGGAGTTTGTTCCACCCACTAATCATATTAATTTATGAAAATACTTCCTGATATATCTTTTTACAACAGTGGTTGAAATTCCTTAATGGTGAAGTACATTCATTCCATCAATGCATTAACTTCCTTCAGTATAAATAGCTATGACTAATATTGGATCTTATATGGAAAGAAACTAATTTTTTCATGATAAAGTTGCTATCTAGAGCACTTCTCTCAAGAGTTCCCAAGGGTTTTGATGGTGGGTGATATGGAACGGATGGCTCTTGGAAGCGATATTTGTCCGGGAGTATCTTGGGTAAAGGCGTTTTCTTTAGGAGATGGCGTAAAAAATTCTATGGTGGAGAGTTTCTTCAAGGAGTCTCTAACACGGCAGTGTTTCTCGGCTCGACATGCATTTGTGGATCTCTAATTCAGAGGTGGAAGGGTTCAGTGGCGATTCAAAGCGGATGATGCCTTTGGAGCTTCTCAATGCCTGGAAATATTACTGGGAATCATCCGAGGATCTAGGATGAACTCGTGGATGGGTTTCCGATGGACGAGTTAGTGGCAGTATGGGTTTCTATGGTGGTGAGGGTTTCAACAACTGTGTGGTTCTCTACATCAGCGACTGCCAGTCCCGTCATTGATTTTCTACCAATCAGTTTAATGTTTTATTTAGATCTGCTATGTTATATCTTCTTTCCTTTTCCTATTATGAAATGTTCCTTCAGATCTAGTTTTCCGGTGGCTTGTGGATTTGGTCATCTGATGTTTCATGTTCAAGAGGGTTCTGGGTTTTTGATGTTTTTTGTTGTTGCTGCTCTAAATAAAGAGTTAGTGTCTGTTGTTCAACATATTTCCATTTGGTGGCCGATGGGGTCAAACCAGTTAGGATCACCTTTGTGCAGCAGATCATTAGTTGAACAGTATGAATAAGTTAGTTTCTTTGGGTCAATTTGATATGTTGACATCAAAGGAGACACAACAGTGACAAGATGATGTTTTTCGGGGGATTCATATAGATTTTGTTTTACTTGTTTCTTTTCTCTAGTTCCATGATTGCTCTTTTCTCTCCGAGGCAAAGCAGTACGATGGTCTCTTTGGTTCTTTGGGATGGGAGTTCGAGTGGCCAGTTAATTAAGAATGTCGATAATTATCTGTTTTCTAGTTTTTAGATGACTTTTGGTATTTCAAATTTGGAATGTTTTCTATGGTGGTTTTTGATTTTTTAAATGGGTGGTTTTGAGGTAGTTTTTTTGAATTTTCATTTAATTCTAAATTTTGAAACCATTAATCTACAAAGATCAACTATAGATAGAGATTCAGAGTAGGAAACATCAATATATGCATGACCATTCAGATTTGGATGAATGAGAGGGTATGGCTCTATCATTGGTACCTAGCCCATAAAACTATACACGAGACAAATTGATGAGTGGTCATTTGAGGTGATGGCTTGACTAAAGTTTTAGTTTCTGGGGAGTGTCAGTTCATTGTAGTTTAGATCTGGGTCTTTCCTTATATTTTGCATTTCCTACTTTTTCCGCAAAAGTGATTTTGAAATAAAAATGTAATTTTTTGTCTCTTAAAACATGTCCCAATGGGAACAAACCGACTCCCTCCTATATAATTCCAAACAGGATATCCTTCCATAACTATTTCCATATTTACCATATCTGTTTAATTCATAATATATGGAAATAATATCTTCGATAGAATATCTTTGTTGTTATCATGAAACAAAGATGTGGACATTCAAGGATTAAGTAGTTGATACTCTATGGGAGAAACTAACTATGTTCACATTTTTTTCTCCATATTCATTCAAAAAATGGTTTTCATACGTTAAGACAACGAGAAATTTCTTTCTTTCTTTTTTGAAGGTATGTGGATATAATTTTTTATTGAAAATGTCTTCAAAATCCTCTAATATAAGTTTTTGGACATCATTTTCTTTGATAGATAAATCACACCATTAGAATTTAAGATCATCCAACACATAGGGGTTGCAATTTAATATTCCACTCTTCTAGTGTACCAAAAATAATTAAGAATCTATTTATTCATTATATCCATACTTTAATTTTTTTAAGTTCAAAATCCCCCCCCAAAAATTGATGAATTCTGATTTTGAAACTATACATAATGATCCATTTTACTTTTTTCATCATCCTGATTATCGATATTAACAACACGAAACCCATTTATAATATTATTTACAAGTTTCTTGTTCACTTGTGGTTCAGTTGTAAATAAGTTTTTAACAAATTATTCCTATTGGTTTCTACGAAGTCTTCCTGGAGACATTTTCTATACGAAAAACAATACACAATCAAGAATATTTATCTATTCGAAATGAAGGCCTGAATAAATTCCAAAACACTATAAACAATTATCATTACCAGAATAATGATCTTGTGAAACAATCATTTCAATGATAATCCATTTTTTTATTAAAAACCATTTCACCAAAATATAAACATTACTATCCTAGTGTTATGTCTTATCCTATTAAAGGGTATGAAAAACAAATCGGCTAAACGCATAATGAAGAGGAAAAGGAACTCTAATTAGCATGTTATAATAATTTTTACTTATACCACCCTAGTAACAGTAATTTCAACATAAACATATTAGATATATATTTTTATACCAATAATTTCAAGATCCAAAAGTTATATCTCCTTGCTATTTACCCAAATCATGTACAGAATAAAATTATTACCATATAAACCCCATTTAATAAAACAACTGATACCATTTGTAACACCCCCCAACTCATTTCCTTAAAAATATGAGAAATGCTACTATCGTTAGGTTATATCCACAAGAACCCAATGTCAATGAATAAATTCCAAGGGAATTAGTGGTCTTAAAGAGATTATTTTACCTGAATAAAAATCTTGAGATATACAAAAAACCAAAATATACTAAATTATTCATGAGAATAAAAAAAGACTCAATATAATAAAAACAAAAAAATAACATTAGAGTGTGGTGGAAAAAGTGGAAATCATGTTCATGGATATGACTCCATGTATAATGAATTCAACACTATATTGGAACAATCTTGGACCGTGATATAAGAACTCTCAAGATCCTATTTCGGTAACCAGAGCATGAATTCAAGGATCACCACTAGAGAATTATGAAACATTACCCTTACCTGTATCTTGGTATAATAAATCTTCAAAAGAATAGATATTACCATGAAGGGGGTGAGAATAACACTTAGTATGATTTCCCCAAAGGAATCCCATCAAATTCCCGTAAGATAATAAAATAAGATCATATTTTTTAAAAATAAGATATAAGTAGATAAGAAAATATGACCAAACCGTAAATTGATCTCATATATATATAAACATAAAAATACATTTTTGGAAACAATTTTTTTTCCATTGTAATAATGATAAAATTTTACACCCAGACACTCACAATTCATGAAACCACATATTCCCTATACTCATGGGTAATGATTCATCCTATCACCAAGAAATCACTTTGAGACCTACCTGATGGTGGTTATTCAAACCATGATCCCTCTCAAATTATCCTTATTTTGATGGTGGTAATACTAAATAGTACCAATCCCAAATTATTTTTATTTAATGGTGGTACATCCAACCATTATCCATCCCATAAAAACATGAAAAACACTTCACATGTAATTCAAAAATCCCAATAAAAAATATATTTACCAAAATAACATATTTTAATATCATTTATTTATAAAAAACATTAACATGGGTTTTCTAATCAATTTCACAGAAAAATAAACACAGTAGAAATAATTTTTTTTATAACATATAAAGGAAAAAAGTTCTAGTATGGTAGACTGAGAGAGAATCCACCTACCTTGATATGATTAAATAAAACAATCCAAGATTATTCTATGAATTACACATTTACCTCCCATTCCTTTACCAGAATCCAATAGGATACCATCAATACAAAACCAACAATATACACATGAGTATAACGACACTAATCCACAGTTATAATGAAGACAACATTGTGATATCCCACACAAGAAGGAAGAACCGAACTCTATAATTTATTATATAAACCACCACTCAAATATTTGAGGTCACCGATGTATGTACATAAAAATTCTTAATAATTATCCTAAAGAAACCATGGGAGTCTATAGGGATAATAATAGGTCATGTGTTAATAAAATATGCGCTAGTTTAATCTAAACATGGTGGATGTGGGTGCTTACATGAAATTTAACCCAAATTCTTGTTTTGTATTTTCACAACGAAAAAAATCCTAAAATTTCGATAGTATCAATTTATATTTTTTTTAAAAAGAATTACATGATGTGTATTGGTTTCACACTCTGGAATATACTCACAACATATATTCACATCACTTTCATGTTGTGTAAAAGCTACAAAACCCAGATTTTTATATGTAACGTACCAACAGCCATACACATATTCTAATTTTCCATCCACCCTTTATACTCCGAATTATATTTTAACTCTAACTCTTGGAACAAAATAAAGTTCATAAAATTAATGAATACTGAAAATTGGGGGTGCTATATATATAGTTTTACAAAAGATGATTCAACTGTACAAGTCATCACTATGCTTAGTATTCCAAATCCTCATGGTTACATTATTCCTTTCCAATACCGGATTCCAACCATACTATTCAACCCTATTATTGAAAAGGATAACTATTCATGAATGTGTTTGCGACACGTGATATTAAGCCTAAATGAGCCATGATTATTTATAAGCACTATAAAAAAGAAGTTAAAATAATACATCTGAATAACAATAAATAATTGATGAAATATATAAAAATTTTCAAATTGATATAAATTTATTGATAAATTCTTAAGGAATAGGAACAAAATTACTAATAATGAAATTTTAATCCTTAAAATATATGTTTCCTTCAAAAAGGATTTGTATTTATTATTGTGAGTAGATATTAAAATAATTTTATAAAACATTAAGAAAATTTATTTTAAATAATGAACATAATTTTTTAATTGATAACATCAAAATTAACTTAGGGTGAATTTTTTATTTTTATAAAATGTTGAATTTTTCAATGAATATTGATGTTTTTAAATTTTCCAAATACGATCATTTATTCTTATTAATTAATGTAATTTTAATGTTCTATTATATTTTTTATTTTTTATTAAATCTATATAATAAAAATTTTATTCATAATAATATAATTAATTTCAGTTTAATATTAATTTTTTTATTATTTTTTAAAATGATTATTTTTATGCTAAAAACATGGATTTTTACAAATTGTCTTTAAATGCATAAGTCTATCAAATTTAATTAAATAAAGAAACACATATTACACAAATTTTTAAATAAAATTTATTTAATATATATATATATATATATTTAAATTAATATGATAAATTACTGGTAGTTATATATTTAATGTTATATCATATTGTGCTTAAAAATACATTTCTAGAAAAAACATTTTTCGATACATTTTACATGTTTAATATTAAATTAAATTTTGAAACATATAAAAATTTAGTTAGATAAAATAGATATCATATTTTTAATCATCATAATTAAAATTATATATTAATTTAAACTTAATTTTTTGTCATACTTAATAGTAAAATTGTAAAAATAGGTTACCATAAATAATGTGAAAACCTATTAACCGATGGGTTAAACAAAAGATGTAAAGGGAGTGACTTGTTTTGAAATTCATCATTTTAGAATAGTGTACATGTGGATAGGGAATATTACCTCCACAATATAATATTTATCAACATTAATGTTACTTTTCCTAAGAGTGACTTTCTATTATTGAATAGTTTTGGGTTTTTACAAAATTGTCACTCCCTCTGACCTATAAAACAGAACATAGTATCCTCTAATTTACAAACTTCAAAAAGAATTTGTTTTAGGAAAAACCTACCCAAATTCCTTTATTAATTATTGCGTATATTTTAGAAGTCTTATTTTGATCATATATCATATATTGGGAGGATTTTATTATAATCCAAAAGTTGGGGTCTGAAGAAGAGGTATCCTTCTTACCCAAGAATATTTGTTTTTTTAATTATTCTAACTAATTAAAAATATTTACAAATCTTAAAAACAATATGAAACATAGTATCTACCATATAATAATATGTTATTATTTGAATTTTATTACTTAAATCCATCTCGAGTTCCTTAAACTATGAAAAAAACCGTCAATTGTGTGTACAATAAACTACCACCTCAAGAACTGATATAATTAATTTTTGATCAACCACCTCCATCAGTTTTTTACTAGAATTATTTAATGTTTTTATAATATATTCATGAATTATTAGTAATTATTTATGATTAAAATAACATATAACTTCTTACATTACCATCAATAATAAAATGATATTGTCTTACGTGTGAATAACATAGTATTTCTTCCTGAAAAGATGTTATTAGTTTATTATTACTGAATCACATGGTTGTTTAATGTATGATTATTTAAATAAAAAATATGATATTTATGATACAATTGACATCATTGAAATGTAAAATAATACTTACCTTATTTCCATTTTGGTCATTGAAAAACTAGAAACATTATTCTTATGTACTTACGAATTACCATATTAATAATTGTAATGTAGATCATTCATCATTACCATCCTTCATAATTAGTTTTTAAACTATAATTTATGTATAAAAATGAATATAATGTTTGTATTTTTGTTTGATAGATGATGAAATAATAATATCTTTATCCTTATCAAATATTCTAAATTGATTTTAGAAATATGACATTGATATCGTTAAAAATCCCTACATCAACCAAAATGATAACATAATTAAATATAACGTGATAATAAATAAAATAAAATAAATATAAAAAAAATTAGTACATAAAATAATTAATATGCCATTTTTATTCAGGTAGATAAATAACACACATGACAAATCATGCTCAAGGTAAGGGTCTCTCATAACCACCATTTACTTTGGTTTGTGACCATTCTATCTCTAAATCACATTAAATATTCTATATGTTTATGTGATTATTATAAATAATGTATATACGTGTCTTAAAAATGTAACTAGCTTATTCTCCCTTCGTTTGATGGAGTAATTTATGCCTTATTTTCATTTCCCAAATTTCATCATTATGAAATTTATTTTCATTATGGTATGAAAACATATTATGACACCCATTTTAATTCTAATGGTATTTATTATATTATTCCATATGATGATTTAATTTATGTGGAACACATAAATCATCAAATATTTATGACGGGTTCACCCAAATAGAACTCTAATGCACTGGGTAAATATTTAGCCTAATGAGGCATCAAACATGGGATTAATGAGTAAGAACAATCCATTATTTTTATTTTTCAACCATGTTATATTGCCTAAGAAGTTACCATTTACTCATGTTTATGTCATGTTATATTTTTCTTTCAAATTTCATAAGTTACCATGGTCAAATGATACCATGTTATATATGGTATTATTACATTTGATTACGCATATTCTTTATATTTTCGGATATCCTCTTATAACATTGAATCACATGTTATGTTTCATTATCAAGTTTAATCAATTACTGTAATTTTTAGCTCACCCATTTCATTGATGTTTTCCCTCTAATAACCTTTGAATTTTTGGAATATAAAATGGAATTAGGATCTCATTATAGAGAATAAAAAGAATATTTAATGTTTTACTTTTATATATATATATTATGAACGTATTATTCCAAACATAGTAGGCCTTATGATCATTGTGTTGTATTAAATGGAGTATTATTTTAAAAATCATGAAATAATATGTGTACAATTATTTGGTTTCTATTGTTCAAATCAGAGTGACTGTTTTTTTTATTTTTAGACTCTAGGATTATAAAATATTAGTGGGAACCCAAGGTATATGTATACGGTTAATCCTTAGTTTCATAAAATATTATTGAATAATGTTGATGTATATAGAAGGTTGTTTATGAAAAATTTTATCCCTATTAGGATGCTACAAGTTGATGTCTCTATAGAACAGTTATACCTAGGGATAAAAACTCAAAAATTGGTCATTGATATAGATTTTATCATCACATGGGTTATAAAAATGATCCTTAAAACACACTTTTAATGAAAATCATGGGGTTTATGTTTTCGAAATTAAAAAAACACTTTACAAACCATTATGAAAGTCTTGGAACAAATAATCAGGTTAGAAAACATAATAGGAATAATTAATATAAAAAATAGATTTAAACCTAGAGACTTTTTTGTTCAGATATCATTATCTATTGATGTTATTTATTATATATTTATCTGATTCTCTATTGTATGTTAATACATTTTAAACTACTTTTTTTATCTTTTTAGTAAACGTTTGGAAATAGGAGAAACCGATCAAAAAACCAAAATCATATACAATATGAAAATTTCCCAAATGATATGACTAAGCTTATAAGAGTGGGAGTTGATGAATTCATGGAAACACTAGATCAGCAACCTCATGTTATGAAAAATAACATAATTCATGTGGAACAAACTCCTACTATGAAATAAATTGGTGTAGTTGTGTACGTGGAAAATGCCTCCCACCATTAGTGTATATTCTAATCCCCTCATCACAGAAAAAATTATTAACTCCATTGGGAATATATTATATTTTCACTAATGCATATAGAAAGGGAAATTTGTGTTGTCCATTAATTTTATTAATAGTGAATCCAATTTGTGGTGGACACAGATCAAGAATGAAACGTTTGAAGAGGATATTGATTCCATAGAATGAGAAGAAATAAAGAAAATATTTTTTCAATAAATATGTTCCCCCAACTCACTAAGATAAAATAAAGAGGGTGTTCAATGGTCTAAATCAAAATAAAGATAGGTATACTGAGGTGTATGAGGAAAAATTCTCAATGCTATCACGATACATCTCTGGTTTGGTCATTAGAACCGAAAGTATGTTTGAATGTTTTTACTGGGTTAAAGAAAAGGCTATAAAAATAATTAGCAATTCAAGTCATTGATTACTGTGAGATATTGTTATTTATTCGCTAAAATTTTACAGAGTGATACATGAGTACCGGTGGTATCATTGTACTAGAGATAAAAATCATAAAATGGAGTTTTCTATGGAAGTATGAATAGATAAATCATACAAAGGAATAAAAATTCAAAATCCCATTTTTCAAATGTGTGGGAAAATCATCCTTCAAAATGTCAAATGGGATATGGGAGATGATTCATAGTTGTAAAAGAGGGGAATTATGCTAATCATTAAAGAATAAAATAATGAATCCCACTAATGAGGAAGTTAAAAAGAAGGATTTAATTAATTATTAGAATATGTTTTAGTGTTTCAACTACAAGTAACAATGGTATTAGAAATATAATTATATATTCCATGAGTTATTAAAGAAGATAATTAAAAAAAACTTCTAATGCCTATAGAAAAAGGAAAAAAAATTTCTATCACTACTATTGAGGTGGATCCCAACAAAGATTTGGTAAAATTTAGGATATTTATTAATTACCTAGTATAAACATAATATTTTCTTATTTTTATAAAAATTCTATAATATGTTCCATGTTTTTGGAGATATTAAAACAAGATAGAAAAATGTGGGGTTTGAGTTATCTCTGAGAATAAAAAACATAGTGATAGTTTACTCCCTTGAATATAAATCCTCCATAGTCAATGTTTATGGACTAAATATTCTATAAATTATCATATTAATTTTTTATATGATTTTGATACTATATTGGGAAAGGATTGGATATCCTTAAATAAATACAATATCAAATATTAAGATAGTCATATCACTATTAACATCACAAGTTATACTTATATTATATATATGTTTATGTAGGTGGATGAATATCCCTTGTAATATTCCATTAATTTGTGAAAGTTATTTCCTTATGAGAAATAACTTCTATCGAAAATAATTGATACAGAGGATTGAATAATTATTTAAGGCATGCCTATTATTATGGACTATACTAATGTATTTCTTGAAGTGTTACCTAGTAATCCTCCAAACTATAAGGTTGAGGTATTAAAAAAATATAAGTTATCAACCCATACCCATGAATCCTTATAGAATACAAAATATTGAGTTGGAATAGATTAAGAAGAGGTAACAACATAATATAAGAATATGTTTTAGATTTTTGAGAACTTCAACATGGGGTAAACTAGACCAATTCTTTAAAAACATGGATTGTTAAATGAATCTTTGGGTTGATTGTTATGAACTCAATAAAATATAATGAATAAAAATCCCTATTTACCATGTATAGAATACTTTTTTGTTAAACTAAATTTATCCTGGTAATTCTCTCTTGTTGACCGTCAATCAAGATAACAACAATTAAATGTGATTAAGAATGAAATTCCCAGATTTTCTGTTAAAATATGGTTTGGACACAATGATTTTATATTAATGACTTTAAAACTAACTGATTTTTCCATAATCTATATGGACTTGACGAAGAAATTCTTTATAGATTACATTAAAATTGTTTTTTAGTCTTTATATATGATATTCAGATTTACTCTAAAAGAGAGGAGGAGCATGAAGATAATTTTTAAACAATACTAATGTATTTTAAAGAAGGGAATATATAATAAATGTACAATAAGTGTGAGTTTTAGATGAAGGAAGTAGAATTTTTGGGATATATTATCACCAAAAATGATATATCTATAGACCCTTCTAAGAAAAAGATAAAATAAGTATAGTCCTAGACCGTAAACTATAATGGGCATTTGTTGTTTCCTTAGATTGGTTGGGCTTTAACTAATTTTAATTAAGAAACGTCTTGTGATTTTAAAAACCACTAAATATGAATACACATAAGTTTGTAATTTTTTTTCTAGAACAGTGATTACGAATAGAGCTTTAACATGTTGAAAAAAAGAATTTCCACTACACCATTCGTAACACCTCCATTAAGTGTTGAATATTTTTTCATATACATAGATACATTGAAGAATGGAATAGGATTTATAATGATGAGAAATGAAAAATTTATAGTCTATCCCTCATGGAAGTTAAAATTTAATGATAAAAAAATTACAACACATGTTCCGGACATTAGTGCATTGATCATCACATTAAATTTCATGTGAAATTATCTCTGTGGGGAGAAGTGTGAAATATATACGGACCACTAGAATCTAAAATATATATTCATATAGTTGGATCCAAATATGCATCATCAAGTAGGGTTATATCTATTAAAGTATTGAGAATGATCAATCCATTACCATATTGGAATAATAATAAAGTTATAGATGCTCTAAGTAGAATGTATCTGAAAGCAACATCATTGATGATAATTAATAAAGATCCAATATTCATATATATGGAAAGGATGGATATGGGAATTATTATAGGAGTAAAATAATTATTACTTTTTCCAATGATTGCTTATATATCCCTGTTTAAAATCATAAATTATGCTTAAAGAGATGAATTTTAAATTTGGAATAAGGTTCAATATACCAGAAAAGGATAATACTTAGAGTTCTAGGTTTATGGAGTTACATGATTTTGTTCAAGGACATTTGTACCAGTAAATCTAGAGATAACGAATTATCTATTAAATTATTCACATTGGTAATCCTTATCCATACACATAGGTAGCATGTATATGTATTGAGGTCTCTACGATAACTATTGGTAGGACAATATGAAGAAGGTGATCACCGAATATACATCAATGTGTATGGTATGTTAACATGTGAGTTATTAAAACTAAAATTATAAGGGGTTAATATATATATTACTCATAACAACATATAAATTTAAAAATGTAAATATGTACATTATCACATGTATTCCAAATAAAAATAATGAATACAATTCTATATGTGTTGTGGTGGAAAATCATAGAAAGGCTTATAACATCATAAGAATCTTAGTGTACTCCAAACATTATTAACATGAAAATATATAAATTAGAGATTTTTTGAGGATTCATTGAAAACCACTATGAATTATATCTAATTGAGATCCAATATTTACCTCCAATTTCTATAAGAGTCTCCAAATATAACTAATATTTAGTTGAAAATATGTATAAATTCTCACCCTCAAAATGATGGATAATCTGTGTAAATAATTAAAAAAATTGAAGATATGTTAACTAAATACATGATGGGATTCAAATGTTGATGGGATTAACATCCTAATTTGGTCTATTTCTAATAAAACAATAGATTACACTTAAGCATCAAAATGAGTCCTCATAAGTCCCTTTGTTGAAAGAGATGTATAGAAATTGTGTTTTTGGTTGTAGTTAGTGAACACCTGATTTTGGGACCTGAAATGGTTAAGGACATGATAAAAATGGTTAAGAACATTAGGAATCACATCAGGGTTACTCAAAGTTGAAAAAATTACTATGATAAAAATCATTGATGAGTCCTATAGTTTGAGGCTAGGGAAATATTAATCCAACATATATCTCCATGGAAGAGATTCATGATATTTGCGAATAGGGGAGCAATAATACTGAGGTACATCAACCAATTTGTTATTATTTATCACATTGGAGCATTAGATTATTGACTAGTTCTCCCAATGAACCTTTCTCAAGTACATGGCATGTTATATGATTACCTATTATAGAAGTACATACCAGTTCACTAACATGTATTTAATTAAGTGGTGGTATAGTTTTAAAATTATATCTTTTATGAGAATAATCCACTTATGTTATCTAATGAAATAGATAAAGTTATATATAACTAGACAACTCACCTAGTCCAAGTGCTATGGCAGAACCATAAATACGAAGAGGAAACATGGGAAATAGAGGATGAAATAATGTATAATTACACTAATCTATTTTCTTCTTATTATTTAATATGAAAATTTTAGGTAAAAAATATTTCTGGTGGGTTGAATATTAAACCCCAAATTTTTGAAAAGGATGACTGTTCTCGATAAATTTTGTGAAACTTTATACTAAGCCTAAGAGAACCATAATTATTTTTTTATCACTATAAGCTAGATATTAAGTTTTCATGTATATAGAATATTTTGTAATATATAAAATATATATAAAGATATTATTGCATATAATATGATATTAAACTCTCATGAAATAAGAACTCAATTGTCAAGGAAGACACTTTATTCTGTAAAAAAAATTTCCTTCAAATTCAATTCAATTACATTTTATGGGAAATTATTATAATTAATTTATTCTAAGCTTATAGATAACATTTATGGAATTAACATCATTAATAAATTAATACATTCATAATTAACATCGGGTGAATTTTTTTTATTATTTTTGAATGGTTTAAATTTTTAATGAATGGTGAAAATTAGAAAATTTTCAAATATTATGTTTTTTTTCATTAAATAAAGTAATTTAAAAGTTCCATGTTATTTTTTATTTATTAATAAAGATTTATATTAAAAAAATGTTTTATAATAATAATTTTTATTTCATTTGATGCATCAATTATCTAGATTTTAGTAAAATGAAATTTTTATGACTAAAAATGTGGTTTCTGACAAAATGTTTTAAGTTCATATAGTCTCTCAATTTATGGAAGCAAAAATAAATCATATAAATTATGGATTTAAATGAACTTATTTGACTATATATCCAGTTATATGAATACATATTCATATAATGTTGATGAAAATTCCTATATTTAACATTATAATGGATTATGCTAGAAAAAAATATTTAATGAATAACATTATTTCATCACATTTTATGGGTTTAAATTTAAATTTAATATTTAAATCTAAATTAATTAATTTTCATAAAATGGGTTATATATATTTGAAATTATAATAATTAATGTTATATAATACGTTTAAGTTAATATTATTTCTTAATTAATAGATAAAACTTAAAAGTCTGTTAGCAAAATTAATAATTAAACCAGTTTTCTGGGGGTTATAACAAAGAGGTAACAGTAGTTAAATTGATAAAATACACTTCATTATGAATGGTGGATGTGTGTATCGACCGTATAAAAACCTCCAATACATTATTTATCATTTTAGGCACATTTAATGATCATGGGATCCTATTATTGAATCATTTTTTATTCATATTAATTACGCTCCCTCTCACTTATAAAAGGGTACCACTTGACTTCTATTTTCCACACATAAAAATAAATTTGGACCAATAAAAACCTTTAAAATAAATTAAATAACTAATTTCCCATGTACTAGAGGTATTTTTAATTATAAATACAATCTATTGACACAATCCATATTTTTTTATTTTCATATAACACTATTAAAGGGTGAGTGTGGACCCAAAAACAAATATATCGATGCTTTAGGTATAATCAAAAATTTGTCGTTCAAATAGGAGGTATCATTCTTAAGAAATCATCATTATTTTAATTCTTATTACACCTCTATAGAATGTTACTTAATAATTATGATATTATAAACTAATCACCTCCCATATAATATTATGTTTTTATGTTAATATAATAACATAAATCAATATCCACTTTCAAAAAATGGGAAATAAAACCGTCATTCATTTGTATGGTGGACTACCGCCTCACAAAATGATGTAATTCATTTTCAATCATCACATACAACAATTATTTATGATGATTTATTTAATGATTAAATATTATATTAATTATAAATTAATAATTATTTAATAGTAATTTATCATATTCCTTCATACCTTACCATCATTTAATAAATGATAACATCGTTCGTTGCATTAAACAGTACCGCCTCTGAAAGCGATGTGATATTTTTTTATAAAGAAAACACTTAGATTGTATTTGTAAGAATATTTAATGAATTTATTTGTTATTTATGATGAAAAAATCATTATATGAAGATGAAAAAACAATTAATTTCATTAATTTAATATTATTTAATAATGGAAATGTCACTTATACGTACATACGAACTACTATCTCTATGCATGAAATATAGTTAATTTTCCATAACCATCATGGTGATTGGTTTTAAAAGTGTAATTTAAATATAAAATGATAAATTATTCATTATTATTACTCTGGATATTATTAAATTATAATATTTTTTACCTTAGTCATATTGCAAAAGTGATATTTGACATATGAGTTGAACATCATCAAAACATCCTTAATGAACCTAAATGATTATGTAATTAAGGATAACATGACAAAAAATAAAAATAAATGTAATATTAAAAATTAAAATGTGTTTATGAAACAAAATGATTAACATAAATGTTAAATTAAGGAAGATAATAAGAATACCTGGAACATTTATATTGAGTTAAGGGATCTCTCTAAGCTAACATTTCTTTTGGGTTGTGACCATTCCATCTCTATCACACTTTTTCCCCCTCTTTAATGTTATAGAATACTTATAAATTATGTATATATGTCTCTAAAATATATACCAAGATTAATGTCCCTTAATTTTATGGGATGATAACTTAATAAAGTTATTATACCCCCATACTTTAATATATTTTCAATTATAATTAATATAACTTTTTTCTAGCATTATTTATACGCAACACTATATTGGCTTGTGTTACACCCAATACCTAGTTACATCAATAGCATCTAAGACACATAATATCATTCATAGAAGTGAATATAAAATTGTGACACTTTATGACATATTAATTTTTATATTATATATTCCAAAAGTGCTCTTAAATTCATACAATCAATTTTTTTTAAGAATAAAGTATTAAAAAATCTATTTTTAAGCATAAAAAATTTTATTTTTCAAAAATATACTTTTGTATCCTCTTAATGTCACACTTATTATATAATTAATTTTAAATATTTTAGGAATTTTATTTTATAAAATAAAATTAATATTTAAATCAAAACCCCAAAATTATCATAAGATTATTTTTTAATTACTTATGTTGTTTCATTTGTTGAGGAATAGTGAAATTACCAAATTTTAAATAAAAAATAATTTTTGTCTAGATAATTTGTAATGAAAATTTATATTTATAATTATTTTTAAAGAAAAACTATTCCAATTTTATTTGTATTAATAAACTTTACCTCATTTGAATCATTTTTATGTTTAATTTAGATAAAAACACAGTGGTATTTTGAATATTTTCACATTAAAAACCTGCATTCCCGTCGCATCTGTGGGGTTATCATTAAATTAATGTCAACGAATTTTGTTAATTAAATTTTAAAAAACGGATATAGATATTTGGAATGACTATAGTATTTATATAATAATATGGTCACCTTATTTATTACTATAATGATTACTAAATGCAGGTAAAATTAATTATAATGATTAAGATAAGTACGTGTTTATTTAATGATTAAATATATAATATAAGGTGTGTAAATGACAAATAACTTGTCCAAAACCCCTTTTATGGATATATTTCTTCCCTAAATAACTTATTATATATTTGTTTGAGGTATTTGAATACTATTACATGAATGGGACATATATAATAAGTAAATTTAGGAAGATAGAAAAATAAAGAACATTCCATACCTTAAAAAATAATAAATCTTTCACAGATGAAAAACACCCTATTTTAAGATATAAATATTATTTTGAAAGATAAATTGGTTCTTTATCATTAAAATTTATTTTTATTTTTTGGATTTGATATAATTAATTTAACCACATAACAGAATCCAATGCAAAAATTAATTAGTTAATAATAAAATAAAATAAAAAATTCCAAAAACATTAAAAGTAATGTAAATTTAATGAATTATTTTGTTAAATATTGTTTAGATTAATATAACATGTTACAAATCTTTTTAATTAATATATTTTAATTATAATACTATTTTGATAGTTTTAAATTAAAATTCAAGAAAAATGTAAGAAATTATCGTTAATGTAATGTAGCCACAATTGATATTTTATTAATTAATTTTAAAATAATAAAAATACTACATTCTTAAAATTTATTATTAAGTGATAATAAATTTCATATATTTTCCTTTAATGTAAAATTAATCGTTTATAATTAACATATTGACCCACAAATAGTACAAACTATGTTAGCATGGTTATAGTTAACGTAGTATTTTTGGGTGTTATGTATGCTTCTATTGAATTAATTTCAAATACATATTATATTATTATCTTATAAATAAAATTTAATACATTATAGAAATTGGGTATTAATTCCATAATAGTTACCAATTTAATTTAGTCTCAATGGATGAATTAAATATTTTAGAAAACTAGTTACTGAAATGAAAAACCAAAATGAATAAAAGAAACTGAAGGGCTAAGGATGAAAAGGATAAAAATGATTATATTTTTTTCTTAAGGGAGTTTGGATTGACCATAAATACTATTTAGACTATAATTTTTTCCATTTTTAATAACATTTGGTAATAGTGACCTCCCAATACTATTTACATTTTTTATTTACAATAATGCCAGTCCTCCACTATAAGAAGGAATTCACTCTTCCCTTACTCACACCTCTCATGACAACCTGGATTAACCATAATATACCAAAATAATAGATAAAAACCTCTCCCATAATCCTATATGCCTATATTTTTGATTAAATCTAACCAAGATCATTTTTTGTAAAAACAAAATGGTGTGACCCGATGTAGAGGTATCGTTCTTCAACAAGCGCTTTTGTTTTATTTATTTCTAAACCACTATAATTATTCTTTTATATTTCTTATATATTAACCCAATTATCATAAATATACTGAGATATAGTTATATTTGGTGTAAAAATACACTCACACACTTCCATTAAAAGGGATATGCAGTCATCGTTCATCTGTACGGTGGACTCCTGCCTCATGAACTGATGTCATTCATTCTTCCATTACACCCATTGAAGGAAGAAATAATAATGTATTTATTATTTATATATTATATATTTGATATTGTGTATTTTAATATTCATAAATAATTTTTATATAACATATAACTTGATATTTTCTATTTTCTGTGAATATTTTAACTTAGTTTGTCGGCTTCTAGACTACAACCTCCTCAAAACGATGTCATTCATTGTTTCACTAACGGAATGTATTAAAGATGTTTTTAATTAACATATGTTCTAAAAATAAAATTTATATTAACATTTATTTAAAATATACATATATATCAATTAATTTTCATTCTTTTAATATGATAAAAAAATAGAAGTAGTGTTCATGCATACATACGAACTACCGTCTCTATGAAGGATGTATTTTATTTTTTATCATCAAAAACTATGTAATACTATAAATACATATATACAGAATATATATAATTTTTTTATAATTTATTAATTTTTCAACATTATGAAATCCCAATATATATAAAAGGGAAAAATAGTACAAGTCAAAACATACATGAAAAAAAGGAAATTTTGACCCGAAAGGGTAAAAACGATGAAATACTATTAACTAATTGGTTATAATATGTTATAAAAGGACTACATATTATATAATAAATATTAAAATTAAAATTTTATAATTTAATAACTTTAATAAAATCATTATATATGATTTTAAATATAATTAAACCAAAAGAGAGCGTATGGTATGCAATTTTCATCTCACTTTTTACATATGCGTGATTAGTGTCATACTCAAAACAGATTTCCTTGTTATCGTGTGTCTAAATACACTATTGATATATTATATCATGAATCCATTTATATTCATGTTATTTAATGTTTTACATTGATTTATTTCATCCAAATGATTTAACTTGAATTTTACCAACTTCTAAATTTTATCTTACAATATAACTTTCTTTTATGATTGTTAACTATATTTTAAAAAATCACTTTTCCATAATAAATTTTTATTTAAAATTATATTTATATGGGTTATACATGTTATTTCATGGAATTTAATATTATATAAACCGTATAACTATTTGTTATATGGTTTTTAATTATACTGTTATTTGATTGACTGGGGAAATATATATAAATATTTTACTTTATTCATTACAGATGTATGATAATGAACATTTTATGAATTAAAAATGACTATTTTATATATGAGTAATCAATTGGAAATGAATGAAATGGGTTGAGGACCAGTTAATAAACTCCCAATGGGTTGGGGACTGGTTAATAAAAGCTGTACGTGTTGGAGACTGTTTAATGAAAGAACGATGATGCATCAGTAGTCTCATGAGATTAATTAGTTGGAAAAACTATATGGGTTTATACCATATATGTTTTAACCATCTTGTGAAGGGTATTGAATATAAAGATTCCATGTTTATGGAGAACATGGAATCTATTGGTTATGCATTTATTTCATTTATAATTTACTGATTATTACTATCCTGGAGATTATTTCATACATATTATCTATTGATTCTGTTCAATATAACTTTATTTATTAAATGACATGTTTTTAAGTTATTTGACTTTATATATTGATTATTACCATTGATTATTTTTTACTTACACCATACTTAACCCTAAATGAGTATCTGAGATCACCTTTATTTTGTTTCCTTTCCCTAGGGTATAAAGATTAATTATTGGAATTAGTTTTGCGGATAGTGTGATTTTACTTATGTAATGTTTTAGTTTATATCACCAATGTAAAATGCGTTTCATGTATGTACTATGGTTTTATATAATTTCTAAACGTTTTGATCCATGGGAATTTGACTTTTTATAATCATGCCTAATAATAATGTAATGCATCATCTCCCACATTCTAATGATAGGCTGTTATAGTTGGTATCCAAGAGAGTTTATTAATATCCTTTGGAACTAGATTTAGAAAAAAAATATTTTAGGGAACATAAACCAATGATAAAATTTTAGTATAATTATAGAATAAAATACCAAAAAAATATTATTAGTAATATGCGATTATATATACATAAATTTTTTAATTTTATGTTAAGTATTTCTAATGTTTTGATATTTCACATAATGTTATATAATGATATGAACAAATATAGCGTATTTCATCAATTATAAATTGAACCTAGTATAAGGAATTGGAACCTCTCTTATGGATATGATCTAGTGAGTATAAAGGATCATATGTTTTATGGTATTAAGCCAATCATTTTAGGGGAACTAGTCTCCCAATCATTATTATAATTCAATGAAATAGTATCCAGTGAAAATACGATACATAATGAATTTTCTAAATATTATGGAGTTTGAGGGAGTTATGAGAGAAATATAATAATTTAATAAAAAGATAGATAATTGAATAAAGAGAATGAATGATTTCCCCACATGTGATAACTGATAAAAATTTACCCTAGGAAATGCTAGAATATACTGGGATCTTGTTATAAGTGTATAAAATAGGGTCCTCAGGAAAATAATGAAAAGGGTATAAATAAAAGACTACTACTTAATGTTTTAACTACAGTGAAATAAGTAATTATCAATATAAATTAACAAATTGAAAAGGGAATATACCTCCGAAAAAGATAAGGGATCATGGTTAAATATATGTTGTTGACAAAATATTAGTGTAATGATTAATTTAATTTATTTGGATTCAATAATTTAGTTATTTTAGTATTTTATTAGTAATATACTAGTTATAAAATTATTAAATCTGTACAGATTTTACCATAATATTGTTTCATTAAAGAGTTGAGAGAATTTGTTGAAAGGTTCCAAGAAAAGGGATTCAATGTAAATTTTAACTTCTTATAAAATATATGATCGAGAGAAATAAAACACTTTATGTCTTCCTAATACAAATATAATTATTATAAAATAAACATATTATTGATTTTGGATAAATTAAATTTGATAGTACCGACTACGATAAATCTGATTAATGGTTTTTTTAAAGATTAGTTTATTCACTAATTAATGGAGTATACAACATTTTTATATTTAATTAATATTTCAAATAATCCATTTTTAATTAAATAAAACGGAAGAATGAATTTTTCAAAAAAAATTATGGTAATCCAATATATTACCATGCTTCTAGAGAAAGTATGCAGAATGTATTCACATCATGGTATGTGAAAATTAAAATCTACTTCATATTATTTGGGGAATTGATGATAAAATCATTTTGGATATTCAGTGGCCCTATTAATTAGGTATTGGATCATAATATTTTGGATGGTTCACAAGGTTAAACATTAATCAAATGGTTTATATTTTATTGTGTAAATGGTTTTAGAATTTATTTATTTTTACTTCATGATATGATATTACCTGCGCTAATATATGACGAAGAAATAGATCAATGAAAAACCAAATGATAAGATAATGATTAGAGAATTAAAATATATAAAGTATATATAATCTGATATTTTCTTAGAGAGATAAATAATACATAAAATATTGTAAAATGATCATGAAATAAAAAATTTATACTATTACATTCATATCTGATGAATAAAATGGTGTTATAGATCTTAAAAAATATATCGTTTTGCGGCCATTAACATTCCATTGATGAATTAATTTCTCTATGATGAATTAATCTAGTTATTTACAGTTTTATTCAATGTAAATGCCTTAATTTACCTCATATCATATGATACATGGGATCCTAGTTATGTGACTATCATACTTCACTATATCCCTTATCAACAGTATATTTTATTAACACTATAATGATGTGGGTTTTTAAACCATTGAATTATCAAATATTAAACCCTGGATTACCGAGATCAAGTTTGAATTGAGAGGATGTAATTTATTTAATGTGGGGATAATTTAAATACCTAATATATTAAAAAATTTCCCTTTTTGATTAAATTTAAATTTTTTCTAGATTTCTTGATACACAATACTATGCTGGCTTCTATTACACACAATACCAAGTTTCTTTGATAGTGTATAAGGCACTCACGAGAATGCCTCTAAGTGTATATAAAATTTCAAGAATTTAAGTAAAATTTACTTTTATATTAAATATTAAATAAATTTATTAAATTCATCCAATCAATTTTATAGGCATACCATAAGAACAAAACCAATTTGATGAATAAAAAGTTATATTATTCAAAAATACAGTTTTCCACATTTTAAGGTAACAACATTTTTGAAACTAAATTTTGGAAATTATTTAATATTTTTTTAAAAACACATATTTTTTTATAAATTGAAATATAAAAACTAAATTAGGGTGATTTTTTTGTATTTTTCTATGAAGATTAACTTTTTGATAAATAGTGAAAATACCATATTTTAATTAAAAATTGATTTTCATCCAAAACTTTTAAAATGATAAATTATATTTCATATTTTTTTTATTTATAAATTAGTTTTTTATACATATATAAATATAATTTATGTCATTGGAATCATTTCTATATTTATTTTAGATATAAAATCATTATGACCTTTTAGATATTTTCACTTGAAAAGCCCCATTCCCATCACATCATTATGATTATCTTTAAATTAATTTTAGAAACTTTGATGAATTGATTTAATTTTAAAAGGATATAAATATTTGGAATAAGTATAATATTTATTTTCTATTAAGTTAAACCTAATTTTTTACAGTAACGATTACTAAATGGAGTTAAAATTTATTATAGTCATTAAGGCATGAACAAGTTTCCTTAATGATTAAACATTGAATATAAGGTGTGTAAATGTCCCAACACTTTTACAACACCAATTTTATTGAATTATTTATACCGTAATCACAATATTCCATAATTCTATTATTAATTGGGAAATTATTCTAGGAAATTGACTTATATAATATGATAAGAAAATAAAAAGACAAAAAGGAACCTTAATTTCATTTAAAACTTATAAATATTTTAGATATAAATAACATCATATTTTAATAAATAAATTTTATTATAAAATTTAAATTATTTTTTGTCATGATTATTTATTTTAATTTTTTTAAATATGACATAAAAATTTAACTCTTAACAAATTTCATTTCATGGATTATTTAATTAATAATTCAATAAAATAAATGATATTAAAAACATTACATGAAAAGTAAATTTAATAAATTATTATCGTAAATTATTTTTTATATGATTATGTATGTTATAAATTTGGAAAATAAATATATTTTGATTCCAATATTGTTATCATATACTTAAATTAAAATTAAATAAATAATGTAAAAATTTTAATTAATGTTATTCTATAATAAAGGATATTTTATGAAATGATTAAAAATTACTAAAAATACAATAATCATCCAAGTGTTTTTTGAAGTGATAATAAATATATTATATGGTATCTCAATGTACCAATTTAACTTTTATAATGGTATTATTTACCCCTAAATAGTAAATACATTAATATCATGGTTAGGGTTAATGTAGTGTTTTGCGTGTTATGTACAATTATATTGAATTAATATCCAAGACATTTAGGATTTTTCTCTTATAAATTACATATAGTATTTTATAATAACTGTGTATAATTTTTATCATAACTATAACATTAATTTATTCTCTATGTATGAATTTAAAATTTTATAAAACTTTATATATAAATGAAAACTAAAATATAAAATATTACAAAACATTAAGACTTAGAAAAAGAATAATAATAATAATTTTCGTTGTTTGTATCATGAGTGTTGATCAACAATTATTACCCTTTAATACATTATCTATCCATTTTATAATCACATTTCATAAGGGAGGCCTCCCAATAGTATTTACCATTCATTATTTATTAGAATGACACTCCTCCTACAATATAAAAAAATTCACACTTCTAATTCCTCATACCTATCAGGAATGTTTTTACTATAAAAATCCAACACAAATAATCTCAAAAAATAGGTACCCTTATTCTATAATCCTAATTATTTCTTAAATATAACCAAGGAAGTGTTTTGGAATAAACCCAAATGAGTTACTAGAAGAAGAGGAAATGTTATTCAATGAGCTATTTTGTTTTATTTGTTTATCCAGCCCTTCAATTATATTTATATCATGATAATATAATATCACAAATATATTAAATATACTAATACTTATTTATATTAATTGTAATACAAACAATTTCACACACTTCCATCAAATAGGATATGCAATCATAACCCATTTGTACGACGGAGTAACACCCTGGGAAACAATATTGTTCCTTTTTCCATTACCACCCTTCTTGATTGGAATAATGATGGAATTATTGTTTATATATTATATATATGATATTAATAAATACTTCATACTTCTTTAAGTTAATGTAACACATAACATAATGATTTCTATTTTGTGGGAATACGATAACTACATTTGTGATTGTGTCTGGACTACAACCTTTTCAAAGACATTTCATTTGGTGATGCACTACATGGAATTTACTAAAGATATTTTTAATTAAAATATATGATAAATTTGAAAATAATATGATAAATTAATTATAATATATGTATATATCATTTATGTTTCCTTTTTTGTAATATGACATGAAAATGGATGCAACATTCATGTGTACGTACAACCTACCGTCTCCATGAATGATGTATTTAATATCCTATATTCATGAATTATTGACTATTAGAAATAAACATATACTGAATATATATAATACCTAAATAATGTTTTACATTTTGGATATGTTTATATCATCATATAATCAATTGGAATAAAAATTACAAGGTAAAACAAACATGAAAAATAATTTAATTGCCCCCTGAAATGATGAAAATGATGAATGAAAATTAATGAACCTCTTATAAAATGTTATTAAATAACTATATATGGTATAAAAAAATCTAATATGATTTTTTATATGTTAATAACATTATTAAAACCATTATAATTTATTTTAAAATGTTTTCAACCAAAATAGATCATAAGATGGGATATTTTCATTTTAGTTTTTCTTATCTATGAGGTAAATGTAATATTCACCGCCTAATTATTTTTGGTGGTGTATATAATGTATCTTTTGATATATTATAACATTATTCCTTTTATATTCATGTTATTTATGTCTTAAATGTGTTTTCTCTTGAAAATTATTAATAGGTAAAAGATATATTGTAATCTCACTTTATTTTGTGATTCATAAGTTTCTATTTCAAAACTAACATTATCGTATTAATTATTCTTTGGAAATTATATTTATTTGTGATATCCGTTTTCTTATGATGGATATTAATATTTCATAAACAGTATACCATTTTTACATATAGTATATTACTTTGATCTTTTTATTTACAGGGGAAATATTGATAAATATGTATCCTTTACACATTATAGATATTTGTTGTGGAAAATTGATTGATAATTTAAATAAATTATTCAATATATTAGGAATTCCATAAAAATAAAAGACACATGAAGTGGATAAGTTAATTAATACCTTTTGGGTTGGGGACCAGTCAATACAAGATTTATGGGATGATGACTTATTAATGAAATCGTCACGATGCATCGGTAGCCTCATGAGATAAATAAGTTAGCCCAATCATATGGGTTTCTACCACGTATGTTTTAAACCATCCTGGGAAAGGTCTTTAAGGTAATGGTTCTATGTTCCCAGGAAACATGAATTTTAATATTTAAAAATTTACTACATTGAAAATTTATTTATTCTTACTATTCATGAGATTATTTCATAAAAATTTTATATGGATGCATTTAATACATAGTTAATTTATTAAATGTCATAATTTTTATTTATTTATCATTATATATTTATTATTATCATTGATTCATTATTACTTACACTATACATTAGCCATACAATGTTTCTGATCTCACCATAATCTGTTTCATTTCACCGCAAATATGAATATGAATACTTGGAAAGAGTTTCAAGGATGTTGAGAATTTACTTTTTTTATGCTTTATTTTCTATCCCTAATGTAAAATTTGTTTTATATATGTAATATATGTTTCCAAAACAACAAAAATTATTAACCCTTCCAGATTTTATTCTTCATAATTATTCTAGTTTAATAATGTAATGCATCGACTATTGGATTTTGGGGTCATGGAGTTACATATTTTCATTTCTTAAATTCCTTGATTATGATATTTCATTTGATAATGGTATGATAAATTATTATCAAAACCATTACCATTCCATTTGTTATTCGTATGTTGTGACTTATGATTTATATTATTTATGTGGCACATTTCAATCACGAACATGTTATGATGGGTGCACCCATACAACACTTTAAAGAATTGGGTAACGAATTTGTCTCCTGAGGCATAATGTATAAGATTAATGGAGAATACTAATTCATTATGGGACTTTATCCACCATGTAATTTTTCCCATGTAGTCATCCATGACTCGTTTTTATGTTATATTATATGTTTCTCCCAAATTACCTACATTACCATGATATTATGAAACCATTTTATTTATGTTATGCTTACATGTGATTACTCATAAGAATTTTCATTGATGATATGAAGTTATATATTTGACTCACATGTTATATTTATTTATCATGTTTTTTTCTTTATTGGGCTTTTCATCTAACCAATTTTTTTTATTATATCTCCCAGGTAATCCTATGTAGTTTTTGAAGCCCAAACAAAATTAATATTTTATAATATAGAATAATATAATGATGTAATGTTTTAGATTCCTTTTGATATATTATAAATCTATCATTCCAAAGACAGTAGGACTCATGTTCAAAAAGTTGTAATTAATATATGTTTATGTTAAGAAACATGTAATACTATGTGTAAAAGGCATAGTTTATTATACATATACATACACTGTGCATATCTTTTTATGACGATTACCTGGCGAATCATCACGGATTATCTAAACAGAAGATGAATGTTCATTCTCAAAATAGCCTCTAAAAACTAATAGATGATCTTAAAAGTTTACAAAACACATCATTATCCCTTTCTTGGCTTAAATTTAAAGAATTAAATAAAATATTTTAAACTATTGATTTCACATTATCCCTACTATTGGGATTTTTTTAATTGTAAATATGGATTTTTTAATGTTTTATAAATGTTTTATCTATTGGTTAGTAATATCATTCACTCATTCCCAATTTTCATATTTCATATGACCATATTTCCACAATACCCACACTAGTGATATACTTCTTCTATAGAAGAACCAACCATTACTATATAGAATTCAAACCCAGTTAATTATAAATTTCACATCAGGATCCAATGTATCATGGTCCTTATTAATCACATGAGTAGGGGAGAGATTACACATAATTAATTGGGAGGAATTGAAAAAAAATTATGAATTCAAATTGACTTTTATTGTTAATTGAATTGAATTGAAATGTCACAAATGTATAAAATATTCTTGAGTGGTCCTATATATTGATGACATAATTTCTCTTACATACCTTGAAATAGGTTTCCCAATCTTTGTGATGCTCTCAAGAAAACATAATCATCCAATTAAAAAGAAAATGATCGATAAAAATGATCTTAATAAAATAAATGTTTTCCTTTCTCTATAGCCATTAATTTCATGATAATCTAAATTTTCAATATGGTTTCACAAATAAATAATGGTAAAATTAGCAATGTTTCTTTATTATATAACAAATATAGTTGGAAAAGACCTGGAAAATGAAAAAATTCTCTTATATGGAGATAAATATCATTAACTAGTACCTATTTTTTTTTAAATGCTATAAATAAAATGATCTTTCTGTAAAACTGAAAATTCTATCACCTAGTCTATAAGAATATCTTATAATGTACTCATTATATACTATAAATTTTCATCTATTAGAGGATGATATTTTATGAACACGTTCAACATGGTTTTAATGGATTGTTTTATGGATTTCCCCAACCATAAGGTAAATCTTATATTTTGGTTATATAAAATTTAAATTGAGACACCATGAAATATCTCTACTTCCTAAAGATATATCATTATGAATTAATCTACCATATTCATCAAATAAAATGGAATATAGTTTTAAATCTTCATGAGTCGGTCAATAATAACCCAAAGGGTATAAATCTTTCATACCGTTATCAGTAATATAATGACAAAGCCTGTGGTAATTTGTTCCCATGAATATAAATGTATGGGTAATGACGTTTACATTTTTGGCAGCCTCCAATGATAAAACATTGCATATTTTTTGGTAATACATCACATAACATAGTATACCACCATCCACTTTATAACTAACTACAATAATGAATATTTTATTAACCTATATATTTTATAAATACCGGATTGGAGAGCCTACTTATAGTTAAGGTAAGATGGAATCACATGGACATGGAAAGATGTAGGGACTACAATCTGATATCAAATGTAAACCATCAAATTTATATCATATATAACTCCATAAGTTGTGTCCCCATCGTTGAGGTTTGACCTCATTATAATATAATTTATATTTCAATCCTCACTTATTTGACTAAATAAATAATTTAATGATTAATATTTTTTTGGAAGTAAAACTACAATATCATTTTTCAGCACATTCCAACTATATATCCGCAATTACATATATTAGTTTTCATTGGTCGTGGTATTATCTAAACACTAGGTCACATAAATTTGGATTTAATGAATAAAAATATGAGTTTCATTACATGGATATATACTCCATGTCAATTAAAAACACATGAATATATTCTATACACTTTCATTATCCCATGTTTATTGATTGTTGTAAGAGGATCCACTTAAATCTCTTTTGATGAGTAAACACAGTGATCTTGTCACCAAATAGATAGCTTCAAAATATTTATAAGGCATGGTCCACCAAAAAAATATAAATCATGAGATAAATATTTCTTTTATTTAATACTCAATTATTATGTGTTCTAATCAATGGTCCAATATACCTACATGGGAACCTAATCCGATCTAGATCTGGCCACATAAAACTACCACATAGCCCTCACATGGTTCTATAATGATAGGGACTGGTGTCAAGTCAATATGAGACTAGAGTTCCTTGAAATATTGACAATAGTATCCACTCTATTATAATGAAATTATTTCTCTTATAAATATAATACTACGGGAAATGAGATGTGATTAATCATTGAAAAATCTATTATAATATTATACTAATCAAATAAAAATAAAAATCTCAATAAAATGTGGTTTATAATAAATTATGACCTCAAATTTATTAGGAAATATAAATATTACATTTTATAAGAAGGGAATCATATTGATGTTTAATTTTTGTATCTATAATTTATAATATGGGAATTTTGAATAAATATTATGGACTCACAATTTTCTCAATAAGAATTATATTGACCATTAATGAAACTATTTCATGATATAATAAAATAATATGTCATAAATTAATCAAAATTTAATGAATACATGTATCTATAAAATATATTATATATCATTCCCATGAAGAATACTAGAGCATTTGTGAGACTAATGGTCGTAATCATGTATTCAATGCCTATGTAATAACATATAAATGATACTTTATGAAAAAACATTCTTTATAAGAAGTTATTTTTACCCAAATATGTAGTAATATTTAGATATACATTTGGATCCCTTGAAATGATCAATCATGGCGTCAATTAAATGAAAAAGGTATCAATACATTATTATTACTTGATTTACCATTCGATAATAAACACATTTTTTGAGTGTACCATCCTCTGTGGAACTGGAGTGGGCCAAGGTGTGATACTTTGACTTATAAACCCTTAATTTAAAACACAGCTTTTCAGAAAATCAACTACAATAATTATATTTGTGAAATCATATATGATTTAGGGGAAATATGATTTTTCACTAGTAGTTGGTCTATAAAAAAATAAGATTCCCATTTTAGTAGTATACAAATGAAATTTTCCATACAGACATCGGGGTATTAATCCACTATGTTGGGATGATTTATTTATTAAATTTACTCAATAGAATCCAAGGTTACCTCTACAATCATTTTATAATATTATCCTAACCACAATAACTAAATTTTCTACACTATACTCATTTGAATCATATTATGCATTGAATAACTGAAACCATCTTTAATAGATGTAAAACCTACTTACTGAGAGTATCATTCAATATGAGGATTGAATTTCACTATATAATCCATTACCAAGATGATGTAAAAGAAGTCCAATTATAAAAGGGTAAAATCCAAGAAAAAAGTGGAGTAATTTAAAAATTATGAAACATATAAAAATTTTATAACCACTATACTCGTATTTCATAATTGGTGTCTTGATGCTTATAACACGAGGCATGATTTCATTAAACATGATTAGATTATTAAAACCCTCAAAAAATAAAATAATGGGAATCACATGTTAGAAAAATATTATATTCAATTAGATTCATCAACGATGATACCTGACATATCTAGGAGATCAACCTATTTTTTTACAACACATTAGTAAACTCTAAAATGTTTGAGTCCACTATACCTGAATGATTTTTCCCTATTATTGAGGTAGTTTTCGCTAATGGTTTAGGGTGTTTTTTGAATCACTCTAAGTAGAAATATTTCTATGGTGAGAACCGCTCCCATGAGAGAATCATGGATGGTATTGGAAAGTAAAAAATTGGTTAGAACAATAATCATCAGTTGAATTCAGTGGTTTTATGCAATAAAAACAGATATGTACCACCCAACCATAGATATTAAAATATTGAGGTGGTTCTATACATTACATATTAATGTTTTCGAACAAGACACATTATAATTATCATGAATGTTACTATGACATGGAGGAATGAAAATTAATCTTGTTGATTCATTCATTGGCGTTCAACTACCCAGAGAGTAGCTCTCCCTTCTGCACTTATCCCCTAGACTAGAGTTCAAACATATGAAAATAACTGAAATAGTGTTCCCTTTAATGAGTATCCCGACATTTTCTTTATCTTTACCTAATACATAAATACTATGTTTGAGTATTTTTATGTTTATAAAACCAAAAAATATTGAATTAATGTTTGATCATCGACCCTATTAGAACATCCATGCCTCATGTGATTTACAAACTTCAAATTATCATAAAAAATGTGCTAGCTATATGAACCATGATATATATTATATCATTTAATGTTTTCATTTATTTAATTGAAATATTTCTTCTATGAAATACTCAAGAGGTATTCATGTTGAGTTTTTTCTAAAAAATCAGCAAACCCTCCAATGAATGACCTTTGTTAGATTTTGTTTAAATAGTAATGGAGAAACATTATTGTGAAATATCCTCAAACATAAAACTATTGGTTTAATTTTATTTTCATATGTGGTCACAAGGAAATCATTGTTTTTATTTTTCCTCCTAAGACATGATTCTTCTAACTTATATCATAAGACACCCAAAAATATAAGTGGGTTATACCATTGGAATTTTATTCAGTTATCTACATGATGTGGTTCTTAATGTTAATTTCTTTTTTTATCATCCATTAATACTTTCAAAATGATTTTGACCAGTTCTTGATTTACCTATAGTTCAGGTGGAACAAAATTCATTATAGTATCCTCTTACTAGTTTTTATGGTTTGTGGATTGTGTAAATTTCGTATAGTTTTAGTAAAACCATTTCCTAATCATGAATGAATACTATAATTCCATATATTTTCCCCATGAACCACGATATTGATAAATATCATTAAATACTAAAAGAATGATGTTGTTATATTGTGTAATTTTTTTTCTAAAACATGATTTTAAACTCTCATTCGATAAACCCATGATGATGCAGTGGCAACGAGGCTAAGAGTACGCAATAACCCGATTTGTAGATTGACTAACTTGAAAAAATGAAGTGTATTGTAAAATTGTTATTTATGAATTTTTAACATCTAAATTTGATGTCATAAAAAATATTATCTCAATTACTATAATTACATACAGATTGATCATAGAAAAATGATAACTTTTGTATCACTGTTTCCTACACACATTGTCTTGGGATTAACCGAGATTTAAATAACCTTAGGTGAGGTCACCTAGACACTAATTATTTGAATAAAAATCCAAGGGAAATATGAAAATGGGGGAATGATATTCCCTTATATTCACGAAAAAACAAAAATATATGATCACAAAATGGTAATGTAAATATAATTCATGAAATAAAATAAACCAAAATGATAATGAAAATAAAAAAACGTAACAATATGAATACAATATATACCATGCCTATAATACCCAGGTAATAAGATAATCCATTTAAATGATGTAACACACCACTATTATCTCATAGAAAAGATTAAAATCGTTCCATTACATATATCATGGAATATAATATCTCCATATCCACCAAAGTGCATATGTTATGGGTGACTATACAACCCAATAGGTAATTCGAATTTATTTCCACACATCCCCCTATGAAAATAAAATGATTCCACATAAAAATATTTTTTTTAAATAAACATGTATAATATAATAAGAGTATAAAATGGATAAAGTGCAGAAGTAGTTATAAAAACTCACACCACGAAGGTGTCCCATGAAAGGAAAATACAAGCCAATGAATGTTCCCAATGAATGAATTTAAATAAATAATTAACTCTGAATAATAAATACTCATGATAGATACACACCCCTACATGACTTACTCATCACATGGTGGTATAATATAGTGTCCCCAAAATCCGACATAAATAACCATGTCCAAACCAAAAAAGCCTTGATATACATCCTGAACTCACATATCCATGTTGATTCTATGTACTACCACCAAATCATTACTTGTATTTAATAATATCATATATCAATTTTATCAAACACATTATAGGAGAGAGACCAAACCAGTATTTAAAAATCCACCGCACTAGACGTTTTCCAAAAAATATTTTTCCAATCATGCAATTAATAAAAATCAATATAATTTCAGAAAAAAAAAATAATTATAATTATAAAAATAAAAGAGTGGTGGAAAACAAACCTACCACCAATGATATTATTCTGAATAATTATTATATTACCATGTAAATTAGGTCACTCCTCACCTTCCCTTTAATGGATCAGAAAAAAATAATTCAAATTTCAACATAGAATTTAGATTTTTTCATTAAAACCTTGGTATAGAGTTCCTTCAAGGAGATAAAAATAAGTTAAATATAGATAGGGATAATCATAACATGTACATTTTATTTATTTTCTCCAATACTCCATGATTAATTGAAAATATCATCAGAAATGAATAGATTCCCCAAAATCTATCAATTGAACCCAATGGATTGAGAGGTATATTCATAAAAGAAAAAATTAGTGTTTCATGGGAAATTAGATGCTAAAATATAATTTTCAATACTCATTCATATCGCATAATTGAGCCCTGTGGTTTTGAAAACCACATTCAAACCTTGTGAATTGTAATTGTACTGGAAATTGTATAATACCATTGTTATTATATGGTTTACTGAAATTAAGAACCAACCATGAACATTTTATGAGGATATATTTTCATATCTCAAGACTAGAAAGCGAATGTGTATAGATTCCCCTATCTATTTTTCAAATGTTCACATTGAAAATAGCCTTAAAACATATTAAATCCAAAAAAATATTTAAAGACTCAACAAAACCCCTTTAATTATTTAAACATATTATATTAAATGGTAATGTACCAAAAAATGGTGGTGAAACATATATGAATCTATTCTAATAAATATTTGGTCACTTTTATTTTTATAAAAATCATCCATGAGTATATGTTCATCCAATGACCCAAGAAAACCCAAAATGCATGCCTTCAACATAAACCACATTTTTTAATATTTTATCTTAGTTTTTCCCTCCATCTATATATGAAATATTTACTAGTATACAAATATTAATTAACAACATTACCCAATCTCCACTATATATGATATATAAAATTATAGTATCAAGAACATATAATATAATGTGTTACTCTATGTAAAAATACTATTTTTTCAACATACATGTGAGTTATATGGAGAAACAATTATTTTTAAAAGAGTAAATGTGTAAAAATAATCAATTAATCAATTATAACCTAAATTTATAATTGATTTTGTCTATTAAAGGTAATATTTTTATAAATTCTATGGATTTATATTCTAAATTCTGCTACCTAATACTCAAAAACTATATCAAACTGACCATTACAAATTTTTCAACTTTACAAGTTGATAGGTAAGGAATATGGACACATTCTCTTTCACAGATATTCTTATTATAGACGAAATATACATACAAAAAATAGTATGATACTTTTTTTTCTACTCAATGATGAATTTTTAGTAGTGAAATAAAAAACTTATATCTTCATTATATAAATTATATGGAACCGAATTATATCATAAAAAATGTCTTCTTTCATTCTCACACTCCAGAACAACACTATATTGAATAACCCTAACTAATATATTACATTTATACCATAGTATTTCAATCAATAATTTAAATTATCAAATTGTATTATCCTAGATATGGAAGGTTCATTGTTTCATATAAATAGAATAAATAATACATACCCAATATCTAATTATTATTAGACTATAAGGAACCATATGAATAATTCACATTATATTCAAAATATAATTTCATAAATCACATGGTAATTAGTATAATTATCCAATTATACATTATTACTTATTCAATAGTCTTATTAATTACCTTGGTAAGTGATAAAAAATATGTAAAGGGTGGGATGCAATATTCAGCAATGTATAAGATATCATATAAGAAATAAGATCTGTGATTATAAATATAAAATAATGAAAAAATTAATAATCAAACTGAAGTAATATTAAAGAATTAATGTGAATTATAATATGCATATATAATCATTAATTAATTAATTAATTAATATCACTATAATGGTAATATATAACACATGTAAATATAATATATCATTGAGTACTTTTTTGAAGACATCATACACAAATAGTTGGAATAGACCTAATATAAAAATTATTTATCAAATTTGACCAACTAATTCACTAGGAAGATATATATTAGTCCCTAAAAATTACATAACTCACAAAATTGATTCAATAATATGAGATAATTTTTTATAAAAAACATATCATAATGCTTAACATATCAATTCAAGTTTCAGTAATTTTACATACATGGTTTCTTATATAGAATAAATATATATATAATTAGATAATTATCTATCCCCAATCAATATAGTGTCACGTATATATTGGTAAATAGTATTTTAAATAATAATAATTCATAGGGTATTTATAATAGTAATCAATATTTTTATAGTATTGTTATATTAAAATTTTATTTGTATAGTAATAGAATATATATCCTTAGGAGATAAATCCAAGGACCTAATCTTATCAAGACCTTAGTGGTAAATCATTAAGGCATAAAATATTCATATAAGAAGCCTTATAAGTTGACTAATAGCCCACTTATCGAGAATTTACCTTTTAGACTATATTTATTCAGCATACATTCTTATGGAGATATAAATTCTGATAATGGTATTAATTGTGAACATAATACAAGGAATGATATTCGTAGAATTTTATTGAAATTAATTTATGATATCATAATGAGAAGGAAATGATGGATCGACCCCCTAAAAGAAACTTCATTTTCTCAAAACAATAAATACATTTAAATTTTTATAATGGATTTTGAATCTTTTAATTATTTTGGCATATTAACACTTATAAAATTAGAATAATAAGAAGTTACATATAATATCTCATATATAATAAATAAAATGGATGTTATAATAATATAAATATACACTTATATGAGTATGTAAATTTATTTTTGAATAGATTATAATAGAGAAATTATAATCAATGTGAAATTGTGTACTCTTAGTATGGAATAATGACATATGAAAGTGGCATAATGGCTGGGAATGATAAATATATCAAGGATATTATATCCACAAGATTATAGTATACATAAAATATAAGTATTAATCTATATTATGTTTTAATTTAAATTGTATTATAAAAAATTGTAATATATAAGAAATTAATAGGGTTTATTAGAAACCATTTCATTCAAATCCCCATGATTTTATAGAATGACATTATCCCATTTATGAACATTAAATTTAGAGAATAGAATTAAAGAGAGGGATAAAACTAAGATAATCATGTTATTTTTGTGGATAATGGAATGGTGTTGTGGATATTTAGATGTGATATTTCAAAAAATTTCATTACAAATTTGAATTAGATAACAAATTATATTGGAATCATAGAGATTTTATGTGGGTTTTGTATTTTATGTGTCACGACCCCCTCCCCACATTGTGTACCCATCATGGGTTGGCAGTGTGAGAAGGGAGATAATGACCCCTGAGTCCCGCCTCCAGTAGGCTCCGAGTTGGTGACTAGCATTGAGGGTATAGTAAACACACAAATGGGAGGCATTAACCTCTAAAAGAACACATGTGGAAGACATAGATAAGATAGACACCAAACAACTCAAACTGAAATATAAAAGAAACCCAAGTTCATATATGAAATTACATCAAAAAGTACTACAACTAAAAGGGAAACTACATGTACCCAAATGAAAGGAAATGATAGATGAAACTACAAGCCCAAAAAACTCTTGCAACCACAAGCTAGTAGTAACCAGCCTGATCTCAAACCTACTCCAAGTGACCTGAAAAATAGTTTATATATATGTTGGGTGAGTATAACAATATACTCATTAGGATACTCCCCAAAGCCTCTCGTACAAATGTAATGAAAGCATACTAAAGCACAATGAGCAACAAGTGAAACTAACTCGTCGCCTAAACAGGTATACTAAGTTACCAACCTCACCATGGCTACTCTCACCAAGTAACACATAAAAGAATATATCATACAGTAATGAATATCAAGGGTACCCCTCTACTAATTCCCCACTAGTTTGCCACTTTGGCCTAACAACAAACGTCATGTGAATCTCTCTCCAAATGCTTGCCCGTATACACCTGGTCCACACTTTACAATTTGCACCATGTGTACCACAAAGGCTTTCCCACAGACACCTGGGCTAAGCACCACAACATCCTCACAACCAAAAGTAACTAGGTAGTTTCCAAGAGCCACCACAACTCACATAATGTGTATCAGACATCATGTATTATTCCTCACGTCAACACATCCCATATGCTAAGTAAGGATCCTCAAGACATTACAACCTATACATTTTTCACCTATAGTAGTATATAGGATACAATATCCAGAATATATGTGTGTGAAATAACCATAAGCCATTACATCCCTCTACACACATATATGTGGAAAACTAACCAATGTGCCTACCAGCACAAGTATCTACCAAGAGAAGAGAGCAGGGTCAAAGGGGGTAGTCATGCATTCATCCTCCCATCAGAATGGTGGGGAAAACACCCCCCAGGGCTTAGAGTCCCCGAGGTGTCAGTTTCCCTTACTGATAGGGTGGAGTAGCGTATAGAACCGCAAAAATTAAAGAATATATATCTCTCACAACCACACTATGGGCATAACCTAGTCTTGGACACAACTTCAGCTAATGTCTCTCAGACTCATGGATGCCACTTCTAAGACTAGCTATCCTATAAACACACAACCAGTTAAAGAACATCATTAGGTTACATCATTCCATGTTTTATTAATTACACATTACATTAACTAATTATTCACACATTAATTAACCATGAACAAAACCACATTAAACTTCATTGGCAAACACCAAGGGTCCACTTTCCCATTTTCAAATTACAACCTCATCATTTTGTTCCAGCAAATTCCAACCCTCTTGGTTAACACCATTTAATCAATCTTACATTACTAAAATTACTTTCCCATATTCCCAGGGATTCTTGAAAAGATTCATATACTAATAAACACAATGTGGGCTCAACACGGTGAGTAGATATGCTACCTATTGAGTCTTTTCCACCTATAGAAAAAGCATAGACCCATTCTACCTCGAGAGGCTAAACACAAAAGCTCGTGGCATAGCCCACGTTTCTTCGCCTCCTTCGGAAGAAGGGTAAGCAAGACCTGCTTCCTTGAGCAGTGGGGAAATGTAAAGCATATAAACAACCAAACAAAACCACCATCATCCAGCCCTCAAATTCATCCCATTCCATCCTCCCTGGTGTCCTCCCTGACACCCACATGCATAAACCGATGCATCTCGCCACTCTAGGCGTCATCCACTACCACAAAAACAAGGCATACCTACCTTTACATATCAAAACACCCCTCCAGGGTCACATCACAGTACAAGCAGCAGGAAAATAGTCATCACATGAAATTGGCTCTTGGACTTTTAACAATGCATACATCCATCGTACAAAATGAGAACTTGTGGCTCCAAACAACAAGGCATTTGACCTTACAAGCAAGAGGTTAACTCAGAACCCTATCATGAATAATATTTTTTTCAACAACATGTTCTTTAATCCCTCTAGAATTAATAGATGAAATTCATAGGTTCCAATTCTAGGAAACCTATTCATTATGCTATCACAAAATATTTAACATGCTTACTATGATAATTTATTTAACATAAAATTAGAATAACTACAAGAATGGAAACAACCAGATTCATTTACATGCATCTTTGTCTTTAGCCAATAAATTATTGATTAATTCTGGATTTATGTTCTTTATCAATTTCCATCAATAATGATCAAATAATAAAAGAAAGCTTATATATCACTCTACCTAGAAAAACATGATTTAGACCGTTATCATGGCACAAATCAACAACATCCGATCAAACCAATTATTTTAATCTGGTTCAAGTATTTAATTAGGTCAATTTCATTTTGATCCAAAGGGCTAAATCATGAAACACTACAATTGCATATAAACAATTAGGGAAGCCAAAAATCCCTTACCTTGATCAGTTCCTCGTGTTCTTTATCCACACAACGTGTCACAATCCTCCTCTCGTGACAACTGCATCCACCCGAGGATGCCACGATACGACATCACCAACCAAACCCCAAGAAAAACCCGTTATAAGCATGTAGATTACATGCGATAATATGGAATAGAGGATATGAGTATATGAAACTCAAAAATACGACGATTCACCATACCTTATATCGAAGATTGATTGACACAACATGGTTGCATCAAAATAGAGCAGAACTGATCAGAGGAGTAGGGTTTGATTGTGAAACTCAAACGGGACAGATTTAAAGGTTCTAGCGTCTCATAGCTGAGAACAAAGAGGATGAACAAGGTAGAATGATATCTCGTTCCTTTTTGAAGATTTAATGGAGCGACAGTTTAAGATGCGCTTAATTATCCATTAAAAGCAGATCAAATTTACCCATGCGGTTTGACCAAGTAAAACATTCCAAGAAATAGGAATAATTAATATAGGATTTAAGGCCTTTGAAACAGCCTTAAGAGCCCTTAAAATAATGTTGTAAATGTATTTTACCTCAAAGGAAATGTCAAAAGGGGAAAACTATAGGAATTTGGAAACATTGTTAACCAACCGTTATTGTACATGAAACTGATCTGTGAGACCGGTCTATCATACCGATCTGTGAGATCGATCTATCAGACCGATCTGTCAGAACGATCTGTCAGACCGATCTGTAAGACTGATCTGTGAGACTGATCTGTTAGAACGATTTGTCAGACCGATTTGTCAGACCAATTTGTGAGACCGATCTATGAGACTGATCTATGAGACCGATATGTGAGACCGATCTGTCAGACTGATCTATCGGACCGATCTGTCAGACCGATCTGTCAGACCGATCTACGAGACCGATCTGTGAGACCGATCTGTCAGACTGATCTTTCAGACCGATCAGTGAGACCGATCTGTTACTATTCATAAAACTGGAAATACTGTTCACAGAATTGGAAAATTGGAAAAGTGTTGGGGAAAAGTCACCTTGACCTCCCAGAACACCTCCAACACCATGTTTTCACATATTAATGGACCATAGAGTTCCGGGTAATTACATTATGTGAGATATGGAAAAAATATATGTTACTGTAGTAAAATCTATTATAAACCCAAAAAATCGATATTGATTATATATATATATATATGAATTTATATATATATAATTCATTCCATATTATATTTAATCTATTTTAAATTATTTTATTTAATTTAATTACATATATTAGTAATTAATTATCAAAAATAAATAAAAATATTTATATTATAACTTATTTTTTTACAAAATAAATCAAAACAATTCAACAATTTTATTAAAATAAGTTATGAAATAATTTAAATTAAATATTTAAATAAAAAAACATAATTCTTTGTAAAAATTTATTATTACAACTTTTCATTAAAAATGATGATTATATTTTTATTTCATATAGTAACATAATTTTAACATAAATGAATATTACATATTTATTAATGGAAAATATATGATTTTAAATTTATAATACATCATTAAATATTTATTTATATATTGATTTTAATTATTTTCATATTGTTTTATAATCACTATATTATGATGGTTACCTTTTATTTTTACCACTTTTTTAACATTCTATACTAAATAATCATAGTTTATTTAACACAATATGGAGCTATTGACTATTTTATTCCACCCCAATAAATTGGTTCACCATCTAAATTCATGTAATAACCCGCTATATGAAAAAATGTAGATATATATTTACCATTTCATTCTAAATATTCATATTTACATCATTTATTTTAATGTTACACTAATGAAGACTAACAAATTACGTCTTATAATATTTCACCACGTTACGATACATTTCATTAATCATAATTATTTAATTATCTATTTATATGACATGATCGAACTATACTTCATTAAATCTAATTACAAGCGTTAGTTCTGAAAACAATGTTATTAAGATGAATAAAGGAACAGTTCTATGTACTTTTGAGATGTTTGGAAGAGTAACTAAATTATGTGAAATAAATCCAATAATTTTTAACATATCAAAAGAAAAAACATGCTTCAGATACAATTACTTTTTATTAGTAAAATTTATCACTCCTTTAACAAGTAAAAACTTTAATAAAAAATGCTCATAACCTAAAAATCCATTAACATTCATCGATTATTAGTACAATATTTATATATACTTTTTTATTACTTTGATGTATTTATAAATATCATAAACCTTAACATTTACATACCTAATAATTTTAAACCCTATTATGGGTGGAACCAATGCTTAGTGGTTCTCTACTCCACATGACATCTTGTGGAAGAGCATAAATACATACGCACCAATATTTCTGTGATATTTTTCATGGAATTATATTCATTTTTAGTTATAATTATTTCTTTAACACTGAGTATTCCATTAACCCAATCCCATAAATCTAACAGAAAATCAATATGAACAAATTATCTTGTATGGTCTATTCCCATTCCTATTCTCCTAAAAAATAATTTCATTTATGGTTCACAACAAGATAAAATCACTTATCACCTCTAGTATAGAGAACCACCACCATCACATCCACAATCAAATAATATTGTTTCAAATCGATTCATCTTTGTTTATTTATTATTTTTTATACCCTGTATACTATATTAATTGTTTAATAAATGTTAGGACTCTTATGGTTTCTTATTATTTTTTAAAATCTAAAGTGAAAAAAATTGTATTTTTATCCATCAATTTCTCTAAAGTATAAAATATTTTACAATATAATATTTCATAGAATAACATATGTGATGATACTAGGGGTTTATTAGTTGGATTTCATTTACAATAAGTGTCAGAATATGATAATGGAAATCATAGAAGTGAAACTCATGGATAAGCCTATAATATCTAATAGGGTGTCATTGGAGTCAATGTAATGGAGAAAAAAACCTTAACATCAATATAAATCAAGGACATTATTTATGAATAAATATCATAAATATTTCTAACTATGGAATTAGTGGTATTCATGGTGTCCATAATCTAATTTTTTCCCTATATGATTTTTGAATATTTCAGGTAATTTAGAAATGGTATATGTAATTGGCTTGTAGATGATTTGAAAATGATTGAAACACCACACCGTGGTTATCTTGTACATGTCCTGATCATATTTATTTGAAATGGGAATTCTACGTAAGGTTTCATATATATGTTAATGTATTGCTACAATAAGATGATATGCAGAAATAGATAATTAACCTTGTTCATATCAGTTCCCATAACCACCCCTGTTACACATAAAGGTACATTGAATTTCATGCTTTACAGTCATCATCAATATGTGTACGGTTCCAAAATATATGACTAAAATGTGATAAATTGAATAAAGTATTTGTTACCTACATAAACGTTTGTCATTCTAAAAAAACACATTGAAATTTGATAATATTATTGAATTTATAAAGGTATTTTGGAATGCTGAATAAGGTACGTAATAGTCTCTTATTTAAGGAATGCATGCATAAGAGTTAGTTGTGCTATTGGTTGTAAGGTCAAACCATGAATGGCATAGAAGTATGAGTTTAAAAATTATTTATAGAAGTAATTCCTATATATGTATGGTTATATCATCCTATATATAGTGATATTACAGAACATGAAATAATTTCTTCACCCTCAATAGTGTTTGGTGTATTTTCATGGATCTCCCTATTAAAATATGTCCATGACATAGCTCCTAGATCATGCATTCTAATATGTAATTTTAGAACATATAAAAATATGATTAAACTGGAAACATCATGCCACATGGAATGGAAACATAGTATAAACCTTGAATGTTCATCCCAAAGGTGTTTGAAACATAATGGTAGAGGCTATAAAAAATTATACATATCTTGAATGTGATTATGAATAAAATAGAACATAAAGTATCATGATATGATAATTGATGATATAAATATGAAATATTTAGAGGATTTAGTTATAATAATATTGATAAAGAAACACCCAATAAAAATAGTAACATTATATGATCAAGGTGAGTAAGAACAAGGAAACACCATTGTTGAGGATTCGAATCAATGAAATGACAATTCATAGACTATCTAAAAGATAACATTATAAATTAAATTGTTATTTTTTTCACTATTTAAAAATTTGACATAATTTGATTGTCCCATTACTAGCACATCAAAAATTCTCTAAACAATGAATAATATATTATTATGAAAAGAGGGGAATTATTTAAAAATATAAAATTATGAATATATTGAATGGAAAGATTATAAGAATTAGTAGTAGTAATTATCTAAATTATATAATAGATTTAAAATAATGATATATCCTTGTGTTAGAAAAGGAGGTAGTATATTATATATATTGTTTCATACTAAAAAATATTGGAATATTTGAGTGGAAAGACTCAGAGAAGACAATGGTATAACACCACTATATTTGTCTATTAAAGAAATATCCAAATAAGATAATTAAATTATAAAATTATATTAATCTAGAGAATATTATTTTATAATGATTTATATTATCAAAATATTAATCCCTATAAAGATGAATATACTCTTTTTTGTAATTTGATGAGGATAGAATGGAATAGTTGAGGTCTATATAGTATCAATCTAGGCATTAAGATTCAAAACAAACATTATTTATACATTTGTCAAAGAAGGAAACCCTTGTTTATAAAATGAAAATACCTTATTTTAATTAGAGTGCAGTGGAGATAAAATTGAGAGTCCAAATAATCAATATTATTCCATTATAGAACAATGTTTGGGAATCTTACCCTAGCATGGAATTATTGGGACATAGAAACATGTATCAACTAAAGGTGAGTATATTGTATTCCGATATAATGAAAATTTACAATGGGTATCCTACTTGGATTATAGCTTAGTGGTGAACAATGTACAATAAATTTTTTATAGAAATGATTAGTATTCTCTTTTTTTTGTCCGAAAGGAGATAAGGAATTACATGTTGAAATTGTTTTATTTGACATGTGAATATGATATGTATGAACTAGTGGAACAAATGAAGAGATTTTTTTAATCATAAAACATCATAATTTACAAATAGTTCTCTTTGTTTGATTATGATAAACATATTCCCAAAATATTAAAATGAAGGATAAATGGTTCTAAGATAATTTTCAATCTATAACTATATTTTTTTGTTTTTTGTCCACATTGAATCCATTATAGGGCCTCGATTTTTCAGGGGAACTAAATTCTGTGTTTGGAAGAAGAAAAATAGTATATTCATCTAGTATTATGAAAATGAATTCAGGGAATACATGTTTTGAGATGTTTATTTTCCTATTAATAAATTGTTAACTGGATATTCATAGATATTAATGTTTCTAGAAAGTAATTTTATAGTACATTGTATGAAAAAACACTCATTTTACTAATTCCATCAAAAAAACTAAAAAATTGGAAGTGATGTTTATAAAATAAGTGGTGGAAAAGAATGTTAAATGTTTATGGTAATATTTAAAATGTATTTTTAATGAAAAATAATCAAATAATAATGGAGGGGAATGACTTATGTGAAAATACATAAAGAAGAGGACTAGAAAACAACTATTGAGAGATATGATAGAACAAAAAAGGGAAGTAGGATTAATATCAATGATATGATTCTTTTTAGCACTATTATACATTAAATAATTATATATAGAAATTAATATTCCTCTTCTAGGAATAAAATATGGGATTATTTTATTTAAGAATTGGAAATGACATCACATCTTCATTAAAGAGCATATTTGTGCTTCATTCAAAAGGAGATACAAGCCATACATGAAATGGTGGATAAATATAAATTTTTGCATGAAGTAAACTATACATTATATATTGTATTTCTATTTAGTATAACAAATTAATGAGTTTTTATGTATGTTTTAGTGTTTATATAATAAATATTGGTGAAAATGAAGGGCTAAGGTAATATACATGAGAAATATGCACAAGAGATAAAAAAATAAATTTCCATAGAGATAGTGATAGAATATAACATTATTTTTCTTAACACAGAAAATCTAAAGAGGATAAAATATTGAAAAATAGATGAATAATTATTGGAGATTATGGTTTCATAACTACATAAGAATTATGTGATGATCAAATAGATTTAATTAATGTCCATATCCTGAAAGGGAATAAATAACCAAGAGAGTCCCTTTAGGACTAAATTAAACAGTAGAGTATGAAAATTTACAAATCAAGAATAATTTAATAAAATAGAAGTAAATTATGGACAATGAAGAGAATAGTCTAAAAATAAAATATTAATATTATTTTAATATTTTTGAAAATTGGGACACAATTTGGTGTGTGTCCATAATCATAAGGGATAAAAAGAAGAAGAAAAATTGGCATATTAACATATGAACCATTGCATAAAAATATAAAGTATAAATTTTTAGTAGATCATTACCTATTCTAAATATTTTTATATAGAACAAAAATTATGTTGGAAATAAGTAAAAAAATATATAAAAAATCATCCATTCCTATTATATTAAATAAATGAATTTACATCATATAAAAATATCTTAATCTATAAACCAAAATAAATATTTTGGAGGAAAATAAAATATAACATCAAAGGTATAAGTAAGAAAAAATAATGGTTCCTTCATTGGAACCCATGTGAATTTAAAGAAAATATTCTCAATAAGATATAAATATGTTACTCGAATTGAGAGGAATATGAATGAACATGTTTATAATGTGTCACCAAGGAAAAGTAATTATGATGTGCGACTAGTTGATATAGAAGAGGACATACATGAGGCATAAATTTATGGTTTCAAAAATGGTTAAATAATGTAAGAGGTGACCTATTTTCGATGATCACCCCTCTGGTGAAATAATAGTGATGAATGATTGATGTTAAATGATTCAATAGAGAAAACATGTAAAATTGTGATTATAATGGAAATAATGATGGAACCAAAGATATTTAAGTTTAATAATTATATTAAAAACATCCAAATTGAAATACATCATTTTCTAAAATATCATGAATAACAACTTCAATATTTTAGAGGAATGTTGGAAGTAAAGGGTTGGTTAATAAAGAAAAACCACATATCATAATTGGAGGTTGTTATGAGTTACACTAATCTCCAAGTGTTGATCATTTATAATAAAATTTGGACATGGTGTATCCTTAAAGAGGAGATAAATTCATAAAAAGGAAGATATAAATAAGAAGACAAGTTTATATGCTAAAAAAAGATTTAAATCAGATGAAAGTAGAAAAAATCATAATATGATTCATAATGATTGTAAATATAAAATGTAATCAGGATTTAAAATTGATATAATGCTATAAAAGATTGAAATGAATTAAAAAGTTTTTTTATGAAATTAAATTAGATTTGCATGTTGAATATGGTGTTTCTTTAGATGAAATGGGAGTTAAAATAATGAATATTAAAATATATGATTAATGTGGTTTCATGGTTTAATATGAAATATCCAATGTTGTTAATCCTTCCTTGGGGATCATTATGTAATATCATGTTATGTATCAAGTGGTGTCAAAGAAATAAATGATATATAAAACTCCAGAATAGGATAAGTAATACCATCATTGGATTGTATTTTTATTTTTTTAGGTAATAAATATATAGTATTATATTATTTTTTTCTAGATACAAATAAAATATTGGAATGGAAGTGTTAAAATTATCGTATGGGTTTATTAAATTAGATATTAACCTAATAATTGATGTAAAAAGGTGGATTTATTTGGGAGAAGTTGGTTTGAAGCACATGAAGGCTATTTAGCCACATTAAGAAATATGGAATCCCTATAAAGTTCTGAGGAGCCATGGATATGAAAGAGTATCATAATTTTACAACAAAATTGGTATAATTTGTTAGAATATGTGGTATGGATCACATACTTGATTCGTTAATTTTTTTTCATACATGACTCAATTTATGTGTTATTTTAGGTTAAATTTGTTATTGATGTAGATAAAATCATTAGTTGCACATATTTATGGAAGTAAGTGCGTGGAATGAACAACATTAATGTTGCCTAATTAAACAATTGATTCCAATAATGAGTTCTAAATCAGCATTATTAAAATATTAATGAATTAATCATCACTATATGGAAAATTCATTAATTAAATATCATTTATTAAATATATTTATAGAATGAGAAAATTCATTATATAATGAAAAGTAATGAATATATTATTTCATTATTTAGTAATTGAAATATAGGAATAAGTAAAAAATATGGATGTCTAATGGTGGTTAAAATTTCCAAAATATCAATTAAAATGTTGTTAAGAAAGAGAATAAAGGTGTAAAGGTAATAAATAGATCTAATAGTTCATGAGTTTTTTAATTTTTTTAATTACGATTTTTCTAATGATAAAATTTTAAATATATAACAAATCCACCTAAATCAATGGGTCTAAGATGAAGTTACACATAACCTCATGTACTATGCTTTTTATGGAAGAGGATTTTGATAAGTAGTGAGGTATAATGCTATTTAGGGAGGTAATAACCTCATAAAACATGAACACAAAAAAGAAAATATTAATATAAGAAACATCCAAATAAATATTAAATAATAAGAAAACATGAGTAAATGTTATAATGGGTGTCATGTGAGGTAATATAATAATATGTATAAACCCCAACATGGTACGATAAAAAAACTAAGCAGTACAACTGAATATAATAAATAAAATATGTTATAATAAATTCTCAAATACAATCCTAATATCTCACCCATTCTTAACTCTGAGGTCCTCTGTTACCCGCAACTGGGTTTTACCCTTCTCTAGATCCCTAATCATGATGTCTTCATATGAAACAATATTCATATATAGGGGTTGATTATAATAATATTAGGACACCGCCAATTCCGAATTAATATATGTTTTCATCAGTATTTTGGTTTATGTAATACTTTTATGGTAAATTTGAGAACAATGATACAGCCAATCATGTACCATATGATCATGCACTAACCAAGCTGTCGTGAACCCAGACCATAACTGCTTCAATGCTCTACTTGAATAATATAACAACTAATTATAAACTAAAATTAAAAATTCTATGTTAATAAAATTTCCATTAAAGAAAATAAACATTCCACCTTTATGGAATAACAACATTTCTACTTCTAGTGGAATGCCTCACAAGTGATTCATGGTTTCCTTCTTTCCTTCAAAGGAACACATGCTAGAAAAACCCAATCCAATGGAACTCTACTCATAATAAAGGATGTTTCCCATCTATATATCATAAAATTATATGAACCATCTTTTAATGTCATATAGTATTCCCCCATGGGTTAAAAACATTTTAATCTTAGTTTCTACCTACCATACAAAGAGCCATAACCAATGAGTTGTGTCTTCAATGCTCCCCCTCTATGGAATCCTCTATGTCTATTAGGAACACCTATTAACCTGATCCATGAACTGAGATTCCACTAGATATGTATAAATAGAAATGTAAGGATCCTAATAAAAAAATAAGACTATACCATAGTCAATATTCTACATGATATGAAATATTTCAAAATTAATATAGAATATTACATGGAATAACATAATAATATTTCTTGATATGCATTCCATATGATGTAAAATATTACACAATTAACACACACATAGTAAGTAATAACATAGATTTATATAATAATTAGTATTATATATGCTATTAAATATTACACCAGTTATAAACACAAAATAATAAATGACAAGGAATATAAAGAATTTCACATGCTATAGAATACCTATACATAAGTTGTGCCATAAAAATAAAAACATATAACATAAATAAGAAATAGTCTCATGGTTCCCAATATGGATTTAAAAACACCTAAAATTATAGGTAAATTATACTATACACATAATCACATTAAAAACATATCTAACAAGTCCATATAAGGGTTCACAATTGTGAGGAATTCTTAGTCTTAATGTGTTGATACGAAATTATAAGATCCAATAAGATGTACAGTAGAAAATTATCTAATAACACATAACAGAGTCAATAGAAGTGGGGTTCAAGTTATTGATCATGAAAAGGGATGAAATATTCATCAACATTCTAAAATAAATCCCTCTTCAATGGAAGCTCTAGTATTGGGAAAGGACAAGTCACCAATTCTCATTATCCAACACTAATCTTTAAATCAAGTATCAATCCTATCTTAGATCAATGTGGATACTCATCAATCAATAAAATAAGGATTTTATATATTATCAATTATATATAATGAAAAATAATTAGTCTTATAATGGATATATATTACCCCATTTTATTTGAATAGATCGATCGATAGGATCCAGTGTTCAAGATCCACTAAATTTTGAGTATGGAGTGATAATAAATGACAAGAAACATAATCAAGGTCCCTCAGATTGGGATTCATAGGTGATGGAAGAATAATGAGGGGTTTTCAAGAAGATTCAAGTTAATAAATAAGTTTTTTATTAAATAAAACCCCACACACGGTTTGTTCATACAATTTCTAAAAAATGATCCAACCATATGAGACATCCCACATTTTCTAAACACCCTCAAAATTTGTCTGCATGGTTTGGTAAACCATTAACCAACCATACTATTATATTTTTTCTTTGATATATATAATTTTATAGGGATTTATTCATAGTTATATCTCACCACGCACCAACCACAATCTCTATCCAAACAATCCACACCATTTTTTGTCAAGAACAATATGGTTTCCTCTAGCCTTGTTTCAAATTTGTGCCCTTTGTAAATCCTCTAAACTGAAAAAAATCACTACGATATACACAATCATTAACCAAATATACGTAAAAATCAACTAACCCTTAAATATTAAAAAAATATGAATTAAGGTACATGATAAATTTATAAGACATCAAAATCGCCACCTCTATGGAATTATCATCCCCAACAAGTGTCTATAGAGTTCTTACTCAAAGAAATTAGGTCATTGAGATCATAGATTCTACTGTCTCTCCCATTCAAACTCTTGTAAATTTTTCATTATGCTATTGGAATCATTAATTTTATACCATATTTCCTTTTTAAACATTTCACACTGAACATTTATCTACATTGGGAACTCCATAGATGATGATTCATGAACTTTTTAACATTTTTGTAATCTATAATATTCAATGTATAAATCATTTACATTTGAAGTTTAAATATAATGAAAAAATAATGCATACATTGATATCATAGAGGAAGACCCAGAATATAGTCCATTATTTGATCTTTCATGGTAAATTCAAATGGTCCAACAGATAATGAATCTACCTTACCTTGACTCATAATAGTCAATTAACTAATTGAGGAGTCACCCAAATAAAAAATCAATCACCCACATAAAAACAAAAATGTTTCATATTCCCATTGGTATAAAATCACTATATTCTCTATGTGGTGATGAACCACTTATAGATCTATTTAATTCTCATAGAGGTCTAATATACCATGATCGAATTCACAACTACTACATCATAATTAACTTTCTACATAGAAGTGAATGAAAATACTAACCCAAAATAGCATGAAATGTTTCCATATGAATTTAATTCTAGATGATGTTGTTGTATATGAACTCAACCAAGGAACGATGATCATCCCAAGCCCCATCACAATCTGAAAATAATGGTCGTAACATATCCTCTAATATCCTGATCATCATCTCTGACTATCTAGTAGTCTACACTTGATATTACATAATCAGTCTTATATGGGTACCGATCCCTTATATATGACCATATGAAACAATGACATGAATCCTAAATATATATCTAATTCATTGTTCTATGGTTCTCAACAGAGTATTTCCATAAACCATACATATAAATTCATTAAATCATCCACAAAAAGGGTATGTTTTATTAGAAATAAATGAGAACATTCTTCATCCAACAAATTATCACCCTAACACCATCATGATTCATTGGTGACCTTGGAAACCCCATCATGAATTTCATCACCATGTCTTCTGCATCAATATCAGCACTAAAAATATGTAAAGGAAACCACTACGTTTCTGATGATAAAAATTTAACCTCTATCATGTAATGAATCATGTATAAAACCGATGATGTAACTCTTTATACTTAGATACAAAAGCTCACATTAGATATCATGGTTCATCATCGTTGATCCATGATGAAATACCAATATTGAATTATGAAAGTATCACATTATCATTTTTATTAGGGAATCTAGCACTACCAACCACCCCAGAATGTAGATCAGACTGTAATCATATCGGATCATCCATGCGACTAAATCATCGCCTACAACGTTCTTCTAAATCAATATGAATTTGGTATCCAACTCAATATTGGACTTTAACTAGTATACTAAGAATGTGATGATTATTAATAGAGAAAATTTCATAACTCATTGATACTTTGATGTATCCACTATCGACTCATCAACAAAACTCATTGGACTACATTCATCTAATGAAAAAATATTTCTAAATTCACATGTCTCTAATGTTTCATTATTAATAGAATCCTTAATGAAATTAAATTTTCCAAGAAAAGAATAAATCATTATGTAAATTTTATTTAAACACTCTTCCCAATAACTCTAACATAGATTCATGTCTCGATGAGAGGTGATGTATCAAATTCATTTTGGGATAGTGTAGTTGATCAACCTCTAACCAAATTTATATTGTGATCTCTACTTCATATCTTGCACCAAATCGATCAATTCCATGTCATGTAATCAGTAGTTCATCTCATGGGTTGTATCAGACATAAATAATAAGGGAAAACATGATCCCAATATATCAAAAAAAATATCATCCCTAAACTTTAGGCATCACAATATACTTTGTATCTGGTCCCATGATGTAGATGAATCAAAATTGAGGTTGTCTTCAATCACAACTTTAACCCTATGAAGACCACATTAAACTAGTTAGACCACTCAAAAATCATCCACTTTTTGTCAAATTTATCATTGTTACTACTAAATGGGATAATTCCAATTTTAATCATTGATATTACCCAAATAACTAAGGAGACTAAAAATCATAAACACATACTGGGTCATGTCCTAGAAATAACAACCTCAACCTTCTTTGGGTGTATTACAATCCACATCTTAGAAATTACATTACCATGAAAAAAACCCTTGATTTAAATGTGTTATTTCAAAAATTTGTAATAAATTTTATGGTTTTTATGTCTACTAAATATGAACTTAACATTCCTAGAATTAAAATCTAATTTCATGATATAAATCATGATATAATCCATGAATACAATGATGAATGCGTGGCTATATAGAAGGAGAAACATATTAAATAGATGCATTAACACCACTAGAGCATTTAGAGACCATAAAGGAATTAAATAATATTAAATGTGGTTATATATACTCTGAATCTATATATTGATAATATCCTCCTCTCTGACCTACAACTAATGGTATCCTGATGGATGATCAATCATAGTAAACCACCAAACTCTTTGTAATTGATTGAAATGATCATCAATCTTGAAATATGGGTACTATTTATTCACCATGACGTATTCAATGTTATTTATTAGAGACATATACAAATAATATTTTATTCCTTCTTGGTAAAAGACACTTTCACCCTAAGGAGATGTGCTCGGTATGATAAATCATTTCATCTAAAAATGATTTAACTACACCTTAAATAATCTCAACTCAAATTCTTCCATATGATAAGGAAGAATAAATATTGATTTCTACCCATGTATAAAATAAATCTCCAATGATATTCTTATATTTGGAGTAATACCTAAGATGTTATCTATGAAAATATGTTATTAATGATCCAGCATAAGAGGAAAGATTGAGGGGTCTACTATAAACTCTTTTATAAGATCCAAACCTGATAAATACACCATTATAACTCCAATATGAATTTTTTGTTGTCCCATAATACCTTTTATAACATCCCAATAATCGATCAAAATTAACCTCCATCCTTTAGGCAATGTGGAAGACACATGTACCTGGTAGTAGTTGATATAAGATCGAAAACTAGTTAACCAGTCCATTGTCAATACCACAAAAGAACATGAAATCTCTATGATAATGACTTACCACATATATCAATATCTCAAAAAAATACAAGTCAAATTTCATAAAATCATTGCAAATATTATAATTTCATTCCTAATGAAATTTTAGGGGATAGAAACTCATAAGATTAGTTAACCTATAATTCAAGGAAAATAATGAATTGATAAGAAGTGAAATAATTTGATGCTCCTATAAAAAACTGAGTATAAAAAACATTAAGGTAATCAAAACAATACATATAACTATAAATGGTCTTTATCCACAGATGGATGGACACTCAACCATCAAATACATCAGACCCACTTCCATAGACGAATCGTTCATTTAGGACACATGACATTACTATGTCACCTAGGTTTATCATGTGTATGTACACTATTAAGGACCCATACCAGAACCCTGACCAATTATACTTGAATATTAATTTTCTCCATTGAAAAACTTGTAGGATGTGACCTATATTGTTACACAAATGACATTTCCATGGAGGTTTTTCACACAATGTAATAAAATATATTTTTCATGGAAACTTGTTGCAATGAGTATATTATCCTCCCGTAGTTAGAGTAGAATAAAATATACTTATATCCTCCCATTTTCCACAACTATTTAAAAATTATTCTTTAATCTTGAACCTCATAGAAGAAGAAATCACATCAATATTGGATGTCCTGGTCATAAGGTTGCCAAAATGAAGAAGAGAACCTACAACGATATACACCACAATGTCCTTATCAAACACCATGTAATTATAAAGAACCTATGAATATATTGTCATGTCTAAGGCCAAAAACATTTGTCTATATGGAGATACATGCTTTCCATATGTTAATATTAGAATTTTTTTTGTGTAATACATAAAACATTATACAAAAAGATATACAAATACCATACTTGTCTAGTGTCTTTGGAAACATAGAAACATAAACACTGATACAGAAGTTATAAAAATTATCTAACACTGGGTTCTTCTTGACTATCACCCTTCTTAGACATATAAAAAATAATACATATATTCAAAACATGGGTAACGTAACATAAAAATGGAGAGGTAAAATGCTTATTAAGGGTTATCAGGGGATATATCTAAGTATAATCATGACAACAAGGGTATGTGAAGATGATAATTAAAATATAAGATCATACCATATATAAAAAAGATAATATTCATGAATCGCATCCTAAATCATTGTAGTTTAGAAGACATGAATCATAAGTAAATAAATAACATAATCCATGAAATCATAACATATGAATGAAAAGTTGAATACTGGTAGACATATAAGAATATAATACGATTTCATTAGTATTTATAGAATCTCTCAAAAGACCATCTTAGTAGTATGGGTTTACTCACAACTCTTTCTTGGTAGTCATGATTCATGCCATTTCCCATATTATTAGAAATAGATCAATACTTATACCATATTGGAAGTCATGGTTCACTCTCATGTATTTATTAGTTTTCATGATTTACACCCATCACCATCTTAGTGTATTTCATTAGATAAAAATATATACCCAATTCATTGGAGTGAGATATCGATCCCACCCATCTCATAATAAAATCATATATACATGTTCCATAATATAATAAATAATAATATCATTATTCCTGATATGAAATGAGTATTATAAAAATGTAATCATTTCAAAACCATTGGAAATAGACAAGTTTCATAATCCTTAAATCATAAACATAACATGTGAACAGAAGTGGGTTTCAAAATCATGTAACACGAGAATGATTAATATGTTTACTCAGCATCATACCATCGAATCATAATCCATTAAGAGAAATAATACATAAAATCCCATTTAATAATTTCTCCAAAAATACTGAGTAACACCAACTGAAGTTATCATATGTGGGAAATAATTTTGAATGATATATTGAAAGAATTTCTAGAGAAAAATATCATTTCGGTATTGGAAAATTATTTTTAAATCCTAAAACCTTTTGAAAAAACCATTATTTGAAAATAAATTTTGAAACATATAATGGAAGAATTGAAACCCATAAAATGTTTTCATAAACCATTTTCCTTGAAAATTGGATTTCATGATCTTTTGGAAACATGTGTTTTAAATTTAATAGATTTCCAACCGTGAGATAGATAGTTATATTTCACTTAAAAATAGTATATTAAGTACAAGTGAGTGAAAAATGGTTTTAATACATGGATATATATAGAAAAAATAGGGGAAATAAACTCCAGATAATTCTAGAGAGATGTATCATAATATTACATCAAATAATACTAATCATTAAAAATATAAAAAAACAATGAGATTCTTTCAATAAACACAGACCACTTAGTGAATTGGGATCATAATATAAATTTAAGAAAAAGAAATTATATTAAACTTATAATATCATAAAAATAATTTGAATCATGACATGACATGTAAAATGAAATTATATAAACCTCGATAAAGAATTTAGGTTCATATCCAAATATGAGTACCAATGAAAGGAAATTGACACATAATTATTTTAAGTATTTTTTTACTTTTGAAACATAAAATCCATGAAATAAAGATCATATAATGGATATTTAAATACACATAAATTTATGTATAACAATAATTTAATACATCCATGTCCATTATACTCACAACACAAAAGAAATAGGTGGTGAATAAATTAAGTATCTCAAAGAAATAAAAAGTCAGATGAAATCCCCTTACCTTATGTCTTGACTCTCATCGTACTGATTCATACCACCTGTATAATAAATATTTATTTTTTTAATTATTATATATAATAATATTATTATATCTAACAATATAATGGTTCGATTTTGACCTTATATTACTTTCTTTTTAATTATCCTATATTAAGGTTTCACTTCATATAATATATGCTTTGTTCTTTATATATGTATGAATTTTTTATATCGTAGGTACTTATACATATATCATGATTATATAATGTACAAATGATATAAATTACATTTGTATCATCTGTATGTTTATTATAATAATAGATATAGTATAGTAGTATGAAATGGAATACATCTTTCATGGAGACAGTAAGTCGTACGTAGGCATGAATGTTGTTTACGTTTTTATTGTCATATTAAAAGAATGAAAGAAAACAAAATATATGAATATAATATAATTAAATTATATTTTTAATTATATATGTATAATATTATTTCAATAATCCCATCCTTAATACATTTCTTTTAGTGTGTGAATGAATCACATCACATTGAGGGGGATGTATTCCACACTTCCTCAAATGAAATTATCATATTTTCATAAATTGGAAAGTAAAAAACATATTTATTGTAAAAGTAATATATAAGCATAAAATAATAATAAATATAATATATAAGAATAAACTAATAATAAATATAATATATAACATATATAAATGGTGTTTCTATCATAATTTCAACCATAAAAGGCGGTAAGGTAAAAATGAACAATTATCGTTTATTGGGGTAGTAGTTCTCTGTACACATAAAATTTTTGTTTGTTACCCATTAGATGGAGGTCTGTATAAGTGTAGGTTAAAACCTTAGTATAAAAACATACTAGCATAAATATGGTACATTTTTATAAAAACACGTAATAAAGAGAGTTGAGGGAGTGGAGAGGTAATAGAAAAGAAATGATCCTGAGAGAAGGTATTACCTCTTAATTAGGTAATTCCATTTGATTTGTGCCAAAAGGCTTCATTGGAAAGTTTTATTCCTAATATATGGATTCATTGAGTAAGAGAGGGATGTTTGGATGTGTATTAGGAATATATTTTCTATAACTATGTGGTTTTGTAGGTGTGAAGAAGAGGGAGAGATTGTGACCTTTTATTGGAATAGTGGTTTAAATCTCTTTTAAATATTTTAGAGAGAATTAAACCCACATTTTTCAAGATTCAAGTGGATAAAATAATAATGAAATGTATATTTATTGACAAATCGGGTAAAAATAAGTCCCAATAATTGATTTTTGACCAGCTTATAAATCTTTTTGGGATGTAATGTTTTGGTCCAGTCCTTTATATATTTAATTTATCCTCAATCGATGTAATTAAATAAAATCACTTTCATTAATATTTTCGGTCAAAAAATAAGCTGAAAATAATTGAAATTATATATTATGATTATTAAAAATATTTTTTACTTTTTTATAATTTTTAATACTCTATAGGGATAATCTAATTTAAAATTTATCCTGCAGTCAGGTGGATAATGCAGGTTTTTGATGTAGAAACATAGAAATGTTTTCTATATTTTTATATCCAATTTTAATATGAAAATGATACCAATTAACTAAATTATATTTTGTGATAATAATATTATCTTATTAATCTTTTAAATCAATTTAATGAATAATTTAACCTTATATATAAATTAAATAAAAAATAAGTTTTCTTTTAAAATCATCAATTTTTTACTATCCATCCAAAAGTGATGTTTCTTAGAAATATCCCAAAAATTATTCCATAGTTAATTTTTTCATTATAAATTCAATAATGATGTTTATTTATCAAATATAATTTCTAAATTTATTTAAAATTAATTTTATTGGTTTTTACATAAGGACATGTAATGTAAATAATTTGAGAAAATAGTATTTTTAAACGTACAAGGACTTTACAAAAAATTATAAATATTTTTCTCAATATGTTTTATTAATATAAATCCATTATAAAAAATATTTTAAAAGTAATTATTAATATTTATATTACTACAATTAATGTATAGGTTATAATTATCACATTTACATAATAATAACATTAAAATGTTATTTAATAGAAATGTCGGTATTATGTGTAATGTAGAGAAAGATTCAATTCATCATATCATACACCATGTTGATGTTTTTTGTATCATACAAAAAGTTATTTCCATTTACCTTATACCACATTGGTCCCTAGATAAAGGAAATTTTGACTTAATTCATAGCAGTATATAAATGAAAGTTAAATTTATTTGAAAAATGTCTATAAAAACCCAGGGTCTTACATTCTATCACCCTTAAAATGAATTTATCCATAAAAATTTGTCAACTGGGAAAAACTGAGGATAATAATGATTCATAATATCCTCAAGTTACCATATACCTTCCTCTATTTGGTGAGTTCTCTACAAAACATTTACTATGCGAGTATTCATGTTTCCTAGAACCTTATCTGATCGGTCTAGAATTTCAACAGGATGTTCCTCATAAGAAAGATACTCATCTGGTGGTACGAACTCTGATTTCAGTACACATGATGTTATAGGTAGGCACTTTCTAAGTAGAGATACATGTAACACATCCTAAACTTGATATAGATTTGGAGGAAGTTCCAAGTGATATACTACCATCTTGATATAACCAAGACTCTTAAAGGGACTGATATATTGAGGGATTAATTTCTCTTAATTCCCAAATATCATAAATTTTCTCCAGGGTTATATTTGTATAAATATATTTTCACCAAATTAACATTATAGATCATGCATGAGATTATCAACAGAACTTTTTTGCCGACTTTCAGCTACCTTTAAATGTCGTTGAATAGTTTTATCCTTATTAACATTTTTTCATTGATTCCCAAGTCCCAATAGATTAATTTATCTTAAAATATCCCAATAGTTGGAGATATATATTTATTTCCATATAAACCTTAATACAGTGGCATATGAATACATGATTTAAATCTACTATTGTAAGAAAAATCTTCTAGAGGAAGGTGTTGATCCCGAACACCTTTTAAATATAGATAACAAGATATAAACATATATTATAGGGGTTGAATTGTTATTTCATACTGTCTATATAAATAATGATGGTATATATTGTTGATACTCAATTTTGTATCATGTTTTTGAGGAATACATCTCCAGAACCTGGATGTAAACCTCCTATCATAATACGATACAATATAATATGGTACACCATGAAACCGTACCACTTTTTTAATGTATATCCTGGAATGATGATCAAGAGATAATTCCTCCCTAATAGAGATTATGTGTGATGACATAGTAAGGCCATTAACTACCACCCATATAGCATTAAATGGTTCAGAGGTTTTGGGTAGTATAACAAAAGAATTCATAGTGATGTTCTCCCATTTGAATTTTTTATGGGTAATGGATGAAGCATCTATTTTTACATTTTTCATTCATCATTAAAATGTCGGGATACCAATAATGATGATTTAAACTCTACAATATCTATCTTCATTATATCCCACAAAATGTATTATTTCAATTCCCTATACTTCTTCGTAATTCCACGATGAATAGAGAATGAAGATCTATGAGATTCCTCTAACATAACCTTCTTCAAATTTTTAATGGCAGGAAAATATACATGGATCCTGAACCATATCATTCCATCATTATCAAGGTTAAACTTTGGACCATTATTGAATTTTTTTTCATCTCCACATATTCTTTATCATCATACATAATCTTCACTTATATAGAGGGTTAAACATTCATTTGATAAAGATAAGATTTTCACAATCCTTTAGGTTTTATAGATCCATCCTTTTAAAATATATAAATATTGGATATTTTTGTATACTCATTATTTATAATCAAGCATGACCCTTTTGACTAAAATCATTGGACACTTTTTTCACTTTATGAGGGAGATAATGTATTGGGAAGTCAAAATCCATTTACAAATAAAACCACATTATTTGGCGCATGTTCAAATACTTCTATGTGAATATATATTTCAAAAATTTATGATTAATATATATATCACAGTTTTCAAAATATATATAATTCCTCTGTATATTTAATGTAAAAAATAACACTGTTAACTCCATATCTTGAGTTGTGTAAATTTTCGCATTAATCCTTAACATCCTCAAGGCATAAGTGATAACCATTTTATTATAAAAAAATAAACATTCCAATACCTTAATGGATGAATCAATATAGATTAAATACACTTATACACTATAGGGTAATGTAAGAACAGGGGCACTGGCCAACCCTTTCTTTAGTTCCTTAAAATTTTCCTCACATTAATCTGTGTAGAGGAACTTGGCCCGTTTATAAGTTAACATAGTTAGGGGATTATATTTACAAGAGAAATTCTCTAAAAAAAATGTTGATAATAACCATATAAATCATGAAAACAATGGATCTAAGTAAATATGTTTGTTCTAGGATAGTATTCATTAGACTCTACCTTTTATTGATCTACTACTAAATTATATCCTCATACTATGTCACCCAAAATTTAAACCATTTTCAGCCAAAATTTACACTTTGTATTTTTTTCATATAAATTATCATTCCATATGGCCTTCATTAAATTTCCAAGTGATATTTATGTTATTAATTTCTCTTTTAATATATTTGAATATAAATTATAAATACTACAACAAACTAATCGAGTAAAATTCTAAAGACTATATTCATTAAATACATGATGATAATAGAGGAATTAATAATACCAAAATGAATCACTATATATTTATTGTTTTTATACCTTGTACATAATTTATTATTCGGTATATCTACTTTTTTGACCCTCAATTAATGATTTCTATAATAAAGGTCAATCATGGAAAATTATTGAGCTCTATGTAATTGATAAAAAAATTCATCAATACAGGGAAGTTGATACTTTTTCTCGATTGTGATATTGTTTAGCTCCTAATTATCAATGCATAGTTTCATTGATCCATCTTTCTTTTTCATAGAATGAATGTGTTCACCCCAAGTTGACACACTTGTCTGAATGAATTCCTTATCAAGAATTTCATGGATTTTCTTTTTCAATTCCATCAACTAAATTAAAGAAACTCTATAAGGAGTCTTTGAAATTATCGTAGAACTAGGTATGCATTATATTTAGAACTCAAAATTTCATTTTAGTGTATATATATAAAAAAATACTACAAATACATCAAAAATATCCCAAATAAGAGGCATATAATAGATATTGATTTTCACTCCAACCATTGGAGATAAACTAACAACTTCAATGGTAATTAAGAACCATAAAAAATATTTAATCTCTCTAGGAATTTAATACATATTGTCACATTGAATGATGATCATAGGAGGGTTTGTAATATCAATCATAACTTCAATTCCGTGAAAATTGATATGGGATTTGTGAAGATAATGATAATCCATGTTTAAGATGACATCAAATTAAACCAAATTAAAAATGAATGTTTTTATAGAAAGTACATTCAAACAAAAATCAACCAGATAAGAATATATTGGTTGGAGTAGAGTAATCAATATGGGGGTTAATTGAGTATCTAAAAAAAATATGTTTGAAATGTTTTCTTAAATGGTTCCCCAATAAAAATAAATACATCCTAGTTATTCAAAGTAATACAATTATGAATGGTTTACTATTCAAACAACTTTTCAAATGATTGATTAATTTTCTGTAATCGTAATATTAGTTATTAATATTACATTTTATGCTATTATAGTAAGTAAAAACAATTATAACTTCTTACCATGATTAAATATCAATGTAAATCTACTGATTTATGAATTATCAAAAAAACAATGAAAAATAAATTAAACAACACAGTCGATATAAAATAACTGGTTTAGTCTCACGATGATACCTAACCCACTACACATGGTGTTCACCTTCCTCTAAGAAGTTTATATTAATAAACTTGATACAGACCCTAGATCAAGGTGAAAAATAGTGCATAATATTGTCGAGGTCACACAACATCTTCCAAAATTTTCTGGGGTATAAAATACCAGGTCACATTGGGACATCATCTACAATTATCCATTGGAGTAATCAAGTGTAAAAATATATGAGAGGAAGGATACCTTGTATCCAAAATTTTAGTGAAGGATGGAGTGTGTGTTTTAATATAGACACACACACTGATTGAATGATAAAAACAATAAACAACAGAGAAAAGATGATGAGATAAGGGTTGAAATTCTCTGAGTGTTATTATATGAAGCTCTAGACTTCTTGGATGAATAAGATGAACGAATCAAGTCCCCTTGGAATAAATATAGTATCCCAAGTCTGGTGCTCTGGTTTGTTGTTAGATCTAGATCATGTTATTCATGGAGGTTTTTTGGGGAATATGTTCTTAGATGTGATCTATGGTATCCCATCTTTTGGATTTGTGAATGCTTTGTGTTTACTTCAGATGTGTCTTGTTTAATGTGTTGGTTATTTTCATATGAATGCTTCTACTTCTACTAATCTACTATATTTTTCATTTCGGGGCCACACTTTTATTTTTATTCATGGAGTCCATGTGTTGAAGCCGACAATATGTAGGTATTCTACACCTCGTACATCGTACTATCTGCTGAGATATCGGGAATGAAATATCAATTATGTTAGGGCATTTAAAAGACTAAAATATAACCATTATATATTAAATTGAAAATTACAAAATAAATTAAAGAATGGTGTCACGGTCTATTTAGAAACAGTGTCACTTGGAATGGGTGTCACTTGGAAATGGTGTCACCACAAAACAGTTTCTCCTTCACTTCCTTTGAGCGATGAGACAATGATGATGGCATATTTTGTATAGAGATCAAGAAACCATATCACAGATCAGTGTTTGGATCACAATTTCTGGTCACTGTGCCTGGTCATGGTGTCTGGGTCACTGTGTCTAGGTCAAGGTGTCCTGGTCATAGTGTCTATTCACTATGTTGGGTCATGGTGGCTGGTCACAGTGTCTGGTCATGATATCTGGTCACAGTGTCTAGTCAGAGTATCTGGTTCAAAGTGTGTCAACCCTTTTCCAGAAAAATCGAACCGGTGGCAGACTCACAGTATCTCAAACATATAAAATATCTATATATAGAATTGATCAGTAATATTCACATAGTGAATTAGCTTTAATCATCCATAAAATTAATCATTATAGAATAATATAAAATGTAGTTCACAATAATAAATCAAGATTTATATCATTTATGATCTTCAGAAAATTTATGAATAGAATAAATAAATCGTCCATTTTAACACATGACTTGAAATAGATTAAACAAGATGTATATGATTTGTCATCATTAAAAATGTTTAAAACAAAATGTTTCAAATAATATCCACCTTTTTATAGTCAGCAATAATGTGAGTGAGATATCTTTTCTTTGTACAAGTTTCTCTAACTTAGTGTGCATTTATAGTGCATGTCCTTCCCCCTTATAAGATTATAAAAACTATTTGAAATGTAAATAAGATAATAGACATGAATAGTACACAGTGCATTAGATGGAGAAAAATTTGTGATTAAAAATATTAGACAAAAAATAAAAAAATATTCCTATCAAAAATAGTGTCCGCTATTCTTCACCAATAGATTTCTACTCTTTTCCCTTGGCAACATCATTAAGAGAAGCCACATGAGCTGAGGTAAAACTTGAAGAAGGAAGAGAACCATCAGATAGATAAGGTAGAGGGACACCTTCAAAAATAGAGGGGGACAATGTAGGTTTTGTGGAAGAATGAGGTAAGATTTGATCAAGGATAACAGGTTTGATCTGACTTAGAGCCTAAGATATAGACATAAAATTAGAGGCAAAGGAATTGAGCGAGGAATGAGGCAAACTAGGTTTCAAGGGTGTAGCTATAGGATCCATAATAGCAGTTCTCTACACATGAATATAAGGCCTCAATTGCTAGATAAACTTAGCAATAATATCACCAACATATTACATCTATTTCTCAAAGTTGTATTTGTTCTACATAAACATGTCCAATAATTGGGTAACATCCATAATATTTTGATGTTGTGTTTTGAAATCATGATTTATATGAGAGATTTTTGGATTCTCTACGAGTTACTTGAAATGATTTTTCATATCATACTTAGAGAAAATTCAATTGAAGTAGAAATCCACTTTCATTGTAATTTTTTCTTGAGCATCATTGGAAATATTAGATGAATTATTACCAAACTCTATCACTATTCTTGGTAACCATAGATAGAGACTCTTTGTCAAATCCATTGTCCACTGATTGAAGTTCTTCTTAAACAATTTTACTCATCATATCACGATACATGGTGGGTCGAGATGGTTTTCTAGAGGAACTATAAGCTGTAATAGCTGATGTAAGGGACTATAGTAGATTTCTAACTTCTACCGATGACCCTTAAACTCATTAGTTAATTTTTTGAGACCAATAACTGGAGCACACATTTCTTAAACTATTTTCTGGTTTTTTATCCACCTTTTCAGCTAGGTAAGTTAGGTTATGTTGAATCAAGGAGGCAACATCCTATGGAATCTGACCACTAACATCCTCAACAAAATGAGAAATAGGTTCTATTATTGATTTCAACTCTCCCAACATATAATCAACCATAACTTTTAGTGACTTCACTTCATCTCATGGCTCTATGTTCTCAATTATAACCTGTTGAATTTCATGATTCATTTTTGGATGAATCTTCCATATAATATTTTCTAATAGTAGGGCAACATCTCTTTCACTCAGGTTTTTCACAGGAGTAGGTTGAGTGTTCATGATATTGACAATTCCATCCAATGAGGTAGGCCCAAATGCTTTCATAAAATCCTTACATAATAATGTAGATGGATCTTATAATGGATCAAGAATATAAGATGAGATAGGGGCAGGTTCATTTGCAGAGAGAGCATCAAGTGCAGATAAAATTATCAATTGAAAAAAATAGATAGATCTATACCATTAACTGATGCTTCTTGGAATCATTTACATCATAATAGCTATAGAATTTATTCCATGTATCCACAATGCATTAATCAACGGGATTAGGAACTTCCACACTTTGTAGATTGGGGTGGTTCCCCCCCTCAACAGGTGTATCTATCATAGGACTAAGAGATTTATATCACTGATCTATTTCCAATATTTCAACCCCAAAAGGATCACAAATTTCATTTCTATCCAATTTAAAGACATTTTCCATTATTTCTTCCATATATGGGATAATATCAGGAACATCTTGTTCCTATAAGAGTTCCTCAAAAGTATATTCTTTCTCAAGAGAAAGATAATCTCCTAAATGATATTGCAGAACATCTTTTTACCTTACAATAATAATATATTCTTCTTTAGAATATTATTATTCTTCCAGATCAACAATTTCATCCAGAACATGTACTTCCTTCACAATTAATACATGAGGAATAGGTTCATTACATCCCCATTCCAGGAAAGTTTTCCATGCTGGTGAAAAAAACTCATCTTATTCTTCTTCAATAGGATAGTCAACAATCTCATCTGGTTCTAGATGAGAATAAAAAACATCCATAGGTCTTGAAGACTGTGCAATCGGGATGAACTATTCATAGACCCTGTCATTATCCTTAACCAATAATTTTTTCTAATGATACAAACTGGTTTTTATTTTTTAATCTTCATCTTTGAGATACATAATTCACAGTTTTTAATGACTTATTCATCTAATCCGACCAACCTATTATCATGAATAATAGAAAAAATTGACCTTGTGTAGAATATGAATGTTGACATTGAGGTTGTCTTTATAAACTCACACATATAATTTATAACATACATGCATAAGTTAATCTTCTGTACATTCTTCATATGATGTATCAAAAATAAATCATGATACTTCAGTGTAGAAAATTTTCTTTTTCTTAAACTAACCAGATTCTAAACAAACATAATCAATAATCTGGTTTCACTATCTAGCTCAGTAGAAATAGCTCTTCTCTTTGGTTCATTACCAGTCAAGCTTCCCATGGATTCTTCTAAAATAAAGATATCATTGAATGAGGATGACCACTCTGGTAGTCATCAAATATTCCCCAAAGAGGTATCCTTATCCATGCAACCCATAAAATTGAATAAAAAGTGCATCATTGTCCATTGAAGTAGATTCTGACAACAAAACCATCTTCTTTATCAATTGTGTATTAAATGAACTGATAAAATTATGAAAATTACTTTGGATAGATCATCCTAGTATCCTTTGTGAATCAATCCCACCATCCATGTGATTTTAGTACATTAAGTTATAAAGACTTACTTTAAAGAAAGAACTTGGGGATGATTTCCATTTTAGGTACCACTATTCTATTCACCAGGTTCAGATTCAAAGGCCCTTTGGGCGCTATCTTCGGTTTTATTTAAATTGTCTTCTTTGATCACGACTTCACAGGAGTTGATGATGATGATTATTTCATTACGTAATTTCGTCAAAGGCTCGAGATAGAGGAAGAGAGGGTTTATGTATGAGATAATATGGCTTGATTGATGAATGGAGTTAATCTTCTTTTGCTTTTAACATTTAGGGATATCAAGAGTCGCAAATTCCAAATCACAATAAAGTAAAACAATAACATAATTAAGTACATCCATATAGGTTATCATATGTAAATAAAATTATAATGTGTAATTATAGTGAGACTAGAATAGACTTTCAGGATGACACCATAACATGTTTTCATAGTGAGACCGTAACAGGTTTTCACAGTGAAACTATAAATGGTTTTGACGGTGAAATCATAACAAGTTTACACAGTGTCATCTCTACTATGTGACTTCTAATGTAACAATCTAGGTGAATAAAGAATATGAGATTTTATATTTATCCATATTTGTAAATAAAATTTTAATATTAATTTAATGGGAATTCTATTCTCAATGGCGTACACAATACGCAACAACGTGTTTCTTGGAAATCTTACATTGCACTCTAATAATAAAATAAGTTTATGATAGTTAACGCCTAGTCATTGTAATGGAGGGAATGAACAGAACTAACTATAATATGATTATATATGTTTGTTAATTTTATTTACATTTATCCAATAATAGATAAAGGCTTAAAATAAGAAAATAATTCAATTTTAAGCATAAATACTCTAATATTCACTAAAAGGTCGATTCATTTCTTTTTGATGGAGAAGACACATTAAATACATTTTTGGAAACTATTATAATTTATATTGGACCAAATAAAATTATTCTTTACAATTGGGACATCAAAAATTACTTTGTGTAAATTTTGGTATTTTTATTATAATGTTAATTTTTTTAATGAATAGTCCAAAATATTGAATTTTAATTCAAAACCTTTTTTTTAATCTAATTTATTCATATGGTTAGATTATATTTTGTATTGGTTTTAAGGTTCAATTAGAATATAATTATACCATTTAATCCAATGGTGGTAATTGGAATTAAATTCACTTTGAAATTGGAATTAAACTAGCGTCAATCTTTTGATATATATTGTTTCATAAAAACACGCTATTTGTTTTGACAATGAGAATTAATTATTAAATTAATTAATGCAACTTATATGTTTTTTATTTTGAAAAATTCACATAATTTTTGAATTTAGAATATCAAATATATATTAGGGTGAATTTTTGTTAATTTTATGAAAAACTTTTATTTTTGATGAATAGTGAAACAACTAAGTGGTAGTTAAAAAACTGATATTTCATTGAAATGAAATTTTACCACCTCTGTGATTTGAATTTAAGAAATCTGGAATTCATGGTTGTCATTAGGATGTCAAATGTGGTTTAGTGGGATGAAAATATTTTTTGGGGTATAGTAACTGTTAAGTTTTATTAATCACGATTAAAGTTAATTAGTGAAATTTAAGGTAAATATAATGTTATAATAATATGAAATGACCTTGACCCATGTCATACCCTTATTGGATGATTCATGTATGACCATGAAAATCCATGGGTCATCTTGGGGACCACATGGGGCCACTTGGGTAAGAAAATGACATTGATAACTATTTATTTACAGTTAAAAAAAATGTCACAAACATGTATTTTTATACTAAAACAATTTTTGAATGGGGTTATAAAAGTCATAATTTTGACTATATATATTAATTAGAAAGCTAAATTTATTTCCTACATCATGATATTTTTTTATAATTTTTAGACATTCAATAAATTAAATTATTTATGACACCACATTGATGTAGTGATTACCTCATTATTTAACGATTTAAAAAAAATAAAAATATAATGTAAAATCTAAGACCTACACTAGTAAAAAACCTATTTTATGGGTTGATTTCGAACCCTTATCACCTTATCCTAGAAATATATAATTGTGGGTCCTTCGATATCGAAAAACCAATTTCTAATAAAGTAACTTTTCAAGTCATTCCAAGAGTGTTCGTCCTCCATCTTATAAAAGGCCTCCACCTCTACCCCCTTACCCTCATCTCTCAAGAATTAGGCTCAGCCAAAATTTGATAATTGCATCTATACACATCCCTATATTCATCCTAGAATCATTACCTTAGGCATAAATCTCTTCAAGAAGCTCTTTTGGTTCAAACCATGGGGAGATACCTGATTTAAAGGTAATGTCCCATCTTATGTTCTTTTGTTTTATTTTGCTTCTCCAACCCCCTAAACTCTTTTTATTCCAATCTTTTTTAACAACAATAGTATCTTCAATATACAAGTATGTTTTTATGAGATGGATTCAAGCTACACTTACACACCTCTATATAATTGTTATAGAACATACTGTTTATATGGATGTAGAAATATTGTCTCACGAAATGGTGATTGTTCATGATTCTCTTAACACCTTTCATGGTGGCAATTATGATGACATTGAATTTTATATATGATATATATGGTATTTATTTTTTCTATATGATTATTTATTTTATATTTAAAACATACCTCTATTCTTTGCATGTGGTACAAATGTGATAATTTCATACAAGGAAGTGTGGACTACCGCCCCCTCAAGTGATGTGACTCGTTCATGAAATACATGGAATGTATAAAGAATGATATTAATTAACATATGTGACCTATATGACATATATACTATACTGTAATTATAATATATATATCTCTCATGTATTTTTAATTCCATTAATATGACAAAGAAATGAAAGTAGCGTTCTTGCGTACGTACGGCCTACCGTTTACATTAACGGTGTATTTCATTTCATTTTATCTCCAAATGATATGGAATAGTATAAAATAAATATTTACTATATATATATTCTATTTAAATCATTAATAATATTCTGGAGATGATCTAATTATAACTACATGGACAATCATTTTCAAACAGCTTCATTTTTTACTCATGTACCAAACATCGACAAAAACGTCTGACATGAACTCACATTATTAACCAATTATTATAACATTATAATATGTGATATGAAAGATATAATAATCATTAAAGGATTTACTCAAGAAATTATAAAATTAGTAAAGTTTATTATTCCATAATATATAGAAACGAACAAGACAATTCAGACTTGAGGTAAGGGATCCAACCTCTCTCTTTCATTTCAAGTACTCTCTTTTATGTCACTTATTTTAAGCTCCCCTTTCTTATGTTGGGGGATGTTTTTTTATATTCCTAATTATGTAATTTTTATGTTCGTATTTTTAGAGACCCTATTTTATCTCATCAAACTATTTTTAGATGTTTTCAGTGGCACTGTTAAGCTGCTGAGTTTTCGTAAGGGGGTTTTCATCTCACTTTTATTCCCATGAGATTTATGCTACATTTTCCACCATTTCCTTTGAGTGGTATATGTACTGCCCATTATTATTCCAATTTTTAATATAATTTCATTTATGGGTATATACATCTTCATTGTATGACACTTCTTCCATGTGGTGTACGTTTGGAAAGTTACCCAAATCGGTAAGGGGACATGTCACCCTCCTCTTCATTAAAAAGACTTCTTTTGTTATGTATTTTAATTAAAATATTATAATATTGGGATATGTTCTCATATATCCTTATGGATTTAAATTTAATGCACAAGTTATGAGATGCCCTTTTTATCTCTCATCTACTCATTTTCTGAAATTTTAAGTGACGCCGTTAGGCAGTAGAATTTATGCAAGGGAACTTCTTAACCCAATTTTGATTCTTTGGGTTATACTTGTAATCCTTGAATATGTCCTTTTGTGAATATGTTTGAATTACCTATGATTGTTTTAATCTTAATATCCACTTATATTTGGGGTAATATTTTGTCACACATAATTATGTAATTGATTTATCCTTAATCAAAGGATACCATCTTTGTAAAGGACTTCATATTAATCTCTTTTCATTGAGGCATATTTTGTTCTAATACAAGACATTATTTTATACACTATATAAAACTACTTTGAATTTTCATTTCATTCATAGGGAATCATTTTCATTGAATCATTCTACTAAATGAAAAAAAGGAATGTTTATTTTACCGTACGTGGTGACAACGTCCATTTCCGCCGCCACGAGTATTATTTGGTCTTTGGCTTCCTCAATAAGACGTAATGTTTTTAAAATGAAATAAATACCATATAAACGTTTTTGAATTTTGGTATTGAAAATGGTTTTTATAATGTATTTGTTATATCAATATATTTAAGTGATATATTGTGATCCAAATGTGGAAATATTTTCTTTCCATTTTATTTGTTTTATGTCTTATGATTATATAAGGGTACTTGGACATTTGACTGGTGGTTACGTGATAAACCATACGACAGGCGGTGCCGTGAATACCAGGATGGGTGGTTATATTATAACTTCCAATGCATTGGGTATGGAAGTAGGCCATATGGCTATTCCATTTAGTGATATGTCTGGAAGTCAAAAGTATGGTTATTCCATTTATTTATGTTTATGTCCCAAGTTAGATTTATATGTTATCTGTTATTTATATGGGTTTTATGGTAATGTTTTGTTTACCAAAGGGTATTTAATGATCTTTTATTCAGTGAAGAGTTTTTACTACATTGTAAAGGTGAAATTAGTACTTTGATAATGTATTTGTGGTTTACATGTTGTTTTGAAAAACTAACAGTTTTCCTTCTTTGTGTATCCCTTGCTGAGATTTTTATGCTCATCCCAAGTTTTTTTTGAAATATTTTTCATAGTACATAATGTGGAATAGGGTCATGAATGGGATCAAGGAATGACATGAAATCTAAAACATGGGACTAGACATGTTCCTTTTTATGATTTTTTATTTTATGGAAACATAGTAGAAGTGTCTACTTTGTAATCATTTGAGATGTAATTGTTATGTCCTAATATTCTAAAACTATAATCCTGAAAAGATCCTCTTTGTGAATTATTCATTTAATTCATTATTATGTAATGTTAAAAGGCCGTGTCCTTATAGCTGGTATCAAATTTCGGTTTAGATAACTTTAGAGGTTAACGTATTCTCTAAGCATAAGTGACATTACCATAATGGTTAGTATTTCAGAAAGAGTCATAGTTATATATAAATTGAATGAGTAAGTATATCGTAGTGTTTAGCTTCCTCATTAGTACATGATAATTTTTTTGATATACTCACACTCACAATTTTGGTTTTAGTAAATGGATAGATCTAGTAGTCACCAAAGTGACAATGGGTTTGAAGGAAACTGCGGTGGTTCTCTGATTAAGAGACTGGATGAAATGGGGGATTCAATGAGGATTCACATGGTTAATGTAAACCGACTATAGAGGATTCATGATTATCCACTTGAACCTTGGTGTGTTCTCTAATGATCATGCATCTGATAACCAACTCGATGTGGATGTTCAGGTAATTATTATAATGGTAACCATTAGGGTTTATTTGATCCTTACATTTGATGTAATTATGGGTTATTATATGTTATGGTGGAAAATGAAATGCATGAGATAAAATTGAGGTTAAATAATGTTATGGTTATTTTTCATGATTTTATCCATTTTTGGTGAATGTTTTGAGAATTATATTGTTTTCGAAAAAGGAAAACACACAGACCGTGTCACAACCAGTCGTGTCGGACAATGTTGTGGGAATTGAACCCACAACCAAGGTGCGGCTGTTATTTATCGCCTACCATTTTAATACATGAAGTCCCGGGTAAGTATGACAAATCCTTTTTAGTTATATAATTTTATGAATCAATAATAAGTTGATTTTGTGTTATCTAAGAAAATATTGACCTATCATGGAGGATATAAGATTAGGTTAATTACTTTTCAATATGAGACTTTAAGAACAACTGATGTTATTTTGAGATAAATATTAATTTTTTACCATGGAAGACTATATGATTATATCATTCAAAGAATTGGGTTTCAATATTAGTTTGATTAACATTGAATAATTTTATAGATAATTTTTTGTCGAATGGTCTTTGTAGAACATTGGGTTTTGTTAGACAAATTTTGGAGATTAAGAATAGATTTTCTTTTTATAAAGGATTATCCTTTATGATTATTATCTGATCTCATACTAACAACTTTGGTTTTGGTTTTTTTAAGACATGGGAAACATATAGTTCTCTTTTTTGGATTAGGTGATTCTCTATATGTTCAGTATAGCACTCTGATGTGAATAAGTCATCCTAAATACTCATATTTTGGAGGAAAAAAGAGTTTCTGTAAGAAATCAAGTAAGAGATGAAAGTCTAAACGACAAGAAAGTATGTTTCATTTCGATTTAGTTACACTCATAAATACATTACTCAATGAAAAGTAACTTAAAAAAAAAATTTATGTTATTTTTTTCTACTGGGGAATCAAATACCTTTTAACCCATCAGAAGTTTTTGATTTTCTAGTGGTTAACTTTCTCATAAACATGTTTTCTATCATTCTTCCTCAGAACATGACCCTTTTGTTTTTTTCTTTCATATCCATGTTTTCCTACATGGAATCATACAATGGGTTAACTTAGGTGACCTCTATACTTATCTTTCATTATTTTAAAGTGATAGTTTTACTGACTCTTTTTCCTATGTGGGACTTTCAATGAAGTTTCTAATCCCAATTTTAAAATTGCGAGCACACAATTACCAAAAGGGGGGAAGGATGTAACACCCCAGGTAAATAACGAATATGACCATTTTATATTTATCCATATTTTTTAATAAAATGTTAATATTAATTTATAGGGAACGGTTTGCTCGATGGCGTACCCAATACGCAACAACGCGTTTCTTGGAAATCTTAAAATGCACTCAAATAAAAAAATAATATTATGATAGTTAACGCCTAGCCTTTGTAATGGCGGGAATGAACAGAAATAACTAAAATATGATTATATATATGTTTTTAATTTTTTTACATTTATCCAATAAAAAGATAAAGTCTTAAAATAAGAAATAAATTCAATTTTAAGCATAAATACTCTAATATTCACTAAAAGATCTATTTATCACATTTTGATGGCGAACCCTCATTAAATATATTTTTGGTCACATTAATACTTTATATTGGACTAAATATAATTCTTTTATATAATTGGGACATCAAAATTTACATTGTGTAATTTTTTTTGTATTTTTCTGATAAAGTTAATTTTTTAATGAATAGTGAAAAATGTGCTATTTTAATTCAAAAACTCTTTTTAATCTAATCTATTTATATGATTAAATTGTATTTTTATTTTGTTTTAAGGTCCAATTAGAATATAATTTTTCCATATAATCTAATGGTGGTCATTGGAATTAATTTTACTTTGAAATTGGATTTAAACTACTGTCAATTTATTGATATATATTGTTAAATAAAAACATGATTTTTGTTTTGACAAAGGGAATTAATTATTAAATTATTTTAATGGAAAATATATGTTTCTAATTTTTTAAAAGATAAATCATTTTTGATTAAGGAATATCAAATATATATTAGGGTGAATTATTTGTTTTTTTTTGAAAAACATCAATTTTTGATGAATAGTGAAACCACTAAGTGGTAGTTAAAAAACTGATTTTTCGTTTAAATGAAATTTTACAACCTTTTTGATCTGAATTTCAAAAATATGACATAAATAGTTTCTCATTGATATGTAAAATGTGGTTCAATGGGATGAAAATATTTTTTGGTTAATAGTAATTGTTAAGTTTTATTAATCGCGATTAAAGGTAAATAGTGAAATTTAACATAAATATAATGTTAAAATAATATTAAATGACCTGGAAACATGTCCTACCATTATTGTATAAGTCATGGTAGACCAAGAAAATTCATGGTTCCACTTGGGGACCCCATGGAGCCACTTGGTTATGAAAATGACATTAATAACTTTTTCTTTAAAGTTTAAATAAAATTATCACAAACAAGTATTATTTTACTAAAACAATTTTTACATGGGGTTATAAAAGTCATATTTTTTACTATAAATATTCATTAAAAATATAAAAATATTTACAACATCATGATATATTTTTGATAATTTTTATACATTAAATAAATTTAATTATTTGTGACACCATGATGATACAACGATTACCTCATTATTTAATGATTTAAATAAAATTAAACAATAATGTAACATATAAGACCTACACTTGTAAAAAACCTATTGGATGGGTGGATTTAGAACCCTTATCACCTTATCCTCGTAATATATTATTGTGGGACCTTTGATACCCAAAAATCCTTTTATAATAAAGTAACTTTTTAAGTCTTTCCAAGAGTGCCCCTCCTCCCTCTTATAAACGGCCCCCACCTCTACCCCCTTACCCACACCTCTAAAGCCTTTGGCTCGGACAAAATCTATTAATTTTATCTCTCCACATCCCTCTATTAATCGTATAACCCTTAGATTAGGCAGAAAACTCTTCAAGAAACCCTTTTGGTTCAAACCATGGGGAGATACCCAATATAAAGGTAATGTCCTCTCTTATGTTCTTTTGTTTTATTTTTCTTATCCAACCCCCTAAACTCTTTTTATTCCTTTATTTTGTAACAAAACTAGTATCTTCAATATACTAGTATGTTTTATGAGATGGATTCGAGCTACACATACACACACCTCCGTCTAATGGTTAATGAACGTACTGTTTCTGTGGATGGTGAATTACTGCCTCACGAAACAATGATTGTTCAATCTTTTCTTAACACATTTCATGGTGGCCATTATGATGAAACTATATTTTATATATGATATATATGGTATTTATGTTTTCTATATGCATGTTTATTTTATATTTAAAACATACCTTTATGCTTTTCATGTTGTGCAAATGCGATAATTTCATACGAGGACGTGTGGACTACCGCCCCTTCAAGTGATGTGACTCGTTCATGCAATACATGGAATGTATAAAGAATGAAATTAATTAGCATATTTGACCTATATAAAATATTTATTATAATTGAATTATAATATATATATACCTCTCATTTATTTTTAATTCCATTAACTTGACAAAGAAATGAAAGTATTGTTCATGTGTACGTACGACCAACCGTCTCCATGAATGGTGAATTTAATTTAATTTTATCTCAAAATGTTATGGAATAGTATAAAATCAATATGTACTTGTTATATATGATATTTAAATCACTAATACTATTCTGGAGATCATATAATTATAACTACATGGACAATCATTTTCAAACAAGTTCATTTTTGACTCATGTACAAAACATCGACAAAAACGTCTGATATGAACTCATATTATTAACCAATTATTATAACAATATAATATGTGATATTAACTGAATAATAATATTTAAAGGAGTTACATAAGAAATTATAAATTTACCAGTGTTTATTATTCAGGAATATAATGAAACGAACAAGAAAATTCAGACTTGAGGTTAGGGATCCAACCTCTCTCTTTCTTTTCAAGTACTCTCTTTTATGTCACTTCTATGAAGCTCTTATTTCTTATTTTGGGGGATGTTTTTTATATATTACTCATTATGTAATTTTTATGTTCATATTTTTAGAGACCCTATTTTATCTCATCAAACCATTTTTTTATGTTTTAAGTGGCGTAGTTTGGCTGTGGAGTTTTCGTAAGGGGTTTTTCATCTCACTTTTATTCCCATGAGATTTATGATAAATTTTCCACCATTTACATTGATTAGTATATATAATACCCATTATTATACTCTTTTTGTACTATAATTTTATTTTTTGGTATTTACATATTCATTGTATGACCCTTCTTCCATGGGGTGTACGTTTCGAAAGTTAACCAAATCGGTAAGGGGACATTTCACCCTCCTCTAATTTAAAAAGTCTTCTTTTGTTATGTCTTTTAAATTACATCTTCTTATGTTGGGATATGTTTTCATATATCCTTATTTCTGTAAATATAATTTATAAGTGATGAGATACCCTTTTTATCTCTCACCAACTCATTTTTTGAATTTTGATGTGACGCAGTTAGGCTGTAGAATTATTGAAAGGGAACTTCTTAACTAAATTTTGATTCATTGGGTTAAACATGTACAACTTGAATATGTCGTTCTAGGAATATGTGTGAATTACCTCTGATTTTTTTACACATAATATCGACTTGTATTTGGTTTATTATTTTGTCACACATAATTATGTTATTGATTTATCATTAATCAAACGATACTGTCTTTGTAAGGGACTTCGTCTCAATCTCCATTCATTGAGGCATATTTTGTTCTAATACAAGACATTATTTTATAAACTGTATATAACACCTTTAAATTTTCTTTTCATTCAAAGGTAATATTTTTCATTGAAGAATTTTACTAAACGACAAAAATAAATTTTTATTTTAACGTAGGTGGTGACAACGACCTTTTCCACCGCCGCCAGTATTATTTGGTCTTTGGCTTCCTCAACACGCCATAATGTTTTCAAAACAAAATAAATACCATATACTCTTTTATGTATTTTGGTATTGAAAATGGTTTTTATAATGGATTTTATTTGTCAATATATTTATGTAATATATTGTGATCGAAATGTTGAAATGTTTTCTTTACATTATATTTTTTTTATGTCTAGTGATTTTATAAAAGTACTTGGACATTTGATGGGTGGTTACATGATAAACCATATGACGGGTTGTTCTATGAATACCAGGATGGGTGGTTACGTTATAACCTCCAATGCATTAGGTTTGGAAGTCAGCCGTATGGATATTCCATTTAGTGATTTGTGTTGTAGTCGACCGTATGGTTATTTCATTTAAGTATGTTTATGTCCCAAGTTACATTTATATGTTATGTATTATTTATATGAGTTTTATGGTAATATTTTTGTTACAAGAGGGTAAGTAATGATATTTTATTTAGTGAAGAGTATTTAATACTTCATAAAGGTGAAATGTATTACATTAATAAAGTATTTGTAGTTTACTTATTGTTTTAAAAAACTAACAGTTTTCATATTTTGTGTATCCCATACTGAGATTTTTATTCTCATTGAATGTTTTTTTTTGAAATTTTTTTCACAGGAAATATTGTGGAATAGGGTCAAGAATGGGATCAAGGAATGACATGATATCTAAAACATGGAACTGGGCATGTTTCTTTTTTAGAGTTTTTATTTAATGGATACATAATAGAAGTTTCTACTTTTTTATCTTTTGAGATGTTATAGTTATGTCCTAATTCTCTAAAACAATAAACCTAAAAAGATCCTATATGTGAATTATTCATTTAATTCATAATTATGTAATTCTATAAGTCCAGGTCTTTATATCTAAATAGTGTGACTGTATTTTTTGAAATAGTATGTGCCAAACCGCAACTGAGAGATAGTAACTGTGACACATTAAACATGAAACAAAAACATTAATGACAGTAAACTTTAGAACAATATGATATAGAAAGTAATCATAAGACAATGACTTGTGATACTGTAAAATATGAAACAATAAGTTGTGAAAAAGTACAATTACTACTTAAATTTATCATTACCAATTCAATTATAACGTAATGAATTATTTCATAATTTAATGGTCTGGTGAATATGTCAGCAAGATAATATTATGTTCCAATGAATTATAAAGTCATATCTCCATTTTTATATTGGTCTCTAAAAAAAACTAATTACTACAACAATATGTTTTGACTTAGAGTGTGAAACATGATTTTTTGATATATTAATGGAACATGTATTGTCACAATTTATAGGTACATTCCTGAGTTGATATCAATAATATAGTAATGTGTGTTTCGCCTACAAAATTTGTGCATAATAACTACCAGCAACTATGTATTCATCTTCGGTAGCAGATAACAGAACAATGTCTTGTTTCTTATTACACCATGATACTAGTGACTTGCCTAACAAGTGACATGTTCCATAGGTTCTTTTTCTATATAACTTACATTCACCAAAGTCATTACCAAAATAACTAACTAACTCAAATGATTATCCTTTTAGACAGAACAATCCATGATTGGGTGTAAAATTGAGGTATTTGACAACTCTCTTAACATCATTTAAATGATATTCCTTAGGGTTTCTTGAATATGAGGACTCATACATACACTAAAAATAATATCAGGTCATCTAGAAATTATATAGAGTAACATTCCAATAATTCCTCTTTAAGTGGGTTGATAAATATATTTTTCATCTTCATGAAGATCCAACTTACAAGTGGTAATCATTGGACTCTCAATAATTTTAGTGTTATCCAAGACAAAAAAATTTAGAATATATATAATATGTATTCCTTAATTTAAAATAATACCATCCTTATTTTTAATTATTTAAAATCCACTAATGAATTTATGTTACCCATTAAACTCATTTCAAATTTGTTTTTCATTATTTTATAAAATTCCATAAAAAAAATTATTGAAGATCCAAAGAAAATTCCATCTACATAAATTTTAACTAAAAATAAATCAGTGGAAATCTGTTTTATAAAAAGTGTGGGATTAGTTATTCCTTTTGTAACACTTTTGGAAATACGAAAATTACTAAATTTATCATACCAAGATCATGGAGTTTGTTTTAAACCATAAAAATCATTTCATAATTTAAAAACATGTTTTGGAAAATTAGGATTTGTAAAATCAGGGGGTTGCACAATAAAGGAATCCTCAGTTATATACCCATTAAATAATGGACTCTTATCATACATTTGATATACTTTGAAATTCAGTTGTTCAGTATAAGCATGCATAATCTTGATTGATCCAAATCTAGATACCGATGAAAAAGTTTCCTTATAGTCAATTCCCTCTTATTGACTATAGACTTGTGAAACCAATCTATCATTGTTTTTAACTATGTCACCATCTTTATCTATTTTCTTTCTAAAAAACCACTTAGTGCCTATGGTTAATTTGTCATTGGTTATGTCAACATGTTTCCAGAATTAGTTCCTTTAAAACTGATTATGTTCTTCATGCATAGCCATCAGCCAAAATTCATCAATGATAGCATCATTAATGTTTTTAAGATCATATTGTGAAAAGAATACATGATGTTCATACTGATTTCTAAGAGAATATCAAATTTGAGTTTATTTATCTAAATCTCCTGCAACTGCATCTAAAGGATGGTTCTTAAGAGCTCTAACAGATCTAGAAATAGAAGGACTACAGATTTCAGGTTCTTCAAAAGCATCAAGTTCATTGTAAAATAAATATAAAGAATTTCTAGAACTACTAATTTTAACAGATTACTTTACAAGATGGATAGAGGAAATTTAATTAATATACAGATTTGGCACATCATCCTCCAGGTTCTCTAGAGTAGTCTTAGGCTCATGTGGATATGTTTCATCAAATTTTACATGGAAAGACTCTTAAACACATTTAGTTATTTTGTTAATTATTCAATAAGATTTCCTAGAGATCGAATATCATAGAAGTATTCCTTCATCACTATTGGATTCAAATTTTCCATGATTGTCTTTAGTATTAAGGATATTGACATTTCAACCAATAACATTGAACTAAAATACTTTGGGTTTCATAATGTTCAAAAACTCATATAGTGTTCTCTTGAGAATGGGTCTAATCAAAACTATATCTATTATATAGCCTGCTGTATTTATAGATTAAGCCCAAAAATAAATAGGTAAGTCATATTCACTATGAACAATTCTTGCAATCTTTTTTGAGGTTCTATTTCTTCATTCTATAACTCTATTCTATTTTGGTGTTCTAAGGGAAGATAAATTATTACTATAGGCATTTTGGGAGAAAAAGGATTCAAATTCTTGATTTTCAAACTCACGTCCATGATCAATTCTTAAGTATTTAATTATATGACCACTAATATTTTCTATAGTTTTAGCATATTTGGTAATTTGAGAGAAGGATTCACTTTTTTGAGCCAAAAATAAAGTCCAAGTATATCTAGAAATGTCATCTACAAGAATAGAAACTTCGTTCATCTTAATTAAACTAGAAACTATAGATGTTCCAAAAAAATCCATGTGAACATGTTCGAGAGGTTGAGAAGTTGACTCTTATTTATTTGGATTTATGGAAATTTTTTTTTGCTTTCACTTTTGAAAAGGATTACAAACATTATCATATGGTAACTCATGTTTGTGTAGATCATTGGCTAAAATTTTTCTATTTATATTTCTAAGTAATTGAATATTACAGTGTTCTAGTCTACTATTCCAAATCCATGACTCTTTGTGATATACACATAAATGATACGCTTTTTGGGAGACTATAGAATCTAATATAACTAGGTATACATTTTCATTTTTTAATTTAGAAAATAATAATTCATTTTTAGAGTTAAGAACATTGCATGCATCATTATCAAATTTAATATGAAATACATCATCGCATAGTTGTGAAATATTATGATGATTGTATTTCAATACACCAAAAAAAATTACATTGGAAGTTAAAACTAAGTTAGAGTAACTGATTTGGCCAAATATAATGATTTTTCCTTTGGAATTGTCACCAACGGTGAGATTCCCAAGCTCAATTTTTATAATGTTCTTGATGAATAAATAGTCTCATATCATGTGTCTTGATCACCCACTATCCAAGTACCATAATATCTTACAGGAGATCTTCAAGAAATATTCCTAAAAAATAGTAAAATAAAAATAGACTTTGGTATATATATGTGCTTGGATCTAGTAATATTATTTACTAGTACTTTAGGAACCCACATCAGTCTCATAGGTTTCTACTTGAAATTATGTAAAGTGCATGAAAAATAAACAGGATTTGGTCTAGAGAATTTTCAGACAGTATATACTATATCATAATTTGAACTATCATGGGGTTTTCCAAAAATAATAGTAAAGTTGTATGTCTTATATTGATAAACAAAATTTGTTCTTCCAAAATAACTTTTACCAGTTTGATAGCCAATACGAGTAGAATATTTAAGAGCAATATATTTACCTAGAATTTGTACCAATTTATCATTACCAATAGTAAACCATTCAATGTCCTTTTTCAATTTATCATTATATATATTTTGTGCATTATTTTCATTGATTAATTGAAGATTTGTATCCCTTTATACGTTATGTTTAAATTTAATAGTTGAGGTAAGAGCATGTTGTTTCTCTAAATACTTGTATTTATCTATTAATTAATTACATATCTCTTCAATCTTATTATAGTACTCAAACTTTTCTTTATTATAAATATTTTTAGAATCAATTTCATCTCTATAATAATAGGAATTGTGTACAAGAGATTCCAGTGTAACCTCAGATGTGTTTATCGTAAAACAAATAATGGCTTTGTTAACTCGTTCATCATGTGACGATTCTGAGTCACTTGTACTATCATCATAAGTACCCCTTGTTGCTTTAATTTTTTCCATATTTTATATCTTTTTCCTCATATTTTTTTACTTGAGATTGGGACAATCATCCTTTACATGTCCCTTTTTCCTATATTCATGTCATTCTATCTCATCAGACTTGTTACTTCTTTTCCAATCTTTCTTCAATCTTCCTTTTTGATCATATCTTCCTTTGAATTTATTCTTTCAAAAAAATAGTTATTCATGTAAAATATTATAAAACATCTAGCTAATTGAGCAATCTCTCCATCACTGTTAGGTGATGATTGTTCATTGTTGTAACTTTCTACAGAGGCTTCTAATTTTCCATTTTTTTGTTTAGAGGTCGTGGTCTTAAATTCCCAAGATTTTCTTTTGGGTTCATCCTCCTCTTCCTTGTTGAATTTCAGCTCCTCTTCATACCCCAATATTTTTCCAATAATTTCTTTTACAGGTAACTTACGGATGTCACATTACTCTCCAATAGAGACAGAGGTTCCTCTCCATCTATCGTATATGAATATGATAATCCTCATGATTTTTTCATTGGGAGTGACATCTCTTCCAAGAGAAATCATTGTGTTGAAAATTTCATTCAACCTGAGATACATGTCAGAAATACGCTAATCCTATTTTATTTTAAAAGATATCTTATTTAATTTTATAATTATTAATTCTCATTTCTTTCACATGAGATGTTCTATCAAGTGAAATAGACAACGTATCCCAAATATCATGGGCACTTTTCAATGCAGAAATTCTGTTAATTTATCATCTCCTAAAAGGTAATATATAGAATTCAGGGATTTGAAATTTTTATTGTAGGTAGTCTTGGTTGGGTCATCATATGTGAATATATCTATAGAGGTAATCATATACTCATCTATAATTGAAGACCAATTTTCAAAACTCAAACTCTCTAAATGAATTCTTATTTTACTTTTCCATTGGGAATAATTGGTTCTATTAAATAATAGTGTTCAGTTAGTTGCAGTACCTTCCAAAATATTATAAATAATAATTAAATACTTTGAAACATATATAAATTTAAAATTAACAAAAATTTATAGATCTTTAATGTGAAAATAAAATAATAGTTTAATAGTTTTAAAAACCGAGAATTAATAGAAATAAAAAAACTCCTATAATACCAAATGTTTATGGGGGTAGAGTACTCAAGAGTGTGTGAATTGAGTATATATAAAAATTTCATTTTGAAACGTTTTATTAAAAGGTAACCCTAATAAAAATAAATACTACCCAGTTAATCAACATAATACAGTTATGAATGTTTGTCTGTTCAAATAACATCTTTGAATATTGACTAATTATCAGTAATATTAATGTCAATTATTAATATAACTTTTTAAGCTATTCTAAAAAAGAAAAAATATTATATCTTATTTCAATTATTAACTATAAAAATAAATATAGTGATTTCTAAATTATCTAGTCAAATAGAGAAAAAAAATTAAACCACACATTGGATATAAAACAAGCGGTTCGGTCTCAATCCAAGACCTAATCCACTATAATTGGTGATAACCTACTACCAATAATTTTATATTAATAACTTGATCTACACCCTAGATCAGGGTAAACATTAGTTCATAGGACTATCCAGGTCACACAAACTCTTCCACAATTTTTTGTGGGTATAAACTACCAGGTCACACAGGGACCTCATCTACACTTATCCATGGGAGTAAAATGTGTAAAAAGATATTAGAGAAAGGATATATTTATTCTTTCAGTTTAATGTAGGAGACAATGTGTGTTTTAATACAGACACTCACACACTTCTCGAAAACTAAAAACAATACACAATAGATAAAATATTGTGAGACAAGGTTAGAACTGCTCTGAGTGTTATTCTATGCAGCCATGGACTTCTTGGATGAAGTAAAAACAAGAATCGAGTTCTCATACGAGGAACAGAGTATCGCAATCTAGCGCTTTGGTTTCCAGTTAGAACTGTCTAATCTTTTTTGTGGAGTTTTTATTGAAATGATTTTCTTGACTCTGATCTATCTAATCCCTTCTATGGGATTCATGAATGCTTTATGTGTTCTTAAATGTGTCATGTTGCATGTATCTGTTCGTTTCTTAAAATTATTACACTTGTGTTAGTCTACCACAATTTTCGTTTCAGGGTCACTCTTTTATTTTTATTCTTTGAGTGCATAGGTTCAAGCCTACATGATGCATATATTCTGGACCTCATACCTCATACTATCAAGAGACATGTATACAAATAACTATTTATTATGTCAGATCACTTAAAATACTCAAATTTGAATTTTAGAAATAAAATTTTAAACGATAAAACATATTATAGAATGGTGTCAGAGTCATTCTAGAAATGACGTCACTTGGAAAGTGTGACACCAAGAAATGATGTATTCCTTATTTTCCTTCGAGCGGTGAGATAATTATGATGGAATGGTTGTATAGAGACTAGGAACTGGTGGCACAAATGCAGTGTTAGAAAACGATGTCTGGTCATGGTATCTGGTCAATGTGTCTGGCTTGCAATGTCTGGATCATGGTGTCTCGGTCATGGTGTCTATGTCATGGTGTCTGGTCACAGTTTCTAGACATGGTGTCGGGTCGCGGTGTCTGGTCACAGTGTTTGGTCACCGTGACTTGATCACGGTGTCAAGGTCCTTTTCCAGAGAAATAAAACTGGTCACATACTCACGGTTTCTCAGACATAGCCAAATATCGGTATATATACTTGAGCTGTAATATTCACAGAGTGAATTAGACATAGTGATTCATAATTGAAATCATTGTAGAACAATGTTAAATATAGTTGAAAATCATCAAACATGCTTTATAGAAATTAAGATCATTGGAACATTTATGTAAATCATAAAGAAATCAACAATTTTTACATAAGAATTAAAATAGATTAAACATGATGCATATGATTTGTGGTCATTAAAAACTACTAAAACATGAAGAGTAAAAAAATAATAGACTTGAAATATAATTATCGTACCATTAGTGTTTTTCACTTCTAATTCAACATCTAATTATTTTGAATGAATCATAACATGATTATTAGATTTTTTAGATTAGAAATAGTAGGTAGATCCAGAATAAAATATGACATTAGAAGATCTAGAATAGATTGTATGCGAACCTTTCATGACATTGTAATCAAAACCAACATTAGAAATAGTGATTTCATGAGATTTTCCCTCGTCCCTAGGCTTAATAGGTTGTTGATGTCGATCAATATCACCCGTCCATGGGTTTGGTAAGTGGTTATAAATATGAATGTTCTCCATTAAGATGATTCACTAAATCCTTGGAGATGCATTCTATGGTTATTTTTCCCCATCACATGATTGTTCAACTTCATCTTATCCCTTTGGTAATCAAATTCCGGATGTACATCCCTTCTACACTTATAAAATTTATTTAACCCCTTAAAGACATTTCCACAATTCTTATTCCCACACTTAGAGAATAATGGAAATATCATCTTATTTTCATCATGTTTTTTAGATTTTCATGTAATCTCTATCATATATTTCTTGTCAAAACCATAGGATTGATACGTGACTGAAACCTTCATTTAATCCATTATTTTAAAAAAATAAATTTCTTTATAGCCACTAATCTCTCTTATGGACCCTGACCTAATAGGACATGGATTTAAGACACTAATAACTGATCAACTTTACATTCATGTAGGATGATAATTCCTGAAGAGTTCCATGCAATTATCATTAAATTATCCATGTTGGTACCAAAAAATTCATCATCACTATGTTTAAACTAAATAATCTATTTCTATGTCATGGTAGGAATAATTAGAGAAAATTAATTATTTAAAAATAAGTTCCTAAACTCATCCCAATCCATGGAATTAATCTCATCTTACTGCATCATAATTTTGATTAGATTCCACTGCTTATTTTCTTAACCTTTTAACTGATATATGGAATGAATGAATTTCCCATGCTCTAAACACTGGTGAATAGTGAATAAATTGTTAGTAGTACTGGAATTTTTTTCAACAACTATTAGATCAGAAGACCCTCTAAAAGAAGGTGGACGTTGCCTCCTGAAAGACTAAACATAATGTTGTTCCCTTCTTTACTCATTTGGAAGTCAACCATGATTCATAGCTTGAGAAAAAAAATGTGATCATAGCAATGAGGTTTTTCATTCTAGCTCCAATAGATTTTGGTTTATCAAGAATTTTGTTTTGCATCTCTCATCACAATCACTATTAATGAAGTTCCTTCAGGCTCTAGAAATTGTCTACAACCAAAATCCTAGATTAATAAATAGTTATCATATTGAGTAACCACATGAAAATGAAATTTTAATTATATGGTCTTTTTGTTATGAAAATTTAATTAATTAATGATACCATATGTTTATCCTTAATTATTCATATTCAAATTCTATTTAAATTCTAAATAATGGGACATGAAGAGTTTTTAAATTCCCAAAGCATATCCCTTGGAATTATCAAATATGGTGTGATGTAAGGCCCTCTATCATGTACGAGATTACCTCGAGTCGGGCCAAAAACATCTTATTAGAGTTGTAACCCCTATATATATCTTTTCTAAAGCCACATCCACATGTAGTATAAATAAATGGATGTATTTTTAGGAAACGAATCACTCCATCCTTCACCAAAATTCCATGACATTTTCCTATATTTATCCTTAGTTTTATACATATCCGTAGACATGTTGTTAGGGTTCCGTTATTTTTTTCTCATCCTAATATCCAAAGGATAACTAAACATTTTCTCTGATACCAACTATAACAAACCAATATTTATAGACATAAAAATTAAAAACTTCTGTGTAGAAAATATAAAATATTATACAAAAAGATGCCCAAATACCTTATTAATCTTATGCCTTTGGAAACATGGAAACATGAACACTGATATATAAGTGAGATAAAATATCTCTAACTATATTCTAATTGAATAGAGACCTTCTAAAAAACAACAAAATATTAAAAATATCTTCATAACATGGGGAAGGTAACTTATAAATGTGTGACATCAAATTATCTATAAGGGAAAAAAAGTTTGATGTAAGCATAATCACATGAATTATGGTATGAGAACATGATCATGAAATTAGAAGATCATACACTGTATAAGAAAAGTCATATAAATGAATAACAAAATAATTCATGGAAGTTTAGAAGACATTGATCAGAATGATGTAAAAAACGTAAGAGATGAAGTCATAACATAGAAATAAAACATATAATTATGGTAGACTATATAATATAATATCCATATTAGAAAATGAATCTCCAACAACACTGTCATATTAGTATGGGTTCGTTCCCCATAACAGATTTATAGTCAAGGATCACTCCCATGGACATCTTGGTAGCATGATTTTACTTCTAATGCCAAATTAGTAGTCATGGTTAACTCCGATGACTATATTAGTAGTCAATTTTCCCCCAATACCATCTTTGTGTATCTTATGAGATATATTTTTTATCCAATTCATTGAGGGGGAGATATAGGTCTCACTTGTATCATAATGAAATCATAAAAACGTGTGACACAAGAGAATAAATAATCATATCATTACCCATGAAATGAGATGGCCATTATAAACATGTTATTATATAATAACATGTGGAAAGAGACTGGTTTCATTAATATTTCATCATAATCATAACCTGTGAAAGGAATAGGGTTTTAAAATCATAAAACATATTAAAGAGAAATCGTTTTTATCAACATCATGCATCAAAAAATAATCCATTCAGAGAAATAATATAAATGGATACCTTCAATACTTTACCAAAAATGTATGACTAACAGAAATATATGTTGACTTATATGTGAAATAATTTGGAAATATATTTTAAAAAAATTTCTTGATGAAAATTTCCTTTGTATATTGAGAAATATGTCTCAGAACATAAAACATTTTGAAAAAATAATTCGTTGACAATTTAAATGAAAACTTTTAATGGACAGGTTTAAAACCATAAAACGTTTTTAAAATCCATTTTACCTTAAAAATTTATTTGAAGATATTTTTATGACATTTTTTAAAACATTATTGAAAACATGTTTTTTGAATACAATAGATTCCCAACCGGAGAGAGAGACAAAAATAAATTAATTAAAATTGTTATCTTAAGTGCCAAATAGTTGAAATATAGTACCTATATATGGATATATATTTAATAAATATAGGATAGTGAAACTCATCAGTTTTCTTGAGAGATTGATCATAATATTTCATTGATGAATCATAATCATTAACAATGTTGAAAAGATATGAGATTGTATCAATAAAATCTAACAACATGGTTACTTGGGATCATATTATCCATGTAAAAAAAGTAATTTAAATGAATACTAAAATATAATTTATAATTGAGGTTTATGATATTACCTAAAAAATTTATGCATATACATCTTGAAAAATAATTTTTGTGCATAACTAAAAATGAGTCTCAAAGAAGATAAATTGAGACAAGATTATTTTACCAATTTGGTAACTTTTGAAACATAACCCCCATGAAATGAAGGTAATATAATAAATATGTAAATAACCATAAATTCAATTATAACAATCATTGAATATATACATGGTCATTATACACACCTCAAAAATGGAATGGGTGGTTAATGATTCTTGTATCCAACAAAAATAAAAATTGAGATGAAATCCCCTAACATTGTGTCTTGACTATTGTTTTACTAATAAAAAATATGTGTTCAATAAATATAAAATTATTATAAATCATCTACATAACCATAATCTAAAATCTAATACCATATATTGTTTGACTATGACCTTATATTACCCACATGATAACTATATGATGTTAAGGATTCACTTGAAATAATATGCCCTTTGTTCTTTTCATGTATCTTAATTTGTTATATAGTTGATCCATATACTTATCTCAGGATTCTAGAATGTAAAAAATTATTTAATTATCATTAATATATTGTAAATGTGTATTATAATAATCTATAACATATTTAATTATTAAATGGAATACATCGGTCATGGAGACGGTAAGTTGTCGTATGCAGGAATGATGTTTCTGATTTTATTTCCGCATTGAATTAATGAATGAAAATGACCTATATTTATTTAATATAATTATAGTATCATGATAATTTTACATATATATATATATAAGATCACTAAATCCATCCCTATTTCATTCCACGTATTCTGAAAATGAATCAATCCACTTTGAGGGTGCGGTATTCCACACTTCTTCAAACAAAATTATCATATTTCACCAAATGAAATGTAAAAAATACATGTATTATAAAAGGAATAAATATTCTTATATACTTAATAAATATAATATATAACATATACGAACATATTTTTTATCATAAAGTCGACCATGAGAGTCGGTAATGAATGAATGAACAATCAGCTGTTAGTGAGGTGGTATTTCATTGTATTTGTAAAAAGTATGTTCATTACCCATTAGATGTAGTTGTTTGTAAGTGTAGGTGGATAATTTAGAATAAAAAATCATATTATATATAGGATACTGTATTTTCTATAATATAATTGAATAAATAGAGTGTAGGGGGGTGGATAATGAAAATAAATTGAAGGATCTTGAGAGAATGTGTTACCTCTTAATCAAGAAACACATTTTGGGTTGTGCCAAAAGGATTTCATGGAAGAAATTATCACAATGATATGTTTGAAGGAAGATAGTATGGTTGTTTGTAAGTGTATTGGGTAGATATTTTTCAAACCTATGTGGTTTGAAATATTTTAAGTAGAGGGAGAAGTGGTAACCTTTTATAGGGAAGCATGAGAGGCACTCTTGTAAAAATTCAAAAGGGGAATTCCACCCACGTTTTTCACATTGAAAGTGGATCGAATTATAATCAAATGAAAATAAAATTGAATATAGGGTCGAAATATGGCCATTAAAGTAATTTTGGTTAAGTTTATAGGTTTTTTTGGGCCTTATGGTTATGGTTTAGTTCATTATTAAGCTTCATTTAACCATAATCGATATAATTAATTTTAATTAAATTCATTAATACTTTTCATCAAAATCTACGTAAAATTTATAAATATTTATAAATTATAATTATTATAAATATTTAATGCACTTTTAAAATTACAATCTCACATGTAAAAAAAATTTAATTTAAAATTAATCCTGCAGTCGGGTAGACGATGAGGGGGTTTAATGTAAAAACATTCAAAAGTTTAAAGTTTTTATATCCAATTTCCATGTGAGATTGATCCCAAGGACTTAAATTTTATTAATTGATAAAAATATTATCTAATTATACTTTTAAACAAATTGAAAATATAATTTAACCTTATAAATAATATAGATTAAAAATTAGTTTTGAATTAAAATTTGGTATTTTTCATTATTCATCCAAAAGTGATGTTTCCCAGGAAAATCCCAAAAATCCAACAAAAGAAAATTTTAAAATTTTAAACTAAAAAATTTAGTTTATTTTTATCAAAACATACTTCTAAATGTATCTAAAATTAATTTTATTATTTTTTACAAAAGGACATGAAACGTAGTTTATTTTGAGAAAATATTATTTTTAGACATATAAGGACTTTGAGAAAAATCATTTCCATTGTTATAAATATTTTTTATCTATATATAAAAAAATATCAAAAATATTTGAAAGTTATTTTTTAATATACATATTTTTATGTTTAACAGCTGAGTTTTATTAATCAATTTTAAATAATTATAACAGTAAAATGAAATTCCATAGAAACATCAGTGTTGTGTTTACCATATGACAAGTTATTGTTCCATGTATTGTACATCAAGTCAATGTTTTCTGCATCAATCAATGGGTTGGTGTGGTGTAATGTATGCCATTTGGGTTCCACGCGAATGGAATGTTTGACTTATTTCATTACAATACAAAAATGATAATATAATTTATTTGAAAAAATGGCCAATAAAATATATCTTTTTTATAGTCTAACCATTACATAATAGAAAATCCAAAAATCACACACATATATGTTGTATTCCCTTCCAAAATTAGACTAAACCCTAGAAACACTGCAAAACAAAATTATTATGATGATATTGGCATTTTCCCTACCAAAATATCCCTAAACTCTCGTTCTCTATATAACATTAGTGTTTTGAGAATGAAATCCTTGAATAATAGTTATTTGAAGGACTATAAAGTATAAACATAATGTTTTTTGACCTAAAATTTGATTTTATCCACATCCTAGAATGTCCCTAATGGATAAATATATCTGACATAGTTATCCAATCAATAATATTCACTACCAAAGAAAGTCTACATTCAATAATTTAAATGCAGTCATCAACATCTTACGAACAACTAGTTCTAAAGAATGATGAATGGTTATAAAGAAACTATTGCTAGAACATGTAAACCATAATCCTCTACTCCCCATATTCATGTGTGGGCGCAGTCCATAAGAATCTAGGTTGGGGAAGGTTTATGGCCACAACCATATTAATAGGTGAGGGATCATGATGAGGTGCATAATCATCATTATAATGTAAAATTTTTTTCAAGGAAAAACATAGGTATTGGAGGTCCTCCCTAAGCTAATGCAAGACAAGGGAACATGAGCATAAAGAGTACTATAATATTGGAAATGGTTGGAATCCCCTCTATTCAGATTGAACCTTCAGACATCAAGCTATTCATGTTGTGTAAACATATGTTCTCTATACCAGAGATATCAAGTGACTTCAGGTGGTCCAAATCTTTCTATTACCCTCCCACCATGTGTGGTCCTATTGAGAATTTTTTTCTAAGAATGCATCAATAATTTATGATAGAGTAAGATATCAACCGATGAATCAAGGCAATGGAATGCAATGAGTTTTTTTATTAACATAGAGTTGATTTTAGCTTCTATTATGTCAAACTTTTTCGAACAATATAGGCTTTGGACCATGATAATCAACATAGCCTCTACTTGGAGATAGGACCCTAGACCCACCTGAGCATTAAAATTCAAGATGATCAAGCTGTTGACGTCATGAAAAAACCCACATAATACATGGCTCTAATGTTGAAAGAACCACCCGTGTTGAGTTTCAAGCCAATGGGGTGGGGAGGGGGGATGCCAAAAAAACCCAATTCTTCTGAAAGATTCTACTATTAGGTTGAAAAACATGGATATTTACATTTATCCATTACAGAGTGAGAGCCTCCCATTGGTTTCTCATGATTCATACCATGTCAAGTAATAAGCTATTCATTAGGATAATGATAGATGTTTTCATATTGGATATCCCCTCATGAAATAGTTTTTTACATTCCTTCCAAATGAACCAACAACTGGTAAGCAACAGTACGGTTCACGCCACTTTTTCTAAGACCCTGACACACATTCCATGATACCCACAATACATAACGGTTTGATCAGCAATTTTAGGTGTAGACAAGGTAGTGAAATCACCAAATAATATCCACACATTGCTTGCCCACTTTCCATCCAATAATAAGATAGATAGTAATCTCCTCCTTATGATTTTTGTAGAATGCACATCGATAATTATTGTTAATGCCACAATGTTTAATTTTCTAATCCATAGTGATAGCCTTATTATTTATCCTCTTGCTGAGGAAGGTGTATTTTTTGGGATGTTTTTGGCCAAAATAAAATCATTCCAAATATCAACATGATCCTTTACACTCAAGGTCTGATATAAGTCCCTTGCTGTAAAGGAACCCAAGGGGGAAAGTGTGAACACACACCTAACCAGGTCCAAATTCAGCTCAATGAGGTTAAATGTTTCATGTTGATCTCTTCAAAGAACAAAATTAATTAGTATTTGGTATAAACAATCTTCCATGAAAGAAATATCAGTGGCAGGGAATTCTGGAAAACCAATGATATCCCTGCTCCAGTTATGGTTTGAAAAGGTGACATCCCCTTTCCCAACAAGCCAATGGGTATGTGGTTGGAGGGAAATGAAGATGGTTCCAATCCCAAACCAGAGGTAATATTCTTTCCCATATTCATAATATCAATTCTTCGAGTGATTGTTGTTCATGGTTATCCCCCATAATGTAGTTTGTTCCAAAACATTCGATGCCACATTTTCCTGCATGTATAGTAGGGTATCCTGAAGACTACAGACATTGATACCTCTTCCCTAAATGAGACTTTGCATCATTCTCTAGGAAACCAAATGTATTTTTCTTTTTGAGAGATAGTCCCATATGAAATTGGCTATAATCCTATCAATGTTCTTAACAATGACTTTCAGGGATTTGATAAATAACATGGAATAAACTAATGTTTCTAGGAGAACAATATTAACTGAAGTTATCTGACCCCAAAGGGTAGGTAATTATTATTCTAATTGAGTGCCATACTAGTGATATTGTTGATGAGGGGTTCGATGTCATGAATATGATGTTTACCTGATGATATGGGGGAACCTGGGTCTTCAATAGGAAATACACATCTATGCATGTCATCATTATGGCTCATAGTAGAGATCTTGTTGGGGGAAAACTACTATAAATATAAAAGTTTTTTTATCCTATTAATAACCTAGCTTCCCTAGTGAAAGTACTCCTACAAAACATTTTTTACACCTCATATCAATCTAAATTGGAATTTATAAGGATTATAGTTTCATCATCAAACATTAAATGGTAACCAAAGGGAGATCTCATACATCTATGATAAAAATAATTTTTTCCATATCTTAAGCTTCATTGGATAAGTAATATAAGGTTGTAATTGGGGAGATTTAATATTCTTATAGTGATAGGGTATCCTTGACTTTGGAAGTGGGTTTCCTTAACAAATCCATATATCTTCCCAATGAACATCTCCTCCATCCACGAGGAGATGAGGCACCAGAAAATGATATCAACATTTCAGGAGGTGAGACCCATACTTGAGAGAACTCTATTGATGAAACTCCACTAAATATAGTCATATTAGTTGGTCATATCTAACTTAGAGATATTCTTGATCCATGATTCTTGAAGTTGATTTATCTTATCATCTCCTAAGACAACGCAATATCCCTTGAGTCAAACGACCGTCCAAAACTCCATGAAATTACTTGGAGACCCACTGAGGTAGGTGTATAGATATATTAGAGTTTATGATGTGGGAAAAATATTTATACGGGATGTTATATATTATCATTGGTATATACTAGAGAATAAAGGAATGATTCTTTGTTTTGGGGAGGAACACAATGGCGGTATTACATCCAACATGAGGTAAGCTGCCTCCCTAGAATAAGTCTGGGGTGGATATAGTCAATCAACTTTCACCATATCCCAAGAGAACCTTTAAAAATATTTAGGGAATTCAACTTGGTCAGATGAACTTTTCACGTTTATGTTAATAAAATTATCTTGGATCTACTTCTCTTCAAGTACATCCCCCCATGCCTTTATTTTTCAAGTCATAAAATCAGTTTTTAAGCACATCATAGAGCCTCATATTCTCCCCCGGGAAACCATTAGGCATAAACGTGTTAGGAACTATAAACAGATCATTGAAAAAATAGTATTCCAATCCTCCCATGACATCCCTATCATCAGTATATGTACCATCATCCAACATAATCTTCATTTTAATCAGAACATTCCTCTCAATGATAGATACATTGAAGTATGCAGTGTTAATATCACCCTCTTTTAGCCATTTGATTATAAAGCCTTCTCTATCCATGGATTCCTATGTATGAATCATGTACACTAGTTATTCTTTCTTACTGGTGAGATCCCCAACAACCCAATCATTCCAAGCCTCCTTCATTTTCCTCTCGAGATGTTCCATGTTCTTGCATGGTATCTTTCAATTCTCTATCTATAGATGAACACCATTTTTCTATGTCTAAACCCTCATCTTGAGCTATCTCATTTTTTTGTGAATGGGTGTCCATCTACGATCCGAGTATAGTTCATTCTAGATGTTACTAAATAGGTCGTGGTACCCCGGTATGCTATCCCATTAATGGTAGTATTTTAAATGTTCTTGATTTTCCTTCTCAAAAAATATGGAAATCAGAAGCGGGGAGTGGTCTGATATGACACACACCGGATAACTAACATTGGTGTTGATGTAAATAAATATAGTTTTATTGTTGGATGGAAATTTATCCAAATGGATCCAAGAATGGTGGTTCCCCCATTAGTTATAGAACCAATTTATTTGGTTTCTTGATAAGCTGGGGTCCCTGAGGCATGTTCCCTCCATGAATTAGAAATATTATTTGATAGATTTTTTGGGAAATGGTCCCCTATATTTCCTCTCCTCTATGGAAGAGACGACATTGAAATCATCCCTGACTATCCCTGAGTGATTACCTAGATCAAACACATTGGGGTACTTCCTAATGATCTATCATTGTTTGGATTCATAGATCCCGTAAATCAAGGATAAAAAGATAGAATTGTATATTTGAGTAACCTTAGTGGTTTTGAATTAGTTTCTATCCTAAACTAGATCCATAGTGGTGTTCCTATGCACGAATATCTTACTGTTCTGATAGGATGGTTTAATGTTCAAGTATCCATGCATCTTGATACTTTTATAGAATTCACATATTCTAGAGGGTACAGTTTGTGTTTGAGGATAGAAGTAATAAATGCCTTATTTTGGTCAATCTTAGAAGTTAAGAAGTTCATCATATCATAGGAACGAATTCCATGGGCATTCTATATGATCATGGGAATTTGAGATGAAAAAGAATTCTGGAATTGGATCTAGAACTGATAGGATTACCATAATGGGTCGATACCCTCACATATAGGTTCATATATTTCAATCTCATGAAAACTAAAATAACATTGGATGGGATAACTACTCAGGGTTGGAGGTTTCTTGGGTACAATGAGTTAGGTTGATCCAATCATGATGGGGATACGGTGAAAAACTCTATTGGTCTCAAACACTTTTGCTTGGCGAGACCACTATAGTCATCTGTATAGAGACAGAGGTAGGTGGATAAGAGTGCCCTTCTAGAGGAGTACCCTTTAGGATAAAGGCCTCATCACAGGCACATTCAGTGTCTTCTATTAAAAATTGAGTCAGATCTAAAGGGGGAGGAGGAATCACCCAAATACTCGAGGGGCTAAGTGTGAAGCCTTGAAAACCCTCCTCCAAGCGAAACCTGAGAGGCTACTTGTACTTGAATAATTAATAAGTAAAAAACCAAAATAGAAGGAGGTAATGAATGAGTGAACGGACCTTTTTATGAAGGGAACCATATCCTAACATGGAACATTATCACATTCAAGAAAAGGATCAAGAGGAGGCTCTAGTTCTAGATCAGGGTGGGATAAACTGGATTGGTACAAGATTAATGAGACCTCACCTATTCTATATAATAATGGAAGAAATTGGGCTGGTCCATCAGTCTATGCTAATCGAACGGTATTGGGGGGACCCACTATAATGGGAATGACGACATACATTCTTGGAATTTCTGTGAATATGAAAATGAGATTTCTATATAAGTAAGTCATGCAATGAAATTTTATGATTCTAGTAGACGTAATCATATACACATCATAAGAGATTATCTGAAATGGGACGAGATTTATCCATTTCCATGTAGATGCGAGCCGCTGATGTATCAACACATCACGGAGTCTTGTCATCCACGAATAAGAATATAAAAATAGTGTCACCAATAACCATATAGAAACCACCATTTTGAAAGGGTAATGTGAGCCTTGGAGGCTGATCTATATAACAATGAGCAAGAACAATTTTTCCTTGTGGACGTCAGGGGACAACCGAGATAGGATGAAGCTCCAAAATCCCAAGGATCTTGGTGCCTTGCACTATGCATGGATGTAATCCACTTCTAATGCGAGGAAAAGGTAGGAGGAGTTCATGTGGACTGCATAGATTTTCCCCAAAAGATAGTGGGCCATGGATACTAAAAAATACTTGAAAGATGATATATGCGGCTTTGAAGCCCCAAAAAAAGAAACAATAGTCTATTTCATATAGGAAGCTACCTCAGTGATAGCAGGCACACTGACATATAGAGGTATAAAGGATCCCAATCATGATTCATTCGACATCGATATGGATACTTACGAGTATCATGTCTAGGGGGAAGAAATGGAGTGAACCACAGTGCGCATCCCTGTGGGAGATGATAGACACTAGAGCATTACGGGATGGGTTGGGAGGAATCTGAGAATCCACATGAGCGTCGGGATAGAGAGTAGAACAAGGGTTTAGGGGAATTTATGCAAGGAGAGCCGACAATGTTTAGGGATCAGGTGGCCTAGGGTAGGATATGGAAGGATCATATGAGAGAACAGGGTTTGTGGGGATTTCTATATTACCAGAGTCTATAATCATTGGGGCTGGGGGCCATGCAGATGAAGACACAACAGGTGAAAAAATTTGATAATCGAAGGTGTCTGAGGTGTGTTCTCCATTGGCATGATAGATATGTCCCAAGATCATGTGCATACTCTTGTATTTATTATGGTGGAAGTCATGTGTCCTCATAAAGGGATAATTCTGGCATTACTTTATTATTATTCTAATATGAAAAATCTGAGTAATTAATTTTATGAAATTAAATTTGAACATTTAGATTTAAACATATAAATGTATTATGAGTAAACTTTTATGAACTCAACGGAACACATATGTGATATCTACAAGAAGACATATCATCCGATATTACCACACACATAGTATAACCCTCCATTTTTATCAAAATCCTAAATCTTATTCCTTCATACATATACCTTAGTCCAAGTTATATACATACATAACATTACATCATGTAGAAGATAAAATAAATAATTCCAACACCTATATATCATAAAATTGAAGAATATATATGTATCAATTAATTGATAGTGAAAATAAAGTCATTTTATTAAAGAACTACTATACAAAAGACACCTTATATATATATATATATATGAAATGTGATCCTACATTCCTATTCAAGATAAATTAATACACCCAAATAACATAAACAATATCATCCATCCCATCACTAGTAACTTGGAGGTCCATTATGCACGAGCTAGTCCAGAACATTGAAACTCCCCTACAATGGTTTTAGATAGAATATATCCTTTATACAATAACCTAGAATATCCAAGATGAAAATAAGGAATCTAAAGCTCTAATTCAATTTTGTAACAGCTGAATCGAATCATTGGGTCTGAGACAAAGTTCAACATAACCTCGTGAATGCCTCTTTGTATGTATGATGATTATAACTAGTGATAATCGAATAAAGTGACTTGGGGAGATAATACACATTGAGAGTATATACATAAAATAAAAAAAACAAAGATAATACAACTAAACAATAAAGTTGAAATTAACATGAATAAATGAAATACCATGTGTCCGGATAGGAAATAAAATAACAATGAACAAACCCCCTATGTGTTAGGTTAATTATAATAAGTTGTGTAAGTAGATAATATATATAAATGATACTATATAAATATCCCAGATTCCATCCTAGTACAACTTCCATTGCCCAGACCAATCTCATTAGCAACTTGCATCTATGTCCATTACCTTCTCCGTATATTTGATCATAAAGTCTACACATACACCAGGATAACTTTTGAGGGTGTGAGTATAGACTGATTATTACACAAATAATACTTCCTTAACCTAAGTGAATCTGCATATAGAATATAAACTATAATTAAAAGTTAAATTCATAAGCATGATTACAAACATTCATGTACTAATCGATTATGAACTAACCATGATTCCATAAACCCTAACCATTTTTGTTTCGTCCCCATTATCTAATAATACAATAGGGTGTAATCACATGAATTAAATAAAGTTATGTAATTCAGTATGTATTTAATGAAAATAAAAATTCATCATTTAAGGAAAAACACCATGTTCGCCTCTAGGGGATCATCACACCCATGACTCCATATAACCTACATACCGTCAATTAAAATCATTACTAGAATAAAAAAACTAATAGAAATATACTCATATGAATGCATTTTCACCATTTATAAAATATAATTTCATATGGATCATCTTCTTGTGATGTATAGAATTCCCCCACGGGATAAAAAAAATACTAAAACTAGGCTCTATCCATCTCCTCAAATTCTAGAGGCTTCCAAATAGTCGAGAGGGCCATAGGTGTGTCTCTGGGGAGACTATTCAGTCATAGGATTAGTTTTAACATAATGGTAAACAATATAAATTAAATATAGGAAGTGATAAGAACAACATATAGTAGTATACGTAAAAAAATAAGATGTGCAATATAAATTATCAACTATCTAATGTTGAATAATAATAATAGATATTATAATGATTACATGTAATGAGTCGATACAAAAATAATAGTAATGGGGAACATGGGTACAAGAATATATAGTATGCTATCAAAAAGTAAAAAAATGTAAGAAACTACTATAATAGCCTCTAGAGTATAGAATAAGTCATCTATTTTCAATATTCATTATAAACAGTAGAAATACATATAAGAATCAGATGCATCCCACTTCCCTTTATTTTCACATACGATCATAAAGGCTACTCTGGTACCAAATAAAACCCGAGTAGGTTTTGAGTTGTGATTACAAGTAGGCATACAACCATGGTGTCTAAAAGTTTCCATTTCATGTCGAAAATAAAATTACTGTTCCAATATATATGAAGATGCAAAGAGTTAATAATCAGAATAACTCTAACTTGGTCCAGGTTCTAGAGTGGACACCCGTCCCATACCACCTACATTAGCCTAAGACGAATGTCTAAATTGGGTACTTGTGAAAGGAAGAACTCATATACAAGGGCCAAAGTAAACACAGTGATCCATGAAGGCATACCCATTGGTTTTTATTTTTATTGGGGTCTAATTAATTTTTCATTATCCAAGCATGCTAAAATAAAAAAGAGATATATCACAATATCATAACCAAACTCTATGAAATATTAATAAATGATCTCATGAAATTAATGAAATTCAAAAAATTAAGTCAATTATTGTGAGGTGGGGTCTGAGACCATATTAATAAATCAAAGCATAATCCTAAGTGTCGCTATGGTACATCTGATATAGATCAATAATATCGAACCTATCCATGGTGACCCTGTCGCCATCCCAAGTATCACCGTGAGGGATTGAGAACACTGATTCCAGGATAAATATCTCACATAGGGGATCGGGTCTCTCTTAAGGCATGGTATAACCATATTTACAATAGGTCCATCCTTTTTCCCCCTAGGAACCATCCTCGCTCAAAATCATAAAAAATCATGCCCGAAAAGTCCATAGTTGCAAATCCAAAGTATATATCTTGTCTTATTGATTATTAACCCACCAAGAACAGAGATTCCATCCATGAAATCATTAACTCATTATTGATATCCTCTTATGAACCATATTGAATGATCCATATCAAGAAAGGAATATTGATCATGAAAATGCATTTATAATTTCATGCCAATAATGAATCATCTCAATGAAATATGCTAAAAATTTAAAAAAGATTTAATATTTTGGACAATCAATAATGGTTCAATTTATGATTCATGATAATAAAAATTATCATAATTAGTGAATAAAAAAGAAATTCATTAAAATAATTTCCTTTCATAACATTAAATTTAATATAACAATAAAATAGGTTTACCATTTAATCATGCATTTCAATTTAAGTAAAACTCCAAAATAATAGTTTGTATAACATGATAACCAATCATGTATAAAAATACTAAAAACTATTTTTATCTTAGAAGATAGTGCACCTCTGTTGGATGGTTTTTATTACAAGAAATGACATTTTTTAATCAAACATTTCATTTATGTGTATTATCAATTAATCCAAACTCATTAAACACTAATAAAATGTATAGAATGAATCGTTTAATAAGATAAAGGCATTAGAAATTGGAATAAGAAACAATTAATAAGCTTTAAATAAGGAAACATAGACATAAAGGCATTAGCATTCCTCTTACAAATATGTCATCAATGACTTTTTAATCTCCCAAGCCAATGATCTTTCCATGAAATTTAATTCATGTATTGATGCATGAAATAAGGTGTTAACATTATACACAATGAATTAAGAATTTTCACTTGAATATAAAACAACCATGAATAAAATATTTCATGATATATAAGAATATAACATAAGGAAATGTATTCAGGTTACTTTTAATGAGCAATATAGAATGTAAGGCAGTTGATTTTCAATGATACATAAAGAATGCCAAGGGTATAATGAATTACTCAATACCAATTATTTATAAGGAAACATGGTAATTGTATAAAGATCCCAATTCATGGTATGGTACTCAATATAAACCATTTATATATTTAAAACATCAACCCATGGTGAAGTATCACTCGAGGAAATAGAAAATTTTATCCCAGAAAGGATGAAACACCCAAAGGCGATGACCGAAGGTGAAGATAACACCCCATGAACTGGATTTTCTACATGGTAAGGTCATCACAAACCTTGAACATAATTTTACTAATTTTAATATATGGCATCAATGAATTATCAGACGGTTTTAGTGAGAAGATAGTGGCATTACACCTAAAAATGCATGAAATGGGTGAAAAATAATAGATTACCTATTTCAATATTATGGTAATCTATACATTTGGAAACAATACTTGATTCAATCTATAACAGAAGACATTAGATGTTGTAGAAAACCCCCCAAAATAGGGAACAATTCATTCTATTCCAAAATATCACAATAAGAAGTGTAGGAACTAATAAATAAAGTATTCCTGAATGTAGATCTTTCATAGATCATTCCAGCACATCTAACGATTATGAAATCGAAGGATAAAAAAATGGGATATCACACAACCCCAAGAGTAGAAGAAGAGGATATGGACACCACAACCAAGATATAGAGGGAGGCCACACATGGAAGGTCGGTGATAGGATGGAAGGGAAAAAATGACAAAAAAGAAATAGAAAGAAAAAATATATAAAATATGAATAAAATAAAATAAAAATAAAATAAGTGAAAATAAAATAAAAGGTAAATAAAAGAAATGGGAAGAACCATATTTTATTTTTCTATGGTCAAAAACACTACCAATAGAAAATGAGCAGAATTTAAATAACTATGTGCAGACTGTACATCTATACACTTTTCAGAACCTTGAACAAGTTGCATGGGCATATTCCCTATGATTCACAGTTCCAGAAAACCGCACGACCAACATTCCTTCCTTGTTATTGGTTGGTCGAGCTTCAAAACAGCCACCGACTCGCCTGAGAGATTTATTTCAATGTATCATTTTATGGTAATAAATAAAAAAAATGTTATATCCCACACCTTAGTTAATGAATGGATGTTACAACCTCCCAACATTTGAAATTATTAACCCTATGAATCCTTCATGAATGAAAAAACCATCCCCTAAACTACAAGGTTCTTGATGTTTGATTTAGTCGATTTTGTTTAATTTCCCAACAAGTAACACAACTTCATGTTTCACCTCAACAAATGACACATAAGTCGTAGTAATCAAACCAACACCTGTTCTACAAACAAATCCTGGAGATAGAGCTTTTTCGGATTTCTTCAAACTGGTGACATGATGAAATCATCATCCCATCATCAATCCAGCCTATGGTGCTTCATCATAGGTTCATAAAATCATCCCCTTTCTCTGACATATTTGGATTATCATTTTTAAAATACCACATCCTGAGTATATTAGAAAACTTGTGTAACATCAGAGTCGACAATTGGAATCCATGAAGCTCATCTAAGGAAATACACATTCATTTCTTACACCAGAGTGAATGGTATTGTATAAATTCATTACCCTAGGACTTGGATAGAAACCCAATAGGTAACCACTATATTTTCATGTATGTATGAGAAGAGATGGTGTCCATGGGTCCATCCAAGGCATTCCTACTTGGAAAAAACTAGTTATCACTCAGGACAAACCAAAAAATTATTATAAAAATTCTTCCACAGTGTGACATGGATCAAAACCATTAAAAAAATACCCATAAATTTTTAAAATATTAATATGGAGTATGACCAAAACATTATCAGTGTACCCGGAAGATACAAATATAGGGAACATGAAAGCCTTGACGAAGAGATTACACTAAGTGGTTTAAAAGACCTCCAGAATGGAATCAAAAAACTATTTCGGAAAAGAAGAAAAATTAAACCACACAATAAAAACTAGACCTAGTAAAAAGGACTGTCGAACCACTATAGGTATATCAAAAAATATAATTGGAGAAAGGGAATTTACAAATAGATATGACCATTTCATAAGGCCAACGATGGTTGTGTTCCTTCTAATAAAAGGACAATCATAACCAAAATAAATGTGACACATCCCTCCTTAAGATTTTTCCTAAAATAAGAAAAAATAATTAAAAAATATCAAATGGTTCAATGCAACATTTTACAAAATTATGCGTACCATGTATATTTTCCCATAATACCCTAAGATTACCTGAGAAGTTGATACATCATAGATTCTGTACATAGGTTCATCGAACATATTAATTCATGTTTCTGATGTCCCCCACTGAAAGTTAACTAAAAATGAGGTCACATTCACAAAGGTCCCTTGGGAACAAGTCTAATCGACGATATTTAGGAAAATAAAGGAAGCCTATGAAAATGAACAGATCCCTTTCTCACAAAAAAACTCACAAAAAACACCAAAAATATTTCAGATATCCACACAAAAGGTTATGATCATGAAAACCATTCAAGAAATGAAGAAAATAAAGTAGAGGTGATACGAATAGAAAATATAACTATAGGTGTCCTTGGAATCTGATCCTTAGGTGATGAATGTATTAGATACATATGGATAGAACTGTCTCCCTAAGGTGCTTCCTGAACAGGCTGAGCAGATCCACACTATTATTCCTGATGCATTGGGGAATGGATGCCTCAACGATGACCACCAATAGCTCGAACAGAATGAATAGTATATGATTAAATCCTACCCTGACATGGTTTCATAGATCAAATACATGATAATGGTGATTATACTAATCACCCACCCATATATATTGGTGGGAAAGAATAGTAGAAGTGATAACAATGACCCATCGTATCGTAAGCTCATTATTTGATCATCTTCCTCATGCACTGGGGTTTATTATGACATGTCCTACTACTATAGTGACACAATATGGGATCCTTTCATTTTTCCTGGATCGCACCACACACATCTGTACCATCCAAATGATTCTTTTTTACTTCCAGAAGAATCATCATCCTAGATTGTAATATAACATCCCTAACCCACATGAAGAAATTCTTGTAGATTCGACTCCATAATTATGGAAGTGTTTACTATATTTGTAATGTTAATAAACCAAAATATGTTCACATGTGAGTGAAAAACTTGCTCGAGACCATTATCAATATCCATCATAGTTATTAATACATCATCAATCAGAGATTGGGGAAAACACTAATGCTTTGTGAAACAAAAAGAATACTCAAGCACAACTATGTAGACCTACTAAATGTGTAATAAATACATGGATCAATCCACTCACAATGACTATGGAAGTAAATAATTGTAGATATAAATTTAGAAGTCTCACCAACCCATGTATCGATAACTCTTTGACTAAGAAATAGCATCAAACCAGTGATTGGTGGAGTTAATAATCATATAGATAGATATATTGACTCTATGTTCTAAAGGAATGTCAAGATTGTAGAAGATGGATATCATAGATTCTATCCATCACTCTTCAAAACGAGGTGTTCCATCTCCTATGATGGTGGGAGGATGATACTACTTTAAGTCACATATAAACTCTTCCATAGTCATGGTAGGCATGGGAGAACTCTGGATTGAAAGCATAAACCTGCGAAAAATATCAAGAAACTGATCATCAATTCACATTGGAATATAAACAAGAGATTCCACATGGAACACTACAGGATGAACTATGGGAAATATAACATGTAGTATTGGTCCCACCACAACAAGGATGTGATCATCACCACTGTCGTGGCATTCAACACAACTACATCACAGTGGCATACCTTTACAATTTTAAAGCATGTACATTAGAAAAATGTTTTATAATAGATATAATATATAAGGAAAGAAATTAGGGGGTTAAGAACAAATACTAACTATATGAACGATACAAAAGATATAGAAGGAAATAGATGGGACAAGTATATAGCCTGCCTACTGACATAACACAACATACCACCTTCTTGAAGTGGCATGATTAGATAAAAAGAAAACTTGGGCACATGAGGACCACTAAACACAACATACATCATATTGACCTAATAAAGATCATGTTAAGGCATCATATTTTCTAGTGGACATTTAATTTTTTGAATAGATGGTATTATATTAATTCATTTAACTTTTTCATTTTCTTTACAAATATTGAATAAGTTTGATCATCATTCCAATTTATAAGGCCTCCTACACTTATAAATTGAAATTTGATGGCTACATAATCCAATTTATAACAATATCCTATACAATTGACTAGTTATTTTTTTACTTAAATTAAAGAAGGCACTATAGGATATAACAAATAAGCACAACAAAAATCACTTGCAAACTGGAAGATTCACGCGAAAAGTAGACATTGTATGGAATAATTCATGACATTTTAATTCATATCGATCCTAGTATGATGAATGTAGTAAAATTTCTTCATATAATTGGTATGAAGTAATAAAAATCATCATCTCAATAATATAATTATTAATTGAATCACAGAACAAGTGAGTCACCTAACGGTGATGTTGTATCCACAATAAATTATATAATTAATAAGTAAAATTCTAAAATTACTCAATTTTGGGTTCTCTTATACATTGGTTAGGTGATTCCAAACATAGGGTAAATTCAAAATCCATTTATCCTAATCTGATGTAAATTATAAATAACATGAAAAAGGAAAAAGTACTCTTATAGCACTTTGTAGTGTCCTACCCTGAGTGCCACTAAGAGGGGCCCCAATGTGATGGGCCACATGACCTCAAGCCCATAAAACCGAACGCCAGAGGACTCCAACTACTAGAAAGGGTATTATGTGTGTCCATGGGAATATTATACCCTAATATGATTAGGTACAACATAGTGGTAAAAATACAAATTAAATAAATGAAGCAATAAAAATAGAAGATATCAGTGGATGTAAAAAAATAAGAAGTTTAATTTAAAATAACAACTGGAGGAAGTTGAATAATAAAAATAGATATAATAAGGATGTAATTTCAAGAATCAATACAAAAATAGGAGTACAGGGGAACTTGGGTACAAGAATATATAACATGAAACCAAAAAGTGATAAAATGAAAATATCGTCAATAATAGCATATTGAGTATAGATACAATCATCATCCCCCAATATCCATCCTATGTAGAAAAACAAAAAATCAATCATAAGTTGTCGAATGCTTCCATTTATCCACACCATCAAGAATAGAGTCTACTCATGTAACCGACAAACCCTGAGTAGGGTGTGAGAAAAGAATCCCAGTAGGTTATCACCCATGGTTTCAACACAATTCTATTTCATTCTATAACAAAATTAGTGAGCGAATATATAATAAGATACATGTAGTTTAATAATTATAATAACTAAAACATTGTATGTGTTCCAAAGAGAACACCCATCCCATACCACCTAATTTAGCATAAGGAGGAGGTCTGAATAGGGTACATGTGCATGGTATCATACATTAAAAGGGACAATGTAAACACAAAAATACAAGAAGGAATACCACAAAGACTATTCTTTGTTTTTGGGTCTAATTCATATGTAATCATCCTAGTGTGCAAAGTGATGTATAAAAAATCATAAAAAACTCTATGAAAAATTAATAAATTCATCTCATGAAAATCAATCAATTCAAACAAGTACATAAATTATAGTGGTGGGGTTTCAGCACATCTGTGATAATCTATGAAGAATTCCATGTGTTTCTATGATACATTCAATATACACCAATACCACTGATCCCATCCATGGATTCCTTGTCAGTATCCCATGTATTATTAAGAGGCATATTGAAATAAATTTCCATTCCAAATATCTCTCATAGGGGACCAGGTCTCACCTAAGGCATGGTATAACCATCATTCCAAAAGGTATATCCTTGGTTACTCCCCAAGGGAACCCGCTTCACTCGCAATCATAAAAAATCATGTCTGGAAAGCCCATACATGAAAATAAAAATTACCACTCATGGTGCCTCAAGTACTAATCTATCGAGCATGGTGAGTCCAACCATGAAATCATTAACTTAGGATTCTTATCCTCTATTGGCCTATATCAAATGATCCATATCAATAAACAAATATAATTCACAATATTTTGTTTATAATTTCTGGACAATAAGGAAGCATCTCAATGTCACATTTGCACCATTAAATCATTCTATACAATTTAATCTAATCAACAATCGCAATATTAATATTGAAATACATTAAACATTATCATAAGAATGGAATAAACCCGTTTCGCACGGAATTCGGGGATGAACTCCAGGATGGGAGATTGAAACGTTCTGATCGGTTTCTAACAGGTTTTTTCGTAGAACCGGAATCATCCAATGATTCCACATCCATTTGTACCTACTTTCTAAAGGTAGGCACTCACTAGCTTGTGGGCTAATGAGGATTAGGAATTTTCATTGGTCGAGAGGACGGGAGGTCGGACTCATCACACCTTTTTGAGGGGAATTATTGCCTACTCCAGGACTCTCTTTATAGATTTAAGTTATGTTCGTGAATCCTTATTACATTACCAAGTATAAAATGAGCTTTCCTTCTGTTTAACAATCAATTATTAAATATGTAAGAAATTTAGAGGATCTTTTATATGTATTCGAGGTTCTTCATCAATAGAGGATCATATGTATCTATTTAGATATTCTTAGTCAATGGTATCCATCAAAAACATTTATAAAAGTCTCTTGGTCATTATGATGACCAGGATGGTTTTAAAGCCACTCAGTGGGGCACTTGAATTTTATCGTCATTCAGAAGGACATGGATTATTTCATAGTTGGGATCGAACCCATAAATGGGCTACCTACGTATCCTTTGTTTTGGAAAAGGAATCAGAACCCACGTAGTTCGAGTAAGGGAGTATGACGTTTATGATTGATGGATCAAAGAAGGATGTCATAATTACTTTTATATTCTAAGCTCACGTGAGTCATTCTCGGTGTAAGAAACAATAGGTATTGGTAAAAAAATTAGACAATTGTGGAATGAATGATGCAATCACAAGAAATAGTTTGGGGCTTATGTATGTATAACTGCCAAGATAGATGAAGGTTTAGGATTCACATTTAGGGAGAAAATCCATGAACAGGGTCCATAAAGGTATATGTACTTCATGGAGATTTGAATACTCTAATCTTGGGGCTTACTCCTAAGGAGTATTCCCATGTTAGGAGGGGACTTATGATTGGGTTTTACTCTTGAAAAGAAAACCCAAATCAAGGGTAAATTAGGACTGGTTAAAGAGAAATTAGGGGACTTGGGGCTTATTCCTGAAAAGGAAGCCCAAGATTATAACTGGGACTTATTCCTGAAAAGGAATCCCAGGTTAGGGGTTAAGGTTTGGGGATTACTCTTGAGGAGGATGCCCATATTTGAGATTGGGGCTTACTCCTAAGAAGGATGCCCAAATTAAGGGACTCGGGGCTTACTCCTAAGAAGGATGCCCATATTTGAGATTGGGGATTACTCCTAAGAAGGATGCCCATATTAGAGGACATGGGGCTTACTCCTAAGAAGGATGCCTATATTAAAGGATTATGATTGGGGCTTACTCCTATGGAGGATTCCCAAGTTAAGGAATTAAGGTTTGGGGCTTACTCATGAGGAGGATGCCCAAGTTTGGGAACTTTAAGAATTTGGGGCTTACTCCTAAGGAAGATGCCCATATTAAAGGACTTATAACTGGGATTATTCCTAAAAAAGGAGACCCAAGTTAAAGATTCTCTCATCTTAAAGGATGAGGTTGAATGAATGAACTCTCCATATTTAGTGACATAAGGATATTTAAATCACTAGGTTTTGAGAGATATTCCACATAATTCATTTCAGATAAAGAAGTCAAATCAAGAAATCATGCCATTAATGGATTTGAAGAGTGTCTTGAAGACTGAATCTTGAAAAGGAAAGGTGTAATGTCTTAAGTGGGGAAAAATGGGCAAGATGGGAACCCAAAAAGGTAGGGGCGCAGATGTCTTGAAAGGCGCGCAAGTCTTCCGTGGGCGCGCAATTATTGGTCGCGTAGGTATACCTGTGCGTCATGTGGGGTACTTGCGCGATTTTCAACCAGCATTAGAATACATCAGCGACTCTTTATTAATCACTTTAGAATCATCTTGAGGTTCTTACAGAAAAGGGACGCGCAAGTTCTATTGAAGGAAATAAGTCGGCGCGCAAGTGTTGATAAGTTTCAAAACTTAGGCCTTCCTTCTTCTCTTTAGATATTCCGTTCTAGGTAAAAAAAATTACCATAGAAGTGTTCCAGAAGCTTTGAGAAGAGACTTGGGCATCGGGAACTTCAATCCATGTTTCTGGAAAAAGATCCTCCAAATGGGGGGCCCACAGGGTCTATTTATAGGAAAAAGAAGGCCACGAGCTGTTACCGGGTGGTTATCACTTAGGGCGCGCAAGTCACTTGCACGACCAAGGGCGTCGCGCAAGTGTACTTGCACGACAGTGATATAACTTTTTCGGTGCAGTTGCTATTGATCCTTTCTTCATGCCTTTGTCAATTTTTGATATTTTCTTCAAAGTTTGAATCACTTTGAGCTCAGATATTCCCCTTTTCCAATCTTTATATTCTGTGACGAAAGGAGCGCCAACAAAAGTCCCCCCTCAGAGTTGGATCCAGAGAGAAATGAGGATTCGACTCTAAGGAAATCGAATCCATCCAATGGATAAGGGGGCGCACAAGTCTTCAGGGTACAGAGGTCGGCGCACAAGTTTGCGTCGCGCCGGCCTTGAGCGCACTGGGTACGGCGCGCAGATAGTCCTCCTGGCCTATAAATACATGGCCACACCTCCGTACAAGCATCCGGATTTCCGGACTTCATACCTTCTTCGATCTCTCGTCGTGCAGGTCACCTTAGCCTTGCAGGTTGCTCTGTTTTCTAGTGTTTTCCTTGATGACGTGCTATTGTAAAGGTATTTGTACTTGCGCGGTTTACACTTGCGCGTCAAGAACTAGCGCGACACATGAATACTTGCGCGCCATGTTTTAGACTTGTGCACCTTAATGACTCAGCCATTTTTTTCATTTAAGAGTTAGTTTATTCATCTTTTGTGCAGATTCAGTGGTTCCCAAGGGAATTAGAACGGCTGATGAACTGGCTAGCAAGCGGATTGATGACATGATAAACATTATTGGCCGTGATTACTATGATATCTGCAACAAAACTCTCTCAGATTTGGCTAAGTACATGAAGAAATAACATCCTAATTTTCCATAGAGCATCCATTTGCCTCTGTGTGGTCATGGTCATCTGCAAGGAGTCAATGTTCCAAATGCAAACAATTATACACCTGAGATGCAGCTCCACTGCTACTCCTCTATTTTGGTTATGCTGTTCATTAAGAGCAACAACAATGGTGTGAATTTTCGAATTCTTCCTCCATGTCATTTCCTTGCAGATATGAAAATGGAAAACCCATGGGCTGAAATGTTTTCCACTGCCGGTTGGTGGAGAGAAGACAAACATGGTATTATAGCGATATCTGAAAAGAGTACTCTCTCCAAATGGCTCTTTACTTCCAATGCTCCATTCTCAAATCCATGTATCCATCTTCCATGTCTCTTGGACAGAAACATAGTCACTGTTTGATTAGAAGAAAATTTTCTCAAACCGCACTTAAGAACATAATTTTACAATTGTTCCAAGAAGAGCTGGTATCACTACATCTCTTATTGTATCTAGTTGAATGAATGAATTACAGGTGGTTGCTGATGATGCTCGGGATGCCGTAAATCAAATGAAGTGTTATGTTGAAAGCCTCTTGTAATTCTTGAAAAAGAGAAGAGAATCCAGTCTGTGGATGTCCTTCTAACTCTTGTGTATCAATGAAAAAAACACTTTCATCTTTAATCATTTGTACCTGAATTCTTTCATTACCTTCTTAAAATTTACTTAAGCCAATGGGCCTAGTAAGAATAGTTTGATTTTTACTAGGATTATTACAAATAACCCTACAAACATTGAAGCTTTTAATTGCTCAATATTACCTAAATCATACAAAAATGTATATTTAGTGAGCTGGAACTTGACTTTTATTCAGAGTTCCTTTGTCTTTTGTGGGCAATTTAATGTCATGCATGCCGGACATAAAGGGGCTAATGTTTAAGGTCGAAATAGATTTGACCAAAATTGATTAAAATTGATTCAATTCCATGACAATTTATCTGAAAACATATTACCATACTCAAGTATGAGTGAAAATATGTAAACTATGGCTTAAGAATATTTGAATCTGAGGAATGATATGAAAAAGAGCTAAAAGGCATTAGAAGAAGTAGTTTCCAAGAATGAAGTTACTATTATTTAACAAAACCCGTTAGGGGGTTGAAATATGCAGGGCCACCTATGGGCATTGGCTGCATGGTCAGATAAAAAGTATCATTCGGCTGACAAGTCTGTTATGTGGACTGTTTATGCAAGGCCACCTATGGGCACGTGTTGCATAGTCAGGCGAAAGAACTCTCAAAAATTTACTTTCCTAGTGCTAAAAGCCAGTGCAAGTTTATGGAGATTCAAATTTTCTAAAGTATAGAGTTTGTTGTATGGAAAGAGGTACTTGAATATGGAGAAGATATTTCTGAACAAGAATATCGAAGAACTGGATGAATATCATTCCTACGAAGGTCTGACCCAAATATAGGGAAGAAGAATAAACCATAAACTTGAATACTTTCAGATCATGAAAAAGAATATGGGACAAATATGTTAAGGATGGGTATTTTTTTGGCGGATCCCTACATACTGTCATTTAAGACAAATAAGGAAAAAAGAGGAATTCATCCCAAGAATGAAGTTACAAGCATTTAACAAACCCGTTAGGGGGTTGAAATATGCAGGGCCACCTAAGGGCATTGGCTGCATGGTTAAATAAATAGCATCTTTTGGCTGACAAGTCTGTTATGTGGACTGTTTATGCAAGGACACCTATGGGCACATGCTGCATAGTCAAGCAAAATAATTCTCAGAAGTTTGACATTTTTGTGACTAGAAGTCATGAAAAAGTGTTTTGAATATTTGAAAATATTTAAGGTTAGGATTATAACACATAATGATGGGTATTTTCAAATGTATATAGAGATACATAGGTCAATGATAACCATAATCATGTTGTGGCTGGGTCCTAAATTAAAATTTTGGTCTTCACTATGTATCTCATAAGAATGAGAATCAAGCCGTACGTAGTTCTTGAAATGCAGTTTAACGTCGTGCAGGATGAAAGTATGAGAGATCATAGTTTAGGGTCATAGAATTCGGACCATAATAATGAATACACAGTGTGTGTTTTCATGAGGACTTTTCAACTAAGGGATTGAAAGTGAAATTTGGGGTTAGGCCCAAAAGACTTGGGACTGGATTCGAGGGATACTCGAATGTTCCTACGTATCCCATAAGGATGGGAATCAAGTCCATGTAGTTCTAGAACTACCCTCTGTACAAATTTGGTTCGTACATGTGAAGTGTGAAAGGGGACTTTAGTGGAATAATGGTTTAATCTGAGACAAAAAGTTTAGGTATTACCATGTATGCACGTAGTCTTTTGAAAATGAAAACCATGATTGAAAAATCAATGTCAATAATAGTTCTCTCTCAAATGATGAAATCAAAGAGTATTGTAGTTTATTGTTGTACCGGACAAAAGTGTTGCATAGTTTAACGTCGTATAACAAGGAAGAAAGTGAATCAATGTAATGATATTGATTCTAGGGGCGGTTTCACTAATCAACATCAAATGAGGTGGTGGTGAACGGATATGAAGAGATTGTTTTTTTGGGCTTGAACCCTGGGAGGTTGTCTACATACCCAGCCTGGAGGGCAAGGATCAAAGTCCGTGTAGTTCAATTAAATAATGAATTAAGGATCAAGTTGTTCTTAGGGACAACGATCTATAAAAAAATGTTGTTGGGACTTACACATGGTTAGGGGCCCAAAGAGAGTGTTATGGTTGAGGTTTGCTCTAAGCTCACGTGAGTCATACTCGGTGTGAGAAACAAGAGGTAACAACAACCTTAACGATGCACAATTTAATGTCATGTAGGATATATCAAGGGACTATGCAGTTTAATGTCTTGCAGTTAGGACTATTAGTGCTGCACAGTTTAGTGTCATGTAGCAGGGACAAAATAATAGTTTAATGTCATGTAGGACATATCAAGGATTTTCTGTACAGTTTAGCATCATGTAGTTAGGACGATGGGGACAATACAGTTTAACGTCATATTGGATGAAAGGGGGACTGTGCAGTTTAATGTCATGCTGGACCTTTGATGATTATATAGTTTAACGTCTTTCCGGACGTAAGGGACTTTTATACAGTTTAGCGTCATGTAGTTAGGATGTCACAGTTTAACGTCTTGCTGGACGTAAGGGACTAGAAAATAGTTTATTGTCATATGCATGGACCAGGGATGATGCAGTTTATGGTCATGCTGGACGGTTTAGGGAACTTTTTCACAGTTTAACGTCGTGTGGGACGAAGTTGCAGTTTAAGGTCATACTGGCCCATTGCTGCTTAGGTAGTTTAACTTCTTTCCGGACGTAAGGGACTTTTCTACAGTTTAACGTCATGCTGGATGAAGTGGTGCTTCACAATTTAGTGTCATGTTTCAGGGACATCTTCTTTTCTACAGTTTAACGTCATGTTGGACGAAAGTGCAAATAGTTTGAGGTCATATGCATAGACCGTGGATGATGCAGTTTAAAGGCATACTGGACTAAGGTTGATGCAGTTTAAAGTCAAACTGGACTAAGGTTTGAACCAATTGTATGAATCTTGGTTCTGGGGACAATATTTTGTGTTTATACAAAATATTTCTTCAGAAATCTGGCATTGGTTGGAGTCGTGATGAGTTCTCCATCCATTGAGATTAATGATAAGCTCCATTGGAGTAGACCTTATGTATTGAATAAGGTCCTTCCCATTTTGGTTCAAGCATGGGAGGCTTCTTTCCTGGTATCATTGGTGTTCTGAGAACTAATACCAATTCTCCCTGAATGAATGAACGAAGACGAACTTTTTTGTTAAAAGCTCGTGCTATTCGATTCTGATAGATTTTCAAGTGGTACAAAGTGCACAATATTTTCTCATCTAACTATTGCAATTCATTCAATCGCTTTTGGGATTACTCATCTGTAGATAACTGATCACAAATGGCTACTCTGAGTGAGGGTAATTGAACTTCAATTGGCAATACTGCTTCTGTTCCATATACCAACGAATATGGAATTGACTGTGTTGCATTGCGGGTGGTAGTCCGATAAGCCCATAAAGCATGAAAGAGTTTTTTAGGCCATGAACTCTTATCTTTATCCACCATCTTTTTCATTATATTTGAAAGAGTCTTGTTAAAGGCTTCTATTTGGCCATTGGCCGCCGCACGATACCGAGATGAATGGTTGGATTTAATGTTGTATTATTGATACAATTTCTTCACCTCAGAAGAACAGAAGTTGGTGCTGTTTTCCGTCAATATGGTATGAGGGACAACAAATCTAGTAATGATGTTAAACTTGATGAAGCTAACAATGCATTTAGAACTGACTTCTTTGAGAGGTACTACCTCTGCCCATTTGGAAAAGAAATCAGTTGTAGTAAGAATGTACTTAAACTGCTTGGCCGTAGCTGAAGGGTTAGGTCCCACCACATCCATTCCCCATGTGGCAAATGGCCATGAGTATTTATCTCTAAGAAGAAACTCTGGAGGTTGATGAATGATGTTGGCATGTACTTTACATGAATGAAACTTCTTTGTGAAATCAACACAATCTTGTATCATTGAAAGCCAAAAGTATCCAAGCCTTCGAATTTGATCAGACAATCTATGTCCAAACTAGTGGGCACCACAGACTCCTTCATGCACTTCTTTCATGGCAGCCATTGTCTCTTCACCATCAATGCATCTGAAGAGAACTCCATCAAAACCACGTTTGTAGAGAATTTTCTTTAGGTGGTTTGGGCTATCATAAAGAGTAAAATTGACCACACGTCGCCGGATTTGTTCTTTCTCGGCTCTATCAGGTGGAAGTGTTCCATTTTGAAGGTATTCCCTGATAGGTGACATCCATCCTATAGTATGACCATATGGTTCAGGAATGGGACTAATTTCATTAATTTCCTCTGTTTTGACTTGATCATAAGGTGAAATTACACGACAGTGGGCAATACTGATGGTTGTCTCGTCCCGATTTGGATCTGCTAGAGCTGTGGCTATATTAGCCAGTGCATCAGCTTGAGCATTTTGTGATATTGGGACATAAGAAAATGTCAGTTCTGAAGGGAATTCCACCATTAACTATCTGACGTAATCATACAAATGGATTAATTCTTCTTTTCTGATGGCATAATCATCATTGACTTGTTTGATTACCAGGTCTGAATCACCTTTCACCTTTAAGTGATTCACTTGTGCTTGAAGTGATAACTCCAAGCCTATAATAAGAGCATGGTATTCAGCTTCATTATTAGTACCACCTTCCCACAATAAAAAGGAATAAGGTAACACTGCTCAATCTGGAGAAATGAGCACAATTCCTGAACCAACTTTGTTGAATTTAGTATTTTCCATTTTCTTCCCTGTTGGAATTCTGGAAGCACCATCAAAATACATTTCCCATGTTTGAGGATTCTCTTGAATAGAGAAAACATCCTCATCAGGGTGTTCAATATCTGAAGATGTGTCTTCCATGGAAGGATGTTCAGCCAGGAAATCAGCCAGAGCATGGCCATTTATTGCCTTTTGAGACACATACTGAATGTCGAACTGATGCAAAAAAAATTCCCACCTTGCTAGACGTCCTGTAAGCATTGGACGACTAAGGATGAATTTGAGAGGATTATTGCGAGATACCAATTGGACCTCGTGATGTTGCAGGTAGTGTCTCAGTTTCTGAACTGCAATGATTAATGCTAGGCAGCACTTCTCAATACATGAATACCGGGTTTCTGCTTCAAGCATAGTTCTACTGAGATAGTAGAGGCTATTTTAATTCCCAGCATCATTCATTTGAGCGATAAAGGCACACAATGATCGCTCTAGGGCTGTCACATAAAGGATAAGTGGTCTACCTTCAACAGGTGGCATGAGTACTGGTGGAATCAAGAGGTATATCTTGAGAACATCAAATGCTTCTTGAAATTCTTCAGTCCACTGGTAAGTGACTCCTTTTTTCAATAATTTGGTAAAGGGTAAACTTTTGTCTGCCAAATTGGCGATGAAACGACGAATATAGGCTAAGATTCCTTGAAGTCCTCTTAATTATTTCAAATTCTGAGGAGGTGACATACCAAGGATTGATTTGGTCTTCTCAGGATCGACTTCAATACCACGATGGCGTACAACAAAGTCGAGTAATTTTCCTGAGGTTACCCCAAAATCACATTTTAAGGGGTTCATCTTCATATTATGTTTTCGAAGCGTGTGGAATATGACTTCCAAATAATCCAAGTGATTAGAACGTTTTTAGGATTTAACTACCAAATCATCCACATAGCATTCAACAAACTTCCCTAAGAAAGGTTTGAAGATACGATGCATGGCGCGTTGATATGTTGCACCTGCATTATTTAAACCAAAGGGCATCACCCGATAACAAAACACACCTTGAGGAGCTCTAAAAGCTGTAGATTCCTCATCTTCTGGGGCCATTCGGATCTGATTATATCCCGAATATCCATCAATGAAGGAGAGTACTTCATAACTAGTCGTCGCATCAATTAAGAGTTCTGTAATTGGAACTGGGAAATCATCTTTAGGACAATACCGATTAAGATATCTGAAATCGATGCAAACCCTAATTTGTCCTTTCTTCTTCTTTACAGGGTCAATATTAGCCAACCACTTTGGATATTGAACTTCTCTGATGAAGTTAGCTTTGATCAGCTTATCTACTTCAGATTCAATTTTGGAAGCATAAGTTGGGTGTGTTTTTCTCGCGGCTTGCTTAAATCCTCGATGTTATTTTGGTAAACCCAAATGATGAGTAGCAACATCAGGATCAAGCCCAGGAATTTCTTTATAGTTCCAAGAAAAAATATCTTTATTTTTCTTTAGAAAAGAAATATACATCTCTTTCTCTTCAATTGTCAAGGCCACACTATTTAATGTGGGGCGTGGATCTTTCTCTCTACCCAGATTTATTTCTCGGAGTTCATCCACAGTGGTAGAGATACCCTCTTCAAATGCTGGAGGATCATCTCTAAGACCTTCCTCTTCCTCTTCATTATGTGCTATTTCTTCCGTTTCTACTTGAATAGTAGATGAAAAAACCAAATTCTCATGATCATAAGAGATGTGAAAATTTTCACATTTTGAAGAAGCTTCCATTTCCGACCCTATTGATGATAAAGGGCCTTCTTTGGGAAATAAAGAGGAGATGATGGATTGAGAATCGACATCATTATTCACCTCTGGTGTTGCTATAACTTCTTCTGGCCTGATTGGTGAAGTATAGAATTGTTGGAATTCATCAGATGAAATGAAAACGTCACCACTTATGCTTTCATCACAATTTGGTAGGTTACCAATTTCTCCCATGTTGTCTGGCTCAATTGCCGTAATTGACATTATGGATCTTTCCATAAGAGTATTTTGATTTGGGCCTATTTTTTCAATTTTAATGATAGGTAACACATAATCTTTACTCACATGTGTAAATGGATTTATTGGAATTTTCTCCAAACCATATGGAGCATTAATTTTGGTAATTTCCTTCATTGTAGATTTTTCTCTTCCCTTCATGTGATAAATTTCTACCTCAATGTATTGAGACTCACATGTCTTAAACAGGGCCTTATCACCATACAATGTTCCAACTTGACCATTGAAACAATATTTGAGACATTTATGGTATGATGAAGGAATATCTGCATGCTGATGTAGCCAGGGTCTTCCAAGCAAGACATTGAAAGCTGAGCCTTGATCAACAATCATGAAATCTGAATTGGATACAAGATCTCCAAACTGGGTTCTGAGTGTAACTTCACCCACTGGTTCTTGTTCATTTTTATCATATCCTTGTAACATCATGGTAGAAGTAGATAAATCAGATTCCGTGAGGCCCAATCGACGAAGTGTACGAATGGGCATGAGGTTGACTCCTGAAACATTGTCAATGAAAACTATTCGGATATCTACACCATTGACTTTTCCAGATAAGTACAATGGTTTTATGTTCCCATGAACAACATCATCTTCATCTTTATCAGTAAAAGATATCACTACATGGAATTCTGCCGGATTATTCTCTATGTGATAGACTTCAGCTGTAGAAATTTCAGCTTCAAACTCCTGAGGACTTGACAAAGCTTCGATGAGTGCTTCCCAAAGATCTTTTGACATATTCAAAGCATCCAAAATTGATAACTTGGCTGGTACTTGGGCCAAGTGTTTCAATATATCATACTTTTGATCTAGAGGTCTGCGTTTCCAAACAGGAATATGTGGTTTAGCAGGTACCTTGGAAGCAGATGCTTTGGAAGCTGATGCATCTTGTATTGGGATAGAAGTTGGCAACATCTGTGGTTTTGGAAGATTAGACTAATTAGATCCATTTACTTGCTGAGATAAAGAAGATGGAACCTTTAATCGGTCTTCTAAAATAACTGTGCCAAAACTGAGTTGACCATTGGTAGAAGAACTTGCTTGTTCTTTTTGAGCTCGCTGAAGGGCTATACCATGAGTTTCTGCTGCATACACAGTGATAGCAGGGGTAGAATTGGAGTAGTGGCTTTGGAAAGATCCACGTCTTCCCCTGTATCCTGAACCTCTAGAACTTCCTCAGATTCCCTTATTTGATACAGGGAATTCAGGCTCATCAAAACTGGAATATGGATCTGTTAATTGAATCATATTAACAGAACCGAAGATTAACTCTTCTTGTGATAAAGACCCTGCCTGACTAGCCTGTTTAGGCTGTGCCGCTTTATGGGGCGGTTCCCGTGGCTTTGAAGTAGATGGCATGAAATCTGCCAGAGTCAAAGACAACTTAGGCCTCGATACATACTCATCTTCTTCTAATTCCTTTTTCTTCTTTGAATTGCACTGCCCTTTTGAGGATTTGTCTTTTGATGGAGGCTTCACTGCAGCTTTTGTAGGAGACACAATTGGCTTCTTCAATTGTGTTCGCAAAATGGCATGGGTCCGATTGATTGTCTTTCTGACCATCCAATCATCATATTTTTGCGCAGTTTTGCTTTTGACTTCCTGCTACTCGCCTCCTTCCTCTGGATCTGTAGCGGTAACACACGCTACATGAGCTGAAGAACTCTTCAATTTGACTTGTCCCAAGTCGACCATCTTTTGAAGGAGGTCTTCAAAGACAAAACACTCCTTGATGGGATGCCCCAACATTTGATGAAAGGGACAATAATTGGGACGGTCTTCATCTCATTCCTTGTTTGGCCTCTTGGGCACTGGTAATTGAACCAAATTATTTACCAGAGATGAAATGAAGTAACCAGGAACTTGATCACTTCGGAAAGAGTATGTTTTAATCTTCATATCCTCAAATTGTTTTCATTGTTGATCTTTTTGACCATTTGGACGAAACGGCCTTTGTTGTTGGTGTTCAGGAGGTGGAGTCCTTCGAGAAGATGAAGGTTTTGAAGTAGAAATAAGTACAGGTGCTTGTTTAAGCATAACTGTAGCAGTTTCCGCTTTACCCATTCTTTTTCCTGGATCTAATGGAATTACACGAGATTTAGCCATAGCCTGTATAAGGGAATCTTCAATCTGCTGAGCGATTGAAGTAAGGTCTTGAAACCCTCCTGTGTTTTTCACAAGGATCAATGGCGTGCGTAATTCGTCAAGCAAATTTGCCACACAGATTGGTAACAGCTCTTCCTGAGGGAGTGCTAATCCCAGTGAATACGTTAATCCCTTCCAGCGAGCAATGAAATCAGAGATTATTTCATTCTCCCTTTTCATGCAGTTTGTAAGATCAAAAACTGTCGTTTTTGGCAAAGTTGAGCTGAACTGAAGAAGGATTTTTTGACGAAAATCCTCCCATCTGATGATTGACTGGGATTGCAAGCTTGAATACTTGACAAAAGCTGGTCCTTGCAAGGTTCGCACGAAGCATCTGAGTTTCACTGCTTCTTGCTGTTCTGGAGTTCCCATCATAGGATCACAACAAGACACGTAATGCGTCAAATATTGTTCAGGGTTGAATGATCCATTGAAAGTAGGGAAAACAAGGTTTCCCAAACTAGATGGAGGAGAAATTGAATCTACCCATTCAGGGTAAAATTCTTTTCTAGTTGAACTTGCGCTTGTTTCCCTTCCATAGTTTCTAACCGAGATGTTAATGACTCAATAGTAGTTATTAACTTTTGAGAAACATCAGGATGAACTTGGTTTTGGGTAGGTGCAATGAATGGTGCTTGGACAAACATGGTGGTTGGTGCTGCAACTGATGGTATCACTGCCAACCATTATTGTGCATGACCCACGGGATTAGACCTCTGAGGGTGTACTGCTAAAGGAGGATATTCTTGATCAATCTCTATAACTGCAACAAATTCTTTCGGCTGTCGAACTTCAGCATTCTTAAGAAGAAGACTACTCTGAAATAGTTCTGCATTTACTCTTCTTAATTCTTTCATTTCTTCCTCCTATCGTGCAAACCTTTTCTCTAATGAGAGCGATTAAACTTATCCATTGGAAGGATATGTAACCTGATTCATTCCCTTCCCTTTGTTGGATACCTTTTGGGGGGAGTGAAGTGGATTACCTATGTTCTTAGTAATCCTTTGACTTCGTGTATGCACACCTTCTTCATTTGTATCGGTGCATACATTTTCTTGAGCAGGTTGCTCTTCATCTGAGTCCCCTGAGTGAGTCTCCTCTGGTGGATTAGCAACAACGACATTGATGACATTGATTGATGAATAATGCATCACATATCTTCTATCAACATTTTTGTGATATTGTCTTCTTTCATGTCTTTTATGAGACATTGCCTTTTGTTGATTCAATATTTTAGGAACTTCTTGACGAGCTATAACTTGGAGGGAATATCCTGATAATTTGCCTCTTTGTTCCTCTTAGGGATTCTTCCCCAATCGAGAAAAGACCGACATTCTCTGAGGAGGGGATTGATGATTTGAAAGAGTCCCCAGTCTCGAGAACTGGGGATGTTCCTGCTGCTTCCGCTCAACTCCTCGATTCCCATTTGTTGACTCTGAGGATTGGGTTAGAGAAGTCCCCAGTCTGACAAGCTGGGGTGGCTCTTGACATGCTATGTCTGAGATCTTCTTAAACGATCTATTGATCTTGCGAATCTTAGTTCAGAAATTAGCTGGATGCATTAACCTGTATCCACTTTTATCACCTGGTTCAACAGATTATTGGATGATTTCTGAGACTTCTGTCATTTGATGATTTGTTTGCTCCATACGAGAGGCTTGTGCAATATTCTCTCCTGCTTGATGTAGGAGAAATTCAACAACTTGTTCTCTATATGAATGATTTTGAGAGGAACTAGTTGAAGCCTGTTCTTGAACAAACTTTTGATTATGAACAAAGCCCATTGACTGTGGCCGGCCATGGGCAATAACATTGCATGAGACCATTTTCGGCGGGTTTTTTGACTGGAAAGCACTATGAAATGTAGTGCTCCGTGAACACCCCATCCTCTGATATGAAAATCAGATGGAGTGTTGGAAATTAACTGACACAATTTTCTTAGTGCGCCAAGGCATGAACATTGAAGGGTTCTCTATTGCTTTTCAGCCTTCGGATACCGAGTGACTGATAGAGATGCCAAATCAATCTGACATTGTAGCCCTTCTATTATCTTAAGATTATTTTCATATTCATCATAAGATAATACCTTCATCTTCAATTGAAAAAGAGTTTTCCATATGTTGAGACGAATATCATGGATTCCATTATCCGTCAACATCTTTGGAATGTCTTACTGGGAGTCATCCAAAGGTCAAAACACGACTGGTACCTCACCTTTTTGCCAGTTTTTTCCTCATGTTCAGCATTTCCTCTTTATCATTAAATGAAGATTCTACTACCTGTTTTGACCAGAGTTGGTGTTTCCTTGTTGCTTCATCGGATTCAACAAGATTGGTAGAGAGATCATTGATCAAACTAGAAGATGCATGAATTAGGGGTGGTTCGGAGAATGACCTACACCCTGGGCTATCTTCTGATTGAGAAATTATTTCACTTGTTAGAAATAAAGCATCAGACATGACTGATTTCTCATTTGCAAGTGCCTCAAGATAAGAGGGCTTTCTCGGCACTACATTGTCCACTAGAGTATTTTACAGGCAATGTGAATCACTACTGCGGAGAGGACTTTCGCAGCGAAATTCATCATCACGGGGAGGACCACCATAATGGGTTACAGCAAAAGATGAGATCTCTTGCTCCTGGGTCTTCTGACCACACAGAGGGTTCCTATGGCTCTCATCTGAAGAAGAAACTTCAAGATTGACCGAATTTTCATGAAGCAAGCCTTCATGAGGAAGTGTCAATTGAAGACCTTCAGAATTAATGTTCCTCTTATTGGGAATTGAGGGAGTAGAATCTTGAATTCCGACAGATAAATGTCTGAGGGATTCAAGAACTCCAGCATCGAGCAAGGACTTGTTTCAGATTGTCCTTTGATCTCCTGACTGTGCTAGGCGGATATTTTTCTTAGATGCCTTCTTACTCACTTTAGAAACCAGTTGATGATGAAAGTGATTGCTCTGAGCAGGTGTATGTGTCTGATCAGGAAAGATGGTCAGGTTAGGCTGACGATCTCCACTCAAATCAGGTGTATGTGCCTGACTTGGTTTTCCGTATGATATGGGGGAGTATGCCCCATAACCCTCTTGGACTGGAACAGATGTGTGTGTTTGTTCCGGAGTGAATCATTGATGTGTCACACTACTGCTAGGGATAGATTTATGTGACTGTCCCTGAGATGATGCTGAAGTTGTTATGATATCCTGGCAAGCATCCAGAATATGAGCAAGAATTTTCTTCTGCTCTTTCACCATTGAAAAAATATGATTGGTGACTTCAGCCGCCGGAACGGGAATATACGTCCATTCCGGGTTTAGAGTAGGTGAATGTGCCTGCTCCTGTCCTCCTTTTCCTATCAGTGAATCCTGACAGTACTCAAGTGTAGAGGCAGAGAGTTGAGTATGCCTCCTATTTGTCGTCGGGGCTTTCCGATTGACTTCTCCGTGCACTACCAAGCGAGACTATTGGTAGGCTTGATTAGTATTAGCAGGTGTATGTGCCTGCTGATTACACTTCGCCAAACGCGGTTGACGAGATCCATCATATGTAGTCTGGCGAGCCTGCAGACTAACTGATGATGCATAAGCAGGTGCATGTTCCTGCCTATAGTACTCCGCCAGAATTGCCTGGCGGGATTGGGTTGATGCTGCCAGATGAGTCTGCTGGACAGCGGAATTAAAATGGACAGGTGTGTGTGCCTGCTCATTATTTTCCACCAAGTTAGGTTGGTGGACTTCTCCGGTGATGGTAAGGATGACAACCTGCCCATTGTCAACCGGATTCCATCTCTGGCGGTTCAACTTGCCTGCTCGGGTTCGAAGAACCGGAGCTGAATGCCTGGAGTCGGTACCCTCATCATGTTCAGGGAACACTGTCGCATGAGTCTGGCGGCGATTGTTGATGGGAGCCCTCGGGAAGGACTCATGTCTTTTTGAATTAAGGCCCTGAGGGACCTGCTCATTCAATTCCTCAGAGTAAGGGAGTGAATGGAAATTGTGTTCCGGGGATAGCGACCCGAAACGGTTGGAGACGGTAGTCAGCACTGTCTTCTTCTTGATCGCTAGCCGCCGTTGTCCGGATGACCAGGTATAGTCGTTAACTTGGAGGGCTTGACGAGCGGCCTCCAGAGTTGGGATAGTACCGTTGCGACGGTACTCCTTAACCAGTGCATTAGAAACCCAGCGTTGAAGACGCTGAGTTGGTGATGTCATCCTCAGAGCGAACGATGTTCTAGAAGGAGTAGCAGCATTGGTTTTCACAGCAGCTGACCTCACAGTAGAGGTGTTCACAACAGTAGTATTCACAGGGGTGAATTTAAGGAAAGCCATTTTTGCAGAAGATCTTGAGAAAAGAGTTCCTGTTCCATATAACAGACATAATCAAGATGAATCCGGCCACTGCATGTTTTGGATGATCACATGTCAATGATTTCTTTGTTGGCCCAAGGGGCCTAACAAAATAAGAAGAACGTCACTTTAACTTGGTTAAGGATTTCACGTCGGGTTCACCATTTTTTATTTCGCACGGAATTCGGGGATGACCTCCTGGATGGGAGATTCAAACGTTCCGATCGGTTTCTAACGGGTTTCTTCGTAGAACCGGAAACATCCAATGATTCCACATCCATTTGGACCTACATTCCAAAGGTAGGCGCTCACTAGTTTGTGGTCTAATGAGGCTTAAGAATTTTCATCGGTCGAGAGGATGGGAGGTCAAACTCATCACACCTTTTTGAGGGGAATTATTGTCTACTCCGGGACTATCTTTATAGATTTATGTTATGTTCGTGATTCCTTATTACATTACCATGTATAAAATGAGCTTTCCTTCAATTTAACATTCAATGATTAAATATTTATGAAATTTAGAGGATCTTTTATATGTATTCGAGGTTCTTCATCAATATAGAATCATCTGTATATATTTAGAGATTCTTAGTCAATGGTATCCTTCAAAAACATTTATAAAAGTCTCTTGGTCATTATGATGACCAGGCTGGTTTTAAAGCCACTCAGTGGGGCACTTGAAGTTTATCGTCATTCAGAAGGACAAGGATTATTTCAATGTTGGGATCGAACCCATAAATGGGCTACATACCTATCCTTTGTTTTGGAAAAGGAATCAGAACCCACGTAGTTCGAGTAAGGGAGTATGACGTTTATGATTGATGGCTCAATGAAGGATTTCATAATTACTTTTACACTCTAAGCTCACATGAGTCATGCTCGGTGTGAGAAACAAGAGGTATTGGTAAAAAATTAGACAATAGTTCCATGAAAGATGCAATCATAAGAAATAGTTTGGGGCTTATGTATGTATAACTGCCCAGATAGATGAAGGTTTAGGATTCACTTTTAGGGAGAAAATCCATGAACAGGGTCCATAAAGGTATATGTGCTTCATGGAGATTTGAATACTCTAATCTTGGGGATTACTCCCAAGGATGATTCCCAAGTTAGGAGGGGACTTATGATTGGGTTTTACTTTTGAAAAGAAAACCCAAATCAAGGGTAAATTAGGACTGGTTAAAGATAAATTAGGGGACTTGGGGCTTATTCCTAAAAAGGAAGCCCAAGATTATAACTGGGACTTATTCCTGAAAAGGAAGCCCAGGTTAGGGGTTAAGGTTTGGGGCTTACTCTTGAAGAGGATTCCCATATTTGAGATTGGGGCTTACACCTAAGAAGGATGCCCAAATTAAGGGACTCGGGGCTTACTCCTAAGAAGGATGCCCATATTTGAGTTTGGGGCTTACTCCTAAGAAGGATGCCCATATTAGAGGACTTGGGGCTCACTCCTAAGAAGGATTCCTAGATTAATGGATTATGATTGGGGCACACTCCTAAGAAGGATGCCCAAGTTAAGGAATTAAGGTTTGGGGCTTACTCCTAAGGAGGATGCCCATGTTTGGGAACTTTATGAATTTGGGGCTTACTCCTAAGGAAGATGCCCATATTAAAGGACTTATAACTGGGGATTATTCATAAAAAAGGAGACCCAAGTTAAGGATTCTCTCATCTTAAAGGATGATGTTGAATGAATGAACTCTCCATATTTAGTTACATAAGGATATTTAAATCACTAGGTTTTGAGAGATATTCCTCATAATTCCTTTCAAATAAGGACGTCAAATCAAGAAATCATGCCATAAATGGATTTGAAGAGTGTCTTGAAGACCGAATCTTGAAAAGGAAAGGTGTAATGGATTAAGAGGGGCAAAATGGGCAATATGGGCACCCAAAAAGGTAGGGGTGTGAAAGTATTGAAAGGTGCGCAAGTCTTCGGTGGGCGCGCAAGTATTGGTCACGTAGGTATACCTGTGCGACATGTGGGGTACTTGCGCGATTTTCAACCAGCATTAGAATACCTGAGCGACTCTTTATTAATCACTTTAGAATCCTCTTGAGGTTCTTCCAGAAAAGGGACACGCAAGTTCTATTGAAGGAAATAAGTCGGCGCGCAAGTGTTGATAAGTTTCAACACTTAGGCCTTCCTTCTTATCATTAGATCTTCCGTTCTATGTAAGAAAATTACCTTAGAAGTGTTCCGGAAGCTTTGAAAAGAGACTTGGGCGTCGGGAGATTCAATAAGATTTTCGGGAAAAAGATCCTCCGAATGGGGGGCCCACATGGTCTATTTATAGGCAAAATAAGGCCCTAGGCAGTTACCAGGCGGTTATCACTTAGGGCGCGCAAGTTACTTGCGCGACCAAGGGCGTTGCGCAAGTGTACTTGCGCGACAGTGATATAACTTTCGTTGTGTAGTTGCTGTTGATCCTTTGTTCATACCTTTGTTGATTTTTGATATTTTCTTCAATGGTTGAATCACTTTGAGCTCGGATATTCCCCTTTTCCAATCTTTAGATTCTGTGACGAAAGGAGCGTCAACAAAACCCCAAGGACATCATATAAATAATTTCATATCATCTCATGAAACTCAATATAACAAGATTACAATTTTAATATTTAATAAATAATTTCAAATTAATCCAACCAATAATGGAACAATTTATATATCAAGACAAACTAGCATGATTAATAACACTAAACACCCTTTATAGCTTACAAGACATCCAAACTCCATTGGAACAGTTTTATTATAAAAATGACATTGATTAATCCCACAATGCATTTAAATATATTATCATTTATTCTAATCTCATTCGACAATAATAAAAATTAATGAAGGAATTATTTAATTAGATCAAGGCATATGCATGATGAATACAAAACATGGAACAATCATTAAGAAAGTAACATAGGCATAATAAAATTTTCATGCCTCTTACCAATTTCATCATTGAAATTTTAATTCCACAAGCCAAAGAGATTTCCAATAAATGAAATTCATGTATTCAAGAATTACATAAGGTGATAAAATAGTATATAAGGAATTAAACATGTGCATTTGAATAAAATAAAACAAAGAAAGTCACATTGAATAAAGAATAAGAATTTAACATAAGGTAATTTATTCATGTAACATTAAATGATTAATATTGAATGTAAGGAATTTGATATTCAATGAGACTTTAAGAATTCTAGGGTTATAAGTCATTACTCAATCCCAATTATTTATAAACAAACATAGACATTGTCAAAGGATCAAGATGCATGGTATACTATTAAATATGAACCATTTCTAAATTTAAAACATCAACCCATGGTGAATCACCTGTCAAGGTAAAAGGAAAATACAGCCCAAAATGATGGAGCACCCCAAAGGGGTAGACTAAGGCGTAGAGAACAACATATGAATGGGATTCTATACATGATATAGCAACTAAAAACATTGCAATGCCTTTAAAAACATTAAATATATTACATAAAATATTCACCAGAAGGTTTTTCTGAGCATCATAATGCATTGATGACTAAAAATGACTAAAACGAGTGAAAAAAACAACACCTGACAAACCTAAAAAACATGGTAACCTTGAAATCTATTTACAAGTTTTGATTTGACCTAAGACATATGAAATAAAATCATTTATAAAAACCCCCCAAATAGGGTATAATTTCTTTACATTCCAATATAGCACAACAAGAAGTGGTGGAACCAGGAATTAAAGTAGTATAGAATGGATAGCTTACTAATATCTCTCTAGTGCATCCTACGATGATGAAATTAAAAGAGAAATAATGGATATACTAAAAAACCAAAAATAGTAAAAGTAGGAGGAGGATACCTTGCACAAGGGAGGGAGGGAGGCCACAAATGGAAGGAGGGGATATAATATAATAGAAAAAGATAATTGAAAAAAAAAATTAGGAAATAAAAAAAATGAAAAATAAACTATAATTAAATAAAATAAGTAAATACAAAATAAAAGAAAAATAAAAAAATATAGAACCCAATATTATTTTTGTTCTTAAAAACCTCGCACATGGAAAAGGTACACAGTTTAAATAACTTTGTAGAAACTATACATCTTCTTAATTCTCCAAACCAATAATGGGTCGAGTGGGCATACACCGTGGGTCATGTGTTTCTATGAAACCTCACAACTAAGTCTTCCTCCCACATTTTTGATACATCAGGCTTCAAACACGCCCAGGACACAACTGATACATCTTTTTTTAATGGACCCTTTTAAGTAAATAAATCAAAAAAAATTAAATGGGCCACACTATAGATAAAGAATGGATGTTATAGAAATGAATTTCAACCTTTAATTTGTTGATGAAAAATTCCATGATTTGCTGAGGAGTGATACATGTATCATATCCCCACAACAATTTTCCCTAGAAAATGTTATAATCCATTAAAATACAATCCCTATATATAGAATTTATGAAATATATCAGTGAAATATTAGATATATATATAAAAATAACAAAAGATATTCATCTTCTATGTAGGATCTATGAATATGAAGTGAGAAAACACTAATTCTTGTGATCCAACATCTATCTATAAACCCATAATTGATTATCCCTTATATCTAGGAGGATACTCATTGATATAAAAACTGAATGGTTTAATTTTAAATTCTAGATATATAAAGGATAGTTATTTTTAGAAGATATACATCATCGCTTAATTGACGCCAAGAAATAAATCCACGTGATTCAATGTTCGAGCTCCATTAAATATAGAATATAATGGGATAAAAAATACATGAATCAAAACTGGATTAACTAGATATGGGAAAACTAGTTTTTAGAATAAATGAGGGGTTTTAGAGTGTTTTTAGGATTAAATTGTTTTATGGATTTTTAAAAATTTTACACATTGTTTGGTAACATAGATTTCCAAATTGTGTGATAACATTGTGAGCAGTTCTTGATCACCTAGGAACCTACATAGTTTTTTATGTTTTGGTAAAACAATTCCAACCATTTAATTCGCTTATTTTACAAGATGCATGGTTTTCTAGGAAATTTCATAGCGTATTGTATAATTATGAACCAACTTTGAACCACCGATTTTCTATATCTAATCAAGCCACATTGTTTCCTCAGAAGATGCACACAGTTTACTCTAACCATAATCCCACCATGAACCCCCTAAAAAGACTCTAAAATCCTCAAAATCCAACTAACTGTTACCCAATACATCACATAAGAAATGTAAAACTCAAAAAATCTATTAATGAAGTGATAAATGTAAGTATTCTAGTACTTGAAAAACACCAGGCCAGTGAAAAATCAATGGAAAGGCCTTGAGATTATACTATCAACTATTGGTATCAACTTGGATGAAAAATAATTGGATGATAAAATGGGATAATAAATTACATTAATATAATTTTTATAAATGTAGTATAATTAACATTCCTTAACAATATCAAAGTGTTGAATATTGAACATTTTATGCATGTCTACTATGGATAATAGGGGAGTAGAGATAAGAAGGTAACCACATCATGTTCAGAAATATATGTGACAGAACATAAATACATATCTAGATAAATTTTATAGGGATAAAGAAATAATAATGATGTTTCAGAATATGTTAAATTATTTTCATTTTTTATGTCTAAGGTAGATTGAAAATAATGAAACAAAAATATAGATATTATTGTTTTAGAAAATATAGTTAAAAAGGAAATAATAATTTATGGCAGTGTTTTCAACAAAATGTAATGTGTGATAATTTTCTAACAAGTAGGTTATGTATTGGATTTTATTATTTTATGATTTTCATTTTGAAAGATAAATACATGGAAATTGAGTTTCAATTTGAGCCTGTTATATATGATAGGTTATAATGATAGATATATAAAAGGTGGAATGAACCATAATATCCCCATATATCAAGGATATGGGTTTCAGTGAAGGGGAGTGAAAATTAAAAATATATATAATTGGTTGGAGTCATGTTGTATATAAAATAATTATTATATCTTGATATAGTTATGGAGGAAGTGGAAATATTTAATGAGGTAATTTGGAATATTATGGTAGAATATTTGTAAATGTTGAACACACCACACCCTGTGGAACCTAGAAATAATAAAATTAGATTTATCAAAATTAGAAGAAGCTAGAATATTTATTTACATTGTTAAATTTATTATTATACAATGTTTAATGATCAAATTGTGAAGTATCTATGTATGTAAGGTTCCTCATAACCCTCTATACTATCCATAATTATAATATAAAGGTCATTCATAAATGTGAAATACTATACATTTAATTATATAGAGAGTAAGTTTGAAATACAAAAAATTAAAAAACATATTTTTTCTTGTATATTCCGGAATATTTGCAAGTGAATATATAAGAATAACATGGATTCAGTCTTTTGAAAAATATTAAAATCATTTTATATTTATTGCCACATTTTAAAAAAAGATGATACATAAGAGTACATCCTCTTTTTATTAGAGGAATGATATTTTATCATGTTTTCGGATATATTGTCGGGCAATGAAGATGAAACATGTATAAATTTGGAAAATTATTCGATAATATATACAATTATTTATAACGGACACTCTAAAAATTTATTGATATATGTCATGCGTGACACATAGGTTTCACCATGATGAGTTTTGGGAAAATTTTCATGGGTATACCAATTTATTGATGAATACTCTAGAACTTCGTGATTGCATCATGAATGTTAAGTTTTTTGTATTTTATAAACTATCTAATAAAGGGCCCAACGAATAATTTTTTCATAGAAATCAAATTTGATCCATGAATGTTTATCACTATGCTATTTAAAACCTTGTCAGTGGTTCATGCAATAAAACATATCAACAGACCATGAATCAGCTAATAAATTTATAAGAATATTATGTATCACATTATGATATGTGGTGATTTCAATAAATGATATTTGTTGTATTTTTTGGATCGTTAAATTAGTTAGGAAACATGAAATTGAATAAGATAACATATAATCATTATGTTTAGGTAAAAGAAAACCATTTTAGGGTAGTAGAATCCCTGTCATACATAGGTAATTTCGAGATTATCTTTCTTATACCATTAAAAAATAAAACTATGTTTTTTTATTGTATATTTAATTTTTCAAATCAGTTTTATTGAAACATAATTACAATATCAAAAAACAATGAATAATATTAATAGTATAAGTAGATTAAAAGTAGATAATTATTTCCTAAAATTATGTAACATATTTTTTATAAAAGTATCATAATAACTAGTAGTTATTGTATTGTAAATGTCTCATGATATGAAATAAAATAATATTTTTTTATTTCAATGGAGGTTGAAAATGATCCATAAATTATTCAATCAACACATCTATTTTAGTTATAAAGACAAATATCAAAAAATAAAAAAGAATTTTATTACTACATAGGTTTTTTGAATTTATAGAGTAATAAAACAATTATATTATGGAGTTATCCTCGTCATGTGAATAAGTTCATATATATTTATTTTTGGCACGAAAAATGTGAAAAAATCATAAGAATAGGACCCTACCATATAACATTGAAGAAGAAGAGTGAAATAAAAATGAAAAAATGATAAGATTAATATATAATTGAGTATGATAAAAAATAATTATTATTTAAAAATAATATAGAAACCCTCATGTCTACAAATGAACCTAGTCTTCACTAAAAAAGTCCCTGAAGGTGAAGAATAATGAGTGTTCATATACTAATACCTAGTCATCCTTGAATCTTTTTAGGGAAGTATTTATTGGACCATTTTGACCGTAAACTAAAAATTATATCCACCAAATGTGAGTATTATGGATTATGATACACTAAAACATAACTGAGTGTACCTCCTTGTATTATTCCTTAGTAGTGAAATATATTAAATCATTATGTTTTGTACATTATTTACTTTTAGAAGCTATGTTTAAATTTTGTAATAATGGAATGATAGAATGAGATATTAAATATATCCTTTCTAATAATGGAGTGTGAAAAAATTAGAGAAATGGAAAATAATAAGAGAGAAATATTTATTTTAGTTTCCAGCTATATTTACCTCCCACTCAGGGCGATGCAGTTGAATGTGGTGTAAATAAATTTTCAATAGAGTAATACTATTTTCTGTATAAACTTTTAAAAAAATGTAATTATTTGTTTCAAATTAATAATATGTTATGTGATATAGAACTCAACATGTCCACTATTAATGGGATAGGCGTTTTAGATATCGTATTTACTTGAAGCAGATTAGTAGTTCTGTGGTTTACACTTATGTTAAAATCCTCCTAAAGGGATCACTAAAATAAGGATGTGAATCATAGATCTCTTATATATTCAATCAATAATCATTCAATATAAAGTCTCATAATATAATTAATATAAATTAATTTTTAAGGATTATAAATTTGAAAATATTGTATTTACATGAAATTATAAAAAATAATAAAGAAATCTATAATTAACCATATTCTTTCATTTATTTTTTATGGCTTATGATGATGAGTAATAAAAAATATTTTAAAATTATCCCACTTATACATTGGTAAATGAGTTAATTTTTAATCCTTTTCAGATGTTACCTTTTATAGTATGGATATCTCACATATGTAATATTTATTTATAGTAATAAAATTCCTGATTCATGTTATTGCAATAAAAAATATCATAAATATTCCAATAGATGATAGTTAGAGTAGACTGAGTAGTGAAATTTTATTTATTAGAATTATCTAATGAATATTTTTTAGATATTTTATCAATGTTTCTCATAGTATCTTAGAAACCCATAAGAATAACATTCAATATAAAAACTACAAATTTACCACGTCTATAAAACTATTACTTTTTATATACCATTTTCACTTGTTTTCTTTATTTATAATATTTAATTAATATAGTGGGACTATTACTTGTATAAGGTCTAGGGAATCTATTTATTTTAAAAATCCAAGGTATATCATAATTGATTAATTGAGTATAAAATCAATCCTCACTCTCATTATTGAAAATATTCCACGATCCTTTATACACAATTTTTTAACAATTTTGTTTAATTTTATAATATGTCATTGTATATCATGTTCATAGTTCTTAAGTAGTTCTATCCATTATCTATATTTATGATGATTTCAAAATACGAGAATATAAACATCAACCTAATTTGTACATATATATATATATCATATCCATATTTTTAAATATTTTTTCAACATATCTTTAATTAAAAAATTATTACTACCAACTCTAAATAATTTTTATATTATTCTACTCATGTGGTATTAGTAATTTTGATTCAAAGGGAAAAATCATTTCATTATTAATATTTATACAACCTAAATAATTACATGATGGATTATTATATATAAAAATACATCCTTTATACTTGTAAATAAAATACCAGTGTGTTGATAGATATTTTCATCATGGGCACTGATATTTTATTTTATTTTATTTACAAGATAAATATCACCCCTTTTCATGTTATCATTTTCAATGGTTTTCCCAGACATTTTTATTAATTTTCTCTAATAATTTCTTTATAAACCAATAAAATATATATATATATATATATTATAATCATTATCATTAACTATTCACTAAACAAATTAGATTATAATTTTTCAATATATATACCATTTATTGTTAAAATGTTGTCAATGAAAGCAACCTACAAACTCTAAAATTAAGTTTTTTGAGTATCTAAAAATACTAGAATTCTCCTAGAGTTTCTAGTACTAAATTTAATTTAATTTAGTAATATTTAAAACTCTTATAATATTCCCTGATTTTAATGATAAAATATAAACACTATTTTTTCTTGTTAGTCTTAGAAATTTTTATTCAACAAATCTATAAATATGAAAAAATCATTGGAAAACCACTTTGTAAAAACCATAAATTCATGGTGACCATACCATTTATAGAAGATCATGGGTAGTATTTCATCCATAATAACATTTTTATGGTACCTTTGTCAATGATAAAATATCATGAAATATTAACACCATCAATGTTTCTAACATAAATAGTTAATATAATATAGTATATACTTATTAATTATAATGAAATTATTTATATATCTATAATAAACAAAAAACCTCAACGAAACACCCTTATTATTGAAAAATAATATATATTTCCCCGATAATTAAATGATCAATCATATGTACACTTTAGCCATAAAAAATAGTACATTTTTTTTATATAAATTACCTTGGTGAAATTTTTATGTTGTTCTGAATATATGTTTTGAATCCAAAATAATATGAAAAGATGATTATAATTCCCTATCACAAGGAAGTTAATTAAATTCATTTGGAAATAAATAATTTTAATCTTGTTTGATAAGTACATCTTTTATCCCTATGTATTTATCCAATCAAGTCCTTAATTACCTACATTCTCACTATGACTTCTCTAATATGATCTACTTATGACGGTATAAATTGGACAAAGAAAATTCAACTATAATAATTATGGATTGAAATACTTATTGAAAGTAGTTATTACATTCTAACTACAATGATGTTAGTCTATATAATTTTTTATATAACTCATTCATAATATTAAATAATATTCCATCATAGTTATTCTTATTATATTAGTTATATGATCCAACCATTTACTATAATATGAATAGTATTATTGATTTAGGTTTTGATTAATATAACAAATATTATTCTATAGTAACAAATATTTACATACTTTTTTATATAATACTTAAATATTAATTATAATAATTCAGGGTAAAAATAATAAATTAATATAGGGCCAAATAATAAAAATCCTATCATTAAATGTAGGAAAATTGTAATTTTAGAGACATCATTAAGGTCGTCAAAATTTATAATTATCAGAACAAATTCATGGTCTTCATCTCTTTGTATGCTCTAGTCATGATTTCCATGACTTTTTGAGTATTGAAATTTATAGTGGACCAAATCCATTTAGTTTAAATAAATTATATTGGTTTCTATTCACATTCATTCAAGATCGTGATGGATACGTTCTCTAAAAATAAACCATATGCTAAATAATCTTAAACATTACCTTTGATGATTTTTTAAATAATACCCACATGGGAAAAACTAATTATCTCTTATTATATATTCTAATTTATATTTCCCATATTCATTTTAATTTTCTATCCTTGGTGGACGTTTCTTTTGGAATATAAAACATAATAAATTCAAATTCCATTATAGATAAACTTTTTACAATCTTACTATTCATAGTAAATGTTTGGGACACTAAGGACATTCATTGAATTAACTTTTAAAAATAATTAAATTGATATATATTTCTATATAGGTTATGTATCCATTAAAAAAAATGACTCTATATCATTGTGAAGGTAGATTCAAAATTATTATTCATTTCTTATACATTTTTTTTCATATATTCATGATTTTCATTTTTATCTATATTATTTTATCCTCATAGAAATAAATTTTTAAGAATATTTCTGTCAATGTATTTTATTCATTGATTATGAATTTTTGTTTTCATTAGTGTTTCAAATTTGTGAACATCAGAGATCAAAATCAGTATTTATTCTATATACTTCAATGTACACCTTTTCAGTTTACAAATCTCTCAATTCTATAAAAACAGTTTTCATTGAATTAATCCATCATCGAGTTACAAATATATTATTTTTACCACTAAATAGTGATCATTTATTCATTATATATTTATCCACTGTAAATAATCCTTAATAATTTTTAAATTTTCTCTGTATATAATTAAATTTATTTATTATAACATGTATCAACATCCCACGTACAATGATAAATTTCTCAACTCTAATAGTTTCATCATCATTTGGGAAATCACTAAAATGGTCTGAAGTATTATCAATGATTTCATTTCATTCATGCTCAATTTTATTGAAATATATAGATATTTATTAGTTCTTTAGAAAAACTATATAAGAAAATAAAATTTTATACTTAATGTATCCACTCACCATATATTTTTATCATTTAAATAATTTTATAATATTTTTAATAGTTTTTAAGGGGTTTCATCATGTTTTTAAATATCTACACATGTTTTTATTAATAATTATTACTACGGATTCTTATAAACTTTTATTTGATATAAAATTTAACACCACTAAGTCTAGTCTCCCAAATATATAGTCTGTGTAATTATATAAAATCACAAAACCTAAGAAAACATAGTCAAAATAAATATATTTTCATTAAATTTGTAGCAAGATTCATAATATTCATTACAGATATATTGTAATGATATAAAATTTATGGTACCAAAATTAATTATTTAATGAATAATTATTCCTTCATTAATATTATTAATAACCAAAAATTGAAATTGAAAAACATGGTCATTGGGTCTACAAAAATTATATTGAAATTATTGAATATAAAAGTAAAAAATATACATACTTATCATGACATAAAAAATAGAATAGATATAAATAATAATCATGGATTCATGTTAAAAAATACATTTCAATAATATAGTGAATCCAAAACCATGGATTTCATAATGATAGAATATCATAATGATGGGAATGCAAATGCATGACATAATAAAAAACTATTGAAAACATTGTTTATAATATCCTAAATAAAAGTAAGGGATACAAAAATTACCTTATCTACTTTTCTCATGACACCTACATGTTCATTGAAAAGATATATACTATTCACACATATCAAATAACTCATCAATTGTATTACATAATATAAGACCAAAAATTATTCAATGAATATTACAATGTTCAATATAGCATTATATGAATCTAGTAATTTTATTTATAAGGATGAATAAATAAAATTTAGGGATATAAATTCATATCAATTATTTTCCATATTGAATCAAATAGAATGTCTATATAGGTGAATAAATTGTAATTAAATTTTTTAATTTTGGGTATCCAAAAAAGAAAATATTTCTTTTAATAATATAATTAAATAAATGTATGACCAATATAATAATTGAATATATCAATTAGAAAGAGAAAACCAAGGACCTGATCCCATCAAGTTACTCATAGAGAATTTAAATGACATTTTATCATGATTTTTTTAGTTCTTGACATCGATTAACCCACTACAGACATCAAATTACCTATTTTAACAACATGTTTTCCATATTCTTCAAAAGGGAGATTCAATTATTATGATGGAAATGATCTTCATTATGATTTAAGTATATAGAAATGTATTAGTCATGAAACTATTATTTTAATAGTTTATAATAATTTAAGATAAAGGTAGTGATATATCAATCACATATGTGAATTTTTTCTATAATAGTAATGATATTTATAACTATGGATAATGTAGATTAAATCAAGAGATTATATTTGAATGGTAATGACTTAAGAAAAGGTTTTAAGGTGAGGTAATTGGTAATAGAAAATGGATAATAAAAAATTGGTTAATATTACATTTAATTATAACAATCATGGTATACAAAAATTGAATTTAATAAATATTTAACAAATTAAATAAAATTTGGAAATAAAGAGGGGAGATTTATAAACCTTACATTTCTATATTCCTATATTTAAAACCAACCCCTTAACCCATTCACGAATATGTAATTTGGTGAGAGATTTAAAGGATAGATATATTTAGAGATATATTCGAGTTAATTTAAACTTTTATTGAGGAAAATAGTTTAAATGGAGGATTTTTATAGGTTTCCATTTGAGAGATTTATTTAGAAAAGTATGATAGATGAAGGGTGATATTGGAATCCCATTGGTGATAGGTGGGTTAGGAATGTTTAGTGAAGATATATTTTCTCATATAGTAAATTATAATCACTGCTAACAATGATCTCCTAGAGTGCATAAATTTCATTTTCATTACATACAATTGAGTCTATTTAATATTAACATTTCTTTATCATATTTTACCTTATATAAAAAATTACAATAGTAATTATTTTTCCCCAAAAACAAATTTTTTCTTACTAAATAATTTATATATATTATTTCCAAATAATTCATCCATGTTATTAAAATAAATTTTTAAATTTAAATAAATTTATTTTAATTAAAAAATAATATAGAAAAAAATATTTTTATATGTATTAATATTTAAATTGAAATTATAATTATATTCTTATACCTTTCAATTAATAATTATCCATTAAATGATATTTGAATTATTATACATATGAAACATATACTATTATTTAAGTAATATAAATTTTATTAAATATATATATATATATTACATATAAAAAAATTATTAATGGAAAAAGTTTTTTATATTAACTATATTACATCAATAAATGTTTTATAATATTTTCAATTTTCTATTATGTAGAAATAAAATTTATATATTTTATAATGAAATAATTTGGTTTTAAAACTATGTTAAGATTCTATCACATGATTTAATGATAATTAAGACATTGTTATTTGATAAGGATATGATATTTGTGAAATACCTATGACATCAAGATATAAGTATTGAAATTAGTCATTAATTTTCTATTCCTTAATCACATAATGAGGTACATGATTACATAATATTAAATTTAGGTCATCAAAATCATTTTCTCCTTTTTTGTAGTACATTTTTTGTAAATTTCATAGTCCTATATAAACTACTCTTATATAATATTTAGTACATTCAAGAATATCTCGGTGAAAATATAAAATGATATATTGTGATTTGTATACACTAGGCAATTATTGACACTAAAGTAGTAGATCCATGTCATAAAAAAACAAACAACCCTTAAATTTTTGAGAACAAGGGTAGCATAATAATGATAATCATTGTATTAGATAAACCTTATATTCGTATCATTAGGTACTAAATTTTTTAAATTTTTTATATATATTGTGTTATTCATAATTTGTACTATGAATCATGAGATATGTATCAATGGAAGCTGATATATTCTAATTCTCAATATTTATCACAAATAACCTAAAAAATAGTAATGGATTTTTTATAATATTTAATGAATGTTTGTTTTCATTTTTTTACATTTCATTATCTCAAATGAATACTTTGAGGATACCATTAATTATTGACATGTTCTTCAAAAACATAACATTAGTCATTATAACTCAATCCTAAATAAATGTAATTAAATATTTATCACCTTAAGAAGTTATATGATATATTGCTTTATATATATATATATATATCCCTAAAAATGGTTTGAGACATGAATTGGTCTCCCAAACCATTCCCCCTAATAATTGATTAAAGAAATGTTGGTGTACAGAGAATCAAATATGTGTAATGTGCCTACACCATCATAAAATATAATGATATTGAAATGGTAATAGGTAAAATATATATATTAAATAAGATATAAAAATTAATTTATTTGAATGAAAACTCTAATTCTTTTGTATATTTTATTCACACCACCAATCAAGCATTAGTTCATTCAAACCATTGAAAGATCAAGTGCCACATATACTGCAGAATTTTGTATTAGCTATAGTGGGACTAAAAAAATGTCATACCACCCTCTATATTTATTTGAATATTGTATCTACACCATCCAAAGTAGATTCCATTTATAATAGAAAATTCATTCTATAGTATAAAAATGATATTTAATAAGAATACGGAAATTATCCTCAATGAAACATCATAAAAGAAATAACACTAAATTTTTATTTAGTATTTAATAAAAAATGGTTTACATCATGTATCATAATTTGTGATGATTTAAATATATCATTATCATTAGAGAATGATTAAAAAATACTTTCAACCTGATATTAAACTATTTTGAAGGATACTCAGTATTTGAGAAGCACCGATGTTATTTTTTGACTAGGGAATAATTTCATATTGTATATCCATTGAATAAAAAAGGAAGGAATATAAAGAAAATAAAAATATAAAACTAGGAACATTAGAGGGCAATTATTTCAATAGAATGTCTCTAAAAATATTAGGATTAAAATGACTGTCAACATCTATCATATAAATCTTACATTCCATTATTTTATTACAAACCACCGTATTTATTTTTTCATTAGAATATTTATTATACAAAATTTTGTCTCATTCATCAATAAATTGGCTGAAATTGTGTCCCATATCATTACTGATCTTAAATAAATTATTCATCATTTAATTAACAACAACATTTTTATAATTGATAGTATGAATATAGAATTTTCACTCAACCACAACAGATGTAGGAATGAATTTAGGTTACATTGTGGGGTTATCCTTCCGATTCCCCTATAGAGGGGAATGGGGTTATATATTTTTCTAAATGCATACCCATAGATATTGTGAGAATAGATCATTAAAATTTATAGTAACCAACATTTTTTCATGACTTTCTTGGTTATGGATTAATAAATCCATTTGAGCAAACAATTGGATTCATATATTTTATAGAAGTAGAATAATAAATACACAAAAAAGTAGTGCACTTTCCCATTATCAAGTTTTTTAGGTTCATTAGATTAAATAGACTTAATTGATTCATTTAATTTTTCACTATCCTCATTTTTTTATTAGTATTATCCCCCAAAAAATCAACTAGCCTATGGGAATGTCCGAGGCCTATTTAGGGTGACTTATCCTTTTGATTTTTAAAATTTTTAATAGCATCCAGAGTGGATTCACAAAATTAATTTCAAATAGAATTATTACCATAGTTTTGGATGGTTATTGAAATTTCATTAGATTTTAAAAAACAAAGAACCTGAACCGTAGAAGGAAAATATATATTGTTTCATTCCATGTTCTAGAAAAGTAGATAATATACTAGTGATAGGTTGATTATTAATAAGATCATGGTGGCTCAAATTCCATATCAATTATATAGGTGACATTTTATAACATGTCCTAAAATAGTCAGGTATAAATTAATATATCATCATCTACTAGAAAACATAGTCTTGATTTTTATCAAAATCAATGAAAGAATTTTCTATGAAGTATAAACTATGGTGATGATCTATGAAATAGTGGGTGATATATCTTAGTAGTAGGTTAGTTAATTTTAATAAGCACCCTAATTAGAATTGAAATGAAAAAACGGAATCTCACTCCAAGGGGTGACTTAAAAACCAACAAACCCTAACAAAATTGGGAAAATTAAGGGTCGTAAAGTGGATTCAATGTCAAGAGATCATTTAATAACCTTCATGATGAAACCCAAAAAACTCAAAAACCATGATACCAATGTTGATAAAAATAATTTCTAAAAGATAATAGAATAATAAAATTCACATAATAAAGAATTACCAATTCTAATAATTTGAAACAAATAATTTCTATGGTTATCCTATAAAATTAAATAAAATAATGATGACAAGGGATATTATAATAAAACATAATCTAAATATCTATTAAATGAAATCCCATATCCTTCTGAGAAAAGTCATCTTCCAGAAACCCTTTATATTTAAAGAAGTCTTGAGATATTAGTTTAGAGATAGAGAAAAATTCTTTTTTAGAGAGTTATCAATATCCACATTATCAAAGGTTAAATAGGGTTTCATGTGAGGATAAATCTAATAATCACATTATGCGAGAGCTCCTATAGACAAGGCCAATATTGAAATTCAATAAATACTCTATAGATAAAATTAATGCCACACCCACACACAAATAAATTCATCTAACTATATTTAATAACTTTCAAAAAAATTGTGGCTTATTTTTATGACGATATTGTTTTTTAATGTATATTTTATATTATCTCCTACCATATTCATGTTGTGAATGTGTCACATAACCACTTCCATTATTATATTACACATGTTAATTTTTATAAGATGAATAATCCTATTATTCTTTTACATATCCTCGTAATTAAAAATGAAATAACATATATAAAAATAGTTATTTATTTAGAACAAGTATCCAATATTATTATCTAATTTAATTAAAATTTATATATATTTCTAGTTAATAATGTTAAATGGATGGTATTTGATAAATATTTTATTTTCATATTCCCAAATTGTGCTCATAGTAATAAAATTATGATTCATCGTGTAATGGATTACTCTAAATGGTTCATTTTAAAATATATGTAATGGGTAATTTAATGAAATATAAGACATATTCATTTAAAACTTTCTTTGATACACTTCTATGGTTTTCAATATTTTTCAATATGTGAGTGTGCAATTTAAGGGTAGATGAGAAAACATTAGTTATGATCCAAGAATTGTAATTAATTAATTATTTTATAGCTACATTCACTATATATGATTTCTATATTAGTTAGATATATTTATTATAACAACAATCACTTTGAAAATATAGACATATAGAAATAATTACCATACAATCCTTAGAATAATAAATAATTTGATCACATATCCTCGTTCTTTCTTATGGGTAATGAAATGTTTTCTGTATGAAAGTATTTTAATATTTATTTTCTATAACCAGATGTTTATTATTATCAATGGTTTATGTGATTATATATTGACCTCCCCTCAATCGTATTGTTGATTTCCCTGTTCAAAAATATAAAAAACAACAATATACACATGTTTTGTGTCTACAAACTCCTCAAAAACTACAATGGCACGGAAATTATGGTTTTCTATAACAAAAGATATTATATTAAGATATATTGTGTCTATTGTTGGATCTACTTGAGTAGTATATTTTCATTATCATAAATATAGAATTTTATGGGGTAACCCATTGAATTCCTATGATGTGGAATTTTTTTTCACTAATAAGATAAAACCATATTTTCTTATGGTTTTATTCTATAGAAATATTATTATCATAACAATATTTGATGTTTTTTGATTTTCTATAAAATTATTTTATTTCTTTTTATTATGAATTTTTAGGGGATATATATATTGAAACATAATTCTTAATTTCTCATAGAGTAATTTTTTAAAAATATTTGATGGTCAATATTTATTTGGGTATATATTTCCCCCAAGAAGATATATTTTATTAATAATTTAATTTGAAAATCACCCATATCATTTTTAGAGTCTATGAATCATATATGAATTTATATTTCACTTCCACTACCTTTTATTCTCTAAAAACATTCCAAACATCTATTTCATATTTAATTTTATCAAACACATCAATGTGAACATATATTATTAATATTTCATCACGAAAATATTTACCTTTATTATAGAAATTTAATGCATTCTTTTATTTACCTTCAATTTCTTTTTTGAGATTTCTAATATGATTAACTCTATCCCACCATTATTATTTAAGAATAGTCATTGTATATGTTTTTTCATCATCACTAATGGATGTATCATCGTTTTTTAATAGTTAAATAATTTCAATGAAATTTTAGATAACCCATTAACATATCAACAAAATTTATCTGCAAATTGTGCTTAACATTTTCATCATTTTAAAATATTTTTTATCTTATAGTATAATTTTCTTTTTCAAATTACCATATATATCTAAATTTTAAATATCTATTTCATTGTTTATATTTTAAATGATTTTGTGTTTTCACGATCTTAATAATTAAACTTAATATCTTTTTTTGTCAAAATATTTAGTAAACGATCTCAACCATCAAAATTTATAGATTTTAATTATATTTTCAATTATATATTCCATTACATATTTTAAAATTGATAAATATCAAGGACATAATATTCTAAAGATAACAATCAAATTCATATTCTTTTGAATTATTGGAGGACTCAAATTTATTTTTTACAAAATTTACACATAAACATTCATGGGGTACAAATAAATAAATTTTTTATCAAAAAGAGTACACGATTTTGAAAAAGGCATGGTTGTCTCTAAGGGAATCACACTAATAATTTTTTCTTAATTCAATATCATTATTTTTTATAGGTATGTAATAAATAGGTAACATAAGAAGATGTTTGAGAATGTTAAAAAATAAAATGGTATGTATTAGTGAGAATGGTGATGATCCCTGGTGTTTTTTTGTTTACCTTTGTTATAATTCATTGATTTATAAATACCATACAATAAACATAAAATCACCATTTTTGTATTAAATTAATCCAAACATGTTACATAACATTAAATTACATGGATACATCCAATAAATATTATGATAAGAACTTCCTTTTTTGACATCATAAAAATGCTGTGGATATATGAAATTTATCACCCTAGAACTGAAGTCCACCGTATATGGTAATCCATATTGTTTTACTAATAAATATTATGAATAAAATTTATTATAGCGGATGTAGAATTAGAAAAATAGATGGAAATTTGATGTTTATGGCGACACGAATAGACTAAGAACTACTAAAACCATCCGGTAAACCCTCATTTCTCCCACATGAATAATAAATAAAATATATGAGATAATGAATACTGAATTAGTATACTCACAAAAATCCTAAAGGATTATACCCCAAATTAGTTTTCCTTGAAAATGGTGTTAGAGATTCACCTAGAGAGACACATGAAAACACTACATTAATATAAAATAATATATAATAAAAAATTAATTGAAAATACAAAATATAAAACATGACTAAAAAATAGGTCAGAACTGAATGGGAAATTCATTAACATAAGAAAAAATTACCTTTTATACTCATATATAATGGTAATCTATATAATCCTCTTAATACGTATTCATTATAGGATTACTACACATGCATTGTGGTTGTTTAGGTTATCAATCCATGATTAATGTTCATGTTTTTTCCTTATAGCATAAAATTTTGGTCATATTATTTTCATTACCAACATTCCCAAAATACTAGAATCATGATCAGTTTTCATGTGTATAAATATAGTGTTTTTACATGATTTTTTAAATATGGTATGCATTTATTATCCTTTCATCTATGGAAGACACATGTGATTCATCTTAATCAATGGACTTGGCCTATATATGCACAAGTTTTTTGAACACCTATTCTTATAAGAAATTTATAATATTATATCAGAGAAAGGATACGGTAAATCCCTTATGTGATCATTTAAAAAAATTATGTTTCCACTCAGGGAATATGTTACAGCTTACACTATATCCAATTACATTTACCCACATTCTGGTCAATTATAAATTACTTTTGGACATTTTTATTTAATGTGATGTAGCTTCAAAATTTTCAATTTATCAAGCTTATCTATTTGGTTAATATTTTATTCATATTTGACACATTTATATAGATTTTTACTTTTATAAATGTTGTACATCTTCCTTTTTATCCATAGATAATTTTTTATTGGATGATAATTTCATAGACATCCAAATAAAATTATGATCTATTATTACAAAAACAATTTAAAATACTATTAAATTTTGTGTGACTAGTTATATAATTACTTAATAATAAAAATAAATTTAAATAAAAGAATATTTTTTAAAATATTAAAAAAATGAATAAATACACTAATATTATGAATTTTAGGAAAAAACATATTCACTATAATTATTTCTAATAACCTGTAAAATATTATTAATTAATATAAAATTTTTGGTTTTTGGGGTTAAAATAAATTAAAAATAGTGAAACTTATAAAAAATTATATCAAATATCACTCTAACAGAATTATTTCTTTTTAATACATGGAAAAAACATTATGAAAACCCAAATCTACAAATAAGTTTTATATTGATTCCTTTTATAGCCATGAATAATTTCTATGCAATATAATATTAACTGAATTGAAATTAGATTAATTATATTCAATCCATATATACAATCATAACTCATGTTCTATCAAAATTTTAATTTTACAATCCAATTTCAGAAAACGCCGACAAGTCTTATTAGAAAATGTTAAACATTATTTTCCCCTTTTTAATTTATGTTTATATTTCTCTATTCTCTCAAATTTTATTTACAAAGGATATATATTGTAGAAATTTTTTATTCATTCTATTTATTTGTTCATAACACTTACTCCAAAGATGAGTATAGAAAAATATATACCTGAACCATCCGACACATATGGAACCCCATGATAAAAATTATAATTATATTGAAATAAATTTATATTTGGGTTTCCATTTATAATATTTACCTTGACTCTTACTTAAGGATTTTATTTACACAGACGACAACAAATTACATAAAAAAAATTCCTTTTTAGAATCTATTCATTTTGATTGGTTTATGTATTATGATAAGTTTTTTATAATGTAGTAATTCTCATAGATAAACGTAAAGAACACAAAAAAGGGTAATATTACAATCATATTGGAACATGTTCATACACACTGCTACAATTTACTAATACTTCATAATTTACTCCAATGAAAGATGAACATAAGCATAGGGAGGTTATCATACAATATTTATAGAGGAATGTGAACCTATTTTTATTTAGTAATATAAACATTTTGTGATATCTTAACTACTTATGACTATTTTGTATAACCTGTATTTATAAATGACATAATCAATTTTTTCAGAAGTAACATAAAAAAATAAAAACAAAATAAAACTACATCCATCCCCAAAGAAGTAATGTGGTTATATTTATTCTAATTCGATAATTCATGTTTATTATTCCTAATAACATTGTGAGATTGTTTTTAAAATTATAACCAAAACATATTCTTAATTTATTTCCATGAGTGGATACCATTATTAGAGAGAACCTATGCTAACCATAATCAATAGATACCCTACAATAATAAAGTGAGATATTTTAATTGTGAAATGGTAAATTATAAATGATGACTTTATGTTATTTTGTTGTTCTTGTTGTATAAAAGTGGTGTTATAGATATAGTGGTTTCACTATAGATCTTATATTCTTAATTTATAACCCTACATTATATTAATGTTGTTGGAAAGCTAATATCATCATCAGAATCTAGGGATGAAAAAGGATTTTATAATTCTATATTAAAATAAAAAATCTTCTGAAATTTCAATGAAAATATTTTTGAATAAAAAAATTGATCACCAATTATAATATACATACATCATTATTTCAGATAGTAGCTTCTGATCATCACAGAAAACCTATAGAATTATTATAGCAATTCATAAGAGATTTTGTTTTTGGACTCGTTCAAACACATCTTAGATATATTCTTCAATAAAAACAATTATATGTGATATTTAGTCATTTTATTGATCTAGAAATTGTGCTATGTACTATTGGAGGGTGGCTATCATCACTTCCACCGTTTAATATAACTCCATTATATTATGTTTGTTATTCTTCAATTGTCATTATAACTGTAACATAATAGTTGATATCTTTCTAACCACATAAAATATATATTTTTCTTATTTAATATAACTTGGTGTGTTGTATGCAATTTTTTAAATTTGATATATTTATATAATTCATTAATTCCCCCCATATATTATTTCACCCCTCAAGTTGTTTTATATGTTGTTGTTATTGAATATTTTACCCTACGAGTAACAAAATAAAGTAGAAGTGTTCAATATTAAATGGTTTCACTTGAATGAGTCTATAACCATGGGATCAATCTTATCAACTACCTATAATTTGGGATAAAATTATAAATACATTAATGTTAAGTGGTTACACTAGTATACATACCAATGAAGATGTAAATTATGAATAACAGGAATAGGAAAAAGAGAAATTAATTAATTAAATTATAAGAGTAAATGAATTACTTACAAGGTTGTATAAGAAATAATAGTCAATGAAAAATAATTATAAATGTTTAATAATTTTCATTATTCATATAATTAATCTTATTAAGTAAAAATTTATCCAAAAAGGTGTAGACTAGTGGGTAACTATGGGTTTTCTATCAAAGAGTTCAACATGGTAGTTGTTCTTAATTAAATTATATTTTATATTTTTATATAAAATCAACGAAACATGAATAGGTATTTTCAAAATTTATGTAATTTAAATGGAAAGATTTATCAAAAAATGAGATCAACTATAGAGTTTTATTGTGAATAACATCACTTCCATTCATTGATTAATTAAATATAATTTATTGACCCACGAAATACCATTTTTTATTTATATTCATCTATTTATATGATTAAGGATATCATTTTTTGATGACCCCTTTAACACAATAGGAACACCTATATTATATCTCCATCTTGTTAATCATGCTATTATAACAATCAATTTACCATAAAACCACCCTATTCCATCATATATGTTTTATCTGTTTACTTGTACTAATGTATCATATAAATTAAAATGAAAGAGATTTGGGGGAGAATTTATATATTGAAATAAAATATGATTTTTTGAGGATATAGAATATGTTTTCCACTGGTATAACCTTTTTATACACCTTTAGTAACCTCTTGTAAATAAAGAGTAAAACATATGAGATTGTTAGTGGGGTGGTGGGTTATTGACATCCTTCTCCGAGGATCAATAACTTCGTTAGTTATTCCTAAAAATAGCGTTTTGAAAACATTGATAGTGATAGAAGAAGCAAAAAACTGATATTATATTTGATATTTAAACAAAACAAGGGATATATAAAATAAACAATTGTACGCCTCAATGGGTTATAAATGAAATGGACCCCCCTAAATAGAGTCTAAAATCCATTTTTATATAGATGGACAAAGGTTATGAAAATAATTTTTCTCAATAATTAATTATATGAGTATAAATCCATGTGTATTGTAGGGATTGATGTGATCACTCAATATGGATATATTTTATAACTTACTTCTAAATTATGATTTTGTATCCATTTTGTGTGTTAACATGGTCATTATATTCTTTATAGCTTGAATATTTTTCCAATGGATTTAATTTTTATTTTCATGACCTTAAAAAGTACATAATATAGTGTATTTAGAGTAGATTTTAATTTATATATTTCGGAATGATATTTCAGGTTTAGAGTTTTGAAGCGTTAATTAATAAATCTTACGTAACAACCCCATATATATACAATTTAATCACGTTAAATCAGTATCCATTTTCCTAATAATATTAAAATTTTAAAAATAAAACAACACTTATTTTCCTGGAAAATATTTATGGAATTCAACTTTATTTCTCCATTATTCTCACCCATCCATAAACCCTATGAAAAAAAAATTATGTTGAGATATGTGCACAAAAAAACACATTTAGTGAAAAAAAAGTATTCATATTGTAGTCCATTGAATAAATTGAAAATAAAGAGGCTTGGTTTTTTCCATGTTATAATATGAAAACTAAATTTATATATATATATATATATATTCAGAATTTTTAACTATTATGACATAAAATTTTGAGGCCTGATGTTCCTAGAATTATTTTTATAAAAATGTTACATATATTCTATATTAAAGAAAATAATTTCATAACTAAAACGGTACAACTCTTCAATTGAATCCTAGATCAAAAATATGATAACATGGTTGTGTCATGGTAGTGTCTATAAAACAACATTTACCGTAGTCATAAACTAAATTGGTTGGTGTGGGGTGTGATGATATCACAAATATTGGTAGTAAATTCAATAGAAAAAATCAATAGATTAAATTAATTAATTATTTTTAACCTAAATGAATGTTTAAAAGAATATCAATATCTATAATCCCCCATGTTTATTTTCCTAAACCATGTGAGGATTCCAAATATTCTTCCCCTCCTTCCATTAGCGAATCGAATCAAATAATAAATAAATGATGGATTATATACGATCAAAGTGTAGTTAATGAAACAAATTCTTACTATCATTGGTGAGTTCAATATTTGATGATGAATAATCCGATCTGTAGTTAGGACTCATAAATTTAATGTTTACTCGCTATTTGATTAAATTGATTGATCAAATAAATTCCTCTTACTAATATATGCCAATTGTGGTATTATCATGCACTCATGTACCAATTACTCTGGTTATTACATTGATTTCTAAAAATGGTTAACCATATTCCATATCATTGGCCATGAATACATCAAAATGATCATTTAAAAATATTTGGGTTTTTTTTCTCCCTAATTTATTCACATTCATCACCAATAGGATCTCTCTCTATTGATTCAACATTGACGGGTGGTATAATGATTAGACAACTGGAATCACAGTTTATTCACAAAAGAGGCACTAACAGATGGCAATATGTTAGATCTAGGATTTTTGTGGGATGTGGATGATCAGTTGGATGAACATAGGAAAAAATATTATCTACGGAAGGTTCAGAGTCGAGTGGTGGGTACAATGAAAAAATAAACAATCAACATGATCAATTTAAAATCACCATATTTATAAAAAAATGTGACTAGATTTGAAAATTTCATTTGAAAAATAAGTCATAAATGAAAAAGGAAGACCAAATCATGCTCATGGGAAACTGATACCCGGATCTAGAAAAATTTCTTCTTCATTCTGGGTAGTTCAATGAATACACAATTTCTCGGAACCAGGCTGTGGTGACCACGGGTTTGTAAATATTTAACGATATAATGATATATAGCCATCCAACATTCCTTTTATATCATCTTCGAGTGGAAATTCAATGTGGAGAAAATCATAGTCCGGACCTTATGTGAGATTACACAGACATGCACATGACTATGTACCAAGGTATAGAAACACAAGGTAAATTACACGGACAAAGGGTTTATACAACAGGAAAAACAAGAATATAGGAGGAATCATGGGTGGCATGGTCATGATGTGTATATACCTCACACATCATGTACTCTTAAATGATCATGGATCTTTGTACCTACAGGGACATGGGCATGTGAAGGAGTGATACCACACACCCTATGGGACCCCTCACACACTATGTATATATTGGTTCTATTTGAAGAAAACCTCAGTGTTCTACATCTCCTTCATATAATCCTGAATTTTATGCCATGAGTTTGCAATACTGAGTTTTCAACCACGTTGAATGTCGTGGTGTCATCCATTATTTCTTTATATATATGATTTGAATTTTTTTCACATGATATAAATTTTTGTGATTCCTAACAATGGAAGTGATCAGGAAGGATCACCAGATGATTCCTATATAGTGGATCCATCCATCATTTTGTGAACATGTCCTCTATAGTTACATACAAACTGTAGCACCCAATTTGTTAGGAAACATGTCCTTGATGACCATAGTGGACCCCTATCACACCATAGTTTGGTTTCATGACTTATATAGGGGACATTCCATCATATTGGGAATGATTCCTCTACCTTATGAGTGGAAACCCCTATTGGAAAATGTATGATCCTTAGATGACTAGAGTTTAACACCCTTCTGCACCAGGGTGTGGGTTCCTTGACCAATAGAGTGGAAACTCGCATCAACTTAGGAACTCTTCCTATACCTACCAATTGAAATCCATTATTGTATAGGGCATGAGTCCTCGTGACACTTGATTGGATCCCCCCCAATATTGGGCATGGGTCTGAAATGAATACTTTTAGAGTGGAAGCCACCTAACATAGTTGGTTATATGAACTCTACATGGTGTTTGCAGCCCCTAGACTATAAAACATAGTGACGAGGTATTCCCAAACTTGGGAAATTACTTATGGATAGACATGTGAGATGTTGGGCTTTATTGATGGTATTATGTTACTATTTGTGACTCTTCTTCTTAGGATGAGTTGTAATAATGATATCCCTTTACTATATCTTTTTAGTTTCGTTTCAATTATCATATATATATATATACATATGTATCGATAAATTAAGATTTGGTTACTCTCATTCCATGGGATGTGAAGACATGTGGGGTATGCCACATGATTTCAGTGTTTAGAATCTCATTTCTAGAAGATTTAACCATTCTAATATTACTGTAAAAAACTCAACTAGTAATTCCTTTACACACCGTATTGATACCCCTGTGTTTGGATGATTTTTCTTTCCCGCTCGACATCGATTAAGCTATTTTATTTCACTATGTTTTTCATCCTATAAACATTCTATTGTCTTTCTATTCTTATTTTATCTCTTACTGAATTCCCTTCATCATTCATGGAATCCTACTTGTTATGTATATACATTCCCCTACATGGGATATTCCCACATGTTTTATGTATTATGTAGATGATAGATATGTCGACAGAGTCCTTAGAGGATCTTATAGATACTTGGTACTTTGGACAACAAATGATGGTCTCATCTTGGAGATAAAGAGATAGGCTCCCTCAATGTTTTACTTTCTTATTTATTATTTTATGAAATCATTCTAGCTGGGTTTGTATTTTCCCCCTTTTTTTATTAGTTTACACTAAAATACTACTTTACCAGATAGAGGTTTTACATGAATGGTTGTATCCTAATAGTTTTGCACCTTTTTATATTTTTTCATTATAATTTTTCAATGAGATAACATTGTTTATGCACATAGTTACTTATGAAATTTCCTCTCTATGATAGTTATTCCTTCGGTGCTAGTTTCTAGCCCCTGTCTTATGGAGGAGGTATTGGGGATGTTGTGGCTAAAGCCCAATATTGGGCCAGGTTGTGACAGATTAACATCTGAGTCGAATCAATCCATACGACGGTTTTTTGAAAAAACCTACTTATGAGTATTTGATTGGGATTAGGGAAAAACTTTCAAAGTGTATGATGTGTGTCACATAGTCTATGGAATATATTTTTGGTGAAGGCATTCGACATATCCATTCACCATGACCATGAATACTAGCTTGTTTACTTGTCATACCAATAAAATTGTTTCATATATAAATGGAAAATGATTCATATGGGATTGAGTATTTTTATTACCTTCTTGAAGTAGCTTCCCATTGTTTATATATATTTATATTCTAATCAATATGGGGGTACTTCTTGATAACATTTAGGATTTTTCCAGAATGAAAACTAGTAAGGATACCAGCTCTAAATTATGATGATTATATAATGAGTGAAAAGGCCTCAATTTAGGGTCGATTCGTTGATATTCTTTTTCTAGGTGGGAATACTGAATCAAATCCACCTATCAAGTATAATATCTTCCTAATAGTGTATTCTGATAATGCAATTAAACTTAGAGTGCTCTATGAATTATAGTGTCAGAGCCCTATGAGATTCCATGGCCTTCCAGATCCTTATGTAGCCAAGTATTTGGTAGTGTCGACAGTACATTTCTTCAATATCTTTCATTCCCTAAAGGATCAAGTGGTTTTACTAGAATATATTATTTTCCATGGATTATCTTGGTGATGGTAGAGTATTGTTACCCAAATGCATGGTAATTCGACACTCTCATGTACCGACATCCAGAAGTTATTTTGTGAGAAGTACAAACTATCCTATTTTCACTCAGTTTTGATTTGGGAGCCTTTGGAAATGAAGTAGGAGGTACGAAAGTGGTTGAGTAGATATAAAGGCACACTAACCATTCCCAATACTCTCATGATAAGATCCTTGATGGCTAATTTTACAAAAACAATTTAGAGCAGGGACTCTGCCAAGAGATCCAAGATAGCATAGTACCATTGTACATTCCCACCTATGGTGTGGTGATGGAGTGATAAGTGGTGAATGCGAGATTCTTATCAAAGGGATTCAAGGTAGTTAGAGCAGATAGTGGGCATTACAGGGTTGATTTGTCTACGTCTGCCACTAGACACATGACTGTAAGATCTCAACACATGAGACCATTGTATGAGAAGACTATAGACCATGGACAATAGAATTGAAGTGAAAAGGTGTATCTAGGAGAGGGAAACGATTCTCTTGTGATGGATGGATTCACATAGAATGATACCTCCATACCATAATTTCATAGAAGAAGAGAAAGATATCTAAAAACCCATTATAGTAGAGGCAACGACATTATTTAGGATCCCCCATGAGAGGGTAGGGAGACCCATAGGTAGGATGATCTGGAAGAAGAGTCTGAGGAGCTGTGGGTTGTGAAAAATGTTATGAGTTCCTTCTACAACCACGACAAGGAATCCCATGATAGGCTCAAGGAACTAGCTATTTGGGCCATGGACACCTATAGTTTTTGGAGGCTTAGAACATCGTAGATCGTGAAATGATTAGAGGCATGATATGTGTTTGTTATACTAATGAATAATTATTAGTAGGCTCATTTTTCAATCCTTAATTATATATATAAACATGGTTTGAGAGATGGATCTGGTATTTGAGTCACATCCCTAGTAGATTTTTCATGACATTCATACATGGAACACTAATTCAATATCTTTTATCTTTTGATAGTGAGATATATCTCTTAGAGAGGAAAGGATAACGTGGGACCTTTTGATCTTCAAAATGGAACCATAGGAATTCATCTTATGTATTGGGTTCTTGTCCAGGTTCTGAGCCCAGACTAACCATGACCTATGAAATGATATATGCCTAGGAAATAATTGGACAAGATTCTATTTTTGTGGAGAATGATATCACATTGATGGATGAGTGGTTTCTAGGTGTTGGAGGGCACATCCCATCACTAAAATGACAATGAGTACATCCTTAGATGCCTCACGTTATTCAAGAAGTATTCTTTTAATCATGGCTTGTTATATGGATGTATTCCCCAATGATGTTCTCAGAATACCACCAAGGTGGTAGATGATGTTTTACTTCAACATGCATCACAAAACCACTCTAATATCCTATGTGGCATATCTAATATCCCCTATCGTGCACTTAGAGCTACGGTTGTTATTGGAGGACCATTGAGACAAGGGATTCAATTGGACCAGTGTGTCCCCATAAGAATCTCAAGTGTTGTTCAAGAGAAATGTAGAAGGTAGCTTAGGAATTTTCTTGCATTATCGCCGCATTAACTAGGCCATAATAAAGAATAATTAACCCTTGAAAAGGGTTGAGGAAAAATTTTAATAGTTGTGAGGTTATAAATGGTTCTCGAATACCGATCATCAGTCCTTAAACATCTAGTTGAAGGTTTGTGGGGATGATATTCCGATGATGTAATTCCTATGTCACTATGGAAACTATGAGTTCATAGTGATTCCCATTGGTGTGATGAATTCCCCTTACGTGTTTATGGCTTCGACAAATCTGGTCTTTCATCCATACATGAACCAATATTTAGTTATCTTCATTTATGGAATACACATCTACTCTACATTAGAGGAGGAGTATGTAGAGAACATGAGGATGGTTATAGATTTTTATATAGAGTACATGATTTATCAAAAAGCCTCAAAGTGAGAGTTATAAATTAATGAGTTTCACGTTACATGTAATAACATTTATAAACATGGTTTAAAAATAGACATAGTGAATATAGATGTAGTGATATCATAGTATAATCCCGAGATAATATCATAGGTGCAGATCTTCCTTGGCTTTTTGGGGTATGACTGGAGGATTGTGGAAGAGTTCTCTAGAACTGTATCCCCTTTGACCTCCGTAAATTGGAAGGCAAGTTCTTTACATATTCTAAGACTTGATAGAGGTCCTTCGAAGAGATGAGGGTATAGTTGATGAGTTTTACTATGTTGATACTACTCGAGGAGGGAATGGAAGATTTACTGAATTGTGATGCCTTAAAAGTTGGGCTATGAATCATGTTAATGCAGTGATAGACAACAATTCAATATTGATTGGGGAAGATGAAACACCATGATGATATGTAATAATCTTATGAACTAGATAATTTATATGCATTCTTTTTTCTATGGATGTGAAGAATCTTCCTTCTAGGGGAGAACATTGTGGTTTACTCATACCATCAGAGTCTTAAGAACATCTTCACAAAGAGAGACTTGGAAATAAGATAGTGACATTGGTTGGAGTTCATACATGACTATGAAATTGAGATTTCTTATACTAAGTGGAATATATATTTAGTATAATATGCCTCTATTATGATGTCCTACACATTATTGGTGTAGATGGCTTATTTTTAGTTTGCCTCCTAATTTTTGACCTTAGTGGAGTATGAAGGTCGAACATTTTTTTTCAGTAGATGGTGTTGACTACTCCAATTCTTATGTATGTGATAGTGTCCCAGATGGGATTCAATGATAGTAAGGTTTAACTAGACTATATATCCACTTGGGATTCATAGGGGGATATTCTATTGGAAATAATCATGTCATCTTTTTCTAGCGACATACCATGGTTCTAGTCGTGATGTAGAAAGTTGTGATGATATAGTTCCACACAAATCACCTAGTTGTACATTCTAGTGTGGCACTGATATAGAGAGAAATTTAGTGGTATTTTTGATGTTCTAAAATGAGACAAAGTGTTGTTGTGTTTGTCTCCCAGTACCTCACCAATTTATAGGCAAATGTTGTGCACCATGTTTCGTCAGGTTTATTGTATACCCCTGAGATCCTAGAGTATAAGTGGGATGAAATATCCACAGAATTTTTTACAAGGATTTACCACACATATAAGGTGAATTCTACCATCTAGGTGATAGTTTACTAACACAAAACCTCTTCACACTTCCTTTCTATTAGGTATAAGAATTAAATGGTGCATCTTGGGAAATTTTACATAAAAGATATCATTCATATTCATGGGGTAACTTTATTAATTATCTATGATCATGATGCATGTTTTATTTCATGGATGTAAAGAGGCCTATTTGATGAATTTAGTTCCCAAATGAGGATGAGTATTTCCTATCACCCCTAAACTGATGGTATGAGAGATCACACTATCCGAGTATTGGAGGATATGTTGATATATTTCATGTTTGACATCAAACAAAGATGGGAGGATCAGATTACCATAGTATATCATGTATACAAAAAAAGATACCGCTCTACCATCAGAATGAATCATTTAGAGGACCTATACTGGAGACCCTTTAGGTCACCCTTGGGCTAGAAAGTTATTGGTGAGGCATATCTTATGGGCCTAATGATTGTGTATGTTTTGATAGAGATGGTCGAAGACATCTGTGTTTGAGAGGATGACCAAATGCAAGAAGAAATCATATTAAGATTACAGTCAAAGTCCATTGGAGTTCTCTTAGGGAGACCACATTTTATTAAGAGTCTCCCCACGATAATTATTACAGAGGTTCATCTAGGGTGGCATGTTATCCCCAAGGTTCATTGCGACGTTCAAGATCATATAGAGTGTTGGAATATTTTCTTACCACCTTACCCTATCCCCACATCCAGATCAGGTTCATGGAGACTTCCATATGTCAAATATATGGAGATATATTTATGATCCAAGACATTTCATTGAATAGATATATATTGAAAACTAGGATGGTTACACCTTTTCAGAGCAGCCAGTGCTGATCAGGGATTGATTGGAGAATATCTTGTGTGGGTGGACCATCCCCTTCGTTTGTGTGTTGCATCTACATGGGAATATGAAAGAGGGTTCCTAGTAGTGGGAGAGACAAATGAAGTCTTAGTATCTCATGACTTTGACTATATTTTCTCTTTAAGGATAGAAATATTGATGTAGGGAATGATATAGGGACCATATTTTTCTTTTTTAAGACTCCAAAATATTTATATATATATTTGTAGAGAATGGAGTTAAGACGACGTGTGGTTTCAAGGTTCGATGTAACCCAAATTAATTATAGAAAATATTAAATATATTTTATATTATACACCATTTTTTTATTAAATAATATTGGATAACATTTAACAGTAATATCAAATACAAAATCCTAGACCACAGTCATGTCTGGAACGTGATATTTACCTTAGGTGAGACCTAAAATAGGTCATCGTGTGATGTTTAGATATCTACCACATTGGTTGTACATTCAGTGGACAAATTTAATTAATTAATTAATTAATTAATTAATTTTATCCTAACTGAATGTCCATATTAATATATCTATAAATAATCCATCAGGGTTAAATGCCTAAACCTTGAGAGGAGTCCATATCCTTTTCCCGTACTTAGATTGGAGAATCACACATGATGATGGTGAAATAACGAATAAACGTATATTAGAGTGCATTGAACTCAAAGAATTCTTCCAATTTTTGGAGATTGAATTATTTAGAAAACAATGATCCAATATTCACATAAATCTCATTAATTTTGGTTTTATTCCCTAGTTGATGAAATTCATTGAGCATATCAGAATTTTGTATTGATCATCACAAATTATAGTCTATTAATATTAATGTGTACGGATTAATTTGGTTTATTTATTTTTTTTCTTACCCTGATTGTCCATGTTCTTGATTTTTGGCCAATAAATCTTGGAAGTGATCATTTAATCGTTTTTGGTGGATTATTTCTCCCAATTTTCTGCACGTTCATCACTAATAGAACCACGTGATCCTGAGTCGACATTGACGGGTAGTACTGAGCCAGATCGAACACATGTAATTACAAAAATCCATGAATGTGGAATCGATTAATGGAACAAGATTATATATGTGATGTTTTTGATATGTGGATGATTGTTTTGACGATCAAAGGCTAGATAATTGTTTGAAAAAGATGTGGAGTTGAGTGGTGCATTTTTAGAAACTATTGAGAAATGAGGAGGCTGATATGTGGCCATAATATAGACTAAAATGATGAATGGTATTAGAACAAATTATTTTGGGTGAATAAAAGATGGATCTATAAAAATAGACTAGGTATTATGTGAGGAAAATAGATCTGTAAATCTGGAAAAATGTTAACAACATACAGTGTAGTTCGATGAAATCATGGCATGTGGGGTCCTGGTTTTGGTGTCTTGGGTTTTTAATTTTATGAGGATTGGACGAAATGTATGAATCCTACATGCCAGCTATCTCATCCTCTTGTGGACGATACATATGGAGAAGCACATGAGGAGGACCCCATGTGAGAGTACCCAACCAAACACACAACCATATACCAATGTATATGGAAATGTGGTAAAGTAAACAAACATGGGGTGGATACATAGACATGGTCAAGTAAACGGGACAGACCCCAGGTGGAATGGGAACATTATTCATATCCATCACACGTTATGTACTTCGACCTGGACTAAGGACCATGTTCCTCTTGGTTCACAACAATGTGAAAGAGTGGAACCACACACCCTGTGGTCCCACTCAGATGCCATTTTCTTATTGCATCCTTTTGAAAATAATTTCTTTTTCTATATCTACATTATATGAACATAGATTTAGGCCCATGATATGCATATACTGAGCATTTTTCTAAATAGAATTTAATGTTACCCTCAATTATTGATTTTGAACAATGATGCAAATGTTCTAAGTATTACACATATTGAGGCGATGCCAAATTAATGATAATGAACCTGAAGGAACACTAAAGTCTTCATATAGAGTGCAAACCATCATTTCATGGGTGTGGTACCCCTATAGTAACATACTGAGTGGATCCCACTATCTAATAGACTTAAGATCCTTGATTACTAGAGTGGAACCCCCTATCACACTAGGGTATGAGTCCTCGACCTATAGGATTCAACCCCCATCTGATTGGGAGAGGGTCATATAACTTCTTGAGTGGAACCCCTATTAGATACGAAACCGTTCCCTAATGACAAGAGTGTAACCCCACTGACACACCAATGTTCTAGTGCTTGACCTATAGAATGGAACCCCCCATCATCTTTTACATGGTTCCTCTGCATACCGAGTGGATCAAAATATCAGATAGTGTGTGGGTCCTCATGAAACTACCCGGGAATGTCCATCATATAATTCGAAATTCCTACATAAATAATTAATTATTCGTAGCCCCACTACACACAATGGTGAATTTCATATTCTTTTAGTTTCTATCCCCTTGAATATACAACATAGTAAAGAGGCGTGGATTGACTCTGATTGTTACTTATGTGTAGAAACATGATATATCAGGCATTGTTGATGGAATTATGGAACTGGTGATGACCCTTCTTATTGAGAAAATCATTGAGATGAAGATACCCTTAATCTATTTTTCATTACTCTATTGAATAATCATATACATATATATATATGTATCCACACCTTTTCATTTGGTTAATTTCATTTCATGGGTTGTGAAGACATACATGGTATTACATATTCTTTATGTGTTCATATTCACATGGTTGGATGTGTTTACACTCTAGATTTAGGTGAAAATGACTTGATGTGTAACTCATTTATACACTCTGTTGATTCCCTAATGGTGTACAAGGTTAATTTCCCTCTTGGTTTGGGTAAATTTGTCCTCAATCTTCATACCATACATCTTATATACTATATATTCTTTTCATATTCCTCTTGTATCAATTAATACTCCCACTTCATATTTTAGGGTTTCTTATATTATATGTATATCTCCACCCCTACATGGGCTTTTCCCGCATTTTTCATGTATTATAAAGATGATGGACATGTATGTGGTGACGTGAGAGGAGATTCTGGAAACCTAGTTATTTAGAATAAATACTGTGGTTTCACCTTGGAGATCAAGATCTTGGCCCTATCAGTGTTTTAATTTCCTATTTTTAGGCTATAAAATCATTCTTGTTGGGATTTGGTAAACCCCCTTTATTTCATATATTGTACAACCACAGTTTTTTAATTCCTGGAAGTTTTAAATTCATTGTTGTATCCGTAGTGTTTTGAATATATTTATATTCTTCTTCTATACTTATGAATCAAGATATTTATGTGGTTGCATACATGTACATAGAAAAAGGCATCCCCATGTTATTAATTCTTTGGGAACTGGTCTCCATCCCTTGGCCTATTGATGTGATCTTGGGGTAGTTATGAGTTAATCCCCATCTTGGGTCGGGTCATGAACATAAACACATGTAATGTTCACCTTTGTCATTAATTGTTTTATCGCCTGAAATAAAACGTATCATCCTAAAAACACACCCTTTTTCTCAAGAAAATCCTATTAAAACTGTATAATGAAAATAAAAACCATTTTTGATGCTTAGAGCATCATATTAATAATACCCTTCAATATTACTTTTATTAGGAATAACCATTCGAACTACAACCAATATAATTATTTGGAGAAAATAATCACATCTCCATTTATTTGAGAGATATAATGGTGACCAATCATTATATATGATATATTGGGCCATCCGATTTTTAATGAGATATAGTGGAGATTAACACATCATATAAGCTATATTGGGCTCACCGGTGAGCTATAATGTGGATAAAACCATTATATAAGATATATCTCGCTCACTCATTTTTATATAATGCTACGATTTTATATCATGAATAAAATATTTTATGTTTTCACCTTTTAATCATAAAACCCCATAAAAATAATTTCTAAATCATATTTAATGATCTTTTGGACATAAAAATTTAAATTTCATAAAAGATAAATATAAAGACCAAAATACCTATAAATAGGTAATATGGGATTTCATTTTAAGAAAAAATTATTAAAATTATTTTTTAGTAAAATTACATTAGTTGTTATAAAAATTTCACTACTATAAAAGGCTGATTTTCTAATTAAAATAACATTGTAAACATGTAAGTAAATATTGAAAGAACTGATTAATCATGATGGTGGGATAAACCTTTAATTTTGTATAATAAAAAATATATATTCCTTTATACCTTTTAAAAAATAGTTAAAAGATGAATTTGGAGAGTGTATTTTTAAAATAAAGTCCCTTAAAAGAATATAACTTCATGATATAGTATGTTAAAGGATATATATATACAACTAATAAAGGAATACATGATCATTAAATCGAATTATGACTGAATGAAAAGTAATTGAGATGATGCACCTTACCTTGAGTTCAACATGTCATGTATGTATTTTGTCATCATGAATGATAAAAAAAATTATTATATAATTTATTAATATAAATTATCATGTTTATTATATATTCTATCTCACTTATTACCATGTCAAATATCATTATATAACCAATTATGTTGGTGTCATATGTTTTGATGATATTCACCTCTATATCAAAAATGACATCGGTAAGTTGAATACGTTGAAGGTTGTAAATATTTAATCATAAAAAGAATACTAATAATGAAATAATTATCATTTTTTATATAAATTTTAATTTTAATCCCAATCATGAATAATGGACATGAAAAGTAAACTACGTTACAATCATGGAGACAGTAGGTCGTACGTACGCATGAGAAATGTTTCTATTTTTTTACAATCAATATGGAAATAGAGTTAGTATTATTCTAAAATTATGTATTTTTTATAATATAATAAATTTCATATTAATCTAATAAGTATACTTATATATATCATCCATGTGATGTTATGAAGAAAAGTGAATCACAACACTTCGTAGATGTGGTAGTCCATACATACAAATGAACGATGTCATCATTTTTTAGTGAATAGAATGGTATAAGGTATATGATATAATATATTTCTTGTAATTATAAACATGTAGTGAATATAATGAATAATATTTAATTAAATCAATATAATTCATCCATGGGATATGATGATAGATAATGAATTACATCATTTAGTGAGGTGGTAGTCCACCATAGAAATGAACAATGGAATATTTTATAAATTTTAGGAAGAAATGATGAATATAATATATTCTATTAACATAATAAAGTCTCTTCATAAGGAGGATACTAGTGTTTTTATTTTTCCATTGTTGAATAATATTTTGAGGATGTGGAAGAAAAAATAATACCAAAACACTCAATTAAAAATGAAAGCTCATCTTCAAATAACCTCCATTTATAAACCATATAACACAACTTATATAGAGACCATATCCTTTTTTGAATATCATTACGTGATTTTATGATTATTAAAGCATCATATTTCTAGCTAGGGATTGTAAATTCAAGTGTCTTTGAAGAGTAGGAACATAAAACGTAAAACATGGGAATAAATCAATCATTTCTTATTTAATAATCATAATGATATCCTTACTCCCATTTTTCTCAGACATCATCATTGGATAACCAGGGGATTAAATTAATAAATAGATGAGGTAAAAGCTCAGTAAAGGAATAAGCATGAGAACAATGCTTTATCACATGGGTTAGAATGCATGACATAATGATAGAAAAAGACATGGAACACTTAGAATCCTAAAATATATACATGGTATCATATAAAAATAGTGTCCTAGTAATGTGGTAGAAAACTAAAACACGAGTTTATCATTATTTAAATATTTATTCACACAGAGAATCATAATTTTAGGTTAACCACCAAGACTGTTTCACATGGTAGCATTGACACGAACCGTACCCTGGGGCCCATGCCGTTAATACCCCATGCCCGCCTTCCATAGGCCAGGGGCCGGTGACTAGCATCGACAAGAGATTTCACTAAAACAGGGAAGGCATTGTATTTATAACCGATAACTCACAAAACAATGCACAAAGTAAAACTATATAGTAAACATGGTGTGTACATAATGAAAAAGGGGCCAGAATACAAGCCCAACTGAAATGTTCATGTAAACTGAAAAGTAGAAGTAAAACATAAAATAGCTCTTATGAACACCCAACAAGTTTCCTACCTCGAGGGTAGGTACATATCTTGAAATATCCTCTACGAGGTACACCTCATCTATATCCAACTCCATGCTACCTCCAGTCTAGTAATCACGCTCTCAGACATCGCTGTCCATCGTCTGCACAAAAAAGAACAAGGTTCGGGCATAACCCGTGCAAGGGTGAGTATAACAATACTCAATAGGGACACTGAGACCCTCAAAGGTCTCACAAAATCCACAACGTATAAACCGAAAAGTTGGGAAACAACTGTCAAACCTACATAGTTATATCCCCATACATATTTCTACATTATCATGTATACCCAACTCATTCATGAGAAAAGACAATGCCCAACTCCAAATCCAAAAGCTCAACTGTTCCATGGTGCAAATATTACCACGAAGATAACGGTCCAAAGATAAGTACCACAAAGGTAATGCCACACAGAAGTATACCATAAAAGTAACACCAAAACTGTATGTTACAAATAGTTATCACCACATAGAAGAATATCACATAGGTATCACAACAATGGTATGTACCACAATGGTAATGCGAGACATAAGAATACCATAGAGGTAAGGATGTAGCTCACAATAGGTATAACTTTCGTATGTTAGTAAAGACGATTACATGTAACTGCTGAATCATTTTATCCTGTTAAATGGTATACCCACACAGGATCCTAAATCATAAGACCCATGTATGATTCTAGTATAGAAGAACAATTTAGGATCCCAAAGCACAGACCTATGTAAGATCCCTTTCTCATAATACCACCAACAATAGGGTTCATGGACAAAGATCGCTTGATTACAGGAGGGTCTGCTCCTCAATCCAGAAGTCGGTACTCAAACTGCCATGAAATCTCATGAAAAAGTATCCTATAATACCACCATGTAATATGGATCTCATCACAATAGAAGGTGCGTCAATAAAATTCTCGGTCTGTATGTTATTGGACTTTTAGTCCTGAGGGATCATATGGATTTGTGATTGATCCAACCTTGTTTTACCCCAAAATATCTAAATATCATGTGGTTTATACCAAAAGAACTGTCTCGATATACGTTTTTTGTTGCCACAAATAGTTCGTCAAACGGATGGCTATAGATCATGTTATGGCTGAAAAATTTGAAAGGGGTCGACGCCGGTCCCGGTCCAGGCCGACCCGGTTGGACCGACCCGGTACGGCCTCGCCTGTGTCGACCCAAGTCTGAATATAGGTCTGACCCAACCTGTTGGGTAAAGCTCAACATGCCAAGTGACCCGCGGTGCAGCCCACGATTGGTGGCCCACACTGGGTGGCCGACACTGGGGGGCCCGCTGGACCACGTTGGGAGGCCTTCACTGACCCAAGGGTGGGTGGCCCCTCGGTGGGTTCTGCCCTAGCTACCACCAAAGAGGGAGCCACCCCTGGGTACCCCCAAAATACCCAGTAATTTGGGTTGGTTGGCCGATCACCCGACACCACATGGCACAGATAGATGGCACACAGGACCCCTAGTCTCAGTCGGCTCCTCGGCAGGCCAGACTGCCAGCAGTCCTCCACTGCGCGGTTGCGCGCCCTGCAACAATTAGCGGCTAACAATGAGCCAGACGCCCTCCCTTCACCGTTGTGGCCTCGTTCCACTGCTCCTGCACACCTGGTGGCGTGGACGTGTGCCGCCACCCCCTTCACAAGGCTGGCTATGTGCCAGCCATCTCCCTTGATCCGCCGCTACCCTTTCTCTCCTACGACTGATGGGACATGGCCATTCTCCGACAGTGCGGTTGTGCTGCCACCATCATCGCAGCAATCCAGAGTTTCGGCCTCCGCTATCGAGTCCCTCCCATGTCGGTCACTGGCTCAGTCGTCGACAACATCCCCCTAGTCACTTGGGGTGACCCAATGGACAATTCTTCATTATGTGGACTCCCACACTCGTCTCGATATGTCGCCATCGATTCAATCCCACCGAAATACAAAAACGATGCAGATGGATCGGGCCATGTTCATTTGGTCTGCACCATCCACGTTAGAATGGTAACAAGTGTCATAATTGTTCTTGATTCAATATGGACGAAGAAAACAGGGTAAGGGTTATTTGAAACAACAATCCATACCATGATTTTCCATTGGAGGTGGCACAAGGAATTAGACAAAGTCATTTAAGAGTGGGAATTCATCGGTCCCACACGAGGATCCAAGGTCAGCTCCACGTTCTTCATTTCCAGAAGAGGTTCTTCGTTGGAGGACATTATTAAAGAATGTTCTCCAAATATCTCCCTAATTCCCCCTTCACCAACACTTTTTCCAAAAAATATCAAGAAAATTAATAGCCAAACTAATTAATTAGGTTTATTAGTTTAATTATTTTTGGCACAATAATTAATTTGATGTTGGAAAAATTATATAGAAATGAAACCAAAAGTCACCTCCAACATTAAATAGGGACTTCAAGGGTCTGGTGGTCCCCACAACTGAATTAAAATCGAGAGTTTTCAAGCACAGGTGGACCCCACCACCAAATACAAACTAGGAGGATTAAATTTCAAAAATAAAATAAAGCTAGTTTATTTTATTTTCTCCCACAAAATGCACAAAAACAAGCATTCACCCCTAACCTACTGCGGTGAATGTGAAGGTATTCTTAAGAGAATATCAGTGCTATGACTTCATCGTTGCCCTCAGATTTCAATTCCGAGCAAAGGTTTAAAAGTTATAAAAACCCACTCGCTTGTTTATTCAACGTACTTAAAAAAATGTTCAGAAATTCATTCTGGGCACACCGGACCTCAGAATCACACCTCGTCTATTTTCACAGACTCGTAATATTACCATATAATTAAAACAATAATTTGGAAAATCTGGGTCTCTACATTCTTCCCACCTCGGGGATTTGCATCCCCAAGAGCCACATCATAAAAACTAGGAAAAAAAGTGGGGGTACCGAGCACAAATATAAGCATCCTTCTCCCACATGATCTCCTAGAGGTTCTCGTGCTTCAAACTAACACGCACTATAGGTTTCTATCTCCCACAAAGGACTCTCTCCAATCGATCCTCAATATCCACTAGAACCTCCATAAATGTCGCCCCATCGTCGATGTCCATCTCGCCATGGTCGATGATGTGAGATGGGTCGTGTACATATCTTCTCAGCTAGTATACATGGAAAATTTAATTCAACCGGTGCAACTGAGGGGGATGTTCTAGGAGATAAGACACCTCACCATCTCTGCTGAGGACTTGGAAGGGCCTCATAAGCCTTCGATATAACTTTCCGCCATAGCCAAATCTCTGCAAACCTCATTAGGTTGATAACCGTAGAATGGCGTGGACACCATTATCGAACTCTAGAGGTCTCTGTCTCCTATCGGCATAAGACTTCTACCTACTCTATGTTGTCTTCATCTACTCTTGGATAATCTAAGCCTCTTCTATGGTATCCCATACCATATCTGGTCCCTTGAGTATTGACTCCCCTTGGTTAGTCCAACACAAAGGCGATATGCAAGGTCGACCTTACATAGCCTCTAACGGTTCCATACCAGTGGTGGAGTGATAGCAGTTGTTTTATGAAAACTCCACTAAATGAAATTGATCCTCCAAGCTACGAATGATGTTGAGGACATAAGCAGGAAACATTTCATCGAGGTTCTAAATGGTCTGCTCAGTCTGACCATCCGTCTGAGGATGGAAGGCTATTCTCAAACGACATTGTGTCCCAAATGTCTCCTACACCCCCTTCCATAGCGGGTAAGTGAATCATGCATCACGATCAGAGACAATCATCGAGGTTACACCATGTATCTTTACAATCTCTTGCACATAGAGGTGACATAAGATTTATTCTGAACCCTGCTCTCTGATCGGTAGGAATTTGGGTGACTTGGTGAGTTGGTCGATGATCACCCAGATAGAATTATGACACCTGGATATACGTGGATGTATTTTTCGGAATACCATGGATATCTCATTCCACTTCCAATATAGGACCTCTAATTGCTGAACTATGCCTGCTGGTACCGGATGCTCTACCTTTGCTTGCTGACAAGTGAGACACTGAGAGAGAAACTGTTCTAATAATTTCTTCATTATTGGCCACTAGTGATGCAATCAGAGGTCCTAGTACATCATCACCACTCCTGGATGTACCGCTAGAGGGGATGTGTGGATCTCCCTAAATACTTCCTCCTGAAATGACACTGGTACCATGGTACATCTTCCGAAGAGGATGACATTATCCCCACCTTCAAAAAATCTATCGGGGGTATGTCCTGTGGATATCTGAACACATCGAGCCTCGCTGTCAATGTCCCCACATTCCTCCTGACTAACTAAATGAAGAAGTGGGGTAGTGACAATAAGAGACTAAATAAAAGAATCTCCAACCTTTTCCACAATAGTTATCTGCAATGAGGCCAACTACTCGGTCGCCTCACCTAGCAGTTGTATACCATATCTCCTACTGAGTGCATCTTCTACAACATTCTCCTTCCAAGGAGTATAGACTATCTTGATGTCATAGTCCTAGAGGAACTCAAGGAAAAATTATTGTCTCAGGTTCAGGTCCTTTTGGGTTAAGATATACCTGAGAATATTGTGATCAGATTAGACTGTAAATCCCCCGCCCACCTGATTGTGTCTCCACATCATCCAAGAAAAGACTATTACAGCTAACTAAAAAACATGGGTAGCGTAGATCTGCTCATGTTGTCTCGTCTGTTAAGAACCATAAGCGATAACTGCTCGTTCTGGTGTCAGGAAACATCTGAACCCGGTCTCGGATGTGTCACAGTAGACTATGTACCCAACGCCCTTCTCAGGAAGACTCAAGATCAGGGCACTAGTCATCCTCTACCTCAGCTCCTAAAAACTCCGTTGACATCTCTCCGACCACACAAAGCATTACCCCTTCTTTGTCAACATAGATAAAGGTGATGAAACTCTGGAGATAATTTTCACAAATCTCCAGTAGTATCCGGCCAAACCCAATAAACTATGTACCTCTGTCACACTTTTAGGTGGATCCCAAACAAGTACCACCTCAATCTTCATTGGATCCACCACAATGCCATCCTCCAAGATGACATGTCCCAGAAAATGAACCTCTTAGATCGAGAACTGGATCTTCGAGAGCTTACCATAAAGTTGGTGCTCTCGGAGTGTTTCTAGTACGACATTAAAATGATATACATGCTCCTCCTCAGTAGCCAAGTAGATCAGAATGTAATCGATAAAGACTACTACAATGTGATCAAGGTATGACTGAAAAAGACTATTCATGAGTCACAAGAACACAACTAGACCATTTTTTCATGCTGAATTGTATAACCAAGAACTCATAATGGACATACCTACATCTAAAATCCATATTATGTGCATCCTCATCTCGTACTCTGAGCTGGTGATATCTTGATCTGAGGTCTATCATAGAGATCCACCGTGCTTCTATCGGCTGATTAAAGAGGTCATCAATCCTCGAGAGTGGGTACTTGTTCTCCACGTTCAACTGGTTCAGGCACTGATAGTCCACACAACGTCTCATGCTCCCATCATCCTTTTTGGGAAACAAAATCAAGGCTGACTATGGAGAGACACTGGTCCAGACGAACCCCTTCCCCTGAAAGTCCTCCAGCTATACCTGCATATCACGAAGCTCCAGGGGAGCCATCCGATACACTGGTGTAGATATCGATGTCATCCCATGGTAAAAGTCAATGTAAATGTCCACCTCTTTGTGAGGAGGTTGATCCAAGACATCATCAGGGAAGAAATCAGTGCACTGGTCCACCACTACTAGATTGATAGGACTCTCCACGTCAACCGATCTAAGAATAAGGCTAGCCAACTGATGAAGGATTGACTACACTATCATCCAGGTATGTCCATCCTATGCTGCAAAGGATCCCTTCACACCAGTGAAGGTAAACCCAATCCCATCCATGTGGATACACAACTCAATGAGCCTAATATAGTCAATCTAAGTGTGGGCAGTGGAAAACCATTCCATTCCCAAGATGATTTCGTAAGGCGTCGACACCGCTACTAGAAGATCCCAGCAAAATCTCTCACCTCATAGAGTAATATCACACTACCGGTACCAATGTGTAATAGTCAAATCCCTTCCCTTAGGAGTATCTAACTGTAAGTATTGAGACAAAGGCTCCAAGAGAATTTCTAAACTTCGAACGTGGGTGGTGGAAATAAAATAATGATTGGCACATGAGTCTATAAGTACTACAACTATGGTGTAGTAGACACATACCGTAACTAGTTTCATCTCAGGAGTGACATGGTAGTAGGCCTCAACTTCATAGATATTAGTTCTCCCCTATCCACCTAATCCCTATAGTCAGTATGGAACACCTAGTTGTGCAAGCGCTAACCCATTGAATCGTCGCCCACTGCCATCTGCACGACCAGCTCCTCTTCCATGTCTGCCTGCTCCCTGTGGACCTCCTCAGTCAAACCAATATCTTTTCCTGGGAGGTCCTTCGACCATCTTCTGATCTTCCATATAGTGGGTTGGGCAGTCACAAGCCATGCGTCCCTGCTCATCACATGAGTAACATTGCATGCTCCTCGCATGACTGGCTCTGTCTCAGGTGCCCTGCACAACCGATCCGGAGTCATGCGGTCTTCCACCTATAGGTCTGGTCTTCTTGGACCTCTATGACATCCAGCTTCTGAAATCTATAGTAGACTCTGCTACGTGATGACCGATGGTGGGTCTTGCTGCTGGTGACTACTCAGCATGAAAACTCTCTACTAAGAGGGCTCGCGCTAACACCCCAACCTGCGTCGAGATGCTGATAGAAATCATCGAAGCCCTGATCTCCTACCTAAGTCCCTGCTCAAAGGTCTGGGACCTGAATAAAGGGTCTCGTACCATATCATTGGAGTAGCGTAAGAGGTTGGTTAACCTCACTGAGTACTCAACCTGTCACGACCCCTCCCCACAAAGTGTACCCCTCCTGGGCCGACAATGTGAAAAGGGAGATAATGACCCCCGAGTACCACCTCCTGTAGGCCCCGGGTTAGCGACTAGCACTGAGGATATAAAAAACACATAAATGGGACGCATTTCCCTATAAGAGAACACATGCGGTAGAGGGAGATAAGATAGAAACCAAACAACTCCAACTCAGAACTAAAGTAAAAAAAGAAAACCCAAGTGTATAAGTAATGTCATGCAAAATTACTACAACTAAAAGTGGAAAAATGAAAGTACCCAAAAAAAAATTTAAAAACCGCAGCAGCCACATGCCCAAACAGCTCCTGTAACCACAAGCTAGTAGTAACCTGCCTGACCTCCAATCTTCTCCAAGTGACCTAGAAAATAGTTTATATATACGTAGGGTGTGTATAATAGTATACTTAGTTGGATCCTCCCCAAATCCTATCATGGAAAAGTAAAGAAAGCATGCTAAATCACAGTGAACAAGAGTGAAACTATCTCGTCACCTAACAGGTATACAATGTTCCCATCCTCACAATGGCTACTCTCACAAAGTAACGCATTCAAGAGTATAGTATATAATAATTAATATCAAGGGTACCCCGCTACTACATACCAGTTTGTTTTCCTCTTTGGACCAACGACATACGTCCTGTGCATCTCTCTCCAAAGGCTAGCCCGTATAAATTTGGACTGAGCTTCACAATCTGCACCACGTGCATCACAAAGGCTTGCTCGTAGACACCTATCCTAAGAACCACACCATGCTCACAACCACATGTAACCAGGTATTTTTCAGGTGCCACCACAGCTCGCATAACGTGTATCATACATTAGGTATTATACCTTAAGCCATTACAGCCCATACACTGAGTAAGGATCCTCAAGACATCACAGCCCATACATGTTACACCTATAGTATTCCATAGGACACTATATCCAGAATATATGTGTGTGAAATAACCACAAGACATTACATCTCTCTACACACATATATGTGGAAACTAACTGTTGTGCCAATTTCACTAGTATCATACCAGATAAGAGAGAGGAGAAAAAGGGGGTAGTCAGCCATTCATCCTCCCACCAGATTGTTGGGGAAAGAACCCCCCGAAGGCTCAGAATCACTGGGGTGTCAGTTGCCCTTACTGACAGGGTGGAGTAGCATATAGAAAAACAAAAATTACAGAATATTCTATAACTCACAACCACACTATGGGAATAACCTAGTCATAGACACCACTTCATCTAACATCTCTCAGACTCCGTGCTTCCACTTCTATAAATATGTATCCTATAAGCACACAATCAATTAAAGTACATCATTAGATTACATCATCCAATTTTTTCATCAATTCCACTTTATGTTAATTAATTATTTACACATTAATTAACCAAGAAAAATTCCACATTATATTACATTAACATCACATCCAGAAACCACTGTCCCTTCAAAAGTTCTCAACATCATCATTAAGTTTCATCAAACTGCAATCCCATGGGATAACATCATGTATTCAAACATTTATTAAAGAATTGCATTCCCATATTCCCAGGCATTCTAGAAATGAAACCTATGCTACTAAACCAATGGGGTCTCAACACGTTGAGTATATATACTACCTGTCAAGTCATTGCCGCCTCTAGAAAGAGCGTAGACCCATTTTCCCTTTAGAGGCTAAACACGGAAAGCACGTGGAATACCCCGCGTGTCTTCGTCTCCATAGGAAGAAGGCTAAGCAAGAACATCTGCCTTGACTAGTGGGGAAAAGTAAAACTGTTAAACAACCAAACAAAGCACCAAGCATCCAACAGCCGCATCCATCCCATTCCATCATCCCTGGTGTCCTCCCGGACACCCACATGCGTAAACCGATGCATGTCGGCACTCTAGGCATCATCTGCTGCCACAACCACAAGCCCTCCCTACATCAACATATCAAAACACCCCTTCAGGGTCACATAACAACACAAGATATCACAACACCCCTTCAGGGTCACAGCATACCACAAGAAGCAAGAAAACCAACATCACATCAAATTGGGCTCTTGGCCCTTTAACAAGGCATCTAGCCTTCAAACAATATGCACCAATAGATTTTAGGTTTACCAACCAACAATGTTAATCACGTACATCGACATCAATTTGATTAACATTAATTTGGAACAATATTCACAACCACAACAAAAGGATTCATTTACATGGAACTTTATGTTTATCCAATTAATTATCAATTAATTCCAGCATTATGTTCTTTATCAATTTCATCAAGAGCAACATGCTAACAAGAAAGGAATATATATCACACTATCTATCAAATCAAGAGGTGAACCTTTATCATTGTTCAAAGAAACAACATGCGATCACTAATTCTTTTAATCCGGTTCAAGTATTTAATTAGTTCAATTACGTTGTGATCCAAAGGACTAAATCATACTAACTCTATGATTGAAAAAAAAACAATTAGAGAATCCACGAATCCCCTACCTCAAAGGTTTTTGAGGGAAACCACAAAGGTCGATGAGCGCCCAAGAAACCGGGTCGATTCTCCCCGAGTCCTCCTTAGATCTCATCTATTAACACCACTAAGACCAAAGCTCATCATAAGAAACATCCACACACTTAGATCTACCCATAACCGGCATAAATCTATGATCCTGAGAGAAGAGGATGAGTAGATCTATGTAGATCTAAGAAAAAAAGAAATAATATCACACACCTAGAGAAACCGGCTTCGATTCGTGAAGAGAATACTTTGGATCACCTCCAAAACACTTGGGAGAGGTTCTTCTACCTCCAAGGAAAGGTAATCCCGAGTTTTGGATGATTAGTGGCTTAAACGAGGTGATTAAAGGAAAAAAGAGTTAGATATAGAAGTTTAGGATCTAACTTTATGTGCCCGTACAGTTAGTCCACACGGTTTAACAAACTGTGCGCTAACCGTGCATTAGCTTCTTCCTCGAAAATCACTCCTCGCAGGGTTAGTCCACACGGTTAGACAAACCATGTGCTAACCATGCGTTAGACACTCCCTCCAAGACTATCCTTTCACAGTTTGGCCGCATGGTTTATAAAAACCGTGTGCCTCCCGTGCGAAGGCCATAACAATTTAGATTTCCTTAAAAGTCCACCCAAACGCACCCCCATGTCACCATGTCCTCTAAGAACACCTATGGAACCACATTTTCACAATGGAATGGACCGGAGAGGTCTGGGCCATTACATCAGATACCTCTCAAAACATTCTTGTCCTCATGAATCCAAAACCCACCTAAAGAAAAAATGAAACAGGGTCTGAACAACCATGCAACGAGATACCTCCCAAAAGAGATCAAGCCACCAAAGAAACAAAGGATGCCATCTCATAAACATGAAAGTTACACAGCCACATATGTGACAACGATACACGAAAAGAGTTAAACATCATATAACTCTGGGTAATGAGCATGTATCCATGACTCATATTCGCAATTAATCTATTCCTAGCAACTGTGTCACCACAAGACACAGAATAAAGTGATAGATCACCCGCACAACACATTCTCCTTGCGGTCTTGGATCTCCAAAGGTCGCTCCTCAAATGTGTAATCATCATCAACATCGATCTCTCCCCAATCGATGATGTGAGAATCGTCATGAAGATAACGACGTAGCTGTGATACATGGAAAACATCATGTATCTGACTCGTCTATGGTGGTGGTATTACTCGATACGCCACAGCTCTAACATGAGCTAACACCTCGAAAGTCCAAACAAAGCGGGGAGAAATCTAACTCCCAGGACCAAACCTTCGCTTCCCATGACGGGGAGTCACCTTCATAAATAAATGATCCCCAACATTAAACTATAAGTGTCTCCTTCCCAGATCAGCATATGATTTTTGACGACCTTGCACTGCCTTCATCCTCTCACGAATCACCTGAACCATCTCTATTGTATTCTGCACAAGTTATGGTCTGAGAATTTATGACTCTCTGACCCTAGTCCAGCACAATATTAATGGCAGGGCCGGCCATAAAAGGCTTCAAACATCTCCATACCGATGGTAGAATGAAAAATATTATTGTAAGAGAACTCCACCAAGGGTAAGTTCCTCATCCATGAACATCCAAAATCAATAACACGTGAGGATAACATGTCTTCAAGTGTCTGGATGGTTCGATCTGTCTTAAAATCTGTTTGAGGGTAAAAAGCAGTTCTATGGCATAGTTGAGAACCAAAAGAATGCTGGAGACCTCTTCATACCCTATAGGTAAAATGAGGATCTCGATCCGAAATGATCATCCTTGGGACTCCATGATGTCTCACCACCTCCTCCAGATGTTGCCTCAACAAAACTTCCACTGAGCATGACTCCTTGATTGCTATGAAGTAGGCCGATTTTTTTAAATGATCTTCTACCACCCATATAGCATCATGTCCTCCCGAAGCTCGTGGTAAACCTGTAACAATGTCCATTGAGATATCCTCCCACTTCCACTGAGTAATATTTAATGGCTGTAGAAGACCACCAGGAACATGGGGTTCGGCCTTCACATTTTAGTAGACTAATCATTGAGACACAAACTCTACAACCGCACACTTCAGCCCAGGCCACCAAAACTAACTCCTCAAGGATTGGTATATCTTTGTCACACTAGGATGCACCTCTAAAGAAGAACCATGGAATACTCTGAGGACCATCTTGCACATCGCCAAGGGAACAAAAATCCTTCCATGATACAACATTCTGTGTTGTTCATCTTTAGACCAACCATCAAGGGCCTCACCACAAACAACTAGGTCTCTCCAGACCTCTACCTCATGTTCCCCCAATAGGGAATCTTCCACCTTCTACATTAGGGAAGACTGCACCATCATCTAAAAAAGACAACCTCTACCTCCAACTTATCCCATGTCAAGATGGAATGCTGACAGTTATTCCATTACCATATAGGAATCACCGGATTCATGCAAAGCATCACTACATGACTTTTGGCTCAGTGCATCAACTATAACATTTCCTTTCCCAGGTGTACACGATATTTCAAATTTGTATTCCAATAGAAACTCCATCCACCGACGATGCTACAAGTTCATGTCACGCTGGGAGAAAACATAACTCAAACTCTTATGATCACTAAAAACCACAAAGCGTTCACCAATGAGGTAATGTCTCCAAAACAACAGATAAGACACCATGGCTGCAAACTCAAGATCATGGGTTTCATAGTTCCATTAATGGGGACGCAACAACTTAGACCGACACGACACAACTGACCTCTACTGCAGGAGGACACATCCAAACCCCATATGTGACGCATCACAGATAACATCAAACTGAACTCCCTCAGGTGGAAGATAAAGGACTAGAGAACTTACTAACATCCCTTTTAGATACTCAAAAGCTGTCTGACACTGACCAGTCCTTATGAAAGCCTGATCTTTCCTAGTCAATGATGTTAGAGGAGTTGCAACTCAGGAGAAATTTGCTACGAACCTTATGTAGTAGCCTACGAGACCAAGAAAACATCGCACATCTGACCCTACCTTGGGGACTGCACAAGACACAACAGCTTCAATCTTCGATGGATCCAAAGCTACTCCTTTTTGGGAAACAACATACCCCAAGAAGCAGACTTCTCAGGCCCAAAACACACACTTATACAACTTTCCTAACAACTGATGTCGTCGAAGAACTCCCAAAACGGCTCATAGATGCTCTGAATTCTCTTCATCAGATGTAGAGTACACAAGGATCCCATCGATGAATACTACAATGAATATGTCTAGGAACTCATGGAATAGAACATTCATTAATCCCATGAATACTGCTGGAGCATTTGTCACACCAAACAGCATTACAACGAACTCATAATGCCCATTAAGACAACGGAAAGCAGTCTTCAGGATATCTTCATCCTTCACATGCATCTGATGATATCCTAACTGCAAGTCAATCTGATGATATCGACACACAACTACAAATTGTCGTCAGCCATCTTCACGAACATAACTGGTTCACCCCATGGTGACACACTTGGTCGAACAAAAATGAACAAAAACATACAATTAGGCTGTATACGTAGATCTCGTAACACAGAAGGGTCCATCCTATATGGAGACATAAATATAGAAGACGCTCATGGCTGTAGCTCAATCCCGAACTCGATCTCTCGTTGAGGGGGTACTGCTAAAACCTCTTCTGGAAAAACATCAGCGTACTCTTCTACGACCCTAGGGAACGCCAACTACTGAACCTATGAAGAACTCAAAATCATGTCAGTCTCCATGGTTGATAAGGATGGAACTCACCTGTGACCCATCAAAGGATCTCTCTCACCAACAAACACCACTTGCTCTCCATCTGCATCAATGAAAACGACCTTCTTCCTGTAGAAATCCACAATAGCCTGCATCGAATACAACCAATCCATGACTAGGATAACATCACATGGTTGTATTCGTAAACATAGGAAATATCTCTATGTGTAGTGCTACAAAAAAACTAGCCCACAATCTTTACATACATCAAACAAGTCATCTCGATCACTAATTGGTGTATTCAACGACAAGGGCACTCAAAGTCTCTCTACCTCAAGTCACAAGGAATGGACAAGGGTAGGTGATATGAAGGAGTGCGTCGCTCCTGAATCAAACAAGGTATACAACAAGGTAGAAAACAAGCAAGGGTACCTCGAATGACATCTGGTTCATCAGGAGCTGGCAACACTAGAGCATGAAGCTGACCACGACCTCCTCCATGGCCTCTATGAACCTGATGACGACCACCACCATAGCCGCACTCTTCTCTCTAAGGATGGGGATTGTCATGGGGATATCCTCTTCCCACCCAATCTCCTCTATACTGATCGAAATATGGAGAAACTTGTTGCTGCTTCCTCGGATGGAACTTCTTCAACGGAGGAACCTCGAGTGGAGCGCCTGGTGCACGATGAACGCTCTGAATGGTCAGGCACTCCCACTGCTGATGACCATGACCACCACTAGAAAAACAAATGCCTGACCCCTTAGCATAGGCCAGATAGTTTCTGCCTCCGGAGAAATAAGATGTGAAGGGCTGAGACCTACAATCGGCTGATCATAAACGCCTCTTCCCTGAAAACTGGGAACCCTAGACCGCAGCCTTTCTTCGTGAGGAATAATGCTGATTCCCCTCTCATGATGATCCGGTCCTGTCCAAAGTCTTCTCAACAACCTCTGACCTCTTCAACACCTCGGGATATGTGTTTAACATAGATAGGGTGACCTAGAGTTGGATCTCTAGACGCAAATTCTAATCAAAATGCCTCTCCCTAGCCTCCTCATCTAGTAACAGGTCCGAATCATATATTAAAATGTTCCTGAAACGGATTCAAAATGCTTGAACAGTAGTGCTCCCCTGTAGAAGGGTAAGAACCTCCTGGTGACTAGACACCTTTGCAGTCAAGGAGAGGAACTCGACTCTGAACTTGTCTCATAACTCCACCGTGGAGATCGCTGACTCCTCATGATCCCCGAGGGAAAAAACCACCACTTCCTTGCTTCTCCACACAGTATCATCACAGCCAAGGACACCCAGTGCTCTTTCCAAGCATTGATTGAACTATATCCTACATCGACCTCCTCCAACCAGTCTTCCTTTATTGCATCATAAACGGAGCACTCGTACTTCTGCAGACTCTGGCGCTAAAAATCTTGCATTGTCTTCCTCTATGTGTCATCGTCATCAAACTCTACCCTGCGGCGACCTGCTGGAACAACCTGATGAATGTCTTCTATGAAAACCTGAAGAGGACGTCGACCTGGAGCCATACCTATAAAATAACAAACAATTAGAGCTCCTAAGACTGGAATATGGAAGACTCAAAATTAATTAATTAATTGTTTTCTTTCATTTGTTTTAGGTTAACCTATCCCAAGGTCTACCCATTCAAATAGAGGCACAAAGAATAATGATGCATGATCCTCTCATAGTTCTCTACCCTGCAACCAATATCACCCAATTTAGTAGCCATTGTAAACATAAAATTCCATACAAAAGATCATAGGGGTCACTAAACGCCTATGTCTCAGCCAGACTCCAGTGTTTACCTCAATTACTAAACATGAATGACATTGTTTTCCTACCAACCCATGAATCCTCACATTTGCCTAACTCCAAACTCCATTCGATCTCTCAAACAAACATATGATACAACTCTGTCACGACCCCATCCCCACAATGTGTACCCCTCATGGGTCAGCAATGTGAAAAAAGTGATAATAACCCCCGAGTCCCGCCTCCAGTATGCCCCAGGATGACGACTATCACCGAGGGTATAATAAACACACAAATGGGAGGAATTACCCTCTGAGAGAAAACATGCCGAAGAGAGAGATAAGATAGACACCAAACAACTCCAACTCAAAAATAATGTATAAAATAAAACCCAAGTGCATATGTAATGTCATGAAAAAGTACTACGACTAAAAGGGGAAAAATGAAGTATCCAAAAGAAAGTAAAAAAAAGCAGCGACCACAAGCCCGATCAACTCCCGCAACCACAAGCTTGTAGTAACCATCCTGACCTCCAACCTACTCCACGTGACATGAAAAACAGTTTATATATACATAGGGTGAGTATAATAGTATACTCAGTAGGATCCTCCCCGAATCCTCTCGTGAGAAAGTAATGAAATCATGCTAAAGCGTAGCGAACAATAGTAAAACTAACTCATCACCTAAATGGTATACTATGTTCCGAACCACACCATGGCTACTGTAACCAAGTAACGCATACAAGAGTATAGCATATAATAATTAATATCATGGGTACCCCACTTATACTTCCCCACTGGTTTGCCACTTTTCCCCAATTACATACGTCCTATGCATCTCTCTCCCTAGGCTTGCCCATATAAACATGGGCTATGGTCCACAATCTTCACCACGTGCATCACAAAGGCTTTCCAGAAGATAGCTGGGCTAAGAACCACACCATCATCACCACCGAAAGTAACCAGGTAGTTTCTGGTAGCCACCACAGCTCGCATAACGTGTATCAGACATTGGGTATTATATCTCAATCGATTACAGCCCGTACACTGAGTAGGGATCCTCAAGCCATCACATCCCATACATGTTACACCTATATTAGTCCATAGAACACTATATCCAGAATATATGTGTGTGAAATAACAAGAAGGCATTACAGCCCTCTACACACATATTTGGGGAAAGTAACCGCTATTCCAATAGCACTAGTATCTACCAATAGAAGAGAGAGGGGCAAAAGGGGGTAGTGAGCCATTCATGCTCCCACCGAAATATTGGGGAAAACAACCCCCCCCCAAGGCTAAAAATACCCGGGGTGTCAGTTTCCATTACTAACAGGGTGGAGTAGCATATAGAAACACAAAAAGTTGAGAATATACTATAACTCACAACCACACTATGGGTATAACATAGTCTTAGATAGAACTGCAGCTAATGTCTCTCGGACATCGGGCTGCCACTTCTTTGACTAGGTATTCAATAAGCACACAACCAATTAAATAACATCATTAGATTACTTCATCCCTTTTTTCATAAATTCCTCTTTACGATAATTAATTCTTTACACGTTTGATAACCATGAACAATTCCACATTAAGTTCCATTAACATCACATCCATAAACCACTTTCCATTCAAAATGTTTCAGCCTCATCGTTATGTTTCATCAAACTCCAACCCCATGGGTTAACATCATTTATTCAAACTTTCATTATAGAATTACTTTCCCATATTCCCAGGCATTCTAGAAAAGCAACTGATGCTACTAAACACAAGGGTGGTCAACACGGTGAGTAGATATACTACCCGTCGAGTCTTTTCCTCCTATAGAAAAAGTGTAGACCCATTCTCCCTTGAGAGGCTAAACAAGGAACGCAATTGGCATACCCCGCGTGTCTTCACCTCCTTTGGAAGAAGGGTAAGCAAGAACAGCTGCCTTTAGTAGTGGGGAAATGTAAAATAGATAAACAACCAAAAAAAGCACCAATCATCCAACAACCACATCCATCCCATTTCATCATTCCTGGTGTCCACTGTGACACCCACATGCATAAACCAATCATCTCGACACTCTAGGAGTCATCTGATGCCACAAACATAAGGTCTTCCTGCCTCCACATATCACAACACCCCTCCAAGGTCACATCACAACACAAGATATCACAACACCCCTCTAGGGTCACAACACAACACAAGTAGTAGGGAAAAAAACAAATCAAATTGGGCTCTTGGCCATTTAACAACGCATCTAGCCTTCATACAACAAGCACCAACAGATTTCAGGTTTACCAACCAACTATGTTAATCACGTACATTAGCATCAATTTGATTAACATCAATTTGGAACACCATTCACAAAAACAACAACCAGATTCATTTACATACCTCTTTATCTTTAGCCGATTAATTATCAATTAATTCTGGATTTACGTTCTTTATCAATTTCATTAAGAGCAACATGTTATCAAGCAAGGAATATATATCACACTATTTAGTGAATCATGAGGCGAACCGTTATCATGATACAAAGCTGTAACATGCGATCACCAATTCATTTAATCTGGTTAAGTATTTAATTAGGTCAATTCCATTGTGATCCAAATGACTAAATCATGATAAATCTATGATTACACAAAAACAATTACAGAAGCCACAAATCCCCTACCTCAATGGATTTCGAGGGTAACCACAATAGTCGTTGAGCTCCCATGAAACCGGGTCGATTCTTCAAGAATCCTCCATAGATCTCCTTTCCTAAGACAACTAAGACCAAAGATCATCATAAACGACATCCACACACTTATATTTACCCATAACAGGTGTAGATCTATGATCCTGAGATAAGAGGAGAAGTATATCTACGTAGATCTATGAAACCAAGAAAATGGATCACATAACTCAAGAAACCAGCTTTGATTCGTGAATAGAAGCCTCCAGATCGCCTCCAAAATGCTTGGGAGAGGTTCTTATACCTCCAAGGAATGGTAGTCCCATGTTATGGACAATTAGGGGCTTAAACATGGTATTTATAAAGAAAACTAGTTAGATCCACAATTTTTGGATCTAACTTTAAGTGCTCGCATGGTTAGTCCGCATGATTTAACAAACCATGCGCTAACCATGTGTTAGCTTCTACCTCGACAATCACTCCTCGCCGGTTTTGGCCGCACGGTTTAGGCAAACCTTGCGCCTCCCGTGAAAAGGCCATAACCATTTAGATTTCCTTAAATTTCCACCCAAATGCACCGCCAAGACACCTTGACCTCTCAGAACACCTCTAGAACAAAATTTACACAATGGAATGGACCAGGGAGGTCCGGACCATTAAACAACCACAATCATGCTACCTTGCTGCAGATGAAGAAGCTCTTGTATGTGCACTGTGTGAAGGGTCAATGGGATAAACTCTACCTAAAACATGCCCTCAATGTCTTTCCAGATAATTTTCACATCATCGTGAGCCTAAAGAATCAAGCTCCACCATCTGCTAGATGCTGCCTATTGAAGGCTAGTGGAAATGATCACCATGAGATTACCTGGTGTACCTACCAGTCAAAATACTCTCACTACGGCCTCCATTCAATCATCAAACAGCTTTGGGTCCGTCTCACCCCTGAACCTGGATGGCCTCTGGCGCTGGAACTCATGAAACATGCTCATGTGGTGTGAACCCTCTACTACTGGGGCTGGTGGAATCAGTGGCCCAATTGGTAATGTTACCGCTAGTGCCTCTACTAAAAGAGGGCCCTACACCAAGTCCTCATCACTCGGTGGGCTATCATCGCGTACTATCCCCAGAACCCTGACTAGCTGTCTTCATGGAGCCATCATGAAATAAACAGGTGTGCCACATTCAATATGATATACCTGGTGAGAAGAAACAATGAGATCACAAAGAAAACTTTTCGAAACACACACGCCATCAGTGTTTTCATGCCCTAAGTCAGAAATCATAAGTTAGGGTTCTAATAAATGGATACTTTAGCTACTAAACCAACATTGGATTCCCTAAATTGATAACCACATTCTTAAACCACAACACTATTGTCGTTTAATGATTATATTACAAGTTTATATTGTAGAACGGTGTCCTTTGATATGAATTTGTCACGTCTCATCCCCCATGACCTGTTCCGTGACTACCCCAAGCCCGACTTCCATATGCCAGGTGCTGGAGACTAGCACGAAAAGATGTTTTCTATAAAATTGGGAAGGCATTTACTTTATAACCAGTAACTCACACAACAAAGCCCAAAGCATGATGCAAGCTCAAATTAAAACTATATAGTAAATAGGGTGTGTACAAAAAGAAAAAGGGGCCAAAATACATGCCCAACATAAAATTAAAAGTAAACTGAAAAGTATAAGTAAAACTAAAAACACTACTATGAACACCCACCGGGGATCCTACATGAAGGGTATTTACAGCTCTTGAACGTTCGTCTCGGAGGTACGCCTCATCAATGTCCACCTCTATGATTCCTTTAGTTCTGGTACCCTCGCCCTCAGTCAGCGTTGTCTGTCGTCTACTCCAAACACAATAATGTATAGGTATAGCCCATGTAGGGGTGAGTATAAAGATACTCAGTATGGACCCCAAGACCCTCAAAGGTCTCACAAAATCTACAAAGGATAAACCACAGTCCACGGAAACAACAGTCATCACTACTTAGGTATATTCCTATACATATACCTAAGTTATCAAGTATATCTATCTCATTCATGAGGAAACACAAGTCCGAACTCAAAATACCAATGCTGAACTGTTCCACGGTGGAATGATTACCACAAAGATAACACCCAAGAGATATGTACCACAAATGTAAAGACACACAAGAAGTATACCACAAAGGTACCACCATAAATTTAAGTACCACAAAGGTATTTCCACACAGAAGAATACCAAAAAGATATCACCACAAAGGTATATACTAAATAGGTATTTCCACACAGAATAATACCACAAATGTAAGTACTTAGCTCACATTGGGTATAAATTTGGTACGATTGGGAAGATGATTATGTCTAACTGTTGAATCATCTTACCATGTTAAGAGGTAGACCCACGTAAGATCCTAAATCATTATACCCACGCAGAATCCTAGTACAGAAGACCAACGTAGCATCCTAGTGTAGTCCCACATTGATTCCTAGAGAGGATCTATGTGGGGCCCTAGAACATAGACCCACATAGGATCCCAAATCACATACCCTTGTATGATCAATTTCTCATATTACAGCTAGCAATAGGGTACCCGCATTAAGCTCGCATGATTCTGAGAGGGTCCGTTCCCCAAGCCATAGGTCGATACTCCAACTTCTACAAACTCCTAGGAAGAAGTATTCAAAAGGATCAACACATAACAGGGATCTCAACGCAATAGAAGGTGCGTCAATCAGACACCTGGTCTGTATGTTATTGGCCTTTTTGTCCCGAGGGCCAGGTTGGATTCGTGCTCAATCCAACATAGACGTACCCCAATATTATCCAAAACACAAGTGGGGTATAAAAAAAGGACAATATCAATCCAAGGATTCTATCACCATAGACAGTTTTTCAAACAGACACTCGTAGCTTATGTTATGGCCGAAAAACTGAAAAATGGGTCAAAGCTGGTCACAGTCAAGTCCGACCTGGCCCGACCCGACATGGTCCGACCTGAGTCTGGAGCTGGTTCTGACCCAGATCATTGGGTCTTTCCTGGCCCATCAGTGTAGCTCAGACTGCTGGCATGACCTGGCCCACTGGGCGGCCCCCAATGCAGCCTGCGATGGGCGGCCCGCGCTAGGCGGCTTGCTGGTGGCCCGCATTGACCCGTGACTGGGTAGAACCGTGGTGGGGTCATCCCTAACGACCCCCAAAGGGTGAGGTAATACCTGGGTACCCTGAACGGCAAAACCATTCAGGTTGGCTGGCCGACTGACCGGCACCACGTGGCGCAGACAGCTAGAACACGAGACCCGTGGTCTCACTCGGCTACCCGCCTAGCCAAACGGTCTGCCCTCCTCTATGGCGCAGTCGCGTGTCGTACCCCCATCGGGGGACTAAATTGGGCCTAACTCCCTCCGTTCATGACATTTTCCTCATGCCGCAGCTCCTGCACGCCTAACGTCACAGACGCGTGCCGCCACCCCATTCGTGTGACCGACCGTTCACTGGCCGCCACCCTTGCTACACCGTGGGCGATGGTATGTGACCCTCTCCGACAGCGTGGTTGTGCCGCCACCACCGTCACAGCTGGACGTGTACCAGACACAACTCCCAAGTCCCTCCAGTGCTGGTCATCGGCACCATCACCGACAACCTTTCTTGGGTCCTCGAGCATGCCCTAGTTGCCCGTTCTTCATTCCGTAGACTCCATCACACGTCAGGGGATGTCTCCATCAATTCAAGACTACCAAAATCCAAAAAGGTTGTATAGGGGTTGTGCCATGTTTATTTGTCCTGCACCCTCTGTGTTATAATGGTAGAAAACAACATAATTGTTCTTGATTAATGAAAGATGATAAGAATAGTGTAACAAGTTATCAAAACAACAATCCCATCCTCGATTATCCATTAGAAGTTGTGCGAGGAAGTAAACGAAGTCGTTGAAGAGTCGGCGTTCGTTGCTCCCGCAAGAACCTCCAAGGTCGGCTCCTCATTCTTCATTTCTGGAAGACATTATTCATTGAGGACTTAATATATTGGATAATGTTCTCCAAATCTCTCCCCAATTCTCCCTTTGCAAACACATTTACCCAAAAACACATGAAAATGAGGAGTCAACCTATTAAATTAAGGTTATTAATATAATTAGAGTTGGCCCATTAAGTAATTTGATGTTGGCACAATTAATTGGAAAATAAAATAAAGGTCACCTCCCTCATTAAATAGATATTTAAAGGGTCGGTTAGTCCCCACCAAAGAATTCAAATCGGATGTTTTCAAGCTCAAGTGGTCCCCACATCAAAATACAAATTCAGAGGATTAAATTTAAAAAAATTAAAGCTAGATTATTTTATTTTCTCCCACAAAAAGAAAAAAAACTTTCATTCACCCTTGACCTACTATAGTCGAGGTGAAGGGCTCATTAATAAATTATTGGTGCTACGAGTTCAACGGTGCCCTCATATTTCAATTCCGAGAATCGGTTCAAATGTTACCAAGACCCACTCGAACGTTTACTAAGCATACACAAATGTTTTTTGACATTCAATTTGGTCACACCAGGCTTTGGAATCACATTCCATAAACTTTCATAGACTCTTAATATTCCCATATAATTAAAAATATTACATGGAAAATCTGGGTCATTACAAAATGAGTAAAGGTTAACCACCATGATCGTTGAAAATAACATCTCATGAGACTAAAATTTACCCAATGCATTAGATCACTATTTTGGATCACCTATCGTAACATGTTCATGAATATTGTTTCCACATAATTAACCATACATAATCAACCATAGATAAACTTAACGGTACATGTGGAAGGAAATGTTTATCATAATCATGCAAAATGAGTGAGCATATAGTTCAAGATTCCATGAATGAATGGAATTAAAAAACAAATGGAAAGGAATGATACAATATATAATAGTATGTTATTTCAAATAGAATTGAAAATATCTGAGATGATTATTTATTAAATATTATCATTAAAACATTGTAGTGTGTTTTTACGGAAAATTCAAAGTCGAATTTAAAATAGAAAAGATAATAATCTTTTATATAAAACTATAAGTGAATCGTGACGGATTTCATAATTAAAATGATGGTTTTATGAAAATAATAGAGGCTTAGAATAGATTATAGAGTGCACATAAAATTGGATAAGAATTAGGGATGTTCCCTTAAAACGGGTTTGCTTATCGAGATGTATTGGGGAGGCAATCATTTAAAATCACGTATATCCCAAAAAAATAGAATGATAGATGGATGTTAATAAATGATTTTATAGAATATAAATAAAATTTAGAATATTTAAATTAAAATAGAATATAAATTCATTTGGTTAGATAAAAATATAGAGAAACCCAAATGAATAAGGGAGGTTTAGATATAATCCATCACCTTAAGTCTGATGGTGTCCTTCACTTGATACTAATGTCATAGATAACCAAATTAAATTCAATAATTAATATTTACATAACATATTATTTTTATAATTTATTTCGTATAACATTATTAATTTCATTAATTACTTTTTATGGGTTAACATGTTCAATTTCATTGCCTGTTTCGTTCTGTTTCTTGATTGGATTACTTATATATATGTAAAGAAAAACAAGTAAGATGAGAATGGTTTAATAAAATTGTTGTCATATGTTATTAAAGGAAATGTACTATATTAAATTTTTTTAAAATTTATGTAGACGTTTTATTTGAAGATGAATCATTATATAAAACACAAATGACAACTTTTTTGGTTAAATGGTCATTTTTTGATCTCATCGAACACATTTTTCTTTATAAATCAATATCACGTGTAGAAAAAGATTATAGAACCTTAAATTAGAAAAAATAAATATATTATAGTGTATTTCAAACATAAAAATGGTTTATTGACTAGAATTTAATATGGTAATAGAAGTTGAAATCTGGTCATCCTTGAATGTGATAAATTATCACATCTCAGATGGTGTTTTCAATTATACTATAAAAGGAGGGGAAAATATAGATGATGATGAATTATTCCAAAATCAGAAAAAAATTCCATGTAAATATATGTTAATATAGTTATCATAACATTTGGATAAATAGAGGTGAGAAAAAAAAATGAAAGGAATGGAACATGAAATAAAATATAAGTATTGAAAAGTTGATTTTACATCTTAAATATATCTTCCTTGAGAACCACATTAGGGGAGAGGATTTTCAATTTTAAAAGGAACATGGGATTCAGATCGTGTTAGAGGGACTTAGAGAGATATTTTACCAGAATTTGAACTATTTACAATGCTTTATAGTAGTTAATAGAAAGGTGGGTGAGGTTGCTTTTTATAGTTGTGAAGAGAAGAGGTTTCCCATTATTTTATTCATTTGTTTATTTTTTTTCTTAATACTATGAAGATTCTTGAATCATGAGACCAAAAATAGTATATTTATAATTTTAATTCTAAAAAAGGTCATATATATCATCCATGAATCAATAATCACGATAAAAATAATTTATTTAGCATTTATCATAAATGATCATATTTTACTATTCACATAAAAATTCAAGTATTTTAGAAAAATACCAAAAATTCACCCCAACCATTTTTTGATTTGTATAATTAAAAAATGAAATCCATTTTTTAAAATATATATTTTAACTATGTGATATTTAGTTTTCAATTAAACATTATATTTTATATGAAAAATTCAAATTTTAAAGTTTAAACTGCGATTCTAACACAACGAAAAATAAATTAAGGTCTTTTAAAATTAAAATATAATAATAACTAATCAAAATAATTATTTATGAATAAATTTATGAAAATAAATTTCTTTTATATTATTATATTATTCATAAAATTTTAATTAAATATACATGACTCAAACAAATACAAACACTACTGTATAATTATATCATATTGTCACTTATAAGATGGATAAATACTTTTATTAATTCATTAGAAAGTTTACTTTTTCAATTTGGATAATTTACTATTCATAAGGGTCATATCACATTTCATATGGGTAGAATTATTATTCATAATATTCAGGTGATATTTAATCAGTATAATTTACATAAATTCTAGAGATACCTTTTTTTAACTCATTAATTATTTATAAGGTTTGTACTATGTTATATAAGTATTATTATGTTCTTATATTCTGATACATAATAAAAAGAAATTAATTTCATTCATAAAACATTGAGTCATTACATTATTCCCCCTTATTAAATTTCACCCTCAAAATTTTGTTTTACATTATTACCGTAAACAGTTGTGGGTACTTTTACTCTACTGCCTCCTCTAGTTCTCATTTTTCCTCTTCATAAATATTTATCCACCATAGTACTTTGACCAGTTGAGTAGTCTTGTTTCCGATAAAATTTTCTCTACTATAAAATAACTTCACTGGATTATCTGTGTATGAAAGATCATTATCTAACTATTCCACCTCTAAAGGTAGTATATGTGAAGGATCAAGTTTGAACTCCATTAAAAGAGATACATGGAAGACATCGTATACTGTAGACATGGAAGGTGGAAGTGTTAGAAGATATTCCACAACCCCAAAATGATTAAGAATCTAAAATGGTCAAATGTACATTGGAATTAGTGTTCCATTCGCCCAAAATCTCATTACCATTATCCATGGGGATATGTGGGGGAATACAATATCTCCAACTTTATACTCAAAGTCTCATCGACGATTGTCTGCTTAGTTCTTTTGCTGAATTTTGTTTTTGTTTTTGACATTCTACAGAAAGGTTTTCAAATTTTCCACCATTTATTCAACCATTTCAGGACCTAATAGTTAATTCTCTTGGACATTATCCCAACATGATGGTGTTCTACATCTTTTCCTATAAAGACCTTTATATGGTGGCATTAGGATGATGGAGTGGAAATTTTTTTTGTAAGAGTATATGAAAAATGGAAAATGTTGGTCCCATTCTCATTTGATGTCTATAGATAATGCTCTCAACTTATTTTATGGTTTCATAATTGTTCATTCATATTGGGTATCATTTTGAAGAAGATATTATATACTAAAGTACACTAAAGTTTTTAGAACATGTTTGAGACTTTTCCATAACTCTAAGGTGAATATCAGTTCTCTATAAAAAAAATAGAGAGTGGTACTACATACATCAATAACACCTATTTAATATTTATCCATGTAATTTTTTCCAATGAGAATTCCTCTCAAATTGTGATTAAGTGAGCTGTCTTTGTAAGACGATCAATAATGACCCAAATAACATTGTTTTTTATGGATTCCTTTAGATGTACAGAGACAATGTCCATGTTGATGGTCTCCCACTTCCATGTTGGTATGGGTAGTGTTTGAGTCATTCTATTTGACTTTTTTCTTTCTTCCATCACTTGTTCATATACCAAGGACTTTTATGTATATTCAACAATCATCTTCTTTATATTGTCCCACTTAAATTTCTCTTGGATATTTCGATACATCTTTGTTCTCCCTGGGTGAATAATGAATGTTGAGCTATATGTGTTATTCAAAATTTCCTTCTATATATCTCAATCAGATGATACACAAAATAATGACCAAAATCTTACAACCCCTTCCACGTCAATCTTGAACATACAGGGTTTCCCATTTATGATAGATTTTACACTATTTTTAATTTCCATATCATTTATTTGAGAATCCTTTATTTTCTCCATGAGGAATGGCTGACAAACCATTTGAGAAAGGATTGATGATGTTCTTCCATTATTGATAACCATGTCCATCATCTACTAATATAAGAATATTGGATCCTTCTTAACTCTCATTAATGATTAAGATGTAGGATCCTTTCAACATAGAGGATCTTACACCTTATTTTCCTTACTGGGATTGTAGAGACCCGAAGCCTGACGTACATGGACATTACATTACTTTTGCGGAATACTTAGTACATAACAAAAACACACACACAAGGACCGTAATAGTTTAGTGTCTTTGGAAACTCGGAATAAAATCTTCTAATCGTGGGGAAAGATCTTCAACATCTCCCATAAAGATCTTCCTTTTTTTTACCTAAAACCTTTCTTTATGTCCTGGGGAAAATAAAACATAAAAGGGTGAGCTCAAATGCTCAGTAAGGGTAAACAAAAGAAATATCAATCACATAATTTTCATAAGAACATAACATTTTTGGAAATCTTAACCTGCAAAAGAGAGCATAATTTCATAACATGGGATAAATCATAGTAGTGAAATGAAATCATAACTTAAAACATTACTCATTGTGGCATACACACATAATCATAGAGAATCATTTCTTGTTAGTCAAGACTCATTGCCAAGACTATCTTAGTGGACAAAGTCCCTTTCTGAATCGAGTAATCCTCGTTTCAGTCCTGTTTCACTGAACCGGTATAACCTACCATTTCAGCCATGTCTATCTCATGAGATATAAAATCTTTACCCAATGCATTGGAGGGAGATATAGGTCCCACCCATCTCTTAATGATACCATTCTTATGTGTGCCACAAAATCATAAACCATAAATCATTTCATAACCCATGTAATAAAAATGGGATTCTTAAACAACATGACATCATAAAACCATTCATATAAGATAAAGGAATTCATAAACATAATTCCATCAAAACATAGTCAAATAAATGTAAAAATATGGATAGAAACAGAACCCTTTATTATCTTCGATGGAAAATAATTTTGATAAAACACTTGAAATGAATTCTTGAGGAAAATATCCTTTTTTCTTCAAAATCAATTTCTTTTCACAAAACATCATGCAATTTTAAAAGAAAAAGATTTTATTGAAAATAGTCATGAAATCATTTAGAGGAAGCTTCATGAAAATAAGGCTTTATAAAACAGTATAAATCCATTTGTGCCGTATAAGTTAAAAAAAACATTCTTCGTACTTTTGTCGGAAAAGTCAAAAAGTACCTCGTATATAAAAAAAACGACAAAAGATTCCTTTCATATTCTTTACTAAAAACTCACCTAAGGGTAAAATTGGATTTAAAATATTGTAAGTGGATGGAAACAATATTACATATTGAGGGAACATGGATGTGGATGATAAAATACACCCCAGTAAATACTTACGAATAAACAATCTCGGATAAAAAATGAGATTGTGATATTTCCCTTACCTTAGGTCCGACTTGCTTTGTAAGTGTCCGAACCTCCTGTATAATGATTTAAATCATGTTATTGACTTATTACAGAATCATATTCATTGTTATGATATCATATATGGTTCACTTATGACATTATATTACCCGTTCTTTTGTAAATTCCATGTTAAAGAAGCGTTTTGGGTAAAATCGTTTCATTTATCGTAGGTGTTTTGACTTGTTGTTCTTGACATCATTATTACTTATATCATGATTTACTTACTTCCAGAATATAAAATATGATTTATATATCATATACATTCAGTATATATATATATATAATAGGTAGATAAATAAAATGAAAAACACCGTTCATGGAGACGGTAGTCCGTACGTACGCATGAACGCTGTTTTCCTTTCCTTATTGTCTTGAAATGGAAGTAAGTAGATGACATAAATATGTATATATATACATAAATCCAGTAGCTTTATAATGTCATATATTTCACTATTATTTCTTATATATACATTATAATCATTCTTAAATGGTTAACATGGAGAATGAATCTCATCGCGTCGTGGAGACGGTATTCCGTACGTACGCACGAGCGATGATATCATTTATATAAATATTGAATTGAATTGGAGTGTATTATACAATATATCAGAATAAATATGATGTTGTAATAACTATGTATAGTTATTCTTTACACCATTATACCCATCCATGTAAGGTGGTGGTGGAAAATAGATTACACCACGGCGTGGAGACGGTATTCCGTACGTACGCACGCGCGGTGATTTCTTTTTCCGTAGGATGGATAGATGGTGAAATAGGGTTGTTTCATACTTATAATAACATATCGGTATATGAGTGATACTGATGTTATTACTTAATAATGAAACAACCTAAGAAGAAGAAGTGGAAGAAGAAATAAAGATGAAAGAATTGGTAACGGTAATTACCTCTTCTTTGAAGTGCCTCTTTGAGACCTCCTCTTAGGGCACTAAAATTGGTCTTTGAGGAAGACCAGAACCTCTAGGATGTTGCTAGGGAAGTGGAGAGGAGAAATTGGCAGGGGTTGGCCGAGCTTGAGTGCTCAAATTGGTGTGAGGAGGAGGGGGAGGAGGTGTCCTTTTATAGGGGAGGAGAGGGGCACCTTAGGAATATCTCAAAATATTATTTTATATTAAAGTCAAAATCGGTTTATAATGGTTCCAAAGGGTCTTATTTCGAAGCTAAAGTATGGATGGGTCGAAATCCTATCAACCAATAGAATTTAGACAAGTTTAAGATATTATTTTAACCTTATCAATTAGATTTAACTCTAAGTTAATTAATTTAACTTTTACCTTGTCTTTTTGTTTTCTTTCACTATATGGTTAATACACTTACTATAACATGCCAAACGAACCCCAAATTGTTTATTATTAATATATATATCCTTATCTAAGTCATTTGGCCGAACATTAGATTTTTTGGAATAAAATAACAATTAATAATATAATATTTGATTTAAAAACTATTTTGTGTCAATTTTGACACTATTTGATATATGATTTTTGTGAAAGTCATAACAGAATTACATGTTCGAACCAAGTTGATTAAATCAACACTAATATATCATAGTAACCTAGAAAATTATTGGAATTCATAAAAAGTCTTAAATTACATTTATTTTGGTAATTATATTATCAATTATGTCAATATTTCATTTATAAGATAATTACTGCATCATTTTTGTGTCATAAATAAATTATATTATTTGATGTCTAAAAATTACAAATAAAATACCATCATGTAGGAAATCTTTTTAGATTTCTAATGAATATTTATAGTCGAATTTATCTTATGTATAACCCCATATTAAAAATTATTTACTTATTAAACTTTGATTTTAACTATTTTAACCCTTCTTTAAATAAATTAATAATAAATGTCCTAATCTAATCCAAGTGGGCCTAAATGGTCATATTTTATTCCTAAGTTTGTTTTTGGTCGAATTACACTTGTCCAATAGAATTAGGACATGTGTTAGGGTAATAGTGATATCATATTTACCCTTAGTTACCCTATTTACTATTAACCGCGGTAAAAAAAGTAAAAAGTTACTATTCACCAAAAAATTATTTTCATCTCATTGAACCACATTTTAGTCCTTGATATTAACCGTGTCTCTCGGATTTTTGAAATTCCATTCACAGAAGCGGTAAAATTAAGTTTTATGCAAAATTCAGTTTTTAACCTACCACTTAGTAGTTTCACTATTCATCAAAAATTGATGTTTTTCAGAATAATGCCAAAATTTCATCCCAAGATATATTTCATATTCCGAATTCAAAAATGAAGTCTATTTTACCAAATTCATAAAATAAAAGTTGCATTAATTAATTTTATAATTAAATCCTGCTGTTAAAACAAATAGCGTGTTTTTAAGAAACAATATCTATCAAAAGATTGACACTTGTTTATGTCTGGTTTAAATGTGCAATTACATCCAATGACCAACATTGTATTAAATTGTAAAAATATATTCTAAATACACTTTAAAACACTCAAATTAATGATTTATCACTATTAATTATTTCGATTAAAAAAGTTGTTTTTAATTATAATTTAGTAATTTTCACTATTCATCAGAATATGAAAGTTATCCGAAAAGTACCAAAATTTCACGTTAGGCTAAATTCGATACTCCGAATCCAAAAATGATATTCATTTTGAAAAATAAGATTTATAGAATTTTAAAAAGTGGTTATTACTATTCATAACGGGTAGTTTTAATAATATTTTAATAGCATATCGTTGTTTAGTGAAACTCGGTATTGCGTATTACACACGCTATCGAGGAAGGTCGCGATTGCGTGTAATGCAAGGCAAGTCAAGGATGCGTGTTGTGCAAGCTCCTTTTGGTGTAGCGTAAAATCTTGGGCTGTTACATTCTACCCCCCTTAAAATGAATTTCGCCCTCGAAATTCGTCGGGGTTATAAATGGTTTACTATTCGAAAGTTTCTTTAATAGAAACCCACATCGTAAAAAGGAATGTCAAAACCAATCTTAAAAAAAAAGTATGAAACGTAACGGTTACCCAAATAAACTAATCATTGGGTTTCCACATTGGTGAAAATATGGATATAGAAGAGAAATATAACCATCATGTTCTGATGGAGAGTGGTAGAGAACATGGCTATGGAAAAGCCAGTAATCACAAATCCATAGATTTGTGATGATATAAGGTACCATCTGATTCATCAGGTATAAGATCACTAGGACAACATTTTTGGTTTTCAAGATCATTTCCCTAAAGTTGAAAATTTTCTTAGAATAAATACTTACTTTATTTTGGTACAATCTCACTTTTGTTCGTGCCTTGAACAATTTCTACTTCATCTCTTAAATAAATGAAGTTGAATTTGTTATTCGTGAAGTGTTAGCAGATCATGTGATAGAATGACGGGTCATTCCATCTGTCTCAAACAAAAGGTTAGCAAAAATTATATACATAAGTCGATCTATAGTGAGATTAATCACATATGGTTCCTAAAATGGGCTTATACTTCATATATCATACTGCTTAATATAATAAAACTAGTTTCTACTAAACAGGGACTTCCTGTAGGCTAGTGGTAGGCGATAAAGGCCAGTCGCACTTCGGTTGTGGGTTCGATTCCTACAGCCTTGTCCGAAGCGATGGGCTGTCGCCCGTCCTGCAGGTTGTCCCTTTTTCTAAAACTACGTTACTATAACATCCCATCAATAATATCAAAAATCTTCTATCCTTAAACAATACTAACTTATGTCCAACATAATTCAGTCTAATCTTTAGGCTTATACATAATACTGCAGTCCACTCTCATAATATAGTGACATCGATTACAAGAGATTTAATACTGTTGTTGATCCCCACATATCATAAGATATGTCTTGTTGGTCACATTCCAAACATTCAAAGTCCTTAATCGTGTATTCTCTTGAATACCTTAGTGAAAACATGAGTGCAGTTAAAAGTTAACACTTTCCACATACCAAAATCCTCAAAATTCTATATACTCAAACCATGATATCACTTAGTCCTTATATCAATCATGAGCTCATGAATACTATTAAACATTTCATTTTCTCGTCTTCATTATGCGCATATCATCTTATTTCCAAAAAAATATCTCAATCACTTTGAATACCACATCAATAAATATTGCAATACTCAATGATACAACATTATTTTGGAATCCGATTACATAAACACTTAATCATTCCACCACATCGTTGTCATATTCAACATTTCCAATAGTGATCGCATGTGATTTCCCTTTGTCCTTTGCCTTCAGTGGTTGCTCATGTTGATCATCACTAACCCTTGGATTAGGGAAATTATTAGCATAATGCCCCATTTCATTGCACTTGAAGCATTGAAGTGTTGGCGGTGCGTTCTCTGCAGTGTTTGCTTTATTCACATCATTAGAAACCCTTTTTCCATTACTTCGACACTCAGCTGCTCGATGACCTTCTTTTCCACACTTAAAACATTTTCTAGTCCCTTTTAGACAATCTCCACCATGCTTCTTTCCACACTTTGTGCATAAGGAAACATTCATCTTCTTTTCACCATTATTCTGAGATTTCTCCTTGAACTCCATCTTTCGTTTCTTGTCAAAACCATGAGATGGATATGTAACACCAACTTCCATTTCTACCTTGATAGCACAACACACAATTTCTTCATAGCTACTGAAGTCTCTTATAGCTAATGCCCTTCGAAGACTTGGTTTTAAGCCACAGAAAAATCGATCAACTTTACTTTCAGGTTGGATGATAATTCCAGAAGCATACCTTGCAAGTCTTGTAAAATTTGCTTCATAGGTACCAACAGATTCATCGTCCCTTTGCTTCAGTTCAAGAAATTCTTTCTCCATCTTTGTTCGAAGAATACGAGGGAAGTACTTACTGAAAAACAAGTTCTTGAACTCGTCCCATTCCATGGACTCAATTTCATCACTTGGCCTCGTATTCTTGATAAGATTCCACCATTGATCAGCTTCACCTTCCAAACGATATACTGCTAAGATGACTTTATCATGTTCAGAACATTGAAGAACTGAAAATATCTTTTCAGTAGTACTGATCCATTGTTCAGCCACAAGTGGATCAGAAGACCCACTGAAAGAAGGTGGACGTTGCCTCATGAAGGACTCAATAGAATATTGTTCCCTTCTCTGCTCATTTGGAAGTCCAGAATGATTCATAGCTTGTGTAAGTATAGCAATAATATTTTGCACTCCATCTCCCATAACATTTGTTTGTTCAGGAGGGCAATCATTGCATTGTCCATTGCATTGATCAACACGGTTCCTTCGGGTTCCAGCCATCGTCTAAAACCCAAAAAGAATAGTGTGAGAGGCAAAAATCATGCTAGGGAAAACAACATAATAAAGGGGGAGTACCTTCAATATCCAACATCTTAGGTTTAATTCTATGATCTTTAGCGTAATTCTATTACTATAACCTATACGTATACTTAACCTTAGAGACATCCCTAGACATACCTTAGAAATATCTCTAGGGATCTCACTAACGTTTTCGCATCCTAGTTTCCAAAGGTTGACTAAACCTTTCCTCTGATACCAACTGTAGAGACCCGAAGCCTGACGTACATGGACATTACATTACTTTTGTGGAATAATTAGTACATAACAAAAACACACACACAAGGACCGTAATAGTTTAGTGTCTTTGGAAACCCGGAATAAAATCTTCTAATCGTGGGGAAAGATCTTCAACATCTCCCATAAAGATCTTCCTTTTTTTTACCTAAAACCTTTCTTTATGTCCTGGGGAAAATAAAACATAAAAGGGTGAGCTCAAATGCTCAGTAAGGGTAAACAAAAGAAATATCAATCACATAATTTTCATAAGAACATAACATTTTTGGAAATCTTAACCTGCAAAAGAGAGCATAATTTCATAACATGGGATAAATCATAGTAGTGAAATGAAATCATAACTTAAAACATTACTCATTGTGGCATACACACATAATCATAGAGAATCATTTCTTGTTAGTCAAGACTCATTGCCAAGACTATCTTAGTGGACAAAGTCCCTTTCTGAATCGAGTAATCCTCGTTTCAGTCCTGTTTCACTGAACCGGTATAACCTACCATTTCAGCCATGTCTATCTCATGAGATATAAAATCTTTACCCAATGCATTGGAGGGAGATATAGGTCCCACCCATCTCTTAATGATACCATTCTTATGTGTGCCACAAAATCATAAACCATAAATCATTTCATAACCCATGTAATAAAAATGGGATTCTTAAACAACATGACATCATAAAACCATTCATATAAGATAAAGGAATTCATAAACATAATTCCATCACAACATAGTCAAATAAATGTAAAAATATGGATAGAAACAGAACCCTTTATTATCTTAGATGGAAAATAATTTTGATAAAACACTTGAAATGAATTCTTGAGGAAAATATCATTTTTTCTTCAAAATCAATTTCTTTTCACAAAACATCATGCAATTTTAAAAGATAAAGATTTTATTGAAAATAGTCATGAAATCTTTTAGAGGAAGCTTCATGAAAATAAGGCTTTATAAAACAGTATAAATCCGTTTGTGTCGTATAAGTTAAAAAAAACATTCTTCGTACTTTTGTCGGAAAAGTCAAAAAGTACCTCGTATATAAAAAAAACGACAAAAGATTCCTTTCATATTCTTTACTAAAAACTCACCTAAGGGTAAAATTGGATTTAAAATATTGTAAGTGGATGGAAACAATATTACATATTGAGGGAACATGGATGTGGATGATAAAATACACCCCAGTAAATACTTACGAATAAACAATCTCGGATAAAAAATGAGATTGTGATATTTCCCTTACCTTAGGTCCGACTTGCTTTGTAAGTGTCCGAACCTCCTGTATAATGATTTAAATCATGTTATTGACTTATTACAGAATCATATTCATTGTTATGATATCATATATGGTTCACTTATGACATTATATTACCCGTTCTTTTGTAAATTCCATGTTAAAGAAGCGTTTTGGGTAAAATCGTTTCATTTATCGTAGGTGTTTTGACTTGTTGTTCTTGACATCATTATTACATATATCATGATTTACTTACTTCTAGAATATAAAATATGATTTATATATCATATACATTCAGTATATATATATATATATATAATAGGTAGATAAATAAAATGAAAAACACCGTTCATGGAGACGGTAGTCCGTACGTACGCATGAACGCTGTTTTCCTTTCCTTATTGTCTTGAAATGGAAGTAAGTAGATGACATACATATGTATATATATACATAAATCCAGTAGCTTTATAATGTCATATATTTCATTATTATTTCTTATATATACATTATAATCATTCTTAAATGGTTAACATGGAGAATGAATCTCATCGCGTCGTGGAGACGGTATTCCGTACGTACGCACGAGCGATGATATCATTTATATAAATATTGAATTGAATTGGAGTGTATTATACAATATATCAGAATCAATATGATGTTGTAATAACTATGTATAGTTATTCTTTACACCATTATACCCATCCATGTAAGGTGGTGGTGGAAAATAGATTACACCACGGCGTGGAGACGGTATTCCGTACGTACGCACGCGCGGTGATTTCTTTTTCCGTAGGATGGATAGATGGTGAAATAGGGTTGTTTCATACTTATAATAACATATCAGTATATGAGTGATACTGATGTTATTACTTCATAATGAAACAACCTAAGAAGAAGAAGTGGAAGAAGAAATAAAGATGAAAGAATTGGTAACGGTAATTACCTCTTCTTTGAAGTGCCTCTTTGAGACCTCCTCTTAGGGCACTAAAATTGGTCTTTGAGGAAGACCAGAACCTCTAGGATGTTTCTAGGGAAGTGGAGAGGAGAAATTGGCAGGGTTTGGCCGAGCTTGAGTGCTCAAATTGGTGTGAGGAGGAGGGGGAGGAGGTGTCCTTTTATAGGGAAGGAGAGGGGCACCTTAGGAATATCTCAAAATATTATTTTATATTAAAGTCAAAATCGGTTTATAATGGTTCCAAAGGGTCTTATTTAGAAGCTAAAGTAAGGATGGGTCGAAATCCTATCAACCAATAGAATTTAGACAAGTTTAAGATATTATTTTAACCTTATCAATTAGATTTAACTCTAAGTTAATTAATTTAACTTTTACCGTGTCTTTTTGTTTTCTTTCACTATATGGTTAATACACTTACTATAACATGACAAACGAACCCCAAATTGTTTATTATTAATATATATATCCTTATCTAAGTCATTTGGCCGAACCTTAGATTTTTAGGAATAAAATAACAATTAATAATATAATATTTGATTTAAAAACTATTTTGTGTCAATTTTGACACTATTTGATATATGATTTTTGTGAAAGTTATAACAGAATTAAATGTTCGATCCAAGTTGATTAAATCAACACTAATATATCATAGTAACCTAGAAAATTAGTGGAATTCATAAAAAGTCTTAAATTACATTTATTTTGGTATTTATATTATCAATTATGTCAATATTTCGTTAATAAGATAATTACTGCATCATTTTTGTGTCATAAATAAATTATATTATTTGATGTCTAAAAATTACAAATAAAATACCATCATGTAGGAAATCTTTTTAGATTTCTAATGAATATTTATAGTAGAATTTATCTTATGTATAACCCCTTATTAAAAATGATTTACTTATTAAACTTTGATTTTAACTATTTTAACCCTTCTTTAAATAAATTAATAATAAATGTCCTAATCTAATCCAAGTGGGCCTAAATGGTCATATTTTATTCCTAAGTTTGTTTTTGGTCGAATTACACTTGTCCAATAGAATTAGGACATGTGTTAGGGTAATAGTGATATCATATTTACCCTTATTTACCCTATTTACTATTAACCGCGGTAAAAAAAGTAAAAAGTTACTATTCACCAAAAAATTATTTTCATCTCATTGAACCACATTTTAGTCCTTGTTATTAACCGTGTCTCTCGGGTTTTTGAAATTCCATTCACAGAAGCGGTAAAATTAAGTTTTATGCAAAATTCAGTTTTTAACCTACCACTTAGTAGTTTCACTATTCATCAAAAATTGATGTTTTTCAGAATAATGCCAAAATTTCATCCCAAGCTATATTTCATATTCCGAATTCAAAAATGAAGTCTATTTTACCAAATTCATAACATAAAAGTTGCATTAATTAATTGTATAATTAAATCCCGCTGTTAAAACAAATAGCATGTTTTTAAGAAACAATATCTATCAAAAGATTGACACTTGTTTATGTCTGGTTTAAATGTGCAATTACATCCAATGACCAACATTGTATTAAATTGTAAAAATATATTCTAAATACACTTTAAAACCACTCAAATTAATGATTTATCACTATTAATTATTTTGATTAAAAAAGTTGTTTTTAATTATAATTTAGTAATTTTCACTATTCATCAGAATATGAAAGTTATCCGAAAATTACCAAAATTTCACCTTAGGCTAAATTCGATACTCCGAATCCAAAAATGAAGTTCATTTTGAAAAATAAGATTTATAGAATTTTAAAAAGTGGTTATTACTATTCATAATGGGTAGTTTTAATAATATTTTAATAGCATATCGTTGTTTAGTGAAACTCGGTATTGCGTATTACACACGCTATCGAGGAAGGTCGCGATTGCGTGTAATGCAAGGCAAGTCAAGGATGCGTGTTGTGCAAGCTCCTTTTGGTGTAGCGTAAAATCTTGGGCTGTTACAGGGATGGTACTGGATTGTGATGCTAGAATCCTTGATGAGGATCAACAATCATTTTTGGTTCATATTATGATCGTTCTGTGTGAATATATATTTATTTGGACTTTGTGATCCTTATATATCTCAAACTTCTCCACACAGAGATAATTCTCCCAGATTTTCAAGTAAAATATCATAGACACTAGCTCCAAATCAAGCATGGGTTAGTTTTACGCATGGATTTTTAGATACCTTGATGAAAAGACTATAAATTTATCATCTTGAAAAAATATAAAACATAATCCCTTCATTGAATAAATACTATACACTATAAAATGTTATCCACTTATCGAGAGTGAGAGTACTATTATAGTGATCATCCTATTTTTCAGATCCTTAATGTTTTCCTAAAATAATTAAGTACATATAAACATAACCCCCTTTCCATCTTGTTCACTGGTTTTAAAAATTGTTAGAAGTTATTTAAAATCATCGATAATACCTGACTAGACCCAGAAGGCTACAAATATCTATTACAGATTTTGGCCCATTCCACTCTTCTATTTCCATTGTCTTTGAAAAGACTACATATATCCATTTGGTGGTGATAACATACCCATGAATGATACTTCCTCCATCTATAACTCACATTTAATGTAATTTTCGTATAGCTTCTCCCTTCTCAAAGTCTCTAGTAGAGTATTCACATTATCCTAATGATCCTCCTTGCTCTTGGAGTATACTGAAATATATTCAATAAAGACTACTCCAAATTTTTTGAGGTAATATCTAATGACTTATTTAATTATATCCAAGAAAATTATTAGAAAATTAGTGAGTTTGAAGGGAATCACTATGAACTCATAGTGTCTAAACCTCAGTCGAAAGGAACTCTTTGAAATATCTTCCGTTCTCACCTTTAATTGGTGATATCCCAACAAAATTTCCACCTTAGTCAAATAACTACCTCACAAAGCTCTTTGAACACGTCATCTATAGGACGTAGGGGATAATTTTTCCATAGTGGGATTTTATTGAGCAGTTGATAATCAATGTAGAGGTAAATTAAACCATCCTTCTTCTTCATGAAGAGGACTACAGCTCTCCATGGTGAAGCACTCGTTCATATAAAAACCTTCTCCAGATTCCCCGGAAACTGCTTCTTAAGATCTTGCATCTCAATAGTGTCTATTATATAAGGTGTCTTTTATATAGGAAGATATCCATGAATGTTTTTATTTGAGAACACATCCTCTATATCTATAAGAATTCCAAGAAATTATTTAGGGAATACATCAGTGTAACCCCTTATGATGTTAATATCTTTGAGAATTATCCACTCATTTGTCTCATTAAATTGAACAAGACATGATTTTGTATAAGGTATTAAAATCCACACTTGAGATAATGAATCTAATAGAGATTAATCATCCTCATTACACCTATAAAATATTGTAGGATACTATGGGATGTGAAGATTGGTATCCCTTTTTCAATAGTTAATGTTTTATTTTTATAAATATAGCCAATCCATGCACAAAATAGCATCGAACTCAACCAATGAAAGTAATAGATGATTTCCTGGGAGGTTCAGTCAAACATTATTTACTGGGGAGTAGTTATAAACCATGGATGAATTAATTTACCTATTATATATTCTCACAAATTACATAACCTCAAAAATGTGTGGCGGTGTTTTAATAGTTCTACTAAATTTGAATTATAATAAAGAATATGTAGAACTAGAATAAAAAAGTATGTCTTTAATTCATAATGATTAACTAGTGTACCTGTCACCACATTGTTTTCCAGCTCCACCTCAACTGTAGTGATATGATAAGCCTTTCATTATTGTGTTGGATGTTTTTTTTATTTCCTCCAATAAACCTTGTATTAGAGGAATTTTTTCAGATAATTCCCATGAAATATTTAGTTATATCACAAAAATATAGGTTTATCTTTGATATGAACCATACTTTCTTCTTCTACATTATAGGGATTTTTCTTATCCCTCTCATAGTTCTTAGAACGATTCCCCATTATTCAACATTTAATGAAATTCCATGTTCCCTTTAGATAGTTCCTAGTATGATTCCTCTGAAAAATTTAACACGTGGGATGTTTGATCTTCATTCCATAATATGATATATTTTCTAAAGCAACCATATTAAACTCCATTTTAGTTTATGTTCAATGGGCCCTCAAAACCATTGAAATCATTGGATCTCTATTTCAACCCTGAGAGAACAATGAATAATATCCTTATAACTGTTGAAGTCAAAAAACAATTATGCTTTTCACATACTTGGCTTTAGTCTGCTAAAGAAGTGATACACCTTTCTTTCAATGTTGAAGAAATATCCAAAGGCTTATATCGCATGTCTTGTGAAGTTTGACTTATACTCCTCTTTGGACTCATCATCCTTCTGCAAGAAACCTATAAACTATCATTCAATCTTCATAAGGAAGGTTCACGGAAAATATTTATTGAAAATAATTTTCTTGAATTACTTCTAATCCATTGAATCAATTTCTTTTTGGGAGTTCATATTCTGTATCAGTGTCCACCACTGATCAAATTCGCAATCAAAATTTTAGACCTCTAACATGAATTTCTCTTCTTCCGAGCACTAGAAGATAGAGAATATCATTTCAATTGATTTAATCCACTATTCCACATGGATTGGATCAGAATATCCACTTAACATGGGAAGCATTTTCTGTATGAAGGATTCGACAACAACATTATCTTTACTTAGAGGAGGATGGAATTCTACATGATTCATGTTATTATTCCTAATTTTGTTTACTAGATCAAGTAATGTCAAGAGGTTTTGAGAACCCTTTCCCATCATATTTGGAATATCAATAACGAAACATTCAAATTTTTATCAAATTGATTTTTGGAACATGTTCTTATATTTCTATATGTTAGCTATTAAAAATAACATTCAATTAGTGGGCTTGAATACATAGATAATAATCATAAAGGAATCATTGAACATAAAATCATAAGCTTGTTAAAAAGATGTATATCTAAAATATTGATTCCCTAGTTTTAAATCTATGTTATCTGTGATATATTTCATAAATTATATTCTTATAGGATCTTTTTTTCCATTAATAATGGTTTATTATATTCTTAAGAAATTACCAATGCATATCCCCAGGGAATGTCAAACCAGAAGTGCAGTAAGGCCCGATGTCATGCACCAGTTCATATTTGAGTCTTGATCTTCGTTTTGGTTTAGTATTTTACCCCTAGGTAAATTTATTCCAAGGCTACATTCACATGTTTTTGTACATACATGGATGTAGTTTCCTTATGAAAACATACTCTATACCTACTAAAATCGAGGTATGTTTTCTTATACATAGTCTCATCACTAAGGTTCAAACTAATGGGTGACAATACTACTATCCAAAAAAACCTAGAACATCCTCTGATACAAACTATAGTATCCCAATACTTTTTCACATATCATTACATTTTTAAGGATATGAAATCATCATATTACAATACAAGGATCATAATGTATAGTTTGTTGTAAGACTTGGTACATAATACATTAAACATGGGACTAAATAAAAAAATTCCACTTATTCTTCAAAAAGAGCACCTAATGACCATTGTGCTCATAAATATTCATAGGAAAACCTATGTATAACATGAATAAAGAGATGTCCTAAAATCATCATATGGGAATAAACATGAGAACAAATCATTAGAAAATGAGTTTGAAGACATGAAGTAATGATATAAAAAGAAATGAAACATGTGGAATTGTAACATATAAGCACTAGATCATATAAACATAGATTCATAGTAATGTGTAATCAATATAAAACACAACATTATCATGATTTATGACTCATTTCACATAGAGGAGAACAATTCATGGTTAAACACCATGATTGTTTCGCATGGTAGCATGAGTCAGTGCTAGCCGCCAAGACCGTTGCACATAACATCTCATTAGACTCAAAATTACCCAATGAATTAGAGAAATATATAGTTGTACAAATATTAACATGTTCATGAATATGATTTATACATAATTAATCATACATAATCAATCATAGATAATCATTAGGGTGCCAAAGAAAAGAGATAGGTGTCATAATCTTGTCACAAAGCATAGTGAATGGCCATATAATAATAGATTCCATTAATGACAGGAATTAAAACACACATAGACAATCATAAAAGAATGTAATAATATATCATGATATGTTATGTCAAATATAAGTGACCAAATATAATTATATTATTAACGAAATTTTAGCATTAAGAAATTTAATTGCTTTTTTAAGGAAAATATAAAAGGGAATTTGAAATCGAAATGTGAATAATCTTTTATAAAAAACCATAAGTGAAACAAAAAGATATTATAATAAATGTATGATTTAAAAAAAATGGTTCCATAAAATATATTATAGAGTGAACTTGAAATTGGATAAGAATTCAAGATGTTCACATAAAACAGGTTTGCTTATCGGGGAATATTAAGGAGGGAATCATTTAAAAACATGTATATCCTCAAAAGAGAATGATGCATGGATCCTAATACATGATTTTCGATAATATACACAGAATTTATTATATTTATATAAAAATATAATTTATATAACATTATGTATACATAATGATAGAGAAGCATGAAGGAATAAAAGAGGTTCAGGTTGAATCCCTTACCTTAAGTCTGATGGTTTCTTTAACCGGATCTTATTGTTTTGGATAATAAAATTAAATTCATTAATTAATATTTCTAGGGACTATTATTTATTTTATTAATGTATTATAACCTTATTATGATTATTCATGAACTTTTTGAAGGGTTAAAAGGTTCAATTTTATTGTTTTTTTCATAGGTTTTCATGATTGGTTTACCTATATACGTGTATTGAGAAATATTTAAGATGAAAATGGTTTTCAGTATTTAATGTTATATGTTATTAATGATCATAAAAAATATTACCTAGTTATAAAAATTTATTTTGTTATTTTGTGTGAAGATGAACCATTATATAAAACTTTAATCATAACTATTTAATTTAATTGGAGGTTTTTTTATCACATCGAACTCATTTTTTTTATAAATTAATATCATGTGTAAAAAATATTGCAGAAACATAAATTAGAAATTAAAAATATATAATTGTCTGGTTCGACAATAAAATGGACTCATGGAAAAAATTTAAGACAGAAATAGAAAATTAAACCCCGTTATCCTTGAATGTGATAAATTAACACATCATAGATGGTGTTTTAATTTCTAGTATAAAATGAGGGAAATAGAGTGATGATGATGAAATATTACTTTTTCATAACAAAATTATAGCACATGTAAGGAAATGGATTTATAATAACATTTTGATTATAGGAAATTTGGAAATAAAAAGAAAAGAAAAGAAGTTTAATGAAAATAAAAGAATGGAAAATACAATTTACCTCTTGAATATATCTTCCTCGAGAACCTCTTTAGGGAAGATTATATGTTTTTTTAATAGAAATGGGGTTTTGGATGGTGGAAAGGATACTAGGGAGACATTTGAGCTGATTTAGGACTAGGAACATGGCTTGAGAGGAGTGAAGTCAAGAGGGGGTGGGGGTTATGGTGGTTTTTATAGTGGAAGAGGGGAGGGGTTTCCTATTATTTAAATCATTATTTTAATATTCTTTCTCAAGAAAATGAATACTATTGATTATTGTGAAACAAATAGTAAAATGAGTATATTAGTTCAAACCAAATTCCATTTACATAATCCATGACTCATGTATGATGCAAAAAAATCATTTACATAGCATTTATCATTGATTATCGAATTTTACTATTCATAAAATATTCAAGTATTTTAAAAAAATCCAAAAGATTACCCCATCCATTTATCAATAAGTAGAATTCAAAAATTAAATCCATTTTATGGAAATATGTTTATTATTATATAAAATTTAATGTTTAATTAAAATATTTATTTTCTTGAAAAAATAATCATTAAAATTAAAACTTCATTTTCATCACTTTGAAAAATTAATTACTATCATTTAAAATTATAATATAATAATTATTCATCAAAATAATTAGTTAGAAACTTATATTATGAAAATAAATTTTCTTTTATATTATCAAATTAATCGTCAATTTGTAATTAAATATATATGAATCACAAAAAAACTAACACTATGATATAATTATATCATATTGTCACTTATAAGATGGATAACTTTTTTAATACATTCATTTATAAGGTTACATATTCACATGGATGATTTTAATATTAATAAGGTTTTTATTACTATTTATAAAGGTAACATTACCATTCATAATGATCAGTTACTATTTCATCAGTATAAGTTTCTTATCATCATAGATACCTTTGATTGCACTCATTCTTTATTTATAATGACTATATTGTGTTCTATTAGTAATCGTATGTGATTATAATATAATACATTATTATAAGAAGGAAATTTCATTGATAGAACATTGGGTCATTCCAAATTCTGATGGGGTTATCCCATATAAAATAAATCTAAATTAATGTGAGGGATTATAATAATTTATTTTTTAGGGGATTTTGGAAGTGTTTGGCTGATCCAAGTGGTCCTTGATGTCCGATGAAATCAAAAGAAGTTGTTCAATTATATAAGAGAGGGGAGTGTAACTCTTGTAATTCCTAAAAATATTAATTTAATATAAATTAATTTTCAATTAAAAATTTTTAAAAACTAATTTATTTATAAGATACGATGTGTATGGGAAGAAATTATCCCATATAATTAAAATTTAAAATTATTTCAATATTTTTTACCCTTATATATTCTAACCACTCGTTATCCTCTTCACACATACGATGAAAATTTATGTAATTCAGTCATCAAATAAATTTAATTCAAGAGTATTTCCCTTTTTATAGTTCTTATAAATTTTTTAAAAATTTATTTACCTATTTTACCCTTAATGGTGAAAAAAAATTACAAAGGTTACTATTCATATTTACTAAAATTTAAACAAAAATATTTAAAAAATTTGGATCTGTTGATTCCAAATAATGGATTATTTTTTATAAATTCATTACATTAAATTAATATTATTTACTTTAATTTTTAACCATCCAGAAAAATGAAAACAAATTATTTGTCACAATTTTTTTAAGTGTAAAATGTTTTTGAACTAAATCGAATTATAAAATTCATTTTAATATTCATAGATGTTTTATTTTAGAAAAAAAATGAAATAATAAAAATTTTAAAATAAATAAAAATATAATTTTATTATATAAATACCTTAAATTAAAATATATTTTTCAATAAAAATATGTATATTTCAATATTAATGAAAAAATCAATATTTTTTAAAAATTATCAGAATTTCATGTTAAGATAATTTTGAAATTATGATTTCATAATTGTGGTTATTTTTTGAAAATTAAAATTCATTAATTTTTATATAAATATTTTAGATAATACCATATAATAAAAATTTAATTTGGTTAAAAATAAATCTCTTTTTCTTTTGTCCAAAAAACTATGCATCATTTTTATATTGAATATAAATCCATAAAATGTAACTAATGATTATACGAAAACATTTTATATAAGGAATTAATAATTTATTACATAATAACAACTTTAATAATTTGATCCTCATAATTTTATTCATATATTGGCCAAGAGGGGAAATGTTTCCCTTGTTGCGTTTTCATATTCACATGTTTCTTCTTCCACCATAGGTTTCTCCAAAAACTATAACCTATTGAATTACCTTATTTTAGAATATTTATTCTATATGTTTATAATATTCAAAAGGTGGTTCTTAATATGAATGGTTTTTTCCGAACGAAACTAGTTCAAGGATTAACAAATGATATGAATTTGGAAATTATTTCGTCAAAATTGAAACATGAAATACATTCTGTATCTAGGATAATGTGAGAAGAAAAGAGGCTAGATATATAAATGATCCTATAATCTATAGGATTAAGAATGGCTTAATGATACATGAACAAAACATCTACATTTTAACAATGGTCATAAAACTTTTCTATAGGGACACATTGAAATAATATAATCACCCACCTAAAAAGATATATATTACTTAGGGTTTTCTACATAACATATCATTCCACTCGGATATATCCACATATGTTGTTGAATAAACTATACCTTCTCTTCCATATTCTATATAAAATAAGGTCTCTTAATCCCCATTTCAAAAACATTATTCCAAATATCCAGAGTATGATACCTCTTTCCATATAATTCCAAAAAATGCTCCATATGTATACTGGAATAAAAAATTATATTATATGAAAAATAAGCCGAATAAATATATTTTCCCAACATTACTAGTAATACATTGAACTAAATAGAAGAAAATTTAGCTGTTATAAATTATTCATTGAGACTATCAATCAAATTGCGGAATAAAAGATGTACAAAAAATTAATTCAGTACCTAATAACATAGATATTCCTACAAAATAATTAGAAGAATATTTTTTATCATGGTTAGAGAAAATGGAGAGTATAAGTCCATATCTAATAAATTTATCCTTGAGATATTATTATAAAATATGACCCAAATACATATTTATCTAATTATAAGGAATTTTTTCTATTTATTTAACTAATCAAAAATAACCAAAATTACATTGTTTCCTCAATATATATTTGAAAATCCAATCATAAAATCCATTGATATATTTTATCAATTCGAACCCAACACATGAAATGTTTGACACATTGCCTTCATTATTATTTTTCTTCCTTAATAAGTATACATGTAAAATATTTCCAGGTAAATTCATTAATATGTATTTCCATACTAACCCACTAGTAAAAATTAGGATTTATTTTCCATATTAGTGCTTCTAGGATGAAAGTAAAATGGAGGACAATGTTCTTCACTGAATAATTATTTCATCAACTGAGGAATACCAGACACACATTATTTATTTCCAAATCTCAAAGAACCCATTTTTTTATCAAAAATAATCTTGAGTAACATACCCTTCAAAAGGTATTATACCTCTATCTACAAATCAAGATCCGCTTTATGAGATTTTTTAATTCTTAAATGAAAATTTTACTTCATGTAAACTAGAAAAATTGATAAAATCCTAGAATGAAAAGAATATATGAAAAAAATCGTGATATAATTGAAATAATGTTCAAGATGTATATATAACATAGTTAATTTAGAAATATTTTTCTTATTAAAATCATGACCTACTTTATTTTCTATTCAAGAATGATAATGAGACTTGTAATAATAATCCTTGATTTGTTCCATTCTATTTTTATCACTTTATCAATTATTTCAATGTGAATCCATACTTCAAAATTCATTGATTAATATAAATATCACAATAAAATCCATATATATGATGCATCAATATTTTTAGAGAAAATATCACAGTAACCAATTCCAAAACATATGTAAGTTAGTTTAACTTATAAAGTTTAAACTAACATAAAAAATAAGCAATTACCTAGTCATTATACACCATGAAAAACCATATAACATCAATTAGAAACCACTATGGAAGAATATTTTTCCATTTTAAGAATGTAAGTATTAATCTAGAGAATTAAATAATATTTATTTTATTTATTAAAAATACTAATAAAATTATTTTATTAGGATTAATTTAAATTACCTTTTAGTTACCAATTTCACTATCTTAGATATCCCAAAAAAGGTTTTGAAAAAGCATTTGTAGTAATCCTCCAATCCAAGAAAACAATCAATTTATATGATAATTGTGTGAAATTACTATTAAAAAAACATTTATTTTAGTATGGTCAAAATTTATGACATTTTTAGAAACAATATTACAAAGGAATGGAATTTTTCTAATAAAGATTCGCACAGAAAATATTTTCTATGTTGTTTGTCTTCTTTAATGGTCTTAAAAACAATACATAGGAACATTTCATGTTGCTATTGACTTTTATAATATACCAAAATGTCATCAATAAACATAACCACCTTCTTATATATTAACTCATGGAAAACACTATTCCAAAAGTCCCAAAATATAGATGGTACATTGGATAACCCATGTGGTATAATTAACAACTCATAATTCTCATATCTCATATGAAATTCAATCTTTTTAATATCTCTCTTCTTCACTTTCAACTGATGGTTGCTATAACTCAAATAATCCTTAAAAAAATACAGATCTCCCTAGGAATTATCAGAAAAATCATCGAAATGAGGAAAATGATACATTTTATTAACAATGTTATTATTCAAGATCTATAATCAATTAAAATTATCATTTAAAAATATTATAAAACAAATAAAAAGAACAACATGCAGAATTACTAGGATGAAAGAGACATTTATCAACTAATTATTTATTTTTTGTTATTTCCACAAGTCATACTTGAGAAAATCGATATGTTTTTTTTGAAATAATCATAGCATCAAGTACTAAGTAAACAGAAATCACATCTTTCTTGTTATAGAATAACACAAGGTAAATAATCAAAAAATACATTCACATATTCAATTACTATAGATAATTAAATAATATGTACATTTTATTTCCTTCCAAAAATACTAGGATTGTAATTTTAACTGCTATATCAGATCAATTGTTATTATTCTTGGTAGGTTATCAATATTGTGAGATCATTAATTTAAATGTTCATTGTTCTGTAATGAATCTTATCATGATAAAATAAAATCCAATCCATATAAAGAATAATAGAAAACATTATTATGGGTATTTGAAAAATATTATTAGGAAATAAATTCCCAATAACAACAATATGAAGGAATTAATAAATCATTATTTCATTTATACTTCCGCCTAATGTTTTTATTTTTTTTTATTTTCATATGTGGATATTCAAATTTTACATTGAAATTTATTAGAAATTAATGAATGTGAAGAGAAAGAGTAAAATATCCAAATGGAATTATTTGATAAATTTTGTAACATACTTTCCACTAATTCCCTCGATGGAAGAACAACGATCGTGGTAATAGAAATAAATTTTTCACATATTTTTATTTCTAATCATGTTGATTTCCACCCTGAGTAAGTATCTTTTGACACACATTATCATAATTTACAATTGATTATAGAAAAACAAGAATTGTTGAAGGAATACCTATAATCTTATTCTTGGAATGTTTTGTATACTTTTATTTGTAGTCGTGAGACCTGTGAAAAAACATACCACACTATTAACACTATAACGATTCTGAAAAATATTCCCAAATATTTTTTTGCAACAATAAGAACATACTGGAGGCTTAAATATAACTAAATTTCCTAAAGTCCATGATTTTATAATTTATGGATAATCCCCTTTTAAACTAGTTTGATAGGGAACGCGTACACGAATCATAGGTCTATTGGCATAATTCCTTGTACACGCCCCAAAGTCCCAGAGGGATAACTCCATTTATATGACCCAATGTTCCATCCAAAACACACAAAAAATTTTCCTCCCAAATATCTGTATCATTAATGGTGCCGAGCTCCCCTCCTCACAATTCTTATCATTTATCATTTTCCCACGCAAAGCTGCACAGTGCATAGTACCGATAGCAATTTTTATAGCCTCTCGTACTTCAATTTTGGTCATCTATACTTTATTTGATTCTAAATTACATGAAATATCTCATATGACCTACAATTTTTGGTGTTATTGGGATCCTCCATGGAATTTAATAGACCAAAGGCCCAATATCCCGAAGGCCATATGTCTAGTAGGCTCAAATCAGTGGACCAAAGGCCGAAATAGATGAATAGTTACAGCTAATGTAGTACCACTACAGTGCCTGCTACAATAGTACTACGTAACTACTGCAGTAACCCATAACATCTCCTCCATAACTATTTGATCTTAGGTTTCAGGCAGGATTACATGGTGAAATAACCCGATCTTTTATGAATAACATTATTTTTATTTTAATGTAATATTGAAAAAATGCCCATTTTTATTTTATTATTATTATTATTGAGTTATAAATGTAAATAAAGTATCATTACCATTGATAATATAGATATTTAACAGAGATCACATGATTGATATAAATTTCAGGTTTTTAAAAATAATTCTTTTGAAACTGACAAAAGATAGTACAACCTCATTCAGTAGACTTGGGAAATATGAAGCTCATTTGATAGATCTTGACAAGAGGTAGTGTCACTGGGATTCACTCTTGACCAATCCTTGGATGAGCATCAACATGTTATGCTTGAACAGAATCACCTACGAGAGAAGTTCAAGTTAATTGATATTACCACCCATGTGATGTTATCCAAGCAGCCCAAAGAGTCTATCACCATCGCACACCTTACCGTTATGTCTTATGTAAGAGTTATAAGGGTTTATGCAATATGTAATTAGGTACTTATACTTTATTCAATTTTTTATAAATAAAAGACTTATTCCATTAATCATTTTATGATAATAGGCTTTCTAACGAGAATGTTAAATTTGATAAATTGATTTTTTAGGTAAAAATTGAAATTTTTATAAATTCATACATTATTATATAAAAATAATGTATTTATTAACAATATTAAAAAACATTTAGTATAAATGATGATTATATCAGTTCATTATTTGTAAATGCAAGGTAATCAGTTTGAAAAATGTTACATTTTTATAAGATAAAACTCAAAGTGTATTTTTAATAAATATATTTTTAGGAATTAATGAAATTTTATTTAAATAACATTTTAATAAAATATTACAATAAAACTAATCTTATGAATAATAAATGAGCATATATTTTTAATGATGTCCATTGTAATATTTATTTAGGTTTGAAAACGTTTTTTCCCAAACATGTCTATTTTCTATAAATACTGGTTTGTATTCTAATATTCACCTATTTATAAAATTATTTAGATTAAATTAATAATAGTTTTGGATTCCGGATGTCGAAATTACACAACAGTAATTTTTTCATAATTTTCACAGCCAATCAAATTTCCAGGTAAAGATTAAATACCATATAAATATATAATGTGGTTTATGACATCATAATGAACCAATAGCGTTGTAATAAATTACTATAATGGCTATTATCAGCCTAATATATGTTTTCCAATTAAAATAATACCATTTTATATTTATTTTACTTATTTTCATAATGCCGTAGTGAATCCTCCAATGTGTATATTATATTTTAGGATTTTAAAATCATTTCTTTAATATTTTTACTCCCCTCCACATAAGGAAGGATAATATTTTAATATGTTTGGACATTTTAAATATAAAATATTTTTTTTCCATTCCACTTTGGAAAAAACAATTGGAAAAAACCAAGGGAAGGTTTGTGGTTTTTGATTATTAACTATATAGATTAAAAAACCTATGTTTGTGAAATAATAAATATTTCCATGCACTTTCCTATATAAACCCATGTAATATCCCACATATCTTCACTCAGAATCCATGGATTAAGTACCTACTCTTCCCTCCTAACCATATAATCCTCAAAAGGCACCAAATACTTTTGAGAAGCCCCTATTCAATCTCTTCAAGTGTCACACTTAAGTAAGGGATCTTCAACCCTCCTCTTTTATCTAGAATTATTTTCATGTTATGTATTTCAATATATTTTATTCTGATGTAAGTATAAGTTATTAAAAATCCTAATAACTGTGAATTTTATTTATAAATGACATTCTCCCCTTTCACTCTCATTTATCCCACTTATGACCCGTTATGTGCACCCATTACCATGTCGATGTTTTCGTAAGGAATTCCTTCATTTATTATTTTTTCCAAGATTATTTATATTGTTATAATGTTTTATTTTCAATTAAAAATATTTTGGTATTATTTTTAACCTCCCCCACACATCTTTCATTATTTTATAATGATTAGAAACGTCTTTCCCTCTCATTAATTCCTCCAATGTACACCTGTTACCATTCCAAAATTCTATAAGGGGTTTCTCTCTTATTATTTTCATTCAAGAATTTATTCTATAATATTTATCTAAATAAAATTTAATATGTTTGGGATATTATGTTACATTATACCATTACTGACTATTTTAATTATAAATCATGAGATACACATTTCTCTCATATTAACCAAATTTATGAATTTTCATATATAGTCGTTATGCTGCCGAATTGTCACTACTATTTTCCAAGCCAAAATCTTTTTGTATTGAATACCATACCCATTTACCATTCAATATTATTAACCTCTATAATAATATAAAAATTTAATGGTACTTACCTATTTCTATTACAAATTCCTTAATCTTTTAAAAACTTATTATGTTGAATGATTCCATGTCATCTGATCCATGTGGAACACTAATGTATGACATGAAATTTCTATAAAGGGTTCACCCTGATAGTTCACCAATGCACTGAGTAATGTTTTTTTATCATGATACACCTAAAAAATATCGGTTTACTCATGCTAATTCATATTAAATGAGGGTTTACTCATGCTAATTAATGTGAAAGGATGGTTTTCTCATTATAATACATGTGCAATGATTCTTTCCACATCTGAATATCATGTTGTATATTATTTCCACACATCCATGTAATGGTAATCATGAATTGTCATTCCTTTATGTTCATCTTTCACTTATTCTCCATTAATATGCAGATATCCTAACATGTATTGTATTTTTCATGTTATTCCCTTTTTACTCCATTATTGGGCTTTATAGCTCACCCCATTCTTATGTACTTCCGAAGGTTTTCCACTGAAGACTTAAGTACTAAGGAATGAGTTGGTTATGTAAAATATGATTTTAATAAAGTTATATTATTTTTTGCTTTAAATTTTTATTGAATTTTACAAATTTCCAATGAAATTAGACCTCTCGATCATCAGAGTTGTCTTAAGTGAATGATTAGAAAATAAATCATGATTAAGTGTGTAATAAATAGATGTTTTTATAGTATATATTAAAGGATAAGATTAGTAATTTTTGGGATTAGAGTTATAAATATATATAGTGAAATCCTTAGGGATAAGAATGAGTATAAAAAATAATCACTAAATTTTGGTGAGAATATAGTATGTGGTTTATCAAAAAGATACATCCATTTATGGATACGAAGAAGTAGAGGTGCATCTGGAATAATTGTATCTAGGGGTAAAACATGAAAACACTGTTTTGATCAAGACACAAATGGGAACTGGTGCACCAAAATGTTCCTTGCTGCACTATTGTCTAGACACTCTCGAGGTACATGGTTTGGTAAATTAATAAGATTAGTATGAACCATTATTATAGGGAAAAATCATAATGCCTTAATATTATATGTTGTCATATAGATCATGGATAACTTATATTGAAGACTATAAATTTATATGTTAAAGAAATCTATGTAATTTATAAGTTATCCCTTTTTTTCCTTGTATTTCCCTTATCTATTTAATAGTTTAAAATATATAATGCTAATATTCTTTTTATCCTATCCAATGCCTGGTAATAGGGGGACTGAGGATAAAAAATGATGGAAATATCAATGTGATGACTATTTTAATTAGATTCCCAATCTGATGGGAGTGAGAATCATCAAATTTTTTAAGATACTCTCTCGATTAGCTGATGTTTTTTATTGAATCACATGTCAAGAGGCACATTCAACCTCCCCTAATAAAGAACATGCCAAAATTTATAGATTCATGAGAAAAATGCCTCTTACATTAATGGATCATTTGATCCATCAATTTCCATACAATGGATCAACACCATTGATAATATATTCTTCAAACTTCAATGTTACAAATAAGAAAAGGTTCTTATAGGTGCTAATCGCGTGGACGTTGAAGCTAATCGATGATGTACATTGATAAAAAATAATTAGCCAGAGGAATAGATCAAGGCTTTGGAATGGAAGTTTTTTTGGAAAATTTGTTTTGATAAATATTTTCTTCGAACCCTCCGACTTATGATATAAAGTAAATTGCTTTACCTAAAGCAAAAAATATGATTAATCTATCAGAGTGTATGAGGAAAACATCCTAAGGGTTTCATGATTTTCCTTTATCTCTATTTTACCCTCAAATTCAATGTTGAACTCTTATTTGGTGGGCTATAACCTAGCCTTCGGAATGCCCTAGTGATCTGTGACATTGATATCTATGAAGAAATTGTCTAATGTTCCCTCAAAGTCAAAATGAAGATAATGGAATCTCAGGGGTATCATAGGGCTTAGAAGAGGAATGAGGACATTAATTCTAGTATCCCGATGGATAAATCCAATTCTGCTATGAAATTCCAGCACCACACATTCCAAAGGCGAGGAAAGAAGTATCTTGGAAATTGCCTAGAGGGGCCGATGAAATGCATTAATTGTGGAAGAAAAGGGTACCTGGCCATTAATTGCTGATAAAAAACCCACTGTTGTGATAGAGGAGAGGAAATCTCTATTTGAACATCAACACATTTTTCATTTGTAAAACTATAATGTAAAAGCATAGTTTACAATACATTTCCCTAACACAAGGGTTTTTTGAGGAAAACAACAACCTAAAAGGCAATAGTGGTGAGATTTTTCTATAAATGCTACTGAAGTGAATCCCAACAATTAAGTGGTGACACTTAATCTAGATATTCGTTCTATAATAGAGAACATAATGTTTTATTATGAATCTATGTGTTATTTTATAACCTGGAAGTTTATTAGAACAATCCAAACCCCACCACAAATCATCGAATTAGATATGTCAGTGACAACGGAAAATGGGGAAATTATTTCATACCATGAATATAAATCCTACCCTATCACAATTAATGGGTTGAACATCCCAAAGATCCTCATCATTATTTCATAGGTGTAATTTGATATAATTATTAGCATGGATTGACTTTCCTATATAGAGGTAACATAAATTTTCATAATGGGGAAATCACACTCAATATAGTGAATCAACCCTTTATTTTGTAAAACTACAGGGAGGAAGATGAATCTTCTTTAGAACCATCATCTCACGAATGTATATTACTTCCAAGTGAGATTTTTTGTATTTATTAAATTATTTAGTCGAAGGAAGGAATCATCCTCAAAGGGATTTATATTTTAAGGCAATTCGATAATGTTTTTGCAGAGGAATTTCTTAATCGTCATCCTAGAGGAGATATTGAATTCTTGATTGATCTCATACTTGGGGAATTTCCAAAATCCAATACTCTATATAGAATAGCTGTTACAGAGATTGGGGAAATAAAAATACAACTATAAGAGAATCTGGATAAAGTGTTTAAATGACCATGTGCTTCCCCATGGGTTTCACTAGTCCTCTTCGTCAAGAACAAGGATAGGTCATTGTGCCTTTGCGTTGATTATTGTGATCTTAACAAAATCACAATAACGGAAAAGTATCCTCTTCTATGAATTGATGACTTGTTTGATCAATGATGTAGAGAACAATACATCCCAAAGGTGGATCTGGAGTATGGATATTACCATTTAAGGGTGAAAAAGAAGATATATAGAAGACATCATTTTATACAAGGTATTGGTTCTATGAATGCATAGTAATGCCTTTTGGACTCACTAATGATCCATAAATTTTCATGGACTTGATGAATAAAATCCCTAGATATTACCTCAACATATTTGTGGTAGTCTTTATCAAAAATATTCTATTATACTCCAAAACCATGAGGGAGCATGAAGAGCATCTATGAACTATGCAAGATAGCTTAAAAAAGGTGATGATTTATGACAAATGAAATTGATGAATGGTCGAGGCCAACATCTGTGACATATATCCGTAGCTTCCTTGGGTTAGATGGATATTATCACTGATTAGTGAGAAGTTTCTCAGGATTGTGAAACCCTTTTACCAAGCAAACTCAGAAGGGATTCTGTTATATTAGAATTATAAATGTGAAGAGATATTCATGTAGTGAAAAAGGAATACTATAACTGTTCCCATGCACTCATTACACACAAGTGAAGAACATATTGTGGTATTTAGTGATGGTTTGAAGAAGGTTCTCTATTGTGTGTTGATGCAAAATGACAAAGTCATTGCCTATGCTTCAAGGAAATTTAATCTTCAATAGAAGAACTATCCACTAAATGATCTGGTTTTGTATACATTTATTTTTTCATTGATAATTTTGTGACACTACCTCATTGTGGAAAATTGTAAAATATATAAGGATCATAAAATACTCAAGTATATATCCTTATAAAAAGAGATGAATATGTTCCAAAGAATATGGTATGTACTGATCAAAGACTATGATTGCTCAATCCATCACCACCATGGGAAATAGAAAAAGGAGGAATATGCTTGAGTAGAACAGAACCAGTGATTCTATCATTGATGATATTTGAAAAGGATCCACTCATATTAGATTTGATGAAGATGGACAAGAAAATCATAAATAAGGGAAAACCATCAATACTTTCACAAAGGATTTCGCAACCGTCTCTTCTTTAAATGTTAAAAGATACTCAAAAATATGATGTGGGAATTTAGAAGAAAGATGAAACTAATTGGAAAGATAATTCCTCAAGGATCAATGTTAATGAAGAAGGAATTGTGAGATTTGGGTCAATATTCTGTGTTGCAACAAATCCAGAGATAATGAACAAACTTTTGGATTATACACATAGTTTTAATTTCTTTCATCACCATGGAAACACAATGATGTATCAAGATCACCAAGAGAAATATTTCTAGGATAACATGAATAAGGATATAGATCTGTATACATCATAGTGAAAGGTATGTCAACAAGTGAAGGCAGAAAGAAAATTGTCTAATGGGATGATGCAACCATTACCCATTCCAAGATGAAAATTGGAGAACATCAATATTGAAATTATCACTGAACATCTGAAGGTATTCCAAATAAAAAATGCAATATGGGTTCCTCTAGATCATCTTTCAAAGACTAAAAACTTAATTTCAATTAGATTGGATTTCTAATTGGATCAACTAAAACAGATATACATCAGAGAAGTTGTAAGGCCACATGGTGTACCACTATCAATAATTTTTGATCGAGATCCAAGATTCACCTATATGTTCCAAAGTGTATCCAATACACTCTAAATATTTATATAATATTCAATATAACATATAATCCTCAAACTAATATCCAATTTGAATGGACAATTTAGACTCTTGAGAACATGTTATGAGAAAGATACTTGGACATCAAGGGTATATGCGACCGACATATTTTTTTGGTGGAGTTATCTTACAAAAATAGTATCCACTCAATTATGCAAATTTATCCTTATTAATACCTCTATGGGAAGAGGTTTAAGAACCCCAAGATGTTAGGATGAGGATGGGGATCCAGAAAATCTAGGTCCAGAAATGGATGAAGTAGTGGTGGGGAAGGTTATGCCCATCCAGCAGCACATTAAATCAACTTAGATTAGAAAATAGAGCTATGCGGATAATCGTCAACAAGACATCGTGTGTGATGTTGGAAACATGGTATTCCTCCATATATTACAATGTAATAGAGTTATGATATTTGGGAATAAGAGAAAGCTTGTTCTAAGGTACATCATCCCTTTTGAGATCCTCGATTGAATTGAAGTAGTGTCTTGTCGACTAGTAATCCCACAAAACCTATCTCAAGTACATGATGTATTCTAGACACAAATCTTGTGGAATTACATACCTGACCTATCACATGGTATAAATCCATAGGTGGTACCATTAGAGAATTATCACTTCTATAAAGAGAAGTCGATGAAGATATTAGATCATAGATAAAAGGTATTAAGAAATAAGTTGAAGTCCCTTATCAAGGTGTTTTGCCAAAACCACAAGTTTGATGAATCAACATCAGAACTGGAGGATGTGATGAGGTAGAGTAACCCTCACCAAATTTAGTGTGTTAAAATGAATTTTTTAGAGATAAATTTATTAAGGGGAAATGTTGTAACAACCTTCTCATTTATGAATAAAATTATTTTTCTTTTAATGTCTTATTGAAAACATGTGCACTCTTTTTATTTATTTATTAATATTATTGAATTTAAAAGACCATTATGTATCATTACTATTGATTATATAGTAGTTCAACAATGATCAAATGACTGACATAAATTTTGGGTTTTTAAAAATAATCCTTTGGACATAGAAAAATGAGAGGATGACCGCATCCAGTAGACTCTGACTGTACGAAACTCATTTCTTGGATCATGGGAAAGATTTAATGTCACTAGGATTCACACTTGACCAAGCCCATGACAAGCTTCAACATGTTATGATTGAATGAAAATAACTATGGGAGAAGTTCAAGTTAATAAAGATAACCACCTAGGTGATGTTATCTAAGCCACCCCAAGAGTCTATCACCATCGCACACCTTACACATAGTCATTAGGAGGGAGTTTTAATGGTTTATGTAAAAAGTAATTAGTAACTTATTGTGTAGTCATATTTTAATAAATAAAAGTCTTCTTCGAGCAATTCCTTTATGAGAAAAATCTTTCTTAAAATAATGATAAATTTTATAAATTGTGTTTTTAGGAAAAAATGGAAATTGTGATAAATATATACATTATAATATTAAACTAATGTTTTTATTAATAATATTATAAAGAAAATACTTATGAATGAATATTATACCAGTTCAATGTCTGTAAATTATTAGATAATCAGTTTGATAAGTGTAAATTTGTATATGATAAAACCAAAAGTGTATTTGTTAAGGATTTATTTTAATGAATTAATGAATATTTTAATTAATTTTTTTAAATAAAATATTAATATCTAAATAATATTATAAATAATAAACGAGTATATAATTATTATGTGGTAAATTTTAATTTTAATTAAGGTTTGAAAATGGCCTCTTTCAAAAATAGTTAATTTTCAATAAATATTGTTATTTTATTTTAAAAGTAAAAATTAACATATTTAGAAATTTATTTAGATAAAATTAATATTATTATTTTAATATTGATTTCAAAATTATCCAACAATTATTTTTTCATAATTTTCTGAAACAATAATATTTGTGGGTGAAAAATAAATACCGTATAAATAAATAATGTGTTTTATAACACCATAATGACCCAATGTTGATGTAATAAAATAATATAATGGGTATTATAGGCCCTATATATGTTTTCCCATTAAAATAATTTAATTTTAGATTTATTTTACTAATTTCATAACTCCTAATTGAATAATCAAATGTTTATAATATATTTTATTAATTAAAATTCATTTCATCAACAATGTGTCTCACATCTACATAAGGGAGTATAATTTATTAATATGTTCATCCATTGGCCATATAAATTTTTTTTACTACACTTTGGAAAAACCCATTCGAAAAAAACCATGGAAATGTTTTTGGTTTTGAATATTTAATTACATAGATTCCAAAACCTATGATTGTTAAATAATATAGAATTCCTTCTAATTTTCTATATACAACTTCCCAATATTCCACATATAATGAATAAAAATACATGAATCACGTTAATACTCTTACATATCCTCTATAGAATGCTCCCAAGGAAACCCAATATCTCTAGAAGTCGCTCTTAAACTCTTAAAGCCACACAGTCATGTAAGCTATCTTTTACCATTCTATTTTATCTAGAATGATTTTCATGTTATGTCTTTTAAAATAATGTATTATTATGTTAGGATATGTTACTAAATATCCTACAAAATTCTCATTATATGTATAATTTATGAGAGCCCCTTTTAATCTTATTTATCGCATTTATGAACTATTATGTGCACCTATTACAATGTCGACATTTTTCAAAAGGGATTGTTTCATTTCTCATTTTTGTCTATGTTTATTTACGTTGTAATTACCTTTTTAAAATTAAAAAAGTTGGGGTATGATTTCTCACCTCCCCCATACTTTAATTTTAATGTTTAAATGATGAGGTACCCCTTTCTCTCCCACTAAATCCTTTAATGTACACTCGTTACCATGCCGAAATTCCGTAAGGGATATCTCTCTTCTTATATCCATTCTTGCATTTCATCTATTCTACGTAACTAAATTCCACTTCATATTTTTGGATATTTTTTTACAAGATACCCTTACATTATATTTCATGTATAAAATATGAGAGACCCATTTCTCTCTAATCATCACAATTTATGAATCTCTATATGATGTCATTATGCAGCTGAAATTGCACCACGATTTTCGAATCCAAAATCATCCTGTAGTGAATACCATACACATTTATATATCTAATGTATTAACCATTATGAAAATATACATATTAAACGGTAATTACATGTATATATTACAAATTACTTAATCAAGGAATAAATTATTATATTGAATAATTCAATGTTAAATGATCCATGTGGCACACATTTGCATGAAATGAAAAGTTTATAAAGGGTGAAACTTGACAGAATTACAATGAATTGGGTAATGATTAGTGTCATGATACTCCATGTGCTATGAGGATTTAATCATTTTAGTTCACGTGAATTAGGGGTTTAATCATGATAATTCATGTGCTATGAGGATTTACTCATGCTAATCCATTAGTAATATGCTTTGGCTCATTGCTAATATCAGGTTGTTTGTGGATGTCACACTTCCAAGATATGATAATACTACTATATCAGGCCTCTATGTTAATTTCTCTATAATTCTCTATTGATATTTCTATTTCCTAACATGTATTTTATTTTTCATTTTATTCCTTTTTTACTCCCTTACTAGGATTTATAGATCACCCTTTTCATATATATGTCCTCAGGTTATCCTACATAGTTTTATGTATAAAGGAGCGAGTTGGTAATGTAAACAATGTTTTCAAAAAATTTGATCAATTTAATGTTTATGTTGTTATGTAATGTTCCTAATTTCTCATGACACTATACCTATCGATCCTCATAGTTGTCTTAAGTACATTTTTGTGTAATAAATTCTTTTTAATTAGGTAATAAAGAGAAGGGTTTTTATATAGGGTGTGTTAACTACTTAGATACCACCCCAACTGTGGGGATTACTTATTGAATTCATAGTATTTTTTATATATTATTCTCACCATATTGACTGTTTCATAATTTTTTCATCTCATGGAACATAAGTTTCAGTAAAATCCATCTCAAATTTCTCAACATAACAAAGAAAATTATCCTAAAAAATAAATTCTTTGGTGGATAAGATCTTTTTAAACCTAGTTTTAATACTTTTTAAGTATGATTAATTTTATTATCATGATAAAAAATAAAATCTATTATATAAAAATTCATTATTGAATAATTTAATATATACATAGAAACAAAATATTTATCAGTTTTCATTAAATCCATGAATTGTTTTGGCATCCTAAAGAAAAATATATTTGGGAAATATTTTTATGGAAAACTTTCTAATATGTGTCCCATTATGTGGAATCAAGATCATCACCCTCTTTGGTTTTCTAAAAAAACTACCTCCATAGATTATCATGACCTTCAACGTAATAAATTAAAATGATTACCAATTGTCATTCCGAACACCCTATGACTTCAAACATATTTTTATTGAATTTATACATCCATCAGACATCAATAGTTATAAATATTAACTAATTAAAAGAGGATAATGAATCTTAAATCTGCTTACTATTTTCATTTCCTCTGTGGTAGAACTGGCTTCTTTATAATATTAATTCCACCCCCATTTATAGATTACATCAACTAAACCATCATATTATCAAAATTCTCAATTATATTTCATTCATTTCTAGGTTGGTGATTATGAACTATATCATCCTCTTGGGGAATACCTATTACAAAAATCATGTTTTCACAAAGGAAAATCATTCTGAATTTTTTTTATAAGATGAATCTTTATAATATATAATATTATATGATTTAAACATAACCATATAGTAACAAATTTGATGGATATTATGATAACATTATATTGACCAATAATGTTATCTAAACCTTCCTCTAATACCAAAATTTAAGGATCCAACCTTAAATAGTACTTAATATAGTGTCTTCATACTATATTTAATTTTATTTCTTTCCCAAAAAACATTTAGTTTTATATTTTTAAGATTTTTTTCCAAAATATTATATAAAATCCCCATATGTATATATATATAATGTGTAAACATGTAATAAGTATCCAATTTTCACATAATAAAAACTTAAAAAAATGTTTAACTTTCAAGAAAAATATTCACAATATTCAACATGATTTCTTCAATGTTTTTACCCATTGTCATGGCCTATAAAAAATATTAAATCAGGGGATGGGTATAAAAATATCATTAAAGAACACAAAAAAATTATTTAGTCTAACATGAAAAATGAAAACCCATGTAATATATACCGTTATCTATAATGTTCATTGAGTGTATGAAATAAAGCATTTCCACAGGAAAAACACACACACTATTTTCTCATTTATATATTTTAAAACCAATAAATAGATATTAAAGAACCTTTTTATAACAGAGAGAATAATTGTAATAAAATCATTTCAAAGTCCTTGAAATTTCAATAATCAGACGTCAGACCTCCAATATTATTCTCCATTGAATATAGTCATTACCCAATTAAATAGAGATCTATAATGGGTCTCACCCTTAATATATGATATATTGGGATACATTTTTTTTAATTATCTATAATGGTGAAAAAACATTTTATAAGATATACAAGGCTCACCAATTATATATAATTTGGATCAAACCATTGTATAATATGTATTAGGATCACATATTTTTTCATATAATGCTAAACTACCGTAGCACGAATTAAGCATTATATTAGATCTTATTTTCAATATAAAACCCCTTGGAAAACACATTTGATCCCATATAAAAAACATTTTGCATATCAAGGTGACATTTTATTATAATAATCCAATACCAAAATTACTAAAAAAATGAAATAGGGTTTTTATATGAATAAAATATCAATTGAAAATTCCTAAGGAAAATAGCCTCACATATTTTTTAAAAGAGGGTAATTAAGAAAATATTTTAAAAAACATTGTAAACACATAAACGAAGACACACAAAAATGATCTTTCATGAAATCATGAAATTCCCTTCATATTGTATATGTAAAAATATACATTCCACCTGAACTTTGTAAAAATATTTGAAAAAGGAACATTAAAATATGATTTTAAAAAGAAACCCCTTACCATTATGAAGACATTTGAATCATAATACCAATGAAAGAATATCATTAAAAAAACATAAAATACAATGAGTATAGAGAAATTAATTATATAACATTTCAATGAGGTTTTATATACATCTCATAAAATAAGAAATGTTCATAACATTAAAATATTCCCCAATGAATGAAAATGGAGACAAAGTCTCTTACCTTGAGTTCAAATCATCACGTACGTTTTTTATCTCCATGAATAAAAAACTTGTCTTAATGAATTAATTTATTGAGAACATTTTTAAGTTTATTAGTCCATTTATTTCATTTATTTCTATGTAATATAAGATTAGATCATTAGTTTATTTTACATTGGATTTTTTAACAATATTAAGTTAATATGATGAAAATGACTAAGTAGGTTGAAAATGGAAATTATATGATTATAATAACATCTTCAAAATAATAGTCCTGAAATAACTATCATTTCTAAAAATCAATTATAATTATAAATCCAATCCTGATAAATTAATATGAAAATGAACATTGTTACAATCATGGAGATGGTATGCCATATGTATGTATGCGTTACTTGTCCATTTTTCAACAATCAATACGAAAAGAGGGTAAGTATTAAATTATATTTAAATAATGATAATAATATAATAAATATTAAATTAATTCTGTAAATATAATTATATATATATATATATAACATCTAAATGGTTTCTTGATAAAAAAACATGTATCTTTGTGTAGGTGGTAGTCCACACGTACACATGACCACCATCATATTTTTTTATTTAATGGAATGTTATGAATAAAATTGATATATTATCTTTTTAACGATAAAAATATCTTTAATATATTATATAAAAATTATTTACATCATTATATTACCTCTATGAGATATTGTCATGGAAAAATAATTACATCGGCTCATGTGGTGGTATCACACTGTATACATGAATGAATGTATCATTTTCCATTTAATGGTAGAGAAGTGTGATATTAAAATAATAATATCTCACTCTATGGAGGATAAATTGTTTATTATTTTTTATGGTTTAGTAATATTTAGTGGATGTGGAATAGGAAATAAATTGAAACACTCAATTTAAAATGATTAATCTTCTTTTAAAAACCTACTTTTTATAACAACTTTAGACTATTAAGGATGGTGTTCTACCTAGAAACGTTATTTAGATCAATTGGGGTGCTTCTAAAAAGGTATTATAATAGTTATTAGATGAAAATGGGTTTTTGTGTCTGGAAAAAGAGAATAAGTGGTTCCCCTTTATAAGAGAGGGTATGGGAACTCTTAGAATTCAAAAAAATATTAAATTAATTTTCACTTTCAAATGATTCTAAATAGATTTATTTATAATATATAATTAATAGGGGTCTATATGACCACATAAAACTCAAATTAGATATGTTTTAAATATATTTTGACCTGTATAATTTTATAACCCATCGTTAACCCCGTTACAGTTACCGTGAAAATAATTATTTTAACAGTTTGGGGGTAAATATATATACAATATATTAAAAAACAATAAAAAATGAGCGATGAAAATTATTTTAAACATTACCCTTTTAATTTAGAAAAATATAAAATATTTAGTAATTCTATATAATTTAATCAAAATTATTTATTTTAAAATATCATTAATGTAATAATTTAGAACTATGTTTAAAATTAATTTTAAAAACATCAAGAAACATGGTAATATTCTAACCAAATATTTTAATATATTCATAACATGTAATTTAAATATATTAAATTCAATTATCACATTATTTATATTTAAATATATTACTTTGAATTTATTAAATATTTTTTTATTTTATATTTCCATTATTTGAATAATTATTACATCAATGTTGTGTAAATTTTTTAGGTTATTAATTCTTAAAAAAATTAAAAAAATTTACAGTCATGAAGATAAATAATTTATATATTAAAATAATATTTATAACAAAACATTTTCTTTGGTAATATCTATGTTTAAAATAATATACTTAATACAAGAGTAATTATTTTGAATTTTCACTAAATAAAACATTATAAAAGTTTGAATTCTCATTTAAATTAATAAAAAATATCATTTAATTATATATCATATGATTATGGGAGAAATTTAAAAATAAAAGAAAATTATAGAATGTTTTGGCGGCATTTTATAGTTTTGTCAATTTTTATTTATCTTTACTTGCTCGTTTTATACTTTATCATATTAAACAAATTACTAAAGTTACTATAAAAATTGAAACAAATTGAAGTGTCAAATTCACATAATATGGACCCACAAATTAAAAATATGATTTCCATTTTTCTAAATTCAAAGAACAAAATTATAATAATTTAATTTAAAATTGATTCATAAAACCACAATGGAAAACAATTTTTTATGAAAAATGTCATTTTAAAATAAATAATGTTTTTATGCACAATTAATTTATATAATTTATATAAATAATCGTAATTGGTTTCTTTTAAATTAAATTTCACTAATAAAATTTTGGAACTATATTAACCTAATTTTTTATATATAAATATTTTAAATGAAAATACCATTTTTAATAAAAATCATACTCTTCACTATTCATTGAAAAATATATAAAAATAATAATAAAAAAATAATCTTAAGATTATTTTGTAATAATGTATTCATAAATTAATATAGTAATTAAATATTAAAATTCAATAATTTGTAAATATACTTTAAATTAAAATAATATAATAAAAATTACTTTTTGGTCGGAAGTACAGAATTTTTCCTTTTTGACTAAATTTTTTTCAATATTTATATAAACAATATAAATATATAAGATATATATAATTAATATTTAAAATTTATTTTCAAAAAAATTACCTATTATGTCACACTATTCTATTTTTCACATGATTTTTTTTCAAGTAATCCACATGTTTCTCTTTTGTTGTATGAAATACTTGTTTTTTTCACCGTTATCAACGAATCAAAATTATATGTAATTTTATGGAATGAAATCTTAATATTATTAAAAATTATAAAGATTTCATATGATAATGATATGATAATATTTGTTATGTGAGTTTATTATAGGATTTATATATCATGTTATAGGAAGAGTTTATTCATACATAGGTTCTTGTTATAATGAGCCTAATTTTTGTAAAACATACACAACCCTTATAATTTTTTTTAATTTTATGTAATAAAAAATATTAACATAGAAAAACATAGATATATATTTAATAGTTTATTCATTTGTATCGATTTTGAAAATATGATTACAAATATATTATAAGGTATTCTAATTTTTTTATAAAACAACTATTTTAGATGGACTTATTGTTATAAATCCAACTGAAAATACATATCATTGATATATAAATACGTAATAATAAGATTAATATCATGTTACCATTTTCTACTTACATAAACACTAATAACAGAATAATAAATATACAATTTATTATAACAAATTTCAAAAATATTGAATAAACTAAAATAATGAATATAATTCATTTACAACTTAAGTCCAATTGTTTCAAAAAACAATAAAATTTAATTAGTTTGTATATATATTTTAATTTATAAAGATAGACAAATTTTAAAATAATGATACATTTAGGAGATTATTTCTCACATCCAATAGTTAGAGGGATTTGTATTTAATGAAATATAAATATAAAATTCAAATATTTAATGATGGTATTTATAGTAATTAATAATGAGATTTTCATAAACCCTCCCTCAATAGTATGAATTATGCTCCCTGAAAATATCTCATGTTTCCTTCTTTAATGTTCCCAATATTTCAATTCAAATTTCCTACATCAATATAATCTTTTCACTGATTCATTGGCCTTAATAAAATTATACATGGATGTATTGGAGTCATTATTAGTAGTAAATAATTTTTAGTATTTTTGACATAACGAAATCAATAATATAATAACAAATCATACAATCTATGAAATTTCTATGTTCAATACATAATGGTTTCATCAATAAAAGGATTTAATTTAAAAAAATTAAAACATGAATTCATTTTCGTAATGAAATATATGCATTTATGTTATTAAAAATTCATATCATATTCACACAATGTTTTCGTGCTCCATTAAAATTGCATGGTTTGGTTTTTGAAAAACCAAGTATCTCCAAAAATCCATACCAGAAGACACATTATGATCTATAACCACTAAATTACTATAAAATAATTTGTTTAATAAATATTTAAATTATAAATATTTTTTATTCAATAGACATATTATTTAAAATTCTAGAAAGGAAAATACCTCAAAAACAACTACCATTATCATTTTCATGACTTCCAATTTTATCAAACATTTAAAAATATCATGATTAACCATTCCATAATGAATCCTATAAAATATTATTGTTTCCATTAAATATTTTCCTAAACTATATTGTGGTTTTTCATCCATTTTCCTATAGGTATTATCTCAAATTCCTACAAAAACATTTATTATAAAAAATGGGGGTTTTACCATCATAAAAATATTTTATAAATCTTAATGTGTTTTTCAATGGTTTCGTTAGAAACATAATGACATTATTCTTCACATGATATCATGAATCATGATATATAGTTTCATATCCAAGATTTTTTACAATATAATATTTGGGTTTCATACCTACAGTGTCATATTTTCAAACTTTTCAATGTAATCCCTATATATATATATATTTAATTTTGTAATCTATAACATATATAATAATATAAATTCATTTTAATCCATTTATAATATATATAATACAACATAATCAAGATTAATCAGAAATAATTTCTATTTAAATGATTCTGCAGATAAATATCACCAGATCATATTTTTTCATTATTGATATTTTGAAATTTCTACTAAATTTATTTAGAATAAATACAAAATATTCCATTATTGAAAAAATTATTATATGACAATATAAGAGTGGAATTTATAGATTACCAATAATCCTCAATATAATTTTTCTTCAAAGGACGTGTTTTTTTTCAATAAGAAACATATCTATTAAATAACCATACCAATTGACAATATATTAAAAAAAAATTCTATCATCCATAATGTATAATTCTTCCCATAAAAATATGAATACAATATTATATACCGAGTACATATTATCTATAGAAACATAAAAGTGAAAAAATTAGTGATAATATATCTGTTATACTCAATAATATAAAAAAATATAGAATACAAGATCTATTAATAGAATATGGTTATCAGGTATGATATTAACTGATCATTGAGTGTGGGGAACTTGTTTTACCATTTTTTAAATTATAATTAACTAAAATATTGGTACTAGTTAATGTTAATTGAAATATCATATCATTTATTACATTACCTCACTTGAATAATGAATATTATACAAAATATATAAGTTTAATGTTATTTCAAATTTGACCATCAAAATGTATGACTATATAATATTTTGTGATCATTATCATCTAGGATATGATTTATTTGATAATAATGAGAAGATAAATTGAAATACAGTTTTGGAATTCACCATATTTGAAATAATATCCATATAATCTCTCTAAAATATTATAGGCCAACCACAAACTTAGAAAAATACAGAACCTAGAAAAATAAATATTATAATTCAAATAATACACTATTCATTTGTATGAATTTAATCTTCCAATTATATTTGCGAGTGAAACAATAACTACTAAGACTTCCAAATTATATCATCACAAGATTTATCATTGGGTAAAACACAATCTCAGAATACTCTAAAATATATTAGTGAATTACTTTTAACCTTTTCATAATATTCTAAATATCATTCTATTTTATAAAAAAATCTATAAAGAAATTATTTCAAATGAAAATATATAAAAATATATCACCACTCTATATATTTGAAATAATTCACCGATTGATCAATATTATATCAATAATATATCGATGAATATATTTATTAAAATATTCTTTCAATTATATTAATATATTAATGTGATATTATTTTTCCATTTTGTGTTGAATCAATAATTAAAAACACTTCATATTTAAATTACCATAATAAAAAAATTGTTATTTAAATAAATTTCAATTTGTATTTATGTTCTGTAGATATCACATACTATGTTTAATATATATATATTCAACTCTATTTAAGTGAGTTCTGTTAAATAGGACATCTTTCTGTATTTAATAACCTTATGAGTTGTTAAATAAATGATTTTATATGTGAAAAAATATTTTCATGCATTGATTAAAATAATTAGAATTTTTCAATTCCAATCAATTAACTTGAGAAACTATAAATTATTTGGGAGAAAAAATATAATAAATTTCATCATTTCTATTTGGATAATAGAAAAATATATAATATTTTATTAAATTTATAAATATGAAAACATAATCCAAAATTTAATATTTTTCAATTTTTTATAGTTTATTAAGTATCCATTATTTTATCTAAAAATATTCCTTTTTTAACTCCTTGAAATTACAATAAAATCATATTAAATTATCGTTGTTAAATTATTTTCATATTTTTATTTTTTGACAATAACTAAAATGTGCATATAATTTTATTGATTATTAATAAATTTTAAAAATAATAACTATGTTCTAGATGGTATTAATTTAATGATAAATTTTCAAAATTTTCAATAGTATAAAGTATTCATTCCCTTCATGTTGTAATGATTAATTTAAGATATCTTTTTTTAAAACATTCACTAACGATTTATCAAAATATTTTACACACCAATTAAGTTCCCTCTATGAGTTATAAATCTATATAAACTCTATAATATATAAATATTAAAAATAATATAATTGAAAATGAATTTATTCTTAATTTAATATACTCTAAATACACTTTGAATAAACAATAAGTATTAAATAGATTTCAAGAACATGTTTTCTTCACTCTATGTTAACACCTATATGTTTTATTGGATTCCAAGATATTTATTACGAGTGATATATTTCATGAAATGTTATTACTTATTAATTAAATAATATTTATGATACATATAACTTCAAAAAATATTCTATACATCTATATAAAAATTATTTTGTGTAGACCGTTTTTTTTCATTTATGTATAACGTGTTTTAAAAACGAATCTTCAATATAAAAACTGTTAGGACTAATAGGGCCCTATATACCCTGAGAGGGGGGGGGTGAATCAGGGTATTGATATTCTATTCAAAATTCTTCATGCCCCACTAGATATTGACCTCTTTATTACAAGGGTCACATTTTTCTCTTTTGTGTTAATGTTGATCATATTTTTTATCTTTATCTAGTGGCTATGCTTTAGATGCAATGTAGGGACGCAACCAGGGAGACAGAGAGATTTTTACATGGTTCACCCTCATTAGGATATGTCTAAGGAGCATACCACGATGATCTGCTGTTGTACCAAATACACTAAAACTTTCTTCCAATACTGCTCGGGCTAGATCACTTCTATTCCCATGTTTACTGCCTTTACAAAGGTTTTGGGTTGGATCACTACTTTTCCCAGGGTCACTTCCAGTTTCTCTCTCTATGGTTTACTACCGTTGGAGAGGATCACCGGCTTCCTCTTCCTCTGCTAATTGCACATGGAAGGTATCCAATCACAGTTTATAGACCTGTAGGACTCTTCATTTAAATGAATACCTGCATCCTCAGCTGTTGATGGATGCTCTGTTATAGTCCAAATTTCATCCACTGATGAATACCCCTTTTCCCATGACCACTGGGAAACTACCATTGGAATCTCTTTAGCATTGAACCCTACATCACGAAGATCCCAATTTTGCAAATCTCGAACAAGACTTCGCAAAGCTCTGCCTTTTGGCGAAGAACTCTCGCGAAGTTGAAGCCTTCACAATGCTTAGGTCGTCGCAGTGCTTCTCCCTCTTCACGAAGCACACTCCATAGAGCATGCGGCCTGGCGATGTGAACCTTTCGCAGAGCTAGATTAGCCGTCGCGAAGCACCTCTCATTCATGAAGAACACTATCTTCGCAAACCACCTTCGCGAAACGAGAGAAAAGGATTTTCTTTTGAAGATCTATCTACTTCTCTCTAGGGGGTCGACCTCTATTTATAGGTGATTCCACCGACCCTCGACTCTTCCACGCGATGTCAGCACCACGTCATCTCCAATCGCAAAGCTCCTAAATTTATGATGGAATTCAGTCAAAATCACGGAGCACAATGGAAATTTTCCAATCACAGAGCTCGTCTTAATCGTGGAGCATCACCGTTAACCATCCTTCGCATATTCACCGCGATTCTCCCTCGCAAAGCCCTTCACCGCCGCGATGCGCTTCAACTCTGCCGTTCATAATTCTTCGACATAATCACAATGAATCACCACCATCATTATTCTCGTCTTCGTGAATTCCAAACCATGAAGCCTCTCTTCATTAAATCCATTCCTTTTCCATAACTAATTATGATCTTCATGGAAATCCTATTTTCGCGATTCTCAACGACCTCCAAATTTTGGACCCCAAAAAGATGGAAAACACTGGAAAACAGCGCCACCTTTTACAACTCTTCTGTACCACCTCCAGATCGTCCTTTCCTTTAACATCGTTCTTTTGTCAACATGGATTGTCAAAAACTTCTTTGGAACTCAAAAATTTATCATGGAAACCTTCTTTTTCAACAAACACAATCAACCCAAAAATACTGCAATGTTACCTTGAAAATTTTTTCCATAACAATCTCCTCGATTGGGTTTGTTGAAAACTCTTCACAACTCTTCTCTGAATTATTTTCAGCAGTTTGATACCTCATTGTGTCTCCTTCCATCTGCTACCACCATTCGCCTATTGTGATTCTGATAGTGTTCAAGGAATCACTTAAAACATACTCTAAGCCCACATGAGCAATGCTCGGCCTGAGAATCATGAGTAGTATGAAACTTCCTCAATGAATCACTTAATGACAGACCCCAATTGTCGATTCCAAATAGATACCAATTTCTAAATTGATACCAATTTTTGAACCACACTGATACCAATTGGTGATAGCTAGACACCTTCTCACACCTTTCTAACATCACTGTTCTACTTTTATCACGATCCTTAGATATCGTGATTTCTATGCTTTGATCGACAACATCTAGATTCGTCATATTTTTTATTCTCCCCCTATCCGATTTCTCTACCCCTATCTCGATGCTCCACCTGTCAGATTCTCCCCATATCAATTATTATTTATCATATTGCCACACTGTCTCGCCCTTGAACAATCACTATGTTCTCCCCCATTGTCAATGAATGCAAAGTTCACTCCATTGCAGTCTATAATAGAGTAGAGTAAAAATATCCGAACATTTGGAAAATAAACATCATATCTCAAGGAGAGGGGGTGTCTCTCTACATCCGAATGCTTTCAAGTGGAGGGAGTCGACTGAACTCCTAGATCCGGTCGATGTCTCCCAAAAGTTTCCTTGGGTAAGTCCTTTTTCAGAATGTCTGCAACCTGTAGCTTTGTAGGCACATAATCCAACATCAAGATTCCCTACTCAACCATCTCCTTGATAAAATGATATTATATCTCACTGTTTTTTGTCCTTGAGTTATGGAAAGTATTTTTTCTGAGTTTGATACCACTTGAGTTATCGCACTAGATTTCGATCGGGGAATTCACTTCAACTCCCATATCATCAAGTTTCTGCTTCATCCATAATAATTTTGTGCATTCTAGAGTGGTATAAATGTACTCAGCTTCTACGGTGCTTAATAAAAATACAAACTTTCTTCTTGCATAGCCAAGAAACACACAATCCACCAAGATAGAAAGCACCTCCTGAAGTTAACTTCATGTCATCCGCTGAACTGGCCCATTCCGCATCAGTATATCCCAATAATTCGGATTGAGATTTTCCATTATACATCAATCCGATTTCCAATGTTCCCTTGATATAAAGAAATATTATTTTCACTGATAAAATGTGCCTTACCTTGGGATTACTCTAATATCTCTCTTTCCATCCTCATCTTTGGACAATTTCATCCGGGTAGCTAATGGAGTCTTCATCTCCTTGGAGTTTTCCACTCCAAATCATTTCAAAACCTCCTTGGCATATTTTTATTGTGAAATGAATGTTCCATTCTTTCCTTATGTCACATGTAGACCAAGAAAAAATGTTATCTCTCCAATCATATGACATTTCGAACTCACTTTTCAGGAATTCAAAAAACATTCAACACTGACCTTCATCTGATCCGCCAAATATTATGTTTTCGATATAAACCAAGGCCACCATCCTTTTATTACTATTGTTGATGAAATAGTGATTGTAATCAACTCCCACCAACTGAAAACTAAGCTTCTTCAATTACTGATCAAGCCTTGAGTACTATGCTCTGGGTGCTTGTTTCAGCCCATATAGTGCTTTCTTCAATTGAAAAAATTTATTAACATATTCATGAATGAAAAAACCATCTTGCTGCTCAATATGCAACTCTTCTTCCAGAACCCATTCATATATGATGATTTGACGTCCATCTAGTACACTTTGAAGCTTCTTTGCACTGCAACGGCTAGGAATAATCTGATTGTATCTAACCTTGCAACCAGTGAAAATGTCTCACCAACATCTATTCCCTCGACGTGGGAGTAACCCTTGCACCGTAGTCATGCATTGTTCTGAATCACTGTGCCATCTTCATTCACCTTTTCACGATAGTCCCATTTAGTCCCGATGACATTTTTATCTACTCTCCTCGAAACAATCTCCAATGTCTAATTAATTTCTGAATCGACATAAATCACTTAGGCACCCCCTGTGTTTCTTTCATCCTCAAAAAGTTCATCAAGAAATTGCTCACTATTTAATCATTTAGTGGCATCATTTCTTTCAGCTGATTTCCTGATATTCCTGCTGTGACAGGTTTGTTACTCTCCTGTAGCTTTTTGGTATCCTGAAAACTTTTAGCTAATACCACTTGATAGAACAAAATAGATAAGCATGAGATGAATGATTATTGCGACTACTCCCTGTGTTTCTTTCTTCCCTCGATAGGCAACACCTGATCTGTGTCATCCAATTATTGATTTCATGGCTCTTGCATCTGATTTCGTTATTGAATACCCCCCTATGTAATTCCATACTTCATGAGGTTAGGCCCAATGTTTAGAACCATAACAATTCTTCTCCAAAAGCATCATTTATACTAATCAGGCACTCATAATTAAGCCATTAACAAAATCTCTAACCCTAATGAGTTGAAACTCCATGTAGGAAACAAGAGATATAGTTAATAAAACAATCAATTCTAATTTTTCTCTATTTCTCCCTTTCTTCTTCAACTCTGGTTCCAAATTCGAATCAATTGAAACTCTAGAGAATATCACGTCTCCACATTGCATATTTTGACACCACTTCCCCTTGGATCGTATCTCCCTAAAACCTAAAACACATGAATCATCATTTAATAGCATTTAAATACATAGGGAGAGGGGCGTTTCTGGAATCCTCATGATGAGGATTGTGGTTGATCTTGATGGGTCAACCCTTTGATTCTTTCTTGGAGAGCATCACACTCCTTCCTTGCTTCTTCTAGCTTTCTAGCCAATTTCAACTGCACTGGACATATGACTAAGCTTTCCTTACCTGCATGCTGAGTCTTTTTCTGATATGTAGATTATGTAGGCCTAGCCTTTCTCACCATTTGTGGTTTAAACCCACCGGTACACATTTCTTTCCTTGATGCTCCACCAAAATTGAATTTCCCCTGATACCTTCTCTGAGCATGAATATCATTTCTTGTCTCCTTACCTTGATCCTTCCTCTATTTTAGTGATATTCCTCTTTCAACCACTTCTTGTGGTGCCACACGACATGAAAATCGTTCAATGCATTCTTTGTTTATTGTTTTATCATATTTTCGATTTACCAGCCTATTTCGTGTTGGTTATGGGTCCTCCACTGAACGTACATTCTTTTTACTCACAGCTGTAGTGTTTCCTCCATTTTTCATCCAAATGTTTTCACGTTCTTTCTTAGAGGGCGATTATGAGTGTGACAAAGGAGGTGACAGATACACTTTTCGTTCATCTCCATGTGATTCCCATGAGGCTCTAAAATTATTCTCTATATTTCCACATCGTCTCTAAATGTATGATTTCTCCTTATACATCACTGGAGTCAAGAATATCTTTCTCGACACATTTTCCTTTCTCGCATTATTCTTGCTGCAATATCTTTCCAAATTCCCATGATTAGAACATATGGAACATCTTCCATTAAAGGTATACATCATTTCATCATCTCTCATCCGAGAAGTTTATTCATCATGAGTTCTTCTTCTGAAATTATGTTCCTGAGCTTCATGACACTTATTCATGTTGTGTCTAATTCTTCCACAGTAATAACATCTAATGAATGCTTTCCTTTGAGAGAATCGTCTCTCTTATTTCTCAAAACGCTTCTTATTATTCTCAAATTTATCAATTTTTCTATTTTCATAGCCTGAAATGTATTCTAGAGACTCTGAACAGAAGCTTGGTGTGTGACCATAAATCCCGCAGAAATAGAACATGTCGTCACTTCTTTTTGTAGCTATCCACTTTGGACTATCTCTAGAGCCTAAATAATTTTCTCCATATCTGGAACTATTCACAAATCTCTTCTTATCATGCATGGGAGGTGATTCATCTAATCCAATGCTAGTTTTTCCTAAACAGTATCGTCTTTGATCTGAGAAAATATTTTGTTGTTTCTCCTATAAAATCTCATACTTCCTTTTCATTTTATCATCACCTTATGATGGAAAATCGAATAGTAAGTTCAGTGCATCCTCCAACTTCAGTTTTCCTTTGTCTCTTAATATCTCCATTTCCTTCTTGGATTTTTCAATCTCTTCATATAATTGTTGAATCTTCTTATCTCATGATTTGATTTGATAGTTGAGTTCTTTTCTGAGATTCTCCTAGCTACTCAACTCATCTTCTAGTTCCCATGTGAGCTTTTCAACCATGTCACTTTTCTCCTTCACATTAAATTATTATTCTTCAATAGAATCAGAACAACATGCATTATCTTTTGGTAGGATTTGATTATTATGAACTTCTCCAGACAACTATGTTTCTAGATAATCATTTATTTCTTTCAGATTCTGAACATCATCTGACTTTTGATTCTCTTCATAATCATCATTCTTTTGTTTTCCTTTCATTTTAGCCATGTTTTGTAGTTCATCACATTGAGAATAATTCTTCTGCCTTAGTTCAGTAGCCACATCAATAAGCCTTTGATTTAAGGCTCGTAGCTTGTTGACCTCAATATCCAATGCTTGGATCCAGATATCTTTATATTTAACTTCTTCATCAAATTTCTGATCCAATTTCATTGTCATATTGACAAAATCTACTCGGGGCCTTTTTCTTGAAACTTCATCATCATCAGTTGTTTCGGTACCTCATTGAAGTTCATGTACTTCACTCATTCCTTCATCATGATTGACTGAATCAATATTTTCCCTATCTTATTCATCTAGTCCTTCCTTCAGTAAGACGTTTGATTATTTTAGTTGAATCACACTTTTTTCATAAACACTTCTGCACTAACGAATACCACCCGACTTCTAATTATTCTTTGATGTTTTTCCCTTTTCCATGGCATAATATGATAAGAGCAGACGGGATCTTTATCATGAGCAATGGACTGAACCAAGTTAGAGAAAACAAATCTGATAAAAGAAACCTATCGCTCTGATACCAATTGTTAGGTCCAATAGGGCCTATATACCCTGAGAGGGGGGCGATTCAGGGTATGGATATTCTTTTAAATATTCTTCCGGCCCCACTGGATCTTGAAATCATTATTACAAGGGTCACTTTTTTTTCTCTTATGTGTTAATTTTTTATCACTTATTTATATATTTATCTGATGGTTATGATTTAGATTCAATGTATGCAAGCAACCAGAAAAACAAAAATATTTTTACTTGGTTCACCCTCACTAGGCTACTTGCAAGGAGTATACAACAACGATGTGCTGCTGTACCAAATCCACTAAAGCTCACTGCCAAAAATGTTTGGGCTAGATCACTTCTATTCCGAGGCTCACTACCTTTACAAAACGTTTAGGATCGGCTCACTCCTTTCCCAAGGGTCACTCCCTATTTTCTATCTCTGGATCACTACCAGTAGAGAGGATCAAATGCTTCCTCTTCCTTTTCTCACTACACGTGGAGAGGATCCAATCACATTTTATGGACCTATAGGTCTCTTTATTTGCATGAATACATGCATCCTCAACTGTTGATGGATGATCTATTAGAGTCAAACATTCATCCACTGATGAATATCCCTTTGCCCCTGACCACTGGGAAACTACCTTTGGAAACACCTTCACAAATAACCCTACATCGTGAAGATCCCAATTTCGTGAAGCTCAAACAAGCCTTTGCGAATCTCTTACCTTTTTGCGAAGCACTCTCCTGAAGCTCTAGACTTTGCAATGCCTTGTCTGTCATAGATCTCCTCCCTCTTCGCGAATCACACTCCTTAGAGCACACGAACTCATGAAGTGCACCTTTTGCGGAGCTAGATTAGCTATCGTGAAGCACCACTCTTTCACGAAGAACACTATATTCACGAACCACCTACGCGAAATAAGAGAAAAGGATTTTCTTTGGAAGCCCTCTCTACATATCTCGAGGAGTTAGACCTCTATTTATAGGTGATTCCACAGACCATCGACTCTTCCGTTTGATGTCAGTGCCACGTCATCTCCAATCGCGATGCTCTGAAATTTCCGCCGGAATTCTCTCAAAATAGCAAAGCACAATGGGAATTTTCCTATTGCGGAGCTCGTCGTAATCGCAGAGCATCACCGTCAACAATCCTTCTCACCTTCACCACAAAGCTCCCCCGAAAGTCCCTACCCTGCCGCGATGTGCTTCAACCCGGCCGTTCGCAATGTTTTGACGTAATCATGAATGAATCACCACCATCATTCTTCGGGTCTTCGCGAATTCCAAACCATTTAGCCTCACTTCGCCAAATTCATTCCATTGACATAACATTGTACTGCTCTTTTGTACCGCCTCTAGATCGTTCTTTCCTTTGTCATTATTCTTTTGTCAACATGGATTGTCAAAAACTTCTTTGGAACTCAACAATTCATTATAGAAACCTGCTTTAAAAACAAACACAATCAACCCAAAAATTCTGCAATGTTACCTTGAGGGATTTTTTCCCAACAAAAACGTTTTAAAAAGAATATTTATTTAAACATTTTTCACCGAAGCGATGAAATTACATCAATCCAAATTATTATCTAGTATTATATTTTTAATAAAAATTATCTAATCGAACATACTCCATGAATTAGTTTTTAAATTCCTTGTAGGATTCAAAAATGTTTTCTGTAATACAAAATATGACCTTTCCAACTCATAAAACCAAAAAGTTTTACCAAAACCAAAATCATATGACTATTTTAAAATGATTAAATAAAAATTAATCAAGTATGTAGATGGGTTAAAACTAATATTATTTCCCTCACATATAAAACTATTAATTTTTAGATCATAATATGTTAGATCATTTTCATAATCATAATAAACAACAATTTACCAGTCACACAAATAATTATGATTGTTTTAGATCCTATTTATTTATAAATTGGAAATTTTCAGAACCTTAAAAGAGGTTAGAGTACACATAGTCTTTAGGAGGGTGGAATAGAATTTATATAACCCTCTCTTCGATGAAAAATAGGTGAAATTGTCATGATCGATCATATTATTCATTCCATTTATGATATCAGCCTTTGATGAGGCTTGATCACCACTTCGTGAATCCTTGAGGGGAGTTCTATAATTCATCCTTTCATCTTCGGTGATTTATCCCTGACTAAGTTGTATACAATATTTTATATTGTATATTCTATTTTTATAATTTATTTGGCATTAATATATTTAGATATGTGTTGATAAAAAAATTGACATAATAAAATTACATAGTTTTTAGATGGTTACAATATAGAAGAAAAATTTATAGAGTAACATTGATAACCAAAATTATACAATGTCAGCAACAACATTATAAGGGTGAAATCATTATAATGGATTTTGAAAACTGATTTTTAGATGACCTTTGAATAGTGAATTGAGTTTATTTCTTCATTAAATTCATATTCTATAAAAGAGAAAATATTAAATTAAACTAAAGTGTATAGGAACATTAAAATGAAAACAAGAGTCTTAAGATCTAAAGAAATAGGTAGTTCATAGGAAACACTATTGTACAAAAAAATTAAAAGAAATTTAGAATGTCCAACTGAAAAATAAAAAATGATATGAAATTTATATATAATAAAATAAAAATATAAAATATTTGGATGTGGTTATTCATATGAAAAATAGGATATATTTCATATACAAAAATTATTAATGAATTTTATAATTTTAAAAATGTCAATAATGTAAAGACAAAAAATTTTCACCTAATAACATTTAAATATTAAATTTAAATTTTATGTTATATATATAATTTATACAATGATGAGATATTATTATTTTTTATAAAATTTTATTGAGTGAAATAAAAGTTTTATAAAATAAATATTACATGAGATAAATGAAAAATATAAAAAAAATTAGGCTTTATAAATATAAAAACTAACAAAATAGGTAATTCATATGTATCACCATTTTAAAAAGTATATAAAAAAAATTTAAAAGTAATGAAGAAACATTAAAATTAAATTAAAATTGAAAATAGCATAGAATGTTGGATGGGATACAAAATTAGAGCCTTTAAATAATTTTTATAAAGTTATCCCAATGTAATAAAAACAAACATTAATGATTTTACATAGAATTATTACATTTGATTATTATATTTTAAATAAATGGTGTCAAGTGTTATTTATAATGAACTATCAATGATTAAATGGAGCTAAAAAATATTATGGGACTCAGTTGAACCATTCTATGTGAAAGAGGCCACTGAAAATCAATAACTTCTTTTCCTGTAATATTAGGGAGACTATAACATTAGTAAATTGTCAAATTTTCCATGATGAATCATACAATAAATTATCAATGACTTGTTCATATATTGAGAATTGAAATTAAAAAATACCATATTATATATATACATGTGTTTGTGTGTGGGTTTTTTCTATATCCAATATCCTAAACATGGAACATATTATAAAATAACACATTCTTTTTGAAATACAATTAGTCATATATAATTATTTATAAACATACATTAAACTGAAAAACATTCATCATGATTGATTATATAAAAATTAAGGTTGTTTTTTAAGAATTATATAGATAGTTATATCAATACCTAGAACAGAATGATTTTGGTCAGCATAATATATATCATTTATCACACATAGTAATAAATTAATAATATTTTTTAACAAATTTTAACTGTGAAAATATTAAAGAACACTGTTTCGATCGAAATGTGGTAAATAAAGATGACATAATGGGGTTTTCACATAGTTATATTCCCCTTGAGTGAGTGTGATAAATTTAGAAGAATGTGATATTTCTTCTAAAATAACACACTACACAACAAATAAAAATTAATAATAATAATATAATGTTTTAAACACAGGGAAAAAATAAATCATATAAATACACGAGAAAATATAATGCATGATGACAAAGAAACAAAATCATAATGTCTACAAAAAAACATGATCCAATTATTTATTATCTTTATTCGAATCAATTGAGTGAAAAAATGATTCATTTAATGTTAATAAAACTACCTTAACATTATAAAAGGTAATATATATAAAATTAATAGAATAAAACAATCAATATCTTAATAGTAGGTTCAAATGGTAAAAATGATAAAGGACGGTCATGATTAAATTTGACAAAAAATAAAAAACTAATTTTAATCCTCTCTATATTATGATAAATTAAATTAAAATCAATTATATATTAGAAATATAATATATCATTTTATTAATGATAAGAAACACTAATTAATTTTATATTATTGAACCCAAGTTTTCACTGGTTGAAAATAATGTAACCACGCACCCACAAAAACACATACACCACACAATCGAGTGAAAAACACACAAATTTATATGGCACTTTTTTGATCCCCATATTAATTAGGGGACACCACCACTATGAGTTGAATGGGAATTGACCACATATTTTGGTTTTCAACTATAATAATTGGATTTTACCTACCAAAAATAAGTATTTCCATCATTTATACTCCATCTCATATATATTCCCTAAATAATTTAATATTATTATATACAAACAATTTACCTTGAATTTTAAAATCATTAACCCCAATATGAATTGAATTATTGAAAAATAACCTATAAAATTAGTGGGTCTACTCTCTCCATCACTTGTTGTCATCCATTATCCACTACTATGAAATCATTTTTTTTATAAAATCTAAGTTGGAAAATAATATATCTAACCATAAGAACCATCCAAATTATCGTTATATAAAAGGGGTTATATATAAAAATAACACACACATCCAACATTATGGCCTGATCCATATTGGGGCTCGTGCTACACCTACCTCAGGCCCACGTCACAATTCCTGTGGGTGGAGACTAGTTTGGAAGTCCTAAAAAAATAGGGATGAATTTTCTTAATAACATGTACACACACATATCCAAATTTGCGAAAACATTTGGACAATGGAAGAAAATATGAAACAATGATATAAACAAACTAAGCATGTGTGAACCACTAAAGAGTAAAAGTACAATAATGTAAACTAATAGGGGAAAAGGGGAAAATATATTCCCAAAAAGAAAATTAATAGAACCTGGATTCAATAGAAAACTGAAAATATGTGAGAGATCCCTGCCCCTAGATCCCATACTACGACCACCATATGTGGTCCAAGCAACCATTTCCATAAGCTACTATGAAGTCACGATCAACCAATCCATCATCTACACAAAGCAAGACATGTGCATGAAAATCCCACATAGGGGTGAGTATAAAAATATTCAGTAGGATGACCTCAACATGAAATGGGGGATGTGTAAGAGATACACTAAAGAGAAAACTAGTAGTTAGAACATGGTATAGTAAATAGTACAACTCAATCCAACAATAGAGTAATACAAGATCATCTAAATATAATAAGATATAAATGGTGAGATAATGAAGTTATCATCGGGTCATCGCTACATATAGTATGAGTGTTGGATTGTACAACCATGAGAATCTAAACATGGTCATCCCAAGGCATACCCTACACATCTTCACATCTCCTAGAAGGGGAGTAAAAAAACACAAAGATTGGGTACTGACACAATATATATTTATATGTATGTATGTTTATGTATGTATTTATATTAAGTCAAATGTATGTATTTATATTAAGTCAAAGAACCCCAAAAAAGAGAGTTCGGGGATCTCCATCTCATAGGTCATCCTAGGAAAAGAGTCACCAATAGTTCCACGAGTAACCACCTACGATGCCAGGTATCCCACAAATCTTCCTTGAAAACACAATTCAAGGGGACTCAATCACCACACCTTGATAATATCTTCATTGGGTGGAACTAACTCACCCTTAAGGTTTTACGTCTCATCGCATGGGATTGTCTCGGTGGGGAAAAGAATCCTTCTTTTTTGTGAGTCCAAACGTACTTCAAATCATGTCTCATAAGTGATCCTTATAGTCGAGGGATCATGTATCAAGGTTGAGGACCCATTCCCAGCCCGACAAGAGGGTGCCACTCTAGTGTCCACAAGGACCCATGCCTAGACAACTTAGACGACACCACTTAGAATATTATGAGAACCGATTCCCAACCCAGAAGGAGGGTGCCACTATGATGTCATTAAGGACCCATAACTAGAAAAACTATAGGGTTTCACTTGGAATAGTATGAGGACCCATTCTATGACCAGCAGGAGGGTTCCACTCTGATGTCCTTAAGTACCCATTCCCTGCATGGATGGAGCATTCCACTTTAATGAGGACGAGGACCCAGACCATGCCCAGCAAGATGGTGTCACTCTGATGTCATAAAGGACCCATGCCTATCCTGGGTAGACGGTGACACTCTAGTACCATTGAAGACCCATACACAACACTGCTAGAGAGTGACAATAAGAATATGTGTGATGTCATCACCTATCTACAGATGTCTTCAAGATTTACCTTGAATAGGCGTCATGATTGAAACATCTCACATCGTATTTTGAAAGCCACTGTGTAGGGAATAATATCATTCTACATGAAAAAAATAGTCATGAAATGCTACTTGAAGGAAAAAATATGAGCTCAGAAAGTAGGATATAAGAGTGGTTAATGATTTGTAATGTGGTACATGGATCTTCTTGGGACCACATAACATGTGAACCCACATGATCAACTCGTCGGATAGTCGTAATGGTTGGAACATCTCACAACGTATCACAAAATCAACTATAAAGGGAATTATCACATTCTAGAATAAAAACACTATGAGTAGGTTACTCGTGAGCCACAATCTGAGTCCAGAAGAAGGTGATACGAGAGGAAGAAGATTCATAATATGGTACATGGTACATGTGGGGCCCCATTATGACTGATCGCACTTGATCTCCTGGCAGTGTATGTTGCCATTATCATGCATCATAATATGTACCAGTATTCTTAGGCAATCTATTATACTCCCAAAATACATAGAAAATCCCACAAAAAGGAAGACAACCAGATGATGCTTGAAATTAGTCGAAATTAAGAAAATTATTTTTAATTATAGGCCTCCTTGGATGGCCCCAGATAACCAAATAGATCACACTATTGCAATCATTTTTGGAAAGGATCATAGGATTGACTATTCATTCACTGGAACTAGATACCCAGTGAAGAAGCTACATATCTAAACATCATAATCAAATAATGTTTGTTGGGAACTACACATCAATACTAGAACACATCATAAAGATCCCACTATTGTGATCCCCATGAAAAACAAACAGTATGAGTTATTAATTTGTCCAAAATGGTCACCCAGAGATAAAGTCAAATTTAACTACAAATGCTCAAAATTTTACTCATGAGGACCACACCATGATTTTATTTTAAGTAGTTGGAATCAGTCTTAAAACATATGCCTCAATTTCAGTGGCCCTGCACCACTGATGGCAAATCAATCATACCTCTTATGAAAAAGATATGGCGGGTCAGAGATGTAAAAATAAAAATAATATATTATTATTGGATCATTTTAAGGGCCCCGACCATAGTCCAGAAATATAAAATCCTCACACAAGACTCAAAAGGTCCATCTAGATTATAAGAATGTTTGGATGTGTATGACACATGAATCATATGCATGGTTTAGAAGACATTAAGGTTTGATGCTTCCCCAACCCATTCTGGCCGGTCTGGCCCAGTCTGGGTGACTATGCTGCCTTGGCCGGCCTAGTGACATTCGTACCTTCACAACCCCACCAGATTTCAGCTATACCATCTTTTGTGTGCCATGTGATGCCACCAGTACACCCTGTTCCACCTTTCTACCCTAGTTCCCCTATCCTTCACAAACCCCACATCCATCGATTCTCAGGGTCAGACCATAGGCTTCCACAACTGGACCGCCGCATGAAGGGGGTCCCTCCAATATATTAACAAGGCCACTCTGGTGGCCCAAAAATTATTTCTATACTATATCAACAATCCTAAAAATGATATCATCACAGATATGAAATCTCAAATATCAGTTGATGTTTTGACGTGTAGGAAAGTAGGGCTCAATTCAACTCACCAATTGGCCTTCTCCCGCACCCAAAAATAGAAACCGTTGAAGATCCGGAATCCTTGGATCACAATCATCATATATCTATTCCCCTATATACATTTTTATTTGTTTTCACATGTCTAAATGTTTATCGACAAATAATATGATGAATGAGAAATATAGGCGAAGAATGAGCGATCCAAAATCAAATCGGTTGATGGCCATGTTAGTATGGATATAGAAAATGATAATAAAAGATGAAAAAAATGAAAAAATGTATATTAGAAATAAAATATCAACTGGGAAATTTAGAATCTGAATGAATAATCCTACATTGATTATGGATTTTTCGACACATTTGTTGCACTCTGATCTAGTCATATATGATGTTTGGTGTGATCTACCAAGGTTCTGCATCGATTCATAATTGGAAGGAGAGGATGACCTCTCATCGAAGGTGGGTGGAATGATCCAAACCATTTCTCATTTCCTTAAACATGACTTTATTAAAAAATAACTAAACAATTACCAATGATATCAGGACATGAACCACGCACACCCTCTCATTTTATTTAAAACTTATGTAAAACTCCTAGTGCAAACTCCATGAAAGTGTAAGATTTCAAATAAGATTCCTTGTTTAGAAGTTATCTGAATTAACTTACAAGGTAATAATATTTTATATAATAATTTTTATGTATGGTTATCTCTTTTGTGGAGTTTTCTATAGAAGTCTCAGGCCATCAAATGTTATGTGCTCCCTAGAGTATACACTATGCTTCAGATTGAATTATTCTTTAGATTTTTTATTCGAGCTACTGTTTGAGTGATATCCCTTTTCATTCATACGTATAGTATAAAATATACTTATAAATTTTATAAAATTTATTCTGAGCACATCGGGCCATAGAATCACATGCCATTTCGGCGAATAGACCAAGAAACATATGTAGATATATTCCAATGTATTGTAATTCAAAAAACATGGTCTCTAAATTCAAGGAAAAAATAGATTTACTCATTATCCACCTCAATTATTTGATATTATTAAACATGGTCCATTTTATTTATAATTAAGGACATTTCTAAAGGCTCAGGTTGGTTTTAAGTCTTTTGATTTCCAAAACAATAATAGTAACCTTTTTTTTGATTTCATAAATCATATCATATTCCCATCACATTGACTAACTCAAGAAATAATATATCTTTATGATGTGGCCACAATAAACCTTAATATTTTGAACACTTTTACGGAATCAGGGATGTGACACATCAAAAAATTGTTGGATCGATTAATGATTTATAAATTAATACATTACATATTACTATTAAATAGTTAAATTAACCATAATCCTTTTATATTATCTTTTTTACAATTCATACTTCCTTCCATAAAATTTCGGTGATGAAAGTCAATTCTACTTGTAGAATATAGTCCTCATGAAACACTTTTCACGTGAAGGAAAATATCTGATTGGGAGATCATCCAAATTTTCCCCCATGTTCAAATAAATGAAAAGAATAGAGTTTTTGACACTCGTCTATGTCCTTAGTTTTTCCATATATTTAAAAAAATGAACTACTATTTAAAAAGAATAACACGTTTTATACTTTTATAAACTAAATCCTTAGACACGTTATAGAAAAAAATAACATAGCATCAAAAATAATATCACCCACTCTCTAACACATTAAGCATACACATAGGAAGAATAAACTTAATTATTAGTCTAACAAATTCACTATAAAACCTAGTGTATATCATGAATTTTTTAAAGCCTAATAACCACACTAAATATTAAAACAAATTCTCACATAAAATATCCAATCACATTCTTATTATATATGATACTTTTATATTTATTATTTTTATTATCTATTAAATTACATATGCAAATATTAAAGATTATATTAAATAAAATAGTTAAAAAAATTAAAATTTGAAATTACCTAGTTGGGCTACATGGTTCAAAAACCATGAGCCTTAACATGATACAATAATAATCCATGCTACCCTAAGAATATTATATTCCATAGTAAATTTTGATAATTGTAAAATTATCTACTAAACAAGTATTGAATATAAAAAATCATTTTTTAATATCCAATTTTTCTACATAAATTATAACAGTCATCTAAAAGTAAACTCACACATTAATACAATTAATGATAATGGGTTATATATATTTAATGAATAAAAAATTTCATTTTAATTTCATATGATCTTATATAAAAATATATGTATCAATTTGAAAGCCAAAAACTAACATTAGTCGAGAAAAAAAAGGTAAATTCTAATAAATCACGAACAACATTACCATTGGATCACATATCCTAATAATTAGGATTATATATTAAAAATTTCATATAATATTAATTTTTACCTATTTGTTAACTAATTATTAAAAAAATGTTTTTATTTTTATATCTATAATTTTGGTAAATATTCATAATTTCATATATGATATAGTTGAACCCTTTTTATCAGAATATAATATGATTTTATCACTTCATGTGATATATATCACATATAATGATATGCCGTTATTATTACTAAATATTTTTTTCCCTTAAATAATTTCAATATACCCAAATTCAAGATATTAAAAACTTTATATTGTTAAAATCATACAATAAAAGTGAATTTATAAAACATTTTAAATGATATAAGACACATTATTAGCTGGATTAATAAAGTACATAATTTTAATTTATTTTTTTCATGAAATGTTAACCAATATTTTTATAACAATTATGATATTTTAGGTAATATTCTATGTATTATTTGTATAGAAATTATTTTATAAAATAAATTTTTTATAGTTATTATATTTAATAATGATAAAAAATTATAGTCATTTATTGATATACATGAGATTTTTTATCAATATAAATTACTCTATGATATAAATTATCACTACATTAGATATGTGAATAAAAAATTTAATCAATTATATTAAACAAATTATTAGTTTGTATAGTTTTATGTGACATTCTCATATGTTCTCCAACTAGTTAATATATAGTGAAATTACATTATATGAATGAAGTATATAAAATCATTAATTATAATTTCATATTATAATTAAGTGTTATAATTATTATATGGTTAAATCCATAAAAGATTTAGATATAAGAAGAGAAGTGGGTAATGAATTATGTGATGAGATTTTTGAAGTAGATATAGGATGATAATTCCATAAAATATATGGGAAATTATTTTTTAGAGACTATGATATAAGGATATAATATGTGAAATATGTTTTTTAGAAAAAAATTATATATATTAAAAAATATATGAATCATTTTACATTGAGATTAAATGATTTTTTTGAAAATTGGAAACCATATAAAATTAAAGGCATATTTATTTTTGAAATTTTAGCTTATAAAAGAATAATAAACTTAGGGAAAAATAATATAAATTGACTTATTTTTTGAAAAACTATTTGTTTCTAATATTTATATCTTCTTTCATTATTACTATATTATTATTGTGTCTTATTCATTTTGGATATTATCCTAGTGTAAATAAATTTTTTAAAATATCATTATGTGGATTTAAAAATCCTTTTATTTTTAATTTTTAGCGTATCTATCTAAAAGATAGTTAATCTAGTTGAAATTTCTTTTATAGAATAGAAAAGTAAATTTTATCTTATTTTTTAGAAGGGTAAAAAAAAAATTCATTATAAAAGGGATGAAAATGCCATCAAATTTTGTATACCATATTGGATCACTTCCCTCACTATGATATGAATTTATAAGAAACTAGATATATTTTTTTCATATTTCAAATGGTATAAAATATATTTCTTATTGATTATATATTTTATTTTCTATAATTTTTTAAATTTTAATCTTACAATATTAATCTATGAATTCACGTACATATAGATTAGTAATTTAACTTAATGATTAAATAATTAAAATCAGTTTTTATATTAATTTATTTTTTTTAATGACTTAAATGGATTAACGGAGTTATCACACAACAACTAGTAATGGGACAGTCAGTCACCAGATACCTTCAAGTCCTCCATTCATTATTGGATTTGATTATTCCTATAGAAATATTCATGAAGAAAATTATATAACCATAATATTTATCCCTAAATATTCTATCATTAAAAAACATATAATTTATTTAAATTTAATCCAAATTTACGATGTATTTTAATGCATCTAGATATTAATAAAACCATTAATTGATGGAAATGATATTTTTTTAGAAGTTTAAATGTTTTTAAAATTCCATCTACCTATAATTTCTTATTAAGATATATAGAATCATTTTGAGATCAATAACCATTAGAAATATTTTATTTAATGAATCAATTATGAAATAATATATTCTTAATATCAAAACATCAAATTGGGGTACATTGATAATATGGATGATATGTGTAATAGATTTACCAGAATAATAAAAAAATTGATTTCCATTAATACGAGATTAAAAGAACCATTCTAAATGATATTATATTGATAATAAAATTATGAATTGTCATTTAAATATTGTTTATATAGAGTAAATAAAAATATAAGTTACTCAACATATAATAAAACATGATCTTATTTATAATATTAGTTATATATAATGTACTTCAATGATTAGGGTAACATATTAAAATTTGGAGGAATCTTCAAAACATCAAATATTTTATCAATTAACGCTTTAAATGATCTAAATATCATATATATAGATGATGAAATTTGGTAAATTTAAAAGAGTATGAATTTAATATTTAATATGATATTTATAATTCCAATAAAATAAATATGAACGAAAAAAATAAATGGAAGGTAATATCACTTATTATTAGTTTTTTAGTACTATTGTTATTTGAAATAATGGTATGGATTTATGCTGTATCACACCGAATTAGAAAAATGTTAAAAATTATAGAAAATAAAATAATTTCAAGAAGAATGTAAATTTATTCTTGATGGAACCCTGTAGTTATATTGAGTATGTCTTATTCAGTGAATAATGTAAACATAAAAATTATAACACCCTATGGTTTTAATATAACACTTTACTCGATAGCGTATACAAAACACAACAATGATATTAAACCAAACAAAAAATATTAATATTTTAAAATCACCGTTATAACCTAGTTGATGTATATAGAACAATGAATAGTATTAAAAACATTATTAAAAATATATAATGGAAAATATCAACAAAACATTATTTACTAATGTATCATAAATTAGAAATAAATATTTAGTAAAAGCCTTTTATTTTTGAAAAAAATCTCCAACAAGGATATTGAATGTTTATTATGTGAAAATACTATAATAAATTTATAGATCGATAATATAATTTTTTTTATAAAAATAAAATCATTTTTTAATTATCATTTTAATAATTCTTATGGTGAATTTCTAAGAACTTTTGAAAATATTATTATTCATGTGAATAGTGAAAATAATAATATTTTAAATTATATTATTGCTTCAATAATTATAATATATATATATATATATTTAATATGTTTTAAAATTAATATAAATTATCTTATATTATTAATAGATCATATGAGTTTTTTTTTAAATTTTTGTTTGGTGAATTTGGTATAAAAAATGTTTTTCACAAAAATGTTATTTTTCTAACAAACGGTTTTTCATTGAATTTTGTTTTCTTGTAATAAATTTAAATCATCAAATTATAGATAATGATTCATGAATTTTTTTTATATATTTTGAATTAGGTGTTCAGGTTTTCGTAAAAGGGGCCCTTTTATTTTTCATTATTATGAATAATAACCATGGTAAATATTTTGACACCTCAATAAGGGTAAAATATGTGAAAAGGAGTAAAATAAATTGTAAAAATGTCTCAAAATAAACCCAAAATATTCCTTTATAATATCATATAGGTGAAATTAATATATATTTGTGAAATTATTGAATTCTTGTAGAAATGGTAACATTTTTCTTTTATTAGGAGTTTAATATAAATTTGAGGAATTAATAAACACAAATTATCAAACTTCTCAATTTAACATCTCTATATTTTTTACATAAGGGTAAAAAGAGACTAATTTTAGGTTTATTTGTCTATCTGAAATATGAATTATTATTTTAATTTTTATATATTTTATTATTTTCAGTGTTCAAATAAATACCATAATTTCTTACAAAATGAAGATATATTATTTATTAAATTAATATAAAATTGAAATAAATGATTTCTAAATTATTAAATGAAATAGAATTTGGGTGAATTGTTGTGTTCAATGAATCTTTAATATAAAAACAAAATACATATCTCTGAATGTTTTATATTACCTTACAATTACAATTATTTTGATTATAACATCAAATATACGAATAGTTATTAAAATAACAATAATAATATTTTATGATAAATATATTTTATTACATTATTTATGAAATCATAAAAATATAAAAATATAAAAATTATGATGATAAATGGGTGAAACATTCATCTATTATGCACCTAGTAGATAATTTTTTACTTATAAGTATATTTATAGAAATTTAATATGGAAAATTATTTAACTCCAATTAATGTTAATGTCTTTTAATGAATGGGTGAAATAAAAAAAAGGTTAAAATGATTTAAAACATTATCTATACATTATTTTATTTTGAGAATTTTACATTATAATATATTTAATATAATATTTAATAATATTTAATAATTTTTAGAGAGAATTAATTTATTATATATTTATATTTTTTGGAAATTCAAATGATGTCCATTATATACTTTATATAAGGACACCCCTTTTTATCAATTATTCACCCCACATTGAGCCATGTAGGTCATCCAATAATTGAAAATTTCTCCTCTAAAATTCCATTTACACTATATAGAGGATCTTTTTTTATTAAATGGTCATTTTAAGGGTCATTAAGAAGGAACATAAAAGAAGTCCACCAAAGATGAGGTAATCATCTTTACCAAATATTTCATATTTATTTCTTCTTCTATTTCCTATAAATGTTTTCTACAAATCATAAGATAATATATACTGTGATAAATATAAATAAATGTTTTTATGATAATGGGACCAAAACATTCCATATCATTTCTATCCCATAAAAAGTGAAAACATCAATCGTGCATGCATAAGACATACCATCTTTATGTTGTAGTGTAACTCATCCTTTATCACCACATTAAATGCATGGTTATAAATATGGAATTAAAAAATATATATTATTTTTATGAAAAATTATGAATTTATAATTATGTTATTTTTTATACCCTCTTACCTTCCAAATCATTGGAAAATGATAATGTCGCTCATGCATACATATGGACTGAAAACACCATGAAGCGACACAAACAGTTTTTTCATGTCCACTTTATATAGATGGAAATAAGAATATATTTGATGAATAATATATATATATATATATATTATAAAAATGATTTTCTAAAGGTGAATTATTCTTATCTCTCTTTAATTTCATCAATTAAATTGTGGAAGGAATGTTAGTTCCAACATATGACCTTCCATCTCCATGAATAATGTAATTCATTTATATATACATATATATATCTTTTGTGGATGATGATATATATGTATATGATAAATATATATTATATTTATATAATGATTAATATTCTAGATATGATTGACCTATGATAAATGTACATGGAATAAAATAATCATACAAAAAAAAAGAAATGAAAACGGATGTAGTTATGATCCAAAACAGTTATTGCAATATTGAATTGTTAAAAAATGTGATTTATGTTCATAATTAAATAAAATATTGTAATATATATATTTTTATATTTCTAGAATATGTGTACATCAATTTTTCTTATTATACTATATGTTCTAACACATATTAATAAATTCATACCTGATGTAGGGATTTATATCAATATATAAAATTTATTCATGATTATTTATTTTTATGTATATTTTAGTAAAATTATTAGATATTTCAATCATAAAGACAATATATTTTATTCTCATCTATTTATTTTTTGAAATAACATATTTTCCTTTCATTTTTCATCTTATGTACTCAAGATACATATTTAATTTTTTTAAGGAAGAACAACTTTGTTTTTAAACTAAATCAAGAAACATTGTATTACTTATATATATTTCATTAAATTCATGTTAATAATGTTTTCAATATTATATTATATTTTATTGAAAATATTTTCTCCGATGATTTAACCTTTTTAAAATATTTTAAAAGGAATCTTCCTATCACTTTCAAAATGAGATATTTTTTATTTTTATGAGTAATTTGAAAAGAATAATTATATTAATGTATAAAATATGAAAAAAATTACACTATAATGTACACCTAATGACTTGAATATTCCATTTAATGTTTCATAGTTTCTTAGAATGAGTTTTTTTTCATAATTTTTGGGGAATTGTTATAATTTAAATAAGTAACATCAATTTTATATGGTTATTTTCCTCAATAAATTTTCTAACAGTGTTTTTAAATTGTTTTCATCTATATCAACATAATATTATTAATATAGATATAATAAAATGATAATTTTATTTATATTTCTATTGATTGTTTATAATGATTTTGAATGGGAAATTATTTAAATTTTATATGACAATTTTTCAAATACACATAGTTATTGATTTATAGGTCACGTTGATTAAGTTGAATTGTTTATTCATATGAAAAATAAATTAGAGTAAATAAGTGATTTGTGAATCCAAGAATTAAAAACCCCCTAAATTCATCTGTAGGTATCATGGAAAAACTAATTTTGGTATTTACCTGATGTATTACCCATTTATATAAGATGTGGTGGTGTGTTCCCTTGATGATATATTTTTGATTCCTTGGAATGAGGCCTTGATAGTATGTTTCAGATGCCCAAAATTATGCATTACATAATTATAAAAATTACCTTTTCCTTTCTATGTGATTATTTAAAAAATAATTGAGATATCCATGGGAAATTTTGAAGCTCATATAATTATTTATTCGAAATCATTTAATCATCTTTTATTATTTTCATATTATTGTTCATGCTTAGTTTATTGATTAAATGAATTATTTTTCATTATTTTTCACATTTCCATATTTATTATAATTTGTTTATTCTATAATCAATTTTTTCATTTTTTCTTTCTATAAAATATGAATCATCATTTATTTCCTTTATCCAAGATATGAAGAGGGAATATTTTAATGAATTCAATGATGCATAATATTTTCATTCACTATATCGTATTTTATATTTTTATATATAATGTGACACTCAAGTATGTATCTAATTTAATAATACTACAACACTATTAAATTCTTTGGTATGATTTCTCATATATATTATTCCCATTTAATAGTGTGACCACTAATTATTGGATACTAGATTTAGGGAAATTATTATTGGAATCAGAGGATTTTTGTTGGAATCATTTGGAACTTGATTTAGTAAAAATAGATTCAATGATATAAAACTATTACTAACATTTATTGTAATACTATTTATAATATAACATCATAAAATTATTTTAATATATTTATTGTGTGTATTTTTTATAGAAATGCATCCATCTCTAGATACTACAAGGAATGTGGTTTTGGAAAAATTACTCTAGGGGTAATATTCGTAACAAAAGTTGGTCGATTATATATCGATTATCATTGAGTTGCACTGTCAGTGTTTCTTTACTATGAATATGGTTTGATAATACTTGTCCACTTTTTTGTTATTTAACATTTTGTTTATAAGACATTATGACAGATTTGAAGAGATAATAATCATAAATACAATAAGATAGACCTAAGGTGTCCTACATTGAAAATAATGTTTCCGGATTTATAAATAATTTTAATTATTTTGAGGATTATGTGGGTTTCCACTATGATTATTTTTTATCATACTTTTTCTAGTCTTAGTCAAAGGAAAGAATATGAGGACCCAACCGTAAACATTTTATATTATATTGTTCTTGAACTAGAATTCACATACACAAGTGTTTTTTAGTTTTTTGTTTCAGAGAATTATTCCATAATTCATATATAACAAATCAAATATTATTAAGTGGATATCTCTACTAAATATTAATTTTTTTTAAAAATAAATCTTTTTAAATAAGACATGATTTATTTTTTTGTTAAAAATATTCCTCAATTTCCAAATAAATTCATCCATTATCTTACCCAAAATTTTACCCTGTGATATTTTTTAAATCATGGTATGATTATAAATATATTATTAAGGTACATAAAGGGAAAAAATAATTAGAGCAGTGAAAACATGAACACCCATTAAAAACTATTTTCTTAAAAACACATTAGAGTGAATAGAAAAATCAAGCAGGTAACTTGGGAAAAAATTACCATATCACTATTAAATTCACCATTAATAATTGAATAAGTACATGGTCAACTTCTATATCCGATGTTACCTATGCATTAGAGAGATATAAGTTGGATCACCCATCAAATACTGATTATAAATATATTATTAAGGTACATAAATGGAAAAAATAATTAGAGCAGTGAAAACATGAACACCCATCAAAAACAATTTTCTTAAAAACACATTAGAGTGAACATAAAAATCAAGCATGTAACTTGGGATAAAATTACCATATCACTATTAAATTCACCATTATTAATTAAATAAGTATATGGTCAACTTCTATATCCGGTGTTCCCTATGCATTGGATAGCTATAAGTGGGATCACCCATCAAATATTGAGATGTAATTGGGACCAACACATAATATCATGAGCCATAATAGAGATAAAATCAAAATATCATGTGATATAAAGATATTATCCAAAAATAAAACATTTATAAAGAAAATATCATGGATAATACCCTTGTATAACTTTTACACCCATTTTAAAAACACTTTCAAAGATAAAAATTACTTTTTTATGTAAAAATCAATTTTAAAACAAATTAACACATTTAATAATGAAATAATTTTCTTAAAAAATACATATAAAGAAAATAATATTGTAATAAATATTTATGAAATATGGAGAAACCACTCATGTATTATATTTTCAAAAATATATTATTCTACCTTTTTAAAAAGTATTTAAAAAGGAAATTTAAATGTGGGTTTTAATAAGAAAGTCCCTTACCTTGAGTGTGGCTCGTCGTGTAAACTCATTATATATATGAATAATAATGTTAGTTTAATTATTTAATTTTTTTAGTTTTTTTTAAAAAATTTATTATTTCTTTTATATAACTTATTGTTATGTTTTATTAATAACACAATTATTTATGTTCTTGTTAGACATTTTATCAATAATTTGTATCTATGTCCAGAATGACTTTTTTTGTGATACATTAGTCAAATATTTCTTTAGTCCATCATTTAATGAATAATATTCATCAAATATTAAAAAAAATTTATACATAAATAATAATTTTAAATTCATAATATATATATATATTTGGAAAAGGAACTATGTAACAATTATACAGATGGTAAGACATAAATATGATTGAGTAATGTTCCCATTTTTCAATGAACTCTTCAGAAACAAGGTAAGTACTATTTTATATTTAACGAAATATAATTATATCATTAATATCATATTAATCATTATAGATACTTATATATATAATCCATGTGATGTTCTGATGAAAAATGAATCACATCACTTTGTGGAGGTGATAGTTCACAAGTATGGACTAAAAATATTATCAGTTTTATGTGCAAGTAATGTTAAATATATAAGTCTTATATTATTATATTATAATTATAAATATCTCTTGAATGACATATATAAAAATTAATTTTGTCCTTATAACTATTCTTAAGAGATAGTTATAAAAAATGAATTATATCAGTTATTCAGGTTGTAGTTCACCGTACAGTCAAATGATTATTTTTTCCATCATTTGATGTAAGTGGAGATATCTATAAGTGATGATATTAATATAAAAACATATATAAGTATTGAGGATAGTTTATTTTTTGTTGTCATTGTGGAAGAATATTTTAACAACATGTACGTTGAAATAATATAGAAATTCTTAATTAAAAATGATACCACTAATTCGGGTGATCTCCTTGGATTAGTGCCTTAGCATCTTCAAGGGGGTATTTATACCTAATATAATGTATCTATAATGTGGGGAGGAATTCTAGGAAGAGATTTAGGTTAATTATTTCTGAAACAAATAGGTTTAGAAGTGTTTGGAAATGATAATAATGGTTCCCTTTTTTAGGATAAGGGAGGCACAATATGTGAATTCATCTAAATATGAAATTAATATAAATAAATTTTCTATTAAAAATGGATATAATTTAATATATTTATAATATATGATTATGAACAGTATAAATAAATCCTTAAAATTATTGTTGCAAATTTTTTGATTTTTTTAAATCCTTGTATTTTAGTTTGAACCTTTACCTAACCCTTCTACCTCATAACATGATATCATATCATTTTCACTTTGAGGGTTAATATTATTACAATAAAATACAAAAAACCAATAAATGGGTCATTTATAAAATTTTAAATCTTATCAAAATATTTTTTAAGAAATTGAAATTTTTATAAATTATATGTCGTATAATGTAATATTATTTATTTTAAAATATCAATAATGTTAAATTTGACACTATTCATTACATTCTCTTTTAAAAATATCATACATACTAGATACATTTTAGCCAATAAATCTATGATATCAATAACATGTCAAATGAATCAATAATATTCGTGTATGACACTAATAATACCATTTTTTTATTTTAGTGTTTTTAATATTATTTAGTGGTTATTTAAATATAATTAAAAATTTTACTACATCATCATTGGGAAATTATGTAATTTAATGTTTATTTCTATAACAATTATAAATATATTATTATTATAGATAAAAACATTTACGAATTTGAATTACTATTTATAGATTAACAAAAAACCGATATTATTCCATATTTAAAATATTTCACATATTAAAAACAAAAAGGTGAAAAAATTTACTTTTAATATAATATAATATTATAAATTTCAAATTCTTATCCAAGTGGCTTATAAAGGTTATGGTTTCAGACCAAGGATTATCTTGGATGAAAGGAAATATCCAATGATATTAGTACAAGAGTTAGGGTAATGATATATTATTTATAATATTTTAGTTACCCTCAATTATGAGATTTACCCATAATTGAAGTAAAAAATGTTACCCAAATTAGTATTTATATTTTGGGTAAAAATTAAAGTGAAATATTTACTAAATTTTTTAATATGATTAAAAATATATATTTTTTGGTAAAAAATAACAACCCATAATTGAATAAAATTATATTAAAATTAATCATATTGATGTATTTAGAAAATACATGTGTAATGTAAAAATGTAAAAATGATTAAAATGATTTTATATTCAAATTCAATGTGAAATGCATTTCAATTACTTAAAATGGATTTAATTATAAATTTATTATATAATTATATATTACAACTATTTAAATATATAATTTTAAACATTAAATAAATTTGATAAAAATACAATTTTCAATTAAAATACAATATTTTAAACTATTCATCCACATGTGAATCTTATCAGAAAAATACTAAAAAAATAACAATAGTAAATTTTGATATTACTATTTATGATAATAAATTATTTTAATCAAATAGAATTTAAAAATGCGTAAAAAATTTAATATAAACAAGTGTGCCATCAAAAGTTGGAAAGACTACCTTTTTTGAAAAATATTTTTTTACATGTACAATTGGATTTTTTCCGATATCCTTTATTACAAACAAAAAATGATGAATTTAAAAAATAATATTTAATATTATATAAATATATTTTTTCCATTAATATATTCTGAAAAGTGTGATTGTGAATAATTATTTTAAAACACAATTCTGCATATTAAAATATCTTTTTTAGAGAAACATCTACATTTCTTTTTAAGAGGGTGTTTTTTTATAATTAATTAGTCACCTAAGAATTAATTATATATTCATTTGTAAACAATATTTTTATAACTAATTTAATCTTGTTAATTTCTCAATTCTAACCACTTTTTGATAACAACCGTAATTATATTTAGTTGTTTATGTAATCATGATGTGGTGAATCATGTTCTCGATCAAAAATGGTGTTTCCTTTAAAAAATCATAATGTTACATTACCCCCATTTAATTTATTTAGTTATCCTAATTTTAACTCATGATAAAAAACTAGGTAATTGACTTTTAAAAATACCTTTGTTGAAATTGCACATCAGAAAAATGATTAATGAAACTTCAAAATTAAAATAAAGAATGGGATATATGATGATAACCTAAGATAACACATACTAGGGTTATATATAAGAAAACATGTATATGGATGAAAAAAAACAATCAATTTTTTATGGAGGGTGATAGAAAAAATATTCATGAAAATGATAATAATCACAAAACCATGAATATGTGATGTGTTAAAAGGTCATTGATTTCGTAGCATGAAAATAAAACAGATAACCTATTTGTTTTAAGATACTTTTCCTAGAGTTCATGAATTCATTTACTACCTATAATAATATAATAGGGAAAAATACTTACTTTATATGTATAGTTTCATAATTTAATCAATTTCCTATAAAAATCATCATTTTCTCCAACTGATAATTACTCAAAAAGAATTTTTCATCCCTAAATAACTAGAATAATATTTTCTAGAATTGAGTAATTAGAAAAAATTTAACTATATTTTTCTCCGATATTCATACAATAAAAAAATTAAAATTGTTTGTACAAGATAAGACAATTTATTAGAAATAATAAACCATCTATAAAGAAAATCTACGTCAATATATAAAATTCAATATTAATAACCAAATATTTATAGAGGCCATTCCAAAAAAATATCTATAACATTCCTCATAAATATTCTAGACTATGATTGAAACCCAATAATTAATTTATCACATAATCATCGAAGATAAAATTTAAAAATTATCTCTACATAACTTCAATCGCTTTCAATGTCTCATACCAACAATGAAATTTCCTAAATCATGAAATCTATATGATACGATAATTGTTTCCACAAATAACCCAAAGCACTATAATTCCATAAAAAATTATTTATTCTTCTAAAATATGAAAAATTAATTATTCCTCAAATATGATCCCATAATATTCTACTTACCTTAATCATATAAGATTCCTAAAATAGTCAATGACATTATAAATAAAATTAATTATTTAACCTCTATATCATTTTTCAATCCCAAGGTTATATATTGGGAAAAACAATTTCCAAAAAAAAACTTCTTATTTATCAATAAAAATTTTAACTAAAAATAAAAATTCATACAAACTGATACATCTCATAGGCAACTAGTAGGAAATTCACCCATATTTCATTTCTATTGTTATTTCTATTCCCACGGCTTTGTTGGACATGATGGGTTGTCACCCATCCAACCTATTTTATATTTTCTAAAACTATGTAATTTTAATATCATTCCTAAAATATGATAAAATCCAAAAAAACAATCATTACATGTTTTTACCTCAGAAGTCAGCTTATACCTATTATTTTTGATTAAAAAATATAATATCCCATAATTTCAAAAAAAATAAGAAATCTTATATACCCTAAATGATATCTATTCTTTTGTAATTATGCTCCTCAAATAATAATATCACATGAAAATATATGGGTTACATATAAAAAAAATTAATAAAATTATTTCAATGTATTCCCATCATCTAAATATTATTAATAAATTTATGAATTTTATTTTCCTTAAATCTACCAAAAATAATTCATACCTTATGTGTAGACATATTAATTATTCATTGCTAAAACGTAACAAAACTTTTTCAATCCTAATTCCCTTCCTATAATTATTCTATATATTATAAATCATAAAAAATCACATAGAGGACCTAATATAATCTTTATAAATAATTAGTGAATGGAATAAGAGGTATTTATAATATTTATGAATCTTATACCAATCGAATAGTAACATGACTGTTGGAATAATAGTGTGACCATTAGGAATAGTAATCTAGTCAATAGAATATTATCCTCAAGTATGAAGGTATAAATAAAATTTAGAAATCCTTTTAATGATAATATTATATAAATACATAATAGTATAAGTAATTAAATATATTAGAAATAAATAATTAATTATTAGCATATTTATAAAACAAAAATGTTCATCTATAATTTTTTAATTAATATAACTAATAAAAATGAAATTTATTTTCAAATAAAATATTCCTAAATTTTTATTTTATCGTCTTATTGTTATATGATAATTTTTCAAGACATTAATTAATTTTTCAAAGTGTTATAAAATCAGTTATAATATTTAAATTTATATTATTCAAATAAATGATAATTTTGGTTAAAAATTAAATTCATCATATTTATAAAATTATTTTAATAATATGGAGTTAATCTTTAAGTCAATTCATTAAAATATTGTTAGAATGATTTTTTAGGATTTTTTTGAAATACATGAATTTTTGCTAAATAGAAAAATAAATTAATTTATAATATATATACATTATTACTTAAATATACTATTCCATGATTTATTGATTATGTAAGAACCATAATCTAAAACTAATTTTAATTAATTAATATATTTGTCTATAATGTTCACACCAGTCGTAGTCTTACGTGAAAATAAAAAACTAAAGACTAAAATAATGAAAAAACACCCCTATACTATACTATAAATACCACCCCAACAACTATACACCTTACACATTAAAATATTTTATAATTTTTAAAATTAATCCAAATCATATTCCCAAGGCCAAACACAATGTTCATTTTCATTATTTCTTAACAAAAAACCAAAACCATTTTTCTTATGGTGGTTCTCAAAGAGGAGAATTCAAGAGGTAATACCCTCTTTCATTTCCTTTTAATTTATTTTTAATATATTTTATTTTCCCATTCTATATTCATCTCAATCTATCCCACTAGAATGGTTCCTATTTTATTTTATATATAATCTAATTTTATTATGTTAATGGAATAAAAAAACTTCAAGTCTCTTCCCTTTTCTTTTTTTCTAAAAAAGAAAATATCGTCTGTGGTGTGTCGATTTACCACCACTATGGATGATGCATTATTATTTTTTACTAAAAATATCAAGGATGAAAATTAAATTATAATTATAGCTAAATAGTTTTTTTAATACATATTATATGTTATATAATTCTCTAGGAGAAATCTACATACACGATGTTAAATAAAATGTTATAATATCATAATGGATGTAAAACCGCCATAACTAATTGAATCATTTATTAACATTCATTCTAATAAATTATCTTCATAACATATTTCCAAATAAAATATATTATCATTTACTGTAATGAGGGATCATTCATAAAATATTATTTCAATTTTTGATAACTATTTCAATTTTAGAAGAACTTCCATATTCATATACATGCGTACTGATCATGAAGACAAAGAAAACGAACATTCATGAATGATGAAATTAAACTCTATAATTCATAAAAAAATAACAAATATAATGTTAATAAAACTAAAACAAATAAAATTCCTGTATAAAAGGTTTTTTATTTGTTAATTAATTAATCTAATTTTATAATCTAGGAAATTTATATGATGAAAGGATTCAATCACAATGTAAAACAACTCTCAAACCAAATTACATTTCTTTAGGATATTCATCATTCATGAAAAATTTTAGTTTGTTTGTTCTTTTAATATTCCAAAAATCTAATATTATTTTCATTCCCTTTTCATTTTTGGGATATACAAGTTTCCAATATGGATTTATGATAAATACCATGATTTTTCTGAAGGAACACTTACTTTTTAAAAATATTCTCATACTTATATTGATACTGTTTCTTATTAACTCATGATTGATGATCCTTATACCCTGTATGTTAGTATATTTTGATTTTGGGAACTCAAAAATTTTATTTGTGATTATATTGTTCATTAATTTATCATGAAACCTATTTTATTTTCCATGTGTTCGTTTATAGAAAATATTGTTTTATATTCTATGTGGCATGCATGATTATAAAAATATTATGACGTGATGGGTGCACCCAAAATTATATAGCTCTCCATGAAATTATGAAAGTTGAATTAACAAATTTTATAATGTGTCATACAATTGAAAAAGTTGATATATTTTTTCACAATGATGATATTATGATTATGCACATATGTTAGGCATCAAAATCATGATATCATTGTTCAAAACTACGTGTGGTGGTCAACCACTAAGACATGATGTTTTATTTTTCAACATTTACACAATCCTTGAATTTATCTAATTATTCCTATCATGATTATGATGATCATCTTTTTCTTATTTTATAGTGATTATTATTATTCTCAACCAATCTTCATGAAAGATATTCATCCTATTATTTGGATTTAATCTCACCCCTTAATTTTATGTATATCCTCAAGGAAATACTTGTGCTATGGAAAAATAAATGTAGAATAAGAAACTAGATAAGAAAGAATTAATTAAATGATTATTTTATATTATGAAAAATTTTATTTATGGTCCAATATTTCCAAATTACTAAAACATTGATTCATGGTTTTGTAACCTTTAATGTTTGTTTATCTTCGAAATAATGCAATAATATTGTAAGAAGAATCAGAGTCTATATAGATGGTATCAGAGCATGATTTAGTTAATTATGGAATTAGGATTGCTGAATCATTGATAGTAATCTTAATATGATACTGAATATAAGTATCCACCCAAGAATCTTTGTTTTATAAAATTCTAAATATAGGGATCCCATAAGGCAAGGCTTTAAAGTAAATTTCACAAATGAATAAATCATTTTTTCATGACCTGGAAACCTAATTTTTTTAGTCATTTTCTTTTCTAGAAAATTGTGGGACTAGTAAAAACCTGGCCAAAGCCCTGTTTGAGGGATGATGCAACGATTAATTGAATGGAATTCCAAATACACAGGGAGGTGTAGTTCAAAATTTGATGGAAATTTCTATGAAGATATCTCATATTAATAACAATAAAATAAATACTTTGGATCAAAATCCTTCACCTAAGACGTAGAAATTGGATATCTATATTTTATATGTAAATGGTGGGAATTTATTAGGAACACAAAGATGAAGTAATAAATTATATATATGGAGTGGTAAAATCATATGATAATGTTTCTTAATAATTATTTCCCCTGGATTATTCAAATAAAGATAGAGAGAGTGTTTATAGAGGTGAATCAAATGGGAGGTGAATCTATCATGACATATAAAACAAATTTTACCATGCTTTCTAGGTATATTAAGTGTTTTTTCAAAAAAAAATTATAGGGAAATAGATAATTTATTACCTGTTTTAAAACCACACATCTAAAAGACTCTATAAATTAGATGCATTGGGAGTTACAAAGAAGTTGTTTTATGTGTTCTCAAAGTGGATATAGAGTATATAGTATGGTACTGTGGATTAAGAGAAAAGAAAATGAATATGGAGTTTCAATATATTGGATCTAATGAGAAAGGTTCAAATAACTATCAAACCCTTACTTGTATAAAATTTGGGAATGAACTTATTGGGAACAACCACAAACCAATCTGGAAATTCTATATGTTTGTGAGATAATCCCAACGATCTCATTAATACCTATGAGACATAAATAAGCTCGAAGATATGATAATAGAAAGGAGAATAAAAATCATTGTTCAATTAATAAACATTAGGGATAAATGTCTCTATGAATGATAGTGCACTAAACCTTGAGTTCTGAAGGGAAATTACAATAATTGACCACCAAAGTCCAATGGAAAATTGAAGGTGTATACTATCACAAAGGATGAGGTGGATCCTGAAAATGATGTGGTGAGTGGAATACTGGTAATTTATTCAGGAATATAAAACATACTAGCTGATTATGGATATACAAAATGGGTTATATTTTACATTTATTGTAGAACTATTCAAATATGAGAATAACATTTATAGGGTGAGTTATATGGAGAACAAAAAATGGGTAAATTATTGTATCCAATGTATATAAATCCTCAATGGTTACTGTTTTTGTATAAAACCTCCCAAATTTTTTTTTCAAACTTTATTTTGTGGTTTTCAATGGTATTTTCATAATGGAATGAATTTTTTTATACAAATCCAACATCAAATTCGTAGAAAGGGAGATAACTCTTGATTTCTTGAGGAATCCCTCAACTTTGTACAAGTGTATATTGGAGGATGAATCTCTTTAGATTCATCATTTAATCTGAAAAATATTTTTTTTATGAGCACATATAACAATTTAAAATGATTTAGTCAATTGAGAGAACCATTCTTGAAGACATTCCCATTGTAAGAGACTACAATGATGTGTTCGCTGAAGAATTGTTTGATAATCCTCCTGATTGAGAAGTTGAGTTCTCAATTGAACATATTCCAGGGTCTCTACCTATATCAATCACTCCTTCAAAATGGAAAACATTAATTTAGAGTAACTAATGGCATAATTGCAATATAACCTATAAAATACTTTTATACAGGTGATTTCCCCATTGTGGGGTGAACCAGTCCCCTTCATCAAGAAGAAAGATAGATCAATGCACCTTTGCATTGATTATTTTGAGCTCAAAAAAATCATGATTAAAAATAATCATCCCATTCCATGGATAGATGACATGTTTGATTAACTGAGTGGGGCCAAGTATTTCACTAAGGTGTAACTTTAGTCATTATATCACCAATTAATGGTTATGAAGGAATATATTCCAAATACTTCCTTTCAAATGAAGTATGGAAAAATATGAGTTCATAGTGTTTCTCTTAAAACTCAACAATGTTCCTAAAATTATCATGTACTTAATGAAGGTATTATTTCTATATTACCTTGAAAAATTTTTGGTTGTCTGTATTGATGATGTTTTGATATACATTTAGAGGTCTTGGGAAAATGCGATTCTTTTTAATACCATGAAAAATACATTGTTAAGGGAGTAAAATCACAACAAAATAAAGTAATTATGAGTCTTGTATGGTGGAAGTATCACTCTTCTGTCATGTTATCACCAAAAAAGGAATATTTATGGACACTTCCAAAAAAAGGCTAATAAATTTTTTTCCATGAAAACATATATAATAGAGATCCATATTTTCCATGGTCTAGCTAGGTATTATCAATGATTTGTGTATAACATCTAATAATTTTCAAAACCACTATCTAATCTTAACCAGATGAGAGAAATGTTTTTCTAAACTAGTGAATATGATGATTACTTCAAAGAGTTAAAAATTTTATTATCACTACGCCAATACTCAAACATTCGAAATGGGGGGAAATATTTTGGTTTACAATGATGATTCAGTGAAGGGATAAAGATGTATACTATTGAAACATGATATGGTGAAATCCTATGCCTTAAGGTAGGTAAAAATTCGTCAGAATAACTATCCCATGCATGATCTGGAGTTGGCAGATATGATATTTTCTTGTAAAATCTAGTAGCATTTTCTATGTGGGAAGAAGTGTTAAATATATGTTGATCATAAGAGACTTAAATATATATATTCACAGAAAATGGGATTAATATGAACTGTTGAAGATTATTATATCTCATTATGTATTACCAATTTATAAACCACTACAATTATGTAAAAGGGAATAAAGTTATAAATGATCTATATAGAAATAATCTTGTAACACTATCAATGATGATAATTGAGAATGATAAAATATTAATTTTTTTTGAAAACTATTGACATGGAAATAATTAAGGAAAAATATCATCAATCCTTTCTGAAATTATTCCTTAGACATCGTTCATAGAGAATATAATGTATACATAATGAAATGATGTGGAATATAAGAAGATGAAATCTATTATAACTGGAAAATCCATAGACTTTATAAATGATTATGAAGGAGTTGTAGGATTTGGGTCATGAAAATGTGTACCATAAAATCTTGAGATAATGAAGGTTAATCTTAATGATACACATATATCATCCTTATTGATTTACCAAGGTAGCACACAGGTGTATTGAGATCTCTGCGAGAAATATTGGTGGGAGAATATGAAGAAGGAGATCATTGGATATACATCAATTTTCGTAGTTTGTAATAATGTGAAATTTGAAATAAAGAATTCTATGGGTATGATGCAACCCTTAACCATACCGATGTGTAAATGGGAAAAATCACCATGACATTAGCACCGATATTCAAAATACATCCAAAGGAAATAATTCTCTACGGGATTTTTTTGGTTCCTCTTACAATGAATTTTGACTTTGTCAAAATTTTAGAGGACTTCTCACTAGGTCAACATTCATGGATTTATATTTGAGAATTTTATTGCTACATGGGGTACCAAAATTGATTATATCTGACTAAGATTTTTTATTCACCTATATGATATAATAAAGTATTTAATATGCTCTAAATCCAGAGCCGAACCTCATTATAGATTATCATCCTCAAAAAAATTTCCAATATCAATGGAAAAATTAGACAACAAAATATGTGTTGATATCCTGTTTTATGGCTATAATAGTCGTATGGTACCAATATCTGCCTCTGGTTGAGTTCTCATTCAACATTAGTTTCCAATCTAGAATCTAAATGGCTCCATATAATTCCCTTTTATGGGAAAAGATGTAAAAAACCTATTTTGTGGGATTAATTTAGTTTTTGTAACATGATAGGTCCTAAAATAGTTGAATAAATTGTGGGAAAGGTGAAAATTGTTCCGTATCACATCAAGGAAGCCGAATGTAGACAAAATATATATGAATAAAATTGTTAATGGAAACTAGATTTATGGGCTAGAGACATAGTATTCTTGCATATATCTTCATGGAAGAGGATCAGGAGATTTTGGAAGTGAGGAAAGCTGAGTCATGTGTACAACTGACCCATAAAAATTCTATATCATGTCAGATCAGTGGCGTATCGACTAGAAATTCTACCTACCATGTCTCAAGTACATGATTTATTCCATGTATCCCTCTTGATAAAGTACATACTAGATCCTTCAGATATAATTAATCTAGTGGTGGTATAGTTTGAAAATAATATCTCTTACAAGGTGAAGACAATGAAGATCATGGACTGCATAGATAATGTTCTATTAGAAAAATAATACTATTGACCAAATTTCATTAATTATAAAAAATTAATTATTATAATAATATTAATGAGATTTTTTTTTTCTAAGTATCTTATATTATGAGATTAGTGATAAATGTTTACTTATGTATGAGTATACTATTATGTTAAGACCCCATGAAGATGACTAACATCCAATCATGGACACACCACTAATAATATCCCACTATTCATCTGAAAATTGAAAGGTAATAGAATGATTCAATACTAAGACAGAATTCTGACAAAGTATGTGACACAATCATATATGAGTCACCATTTGACATGCCTCATTATTTTCATAAATGTATTTATAAGTTTGATACACATTAGATAAAACACCACTGGAGTAAGAAATCATTAAAGTATAACTCATTCTTAGATGGGCATACCATATGAAGAGACACCACCTACGAATTTATATTTTGTCTATGTAAAAATACCACCAAATACGAGACAACGTCATCCAAAAATTTCCATACATGATATTTCATAATGTATAAGACACCATCATATCAGGACACCACGATGTCAAGACACCACCTAATCTAAGAAACTGCCACTATTTCTAAGAAAACATTTAATTTAAATATTTTTATAATTTATATATTTTTGAAGTTAATTCCAATTTATTTTTTAAAATTTTTCTGTTAAATGTTCAATAGAATGAATTGAAGAGGATTTCTGATGTGCTTTACGAGGAAACAAAATATCCCAATGCATGTGGATATTTTTCCTATTGCTATTGCTGATAAAAACAAAGATTACCTTCTTATAAAAAATGGGGGATATAAACCTTCATGTGAAGTTGAATAAATAATTACAAAGGTTCATACACAATTAGAGAAGAAGAACTGAACTATTACATCCCACAATTACTCGGCTGGTGAAGGTGGCACTCATACACATATGATGATTTCATCCATTCAACAACATAAAATTCTAAAAAACTATATTATTTTAGAGATTTAAATTGATCAAAAAACATGATTAATTTTAAAATAAATTCCTAGGGTTATGAGATTCACAAAAAATACCAAGTATTTCTATTCCTATACTTTTATATTTTCTTATCCTATTTATTGATTCTAATATATTGACTTGTCTCTATACATACTATTTCTAATCACACACACACACACTATCTTCTATATTAAACTATAATATACTAGATAATATATAAAATATCTATTATATGTTTCCCCACATATGATTGTGGACGAGTTGACTATGTTAGTAATGTCTTTACTAACATGGATAAAAATAGAATATTTCATGTCTGACTAGGACAGTCTATAATTTATTTTAAATCCTTATCCTAGTTCTATATAAACATGTTTATTTTAGATAAACTTCATTATGGTGGGAGATCATAAAGTGGTTAGTACTAAAAATTATCTTGATACTGGAACTCTTGTATTTAATTTTATGCTCCAGTTTAATTATGATTTGTTTTGAATATACACTTTAAATATGTAAATTGTAGTAAACTATATAACAAAAATATAATTTTACAGTTGATCATTATTATTTTTATGAGTATATTTTAATTATGTAAATTTATTTCAAATGGGTAATAGATATTTTATATAACTTACCCAAGAACTAATTAATATTTAAGAAACCTTTAGAAATATTAAAAGTTATAAAAATATTATATATTGATTAAATGAACCATTTTAAATTAATAGGGTGATAGAAATTAATATTTATTAAAAAAAATTATTGGGTACTTAATTTTCCCATTCCCGAGACACTCAATTTGACCAATATTTTTGTATCAATGGAGTCTTTCATTGAATTAATGTTTTCAAAACAATTACACAGTAATTAAGTTAATATTTAAAGATTATAAATTTATGTTATTTATAATTTTAATTCTTTAAATGGATTATAAACTATATGGCACTCATATAAACCCTTATTTAATGGAAAAAAATGATCAATAGAAAATTAAGATTAGAATGCAATATAGAGAGATATTTTAAATCTGGACTACAATAAAGGATAAATATGATTTACATAAACATAATATAAGTACATATGAAGATGCTAATAAGTTAGCATAAAATAATAGTTATAAATATATGAATTCCATTTATTTATCAATAGGATATGAATATTTTAATATAATTTTAACATGAAAAAATGCATATGAGATTTGGGATACCATATCAATTTCACATAAGGGAACATCTAATGTTATGGTAATACAGCTTAACACATAAAATATTAAGTATGATAACTTTAAAATGAGATTTGATGAACCTATTACTGAATTGTATCTCTGGTTAAATTAAATTTTCAACACAATGAAAACTTTTGAAAATATTATATCAGACAAGGAACAAATCATGAGGTTGTTAAGACGTCTAACTGAATGCTAGAGAGGAATATATTTGTCCATCATAGAGTATTGTGATATTAGCATTATACCTATCAAGGTAATGATACATAATATTAATATATATGAGGAATAGTTAAAAGAAACCGATAAGATGATGAACATTCTAAGAGGATATACATAGCATTTAGGTCTATATTAAATAGGAAAAAAAATTCAAGAGAGAGAAAAAGATAAATTCCTAGTTGCAATTTCAAGTGATAATGAATATCCAATAGATATGTGATGGGGAGATGGTTATCCAATCCAGAAGGATTAAAAATTTTAGAGGAAAACTATTGTTTTTTTATAAAGCCCAATTATAAAAATAAATATGTTAAAAAAGGCAATTGGATGAAAGACTAGAAGAATGAATATAATAATGAAACCTGTTGTCAGTGTAAAAGGAGAGGACATGTCCAAGATGATGGTATAAAGATAAAATATAAAAATATATATAATTATAAGGAAAAAAGGAGTGAGAAATAAAGGAAATATATAATGATTTATTCAAAATATATCCTTATTGATTTAGATATATCACATGGGGATAGATCAGATATAGTAAACAAGTGATTTATGACCAAAATTTCTAAGGAACAAGATGTATCTATTATATATGTTGTATCTACTTCTTTACCCGTGTATAATGATCATATTTATGATATTTTATAGGCTGAGAATAATTAAAATGATATTTCTATGGATGGAATGAATGAATATTGTAAATTTCTAGAAGACAATCTAAATGAACTAAGTAAAAAATATAAATCATTGAAAAGGAAACATGCTTTATCTATATTATTGAAATCTGATTTGTCTATTGAATGGATTATAAATTATTGAATGATAACAGAAAATATAAAACATAATCACTCAAATGATCAGTTAAATAAATAGATATCAAATTATATAAATAGTATAGAAAAGAATATTCAGATTAATGGTAGACTTGTTACATCAGTATATTTTTCAGGAATTTTATATCAACTGAATAGAAGAGATTAACCAAGAAGAATTATGTACCTATGTCCATACTTTAATTTTATCTTTACAGATATTTTAATAAAATAGATAATAATGATTTTATTTCAAAAACTCATCAATCTATTTATATGAAACCTGTCACGATACTTTGGGTTCCCAAATCCTTAATTACTAACATATTTGGACACAAATTGACATGGGTAACAAATTAATTTACTGCATTAATTTTTTTAGGAAAACTATGTGACGACCTCCTATAGAAGTCTATGGTACATTGAAAATAGTTGTTAAGTGCATATAAAATGTGATTATTCATGATTCAAGATCCTTATTAATGTTAATGGTGGTCATGTAATCTTTTGTGATATTGGAAATTTTAAAATAATTTGCCTTATCCAGATTGGAAAAATAAATTATTTTCGATTTCAATAGTATTATTTGTTAATGGTTTGAAATATAAAATTCTGAGTAATTTATAATTATTAGAAGATGAATTTTATGGAAATTTTAAAAATGATGCTTGAAATGTTTATGATTATAGAAATTCATTGGGGTTTACTAATTTATGAAATGATAATGTTTATAATGTTGATTTAAACATTTTAATATCATATAATATTTCATTTTAAAGTGCACATCATAAAAGAATTTTTTTGCTGGAATATGAGTCTAAGACATTGAAACAATCACTCACATTGGGATATTATACGGAAAGGCTAAAATTGGGATCTACCTAGAATTGATTTCCCAAATGATAAATGATATATCCAAAATCAAGAATGGAAAAAACACAAATTTATATAAAATAAAAGAAGAAAGTGTCAAATTGTCAACATCTCATGTTACATTACAAGGATATATTTATAACATCTAGTGTTTATTGTTTATATAGATATCACTAATTTTTCCCTTATAAATGATTTCTATAGGTATACTTGAGTGTTCTTTTTATCTAAAAAAAGTGAATAATTCTCTTATATTACTAATTATTCTAATTCAATAGAAAATTTAAGTGGATTCAGAATTAAGACTATAAGATGTGACCATGCATTGGAATTTGAAAATTGAAATTTTGAATACTTTTTCCCACATAATGGATACATTCATAAATTATTTTCTTCAAAGACCCCGCCATAGATTGGAGTTATAGAAAAAAGAAATAAAACATTACAAAAGATATCTTGGACCCTGTTGAATGACTATGACATACCTATTTATCAGTGGGAAGAAGATATCATCATGAAATTCTATAACATAAAAAGAGTATTAATAATACCCATCATTGAGAAACACACATATGAAATTTGGAACAAGAGGAATCAAATTCATAATTACTTTTTAGTTTTTGGTTCTAAATTATGTATTCGTAACCCTACAGATAATTTGGAAAAAACTTCCTCCAAAAGTGATGAAGGAATTTTTCTTTGTTATTTAATATCTGGAAAATCATGTAGAGTTTTAAACAAGAGAATAAAACTATAGAAGAATAGGTTCATGTAATATTTGATGATACTGATCCAAATGAGCCTAAGGCCTATATATAATCTTTTAGGATGACTTTTCCTATCTGAATGTAAATTATAGATATTCAGTCTCTAATGTAAAACAAATAAAAAATAATCCAGTTGTGAAGAATTTTTAGAACTTTTTGAACGCAAACCTACAGAACCAGAAGAAAAAATTCCATATTTCTACAGAGCTATAATATCTCTTTAGTACCTACCTTTAGAATATGTTATAGGAGATCTATATATAGTTATAAAAAATAGATATTCAATAATAAAACACATTGAACATCAAGCTTTATTGTCTAAGATAGAACCTAAAAACATAAATGATGCAATTAGAGATGAAATTTGTGTCATATATATAAAACAAGTATTAAATAAATTTGAATCAAACAATGTTTGGAAGCTTTTATATAGGAAAAACATGACCCTGAATGTTGGTAGAAAATTATTGTTTGGAATAATGTTGATGAGAAAGAACTATAGTTAGATAGAAGGATAGATATGTTGTACATTGTTTTAGATAGAAAGAATGGATAAACTATGAATAATAATTTGAAACTATATCTAAACATGATTCTATAAGAATCTCAATTTCTTAGGCAACTCATCAAGATTTCATGATTTATCAATTGTATTTCAAGAGTGCAGTCTTGAATTGTTTTATAGTTGAGGTTTTTTTCAAGAACAACCCCTTGATTTGTAAAATCCCCATTTCAAAGTCATGTTTTCATATTGACTAAAGCATTATATGATTCCAAATAGGCTAATATACCATGTTATGATATGCTCAACAATTTTCTAATTCCATATGATTTTTCAAAAGCTATAGTAGACCCTAATCCTTTCATAAAAAGAATGTAAAAATATATTATTGTTGTATAAATTTATATTGATGTCATTATTTTTGGATTGTATTGAAATTTTCTTTGTACTATTTTTTATAAATGAATAAATTTGAATTTGAAACAAGTTAATATGATAAATCATATTCTATCTTAGTTTTTATATTTTTCAAAGTAAATAATAAATTCTTTTAAATCGAAGTAAATATTTAATGATATTTTAAAATGATTGAACTTGTATAAATCTAAGAGTAGTGACAATCATGTGATTGAAAATATAAATTTTATTAGCAAGGATATTCATAAAAAATTCAAAAAAAAGGATAATGGAGAGAACAAGATGATGGGGGATGAATATGTTGAAGGCCAAGGCCCTAACCCAAAATGATGTTCATATAGTCAACATGAAGGGTATTTAATTTATTGTAGACACTTAACTTATATTTAGGCCTTCCACCCATGGAGAGAACATCCAATGCAATGTACCTCCTATAAATTGGATCTTGATGATGTTTGGAAACAATTAGATCAAACCAGATATATATGTATGCTTGAAAGTATTATCTCAATGAATTATAGAATACAAGATATATTGTTTAGTGTGTATAGTTATCTCTTTAACTCTAATCCCAATCATTCACACTTAAATGATGTTAAAATAATTTTCAAATACCTCATGTATACAACCAAATTAAGATTATTTTACTATTAAGTACAATAATTTTATTAAGTGATGTAATATAGAATATATTTTGGTGGATTCATTTTAGATTGATAAAAAACCACAAGGGAATGTCACTTTTTTGGCATGTTTATAGTTTCATGGTGAACTAAGAATAATAATTTTATTTAATTGTCTACTTCTGATGAAAAATACATAGATGTTGGAAGTTTCTGTGAAAAATTTTTTTGGATGAAACAAAATTACTAGAATATGAATGTCAAATTGGACATGTACCCATAAACTATGAAAATACATGTTCTATTAGGATTTATAAGAATCATGATTCACATTTTAGAACAAAGAACATTGATATAAGACACCAACTTATCGAGGGATCATTTTCAGAAATAAGTGGATATAACTATTGTTTTTATCAGAATAAAAAATTATTTAAATAAAATATTTATTTAGACATTAAATTCTATGATAATGAACTATATCAAACACAATCTGGGAATCATTAAGATTATTTTTTGGGTGATGCATCGTAGGTATGGCACACCATTGGTGTGAAAAATTGATGGTTTGACACAACAATGGTATGAGACACCATTATAATGTCTCATAGACATGATTTACACACTACTGGTTATGCATTCCTTTGTAAATTTTCTCAGCTTCTATTATTTTAAAATTGTCTAGTTTATTTTCTCAATGTTTATGTTATTTCACTAACTAGATATGTGTATTTTCAAATTTCCAATTTCATTTTAAATTTTAGAATACCTAAAATCTTAAATAATATAAAATTTGATGATTGTTTATATCCAAAATCCAATCCACCCTTACACCATACTCACTCATTCCCAGTTCCTCCTTCATTTTTCTAAACCATTAATTATTCAATCTATCTATTCACTATAAAATTAGATTTCCAAACTTATCTACATTCCATGAATGAATAATGCTTTTGATTCTTTAAGAGACAAGTCGAATCATAATAGGAATCCAAATAGCAATTAAAGTGCTGCCACTAATGTATAACCTTTTAACCTTAAACATGAAAATAATGTTTTATGAGATTAAAGAATAGTTTATTCAAAATGGATGTTTTTGAGTTAGTATTTGGTACTCAATGTAGTCCACAATAAAGGATTGTTAGCGTGGTTCTCTACATGTGGGTGACATTTTTAGACTAGACCAATACATTAGTTTTTATAATATTTTGAGTTTAGTTTTAATAATAAATATAAATATTGGATGAGTAAAAGTGGAAATGGTCACTTAGTAATCTTTTATTCAATATAATGGGAGAAAATCATGGGAATTCTCCATAAAGTGGTATTGATTTCTACAAAGGATTTATCCCTGGGGAAAATGAAGCCATCATTCATGGAAATTCCTTTTAATATCTTACTGGTGATAGAATCACTAGAAGACAAGTTTCATATGAGTTTGATAGATAGTGTGTTTAAATCCTAAAATTTATTCAATACATGTTATATCCCTAGAATGGTTAATTTTCAAAAGTAAGATAACTTGATTTATACATTATTAGTTATTTGAATATAGAAATTATGATTAATATATGTTTGTATCATATTGTTAATTAATATAAAACGAGTAGGCCTTCATATTGGTACAATAATGTGATTTATCTGAAGATGATTTATGAAAATTTAAAATACTAAAGGTCGTGTTTTAGATGATTAGAAATCCATTGATGACTCTGGAGGTTTTTGCATATCAAAATATATTTTCTCAAGAATGAGGATTAGTTATAAAGCCTAGAATAATTAGTGGGTATCTAATAATGAAAATAAGTATGTTGAGATTAACATAGTGGATTATCCCACCAGACCATGAAATATAGTTTACACTAGATTAGAGACAGATGTAGTAGTTGAGTACTCAGATAATATTGAAGAATCTATAACAGAAGAAGAAGTGGAAAATGAACCTTCAATTTATAAAGGTAGTGATAGAGTTTTTCAACTTAATCACTACTAATTACATATAGATCTACTTTACCACTTATTAGACCTCAAAAATTGAAATGATATTGATAATTGATGAAGGAGAATTACAGTTCTCAATAATAGATCTATTCAATTATTGATTTAAATCTAATGACGAAGAAAATAATAGTGATAATAACGAGGGTAAAGAAGAAAATGGTAACAAAAATAGAAAAGAACATTTTATTTCTAATGAAGATGAGAAATCATGTAATTGCAGTAAAGATGATGATTACAATTCTGACCCTGATGTTTCAATTCGAAGAATTAAAATGAGGGATGTAGAGATGTCTCCAGATATTCTTACATTGATAAATATTTCTGCTATGAAAACATATTTCACTAGAGAAGTTAACCAATTACTTAAAAAGATATAATAATTTTGCTAAGTGGAGAAATCCCTAAGTAATATATTTATTGAACAAACTATAGTGAGTTAAGATGTTGATAAAAAATCAGTTTCTAGTCGTGCTATAGTGGAATATATTTTTGTGATTTCTATAAGGATCTACATATGGATGAGAAAAAAATACAAAGTACAACCTTCTTTTGAGTTATGTATTGATGTATAGTTGGTTGATATTGATACTGATGAGCCTCATATTGAATAATAGGTTGATGATTTACGAACTCATTTTTTTTAGAAAAAAGATATATAGAAACATGTTGAATAGATGTAAGAAGCTCGATAATGAATTGAACAGTCTGTTAGTGAATAGAATGTTGATCATAATATTGAGACCTCTGCTGTTATCCCTCCTTCCATTGTATCTTTTTTTATACCTATTGTTTATATTATTTCTTAATGTCAGGTTGATCCCAAGATAGAGGAATGTGATAAATTCAATAAGATTCCCCCAAAAGACTGTGGACTTGCAGTTTAAAATATAAAATATTCTAAGAGTTATTGATAGATAAATTTTATTTTAATGGGTTATTATAAACATTTTACTCAGTTAGAACTCAGGAATTTGAACCCAGTATTCCTATTCCTATTGGAAAATTTTAACTATTAATAAAGAGTAAATTATATTATTTTGGAAAAAAGATAATTTACGATTTTGATAAGTGTTTGAATAATCAAGCATCACTATAGACCAATATTTTTGAGAATGATTCAAGATATCTCGTTGAATGGGTGGTTGAGCAAACAAAACATAATGATTATTTTTTATTTCTAAGAAGATGAGATTAAAAATAGTAGATATGTAATGAGACAGAATAGGATAAATCTATAAAGGAAGAGTTGACTTTTTCATTCATTTTTTCTTTCGATATTATTATTAAATGTATTGAGAACGTATCATTAGACACTTATACCTCTATAATACAACCTATATGTTATTTTGATCAGAAATATATAGTTTATAGAAAATAGGTTGTCATTGATTCTAGTGGTGATGCTAGAAAAAAACATGTCATACAGTTGGAGATTTTGAGAGAGAATTATCATGGTTATAAGCTTGATCACATGATGATAAGATCATATTCTATTTATATTAATGATGACCGAGAGACAATACTAATATTCATTAATTTCTATATCTCTATGATTTATACCAAGTAGGCCATGGGTGATAGGATCATGTTTTGGGATAAGAATCTATGGATTCCTACAATGACTCAAGCATTTAATGAGAATGTAAGACTAATAAAGTAGATGAATCCAATGCTAAATCATTTTAGGGAAGAAAAGGGTAATATAAATGGTGAAATGGAACATGTTGGTTATATTATTATGGTCTTCATTAATACCATGAATCCTTTTCTTCATCTGCATGGTACGAATGTTGATTATCAAGAATTTATTTATATATCCCTATAATCCCCTATTAGAATAGGATTTACCAAGGATCCAACATTACCTTTTACATAACAATTCCAACCATTCCCTATTCATCTTTCCCAAGAAATGAGACTGCTCATAGCGTTTATTCATCTAGAGCATGTACCACATCGAGCTCCCAGTGGAATCCCAGTTGGTAGTCCATCTACTTATCCTACAGCACCTTCAGATATAACTATTTTAGATCAATAAAAATTGAAAGGAGAGTGAAAATTAATAATGTACAATCTTAAAATCCTTAAAACTTATTATTTTTTATTAGATTATCCCCGTTATGGGATATAATGTGGTAAATTGTTTCTAAACACTTATCTAAATTCCTATGATGAATCATATAACACTTTTTCATATCTATTCTTTCATAATATCATATTTTTTTTCTAATTATGTTATATCTTTTTTATAATCCCAGAATGGGGGGAATACTATAGAATTTCCCATTGGTTAATTCTTCTGAAGAATATATCTGTATTAATTTTTTTATCAATTTCTTACATTGACATTTCTATGATAACATTGATACTTTATATGTTCATAATATTTACCTTTGATACAATATTCACATAATTTGAATGATAAACGGTGACTTGAATTTTTTTGATATTACCCTGGGTATCATGTTTTTTATTTTTGATAACTTTAATTCCATGATTTCTAATAATCAAAAAATGGAATTATGTTAACAACCTTGTTTTAATGGTAAAAATCCAAGATTTTAATGTTTTTTATGAAATTTATGTTATCTTTATGTATCTCATATTCTAAGATAAATGATTATATATTCCTTATGTATGAGTCTCTGTTTATGGTAAGAAACTATCAAGATGATTCACTTCCTTTCAAGGAATCACCACTAATAATATCAAATAGTTCATATGGAAAATTGAAAAGTACTAGAACGAGTCACCGCAAGACATGTTACCAAACAGATAAAATCTTTAAAACATCTAATAATCCATCATATATGAGTCATTATTTTCAATGACTCATATTCATAATGGAAATATCACTATGTTTGATACACCTTTAGGCGAAACAATGAAAGAGTATAATATTAGTAATGTATGAGACACGGTTTGTAAGACCTACTATCTGATGAGACACAACCAGCAATGTAAAATATTAGCTATGTAGAAGACACTACCAAATATGAGTCATTGTTATCCAGACACCACCAGACATGAAATTTGTATGTTTACAAGACACCATTAGAGAAATACACTTCCTAGTAAAGACACTTCCAGAACTGAGACACCCCCAATATTTATTAATTTTTTTTTCATTCAAATATTTTTAACGGTTATTTTAGTAAATTTAATTCAAATTTTTATTTTAATAATTTTCTCTTAAATTTTTGAAAAAATTCATTTAATAGGATGTTAGACATGATCTGTGATGATGTAGAATATCCCAATTCATGTGAATATTCTTCATTGTGCTACAACTACAAAAATCCAAGCATACCTCCTTGTAAAAATAGAGGTTATAGAATTATCTGTGGAGCCTCAATAAAAAAATGAGAATAGGAAACTCTCACATATAGCTAAATAATTGACCTACTAAATTCTACAATTACAATAATGTGGAAGCTGATGATTATACATATCTTCCACATTACATTAGTAAAAAAACATATGAGTCTATGACACACATTAATCTGAATATTATAGCAGAGATAAACTCAATATTAATTTACATATAAGTTACAAGAGTTATGAGATTCCCTAAAACAGACCAATTATTTCTATCCCTACACTTTTAGATTTCATAATTCTGTTTATTTATTCCAATATATAGTGTAGTGTGTGGGTATTGTTTTTTTATCACATGCACACTTCCTACAACATTAAATTGGATGATAGATGATATATTATCAAACTTCTTTTATCTCTTTTATCACATATAACTATGGTAGAGTTCCATGTATGAATAGTTTTTTATACTATTATGGATAATAGTGGATGAGATCATGTGTGACTTGGAATGTTTCTAAGCTGTTTAAAAACCTGGTTGAATTTTTAGATTAATATGTTTATTTTATTAAAACATCTTGGTGGTGAGTGATCACTAAGTGGAGGGGGCTAACTAGAAACATGGTAAAAATATTATTTTATTCAAATTTCATCTTCCTATTTTGTTTTTTTATTTGAATATACTCTTTTAAAATGAAATAATATTTAAATATTAAACAAAATATATTCATTGATTATTAATATTTATTGGTGTTTTTATAATATTCTAATTAAGAAAATTGATTTCAACAGACTTTGTAATACTTTATATTAATTACCTATGATATAATCAATCATTAAGTAAGATTTTGAACTATTATAACTCTTAATGATTTTCAATATTCATTTTTTTGGATGTTTTTAATAAATTTGGAAATTTTAAATTTATCCATTATAATGGAATTTTTTTATTGGGTACTCAATTCACCCCACTCTTGAGATACTAACTCAGAAAAAAATCATATGATTAAAATACAGTGGAAAAATTAAAGGAAAGAAGTGGAACATGGGAACATGCATAATTGATGAAGGATAATTAGCCTCATATGTTTTCAACTTAGAATGTAAGATTAAATTTGGATATAAAATTTTCAAAAGGGGTAAGAATATAATGGAGCAAACATTTATCAATGGAAATTATCTTATTATAATTACTCCATATAATAAAAATAATTACAAATCATGCATGGGGCACAACACAAATGTTAAATGTGAAGAATGAATATAATAAGTTATATTTAATAAAGTTAAAGAACTTATACCAATAGAATAGTTACATGAACATTGTAATATTAATGTGACCATTTGGAATAATAATATTTCCAATAGAATGGTAACCATTACTCTGAAAGTATAAATAAAATGTAGCCATATTATAAATGATAACATGAAGTAAATAGATCATATTATAATAAATTAAATATTTTCAAAAGTAAATAAATTATTGCTGGAATTATTTAAAACACAAAAATGTTTATTTTTAATTTTATAATAAATATAATTGTTTAAAATAATATATATTTTCATAAAATATTTTATTATATTATTATATTTTCATCTTATTATTATGTAATAATCTTATGAGAACTTAAATAATTTTTTTAATGTTTTATAAAATCAGTTATATTTTTAAAATATGTATTTTTTGAGTAAATGATGATTTTATATAAAAACTAAATTTCTCAGATTTAATTTTTATTTTCAAAAAATGTAGTTTATTTTTTAATTCTACAAAAAAAATCTTTGTGTGATGTTTTTGGATTTGTTTAAAATATTTGAATTCTTAGTGAATATTTAATTATGGAAATTTATATTAAATATACATAAAAAATTATATAAACTATTCCATGAATCATTGATGATGTAATCACAATAATATTTATATATAACTATAAATATTTAATATATTTTGTTATACTGTTAAAATTATTCATAGTCTTGATCCAAAAAAATCTAATGTATATAATAATGGAAATACACTCCTCTCATCTTATATAAATACTACCGCTCACCTCCTCTTTTCCTCACACCTTCAAATATTTTATCCTGGTCCAAATTCTTCCCAACCCTATTACTAATACCCAAACCCATGTAAATGATCCTTTGTCTTTAACAAAATAAAAACACTAATTTCCCTAAGGATATTCTCAAGCATTATAATTAATGAGGTAAAACCCTCTTTCACTTTCTTTTAGTTTCTTTTCATTATTTATTGAATTCTTATTCTCTATTGATATTTTCTTACCCAAGTGGCATGGTAACTCCAGATACATATAACAAAAATTTAGTATATTAATTTAATAGTTCATCATCATGTCACTTCCATTGTTCTCTTCCTGAACATGAAAATATCATTTGTGGTGTGTTGATTTAGCACAACCATGGAAAATGTGTTTTCATTTTTGACTATCACCTTCAAGGATGGTCATTAAACCATAGTTAAGATTAAAGATGATTTAATTATAAATTTATTATTTTATATAATATTTTGTATGAAATCTATAATCATGATGATAAATAAAGTGATATACACTCACAATGGTCATAAAACCACCAAAACTAATTTAATAATTTTCATTAACATTAAATCAATTAATTGAAACTCATACAATTTAAAAAATGATATATAATTTTATTAAATATTATGAAAGAATATTAATAATATAGAATGTAGATTTTGGATAACTATTCTTATTTTCAATGATCTTTAATACTCATATACACGAAAACTCATCATGAAAACCAAGAAACTAAACACTCCCAAATGATGAAATTAAATGATATAAATCATCACAAATCTTATAATTTAACATAATAAAACTAGAATAAATAATATTAATCTATAAAAGGTTATATATTTTGTAATTAATTATTTTAAATTTTATATAGATGACAATAAACTAAGAAATCAGGTAGACATAAGGTAAAGGGATTCTCAAACCAAATTTCCATTCTTTGGACTATTCCTCGTTTGTGTAACATTTCTTTGTTTATGTTATATTAACATTCCTAAAATATTATTTAATTTTACTTAAATATTCATTTCTATGATATACATGTTTATTATATGGTTTTTAGGAAAATGAATATATATTTCCAAAAGAACAATTGATTTTAATAATAAATATTTTACTTATCTCTATATTGTTTTTCTTCAATAAATATTAATGATTCTTATACCAATTAAGTTAATAAATAATTTTTATTGGGAAATCCAATGCTTATCGATGAATTTATACTTTATAAATTTCCCATGATATCCATTCTCTTTTAGATGGGTTATTTTTTGGAAAATATTGATGTTCTTTCTATGTGACATGTATGATTATGTAAAGGTTATGATGTGACTATTGTTAATGAAATTTTATATCTCTCCAATGAATTGGGTAATGTTATTTTTCTAATGATATAATGTAAAAAATCATGGAAAGGAGGATATTATTTTTAATAATGATGATTTCATGATTATGCACATATGGTATGCAAGAACATGACACTAGTTTTGTTCACAACTATGTGTGGCAGTCAGCCACTAAGACATTATGTTTCACTTTGAGTAATTTTCACAGTACATAAAATTATCTAATTATTCCCTTATGATATTTATTATTATACTTTGATTATGTTATCATGATGATGAATATGATCACCCCTGCATCTTGTCTGTTTTTCATCCTCTTAATGAGATTTTACCTCAGCCCCTCTTTTGATGTATATCCCCAAGTTCATAATTGTATTAAGGAGTACATGAGGGAAAATAAAAATTTAGAGAAGGTTAAATTAAATTAATTTTTAGGTTTTATTATGTAGAAGATTATTTATGGTTCTAATTTAACCAAGATATTAAAATTATAGATCCAGGTATTGTAACTTTTATGTTGTTTATCTTTAAAATCATGAAACAATCATGTAATAAAAATCATAGTCCCTATAAGATACCCTCATAATCTATTAACCCTGATTTTAGATCACAATATTTAATAAAAATTTTATAAAAACAAAAATATTAATCATATTCTAATATATACTAATGTTAAAATATGAACCAATATATAATAAAGACCTTTCATATTTCATTTTTAGTTACCTCATATTTAATTATAATGGAATTATGTATTTATTAATAGATATTTATATGGTCATTTTATCCCATTGGAAAGCCTTATACATAAAAATATTATTTGAAAAATAAAAATAATCCCTAAATTTAAAACATTAAATTGATAACTAAAGAATAACATCATTCCCAGTAATAGAATCATCTAAACGCTTATTATTTCCATGGAACAATATTTTGTTATGTCCTCTTTTACCACATTTATAACATATTCTCATACAATTATGAAATTTAACTAGTTTTTCTTTACAAACCAACGATACATATTTCTTTGAATATATTTACCAGCATTACCATTTTTAAATAAACATCCACAATGATTCATTTATCTCAAATATGTTTAATTAAAAAACTTATTAAACTTGAAGTGGTTAATAATTACTATTGGTAGTCTCTTTACAATAACCACAAGAGTTATGAACATGGAACCAATTTATTCAGTAACTTATTTAGAGAGAAGCCAAATTTTCAATCAAATTTTTTATTTCTTTTTTTCTTTAATATATCCATTTACTCAAACAAAAAATGGTTAGTGTGAGTAATAAAATCACAATATAATTTATTTTGAATATGATTCAAATTAAAATATTGTTATTCAATTTTTCTCAAACTAATGAAAAATAAATATGACTCTTCCTAGCATGCTAGCCATTGTAATTTCATACGACGTGTAACTTATTATTAAATAACATCCTAACCTCTAATGTTATCTTAATGATCCCTTGTTACCAAATATCATAATTTAACATTAAATATTATATATTATATTGTTTTTCCACTATAATGAACATATGAGGATATTTTAAGATTATTTTAGAAATTATTTCATAACTCATATAAAAACTCAAATATTACAAATAAGACACTCATACATAATATCCATTTCATTAAAAAAATTAAATGTTTTAAAATATAAAAATGAATTTTTTCATGAGAAATATTTATTAATTTAAACATGAATTCCACATCTCTCATACAAATACTAATAACCAGTGTAAAACATTTTAATATTTTGGATGAGCCCAATAATCTTTTAAAGGGATATAAGGATAAGAAATTTTTTGTCTATTTAAAAACAGAAAACCCATTAGAAACCTTTATCTTAAAAACTCATTATCATGCATGGAAAAATAATTTTGGTTTATTGGGAAATAATTACTCTATTACAATTACATTAAACTATATAAATGAAATAAACATATGGTTGAATTCCACTATTAGGCTGCCCAATTAATTGGAATCAATATTGGGGGCTTACCCATTATATAATGAGCTATAATGGAGTCATCCAATCATATATTGAGCTACAATGGAGGTAAACATGTCATATCTTGATATACTATGGTATCAACCCATAGTAAATTATTTTTAAGGAACATATCCTGAAAAAAACCCATGAATGTTATTTAACCCCATGTGTAAAACACTTATATAAATGAAAATACCATTTATTGAAAAAAATAATTTTAAAATAAAAACACAACACCTAATAATAATATAATTTTATTATAAAAGAAAAATAAAAAATTTAATAAAATTATACTAATAATACATCATGAAGGTTGTAGAATCCAGTCATTCCATATTTTTTAAAAAAATATTTCCTTCGAATTTTGTATAAAGGAATGAAAAATAAACATTGAATGAGTGTTTTAAAAAAATTCCCTTATACTAATCATGAAACATCATAAAAACCCTTTTTGTAAAAAATTAATAATTTTAGGTTCATTATTTAATTTATTTATTAAATTTATTAAATTTTATTATTATTTTTAGATCACTTATTATTCAGTTATATCAATAACATAATTATTCATGTTCATGTGAGATTTTTTGTTCATATTTGGTACTAGTGTCAAAAATGAATTTGTTACGATATATACAGTGAAAGTGGTAATTAGTATATAATATCTAGAATAATATTAAATAATAATAATAACTTATATATATATATATTATTCTTTTAAATACAACCATTAAATAATGGTATGAAAAATTAACTTTGTTACTATCATAGAGACATTATGTCGTACATACGTATGAGTAATGTCTGTTTTTTTTCAATGATCCTTATGAAAAGAAGGTAAGAATAATTTTTAAATTAAATAAACATAATAATATCATTAATATAAATTTAGTCATTTTAATATACTTATATATATCATTAATTTGATTTGGTGATGAGAAACAAATCACACTGCTTTATGAAGGTGATTGTTCACACGTTCACACTAACAACACTATCATTTTTATGTGCATGGAAATGTAAGAAATTAAATAATATATTAATACATATAATTATATTAATTTAATGAATATAATATATAAATATTATTTCTAGAATTTTTACTATTATTCAGCGATGGTGATAGAAAATGAATTATATCCGTTTTTATGGTTGTAGTTTTTTGTACACACATGAATTATTAGTTATTTTTCCATTTGATGGAATTGGATATTGATTTAGGTGAAGATATTAAAATATTTAAACATAAGTACATTTCTGAAAATTGATTTATTATTTCATCATGGTGGAATAATATTTTTATCAATTGAATGAAGAAATAAAATAGAAATAATTAATTAAAATGGTTACAACATCTTTGCATGATCTCATTTGATTAACAACTTCACACCTATAATGAGGGTATTATTCATAAATTAATGACTCTATAATATTGGTATTGATTCTATAAATGTATGTCAATAGATAATGGATTAACCAAATATGTTTTTAGGTGTATTAAAATTTTAAATAATGGGTTCCCTTTTATAGGAGTGGGGAGGGGTACTCTTGGAATTATTCAAAAAATTAAATTCATATAAACTAAAATTCGTTTCAAAAATAATGAAAAATTATTTATAAATAATATATACTGATTATGGTTCTAAATAAATTCATAAATTAAAATTTACAAAGGGGTTTATTATTTTTTTTTATTTTTCTCATTCTGTTTTTATTCTTTTAACCCATATCATAAAGTCATGTAATTTATACTTTGAGGGATAATATAATTATTATAATGGAAATAATTATATTAAATAAATCATTGGTAACATTTTATTACTTCTGAAAATAATTTGTATGAAATATATATTTTTATATTTTTATATTCAATAAATTATAATTTATTTTAAAATATCAATAATGGAAATTTTGTAACTATTCATTACATTAATTTTTAGATAAATTATAACACAAAATATTAATTCTAAAAAATAATCAACATATAAAATTAATAACAAAATTCGTATACTTCATTAATAATCTCAAATTATATTTATTTGAGTATTTATAATATCATTTATTTGATATATGCTTTAGTTAAACAATTATCGCATCACCCTTGTGAAACCCTTTAATTTAATTACTTATTATCTACAAATTATAAATAAATAATAATGAAAAAAAAATTAAATTTCAAAAAAATATATATAGTCGAACATATCCCCAATATGACCCCTTATTAAGAATATTTTAGTTGTAAAAAACAAGTGTAAAAACTAAATTTTAATTGAATATAAGATTATAAACGTCATACTTTCAAGCAACTTGAAACAAAAGGATATAATTTTGAAATAAGGATAATTTTTTTAAAAAAAATTCTCATATTGTGAAATTTTAACAAGTGTTAGGGTAGTTTTCAATTATTTATAATATTATTTTTTTCCTTAATTACTATATTTACCTCTATCTTTAGAACAAAAATAACTAAAAATACTATTTATATTTTTTCTAAAAATAAAATAGAAGTATTTTATAAATTTTTACCTTCTGGTTCATAATATTAAAAAAAATTCAACACTAAAATTAAATAGTTTTTTTAATTATTTTAAAATTAATCTCATCGAAATATCTTGAAATTATGATATTAAAGTAAAACAGTTTAAATGATTGAAATGATTTTATATCCAAATTTAATATAAAATTTAATACGGTTAATAGAATTGTAATAAAGGAATAAAATTTGATCCAATTTACTATAAAACAACTAAAATATAAAATTTAACACTCTAAATAAATTATATATAATACTAGTTTTCAATTAAAAATGCAATTTATTAACTATTCGTCAAAACAATAAACTTGCCTAAGAAATACAAAATATTCTACATGAGTAAATTATTATAATCCACATTTAAATAAGACTATTATTTTTTAAAATATAATTTATAAATTTTTTAAAAAGAAATTTAAAACCATTGTGCCATTAAAACGAAGAGAACCATTTTTTTTGGAAATAAAACTTTTATACGTATAATTTGATTTATTCTTTTATGATGTCTAGTAAAAATAGAAGATGAACTTTAAAAAATATATATAATATTATATATATATATTTATTTCATTAATATAATTCAACAAGAGTGACTTATTGACTTGTTTTTATAAAACATACTTTTTCATATTTAAATTTTCATTCAAAAGAAAACACTTCCTCTTATTTTAAAAGGAATATTTCTAATTTATAAATAATTAGTCACCAAAGGACTAATTATATTAAAAAATTTTAACAATATTTTTAGAATTTTGTTAACCATATTTATTTATTAAATTCTAAATATTATGAGACAACTACCATAATAATATTTAGTTTTTCTTTTAAGATTGATGTATCTTATCATATACTCGAATTAACATATGGACTCCTTTTAAATACATAGGTTGTTAAATGAGATCAGGTAGAATCATTTTTACAATGGAAATGGTCTATAATGAAATTATATTGGGAAACCAAATTTAATTATGAATAGGGTTAAAATAAATTTTCTAAAATATTGGTTTTTGGATTTTCAAGTCCATTTATTTTTAATTGGTTACTGTGTCTATCGTAAAGGTAGAGATTATGGTTAAAACTCATCTTATAAAAATTCATATACAATTTTTGGTTGTTTCTGTAAGTGTGAAAATGAATATTTCATTATAAAAGACATTTTAATACCTGGAAATGTTCAATAACCTATCGGATCACCCGCTGACTAATATTTATAGTCATAAGATGATAAAAATTTGATTTTTATATTTTTAATAGTATAAAATATGTGTTTGGATTGATTATATATTGTCTTTTTATAAATTTTTAAATTTTAAACATCCAATATAAGACTACCAAATCAACTAAAAATGGATTAGTAATTTCACATAATGATTAAATAATTAAAATATAATTTTTATTATTGATTACTTTATCTAATTACTTAAATTGCTGAAGGAATTTATCACAAAAATGATTATTAAGTAGACAAATATTTACTAGATATAATCATGTCCTCCACTAATTATTGGTTTAGTTTATTCCTATTTAAATATTATTTATTAAAATTACATATTCATTATTTTCATCCCAAAATATACTATCACGAAAAAATCATATAATGTTTTTAAATTTAATTCAAAATAACCAAAATATTCTGATGTAAATATATATTATTTAAACCGTTATGTTATGAATATGATAAATTTTAGACCTTTATTTTTTTACAAATTATTCTTCATATACTACTATATAATATATATGGAAATATTTTTAGATTACTAGGCATTGGAAATATTGTATTCAATGAACCATGATAAAAATAATTATATCTTAATATCGAAACATTATAATTGGAGATATTGATACTGTGGGTGGTATATACCATAGTTTTCCCAAAATAATTATAATATAGATTTCAATTAATATGATATTTAGAAATCCATTCTAAATTAAATTATATTAACATTTAACTTATAAAGTATCATTTAAAAAAATTTATATAGAATATTAGAAAAAAATTGCATTAATAAATAAATAATAAAATATCATCCTTAGTAAAATATTTCTTAGAGATGAATTACTTTAATTATTAAGGTAACATAATCAAATTTGGGGAAACCGCCAAAAATCTAATTGTTTATCTGTTAACTCTTATAGTTATATAAATATCCAAAAAAGTGATAATAATATTTATTTAATTTAATGGAGTATGAATATAGAATTTAAAAAGAGAATTTATATTCCTCTAAAATAAATAATTAATTAATTAAAAAGTACATTGAAGGTAATATCAATTATTATTATATTTTTAATACTAGTGTTAGTTTAAAAGGTGGTAAAAGTTAGGAGAGTATCACAATAATTTACATAAAAGTGAAAATTTAGAAAAAATAGAAGAATTTCATGAAGAAAGTAAATTTATTCTTAAAGGAACTGTAGAGTTATATTTAGGATGAACAATTTATTGAATAATATAAGCATAAAAATTGTTCGGATCTATGATTTTGATAGAACACTTTAATTGATAGTGTATACAAAACACAATAATGAGCTTGAGCCAACCATAAAATATTAATATGTTGTAATCACTGTTAAAACCTAGTGAATATATTTATGATATTGATTATTACTGATTTTTTCTGAAATATATATAAATGAGAAAATCAACACAAATGTATTTATTAATGTATCATAAATATGAAATTAATTTCTAATAAGTACATTTTCTTTTTTATAAAACATTTTCCTAAAAAATGATTTTTAAATTATATTTTTGATTCAATCATTATAAAAGATAATTTTTATTAAGATTGTTAAAAATTTATACTATCTGTTTGATATTATTAATAGTTTAATTGAGTTTATTATTAAAAATTTTATGGTTGAATTTGATTTAAAAAAATTTATACTTAAAAAGTTATTTTTCTTAATAATAGGGTTTTATTGCATTTTGTGTTCTTATCTTAAATTTAAATCCTCAAATTATAGATATTGAATCATGGAATTTTCATTATATATTTGGAATTCGGATTTATGAATTATTTAAAAATTTCCATTTCATTTTTATTCATTATGAATAAAAACCATGGTAATATATATCACATCATTAAGGGTAAAATAAGTAAAATAGGGTTAAAACATTGTGAAAGTGTCTCAAAATCAACACAAAACATTCATTTTTCCTAATTTATAGGTGGAATTCAAAAATTACCATACAGTTCATTGATACATGGCCATATTGTCATATTTTTCATTTATTATATATTTAATATTAATATTAAGTATCAATAAACACAAAATGTCAGTCTCTATAATTTAATTTTTCTCAAAATTTTACAAAAGCGTAAAAAGGAAATAATTTTAGGATTAGTTTATTATTTTAAATATAAATTATTTTTTAATCAATATATATTTCCTATTTTTTGTGTTTAAATAAATACCTTATATTTTTACACAATGATGATATAGTATTTATTCAATTAATATAAAATTAAATATATTATTTTTTAAATATTAAAATAAATAAACTTTTTTTTCAATTGTTGTGTTCAAAGATTTTTTAAGATATATTAATATTAGATATATGTGAAAGGTTTATATTCTAGTTCAATAAAAATAATTTTATTTTAAACATCAAATTATGTGAATAGTTATTAAATTGATAGTAATAATATTTTATGATGAATATATTTTATTAAATTATTTAAATAATCATAAAAATATTGAAATATGAGAAATAGGTAGAAATTTTTTCATGTATTTATCAGTGGATAAAATTTTATCTTATAAGTAAATTTATAACCCATTAATATGGAAAAACTCACTAAAACAGTTATGGTTATATTCTATTAATAATGGTGTTAAACAAAAATATATAGTTTAAAATAAAGTCAAAATCAATCAAAATTTCATTATATGTGGGTAATTTGATGTTAACATATTTTTACTAAAACATTTATCCTTTTTAAATCATTTTTCTTGAGAATAACTTAATTATATATTAATATTTATTTTTTGGAAATTCCAACTGAGTCTATTCCCTCCCTTATAAAAGGAGAAACATTTATATCAATTCTTCACACCACTTTGATCCATATATCTCTTCTAATGAAAAAAAATTATTTATCTTATAAAATTCCTTATACAATATTAAGTGGTTTTTTAGCATAAATGACCATTCAATGGTTTCTCAAGAAGGAATATAATGAAAGTCCACTGAAGATGTGATAATCATCTTTTCATAAACATTAAAATTTATATTTTCTTTTATTTCCTTTAAATTTTTTATACACGTCATAAAATTATATATTATGTGAAAAATATACAGGTGTATTATTATGATAATAGGACCAAATTTTTTTGATCTCTTTTCCATTCTATGAAAAGTGAAAACATCACTCGTGCATGTGTAAGACATAACATATCCATTTAGCGGTGTAACTCATCTTTCATCACCCCTTTACAATGATAGCTGTAAATAAGGAAATAAATTATATATTTTATATTTTGGAAAAAATTTGACGTTATAATTATTCTATATTATCTACCTTCTTACCTTCTAATTAATTAAAAGATGACAACATAGCTCGTGCGTACATGTGGAATAACAACTCCACAAAGTGATACGATCATTTATTTCATATCCACATTATAAATATGGTAATAATAATATATTTAACTAATATATATGATATATATAATATAATAATTATTTTCTGATGGTGAATTATTATTTACCTCACCTCTACTCCATCTATTAAAATGTGGAAGGAATGTTAATGCGTATATATGATCTACCATTTCCATGAATGGTGTAATTTATGTATATATATATATATACCTTTAATGGATAATGATAAATATGTATATAAAAAATATGTATGATATTTATAAAATTATTAAAATTATGGAGATGTTATAACTATGATAATAGTGTTAAGACTAAAACTATAAAAAATGAAAAATGAAATAGTTATAATCAAAACAGTAATTTTAAAAATGAATTGTTAATAAAAATGTGATTTATGGATATAAATAAGTAATATATCATACAATATATCTGTTTATATTTTATAAAATATATGGTTACAAAATTTATATTTATTAGTCCAGATTTTTTAAAACATATCAATGAATTCATACCTAAGTTATGATTTTATTTAATAATATCAACACTATTCGTGATTAATTATGTTTAAGTCTATTTTGGGGGAATTATTAGATATTGAAATAATGAATAAAATATATTTTATTCACCTCTACTTTATTTTGTAAATAACATGTTTTGATTTAATTTTTCAATCTTATGTACTCAAGATAATAAGTAGCTTTTTTAAGAAGACCAAAAATGTTTTTAAACTCAGCCGAGAAACATTCTCTTTCATGTCTATATTTTTATTAAATTTTTTTAATAATATATTTATTATTATTATATATTTTATTGAAGATATTTTTTTTATATATGTTAATTTTTATAAAATAGTTTATACGGAATTTTCTTGTCATTTTCATAAGAAGCTATTTATTATTGTTGGTAGAAATTTGAAAAGAATCGTTATATTAAGGTATAAAACATGAAAAACATCACACCTTCATGGACAACCAATTATTAGAATAATTAATTTAATGGTTCATATTTTCTAAATTTTTTACTTAATATATATTAGGTATTTGGTGTTGGAATTAAATTTAAACACATACACACACCAATCACATAGACTAGAAAGGAATACCATGGACCCCTAAAGTAATATCCCACCCACCAATCCTTTATTTATTTAATACATGGCCCATAATCCAAATGACCATGTAGACAATTACATGTCACATAGGCCTAGTGGGAATGAAATCACATTACCTAGCATGAAGGCCCAAATTATTGACATGAAATCCATCTAGTGAATAGTGTTTCTACAATACTCAGGCATTTACAATACTTCCTATAGTGCTTCTATTACTATTGTTCCTGCTACAATGCCCACTACTTCTATAGTACTTGTGTTGCTATAGTTTTACTACCACTGTTGTCATATTACAATAACTCTATAGTGATCCGACAATACCGATACCCCATGGGGGTTTCTTAAATATTTAGTGAATTTTACGATTTTAAATAAGTGAATTCAATGTGATGTGGTTATTTTTCTCCATAATGATTCAATATATGTTTTTCATTTATTTTCATCTATGTCAACATAATTTACTAAATATTATTATTTTCTATGGATGTAAGAATCTAATAATATCCACCATATTTTTCTAGATGTTTTATAATCAATTTTAATGAGGAAGTTATTTAAATTTTGTATGATGGTTCTTCAAAGACACGTAGTTATTGATTTCAAGGTCAGATTGACTAAGATGTATTGTTTAATAGTATGATTAATACATTGGACTAATTATGTGATGGGTGAAGCCTATAATTAAATAGCCTCATAATGTATTAGTAGTCCTCATGACACAAAAAGTTGGGTATTTATCTAATGCATTACCCATTTATATAAAATGTCTTCGCATGATCCCTGGTTGGTTTGTTTTTGATGTCACGGAATGAGGCCTCATTGGTATATTTTAGTTTGTCCAAAATTATGTATTCAATAATTTTGAAAATCAATTATTCATTTCCATGTGATTAATTAAAATGTTATGATATACCTAGAAAAAACTGAAGGTCATATTATAATTTTTTATGAAAATATTTTATTATCATTTATTCCTTCAATATTATTCTTCATGATCATTTCATTGATTAAATGAATTATGTTTTTAGTTATTAACATTTCCAAATTTATTAAATTTTATTTTTCTATAATATATTATATTATTATCATTCCTTTATTAAGCATCTATGTCGAGCCTTCATCTATTTCATTTCTAAAAGATATGAACAAGGGATATTTTAAATAGATCAAGGATTCTAAAAATTTACATTCACTATATTGTATTTTATTTTATTCGATGTAATGCGTGATTCAATTATGTATATAATTTACCAATTATACTACACTATTACAATTTTTGATGTATGTTCTCTAATATTGTATACAAATTTATTAATGTAACCACTGATTCTTGGCTACTAGATTTGAGGTCATTATAGTTGGAAGTAGAAAATGTTCGATGGGATTATTAAAGACTATATATAGTAAAACAGAAATTTGAGGACATTAAACTTTAATTAACACTGATTATAGGTCTATGTATAATATAAAATCCTCAATTTTATGTAACATATAGATTATGTCTTTTTTGTAACAATGCATCTCTCTCTAGATATGAAAAGTGTATGGGGTTTTGGCACAAATTCATATAGGGGTAAAAAACTCAAAAAAGTTGGTGGAGTATATATCGACCATAATTTAGTTGTAAAATGATTATTTCCAAAATATGCAGATAGTTTGATATGCTGAGGGGATTTTTTTGGGTTCTTTCATATTTTATTTATGAACCATTATGATGAATTTGAAAAGATAATGACCACAAATGACATTGGTTAAACCTAATGTGCCCTATTTTGAAAAAAGTTCTAGGATATAGATAAAAATACATTATTATTTGTATTATTTGGTTTTCAATTAATATTATTATTTCTCATGCTATTTGTTTATGATAGTCAATGGAATAAATATTAGGACAAAACATATACATTTTATATTATTGTGTTTTTAAACTAGAAATCACATCCACGTATCTTTTTTTATTTATAGTTTTATATAATCAGTCCATAATTCATACATAAAAACTAAAATAATATGATGTATACACTTATACTCCATATCCATATTTTTGAAAAGGAAACTTTTTTTAAATAAAAAATGTTTTATTTTTCATGAAAATTATTCATAAGTTTCAAAATGACCTCATCTATTATCTAAACCATACTTACACCTTTTTAATTTTTTTAGAAAATGGGATGATCATAAAAATATTAGTAAGGTACATAAAAAATGAAAATCATTAGACTAGTGAAAACATAAACACTCTTTAAAAACTATTTACTTTGAAACTCATTCACAAGCATAAAAAATCAATCTGTTTACTTGTAAAATCATTTATATATCACTATCGCATTCACCCTTAAAAAAAGAATAACTATATGGTTAACATCACTATAAGGATTACCTAATGCATTAGAGATATATAATGTGTCTCGCAGGTCATATCTGTAGATATAATGGGGAACAACCCATAATATATTTAGTTATAAGGGTATCAAACCATAATATCTTCATATATAATGCTATGAACCCCAAATAAAAAATTTTAAAGATAAATTTCATGAATGAAATCCTTTAACTATTTTAAATCCCATTAAAAACACTTCCAAAAATGAAAATGACATTTTCAGCTAAAAAATATTTTAAAATTAAAACTGTACATATCATATTAAAATTATTTTATTTGAAAATATCTATTTAAAGATGAGAAAAAACATTCATGTAATAAATAATCATGAAAATTTGAGAAACAAATCAATCCATATTTGGTTAAAAAAATTCCATTTACTTTTCAAAAAAGAGTTGAAAAAGGAACGTCAAAAGTGTGTTTTAAAAAGAAATTCCCTTACCTTCTGTTTGAATCGTTATATATACTCCTTATATAATTGAATAATAAATTCAGGATGATTTTTTAATTTATTGTTATCCTATTTGAAGTTTATTATTCCTTTATATAACTTAATATTAAGTAATAACAATAACATAATTATTTACGTTCATTTCCGACATTTTGTCGATATTTGGTACTTTAGTGAAAACTGACATTGGTATGATATCATTAGTCAAATATTTCATTAGTCCATAATCTACATAATATTATTCATGACATAATAATAAATTTTATACATAAATTAAACATTTAAATACATCCATTACAAACACACACAGACAAACAGATATATATATATATATACATATGAAAAATGATCTATGTTACAATCATAATGATAGTTAGTCGAACGCACGCTTGAGTAACTTTACTATATTTAAATAATCATTACGGAAAAAGGTAGGTAGTATTTTATATTTTATAATTATAATTATATAATGATTAAAATATTAATAATTAGAAATAATTATATATATAATCCTTGTGATTTGGTAAGGAAAAATGTATCACATCACCTCATGGATGTGACAGTTCCTATGTATGCACTAACGAAATTACCGTTTTTATGTCCATGGAATGATAAACATCTATGTGATATATTATGCTATAATAATGAAAAATAACCATCTAATATAATTTATACACATTAATTACATCATTGAAAATATTCTTGAGATATGGTGATGGAAAAAACTTATATCAGTTCCACAGGTGGTAGTTCACCGCACACTTGAACGACAATATTTAACCCATTTAATAGAATTAGATATGGATCTAGGTTATAATATTAACATTATAAAATATATCGAAATTTAGGCAATTTTATTTACTATTTCATCATGGTGGAATATTATTTCAATGAATTGTAAGAAAAAATAATATAGAAATACTTAATTAAAAATGAAACATATTCTTCAGGCTATCTCCTTGGATTAATGCCTAAAACCTCCAATGAGTATTTTTATCTAAATAATGTCTCTATAAAGTGAAGAGTGATTCTAGGAATAGATTTCAGAAGATATTTTATGAACCACATATGTTTTTAATGTTTTAAAACTAATAGAATGGGTTCACTATTATAAAATTTAGGAGGGACACTCTTGGAATTCATCAATATAATAAATTAATATAAATTAAATATCTATTAAAAAACCATAGACACTGATAAATTTAGAATATATAATGATTATGGTTATATATAAATATATAAAAAAATATTTTAATTGTTTTTATTATTTTTAAATCCTTATCTTATTATTTTAACCCTTATTTTACTCTTCTAACTCTTACCATAATATCTAATAATTTTAACATTAAGGTGTAATATAATTAAAAAAAATTACCAAAAAGCCAATAAATATTTATTTGATGAAATTTTAAGACTTATACTAATAATTTTAAACCAATTTATAATTTTATAAATTTTATATCACTTAGTAAAATATTATTTTTTTTAAATTATCTATACTTTTAATTTGGATACTATTCATTAATATTTTTTCAAATATCATAAAGTATAAATAATTTATAAAAATTACTTATAAAAATCCAATAAAATAAAAAATATATCAATAAAATTAATTTATAAAATTAATAATCTAAAATTTATTTTATTTTAGTATTTTAATATAATTTATTGGATATTTCCATTAATTAAACAATTATTGTGTCATCAACGTGCATGCCATTAATTTCATAAATTCTTATCTAAAAAATATAAATAAATAATCAAGATAAATTTAAAAATATATATCCCAAAATTCTATTTATAGACAAATAAAAATCATATAAGATGTTATATTAAAAAAATTTCACTAGTTAAAAACAAAAGAGTTACAAAATTATCTTTTTGTTGAATATAGTATTATAAATGTAATAATCTCATCCAAGTGGCTCCCAAAGGTTATGGATTCGGGCCAAGGTTTATTTTGGTCAAAGAATCACATAAAAATAAATTTTGGCACGGTTTATGGTAGTTTTGTATTATTTAAAACATTATATTTACCCTTAATTATTAAATTTACCCTGAATCATTGTAATAAAAATTTCTAAAATTACTATTCAAATTTCGTTAAAAAATGAGGTAGAAATATTTAATTTTTTTGGACCTGATTAATAAAAATATGGAACAATTTTAAAATAATTCAAAACACATAATTTTACAAACTAAATTTATAATTAATCTAGTAGATAGATTGAGAAAACTGGTTTTTAATGTTAAAACATTTAAATGATTTAAATTATTTGATATCCAAATTTAATGTTAAATTGATTCCAACAACATTAAATGGATTAAATTATAATATTTATATCTAATTATATTTTACAAATATTATAATATATAATTTAACACTATAAATAAATATGATGAAAAAATGGCTTTAGATTAAAAGGCATTATTTTTCATAATTTATAAAAAAATGATACTTATATGAAAAATACCAAAATATTAAAAAAAATAAATATTGATATTATTATTTGAAATAATATTTTTTTTCCAATATAATTTATAAAAGTGTCCAATAAGATATATAAAACTAGAATTCCATCAAATGGCCGGAAAGTGCCTTTTTGAAAATATTTCATTTATGCATAATATTTGATTTGTTTTACATCATTTCCACAAAAAATTGAAATTTTTAAGTAATATGGAATACTATATATATTTTTTTCATTAATATAATCTAGTAAAATTAATATTATTATTTATTTTTTTTAAAATCATTTTTATACTTTAAAAAAAATTGAGAAAAACATTTACTTTTATTTTAATTAGAGGTTTATTTTCATTTATAATTGATTGGACACAAAATAATAAATTATATATATCTATGTAAACCATATTTTAATAATAATTTATTCTTGTTCACTTCCTTCATTTTACCCACTATTCAATAATAACCATAATAATAATTAGTTATCTATTTAAACTAGATGTGGTGTATCATATAATTTATAAAACAAAGTGTTTCATTTAAAAATTTAAACTGTTACATTCTATAACACTTAATTAATGGATCCTTTAAAATTTTAACATAGAATTGAAAAATAGGGGTTTTAATTTTTGAAATACCTTTGTTGAAATTCAACATCAGAAAAATTGTTAATGAGTACTCCACATTAAAATAAAGAATGAGATATATGGTACTCACCAGACATAACAAAAACTAGGATTCCATATTGGAAAAAAATGAAATAAAATAAAAGATAATAGTCATGTTCAGATCTAGAGTAATAGAGAATATGTTCATGAAAATGATAACATTCACAAAACAAAAATTATGTGATGGGATAAAAGGATATGCATTCCTTTTTGAGAAAATGAAACAAATAAAATTTTTATAATATCTTTTTCCTATATATGATTTATGAAAACCCTACTTTTTATTACAACATAAACATGATTCATTACTTAAAACTTCACTTGATACAATAAATAAGATCGAGAGGTTTAGTGACTTTGGGGATTAAGATCGTTACATAAAAACATAAAACATGAAATACAACATCTTTATTGAAAACTTCCTTTACATGACCAGTACATTCCCTCGTACTTAGCATTGCATGGGATAACCTGAGGACATGCATAAGGAAAGCGTGATCTATAAAGCCCAGTAATGGACTTCACACAGAATAACATGTGGAGTACAATACATGTTAGACAATCGACATATCAATAGAGCATAAAAGAAACATGAACATAAATGCATGATAAAGCATGATAATCATGACATGGAAATGTGGCAACAACACTTAACATTGAATTAGCATGAGCCAAGTCTCATTGCACATAGAGCATGAGTAAACCCTCATTTCACATGAAGCACGAGTAAACCCTAGTTTCACTTGAATTATCATGTGTCAACACTCATTGCACATGACGTATCATGATACTATACTTTACCCAATGCATTGGAGTGCTATAAGGGCGCACCCTTCTTAAACATTTCATTTCATGCATAAGTGTGCAACATGGATCATAAAACATGGATTCATAAAACATAATAATCTATTCCACGATAAAGGAATGTGGAATTTATACATGAAACATTACAATCAATAAGTAAATGTGCATAAAGGTGAATGCACTTCATGGAGAAATGGGCATGGTATTCACTACACAATGACATTGGCTTAGAAACTCGGTGCAATTTCGGCAGCGTAATAGCGTGACATAAGAATTCGTAAAAAAAGTTTGATGAGAGAGAAAGGGGTTAATCATAATATTTACATGTAATGTACAGTAATGAGGACATATATATTCATGTACCAACAATTGAAAAGGAATTTAGATTAAGGATACAAAAGTATTGCTTGAATGTAAAAGAAGAGAGAGAAGTTCCTTTCGGAATTTCGGCATAGTAATGGGTGTACATGGGAGGAATTTAATGAGAGATAAAGGGTTCTCACAACATTCAAAAAATAAGAGGGATGTATGGGAGAGGTTTGAAACCATACTACAACATTCATAATTGATATTAAAAGAGAAATACAACTTAAAGAAAATTGACAAAAATGAGAAAGGAAGAAAAAAACCTTACATGGAAGTGTGCTTCCAATGGGTAGAGAGAGGGTTTTGAGAGGCTTATTGGGAGATTGTGGAACCTTGAGAGGATTCTAGAAAGAGTAGGGCAGAGTTTGGACGAACTCCAAAGTATTTTAGTGAGGTGGAAGTGGGAGTTTGGGTGGGTTTATATAAGAAAGGTGAGAGAATTCATTATTATTTAGGTTTGGGACCCCTTATATTAAAATAATCCAAACCACAAACCATCCCATGGGTTTTTACCTTGGTTTATGGAAAAGGAAAGAGGAAAAAAATATTTTACAAGGCCAGGGTCCGAATTTATTAAAATAATAAGGTCGCTTATGTGGAGGTGAGTCACACTCCCGTGGAAATTATTTTAAAAAGGCAAATTGTTGAATAAGTATTGAGGGGTTCATTATTGCTTAGAAAGGTAAGTAAAACATGCACAAAATCACATTATTTTAATGGTAAAACATATATTGGCCGAAAATAATGATTATAGTATTTTATTACATCAACATTTGGTCATTATGATGTCATAAAACACATTATATATTTAAACGGTATTTAATTTTTACCCAAAAATTTGACTATCTCAGAAAATTATGAAAAATTCACCATTGGATAATTTCAATGTCCTTATTCTAGAAATGGCATTTATTTTATCTATAAAAGTTTCTAAATATGTTAATTTTAACTTTTAAAATAAAAACCAACATTTATCAAAAATTCACTGGTTTTGACAAAAATGGAATTCAAACCTTAATATGACATTTTAATTGCATTTGTAAATTTATTAGATCATTTATATTTAATTAATTTAATAAAAATTTTATTATTTTATTAAAATATTATTTAATTATGTAATCCCTTAATTTAATAAAATAGATTTCTTAATTATATAATAACTAATAACACCATTTAAACTTTAAAAACTATTTACAATGTATCAAAAATGATTTGAAATTATATTAATTATTATACACAAAAATAATGTACATGATCATAGTACTACATATTTGTAACACAAACCCTTAAAATAGACGCATAAGACCTAAGGGAAAGGTGGGCGATGGTGACAGACTCTTGGGACGGCTCGAATAGCATCGCTCGAGTGGTAATCTCTACCAACTTCCACTTTTCCCGTAGACGGTCACATTCGAGCTTGAAATAATAAAGCTCATCTTGTGATTGGTCAAGGGCGATGCCTAAAGACGCCACCTCTTTTCCTAGCTCTGACAAATGGGCTTCGTATGGGGCAATTCTACCGGATGAGGCCATCACTTCTTTTGTCTGAGTAAAAATTGGGTTCGTTAAAGGCTTATATTTATACTAATCATGTGATAACTGTTCAACAGCTATAAAAGTAACGGTCACAACTCTTATCATAAAACCAAAGAATTTGACATCTTATAAAAACATTTTTTTATAAATAGACAATTAACTGGATCAAGAGGGATTTTCCATTAATGAAACTTTGGGTCGTTACAATATTTCCCCCTTAAGAAATTTCGCCCTAGATATTTTACTTTTCCCACACTAAAACAAATGTGGGTAACTCAGCATCATCATATCCTCTGACTCCCAAGTTTCTTCATCAAACATGTGGTTTCTCCAAAACACATTGATGAGGGGCATTGTCTTATTTCGTAGAACTTTTTCTCTACGATCTAAGATCTTCACTGGTTGCTCTTCATAAGAAATATCATCTTCCAATTGTACCACCTAGGAAGAGAGTACATGTGAAGGGTCCGGTATGTACTTATATAAGAGGGATACATGAAAGACATCATTCACCTTGGCCATAGTAGGTGGAAGTTCTAGTCGATAGGCCACAACCCCAACACGATCAACAATATCGAAGGGGACGATGTACCTTGGACTTAACTTCCCTTTCATTCCGAACCTCATGACCTTCTTCCACATAGATATGCGTAAAAATATCATGTCACCAACATAAAAATCAAGGTCTCATCGACGATTATCTGCATAACTATTCTGTCGACTCTGGGCGGCCTTGATATGCTGCTGAATGGTTTTCACCTTATCCACCATTTCTTCGACCATTTCTGGTCCAAGCAGCTTACGTTCACCGACCTCATCCCAGTAAGCTGGTGTTCTGCACCTTTTCCCATATAGGGCTTCATATGGTGCCATATGGATGCTCGAGTGGAAACTGTTATTATAATAGAACTCAACTAGAAGAAGATGTTGATACCATCCTCCTTTAAATTCCATTGAGTACGCTCTCAACACATCCTCAAGTGTTTGGATAGTCCGCTCGGATTGGCCGTCAGTTTGAGGATGATAGGCCTTACTGAAGTTTAGTTCAGTATTCAGAGCATGTTGAATACTCTTCCGAAACATATAGGTGAATCTTGGACCTCGATCAGACACATTATATAGTGTTACTCCATGCAATCTTACCACTTCCCTAATATATATCCATGCCAGTTGATCCAATGAGAAATCCTCATGAATAACAATGAAGTGTGCAGTCTTTGTAACATGATCCACTACAACCCAGATTTCATTTTTGCCATTGGATGTCCTCGGAAGACCGGTGACAAAGCCCATAGTGATGCTCTCCCATTTGAAATATAGTATGTGAAATGGTTGCATCATACCCTTAGACTTCTGCCTCTCTGTCTTCACCTGCTGACACACCGTGCACTTTGATGTATACTCAGTGATCTCCTTCTTCATATTATCCCACCAAAAGTTTTCTCGGATATCTCGATACATTTTTGTGCTCCCTGGGTGAATATAGAAATTTGAAATATGTGCATCATCCAAAAGTTCCTTCTTCAGCTCCAGACATCATATAACACATAGTCTTTTCCAAAACAGCACAATTACTTCTTCATTATCATTAAACTCTGAGGATTTCCCCTTTTTGATAGCTTCCACTTTTTCTTGAATTCCCACATCACCCATTTGAGCATCCTTTAACCATTCCATAAGATATGGTTGAGCAATAATTTGTGAAATGATTTATGATGTTCCCTTCTTTATGATTCCCACATCCATCTTCATCAAGTCTAAGAAGATTGGATCCTTTTCAATTCTCATAATTGATATAATCGCTGGATCCTTTCTACATAGGAAATCTGCCACCTTATTCGCTTTCCCAGGGTGGTAATGTTTTAAATAGTCATAATCCTTGATGAGCTCTATCCATCTTCTCTGGTTCATATTAAGCTCTTTCTGTGTGAATATATATTTAAGACTCATGTGGTTAGTATATATCTCACATTTCTCTCCATAGAGATAATGCTGCCAGATTTTCAAGGAAAAGATCACAGCCGCCAACTCTATATCATGTGTTGGATAGTTTCTCTCATGGATTTTCAACTTCCTTGAGGCATATGATATCACTTTATCATTCTGCCTTATCACAAATCCTAATCCCTTCTTTGAAGCATCTCTAAATACCACAAAAAGCTCCCCACTTGTGGGTAAAGTGAGCACGGGTGCCGTGATAAGCCTCCTTTTCAACTCAATGAAGCTTTATTCGCATTCATCACTCCAAGAAAACATTACTCCCTTTCGAGATAGCTTGGTATGAGGGTTGTACAAACATGAGAAATTTCTCACAAATCGTCAATAATATACAGCTAACCCCAAAAAGCTATGGATATCGGTTACTGATGATGGCCTCGACCATCCCTCAATTTCATATGTTTTGGAGAGATCCACAGATATCCCATTGGTTGTGATGATATGGCCCAATAATGAGACCTCCATCAACCAGAACTCACAGATGCTGTACTTTGCATAGATCTTCTCCTTACACAAAGTCTCTAGTACAGTTCTTAAATTCTCCTCATGGTCCTCCTTGGTTTTGGAGTATATTAGAATTTCATCTATAAAGACTACAACAAATTTGTCAAGGTAATCTATAAAGACTCTATTTATCAAGTCCATGAATATTTCTAGAGCATTGGTGAGTCCGAAAGGCATTACTATGAATTCGTAGTTCTCGTACCTTGTACGAAAAGCAGTCTTGGGGATATCTTCCTTCTTCACCCTTACTTGATAACAACCCAACCGAAAGTCCACCTTGGATATGTATTGTGATCCACGCAACTGATCAAATAAGTCATCAATTCGTGGGAGTGAATACTTGTTCTTTATCGTTATTTTGTTATGTTCATAATAATCGATGCAAAGCCGCATTGACCCATCCTTCTTCTTGACGAAGAGGACTAGTGCACCCCATGGTGAAGCACTTGGGAATATAAAACCTTTATCCAGATTCTCCTGTAGTTGTTTCTTCAACTCTTCAAGATCAAAAAAAACCATTCTATATGGAGTCTTGGATATTTGTAGTGCCCAGGTATAATTTCAATTGAGAACTCAACATCTCTTCTTGGAGGAATACCAGGCAGTTCCTCGGGAAACACTTCAGCGAATTTCCTCACAATAGGCATTTCTTCATGGATGGTTTCTTCCTTGGACTCAATCATCTGAGCCAGATACGCGTTCTCATAGGGTAGTAATATCGATGCTTGAGATGATGGAGCTAAAGGAGATTCATCTTCCTCCTGACACTTGTAAAGAATCGGGGGTCTATTCTCCATATGGAGGGTGATTTCCCTCTCCCGACAATTTATGTTGGCTCTATATAAGGAAATCCAATCAATTCCAAGAATTGCATCGAATTCCACCAAAGGGAGTATGAAGAGGTTCGCCGAGAAATTTAATCCACAGATTATAATAGGGGAAGACATATATTCATGGGATGTAATGATTTCCCCATTTTCCGTACTCATCAACATCTTTACTTCCCTGATTTGTGGTGGTGATGGGATTATTCTACTAAACATTGGAGATATATAAGAATGTGTAGAACCTAAATAAAAAAGTATGTTCGCTATTCTTGAATGAATAACTAGTGTACCTATCCCCACTTCGTTTTTGAGGTTCACTTTGGCAGAAGTGATGGCAAAAGCTCTTCCTTGCTGTCTTGGAGGTTATTGGTTGACTCCGATAACCCTTGGATTAGGGCACTGTTTTGAAAAATGACCCGGTTCTTTGCGTTTGTAGCATTAAACAACGAGTTGATTTTCGAACAGATCGTTCCTCTCCGCTGTCGTAGCCACAGGTCCTTCTTGTTGAAAGTTAATTGCTAGGTGCCCTTCTCTTCCACACCTGAAGCATTTTCTCATCCCCTAAAGGCAATTTCTAGGGTGCTTCTTTCGGCAATTTTGGAAATTGGGGTGATGGAACTTCATAGAATCGTTGGATTTATCCATTGGCCCACCAGCATTGAAGTCCACCTTAATTTTCTTCTCCCCATTATACCCTTGTGATTCTCCAATCTCCATTTCGACCATAAGGGCACATCGGACAATTTCCTCATAGCTGTCGAAGTCACGGATCGGTAATGATTTCCACAGGCTAGGCTTCATCCCACCAATGAAGCGGTCAACCTTGCATTCTGGGGTAACGACAAATCTGGAAGCATATCTTGAAAGTCTTGTGAAGTTTTCCTCGTACGCTCACACATATTCTTCATCTTTTTTCTTGGGGGAAAGGAAGTCCCTTTCCTTCTTAAGATGGAGGATGCATGGAAAATATTTATCGAAAAAAATATTCTGGAATTCCTTCCATTACCAAGCCTCGACCTCCTCCTCAAGATTCATATTTTTGATCAACTTCCACCATTGATCAGCTTCACCCTCCATATGATAAGCCTCCAGGAGAACCTTCTCTTGTTCAGAACATTTGAGGATGGAGAATTTCTTTTCAATGGAGTTGATCCATTGTTCAGCGATCGTGGGATCGGATGACCCACTAAAAGTAGGAGGCCTTTGTCTCATGAAGCTCTTGATTGCAACTTGTTCATTCTTAGGGGTGGTTGAACGTTCCTCTTGACCCATTTTTCTATTCAAAACTTGAGTTAGCTGAGAGAGAAGCGTGACAAAGTTCACGATTCCCGCCCCCATTGGATTTGGCATCTCATTAGTACAATCATCACACTGATCTTCACAATGGTTTCTATCCTGAGTCCTCCTATTACTGACCATTGGCTGGAATAAAAGGAAAGGTAGGGGTAGCACATAAAGGGTAATACAAAGACAAATGATGATGACATATATACAAACATTAATTTATTTAACTCATGAGTCTATATAATTCAATCTAGGATTTTCATGATCTACATTATAACATATATTCTTAGGGGCATTTTTCCCTTAATAAGTGTTCATACCATGATTGTGAATTTATCAAAACATATCCCTCGGGAGTGTCGTAACCAAGAGTGCAGCAAGGCCCGTTGTCATGCACCAGTTCCCATTCGAGTCTAGCTCAAAGCGGTGTTTTCGGGTTTTACCCCTAGGATAAATCTGTGCCAGAGCCTCCTCTACCTGCACGTATCCAGACATCGATGTATTTATTTGATAAACCACTTACATAGTATTTAGAAAATATTAGGGATGTTTTTATTATACTTAGTCTTGTATATAAGGCTTTACTGGGGTTTTCCTAATCCCAAAAATAACTAAACCTATCCTCTAATACCAACTATGACAACCCTGAATTTTATTACAACTTAAAAATGATTCATTACATAAAACATCACTTGATTCAACAAAGAAGATCAAGAGGTTTAGTGTCTTTGGGGCTTAGGATCATTACATAAAAAATTAAAATATTAAATACAACATCTTTATTGAAAACATCCTTTACATGACCACTACATTCCCTCGTACTTAGCATTGCATGGGATAACCTGAAGACATGCATAAGAAAAGGGTGAGATATAATGCCCAGTAAGGGAGTACACATGGAATAAAATGAGGATTACAATACATGTTAGACAATAGGCCTATCAATAGAGCATAAAAGAAACATAAAAATAAAGGCATGATAAAGCATGATAATCATGACATTGGAATGTGACAACAACACTTAACATTGAATAAGCATGATCCAATACTCATTGCACATGGAGCATGAGTAAACCCTCATTGCACATGAATCATGAGTAAAACCCTGTTGCACTTGAATTATCATGAGTCAACACTCATTGCACATGACGTATCATGATACTATACTTTACCCAATGCATTGGAGCGCTATAAGGGTGCACCCATCTTAAACATTTCATTTCATGCATAAGTGAGCCACATGGATCATAAAACATGGATTCATAAAACATAATCATTTATTCCCCGACAAAGGAATGTGGAATTCATACCTGAAACATTTCAATCAATAAGTAAATGTTTATAAAGGTTAATACCCTTGATAGAGAAATGGGCATGGTATTTACTACACAATGACATTGGCTTAGAAAATCGGTGCGATTTCGGCAGCGTAACGGCGTGACATAAGAATTCATAAAAAACGGTTGATGAGAGAGAAAGGGGTTCCTCATAATATTTACATGTAATGGACAGTAAGGAGATAATGTAGATTTCTGTCCCAACAATTGAAATGGAAGTTAGATTCATGAGACCAAAGTATTACTTGAATGTAAAAGAAGAGAGAGAAGTTCCTTTCAAAATTTCGGCATAGTAATGGGTGTACATGGGAGGAATTTAATGAGAAAGAAAGGGGTCTCCCATCATTCAAAAAATAATAGGGAAGTATGGGGGAGGTTCGAAACCCTACCCCAACATTTATAATTGAAATTAAATGGGAAATACAACTTAAAGAAAATTGACAAAAATGAGAAAAGAAGAAAAAAACCTTACATGGAAGTGTGCTTCCAAAGTCTAGAGAGAGGCTTCATGAGGGCTAGGGGCACCTTGGGAGGATTCTAGAGAGATTAGGGAAAAGGTTGGAAGAACTTGAAAGGATTTCAGCGAGGAAGAAGTGGGAGCTTGGGTGGGTTTATATTGGAAAGGATAGATAATTCTTTATTATTTAGGTTTGGGACCCCTTATATTAAACTAATACAAACCACAAACCATCCCATGGTTTTTTGCCATGGTTTCTGGAAAAGGAAAGAGGAATACAATATTTTACAAGGCCAAGGTCCGAACTTATTAAAATAATAAGGTTTCTTATGTGGAGGTGAGTCACACTCCCATGGAAATTAATTTTAAAAGGCAAAATATTGAATAAGTCTTGAGGGGTTCATTAATGTTTTTAAAAGTAAGTCAAACAAACACAAAATCACTATATTTTAATGTTAAAACATATATTGGACTAAAATAAGGATTATGGTATTTTATTACATCACCATTGGGTCATTACGATGTCATAAAACACATTATATATTTAAATGGTATTTAATTTTTACCCAAAAATTTGACTGTCTCAGAAAATTATGAAAAATTCACCGTTGGTTAATTTCGATGTCCTGATTCCAGAAATGACATTTATTTTATCTAAAAAATTTCTAAATATGTTAATTTTCACATTTAAAATAAAAACCAACCTTCATCGAAAATTCATGGGTTTTGACAAAAATGGATTTTAAACCTTAATATAACATTTTAATTGCATTCATAAATTTATAATATCATTTATATTTAATTAATTTATTAAAAATATTATTATTTTATTAAAATATTATTTAATTTAGAAATTCCATAATTTAATAAAATAGATTTCTTAATTAAATAATAACTAAAAACACCATTTGGACTTTAAAAACTATTTACAATGTATCAAAAATGACAAGAAATTATATTCATTATTATATACAAAAATAATGTACATGAACATAGTACTACATATTTTTTACATAACCCCATAAAATAGCCACATATGACCTAAGGGTAAGGCGTGTGATGGTGACAGACTCTTGGGGTGGCTCGGATAGCATCGCGCGAGTGGTAATCTCTATCAACTTCCACTTTTCCTGTAGAAGGTCACGATAGAGCTTGAAATAATGAATCTAACCTTGGTCTTGGTCAATGGCGAAGCCCAACGATGCCACCTCTTTTTCTAGCTCCAACAAATGGGCTTCGTATGGGGCAATTCTACTGGATGAGGCCATCACTTCCTTTGTCTGAGTAAAAATTGGGTTCGTTAAAGCCTTATATTTATACTAATCATGTGATCACTGTTCAATGACTATAAAAGTAATGGTCACAACTTTTATCATAAAACCAATGAAGTTGAAATCTTATAAAAACATTTTTTTATAAAGAGGCAATTAAATGGATCAAGAGGGATTTTCCATTAATGAAACATTGGGTCATTACATGATTAATTATTTCACTAAATAGACAATGGAAATATATAAATATACTTAATTGACATATAGAGTTTCACAAATTGATAGATTTATACCAAAACTCATTCCTTCCTCCAAGTGATAAGTACCGAATTTTAATTTCTCAGGCCTAATTCACTCAAATAATCTTCTAAAAAATAACATAATCTAGAAAATATTAACTAACTCTTTCACCAATATTTATACATTAACAAAAATTAAAATAAAATTTGTACAAGTTAAGATAAATTTCTAACATTATTTAACCATATATGAAGGATAACTACATCAACATATAAAATTCATTGTTAATAAAAAATTATTAAAAAATACTTTTACACAAATAAATATCATTAAGATTCCTCAAAATTATTATATAGTAATATTCAATCCCAAAAATGGTTTGATAAAATAAACATCGAAGAAATTTTTTTGAATTATCTCCAAATAACATCAATCACTCTTAATTTCTTATACAAAAAATTTAATTTCAAAATAATATAATCTACATGATATGCTAATTATTTCAATAAATAACACAAATCAACATAATTCCACAATAAAAATATATATTTTTCAAAAAATATTATAATATTTTATTCATCAAATAGAATCCCATAATATTCTTTCTACGTTGATCTTATAATATTCCCAAATTGTGAACATTTTCTAAAATAACATAAATCATTTAACTTCACATAAATATCTAATCTGAAGGTTATCTATTTGATAAAACATATGTTTCCAAAATAAAATTATTCTTTATCCATCAAATTGTATAACTAAATAATCCAAACTAAGTGAGACTTTTTGTAAGCTAGTATTAGGCAATTAACCCTTAATGCCATTCAGTTTTTGGTTATATTCACACAATAATTCTAGACACGATGGGTTTTCAACCATTCTATATGTATTCCTTTCAATAAATGTATATAATTATTATAATATTAATTTAATTTAATAAATCATAAAAAATAGTCATAACATTTTATTAATATTATAAGAATCTTATAGATCTTATTAATCATCCAAAAATTTAATATCTCATAAGTAACTCAAAATCAAATATCACATAAACCCTAAAAAATATCAATTCTTTTATAATTATGCCCCTAAAATAATATTTTCCCATGAAAACCTCGTGGGTTAAATATAATAATAAATCAATAAAATTATTTCAATTTAGAACCATCCTCAAAATATAATTAATACATTTAAACATTTCATCATCTATAATTCTAATATATCTCTTTAATCCCTAATGTGATGACCTATAAATCATTAATAGTTGCAATGAACCAAAATGCTATCAAATTAAATTACCTTCCAATAATTATTCTGTATATTATAAATCATAAAACATCACATAGAGGACATAATATATTTTTTATAAATGATGAAATAACTAAAAAAAGAAATTTATAAAAACTATGAAACATATACCATTGGAATAGTTAGTTGACCTTTGGAATAATAATGTGACCATTAGGAATAGTAATATATGTAATAAAATATTATCTGCAAGTATAAATGAATTGATAATATTTTGGAATCTTATAAATGAAAATAATATATAAATATATAACAGTATATGTAATTAAATATTTTATAAACTAATACTAAATTGCTGGTATATTTATAAAAAATAATTAAATTATTTATAATATTATAATTAACATAATAATTCAAAAGAAAATCTATTTTCATAAAAATATATTCATAAATAATTATTTTTTTGTTTCGGTATTATAAGATGATTTTAAGAGTTGTCATTTAAATGTTCAAAGTGTTATTTTTTTAGAATAATATGAGGCCTTACCCAGAAAATCAAGGCCCCTAAATTAAGATAAAAAAGTAAATATTACAGAATTCTAAACACAGAGTTTTGTTCAAATCCATTTTCAAAAGGGGTAAAAAAGAAGTAGGGAGATTTTCATACCATGTGAAATCAACGTCTTCAATTCCTTTGGTAGCCAAACTATCTGCAAAAGAATTATCCTCCCAATAGACATGAGTAATAATGTGATTCAATGTCTGAAGGGAATCCAAGCAATTTATCCAATGATTATGGATTTTCCAAGATAAGTGATAAGAGCATTCCCTAATGGCAGACACAATACCAGTCGAGTCACTTTCAATCCAAAGATTATTCCAACGATGATTTTTAGCCTGCTCCACCGCAACAATAATACCCATCATCTCCGCTTCCAAAAAGGAAGCAAACCCACAGGAGCCATGAATGCAACCAATTACCTGACCCACATGATCCCGGAATACGGATCCATATCCAGAAGGACCTGGATTTTCTTTTTGATGCACCATCAGAGTTAATTTTCAACAAACCAAACATTGGTGGTTTCCAAATAACTTCAAAAGTATTATCAGAGGGCCTGAAATTACCTTTAACACCAATACGAGCAAGCACAGAGAAATCATGTATAGAATTGGCGCAAAAATGTTTTTTAGGGAGGCTAAACATGCATGTTGCAGCAAGGATGTTCGAAATATTAGAAGTAATTGAAAAAATTTTCTTTCCATGAATTGAATTATTTCGAGAAGACCATATATATTGAAGTTACTCAGAGGCAGCTACATAAATAAGTCCAATAACTGTGAATAAAGAGGAATGTATTTCCATCTCTGAATGAAACCAGTAATAGATGTCATCAGAGGAAGTGAGACTTCAAAGATTCTTTCAAGAGCCTTCCACATTGAAGCAGCAGTAACGCAACAAAGAAAAAGATGATCTGCATCCTCCCTGTGTTGATGACAAAGCACACAAGAGGAGCATAAAGAGATACCACAATGCTGAAGGTAACAATCAGTAGGTATTTTTCCTTGATAAATTCCCCAGACTAAATTGGAACGAGATGGTCTAATGAAGTTTTTATGCAAGTTCCCCCTCCAGTGATTGGCTAAACTAGAATTTAGAGAAAAATCATAATAGAGCTTGGAGGAGAGAATACCATTAACCACGGGTTGCCAAGACCAAAAGTCATTCTTGTCAGAAAAATATTGATTGATAACAATGTTGACAATGTGAATTGTAAGACCATCCATGTTCTCCAATTGATCCTTGATAGTGAGTTCAATATCAATATATCGTTCATCCATTACAAGATCGTGAAGGGGGTTTTCAGCCCATTTGCGTTTCCAAAAAAATCATAGATGAGTCATTTGAATCAAGCCATCTAGAATGAGAATCAATTGAAATAAATATGTACTTGAAGGCATGATAAACAGATGATTATAGATAATTGAATGACCCCATCTTTAGTCTATTCATGAATTTACCCTGAAGAAAGGTCAATCCCTCTGTATTGCCATTAAAAAATTTCCAGATTAAAGTGGCTTGCAAAGAATCACTAAAGAGAACCATATCATTAATACCCAATCCTCCAGCATCATAAGGTTTGCAACAATCAGCCCAGGATATAATAGACAGTTTCTTTTTAAAGATATTTCCACTCCAGATAAAATTACTAAGAGCACCATTGATACAACATATGAGAGAAATGGGCCATTTGTTAACAATGATGTAATAAACAAGTTTGGAGACAATGACTGATTTAACCCAACAGACCCTCCCAGCCATGGAAATAGATTTTCTTTTCCAAGTAGAAAGGTGTCTTCTAACATTTCTTACAATCATGGAAAAATAACTAGCTTTTGGATTTCCCCAGAACAAAGGACCCCCCAAATAATTTAAGGGAAGGAAGCCTTCCATGACATTAAGATCATTGACAATGAAAGTCTTTCTCCGATCATTGATACTCTTTCCAAAGTAGACAAAGGATTTCTCCCAACTAATGTCTTGACCAGAAACAGAGGAATAATGAAAAAGAGCTATTTTGATGTTCTGGATTTTTCTTTTATCACCTGAAGTGAAAATGATATTGTCATCTGCATACAAAAGATGAGTCGGGGACAGAATGCCTCTCCCAGCATTTATTGATTTCAAATTCCCATTACATGCCATGATAGAGAGATTCCTACTAAGATAATCTTCTGCAATAGCAATGATAATTGCAGAAAGAGGTTCACCTTGTCTAACCCCCTAGAGCAATCCAAAAAGCCACGAGGAGATCCATTTATAAGAATTTATATATGGGAAGAACATAAAATCTTCCTGATCCAAGTGATAAATACACCATCAAATCCAATAATCATAAGTACTTTGCAGATAAAACCCCAATTCATGGTGACAAAGGCCTTTTTGACATCAAGAATAAGGGAAATGTTTCCACCCCTGGGGGGTTTCCAGAGCAGATTCACAGATTCTGTGGCAGTGATGAGGCAATTCTGTATCTAACATCCCTTGATAAAGACAAACTGGTTGGGTGAAACAATTCTGCTGGAAACATTCGTAAGCCTTATTGCCATAATCTTACAGATAATTTTGTAAATGGTGTTGACTAAAGCAACAGGTCTGAACAACTTCATTTCAAAAGCCTTCTCAATCTTTGGAATCATAGTAAGAAATTGAGCATTCATTCCATAAGGAAGATCACCAACCTTAATGAAGTGAATCACATGTTTACAAACATCATGTTCAATGATATACCAATAAGTCTGAAAAAAGATGTTACCAAATCCATCTGGGCCTGGAGAGCTGTCAGGTTTGAGGCTAAAAACAGCTGCTTTGACCTTAATGCTCAAAGGAATGGATGTAAGGTTGGCATTTTCCTATTGGCTAACCAGATTGGGGATGATTCCATCAACAGGATCATTCAACGAAGTAGGGCCATTAAAGAGATCTTTAAAATAAGATATCACATGTTCTGAAAGATCCTTATCTTTATCAATGATCTGATCCACATTCTTAATAATCGAAAGAGGTTTAGAAATCCTCCTAATTCGTTTTACAGAATTGAATAATTTAGTATTCCTGTCACCATATTTTAACCATTTAGCTTTGAAAGTGTCTCTTTGAAGAGCATACTTCATCTTCCGGAGGCCTTTGATTCTTGAGAAAATCTCAGAGTCCTCTTTGAGCCCATTGGGGAAATTGTTCACTATATTTTGAACCTGCAAGTTATGAGGACCAACTTCTAGAGACAAAATACCCTTATCAATATTGCTAAATTTTTCCTTAATCCAATTCTTCACAGATCTTTTAAGAATTTTGAATTTGGATAAGCAGAAAAAACATCAAGCCTTAAATTTGAAGAATTCCAAGAATCAGCAAATAAAGAGGCACAATCATGGTGATTGACCCAAACATTGTTGAATCTAAAGGGTAAAGGAGGTCTCAAATAATTATAATTAAGATTCACTAGAATTTGAAGATGATCAGAGTTAATTCTAGGAAGATTCATGCAAGAAATGGAGTCCCAATGGTCAAGGGAAGAATCATTAAAAAAATCCCTATCAATATTTCTAGCGACAACTCTATTCAAAAAATTCATGTACCAAGTGAATTTGGCCCCAACCAAGTTGATCTCTAGAAAATAATTTTTATCAATGCAGGACTTGAACTCACTAGAGGATATAGTATTGAATATTGCACCAACCATCTCATTAGGATGAAAAATAGAGTTAAAGTCTCCAAGAATGATCCAAGGAGCAGAAATGACAGAATTAAGAACATCAATGTCTAACCACAATCTCCTACGATCCTGATATATAACATTGGAATAAAAAAAAGAGCAATATAGTTGAATTTCAGATATCTTGAAGGAACAAGTCACATGTTGTCCACTATTATCAACCAGAGATACATCAGCCAAGGATGAATGAGCCAGAAACCATAGGACTTTTATTTCAAAAATGCATATACTGAAATAAAAAAGATAAAATCCATAAGATGACATGTTAGAAATATTAGGGGAAAACATCCTCTTGGGTTCAGAGATGACAATAAGGTGAGGTTTGTGCAGAACAATGAGGGATTTAAGGGACCTCATTGTATTACTGTTAGCATAGACCTGACAGTTCCAATATAGAATCTTCATTTAAACCCGAGGTTTGGGTTAGAACCCCCTTTTTTCGAAATAATCCATGATTTTACTTGCCTTAGAGGGTATCACCACTTTCCTTTTAGGACATGGAGGTGTCAAATGATGAATGAGATCATCAATGCCGAGACATTGGGGTTAGCCTGTTCCTGGATGCCAGGTGGCACATCATCCCTGGAGGAGACATTTTTTGCTTAACTATGATGAATATAACTAGTAGAAACTGGGTTCTTAGTCAGAAAATTAGAATGATTAAAATGCACTTCATAAGAAGAAGTAGCATTTTGAGGGAGAAGAGAAGATACATTCAGGGAGTTGACAAAACTGTTTATAGTAGATAGAACATTACTGTTCCATGTAGAAAACTTCTCCTTGGCCAAATCATTGTTTGCAATAACAGGTGTATTTGAAATCTGAAACTCCTCCTCATAACTAGAAATCAGTTCAGCATCTAAAACAGTAGCACAGTCCTGCCCAGATTTAGTCTCTATGTGCAAGTCTGTTGCAGTAGTTCCATCTGTTGTAATCTCCTATAAATATATCAAAAAATCAAGGATTTCCTGATGGAATTCCAAAAGGAAATGGTCCTCATATTCCTCATTCTGTAGGTCATAAACCAGGTTGAAAATATCAGTACAAAATTCAGAGAATAAGGGAAGATCCGCTGTTGAAACCCATTCTTGTTGAATAGGAGCAGAATGAAAATTCATTTCATCCTCTTCATCTTGGGAATCCCAATAAATTATTTGTGATGAGGAAGAGGCAGAGTGCTTTGATATAAAATTAGTGGCAGGAGCATGATTTTGATTCTTGACAGGCGGGGCTATTGATTTGAGGATAAATTTTTTCTCAACAAAGAGAGCTTTGGTTTTTTTATTCTTGTTGACATCATTCAAATTATAAGCTTTGGTTTGGACCTTGGAATTTCTTTGAATCATCCTGAAATTCGATACAAATTTCCCCACTATTTTGCAGACATCACAAAAATAGGGTAAATTCTCATATTCCAAACGAATCTCAGATTTAAAACCATTCGCATTGAAGAAAATAGAAGTGGGTCTCTTGATTTCCAAAATCCTATCAATAAGTATTCTGGCAAAAAAACCACTCTCACCATCTAATGTGCGCTGATCCACCCTCATAGGAGTACAAATACATGATGCAATGTCATTGAGGATTCTAGGATGCCAATACACCCAAATTAATCCATGAAACCTTACCCAGATCTGTGCATTGGATTGTTTGAGGTTTAAAGGATTAAAATTCACATCCAATTCTAATAATCTTAGGATACCGGGTTTTAGTTGAAGGATACCAAGATTCCAAACCGTGTTCAATGATTCAGTAGAATTAAAGACAATGTGAAAATTTCCTTTTCTAATTGAAATAAGTTTCCAATCTCTTAGACTCCAGCAATGCGATATTCTGTTTTTGAGATCAGCAAAAGACCATGGCTTATCACCCTTTGAGTAAATAATACGACCAAGTACGGAGAACTTACAGAGGTCCAGTCGTTGTTGCAGAGCCTCAGGATCCGCAATAACTGAGAATCCACCATTCTCTAACCTGGTGATGTTTGAGGATTTATATGAATCCTTTTTTGTTGGAATTGAGGAGGCAGAAAGAACCTCCGTGAAGGATAGAGTTTTCCTTCTGAGAGCCAATAAGTCATGAGAGCCCGAGGGTATGAGAATTTCCTTCGGTGTGCGATTGTCTTTGAAGGCGAACTCTCCTTCAGGACTAAACCAAGCAATTGAGAGTCAGGAATCAAGAATATTCGAATCAACATTGACGCGAAGAAAAATTAGGGTTTTTCACATTCATAATCACATTCAGAATCGTCATCCCCGACCAAATGTTCAAAGTGTTATAAAATCAATTATAATTTTAAAATCTAAATATTTCATGTAAATGATTATTTTAATTAAAATATAATTTTTTATCTAATTATAAAAATAATTTAATAATATGGATTCATTTTAGAATTGTATACATCAAAAAATTAGTATGGTGTTTTTTGTGGATTTCTCTGAAATACATGATTTTTTTAGTGAATAGTAAAATATATCAATTTACGATATATATAAATTATAAATTAAATACACTATTTCATGAGTCATGGATGATTTAAGAAACATAATCTATATCTTCTCTTCATTATTTAATACATTTGTAAATAATATTCAATCATGTCATAATATTAAACCAAAATAATAATCAAAAGAATAAAATATTGATAAAATACTCATATATTCTTATATAAATATCGCCCAACACCTCTTCTCCTCACACCTTCCAAGAATTTATCAATATCTAATTTTTTTCCAATACCATTACCGAGACCACAGCCATGTCCATGAGAATTTTTTCACAACAAAATATCATGACCAATTTCATTAAGGATGTTCTCAATGAGGAGAATTAAAGAGTTAAAACCCTCTTTCATTCTCTTTTAATTTTCTTTTCTAATTATTTTATTATATTATTCTTCCCTAACATATAATTATCCAAGTACAGTGGATAATAAATTATCTTATATATACTAAAATATTATTATGTGAATGGAATAATTAATCGTAAATTCTCTTCCCTTTTCATTTATTCTAAACATGGAAATATCATTTGAGGTGTGTCAATTTACCACAACCTTGGAAGGCGCATTTTCATTTTTTTATTATAAAATAAAAGAAGGGAAAATAAATAATAATTATGGTTAAATAATATTTTATTATACCTATTATATTTTATATAATGTTCTATAAGAAATATATATACCTGATGTAAAATAAAATGTTATAATCTCATAATGGTCATAAAACTGCCAAAACTAATCAAATAGTTTTAATTAACAATCAATGTAATAAAAAATTATACAATATATAAAAATTATATATAATATCATTTAATATTATAAATAATAATTTATAAAATATAATTTCAATCTTGCATAACTACTCAATTTTTACATGAACTACTATACTCATATACCATCGAACAGATCATCGAAAATATGAAAATGAACACCCATTAATAATTAATTTAAACACTCTAATTCATAAAATATCCCATTAATGATATAAAAAAACTATAATGAATAAAAATCATGTATATAAGGTTTTTTGTGTTTTTAATTATTTAATTTTATTTTATTATCCTCTTATTCAATAAATGAAAGCATTCATTGAAATGGTGAAGAGATTATCAAACTGATTTTAATTTCTTTGGGATATTGTATTTCATGAAAAAAAAATAGTTTGTTTTTTCTTTTTATATTCCTAAAATATAATTTCATTTTCATTATCTCTTCATTGCTGAGATATACACATTTTCAATGAAAAATTCAAATATTTTTCAAAACTAACTCTTCCATCAAAAAATACATCATTTACTTCTCTATATATTATTTATTCTTCACTCAAGAATGATCATTTTTATACCATGTATGTTAGTCTATTTTTATTTTGAGAACTAAAAATTTTATATCTGAATATATTCGTTATGAATATCTAATGAAACACATTTTATTTTTCATGGGTTATTTTGTGTCAAAGAGTGTTACACGTTCTATGTAACATGTATGATTATGTGAATGTTATGAAGTGACATGTTTTCCTGGAATTATATATCACTCCAAGGAATTGGGTAATGTGATTTTTGTCCAAAGATAATATATAATATTTTTTAACATGATACTACATTTTTTACATTAATTATGTTATGATTATACACATATATTATGCATGAACATGATTCTAGGTTTGTTAATAACATATTTTTGTGGTCAACCACTAAGACATGATGATCTATTTTTATGAATGGCCAAATTCTAGGACATTATCAAATTATTCCTCTTGTGATTATAATTATTTTTCATTGCTTATGTTATATTGATGAAAATTATTCTTACCAATTCATAATTCTCCTTATTCATCCTATTATAGGGATTTTATCTCACCCCTTCATTTGATGTATAACCTCATGTGAATACATGTACTGGGGAGAACTCATTGGCTAATACGAATATGAAGAATGCAGAATTAAATAAATTTTTTTGTTTTAATGTCTAATTTTGTTATGGTGTAATCTTTACCAATATACTAAATTTTTAGATCCTGTATATGAAACCTTTTTTGTTTCATATATTTAAAATTGTGTAATAATAATGAAAGAAAAAGTAGGTTCTCTATAGTTAGTATCAGATCATGGTTTAGTTAATTTGGGAAATAGGATTAAAGAAACTTTGTGAAACCCCTTATTATGAGACTACATATATGTATCCACCCAAAGAATATTTTTTAGAAAATTATAAACACATGGATCCCCCAAGATATGATTTTATAATTTATTACTGTACTAAATTAATTATTTATTCTGGAAAAAATGACTTCTATTTTGTTCCGACCATTTCTATTTTAAAATAGTGTGGTAACCATGAGAAACCTGACCAACAAACCATGTGAGGGACAATGTATGGATTTCCCAAACAACATACACAATGCTATGAGAGGTGGAGTTCAAAATTTCATGTGAATTCATTTAAAGATGTCTTAGATTATGAACAATAACATTAATAATGTGAAAATTCATCTTTCACTTAATAGATATAAACTAGATATCATGATTTTATTAAAAAATTAACCCCAACATTTAATGGATATTCTAATCTACTATTCATGGAATTGTGGGTCAACATGATGGATTATATCTTTTATATGATCCACTATTCTAAGAAAGAGAATGTTATTCTATCCATTTATCTTCTAGATTGAGAGGATGATAAATGGGGGGAATTTATGAAGAACATAATGATGAAGGAATAAATAATATATATGGAATGGTATGACATTAATATATAGTATCTTAATAACTATTTCCCTTGGAATAATCATATAAATATTGATAGAGAATTTATAAGGATGAAACTAAAGGTAGGTTAATCTATCAGGCACTACAAAAAATTCAAAATGCTTTCAAGGTGTGTTTAATGTTTTGTTATCAACAATCATAGTAAAATTGATATATTCATTAATAGTTTAGAATTAGTATTTCAATGAATTCTAGAAATAAGATACCTTGGGTGTTATGAAGATGTAGTTGGATATGATCTCAAAGTGTATATGTAATTTGGGGAATGGTATTGTGTCTGTAGAGAAAATAAATGAATGATTGTTTTACATATGGGGTATCTAATGAGAAAGTTAAAAATAAGGATCAACCCCTCACATGTAAAAAATGTTGAAAAAATCATACTGGGTTCTACATCAAAGGGATGAGGAAATGATAAAGGTGTGGGATAGAATTCCACCAATATCATGAATGTCTATGAGACATAAAGAAGAAATACTATATGATGGAATAATGTAGAGCACTACCAATGGATTAAGGATTATAAAATAGGGAGAAAGGGATCTATGCAAGCTAGTGCACTAAATAATGAGTCCTCAAGTGTAATCATCATTTTCCTACACCAAAGGAAAAGGGCAAATATATGGTGTATTCCATCACTACTAATGAGGTGGATCCAAACAATAATTCCATGAAAGGTACCCTCGTTATTCATTCACGAATAAAGAATGTACTAATAGATATTGGTTCAATGAAATATTTAATATTTTTAATTTTTAGTATAACTATTAAAAAATCACATCAATATATAGAGGTTGAGTTATATGTAATAACAAAAAATTTGGAAATTATTTCATCCTAAGTATATAATTCTTCTCCTGATAAATTTTATGTACCTAAAAACCCAAAAATCTTGTCCTACTTTCATTTGTGGCGTATAATGCTACTTTGGAAATGGATTGACATTATTTATACAACAACAACAACATCAATGTTTTTAAAGGGATATAACTCTTCCTATCCATGAGGAATCATCAAATTGCGTACAAGTGTAAAGAGTATGACAAGTTTCCTTCATAATCACCATATCAGGTGTTGATATTATTTTCTTATGGGAATTTATATCTAGTTAAAGTGATTGAGACAGAGGCGAGAGGAATTTGTGAATACATTCTTACTGTAAGGGTCTACAATGATGTGTTCCATAAAGAATTTTATGGTCTTCCTAAATATAGGGATGTTGAGTTTTCAATTGAACTTATTCCAATATCTCTACCTATATCAGTGAAACCTCATAAAATGGCCACCATTTAGTTGGAGGAACTGAGGAAGTAGTTACAATAGAATCCGGAAAAGAGTAATATATTATCATGTTCGTCACCATAGGGTGCACCAGTCCCCTCAGACATGAAGATGGATGTATCAGTGCACCTATCAATTGAATATATTGATATAGAAAAATCAAAATAATGAATAATAATCCCATTCCACAATTAGATGACATTTTCAATCAACTGTGTGTTTCCTAGTATTTTTCTACTAGGGACCTTCAGCTGGGGTATCACCGATTACAGGTGAGGAAACTAGATATTACAAGGACCTCCATTCAAATGAGGTATAAACAATATGAGTTCATAGTTATTCCCTTTAGACTAACAAATGTTATATAAATATTCATGGACTTGATAAATTGAGTCTTTATATACTACATCAACATTTTTTTGGTAGTATTTTTTGATGATATTCTGATATAATTCAAGAGAAATGGAAAACATTAGGAGCATTTGAATTCCATAATAAATAATTTGTAAAGGGATATATTTAATGAAAATTATAGTAAATGTGGGTTTTAATGGAGGGAGTATCATTCTTGGGGTATGTTATAATCTCAAAAATAATATCTGAAGTCATTCTTAGGAAAAAGGAAATAGAAGTGTGTCCCATGAAAAAAAATTGAAATAGAGATCCATTTTTTATATTCTATAGACATGTATTATAAGTGATTTTTGTATAACATATCACTATTTTCAAACACAATAACCATGCCAAAATATATAGGAGAAATGTTTTCTCAACTAGTGAATATGAAGATTGACTCAATGAGATAAAAAAAGAATTATCACCATGCTAGTACTTAGGATTCCAAAATGTGGGGAAATATTGTGGTTTACATGGATTTTTAATGGAAGGGATTAAGGTGTGTACTAATGAATTTTTTTAATTTGATAGCCTAAGACTCAAGTTAGTGGAAAATTAATGAGAAAAACTATCCCATTCATGGTCTACAGTTGGCAGTTATGATCTCTGCATTGAAAATCTGGAAAAATTATCTATTTGGCGAGACTTGAGAAGTATATATTGATTATAAGAGACTCAAATATATATTCACATTAAATGGGATTAATATGATCCATTTTAGATAGTTATATTTCATCAAGGATTACGACAACTAAATCAGCTACAATACTATAAAATAGAATAATGTTAATGATGTTCTATATAGAAAGGATATTACAACATTATAAATGAAGATAATTGATAAATATACAATATTACATTACGTGAAAATGATGTACGTTGGAATAATTAAGGAAGGAACATCATAAATCCTTTCTCAAATGATTCCTCAACAATCGTTCATGGATAAAATAATGAATTCTCAAATAAATAATGGGGAAATTTTGAAGAAGTACGAAGGCATGAGATAGGGAAAATCCTTAGATTTTAAAATTTATTTGGAAAGAGTTCTGAGATTTTGGTCAAGAATATGTGTATAATAAAATATACAAATAAAAAAAGATATTATGAATGATGAACATAACTCAACCATCCCGATTCACATAAGGAGCACAATGATGTATCACGATTTTCTAGAGAACTATTTTTGGGAGAATATGAAGATGGGTATTGATGAATATTTATCAAAATTCCTAGTATATGTTAAATTTAAGTATGAAAAACAAAATTATAAGGGTATTATGAAACCCTTACACATATTGAAATGGAAATGGGAAAAACATCACCATGGACTTCATCATTGGGCATCCAAAGACATTGAATGGAATCAAATATATATGGGTTGTTATTGATAATATTACAAATATAGAACACATTATAGAAATTCATGAAAAAATATCACTAGATAAAAATTCAAGGATATACATTATTGAGTTGTAAAGCTACATGGAGTACAACTATAGATTGTATCTTATTGATATTTGAGATTCTCCTTTATGTTCTAGAAAATTATCTATCATTCTCTAAACACTAAGAGGAAATTTATTATGGATTATCATACTCAATAAAATATAAAATCATAACAAAAAATATAAAAAATTGAATAAATTTTGAGATCATGTTCTATAGACATAAAAGGGAGATATGACCAATATATGCCTCTAGTTGAGTTCTCTTACAACAATAATTTCCACTCCAGAATCCAAATATATCAATATGAACCCCTTTATGGAAAATGATATAGAACACCACTTGTATGGGATGAATTTAGTATATGTAATATACTAGGATAAATAATATTTGACGAAATGGGGGAAAAGGTGAATCCTATTCTGCATCACTTCATAAAAGCCCAAATTCAGAAAAAAAACTATGAAGAAAATTATTGACGACCCCATGATTTTTAGGCTGGAGACATGGTATGCCATCATATAACTCCATGTAAGAGGATATTGAGATTTGGGATGAACGAAATGTTGAGTCCCAGGTACATCAGACCCATCAATATTCTTGACCATGTTAAAGATGTGGCCTATTAACTAGCATTTCCACCTTCCATGTATCATGTACATGATGTATTCCATATATCCTTATTGATGAACTACATACCAGATCACTCACATTTATTGAATTCATAGGTAGTAAAATTAGAAAATCATCTCTTATACAAAAATATGATATTGAAGATATGGGACCACCACCACCATTATTTTCTTTTTATTATCCGAAAAACCACTTTGATGGAAAAAGCGATAAACCCAAATAAAAGACATAGTTATTAAAATTCCACATAAGCTTATTGACAAACTTATCCTAAAAAATTTCCCAGGAGAAAGAAGTTACCAATGTTTCTGTATCATCCTTTATAAGGTCTTCAAATCGACGCGCCAGTCTGTCCCAATCTTGCATGTACTCGTCTTGGTTGATTTTCGCCGCATTAAAACCTCTTACCAGGATAAGATTATTCTTGTAAATCCATTTACTTTGTCCTATATTGGTGTCCACCTGAATGTTCCTTTACATCATTTTATCACCATCTTCAGCTCAAGCATTAATCACAAGGGATTCATCCTCCGTTTCCTCTCCAAAATCAAGTAGTAGCTCCAATGGTTGTACAACCTTCATGCATGTCTTCTGTAGGACATTCCTTATGGTATCATCCCCATAGTCCGTAGCCTCTGCTCAAACAACATTTCTATTAATGTCAAGAACACATTCCATCACTTGGTCCTTCAACTTCCTGGTAGATCGTGTCTCCATTGATGAAGGAAGATATGAATAATCTTTTCAGCCTCTCGTACCGCCTTGATGGCCCTTCCTCCTCCTTGGACTTCAGACATCGCTACCATGAAATTCTTGAGCATCGTCTCCTAAAAACTGACTAGATGAATCATCACCAAACTCTTCCCTTGGATGACCCTGCTCCTCATTGACGATTTCTTGCTAGTCTACCTCTTGGGCAGGCCCTTCATTCTCCAATTTCTCGAAGCGGTTACTCAGTTTAATATATGGAAACTCTCTTCTCTGGATTGGCCTGATCATTGGCTCACCCCCTTACATCCAGTGTTATCAATCCCTGAAAGCACAACCTCCACATAAGAAGATTACTTGAGGTCCTTTGATCTTTCCTCCACAAGGGCCAGAACATCTTCAACATCATTATTTGTCGGACCATATTCCACTTTTCCCAAAGGACCTTGCACTACATGTGTGGGAGTACTGAAGTCGCTCCTCAATCGGTTGAAAACTTCAGCAACCAAGTGATTACTCATCGGAGAATTTCGTTTAACATCCTTTTCCGAAGTTGAGTCAGAACCAGCATCCAAATGGCTCTTCCTAGTCGGACCTTCTACAGGTCCTTGTCACTTACCTCTATCTTCATAAGCCACTGCCGCCTGGCCATCATGTTGCCTGGATCCACATCTACAGGACTCCGATGTATGTCCGGTTTTCTTACAAGCATATCAGTACTCGAACCATGTCTCAAACTCCATGAACTGTTTCCAGCGAAACAATTCCCCAACACAAATCCGCATATACTCGGTTGGCAATTTTGAGAGATCAACTTCCCCGCATATTCGAGGAGCCACTGGATGACAAACTGAACGCGTTCAATAGTCCGAGCACATGTACCTTCCCACTAGATTCCCTAACATACGCAAGATAAAAGGGTTTTGAAACGGTAAGGGAAGTTCAAGGAATCTTACCAGATCGTCGCAGATGGTGAGTCTCGTTTCATGTGAATTTTGAAAGACCACTAGAAGAGATAGAAGCAAAGGCCGTTACCGCAGCGGGGGGAACCAAACCATGACCTAATCAGGTCATCCTCAGAAGAAAACCGAATCATTAGATTTCTCTTATCAAGAAGACCGACCGTAGCCTGGTCCCGCAAACACCAATTCCCAAAGATCCATCGATTGATGGCCTCCACTAATGGCCGGTGTTGCTTAAAGCAAGAAACCAATGTAAAATGAAGAAGAGACGAAGCCTCGGTGATCTCTGAAAAAGAAATCAGCAGCTGAGGAAACCCACCTAAGGGATCTGGGACCTTAGGGAATTGAGAAATTTTCGGGAAATAAAATTGTTGGACTCTTTGTTTTAATGATAAAAAACCTGATTATGATAATATATACAAAAAAAAGACTATTATTGGACACTTTATTTTAATGATAAAAAACATGATTATGATAATATATACAAGATATATGTTTTCACTATTTAAACTATATTATGAGATATGGGTTGAAATATTAACTATGTATGATTCCACATTGATGTTAATAGACCATAAATATGACTAACAGCCAGCCAATGACATGTTTCTAAGAATATCACTCCATCTATATGAAAAATTGAAAAGTACAAGAATGGGTCACTACCAGGACATAATTTTGAAAAAGGCAGAGACACCATCACATATTATTTACCATTTCACATGCATTATCATTATCATGAAAATAACATTGTGTTTGATAGAACATTAGATAACACACCTCCATGGTATAAAATCATTAAATAATGACTCACCGCCAGCCATAACTACCATAGTAAAAGACACCACCAGTGAAGTAATATTTTGGATAACTATAAGACACAACTAGATATGAGACACTGACATCCAAAAATATCTATACATGAATGTTTAAAATGTATAAGACACCTTCAGAGCAAGAAACCCCCAGGTCATGACACAAGATTAACTAAGACACTTCCACTATTTATAACATACCATTTCATTTAAATATTTTTAAAATGGCTATATAATGAATGTTAATTCCAATTTCTGTTGTAATTATTATATATTAAATTATCAAAATTATGTGTTTTATAGGAAATGAGATGTGACGTATAAGGAAACAAAATATCCCAAATGCACATGGATATTTTTCTTGCTTCTACTATATATTAAATATATGTATACTTCCTTGTAAAAAAATGGTGGATATTAATGTATGTGTGATGTGGGAATAAAAAATGATAATGTTTCACAAATAAATAAAGATAAAGAGATGAGTTAATCATCCCAAAATTATTTGATTAAGGAAGCCAAAGCTCCAACACATCTGACACATTCCTCCAGTTAAGAACAGAAGAGTCTTTAACAGTATGTTCTTTTGAATATTTCAAAAAAAAATAGAATCATGTTGCATTAAAAATAAAATTCTTATATTCATGAGTTGTACTAAAAAAGACCGAGCATTTCTATCCCAATAATTTTATATTTCGTTGATCTATTTATTTATTCCAACATATTGAGTATTTTGCGTGCTTAATCAATTTCATCTCCATCGTACACCATCTCGTGCATTAAACTAGAAGATACTAGAGATCATATCAAGTGTATTTTATATATTTTTCCCACATATAATAATGGAAGAGGTATTTATATGAGCTATTTTTTCTACCATGGATAATAGTGGAAGATGTCATTTCATAGGTGGAGTGTTTATAAACAATTGTAAATCCTAATCTAGGTTGTGGACATACAAGTTTAACTTATATAAACATCTTGGTGGTGGGTGATCCCCATGTATATAGGATTATGTGTCATCTTCATAATGAACCTCTTGTATTGAAATTTCCACTACATGTTTTATTATGTTTTTTAATATACTCATTAAAATTGGAAATTGTTTTAAACATTAAACAAAATATATAATTTGATAGTTAATTTTTATAATTGTTTTTATAATACTTTAATTAATAAAATTTATTTCAAATGACTATGTAATATTTTATATTACTTAACCGAGATCTAGTTAATCATTATGAAACATTTTGATGGATTAGACCATATAAAGATATTCTATATTGATTAACTAATCCATTTTAAATAATTTTGAAGATTTTAAATTAATTATTTTGAAAAAAAATTACTTATTTGGTACTTAATTCATCACTCCCTTGATATACTCACTTCTAAAAACATTTATAATTAATGGAGATTTTCTTTATAATTAATGTTCTCAAATCATATCTACTATGATTTCTGTTAAGCATTAATGATATTAAATTTTAGTTATTTATAAATTTAGTTCATTAAATTTATTCTGGAAAATAAGGTTCTCCAACAAAAATACCTCTCTTATTTTATTTAAATAATTGTGCTTAGTGGAGAATTAATATAAGAATTAATATAGGGAGTGTGTTTATAAATCCAAACAGTAATAAAAGATAATATGAACTACCTAATAAAGCTAGATGTTCTTGGGATGATGATACTCAGATAGCTTAAAATAATAATTATAAATCTATGAATGCCCTGAATAGTGTATTATAAGAAGAATATTTTAATATAATTTCGGCATGCGAAATTACATATGAGATTTGGGATACCATATCTATTTCACATGTGGTAAATTCTAATGTTAAGGAGATAGACTTAAAACATATAATATTAAGTATGAAAACTCAAAAATGAGATATGATGAACCTTTTTCTAACATGTATGTCATGTTCAATGAAATTATCAACACAATGAGTTGTTTTGGAAATCTTGAATCAGATAAGAACCAAATTAGGGGACTGTTGAGTTGTCTATCTAAAATATTGAGAGGCACATATATCTATATCAGAGAGGCTTATAATATAAAAAATATAACTATCAAGAAGATGATTTTTAAGAAAATGATGAATGAGGAAAAGTAAAAATTAAACTAATAAGAAGATGTGTAACCTAAGAGAAAATCAGTTGCATTTTAGACTATTACATCTAGATTAAAAAAGGAAAAAAATAGAAAAATAGAAATTCCAAGATATATGTTAATCTGATAGTGAAAATATAGTAGAGAATGATGAGGAGATGGATCTATAATCCAAAAGGATCAAAAATTTTGTCAGAAAAGGTGAATTTTAGAAATCCCAATTATAAATAGAATCATGATACTAAAATTTATCGAAAGAAAGACTCGAAGAAGGATGATAATGAATTGATCTTTTATGAGTTTATAATGAAAAAACATGTCAAATCTGTCCATATAATGTTAATGTATAGAATTAAATATGATTACAAGAATTGAAGGTATAAGAAATAAAGGAAATATACTTGGAGTGATGGAAAATATTCTCCAGCGAATCAGATATAACACATAAAGAGAGATCAGATAGAGTAAACATGTGTTTTATGACCAATATTTCTAATTTACAGGGTGTATATATTTTACATATGGTCTTTACTATATCACATATTCATAATGATAATATTCTTGATATTTCAGGTGATGATAATAATGAATATGATATTTTTATAGATGAACTGTTTTAATATTGTATAATTATTAAATAAAATGTTAATAAACTAAATGAATTATATAAAACTCTAAGAAGACAACATGTTGTATCTGTACACTTCAAATCTAATCTGTCTATTGAAAACGTCAAAAATTCTCACCAACTAAAAAGAAATATATAAATTAAACTTTCAAAATAAGAGTTAATGACTAACCTAAAAATATTTAAAATTTGTAAATAAAAGATTATTCATATTTTATGTATTCATGTTACATATAAATTGTTACAATGATTGGATATTAAACTGAACAGTAGATAGTGAAAACGAATAATTTTGTACTTATGTTTAAAATAGAATGTTCTTGTTCCAAATATTTTTCTAAATGACCTAATAATGTTTTTATTTTATAAAGTCTTTAATCTATTTATAGGAAACTCATTAATAAAATTTTTGTTACAAGCACATTAATTAATAAGAAATGTGTAAACAAATATATCTTGATACCAAATTTATATCTTGTTTAATTTTTTTAAGGAACTATATTTAAAGGCCTCCTGTAGAGGTATATGGTATTTTTAAAGTGTTTTTTCAAGAGATAATAAACGTGATTATTCTTTCTTAAAGATCACTATTAATGTTTGTGGTGCTTATTCCACCAAAGGTGAGTTTTCAAAAGAAAAAATCACTGGCCTTATCCAAATTGGTAATATAAATTATTTTTTGATTTATAATGAATTTTGTGTTGATTGTTTGAAATATATTCTACTTAGTATTTCAAGATTATGTGATGATGGATTTATGTGAAATTTGAAAATTATTCCTAATTTTTTTTATTTTAAAAATGATTTTGTGTTTACTGATTTAAGAAATGATAATAATTATTAGGTTGATTTAAATTATTTAGTATCTAAAAATGTTACATGCTCTAGTTCCTTCGATAAAAACACTATCTTTTTCATAAGAGACTAGGATATTTAGAAATTCACTCACTTTGAAAGCTTAAAAGGAAAGGGATAGTTAGGGATCAACAAAGGATTGAGTCCCAAATGGAGAAGTCTATAACCCATGGCCAAAAGTGGATCAATACATAGTATCTTTGAGGATAGAGAAATAAGGTTTAACTTCCCAACCTCTTATGTTGGATCACATGTATATTTTCTGACCATCTATTATATCTTGTATAAATAAAAATCACTATGTTTATTTTTATTTTAGATTATTTATATAGGTATACATGTTTATAATTTCTATCTCACAAAAGTGAAGCTTTATTTTAAATTACTAAGTATACTAATTTTATATAGAATATTAGTGTATTTAAAATTAAGATCATTCTAAGTGACCATGGTCATGATTTTGAAATTATTTATTTTGAATATGTTTTCTAAAACAAAGAAAACACTAAAAAATTCTTCACTCCATGGACCCATCAACAGAATGGAGTTGTATAAAGAAGAAATAGAACATTAAAAGAGTTATATTGGACTATGTTTTAATGAGTATGACCTATGTATTTATTATTGGGTAGAAGTTATCATAATAGCCTACTAAATCATAAATATAGTCTTAATAAGACATATCATTATGAAAAACCCTTATGAAATGTGTAGAATAAGAAAAACTATGGTTAAATAATTTAGATTTTTTTGTTATAAAGCCTTTATTAATAACACTATGGATGATTTAGAAAAAATTCTTCTATAATTGTAGAAGTATTTTTCATGGATATTTATTCTTTAGAAAATACTAAAGTGTTTTTTATAAGATATCCAAAAATGTGGAAGAATTAGTTCTTCTAAAATTTAATAAGACCGATACATATGATCTTAAAACCACCCTAGAGAAAATTGAGGATTATTATCTTTCACTAAATTTATATTCAACACTATTGGGATCTATTTTCAAACAATTAGAAAAACCATACAGTTCTAGATAATTTTCATAACATCCTAAACCCAAACATATAGAACCAGAAGTAACTATTCTATCATTCTCTAGAGATGTCATAACTCTTATATACTACCATATGGTGTTTTTTGTGTGGAGTCCATGATATATGTACACAAAATAGTGATTCTCGAAGAAACCAAGTTGAACATTTAGAATTATAATCTCAGCTAGAATCTAATAACATCATTGAAGCCATTAATAATTAATTTTGTGTAATAGACTTGATATAAGAATAAATTTTTTTTTAAAGAAACAAATTGTTTATAATTGTAAAAAAAAAATGTGTGCATTGACTATAGGAACAAAATGGTTGTTTGGGAACAATGTTGCTGAGAAACCCCTATAGTTAGAAACAATTCTAGACTTGTTATAAAATTTTATATACAAGAAGAAGGGAGTGACTTTGATAAAACCATTGCACCTATATGTAGACATGAGTCCATAAGAATCTTAATTTCTTATGTAGCTGGTCTACATTTCATGCATTATCAAATAAATTCAAGATTATAGCGTCGAATTGTTCTATATTTGATGTTATTTTTTAAAAACAACCCCTTTGTTTTCAAAATCACCATTTCCAAATCATGTTATTAAATTGATAATGGACTTATATGGTTTCAAATAGGATATTAGAGATTTATTTGATAAGATCAATAATTTTATAATTTCATAAGGATTTTCAAAATGTGTTGCAAGCCCTACTCATATCATAAAATTAATTTCAAAATAATTTTTTGTTGTAAAAACATGGGATGATGTTACAGTTTTTTTATTTTCATGAAATTATATTTATACTAATTTATCAAAAATGATGCAAAATAAATTTAAAATGTGTTCTATGGGTAAAATAAAATTCATTATTCATTTTCAGCTATTTAAAAATAAATAATAAATTGTTTTAAATCATTGTATATATAAAAATACATTTTAAATCAATTTATCTTGTATAATTCTAAGAGTAGTGATAATAATAGGATTACCACATATAAATTTGTACTTGATGATGTTGGGAAACCATGGGATCAAACCAGTTATTGAGGTATAATTGTAAATCAAATCTACATGACATTTAACCAAAAAGATATTATTTTTAGCTTGTTTATGTCTTCCGTATTTCACACTAATCCAAAAAAGGCACACATAAATTATGTAAAAATAATTGTCAAATGCCTCATGTGTAAAACCAGTTTAGGATTTTGATTACTATAGAGGAAAAGAATCTGATCAAATTAGTTTTTCCAATGATGATTTTGGTGGATACACATTACATTGAAGAAGCACCATTGGAACATGTCACTTTTTGTCAAGTATTTAGTTTCTTGGGGTATTGAAAAGTATAATTCTATTTCATTATCTACTTATAAATATTAATATATTGAAATATAGTTACTATGACCAATTTTCTTGGATAAAAATATTAATAAAGTATGGATATCAATTCTTACATGTCTCCATAAATTGTGACAATATAAGTGATATTAACCTTTCTTAGAATCCCATTTCACAATCTATAAAACATAACATTCATATAAGATATAAATTTTTAGGAGATAATTCCCAAAAAAATTATATATGTCTTGAGTTTATTGGAAAATAAAATCAGTTAGCTGATATTTTTACTACGCATTTAAATTATAAGATATTGAACTCTATCAAACATGTCCTAGGAATGATTAAATTTGAATGAGTTTTATTTTTCACGTGATACACCATTGATATGACACTATATTGGTATAAAAAAAATGGAATGGAACACCATTGGTATATTACATAGTTGGGATGACACCATTATATTATATCATCACTATGATTTACACAATATGGGTTATGCATGCCTTTGTAAATTTTCTCTATTTATAATATTTTAAAACTACCAAAATTATTTTCATCCAATTTATTTTGTTTCAGTAACATGATATGTGTATTTTCCAATTATCAATTTTAGAATTCCTAAAATCCAAAATGATGCTAAATTAGAACATTGTCTATTTCTAAAAACAACTTTACCCTCATGAAATTCTCTCTCATGCCTAGTGCCACCATCCATTTATCCCACTTTTAATCTTTCAAACATTATCCTTACCCTCAATTGAGCTTGCAGAAATGGTACTCATTGGGTGAATCTAGCATCCTTTAGAGTCTTCCCTAGATTATTAACATTATTCAATTAAATTGAAGAGAATGTCAATTGTTCCAGTTTCTATAGACCCAATTATACCCAAACTTGTGAACATAGTTATTGTAGATAAAAGATAAGTTTAATAAAAATGGATTACATCAAGTAAGTATTTGGTGATCAATGTACTTCAAGATGAACATTGGTTAGATTGGTTCTCTATGAATAAGAGACCTTTTTTATCCCAGACTGATACATTGGTTTTTTCTAGTAGGTTGAGTTTGGTTTTAATGATGGAGATGAATTTTGGATTAAAACAAGATATAATTGTCATTGGGTAATATTTTATTCCAAATATTGGAAAAAATACTTGGGAAATCATCATGAGTGTGTTTATGAAGGAGACTATGGAGACAATGATGTAATAATTTATGAAAAATCTCTTATAGAACTCACTTGAGATAGAATCGCATGAATATCAATTTCATTAGATCAGTATGGAAAGTGTAGACTGCTCTTAAAATTTATTTATTATAGATTGTGTCCCTAGAAAGGTGACTTTTCCCCCATAATATTCCAGGATGTATAATTTCTTAGTTTTATGAATATAGGACTTAAGATTTATCATTTTAGGAGTCATATAGTAAATTATTATGAATGGATCAATCCTTTTTTATGTTCAATTCTGTGATACATCCAAAGATGGTTTATTCAATTCTATAAACAAAAACTCATGATGTAGATTTTTTTAGTAAACAATTGTTGATTTTGTTGTTTTTTTCATATTCGAATTTATTTTATCAAGAATTAAGATCATTTGAAAACGCATGAAGAGTTATTGTTTATTTGATAAGTATAATAGTTATGTTGAGTCTAACCCATCAGATTATCCCATTAAACCAAGGGATGTATTTGACCCTTTGTTGGAGCCAAATATTGTTGTTGAGTACTCACATGATGTAGAGGAATATGTTATAGAATAATAAGAGGAAAGTGAACCTTCTATTTATGAATTTAGTGATTTATATTAGTCACCTTAATCACCAAAAATTGCATATGGAGATCATAGGCCACATAAGAGACCCTAAAAAAGATATAATTTGGTTGAAATTGAAGAAGATGAAATATAAATCATAGCAGAAGATTAGTTCAAGTCTAGATTTGAATCTAATGATAAAGAAGATATTAGTGATAAAAAAGAGGAATATGATGAAAATGTAAATGTAAATAAAAATGAAAGTGGTGATTCTAATAGATAAGACAAAAATGGTTGTGATACTGAAGTCGATGATGATGATGATTACAACCCTAATGGTTTAAGGGGAAGAATTAAAAAGAGAGATATAGAAATTTCTCCAAAGATTGTTTCACATTTGATTGTTTTTAAAGTGAAACCATATTTGACTTGAGAAGTGAACCCATATCCTAAAGAGAATGATTTATTTTCTGAGGGGGATCAATCCACAAGTCATAAAACTATCGATCAAATTTATGTGAGTTCTGATGGTGATGGACATCAATTTTCTAACTCTGCTATGGTGGAATAGATTTCGGTGATTATTGTTATGGAAAAACTAGTGGATGAAGGAAAATAGAAAGATATGGCTTATTTTGAGTTAGGAATTGATGTAAGTTTTGATGATATGGATACTAATGAGACTTCAATTTATATTCATGTAGTAGTTTCACCTTTTGTTTTTTTAGATAGAAGATTTATAGAATGATGATGAATGGAAGGAAGACCAACATGCATGTATTGAAATATCTAATGGGGAACATAATGTTGTTCAAAATGATGAGACTCATTCTTTTATCCCTCATTCTAATGCATATGTAGTTATTTTATGTTTAGTTTCTATGATTTCTGAATTCCTTGTTCATCCTAAGACAGAGGAATGATATAAATTTAGTAGGAGTATGCTTAAGGATTGTTAACCTGAGGATTATAATAAAGGAGATCCTAAGGGATCTATGATAGTAAAGTTTATTTTGATGGAATATTAGAAACATTTTCATCAGTTAGACATCATAAATCTATACATGCTTCTCATGTTCCTACAGTTTGAGTTGACTTATTCACAAGGGGTAACATAGATGATTTTAGTAAAAAGTAAATTTCAAATCATTATAATTTTTTGAATAATAAATATTCAATCCAGACCTTGATTACTGAAAATGAAGAAAGATATATATTCAAAATTTTGATTCAAAACACCAAACATAAATATCATGCTTCACATCCAACTGGTTGAGATTAAAAAAAAGGATAAATAATGAAGTATAACATGTTAAATTTATAATGGGAGAGATGAATTATTTTTCAATTATTTTTTGTATAGTATTTTAAAAAGTATTGAGAATTACTCTTCAAGAACATAAACCTACACAACACATCGTAAAATTGATGTTGATCAGATCTGAATAGTTTCTAGAGAAGAGGTTCTTGTTGTTTCATTAAGCAGTCTTAGTAGTGGAGCACTTTCCATACCGTCAGAGATTATGAGAAATTTTGAGTAGGGTAACAAGAATGAAGACATGATATCCATATCATAATCCATTTCTATAAATTTTTACTGATAGAATATAACATATCCATCAAATTCTATCTCTATAAAATTTAAACTATGAATGTCTTTATTGTAAACTTAATTTTTTTAGATGAGAGTATATAGTTTCCCCTACTGACTCTGACCTTTAAAGAGAAATTAACACCATTGATGAAGATGAATCCTATTGTAAATTGGTTTATAGAAGATAAAGTTATTTATTTTAAGTAATAGAATGCATTGGTCAGATTATAATGGAGTTCATTAATCTCATGAAGTAATTTCTTCATGTGCATGGTACTGTAGTGGTCTCTCATAAATCCATTCACATTACCCTAGAGGATTATCATAGATCAAAAGTAATCATTAATCCAGATACACCTTTTCCAGAAATATTCCACCCATTCCATATTCATCCTTCCCAATATATGAGACATCTCATACTAGTTATTATTCAAGAGCATCAACCATCGGGTTCTCTCGGTGGAATCCCAGCTGGTGTTCCATATACTTTGCATGAATCTCTTTCATAACACACAACATCTGATCAAGAGAGATAGAAAGGAAAGGGAAAATATCAAATGTAACCCTCCTCATATCCTTAAACCTTAATCATTAGGATGTTAATATTTTATTGATGGGATGTTCTAATATAAATTTTTTGTAACATTTCTCTGAATTAATTTAAAAAATCTTAATATCCATTTTCTTTACTATTATTACTGAATGCCTTATTTCTCAATCAAATTATGTTCAAAATATTTTATAATAAAAAAATTTGGAGGAAACAATAGAATTTAACTTTGGATAATTATTTTGTAGAACATACCAATAGGAAATTTTTGTCTAATTTCTTATAATGATATTTATATGTTTCCTTTGATACTTGATGTATTTTTATTATTCATATTTGATAACATTTGAACGTACATTGAACAATAAGACATGTTTTTTATTCTTTGATTTTACCTCAGGTATCATGTTTTATATTTTTAATATCACTGATATCATGATTTGTGATCATCCAAAGGGGAATAATTTTTAACACCTTTTTTAAATGGTCACAAAATCGTTATTCTAATGATATTAATGTGATATATTTTTATGTATTTATCTCATATTCTAAGATGACTGATGATATTTTCAGTAATTACGAGTCTCTATTGATGTTAATACATTGTCGATATGAATTATCCCTAGTCAGAGACTCACCTTCAATAATATCAAAACACCCGTATTGAAAATGGATATGTACAAGAATGAGTCACCGCATGACATGTCACCACCATGACTCAATTTTGAAAAAACCCTGACACCATCTTATATGAGTCACCATATTATAGTAATCATCATCATAATAGAGATATCAGTATGGCTGAGACACCTTCATGTGACACCACACAAGAGTATAAAATCTATAATGTATCACTCATTGTCTTGAAGACATATTGTCAAAATAGACACAAAAATCGAAGAATTTTTTTTTCTAATTAGTAGAAACTAACACACATCAGACACTATTATCCAAACACCATCAAAAAATAAATTTGTAGATGTTCAAGAAACTGTGAGATAAAGACACTTCCCAATCAAGAAATCCCCAGAACTGATACGCCATCACTATTTGAAACCTGCATTTTCATTTAATTTTTGTAATGGTTCTATTATATAGGTTAATTTAAATTTAAATTTTAATAATTTTCTATTAAATGTTTCATAAAATTTATTAAAGAGGATGTTATACATGCTGAATGAGCATGTATAATATCCCAATGCATGTGGTTATTCTTCCTACTAATTATGATGTTGAAATAGATGAATGCCTCCTTATAGAAAATAGTCGATATATGCTTACATGTGAAGTGGGAATACAAAATGAGAATAATACACACAAACATAGATATGAAGAGATGGAGTTATAAATCCTAAAATTACAAAAATGAGGAAGTTGGTGATCATACATATTTAATGATTTCCATTAGGAGGTTATGTGTGACCTAGATAGTTTGTAAATGGTTGTGAAATCCGAAACAGGTTTTTGATCAACTTGTGTATTTTATGAAAACTTTTTAGTTTTGGGTGTTCACTAATTATAGAGAACTAACTATTTTATTGAGATGTAACCTCGTGTATTTAAACATCCTCTCATTGTTCTTTTTTCTTTTTGAGTATACATATTAAAACAATAAATTAATTTAAATAGTAAACATAATATATACTTTTATAGTAAATGATTATTGGTGTTTTTATAATATTTTGATTATGGATTTTTTTTGAAAGGTCTAAGTAATATTTTATGTTATTTACCTAAAGAGTAATCAGTCTATAAGGAATTTTTATAAAGACTAAAACTTTTAATGATCTTCAATATTGAATAACTGGGGTGCTCTAAATTTATTTGAGAACTTGAAAGTAATTACTTTACAATGAATTTTTTTATTAGATAATGAATTAACTCCCACCCCATTGAGATACTAAATCTAGATAACAATTACTCATCAGGTTAAATTGTTATAGAAAAATGAAATGTAATGAGAGGGAAATGGTAAAATAAGTATGTGATGACGGAGAAGTACCCTAACTTGTTCTCTATATATACTATAAAATGAAATTTTGAGGGAAACATTACCTAAGGGGGGAAGAATGTGATGACCCAAAATTTTATCAATGGAAATTACCTTCTTATAATTATTACATATAATGTAAATCACAAAAAAGCACATAGAGTATGCAATAAAAACATTAAAAATGTATTACCAAGGGAATAAAGGTATTTTTAAAAGTTAAAGAACCTATACCAATGAAATAAAAACTTGGACTTTGGAATAGTAATGTGACTATTTAGAATACTAATTTGGCTAACAGAATGATAAACTATACTATGAATGTATAAATAAAATTTAGTCATATCCTAAATGATAACATGATGTAAATATATCAAATTGTATGAAATTAAATATTTTAAAAATAAAAAATTAAGTATTGGTATTTTTAAAAAAATTTATATTTATTTATAATTTTCTAATTAATATATTTATTTGAAAAAAAATTCTTTTCATAAAATGGATTGATAAATTTTTATTTTGATATCTTATGATTATATTATAATTTAATAAGACATTAATTAATATTTTCAAATGTTATAAATTTATTTATAATTTTAAAATCTATAATTTTTGAGTAAATGATGATTTTAATAATATATTATATTAAAATTATTTATAAATTTATATTAAAAAATGGGGTCTATTTTTTGAATTCTACATATAAAAAATTGATAGGGTGAATATTTGAAATTTTCCTAAAATGCGTAAATTGTTGGTGAATAAAAAAACAATTTAAAGTACATATACATTATAAATTATATACACTATTACATTATTCATATCTAATATATACTTTATTATATATAACTATAGTAAATTATTTTAAATATTTTGTGATAATTTACAATCTCTTTATTGTTTTGATCAAAAATGATAATCTAATGAACAAAATAATGAGAGAACACTCCTCTCATCCTCTTAAAATACCACCTTCGCCACCCATTTTGCCCACACTATCCAATATTTTATATTTCTACAAATTCACCCTAGTACTATTTTCAAGCCACTCCACCATGTCTATGAGACTTTAGTCTAAAAAAACCAAATCCAATTCCCCGATGATGGTTCTCAAGGAGGATAACAGAAGCGGTAAAATCATCTTCCATATTATTTTAATTAATTATCAATTTTCATTTTTTTCATTATTCTCTACTAATATCCCCTTATCCCTGCGGAAAGGTAACATTAGATATATATAATTCAATTTTATTATTTTAAGCGATTAATTCAGCATCATATATCATTAATTTTCTTTTTTTTCTGAACATTAAAATATCATCTCTGGTTTTTTGATTCACCGCCACCATGGTAGATGTGTTTCCATTTTTCACTACCACCATTAATTTAACACCTATATGTTTTAATGAAATATTTTTTCTCATTATATTTTATTCAATATCTTTCATTTCATGAAATAATGGGATTAAACGAACCATGAGACACCATTAATGTAAAATGACTACTATAAAATTGTCGTTAGGCTAGAGGGAGTAGATATAACTAACGTATGAAAATGTTTTGTGAAGTCATTATCTACCAATTATTCTATATTTTTATTATTTTATTAATAAATTCAGTAAATTACTATTATTAAATTAAAATAGTGTAATATATATATGTTATATTATTAATAATTTCTTTGATATTAATATCGTTTATATTTTTTCCATAGAGTATGAATAAAACCTATTTGATGTATTAAAACATATTTTAAAAAAATTGTAATTTTTCTCCTTTTAATGGAGAACCGATTTTATAAAAATATATTGAAACATTAATAATTGTATTTGAAAAATTACACATTTTCTTTTGATAATGGGAAGAAAAATTCACATTGGATGAATTTATAATATTTTTCTGATAACATTAAAGATTTGATGAAGAGTTAAACTATACTATAGTTTATGTGAATATAGGTTTTTTCATCAAAATATTTTATATTATAAAATTTTTATTCTGAACTTTTTTAAAGTATAAATAGAATAGGTTTTTATCATTCAATATAATTTATGTCATTATCATTAATTTTATATTTAATTCATATGTGAAAAAATATCATTCTTTTGAAATGTATTAACTTTTAAAATGAATGTTCTCTCATTCCTACAACAAGAATCATTGAAAATTAATTACTACAACTTATATGTTCAATATTTTGAAAAATAGATTCCTTAATTTTAATTAGTAGTTATAAATTATATAAATAGATTTTTTTGAGCATTATGTATCGTAACATCAGTAATTTTTATTAATACGGTAAAATGTTAAATCAGGTATTTAAGGGTGAGAATACTACTATAAAATTACCCTAACACTTTTTACAATATAACTGGATAATTTTTTTAACATAATAATATTAGGGTGAAAATTATATCAATTATGTTCAACTAATATGTGACTAAAAAATTTAATTTATTTTACATAATGAAAATTTAAATATGATTCTCTCAAATTTTATTATTTAAATAATTTTTTATATAAAGATATACAAAAGATAAATTAAATTATAAATAATCATTTGAAATCTATATATTTATATTTATCATGGAAATTTATTTTTTATTTGTAGGAAATAAATAATTACCTTAATGAATTATACATTAATGTTTTATAAATTATTTAATTGATGAAAAATAAATAATATAGTTATTAATGAAATAATAATACCCATTAAAAGAACCAAACACATGACCAAATATTATTTTTCATGTATATACCTACCATAATAATCCATGTTTAGAGTAATTAACTATTTTGAGCCTTGGAGAAAAGATTATGACACATATTTTATTTTATTTAAAGTGATGTTAAAGTTGTAACCTTCATAAATTATTGTGATTAAAATTTTAAATATTGGATTTAAAAGATGAAAACATGACTAAAAATAGTCCTCTAAAATCCATATATTTAAATTCATCATAGAAATTTTTTTGTTTTTGTTTATACACATAAGTATATTAAATAATAATAAAAAAAGTGATGTAATTATTATTTTATTAATAGAGATAACATAAAAATGTTATAAAAATGTTTTAATAAATATAATTTGTGATAATTAATATTTATAAAGAATTTAATATATTCAATTTAAATCATAGAAATATAACAAAATAGTTGTTATGAATTGAACTTGTTATCATAATATTTTTAAAAATCAATGAATTAAAAATTATAAAAAATGACACCTTTGTAAATTTTTCAAAATAAAGAATATTAAATTAATTAAAAATTAAAAAAAATTAAAAAATATATAATAATTATTATATGGTATACAATGTTCTCATTTTTTTATTAATGGTCTATTTTACGTCAAATTAGTAAATAATTTACCCTTTTAAAATTTAATAATTTGTAACCACAATTAAAAATTTAATAGAATAACTAACTGTTCATAAAAATGATAAGGTTTAAATTGATAGAGATAGTTGTAAAAAATGTATTGGTTGATGATATTACAACCCTCTATAATATTATCATTGAATTTTGGCCATTTTGAGCTTTTTGATGTGGTTGAGTTTTTTAAATTAATATGTGTTATGTTACCAAATATGCCCCCTCACCATAATTATAAAAGGAAACCTCCGCCCTCAACACTTCAAATTAAATTGAGAATTAACGATATTTCATCCTCTACCATTTCCCCTTATAAACATAAATATTTGAATTTAGGGGTTTTTTCTTATCCAAAACCCAACTCTAGTGATATAAGAGAAGATTCAAAAGAACCTCATTGAAGAAGAGGTAATCTATTCTACCGATTAAATCATGATTTTTTATCCTTCTTTTTTCTTATTCATTAATTGTTTCATTATACAAAAATAACTCTAGTATAAAATATGTACTTATATGTTTTTATAATTATGTAATAACCATATTCCACCTTTTATCCATCATACGAATATCAAAATCACTACTCATGCGTACGTACGGCTTACCGTCTCCAAACCATGGTGTAATTTTTTTTCCAACATCTCTGTAATTGGATGTATATAATGATTTAAATAATAACTATATATTATTATTGTAACATGATATTGATTTTAAAATACCATACACTGTCACGAACCAGTCTGGATCGTCATCTGAACCGGCTCCAGACCCGGTCTGTGACATGGCCCGAAGGGTGTTCCCTATCCCCACGGGTTGGCACATGTGCTTGGATATTGAAGTAGTATATGGGAAAAGGTTTCCTGAAACAAAAAATAAATTAAAACATCTAACAAGATAAATAAATTGAGACTGGAGAAGACAACGAAACACGCCTTTAAAAAATAAACAGGTTTAAGTCTATAAATCAACTAAAAAATCAAATTGAAAAAAATAACGATAGAGAACTAAACTATAATACCAAACTCCAAAATGTACAAGAAACCGCATCTCCAAGATACCAACACCAACCTGCACGTGGAGATAAAAAACATCAAAACCACCATCACTGAGCTGGATGATTCAACTTGGAATACACAAAGAACAGGGTCTACATACACCCCATGTTGTACGTAGGGTTTTAGACCAGAGCCCAGTAGAATTACACCGTTGGAAGATTCCATGCATAACCATTTAAATGATGAATAAATTATCCGGTAAAATAGATTAAAGGTAAATAAATGCTTAAAAGGTATTTAATGAAATCAATTTTTAAGGAAATTTGCTTTAAATGAAAACAAATCTAAAGACAACAACACAAATTAAGTAGAAGTATTAAACACTCACACAATATTAAAGAAAATATGATATATGAAAAACTGTTTCGAATAAAATAGATTAAATTAAAACATACAAAAAAACACTTACTTTTTATGATAACCAAATTGTTACACCGATGGATTTAAAGTAACCAAGGACCACCAAATATGGGAGAGGCCTCATGGGTGTTAGCTAGCTAGGGTCCCTAGATCTTTGTGTCTTGGTGAAGCACGGCGTAGAAACCACAACCATCATAAAACATGGCGTAGAAGGTCACGACCCTCAGAAAATGTGTATTAGATGACCATGACCCTCAGAAAAAAAATATTTTTTGTTAGTTTTTCAATTGTTAGTTCAGCCAGAGAAACCGGGTCGAGTCACATCTGAAAAAATAGCCCACTAGTCTTAGTTCACCTTCCTAGTTACCACAGGTTCCCACTTTGTTCTCAACAAGTTTCAAGATAATAATAGGTTCGCATCACATAAGAATTCAATGAAAAACAAAACACAAGACAAGATACCATTTACACCATCAATTCTACTTTTTAAATTCATGATTATGTCAAATGTCAGATTTATGAATAAAATCCAAACTGAATACCTACAAACAATGAAACATAATATGCAAACCCAAATACCATTTTGAAATATTATGCACACCCAATACCATTTTGAAATATTACTCATCCCAAAAATACTTTCTAGACATAATCTACATCACTTGCACCATTAATTAATCTACTTGCAATTAAAAAACAGTCTTATATTTTTTCAACCCCCATGAAAACATTTAAAAAAAACTAAAAAATATTCCACATGACTTTAAAAACAAAAACGCACATATATCCTCTTTTATTAAAAATCAAACTCTGATGTCACGCCCAAAACAAACACTGAAACACATTCAAATTCAAACAAACTAAATTCAAAATATTGAGAACACCGATAAATAGCTCAATGTAGGTTTTCACAACAAAACACATTAGCATTACATAATTGCTGGACTAACAAAACAAATACACAAAAAAAATAAGTGAAAATCACATTTGAATCATGTAAACTACATAGCGATTATACTAAATTTATTAAATTGACAAAATAATTGAATAGAAAATTTATAAAACAATTTTTAGAATGTGTTTCATGACTCAAAAATTCAAAAAATGCATTCAAAAGATCCCATCGGACTCGACACATATTGATGCTAAACCAGAGCAGAGTTTTTATAATTTATAACAACTAACAACTAGTTCAACATCAATTTTTCACATAAAACTCACCTATATCGCACGCACATATCAACATCAATTAAAAAACTATTTGCCTTAAATAAACTAACTAATTATTATGCTAAATTAATTTTACGAATAAAATTAATTCATTAAACAATGGTTAAATGCGGAACCACCTACCTCGTATGAAAATTCTTCTGGAAAACAGTGTAAAACCCTATCTGCACCCCGACTGCACTGCAAGAAAGCCAAATCGTGCCCACAACATCAAAATTGGACCCTAAGAAACATAAACAAACCCTAAAATCGGACACCCATCCCACTGGAAACATAAAACCCCAAAAAATGTACCAAGCATTATAGAAAGGAGTGGAGGTCCTTATCAGGAGTGGATTCGTCCTCAGAAAAGGGTTGCGTCGATCGAGTAGGGAAAAAGGGGAGTAGGGGCGTGACCGATCTGGTGTGAGGTGGACAGACAGTGCTGTTGTGGGCAAGCCAAGTGGTTGGGCGGTAGTTCGATCATCTTGGTGAGGGGGGTCGGGGTGATGGCCTGAATGGGGGAAGGAAAGCCGGAAGGGATGGTTTGGCAGTTGGCATAGAGCAGGATCATGTTGGGTTAAGGGAGGTCGGCTAGAGGGCACCAGGTGGGGGAGGAGGCCAGAAAGTGTGACAGGGCGGATGGGTGCGTGAGTCTACTTCACCAGAGGAGGGGGCCGACACGATGCCAGCTTGTCGAGAGGGAGAAGGTAGCATGGACGGGGAACCAGATGGAATGAGGGAGGTCTGGTGTTTTCCATGAGGAGGTGCAGTGCACAGGCTACAGTTGAGGCACGACAGGGAAGAGAAAGGGGGAAGGGGGGAGTCCTTCGAATCCCAATCACCAAGAGGGAATATATATATATATATAATAATAAATATAACTAAAATAACTAAAAAGTAAAACTAATAATAATAACTAATATAACAATAATATTAGTATTAATAATTAATATAGTAATAATATAAAGAATAAACTAAAACTAAAAAAAAAATAATAGTTATAAATTTATAGTAAAAAAAAGTAATAGCAATTATAACAATAGTGATAAAATTCATTATAACCATTACATCCTCAAATATAATTATTATTATGATCATTAAAATAATTTATTAAAATTTTCATCACATTTAATTTTATTTATTTATCATCAAGTCATTTTATTTAATTAGATTACCATCAAGAAGGGCGTGCAGTGAACCGAGTGAGACCGCGTGGTGACCCAGGTGAGGCCGCACAACTTTGATAGTGGTGGATTGAATTCAGTCCATGCCAAACCACACGTCATTAGATAAGAACTGAAAAAAATTTAAATCAGGCTTCAACCTGGACTACACGATACTGAGAGAATTAATAAAATAATTTATTTAAAGACGATGGGTGGGATGATTCACCCCACCATAAAGCTCTCCATCCACGAAGAGACACAACTATGAACGAACCCCAATGTAGAAAACAACACCCCTAAAGGTTAAAAGAGGATCCCATCAAATAACAAGCGATAAGTGGAAAATGCATCGTGTTAATAGAAATAGACTTAAAATACAACTTCAATAAATTCAAAAACAGAATTTATGATATGTGTCACCCACCCAAAGAGCTAAAACACCTTATATGAACTAATCAAGGAAAGGAACTCTCACACCCACGGGATCCAACATCATGAGACAGAACATCTCAAGCACTATTAACCGAAAACTACTCCAATTGACTGGAGTAAACACATAGGGTCAAATCACATCCGAAGAACACTCTTATCAGTACCACAAAGACATCACTAGGAATAGAACTAAATTCCAACATGGGGAAGCCCAAGGTGATCCCCATCATTATAAACATACTAATGCCGAGATGAGATTTAAAATCCAACATGGGGAGGCCCGAGCGGACTCCCTATCATTTTGAAGAAGGGCCAACACTGATTCCTTCCAGAGACAATTATGTGAGACCCATCATGGGTCTCCCCACCATAAGAATTGACAAAAGATACAAACTTTGAAAAAAATTCAATGTTGACCAAACACCCAACCACAAGTGAATGGGAGGGTGGGGCCCAACTACTGGGGTGTCAAAACCACGACCCAAGACAAGGTAGAATCTTCACATCCCTAGTTGAGTACTATTCAAATTTGAGATTTGTTTACATAACAGACACCAAAAGGACCATTATGAGTGATTACATATGATAGGGTGAAACCCCAAGACATTAATGTAACAATACGATTACACCTCATCATAGCCCCAAAGAACTCCATGCACCCATATCGGTCATTCAAAACATAACCACAACAGGAAACGATTAAAATTTCCTTTACCTTCAACATCGATGACAAAAATGATGTTGAGGTCCCGTACACACTCAGGGTTCTTGATCATGCGCTAGCTTCACTCTGATTCTTATGGTTGGAGCCCTGATCTTTGAAGCATCTCCTGCCTCACAGTGAGCCATTGATGAATCCTGAATAGAGCTTCTCATTTTTTGTGTCACATGCATCCACGCTGCAGCTGGCACACACCATCAAACACAACACACCACCACACCAAACTACTCCCTTACGACACGTCCACCAAAACAATGATTTCTATGATGAACATGAATCACCTCATTCCCTTAACCAAGAAACATAATAAGTAAATACGAATGAAAAACACCAACCTTTGTTCAGAAAAAAATTAGAACTACCCTAGAGGACACACCCCTATGAAAACACGGATTCCCGAATGATTCAATTTAATCCACCTTTTTTCTTCAAAGAGAACTCACGCTGCAAGACGTCACCAAAAATTAACCTTGAGGCCAATGAATGAACCATAATCCTTTCAAGACATCGGTCAGCATCGATAACTTTAAATCACCATCACCCTTCCCCACTGGAATTCCTTTCACCGCATTAAGGGGGACCCATCAAACACCACGATGTAAAAATTCATACCCGACGATTGAGACAACTCAACGAGACCAAAACACTGTTCAACTCCCCTCACATTTATCATCACACTGTGACAGTATCCGCTTAGTTGAAAAAAGGAAAGGTGGTTTGAATTCTAAATTTCAAGAAGAGAGTCCTCTTATCAACGTGTTGGTCGACCAACAGAGAATTTCTCATGGACACAATCCAATCGCATGTCAACCTTATAGGGGGGCATACAATAGTCTAGAAAAAAATCCTTGGACCCAACCAAACTAGTCCAACGGTCAAGACATACCACATGCGAATAATGGGAATGCTGGGGGAACCACGACAAGGGCTTCTCGAAGCACCTTCCAAAATAATTCATGAACTACACACTTGAATAATAACTTACAAATAAGAATTTAAACTCAATACCCTAATCATCCAAAAAGGATTCCTGACAAGAAACACAGTCATCAAAAAATCCCATTACACATGGACAAACCACACAATCACTGGTTATTAACACACTGAATTTTTATTTAATAGAGCTTTTTTGAAATAAACAATGCTGGTGGGTTACAGAAAAAACAATGTTGTCTCATGGGCTTCGCACATGCATGTTTCCATGCCACACCGGCACCCACCTCATATCAATCTTGGAATTAATCCTCTCATTCCATTCACCATTTCTCTTTCCTTATACACTCATCTATGCGGTTGGATATGAGAACACCATGAATCAATACCAAACCATTCCATTTTTCAAAACCAAAACATACAACCCACACCTTTAAAACCTCATAAATCATTTTATTTTTAAAGTGATTCATTTCAAGACAATTATTTTTTCAAAAATAAATCATTTTGGCTTAAAAACCAAATTTACACAATTCTAGAACAACAAAACGAGGAATGATGCAACATAAAAATAGTTTCAACGGGTGACCAGAACATATGGTTGGCGGCCATACGCTAGTCACGCCACTTCCTTAGAGGGTATTCTAGGACATCGTCCCTGGATCCACATAGCTTTCCAAACCTTGAGAGCTCACATGGACAACTGATCCTACACCCATTTCATTTCCCCAAAACAAGACTAATGATGAGGACTAAAGACTCAACAGACCAAAACTTATCCTGGTATCTCGAGTCCTACCACGAGGTGTGCTAGACATGCACCTTGATCATAACCAGAATGTGGAGTTATTACACCCTTAAAATTGTTCTACCCTAAATCTATCCCAAAGAAACACTACCCAAAAGAGAAAACCTCCTATGGTACCATTTTTTCACAAACCAGTCCGAGTCGCCATACGACCCAGTGCCCGACCTGGTCTGTGACATGGATCGAAGGGCGTTCTCGATCCCCACAGGATGGCACAAGTGCCCGAGTATCGACGTACTGCATGGGAATGATTTTCCCGAAACAAGAAATAGAAAAACAACTAACAAGATAAATAAACTGAGACTAGAACAGACAACCAAACTTGCATTTAAACCATAAACAAGTTTATGTTTATAAATCAACTAAAATCCCAATGTGAACAACAAAAATGATAGATAACTAAACTCTAATACCAACCTTAAAGTGGCATGAGAAGCCGCATCTCCATGCTACCAACACCAAACTACACAAGAAGAAAAAAACATCTGAACTACCATCACTAAGTAGGATGCTTAAAACTAGAATACAGAAAGAACAGGGTCTACCTACACCCCAATGTGTATGTAAGGTGTGATCCAGGAGCCTAGTAGAATTCCACCGAGGGAAGATTCCACGCATAAACATTTAAATGACGATTAAATTCTCCAGAAAAATAGACAAAATGGAAATAAATGATTAAATTGTATTTAATGAAAACAAATTTTAATGAGATGTACCTTAAATGAAAATGAATCTAAAGACAACAACATAAATTAAGGAGAATAATTAAACACTCAAACACTTTTAATGAAAAATAGGATTTATGAATAACTGTTTCAAATAAAACAGATTAAATTAAAACACACAGACACTTACTTTTTATGATAACAAATGTGTCACAACGATGGATGTATAGTATCCAAGGAGTACCAAATATGGGAGATGCCTCATCAGTGTTAGCTAGATCGGTTCCCTTGATATTTGTGTCTTAGTGAAACATGTATTAGCAACCACGACCCTCAAAAACGTGGCATAGAATGCCATGACCCTAAAAAAATGTGGCTTAGACGACCACGACCCTCAGAAAAAAATATGTTTATCTAGTGTTGTAATTTTCAGTCCTGCCAGTGAAACTGGGACGAGTCACCTTCAGAAAACTAGCCCACTAGTCCTATTTCACCTTCCTAGCTACCCCGACATCCAACTTTGTGCTTAAAAATTTTTAAGATAATAATAGGTGGACATAATATAATAAATCCATGAAAAAAACCACGCATGACAAGATACCATTTACACCGTCAGTTCCACTTTTAAAATTCATGGTCATGTCAAATGTCAAATTTATGCATAAATTCCAAATTGAGTACCTACACAACCCATAACAACATTTTCACACCCAATTTCCATTTTGAAGTACTACACACACCTAAATAACATTTTCAATTATTACACATACCCAAAAATCCTTTTTGGACATAATATGTATCGCTTGAACCATCAATTCAACCACTTGCAATTAAAAAATTGTCTTACATTTGGACAACCCCTAAGAAAACTTTTCAAACCAACTCAATATTTTCCTCATGACTTTAAACACCAAAACCCACTCAGATCCTCATTTACGAAAAATCACACTTTGATGTCACACCCAAAACACAAACTGCAACCCTTACACATTAAAACAAACTAATTGCATAATCTTGAGAACACTGATAAATAGCTCAATATAGGTTTTCACAACAAAACACATTAGCATCACATAAACGCTCGACTAACAGACCAAATGCACAACTAAACTGATTATAAGTCACATTCGCAGCATGTAAAATATAGAAAAATTTTAATGAATTAATTTAATTGTCAAACTAATTCCCTAGAAAATTTATAAAACAATTTTCCGAATGTGTCGTATGACTCAATAATACTAAAAATGTTGTCAAAAGATCCTCTCTAGATCGATGCAAATTGATTTTAAACCAGAGCACAATTTCTATAATTTATAACAACTAACAACAAGTTCAACATCAATTTCTCACATAAAACCCACCTCTATCACACACACATATCAACGTCGATTAAAAACATCATTCATAGTAAGTAAACTAATTAAATAATATTCTAAATTAATTTTAAAAAAAGATTAATTCATCAAACAATGGTTAAATGCGGAAACACCTACCTCACATGAAACTTATTCTAGGAAACAGTGTAAAACACTCTCTACACCTCGACCGCACTGCAAGGAAGTAATATCGTGCCCATAACATCAAAATCAAGCCCTAAGAAACATGAAAAACCCATAAAATCCAACACCCATACCACTAAATACCATAAACCCCAAAACAAGAACCAAACATTAGGGAAAAAATAGGAGGACCTTATTCGGAGGGGATATTTCCTCAGAAAAGGGTTGTGCCGGTTGAGAAAGAATGATGAGAAGTAGGGGCATGACCGTTCTTGTGTGAGGTGGACAGACAGTGCTACTACGGGATATCCAAGAGGTCAGGAAGTAGTGCAAGCAGCCTTGTGAGAGGGGTTGGGACGACATTCCAAATGGGGGAATTCCAGCCGGAAGGGATGGTTCGGAGCTGGTAGGGATCAGGGGTGCGTATGGTTTGAGGAGCTCAACTAGGGGGTATAGGCTGGGTGAGGAGGCTGGAATGTGTGATGGGGCAGAGGGAGGCACATGTCTTCTTCACTTGAAGAGGGTACCGATGCAATTCTATCTTGTCGAGAGGGAGAAGTCGGAGCAGACAATGAACCAGCTCGAAGGAGGGAGGTTTGGCGGTTTCCATGAGGAGGTGCAGCACATTGGGTAAGGTTGGGGAATGATAGGGAAGTGAGTGGTGGGGAGGGGGAGTCTACCAAAACCCTATCACAAATAAGTAATATATATATATATGTATATAACTAAAAAACCTAAATATAAATCTAATAATAATAATAATTAATATAATAACAATAATAATAAATAATATAGTAATAATAATAATAAACTAATTATTATAACAAAAATAATATCAATAATTTTATAGTAATAAAATAAAAGTTATAACAATTTTAATAATAGTGATAAAAATAATTATAACAATTACATCCTCAAATAATATTATTATTATGATCATTAAAATAATTTATAAAATTTTCCTCACATTTAATTTTATTTAGTTATCATGAAGACATGTTATTTAATTAGCTGACCATCGAGAAGGGCATGAAGTGAACCCAGTGATGCTGTGTGGTGACACATGCGAGGCCGTGCGACTTCAACAGTGGCACGCTGAACGCTGTCAATGCCAAAACACACATTTTTAATTAAGAACCCCAAAAAACAATTTAAGCCGGGCATCATCCTGGACTACCCGATAGTCAGATAATTAATAAAATAATTTAGTTAAAGACAATGGGTGTGACATTCACCATCCACTTCAATATCATCCAACAATTATGGTTATGATATCATTGCTCATGCGTATATACGGCCTACCATCCCCACAATGTTATATGATTCATTCAACATGATATTCCTTAAAGTATAATAATATAAATGTAGATAAAGAATAAATATGGTATATATTATGATAATATCATTTTTAAATATATAATTATAAACTAAAAAAGAGAGATATAACAAATTAAATGAGACATGCATAAGAACACAAAGCATTTAATATCTGAATAATGAGTAAAAACAAAATGTTACCAAAATCGATTGATAATATGATCATATATGATATCATTAAAATTAAAATGATTCCATAATAATTCAATGAAATTATTTATATGAAATTATAAATGTTTTTGTTATTTACGAAGGATATCAGACCATAGGTATTGGATAATTTTGCAATATCATTATTATTAGAGATTACATAGTCCTAAGTATTTACGGGTGTATAATTATCTTCCTCATACATGTTCTATAAAATGTAATACTATTTCTATCCATCTAAAATTTTTTAAATTCAATTTTACCCACTTTTGAATTGTTACTAAACGGTATGAAAGAAATCGTTCATTATTATTCAATATGTGTTACTTTTTTACTTTTCTATTAAAAGTATGAAAAGATTGTTTTTTTAACTTATATGGCATGAGTGGATATTTATGAATTCACAAATAATTATTTCCCTAAATATTCCTATACATGATTTCAATTTTATTTTCATTTAAATTATTTACTTTTAATATTTCTTGTAATTTTGGTAAAAGGAACCATTTTTGAAGAAGAATGGATATTTTCATCAAGAATTTTTTTCTTGTTCTATATAAAATTTATTTTCCATCTTAGATGACATTATTTAATAGTGTTATTTTTATATACCTATGATTACTATGATGTGGCTATTTTTATGATGTAATTATATTTATTAAATCCATTTGTTTTATATGGATTTTGATGGTATGATTTTTAATAATCCCATTTTATTCTATAGGTTATACTAGATGAATGAATGTTGTTTTTGTGGAACTCATAAAAATGAAATCATTATGAGATTAGTGGGACCTATATCTCACTCGTATGATTTGTATAATGATTTATATCTTATGAGATAGGAATTCATTGAATGGAAATGAACTCCATTCAGTAATATATGATTGTAATGAGGAGTGCACTCAGTTTAGTAATGGAATTTTTCCACTATGATGGTCTTCGAAATGATCTTTCTCTAATATGAAATGATTTTATATGCTTATGTGTACGAAAAAAATATCATGCTTATCTTATGACTTCTGATATTATTTTTATTGATTATTATAAACATTAATCCAACGTTATGCTATCACAATCTCTCATTTGTAGGATAAGACATTCAAATTATATCATCTTATATCATATGATTACAATATGATTGATAATTCCATTAATTACACTTCCTGGGAATCCGAACTCCCCCTTTCATATGTTTCTTTTCCCTAGTTAATGATGAATGTTATTAATAAAGTTATGTCAAGAAGGATTCTAGTAATGAAGAAATTAGACGGATAAAATTTATTAGTTTTATGAACCAATTATTTGTGTTTTCCATCTTATACGGACACGATAACTATATAGTCTTATCATGGATTTATAATAATTTGTAATTAATACTCTCTAATTTGATGTAATATTGATGTTTGTAATCTATGGGTTGTTATTGTTGTTATCATAGTAATGGTATAGATAAACACTAGAAACCATAGTAAGAACCCAAAGGATATGTTGAAGTATTGGTTATAATCCAAGTGTTTTAGATATGATCACGAAAAACCTAGGATAAAACCAAATTTTTTTAAATGGAATTTTATTAATGATTATGTGGGTTTTCCATCATGATTAGTGTTTCTCACCCTATTTATATTGGTTTCTGAAAATTGATGGTACCCGATGGAACCACGTTAATGGTGAATTTGGCATTCAATGCAGTGACTATCCTCCCATGAAACCAAATGTTATCAGATATAGAATGAAAAATCATGTATATATTCTCACACGACATTCCCAATAAATGAATCATGTAGGAATTCCAAATGTTAAATAGAGGGAACAACATTCTATTGTGTCTTTCATGAGGCTGTGTCTACCTTCATTCAATGGGTATTTTGATCAATTAGTGGCAGAACAATGGATCATTATCACTGAAATTATATCATCCATTTTCTAATGTTCATGAAATGATAAAGTAATCATAACAGTCTATCCTTTAGAAGATGAAGAATTTAAATGGTGGAACATTATCAATTATACAAGTCCATGTGATGTTATTGAGTCCAGGGAATGACACTTTTTCAATAAATAATTTTTCAGTAACTACATTACCCGTATTCTTCCAAAATGTTGGATAAAGAGTTCCTTGAAATTATGCTAGAGAACAATGAATACGTTGCTACATATGAAGAAAATTTACAAGACATTCAATATATGATTATGTAATTATTATCTAACATAAGAGTAATATTGATTGATTATTTAGTGGCCGAATCCCATGTATCTGAAGGTATTTATCCATAAGGGACTTTAATAACTATTTTGAGATCTTTCGGGGTGTTCTCAAGGTTGAGATTGATATTGGAGTAACCCATTAGTCACATGTTACTGATAATAAGATAAAAATGGAATTCAAGAGAATATATAAAGGCCACACTAAAAAGAATATGAGTTACCCCTTATGCTCAATGTGTGTAAATAATCATATAGGGAATTGTCTTAAAGAGATGTAAAATGTTTAATGTGTTGAAAATAAGGCCAATGATTAGTTGAATGGTGATGTGTTGGGAAAAAGGTGATTAATAATAGGAATAAAGAAAATGACACAAATAATGCACCTCTTACAAATTGGTTCTACACGTTAAAGGAAAAATTGATTATTCCAATCAATGCCCTAATAGATGAGTTATTAATGCTAATAGACTTCACTAAACTCTTAAGGCCAAAGAGAACAGCATGTCACATGTGATCACAATCAGTTATGTGGAGTATGATAATGAAGTAATGAAAGGTAAAGTGAATATACACTCTAAAGTTGATTTTTTGTTTGATTCTTGATCCACTAACTCTTTTATTTATAAATAATTTTCTAAGCCTATTTCCTTATTACAACACGAATTAGTTATTGAGTTATCAATGACCAGTATTAATGGAAGAGCAGTCTCAAAAAATATTATAATTCTTCTTCAGTTAAATTTTATGGAAAAGTGCTTCCTGCAAATAATGTGATCCTTCCAATAGTGGAATTTGATGTGATTCTTGTTAGTGATTTGATTTCAATATTTGAAGTTCACATCAATTTCCAATCAAGGAAAGTAACATTTTTTTTCCCGATTAATCTATGATCATATATCAATGCATGGATGAGTATGAACTTCTAGTAAACATTTCTTCCATCATATGGTTCTTTATCCCTATAAAAAAAGTTTAACAATCTCTAATGGTTTGTGAGAAGCTCACTATTAAGAATACAACCATTGTACGAGAGTATGATGATGTCTTTTTGGATGAATTTGCAAGTATTTCTCCAACTTGTGAAGATAATATTTCAATATAACTCATACTTAGTGTTATTAATATTTGAAATAAACCTTATTGAATTTCCCCAATTGAGTTGTAGGAATTATAGAAGCAACTCCAATAGAATCATGACAAGGGATTTATACACCTTATTGTGTCACCTTGGGGAGCACATGGTCTATTTTTTAAGAAGAATGATGGATCAATGAGATTATACATTGATTATCGAGTACATTAAGAGATCACTATCAAGAACACAAATCATCTTCCTCGTATATATAATTCATTAGACCAACTACATGAAGCATTAAACATTTCTATAAATTATCTTCATTCAGTATATGATCAATTAAGGTTCATGATGAAGGATATAACAATGACAAAATCTAGTACACGGTCTGGACAATATGAATTTATAATGATTCTTTTGGTCTTTACTAATTCCCCTTATAACATCAAGAATCTAATGAATAGTGTATTTAATGAATATGTTGATCAGTTTGTGGAAGTATTTATAGATGATATTATTTACTATTAAAAGAGAAAGTAAGAACATGAAGATCACTTGGGAATTGTACAAAAGAACCTGATAAAGGAGAAGAATTATGAAATTTTAACAAGTGTGAATTTTGGCTTCAAGATGTTTCATTTTTGGGTCACATAATCTCAAGAGTGGGGATATATGTGGATCTGGAAAAATAAAAGTTATTGAAATTTTCCAAGACAAAAAATGGTAAATGAGATATGATGATTTCATGGTTTAGTTGGATATTATTGACGTTTTTTGAAATATTTTTCATGATTATATAATCCACTAACCAATTTGACTCATAAAATAGTTATGTTCATGTGGATAGAGAAATGTGATGTGAATTTCAATGATCTCAAAAGAAGGTTAGCCTGTGCACCTGTTCACACACAACCATGTAGTGGAGAATGGTTTTTTATCAATAGTGATACATTAAATATGGGGAAAGAATGTGTTCTCATATAAAATGATATTTTGATAGCTTATACCTTTTGGAAATTGAAAATCAGGGATAAAAATTACCTCACACTTTTTTTGGAGTAAGTTGCTATAATAATTTCATTACTGATATAGAAGAAATATCTTGACGGTGAGAGGTGTGATATTTATACTAATCATAAGAGTTTAAAGTACATTTTCACACAAAATGAGATGAATATTATTCAAATAAGAATATTGGAGTTAATTAAAGATTGCAACTGCTCAATACATTACCACCCTGATGAAGGAAAATTGATGGTAGATGCTTTGAGTCAAAATGACTATTCTAGTCTATCCATGATAAGGATCACAAAAAACCCAATATTTATGGATTTTGAAGGATGTATCTTAATATTTTAAAGAAGGTTTATAAATAAAGTCCTTATCAAATGAATTTTTAATCATATATACAAGTGATGATTATGGATCCATTAAAGGAAGATGTGAAGCTATAAAAGAATGTGAGAAATGTTTCTTAATTCAACTTTTATTGTGACGGAACAATAAGGTTTATGAACTGGGTTTGTGTTCCTCTCATACCAGAATCAAAGAAATATCTATTAAATGTGGCTCAAGGTTCTTCGTTCTTTATTCACCGTGGAAAAAAATGATGTATAGCGACCTAAAAGTGTATATCGAGTGGGATGGAATGAACAAGATGATCCCGAATATGTCTCTCGATGAATGGTTTTTCAGTAATTTAACGATAAGGGGCAAAAGTCTATGGTGATGTTATAACCATTACCTATACAATGATGTAAATAGAAAAACATCACTGTGGACATTATCATCGGACTTCCCAAAACATCCAAAGTTAATAATTCTATAATTTTTATAGTTGATCGCCTTATGATGTTGACACATGTCATCAATATTAGATATTATTTCACTTTTTATTGTATTTCTATGATATATGTAAATGAAGTGGTAAGATTTCATAGAGAACATATTTAGATTATATTTGATCGAGATATGAGGTTTTTCTCAGTGTTATGGAGAATTATTTATCAGGTTATATATATATAGTTATATTTCATCATTCAATATCATCCTTATATAGAAGGTTAGTTTAAGAGTACAATTCAAACTATATAAGGCATGTTGAGAACCTGATATATGGATTTCAATGTTTTTTGGGATCAAAACCCACCTTTGGTTGGATTTTCCTACAATAATTGCTTTTAGACTAGTATTTAGATGGATCCTTATGAATACCTCTATGGAAAGAATTGAATAACTCCAACTCTCTAAGATGAAGTTAGGGAAAACAAGATATTTGAACCTGATATTGTTGATGAAATTGAAGAAAAGGTCAGAACTATTCAACAACATAAAAGAGTGGCTCAATGTCAGAAAAAAGTTTTGCTGACATCATTAATAAGAACTAGAGTTTGAAGTGGGTGAGATGGTGTTCGTAAAATTATCTCCGTGGAAAAGAGTAATGAGATCTGGAAATAATGGAAAGCTGAGACTTAGTTATATTGGTCATTGTGAAATTATTGATTGTGTTTGGAAAGTAACTTATCTATTTTCACTTCCACTAAATCTCTATCAAGTTCATGTTGTGTTCCTTGTATCTCTCTTCGTATAGTACATACATGATCCTTATATGTACTAAAATCAAAAGTCTTACCCCTAGATAATGATTCATCTTAAAAAGAATAACCAATAGAGATTCTAGAATGTTAGAAAACATTCAACAAAACAAGACCACTCGATTGGTTAATGTTTTGTGGTGGAACCACTAATTTGAGGAAGCTACATTGGATCTTGAGGATATTATGGGGGAAATATATCTTCATCTATTGTTATCCAAGTGACGAATTTAGAGGGTAAAATTAAGTTTTATGGGGGTAAAATATAATACCCAAATGTTTTAAGGAAGTATTTTTCCTAAATAATATTTTATTCAATAGCATGCATTGCATGAAATCAGGGTTTTAAAAAAACTGATGGACAACCTTAATATAAACTAACTATTATACCCTATATGTTAGGTTATCAGGAATAAATATCACTAACATATGAAAATGTATTATGATGTCTTTCACTACCAATCAAAATATATTTTCATTTTTGTATTAATTAATTTAGCATATTAAAATTAGTATATTAAATTAAAAAAAATATATATTATATACTTAAAAAATATTTATATATTCATCCAATAGATATTTTCTTCATAGAGTATTAATAAATCATATTTGATGCATAAAAACTTATTTTTTTCAAAAAACTAATTTTTCCATTTTTAGTAGAGGACCCATTTTAAATTGATATTTTTATACTTGAATAGTTATTATATGAAAAAATAATTTTTTTTAATGTGGGATATAAAATTTTGTTTTGGATGAATTCATCATATTTCATGATAACTTTCACGTTTTGATGAATTCAAAAATATACTAAATTATAAGCAAAAACAAAATTTTCATCAAAATAATTTATATGGTGACATTATAATATTGAATGGTTTAATAAAAAAATAGTATATATTTTTATCATTAAATATATAGTTTTTCATTATCATTACATTTACAGTGAATTTATATGTAAATTATTTCAATCTTTTTCATTGTTTTAACATTTAAAAAACATGTTCTTTCATTCTGACAATGGGACTGATTTCAAATTAGTTACAAAAAATTATAGTTATTAATTTTGAAAAATAGATTCCATATTTGGAATGATTAGGTCCAAATTATTTAAAATTTTTATTTTATTTTTTGGGGTTATGAATATAAACATTAGTAATTTTTATTCATATGTTAATTGGTTAAAACATCTAATTAAGAGTAAAAATACTATTATAAAATTACAATAAAACTTCTCATAATATCATTTTATGAATGTGTGTTGAACTAAAGAATCCTGAGGTCAAAATGGTATCAATTTGAATACAGTAGGATGAGATTAATACATAAAATTTACTTTATTTAATGGAATGTTATATATGCCTCAGTCAACTATTAATAATTAAATTATTTTTTACCCAAAGTTATATAGAAGAAAATATTCATTATAAATATAAATTTTAAATTATTTTAACAATTTATCAGGGAATTTTTTTTTTAATATTTATGAAATAAATAATTACATTAATATCTTATACTTTAATGATGGTTAATTATTTAATTGATGAAAATTCAATAATATAGTATTTATTAAAATAATATTACCCATTAAAATGAAAAACACCTGACCAAATATTATTGGTATTGTATATCTTAACCATATTCATCTAAGGGTCATGTTGTTGACTATTTTGAGACTTATATAAGATATTAATGAACTTATATTATTTTATTTAAAGTGATATTAATGTTTTCACCTTCATAAATTAAAAACTATAACATTTTAAATATTTAATTTACAAGAGATCAAATCAACATCAAATATTATTCTGAAATATAACATATTTATCTTCTCCATAGTAAATAATTTTATTAATTTTTATTCAAACAAATATGAATATTAAATAATTATTCAAAATAGATTTTGTTTTTATTTTATTAGTATAGATAACTAATAAATTTTATAATGAAATGATTAAAAAATACAATTTGAATAATTAATATTGATTAGGAATTTTATAGATTACCCTTAACTCTTAAGAATATAATAAAATAGTTGGATCGATGTCATCATTCTATGTTAATATTTTAAAAAATAAATGAATTGAGTAATGTAAAAATTTTCACTATTGATTATTTATGAAAATAATGTTTTATTAAATTATTTTAAAATAAAAAAAAAATTAAAATATTTAATAATTATGATATGGTATAAAATTTTCTCATTTACATATTTATGGTCAATAGTACATCAAATAAGTCAATATTTTCAACTTTTAATATTGAATTATTTTTAAAACATATTCAAATTTAAATAGAATAACTAATTTTTTATTAAAAAGATATTTCCTAAATTTAAAGAGATAAATTATGGGGTGTGGTTTTATTATAAATTAATATTTGTGTGGTATCCAAAAGGTCCCCCACCTAAATTATAAAATCACACCTCCTCCCTCACCTCTTTATTTAACATCAGGCCTTCAATCTTAGCCATACCCCACCATCTTACCTTGTAAACCACCATAATGGCATTTTTGATGTTATGATCCTCTTTAAATTCAAACTCCAGTTCTCTAAGAGGATATTTAGAGTAATCACGTTGATGTAGAGGTAATCTCATATACTGATTCATTCAAACTTATTTCATCGTCTACTACCACTTCACGAGTTTATAAATTATATAGTAATAAATCAGGTGTCAAATATATACTGAGATGTTATTATAATTATGATACAACCATATTCCACCTTCAATCCAACTTATGAAATACTAATTCACCACACGTGCGTATATACTACATACCGTCTCCACACCATGATGTAATTTATTTTCACCTAAAACTTACTTGGATGGGTATAATGAATGAAATATTAGCTCAATTTTATTATTATAACGTGATATTTATTCTAAAATATCAATCACCATCCAATAATTATGGTAATGATGTCATCACTCATGTGTAAATAAAACCTAACATCTTCACGATGTGATGTGATTCATTATACATGAAATATATTAAAGAATTGTTATATTAATATATAGAATGAATAAATATGGTGCATATTTTTTTAATATCATTTTTAATGATATAACTTTGACATAATAAGGTAAAATAAAACATATTCACGAAAACATGCATAATAACACACAACTGTTAATATCTAAATAAAGAGTAATAAAGAAATGTTACTAAAAATGATTATAATAGGGTCATATATGATATCATAAAAATGAATATGATTCTATAATAATTCAATGAAATTATTTATATAATTATGTAAATGTTTTGGATACATATGAAGGATATCAGACCTAAGGTAAGGGGTAATTTTTCAATCTCATTATTATTCAAGATTTTTTTATCATATGTGTTTACTATAGTACATTTATCATCCAAATCCACGTTCCCAAATAAAATATATAATATTCAAACTCTGATATTATTTGTTAACATCAAATTTACCCACTGGTGATTTTTTTCTATGCAGTATGAATGAAATTTTTGTCCTTATTCTATATGATGTGCTTTTTCACTTTTTTTTAAAAAGTATTAGGAGAATTGTTATTTAAAAAATAATACATGAATATATTTTTAGTCATTCATAAAACCTTATTTACCTGAATATTTATTTTAAAAGATATGAATTTTATTATCAAGTAAATTCATTTCTGTAAAGACTTATTATCATTTTGAGAAAATGAATAACTTTTTAGGATGAAAAGATATTTTCCATAAGAATTAATTTCCAGTGTTTTATCAACATTATTTTATATCTAGGATAACATTATTCAAATATGATAATGTTTATCTCCCTATTATTATGATGATTTTATTTTTTTATGAGGAAATTCTATTTATGACATCCATTTGATTTATATAGATGAAGATTGAATGATTTTTAAGAAATCTATTTTATTTATTAGGTTTTATTGTGATGTATAATTAATGTTTGTATAACACACGTAAAAATAAATTTATTATGAGATGGGTGGGAAATATATCTCTTTCTATCTCGTTGGGTAGAGATTTATATCACATGAGATAGGAATGGTTGGAATGGGAAATGATCTTGGTTCACTAATACAGGATTGGAACGAAGAGCGAGCATAGTTTAGTAATGGACTTAGTCTGCTGTAATGGTCAGGGTAATGGGTCTTGAATAATATGATATAATTTTCTATGCTTTTTTGTATGAAAAAAATCGTTTTTCTTATTTTATGAATTTAGAGATTATTTTCATTGATTCTTATAAAATTTAATTGCAGGACATGATATCACGATCTTTCATATGAAGGACAATAATTTAAAATATCATGAACATATTTCTTATGATTATGATAGGATTGATATTTCCCTTGTTTACATGTACTGATAATCTAATCTCACCCTTTCATATGATTATTTTCCCCATGTCATGAAGATGGGTATTATATAAGATATGTTAAAATGGGTTATAATTATATAGAAATAAGTGGGAGACACTGTGGATGTTTTATGAACCTCATGTTTATGTTTCCCAAATTATAAAGAATCTATACCAATATGGTATTGTAATTGATCTATTATAATTAGTAATGATTATTAATTAATTTGAAGTAATATCAATGTATGTAATGTTCAGGTCACTATATTCATGTATGGTTATAAAACAATCAATACGACCTAGTTATATTTTATTATACTTATATTATGTTTATAATGTTTGGGAAGAAATATATAAACATGATGATAAATAAAATCATATAAAATCATAATAGCCATAAAACTACAAATCCCAATAAAAAAATTTTCATTAACATTCAATATAATAACTAAACCTCATACAATAAAAATAAACATTATATAAGATCATTTAATCTTATGAATGATAAAAAATATCATACAATTTCGATTCTCGAAAACTAGTCCAACTTTAAATAAACCTCCATAGTCATATACATGTGAACTCATTAAGAAAACAAATAAAATGAACACTCAAGAATGATGAAAATAAACTATATAACTCATCAAAACTTCCATATATAAACCCAATAAAAAAATAATGAATCAAATTCATGTATAAATGGTACATTATTTATTTAATAAATAAATTTAATTTGATTATTTAGGATATTAATGTGATGAAATCATACATACATAAGGTAAGGGGATTCTCAGACCCAAAATCCATTTTTTGGGTTATTTCTATTTCACAAAATATATCGGTGGGGATATTATTTAAATATTCATAATATATAATTTAATTAACCTTAAATTTATATTTCTAGGATATACATGTTTCCAATATAGTTTTATAAAAAATGAATTTTTTTTTACAAAATAACTCTACCTTCTAAAAGCACTTATTTTAATTATCTCAATATTATTCCTTCTTCCATCATGATTGATGATTCTTATACAAATTATTTTATTATGATTCTATTCGGGTTACTATTATGTTTATCTATGAATGTTTTCTTTATGATTTTCTCATGAAACCATTTTTCTTTTCCATGTGTTTTTTTATTGAAAATATTTTTTGTACGTTTTATGTGGAATGCATGATTATGTAATGGTTTTGATGTGATAGGTGAGCCTGAAATTTTATATATCTCACATTCCTTGGGTAATTTGATTTATCGTATGAGATAATGTCCAATATAGATGGACATGATGATTTTTTTCACAATGATTATGTTATTATTATGCCTATATATTATTCATCAACATGTTTCTAGTTTTTTTCAAATATATCAAGGGTTGTCACCCACTAAGATATTATGATTCATTTATATGAATTCCAACATTCCATGAATTTATTTAATTATTTATCTCGTGATTATGATGATGACACTTTTCTTATGTTATGATCCCATGCATCATGTCTATTTTCATTCTATTATTGGGATTTTACCTTACCCCTTCATTGGATATAACTACTCAGGTGAATACTGGTAATTAAGAGAACTCAAGGGCCAATAAAAACAAGAGTCTGTAGAATTAAATTAATTTTTATGTTTTATTATGTAATATTTTATCTATAATTATAATTTTACAAAGATAATATACATTTGGATCAAGGTTGTGTAAGGTTTTTTGTTTTTGTCATTAATGTGATGTTATAATTGTCAAAGAAAAACAAGGGTCGCAATAGGAGTTCAAAATAATCCCTTAACCATGTTTTTCCATCACATTCCTTATTACTAACGTCCTATAAATATAAACATGAATCATAACATAATATTTACTAATGTTAAAATATATACCGTGAAATAATCTATACCTTCTATATTTCATTTATTGTTTTCCCATATGCAATTATAATTTCATTAGGGGATCCTAAATATATTATTACATGGTTTGGATGATCCCATTAATGAGAATTATTTCTAATAAAATGATTGGAATATTGATTATATTCCCCAAATCTAAAACATTAAATTAATGAATCAAGAATAACTTCACTCCCATTAATATAATGAACTAAAATATTCCTTTTTTGATGAATTATTATTTATTTATTTCTTCTATTAACACATTTTGAACATAATCCAATACCATTAAGTCATTTTCCAAGGTGTTTCCTTCTACATCATTGAAACATATTTTGTAGAATATATTTAACATTTTTATCATTATTAAATGAACATCCACAAGGATTTATTTCTCTCATATATGGTGGATTAAATTAATTAGTGTGGTTAATGTGGTGAATAATTACTTATGGTGGTTAGTTTAGAATAACCACAAGAGTTTTCAATGTATATCTCATTTCATTAAATTACTTATTTATAGAGAAACCACATCTTCCATCACATCCATTGTTACATTTCCCCCCTAAATCTATCAATTTAATAAATCAAAAAAAGGACAGTGTCAGTAATAAAATAATAATATAATTTATTGTGAGGATGATACACATTAAAATATCATTAGTCATGTAATCTAAAAATGAAAAAATATAATTATGAATCTTCCTATAATTCTATCCATTGTGGTTATATCTAAAATTTAACTTATGATTGAATAACAACATAACCTCTAATGTTATGTAAACCATCCCTTGATACCAAATATAAGTACCCAACCGTAATACTTATATATTCTAGGATTTTTGAAATATAATTCACATATAAGGATATTTTCAGATTATTTTTTTATTGAATTTTCCAAAACTCAGACATAACAACTGAAATATTTTAATGTGGGCACATCTAATAAATTTGTATTTTTTCAAACAATTATTATTTTTAAAATAAAAAATGATATCATTTTCAGGTGAAATAATTATAATATTCAAACTGTATTCCTTCTCTTTGATACAAATACTTATACCAAGTGTAAAACATTTTACATCACGTAATGAGAACACAAATCATAAAAAGGGACATAATTAATGAAAATAATTAGTCTAGTGAAAACATGAAAAGCCTTTAAAACCCATTTTTGTAGAAAACCCTATGCATGAATAGAAAATTCAAATTTTTGAATTGTAAAATAATTAATATATCAATATTACACTCACCCATAAAAATAGATTAACAAGATGGTCTAATTTCATCTCTGGAGTACCCAAGGCATTAGAGATCAACAATTGGGCTTAACCAGCATATCTGGAGCTATAATGGAGTTAATTAATCATATCTTCAGTTATAATGGGGGAAAATGGTCACATCCTAAGATATAATGTGATCAAACCATAATAAAATTTCTATATGGAATATATTAGAAATAAATCCCATGAAAACTCTTTTAATCCCAAGAATAATATACTTCCATATATAAAAATATCTTTTTATCTAAAATTCACATTTAATAAAAAAAAGTCACACATAATAATGAAATAATTATATTCTAAAAAAATTAAAACCTAATAAACACATTAAATTAATAAAATATCAATAAATACTGAGAAATAACTCATTCAATACTTTTAAAATACATTTCCATCGACTTTTGTAAATAAAGTGGAAAATAGAACATTAAATGAGTATTTTACAAAGATTCTCCCTTACCCTGAGACCGAATCATCACATAAAAAATTTTTCTACCTAAATAATCATATGAGGTAAATTTTTAAATTTATTTATAAATATTTTATTTTTTATTATTCCATTTATATCACTTATTATTATGTTATATCAATAACTTAATTATTCAAGATCATGTTGGGCGCTTTGTTGATATTTGGTAATTATGTAAAAAATTAATTTTGTACGTTATCAAGAGTGAATGTGGTCATTGATAAATCATCTAAATAATAATATTCATTAAATAATAATATATTTTATATTATTTTTTTTAAATACATCTATTACATAAAGATATGAATAATTAACTACGTTACAATCATTGAGATGGTAAGTCGTAAAAACGCATCAGTAATGTCTCCATTTTTAATGATCATCATGGATAGAAGGTAAGTAGAATTTTAACATGAAATAAATATAAATATATAATTAATATAATTTTAATCAATTAAATACATTTATATATATCATCTATTTAATGTGGTGACGAAAAAAATCGTGTTACATAGTGGAGGTGATAGTTGACACATATGCATGAATGAAAATATCACATATATGTTATTAGAAAAGAAAAAAGATTAAATGATATATATTTTTTACTAATGATAAATAGTTAATGAATTTAATATATAAATATTAATTACATACATATTATATGTATTTTGATATGGTGACGTAAAATGATTTATATCGGGTTGTGAGGTAGTAGTTTGTCGTAGAAATGAATGATTAATTGTTTTCCCATTTTGAAATTGGAGATTGATTTATGTAACGATATTAACATAATAAAATAGAATTATATTTCAGAAAATGGGTTTATTTTATCATCATGGTGGAATAATATTTTAAGCTACTAGAAAAATGAATAAAATAGGAATAATTTGTTAAAAAGTATACCACGTCATTGCATGATCTCTTTTGATTAACAACTTAACACCTAAAAAGGAGTCTTATTAATAAAATAAAGACTCTATAATGTGGGTATGGATTATAATAAGGTATGTCGATAGATCATGGATGATCCAAATAGGTTTCAAGTGTATTAAAATTTGAATAATGGGTACCATTCTATAGGAGAGGGGTTTGGTACTCTTAGAATTCTACAAAATATTAAATTAATATAAATTAATTTTATATTCTAAATAGATAAAAGACGATTTTTTATTATATATGATGATAATGAGTCTATTTAAATACAATAAATGAAAATTATTCAATTATTAATTGTCATTTTAATAATATATTTCTCTTTTAACTTTTATTTAACCCTTTTAACTCTTACCATGATATCATGCAATTTACATTTTAAAGGTTAATATAATTACTATAAAATTAAAAATAACAATAAATGATTCACTGATTAAATTTAAATAATTATCATAATAATTTTGAAGAAATTTATATTTTTAGAACAATTATATCATATAATAAATTGTTATTTATATTAAAATATCAATAAAGACAATTTTGACACTATTCATTACTTGATTTTTAAAAATTTCATAAAAAAAGTTAACTCCAAAAAAATAATTCTAAAAAATAAAAAATATAAAAACTTCATTGATTTGTTTTTTTTACATTAATAATATCAAATATATTTAGTTTAGTATTTTTAATGTCATTTATTTAATATATAATATAATTAATCAATTACTAAATCATCATTGTGGAAGCCTTTATTTTATTACTTATTTTAAAAAATTTATAAATAAATTATAATGATTAAGATAACTATTTTATATTTAAAAATTATAGTTATAGTATAAAAATATCTTATATTTAACACCATATTAAAAATATTTCAGTTGTTAAAAACAATAGATTGAAAAACAAACATTTCTTTGAATATAAAATTATAAATGTCATACTCTCATTCAAGTGGATTAAAAAGGTTTTAGTTTTTTAACAACGATATTTCGTCGAAAAAAACTCAAATAATTAAATTATAACATGTTTTATTGTAATATTTAATTATTCATAATATTATTTTTACCCTTAATTACCTAATTTACCTTCAATTTTTGGAAATAAAAATAACCAAAATTATTATTCATATGTTTTCACAAAATTAAAGGGAAATATCTAATAATTTTTTACCTTATGATACCAAATATTTAATCCAGTATTATTAAATAAAATTAATGAGTTGTATAAATTAATTTAAAATCAATCTTGTTAGCAGATCGAGAAAACATGTTTTTAAAGTTGAAAAGGTTCAAAAGATTGAACTGTTTTTATATCCAAATTTAAAGTGATATTTAATAAATTGTCCTTACTTGTATGAAATGAAAAAATTTGATTTAATAATAATTTAAAGGAAATAAAATATATAATTGAACACTATAAATAAATTTTATGAAAAACAGTTTTCAATTAAAATTCATTTTCCACTATTTATCAAGACAAGAAACTTATCAAAGAAATATCAAAAACTTAACCAATGTAAATGTTTATATTACACACTAGAATGATATTTTTATTATTAAAAATATATTTTATAAATGTCTAAAATTATATATAAAATAATTTCTCCATTGAAAGAAGAAAAAACCACCTAATTTAGGAATACATATTTTATGCTTAAAATTGGATCTGTTTATATATCATGTCTAGAATAAAAATAAGAATAATTTTAAAAAATATATTAAATATATTATAAATAAAAATATATTTAATATAATTCTAGAATTTTGGTTTTATTATTTATTGTTATAAAACACACTTTTACGCACTAAAATACATTTTCAAAAAAACAAATTTCCTTTTATTTTAAAAAGGGTTTTGGTTTTAATAATAATAAATTTGTCACCGTATAATTAATTATTTATACAATTTTAAACTATATTTTCATAAATTTGTTAATTCTGTTCCTTCCTGACATTCTATCGACTATATTAGAACTACCATAATAATATTAAGTTGTTCATTTAATCTTGAAATGACTTATCATTTACATTATCCATGATTAGGTTTCCCTTTAAATACATGGGGTGTTACATGGGACCAGTTAGAATCATTTTCACATTGGATGTGGTCGAAAATGAATTTATTATAGTAAACCAAGTGGGATTATGAATATGGTGCATTATATTGTGATTATTACTAATATGTTATCGTTATATATGATTAAAAATATACACAATACTCCTCTCTAATAAAAAAATAAACAATAAAATAAGAGTTTTTATTAAGATACCATGTTTTGGAGGATATATAAGAAATAATTATTAATTTCAATCATGTCAAAAAATCTTGAAAGTGAAACATTAGAAATGTCTTAGAGGAATTTGAATTTTTTAGTGTGGAAAAGAAGGACATAGTTCGATTAATGTTTGATGAAAAACAAAGAGGTCAATGGTAGGATATAATTTTCATCCCAAGGAACCATATACAGTTTAATAAATTATATTTGAGGAATATTGGAATTATCCATGGAAATACCCTAACCCATGGGTTAACTACAATATCAAGAAAGGAACTATGCAATGATATTTTTTGATGGTTAATGATTGAAGTGTTTATATTTCAGGATTTAATAATTATTGTTTATAAGTGTTATACATATTATATTCATGATATAATAAGAAAGGTATATCTATGGAATGTTACATACTATATTTTCATTATTGATATGAAAAAAATGTTGAAATATACAGATAACCAAGGAAATTGATTTATTAAAAATTAAATAATGTATAGTTTTGGATAAAGAGATGATTGGAATTTATGAATTAAGTGGGATAGTAATAGTGACATAAAAATTAGTAATTTATTGGATTAAAAATTGATTTATGTCATCCTTAATTATGTTTACTGCATTTTTTAATTTATGGATATAATATGAGATTTAATTTTATGAATATGTTTTATGTTGATTATTTGAATCATCTATCTTTTCAGGTTAGTGTAACATAAATGATATGGATACCATCATGGGATTGTAATATTATAATTGATCATCATAGAAACTACATTAGAGGTTTCAAATGATGGGATTTCGATTTTATTTGAAAATATAACTAGGTTATAGGAAGAATACTATATTATGTTTTAAATTATCCTTTAGGTGAGTATGTGATTTGATGTTAGGTTGATTATATTCTATTGGATAATGGGATATTGATAACTGTTACAGTTAAAATGATATTAATATAAAATCTGTCATTTATGATGATATTTATAGTTATTAAAAGTATTACATTTCAGGTTAGTATCTAAATTTGATTCATAAGTTTAATTAAAGATTTATCATGGTGATAAAGGATATTTTTTAGGATTATTCATTGTGTGCATTTTTATTTTAATATTTGGTCTATCATGTGATTTAATATGAAATTATATTTTGGAATAATGTAATTAAGTTTCGGGGGATGTAATTTAAAAGTCATGATTACACCTTTTAGGTGAAATCAATCCTTAATTTTGTTGTTATTGAGGTTAATTGCGATATAGAGTAATTTATTTATGAGATAATTGATGTTGAATTTTTTTTTGTTTTGGAATAGTTGAAGTAAATTGTATCATTTTTTTATATAAAACATTATGTAATTTGGATGTAATCATACCTTATAATAACCACATAATTTTTATTTAAAATTTAAAGTCTTAAGTAATTACATGCTATCATTTTATGTAATATTAAATCTATTATATGTTTATTATTCTGCTTCTAGAATGAGAAATTCATCTTTAATTTTTATTATTTGGATAAAGGATGAGATTCTAGTGGAAAGTTATTAAAGGAATAAAATTTCTTTTGAATTAACTGTATTCCATTTTATTATTATTCTAAATTGTAAATTAATTATTAAACTCTTGGGAAAATATATTAAATCAAAAAATTCATCATATTATGATATTTTCAATAAATAATAAACTTATTTCACTCCTCTATGATTTATGGTTTTTTTGTAATTAAACTCATCATGGTTATTCACTTTCATATGACCAATGTTTTCTATCAATATCAATAATTATTTTCATATTTACATATACTCAATTCCATAGTTCCAATTACAATAATTTTAACCTATTTAGATATCAATTTTTTTCAGGTTGAAATTTATATTTCTCATTCTATCTTTTAAGTGGATTTTTTATTAACCATATTCAGGATGCGAGTTTTCAATAAAGGTATTTTGAAATGAAAAATCCTAGACTACTGATAAATTTTTTAAAATTTTAAAAGACAACATATTATGGGGTTATAATGTAAAACCCATATATTTTAATATAACATTATATCTGATAGCGTATAAAACACAAAATACCAAGATTAAATAAACCAAAAAAATTATTTTTAAATATGACCATTATATCCCAACCATTGAATTGGTGGGAATGAATATGATTAACAGTGTTATGAAATATATATAGTATAAATAATCTATAAAAATATACTAATCAATGGTTAGAAACTAATTATTATAGTTTTATTACATACATTTTATTATTTGAAAACGATTCCTTAAAAAACATCTCTTATTACTTATTCTGAGTGAATATTATAATTAATTTATAAAACATTTAGATATTTTTTTTATTTTTCAATCACCAATTGAAAATTTTAATATAGAAATATTTTGAAATTTATCTTAAAATATTGACTTTCCATCGAATAATGAAAATAAGGTTTTTTATTGAAATTTTTTATTTTGTCTTAAGAATATTCAATGTTCTATTTTGTCTAAAAAAATTTCAAGAAACACTTGTTCTTATATATTTTTTATAATCCAATTATTTTGAATTTATTCAATTTTATTATTGAATTTGGGATTAAAACATTTTAATACTTAAAAGTAATATTTATGAAATAACCATTTTTGTTGAATTTTTATTTTATTTATTAAACAAATTTCTAACAATTATTGAAATAAATTCAAGAAAACTAGATTCCCTATTATGAATTAGGTGGTACAAATTTGGTAAATAGGAACTCTTTATGTTATTATGAATACCTATCATGGTAAATATTTTCATCTCGATTTGAGTAAAATAGGTAAAATGCTGTTAAAACCATCTCATATGGTCTCATAATCAATATAAAAACTACCCTTATCCCATTTTATCGATTTATTTCTTTAATTTACATCCAATTATTTAATATATGGGACATTGGTTACTTTTTTATTTTATTATGACAATTATATTAAAATATGGATATAATAAATAGAAAATCCCGTTCTCTTGAATTTAATATATGTAAATATATTACACAATGTAAAGAGAGGATAGTTTGGTTATAAATTTTTATATAAATTATTAATTAATTTTTGTTTCACGATAATTTTTTGTTACTATTTTTAGTTATCAAATAATTACATTAAATTCTTATGCAACATCGATATAATATTTATTCAAATTATCTAAAAATAAAATAAATTATTTTAAAAAATTTAAATGTAAAAACATTCTCTTGAATTATTTTCATCAACAAAAAATCTTGACAAAAATAAAATATTATATTAATTTTAATGATTTATAATCTGATTATATTACTATGATGTTGTCAGTGATAAATTATTTTAATAGTTCTGAATGTGACATTAATAGTATTTTTTTATATCTTTTACTTATATTTTTATAAAATAATTAAAATCATAAAAGTGGAAAATATGGATGATAATTGGAGTAAAATTTATTCAATTTTACATTTATGATAAAAAATTTATCATATAAGTAATATTATTACACATTATTGTGGAAAAAGTAATCACCACAATTTTAGCTAAAATAATTTAATAAAGGTGTTAAACCAATAAATATAGTTTAAAATGAAACAAAAACATGAATAAATTTTATTTTATGAGAATATTTAGACCATGGAATAATATTATTCTATTATATAGAAATTTTGATTAAATTTTCTTCATAACAACATAATGATATTTTAATCTTTTTTGAAATTTGATGTTTATCCAGTCTCATCTTATAAAATTCCAACATTTACCCCAAATATTATCACCACTTATAGTCATATATCAATAACTAAAACTAATCATTTATCATCTAAAATTACATATCCAATATGTATATATGGTGGTGTTATTAGAAGAAAATTTCAATGTCTCATAACAAAGAATCTGGTGGAAGTCAACCAAATAAGTGGTAATCAACTCTTCCAACTCTTTGAAAATAATATTTTTATAATTCCTATAAATTTATTAAAAGCTTCCTAATATAATTAATCATGTATTATAAATATATTATTATTTTATTATTATTATTTTACAACCATATTTCATATTTATTTTATCATACAAAAAATGAAAACATCCCTTTTGCATACACACGACTAACATTATCCACATAGTAGTGTAATTCATCCTTCATCGCCACTTTATTATGATGGTTGTAAATACAGAACTAATGTACATATATATTATTTATTTTTTAAATAATTATTTTTATATACATATAATATAATATCAACCTTTATACCTTGCAATCTATTGGAAAATGATGAAGTCGCGCGTGCGTACATGTAGAATACCACCTCTATGAATGGATGTGATCTAATTATTTCATTTATGATGTACATAAATGTTAATAAAAATATATTTATTGAATATATATGATATTAATGTTAGAATAATTATCTTAGAATGTTGAATTATTATTTAACCTTTATTTGTTCAATCCATTAAAAAGTGAAAACATCATTCACACATATTTATGACCCACTTTCCCAATAAACAATGTAATTTATTATTCAATGTATAACTTTTATAGATGATTAAAAAAATTTATTTAATGAATATATATGATAATTATATTATTTTTAAAATTATAGAGATTATGGAACTATGAAAAATGTAAAAGGATATAAATTTTTGATAAAAAATGACATGAAAAATAAAGCAGTTATCTCCCGAAATAATGATTTTAATAAATAATTGATAATAAGCAATTGATAATGTATTATAAGTATATTATCTATGGCATTATATATATGATAATTTTTTTGGAATTAATTTATAGTAAATTGATTTTAATATATGATTTTTAAATCCATACAAAGGAATCTAGACATGCGTTAAGAGTTTATTTTACAATCTCATTATTATTTAAGACTGTTCATGTTTAAGTATTAAATGGGGGAATTATTTGATAATTATATCATAAACCCAATTTATTTTTTATTCATTGGTAATAAATTTAAATTAAATGTTTTTTTAACATTTCTATCTTTTTTACTAATGATATAAGAATTAATGTTTTTATAGAAAACCATCATTGTTTTTATACCCAGTTCATAATATTTTCCCTCCTTTTAAATATTTTACATGTAATAAAATAATTTTTTTACTATTATCTAATGATATATAATTTAGAACATTTTTTTATTTTTAAATAATTGTTTAAAAATAATATTCTTGGGAATTTTAAAATTGTGCACCATTTAGTTTTACCAAAAAAATGATAAAAATATTTTTTTGACATATAAACCTTGAATGAAATTTACTAAAATCATTAAAAAAGAAATATTTAATGATTAATTAAAATTTTTTAGAGTATCCTTTCAATGAAATTGTTTTCCTAAATATTTATAAATTTTTTATATTTTTAATAATTCATTTCAATTTGAAAATGGTATTTTCTACATGAAATTTTCCAGGGATAATTATAAAGTATTTTCAGCAATCTCTGCATAATTTATTTAAATCTTATAATTTAATAAGTAAAAAATCTATTGATACGATCCTCCATAATTATTTTACTGGTTTATAATCATTTTTACTGGGGAATGTATTTACATTCAATATTATTGTACATAAAAACACATGTTATTAATGGTTTTTATGCCATATTGATTATGTTATATTTTTTTATTCATATTATAAAGGAATTTCACTTATAATGTTATGATTGGTTATAGGAAATACATATTACCTTAATTAATATTCATATTTTGTGAGATAATTTTTATTTTTAGTTTTTTATATGCCTTATCAATTTTTATCGGATGTAGTGGAACAAGGCCCTAAAAGTATGTTTTAGAATCCTCGGCATGAGGCCACAACTTTATGTATTAGATTTATATAATTATTAATTATATCATTATTAAAAATAATTATAGAAAAAACTTTTATTATTTAAATATTTATGCAATCCATATATAATTTTCATTCTCGTCTGACTATTTTTTGGAATTATTTGTTTATCATTTTCTCCCACAACGTTATTATTTATTCTCATTCTATTGATTCAATGACATGTGTTTTTAGTTACTAAATTTCTATATTTATTATTAATTAATTATTCTAGAAGATATTCCTCTATTCATGTTCCCATATTGATCATCTGATCTCACCCATTATTTCTTTTCTTCCCCAAGTTAGGAAGAATAAATCATTGAATGTGTTTAAAGATAAAAATATATATGCATTCTCTATGTTTTATTTATATATTCAAATTTATTGTAATAATCAATTATTTATCTAGTAGTCTCGGATTAATAAACTATTAAACCCTATTAGTTGAGAATCCCGTTATCTTATTACAATTTTGTAAAATAACCATCAATTCTGGGATACTAGAACATGAGTTTAAAAAAAAAATTAAAAAACCAATGATTAATAGACGATGTAAATAGAATTATCCTTTATAATATTTATTTTTAATTCGTAAATTAATGTAATAATGAATTTTATAAAATAAATGGTATACTTCCTTTTGATTTTGATTATTTTTCATCATTATATAATAAATTCCACAGGACCCACCAAACTTCTTTGGATAAAATATGTATTTCAAAAGAAAAACTAAGTTGTCTATGAAAGCATAGTAATCTAAAATATCCAATAAATTGATCAAGTTTTATAACAAAATATTTTATATGAAAATTATAAATAAATATATCTATAATTTTATAATTTTAGATATATCATCGATAAATTTATTTATTTTCAAGAAACTGCCTATTAGAAATTAAAATTGTATGTAACTGGTAGGATCTAAATATATATAATAAATACATAGAAAAAAAATTTCCTCATTTTTTTCCTATAATAACCCAGTTAAAATTTTAATAAATTAATTTCATATATTTTAAATATTCCTTAGTTATATTTTCTAGTGTTATATTCATTATGGAGATATTAAAAAAAATTAGTGAAAAGGAAAAAGGAATTATTTTTAAAAATGTTGGATTTTTATATAATATAAAGTTATATTTAAAATCATGAATATATAATTTTAATTTAACCAAAATAATTTATGTTTTGTATTAATAATTTAAAAAAATAATTAAGGTGATTATATGATAATTTTACTAAAATATAGTTTTTTTATAAATAGTAAAAGTACGAATTTTTATTGAATTTTTATTTTTCATTTCAAGTATTAAAAAATTAAAATTATATTTTTGATTTGTTTAAAAATTTAATTTTTCTTATTTATTAAATATAATAAAATTATGGTCCATGAAATTAAATTTTATAATTGAGTTAAGTATTTTATATTTAAAAACAATTTTTTTTAAATAAATATTTTTCATCACATTTTCTAGTTTAATTTTAAATTGTTTTGAATTTTAAAAAGATGCATCTATATTTTGAATCCCTCGGTCAAATTTCGTAAAAATTCCCCTCATATTTTGGGAAATATATATCATAGAATTTTTACTTTTGTAACCACATAAAAGGGTAAATCATGTAATTATATGAAAAAAATGTTGGGGGATAAAATACCATAAAACTTGTCTTAAATACCATGGATGGTTACATTTCATACATATATATACAATACTCTTTCATATGGAATTTTTTCTATTTTTTTGTTATTATGAAATTTTTAATAATTTATTTAATGAAAATTAAAAAATGTTACAATATTTTTCAAAATAATTATAATAATGGTGATATAAGGGTAAATAGTGGATATATTCTTTTATAAATATTCATTTAAAATATAAATGGTTTATATTAATCATTTTAATTAATTATTAATTTTTAGTTATGATATGATTTTCTTAAATATTTACACTATGCTCACATGGTAATTATTTAATTAATGGAAAAATAAAATAAATGGTACTAAAACTATTAAATTTAATATAATTTTAGGGAATAAATGTGATAGATTTTATAGTTGAAAATATAATTGTAGGATTTTATTAAATTATTTATTTTTTAATTTTGATTATTTTTTCTGGATTTTATTGAAACTAGTGTGACAAATTGTTATAAAAATTAACAATATTGATTGTATATTGAAAATAATATTTTTAAATTGATATAAAATTTCTAAAAATCATATATTTGAAAAATTTATATTCAAATGTTTTATAATATCAAAACATGTCTATTTATGGGATTCATTTCTATTTATATTAAATATTATGACACTAAAATAATAAAAATCATTATTTTCATTGTATGTGTAAAACAATTTAACCAAGTGCTAAAACTCAAAGATAAAGGCAATAACATAGTTAAAACCTAAATATAAATTTAATTACAATGTAAAAAATTATTAAATTTTAATTTAAGATATGTATTTTGTTCCAAAAACATCTTATATATATAATAAATTTGTTTGATAAATATTAAATTAAAAAGTAAGTTATATTATTTTAATATTTTGTGAAATTCCTTGGGTTCCCCTCCCATATCATATAAAAAGGCACATCTTTTTCTCTTCATACAAACACCAAACCCCTTTTTCATCCAAGACATTCCCAAATTCCTTCGTATAATCACTAGACTCATTCTATAAGTTTTTATTTAGGCATAATACCATAATAATCAAGATTATGGTTTTAATAATAGGAATCTTTCCAAATAAGTGTTATAATTTCTAACCACCTGTTTTAGTTATAATTCTTATTCAACCTTCAAGACACTTTTATCAAATGGGAGAGAAATCCATCGATAGGGTGTGCAAAGAACTACCACATCATGAACTGATGTAATTTTATTTCCATCACCATCACTCAAGACTAGTTATAATGATGAAATTTTTATTTATAATATAAATTCACGATTTATATATCATTATAATGTTATAATATGCCATCTACCTTCTAAAAATTCCATATACAAAAAAATGATGATGTCATTAGTGCGTGCGTGTGGACTATCGCCTCCCCAAAATGATGTATTATGTTTGTCATCACCACATGGGATTAGTGATACACACACACACACACACTGATATATATATATATATATATTTATTTAAAATTAATGAAATCATATCTTATTAATGTTATGATGATAATTTTGTAAATATAAAATGATACTTCCATAATTTCTATATTGATCTTTTTAAAATGGAAATGTTACTCATGCGTACGTATGATCTGCCATCTCAATGATTATAACATATTTCATTTTCATCACTTAATATAATAGTGAAGTTAAAAAAGTTATTGATATATAAAAGTGATAATCATGTTATGATTAAAACTTTGGATATGGTGGAGTAATTACAATATTATCCATAGTCAGAATACCTAAGTAATTTTAGACTTCTGAACCAAATATCATCACAATATCAAAGGAGAAAATGAATAAATAATTAATTGTGTATAACACGATATTAAATAAAATAAAATTAATAATAGACACTATGTTTTTTTATCAACAAAAATTTAACTTTTTTTTCATTTATGAATAAAAAGACCATGAGCGATGTGCCAGAAAATATGAAAGTGGATTTATTTAAAAAGTAATATTTTAACTTTTTTGTTAAAATACATGATTCTTCAATATACATATTAATAAAAATTCTAATTTTTTTTACTATTCTATTATCATTCATTAAATATATTTTTCTAATTATTGATATTTTAAAAAACATTTTTATGTGAATAATTTTGTCATTTTCCAAATAATATATTCTATGACATTATTGAGAAAACAATGGAAGAAATGTTATAATTATTTATTTTTGAATAAATATATTTTCATACTATCATGATTTATATTTTCATTGAATATTTATTTACATGATTACACTATTATATCCTCTAATGGTTTTTTTATATTTAATTTCACATGATTTTTAATGTAAGTAATATCAAATTGGGAAGACTATTTTACTCAATATTTTTTATGAAAATATGTTTGAAATGAAGTATTTTTATTTTTATGGTTAAAAAAAGTTATAATTAATTTAGGTTCTATTAAAAACCTTGTACATGTGGTTACATTATTTACTAATGGAAGGGGTTTCCATGATAAACCAAGAATATGTGGGTCTTTGATAGTTCTCCATTGCATTAAGTATGGATTTTGATTGCATGATTATTCTAATTGTAATAAATACTGGAAGAGTGAAAATGTTAATTTATCATGGTATTATAGTAATCATATGATCAGAGTATTTTATATCTTAATTTTTAAGGGTAAAAGCTATAACATTGTGAAAATTTTATTATGATATTTTCACGATTTCAAAGAAACATATGTATTCTTATTTTCCTTTAAAACATCTTATGATTTTTTTTGAAAATATTTAGAAAATAAGGTGATTTACTGGAAATGAATATGATTCTTTTTCCCAATTTATATTTTGGAAAAAAGAAAATTTTTATAAGTATTTAGTGATTAAAAAGATATTTATTTTTTTATGTCCCTTAATAATTTTTTTGTCATATCATATTTGAAAATTATTTCATAATATTTAAGAATGAGTGAGGATACAAATTATTTCAATATTCAAATTGTAAATGTGGGTCATTAGAAGATTATTTGTTATAACGTACAAGTTTTTGTGTATGGCATAAATGTATAATTCGTAGAATTTTCCACATTATAATATATGGGTTTGTTATACAATGGTTACAAATAGTAGGATAGTTTTATTAAATAAATCGAGTATAAATTTATCTTAACATGTAGGATTTATACCATACAGTATATGATAACAAAAAAATGGTATAAAAGAATTTAACCTGAATCCTAAAATTAATATCTTATATATTATATATATAGATTATAACATATTATTCCCTTAATGTATCTATAAAATTACATCATTTTATGAACAAACATATATTCTACATGAAATAACACCATCCCACCTCTTTTATTATGATATCATGATATGTTGGGAAATATTTGTTCATCAAAACATAATAAAAAATTAAGTTGAAAATTTCACCAAAAAATATAGCCAAATTTATCTTAAATTAAATATTAAAATCATCAATTACTTTTATGTATTAAAGATATTATATTATTTATTCTTATCCATCTACACTAAACATTTCATTATTTTTTACAAAATAACTACTTTGATAATAATTTCGCATGAATTATGAAATGAAATTTTAAAAAAAAATCATATCTCTAATTTAATAATCTTTTACTACATTTTCATTTATTACCTCTTTAAATACCATAAAATTAATATTGATAAGTCTTTGAGGCACGTATATATGTGTTTTATTATCCATAAATAATAAAAAATGACATATCATAAAACACCACCAAAATTTTAATTCTATACAAAAAATTTTATTATGAGGTTTACCATGGTTTGTTTTTCTCAAACCACATAAACTAATCTATAACATTATTGGATATTTAATACCATTAATAATTAAAAATAAAATAGTTGTACTTGAACCACACACATCATCATTACATGGTTTAAAAAGTGATGAAATACATAAATTAGTCCATTAATCTGAAAAAAACTGGGAATTTCAATCTTTTTATGTTTCCTTCTCCAATTTGGAATTATTATTAGATTTTATTTTAATTCATAAATAATATTTTTCTTTTCAAATAAAAATAAAATTATAGAATCTTTCAATTGATTGAATTATTATATATGGTAGAAGTTATTTATAAAAATAACTAGAAATGATGATATCTAATTTAACCATTTTTTAATCATTATTTATAGTATTTCATGATACATAATGTAATGAATGTTTTAAAATTGAATTGGGAAATGTTAATCTCATTTTAACTTATAAATAGATTCCAACATCAATCCAAAATCCTATTTTCTTCTATCACTTATCACATAACACAATGGTCAGATAAAGACACTTGAAAGGATGTGATGCACTTTATTTCTCATAAGATATATAGTGATTAATATTTTCAGAAAAAATATAAATCATATTTCAATCAGAATAATTTCAGCATTTTTATTTGCAAATATGCCACTTTAACTTATCTTTGAGTCATAAGAATATCATTATGTTATCATCTTATGTCATAGTAACATACCTTTGGGATTTTGTTTCAATTTATAAACTAAAAATCAAATGAAAAAATTATAATTATTTACTACTATTTTATTCTAATATTATGTGATTATATTCATTGAAAAAAATAAAATACCAAATAATTACCAATAATATGCTCTTAGGAGAATGTAATATTCACTTACAAACATATCTTAATATACATGTTAAAATCTAAGACATACATACACAATCACACAAAAAATTTAATATATGATAAATTCCCGAATATTCCCTTTTAAAAAAATTAACACTAAATATATATTCCCACATAATAAGATGTTAATTCACTTTACTAATAATATATTTATTTTAATGTCTTTTTATATGTTAATACTCAATTAAAAATAATTTCTAATAAATATTTTGCAGAGGCTAAAAATAGACCATATCCTTGAGGAACTTTTTTGTTGTAATTACATCATCGATGAATCTTTCTAATACACAAAATTAAAAAAAGGGATTTATATATGCAGCTTCCACTTTATCTTTTATAGAATCAATCGCCAATATAATAAATAATTTTTAAAACATCATCTTTATAAAATGGGACATTTTATAAGTGTTCAAAGATCGAGATGTGTTAATCATTTTTCTTTAATGATAAATTGAAAACTCATTATAATAATATATCGATGAAAATCACCTCAATGTCATTATATGATCCAAAATTTATGTCTCTAGCCCTATAAATCATATTTTTTTATTGGTGGCATTATTGTATTCCACTTTAATAATAAAAATTGACTCTAAATTTTACTCATTTCTATCCTAGGTAAAACATCTATATCCGCAAAAAATATAGTACCATATATGGAAATTTTATAATAAAAAGACATATCCTAAAATATATAAAACTAATCATAATTATTTTCTATTAGAAATAAATTCATAATGTATAGTTCATTAGATATGGAATAAAATTATCTATTATAATATGAATTGAATTTTTATAGGTAGACCATGATAACTTACATAAAATGAAATAATATATACAGTATTACATCATGAGGCTATCAAATAGAGAAATTAAATATCACTTAATTGAATTGATATGATAAAATAAATTTGCATATCAATCAATTTAGATTCTTATTCCAATGAATAATATATTACATATGATATTTAAATACACCATTCAAAAAATATTCAAAAATATCACAGAATATTTTTTTTTGAGAATATTTTTTTTCTCCCTGTCTATGGAAATTTGACATCATAGGATATAATTCATCAATTCAATGATCATAATCCAATATAACTACAATTTTAAGTTAAAAATGGCTAAAAATAATAAATTATTAATAGTAATGTTAATTTCATCCACATATATTCCAAAGTGGAGTTATACATCCTTATTTTCATTAATAATTATATTATTTTCTACTACAATTCATTCAAAAATTCAGTGATTCTAAACACATGTCGGGATTTTAAAAGTATATTTTCAATCAATATTTTTACAAATATATTGATTTATTCAACCTAAAATTGTATAGTTCATCATTTATAATAAAAAATAATTTGGTTTACACAATTTACACATCCAAACTAATTTCAATATTAAAGATAAAAGATATATCTTATATTAGAAAAATCGTGTATTTTATTTGAGAACTAACAACTAAAAATAGCATCATCATTTAAATTATAGAAAAATTAAATAATGTAACATTAAATTCATTAAATTTCACTTAAAAATAATAATTTCAAACATGAATTGGTAAGATCCTAATAACTACTGCCTTTAGATTTAATTAATTAAACACACCGACATTATTTGAATATTATTATTATTTATTATATTATTAGCCAAATCAATTTCTTTCAATTTTTAACTAATAAAATTCCATTTTCGTATCAATAATACACTCCTGATAGGTAAGTTCATCATTCAATCTCCTTTTTTTATAATGATAATTCAATGTGGTGTGATATAATATCATTAAATATTTCATTGTTTGAATAAAATTTACTAGATGACCTATGGTTTTTTAAACTAAAAATGGTTTATTTTTCCATTTATGAATTTAATTTTATCATAATTAATATAATGATATAATTATATACGCATAATAATTATACCCATGACTATAATAATATATATTACTATAAATTACATCACTATATCCATCCAATTATTCATTGTCCCAATAAACTCCATAAAATGTTATTTTTTGCCAACAACCATAAAAATAATGCTCTAAAACTACCACAACAACACTATTAACAGAATTTAATGATTTATTATTCAAATAATTTTATCCCTTTCTCTTTGTGAATATAAATGGATATTTATTTCATATCCCCTTTTCTCCAACATCCCATATTTTAAACCATTACATCAATGAAAATTTGGCAAAGAAACACCAATATATTAATAATTCATGGATAATTCATATAATACATCTCATAATTAATCATATTAGATATTAGATAATAAAATAAAATGTTTATAGATGTGAAACAATATTGGAATTTCATGTATATAAAGAAAATTAGATGTTCCCTCATCAACCAATATCGTTTAATCTATCTTTATATGATATCAATTACTACACCTTAAAAATCATTTTATAATTCAGTATATAGATAAGTGTAATCATATTGAATTCCATAATTCTATAATGAATCTTAAATCTTTTGAATTTTATATTCCAGTCTTTTATCCAAATTAAAAAAATTCCCATTATATTTTTCTACCTTCTCATAGCCTTTCATGAGACCCTAACGCTATTCAATACCTCAAATTTAGTCCTCATGAACATGATATATATAAATCAATAATTGAAATAAATAATTAAAATATTGAAATTTTTAGTATTAATTAATTTATACATTAACAATCCATCATTATCAATATAGAACTTTTAGACGAATGAGTTTTTGGATACCCACCCATTTTTATAGATAATTATTTATCATTAAAATTTAGCTTATAAATAAATCCAATTTTATTTTTATCTATTATGTAATGAAAAAAATGGCTTAATGTTAGTTTTATTACCCACTTTTAAATATTGTGTCCTATCCTTGAATTCCATTATTCCTTTTCCTTGTTTATGATCAAGTAATACATATTCTCTACTTCTATGACACAAAATATATTAACAATAATACATAATCATCATATTAGTAAAAATTATATTTTAACTTATTTTCCATTCAATCATCCATTTTAAATATTCATTTAATTTATATTATAACATATTTTTGAAACACTCAGAACCTTTATGTTTCAAAAAATAAACAAATATTGTACTCATTAAGTGTGGATTCAGGTTTATAACCTCTATCTAGATGATTTGATTTTTTATGACCATATTTATTAATTTACTCTAATAATTTATATATTTACCATTATATATGTTTAACTCCCACACTCATCAATGTGTTTATTATTTTTTGTATATTATATAATTTTTACATAATCCACATACTCTTTCTATTTATCTATATATTTATACTAAATAATTGTCAAGAATTAATAATACTAAATGGATCAATAAAAACTGTAAATAATGTGATAGAGAAATGACCCATTTATTTTCATGGTATCTGGACTATGATAACTATTTTAAATAGAAAATTTAATGTACTATCCCTGACTCATATAACCTTGATCCAATGATTACTTTAATACTTCGGAATAAGATACATGAGATAAATTCCCAACGAAATAAACAGTTATGGTTTCTTGGTAAACAAGATACATATTAAATCTTAATTACATTTGGGAAAATGAAATACAACATAGTGAAATAAAGAATTTAACAAAATTTAACTCATTAAAATATTACTTCTTTTCATCTTAATTAAAGGAAACAAAATAAAGGACACCTCATATATTTATTAATAGTTATGTTAAGTGGATCAAATCATGAATTATTATTCATAATAAATACAAAATATACAATATATCATAGTAGATAACTAACCTCACATTAATTTTATAAAAAAAATTACTATCCTGACTATATAAGGCCTAATTAATATGGAAAGATAAATGAAAAAATAGACATTACATTTAATCAATATAATGAGACTGAAATTAATCTTTATATAATATAAATGTTAAAAAAAATTAATAAAAAAATTCTTAATGAATGAAATAATCACATATTAGACGTCATGATTTCAGATATATTTCATGCCCACACTATTATCGGGTAAATTTTAATCTTTTTTTCAACTAATATCTATCACTAATACAAAACCAATGAATTAATAGAAAACATGTTAGTTTTGATTATGGTTAATCAGAATCATTACACAATTTTGGGAAAATTATTGCCTACCCTGGGGCTCTATTATATATTGATGACATTGTCATGAATCTTTCACAATTCCCATTTAAGGACTTGTTACCCTAGTACTCATAATATGGTAAAAACCTCATATTATATGTTAAAATATATATTGTTTATAGACACCCCATCTATATATTATTATGTCATGATAATTTAGTTGAAATCAATCTTGTTGGGATATTACGATTTTATTGGCTTTTACGGTGGTCATTTGTGTATTCGAGTTGGGATTCAGCCACAAAGAGGAATCCTATGTATCATGTGAAATAACTAATCTAAAACCACATAGTTGTACAGAATGGTCATGTCTTAAATTATAACACCATGTTCATCATATAGGTACATTTCAATTTAAGATTGGATGATCATTACAAATTTATAATACAATAGGATTCTTTTTTAGTTTGATAAATAAGATAAATAAAATTAAAATCCCATTATTTATGTGTTTACCATTATATTTAAAAGGTTTAATTACACAGTTTTGCTACTTTGATAATAATATTGTTCCATCAAATATGTGACATTAGAAAATATGGTTGGATGTATTCATGGGATACCTTATGATATATGAACTATTAGTTGTATTATTAATGGTATGTTTTGATTGTTAAAAACAGGAGGAATCCCATTTTCTGGAACAATTAGGATAATCTAAACCCTTGGTGTTGAACAAATGGATGGGGATTAAATGTACTAGTATTCCATTATTTTCTTAATAGTTAAGAGGATCATAACTCCTGGATATTTGGTTTGGTTGGGTATTATTCCTAAGTGGATTCCCATATTTTATAACCATTATAAGAATAAATAATCATGGTTATTAGGGTTTCATTTGGACTTTCATGTAGGAGGATTCCCATATTATTAGAGAGATGAAGTGAATATAAAATATTTGATATTAGGATATTTTGGGGATTACACCTTATATGATTCCTATATTTATTGAACCATGAGGAAAACCTAAAGACAAGTATAATGTGGTTTAGTTGGGGGTTACACCTAGGTGGATGACCATATTCCTAGAACCATAATGAAAATATCAAAACATTGATTTTTTTTGTTTTTTTTTGGAATAAAATTTGGTGGATCACCATATCTTTGGAACCATTAAGAGAATATCCACCCATGGGGATTATGTTTATGTGTGTGTACCACAAAGAAATATTCCCATATTTCTAGACCCATGAGGAGATTGTCACCTCATGGTGATTGGTTTTTGGTTGGGCATTATAATTGGGAGGATACCCATATTGATAAAACTATAAGGATAATCTCAACTGAGGGAAATTTCGTTTTGTTTGGGCTTACACCACGGATGATGCCCATATTACTGGAACCATGAGTGGAATTTTAACTCATAGATGTTGACTAAATAATGATTAAATATAACTTTTTTATTTCTTCATGTTTGTGGTGATCGTTGAGTCAATAAGGTTTCATTTTGACTTTACCATTCTTTTAGGTTTTGAATATCACAAAAACCTTATCTTAAGGAAAATAACTTTTACCCTTTACATTAATTTTAGATGTAAAATTTTCCTTCCCCAAGGAAATTTATCCATACCATGTTTTCCATTGTTCATATTGTCTAAACATAAAAATCAGTTTCGTATGAAAAGCCTCATAATCATATATTTACTTACATATAAGGAATTCTGTTTTCTAGATCTGAATTTAAGTTCTTAGTTCACAGAATTTAGACTTCAAACTATTATGAGTTTTGACTCTGAATTCTTTGAATTCAAACTCCAAACACTTCTGAGTTCTGACTCTGAGTTCTCTGAATTCAAACTCAAGACATTTCTATGTTCTAACTCCGAGTTCTCTGAATTCAGACTCCGAACACTTATGAGTTCTCACTCTGAGGTCTTTAAATTCCGACTTCGATCTTTGGATGTTCAGAATCCAAACTCTTATGAATTCAAACTCCAAACATTGTATGTTCAGTCACCAAACTCTTAATAATTCAGACTCTGAACATTTTAAGTTCAAACTCCCAATTCTTATGAATTCACACTCTAAATTCTGGTTACGAATTCTTATGAATTCATAATTTGAATTCTTGTTATAAATTCTTCTGAATTCAGACTCTGAATTCAGGTTATGAATTCTATTGAATTATAACTCCAAATTCTTTTGATAAACAGAATACAAATGTTCATATATTATAGACTCTGAATAGTTTTTGGTTAGACTCCGAACATTAATTTTTTATTACACATCAAAAAAATTAATTTTCTTAAGTATCTATATTTTTACTTATTCATATTTTATTTATATATCGATCTCGCGCATTCAGTTACTAACTAATCATTTTTTGAGTGAAATGTGTACATGTCCCTCTGAAATTCATGAAAACAAATGACCATTTGAGGAGGGAGCCGACCATTGAAGATGTGCCTATAAATAGGAGATCATTTGAATGATCTCACAACATATTAGAACAAGTTGATCAATCTATAGATTACATACTGCTAAAGTGATTTCTAGAGAGAGAAACATTATTTCTTTGTTCATACTGAACATCTTGTTCAGAATTTCTTTTTGCAACTCTGAATGTTGCGGAGTACATTCAAGGGATTTTGGGGATAAGAAGACAGATGTGCCAACTACAATAATGATTGATGACTTCCTTGCTGAGGAAGGCAGATGTTTCAACTACCTTGATGTTGAGGGCTTGCGGGGATAGCAAGATAGACTCCAATATTCGTATCTAGGGCTTAACTTGGTGTGGGTAATAATTATTTATTTGAAATAAAATATCAAGGGACCTTTACACAAGGTTGTTGGAAACCCTTCTATTTGGGTTAAAAACATTTTCTACTTGTTACTTATATTGTTTCATGTTTTCCACTGCATTTTAAATTTTGAGGAAAGTATAACTATCCTATACATCCTTATACATTTAAACTATGATTTAGTAAGATTCTATATGCTTTATGGTAGAATATTTAAAATTGTAAACTTTTGATAAGTTTCATTTTCGGATCCACTTTTCTGGAATATCATTCTCATAATCATATTTCCGGAATCAAGCAAGCGTATAGAACTAGAGGTTTTGTGAATTAACTTGATTAATATTTTTAAAAAAACTTCATATTTAATTGTTTCATTAATTTTAAATGTATAAAATTCCCCCCTCTTGTATATTGAGAATCTACATTGTCCTTTCTATCCTGCAGTTGGTATCATGGAGGAATATCATACTCCATACCAACCTTAAAATTAGTATTAGAGGATGGCTACCTCATACTCGAAACCAATCTAACAATTGGTATAAGAGGAAGGTTCAATATGAATTAATCTCACGATTAGATTCAGAAGATAATTCATCTTGTTTTTCTTATTTTTGGAATCATATTTTCAGACTCACAAGTCTGGACTCATACTCTTTTTAAAGACACTCTTGTTCTATATTTTCCTTACTGAGGAATATTTTTATTTGTTTACAAACTTTTATTTCTAAAAAAATTGTGTATAATGATTTACATTAAGATAGAATGAATCAATGTTGGTTACATTTACAACCTAAATCCAACCAGACCACCTATTTTTGATTAGAATGATTATGAATATTAGACAGATTGTATGATGAAATTCATTATCAATACTGGAGTGGATAATTTTTTTTATTCTTACAAGAGGATACAAAATCCCGTACAAGGATGTTAGTACCTTCACCAAACAATAAAATCATGAATATCAACTGAATTATATGGTATGCAATACATTTATTTGTTCTATGACTAAAAACATATATAGCAAAATTTCATCTTGTGAAGTAGCAAATTGTATTTGGAAAAATCATGAAGTTACTCACTTTGGAACTTCCAATGTTATTGAAACTAGAAGAGCCATGATTAGAGCTGAATATCATGGTTTTTTCACTCCTTTTGGAAAACCCATATGTAAGGTGCAACAAATATTCATGACTATTGTTAATAGTTTACAATCTATGGGTGATAAAGGACTAGATGATGAATATCTTGAGGATAAAATCATAAACCTCTTGCCCAATGTGTGGGAATCCAAGAGAACATCTATAGATGAATATATAAATGTTACTCATATTTATCTTAATGAACTATTTGGAACTCTTATTCAACATGAGACTAGAATATAGAAAGATTCTGATAATATTAATATGAAAAATGGAAATGGCAGTGTTTCTTCTACAACAACATCACATCATATGAAAACCAAGACACCTATGAGAGTTGTAAGATCTAAATATATGAAGGGTGTTATTCAATTTTAATATAGTGTAAGTGAATCTTCATATAATTAACTAGCCAATATTTCTCTAAGGATAAACAAGATTGTTTGATAGAAGGACTTTCAATCCAAATTCAAAAAGAAAGAATGGAATGAAAAGAAATACTCATAAGTAACATATTATGAATGCAATAGAGCTATACATATAAGGATGGATTGTCCTGTGGTTAAAGGAATATAAATAATAGAGAATAATTATCAATGAAATATAAAGAAATACTACAATTCTAAATCTACGAATGTTTTGAAAGATAATGAAACCTAGAGTTCCAATGGTGGAGACGCTTCAGATGAATCATCAGATTATGAATCTTTTAGACTCTAAGAATCTTGGTTTAATAGCCAGAATACCTATTAAAAATCATTGTTTAATGGATAAGGTACACAATGGTGAATTTATGACCAATTTATTCTTAAATTATAAATATAGTTATAGTAAATATTATATCTATTCTGATGAAAAATTTTCTTCTCATGAATATGATACTTTACCTACCTATGAAGAAGTTTGTAGGTTTGATAAGCTTCACGAAAATGAAAATTTTAATGTCAACTAAAAGATTGATAAGGAGAAATCATGGATTTCAATACATACTATGGTGGAATTAGATCTTTTTAAAGATCATGATAATAAGATCCTTGATTTTGAAATTATTTCAAAAAACCTTGAGGAAGTAAATTCTGAGAAGAATATACATTTTAAGGATCTAGAAAAAGTAATTTCTATGAAAAATGTTTTCGATCCTAACTATAGTGATAAATCTAATGTTTTTGAATATAAAAACAAAGTTATTAAACTAAATTTAGAAATATTTTCTTTGAGGAAGTCTTCTTAAAAATTTACCTTAAGTATATTCATTTTGATAAGATGTATATTCAAATCCGACCTCAAAGGAATAATTATGGTTTTTGTTATACTAGTTCTAAACCAATTTTTAGTAGCAATTATTTTGTTCCAAAAAGTTCTTCATTCTATTCTAAGTGTCGGTGTGGTGGGCATTTGGAATGAAATTTTTCCTTAAGAAAAACCCAGTCTGTAGGTTTTTATAAAGGCTATTTTTCTACGAAAATTTGGATGCCTAAAATTTTGCTGTCTGAAATTTCTAGATTAAAGAATTTTTCTGTTCCAAATGACAATAATTCTTATTTTCATGAATGTAAGGAATGTACCCATAGCAATACATGGTACTTGGATAGTATATTTTCTCAACATATGACTGGTAACCGAAACTTCTTTGAAAATATTATCATGATGAAATGAGGAAAAGTAACTTTAAGAGGTAATTTTAATGGAGAAATAATTGGTATAGGTAACATTTTTTTTCTTGAAAAAACATTGATTTCAAAAGAATTATTTGTTAAAGTTCATAAGAACAACCTCATTATCATAAGTCAATTATGTGATTAAAGGTACCTTTTGAATTATAGGAATGAAAAGTGCTTTGTACACAATTCCAAGGAAGAGTTCATTCTTTCTGCCTATAGGCATGATATTGTATACACACTAAACGTATAAGACCATAGGATACAATATCTACCTTGCCTTAGTTCAATGGAAGATCATTCTTTGTTGTGTCATAGAAGGATAAGACACTATAACATTAGGAACATATGAAAACTCTCTAAGAAAAGACTAGTCAAGGATCTACTGGAGCTTAGATTTGATTCTTCAATAGTTTTTTATCCTTGTCAATATGGAAAGAAACATAAATAATTCATAAAATCAGTCGGTGAAGCCTCACCACTGATGCATTATAGTTAGTGCATATGGATCTTTTTGGTCCAACACAAACTGGATACATTCAAGGAAAATATGATGTATTTGAATTAGTTAATGATAACAGTAGATTTATGTGGATCTATTTTATAGAAAATAAATCTAATGCATTTTCTTATATCAAAAGTTTTAGAGACCAAGTTAAAAATGAGAAAAACCTTCCTTTCATAACTATTCATAGTGACCATGGAGGAAAATTTCAAAATTCAAATTTTGAAACCTTTTATAGTAAAGAAGGCATTACTAATAACTTCTAAGCACCCAGAACAACTCAACACAATTGTGCTGTTGAACGAAGAACTATAATTCTTTATGAGCCATCACAAACCGTGTTGTGTGAGTATTCTATAGCCAAAAATTGTTGGGCTGAATCTGTACGTACTACTTGTTATACTATAAATCATGTTTTGATTAAACATTTTCTTAATAAAAATCATTATGAGATATGGAATGGAAGAAAGCCAAGACATTCTTACTTTAAGGTTTATGGATTCAAGGAATTCATTTTGAATAGAAAAGATAATCTTCACAAATTCACATCAAAATCTGATAAAGTAATTTTCATAGGATACTCCACAACTTCTAAGGCATATAGTGTTTTCAATAAAAAAACACTTGTACTATTGAATAAACAGTTCATGTTATATTTGATGAATCTAATCCCTTTTTTTAAACAACATCATCCAACATATTTGGACGTGTTTTCAAAAACTTATTATCAACCTTTGTTAGATGATCCTTCTCAAAAGGAAAATGTTCAAGAAGATAATTTTGAAACATTTACCCCAGAAGCTTTCCTACCCTATGTTGATGATTAGATCCTACAAAATCCAAATCAGTTGTTTCTTAAGAATAGTCTCTGTGATAGTACCATTAGTGATGTAAATCAAACCGTAAGGACTAGAAGTTCCTTAATAAATGAAATATAACAAATAGAATTTCATTCCCAATTATAACCAAAAAGCACAAATGAAGCATTAGGTGATGATGATAGGATAAAAGCTATGAAATATGAACTAAATGAATTCAACAGGAATGAAGTCTAGACCATTGTTAAAAGACCTAAGGAAACATATGTTATTGGTGTCAAATGTGCCTTCAGAAATAAGTGTGATGAAAATGGATTCATTGTAGGCAATTAATCTATATGTTTTTTAAAAGGCCATAATCATCAAGATTGAATGGACTTTAGAGAAACCTATGCTCTAGTAGCTATATTTGAATCTATTCGTATTCTACATGCCTTTGCAGCATTCATTAATTTCAAACATTTTCCAATGGATGTGAAATGTTCCTTCTTTAATGGTAATGTTCAAGAGGAAGTTTTTGTTAACAACCACCTGGTTTTGAAGATAAAAAACATCCTAAACATGTTTTTAAACATACCAATACTTCATATGGTCTTATGCAAGCCCCTTGAGACTGGTATAATAATCATTCATGATTGTTTATTCAAAATAACTATGTTAATGGAAATATGAATCCAACCATTTTTATAAATAATGAATAGAAATTTTTTTTGATTGTTCAAATTTATGTTGATGACATTATATTTGGTTCATCTCAGAAATCATTAACTAATTCCATTGTTGATCTAATGAAATCTGAGTTTGAAATGAGTATGATGGATGAGTTTACATTTTTCCTTGGTTTTCAAATTTTTCAAAAACCAGAAGGAATCTATATATGTCAACAAAAGTATATTAATGATCTTATTAAAAAAAGTATGGACATGAGACAAATAAAAGTATTAGTACTCACATTGGTACCTAAAACACACATGATCTTAATGAAGCTGGGAAACCCGTAGATCAAACATCTTATAGAGGTATTATTGGAAGTTTACTTTACTTGATATCTAGTCATCCATACTTATTTTTTTAGTATACTTATGTGCAAGATATCAATCCAATACTATGTAATCTCTTTGAAAGGAAGTGAAATGAATTTTTCGCTACTTAAAGAAAACCATGGATTTAGAAGTCTATTATACATCTGGAAATTGTTTTGTTCTAAAATGTTTTTTGGATATATATTTTGGTGTATATAGAATGGATAGAAAAAGTACATCTGAACCATTTCATTTATTAGAAGATTCATTAGTTTCTTGGTCATGAAAAAAGCATCACTCAGTATCACTTTCCACTAATGAAGCGGAATATGTAGCATTTGAAATATTTTATGCTCAAGTGTTGTGGATGAAACACACACTCACAGACTATGGTATGAGTTTTACTAAAACAAAAATTTTGTGTGATAATACTAGTGCCATTTCCCATAGTAAAAACCCTACAAATCACATTCATCCAAAACACATAGACATTAGGCATCACTTTATTATGGATCACACACAAAAAGGGGATATCATTCTACACTATATTGGAACACAAGATCAACTTGCTGATATTTTCACAAAATCATTTCCCTCTGATAGATTTTGATTTATTAATGAAATGTTAGGAATGCTAACCATAAGGTAATCTTCCTTAATAACTTTCTGTTGAAACCAATATCCATACAGTAGTAAGATCATTTTCATAAGTGGAGTACATTTTCTATATAGTTAGATTAAATTTTTCATAATTAATATTTTTATAGTCATATTTTTAAAAAATTTCATAATGATAATTTTTTTAGTAAGATTTTCTAAATTTTTTGTAATAAAAATTCTTGTAGTTAGATTTTCATAATTTTTTGAAATGAAAAATTTCGTATTCAGTTTTTCTAAATTTTTGTATTGAAAATATTTAGTCATATTTTCTAAATTTTTCATAATGATATTTTTTGTAGCCAAATTTTCATTAAATGATCATAATTAAGATTTTATAAAAAATTTCATAGTCATTTTTTCAAAAAAAAATTCAATCAAATGGTTTTTTTAGAACATAATGTCTTCAAGATGAATTTTTTAAAATACGAATAATCTTCCTAGAAATCTGAAATTTATGTTTCATTTTTTGAGTTTTCATAATCATATTTAGCTTGCTTGTTGTATCTTTTGTTTTTAAATTTTAAAGATTCTCATTTCCTTAAATCCAAATGTTTTTAGAAAAAAATTCTCAAAAAGATCGGATTCTACAAAGTTTTCTTTGGATATATAATATCAACCATCGGATCAGATCTACAGGATTTGCTTCCATTGGAATGGGTTTGGATGATGATTCATCACATCAAAAACCAATATAATAGACCCCCAAAATGGTTGTCCCACATCGAATCTCAAGCCCTCACATGATGAATTCATGCCCTTCTACATAAGCTCATTATGGATTTTCAATGGTTTTTAAATTCCAAATGTATGTAGATTAATTCTCTCAAAATGATATGTTTACTGTCAAGACAGTCTCGAAATAGTAGGTTTATAGAGAAATTTTGGTTCATCCAATCTTCTTCTCCAATAATGATTCTATAATGTTGAAAAACATAAAGATCAATGTATGTTTGATTGTTTCTATAACGAATCTAAGGGATCAAGACTTGGTGTATCTGATCTAGCTAGTTGAATTCTATGAATCAGTCAGTTTCATTAAGGATGAAGGAAAATAGAAGTTTTTGTTCAAAAGATTTGGGAATACTTATGCTATTTCATAATCCAAGGCTGTTATCTTTGATGGAGTTCCATATGAAGGAGAAATTGAATTTTGTTCTCATATGTTTACAGATGTTCAAAGAAGTTATGTTAAGGAGAAGTCTATTGAAGGTCATCATCTCTCTGATGTCAAGACTCTTAAGATCACCCACTTGTCTACAGATCATCATATTCTCGAATTATGGGTTCAAGGATTTATCATTTCGAGAAAATGGGACAAGGAAACATTGGAGAAGGGTGATATTTATGTTTTGGATTTCTTGGTGAACAAAATAAAGAACAATCTGGTTAAGAATATTCTCATTACGATTGAGAATATTAAGAATGGAAACATGAAGTCTCCGATTATTATGTATGCAGCCATTCTCTCCATGTTAATTGTTCGGTGCTTAGAATCTTCTAAAATTCCCTGCATCTCGAAGAAAATGAATTAAAAAGTCATGCTAGTCTGTGATGATACCCTGAAGAGGATAAACATTGGGTTTTCTACAAACTCTAGAGAATTTTATGACCTACTAGAGGAAAAAGCTTTATTTGTTCCTAAAAAACAAAAAGTGGTTGAACCAGTGAAAAAGCATGGAAGTAAGAGGAATTTTAAAGAAGGTTAAGATGAAGTAAAAACTACATTGACTAAGGAAACACAATCCAAACCAACAAATCCTAAGAATCAAATGGAATATCTATAAATGGTAGTAGCAAAGTGAAGGTATGATAAGAAAAATAAGCACTCAAGGATGCCATGTATTGGTCTAGATCCCGCTGAACCCAAATATTTAAAACAAAAGACTACGGATGCGCATGATAACTAAGATAAAGAAAAGAAGCAGAATAAGATGACGTATGAGGCTGATATTGTTCAATCACTTCTGAAGGCTTGTAAGAAATCATTCAATAATATCATTTTATCAAAATCCTTCTTTGTATAATCCTTACCTGAAACCCCTGAAAAGAATTTATTGAATTGGAGAAAGCCCACGAAAAATTCAATGATGTTAAAGAAGTACAAGAAGCTAAAGAAGAAGTAGAAGGTAGTGGTGACCATGAAGATATGATTAAGCAAGTTAAGGATTTACATGAGAAAGAAAGTCCAGTCGAGAAGTTTCCAATCTGAACCTCTCAAGCCCAATCTTCAAAGCTTTCTACCCCTAGGTTAGATGACAAGAATGAAAAAGAAGTGATTAAGATGTCTAAAGGATAAATTTCAAATCATGATTTCATACACCCAGAGGATGCTGATGCAAGCCCAGAAAAAGAAGATATTGATGAAGACAGATGAGTTCAACTATATAATAGTGAACATGAATACATTAATGAGTAATCTATTCAAAAACCTAATAAGGGAAAACATGTGGTTGGTAAAACACCTATTAAAACTGTTGTGAAGAAGAACGATGCTACTGGATCATCAAATAGGAAACTTCCTAAGCTAGAAAAAGTGCCCTCACTAAGTAAAGTATCAGATTTGGAATCATCGTCCCATGGAAATGATTTCATTGTTCAGTTATTAAATAATGTTGTTGGGACCATTCCGGTTTTTCCATGAATTTACTCAAGATCCCAAATGCTCCAACACAACTTAAACAAAAAATCAGATTCAGTATCCATGGCGATGGATAAGTGTCTCAAGCATGAGGCTAATTTCAAGATTTTTTTCATCAACTACGATGGCCATAAAAGATCATTCAAGAAGATGACCAATTGGTAAAGGAAAACTATAGAGGACATGAGAAATAATGATGAGTTCCAAGATAGGTTCAATGAGGATTTTTACACTGATGATAGTGAGATCAAGGATATCATGAATTTCTTTGAGGAAAAGCTAACTCTTGAGAAAAATTCTCAGATTCATGAAGTGGAGGTTTTGAATGGGAAACTATCATCTGTTTCCCAATGTTGGAAGAGAAAAGATATCTTTATATTGATATAGAAGAAAATGATGTCATGCAAGAGGAAGTCTTAGAAGTTCGGGCAGAGGCTCTTAAGACTCAAGAAGAAAGAATCAAGGCTCTAGAGAAGAATGTTGAAGATCAGCATCAGGTTCTCAAACAAGCCGAGGAAGATCAAAAGGAGCTCAAAAACCTGAAAACAATAGTAAATAACATGATGACCAATGAGAAAGAAGGTTGATAAATCCAATCTGATATTTTGTTGAATTTTTCTTATATAAATTTTTCCTATCATAATGAAATTTTTGGTATCTTATCCTTTGGATTTTTTTACATATATTAAGGTACCATATTTACTATTCCTTTCACGGCATTTCTTTTTGAAAAGCACAATGGGATAGAATGGAAAACAATAATACTAATTAAAGAAGAAATGTCCCTAATTATGGGGGAGTTCATTAAAGGGGGAGTTTTCTTTAAAAAGATTTCCTTATTCAAGATAATGAAAAATCTCATTCCGGAAATATAGAATACGATCGTTAGTGTTCCAAAGCCTAAGGGGGTTTATTCCTATTCATCCGTTCCCATTTTTGTTAAGGGGGATATGTTTTAATTTCTATTACCTTATATAATTTTTCATAAGGATGTTTTTGCATTCCAAAAAGGGGGATATTGTTGATTCAATAAGGTTTCCTTATAGATTTTACATTCATTCATGTTGGTAGAGATTTTTGAGTCAATAAGGTTTCATTATGACATTACCATTTATTCATATTTTGAACATCTCAGACACCATATCTTAAGGAAAATATATTTTACCCTTTGTTTTATTTTCCTAAGGAAAATTTTCCATCCCAAAGGAAATTTATTCTTACCATGTTTTTCATTGTTCATTTTTTCAAAACAGAAAATCAATTTCGTATCAAAAACCACAGAATCATATATATACATAGATATAAATAATTCTACATTCATGATCCAAATTTAGGTTCCAAGTTCTTTGAATTCAGACTCCGAAATATTCTGAGTTTGAATTAGAGTTCTGTAAATTCCGACTCCAAACTCATTTGAGTTCTAACTCCAAGTTCCCTAAATAAAGACTCCAATCATTTCTGAGTTCTGAATCTGAGATCTCTAAATTCATACTCTGAACTCTTCTATGTTCTGACTCCGAGTTCTTTAAATTCAGACTCTGAAATTTGTATGTTCAGACTACAAATTATTTTGAATTCATACATTGAACATTATATGTTCATACTCCGAACTCTTATGAATTCAAACTCTGAACATTGTATGTTCAGACTACGAATTCTTTTGAATTGACACTCTAAATTCTGGTTAAAATTCTTATGAATTTCTACTCTGAAATATGGTTATGAATTCTTATGAATATAAACTCTGAATTCAGTTTACGAATTATATAGAACTCTAACTCCGAATTCTTCTGACAAACAGAATCTGAATATCCATATATTATAGAATTTGAATTGTTTTTTCTTAGAATCTGAACATTAATTTTTTCTTACACTCCATAATATGAATTTTCTTTAGAAACCATATTTTAAATTATTCATATTTTGGTTATAAAATGATGGTGTGCATTCAGTTACTAACTAACAGTTGTTTGAGTGATACGTGTATAAGTCCCTCCAAAATTTAAGGAAAAATATGACCATTGGTGGAGGGATCCGACCGTTGAAGATGATATTATAAATAGGATCTCATTTGAATGAGCACACAATACGTTAGAACAAGTTGATTAATATAGATATTTTAGGCTGCTGAAGTGATTTCTAGAGAGATACACTTTATTGCTCTGTGCGTACTGAACATCTTGTTTGGAATTGCTTCGTGTGACTCTGAATGTTGCTGAGTACATTCAACGGCTTCCAGGGATATGAATAAAATGGTGAAAATTACCTTAAATATTGAGGACTTCCATACTAAGGAAGACAAAAGTGCCAACTACCTTGATGTTGAGGGATTGCATGGATAGAAAGATAGACTCCGATCATCATATCAAGGGCTTACCCTGGTGAAGTTAAGACATACTAACTTGAAAGTATAAGTCAAGGGACCTTTATCCCTGGTTATTGAATACCCTTCTCTTTGTGTTAAAAAGATTTAGTACTTGTTACTTGTATTGTTTCATGTTTTCAACTGCATTTTGATTTTTGAGGAAAGTATAATTATTTTATACTTCCTTATACTTGTACACTTTGATTTAGTATTGATTTTATACACTTTAAGGTAGAATCATTATAATTGTAATCTTTTGTAAGTTTCATTTCTGGTTTCAATTTTCTGGAATTTTATTCTCGAAATCATATTTTTGGAATCGAGCAACTGTGTAGAACTGGGGGTTTTGTGAATTACTATGTTTAATTTCTACAAACATCTTCATCATTAAATGTTTCAAATAATTTTTTAATTGTACAATTCAACCCCCTATTGTATATTGAGCATCTACATTATAACTTTGATCATACAGTTTGTATCGTTATGGAATATCATACTCTATAAAAACCTAACAATAGTGATTAGGGTTTTTTGGCATAAACCTATTATTAATCCCATATTTTTGGAACCTTGAATTTAATCTCAACTCCTAGATATTTTATTTGGTAAGGGATTAATCATTGGAGGAGGGCCAATCATGATTTCCTCCCCCATATATTGATAATAGGATGAGTAAGGGATATTTTTAAAAGTTCATAAAGGAAAATATTATGTTTAATTTAAATGATATGAGTTGATCTAATGTTTTGTGGCGTGAGTTAATTGATTGTTAAACCTAGTGAGAGAGAAAATAAAATTTCTCATCCATAGTGAGGGATTGTGAAGGATCTTTGACATAATGATGGATAGCATTCATAGGATTTCATGAGCTACAGAGTAATTTGGGTGATGGTTATCCAATGTGAGGTTCATTGTTGAATGGTCACCCATGTTAGGTGGCTTGGGTAAACTGTTTCCCAAGTGGAATAAAAAAATTAAATGGTCTCCCATGTTTGGGTCATCTAATTGTTGGTCTCCCATGTAAGGGTATCCCAAATGTGTGTCTCCCATGTTTGGGTCGACCATGTAAGGGATTCTTATGTATGGATAACCCATGTTTGGTTTTTGAAATTATTGGTCCCTCATATAGTACTTCATTAAATTTTAAGTAACATAGTATGTTCATACATGGGTGGATTGGAGTTCCTCGTCCATGTGATACTTGGGTGGATTAGCAAACCTCTCCCAAGTGATACATGGGATGGTTGTAGATTATTAACTATGTTAAACATGGGTGTGTTGTAGTACTTATCAAGAGTTTTTCTATAATATGATGGAAAACAAATGAATTATACTAGTAGAGGGAAATCGCTCGGGGTTTTCCCATGTTAAATTTAACTAATTTGTTGAACAGGAAGCCTGATAAGACCTCCAACATAACATTGATTTCTGGATTTTTTTCTCTCATCCCAACTAAATAAGTGGAAGGTGGATTTATTTATAGAAAAACTATAGGACCTACATGAGAAAAATTAATGAAGGAGCTATGTGATATGGGAAAGTGAATTTCATTAGTGAGTATTGTGTAGATGTTTCAAAAATGTCCTACACAAGCACTCAAAATCAATTTAAAAAAATTATGAATTTTGATTACTATGTATTTTGACCTGTAAGTCAATTTGGGATCTATGACTTATTGAAATCAATATAGTGATGTGAGATAAACAAACTATATATGATCTGTACACCTTACTAGGGGGTTTCCTGGGCTAAACATTTCCCAAAATACCCTAAAATATGTGTTTAATGCATAAGAATATTTTAATTATCTATTTATTAATTTTTTTGACTACTCATAGAGGGAGGTTCTCACCACTATGACATAAGTTTGGGACATTTTTCTAAGGAATATCCATCTTTTTCAATGTGAATAGTCTTAAAGAACTTATAAAATCATCCTTGTTATTCTTTTCTCATGGAGACGTAGTTTTTTATCAATCATAACATGTGTTTTCTATATGAGGATTGTATCATTGGTCACGAGGAAAATTTCATGTCATGAATTTTTTATGATGCCAAAAAAATAAACCCCCAATTATTATATTCCTACAAATTGAAAAGAATATAATGTCATAATATTTATTTTGATTTTAGAGTAATGAATGAATCTATAACATTTGGGTAATCAAATATTCATAAATAGCTCAGTTGGGGATTGTTTAATTGACAATATACGAATATCTAATTGAATTAGAAATTGAGAATAGTTGGATTATAATTATTAAGGGAAGAAAAAAATTCGACACTAAGTAAATGGATAACATTGGTTTTTAGGTGGATATTTATTATATGAAAAGATGTTCCACCAAGGGTTTGTTCATAAGATTACTGTAAAGATGTGATTTTTCTACTAAATCTTAGATGTGTACCTACATATCAATCAATCACTAATAACAAAAATTCCAAGCATGAGTGAACAAAGAGGATTAATTGACTCATGCTTATGGGGCTACAATATTAGTTAATCATCCCAAATAATTGCTTGTTATTTAATCACACACCATGGATATGATGCGAGTTCATAAAGAATTTCAATATTCCTTAAGGGTTTGAGCACCCTAAAAGTTAAACTATTATATATTAAAAACATTCTCGTGGAGAAGGGATATAATCATAGATTATTTTAGTTTATGGTCATTATACTAAAACAATATAGGGTTAAATCTTAAGGTCATATAGCTTTGACCTAATTTTATTGAGATATATGGTCAGATAACATAGATGAAAAGGGTGGGCCATCCTGTTTAGAAATGGAAATGAAGAACCAAACCTTTAAAAATACTAATACTGGAATAGATTACCACATGGGTTGAAACACATAGTTTATTGTCATAGTGGTTGGACCAAATATAAGTGGCTGGTATTTGGATAGGAAATCTCAGCATCACAACATATCACATCAGAAAATGAATTAGTCTATACATAGTTCTTGAAATTAAAACTTCCCCTTTATAGATTACTATCATATGCTGGTAAATGGGAATCTTATTATTTTAATGTGTCCATAAACTATAAAATCAGTTTCCTAATATAATGTGTAGATCCGAATTAAATATAGGAGGCTGGGTATTAATAATTTTAGGCACTAAAGGATTGTGTGCCAAAGAGTTCTGTAATGATTATGTTATAATGTAGGGAAGAATGATCCTATTCGAAATATGCCTCAATAAATTTCATAATGACATTTTGGATGGATTTCTTCCTCATGATTTAATTTCATGATGAATAAATTTTTATGATTTTTTTATAGACATACTTATATGACAATCACTAGGTAGTGTAAATTCATGTAACTTGAGACATCATTCATATCCCTCACTAAAAGGTGTCTTATTCATGCTAGTCTGAGTGACTCTATAGGTCCTCTAAGATCACAGTAGTCATGATCAATGTCATATACAAGAAACAAGTTAGGAAATAATTTAAATTAAATAAGAGTAATATATATAAAATATGTAGGTGAACATCATTTGGATGAAAGCATTAATACATTCTGGTAATTGAAAACAAATGGATGGACATGGTTGAAGATGATGAAAGTCCCCAAATGGGACTAGATTAAATGATTCATATATCAATATTCATCATATAATATTGTTATCAAGACACATGTTGTTTGTATTGATGGGTTCCTTATAATTATTTAACTTGTATTCTAGAAAATTTGAAATCAGGGTCATTTTTTATAGAAAATGGAATTATGGTTTGGTTTTGCAGACATAACCAATAGAATGTTGTAAAATAGTGGGACCGCTATATAGATTGTACTCGTACATAGAGGTGGGGAATATACATATTTAATATCATCATGGGATTCAATAAAATTGAAGTTCCGTAGATAATTTCCAATAGAAAATACTTTGGATTCTATAGAAGAGGAGCACACAATCATTATGTTGATTTAATGTTAAGGATATTAGATAAGTTACCATTACATAGATAAATATCACACATATTTAGTAGGTCACATATAACAGATCATGTGACATGTAGTTCAATGTCATTTATCGTGAACTTACATGTTCCACAATTCAATGTCATGTGATGAGGAACATGACCCGTATTTTAATATAATGTATCATGAATATTAGACAAGCCATATAACATCATATAATTATTATGTTGTACATGTAGTATAAAATAATAGAGTTAGGATGTTGGATATTTATTTTAACATGATACGGTTAGGACGAATGGCTATTCAGTTTTATGTAATGTTATTAAGACAAGGTGAATACTAAAATTAATATTATTCAAATAATCATTACAAAGAACTTGTTTATATTTGGGATGTTTTTATTCATGGTAAATTCTAATTATTATATAAGTTAATATATAAATTAGAACATTGTGGGGATCTTATACAGATATGACACATACATAATGAAAATAGGTCTCATGGAATAGACCATTCTATACTGTTTAAAGTTGTGTAGTGTAGAACAAAGCAATAAATAGTTATTTCTAATGTGACATGGAGGCTCCATAATAGAGTTTGATGAGTGTTATTAATATAACATAGAAACATTCTTGATAAATTGGAACATTGAAAAATGGGTAATGTAAATAATTTCTTTAAATATGTGAATCTAATTCTCGAGACAAGCTGGAGTAGAACGACCATAAGTAATGGTAGAAAACTAATTACACTTTTTGTATATAAGGACTAGTGAGAGTTTTATAACTATTACCATACAAATTTTAGAAAAGGTTCATGGGGTTTAGGTCATATTTTACTTGAAGAAAAAAATACCCTTGGGGTTGCTTTATAGGATTATTGTAAAATTGAACTATTCACCATCATTTCATAGTAGTGTCCCCTTAGATAAATTAATCACTTTTACTAAAATTTCAAGGAGAGAGTGAAATAAGAGGATTCATTTAATCAAGAATTTTTTTAAGAAAAAATAAAAATGAAAGAAGTAGGATGGGTGGATTAAGGTGTGTTCTAATAGTTTTGGAAAAGTACACAATTATTCATTTATGTTTTAAGCATGATACTTTGGTTGGAGGAATTAACCATTACTAAACAGAGAGTTCCTGTAATCATAATAATGGGTGGGTTTGGAACTCAAGATCTAATGGAGAATTATGGATATTGATTAAGGTCATTTTTAGTGACCTCATCGAGAAGTTTATTGACACTTGAGTTGGATGATAGACCACATTATTTAATGATCATGTGGATAATACCAAATGTACTGTAGTTTAACTCCATTTATTGAGGATGAATGATCACTATATTTCAAGGTATCAAATATTTGACCAATGGTGAGGTTGAGATGACTTCCCCTGATTGTTATAATAAACCTGACTAAAATGGAAGCCCTAGGGTAAAGATGATAGAAAAGGTAGTCACATCTATTGGGATACATGTATTTTGTATTTACCCAAGATAGTGGGTATATGAATCAATATGTATTATATGAAATAAGGAAATAAGATGCACATAGTTCTAAAGGGGCATGGATTTGTAGTGAAAACAAAGGTAGACCACCCCAGGAGTGGTCCAAAGCATCACAAAGTTGTGATTGATGCAATTGGGATGTGGACCATATAGATTAATATATTTTGGGAGGTATGTTTGACACCTAGTGCAATAAGTAATAATGAATATGAAACATTAAATAGTTCTTTTATCTGGTTGTAGAAAATTAATCTATGTTGTTTGTGGTCTTACAACTTAGAGTATGGTGGCATATATTTTTGGTTCATAAAACTATGAGTATGTGGTCTTTCCATTTAGGGAGTTATGACTAGGACTAGTGGTGAAGGTGAGATGCATTCTTTAGATAGTAATAATTAATCCGACATGAATGATGTACTAAGGGGATTTAAGGTAGTAAATTAAGTCTCATATATGGAAAAGAGAATATTGATCGACTTGAGATCAAACATCTATAAATCAAAATGCAACCCAAGAAATTGGAATAATGTTTTATGCAGTTCATAAAATGGGATAATTTGGAGACTAGTTCTAGAGGTCGGTCCCCTTAGGAGAAAGAAAAATCACAATCCTATTTTGAGTAATGAAATAGTGGAATGGAAATTGTAGTCAAATGTCTTATATAAATAATTTTATATGCAATGTTTATAAATTTTTAGTGAGGATTTTTCATCATACATCTTAATGTCGTGTCAAAAGGACACTATTTTAGGATGTTTAATGTCATGATGATCAATGTATGGGGTCCTGATGTTTTGTCTAATACAACTAGGAAATTTGTGTCTTTTATTTTAGGGAATAATGACTAGGACCAATTTTGTGTGTCAGATAGCTTTGCTAGCCAATAATAATGAACCTAACATGAATAACTGACTGATTCGATAAATGATAGAGAAGGTAGTCTAACCTAGGGGAGGAAAATCTATTTGGGACTGAGACCGAGGTTAGAGGAATCACTATATATTCTATTAAATGGGTATTAATTTAAATATAGTTATATAGCATAGTATTGTGGATGAAAAGTATGGAAATATAAGATGTTTTATGCAATAAATAGTGTATGATTAAATTTTATATCTTATGGAAGGATGTCTACAATAATGTTTATATTTTTGTGATATGAATGTGTTCTAGGGAGTTTAACGTCATGATTCTTAGACTATGGAATCATACTGTTTTGGTTCATATGACTAAGATATATAGTGAGTTTTATTTTAGGGCTATATTGGATCAGTGGACATTATTCACCGGGTGTGGCCATCTTCTGGTGGAGTGAGAGTAACTCACATGAACATAGCATGTGTATCTATATATTATAAATCATTTATCCATATTTTCATATGATTCTAAATCAAATTGTTGTATATGAATTATTATTAAATTATATGTCTAATTTTTTTTTGGTAGAGTCAATAATTGATATATAATTTCATGAGATCCTTTTCATGAGAAACTATAAAACTCACATATATATAGACTCCAATACTATAGATAAAGGGATAAGAACTATGTCAAAAGATTTTATCCATGGTAAATATAGTCACAAAATCTATTGTCATGGATATATATTAGAGATATTACTTTCTTTGAAAAGGTATATAGGTAGGGTTTTCCATGGTATCAATAGACATATATCAACATTTCTATAACCATGATAATTGGGCTATATCCACTATTTCCCTATGTGGAAATATGGCGATAGACATTGTTGTACACTATGGAAATAAACATATTTACATAGTTTCCCAACCATGTAGATTTCCATTTAGTTTCCCTCCATTGAAATAGTCATATTTTTACAGTTTCAAACTATGAAAATTTGTATACAACCATGGTGGTCATCCGTGGTTATAACCCTTTCAAATTATTGTTAAAAGATTCTGAAAAAGTGTGGTTAGTAAAATTTAAACCCTAGATATCCATAAAGGTTATCCATTAACATAAACATCGCTCTATAGATAATTATTCGTTAATATATATATATGTATATATTTTTCAATATATATTTTTTTATAAACCATTGAAATATCCCTCAAATATTTGCAATAAATTTTCAACACTTTTTATATAGAAATTTTTCCACATTCTTTCATGGGAAACATATATCCCGAATTTATTGGAAATATGGATATGGGTCGGAACTACAACCATATATTTAGAAAAAACATTATATATCCCTTCAATAAAAGACACATAACCTCGTTTTTGAATAACCATGGATATATGGATGTCTTATAGCAACATGTTTTTAGAAAAACCATGTATATGAAGATTGTTTCTAGTAGCTGGACATAAAATGGTCAAGAATATTTCTTTGTCCAAAAAACATGATATGTATACATTAAAATTTTCAAATTTTAATATAATAGAAGTTAATCTTACTTTCTCGGAGATATGGGTTCCTTTCAGCTTTAGTAAACCTTTTTCTTTATTTAATATGTATGTTTGGATGAAGTGGAAACATTAGGGTAATTAGATACAATATCCCAAATCTATATTCTTTTTGAGAAAATAATTCAATAAAAATCATTGCATGAATGTTTTCTTAATAATCGATGTTAAGGGAAGTATATGGGATTTAATATCAAATATTTCTCTTCAGTTCAACAAATCCATTAGAGCTGAATTATATTAATTTCAATGTAAAAGTTAAAATACTAGATGGATTTATTCCATTAAAAGGAGTCTAATTTTATTTTCCTATCATCAAGAGATGGATGAAAGAACCACTCCCCCATTCTATTACATATTACACTATTGGTATTGGAATGTCGATAAACCGGGTATTATCTAGGTTGTGCCTTGATCATGATCAATTTTCATGGAGAAAATGATGCAACGGAGGATTCAGATACTAATGATTCCCCCCCTTGACCGGAGAACTCTGACTCTTTCATATTCTCTATGAAAACTACTAAGTTATAAAAACATCCAGAATAAACTTTTTAACACCCCAAAATTCCACGGTACACTTATCTTTGAATAATATAATATTTTACGCAGTATGTAATTTCAAGTTCTAACACACAACGACCAATCAAATTATACATTATGAAAAGTAATACCCACTTTTGAAATTTTATAAATTTTATTTTTCTAAAATGGAATTCATTATTGGATTTGTAATATCAAAATTACCTTAAGAAGAATTTTTGGTATTTTTCAAATAACATTCAATTTTCGATGAGTAGTGAAAAACGCAATGTTATTCTTTAAAACTATCTTCTTATATAAATAATTAGTTATTTTATTTATATTTATTTTATGTAAAAATAGACACATATTACCTATATTTGTTCAATGTAATTCTTTGGATTCATTTTATAATAATATTAGATATATAAAATTTTATTGAACTTTTTACCGTCTTTTACCCACCTTCTTTGTGCATTTGAAAATTTACATAAAACATAATTTTACTACATCCATGAATTTAATTTCAAAAAGTATAGAGATATAATTTACATTAGAAAGTAAATAGTGGTTCAATTAGATGAAATTTGTTTTGGTTAATAGTAACTGTTGACTTTTATTTACAAAAGTTAAAAGTAAATAGGTTAATTAATGGTACAAATTGATATTATAATTACACTAAAAATTGTTTTACTTCTATTGGATAAGTTTATTTAGACAAAAAATCAACCATTATTATAAAATAATATTCTTTTGGACACCTGGATTAGACTAGGACATTTCATATTATTTTATTTAATGAAGATTTAAAAGTGGTAAATTCAATGTTTAATAACTAATCCAATTTTAATATAGGGTTATACATACGATAAATTCAAATATAAATATTAATTAAAATATTATATAATTTCCTAAATAATAGTATTTTATTCATAATTTTTAGACATTAAATAATTAAATTTATTTATGACACAATAATGATTCCGTAATTACCTTATTAATTAATGATTAAAATAATTGATAATATGAATATCCAAATAAATGTACATTGAGACTTCTGATGAATTTAAAAAATATTTTATGTTTATATTACATGTTTGGTTGACAAAATATTTTTTTTAATCGACAAAGTTGTTCAACTTACATAAAAAAATACCAAATAGTGTCAAAATTGAAATAAATGAGTTTTTAAAACCAATTCTATATTATTAATTTATATAATATTCCAATAAATATAATGTTAGGTGAAAGGACATAGATAAAATTAGATATAACAATAATGAACAACTTGGGTTTCACTTGGAATTTTATAGTATGTTTATTAACCATTTATTATAATAATACGAGGATACATGGTTAAAGTTAAACTATTTAACTAAGAGTTAAATCTAAAAGATAAGGTTATTATGGTGATCTAAACCTATATAAAACTGATTGGTTAAAAAAATTTGACCAATAATGTAACAACCCAGGTAAATAAAGAATATGACATTTTTATATTTATCCCTATTTGTGAATAAAATGTCAATATTAATTTAAAGGGAACGATATGCTCTATGGGATACCCAATACACAACGACGAGTTCCTTTGAAATCTTACGTTGCACTCTAATAATAAAATAATATTATTTTAAATGGTAGTTAATGCTTAACCGTTCTAATGGTGAGACTGAACAGAACTAACTAAAAAATGATTATATATGTTTGTAAATTTTTTTACTATTTACAATAAATGTTAGAGGATTAAAAATGGGAATGAATCCATTTTTAAGCGTAAACATTGTAATATTCTTTAAAAGGTCGATTAACCGCCTTTTGATGGTGAACCTCTTTTAAATTCAATTTTTTAAAATTTTATGTGTTCTCTTTGAAAATATAAAATTCTTCTTTAGAATCGGGACATCAAAATTCACTTTGTGTAAATTTTTGGTATCTTTCTAATAAAGTTCATTTTTAATGAATAGTGAAAAATGTTGTATTTTAATTCAAAACCTATTTTTAATCTAATTTATTTATATGATTAGATTATATTTTGAATTGTTTGTAAAGTAAAATTAGAATATATATTTACCATTCAATCCAATAGTTTTCGTTGGAATTAATTTCATCTTGAAATTGGACTTAAACTAGTGCCAATCTTTTGATACTTATTGTTTCATTAAAACCCGCTATTTGCTCTGACTGCGGGAATTAATTATAAATTAATTAATGTAACTTATATTTTTTGAATTTTGTAAAATAGATTTCATTTTTGAATTCGGAATATCAAATATAGCCTAGGGTGAATTTTTGGTAATTTTCTGAAAAACATCAATTTTTGATGAATAGTGAAACCACTAAGTGGTAGCTAAAGAAACTGATTTTTCGTTTAAATGAAACTTTTCCACTTCTGTGATTTGAATTTCAAAAATCCAACATACATGGTTTTCATTAAGAAGTAAAATTTGGTTCAATGGGATTAAAATAATTTTTTGGTGAATAGTAACTTTTAAGTTTATTAATCGCATTTAGAGGTAATTAGTGTAATTTAAGGTAAAAATAATGTTTTAATAATATTAAATAACCTAGACACATGTCCTACCATCATTGGATGTGTCATTTCCAACCAAGACAATCCATGGGTCATCCTGGGGACCCCATGGAGCCACTTTGGTTGGAAAATGACATTAATACCTTTTTATTTAATGTTAAAATTAAAATGTCACAAACATTTGTTATTTTACTAAATCAATTTTTATATGGGGTTATAGAAGTCATATTTTTGACTATAACTATTCATGAGAAAGATAAAAAGATTTCCTAAATCATGATATTTGGTTTATAATTTTTAGACACTATATAAATTAAATTATTTATGACACCATGATGATGCAGCGATTACCTCATTATTTAACGATTTAAATAAAATGAAACGATAATGTAAAATCTAAGACCTAAACTTGTCACAAACCTATTGGATGTGTGGATTTCGAAACCTTATCACATTATCTTCTAAATACATCAATGTGGGACATTTAAAATCTGAAAATCATTTGAAAATAAAGTAACATTTGGTAACTTTCCAAGAGTGCCCCTCCTCTCCTCTTATAAAATGCCCCCACCTCTACCACATTACACAAACCTATCAAGCCTTTGGCTCGGCCAACCCCAGGACATTTCATCTCTCCAAATCCCTCTATTCATCATTGAAGCCTCACATTGGGCGGAATACTTTCCCAGGAAGCCTTTGAGCTCAAATCAGAGGAAGTTACCCGATTTAAAGGTAATGTCTTCCCTTGTGTTCTTTTGTTTTATTTTGCTTATCCAACCCCCTAAACTCTTTTTATTATTTTCTTTTGTAATAACACCAGTATAATAAATATAATAGGATATTGTTATGTGATGGATTCGAGCTACACTTACACACACCTTCGTCTAATGGTTAAAGAACATATTGTTTCTGTGGATGGCGAATTACTGCCTCACGAAATGATGATTGTTCAATATTCTTTTAACACCTTCAAATGTTGAAATTAAGATGTCACTATAATTATATATGATATATAATATGTTTATGTTTTATTTAAGATTCTTTATTTTTTATTTAGGGCATCCCATTATGGTTTCCATTATGGGTAAACGCGATATCTTCATTTTAGGAAGTGCAGACTACCGCCCCCTCAAAGTGATTTGATTCGTTAATGCCATATGTGTGACATATAAAGGATAGAATTAATGGTATTACATATTTTATCCTACTGGAATTATAATATACCTTTATATGTTTAATATTTCATTCCATTGAATACAAAAATAAATAAATGAATGTAGCGTTCATGCGTACGTACGACATACCGTCTCCATGAACGGTATATTTCATTTCATATCTCCAAATGTTATGTACTATTATAAGTAAATATATATAATGGATATATATGTAATATATTACATCTAAATTATGGCTATCATTCTGGAATTATAATATATATATCTCTCATTTTGTTTTAATTCCATTAATATGGCAAAAAAATGAAAGTAGCGTTCATGCATACGTACGGCCTACCGTCTCCATGAACGGTGCATTTAATTTTTTTATCTCCAAATGCTATGGAATAGTATAAAATGAATATATACTGGATATATATGATATTTAAAACATAAATACTATTCTAGAGATGATTTACCTATAACTACATTGAAAATTCTTTTCCATCAAGTTCAATTTTTACTCATGTACTGAACATCGACAAAAACGTCTGATATGAACTCACTTTATTAACCAATTATTATAAAATTATAATATGTGATATGAACATAATAATAATATTTAAATGAGGTCCTTAAGAAATTATAAATTGACCAAATTTTATTATTTTGGACATTAAAGAACGATCGAGTCATGTCGGACACGAGGTAAGGGATCCTACTCCTCTCTTTCATTTTAAGTACACTCTTTTATGTCATTACTTTTTAGATCATCTTTATTATATTTGGGATTTTATTTTATATTACTCCTACTTTAATTTTTAGTTTCATATGGTGAGAGACCCTATTTTCTCTCATCAATCCATTTTGGATGTTTTGAGTGGCGCCGTTAGGCTGCCGAATTTTCGTAAGAGATCTAACCTCTCTCTTTTTTAAGTACTCTCATTTATGTCACTTCATTTAAGATCATCATTGTTATTATGGGGGATGTTAATTTATATTCCTCTTGTTGTACATTTTTTTGTAATATGATGAGATACTCTATTTGATCTCATCAATCCATTTTTGGAAGTTTTAAGTGGCTCCGTTAGGCTGTCGAGTTTTCGTATGGTATTTTTCATCTAACTTTTATTCTCATGAGATTTATGATACATTTGTCACCATTTCCTTTAAGTTTTGTATGTACATTCCATTATTATACTCTTTGTGTAATATAATTTCATTTATGGGTACTTACATATTCATTGTATGACCCTTCTTCAATGGGGTGTACGTTTCGGAAGTTACCCAGGTCGGTAAGGCAAACCTTTCACCCTCCTCTTTTTAAAAGACTTTTTTGTTATGCCTTTTAATTAACATACTATTATGTTGGGATATGTTCTTCAATATCCTTATTAATGTAAATTTTATTTCCAAGTGATTAGATACCCTTTTTATCTCTCATCAACTTATTTTATGAGTTTTGAAGTGACGCCATTAGGCTGTCGAATTTCTGTAAGGGAACTTCTTAACCCACTTTCAATTTTTTGGGTTAAACATCTAATTATTGATTTTATTATGACAATATTATGTGTGGAATATCTAGGTTGTAGTTTCCACAAACCGTTGTGTGGATATACTATTTCTACACATAATCATCTCATTGATAAATTCTTATGTCATTTAGACGGACTTTTATGAGAAATCATAACTCAATCTCATTTCATTGAGTTAAATATCTATGTCACTGGTTTTGTTTTTCCATGATTATGTGTGAATGACCTCTTATTTTTTTAAACTTAATATCCACTTATATTTTGTGTACTCGTATTTTTTACACATAATCATGTAATTAATTTATCTTTAATCTAAGGATACCGACTTTATAAGGGACTTCGTCTCAATCTCCTTTCATTGAGGCATATTTGGTTTTACACACAACTTTGTTTTATACGGTGTATAAACCCCTTTGAATTTTAATTTTATTAAAAAGGAATATTTTTATATGATGTGTTTTACTAAACAACAAAAAGGAATGTTTCTTTTAACGTACGCGGTGACAATGACCTTTTCCGCTGACGCGAGTATTATTTGGTCTTTGGATTCCTCAACAAGCCGTAATGTTTTTTAATATGAAATAAATACCATATTCTCTTTTATGTATTTTGGTATTGAAAATGGTTTTTATAAAGGATTTTTTATGTCGATATATTTAAGTGATATATAGTGATCGAAATGTGGAAATGTTTTCTTTCCATTATATTTGTTTAATGTCTTATGATTTTATAATGGTACTTGGACATTATGATGGGTGGTGTCATGAATACCAGGACAGGTGGTTACGTTATAACTTCCAATGCATTGGGTATGTAAGTCGGTCGTATGGCTATTCCATTAAGTATGTGTGGAAGTCTTCCGTATGGCTATCCATTAAGTATGTGTGGAAGTCGACCGTATAGTTATTCCAATTAAGTATATTTACGTCCCATGTTACCTTTTTATGTTCTGTGCTCTTTATATGGGTTTTATGGTAATATTTTGGTTACAAAATGGTAAGTAATGATCTTTTATTCACTGAAGAGATTTTTTACTGCTTAGAAAAGGTGTAAGGTATTACTTTGATAAAGTATACATTATTTAATTGTTGTATTGAAAAACAAACAGTTTTCATTCTTTGTGTATCCCTTACTCAGCTTTTTATGCTCATCCCATGTTTTTGAAATGTTTTTCACAGGACTTAATGCATAATAGGGTCAAGGATGGGATAAAGGGAAAGTCATGCTACCTAAAACATAGAACTATACATGTTTCTTTTTAAGAGTTTTTATTTTATTGAAACTTAGTAGAAGTTTCTACTTTGTAATCTTTTGAGATGTAATAGTTATGTCCTAATTCTCTAAAACTCTATACCTGAAAAGATCCTCAATGTGAATTATTCGTTTTAAGTAAGGTTTATGGCTGGGGCCTTATAGTTGGTATCAAAGGTCGGTCTAGATAACTTTAGAGGTTAGGGTATTCTTTAAGCATAAGTGAAATTACCATAATGGTTAGAATTTCAGAAAGAGTCCTAGTTTTAGATAAAGTGAATGAGTAAGTATATCTTACTGTTTATCTTCCTCAATAGTACATGATGGTTTTGTTGATATACTCACACTGACATTTCAGTTTTTAGTGAATGGATGGATCAAGCAGGCACCAAAGTGACAATAGGAGTGAAGGAAACTGTGGTGGTTCTCTGAATAAGAGACTCGATGAAATGGGGGATTCAATGAGGAAACTCATGGATGTTCTAAACCAAATATCAAGGAGTCATGATCAACCACTTGTACCTTGGTATGTTCTGTAATGCATCAGGTACGAGATGACCAATCGATGTGGAAGTTAAGGTAATAATTATAAAGGTAAACATTTGGGTTTATATGATCCTTACTTTTGAGATAATTATGGGTTGTTATATATTATGATGGAAAATAAAAGGAATCAGTTAAAATTGAGGTTAAAATATGTTATGATTATTTTTGAATATTTTATCTCATTTTGGGGAATGATTTAAGAATTATATAGTTTTGGAAAAAGGACAACACGCAGACCGTGTGACAACCTGTCGTGTCGGACAAAGCTGCAGGAATCGAACCCACAACCAAAGTGCGACTGGTATTCATCGCCTACCACTGGAATACGTGATGTCCCTGGTTAGTATGATTAATTATTTTTAGTTATATTATTTTAGGAATCAAGAGTAATTTTATTTTGGGTTATCTATGGAAATGATTAACCTATCATGGAGGATGTGTGATTAGGTTAATTACTTTCCAATATGAGAATTTAAGAGCAACTGATGTTATTTGGAGATAAAAGTTAATTTTTACCTTGGAAGACTATGTGATTAAATCCTTCAAATATTTGGGATTCAATCTTAGTTTTGTTTACTTTGAATAATTTTATGGAAAATTGTTCATAAAATGGTCTTCGTTGAACTTTGGGTTTCTTTTGGACAGATTTTGGAGATTAAGAATGGATTTTCTTTTTATAAAGGATTATACATTTGTGGGTTATCTGATCTTATACTATCAATTTTGGTATTGTATTTTGTTTAAAGACATGGGAAATATATAATTCTCTTTTGTGGATTAAGTGATTCTCATATAGTTGATTATAGTACTCTTAATGCGAACAAGTCTTCCTAAAAACTCATCTTTTGGAGAAAATATGAGTTTGATTATGGAATCTAGTAAAAGTTGAAAGTCTACGTGACAAGTAAGTATGTTTAATTATGATTCAGAAAAGATAAAAAAATAAATTCCTCAATGAAGAGTTACTTAAAACAAAAAAATTTCTTGTTAACTTTTCCTGTTGGGGAATTGAATACCGCTTAACCCATCACAAGTTTGTGATTTTCATGGGGTTATAGTTCTTCTAGAAATGTTTACTATCACTCTCCATCAGAACATGACCCTATCTTTTCTCCTCCATATCCATATTTTCATACTTGGAATCCTAGTGTGGGTTAACTTCGTTGACATTTGTACTTCTCTCCCATTCTTTTAAAGTGATTGTTTTACCGATTCTTGTTCCGATGTGGGACTTTCAAGGATGTTTCCGAGCCCAATTTTGAAATTGTAAGGACGCAATTCCCAAAATGGGGGAATAATGTAACACCCCAGGAAAATAAAGAATATGAAAATTTTATATTTATCCCTATTTGTGAATAAAATGTCAATATTAATTTAAAGGGAACGCTATTCTCGATGGCTTACCCAATACACAACAATGAGTTCCTTTGAAATATTATGTTGCACTCTAATAATAAAATATTATTATTTTAAATGATAGTTAATGCATAACCATTGTAATGGAGAGAATTAATAGAACTGACTACAAAATGATTATATATGTTTGTCAAATATTTTTCAATATTTACAATAAATGTTAGAGGATTAAAAATGTGAATGAATCCATTTTTAAGCGTAATCATTCTAATATTCTTTAAAAGGTCGATTAACCACCTTTTGATGGAGAACCTCTTTTAAATACACTTATTGACAATTTTATGTGTTATATATGACAAAATAAAATTCTTCTTTTGAATCGGGACATCAAAATTTACTTTGTGTAAATTTTTGTTATCTTTCCGATAAAGTTCATTTTTGAATGAATTGTGAAAAATGTTGTATTTTAATTCAAATACTCTTTTTAATCTAATTTATTTATATGATTAGATAATATTTTTGAATTTTTTTTAATGTATAATTATAATATATTTTTACAATTTAATCCAATAGTGGTCGTTGGAATTAATTTTATCTTAAAATTGTACTTAAACTAGTGTCAATCTTTTGATAATTATTGTTTCATAAAAACACGCTATTTTCTCTGACAGCAGGAATTAATTATTAAATTAATTAATTTAAATTATATTTTATGAATTTTGTAAAATAGATATCATTTTTGAATTCGGAATATCAAATATAGCCTAGGGTGAATTTTTGGTAATTTTCAAAAAAACTTCAATTTTTAATGAATAGTGAAACCAGTAAGTGGTAGTTAAAGAAACTGATTTTTCATTTAAATGAAACATTACCACTTATATGATTTTAATTTCAAAAATCCGACATAAATGGTTGTAATTATTAAGTAAAATGTGGTTCAATGGAATTAAAATAATTTTTTTGTGAATAGTAACTTTTATGTTTATTAATCGCGATTAGAGGTAATTAGTTTAATTTCAGGTAAAAATAATGTTTTAATAATATGAAATGACCTAGACACATGTAATACCCTCATTTTATGTGTCATGGCCGACCAATAAAATCCATGGGTCAACATGGGGACCCCAAAGAGCCACTTTGGTTGGAAAATGACATTAATACCGTTTTATTTAATGTTAAAATTAAAATTTCACAAACATGTGTTATTTTACTAAAACAATTTTTATATGGGGATATACAAGTCATATTTTTGACTATAAATATTAATTATAAAGCTAAATAGATTTCAAAAATCATGATTTTTTTTTATAATTTTTAGACACAAAATAAATTAAATTATTTATGAAACCATGATGATGCAGCGATTACCTCATTATTTAACGATTTAAATAAAATGAAACGCTAATGTAAAATCTAAGACCTACACTTGTCAGAAACCTATTTTATGGGAGGATTTAGAAACCATATCACCTTATCCTCGAAATAAATCAATGTGGGACCTTTTAAATCCGAAAATCATTTGAAAATAAAGTAACATTTTGTAACATTCCAAGAGTGTCCCTCCTCTCCACTTATAAAAGGCCCCCACCTCTACCACCTTACAAACACATCTCAAGCCTTTTTCTCGACCAACCCCTTCCCATTTCATCTCTCCACATCCCTCTATTCATCATTGAAGCCTCAATTTGGTCATAATCCTTTCAAAGGAAACCATTGAGCTCAAATCAAAGGAAGTTACCCGATTTAAAGGTAATGTCTTCCCTTGTGTTCTTTTGTTTTAGTAATCTTATCCAACCCCTTAACTCTTTTTATTATTTTCTTTTGTAACAACACCAGTATCCTTAATATACTAGGATGTTGTTATGTGAATGATTCGATCTACACTTACCCACAACTTCGTCTAATAGTTAAAAAACATACTGTTTCTGTGGATGGCGAATTACTACCTCACCAAACGATTATTGTTAAATATTATTTTAACACCTTCAAAGGTAGCCATTAATATCTCACTATACTTATATATGATATATAATATGTTTATTTTTTCCTTAAACTTATGTATTTTTCATTTATGTCATACCCTTATGGTTTCCATTATGGGTAAACATGATATCTTCATTTTAGGAAGTGCGGACTACCACCCCCTCAAAGTGATTTGATTCGTTAATGTCATATGTGGGACGTATAAAGTATAGAATTAATGTTATTACATATTTTATCCTAATGGATTTATAATAAACCTTTATATCTTTATTATTTCATTCCATTGAATACAAAAAAAAAGAAATGAATGTAGCTTTCATGCGTACGTATGGCTTACCGTCTCCATGAACGGTATATTTCATTTCTTATCTCCAAATGTTATGTACTATTATAAGTACATATATATAATGGATATATATTTAATATATTACATCTAAATGATGGGTATCATTCTGGAATTATAATATATATATATCTCATTTTGTTTTAATTCCATTAATATGGAAAAAAATGAAAGTCGCGTTCATGCGTACGTACGGCCTACCGTCTCTATGAACGGTGCTTTTAATTTTTTTATCTCCAAATGCAATGTAATAATATAAAAGTAATATATACTGGATATATATTATATTTAAAACATAAATACTATTCTGGAGATGATGTACCTATAACTACATGGAAAATTCTTTTCCAATAAGTTCAATTTTTACTCATGTACTGAACATCGACAAAAACATCTGATATGAACTCACTTTGTTAACCAATTATTATAACATTATAATATGTGATAGGAACTGAAAAATAATATTTAAATGAGGTACTTAATTAATTATAAATTAACAATATTTTATTATTCAGGAGATTAAATAACGATCGAGTCATGTCGGATAGGAGGTAAGGGATCCTACTCCTCTCTTTCTTTTTAAGTACACTCTTTTATGTCATTCATATTAAGATCATATTTATTATGATTGGGATGTTCTTTTATATTACTAATACTGTAATTTTTATGTTCATATGTTGAGAGGCCCTATTTTATTTCATCAATCTATTTTGGAACTTTTGAGTGGCGCCGTTAGGCTGCTGAATTTTCGTAAGAGATCTAACCTCTCTCTTTTATTTAAGTACTCTCATTTATGTCATTTCTATTAAGCTCCTCTTTGTTATTATGGGGGATGTTCTTTTATATTATTCTTGATGTATATTTTATTTTAATATGATGAGAGACTCTATTTGATATCATCAATCCATTTTTTGAATTTGTAAGTGGCGTCGTTAGGCTGCCGAGTTTTCGTATGGGATTTTTAATCTCACTTTTATTACCGTGAGATTTATGCTACATTTTCCACCATTTCCTTGGATTGCTGTATTTACATCCCATTATTATACTCCTTGTGTAATATAATTTCATTTATGGGCACTTACATATTCATTTTATGACCCTTCTTCAATGGGGTGTACGTTTCGCAAGTTACCCATGTCAGTAAGGGAACCTTTCACCCTCCTATTTTTAAAAGACTTATTTTGTTATGTATTTTAATTCACATAATATTATGTTGGGATCTGTTATTCTATATCCTTATTAATGTAAATTTTATGTTCAAGTGATGAGATACCCTTTTTATCTCTCATCAACTCATTTTATGAGTTTTGAAGTGACGTCGTTAGGCTGTCGAATTTCTGTAAGGGAACTTCTTATCGTACTTTCAATTCATTGGGTTAAACCTCTAATTCTTGATTTTATTATGCCAATATTATGTGTGGAATATCTATGTTGTAGTTTCCACAAACCTTTGTGTGGATATACTATTTCTACACATAATCATCTCATTGATAAATTCTTATGTCATTGTGAGGGACTTGTATCAGAAATCATAACTCAATCTCATTTCAATGAGTTAAATATCTATGTCATTGGTTTTGTTTTTCCATGATTATAATTGAATGACCTATGATTATTTTACACTTAATATCCACTTATATTTTGTGTATTCGTATTTTTCACACATAATCATGTAATTTATTTATCCTTAATCTAAGGATACCGACTTTGTAAGGTAATTCGTCTTAATCTCCTTTCATTGAGGCATATCAGGTTTTACACACAACTTTATTTTATACGGTGTATAAACCCCTTTGACTTTTAATTTAATTCAAAAGGAATATTTTTATACAAAGCATTTTACTAAACGACAAAAAGGAATGTTTCTTTTAATGTACGCGGTGACAACGACCTTTTCCGCCACCATGAGTATTATTTGGTCTTTGGCTTCCTCAACAATCCGTAATGTTTTTTAAAAAGAAATAAATACCATATACTCTTTTATGTATGTTGGTATTGAAAATGGTTTTTATAAAGTGTTTGTTATGTTGATATATTTAAGTGATATATTGTGATCGAAATGTGGAAATATATTCTTTCCATTATATTTGTTTAATGTCTTATGATTTTATAATGGTACTTGGACATTATGACGGGTGGTGACGTGAATAACAGGACGAGTGGTTACGTTATAACCTCCAATGAATTGGGTATGGATGTCAGTCGTATGGCTATTCCATTAAGTATGTGTGGAATTCGGCCGTATGGCTATTCCATTAAGTATGTGTGGAAGTTGACCGTATGGTTATTCAATTTAAGTATGTTTATGTCCCATGTTACCTTTTTATGTTATGTGTTCTTTATATGGGTTTTATGGTAATATTTTGGATTCAATAGTGTAAGTAAAGATCTTCTATTCATTGAAGAATTTTTTTACTACTTTGAAAAGGTGAAAGGTATTACTTTGATAAAGTATACATGGTTTACTTGTTGTTTTGAAAAAACTAACAGTTTTCATTCATTGTGTCTCCATTACTGAGCGGACTTAACGCGGAATAGGGTCAAGGATGGGATCAAGGGAAATTCATGCTACCTAAAACATGGAACTAGACATGTTTCTTTTTAAGAGTTATTATTTTATGGAAACTTTGTAGAAGTTTCTAATTTTTAATCTTTTGAGATGTAATAGTTATTTCCTAGTTCTCTAAAACTCTAAACCTGAAAAGATCCTCAATGTGATTTATTCATTTTAATTACGGTTTAAGGCTGGGGACTTATAAATAACCTCCATATCCTTAAAATAAATTCTTTTGGATACATTATTAACCAAATATAATATTATAATAAAATAATATTTCAAGATTTTCATAAATTGACCCTCACCTCTCTTATAAAAGGGTACTTAACCTTAACCAAAAATCACACATCCATAGACATTTGGATTTTCCAAAACCTAATCAGATATCCTCAAAACTACCCTCACTTCGACCCAGAGGCCTTACATTTATCAGAAATCCAACCGATGGAGCCATTTTGATCAACTCAAAATAAAAACCCGATGAAGTGGTAATTATTTCACCACCTCTTCCAAAGTTCATTTGTTCTTCCACTACCTCATTCTTTTTTGTTTTCAAAACATAATAATAACCCAAGTACCTTATACATAATGTGATTTTATTATAAATATGTTACAACAATATTCATTATTCTATCCATCATATGAATTACAAGTCACCATATGCGTGTATGTATGACTTATCGTCTCCACATCATGGTTTAGTTTGTTATTCAAATACTTCATTATTTGAATGTGTATAATAATGGTTATAAGATTTTTAAATAATAAATATAACATGTTAATTATTCTATATATATTATATACAATCGAATTAAATACAATTTCACCATTAATAAAATGATATTGTCACTCGAGCGTACGTACGGATCACCATCTCCATGAATGCAATAAATGTCATTCCCCATCATAACCATTAAAAACTAATATTCATTTTATAATAAAAAATAATTATTAAATACTTAATATCTCTATGTATATGAATAAAATACATCCTATCCATAACAATCATGGATTACATAACCAAGAATTAATTTAAAATGAATCAGTTAACACCCAAAACAATGACACTACAGAAATATTATTAACAACAATATATTAGAAGATCATATATGATATTATATTTATGTATGTGGTTATATTATAATTGTATATCAATGATTTAACTATTATACTTGAGCTTAACATACCCTCGATCAAGTAAAAGTACAAGGTAAGGGGTAATTCTATAATCTTATCATTATCTGATGGTGTTTATACGTGACTATCTACGAGGACCTCTTTATCATCCACATCCATGTTTTTTTAAAATGTATTTCAAACCATTTTAAATATTTCCTAGAATATGTGTTAAATTAATGTATACCATTGTTTCACATTTTATAATATTTATATAAATTTAGGTTTCCCTCATTTTTGAAACAATGTCTTTTACGACCTTTTCGTCAAAATTAAGGAAAAATGTTTTTTTAACTTATACAGCTGGTGCTGCTATTTTCTCCCATTATAACAAATTAAATGTTTCCATTACAAGAATATTATAATATTTTTAATGTAAATTTTATATATTATAGTTATATGACTTTTGAATGATTTCATAATAGAAAGAGATATTTATCTCAAACAGTTCTGATTTCATCTATGTTAACATCCTTTGATGGATTTCACACTTGTTTGAAGTTGATTTATTATGATAAAATATTCGATATTGTATTGAATTTATTTTGAAACGTTTGAATATGGATTTGATATTTTTAAAACTTTCATGGTTTATATATAATGTATTAATATTTTTTATGCTGCTTTTAATATTAATGTTAATGTTATGTTTCAACGTTTTCATATGATGAATGAATTGGACATGTTATGTTACAGATGGAGCCCGCTATAGCCTCTTGATGCATTGGTAGGTCTCATGAGACAATCTAGTTTCTTGACACAAGGCCTTGAAAAAATCTTATTTTAAGTGTTGGAAGGAGACCTTGACTATGTGGTTATGATGTCCAGCATTATACATTCCATCATTATGAAATTGGAAATTGATATTACATGTTATTATTCTACTAGAGTAATATCCATGTGAATTATTTAATAGTATTATTCAATTTATCTTTTCCATATTATAAGGATGTTTAAGTTTAAAATCCTTGTGTTTTAGTCTTATACATTGCCTTAATATGTTTTTCTTATTTATGAAGATTTCCGCTATATTGTTATCCTTAATGAGAACCAGAGCTCATCACTTTTTATGTTTTATTATTTTCACATGATGCAAAGAAGTATTTTTTGACTGACCTAAAGGGATATTCTAAGAGAGATGAATTTTTTAAAAGGAGAGACAATTTTTTTTATCTTCATAATGTAATGAATAACTTATATTCGTATCTCATACTTCCAAGGATACTAAACTGATCGGAATATCTGAATTTGATTTCGTGTGATCATGACAATGTTATGTAATAATTCACTGACTCTAGGTAACTTGGTTTGGGGCATTATAGATGGTATCAAAGTATGTTTAGTAAAATCCATGAAAATTAGATTTAGAAAATATCCTATTAGAGAACATTACACTAAGATTTGCATTGAGGATTTGTATAGAAGAACATCCTAGAATTTTAGTAATGTATAAATTTTGTGAGTTCTCCAAGAAATACATCACATCCTGGATATGATCAGGTAGACACGGCTCTGGCACAAATGTACCTAGGATTTAAAACTCTGACAAAAACTTTCATGCTTGACCCGAGGTATCATATTTCAAGACAACGAGCATTGCTTCACTCTTGGTTATGACACTCCTAGGGGATATGATTAGGATAAATCATATTTTCATTAAATACAATTATAGGGGAATTATGAGTATATACCTCCTCTATGAATATATGTTTAGTATTATGGATTATATCCATAATGTTTTCAATTTATGTTATGTGTTTTCCATGTTTGGAATTTTGTTTTGCGTTTCATACACTAATCTAGTATATGCCAGTGTTTAGAAATCATGCCTAGTGGAAGGAATGTAAATCATATCAACACATGTAATTAATATAAGAATTCCCCTCCTAAAAAATATAATTAAAGTGGTTATGGTGATTAAACTGGTGTTGATAATCTTATCACCATACATGGACAACTCACTCAAGTTATGAATAATAACCATACTCGTATAGAGCACCCTGATCCACAACATATGAGATCAATGTTAGACCAATTCATAAGGAAACAACCACCAATATTCAATGGGACTAAAAATCTATTTTTCACTGAGCAATGGATATGTATCTTGGAGAAAATATTTCATTCATTGGGGAGTATCAAAATAGAAAAATTTATCATTGAAGTTTATCGCTTAATGGTAGATGCAGATCAATTGTAGTCATTAATTAAAAACACAAAAGAAGATGAAGAAGTATAAAATATGGAATGGTGGGAGTTTAATGATATTTTTTAAGAAAAATACTCTCCTCGTGACCATCGAGCGGATAATGAAATACAATTTCTGTGTCTGAGGACAAATGAGGATGTGAATTTTTCAATGTATGAGGCCATTATTACATGATTATAAAAGAATGAAGAAGATTATATACATAACCCGAGGAGTAATGTTGATCGATACTTTGATGGGTTAAAACCATTTCTCTATGAAGAATTAGTATCAAAATCATTCTCATCGTATGGAGAATTATCTCATGTGCTATCATGTGAGAAAAGAAATTTTTAATTCATATGAATTTGAAGAAAATAAAGAGAAGAATAGATTTGATGAACACTCTAGAAATGTAAATAATAGGAAATATGGAAAAGTTTAATTTCTATATTGTTGTAAATGTGGGAAGAAACACCCTGGTAATTTCTTGAAGGGAATGGGAGTCTATTACAAGTGTGGAGAAAAAGGCCAGCAAGCTCATGATTGCATGAGAAATAATGTTTTTTTCATTTTTAAATTCTACATTTTTATAAAAATGGGGAATTATGAAAATGAATGTCCTAATGTCCAAGGAAACATACATTAGAAAAGTCCAAGGGAGAAATGCCACGAATATATAATCACTACTTCTAAGGTTGAATCTCTGAATGACGTGATGTCATGTAATTTAATTGTTTCATCAAGTTTATCAAATGCATTATTTGATTCTGAATAATCACATTGGTTCATATCATCCCATTTTGCTAAGAAAATTAGATATATCCAAATTTGATTTAACAAGGGTGTTGTCAGTCCAAACTCTTAATGGATGTATCATTGAAATAATGTATTGTGAGTTAGTCCCCATTAAGGCATATAAATGTTCTTAATTTATTGATATTATTATCATAAACTTTATTGAATTTGATATAATCCCTAGTATGGATTGGATTTCAGACCATGATGTGAAAAATTAATTTACGAAGAAGGATGTTACAATTTTTAATGATGATAAAGAGTACCTTATCATTATATAAGAATCATCATCATTTAATTCTTATCCAGATCCACCCCTATAGCTCTACTAAATTCAATTTTTTTGGAGGAGGAGATTTAAATAACTATGGAGGAGGAAAGTAATGTTCAAATAGAGGATGTACCTATTGTGTAAGAAATTATTGATGTGTTTCTAGGGGATTTACCTAGACATCCTCCATAATGAGAAATTGAGTTTTCTATTGATTAATTTCATGGTTCAAGACCCATATCATAGAACCATAATAGAATGGCCACTATTTAATTAGTGGAATTAAATAAACAACTAGAGGAATTGAGTAATAAAGGATTTATTCTCCATATTATTTATCCATGGGGAGCCCCTGTTCATTTTTGTTAAAGGGGAATATGGATATATGTGGTTGTGCATTGACTACAGGGATATTAATGCTATACAAATAAAGAACAAGTATCTCGTACCTTTCATTGATGATTTATTAGATCAACTTTATGTAGCTCAATATTTTTCAATGATTTACCTTCGATATAGGTATCATCAGTTGTGTGAAAAAGTAAGACATTCCAAATACAACATTTATACATGGTATAGGAATTACGAGTTTACTGTAATGCCTTTTCGGTAGACTAATGCACCATCTGTTTTCAGGTATATAATGAATATAGTTTTCAAGTAATATATGGATCACTTTGACGCGGTATTTATTGATGATGTATTTTTTTAAAAAAAAGTTATGAAAATTATTAAAATCACGTGAACACTACTCTAAACACTCATAGAATAAATTAATTATATGGGAAGTTTATCAAGTGTGCATTTTAGCTTCTGGAGATTTACTTTCATGGTCGTATTGCCTCTAAGGATAGAATATCTATTGATCTTTCTAACTCAAGAGCAATACAAGGGTGGCCAGAACCGATGAGTATAATTGAGGTATTCATTTTTATTAGTTTAGTAGGTCATTATCAGTGTTTCGTCCATGATTTTAACCGATTTTCTAACCCATTAACCAAGAACACATGTAAATGGGTTATATTCGATTGTAAAAAAGAGTATGAAAAATGTTTTGAAGATCTAAAGAGAATATTAGTCAATGCTCTTATTTTGAGTCTACCATCCGTGAATGATGGGTTTGTTATTTATAGTGATTATTTAATGAAAGGAAATGGTGATTTCCTTTTGCAGAATGGTAGAGTTATTGCCTATTCATCACAATAGCTAAAAATTCATGAAAAAAATATCCCACTCAATATCTTGAGTTATCAGTTGTAATTATTTCTTTGAAGATATAGAGACACTATCTCTATGGTAAAAAATGTGAGATATATACTGATATAATGAGTTTTATGTATATTTTATCACAATTACTCAACATGACTCAAATATGATAGCTTGAAATAATCAAAGATTATGATTTCACTATACACTACCACCTGATGATGGAAAATAAGGTGGCATATGCTTTCAGCAGAAAGAATCATAGAGTTTGGAACAAGATTGGAGTTTAAATTGATCATATGTTCATGTATCTAGTAAACATGAGTATGGGAATAATCATGGAAGGTGAAAAATCATTAATTTTTCAAATCATTTCCATACCATATTTTATAGAAAGTATAAAATTTTCTCAGACTGATGATGAGGACATAAAAAAAATTAAAGTTGTGAATGATGGGAGATTAATTTACATTGTATATAAAGATGTTATATTGAAATTTGGGAAGATACTTTGTCTTTCTGATGTACTTGATCTAAAAATGGAATTTTTGTATGATTCTCATAGCTCCAATTACCCTATAAGCCTTGGTATCTCTATGATATATAAGGATTTGAAGGATCATTTTTCGTGGGACAACATGACGAGGGAGATTGAGGATTATGTGTCAATATGTTTGGTTTTTCAACAAATGAAGGTTGGAATACAACATCATAGAGGAGTCATGAAATATCTTCGCATACCTTAGTGGAAATGGGATGATATTAATGTGGACTTTGTTATAGGGCTACCAAAGTCTCCTATAGGGAAAGATATGATATGGTTCATTGTTGATCGTCTTACCAAGCCATCAAATTTTATTTTTATAAAATAATATTTACCAATTGAAAAATTAGAAGGACTATATATTAATGATGTTTGAAGACTTCATGGAGTACCCCTATCAATTGTTTTTTATCGTGATCCCCATTTTACAACAAGATTATAGAAAAGTATTTAGAAGGCCTTGGATACTAAATGTCATTTGAGCACTATCTAAAACCCTCAAATAGATAAAAAAAATTAGAATAGAATATTAAAACCATTGAAGACATGTTGAGATCATGCTAAATGACTTTCAAGGTATGTGGGATCAATATTTACCTCTAGTATAATTTTCCTATAACAATAGCTTCCATTAATGTATTCAGTTTCCACCATATATAGTGTTATATGGAAAGAGATGTCACACACCAACTTATTGGGATGATGTGGGTTAAAGAAAACTCATAGGCATAGAACTTGTTGAGGAAATAATATAAAATGTGAAGGTTATCAAAACCCACATCAAAGTAGCTGAAAGTAGGCAAAATAGATTTTTTGATAATCGAAAGAATGATTGGGAATTTTATGATGGAGATCATGTTTTATTGATGGTATCTCCATGTAAGGGTGTTAAAGGATTGGTAAGAAGAGAAAATGAAGTCCTAGGAACATCATACCATTTACAATTCTAGAACGATTAGGAGTTGTAACTTATCATTTGTTAATACCTCCATGTATCTCCAAATTTTATGATGTGTTCCACATATAATTTTTGAGAAAATACATGCCTAACCCAACACATGTACTCATCGATGAAGAAATATAACTTGAACCTATCCTATCTTATTATGAAGTGCCTAATAGAATTCTTGATACCAGAAAACAAGTTTTGAGAATCCCGAAGAATCATCTAGTGAATGTTCTATGGAGAAACCATAATATGGAAGAGGAAATGTGGGATCCCGTGGAAGTTATTATGATGAACCACCCAAATATTATTATGCAGTAATATTCAATAAATTTCAAGGAATTTTTTTTGAATGAATGAAGACTGTAACACCCTAAACATCCACGGTATGCTTCTTCTTGAATAATACACTAGATTTTGTTGTACGCATCTTCGAGTTCTAACACACCACAGCCAATCAAACTCACCATTATGAATAGTAATAGCCACTTTTTTGAAATTTTAAAAATTTTATTTTTCAAAATGGACTACATTTTTGGATTCAGAATATCGAAATAATAATAAGGTGATTTTTTGGTATTTTTCTGAAAACATTCAATTTTTTATGAATAGTGAAAAACATTACGTTGTTGTTTAATACCAAATTTTTCTTTATATAATTAGGAATTTTATTGACTTTTATTTTAGGAAAAAATAGATACATTATACCTATATATCATTAATGTAATTCATTCGAGTCATTATATAATAATATTACATATATATAATTTTATTGAAATTTTTACCATCTTTTAGCTATCTTCTAAGAGCAGTTGCAAATATTTATAAAAAAATAATTTCACCACTTCTGTGAATTGAATTTCAAAAATATGACAGAAATTATTGAAGTTAGTAAGTAAAGTGTGGTTTAATAAGATGAAAATAATATTTGCTGAATAGTAACTGTTGACCTTTAATTACCATTATTTAAATTAAATAGGGTAATTAAAGGTAATAAATTATATTATAGTTACCCTAACACTTGTCCAAATTATATTGGATAATTTAATTTCGACCAAAATAAATCATAGGAATTTAATATGATACATTTTGTCCACCTGGATTAGATTATAACATTTATTGTTATTTTATTTAAAGAATAGATAAAAGTATTAAATTCAATGTTTAATAAATAAACTATTTTTAATATAAGGTTATACTTAAGATAAATTCAACTATAATTATTCATTAGAAAGCTAAAAAAAATTCATACATAGTGGAATTTTATTTATAATTTTTAGACATTATATAATTAAATTTATTTATGACACAATAATGATGTATTAATTACCTTATTAATGAATGATTAAAATAATTGATACTATAAATATCAAAATAAGTGTAAATTGAGACTTATGACAAATTACACAAATTATATTGGTTATTATGATATTTAATGGTTGATTAAATAATTTTTTTCGAATTTATAATGTTGTAATGACTTTTACAAAAACATAATACCAAATAGTGTCAGAATTAAAATAAATGAGTTTTTAAAAAAAAATACATTATAATTAAATGATATAATATTCCTAAAAATATAAAGTTCAGCCAAAGGACATAGATAATGTTATATATATCAATAATTAACATCTTGGGGTTCTTTTGGATTTTATTGTATGTTTAGTAATAATTTATTATAATAATAAAATAATACATGATAAAGGTTAAACTATTTTAGTAAGAGTTAAATCTAGATGATAAGGTTAATATGGTGAAGAAAACATGTATAAAACCTATTGGTTGAGAGGTTTTCAACCCTTACCCAACTTATCCAAGGAATGAATCATTTTGGATCCATTATGAACTGCATATGGTTGTATAATAAAATAATATATCAAGCTTTTCCTAAAGTGATCATCACCTCTCTTATAAAAGGGTACTTACCATTATTTCATAATTACACCAACAAATCCATTTTTCTCAGCAAAAACCTGACTAAATATCCTACCAACTACCCTTTCTTATAGGTAGAGGCCTTACTTTAGTCAGAAATACATCACAAGGAGCCATTTTGATCAACTCAAGATGAGGTAATAATTTCACCACCTCTTTCAAATATATTTTTTCCTTCCACATCCTATTTCATTCTTGTTTCCATACCAAAATAATAACTACATTAACTTATACATACTGTTATTTTATTTTAAATATGTTACAACCATATTCATTATTCTATTCATTATATGGATGACAAGTCACCATACATGCATACGTATGGCTTACCGTCTCCACGTCGTGTTGTAGTTGGTTTTCAAACACTTCATTTTTTGTATGGATATAATAATGAGTATAACATATTTAAATAATAAACATAACTTGTTAATTATTATTTTTATAATTTATTCCATCAAATTTCATTAGATTTCATCATCAATAGAATGAAATTGTCTCTCGTGCGGATGTACAGATTACTGTCTCTACAAACGCGATGAAATTCATTCCCCATAATAAACTTTAATGAATAAATTTCATTTTATGATTATAAATATTGTTAATAACTTAATATCATTTTTTATATGAATCAAATACATCCTACCCATAACAAACAATGATTACCTAACTAATCATATAATAGAAAACGAATAAGTTAACACTAGAAACAATTATACTACTGAAATATTATTAAAATTGAAATATTAGAAGATCAGAAAAGATATAAATATATATGTATATAGTTTGTGCATAATTTAAAAAAATTATTTAACTATTATACATGAGGTTAACGTACCCTTGATCAAGTAAAAGTACAAGGTAAGGGTTAATTATATAATCTCTTCATTATCTGAGGTTGTTTATACGTGAGTATCTACTGGAAACTCTTTATCATTCAAATATGTGATTTTTTAAAAATATTTCAAATTTTTTTTAATATTTTCTAGACTATGGGTTAAATTAATTTATACCCTTGATTTAATTTTCAAAAAAATTATAAGGGGTTCTTTCCAACATTTTCCAAACAAGGTCTTCTACGACATTTTCAACAAAATTAAGGAAAGAAGGTTTTTTAACTTATAGAGTGGGTGCGGCTATTTTTTTCAATTATAACACCTTAGAAGATTCCCTTACAATAGTATAATAATATTTTATAAATAAATGTTTTCTTTTATAGTTACATGAATTTTAAATGGTCTCAAAATTGAAAGAGATATTTCTGCCAAACAATTTTGATTTCATCTATGTCAATATCTTCTGATGGATTTTAAACATGTTTGATGCTGATGGGTGGAGCCGGCTATAGCTTATCGATGCATCGGTAGGTCTCATGACTAAAACTAGTGTCTTGTAACAAGGCACAAACCTATTCTTATTATTTGTCAGGGATGGAGACCATGACTATTGTAGGAAACAATTTTTGTATAAAGTTGTATTTGTTGTCAATAGTTGTCAATAATGATCAAAATAAAGGAGATCAAGAAGTACTCCAATGAAATGGAGGAATGGATATTCATATGATTGTTGTACAGATCATAAGTTCAAAGAACATGTGTCAAAGGTGAAACATTTTTTACAACAATGGAGAAGTGAGGTATAATCCATCTGAGGATGATTAAATAAGAATGGGGTTTTGATAAAGTCCATGAAATTCTGCATGATTGCATGAGAACCATGAAAGAGACTTCTTGAAGAATTGAATCATATGTTTTGCATGAAGTAGATAATGTTGGTTGAAGAAGAAGAAAATGTGCAAGTGATTGGAATTCTAAGATGTCCATGTAGGGATTGGAATTCTGAGATGGCCATGCACATCACATTGTCACAGAAGATGATGATGCTAAAGTTGTTCCTTCAAGGAATATATATAACGATAGTGAAGTTTGTGATGAAAACATAAGGGTTGCTGAAGGATACAGATCACTGAGAAGAAGTGTTTTTGAGGTGATCATGCTTGTTGAGAAAGCAAAAAAATGACATACAAATTTGTTGACAATGGAGATTCCATGGTGGCATTTCAAGTTCAAGGGCTATAGTTAATGATCCATGTTTGGTCAGAGAACGTCGATAAAGGAATGGATGATCTGGGGGTGGTACAAAAACAACAGTATTGAAGGTGGAGCTGTTTCCCAGTGTTTACCAAATTTTTGGGCCTCATAATCGGAAAATGAAGACATGGATTGTCTGCAAAACTAGGTTCACACAAAAAGAAAATAGTGCACGAAAAAAAGAGGAATGTGCGAAATACTTATGTTGGGCGTGGAAAACATTGAGATGTGTGAAATAGGGGATCAAGGTTTTTCGTGCAAATAGTTTTTCGAAATCAGATTGGTGAAAAATGGAAAATGCATGGGCTGCGCGGAAAATAAGGGGTGTGCGCAAAATTCATGATTTGGGCGCGAAAAATAGCGTGGTGCGCGAAATAAGTGGAGTGACGTTTTTCACGCAAATAGTGTTTCAGAATCAGAACGTTGAAAAATGGTAATGGCATGGGCTGCGTGAAAAACCAGAGTTATGCGCGGAAAAATGGGAATGTGTGTGAAAAAAATTGTGTGTGTAGAATATATGTGTGAATTTTTCACGCAAGTAGTGTATCGAATCAGAAATAAAGAAAATCGGCAAAAGTAAGAGGTGCGCAAAAAATCAGACATGCTTACGCCATGTGTGCGGAAAATCAAACGGATGCGTGTAATGTTGGTTGTGTACAAAATGTGGGTTTGAAGTTTTACACGCAAGATATTATTTATGTTCAGAATGATGAAAAATGTCGAAGTAATGAGATTCTCAAAAAACCAAGGTGGCGCGCGAGAATAAAAGGAAGGTGCACGTAATTCAAAGAACTGAGAGACAATTTTACGCGCAGGAAGGGGTTTTACGCGCATGATAAAAAATGCCTATAAATATAAGGTTAACCCTTCTCATTGAAGGAGGCTCGACAATTAGAAAAATCTTGAGCTCTGATGCACGGAATAATTGAGGTATAGAGTGTTGCGCGAAAAGCTGAAGGGTTGTGCAAAAAAGAAGGTATTGCGCGAAAAAGGGAAGTTCTCCGAGAAAAAGACGATTTACGTGAAAAGCCTTTTTCACGACAAAATGTATTTTTAAGCGCAAGGTTTTAATTTTACACGCAAGACATAAGAAAGGGTGTGCGAAAATATTTGGGGGTCCCACTGGCCTTTGACAGGTGCTTAGCACTCTCAAATTTTTTTTGTGAAGATGGTAGAACAGTGAAAGATTTGGTTTTACAAAGATAATTAGTACCACGCACAAAAGACTAGTGTTTAACACCCTCGTTGTGCTTTGAGAACAGAAGAAGAACAATTCGTGCAACTAAACTCAGATATGCACAGAAATAGGGGAACATATCAATACACTCAGGTGTTAGTATTGGGAATCAAAGGATGTGAAGAAGAAGATTTAGTGGATTCAGTTATTTCACTAAAGGAGAAGATTGAATACAAAAGGGCATAAACTCAGTACTCTGATGCAAGCATTGTTTCATGCTGAAAAAGAGACAAACACTTCAATGCAAATCTATTGAAGAGACCTTCACATCTATAAACTGAGTGGGACTTTACCAAGGGCAGTGAGCCAGGGGGAGTCAACGAGAGTGACCCGAGGGATGCAATGAGATATCCCTGAACTTTTGTAAAGGCAATGAGCCTGGGACAGAGTGATTGTGCACAAACAATTGTAATCTATAGCTAGTGAAGCATAGTGGATTTTTGTATGACCGACAACCTGTCGAAGTTTGCTCCTTGGATGTAGCCCTTTGCGGTGAACCAAGTAAAAATAGTTGTGTCATCTCATTGCATGTGAATGTTTCATTACTAATCATATCCATCATATAGTTTTAATCAGTTCCTACCAATGTGGGAACAAGATCCACAACTTTAAGAAGAAAAATTTGACAGCCTGATTCACCCCTCCCATCTCAGGGTATCCCGGGGTCCTACAACTATGTGGTTATGATGCCCGACAATATACATTCCATCATTATGAAATTGGATACTGAAAATAAATGTGATTTTCAACTAGTAGAATATCCATGTGAATATGTAAATGGAATTATTTGATTTACCTTTATCATATTATGATTAATTTTATGTTTAAAAGGATTGTTTTTTAGTCTTATACGTTGTCCTAAATTTTTATGCTTCTTTATGAAGGATTACACTATATTGTTATCTCTAATGAACTCCAAAGCTCAACCCTTTCTATGATTTATTTTTTCCAGGATGCAAAGAAGTATATTATGACTAACACGTAGGGATACTCTAAGAGAGATAAATATGTTTAATGGAGGAACAATGTTGTTGATTTTAATTTTATAATTTAACGTAAAACTTATGTTTGTATCTAGTACTTCCAATGCTACTAAACTGATCAGTCTTTTAGGATTTGATCCCTTGTGATCATGCCGGTGTTATGTAATAATGTATTGACTCTTGATAACTAGGGCCGATGTGTTAAAAACTTGATGAAGAGGTAGAAAATTATAAAATGGCCCTAGTCTAGTAGTCTACAAAAAATTTAAAATAAAAAAATTCTCATAGCCATATGGGATGGGGTGAGGTAGAATGGAGCTCAAAATTCACATAATGAGGGGGAGAATATTTTGAAAATACCCCCAGCACTATGGTATAAGGTAATTAAATAAAAATATGACCTCTATAAAGGGATGTCAATATTACATAATGTGTAAAATATCCAGGAATAATCTTCCAAATTACATCAAAGAAGAACTAATTTTCTTACTTCAACTGAATGGTTTTTTAATAAGTAAAGATGATCCTCTTATCCTAAATTGGATTACATGAAGATGAATTAACTAAACAATTTTCTTTTCAATGGTGTGACTGATGTATGATAATTGTAATATAAATATGGGAACTGAATATTGGATATTCATTCGATAATGGTCACATTCCCATCAATGTTTCACACTAAAGCATAAATAGGTTTGATAATGCATTCTGTGGAGGTTAGTAGGGTATCACCAATCCTTCATTCAACAATAATTACTGTATAGGATTTGATAACCAATTGAGGCTCTGAGGATTGTAGGAATATACAATGATCCTCATTCAGAGTTTTCGGATAAAAACCACGTAGAATTTATTCAAATATGGTGGATAACACATTGATGGAGATTTAGTTGAACAAATTCTATTATTTAGTTCAATATCCAATTTTACGGGATGCATACTTTCTATTATTTTTGTGGTGAGTATCATGTTGGATCATATTATGGGTAAGTTCCCATTCACTCTTTTAGTGGTTATGTTCCCTTCTACTATATTGGCAGGTTGGTGCATGTTTACTCATATGGTGGGATGGTGCCATTTCTCACATTTGGTGGGTCAACAACCTTTGGTTCATTTTATGGGTTAGTTCCATTAAAAACTCATGTTAATTTTTTTGTAGGATCGATGAAATAAATATATCAAGTTCTATTGAATTTTCCATTATAAGTTTACCCTTATAAACCATAATTTTTAGAAGATCATTGGAGATGAATCATTCTTAGATCTAGAGAATTAGAATATGATGGTAAGGGAAATAATTCTATTTTCATTCTTTTTCAATGAATTGGAATCATTATTTTTATAAGAATTAATCCAATTTATTCTATAGAGATGGTGATGTTCCATTGAACCAGATCATTAGGGGAGGAATAAATTTTATCCTTCCAATAATTATGTTTAATTCACCTCATCATTTTTGTATTGATGGTGAAAAAAATATTTAAATAATTACATGGATTAGATATCAATTCCAGTGTTTATTAATATGAAATTCCTTCAGTATATTAATAACATCCTCAATATATTGTTTTATAGTTGATAAGTCTCTAAAACCACTAGGTAACTTTATATATATAAGCATACTGTATAAACAATCCCACAAATTTTCCATAATGAACTTCAGTAATTGTTCATAAGGAATTATTATTTAAATTAATGTGGTCATGAATTTTTATTTTCCTTAGTATAGAGATGAATTGGAAGAGGATTTTCTGAAATAGATCATCCTTTCTAGAGATAGACCCAGCTATAAGGTAATGATACTAGGAAAAGAAGGAGCCTCCTACCAACACATTACAATTAATAATTATAAAAATAAATAGGATGAAATACCTAAATAAGGAATTATTTTCCCTGAAAAATAAAATTAATTGGAGGAAGGAAATGATAATGAGGAATGAATGAAACCCCAAGAGACACATGATCTCATGACCAGAAGAAGGTTATGTGAATGGTTTCATGTAGCACATAACCCATGAAAGATCTTGATTCAACTATAATAGGACTTTCTGTAATTGAGAAGGTGCCTCATAGGACTACCTATCATGTGTCAACATCCAATTAATCTCCCCTAGGTCATGTGACTTTTCAACATTTAGATGTTTCTTAAAACTCACATGACACATCACTGATGGAGTGAATTATTATCCTCAATAGAAATCAAGAAAACTCTTAAGATCCAAATCCATTGAATAATAATAAATTGAAATAAAAATTGGTGGAGGGATTATCCTCTAGTGGTAAAATAAATCATTGAATGAACCCCTTAATATCCACATTACACCATAAAAACCCGTCAACTAGTCCACCTCCTTGCGTGGTCTTAAAACTCATGTTACATACTAAGTTTGTCTGTAGAATGATCTCACTGGAATCCTTGACAATGATATCTTGATATCACGATGTCCCCTTGATGATCCAACTTTGTCTCATGAATAGTTCCACAAAAGTCACATGAGATCATGTGAATGCATTTCAACAAGCTCGCTAATCTTGTGAAGCCCTCAGAAATACCTTTCTAACAATATTGATGTCTATCAGAATGTTCACATTAATGAATAAGACCTCATTAATCTTAAATATTGTAGTAAATGAGGTGCTTATGGGATGATGACATGGTTTCTGTATATAAAGCGACATTCACATAGTGATTTATGGAGGTAACTCACAATGATGTGGGACACTAAATCCCTCTACCGACTAAATATTGAATTTTAATGATATAAATCATGAAAATATATAGAATAATGAAGGTAGAAATCAAAATAAATTCCCCTCTCTAGACTCAATGAATTCATTTTCCTTTTCCAACCAGACACACAGGTGCACCCAAGCACAAGAGAATATTTTTAGAGTGGTTCATCTCACGACTAGAAAAGCTACCCTTCATGTAGGATATATGTAATAACTAGAGTGATCATGACACAAACTTGAATCAATTTTCATGATCAATAATAGATCACGAATAGGAAATATGGTAGGATATGTTAAGAACGTCTTATATATCTTCACAATTACATGACACTTGAAAGAAGATAAAACATAATAAATATAAGGAATTCGAAATATGAAGGCTAGGAAAAATAATAAAGGAAGAAAGAATTATGTAAAGAATAAATACACTGATCCTTATATACTTTTCGTGAACCAACATGGACATATGAAAAAATTATGAAATATCTTCCAAATCTCACAACAAACTTTGGAATAATATTTTTTTCATGTAATGTCCTTCAGACATGCCAATGCAAGTCAAATGGAACCCCTCAAGAATTACACATATGTCTCATGAATCCCTCTAGAATCACCATCCCATCCACTCCATGTCCTTCATACATGTATCCAGACTCAAATGGAAACACCAATTCATATTAGATGAGTCCAACAGTAGAACATGGGCATGTTAGTTAAATCTCATGATGCCCTTTGGGAATGCCATCCAGATCAAAGGATGTATTGTAGATAGGTTGTCCAAGACATTGGAAACCCTACATGAAATTACGCACTAACTCTTGAGATTCCCTTCATTTGCATCAACTAGATCTCTTGATGATGTGAGTTCGTGTCATCTAGATCATGCGAAAACAACTAGACAAGATCATGTGATGGCTTCCGGGATCACCTTACCATGTATTGCGATGTCCAATAGACAATTCATCCTTGATCAAGTGATGACCCTAAAACATGCCATCTAGGATATGATATTTCCCATAGACAATATAACTAGATCATGTGACTGTATTTGGACATGTCTTCAATATTTCCACACATGTACATACATCCTCTGTCATGTCAAAATAGATAATGAAATTATGTCAAGAAAACGGTCAATCATGACTGGAAGGGAAGAAGGATGGGTCAAAAGGAAATACTAGGTAATCCTAATGATTTATAACTCTTTCTATCCTTTATGTGTAATCCAAAAATAATGGGAAACATCATTGTGTAAGGCCCAAGTAGAAAAATTAAACAATATACATTACATATAAGTTGAGAGTTTGTGTGTAATATATAACAAACTAAAACATAATGAATATATTTACTTCAGTAAACATGATACATAAGATGCCTCTCTAAGGTCCAATCTTTATATTGATATTTTAAGGGCTTCCTCAGTGCATAAGTCACGCATCCAGGTCATATATGAGTAGAGACTATGTGTATTCCCCCACCAAGGTAACTAGGATGACGTTGATTGCTTTTATAATCAAGATACATAAGACTCCTTCCTAAGTATCAATCTCTATATTAAATCATCCTAGGATATTCCTAGTATATAATTTCTACATCGACAAGATATGCGACTGATTATCTTCAATCACATATTTCTCACATTTAGCATAACTACCATGGGCATAGGGAGCCGTAATGATCATATCATTAGTGATTCAATCATGATAAGGGAATCATCCATTTGTAGATCCTCACTAGAATTATAATATAATATGTTACACATATAAAGGAAAAACTAGTGTGTAATCCATGACCAACTAGTTGAACTATAAGAATAATATTTCCTACAATAAATAGTATACATTGGACACCTTCCAAAGGGAAAATACAAAAATAAAATTGGAATCCCTCTTAGTGTAAGACAAAACATGTGTCCGTCATTTCAACTATTAGGAACTAATCATTCCATTGGGTTAATCATTTTACATCAACCATCAGAATACTAAGAAATTGGTTGAACTATGAGGACTGTGATTCCTATAAAAACTACTATATATTAAATGCCTTCCTAAGGCCTGAGCCTGAACTCAAATGGGAGTCCCCCCATATTTTAATTCCCTACATTTATACTATATTCCAACCATTATAACCCAAAATGTCATATGGGTTGATCAGTCTACCATAACCATAAGATGACTGAGAAATAAACTGAACTATAATGAATTTTATTCATGACATAATGAGGATATGTAGGTTACCTTCATGAGTCTTGACCTCATATTAAACATACCTAGGGTTTTCAAAATACTTGAGACCACACATCCATATGCAATGAGGTTTATAACTTTCTCTACATTGTTTCCCACACTAAGTATAGATCACATGGTCGTATCGAGTAGAAATGAACACAACATTGGTGTCATGAATCACCACAAGTATGGGGAATCTCAGTATGTAATCCCCGAAGAGTTTTATAATATAAATATCCATAATACAAAGTCATTTTCCTTGGGGACATGACCAAGGATGTGACAGAACTATGATAACTCTAATTCCTATTATAAATAGTATGTGTAGGAGGTCTCTGTGACAATAAATCTCAAATATCTAGTTCCCTAGATCCTACACATATGTCATATCCATATGATTTTATAATTAAATACTATAATGAACTAATTGGATTTTGATTCCTAGAATATACATGTTATATAGGAGTCCTCATAATGGTTCAATCCACTCCTCAGAATGTTAACCACCTCCCTACATGGTAAAAAATTACTAGGTTCCTTCTTATGGGGATCAATGTATAAAAAAGATATTCATTAATGTAAAATGAATGAATGAATGTTGAAACAAATAAATGAATACAACCATGAGATGCCCTTATTTTTACAAAAAAAGACCAGCCCAATAATTTTTTTGTTAGGATAACCAGTCCCATATTGTGAATAGAATATGATTTTTGAACATGTGTTAAATCTACCAGATATTCCTAGAGTAGAAAACCATCTCCCTCTAAAAAGGGTGTGATGATACCGACCTCTCATCCTCTCAACCCATGCGAGTCCCTAAGATTCATTGGGTCTGAAACCCCAAATCAACCAACAATATTTTGAGATAAGGTCATTACACAATTACCGATGAGGGAATCATTGGAATTTTCCATTAAGAACAAAATACGTGACCCAACATTAGCGATTTTGGATGACATAAAAATTCATAATCTACCCCAAGGACGAACAAAATGCACAATGATGTCTTCTCTTATATGATGAAACAAAAATGGGAGTCATGATAAGAATATATTAATAAAAATATTATTGGTTCTTTATCCATCAAGTGATTATTTTACACTATAGTAAAATAAATGGTGAACTCGATGTGAATCTATTAATAATAATGATATTAGATTATTATCTTCCAGGATATTTTTTCCATCCATAGGAAAAAAATTTGTTAGCCTGGAAAGAATCTATTCAATAAAAGAATGATATATTGATCATGATTTAAGACAATTTGTTGGAAAATCAAAATAATATTATATGTCTGAAATAAATATTAAAGATGATCCTCTATAACTAGGGTTCTTGTCAAATAAGCCCATCCTCTCTATGACAAGTCCACATGAGCTGAATGGTCAGACATAGAATAAATGGATAGTTGTGTTAAACATGCTTATCATAATGAAAAAACATTATTCCAACAATATTTTACTAATAACTAACCTTGTTCATTTTATTCTTCATGATTATAGATATTTCTATCATTAATATCATCCTGATCTGAGACAATGACTTCATCTTATGACGACCATTCCAGTAAATCACTGCTGGATAAAAACCCTGTGTGTAACATAGTGTTATAACCATCCTGATAGCTTCAATGTTTAGTGGAAAACATAATGGTCTATTAATACCACCAACATGGTACAATACCACCCATCAAAGCTAATGATGAGAGTCTCTGAGAATGAAATATGACGGATCCTCATTATACAGGGAAATCTATAGCTATGTTATGGGACCTCATTTCTATAACCAACCACTTTGATAGATTATCCAAAAATCATAACAGTCAACACATTCAATATATGATGAAGGTGGAATAGGAAGTGAAATATGGCTCCCAATCAGTTTTTGATTCATTGGGGATGGACACTAGAGACATTCATTGCCAACATCGTCCCACCTATACCCACTCATTGCCTACTGAGGGTACCACCTGATACAGTTAAACTAATGATTCCCATGGATCAAAAAAAGAAAGAAGCATAGATTGAGAAAGGATCTGGATAATCATGAGTGGGATAATGTCCCCAATTCTGCTGATGTTTCCCACCAATATATTCCATAAGTTACCAGTGAGGAGGCTCATATTTGTGATCACCCATAACAAAGATGTGGGCATTTTCCCACAATAGTGATGGTGGATGTGAATATTCCAACATCTATGAGTAAAGACCTTTGGAATATTCTAGAGGATATATGAGGAAATAAGTGGGATTATATACCATTTTTAATCTAAGACGTACTCCATTAATAATTGAGATGAAATATTTTCAAGAATATATCCATACACAATAATTTATAAAATTTTAATTCATCTTATGCGTAGATAAAAAACTACATCAATATATATTGGAATGGGTAAAAATATAGTGATGGGGGAATATTAATATCTCTATAGAAAAGGATATTATGTAGTTTTTTTTATAAAGTATGAACACATTATTTCTCACATCTAGAAGGATTATAGGAATATTTCAGTAAAGGAAAAGGCGTCAGAGTGGTCTCATGATACAGTTCTAAAAGGGGATCACTAGGTGAGAGCATAATATGCCTTGGGACAAGGGAAGATGATTAGCAAAAAGGTCTGTCATCATATTCCAAAGGCATAAGATAATGATTGTTTTTCCATTCTAGATGGGGCTCATCAAGTGAGAGGAGAACGTTCCATGGGAAAAAAATCATATTCCCATTGAGAAATTATATCGACATTATCCAAAGTACATGGATCATGAATATATCCATGTTCTGGTAGGGACTAGCCATGTGTGAATAGAATATGCCTCATGATAAGATCATGTTATTCTTCCTGTGTTTTCATATAATATTTTAGTAGATCAAGGAAGGGATGTACACTTCCTACTAATAGTGACGAAATACAACAATAGTATAATTTTAAGACAATACATATAGAGGCTCATTAATCTTCTCCCATTATAGAGTTCCATTGGGATAATCCAGCATGGAATGCATATTTAGAATAGGATCATGTTCTTTGTTAAACTGGGGCTCACAATGTAAGAGCAGATAATGCCTCCGGGTAGGGTCGTATTCCGGCCATAAAAGACTAACAACTTATTCCAAAACCTGATGGTTTGGATCAGATTCCCATACTGATTGAGGGTCACCATGTGATAATGGAACATGTCTTATGACATGATTACATTCATTTCACTAATGGTACATATCATGGGCATATTTCAGGAGCTTCTAAGTAGAAGGACCATACACTAGTTTCACTATAAATTTATGAACAAGTACCTAGAATCATTTATATAGTACGCTCATATCTATACACAATTTCAAAATATAGGTCATAATGATCTTACCACGATTTTTATCTAGACCCATATTCATAAATTTCTCAATGATTGGTGTCATTGAGACAATTTCAGAAACATTATCAACAACCCAAGGGTCTATCAACTCTTTAACTAAAGTATAGGAGGATCATTACCAAAATATCCATCCTCATGATAGATTGGAGGTGTATCACACGGACTGTCCTCTTAACATACACCATGGTCACCCTCATGATGATGATATGTCCAACAGATAAGGAAATCCCCCCTTTCCTATACATCTTTATATAGAGGGGTGTTCAAAACACTGAATTCTTCGTATAGATATGTTCTAGAAACCTTATGATCAAAAACATGTATTTCCCCATCAACTTACAACAGCATTCCAATCTAGTTAGAATGACACCCTTCGAAAAATTTTCTTTGTTATGAATAGATGGAGGAATGTATGTTTGTTGAATAGGGTTCTTACATTGATCTATGGAGATTGTTATCCAGAATAAACCTCCCCATTAATTACGAGGCCCTCACCAGTTCAATAATTGAGGGCCCAGATGATCTAGAAAATTATTTGGGATTTACCTACACCAATATCTGTTGGATTCTTATCAGCTAATAAAGTATATATATCTCCCTAATCTTAGATATGAGGTTGATTGTCCAAAAATAATGATATATTATTATCTTCTAGACCTAGAAAGTTTATTCGCGGTCTTGAATGAAACATTAGAACACCACCAAAACAATGTACAACATGATTTCCACCATTTCATAATATTCCTCTGTAGTGCATCAATTAAGCCACATCATGCATCTATATTTGAGGATAGTGAAGTTATAGAGCATTAAATTTCATAGCACCCTTATAATTGCTAAACAATTTTGATATGGTGTCCTCTAATGATTTAGCCTCCAAGAAAATTATGTGATTGGGTATCTCTCAGGCCAGTTGTTCAATACAACAGAACCCACCATTTCAAAGATTCCCATACATAATGAAAATATGGATAAAACATCCCACAAGACATCAATTAGGGACCCTAAATGCTATATAAATTCATTTCAAACATGAAATCTAATGTTCTGATCAACCAAACTACATCCCATTATCAATTATTCCCACCATAGTCAACCATCCATCCTAGATACAACAAAAGAACAATTGTGACACATCAGATAGGCCATAGTATCAACTACCATGACAACCATCGAAAAGGAAACCCAACTCTCTAGGGTAGGTGAATATCTACTTTGTACTCCTCCAATCATATCATCAATTCCATTGAAGATTTAGGACATATAGGAAAAAGATAAAAAAATACCAAATTACATTGGTTGGGGGAATTTAAATCTCAATCCACATCACTAGATTCGTCATGCACAAAAATGGTCCATGTAAATCAAAAAGGATTTTAGATAAACCCCAGAACATTATGTTAAATGGAAATATTACTCTAGAACATTTTGTGTCTTTATTTTTATCATCATTATATACATAGGAATATATAGATCTCCAATATGAAGACCATCTATAATAATCAATTGAAACATTTCCAACCTCTAATTGTGGTATAGACTGTCATAGGGTGTTTTCTATTATAGAACTAAGTATTCCTTGATTCAATAATCATATGATATGTAGTGACATAAGGATATCCAAAATAAGGCATAGATATAACAACTGACAATAAAATAATGCTCCCCAAACTGCTTAGGGGATCAGTCAAAAAAGCCTTTTTCCGTATATGAGACATATCTACATATGGATTTCTCTTTCACAAAATATATTATGTAACTGTTTTCACATCTATTCCCACATCGTCACTATATTATGTTAAAATTCTAGTAATGAATCAACGTCTCATTAAATTAAAATATAACAAAATAAATCATCACCACATGCTGATAAACTACACTACAATAGTCATTACCACATGATGGAAAAAAGAACAGAAAACGGCATTACTATATGATAATAAGAAACAAAGAATCAAAAAAAATCCCCTCTACATGATTTGAAATTTTTTTGACCATTGTCTATTTTTATCCCTTACCAAAGGACTATAAGATCTTTACCCCTATCAACCAGATTATGAGGTGTATCCAACATCCATTCAATCCGATTGAACCATAAATCACACTTCATGTCTAGAGTACCTCATATTTCAAAATCATTATATGGCCTTTTATAAGGATACCTAGATTCATTTGACCCTTTTTATGAATATACATGTATGCATATTGATCATTCATATGTTTCGATGGTCTTCAACCAAATGTTTCACTCTACAGAAAGGGATTTCATATCCCTGTTAGCCTTGAAATCACCGTCGTAGAACTCAACATCATAGTATAATATGAACTCCACCCAGTATGATTATCAAATATAATTAATCATGACTTAATAACATTGATCAATGAATTAAAATATTTTCACATTTTTCATAGAAGGATGTTATAGTGCTCTTAATACATGGTATCCTATTTAGGCTCCTATGTATCATTCCAGATATTATGTCCTTGTGAATAATGATAGCCAACTACCTGAACATTGGTTAAATATGTATAACCTTAATCTCTATCCCATAATGGTCTACCTCACATGAAAATAAACTGCAAGAAAAAGAGAAAATAATTTAGTGTGGAAATACAGAAAGGGAGGCATGATAGAAGTCTGCTCTTCACTTGCTAAAATCATCATATCGAGAGTTTTGGAATTAAATAGGGTGGAAATAAATAAGAAATAAATATCATAGGGAATACTTTGTATCCCAAATAAAATCCATGAAATTCACATTAAACCCCATGGATCAAAAAAAAATTGGAGTAATGATTTTTCACATCTCATAATTATGAAGATATATTGATTAGGAGGTGACAGAACATTTATGGTTCATAAACTGTTCTCTGATATTATACTTTCCAAAAATCACAATTCATAATTTGTGTGCATCTAATTACGAAGTTCTTCCATTACCATTGGAAAAGAAGAATCTATGACTTTATTTTGATTTGGTTTATTCGCAATATGATTGTACCATATCACCCTCAAAACCTGAGCACTTTTAACCATGATTTACAATCTTAATACCTAAATATTTAAGAGTATTCGATATATGTGACGTTACGAAAATTTTTATTGTACCCTTTCCTAATTATTGAATGTGACACTCCATTCATGAACATTTGATGAACCATACCTTCTGATAAGAAACCACAGGGAATAGGGATCAATATTTAAAATCATTAAATGAACTGTACTAGGGTTATATAACCATTTCTAGGTTGCTTTTCATCCCTACCCAATATCATAGTTTAGACATTTTAGTCTTAACAAATCACTCTTGGACCTAAAAACTATTTGAGATCATATGTTTTCCATGATATTAATGAAAATGAGTTTTAACATACCAACTAATGTTGTATTCTTCTTTGAGTCAATTAACATTAATCCTTACGATCCCTAGAAACACCATGGAGGAAACTATAATCTCATGGTGTTATGGGTATTCCTCGATGTGTTTACTGCATCCGATTTTCATGGACTCAAACATTAGTGTTATGAATTATATCACCCAAATTCCATCTATCAATATAGGCCTAATATAACGACCCATACTTTACATACATTTATAATACTTCAAAATTGAAGCACACTTATTACAACATATGACAAAACCACAAAGGACCGTATAGGTATAGTGTCTTTAGAAACTGGGAAACATAAACAACTGGTTCATAAATCTTCTACAGTGTCTCCCATTTGTTTCATCATATCTAGGGTACCTTTTAGAATATTCTACTTAATATCCATCTTCCTGACCTGGGGAAAAGAAAACATACAAAAAAGGGTGAGCTCAAATGCTCAGCAAGGGCAAATAAAGGAAATAAAAATCATATCATATCTTTTTGAAAATCATAACCTGCAAAAGAGATCATAATATCTTAACATGGAATAAATCATAGAATTGAAAATGAGATCCCCATAATCATAACATAAAACTTGAAACTTTGTGGCATGCACACATAATCATGGAAAATCATTTCTTGTTAGTCATGACTCATTGCCAAGACTATCTTAGCGGACAAAGTCCATTTCTGAACCGAGTTCACGCCTCGTTTTAGTCCTGTATCACTGAACCGAAATAACCTTCTATTCCAGCCATGTCTATCTCATTAGATATAAATCTTTACCCAATGAATTGGAGGGAGATATAGGTCCCACCCATCTTATAATTAATCCTTTCTTATGTGTGCCACATAATCATAAATCATACATCATCGAATAACACATGTAACAAAAATGGGATTCTTGAAACATCATGACATCATAAAACAAACCATATAAGGTAAATGACTTCATAAAAATAATTCCCTCACAAAATAATCAAATCAATGTAATAATAGGGATAAAAACAGAACTCTATATTATCTTATATGGAAAATAATTTTGATAAAACATTTGAACTCCATTCTTGAGGAAAATATCCTTTGTACTTCAAAAACACTTTTCCTTTCTTAAAATTTCATAAAATTCTAAACTAAAAGAATTTGATTAAAAATAAAATTGAAAACTTTTAAAGGAAGCTTCTTGAAAATAATGTTTTAAAAATCCATTCATGCCATATAAGTTAAAAAAACATTCTTCGTACTTTTGTCGGAAAAGTCAAAAAGTACCTCGTACGAAAAACGACAAAATATTCCTTTCATATCCTTTACTAAAAACTCACCGAAGGGTAAGATTGGAATTAAAAAATTGTAGGTGGATGGAAATAATATTACATATTGAGTAAACATGGATGTGGATGATAAAATACACCCTAGTAAATACCAAAGTATAAACAATCTCGGATAAAAATGAGATTGTGACATTTCCCTTACCTTAGGTCCGATTTTCTTTGTACGTGTCCGATGCTCCTGTATAATGGTTTAAATAATGTTATTGACTTATTCCTGAATCATACATATTGATATGATATCATATATGGTCATATTCTTAGCTTCTTGTTAGTAATATTTCATTGTTACTTGTTACTCGGGTCTTTATTGCCTTTTGTTCTTATGCGTGTTTTGCCGAATAAATTCCTATTCTTATTTTAAGGTTATATATACCTTATATCCAGAATGGTATTAGTGTAACATATATCATATTTATTCATTCAATTCATTTATATAATTACTATGTAATTATGATCATGTAGAACGAGTCGAATCACATCGTGGAGACGGTATTCCGTACGTACGCATGAGTGATGATATCGTTCCTATGATCGTGGAATTGTATTGGAGTATATATATATTATTTCAGTATCAATATTACTTTATAATAATCATAAATAGTTACTCATTACACCATTATACCCATCCTTGTAAGGTGATGGTGGAAAATAGATTACACCACGGCGTGGAGACGGCATTCTGTATGTACGCACGCGCGGTGATTTCATTTTTCCGTAGGATGTATAGAAGGTGAATTAGGGTCGTTTCATATTTATAATAACATATAAGTATGTAAGTAATACTGATGTTATTACTTTATCATGAAACAACTAATGAAGAAGAAGTTGAAGAAGAAAGAAATTGAAAAGATCGGTAATGGATATTACCTCTTCTTTGGAACGCTTCTTTGAATCCCCCACTTAGGGAACTAACATTGGTCTTTGAAGAAGAACAGGACCTCTAGGATTATTCTAGGGAAGTGGAGAGGAGAAAATTTCAGGGGTTGGAAGAGCTGAGTGCTCAAATTTTTGTGAGGAGGAGGGGGAGGAGGTGCCCTTTTATAAGGGAGGAGAGGGGCACCTTAGAAATATCTCAAAATATTATTTTATATTAAAGTCAAAATCGGTTTATAATGGTTCCAAAGGGTCTTATTTCGAAGGTAAAGTGGGGATGGGTAGAAATCATATCAACCAATAGGATTTAGACAAGTTTAGGTTATTATTTTATCCTTATCAATTAGATTTAACTCTAAGTTAAATAATTTAACGTTTACCGTGTCTTTTTGTTTTCTTACACTATATGGTTAATACACTTACTATAACATGCCAAACGAACCCCAGGTTGTTTATTATTAATATATATATATCCTTATATAAGTCATTTGGCCAATCCTTATATTTTTAGGAATAAAATAACAATTAATAATATAATATTTTATTTAAAAACTATTTTGTGTCAATTTTGTCACTATTTGATATATGATTTTTGTGAAAGTCATAACAGAAATATATGTTCGAACCAAGTTGATTAAATCAACACTAATATTTTATAATAACCTATAAAATTATTTTAATTCATACAAAGTCTCAAATTACATTTATTTGGGCATTTATAACATCAATTATGTTAACATTTCCTTGAAAGGGTAATTACTGCATCATCGTTGTGTCATAAATAAATTAATTTATTAAAAGTCTAAAAATTATAAATAAAATACCATTATGTTTGAAATATTTTTAGATTTATAATGAATATTTATAGTCGAATTTGTCTTATGTATAACCCCATATTAAAAATTATTTACTTATTAAACTTTGATTTTAAATATTTTAACCCTTCTTTAAATAAATTAATAATAAATGTCCTAATCTAACCCATGTGGGCCTAAATGGTCATATTTTATTCATAAGGTTGTTTTTGGCCGAATTACACTTATCCAATAGAATTAGGATTTGTGTTATGGTAATAGTAATATCATATTTACCCCTATTTACTATTAACCGCGGTAAAAAAAGTAAAAAGTTACTATTCACCAAAAAATTATTTTTATCTCATTGAACCACATTTTACTTACTGATATCAACCGTGTCTGTTGGATTTTCGAAATTCCATTCACAGAAGCGGTAAAATTAAGTTTTATGCAAAATTCAGTTTTTAACCTACCACTTAGTGGTTTCACTATTCATCAAAAAATGAAAGTTTTCAGAAAAATACCAAAATTTCACCCTAGGCTAATTTCGGTATTCCGAATCGAAAAATGAAGTCCATTTTGAAAAATAAAATTTTTAAAATTTCAAAAAGTGGTTATTACTATTCATAACGGCTAGTTTTAATAATATTTTAATAGCATATCGTTGTTTAGTGAAACTCGGTATTGCGTACGACGCAAACTATCGAGGAAGGTCGCGATTGCGTGTAAAGTAAGCCAAGCTAGTATGTAGTGAAAGATTCCTTTGATGATATATAAAAACAAAATATTACTCATAAAAATCTCGGGTGTTACACCTAACATCCTGGGTATTTATACCGCAACCTATTTACCACCATAAAACGTCCATGAACCTTGTAATAGAGTGGAAACACCTTTATTTTGCAACTCTACTGATGCATAATGACTTCAAACTACCATCCAGAGGAATGTACTCCTTACAAGAAAGGAACTAAAATGCTAATTAGTCTTAATGATAATATAGACGAACCAAATATATTAGTATGTTTTTGGTCATTCATGGAATGTAAACACCATAAAACATGATCATCAAGTATCTTAGAGCTAGAAGTCTGTAAAACAACGCTAATAGAATGTCTAAGATAAAAGAACGTAATAATACATTTTTAGAATTTTTGATTTAAACCGACTTATAATGTAACAATAGAAGGTCCAACATAAAAGACCATAAAACTTATAAAAAATGGTCTAAGATTAAATAACCTAAACTATATAACTAGAATGTATGTTCTAGTAAAAACCTAAAGTATTAAGATAATTTATCCTAATAAAAGGTCTGAAACAAAAACTATAAAAGGACTGAGTTAAATGGCCTTAAACTAAAAATAAATAAGGTCAAATAAAAAAGTCTATAAATTAAATTGATATAAGTTCCAAGATAAAATATACTAAACTAATGTGATATAAATACTGATCTAAAAGACCCCATACTATAATGATAAAATTTTTGAGCTAAAAGACCCTAATCTATAGTGATAAGAGGTTTGAGCTAAAAAACCTAAATTACTAAAAAAATTATCATCTGCAAGAACCAAAAAATCTTTAAGGGAATTCCTTTGGCCATATAAAAAACATTTATATTCTCGACAAGACTATCAGATTTGAAAAAGTAAAGATAATTTTCCTTCTAGGACATCTATCATACTAAGATGATCTTTCCATAGATCAGGTGATCTCAAGATAACTAGAACAAATATGTGAATAAAGAATGTCATGTCTATGATAACTCTTGAGCACCCCTTCAGAACAATTTATAATGGTTTACTGTTTATATCCATACATTCCAGTTTTCATGATATTATGAAAATTATGTGTATCATTAGAAGATCAAATTATTTCTAATATATGAAATCCCTAGCATATCATGATTTGAAGAAAAAATATACCACAACATACAATGTTCAAAAGATCTATTCACTGATAGAATATAAGAGGTTGAATCTATACAATTCAAAGTATCTCCAAGAACCGGATAAAAATATTACATTAGATCATTATAATATTTGAGTGGGTGAGCTGGTAAAATTGGATAATGACGTCCGAGATGCATTAATTGAATAATGATGTGTAGATCATCTAGCATCTTATGCTACTACCCATGGATGAACAATGTGAGATAATGTATTCATTTCTAGAAGTATATTTCAATAATTTTCTATCGAGGATGACGACGTTAAAAGATAATAAATCAAGCCGGATATGTTATCTCATGTCTCTATATTTTCACATTCCATGAATTCATATGTATATGAAATCTTGATATAAAATAGTGGCTCTTCCCCAATAACCCTAATTATACAATTTTATATTATGAATGGGGAGCCTCATAGTTTAAAACATTAAATCCCCAATCATTGGTAGACATGTTTTGATGAGTATGGATAACTTGTTTCATGATTTATTATAGTGGGTTATGATCAAAACCACCCAACCCTATGTTGTCAAATTTTTTATGAAGGTGTTACCCTTGGTCACAAAATTATTACAAAGGAGTCTCAATAATTAGGTTGTAAATATTCTACTAGATCATTCTATGTCATTACAATTTTATGTGATTGATGTGCTATGCATGTCAAAAGGAGTAATAGGTGACTGAATTGGAAATAAAACAGGAGAGGATGATACAAATATCCTCCCCTAGGAAGGGATATCTTACATTGATTGTATCGAAGGAAAAATTTCATCAAAAAAATATTTCCCATTAACGAGATCTTCATCATAAATACTATTTCACTTCATTGATAAAACTCTCAAATCTATAGTCAAGTCCATTTTTAAAATGATAGAGGGGTTTGTAAAAAGATGGAATGTTCACAAGATGAACCAGTCTGTGTAGGATAGCAACTGGATAGGATATTAGCCAATCCTGACCGTAATCCTATGTAAGAAAGGTTAGAGAATTAGTGGACATAATAATGATCTCATCAACAGTGTCTTCACAAGAAAATGACATACAAAACTGGCAGGTGATCCTATGTAGTTACTCTCCATACACACCAACAAAAGAAAAAGGGTATAACCTTATGGTGAAACCAAATTAATGTAAAAACTGATTAGGTTTATAGAACCAAAGATGATCTGCTTTTCCATCATGGATACAAGATCCCCGGATGATGGAGATATCCTGTATATCCTACCATTAATAGTTCTTCTTCAATTGTCAAATATTAGCCTAGTTTGTGTTCGATTAGGGTGAAAGAACTATTTGATTCGATAAACACATTTTTAAACTCATTAGAGAATAGTGACATAACCCCAACCCTATATATATTAATAAATATAGGACATGATAATGAATCAAATATTCATGTTGCATTATAGTATTCTTAACAATTGAAATCAACCCATATATATCAAAATAAAAAATTCAATGGACCATTGATCCTATAAGGGATACTTCTTTATTGAATATGGCATAGGAGTTGGTAACAAAGTGCAAGGGATAAAATATCCTGATTAAAGAACACCCCTTCAACAAGAAACACATCTATCACCATTATGTTTCAATTATTATTGTATGTACATCACTAGATAAGAATGTCTATCCCATTATGAACCTTTCTATAAATCCCTTAAACGTAAGGCTCATAGAGATCGATTAATTCATTTTATATTAATTTTATGTTTGATCCCTAGGTTCATAAATGTCCAACTATGAACATCCGCTGTCATGAAATTGCTGGGGAAGGGCACCAATGGGATTGGATAGTAGTTTGCCTAACCTCGCAGGGACAAAGAAAAATATTGATCCAGTATTAGAAGGAGATAAGAGTGTATTGTTATATCCTTAATCAGATTCTCCATTACATTGGTGAGCATGTACATCATCAAGAACCGATTATTGAAGGGGTCATATAATACAAAAAAAGTAGGGATGAAGACATCATACATCTCTCTAGAAGGGGGATATCCCACCAAGTGGATAGATGTAACATAGGATGATATCCACTTCACCATGAGACAAATGGAATGTGTTGCTTTCAAGACATGAATGGTTGATCAGTTATCGGAGAATGTCCAGATGGTGATAGATAATAAATTTGGCAATCCACATGGATTCATAGATATAGTTATTATATAATTCGTCAAAAAAATATAAGAATTGTTGTCTTATTGAAAATTACTGCAACCATTCACAATAGAAATTATCGTAAGAATATGGATCACATTTTGAACACCACATTCCACATGAAATGTTCAAATAGGAGATTAATATACTATAGCGACCTTAAGAAAAAGGATGATGAGATAAATCAAATCCATTCAGACGAATGAGAGGGTTTTTCTATATATAAGGGAACCCTTGGGATTGAAATTTGACCAGTTTTTCCTCCCCATAGATTGTAATAAATATACATTTTGAAGAATTTTACACCCAGTACGATGGAATATTGATGTCCAATAGAGGGAATGATGACATAGCCATTTAAGAAAAACCCATATAAAGAAATATGGTCTGATAAAGGATAATCATGGATCTCAAACAATAGAAACCCCTTTAAAAATAATTATCATAACACACATGGTATTAAGGGTAATCATTGATATTTATAGATATCATGTCCGTATTATTATCCAAACAAATATGGGCAAAAACTGAAACTATATGAAAAAAATGTAAGTGTCAGTTTTCAGATAGATAAAATGATGTCCTATCAAGGAAAAGACATGAAATTATAGAAAAATCATGCACATCAGATTAATTATAAAATTGATTAGTGAATCACATAAAGGACTCATGAACCTCTAGACTCTTAAAGATCTGGTGTACAAATATAAACTAGAAAGGCATCATGCAATCACATGAACCCTCAGAGGACTCATAGTAGCATGACATAGACATCGTATCATGACCCGTAGGATAAGAAATGGATTATACGATCATGATAGAAGATCATACAGAACACTAAAAATAATCTTAGCTGCATGGAATATTTTCAAGAATTTAATAATGATTAGTTCATTTCTTGAGACAGTTCTTTTGAAAATGAGGTCTTGTGAATAATTTCTCGCAAAACTGGTTCGCAAAGAAATCTTGTGATCAGATCTTGTGGGAATGTCTTTTCAGGATGTTATGTGATAAAAATAGAGTGAGAGGGATTTGTAAAGTGATTATTTGTTGAAGGAATCCATATACACTCACATATTTTCAAGGCATCTTGAAGAATACCAAAAATCACTTGACATACCAAGTATCAACCAAGATACTGATTTGTGATATTGTGAATGTCTAAGGTGGGAATTTACATTCCTCTAGACTATGCCCTTGTCCCGATATATGTCACTCCTGAGTGGTGGGGGTGTTTAATGTAACTATCTGAGCCTTGTAAAAATAAAAAATGAATAAATTCCATATTATGATTAATATTTTCTCTACAAAAAAATGATGAAGGAGAACATGATAACATAGAGCATGTGAAACTGTTGGAGAGACATGATCACATGAATCGAAAATGTCATGTGAATGGTCTAACATGGATCATATTCAATGGGAGATTCCAGATACTCTTTTATAAGTCCTTATAATCTTGATAAGGCATGCTAGGAAACTACTTATTATGTGTTGACATTAAAATAATCTCTCTCAATTCACGCGGATTCTCAACCCGGAGATTAGTAACAAACACATTAAAAAAATAATTCAAAAAATTATAAAAATATCATAAATACTGGTGCATGTTTTTGTCATAAAATTCATGAAACACATCACTGATAAGGATAATTATTTTCTTGGGAATCATTCAAAATTTTTTGACATCCCTATACATCGAAAATTATCCAATGAAAATAAAAATAAGAAGTCGTGGGAAACTATAAAAGTTGTAAATGTCATGGGACACACCACCGGTGAACCTGATGACACAGAAAATGACATGTGACATATCTATTTCATCCCAAAAAAATTCTTGGCATGGATTTCTCCTCACATGAAGAGCCTCATGTATTTCCAGGTGACCTCATGCTCCCCCAAAGGCTACAAAGTTGCAAAAATATGGAATTTTCCATGAAATGGTCATGCATCTCCAAATGTGATTTGTTAGATAAAATACACTTCATGAATATGTGAAGTGATATTATTAAAAAAACCAGATGAATCCTCAAAAGATCCCCCAAATTATTAAAAAAACAACAAAAATAAGGGAAGGGGGAAGGTGGGAGCCTCTTGTGGTCGTAAAACTCATGTGATGTGATAAGGATATCATCATCACGATCTCACGTGAACCATTGAAAAAGATAGATTAATCTCATGGAGGCAACATATTGATCCATAATTTTCTCATTAATTGTTTCAATAAAGTCACCTATGATACCATGAATACCTTCAAAAGGTTCCATGATCTCAAAACATTAATTAGATATGTCATCCTGACAATATAATAGTCTTTGGGAATGTATGGAAGATTCAACAAGACACCATTTTGATGAAAATTCTACACTAAATAAGGCATGTATAGGATTGTCTGACTATGTTTGAAAATAATGTGAAATCAATAGAATGATTTATTATGGGAAATCGTGAAGACATGTGACACTGAAGCCCTTTTCTGATTCCATCATGTATATAAATGATACATGATACTCAATGTAGTGAATATCGAGGGTGGAAATACCTATAAATAAACCACATGGTCTCAAATAATAGGTTTTCTTTTTTCTCTACCAGACGCACATGCACACCCAAAATCAGTTGAATATTACTTAGAGTGGCTGATCTAACAACTAGAGAATATTCCAATCATGTACGTTCTAGAGAAACAAAAATAGTGATAATGTTACATGAAATAATCAATCCACATGATTACTAAAATATCATGTAAAAGATTTATAAAATTATACATAAAGAACATCCCTCATATCATCTAAATAATGAAACTCTTGAAGAAAGCTATAAATAAATAAATTTAATGCATTAATAATATAATGTCTAGAAAAGGCCTACAAATGATATATTTAAGTATAAAACATATAGAATAATCCTTATTTTCTTTGTATGAACCACCCGGGACACGCATATCTATAAGTTTATCTCACCTAGATCTTTCGATGCTTTTTCTCTATACTATTTGGGTTATAAAAGTTTTCTTAACATGTAAAAACAAGTCACATGCCTCCCCTTGGGCATGCCAGCCACCTCTTGAGAAACACTCTACTATCACCATGAAATCCTCAATACGTCTATAAAAATGTCTGCAGACCCCTATGAAGGCACCAATTCATGTCTAATAAGTCTTGAGAAACAATCTCAAGATTTCCTCTATTCATGCCATCTAGATCTCATTATGTATTCTAGGGAAGTCGAATAAGAAATGAAACACCCTCTAAGACATAACACACTGACTCTCATGATTACCTTTATGAATGTAATACAACTCTCATGATGACATCAGGACATTTCTACTGGATAATTTGATTCCTTGAAGACTGGAAAACTCATATTGTGTAATTCTTCCATGATAAATCGAAAATGTTTTGTGATGTCCTATGAAATATTCATCATTCATCATGTGATGAACCTCAAAAATTCCATATATGATATAAAACATCCCTCCAAAAAGCCATTTTGATCATGATATTATAATTAGATATGTATGAAATATAACAAGACATTTCCATACATCCTTCGACATGTCAAAGAAGAAAATGAATGTTTGTCATGAAAGAATTCATGAATATTTGGTAGACAAGTATGAAAAGTCAAAAGGGCCACCATGGTCATCATATGGATTGATATCTTTGTCTACCCTAGGTGAGTAATCCTTGACCAATGAGAAAATCTAGAGTATAATCCATGACCATCAGCATAACATAATATTCTATGCATATAAGGGCGACATGAGTGCATAATCCATAATCAATTGAGCTACTACGACTCTAATTACTACCATAACTACGATGCAAAGAATGCCTCTCCTAGGACCGTGCACTATATTTACCTTTTAAGGTATGACTCAGAGTATAAGTAACATATCCAGTTTATATAATGGTAGTGTTAGTGTGTAATTCCCAACCATGGGAACTACGAGGTATCTATTCCAATGATAATCAGGATATATATAATGTCTTCTGAAACCTCTATCACCATTATAAATCATCCAATGTAAAGTCCTAGTAGGTAAGTCCTATATGTATAAGAAATGAGATTTATTATCTTCTGTCCCATATTTTTACACTTATGATTGCTCACATAGGATTATGGAGTCACAACAATCATATCATTCTAGATTACAATAGGATAAAGGAAGCATTACATTGTATTATTTGACTAATAGAATAGAATAATATTCTTTATATATTACGGAAATTCCATTGTGTTATCTCTGACCAATTGGTTGAACTATAAGGACTCTGATTCTTTCTATATATAGGATACTTAAGTCACCTACATATATAATGATACTAAACTAAAATTTTAATCCACCTCAGGGTAAGTACCACCATGTTATCAAAATTTCAAACATCATGACCTAATAATTCCCATGATCTAATCATTTTACCTCAACCGACATTGGACTGAGAAACATGTTGAACTATGAGGACTCCAATTCCTTCCATAACCAGGATACAAAGGATGACATCTAAGGTTTACTCCTTAACTCAAATGGAAATCATCCTTAGTGTCAATCCCACCATGTCTCTGGAATTCCAACCATTGGGACCTCATTGGTCTCATTGGCTAATCTTTCTAATTTATCCTTATACAGACATAGATATAAAATGAACTACAATGATTATGATTCTTTACATAGGATGTATATGTATGAAAACACTATGAGGACCTAGCCGTATGTTATGCATGAAAAGGTTTTTCCATATATTGGATCCCCTACATCGAAATGAAATGAGGATAATCACTTTATATCCTTTGTTTCTCATACTGATCAGGGAACAGATGGGCTTTTGGAGACGAAATTAAAACATCATTTGCATCATGAGTTATCAACATCCAAGGAAATAATAGTAAGTAAGCCCCAATATGTGTAATGATACAAATATACCTCATAAAAGTGATTCTACCTTACGTTTAGTTCTAATGGCATGATACAACCATGAAGACCTATATTCCATCTATAACCATAATATGTAGGAATTCTATTCGATACTCGATCTCAAATATTTGGTACCCAGTGACCACACATGTTTTCTCTCTATATGATGCTAGCCTTTATGTGTTTAATAAAGTATCAGGACTTAAATTATTACAATAATTAGTATATGGATGACACCTCATAATAGAATAATCCACGATATTGATTATTAATCACCACCCTGCATGGAAATAAATTTTGAGGTTCCCTATTATATAGAATCCATATATATAAAATCTATTAATTACTAGGAAAAGGATGAAGAACATCAACGACATAAATAAAGATATACCCATTAGATCACATACTTTTTTTGAAAAAAGATATCTGACATGTAATTTTTTTAGGGTAAAAGACCGTGTATTGGGATTTGTAAGTGGTTATTGATTGTGTATAAAATATATAATATATTATCAGAGTTGGTAATAATTTACCCCCATGAATGGGTGTGTTGAGCTTGAAGTCCCATCATCCTAAACAATTTGAGTCTGTAAGAATAATTAGGTACAAAACTCCAATTGGACACTGAACATTAGAATAATAGCCTATAAATAGTTATGTGTGATGAAACTATTTTGATTTCCCATTAATAATTACAATGGTGAACCACTTATAATGATTATACAATAAATAAACCACTCACAATCAACCAATATTCTAAAATTATTGAACCAATCCAGCATCTCTTATCTCATGAAACACATCCCTAGGAGTATATAAATCATTAGAGCTTGGAATCCTCTTTTTATTATAGGGCTCCCAGAAGTGGGTTTCACTGGGAAGAGAAATTAGTGAGATGTCGTTCTGGATCACTAATTCCATAAAATTTTGAGAATCTTGAGATATGAATGTTTTTAGGTTAGGTATTCAAAGACACCACTAAACATATAGCCTCTTTTCTTATTTTATCAATTCATGTCAGTATTCAAGATATTTCATCCAATAAATGATGAAACCCAATAATAAATGGAATATAAGGATTTCAATTATACTAAAATGAGAAACTATAACTATTAGACGATGTCTCCAAAATGTTGGGTGAACATGGTAATCTTTAGACATTGTTGAAGAATTTGATGATTTATGTAATCAAAATTTAATGGGGGGCTCAATTATTCCATTTTGCGCCAAAAAGCCATATCATATTAAAAAGGGTCATCTAAATAAGGTATCTAATTTACAACCCCATGAAAATTAAAAATGATTTACTTCCCTTGATAAACACATAATTGAATTGATGAAGCTATATGATTGGGGCATCCGAATATAGAATCTTCTCTTCTATTGAGATGTATTTAATGTAGTCAGATGAGGGGTAGGGAGTGAATGTGGCCAAATCTATATTTTTATCAACAATATCATTTTTTAATCACTAATTTTTCCAAAAGAAAATATATTAACTAATAAGAAATATGGGGGAGGAAACATAGATTTCCTCGGGGAGGAATATATCTAACCTGGGTATGTTCCTACACAATAGACGCTGCAGGAGATGAAATTTGGGATAAAAATTACCACAACATAGTGGTATGGATTTTTCCATTGTATTCTATTATCATCATGTAAAGCCATATATATTTTTTAATTTTTTCAAGTGGTAATTAGTGATAAACCTCGTTCCATGGTAAATATGAACAAATGTGCATCATAGGTGTTGGATGTAATAGGGGTACATATCATAACTATAGGTGTACTTGCCACATTCCCATGAAATAAAATCCTTTTGGATTAAAAAATATAAATGGTCAGGATATACACTATTTCCACCCTAGTTTCATAAAAAATTGGAGTGAAAATATTTGAGTATGACCATGGTGGGTTGGAGTCATCTTGGAAAACTCTTGGGTGCTTTCATTGATGTGGTTAACATCCTACTAGAACTATCTAAGAAATGAATGTAATGTGTTACTATCCTACAAGATCACATTACTATGGGTTGTGGAAAAACATCCTCCAAATTACATTGAAACCATTATGGATAGGACATTATACACTGCTTAATACTCTTGAGAAATCCATGATCTACTTATTTTGGTGGGATAGAGAAATATAAATGATACCTCCAGACTAGGAAATTCTCTACCTACCACTAGTGGCGCTGCATTGCTGACTATAAATGTTATGGAAATGATGACATAGTCCCATACAATAGTCATGAAATGTATTTGGCATGTATAATGTATTTATTGAGGTTCCATTTAGGTATTAGACCCTCTACCAATCATTTTAGAATTTTTATAAAAAAAATTATGATTCAAATTGGATTATTTAAAATGTTGAATGTTTTGAGAGGAAAAAAACAAGCCAATCTCATCTGTATATCTTCACAAATACGATTTTGAGGTCGATCGATCACCTTCTAAGAAAGTATTGAACCCTTTTTTCAAATGTTATAGGATTTATGATACCGAAGGATTCAAGTTGGTTTCATGATTTTAATTTCAGATGGATTTGATTCCCGTTATCATTTCAGGTTAATATATTCTTTATTTACAAAGATAGGTAGTCACTGTTAAAATTTTCAATGAAATAATATAAAATGTAATTATGGATTTGATGGAAGGTTATAAAAATAACAATATTTGGGTGGTTATTATTTCATACCTTGGATCTCTCATATTTATTTATAAAATATTTTTGAACCCTTCCCGAATCCAAATGTATTATAGGTTACCCTAATGATAATGATTAATCAAGACTATGTATTAGATGTAATGAATTATATATATTATATATTCTCGATAAATCTATTATTAGTTCATGATGATTTATTTTAATTGCAAATAGATGGGATATATGGATTTTAATTATGTAATGGGAGGCAGTTGGTGTTTTTGAGTTTGTATTGAACCTCAAATAGGTTTCCTATACTTCATATGAAATCCGGAATCAAAATCCACCTAGTATGATACAATACTAGAAGTATGCACCTTATTTGGAGGCCTATGATTATGGTACATTCCAAATACTTATGGGGTGATGGTTTCGTTTCTCTAATAACACATGATCATTTCTTAGTGTGATAAATAAGAGATTTTATAATTTTATGAACATTTTATTAGATTATAAAACTAGATTTTAGATGGGGAATTATGAAATTAGGAATCCTTGATAAGATTGTTATTACATTAAAGGAGAAACAGTAGTAAATAAGGTGTATCTTATGAATGGGACATGCTAAGATAAACGAATGAGGAGGTGGTTCATGTTAGGGTTTTTTAGGGATTAATCATAAGTCGAAGCCCATATTTCTAGAACCATGAGGAGAATCTCAACCTATTGAGATTAAGGATTGGTATGAGATTATATGTGTCATGACGACCATATTTATAGAACAATGAAAAGAATCATAGATCATAATGATTTGGTTTGGTTGGGTGTTACACCTTGGAGGATGCCCATAAGTTTATAACCATGATGTGAATCTCAATACTTGGTTATTAGGGTTTGGTGGCAGATTACACATAAGGGGATGCCCATATTTTTGTAACCATGAAGAGAATATAATAATACATATAATAGGTTTTGGTTTTTTCTTATAGCTAATAGGATTCCCATATACCAAGAACCATGAGGATAATCACTACTACTGTATATTAGAGTTTGGTTGGGGATTACACCTTAAGGTATTCCTATATTTCCAAACCCAAGATGGGAATACCAACTCATTGATATTAATGATTGGTTTGGGCTTACACCTCATAGGATACCCATACTTAAGGGACCATGTAAGGACTCTCAACACATGGAGATTATTTTTTGGTTGGGTATTACATCTATGTAGATTAAAATATTTCCTGATCAATGATGAGAATATCAACTCATGGGTGTTATGGTTTTATTGTCACTTTAGCCTAGGAGAATGTACATATTTTTTGAACCATGTGAGGAATATCAACCCATGGAGATTTGATTTTGATATGGAATACACTTATGAGGATACACATATATCTAGAATTAGTAGAAGAATCTTAACTAGTTACGATTAATATTTAGATGGAGCTTATAGTTATAAGGATTCCCATATTTATAGGACCATGATGAAAATCAAAACAGATGGAGATTTAGTTTGGCTGGGAATTATACCATGGAGGATACCCAATCATAATTGCATCCCATAACAACTGTTAATAGAATTATGAAGATATATTATCATTTTTTATAGATGGTTATATCATCACATAGTGTATATTGAATGAGATGATGCCCAGGTATGAGTCATGAGTTAATTTGTGATTAGCCCTAGTGAGAGGTAATGAAAAGGTGCGCAATACTAGTGAGGGAAATAAAAGTTTATTAACCCTAATATGGGATTGAATTTGTAGTTTTTTCTAATGTATAGTGATATTTGGGATAATGGTCACCCATGTGAAGTGTATTGGGTGAAGGGTCACCCATGTTGAATGCCTTGTGAGAAGGGTAATTCATGTGTGGTGACTCAAGTGAGGGGTCACCCAAGTGTGTGTAACATAAGTGTGGATCTCACATGTGTGGGTTACCCATGTATGGATCAACCATGTATGGGTAACCCGAGTGCGAGTTTCCCATGTGTAGGTCGCCCATGTGTGGGTAACCCAAGTGTGGGTTGAAATATATTGTGTCACCCATGCAGTACTTTGGATAATTAGAAGTACCTCACGCATGCCATACACAGGTGGAATAAATTACCTATCCCAAGTGATATTTTTGTAGATTGAAGTTCCTTTACCAATGGATACTTGGGTGGATTGGAGTACCATGACCATGTAACACATGAGAGAATTGGAGTACCTATCTAAATTTTTTTCCATGTGAGGGAAAACTATGTCCTTTTCTAAGAATCGGTATGTAAATTGTGGCCCTACATTTTTAGAGAAAAATAGTTGGTCATGAAACTAGGATATGAAGATGTATCACCTTTCTGCATCATTCAAATGTTCATTTACCAACCTCAAAAATTAGAGGTATCGATTATACTTATAGGTTGGTTGGGGGAAAACGAGAGACTTGCATAGAGGATTTTCTTGGGATGTATGAGGGACATATGTGAGGGAGATGTATGATGGATCCATGTTTATGTATTACATGGGAAATTGAATTCCGTAATAAAAATCTCTTGAATTCTAAAATATATATCGTTTTATCTATAATAATTTTTTTGGGTTCGGTGAACAATGAAATTGAAGCCTAAAAAGTAAAATATGGCCCTGGATATAGTGCATACACCCTATATGGGGTTGTATGTTAAAAAAAATTCACAATAGTCCATTAAAAATGTATATTATAGTGTTGAATCATTTTAATCAGGTATTTAAAAAATCAATATCCTATACTTCTAGGTAGGTTATCACCACCATGCCACTATATTGGGTAATGATTCAAAGGAATATATTTCCCTTGGAGTGTGAATAGGATTTTGGTTCATAGAAATCCAAACTTCTTCTTCTTCCATAATGGAAACATATTTCTTCTAAAACTCATCATGTGTTTTCTAATTGGATATTGTATCATGGGTCATGTGGAAAAGTCTATGGAAATAATTTTTTTATTCTAAAAACCATGATCTTATGCATTATGATACATATATATTCAAGTATATATATATGATGTTTTAAAAATAATGGTTTTTTATACACAATAAACCCATTTATATAAAGTTATCCAACTAATTTTTCCCATAAAAACACATCAAGGGGATATCAATATCTAGGACCCACTCATAACATCTTTTAAGACACTTTCCACATTTATCAATAGATATATTTAATTCATTATCATTACTGATTATCGATAAAAGGAAATATCGAATAAAGAATATAAAATATTGATATTCCCCTAGCCTGTTAAATAATAATCAATGTGAAATACCATATATTTAAATGGAAATACATATTACAAAATAATAATATCCATGATAATTGATAAAGATATTTAGGGGGGAATTTTTGTCCACTGACAACAATAAAGTTAATTTTTCAAAGGTGAGTTAATGATTAAAAAAAATTAATCAAGAACGATAATACCAGTAAATTCCAGGGCCTCATGACACGTTAACCCTCAATTGATTGATTTTTTTGAATAGTTAAGACATATCTCTAGTTCAACATTGTTATAATAATGTTTTTTAGTTAATGGTGAGTAGTAATACAATAAAATATAGTTAAAAATCACGAGAAAAATAACCTCTTAAATTTGAATATATTATTAAAGAAATAAAATTAAATGAAATATTAGGTGATTTTTTAAAATGAAATTTTTTTATAATATAATCTCAAAAGAATTGAGTTGTCATGATTCCATGAAAGGTTTATTCAAAATGAGTATGTTAAAACAAATATTCATATTAAATTTTAATAAGAAATTTAATAAATAATATGCATGGAAGATGATCAAAAGATTAATTTTAAATTTTATTCATTCAAATCCAAATATGGGTGATAATGAATTTAAATTACCATAGTGATACATTTGTGATTTTTTTAGAAAACATGGAATTAAAAAAATGATTTTTCATTGAAGAGGGAAATGATTTCATATTTGATTATAAATATTTGACAAATCATTTTACATTATAGAGGAAGGGAAATATTAATTTCATTGGAAAATTAATTAATAAATAGATTTAAAAAATAGTTTTATTGGATAATGATCAAATGATATCATTAAATGGTAATTAAAATACACACAATCCTAATAAAAATGATATAAAAACATAAATATTTAACACTTTGGTAAATTTTGAATAATAATATACATGATATAAATAAAATGAAATGAAATATTATATACCTTTAATAAAATGATATTAATTATATATCATATCAAAGGGTATATAGATACACCTCATAAAAGAAGATATGTGTATAACATGATATTTTTCCGAAAAAAGTTAAATCCAGATGAGAAACCCATACAATGATCATAAATTTTATGTTTTAACTAATAAATGAATATATCATTTGTATATAATATAAATCCACCTAAAACATTTGAAAATGAAACATAATGTATTAAAATATAATAATATAAATTATATTAGAATACAAAATACATTGATGAAGTAATATAACCGAATGAAATGAAAGTGATTTATGAAATTATTTACCAATTGGTAACATAAAATTAATATTATCATTGTTTAATAATTAAAATTTAAACATAAAATTAAATTAAGAATTAATTATTTGTGGTATTATATGTAATAGTGGTAGTATATAAACCATATAAATGATTTTAGATGCATAATAGTACACTATGCCAAAATGAAAGTAAATTGAGATAAAATACCTTACCTATATGTTTCAAAACATCCACTATAATAATTAATATTTTCTTATAAACCATGAATGGTATAAAAATAGCACATCCACAGTCAAACATATCACAAAACCTTCTATATAATATACAAGATTTGTATCATAATAAATCAACATCAAATAAGATTAAAATCTATCAAAGGATGTTGACATAGATGAAATCAAAACTATTTGATAGAAATATATATTTTATCAAAATCATTGAAAAGTCACACATTTATAAAGGAAGTAATTTAAAATAGATTATTTAATCAAAGTGTCCCATACCAATTTTAAACTTTTGAAAAGAAATATCATTTCAAAACCTTCATGTCCATATAAATAAATCCTTAAAATTATTTTGAAAACATGGACATTAATTAAAAATATTTAGAAAGATAAATCTTTAATACATTTAAAATTATGATCTTGATAAAGAGTACCTTTCCAAAATTCTTAAAATATTCATTTTGAAATAATTTAAAAGTCACATAATTATAAAATAAAACATTTACTTTGAAAATATTCTTATAAGCTTGTAAGGGAAGCTTTGACGATTTTATAATGGCGGTAAATAGCCGCACCCGCCGTATAAGTTAAAAAAACATTCTTACCATAAATTTGTCGAAAGGTAAAAAGTGCCAGGTTTGGAAAACGACAGAAAGATTCCTTTAAAAACACATAAGGGTATAAATGACATTAACCCATATTCTTTGTAAATAGTAATTTTTTTTTGAAATACATTTCGAAGAAACGTGGATGTGGACGATAAAGAGATTCCAGTAGATAATTGCGTATAAACAGCCTCGGATAATGAAGAGATTGTGAATTAAACCCTTATCTTGTACTTTTCCTTGGTTGAGGGTAGGTTAACCTCCTGTATAATGGTGAAATAATTTTCATTAAATTATAAAAGAATCATATATATTAATATGATATCATATATGTTCTTTTAACATTTCTTTGTTAATAATATCTTAGTATTATCGTCGTTTCGGGTGTTAACTTACTCGTTTTCTTTTATATGTTTTGTTACGTAAGACATGATTGTAATGTTTAGGTTGCATATTTTTCATATCCAGAAAGATATCAAGTCCTTAAACATTATTTTTAAATCATCAAATGATAATTATACTTGAATGAATATGATGGATAATGAATCTCATCGTGTTCGTGGAGACGGTAGTCCGTACGTACGCACGAGCAACAATATCATTGTTTTGATATTAAAATAAAATATAATTGGATATTATATCATATATAAAGAATCATAATCATGTTATATTTATTATTTACATGAGTTACACATCATTATTATACCCATCCAAATAATAATATATTGAATAACAATTACACCACGACGTGGAGACGGTAAGCCGTACGTACGCACGTATGGTGACATGTTATTCAAAGGGTGGATAGAATACTGAATATTGTTGTACCATGTTTATAATAAAATCACAGTATATATATGATATTGGAGTTATTATTTAATAATGGTAATAAAAAAGAAAGAAGAAGTGGAAGAAGAAATGAATTTGAAAAAGGGTGGTGAAAACATTACCTCTTCTTCGGGGTTTTTCCTTTTGATTTGATCAAAAGGGCTTCATAGGTTGGCTTTCAGATCAAACAAATGCCTCTATGTTGTAGTGAGGGAAGTTGAGAGAGTATTTGGGCAGATTTTGGCCGAACCAAAAGGCTCTTAAGGTGTGATGTAATGAGAAGGGAGAGTACCCTTTTATAAGAGGGGTGAGGGGCACCTTTGGAAAAGCTAAAAATATTAATTTACAATAAATTTATATTCGGTTTCTAATGGCTCCAATGTTTATTATTCAAATGTTAAGGTGGGGTAGGTCGAAAACAATTCAACCAAAAGAATTTAGACAGGTTTGGGTCATTACATTAACCTTATCTTTTAGTTTTAAATCTTAGTTAATTAGTTTGACATTTACCATGTCACTTTGTATTTTTATATTATATAGTTAATAAACTAACTATATACATATAAGCGACCCCCAAGTGGTCCATTAATGATATACCTATCATGATATAAGTATCTTTGTCGAACCGTAGATTTTTTGGAATTTAATATCAATTATTAATATAATATTTGTTTTAAAAACTCTTTTATGTCAATTTTGACACTATTCAATAGTTGATTTTTTTGAAACACATAATAGAATGATTACGTAGAAAAAGTATCTTAAATCAATCCTAATATGTCATATTATCCTAGAAAATTAGTGTAATTCAATAAAAGTCTCAAATTATATTTATTTGGGTATTTATAATATCAATTATTTTAATTTTTCACTATTATGGTAATTACTACATAATCATTGTGTCATAAATAAATTAAATTATATAATGTCTAAAAATTATAAATAAAATATCATTATGTAGAAAATCTTTTTATATTTCTAATGAATATTTATAATCGAATTTATCTTATGTATATCCCTATATTAAATTTTTTTTAGTAAATAAACTTTGATTTTAAATCTTTTAACTCATCTTTGAAGTAAATAATAATAAATGTATTAATCTAATACAAGTGGAAATAAATGATAATATTTTATTCATAAGGTTGTTTTTGGTCGAGATACACTTGTACAATGGAATTAGGGCATGTGTTAGGGTAATATTAATATCATTTCTACCCTTAATTACCCTATTTACTTTTAACCGTGGTAAATTAAAGTAAAAAGTTATTATTCAACAAAAATTATTTTCATCTCAGTGAACCACATTTTACTTCTTGATATTAACAGTGTCTCTCGGATTTTCGAATGTCCATTCACAGAAGCGGTAAAATTATGTTTTATGAAAAAATCAGTTTTTTTAACTACCACTTAGTAGTTTCACTATTAATCAAAAATTGATGTTTTTCAGAACAATGCCAAAATTTTACCCTAAGCTATAATTGATATTCCGAATTCAAAAATGATTTATATTTTTCAAAATTCCAAACATATAAGTTGCATTAATTAATTTTATAATTAATTCATACTGTCACAACAAATAGCGTGTTTTTAAGAAACAATATATATCAAAAGATTGAAAATTATTTAGGTCCAATTTCAAAGTGAAATTAATTCTAATGAACACCATTGGATAAAATGGTAAAAATATATTCTAATTATACTTTAAAACCACTCAAATTCATAATTTATAACTATTAGTTATTTGTATTTAAAAAGTTTTTTTTAATTAAAATTTAGTAATTTTCACAATTCATCAAAATATTATAGTTATCTGAAAAGTACCAAAATTTCACCCTAGGATAATTTTGATATTCCGAATCGAAAAATGAAGTCCATTTTGAGAGTTAGAATTTATAAAATTTTAAAAAGTAGGTATTTCTATTCATAATGGCTAGTTTGGTAAGTCTTAGTGCACTTTATCTCAGTGTTGCATGTAGTGCAAGTTATTGAATTATTTTGAAGTAACAACACACTATGAAATATTGGGGTGTTAAATTATCCCCTCCTTAAATAAATTGTGTCCTCGCAATTTGAAATTGTTCTTAAAAAATAAAAGGTTGAAAATAAAAAATATCTTTGTGGGAAAACCCACAACGGATATTGGGTTACTAAAATTTAGACTTAATATGAGGAAAAGTGAAATGAAAGGGTCACCACCAAATTATGATCTCGATTAGGAGAACATTGGTGGAAATTAAAGACATATAATTAGAGGGAAAATTTAAATATTTTTAGGTAGTGATTGAGGTCATCAATCAAAAACAAGTTTAAAATTGAGGTCCTTAAATTCAGAAATCTATGATGATTTGAAATACCAACGGTTCAAAAAAAAATAGGGTATTAGGATAACACATTTTCCATTTTAGGATTTCTTACTTAAAGTATAAGAATTAATTTCTTCATAGAATAAGAGTAGAAGAAATAATATATTCTTGACAATTAGAGTTCCATCATTTAACTAATTTCTACCACAGACTCATCTTTCACTCTAAAAGATAATAGAACTTAAAAATAATATTCTATTTATCCTATTCGTATAGTGTTAATAAAATGAATTTATAATTCATCTAGCAGAACCATTAAAAAACGACATTATTCAATCCAAGACATCACGTGGGACAGTGGTAGGTGATACACCCTTGTCTCCCTTCAGTTGTGGGTTCAAGTCTCGCGGCCTTGCCAGAGGCGACAGGTTGCCGCCCGACCTTCGGGTTGTCCTTTTATGGCAATCCAAAATAATCCAAACTAGAACAATAAAAAATAATTCAGTCCAAAATTTATAAGGAAGGTAAACACAATAAAGATCCTTTTTTCCGCATAATAACATGTGAACACCTTCATCATGTATACTTTTAAAACACTACAACATCCTGAATTACCATAAAACCTTATTGATTACATTCATGATCCCTTATTCCTTAAGGAATAATAGATATACTCCTTCAATCCAAAAATGTTTTAAACCCAAAAATGATGGAATATACAAATCATTAATCAGTTTCAAGGTAGTCAAGAATATCCAATATAATTTATCCAAATGAATCATGTATTATTCCAAAATCACTACCTCGGTATCAGAACTATATTATGTTTTATCATTCTATCAACCATATAGTGTCCAACAATTTATCATCCTATTGAGTCAATTTTCATTGTTCCACACAATCTCAAATCCTTAATGAAATAGTACTACAGTACAATCCTTATATACTCCATAATTACTATAACAATTAAATTGTTGATACAACACTCAATTGACATAATCAACATAAGAACTCTAATCATTCCTCTTAATATTTGGTAGTATCATAACATGATTATTATCCAATAGCATCATTTGCGGCATAGTCTGATGACTGGGACATAGGTTCGCGTAGTGTCCAAACTCCTTGTAAATGAATCATTGTACATTTGAAACCATTTTCTTACCATTGTAGTCACGTACTTTGTGCCATCTTCCTCCACACATACAAAAAACTCCCATTCCATTCAGGCAACTTCCAGGGTGTTTCTTCCCACAGTTATCACATGTGGGAAAATTCTTCTTTTCCCTCATTCCGTTATCCATATTTCTCTCATCCATCCTTTTCTTCTCTTGCTTCCCTTCAAAGCTATAGGAATCAGTAATCTCATTACTTATCTTATCAACACATGATATTATTTCTTCATATGATGATAATACATGGGATACTATTTATCTTAAAAATTCTGGCTTAAGAACATAAAAGATATGATCCTGCTTTCTCTTTGGATCATGTGCATTGCTGGAGTTCTCATTCCTTCTACTGGGAACCATTTCTAAACAATGGCATACACTAGATTAGTTTATGAATAAAAATACCTAATACCAAACTTGTAAAACACATAACATTAATTAAATAGTTTATTTATATAATCCATAATCATAAAAATGTCTCCTTTGAGGAAGTATATACTCATAAACCCTTAATAATGGTTTGTAATGAAAATGAGAATTTTCCTAAGCATATCCCCCATGAGTGTCGTAACCAATTTTGCAGCAAGGCCCGTTGTCGTGCACAAGTTCCCATTCGAGTCTAGCTCAAAGCGGTGTTTTCGGGTTTTACCCCTAGGTACATCTGTGCCAGAGCCGCCTATACCTGCTCGTATCCAGACAGGGATGTATTGCTCGAAAAACTCAAAAAGTCTCTACAATACCAAAATTCTAGGATGTTCTTCTATACTAATCCTCAAGGTCCATCTTAGTTCTATGTGATCTAATCATAGTTTATCTAAATCTAGCTTCCACGGTTTGTACTAAACATCCTCTAATACCAACTGTAACGCCCCGACCCCAGTTACCCAGAGTCGGTGCATTATTACATAAAATTGGCATGATCACTAGAAAGATCAAATCTCGAAAGACCGATTGGTTTAGTAGCCGTGGAAACACTATATATATTCATAAGGTTTATATTACATTATAAAATTAAAACTACAACAACATAGTCTCCATAGTCCACACTCTTATCCCCTCACACTATCCCTGTAGTTCGTTCATAAATTACTTCTTCACATCCTGGGAAAAATAAAATATAGAAAAGGGGTGATATCTAATGTCATGTAAGGATAACAATATAGCGAAAACTTTCATAAATAAGAATAAACATGTAAGGGAATGTATAACTAAAACAAAAGCCTTTTAAACTTGAACTTCAACATAGTATGGAAAAAGTAAAATGAAATAATGCCATTTACTTATTCACATGGATATTCTACTAATCTAATAATCACATGCAATATCAATAACCACTTTCATATTGATGGAATGCATACTGCCAGACTATCATAACCACATAGCCAAGGCCTCGTGCCAAGACTACAAATAATATTTTTTTCAAGGCCTTATGCCAAGACACTAGTTTGTCTAATGAGACCTACAGATGCATCTTGGAGCTATAAATTCTCCACCCATCACATATTAATTCCAATGCATTCCCTTATGAAAAGATTTAAACATATCGTACACATTAGTATTAAAACTAGCATACGAAATGTCAATACTTTCACCATAAACAATGAATGGTATAAAAATAGCACAACCACAGTCAAACATATCACAAAACCTTCAATATAATATAAAAGTTTTGTATAATAATAAATCAACTTCAAATAAGCTTAAAATACATCAAATGATGTTGACATAGATGAAATCAAAACTATTTGATTCAAATATCTCTTTTCTCGAAATCATTGAAAAGTCACACATTTATAAAGGAAGTAATTTAAAAGAGATTATTGAATCAAAGTGTCCCATACCACTTTGAAACTTTTGAACAGAAATATCATTTCAAAACCTTCATGTCCATATAAATAAATCCTTAAAATCATTTTGAAAACATGTACATTAATTAAAAATATTTAGAAAGACAAATCATTAAAACATTTAAAATTATGATCTTGATAAAGAGTACCTTTCAAAAATTCTTCAAATATTCATTTTGAAATCATTTAAAAGTAAAATAATTATAAAATAAAACATTTACATTGAAAATATTTTTATAAGATTGTATGGGAAGCTTTGACGATTTTATTACGGCGGTAAATAGCCGCACCCGCCATATAAGTTAAAAAAACATTCTTCCCTTAAATTTGTCGAAAGGTAAAAAGTGCCTTGTTTGGAAAATGACGGAAAGATTCCATTAAAAACACATAAGGTTATAAATTACTCCATCCCATATTCTTTTTAAATATTAAATTTTTTTTGAAATACATTTCTATGAAACATGGATGTGGATGATAAAGAGATCACAGTAGATAATTGCGTATAAACAACCTCGGATAATAAAGAGATTGTGAAATAAACCCTTACCTTGTACTTTGCCTTGGTTGAGGGTAGGTTAAACTCTTGTATAATGGTGAAATAATTTTTATTAACTTATACAAGAACCATATATATTAATATGATATAATATATGATCTTTTAACATTTTTTTGTTAATAATATCTTAGTATTATCGTCGTTTTGGGTGTTAACTTACTCGTTTTCGTTTATATGTTTTGTTATGTAACCCATTTTTGTAATGGTTAGGTTGTTTTTTTTTCATATCCAGAATGATATCATGTCCTTAAACATTATTTTTAAATCATCATATGATAATTATACTTGAATGGATATGATAGAGAATGAATCTCATCGCGTTCGTGGAGACGGTAGTCCGTACGTACGCACGAGCGACAATATCATTCTTTTGATATTAAAATAATATATAATTGGATATTATATCATATATACAGAATAATTATCATGTTAAATTTATTATTTAATTGAGTTACACATCATTATTATATCCATTCAAATAATAATATATTGAATAACAATTACACCACGACGTTGAGACGGTAAGCCGTACGTACACACTTATGGTGATATGTTATTCAAAGGGTGGATAGAATAATGAATATGGTTGTACCATATTTATAATAACATAACAGTATATATATGATACTGGAGTTATTATTTTAGAATAGTAATAACAAATAAAGAAGAAGTGGAAGAAGAAATGAATTTGAAAAAGGGTGGTGAAAACATTACCTCTTCTTCGGGTTTTTTCCTTTTGATTTGATCAAAAGGGCTCCGTAGGTTGGCTTTCTAATCACACTAAGGCCTCTAGGATGTAGTGGGTGAAGTTGAGAGAGTATATGGGCGGAGGCTGGCCTATACAAAAGGCTTTGAAGGTGTGAAGTAATGAGAAGGGGGAGTACCCTTTTATAAGAGGGGTGAGGGGCATCTTTGGAAAAGCAAAAAATATTAATTTATAATAAATTCATATTCGGAATCTAATGGATCCAAAGTTGATTATTAAAAGGTTAAGGTGGGGATAGGTCGAAAAACATTCAACCAAATAGAATTTAGATAGGTTTGGGTCACTATATTAACCTTATCTTTTAATTTTAACTCTTAGTTAATTAGTTTGACATTTACCATGTCACTTTGTATTTTTATATTATATAGTTAATAAACATACAATATACATCCAAGAGACCCCCAAGTGGTCCATTAATGAGATAACTATCATGATATATGTACCTTGGACTAACCTTAGATTTTTAGGAATTTAATATCAATTAATAATACAATATTTGTTTTAAAAACTCTTTTATGCCAATTTTGACACTATTCAATAGTTTATTTTTGTGAAACTCATAACAGAATGATTACTTCGCAAAAATTCACTTAAATCAATACTAATATGTCATATTATCATAGAAAATTAGGTTAATTCATTAAAAGTCTCAAATTATAATTATTTGGGTATTTATAATATCAATTATTTTAATTTTTCAATATTATGGTAATTATTGCATCATCATTGTGTCATAAATAAATTAAATTATTTAATGTATAAAAATTATAAATAAAATATCATTATGTATTAAATATTTTTATCTTTCTAATTAATATTTACAATCGAATTTATCTTATGTATATCCCTATATTAAAAATGTTTTAGTAAATAAACATTGATTTTAACTCTTTTAAGTCTTCTTTGAATTAAATAATAATAAATGTCCTAATCTAATCCAAGTGGACCTAAATGATAATATTTTATTCCTAAAGTTGTTTTTGGTCGAGATACACTTTTCCAATAGAATTAGGAGATGTGTTAGGGTAATATTAATATCATTTCTACCCTTAATTACCCTATTTACTTTTAACCATGGTAAATAAAAATAAAAAGTTACTATTCACCAAAAATTATTTTCATCTCATTGAACCACATTTTACTTCTTGATATTTACCGTGTCTCTTGGATTTTCAAAATTTCATTCACAGAAGCTGCAAAATTATGTTTTATGAAAAATTTAGTTTTTTGAACTACCACTTATTAGTTTCACTATTCATCAAAAATTGAAGTTTTTCAGAACAATGCCAAAATTTCACCCTAAGCTATAATTGATATTCCGAATTCAAAAATGATTTCTATTTTACAAAATTCCAAACATATAATTTGAATTAATTAATTTTATAATTAATTCCCTCTGTCACAACAAATAGCGTGTTTTTAAGAAACAATATATATCAAAAGATTGACAATTGTTTACGTCCAATTTCAAAGTGAAATTAATTATAACTAACACCATTGGATAAAATGGAAAAAATATATTCTAATTATACTTTAAAAACACTGAAATTCATAATTTATCACTATTAATTTTTTTGATTAAAAAGTTGTTTTTAATTAAAATTTAGTAATTTTCACTATTCATCAAAATATTAAAGTTATCCCAAAAGTACCAAAGTTTCACCCTAGGATAATTTTGATATTCAGAATCCAATAATGAAGTCCATTTTGAGAGATATAATTTATAAAATTTCAAAAAGTAGGTATTACTATTCATAACGGCTAGTTTGGTAAGTCATGGTGCGCTTTACCTCGGTGTTGCGTGTAGTGCAAGTTATTGAATTATTTTGAAGTAATAACACACTATGAAATCTTGGTGTGTTACACCTTATTCCATAATGTATTTACTTATATCATTTTATCACTAATTTATTAAAAATTATTTGTAATAATCACTCTTTCAGGTGACGATTATTTCTATTTTCATGATTGATTTGGTTAAAAAACATTATCCTTTTACTTTGATCATGATTAAATTGTCTTAAAAATGTTATATATGATATAAGAATAATACATAAACATTATAAATTTATTAATAGTATTCTATAAATTTTATCGATATGAAATGGATTACAAAATCCATAGATAGTTCTTGTCAATCTTATACATGAACACTGTTTCCATTTTCATAACGAATAGAACAAAAATAAAATGTATATTTATTAATCATTAAAAAATAATAAATATTATATATATATATATATAATATATTAAAAAGTGATATATATTATCATCCATTATCGAATGAAATGAAAACTCATTCAAATCATTACATGAAGGCAGTAGTCCACACATATGCACAAGCAACATTATTATTTTCCAACGGATTGTATGGTAAAGAGTTAGATTAGATAATAGATTTATATAGGTATATTTGGATAATAAATAATATATATATTCATTATCATTATACATATTACCTTCCATGTAAAGTGCAAGAAAAAAATCACATCACTTCAAGAGGCGGTAGTCTGATGTCCTCACGAGCATTGTTATCACATTGACCAATCAATGGAATGTAAGAAGATATTTGTGATATTATAAATAAAAATGTGTAACTATTTCTTAAATTTTATTTAATATTTTAAAATCAATCATTATATATATTAGTTATAGGAGGGAATGGAAAACAAACTACATTTGTTCACAAGGAGGTAGTCCTCCATACACACGATCAATAGATTCACTTGGAAATTGATGGAATAAGAGAAGGATGTAGGTCGAAATATTATCATAATTATAGGTCAGTATATGGTATATATATTTTTTATTATATTATAATTATAAAATAATATTAGAAACAGTTTAGAGATGAAATAAAATAAAAATAACTCATTTACTAATGTGACATATTCTTCAAAAACATTAGTATTTTTTCACCAAATTTCATCCTAGGTTGGATTTATGCCCAATAAAAATCCTCTAGGTTGTTTTGAAGGAATTATATATTTTATTTATGTAGGTATTATATTAAAAAAATTATTTTTTATGTGATAATATTGGATGAAAGGGGGTGGCTTTTTATAAGTTGGGGAGAGGACATCCAGGTAATTTTTGAAAAGGATAAAACACACCAAATGTTTTTTTCAAAATGTTTAAATAATGAGAAATTATATATATTTAGAGTTTATATGGTCTTTATATTTATATAAAATATTAATTGTATAGGTTTTATGACATTTTAACACCTATCTTCTTATTTTTTCCCAAAATAATCTTGATTTCACTATAACAATGGTAATTAATTTTTACAGTTTTTAGTATTCATTAAAGTTTCTTAGGACAGTTTTTACAATGGTAATCTTGATTTCACTATAATCTAATATATACTATTAGATTTTATTATATGAAATATTTAATAATTTTCTCAAAATTGAATTCACATAAGTACAGGAAGCCAATTTAACAGTGAACTTGCAAACATGTCAAAAAAACAGTTTCCCAATTTTTTTATTAAATGTATAAAAAGAATTATACGAGGAATAAATATTGAAATGATTAAAATGAACTAAATTAGTTAAATTTTAATATTTTTTAAATAAATTAATTTTGAAAAAAAATAAAAAATAAAATATATTTTTTATTAATTTAAATGAATAGGTCGTTTTCGATAAAAAATGATTTTTAACTATTCATTGAAAATTATCCTTTTCATAGAATTACCAAAAATTAACCAAATGTTAATTTTGAGATGTATATTGAAAAAATGATATTTATTTCACAAAGTAATTTTTTTCTAATAATTAATTTTATGTTATGTGTGCAAAGCATGAATAACCATTATTTTATAAAAATATGTTCTTTTAGAAACCATTTAATTTTCATTAAAATAATTCTTTTTCTATTTATAATAAATTTATGACCATTAAATTAATTTTTTACATGTGTAAAACATATAATGTTCATAATTTATTTAGTAGGTTTCAAACCCATGAAATTAATGAAAATATTATAGTAGTTATTTTTAAATTATAATAATTTAATCGATTATCATTTGTCATTTAAGAATGGAGTTATGTATATCAAATTAAATTAAAGAGATTGAATTTTTTCAAAAAAGTATAATATAATGCATTTGGTTTTTAATAACTCATATTCTCTCTGTCACGTTCCATATATGCCATCAAATCCAATTTACTTTTTTTCTATTTGGGTGCCACATTGTACACTGTAAATAACATTCTTACTCATAATTAGATATTTATATCATAATTCATGGGTTTGAAAATTTGAAAATACCTTTTTTGAAATCAATCATCTTAAAAGGGGTAATTAAAATTCCACATAATAATATAGAAATAGATGTATGATGGTCACGTGGAATAACACATACCAGGTTTTCAAATATGTGATCATTAGTGGTATTTGATGATATGGACATAGAGGGGAAGGAAAAATAATTACGATGACTGATACATGTCATTGATAAAAAACCCATAAATATGTGATGATTTAAGAGAAAATGTTATTCATCATTTATAAATATAGTAGGTAAGAACATTTCTTTCAAGACCATTTTTCAAATTCTGCGGTATAGATGGAAATATAATTACTTGAATTGTTTCTATTTCGTAATTATACTTTTATCCTTTGGTTATACATCATTCAATTTACACTTCATCAATTACTCCAAGAAATAAATATTGTAAATGACTTTTTTTCCTGAGGTAATAAAATTATTTTTAACGGAACATAAAATCTATAAATGGGTGAAAAGTACATCCTTATATCTTTAAATATTTACTAATTTCAAAATGGTTAGAAATAGATATACAATTTAGTAAACTAATCCCCATAACCTCAATAAGAACAATAAAATTAAACATAATTCATTCTATAAACATCTACTAGTCAAATAATTAAAAAAATTCAAACTAATAAGTACTTTACATTGGCCAGTTATAGGCCCTCCACCATTGAATCCCTTTAGTTATAGGATCACACCCCTCAACCATTGGGAATATAATGTGTTTTACCTAGAATTTATGTTGAACATTATATAATATTTAATTAATAATATTATTATCGTTTTAGCAAAGTGAAATAACTCAAAATTACCTCGACATCAAAGATAAAAAAAAATACAAATGTTGAACATTTCCCTTAAAATTATTCCAATAAAATTTAAGGCAATTATTACTTTAATAACATTTTCAGAAAAGCATACACTAAACCAGTAAGTTGTATTTCTATAAATATCACCCAAAATATCCTTAATCATGGAAGGTTCCCATCACCTAAAACATAAAAATTGAATTTTAAGACATAGTACTTTTGATAAACCATAAAATCATAAATCAACTATATTATCTGTCACTCTTAAATTAATAAAGACATATATGATTTTAAAAGATAACTCAATCCTTAGATATTTCATGATTCTTATAACCAAAATTCCGTAGGTAAAAATAAATTTACAATTAAATTCTTGAATCCCAATATTGAAATAGTTCAACATTTTTATTTCAACATAAATACTTATTTAGTATAGTTTTTAGAACTAAGAAGAGTCAATTAGCTAAGAAAATACAATGATGCACATTATTTATGACAGAAAACAGTCAACTGACCCATAAGATGAAATATATTTTCATCCATCATTATCTTCATTATCATTGAAAATTAATTAATTAATTATTTTATTTTCCGCATTTTTATTTTGAAATTATTTTGAGACACATTCTTATGGTCACTACTTCTAAAATTATCTTTAACACCGTGGAAATCGGCATTTCATAGCAGTAAAAATGTGTTTTTAATCACAGTTATTATAAATGGGGCCCTTTATTAGCACTAAAAAATCACTGATAAATGACAAACTTTATCAACACTATTTTACTCTGATAAATGCATAAAAACCTACAGTTTTCTATTAATATGTCATGACCTATACCTCGGGGCCCGTGTAGTGATTACTACATGCCCGCCTTTCATAGGCCAGGGGCTGGCGACTAGCATCGACGACGTATTCCCTAAAAATAGGAAGCCATTGTCTTTACAAACTATAACACACACAACCAAGCACACAGTAATATACAAACTCAAGTAAATTGAATAGTAAATAGAGCGAGTGTAGTAAATAAAAGGGGCCAAAATACAAGCCCAACTGGAATATACAAGGAAAACTGGAAAGTACAAGTCCGCTGATATATGAAATGTAGCTCCTAAATCGTCTACCACGAACCCTGCCTGAAGGGTCGGTATAACTCATAAATAGCCATCTCTGTGGTTCGCCTCTTCTAACATCTACATCCATGCTACCTCTAGTCTGGGTAATCTAGTCCTCAGTGAGCGATGTATGTTGTCATCACCAAACACAACAGGTTGGAAGCATAACCCATATAGGGGTGAGTATAAAGATAATCAGTAGGGACCTCGATACCCTCAAGGTCTCAAAAAATCCAAAACGGATAAACCAAAAAGGAAAGAAACAACTAATAACCATACTTAGGTATGTGCACAAAAATATTCCTAAGATATCAAGTAAACCCATCTCAATAATGAGGAAAACAAAGAGTCCATCTAAAATCCCAAAGCTCAACCATTAAACAATTGAAGAAATACCACGAAGGCAATTACCACACAAGTACATGACACAGAAGAATAACCTAATCTCACTTCACGTATAACCTAATTACAATAGTAGAGATGATTAGATGCAACTACCAATCATTTAACTATGTTAAGAGGCAGACCCACACTGGATCGCTCGGTACTGACCCACACAGGATCACTCAGTGACGACCCATAGAGTATCGCTAGGTGCTGAACCACAATGGATCACTCGGTGATGAACTGCACCAGATCACTCAGTACTGACCCACACAAGATCGCTCAGTTCTGACCAGCACATGATCACTCAGTGCTGACCCCCACATTATCTCCCAGTGCTAACCCGCACAGGATCACTCGGTGTTGACACCCACATGATTTCTAGGTGCTGACCCACACAGGATCACACGGTGCTGACCCACACAAGATCTCTCGATGCTGACCCACATAGGATCACTCAGTGCTGACCCACATAGTATCTCTAGGTTCTTCACACACAAGATACCAATTCATTATTCACGTCACATCCAGCTAATGGGTTTCTCCACTAGGCTTTCTCATCTCCAGAAGGGTCCTCTTCCAAAGCCATGGGTCGATACTCCAACATCCACGAAGTCGCAAAAAGATTTATCCCAAATGACCTCCATGTCAAAGGGGTCTCAACACATTAGATGATGCGTCAAACGAACTCCCGGTCTGTATGATATTGGCCTATTAGTCTCGAGGTCCTAGTTGGATTCGTGTTCGATGCAGCCCGACTGTATCCCAACGTTATCCAAATATCTAGTGGGATATAATCAAAGGGGCTGTCTCTCTCCAATGTTTCCATCACCATTGACGGTTTTCCAAATGGGCATCCAGTGCCAATTTAGGGCCAAAAGAGAGTAAATGGGTCAAAGTGAGTCTGGGTCCAGCCCGACCTGGTTTGGGTCAACCCGGCCTGGCACGCTTTGGGTGGACCGACCTTGTGGCCTGGCATGGGAAGAATCTCGTGGGGAGGTGGAGGCTCTGAGGGAGGCAAGGACGTAGGGCTGTGCGGGGGGCCGCGACGCGGTGAGCCTGTGGTGCGGTGCGGCGGGGTAGTGCGATGGGGCGACGGGCGGTGTGGTGGGGCTACGGGTGGTAGAGCACCAAGGGTCATGGAGGATGTGGGGCGGCAGAAGCCGTGGTGTGGCAGAGACCATGTGGATGCATGACAGCGTGCCTTCGCTGGTGGCCGGCTTGACTGGACACCCTTCAATCATCACCTTTGTCCCTATTCTCGAGTTCCACCGGTGAAAATTGCCGGCACTGGTCACCATCATCATGGTGAAGAACACACCAATAAAGAAGAAGAGTGGAGAGGTCGGGCCTTGTTTGTTTGGCCCACACCCTCTATGTTAGCGTGGTAGCAAGAGAGTCAACATAATCTTGAATGAAGACAGTCAAACCTTACCTCTCACAATAATTATTTCCAAACCCACATAAGAAATCATTTGCGGATCAACTAGTTAAAGAGTTGATCAACATTCATTATTTTAGAAGGGAATATAATGGGAATACATTATCATACACAAATAAACCCATACCTCATTTGTTTTTTATAGTTTATGAGGAGGGAAGGATGGTTGTCAATTAACAACGTCCCATGTTGGAGGATGTCTAAAGGAAGATGTCGAATTCATGCGTCAGTGTTCATCGTTGGAGGAGTGTTCTTCATTGGAGAGAATAATCCTCCAATTGCCAAGCATCGTGGCACTTTACCAGCGCTTCGTATCTTGGTGAAGTATTTCTAAATCCTCCTCTGAAGCTCTATTTAAATATGATAGGGGGAAAGGTATGTAACGAACATGGAATTTATGATGGTTCATTTATTAAGAACCTCCCTAAATTCCAACGACATGGTTACATTATATTTAAAAAGGGTCAAACCAATTAATATGCATGGGCACAATTAATTGGGAGGATTCCAAAGGACATCCTCAAATTTGAGACGGGTTCAGGTGGTCCCCACAACTTTAACAACCACATGGGAGGTTTTAGTTCAGGTGGTCCCCACCTATAATCCAATCAAATGGGAGGTTTCAACAAAAAGAAAAAAAAATAAATGTTTATTTTATTTAATTTCTATTTCCATAAAAGACCCAAAATCTATCTTTCAACCTCGACCTACTATCGTCGAGGTGAAAGTCTTCTTAATCGGATACTAGCAGTACGATTTCAACGGTGTCCTCGGATTTCAATTTCAAGCACCGAATCAGAATTAAAAAAAACCCACTCACACATTTACTAAACATACCTAAAAACAAGTTCATAAATTAATTCCGGGCACACTGGGTCTCAGAATCATGCACCGTTCATTTTCGCGGACTCATAAAATTCCTATATAATTAGAAAAAAATTACATTGAATTTTTTGGTATTTACATTCTCCCCAAAAAACTAAGGGATTTGTTTCTTGGTATGTCACAACTCAAAGTAAAGGAACAAGTGGGGGTAATAAGAATGCATATGAGCCTCCCGCTCACATGTGCTCTTGTGGAGGTCCCTGTGCTGCCAGCAAATGCACACCAGAGGAATCAACCCCCCTTGAAGGACCGACTCCTATAGATCTTCAATCTCTACTGGAACACTAGTAATATTCAACCCATCATCAACGTCTAACTCACCATGGTCGATGATGTGATAAGGGTTAGGCACATATCTTCTCAATTGGAATACTTGGAAGACATCGTGCACCCGGTGTAACTGAGGGGAAGTGCTATGTTGTAAGCCACCTCACCAACTCTGCGGAGGACTTGAAAATTTCCGATGATCCTCATAGATAAAATTACACCTTGTAAAAATCACCATAAACCTCATCGGGGTGAGACCCGTAGAGAGATGTGGTCGTTATCCTCGAACTCTAGAGGTCTCTGTCTGCTATCGGCATAAGACTTCTACCTACTGTGTCTAGCCTTCATCCTCTCATGGAATATCTGCACCTTTTCTGTGGTAGCATGTACCATCTTTGGTCCCACTAGTGCTGATTACCATAGGTTTTTCCATCACAAAGGTGATATTTATGGTTGCTTGTATAACACATCAAAAGGTCCCATCCCAATAGTGGAGTGATAGCTACTGTTTTATACAAACCCCACAAAAGGCAAGTGATTCTCCCAGTTCTGACCGACATTGAGGAAAAAAGCATGCAGCATGTCCTCAAGAGTCTCGATGCTCCTCTCATTCTAGCCATCCATATGAGGTTGGAATGCGGTGCTCAAAAAAAGTTGTGTCCAGAAAGCCTCTTACAACCCCTTCCACAGCCGAGATGTGAAATATGTATCACAATCAGAGACAATCATCCAAGGCACTCCATGTAGCCGCACAATCTCTTCCATATAGTGGTTTCTAAAGCTCTCTACTGAACCCTACTCTCGGATCGGTAGGAAGTGGGCCGACATGGTGAGTCGGTCGACAATCACTCAAATAAATCATGACCTCTAGAAATGTGTGGAAGTCCTGTCATGAAGTCCATGGATATCCCATCGCACATTCAATCTAGAACCTCTAATATTTGAACCAAGCCACCTGGTACATGATGCCCATCCTTCACTTACTGGAAAGTGAGGCACCGTAGGACAAGCATTTCAACTACTTTCTTCATTCCCAGCCACCAGTGCTGTCGTCGGAGATCCTGGTACATTTTCACCCCTCCTAGATGTACCGCTAGAGGGGAAGTGTGGAACTCACTCAACACTTCATCTTTATGTGAAACTTATACCATGTAATGTCCTCGAAAGAGGATGATGTTCTCCTCACCATCATAAAATATATCAGGTGTCTGTCATGTGGATATTTGAACACATCAAGTCTCATTGTCAGTGTCCCCACACTATGCCTCCCTGAATCACTAAAGAAGTGGGGGAGTGAATATAAGAGACTGAAGGAAAGCTGATCCATCTCGATCTAATATGGATATTTTCAATGTGTACAGCTGCTCTGTCGCCTCACTATGAAGCTATATACTAGACCTCTTGCTGAGTACTAAGCGCCAGTCATGCTGCCCTGGTGCTAATGAAGCAACTCTTGTATACGCACTGTAAGAAGAGCCGCTTGAGAAAACTCTTCCAAAAACAGGATCTCGAGGTATGACCAGAGAAGCGTCACCTCGTCATGGACATGGAGAATAAAGCTACACCATCTACCTATTGCTGCATATAGAAGGATGGCAGAAAGGATCATCGTGAGATTAGCTGGTGTCCCTACCAGTTGGAAAACTCTCACCACATCCTCCAGCCAATCCTTATCTGCATGTGGGTTCGTCTCTCCAATAAACCAGGGTGGCCTCTAGTGTTGGAACTCGTAAAACGTGATCATGCAGCATGAATCGTCTTCTTCTATGGCTGGAGGCATCGGTGGCCCAACGGGTAATTTTACTGATGGTTCCTCCTATGGTGCCTCTACTGGAAGAGGGCCCTGCACTGAGGCTACGTCACTAGGTGGGCTATCAGTGCGTACTACACTCGGAACACTATCTAGGTATCTACGTGGAGGCATCCTAAAAAACATGTGTGACAAGTTCAATATGTTATACCTACTGGGATGACTCAAAAGATCACAGAGAAACCTATTGAAAATAGACACACAGTCTGTGTTTTCATGCACTCAGTTGGAAATCAGATGTTAGGATCATGGTGTATAAATAAGTCGGCCTCCACACCAACATTGGATTCCCTAAAATGATAACCACACTCACTACACTTATCACTATTTTCTATAAAAAGAATGATAATTGTCAAATGTTTTATGGTATAACTGACTCCTCTGATACCAATTTGTCATGACCCATCCCCCAAGGCCCGTTCCATGACAACCCCAAGCCCTCCTTCCATAGTCCAGGGGTTTGTGACTAGCACCTAAGGCGTATTTCCTAAAACTGTGAAGGCATTTTCTATACAACCTGTAACACACACAACCAACCACACAACAAGATAAGAAATCAAGTAAACTGAATAGAAAACAGAGTGTTTGCAGTAAGTAAAAGGGGATAGAATACAAGATCAATTTGAAAGTAAAAGGAAAATTAGAAAGTTAAAGTCGACTTATAGGTGAAAAGAAGCACCAGGGTCATCCTCCCTGAACCCTACCTAATGGGTAGATATAGCTCATGAATGGTCGTCTCTGTGGTTCGCCTCATCTAACGTCCACCTCCAAGCTACCTCTAGTCCTGATAATCTCATCCTTTGTGAGCACTTTTGGTCATATACACCAATGACAATAGAGTGCATGCATATCTTGTACTGGGGTGAGCATAACGATTCTCAGTAGGGGCAATGAAAACCTCAAGGTCTCACAAAATCCACAAAGTATATACCACAATGGAAGTAATCAACTGAAAACCATACTTAGGTATATGCCCATATATATACCTGTGTTATCATGTAAACCCATCTCAATCATCATGAAAACACAGAGTAGAACTCAAAGCCCAAAGCTCAACCATTCCACAAAGGAAGGAATACCACAAAGGAAAGTACCAGATTGGCACTCCCAAAGAAGAATACCACAAAGGTATTAGGATGAAGGGACGTACCATAATGTACAGACATAGCTCACACCAGCTATAACTTAAGTATAGTAGTAGATATGATTATATGTGACTACTAATCATCATACCCTGTCAATAGGTTGACCCACAAATGTTTTCTCAGTGCTGACTAACACAGGATTGCTCAGTGTTGTCCCACACAAGACTGCTAGGTGCTAACCCACACAAGATCGCTCGGAGCTGAGCTACAGAAGATTGCTCGATGCTAACCCACACATGATCGCTAGGTGCTGACCCACACAGGATCTCTTAGTGCTAACCCAGACATGATAGATAGGTGATGACCGACATAGGATCTCTAGGTGAATACCCGTACAGGATCACTTAGTGTTGACCCACACAGGATCGCTAGGTGCTGACCACACAGGATTGCTCAGTGCTGACCCACACAGGATCCCTCTGTGCTGACACACACATGATCGCTCGGTGATGAACCACAGAGAATCATTAGGTGTTGACCCACACATGATCATGAGGTGATCAACCACAAAAGATCATTTTGTGCTGAACCACAAAGAATCGCTAAATGTTGACCAACACAGGATCGCTAGGTGCTGACCCCCAAAGGATAGCAATTCTTTCTTCTAGTTACAGCAAGCAACTGGGTTCCCGCACTAGGCATGATCATATCCAGGAGGTTTTTCTTCCCAATCCACTGGTCGATACTCCGACTGCCACAACGTCCCAAAAATCAATATCCCAATGGATATCCACGATATAGGGGTCTCAACGCAACAAACCTTGCATCAATCAGACGCCCGATCTTTATGTTATTAGTCTTTTAGTCCTAAGGGCCCAATTGGATTCTTACTCGATAAAATTCAACCGTATGACTACTATATCCAAATATATATTTGGGTATACACAATGAGAATATATCACTATATGGTTTCCAGTGCCACTGATGGTTCATTAGATGGACGTCCGGTGCCAAAATAATGGCAAAAAAATTGTAAATGGGTCGAAGTAGGTCTGGGTTAGGTCCAACCCGGTTGGACCGACCTAGGACGACCTGTCCTGGGTCGAACCATTTGGGGTTGACTCGCCTGACCTTCTGGGTCCGACCCACCCTGCTTGGTCTGGCCCGATCCGCGGGAAAGCGGAGGCCATGGAGTGGCGCGTGTCCGCGATGGAGGTGAGGCCACGAGGCAGATCAGAGGGCCGCGAGGCGGAGAGCCTGTGGGGTGGCATGGTAGGGCCATGGGTGGGGGAGTGGTTGGGTGTTGCAGTGCCTGGACTTCACCAGTTTCTGGATTGTTTGACCACCCTTTGTTCGTCGCGTTTCATGAGTTCCACCAGTGCCAAACGCCAAACCGGCCACTATCACTATAGTGAAGAACACCCCAATAATGAAAAATGGCAGAGGGGTTGGGCCTTGTTTGTTTGACCTCGACCATCCACGTTAGGACAGTAACAAGTGGCTCAACAAAATCTTCAATAAAAAAATCAAACCCTAACCTCCCACAATGATTATTCACAACCCCGCATACTGAATCATTCATTGATGAACTAGTTAGAGAGTAGATCCACATTCTTTTTTTAGATGGGATGATCATGGGAATATGTAATAATACCCTACTAAACCCCTACCTCGTTTGTTTGTTGATGGTGATGAGGAGGGAATGAGGTTCATCGATTCAATACACCCCACGATAGAAGATGTCCTGAGGATGAAGTTGAATTTTTCATCAGAATTCTTCATTGGAGGATTTTTCTTCATTGGAGAGAATAATCCTCCAAGTTTCCGGCTTTACGACACTTTACCAACAATTCCTCTCTTATTGAGGCTATCCCAAATCCTCCTCCCAAGCTCCATTTAAATAGGATAGGGTGAAAGGTAAGTAATGATCATGGAATTTAGGATAGTTAATTTATTATAAACCTTAATAAATTCTATCGAAGCTGTTACATAATATTTAAACAGGTTCAAACCAATTAATTTGTGTTGGCGCAATTATTTTGGAGGATTACAAAGGACATCCACACATTTAAGAGGGGTTCGATTGGTCCCCACCTCTTTGACAACCACATGGGAGGATTTAGTTCATGTGGTCCCCACCTCTAAACCATCCACATGGGATGTTTCAACAATGAGAAAAATTAAATAAATTTTTATATTATTTTATTTATATTTCCATGAAAAACCCAAAATCCATATTTCACCATCGACCTACTATCATCGACGTGAATGTATTCTTAAGTGAATACCAGCACTGTGAGTTCAACGATGTCCTTAAATTTCAATTTCGAGCACCGATTAAAATGTTACAAAACCCTCTCACACATTTACTGAACGTACCCAAAAATATGTTCAGAAATTTATTATGGGCACACCAGGCCTCAGAATCATGGGTCATTAATTTTCACAGACTCGTAAAATTCCCATAAGATTAGAAAAAAATTACCTGGAATATCTGGGTCTTTATATAATATAACAGAACTCCCAAAAAACCTGAAAAGGCAACCACCTTCCAAAAACCAATAGAAAAACCAACCAACCAGCAATTTAAAATGAAAAACCCTATTCCAAAAGATATATACGACCAGCCTATAATTTCAAAATATACTATATTAATTTAATAAACATAATGAATAAATAAAATATCCACCCACTGTATATAAAAAAAATATATTTACATTTAAAAAAATGTTTTATACAATTACATATACAATTATCCAACAAATATTCTAACTAATTAACATTTAATCTTTTGATGTCGATGATCCTCACTCAAAAATGTCCCCACATGGTATCAAATTCTAAAAAAATCATCTAATCCCAAGTAAAAGATTCTACCTATATAGGAAAACATATATTATGCTGACAATACTATAATGATATAAATTAAATGTTTATATGAAGTAATACTTTATTAAAATTCCAATATTTAATAAAAATAATACATGTGGAGCTATAACAATTACACCACGCATCATATTGAGGTGGTGCTGATTCTGAAAAGTCATAAAAGGGTTGTGGATCATTTCTCTAAAATAACAAAAAAACATTAGAAGGGCTTTCTCAGTTTTTACCATGTCACATATTCTTTTACTAAAACTATTGTTAATTATAAATAATGAAACATTTGGAGTTATATTAGTAGCACCATGAATCTAATTTTGGTGAAGATGATCCATAACTGAAACAAATTACTTGTGGATTATTATCTTAATGTATCAAAACAATATTAATGTTCTTGCTCAGTTATCAGTATGTTAGTTGCATTTTTGTACTAAAATTCCATTTCAAATTAGAAACACACATTGTGTGTCATACCAATCACATAGTGCATCTGTTGGACATGAGACTGCTTTATTCAAATCTAAAATAACATATGAATCAGATTAGTAAATTATCATAACAATTGGGGGGTCTTTTCGTGGATTTCAGTGAGTGAAACATTTTGATGAAAAATGTAAATTTTAAAATGATAATCGTTACTTCTATTTATAATAATCAGACTGTGCATCATATTGAGATATGGTTGACTCCTATATAACAAAAAAGACTCATGGATTGTTCTTCCTGTGAATTAAAACAATATGAATGACTTTTATTAGTTTAGAATATTTCACATGTGATTTTTATATAAATTAATAAAAATATTAAATAAAAAAGTGATACATTGAGTTATACCTGCCTCAACATGCATCGTACTGAGGTGTGTATAAATAATATAGGTAAAAATGACTATCATATTGTTTTACTAAAATATAAAAACAATGTGAATGTTCTGTTTTTGATTTTATGTATATCACTAGTTGTTTTTTACTTATATTAATGTCAATTTTAAATAAAAACAGACACATTGAGTTATATCGTCCACACCAGGCGTCGTCTCAAGGTGATGATGATTCATACATGTAACAGATTACTGATAGAATATTTTAATAATATTTATAAACAATATGAGTGTACTTTCTTGGTATTAATTGTGATATTTTTATTTTTTAATCAAAATATCATTTAAAATTAGAAACACATATTTTAAGTCATATAAGTATCATTGTGCTTCGTTTTGATATGATACTAATTCATCAATGTCACAAATTATTCATTATTTTTTGTCCTAAATTATCAATACAATCAAATTAGTTTTTCATTGTTTCTAGTGAGTGACATGTTTTGAACTAAAATGTAAATTTTAAACTGATAACAGACACTTTTAGTAATACTGGTTACATTTTGCATCAGAATAAGGTGAAATTGACTCCTAAATATAATCAATGACTCATATACTATTTTATTGAATTATTAAAATAATAAAAATGAATTTTCGTTGTTTTATGTTTTCCACATGTTTTTTTTAATTAATGTTTATTTTTAAAAAATAAGAGACACATTGAGTTATACCGAACACATTGTGCATCATATTGATGTGTGGATTACTCATATATGTCACAAATGACTCATTAATTGTCTTAATAAAATATCAAAACAATTCAAATGATATTTATTGGTTTCAGTATGGAATATGTTCTTTTTTACTTAAATTAATGTCAATTTTAAATATAATGTCACACATGGTGTCATACCAGTATCGTTGTGCATAATATTATAGTGTGATTGACTCTTAAAAATAAACAATGACTCATGGATCATTGTACTAAAATATAAATACAATATCAATTCATTTTATCAATTTTTTGGGGGTCACCTACTCTTCTTTAGTAAAATAAATGTCAATTTTAAATAAAATGACACACTTGGAGTCATACTAGCCACATCGTTTTCATATTGTTGTATGGATGACTCCTACATGTCAAAAATTATTATTGGATATTTTATTAAAAATATTAAAACAATAAGTATGAATTTTATCTATTTTCAGATTATCACTTGTTCTTTTCATTTAAACTAATGTCAATTTTAAATAAAAAGTCACATTTGGAATCATATTTCCCACACTGTGAATCATTTTGAGGTGAAGGTGACTATTTGTTGTTAAAAATTATGCATCGATCATTTTCCTAATATATAAAAAAATATGAATTTGTTTTCTTAGTTTTGAGTGTGTTGCATGTGGTTTTTACTTAAAGTGATGTCAATTATAAATAAAAAGAGATATATTGAGTTATACCATCCACACCATTCATCATATTGATGTGTGATTTATTCCTACACATATAAAATGGCATATAGATCATTTTATCAAAGTATGAAAACAATCCGAAAGTGTGTGCTTGATTTTCAGCATGCTAGTTGTTATTTTACTAAAATGAAATTTCAAAATATTAACATACTATTTGATTCATTCTATTCGTATCATATGTCAGATTGATCTGAGATAGATTCATAAAAATCCTAAATGGCTTCTGGATCCCTATCAAAAATTATGGGTACAATTGGAGAATGTTTTATTGATTTTATATGAGTGACATATTATTAACTAAAATGTCAAATTTAATGTGATAACATAGACTTTTAGTCATACCAGTCACATCGTGCTAGAATAGTTTAGGTCTAATGATTTTGTAAACATGGAAACCTAAAAAACTATTTCATAAGAGTCACTCATTATGTTTTTTGTTAGTATAATCCTTCACAGGAATAACATTTCTAAATCAACTTTTAATAAACCAAGGATATGAAACATAATAAAAATGTAATAATAGATGATAAATAACTGTAAAAAGGGAGATAAAAATGACCATATTAGGACAAAATGATCATAAAAAATCTTAATTATTATTATATAAAAATAATAAGGGAATTAACATAAATATAGTAGATATAATTATGTCATAATTAATTAATTTAATAAAAATATACATTTTAGACATATCAGACACATCATGTGGTTCCTCAATTTCCATTTTCTATATTTTTCGACCTTTCACCCCAGCAGCGTAAATATTTATCACTTTCCATCAAGTTAACTATAATACATTTTAAGGAATGTTATAAATGTCAATAATGCAGGGGTGATAATGTTTTGAGGGAGAATAAGTCTGTGGGAGAAATTAAATGTATGAGCAGTCATAAATTTATATTATATTATATTAATGTTTAAGGAATTGATAATATTATGTGGAAAATAAAATATAAAAAAACATTACATTCTAATTTAACGATAAGTTAGATCCCCGAAGACCAATCTCTCACTAGGATAATTAGTTTCAATAAAACCTCCCTGACATGAACAATGTAATCCAATTGTATAAGAAAACAATATTATATGAGTAATACTAAAAAGAAAAAAATTAAACATAAAAATTATAAAATATACTAATTCTATGTAAGTCACATCTTCGGGTTGTTTGTGTACATTCTTCCATCTGGTATGTTCCCTAGAAATGTTTTACCACATTAATATCATCTTGTGAATATGATTCGTTTCGACTATCATAGTAGTATTGGAAATTATAAATACACCAAAGAGTGAATAAATATATTAAATAAAGTATTAATTACCTTAAAAAATACCACTTTATGCATACGATTTTGATCATTTAATATGTTCTAACTTATATATTTAGAAACATAATAACCACAAGCTTTTCCATTGGTTTGTTTCGAACACTACAAAAACATTTATTAGAATATGCAATTTATTAATATGTGTCTATAAATTAAAATATTATTATATATACATTGATACTTATCTATTATTAGTACTTTTATGGGTCCTCGTGATTATCTGATGGCCTCATTCCTAGTTTTGGAAGATATTTATACACCACAATATCTTAATTGAATCCTAATTGCAAGATAATATAAATTATATAACATTATGTTTAATTCTATAAAGGTGGGTTTAATGAATATAAAATTGACAAAATCCATCATGTGTTGATGTTTTGTTGTATATATATGCATTGAATCCAGGAAATAAATCTTTGGGGTATTTAAATTTTCCACAATAAGTATCCAATACTACCAAAAAAAATATGTAATGAAAGAAATGAAAATATATTTGATATTATTTAATTAAATATTTTTACTCTTGAATAATTGTTATTAAATAAGGGTTATCATAAAAAATTATTCATTCAAATGATTTGATCATACATACCCCTATTTCATCCATTTTATTGTTATCTATTTTCATTTATTCTATAGAGAAGATGTGAACATGAAGAAGTCTAAATTTTTTTCATGGAAAAATCCCTTCATTTTTTTTCATATATATGTCATCCAAAAATATTAAATGTATTTAGTCATAATTAACATAGTATGTAATCTGTAAGAAAATAAAATCATGAAATTAAACCTCATGTATACATTTACAACCGAGCTGCATAGACATTGATATATAAGGATTTCACATACACTCTCAACACCAATAAAGTATTGATCTTCCACTCCATACACATTTTCTTCAAAATCAACTATGTCATTTCAAACATCATATATATTTGTATTCACATTAACCATCAATGAAATTAAATGTTGATATATAATGGGTGTGGTAATTGGGCTTTTAGTACATCTTTTAGATCAGTCGGCTGATCATTTAGATGGGCTTGAGCCTATCATTCATTTCAAACCCTTCAATTTGTCAATATGTAAAAATGTTCATTAGTTAAAACTATTTTTCATTAATTATTAAATGGTTATCATCAAAAATACATTTGAAATGAATACCTACTTATTGATATGTTTTTTCATTATATTATAGAGAGGGCAAAAATGTTCCAACATGTTTTTTTACCATATTATAACTTCTTCCTGAATTGGAATTGGTATCTTAGTGCTCGGCTCATTGGATATGATGATTGACACTCGAACATGATATTGAGTTGTGGTCTGATGAATTTCATGTTTTCTTGAATATTGAACATTGTATCCCACACTATAAGGTGATGAGTGGGTGTATCTAGATATAAATCATAGTCAGTATCACCCAATAGAATATAATTACATGAAAGGTTCATGTGTATACCTGATTCAAATTTCATCGAAACATTTATTAAAATATTGATTACCATAGATAAGAAACCTTTTTTAGGGAATATCTACACTCATTGATGGTGGGAGTGGTGTAGGATCTCTATGTAGTGGTTGTTCTTCAGTTGAATATTATCCTTACCTCCCCTATAATAGTGGTCATCATCTCTATCTTCCATTAGAGTTGATCTTCAGGGGTAGTTAATATTTATCTCATATTTTTTCAATAATTCACATGGATCGTCTTAGTTTTTTCCTCAAAATATGTGGGGGTGTCACCCCAATTACTGCACCTCCAACATGGACATACTAATCTATCAAAATCAATGATCCTAAAAATGTATGTTCATATAATACACGTGTTAATTAATCCCATGACTATGTCAAATAGAAAATATAGACAAATATCTTACCATTGTCAAGAAATAGATATTTAAATCAAAACATATTTTTATTATGTAATACTTACACATGATTTCCCAAATTTTTGTTTGTTTCCATCTATTAGTTTCTAATCATTATTTATATATTACTCCTTCCAATACAAATGGTGTAGGAAATAAGTGGCATTGTATTTATAGTCATAAATCAACATATAAATAGAGGAACATAATTATTGTGTTTTTATGTTATATAAAAGAATTACTAATGATTTAAAATACATACTAATATTTTCCGTGAAAAGATTAACCCATCCTAGCATTATGGTAGGGGTACACTGGTTTTGTTCCTCGTTCCTTATTTTTATAAATAAATTGATTTTCTATAAAAAAAAATTCATTAAATGTGATGAATTCATGTATCATCAAAAAAATGTATTACTATCTACAATATACCTAAAAGAAACATTTTCACAATGACCAAGAAAATGCATACCACGATTCATGGGTTATCTGGTTTGAAGAGATAAGTGGTGGGTGTGGGTTAATTTTCTCTTCAGCATATTTAAGATGATTTCTTAGTAGGATTTCCCAAACTACTCTATAAATATTTATATAAAGAATTAATAAATACTTCTTATGAGTGACATTGATTATAAATACACTCTACAATTGATGATAAAATGTAAGTCAATGTTTCAGTAATTTATTTATTAATAAAAATAATTAAATGATATCATACTATTTCCATAATATCATTCCACATCAGTGTCTTATTCCCAGGAACAACATGGTTCCATGAATCTACATCAATCGGCACATGCTACCATGTGATAATTCCAATATAACTGTTGAACATGGACTTGATAGGGTTATCATAATGACCCCACACATATCACCCAAATATGAATTTGATGCTTCTAACATTTGTATAAATGATTTTTTTAACAATGTAAAACTACAACACAAGTGTTGTTTCTATGATGCTGGTTCTTTTTTCGCCTACCATTTCCCTATAATCAACATCATCATATGTTCATCTAGAGAGGTAGAATAGACATGTTCATATGGCCAATGTACCTATGCAATCAGATCAAGAGAAGGTTGAGAAACCTATTTTTTACCTAGGAATTGGGTAACCATCATGTGTACAAGGTAATTTCACAAAACTATGAGAAACTACAAGTTGAGACACATGTTCATCCTCTGGATTGGGAGCACCGACACATACAAAATAAATTATCTGCTGATGTGGATTAAAATTTAATTCAGAATGCATAAATATATTTTTCAACCAATAATAACATTAGGTAACGTGATGTGTATTAAAAAAAGTTATCCTTATATTGAATATTATTTTTCTAATTTAATGGATTATGGGATTTGAACACTCAATCTATGATCCAAATCATCTCATTGTGGTATCCTCTGATATACATAACATCATCTAAAACGAGGCAACTATAAATTGATTGTGATGTCCTAATGAATGTGTCATCCTAAATTTAATTTTCATTTAATCATTTATTGCTTTTGATTGATAAAATAAAATTTTACCACTTTCGGTTTGTGGGATTTCGAACATAAAATTCATGTACTTCATTTGAGGCCATTATAAATGGTTCGTCTTGGTACCCTCTTTTTTGAAATCAACATTAATTAATTCCAATGAATCTATTGTAATTTATATTCTTTTTTAACCCACTTAAATTGAGATATCGACACTTAAAATGTTGTACAATACCGCTTCCATATATTTTTGATGATTTCAAAGTATTACATATTCACAAAAATTTGAATTGTATGATTCATATCGGAAACATGAATCGCTTCAGCCACGAGAGTAACTGAACTATTTTTCATGGTCCTTTATTCATCATGTTAATTAATATATAATATATAACCATTAATTATATAGTCATTTTAAGGTAATATATATAAAATTACCCTACATTTCTATAAAATTCTTTCTAAAATTTCATCCATATTTTCATCTGACTCATTTAAAATATGTTCTTCAAACCATCCTATAAAATGTATATTGTCTTTACTTGATATCCATATTTTATCACTTGATGGGTTAATATATATATTAATTTTATTTTGGGGCTCAAAATACGGGTCAACCACCAAAATATAACGAAAAATGTAACGTTTGTCCTTCTCTTGATTTGTAATATTGATTGTGACAACATCTCTTCCAAATATTCCTTCACCAGCAAGTTGTCCAAAATGAAGAGATTTTGTTAGAACAATGCTTTCCATACCAAATTTGTATTCAGTAAACAATTCAATGGATTCCTAAAAATATAGAGCTCTATAATACAAACCTCTTTGTGACTAGGATTTTGACATACCCTTTCAAAATATTCATATATCATTCAATGGGATCCACCTATCAATAGTGTATATGACTACATAGTCAAATATCTATCACAAAGTGAACCATAAAATGAACCATCATATAAATGAATGTTAGTGGGTTAAAAATTACCAATTCACATAATCTGATGGATATTTATCTTTCCATGGTTGAAAATTTCATCAGGCCAATTACTTTGCGGCATATACCTTTGAAGAAGGAACAAATATTGTTTAATTTATTGGGGAAAATCTTTGAAAAAAATGAATCAAAAATCATAAGGAAAATAGATCTTGCATAAAAAAATTGTAGTAATTCGATTTCAAACCATTTAACGTTAAGTTGTTCATTGAAATAAAGTTCTTGATATTCGATGAATACCCATTTAAATCCTTTACATCATTCAAGAAGATGAAAATATGATATCACTTTTACTTGGAAAGAGTGTAAATAGCTGGAGGAACAAATGTTTGTTTTTCACCCAACAATTGTGCCAACTCTTCTCTTATTCTAGTGTCAATCATGTCCAAGATAGCCTTATTTCCATAATTTGTTCTTCCTGATGCTTTTAGCAATGTGTCAATGGAAATATCACATACATTTTTTTCAACATGAATAATAAATGAGGGGGATATGAAATAAATAACATTCCAAATATGGGGTCATTAAATTTTGAGCTTAGTACATGGTATATAATAAAATAATGATATTAATTATACAGAAGGGGATTTCAATTCAAATGTGTGGGAATTTGTTGTTATAATGATCAAGTATGATCAAGATTGTATTGGATTGTTTTTAGAAAGATATGAACAATAATTAAATCATTATTGGTTTCATTGTCTTTTAATTCATGTATATTCATGAAATTAAATATATTTAATTAAAATATATTATAGAAATCAATATCTATATATATTTTTATTTTATAGAAACAGTTGGTGGATGGTCATATCATATAGTATATGTAAGGGAGGTAAAATATCATAAAATTGATATTGAAAGATTGAATGAAAAGTGAGTATATTATTCAAGGAATATGGATATACATGATTTATCCTAACAACATATACGTAAAAATGAACGATATACTTTTTAATTATTAATTGGGTAAATTATCAAGGAAACAAATATTTCTTCTATGTAATTCAATCATCAAAATATCATTTTATCCCATAGTCATTATTTTATTATGATATTAGAATATAGAGTGGAGTAAAATCTATGATGTTGAATATGACAATTTAGAGGCCTCGTGGGCTACTTTCATGACATAATTTTGCATATAAATATTAAATTTGATTCTTGAAGAGGTTCATCTATAGTAACTACGGTCAATCGTATAGGGGGTTAAGACGTTAGTGAATTTAAGGTGAAATTAATGAAAATAATATTTTATTCTCATGAAATCTTGGAATTTGAGGATGTTAGGTATGTAACATTAAGGGATATTTATATCTGATTATTAAACACCTTTTTTTCCTCATCATCTTCCTGAAATATAATAAAGTATTTATGAAAACAACATTGAATGAGATGTTTCTAGTGGTGATATGTTTTTTTGTGATGTATTCAATTAATAATTAATTATCAGAACATAAAATAATATTTATTACAATTTCTTGTGGGTATTCAATGTTATGAATTATTATGAGTAACTATAAACCATATTCATTCATTTATTTCGGTATAGTAGTTCATAGACATCTATGAGGAATATATTGTTTGTGTGATATATTTTTTAGATGATTGGAATACTTGTTTTATATTCTCTAATCTATATATGGTGTTTAACATAGAGTTCACACTGTAATGGTGGATAAACATTAATAGTTTATAATGGAAATGTAGTATTGATTATTTATTTATTAATATAAACAGTAGCTAGATCATTAGGAATTGAAATTGAAGATGAGATATATAATATGCAAAGAAAAACAGATATAGTATTCATCCCCTTGGAATGTCTAATTTGATATAGGGAGGTGGGGTCCAACATGAGTAGAGACAAGGAGGAGGTTTGTGTGTGAAAATGTGTATGGTGGAAGCTCCAACACTTAAAGGATCAATTTTCATTCAATTGTCAATATACTATTATTATAACCTGGATTATTGATTACATAATATAAAAGATTCAAATTTCTTTTTTCACATTATTTTGTCATAGAATTTGGAGTCAGGGTGTACAGGACAAGTAGTTTCATGGAATTATCTGGAATAATTAGTTGTTCTTCATGATTAATGCAGGTATGCTAGGGATATGAGCTAATGATAGATATATTTTTATTAATTTTTTGTTGTACTTATTAAGTACATAAGCATAATATTCAATCCCTTACATGATTTTTTGGATATTTTATAAAATATTCTATTGATATCATTATTATATGAATTATGAAAAATATTATGAAGGTGAACATTTAGAAATTAATTATAGACAAATTATCTGATGAATTACAAATACATGTGGGCTATTAATTTTTTTATAGTTAATATTGATGATAAATTCCATAGATATGAGTACTGAAGAATTTTTTTATGTTTATATAAATTTAAATATTTTTTTCATTAAAATTATATGACACTAACCCATTAAAAAGAGATCAATTTTTATATAGAGCTATAAAAAATTAGTTCTCCTATATCCATGTCTCCAATGAAGATTATTCCTTTAAATACTTTATGTGGATATAAATCTTTTTTCTGATATTTCTATTCGGTTTTTAGACCCATTATTTGTAATATGGATCAATAATATTTTTCATGAAGAATTTACATTATGTATTTCGATATTCATTGAGATAATAGACAATTTTCCAGGTTATGGTGAAGAACCTCTACCTTCTATTGAGGTCTATGGAAATGTTTCTTCCATATAATATATCTATCTAGTTTATAAATATTATTATATGGATTTTATATCATATAATATTTTTTAATGAATTGTAAATCCATAAGAAAACATTTATTCATCATTGTTGGCGTTTTTAATTCATGATAATTCCATTTTTATTCGTAAATAGACTGATGATATTTTGTAATTTAATGATCTCATTATTTATTAATCTATTATATTTGTTCATTTAGACAATTTTTTTATTTCATCTTTATTTATTCATGAATAATTGGGGAACATTTAGTGAATCTTAGGTCTATCTGACATCTTCTATGAAAATATATGGTTTTTATATTTTTTTCATGTGTTTATTATATATATGGTACGAAAATTTCATATGTAATTTCTTTTATTAGTGTGGTGTAATATTTTATCTAACTACGACAAATCTGAACATTTATTTTGATGTAACCATTAACACTATGGATGTATGAAAATTATTTATCATATGAGGTCTTTATAAATGTTTCATGCATAATTTTACATTGATAAAAAAATGTTACTACTTTGACATGGAATCACTTAATGAGCATATACACAAATCAATCCTATGTAGAATCTTGGAATATAAGTTTGAATTTTATTAGACAAAAAATCCATAAACATCTCAAGGGATATGTTATGTTATATGTTAATTTAAATACGTCCCATAATGCATTTGGATGTTTTTCGACTAAAGAGTTATAAATGATAACCTATGTTTGGTGTAATTATGTCTCCATAATAATAAATAAATTTCTAATGAAATTGATCTAGTATTTCTAGAATTATCATAGAGACATTAGAGAAATTATCTTATTAAAATGATATTCATACTATTCATTGATCATATGATATTATATTTTATTCACTCAACGTTATATGAATATTTTATAGTAGGGAAGGGTGAAAAGGTTAAAATATTATAAGATTTAAATTTTTTATAATCATGGGAAAATGTATTTAATAGATAACTATCTATGTAAGATATATTATGTTGAATTTGTTCATGATGTTAGTGAAAAATAATGAATTGTAAAATAATTTATATAATTATATTTATGAATCGGTAATGATAGTATCATTTCATCATTCTTATACTTTATTATACTCTTCACATTGTTTTTCATAGTTTTATAATCTCATCTAGGAGGACCTGTGAATTATACTTAGAGATATTTCAATATTTAAAGAGATAATCATGATTGATTACTGGAAAATGATGAAGGTCTAGTGGTGTTTTAATTGAAGTTGTATATTATAAGTGATATGTTTAATTGTTTCAATAAGAGTATATTATCTGAAATTTTGAAATTTATCCTGATATATTTAATTTGGATAATTATTAGATGGAGTATATTTAATGTATATATATGATAAAGGAAACAACAATGTGAATATATAATTATCAATTTATTCCCTTATATTAAATCCATGAATCATGTTCATTCTAGTTTATATTAACCTATTGAAATGAACGAAAAAAATGATATGTTATATCTATGATTTCTATAGTATTTCACAGTGATTATAGAAGAAAAGAAACAATATGGGTTGTTTTCTATTAAAATAAATATCTCTTACATTTTCAAAATACTATAAATTCAATAAAGGTGGATTCATTAGTAAGGAATTTTGAAATAAAAGTTGTGATGCTCTAAAAATTTCTATGGATGATCAAAAAAATAAGCCTTCGCTTCACATTATGATTGTGGATTGAATTTTTGTATTCTATTGATAAAAAGTTATTCCATATAAAAAAAATACATCCTTGGAAAATACTATAAAATAAAAATTATCAATCCATTAGAGGATATATTATGAGAAAGTGTCCTTAATTTTTTAGTATAATTAATGAATTTTTCCTCTGTTGAGTTTTCATAAAAAAATTTAAAACATTTATTGATTATTCTGAAACTCTATGTGGAATGTCTAAAACATCATGTAGATCACCCCTATAATATATAAATGTTATTAAGGTGTAAAATATTAGTAGAAGCATAGTTTTTAATATAAGGGGGTGTTATAATAAATTCAAGAGCGGGTGAAATCTATTTAGGATCATAAAAAAATATTATGTGAAATATAGGAGACATACCATAGAGGTTGATTTTTTTGGGATCATCTATTCATCGGTAATGTAGATTTGAAAACTGTTAAAATAATTCTCCATGATTTAATATAACGTTTTCTACTTTTTATCATACACAATAACTAACATATAAGTTGGTATATGAACCATATAATGTGTGAGATCATGATGTTTTTATGGTACCATTTTAGAGATATCTTCTTCTTGAATCTACTTCCATTTGATATAGTGATTTACATTTTTGGAGGATGTGAAATTCATGGAATAACCTATAAATATTCAATAACATTATGAGAACATTGTAAGATAAGGTGAAATTTTACTTTTAATGGTATATGGGATGAAAAATGTCTTAAAAAGTGTATGTGGGTTCATGGACAACATATAAGCGTATAATACCCAAAGATGATTATCATCTTCATTATTTTAAATGTAGAAAGAAAATATTATGGGATCAAATTAGTTTTTCTGTTTTCCATTTATCAATTGTTTTTGTTGAATCACTATGAAGATTAAGATCATGTTAGTTGGGTATCTTCTTTGGTGTTCGAGTTTTAGGGATGGATTTATTAATGTTAATTTTTATTTAATAGTTAATCATGAGAATCATCATTCTATTATAAAGTGTATAATCCAAAAATTTCTCATTGTTTCATTTACAATATTTTAATATCTTATAAGAAGAAAAAGACAGTGTAAAATATAGTTATTGGATAAATTTAAGAATATATTAGTTCAATGAATAAAAATTTTTTGTTCTAATTCTTATTAAATTATGTATTTTTTTAAAAAACTATTAATAAAATATTATTTATGAATTTTGTCATGCTTTTAAGTTAATGGCATAAATATATTTTACATATACTCACTTGGCTCCGAGAGGATGTATGTAACATTGTGTTTTTCATTCCATGTCATTCTTTTTTATAGATACCAAAATATTAAATGGTAGGCTGAATATATATATATATATAATTGTTTGTACAAATAAAAAAGGGTATCTTTCATGACACGAGTTCTTATAAAAGATTGAAATTATTAAAAAATTCATGAATGATTAAACCATATTGTAGATTAAATTTAACTATTGAATCTGAAAAGGAAATGGAAATTTAGATCATATAGATGTAGAGCTTTTAGGTTTCATAATTTTATAATTTGGATTGACTCGCCTAAATCATCCCATGGTTTAGGGAACCATACCATGGATGGTAAATATATTTATTTATATAATTGGATACCCCACTACCCATACATTTAAATTTTTATGCCTTTGGTTTCATTAGGTGGTAGATAAATATTATTTTTTAGATTTAGGATTTTTTTGTGGAAGTTTAATATCCTCTAATTATTGGATACAAAATAACATAGTTGAGAGACTCTGCTTATCGGTTCCTCTTCAATAAATCAATCGTATAATCTTATTATGTATCTATTGATATAAATTGAAATTGAGTTAAAATATAGGATTTATATAAAAATAGTCAATTATAAATTCCTTTAATTTTCATCGTAATTATGTTTGAATTGTTAAAACAAGATATTGTTTTTTATTATACCATGATTCCAACATCGTATTGAGGTATGTGGTTTAGGAACTCTCTTCTTTTGTTTTTTATTTGTAATCATTGCTCCTTAGGTTATTTAATTTTATAGATATGATTTATTTAACATTATATAACGAAATTTAATCATTATTGTGACATGAAATTGATTAAATATATGTTAAATCATATTTTTAATTAATCATACTGATATGATAAATGTGATTATATTAAAATATTTGTATTGTCCAATTTGCAGTAATATTATATGAAGTAAAGATGTGGTGTCGATTATGTAGTTAGATAGAAGTTTTTAGTTATTCCCAAGATATGGAATGAATGAATAAATTAAATAATATGAAATTTAAGTTGTTGAAAACATTAAATTAGTTTATAATATATTGAAAATAACTTTTTAATGCAATTCAAGAAATATTTGGTAAGATGATAAATTATGATGTAGTGAAGATAATGATGTCCCACTTGTAAAACATTCCATTTGTATTTTTTTAAATTAATTATTATTATACTATGTGGTGGGATTTTATGATTAAGATGACATGTGTGATGGGATGAATATAAATTTACATGATATGATATGAAACCATTGTTGTGATAGGTGGTTCAGTATATTATTTTATAATTTCTTTTTTTACTTGTGGATGATATTAATTTTTCATATATATGAACTACCACTAGGATAAGTTAACCAAAAAATTTCCCATTTTCATATGAGTACTAGATAAACCAACATACATTTAAGAATTTATGGATACATTTATATAACTACTCACCCTATTACGTTATCCCATTTAGTGGTGTGAATTTTTTCTCAGATTTATGTCAAATTGAACATGAATATGATATAATAAAGTTATGGGTATGATATAATGTTGTATGTCCACATGTTAGGGGTTGAGATAAATATGATGTATGTTGTCTCTATATGATAGACATTATATCAAAGGGTATGTTGGTGTCTAGTGACTATGTCTCTATTTTTTTATTATTTCAGTGTTCTTTTAAAACACAATGATTTTTGAGAGTAAGATAATGGTGATATGGGTTCTTATATTTACCTAAGAAGGGGTGGCATGCCAAATTTTTTATTTAATCACTAGTGATTTTTATGGCTCTTCTAAATTGAAATTAGTGTTATACTATAGTAATATACTGAGTATACATAATAATAACCCCAAATAGAATATATTTTTTGAATATTCATGATTTATAAGAAATATTCCATGATTAGGATATAACATTGAAGATCATGGATTGATTAATGAGGACATTGTTCATGTTAAAATTTTTTATAAAAATTATATGGTGAGTTTTAATAACATTGGGTTTGTCAAATTCTATATGGATGTATGTCATTACATTCATTGTTTAGTATATATAGAATATTTTGAATTTATTAAAAAAAATTAGTTGATTGGAATATTTTTTTCATTCTCATGATTGAAACTATTAATGTATCCAATATAATATATTCAATACCATCGGTTGTTGTCTCAATATATTGGTATATTATAGATGGTATTTGTGGGATACTCTTAATATTAATGTCAAATCAGTTGGTTGTATAGGGTTGTGGCATAGAATATTCCATATTAAATAAGTGATTATTCATTGTAAAAAAAAGTGATATATTATTATTTTTTATTTTTTTATTACCATGGATGGGTTTTCAAGAATAAATAATTTAAAAATCTATATGATGAGTTTGTATAAATTTTTAACCTCTTATTTCTAGGTCTTATTAGTTGATTGGAGTTATTAGAAAGGGAATTAAATTTTTATAATATATATTACATACCATTCTTGATGAATATTTTCTCCTTATGTATTAATAAACTTAATTTATAAACATCACATGTTATGATTCATATAGATAAATTCTAAGATATATTACCTTGAAATCAACCTATGATATTTGGAATGAATAATTCCAGTGTAGGATATTTTTACATTCATTAATGTTTACATATTTCATATAATTGAAATGAACATGAAATAATTTATTGATATTGCTATGAATTTGTTTATTCTTGTTATTGTACTAAAAACAATTTTCAGTGTATAGTTAATAGACAATAATTATTATAGGAGCTCTATAAATGATATTGAATGTGAAAAATTAATATATTTAATTAATAACACGATTTAAATGTATCTCATAATATCGATGAATTTATTTAAACCAAAATACATTCTTCATTTAGAAAAAATGGAAAATTGATGATTTTCAAATCTTAAATGAATGAACCCCCTATTCTTAAAAAAATCATTGAGAAAAATAAATTAAGAATATAATTACGAAAATTTATTTATGGCCAAAAACAAAATTTTTTTAAGAATATTTTATTAGAAACTAATTTTGTATCATTTGAACTTTCAAAAAAAAATTAAGAAGCTTTGGGTGAACCATGTTATATTTTTGAAATGTAGGAACAAATTTTTCAGATAATAAGTAATATGTTATGTAATATTTAAAATTATATAAACTAATATAGAGTAAAAGATACTAACCTTATTTACAAAAATAATTTATATTAACATTTATTTATTATAAGTAGTAATTATACAATTAATTATTTTGACATAATTGTGAATAAGAAATTGTATATGTTGAATTTTTTTTCTCTAGAATAGTTTCCATAATTATTCTATTTTATTTTTCCACAACAAATAGATATCAAATTATTTAAAATTAATGTAATAATAATTCTTCTTAATTGTTTTTAAATCTGGAAAATAAATAGAATTAAAAACTAATATACCATTCGAGATCGATCTTAGATTTCTTATAACCCTCAATGCCAAACTCATACTAGTTATTTCTTTGAGTCAGGTACTGGGGTTTTAAAACACAATAATTAGAATCATTACCCATTTGATATAATAATATTATATGATAAAACAAATTTCAATCCTTGGAAAACTGAAATCCATGAAAAAAATAAAATTATAGTTTATATTCAGTTCATTAAATTAATGTAACCAATCAAAAAAAATAATTATTACTTTTGAAAAAAAAACCATTATTTAAATAAAAATAAAAAAACATAAATGTTAATTTGGTAGATATATGGTACATGCAATAATTCTTATATAAAAACCATTAATTTTCTAACCTCATCCAAAAAGATAATGTCACATAAATACTCCGCAAAAAAAATATATTACCTGATAAATATAGGTAGGAATGAGTATATGAACATTATGAGTTGTTCATCCTTAAAATAATTGAATATAATACCCAAAATGTGAATTAATAATAATTAATGTTGTTAAATAAAAATATATAGTAATGTTTTTACAAACCAAAAGAACATATGTATTCTAGGAAAAATATGAAAACTGAATTATCCCATCCTCAAAACCTCATGATGATATTACAAAAACTATATCTTATTATAGACATTAAATCATAATCATTAATATGTCGAACACATTAATTTATTCCATTCACAATGATAACAATAAAAATAAAAATAAAAATTAAAGTTTATATATAATAGAATAAATAAAATCCAAATATTTAATGCTAACCAATAAACCAACTCCAAATTGAAAATTTACACATCAAAAAACATTTTTGTTCCCTACAAACACACTATCACAATTATAAATCCTTTTGATTCTTGGAAATAAGGTAAATATTTTTCATCATATTTTTTGGCATGATTGATGTTTCAGAAATGGATTAAGGTAATAAAGAATTTCTTGGAGTATTAAAAGTTTGTTTTAGAACGTCTACTTCCAGAACCAGGATAACTGCACCATAGATCATAAAAACACACTGTAAAGTCATTTCCTACATCATAGTAGTCAGGAATACAACTGAACTATTCTAGATATTTGAGGACACACCACACTATGAGTTATTTCACTATAATATGTTTTTTCTATGTAAGGTTTCATTGTATCCTAGTAGATAGATGTCTATCTCATAAGGGGATACACCAAGGCGTCTAATACAATTCCATATATCCCTACTTCGAATCAGTTATATCGAGAAAAAAAAATTATTAGTAATTTTGATTTAGGTATATATGAAAGATTGTTACAAATTAAATCATGGAAATATGATTTAGAAATAATGAGGGGTACTAACATGGGGTATAACACATGGACTGAACCCCTACATTTTTTCTAAATAAAAAATATTCTTAAATTCTTTAATGAACATCTAGGAGTTCAAAGGGGTGACAAAAAAGACTCAATATAATATTACACACTTATATGCCACAATAGTTCATGCCCAAACACAGTTCTATACGATAAATACCTCTTATACACCATGGAGGTTGACCAGCTGTGTTTCCCAATGTGGTAGATTACCACACTACAACATGTTGGCTATTCCTAGTGCATTTTTGCATCTCAGATTCTATATTGTTTCGTGGTGGTGTTTTCTGAGCACAACCTCTCTATCACAACTTCGTCGTAGCATCACGATGACCCCATGATTTAAATAAAGATATCTGCTATACTTCTTCCCATAGCCTTTTGAATTCCATTTGATGAAGATCGACCCGAGTTATGATTTGTTCAACCCATTTGGTATTTTTTTCTCCTCTCTTTTCTTTGGAACCCAGGACTTGTCTTATTATATTTGTTCTATGATATCTCAATGTTATAGCATATTTTAGTTAGTGTGAGAGCATGTTTCGGGGGATGAAACCTTCAATGGACCTTGGTTTTAATTTTGACAATGACTTGTATTAGGTAGTTCCTTACCTCATGGTCTCTTATTTACACATGTATTCATACCTTGATTTATGTGCTAACTTTTAACACCATGATTTATTGTGATCACATGTGGGTGTGTGATGTCTATGATTCATATTATTATATTTGATTACATGAGTGATACTAGTGTGGATTAATGTCATCTATGACTATTTCCACATGTTGTTATGTGTGGTTCTACATATTCATGATGTTTTGATTTTTCATCTTGTGTGGTCATCCTATATGAATGTTAATGTGCCTTAGTGGTTTTTAGTGGATGTTGAGATAGTTGGATAATTATGAGACATTTATCCCTTTCTGTGGGAGAGTGTTGAGTTGCATATATGGTTAAGATATACATGAAAATGGGTGAATTTATAAGGTATTTATGGTATAATGTTGAGGATGAACTAGAGGTAACTTGTATTTTCTATGTACCATTTACTACTAGTTTTAGTATTTATGTCATCACTAGATATTCTCTACTAGAGGATGATGGGTTAAATGTTACTCTTTATGGATTAATGCCGATGAGTATCACTTTCACGTAACATTGTGAGGATTTCATACATGGAAAGTTTTGGTTACTATAAATATATTCCACTATATTCTAACATGGATCCACAATAGGTATGATTGTGGTTTCATAATAAATATAATATAAAAATTCCACTCAATTTTGAATTTTATATTTATGAATTTACTGGTTTAATATCATTATGACATGGACATGTTATACTTTAGCACATCAGGATTAGAATTCATTATTGGTGTCCTAGTTAGACTTGTAATCACACCCTACTTGATCATTTTGATACTCTTGTTGATTTAATGAGAGATATATTGAAGGGAAAGAGAACTATGGTGGATAGATGCTCAGTGGAGGATGGAGTGGGTGGTGAATCAAGATGGACTCAGAGGTTACTCTAGTACATTAATTTTATTATATTATTTTAATACTCTATGAAGGCTATCTTTATTAGGGGTTGTTTTCATATATGAAATATATTCTAATAATTTAGTTTTTTCATGTTTTCTATTATAATTTTTATTTTATTTTATTTTTTATTTTTGATCATATGACATGATATAAGGGTTATAATCTCCACATTAATGCACTCAGACCCTCACTACTTGTCAACAGCCACTCGTGTATGGGTATTCTTGCATAAGGTCATGTAACTCGCGGCTCGGACTAGATGATCAGGTAATGATATTAAATTTTTTTATTAGACTATAAAAATTTACTGATAAGATATTATATTTTTCATTAGTTGGTACATTGTACAATAAATATATGATACATAATACTCCGGTAGGGTAAGTATTCCAATTCCTCGATAGAACTAGATAGTGTATCTCATAGTTTCCCAAAATTGGGAAATTATATTTTTGTAATCACCATTGACTAAATTCATATTAGGTGATTCAAATTAGGATGATTTGTGAATTTTTATATTTCACATATGTTAATGAATCTTAATTAGGATTTTATATTCAAATTCCTTATAGATATACTTATTGTTGAACTGTATTATAAATCATCGATTAAATAGCTTGATTTTTACATTTTTTAGGTATTTTATACGTGTTTTATATATCCTTATTTCTGTGATACTATGATATATATTTATTGGAATTGATTAGTTTAATCTAAGAATTTTTTTAGTAGATAAATGATGATTTTGACTGATGTTTAAGGTTGAAGACCATGGTTACTACTTGGAAGGGTATAACGTCGGTTGTGGGTATGATCCATAGAAGTAATCTAATGTTATATATTATTGCTATTATGTAGATTAATATTCATAATGCTCATTAATTATTAGAAAATACTTACTAGAATATGTTTTGTGGGATGCTTGGTTGTGAAAGTTACTCCATAGACTATTCCATGACATGTCCAGTTAGTGTTAGAAGGTGCCCATTACCTACAACGGTTGAAATCCATGGTAGAGTGTGATAAATATGTATAACTAAAAAATCATCCATCTTATCAGGGAACACATGTAACATATGATTATGAGGATTAGATGGAAAGCTTAGACAAAATATTTGACATCATTAAAACAATGTTAGTTATGCTGGTGAAGTTGGAAATATTCAAGATGTTGGGACCTGCTGTGCATGGGTGAGGATATACGGGTTAGAAAAGTCAATGAGAGTAACTATCATGGGAGTAATTCAAAGTCATGTTTTATGGATTTTTTTCTCGGACACATTTAAGATGAAAAGAGAATAAGAGTTCATTGATCTAACATAGGGCCCCATTATAGTATCTTCCCAATCCATTCATCTTATTAAACTCATCCATTTCAAAACACTACTGACCTATAAAGAGGATCAAAATATTATTATGTTTTAAATTAGACATTGAGTCAAACATTGAAAAAAGTTTCATATTTTTATATATATTTAAACCCAGATGTTCTGAGGAAGGAAAACAGCATTGATAAGACTCTGGAGGATGGATAAAAACATGCTTATTCCTACATTTCACTACTGAGATAGGTGGAAACACTTCTACTACATTGATTTCCTCTTCTTTAGGTATTAATATGAATTCTATTGAAATGAAATAGAATAGTGTATGCAATTTTCATTAGTGTCATATCTCATTATTTTCATCCATATTCAACCCATAGGGTTTAAACTATGGATCTTTTATACAATATAGTAAGGTATTTCTTGGATAGTAGAGTTAGTTAAAGAAGTATAAAAGGAACATAAAACATCAAAACATTTTAGATATATTTTCGGATAGAATGTGGAGAAATCCCTGATTTTGGATCCAATGGAATGTCCAGGGTTCTCATCAGAGATCTGAGACTGTACAACAAACTTAGGGGAAGATTCACAGAGTTGTGATGGGATATGAAAATGTTGTGGATCAGACTCTACAAAATGAGGGAGAGGGTCAATATATAGTTCAAGGAATTGATTTAATCACAAACACACTTTCTAATTATTTTTTTGAAACTATATTTTCCATTAATTTATAGCTATATGATTAGTTTCTGAACATGACCTAATTGTCATGTTGTACTCCAAAATAGTTTTCCTTGAAAAATAATAGAGAATGAAGATGTATTATCTCCACTTTTACATATATTTTCCATTAGTTTTTGATGATAGTGGAAATCTGTTAGATTTTATGATTTTAGATATGAAGACCTTTGATGTGATATAGGAAATGTATTGGATTGATATATTTTGGGCTCATATATAAAACTACATGAGGCATGTTTCATTCCATTAAATAAAGGGATAGAGATACACGATAACGATAGAGTGAGAGATGAGAGTTGGAATATATAGTCCATACATAATACAACATGGGGTGATCACAACAGAAATTATAGACTTTTATATATGGAAATGATTAGTGATAGTACTTTTATATTTTCTTCCAGTCATAGTCCTCTAGAAGTATATTTTCTGGAAAACAACACATGAATTTATTAACATATAAGAGTGGACATTCATATTGATATTATACTGAGTGAAATATTATTTTTATACCCACTATAATATAACCGTGAATGAGACGAAGAATCCCAAGAAATAATTTAAAAACATTGTGAATAAGGGATTTATTTGGCCATGTACTTCACCAAGGTGTTTAAGTGTGTCACTCTCCCAGAAGGAAGATGGTAGACTACCATTATTTATTGATTACTGTAATATAAAATAAGTGATGGTAATGAAACAATATAACATTTCTAGGAATGATGATATTTTCTTATATTCTATGCCGATCCTATTGGTTTTCTAGGAATAAAATTAAATTTTTTCCATGACCTTTTTTGAGATAGGGAGGATGGATTTTTTGAAATTGATGTTCCAGAGAAAGAATGAGTTGTATAAGTTCACAGTGATTCTATTCATGATGATGAACTAAATAGTAGAGTTCTTCTCCCTAATGGACAAGATAATTATTCCATATTTGGACTCATTTGTCCTGGTGTTCATGGATGAAATCTTCATCTACTCAGTGAAATTATAGAATCATGTGTAGAACATAAATATAATATTGAGTATATTTTGAAAAAACTAGTTTTAAACTAGTATTAATATGTGTGACTTATATATTTGATAGGTGAAGTAACTAGGTCATGTGGTTTCATAGATGGGTATATCCTTGGACCCAAGTAATGTATAGAAATCTATGACCCATAAATTTCATAGAACACTTTTTATATCATGATATTTCTAGGATAACAATGATATAACTACTGGTTTGTTACTAAATTTTTTTGACTACCATCATGCATGAACACACTAGTGAATATGGGGGTGATGTTATAATTGAAAGTCTAGGGGGATTTGGATTTTCATAAGATAGAGAAAAAATTTATTAGAACTCCATTATTAACACTATGATAATTTAGTTAGTTATAATGTGTATTATGACGCAAAAGGTGTTGGCCTAGGTGTGTAACAAATGTAGGGATATAATGTAGTAACATATGGGTCTCTATATTCCTCACTACATGAGTAGAACTATAAAAAAAATATATTGGATTTCAAATCTATAGCTCATGGTCTAATATATTAGAATCATTATCTCTTTATTAATAGATTTTTTGTCTACACATACCATTGTTTACTTCCCTATATTTTCATATATATGAATATGAACATGTAATTGATGTTGTAGTTTTAGTATCTATATAAATTTGACATTTAAATGATGTAAAAACCTAATAAAAGTAAAATCATTATAGATTCATATAGCATTATGACACAAATTCTGAAGAAACATGGAAATAGGCCATCCATGGTGCAATAGGACTTGATGATTTTGTTGGATAAATAGAATATGGATACAGAATAAGTAAATGGTTCTATGACTTATATCCTATTTTTAGTCAGATATTATATTTATTTACTTGGTGATGGCTTTATATTATTTAGATTTACAGTTTTCTTTGATGAGGGAACGACTATTTGGTGGCTACTTGATACATGGATGGTCAGTGGATGATTAAGGGAAAATGGAACATGGGAGAGAAGTAGTCCTTTCATCTATAAAATAGGATCTAATTAGGTATTATCATATTTTTTGAGAGTATGATTATCTTCTAGAGATGAAAATTTACCAACACTTCAGGGGGCAGTTTTGCTGTCTACAGATGAACAGATGCATTTTAGTGTTTCTCTATTAATGGGTAACCCATTAATGGGTGAAGGATGATTACTATCACAATAGTGGTTTTTTGCATCCAATTTTAGAAACTATGATATTGTATGCAGATTCGACGATATAATGTTTGATGGGGTTACCCACGACCCATAGTATTAAAGGCATAGTTATAATATTATTTTATCAGTTAAGGAATGTTTCTCACTATTTTATGATTAGTGAGACACAATCAATAGAATAAAAAAAATCTCTACATCAATGAGATCATATGATTTCTTAGAGTTCCCTAGAGAATTGAATCAAATAGATACCGATGTATTAATTTTTATTTTTTAGAGTATTAAAGAAGGCCTTAAGGAATCTGTTTTCGTTGAATAAATTGTAACATTCTTAGACATATGGATAGTACATGCAGATTATAAAAATATTTGAGGATATTCTTAAATCTTAAGACCATTGATTTGTTAGATTCAGGGATTATCAATTATAACTTAATCAGTTCGTGTACAATTTTAGCTACCTAGATTCAATTTTGAATTCATTATATGAGTTTTTTTACATGAGGCCATTCCATATGCTAATTGTTTAGCATGTGGCAGTTGAGGTAGAATTTGTGGGATCAAGAAAAGTTTAAGAGTCCTTTTGGAGAGTTCCTATAATTTTTAAATGGGTTTTCACCACTCACATCACATATCGATTTTATGTTGACCAAATGTGGAGGTCATTGGAGTATCTAGAGGGTGATCAATATTTATTAAGATCAACTCCTCAGTTTCGGAAAAAACATTCGAGGAAGAATGTTAATCAAGAATCTCTTTTTATTAGATCCCTTTAGATTACCAAGATGATTTGGGATATATAACATTTTCTAGAAATCCATTCTCAATATTATGTTATTCAGAACCTGGATCATGTGTCAAATCATAATATATATATACATTTCCTTTCCCATATTATATTGTCACATTGTTAAACTATCAAGTTACACATCATTTGAGGATCAACTGATGTAGATAGATGAATGGCGTAAAATGTTTTTTCAAGGGGAGTTAAAAAACACGTCTATATTTGGTTGTAGGATGAGAAAATGCAAGAAGATACATGAGATCAATAATGTGAAATTAGTGTGTTGTGGAATGATCCATTGAATAGGACCCCAAGAGGCACTTCTCAAGGGGAAAAGTATTTAGAGTGGTATAATTATAAAACCATGGAATTATGGTATATAAATAGAAGACATTTCTTTATCCTATAAATCTATTGATAAATTTTCATAAATATCTTGGGAGCTTTTAGATGTTCTTGGATGCTCAAAAGGGTGTTGTGAAAAGGATACTTCCAATAATAGAGTCACAATAAAATTTCAAATAGGACCATTTTGTTGAGTCATATAATATAATATAACAGATTTAGGTTCTCTACAAGGGTGATGGGGATTTGAGTAAACAACATGGTAGGGTGGATTTCAATGTAATGAAACTCATCCGAGTATGGTTGCATTGTATCTTATTCTATGGAGTATAGTCTCATTGGATTATACATCATATAAGTTCATACAATGCCACAGATCCTACACCATGTTAGTTATAGATGACACAAAAACACTTTGTTTTTTAGGTGTTATGCCTATTTAAACGGATGTTATGTAATAAATTGGGGTAATGAATTATAGATTTTATGAAGGGTATTAACATTGGATTTCTCATGATGTCTAAACCAATATGTTCACCATGTATATACCTGATATCCCCTCAACATTTGTGTTCATATGGGAGTTCTATAAGGCTACAGACACAATTCCATGTCATTGTATTGTCCCTTAAGCTATAACATGGTACACCTTATCCTATTACAATAATGCATATCCACGTTTTGAATGTTGATATTGACCTCCCGTGTTTCCGAATGAAATATCCTCCAACACACCACCATGCTAGCTATTCCCATCACATCTTTGTGATATATATTTTACTTTTCTCTATGTTGGTGCTCTCTAAAAAATCATATATGCCACAACATTTTTCATGTGACGTGGAGACTGTATATTTCTAGAGTGTTGTGATCTTTCCTTTATCCTATAACCATGTAATTTTAATTATGATGATAGACTTGGGGTAATCTTGGTTTGAAAAATGTTTTATTATTTCCTCCATTCATTTCTTGGGAACCCATTAATTTTTTGATTAGACAGTATCTATGTGATCTCAATGTCACAACCCATCACCCGGGGCCCGTGTTATGACTACCACAAGCATGATTTCCATAGGCATGGGGCTGGAGACTAGCATAAGATTGGTGTATCACTATAATGGGAAGGAATTGGCTTTAAATATTTACAAACACACATACTGGAATGCAACAAGATACAACCACAAAGTAAACTACATTTGTAATGGTGTTTTGAATGTAAATGGTGTCAAAATACATGCCCAACTAGAAAATTACATGTATAATTGAAAATTACAAACAACTAAAAGGTGAAAAGCAGCTCTTGGATCGTCCACCACTGATCCTACTTGAAATATAGTTACAACCCACGATCAGTATTCCCTACATCACGTCACACCAAATGGCCTACCTATGAGAATCATCCAGTCCTAGCTCCCTTAGCCTTGATCAATGTTATACATCATCTGCACAAGTCACAACAAGGTGCGTGTGAAGCCCATGCAAGAGTGAGTATAACGATACTCAGTAGGGACCCCGAGACCTCGTAGGTCTCCAAATATTCCAAAAAGTAAAAAATCACAAATGAATACATCATATCTACCTAGGTAAATGCCCATAAAAATACCTACGTTATCAAGATATTGTAATCTCATATATGAGGGATGTATAGACCAAAGATAACACCACGAAGGATGAAGAACTGCACAGGTTCCACCACAAAGATATAAGTACCAAATAGGTAAAAGAATTAGTTCAAATAGAGTCTCAACTCAAACCTGGTATTAGTGAAGTAAATAAGTAAAAATGATTAGTCGAGAATTTAGATCATCTTATTATATCAAGAGGCACTACATCTGATAATACGGAGTCTGACTGACATAGGATCAATAAAAAACTAACCCTTACTGACCCACACAAGATCTGACCCACATAGGATTAATAGGTAACTATCCCCCGCAACGACACACACATGATCGATATGTAATTGACCGCCACAATTACCCACATAGGATATGACCCACACATGATCGCTATGTAACTAACCCCCGCAATGACCCATAAAAGATCTGACCAACACAAGATCGATAGGTAACTAACTTTTTTAATGACCCACCTAAAATCGATATGTGATGACCCACACATGATCACTCAGCATTGAACAACAATAGAAACGACCCACACAGGATCGGTATGCACTGACCCATATATGATCAATAAGCGCTGACCAACATAGGATCTGACCCACACAGGATTGACGTTGATTCAAACAATATAGCTCGGTACTTACCTACATATGATCTGTCTCCAACCTCCGTCTCACTACCTTGAAATGGATTCCAAATACCCAATGCTCCAATGTTATGTAGTATCTTCCCCTATAGATATTTTTCATACTAATATATTCACTAAGCTCCACAATAGAGTATCCGAAAGCACTGCCATGTCGTAATGGTTCCAACACAAGAGACGATACGTCAATCAGACGCCCTATCTGTGAGTTATAAGCATTTAACCTCTGGGGCTCGGTTCAATTTCTAGTTCGATCCAACCCGGATGTACACCAACTGTCTCCAAAAATAATGTGGAGTATAATAAAAGTATTTTCTCGTTCCATGTATCCCAATGCTATAGACAGTTTATCATATGGGCATCTGGTACTCAAGATATGGCACTTTATGTGTTTCGGGGCCCAGTCGGGCTTCGGTCTGGTCCCACCCGGTCTGACCGACCCGGCCTGACCTGGTCTGAGCTGGACCGCAGCGGGCTAAACTTCATGGGTTGAAGTCCAGCCCAACCTGAATGGAGGGAATCTCGCAATGGCGGCCAGCATGGGCAGCCCGACCCGCTATGGGTGGAATTCAAAGGGCGCCCCACAAGAGCGGCCTGAACTGCAAAGGGGCGGCCCGTGAAGGATGCCCCCCCCCCCCGCATAGGTCATGACCAGCAAGGGGGGAGTATTTTCCACCTAGGGTGTGTCTCTGAAGGGAACATCCTAGCTATATAGGGCGCAATCTATAAAGGGACGTCCTGTCCGCGTAGGGCAGACACGCAATGGGTGGCCCAGCCGCGTAGTGCGCGGCCCGCATGGGGGTGGCCCATCTACTATCTGCCCAAGCTGGTGAGGTTGTGGGGGTGTGACCCCCCGGTCTCTCGAACATCCAAAAGTCCTGAAGTAGTTCAGTTTGTGAAGAGGAGGCGCCACATGGGCACCATCTGGTTGCTGCGGAACCAGCTGGAGGTGTGGGTCCTGCCTCCACAACGGCTTCAGTTGCAACTTCTTCTCATCAGCAGCGCACTGGTCATGCATCCTCCCCACTCGCTGGTGGTGCTCTGATCACTCCAAATCTCCTTCTGTGGCTGACCGAAGTGTCAGATACCTCCTCTGATCATTGAGGCTGATGATCTGTGGCCCCTAGCTCACCGAAGGCGCACAACGGTGCACCATACCTCCTCTGCAACTGGCTGGTGCCGACCATTACGATGACCAATGCGGTATTGTGTCGCGGCCTCCTCTTGCGGCATGCATCTTGACATGACTTCTTTTTAGCCGATCGGTGTCATCGTGATGGTATTATTCCCTCGAGAATGCAAGGGTGTAGAAAAGTAGAAGAGGGTCCGGTCCAGGTCTGTTGGGCCCACACCCTCCACATTAGCTTATAACATGAGGGAGGATTAAGGGTACAATAAATTCACTTCAAATAATGAGAATCAAAATCCATACCTCGTAAACCCAGTGGAAAATGTATGAGCTTGTAGGTGGATCAGTGATCTTCGTTTCCTCCACTTGCTTCAAACAATGCAGCTTGCATATCGTCCTTCAGTTCGGGATTTCAGTGTCACTTGTAACCGATCACTGGAACCAGCTCTTTCCTCCAAGGGTTTGGCATCACGACACCCCTTTAGCACGTCCTTTCTTGGCAAATCTGTGCCGACACCTCTCTCTAATCTCCATATAAAGAGGATAGGGGGGGTAAGGAACGACATACGGAATTATTGGGGGATCATTAATTATAAACCTTCTTAATTACCCAACAACAACTTTACCTAAGATTGGTAGGTCAATCCATTTCCTGGCTTGAAATGTCAATGGTCCCACCTCCACTTATCCATTGGAGGATAAGTTAGAAACAAAAAAAATAAAATATCATTTTATTTATTTCTTTTAAAAAGTAACAAACCATATCTTTTTCCCCCGACATATTCATGTAAAAGTAAAGTATCACCTATGTGAATTCCCATTCTATGGACTTAAATGTGCACTCGGATTTTTAATCTGAGCACTGGTTACTATGTTGGAAAATGTTACTCATGTGTTTACTGAACGTACCATAAAAAAATATCAGAAAATTATTCCGAGCACACCGGGTCTCGGAATCACACACCGTCAATTTAAACAGACTCATAATAATTAAATATTATTAAAAAAATTACATGGAAAACTGGGTCTTTACATTCTCCCCACATTTAGTATTTTCATCCCAGAAAGCCACAACAAGGACTATGGTAACAAATGGGGATACTGCGCATAAATATGAGCCTCCCAATCCCATGTGCTCTCCTGGAGGTCCCCCTGCTGCTAGAGAACACACACTAGAGGTATCGATCACCCATGAATAACATGATCTTTTCGATCATCAATCTTTATTGGAACCTCCACAAATGTATCCCCTCCATCAATGTTGATATTCTCATGGTAAATGATGTGAGATGGGTCATGAATATATCTCATCTCCTAGGATACGTTGGAGATGTCATGCACCCTCTTGAACATAGGTGAAAGTTCCATGAGTTACGCCACCTCACCTATCATATGAAGTATCATAAATTTTCAGATAAACCATGTTGATAACAATTTAACTCGGCCAAAACTCTGTACTCCCCGTCGAGGAGAGACTTGTATGAAAATGTGGTCCCCCTCCTGAAATGCTAAAGGTCCCGGTATCTTGTCAGCATAAGACTTCTGTCTGCTATGTGGAGACTTCATCTGCTCCTAGATGATCTGTACCATCTCAGTGGTAGCCCGTACCAACTCTAGACCCATAGTGTGGACTCCCTAGGGTCTGTCCCCCAAAGTGGCGATCTGCAAGGTCGACCGTATGAGGCCATGAATGGTTCCATACGCATTTTGGAATGGTAATATGTGATGTATTTGAACTCCTCCAAGGGAAATTGATCCTTCTAACTATGGCCAAAATCTAGGATGTAGGCACAAAGCATTTCCTCTAGCTTCTGAATGGTCTCCTCCATCTGACCATCCGTCTGAGGAACAATGTCGGTGCTCAAATTTAGTTGAGTCCCAAACACCTCCTGTAATCCCTTCCACAACCAGGATACGAAATATGCTTCACACTCAGAGACATTCTTCGATGGGACCCCATGAATTCATACAATCTTTTGTATGTACAGACATCATAAACCATGTATTGATCGCTCATGTCAGATGGGTAAGAACTGGGTTGACTTGGTGATTCAGACAACAATCACCCAGATGGAATCATGTCCCATGGATGTACATTGAAGCCCTATCACAAAGCCTATGGGGATTACATCCCAATTCTACCCTAGAACCTCTAGTGGCTACACTAAGCATGCTGGATCCTGATGGTCGGCCTTCGCTTGATGACTACTGAGGCATCATGAAACAAACTATGCCACTGATTTCTTCATCCCTGAACACCATTTCTGATGTTATAGGTCCGATTACATATTCTCCACACCAGGATGTACCACAAGACGAGATTTATATAAATACCATAACAACTACTCCCATGGCACCACCAGTACCATGGTACATCCTCTAAAAATAATGACATGCTCCCCACATTCATAAATTCTTTCAGGTGCCTGTCCTGAGGATATCTAAGCTTGTCGAGCCTCACATCAAATTTCATCATGCTACACCTCCCTGAATCACTAAAGGACTGGGAGAGTGACTGTTATAAACTGGAGGTATGCTGCTCCAACTCTATCCATGAAGGATATATGGATTGCGCCAAGCATCTATGTTGCCAAACATAGTAAATACAAACCAGACTTTTTTCTGAGTGCATCTTCTACCACGTTCCCCATACTAGGAGTGTAGATTATCTCCAAGTCATAGTCCTAGAGGAAATCAATCCATCAATTCTCTCTCTAGTTCAGGACCTTCTGGGAGAAGATATACCAGAGACTCTTATGATTAGAGTAGAATGTAAGACGTTCTCTAATCATGTAATGTCACAAAATCTTCATGTTGAAGACCCCTTCTTCTAAATCCAGTTCATGGGTATCTTAGATCTTCTCATGTTGTCTCACCTGTCATGAGCCATAGGAGATCTCTGCTTTCTCTGATGTCAGGACACACCCAAGTCCCATCCATGACATGTTGCAGTAGAAAACATCCCCAATTACCTCTTCTGGTAGTCTCATGATGGGGAACTCTTTAGACTCTACATCATCTCTTGAAAACTATCCTAGTATCACTCTATCCATACTAAGGTATGTCCCTTCTTTTTCAATGGTTACAAGGGTTCTGTAACCTTGGAAAATTTAGCCAGGAATCTCTGGTAGTATCCAGCCAACCACTGGAAACTATAAACCTTGGTCACACTTCTATGTGGATCCCAAGAATGTATATCTTCTATTTTCAGTCGATCCACTGAAACTCCATCCTCCGAGATAACATGTTGTAGAATGTGGACGTCTTTTATCTAGAACTAGCACTTCACGATCTAACCATACAGCTGGTGATCTCTGAGTGTATCCAGAACTATATGCAAATGATAGGAATGTTCCTCCTCCCTCGCTGAATTTATCAATATATCGTTGATGAATACTACAACAATGCAATTCATGTATGGTTGGGAGAACATATTCATGAGTCACATGAACACTACTGGGGAATTTATCATGCCAAATGGAATAAAGAAGAACTCATAGTGGCCATAATTACATATGAAGGTTGCCTTTTATACATCTTAATCTTGTACACTGATCTTATGATTGCCTGATCTGATATCTATCTTCGACTGCCAATGAGCCCCCTACAGCTGATAGAATAGATCATTATTCTTCAGAAGAGGAAACTTTTCCTTTATAGTCACCTGCTTCAGGGGTCGGTAGTCTACACAGATCCTAAAACTCCCATCTACCTTCCTAGAAAATAAAATCGGGTTGTCCCATGGAAAAACACTGGGCCTTATGAATCCCAACCTCTCCATGTCCTCCAACTATACATGTAACACACGAAGCTCCACAGGAGCCATCTGATATACTGGTGTAGATATCGGTTCCTACCTGGTGTATAGGTCGATGTAAAATTCTACCTCTTTGTGTGAAGGTAGTCCTAGAACATCATATGGAATGATATAGGCATATTGGTCCACCACTACAGGATTGTTTGGACACTCAACATGTACAACTATGATGGTAAGGATAGACATCTGATGTGTGATCAGCTCCACCCTCTTCTGGTAAAGTCCATACTGTGCCGAAAAGTTTCCCTTCTCACCTGTGAAGAAAAAAGTTGTCCTATCTATGTGAACACACCACACTTTTTGCATTATAAAATAAATCTAAGCATAGTCTGTCGATAAACTGTCCATACCCAAGATGACGTTGTAAGGCCACGATGCCGCTTCTATGATATTACAACTGATGCTCTCACCTCCTAGAGTAATCTCAAACTGCTGACACCAGTGTTTAATCATCGAATCTTCTCGCGTATCAGTCTCTAGCTATAATGATCAAGCGAACGGCTCAACCATAATCTCCGAGATCTGAACGAGGGTCAGGGAAATAAATGAGTGACTTGAACCTATGCCAATAAGTAATACAACTAAGGAGAATTAGACACATATCGTATTTATAATCATCCGTGAAGCATCGTGGTTGTATGCATAACTTCCTGGAGATGAGCTCATCCATATCCACCTGCTCCATGTGGTAGGGTTGGAACATCTGTTGGTGGTGTCGGTAGAACCTTGTATCATCGCTCATCGCCTGATGCACGACAAGATATTTTGGCATGTATGCCTACTTTCATATGGTCCTCCCCAATTGAATCTATTCCTCTGACATGGAGGTCCCTCAAATGTCTTCTGATCTTCCGTACGACGGTTCGGGTAGTCATGATCCATGTGACCCTACCCACTGCACATTTAACACTGCTTGTCCCTCATCTGACCTCCTCTACCTCACGAGCTTGGCACCTCTGACCCTACGTCCACGGGCCGTCCACTAGAAGGCTATGTCCTCTTTGCCCTATGTTTCATATTCCTACTACCAGCCACAAATGACTCTACTATGTGTCGCCCGATGATGGGTCTCGTTGTTGGATCCTTCTCAAATAAGAAGCTCTCCACTAAAAGCACTCACACTAGCACCCCAGCCTACATCGGTCTGCTATGCGATATCATCGATGATCTGATCTCCCATCAGAGACCCTTCTCAAACATCCAATCATGATGAATGTGTCTCGTTCCAGGTCAGTGGGGTAGCAGGATAGATTAGTGAACTTCACTGAGTACTGGGCCATAGTCATGCTATCCTACTATAAGTGCAGCAGCTCTTGTATACACACAGATCATATGTTCAATGGGACAAAATATACACTGAAAAGGATGTTAAAGCCCTCCCAGACTAGGGTCTCCTTGTCCTGCATCTGTAGCATCAAGCTCTACCATCTCCCTGCCACTTCCTGAAAAATACTGGCTACTATGATCACTATAAAGTCAACTAGCGTCCCAAACAAGCGGAAAAATCTGACTACAGTCTCCATCCAGTCCTCAGCCACATGTGGGTCCGTCTTTCCATGGAATCCTGGAGGCCTCTCCCTATGAAGCTCTTACAATGTGCTCAGTGGGGGTGTACTCTATGCTGGTGGGGCGGGTGTCAATGGCTACCCAATGGGTAGTGGTGTTTCGGGTACACCACCCGAAGGTTCTCTCGCCATAGGATGACCCTGCACTGTGACCTCATCAATCGGTGGGCAGTCATCGCATACTCTCTTGGGAACCCTGAATAGATGTCTAAATGGTGTGATCCTTAAGGATTACATGTGTTCCATTGTGAATAAGTTATTCCTAGCGAGCAGACTCAAAGATATCATGAGAAAAACTCTTAAAAACACACACAATTAGTGCTTCTATCTACTGAGTTGGAAATCAGAATTTAGGGTCATGGTGTTTGGATACGTCATCTACCACCCCAACACTGGACTCCCCGAACTAAAAACCACACTCATAACACATTACACTATTTCAACATTGAAATGATCAGAGTCTTAGTTATTTGGTAGAACCGACTCCTTTGATACCACTTTGTCATGACCCATCCCCTGGGTCCCGTGAAATAACTACCCCAAGCCCGCCTTCCAAAGGCCAGTGGCTGGTGACTATCACCAAAAAGGCATATCCATATAATAAGAAGGGATTGCCTTTAAACCTGTATAGACACACATACTAGAATATAAAAAGATGCAACCACAATGTAAACTGCTATAGTAAAAGAGAGCTAAAAGTAAAAGGGGTCTGAATACAAGCCCAAATGGAAGATTACAAGTACAGCTATAATGTAAAGATATATGAAAGGTGAAAACAATTTTTTGGATCATTCAACATATATCCTACCTAAATGATAGGTACTACTCAAGGTCATAAATCCTAGAATCACGTCACGCAAAATGGACCACCAATGAGCACCGTCTTGTCGAGGATCTCTCAAGCTAAATCAATGTTGTATGTCATCTACACAAGACACAACAAGGTGTGGGATAACAACATGATGTGGTGTGTTTAAAGATACTCAGTAAGGACCCCATGACCCCATAAGTCTCCTAAAGTTATAGAAAGGAAGAAACATAAATAAATACATCAAATCTAATTAGGTATATTCCCATACAAATACTTATGTTATCAATATATACTCATCTCATACATGAGGGATGTATAACACAAATTTAACACCACGAAGGTAGAAGTACCACACAGGTAACACCATGAATATAGAAGTACCGCACATGTAAAAGACATAGTTCAAATAGAGTCAAATCCAAAACCAATTATTAGTGAAGTAAAGAAGTAAAAATGATTAGTCACGATGTTATATCATCTTATTTTGTCAAGAGGCACATATTCTGACCATACAGAGTCTTACCCACACAAAATCGATAGGTAACTAACACCCGATGACCCACATAGGATCTGACCCACATGGGATTGATAGAAAACTAACCCGCATAATGACCGACACAGGATCTGACCCCCACAAGATCGATAGGTAAATAACCCCTGCAATGACCCACACAAGATCTGACCCACACATGATTGATAGGTAAATAACACTCTCAATGAAAAACCTAGGATCTGACCCACACGGGATCGATAGGTAACTAACCCCCGCAATGACCCAAACAAGATCAGACCCACAAATGATCGATATGCCCTAACCCACACAAGATTGCTGAGCATTGACCCACACAGGATCTAACCCCCACAATATCGGTATGCGCTGACCCACACAAGATATTTGAGCATTGAACCACATAGGATCTAACCCATGGAAGATCGGTACTGACCCATGTAGGATTTCTTGGTACTGATCTCTATATGATATGTCTCCACCCTCCGCCTCACTGCCAGTCACTGGATTCTATTCACCTGATGCGCTTGAGTTCCATAGTATTTTCCCTTCGAGATATATCATAACATTAACAATACTAATATCCACAAAAGAGTAACCTAATGTAACTCCATGTCGTAGGGGATTCAATGTGACAGACGGTGCATCAATCGGACGCCCGATCTGTGAGTTATAAGCATTTTAACTATAGGGTTCCTGTTGGATTCAGATTCTATCAAAACCAACTATACTCCAAAAGTCTCCACAACTCACGTGTTGTATACTAAATGGACCATGTCAATCCAAATATCCAAACACCTTAGACGGTTTGTCAAAAAGAAGTCTGGTTCTCAAGATGTGGCCCTTTAAGTGTTTCTGGGGCCGATTGGGCCTCGGTCAAGTCAGACCCGGTAGGACTGACCCAGCCTAACCCAATCTAGGCTGGGCCACAGCGTGCTTGGGCCGATGGGCAAATGTTTGGCCCAGACCCTAAGAGTGCAGGCTTGCAAAGGTGACCTGCAATGGTAAAGGAACCCGGGACACCCAGAGAGGGGAGGGGTGAATCAGGGTGACAACTTTTTCTATTAATGTGATGGATCTTATTACCATGTTGGTAGGAACATTTTGAACCTGTAAGATGAATATGATCAGAAAGAAAACATTCACATGTAGAGAGAAGACACAACACTTTTTACACAGTTCACCTCTAAGGGCTACGTGCATGGAGCATACGCCGACAAGTTGTCGGTCATACCTAATTCCACTAATCTTCACTAGCTGTGGATTACAAATGTTCGGGCACAGTAACACTATCCCAGGCTCACTGTCTTTACAAAGGTTCAGGGATAGCTCACTTCATCCCTCGGGTCACTCCTGTTGACTCCCCCTTGCTCACTGCCATTGGTGATGTCTTACTCAGTTTATAGACGTGAAGGTCTCTTCAATAGATAGACATGATGTTCTTGGTCTCTTGTTCAACATGAGATTTTGCTTGCATCATAGTGCTGAGTTGATTCTCTGTTAAAGTCCAAATTTCATCCACTGATTAATACCTCTTTTTCCACTGTCTACTGGGCAAACAACCTTTGGAGAGGGCCTTCTTAAAGTACCCAACATTTCAAGGCTCCCAATTTTGCAATGCTCAAAAAATCCTTTGCGGAGTCCCTCCATTTTCGCGAAGCTTAATCACGAAGCACTCCAGCGATTCACGAGACTTCACAATGCTTGGATGCCATGAAACTCATGCCTCTTCGCGAAGCTCACTAAGCCAATGCAGGGCCCACGGCATTCGCGTAGCTTAGAATAGCCGCCACGAATCTCCTCTTTCACGAAGCACACTGCCTTCGCGAGTGACCTTTGTGAAATGAGAGCAAAGGATTTTCGTTAAGAGCTCTCCCTTCCTTCTCTCGAGGGGATTGACCTATATTTATAGGTGATTCCACCAACCCTCGACCCTTCCGCACGAAGTCAACGCCCTGTCAGATAAAATCGCAAAGCTCTAAAGTTCCGGCCGAAATTCTCTCAAAATTGTGAAGCCCTACGGAAATTTTCCATTCACGGAGCTCATTGAAATCGCAGAGTGTTCCGTCATTTCCTCTGTGCCTTAGGAGTGAAGCTCCCTCGCAAAGCGTTTTGTTGCCGCAATTCTATTCATCTCTTTTCTGGTACATGTTCTGAACATCCATTGAGGATTGACATAAAAACACAAACCATACACCAAATCATGCATAGAAGTCCATTGTTCCAATAATCTCCCCCTTTGGGTTTGTTGGAAATCAGAAAAAAAATTTAATAGAGCTCCACCCATGTGAAAACCAAAAACACAGGATTCAACTCAGCCAACACTCTCTGTCTACGTGAGCAATGCTCAGTGTAGAAAACAAGAGAGGAGGATTGAATTAGGTTCCACTGTTTTCCTTCTCATTCTTCTCATCATAGAAGTTTCCTGAATTTATTCCTTTCTCCTTCTCCCCCATTGACAATAAATCCAAAGACCAGTAATTTGTTCAACGTTTAGCTCAAACCATACTCCCACTGGATAGTATCTCCCCCATAAACCTGCATCATAGCCATAAACAGGAAAAAATAGTTATCACAAACAGGGAGAGGGGTATTGCGTAACCTCCTTATGCACTGGGAGGTGGCTAAACACTGAGGTTCAACCGATGCCTCTATATCACAGCCGCAGACAGTGGCTTGGTCAGGATATCAGCCACTTGCTCATCAGTTCCCACATGATCCATTCTAATCACCCCTTGTTCAACTTTTTCCTTGATAAAGTGATACCTGATATCTATATGTTTCATACGGGAATGCTGAACAGGATTCTTCAGTAGATCAATTGCACTTTTGTTAACATAGTAAATTACCATTGGTTGCTTTACCTCATCACCAATATCTGTTAATTTTTTTTTCATCCATCGTAGTTTTGTTCATGCCTTTGTGGCAGAGAAATATTCAGCTTCAGGAGTACTAAGAGAAGTAATTTCTTGTTTCCTACTCAACCAGCCAACACATTTCTTCCCAATATAGAATGCTTCACCACTAGTGGACTTTCTATCTACTACATCACCAGCCCAGTCACCATCAGAAAATGCTGATAATTCACTGTCCCTGCCTGTAGAAAAAAATAACCTGATGTTATGTGTACCTTGAATGTACCACATTATTCTTTTTACTGCAGCCATATGTTCCTCCTTTGTATTACTCTAAATGCGGGATGCAAGGCATGTGGCAAAGAAAATATCTGGATGTGTCGCTGTCAAGTACAGTAGGCTCCCAATGATCCACCTGTACATGGTGGGATCAACGGAGTCCCCATCCTCATGCTTTCCATGTTTAGTTCCAACTGCAATCAGAGTTGACATTGGTTTGGAGTCTTCCATATTAAACTTCTTCAGCAGCTCTCTTGCATATGTTTCCTGAGAAATGAATGTGTATTCATTCTTTTGAATCACCTGCAGCCCCAATAAATATGTGAGCTCCCCAATCATAGACATTTCAAATTCTAATTTCATGTGGTTGGAAAATTCGTCCACTGATTTCTGCCTGCTCCCACTAAATATGATATCATCAACGTAGACTATAACCATGAATTGATTTTTTGAAGAATTCTTCACATATAGATTGTGATCAACTCATCCTTTTTTTAATTCCATCTTCTTGAGATATGAATTCAGCCGTGAGTACCACGCCCATAGTGTCTGCTTCAAACTATATAGAGCTTTCTTCAGTTTGCAGAACGTTGTTTAATAAGTACCCAAAAAAAAGCCCACTGGTTGTTCAATGTAGACTTCTTCTTTGAGTACACCATTCAAGAATGCTGTCTTGACATCCATTTGATAGTCATTATATCATCTTTAGAGTTCCATGGCAAGGAAAATCTTGATTTACTCTAGTCTAGCCACTGGAGAAAAGGTTTCTTCAACATCAATGACTTCAATCTAGGAGTATCCATTGCATAGCAGTCGTCCCTTGTTTCTAATGAAAATTCAATGTTCATCAAACTTATTTTTGATGATCCATTTGGTACCAATCACATTGTGACCTTCGGGTCTCTGGACAAGATCCCATATCTGATTCTTGTCAATCTGATCTAATTTATCATTCATGGATTTCACCCACGGTTCATTAGTTGCAGCTTCTTCAAATGAGGATGGCTCTACCACTGATAGAAATGCAGATTGCATGTTATTCCTCATCCTTCTTGTGTGAGTGGGTGAACTCTTGTACCCAATTATGTTGGATGGATCAATCTCAGCTCTTCGATTTCTCCTGCGAGGTTCATTATCATTCTTTTCAGCCACAGGTTCTTTTTCAGATTCTTCTTCTGAGTCCACATCAGGATGTGACTGTTGAGTGTTTTGAACGACTTCATCTATTTCTGCATTTGTATTTTCTTCAAGTTCACTTTCTTCCTGACTTTCTATCACATCAGTATATGAAGTCCTTGAAGCATTTGTGCTTTTCTCTTCAATTATCATAACATAAATGCTTTCCACAGTGCTTCCTAAACTCTTGTTGAAACATTTGTAGGCTTTTATATTCATTGAGTAACCGAGGAAAATTTCTTCATCTGCATTGTCGCCATATTTCCTTTGATTTCCTTCTTTGTTCCTAATAAAGCATTTACTTCCAAAGACACAAAATTATTTTAAAGAAGGCCTCTGTCCATGCCACAATTCATATGGTGTCTTCGTCTCACCCATATATAGTCATGTTCGATTCTAGATGTACACTGTAGCTTGAACAACCTCTTTCCAGTAATGTCGTGGAATACGACTCTCAATCAGCATAGTCCGTGCCATGTTGTTCACCTGTCGATTCCTACGTTCAACAAATCCATTTTGATGTGGAGTTCTCAAAGCACCTACCTCATGCTGTATCCCATGCTTCTCAAGATAATTTTCAAATTAAATGGACATGTATTCTCCTCCATTGTCAGATCGCAACACTTTGATTGTTCATCCAGTATCATTCTTAGCGATTCACCGATATGATTTCATGCAGTCAAAGACTTGTCGTTTCCTATGAATGACCATCACACATGCCATTCTACTGTAATCATCTATTAAAAGTACAAAGTAACTTTCTCCATGAGTTCCAGAAACACTTATCGGCCCACATACATCTGTATGAATCAGATCAAGAAGGTGAGATGCCCTTTTCTTCTTTGGCCGATATGAACTGCAGACCAGCTTCCCGCGAATGCAAGCATCACAAGATTTTTCAAGATCACGCTTCAGGATGGGAATTTCCATGACAATTCTCAATTTTGATACTTTGTCCATGTCTTGATGATTGATGTGTCCCAATCTCCGATGCCACAAATTGTTTTCTTCTTCTACAGTCATGTAACATATATTTTCTTCACTATCAACCTGATACAAGTTGCCTTCTGTTCTGCATCCCTTCATAAGTGAATTACCCGTCTTTCCCTTGATAGTGCATCCTTTCTGATTAAAAGTAAATATAAGTCCCGAGTCATAGAGTTGACTCACGCTGTGTAGATTATGATATAGGCCATCTACAAAAAGTACTCATGTCTTCTTTAGTTCTCCATTAGCTAATTCGATACTTCCACTCCCTTTGATTTTCAGAGCCCCATCATTACCAAATCTTATTGCACCATCAACCGTCCTTTTGATATCTGTTAGTAGGCCCGCATTACCTGTCATATGAGACGAAAACCGCTATCTAGAATCCAGGTACTATTGTTCTTTGTAGCATTGAGGTCCACCTCTGCAAGGTTGGATTTCTCAATCTTCTTCCTTTCTTTCCATGAGACATTAGATTGAGTATATAGTACTGATGGCCATTCAATTATCTCTTCCTCATAACCAGGTTCTTCATAGTAAAAATATTCTTTTAGAGGAGAAACCCTATTTGAAAGAGCAACACTGTCTTGCTGAAGAGACTTGACTTGTCTTGAACTTCAGTATGAGGTGTCCATGTCCCTTCTCTGCCTGCAATTAGCAGCCTTATGACCAAAGTTAGAACAAAAATTACAATATACATAGAAATTGTTTCTTCTATAATACGTAGGATATGAATTTGTTCTCCTTTGTTGAACATCTTTATCTTCTCTATTCATATAGCTTCTTGCCTCTTCGCAATAAGACATGGTATGACCAAGATAGCCACAGAACTGACACTTCATGAGATCAAATGTATTCTCACTTGAAGTTCTCCTCATACCTTCTTCATTGGGAGAAAAGTTAGACTGTCTGTCATTTCTGAATGTTTGAGGATAATTTTCAGTTCTCCTTTTAGTTTGGATTGAGGGTACCTTTTTTGGCACTTTAGGTAATGTTTCAACATGTTCAACTTTCATCTTATCTTTCTTTTGGATCTTTTCACTTCTAGCAGTTGATGTCTCAGCCTCACAGCCAATTCAACTATTTCCCATGCAAGTGGGTCTTTGATCACTTATGATTTTCCGAACCCCATCTGAGCCAAACATGGATCTTGCTAGTAATTCTGCATCTGAGAATCTTCCAAACTGTATTTTCTTCCTCGATTATTTTGGAATTGATTCAGTCTCAAGTTTACTCATTCTGTTAACAACATCCTCTTCAAGACCCTCAGTAGTCTTGGATTTTTCATCAAATCTGTATGTAAGGTCATTGATGACCTTTTCATACTCTTCAATTCTCATCATCTGATCCACTTCATCATCATTGCTTTCAATTATTTTATAATATAACTCCACAAATTCTTCCAGTCATCCAATTTCAGCTTCAAGTTGATCAACATATACAGTTGATTCTTCTACAATTGATTTCCACTTATTGCAACTCTTGCATTTAATCTTAAGCATACTAGTGGCATCCTTAAGTTGCATATCTGGAACTACACAAGTTCTCAGTTTTTTATCTCCACCAGTATCTTCTGACTTTTCAACAGTGGCCATCATGGAAGCATTATTCCCAGTTTTTAATTCTAGTTCTTCTTCATCACAGAATTCATTATCATCTTCTTACACATCACAGATTCCTTTTCATTTCATTCCAGACTTGAAGTCTCCACTTTTGAGGAAGCTTCTACGAGGATTCTCGAAGCTTTCATATTCACTATCTTCATCATTGATCTTTATTATGAACTGAGATGAAATATGCCCAACTTTTACACAACGGAAACATGCGAGAGGTAACTTTCCTTTTAAATTTCCCTTTCCCCTTCTGGAACTTATTTACAATGAGAGAAAGAATTTCTTTTTCTTCTTCATCTTAACCACTGATATCCTTTGAGATATTCTGTTTATCCATGTCCTTGAAATCCATTTCCTTGCTCACACGAGTCGTAGCATCTTCTGGTTTCACTCTAATTTCATATGGTACCAAGCTGCTAAGTAGATCATCCAGTGAATGTTTTGAAAGATCCCATTCCTCAAGGGCTGACACCTTTGCATTGTACAGAGGTGGAAGTCTTCTTAATATTTTCTTTACAATATCAATGTCTCTGATTTCTTCACCTAGACCCCGAATTGCTCCAACCTCTTTAGTAATTCGATTGAAGAATGATTCTGCATTCTCGTCTGGATGCATCTTCAGATCATCAAACCGATTGTGCTTCACTTGTAGTTTTTCCTACTTTCCTTTGATATCTCCTTCAAAAAAAATTCTCGAGTTTATCCCACATGGATTTTGCTGAGGTGATATTCATCACCTTTAGGTAGATCTGATCAGAAAGGGCTGCAGTAAGTGCATTTTTTGCTTTAGCATCTGCATCATGAATTTTCTTGTCTGTTTCAGTCATAGCCAAGCATGTTGGGTCAGTGACTTGTATTCCTTGCACAGTAGAAAATATGTAACGCCGCGACCCCAGATACCTCGAGTCGGTGCATTATTACATAACATTGGCATTATCACAAGAAAGATGAAATCTCGAATGACCGATTGGTTTAGTAGCTTTGGAAACACTAGATATATTCATAATGTTTTACATTACATCACAAAGTGAAAAACTACTACAACAACATAGTCTCCATATTCCACACTCATATCCCCATATACTATCCCTGCCGGTCATTCAGAACTTACTTCTTCGCATCCTGGGAAAAATATAACATAGAAAAGGGGTGAGATCAAATGCCCAGTAAGGATAACAATATAGCGGAAACTTTCAAAAATAAGCATGAACATTAAAGGCAATGTATAAATAAAACAAAAGCCTTTTAAACTTAAACTTCAACATATTATGGCAAAAGAAAAATGAAATATTTCCATTTACTTATTCACATGGATATTCTACTAATAGAATAATCACATGCAATATCAATAACCACTTTCATAATGATGGAATGCATAATGCCAGACTATCATAACCACATAGCCAAGGCCTCGTGCCAAGAATAAAAATAAGATTTTGTCAAGGCCTTCTGCCAAGACACTAGTTTTCCTCATGAGACCTACCGATGCATCGAGGAGCTATAGCGGGCTCCACCCGTCACATATTAAGTCCAATGCATTCCCATATGAAAAGGTTTAAACATAACAAAAATATTCGTATTAAAACTAGCATACGAAATTTCAATACTTTCACCATAATCCATAAATGGTATAAAAATAGCACATCCACAATAAAACATATCACAAAACCTTCAATACAATATAGAAGTTTTGTATCATAATAAATCAACTTCAAATAAGTGTATAATCCATCAAAGGATGTTGACATAGATGAAATCAAAACTCTTTTTTAGAGAAATATCTTGTTCGATTTTGAAATCATTTAAGAGACTTATATTTATGAAATAAAACATTTTCATTGAAAATATTCTTATAAGATTTTAAGGGAAGCATCGACGATTTTATAACAGCGGAAAATAACCGCACCCGCCGTATAAGTTAAAAAAAACATTCATACCTTAATTTTTGTCGAAAATGTTAAAAGCACCTTGTTTGGAAAAAGGCGGAAAGATTCCTTTATAAAACTCTTATAAAAAGTCAAACAAGGGTATAAATGGCTTTAACCCATATTCTTTTAAATAGTAAAAATGTTTTGAAATACATTTTTAAGAAACATGGATGTGGATGATAAAGAGATCCCAGTAGATTATTACGTATAAACAACCTCGGATAATGAAGAGATTGTGAAATAACCCTTACCATGTACTTTTCCTTCGTTGAGGTAGGTTAACCTCCTGTATAATGGTGAAATAATTGTTATTAAATTATACAAGAATCATATATATTAATATGATATCATGTATGATCTTTTAACATTGATTTGTTAATAATATCTTAGAATTATCGTCGTTTCGGGTGTTAACTTACTCGTTTTCTTTTATATGTTTTGGTACATAAGCCGTGTTTGTTATGTATAGGTTGTATCTTATTCATATCCAGAATGATATCAAGTCCTTAAACATCATTTTTAAATCATCAAATGATAATTATACTTTAATGGATACGATGGAGAATGAATGTCATCACGTTCGTGGAGACGGTAGTCCGTACGTACGTACGAGCGACAATATCATTCTTTTGATATTAAAATAATATATAAATGGATGGTATATAATATATACAGAATCATTAACATGTTATATTTATTATTTACATGAGTTACACATCATTATTATACCCATCCAAATATTGAATAACAGTTACACCACGACGTGGAGACGGTAAGTCGTACGTACGCACGTATAGTGACATGTTATTCAAAGGGTTGATAGAATACTGAATATGGTTGTACCATATTTATAATAACATCAAAGTATATATAAGATACTGGAGTTATTATTTTAGAATGGTAATAACAAAGAAAGAAGAAGTGGAAGAAGAAAGGAACTTGAAAAGGGGTGGTGAAAACATTGCCTCTTCTTCGGGTTCTCCCTTTTGATTTGATCAAAAGGGATCCTTAGGTTGGATTTATGATCAAATAAAGGCCTCTAGGTTGTAGTGAAGGAAGTTGGGAGAGTATTTGAGCAGAGTTTGGCCGATCCAAAAGTCTTTTATGGTGTGAAGAAATGAGAAGGAGGAGTTCCCTTTTATAAGAGGGGTGAGGGGCACCATTGGAAAAGCTAGAAATATTAATTTATAATAAATTCATATTCGGTTTCTAATGGCTCCAAAGTTGATTATTCAAAGGTTAAGGTGGGGATAGGTCGAAAACCATTCAACCAATAGAATTTAGACAGGTTTGGGTCACTATATTAACCTTATCTTTTAGTTTTAACTCTTAGTTAATTAGTTTGACATTTACCATGTCACTTTGTATTTTTATAATATATAGTTAATAAACAAACTATATACATCCAAGAGACCCCCAAGTGGTCCATTAATGATGAGCCAATAATGATATAATTCTCTTGGCCGAACCTTAGATTTTTAGGAATTTAATATCAATTAATAATATAATATTTGTTTTAAAAACTCTTTTATGTCAATTTTGACACTATTCAATAATTGATTTTTGGGAAACTCATAACAGAATGATCACTTCGACCAAAGTTAATTAAATAAATCCTAACATGACATATTATCCTATAAAATTATTTTAATTCATTAAAAGTCTCAAATTCTATTTATTTGGGAATTTATAATATCAATTATTTTAATTTTTCACAATTATGGTAATTACTGCATCATCATTGTGTCATAAATAAATTAAATTATATAAAGTCTAAAAATTATAAATAAAATATCATTATGTAGTAAATCTTATTATATTTTTAATTAATATTTACAATCAAATCTATCTTATGTATAACCCTATATTAAAAATGTTTTAGTAAATAAACATTGATTTTAACTCTTTTAACTCTTCTTTGAATTAAATAATAATAAATGTCATAATCTAATCCAATTGGACCTAAATGATAATATTTTATTCCTAAGGTTGTTTTGGTCGAGATACACTTGTCCAATAGAATGAGGACATGTGTTAGGGTAATATTAATATAATTTTTACCCCTAATTACCCTATTTACTTTTAACCGTGGTAAATAAAAGTAAAATGTTACTATTCATAAAAAATTATTTTCATCTCATTGAACCAAATTATACTTCTTGATTTTAACCGTGTCACTCAGATTTTTGAAATTCCATTCACAGAAGCGAAAAAATTATGTTTTATGAAAAATTCATTTTTTTAACTACCACTTAGTAGTTTCAGTATTCATCAAAAAGTGATGTTTTTCAGAACAATGCCAAAATTTCACCCTAAGCTATAATTGATATTCGGAATTCAAAAATGGTGTCTATTTTAAAAAATTCCAAACATTTGAGTTGAATTAATGAATTTTATAATTAATTCCTGCTGTCACAACAGATAGCGTCTTTTTAAAATTAATATATATCAAAAGATTGATAATTGTTTATGTCCAATTTCAAAGTAAAATTAATTCTAATGAACACCATTGGATAAAATGGTAAAAATATATTCTAATTATACTTTAAACCCACTCAATAATATAATTTATCACTATAAATTATTTTGATTAAAAAATTTGTTTTTAAGTATTTTTCACTACTCATAAAAATTGGAAGTTCTCAGAAAAATACTGAAAATTCAACTTAGGATAATTTCGATATTCCGAATCCAAAAATGAAGTCCATTTTGAAATATAAAATATATATAATTTCAAAAAGTAGGTATTACTATTAATAAAGGCTAGTTTGATTGGTTGTGGTGTGTTAGAACTCGATGTTGCGTACAACACACGCTATCACATTATTCAAAGAGAAACGTACCGTGGAAGCTTGGGGTGTTACATTCTCCCCTCCTTCAAATAATTTCATCCTCGAAATTTTTAGAATAGTAATCAAATGAAAATACTCGGGTGGTTCTTCATCATAAGTTCCTCGGGTTCCCACATTTCCTCTTCCATCTTATGGTTTCTCCAAAAAACTTTTACCAGACGCGTCGTCTGGTTTCTCAGTACTTGTTCTCTCGTATCAAGAATCCTGACAGGATCTTCACAATACGACAGATCGGGTACTAGTTCTAATTCCTCATAGGTGAGTACATTGGTTGGGTCAGGCATGTATTTCCTCAACAGAGATACGTGGAACACGTCGCGGTCTTTGGAGAGACTTGGCAACATTTCCAATCGGTAAGCTACAACCCCAATTTGTTCTAGAATTTCGAAGGGTCCGATGTACCTGGGACTCAATTTACCTTTCTTACCAAAATGTATGACTCCCTTACATGGAGATACCTTCCGGAAAACATGATCACCAACTTGAAATTCCAAATCCTTACTTCGATTATTGGCATAGCTCTTCTGCCTACTTTGAGCTACTTTGATGTGATTTTGGATTACCTTCACCTTTTCCATCGTTTCTGCCACCAGTTCTGGGGCTACAAGTTTTCTTTCTCCAAGGTCATCCCAACATGTTGGTGTAAGACATCTCTTTCCGTATAACGCTTCATATGGTGCCATCTGAATACTTGAATGGAAGCTATTGTTATAGGAAAATTCTACCAGAGGTAAATATTGATCCCACATACCCTGAAAGTCAAGTGAGCAAGATATCAACATGTTTTCTAAGGTTTGAATAGTCCGTTCTGATTGTCTGTCTGTATGAGGGTGGTAAGCAGTGCTCAAATGAATTTCAGTATCCAGGGATTTTTGAAGACTTTTACGGGGATCATGATCAGAAACAATCGATAGGGGTACTCCATAAAGTCTAACAACTTCATTAATATATAGTCTTGCTAGACGTTCCAGGGGTAGATCTTCTCTTATAGCAATAAAATCTGCTGACTTGGTAAGACGATCAACAATAACCCATATTGCATCGTTCCTTCTAGGTGTCTTTGGTTGCACCATGACAAAGTCCATCGTAATATTGTCCCATTTCCACTACGATATGGGAAGAGGTTGCATGACTCCTCCAGGCTGTTGCCTTCCAGCTTTCACTTGTTGACAAACAATACATCTTGACACAAAATCAGCAATCTCACTCTTCATGTTTTCCCACCAAAAATGTTCCTTCAAATATCTATACATTTTGGTGCTCCTAGGGTGTATAGAGAAATTGGAACTATGAGCATCATTCAACAATTCCCTTTTTAGATCAGGTATATCGGGAACACAAAGTCTCTTCCCAAATTTCAAAATTACATCTTCATACACAATGACTCTCAGTCTCCCATCATTCACAGCTTTAATCTTCTTTTGAAATTCTTCATCATCGGTCTGAGAACTCTTAATCCTTTTTAGTAAATATGGTTTGGCAACCATTCTAAAAAGAATTGATGTTTCACCTTCCCTGGTTATTCCCATGTCCATCTTCACTAGATCCATCAAAATTGGATCCCTTTCAATTCTCATCACGTTCAAAACTCCATGGTCATTTCTTCTCAAAGCATCTACCACCTTGTTTTCTTTCCCCGAGTGGTAGTGTATCGTACAATCATAATCCTTGAGTAATTCAAGCCATCTCCTTTGCCTCATGTTGAGTTCTTTTTGTGTGAAAATATACTTCAACTCTTGTGATCAGTATAAATCTCACATTTTTCACAATAGAGGTAGTTCCTCTATATCTTCAAAGCAAAGATCACAGCATCTAACTCGAGATCATGAGTAGGATAGTTTTGTTCATGAATTTTCAACTGTCGTGATGCATAGGCAATAACCCTATCATTCTGCATAAGGACACAACCATGTCCTTTCTTCGATGCATCACTATAAATAATGAACCCATCATTCCCCGATGGTAGAGTCAATATAAGAGAATTGACTAATCTTCTCTTCAGTTCTTTGAAACAATCTTCACACTCTTTTGTCCAAACAAATTTAACCCCTTTACGTATGAGCTTCATTAATGGGTTACCCAATCAGGAAAAATTAAGGACGAAACATCGATAATAACCTGCCAAACCAATAAAACTATGTACCTCAGTTATACTCGTAGGTTCTGGCCAATCATGGATCGCCTTGATCTTAGAAGGATCAACAGAGATTCCATCTTTAGAGACAATATGGCCAAGAAAAGAAATCTCATGAATCCAGAATTCACACTTGCTAAACTTCCCATATAATTCATGTCTTCTCAGAGTCTTCAAGATAATGTGCAAGTGATTTTCATGATATTCGTAGATTTTAGAGTATAATAAGATATCATCAATAAATACCACCACAAATTCATCGAGATACTACTTGAAAACTCTATTCATCAGATCCATGAATACAGTGGGTGCATTAGTCAATCCAAAAGGCATTACAGTAAACTCGTAATGCCCGTACCTGGTTTGAAATGCTGTCTTCGGAATGTCTTCCTTCTTCACACACAACTGATGGTATCCAAATCGAAGGTCAATCATTGAAAAGTATTGAGCTCCATGCGGTTGGTCAAATAAATCATCAATGCATGGTAGGGGATACTTGTTCTTTATTGTTAGAGCATTGATCTCCCTGTAGTCGATACATAACCTCATATATCCATCTTTCTTTTTAACAAAAAGAACAGGGGCTCCCCATGGAGAAACACTAGGGAGAATAAATACCTTATTACTCAATTCCTCTAATTGTTTATTTAGTTCCACTAATTCTACAGTGGCCAATCTATAAGGGGTCTCTCATATAGGCCTTGATCCAGGAATTAAATCAATGGAAAACTCAACTTCTTGTTCTGGAGGATGTCCAGGTAAATCTTCCGGAAATATATCTACAAATTCTTTCACAACAGGTATATCCTTTATTTGAACATTCCTTTCCTCACCCACAGTAATTTCATTCTCTTCCTCCCAAATAATTGAATTTAGTTGAGCTACTCGGGGTGGATCTAAATAAGAATTAGGTGGTGACGATTCTTCTATAAAGATAAGTTGTTCCTTATCATTATCATCAAGAATCGTAACCTCTTTCTTCTTACAATAAATCATCACATCATAGTCCGAAACCCAGTACATACTGAGGATTATATCAAACTCAATCATAGGTATGACCATGAGATCAGAAGATTAAGAACATTTATGTGCTCTAATGGGGACTGATTCACAAAACTTTGTAGCAATGATACTTCCCTTAGGAGTTTTAACTGACAACTCCCTTGTTAAATCAAATTGGAAATATCTAGTTTTCTTAGCAAACTGAGAAGATATGAAACAATGCGATGATCCAGAATCAAATAATGCATTTGCTAAACTTGAGGAAACCATTAAATTACCTGCCACCACGTCTTTCGGAGCTTCTACCTCAGCAGTAGTGATAGCATAAGTCTGGCCTTGATCCCTTGGCCTTTTTTGAGGTAAGTTCTCCTGACGCTTAGGACATTCATTTGCATAATGCCCCATCTCCCTGCAATTATAGCACTGAACATTGGTAGCTTCCTTCTTCCCTTTTCAATCATGATCTTGGTAGCCTTTTTCACCACATTGCTAATAGACGCCCATTCCCTTCAAGCAAGTACCAGGGCGTTTATTCCCACATTTACAACATGATGGATATTCAACCTTTCCCTTCATCCCCTTATTTCCATTAGCAGATTGATAAGCCGGTCTCTTCTTCTCTTTCTTTGATTTAAAGTCATAAGACTTCGAGATTTACTTTTCGGTCTTGATAGCACATGATACAATGTCTTCGTATGACGAGAAGGATTGTGAGACTAATGCTCGACAGAGAAATGGTTTTAACCCATAAAAGAAACAATCAATCTTACTTCTTGGGTTACGTATATAATCACCAGAATACCTTGCTAACCTTGTAATGTTAGCCTCATACCTTGTGACATTCTCATCGCCCTTCTGTCTCAGACTTAGAAATTGCCTTTCCATATCTGCTCGATGGTCCCGAGGAAAGTATTTTTCTAAAAACAGATCTTTGAACTCCCTCCATTCCATATTTGATACTTCATCATCTTCCTTCGTATTTTGAATCGATGACCACCATTGATCAGCATCTCCAGTGAGGAGGTAAACTGCCATGAAAACCATTTCCCTTTCATTACTCCTCAATGCCTGAAATATTTTCTCTAGGGAAAATATCCATTGCTCAACTACTAAGGGATTTTTACTCCTATTGAACGTTGGTGGTTGTTGCCTCATGAATCGATCTAACATTAATCCTCCACGCTGCGGATCAGGGTGCTCCATACGGGTATGGTTATTATTCATAACCTGAGTGAGTTGTCCCAGTATGGTGATTAGCTGACCGGCACCAGTTGCATCACCATCTCCACTATAATTATCTTGAGCTGGAGGGCAATCCCTACATGGAGTGCGTGCATTGATACTGTTTCCATTTCTTCTACTAGGTGCCATTTATAAACAATGGAATTAACTAGATCAGTTTATGAATCATAATACATAATCCCATACTTATAAAACACTTAACATAAATTGAATTATTTATGGATATAATCCATAATCATAAAAATATTTTCTTTGAGGAAGTATATACTCATAAACCCTTCCTAATGATTTGTAAAGAAAATGAGAGTTATCCTAAGCATATCCCCCGAGAGTGTCGTAACCAAGAGTGCAGCAAGGACCGTTGTCGTGCACCAGTTCCCGTTCGTGTCTAGCTCAAAGCGGTGTTTTAGGGTTTTACCCCTAGGTACATATGTGCCAGAGCCGCCTCTACCTGCTCGTATCCAAATAGGGATGTATTTCTCGGATAACTCACAAAATCTCAACAATACCAAAATTCTACGAAGTTCTTCTATACTAATCCTCAAAGTACATCTTAGGTCTACATGCTCTAATCAGAGTTTATCTAAATCTAGCTTCCATGGTTTGTACTAAACTTCCTCTGATACCAACTGTAACGCCCCGACCCCAGTTACCTAGAGTCGGTGCGTTATTACATAACATTGTCATGATCACAAGAAAGATCAAATCTCGAAAGACTGATTGGTTTAGTAGCCTTGGATACACAAGATATATTCATAAAGTTTTACATTACATCATAAAGTGAAAAACTGCTACAACAACATAGTATCCATATTCCACACTCATATCCCCAGATACTATCCCTGCAGGTCATTCATAAATTACATCTTCACATCCTGAAAAAATATAACATAGAAAAGGGGTGACCTCAAATGCCCAGTAAGGATAACAATATAGCGTAAACTTTCAAAAATAAGCATAAACATTAAAGGAAATGTATAACTAAAACAAAATCCTTTTAAACATGAACATCAACATAGTATGGAAAAATAAAAATAAAATATTTCCATTTACTTATTCACATGGATATTCTACTAATCGAATAATCACATGCAATATCAATAACCACTTTCATTCTGATGGAATGCATAATGCCAGACTATCATAGCCACATAGCCAAGGCCTCGTGCCAAGACTACAAATAAGATTTTGTCAAGGCCTTGTTCCAAGACACTAGTTTGTCTCATGAGACCTACCGATGCATCGAGGAGCTATAGTGGGCTCCACCCGTCACATATTAAGTCCAATGCATTCCAATATGAAAAGGTTTAAACATAACAAAAAAATTCGTATTAAAACTATCATACGAAATGTCAATACTTTCACCATAAACCATGAATGGTATAAAAATAGCACATCCATAGTCAAACATATCACAAAACCTTCAATACAATATAGAAGTTTTGTATCATAATAAATCAACTTCAAATAAGCGTAAAATCTATCAAATGATGTTGACATAGATAAATTCAAAACTCTTTTTAGAGAAATACCTCTTTCTATTTTGAAATCATTTAAGAGTATTATATTTATGAAATAAAACATTTTCATTGAAAATATTCTTATAAGCTTGTAAGGGAAGCTTCAACGATTTTATAACGGCGGAAATTAACCGCAGCCGCCGTATAAGTTAAAAAAACATTCTTACCTTAATTTTTGTCGAAATGGTTAAAAGCACCTTGTTAGGAAAATGACGGAAAGATTCCTTTATAAAACTCTTATAAAAATTCAAACAACGGTATAAATGACTTTAAACCATATTCTTTTAAATAGTAAAAATATTTTGAAATACATTTTTAAGAAACATGGATGTGGATGATAAAGAGATCCCAGTAGATTATTACGTATAAACAACCTCGGATAATGAAGAGATTGTGAAATAACATTTACCTTGTACTTTTCATTGGTTAGGGTAGGTTAAGCTCTTGTATAATGGTGAAATAATTGTTATTAAATTATACAAGAATCATATATATTAATATGATATCATATATGATCTTTTAACATTGATTTGTTAATAATATCTTAGAATTATCATCGTTTTGGGTGTTAACTTACTCATTTTCTTTTATATGATTTGGTACATAAGTCGTGTTTGTTATGGATAGGTTGTATCTTATTCATATCCAGAATGATATGAAGTACATAAACATCATTTTTAAATCATCAAATGATAATTATACTTTAATGGATACGATGGAGAATGAATCACATCGCGTTCGTGGAGATGGTAGTCCGTACGTACGCACGAGCGACAATATCATTCTTTTGATATTAAAATAATATATAAATGTATGTCATATCATATATACAGAATCATTAACATGTTATATTTATTATTTACATGAGTTACACATCATTATTATACCCATCCAAATATTGAATAACAATTACACCACGACGTGGAGATGGTAAGCCGTACGTACGCACGTATGGTGACATGTTATTCAAAGGGTGGATAGAATACTGAATATGGTTGTACCATATTTATAATAAAATCATAGTATATATAATATACTGGAGTTATTATTTTAGAATGGTAATAACAAAGAAACAAGAAGTGTAAGAAGAAAGGAACAAGAAAAGGGGTGGTGAAAACATTACCTCTTCTTCCGGTTCATCCTTTTGATTTGATCAAAAGGGCTCCATAGGTTGGCTTTCTGATCAAACTAAATCCTCTCGGTTGTAATGAGGGAATTTGGGAGAGTATTTGAGTAGAGTTTGGCCGAACCAAAAGGATTTTAAGGTGTGAATAAATGAGAAGGAGGATTGCCCTTTTATAAGAGGGGTGAGGGGCACCTTTAGAAAAGCTAGAAATATTAATTTATAATAAATTAATATTCGGTTTCTAATGGCTCAAAAGTTGATTATTCAAAGATAAAGGTGGGTATAGGTCGATAAACATCCAACCAATAGAATTTAGATAGGTTTTGGTCACTATATAAACCTTATCGTTTAGTTATAACTCTTAGTTAATTAGTTTGAAATTCACCATGTCACTTTGTATTTTTTTAATATATAGTTAATAAACTTACTATATACATCCAAAATCCCCCCAAATGGTCCATTAATGATGAGCCTATCATGATATAAGTCTCTTGTCCAAACCTTAGATTTTTAAGAATTTAATATCAATTAATAATATAATATTTGTTTTAAAAACTCTTTTATGTCAATTTTGACACTATTCAATAATTAATTTTTTTGAAACTCATAACAGAATGATTACTTAGAAAGAACTTAGTTAAATCAATCCTAACATGTCATATTAGACAATAAAAATATTTTAATTCATTAAAAGTCTCATATTATATTTATTTGGGAATTTATAATATCAATTATTTTTATTTTTCAAAATTATGGTAATTACTGCATCATCATTGTGTCATAAATAAAATAAATTATTTAAAGACTAAAAATTATAAATAAAATATCATTATGTATTAAATAGAATTATATTTCTAATGAATATTTATAATCGAATTTATCTTATGTATAACCCTATATTAAAAATGTTTTAGTAAATAAACATTGATTTTAACTCTTTTAACTCTTCTTTAAATTAAATAATAATAAATGTCCTAATCTAATCCAAGTGGACCCAAATAATAATATTTTATTCTAAGGTTGTTTTGGTCGAGATAAATTTGTCCAATAGAATTAGGACAAGTGTTAGAGTAATATTAATATCATTTTTACCCTTAATTACCCTATTTACTTTTAACCGTGGTAAATAAAAGTAAAAAGTTACTATTCATCAAAAATTATTTTCATCTCATTGAACCACATTTTACTTCTTGATATTAACCGTGTCTCTCTGATTTTCAACATTTCATTCACAGAAGCGGTAAAATTAAATTTTATGAAAAATTCAGTTTTTTAACTACCACTTAGTAGTTTCACTATTCATCAAAAATTGAAGTTTTTCAGAACAATGCCAAAATTTCACCCTAAGCAATAATTGATATTCCGAATTTAAAAATGATGTCTATTTTAAAAAATTCCAAACATTTATGTTGAATTAATTAATTTTATAATTAATTCCCGTTGTCACAACAAATAGCGTGTTTTTAAGAAACAATATATATCAAAAGATTGATAATTGTTTGTGTCCATTTTCAAAGTAAAATTAATTCTAATGAAAAACATTGGATAAAATGGTAAAAATATATTCTAATTATACTTTAAAACCACTCAATAATATAATTTATCACTATTATTTTTTTTGATTAAAATATTTGTTTTTAAGTATTTTTCACTATTCATAAAAATTGGAAGTTCTCAGAAAAATACCAAAAATTCATCTTAGGATAATTTCGATATTACGAATCCAAAAAATGAAGTCCATTTTGAAATATAAAATATATATAATTTCAAAAATTAGGTATTACTATTCATAACAGCTAGTTTGATTGGTTGTGGTGTGTTAGAACTCGATGTTGCGTACAACACACGCTATCGCATTATTCAAAGAGAAACGTACCGTAGAATCTTGGGGTGTTACAGAAGAGAACTTCTATTACAAGAGATCTTAGATGAGATCTCATTCTGTTCTTCCAGATCTGTAAATAACTTCCACCGAAATGAGGGACTCCCCTGACATTGACCGCATTCTCCATGACGATAAAGGACAGATTCAACACTAGCAACCTGTCTCTAATACCACTTGAAGGACCTCAGGACACCCTGAGAGGGGAGGGGTGAATCAGGGTGATAACATTATCTTTTAATGTGATGGATCTTGTTACCAAGTTGGTAGGAACTTGTTGAACCTGTAAGATGAATATGATCAGAAAGAAAACATTGACATGCACAGAGAAGACACAACACTTTTTACTTGGTTCACCACTAAGGGCTACGTCCAAGGAGCATACACCTACATGTTGTCGGTAGTACCTAATTCCACTAATCTTCACTAGCTGTGGATTACAAAGGTTCAGGCAGAGTAACTATGTCCCAGGCGCACTGCCTTTACAAAGGCTCAGGGATAGCTCCCTGCATCCCTCGGGTCACTCCCGTTGACTCCCCCTGGCTCACTGTCGTTGGTGAAGTCATACTCAGTTTATAGACGTGATGGTATCTTCAATAGATAGACATGACGTTCTTGGTCTCCTGTTCAGCATGAGACTTTTCTTGCATCATATTCCTGAGTTGAATCTCTGTTAATGTCCAAATTTCATCCACTGATGAATACCTCTTTTTCCATTGTCCACTGAGAAAACAACCTTTGGAGAGGGCATTCGCAAAGTACCCTACTTCGCAAGGCTCCCAATTTTGCAAAGCTCAAACAAGCCTTCACGGAGTCCCTGCCTTTTCGCAAAGCTCAATCGTGACGCACTCCCGCGATGCACAAGCCTTCACAATGCTTGGCTGGCATGGAGATCATGCCTCTTTGCGAAGCTCACCGACCCAACGCAGGCCGCACAACTTTCATGTAGCTTAGAATAGCCGCCGCGAAGCTCCTCTTTTGCGAAGCACACTCCCTTCGTGAGTGACCTTTGCTAACCGAGAGCAAAGGATTTTCGTTGAGAGCTCTCCCTTACTTCTCTCGAGGGGGTCGACCTGTATTTATAGGTTATTCCACCAACCCTCGACCCTTCCGTGCGAAGTCAACACCATGTCAGCTCCAATCGCGATGCTCCGAAGTTCCCGCCGAAATTCTCTAAAAATCGCTAAGCCCTATGGAAATTTTCCATTCACGGATCTCATTGAAATCACAAAGTGTTCCAACATTTCCTTCGTGCCTTCGTCGCGAAGCTCCCTCGCAAAGCTCTTCGTTGTCGCGATGCTCTTCATCCTCTGTCGTTCGCGAAGCATTGACGTAATCACGAAGCATCACTGCCTCCATTTTTCTGGTCTTCACGAATTCTAAACTATTAAGCCACTCTTCGGGAAATTCATTCCATTTCAATATTTAATTATCCTCTTCATGGAAATCCTATTTTCACGATGCTCACCAACTTCCAAATTGTGGACCCCAAAAATTTGGCAAACACTGGGAAACAGCGCCACCTTCAATACTGTTTTCTGCTTGAACTGTATGATCTCTTTGCTGGTACACGTTCCAAACATCCATTGAGGATTGAAAAAAAAACACAATCCTTACAACAAATCATATACAGATGTCCATGGTTCCAACAATCACCCCCTTTGGGTTTGTTGGAAATTAGAAAAAAATTCATTAGAGCTCCTTCCATGTGAAAACCAAAAACGCAGGAATCAACTCATCCAACACTCTAAGTCTACGTGAGCAATGCTCGGTGTAGAAAACAAGAGAGGAGGCTTGAATTGGGTTCCACTATTTTCCTTCTCATTCTTCTCATCAAAGAAGTTTCCTGAATTTATTCCTTTCTCCTTTCTCCCCCATTGATAATAAATCCAAAGACCAGTAATTTGTTCAACGTTCAGCTTAAACCTTACCCCCCATGGATAGTATCTCCCCCATAAACCTGCATCATAGCCATAAATAGAAAAAACAAAGTTATCACAAATAGGTAGAGGGGTATTGCGTAACCTCCTTATGCACTGGGTGGTGGCTGAACACCGAGGTTCAACTGATGCCTCTCAATCACAGCCGCATACAGTGGCTATGTCAGGATATCAGCCACTTGCTCATCAGTTCCCACATGATCCATTCTAATCACCCCTTGTTAACATTTTTCTTTGATAAAGTGATACCTGATTTCTATATGTTTCGTACGGGAATGATGAACAGGATTCTTTGTAAGATCAATTGTGCTCTTGTTATCACAGTAAATTACCATTGGTTGCTTTACCTCATTACCAATATCATTTAATTTTTGTTTCATCCATAATAGTTGAGTTCATGCCTTTGTGGCATAGATATACTCCGCTTCAGCAGTTATAAGATAAGTACTTTCTTGTTTCCTGCTCAACCAACCAACACATTTCTGCCCAATATAGAATTCTCCACCACTAGTGGACTTTCTGTACACTACATCACCATCCCAGTCAGCATCAGAAAACGCTGATAATTCACTGTCCTTGCCTATAGCAAAAAATAACCCGATGTTATGTATACCTGGAATTTACCTCATGATTCTTTTTACTACAGCCATATGTTCCTCCTTTGGATTAATCTGAATGCGGGCTGCAATGCATGTGGCAAAGACAATATCTGGCCGCGTCGCTGTTAGGTACAGTAGGCTCCCAATGATCCTCCTGTACATGGTGGGATCAATAGAGTCTCCATCCTCATGCTTTCCAAGTTTAGTTCCAACTGAAATCAGAGTTGACATTGGTTTGGAGTCTTGCATATTAAACTTCTTCAGCAGATCTCTTGCATATGTTTCCTGAGAAATGAAAGTGTATTCATTCTATTGAATCACCTGCAGCCCCATGAAATATGTCAGCTCCCCAATCATAGACATTTCAAATTTCGATTTCATATTGTTGGAAAATTTGTCCACTAATTTCTGCATGCTGCCACCAAATATGATATCATCAACGTAGACTAGAACCATGAATTGATCTTTTGTATAATTCTTCACATAGAGATTGTGATCAACTCATCCTCTTTGGAATTCCAGCATCTTGAGATATGAATCTAGCCGTGAGTACCATGACCGTGGTGCCTGTTTCAATCAATATTGAGCTTTCTTCAGTTTGCATACCCTTGTTTCATCAGTACCCAAAACAAAGTCAACTGGTTGTTCAATGTAGACTTCTTCTTCGAGTACACCATTCATGAATTCTCTCTTGACATCCATTTGATATACATTATATCCTCTTTGGAGTTCCATGGCATGGAAAAGCATGATTGACTCCAGTCTATCCACTGGAGAAAAGGTTTCTTCAACATAAATTTCATCAATCTAGGAGTATCCTTTACATACCGGTCATTCCTTATTTCTGATGAAACTTCCATGCTCATCAAACTTATTTTTGAAGATCCATTTGGTACCAATCACATTTTGACATTCGGGTCTCTGTACAAGATCTCATGTCTAATTCTTTTCAATCTGATCTAATTCATCATTCATGGCTTTCACCCAAGATTCATCATTTGCAGCTTCATTGAATGAGTATGGCTCTACCACTGATAGAAATGCAGATTTCATGTTATTCATCATCATTCTTGTGTGAGTGGGTGCACTCATGTCCCCAATTATGTTGGATGGATCAATCTAAGCTCTTCGATTTCTCCTGCGAGGTTCAGTAGCATTCTTTTTAGACACAGTTTCTTCTTCAGATTCTTATTCTGATTCCACATCAAGATGTGACTGCTGAGTGTTTTGAACAAATTCCTCTATTTCTATATTTTTATTTTTTTCACGTTCACTTTCTTGCTGAATTTCTATCACAGCAGCATATGACGTCCTTGAAGCATTTGTGCTTTTATCTTCAATTATCTTAACATCGCTACTTTCCACAATCTTCCTAAACGCTTGTTGATACATTTTTAGGCTTTGATGTTTATTGAGTAACAGAGGAAAATTCCATCATCTGCATTGTCGCCATATTTCCCTTGATTTCCTTCTTTTTTCCTGATGAAGCATTTACTTCCAAAGACACGGAATTATTTTAAAGAAGTATTCCATCCATGCCACAATTTATATGGTGTCTTTGTCTCACCCATATATAGTCCTGTTCGATTCTGGATGTACACTACTGCTTGAACATCCTCTTTCCAGTAATGTCATAGAATACGACTCTTAATCAGCATAGTTCGTGCTATGTTTGTCACCTGTCAATTCCTACGTTCAAAAACTCCATTTTTTTGTGGATATCTCACGGCATCTACCTCATTCTGTATACCATGCTTCTCTAGATAATTTTCAAATTCAATGGATGTGTATTCTCCTCCATTGTCAGATCTCAAAACTTTGATTGTTCATCCAGTATCATTCTTGGCGATTCACCGATATGTTTTCATGCTGTCAAGGACGTGTCGTTTCATGTGAATGACCATCACACATGCCATTCTACTGTAATCATCTATGAAAAGGACAAAGTACCTTTCTCCATGAGTTCCAGAAACATTTATCGGCCCACATACTTCTCTATGAATCAGATCAAGAAGGTGAGATGCCCTTTTCTTCTTTGGATGATATGAACTACAGACCAGCTTCCCACAAATGCAAGAATCACAATATTTTTCATTCTCACACTTCAGGATGGGAATGTCCATGACAATTCTCAATTTTGATATTTTCTCCATGTCTTGATGATTGATGTGTCCCAGTCTCCGATGCCACAAATTGTTTTCTTGTTCAATAGTCATGTAACATACATTTTTTCACTCTCAACCTGATACAAGTTGCCTTCTTTTCTGCATTCCTTCATAAGTGAATTACATGTCTTTCACATGATAGTGCAGCCTTTTTGATTAAAAGTATCTATAATTACCGAGTAATAGAGTTTACTCACACTGGGTTGATTTTGACGTAGGCAATCTACGTAAAGGACTTCTGTCATCTTTAGTTCTCCATTAGCTAATTCGGTACTTCCACTCCCTTTGATTTTCAGAGCCCCTTCATTATCAAATCGTATTGTACCATCAACCGTCCTTTTGATATCCGTTAGTAGGCCCGCATTACCTGTCATATGAGATGAACAACCGCTATCCAGAATCCAGGTACTGTTGTTCATTGTAGCATTGAGGGCCACATCTCCATGGTTGGATTTCTCAAACTTCATCCATTCTTTCCAAGATACATTGGATTGAGTATATAGTACTGATGGTCATTCAATTATCTCTTCCGCATACACAGGTTCTTCACAGTAAAATTCTTCATTGAGAGGAGAAAACCAATTTGAAAGAGAAACACTGTCTTGGTGATGAGACTTGACTAGTCTTGAACTTTGGTATGAGGGGTCCATGTCACTTCTCTGCCTGCAATTGGCAGCCTTATGACCAAAGTTTTAACAACAATAACAATATCCATAGAAATTGTTTCTTCTATAAGAATTATGATATGAATTTGTTCTCCTTTGTTGAACTCCTATATCTTCTCCATTAATATAACTTCTTGCATCTTCGCTATAAGACATTGTATGGCCCAGATAGCCACAAAACTGACACTTCATGAGAGGAAATATCTTCTCACTTGAATTTCTACTCATACCATCTTCCTTGGGAGAAATTTTAGACGGTCTGTCATTTCTGATTGTTTGAGGATAATTTTCATTTCTCCTTTTAGTTTGGATTGAGGGTTCCTTTTTTGGAACTTTAGGTGATGTTTCAACATGTTCATCTTTCATCTTATCTTTAATTTGGATATTTTCACTTCCAGCAGTTGATGTCTCAGCCTCACAGCCAATTCCACTCATTCCCATGCAAGCGGGTCTTTGATTACTCAAGATTTTCCCAACCCCATCTGATCCACACTTGGCTCTAGCTAGCAATTCTTCTTCTGAGAATCTTTCAAACTGTATTTTCTTCCATGATTCTTTTGGAATTGATTCATTCTCAAGTTTACTCCTTAGAGTAACAACTTCCTCTTCAAGTCCCTCAGTAGTATTGGATTTTTCGTCATGTCTGGAGGTGAGGTCATTGATGACCTTTGCCTGCTCTTCAATTCTCATCTTCAGATCCACTACATCATCATTGATTTCAATTATTAAAGATTTTACCTCCACAAATTCTTCCAGTCATTCAATTTCATCTTCATGTTGATCAACGTATTCAGTTGATTCTTCTACAATTGATTTCCACTTATTGCAACTCATGCATTTAATCTTAATCATACTAATGGCATCCTTAAGGTTCATATCGGGAACTACACAAGTTATTTGTTGTTCTTCTCCACCAGTATCATCTGACTTTTCAACAGTGGCCATAATGGAAGCATGGTTCCCAGTTTTGATTTCTGGTTCTTCTTCATCACAGAATTCATTATCATCTTCTTCCTCTTCACAGACAAAAATCTTCTTCTGCATTTTCTTTCAATATTTGAAGTCTCCCCTTTTGAAGAAGCTTCTGCGAGGCTTCTCGAAGCTTTCATCTTAACTATATTCATCATTGATCTTATTATGCACTGAGAGGAAATGCGCCCAACTTTTCCAAAATAGAAACATGCGAGAGCTAACTTTTCTTGGAATTTACCATTCCCCTTCTGAAACTTATTTGCAATGAGAGAAAGAATTTCTTTTTCGTCTTCATCTTCACTACTACTATCTTTAGATATTTTCTGTTTATCCATTGCATTGAATTCCATTTCCTTGCTCACAGGAGTCGTAGTATCTTCTGGTTTGACTCTCATTTCATAGGCTACCAAGCTGCTATGTAGATCATCCAGCAAAAGTTTTGAAAGATCTATTTCCTCAAGGCCTGACACCTTTGCATTTTACAGAGGTGGAAGTCTTCATAATATTTTCTTTAAAATATAAATGTCTTTGATTTCTTCACCTAGACCCCGAATTTCTCCAACCACTTCAGTAATTCGATTGAAGAAAGAGTCTGCATTCTCGTCTGGATGCATCTTCAGATCATCAAACCGATTGTGCAGCACTTGTAGTTTCTCCCCCTTCACATTTCTATCTCCTTCGAAAATATTCCCGAGTTTATCCCACATGGATTTTTTGAGGTGAAATTCATCACCTTTAGGTAGATCTGATTAAAAAGGGATGCAGTAAGTGCATTTTGTGCTTTAACATCTGCATCAAGAATTTTCCTGTCTGTTTTAGTCATAGCCAAACCTGTTGGGTCAGTGACTTGTATTCCATGCTCAGTAGAAAAGAGAACATCCATTCCAAGAGATCATAGATGAGATCTCATTATATTCTTCCAGATATGGAAATTACTTCCATTGAAGTGAGGGAATCCCCTGACATTGACAATATTCTCCAGGATGATAAAGGACAGATTCAACACCAACAACCTGGCTCTGATACCACTTGAAGGATCTCGGGACACCCTGAGAGGGTAAGGGTGAATCAGGGTGACAAATTTATCTTTTAATGTAATGGATCTTGTTACCAAGTTTGTAGGAACTTGTTGAACCTGTAAGATGAATATGATCAGTAAGCAAACATTCACATGCACAGAGAAGACACAACCCTTTTTTACATGGTTCACCAAAAAGGGCTACGTCCAAGGATCATACGCGGACATGTTTTCGATCAAACCTAAATCCACTAAAATTCACTAGTTGTGGATTGCAAAGATTCAGGCATAATAACTATGTCCCATTCTCACTGCCTTTACAAAGGTTTAGGGATAGCTCACTACGTCTCTCAGGTCACTCCCGTTGACTCCCCCTGGCTCACTGTCATTGGTGAAGTCTTACTCAGTGTATAGACGTGAAGGTCTATTCAATAGATAGACATGAAGTTCTTGGTCTCATGTTCAACATGACACTTTTCTTGCATTATATTCCTCAGATGATGCTCTGTTAAAGTCCAAATTTCATCCACTAATGAATACCTCTTTTTCCACAGTCCACTGTGTAAACAACATTTGGATAGGGCCTTCGCAAAGTACCCTACTTCGCAAGGCTCCCAATTTTGCAATGCTCAAACAAGACTTCGCGGAGTCCCTGCCTTTTCGCGAAGCTCAATCATGAAGAACTCTCGTGATGCACAAGCCTTCACAATGATTGGCTATCGTGGACCTCCTACCTCTTCTTGAATCTCACTGAGCCAATGCAGGGCGCACTACTTTCGCAGAGCTTAGAACAGCCGCCGCGAAGCTCCTCTTTCGCGAAGCACACTTCCTTCACGAGTGAACATTGCAAACCGAGAGAAAAGGATTTTTGATGAGATCTCTACCATCCTTCTCTCCAGGGGGTCGACCTGTATTTATAGGCGATTCCACCAACCCTCGACCCTTCCGCGCGAAGTCAACGCCATGTCAGCTCAAATTGCGGAGCTCTGACGTTCCCGCCGAAATTCCCTCAATATCGCGAAGCCCTACGGCAATTTTCCATTCACAGAGCTCATTGTAATCGCAGAGTGTTCCGTCATTTCCTTCTCACCTTCGGCCAGAAGCTCCCTCACAAAGCTCTTCGTCGCCATGATGCTCTTCATCCTCTACCGTTCGCGAAGCTTTGACATAATCGCGAAGCATCACCGCCTCCATTTTTCGGGTCTTCGCTAATTCTAAACCATTAAGACACACTTTGAGAAATTCATTCCATTTACATATTTAATTATTCTCTTCATGGAAATCCTATTTTCGCGATGCTCTCCAACACTAGGAAACGGCGCCACCTTCAATACTGTTGTCTACTTGAACTGTATGATCTCTTTGCTGGTACCCATTCCAAACATCCATTAACTATTGACAACAAACACAAACATTACTCCAAATCATGCATATAAGACCATGGTTCCAACAAAGGGCGGACCGCAAGGGAGGGCTTCAAAGGAAGCTCGAAGAGACAGCCCGATCCGCAAAGGGGGCCCATAAAGGGTGTCCCAGACTATTAAGGGGAATCACATGAATGGAGACTCAGCCCATGGAGGGTGTGGGCAGCAATGGGGTGGCTAGGCCACATTGGGAGTGGCCCTCAAGGGGGAAGCCTGGATGCTGTCCACTCAACCAGGGACAGGGGGGGTGACCCTTGACCTCCCGAACACCCAAACGGCATGAAGGTTGTTCGGTTTGTGAAGCAGCAACGCCACATGGGCGGCACAATGTCAACATGGAACCCTTCAGAGGCATGAGTTTTTCTTTAAACACTGCTTTGGACGCAGGTTCTTCTCGCCAGTAGTGCGCTGGTTGCCCAACCTCCCTGCATGTCGGGCGCACACTATTGGAGCCCCCTCAATTTCGGTGGCCAGAAGAAGTGATGGTCGTCTCCTCTGATCACTGCAGTTGGAATGCCATGGCCCTTTTCTCATCGGTGGAGTGTGATGACTCTCTATACATCCTTCATGGCTGGCCGGTGCCAACCGTTCCAATGACTGCCGCGACATTGTGTCGCTACCTCCACTTGCAGCTTGCATCGGCGCATGCCTTCTTCGTATAAATTCAGTGTCGATGTGATGGAGATATTCCATGGAGAACACAAGGTTATAGAATTGTATTAGAGGGTCTGATCCGGGTTTTTTAGGCCTATGCCCTCTGCGTTAGCTCGTAACATGAGGGAGGATAAAGTGTTCAATAAATTCATTTCAAATAACGAGAATCAAAACCCCCACCTCATAAACACGTTGGAGAACGTCCACATTTGTAGGAGGATCAACGATCTCCGTTCCCGCCACATGCTTCCAATGACCCCACATGCACGTCATCCTTCCATTCATGGTTTTTGTGTCACTTTTCAATGCTCTCTAGAACCGGCTGCATCCTCCTATGGTTTGGCATCTCAAAACTCATTCAGCAATTTGTTTCATGGCGAAGCTATGCCGAAACCTCTCCCCATGATCCATATAAAAAAGAGGGGGAGGTTATGTAACGTTGTGGAGAATTAATGTGGGCCCATTAATTAAGAACATTCATATTTCTCCAATGATTTCATTAGTTAAGATTGACAGGCCAATCCATTTGTTGGCCTGACACGTCACTGGTCCCACCTTCAATTGTCTGTTGGAGGTTACGTTAGAAACAAATAAAATAAAAAGTTATTTTATTTATTTCATTTAAAATGTCACAAAACATAACTTTTTTCTAGACCTACTATTGTCAATGTAAAGTCTCCCTTAAGAGAATCACGACACTATAGATTCAACGGTGTCCTTGGAGTTTTAATATGTGCACCAGTTGAAATGATAGAAAACGTCACTCACACGATTACTCAACGTACCTTAAAAATGTTCAGAAATTTATCGTGGGCACATCAGGCCTCAGGATCACACATAATCAATTTTTTTCGGACTCATAATAATACCTTATAATTAAAAAATGTACTCAGAAATATAGGTATGTACATCAAAGATTAAACATATTCTTGTTGGTGTGAAAGCGTTGTTCAAGGGATGAAGCCATCAGTAGACCTATGAACTAAGGATAAAAATGACTTCTAGTAGGATGTTCCATACCTAGTGGAATCTTATTGAAAATTATTTTTATGATTTGAATTATGTGATGGATTTTGATAAAGTTATTTATTGGGATCACATATTGGAGATTGTGTACCCCATGAGACTCGTTTTGATATATTATTTCATGAGTGATACTACTATTTCTTATTAACATGATTGATTATTATCACATGATTTTATGATTGTGTATATATACTCTGACTAAAAATTACCTTTATTATTATTCATTTCATTTGATGAAAAATTGAGAAACCATACAAGAAGTCACAGACAAAAAGAAATTCAATACACCACGATAGAAAAATAAATTATAAAACAACTCATTAAATAATACAAAGAAGATCTACACCAAGCATCATAAACATTAAATCAGTTTATCCTAATCATAGCTTCACAAAAATCTGTCCCATTCTTGATGCAAGGGAATTGAACTGATGTAAAATCCATACCCTCTTAGACAACACGATATAAATGCAAAAACCAAGAGAAAACCTATACTCTGAAGCCCATCATATGAACATCTAGTAAGAGATTTGTTTAATTGAATCTAAAACCGAAAACCGTTGGCCACAAAAAAACCCATCCTTAAATCGAAAATATTCTTCCATGTGACTTCGAAAAACCATTCACTTCCAGTCCAAAAATCACCAATAAAAAAATCAATGCCGATGATCACATCATGAATTTTGTATAAAACTAGAAAGAGACCCGCCGCAACGATTCCACTATACACCCTTCGTCTCCAAATCAGAAAGCAACATGAAGGGGAAGAAACTCCATGATTTGAAATATCGGGCTAGCGCCACCTAGGGCTCGAAGATCCCACAAACACACAAGAGGAGTTCCACCACTGAAGGGAACTAAGCCGACCTATACAAGAAGCGCCGCTATGGACTTAAATAGGGAAGGTCTAGACAATGGAAAGAACCCACACCTGATGTCGTGTCGAATGAACTCATGAAACCATGGGATAAAGGGAGCAGTAAGAACTGAGAGTATGTCCATGTGGGTAATGTCGACACCACTAGATCCATCACGGAAACTGTCAACCATGAATCGCGAACTAGAATCCAATGGAAATAGATTCCAAATTCTATGTGTCACAAAAAAACACCTGAACCAATGTACATCCCCCCCTATAAGCCTTGAAAGAGTCACTGTCAAACAACCCTAATGACCTCTAAGGTCGTCGCCGAACTTCTCCAACACTAGGATATACAAGAATTTGAATGCTGGAAGTCTAAGACACCTCCAAATGATAACCCTTCACTGATAACCAGCCGAGGCCTACGACGGGATATAGTTGAGATCCAGCCTCCAGCACCGACGTTTCACCCACGATACACCAAGAACCAGAAATGGATCCAACACCGATGCTCCACACCCGGGGTATCAACGATCCAGATCGTCGAAGCCGGAGGGACCATTGAAGTCCATGCCTGAGACTGGATCCAGTAGCGACGCTCACACCTGGTCCATTCGAGAACTAGATCACTGAAGCCGGAGGCAAAAACAAAGGAGTGAGATTCCATAGCAGACATAGTGACATGCCGAGATCCAGAGGAGGACGAAGCTGTGACTCATGGTCACACCGAAGGAGAGTGCATTGAGTTATGTCTATAGAGAAAACAAGCTTGATAATATGAGGGATGTATGAGTTATCCATTGTATTGTGTTAAAGATTCACTCAAGGTATCACTAGTGCAGTGTTTTGAATACACTCGAGGTAGCCTGGATTTTCCATGTGACACCTATTAAGAGGTAGACCATTGATGTGAGTGGTAGATATTCTCAACTAGAGTAAACTGGGTCACATGTCCAACTTGATGGATAAACGATTCTAGGATTCATGTTCATATGATATTGTGAGGTTTTTTTAAGAGGGTATAGTTTGGTTACTACCGACTAATTCCATTATCATCCAGCATGTGGCTGAAGTAGGTATGGCTAGGGGCTCATAACAAATATGCTATCATACAACCATTCATTTTTTCAATGTATCTTTATGAATTTATGATTTTATTATCATTGTGAAGTGAATTTGTTATACATGAATAAATTAGATTGTGTATTCATTGGTGGAATCCAACGAAGTCTTGCACCCACACCCTCCTCATTAATTTTGATGTGATTGTAAATTTAAAGAGGGACATGGTAAGGGGATGGGCCTATATAGTGGACGATATAGCATGGGAGGATAGAGTATACAGTGGACCATAATATACATAATGATAACCATTATTTTTATAAATTGGATATATTTTTTTACTCTAGATAAACTTACTACACCATGGGATTTTTCCAATATTAAATGTAGGAAATTTATTATATTTTATATATTTACCATGATCATTTTGAATATTTTTTATTATTGATCCTATGAAATGATTATAATTGTATAGTCTCACCACATATTTGATAATGTGGTCAATGATAGTCAATAAGATATTTTATATGAGGATTCATACAAGAGGTTGCATAACACCTATCTTGAAGCCAGTGGTCAGGTAGTGATGTTACATTAATTTATCAAAAACTATTAATGGGGTTATGGTGGTAATTGATAAGGTATCCATATTAATAATGCCAAAACAACCTACAAAACTATAAAGCAACCGTTTAGATAAGAGTGTGTATAATAAATTTGGATATTAAACTCGCTATCTATTTATTAACGATATTGGAGAAAATCAGCTTGAATAAGGGGTTCATTAATTATTGGTAATCTCATCACCATGATGAGAACAAAAATTCATCTTGTACCCGAAATCACAATTATATCAGCCAATACACAAATTAATGAAACATTTTACGTGCTTTGACTCATATCACATTAATAATACATGATCCAATGATGCGACATGACCATAGATTCTCTTCCTAGTGCTCCAATGGCCTCAGAAAAGTAGTGACGGTCTGATAAAAAAATTGTGTAGAGATTGTACCCTCAATATCACAATAATCATGATTAATAAAATAACTGGATATAATATATATATATATATATACGCACATATATAATATTAAAATATATTCTTATAATTAGAAACAACACCAGTATGTTAAAAATAAATAAAAACATGTTGGAATACAATAATACATCAAATAATATTTATCACTAGTATAATAACATATGGTACCAAAATAAAATATATTTTAATGATAGGAGACTATAATAACATCTATAACATCCCCATGAGCATGTATCCACGTCCCTAGTGAGCTCCTATAGCTAATTGACATATAATTGGGAAATTTAGAAAATATAATTTTTCAACTTTAATATGTGTATGTTATGAAATTTTCTTATACAGGGGATTATCAAAAAACACTATATTCAAGCGATAATTGTTTAAATGATAGGAACAAAAATATTTGGGAATACACATACTAAATGAAAAAAAAATCTATATCATCCCATATATATAGATATTATAATATGTAATACTCAAGAATCCCCCAAGAAGACAGTTCATAAATTCTATGGCAAGTGATGGATTGAGATTATGCTCTAATTTTTTAATCAAAACATGGTTGAGATATAGTTACCACCAATGGTAAATATAATTAAATTTTCAATGATGTGTCAAAATACAAGAAAAACATAGATTTGTGGAATTTCCAATGAAATATATTTCACCACTCATAAAAGTAAAAATAACATATTTCTTTGAGAATGATTATTGTGTATTAATCACTACACACAAAAATATCAAATAAACTTTGAGGGATATTAATTTTATGTCATTACCATTGATTCTAGAAATTTATTAATTTAGTATATTTGAAAATTTGTATACATATAAACATTTTATATAAATTTTGTATATTATCCTCCACTAATTTATTAAAAACAATCACTTTTAATATACCTAAGATTCAAAAAAATATTATTCATATCATAGGGAAAATGAATATTAAAAAAGTATAATCTTAGATTTTTTGTAAAGGTGAAAATGGGATATATAAATCATTGATTATATTTTATAATGAAATGAGAATATGGGTATGATAAAATGATATTAACCATTAGAACCATACCAAAGAACTCATATATCATAATCACGATTAATGTAATTAATAGTGTCAGTTCACATGACATTAATTATAAAGGATTCAATGAAATTTATACTTTAGAGAGTATCATTTGAAAAATAAAATGAAATAAAGAGTGTAATATAGTTTAAAATTTTCATAATCAAAAAAATATATTGTTGATGACACCCAAAAAGATATTAATCACAAGTTAGGACTTGGAAAACAATTTATTTACCCATTTTGGTATTGGGATAACCACTTTTATACCCTTTTGGATATTGGTATAAAAGTCCATGTACTATATTTTGGGACTGATATAACCTTCCATTGACCCTTTCAGTTCATAGAATGTTAATATTTACCCAAATAATATTAGGATTTAATAATTCCCACCCATCATATAAACAATATCTAGTTATTATTATCCCAAAATTCATGAAAAAATTTACCACTTCATCATATCATAACCCATTGAAAAGATAACACATTTCAAAAATATTAAATTATATCATAATAAAAAACAATAAAAAGAATTAATTTCAATGGTAAAAAATTATTTAATATTTATTTCAGAATAAGAAACAAAAAATGAATCTATTATTCTTGAAAATTACATTAATATAACAGTTGAGTATTTCATGAGAAAAATTATCTATTCCTTTTGAAATCACTTATTTTAAAATAAAAAATTTCAATACATTAAAGAATGAATTTTAATTGTGAAAAACCCATAATACACGTTAAATAATCTGAAAATAAAATATTTCTCATGATGACTATAAAATCCATTTATTTTGGATATGTATAATGAAATATTTCATATACACCTATTTTAAAAAGTACCTCATTTGAAAAATAACAAGAAGATACCTTTATAACCTGTTTATTGAAAGTATAATATATATAAATGAATTTAATATATGGAATGATAATATTTGAAATATTTATTAAATTTTTTTAAAAAAATATCGATAAAGAATAATATAATCCCAACAGAATAAAAAAACAATGTTGGGTTTCCTGGGAAGAATTATTGTAAACATTAAGTGTGTAGAGAGAGTAATGTGAAAGGAACACTATATGTTTCAGTAAATTACTATATGTAGATAAATTAAATATTATTTATGAGATTTAAATATTATAAATTGACAATTAGATAAATAAACTATGTAAATGGAGATTATAATGTAAAAATATTACCATTTTGGTATCTTTTGTAGTATAAACCCCTTAAAATTAATAACATAACATGTAACATAAAATAAAATGTATATAAAAAGAATCATTCAATAAAATATAAAATTACTAGTATATACACCACATAAATTAATATAGTTGTACAATATAACATATTTTCCAAAGATGGAAATTGTTGATGATAAACCCTTGACAAATTGGTATATTTCCTGTAAAAACCCCTTGGATAAAATAAGTTGAATTGTAAAATTAATAAGCATTAATAAATAATTATCGATGATATTAAAACTCAATATAGTTCTACATACAACTAAATAATACAAATAGTTTCATAACATCAATCATGTCTCAATGAAATAATATTGTGACAAACAACCCATACCTTAATCCCATCTTACATCATAAGTGATCTAAACTCCTGTATAATTATTGTAAATTTTTTATAATTCTATATATAATACATATATATACCTATATACCATATTTAGTCCACTTATGACATTATAATACACATTTATTAATAATTCTTTAAAAAAATTATTGTTTCTGTGTGTTAATTATTTGTACATGTATGTTTTAGTTTGAATGGTATGGTCCTCGTACTTTATTGATGATTCCATAATTTCCATACTATTAATTATGATATAAATATCATATATATTAATTATATACATGTTGAAAACTATCATGAAATGTAGATGTAGAAAAATTAATTACAACATTCATTGAGATGGTTGTCCATACGTAAGCATGAATGATGTTTTCATTTTTCTAATGGAATGAATGGAATGAATGAAATAATAAGATATAAGAATATATTTTTTAAGATTAATATTTTATAATTGAAAATTTTTATATTTATTTATTACTTAATTATATTATATAATTAAGATTTAGTCATGGAAAATGAACCATATTCATATGTAAAGTATGTTGTCTACATGTACGAACATACTATACTTTGATATCCCATTTGATTGAAGTGAGGAAAATATTATCATTAAATATACATACTAACATCTCTTTTTTTAATTATAATAGAATAATCATTTTATTATGGAAAAAATATATTTATTTGAGTTGGAATAAAGAATAAAAATAAAGATCTCGGTTAATTTTTATACGTCTTTTACGAGAGACCACATTTGGCCAACATAGTAAGAAATTATATATTGTTTTTAGAAAAAGGAAATGGGAAATATGAATAATTTAAATAATATAATATTTTTTGGGGTAATTAATAAAAGACCAATAAGGTACAATTTTTTTTTAATAAATGAGTATAGTAGGTTCGCTTTTATAAGTGAGGGGAGGGACACACTTGTAATTACATAAAAAATTTAAAAAATATACGGTATCTGTAAGGTGAATTTGGATCCAAATGGAATATAATTATATATTATGATAATATGTGGTTCAATGTTATTTAATAAAAAAATTCAATTATATGTTAAAGTATTATATTTATATCTTTATTTAACCTCATATAAACCCATTTTGACCTTAACCATTATAATAAGACCTCATTGTTTTTTGCGTAAGTTATGAAAAAAATTACTTTTATCCAATTAAATTATATTAGTCATTCTAATTAAAAATATTAAATCCATTATAAAAGCTACAATTTCTATTTTTTTATATTTATATTAAAATAAGCGAACAAAAATGAATAAAAATAGTTTTTAGAAAACAAATTTCTAAAGAATGAATATTAATAAACATTACTCCATTCCCTAGTAAATCCTACTAAAAAATATTAAAATATTTGATTCAATATATAATATATGAATTTCATTAAAAGAATTATATAAAATTATATATTTAATACATAATGATAATAATATATTTCATACTTAAAAAATAGTTTTAAGAAAAATAATGTTGTTTCTATTTAAATGGTTTTATCTGAACTAACAGCCTATACGTAACTAGTGAGTGTATAATTATTAATTTTTTATCAGAAATTTTCAAAATATTCCTTTTATATCACTTTTATTTAGTAATCAATAGAATTATTTAGAAAATAAAATATTTAATAATATATAGCATGGAAAAAATGGTCTTTAAATAATTATATGATTTTATTAAAATTGAGTTATAAGAAATTAATTTATATCATCCTAAAACATTATAGATATATTTCATAATGTGGACTATACATATCATAACTTGAAATAAAATTCCTAAGAATTAATGGTTTACTATATCTAATTTCATTTAGAATTTAGGTTGCATGGAAAGAATGCCATTTAATAACTCATGTTTGACATAATAGAAAAATATATAAAATCTTGGGTTATTATATTTTACCCAAATTTTAATGAATTTAAACCTTAATGTAATATCATAATGAAATAAAAACTGATGATATATGTACTTCTTAATACCCTATGTTTCAAATGTAACTTCCATAAATTTCAAAATTTACTATTAAACATTAACAATGAGAGTAGTATTGTTCCATATCACATTATACCTACAATCCAAGATTTATAATAATTTTTTTATATAAAATATCATTATGTAACGGTGAAACACTATATTTTAGTACATTTAGTGGATCTAGAATTTACATCCTCAAAATAGATGCATCAAACAGATCCAGAATATGGGAGAGGTTCAATAGAAGAGTCGTGAAATAACATACGGTTTGTTCTATATAAACAATATCAAAGGGACTGATATATATGGTGAAAAAGTTCCCATATTCTAAAATTTCATAAAAGTATTACATAGGAAATTCTGAGGAATAACATCTCATAATCTTCAAATTATAGATCTCAGTAAATATTTTTAGAATATACCTTCCATCCAATATGATCTACAGTAATGTAGTCATGGCTGAATTTGAATACCTCTTCCATTTACTACACAGATTCGAATATCATTAGATTTATTGTCTTACATCATACTATCATATAATACTTCTATAATTAATTCCATATGTGGCTTCATATATATCCATATGAATACTAGAGTAAAATATATTATCAGAAAATAATTTTACTAAACAAAGGTGTTTATCTCATCCAAATTTCAAATATAGAGAATTTGATCTCTAAATATCCTCTAGGGTTTAAATTGTCCTCTTAGAGTAACAATATATCATCATATGATAATCAGTACTGAAAGAAAATATTGTATCTAGATCTTGAGGAATACCTCAATAAAATATAGATGTTAATCTCATTTCTCTACAATATATAATATATTGTATTAGTCCATCTATACATAAAACATAATTAATTTATATCATGGTAATCTAATCAAAATATATATATTATCTAATATAAATTAAATGTGCTTACTTTGTAAAGAAATTGTCCAAAAAGGTAATTTAATTATATACATTGGATATTTTGTTGAGCCTCACAATGATATCAATGGTGATTATTTCATTTTTTCATTATATTATGTGTAAAAGTGGTAAGATTTATTTTGGCATCTATCACTAATCCATAAATTGTTGATATAACAATCACTAGGATGCATACTCTACAATAACTGTCATTATGTTTTCCTACTAGAAATAAACATTTATAACTCTATATATCTTTGTACATCAAGGATGAAAATATTATTAGGAGCTATGAACCTATTAAAATATATCTTTTATCATATTCATTATTTTTGGGATACATAATTTATTCCTGAGCCATATAATTCCAACATAATCATGTTTTAAAAACTGAAATTTTCTCAACTTATTTTTTCTCCACATATTCATTATACATCTCTTTAATCTTCCCATGGATAAATAGTTGAAAAATAATCTCAGTAAAATAATATATCATCTTTTTCATGAGTATTTATATATCCATCCTTAAAATATCAATAAATATTGGAATATTTATGATTGTAATCATAGATAATATAACATGATACTTTTGACTTAAAGCATCATTCACATTGATCATTATCAATGGGTGGTAATGTATTAAGAAGTCAAAATATATAAACAACACAAACCATATTATATAATGTATATTCAACCCATTCCATATAAATATATACATTATTCATTTATTATAAATATATATGTCGCACCATTATCCATTATGATAGTTTTTTCACATCTTTTATAATAATATTACCAACTGTACCCCTAAATATTCAGTCAGATAATTTCACTCATGAACCTTCTATTATTGAGAAGAATACGATTTTACTATATTATTCTATATAAGAACACATCTCATTAAGTAAATTAATGAATCTATAGAAATTCCAATCCCTTCTCCAATTCAGGGTACTGTGATCATTGTAGCATCAACAAATCTATTCATCTTTTCCTTTTAAACATTCATCACATTATGTATCCCTGATGAACAAGAATACCTTCAATGTTGAAATTGAGTGTAGATAATACGACTATGAGAAATTATTCACTATCATCAATAATAACTATACAATCCATGAAATCTATGAATATCAATCATAGTTGATAGTACAGAAATTTTTTTAATGACTTCTATTTTGGAAGTATACATTGATAATCACTCTCTAGAGATTATATGAATAAAAATGAATATTTCTATGTACAGAATTAACAGTACGAATATTTTTCATAGTACCTGTCCTAACTTATAATCATAATTAATATCCTAAGGTTATCTTCATGTACTAACTTTCACTGAGATTATATAATAATATCATCTAAAAATAATTCCAAAAATAAATAATGTAATCTCTAAATCTTATATTCCTTTAATCACTAATGATAGTGGGGGAATGTGTAAGATAATATGGAATCACTATAAATTCACAATGCCAATACCTCAAATGTAATTCTATCGTGGGTATGAATTTAAATTTGTCCCTCAGTTTATTTCAATAATTTCCATGATCAATCAGAGAGAAATATAGGGAACTTCATTATTGATAAAAACATCAATTAGGTGCCTATGATACTTAATATTGATTTAGATATTGTTAATTTCATATAATTAATACAGATTCACATTAATCTATCATTTATCATTAAAAAGAACATGTTAACCCATTGTTACATATTACAGTGAATTATTCCTTTATCAATTTATTCTTAGAGTTTCTTTTTCAATATCTATAACTCAATCAGGTCCATTCTATACTGAGTCCTTGAAATAGGTTTACCATAGAGTTGGATTTCTTTTGAAAATTCACCATTAGGATTCAGATGAAGTCTATGAAACTCATTTGAAAATAAAACAACCCCTTCCCTCCCCCCCACATAATAGGGTAATCATTTATGTTTGGTTTTACAGAAACTATCTGAGATAAATATCCCCTTGAATAAATTAAATACCCATACAATGGATATAATTTTCACTAGAAGTTCATAATTATAATTAAAATAATATGTGATCATATTTTGATTTGGAATATAACATGAGACTTTAATTCATTAAAATGTTGTATTTGATTTATATAAACAAAGCCACACCTATCCCAAAATCATATGAAATTTAACTAGGTGGAAAATATCTGTATTTACTAGGATTAAATTCCCACAAACATCATTTGGAGAAGAATCATAGTATTGAGATGTGATTATTATAATATTAGATATGTTAATTAATATTTCAAAATAAAGACATTATGGTTTTATTGTGACACCTTTTTAAAATTATTTAAATATAAATTAGTGGGTAGAACCGGAATCAAACAAGAAAATAGTGATTCTATAGTGGATAGTATGTGTACCTTCCACACTTTTGTATTCTACCCAACATCAATAATAGAGATAAAATTAAATTTCCATTTGTATCTAGGATGAATAGGTTGATGAAATTTCTAATTAACCATTGGATTCAAGCATTGGTAATTGTAATTCACATACTCCGTACATTTTAAACATTATAATGTGGGAGGTTTATTTTGTTGTGAATTCTCCACACATGAATCATGAGATAAATTCTTCCCATGACATAAGATATTTATTTCTCTAGGAAATTAACTTATAGAGGAAACTAATTTACTATTCCACTTAATATAATGTACTCCGTGTATCTTCTGAATATTATATAATAATGGAAGACTCATCTTGCTTAAAAAAATTATTATTATCAAAATTTACATTAAATTTCATCTTTATTTTATTATCAAACACATGAAATTTATGTTATACCATAATATCTATTTAAACATTGAGATAAAATTGAATGATTTCTTCATATCTAAAAAAATATATTATAGAAAATTACCTTCAGGGAAATTGTTTTAAACTAATGATTAATTGATAAATAGTTTTTTTGGTTGGGTGATAATACAAGAAGTGCACCCAATTATTATTTATAAATTAGCCACATAGGTTCTTATTAATTCATTATCATTCTACATTATCTTAAGGAATTTCTTATGCATTTCCACATAATGAATATTAGGTAAGGTCTTATTTAAATGTAAACATATAAACACATCCCAATATATAGAGTCATGTTATTCATATTAAATCGTATTCTTAATAGGTGTTGACCATATGTTTTATTATCTTTTAAAATAATAATATTTGAAAATAACATTCTCATGATATATGAATTGTATAGTTGAGAATATATATTTAGTGGTACTAATTTGTTTCTCAATAATTTGATAATTAATAGAAAAACTAAATGAATGTAGATATTTCCTCACGAATGAATCAATGAAACAATATTCCCTAATTTTATTAATTTCTATGATCATCCTGACTAATCAATTGAGAATGTTATTTAAGTAATTTTTTCATTATTTTTCATAAAAGATTCATTTTTTCAGGGGGATAATCACTAAATTTTCCATCACATAAGTTTTTAACATGATTTCATAATGTTATAGGCCTCTATTAAATCATAAAAACTTTGATAGAAATAATAATCATAGTTTGAAATAATATTACAAATAAAATAATTTATAGGATATGTAAATGAAAACTATAAGTTATAAATATATGAAACCATTGTTATAACAATTTTTAACCATGGTCACCATATATTCGAATAATTCATATTGGTTCAAGAATAAAATTTCAATTACACTTTGTAATTTTTTAAGTGTTTCTATCTTGTTTTCCAATATTAGGCCCACTAATCTTAAACTTATTTTGATTTAATTAATACCCAATCATCCCCATTCATATTTATTAATATTATGTGAATCAATTCCAAACAAAATCCACATTCTAGTATCAATACATGGATGTATTTTCTATGGAAATAGGTATAATTTGTTTAAAAAAACATAAAATGTTCTGATATACATAGTGATAACATTAGAGATGTCACTAAATTTTAATAATCTTATTTTTAAAAAAACTGTAATCTATAATTGAATGAGGCATCCCAATCATTACTAATAGAAATATTAAAATATACTAGATTAATACTCATTAAAAATCTTTATGGACAATGACAACATAAAAAAAGATTAGCATATTTGGAGACATGAACATATAAAAAATGGTACATAAATAATCAATGTATTATCCAATAATGTTCATTACAAATAGAAAACATCTTATACATATTATAATTAAAACCATTCTTCATATATTATGGAAAAGGAAACATAAAATAAGGGTGATCATAGATTCTATATAAGGGTGTGTAATAAATATATCAATCAATTAATTTTTTTTAGAATAACATTGTAGTAAGTCTCTAATAACGTAAAAGTATTTTTTTTAAAAAAAATTAGTCGTAGAAATTCATAGAGCAATATCTAAAGTAATAGAATTAATAATGAAAATTCATAGGAAATGATTCATAAATGAATAAATAAAAATATATGTAAGAGAATGACATTGTCATAATATTATGAAATAAAACATTTTCTTGAAATGTGCACAATCATAGTCCTAAATATATTATGTTAAGTATACCATAATGTCAATAATTACTTGATAGTTTTGGGATAACCCAATATGTACCTATTTTGGGGATGGGGCAACATACCATATACTCTAATTCTTATTGGGGTAACCACATATATACACTTTTTTGGATTATCATAACCTTACATATACACTTTTATCTTATAAAACATTATTATTTACCAAATTTATAGGTGTTATATAGTCATCCTAATAATAAAATAATTACAATTAATTCGTAGGTATGCTAAAATATCATTAAAAATTTTATTATATCACTATATATTAACCAATAAATGATAAATAATGTTTTAATAATATTTCTCATCATAAAAATATACCACATAGAGACTAAATATATATTGTACCACAAAATCATACCCCTAGTTTGGTATATGAATAATTAAAAAATGTATGTTATAGATGAAAAAATCCATTTAAAATCAAGGGAATTCTTCTTATGGATAAAATCAATTCATTTTGAAATCACTTATTTAAAAATATAATAATTTCAGGAAAATTAGGAAACCAATTTTATTGAAAATCACTATTGAATTTTGTAGTTGAAGATTAAAATAAAATATTATCCTTGATGTTGGGAGAAGTAGTTTTTCTAGTGTAGGTTAAAAAAATGCACATCTTTGGTAAAAATTACACCATTCAAAAAAATAAATGAAGATTCAATTTTTTAATGAATGTAAATCATGGGTAAATTTTAATTTAATTAATCATTATATAATAGTAAAAAAATCATTAGGATATTTTAGAGGATATTTGGATAAGATTAATAAGACACCCATCCAATTAAAAAAACAATGTCAATTTTATTACAAATCATTCATTCAAACATTTGAGAACATAATGAGATAGAAATTTATGAAAACCATTTAGATTATAGAAATAATATTAAAATAATAAAAATAAATACGATTTATTCAAAATATTTCATTTAAATTCTTTATATTAAATATTAGATTAAAAATTGTGGTAAAAAGTGATTTCAATGTAAAATTATGGCCAACAGTAAGAAATATCAATAATATATCATCCTGACAATATTGAGATGATTGAGCCCTATATACTTTTCATATTTATTGGAAATATATATATCCTACTGTATAATAAATTTAAATTTGTTATAATTATATAAAATATCCAAACTCATACATAAAAAACCATATGTTATCCACCTAGAAAATTTCAACAACCAATTTTTAATAATACATTTAAAAATCATTGTTTCTGGTTTTTAACTGTTTTGTTTTTCATTTATGATTTAATTAAAAAGTATCAGTAATAATGTTATAATATTTTTTATATAATTTAAAAAGTTATAATATTTATATTAATTTAATATAAATAAATTATATACATATATATAACCATAAATAAAATTAGATATAGAAATATTAATTACACCATTCAACGAGATGGTAGTTTGTACAAACACATGAACACTATTTTTATTTTTTTGATAAAATCATTAAATTATAGATTAATGATATTTAATATTAAAAAATTAATAATTATATAATAAAAATGATATTTTTTATACGCATCATTTTATCTATCAATTGTGAGGTGGTGATGGAAAATGAACCATATCAATATGTGGAGGCAGTAGTCGACAATTACTCTTGTGTGATACATTTATTTACAATCTTATAGAAAGTAAGTGTAAAATGGTTGTTTAATAATAATTAAAATATATAATTATATTTATGAAATTGGTATCATTTTTTTATTATTTTAAAAATAGGATTATATAATATTAAAAAACAAATAAAATTGAATGAACCCAGTTATGATTTATGCGAATTCTTTGATATACCTCCTTTTCACAACACATGAATCTGTAAAATATTGGTATTAGGAGAAAAAAATTGACCTCATAATAATTTAAGGATTATATAGTGTTTCTATGGGTGGGGATTGGCTGATCTTGAAGATTAACATTGTTTGAATGATAGAGGAGAAGAGGTTCCCTTTAATATGTGGGGCTAGGGTAATAAATAGAATTATATAAAAGATTTATATATTATAGTTCCAATTTAAATTGAAAATTTATACTAATTTAAAACAAGATTATATAATAATAAAATTTCAAAAAATATTAAAATAAATAACAATTTTATAGGTTTATGGGGAATTCATTCCCTTAATTGTTTCAACCCATGGTAAAATTGTATTAACATTAATCGTTGTAAATTTTTTTTAAATTTTTACTATTAATTATAATGAAAAAATAATATAATGATAATAAATTATATCAATAATTAATAATAATAATATATAATAAATATTAAAATATATTGAATTTATTTAATCAGAATAAATTCACATTAAAATTATTGTGCAAAACGTTATGAACTCCACTTTAAGAAAAATGAATTTTCTACCATAAAAATAAATTTCATTTCATTTTAATCCAGTATAAACTAATAAAATGAAATTTAAAATATTTAAGTAGATCTATAATATAATAATTTAAATAAATAAATTATTCCTACTTATTTATTATATTTTTATGATAAAACACATTACCTAAATAATTTTTTTCGTAATCATTAATTGTTTTTATAATTAAGTTATTTAAGAATCATTACTAATATTTAGATTACTAATGTATGGATTATTATTCATTTACACATATATATTAAAATTATAATTTATTGAAAATATTTTTCATCACTAACTAGTATATAAATAGATTATAACACAATGAAAAATACGTATGTTAGTAAAATATTCCATATAATGATTTGAAGCCTATGGGCAATGAATTCCACTATATCCTACGTGCCATTTAATACTTATGCCTACAGGCCTTGTAAGGGTTCCATATCCCACCTTGAAATGTGTTTTATGAAAATCAATAAAAAATTAAGGCTTTCAGGCCATTGGAGGAGGGTAATCCCATTCATTCCTTCTAATCCAATATCTATTTTATAATGGTTTACTTTACCAGGATTTATTTGGACCCAGGGTTACATCTAACGAAAGCTATTAAATACCTAAAGTTTATTTCAGTGGATATATATATATATATATGAATTTTTTTAGGATATAATGATGTTTGAGAATATAATATATATGGATAACGACACATTTATAGGTTAATGTAATACTGGTAGAAATTCTAAATTTTTGAATGATGTATTTCTTAGTAAATGATAAATCACAACATAATAGAAACAGAAAATGATATATTTCTAACTGAATATTATATATCAAAAAATAAATAAATGAACTAAGGTGATTGATATTCGATAATAACATCTTTAATTAATAATGTTGTATTTATAGAAGAATATCATATCACAAAAAATCCATGTATAAATGAAACATGTATCACACGATAAAATATGTATCACCATACTAACCATCACATTGGACAATGCATCGTCAAAAATATAATAACTACGGTGATTTATATATGACTATGTTATATAATGATGTAAAATTATGATTTACCATAATTACATATAAAAAGGGGAATATGTACCATCATTTCCAATAAGCATGTGAACAATGTATTACCATACACATAAAAAATGGTGGACAATTCACAATAAAGAACATATTTTAGGGGAATAATATTTTAATAGAATAAAGGATTATCATGAATTAATTTTCATGAACACTCATAGTGTGGCTGGATTAGATAAATAAAAGATAATCAAGGTGAATGAAATATTGGTATAACTTATGATGGAAAATTGAACAATATATCAATAGTTAAATATATATATGAATAAAGATTCAAAATTGATGAAATAAAATTATAATTTTTTTTAAAATAAATGTAAATGTATTAAAATCCTAATAATTGATCCCATAAATAAAAATTACTCACAAGGCTACCCACACTGTGATGTTTTACACATATGACACATATGTCATCTTGGTACTCTTCTATTGTGGTTATAGTAATACACCATTACCCATCTTATTTTTGTCATAATAATGTCCGAACTCATCATATTAAAATCCCATCAGAAATTATATTTGACAATATAGATTAAAAACCCATGATGTTTTATCATTTTATAAAACACATATATTCAAATCAATTATAAAATCTAATGATTAAATCAAGTAAATCACTTCAAAGTTCCATTCACAATGTATCAGGCCACATTCCCCATGAGAAAGGTATATCAATAAACCATTATTTAAAACATAAGTTTTAGAGGACCGATAATGATCTAAATATTCCATAACCATCCTAAAATTAATAAATATAACATACATAGATCTAATGTAGGATAATTTCACATGATCACCTTTACCCGAAAATCATATATATAAAACCACATTAACAAAATGGGTCACCTATATCTATTGCTTTAGTTTAAAATTATGTTCAAAAAATGATCCTCATAGGTCAATAAGTCCATAACATATTGATATACACCAACAGGTGGGGTTTTAATCACACTTTATTTGGGTATCCCATTTAGTGACCATATCAATTAATGGAAATTTTTTAATTTCAAATTCCCAAGGCCCACCTAATTGTACTAACAATCACCATGTCCCCCAACATAGAGGAAAGTCATAAAAGGTTTCATCTTTGGTCAATAAAATAAATGTAGTCAGTCCTAAATTCTAAATAATATATTCTTAACCATATAAAAAGGTCATATTAAGGTCTACCTATCTAATATTTTGTGTCACCCATTTTTTGGTGTATAACAATTTTATAAATGATAATAAAATATTGAATTGTGTATTAAACATCATCACGATCCCATATATCAATTGATTAATAAATGATTAATTGTACTCAAATTTGATAAAATTTCAACAATAATTGCAAAGGATTATAATTTTCACATTGATGATATTCTCTGTGATATTTCTCCTATCAAACGAACCTTATGAAATGATGGTGAAAATTTCTCACAATAACTCCTTCCCCACTACTAAAAAAATCAAAATTAGATTATGGAAAATATAAAATCAATTTCACATCAAATTGTAAAAATATATAAATAAATCTATTAATCATCATTTATCTATTGAGATGACATGGATCATTATGTTATCATGATCTTTTTAATTCATATTACATATATACCTAAAATATTTAATCTAATGAAATAATTATTCTATATATTAGTAGAATGTTAATGGATATATAAAATTAAACAAACATAAATTAGTGAGGGAGATTGGGGATAGGAGAGGTATGGGAAATTGTATTTCTGATCTCCCCACCAAACCAGAACCACAAATTTAGAATTTGGATAATAAATTTTTTTATCAAAATAATCCCAATCATCCAATTAGAAAAATTTATCTACGAAATAATTATTACATGTTGTAGGGAATAAACCATCAGGTGGCCTCAATTGGCGGCCTCTCCAAATAGTGTGACCACCTAGTACCTCATGTCCCCACATAGGGTACCCAGTAACCCATTCATACATTCAAAGTCAACATTGACTTTCATGAAATACATTAAATTTGTTTCATTTTATAATCACCTAAATGTGTACCTATCATATATATTATTGGATACTTCTGTTGAATCTTCTAATAATAATTACCCATTATTATTAAAAAATCAAAACCGAAATTTTTCCCCTCTAAAATGTACCCATATATCTCTAGATCATGAATCACATTATTGTTTAGGTTTTAAAATCCATGAAGGGTTCACAATTATTGTGTAATTTTTGATTTTTTAATTTACTGATTCCATCATAAAAAAATATATTTTAATGGTATAATTTTTTCCATCAATTACTTTTCATTTCACCCAAATATCAACTATTCAATGAAATCATATATTACAATCCCATACATGAGACTCAATCCCAGACATAAAGTCATTATTTGTTGTACACATCGCCGAAAATTCCTTCATGCACCAAAATATCATTGACCTAGTCATTATTCCAATAAAATTCATATATTTCCCATATAAAGGTTATCATCATTATTAATTTTCAACATCACTGTAGGTCAATACCTTTACATTGGTATTTAAAAGTTATATAATGAATCCAAAAATCTCACATCCAAACATTAATGAAAAATGACCACCCCTATCGATCGAGCATCTCCATGAAAAACACTCACAATACTCATTATAGTTCTTATAAATTATGATGTTAACTAGCATATATTAACCAGTTAGAATCCCACCAAAAGATTCCCTATATCCTACTTTATTGAAATTTATCCTATGATAAATAAACTAACCACTGCTTTCTAGAACTAATGAGGCCTACTTTTTATATGTAAATTGACAAATCCCAAAACTATTTCTATAGGGTCCAAGGATATGATGCTTCCCAATGCTATTTTTAACCAATTATATTAATAATATACCCCTCACACTCATAAATTATTGGTATATCTAATGATCAATGATCACACTTACATTTATAAGAATCATGCACTCAACCCCATATATATTACACCTATTTTAACTAGTAGAATGATATTTAATAAATATTACTTTTTTTATAGTTAATTAATCACCCCAATTTCAAAACATTAATATTGGTTCACCCATATCCATAACATATTAATTTCTTGATCTTAAAATTCATCAAATAAGATTTTTTTGGTATAATCAAAACTCTCATAAACCATAAACAATTTACCCATCAAACTATCATAAAACTATATAATGTCATAGTTATATCTCAACAAACAGGTTCTCATAGATTAATCTATGATTGGTCATTTCCATAGTAGATCATGCTCAACTAATAGATAATAAAAAATATCACCCTTTTAAATTTTCAAATAAAATCATTACATTTCATGATTTCTAAATGGTCTCCTCATATATTTTAAAATCATAACGGTTATCATAAATCAATTCTCATTAACATTTTTAGGACTATATATATATAAATTTTAGAGTGAAAAAAAAGATGTAGAACTGATCACAATATACTGGTACAACATAGGTCCCCACAACCTACAATCATTGAGTGAAAAATCAAACATCTCAATTCAACCTATCTACATAATAGAAAAATAAATAAACTAATTTTTATCAATCTATCAAAATCCTAATGAATAATTACCAAGACTCATGTCATTTTCAAAACTACATCTTTATTGAAAGAGAGTTATAAAAATAATTTCTTCAATATTTTACACATATCATCATAGCGTAGTCCTAACCAACTAATATTTAAGCTCATTATTTTAAGGATTATATTAGATCATAAATTTCCTTTAATAATTTTGATATTAGGATACTCATATTATTATTATGAATGCATGGGAGACATCATTGAATAATTTTTCAAATGAAACCTAATTTTCCATGTTTTCTATCTAAATATCTAAAATGAAAAAATGTGAATCCATGTTGTACATTACCAAAATATTCTAATCAAGTAATCTTAAGAAATATACCATCACTATGAGGCTCATATGATTGATCTACAACATACCAAGCCTCTAATATTTTTCAGACACAACACAAATAAAAAAGTATATATTCCATTTAGTATTTTATTTTGGGGAACCCCCATTAAAATCCGATTAAATTATCCCAACATTTTCATGTGTCATATTTATTTTAAGAACATTATTTTTTAATAGAATAAAATGTATTATAATGTTTGTGACATATAACACTATTATTAAACGAACCACTAGAAATTATTATTAAAATATGTCAATTATAAACTAGTCATTAAATTGGATGTTATGAACAATATTAATGAAAATTTGAAACATATAAATAAGTAACCTACTAAATAAAAATTTATTAATCAAAACATAGGAAAAATTTTCTCAATTTTCATTAAAGCTATTTTATTCATCAAAAATATGTTTTCCAAAAAATGTGTTTTATTTATTTTTGTGAGAAAAAACAATAATTAATTTATAGAACATCATAATTTTTTTTTGCATAATATAATTTTCGAAATCATCGTATAAAAATTATGATAGAATGATATTTTTATATTTTTTTGAACGGATTTAATTTGTGAGTAGAAGAAAATACCAAATTTTCAAAAATATTTTTTATTTTATAGTATTTAATATTTTAAAATTTATTTTGGATTATTATTTAATGTTAAATAGATGATAATGTATAAAAATAATCCAATTATTGTTTTTTTAATAATATATACACTTGAATTTTTCATGAATATATTTTCGTAATTAAAAGGCAGGTATTATGAAAAACTGTCTTTCATCATATTTCTGGTTTAATGTTAAATTATATTATTCCACGTTGATGTACAGAATCATAAAAATATAATCTATATTAGTAATTATTAGGTTGAAATTTGTTAAATATGTCTCTTTCATTATTATCCATTATAAATAGTAATCATAGTATATTTTGTTACAATGTTAAAGATAAAACCAATCAAATAAGGGTAAATATAATATGACACGAACTAAAATATAACCCCAAAAAATGATTTAATTTTATTAGATTAGTATATATCATCAATAGTAAATAAAACGTTGAATAAGTAAACATTATTTTCAATTTTTCCACAATTTTTACATTTAAAATATTTAATGAAAGGAAAAGTTAAAAATTTAAATCTCTTAGTATTATTATAATAACATTTTTAAAAATGAAAAAACTAGGTATGTTTGGATATAATTATTCATTTGAAATAAAAATTATTATTATTTATCATGTTCATTATTTGTAATTTCAAGTGATGAAATAATTTCTTGAAATTCGCATGCAATACTGATACAATGTTTGATCTATGGATGGAAAAATAAATTAAATTTTATGATAAATTTTATATGTTGCATAAATTGTCTAAAATATTTTGTTCAAATTTATTTTTATAATAATATGAAATATTGGATCATATTGAAATTTTTATATTATAATTCCATAGTTTTCTGATTAACATAAATTAAAAATAAAAAGAATTGTTGGAAAATTGAAATTTGTGTTATTATATAACGAATATTATTTTGTTAAATGATATAAAACACCAAAAAATCCAATCTTCATACAGTTGAATGGGATATAGTTTAAATAATTAAATATAGTTCTTTTATGGTCTAATTTTACTTTTATAGTATCATTGATGACCCCTAAATAGTAAATATTTAATATAAAGTTAATTTTAAAAAAATGATGAATTTGGTTAACACAAATTGATAACGATGAAAAAATCACCTTTCTTGGTTGAAATTATATTCTATGAGATAATTTATACTTAACCTCGTAAAATATTCTTATAATCAAAATATGGGCTAAATTTAATATGAAAATAATTTTTATTAATTTATTTAAAATTTTATTTCATTTAAAAAGTTCCCCTCCCATCACTTATAAAAGGGAACCAAATTTTATCTTTTATTCACATATAAAAAATAATTTGATTCAATGAAACATTGATTATAACCATTATTAACATCACTAAAAATGTCACAGAGGTCTTATTCTGATAAAAACCAACCTAGGAATGATTCTGGTGTAATTATTAAGTGGTTGTTAAAAGAAGATGTATATTTCCTAACAAAAAATTTTCATATTATTTCTTCTACTAAAATATTAAATCTTTTTAAAATAAGATTACATAAAAAAAATCATCTACAAAATACTTATATGTTATTATGTTAATGTAATCACAAACATCCATCTTCTATTCATTTAAATGGGAAAAAAATCATCATTTAAGTGTATGGTGAACTAAAACCTTATGAAGTGATGTAATTCAATTTTTGACACTGCATGTCAAGGATGGATATTATGTAATCACATCCCTAATTATAGTTATTTGTTCCCCATGATAGTATCCAATTGAACTGTCACGAACCAAATCTGGTCACCATCAAAACTGGTGCCCGACCTGTCCCACGACGAGGCCCAAAGGGTATTCCCGATCCCCACGGGCTGGAACAAGTTCCCGAGAATCATAAAATGTCATTTTGGAATGATTTACCCAAGTTTATAAACATTAAAGAACAAACAAACTCAATAAAACAAATCTAGGTTTTTCAACAAAAAATGTCTTTTGAAAACTTTTAAACATAGTTACATAAGTTAAATCTATGTTTAAAGACCATTAAAAAGGTATGAAACCAAATAGGGTCAGACCAAGAACCTCCACATGGTAATAGGCATCACCCAGAAAGCCATCTCCACAACATCGCATCACGTATGACAGGTAAAAACCTGAACTGTTGGCACAAAAGTTGAACCAAAACTTGAAACGACAAAATAAACAAGTCTAATTACACCAAAATGTGTAAGTATGGTTTGAGCCAAATCCCAGTATAATTACACAACTAAGAGATTCCATGCGATAAACATCCAAAGACGAAATGAATGAATGTTTTTAAAACATGTCATTTCTAGTTACAATTTCTAAAAGATTCATCTTAAATAAATCAATTTTCAACTAGGCTAATATAAAGAATCAACAATTTTAAAATATAATAAAAAGCAACTCAATTTTTCAGCCAAATATACCATATGCTGAAGGTATGTATAAAAGATCTAATAAGCACAAGTAATACGAAATAACCCCTAGGCAGTAGCTCGTTGCGGGTCCCAGGTACCTCGTATCATGCTGAGAGTAACCATAAAAAATAATTGTTCTCATGCACGAGCCACTAGTAGGGAAATTACTCATAACCCAATGGTCCTTAATCACTATAATCATAGATTATTTATAGTTGTAAGGTTCAGTATTGCTATGTGAAACTGAGGAAAACCCCACAGATTCACTAGCATACTATTACACGTCCACAACCTTAATACGCGAGTTTTCCAATTGTGACCAAACATATTAAAAAATTCATGAAATATAATTTTCACATGAAAGTATCATTTCTTCCTAAAAATTTCACCAACCATCCCACATGTATACCAAAAAATTCACTAAATTCCATTTTCAGTCTAATTGATTTGAAATCCAACTCACACCAAAATAGCCCACAACAATTTTCACATTTCATTAACACTTCCACAAATCCGTTAAAAAAATTTATAAAACCATTAAAATATATTACAACTCACATAAAATCCCAATCACAGTTTAGATAATGCCCTTTTTCATATCCAAAATCTATTTTTCACATAACACTCACACAAGTCATCCCACATCACTTTCACATCTCATACACACTTTAGTAAATCTTTCAAAAATATTTGTAAAGAATTTCCAATATGGAACACAACAGCAAACTGTCCCTCGCATTTAAAATGTAATATTTCAGAATATACACACTCCAAAACTTTTTTCCAATATGGTTTCACCACTTACATAAATCATTAAATCATTCAAATCATTCATGAAACAATTCCAAACAATATACCCAATCTTTGCTCATAAAACTCATTTCAAAACCATATTTCAAGCACGAATCCACACCAAAACACTTACACAGTATAATTGGAAGCCTTAATGACATTTATAAATCCATTTTCAGGTGGTATAATATCACATTTGATAATACCCCAAAATATACAAATAAAAACACCCATTCGAATAAAATTCACTCAAAAAGTATAACAATACTTTACACCACAAACCTATTCCAAAAACCACCTTACAATCCCCTCATGACTCAAAAGAATTAACAAAACATAATTTTTAGCCCCTTTGAACAACTATTAAATCAATTTCATATTTTATAAAACTACCACAAAAGATACAACATTTGTTACATTCGAAAAGTCCACAAATTCAACAAAAATGCAATTATAAAATTAAATGCTTAACCAAAATTTTAAAACATGGTTTTCACACCACAAAAAACTTATGGGGAACATTAGAAACTAAAAAATATATAAACAACTCATCTTGGAATAAATAACCATGGAATATCCTACAGAATGTGTAGAATCCCTCAAAACATGGTGCAAAACATCAACTGCACCACCGCCACGCCACACGGAAGATAAATCCACCTATAGAGAAAAATATTTGACCAAAAATAAACCTGAAAAAAAACTATGTTCTAACCCTAATTTTTGGAAATTTTAGAACACAATGAAATAGGATGAAAATCCTAAGGAAAAAGGAAGAAAAAAATAATGAATCTCTTATCTTGAAAAATATTAATGAAATCACCCCAAATACACTAGTATCTAAATTTTAAAATAGCCAACCATTCAAATGAGATTCAAACATGGTTTAATTTATCATTTAGGAACTATAATTTTTGAAATTAGTTAAAAATAAAGGTCTTATGAAATAATCAATTTACCTCTTCAAATATGTGCGGTTTGAGAAATTCATTGACGTTTCATCCAAATCGCGATTAAACTTATCTCCAAAAATGGGGAGGAGAGGATGGGGGCGCGCCTTGGGGATGTGGGTTTGGGGGAGAGTTAGAGTAACCATCAAAACTTAAAAAAATGAAGGAGATATTAAATCATTAAAAAATATTTTTAATGCAAGAAATGGGCATTCGGGAAGGCCCAATCCCTTAAATAAAAATCAATATCCACCATGATTATGGATTATAAATTGTCCAAATTACAATGGTGTTGTTAATAGGTCAGGGGATGAAAAGTAGGAAATCTAATGCATGAAAAATTTTGAGAAATGAATGAGTTATAATGGAATCAAAATTTATTTTTAAACCTGGAATTTGGCTCACGGTTTGGCCCAATTCATGAAGACTCACCTATTCCTCCATAAAACATGGGAAACCCTAAAAAAAAGAATTAATGGAAATTAAATGAAATTTAGCTTTAAAATAAGTCATGAAGGTGAAAATTATACCCACCATGAAAACTTTTCATCCCCAAAAATCCCTAGCAAGGCCATATACGAAAACCAAACCCAACTGATAAACCAAGATGTAATTCTTTGCCAAGCTTCGCCCCCAAAGGCCGAAACACCTCCAATGATCAATTAATGTAGGATTAATATCAAAAACCAAAAATAAGAAACATTATTGAAATGATCAATCACATTCATACATTATCCCAAAAAAAACTCTTCATACACAATCTGAACAATACTCAATAAATTTACCAAACAAACAACAACTTAAAACAAGGTTACAATTTCCTTAAATTAACTAAACCATGGTGTTCTCTCCAATCCTAATGCTTACTCAAAGAAGATGTTGCTATATGAATAGTTTCGAATGATACTAACTACCTCCAAACCAAAACCCTAGATAAATTTGAGTTATTGATATGGATGGACACAAATAGTTTCCCCACCTTAAAAGACAACCTGTATTTTTACGAGACAGAATTAGAACACTAACAGAGGGAGGGTTGAATAGACTTAGTAGTACAAAGGGTAGAATTCCATTCAAAATTAATGAGGGAATATACATGAAAATCATATTGGGTCTCCCCACCATAAAAACCAACTATCTATACCAACCAGCATGGGCCGAAACAAAAGACCGAACTTTTTGTAATGATTTGGGAAGGGCGCACGGTTTGGGAAACTGTGCCCTAACTGTGCAGATCATTCAGTCTCCCTGGATTCCTAGAACATGGTCACTAATAAATGTGCACAAACTGTGTGATCATCCTGTCTAGCCAAATTACCAACCACTCTCTAATGACTCAATGGAAACCAACATGGTAGGGAATGATATTAGGTGATGACATGGGTACAAGGTCCTCCACCAATTTCCACCGAATGGTAACAACATAAGAAAGATGATGAAACTAGAGGTTTAAACTCATCCTATCATTCATTATAAAGATATGACATTGTACACAGTTTAAACGACACTGGGATTTCCCCTTACTATGATCCATCTTCTCTCTGAGACCTATGGATGGAGCTCAAATGATTGTAGCATCTTCGGCTTCACAGTTAGGCTTTGGACCCCCCCCCCCCTAAAAGAGAATTATTCTTTCGGTGCCACCAATAAATACACTGGAATCCCTGATAATATTTCCAAGACATAAGACATTCTAAAATCACTTTACACTAAACCAAAATTTCACTAAAACAATGGCTTAGATGAAGCACACACATCCACCTTGTTTATTTGGGTGAGAAACAATAGAAATAAAGAACACCTAAACTCACCTTCCTCTAAAATGGACGATATTGAAATTTTTCCAAGGGAGAAATTCTTCCAACATAACAGCGACTCTCCGAGGATTGCATGACTTTCATCATTATGGTCAATCGATCACATTACATCACAAAGAGTCACCGAGCAGGACCATGGTGACTGATATAAACAATTCATGGAGAGGGACCATATAAAATTTCCGAAAACAACACACAATTATAGAAAGTGGCCACAATATCCTCTCTTGGCCAGATTTCTTACACAGGTAGACTAACGTGAAATCCTTCTTCTAAGTGACTACGAAGGACTGGGAGGACCTCTTAGTACCCATCCCGATACTCATCCATGATTACAACCCCAGACCACTTCCATCTTCGACAAATTATGAATCTTAATAAGCTAATGTCTCTTTCAACCTTCCATGATCAGTCTCCCACTACAAGAGGATAGAAAAAACCAAGAAAAAAAGGGTGTGGCCCCAATCTAAAAAGCTCAGAAAAATTTATTGCTTATATTGCTCAACTAGAGGATCTTCCAATGATGAAACAACCTAGTCTTCACTTCATTTGTGCACTAACCCCTAATGGGGGTGCACCTAATCAAATGAGAGAACCCAAGGACCCCACCAACCAGGTCCGTTGTTCATGACATACCTCAACCAAATCAAAACAGATTAGGGGAAATACCATAAAGACTTCCCAAAATATTCTAATAGGAGATCACGAACTATCCCGTTATCCAAGCTTACCGACCATACACAAAACTAAAACACTGTTCAAACAAGAGGTGTCCTTGGACTCAAAACATTCCAAAAAATCAACATTTCAAAAAATACATAATACACACCATCCCAAACCACTCAATAAGACATTATGTTTTAATTTTAAAATAAGATTCATCTAAAACAAATAGTTAAACGGTCAGTGTATCCCCCAATGGTACCCCATGGGCCCCCCAAATTCATGTTTCTATTCCACACCAGGCACCCTACTCAGATCTATCTTAGCACTCATCTTGTCATGCCACTAACCATCCATCATCCCATATAACCCCATGCTTGTGGTTTCCCATAGAAATTCCAAAGGATAATACAATAACATATTCCACATTTCAAAACCAAAACTATCAACCAATACTTTCTTTTTCTCAAGATCGCTAACCACGAAATCGAACCCAAATTACCGCATTAAAAAAATTTCATAAAAGAAAAATTCATTCCAATTAAAACTACCTTACATGTTATTGACATAAATTTAAAAACATATCCTCCCATTAAAAAAACTTTAGATAGTTTTGAAAACTAAATTGAAATCACTTTTTCAAAATCAACCTTGTTATAGTTCATGCTTTCTAAAGTGGTGTGAACACACCATTTTCCATTCCAATACAATTCTAAAAATTTAGATCTCCATTTTCAAAAATCTAACCATTCCTTCTTTATTAGATAATATGTTCACAAAAACTTTATACTTCATAAAACCATGCACCATAAATCCAATGTTCAATGATTTAAAAACTAAAAAACACAAGACAATGCGAGTGGAAACTAGATTTATTTGGTGACTTGAACATATGGTCGGAGGACATTTTACAATCACTTCACCATCACAGTGATTGTTTTAGTGAATATCCTTAGATTCAAATGACTTTGTAGGCCCTGTGAGATCACTGATACCATTAACCCAACATTCTTTTCATTTCCCCTAATCATCATTAATCCATGAAATCCAAAGGACTCATATAAATCCCGACTTCCCCTGCCGACTTGTTTCCCATCATGAAGTGTGGTGATCGGTCACACTACCCAAAACCAAAATACCATTTCCCAACAATTCTATCTCCAATCTATCCTGATGATTCCCCAAATAACGTGACCCAAAGAGTTAACCAGAACCTATATTTGATACCATTTTGTCACAAACAGAATCGGGTCTCCATAAAAACCGGCACCCAACCAAGATCGTGACATGGAACGAACGGTGTTCCTGATCCCCATGGTCTTGAAAAAGTTCTTGGGAATCATAAAATTAATTTTTGGAATGAATAACTTGAGTTTATAAACATTAAACATAAAAAACTCAATAAAACAAATTAGTATTTTTCAACTAAAATTGTATTTTTAAAAATTTTAGAACTGAATTACATAAGCTAAAACTATGTTTAAAGAAAATTAAAAATGTATGAAAACAAATAAGGATATACCTAGAATCATCACATGGTAAGAGGCATCTCCCTCATGCCATATCCAAAACAGCACATCACGAATGACCGGTAAAAACTTGAACAGTTCGCACAAAAGTTCTACCCAAACCTGAAACTAAAAAATAACCAATTCTACTATGACCCAAAGGTGTAAGAAGGGTGTGATCTATAGCCCATTAATACACCACCACTAATATATTCCATGTGATAAACACTCAATGATGAAAAGCATACATGTTTTTAAAAACATGTCATTTCTAGTTACAATTTCTATAAGATGCAACTACAAAAATCAATTTTCAAGTGGGATAATTTATAGAATCAACAGTTTTAAAATAATTAACAAATCTAATTAATTTTCCAACCAAATACTCCATATGACGATGCTATGAATAAAGGATATAATGAGAAAAAAATAGGAAATAACCCCTAGGCACTAGCTCGTTGTGGGTCTTAGGTACCTCATATCTCGGTGAGAGTAATCATCATAAATATATGTTCTCATGCACAAACAAATAGTATGGAACATACTCATAACCTAGTGGTCTCCAATAATAATCATCATAATTTAGTTAGAGTTTTAAGCTTCAATCTTTCTAAGTGAAACTAAAGCCAAACCCCACGGATTCACTAGCATACTAAAACACGTCCACCCACATAGATACCTGGGTTTTCCCTTTGTTCTAAAATAAGTTCAACAAGTTAATAAATATAATTTTCACTTAAAAATATCATTTAAAAATATTAAATTAACCAAAAAACCCACATGTATACCAAAAAAGTCACAAAAATCCACTTTTCATTCAAATTGATTTGAAATCTGACTCACACCAATAGAGCTCACAACACTTTTCACATTTCTTTGACACTTCCACAAATCCTAAAATAATTTTACAAAACCATTACAATATATTAAAACTCACATATAATCCCACTCATATATTACATAATACTATTTTTCATAACCAAAATCTATTTTTAACATCACACTCACACAAAACATCTCATATCACTTTCACGTATTATACACACATTAGTAAATCCTTCAAAAAATTTTGTTAAAGATTTCCAATATAAAACACAACACATAACAACCACTCTCTCATTTTAAATGTACCATTTAAGAATATACACACTCCAAAAAAAATTTCAATATGGATTCACCACTTACATAAATCACTAAATCTTTCAAACCTTTCATAAAACAACTCTAAAGAGTATACCCAAGTATTGCTCATAAAACCCATTTCAAAACCATTTTTCAAGGAAAAAAATAAACCAAAACACTGACAATTATGAATTGGAAGCCCTAGATAAAATTAAAAAACCACTTCAAATTGTTATAAAATCAACTTGGATAATACCACGAAATATTCAAATGTAATCACCCATTTTCATAAAATGCTATCAAGAAGTATAAAAATGATTTATACAACAAACCTGTTCCAAAAACCCACATCCAAGGACCACATGACACTAATGTATTAACAAAATATAATTTTTATCCTCTATCAACAACAAATAAATCAATTTTATTTTTTAAAAAACTACCACAAAAGATACCATATGTGTTGCATTCAAAAAGTTCACAAATTCAACAAAAATACAATTATAAAATTAAATTCGTAACAAAATCCCTCAAAAATAGTTTTTTCACCATACATAGCATATTAGGAACATGAATAACCTGAAAAAAAAGAAAAATAACTCATCATGGAATGGTTAACCATGGAATCACCTACGGAATGTGTCGAATCCCTCATACCATGGTGCAAAACGTCAACCAAAACACTGCCGCACCACAATGAAGATAAATCCATACCTAGAAAAAAATATTTGACTAAAAATACACTAAATAAAACCCTAGTATCTACCCCTAACTTCTGGAAATCTTCAAACATAATAATTGAGGTAGGAAACACTAAGGGAAAAGGAAGAAACCAAGAAGGAATCACTAACATTGAAAAATATTGATAAATTCTCCCCCAATACACCAATATCTGAATTTGATTATAGAAAACCAATAAAGGTATATTCAAAAAAGGTTGAATATATCATTTAGGGAATTTAACTGGGGAAAAGTGTGAAAAAATAAAGAGTTATTAGATAATAAATTTACCACTTCAAAACTGGGTGATTTGAGAATGTCAGAGAAGTTTCATCCAAATTCGCGATGGAACCAAGCTCCAAAGAGGGGGAAGAGAGCATGGGGAGATCCTTTGTTATGTGTGCTCTAAGGAGAGTTATAATAACAAAAAAAACATAAATATTGAAAGAGATATTAAATAATTCAATAAAATATTTTTGATGTAGGAAATGTGCTTTTGGGCAGGCCCATTCCCTGAAATAAAAACCTATTACCACCATAATTGTGGATTCCAAAATGAACTAAATTAATATGGTGGTGATAATATGTTAGGTTATGACATGTTGGAAATTTAATGGATTATAATTGTTGATAATGAAGGATTTATAAAGGAATAAAAATTTATTTTTTAATCTGGAATTGGGTTCATGGTTTGGCCCAATTTTTGAAAACTCACACATTCCTCCACAAAGGCATGAGAAAACCCCAAAACAAAGAATAAATGGAAATTAAATTAAATTTAAGGTTTAAATAATTTATGTATGTGACATGGCTTTAATTGAACCTCCATGAACGGAATAGGCTACTGACTAGCAGTGAGGGCCTAAGGTGCGTTCATTGTGAGACTAGGCCCACATTGATCTAAGTATAGAACATTAGTATATATATAGTGCAATATTAAATGAAATAAGAAAATAATTAATAACCATAAGATAAATATAGATACTAAATATAGAATCATTCATGAAAAATAATAACTATGTGGAAGCTTAATAATAAAAATAACAAGTATAAATGATTAGGTTGATGGCATGACAAGTTGTAAAAAATTAAAATGTCAGGGAATAAGATACCATAGTATAAAACATATCGAAAAAGTATACAATAAAACCCTCTAATACTATCACCTTTATCATAGGATATATCTTCTTCCTTGATCCCCTTTCTGTATATTCAATCAACTATTAGAAGTTGATTGCTTCCCTTTTCCAATACATGAAATAATAATGTTTAATTGAGTACCAAAGGTGACTAAGTAGGATGTGAGATAAAATCATAGTAGGCCGACACCCATGGTGTCTCTAAAATTTTAATTTATTAAATATAAATTAATTTTTGGTCCATGGTAATTAAATACAAAATCGAATTAAGTAAATAAATTCATTGGGTTTGATTCTAATTCAACACCCATCCAAATTAACTACTTCAGCCTAAGACGGTAAGTCTGAAAAAAAGGATCATGAAATGGTAAAGTTATAATTATAATACATGTGATGTTAGGCTATCCCAATTATTTTTTTGGGCGTGGAGTACACATCACTAATTTCCTAGAACCAAACGATCAATTATATTTTGAAAAATAATTATTTAATTTTTTAATTAAATACAATAAAACCATTTTAAAATAGTATAGTGAGTCACCCGTATCCCATCATTTGAAATCCTAAAATGATTTCCATGTACTGCCTGCTGTGATCATCGTATGAATCAAAATCCAAGGATTCCATTCATGGGTCCCCAATGATGAATTCCCACATGAAACACTGAACATGGTGTGAAAATTTAAAACAACAACAAACCTCTATGATTAGACCTAGTATCATATGTAGGGTCTCAAGACTCTTTTATGAAATGATAAAACAAATAATTCCATAGTTCTTATCCAAGGGGAATCTCTTAGGGAATAAGAATCCCTCATCTAGAGCTGAAAATAGATAACACATAGAGAGACCATCCCAAATATAGGTTATGTTTCCCAAAACATGTTTACAAATCATTTAAAATTCAAAAAAGAACAAAAAATGTAATTATATAGGGACCCTAAGTTAAAACCCCTTGTTTCACCCTCCGCACAAAATATTACGCCAACAAACAAACTATTTCACATTTAACAAATTCAACTGACTCTACATTCAATTAGAGCATTTACATGGAAATAAGAATGAATTTTCAATGAATTACATTAGGAAAACCATGTATGGTATATTCAATTAGGCATTAATCATATTTAAAATTCATTCAATTAGATTAATTATTACATATAATGGGTTTATTCGGGAATGTTACAAGTCTCCCCATTAATATCAAACCGACTATTCAATTCATGATAAATATGGAATGAAAAACACATCAACGAGTATTAGGAAAATCTTCATAAGGGGTAATTGGGCCATTAAATTGTTAGAATCCTATTATGTGGTAAAAATCTAGGCAATCAAACCAAAGGAGTATTTCACTACATTAATTGATCTTCAAAGGTGTGGAAAATAATTTATTTATAATTCAATAATATATCTGAGGTGACCCCAGAAGGGTACGACTAATGGAAAAGTGGTGCATTTTATGGAATGTAATGAAATAGATGATAATATCCATACACACCTTCGTTTTCTTCATAAATAAACACTCATACAATGTCGAACTCTAATTTGAAATATATAATTTAAAATAAAGGAAACATTTAAATGACCAGAAAATGAGAAAATTATATTTCCATGAAATAGAGAAATAGTTGGAATTCAAAAATTATATATATCGGAGAGGATTTAAGATATGCAATGTAGCATTCTGCTGGATCTCAGAAAAAGTGAAACAAATTTTAGGTATTGGAGTTGTCTCAAAACCTATGAGTAGAGGATACGTTTTATTTGTTTGTGGGAGGAAGATTCAAATCGTTAATAATGAGGAAATGAAATAAATAATTAGGTTTAGAAACATTTATGGGGGTTAGTTGAGGAATTTCAATTTCATGAAAGAACTATGTGTGGTTTGGTAGTCGGTTTGGCCAAATTGTGTACCGATCACTTAATTAAGAGGAAACAATATATGGTTAGGAACACTATTCGTCTAAAAATATGAAAACCTTGAAAAATATATCCATAAAAAATTTATGCATCACTATATAGAAGTTTTACCTAGGTTATAGCGTTTCATACTAGATATATGGCCCCCAGTTCCCACTATAAAAAATCGCACAATTTATAGAAACTATGCGACCTAGGTGGAACTATTTCTCTTTACAGTTTTGCCCAATATTTTCTCCCATTTCATGGTCAGGGGTTTAATGGAGTCCTTGATGCAAGTGATCCCTCTTTAAAATAATAAAACAAAATTTTTATAGTCATTTAACATAATTAGAACATAAAATGAATGTTCTGTAAATTTTAAAAAAGTAGGGATGTTACAACCTCTACTCTTTTAGAAAAATCATCATTGAGATTCCATTATAATTGTGGTAGAATATTGTCTAAGAATATTCCTAAACACTCTACATGTACCTCACCCTCCCATTATCAGGTCTTATCTTATATACGTCTGTGCTTACATAGCGCGTAGAAGAGATGAACTGACCTACCTTGAAGAGAATTTGTGTTCCAATCAAAGGAACCTATTGGATGCTCATCGAATGACACATCCACTTCTTTATCTATATAATTGGGGATGAATTAATGAGATGGGACATGGTGATACTCTTGAATAAAAGATACATGGAATATTTCACACAAGGCAATGTACCATTGAGGTTGTTGCAATCAATAAGCAACTTTCCCAACTCTCTACACTCTCTTGAAAGGCCCTATATATCTCTGCAATAACATTCACTTTATCCTATTTCGTATATGTCCCAATATAATCAATACACTTAATAGGACCTAATGTCATACATCAAACTCCATAGGACTAAAATAATGATCATAATATGACTTATTCCTTGAATGAGCTATATCCATCATCTTCTCAATTAGATGGACATTCTCTGATGTCTCCTAAATATGGCAAGGACCCAATAGAGCTTCATCAACTATATATATTCAACACATAGGTGAATGGAATAGTCTACCAAATAGGTCCTCTAAAAAATCCATATAAATTATTTCTTAAAATGTTTTCTTTGTATTAAACCACAATAAGAGGGATATTTTTTTCCATGAACCTCTAAAAACAACGATGAAGGCCTAGAAATATACTCAGACACCGTTATTATTTTCCAAGACTACCGTAGAGAGCCTTTGTGATCCGATAAATGGTACCTATATGATGCTCATCGAATGAAACATCTACATCATGCTATATATAATCAGGTTTGATTTAATGAGATGGGTAATGGTGATACTCATGAATATAAGATACTTGTAAGATGATGTGCATGACATGGTACCTTTGAGGAAGGTGCAGCCAATAAGCAAGTATACTGAATCTCTCCACTCTCTTGAAAGGCCCTATATATCTCAACAATAACATGCACTTTTTCATAATTCTTATATATACCAATATACTCAATACACATAGGAGGACCTAATGTTCTACATCGAACTCCATAGGTATAAAATAATGATCAGTATAAGACTTATTCCTAGACTGATCTATATCCATCATCTTCCCAATCAGACGGAAATTCTATGATATCTCCTAAATATGATGAGGACCCAATAGATCTTCATCACCTATATCTATTTAAAATATATGTGAATGTAATAGTCTACTAAATAGTGCCTCTAATAGATCCATCTATATTGTTTCATAATAATTATTTTGTTAGAAATCACTGTAAGAGGGATATGTTTTTCCCATGATCCATTAAAAACAATGATGAAGGCCTAAAGAATATGCACAAACACCATTATGGTTTTCCAAGACTACCCATCAGTCTAACGGTTTATTGTAGTTCTCAAGATAACCTATGAACCAAGTTCCTTTTACATCTCTGTCCAATATTTTGATGTAAATAAGGTGTCTTTGATTGAAATGAATGATCATGGAACACCATGAATTCACACATTATTCTAGATATAAATCATTCTTATCTAATCAGCAGATAAAGAATTTATAATCAGTTGAGGATTTTTTAATTATTCTATAATCACTTATACTATATCTCTTTTTAGAGGGTATCATGGAAATCCCACCACAAAATTAATCATGAAATTATTCTATTTAATCCCAATAATGGTTAGAGAATATATAAGTCCACTAGGTTGTTGGTGATCTCCATTAACATAGTGTTAGGTGGATCACTGAGTAAAGAATCTTATTATCATCTTCCTCATACTTGGTCACCATTACTGATGATTCATGTATCGACACATCGTTGTGACCAATGATGAACATCCTAAATAGATTCTTGTGGATCTCATATTAACTCTTCCCATATATTAGAAGGTACCAAACTAGGCCACAAAAGTGTAGAGTTTCACTACAATAATATTCCAAACTATGAGATGGGTGTTCTCCTCTGAAGATCTCCCTCAATACAAGGGCCTTGGAATCAGTAAATTGTTCTTATAAATCCACTCTATAAATGAGGATGTCATGGTTAGAGCTTCTAGAAATGGCTTCCCATGCTGTTCCAGAACATCAAGATTCATATTAAAATATAAAATCATCAATTTTATCTCACTAATGTACTCATTTAAGTCTTTATCATTATTGATATGGATATAACCTTTATCGATGAAATTATGCATTTTTGGTGTGTCAGCATGCTCAATGTCGAATGATTGTGGGTATTAAAACATCATGTATTGCATTAGGTTGATGTATTATAGAGTGGAGATGTATTTGAGACTTTTATGATCCTTCTATTTGAAAAATATTTATCCTAATAATTAGTTCCTCCAATAGTAAAATCCATGAACCATGACTACTAGCTTGAGGTCATGCATAGGATACTTTTTTTTTCATATGTCATAAACTAGATAGACTCATATGCTACAACTCTATAACCTTGTAATATAACTACACCGATTCTAATTCCTGAAGCATCACAATAGGATGAATAACTTATTTTTAGAATTGAATAAATCTGGATCAATGAGGATGTGTGTATTCAAATTAGTTTCTTAAAATTTATCTTACAGTCTTCATTTATATTAAATTCACACCATTATTGGTCAAGCCGGTAAGAAGCGCTTATTTGTGTGACAATTCCAAATATAATCCTTTATAATATCTAGTTAGACCCAAGAATCTTGTTATATGTAAAATGATCTCAGTCTTATCCCATGAAACTATGCACTCATGTTTTTAGGTCAATATATATAGTTTCTTCAGATATGATATTATCCATGGAGTCAACCTTTCTAATCTAAATGTTTCGTTTATTTACCTTCACATATAGGTGGTACTCTCTCAGTGTACTCTATATGATATTAAGATGATTGGAACGGTCATGTATCATGCACAAATACTCTAATATTCCACCCAAAAAAGTATACTCTAAGGGAAAAAAGATAGAGATGGGAGTCCTGATTCATCAAACCTAAGGATTTTTTCTACACACTCATCAAACTGAACTACCTACTTAGATAATAATACATGTTATATATGATCTATAACATTTTACATGGTATTTCTTATGGTGTCACATGGAACATATTGTAGCCTAACCAATATTAGACCATAGAGAAAACAATTTATCCTCATAGATTGTTGAATATGTATTCTATATGAGGAGGGTCAACTGATTCTTCACCGTAAGCTATATTAGTCAAGGAAAATCCATGCATAACATAAGGGTATCATAAATCTTCATGGAAAATAGGACTGGTGAAAACAACAATGATGTGTTTTTTCAAACAAAACACAAATTCAGTAGACATGACTCAATATCATAAGGTCCCCTATCCACTGAGAAGGATGGTGGATTTTTCTATTGAAATTTTCTGGTCATCACTTCCATTGTAGGGGAATGTTGAGTTCCACCATAAACTAATTTAATAAAGTTAAGTTAACCATCATGGAATAAGGATTTAGAACACAATGGAGGATCTAGAGGAGCAACCTAAAGTAGAATTGTAGGGGGAATGAATTGTTGGACAGGGCCCACCACCTCTAAAGTGTGGTTATTTTCACTTTCCTAACATATATCATGAGTTCTTCATGGTTATATATCTCTATAATTACAATTACATGCCATAGATAGAAATTAAAATACATAAGAAAATAGAAAACTAAATATAAGTACAACTCTAATAAATAATAATTCTATAACCCTTATCTCACTCCAGTAGCTAGACCTAGGTGATCGGAATGAGTCATAGAAGGATCATAAGAAAAACAACCTATAGAACAATACTAGTTCAGGCTAGGGTAAAGGTATCAAATCACACATATATAAGGTATCCATTTTAATTTAAAAGGCCAAACATTTGAATTCAATTTTTTTAATTAGATTATCATTATGTGGATAAATTATATGAATAACCATTTCTAATTTATAAGGGCACATAAACATTATAAATTGGATGGTGGATTCCATTTATCCATAACCACAATATGTTAAATCCCATGTTAATTATAGATCATGGATAAATTTGACACAATTGGATGGTTAAAGAATATTCGTTAACCTATGTAGTAATTAAATATTAATATTATCAAGATCCATTATGTTATAATCATTCATTATAGTTCTTAAATGATAAATGAAACCTATTTTTAAATTATAAAAAACCAGTAAAAATACGTAATCGAATAAAAGGTGCAAGCATTAGTACCATGAAATACAAGAAATGAATGCAGAAATGTAAATATGGAATGGAATAATTCATTGTATTTCATAAATTATGGTTTATATTATGATGGAATACTATAAAATTCCCTCACATAATTGGGTTTAAATCATAAATTTTCCACCAATATATTAATAATTTAATGAATGCTCATCACCCTATGGGTAAATACATGAAATTTTCATAATGAAATCAATATCTATAATTACCCATTCCCATAAATTTATGTTTCCCCTATACATGGGTTAGTTAATCCAAGTCACAAGATCACTAACAAATTTTAGTGTAATAATATCTTGTATAAACCAACCGATTAAGACAAAAAGCTACAAAATCCATGATACCACATTGTTGGACCCCCAGATGAAACTGAGTTGTGCCCTGAGATGGTGGCCACAAGACCTCAAGAGTGTCTCCCGGAATACTATATGCTATCGAATAGCATTGAGGGACTCGGTCTGTTCGTCATTTATCAGTGTAGAGAGTAGAAATATTTACATATTGTAATATTATATAAAATAGTAGAAGTAATAATAATGATAAGACAATAAAGATAACTAAATAAATAACCATGAAATATAAATAAATTCTGAGTGGAAGCTGAATAACAATAATAATAACTGATGTAGAAGTTCATGATTTTGTAATTTAATTTTTTATAAAAGTAACAATGAATTGTCAGAGGATATAATCATATACAACTTGTTGAAAAAATATTCAGAATGTCCAAAATTTCTATGACCAGCATCTTGATCATATGTTGGGTCCTCTACCCGGATCGATGTCATGTACAATAAATCAAGAATTTTAAGATTGTTTCTATCCCATTTCTATTCCATAAACCATAAATTCTATTATTATTCTAAAGGTTCCCGAGCATGTTTTTAGATAAAATCTTACATGGTAGAGATACACAATGTTAAGGACACTCTATTTCATGCAATACACATTAATAATTGTTCTATAATAAAAAATGAAAAATATAAATAGGAAAATAAATTATTTTGACTAGGTTACACTTGTAAACCAATAAAAATTTTCAGCATTGGCCTAAGCTAGTGTGTCTAAACCTATGCATCATGAAATGTTAAGGCAATATGTACAATAAATTTAACAATTTTTTATCCCCAAGCATGTTTTTGGTATTTCGGAAGGAGTTTGTACTATTCAATATCAAAATGATAAAATATATTTTGAAAAAAATTAATTTAAAAATTTATTTAAATTTATGAAAACCTATTTATATATTATAGAAATTCTCCCTTATCACATCCTTTGAAAGCCATCAAGAGTTTCCATGTATTTCTCAAGGGGCTCAATAGGTGAAAAATAACAATTTATCAATATATGGTGACAAAGGGAAGAAGTCCCACATGTCACTTCATACATGGTGCCAAAATTTATAATACTAACAATCATCTGAGTTCTCACCTAGTATCATGCGTAGGGGCCTAATTCTCTCTCGTGGCAAGTTACAACCGATTTCTTTATTGAACTAGTCTAATGGGTCTCCTTTATGGAAATGATGTCACTTTTTTAGAGGTAAAAATAGATACCACATGAATATCCCATCTACGGTGTAGCTGATTTCACCCCTAATGTGATTACAATGCATTTAAAATATTAACAATATGGCACAAAGGTCTGTTCTAGGGGTCCTTAATTTAGAACAGCTTTTTTTACCCTAAAAAATACTGATGAAATAATTAAACACACCATTACACATTTAAGAAGTTCAAATAAAAGGCCATTACATTAAATTAAATCATTTATGTAGAAATATGAATAGGATGTCGAGGAATTACATTGTAAAACCCGTGTATGGTATATAACATAAGGCATTAAACATTTAAAAAATTCATTCAATTAGACCAATTTTTTCATAGCATGGGTGTATAGGGGCTAAGACAAGGTTCCTCACATTATTAAAACTTATTAGTCATTTAATGATATATATGATAAGAAAACCCCACAAGAAGAATTAGGAAATTTAGAATAAGGAAAAATGAGACCTATAAGGAGGTGCACACGCATTAGGTGTCATAACTAAAAGAGATCAACCCAAATAAGTGATTCTCTACTCTATCGGGTTATAAAATGCGTTATACATCATTAAATTTAATTTAATTATAAAATTAGACATGGAAATGGATGGTTCCACCTTATGTCACAAAAGAACATTTTATATAAATCAATGAAATGATTTAAAAGATCCTTGACCACCTATATTTGTCTCATAGTGCTTCTTTCATCCAGTGTTGACCTATGATTTTACATAGATCAGAATAAAACTAGGAAGTTAAAAAATTCCCTAAAAAGGGAAATGAGATTTTAAATAGATTTCCCAATAGATGGATATAATGACATGAAATATATTAGATATTATTAAAGATCTAACATCTAGATTTCAGTTGGATCCGAGGGAAAGAAAAATAGAGGGAGAATTGATGAGTTGTCTCAAAACCTATAAGGAGAGGAGATGTGGGATTCGTTCATTGTATTAAGAATCCAGGAAACATGAATGAGTATGTTAAATAAAAATAATATGTTTGAAAAACATTTAATTGGTGTAATTTTTCCATTTAACCCTCAAACAAAACTACGCACAGTTCGGATGCACGGTTGGCCATGACGTTCCCCAAACGTGAGACTCTCACTAACATTACATAGAACCCAAAATAGTTGAGAACAGAAGTTGTTTTACCATTTAAAAAATATGAGAAATATCACTATCCCAAATGTATGTATCACCATACAGTTGTGAACCCTAGGTCACAATGTTTCATAATAACTGTGTGACCCCCAGGTTCCAAATGTTTGTAACCACATAGTTTAGGGAAACCATTTGATATGTGTTTTACAACATATCCTAACCATGTTTACTAGTATATTATTCCATTTTTGGGGCTTTGGTTTTTGAAAAATCCATGGACGCACTCAATCCCTCTTTAACTTATGTAGCATCATATTTATGTTTGTTTAAAAGAATTAAGTAAAAAAATGATCGCTCGTACATTTAAAAAAATACAAGATGTTATTGATATAATTATGGAATAATTTTTTAAATATAATATTAATGAAATATATTTTATTTCTATAATGATTATCTAGCATAAAGTTACATAAATATTTTATTTATTTAAAAATAATAACATCATTTGTCTGGTTGTGTCCATTACCACTTCAATGAGGCAATGAGTAACTTTTTCCATACCCAAATAAAATGGATAATATATATAATTATATTTAGTAAAAATATTTCATAATTATGCTATAATTATCATTACGAGAATATAAAATAAAACAATTCTTCCTTGATTCATGATCATTTAAAATGGATGTGTTACTCATTCATACATATGATCTACTATCTCCCTAACTGTTAGACAATTCTTTTCATATAAATATTTATTGAATGATTTAAATATTTTTATTTATTTATAAAAATAATATCAATTTCATGACTATTATAATTTATTTTATAAAAATAATTACCCATGTTGACCACAATCAACATATTATAAACATTTTGAAAACTTTGAACTAAACATTCTCAAAGATTCCGAGAAATACTTAATTAATTATATAATTAGATTTATCATTAAAATAATTTAAATAAATTGTTTAAAGATAATGTATTAAACCTATATTTATTTCTTAATAAGTAGATAATTCAATTGTGTTTATTATATATTAGTTAAAAAAAATACTTGGAATTCCATGACTCGGGATAAGTGACATCATTTCAATTTACTTTTATTGAATCATATTTTTTTATTATGAACATAATTTATTTTATACACTATATAAACTTATCCATTTACTTATTATATCATGAATCATACCTTATTCAAGGAAATTAATGAAAAAAAAGAATTATTCCATCCAAGGTGATTTTTCATTAAAATATCCAATGTGGTTAATGGTTTCTTAAATTAATTTATTTTTACTGGGTTATAAAAATTCTTCATTAAAATTGGTTTTCATGATTACATGTAAATTGATCAATGAATTATTTTTTTTCAACATTATTGTTAGGATATAATTTTTTTTACATAAGATCACTTTATTGATTAATAATGAATTCAATGATATGATTTTTTCAAGGGTTTTCTTTGTCTCGATTTCATTTTCCTGATATATAATTTTTATCAAGCTTTTATTTCATTTTATGGTGCACTAACTACCTATATAATGTATTTTAAAATATATGATCATTAAATAAATCATAATTATATGTCCATATCATACACTTACTTTCAACTAATGGTTTTTGAAAATTTCGAAATTTGTAAAGGTTTCATATCAAAAATCACCTTTATTTTAGAGATTCTTTATGTTAAATGTTAATTTATAGGAAATAATATGTTCTTACTTTAATTAAACACATCTAAATTTTCATATATATTTATGAATGTTTTTAATGTTTTATATCTCTTTCCTCTCTTACTGTGTAGTGAAACATCAATGAATGTTGATTATAAGTAATAATTATCTTTTAAATTCAATTAGATCGGGATTTTTTCACTTAAATATCCATATATATTAAAATATTGTATAAACTGGTGTCTTACAAACATAAATTTTTTCATAAATTTATTTTACATTGTAAAAACCAGGATTTTTCATGTAGTATTTTTTAATTATATGGGAATATTAAGATTCCACAAAAATTGACAATGCATGATTCTGAGGCCCGGTGTGGTCAGAAAGAATTTCTAAACATTTTTTAAGTACGTTCAGCATATGTGAGAGTAGGTTTTTGCAACATTTGAACCGGTTCTCGGAATTGAAATTTGAGTGTACCGTTGAACTCGCTGCCCCGTTATTCTCTTATGAATACTTTCACATCGACATTAATAGGTTGAGTGTGAAAGATAGTTTTTGTGATTTTCATGGGAGAAAATAAAATAAAGTATCATTATTTTATTTATAGAATTTAATCCTCCCAATTTGATTTTTTGGTGTGGGGGCCACCCGATCTTAAAACCACCCATTTTGAGATAAATGGTGGGAACCACCCAACCCCATTGAACTCCCTCTTTACTAAGGGAGGTGCCATTTTGTTTCTCTTCATTGATTGTGCCAACATAATTTAATTAATGTACAACATTTATTCAATTAATCCCAAATATTTTTAAATTGGCACCACACCTATTGCAGGGAAACGTTTGGGGGAATGGGAGATGAGAGCTTTGGGAGAACATTCTTTAATGAAGAACGACCTCTAGGATCGAAGAATGAGGATGAAGCATGAACCCGAATCAGAAGCATCTTGCAGGAGCAACGAACACCGACGTCACCATCCCCAATGACTTTGTCTTCTACTTCACGACATCAACTAATAAGAAATCAAGGTAGGGATTGTATTTTGTATACCCCATACCCTGTTCTTGATGTTAATCTTGATTTAAGTACAATTATTATACATTCTACCATTATAACACGGAGGGTGCGGGCCAAAGGAACCAGGCCTGACCCCACTACAACCTTTGTGGATTTTTTGATGGACATGAATCGATGGTGACATCCTGAGGCAAGTGAGAGAGTCTCTGGAATAAAGATCAGGACATTGGGGCATGCCCAGTGACCTTAGTAACGTCACCGGAAGGGTTCAAGAGAGGCCTCCAGCACTCCGAATGGCAGCGATGAAGGAGGCGATGTGACCACACCACTAGAGAAGGGTCGCAGTGAAGCATGGACAGCATCCGATGCATGGAAGGCCACACGATAGGGTGTGGCGGCGCGCATCTCCACCACCAGTAGTGTAAGAGCCACACCACTAGGTTGCGGTTGCAAAGGGAGGTCAACCCACGGGCAGCCGGCCGCCGGAGGCGGTGTGGCGTGAGACTGCACCGTATGGGTGAGCAGGTCGTCTGGCCAGCCGTGGAGCCGACCGGGACCCGGGGTCCCGTGTCCCAGCTACTGGCACCATGTGGTGCCGACAGGTTGGCCTCCCATCTCGAACATCCCAACCGTTCGGGTACTGAAGGGGAACCTCCCCTTTGTGTGGCAGGTAAGGGGGACCCCACCGTGGGTGATCCCAGCTGTGGGCCTCGCCAGCGGGCTGGGTCGGTTTGAATGAGTCGGATAGGACCCCAACCATCTTCGACGCCTTCTCACGTTTTCAAATATATAATGAGCTATGGGCTCCCATTTGATGAACCATCTGCGGCACTAGAAACCATGGATCGAGATGGTCTCTTTTGGTATGCCCCACTTGAGTTTTGGATAATTTTGGGGTACAAATAGGTTGGATCGAACACGTAATCAATGAGGCCATTGGGACTAAAAGGCCAATAACTTATAGATTGGGCGTCCGATTGACGCACCATCTATTTCTTTGACACCCAATTTATTTGGCGGTCCTTTGGGATACTTTTTCATGGGATTGTGTGGCAGTTAGAGTGCTGACATGTGGCATGAAGAGGGGACCCTCCTGGAATAAAGCGAGCATAGTGTGGGAACCCTGTGGCTAGCTGTAATATGAGAAATGGAGCCTATGTGGGTTTATTCATTGGGATCATACGTGGGTCCGTGATCCAGGGTCCCACTAGGATCAAATCTAGGAATCACCATGGGACTACTCTAGGATCCTATGTGGGTCTACTATACTAGGAACCTACGTGGGTCCACCTATTTTGCATCCTACGTGGGTCTACTTATTACACAGAGTAGAATGATTCATAAGTTACATCTGATCAACTTTAATACTGTACCAACGTTATACCTAATGTGAGATGAGTCTTTACCTTTTTGGTACTTACCCTTGTGTTATTATTCTATGTGGTGTATCTCTAGGGTACATAACTTCGTGGTGATAACTTTGTGGTATTCTTATGTGTGGCTTACCATTGTGGTACTTACCTACGTGGTGATACCATAATGGTATTTATATATGTGGAATTACCTTTGTGGTACTCACCCTTGTCATGTTACCTTCATGGTATTCATTCCTTCATGGAATAGTTATACATTGGCTGAGTGTTTGGCCTTGTGTTTCCTCATTAATGAGATAGGTATACTTGATAACTTAGATATAAGTATGGACATATACCTAAGTAGGGTTTTTTGTTGTTATTGTGATTTATGATCTTGGTATTCTTATTGTTTTATCCTTTGTGGGGTTTGTATTACCATTGGTTGTCTCGGAGACCCTACTGCGTATTTTTATACTCACCCTTGCATGAGCTAGACCTGTACCTTGTTGTGTTTGGTGCAGACGACATACAGTTTTGATTGAGGATGAGGGAACCAGGACTGGAGATAGCTCATAGGTGGGCTTTAGACGAGGCATACCGTACATGTGATCGTTCGAGAGTTGTACCTACCCTTCAGGTAGGATCCTTGACGAGTTTTCTTAGGATTTGTTTCTGTTTACCTCTAATTTTTAGTTTACTTGTAATTTTCAGTTGGGCGTGTATTCTAGACACTCTTCCTTTATGTACACACCCTTTATACTATATAGTTTCACTTTGTATATGTATCCTGATTTTTGCTTAGTTGTCTGATTTTACAGGTTATAAAGGTGATTCCTTCCCAGTGTTAGGGAATACCCCATTCGGTGCTAGTCACCAGCCCCTTCCCTATTGAAGGTGGTATTGGGGTAGTCATGACACATGACTCAAGGGACGGGTCGTGACAAAATGTTATCAAAGGAGTTGGTTCTACTGTAGAAAATTAGAATATGGTCTTTCAATATCAATAGTGTTAAGTGTTTTGTGTTTGGTTATCAGTTTAAGAAATCCATTGTTGGTACGGTGGCTGATGTATCCAAATATCGGGACCCTGACTTATGATTTCTAACTCATTGCATTAATACACTGATTGCGTTTGTGTTTTGAAAAGTTTTCATTGTGATCTCTTGGAGTTAGCTCACCGAGTATAACTTATTGAATGTGGAACACCTATTTTTTCAGGATGACATCACACAAACAACTAGCTTGTGTTCTAGGAATTGTACGCGATGATAACCCACTGAGCGACGAGACATTGTTGTAGTGCCCTCTTTTAGTAGAGGCACCAGTGGAGGCACCAACGGTACCATTACCCATTGGTCCACCGATGCCCCCAGCCCTAGCAGTAGAGAGTTTAAACCATTTGAGCGCATTGCACGAGTACAATTTCCAGAGGCCACCCAAGATAAGGGGTGATACAGACCCATAGACTGGTGAGGATTGGCTGGAGGCTGAAGTGTGAGTCTCTGGACTTGTAGGGACGCCAGCTGATCTCATGGTGATCCTTGCCATTGTCCTTCTACAGGTAGCAAATGGATGACGGTGGAGATTCGTGCTCAAGATTCACGATGAGGTGACACTTCTCATGGTGGACTTTGAGAGCTTGTTTCTTGCAGATTTTGTTCCAGAGACCCTTCACGTAGTGCGCATATATGAGCTTCTTCATCTGCAGTAGGGTAGCATGACTGTAGATCACTACTCAGCAAGGTTCACCAACCACTCATGCCACTCCACTGATATGGTGCGGTACCCATTCTCCAGGGGGCAAACCTTCAATCAGGGACTCAAGATGGAGATTAGGGCTTCGATGATTTCTCTCAGCATCCTGACATAGGTAGTGGTGGTAGAGTGATCCCTCTTAGTGGATAGTTTTCTTGCTATGTAGTCATCAGCAGCGAGACCCACCACTAGGCATCACGTAGTGGAGTCTTCTGCATTTGGAAACATACAGATGTCAAAGAGGTCCAAGAGGACCAAACCTATAGGTGGATGACCGTTGGATTCAGGCTCGGTTGTGTGGGGTACCCGAGATAGAGCCAGTCATTCGAGGAGAAGACAGTGTTATGCATGTGGCGGGATGGGTCACATGGCTCGTGACTACACCACCCCCCATATGGATGATTAGAATATAGTGGAACGACCACCCAAAAAGAGATAGAGGATTCAACAAGGAGGTATGTAGGGAGAAGGCAGATGTGGCAATGAAGCTATTGATGTAGCTTGCAGTGGGAAACCATTCAAGGTGTTACTGCCACCACCACTAGGTTGTCCACCCAGACCATAGGGAGTAGGTGGACAGGGGTGAGCCTAGCTCTATGTAGCTGAGGCCTTAAACCAGGGGAATCCATAGATTATATGAGGTACGATCTGTGTCTACTTCACCTTAGCTGCAGTACTTATAGATATAGGTTCGAATCATTATTTTATTGCCACTACCCTCGTTCGAAGCAAGGATACTCAGTTGGATTCATTGTAATTATCCTTATAGTTAGAGACTCATAAAGATAATATTTGATGATTGCACACTGGTTCCAGCAGTGTGAGCTATCTCTAGGATGTGATACCTTTGGCTGGGATCACCAAGCAGTGGCACCGAGGCCTTACGACATCATATTGGTTATGGACAGTTTATCTAGCATCCATGCTCATATTGAATGTTTTAGGCGCAAAGTGTGGTGTTTCCACATGCATGGGAATAGGTTTACCTTCACCAGTGAAAAGGGAGCCTTTTTAGCATAGGATGGACTTACCTAGAGGAGAGTGCATCCGATCACTCATCAGTGGGATAGCCTTATCCTCAGGGAAGTTGATGTGGAGAGTCTGAGCTATCCTATAGTGGTGGACCAGTACGTGGATGTCATCCCTAATGATGTCCAAGGTCTACCTCATCGTAGAGAGGTGGAATTTTATATTGACTTGTACCCCGAGATGACACTGATATCTACACCAGAATATTGAATGACTCATGTAGAGCTCCATGAGCTGCGGGTACAGTTTGAGGACTTTCAAGGGAAGGCATTCATTTGGCCCAATGTTTCTCCTTGGGTAGCCCATATTTTGTTCACCAAGAAGGCATAATGGAGCTTGATAATTTTTTTTGGCAATCGACGCCTGAACATGGTGACCGTGAAGAATAATTTCCCACTACCAACAATTTCTAATCTCATTGATCAACTGAAGAGAGCACGGTGGTTCTCGATGACATACCTTATACCAGGCTAACACCAGCTCAGAGTACGAGACGAGGATGTGCAGAAGCTGGATTTCGGATGTCAGTATGACCATTATGAGTACATGGTTATGCCATTCAACATGACCAATGATTCATTAGTTTTCATGGGACTCATGAAGATGATATTTCATCCATATTGATCACTTTGTAGTACTCTTCATCGATGACATTCTAATCTACTTGGCTAATGAGGTGGATTTTTCTATCATTTATAGGTTGTACCAAACACACTCTAAGAGAACCAGCTTTGTGATAAGCTCTTGAAGTGCCAGTTCTTGATCCGATAGTCTCACATTCTAGGGCATGTCATCTCAAATCCTTGAGTAGCAATGGATCTAGTGAAGATTGCGGTGGTACTTTCATGGGTGCCACCCAGGAGTCTGAGAGAGGTATGAAGAATCTTGGGTTTGACAGGATAATACCATAGATTTATGCCTTATTTCTCCAGAGGTTCATAACCTTTATCTGCATTTACAAATAAGGGGTGAACCTTCGTGTGGTCGAATAGATTCCAGCAATGTTTTCAAGAGCTGAGGTAGAGCCTGACTAGTTACCCTGTCTTGAGGCATCTGAAGGAGGGTGATGGGTACGTAGTATACTAAGAGGCATCCGGGACCAGGCTTGGATGTGTCCTGATGTATGAGAGAGTAGTTATAGCATATGGTTCTCGACATCTGAGACAACCTGGAAGAACTACTCTACCCATGACCTTGAGTTACTAGCAGTGGTATTCGTATTGAAGATGTGGCGACACTATCTGATTGGTGAGTGATTTATTATCTACTCTGACCACCAGAGTCTCAGGTATATCTTCCCCCAGGAGGACATGAACATGAGACATTGATTTTGGCCTGTGTTCCACCATAACTATGACTTTGTGATAGTCTATACTCCTGTGAAGCATAAATTTATAGCAGATTCACTAAGTAGGAGATATGGTATAAAACATCTAGGTGAAGATATAGAGAAACTTCCCAATTTGTAGATAACCATTGTTGGATGAGATGGAGCAGCTTTTCTTCAGTCTCCTACAGTCACTACCCAAATTCTTCAGTGTGTCAGGGAGGCGCAGCATGGGGATCCTGAATGTGAGGCTCAACGTGTTCAAATATCCATAGGACATGTGCCTAATGGATTTTCTGAAGGTGGGGAGCACATCATCATCTTCAGAGGATGTACCATCATACCAGTTTCACATTGAGTGGATGTGATGAGTGAGTTCCACACATCCCTTACAATTGTACATCCAAGAGTGGTGGTGATATACCAGGACCTTCGACGACAACACTGGTGGACGAGAATGAATAATGCAATAGAAGAGTTTATCTCTTGGTGCCTCATTTTTCTGAAATTGAAGGTGGAGTATCAGGTACCAGTGGGAATAATTCATCCTCTAGAGGTCCCATAGTTAATGTGGGATGGGATATCCATGGAATTAGTGACCAGACATCCCTGTACATCCAGGGGTCTTGATTCTATCTGGGTGATCATCAACTGACTCACCTAGTCGGCCCACTTTCTACTGATTAGAGAGTAAGGTTCAATAGAGATTTTGGAAAGCCTCTATGTGCAAGAGATTGTGTGGCTACATGGAGTACCTTCGATGATTGTCTCTGATCATGATGCATGTTTCACTTCCTAGATATGGAAGGGGTTTCATGAGACTTTCGGGACACATCTTCATTTGAGAACTGCCTTCTATCCTCAAATGGATGGCCATATTGAGCATACCATTCAAACCCTCGAGATCATTATTGTATGCTAGAGTCCTCAACTTTGGTTGTAGCTGGGAGTATCAGCTTCCCTTGGTGGAGTTTTCATACAACAACAACTATCAATCCACCATTGGGATGACACCTTTCTATGTTCTGTACGGCTATCCTTGTAGAGCGCTATTGTGTTGGACTGACCCTGGGGTGTTACCAGTACTGGGACCAGATATGGTATGAGCTACAATGGAGAAGGGTCAGTTTATCCAGGTGTGGATGAAGACTGAATAGAGCAGGAAGAAGTTATATAATGGCAAGAGACAGAGACCTCTGGAGTTCGAGGATGGTGACAACATATTTTTACATGTCTCACCCTGAAGAGGTTTACAGAGATTTGGTTGGGGCATAATGTAATCTCCGAGGTTCATCGGAACCTTCCATTTTCTCAGAAGAGTTGGCGAGGTGGCTTAACACCTTGCACTTCCCCCTCAGTTTCACCGGGTGCACGACGTTTTCCATGTATCCCAACTGAGGAGATTCATGCATGACCCATCTCATTTCATCAACCATGATGAGCTGCACATCCACGATGGGGTGTCATTTGTGGAGGTTCCAGAGGAGACTGTGGATCAATAGGAGTGATTACTTCATGGGCTATTGATACATTTAATACATGTACGTTGGCAGCACAGGAAACTCCAGGAGAGCATGTCAGAGTGGGAGGCTCGGATTTATGCTCAGTACCCCCACATGTTTTACTAGTTTTTGTGATGTGACTTTCAGGGACACAAATCCTTGTGGTGGGGAGAATGTAGAGACCCAGATTTTCCATGTAATTTTTTTAAATATATGGGAATATTACGAGTCCACAAAAATTGATGGCATGTTATTCCGTTGCCTATTGTACCCGGAAAGAATTTCTGAACTTTTTTTAAGTATGTTCAGTAAACGTGCGAGAAAGTTTTTGGGACTTTTGAATTGGTGCTTGGAAATGAAATCTGAGGGTACTATTGAACTCACATCCCCGATATTCTCTTAAAGTGATATTAAACTCCACCATAGTAGGTCGAGGGAGAAAGTTTATTTTTGTTCTTTTTGTGGGAGAAAATAAAATAAAGTAAATTTTTTTATTAATGGAATTTTATCCTCCCAATTTGATTTTTGGTGGTGGGGACTACCTGAGCTTAAAAACTCCCATTTTGAAATAAATGGTGGGAACCACCCAACCCCCTTGAAATCCTGCTTTAATGAGGTAGGTGAATCTTTATTTTCTCTTCATTGAATGGGCCAACATAATTTAATTAATGTAAAACTTTAATTAAATTAATCCTTAATATTTTTAAATTGGAACCACACCTCTTACAGAAATATGTCTGGGGGAAAGGGAGGGAAGATCATTGAAAGAACATTCTTTAACGAAGAATGACCTCCTGGATCAATGAATGAGGATAACACTTGAGCCCATATCAGAAGCATATTGCGGGAGAGACAAACACTGACGTCACCATCCCCAATGAATTTTTAGTCTTCTACACGACATATTCCAACAAGTAATAGAGTTAGGGAATATTATTTGTATACCCCTTAACATGTTCATGACACTCATCTTGATATAAGAACAAATATTCCACTTTCTAACATTCTAACATGGAGGGTGCAGGACAAACGAACACGACCCGACCCCTCCACAACTTTTGTGGAACTTTAGATGGACTTGAATCGATGGAGAAATTCCGAGGAGAGTGCAGAAGTCCATAGAATAATGAACGGGCCACTAGGGAACACCCGATGACCCGAGGACTATTGCCGAAAGGGTTTGGGAGTGGTGGTCGACCGTGATAGTGGAGGTGGAGCGACTGCGCCACTGGATAAGGATCACGGCCCATCGGCCATGGCGATGTAGGGGTGGGGGCTCGTGCATGGCAGAACATGTGTAATTGGTGGTGGCACATGTCTGTGCCGCCCGGCATGTAGGAGCCGCGACACAAAGCCGCGACAACGAAGGGAGGGAGGTCGGCTCGCTGTCTGCAGCCAGCAGCGGAACAGCACGTGACCGCACCACATGGTTGGGTTGGCCGTCCAGCCAGCCGGAGAGCCGAACGGGACCTGGAGTCTTGTGTGCTAGCTACTAATCCCATGTGGTACCGGATGGTCGGCCTCCCAACCAGAATGGCCCAGTCGTTCGGGTACGCATGGGGAGCCTCCACCTTTGGTGAGAGGTAGGGAGGACCCCCCCGTGAGGCCTCCCAAACGCGGGCCAGCGTTGGGCTGGCCACATGCCGCCCAACATTCCACCGAACGTGGGTTGCCCAGTGGGCTAGGACGGACCAATGACCTGACCCGGGGTACACCGGGTTGACCCGAACCATGTCAGATCGGCCCAGGCGGGGTCAGGTCAGGACGGTCCAACCGAGTCGGACCAGACCCTGACCAACTTCAACCCCTTTTCTCTTTTTTGTTTATATCCTGAGGTACATGCGCTCATTTGATGAACTGACTGTGACACCAGAAACCTTGGTTCCAGACGGTCCATTTTGGTATACCCCACTTGAGTCTTGGATAAAGTTGGGTTACGACCGGGTTGGATCGAACACGAATTCAACCAGGCCATCAGGACAAGAAAGCCAATATCATACAGACCAGGTGTCTGATTGACGCACAGAATTTTGAGTTGAGACCGCATTTACGTGATGGTACTTTGGTATAGTTCTTCATGGTACTTCATGGTAGTTGGATTATCGACCAGTGGCATGAGGAGAGAACCCTCCCAGAATCAAGTGAGCTTAGTGCATGAACCCTGTTTCTTGCTCTTATATGGGAAAGGGATCCTATGTGGGTCTTTGCTTTGGGATCCTATGTGGGTCTGTGTTCTAGTGTCCCACAAGGATCCTCTCTAGGAAACCACTTGGGACTACCCTATGATCCTACGTGGGTATTATGTACTAAAATCCTACATGGTCATGACGATTTAAGATCCTATGTGGGTCTGCTTCCTAAACAGAGTAAGATGATTCAATTGTTACATCAAATCATCTTTACTACCATAACAATGTTATACCTGATGTGAGTTGAGTCGTTACCTTTAAGGTACTTACCTTTGTGGAATTCGTATATGTGGCGTAACTTTGTGGTACATACCTTCGTGGTGATACCTTTGTGGTATTCTTCTGTCTGGCATACCATTGTGGTACTTTCCTTCTTGGTGATACCTTTGTGGTATTCTGCAGTGTGGTGTTACCTTTGTGGTACTTACCCTTGTGGTGTTACATTAGTGGTATTCATTCCTTCGTGGAACAGTTTTACTTTAGGTAGGTGTTGGGCCTTGTGTTTCCTCATAAATGACATGGGTATACTTGATAACATGTGCATAATTATGGCCATTTACCTAAGTAGGGTTTTTTTTCCTCATGCTTTGTGATTTTTTTATTATTTTTTGTTTATCCTTTTTGGATTTTTTTTAGATTTTTTGGGGCTTCGAGGACCTTACTGTGTATCGTTTTACTCACCCCTTCATTGGATATGCGCACACCTTGTTTTGTTTGGCGTCGACGACAAACAACATTGAAAGGGGACGAGGGAAATAGGACTAGAGGTAGCTCAGAGGTGGGATATAGACGTGGAGTACCATAGAGACGATCGTTCGAGAGTTTAACCTACCTTTCAGGTAGAATCCTTGGTGAGTGTTATCAGGAGGTGTTCAGTTTTACCTATACTTTTCAGTTTACTGGTAATTTTTAGTTGGGATTGTATTCTGTCCCCTTTTTCTTTTCGTACACACCCTATTTACTATATAGTTTCAATTTGTACATGTATCCTTCATTGTGCTTTGTTGTGTGAGTTTACAGGTTATAAATGCAATTCCTTTCTTGTTTTAGGGAATACCTTTTCGATGCTAGTCGCCAGCCCTGGCCTATGGAAGTCATTTTTGGGGTAGTCATGGAACGAGCCTCGAGGGATGGGTCATGACATACATGATCACTAGAATAATATTAAAAGGATTTAGAATAATATTTTTAATGGATATTATAATGGTTCACTTTTTACACTGAATAAAAAACATTTGAAAAGAATTTTTATTTTAACATTTATTACTTGAAATTTTTTCCCATCATCAATAATATTATTTTCTATAAAGAATTCATTTTTTATTACATGTTAATTTTAAATGAAACGTATTTTAATAATATTTTGATAAGATATTTTTTAAATGAAAATGTGAAATTGAAAATTGTAGTTTCCATAAATTTTTTATTAATATTTTACGGGTATTTACATTAATCAACAACATGAATCCCTTAATAATAATTACAATCCATTGGGGATATTTTGTAATGATACCATTCGTATTAGTTATCTTGATGGTTTTTATGATTTAAATGGACCCCATTTCTTTTCAATATTCGAATTAAGCTATAAGAAACCAATGAATATAGTATTATTAAAATGTGAAAGATTCAAATTGTTTTATTGATGAATATTACATCTATAGTATTAATGATGTTAGGTGAACCTAATATAATTTAGTTTATGGTATCTTCACAATTATATCTCATAAAATGGGTGACCACGATATAGATTATAGTTTGGGTGTTCTTAGATAGTCCCTTAATTCATTGGGTAATTTTTCTTGTCTTGAAAAGAAATGAGAATGGTATCACCGAAGGGGTTCAATACTAGATTTAACTGACTTAATTTAATTTTTATAATATTTATAATGATAATGTTCTAAGATACGATCAAATTTTCCTTGGACTTGTTATGGGGTATAAATGATTCCTTTTATAAATATTTGAACTACAGAACTCATGATTATTCATTCTTTAGCATCTTAAAATTTATAATTCTTAATGTAGTGATTCATTTTTAATGTTCTAGTTATTAATGTGTACAAAGTAACTTATGTTATTTTATTCAACATTTATTAGGTCAACATACACATATTTTTATCATATTATCATTGAGTGAATTAAATTTTACAATTCTTATATTTACACATACTAAAAATTTCAGCTCACCATTCTTAGGTTTCCATTTCCCCAGGTTATGAAGAATGATAATAAATGATTTATTTATAGAAATTAATTATTTTAAATAATTTTAGGTGATATTTTTATGAATATAAATTCAATATGGAAAAACATATATAATAGAAAAAATACTCTCTTGAATTTATGGGTGTTGTTTATATAAGAGTTTCTCCTAAATTAACAAAACTGTAATCCCAAACATCCATTGTGTATATTTGTGATTCAATATTAATTTCATGATGTTGTATGTTTTGGATGGAAATGATTGCACCAAATTTCTTGGTATCGATTCCATAATTGATTTTTTTATTCTTTCTCTAATAGGATCCATGTTTTGGATTTAGCGATGTTGTAGTTTTCATAAGTGGAGGGTCTATAAAAATTTAGAGAAAAGTATGTTTTCATGAAACATTATTTTAAGTGTTGTGGAAACCATCTTTAATTTATGAGTTTTTGGTTCATCATAATATCGGAGTCTTAGAAAAATATTTTGAGGTATTAAGTGATGAATTATATGGTGAATAATTATATTTTGTTAGAAGTTTTATTATGTAGAGGTACATACAACCTGTATGTTTAATGTGAATTATTATATCTAAAGAATTACATTAGAATTTTATGATTGTAATATTAATGTAAAGAGACAAAAATTATGATTAAAATTAAATTAAACTAATTATTTAGTAAATAGATATTATTTATTTATTTCAATGATAATTATATTTGGTAGATTATGAGACGAGGACATGAAATTTTTTTGAGGTGACATTAAGAATGATTATTGTTAAAAAGAGTTAAATATTAAAAATATCATGGAAGAATATGTTATTAATTAATTATAATTATTTGTATTTAATCATAATCATTAATGTTATTATTTATAAAATGATCTATTTCGAACAATTTAGATATTATTAACTTTTAAAAAATAGATAATTATTTCTTAAAATTAATTATTATTCATTTTGGGAATTATCCTTCCATTTTATAACCATTTTGGTTTTGGTAAATTTATAAATATAGAATAAATATTTTTTTCTTTTTAAGGATTATTTGAATCATTAGTGTTTGATTATTGTTCTCCAATATTAAACAAAATTTACATTGAATACTCATGTTTTGGGAAAAAATATTATATTTTTGTCAAAATTTATTAAACGGTGAAATTATACATGATATGAAACTATAATTCCTTTTTTATTATTCAATAAGATAAAGGATTTCCTAAAATATAGAAAAGTATTTTGAAAAAAAAATGATATCCCAATATATTCATTTCTGTGTAATTGATAGACTTTTTTATACATCTCGGGTTTATGTTTCTTTAGTCATTTAATTACATGTGATCGTTGACTATCTTATAATCCACGATATATTTTAGTCTCCATAATTTTTAAAAAAATACTATGTTCATTCATGTCAATGTTTTTACATCACACTAACTCTTTCTAATTTGTAATCGTAGTTATGTTTTATTTGATATTTGTTTTGTATTTACCTTTCCCTCCTTTCAAAAGAATGTATTATTAACCCTTTTAATATTAGAGTGTTTAAAAAAAATATTCTATAATGAAAAATAATTTATTACTGTTATTGAGGTAAAATTTTGACACCCAAAATATTTTATGGTTGGGGGATGTAATATCATAGAATTTTAAAAGAAAACTATGTTCGAATTATATACAACAAACAACACCGATCATAAATGAAAAACAAAAAATAAAATATATAATATGACCATTATAACCTAGCCACTTAATTCCCAGATATAAAAATCATTAACTTAATTATGAAATATATATAAATGACCAATTCAATAAAAAATAATTTATTTTTTATTATGGGATAGATGATCAATTTTGAGTAATTTTATTTTAGGCTTCATTAAGCCATTACTTAAGAAATTATTATTATTATTATATTGGGAAAATTTAATAATTAATTTTTAAAAATTTTATAATTTTTTATATAAATATTATCAATTTTATATCATCGTATAAAATTATTATTAATGTTAAATTTTTTTATTTCTCTAATGTAGTATAATTTCTAAGTGAATAGTGAAAATTATGATTTTTATAAAAAAATATATTATTATTTGTATAATTTTTAAATTAAAGTTATATTTTTTATTATATACAAAAATTAATTAGACTATTTTTATTAAAAATAATAAAATTATTTTATTTCAAATTAATTTTATACATTATTTTGTAATAAAAGAATTTGTATACTTAAAAGATAGTTTTCCAAAAGAAATATTTATTGTAATTTTTTACATTTTCTATTTTAAATTAAATTCAACAAATAATAAGTTATTAATTTTAGAAATTGGAATAAATATTTAGAATTAAAATGTTATAATTTTCATATATGTTCTTTTTTTAGTCATCATCAAATGTAACCATTGTAAAAACTAGTTACCATTGAAATGGGATATTGGCTTAATTATGGGTAAATATAATATAGTAAATACTTAATAGTATCCCAAATAGTTGAATTAATTTTAAATGAAAATTATTTCATGTAAATAATAATCCAATGTTTTAATATGGGATAATGTTTTTCTATTTTATCATTATTTCAACCTTAATAATAATTTTTAAAGAAATGTAAAAAACTTCTTTATCTTTATTTTATTATATTTTAACTCTTAATATAGTTATAAAAAGAAATTTCTCTTATTCAAAATTAATATAAATTATTATTTATTTTATATCATTTTAATTTATTTATAATTTTAATTATAAAATATTTACCCAAAATTCACATGAAAGTCTATGATTGTATTAATTATTAAAAAAATTAATGATTTCAAAAATGATAAAAGTAATATAGTTTGAATAAATTATTTTCTAAAATGAGTTATATAAATAAAAATGACATATTAGAGAGTTATTAATTCAATGTAATAAAATATAACTGTTGACTTTTAATTTTAAAAGTCAAATTAAATTAAGAGTTCGAAAACTGACAATATTTTTCTTTTATAATAAATAAAATTTTATTAAATGATTTACAAATATTAATAATAAAATTGTATCGAATTTTATTGATATAAAATTGAAAATATCAACCATGATTCATTTATATTAATTTTATTTTCATTAATGGAAACTTTTTTGACCACTCAAGAGTAACAAATTTAAAACTATTGTAGTTGTTAAAAAATGTTAATTTATTTTAACAGAATGATAATGGAGAAAACAAAATGTAAAAAGATTATTATTTTATATGATGATATTATTTAGACATAAAAACATCTTATATTTTAATATAATCATTGGGGATTTGTTTTAATATGAAAACTAATTCAAATTTATTTAATATTTTATGAAATTCTAGTTGTCCCCCTTCCGTCTCATATAAAAGGGAACAACCTCTTATCTTTTCATCAAAAACCAATAATCATTTGTTTTAGAGACTTCAAATATAAATTCCATAAAAACTTCTATAATGAAATTATATAGAATGTTTTTTTTCATAAAACAGCCCAACGAAATCCTTTGGTGTAATCCGTATGGGATTTTCCAAGGAATATGTATAGTTCTTAACCAAAAATTTTAATTTTTTACTCCATAGTACACTATTAAATAAACTTTAAAAAGATTAAAAAAATATTCAATATATTTATATTTTATTATTCTATTTAAATCACCTACATCTATAATTTTTTATATAAAATTGTATTCAATATAATTTACCATGTGTTCGACGAACAACCACCTCGTGAACAGATTCAATTCATTACCTATCCCTTCTTTTCAGAAATAAAATTCATGATTGAGTTACTATTTATATAGGATATCAATTAAATATTTATCATTCTTAAAGCATAATACATCACATATTTTCTTATCTTTCCATTCATTAAAAAACGATATGGTCATTCGTGTGTATGTGTAAACTGTTACATCCATAAAGTGATGTGATTCGTTTTTAATAACCACAAAATAGAGATAATATACATAAGTATAAAAAATTAAATAATAATATATTTAATATATAAATATAATTATTGAATTATAAATTAAAATATTCTTTTTTCCATCACGATCAATGGAAAATAAAAATGTTACATAAGTGTGCATACAAACTACCATCTTCATGATATTAACATAATTCAATTTTCATAACCATATTTAATGTTTTTGTTTGAGTATATTTTTATTTTATATAATTGATATTTATTATATTATTATTATTTTAAATATGAGGTAAATAATCAGCACTGTTTTATATAGTCAACATATGATACGAGTTTAAGAAATTAAGAACCAATCATTCTCAATGTTCCCAACATAGAAATAACTGATTATTAAAAAAATATGTAATTAAATTAAATAAAATAATAAAATATTGGATATGGTATTAGACCAATAATATATATATATATATATATATAATGATTTATATGAGTTTATTATATAGGTTTTAAAGTACAATCATAGAATGTCGGGACCCCTGGTAATAGATTTTGACACAATTTTCATTCATTGATGAATATTTTATTATTGTGAACAATATTTGTTCTATATTGTTTATATAATGTAAAGTTTACAAGTTATATTATTATACTTTCATTATTAAAGATATTTTTTGTTAAAAATATAATTATATCATCTATGTGGATTTGAAATATACGTTTTACAAGTGGAAAAGTATTTCGAAACTCAATTTCTATTCTTTAGGTTATAACTATCACCATTAGATTTGTTACATAGTTATCTTGGTTTAATTATTCATTAAATTTCATTAATATATATATTTTGTAATGTTTTTGTGTATTCTAATTTTTTTATGAATAATCACTCAATTTATTAACTCTCAATTCAATGATATGAACTTTGAAACAGTTTCATTATCTCAATATTATTTCCCTAAGACATGATACATATCATGATACATGATTTCCTTTATTACTGAAATTATTTCCTCATAAATGATCATTTACATTTTAGTTTATGAAAATCAAGATATATATATATATATATATATTACTTATTTATATTCAATAACCATTGAATCAAAATTTTCCAAAGTGGTAAATTCTTAATTTTACAAGCTCATTTATTTATGAGATGGTTATATTTGGGATTACATTACATTAAATAATATTCACGTAATTTAATAAACCAAATATATTTTATTTACCTTTTTTTATTAATTTAGTTTAAATTTTTTAATTTCATTATCTTAATAATTGATTACCAAACATCAATATTTCATTTGAATGTAATTTCGATCATGTATCTTCTTTTAGAATGGGGATATTTGTCGTCAATTTATTTATATTACAAAATGTTTTCAGAAAGTATATTTTATAAACATAAATGAATTCATAGAGTTATTTTTTATAAATATTTATCATATTTTAAAATAATTTAATAGGATATTTTATTAAGGTTTTCTAATATTTCTATTTTTTCCAGATTTACAAAATGTTTGATAAAAATATTTTTTAACCTTTCTGAAATGAACAATATTTCCCACAACCATGATCATTATTTCATTGAAATTCCACATCCTTAGTGTTGACCTCACCTGTTTTGATAATCTCAATCATGTGTTTATTTGTGTTGAAAATCCCAATTATGTCTTCATTCTCTATGATATTGTTAAGTATTGTTGATCTATACTTTAATTCATTCCAATCTGTGATCAAACCAATAACACCCTTTTAAAATAGTCTTTGGAATATGTTAATCATCATTTATCCATGTTCATACAAGTTATAAATTGATTCTAACACAATCGGATGTGTTCTGCATAAAACAGATAAGTAATCTGCCTATAGCTACTGATAAAGAGCTACCGGTAACCAGTCTACCGATAGACTTAGTCTACCGACAGACAGCTACCGATAGACATAACACAGAGTTGCCAATGTACTCATAAATACATCTACTGATACAAACGTAGAGCTACCGGTGTAAGTATAAATAGCTACCGATGGAATAAGTCACTGATGGACGAAGCTACCGATAGACTCACAGCCACCGATACATTGAGCTACCGATGCATGTACCTACCGATACATGGAGCTACCGATGCATGTACCTACCGACGCATGGAGCTACCGATGCATGTACCTACCGACGCATGGAGCTACCGATGCATGTACCTACCGACGCATGGAGCTACCGATGCATGTACCAACCGACGCATCGAGCCACCGATGTTCAAGCTACCGATGCTGATTACCTACCGATCACTCAACTCACTATTTGAATTTCTTTATTTCCTATATTTAATCTATCTAACGGTCATATCATACATTTTAATGATTTGTAAAATATCTGATAAAGGTTGTCGGATGTCAGGAACTCGTACCTCGTACCTGCTGAAAAGAAATCTTTTCTGTCCCCTGATGGGAGATAAATACGAGAAGACTTCATACCAGAAATATGCGAACGTGTGAAGAAAACAAACAACAAGAAGCGAACCAGAAAAGTGCAGTGCATCCAATATACCAAAAACGACACAAGCACAAGAGGAACATAGAGAAGCTCATAGACAATCAAGCATACTCGAGGAGTGTTCTGTGCATACAAGAAGAACTTCATCGACTACATTCTCACCACCTGTGAACCTGGAGCATACGACACTCTGTTTCACAACAGAAACAAGAAGAGGACTCAGACTCACTTCTAATCGAATCCAAAGGAGTCCAGAGCTATACTGAAATCACCAGAACCATCTCTAAACTCTACATCTCTTGTTCTGTGATTTATTACCATTCATTTCGAGCAGTGTGTGTTATCTGCTATATCTAACACAAACACTGTCTCCTGTACTCAAACTGAAGGATCTGTAAATCCTTACAAAACTCTTTCATTCCTTCCTTCCCACGAAGAACTGTGGTAGAGGTCGTGTGTGACCTGGACAGCTGGTTGCTATTGTACTGTTTCCCACGAAGAACAGTGGTAGAGGTCTTGGACCTGGACAGTTGAAAACTGTTGAACCCCGATCCAGGGTGTGGATCATTTTTATATAAACTTTTGAGAGGACTAAGTCTCGGCTTGAGACTGAACCTCTTGGTTACATTGTTGTGCCATCTGTTTCAATGTTTTATTCCGCTGCTAATCACTTTAAAACCAATACTATTTTTAAATATTACTTTGATAATTAAATTAGCAAGTGTTTATGTTAAGTGTAGATTAGTAAGTTAGTTTCAAAAGATAATCACACACTCCTGTGTTGATTAACTGGGAATTAATCAATCCCTTGAGAACCTAACAGAATCTCTACATTAATATAAATTCACTACAGTTTAATTTTTTTTTATTATTTGGGGGTCTTTAAGACACTGCTTTTAAATATAGAAATTTTAATTGGTACTCAATTCACCCCCCTCTTGAGTAATCCACTCCGACCAACACTTGGTATCAAAGGTTGAAAATACTTTCTAAAAGTACTCTGCTTTTGAACTGTGATTTTAGTTGTATTTTAAAGTTCTTAAAATTTCTGTTATTTCTAAATTTTTATCTCTTTAAAATTTTCTCATCATGGACAATAGACTTGAGGGTGCTGCTACTAACCGGCCACCTTTCTTCAATGGAACTAATTATGCTCAGTGGAAGCTGAAAATGAAAATCCATCTAGAAAGCATAGGTTTTGATATTTGGACTGCTATTGAATCAGAATACAAAATGCCTACTACTGCTAGATCTACTTGGGATGAACCTACAAAGACTGCTTACAATAACAACTGTAAAGCTATGAATGCCTTGTACTGTGCTCTAGGAGATGAAGAGTTTAATAGAATTTCTGCATGTAAAACTGCTTTTGAAATTTGGGATACCTTAGCTGTATCTCATGAAGGAACAACTAATGTTAAAGAAATGAGATTGAACACCTATACTATCAAGTATGATAATTTTAAAATGAAGCCTGACGAACCCATTTCTGACATGTATCTAAGGTTCAACGAAATTTTCAATACAATGATCTCGCTGGGAAAGGATGTCTCATCGAAGGAACAAATTATGAGAATTTTGAGATGTCTACCTGATAGATGGAGAGGCACATCTGTCTCAATCAGAGAATCATGTGACATAGCTGCTCTACCTGTCAAGGAACTAATTGGAAAGCTGATGATGTATGAAGAAGAGCTTAAAGTGAACAAAGAGGAAGAAAATGAACCTGCAAAAAAGTCTGTTGCTTTCAAATCCTCAACTTTAAAGAATAAGGACAAGGAAAAGCTTCAAGCTATAATTGAAAGTTCAAGTGGTGAAGATAGTCCAAGTGATTCTGACAGTGATGCTGAGATGTCTCACATTGCTAGAAGATTTAAGAAATTTTATAGGAAAAAGAAGTTCTTCAGAAAAACAAATTATAAGGGTACGTATGATCACCAAGGCAAATGGAAAAAGGACTGGAAGAAGAATGACAAATCAGATGATGTTGTCTGCTATGAGTGCAAGAGAAAAGGACACATTAAAGCCGACTGTCCAAAGCTGAAATATAAAAAGAAATATGAATATAAGGACAATAAGTTTAAGAAAGCTATGAAGGCTACTTGGAGTGCTTCAGAAGACATCACAAGTGAAGCTGAATCTTCAGACTCTGAAAGGAATCGAGCCAACATGTGCTTTATGGAAAACACTTCTGAGGTAACTGCTGAAACTCCTGCTTCAAATTCATATTATTCTGGAGATGATTCTGAAGGTGATAACATGTCTAAATCTGAACTGTTTGAATACTGTGATATGCTGGAAGAGACATGTAATGAACTTAAGGATAAATACAAGTCATTAAAGAAACAGCATGCTCTCACCACTACAGTTAAAACCGAACTCACTATTGAAAAGGAGAAAAATGCTCAACTGTTAAAAGAAAATACAGAACTGAAACTGTCAAATGAGCAACTTAGAAAAGACTTAGAGAAGTTCACCAATGGCAAGAATGCTCTGACACAGATGCTAGGAAAGCAAGTAGCACCTAAATATACTACTGGTATAGGATACCAACCTGGACAAAGGAAAATTGCTAAAACTAGATTCATTTCTAAATCTGGACAGAATGAAGGTAATTTTGGAACTTCATATGTTTCAACCAGTTATATACATAGCTATGGATCTAATAAAGTTTATCTTTCAAAGCATGTCAATTCTAAAAATTATATGAGACCCATTAGACAAATATGGGTACCTAAAGTGTTATTGGCTAACCTGTCTGGACCCAAGAAAATCTGGGTACCAAAATCATCTCCCATCTAAATCTGTTTTGTAGGGAACTTGATTAAAGAGCTCCTGTAAAGAGACGTGGTATTTGGACAGTGGATGTTCAAGACATATGTCAGGAGACTTCTCTTGTTTCAAGAGTTTAATAAAAGTTGATGGAGGCTTTGTCACCTTTGGTGATAACTCAAAAGGGAAAATCATCGGCCTAGGCCAGATTGGTAACACTGATTCAATTTTGATTTCTAAAGTTTTATTTGTTGATGGCCTTAAATACAATTTATTAAGTATTTCTCAGTTATGTGATGATGGTTTTCATGTTAAATTTGAAAATGATTCTTGCAATGTTTTTGATTCTAAGAATGGTTTGGTATTTTCTGCCTTAAGAAATGAAAATGTTTATGCTGTTAATCTGAATTCTTTAGCTAAGAAGAATATTAATTGTTTGAATGCTTTTAATAAAGAATCTTGGCTATGGCACAGAAGATTAGGACATTGCAACATTCACTCACTTAGAAAACTTTCTAGGAAAAACCTAGTTAGAGACCTACCTAAGTTAGAATTCCCAAATGATAGAGTATGTAACCCCTGTCAAAAGGGAAAACAACACAAAGTTTCTTTTAAATCAAAGAAAGAAGTTTCAACTTCTCAACCACTTGAATTGGTTCACATGGATTTGTTTGGACCATCAAGAGTTTCTAGTTTAAATGGGAAGCACTATGTTTATGTTCTTGTAGATGACTTTTCTATATATACTTGGGTATATTTTCTAGCTCACAAAATTGAAGCTTGTTCTTACTTTGTCAAATACTCCAAGTCTGTAGAAAATCTTAGTGGACTCAAGATTAAGACCCTGAGAAGTGATCATGGTCGTGAGTTTGAAAATCAAGATTTTGAATCTTATTGCTCACACAATGGATATACTCATAACTTCTCTGCCCCTAGAACACCCCAACAGAATGGTGTAGTAGAAAGAAGAAACCGAACTCTTCAAGAAATTGCTAGAACCATGCTCAATGAATATGACCTCCCTATTTATTTTTGGGCTGAAGCTGTAAATACAGTTTGTTATGTTATTAATAGAGTCTTGATTAGACCAGTTCTTAAGAAAACCCCTTATTAATTGTGGAACAATAGAAAGCCTAAGGTTAATTACTTTAAAGTTTTTGGTTGCAAAGTATTTATTCTGAATACTAAAGATAATCTGGATAAGTTTGCTTCCAAAAGTGATGAAGGAATTTTTCTGGGTTACTCTATTTCAAGTAAAGCCTATAGAGTATTCAATAAGAAAACCAAATGTGTGGAAGAATCTGTTCACATCAAGTTTGATGAAACTGATCCACATGAGCCTAAAACCTCTCTTGAAAATCTTGAAGAAGATTTGTCTATTCTGGACCTTAATGATAAATCTAAAGAACCTGTTATAAAAGTATCCAGTTCTGGACTTTCTCCAGAATCTGCTTCTGTTGAACCCGAACCTATAGATGAACCTGAAATTTCTAGTCCAACCTTTACTAGATCAACGAGGATTATAAAGAATCATCCTTTAGAAGCTGTTGTTGGTAATCTGGATAGAGGAACACAAACTAGAGCTTCTCTAAGAAACCAGGTTGAACATCAAGCCTTTCTTTCACAGCTGGAACCCAAAAATATCAATGATGCTATCAATGATGAATTCTGGGTAATAGCTATGCAGGAAGAATTAAATCAGTTTGAAAGAAACAAAGTCTGGGAATTAGTTGACAGACCCAAGGACACTTTGACAATAGGCACAAAATGGGTTTTTAGAAATAAAGTAGATGAATCTGGAAATATAGTTAGAAATAAAGCTAGACTAGTTGCACAAGGATATAGTCAAGAAGAAGGCATAGACTATGAGGAAACTTTTCCACCTGTAGCTAGACTAGAAGCCATTAGGATCCTACTTGCATATGCTGCACATCTGGATTTCAAGTTATATCAAATGGATGTAAAAAGTGCATTTCTAAATGGTTTTATAATTGAAGATGTTTTTGTAGAACAACCACCTGGATTTGCTAACCCCCATTTTCCAAATCAAGTTTTTAAACTTTCTAAAGCTTTGTATGGTTTAAAACAAGCTCCAAGAGCTTGGTATGATAGACTTAGCAATTTCCTTATTTCAAAAGGTTTTACCAAAGGGATTGCTGATCCAACTCTTTTTATTAAACGAATTTCTAAAGATGTTTTAGTTGTACAAATATATGTTGATGATATTATTTTTGGATCTTCTAAACACTCTTTATGTACTGATTTTTCAAAAAGTATGAAAAATGCATTTGAAATGAGCTTAATGGGAGAGCTTAAGTACTTTCTTGGATTTCAAGTATTTCAAAATGAAAATGGTATTATTTTGAATCAAAGTAAATATACAAAGGATCTTTTAAAACGTTTTGGTCTGGATAGTATCAAGGAATGTGAAACTCCTATGATTACTACCTGTAAATTGGATGCAGATGAAACTGGGAAACCAGTTGATCAAACAAATTACAGAGGTATGATTGGTAGTTTACTTTATCTTACTGCTAGTCGACCTGATATTATGTTTAGTGTGTGTATGTGTGCTAGATTTCAAGCTAACCCAAAAGAATCTCATTTTCTTGCTGTTAAAAGAATTTTCAAATATCTCAAACACACGGTTAACTTAGGATTGTTTTACCCAAAAGGACAATCCTTTGAGTTAATGAGTTATTCAGATGCTGACTTTGCTGGTTGTAAGTTAGATAGAAAAAGCACATCAGGAACATGTCATTTGCTTGGAAAATCCTTAGTTTCTTGGTGTAGTAAGAAACAGAACTCGGTTGCATTATCTACTGCTGAAGCAGAATATATAGCTGCTGGTAGTTGCTGTGCACAAATTCTGTGGATGAAACACACTCTTTTGGACTATGGATATGTTTTTAAACAAGTTTCAATCAACTGTGATAACACCAGTGCAATAAAAATCTCTAAGAATCCTGTATCTCACTCTAGAACCAAACACATAGATGTAAGACACCATTTCCTAAGAGATCACTATCAAAAAGGTGATATTTCTCTTGAATTTATTGGCACTGAACATCAATTGGATGATATTTTCACTAAACCTTTATGTTCGGATAGGCTAAGTTTCATAAGACATGAACTGGGAATGTTTAATCACAACTGGTGTGAAAATTTTCACTGATGTGAAATTCTCACCGATGTGAAATTCTCACCGATGTGAAATTCTCACCGACGTGAAAATGCTCACCGATGTAAGTTTCTCACCGACGTAGAAATTCTCACCGATGTACAACTCTCACCGATTTGTTTTTCTCACCGATGATTAACTCACACCGATGCAATGTTTAAAACTTCTGTCTGCCGCCAAGAATACGAATCATTTTATTTTACTTTATTACTCTATTTTAATCGTTTATTTGGAATTCCTAAATGATAAAACTAAGTCTAAGCCACTTCTTACCTCACCGAGCTCAAAATCTCTCACCTTCGAACCTTAGCACCCAAATCGACCAAGAACCCTAAACCCGCGATGGAAAAAACCAAGCTTCCTATCGTCAGAGATGAAAATGCAGAACCAAATGCTAAGAAGCAGAAGACACAGCATAAAGCCAGTGTTAGTGGAGTCAAAACTAGATCGGGAAGGCGACCAGTGAATCCTCACTTGCAGAATAGAGACATAGTAATCGAGAAGGAACTGTGCGTGGAATGGCTACTGCCTAGCAAATCCTTAGTGCTCGAGATTCTGGAAGACCAGAAATGGGTGGATTGTTTCTCAAATAACAATGGCCCATACTACCCGAAGTTGGTAAATAAGTTCTATGAGTATGTAACCTTTGAGAAGTCTGAGAATGAGAATCGGGTAAGCTCTTTTGTAAATGGAAAAGAGATGTCTTTTTCTTCAGTAGAGTGGGATGAGAGTTTAAAAGTACCACATGAAGGTGTCTCTGGGTATGTATCAAGAGCAATTCCACCTAGTAGTGACATTTTTGATTATGAGGCCGCCTTACAAGAGCTGACTGGGAATGGAAATCAAAGGCAAGTGGTAGCTGCTGAAATGGATGGAGAGAATCGACTGCTTTTCAAATTTGTTCAGCATGTGTTGATACCGAGGAGAGGAGATTTTTCAAATCTGAGATATCAAGATATCTATCTTCTTCATTTTCTAAGACATGGTGTAAAAGTCAATCTGTGGAGATTGTTGATGCTTCAAATGGAAGACATGATTAGACCAAAGTCAAAGACCAATGCTTTGTTCTTTGCCAAGCTGATTTCAGTGATGATAAAAGTGAAAGAAATAGCTGAGTCTCAGGATGAGACAGTTGTAGTCAAGAACAATTTCTGCATCACCTCGACTGTATGTAAGTATATGAAAATTAACTGGAACCCATGGAAGGGAGAATGGGTCAGTGATGATCAGAAAATCTATGATAGGTTTAATCCTGTGGATTATCCCTCAAGACCAAAGGATATGAGAGATCCGAGTCTAAGACCTGATGAAGAGGAACCTGCTTATAGTGATGAGACAGAAGAAGAAGAAGAAGAAGAAACTCTTATGGATGTTGGAGGAGATCCAGACTTGCCCCCAAGTCCTGTTGCAGAATTGGTCTATTCTAGGAAAGGAAATGTAGAGGAAGTTTTGCCTACTTATGAGGAAGACCAGTCTGTACCTCACCAAAAAGAAGAAGAAAAGGAGAATGCATTTGAATCGCCTGCTTCTGGTAGGTTAAGTATGAGTCCCTTAATTGGAAACTCAGCTATACCTGCTGCTGAAGAAGAAAGAGATAGAGAAGAAGCTGTACCTGTATCAGAAGATCTTCTAGATGCTGCACCTGTAGAACTTGTGGTAGAAGATTCTGATGAAGAACGGCCAGCAGAAAAGGCTGTTGTGATACATGAGAATGCACCCATTGAGGGGGAGCATCAGTCTGTGCTTGGGAATGTTACAGTAGCTGTTGAGATTGGAGACTGGGTAGAAGACCCAGGGTTTATAGTCTGTGGATTGGATTATCCAGATTCTGACAATGAGATGTCTGTGGATAGACCAAAGACCAATTATGATCTTGCTGCTGAGTTGTTTCCAGACGATGTGGTCAGATTTCATGATTTGAATAAGCTGAAAGAGGACCTCAAATCCAGTTTTGTTGAAGAAGTGAAGCTAATGGAAACCTCTCTTGCATCCTCAATCAATTCAATAATGACTACTTCTGTAGTTAATTTGGCCTCAGCAAGGGGATCTGCTGCAGTTGTCTCAAGTGATTTTGTCTCCAATTCAGATCTTGAATCCATGAAGAATGAGATAAAAGAATCATTCAGTGCTTCAGTTTCTGAGATGAAGGAAAGCTTTTATGAAGAAATGAAAGTGCTAGAGAGATCCTTCGAGCTATCTCTGGCTTGTAATTTATCTTCCTTTATGTCTGAGCTTATGGAAGAAGTGAAAGAATGCCAGACTCAGTCTTCAAGAATCGAAGCTGATCTGGAAGCTCTCAAGACATCAGTGGTTGCTTTGGATTCCTATATGAGCTCCAAGTCTCAAGCTGACAAGGACCTAGCCTATGTGAAGAGTGTAGTCAGCCAGTTTGTCTCAGTGTTTGAAAGTTTCAAAACCTCAGTGAAGGATCATGATCAATTACAAGACTCTCAAGTTCAAAGCCTAATCAGTGGTTTGTCAAAGAGTTTTAAAGAAACTGTTTCCTTCTCTCTTGGCCCTCTCACATCCAAACCATCAGTTGATATGAACTCAGTTCGAGCAATATTGAAGGAGGAGATTGGTTCTATTCCTACCAGTGGTTCTGGGGACTCTTCAGAGTTAAGCCGAGTGGTGCTTTCTACAAGGGATTCTGCCAGCGAAATCATGAAGATAGTTCAAGATTTTATGAGAGAAGCCTCTGCCTCTCAAGAATTCATAAAAAGCAAAGTGGACTACTACTTCTCCAAAATTTTCACCAAGCATCAACTCGAACACCACTTCAAGCTAATGTTGGAACACATGAAGCTCCCTCCAGTCACTCAAGCTTTCAAAGAACAAGTGAGCAAGCTGAGAGAACTGACTCCTGCCCTAGAGAAATTCATGGAGAACAAAGATGATTTCATCTCTGGTATGGAAAGAGGAGGAGGAATTATTATGGATTTTAGAAATCTGCTGCTGCCCTTCTTGCATGTTGATGCTAGACCAGTCATCATCCCTCCTGCTTTGCCTGCTTCTGCCTCAGCTGCTTCCTCAGTCCAGCTGACTCCTGTTCAAGCCATTCAAAGCCTCAAACCGATGATTACCCAAAAATCTTCAACTTACAAGCCTGACTCTGTGTCAGTGGCCCAGCCTCCTTTAATCTTTTCTGGCATTCCCAAACCTTCACCTGAATCCTCACCACCCGAGCATCCTTATGATCCCAAAGGAAAATCTCACGTTGCAGATGCGGAGTGAACCAGTGGACAAGCTTTTTGATAGGAATTCCTTTGTAATCAGTTTTTGTTGTACTTTTTGACTACTATAATACAGAACACTTTTTACTTCTCTTTGTTTTATTTCTCTCCTATATATCTATATATATATATATGCTTTCCCACTTTTTGATTATCACAAAGGGGGAGAACAATAAGAGAGGGGGAGAAACTTTTTATGCGAGAATAAGGAGGAGAACAAAATGAGAAATATTTTCAATGGAGAAAAATAAGGCATAAGGGGAAACACATTATCCTTTGTTTTGTTTCCATTTTTATCTCTGATACCTTATGTCTATATAGTACCTTATTATTTTTACCTCTGATAACTTATATCTATATCATACTATTTCTATTATCTATGATGCTGTTTTCTCTGAGAAAATTGAATTCAATATTATACTCTTTACTGTTATATTTTCACTATGTTAAATGCCAATATCATAAATTGTGATTATCAAAAAGGGGGAGATTGTTGACCTCACCTGTTTTGATAATCTCAATCATGTATTTATTTGTGTTGAAAATCCCAATTATGTCTTCATTCTCTATGATATTGTTAAGTATTGTTGATCTATACTTTAATTCTTTCCAATCTGTGATCAAACCAATAACACCCTTTTAAAATAGTCTTTGGAATATGTTAATCATCATTTATCCATGTTCATACAAGTTATAAATTGATTCTAACACAATCGGATGTGTTCTGCATAAAACAGATAAGTAATCTGCCTATAGCTACTGATAAAGAGCTACCGGTAACCAGTCTACCGATAGACTTAGTCTACCGACAGACAGCTACCGATAGACTTAACACAGAGTTGCCAATGTACTCATAAATATAGCTACCGATACAAACGTAGAGCTACCGGTGTAAGTATAAATAGCTACCGATGGAATAAGTCACTGATGGACGAAGCTACCGATAGACTCACAGCCACCGATACATTGAGCTACCGATGCATGTACCTACCGATACATGGAGCTACCGATGCATGTACCTACCGACGCATGGAGCTACCGATGCATGTACCTACCGACGCATGGAGCTACCGATGCATGTACCTAACGACGCATGGAGCTACCGATGCATGTACCAACCGACGCATAGAGCCACCGATGTTCAAGCTACCGATGCTGATTACCTACCGATCACTCAACTCACTGTTTGAATTTCTTTATTTCCTATATTTAATCTATCTAACGGTCATATCATACATTTTAATGATTTGTCAAATATCTGATAAAGGTTGTCGGATGTCAGGAACTCGTACCTCGTACCTGCTGAAAAGAAATCTTTTCTGTCCCCTGATGGGAGATAAATACGAGAAGACTTCATACCAGAAATATGCGAACGTGTGAAGAAAACAAACAACAAGAAGCGAACCAGAAAAGTGCAGTGCATCCAATATACCAAAAACGACACAAGCACAAGAGGAACATAGAGAAGCTCATAGACAATCAAGCATACTCGAGGAGTGTTCTGTGCATACAAGAAGAACTTCATCGACTACATTCTCACCACCTGTGAACCTGGAGCATACGACACTCTGTTTCACAACAGAAACAAGAAGAGGACTCAGACTCACTTCTAATCAAATCCAAAGGAGTCCAGAGCTATACTGAAATCACCAGAACCATCTCTAAACTCTACATCTCTTGTTCTGTGATTTATTACCATTCATTTCGAGCAGTGTGTGTTATCTGCTATATCTAACACATACACTGTCTCCTGTACTCAAACTGAAGGATCTGTAAATCCTTACAAAACTCTTTCATTCCTTCCTTCCCATGAAGAACTGTGGTAGAGGTCGTGTGTGACCTGGACAGCTGGTTGCTGTTGTACTGTTTCCCACGAAGAACAGTGGTAGAGGTCTTGGACCTGGACAGTTGTAAACTGTTGAACCCCGATCCAGGGTGTGGATCATTTTTATATAAACTTTTGAGAGGACTAAGTCTCGGCTTGAGACTGAACCTCTTGGTTACATTGTTGTGCCATCTGTTTCAAAGTTTTATTCCGCTGCTAATCACTTTAAAACCAATACTGTTTTTAAATATTACTTTGATAATTAAATTAGCAAGTGTTTATGTTAAGTGTAGATTAGTAAGTTAGTTTCAAAAGATAATCACACACTCCTGTGTTGATTAACTGGGAATTAATCAATCCCTTGAGAACCTAACAGAATCTCTACATTAATATAAATTCACTACAGTTTAATTTTTTTTGTATTATTTGGGGGTCTTTAAGACACTGCTTTTAAATATAGAAATTTTAATTGGTACTCAATTCACCCCCCTCTTGAGTAATCCACTCCGACCAACACTTAGTTCTCACAATTATTTTTAGTGAAAATTAATTTCACAATATTATGTGAATTTTTATTTTCTAAAATGTTTTTTCTTAAATGAAAATTATATTTTAGATAAAAAAGTATTAATAAACATATAATGGTATTTTCATTTATCAAAATTAAACAAAAATTTATGTAACTTATGATATATCCCATCAAAGATCAATGTATCACAATGATGGGGTCGGGCGAATCAATGATATCATTTTTAAATTATTAATCAATTTGAATCAACCATCACCAACTATTAAATAACTATCATTTTCTCAAACAAATTAACACATTCATAAGAACATAAATATTTAGAATGCTAAATAATAAAATATCATAAACATATCCTTTATATTGTTTTGAAATAATCCAATACCATAAAATGCACTAGAAAATAATACTTTTTTGTTGTTATAAACAAGTAGGATATACCTTGACACTTATGTAGCATTATGATCAATATAATAAAGAATGTGATTCTTCTATAAAAAATATTGTAATTCAATTTCGTGTAATATGTTATGAAAATTTCAAAAATTTCTTCTAAATATGTATTATTACTACCATTTCAATTATCACTTGTGATAAAAAAATCTAATTAATTCTTCCCAATAAGATTTATGAACTGCTTTTAACATTATAACGAAACTTAGACCAATAAGATATTATGATTACTTAGAATTATTTCATACTCCATTTATATAATTCTAACAGAATACCAATGAAACGATTTTGAACTTCTTTTACATCAGTACGAAAATCAAAGTATGAATTTTTGGTCTTATGACCAAATTCAATTTGATAGGCACTAAACACAATCTTCGTAATTCTTATTCTTCTCTTATAAAAACATTATTAGGAATTTTTTCTATAAAATGTAATTCTCTATAGATTTTTAAAAATCTCCCTCTTTTTCCACCCATTAAAAGTTTTTTGATTTTCTCTGTATGTGAAATGTACTATTATCCATTCTAGGTGATCCAAAAATAGCTTATGAGGAAATTCGAAAAGTTTTCCTCCTTAACCAAATTTCCTAAAACATTAACTCACCTTTCATTTGGGCTCAATATTTGAATTCATCCATGATAATAAAATATTGTCGACTCTTCATAAACATTATCAAGTATTTTGACAACATTATATGGCTTTAAACTTTCTAATTATTCATTAGTTCGATTCTAATTGTCAGAATAATTTCATCATTATAATTAATAAATATTATTTCTCTAATTTTCATGAATGAATATAAAAAATATCAATATTGGAGGATTCCCATTATGTTTCTCAAAACCAAATAATAATATACTACTCATTCTAATGCTTCATTCCAAATGTTATAAATAATATTTTGAAACCGTTATTCTATAAACATAGTCACAACGTCAATTAATAACAAAACATATTTGTATCACTTCATCCACATCACCAAAACCACTAAGAAAAATATTTTGAAACTGATTTATAAAATATTATTCATCTTCCCTAATTTTCATTAGAATGATGATCATATTTCTGATAAATTTATTGATAATATCCTATGTGTGATTAATCAGACTTTACTTCAGTCAAAATTTTCTATGAAAATTCTATTCATATGAGTCAACACCACAACAAGTATGATGTCTATTGACCGAATTGAATGAATAAATAGTATGGTACCTTTTAATATTGACCAAAATTGAATAAAATATTAGATTTATTCTTACATTCCTGACCTAATTGACAAATAGTTCATCATGAACAAAATGGTTGACTATGTTGTTAGTATTCATCTTGTGGAACTATATATGACTTTCTTAGATGAATATTTCTAAAAACATCACTTTATTCCAATTATATTGGTCTCAAAATATCCCCAAACAAAAATTGTTCCTCTAATTGATTGGTGGAACACCATGTATGATGGTCCAATAAAAGTATCAACTTATTTTGTTATGGTATATAGAATAAAAAACATCTATAAATAACATAAATAATTGTTTAAATATTTTTGTCATGTGATTTATTAGTTTAATTAAAAACTATCATCCTAATATTCTCACATTTCATATAAAACATAAAATCCATCAAAAAAATTATTCATCTTTTATTTTTTATTGATCAAATGAGACAATTAAAAATTGAATTCTTCCATTCACAACTCCTTTTTGTATGATTTTTTCTTCACGATGTTAAGAAATTTAGGATTTTAATAATACCATCTAACCTGTATTGTAATTTCTCAATTACCTTCCATCCCTTTATCATCTTCTTTCATTCCAATACATCCACAAATTTATTGGAATCACTTTTTCTCCCCCATAACATCATAATGGTATCATTAAAAGTTTCTAAAAAAATATGTGATTTATAATTATTCAATGATTAGAAAAGTAGAATATTATTTATCATAGAAAAATCATAAATTTATAAAATTTCTCTTTATGATCAAATTATTCATACTGGGCACACATTATGTTATATTATAATTTTATACCATAATACTTCTTCACAACCCGATGCAATTTTTAAGATCTTTTCATCATATTATATTTTGTAGGAATTTTGTGTGTTATATTCCTTTTATAAGAGAACATTTAATACATCCAATTGGATCATAAAAAAAGTGAACTGATTTATTTTTTTTGACAAAAAAATTCAATACATTCTGCATAAACTTCCTGAAGCTTCCAAAAAAATATTCATGACAACATTGTCTCATCAACACCCCTTTTATATTTCTTTCAACAAAGGGTTATAAATAACTAATAATTTTACACTAATTATATGGATAAATTATCTATAAATTAAAAGCCTATGTGTGCTAACTCATTCCAGAAAACAAGACTCATTTATAAAAAACCATGTTATCCAAAACAATTTACACATGAAACTTATTCAACATTCTCAAGTATCTTAAATTATTATTTTAATGTATATTTAATTTATCCATAATCTTATAAACACAAGTTTCTTAAAACCACTTCAAAAAACTATTATAATTGTTCACACTCTTAGCTGTTGAGTTCACTTTGTACCCCAACCCCCCTATATATAGACATCATTAAAATGTTTAACACATATCAATGGATATACTTATGAAAATATTATCTCCCATGAAAACACTATCTAAAGGAAAGTTGAGATAATGGGAAAAACTCAAAATTAATGATAATGTTGTTGGAAGTCCATGTTCCACATCTGTTTGATAAATTATTCATTCAGTAATGATTTTTTTAAAATAATACTAGCTTTTTTTGATATAGAAACAAATTAGAGGTTCAATTAATTCTTCTTTACATTCTATTTTATGAAGTGATATTTGAAGTCAATATGATTTTAATAATAATTTTTTCTCAAGTTTTTTTAAAGAATAATGAATCATTGATTTTTTAATCCAAGAGAAAGGTCAACATTACATCCACAAATAAGTTTTTCAACTAAGACTTTATTAACATGTATTATGTAGGTTCTTGAGTAGAGGACACATAATAAACATTATACATGATATGATTTCCTTATTTTATTATTTTTATTCCATCTATCACAATTTTTCTATAGAAAAAAAACTCCACTAAATGTGGAGCTGATATCATTATAAATTCTAGCCTAATCAACATCTCAATACTTCATAAGTCATCACATTCTTACCCATCATACATTATTTTTATTTATTTCTACCTTTGATGTATCTAATAATTATTTCCCCTGTCAGTAGAAGTTCTTATTTTAGAGAACCCTAAAATCATACACATAAGATAACAACATGAACAATGTATGGTATTGAGGAAATAACATATAACAAAGAACCAATAATTTATCAAAACTATTTATATTATATATTCATTCCTTCTTCTATAGTCAAATGAGTTTACTTTGAGGTTAGTGTGGAATCTTATTTCTGATTTTCCCTGAAAAACATATTAATAAGGTCCTTGGAATACATTTATTTTGAAGAAAATATAAAATTCTTGTATTTTGTAATTTTTTATCCCCATATTGTATATCATTTCAACTATAATGGATATTTCAAAAAACATTTTTATATCTTTTTAAATTATTTCACAAGTTCATTCATAATTATCAACAAAGATAATGCCTTAAAAAATATAATTACAATGAGGGAAATCTCATGAAGTATTTTAATATAAATATTAATATAAACTATTCCATTCATGATGATCAATAAGTATAATAATGTATCCAATTTGGAATACCATTCTTTTATAGATATTTTCATCATATATAAGTATTTCTTTAACTTTTACACTTAAATTTCGTCCTTCACCATAAAAAATAACTATGTTTGTTCAATACATACATCATTATTAGGATCCCCATTTAGAAATTTATGCTTCACATCCCTTTGAAATATTTTCTAACTATGTTGTGAAGAAATAACATGGAAGATTATAATGATTTCTAACCATTAAACTAGAGTGAATGTATTATCAATGTCAATTCCTTTAATATTAATATATCCTTTACGAACTAAACATTCATATTTTCTGATCACATCACATTCTTAATTCAACATGTTCTTGAACACACAATTTTTAACAATTACATTCTTTCATTTAGATTATGTATGAGTTCCCAAGAATCATTATTCTCGTTATGCTATGACTCTTCAGATAGAGAATGACCATATTCTAGATGCTCAAAAGCTTCATTCACATCTCTAAAATAAAAAAATGAATATAAAAGATTATTTTTATTTATTTTTATATTCTTCATTGTTCTTATATTTAATTTTTATTACCAATTTTGATTTTTCCTTATACATTATTCATTATACTGGGATAATATTTTCAATATTATTCTTCAACACCCAAAAAAATTAGTCTAATTCTTCTTCATGAGAAGGATTACAAATATTTTCATCCATATTGGAACTCTTAACCAAAAATTGTTCATCTTATTAATTTTCTTTATCTAAACATGTTTTTAGAATATTCCACATATTTTTAATAACTTTTACAACAAACGATTAAACTAAATTTCATGTGTATTTGTAGAAACATTTATATTAATTTCCTTTGATAAAATATGTAGGAAATATTCCATATTTACAAATCAAATAAAATAATCCATGGTTTTAAAAACTATTATTTCTGATGTGTGGACTCCAAAAAACTCTCAAATTTTTTAAACATGGATTTTGTTCATAAAAAATTTCATAGGATTTATATTGGACCATGGACCATGGAAAAATTGGATTTGGATATACATAAAAGTGCTTAGGGAATTCTTCAAAAAGTATTGAGAGAGGAAATTTTCAAGTAACGGTGATTGTCTTATTTCAACTAGGATCCTATTTACCCTATCAATAATGCCATTATTTGAGGAGTTCATAGGGTATTAAACACATTTCCAATTCCATGATTCCCTAAATAACAAAAAAAATAACTATTTTTGGATTCACCACAATTATATGTTCTCAACTACTTCTATGAATAATCACATTCCCTCTCATTTTCTCTCCTATATCAATTAAACCTTTTAATGTATTCCTGGTCATGTTTCATATATATTAAAAAAATATTGCAATTAAATTCCTAAATTAATATAATGATGTACTTATCTTTATGTTTTCATGGATTTTGAGTTAGACTATATACATCAGACCAAATAAATTTCAGGTTTCTTTACCAAAAAATGTTATGTTTTCTGGGCCTATAGTTTTTAACATATCTTATTTAAAAAACTGGGAAACAGAAATATATCCTTATGAAATATTAGAAATTACACAGTCAGTGTCTTAATATGATAATATAATCATATTTATCAATCAAATGTGTCCCACCCTTTTATTTCACAACTTACTCTCTTCAATATTACTTATATGAGAAAAGATTTTAATATCACTAACTCAAAATAAGTTCTCTTTTTGAATATTTTCTATTATATTCACATTTATTTCTTCTTTCCATTAAATAAACATTTTCTAAAAATAATTTATTTCTGTCATCACAATGTTTTGATTTAGCACATTAACAAACAATGATATACTGTACATTTACATTTCTTCCAAAATTATAGTAGATTTGACACCATTGATTCAAAGAGATTTTCTATTTCAATGTTTTACCATTACAACATTTAAATCTTTGAAAATATTTAATAATTTTCTATCTATTATCATATTATAATAACACCCTTTGTACAAATCGATGTTCGTTCCCCTTTTACAGCTGTGTTAGCGGTTTCTACTACAACTGATATTTTTTTACCATTATCATTATTCAGATATAAATTTTTTGAATTAATATAAAACATTTAACATGCAGGTATCAAAACAAGTAATCAATTTTCAAGGTGTAAAAGTTATTTAAATTTTTCACAAATAGTTTCCAATGATTGGAACCTATTTTCCACTTTCAAACTAACCTTATCAAGTTTATTCAAAACATCATTCTCATAATTCTTCCCTTGATAGGATTTAATCCCCATAAAATTATTCTTCTGTATTTTTAGGAATATTTGTAATGTTATTTTTTAATGTAATACAATTATTTCTTATATCTAAATCCACAATAATTCAATATGTACAAAAATATATTTAGCACTATAATAAACATTCTTTCTAATGTTGTGATAATGTTTCTTAGAAACCTTAAAATATTTAAAATCATATAAATATTTGGTACTAAATTTTTGGATATCAACCAAATCCTTCTTATTTAGCTTAGATTTCTTTTCTAACTTATTAGAATAAGACGGTGTAGAATATTTTTCATAATCATAATTTTTATAATATTATAACTTTTCTACTTTTTTTATTTTGTAAATCTACATAAATTTCCCATATTAATTATTATTGTATACAATTTAATATTTATTCATAACTGATGATTTTAGTTTAAAATCAATCTATGGTTAACCAATTCTTAAAATCTTTCCAAATTCATTTATATAGTTCTTTAATATTATAACCCTCTTCATGATTATAGAATGTTTTTTGAACTTGTTCTAATTATTCTTGTTTTTATTTGATTTTAAAATCTAGTTGTTCATTCTGATTCATTTTTTATTAACTTATTTTAACAAGTCATCAATCTATTTTAGAAGAATAAATTTTCAATCAATAAAATATTATTGAATTTTTATTGAGGATATATCATATTTCAATATCCTGATTTCATTATCAATCATTCCTTTATTTATTAGTCAATTATTAAATTCTTATTTAATTTTAAATTATGATTGAGTATGTTCTTCATTAGAAATACTTCTCTTAAAAAATTCATTTTTAAATATTATAATGAATATCTTTTATCTATAATTCAAAGTAGAATTTTTTAGAAACCATTACTACCATATTATTCATCATCATTAACAAAATCTATTTTTTGATATTGATAATTTTCAATCAATCCTATTAGAATAAGATTTATCTGTATCACCCTTTTTATTCTACTTTCTTCTCAACTTTCTACCATCTTTATCATCATCATCTTAATTATTTCTTCAATGGGATATTTGTGTAAAATTTCCTAAATATCTACATTTTAGTAATTTTAAGGGAATTTACCCATTATACATTCATGTACCTATTTTAATATATATAAAATAACGAAGATGATTAAAAAATATTTTTACATAACTAATTTTTTTAAATTAGAATATATAGTTTCGTATTGCCAAGATATTTCAGGACACGAGGGTTCTTGGTCCCGGAATTTATTAAGGAATGTAAAAAATAGATGCAAAAATTATATGGTATAAAACTACAACAAGGAATGACAAGGACAACCTAATGCCACCTTAAACACTAAATAAATTAAAGAAGTCGCATAATCTACAAAATTAAATCCCCATATAAAATACTGGTATGAAGACCCCCTCTAAAACCCAAAAGATATAACATGTATTGTATTAGGTATGTCGAAGCCTAGAAAAATCATGAATAATTCATGAGTCCCACCAACATAACAATTGTTGCCCTCAAAGACACCCACAACCTATTGTGGTCCCATACAAGGCATATCCCACATGATGTCCTTCAGACTCTCAATCACAATCCACAACATGTTCGATGATAAATGCCAGACATAATACCAATGTTTCCCTGCTAGACTATCATCATTTCCGACCCTCCAAGTCTTATCTAAATCTCTAGGAAATCACTATATGATGTCATGGTAGCACTGAATCACTGGTCACACCGCCATATGTTTTTTGATAGACTCCATTGAATTGTGATCACAATCACCGACCCAATCCCACCCTCATCATCATAGATCCTCGATGTCCACACGTGGTTGTAGATGCCAGAGGATCTCCCACATGCCAGAACCTATAATCATACCCAGAAGCTGAGGATGATAGCCACCTGGTTTCCATACATAATTACACAAGGTCACCAGCAACCCTTACCATCATCAGCCTGAGAAAAACAACACATCCATCCTACCCTCACCCAAAATATGTCACCTCACCATAGTCACAACTTTAAAACTCCCATATCTAACCTAACCTCATCCCTCACACCGAAAACTCATATCCACATGATCCCAATCCAAAATCACCACCACTATTGTCCTTTGGAATTACCTTCATCATCACCGCCATCCCACAACATTGAACTCATCCTCTATCTAGATCCAAAATAGGCTGGCCTACCCCCAACACCACAGGATGGAATAACATATCGATGCCATCACTCCAAATCTACCAGCCCCTCCCATTTCATCATTGACCCACAAGCCAGTCTTCTCACAACATCATCTCCACAAATGAAATCCTAGAAAAAGGTTTTCCTATACAATTTTGATTGACCTTTCATCACATCACCCCTTATCATTTAATATGTGTTGAGAATACATTGAGAATAATCTAGAGATATTTTTTCATTATCTATATCTTCATAGGAGAAAACATTGGAATCAAACTAGTCATGAATAATTACAATATTGTTTTCAAAAATAATATAATATTGTATCATTTCACCAAGAGACATAATAGTTCTAAAAAATTATCATTCACCATGGAAAAGAAGTAACATGTGGATTCATACACACCCATATTGAGATCTTTAGACATTAATATCCATATTCTTAACCATTAATTATTAACTTTTTTATTTCCCTCTTAAGTCTTATTTATCTTATAACAGATACAGATGGTAGTGGAAACAACCTTCACTCTTAGAAAATCACTTTCATAAATTGATTAGAGTAATAAAATATTATCTCTCCCATCATTCTAATGATTCATATTGTTAGGAAATTTTAAATGATTTTTTTCATCTTAAGTTGTAAATTAGTCTATTGAAAATTCAAGAACATTATTCCAAATATCCTTAAGATAAGGTTATATTTTATCTTTTCATATATGATTGTTCTTACCATCGATGATTAAATCTATATAATTATCACACAATTCATATTTCTCAGCACAAAATATCTTCAAAAACCTTAGTAATGTTTAAAATAAGGGATCCTTTCCTCATATTCCAATAGATATTTCATATATATGATCAATTTATAATGGGTAATTGGAGTGTTGAATTAGTGATAATTTTTTTAGGTTTCATTTGTTTTGAAATAAATTTAACCTACTGTTAATGGTTTATCAAATTGCTAAAAAACATTCACAAATTCATATGAACATTAGTATTTACCTATTTAATTACAAAACTATATTATATAAATCATTTTTATGTTTTGAAAACCACCAATAACAACACAATCCAATAGAAAAAATAACCTTTTACATGGATAAGAACATATTGGATATACCCAGAATCTTATGTATCACTATAAAAAATACAATAGTGAATGTGTTTCTCATAACAAAAAGGATGTAATACAATCTTGTGTAAAATATTATGAAAAAATCACTGATTTCTTCAAAATATATTACTGTATTTACTTTTCAACAATCACATTTGATAAACATTAAAAAATCCATTTCCTACCTAGAATATACAAAGAAAATATCTTGAATTTGTGATGACACTCTATCTGATTCCCTAGACTGATTCCTCAATCCATATTCTTAGTCTGAAAATATATTTATTCCAAAATAAAATATATTTTTTTAATCTTATTATGTATCAGCCATGAAATTGTAGTACGATTTCCTAGTCTGATGACCTAATTTGATATAATAATGATTGAATAAGATATTCCTTCTTCTTATTGTATCCATAATACACCTGCATGAAATATCTATCTTAAATACTCTTAAATCTGTAACTTTATAACATAGTTGTCTCTATATACACAACATAGTGGTACGATCCTTTAACAATGTAAAATGTATACTCCTCCATTTATAGGCGCACAAAAATGGTCTAGGTGAGATGCTAAAATTTATTTATTCTATGAATAAAGTTCCCATAATATTAATTTCGAATTCATTTTAGCTTAATACATGACTTATTCGATGCTCTTATACTCGTATGGATCATTTTTGAACCTTATCAAATCTTCTCGAAAAATGTATCGATTAGAAATTTCTATGATTATGCAGATTGATTACAATTATCATTTTGAAATATTCATTATGAAAATGAAATATGATCACCGTAATTTTCATGGAAGTACTTCTAAAATATCAAAACTGAAGGCTTCTCATTATGATGATCCACAACATCTAAAAATAGACTACTCATTTTTATGGACCATAATAATTATTAGCTATAAAACATTTAAACCATTCTACCATAATCATAGACCCTACTTTTATTGATGAAAAATAAACTTTGAACCCCTTTGATCCTAACATAAAACACCCTTTGAAATAGATTTTTCATCTTATTCATAACATTTCATTTATTTTCATTTTTTCCTTAGAAAAATAACCCTATGTCTGATGATGTTATCGATAACAGGATTCATTTAATTTATCTATCTCTACATCACTCTGATTTCATAGTGTCAATTAATGTGAAATGAGTCGGAACCAATTAATGTTTGGTGAATCTTTAACAAACTAAATGGTAAAAATTATAACTTATTTTCCTCTTGTCCCAAATGAAAACATATAAATGTTATTATTTTTTTTTCTTGACCAAATTGAAATGAAATTAAACCGAATGAAAGAGGTTGAATAAATTATTGATATAAATATAGTTAATTAGTCTATAACCTTATTATAAACATTAGTAAAAAATCACTTATTTTCCACATTATTGGAACATTTACTCAAACAAAATTATGCCTCTTCTTGACCGGTTCACACCATGTTCATTTGATAGGTACTGACAACACCCTATTTATATTTTTTCATTATAGGTTAATAATACATAAAAATTTCACAAAATTATTTCTATGATGATTTCTTAGTTGTGAATTATTGGTCATACTTAAAACTGGATTATTTTTAATCGCACATTTTAAACAAAACTACCACACCATTAAAAAATTTATTGTATGTTCTTCTTGTACCAATAAAATATGATTAAAAAACATTTGATCTCTAAATCCAAAAACACATTATTGTATTATGATTTATTCATGGAACTTAAAATTTATGATCGACATATCCTCATCAGAACTACATTTAATGTTTTATATTACTAACAATCTGTTCATAGTCTTCTTTATTTCCAATCTATCCACATACTAATTAGAAACACCATTTCACCATAATTCCTTTATAATTATATCATCATAATATTCTCAGACAAAATAAGATATGATAAACTCCATAAATAGAACATCATTAACATATTTTTTTATGGAGAGCTTTATAAATAGATAATATTTATCATAATGATAAAATAATTCATTCTAGAATCAATGTGTGTCTAATTATCTTTTCCTACTAAAAAAATTCTTCATAACATGATATATTTGTTTAAGAATTTTCTATCTAATAACCTTTCTTAATAATTTTTCATCTGATCATCTGATTATGATGAAACCCTTCATGATTCTCAAACAATAATCAAAATTTAAATGGTGAATGTATTTCTTTTCATTAAAAACACAATACTACACTTTTTATACTAACATCTTGATGCTTCTTGAAATAACATCATTCCATCATGGTCCAAAAAACATTCACTCCAATGAGGATATGATGTAATGATACCATTTTTATTGTTTCTCTAGGTGGATTTTGATATTGATATGGAACAAATCATTATTTACAATAACAAGTCAATAAATTAATAAAAATTGATTATTATTATTTGAAAAATAGAATGATTAAAAATATTTAAATCTTAAATGGTAATTTTATAATATTTATGATGATGTTTTATCCTAATATATCTTATACTAAGGGTTAATAACCATTATATCTCATGAATAATAGTTTAGACTAATATAATATATGTTATGGTTTCACCAGGATAGAACTATAATGAATTATGTATTGTTTCTTATATTTAGTGGCATGATTGAGGAAGTCGCTAGATGGTTTCTCCTTTGAATTTAACTAGGAAAAATGTATTTCTAAGATGAGTTAAAATGATAATCTTCAGTGATATAAACCTATTTTTGTTTTCCTATTTTTATTAATAAATGTTTCCTTTGATCTATATTTACATCACATGGATCATGATATTTGATTCTTATAAATATGGAATTTGATAATTCTTCATGGAATGTTTCATTCTCTATACTCTTAGTATTTATCAATATATTTTCCATTATTATAATCTCAAGAAAATTTATTATATCTTCATTTCACTTCTATCATATCATGATCGTTGAGAACATTTAATTGATAAATCTTATGTTTACCCTAAATGAAAATTTGATCTCACCCTTCTTATATTTCATTTTTATTAGGTTATAAATAATGATAATAAATTATTGGTTTTGAAATGGTTTTGTATGTGAGGAATTTTATGGCATGTTTTGATGAATTCATATCGAATATGAAACATAGGGAATTTCAAAAAATACTATCTAATTCATTTGTGTTTTTATATAAGAGTATTTTTTAATTTTGTAATATGCTAAAATAAAATCGTCTTTTGGTATTTATGTGATCCGATATTTCCTTTTGATGATGCATGTTTTTAATGGAATGGAATTTGGTAAAATTTATCATTATATATGCCGTAAATAAAATCTTTATTTTTTATCATCAAACCCAAGAGTGTAGGAATACGATCATTGCATCTATAACATGAATCATCCACCCATAATTCTCATTTAATTTTATACACAAGCTAGTCCCTACATTACACCCTCAGAATACCTATAGAAATAATTACTAATCAATATATAATGAAATAAACAATATTTATACTGAAGCAACACACTCATCTCACAAATATCTTGGGACATACCTCGTCATCAGTATACTCTTTTTTTTACATCAATTTTAACCATGTATCAAATTGGTCTAATTTTTAAACGAGGATCCCAATTTTTTAGGAAAAACTTTATAGGAATCACATATACAACCTCCCAATCCAATGTATCTTATAGATATCAGACATAATGATCCCCTTGGAATCCCAATTTAACATCATATTAATTCCCATATTTAAATTAATGATTTTACCATAATGTAATTATACTCAATGAATTATAAACATAAATATAAATAAATATTCCTCAAGAGTTGGGATAAACTCTAGAATATTTTTTCATCATGTATGGATCGGTATTGAATTAGGAAATATTGTCAAATAATGTTTCTATACAAATAATAAAACAACAATTATCCATTCTCATTTCATGTAGAGTACCAATACAAACACATTTATGATAGAAATATATAACTTGTTTTTATCATTTTAAAATTTTCATCCCTTCAACATAATTAAATATTTAATAACTTAATATAATTTTAATGCCATGTCATTCTAATTTAAATAATATGATTCTTGAGAATTAAACAGATCTCAAACATGATTCCCAATACTCTAGTGGCTACTAACTAGTAGCGGGGGTCATATAATAGCCCATTAGAAAACAATGCCTTCATTATGACCATATTAAATAGTTAATAAATAAAAAATAAATGAATATATATATATATATGACTATACATATGTTAATTTAATTTAATTCATTATAAAAAATAAAACCATAAATAACTATATAAATGTATACATTCAGATAAACAGTAATAAATTATAATAAGATCGGCTAGTGGGATGATCACATATGGTACATGAATAATTTTAAAATAAATATATATTGGATTGATTATAATCCTTGAAACTGAATCAGACTACTCTACAAATACCTAATGAGATCTACATGAATTTAGGACCTTATTCGAACCTCAATGTTATGAATTTGATTTATATGAATATAAAAGATACCATATAGGGAGTGAATGGAAAACTCAATAGGAAACCCCTAATTTATTACCTAATGAAAACATGAATGTGTCTAAATTCAAGTACATAATGAAATGGAATCAATATCATCACTTGTATATAATTGGGTAACCTTGTTGTACTCTTAGAGAGAGCCTATATGAAAACTCAAAACAGATTCAACTAGTATTGGAATAAAAACATTATTGCATATTAAAATAAAAAAACCAATATTTAATTAGATATCGCACCTCATAAAAATTATTACAAGTCAAATGAGGCATCATCCAATTATAAATTAAATTGAAATGATGTATATAATGAAAAAAATTAACGTCACACAATCACATGGTAGATGATGTATTCCTTAAATAATGATTTATTACAAGATAATAACATGTGAAAATGACACATTTCATGGTGAAAATTTTATCACCACAATAACACAATTGGGGAATAATATAGTTCAAATTAAATTATGAATCAACATTTAAAATAATTTGGAAATGATACGTTTCTAGTAGAGTGATATATCCCCATAATAACAACAAGGGAAGAATTATGTATCTAAATATGAATGATGTACCACCCCAATAAATATATGGGTGAGTTATTTATTCCTTAATAGGTGATATAGCACAAAAATCCTGGAAATAGAGAAACATTAAGCAACATGAGATCTCTATATATCCATAATAACTAAAATATTGATTTACATTTATTGATCGATGAAACAAAAAAGGGTGAATGATATATCTCCATTTCATTAACTGAAGTTGAATTTATAATCAATTTAATCATCAATATTGGTTAGATAATTTACCACCGACAACAATAACATTTATAAAGAATTTTTTTCATATGAACAAGGTTTTAAAATTTACCACAATGTTTACAGGAATGTTTAACATTCTATGATAAGTAAAATAGTTAACATTGAATTATTGAACACATAAACTTACTATATAGGATTGATATATACCAAAAAGGTAAAATAAATTAATAATATAACCGTAAAATATAATAAAAAAGGTGATTTATATATCAATAACTGAGTAGACCGGGTGATTTATGAGTGATAAAATAAAAATATCAAAATTGATCAAAATAATATTGATTGATTTTTAAACATTGGAATCTATCATTGTAAACCATATTTTTTAATAGTCTACAAATATAATTAGTGTTGTAAAACATGGACATATATGACATTAACAGTAATTCCATTAATATATTTTCGTTATGCGCCATCATCCATATCAGATGGGTCACCCTACAATGGTAACTTTTCATATTATAGTCTCATAAGAAATGAAAACTGATCACATATATTAGGAAATAATATAATTTACATAATATAAAAAAAATGAAAAATGATAAATATTAATTGGAACTCATATTATGGATATGGAAATACCAACACCTTTTCATTCCCATAGTATCTAATGACATTAAAAGGTGATATGCCCCTAAATGGTCATGTATTAATCACATAAGTTTGAGATAACCTATCACTATCTTATCAATATATAGGAATAATTTAATAATCAATGAAAACACAGTTGTTACTAATCTGGTTAATTATATAGTTCCCACATCTTCTCAAATCTTATATGATAAAACTATGTAACCAAAAATTGTATCCCTGATACATCATTCTATGTTATTTTTCCTTAAAAAAATGACCCTCAAAGGTCATTTGATCCATAAAGTCACATTTAAATCCAAACCTAATATTTTAGTAAAATATTTATCAATCCTCCAAAGAGGTAATGTATCAATTATTTTTTATATAGGGTCTTGATATGACACTAAAAAAACTCTCAATCATTTCCTCGTAGTATATAACTGGACCATGTATCAATATGAGGTGTATCATTCCACCTTAACCACACTTATTGTTGAAAAAATATATGAACAACCATATAAATAAGTAATATTGATAGATAGATATATCACATGTGGACTTATCCCATTATGAAGATGTGATACACCATTTGTAATCTTTTTGGAAGCATGAATCATCCCTTAATAATTAATATAAACCCTAATAAAAAATCTAGGAAAACATAATATATTATAATTTTTTAAAACTAATATTATTCATTCATAATTTTTTTAATTAGTATAATGATACAATATTCTTCCAAAAACATCCATGATGTCAAATTCATTCCATACATTTGGGATAACTGCTACCAAAATTCTCACCAAACAATATAAACACGAAATCCAATTTCATGATAATTTTTTTAAAAAAAATTGTGGATTACTTCAAATGAAATGATGTGAAACCATAAAAAAGAATTCCCATTTTAGATCAAGTCTTCCATACATATAAAATATCCATGGATTTTAATTTATTATTATATTATACATTGTAATCAAGATAAATACACAAAATATAAATAATTTGAACGAATAGAAACAATGAATGAGGAGTATATGTTGAAAAAAATGAAGACAAATCATCTAAATAACCATAAATAATGAGAATAATAATTCTCAGAACAAGGGTTCTTTTATATGGGGGAGTAGTGGAAATTGGGATTTGATCCACTCTATTCTTGATAAAAGGATCCTAAAAATCGAAGTGTTTTGAATTAAAAATGTTTTTTTTAAAATGAATATTTACCCATCTAATAAATTAATTGATACTGTATCTAATATTTAACAGACTCACATACTATGGATATATAATTATTCACTAGGTACATATTGTATGTAACATGACACTAGGGAGACCAACCTAGGGAAAATATCCAAGGAGCCTCCATGGAATACCCAATTTGCTAGATAGGGTTCTTATTTTCCCACTATAGTATGGAACATCTATCAAAATTTTTCAAAATGATTCTTCATTCTATATTGGACTTACCAACCATAATCACTATGCATCATACATCATATTGAGCATTTAAAATGCATATAACTTTGAAAATTTTATACCATTATTGAAAATTCCAAAATAGTCTTCATATTAATCTCATTGTAAGAAAAATTTATTAAAACTCACTAACACATACCAGGGTAGGTTATTAAACTATTAATGTAAACATCAGAAATAATATATTATCCACCACACCAATATCATTATTACCCAATCCAAATTTTCTTCATCTACTAACTATCTATTTCCACAATTTCAAGATACAAATTATAATATACCAAAGTCAAATATTATTCATGAATAAAAACAAAAAGAATATTGACATGACTCCACACCATGATTAATACCTCATGGGAGAAGCATCTACACAACATCAATATAAATAGTCTATAATGAAACTACACATAATTATTTAGAGAATATAACTCTCAAATTCATTTCTCCATGATCAAACAATGTTTCAAACAAAATGTCAAACTAGTAGAGACAATTGAATATTGATTTTATAATGGTTATATAGTGAACACTTTGATATTATACCACCTAAAAAGGTTTAATACATTCAATACTCAATGTTGTATAATTTATAATGAGAGTAATAAAAATAAAACAATATGTACTATATGATAATTTCATTGTACTTGAGATTTGATTCTATAACAAATTAGATAATACCATATTATAACATCATTAATTCATCATGTGCAATTTTTAACTAAATTATAACATTGTTAATAAAAAATAACATTATTATAAAATATAAATATAAAAAAATTACATTAAAATTCAATTATACTATAATAAATTCCAAACAAACATTTTTAATGCCTGCAATACTTACAAAAGCTTCTTCACAACTAATTTACTCTAAAATAATTATCACTCCTTGATATAATGATAAATAAATGATATATAGTAATCGATATTATTATGCTCAAGAAAAAATTTCCCACCAAAAACTCCTCATTTATCATTATCATTCAAATAGCCAATAGACTATCAACACACACACTCACATCAAAATCTTATTTTTATAATTTCCAAATCATTAGATTTCCAAATTAATTAATTTATGGAATAATAATAGTATAATAATTAATATGAATGAAGGAGTAAATTTTAAATAAAATTAATCTTTTTCACTATAAGATTTTTAATTCATATTTATATTAAAAATAGTTATAAAAATAATATTTGGAGTGAAAAAAAGAACCATATCGCCCCTGGAGGTGGTAGTCCACACATATACACGAGAGACATTAAAATTTTATTATAGATTGGATGGTAAGAAGGTAGATATGATATTATAGTCTCCAAATAATATTTACCTCATAAATAACTTATATATTCTTTAAAACAATCTTAATTACCATCCATGAAACACTATTAGGGTAAATTAATTGTATCACCACGTTGAGGTGGTAGTCCAAAATTACTCACATGTGAAACATTCAATACCCTTTTAAAGAAAAAATAAATGAATAACGGGGGTTCCATAATAATATTATCATTTTATTATACGAATTATACATTATTTCTTATTTTATGATGATCAACAATGAATTATAGAGGGATATGAATAAATATATTGTAATAGGTCGCATAACATGATTATATCTTCTTTGGTAGATGTGTATTAGATCCTTTCAAATGGACCCTATAAATTGTCTTTTATGAATACCATATAAACTAATTAATGTATAGATTATTTTATAATTTATGTGTTATATTTTTGTGATATAGATTGCTAAATGTGGTGTAAATAATGGAAAGTATGGCTGTACTTTTATAAGTAGGGTTGAGGACACACTTATAATTTATTATAAGATTAAAATAAAATGAAGGAATGCATAAGTATAATGATTAAAAATATCTATATATGAAATTTTGGGATATAATGAGGATTTAATGTGGATTTACAATAATATATAGACCTGTTTTAGTCGAAAATATAAACTTATCGCTTTGATTAACCCCATTGTATATCATTTTTAACCTCAAACACTTTAAATTTTTTCCCAAGTTTTACTATAAAATTTGATTATAAAATAACCTATCAATACTATATAATATTAATTATCATAATTAAAAATATGTACATATATATTATCTAATCAAATTCATAATATTGTTAATTTTTAACTTAGAGTTATACTCACAAAACATTATGGAAATATGGTTCCAAGAAAAATGTTTCTTAAGTATACAATTTTCTTATACTGAAAAAAACATATAATTGATTCCAACGAGTTTTGTTTATTATTTATAATGTAAATTATTTAATTTTACATTAATATAATTTTAATCAAAAATCATTGTGCATTATTGAAATAATACGATATGTTTCAATATAAACATGTCATTTTTACAATTTATTTAGAAAACAACATTTTGAAAAAAATTCACTCTAAGATAACTTTGAAATAATGATATCAAACATTTAGTAAAACTTTTAAATTATTTTTGTTATTGGAGAAATATTTAATTATATTATTTATTTATTTATATTAATAAAATAAATTATTGAGAATAAATTTATTTTTGAAGCATATTTAGAGTATAAAAATAATTTAGTACTTATATATCTATATGATATATATATACAATACAAATTAATAATATTAAAAATGTGATTATTCTCATTCCCTTCATAAACATAATAGCTAGGATATAATGATAGAATAAATGCGATTCATTTAGACTTGGGGATTCACATTTCAAATGATTTAATGAAATTAAATTTATTTGAATAGAAATGTATCATAATATATTGAGGAGTTACATATAAACATTAATGTAAATTTATACATAAGTAACTTATTATCATTACATTTTTTAACATCTCAAATTATTATTGTGTTATATCAATGTTCACAAGATGATAATTAAGAATTAAATTTGATGATATATACGATTAAAAAGTTGGGAAAATGAAAATCATATAATGTTATTTATATATCAATAAAATACATACTCTTATTAAAGGGTAATATATAAGGGTCTCCTTAAAATCATACGATATGATATATCCAAATAGTAATGAATGATATCCCTATATAATCATATAATCATATGAATAAAAAGTTTTGAAGAATGTGTTTTTATATTTAATTTCTAGTCATCATGATTATTTTATGTTACATAATTCCAACAAATGATAATAGGGTTTGAAATAATTTATGATACTATGTTGTGATAATGGTTTCCATACCAGGAAGAGAAGTTTCACGTTGAGAGGATTATTTTCTATGTTCATGAAAATATGATTTAATTATAAAAAATTTTATATGTTTTGAGTAATATTCCATGATGATAATGAGAATCATGAAGTATATTTTTTATTATACAAGATGATATGATCATGTTTTCTGAATCATTAAATATGATGAATAATAGAGAAGATAACAATGTAGTTAATCAAAGATGATTTTCTATATTAAAATTTGAAAATAATATTCAAGAGATTTTATGATGATAAAGAGATGGATTATATAATGATAATATATTAATAAGACATATAAGAACATGATAATATATTTTTTACTGAATATTATAATTATCGATGGTATTCAATAAGAAGATAACTAATACTTTAATCCATAGGTATACTATGTGTATTGAATTGAGTGAATCCAATGAAAATATTTAGACAATATCCCATGGGTCAAGGATGATAAAAAAGGAATGAATAAGAAAATAATATAAAATAAAAATATATATGTTGCATTAAATTCATCCCCTATGATACACGTATATCAAAAAAATATTTAGGGTAATAAACTGAAGAATTAAAGAAGGGTGAAATTGGTACCAATTATTGATGTTTGGTGAGTCTAATAAGATAAATAAGAATACATAGAAGAAGATTTCTAAAAATATTTTATTTTTATGTATTTTTCATTATGAAATTGAGTATCGATAAACATGTTTGGAATTTATTATATAGAAACAAAAGATAAATTTATAGTAAAAAACTTATTATTGAGGAATATCATTTTTCATTTTTGATATATTGAGATATTAAAGCACAAAAAAAGATCATGTTTACATAGGATAATGGATGAGTATTGATTATTGGAGAGATCAAGTATAATATAATCAAATAAATTCTATAGTCTCAATAGTGGTTAGGTGATAGCTATTTTTCAGTGATGATTTTATAGGACTCAATGGTGTATTCATACCTAATCATGTATTCACATATAAATATTATTCTAGGAAATAAGGATGTATCATTATTGTATCCTACTGATATATAATGAGTAAAAGATGATATATACCATTTAATTACATTCAAATTGGTAATATAGAGAATATTGGGGACTCATAACTGATCCAAATAGAACAAGGATAAAGTATACAAATTGGGATCAAGTGTTGTAAAACAAATTATCCAACATTTTTTATATAATTAATTAATTTCATGTGGTGTTGTGTTTTGGGAACTTATACATAGACACATATATTTTTCTAAAGAGGCACAAATATTAAGTGGGTAAATGAAAAAGGTTTTGTTTTTAAATTAGTGTCTCATTAATTTAACTACAAAATCATAATGACTAATTTATTAACTATAAAATTGATGTGGTATCAAATATAATAGAAATTTATTTTGATTGTGTATATTTCCTACCATAGGAGTTTTTATTTAGAAATAGGTGAATTAAATATTTTTTGACTATTTAGAATTTCCACACATAATGAAGACATTTTTCATCCCTATAAATGTCAACAATAATGTTTGTATTCCCAACCATTTATAATAGTTACAATAAAATGGAATAAATAGAAGGAATAACTACATGGAGAAATAATATACAGTATATATTTTTTAAATATATAAAGTATTATACTACATTAATTAGAATTATTTGGTGATATCAATGATAATTATTTCAATTATATATTATATTTTATCTCAGAATAATATAATTTGGACATACAAATAATCTTAAATGTGTAATTTATTGATGATTCCTTAGTAGAAAAATTTCAAATGTGAAACACTCTCATAAAAAATTTTATGTCAAAAGAGAAATATGTATTGATCAAGAAAATTAAATTCTCTATGTATGAATAATGATTAATTATGACACTAATTGGAATTCCAATATACGTGGAATATATGATGAAATAATATGTTCATTAAATTTGACACAAAAATAAACTTTTGGTTTCATAGATTATCAATTTAATATTAAAGAAACAATATTTAAGTATTTTGATAATTATTTATATGGGTGTTTCAGGAATAATGAATATAATATAATGATGATGAAAAAAATGGTCTAAATTTATATGTTTACATTATTTTGGGAAAAATATATTCAACATTAATAGTATGGAATTATATTCTTAATAGAGAAATAGAAAAAACACATAGGTATAATCATCCTAAAATACTAAAATAAGTGAAATTTCAAAGGTTGTTTCTAATAAAACGAATTTATCAAAAAAGGATAACATAGTTGGAAGAAAATATATAAGGATATCAAATTATGCATCCACTACAATCTCATGGAAATATGTATCACTTATTTCCAAATTAACTTAACTATAATGATATTTTACATGGTAGTATATGATTCATGTAAAATTATAAACATGATAGGATAAAGTAACCCCCCCACTTCAATAATGTTGTATATGTGAAATAGTAGTAATATTGGTTCTAAAAATAGGTATATAATAAGGGTTGTTTTATCTAAAATCATAATGGTGTCATAGTTATCTATATTAAAAATAATCGTTAGGGAATAATATTAATTATTCATTGATAATTAAGTTTAATTTTTGGAGCTACAGACATTGATATATTTCTCAATTGTTCAATTCCTGAATATCATAGAATGTATGTACCAAATGGAGTTATATTAATTATTAATAAAAACCAAATGAGAATAACAAAAATAGATTGAAGAATTATGGAGTGAATCTATCATTCATAAATAAATTATGAATCTTTGTTAATTTAAATTAAAATTTAAAATAGTTTTTTTATAATAATGGGTCCCAATATAAGTCTATAAATAATTATTCATGTGATAGATTATGAAGAATTAAAAAATATAAAATAAATTAGTATAAAAATTGATATTTGTGTACCTCATGGTTGAATAATTTTAAGAAACGTTGAAACCAAAAATCCCCCATGAATAATAATGAAATGATCTTAGGGAAACCACATGATCAATAAATTAAATATAAATATTTTAATAATGAATTTTTAATAATTAATCACGTTAAAATATATAGGGAAAGTGATATAGAAAATTAAAAATAAATTATATGTGCTAAAGTAGAGCATGTAATTAATTTTTTTTAATTTCATATGATGTTATCTTAAAATGATGACCCAAGTACTTGTGAGGATCATTTTATAAGATACAAGAATGATCGGAATAACCTCAAATACTATTTAATCATTTTTCTATCCTAATATGATATTCAAAATAATATGTAACAAGCTAACAATGATATATGTTTCTTTTTGAATTATGTAACGAAAAAGATCCCAAAAAATAAAATGTATTATGTGTCATAGAAACCATTATCTCATAATTTATAACTGTATTAACATATAAGAAATCATAAAGGGTTATAATTAATCATGAATTGTAATGAATGTGATTTCTAGGACATGAATAAACTCCCAACCCTATTTCACTCAATAAAAAAATATCCCACATTAATCCATTATATTTTTTATTGATTTTCATCTTTTGAAATTGTTTGATTCTTGTTTTCGGAGATCAAGATGAAATCAATGAAAATTATAGAAGATGAAAAGATAACCAAGAAGATTTCTGATAAATTGTATCGTGTTTTATCTTTATAATATTTTTTATTGTAAGATATAATGATTATAATTATCATTGATAAATACACATCATGATGAAGATTGATTGATTGGATCCCCTAAGGTAGAGTTCAGATGAATATTCTTCCAGTTGATAATATATAGTATGAATTTAGAAATCTGGTAAATATATATATAAAGATGAGTTTGGGGTATGGTAGAAACATTTTCCAATTAAAATATTTTCTTATAAAATGTGATTACTAAGGGGGATTTTATTTCAACCTAGAAGATGGTTTGTAGGTGTAGAAACATTATTTCCCTTAAATGATTTTATTTTTTGTAGAGTTTAGTGAATGTAATAAATATTGTTAAAATATTCTAAAAGATATACTAGAGTGAGTAAAATAGGTTTTCATCCAGTACTAGATATTTATATGGATAAAATGGTTTTCATGGTTATTAAATGTTGATTACTTCCTCAAGATAGATTTCGTGGAATTATAATTGATTAATATATCGAACATTGATTATATTTTTTTTATCCACGACTCAAGTTAATAACATTTTTATAATGGGGAGAAAATTAAATTTTAGTAAATTTTGTGATGAGTATTACATTTTTATATTATTATACCACTATATTAAATTTTAATATTAGATATATATAACTAGAGATGAAAAAGATTTATTTTCATTTAATTCATGTGTGGTCATTAAGGGTATGGAAAACAAATCCAAATTATGAGTTTAAAGTTCCCACAATATTGGGATGATTGTTTTTATTTCTAATGAGTATGGTGGTGGTCAATTTGTGTTTGGTTATGGAGAAATATACCAATGAGTAATGGCGATGAATGATAAAATATATTTATTAAATTTCATATTGATTATTGGTATTGAATATTTATATAATTTCTTATATTGGAGAAGATCAATTCATAACTTGGGAAAGAAATTATATCCAATGTCCAATATGGTTCAATATATTTTGAAATAATATTATGCATTAGATTAGTTTTCAAATATTTTTATTTGTGAATTAATTAAATGATTTAATGGATGAAGAGATAATTTTATACTACATGACACTTTTTTATGTTTGATGAGATAGATATATAAAAACATAAGAAGATGTGATTGAGGAAGTATAGTGGCTTGTAATTATTGTAAGAATATATACTTGTATTATTAACCATAAATGATGGGTTTTGAAATAAATAATATCTCTTCAATGAATTTTAGAAAATGATAACTAAGAAGGAAGATATTTTGGGTGAGTGAAGGTTTGTTGAAATACTCATGAAGTGTATTTATATTCTAATAGATTCATTGAGAATTATGATAAATTAATATTGGATATTAAATAATTTTATGAAATAATATATGTTTCTTTTAGTAATTTTAATATGATTTTTTATTCATAGAGAATGTTTTTAATGGTTATAATATTTTTGATGATGTTATGCAATTTTGAGTTGAATTTTAAATAAGAAAAACTCCCCATATATAATGGTTCTCATTAAAGTGTAATAAATATGTATTGGTAGTTCATAACATGCTTACTATATTCATAAAAAAATTTGTAAGTCCCTAGATTTCATTAGGGTAAATAGAATAAAATATAAAATTACTTCTAAAATAACTTGAATATATTTGGTTTTCTAAGATGAAATATATTTGGGTTTCCCATATTGAGCAGAACTGAAATAATAAATTTTTTTTGTCACCCTATGATACATCAGTTAAAGTTATTTAAGTTTAATGGCTATAATAGGTTTACCTAACACTACATAGTGTGATACATAAGGTATTATCATTTTAAACTTAATGAAATACTATATCCTCATTGTGATATATCAATTTTAATATGATGATATATAAGGGTTATGTAGAGTATATGTAGGGGAAGAAATTTGGAAAAATAAATAATATGTTATATTATCCCAATATAATTACAAATAAATTAAAATATATAATTATTGATGTATAATTGTGTCCTTACAATCACAGAACACATTATATCCATATTATATAGAATGACATGCCAATATAGAAATATTATATTAGGGATATGAAATGTTTATGTCTTTGTGATAATCATCAATTCATAAACACTATTATTTTTTCAAATAACATCATTCTATTATCTAATAATGGAAAAGACTATTATAAATTATACTAAGTTGTGATGATGGCTTCCATTATATGAATATATGTGTTTATCCATTAGGGATTATGTTAATGTTTATAATGCCATTATGTAAAGAGTATCAATAATTTTATGACATTTTGAATAATTTCATTAGAATATTATAAGAGTAATGAGTTATATTAAAATAAAGTGTTTAGGACAGAAATTCTTGGCGTCATTCATGCTGTTGATTTTTCTCTTCAAAGAGGTTGGAGAAAGATATGGATTGATAGTGATTCAACCACTATCATCCATTCCATTTGGAATGGAAACATCCATCTAGTGTGGACACTTACTGCTTGTTGGATTAATTTCCTCAACTTGCTACATGGGATAGATTATATAGCTACTCATGCCTACCATGAAGCAAATGTCGTTGTTGGTGCTCTTTCCATCAAAGGAGTTCATCAAAGCATGACTTTGCTGGACTATATCCCCTCTGACTTATTATATCTTTTTATCAGAGATTGTAAAAATATCCCTTCCTTTCGCCTCTTGTAGTCCTTTTTTAATTATCAATAAATTATGCTTTGGTCTTTGACCAAAGCATTACCTTTTTAAAAAACATAAAATTATTGATATGATCACAAAATCTAAATTCAATGGTTATAATCCCCATTCAAATTTTAATATAATATCTATGTGATAAAAATTAAATGAAGATTGTGTGAATGAAAATTTAGAAGTGATAGAGAAGGACCCAATATTTAGTTAACCCATTTAATATCTTGTTAATTCAAAAAATATAATAAATAAAGAACAAATATTTCATTCCTTTTTAAGATTCTGGGTATCAAAAATTAGGAACATTAGGTTAAATTATATAGAATATAATGTTTTTCATCAAATGAGGAGAAAATAGAAGAAGGATGGAAAGTGAATAATAATAGTGAGAATAAGGAATAATTTCTATACCTATATTTTATACATAACAGATAATATGATTAAGTATAAATAAGATAATAAAATGAGGAAGACCAACATTGACATTGAATATTGTGATATGTTTTTCAAAACACATGATGTATCTAATAAATGAATTCCAAATTAATAAAAGTGTCATTTATTTACATTGAACATTATGAGATTATGTTTTGAAGAACTATGCTAATATTTATAATACCTAAGTGGAATATTTACTGGAATTAAATGAAATATTCATGATGAAGAAGATTTTGTGTTTGTCATGCAATAAAAGAGCATAGAAAACTAATTATATTTTCTAGGATTGGATGTTAATGAAGCATGGAGACTAAAATAATTCATTATAATACATTCCAAACTAGATGGGATACTGAAGACCTATTGGGAGATAGATACTATTGGGTGTTTATTTTTTATGTTTCAAGGATGTATTTTTCCCTTATAATTTATTGACCTTGAAAAATTATTCATGAATACAAATATATTACTATCTATTCTCATGATGACACAACAAGATTAAAATATTTAATATACCCTTATATTGTATTCAATTACTTAATATTTTAAATATTAATGTAATATACATAACTTAAACAATAAAAGAATTAGATACCCCAATCTAGATTGATAATTATAGAGAAATAATAAATTAATTTGTCTCTTGATTATTTATGATATTGTATATGGATTTTTTTATTGAAAACACATAAGTAGATCAATAAATTCTAAATGTAGCTAAAAAATTTTGGAAATGACCCCATGATGTTAATATGTCTATAAAAATGATAAGTGGTGTTATTTTATCACATAATGTTTATTAATTTTATATAATAACTAATTTTTAAATTATTATTATATAAAATCATATATCTCTTCTATAAATGGAATTAGATGTATTATTTTTTATTGATTTGACCGCAACGTATATAGATTATATGGACATTTTAGAACAGGAAATCACAACCAATACGATAAATGACATGATGATTCAATAAAAATCTTAGGATATTTATGAATCATATTTTGGAACAAATTCAATAGTATGGGTAGTCTAACATAGTGAAGAGATATAACATTATAAAATCTTCCAGATAAATGAAATGTATATCATTCTATAAATAAATAATTTTTGTAATATTTTTATATATTCCTTAAAATGGGACTCATTTTTTCTTTGATTATGAGACAGTGTTATCAAAAATAAATATTATGGTTGAATATTATTACAATGAGCTCCTAGAGAATGTCCATAATTAAACTAAATGAATTAATAAATCAATGGTATTTTTTTTTTGAAAAATGAGTTATATGCCATAATGAAACACGTTTTGAAAGACATACTATTTTTTATACATATATGGGTTAATGTGGATTTGTATATACATCAGATATTAATTATTATATAAATTAAAGAAATATGAATTCATTTCCACAAATTGATAACATATTTTATAAAATATATAATGATAAATAATATTAAAAATCTGGTCATTGTTATGCATGTCATTTTTTAATTGTGAATAGATAATATATGGGAATATAAAAATTTAATATATGATATGATAATAATGAGTTCATAATGATTCCATGTTTACTTACAATCATCTAATCAAACGCTATTGACTTGATTTTTAGTTCATTTACTAATGAACTCAATATAAGTTTCGTATTTTTTTAACGATATTCATATATATATGTATGTAAAATTAAATTATAATGAAATTATATATACATTAATAAATATATTAAGGAATTGGGAAATTTTCTCTTAAATGTGACACTATGAATTTTGGAATCATCTAGTCAGTTTCATGGGGAATTCGATAAAAGTAAAATGAATTTATATGTATATATAATAGAAAAATAATATATATATATAATGACCTTGAAAAACATGTTTACTACAAATCGATGTGCATGTTTGGATTATTTTATTTCTTTGATTAATTTAGAATAATTTTTTCATTATCATTTATCACACATTATAATATTTCCATAAATACAGTAAAGTATGTCTGGGCATAATTTTTGATAATATTTTATGGAATCAAGAATGGGTTGGTCAACTCACACGACTCTTATTGGAAGAAATGTTCGGGATATACATAATTCACTATATGTAAATATTTTTTTCAATTAACTTTTAAAATATTAAAATGATATTTAATGACTATCAATAATTAAATATTCAAACGAAAAACTAACTGAAAATTATCTAATGACAGAAATCATGATTGTTTATTTAATAATGTTGAGGAATAAACTCTTTTTACAGAGGTGGTATCAATATACTGATCATGGTAATTTATATTATATAAACCCATAGTAAAATAATAATATTCATCAATTAAAATATATTTGAAATTAACCAATGACTATAACTACACAATACCATGCCACACTTGGAAGGGAAACAAGATAGTTGATATTTATATCCTGAAGGAAACAGTTCACACATTATTGATACAAATATTGAATGACCATATATTTAATGATTTTAATGAAATGATTTTAAAATCACAAATAAAGGGTTTAAAATATATGATTCATAGAATATTAGCCAACCGAGATTTATTGAGAAATACATGTATGCATAAATGAATTACTTATTTTCTAGAATAGATGGATTGGGAAGAAATAAAAATAATCATTATGAATTCACCTTCAATAATGGTAAAGTTAGTATGTTTTGATCTTGTAGAATCCATGGCCTTTTATCCAATAAACAGATTCCCCAATCCGGTTCGACACATGATCTTAGGTTTTCCTACTCATATGTTAGAGGCTAAGTACTATAAGCATAGGTATACAGAGAAACATTAGAGAGACTATACATTCTTTTTAATGTGATTCTATATAACAAATAATACTAAAAGATATAATAACCATCATGAACAAATAAATGAAAATATGTTAAATATAATTGCTATATCAATGGAAATCCTAATCCAACAATGATAAGTACACTGTATATGTCAATAAATCAGGAAAATTAAATCCAAAAGAATTTTTTTTTGAAAATACCCATAACATTTAACAGAGTACAAATCCATTATTAGCCACCCTTGATCTAACTTGTCCTCCAATGAAAAACAAAACACCATTTCACATTCATGATCCTCTAGAAGAAAACAGGCATCATCTTCTTAGGTACCCATATGCAACGGAGACCCAAGTAGGGTGTCTGTACAACCCAGTTGGCCACAAGCAATGGTGTTTAAACCAATAGGAATTTTATATAGCAGCATATGAATAAATTAAAGGTGAATTAATAAGTAAGGAAACTAATGAAATATAATTTCTTCCCACATTAAATAACTATAAATTGACCATTTTATTCATTATGTTATCCATGGGAAACTGACTAACTGAACTGGATCTGGTCATACAGAAAAACTAATCAAAGGCATTAGTTGTTATAAAATTTTAAACACAATGAAATTCACTAATAATAATTTATCAATATACACCATAACATTATTATTCTAATCATTCCATGCTCACATGTTTTTAAAGCATAGAACCCCAATCTGATATAAAAATTCACACTATGTTCGTATGTTGGGAAGCATAAATCCTTTTTCCGAAATCCCAAACATACATCACAAAACATATAACATCGAACCTTTCTCAATGTATTCTCATAAAATGAAACCATTAGGGGGATATCGCCTTAGTCTGACTTCGTAACCCATGCATTATAAGGGTGGGGTGTAGAGCCTTAGTAACACACGACCTCTATGGGTATAACCTCATTTAAATACCTGTCATACCACCAAGCCACATGAACAATATTCATTAACTATAATAAATTTAAAATAAAAAAATCCTAACCATTAATCACATTTAACATTTTCAATCATGAATCATTAACACAAATTCAATTATGAAAACACCATGCTATTTTATGTCATCAACTAAGCACATTAATCATTTGGTTTATTTCCAGACCATGTAAATATGCCAACATAATCTTTATGGTTACTTTCTCGCTAACCAATATATCATTTGAATTAAATTTGTCCCTACGGACCATTAATGTCAAATAATGGCTTAAAACACATTTCAAAATATTCATTTGAAAACGTTTTGAATCCACCATTTATAATATATTTCCACCTCTATAAAAAAACATTCCCCAAGACTTTCATTTACATTTACCACCATAATAGTGAAATTTTAATTCATTTTCACAATGGGGAACCATTCCATCATTTCCAATAATTATTTCAAACATATTAGCAATACCCAATTTTTGAAAACATTTATGGTAAAATCCTATTTATAAAGAATTTCCCACTTACAATACATTGTTATTATTCATTAGAAACCTCAAACGAATAAAAATCTAAAACATGACATTTATACCATTTCAAAATCCTTCTAAAAAAGAAATAAATGAATTCTTTTTTCTCATTTCAATTATTCAATTAGTCTCTCTCACATACGCTATTACAATTCACAACCCATTTACATTAATAATTAATCTATTTATGTATTTATATAGTTATTTAATCACCCTTAAGCCTTTGTAATACCTGAGTGTATCAATTCAAAAGTTCGTCAAAACCAATGGACCCAATTGAGAACATAAAGGGTTTTTCAAATAAATAAAATGCCCAATATCACATTAAATACTCATGAACAACGATTATATCATGGATGCATATTGGAAATATAATATATACATATAAAACACCAAAAATATAGTCAAATTCTTGAAGAATACCAACATAATTCTCATACAAAATTTTCATCATAATCATGGGGCATAATTTGAACTCAATAAACAACCAAACCCCATAGAGGGTTTGAGTCGTTCGGAGGAGGGAAAAACCCACACCAATACTATTACAAAAAAATGGAATCATGCATAGTAAATGTATTACCCGAACCTTATGTTTGAACTAAAACACTAAATGTTCCAAATGATTGAATGAGAAACACCCATAAAGGAGGAAGAGGCTTACAGTTCTACTCAAATTCTAAAGGGGAATGAATTAGTTGAAAATAGTGGAAGAAAAAAATATGGTCTAGAGGTAAAATGGTATAACCAACTTTTTTTTGGTACAAATTTTAACTACACAGTTTTCCAAAGTATGCACCAACCTTATGGATCCCTCTATCCAAGGGGAAACCAAGCCGAATAGTGTGGAATGCCACCAAAACTTTTTGACTAATAGTGTAGTGGCCATACGATAACCACTATTAGAAAAGAACCATAGCCACAAAGACTACTAGGCCACACTATACAATTCCCTCAACCATGTCCACCCCCTAAATTTTCCACACTTATATGGTGCATGGTTTCTAGTAAACACATGCCAACAGTGTTTTCAACGTAGATTGACCCATATTATTCTTTTTCATACATCAAAACCCCGTAGTTTTTCCTTGAGACCTATCCTACTCACTGGAGACATTACATAAACAAATAATTTAAACCATGACATACCTTGTCTGAGGTTAGGCATCTTACTAACTCCCCACATTATAATGGTTCTTCCTCAATCCACAATTCTTGAGCATCACTGAGCCACCAAGGTGAATGGTCTATCCAAGTGACCAGCTATCAAATTATATCATCTGTGTTTCTCTGCGAACTCTATACTATAATAACAGAACTCATTCAAAAGAAACAATACTAACTTGTAATCATTTCCCCCACCATGATCCATAATCACAACCTGATGCACCTCAAGGAAGAATCCACATTAACTCATAATTACCAACATTTACAAAGTAGAAAATACTATGTATCATCAATGCACCACCACATAAGTTGATACCAATAATTCACAACAGTAATATATAAATGACAATCAAAATACATTTGGTCTAATCCTATCAACATATCATGGCCAAAATTGATTGGCCCAATCATAGGTAAATTCTAAAATTATTACATTAACCCCATATCAGCATCACCAAATTGATACGCATATTATAGCCACATTTCTAGACCTACACTAGTACATAACTTAGGGCCTAACAACCTCACTTCATTTCAAAAACATCATAAGTACAAACCAACCATATCCTTCATCTCATGCCCCAAACTGGTCAAAACATGATCTAATACCCATTACTAACATTGATACACCAAAATAGATCATACACGGGTCCATTTGAACTATAACATCGATCAAATCCTCATCAAAACACATTCCCACTATGGTACTACCCACACAACTCTATTTCTCACCAACACCATCTTCGATAGTTTTCACCTCCACCATTGAAATGGCCAATATTAACTTAACTCAATGTTGAAAAATTACTATATGACTACCCATATCACACCCAAAAAAACTAAAAAGAACACCAAACAATGCTAGAATCCTACCTCACCATAGAAACCACAAAGAAAGGACATGCACACACCATCCAATTATAGACAAATGATAACATGGCCTCTATCATTTTAAAAATCATTTTAAAAAATAAATTTTCACTAAAAATCATCCTAATGTGTCTTATAACATATTATGTATGTCCCCTTTGACTGTATCAATTCTGACAATCACTAAAAATGTTTTTCCAAAACACCCATCATTCACTGTTGACACGCTAATCATTTCAACATTCCCATGGAGCCTTCTTGATTAATGAATACCACCATCATATGATGTACCTACAGAACATATTCCCCAAATTATAATAAAACTCCGCCATCAATGATTTACAATACCCTTTCAATCCATCATCATGTATTATGGTACCCTTTGAAAACTTTAACATGGATATATATGATTTCTTTTAAAACAACTGTCATCCCAAATACATTAGTTAGTTTGATCACCCACCACATCCTAAGTACCCCAAGATATTCCCAAAATATCCACACATAATCTATACCAGTTTATCATTGGAATCATGGTTCCTCCACTACCACATCTATGGTGGATCTTCACCTCACGGACCTACATACAACTGTTATCCTTCGGAATGTTGTTTTTACCTCTTTGAAGAATAAATTCCAAAAACCATGTCTCAATCATGGATTAAGAGTGGAATAGAAAAACATTAACATGTCTATATAGATTTTTGTAGAACTACAAAACACCATCAGCTACCATCCATTTCTCATATTTCTTAAATTACACTGGTGATATTCCTCGACATTTATTCTATTATCTGTATCATACCCCTAAATAGTTAGTTTAATACTTACCACCATCCAACTACAAATATGAATCACCAAGTGGGTAACCAAAAGGATATCCCACATATAACAAAAACAAATTTTTTCTTCAAGGAATCCATACATGGATTCCACGACATAACCAAAATGATGTCACGATATTGGGTATGACCACCAATAGCCAATGGTATGCTATGACGTTTTCAACCAACTCCACATTAAACTTTTAATCACTGTTGTCACATCCCACTATAGGGAAACCATGAAATATTGGAAGTCCTGAGATTTAATGTCTACCAAAATATAGTAAACATAATTATTTCAGAATTCTTGTGGTTTTTCAATAGAAATCACTACAATTTAAGAAAACATTTCTATGAAGTGGTTTCCTATAATTCCCCTTGGAACAACTTCCCTCGCCCCACTCGAGTTTTTAATTCACATCTAGTGTGATTCAAAAATAAAGACAATGATCACTATGTTAATTAAAAACCCAACAATCAGATGCAAAACCCACTCTCTTTCTTATGGTCACATCGATGGATAACTGATCTCATATAATTACACCTATTCACAAATTTAAAACATCATCATGGCTCCCAAGAACATTTTCAAAAATTCATTCCCCATCAGGACCCTCATTGTCATAAATATTTGTGTAAATACTCACTAAACCCAACTATTGACTCCTTGAGTCAAACATTACCAATCCAAAACTCAAACATACCCAACCAACTAGTCCTTCTGGTTATCAAACTCATAGGTCTCGATGCATTCCCAGTGTTCTCATCAAACAACCTACCCATTCAAACAATAGGACTAACCACATGACCAAACCTCACCCTTGGTGTTACTCCAAAATCAATGCATCCATATATTCTTTGGTTACAGTCACCATTTCCTTCGAAACTCATCTTTCTCTATCCATTAAACATTATTAACACCATCATGTGTGTTACCCAAATGATCCTTCGCAACTAAACTAACCTTATGACTATCAACACAGACTATAGTGTATCCTAGAGAATGTAACCATGTCACAATAATGAATGTTGACCAAAACTTGTTGTCACCAACCACGCATCAATTCTACCTTTGAAGCAACCCCTAATGTTGAACATTCCATGAAACTCAAAACAATGTGAAAACCCCATCTGATGGTACCCTAGATTTCCTAATACCTTCAATCACATACAAAACTTTAGTAGCCTCTATTAAACCATTAAACAATTTCACTCATCCCTCTATGATAATAAAAGCTATGAAATAATCTATATTTTTAAATTTACAATGTCCAAAACATCTACATGTGTCATACACACCCAAAATAACGAGCTACCCCAAACGAAACCACTCATAGGTAACCTTGAATTCCAAATGATTGTATCTCCAAAAAATAGGACCACATAATGAAAATGTCATTGGACCTTTCCCTAGTTCATACTGATGAATCCCAAACCTACTCACTACTCATAGTTTACCCTCTACCCCCCCCAACACATTTAGAAACTATCTATATTGAATAATCCAAGATTACATTTTCTATAGGGTTAACACCAAGGATAACCTCACACATACATTGACACAAAATTCCAAAATCCAACTATAGGAAACAAAACACAACTGAGATAATCAGAAAACTTCATGGTTACTAATCCCACATTTCCTAGAAACATCTCACAACCCAAAAGGACACATCCATTATGAGGGTATGGAAATAACATCTATTTTATTATGTTTCAGACCCTAAAAATTTCCCAAAACTCAAAACCAAGGTCTCATACTTGGGAACTCTCACTAGCCAAGCCTCCTATATACAGGGTCAAAAACACAGCACTATGGATACCCATTAACAGTGTCCCTAAAAGTTTCATTATTTCCAATTTACCATCCATGACTAAATATTACTATTTAAACACCATAGTCTTCATTTCAATACATTTATTTTTAATCCCAATGATTTACACTTTCAAAACCCTTATTATTGATAATATTTCCAAAACCCATTTTTTAAATTCATATATATAAAAAATATTTGTGGAAAATATCACGGGAACATAAATAGGAACAATAAATATATATAAATGTACACTAGAAACGTGTGAATCCCTTAGAATAATTAATCACATGATGAATATTGATAACTAATCAATCCAATGTGCCTAAAATGATGCATGAACTCACATACTCATTATATCCATGATAGAAAATTGGATATAACCTTATAAATCAACAAAATCACATCCATTTGTGTAATCAGATGTTGATTTATAGATCAACCATTAAATCAAAAAATAATAGATCAATTCCCACACATACAAACATGGGAATTCCCCTGTAAATAGGGGTGCATACACCGATGCATGATCAAATTACTGATACTCGACAGGATCGTAGTCTCCAGTCTAATAAGGTATAATATTAAAAAAAAGTAAACCACATATTATAAAAATTTGAAGAATACCTTATATAGTATCCACTTAATACGATACGTGTATTGGGTTTCCACATGACTTCATGTATGTCTGCCCATATGACATAGGCTTCTAAATATTAGCTCATGTATATAGAGGATCATTTGGGAGTGTATATCATATTGTGATAGTGATTTCACCAAATGAATAGTATCAATATATATAATAACTTGTATGAACAAATAAATCGAATAAAAGTGACAAATACAAACTATAACAAATGAAACCTTGATATAAAAATGATATGTACAATCTAAAAGTCAGAAAATCAAACAAATGTACACCAAAACAAAAACTAATAAAATACTAAGAAACAAATTTCTGTCCTTACCAAGCTCTATAATTCCATGATTGAGCATTACGTCCCACGAAAAACAAAAAACTAAACCCATATCCTGAACTTTTATTATAAGAAAAGTGGTATCTTCGTGGGTACCGAAGTTCCCTAGAGGCCTCAAATGGTTATTAGTAAAACTCAATTGGCCACAACCAAATGTGTTTAGAGAAATATAAAATATATATATTAGTACATGAAGATAAGAAAGGATCACGAAAAATAAAATAAAATAATGAAATATAAATGTGTATTATCATTACAAAAAAAGTATCTATTTTATTCATCATGAGTTCAAGCGGTAAATTTCTAGTAGAACATTCTCTTATAACACTGGATACATAAGATAAGGAATAAGCGGTTTTACACTATTAATCATAATGTAATTCACTAATAATAATTTATTAATAATCCTTGGAACCTATGTCTGTTAATCATTCCATGTCTTTGAGTTTGGAAGCCATAATGTCTAAGTTCGACATCTCTAACCAGACCATTTCCATAAAATGTAAAACATATATCCTTAGTACGTCATCACAAACATAAATTAAAAAATAATTATTTAGAGCCTAATTTTAAGTATTATAATAAAGTGAAATAGTTAGTGTCATATATCCATAGTTGGACTCCCAACCATTTGATTTATAGTTGTGAGGTTCTGACCCTCCTTCCAACATTACATGAGGGAGTAGAACCTCAAATCAACTCCCCACATACCACCAGACCTTATGCACATTCTTATTTTACCATTACACATTTACTAAACTTAAATATTGACCATTTAAAATATTTAGCATTTATAATCTCAAATCCTTAATAATATATTTCATTATGCCAAACACCATGTTATGTTTTGTAATCACCTAAGAATATTCATCATTTAGTTCATTTCCAAAATATTTTAAAATATAAACATAATCATTATGGTTTATACCTTACTAAACAATATATCATTTCAAATACTATGGTCCTAAAGGAACACTAAATCAAAATCATGCAACAGATAAAATTCAAAATACTCATTTGAAAACAACATGAATCTACTGTTTAAAAGAAAGGTATTCATGTATAATAATAACATGACCTAAGACATTAATTTCCATTTACCACCAAAAAGGGGAATCCAAATCATTTTAACAAAGGGGAACCATTCACCAATTCCAAATCATTAATTAATATTAATTATGAAAACCCCTTTTCAAAACACTGTAAGGTTAAAACCTATTATTAAAACAGTACCCACTTAAAAACATCATTTTCTTCATTATAAACCATAACCAAATCCAAATACAAAACATAGGATATAAATTATTGAAAATATATTTCTAGTATTCTCAATAAATATAGCATTTTTACATTTAAATTATTCTATAATACTCTCCCACGTTCCCACATACAATTACCAATCCATTAAGAGTAATAATTTTCCAATTTCACCGTTCATTAGATTATTTCACCATCCATAAGGGTTTAACATACTCCAGGAGTAGATATAGGACTTGTTGTGAGCACTAATAGACTAAAACGGGAATGTAGATCGTTTTATATCTCAATATAAGGCCCCATCACACTTTCCCTTTTGATGAACAATAATCTAGAATGTAGTGGATTTTCATAACCAAAAAACCTATACAATAGTAATACTATGAGAAAAATCATACATACCATATAGCCTATGATTGTAGACAATAACCTATATAATATTTTCCCTCCATTCGTACTCACACCACCATCAAATCACCATCGATGAATCTGTTGTAAGGGGGAATAAAGTATCAGATGGAGAAAATATCACAAACAATGCTACTTATAGAAAATAATAATGTGAAAAAGAGTCTAATATATACCTATTTTTTTATTCACACTAAAATTCACTCTATATGACTAATTATTGAAGGAGAAATACCCATAGAGGAGGGGAAGGTTTCTGGTTCTTCACCCTTTTAATAGAGATTAAATTAGGTGAATCATTAGGGATAAAAAATGTGGTTAAGAGGGAAATGTGGTTAAAATTCACTTTTTATTTGGATCAAGGTTTTGATGAATGTCTTTACAAACCATGTTATTACCATTTGATTCCCCCTATCCTAGAGGAAATAGTGCCTTGGGTTTTGGAATTCCACCCACATAGTTTAAAAAAACATATGTTGTTCATGTGCTCTTCAACATACTAAGGGCTACCAAGACACATGGTTTCTAGTTCCACCCTGAACCGTTCCCTAAACCATGCACACCCTCTAAATAGGTCACCTGTATATGGTGCATGTTTTTTAGAAACAATTCACCAACCATTCTCTTAGCATATATTTTCACATTTTCCCTATTTCATTCCCCATCCCCCCCCCCTAAAAAATGATTCCCCTGAGACCTATCATACTCATCAGATACATTCCATTAACCAACACATTTAACCGAAACAAAACATGGCTGCTAGGCGAGATTTTATATATATAGACATTGTAATATATCAAACTAGTATATATTGATTTAGTTCACATATTCCATAAATATCACATATTTTTACAACCAATAATGATGTAAAAATAGAAATATCAATTTCTTTGGGATAACCAATAGTGGTATACCAAGAGAAAATATATTACTTAATACATCCCAATGTATAGGTAATTCCATAAAAAAATGCAACTGTCCCACAAGTATTTGGGGTTGATGCAACCATTGCCAATATAAACAATGAAATAGTAGTACATAACCATGGATATTTTTATTATGATATAAAAGACTTATCATGGAAAAAAATTTATAAATTTCCTAATAGAATGATATAATAGGAGTAAACAATACACCATAATAATTGAATATTTTCACTCATTTAATATTAAATGATATATATAATGGATGGAAAATGGATTTATATTATTGCACGTTTATCAATATATTATCTATAACCATGTATCACCTCAAATTTATGTAGGTGTTTTCAATATTATTTGAAAACAATGTTAAAATTAACAAAAAAGTGGTTATAAATATCTTTCTGGTGATTCACTACATCGACCAAACTGGGTAGTGAGTTTCTATACACCATTTATTCCCCCATCTTGAGCTCTACTCATCAGGATGATTTGGAAACAAAGGCTTCTACTGTAGGTCATTTTGCAGCACTCTGGATTCCATTTAGCAACATTCTGCATCTTCTACTTTGAAGCAGATGAAAATAGCTCACACATATTTGTTTCATGAAATTTTTATTATGTGTTATGGTATTATTTACATGGTGTATTTAACTAAAGCATATCCTCTTGATAGGTAAATAGATTGTTACAGTCTATTTTAATGGAATATTTCGGTGAGCATGTTCATTCTCTCTTGTTGGAAGCGTCAGCTACAGTCCTGGATTTCATATGGAAGACAAGGTATGATGTTTCTGACCTTGTTCTATTGAGTTATATTTGTTTTAACATCAGGATGAAGAATCCATTGATGGTATTATATATTTGATGGTTACCACCCCATTTACGATGGATAAAGGACAATGTTTATGGAGATGCTTATGGTGCTCCAAGACCCTCTGGATGTGGTGGTGTCTTCTGTACCTGTTGGGGGTTTTGGAATTAATGATTCATTCATTATATTGGAAATGGATTTTCTATTTATGTGGATCTATAGAATATGATTAAGGAAAAAACGTATGTTGTTCATTTTTTTGGAATGATTTATGGATACAGTCAAACTCATCTATTGTTGTTTAAGTTATGAAAGATCATTCAAGGAATTTTCCATGGAATATTCTACTAGTCTAAAATGACTGCCTTTGGCTTCTAGAATTTCTCCCCCTTGAGGTCATGCATGATTATCACAATGCTAATCAAGTGGAAGATGCTCCCTTGAAAACTGTAATCTCAGAGGTCACCTCTAACTAATTTTTTGTATTACCAGAGTACTATGCTATTATTGTTTATGCTGATTATTTCGGTGAGGATTACACATGTCTTAGTAGAGAGGCTCAGTGATGTCTTGTATCACACATTATGATTTCTATTTTATTTTATTAGGATCAGGCTCGCCTGACTCTTGATTTTCATGGAATAATCATGTGACATATTTTTAACTAAAATGAATAGAATGTTATTTAAAAACATGTTGGTATATTTATTGGTGTATTTAGAAGGAGGTCGGTATCAATACCATATATTATTAAGGTTAACATATATTATTTTTTATATTAATGTGTATAAATGTTAGTATATATAGTACTATATAGGGAATTATATTGGAATAAATTTTTTCATTATAATTCCATACAATGGATTATTTAGGGACCTAAACATTTTTAGGAACATAAAGGGAAGTTCGACTTCATCCTATATAACATTAATTATTCTAAAATACAATTCAATATTTATGATTCCAAAAAGAATAAGAATATTAATTTTATATTAGAAATAATTTATTCCTTTCAATATATAATGGGATGTGGTTTTTCAGGATTGGAAAGAAGGGAAAGCTCCTGCCTGTATATAGTTGTTCAATTTAGATTCATGATCATTTCAATGTTATATATTATCAGTTATATCCTTAACGTTGCCTTACATGACATCCAAATGTGATCTTAATTTCTCTCCTATGGAAGTAAAACAAGAAACACTAAATATATTAAATCCATAGGATCAATAAATTAAACATGACCATTCATATATGCAGTGTCCAATGAAAATCTAGGATAACTAGTTAAAATATTCCACGCAATAAAACTAATAATATTTTAATATACTATAGGGAAACTATAAGTACAAATAGCAATCAAGAGATCCAAGGAATGTAATGAAATAGAAGAACCCCGTTTATTATTAACTAATGATATGGATATAATTATATTGAGAATAATTTCAACAATATGGGAGAATATAACAACCAATATTGTTATCAATTAAATTATACTTGTAATAATATAATTTTTATTCTTAGAAGTAATTAATTTATGATGAAAAGAATATGGTATAATCTAAATAAATCATATGGATAATATAAATAAATTTAATAGTATTTCTTTCCTATGGTTCAAAAAAAATATAAAAATATAAAAATATAATATAATGTTTAATAATTAATAACGAGATTAGAAAAACATGTAACTAACATAAAAATGAATTTTTAAATTTGATGTGTTATGGTTTTTTTAAAATAATATATTCACAAAAAAACATTGTATAAATAACATTAAATGAATAATTATTTTAATTAAAATTCTTGGATTGAAGTTTTATATATAAGGTATATAATCCAAATATATTTTTTTTTAATTATTTATTCTTGTTGTTGTTTATTCCAACAACCATACACACAAACACCCTATCACCTCTATGGATCAAGCCTCACACCACCCAATTTTTTTTTTGCAGGCACCAAGTGGGCCTATTTTGATAAATATTTATGTATGATGAATGATTAAAAATAAGAATCTAAAATGTTTTAGTAGAATATTATGGTGAATAACCATACTCAACATGTCATTTCATAAAACATTTTCATCTTAATAATGTATCTTATAATTTCCTTACTCTTATGATTAACGACAAATATTCTAAAACAAGAATGAAGATGATAATCACCACACCATTGGGAAATGTGATTAATGGGAAATTTCAGTTTGGATACCCCTATAAATATCTTCATGGTTTACCACCACACCAATAGAAATTTTATGTTACCCCATGTGATGACCATATGATGTTTGTATATCTCCCCATGGAGACACCAGTAATAAATGAAGCACTACTTCTGTGACATGTGGTCAACATATATTTACCCATCATAATCCAAATATATACCAAATTTATCATCACATATCTCTAAATCATTTTTATAACATCTACCTAGGTTTGTTTCAAAAAACAATACATTCCATCCCAAATTATGAATTCAGTTGAGTGGTTGTGTGTTTAATAAAAATAGTGTCACTCACAACATCAAATGTAATACTCCCACTAAAATCATTCATCATCTAGCCAAACACATTGTTATTCCACAAATAAACCATTTGAATACTAAATTATCTAAGAAATACTTTAGCCTGTCATGTTGTCATCCTAGATATTTTTGGACACTAAAATTTGTTAACCCAATTTCTTTATGGCCCATAGGAGTAATGAAATAATCTAATAGTTATTTTTGATATATATTACACAAAACCCTGCTATAGTACATACTAGGGGCCCTACAAAACTAAATCAATACAATAGTGCTACAATACCATTATAATTAATCAAATCCTAGATTTTATTCCATGAGTAAGAATAATTCAATAATCAAGCTAATTAAATAACTGTAAATATAATAAATATAAAAAACAAACTATTATTTAATAAATATATAAATATAGAAGTAATTAAAAAAATAAACAATTTTTTTAATATGATTAATTATTTAATTAGTATTAGTATTTTAAATTCAATTTAGGTCATGAAATTATTTAACTTTGAAAAATAATTCTATAATGTGTTTTACAAATATTGAACCAAAACCATTATAATAAACAATGAAATAATTTTGTAAAATATATGAAATAATTAAATTTCAATTTGAATACCACAATAGAAAATTAAATATTTGGAATTATATATTCTAAAAAAATCATTTGTGGACTAAAATTTTATTTTAAAATATTAATGTTGATTTATAAAATTTATAAAAAAAGTATTTTGCCAAAATGAATATATTTAATTGGATAAAAATATTTTTATATCGTAAAAAATATTGTTAATGTATTATGGGATGTTTCCAAAATAAATTTTCTTAATATTTGAAATTAATATTTGTTAAATATGTTTTCTATTTGTAAATTTGACATAAAAACTATATTTTTTTGATATTTAATATTTTTGTAAAAATAGTAAAAAAATAAATAAATTGTACAATATGAAGCATTAATGATGTAATGATGACATTATCATAAAAATTTTCATGTATAATGTCATAAAAATATATAATAAACACAAATGCTCTTGAATAATATATATTTTCAAAAATTAGTCCAATTAACCAAAGAGTTTTATTTAATTAATTTTCTCTTCAAAATTTATTGAAAAAAAACCCTCCCCACAATGTATAGATAACAATAATCATCACTTTTAATTATCCATATAAAAACTCATAAAATTTAAAAATATATACCAATATTTTTTATATTGAGATTCTTAGGTACTTACAAGAAAGTCATATCAACCCACCGTAATCCTTACCAACATTATTTATGACACATAAAATTATATATATATATATATCACATATATTTGAATTATCATTATGTATATTTTATGTTAGGTAAGGAAATAATGTTACGGAATAATAACATTGATGTTGAAATTTATTTTATTAGGTAAATATATTTTCATCATATAGTAAATTTTAAATAAAAAGATAACATATAGACCAACAATGTATAATTTTGAATAAAATAATATCTTAATGAAACTATATTCACGGACATAGGTATATAAATACAATGATCTTCCATAAAAATAATGAATCAGGATATCCTTCGAATATGAATCTTTATAAAATCAAGAAATCCTGAAATGATTTTTTCATAAATAATACATTGAAACTAATTCTAACCAAAAATAATTATATCGATTAAAACCATGATTCATAAAAAAATATATTAAGTTTTTATTTATATATGATTTATTATGAAAAGTATTTTAGAAATATAATATAAAGCAATATTGGTTTTTTATATAAATATTTATTTAACATTTATTAAAAATTCATTATGTTTGTGTAAGTATTTTTTGAAACCATTATATATATATCTACAATTCATTATGAATGATATATATTATATACATAAATCCATAATATTATGAAATTTTTTAAATATCATTCATCAAGAACTCAAGAATTTATAACGCACAATAGATTCTATTTAACATAGGTAAACAGTTATAATTTATTAATTGGTGAATGTGTATTTAAATTTATGGCATATTATCAATTTTATCATAAGAAAATTATATATCCATTTTTATGAATAATAACTCACACATAAATAGGGTTACTAATATATCGTTTAATGAATATATGATTATTTGTTATCTAGATTTCTCTTATTTGTAATTACATTTTCATATGGTCATTGTAACAAAAATATACTAAATGGAATGTTATTTTTATTATGAATTGTTTAATTTGAAATTAACAATAAAAAGTAGACAATGAATATAATTCCTTGAATTATTATATAAATTTTTAATATTATATTCACTTTCATGTGCATCACCTTGTAAAGTTTGTGGATCAATTATATAAGTAACAAAAAAATGTATAAGTCATTCATACCAATATATAACAGTTTTTATAATTTTAGATATTTTTATTGTATATAAATGATATCCCAAAATCTACATAATTTTATATTGTAAAAAATATATTCAAGAAAAAAAAATAATTTTCAAGAAATTATTTTATAATGATTTTAAATTATCAAATTTAATTCTCATATTTAGAGGATAATATTTATATAATCGATATCCTATTTGGTTTTAAAAATTAACTATAATAAAAAAATTCCATTGGAATTGTAATCATGTTTTATTGATTAATTCTAGTCTTACAAAAAGTAATTGCAGTAGGTTTAATTTCATAGATAAATTAACTATATTCAGAATTCTAATTTAACCATATTGATTTCACAATTGAAATTAGAATTTTGAAATATTTAATGGGTTTGAATTGGGTATTATTGGTTAAAATTGAAAAATTATGTATCAAATGTGGTAATATGGTAACATATATTATTTATTACATCATATATATGTATGTATGACTATGATTGACAAATATTGTTTTATTGGTCCAATTCCAGATCATAAAATTATTGTGGATCGTTATGGGAGTTAAAAGTGGTGATGAAAGGGCCATAGATTTAACAAACCCAACACCAAAATCATATAAATTTTATCTAATTTATTAAAATATCATATATAATAGTTATATCACTATGAATTATTTATTGGTTTATAAGTCTTATAAAACTAGATAAAAAATGATTTCTATATTATAAATTGTATACTGTTTAGGAAACAATCATTTCAATGATATGAATAAAATTGATATTTTATAGAAATATAAACAACAATTATCACAAGAATGTTAATTATGAAATGGAAAGTAAATGAACAAAAAAATAAAAAAAATATGAGATATGACAGTTGATTCATTAGAAATATAGGGTTTTAATGAAATGTTGTCATTTTTTAGAAATTCCTAAAATAGTAGTGAAATAATTAAAGAAAGTACATAATTTAATTTTCCATGTTAACAAATTGAAAAAATGTATATATTTTATTAGTGTAAAACCATTATTCCAATGGGAATATATATTTTCACCATATATGTAAAGAATAAAACAATTCTTTATATTTTTATAATGAACAACAAAAACCTCCCTAATGGAAAACAGTAGAAAGATTTCATTAAAACCACATAAATAGTCACGGATTGCATAAAATATATGGAAAATGATTAAAAATATATATATATATAAATATATAAAATTTATGGACATGGATGATAATATACCTGCTCCTAAAACAAATAATTTCATCTTTTCTTTTAGACTGTAATTATCTTGATTTAACTACCTATTTGTGGAAAATTAAAAAAAATTTGAAAGACATTATAAGTGTAATCATGAATTAAAAAATTAATCATATTTCATTAATATATATTCTTTTCTAATACCTTAAGTGATAATTATATACATCACATTAAAATAAATAGGGTCACAATAACAAATATTTTTCATATGATGTGTAAATTGAGAGGGAATCCCTTACCACACATGTGACTTGCCTCATAGGATATCTTAAAACTCTTAATAATAAATTTATAATAACAATATTTACATCAAATAAAAAATATAATTATATATAATATCATATATTATTTCATTATAATATTTACCACACATTTATTAAGAATTATAAAATATTATATTTTTTTAGATATTAATTTCATTTTTTTCATGAGTGTTTTAATTCATTTGTCATAGACCATTTATAGTTATAAATGCTATATCATCTCAATAATTTTATGTAATATATAAATATCATATATATATATATATATATTCAATATAGATATATTTTGAATCGTCAAAAGAAGATAGATATATATAAATGTGTTAGACTGTTCATGGAGATGACAATATGGACACTTGGAAGAAAACTGATTTCACTTTTTAATTTAAGGGAGAAATAAATTTGAACACAAATTCAACATTAAGAGATCATTTTTATATCATATATATATATATTATTTATTTTATATTTGGTTCCAAATAACCACATTTTTAGTAAATTATTATCATTATTCATAATTAATGGTGTTTTTTATCCCATTGTTGTTTTTATTATAAATGAATTATGTATGGGATAATATAATTAATGTAAATTTTGTTCGGAAGGGTCAGGGTTGTTCCCCACTATGATGAGAACCTATAGGTACCATGAAATTATTCATGAACCACGTTGTATGTTTTCTGGATATTTTTTGAAGGGACACAAGAAATAAATTTTGTTAGGTATATGAGTCTTATAAGACATTGAGACAACATATATTGGTGTTTATGAATAGTATTCAACAATATAATAGGTTTCGAGAACATGAACATTAATTGGTAATCAATATTCCAATGTTTCATTGGATCGTAATATCTACAAAATATCGTATTAATCTTTAGACCTTAATTTTATCATTAATGTATATCATGAGTCACATAAATTGATGTATTGATAACAATAATTATGAAATATGTTCCTTGCGAAGTAGGATACATTTGGTGTTTCAGGAATTATATAGAAGTAATGGATAAAATGAAAAATTATTCACCATTTTTCTCAGGGTGATAGATAATATCATAAAAACATTTATGGGAATGAAATCACTTGAATAAGTTTATGGAAATGGTGTTTTACGGGATATTCATTTCAATAAAATCAACTAATTATACATTGAGAATATAGGTTTATGACATCAGCATAAAACGATCATTATTTGTGATTTTTTGTTTAAATTATTATCATACATTGTAAAATTTTATTGGTGGTTGGTTGTTATTGCGGTGTTAAATTATTTAATTATGGATTCCTTTACATGTTGTAAGATGAAAACATGGAATGTAGCAAACAATTAATAATTCTAAAAATAAATAAGAATAGAAATCTACGCACAATGTATGTTTCTATTTTTGGTTAAAGTCTAGTACTCTGGTTATAAATTTAGAATAAATATATATATCTGGGTTTTGTTAATTTCCCTAATTTAATCTCAATTTATTTGAAGTAATAAGTTTTTTAAATTAATAAGAATAATTTATTTATTTTCTTGTTTGTATAATATAGTGTTTATTATTTTATCACATAATAACAAAGTGACATTTATTTAATAAATAGTTATTATTTGAAGATCAATAAATGGTAATGAGGGAGGATATAATAAGCATACTAGTTTGTATAATATAAATTATATTTATTGATATTTTTGATGAGTTAAACATTTTAAAATTTAAAAAATAATTATATTATTTTTGTTGGATATGGGGCCATATAAGAATTATTAGAATTAAATGGTATTAGTTTGCGATATTCCAACCCTAAACATTCCATAAATAATATTAAATTATATATCTTTCATAACTCACACATGGTGATCAACAAATAAGGAGTGATTCTCTAAAGACCTACAATGCTCTATGTCTTCCTCATCACTTGGTACATTATGAAATCACTGAGGTATACTCACCATGTTTTGATAATACTACCATGATTAACAACATACAATAGAAGCGATCAAGACGGGGTGTGCAAGAACCCATCATTTATTAGAGATTGTGGTGCTTGTGTGGATAACTATATTAGCGATTACACTCTTGAATCTGATAAAAAAAATAACGTTTCCATGAGTTCATTTCCATTAGATAAATAAGGAATGTAGAATTACATATATTTTAAATGAAATGTCTTATCATAAATTTATTATAAATTACATGGGAACATCCTCTCCCTATGGTTATGGTGTATTAATGTAGTCCATTAATATGAAATGTTTCATTTGACATTATCATAGGATTATGTAGTGGAATTGTATCACATGATATTAGAAAAAATTAAGATTTTCATATACATTCTTATGATTCTTAAACTATTCTCAAATCATACTAGCAGTATTAGAGACGACCCATTTTTAATTTATATTTATTTTATAATCTTTATCAAATTTTATTTGATTATATTTTCTATTATATATTATAATTCATTATAATATCTATAAATGAGAATATTTTTCTTTTTCCGTACTTTTTAACATAACTAGAAATTGATTAATGCTTAATAATGAATAATAAAATGAAGAACCCCATCTATGTGCCAATGGTGATGCAAGGAGACAAAAATGTACACACCACTTACCTAATTAGTACAATCAATGTATTTTTATTTCACATCTTCAATTATTATAATAAATTTTAGTAGATATGATCCTGTCATATCTAAGATTCAACAAAAATGGATTGTTGTGTTGATCAATAAAGTCTAGAACATGGTTTGAATAACTACATTCCATGTTTCCCCTTTACATAACCTATAGTACATCATGTCTCAGGGTTGACCACAAAGGGTGTCCATAATGATCCATGTATTGGATACATCACACATGTAATTCCAAGATAATAAAATTCAATGTTACACATTATATCCTCCCAACACATTCCATGAACCTAAGACACATCCAAGGTAGATAACATGAACAGATGATGGTGAGTTTTTCAAACATTGTATGAAGAAAAGTACATGTATTGTAGTATATTACTGAAAATATTCTCAAATTTTCATCCAATGATGAATTAAATATATTGTTAAACTATATTATTACCTCTTCCATGTATCATTCATTAGATAGTATACACAGAGTCATGATATTAAGAATTATTCCTTAAAATAAATTTTGTGATAAATTTAGAATAAAAAACAACTATTTCTCTATGTAATATAGTGTACTAGATTAATTATTAATGAAATTGTTTTTTCCTAAAAATATAAATTATTATGACATAGGATTAATAGATATAATTAAGTGAAATTTAATTATTTGGATTAATTATTTGAATGTTATCCTAATCAAAGAAAAAATAAAAGTAATTGATAACATGCTTGAAATTTTATGATTGTTTCATGGTGTGGGGATGATCATGATATTAGGAACACATTTTATATGTGATTGGTTTAATTTACTTTTTTATTGAATTAAAATAATATCTTATATTTCATCCACTTCCCATTACAATGTGTGGATATGCATACCCATGGTTTATTTTTTTAAACCAAATTTATCAAATACATTGGATCCCCTATTATTATTATGAGTAAAAATATATATAAATATGGAGATAAATATTTAGAGGAGGGAAATCTAGTCAAGGAGCCAAGGTTGTACAAATCAAGGTGATGTGTATGGGTAATGCTGGAATATAAAAACATAAAAAATGCTACAATTCACAGTGTTTCCCCCAATGTTCAAAGGTTATTTAAAATTTTTAATGATACAGTAATCACTAGAATAATTTCATAACCATGCCAAATATATTTTATTTCTATTAGTTTTATTGTTTGAAAATTATGTTTTTGAATACTATAATATATCCTATATGTATATTAATTAACAAGATTCACGAATGAATAAAATATAATCATATTATGTTTAATTTTTTATCAAACATGGTTAATCACTTAAGTCAATTTTAATTTATATGAATATGAAATGTAACTGAATAAAATGGGATTTAAAATATTGGTCTTTAAATAATTTTTTTTGGATATAATATATCAATATTATTATTAAGACACTTTTAATCTAAATCAACATGGAAAATGTCATTCATGTTTATAAGGTTTAATGAAAATTCCACAATTTCGTTATCAAGTTGAAAGGGTTGTAGGTATTCATGAATTCGTACCCAGAAATTTGTGTGGATATTTTCATGATGAAGAAATAGGTGGGTACTAATTCATTATTAATTAAACTAGATAATTAAGTAGTTTTGGTTATATCTACATAATTATTATCATGTGTCAATCCTTTTAGAGGATTAAAGTGTTTCATAATGATGTTCAGAATCAAATAAGAAATGAATTGAATAAACTAGATCGGATCAAGGTTGTTAATATCATAAACACGGATTTATTATAAGTTAATTGGAGTATGATAGTTTATATTAACTCCATGAAACTTATAATCATCAATGGAATTATGTTATTGAATTTGGGATTCAGACCTTTTTGGATAGGGAAAGGTATAACATGAGTCAAAAAATTATTCCATTAGCATTATGGGAGAATGAATATATGAAGACTTTATACATACAAAACCAATAACAAAAAAATATTGTTTCCCCTTTTAAATATTTAGTTTAAAGAAAAAATGGTGTCACTAGTTTGTATATGTCATTGTGAGGCATTTGATAAGACAAGATCAAGAAACAATTGAGATCCCCGAGGAATGAAGTGTATCATTATGGAATATCACATGAAAACAAGGTAATATTGATGTTTCCTACAAAGTTGAAATAGAGAGCTCTTAATATGCACGATAGAAAAAATCCATGAATTAGGTGACAAATTTCATGTAATAAAACAATTTTTTCGTTTAGATTGATCCACCAATTTATTAAAATTATTTTTCGTGTATATGTGTTTTCAAGATGAATCCATACATGGATGGTAAATTAAATACCTATGTTGAATGAAACATGTCTAACAGGTTTAGGCAATTTCAAGGAAATTAATACAATGAATTTTCTACCTATTTTACATGTTTAAATACAATAGAATTTTGTTTTCCATAATAGATTACTATGAGTATGAGATTTTGAAAATGGATGTCCAACCACCATTCCGTTATGGGAACATTAATGTTTTTTTACATGACACGGACTAAAGGTTATGTGAGTCTTGGTAAATCCAAATTCTTATAAATGTTTTAGAGATATTTTTATGGACTAAAGAAATCATCCAAGTCATAAGAAGATTCTATTTTAGGATGATATAAAACAAAAAAGTATCATTAGTAATGAATGAAAAGAATGTGTTTAGAATGGTATCAGTAAGAGTATGATTGTTTTAATAGTATTATATGTTGATGTGATACTAAATGTCATGACCCATATCTTGGGGCCCAATCCTTGACTAACCCAATCCCACCTCACATAGATCATGGGCTGGAGACTCGCACCATGTAGGAATATACCAAAAGTTGGAGGCATTTTATTAGTACCAATACGCACACACCCATCTCCATGTAAAATACAAAAAAGAAAACACAAAGAAAAAATGGATGAAAAACCCTATGAAAACCCACTCAAATTCAGGTAAAAAATAGAATGAAAAATGTGATACATTGAAATCGAAAAACAATAAAATTTAAATGTTCATGTCTCTGGAACTCCTCAAAAGATAACCCTACCTGAAGGTTTGGTATAGAAATAACTTTCTAAAGCCATAGAAGCACACTATGTCTATCAGGTCACTGTAAACAATACTTGGCCCCAGTCTGCCAATGACACTTCTAAAGAATCAATATTTTACACAATACATCACACATGTGGGAAAATTCCATTTTCGGTTAGTAAAAAATACTCAATAGGGACCCCAAACTATAAAGGTATACAACAACAAAAAACCCAAAAGGAATCACATGAAGTATATAATAATAAAAATTACTAAAAAATACACCTAGTATACTACTAAAGAGGCACATGAAGTGTAGCCTCTAAAAGGTATAGTTGAAAGATTCAGTAGACTCAACTCACACCCAGTATACGTCTATGGTATGTAAACAAGGATATCGTAAGAATGAACGGTTCCCTCAAGTAGTAGAATGTAGAGATTTGGTAACACAAGAAGTGTATGTGACACAAAATCTATCAGTATCACATGGAGTGTATGTAACACAATGATTGTAGATACCACACAGAGTGTTGGTAACACATGTAGTGTAGGTAAAAAACAGAGTTTCTTCAAATACTAGATGACCCACACCTTGGTGGGATAGGGGAGTACCACCTCAATCATGGTATGAAACAATGTCTATATGTGACACATAGTCTCTATAAGACATGAAGTTTAGTAATCATAGGGAATCTAGGTCGTAACCAGTTTCCGGATTCCATCCTTAGCCCACTCATTCCAGGAGAACCTCCTCCTCAGGCCAATAGTTCATACACCAACTTCTATGGAAAATCACTTATTATATCTAAAGAGTCATGCCTCATCTTGGGGGTCCCAACAATGGAAATATCTTCTTAATCAAAAACATAGTTTGAGACTTATGTGAAATTATGTAATAAGGGTCTGGTTGGGTCTGTGTCTAGTCTGACTTGGTTGGACTGACCCGACCCAAACCGCATGGCCCCAACCCTCTGTTGATCCAGTTAGAAGGCTCCAGATCAACCTACTCGGATGTGTGAATGTTAGGTCTTCCTAGACACAGTGAGTTCCACATCCCTACCTAGTCAACAAAGCTGACCTCCACGTTCAATGAAGTTAGTTTCCACAAGAATGGCCATGCGGCAGTTTCCATGGGGTCATGCTGGCCTATGGTTGGAAGTCATATCACACAAATTCATGTTGGGTCTGGTCGAACCTACTTCTATCCGTCGAGCCTGCAACTAGTCATCTAGTTTGAATCCCTCTCTTTCGCTCATGACTGTTGTGCCACAATGTCCCCTACATCTGGCCGTATATCCGACACCGCCATCAGTGGCTCCTCTTATGTGGGAATCAACCATCATCGTGGCTGGCAATTTCTCAAACTAGGGATACCTATGTAATACTAGGGTCATCATCTTTACTACCTTGGTCTCCTAAACATCTCTCTCACACCCTGGGGGTCCTGTCATGTTTGGAATCATCTGACAAAACACACTACGACTATGAGTGTACGTCGACAAAGTACATAAGAATGAATATGTTATATAACCAAAAAATACCAGTTGAATGTACCTTGAACTTTTTCATGTCGTCCATCGTTTATTCATGTCATTTTAAATATGTGGGAGGAAAAAAAGACTATTTATTTTGTTTCATCACCTTTAAAACTACATTTTTAACTATCCTGGAAGAACAAGAAATGCAGGGGTCATCCTGTTCATTGGTTGATCTAAATTCTCCCTTAAACATAAGAACAAAGAAAAAATTAACTCAGATGATAAGCCCCCTACATGAAATTTAGGAGCTATAGTTGGAGAATAATGTACTTGAACCACCTTCATTCAATGATCATTGATCCTCAGTTTTTGATCTGCGATCCATCGAAATTCAACGACGTTTATTGTTAGAAAATGGAAGGAGAATAGTGAAGCTCTGATAACATTGTATCATAACCCATCCCTTGGGGCCCATGTCTTGACTACCCAAACCCTCTTCCCATAGGCAAGGGGTTGTGATTGGCACCAAGTAGGCATATACTTATGTTTGAGTCATTTTCCACAAGTACCTATACAAACGTATCCATATCGAAGGAAATGATGAAACTGAAAACACTAAGTAAACATGGATGAAAAACACTAAGAAAACACACTCATAGTATGGTAGAAAACTAAAAGAAAATGTTTTATAATACATGCTCTTGAAAATTTAAAAATAAATATACACGTCCCTAGAAGACAAACACAGAAAACAAACCCGAAGGGTAGGTATAGAAACAACTTTCTGAAGTTGTAGAAACCCACATCATCTGTTGGTTTAGTTTTAGAACCACATTTCCCTAGTCCATCAAGGAATCCATCAAAGGATTGATCATCTGTACAAGACATGAAATATAAAGGAAAATCTCTTTCTGTGGTAAGAATAACAATACTCACTGGGGACCCCAAACAACATATCTATAGAATAATGAAAAAAACATGGAATCACACAATGTATACCACAGAGAAGAGAACTTAAAAATAAACCCAATAGACTACATGAAAAGGTACATTAAGTGTATCCTATAAGAGGTATAGTAAATAGAGTCACTAGAAATATCTCACACCGTGTATAGTTTTATGGTACATAAAAATGATTTTCGTTAGAATCCTCCATAATAATATGTAGTAACACATGGTGAATTGGTATCAATGGAGTGTAGGTAACACATGAAGTGTTGGAAACAAATTAAATACAGGTATCACATAGAGTGTAGATAATACATGTAGTGTTGGTGCCACATATAATGTAAGTAACACATGTAGATTCATCAAAGAACAGTGTACCTGCACCCATGAGGGATAGGGGAGTACCAACTAAATCTTGGTATAAAAAAATTATAGTATCTTTCCCTTGGAATATGGGAGGTGGGATTGGGTTAGTCACGGCATTGTCCATTGGGAATGCGATGTGATATTAAATCAGAAAATGATATATTTTCCATATGTGAGGTTAATTCATGGTTGAGGAAGTTCTTCCTCATGAAGTACATAAGTGATGTACCAAACAATATAAGGATCAATATATTGTGTGAGAGATGCAAGAAGATACTCAGTATAAGTCGAGGTACTTACATTTAAAAAATAATCATGATATTAGTATTGTAAATTCAATGATAATATTTTTTCTACTTTCACATGTTATAAATATTTCTTAGGAAATGTGTATTGAGACCCAATAGGAAAGATATGGAATCTTGAATATCCCATATGCCTCATCCATATGATCTATCAAGTATTCTTGGTTAGGTATGAGGATTAAAATTTATTATTCACTGATAATGATTGGAATTCGTCAAAAAATATGGTTTTACAAGAATTGACAACTATAAACACTCTCCGTAATAATCTGAGGTGATCTAAGGATATTTATTTGCTGAATGGAGTTGATTATGAAATTTTAATTATGATTTATCTATATTCATGCTTTTAAATATATCATAATGATCTAAATTTTCAATAAGGATAGTATTTTATTTTACTATAGGCTTTGCGAGTTGGCCGAGTTCAAAGAATACACTTGTCATTAATTCTATATCATATTACGTCTATATATTGAATTTCCATAATTCTAAGTAAATAGTTATGATACACAACTTTTTTCACGATCTTATTATGGCACCCATCCGTAATAAGGATCCTATAATAGTTTCGTATGATAACAGAATTGTAATATACGTATTCAAAGAGGAATCATCACACCAAAGGGAAAAGAACATGAATCACAAGTTTTATCTCATGATGAATTTTCCTATTTTGGAGAAGTTATGGGGAGGGGAGTTTCCATTGAGGAAGAAATGACATACCCCTTAAGAATTCATTTATGTTTGCAGAAAAATGTGTATCAGGTTAGAGATCGTGGTCTGAAAGATATTTCTAGTTATGTCTAGATAATGTGTGAGTCTATTGTACTTGGTTGTATAGAACACAATAATTATACTCTACAGTTAGAAGTTACATTTTTATATTCTCAAAATATTCTAGGAATCAAATAAAAAAAGATCATATATTTTAGTATTATTCATAAACTAGATACATACTTGAATATCCCATTACAATTGAAAACAAAATATAACACAATATATTTTCATCTTTAGTATCATCGTTCCATCTAGAATAACCCTGAATATAAATTATAATACACATTATGGTATCATAGGGAATGAAACATAATAAATAGGGGTGGTCAAAAACTCAATAAGGGTATGTGGACAATGGATGATAACTTAAAAAAAGAATAATAAAAAAGGGATGAAAAATATCTGAATTACCTTCCATTCAATAAATTAATTTAGAATAATATTGAAGGAATAAATGATGGACAGATAATTTCATTTAAATAAACAATGATTGTGATAATTAACAGTGGATATTATAAACAATTGTATAATCACATATTATTTCAAAAAATAAAATCACAGTGAGGGGATTCATAATGATTGACATCATTATCATATTATCACAGCCTATTACCATAATGTTTAAAACATTTACTAAAACCTAATTTATTTTTCTGAACTAATACATCTAATGAGACCTACAGATGCATTGATGAGTTACATAAATATGGGACCTACCATAAATTAATAATTCCAATGAATTTTTATATGAATGTTGTGAAACATAATAAATATAAACATTCATATTGAAATAATAATTCCCAAAATGGAAATTAATAAACCAATTAATAAACGTAATTAGTGACCATATACAGTGATATGGTAATAAAATTACACAACTCTTATCAAAATTATGATAAAACACTGGTAGAATATTAATGATGGTATCAAATATAAATGTACCTAGTATATCATAAATAAAATAAAGGGTTGATGTCATTGATGAATAGAAATACCATTTAAATTTTATTACAAATATTCTTGTGGGAAAAATTAATTTCTTTTTCAAAATAATATTCATAAAATTCGATGCACACAAAAAAAATTCAAATAATTTACCTTTAAAATAACCTTGTAAAATGACAAAATAATATTTCAAACATTTAGTTTTTATTGATTTAGAATATTTTGTTTATTACATTCAAATTACAATAAATATTCCTTTAATATTTTCAGTAAAAACCAAATGATCGTTATTTAGAAATAAATTAAGAATCATATAATTTTTTAAAATTTGAATGAAATATAAATATTTATTTAAAAAATAATTATATAATTTCAAAAAAAAATTAATTTTTTAAAAAAATGTTTTTTTAAAGAGTATTTTTGTCTGAAGAAGAACATAATGTCAACATTTCTTAAAAAATTCATAATAATTTTATTTATTAAAGATAATAAAATCATAATATTACATGAGAGGTAAATGAAAAACTATATAAATACAAGATTAATTATTTTAATTGGTGATACATCAAAATATTTTATCATCATAAATTTAGTAATAAATGATATAGATAAATGATGAGATTAGAAAGTGATAAATTTTCACATTGGAATCTTATGATTCATAATGCTCATGAAAAAATATGTTCAAATTAAAATTTATATACCATGAAATTAATGGTATTCATGATATATCATATCAAATGATTAGTATATAAACCAAAATAAATTAATAATTGGTGAAAATGGAATATTTCTCATGAAATTAAAAATATGATGAGAAATTTGTACCATAGTTTCAAAATACATCGTATATGTGAGAACCACATATATTAAAAATATTGGATCCTTTTAAATGTATTTTAAAAAATAATCAATTATTTGAAACCATTTGTTTTATACTATGTTTCTTTTATATCTCGTTTTTATAAAATTATTTTTTAGAATCAAGGTTTAAGGTGATAATTCTGTCCTTATTCTTGAAAGTGTTTTTAAGAAATTTCGATAATTATATATATATAATCGTCACATAATATATAGATAAGTATCCATTTTATATTTAGTATATATATTCATTATATATGTATTTATAGTAATCTATAAATATATTTATAGAATATATATTAAACCATTCATATAGATGGTAGGTTATATTCATACATGACCATTGTTTCCATTTTTTCCACAGATGGAATAAATTTAAAATTAAAATTAATTAATCATTCCATAACCATTATTATTTCATATATATCACGTATATTAATAAAATATATACTTATTACCATCCATGTTAAAATAAAATAAAAAAATAATTCACATTGCTACAAGGATGTGATGGTCCACACATATACATGAGTGAAATTATTATTTTTCAATTGATGGAAGGGTTGTATGTTAGATGTTATATTATATTTTTATATGTTTTCTAATTCTATAAATATCAGAAATGTTTTTTTTCTTATACAACCTTCAATGTAATGAACAATAAAAAATGAATCAAACTACTTTGTGATACGATATTATTCCACACACATGCACGATGTTAATATCCCTCACAAAATGGTAATTAAGAGGTTATAAGTGATATAATAATTATAATATAGTAATAAATTAATGTGTATAATATATATGATAAATACATCATTATATCCACCCTTGAAATTTGGTGATAGAAAACAGATCACATTGCATCTTGAGGCATAAGTCTTCGAATCACACAATCAATGATTTATTTTCTCATTTGTTTGATGTGGAGATAGATATGTGTAATGAAATTAACATAATAAAATATAATATATGTGGTATAATTGATTTATTATATTATCATTTTTATGATGATTTTAATGAATAAGATGATTAAATAAAAGAAATATTAATTTTTATTAATTCTAAATCTTCTGTAGAGATTCGCTTTAGGTTTCTTCCAAAATCCTTTATATGAGTGCTAAATCGTCAAAATAAGGCCTCTAGGATTTGGTTTACAAATATTGGAAGATATCAGTTCCATTATTGGATGAAAAAAATACTTTTTTATATGTGTAGATGGTAGGAGATTGGGTGGCCATTTAATACTGGAGGAGAGGGAAGAATTGTTCTTCTTGAAAAGATACAGTTATACCCACATTTATACAATTAAATAATCCTCTAAAATGGAAAAAGTATTTAAATATTAATAAAAAAGGAAACAATTATAATTTTACCAAATTATAATATATATTAATATCATTAATAATATAAATTCATAGGTAGTTGTAAAATATATATATAATTTTCACTATTCAATAAAAAATTAAGTTGTTTAAAAATATATCAAATATTAATTATAGGATAACATTGACATGTTTATTGTATAAATTATGTATATTTTATCAAATAAATATTCCAAAATTACAACAAATTTGTTTTAAATTATGTGAACAATGTGTGACTTAACTGACTTTGTGAAAAAGTTTATTTTACATTGATTTTTCGTTCAAATGATTATTATTTTATTTATAATCAATATATATCCATTAAATTTATTTTGTACTTGTTTAATCCATATATTATTAATAACATTGTTATTACTTTTAATACCTCATAATATAATAGTTTGGTTATAACAATATTCTATATTAGGACTCTCTAAGACTCGGGGTTGCATGTTCAATAATATATTGATGAAATTGAATTTATTAATCAAGAAATACATTACAAAGTCTCAAAGTATTAAATTCCCTTATAATGATGGTGTGGGTTACCAAGTACCCAATTAAATACAAGATTCATATTTTAATATAAACTTTATCTTAATAAGAGAGAATGTTAAATGTGATGGTCATTTGGAATAATACATAATTATGTTTCCAAACAAATGAAAATTGGTGGTATGTGAATATATAGACATGGATTAAAATCATAAAGAATTTTTTAATGTGACATAAATAACAGATTATAAAAATGTTGGTGATCCAAATAATATTAGTGACTAGAAAACTATAAAATCAGTAATGGGTGAAGAGGCCATTTGATTCATCCGAAATTCATGTAATATGATTAATTATTTGTTTCATGATCCATTTAATAATGATGAGAATTTTTTTACTATCATAAAATTAATCTCTATAATATAAACATACATTATTTCATTCTATTTCATTTACACAATTCCAAACATTGTTTTTTGGTTAATGAAATTCCAACATCATTTCATACCCTATGAAATGAATATACCAAAATACTTTTTTATGCCCAAAATCACTAATAATAACTTTTAATATATAATAATTTCAATGAAATAATAACAACGACATCATATATTATTTTCCAAATCCAAAATGTTTTCGATGAGTTATTCAGTACCAACCGAATTTTATCCTCGTTAATTCCATAAATTATTAAAATTAGTACCATTACTATATATATATACCCAAATTTAATGGCACAAAATTTATAAGGATGGTCACTAATCAACACAAAATAATATTCCCTAGAGAATATAATATGCCTTTTAATGGCTTCTTCGAATTATGTGAGGTCCTTGATCAACATAAAATATTAATAAAAACTACATTCCCCTTTAATTTTTTCTACCCTTATTCCTAAAATAAAATATCAAATTATGAAATTTATTTAATAGTTCATAAAATAGAGTAAACTCCAAATGAGATGGAATTAACCATCAATAGAATAAAAAATTTCATCATCAAAACTGCTATACCATAAAAATATAATTATATATCAACATCATGAACTTATTAAGGGTTATTATCCATAAAACATGTGATTTACAAGAAGTCGATATTTCCACTAAATCGATTTTCATGGTCAGTTTTACAATTCAAAATTTTCTCTCTAATTCATTATGGAAGAGTGGTACATTAAAATACTAATATATTTCCCGAATCGTATAACCAGAATTTCATTGATAGAAAATTCTTATAATATAATTTATTAATCCAATCACAAAAAAATTAACCATTACACTTCATTTTTTCTAATAACAATAAGTATACATTTATCCCTAAACATTTTTTGATAAATATTCCTTTAATGATTAGTGAATTTATTTGTGTAGTTCTATATCTTATTAGATTAAATGTATTAAACATTTGTAACAAATTTTATCCTATTTTTTTATGAAAAAGGTTTCATTTCTCTCTAAACAAATAAAAAACTCCACATCCATTCGAAAATATATCCTGGTGATCCATTCCACAACTATTATACATTGTAAATCAATTTCTTCCCTTATTATCTATCTCTATTTTGGTCTTCAATGATTCTATTAGTATGATTTCCATTGAGTCTATAATAAAAATTTAATTATTTCTCTGTATTCATATTACATGATATTATGTCCTCATTTGATGATACTATTTTGGAGAATGATTCCCTTAATAATATTAACATAAGAACAATAAAGAAATGATTATACCAACTCTAATGATTACATACATTGATATCATTCACATTACTTCTACAAAAAGATATTTATAAATAATATAATACACTATATTAGATCATAACAATATAAAAAGAAATTTATAATCCCAAAAATATTTAAATATTTAAAAAATTAATAATTTATGAATGGATTATCTCATAATAATAAACATGGTTTCAATTATATTGTTTTCATACTAGAAACATATATTTATATCCTTAATAAGGTTTTTTAAATAAAATTAGAATTATCATAATCATATCCCATAGTAGTGTGAACCCATGTGCACTATAAAGCACATTTACATGTATGAAATAATGATCATGTCAAGGATGACATTAATTTGTAGAATTTATTACCCTTAAGAACATATTTTATATAACTACGTCTAGGTGTACTATAAAAATATGTGTTTCTAAAATAATTAGATTGTTTGATTCAAGGATAGATCAAGTAAATGATGAATGAGGAAAAAATAGATCAACATAAATATATAGGGTTTTAAAATAGTATGTACAAAGGGGGTTCAATCTAATAATTTTAACTCACATAGGGGGAAGAGAGGACAATCTTGATAAGATTGTAAGATGAACTCCCTGGGTGGTCATGGAAATAAGAAAATTAGAAAAAAACACATTTCCTGGTGTCAATGAATTCCATGTGGTTACATGTGAATTCATTATATCTATTTACATAATTGGAGATAGACTTGAGGAATAACATGATACATGTAGTGAAACTGAAATAGTAGTGTAATTCATATCAATTGAAAAAAAGATCAGTATTTTTTTGACTACATATTCTGATACTAGTATGTAACCCAGTAGCATCTTCATGATGAGATTCTCCACTTTCAATGTAAGAATATAATGATGTAATAACTGATCCCCTTGAACCATGACCAACTCTTCCACCATTAATGATACCTGTAGACTATGATGAATAAAAATTGGGATTAGGAAAAAAATTATGAAGGAACTAGTTGATCTACTAGACCTCATCGGTACTAAGGGAAGTGTGTTAGTGGGATCTTATAGAAAATAGTGTTTTGAGGGAGGGAGAAGATTCCTAGTTATTTATAATATGGGAATGATGAACCTATATGTTATTTATTTAGTAATAAATGTTTGATCTTATGAATAAGTTTTCTTTATGTTTTTTAATCTTATATTATTGGATACACCAAATTCTAGGTGAGAGAATAATATTCAATTCCTTCTTCTTGGGAGAAAATTTTCCCACTGAATGAAAAAATAGATTATGTAAGTATACCCCTAATAGAGAATGATAAGGAATTATAGTGAAAATGACGAAGCTATTAAATTTTGTGTGTTCCTAATTTCCTAAAAAAAATAGGCAATTCAAGGTCTATTCCTTGCGTCACAACTATTAGTGAACCTCTATGTGAGGTTAACACCCATATTCTTGATGTTCTCAACTACGATAATTTTTTTTTTCTGAAATTCATTATGATAAATTTAAATCTTTTTGGATTATATATACACAAAAATACATCTCCCTTGTTGTCCAACGTATTTTAATTAATTTTCACTATATCGATGTATTTCACATAGAAGATTCCTGATTAAGTGCCTGTAAAAATGCAATTTTCTGGAACAAATGTCAGAAAAATGAGATTAAAAAATCTCGACGGTTATTGTAAAAGAAAAATTTCATGAAACTAATGTATGAAGTATCATTCATAAATGTTGTGTTAAGTGTTGCAAATATGGGAATTCTGAATTTTTTTTGACCTAGTTCTGGTGCCTTTTATTATTATCACCACAACTGAAGATCAAACATGTATAGAAATAAAGAGACTATAATTTAGGTCTATGCATGATCCATAAATAAGATGAAATCCCGTTTGTTATTTCTATATAACTCATATACATATCTATCAAAACACTACTAGAGACCAAACCTCCATTAAGAATCTCCCATGACAGTTTTTTATGCAGACATTCTAGTATGCATGAGATGATGCTAACATTAATTCAACCCTCCTTCAAATACCTTATTATCCTATCCAATAACACCGAATGTTGTTTTCTATTGGAATCGGAATCCGAAATAAATAAAGTTTGTATTTTTTGGATAGAAATGAATCCTGAAAAAATCATAATAATTTAATGAGTGTGTATGGGGATATAAAAGAAGATTATATTAACCATATTAATTATACCACCATGTATATGATATGGGTTTTCAATTTCTTATTTCTTCTAGTAATCTTATTCACAATCACATCCATGTGGTTATTATGATGTTGTCTTGGTGATGTTCATTTTCCAAGATTTCCTAATGGAATTTTTGTTCTACGTACTTCTATTTTGATATCAAATTTATTGACAATCCTATGCGAGAATTAGTTGTTATTGATGATGATACTTTTCTCACAACTTATAAATTGTCCACTTCACAGAAAATATTCATCCAGGATCATTTTAGAACATTTAAAGGATCATTACAAGAAATAAAAAAATGGTAATGTAATCCGCATATATGAGATGGTAAATATTTCATGAGTGATACCTCCAATGATAGGGTAGGATACCTTCCATCAAGATTTACCTGATATTGAATCAAATAAGTTTATATTGATTAAGGACAAACAGTCCTAGGGGGAATGTAAATTCATGACATTGCCTATGGATTTATATAATGAATCCACAATTAATCCTCCTGATGGAGATGATAATCCATGAAGAAATGATACACCAAAACATTAGTTACGATGAATGTGTAAGGAATCCCATGCATAAAATCAACTTAAAAATGATGTTACATTGACATTTTTAATAATTATTATCCATGACTGTATTTATAACAAATTATATCCAATAGACTTTTGATTTATATTACTAATCACATTCTAGGCTAGGTCTATATAACCTTGTATAATTTTTTCCTTAATGAAACCATACAATAAATTCGAGATCTAGGGAAAATTGTGAAAGGAAAATATTTTGTGGATCCCACAAGATTGATCCATATAATAACCAATTACAAATACTAATACATATTTATTACTGTAGTAAATATGGATATTTAATATTTTGGATAATCTCAAGAGTATTTTCTTAAGACACTAAAGGGAATAAACTACTAAAACATAAATAAAACAAAACATTCACTAGTCACAACTCCACTAGATCCTCAATCAATTCCTTCTATAGGATTTAAGCTGTCTTCACAATCTCTATTTTGGTTTCTTATATGTCTTAAATGTAGGGAGACCAATTAATGTAACGTGACTATGTTTAACCTTTATTTTTTTAGTTTTTTCTAGGAATTCATATCCTTAAACTACTAAAACATAAATCAAACAACTCATTCACTAGTCACAACCCCACCAGATCCTCATTCAATTCTTTATTTAGGATTTATGTTGCCTCCACAATCTCTATTTTGATTGATTACATGTCATAAATGTAGGAATAGTTATTAATGTTACATTACTATGTTTAACCTTTATTTTTCATAACTTTTTTGGGAATTCATATCCTTAAAATCACATATGAATGATTATTAAAAAACTAACCCACCACTCGATTATATCCCATGTTATTTGAAAATAGATGAGATAAATGATGAAAAACTATTTTTTAATTATCATAATATGTCATAAAAATAATTTTGGATTTTTTTGAATGTCTAAAAAAATAATGGGTTACCATTAAACTATAATAGGTAAAAACAGAATGATAGTTTGAAAGGCACCAGTCATGTTTACCCCAGGTATGTCAGCACACTTTTTGTACATTTCACCAAGTGAAGTGATATCATAAGTACCCCATGACTAGGAATTTTATTTGGACAACAAAAGATAAAAAACCATAAATAATATTATGAAGAAAATTAACTCCTCTATTATAATCCATTAGATACAAAAAAATTTGGAATCCCCACCCATAAGCCATGATTAAAATACCAGGTTGATAGAACCTAGGTAATCCCACAAGGCTTCTCTTACCTGGGCATCTCATTTCATTGAAAAAAGGGATTAAGCATGGTTATTTCATGATGTAATTTTAGTAGTATCAAATTGATCATAATCAGATATTATATCCAATAAAATTATGGGTTTCAAAAATATCATAATATAATTATTCTTTATATTGGCATTCATGAAATCAGACACCATCTTTGTACATGCGAACTATAACATCCTAGACAAACACTTCATTTGTTAAAGAACTACTACTAGAGAGGAATTATTATTATGATGTCGCATATAGATCAATTCCATTTTAACTATAGAACCCATGTATCAATTGTTGAAGATGAAGAAAGAGATAATCGATGATGGATACACATAATATTATCCTTGGGTGTTGTGGAATATTTCATCTAATAATAAGATCAGACCACGATGTGTTTGGACTATGAGTTGGTGTAAAAACTTTCATTGAGAGGAAATGATGGTGATTATAGTGAAATAAATAATTATTGAGAAAGGGGTATTCCCACCTCGATCCCATGTACTCATAATGGGAGGGAGGAACAAATGATGAAGTAATGGAATGATGTATGTTATTATATAATGTGGTTGTGAGGAAGGAATGACCAGTGACTAAAGTGGTTCTACATAAACATCATAAAATTTAATTCTATTGTCCATGATAATTAAATATTTTAGATCATATGATAATGAACTGTATATCAGTGGGAAATATCCCAACAATTAACTTGATGTTCTAGGATCCCATAGGCATGATTTGTGAGAGGGGTAAATGTTGATTTTGATATCCTTATAATGAATATGGAGTTCTGTAGAATAACATGGAGGAAAAAAATACTGACCAACTATAGATACAAAGGGAGTCAGTGGCCTAAAATATAGTAGAGCAAGGAATTTAGGATCTAAGGCATCTAATACACTACTAGAAAGTTACACCATCTCCGTGGATATTGATATGGGTTGGGGATGAAATTGTTGTAGGTTATTCATACAAGCATAGAAATAAACATCATCCATATTTATTCAGCCTAGAATGGAATTTCTTGAACATGGTGGTCGAGAGATCACACTTTTATTCAAATATGTTTATTGATGAAAGATAGAACCATTATAATAATTTCTTCGATAGAACAATAAATAATTACACTGATGGTGATAGATAATGTATAACCTTGTAGGTGATGAATAGTAAATAACATTATTTCAAAACTCCAATTCCTCAACAAAAAAGTGGTTCCTCTCCAGAAGGGTCTTGGAGATATCCATATCAACATATACCAATTCTCTTAAATCTTACTCAAGTATAACATTGAAATCATCCAATCATACAGATTAATATAAAAATTCCTCAATGTATTTTAAGAAGGATTCATTTTTTTAATATTAGGGTATGTCCCATTAGGTTGATCCATTCAGCCACATTAGGGGGTTCCCTACACTTGTGAACTTCTATCAACCTGTAGTAGGGGAAGAAGCTCCAATAACCAAATGATCTGGTACATCTTCTCCCTGATTTAAATATATACTCTATATACTCCAATATGATTCAAAACAACATTTGATTTAGAACTGAAATCGTAAATCAAGACTCTAAGAATCAATTTGAAAAAAAACATTGGAAGATAGAATATGATGGGGTTTTCATACGAAAATTTTCCAATATCATCCACTTAAGAATATCCATTGCTTCATAGAAGGAAGAATCTGGTACTATATAGGCTAGTTAATATCCTTATAAGTATCTAATCTTCATATCTAGGGAGATATTAGGGAAGAAAAAGGTTTGCACCATATGCGAATAGAGAGGGTAAATAATGTAATCGTTGAAGTAAGTTGTGAATAGTCACGATGAATCAGGGGTGAGGGAGCCCGTCAAAAAGTTGATTAAGAAATAATACTAGTTTCAGCAAGATAGGTGGTTCCTCTATCAGTGAAACATGTAATGAATATTAAATAGTTGGAAGAAAGAAAAAATCAGGAAATTCACATAAAAAATTATTTTCAAGTTGGAGATAATAGTCATGAACTAAGCATCATTTTTACAAATAGGGATTAATTTTTAGGAAACACCACATAATAGAAAACCTTATGAAAATTTAAATATGTTATTCTATAATAATCCTCAATATTTGTTTTACGGTTATTTTAATTAATATATATTTCAATAAATCAATTCCCCAAGGTTTCTCCAAAACTTTATATTCTTACAACTAAAAAAAACCTCAATTTTGTATCCCATGGTCAGTGGTTACATTATTACTTTAAAAAATGATATAGGGAATATCATTATAAAGTAAAATATTGTTTAGTTATCATGGAAAACAATATACCTTCATTAATCATATGTTAAAATTGTGAAAAGTAACATATATTGTTTTTAGAGTGTACACTTATTTCATATAATATATATATATATATATAATAATATATATCATGGAATCCATGGGAATGATTTATAAGAAATGGGTGAGCTGAAATACCCACCTATATAATGCGTACAGAAGAAGCATCCATGAAAAAATAATAATAGTCATTATAGAATGTTAAATAATTGAAATGCATTACATTATATAAATTACATGAACATAATATGGATGTAATTAATGATTATCAAATAAATTAATATAAATAATCACATTAGCCAAAAAAATAATTAACATTATATCTAATAGAATAATCACCTGGAACATCAATAACTAATCTCGTAATTATGGAATATATAATGATGAGAATCATAATCATACTATATGACCATTCTAAAGACGGTTTAAAATAATTGGTAAACACTAATTTAATTTCTCAAAATGATTTTCCTTATAGGAAATAATGATGAAGTGAGGGGACATTATTGTAATATAGAATTATATTATATATTTTTTGTATAATTTTTATGAACAACTATACAATTAATTAAATTCACACCTATATATTGAAAATGTATAATGCCTTTTAAAACATGAAAAAACCTAATGGTTTTATAGTAAACAACATAATATCCCACAAATCATTTCATTACTACCATTATTCATAAGAATGTCATACATAATACATTTATTAATAACATGAGGAATGTATACATAAGAAATAGAAAGAATAGATTATTGGTAAGGGTAATGAAATGGTATTCATAAGAATAACATCATAATGAGGGTTTCGAACATGCCCATACCATATAAATTAATGGTCATTATCTTCATTTATTGGATAAATATCAATAGTTCATAAGACATGAATTAGAAGATAATAGAATAACATGATTCACAAGAGAATACCAATGTTATAATACATAAATTTTTGTTTTACACTTAATCATAGAAAATATTATGTCAATTCTACCCATGAATATATTCATAACATGATAGGCATGGGGTAAAAATTGGTGTACATTCGTTGTTGTTGGGATTAAATCATGTGTACTATATTTTGTTTTTGTGATAACCTCACATGTACCTCTTGATCACATATAACATTAATAATTACATACATAGTTTGATACAATTATAAAACCCTCCCATGACATGATAAGAATCATAGATATGTATGAATAAAAGAATATAATAAATTCATCATTGTAGAATCTATGAAGCATAATTAATAATTTTATAATAAATTTATAATGGTATAACAATTGGAAAAGAAATAGGTTTTATAAATACCTTTTCATTATAAAAATAACTTTTACTGATTAAATGAAAGACTAGTATCTATGGATGATATAGCATGTGAATCATAGGTAACAAAAAAGGATTTCTTCATTGAAGGATAATGAGTTTGATAAAAAAACCTAAGGAATGTCCATCGAGAAACAAAAATTTACATGAAAATAGATTTTCAAAATAGAAAACAATTTTAAAATCCTTTTATTGGAAAATAAACTTTGTTACAAATAATAGATTCTTTAATAATCTTTTACAACATTATGTGAGGAAAATATCTATTCAAATTTAAAAAATTACTTCTTAAACCATACATTATTTAAAATTAATTTTTATAAATTTAATTTAATTATTATAAAGAAATTATTGAAAAAAAAATTATTGATTATGATAAATGTATTTCATATTGTACATGTTAAGACAATGGTTCTGTTCATATTTTTTTAAAATAAAAAATGTATTTTTTTTGTAAATTAGATGAATATTTTTTTTAAATGTCAAACCTGGGAAACAATTAATTTACTAAATAATTGTATAATGTTAAAAAATAGAAACATTTTTTTTAGAAAAACAGTGTTTTTGTGAAAAAATAGTTTTTGTATGGGGTGAGAGATAAAATCATTTTTTATTAAGTACATTTTCTTCACTTATTTTAAGTACAAATGTGTGGGAATAAGATAACATTACAACGAAATATCATGAATGACTAACGGAGAATAATAATTAGGATTTTTATGGGAGATGGATTTTAAGATTTCAACGTCTGAAACAAAATCACAAAGAATCATTCTAGATAATGTTATTGTAGAATAAAATAATTTCCCCATTATTAACATTGATTCATAACCCCGTTAATAAGTAATGTTAAATAAAAAATATAATACCATTATTATAAACCATTTAGTGATTTTAAATTAAAAAGAGATGTATATTTACCCCATAATATTAGATAGGTTCATAAAATATCATATATGTCAAATGTGATATATATAAACCTCATTAAATAATATAGGTGCATAAGATATCATAAGTCTCAAAGAAGGTAAATTATGACAAAGACACTCTACTATAAGTCTTCAAATTGTTTGTAATCATTAAAAACTTCATTATAAAAAATATATCATTTTTATAAATATATTATTGAACCATTATTTTATATATATATACCATATCATATATGAATTACTACCAATGTTTTTTTAACCATTTATTTACAATTCCATGTTAAATTTGTTGTTCTGGCAATAAAATCATTATTTTGAATGTATGATTTGTTTTTTTACTTCTGGTACTCTTAATTTGATCATTTTTCAGTCAAACACATAATTTTTATAGTGATATAAATATAATATATATTAGTTGTAATTTTATTTAGATTAATCAATAAAATATATAAATTAGAAATTAAATACACTATTCATTGAGATGGTAGGTCATACATAGCAATGAATTTTGATTCCATCTTATCGAAACATTGAAATTAAAAACAAAATTGCTATTTTATCATTAATTGATAATTTTTATGTCATATATATAACATTTTTTCATTTAAACTATCCTTTTTACCTTTAATGTAATGTGTAAACAAATCAAATTTCTTCATGAGGAGGTAGTGTGCCATACACCAATGAAACATCATCATATTCAAACAAAATGGAAATTGAGAACGTATTCCTGATATTATAATTACATAATAACAAAAATTTCATAAATATAATATATGAACAATAATGAAATTACTATTCTCTTCCGTGAGAGGTGGTAATTGAAAAACGAATGACAAAAGTTCTAAATATTTAATTCTATCATACAAAAAATGATGATTACATTACTAATGTGATAGAATGGGATATGGTTTTTGGTAATTCCATTATCATATATATATAATAGTTAGGTTATTATATCATTATGGTTTAATAACAATTATTGAATGTGGAGAACGAAATAAAATTAAAAAGGTCAATGAAAAATGTAACCTCTTCCTCTGGTATCCTCTTTAAGATTGCACCAAAATCGGTCTTAAGTTATAATCATTCCTAAAATAAGGATAATAAGATTATATTGGGGAATATGAAAATTTATTTGGTCTAATATTTTATAAACAATTTTTTTATGTTCTAATAGGATATGATAGTTGGAGACCATTAATAAATGAGGATTATGGTACACCTGTAATTTTTCAAAATAATAGGATCTCCACACATTTTCCACATTGAAAAAGATCCAAAATTTAGTATTATCAATAATAATATATTATAGGTTCTAAATATTTTCCTAAAATATATTTGTTATTGATTTTTCCTTTTTATGAACTAATATTTTTAGTATATTCCTTGGTAAACATATTTTCATCTTATTCCCAGAAATTAACATTTTTTCACTTTTCACTATTTATTTTGGTAAGACCTAAAGTTTACCTTATTAAATAATATATATGATGCTCATTTAAAATATGAAATCCATTTTTAAATTAAATTCGGTAAATTTAATAAATTTAATGTCATGAACTAGATATTATATGCAATTTTTTTATTCTATAGAATTAACCCGAGTTTGGAAAAATTGACATTGCATGATTCTGATGCCCAGAATAAATTTATGAACTTTTTTTAAGGTACGTTGAGTAAAAAAATGAGCATTGTTTTCTATATATTGAACTGGTACTCAAATTAAAAATCTGAGGTCTTCATTGAATCTGCAGTGCCATGATTCACATCAGAGATGTTTCACTTCAACCGTAGTAGGTCTGACGAAAAAGATATATTTTGGACATTTTATAAAAGAATATATAAAATAACATTGTTATTTTATTCTTTATTTACCTCCAATGGACATAAACTAGTGTGGGACCAGTGATGTGTCATTCCATTAAATGGATTGAACTTTAAAATCTTATGTAACAACGTCGTCGGAAATAAGGAAGGTTCCTAATAAATGAACCCTCACAAATCCCATGAGCTTCATACACCCTCCCCCTCTCCTATTTATATGGAGCTTGGGAAGAGTTATTGTCACTACTTAACCATACAACGATGTGTTGATAATGTTCCGCGACACAAAATCGTTGGAGGATGGAGCCGGTTCGAGTGGGCAGTGAAGGTTGACACCGAACTGATGGACGACATATGAGTGGCGTCGTTGGGCTCTTGTTGTGAGAAATATGAACAACAACAAACTTCATCATTCGCGGTCATTCTCCATCATTCAGGAGGTAGGGATTTGGTTTTTCGTTCAATTTAAGTGATTATTGAATCCTATAATCCTCCCTCATTATTACAAGTTAACACGGAGGGCGCAGGGCCAAACGAACCCATCTCAGACCCTCGGCTACATTGAAACCCTTACATTCTCTATAGAAGACTGCCGATGTAGTGGCACTGACCATCCATGATGGAGGCTGTGCTCCATCACATGCTTCATGAGGAGACAGTGGTACTAAGTCGTGGATGTTAGCAGAGCAGTCGGCACCGGATGGCCATGGAGGAGGTGCGACGCGATGTCGCACGCCTTCAGGGAGAAAACCGCCACACCACGAAGCCACATCGGTTGGAGAAGGAGGCCGACACACAGGACGAAAATGGAAGAGGAGGGAAATGTGGCCAGAAATACACTAAAGGATGCGGGCCGAAGGTTTTCCTCTGTAGCGGTCCAAAGGGGGTTGCCGACATACGGGACGACTGCGGGTGGCACAGTGACGCACCGCTGAACGCCGCTGGAGAAGGTAGTTGGCACCATCCTTCCACGACAGTAGGTCGGACCCGCTCCAGCGGATCCCACATGCCATATGGTAGCACCACATGGCACCGCTGCTGTGGATAAAATTGAATAGACCTCACAGAGGTTCAAGAATACCGAGGGTAACTCACCTAGGTGGTGGCTAGGATGGCCCCCACCATAGCGGGCTGCTCCCCCCAGCCATGGGCCACACCTCACGCGGCTGGGCCACCCGATCAGTAGAACGACTGCCCAGTGGGCCCCTGCCAAAGGTACCGCGAGCCCAGTGGTCCACATCCCCATTGTGGGTCAGGCCGCCCTGCCTTGCGGGCCGGGCCATGCCCCCTTATGGGCAAAGTTGGAGAATGACATAGCGGGTTGAGTCCACCATGGCCCAGCCCAGCCAAGTCAGACCCGGAATGAGTTTGGCCACCCGAACTGGGTCGGGTCGACCCAGACTGTTTCGGGAAGGGTTAGACCGAACATGGACCCAACCTGGCCCAGTTTCAATAAAAGGAATTTATGTAGAGATCTGGGCATCCATTTGGAAAACTTTCTATAGAACAGGTACCTTTAATGGGAGAAAATATTATTGGTATACTCCAGTTGAGTTTTGGAGATGGTTGGAGTATGGGCGGGTCAGATCTAACTCGAATCCATCCGGGACCTTGGTACTAAAACAATTATAACTCACAGACCAGATGATAGATTGACACAATGTCTATCTGGTTGCAACCCTAAAGACATCCTATGGGTTACTTAATTTTTTAGCATAGTAGTGTCCATTTTAGGACCGATATCTCGAGGTTATACAAGTGTGAACTCAAGTGCACCGGGTGCGAGGAATCCTGTGGTTGGCTATAACGTGAAGAAAGAACATTGATCCTAATTGTGTCAGCATCTATCGATTATAAGTGGGTCTGTATCTATCATATCATATGTGGGTCAGTGCCCAAAAATCTTGTGCGAGTCCTCAAATAAGGATCTTGTGTGGGCCAAATCATGATTGGGTCATCAGGGGTTATTACATAGCAATATTGTTTGGGTGAGTAGCAATGCTTATTTAAAGAATAAGATGATCTAGCTTAGGACTAATAATATATACATCTATAACAATGTTATACCTAATTGTGTGCTGAGTCGTTACCCATGTTATACATCTTCTTCTTGGTGTTAGCTATGTGGTACTTCTACTTTCGTGGTGTTGTCTTCGTGGTGTATCTTGTGTGGTACTTATACCTTCATGGCGTTACAAGTGTGGTTCTAATACCTTCATGGTGTCACCATTTTGTTATTATTCTATCATTTGTGAGATGAGTCTATCTTGGTAACATAGGTATATGTGTGGGAATATACCTAAGTAGATTTGATGTATTATTCTTCATCCTTTGAGATTGAGGTCTTTCTTTGTGGTATTTTCTTCGTGGAACATTGGGAGACCAACAGGGGTCTGGGGGACCGTAATGGGTATCGTTATAATCACCCCTTCACGAGCTACGCCCACACCTTATTATATCTTGTGTAGATGATGGACAACATTGATTGAGGTTGAGGGAGTCCGAACTGGAAGATACTCAAAGGTGGACCATTTGGAATGATGCGATGTAGGGACTACTAATCGTGAGTCGTACCTACCCTTCATGTAGGATCCTCGGTGGATGATCCTAGAGCTGGTTTTCCTATTTCAGTTTTACTTGTACTTTTTCGTTGGGCTTTTATTCTGACCCCTTTACATTCAACACACTTTTACTACATTAGTTTACTTCGTGGTTTCTTTTGTTGTGTTCTGGGACTATGTGTCTGTACAGGTTAGAAATTCAATTCCTTGCCATTTTAGGGATACCCCTTTTCGATGCTAGTCTCATGAACCTGACCTATGGAAGGTGGGATTTGGGTAGTCATGGCATGAGCCATGAGGGATGGGTCTTGAAAATGTGGTATAAGAGGATTCGGTTCTACCAAATAATTAGGAATCTGATCTTTTATATTTATAAATAGTGTTATGTGTTATGGTTGTGGTTTTCATTTTGGGGAATCCAGTGTTGGTGCGTAGGAAGATGTATCCATACACCAAGACCTCAAATTATGATTTCTGACTTAGGGCATAGAAACACTAATTATGCGTGTTTTTGAAATGTTTTTCATATGAACTCTTTGATTTAGTTCACCATGTATAACTTATTCACCATGGAACACCTATTTTCATTCAGGGTACCACCACATAGACAGCCCGCCAGGATTCCAGTGAGATTATGTGATGACGACCCACTGAGCGATGAGACCTTAGTGTTGGACCCTCTAATGGTGTTATCATTTTCAGGGGGTGTACTAGCAGCACCACTACCCGTATGGTCTCCATTTACACCATTCCGACCAGTAAAGGATGTACGCTGACTAAGTGTATTGATCCAGATTCAACGGTAGAGGCCTCCAAGGCTTTAAGGCTAGATGGACCGCAGGCAGCTAAGGACTGGCTGGAGGCCGTGGCAAATGTTTTTCTCTTAGCTGGGACACTAGTTGATCAGATGGTATTCTTAGCTGACAGTCTCTTCTTGGGAGAAGCTAGGAGATGGTGGAGTCTAACACTACAGATACATGACAAGGTGACCCTCATTTGGGAAGACTTCGAGAGCCTTTTCAGGGAATTGTTCATCCCAGTGACTCTACGCTATGTGTGTATAGAGTACCTGCTACACATACAACAGGGTAGCAAGACTCTGGCCTATTACTCTGTCAGGTTCGCTGATCACTCCTGCTACTCCACTGATATAATACGAGACCCTTTATTTAGGGCCCAGGCCAATGAGAAGGGTCTCTGATGGGGGATCATAGAATCTATTAAATCACTAAGCATACCGACACAGGCTGGGGTGCTACAATGAGAACATTTGTTGGAGAGATTCATAGATAAGATGGCACCGACAACGAGATCCCCCAACGGACGTCAGGTATGGGATTTATCTGTATCAGGCAGTAGGTGGATGACATAGGTTCACAAGTGGTCCACACCTTCTGGTGGGTGACGTCATGATACATGGTCGATGGTGCCGGGCTCATGGGACAAAGGATGTAAGATTAGGATCAATAAGTGCTACTCGAGCGGCGAGCAGGGTCATATGGAACAGAACTACACAACCTGTCGTACGGACAACCAGCAGACGGTCGAGGGACCACCAATGTAGAGGTATATATTTGATCGGGGAGGTCTTTAGGTTTCTGGTAGTAATGGAAGATGAGATGGCCATGAAAAATGTAGTGGATGACAATTCGAGGTTCTACTTCCACCACCTCCAGGTGGTCCACCCCGACCACAAGGAGCGGGTGGACTGGGACGAGTTCAACTCTAGGCTGCTGAGCCCCATGACCATAGTGATCCAGAGATGATTAGTGGTACGATCTATTTCTATAACACCTTATATGCAGTACATATAGACATAGGTTTTAGTCACACATTTATTTACATGGATGTAGTTTAGAGCTCAAAGATTCTAGTGGAGCCATTGGCTCGATCCTTACGGCTAGATACTCATATGGGAGGGGATTCGATGATTGCACACTAGTGACGGTATTGTGATATTACTCTAGGATGTGAGTATTTTAGCTAGGATATTTTAGTAGCGATGTCGAGGCCTTATGACTTCATCTCTAGTATGGACTCTTTATCTACAGTTCATGCTCGGATTGATTATATTATACTCAAAGTGTGGTGTGTCCACGAGGATGGTACCAATTTTTCCATCACCGGCGAGAAGGGATCCCTTGCAGCATAAGATGGAATTACCTATAGGATGGTGCAGCTGATCACACATCAGTTGGTGAGCTATACCCTCAGAGCAGTAGATGTTGAGAGTTCGATCAAACCTATAGTGGTGGACCAGTATTTCTCTATATATCATAATGATATTTTGTGAATCCCTCCACACATAGAGGAATAATTTTGCATATACATGTACCCTAAGACGACACCTATTTGTACACCAGCATTCCCGATGGATCCTACCGAGATTTGTGATTTACATAGACAGTTTGAGGACTTGTAGAGGAAGAGCTTCATAAGGCTAAGTTCCTCTCTATGGGAAACCCCTACTTTCATCAACATGATGGAAGATTCAGTTTTGATACTCTGTGTGGACTACGGGTGCTTGAACTTGGTGATCGTGAAGTTCAAGTATCAACTTCTACGGATTGAAGATCTTTACGATCAGCTGTAGGGAGCTCCTTGGTTTTCAAAGATTGGCCTCAACTCATGGTATGAGACACAAATGTGAATAAGACAGCCTTTTGGTGTCGGTATGGCCAATTTAAATTCTTCGATATTCCATTCAACATGACCAATTCCCTAGAAGTGTTTATGAGACTCTTGAATAGGAGCATCCCGCCATAACAAGATCACATTGTGGTGGTCTTCATCAAAAAAATCATCATGTACCCAACATCATAGTAGGATCAAGCCTACCATCCGAAGATAGTACTGGATACACTCCAAGAGAACCGGCTTTATTGTATGCTCTTGAAGTTCTAGTTCTGGATATGAGATGTCCACTTTCTGGGACATGTTATCTCGGAGGCCATAGTTGCATTGGATCCAATGAATATAGTGGTTTTGCTTTCGTGGGATCCACCCAAGACTGTGAACGAGGTGAAGAGTTTCCTGGGGTTGGTTGGATATTACCGGAGAATTGTTCTTGACTTTTCTAAAGATGCAGAACCCTTTGCAGCATTGAAAAACAAGGGACATCCCTGCATATGGTCGGAGAGATTCCATCAGAGTTTTCAGATGGTGATGTAGTTATTGAAGAGTTCCCCCATCTCGAAGCTAACATGAGAGGGAGTTCGGTATGTAGTCTAATGTGATTCATCAGTGACCGGAAGTGGGTCTGTCCTGATGCATAAGAGAGCAGTTATTGCTTATGGTTCATGACATCTAAGACAGAATGAGCAGAACTATGCTACCCATGACCCGAAGTTAGCAGTAGATATATTCTCCTAGAAAAGGTGGTGACATTACATGATGGAAGAACTTTTTACCGTCAACTCGGATCACAAAAGAATCATATATATCATCTCATAGAAGGGCCTAAATCCTCGATAAATTAGTTCGATAAATTTCCTCTTATTCTAGGACATTGAGATAGCCTATACTCATGGGAAGGTAAACGTGGTAGAAGATGCACTCAGTAGGAGGTCTTGTCTACAGTTGCTGAGTGAGGGGACAGAGCAGCTATCCGCGATGTAGATATCATTCATTGATATTGATGGAGCTGTTATCCTCTAGTATATAACAGTCACTCCCACGCCTCTTTATTGATTTAGGGAGGCGCGGCTTGGGGGCATTGACTGTGCAGCTCAACATGTTCATATTTCCTTTGAACATGGAGTAGAAGGATTTTATGATTCTATGGAGCACATGATCATTTTCAGTGTAAATACAGTGGTACCGGTGGTTCTATGAGAGGAGGTGTTGAGGGAGTTCCATACGTCACCTCTAGCGGTACAACCTGGTGTGGTAGATATGTACTAGGACCTCCAGCGTTGGCACATGTGTCTAGGGATAATGAAGGAACTAGTGAAGTTTGTTTCACGATACCTCACTTTCCAGCAAGTGAAGGCTGAGAAACAGGTTCTAGTAGGCATAAAAAACCACTCTATGTTCTGGAGATGATGTGGGATTTAATATCCAGATATTTTGTGAAAGGGCTTCCATGTAGGCCCAAGGGACATTATTCCATATTGTTGGTCAATGACTAACTAACCTAGTCATCCCACTCCCACCCTACCTGAGACTAGGGTTCAGTAGAGGGCTTGGGACGCCTATACATACATGATATTTTGAGACTTCATTGGGTTTAATTGAAGATCCTCTCTGAACATGACACATGTTTTACTTCTCGGGTATGGAAGGGATTTCTGGAGGCATTAAGGACTTATCTATGTTTGAGCACCGCCTTTCATCCTCAAACGGATGGTTACATTGAGTGGACCATTCAAACACTATGCGAAATGCTTCTTGCATGCATCTTAGATTGTGGTCGCAATATGGAGGATCACTTATTCTTGGTAGAGTTAGCGTACAACATAAATTATCACTCCACCATAGGTATAGAACCATTTGAGGACATGAATGGTCAACCATAAAGATCTCCTTTATACTGGACAGACCCAGGGAAGTCAGCACTTATGGGTCTAGAGATTGTGAAGGCTACCACTGAGAAGGTGTAGATCATCCAGGAGTGGATGAAGACTCCACATAGAAGACATAAGTATTACACTGTCATGAGGTGGAGACATTTGGAATTTGAGGATGGAGACTATGTATTCCTATGGGTCTCACCACAATGAGGTTTAGGGAGATTTGACCAAGGTAGAAAACTATCTTAGAGGCATGTCAGTCCATTTCTGATACTTTGGACGATTGGTGGGATGGAATACTACTTCGCACTACCATCGTAGTTAGAGAGCATACCCGACATCTTCCACATATCCTAGATGAAGAGATACGTGCATGAACCATGTCACTTCATCGACCACAGTGATATGGACTTTGATGACAGGGTTACATTTATGTAGGATCTAGTAGATATTGAGGATCGACATGAGTGGGTCGTTCATGGGTGTTTGCTACCTCTAGTGCGCATTCGCTTGCAGCACAAGAACTGTTAGGAGAGAATTTGAGAGCGGGAGGCTCAGATTGGTGCTCAGTACCACATTTGTTTTCTTATTCTAGGTTGTGGATTTTGTGGATGAATATCCCTAAGGGGGGAGAAATGAAACACATAGATGTTCCATGTAATGTTTTTTAATTATATGGAATTATTAGAAGTCTGCGAAAATTGACACCGTGTGTTTCCAGGATCAGTGTGCCTGAAATAAATTTCGGAACTATTTTTATTGTATGATTAGTAAATGTGCGAGTTAAACTTTATATCTTTTGAACCAGATCTCAGATAAATAGTGTGTGGGCACCATAAAACATTTTTCGGCAAGATTCTCTTATGTGAGGCTTCACTTCGACCAATGTATGTCGGGAGAAAAAATTATATTTTGGTCTTTTTATAAATGAATAAATAAAATAACTTTGTTATTTTATTATTTATTTACCTTAAATTGACAAGCGAAAACATTGGAATAATGACATGTCAACTGATTAAATGGCTTCACCTATTAAATCTTATATAATGACACCGTGAGGGAATTAATAAGTATCTTAATAAATGAACCCTCATAAATCCCCCCGAGCATTAGACACCCTCCCCCTTTCATATTTATATATAACATGTAGAGAGGTATAGGTACTACTTCACCAGGAAACGAAGTGATGATAATGTGTCCTGACTTAAAACCCTTGGAGGATGGAGTCGGTTCCCACAGGCGGTGAAGGGTGACACCGAACTGAAGGACAACGTACGAACGGTGTCAATGGACCCTTGTTGCAGGAAAGGCAAACACCAACCCACTTCATCAATCACATTCGTTATTCACCTTTCATGAGGTAGAGATTTTTTTTCTTTAATTCATGTTATTATTGAATCATTTAATCCTCTCTCATGATTACAAGCCGACGCGGGTGGTGCGGGCGTAACAAACTTGTCCCCAACCCTCTGCTATGTTGCTACACTTGCGTTCTTCGGGGAAGATCGCCAGTGTGGAGGCACCGACCGACCACGATGGTTGAGGCACACCATCGCGTAATAAAATAGGATGTTTTGACACTATGATGTGGCAGTTTGTAGTGCGGCATGCACATTCCAACCGCGGAGGAGGTGCGGCGCGCTTTCACGCGCCGTCAGCGAGTAACGGTTTGTGGTTGAAGTCGTGGCTGTTAGAGGAAGATGCCGACACACTGGCTGGCTATGTAAGAGGAGGGATACATGAACTGTGCGCTGCTACAGGACGCAGCCTAGGGATCATTAATAGGGAAGGGATGAAGGAGTCGACTAGCACATAGGTTGGCCGTGGGTGGAAGAGCGGTGTGCCGTCGCGTGCCACCAGAGTAGGTGGATGACATCTGATGGTCGTGATGGGAGGCAGAACCACCCCATCTTGTCCCTCATGCCACATGTTCATTTCAAATGGCTCTTCTGAAATTGATGAAAATGACTGGTCCTTATGGACATTTGAGAAAATTGCGGGGTCACTCCCCCGGGTGGCGGCTAGGGCGGCCCCCCGACATAGCGGGTCGCTCCACCCTGTCGTGGGTCGTGCCGTCCGCAGACGGGCTGCCCTCCCAGTGGGCCAGATGCCCAGTGGGCCTCATACCCAATTTTCTATGCCCCCCCCCATGGGGGATGGGTCATGTCCCCTTGCGAGTTGGGATGGACCATGACCCAGCCTACCAAGTCCAATGTGAACCAACGATCTAAGTCCATCACAGCCCATCCTAGTCATGTCTTACCCAGACTGGGTCGGGGTGACTCAGACATGGTTGGGCCGGGTCGGTCCATCTGGGCCGGACCAGACCCAACCTGGCCCAGTTCCTCTTAAGGTTCTCTAACTTGAGATCTGATCATCTGTTTGACAAACCATTTGCGACACTATGACCCTTGGAGAGAGATGGTCTTTTTTGTGTATTCCACACGAGGTTTTGATATTGTTGGATTATGGCCGGTTCGAATCAAACTCTAATCCAATCAGGCCCTCAGAACAAAAACAAATATAACTCATAGTCCGAGTTTCTGATTGATGCATCGTCGGTCGTGTTGGAAACCATATGTCATGGTGGTCCATTGGGTTACTATTTTTTGGGGCATATTTGTGGTCTTGGTATGACCAATATCTGGAGGTCAGATTCTAAAGAACACAAGCTCACTAGGTGCGAGGAATGAAGTGGTAGGCTGTAACATGAAGAAAGTGCATTGATCATATGTGGTTCAGCATCTATCGATCCTGTGTGGGTAAAAATCTATCTGATCCTATGTGGTTCATCACTCAACGATCTTGTGTGGTTCAGCTTATACAGATCATGTGTGGTTCGGTGGGGGTTATCACCTAACGATTATGAATTGGTCAGCAGTAGTTCTTCTTAATAGAATAAGATGATCTAGCTTATGACTAATCATCTGTACTTCTATACCTATGTTATACCTTATTGTGATATGAGTCTTTACCTAAGTGGTACTTTTTATTCATGGTGTTACCTATATGGTGCTTCTACCTTCATGGTGTTGTCTTAGTGGTGTCACCTGTGTTGTACTTCAACCTTCGTTGTGTACAATTGTGGGAATACTAGTTTCATGGTGTTACCTTTTTGGTATTCATCCCTCATGTGTGAGATGAGTATATCTTGATAACATAGGTATATGTATGGTAATATACCAAATTAGTGTTGATGTCTATTTCTTCGGGCATTAATATTGATTTATTTTTTTGTGGTACATTTTTGTAAAACTCTGGGAGACCAACGGGGGTCTAAAGGTCCCTAATGAGTATGGTTATACTAACCCAGGCATGAGGTACGCCCGCACCTTGTTTTGTCGTGTGCAGAAAAAGGAAAGCACTGATCGACCATGAGGGAGTCAGGACAGGATGGTGCTCGGAGGTGGACAATTTGGTGTGACGTGACGTAGGGACTACTGATCGTGAGTTGTACCTAACGTTCATGTAGGATCCTAGGTAGATGATCCAGGAGTATTTTTTTTTCTTTTTTGTTGTAATTTTACTTTTCTATTCGGATTATATTCGATCCCCTTTACTTTCATCACACTTTTACAACTTCAGTTTACTTCTTGGTTGCTTCTTGTTGTGTTCTTGAACTGTGTGTCTGTATAGGTCAAAAAAAATTCCTTCTCATTTTAGGGATACACCTTTCCAACGCTAGTGGCCAACCTCTGGCCTATGGAAGGCGGGTATCTTGTAGTCATGGCACGGGATATGTGGGATTGTTCAAGACATTTAATATAAAAATAATATAGTAGATGAAATTATAATGATGTTTTTTAATGAAAAAATAGTTTCATGTTCGAAATGTTTTATATAAAATTTAATATAATGTAGATTAAAATTTTACTATTACCCTAAAAAATATAAATTTTTTCTAATATTACAATATAATTACTATTAAATATAATTTAAATGTATAAATGATTTAAACATAAATGATGTGGTTAATTAGAATTTTGAATTTATCACTATTCATCAAAAAATAATCTTTTCATAAATTTTCAATAAATTAAATATAATTTTTATATAATTATTTATAAAATAATATTTAATATATGAAACTAATTTTATAAAAGTTATAAAATTTATTTTACTATTTTGTATAAAAATATAGAATATAATCATTTTTTTAAAAAAATTGTATTTTTAATACCTATAAAGGATTTTATCATAATTATGGTCCATTTATTATATATTTATTATTTATATAAAAAATATAAATAATTTTTTTATTTTTTTTAATATTCATATCATTATATTTAATGGGTAGGTTATAATAGTCCAATGCAAATAGATATATTAATAACATATCATACTTTTATAAAACACATTGTATCATGTAACAAATGAAAAACTCAGTGATGAATATAATTCAATATTAACTTCGAATTGTGTCAAACCTAATATATTAAAGAAATTTAATTAATAAAAAAATAATGATATTAAAAACTATTTTTGCTACAATATAAACCCCTTAAAAATAATATCACCATTTAAATTCATGACACTAATAAAAAAATTGGGATACTTCTAAATCATCATTTCCTCAGGTTCCCATGTAACATTGTAAATTTAGTGGGTACACAACAAAACATTAACTAGGTGTGTGGTCTTATTTAATAAAGGTTATGTTTATAATCCATAATATCTACTAAATATTCCTTATAAAAAAATATATCTCTATCAATATGATCTACATGTTCAGAAAATTTGAAGGTTTAGTTATGTAGTTCATTAGGATAGATACATGGAACATATCTATGAAATGATAGACATCCAGTGGAAGAATAAACCGATTGATACTATCCCAATAATCTCAAAATTTTCTAAGGGACCAATATACCTTCCACAGAGTTTTCATATCATTTTGAGTTTCATAACCTTTTTGTGTTCATAAATTCATTAAAAATAACTATAATAAACATTAAAATATAGATCACACTGGTGATTATCATAAAAAAATTTATGTTGAATTTTAACATTTTTGGTGTGTTTATTATTTTATTGATACTTCTCTTTCATTTCATTCAGTATATTTGGTCCTAATAGATTATTTATCTTTGTTTATTAGAAATTTTTTTTTTATCTAGATATCTTTCTATAGAGGGCTTCATATGGAGCCATCTGAATACTCATGTGAAATCTATTATTGCATGAAAGCTCTACCAGATGAATATGTTAATACCAAACACCATTAAGATACAAAGAACAATATCTTGGAAAATTCAATATGGTTTTAATTCATTTTTATGACTAAAAATTTTCTAAGAAAGATATTAAGCATTGAAATCAATATCTATAACTAGATCACACTGAAGTCTTAACTAGAAAATTTATGTTAACCTAGAATCGTTATTAAACATAATATAATATGGAACACAATGCAACATTACAACAACCTTAATGTATATCATGGATATATTAATTAGAAATAATTATTCTATGATAGTGATGAATTGTACAGAATAAATAATCTGATTGGAAACAACCTATATAAAATTTTTCCGCTTGACCTTTTGGTATTTATGATGAAAAAATCCATTGTGTTCCTAACCCATTTCCATTGTCTAATATGATTTTTTTACCCCATTATACTATTGTCTCTCATTCATAACGTACTTGAATTTTAAGAAACAATATACAAAATCTTCGATATATGACTTCATTCCTTCCCACCATAAAAACTCTTTCATATCTAAATTCATATTTTAATTCCTTTATGAATAGATAATGAAGAACTATGATCATCCCCAAACAACACCTTCTTGAAATCTAGTAATGGTAGAACACATAAATGAATTATGAAACATTTCACTCCATACTGATCATGGATAAACTCAATTAAATATCTAAACTTCTTTTTCCTCTCCTCATTTTCATTATGCACAAATATAATAATTACATATATTGAAAGTTGAACATTAAATTGGGAATAATAATATTTATCTCCTTCATTCAGTATTTCAATATCCATCCATTAGAAATACGTTAATATTGTAACTTTTATGATTTTCATCAGGGTTAAGTTACAATGACCTTATCTTTTAAAAACATTGCCCACCGTATTTTCTTATCAATGGAGTTAATGTATTTTCCAATCACAGTAATTATTCATCTAAAAAAATATTCTCATTGACATTGTATACCCCTTTTATTTAAATATATACAATTAACATTGGTGAATTGTATATATATAAAACATTTCTTTATAAAGATAATACATCCATATCCTAATTGAAAAATTTTCCATAGTTAACTCCAAAACATTAGTTGGTTACTTTTTCTCATCAATGATGAATTTTCATGAGACATAATCTATAAAAATTTCAAACTACATATGAAGACATCTTCAATCCTCATATAATTGATCACTATATATTAAAAACCAATTTACACCCCAAGGTCATGTTATCATAGGTGCGCTAACTAACCATCTCTGTAATTCTTTGAAATGTTCCTCATGTTCATTTGTCCATAAGAAATCAGCTCTCTCCCTAGATAACATAGTAATATGATTTGATGGTCTCTAAAAATCCTCTACAATACATCAAATATATATAGATCAACCAAAAACAATGTGTATTTTAATAACCATGTTTGGTTTGGGATAACATTAAATTAGCTAATTACTTTGTTTACCAAATGATAAACGTTTTCTTGATATTGTACGACCCCAAAATGAAAACATTTCGGCCAGAAATAGTAATTTATAAATTTTTAATAAAGTTTCTATGTCCATAGGTTAATTAGTGAAATTATCATCTGATATTGATAATATTTATTACACTTTAAAAATATATAAATATCATCTATAATGATTACAATAAAATGACCATGATAATAAATAAACTATTATTTAATTTAAATCTTGAAGATAACATACGAATTTTGATGAATGAATGTCATAAATGTAGAAACCATATCATAGATAGCCCATAGTAAATTTTTACTACTATTACATTGACATGATTACAGCGAATCGACTCCCAAAGGATCAATGAGTTTTGTAGTCTTGTAAACCCAGATAAACAATTGAGTGATGTATTACAAATATATTCAAAAATTACAGCTTAATTTTTTTTATCTTTCAAAATATATAACATCAATGAAAAGATTAATCTATGTAGTAAATCTATTTATATTTTTCATAGTATGCTTATTTTATTCTAGGGAAAAAACATAATAATGGGGGTGATAAAATGCTATGTAAGGGGAAAATATAGCTTAATAAATAATGAATCAATGAGAATAATAATCATGGCATTGTAAATAACATAACACACATATCATGTAATCAATAATCATAGATGGAAATGAATAAAAATGTGGAAAGGTAGTAACTAAAAGCACATGTAATTCAAATAATTAATTAAGGAAAAATAATTATGTCATGTTATGAAACTCAAACACATTCAATTTAATTAATAAACTGAAAATGAAATGTATACATAGATATGTTGATGGAAAATCTCATGAATGAATAACAATTAAAACTGAAATCCAGAAATTTTCTATTATTGGATTCCAAATTTCCTAGCTAATTGAAACTTTTAGCATCAATACCATTTATAATATTGTTTATAGTATATCAGGAAAAAACCCATCAAATGTTTCTAGCCAAATGAATCATCCCATGAGACTACCGATGCATCGAGGAGCTATCTATAACTAGGCCCACACACATCATACTAATCAAAACCATTTATTGTATATCAAATAATCATTTTATCAACGTGCCGTATCAAATATTTTCATGGATTAAACAATAAAAATTTATAAAAAAATTTCCAAAATAACCAAATAAAAGATAAATTAAGAACCATATATAAAATTATATATAGATTATCCAATGAACATATCCATGATAAATATTAAGATAAATTAAGGGAAATTCAATGATCATTGATCATAAGAAATTCAATAATTCAAGGGGACAATGGGAATCAATGATGTGAATGTTATTAATATCTTAATCTAAATCAACCATAACCATCCATTGTAAGATTAAAGATTGTATCAATACAATGTACCCCATGTGCAGTAAAATAAATATTTATTGACATTTATGAATGGGAGTATTATAAAAATAAATTTTTAAAATATTATCGAAGATAATATGCTTCTTTTATTAAAATTGTTTTGAAAACCACTTAAATAAACATATTTTTTTTAAAATCGTTTTAAATATAAATCTTTTAAACATTAAAATATTTATTTAATGTAATGATTTTTGGTAAATGTATACATTCCTGATAAGGTAATAGAATATTTTTACTGCACAAATATTATTTAGAAAAATTCCTTGATTGGAATGAGATAGGAAAATTCCATTAAAAACACTAGTAAAATAAAGAAGCTGTAAAATTTTACTTTAAAATGAATTTTATGTACATTTTCCAATAATTTTTAATATATCATTTTTTGTAGTAAATATGTTTTCCTACTAATTGAAGAATACAGTTGGGTTTTTGAACAAAAAATTTGAAATACATTTTTATTAACAAAGTGTATAAAATGGATGTAGTACATGAAATAATTCATTAATAAATAGATAATATAAAAAATAATGGTTTTTTTGAACAATTATCATATAATTTCATCAAATAAAAACACAATGAATGATAAATAATGTTATTGTTGAGGAAAATAATCATTAATAAATTTGGAGATCCCCTTATCACATTGATAAAATTTTAAATCATAACCCTCATGAAGGAATAAAATTATATTAATGTTTGAAAAAACATTAATATAAATTAATTAATAATATAATATAAAAAATTGGATGCATATACACAATGTAAAATAAGTATGTTTTGAACCTGACATTATATCATATATATAAAAATGAGATGAGAATCCCTTGATTGCATAAAACATGTCTCATATTTATTTATATTATTGAATAACAATCTAATGTTAATTATTTACATTATTGATATCATTTTTCTTGTTTATGATAAATTTTATTTCACTTATTACCATTTATTTTAAAATTACATAAATAATTTAGTTTGCATTGTGTGCTTTGACTATTTTCTGTTTATGTGTCGAAAAGTTCTCTGCTAGATCAACTATGGTCAACGAGGTAATTATATAACATATATATATAATAATAATTAAATAATTATCATATTTATAAATTGGTTAAAATTTTAAAACCAAATATTAAACATGGTTTTTAAAAATGAACCAACATTGCAGTCTTGGAGAAAGTATGCCATATGTATGCATGAGTAACGTTCCTCTTGTTTAATGATCATTATAGAAATAAGGTAAGTAATAATATATCATTAAATAATGATAATTAAATAATAAATACTTTATTGTTTTATCATATATACTTATATATATATATATATTTAATCATGTCATGTTGAGGAGGCGGTAATCTACATGTCCCTGAATGACGTTATCACATTTTTTGTGAATAGGAAATAAAGAAAATGATTGTATATTAAATATAAATAAATTAACTTATGACATGAATAAGTTACATTTGTTTTTTATGTTACATTTTTAATAAAAATCATCTTTATATTTTCCATGTATTGTGTAAATTAATTACATCACTTCGAGGGACGACAGTCAATACTTCCATAAATGATGTAATCATTTTATAAAAAAAGGAATTCATAATGATATTTATTTTAATAAATAAGATTATATATAATAAATAATAAATTTCATATATAACAAATATAAAGTGATTTTTCATTATAAAGTCACCATGATATGTGGAAAAGGAAAAAAAAGATAATCCACATTTTGCAGGGTGATAGTTTTTTGTTCATATAAATTGTATGTTCATCACCCATTGAATGTAGGTGTATGTAATTGTATATATAACCCATAACAAATAATGGAAATGTACAAATATAAAACCGATGTCATTATATAAGCATTATTTGATAATAATTCAAGGGTTGTAGGATTAAATAGAAAAAAGAGATCGTTCGAAAGCATTAAATTAAATATCAGGTAACTAGTTTTTGTGTATATTAAAAGGAATGATTGGAATAATTTATGACAAGATGAAGTGTTTAAGGAAGAGGTAATAGATTTTAGTATTTTCTTGGGTAGATCTTGTCCAAATATATGTGGTTTGATAGGTGTGAGGTATGGGGAGAAGTAGTTAACTTTTATAGTGATGTAGGAGTAGAACATTTGTGATATTTTGATAAAGAAATTCATCCAACATTCTTCAAATTACAATTGGATAGAATAAAGGAAAAAGTTATATATAAGAAAAGTTTGTGTACACTTATGTCCATATAATAGGTATTATACATGTTTATAAGATTTTTTTCCTTATGGTTAATGTTCAGTCCCATTATTAAGCTTAATTTGGCCTTAATCATTATAAATAAAATTAATTAATATAAAAAGACTTCCTTTTTCAAGAAATACGTTCTTATTAAAAATAATAAATTATTATATTTTTATATTGAATTCATTTATAAAAATTCTAATCATATAAGTTGCAAAAATAAAAATAAAAATTGTTTCGTAGGAGGAATGATGATGCTTGATTTTAATGTAAAAACATCTGAAATATCTATAGGTTTTAATTATCTATATAAAAATGAAATTGATTCCAATGAAATAAATAGTAGTAAAAGATAAAATAAATACTTAATTAATCATTAAATTAATTGAAATATTTATTTTATTATTATAAAAAATTTTGATGAAAATGTGATTTTGAGTGAAAATTCAATATTTTTGACTATTCATTAAAAATTAAATATTTTAAAAATATATAAAAAATTCACCCTAACATAATTAAAATCTTCCTATTTCAATTATGATGATTTTTTGAATATATGATATCACATAAATTTTCAAAATTCAAATTTGAAATAGTTTCTCTATTAAAAGATGGTAAAACTGTCTGTATAAAAATATTGGATTTTATGACTAAAATAGCGTTTGGTCTTATCATACGCCTATAATATCCAATTGATGGATATATAAAATATTTTAATTAATATATTACACATATGTTACTGTAAAATAATTATATAATTGTAATTAATTTTGTTTATTAAAAAAACTATTTTTGAAGGAAAAAATAATAAAATAACTTTTTATATCCAATTGATTCATATTTTCATTTCATATTTATTGGTAACCGTTATATTCATTTCATATTTATATAAATAATATATTTTCAAGAGTGAGATAATAATATTCATAATAGATAGTTTATATCAAATTATATTAAATAATAATATTTTAATAATATATAATTTTTCTGTAAAAATATTTTTTGCATGTAACGAAAGCGATCAAAGGTGTTTTCTTTTTTGTGAATCGAAATATGACTCAGTGTTGTGTCCATTTAACAATATGTAATATTTTTTAAATATTAAATATATTATAAATTATTCAGGTGTTATATTCCATAACTCGTTTGGTTTCATGTGGTATACACGTTATCGAATACGTTGTTCTTTATAATTTTTTGGTGATACATTTTCCCACATCTTAATTAAAGTGCATCCTAACAATTTAATGATGATCGTAGTGATATATTTTTGGTATTTACTATGTTAAAATCTCTCATAATGAGAATAGTTTGTAAAACATCCTTTAGGAAAAAAGATAATGGGAGTGAAAAGTTCTCATAGACTACCATATAACTAGGTATAAATGTATTAGAACATTAGTTGGAATATATAGATACATATTTGGAGTAAAATTGGAAATACATATAAGGGTAATTATGATCATAAATAAAAAAAAATGTGAATTATCAATATAAATTTTAGGGACTCAAATCCCAAAATCATCGATGAATTAAGAGACTATCGGTTAATTAAAAAATTAAGGTATTTGGAAATCATTTGAATTAAAAATAATTTTCCTAATGTACGGTAATTATTTTACTGACCATGATTACAATTATATAATCTTACTTTCTAGATTCAATTACATATGAATAAACCTAAAATTTTGTTTCTCATTGATCAAATACTTATTCATACCATTTATTCTATAGATTAATTAACCATAATTAATTAATTTTTCCATAAAGCACTAAAAATATTCTAAAGGGTCGTAAGGATTATAAAAGAGTGAGAAGTCACAATATTTATGTGTAACTATCTTTCAAAACAAACCTGATTAATTTATTAATCTATAATCATAAAAATTTATATTAATGGGTTTTAATTAACATTTTATCATCAAATTGTTTAATTAAAAAAATGTTAAATTCAATAGGACATTTCATAGGTCAGTGGTTGGTATCAAACCCTTATCGTATTTCAGTCATGAATTCAAGACCCACAACCTTACTAAATTTTATTGGTTGTCTCATAGAATCAATTTTTTTCTTTATCTAAAATAAAATTAACATTATTTAAAAAATATATATGATGGTCATCATTGAAATAATGTTCACTAAATATCCCTTGGACAATGGTTTTCAATAAAAATTCACTACATAAATACTCCATCCATGTATTAATACATAGTTCTTTCCATGGTCTAATGATTATACATAATATCATTTCTAGGATTTCTAAATAATGAAAAGTTATCTTCAATCATAAACACATTATGATTGATCTAGTTTATTCATTATCAAAACAATTAATTGAGTGTTGTATAGAAAATATTTATTATTCTAAGAATCTCCATTGTGAGTGTCAAACCAGTTGTGCAATAAGGACTATTTTTGTGTACCATATTACCTCAAGTCAAGGTCCGAACTCCTTATAAGAATTATTGGTCATAGGTAGAAGTGTTTCAAAACCGCATCCAATTTTAGTATCTATAAAGGGTAGTATTTCATGAAAAATATGTAATATCTATCACACCTAACTTTGGAATATTCTTCTATTCTTATCCCCTACTGCCACCCATGGAATTTTTTTATAGTCAACGTTTTTCTAAATCAAGTTCCCAATTTCTTTACCCAAATTCCATTGCTACCAACTATAGAGACCTGTTCCTAAATAGAATGAATCTAGGTTCTTCTAGTAATACATTGTCATTATTACAAGGAATAAAATCCTGAAGGAATTAAGTGTTAAGTAGTCTAAGAAAACTAAATATAAAAATACACTAATTACAACAGAAGTTATCCTATTTCTAAATAAATAATATTGAGGATAAATATATTCCATCTATTAAATACATGAATATATTTCATAGTACCATTCAGGGATGCCAAGGTAAAGGAACATGAAAAATGAGAGATCAAATTATTTTTAAGATATAAACAAAGTAGTTTAAAAAATCAATCATTAAGAATAATAATTATGGAATGTTAAATAACTAAACAGACATACCATGTAATCAAAAAACTGAGAAGGATTGAATAAACAATATGGAAAGTTAACAATTGAAAAAAATTCCCTTTAAAATAACTAGATTAGAAAAAAAATATTGTACGGTATTGAACTGAAACACATTTCATTTAATCAATATTCTAAAAAGGAAATTTATTCGTTAATACTTCAATGAAAAAACTAATGGATGAATAAAAAAAACTATATGGGATAAATTCTTGATTTTTGGATGCCATGTTTCCAAGGTAAATTATACATTTAATATAAAAATCTTTCTAAACATAATATAAAATATATCTGGTAAAAACTCGTCTATGGGGAATAGAAAAAAAAATTCACCATGAGACTACCAATTCATTGATGATCTATCTATAACACGTCCCCACCTGTGTCATAGAAGTCCAAAAAATTCATCATTTGTAGAATAATAATTTTTACAAGGTGCCATATGAAATATATGAATAGAGAAAGAGATAAATATTTATCAATATTTTAATAAATAATGAAAAAAAATTCAAAGTAGAAACCATAAGTAAAATGATATGTGGTTCAAGAAATGGATATACTCATGACAAATGATATTGTAAATGTAAGGAATTATTGTGCTTAATGTTCATAGGAAATTGAATATTTCAAGGGGAAAATAGGAATCGAGGAAGAGAATGTGAATACAATCCTTATTAAAATAAATCAAAAACCATATATATTATAAATAAGGATTTAATTAATACAACATACCCCATGTGGAGTAAAATAACATTTTGTGGCCATTGAAAAATTGAAATATAATAAAACAATATTTTAAAAAAAATTATTGAGGAAAATCATATTTTTTTGAAAAAACATCTTAAAAATTGTTTATATTTAAATCAATTTAAAAAATATATATATAATTTAACATTATAAAAGGAAAATAATTATAATGATTTAATGGTGATGGGTTTTCTATATATTTCATACTAGGTAAAAAGAACATTTGTTTTCCACCGTAAAATGTTAAAGAAAGTTGACTTTTTGGGAAATTGATTAGAATAGTCCATTGATAACATTGGTAAATGTGAAAAAGTGTAAATAAAATTTTATAAAATTATTTTAAAAACATTTTGGAAAACATTTAATTAAAACATAGTTTTTAAAAAGAAAATGGTTTCTTTAGTAAGATAGAATTAAATTCGAGTAGTCTTAAAAACATATTCTAAAATAGGTTGACTACCAAATAGTAATAGAATGGTACAAATACATGAAATGGGCCAAGAATCACCATAGGAAATAAAATGGAATAGTTTTATTGAACAATGGTCATATAATTTCCTTGAATGGAAATATTTTTGAAAGATCATTATTGTTAATATTAGAGAAAATAATCATTAAACATTCCAGAGTATACCATACCACATTAATGCATTTTAATACATAATCCACATGAAGGTATAATGTAAATTAATATTTAACATATCATGATGATAAATATATTAATTATATAATATAAAAAAAGGTTTATATATACAACACACAAAATATGAACGTTGTGAACATGACATTTATCACATAGATGTAAAAAGTGAGATGAGAGTCCATTAGCATGCATCTAAATAATATCAATCATATTTTTATTATTTAATAACAAAAATAAGATAAATATTTAAATTCTTGAGTAAAATTTTCATGTTTAACATAAATTTTATTTCCCATATACACATTTCATATATAAAAAATTAAAAAATTAAGTTTGTATCATATTTTTTGAACAAATTCAATTTATGTGTCAAAATATCATTGGCATATCAACAATAGTCGAAGGGTTAATTATATAATATATATAATAATAATAATCAATAAATACTTATCATATTTATAAATTAATAATAAATCTAAAATTAATCATTAAATATGGTTATAGAGATTAACAAATGTTGTAATCATGGAGATGACATGTCATTTGTATGTATTAGTAACATTATTATTTTTCAATGAACATTATGGAAAGAATTTAAGTAATAATATATAGTTCCATTAAAATATTTCTAACATAAATACTATATTATTTAATATATATATATATATATTTAATTACTTTCAAGTTAGAGGAATTACATCGTGTTGAGGAGGCGGTAATCCACACATACAAGAATGGAGTTATCATTTTTTCTATAAAATGGTAATAAAGAAAATGAGAGATATTTTTATATATTATATATGCATAAATAGAATTTTTTTATTTAATATCACATATAGGTTTTTTTATTTCAAAATTTTTTAATTAAAAATATCTTTTAAACCTTCTATGTATTTTATGAACGAATCACATCGCTTTGAGGGGGCGTTAGTCTGAACTTCCATAAACAATGTTATGATTTTTACAAAAAATGGAATGTATAAAGATAAATTTTTTAAAAGAATTAAATAAACAGAAATAAATAATAAATATAATATATAAAATATATAAATATATTTTCCATCCTAATTTACACTACGATAGGTGGTAAAGGAAAATTGAATAATCATTATTTTGTGAGGTGGTAGTTCACCATTCGCATAAAAATTATGTTTGTCACCCATTAGACAGAGGCTACTGTATGATTAAATAAAACCCATAATAAAAAACCATCATATAAAATTCATCAAATTAGTTTCAATATATAATAAGGTTTTAAAAATAATTGAAGGGGTGTAAGAGTTAATGAATGAAAAGAGTTCATTTGAATGTGTTGCCTTCAAAATCATGCAAATCCTTTTGGATTATACCAAAAAACATAAATCGACAACATTGTGACAATATGAATGCATAAAGTTTTAAGGGATGGATTTTTTAATGATATTTTGGTATATAATTTCATATCCTATGTTTATTTAGAGGTGTGAGGAATGGAGAGAAGTGGTGGCCATTTATAGTGAAAGAGGAGTGGAACTCTTGTAATATTATGACAAAGGAATTCTTCCAACGTTTATCATTCCTAAAGTAGATCCAATAATGGTCCCAATTATATTAAATATAGTATATGGTTGAAAATATTCTATACGATATATTTGGTACATGTTTATAGGTCCTTTTGGGACATATGATTAATGTCTAGTCTCTTATTAAGCTTAATTAAAGACTAATTTTTGTAATTAATTTTAATTCATCTCACTAATATTATGGGTCAAAAATTATTTTTATTCTTATAAAACACTATAAATTATTCTTATTACAAATATTTAATACATTTTTAAAAATTTCAATCATATAAGTGGCATAAATTATTTTAAAATTCATCCAATATGACGGACACCAATTCTAGTTATCAAAAATAAAAACATCTAAAATTATTTTATGTTTTTATAACCAATTTCAAGGTGAAATTTATTCTAATGATAAAAAAATTATTCATCTAAAAAAATATTATATAATTAAAAATTAAATGAAATTAAATATTTAATTTATCGTTATAAATACATTAAATAAAAAAAAAATTTAACTATAACTTATAATTTTTAACAATTCATTTAAAAAAGGATATAATTTAGAAAAATATCAAAAAGTAACCCTAAAATAATTTTTATTTTTATATTTAAAATATGAATATTATTTCTACATATTATGAAGAATTAATTTGTCAAAATTCAGATTTAAAATGGGTTTTACTTTAAAAGGTGGTAAAATTGCCTTTATAAAAATATAAGGTTTATGTGTAAAACAATGTTTGTTCTACTCTTATAAAAATGAAATAGAATGGATGAATTTAAATATAATGGTATGAATATATACCATATATAATTCATTAAAATCATTATAAGTGTAACTAATTAATTAGAATAAAAAACTCATTTAGAAGAGTAAGAATAAAAATATTTCTTGTTTATATCCAAATTGTTTTTTTAATTAATTTTTAACCCATAAATTAATTTTATATTTATATAAATTATGATGATTAATAAGTTATATAAAAATATTAATATCATATTGTTTATGAATTATTATATAACATAAAAAAACATTAATAATATATTATCATTTGGTAAAACTCTGTCTTGCGTGCAATATAATCCATTAATAAAGGTCACTCTTTCATGTAACACATGAAAAAATAGTATTGCAAGAAATTAAATATATAAAATATATTTTTAAGTTTAATTTTATTATTATGTATATTGATATTATATTATTTTACGTTATTTACCTTATGTTTCATACAAACTATCAAATACAAGGTTTATACATTATAATTTTTATGTGATATAATATATATATATTCACAGTGTCTATAACATGTGTATTATTATTTCATCGTTATATTATATTTATTGACAGTCAATTGATGATATCTCGAACAAGGTCAATCATGGGAAAGTACTGTGCTTTACGCAGTTGATCAATCATGTCATAAATAAATGGAAGAGGATAATTTTTATTAATTGTGATGTGTTTATACTCCAAATAATTAGTGAAGTGTTTAATAGATTCATATTAAAAAAGAATAGGATAATAAAAAATTAAAAAAATTGGATGAATGATTCCCTTTTATTTTTTTCCAACACATTTTTCATCAATTCTCAAAATTCTAACAGCTCCACTCTATTAGGAGTGTTTGAAATTTGAGAGGATCTTGGAATGAGAACTATTACTAAATAAACATCCCATTATTGAGGTAGTCCAGTTCCACATTATGGAATACATCATAAATTTAACATAAAATAGTTATATCATAGATATCGAGTTTTTCCCTAACCATCTGAGATAAATATCGATTTTAAATTAGAATTAATACTGATATAGATGATGTGATCTCTATAAGATGTTTGTAATTATCTCCAAATTGATAGATGGCCTATGTTTGGTTTTTAAGATAAAATTTTACCTCACTTCCTTAATAATTTATATATGATTTATGATGATAAATACATTCCATGACCATTATGACATTAAAATAAACCATATAGAGACTGATAAAGTTTTTTTTTAAACTACACTACCAAAAACATAAATCATATATGAATAATATATTACAAACTATATCATCATTCCAATAAAAAACATTGAAATAGTTTTACATCTAATAATTTTTCTTGTATATTCATGCCCTTTGAAAATTATTCAAATATGAAATAATGGGTAGATCTAGAGTCATATATGAAATTAATATTTGTGCAACATATATTAATTGTACTTTTCATCACGTCTTAAACACACCCCACTTCTAAAATTATGATCAGTTGATATTTTCCATGTCATTAATGTTAAGAATCAACTAGCATCGACCACTTTAATTAACCCTTGAATTTAGAAAAAATTTATCATAATTCCCAACACCTTACATTTGAAACAGCAGAGTGTGTGTGGTTCATTTTATAGAGATTTATCATTATTCATATCATTTTCTACACTTTTCCAAACATGTTTTCATTTATACACCCTATAAACTTACGTTCAACAATTGAATCATTTAGTAATACCATAGAGAAAAATGCATCCTCGCTATTTCCCACACGTTAATCATAATTTAAAACTCATATTCTTCTCTCCATAGTTTCTAATTTTATTTAAATTCCATTTTTTATTTTCTATCAAAACCATGATTGTAATGACCAAAACATTTATTCATGACAATTCTCTTGATCTAATTAAATGTCTTATTATGTAAAATGGTGATATTGATGATATTCATTTCCTTGGTTTGTTGTTTTTTGGATTTTAATATACCATTATAAAATTTACCACTAATAATATAGTCGTTGAACAGTGATCACATGATTAGTATATATATATAGTGCTTTAAAAACCCAACTTACTCAGACAAAGGATGTGATAGACTTATCTAAGAGAACTTCTCCACAAAAAGCCCATTTTTCTGATCTCGGAACGGATGTAGAGTCAATCGGATTCTCTTTTAACCAATCCCTTGTTGGGCTTTAACATTTTATGCTTGAACAAAACCAACTATAGAAGAAGTAGATGTTAATAGAGATTACCACCCAAGCGATGTAATCTGACCCACACCAAGAGTCTTTCACCATCTCACACCATACCCTTATGACTTATGCGGGTGTTACTAGGGGTTATTTAACAAGACACTATTACTATGATTATGTACATTATTATTATATTGAATAAAGAATATACATTCATTTTATTATTGTTTCTTTTTAAACAGTAATTAATGCAAAAAATTATTTTTATTTAATATTCTAATAAGAAATATAATTTGATGAATTAATGTATTATTAGAATAAATAATATATTATTATATTATTATTACTAAATTAATTTTAAAAAAATAAAAAATCATTATATGATTTTTATGAACACAATTGTTATTATTATTATAGTTTGAATGTTGTTTTTGTCAAAATCTATGAATATTTAATTAATGTAGGATATTATTTTAAAATTAAAAGTTCTCATATTTAGAATTTTTTAGTCAAAATGACTATTATTTTTGGAATCAGGATGTACAAATTATCCAATGGTGAATTTTTAATTCTTTTCTGAGATAGTCAAATTTTTTGGTAAAAATTAAATACCGGTTAAATATATAATCTATTTTGTGACATCATAATTACCCAATAGTGATATAATAAAATAATATAAATGTTATATTTTTCTAATATATGTTTTAACTATAAAATAATTTTATTTTAGGGTTTTTATTGATTTTAAAAAGCCATTGCTGACCTTCCAAGACATAAACACGAATTGACATTATAAAATGATTTCCTTGAGAGTGTGACTCTCCATTAATTCATCATCACTAAAAAATTTGTAGATAGACCAAACCCTTACATTAATTCTCTATAATCCTCCCAAGACTCTCCAAAATCCCAATAATTCTCTCTCAAACCTCTCCCAATGCTTTGGGATCAGACTTCCATGTAAGGGATTTCACTATTTCTCATTTTTTTCCATTTTTTTATGTTGTTATACCATTTTATTTTCAGTTAAAATGGTGGGTTATGATTTTTATTCTCCACCATAATTCACTCCTTATGTTTTAAGGATGAGATATATCTTTTTCTATCATTAATTCCTCCCATGTACACCTGTTACCATGCGGAAATTGCATAAGGAATTTCTCTCTCCTCATTTACATTTAAGAAATTTATTTATATTATGCATCTGAATATCATTACATATTTTGGGATATTATATTATGTGACCTCTCATACTGTACATTTAAATTATAAATTATTATATACCCCTTCCTTTCTCATCAATCCATTTTATGATTTCTATTTGACGGTGTTATGTTGATTAAGTTAAACAAAAAATTTCATCCCAAAATCATCGTGTATGTAAATACCATACCCATTTTTCTATAAAGGGTATTAAAATTTACGAACATTTATATTTCTATTCTGTTCAAATATTTATTTATTTCACTTTTCTAATTCATGGAATAAATTATGATATTTAATGAATCTATGTTATATGATCAATTTGGAACACTTATGCATGAAATGAAGTGCATAAGAAGGGTGTGCCTTAATATCACTCCAATGAATTGGGTAATGATTAATATCATGATAAATATTGTTCAATGAGGTTTTACTCATGAAAATACATGTTAAATGAGGCTTTAAACATTCTCTATGTGCAACTAGAATTGGCTCATTCTAATGTCATGCTAAATGTTACCATATTTATATGATATGATAGTCATGAAATATCATTCCTTTATGTTAATATTTCACTTGGGACCCTTTGATTTTCTTATTTCCTAACATGTACTATATTATTCATATTATTCCTTGTTTACTCCCTTAATGGGATTTACAACACACCATTTTTTTAATGATTTTCAACAGGTTATCCCATGCAATGCCATGTTTGGAGGAATGTTGATGTCACATAAAATATGTTTTCAATAAAGATGTTGTGTTTTATGTTTTTAGTTGTTATGTAATGTTCTTAATGTACCATTTCTCTAGACCTCTTGATCATCATATTTATCTTATGTGAATTTTTAATTGATAAATCATGTTTAAGTGTGTAATAAAGAGAAGGGTTGTCATTGTTGGTATCATAGGATATGTTAAGATTTTTTTGGGATTAAGACTAGAAAACCCTAGTGAGATAATTATGGATAATAATAAGTATATTAAAAACATATATAAATTTCTTTGAGTATTGATTAAGTATTTTAACATTGAAATACATCCTTGTTTGGATACTATTAGGTAGAGGTGACTCTAGCACATATATATCTAGGGTTAAAACCTGATAACAACTCTTCAAGATAGACTCTAACTGGAAATGGTTCAAAATAATGGGCCTTTCTTCCCTATTGTTAATGACACACTCGAGGGTATATGCTTTCGTAAATTCATAATATTACTAAGAAAAACTATTAGAAGAATTTAATATATACCCCTAAACATATATATTGGGAAGTAGATCATGGATAACATAGATTGAAGCCTATAAATTCATATGTTAAGAAAATAAATCTAATTTATATGTTATCCATTTTTATATATCAATACACATTTATATGTTAGCCCTTAAATTCATTTTATCTTAGCCACTGGCTTGTAAAATGAGGTTTTGGGAAAACAACTAATGCAAAGATCAATGTGATGCCAGTTCTAAATAGATACCCAATCTGATGGGAGAGAGAATGACAAAAATTTGCATGATACTCTCTTAGTTTACTAACATTTTGAAAAGAAACATGGATCAAAAGGAACGTCCACCCACCCCTAAAGAAGAACAATCCCCAATCGAGAGCTTAATGAGAAAAATTCCTTCAACATTTAATGGATATTATGATACCTCAATCAAATAACAACGGATCAACTCCATTGAAATGATATTCTCCTGCATCAATGTTACAAAATATCGATGGATTTTTTGGATGCTTATCATATAGAGGGTGAATCTGATCAATGGTGGACGATGATAAAAAATAGGAAGCCTGATAAAGCGATTGAGGCATTGGAATGACTGGATTTTCAGAAAATATTTTCTAATAAAATTTTTCCATGGACCCTCCGACATAAGATGTAAGGGGACTTCCTTACTCTCATGAAAAATGATGACAAATACATCAGATCTTACGAGGAAAACTTCACAGGCCTGCATTATATGATCTACCTTTTTCATTACCCCATAATTCAAGTATTAATTTTTATTTTTTGGGATAAAACTGTAACACCCCAAGTGTCCACGGTACGCTTCTCATTGAATAATACAATAGTCTGCACTATATACGACATCGAGTTCTAACACACCATGACTAATCAAACTAGTAATTATGAATAGTAATACACATTTTTTGAAATTTTATAAATATTATTTTTTAAATGGATTTCATTTTTAGATTCGGAATATCAAAATTAGCATAGGGTGATTTTTTTTATTTTTCAGATAACATTCATATTTTGATGAATAGTTAAATATACTAAATTTTAATTAAAAACAACTTTTATAATCGAAATAATTTATAGTGTTAAATTATAAATTTGAGTTTTTTTGAATTATAATTAGATTATATTTTTATCATTTAATATAATGGAGGTAATTTGATGTAATTTTACATTTAAATGGAAGATAAATATAAGTCAATCTTTTGATAGTTTTGCTTCTTAAAATACCTCCTTTTTGTTTCGTCAAAGGGAATTAATTTTAAATTAATTTATGCAACATATGTGTTTTTAAATTTTATATTTGAGGTTTTTTAATTTATAATTAGATTATATTTTTATCATTTAATATAATAGAGGTCATATGATGTAATTTTACTTTTAATTGGAACATAAACATACGTCAATATTTTGATATTTTTACTTCTTAAAATCATAATTTTTTATCATAAGGAATGATTCATTGTATTTTTTTCGAAGATATCATGTTCTTAGGAATTTCATAAAACCCTAATTCTAAATAATGTCAAAATAGACATAAATGAGTTTTTAAAACAAATACTATATTATTAAATGATATAAAATTCCTAAAAATATAAGTTTTGGGCAAAATATATATATAATAAAATATATTTCATTAATTAACCAATTGTATTTTTTTTGTGTTTTATAGTTTGTTTATTAACAATTTATTATAATAATAAAATAATATATGGTAAAAGATAATCTATATAACTATGAGTTAAATCTAAAAGATAAGGTTCTTATGGTCACTTAAACCTGTCTAAAACCTATTTTTAGAGAGTTTTTCGACCCATCCCTACCATAAACTCAATATAAATCATTTTGGATCGATTATAAAACTAATCGGATTCTATAATGAAATAATATTTCAAGCTTTTCTTTAGGTGACCCTCACCTCTCGTATAAAATTGTACTTTTACTTCCCTCAAAATCATACCTCCAACCCCATTTGGATCTACCAAATCCCACTCATATATCCACTAAACTACACTCAATTTAACATAGAGGCCTTACATTGATCAGAAATCCAACCAATGGAGTCTTTTTGATCAATTCAATTGAAAACACCCAGAGAAGAGGTAATAGTCTGGCCACCACTTTCAAAGATTGTTTATTCATCCACTTCCTATTCCTTTTCCTCCATAAAAAAACTATAACTTTAGTACCTCATACATAATTTTATATTATTATAATTACATTAAATCCATATAATTTTTTTTATGCATCCTATGAATGAAAAGTCCCCATACATGCGTACGTACAGCTTACCGTCTCCATGTTCTGGTATAATTTGTTATTCAATCATTTAATTATTTGTATGGGTATAGTAATGAGTATAAATGATGTAAATAATAAATATAAAATGTTAAGGAGTCTTTATATGTGATAAACAATCTAATTAAATACAATTTCACCATCAATAGAATTATATTTTCATTTGTCCATACGTACGGATTACTGTATCCACGAACACTATAATATTCATACCCCATTGTAACCATTCAAGAATAATTTTCATTTTTTTATTTAAAAATAATGATTAATAACTTAATATCATTAGGGATATGAAAAAGTTACATACTATCAATGAAAAACATGGATTATGTAACCATGAATTTAATGGAAAACAAATCAGTTTACACCTGAAACAATGATACTACTGAAATATTATTAATAAATATATATTAGAAGATCATATATGATATCATATTTATGTATGTGGTTCTTGTAAAATTGAATAAAATAGTATTTAACTATTAAACAAGAGGTTAAGATACCCTCGATCAATGAAAAGTGCAAGGTACGGCTTAATTCCACAATATCATTATTATCTGAGGTTGTCTATATGCGAGTATCTACTAGGACCTATTTATCATCCACATTCATGTTTCTTAAATATGTATTTCAATTTTTTTAAATATTTTCTATAATATGGTTTAAAGTCATATATACGGTTTTTTACTATTTATAAATTTTTTTGATTGAAATCATTTTGCCTTTTTTCATACAAGGTACTTTATAACCTTTTTGATGAATTAAAGAAAGAATGTTTTCATACATATATGGCGAGTGAGACGATTTTCTGCCACTATAACACCATTGAAGCTTCCCTTATAATCATATAATAAAGTTTGAAAAATAAATGTTTTCTTTTATAATAATCTTTTAATTAAATGATTTCAAAATAGAATGTGATATTTCTCTCAAATAGTTTTGATTACATCTATATCAACATCCTTTTATGGATTTTACACTTGTTTGAAGTTGATTCATTATGATACAATCTTCTATATTTAATTGAAGGTTTTTGTGATATGTTTGACTATGGATGTGTTATTTTTATATCATTCATTGTTTATAATTAAATATTAACATTTTGTATTATAGTTTTAATTTTAATGTTTATGTTACGATTCAACCTTTTCATATAAGGAATGCATTGGACATAGTAAGTGATGGGTGGAGCTCGCTATAGCTCCTCAATGCATCGATAGGTATCATGAGACAAACAAGTGTATTGACATAAGTCCTTGACAAAATCATACTTGTATTATTGGATCATGGCCTTGACTATGTGGTTATGATATCCGTCATTATGACTTCCATCATTATGAAGTTAACTTTTAACATTAGATATGATTATTAAACAAATAATGTATCCATGTGAATAATTAAATGGGATTATTTGATTTATATTATCCTTATTATACTAAAGTTTATATTTAAAAGTATTGTTTTTTAGTCTTATACATTTCCTTAAATTTTTGTGCTTATTTATGAATGTTTCCTCTATATTGTTATCCTTACTAAGCACCTGATATCACCCCTTTCTACATTTTATTTTTCCCAGGATGCAAAAAAGTATATTATGACTGAACTGCAGGGATAGTCTAAGGGAAATGCATGTGTTAAAAAGATAAAATTTTGATGTTTTTTTAATTAATAATATAATGTAAAACTTATTTCTGTATATTGAACATAAAAGGCTACTAAATTGATCAGTATTTTAGGATATGATTCTTTGTGTCATGCCAATGTTAGGTAATAGTGTACCTAATATGTGTACCTGGGGTCGGGGAGTTATAGTTTCTATTAGAGGATGTTTACTATAAACCTTAGAATCTATATTTAGAAAAACTCTGATTAGAGAACATCCCCCTAAGATATACATTGGGGATATGTTTATAAGAACATACATGAATTTTGGTAATGTAGAGATTTAGTGAGTTTTCCAAAAAATACATCCTTGACATGATACGATCAAATAGAGATGGCTCTTTCACAAATGTACCTAGGAATAAAAAAACCAACAAGGAGTTTCAGGCTTGAAACGGTGTATTCTGATAAACGACAATGAGCCTTTCTTCATTCATGGTTACGAAAATCCCATCAGATATGCATATGATAATTTAAATTTTCATTATAAACCATTTTGAAGGATTTGTGAGTAAATAATTCCTCACAGAAATTTTTTTTTAGAATTAGGAATTGTGTTCATAAATTGTTCAATTTATGTTAGATATTTTATTATTATTTTAATTATGAATTGCGATTCATAAACTAATCTAGTATATGCCATTGTTTTGAAATGGTGACTAGTGGAAGGAATGAAAACCATATCAAAAAATGTAATTTATATATGGAATTTCCTTCTACTAAATATTATTATAGTGGATATGGTGATGCAATTGGTGCGGATCAGCTTATCACCATACTGGGACAACTAACTCAGGTTATGAATAATATCAATACCCGTGTGGAGCACCCTGATCCACAAGGAGGAGGATAATTTTTTGACCGCTTCATGAGGAAATAACTGCCATCATTCAATTGACTAAAAATAAATTTCAAGAGGATCAATGGATATGTTCCTTAGAGAAAAATATTTCATGCTATGGGGAGTAGTAAAATAGAAAAAGTTGTCATGGCATTTTAACACCTAACAAGAGATGCAGATCAATGGTGGTCAATAATTCAGAAAAAAAAGGATGATGATGAAATATCAAATATGGAATGGATATAGTATAAAGATATTTTCATAGAAAAATTCTTTCCTCGTGACCATCGAGCAAGTATGGAATGAAAATTTTAGAGTACGAGGCAATTAGAGGATGAGAATGTCGTAGTGTATGAGTCTAACATTACAAGGTTATCAAGGCATGCAACATATTATATATCTAACCCAATGAGCAAGATTTATCAATTCATTGATGGGTTAAAACCATTTCTCCATCCATCATTTGTCTCACAATCCTTCTCACCATACGAAGATATAGTCTCATGTGCTATGCAGACAGGAAAAGAATTCACTATGTATTATGACTTTAAAGAAAAGGAAAAGAATAATAGATATGCTAAACACTCTAGAAATAATCATTTGGAGAATAAGGGTAATGTTTAATTTCAATACTACAATAAATGTGGGAAGAAACACCCTGGTACTTTCCTAAAAGAAAATGGGAGTCTGTTACAACTGTGGTTAAAAAGTCCTCAATGCTCATGATTGCAAGGAAAAGAAAGAGGCTATCAATGTTAAATGATACAATTTTATAGAAAAGTGGAATTATGAAAATTAATGTCCTAAGCTTCAGGGATACTTGCCTCAGAAAAGTACCCGGGAGAAAGGCCAAGCTTATGAGATCACTACTGCTGAGGTTGAAGCTCTAAATGATGTGGTGGCTGGTAATTTAATGGTTTCCTAAAATTTATCAAATGATTTATTTGATTCTTGATCATCAAATTTTTTTATATCTTCCCAGTTTTCTAAGACAATTTGATAATTCCAATTTCATTTAACAAGGATGTTGTTAGTAAAAAATTCTTAACGTAGTTATCATTTCAACAATGTTTGGTGAATCAGTCCCTATTAGTGAATATAATTGTTCTTTAACTGTTGATCTTAAAATCAAACCCATGATTGAATTTGATATAATATTCAGCATGGATTGGATTTCAGAACATGATGAAAAAATTTATTATATGAAGAAGGAGGTTATAATTTTTGATGATGATAAAGTGTAATTTATAATTAGAGAAGAAATGCCACAACTTGATTCTTATCAAGATCCACCCCCAGTAGCTCTATTAAGTTAAATTTTTTTGAAGAAGGGAATGAATTAACTATGGGAGAGGGAATGAATGTTCAAATATATGATTTACCAATTGTGAAAGAATATGTTGATGTGTTTCTGGAAGATTAACATACACATCCTTCATAACTAGAAATTGTGTTTTCCAATGATTTAATTCATGGTTCAAGGCCCATATCAAAGAACCTTTATAAAATGGCCATTATTGAATTAGTAGAACTAAATAAACTACTAGGGGAATTGAGTAATAAAATATTTATTCGCCATAGTGTTTTTCCCAATGGGGAGCCCCTATTATTTTTGTTAAAAATAAAGATGGATCTATGAGGTTGTGCATTGACTAAAAGGAGATCAATGCTATAAAAATAAAGAACAAGTATTATCTACCTTCCATTGATAATTTATTTCACCAACATCATGGAGATAAATATTGTTCAAAGATCGACCATCAATCTGGATATCATCATATGTGTGTGAAAAAGTAAGAAATTCCCAAAAACAACATTTCAAACGAAGTTGGGCATTAAAATTTTATAGTAATTCATTTTTGGACAGACTAATGCACCCTCTATTTCCATGTATAGAATAAATAGTTTTTTCAAGGAATATTTTGATTAAATTGTTATAGTATTTATTGATGATATCTTGTTATAATAATAAAGATATGAATATTATTAAACTCACATTAACATTATTCTAAAAACCCTAAGAAGAAAAGAATTATATGGGATGTTTAGCGAGTATAAATTCTAGATTCAAGAAATTTATTTTTCTTGTCCATATTGACTCTAATATTGTAATTTCTATTGATCCATCAAATACATGAGAAATAAAAGAATGACATGTATTGTAAAGTATAACTGATGCACACATTTTTATTGGTTTATCAGGTTAATATTGGCGTTTTGTACATAATTTTTAATGATTGGATAACCCGTTAACCTATCTCACACATAAAGGGGTTAATTTCTTTGGTCAAAATATTGTGAAGAATTTTTTGTTGAAATTAAATGAATATTAGTAAACTCTTCTATCTGGACTCTACCATCGTAGAATGACAAGTTTGTTATTTATAGTAATTCTTAAATGAAATTACATGGTTTTGAACATACACATAATGATAGAGTTATTTCATATGCATCATAAAAACTAAATATTCATGAAAAAAACTATACCACTCATGATTTTGAGACAACAGCTATAATATTTTCTTTGATGATATGGAGACACTATCTCTGTGGTGAAAATTGAGAGATTTACACTAAGCATAAGAGTTTAAAGTATATTTTCTCACAAAAAGAACTCAACATGATGCAAAAGGGATGGATCGAACTACTCATGGATTATGATTTCACTATACACTAACACCCAGGGAAGAAAAATAAGGTGGTCACAGGCTTTGAGCAGAAAAGATCATGGAATTATGAACAAGACGAGAGTTGAAAAAGATTCAATGTTCATGGATCTAGTAAAGATTGATATGAGAATAATCATGGAAGTTGAAACATCAATAATTTTTCAAATGGTTGCCAATCCATCTTTACTAGAATGGATTAAAAGTCCTAAGACCAATGATTAGGTGTTCCAAAAGAAAATTAGCGGTATAAATGATGGGATATTGATCAAATTCATATATAAATATGAGAATTTGAATTTTGTGAATTGAATTAGTGATTATGATATACTCGATATGAAAATCGAATTTTTTTTAGAATTATTATAGATCCAATTTCACTATACATCATAGTAGCACTAAGATGTTTTGAGATCTGAAGGAACAATTTTTCTGGAACAACATGACGTGGGATATTGATGATTATGTGTCAAGATGTATGTTTTTTCTGCAAGTCAAGTCTAGAAGGAAAAATTATGGAGGATTTATTCAACCTCTTCCCACACATGAGTTAGACTGGGATGATATTACGATGGGATTTGTCATTGGGTAACCAATGACTCCTAGAAGGAATTATGAAATATGGGTCATTGTTGGTCGTCTTACCAAGTCCGCACATTTTATTACTATAATTGAAAAGTAATTAGAAGGCCTTGGATACTGAACACCATTTGAGCACTTCCTACCACCGTCAATGTTATGGAAAATCAGAATAAACTATTCAAACCATAAAATACATGTTGAGATCCTTCTCACATGACATTAACGGTATGTGGGATTAATATTTACCTCATGTAGAATATTCCTATAACAATAGATTCCATTAAAATATTCAGATGGAACCATATGAAGCGTTATATTGAAAGAGATGTCTCACACCAACTTTTTAGGATGATGTTGGTGAAAGAAAACTCAAAGGCCTAGAACATGTTGAGGAAACAATGTAAAAGGTTAAGGATATCCAAACACACATCAAAGAAGCTCAAATTTGGTAGAAGAGATATGACGATAATAGAAAGAGATATTTGGAATTACACATAGGATATCATGTTTTCATTATGGTATCTTCATGGAAGGGTGATATACGATTTGGTAAGAAGGTGAAATTAAGTCCCAAGTACATAGAACATTTTTATGTTCATGTATGATTTGGAGATATAGCTTATCATTTATCAATTCTTCCGTGTCCCGCTAATGTTCATGATGTGTTCTATGTATCACTATTAAGAAAGTACATGTGTGGCCCAACTCATTTACTCTCTTATGAAGAAGTAGAACATGAACCCAATCTATCTTATTTTGATGATCCTATCAAGATTCTTGATACTAGATAATTAGTGCTGAGAAACTGGATGACACGCCTTGTGAAAGTTCAATATAGATACCATAAGATGGAAGAGGTAACGTGGGAACCCGAGGAACTTATGAGGGAGAACATCCTGAATCATGTTATTCTACAATATTCTAGAAATTTTTAGGGAGACATTGTATAAGGAGGGAATAATTTAACATCCCAAGCTTCCACGGTATGATTCTCTTTGAATAATACAATATCTTGCATTATACGAAACATCGAGTTCTAACACATCACGACTAATCAAAATATACATTAGGAATAGTAATACCCACTTTATGAAAATTTATAAGTTTTAATTATAAAAATGGACTTCATTTTTTGAATCTGAATATCAAAGTTATATTTGTTTGAATTTTTGGTATTTTTTTGAAAACATTCATATTTTGATGAATAGTGAAAATTCTAAATTTTAATTAAAAAAAATTTATTAATCGAAATAATTTATAGTGATACATTATAAATTTGTGTTGTTTTAAAGTAACATGTCATTATATTTTTATCATTTAATATAATTTATGTCATTTGAAGTTATTTTACATTTAAATTTTTCATAAAATAAGTCAATCTTTTGATAGTTTTTACTTCTTAAAAACATGCTTTTTGGTTTCGACAATAGAAATTATTATTAAATTAAAGTTTTTTACTTCTATGTTTTGAATTTGAAAAAATGGATTTCATATTCTTAATCAGGAGGTCCATGTTACGCACATAGGTAACTTTATATTTTTAGTCATTATGAATAATTTTTTCAGTAAATATTTTATTTACCATCGTTAAAGGATAAATATGCTAAATAATGGTAAATAAAAATAAAAATAATATTAAAATACACTAACACCTATTTTAATTCTAATGGTTGATACATGTCCGACCATGGGTGTCCTTGGGTTGATTTCAAGACCCCATGAAGCCAAATTAATGTGATAATGGCATTTTATATTAAATAATCTAATGTGAAGACAAAAATAACAAAAAATTGTATATTTTAGAAACAAAATTATATGAGGTAATATAATTGATCTATTAAACTATAAAAATTCATTAGAAATATAAAATAATTGCCTACATAATGTTATTTTATTTTTAATTTTTAGACATAAAATAAATATATTTATATATGACACTATAATGATGTAGTATTTTAATTATTAATGAATGAATCAAATAAATGATATTATAAATATTGAAATAAATATAATTTTAATGTTTTTATGTCTTCCACGAATTTTATAGGTTAATATGACAGTTTATAATTGATTCAATGTCTTTTTTAGAATTAGTCATGTTTTATAATAGAGAAACTATAGAAATATAAATATCGCATCAATACAATATATATCAATTGGATCATAAGTACAATAAATGTTTTATGTTTTTGATGTATATAAATACTATTAAAGTTCCATTAAAAATTTTCTTGACAAAAATAACCATTTCAATTTAAAAATAATATTTTAAATATAAATTTTCATAAAATATTATAAAATATTTATTTTTGAAAGTAGCATTTAAAACATGTAAAATAATATTTAAAACATCGAGTGGTCATGAATGTAGAAAATAATTTTCATGTTATACATGTTCCAAAAAACATGTGTATATGTTCTATCATACCCATATTGATATTTCTGGAAAAAATAAATTAAGATTACATTATTATTTGTTAAAAAATATAAAAAATGGGTAAGATCTTATTTGATGAATCATTTTCCTAATTTTTAATGTTTTTTAAAAAATTCATATAAAACATATTTTTGGATGAAAAAAAAATTTAAGTCGAAGATTGAGGTAAAGAATGATTTTATAAAATAACATTTTCACAATAATTTTTTTAAAAAGATAATAAATGTATAAAATTACATGGAATGTTCATGAATATATAAATTATTTGATAATTCATGAGCATCTATAGTTATATATCATTATATTTCATCATAAAAAATTATTCACAAACAATCCTGATAAATCATTTGATATTAAAATAAACCATTAAAACTTTGCTAAATTTTGAATGACCGTCCCCATAAAATAAATAATAAAAAATTTATCACTAAATACCCTTATTAAAAATTTTATGATGATATATGTAATCAAATTTGTAGTATATACACTAAATATAATAACTAAGTGGTGAATATGGATTACATTTCCTACTAGAAAAAGTGAGACGAGAAACCCATACCTCTGATTCGAATATTATTGTATGTGTCTAAGAATCACGTATTATAAATATATTTTTATTATAAATATATTTATAAACATTAATCACGTATATTATACCATATATTATCTATTTATCGCATTTTTTGACTCATTTAATAATTTTTTTGTTAAAATCACTCTTTTAGGTTATAATTACTTATTTTTCATGTACGTTTTAGTTCAATTAATTATATCCTTTTATATTTATAATGTATAAAGCATATCCATTTCTTTAAAAGTTATATAAATATCCAATATATTCGTTATTTGTGAATTTATTTTAATATTAAAAAATTAGGGATTGAAAATGTATTACACTATTAACAAAGACGATTGGATTTATGTGCCCATGAACATCATTTCTGGATTTTAGAGGGATGGAGTGAAATAAAAATTAATATTAATTCAACATTATAGAATATATATTATATAATATAGATATATTTTTTATTAATAAAATACTTCCTTATTACAATCCATGAAAAAATAAAATGAAAAATATGTCAAATCAATATATTGAGATGGCAGTACAAACATACACACGATCAACGTTATTGTTTTTAAATTGCTGGGATGTTAGGAATTAATAATTGATATTATATATAAGTAATCATTTTTAGTAAATTAATATCACATGTATTAAATAAATTTATCATTTCTACATTCTATGTATGTTATAAGAGAAAAAAGAATTACATCACTTGACATGGTTGTAGTTTGTCATATAAACAAGTGATATTATCAAATCCCCCCATAGAATGAAATGAAATATGGTATATTTGATATAAATATTATAAATTATTATAATTCCATAAATATAAAATATATATTTGAAATATTTCAGTAACCCTCCCTAGAAATGTTTTGATGAAAAAATATTACATTAGTTCACCAGGGGTAGTCCGCTGTACAAATGATCTAAAGGGTTTGTAACCCATTTGATCGAAATAGTGATAGATGTGGGTTAAAAAGCTAATGAAAAAAATATCAATATATATTGGATATTTTCAGGTAATATTATCATAGTTTAAAATTATTTTATAGAGGGTTAAAATAAATATAGAAAATACACACATTTAATAAGTTTACCTCTTCTATGGGGATCCCCTTTAGTTTTATACCTAATGACATCATATGAGGGATAGATATTAACAATAATTCATCTCATACTAAGGAATATAATTTCGATAAATATTTGGGTACTTGTTTTATAAACCAAATGGTTTATTATGCGATGAGTGGGTGGGAGAGGGGTGGCCTTTCATAAGTGCTGGAGTGGACATAAATGTAATTTTTAAATGATAATGTGATACCAACATTTTCATCAATAAAAATACCTACCAAATGAATCATTTAATAACCAAAGTGTTCATATGTTATATATATGTCGATAAAATAGGTCGTTTAGAAATTTTAAATTAGGTTTTACACTAATAAACATATTTTAATCCCCAGTAAGAGCAGTTTTACATTAATTGTAGTGATTAATTTTTAATGTTTTCACTACTAATTATTTTAAAATGTTACTTTACCATATTAGATAACATAATTTATTGTAATATAAAATTTGGCAGACATTTCTTAATATTTAATCCTCATAAGTGTAATAGTGGAATAAAAATTTAAACCCTTAGATGAATTGAATAAATTTTTTTGAAAAGAAAAACATCAAAAAGTTTAAATGTTTTTAATATTCTAAATCACTAGGAAATTTTTTCCAAGGACATAAATTAGTAATATTGCTATATAATTGGGCTGATTTTAAATTGGAAGGACCCAGGGTAAAGAGGACATGGTGTGTACCCTTAATACAAGTTGTCTACTCCTATGATGCTTGATTAAAAAAATTATCCTATGAATATTGGATAACCATCATTTCTGAGAGTTCAATATATCCATTACTTTAAGGTTAGTGTATAATAACCTCCTACACATAAGTCAATAATCTCTTTAGTAGGTCTACTTGGATAGATTTTCTGGAATCAATCCAGGGGTCATATATTTTGATCCTCGATGCATCTTCATTCCCTAGGAGGATTCCTTTTTATCATAATTATCAACACTATGTAGGTGTTGATCTCTTATATAGTGGTTTATTCGAGATTGGTTATTTTTTACCCCCCATGGTTCAGGTTGTGATCATCATCTATGAATCATATCCCTTTGGATGTCATCAGTGTTATCGAATATGTGGAGTATGTTCTGGATGTGTAATAAGTTTAATCCTCAAGATAGAATTATAGGTTGGAATTAGGGTTTATCTATTCCTTTATAATGTATTCCTTTCATTGGTATATCCCAATAATATTGTTATATTCATTTAAAAAATTTACCTTTATAGATAATTCTATTTTTCCTTCATTGTAGGTTATGTGGTTTCAAGGTATCTCATAGAGTATTGTTATAATCAACCCAACACGATCATTTAACACATGTGACTTGTTTTGTGATGAAAAGTGATACATTGATAGAGTCATAGATATAAAAGTACCATATGTTTCTTAGTGATGCTTGAAAGATTTAGTTGTGTTCCTATAGTATCTTGATAGTATTCTATATCTATACATTCAGGTTGAATTGATTTTTAGACTCGTTTGGATGGCCCTTTATTTGGACCTATTATCATTCCTTCACATTCTATCATACAATCGTTAAAATATTGAGATTTATATATGCATGTTTTAGTATTAGTTATTATATTTTATAATTTCATGGGTTTGGAGATGCGTGTGTCTGTGTATAGGTACTTATGATAAGAACTCTTCTATTAGTCATATGTCCACTTGGCTCTTGTCACCGGCCCCTATCCCTTTCAATCTAGGCATGGGGAGTCACAAAATGGGAACTATTTGGACATGTTATGGGGGATTTTTTTTCAGATTATTCGGTTATATCTAATGACCAGAGTATGTGAGATTGGTTTGGGAAATAGTTTTATGTGTTTCGAGTTCTGCATCCAGAATAGGGACTCCAATGTCTGTTTTTTGGCTGAATTAACCATAAAAAAGGACTCTAATCACCTTCCTCTCAATGTGGTGCAAGAGAATATTGGTTCTAAGGAAATAATATATCCTTTATCAAATACTAATTTATTTCAATGTTAATTTATTTCATTAGTCAGCTCTCCAGATATACTCATTTATCATGGTACATCTTTTTTACTTTTAGGATGCCTGAAAAATATATAACATCTTGGATTCAAATTCAGGATCATGTTGATGATCCTATAAACAATTAGTAATTGATACAGGGACCATTCCCAGAGTTGATACCTCCAAGTAGTGCACTAGAAATTTCACCACATGTAGAGAATCTAATTATACCCGACGTACTAGCTAATGACGTGCACATGAAGAGTAGTTGTCATGAGTTTCATTAACAATGACCCATCAGGTTCTGAAGGTTCTGAGGTGAGTCCAAACCACATGTGTGTGAAGAATGACTTGATGTGTTTATGTGAGTGTCTCATTCAGTTTGATAAAAAATATATTAGATAGTGGTTTTCGAAGTGATCTATATCGATGTCACAATAAGGGGATGATGGGAGTTAGTGACCTAGTCATATGATGAGGTAACTCTATCATAGTAATATTATGATCCCCTCTTTACATAGAAGTTATATATGACTATAATTAGGGTTGTACGTTTCTATGTGGTTCTACATGTCAATTAGGGTAGCACAACAATACATGAGAATTCATAGAGGATCACTAACCAATCTAGGTACTTAATATATATGGTTCGAGATTAGTTTGTCAAGGATCTAACCATCAAGTGTGGGGGAGTAATGTCATATATTCTAGTGTTGTCCCTCTATGAATTCTTACCTATGATGGGATGCTTGAGAGATCTTAGGTTGTTGAGAGTATTTTGGTTGTATAGATGCAGACAATGGAACCATAGAAGAAGATATCTGAATAGTAGAGAGCCTATATATGTCTCAGTGAACAAGATGTGAGAGATATTATTGAAGGAGGTCCCATGATAGAGGTTTTATAATTCAGTTTTCACAGGATGTGTCAATAGAACCTTGAGAGTGGAAATTCTACTCATATGAATGAAGGGTACATCATGAATGATATTTTTCAACCCATCATATAGCGACTAGGTAGACCATGGATGGGTCATCGAGGTAGATGCATCAACATGAGAAACATTGTTCTCATTGTGGATGACATGGAAGAGGATTTCAGAGATTATCTATATGTGGATGATGATTTCAATTATTACCTCCACCACTCCAATGATTTCTACACCAGTGTCAAGGAGCTTGCGGATAATGGTGGCAGTATATTTAAGATGCTAGGGTCTACAATATAGAGGCTCTTGGCATGATATGTTGTATGATGTATATGTTTTTTACCTGATATATAGTAATAATAAAAATATGTGCTATTCATTCCATTATTTTCCAATATATTGTTCGATATGTAGATATTCTAGTTAATCCCTTTGGTCAACCCATATTCTTAATGAATTATACTATAAATAAATTGGAAACCACACACTTATACTGATAGTGTGACCTGATGTATAGATGATTGAAAGTATATTGGGATCTATTTGTAGTATTGATGATTCCATGTGAGGTAATATTAGACATGGAATTGTTATCTAAGGTTGATTCCTAGATTTATGTTTTGTTTAGTGGATGTGAAGTGCTTCATTATTTAGGGGATTGAGTTTCTATAATGGGTTAAATGAAATCCCATGAAACATAGTATAGACTCATGGAATGAAGGGTGATGTTGTTTAATAATCATTTCTCTATTGTGACTCTTGTTGTAGTGTATGTTATGTTTTTTAAGTTCCCTACAATGGTGGATGAGTATAAGGATGTATTCTCTACGGAGGTTTTAGGATTTCTCCCCAACAAATAGATTTAATGATTTATTTATCTACACTTTGGGATGACACTGATATCTATGCCAGTATATCAGATGGTGCCCGTAGAGCTTCATGAGTAGAAGGTGTAGTTTGAGTTCTCTAAGAATAAAGGCTTTGTTAGACCCATTGTTTCACAATATGAATCACTAGTTATATTCAACTAAAAGGAGAATAGGATATTATTATTATGCGTGGACTACAAGACCTTAAACTAGTAGATTATGAAGTAAATGTTTCCACTACTATAGATCAATGACCACATTGATTAGTTTATAGGGGAATGATGGTTCTCAATGATTGACATCATATCAAGTTATCACTAGTTGTAAGTACAAGATGAGGACGTATCAAAGACATCATTGAGATGATTCTATGATCACTATGTGTATTTTTTACGAAAGTTATCGTGAATAATTCCCTATAAATGTTCCTGGAACTCATGAACATGATGTTTCATCATTTATTATACCAGTTCATGGTGTACACGATCAATGATATCCCAGTGTACTCAGTGTCTAAAAATGTTCCCGTGATACACATGAGGATGTTTTCGAATGTCGGCCATAAATATATAATAATAAGGTGATTTCAAAGTATTTTTAATAGATTTAAGAAGTTATATTTATGGGATATGTTATCTAGTATATGGAGTAAATGTTTTCCGAACTATGGTTGATGCATTTTTATCTTGGGAACCACCGTAGCATGAAAGGGGTGAATGGAATAAATTGTATATAAAGGTATTATCTTAGATTAATTATGGATTTTCTAAGATATCAACACCCATGAAATATTTGACATGAAAGGGGAAGATATTTTTGTTGATATAGCTGTGGAAAAATGTTCTTTAGGAGTTAATGTAAAGACTGAGGATTTGTTTTATCATTTGATTGATAGAGGTGGGTGTTGAGTATAGAGTGTTATAAAATTAATTTGGAAACATAATTGGTTATTTTCAAATACTGAGTTAGATAGTAATTACCTATAGTTAACATCAGTTGTGACCACATTAGAAAAGCTATGTGACCCATGAAATTTATTTTTACAAGGTAATGTTAACAATATAAATTTGAATATACAGCCTTTTAGGTGAGCGATTTCTCATATATTATGATCACAATATTCATAGGTATATCTTCCCTTGAAAGGATTTTAACATGTGATGTAGTTGATGGATTGTGTACCTCCCTGATTGTGTCTTAAATATTTTCTACACTCTTAGGAAGTAGAAAATTGTAGTAGATGTATTCACCCAGAGATCATGTTTGCAATTGCTGATCGAGGAGTCATAATAGATCATCTCATTATAGTTATAATTTTTGGATGGATATGGAGAAACATACATATAGTTGAGGGATGATTCTCATTTTATCCTTCCTTGAGTTGGGGAGGCACAACTAGGGGATACTGACTTTGAGACCCTACATACTCAAATATTGACTGGACATGATCCGGATGAATTTTTTGAAAATGGGGGGAATTTCATTCATATGAGAGGACACATAATGATACCAGTGACAGTGTGGGATTAAGTTATACGATACTTTCATACATCCAAACATTACATAAATTCATGTTTTTAACTGATATAACAGGATCTCTAACATTAGTTTTGTTTGCCATAGATAAATAAAGGAGTTGTAGTGTTTGTCTCTTGGTTCCATACCAGTCACCAAGTGAATGATGGGAACCATTCTCTTTCATGTTTATCTCAACAACTTGAGGTTTTTCAATTGAAGTGGGATAAAATATACATTGAACTAATGATTGGTTTATAATGTATATCTAAGGGACATGATTCTATATGGGTGATAGTAGTTAGAATCACCAATTCAAACCCCTTCCTAGATATTTTCGTGAGGAGTTATGTAGAGATATGTTGATTCCTCTACTTTAAAGAGATAGTACAAATTTTTTAATTTCCCTCGATTATCATTCCTATTGTTGATGTTAATTTAATATAATAGTTATATAAATGATTAAAGGAGGGTTTTGTGACCCAGTAATACCTGACTATGGAATTTCACCCCTTGATAGAATTCCAGACTAAGAGAAACATTGAAGTCCAAGAGAAGTTGTTGTGATCTTGTATTTTATACTTTTTAAATACATTGGAGGAACCTTACCCCCAGGGGAGTTATCATAAAACAATAACTACCATTACACTATCAATATGGTAGTATTAGAAATTTGTATGGGAAGCCATGCATGTCACCACTTTTTCTTTACTAACCCAGGAATGTTGGAGAACATGGGACCAGAGTTGGTGAAATCGACCTCCGAGATGGTGAATATCATTTTAGAGTGGATGAAGACAACATAGTGTTTTCAGATGTATTATAATGTCAGATGTTTGAGTCCTTTCAATTTAGAATAGGGAGACCATGTGATCATATGGGTTTCATCATGATGCGAATTATATAGGTTTGGAAAGAGTAGTAATCTATCTCTATGATTCAGTATCCCTTTATGGATATTGTGCAGAGATGGAGAGGTTCTGTAGAACATAGATCAACCACCACAATTATATTAGGTGAATGATGTATTCCATGTGTTGTGGCTGAGGAGGTACATGCATGCACCATTCAACATTATCTAATAGACAATATTGGACATCATATATGAATATATGTTTTATCTGTAACTTATAGATATTGATGATTATAATGATAGTATCACTAATTGGAAATAGATTCTTTTAGTTTGTATCTAATGGAACCACATGAATCATCTGATGATCACATTGAATATGGAGGCTATATTTAATGCTCAATACCAACATCAATCTGTGTAGACACTTATTTTATATTTTAGGAATGAAATTTGCTAGATTGGGATAATTTTTCCACTCATATTTTCAATGTATTATTTTTGTATATAGAATGAATTATTTTTGAGACCAAGAGTTGAGACAGGGTGGGATTCTAAGGCCTGGTGTGTTCGGAATACTTCTTTTTGAAATATATTAAATGATTTTAATAGAACACACTAGAAAGAATCATGAAAAACTATAATCACATAGAAAAGGAGGCCCAGATAAGAAATCCATGGGAACTGTTGAGATCAAAATGTGGGTTATACTCCAGGTGCGATATAAATATTTTTGGCACAATGTGTCTATGGAAATGTGGACGCATGCATAAAAATACAAATAATTATTTAAAAAATTATTTTAATTTACCATGGATGATGAAAAATAAAAATACTATTTAACTAAACTTATATGAAAAAATTTTAATGTTAGACACATAACCCTAGAGTAATTAAGGAAATGATAGAGAGAGGGATGGAGGATCTCTCTCTTGAAAATGTTATCCAGATCGTAGATCAGTCATAGCGATGCAAAAAGATTCAAAGATCTAGAAAATGAAAATGAAATTGACTCAATATTCATAAAACATTGATGCCTCATGATGAATGGAGTAGTTTGATTTAGATTCATTCCCAATTTTTAAGTTGTATGGAAAGAACTGATAAATAAAAAAGAATATTTTTCAACATATCATGCATATTGTTGGAGGGGATTATTGTGGGAATTTATTGGGAGAATTTAATTATCATTAATCATTATATATGAATTCTCCATTCTAATTAAAAATAATGTGGTATACATGAAGACATAATAAGGATTATTCCCCATAATTTTTTTTTCTCTTAGATCCTAATTCATTGTTCATCATTAGCATTCTTCATTTGGCTGGAGGTTTAATATACATCAATAAATAATTTTTTTCATACCAGTATCTTGGAATAATAATTCAATATATTAGATGATGGATTATAATGACATGGAGATGGAATGATGATGGGATAAATAGTTTATTAGATGATGTAGATACCTGATTTATGTTTTCTTTATCATGCAATGAAGAAGACTACATGATTTGTTTTATGAATTTATTTGAATGATAGACTATGGAAAAAGGCCAAAATGAGTCTTGAACAGAATAGGCCCATGATTATCAGTGAGTTTGAGGCTAGATTTATATGAAGAGGTTGTGTAATCAAATAAAAAAACATCCATCTTTTTTTGGAAAATCATGAACCAAACAAAATGTAATCAGGGATTACATAGTGTTTTTGGAATGCCTAGTGTATATTAGGGATCTAATATATAGGGAAGTATCACACAGAGTGTGACCATGTCACATGACTTCTAAACACTCCCGGGTCGATCAATGTGTACCTAGAATGGTACAAAAACATAGTATGGAGTATATTGGTATTCCTTGTACTCACACAAGGAAATGACTTTCCTAGTTTTACACATGAATAACTGTGTACTGTTACATGATATGATTATAGGAGTAGCCACATGAGTGGTACAATTATAAGGACAAAGACAAGGACACATGCAATATTACATGGGAAGGATGTGAGGCCAAATGGACATGAAATTTACCCCTACTACACATTTTATAATCCCTTGACTTTGTATATTGGATATGTTTTTTATGGTTAGTTACCTGTATCGATCCATAATTATTTAGTACAGAATCTCTATATAACACCCCAAGCCTAAACGATACGTTTCCCTTTGAATAATTCAATGGCTTGTAGTGTACGCAACGTCGAGATTCTAACACACCACAACCAATCAAACTAGCCGTTATGAATAGAAATTCCAACTTTTTGAAATATTATAAATATTATCTTTTAAAATGGACTTTATTTTTGGATTCGTAATATCATAATTAGCTTAGGGTGAAATTTTGATACTTTTCGGATAACTTTTATATTTTGATAAATAGTTAAAATTACTAAATTTTAATTGAAAAAAACTTTCTAATCAATATAATTAATAGTGATAAATTATGAATTTGAGTGGTTTTAATGAATATTTAGAATATATTTTTACAATTTAATACAATGTTGTTCATTGGACGTTATTTCACATTTAAACCAGACATAAACAAGTCTGAATCTTTTGATAGTTATTATCTCTTAAAAACAAGCCATTTTTTTACAACAGGATTTAATTTTTAAATTAATTAATGCGACATATATGTTTTGAATTTGGTAAAATAGACATAATTTTTGAATTCATAATAGTAAATATATCTTAGGCCAAATTTTTGGTATTTTTCTGGAAACATTCAATTTTTTATGAATAGTGAAAAATACTTTGTTATTGTTTAAAACGAAATTTTTATTTAAATCATTTTTTGTTTTATTAAAATTTAATTAAGGTCAAAAATAGATACATAATACCTATATAAGTAAAATGTAATTAATTGATGTTAGATTAGAATAATTAAAGATATATAAAAATTTTATTGAACTTTTCACCGTCTTTTACCCACCCCCTAGGAGAATTTGGAAATTTACATAAAATATAATTTTACCACATCTGTGAGTGGAATTTAAAAAATTTTAGAGACACAGTTAATATAAAGGAGTAAAATGTGGTACAATATGATAAAAATAAATTTTTTTGAATAGTAACTTTTTACTTTTATTTACCACGGTTAAAAGTAAATAGAGTAATTAAGGGTAAAAATGTTATTAATATTACCCTAAGACATGTCCTAATTCTATTGGACAAGTTTATCTCGACCAAAAACAACCATAGGAATTAAATATTTTTATTTATGTCGACTTGGATTAGATTAGGACATTTATTATTATTTAATTAAACGAAGAGTTAAAAGAGTTAAAATCAATGTTTATTTACTAAAACATTCTTAATATAGGGTTATACAAAAGATAAATTCTATTGTAAATATTCATTAGAAATATAAAAAGAGTTAATACAAAATGATATTTTATTTATAATTTTAGACAATAAATAGATTAATTTATTTATGACACAATTCTGACATAGTAATTACCTATTTAATGATATTTTAAAATAATTGATATTATAAATATCAAAATAAATGTAATTTGAGAATTTTTATGAATTACACTTTTTTAGGTTATTATGACATATTAGGATTGGTTATATAATTTTTTTTCGAAGTAATAATTCTGTTATGAAATTATAAAAAACAAAATACCCAATAGTGGCAAAATTGACATAAAAGAGTTTTTTAAAAAAATATATATTATTAATTGATATTCAATTCCTAAAAAACTATGGTTCAGCCAAATGACTTATATCATGATATGTGTATCATTAATGGACCCCTTGGGGGTCGGTTAGATGTATATAGTATGTTTATTAACTATATAATATAAAAAATACAAAGTGACATTGTAAGAGTCAAACTAATTAACTATGAGTTAAAAACTAAAATTTAAGGTTAATATAATGACCCAAACCAGCCTAAATTCTATTGGTTGAGTGGTTTTCGACCCATCCCCACCTTCAACTTTAAATAATCCTCTTTGTATCCAATAGAAACCGAATATAAATTTATTATAAAATAATATTTCTAGCATTTCCAAAGGTGCCCCTCAACCCTCTTATAAAAGGAAACTCACCCTTATCACTAATTCACACCTTCAAATCCGTTTGGATCGGCCATACTATGCCCAAATATCCTCCCACATTCCCTCACTTCAACCTAGAGGCCTTATTTGGATCATAAAGCCATTCAGTGGAGCCCTTTTTATCAAATCAAAAGGAAGAACCCAAAGAAGAGGTAATGTTTTCACCACCCTCTTTCAAGTTCCGTTCTTCTTCAACTTCATCATTTTTTGTTATTTATATTCTAAAATAATAACTATAGGATATTATATAAACTTTTATGTAATTATAAATATGGAACAAAAAAATTCATTATTATATCCATCCCTTGAATGACATGTCGCCATACATGCGTAGGTACGGCCTACGGTCTCCACTTTGTGGTGTAATTGTTAGTCAATGTATTATTATTTAGATTGGTATAATTATGATGTATAATTCATGTAAATAACAAATATAACATGATAATTATTCTCTCTATATGATATACCATCCAATTATATATTATTTTAAAATCAAAATAATGATATTGTCGCTCGTGCGTACGTACGGACTACCGTCTCCACGAACGCGATGAGATTCATTCCCCATCATATCAATTTGAGTCTAATTCTCATTTAATGATTAAAAATAATGTTTAAGTAATTTATATCATTCTTTATATGATAAATATACAACCTATCCATAAAAAAACGGGTTACGTAACAATGAATATAAAGGAAAACGAGTAAGTTCACACCCGAATTGACTATAATACTAAGATTTTATTAAAAAATAAATGTTAAAAGATCATATATTATATCATATTATTGTAAATTATTATTTTATAATTCAATAAAAACTATTTCACCATTATAAAGGAGGTTAACCTACCACCGACCAAGGAAAAAGTTCAAATTAAGGGGTTTCTTATCTCAAACTTAATTTCATGGGAATTCCATTGTTCACCACTGATTTATTTGATGTGGTGTATGTGTAATACCCATGATTGTATTAATTGTTTAATATAATTTAATTTATGGGTATTTAAATCATCATTTTATGATCCTTCTTTCATGGGTGTATGTTTTGTAAGCAACCTAATCGATAAGGGAATTTGAAGTTTCAATTTGCACTCATTTGGCTTTAGGCACACCTCATTGATTATTTTACTCCAAGATTATTTGTGAAATCACTATTCATTTTATTATTTCATAATTTCCACTCCCCTTTATGTGTATATACTTTTTATACACATAATCACTCCATTGATAAATTCACAAGTCATCTATTTGATCTTGATAAGGGTAATTTTAACTCAATCTCCATTTGTTCAGTTAAATATCCAATTCAATGGTGTTGTTTTTAAAAGATTATGTGTGAATGTCATCTGATTTATATACACTAAATATCCAATCATATTGAGTGTATTTATATTTTTCACACATAATTATGTCATTGATTTATCCTTATCATCATGATATGGTCTTTATAAGAGAATTCATCTCAATTTACATTCCATTGAGACTTCTTTGTTATTATACACCAAATCAATTTTATATTGTGTATATAATGAACATTGACATATTATATCATGAATCCCGTTATTCTCATGATATTATAATGTTTTTATTATGTCAATTATTTGTATTCATGAGTCTTTATTTTGGTTAGGAACTCTATCAAAATATCATTTTAAAATTTTTAATGATTTATTATTCTAAATCTTTCTCATTAATGTCCATGTTTTAAAAATGATTTTAAGGATTTATATATATGGACATTAATGATTTAAAATTAAAATTCCTTTTAAAAGTATCAATGTGGTATGGGTCACTTTGATTCAAAAAAATCTATTTTAAATGGCTTCTTGACAAATAGTGTGAATTTTAAATGTTTTCAATAAAAAAGGGGGATATTTCTCTCAATAGTTTGATGATTATTTTAATCTATGTCAATATCCTTAATTATTCTCAATTGAGGATAATTTGATACAATAAAATCTTCTATATTGTATGGGATGAGATATTTTTGACTATGGATGTGATATTTTTATACCATTCATGGTTTGTGGTTAAAAGTATTGACATTCTCTTAGCTAGTTTTAATACGAATGTTTATGTTATGTTTCAAGATTTTCTTATGAGGATTTCATTGGACTTAGTAAGTGACAGGTGGAGCCTGCTATAGCTCCTTGATGCATTGGTATGTCTCATGAGTCAAACTAGTGTCTTGGAATGAGGCCTTGACAAAATCTTATTTGTAGTATTGGCACGAGGCCTTGGCTATGTGGTTATGATAGTCTAGGATTATGCATTCCATCATTATGAAAGTGGTTATTAATATTTTCATGTGATTATTCTACTATTAGAATATCCATGTGAATAAGTAAATGGAATTACTACATTTTATCCTTATCATATTGTGCTAAAGTTCACGTTTAAAAGGATTTTGTTTTAGTTATAAATTTCCTTCAATTTTTATGATTATTTATGAAAGTTTCTTCTATATTGATATCCTTTATGAGCATTTGATCTCACCCCTTTCAATGTTTTATATTTCCTAGGATGTGAAGAAGTATTTTATGAATGACCCAGAGGGATAATATGAGGGGATATGAAGACAATATGTTGTTTTAGTTTTTAACTTATTGATGTAATGTAAACTTTATGAATATATCTTGTGTTTCCATGTCTACAAAACTAAACTGTCTTTCGAGACATGATCTTTTGTGATCTTGCCAATGTTATGTAATAATTCACTGAATCTATTTAACTGGGGTCATGGCATTACAGTTGGTATCAGAGCAATTTTAGTACAATCCTTGGGATCTAGATTTAGATAAACTTTGATTATAGCACATATCCCTAAGATAGACTTTGGTGATTGGAATAGAATAACTTCCTAGAATTTTGGTATTGTAGAGATTTTGTGATTTTTCTTAGCAATACATCTATGTATGGATACGAGCTGGTAGAGGAGGCTCTGGTATAGATGTACCTAAGGGTAAAACTCAAAAACACCACTTTGAGCTAGACTCAAATGGGAACTGGTGAACCATAACGGTCCTTGTTGAACTCATGGTTACGACACTCCTAGGGGATATGCTTAGGATAATTTACATTTTCTTTACAAACCGATTTGAATTATTATATATTAGAAGAGATTAAATGACCTTAGTTAATTGTAATGTGCTTCAAATTGAGAATATGTTGACATGTTAATCTCTAAATGATTTTATGACTACTGTTACTCAAATAATGCTTTCTAGTTTTAGTCAATGGCTGGATTCCAAGGAAGTCATAGTCACATTTAGAATGATGTACATGGTGGGAATGGTGGTGGAAATGAGAAACAAAATGGATTGTTGATAGGCTTAATAGATAACGTCTTTATTCCAAATAAATTTTCCAAATATATTACCAATAATATATATATTAACCAATTCCCGGACTCAACAAGGAAGAGAAAGGTGATGAATGATAAGAGCTCCAGTAGTGGAGACCATGGAGAAAGGAATCCTCAATTTCCAGCATGCAGGAAATTTTGAAGGAGACACCCAGGAAAGTGTCTCAATGGAAAAAATAAATGCATTACATGTGGGAAGGAAGGACATAAATAGAAGAATTGCCGAAGAAAAATGTAGGGGACCTGGCCATTACTCGAGTGAGTGACCTATTCTATAGGATATTTTCTAGCTCAAAGAATAAGCTATGTGGAAATAAATGGTTGGAGAAATGTTTAAAAAGTTTTAGTGATCCTTGTTGATGGGTTTACTTTGGAATAATTTTCTCTTGTATTTGTAACCCAGTAGTTTTTCATGTGAGAATGATATTTGAGGATGAATTATCTTTTCCCTTGTGGATATAGTTATAAATAACCATTTGGTTTTATATGATCATTGGGTTTGAGGAAATTATAAGTTATTATAATTTGGGATGAAATTTCAAGGTATGAGATAACATTTGTGGTTAAATTATGTTATGGTTATTTGGAGGAATTTATCTCATTTTGGTCATGTTATAAAAAATAGTCTTTGAAAGAGGACAACACACAGACTGTGTGAAAACTCGTCGCGTCAGACAAAGCTGTGGGAGTCAAACCCACAACCAATGTGCGATTGGGATTTATCACCTACCACTGGACTGCGTGATGTTCCTAGTTAGTGTGACTATTATTTTAGTTAAATTATTTTATTTATCAATAATAAGATGATTTGGGATCTTATTAATTATCAAATGAATACCCTTATTATAGGAAAATGATTTGGTGATTAGGTGATAAATGTTATTTTGGAAGATGTTTGCTTTGTTGGTAACTCTATATGCCCAATGAAAATAGAATACTATGGGATTTCATTTGAGGAGTAATGGTGTATTTTTATCTATGTTTTTATTGTGGATTTATAGTGATTTGGGTTATTTATGGAAATTATCAACCTATAATAAAGAATATGTGATTAGGTTAATTAAAATTAGGTATGTGACTTTTAGAGTAGTTGATGTCATTTGGAGATACAATTTAACATGTATGACTACATTCATTTAAGTTTTGGGTTTCAATATTTGTTTGGATTATATTGAATAATTTTAAGGAAAATTGATTTTTTAATGGTATTTATTTAAATTTGGGGTATTGTTAGTTTAATTTTAAAAATGAAGTTTAGTGTTTTTTTCTCTAATAGAATATCCATTTGGGGGATCATCAGATATTATACTAACCATTTTGGTTTTGTTTAATCTCTAAAGACAAGGTAAATATATAGTTTATCCTATGTGGATCATGTTATTCTATAGAAGTTTATTCTAGCTCTTCTAGTGTGACCAAGTCTTCTTGAATACTCATTGTTCAATAAAAATGAGTTAGTGGTAAAACTGTATTAAATAATGAAAGTCAACTTAAAAAGTATGAATATCTATTTATGTTCATATTCAATATCAAAAATGAATTCCTCATCCCCATGTAACGTAACTTAAAACAAAAAATGTTGTCTGTTTACTTTTCCTATTGGGTGACTAATGACTGTTTGTCCCAACACAAGTTAGTGGTTTTCTTGTTGTTAGCTTTATCATGATCATGTTTTCTATCCCTCTCTATCATAACTTGACACATAGTTTATCATCTATATCCATGTTTTCTAACATGGAATTCTATTATGGGAAATCTTGTGTGACCTTTATACCTCTCTTTCTTTGTTATAATGTGATAGTTTTATTGACTCTTTTTCCGATGTGGACTTTCCATTATATTCTCAAGCCCATTTTTAAAAAATTATGAGGACACAATTTATTGTCGGAGGGGAGAATGTAACACCCCAAGTTTCCACGGTATGTTTCCCTTTGAATAACGCAATGGCTTGCATTGTATGCAACTTCGAGATTCTAACACACCACAACCAATCAAACTAGCCGTTATGAATAGTAATACCTACTTTTTGAAATTTTATAAATTTTTTCTTTCAAAATGGACTTCATTTTTGGATTCTTAATATCAAAATTAGTTTAGGGTGAAATTTTGATACTTTTCAGATAACTTTCATATTTTGATGAATAGTAAAAATTACTATATTTTAATTAAATACAAGTTTTTTAGTCGAAATAATTAATAGTGATAAATTATGAATTTATGTAGTTTTAAAGTATATTTAGAATATGTTTTTACAATTTAATACAATGTTGGTCATTTGATGTAATTTCTCATTTAAACCAGACATAAACAAGTGTCAATCTTATGATATTTATTATCTCATAAAAACCCGCTATTTGTTTTGACAAAGGGAATTAATTTTAAAATTAATTAATGCAACTTATATGTTTTGAATTTGGTAATATAGACATCATTTTTTAATTCATAAAATAAAATATATCTTAGGCCTAATTTTTGGTATTTTTCTGGAAAATTTCAATTTTTGATGAATAGTGAAAAATAATGAGTTATCTTTTAAAACCAATTTTTTATTTAAATTTAATTAAAGGAAAAATAGATACATAATACCTATATAAGTTAAAAGTAATTAATTGAAGTTAGTTTAGAATTATTTTAGAAATATAAAAAATTTATTGAGCATTTGACCATCTTTTACCCACCCCCTAGGAGAATTTAGAAATTAACATAAAACATAATTTAACTTCTTCTGTAAGTAGAATTTCGAAAATATGAGAGACACGGTTAATATCAAGGGGTAAAATTTGGTTCGATAAGATAAAATCAATTTTTGGTTAATAGTAACTTTTTACTTTTATTTACCACGGTTAAAACTAAATAGGGTAATTAAGGGTAAAAATGATATTTATATTACCCTAAAACATGTCCTAATTAAATTGGAAAAGTGTATATAGACCAAAAAAACCTTAGGAATAAAATATTATCATTTAGTTCCACTTGGATTAGATTATGACATTTATTATTATTTAATTCAAAGAAGAGTTAAAAGAGTTAAAATCAAATTTTATTTACTAGAACATTTTTAATATAATGTTATAAATTAGATTACTTTGACTGAAAAATTCATTATAATGATAAATAGATTTCCTACATAATGGTATTTTTTTATAAATTTTATACATCACATAATTTAATTTATTTATGACACAATGGTGACGTAGTAATTACCTAATTAATGAAATATTAAAATAATTGATATTATAAATATAAAAATAAATGTAATTTGAGACTTTTTATGAATTACAATAATTTTCTTGGTTAATATGACATATTATGATTGGTTATATAAATTTTTTTCGAAGTAATCATTCTGTTATGAAATTATCAAAAACAAAATACCCAATAGTGTCAAAATTGACATAAAAGAGTTTTTAAAACAAATTTTATATTTTTAATTGATATTCAATTCCTAAAAATCTATGTTTCGCCCAAAAGACTTATATCATGATTGTTTTGTCATTAATGGACCACTTCGGGGTCAGTTAGATATATATAGTATGTTTATTAACTATATAATATAAAAATACAAAGTTCCATGGTAAGTGTCAAACTAATTAATTAAGAGTTAAAAACTAAAAGATAAGGTAAATATAATGACCCAAACCTGTCTAAATTCTATTGGATGAGTAGTTTTATACCCATACCTACCATAACCTTTAAATAATTCACTTTGGTGAAATTAGAAACCAAATATGAATTTGTTATAAAATAATATTTCTAGCATTTCCAAAGGTGCCCCCACCACTCTTATAAAAGGGAACTCCCCCTTCTCACTAATTTACACCTTCAAAGCCATTTTTTATGGCCAAAATCATCCCAAATATCCTTACAACTTCCATTAATTCGACTTAGAGTCTTTATTTGGATCAGAAAGCCATCCAAAGGATCCCTTTTGATCAAATCAAAAGGAAGAACCCGAAGAAGAGGTAATGTTTTCACCACCCTCTTTCATGTTCCTTTCATCTTCAACTTCTTCTTTATTTTTTTTTCTATTCAATAATAATAACTCCAGTATCTTCTATATACTATGAGGTTATTATAAATATGGAACAAAAAAATCATTATTCTATCCATCCCTTGAATGACATGTCATCATACGAGCGTGCGTACGGCCTACCGTCTACACATTGGGGTGTAATTGTTATTCAATATATTATTTATTAGATAAGTATAATAATGATGTTTAATTCATGTAAATAATAATTATGACATGATAATGATTCTTTCTATATGATATACCATCCAATTATATATTATTTTAATATCAAAAGAATGATATTGTCGCTCGTGCGTACGTACGGAGTACCGTCTCCATGAACGCGATGAGATTCATTCCCCATCATATCCATTTCAGTCTAATTCTCATTTAATGATTATAAGTAATTTTTAAGTAATTGATATCATTTTTATATGAATAATATAAAACCTATCCATAAAAAACACTTCTTACTTAACAATGCTTATAAATGAAAACGAGTAAGTTAACACCCGAAATGACGATAATACTAAGATAGTATTAACAAATCAATGTTAAAATATCGTATATGATATGATATTAATGTAAATGATTCTTGTATAATTCAGTAGCAATTATTTCACCATTATACAATAGGTTAACCTACCGTCGACCAAGGGAAAAGTTCAAAGTAAGGGGTTTCTTATCTCACTCTTAATTTCGTGAGAATTCCATTTTTCACCACTTATTTATTGCACGTGGTGTATGTGTACTGCCCATTATTATATTAATTGTGTAATATAATTTAATTTATGGGTATTTACATCATCATTGTATGATCCTTCTTTCATGGTTGTATGTTTCTTAAGTTACCTAATCGATAAGAGAATTTGAAATTTCAATTTGCACTCATTCGGATTTAGGCATACTTCATTGATTATTTTACTCCATGATTATATGTGGAATCACTATTCATTTTATTATGTCATAATTTACACTCCCCTCTCCATTGATATTCTTTTTATACACATAATAACTCCATTGATAAATTCCCAAGTCATTGATTTGAACTTGATAAAAGTAATTTTAAATCAATCTCCATTTGTTGAGTTAAATATCTTATTCATTGCTGTTGTTTTTACAAGAATATGTGGGAATTTCATCTGATTTTTTTACACTAAATATCAAATAATATTTACTGTATTTATATTTTTCACACATAATTATGTTGTTGATTTATCCTTATCCTAAGGATATGGTCTTTATAAGATAAATCATCTCAATTTACATTCCATTGAGGCTTCATTGTTGTTAAACACCAAATCACTTTTATATGGGGTATATAATATACTCTGACATATTATATCATGAATCCATTTATTCTCATGATATTATAATGTTTTTATTACCTCAATTATTTATATTCATGTGTCTTTATATTTGTTAGTAACTCTAACTAAAATATAATTTTAAATATTTTTAAGATTTATTATTCTAAATCTTTCTCATTAATGTCCATGTTTTAAAAATGTTTTTAAGGATTTATATATATGGAAATTAATGTTTTAAAAATAAAATTCCTTTTAAAATTTTCAATGTGGTATGGGACACTTTGATTCAAAAAAATCTATTTTAAATGTCTTCTTGACAAATAGTGGGAATTTTAAATATTTTCAAGAAAAGGGTGATATTTCTCTCAATAGTTTGATGATTATTTTAATCTATGTCAATATCCTACATTATTCTAAATTGAGGTTAATCTGATACAATAAAATCTTCCATATTGTATCAAGTGAGTTATGTTTGACTATGGATGTGTTATGTTTATACCATTCATGTTTTGTGGTTAAAACTATTGACATTCTGTATGCTATTTTTAATACGAATTTTTATGTTATGTTTCAAACTTTTCATATGAGGAATGCATTGGACTTAGTATGTGATGGGTGGAGCCCTCTATATCTCTTCGATGCATCGGTAGGTCTCATTAGAAAAACTAGTGTCTTGGCACGTGGCCTTTACAAAACATTATTTGTAGTCTTGGCACGAGGCCTTGGCTATGTTGTTATGATAGTCTGGGATTATGCATTCCATCATTATGAAAGTGGTTAATAATATTTTCATGTGATTATTAGACTAGTAGAATATCCATGTGAATAAGTAAATGGAATTATTTCATTTTATCCTTTCCATATTATGCTGATGTTCATGTTTAAAATGCTTTTATTTTAGTTATACATTGCCTTAAATTTTTTTGTTTATTAATGAATGTTTTTGCTATATTGTTATCTTTACTGGGCATCTCAGCTCACCCCTTTCATTGTTTTATTTTTTCCACGATGTAAAGAATTATTTTATGAATGACCTGAATGGATAATATGAGGGGATATGAAGAGAATATGTTGTTGAAGTTTTTCACTTATTGATGTAATGTAAACATTATAAATATATCTAGTGTTTCCAAGAATACTAAACTAATGGGTCTTTCGAGACTTAATACTTTGTGATCATGGCAATGTTATGTAATAATGCACCGACTTTGGGTAACTAGGGTAAGGGCGTTACACTCACTTACACATATGGTGAATATCTCCACAGTAGGACTACATGGATAGAGTATTTATAATCCTTCTATGAGGCACAATGTCAGATCCACTATTCATCCTCTTACTATAGGATGGAGTTCTTGGTGTCATCATTATCAACACATTATTATCATCGATCATACACTTAAAAGGTTATTCAAAATTGAGTTGTTGTTATCCCCCCTAATTGTGGGTGTGAACCTTAGCGGAGTATCTTATCGCTTCAAATTTCATCTGTGTTATCAAACTAATAGAATGTGTTCTTTTTAACGAGTACTATGTGGAATATACATGATGGTATCCATGGATATAATTATGGATGTGAGTTTACCTTGAGACTATGTGTCTCTGTTGAGTATATCTAGATATTATTATTATATACATTTTATACATATATACCTCTGTTGAGATGAATATTATTCCATTATTGAATACTATAGGGTGTGGGTTGTCCTAATGACTATTGTTATGTTATTCCCTACACATGGTTTTCACACACATATTTTGTCTTGTGTAGATGATCAACCTTTTACAGAGTCCTAGAAAGACTATGACCAAATAGTGGTTAGTGATACATGACAGACCATGGTGTGTTCTGGCTGTATCATGACAGAAATACCTATCTATACATTCAGGGTGGGATGGTTTTCAGACACGTTGTGGTGGGTTTGTATTTGGCCATATCTACAGTCCCTAAATTTTAATCATATAACAGTTGTGGGATTTATCATTATGTTTTCTTGGTTGATTAATTTTTTAATTTAAATCATTTTGTGGGCATAGATATGGGTGTGTAAGTACATGTACCTAGGATAAGGCATCCCATGTCTGTGATATTCCTAGAAGGTGTTAGGTTCCATCCAATAAGAAATTGAAAGAATTCTAGAGGAAATGTATTATCGTCCCCATTGGGATGGCTTGTGGCAGTTTTAATATTCAGTTTCCAATACTGAAAATTATTTAATAAATATCTAATAATATCTATTTTCAATTCAATTTTTAGTGTAAAAAGGATAAGGAAAGATTGGATCAATAACCATAGTTCACACTTTATTCCTCCCCTATCAAATATTTTATAGAACACTAAGGATTATTCCTACTTCATGGATAATACAGTTATAATTAACCACAACTATCATAAAAACTAGATTATCCATGTTAAAACTCAACCTTTATATGGTGTTGATCAATGATTTTGGTTCATGACTGGATCACCACTAGGGGGATTATACACATGAATTCTACAATAAAATAATGGTGTGAATAATTGTTACAAAATAATTTGATATTAAAAAAATAATTAATTATGTATCCCCTCATAAAGTAATTATAAAGTAAAAATGAAGATATTCCTCCAACAGTTTTTACATAATAATTTATTCTATTAATATTCAATTTTTTGTTGGACATGACATCATTAATATGTATAAAGATGAAAACAACTGATTTAAGGAAAAATATGAGCTGGTGATACATTCAATGTTTTATTTTTATATCCCTATATCTTTTTAAATAGTCATTAAATCTGTTATTATTACCATCAACGTCATATATAAATGGGACATGGTTCACATCACATCATAGAGATTATAGTCCCCACATACACATTAGACAAACTATGATTTCACATCGGATTGGAATATAAGAAGATAGATATGATATTATAATTTTAAAAGAATAATTATTTAAAAAACATCATATATATACACTGGTTACATTATTATATCCGTCAAATTATTTTTGTGATGAAAAATTAATTTCAGTACTATGTGTATATTGTAAGTCATACATACTCATGGAAAATGTTTTCACATTTCATATAATATAGAGAATCTCGAATATAGTTTTCCTATAAACATAATAACATCTCAGTATATTTTTTATAATAGATTTTTTATTTTAGGATGGGTACCACACATTGTGAGGAAGTATACGAGAAGATTAATTTTAATGATTTTTTAAAAATTATTACCTCATATTATGTAGAGTCTCTTTAGATATCCACTTTTCGGGAAAATAGAATTGCATCAAAAGTGTTGCTTATAAATTTTCAATTAATTTGGTTTTTGAAATCACAAAAACATTCTTATACACTTAATTACTATCATTTTATGTCCAATGTATTAATTAAATTTTTAGTTGAATTATTCTTTTAACATAGATAGAACTAGTTCAAATGTATTCATGAATATAAACAATCATTTTTATTATGATTATTATATTCATTCTAGATTATATAGCTATAAAATTATTCATTATCAAATTAAATGTAATAATTTCAATTATATCATTCATAATAAAAAATGTTTTCATAATTGGACTGATGTTAAAAACAATAAACATCAGATTAACACTCATAAATATTACTGCAATTTCATTTGTATGGAAGAACACATGACTAACTATGTTTAAATAATGAATATGGAAAAAAATTTCTAATGTAAGAAAATATTTTTCAAATGTATTGGTGTAAATCAATATGACATTATACAGTCAGTTTCTAAAGAACCTTTGAGGTTATAGGTGACTATTTCATTGTGAAAAACACTGAAAATATTATTATCAAGAAGTAAAATGACTTTTGGGAATTCTCCAATAAATACATGATCATTCAATTATTTTGGATTAATTTCCACTATAATGATTGATTTCATTCAGAACCATATAATTTTTGAAGAGCAATAGTGATTATATAATGTGAACAACATATTCCCAGTCATTATAATTATATTCAGTTTCCTATTTCTTAGGGAAACACTATCATGGTTGTCTCCTTATTAGTTTTTTTTAATTATTCATCTAATTTGTGATTATTATTGAGGGCTTATGAGGATAAAAATATTCAGAAACTAATATTATTATCGAGGAAATGCAGTGATAGAATGGCATAAATGATCTATTATATTGAATTATTCCATGGTTTTGTAGAAAAAGAATCTAATAATCATATTGAGGATTTTCAATACTGATTAAAGGAAGACATTCATGTAAGTATAAAACAACAGATCCCCTTCACCATGGATTTTAGGACACATTAATATTAAGGTTAAAATAGGTATATTCATTTGAATAGTCGTAATCATATCTTAATATGTTATATCTATTCTATTACTTCACTTTTACATGATTTATTTTTCCAATTCATAAATTTTTATTTCTTTATTGTAATATATCTGAATATGATAAACAATAATATGTGAATTGTATATTCTGATAACATGATCTTTTATCATTAATATAATTGAATCTTATGTAATTGTTATTATATTACATTGATATTGTTGAAATTGTCCTGATTATGATACATTGATAATCAGACAGAGGGAAATGATAAAATTCAATATTTTAAAAAAGTGTTGTGTGGAATTTTTTATTTTATTTAATTTAAAGTAATGTTTTTAATCTAATAGTAACCCATCATATAATGGGTCAATTAATAACATATTATATTGATCCTAATTTCAACACAAAAAATATTTATATCCAACAATTGGTATCATATAAGAATTCCACTAATCAAATGCAAGATATGTTTTTATTTTCTATATTATTCCATGACTATTTTTTTTTAAAAATAAATAATAATACTTATCTACACTACTATGTTAGGGAAAAACAATTTTTTTATTATGATATTATGTTTTAATGTCAGATCAACATAAAATCTCAATCCAAGAATACCCCTGATCATAAATGGTGATGAAAATTAATATTAGAGTGAAAACAATGAAGTATTTCATTATCAATGTCATGACCCAACCCTACTCGGCCTCGAACTGCAACTACCCCAAGCCCACCTCCATAGAAAAAGGGCTGGCGACCAGCACCGAAGGCACAATAATTCTGGTAGGCCTTTTCCTGAGTACCTGTACACACACATGCAGCACACTCAAGGCAAAAGTGCAGAGTAAGAGAGAAAAGACATGTAATGTAAAGGGAAACTGCTGTATATAAACCACAAAAGTGCATCGACCTCTACGAAGAAAAGAAGCAAGTGTTGAGGTAAACTGAAATGAAAAGGGAAAAAAGGCGTTCCCAACCGAAATGTGCCACAACCTGGCAACATGTAAACAAAAGAAAAACAACTATAAGGTTACGCCACCTAGAACCTGACTCCGGCCACCGCATGTGGTCCATGCTCCCAAACTCCTAAATCCGATGAATTCACAACCATCATGTATGTCGTCTGTAAGGGCACACCAAGTGATGGAAAATCCCAAGAAGGGGGGAGTATAAAAATACTCAGTAGGATACCTCCAAGGCTCGAGGACCAACACAGACGGTACTAAAGGATGAGAAGTAGATAGAAAAGGAAAAGTGAATGAGTACAACCAAGTGTGCAGTAAAGAGTACAACTCCACCCAACAAGAGGAAGGAAGTAGACTCATACAAACAGAAGGGGATAAAAGCTGTAAGAAGATGAACTTATCGTCAAGTCTTCGCTACCTATGGCAGGAGAGTAGACTCGCCCAACCACGAGAATCTATACACAGAAATCATGTTGCATACCCCACGCGTCTTCGCCTATCTTGGAAGGAGAGTAACCAAAAACCAAATGAGTGGGTACTGGAACTAGGTATACATATATATATGCACTGACAAGAAATCCGAATAAGATCATAAGGGGATCTCCATCTCGTAGCTCAGCCCAGGAGAGTGAGTATCCAATAGTCCCAGAAGTAAACTCCATCGATTCCCATCTTCCCGCTCATCTGCACTAAACTGCAAGTCAATGTGCTCAAATAACCGCACCTCGACAGTATCTGCTTTGGGCGCCACTGACTCGCCCGCAAGGTTTTAGGTCGCATCACAAGGACCCGTCTCGATGGGAAATGCACCTCTCGCACTTGAGAGTTCCGAGTTAAGTCAACCCTACCACATCTCTGTCACACAGCTGAGAGATATACTCAAATGCAAAGCTGTCACATCACTGACCCATACAACCAAGGGTCTTTCTCTGGTAGTCACGAAGAAAAGTCACCGACTTGCCTCATAAGATGGAAAGAGTCTAAAATGCCAATGGGTGTCCCACTGCCCAACCCTGCTGGAGGGTAATATCATAATATGATATCGGGTGACCCACTGCCCAGCCCTGCTAGAGGGTAAACCCTATTACATCATCAGGCGACCCCATGCCCAGCCCTGCTGGAGGGTAGAACTAGAATACGTCAACAGGCAACCCACTACCGAGCCCTGCTGGTGGGTAGACATGTAATAGGACTACATGCGACCCACTTCCCAGCCCAACTGGAGGGTAGACCCAGATTAAGACGACATGTGATCCACTTCCCATCCCTGCTAAGGGGTAGACCCTCAAGAGTCTTCGGGTGACCCACTTCCCAGTCTCTACGGGAGGGTAGACCCTCAAGAGTCATCGGGTGACCCACTACCCAATATCTGGTAGATGAAAAAACCCTAAGTGGTCGTCAGGTGACCCACTGCCCATTCTCTGATGGAGGGTAGACCCTAGAAGTCAGTGAGCAACCCACTGCCCAGTCTCTACTAGAGGGTAAACCTGAATAAGTTGATGAGAAACCCACTTCCCAGTCTCTACTAAAGGGTAAACTTGAAACTTCTCTGGCCATCCCTACTAGATGGTACGACACTGGCCAACAGAACTTGGAGTTGGTATCCTGCAATCACCCAACTCCAGAACAAAACCAGAAGAAACCACTCAACCCTGCTGATCTAAACCATCGTGAACAGAGGGACCCTCAACATCGTGAGAGGTCAATGGAATGAAAAGTAGAACACAACACACACATGGGTACTACACGGCGTGTGGCCCCAAGTCAACCACAACAAATCCCGCAAACATTATCAGGTACCAACATCCACATGTACCTCCCAACGTTCCCATATACTCCCAGAGTATATCACGTCTCTATCCAAAAGAATAACTTGCACATGACACCCAAAGTCAATGCAAAGGCGAAACGTAAATACACCAACCTGGCACCGTAACGGATGAGGCACGCCCAACCACATCTCTTCAAGAATTTACATCACTCACATGTGAGTGCACGCGATCACACCCCAAGGGTCCTCTACAAACATAGTAGGACGAACCACCACCAGAGCACCTAACTTGCTTCCATATTTAATAAGATCATGTAAGAGGTTCTTCTCACCTGAACAAATTTCACTGTTGTATTCCTCACGGAAAAACACGCATGATTGACTACTTACATGACTCCAATGGATATCTTATGGAAAAGTTGCCAACACCGCCTTATGCCCCAAACGACGTCCCATGATCCCGAGCCTTGGCCCCAAAAACAGCCGGGTGCATCGCACTCTATTGATCCCCATTGGGAAAACACGAAAAAAGGACTACTCACTTGAGTGAAATGGATATCTGAAGAAAAAGATTCATTCCAGCGCACTGCACAAGAGTGGTGCTTCGTGGGACCCATAACCCGGTCCCAAAACACAACGAATGGATCACACCATTGTGACCCTCTCGGAAAAGTACACAAGATGGAAAATTCACTCGTCCAAAATAGACACCCAGTGATAAAGGTGGAAAAGACCGCCAACTCCCAAAACGGCCCCCACGGGGCCTGCACCATCATGCAGAATTAGAGGGGGCAGATTTCACCATTGTAATCCCCTCAAAAAAACATCCAAAGATGAGTACTTGCACGCCCCAAACGGACGTTCGATGAGATAGTCGCTAGTTGCTGCTCGCATCTCGAAGGATGGCCCATGGGGCTCATTCCTCACTCTGGTTTTGGGCCCCGAAACCATACTAGAAATCTCTAGCTCGACGCCAGGGTCATGGCACCACTGATGGAGCTCAATTTGGATATTGGATGTGTCCGCGCCATCCAAAACATGAATCCCTGGAAAAATGTCAATTCACATAAAGACATCTCTCACCCCCGAGACCCCTCATGTTAGGAATTAAAAAATTCACAAACAATATCAGAAATTCCACCTTGATGCGAGTTTAGCGCTGCCTCTGAAGACACGCAAAACGGACGCCCGTAGCTCAAGATAGGAGCGTCTGAAGTTGGAGGGGAAAATCCATTGTGCCGGTCCGGCCCAGCTTGGACTGGCCCATGCCGTCCGGGCCGCTGAGCCCACGCCCTGGCCGCTTTGCTGCCCGGCCTTGGGTCCAGACCCTTACGCCGCGGCCCACTTCCACTGACCGACCAACTTGGCCGCTCCCTCCACGCAGAGACCAGCCTATTGCGGGTCTTGGTCTCCCGCCGAGCTTGTGCACCATAACCCCTTCTCACCCGCACTGGCGAGGCACCACCCAGCCGGCCAGATGGCCGGCCTCCTCCACCGCCACCTTATACCGGAGCTGCGCCTCCCTGGGACCTCACCGGACCGCCCCAGGTCGCCGGAAACAGCCAAAACCCCCCAAAAACACCCCAGATTTCGGCGGATGGATACAATCACCTCATTCGTCCGATTTTCAATCCGAAATAGGAATCGGTAAGATTAGGAAATATGATACGCTTTCATGGGATTTGATCGATGATCGGGTAGCAATTTAGCACTAAAATTTGGGTTCAAAATTTGTGGGAATTTAAAAATGGAAACAAAACCTCCTACCTCGTGGGCGTTTCCCAGAGCTTCACAAACAGACCACTGGAGTTGCTGCGCCTCACCGGAGCCGCCTCGTTTGAGTGGAGTAGGAGAGGAAGGGGGCTTCCGATATCCAGGCGATGAAGAAGAAGAATATGATGCGGAAGGGAGGGGTGTGTTTAAGTAGAAAACACTTAAGCCCCTCGATCGACATGCCACTGACTCCACTCCCGACACAGACAAAAATGAGGGCGCCCCTGGGGTAAACATGATGCTCCGAGCGCAAATGTGGTCTCAGAATTTTAATCTGAGGCACCGTTCAAAAGTTATAAAATTTAACGACTGAGGCCACTAAATTATGAAAACTACCTTGTTGGCGTTTTTCACAGAAGGCCCGCTCCCACAAAAGTTACACGCCTCATAGGGTAAACAACACATTATGGACCCAAAGGTACCCACAGATTTAACATCCGGGAAACCGTTTAAGAGATACATGAGCTAATCCATTAAATGATTAAATTAATTATTTAATTTATCCATTTCACGTTTAGATAGTGAGCGAGGGGTATGATCGTCTCGCTTCGACATGTTTCTTGTCGTTCCTAGGGTAAAAACCCCATTCTGGACTGATCCGTGCACTCGGATCTCTGATCCAAAACTCCGTTTAGTAATTATCCCTTTTATTTGGCATTTTCAGTGTTAAAGAACTGAAAATTTAATTCCAGCTACACTAGGCTCGGAATCGTACTCCATCTGAAGGCACTGCTCTTAAATAATATCAATAATATTCCGAAGTCATTCACAGAAAAAAATTGTGTTCGTACATCATTCCCTCCTTCAAGATTTTCGTCCCCGAAAAGCACAACCAGGGAACAACTCAGGGTCATAAGCCTACACCTGGCTCTCCTGTACCCAGAAGAACTCTTGCACAGTTCTGCGTCACAGGACATAGAACAAAGGATTTGATCTGTTCACGCATGGTCTACCCATGCCGATGACGTGCATATGATCAAGCACACATCTTCTCCGGTATGTCACGCGGGAGACATCGTACACCCAATATAGACTTGGGTTTAGGGAGAGGTGGTAGGGAACCTCTCCATACATTCGCATGTTCTCAAACGGTCTGAAGGACCTCCAGGGTATCTCACCTCCCAGAACAAACCTCTACATCTCATGTCACGACTGGAATCACCGCACACACCTAGAAAAAGTCCCAATGATTCCCTCCTCCAAAAAATCAATATTGGGAAATGCCCAAAGATATCTGGTCGCGCAAGGTTTCACAGTGGATGTCTGTCAACCAAGACTCTTTTACATGCTCGGAGAGTGATGGAGTCAACACTATTTAATACAGAGGAAGGTTACACACATTCTACTCTACCAACACTGGGTTACATATGACGCCCTGCGTCACCCTATTAACACCTCAAACAAGGAGCAGAGAGAAAATAATTCCACACACGGATTCTGACAATTCTACTAAAAAAAGTAGAAGAGTTGTAGAGCGTACCGTTAACCACCTCATGCTCTCCAGGATCGTAGACATCCAAAGCTTGTGGTTGTCCGCATTCCCAACTATCAGCTCCTGGAGCCTGACGTGTACTGCCTAGTGGTGATGATAAGAACACGTAAATTCGTCCCCCACTAGCAGCTTCTCCCGCTCCTTTGCTAGAACCACCTCTCTGGGCACTACTCTGATCATGGTGATGCCTCCGTTGTGGGGGTGTACCTGCTGCCTGCCCGACACTCTCTGTATGCCTGGTCTGGCAGTCTCGTGCAAAGTGACGTCGCCCATCTCAAGAATATCATAGACTCTCTCCAGGCTGCACTGGTGCCCTCCGGCGCCACTGTGGTGTACGACCGTGCCCCTGAATCCAGTTCTCAGAAAGCCACCTACGTCGAGGTTCTGCTTGCCGACGCCCGCTAGCTGCGGAAGACGTCTTGTCTCCAACCTGCCTGCTTCCACCACCAAATCTAGAAAGTCATAGGAAGCTATCTGTCACCAGCGCCTGCTCTAGCACCCCAGCATATGTGTAAATTCCCAAGGGTACTGTGACAGGACGAATCTCTCGACGGAGACCATTCTCCAACTTTTGTGCTCGGTAGTTATCATCGTGGACCATGTCCGGGTAAAAGCATCCACAGTATGAGAAACTATCTGCGTACTTGGCCACTGTCCTCCCTCCCTGCTGAAACTACTTGAGCTCCTGAATCTGAACAGAGCGTAAAAAGGAGGGGAAAAACTCCTCATGAAACAACAACTGAAAGTCACCCCACGAAAGTGATGACTCGTCAAGAAACTGAGTCACCAAGCTCCAATGCCATGCTGCTCTGTGGAAATGGTTGATCGCCAAAGCCTCCAGAAGATCTGCCAGCATCTGCACAAGCATGAAAAGGTGAACCACTATCTCCGGCCATACCTCTACTACCTAAGGGTCTAGCTCACATATAAACCTCAGCGGTCTCTATCGCTGGAACTCACAGAGCACGCTCAACCTGTGCTCAAACTCATTCTGCTCTGCTGAGACTATATGCTGCTCACCAGGTGGGGGTGATACTACCAACCCACCAGGAGAAATGGGCTCGCATGATTGGTCATGGACTATGACCTCATAGCTCACAGGGTCATCGTCACGAACCAAAGCTGGTATCCTCGATGGATTTCTTCGTCGAGACATCCTAAATATTATAAAGGAGTGTCGCGATCATATGAGAATATATGTATATATCAACAACAACAATGATGGGGAGCTGACTCAAGAAGGACAATCAATGTCTCAATCCTATTTGATGCACAATCCAATCTTCCCTGCAACAAGTGTCAAAGCATGCCGATTCGACAAATGGGTTATCAAGGTCCTGAGAATGGATATGTCGGTCGTCGCACCATCGATGGACTCCCTAGCTTGAGAGCCACTCTCGAGATACGTTAAAATTGTTTCCCGAAATCCCAACCAATTCTTTTTAGGGACATCCGCACAACATCCAATGGAAAGAACCAAATCTAATAACACATTTTCATGACTAGAACCTATCAAGCCTCGATCCGTAACTACCCCAAGCCTTCCTACAGAGGCCAGGGGCTGGAAACCAGTGCCAAAGGAAAAATAACTCAGGGAGGCCTTTGCATGAGTACCTGTACACACACACGTAGCACACTCAATGAAAAATTGCCGAGTAAAATAGATAAGACAAGTAAAGTAAATGTCACCTTCTGTATATAAACCACAAAGTGCATCGAACTCTAAGAAGTAAAAAAGAAAGTGTTGAGGTAAACTGAAAAGAAAAGTCGCAAAAAATGCGCACAATCAAAAAGTGCCAGAACCCGGCAATAGGTAAACAAAAGAAAAACAACTAGAAGGGTCCCCCACCTGGAACCCGACTCTGACCACTGCACGCGGTCCAAGATCCAAAACTCCTATGCTCTGCTGACGTCACGACCAACCTGTCAGTCGTCTGCAAGGGCACACCACGTGCGGGAAAAGCCCAAGCAGGGGTGAGTATAAAAATACTCAGTAGGATAACCCAAATACTCGAGGGAGCAACAAAGGAGGTACTGAAGGGGGTTTAGTAGATCAAACAGGAAAAGTGAAGGAGAAAAACCGAGAGTCCAGTAATGAGTACAGATCAAACCAACAAGTGGAAGGAAGTATACTCATCCAAAAACAAGGGCTACAAGCAGTGAGAAGATGAAATTATCATCGAGTCTTCACTACCTATGGCATGATAGTAGACTCGTCCAAACACGAGAAGCTAGACACGGAAAGCACGTGCCCTACCCCTTGCATCTTCGCCTTTCCTAGAAAGAGAGTAACCAAAACCCAAGGAGTGGGTACTGAAACCAGGTATACATATATATATGCTATGAAAAGAATATTTCACAAGATTGTAAGGATATCTCCATCCCGTAGCTCAGCCTAGGAGAGTGAGTAGCTAATAGTCCTTGAAATAAATGCCATAGATGCCCAGCATCCTGCACGTCTGCCCTGAGCTGCAAGTCAAGGGGCTAAAATCACCGCACCTCGACACTATCTTCTTTGGGAGGCACTGATTTGCCCGAACGGTTTTAGGTCGCGTCTTGGTGGGGAAAGAGCCTATCACACTTGAGAGTTCTTGGTTATGTCAACCCCACCTCGTCACTGTCACACAGTCGAGAGATATGCTCAAAGGAAAAGCTGTCACATCACGGACCCGAACAACCAAGGGTCCTACTCAGGTAGTCCTAGAGAAAAGTCACCTACTAGACTCATAAGAAGGGAGGAGTCTGAAATTCCAATGGGTGAACCATTGCCCAGACCTGCTGGAGGATAGAACCTAAATCATCATCATGAAACCCACTTCCCAACCCTATGAGAGGGTAGACCCAGAATAAGTCAACAGGCGACCCACTGCCCAGCCCTGTAAGAGGGTTGACCCGGAACAAGATAACAGGCGACCCACTGCCCATCCCTGCTGGAGGGTAGACCTAGAACAAGAAGATAGGCGACCCACTGCCCAGCCCTGCTGGAGGGTAGACCCTCAAGAGTCGTCCGGTGACCCACTGGCAGTCTCTATTGGAGGGTAGACCCTCAAGAGTCGTTGGGTGACCCACTTTCTAGTCTCTACTGGAGGGTATACCCAAATTGGTCATCGGGTGACCCACTGCCGAGTCTCTACTGGAGGGTAGACCCTAGAAGTTAATGAGAAACCCACTGCCCAGTCTCTACTAGAGGGTAAACCCGAAGAATTCGATGAGCAACCCACTGCCCAGTCTCTACTGGAGGGTAAACCTGGAACTTCTCTAGCCATCCCTACTGGATGGTACAATAATGGCCAACAGAACTTGGTGTGGGTATCCTGTAACTACCCAACTCCGGAGAAAAACCAGGGGAAACCACACAACCTTGTTGATCTAAACCATTCTGAACAGAGGGACCATCTACATCGCGAGAGGTTAAAGGCATGCAAAGAAGAACACAGAACGGACATGGGGACCACACGACGTGCGACCCCAAGTCAACCCCAACAAAGCGCACAAACACTCTCATGTACCAAAATCCACATGTACCTCCCAGAGTTCCCAGATACTCCAAGATTATATCACTTCTCCATCCAAAAGGCAAACATGCACACGACACCCAACGTCAACGTGAAGGAATAACGTAACAACTCCAACCTGCCACATTAACGGAGGAGGTACAACCAACCACATCTCTTCGTGCATTTACATCACTCACACGAAAGTGCATGCGATCACACTGCAATGGTCTTCTAATAACACAGTAGGACGAACCACCACCGGAGCACCTTACTTGCTTCCAAATTTAATAAGATCACGTAATATTGTCCGCTCGCCTGAAAATATTTCACTATTGTAGTCCTCGAGGAAAAACATGCGAGATCGACTACATACTCACCTTCAATGGATATCCGACCGAAAATTCACCAACACTGCCTTACGCCCCAAACGACATCCCGTGATCCCGATCCTCGGCCCTGAAAATAGCCGAGCACGTCGCACCATTGCGATCTCCTCGGGAAAACATGTAAAAAAGACTGCTCATTTGAGTGCAATTGATATCCATAGAAAAAGATGCATTCCGATGCACTGCACATGAGAGGTGCTTCGTGGGACCCACATCCATGTCCCGAAACAAAATGAATGGATTGCACAGTTGCGACCCTCAAAGAAAAGTACACATGATGGACTATTCACTCGTCCAAAACAGACACCCGGTGATAATACTGGAATACACAGCCAACTCCCAAAACGGCCCTCGTGGGGCCCTCACCATCATGCGGAATTAGAGCTGGTGAATTGCACCATTGCAATACCCTCAGAAAAACACCTAAATATGACTGCTCACAGCTCGAAGGACATCCCATGGGACCCACACCTCAACTCCAGTTTCAAGGCCCGAAACCATAACAGAAAACTCCAACTCAATGCCAGGGTCGCGACTCCACTGATGGAGCTCAATTTGGACATCGGATGTGTCTGCGCCGTCCAAAACATGAATCCCTAGAAAAATGTCAATTCAATTAAAGACACGTTGCGCCTCAAGTCCTTTCGTTTAAAGAAAGAAAAAGTCAAAAAACCATCTAAAAAATTCCACCTTAAATCAAGGTTTGCGCTTCCGCTGACGGAACTCAAAACGGGTGCTCGTTGCTCAAGATACGGTCGTCCAAAGTTGGAGGGGAAACACCCCTTGGGCCGGCCCGCTAAGCCTACGGCCGAGCCACAAGTCTGGTCCACTCTGTCGCGGTGCGATGGCCATGGCCCGCTGCCACCGACCGGCCGACATGGCTGGTCCTTCCACACTGAGACCCTCCAATGGCGGGTCTTGGTCTCCCGCCGGGGTCGTGCACCGCGACCCTGCCTCGCCCGCACCAGCGAGGTGCCACCCGACCGGCCGGATGGCCGGCCTCTTCTGCCACCACCAGATGAACTCGCCGCCGCAGCCAGATGAACTCGCCACCGCCACCTAATGAACCCTATTCCGCATCAGACCACAGCCGCGCCACCCTAGGACCTCGCCGGACCGCCCCAGGTCACCAGAAAGACCCAAAACCCCCCCCCAAAAAACTGAATATTTCAGCGGATGGCTACGATCACCTTGGATGTCGGATTTTCAATCGAAAACATTAATCTAGAATCTTAGAAAATATTCTATGATTACATGGTATTTGATTGATGATCGGGCATCAATTCAGCAATAAAATTTGGGTTCAAAAATTAGGGGAAGTTAAAAACGGAAACAAAATCTCATAGCTCGTGGGCGTAGCCCGGAGTATCACTGATGGACCACTAGAGTTGCCACGCCTCGCTGGAGCTTCCACGACGGATTGGAGGAGGAGAGGAAGGGGGTTGTCGTTGTCCAGGCGGTGAAGAAGAAGAATAAGAAGAAGAGGGAGGGAGGGGTGTGTTTATGTAGAAAACACATAAACCCCCAGCCCGACACGCTCCCCATTCCTCTTCCGACGCAGAAAAAAGGAAGGGTGCCCTTGGGGTAAACATGACGCTCCGAGCGCAATGGTGGTCTCAGAATTTTAATCTGAGTCCCTGTTCAAAAGTTATAAAATTTAACAATCGAGGCCGCTAAATTAGGAAAACACCTTTGGTGACGTTTTTCACAGAAGGCCCGTTCCCATGAAAGTTACACCCCTCCTAGTGTAAACGGAATGTTCCAGAGCCAAATGTACCCTTAGTTTTACCATCCGGGAAACCGTTTAATAGATACATTAGTTAAGCCATTAAACGAATAAATTGATTATTTAATTTATCTGTTTCACATTCCTATAGCGAGCGAGGGGTCAAAATGCCCCATGCCGACATGTTTTATGTTGTTCCTAGGGTGAACACCCCATTCTAGACCTATCTGTGTATTTGGATCTCTAATCCAAAACTCTGTTTAGGAGTTATCCCATTTATTTTGCGATCCAGTGTAAATGCACTGAAAATTTATTTCCTGCCACACCGGGGCTCGGAATCGGATGCCGTCTGAAGGCGCTGCTCTGAAATAATATCAATAATATTCTGAAGTCTTTCACAGCAATAAACCGGGTTCTTACAGTCAACACGTGGATTGATAACATTGTGATGATCACGGAAAATTTTAAAATTCCATACAAGTTTGATGCTTCCATTTCTAATAAATAAAATAAATAATATCATGTAACATACATAGTGTTGAACACATTGTTATGTTCCATGATTTGAATCATTTATATATCAAATATCATCTTGTGAACCTTCTAATAGTATTTGGATGACATTAAAGGTTACACATTTTGGTATATCAATGTATTTTAAACTAAAAGACAAATGATAGAAGATGATTATAAAGCCTTCAATTTCTTACAGGGTGAAATAGTTTCTAGAATGTATCAATGATTCATGATTATTATTATTGTACTGATGTATATTGGTGAGAAATGTTTATATGATGAAACCCTTTTGATATTATAATAGATATGATGCCAAATTAATGAGATTATAAGAGAACTATTAATGAAAGAACAAAAGTTATTAGTAATATTACTCAAGTTGACTTTATCAAAACCATGATATAGTATAAGGGTAGAATGAAAATATATGTAGAGAAAAAATTAATTGCTGATATTCTTTTATTTCAAATATTTTTACTTCTAGTGATAAAATCCTTGAAACAATTTTTATGTATTCTAGAATGATAAATGTTGCAATTAAATCCTATACTGGAACTTTTGACAATTCTTAAATTGAATTGGAAAATATCTCCAAGAGAATGAAGAAGATGGATTGTGATAAGGATGTTAAAAATTAATATTAGAGGTGTAATTAAGATAGAACTAAAAATAAGGGTGATGTAACATTTCATGAATTTAAAAAGTATAAAAATATCAGACTAGATTCTCTAATTCTAAATAAATAGAAATCTTGAAATAAATTCTTTGAGATATAAAAAATATAAGGGAATGGTTTTCCTTATTTCAGAGGATAAATAGAGTGAATGTTGAGTAGATTAGTATGATAAATCTTCTTATAATAATAGCTTCAAAAATAAGAACATTGGTCATATTTCTAGGGAACCAAAAAAGAATCATCCTCTTATTAGATAAGGTATAAAATACAGATAACCATACAAATATGTAATTTAATTCAAATTATCCAAATGTGTATGATTCAATGTCTTCTCATAAAACATCATCTTTAGAAGAATACCATTCCTTACATTCCTCTGATAAAGTCTTAGTATTATGTAAACTACACGATTATGATAACAGAAATGTTAGAAAAAATTTACAAGGCTAATACACGGATGAATATTTGAAAAATTATTTTTTATATGATTCTAAATATCATTATATATATAATTATTAAATGAAAAAATTTTCAAATTATGTTTAATTTTTTTTTTTAGAATAACTATTTGGAAAATATTTATTATTAATTTAAATTTGAAACTAATAGTAAAGATAATTAGAATCGAGTTAAAAAAACTAATGTCTAGAATTTATTCTTGGTTGAAACACATATCAAATATTACCATTGATAATATATATGTCTATAATTTGTAAAAAAAAATTGTTTAACATGGAAAAAGTTAAAAAATGGGATATACTTATGAAAACTACTTCTTAGTAACAATAATATTGTTTCTAAAAATGTACACTATTGATCAATGTTTCAATGTGAATGACATTAGAATGAGTTGTTTGCTAAATAATGTTTAAACTATATATTTTCACAGTTCTTATTTTTTAAAACCAATATAGTTTCCTTATTTTTTTCTATCTAGTAGTGCCAATCAGATGCATGTTTGGGAACTGAAAGTATAATGTTTTTTATTTAAGGAAAACAAAGAAAAGATCATCAATAACAAAGAATGAAATATTTATAGGGGTTTTTTTGGAATATGAAAAGTCACAAAGACTTTTTTAAAATTATTATCATGTTGAAATGTGGAATAGTTACCTTCGGAGATAATTCTCAAGGAGAGATTATCAGTATAGGAAACATAGTTCGTATTAGTAAAGCATTAATTTTAAATTTTTTATTTCTTAAAGGAACTAAGCACAACATTATAATATTAAATAATTTATGTAATGAAGGTTAGGATGTGAATTTTTTAAATGATATATGTCTTGAAGAAAATTCCAAGGATGAATACATTCTTTCTTCTAATAGGCATGATAATGTTCACACACAAAACCCATAAGACCAATGGAGCCCTGAATTTTCATGATATTGGGCAAAAGAAGATCAATATTTGTTATCGTATATAATTTTGGGACATTTTATCCTTCGGACCATATCCAAACTAACTATGAATATACTTATTATGTATATACCAAATGAAAAGTAGGATTATTCAAAATTCTATGACCTTTGTCAAGACTATAAGAAACATATGTGTAGTTTTAAATCAATTAGTGATGTCTAAACTAATTATGGTATACATATAGTTAAAATAGACTTATTGTTCCTATAAAAAATTGTTTTTTGGGTTAAATTAAAATTTTCATGTCTTGGTTTATGATTACTCAAGATAAAAATGGTTTTATTTTCTTAATAATAAATATGATGTTTTTCATTATTTCAAAACATTTTTATCTAATGTTAAAAATGGAAAAAACATTCCCATGATAATTATGCATAGATTTCATTGTAGAGATTTTTTAAATACTAATTTTTATTATTTTTATATTAGTAATGGTATATAAAACAAAATTTTAGAACCTACAACCCCTCAAAAAGTGGTTTAATAGAATGAAAAAATCATATTTATTAAATAATAACAAAAATCATATTTATTGAGTACTAAATTTATAAAAAAATGTTCTGAAGAAGTTCTTACATCCTTTTATAATATAAATCATGTCTTATTTAGACACATTATTAATAAAACACCTTATGAGTTGTGTGAATAATGGAAAACAAATGTTTCATTGTTTACAGTTTTTTAACGAAATGTATTCATCCTGACTATGAAATATAACATCTATAAATTTGTTCCAAAATCTAATAAAATAATATTTTTATTCTATTTCACTACTTCTATGGATTGTAGATTTCTTAATAAAAATTTATGTATTTCTAAGTAAAAATTACATGTTATGTTTTATGAAATTTATCCTTTTATTCTCAAATAGCCTCATCATATAACCTCCTCAGAAGTAATATCAAAAACTAATTTTGATCTTTTTTTAGAAAATTTTTCTTATTAGTAATTTACCCAATAAATATATTTTAATATATTCACTAAAGAATATTTTTAACCTTATTATCATCTACATAGTTTTATAAACCTAATAAGTAACTTTTTTATTTGGAATAATATTATTTTTTTTGTCATTTGTTGTTTTTATCATCCAATTAAGACTAGAAGTTCCTTAATAAATGAAATTAATTTTCTACATTTACATTCACATTTTGATCCTAATAATATTAATGAGGACTTTGGAAAGAAGGATTTAATTTGGGTTACCCTAGATGAGATAAATAAATTTGAGTGGAAAACCTATGATCCTTGGTAACCCGAACTAAATAAAATTCAATAATTAGAGTAAAATGGGATTTTAGAATCAAATGTTATGGAAAGAGAATAATAGTTATATATAAAGTCGGACTTGTTTCTACATGTTATAATAATCAAGAACACATATAATTTGAATAATAATATACATTGATATAATTATTAGAAGTTATTATTATTCAAATAGACATTGCATATTTCATTAATTTCAAACTTTTTCAAGTGGATCAGAAGTGAGATTTTTTAGTGAATATGTTCAAGAAAATGATTATATTGAATAAACCCCTTATTTTGAGAATAATAAAATCGTAAATATGTTTAGAAACATATGAATATTTTATAAGAATATTATTAACCCCCTATTTATTTATTTGAAGGGTTAACATAATTTTTGTTGCAATACTATTTCTTTGTGGAATCTATAGATAAAAAAATTATAAAACATGATAATGATAATACTATGATTTCAAAAATATATGTTGATGACATTATATTTGGATCAATACAAAAAAATTAATATATTCCTCTGTGAATCTTATTAAATTTTAGTTTGAGATAACTATGAGGGGTTAGTTTACATTTTTTCAGGGTTCCCAAATTTATAAAAAATTATAAGGAACATTTATATATTAATATAACTATATAATTTATTTTCATAAAAATGTTGGTTATAAAATTAAAAAATTTATATTAACCCCAATAATTACCAAAAATACTTGATCATAATAAGGCTAGGAAACTAGTTGATTAAACGGTGTTTATAGGTACGATTAGATGATTACATTACATAACTGGTATTCAACAAAATTGAATGTTTAATGTATGCTTATGTCTTATATATCATGAAAATTAAAGAGAGTATGACCTAAAATGTGTAAAATGAATCATTCATTATATTAAAGGAATAATGGATTTCATAATTTCATATTCTTCTATAATTTTTTTGAATCAAAAGGTTTTTCTGATGCTAACTTTGGTGGTTGTGGAATGGATAAGAAAAAAACATTTATATGTTATCATTTATTAAGAGACTAAAAATTTTTATGGTCGTGTATAAATACATTCATGGTGGCACATTCCACTACTGAAGTAGAATATGTGGAGTCTAGAAGTTTTTGTGATCTAGTGTTATGGATGCATCACACACTCAATGAATATGGTAGGATTTTTTTAAAAAACTCAAATAGTATGTCAGAATACTAGATTCATTTCATTATGAAGGTACACTAAAAATATCTCCAATGAAAAACACTTTGATATGTGGCATCAATTTTTTAAGGATAAAAAACATAAAGGATATATCATTTTACAATTCATCAAAATGAATGAACAACTTCTCGATATTTTTACAAAAACATTACCTACTAATAATTTTGAATACATTTTATAAAAGCATATAATGATCAACATATTGTAATAATTCATTTACACTTCTAGTTTACACATCTCATTACATTAATATACCCCTCTTCATATTGGGATTACATTTTTTGGTCTATTTAAAAATGATTATTTTCATAATTTTCAGTTTTATAAAAACAATTTCATACTAAGCCCCTCTAGAATCTGTCCATTTATAAAAAACTCATATTTTATATTCCATAACAGGTTTACAATAAAGGAAATAGTTATAATTTTTACATACATTCAGTTTTTATATCCATTTTTTATCATTATTATAATATGTTTTCAAAATAGTCATATATATTTCCATACTAAAACGATTATTTTCAGTTGTTCTTAATCTAGTTACATTTATTTTTTAAAAAGTAAAGGCACATTGACCATAAAAAAGTGGAAATAGTACAATTTATAAAAGTGGAGAAAAAATACGAATATAATTGAATTACACTGCATGAGAGGGGGTTCTGATGATATGGTGTGAGAAAATCCCACCCTGACCTCGAGGTTGTCTTTCTCTCCTCCATGTTTTGAATTTCTCCAGTAGTCCACCTCCATAGTCAGGGACTCTGGAATCTACGTCATAAGCATTTTCATCTTTATTAGTAACATGACATTAATTATCTCAAACTCTTCACCACTACCTGATACATTTAATATAATGTATTTATTATAAAAAACCCCATCAATGATGATTTACCATTCACATGATATCTAGAAAATGATTCTTCATTCGTTCGGATTTTGTACACAAATTAGATCCTTGCAGAATGGAGTGATGGATTTATATTTTTTGATCTCTTCAAAATTCGATAGCACCCTTGGATACTATTAAATAGATGGACGAAATCCACCAGTAGTAGTCCTACATACACCATCATAAAAAATTTCTAATTCAAATGAATGCGCAAAAACTAGGAAAACATCTATCCCAATGATTACATTATTTTTTACCTATTCCTAGGATATCAATCTGGTCACCTTCACAGAATACAAAACTAGGCAACCATTAAGATTCAATGGAGCACCACAATATTCACTCTTTAGGGATGAATAGTTCATTTCAAATTTTATGTAATTTTTTTCTAACCACGTGTTTAATCTTATTTCCATGTTATATTGAAACACTACCATAATGATTTTCATAGATGTTCCCACTACCATTACCACCTTTAAAAACATGGGAGAATAGAATAGATTGTGAATCAGTATCAATTAGATACAATTTATGTTTAATATAATTGAACACATGTTTATGTGAATTCACAAAACATATTTGAGATTCAGAACAACTATATGATTGAATTGACATCCCACTATCCTTGATAATTGAATCATGTTCCTATTTTGGTTTAGTTTCGATATAGATAGGATCTATTTTAGATGAATATGATGAAATAAACATATTAATATTTTTTGTTACTCAAGATGCATTGTCATTATCAATGAATAAAATATTAGAAAATATATATTCATCTTTAGTGATGGAATTTATAGTCATGAATTGTATAGAATATATATTGCTCATTTCTTTTGTTTACGATATCATTTTTTCCGGAGTTAGGCTACCGGCTATATTTTCCATTACATCTGCTACACATTCTACATGACTATATTCAGACTCTGAATCATTATGCTCAATAATAATATATGTAGTTAATATATCATTAAAGGAGAAACCTTCAATATCTAGGGGATTTCTCTATACAACGTCATCTCAAACATCATTGTCTTTTCGATCACATTCATTGAAAATTTCAATATATTATCATTACATTCCATATTAGTAGGAAACATATAACCATTTTAGAATTCATTGAAAATTATTGTAGCGTTCTCTAAACGGATCACATTATCTCTATGAATGGAACCATAAATATGAGGACTCTATCCCTGTCAAGGTTCCAAATTATTGGAAATATAGGGTCGAGAACAACCACCAATAGAGTGTTCAATAGGATTACTCAATGTATCCTAGGGATTTCTGTTCATATATATCAAATGAATTTTCTGAAGATCATATCCTTTCAAATTAAATCTAGAAAACATGGACCCATAAAAATATCCTTAGATTCCCCAATATTTTTGAAAAGTTCTCAAAAAAATGGTAAATTTTAAAAGTCAATACAATTATTTTTCTCAACCCATGGAGTGAAGAGAACAACATTCCTTAACCCTATTGATGGAGTGTTATATAAATTGATCACAATATATCTTTGAATATATATATTAAAATGAGAAGGAATTTTTCCACTTCATGGTTTAGAACTATTTTATATTTAGTTATTTTAGTAAAATCAAGACAAAAATTGTTATCATATTGATAAATCCTTCCAAATATGAAATTTATTATACAAATCATTTTTTGATTTCACCATCTTATTAAAATTAATAATTTTTTTTTTTATATTTTATTTTTTTATAAAAACATTTCCTTATTTCTTGTTTCATAACATTGTTTTAATTTTTTCAAGATTTATTTCAATCACAATACGATCAAATATTCAAAACCATAAGAGTTCAGAATACATTAAAACCTTCTTCGAATATTTTTCCACCATCAAATAATATGGTTTTCAATATCATCCATTAGATGTAATTTTGATGACGAACTGACTTTCCAATAACCTATAAAAAGGTCCACCAAGTACCACATTAGATATCTCAAAATTTTACCCCATGTTTTTGTTGACCAATATGTCACCTAGTTCAAAATGTTCACATTCATTCATTTCTATATCATGAGCCTCATCTCCAAAAATGATGAATTTTGCTCTATATTTCACCCAGTCTTTTTTGTGTATGGTTGGTATATAGATATTTTTTTTGAAAATTATGATTCTACTCTGAAGAATGTTTTAAAATTCATGGTTTGGGAATATTTTGTGTGTAAAAAATTTGATGAGGATGATGATGTACATTTTCTTGATATTATAAAAAAATTATAGTTCTATCAGGGTTTTCAATTGGAATGAAAAAAATTACATAAATGATATATAGAAATGGTTATCAAATGTCATATATAGAATCCAATTTTTTTGGAGTTCTATCATATAGAGAGGCATCTTTTATTTCTAAAAAATTACCAGATGGTCATTATTTTTTTTGATAAGAAGAAGGAAGAGGATTATTTATTTGAACTTAATGAAATGTTTTGGAATGATTTACACCAAAACCCATATAATATTAGTGTTTCCCTTTAGATTAAAAGGTTTTTAATTCCATAGAAACAACATCATGCCCCTTATAAAGTATATGGTGTCTCTATTTTTGATTTCATAGGTAATAAAAAAAATATTTATGTTATTGGTTTCATTCTTATTACCATTTATAAATTCAAGAGTAGATAGATAATGTATAAAATTATTATGTTTTAATATGTGTTATACATAATAATTATTTAAAATGATTCAGATGTAGTGCCCCAAAAATAGATTAGAAGGGTGATCAGAAGAAGGAAAATAAACCCCTGGTGCGGTGACCAGATAAAGAAGATGAAGGTTGATTCTCCACCTCCTATGAAATAAAAGAAACAAAATAATGTTCTAGATGAATTATGAGATGTGTGGATAAGAAATAAGGCTGAGAGATATTATGATAACCCAATAATCAGTGTTGACCTGATAGAGACATTGACATTAATGATTCATGCTACCGATACATTGAAAGAACAATTAATGAATAAGAAGACAAATAAGAAACAAGAATATTTAAGAATTATAGAATCATTTATTAAAGGCATTAATACAACCAGTGAAAATATTGTATTACACCCATAACAATCCAATCAAATAAACCTATATATTGGGATAGTGTTTCATGAAACCATATTTGTTATTACTGATGATCCTTTGGCAACCAATAATCGAAAATCTAATTTAGTTGATAAATAATTGGTACCTGAAATTGAAGTCAATCTAGAGGAATCAGTACGGATTAGAGAAGATGATTTAAGAACACATGCACAACTTCAGGAATAACTCTTTAATGTAATGGGTAAAGGTGTTGCAGGTATTAATAAGTTATCCAAATAAGGATAAGAAATTAAATAAAGAAGGTAATACAAATAAGATTCTATTGAAGAAGAAATATAAGAATAATATTATTAATGAGATAAAAATAAGAAAGAGGATGAAGAAGAAGAAATTAAGGAATAGTAAGAAAATTAAAATGGTGATAAATAAAAAATTAAATATGATAATATTTCATAAGAAAATTCATCCTCATAAGAATTTCCCTTCATAACAGATTTGGGTATTGATGTAGAATTTTTTAGAATAAAAAAAATAATCAAAGAATGAATTTGAATATTAATTTAAAAATGATGGGAATTATTATAATAAAAATATAGTGGGTAAAAAATACAAAAAACAATGATGAGGATATCATTAAATTATCTTATGGAAAGGATGTCAGATATAAGGTTGAAAAAATAGACTAAATGAATGTTGATAATATAAATTAAATAGATGTTCAAATTGGAATCAGTCATCCCAAACTTCTTGATGTAGAAAATATATTTTTTAAAAATTCAATAATTGTTCACATAGTTGATTATATAATTATGTCATTATAGTGATTGGAAGGAATTATCCCATAAATTCCCAAAATTTAATATATCATGGAACTGATTTACGAAATTCAAATTGAAAATTATAATCATTCATGGTTTTAACAGAAAGGATGATTCATTTTCAATATTATTTCAATTTTTTAAAAGAATATTGTATAACATAAAAAATGCATTCAATCTGATGGTAATGTTTCTTTTAAAATATATGTTGATGTCAATCTATATGAAAATAAATTTGAATAAATGAAGAACATTATGAATGAAACCTCATAAGTCAACAATCAAAAATATAATGATATGTAATCAAGGTTTATAATCATAAAACTATTTAGAGATACAACTAAAAATTAGAATTAGGATGTTAATGTGTTAATAAGAATGATGAAATATTTTAAAATTAGAATGAATAATTTTATGAAAATCATTAGATTCAATAAGAAATGTCTTTGTTTAAAGAATATAAGATTAAAAGTGATTATGAAAATATTGACAAGCTCAAGTAGGATTGACTTGAGATTATGAAGTCCAAATCACTTTTCAAAAACATCATGAAGAATTATTTATTTTTTAGAAAACATGTTGTAATAATTTTAGAATTTTTTTCACTAATCAATGAATGAATTACTCTTTTCATCCAAATACGATTGTTGAAATGATTTCCAAATTTTGATTGGTTTCATAATCATTCATAATTTTATAGATGATTTGTTAGTTATTATATATAAGGGTTCTAACCCATTTTTGTGTTTGTGATTTAAACATTTTGGGAGATTGTTAAGTAAAATGATATATTAATGATTATTTAATTCCATTGTTTTTTAAAATATCAATCCCAATCATAATCATTTATTTACTAAGTCTTTATATCCAATGTATATTAGCATGTTTTTGGAGAAAATGTAATATTTTACCATACATAGAACTTGGTAAAAAGTATTCCATAATATAAACCAAGTTATTGATTATAAATTTCATATTGAGTATGGACCTAATAAACATCATATTAACCATTATTAGATCATATATAAGAATTGTTATCATATCATTTATACTGAAAATATCTTCATAATTGAGCTTATGTTATAAACGATAAACATTAGATAAAAATTCATAAAGATTATCATAATAATAGAAATAAGGATTCACATCTGATTGATTATTATTATGTCCAGAATATTCAAAAATGATATCAAATGTAAGGATAATGTTTTACACTATAATGAAGCAAATCAATATGATGTCAGATAATCTGTTATAGTTGATCTATTGATGTGCCATTGGTCAATGTTCGTGTGAAAAATCTAAATAATATGATTTTTGGAAAGAAAATATTAACATTAGGGATTTTTCTATAAATTCATGGTTATTTAATGAGTTTTTAGTTGTTACTACATTACTAATAGAATTCATTTGAATCATTCTCAATGTGATAAATATATGGATATTACACAACATGATGTTATTGATTTTAAAAATTTTAATTTTCTTCAGTTCTGTAGTTCTTAAGGAATCGTTGTCAAATTGGTCTTCTTAATAACTTATTCCTTGTAGTCATACGAATGATATGTGATTACGATCATGGGATTTCAAGGATTGAAATATAAAGAATCTGGTCTTCAAATCATGGATTGCGAGATAGTTCCAATCCGTCAATTCGAGGATACCAAGGCTATAAGGAAAGAGAATCTGATATTCTAATCATGGGATTTCCTTGATTGGGAAATGTATACTTTATTTAATTTAAAAAATATAGCATACCATTATATATAGTTTTTGGATACCTCACTACTACTGTTGAATGACGTATATTCATTTTAATTGATAGAATTAATTCTTACATTGTTATATCTATTGAATTACTTTTTTATTCTGAGTTTTATTTTTTCAATCGCTTAAATTGTAATTCATTTATTTTAACGTATTTGAATATGATAAATATTAAAATATTAATAAATCCTTCTATAAATCTAATCAAGTAATATTAATATAATTTCATATTAAATGAAAATGAATATTTAACTATAATATAATTGAAATCATCCTAATTATGAAGCATTTATAATCATTCTATTGTACAACGTCAAATTCATTATTCTTAGAATGAGAATTATGAATTTATTTAGATAAATTCATTTAAACAAATGTTTTTTAAACTACAATTCATCTCACCACTTTTAATATTCTTTCAATCATAAAATAAATATATCTAACATTGATATCAAAAAATGGGTTGGTATTTTTAATGATTAAAAAATACCTATACTTGGATAATGATGTTAATAAGGGGGGATTTATAAAATAATTATATATTTTATACCCAAATAATTTAATGAAATTAAAGAATGGGTGTCCTGTAATAATTGATGGGATTGTCATCATTTTGAATGTCATAATGTACTGAATCAAAATAAAATATTTTTATGTCCAATGGATCAAAATTGATTTAATTATGATATAAGATCATTATTTGTCTAAATAATCTGATAAAATAATTTTTTTTTGTTATGTTCATTAGGTTTATCATAATGTTTTAACGCCCATTCAATATTTTTCCAATTACCACAGTATTATTGTTTTATACCATTATATGGTAAATTATGTAACTATAAAAGGATAAATAACCCATAAATTGACCATTTATGATGTTTTTAACCACATACCATTCATTTTGTGGAGGATAATATGTTTATGAATTTTTAATAATTTATTATATTAATATTTATTATATAATATCATTAATATAATTTTTAACACTGTTAATTTAATTTGAATATATACACATATAGAAAAATACCAAATTAAAATATAATCCTTTCAAGAAAGTATAAAATTCCATAGAAACACACACAAATATATATATATATATATATTATTCACTATACCACACTGATAAACTATTACATTCAGTGTTGTGGAAATAGTTTCATTCATATTTTAATTAATTGTATAAATAATGTGCTGACGTTTTATAAATATTTAAGGTAATTATTTCAACATTAAAAATTATAAATAAATTAACATTATAAAAATATTAATATTTCAAATAAATTTTTACAGGTGAACATTGGTTTTATATATATTTATCATAAAGTAATATAAACATTAAATGAAGAATTGTGATAACTTTTCTTTATCACTCACTTAAATAATATAATGGAGAAAATCTAGAAAATTACATCCCCATGTTACCATGTTTATAAAAAAAATGATGCAATTGGAAAAAATAATCTCATCCTATAGGATAAAGAAAATTTTAGAGTTATTTTTAGTCATTATAATATAATTTTTACTGTTAACTACCTTACAAACCCTTATCAGTGTACATTTTTTTAATATATTTATGATTAAAAATATAGAAAAATACAATGAAATCTTTTATAAAATATAGACCAACTGAATACATGTTTAAAAATATATTTTTCAATATTAAATTTCTATAAATGGGTGAAATTAATTTAAGATAATTCCACTTAATATAAAAAACAATTTCTCAGAAAAAATTACTTTCAGAATAATTTTTAAAAATTATATTTGATAAAAAACGTATAAGATGGTCCTAACTATATTATTAATAATATAAGAGAACTAATATTACTTTTAATATATATTAAAAAAATTTAACTTGAAAAGAACACAATTTCGAGTAAAACTCATTATTTTTCATTATTCATTGAAAATAATATTTTCTTTTGAAAAATTCTAAATAACTATCTCGGATAATTTGTATATGGTTATTAAAAAAATATATTTCGTTTTTTTCAATTAATCATCTCAAATTGTCATAAAATTAATTATAAAATTCTATTATAAATATTAATAAAATATATTTTTTATGAAAAAATATTTTGGATGAATTAAATGAAATTAGAAAAACTGAGTTCTTATTTTTTATATATTGGTCATTAAATAAGTATTGAGTATGTGCATTATTTATATTATGAATTGTGATTATTCACATTCACACATACCAATATAATAGTGAATATATTATGGTCATATTAAAATAATTATATTTTATGATTCATTTATGTTTTATGATTCTGGTTTTATAAGACACAAAATATTGTGTCCTTTTAAAATATAATGGTGTTACATTATACCACAATTAAATAAAATTATCCCTCTCATTTTTATCTCAATCATGTGATAATGAACCATTTTTCTAGAAACCCTCATCCTATATTGGGATTATAAAATATATTTTGAAAATCGAAAATGTGAAACATAAGGGTTACATAAAATACCAAATATTTCGATTCCCAAATAATAAGAACCCTAGAGGGCTGTCAAAATAAATACATGGTAGATAATACTATATTTCTAATATAATTTAAATATATATATAACATTTTCATGATAATGTTAACGACTAAAAAAATTATATATTAGTGATTGGATAAATGATCTTCAATTCCATGGAAATGAAATTTAAAGGATAATATTTTTATTTTGAGATCCCTTTACTATAGATGAGGTATTATCATACAATAATGATATATAAGTTGATTAATTGTACTTAAATTATTTTATTCCATTCCATAGAAACATGTTTTTCCTTTTGGTGTTCCTTGATCAATTTTTCATCATTTTTTATAATAAGAAATGACAACTCATGAATAATATTTCAATCCTATAGAACAAATATAAACATTTAATTATTCATAAGAAATTTCATTCCTTAAAAATAATAACCATAACAAAATAATTTATAACATGTTATCCAATATGAAAAAATGTAATAAAATAATATAGAAAACCTAAATCATAACTCTTAATGATATAATTAATCCATTATTTAAATATATTACTATAATAGTTGCATAAAACCATTCCACCCAAATTATAAACTAAGAAATTAGAAATAATTGAGCGGCAACTATCCCCAAATGTCAAAAATTTACTCATAATGTCACCAAACAAAAATGGGAATATTCTAATAAGTTATTCCTATTAAAAAATTAATAACCAAAATTACATTAATACCTAAATGATGTTATAAATACTTATTAAAAATATGTCAAAATTGATTATTTATATCCCATAGATCGAAATATTTATTAAACTCTATCACAAATTTAATTTTCATCTAATCACTAAACATATATTAGGGTCACTAATATTACCCCATTAACTATGTTTGGGTCACTCTTTTCAGTATGTAAACTGGAAATTTTTTACTCAAAATCATGAACGATTTAACAGTTATATTTCCACTATTGATATATTATCAAAACGAAATACACATACCACAAAATCACTTTTCATGGGTACTAATAAAATTCATTATATGAATTCAGATACATAATTAAATACTAGTAAAATATAATCTACACATTCCCCCTGATTCTTATAACCAAAATATAATTGATAAAATCATCATAGAGCATAAATGTTGAATATAATTAAAATAACACTTCAATAATTAAATTTCAGCGGTAGTGATAACATTATCCAGGCCTTATCCCCTTGGATGATTCGATGGTAAATTACATTAACTCTTTTGTAATTGTTTTTAATAATTCCCTTTATCTTTTAAATCGATGAATTGGATAGTAGTGGTTTCATACTTTTAATTTCATTCATGATTCTGTTGATGTGTTTCTCCATACACCATACAATCAATTATTCCCATTAATAAAGTACCTAGGTGTTACATTCCAAAAATATCACATTTATGATGTTCCATCCATTTTATTTCATCAAATCATTTTTTTATTTATGATTAGATTCACTCACCTTCACCTAATTTACAAATAAAATATAACATAGAGATTTATTTCCCTATCATTATGGATCTTTATACCATATTTTCATATGATTAAAATATTTGAGATAATAGTACCCATTAAAGGTTTTTATTTATCCCCAAAATTAAACAATAAATATTACTTTTTATTATAATTAAAAATTTAAAACCATGTATAAAATTTATCATACTTGGAAAAAATATCATATTCCCTAAATATTTCAATAAGGAATTTTATTTCCAAAACAACACATTTATATCGAGGAATTTATTTTCAAATAATACCATATTAATAATTCCACATTCCTTGATTTATTTTTCATAAACCTATTTATTGTCTTCGAATAATGACCACCATTGATCATCTTCTGTATTTATTTAATAAACATACAAAATAACCATATTACTTTCATTACATTCTAAATCTGGGAATATTTTGTCGAGGGTTTTAATCCATTTTAATATACTCTTGGATTAGTATTTTAACTAAAATATGGTTGATTTTTTCAAATAATGTAATGAAACATTGTTGAAGAATATAGTAGAAAAAAGGTTGATCCATCAGGGAATGATTATTTTTAATAACCTAAGTCAAATTCATTAAAATTTCATTGATCTACTCTATTACAATACCAAATATAATATCATTCTCATTAGGAAAATATAAATATTTTCTATGGTTGTTGATCATGTTTTTTCCTATAGTAACCATCATTTTATAATGACACACATCAAGTTAGATAATAATCACCATAGATATTGTGTAATAAAATAAAAATCCATATAATAATAAAATATATAAAATAATATAATGGATTATTCAAATTCTCATGATAAATATGATCATGTCATATATAGTTCCTAATGATTCTATAAAACAACCTCTTATAATAACTGTAACATAATTAGATCATGTATCCAATATAGGGTGTCTAACATATTACATTGGGATTGATACATGGGGATCTCACAATATAAGATCATTCAGTTTTGTTTCCTTGGGAACTAGATACATACATGGTTCCCATATCACAAAGTAAATATAAAATACAATGTATAAGTTCAATTCATTGATTTTTCATACTAATATAAATATCATTATCCATATCCTGAGGAAATGAAAACAAATAAATGGGTGAGTTTAGATTCTCAATAATGTTAAAACACAAATGAGACTATTATTATTTTATAAGGAAAATTAAATATATAATGAAAGATCACTTAAAAATAAGGATATTCAAAAATAAATTATTCCAAAAATGCATCCATGTATAATATTAATATAATAATATCATTGTTAATAACTATATGTTCATTGAAAGTGTTTATTAATTTCTAATTTTTGATCTACGATATCATGATATCTATACTATAAAGGCCTTGTGCTAAAATAACTTAATATATGGGTTGGTAGATAAAGAAAAACATTTACTACATCTATATAATTTTTATCCTTAGACATGTCAACACATAGATGTTCTATATAATTCAATACATGACCCATCATTTCTTGTCCAATTAATTCTTCATAGATTTAATTAAAAATAAAATACATTAAAAACAATACTTATCAAAAAATGTTAATATTTATTAATGAATACACAGTATAAATATTTCCCCAGTCAATAAAATTTCATTAAAATTGAAATAAAATATATATAAATATATATAGTTGAGGAAATAATCGTACCAATGAAAAAAATATAGATATTTATGATAAATTTAATGTACCATTATCATAATAATAGCAGTGTTTCATGAAAATGTTAATAACCATAATTTAAATAAGAGATAATAGATGACAATTGATTGATTAGAAGTATAGTTTTAGGAATACAATTATTTCATTTTTAGATAGAAGGGAAATGTAAGTGAACTAATATAAGCATCCTTCATTTGATATTTTTATTTGTAAAACTATTGAAAATATATAAAATAATCTAAAATTATTAAACTTTTATGGTGGAATTAATATCTATTAAAATCACATAAGTAAAAAATAAAACTTTCAATTTGATTTTTATAACGAATATAAAAAATTAGCCTTTTGGAAAACATAAGAAATATCTCTTCCTAACATTTAAAAAAATAAAAATAAATATTAATTTAATATGTGTACATAAACAAAATATTTGATTTATATTCAAAAAATATGGGCATTGAAGAAAATATCTCAGATCAAAAAAATAATAAAATGAGCTTTTTATTTAAACCATTCATTGCTTGATTCATGTATCAATGAAGGGAAATTTTTTAATAAAATATGAAAAATCCTTAAAATTGTAGTATTTAAATTTTTAATTAATTATTTTGAATAAATAAATATTCATTTTAAACACATAAAATTATCAATATATATATCTCAGAATAATAAAATAGTTTATAATACCAAATATGCAACAATGGAGTGGGAATTGAGATAAAATCCCTTTACCCATGTTCATATTTTATTGTTAGTTATATTAATAGACATTATAAAATTAATTATACATCTATACCAGAACCATAAAATATATATAATATCATATATGAGACCTTTATAACATTTTATCACCCAATTTTTAACAATCATTTATTATTTTCATTATTTTAGGGGTTAACAATTTATTTTTTCATTCATCATTTTGGTTAGGTAGTTTCATTCACTAAATCTTTCTCATAGATCCATCATCTCAATAATTTTATTCAACAAAAAAACTATCATATATTTTTTACATATATATTTATAATCATACATTAAATATAAATACTAAAAAATGAATTATACAATTTAGGGAGATGATAAGTCATAAAATGAATGAATTTTTATTTCACTTATCAATGGATGGAAATTATAATGTTAAATAATAATTCACCATCATAGAATTATTTTTATAGAAATTATTGAATATATATAAATTTTATGTTTAATACCCCATGAATTTAAAATAAAATACTATTACTGATAGATTATGTGTCACACAACACTGAGACTAAAGAAACTATGATTATTTACGACCGTTATAACTTATCCTATATATTGGTGGGTATGAATTGAATTAAATATATTATAATATATATATATATATACTTTATTAATTAATATAATTTTATTGATTAATTATTAGTAAATAAGAAGTATATTTTTTATAAATACATTTTATTTTTTTAAAAATATGTTAGATTTGAAAATAAATTTTCAAGATCATTAGGAGAAAATATTATAATAAATTTATGTTGTATCGACATGGATTCCAATAAAAAGTTCCATGAAATTGAGAGTCCATGAGGCCTCAACCACACCTCTTTATATTTCAATGTTCTCCGACTAGTAGTAAGGATCTATTTTGGTTCATTGTAGAGACAATAACCTCATGATTAGTGTTGTACTATAGTGAAATAATTAAATAAAATAGAGTAATCAAAATAAGTAAATGACTATTAAAGGAAGGCATCCAAATATATTGAAAAAACAACATCATCAATATCTTGTACCATACATAATGTTATGTAATATCATGTATATGTCAAAAGGTGGAAGTAGACAAGCAATGAAATACACGTATCAAATAAATCAACGAACAATATAGATTATCTCTAACAACATCATGATCCATTGGTTGGTCTTATGCCTATCCAATCCTTTTCTATAATAAATCAAGTAACAATAATTATTCATTTTCCATAGTCCCTACCAATATCCACATAATTTAACTAGGTACCATTTATGAACCATATATGGTGTGAGATAAACTTTTTCCCCCATGAATGTGGTATATAAATATTTAATCATTTCATATAATATAATATGTGTATAGTTATTAAATGTAGGAAGTAATAAAAACTATAAAGGGTTGGCTATGGTTCCAAATGAATATTAGTATGACATTACCTTCTTCGGCCTGTGTTGGATTATATATGACAAAGTAACCTTATTTATATATATAAATGTTTTGTACACATAGTGATACATATAACAATATTAATGGATATTTTAACTATATTGGACTTGAGGAATAACTCTTACTTCCTTGAGTAGTAATACGAACCTGAAAAGTGTAAAGGGGTGTCAAATCCAATATAAAAAGTATAAGGGAATCCATGAAAAAAAAATTATATCTGGGACACCATGCTTGATGAAGTAAATATTTTAAATCCATTTACATTGAATTTTATTGGTTTATATCCCAACAAAATGTCAATGTAAGTTAAATTTCCACATTTTGTGATATTGGTTATATTATGAGATTAATAGTAAAAATGGACCATTTTATTTTTTAAATATTTTAATTAGTTTTCTATTTTGGAAGTATCATTTTCTAAATTAATCTAAATTGAAAATTATTCTTTTTTAGATTCTACGCATCCAGGGATTAATTTCATTTTGCTTCACCGAAAGCTAAATCAACCATATGGAAGCTCAAAGAAGCTTACAATTTAGACCATGGAATCTATTTACAGTTATTTCATGTTTTGGTTTGAGATCCATAATTCAATCATGGTGGGGCCAATTTTTGTGACATTCAGTAGGTTGATACGGAAGAATATTTAAAACAAGTTTTATTTAGGATATGATGCTTGAATTGGTTATTTTAGTTCCATTAAAGCATCATAACCAGGGAGATTGTGATTCAGAGAGTCTAACTGGGAAGAAGAAATTATCTATGTAATAAAAGTATAATTCTCGTAATAATTATCTAAATATGTTGATATATTTAGGGGAAACATCCAAGATAAATGCAAAAAACATTCAATATAGATGAAACCCATGAAAATATCATTTAACGTGTCCAAAAGTGTCATATATTTTAGGACATATTCTAGATATAAATGAAGTGGAGCTCCCCCCTCTCAAATCATCTCATTCCTTCCCATTCTTTCGAGGACCCCAAGGAGTAGAACTGTTCATCATTTTTTCATTTATTTCTTTTTCTTCAAAATTTTTTAATGTCTTAATCTTACCCATTCATCTCGATTACCATTTCCATGGTAGAGTAAACATTTTTAGTTATTGGGGAAAATTTAGTTTTTTATTTTGTAATACATAAGTACTAGGACATAATTAAATGAAATTTCCTTCTTCTTAAAAGTTGTTTTCAGTTTCATATAGATGATTTTATTATTAAGTGAGTCATTCTTGAATTATAATTCCGTTATTGGCTTTTTCTTGGTAAAATAATCATTATACGCCTCCACTGATATATAGTATATATACGATGGAATAGAGGAAGTATTATTGGTGATGTACTCAATGATTGTCAATACGTGTAAAAGGGGTACTGGATGTTGTTAATCGTTTGGGATAATCAAGACCAGATCAGATATTTCCCAAGTCAGTTGAGGATATTCCATACAACTATTTTTCAGCAGGAAGGATAGTTGACCAAACTAATAACTCGATATGGTTTTCTCTAACCATCATCATTATACCAAGGCAGTGATTGGATACGTTTGGGGAAACTCACTTTAATCAACTTATAAGAAAAGGTTTGAATGAAATTGAACAAGGATATAATTACATTTGGGAAACCAGCCCCAACTTAATCACCATTTTAATATCATAGTTTTTAATCCTTTGAATGTAAAATTTCGTTTCAAAAATATTATTATCGATTTATTCTAAAAACACACCATTTTTACCATCGTTTAAAAGTTAATTTTTTTTGTGAACTCCTCTTCACGATTAATTCATGGGATGATCACTAGAATACATAAGGGAATATATAAACATTATTTTTCCACACCATAAGACAGGCATGCGTCTAACATGGTGACAATTCCAAAGTGGTAATTATTTAATCAAATTGTAAATATTTAACATTTTTAAAATTTAAAATTTTAAAAAAAACATTCCATGCTATTTTCAAATGACTATATCATTAATTCATTGAACACATCCCCATAAGTTCATGAATACTTTTTTAACTAACTATGGTCAATTGAGTATAGTTTTTATTGTTTGGATATGCTGATTTGGGGAACTCAAATCCAAATCATCAAGGATAATGAATTCAACGATCTCATTCAAAACCATAAAGGAAACCTCAAATACCCAGTATTTGAGTATTTTTCCAGAGAATTAAACGATCTCCAATGGTATTTTCCAGAATTTTATCAAGACATATTTGAGGTACAAAATTAATACTCATTGGTGCATCAACAAAAAGAAAAATCTTTTTTTTGAGTATCAGAAACCCTTAGTGAAAGAACTCAAAGAGGTCATGAAAATGACCAAATGATAAAATAGGAAGGCTAACCGAATATTTTCTTTCTTCCCATGAGAAACCAAAGCCTAAGATACATGGTGGGGATCAAAATGAATTGAATGAATTATATAATGAGTGTGAAGAACTAATTTGACTCCTAATAGAAGAATATCTGTAACCATTAAAGGGAGAAACCACTCACGTGGTTGAATATTGAGAACCAATTGAGGAGACTGACAATTTTCCCCTATCATCTAACATGGAACTCCATGAGGTGATTTCAAATGATGATGATATTGAAGAAGAACAAACTCAAGAAGATTTTAATTTCATTAAATCATTATCTTTTGATCTTGTTAAAAATGAATTGATTAGTACCTCCCCCTGTTTTAATTTTTCATATTCATCAAACACTATTATTTTCATAGAAGAAGATTATGAAAAGTTATATTTATTTAAAGAGAAACATCAGTATGTCCCTGAACATGTTAATCATTTATTGGAGGGTGTTCCAGAAGAAATCGGTGTGGATATTCCTAAAAAGAGAGACATAATACATAGACATTGAAATGGAATAATTTTATATTGACACTTTATGATTTAATTTTGTTCAAATCGAATTACATTCAAATATTCTCTTCGATTTTTCTATTGATGTATCATACATTTAACAACCACTTGAGCATAATAAAAATGTTGTGCAAGTGAAAACCAAGAAGGAAGAGGAAAAATTCATTATCCTACCCCCATCTTTAATAATTGTTTTATTCTCCTGAGGGTTTATTTTTTGTGCATATACATGGAGTTTTTAACGAAAAGGAATAGGTGCACGCTTGAAAAAACAATTTTTATTGGTTCATGAGAAAGAAGATAACCCCACCATCAGAATGGGGATAACTGATTAGAACGTCCCATCTAGAGGTAGTCAAATCATAGGGCCCACTTGGGGGATTAAACCAAAATCTATCTTTATATTATCATCATATTTCTACATTGTTTTTTATTTGAATAAATATATTATGTCATCTTTTTTTCTTTTATTTTTAGGTTTTCAGAGTGCATCACTTAGAAGCTTAACTCAATGTCACCCTGTGAATATGTCAGGTTGTACCTCTCTTTTATACATATTTGTATGTTGTGAGTCAATGAAAAATCTTTGTACATGTTAAATCCATTCTAATTCACTAAGAAGACACCATAAATTAATAATGGCTGAGGGACATATTGTTGTTTAGGATTTTAATTTTATGTTTGGTCTACTTTTTTCATAAAAACTACTTATTTTTCATATATTTGTTTGTTTAATTTTAAAATTTATTTTGTTGTTAAAACATTTGAGCTGAAATTTTTATCATTTATATTGTTAAAACCCATGTCAATGGGTGATGGAATCTATTCAATGAAACTGAGCTTAAATAAATTCTGAAATGACATTTTTTCCAGTTCAAATCTTTTGGAATTTTATGAAAAGTCCATTGATTTTTAAATCCCATGCTACATATCACTATCTTTATTTTTGAAATAAAATTCATATGAGGAATCCTGAACATTTTTTCATATTCATTACATTTACCTCATTTATTTAGTGATCCATACCATGATTGCTTTAAATAGAATTCAAATTATTTATATCAAAACATTAGGGATTAAGATACATGTTTTTGAAATGATTGAGGCATTTATTTGGTTTTATTTCCCCTTTTCAGAATAATCCTTTTTATTATGGACAACATTATATATTAATCCCTATAGCCAATAGAGAGCATGAACATCCTTTTAGCTTATCCACAATACAAGCCGATTTTCCCTATCAAACCTTCTTTTGAAGTAAAATTTCAGGATCCATTTGAGTTTAAGTGTGTGTGAATATGTGTGGTGGTGTACTACCTCATATGGTGATACATTTGGTGTAAAATAAAATTTTTAACATATGATGTTTCTACTAAAGATTTCATTTTGTTAAAAAAAATTCTTTTTCTGTAGAATTCATTATAAAACAAGTTGTTCCTTTATAGAGATTCCAATGTAAAAATATAGTTGTGCCTATCTAAAGCATTCATGATGGAGCTGATTTTATACAATGGGTGAGAGATGGATACCAAACTTGAGTGAAAATTAGAATCTTACAATTTTTCTTCAAAAATATCCAAGCCCTCCTTTTTCATTGTTCAAATTTTTAACATCTAAATCCTACTAACCAGATTCCATAGAACAACCTGGAAAAGTCCTCATCATAAACCCATGTACATGACTCTCATCGGGTAGAGAAGTTGGAATTTATCAATTATATGGTGACTCTTCTGTGAGTTTGGGAGAGAAAACCCTTTTTGAACAGTTACATTTGAGGGATAAGAGAAAATTCACATTTGGGTGGTGTTTTGTTTGCATGAGATATGAAATGAAGTGTAAATATATTAAATATTGTAAAATGGGGATCTTGAAATAATTTATTTTGATGATGCATGATATCTTTTTGATTATTGGTATGGATTTGGTAGATCTCATTGGTATGTGTTTTAGATTTGATTTGATTTAATATTGATGTTACCTTATCCAGAAGTCCATGTGAAAAGTGTGTGGGTATTGATAGATAAAATATTATAAATCATTTTACATTGAAATTAATTTTTTTAAATCCCATAAAACTGTTAATTTAAGATAAATTTCCACATTTTTTGATATTCGTGTTATTTTGATATTAATAGTAAAAATGTACCATTTTTTATTTCTAATATTTTCAAATTATTTCGGTATTTTGGACATAACATTTTTTACATTAAAACAATTTTCAAATTTTTTTTCAGATTTTAAATATCCATGGATTCATTTCATCCTCCTTGACCAAAAGCTAAATTGACCATGCAGATGTTCAAAAGAAGCTCACAAGTTTGACTATAAAAAATGTTTACAGATCTATCATGTTTTGGTGTGGGGTTCATAACTCGTTCATGGTATGACAAATTGCTGTGAAATTTGGTAGGTAGATGAGCAAGACGCTTTTGAACATCATTAATTAAAGAGAGGATGTGTAAAGTGGACTTTTTAGTTGTCATTAAAGTATCCAAATCTAGAGGATTGTGATTTGGAGAGTCTGACTATAGAGAATAAATTGTCAGAGTAAAACCGGACTAACTCTCATTATACATGTCAAAATACACTGAGATTTTGAGGGAGAAAACCATGATAATGATGATAAACATTCAAAAAGGGTTAAATTCCTGTATATTTTATTTAATTGGGCTATAATGCTTCAACAATAGGGGGAAATATTCTAGATATAAAAGGAGGGTATCTCTTCCATCTTAAATAATCTGATTCCATCCAATTCCATTGAGTCAAACAAACAGGAGAACATTTCACCTTTTTCTATTTTATTTCTTTTTTTTTCATAGATTTGTAATGTCTTCATCGTCCCCATTCATCTCAATTACCCTTACCATGGTGGGGGATAAATTTTGAGTGATTTATGAAGGGCTGGTTTTCTATTATGTAATTCTTGAGTTCTTTGACGTAATTGAATTAAATTTCTTTCTTCATCAATGTTGTATTCAATTTCATATAGAATATTTTATTATAATGTTAGATTGTTCTTGAATATTAATTCTATTTTTTATTTTTTATGGGTAAAATAATCTTTATATCCCTCCACTAATTTATGGTTTATATAAAATGGAATAGACCAGGGATTTGTGGTGAAATACATGATGATCATTAGTATGTGTAAAATGGGATGTGGATTTTCGTACTTTTTTGGGATAAACAAGACCTAATCGGTTATTACCCATGTCAATTAAAGATATTCAATACAACTATTTTTCAAATGGAAGGATAGTTGACCAAACTATGATCTTGGTAAGGTTTTCTCTCACCATCATAACATCACCAAGGATGTGAGAGGAAACGATTGTGGAAACCCACTTTAATCAACATAGAAAAATAATATTGAATAAAAATAAAACAAGGATAACAATACAATTGAGAAACATACACCAACATATTCACCCCTTTAATATCATAGTTTTTAATCCTTTCAATTTCGAATTTCTTTTCGAAAATATTCTTATCAATTTACTCTAAAAAACACAATTTTTACCATCGTTTAAAAGTGAGAAGCATTATTTTGTTCACTTCTATTTGGAATACATCTTTGGGTTACTCACTAGACTACAGTAGGTAATATATATAAAAAACATTATACATCCTATGACAGGCATGGGTCAATGCCTATAAAAATATAATTTGGGGTCACCATGCCTATACATTTGTATGGTTGGGGTATCCATTCCCATAAATCACATTTTACGGTATTCCTTCTGTACAACTCAATAAATTAGGGTCACCTGGATTGAATCATATCATTTGGATCATTATGGCCATATCATAACTCTAGGGACATTACACATGAATATTATTAGTTAGTTTTTCATGCTTGTATCATAAATATATGATCTGTATGCCCATGTACCATAATCTATAATGAATATTATACCCACTTATCATAATAAAAAAGGGTCTCTATACCCATCCATAATAATAAATAAGCTTCTCCATGCCCCTATATCATAACAGTAGAAGGGATGTCATTCCCAATTTTCATATAAATGTAAGAGGTTAACTAAAAGAATATAATAATAGTACAATGAGAGCCATGTCAAAATTTTAAATAAAAAAAGTGCACATTCATATGATAGATATAGAAGATGAGTCATATTTCATTATCATTATTCTTTATTAAAGGGTGTAACCATTGTTCCATTAAAAGTAGTGATCCTGTGGTACCAATAAATTTTCAGTTACATTGATATAGTCTGGTAATTGTGATCAGCAGGGTACATCACTACAATTATAAATTGTCAATCGATATATGAAATTCGATATGTGCATCCATACACAAAAGTGTGTGTTTTAGTTATGTAACTATAATGTTTCAATAATCATATGAACCGGAAAACCCAAAAGGGAGGATCATGATGCGGTTCATGACCTCCAATGTAATTTGGGATATAACAGATTTCTTATTTCCTAAAAAGAAATAAATTATAAATAGGATTTATTATAAGGGAAACAAACAGTGAAATGGTTGTGCTAAACACATTGTGTAATATAAAGCATCATGAATATTGTGCATAATTACAAGAACAAATACCAAATTCATATAGAGTAGGAATCATCTAGTATCAGAATTTGGTTTTCTCCATATGAAAATAATACAAATAAATAAATAAATTAACTAAAAATAGGTAACATATTCATACACTAAAATAGAATAACTAATAGAATGTAAAATTACGAAAGTAGACTAATGAGTGAAGAACTTATTAAGATATATCCTACGAGATAATAAAAATTAGAATCAATGTTTGAGTAGAAGGATAATCCATGAAACTAGACTAATGATATGTGAATATCTCAAAAGATGAGTTTGAAACACCTCTAAACTAGAATAAGGTATAAGATAAGGGGTTAATTTTTTTTATTACTGAAATGTAATAATAGTGATTTTACTCAATAAATTAGGGTCTCATGGTTTTTTTGCATAGTTGGACAAATTGTAAAACAGCATACACTATGCACTATCTCATTACCCATATTGTATGGATTGTGTGCATGGTTTAAAAAACTATGTGGAAGAAATATTTTCCAATACAAAAAGCTGTTTATATTTTTCATGGGCATGTGGTCTAGGATGAAAGGTTAATGAAAACTTTTTGGCAACATCTCCTCCCTAAAACCCCTCACAAAAACAAGAGAAACCATGTAGACAAAGATACACAATTCCTATTAAACATATGACCCAAATATTTATTCCATTGGCTAGGTATCCAAGCTCCACAAAAATCACTAGACACCCCTATTCCCTCCTCATCCCCACAAATAATTCATATTAAGTCAAAACCAATGAATTGGGATGAAAAATAAAATATTCACACCTCATTAAAAACAATGTTCATACTTATTTATTTTTGAAAATTCAAGAAATATATGTATTTAAAATATTTTTTTAATTATAATTTCTGAATTTACATATGGAAATTTTTTGGGATTTTTCTAAAATGATTTATTTTTTAATAAATATATTAAATTTAGATTTTTAAAACATTATAATTTATATTTATGTAATCGAGTAATTTAAAAGATAAATTATATTTTTTTATTTGGTATCATAGTGAACTATAGAAAAGTTTATTCATTATAATATAATTAATTTAATTTTAATAATCAATTATCATGATTTTGGGAAAATATTTTTTTATCTATAAAAATGATTCTTTTTGGGAAACAATATTTTTTCTATTATTTATATAAGTTTAAATTACAAAAAATAACCCCTAATAAATAAAATATTTAAATTAAATTTATATATTATATATCTATATATATTAATTTATATAAGGATTATCAATTTCCATATAGTTAATGTAATAACATCTTATCATTGAAAAATACATTTCTTTGAAAAAACTTTTTTCGATAACTTTTATGGGATTAATTTTAAAATAAATTTTGATACTATATAAATTGAGTTTGTTAAATTGGATAAAATATTTTGAATCACAATAATTAATATTATAAAATAACATCAACAAAATTTTGTTTCTAATGAATTTTAAAAATAATAAGAATCAGTTACCATAGATAATGTTAAAACTAGTTTACCAAGGGGTTAAAATAAAATGTAAAGGTTGTAAAATGTTATAAAATTATTATTTTCTAGTTATGGACGTGTTTTTATAAAATATCACCCCTGAAATTAATTATTAATCTATTTTTTACATACTTTGGTTGAGAGTGACTTCCCATTATCCAGTTGTTTTTGGTATTTTTAAAAATGCCACTCCCTCCCACATATAAACAGGGACCTACTATCCTAAAACTTCAACTGTATAAAAGAATATTTTTTTCATGGAAATACCATCTAAGTTAATTCTTTACTTCATTATCATTGACATAATCTAGTTTCATGGTTCTATAATCCAATTTATAAATGCTTAAGGTATAATCCAAAAGTGGGGGTTTGAATAAGAGGTATCATTCTTAATAAAACATAATTATTTTATATCTTCATCCACCTCTATATAATCATAACCAATAATTTTCATATAATAAAATTTTTACAATCAATATATTAAAAAATTATCATGCTACTTTAATAACCTTATTCAATCCCCACTTCTATAAAATGGGAAACAAACCCACCATTCATTTGTGAAGAGGACTGCACCACTAAAACAATTGCAATTAATTTTATATATTCTCATCCCTCGACCATTTAATATGATGAATATAATTTATATATATACATTATTATCTAAATATTAATAATTTTTGAAATGTAATATATCATTGACCTTATTACCTTATGATTAATTTTAAAATAATAAAATCATTCATGTGTATCTCGAACTACCACCTCACGAAAGGATAAATAAATTGTTTTATTTCATAGTCATTTAGTTGTTATAGATAAATAAATTTAAGGAACTAATATAATTTATATGAATCAATTATTATTCTATATTGATAATATAACACTTGCCTTATATCCATCATGATCATTGAAAAATGGAAATGATACCCACATGTACCTATGGCCTACAGTCTCCATGATTATAATATAGTTCTTTTTCTGTAACAAGTAATTAATATTTTTCATATTATTATAATTTATTTGTATAATTTTTGTTTATTTAATTATTATTATTCCATATATTATGAATTATAAATATCATTGACCTTAGCCAAATTTGTGATGTGATTTTGGACATAAGAGTCGAATATCCTCAAAACGTCTCAATTAAAATATTCTAATTGGTATAGAATTTAATAACCCGATTCCTTTTCATTATGTCATATTACATCCTTCTTATCGTTAATATTCTATGATTATGAATGTAATCATTTTCTATTATCTATTTTCATTTAAACATTTTTTATATGGATTTACATTTAAAACACATAATCTATTCATTTATTAATTTTCACATCAACATAATTGTCTTTTCAAGGGTTTAATTCATAATCCCTTTTTTTAGGGATGGTTTACACTTGAATTTATTTATAGGAAATTTTTGGATCATTATTTAATAAATACAGTAACTATTTTATCAAATATTTATTTAGGAAAATTTTAAAATAATATTACAATTTTTTACTATTTTGTAGTCAAAATATTTAGAAAATTATTTTAATAGAACGTACCCTCATTTCCCTCATTAACTGAAGAACAATATTAATTCTAAAACCCATATTTTGTAAAAATGATATCAAATCTTTAATTATTTAAAAAAATATTTATTAATTCTATTTTCAATGATTAAATAATGGTATATATTTTATAAAGGTCATTTTAAAACAAAATGGTTTTCAAAACAAAAGTATATTTTCCCCAATAATGTTTTTAAAATATCTTTTTATAGTATTTATATTTATTAGTGAAAAAACCCTTTATACTCACTCCAATTTTGGATACTTAATATAGATACAGTCATTATTATTACTCTAGATAGTATTTTATTCAAATTTTCTGAGGATTATATTGAAATTAACTTATATGATTTATTTTTAATCCCATTTAAATATTCAATTACTTATAATAATTAGAGATTGAATATCCACATATTATCCATATCATATAACATGGATATTTTTATTTATTAAACCATATAACATTCTTAAAAATGTTACTTTCTCTGAATGTTATTTTATTTACTGAGGAAATATTTATAAATCCATATCTTATAATTATTTTGGGTATTTGATAAGGGGTTTTTTTTTAAATTTTAGGGAATATTCAATGTGTGATGAATTATTTGGATATTGATATATCAGGTTAGAGACAATATACATTAATCCAATTGATGAATCAGTAGTATCATGATATGAAATTATTTAGGGAAAACCCCTTAATGATTATTTACATGAATGATAAACAGGCATCCCCCAACATATTTAAACTATATTGTGAAAGGTATTGTTATATGTTTGGTAAACCATCATATGAAATGACATTATGGTAAATCTGTCATCCTCATAGGAAAAATTATGTCTAGTAATTCATAATTTGATTCACTCAATATTTAGTTACTATTATACATGATATTTTTTCGTTGAAAATATCTATGGAATCAATTCCCTCTGATTTTATTGATTAAATGGAATTTGTTTCAGTTATTTTATTTTCTATGTTGTTAATGGATTATACTGTTAATTAAATATATATTTTTATTAGTGATTTACCATTTAAGGTTGTTTATATACTTTCTAATTAGTTTATATATTTTATGGAATTTGTCTTCAATTATTAGCTTTCAATATTTACAATTATAAATGATTCACCATTATGTCCTCGATAAATGGACATTACTGAGAATTTGAGCTCAAAAATATTTTTATTCACTCCCTGAGAATACAAGAAAGGTAATAAAAATGATATTAAATGATGAAATAAATTTAAACTTGACAGATAAATATTTTTTAATTTTTGAATTAGTATACAATATAAGACTCATGTATGTATATAGTTTACCAAGACAACTAAACTCATTGGTCCATCAAGATTTAATTCATTATAATCATGAAAATGTAATGGTAATAGACAATGACTCCATGATTTTTCAGTTTAGTCACTACATATTTATTCATGAACTTTATAAAATGTAATTCATATGAAATCCTAGTTTATGATAGAATGAATTTGGTTTTTATTAATTTATTGACACCCAGAATTATAAATTTGTCAACCAGTATCATTTGTAAACATAATTTCATGATATTATTAAAAATATAAACATAATAAAACCCAAAAAAAATTCAAGGAATAGCATATTTGTGTAATTAAATACATATTACCATAACATAAATGTGGGATATAATAGAATTACATAAAAAATTTATAACATTCCATTAAATTCCATTTAACTTCTAATATAACACGGGATAACATTTCGACTTATAAAAAAAGTGGTGAGCTAAAAAATCGAATATGGGTATTATAAAATCAATGAATGAAGTAAAGAAGTGTATTTGGGAAAAGGGTAATAACAAGGTGATAAAAAAGATGAAAATTATAATCCTAAATATCAAATTATAGAAAATGATGACAACTGAAATGCATCATTGAAATATGGGAAGAATATAAATCATGACATAAAAAATAATAATTCAAGGCTAACCACAATGGATTCGTAACATATAGATATTACGATAACCAGTTATAAACTTTAAATGATATCTTATGAGATAAAAGCATTTCCCAATTCATTGGAGTGCTATAAAATTATGAGACCCCCCATAAAATTTTTATCATATATATTAATCTTGTCCCTATTGATAAGAAAAAATAATAAATATTTTCATTATATTTACTTCCATGATTAATTAATGTTTTTTATATACATTCAAATCAATCATTAATGATAGATATGTATAGGAATATGGATACACATCAGTAGAAATAGGGATGGATATTCACATAATCAAATGTTTGGAATGGAAAATCATGAAATAATCATGAAAAAATAATAGGTGTTTATAAATTTACATTAAAGGGGTTTATGAGATTAATATATGGCCACCCATTACATCATTATCATATGTAAAATAAATATATGTGTAAAGACACATAACAAATAAAAAGGATGATTATAAATAAATTACATTAATAAATTGAAGAAGAAGATAATCCTTTACCATGAGATGGTGATTATAAATGTTTGGGTTGGGATTTTAAAAATAATTAGACTAACGTGGTATATATTTTTACAGGTATAAGGAGATGAACATAATTCTCAATGGGGTTTTACATATTAGAATATAGTGGGTGTTTGAGTATTTTTATAAATGATAAGTGAATTATTTATTAAAGAGTAAACATAGTTTTTGGAATATAAATGATAATATAATCAACAAACCAAACAACCCCATGAAATTTCCCATAGTTTATACCAAATAGGAGTGGTTTTTTATTTTATGTGAACAAAAAAGAAAAATACATAAAATAAAACCAATCATGGTGTGGAAGTGAGTGATCATCACAAATAATTTTAAAAAAAAACATTAAAATATAACACAGGTTTTGTTATAAGATAATTATTTATTAAAGAGTAAACATAGTTTTTGAAATATAAGTGATAAAATTATCAAAAAAAACAATCAATCCCATGAAATTTACCGTGGTTTATACCAAATTGGAGTGGTTTTTCTTATTTTATGAGAGTAAAAAACAAAACTACTTAAAATAAAACCATTTTTGGTGTGGATGTGAGTGATATTTATAAAAAATTATAGTTGAAACACTAAATATAATACAAGTTTTGGATGATTTATTCTAGATTTGTATAAATAATAAAATAAATAGAATATATATTTAAAATATTTAATCTAATTTTGTTAAATTATTAATCTCTATAGTATTTATTCAAACATTGTTAATCTATTATATCATTATAATACATTCCACACACTTAAAAATTATTCATTTTTTCCAAAATGGCATTCATCTCACGAAATTATGAAAAATTAATGATTATCTATTTTATAATAGGATATTTAAAAACATATATATTTTTTACGAAATTAATTGTCTAAATATGAAAATATACACATTTAATTAAAAATCCTTATTTTCTAAAAATAAAACTTTTGATAACTGAATCTTATATTTTACCCTCATAAAAATTATATAGGACTCTATTATATAATATATTCAATTATTATTAAATAAAAATTATTTCATTAAAATATTCTGTCAAAGGAAAAAAATTTCAAAAATTATTTAAATTATAAAAAATATTTTATAAATTGAAACTATACATTTCGTTAAAAAATAATTTTTATTTTTATTCAAAAAAATATAATTTTTATCAGTCTCATTATATAATCACCTATAATGTAATATTGAATTGGGATAAAAATAATAATTATTTTATTAAAATAGATATAACTTTTATAGTGACCTAGTATTATCATCCATAAATATTATATCATTTTTGATGAACTAAAAAAACCTCATAAAAACACATGTTTGAGAATTATAAAGGTACCTAAACGGTAAACATTTAAAATAAAAAACAACATGTTCATAAGTAAACTACATAATTTCCAACTAAATTCTTCATAAATATAATTATTTTTATAAATATCATACATAATATATTTTATCATAACCTAAGGAATGTAAACATAAACAATGGTGTGCTCGTATTATTATTATGGGTAAAACAGGTTGATACATAACAATAAAATGTGCTAGAGGTTATAAGAACATGAGCATTACATTAGAAAATATAAACCAAATTTCGAGTCATGGTATAAATATTGGCAGTGGATAAGAAATTATTCATAATATAATCAAATATAAATATCATTGAGAGTATAAAATTGGAATAATATATATAATTGTGATATACACATAAACATTAAAATATTTATTTCAAGGATACCTACCAAGACATTCATCAATTGATACGATTGTTTAACCACCCATGTACCTACATCATGCAAGGGATAATATCTCATTTACCATTTTTTAGTCATGATATTATATCCTATCACCCCATTGAGATCACATAACAATAATAATTACCAAATTAAATGGTGAGAGATAAAGGTCCCTCCCATCACACAATGAAAATACTATTTATGTGTTCAAAAATATCATAAAACACTAATCGTTTCATAAGTCATTAAATTAAATGGGTTTCATTAACATATCACTATATCATAACATATGTAAAAAGGACAAGATTAATAAACATTCCATCATTTAATCATAGCATAAAACATTGAATAATATGGGGGTTTCATAAGAATTTTACCATTGTATAAACTATGGAAGAGAATTATGATTTAATAAACATATTTTCATAATAAACCATTAAAATAGAATATAAGAGTGGCAATATTGGTTTATATAACTAGTAAAGTCCATTTACTATCAACAAAAGTCATAATACATGGAAAATGATTTTGAAACCCCATTTAAAACGTTTTATGAGGAAAATTTAATATATACATAATAAAATTTAAATCATAATGAATTTTTAAAATTATTTTCATCAAAAATTAATTTGAAAATATTTATATGATTGTTAAATTAAAATAATGTTCACTATGTTTGGAAATTCCATTCATGTTGTACATATTCAAACAATGATTCTATTAACAGTTTTGGTAACACCCAAATGGTTATCGTTTGAAAAAAGACAATGAAAATAATATAATTTTTTAAAAAAATTTAAATTGGTTTTAAAATTTCATTAAAATATAATATTTATAATGTTGAAATATTTTTTAGAAGGAATTTTTTTGGAAGGAAAACATGTTTTTAGTCAAAGTGAGAAATAAAGCATGATTTTTTATAATAAAATTTCAACATAGATTTGTAGTCCCAATGAGTGTTAAAATTGTAATATTACATGGAAATAGCATTACTAAATAGAATATACTTAAAGTAATTCTTTTTTAATTGATTTATTATATTTATTTTCTATTAAAACATAATAAAAAACGATCCAGACAAAGAATGAAAATATAATAACAAATTATTACAACATTCGAAACATTTAACAATAATCACACAGATATAATAACATTATGTGGAACATAAAATGTCTTGAGAATAAATAAAATAAAGAATTTATATGTAAAATGTTCTCAATATACACAACTTAAAAGAAGATGTGTATATATCGAAATATATTCCCCATAGAATCTAAATTGAGACAATAATCACTTACCGTAAGTCCAATATTCCATATAAAACATTTAAAAAACTAATATAATAAATTTTATTTTATTATAAATATATTATATAACCATTCATATATATATATTATTCAATATAATATTTTCTTATGGACTTATATTACAAATTTTTTAACAATTATTTTTTAATGTAATGTTTCATGAAACATGCTTGTTGTTTTTTGTGTATATTTTGATTTGATATTTTTTTCCTCACTATTTATCATCATTATGTATTACATATAATATTAAACATGGAAAAATATCATATATATTAATTATAAATGAAATTATAGTTATAAAAAATTATTATAGATTTTAAATTAGATTCAACATTCATAAATAAAGTAAGACATACATTCACATGAATGACATTTCTATTTTCTCTACATATTAATTGAATGAATAATAATTGATATATTATCATTATAGAATCATTTTAATCCACAAATATCACATTTTTTCCTTCTAACTGTCCTTATTACCATCCATGTACAGTATGAAGGAACCACATCACTTCATAAGATGGTACATCGTTACACACATGTTTGATGTTATAGTATCCAAAAAATGAAAATTAAGAAGTTATATGAGTTATAATAATTATATAATAATAATAAAATTATAAATATGATATATAATCATTAAATACATCAATATATTAACCAATGAGAAGAGATAATGGTTAAACGAATGACATCGGTTCGTGAGGAAGTAGTATGTCGTACACACTTATGATGATTTCGTAACACAATTGATGGAAGAGGTGATGTTTTTATGTGAATATCTTATCCTAAAACATATAATATAATTTATTCCAATTATTTAATTATATCATGATATTATAATAAAAATTATGGATGTTTACAAAGAAACATATTAAATATTCATGAAGAGGAATGTTACCTCTTTATCTGGTAACCTCAAAGGGTTTGCACCAAAAGACTTCCTATGTTGGATATATAGAAAAAATAATTATTATATATACGAGGAGTTTATTTATGAAGGGATTTTGGTAGGTTTTGTTTGGACCATAATGGGTTAATGTTTTGAAGAACATAAGAGAAGTGGTGGACTTTTTTATGTGTAGTGGGTGGGAAACATTGAAACATTTTAAAAAAATGTTGTTCCCCAATATTTTATAAGGCAAAAGGCTCTACAATGTAGTATTATATATAATTAGACATTATAAAGATTAAATATTACCAAAATATATAGTTTACATTGTTTTTAGATAATTTTATCCCTTATATTTTATGATTAATCTCACGATAAACTCATTTTTACATTAACCCTAATAAATAATTTTTATGGATTTCACATTTGTATAGGTAAAAAATTACATTGAACTTATTATATAATATAAATTATTTCTATAAGAAATATATATTCCTTGTTTAAAAATTCCCAAAACTGAAATGGTAAAATTTATTATAAAATTAATCCCACCAATTTGATAAAAAGTATGGTTTTAAATAGAAAATAGTTCGAATGTTTGAAAACAAAATTATTCCAAATTCAATTTCAAATTTATTAATATAACAAAAATTGGATTAATCTAAATATATTTGAACTGATTTCTTGATAAAAATAGTATATATTATTATTTAACTTTATAAAAAATTTAATCAAAAAGGAAATTTTCAAATAAAATCGAACATTTATTACTATTTATCAGAAAATTAATCACATTAGAAAATCCAAGAAAAATCACCCAAAGATATTTTCTATGTTCTGATTCCAAAACTTATTTGAATTATATCAAATTAATTTTCTAAAATAGCTATGTGAACCATTTTTTTAGAAATTAGTATTTCAAATCATATAATGAAATTTTGAAAAATAAATTAACTTTTTCTCAATATGCTATATTTATAAATAACATTATATATAATATTTTATTAGTAGTTATTAAAATTGCTATCATTATAATTAATAAATATGTTATAATGATAATGTTAAAATGATTATAATAATAATATATTATGGATTGTTAGAATTCAATGTTTCATGTAACACAAGAAAATGTTGGTGTTATGTGTAACACGAGATTATATCATTATTGCACGAAATATATGTTGTAAGACAATTTATTATATTTGATGAAAATAATTCATTATAATTAGGTTACAACATTCTACCCCTCCCCCCCCCAATAAATTTCATCCTAAAAATTCATCAATCTCATACATGAAAATGTGGACACTTATGCATCATCGTTTCAGTTTGTTCCTACATAGCATTCTCAAACTAGTGGATTCAGAGAAAAATATTTACAAGGTGATCGTCATAGAACTATCTCTGTATGATCTAAAATCACCACCAATTTCTCGAAAGGTGCAGGCCCATGCCAAATTCCCAGTCTCGTAAAAATTTATTAACGAAAAATATAAATTACAAAGAAGAAAGCAAAGAATATGAAATTACCCCCAACAACACATCCAATCAAAAGATGTCAAAATCTCCAACATCACAATCCTCTGAGACGTCTGGATCCACCGACTCCCACTCTGAATGTGAAGCATAGTGACTGAGCATATTGAGATATTTCTCCCTATGATGTAAATATCTTTCATACATAGAGTTCCTGGTCATTGACTTACTTTGTACCATCTTTAAATTTATTTCATTCCCTTTTTATTTTTTGGAAGAGGACCTACTAGATACAGTCTTTGGCCCGTTGGAGTAGTCTCTCCTTGGCTTCCTCTTAGTTGGAGCAGTTAGTGCCGCCATGCCTACAATCCCATTTTTCCCATGCATATTGTCACCCTCACCGTCAGAGGTTCCTTTCGTTTCCCCTCGAACAATGTCACTATAAGAGACTTGACGAACATCTCCATAATTTTCATTACCTCTATAGGAGACATTTCCCCAGTTTCCAGGAGTTTCCATCGATCCATTAGAGCATTCATTTCCTCCATCCTTTAATGATTCATCCATAATAGATTTATTATAGATGTCAATTGGGGTCAAACACTGATTTTTCATTTTTGTCCCTTACGATTTTACATCCTCGTCCACTACAACCTCCATAGGAATCAGTTTATCTGATTCCATGTTGGTGGACTCATCCTCCATCAATTTTCCCACCATTATGCCCAGCCCAGAATCTATCTGTAGTGGGTCAGACCGAGCACCTTTTGTATCTCCTACACCAGCTTGATGTTCTTCTGCTCCTTCCAACACTACAAATTGTTTCATAGAGAAAAATTCTGATCCATAATTTACTATAAATTAATCACAAGCCTCTACACCTCCTAATATCTCAAGTTCGTTGCCCATGAATTGATGATGTTTACATGTGTCATCAGCATCAACTTAGTGATTACTCTACACCACAACACCATCATACACCTGCACCATTGTCCCAGGTTCACCAGAAAATGAGCTAAGACCCAGATCATTCCTTAAATGATCAAAAACTACTGCAACAGAAGGCCCTAACTTCTCTAGATAAACGTTCCTCATAGCTTCCAATGAACCTCTGTTACCCGGTCTATAATGTATAGTCATTAAAGGAGGGTCAGCCTGTTTTATCCATTCATTGACATGATGTGTAGACTTCTGCACTTGATGATGTAGATCAGCTCCAGCCAGAGGATCACGAGCATCATGCATCACTGATAGGGATCCCTCCCTATTACCCTGCATATTCGCAATAGGAGCATTTCTTACCCCACCAAACATTATCCGGGCCACAGGTAAAACATTTTAAACACCAGGTTCAACAACACACTTCTGCATTTCTTTCTTACGACAAACAGACAAATCATGCCCCTGTTTGTCATAGATGGAGAAGAATTTGACCCAAGATTCATAGTAGATGGGTTGAGCATACCTGTATTACCCCTTAACGACAACCCAAACCATCTTAAGAGGAGACCGAGATAATACCATTCCATCCCAAAACCTTGCAACACATGGATTCTTCTGGGTAGTTGTCCGCTGATCAAGACACATGAAATGACCAACAAAATTCCCAATTGATCATAACAGTGCCGTATTTTGGAAAGGAAAGGGAAATCTAGAGGGCTGAATCCAAATCAATGAGGTAGAAGAATCACAGTTCATGTCAAAATCAAAATACCAACGAAGAATATGAAATCGAGAACCATGAACAGATCTACTGAAATTAGACCAAGCCCAAGCCAGATCATCTTCATTGGCAAAATAAAGGAGAATGTGACGTGGTACCATGCGGCCGACGAATACCTAGTGATTTAGACCCCATTTCCCATTATCAAATTTATCCAATACCTTCCACTGAAGACCGCTGCCACACAAACATTGCAATCAGGGCCATGGAAAAAAGTGATGATGCTTCAGTGAACTCTTGAATGGAGACCAGAACCACAAGCTAACCGGTGCAGAGGATAGGAAACTTCAGAGTGACCGTGATGTTATGGAGAAAAGAAAGAACCACCTCTGAGGGTAATCGAGAGTGAAAATCAACAAACCATCAACCCCGAGTCCGGACACCGAGTTGCTGAGGCCCCTCCCTCGGGGGAGGAGGGGCCGCTGAGGCCTCCATTGCAGCTAGGGATTGAGCATCACCTGATCTTCCGGAGATCTCTCTCTCACCCAAAAATCTTTTATAGAGTTTCACCTCTAAAATCACCTCCAATTGTTCCTCCTATAAATTATCTTGATCTAGCGGAATGATCATAGAGTCTATTATATGTTAAGAGTTAAATATTTATATACTTATAAGAGAAACATGAAAGATATTGTAGATATGGTATATATTTATTGGAATTCAAAACCCATATGATACCATCTCGATATGATCAAGAATTTCGTGTTGAATGATATACCTAGGGATTATTTTACCTTAATCCTAAAAAGTAATAAACTGATTTCATGGATAAATTCATTGAAAACCCATTTCACCAACATCAAATTCTATATTACCATGGTGATTATAAGTATAAAAATTATGTCAACTGTGAGATACTATGATGTGTTTATAAATGTTGATAACCTTCTCTTCTATTTCTTATTTTATCTCTTATCCGAAAATATTTCTTTTAATAAATTTATTCCATTATGTTGGATATATAAATTTCATTCTATAGAGTTCATCATAAGGATCCATTTGAATGGATAATAGAATGATATTATTGTATGATAACTCATTTAATGGAAGGATTTTTTGTCAACAACTGTTAAAATATAACAAATAAGATATCAAAATATAATCTATGTTTTTATTTTTTTTGTGTCATACTAATTTTTGGACTAAGGATGATATGTGGTGATGAAACTCATCTTTTGTATCTTGATCATTATGATGAATAATCCAGAACATTATGGTTATCCTCAGATACTGATCGTACCCAATCAATAATCATAGTGTATGAAAACCTAGGACATCTTTAATATATATCATGGAAACATGATCACAAGACAAGTCTAATGTGATATTGATGATGCATTTTTAATTTGTTAGGTAAATGAATACAACCCATATGGTGTTATGTTCATTATATGTTTTATGATTTTGATGATAAAATCCATATTGATATTTTTCCATTTCATTTCTAGAATTGTAATTGGATGTAACAACCCCGTAGTTTTCTGCCTTTCTTCTTTAACATTCAGGGATACCAAGAACCAAGTTAAATAATAATGGATATCTCCTTCCATTCCATCCCACAATAAATACTCTTTAAAATAACTATAAATATTCATACATATATGATGAATAGTTTTAGAAGAAATGTGGACGTCCTACAATAACTCCTTAAAATTTGATTAGGATTGAATTAATAAATGGTTATTAAGACTTATCATTACCTCATGATCTATATAAAACATGAAAAAATAATACCTTAATTTATAACTATACACATCATTCTATGCATCATTAAATTTTACTTGGATAGACGGTTGAATATTCAATTGAGATATAGAATATTTCTATCATTTCATGAGGATTTCCAAATCTATCAACTGAAAATCCAAAAAAAATGGATCTTTTATGTTTCTCATCAGGGACAATCTATAATGACCCATTCAAATCAATGCTTTCATTTCATTATTTTCTTTCATATGGTGGTAATCAATTGAAAAATAATAATCTTTAACATCCTTTTACAACCTTCTGTTGTGCATATTTAGACACATCAATGTGAATATATACATTAAAATTTTATGATCAGTATATATATCCAATTATTTTCATAAGTTAATTCCTCCATATCATTAATTAAAATTTATTGTTGCTCTCAAAAAATCAATATTTGTGTAATTTTTCACAAGATCCTTCAATTTTTATGAGGCATAGAATGAGAGGGTATGGAACCTGCCATCGGGATAAGCCTGTACATGAATGAGAAATCCTAGATGAACATCCATGTGTTAGTGGAGAGTTGATTTCACGATGAAGATGCTAGGGAGGAGCAGTTCCAAGTTGTTAGTCTGAGATGTATGTAATTTTTAAAGACTACGGGCAATGAATTTCTCTAAGGCCTATGGGTCAGGTAATACTTATGCCTACCGGCATTGTAAGGGTTCCACCTCCCCCCTTGAATGGTGGATTATACATATCAATTATAAATAAAGGGCTTGATGCCATTGGAGGGGGTGGAATCCTTTTTTATCCAAAATTCAAATATTTTAAAAATTTTATATAGTTTGTCTATAATCATGTATTTATTATAGTTCGGAAGTGATCATCATGATATAACATTCTCTTTGAATATATAAGGATATCGTCAATAATTTAAACAACAAACTAACCAAGGTAATATATAAAGGCTCTATCCATTAAATGCATTAATATTTTATGGGAAATTGATTAACCAAATAGAATCAACGTCTAATCCATGTGTCGATTATTTCTACTGAATACTATCTTGGGTATGTCGTCCTTCTCGACCCTCGGTTGGTGATATAATAAATGTAGGCAAGTCATGGAAATGTATTAATCTCCACACAGTTGATCAAAAACATCATCAATACATAGAGGATGAAACTTGTTCTAATTTTTAATTTTTTCATCATATTATAATAAATAATGAGTTTCATTTATCTATATTTATTTAAAAATAATAATATTTTAACCCTGTGGTGACACAATTGTATGACTGATTCCTTTTTTCAGGGTTTTTCTTGAGTTTCTCTTCAATTCTTATAAGTCAGTTGGGGCCACATTATAGGGTGTATTTGAAATTCGTGTGGAAGTTCTTATGAGTTCTATTGAGTAGAAAACATCAAATTTTAGTGTAATTCAATGAATATATTCTAAAAATATAATTACAAATTCCTTCAGAATAGTCATATCATCAATTTTGTGTTTCTCTGAAAAACCATGAGAGAAACACCCCATATTAATTAGAATCAAGACAGTTATAATGGGAGTGATATGCATTTAAATTTTTTATTGATCATCCCATTAATTTGAGATCAACTTTATTTTTGGGAATATAAAATTAGACTTATGTTCCTCGAAAATCGATATAATATTTCTTTAGATAATGCCAATACTTTCTAATAATGACATCAAATGCTTCCATAAGGAGAGTGAAATGATTTACAGGAAGTACACCCCCACACAAATTTACTATAGATGAATCATATATTTTAGATACAATTATTATTTCATTAGGTGTTTTCAAAAATAATTCTATATCTATTCATTTAGGTGGAATCCTAATTCTATTTGAAAATTTTTTAGAAATGATGGAATATGTAGATCTATAGGTAAAAAAGGCATTAACAGTTATAGATTGGATATGATGTGTACGGTTAACTATTATTTTTTCAACCACCTAAATATAAAAAATCAATGCATGGTATTTCCCCTAATATTACCTCTTATGATTCTTCTAGTGATGATCATAAAAATTAACCCTCATATAAAAAAATTTATTATCATGTTATAAAAACTCATTGAATATGAGACACTTGAGTGGGTGTGGTATAATATGTGGAGATTTATCATTATTTTTATCATTAGATAATTTATTATCATCACTATGGGAATCATCAACTTACCGAAATTCCTATACACTCTATAAACATTTATAGGTCCCCTTAAGAAAATTTGCATTATTCTTCTTTCCACAAATTGAGATAAAGGAAAGATCATATCCTTATCTTCATGGGTCCTATATTTTCTATTGAATTATATTTTTATATTTTTATCAAAACATTTATATTTATATATAACTATAACCTCTAATTCCACCATGATATAACATTGAAAAAAAATATTTAAAGAAATTAATGTCTCATATGGCTAATTTTTTTCAGATACATGGTTTTAGGACTCTGAATAAACCATTATCCTTACATAATTTTTGGATGATAATACATGAAGTGCACCAAATAAGTATTTTAACTTTTTTCTCATATGTATCAACAAATACGTCATTATTTTTATTTAGTCCAGTGAATTACTTATCTATCATCCTTTAAATAATACATTGATGGTACTTATTGAAAAATAAGTTAATGAACATCACCATAATTTTGGAGTGAATTTCATCATGTTCCACTATATTTTTGATGAGAGTCCAAAATTGATACACATCAACATCCAAGATGTAGACATCAAAAATTATTTTTTCATGTTTATCACCTCGGATAATGGAAAATATCATTTTAGTGGTTCTGATAAATTACACAACAACTAATATATCTATTGTTCAAGATAAGTATGTGTGATATTTTTTCATATAGGGCTCAATAGAATTTTGTTTTATCCTTTTATCATTTGGAATATTTCCATGATTCATAGCTTGATATTGATTCATGACCATATCAATGAGGTTTTTAATTATATCTTTTATAAAACAAGAAATTTAAGGGGGATAATAGTGGTGTTTTCTGTTACAATCTCTTATAACATGGTTCTTTATAGTTTGATACATTGACTAAATCAAAAAACCATTGTGTAAGAAATAATAATAACAATGGAGAACCAAATAATCACCGAAATCACTTATTGAACGTATTTATAACGAATCCTTATTTTTAATAATCAACCAATGGTTTATTCTTTTTAATTCATATTAAACATATATTAAAATACTTTATTTTGGGTTTTAAAGTATTTTTGAAATTCCCAAACATATCACTTATGAGTGTCAAACCATGGATGTTGCATGTACTATTTTTGTGTATGAGGTGACAATCAATTCCTACTCAATGAAATTTTTTTCGAGTTATTACCCAATGGTACCTCTATTCTGGATCCAAAACAACTTGTAGTACAATTATAGGTATTTAACATATTAGAAACAACATTAATTAGGCTTTACCTAATTTCCAATTCATTTTCCAATAATTTGACTCATCATTATACTTATCCTTGTATATTTAGTTTGGATCTCACTAAATGTTTCTAATACACATTTCATACTTGTAAGCAAACCTATATTTGGATTTCGACTATATAATCCTATGATATATATATATAATACATAATTTTATATGAATATTTATTACAATACACTTACACTTTCTAAGAAATCATGATGGAATATTTCCTTTTGAAACCTGGAACCACAAAAAAACTATGCTTCATAGTCAATCTAAACAATATACCACTATGTTATTCATAAATAATATATTTTCTATAAATCTTATACATAACATATTTATCCATTGTAAAAGTAAAGGAATCATGAGAAAGGGTGATATCAGATTATTATTAAGTGTAACCAATGGTGATACATAAGAATTAAATGAACATGAGGATAAGAGAACATGAGCATATAATTTAAAAATGAAAACCTATTAATCATAGATCATAATATTGAGTCATGTAATAAATATTGGACATTTATAATCTCCGAGAATCAATGAAAATTATCCATGATAGCATAAAATAATCATGATAAATATATTTTAGGAATTCACATAAGCATAGAAAATATTATATCAATGTTACAAAATAAGAAAATAATTTCATATTATACATGGGATAGAAACCCATGTGACTTCTTGGTGATTTCGTTGAAAACTATTTACCTTTCTTCCTACCTAGGGTAACCTACCATGTTCCCTTTACGCTCATTTAACTTTACCAATTTATGAATATATTGGAGGGGGAAATAGGACCCACCCAAATGAAAATAAAACTATATTTACAAGTTAAAAGTGATAAAAATTATTCATCATTTCATAACCCATGATGTGAAATGGGGTTCCTAATAATTTTTAAATATCATAAACTGTTGAATGAATATAGGATTCATAATCATTAAATCATAGTATAACCTGTGGAAAATGAATATTGTTGTATTAGAATTATATAATGGTATAACCAATGGATGAGATACCTGCTTCATAATCATATTTTATAAATATACCATTCAATGAATGTATAAGAATGTAATACTTGGATGTAACATCGTTATATATTTATTGAATTGAGAAGGTGGTGGAATTCTACTCATCCTTAGGTGATGTTACCAAGGTAATGATTTTATATTAGAATAAAATCAAGCAACCAAATGATACCATACCAAAAACAACTACATTGTACATGTCAATAATGTTTTAGCATACAAATAAACTAGAGGAAAAATATAACCATACATGAAAAGTAATGAATTTGTGTATAAAAAGGATGAATAAACCTGAAAAAAATCCATGAAAACCCCCCATATATCCACACTAAGATCCATGCTTCAATCACAACAATATCGCCCATTAATCATGATGATCCACTAGTGAAATTAGATTTTTTACATTTACATGTGTCTTGGAGTACATCATATATAAAATCATCCAAGTGCCAAATATAGGGGTGATTAGTAATACATAGTTTGTTTTCCCCAAATTACATCCCTACACATACAGCATGGATAGAACCGTTATAACATTTATATCAAACAGTTTATATAAAACATTAAAATATAAAACATTACAATATAAAACAATTTTCGATAAGCCTAACACACCCTTACCAAATAATTTCACCAAAATTTTCAAAATACCAGGAACATAACAAAACATATCATTAAACAATTTACCAAAACATATGAAAAAATCCAAATTCACCTTGCATGGATGAATTCATATTCAACCGTAGTCATAAATTCCATATACCCAATGTCGGTGTATCAATTATGGTGGAACATAATGTCTATGCCCGTCCACCCCACTTCAATTATAGTGGTACTCCACAACCACTAATCTTTAATAGTGGTCCTTCACATCCACTTTCTATCACCTTCTTATTGTGGGTCTTCATTCCCACAATCTATCCATTCCTAAAAATGCACAGTAAACATAATATAATAAAATAGAATATAGAATTTACCAATTCCAAATCAAAATCCCAATCAGTAATTAAAGTGAATATATAAACAAACACAAGCCATGTAATACTTTCCAACTAGTTCTATACCACACAATTTTTCAAACACATAAAACATTAAAAAAACAAGCCAAACCCACTTTAATAAATCATCTATTTATTAAAAAAAACAATAAAACATTTCCCATTCCAAACCACCATTCAATAAAAAAACATTTTTATTAAAAATAGATTTTTTATAAAAGAATTTTCACATATCAACAAAAATACAAATTTTAAACCATCATTTTAATATCAAACATAAATGAACATTTTTTAACAATAACCCATTTTTTCCAAAATCCACAAATCATAACAATATGGATTTCCACCATATACCACACATCAAAATCACAACCAATTAAATGTAAAAACTATCCAATTTTAAATTAAACCATGTAATTCTAGATAAAAGGAAATGTGTGTGATGAAACCTACCTAATGGTTTGGTTAAATCATCCCACCACACATCCACAGTATAAATCTAGCTGAAACATCCAAAAAATTTTGTTAGATTCATTTCCTTAACATTAAAAATCCAAAAGATGACCATTTGAGGCAACAAAACCACTAGATCAACATGATATTGAAGTATATCTAGAAAACCATATGAGAGGAATAACAAGATATAAGGACCTATAAAAAATGATAAGATATATAATCAAGAAGAATAATCCTTACCTCATAATGAAAACCCTTCTAAAATCCCCCATGATGCATGTAAGAGGATACTTATCCCTGAGAAGAGAAAATGTTGGGTGGGGTTCGAGTGGGATAGGAAATGGTTGATTTAGGTCAAATCCAAAGTGATCGCAATTTTAAAACTACCATTTTATCCATTCATAGTTAGCTCGCATAATTAGTCAAAAATTTCAATAACTGTGTGAATGATACTATCCTAAAAGGGGAGATCACCCAGTTAGACAACCTGGGCGCAGGCTATTAGAAATCTTAATATCTCGAGTTCCATGGTTTACTGAGGGTGTTCAGATGGTTTGTTAACTTTTCACCTTAATAGTGTTCTAACACTTATCCCTCTGTCATCAATTTTAGGGTTTTCTGGGGATTATTCATGGTTTCCAATAACTGTGCTCAAACCTTGAACCCATTTAAATTCTACAAATAATTACCAAAACCCTACAAAAATTCCTTAAAATATACAGATCCAATTCACAAATATTAAAATAAATAAAAATTGGTTATATGCATCAATAACATTGTGATAAATTGGTTATTATACCTTTTAATGCATAGTTTATGTCAACGAATGTCACCTTCATTCAAAAATATTTTTTAAAGGTAAAATACAATATTTCATGAGAAAAATATCATTTTAGAATAGTTTTGTTTAAAGAAATTTTTAAATTAATATTATTTAAAAACTAATTTAAAAACATATAAATAAATATTTAATGAAAACAATGTTCATGAATGTGCAAAATTCTATTCATGTTGTACCAATTATAATAATGATTCCATTCATTTTGTACACATTAGAAATATTTTCATACTTATTTCAAGGAAAAATGTGTGGAAATTCATTCTATTAATTGGAAATATAATGAATAAACAATGTTAAATAAAATTATTGACGTTCTTGAGATATGGATTACAATATTTTATCATTTAAAATATAATCCTAAATAATCCTGATAATGAATGAGATTGTAATGAAAAATAATTTCCACCTTAGAAACATTGAATCACGAGACACATGAAATAGTAATTTTATATGAATCATATAATGTCATTATAAAATATAAATACAATATATTACTTGTAAAATGTGATTTATTTACTCATCATAAATGAAGATAGGTGTTTAACATTAGATATTTCTCATGGATGGAAAATTGAGGCAACAACCCTTTACCTTAAGTCTAAAAATCCTTCATTCATATTCAAAAATCATGTATATTATATATATGATTATTATATGAATACTAAAGAACCATGGATATATATACATATATCATACCTTGTAAATATTACTTTTTATATTTTATTACCACTTTATTATGAATTTCTTGTTGATGCCATGTTTCACCAAATAAATGATTTTATTTTTTATTAATGATTTTATTTTGTTCATTTGTAATAATAAATTAATTTTAGTTAAATAATATATAAAATTGAAACCATCATAAAAATATCATATAAATTAATTGTGTATTTATTTATATTAATTTATAAAATTTATTGAGAGTAAATAGAATACAACATTCATGGAGATGATAGGCAATTATTATGCATGAATGATGCTTCCATTTTCTAATAATATTGAATGACAGGGATGTAATTTATATATTATCATTCCAAAATAAATTTTTATTTTATCTATTTTTCTTTAAACCATCCCTATTACATTCCATAGAATGCATAAATGAATCACCTCTCTTCTTGTGTTCGTAGTTAGACGTACAGATGAGTGAAGTTATCATATTCACAAAAAAGAAAATTTAAGAAGGTGTGTGTGATATAAAAATACCAAATTAATAATAACATCATATATTATATGTATAAATAATAAATACATCACTATTTTGAGCTTAAATATGTGGTAATGGAAAAAAATGACATATGTTCCTGATGTGGTAGTTCTCCTTACACACTAACGATGATTTTATAATCCATTTGGGGGAAGAGAAGATGGTTGTAAGTAATTTACATAACATAAAAAAATATAAATATATTGATGATACAAGGGTAATGATATCATCATGTATTAATAATAATTTAAGGTGGTGTAGGAAGAAATAAAATAAAAATTCTCAATGATAAATGTTATCTATTCCTTAAGTAACCTCCATAGGTGTGCACCAAAATCCGGTCAAGGTTGAATTTCTATCCACAATATTGATTCTATGCTGATATGAGGTATATTTTGATGTTATATTGGTAGTTAATGGCTAAAAAATGGTTTATGGTGTGAAAGTTATGATAGAGGGTGGCCTTCTATATGTGAGGTGAGTGGCACACGTAAAATATTTTGATCCAAAATGGTGTACACGTGTTTTTCACAATATTAAAGGATCTAAAATAGATTATTATAATGAATCATACCTAATAATGTTTAAATATGTCTTTAAAATATAATTTATTCTATTTTTAGTGCATTTTAATCCTTAAATATTATTATTAATACCTGGTAACCCCAATTTTACCTTAACCAAAATATTTAATTTTTTACATTTTCCCCAATTATTTTGGACTCTAATTATATTGAACTTATTAGATATTACAAATTATCCTTTTTAAATTATGGAAATTTTTTTCCTAATTTAAATTGATGGAATACAAAAAATTTTAATATAAAAATAATCCTGCATAGTCTATGAGAATGTAGGCTTTCTCAAGAGTAAAATGACCAAAACATTAAAAAGTTTTTATATAAAAAAAAATTTATTAAATTTACCACAATGTTATTAGTTAATATATATTTGAACTACTATTACTTGAAAAAAAAATCTAACATATAATATTATATTATAAATATCTTAAAGTAAAATCCAGTTTTCAATTAAAATTGATTAAAATTCACTATTCATATCAAAATAATCTTTTCATAAATTTCTAAAAAATATAACCCTCATTTAATTATGATATGATTATTTCAAAAAAAAATTAATTTTTCATATAAATTTTATAAATGTGCAAAAAACTAATTTTATTATTGATTGAAAAAGGAAAAATCCTTTTTTAGAGAAATAAGTAATTTCGAAACACCTAAAAGATATTTTCAAAAACAATTCCTTAAACGATATGTTTTCTTTATTGAAAACCATTATACATAATATTTCATATATTTTTATTATTATTCATATCCATATGTTTAATAGAATAGTTATAACAGTCTTTTTTAATATAATTATACTATTAATATATTGTAGGTCATTATACTTGAGTATTTCTTGAGATAGAAGCTAACATAGTGTTTCACATAATGAATATTTAACTCTATGTTGCATGAAATTATATCTATAAAATAACATTAATTAAATCATAATAAATAATAAAAATCCATGGTCTTAGGAATATTCACAATATTTGAGTTTAAATAAATTCTTACAGCATAATGGTCACCTGTGTGATGGTGCAACATTATTATTGTGGTTTGAGGGAATTAGATTTTGAGGTGACATATAAAATTTTTAAAATATAAATTATTGTGTTTTTCCCATGTGTTTATAGAAAAATCTAAACTTGAGATTCATAAAGTTAAAAACCTGGAGATTCCATATCTCTCCGAATCATTGATAAAATGGATTCGCTGGGTGTGATCCTATTATTAGTGGCCATAAAATTATATTTTTGGGTCAATTATATTTAATTGTAAACACAAAAAAATAGTAATTTTAATTAACACTTTAGAATTACGACATTATTAATGGTTATTATATGTAATGATATTTAAATCCTCAAAAGAAAAATTGCAATATTTTATAATATTTCAAAATTAAAAATGAAATATATTTAATGAAATTATTATAAAATAAAGTCATTCAGTCAAAATAAAATATGACTTATACATGTTTGAGTTATTACACTATTTAACCCTTAAGAAACATCTCCCATGAAATAACAATTAGTAGACTAAAATAATGAATAAAGTTCGGTTTTATAACATCTTTTGGTTCCAATGATTCCACCTCAAACATTTCATTACAATATAGTAAACTGACTAGGTGATTCGTCATTTTCATTATAACATTGTCTCTATAATCTAATATCATCACTAAATCTTCCTTGTATAAATTTTAATTCACCTAATGTGCCACCTACAGATTTTTGAAAAGTGAGGGGTTTTCTATATACTTATTTAAAAGGGATACATTGAACATATAATGTACATTAGATATTCTATTTTGGAGTTCTACTTTATAAGAAACAAATCTAATGCGATCATGGATATAAAAGTGATCAACGTATCTAGATGTATGATTTACCTTCTTCTCACAACTCTTATCTTTCTAACATGGTGATATATGGAATAAAACCTTATCTCTGGTCTCAGTCACCTTTCCTCGTCAATGATTTTGTATATAGATATTCTATTAACATGTCATGGATTTCAAATAATGAATATTTGTTTAAACCATATCCATCATGAATGAGATAAGATCATGTCCCGTCATGTTTTTTTCTACAAATTCATCCAATAACATGGTATTTAAACACATATTCACATACATGGCCTCATAAATTTCTATTTGAATGCTAGAATCGATGCTCTTGTAATATGATAAAACCACCAAGGGATGGTACTAATCCCAATATCCATTGATGTTCATTGAAATTTTTCTCAATATATCTTCATTATACTCAATTGTGTTTAAGATGTATGATCTGTTAAAGGGTGATTTGAATTACTAATAAATATATTTTTATCCAATGCATTCTAGAGGATTTTTTAAAACCCCATGGTACACTGTAGATCACGATCAAATACTATAGTGGGTTGTACCACATGATTTAATATCAGTTATATATATATATATCGTTGAGTTGATCAAGATAAAAATATTCCTACATATAAATGAAATTTATTATCATGGTAAGGTGAAAAATTACTACCCATATAGATTTAATAATATATATGTCCTAGGATTTTATATGATATAATCCATGGGTATGACTTCCCATTAACATATCTTTTTTGGGGAAATAGTTTCATAATAATCTTATACTGATATACTTCAGCATATACTTTTTGGCATACCATGAATCATGATTCATCTTCTACAAACTCACACTTTATGTTATCCCCCTATAATTTTTTCGTCACATATCAACACATCTTATTAATTTGAGGATTAATATTGAATGATTAAATATAAAATTCACATAGAAGTTACCTCTCATGTTAGTGAAATAATTTTGACCCTTATATAAATTAAATTAGAAATTAATACATTTTATAAGACTATATACTTAAATAAATATTTCTTATAATATTTATTCAAGAAAATAAAAATTATTTCAAAAATTATTTAATTTATCAATAATATTGTTTTAGTTGATACTATATGTAAATAAAGGATTATTTATTTGTTCACATGAAATTATCATTTTATTGAAGGTCATTATATAATCATGTACAAGTTGATAATAAAGAGTTATAATACTATAATTATTTTTTAATAGTATTAAATAAAAAATCAAAATAAATTTATTTTGATACATAATCTCTTATCACAGTTGAAAATTCCATAATTGTATGGTGTGAGATGATGGATAATTTTTATTGTTGGACATTTAAAATGCTTTGGGTAGTGATTTTTATAACCGTGAATATCTCAAGTAAATGGTGTCATTCAAGTTTTAGTTATTGAATCTCAAGTTGAGCTGGGTCAATGGAAAAGACCAGTGATTCCATCTCACTAAAAATACATTATAAATTAGCTTCAAAGGGTGTGATTCTAATCATCTGTGTATCCTCCTTCTCTGGGGTTCATTTTCACCTCCACAGATTAACTTCTTACACTGGTTTTTTAATTGGTCACCCATGACAGCTTCATTGGAACATCGAGTGTGTGATACTTTAATAATGCTCTATCTAGCATGGCTTCATTAGTGAACTCATCCTTTTTATCTAGTATCCATTTAATATTTACCATTACCTTGTTCTCAGATTGGGTAGAGGGATTTCATCTGGTGAATATCACTATGGATGAGATTCAGGTGGCTTCAATTTACCATTGATAGTCTTCAGTGCCCAAATTTAGAAATGAAAATCTATCTATATATTTCAAATGAGCCTTTTTCCTCATAGGGTGTAACACCCCGATATTTTATGAGATATATTCTTTTTAATTGATTTCATTGTACACTCTACCAAGATTATCTTGTACTATACGCAACACCGTATTATCTTGCAGTATACGCAACACTATTCTTGGATCTTGTTTCACAAAATTTCAAGTTCGCAACATTGAGTGTATATATATATGTATATATATATATATTGATTGTGTAAATTAAATATGGTTGTATTATGTTATACAAAACAATAAAGGTGTCTTTCACTACACGCAACCCTGACTTGGCTTGCGTTATAGGCAATCACAACCTTCTTCGATAGTGTGTCTTGTACGCAATACCGAGTTCCACTAAACAACGATATATTATTATGATATTATAAACTAGCTATTATGAATATTATTAAATGAATTTTAAATTTTAAACATTATTATTCATCTTACACATTTTCGATAACATGGTAAGAGAACAAAATAAATTTTTCGGATAAATAAGTATTTTTTTAAAAATGCAGTTTTGCCACCTTTTGATGGCGCACCCACCTTAAATATATTTTTTAACATGTTTATAAGTTAAAATTTACAAAATAAAATTCTTATTTGGAATAAAGATATAAAAATTTACTTTGGATAAAATTTTGATAATTTTCTGATAACTTTCATATTTTGATGAATTGAAAAAATACGCTAATTTTTAATTACAAACATCATTTTTCATTGAGATAATTTATATGGTTAAATTATAATATTTAATGTTTATAAAGTATAAATAGAATATATTTTTACAATTTAATATAATTTATGTCATTAGAATTAATTTTACATTGAATTCATAGGAAAAAACATTTCAATCTTTGGCAATGTTTTAACTTTTAAAAACATGTTTGCTTAACAATGCGATTAACTTTAAAATAATTACTGCAACATCTTTGTTTTGAATTTTGAAAAATTGATTAAATATTTGGATTCAGTGGGTCCAAATTATGTTAACTGGTTACTTTTATTTTTTTTTGAAATTATGAATAGTAACTACACTAATTTTTATTTGCTGCAGTTAAAGGTAAATCGGGTAATTAAGGGTAAATATAATATTATAAAAGTACCCTAACACTTGCCAAAATCCTATTGGATGAATAGAAGTCGACTCATATCACCTAATGGTTGGACTAGATTCATTTCATGGACTTTGGACCGTGAAATAATATAATTATTATTAAAACCATAGAAAGTGACAACATGTCACTCTCTTAAATCTTATAAGTATAATAATTATAATTTAGTGATAAACTTCATTAGAATTCGAACATGAATAGTCTCCCGAAATATAATAAAATTATCTACATCATGTGGTTTTATTTATAAATGTTAGTGATTATATAATTATCATTAATTGTGACACAATAGTGATGCAGAAATTGTTTATCTTGTGGAAAATCATGAATATAGTTATTATTAAACTAATAGTGACCATTAAAGGCACAAAACCCTGACCAAAACATATTGGTCATGTAAATTTAAACCATAATAATCCAATGGGAGAATATGTTACCATTTGGAGCCTTATAAAAGAGATTCTGACACTTTTATTATTTTATTTTAAATGATGCCAAAGTTGTCACCTTCATAATTTAATAAATATAACAATTTAAATATTGTGATTTTAATATTATAAATTCGATTAAAATTATTATTGTGAAATATAATATATTGATCTTCATTATAGGATTTTATTTTTAATTTTTATGCAACAAATATGTATATTAAATAATTATACAAAAATGTTGTAGTAATTATTTTATTAAGAGATAAACCAAATAAATGGTTTTAAAATAATAAAATAAATATTATATGAACTATTTAATGTGATACACTAATTTTATAGATACATATTACCTTTTATAAATATATTAAATCTTTTAGTTCTAACATAACTTATTTATATATTTTATTTAAATTCAAATAAATGAATAGTGTCAAAATTGAAAGTATTGTTATTTTATAAAAATAACATATTATAAAATTTTTCAAAAAACACAAAAATAAATAAAAATTATAAATTTAAATTTATATGGTCTAAAATTTTATACAGTATCCAATTATAGACAATTCACAACAAATAAGTAATTATTTGTTATAATTTAATATTTAGAATGTTATTACCACAAATAAAATTAAATTGATTAAGTAAGGATAAATCATGTTGATAATGTTTGAAATAATTTCCTAACATGTATAAATTTTATTGGTTGATGAGATTAAAACCCTATATCATCTAATATTTGAATACGAGTCATTTGTGGTGATTTTTATGTGGGATTAGATTTGTTATAAATTAATATTTTTAAGATTTCCAAAGGTGCCCCTCTCCTCCCTTATAAAAGGGAACCTCCCCCCTCTCATATTTACACAACATTGAGCCTTAAAGCTCGTCCAATATCTACCCATTTCACTTCTAAACATCCCTTTAAATATTCTTGAGGTCCTGGTCTTCTTCAAAGACCAATTTTAGTGCCCAAAGAGGAGGTTTCAAAGAGGCGTGTCGAAGAAGAGGTAATATCTGATACCAATTATTTCAAATTCATTTATTCTTCTACTTCCACTTATTTAGTTGTTTCATTATGAAGTTATAACATCAGTATCACTCATATACTGGTATGTTATAATAAATATCAAAAAACTCTATTTCACCTTCTATCCATCCTACGGAAAACAAAATCACTGCGCGTGCGTACGTATGGAATACCGTCTCCAGGCCGTGGTGTAATATGTTTTTCCACCAACACCTTACATGGATGGGTATAATAGTGTAATGAATAACTATATATGGTTATTATAACATCATACTGATTCTGATATATTATACCATCCACTCCAATTCTATTCAATAATTACGGGAACGATATCATCGCTCGTGCGTACGTACAGACTACCGTCTCCCCGACGCGATGAAATTCATTCTCCATGTTAACCATACATGAATGATCATAATGTTTATATAATGAATAACAATGAAATATATGAAATTATAATGCTAATGTATTTATGTATATATATGTGTATGTCATGTAACACCCCAAGATTTCATAGTGTGTTATTTCTTCCAAATAATTAAATAACTTGCACTACACGCAACACCAAGTTAAAGCACACCATGACTTACCAAACTAGACATTATGAATATTAATAACTACTTTTTGAAATTTTATAAATTCTATCTCTCAAAATGGACTTCATTTTTGGATTCGGAATATCAAAATTAGCCTAGGGTGAAATTTTGGTATTTTTCGGATAACTTTAATATTTTGATTAATAGTGAAAATTTCTAAATTTTAATTAAAAACAACTTTTTTAATCAAAATAATTAATAGTGATAAATTATGAATTTTATTGGTTTTAAAGTATAATTAGAATATATTTTTACAATTTTATCCAATGGTGTTCATTAGAATTAATTTCACTTTGAAATTGGACCTAAACAATTGTCAATCTTTTGATATATATTATTTCTTAAAAACATGCTATTTGTTGTGACAGCGGGAATTAATTATAAAATTAATTAATTCAACTTATATGTTTGGAATTTTGAAAAATAGACATCATTTTTTGAATTCAGAATATCAATTATAACTTAGGGTGAAATTTTGGCATTGTTCTAAAAAACATCAATTTTTGATGAATAATGAAACTACTAAGTGGTAGTTAAAAAAACTGAATTTTTCATAAAACTTAATTTTACCGCTTCTGTGAATTGAATATCAAAAATCTGAGAGACACGGTTAATATCAAGAAGTAAAATGTGGTTCAATGAGATGAAAATAATTTCTGGTGAATAGTAACTTTTTACTTTTATTTACCACGGTTAAAAGTAAATAGAGTAATTACGTGTAGAAATGATATTAATATTACCCTAACACATGTACTAATTCTATTGGACAAGTGTATCTAGACGAAAAACATCCTTAGGAATAAAATATTATCATTTAGTTCCACTTGGATTAGATTAGGACATTTATTATTATTCAATTCAAAGAAGAGTTAAAAGAGTTAAAATCAAATTTTATTTACTAAAACATTTTTAATATAGGGTTATACATAATATAAATTCGATTGTAAATATTAATTAAAAAGTTAAACAGATTTCTTATATAATGATATTTTATTTATTATTTTTAGACGTTAAATAATTTAATTTATTTATGACACAATGATGATGCAATAATTACCATAATAGTGAAAAATAATGATAATTGATATTATAAATACCCAAATAAATATAATTTTAGACTTTTAATGGATTACACTAATTTTTTAGGATAATATGACATATTAGTATTTATTTAAGTTAATCTGTTTGAAGTAATCATTCTGTTATGAGTTTCACAAAAATCAACTATTTAATAGTGTCAAAATTGACATAAAAGAGTTTTTAAAACAAATATTATATTATTTATTGATATTAAATTCCTAAAAATCTATGTTTCGGCCAAGAGACTTATATCATGATAGGTATATCATTAATGGACTAATTGGGGGTCTATTGTATGTATATAGTAAGTTTATTATCTATATAATATAAAAATACAAAGAGACATGGTAAATCTCAAACTAATTAACGAAGAGTTAAAACTAAAAGATAAGGTTTATATTGTGACCCAAACCTATCCAAATTCTATTTGGTGAATTCTTTTCGACCTATACCCACCTTAACCTTTGAATCATTAACATTGGAGCCATTTTAGACCGAATATGAATTTATTATAAATTAATATTTTTAGCTTTTCCAAAGGTGCCCCTCACCCCTCTTATAAAAAGGCACTCCCCCTTCTCATTACATCACACCTTAAATGCCTTTTGGATCGGCCAAAATCTGTCCAAATACTCTCTCAACTTCCCTCACTACAACCTAGAGGCCTTAGTTTGATCATAAAGCCAACCTATGGATCCCTTTTGATCAAATCAAAAGGAAAAAACCTGAAGAAGAGGTAATGTTTTTCACCACCCTTTTTCAGATTCATTTCTTCTTCAACTTCTTCTTTCCTTGTTATTAAAATTCTAAAATAATAAATCCAGTATGTTATATATACTGTGATGTTATTATAAATATGGTAGAACCATATTCAGTATTCTATCCACCCTTTTAATAACATGTCACCATACGTGCGTACGTACGGCTTACCGTCTCCACATCGTGGTGTAATTGTTATTCAATATATTATTATTTGGATGGGTATAATAATGATGTGTAACTCATGTAAATAATAAATATAAATGATAATGATTCTGTATATATGATATACTATCCAATTATATATTATTTTAATATCAAATTAATGATATTGTCGCTCGTGCGTACGTACGGACTACCGTCTCCACGAACGCGATGAGATTCATTCTCCATCGTATCCATTAAAGTATAATTATAATATGATGATTTAAAAATAATGTTAATGGACTTGAAATCATTCTGGATATCAAAAATATACAACCTAACCATTAAAAACATGGTTTATGTAACAAAACATATAAAAGAAAACGAGTAAGTTAACACCCGAAACGACGATAATACTAAGATATTATTAACAAAGAAATGTTAAAAGATCATATATGATATCATTTTAATATATATGATTCTTGAATAATTTAATAACAATTAATTCACCATTATATAGGAGGTTAACCTACCCTCAACCAGGGAAAAGTACAAGGTAAGGGTTTATTTCACAATCTCTTCATTATCTGAAGTTGTTTATATGTAATTATCTACATGGATCTCATTATCATCCACATCTAGGTTCCGTAAAAATTTATTTAAAAACATTTTTACTATTTACTAGAAAATGGTTTAATGTTATTTATACCCTTATGTGTTTTGAAAATAATATTTTTTTCATTTTCCAAACAAGGCACTTTTATCCTTTTCTACAAATTTAAGGTATGAATGTATTTTTTTAACTTATACGGCGGGTGCGGCTATTTACCGCCGTTATAAAATCGTCAAAGCATCCCTTAGAAGCTTATAAGAATATTTTCAATGTAAATGTTTTATTTTATAATTATGTGACTTTTAAATAATTTCAAAATGAATATTTTAAGAATTTGTGAAAGGTACTCTTTATCAAGATCATAATTTTAAATGTTTTAAAGATTTATCTTTCAAAATCTTTTTAATTAATGTCCATGTTTTCAAAATTATTTTAAGGATTTATTTATATGGAAATGAATGTTTTGAAATGATATTTCTATTCAAAAGATTCGATGTGGTATGGGACACTTTGATTCAAAAACCTCTTTTAAATTACTTCCTTTATAAATGTGTGACTTTTCAATGATTTCGAGAAAAGAGATATTTCTCTAAAATAGTTTTGATTTTCATCTATGTCAACATACATTGATGGATTTTAAGCTTATTTGAAGTTGATTTATTATGATACAGACTTTAGTATTGTATTGAAGGTTTTGGGATATTTTTTACTGTGGATGTGTTATTTTTATACCATTCATGGTTTTTGGAGAAATTATTGATATTTCGTATGATAGTTTTAATAAGAATGTTTATGTTACATTTAAACCATTTCATATGGGAATGCATTAGACATAGTAAGTGACGGGTGGAGCCTGCTATAGCTCCTCGATGCATCGGTAGGTCTCATGAGACAAACTAGTGTCTTGGCACAAGGCCTTGACAAAATCTTATTTTTAGTCTTCGCACGAGGCCTTGTCTATTTGGTTATGATAGTCTGACATTATTCATTCCATCTTTATTAAAGTGGTTATTGATATTTCATGTGATTATTCGATTAGTAGAATATCCATGTGAATAAGTAAATTGCATTATTTCCTTTTACTTTTGCCATACTATTTTTAAGTTCAAGTTTAAAAGGCATTTGTTTTAGTTATACATTGCCTTAAATGTTTATTCTTATTTATAAAAGTTTCAGCTATATTGTTATCCATACTGGGCATTTGACCTCACCCCTTATCTATGTTTTATTTTTACCAGGATGTGAAGAAGTAATTTATGAATGTCCTACAGGGATAGTGTGCGGGGATAAGAGTGTAGACTATGGATACTATGTTGTTGTAGTTTTAATTTTACGATGTAATGTAAACCTTATTAATATACCTAGTGTTTCCAAGGCTACTAAACCAATCGGTATTTCGAGATTTGATCTTTCTTGTGATTATTCCAATGTTATGTAATAATGCACCGACTCTGGGTAACTGCGGTCGGGGCGTTACAGTTGGTATCAGAGGAAGTTTAGTACAAACCATGGAAGCTAGATTTGGATAAACACTAATTAGAGCACATAGATTTAAGATGGAAAATGAGGATTAGTATAGAAGAACATCCTAGAATTTTGGAATTGAAGAGATTTTGTGAGTTTTCCGAGAAATACATCCCAGTCTGGATACGAGCAGGTAGAGGCGGCACTGGTACAGATGTACCTAGGGGAAAAACCTGAAAACACCGCTTTGATCTAGACTCGAACGGGAACTGGTGCATGATAACCGTCCTTCCTCCACTCTTGGTTACGACACTCCCGGGGGATATTCTTAGGATAACTCTCATTTTCATTACAAATCATTATGAAGGATTTATGAGTATATAATTCCTCAAAGGAGAAATTTTTATGATTATGGATTATATCCATAAACTATTTAATTTATGTTATGTGTCTTACAAGATTGGGATTAGGTATTTTTATTCAATAACTAATCTACTGTATGCCATTGTTTTGAAATGGCGCCCAGTAGAAGGAATGAGAACTCCAGCAATGCACATGATCCAAAGGGAAAGAAGGATCATATCTTTAATGGTCTTAAGCCAGAATTTATAAGAGAAATAGTCCCCCATGTATTATCATCATATAAAGGAATAATATCATGTGTTAATAAGATAAGTAAGAGTTTACTGAGTCCTATGGCTTTGAAGGGAAGCAAGAGAAGAAAAGGATGGAAGAGAGAAAGATTGATAAAGGAAAGAGGCAAAAGAAGAATTTTCCCATATGTGATAACTGTGGGAAGAAACACCCTGGAACTTGCCTGAATGGAATCAGAGTTTGTTATAAGTGTGGAGGAAAAGGGCACAAAGTACGTGACTGCAAAGGTAAGAAAATGGTTTCAAATGTACAATGCTTCATTTGCATGGAGTTTGGACACAACGCAAACCTATGTCCTAGTAATCAGACTATGACTCAAATGATGCTATTGGATAATAATAAAGTTATGACACTACCATAGATGAATAGGAATGATTAGAGTTCTTGTGTTGATTATGTCATTTGAGTGTTGTTACAATAATTATGGAGTATATAAGGATTTTACTATAGTACTATTTCATTAAAGACTTGAGATTGTGTGGAACAATGAAAAGTGACTCAATAACAGGATAAATTTTTGGAAAATATATGGTTTAGAGAATGATAAACCATAATATAGATCTGATACTGAGGTAGTGATTTTGGAATAATACATGATTGATTTGGATAAATTATATTGGATATTCTTGACTACCTTAAAACTGATTAATTATTTGTATATTACATCATTGTTGGGGTTTAAAACATATTTTTATTGAAGGAGTATATCTATTATTCTTTAAGGAATAAGGGATCATGAATGTAATCAATAAGGTTTTATGGTAATTCAGGATTTTGCAGTGTTTTAAAAGAATACAAGATGAAGATGTTCAAATGTTATTACGCAATAAAAAGGATCTTTAATGTGTTTCCCTTCCTTATAAATTTTGGACTAAAGTATTTTGGATAGTTCTATTTTGGATTATTTTGGATTGTCATAAAAGGACAACCCGGAGGTCGGGCGGCAACCCGTCGCATCCGCCAATGCCGTGAGACTTGAACCCACAACCAAAGTGCGACAAAGGTGTATCACCTACCACTGACCCACGTGATGTCCTGGATTGAATAATGTCATTTTTTAATGGTTCTGTTAGATTAATTATAAATTCATTTTTTTGACCCTATATGAATAGGATAAATAGAATATATTTTTTTTGTTCTATTATCTTTTAGAGTGAAGGATGAGTTTGTGGTAGAAATTAGTTAAAGGATGGAACTCTACTTGTCAAGAATATATTTTTATTCTTCTCTTATTCTATGAAGAAATTAATTCTTCTACTTTATTTAAGGAATCATAAAACCAAAAATGTGTTATCCTAATACCCTATGTTTTGTTGAACAGGTGGTATTACAAATCATCATAGATTGATGAATTTAAGGACCTCAATTGTACACTTGTTTGTGATTGATGACCTCAATCACTACCTATAAATATTTAAGTTTTCCTCCAATTATATGTCTCTAATTTCCACCAATTTTCTCCTAATCGAGATCATAATTTTTTGGTGACCCTTTCATTTATCTTTTCCTCATAATAAGACTAAATTTTAGTAACCCAATTTCCGATCTGGGTTTTTCCAACAAAGATATTTTTTATTTTCAACCTTTTATTTTTGAAAAATAATTTCAAATTGGGAGGAAGCAATTTATTGTTGGAGGGGATAATGTAACACCCCATGATTTCCTAGTGTGTTATTTCTTCAAAATAACTCAATAACTTGCACTACACATAACACCAAGTTAAAGCGCACCATGACTTACCAAACTAGCCGTTATGAATAGTAATACCTACTTTTTAAAATTTTATAAATTCTATCTCTCAAAATGGACTTCATTTTTGGATTTGGAATATCAAAATTATCATAGGGTGAAATTCTGGTAATTTTCGGATAACCTTAATATTTTGATGAATAGTGAAAATTACTAAATTGTAATTAAAAACAACTTTTTTAATCAAAATAATTAATAGTGATAAATTATGAATTTGAGTGGTTTTAAAGTATAATTAGAATATATTTTTACCATTTTATACAATGGTGTTCATTAGAATTAATTTCACTTTGAAATTGGACCTAAACAATTGTCAATCTTTTGATATATATTGTTTTTAATAAAAACACGCTATTTGTTGTGACAACGAGAATTAATTATAAAATTAATTAATGCAACTTATATGTTTGGAATTTTGAAAAATAGAAATCATTTTTGAATTAGGAATATCAATTATATCTTAGGGTAAAATTTTGGCATTGTTCTGAAAATCATCAATTTTTTATGAATAGTGAAACTACTAAGTGGTAGTTAAAAAAACTGAATTTTTCATGAAACATAATTTTACCACTTCTGTGAATGGAATTTCAAAAATCCGAGAGACACCGTTAATGTCAAGAAATAAAATTTGATTCAATTAGATGAAAATAATTTTTTTTGAATAGTAACTTTTTACTTTTATTTACCACGGTTAAAAGTAAATAGGGTAATTAACGGTAGAAATGATATTAATATTACCCTAAAACATGTCCTAATTATATTGGACAAGTTTATATCGACCAAAAACAACCTTAGGAATGAAATATTATCATTTAGGTCCACTTGGATTAGATTAGGACATTTATTATTATTTAATTCAAAGAAGAGTTAAAATAGATAAAATCAAAGTTTATGTACTAAAACATTTTTAATATAGGGTTATACATAAGATATATTAGATTTTAAATATTAATTATAAAATATAAACATATTTCCTACATAATGATATTTTATTTATAATTTTTAGACATTAAATAATTTAATTTATTTATGACACAATGATGACGCAATAATTACATAATAGTGAAAAATTAAAATAATTGATATTATAAATACCCAAATAAATATAATTTGAGACTTTTAATGAATTAAACTAATTTTATAAGATAATATGACATATTAGGATTAATTTAAGTGACTTTGTTCGAAGTAATCATTCTGTTATGAGTTTCACAAAAATCATCTATTGAATAGTGTCAAAATTGACATAAAAGAGATTTTAAAACACATATTATATTATTAATTGATATTAAATTCCTAAAAATATAAGGATCGGCCAAGAGACTTATATCATGATAGGTATATCATTAATGGACCACCTGGGGACTCTTTGATGTATATAGAAAGTTTATTAACTATATAATATAAAAATATAAAATGACATGGTAAATGTCAAACTAATTAACTAAGAGTTAAAACTAAAAGATAAGGTTAATATAGTGACCCAAACCTGTCTAAAATCTATTGGTTGAATGGTTTTCGACCTATCCCCACATTAAACTTTGAATAATCAACTTTGGAGCCATTAGAACCCGAATATTAATTTATTATAAATTAATATTTTTAGGTTTTCCAAAGGTGCCCCTCACCCCTCTTATAAAAGGGAACTCCCCCTTCTCATTACTTAAAACCTTCAAAGCCTTTTGGTTCGGCCAAACTCTGCCCAAATACTCTCTCAACATACCTCACTACAACCTAGAGGCATTATTTTGATCATAAATCCAACCTAAGGAGCCCTTTTGATCAAATCAAAAGGAAAAAACCCGAAGAAGAGGTAATGTTTTTACCACCCTTTTTCAAATTCATTTCTTCTTCCACAACTTATTTCTTTGATATTACCATTCTAAAATAATAACTCTAGTATATTATATATACTGTTATGTTATTATAAATATGGTACAACTATATTCAGTATTCTATCCACCCTTTGAATAACATGTCACCATACATGCGTACATACGGCTTACCGTCTCCACGTCGTGGTGTAATTGTTATTCAATATCTTAGTATTTGGATAGATATAATAATGATGTGTAACTCATGTAAATAATAAATATAACATTATAATTATTCTTTATATATGATATACTATCCAATTATATATTATTTTAATATCAAAAAAATGATATTGTCACTCGTGCGTTCGTACGGACTACCATCTCCACGAACGCGATGAGATTTATTCTCCATCGTATCCATTCAAGTATAATTATCATTTGATTATTTAAAAGTAATGTTTAAGGACTATATATCATTCTGGATATGAAAAATATATAAACTAACCATTACAAACATGGCTTACGTAACAAAACATATAAAAGAAAACGAGTAAGTTAACACCTGAAACGACGATAATACTAAGATACTATTAACAAAGAAATGTTAAAAGATCATATATGATATCATATTAATATATATTATTCTTGTATAATTTAATAACAATTATTTCACCATTATACAGGAGGTTAACTTACCCTCCACCAAGGAAAAGTACAAGGTAATAGTTTATTTCACAATCTCTTCATTATCTAAGGTTGTTTATACGTAATTATCTACTGGGATCTCTTTATCATCCACATCCATGTTCCTTAAAAATGTATTTAAAAACATTTTTACTATTTACTAGACAATGGGTTAAAGTCATTTATACCCTTATGTGTTTTTAACGGAATCTTTCCGTCTTTTTTCCAACAAGGCACTTTTAACCTTTTCGACAAATTTAAGGTAAGAATGTCTTTTTTTAACTTATACGGCGGGTGCGGCTATTTACCACCGTTATAAAATCATCAAAGATTCCCTTAGAAGCTTATAAGTATATTTTCAATGTAAATGTTTTATTTTATAATTATGTGTCTTTTAAATGATTTAAAAATGAATTTTTTATGAATTTGTGAAAGGTACTCTTTATCAATATCATAATTTTAAATGTTTTAAAGATTTATCTTTCTAAATCTTTTTAATTAATGTACATGTTTTCAAAATGATTTTAAGGGTTTATTTATATGTATATGAATGTTTTGAAATGATATTTCTTTTCAAATGTTTCAAAGTGGTATGAGACACTTTGATTCAAAAACCTCTTTTAAATTACTTCTTTTATAAATGTGTGACTTTTCAGTGATTTTGAGAAAAGAGATATTTCTCTCAAATAGTTTTGATTTTCATCTATGTCAACATCCTTTGATGGATTTTAAGCTTATTTGAATTTTATTTATTATGATACAAACATTTTTATTGTATTGAAGGTTTTGTGATATGTTTTACTGTGGATGTGTTATTTTTATACAATTCATTGTTTATGGAGAAAGTATTGATATTTCATATGATAGATTTAATACGAATGTTTATGTTACGTTTAAACCTTTTCATATGGGAATGCATTGGACTGAGTAAGTGACGGGTGGAGCCCCCTATAGCTCCTCGATGCATCGGTAGGTCTCATGAGACAAACTAATGTCTTGGCACAAGGCCTTGAATAAATCTTATTTGTAGTCTTGGCATGAGGCCTTGGCTTTGTGGTTATGATAGTCCGACATTATAAATTCCATCATGATGAAAGAGGTTATTGATATTGAATGTTCTTATTCTATTAGTAGAATATCCATGTGAATAAGTAAATGTCATTATTTCATTTTACTTTTTCCATACTATGTTGAAGTTCACGTTTAAAAGGCTTTTGTTTTAGTTATACATTGCCTTAAATGTTTATTCTTATTTATGAAAGATTCCTCTATATTGTTATCCTTACTGGGCATTTGAGCTCACCCCTTTTCTATGTTTTATTTTTCCCAGGATGTGAAGAAGTAATTTATGAATGACCTACAGGGATAGTGTGTGGGGATAAGAGTGTGGACTATATAGACTATGTTGTTGTAGTTTTAATATAATGATGTAATGTAAACCTTAGGAATATATCAAGTGTTTCCAAGGATACTAAACCAATCAGTCTTCAGATATTTGATCTTTTTTGTGATCATTCCAATGTTATGTAATAATTCACCGACTTGGGGTAACTGGGGTCGGGGCGTTACATGTCATCTATTAAGTTTCATTCAACTCAATAAGGAAACGAAAACAACATTCATTCATACATACGGCCTACCGTCTCCATGAACGGTGTATTTCATTCATTTTATTGATCTGTAATATATATGTATATGATTAATATATATTATATATAAATCATGTTTTATATTCTGTAATTAATTAATCATGATCTAAGTAATCATATGAATAATTACAAGTCAAAACATGAAAGACAGATGAAACGATTTTACCCAAAACGCTCTTTAACATGGAATTTACAAAATAACGGGTAATATAAAGTCATAAGTGAACCATATATGATATCATAACAATGAATATGACTCTGTAATAAGTCAATGACATTATTTAAATCATTATACAGGAGGTTCAGATACGTACGAATCATATCAGACCTAAGGTAAGGGATAATTTTTCAAATCTCATTTTTATCTGAGATTTCTTATTCATAAGTATTTAATGGGGTTATTATTATCATCCATGTCAATGTTTTCTAAAATTGTTTTTATGTATTTTTAATGTCCATTTTACCCATGTTTACTTTTACTACATGGTATGTAAGGAATCTTTCTTTTGTTTGCATTATAAGTTACTTTTTGACTTTTCCGACAAATGTACGAGGATAATGTTTTGTTTTTTTAACTTATAATTCGTTAAAGGATTTTTACATTTATATATAGAATTATTTTCATTACAATTATTCAAAAAGATTTCCTGACTATTTTTAACAAAATCATTTTCTTTTAAAATTGCATGATTTTTTGTGAAAAGAAATTGATTTTTAAGAAGAAAGGATATTTTCCTCAAGAATTCATTTCAAGTGTTTTATCAAAACCATTTTCCATCTAAGATGATATTATTTCATATGTGTATGTTTCAAGTATAAAGTCTATATGATTTACATGGATTCATTTGTTTGATTATGAAATGATATCCATTTCTTTTATATAGTTTATGTTATGATGGGATGATATTTTTGAAACCCATTTTTTCGTTGGGTTATTATGAATGATGTATGTTTATTTTGTGGAACATGTAAGAATTATTTCATTATGATATGGGTGGGAACTATATATCCCTCCAATGCATTGGGTAAAGATTTATATCTCATGAGATAGACATGGTTGGAATGGTAAGTTAATCTGGTTCAGTGTTACAGGACTGAAACGAGGAGTGAACTCGATTCAGAAAGGGACTTTGTCCACGAAGATAGTCTTGGCATCAATACCTTGGATACCATGAAAATCATATCATGTGCATAATGTTTTTCCACAATTACAAGTTTTATTTCCATGCTATTTTATCATTATTGATGTTCCATTATGATATATTCCTTATGTGCTGCCATGTTTTATGTCATTGCCCAAGATTTTGATGTTTAAGCATTATGTTCATGTTTTTATGTTCAAATGTATATGGTTTGTTTTATTTTATCCATGCATACCCTTACTGATCATTTGAGCTCACCCTTAATATGATTTATTTTCCCCAGGATATAGATAAAGGTTTTAGGTAAGAAAACAAAAGGGGAAGATCTTATGGGAGATGTTTAATATTTTCACCATGATTAGAAGTTTTTGTTCCGATTTTCCAAAGACACTAAACCATAACGATCCTTGAGTGTATGGTTTTTGTTATGTATTAAGTATTCTTCAAAAGTAATGTAATTTCCATGTACGTCAATCTTCGGGTCTTTACATTGGGTCTCACTGATCCCTATGGGGTATCGATAATCTCATGATATTCCTTCAAAATCGACATATTATACAAGTATGATTTTGTTATGGGTTGGTAAAGGAACTATCAATAATATAGCACATGTTAAATCTCCCAATCATATTGGTCTTAGGATACATATATTTTTAATGATTCAAGATCCACGGTGGTATGACTTTGACATTAGGGCCTTCTTCTATTGTAGAAGAATCCATTAAATTTTTAAGGCATGGGAGATGTCATTGGTGGAATCCATTTTTTGGATGATTACATATTATGTTTTCAAAGCACGTAATTATTTCAAATATATATGGAGTTATAAATTTCAATATATCTTCCTTCTATTATCCTTATATGGTCCAATGGAAACATATTCTCGAAGAAACGTTTGTTCTATTAGGTTCTCCACACATATTACAAGGAATGTCATGTGTAGGTTCACATAATCAACATGTGGAAGTATGGATTTATTTACCTTAAGGGTGAAATTTTGATGGTAAATGATACTCTAGGTTATCCCTCCAATCATGCAGTTGTTTTCATTGTATATGACTATGTACATGCACTGAAACAACCCCAACCCTAGTAGCCCAATTATATTAGTTATTTAATTAAAATAGCATAGATAAAAGAGATCACATTACTAAATAATGATAATTATTGTAGACCCACAACCTCCACCCACTAAAGATTCCCCTCATTAATTGGATGCAGAGAAATTGAGATAATGACCTATTAGTCCGTCTTTCATTAGGCCCAAAGTGGATGACTAGCTCCATGAGTATACAAATCCCACAAAATGGGAGCCATTTCCATTTTTATATATACCATGATAGGTATATAATCTTTATCATCATAAAAAATCCATGAAAAATATATGAAGGATATATAAATTTATACAACATGCATGTTTAAAAAAATGGCTACAAATATAAATAGTCGCCAAATTATGTTAATAAAATAAGGCAGTGGAGTGATAAGAAAACTATCCCAAATTCTGAGCTATTAATGTCGGGAATGTTCCCTATAGACCTCATAGAATCATGAAAATAGTTTCATATATATATTGATATAATAAATGCATACTCAGTAAGAAATATCAATGTCTCTCATTCATAATTGAGATAATCATACAAATTATACTGATAGAAAATAATAGATACCAACATGACCTAACATGTAATACTACCGACCTCAATCTTACAAAATAAATGCTTACCAAACTAAATATGCCATGTAATTTAATATAGATTACATAAATGATATGGTACACTGCATCATTTTCTCACTGATTAGCCGCTCTTACACCCTAAATACCAGCCTCCTCGTACCCCCAAGTCTTCTGATTGTACCATGTCAAAACCCACCCGTAGACATGTATGCATCACATATAGTCCAACAACCAGAGAAAATGTTGATCATCACATTTCACTCACACAAACCTGGGCCTGACAACCACATCATACCCTCAGACACCTAGGCCTCATTCCATGTTAGATCCCAAAACAACTTGGGAAAGCTGAAAAAATCACAACTCTCTGTCTCCTGAGAAATCACAAATATTCTCACCTTGAGGACTACTTGGAAAACAAAACACCCTAGCACAAACCATGGCCCCACAAACAACCACTATCCTAAATAATAATGGGCCATGACCACCTGGAATAGGTATTAACGAAGTGTTGGTGGAAATACATCTATCATACCACTATGATGCTTGGTAAATACACCATCCTCAATAATAATTTGGCAGTTCGACACATAGTCCTCCACTAGTGTGGGGTACATACATAACACAAAATGAAATACAGATAGAAATATATAGTATCAAACCCTCACAACCAACCTATGAGTTCTCAATCAAACAATAAACCATCCCATAACGTTGTCAAATTCTATGTTACCTCTATTTGAAATTATTAGAGACGATAACATCAAAAGTTGATAATTTAAATATACATCGCAAAAATCCACAACTCCAATCATACCCCTAGACTATCAATCAAACCAGTTATTTATTTATTACATATTCATTAATTCAACCCATCACTATGCAAAAAGTTACTATACACCACCGTACAATCCACATAGAAAAATACACAAAATGGAATAAGAACAATTATAAATTAACCAACTTTATATATCCACTCTGTTTAGATCCCATTCAAGTAATAAAAAACATATCCTGAGATATGGAGAGTATTTTGGGAATTCTACATAGATAAAAAATCTAGGTGAATTACCTATATTATCCACCACCATACCCATTATTCAATTTCATTCTTCCTAATTTGTCCTCTCAATAAAACAAACTCCCAACTTACAACCACACCCAACAATACATTTCATCACAACCATACTCAGTATCCCCGCTCAACAACACTACCCATCCATTAAAAAATCAATAAATATATCAAATAAAGATTCCATTATACTACCCATGCCACCCCACATCACACAACCATGCCTATAACCCTAGTACCACACATGTCAAAACAAACCCACTCATAGAAAACCACTGCATAGTCCATAAGAAAGCACACTCAATTTTATCAAGGCATTACTCATTCAATTTCCACTTGTCAATTAAGGGGATAGTATGAAACATATTTTCATCCTAGCGAATCCATTTATTATCCATGTATATGTGGTTAATGATTTTCATGATGAAACATTCATAAACAAAAAGATCATTGTTTTCATAGATCATTATGTCCAAAAATGATTTCCTCTAATGACCATCATTTTTAGTGGGTGATTTTACCATACAAAACAAAATATCAAAAATAATGATAAAATTTATGTAGTCATCTCTTTTTACCAGCCCCTGTATATTAATCATAAACTGATTCAATTATATTGATTTATTTGGATGTATTATATCATCACAAAGGGAAATAACATATACCCACCCCGCATGATACACACATTAAATAGAGTCAAAGGGATCCCTTCCTTGAAGAAAAAATGACCAACACATCAATATTGAACTAAACATCAGGTGTGTAAGAAAAAATAAGAACCTATAAAGGAAAACATGATTCAATATCTACATAACAACACATGGTTCCCTGGGGAACGAAGGTCCCGGGTGCACCAAGAGAAAATGGGGCAGCACAAGGAAGAGTATATCATGACTTTAGAAACCCTATATTGGATATCAATGGATAGAGTTTTTTAAAGGCCATTAAAGCTGGGTCATTGATAAGACCACGTGGTTTGTAAGTCAATAGAAACTTCAATATTTTAGAGGATATATTTTCTTTTAAATGGCCCTAAAACCCATTAAATATAGTATTAATATTATTTTATGTCAAATAAAAAATTGAGGTGGTTAAGCATGAAAACATAGGGAAAACCTATAATTTTTAATAATTGTTGGGAATGACTCACCATTGGAGGAACTACCATTGGATGACTCAATGTTTAGTAAGCTACTAGTGAATGAGTCACCACTGCACAACTAACAATTTGATGAATCTGCATTAGAGAACTCATTATTGGATGAGTCACCATTGGAGGAGTCACTGGTGCATGTATCCATTGGCAGTCTCCCTCTAGAGTCAGTACAAGTAACCTATCATCAGTGACTCTCTAGTGTGAGTAAAAATTGAATGATCCACTAGTGTTAGTCACCATTGGAAGTCACTATCACGAGTCACCATGGGAGATGTACCATTGTGACCTATGTCATAGACTTACTACTAATGATCTACTGGTGCAAGTCACCATTTTGACTCACCGGGGGGTGTCCCCATAATAAATTAAACCGAAACCTATCATCCCTACCTATCATTATGGATTACCATTAGAAACCCTCAATTGTTTTGTAAATCTCTTGAAACAAGACACCGTGACCTTCCAGAACACTCCAAACACTATATTTTCAAAATAAATGGACTAGAGAGGTCTATGACATGACATTAGATACGTGCCAAACTACTCTAAAACTATATAATTCAAAAATAAACCTAGAAGAAAATATGGTTTCAAAAAATAACACCATGAGATACCTCTCAAGAATCATTCCACACATGGAACACCACTACCTAAATCAATGTTCAAGGATAAACCACCATGTGTTGTTCAAATGTTGGGGTGAATCTTAAACATCCAAGAAAATCTACTTTGAAATTTTCTAACTGAATAGAAAAAAATACACACCACATAAGCACACCAACCGCATTTTCCAAATTCCCAAATATGTGAATCCCATCCTCCATGTAATGATATTATTTTCTCTGGGTGGAACTGAACCGCCCACACAGGTTTAATATCATCAAAATTATGTGTATTGATTATGAATCAAGTCATCACCTTTTAACAAGTCATGACTTTATCACACATCATAGAACAAAGAAACAACTCATCTCATAGATAAAAGGTTTCATCATTTCATTTCCAAACAAATATTAACAATGAAAAACTGAAAACAACTCTATGTACTGGGCACACATCTTCACTTATCACTCCAAAGTACTCTTGTCCAGTACACTATTCCTCTACAACATGAGAACTAAAATAATGGTATGTCGAAGAAGTACCTTCTCGTGACAATCATGGATCTCTACAAGAAGCTCCACATATGTCCCATAATCATTGATATCTAACTCTCTCTAATCGATGAAATGGGAGTCATCTTGAAGGTAACAAAAAAGATGAATGATGTGAAAGACGTTGTGGACCCTCTATAATTAGGGTGGATGTGGTAACTTATATTCCACCTTACCAAATCATCCCAACACCTCGAAGGTCCCGATGAACCTGTGATTAAGGTTACTCCGTCTTCCAAACCATCTCTACCCACATCGATGGGAAACATTAAAGAATACATGGTCCCCAACCTCAAATTCCATGTTCCCCAAATATGATTGGAATATGAGTTCTGTCTGTCCTATGATACCTTCATCATCTCGATAACAAGAAAAACATTCTATGTCGTACTCTACAATATCTCAGGTCCAAGAACAATTATCTCCCCAAACGCTTTCAACTCACAGGTGAAGAACATGCTCTCTATATAGAGATTCAAACAAAGACATGATAATGTAAGAGTTATATATATTATTATAATATAACAATACCAATGGAATTTTATGTACCCAATATTAACCAGTGTCCAGGAAAAATTCTCACAACTTATTTTCTGGCGTATGGATAGTCTGCATTTTCTACCCATCTATCTGAGGGTGGAAGGTAGTGATGAGGCGTAACTGGGTGCCAAAAGTATTCGGCAATCCCTTACAATGTTGTGATGAAAATTGTGAATCCTAATTTGGGAAATGGATCTCATAACTCCATTTAGCATCAACACCACAACCACATACTTACTTTCCAAGGAATCCACAATGCCTGACTCTATAATCACTAATATGTTAACTGATTTGGTCAGCTGATCCACTAATACATAGATGGTATCTTAGAATCCCTGATCCATAGGAAACCCTATGATAAAATTCATTAATATTTCATACCACTTTCATTAGATCACATCTAAAGGTTGCAACAAACCACTGGGAACACGATGCTCATACTTCACCTACAGGTACACTAAACACATCACCAGAAACCCTCCTACCACCTGTTTCATCCTGGGCCACCAAAACTACTCCCTCAAGACATGATACATATTAGAAGATCCCAGTATGACCACAAATTGTGGGATATAAAGCTCATGGATGTGTCCTTCCTGAATCTCCATAAGAACAAATAGTCTCCCTAGGAACATCACCTGATTCTGACCATCCAATAACCGTTATTCTAGATCATCAACATGGTCAACGTGAGACCACATTACCTATACCTCTATGTCTCTCAGATGAGGGTTCTCCACATACTAAATTAGATTAGATTTTACCATTATCTGAAATAATATGACTCTAATATTGTCCTCTCTTCAATGTAAGTTCATGCCTACCAACTCCTCCATCGTCATCCCTGAATCTGCAGATTCACGAAGTTCCTCCTACGACTTCTTCCTGAATGCATAAGCCATGAAATTACTCTTTAATGAGGTGTAAAATTTATTGATGTTGTAATCCTAGAGAAAATCTATCCAACAATTCAATAAAAATATTAAATATTACCTTTAAAATATATCCCTCAATTTATTATGATCCGTGAAGACTATAATGTGCTGACTAATGAGGTAATTCCATCACATATTTAGTGGAAACACAACCAATAAAACCTCCAGATCATGAGTTTAATATATATGTTTGTTGTTAAATAATTTATATGAACCATATAAGAAAACTCTCTGTTACTGCATGAGAACTACCAATATCATACCTTAATCAAAAGAAAACACCTCATACAACACCTCTTCCTCTTTAAGATGGAAAATTATAGTATTGACCAACATCTGTTATTAATATAAGAACAATGATTGGCACTAATTTCTCCACACAAAATCCTAATAGTTTCTAGTAAATGTTTTTAATGGAGCCCCAACTTGAGGGAAATCGAATAAAAATCTCCATTAATAGCATGTAAAACTGATAAAACTACAATCCTCTACAAAACTCTGTGGTATTTCCCAATAGACTACAACCTCCAACATCAATGGTTCCACAACTACACCCTTTTGTGACATGGAAGATCCAAGGAAATGTACCGCTTGGTTCCAAAACATTCATATGTACAATTTTTTTGTAGAGCTGGTGGCATTGAAGAACCGGAAAAATGTTCTTAAGATGCTCATCATGCTCATCCTATTACATCGAGTATATCAATATTTCTTCAATGATTATGATGAAAAACTGGACTAGTATCTAATGAAATTCAACATTAATAAGCCCCATGAACAGGGCTGGTGCATTCGTAACACCGAACAACATGACCATGAACTCTATGAGCATGTCCCTACACATGAAAGCAGTCTTCAAGTTATTACAATCCTTCACCATCAACTGGTGGTATCAAGACCACATATTGATCTTTGAAAACCAAATTTCTCCTCTCAAAGTATCGAAATGATTTTATATCCATATGATAAGTGAACATATCTTGACCATCACTTAATGAAACCTTAGATAATCTATGCACAACCTCTGACCACTATGTCCCATATTTTCAAAAAAAACACCAAATACCTCCATAGTGAAACAGTGGGCCATATAAATCCATTATTCATTAGATAATCTATCTTTATCCCCAAATCTTGCAATAATAATGTTATATATGATAAGGTGCCATAAAATCGGAGATTCAAAGAGTTGTAAGTCTATTCTAAAATCAATGTCACGTCAGGGTGTTAGAGTAACCACCCCCACAAGAATAATATCATTAAATTTTCCAAAAAATCTGGGAACCTATACCATATAAACATCCACTGATTCCACAAACAGGTTCATAAAATAAGACAGAAGAATCAATATACACAGAATTCACAGGCTAACCATCCATGTATAAAAACATAACTCTTCTCTAGATTAAATCTATTATGATAATGACCTCGTATGGATTAATCTATAGATATAAGAGATTCCCATAAGACTGATACAGTCCCCTCATCAGTCTACACCGGTACATATCAAACAAGATTTTATTACCTCTGACAAGCACACTTTACACCAGGATCATAATAACACTCTCTATTTCTAGTCACATACAATGTGACAGAAACGGTGCAATAATGGAGTGAAAATGTACTAAAAAACAAAACATAATCAAGGGTACTAAACAGTCTGATCATACCTATAATTATCATTAACTCTACTGGAATTCATGCTGCCTGTGACTGTCCACACACATATCCTCTACCCCACTACTAATGACTGCCTCAACGATGATGCCCGTGTAGAAGTCCCTTAGTAATACCCAGAGGTCAGCCTCTAACTACTCAATATCCCCTCAGTAGAGCATGGTCCAACTGTCCCTACTGTTGAAATGTCCTAGATGGAAGATTCAGATGAGGTTGGCATGGAACCTACCCACATCTACCATATTGAACATGGAAATCAACATGGAACTATTTTTTAATATTCTCACAGACTAAACATATGAAACACATCATCCCATACCCATGGGAAGAGCACGAGAACAAAAATTTCAAAACTAAAATTGATGAGGTCGAATCACTACTGGTGGAAAAATCAATGTACCTTGTTCCAAATACCTTCCATTAGTAACCTACCTCTTTATATTCTTTTCTAGCTCCCCTTCTCAAGGAAGACCTCCAAGTGAGTGCATTCACTCGATAATCTCATCTTTCTTTTGGACCTCTAAGTATTTTAGAAACACAAAGGTGGTAATAACATGTGGGATAGAAGGATAATGTTCTTCCTCTTGGTGTCTCTCACATGACTCCTATTCTGAAACAATATTTGATGAAAAATGAAGTTGATACTTGAACATAATACCAAGCTCTTATACCGACATAATCCCCTGATGTATGGGGAGTAACTCTTGCAATTTATTAGCCTTCATGGTCGATTAATGGATTTTTTATCGTAAATATATCTCCTAATCAACCCACAAAATAGACCCTTATTTCCTCTATAATTTGTACAACATCTACCACTAACGCAAAAGTCCCCACATCTGGCTCATTGCCAAAGGAACTCACCACTCCACAGGACTTCAGATCAAATTGAAGATCATCTTAATATCCTAAGGGAATCTCACTAATTACACATCAAAAAACATCCCTCAACATTTTCTAGATTTGTCACTGGAAGGAACATAATGATCTCTTCCACATATCATCCTACCCAGAAAATCAACCCTCTACCGATCTATTGGGTCAGCCAGGTGTGCTTCAACTTCTCGAGCCACAGGTGGTTCATGACCGAGTTCCATAGCAGAAAAATTGAACAAATAACTCAGAACCCAGAGTGTTATGTAATTTTATTTAGTATTCATTTTAACTCTTTCATCTCATTATGTTATCCATTTCAAATTCCCCACAACAATCTAATTAAGAAATGAAAATTAGTGAGTAGAATGAATGTTCTTTTCTTAGTGTCTCTAACCTACAAATAGTGTATCCTTAATTGGTAACTCGATAGGTTCTGATTCCATGCATTATATCATGGATTCCCTAAAATACTGTGCCCATGCTAGTCTTCCCTAGACTATGTCACACACCAATTTCACCTAACACTATTTCCCTAACAACACATACAATCCTCACAATGTCTATCTCCAAACTCCACACTATCTATTAACCTTCCACTCTCATAACATTTTTTATGGCCCCCTCCCTCCAATGATGCCCCTCCTGAGTTAGAAATAGAGAAGGAGATATTATGACCCCAAGTCTCGCCTCAAGTAGACCCCATAGTGGTGACCAACACCAGGGGTAAAAAATCTCACAAAATGGGAAGCATTATCCTCTTTATAGTTACCAGTATTGAGATAAAATATTAATTAACATAAAAAACACCATGATACATATATCATAGAAATTTTAAACCATCCCACATTAATTTTTAAAATAGAACTGCTTTATATATATATATAAACTCTTATGTATTTAAAAAAACATGGATAAGGAGAGATAAAACAATTAACCCATAGTCTAAGCTAGTAATGTACAGTACGGTACCCATGGTCCTCCTAGAAACCTGAAAATAGTTTTATATATGTAGAGTGAGAGTATAAGTATACATAGTTAGAAAAACCAATGTATCTCATTCACAAGTTAGAGAAGGATAAAAATTATCTGATGAAAAAAATAACAGAAACCAAAATCACCTAAAAAGGTATACTAGCAACTCCAACCTCACCAAAGGTATGATGACCATGTAACACATGTCATGTAATGTAATATAGATCATATCAATGATATGGCACCCCACACCACATTCACACTATATAGATGTTCTTAAATACTAATGGAAGACTTCATGGAACTCTCACCTCTTCCGAATGTACAGCATAACAACCTACTCGCACTAACATGGGCTTCATAGCTAGTCCCACTACATTGGAAAATAAATCACATCACATATCCCCTACACAATCCTAGTCCTGAAAAGAACATACTTCCCACAAAAAACTTGAAAACATTCCACATAACATCCCAAAAACTCCATGGAAATCACAAAACATATCCTCTCGATGTCACATAGGAATCCCCAACTAATCTAATCGGAATGAAAACTATGAAAATAAAACTCGCCCACACACACCTAGGCCCCAAAAACCACCACCTACCTGAATAATATTGGGCCACCACCACCTAAAAGTGGTAGAAGGGAAGAGAAGGCGGCCAACCATCCATCATCCCACCTAGATGATTTAGAAATACTCCACTCCTTGTAATAATGGGGGTGTTGAGCATTTGTTCTTATCTATGATTGGGAACATAAAAAAAAACACAAGGAAATAAAGGTATACATATATTGTATCAGACATTAAATCCCAACCTATGGGTTCTCAAAAAAATAATAAACAACCCCATAACACAAAAAAGATTATTCTACATCCATGATTAATTTATTAGAGACAATCACTTCCAATGAAGACAACTAAAAGATGCTTCACAAAAAGAAACAACAAAAATCATACCCCCTGTCAATGCAATTAACATTTTATAATTATTTATTAATTATTCATTTATTCATTCAATCACTATATAGGAATGTAATATGTACACCAAACATAATGCCACATAGAAAAATTATCATAGAGGAAGGAGAACCTCTATAAATTAACCAACATCATATTTCAACTATGTTTAACACCCATTCATGTCATAGAACATTGATCCTACGAAATTGATTAATTCTATAGGAATGATAATCATAGAGGAAATCTGGGAGAACTGACCATACTAAACAGCACCATCAACATTTTACATATTCATTCAGCCCCTTCCATCGTCTCAATAGAACATAACCCCAACTTAAATCCACACACAATAACACATTTCATCAATATTATACTTGATTTCCCCATTGCATATCAATACCCATCCATTACATAATCAATATCTTATCTTAAGATTTTGTTACACCACCCATATCACCCCACATCACCCAACCAATCTGTTAACCATAATACACCATATTTTAGAACAAACACACACACAGAACCACAATTCATAGACCAAGGAAAAACGCATACTCACATATAATAAGGAATTCTGCATTCTATTTCATCTTGTTAATTCAAGGGTTCTCATAGAAAATAATTTGATCCTAGAGAATCTGTTTATTATCAACGTATACATGGTTAATAGTTTTTATGTTGATGTATCCAACCATGAACAAACATCATCATTTATATATCTTATTCATTGCAAAAACCAAGATAACTGGGGACTATTATTATTAGTGGTTGATTATCCCATATAAAACACAATATCAACAAATAATAAAAAAACTATATAATGCGTCACTTTTTTGCATCCCCTATATATTTATCTAAAAATAATTCAATTATCTTTATGTATTTTGAATTCTGTTATATTCACAATGGAAAAAAATCACACACTAACCCCACATAATACCAAAAATAAAGAGAGATTCATTTATCCCATCTTCGATAAATAGACAACTATCACTTCCATTATTACTCCAAACAGGGGGTGCACAGGCTGCAGGAAGAACCTCAAGGGAAAATGAAATCCAACATCAAAGACACAAAATATAGATCATCGAGGATGAATGGTTTAGGGTGAACAAAGAGAAAACTAGATCACACAAGGAATAGAAGATCTCAGCATTATAAATCATACATCCTATATAAATAGATGTAATCGTTTTTAAATGCCATTAAATCCGGATCATGACTCTAAAACACGTTTTGGATTTCAAGGGAAAATTTTGGTTTTAAATACACATATTATTTGAAATTGACCCAAAACCAAGAAATGTTTTTATATAACTAATTTTACAACAAATAAAACATTAAGGGGAGAAAGTGGAAAAAAATATAGAAAACAAGATTTTTAAAAAACTTTTGGGAATGACTTACCATTGGAAGACATATTGTTTTGTGATTCATTGTTCCATGATAAACCGTTGGATGAGTCACCGTTTGATGATTCACTGTTGGATGACTCCCCATTGGAAGACACACCATTAGACGAGTCACTATTGGATGATTCACCAGTTCGAGTCACCATTGGAAGTAACCACCCTGAGTCACCGATGTAGTCATTCCATTAGTGTCGCACTGGTAAGATTCACTATTTAATGAGTCACTGATGCGACTCAATTTCGGAAGACAGTGTTGTGATTACCTACCAATTACCTATCATCATCATGTCACCACTAGTGACATAGTCGTGAGAGTTAGCTTTGCAACTCACATATGGGAGTCACCATCACAACTCAATTCCATGACATACCATCACAACCTACCACTACGACACACCATTGTAAAAACATTATTTTTAAATAAATATTCAAATGAGTCACTATGACCTCAAAGAACACTCCTATCACTCGATTTTCACAGTATAATTAACTAGAAATTAAATGAGCATTAAATGTAGTCTTGAAAAAAATATATAAATACATGGTTCTGTTGTAACATTAGTAATTTAACATAGAACCTATTAATAGAAAATGAACTATTTCATTAACATAAATTATAATATTTTATCTTCATGACATGGGGAAGGAAATAAAGGGAGTCCCCAAATACTCACTAAGGGTTATATATTGTAGAAACCTGAATCTATAATGGGTGAAGCATTATAAATAAGTCATAATACAAATGGAATGGTAAATATATGAATATGTATTCTATTAAATCAATTTTTAGGTCTTATAGGCTAGATTCCCTGAGGGGGGGAGAATTAGGGTAATATAGATTAAAACAACTACCTCGTTTGATCTTGTTTTGTTGTTAGAAAATACTCTCTTTTCTATCATTCCCATTTCACAGTGCGAATAAACCCTAAAGCATGCACAGGACACAACAATTTTTACATGGTTCACCCTCACTGGGCTACTTCCAAGGAGCATACACTGGTAGTGTGCCGATGTTCCAATTCCACTATAAGCGCACTAATGTTAACATGTTCAAAGCGGACTCACTTTCTTTCTTGGTTTTTGACCACAAACAATTTGAGAACTCGATGCTCGCTCAACTGAAGATAGCTCACTCCTTCTTCAGAAGATTCACTTAGAATTTATATACCTATAGGACTCTTCATTATCACTAATGAAAGTATCCTCCACTGTATTTAGATACTCTATTAATGTCAAAAGTCCATCCACTATTGAGTACCCCTTTTCCCCTAAACTCTAGGAAAAAAACTTTAAAATGTACATTCACAAATCACCCTACATTTTGAAGCTCCCAATTTCATGAAGCACAAAAAAACCTATGCAGTGATCTTACCCTTTCGCGAAGCTCACGCCTTTGAAGAGCTCAGGCCTCCGTGAAGCTCAAGTCATCACAGAGCAACTTCCCTTGCGAAGATCACTGATCCAACATGGATCTTGAATCATTTGTGGAGCTAGAATAGCCGTCGCGAAGCTATTTCCATTCGCGTTCCCATGCCCTTCACAAAAAACCTTCACAATATGAGAAAAAAATATATTCTTTGAAAAAAAACTCTCTTCTTATACTGAGGAGGTCAAGGTCTATTTATAGGCGATTCCCCCAACCCTCAATTCTCTTGCACAAATTGAACACCATGTTAGCTCAAATCACAAATCTCCAAATTTCCCACATACATTCTCTAGAAACCATGAATCACCATGGAAATTTTCTGATCGTGGAGATTGTCGTAATCATGGAGCATCCCGTCAATTCCTTTTCGCCTTCTCCGTGAATCTCCACTCGCAATTCTTTTTGTTGGCATAATTATCTTCAATGCTTCCATTCATGAGGCTCAACGTAATTGTGATGAATCACCATCAAAATTCTTCTGGTCTTCGAGAAATCCATACCATGAATCCTATCATCATGAAACTCATGACTTTTTCAGTTATAAATTAGATCTTCAATGAAATCCTATTTTTGAGATGCTTACCAAACTCCAAATTTTGGACCCCAAAAATTTGGAAAATACTGATTAATGGCGCCAACTTGTATCTTCTCTTTTTTTAATGCGTCCAGATCTTCCATTCCTTTTCTATGGTTATTTGTTACCATGGATTGTCATCAACCTATCTAGAACGTGAAAAATCACCACTGTAACCTGCTTTGTTAAAAAACAAAATTAACCCAAAAATGATTCAAAGTTACCTTGAAGGATTTATTCCCAACAATATTCCTCTTTGGGTTTATTGGAAACACTTTTCAGAATGATTTTATGCAATTTGATGCCTCACTGAGTCTCCTTCCATCATCTACCACTATTCACCTATTGCGATTCAGATAGCGACCAAATATTCAATCACCACATACTATAACCCACACGAGCAATGCTCGTCATGAAAAACAAGTGTAAATGAAAAGATCATCAATGAATCACTTCATTTTTACCATATATTATTGACACCCAAATGATACCAATTTCTAAACTAATACCAACTGTTGCTACCACACTGATACCAATTGGTGGTAGCTATAAACCTTCTCACCTCATTCCAACATCACTATTCTGCTATTATCACAATCCTCAGATGTCGTGATATATACTCTTTGATCAATCGGTTCTAGAATCATCAGATATTAAATGCTCTAACTATATCTCATTGCAGTCCCCCTATCCCACTGCTCCACATGTCAGATTCTCTCATGTATTTTAAAACGACATTTTCTCCCATCCTTAGCCACAGTTTCTCCCACTTTAGGAGTCAATATTTATCCCCCTTTGTCAAAGAACCCAAACGTAACTCTTTTTTGCCCAGTAACATTGGAAAAAGATAGATTAGCATATTAGGAAAAAACACATCATATCTTTAGGAGATGTAAGAGTTTCCAAAACCACACTTTTTCAAGTGCGGGGAGTCGACTGAACTCCAAAAACTAGTCGATGGCTCTCCAAACCATCATTTGGTAAGGGATTTGTCATAATGTCTGCAACCTGTAACTCTATAGGCACATACTCCAACTTCACAATTCATTGCACATCCTTCTCCTTGATAAAATAATACTTTATCTCAATATACTTTGTCCTTGAGTGATGGAAATGAATTATTCTAGGACTGATAACACTGGAGTTATCACCCTATATTCTGATCAGAGAAATCACTTCAACTCCCATGTCATCATGTTATTTCCTTATCCACAATAACTATGTGCATTCTTGAGTGGCCGAAATATACTCATCATATGTGGTGCTCAATGAAATGCATAATGCTTATTTCTTAGCCAAGAAACACGCAATCTTCCAAGATAGAAAGCACCTTCTGATGATGATTTCCAATCATCAGGTGAACCAGCCCAATCTGCAGAAGTATCTCCCAATATTTATGACTGAGAATTTTCACTATAAATCAAGCTGAAATCTATATTTACCTTTATATACCGAATTATGTTTTTCACTTCAAGCATGTGTATTTCCTTGATATTACACTGATATCTCGCTTTTTGTCATATGTTGAATACAATGTGTGGCCTCGTCGTTGTCTGGTACAGTAAACATTCATGAATCATATTATGTTCTATGATATTAACTGCCTTCCCATTATCACATTTCAAAATTTTCATCTAGGTTGCAACCTGAGTTTTTATATCATTGGAATTTTCCATTCCAAATCTTCTCAGAACCTCCTTGGAATATTTGGATTGAGAAATTAATGTGCCATTCCTTCATTGTATCAACTGTAAACCAAGGAAAATGGTCAGTTCACCAATCATACAGATTTTGAACTCATGTTTCATTAACTCGGAGAACTGTCTGCACTATTCTTTATCTGATCCGTCAAATATTATGTCATTGACAAGAATCATCACCATCATCCTTTTATTTATGTTGTTGTTGAAATAGATATTGTAATCAAATCCACCACGTTGGAATCCAATATTTTTGAAATACTGATCATGCCTTGAGTACAATGCACTTAGTGCTTGCTTCAGGCCATATAACGTCGTCTTCAGTCAACAAACCTTTATCTCATCCTCATGAATGAGAAACCCATCTGGCCACTCGATATAAACTTATTCCTCCAAAATCTCAATCAAGAATGAGGATTTTACACCCATCAGGAACACTTTGACCTTTCATTTCACTGTAATGGATAAGAAGAATATGATTGTCTCCAATCATGTAGCCAGTGCAAATGCCTCATCAATATCTATTCCCTCTAACTAGGAGTCTCCTATGCACACCAGTAGTTCTTTTTTCCGAATCACTATGCCATATTCATTCATCTTGTTATGATAGACCCATTTCTTCATGATGAAAATATTGTCTGATGGCCTCGAAATAATATCCCATGTCTGATTTTTCTCAATCTGATCAATTTCTTCATTCATTTCCTGAATTCAGTATTCATCTTAACCTATATCAGCGAAGCATTTCAGCTCAACCCGAGATAGGAAAGATGTCTACTGTAGATATTTTATTCTTCTTGTCTAGACTGGAGCAGACTAATCACTAATGATATTCTTCTTGTTAATTTCATTTCGACTCCTTTGGTTTTATACAGATATAGATTTAACTTCTTTATGCTCATCATCAGTATCTTCTTCCAAATCAACATTATCAACTTATACTCCCCATACATCGCATTCATTCTTATCACAATCATCAGGAAATATTTCATTGTACTGTTGAATGATCTTTTCCTTCTTTACTATAGTGTCATCATTACTCTTAACTACTTTTCCCACTCGTTTGTTAAAGCATTTAAATGCTTAGATTTTTCCTAAGTATCCAAGGAATATCTTCTCATCTCCTCATGACTCATATTTCCTACGTTTTTTCTTTGTTGAGGATAAAAAACTTACTTCCAAATATTCAATAGTATTTCATTGTTGTCTTCTTTCAATACAACACCTTGCACGGAGTCTTTCCTTTCATTGAACACAACAGAGCCCTGTTAAGAATGTATACCGATGTTAAAACTTGTTCCTTCCAAAATTTCACTAGTAGGAATTTTTCTATGAGCATCTTTTTTTTTCATGTTTTTGAAGATCTGATTTCTCCTTCAACTATTACATTCTATTGGGGAGTTATCACTAAAGATATTTGATTCCTAATCTATTGTTTCTTGAGATAGTATTCCACATGACTTTTTGTGAATTCCGTACAATTATAAGTAGGAAAATTCATAATTTTCTATCCAAGCTTCCTATATCACTTCCTCTGGTACTGTTTTACGCAGTTTAACACATCAAAATTATGGTCAATAAGAAAAATACCCATGCCATTTTGTTGTAGTCTTCAATGAAAAGAAGATAATACATATTTCCATTAATTTTTCTTGGTGTTATCGGCCCAAGAACATCAAAATTCACCAATTCAAGCACACTTGTTGACTTATTTTCATTTTACTTATATGTATTGCTGATGAGATTTCACTTTTTTCATTCATTACATGTGTGAGTATGATCACGTGATATCCTAGGGAGGTCTCTAGATGTATAGCACTTTACCAGATATTCCAGGGAAGGTTGGAATTGATGACCAAGTATTTTGTCACAACTTGTTTTATTCTTCTATGGATAGAAAGCACATATCATCATCTCCTCCTACTAGGTAGATATTTCCCTTTGTCTGTTCCCATTGTAGAACTAATGCCCTATCTCTTCATGTTACAATACACATCTTCTTTGTAAACCGTATAGAATGTCCTGAGTCACATAGCTGACTAACGCTAAGCAAAGCGTGACTATGGCCTTATACTACTAACACAACACCACGTCTCATCTATTTTCCCCCAAAAATATCCTTTCCAATGATAATAATTTTTAGGCCTTCATCATTTTCAAATTGGAAAACTCCTTCTTTGTCATATTTTATGTCTATAACAAGATCCTTAGTACATGTCATGTGAGATGTGAAACCACTATCAAGGAGCCATATAGTAAAGTGATATGATGCTTTAAGGGCAATTTCTGTCACCACTTTCTTCTCATGGTTCTTCTTCTTGGTCCATATTTTTCCCTTCAAACTCAGCTTGGATTGAGACTTTTTTATTTATTAGAGTATGATAGACTATCTTTATCCTGTAAAGGTGAAAATCTATTTGTCATTTTCAACAAACCTATACGTCCATTGATCTGTTACATGCAAACATTTTGATTTTTATTTGGCACATTCATGTGTATTGTCGAAGTGTAGTACCTAGCCATGTGTGAAAATCCTCCACCCCAAAAACAATTTCCTCCGAAATATAATTTCGAGAACTGTTCGCTATTTGGTTTCCACCTCTGTTCTTGTTCCCTTAAATATCTCATGGTTATGGAACACATATACTATGAATGTACCATCTTTCCACAAAAATAACACCTGATATAAGGTGCATTCCTTCAAGTCACTTCTGCACTGTGAGTTTCCCTTTGGGATCTCGGAATATTCTAATTCTAAATTGTTCCCAAAATAACCTTCATTCTCAGAATGGGTGCTTGTGGTCTGACATCAATTTTGACAGCTTTTTGTTTTTGATTATTCCCCCCATCATCCTTAGCATCTGAACATTGTAGATTCTTATTTTGAACTAAATAACTATTCTCCACTTTCAGATTCATGGTTTTTTGAGTTATCCACTTTCATGATGTCATAATAAGAGTCATGATTTTCTATATATCCTTATCCTTTTTCGATAAGCCGCTACTTATCCTTCATGTTCTTCAATAAACTTGATTTGATCCTTTGTTGTGTTATTCAATCCATAAAGCTCCCTTTTATTTTGTTCAATCTTTATTTTACACTCACTAACTGATTATGAGTCCTCTGTAGTTGATGGCTTTAGTTTCTCAATTTCTTCTATGAACGCAGACTTCTCTTCTTCCTACTGCTGTATATAGTGTTTCGCGTCATGAACTACTTTGTTCATTTTCATTTCTATGGATTTCCAAACATCTATCTCCTCAATAGCAGCCTCTAACTCAGGTTGAATATTAACTCTTCATTAAAATTCTTCTTCAGTAATGTTGGTTTCTTCCTTTTATGAGTACTCCCAACAACTGCCACCGTGTAATTTTCTCTATGATCTTTGCAGTTCTCTATCTCTTCAACCTCGTCAACCTCAAGCTCATCTGAATTGTCACATTATTTTGAAAGAAGGTTAATCTCCTTAAAGAATTTTCTCTTGAACTATTTCTTGCCTTTCCTATAAGATGATGTCTTATTCTTGGGAATTTCAGTTTCATCGACCTCATCATCCTCTTGGAACATTTTGGTGCATCTTGCTGCAATATTTCCAACCATTCCACATTGAAATAAATAAATCTGTTGTTTTCCTTTAAACATTCCTTTTCCTTTTTGAAGGTTTGAGGAGGGAATGACATCACCTCATCTGTATCTTCTTCGTCTTGGGAATCTTCAATTGTGAGATTCTTTAGGGCCTTGAATTACACCTCTATGGATTTCCCCTTTTCCACAACATCATTATCATCATTTCTCATTTTATATGGAAGGGTGTTGTGAATGTTATCCAATGTTAGCTCCTTCGGGTCTTTATCTTTCAAAACTGAGACTTTCGGATTGAACCGAGGTGGAAGTTTCCTCACGATGCTCTTCACAATATTTATGTCTTGAATATCTTCTCCGAGACCTCGAATGTCTTCTACTACAACATTTACCCAATCAAATAATGCATCAACAGATTCATTCGGGTTCATTTTTAAATATTCATACATGTTCCACAACACTTGCAGCTTTGCCTCCCTGACCTTTGTATCTCATTCATATATGTTCAATAACTATTTCCACATGGCATGTGACATTTTTCATGACATTAGCTTCTTATAAATATCATTGGATATGGATCCCACTAAAGCATTGATTCCCTTGGTGCCATCAACCAATTATTTTCGCTTACCTTCTGATAGTACACCACTATTAATATCAATGGTGATATTGTGCATTTCTGCTATAAAAAAATCCATTCTGAATGATTGTAAGTGTTGTTGGATATGATTAATCCATAGCTGAAAATTGTTCCCATTGAATATCAGAACCCCTTTATGATTTATAACCTCCATTTGAGAGAAAAACAGATATCAACCATTCCCTATGATACCAATTGGTTGGTCCACTTGACAAGATACCCTGAGAGGGGGGAGAATCTGGGTGTGATAGATTAAAACAACTACCCTATTTGATATTGTTTTTTTTTACAACACTCCCTTCCCTATCCTTCTCTTTGTGGAGTGCCAATAAACCCTAAAGCATGAACATGACACAAAAATGTTTACTTGGTTCACCCTCACTTGGATACGTCCAAGGAGTATACACTCATAGTGTGCCGATGTACTAATTCACCTATATGCACATTACTGTTTACATTTTCAATGAAGACTAACTGTCCATCCTGTTTTACAACCACTCAAAATTTGAGACCTCAATGCTCTCTAAACTGAATTTATCCCAATGCTTCTTCAGAAGATCCGCTCACAGTTTATAGAACTGTAGGTATCTTCAGTATCACTTATGAATCCATCCTCCTCTGTATTTATATTCACCATTGAAGTTCCAAGTTCATCCACATATGAATACCCCTTTTCCGCGGATTACTGGGCAACAACCGTTGGAATGTACCATCGCAAATCACCCTACCTCGTGCATCTCAAAATTTCATGAAGCACAAACATGTCTATCGTGAAGCTCCAGCCTTTTCACAATGTCACTCTTTCGTAGTGCTCAAGCCATCGCGAAGCTCATGTCATCATAGAGTGACTTCCCTCGGAAAGCTCACTGAGCCAACGCGGAGCATGAAACTTTCGCAGAGCTTGATTAGCCTCCGTAGATCTCCTTCCTTTCCCGAAGCACACTACCTTCGTGAACCACATCTGTGAGATGAGAGAAAAATATTTTCTTTGAAAACAAACTCTCTTCTTCTCCTAAGGGGGTCGAGGATTATTTATAGGTGATTCCACCGACCCTTGAACCTTCCTCACGAAGTCATCCCCATGTCATCTCAAAACGTGAAGCTTTGATGTTCCTTTCAAAATTCTCTCAAAATCGTGATGCACCACGGAAATTTTCCGATCGCAAAGCTCATAATAATCACATAGTATCCTGTCAATTCATTCGTTCCTTTATCGCGAAGCTCCACTAATAATTCCCTTTGCTGCTGCAATGCTATTCAACCCTTCTATCTGTGATGCTTTTCATAATCATGAAGAATCACCATCAAATTTCATTTAGTCTATGCGAAATCCAATCCATTAATCCTTTCATTGCGAAACTCATACCTTTGCCATATTTAAATTAGATCATCCTGGAAATCCTATTTTCGTGATGCTCACCTAACTCCAATTTTTTTACCCCAAAAATTTGTCAATCACTGGGAAACGACACCACATTGTATCTTCTATTTTTGTACCACCTCCATATCATCAATTCGTTTATCATGTTTTTTTGTCAACATGGATTTTCAAAAAACTATCTAGAACTTGAAAATTCACCATGGGAACCGTCATTGTCATCAAACACAATCAACCCAAAAATGATGTAATGTTACCTTCAATTTTTTTCCCAAGATCAATAAACTGATAATAAAAATGATTCCATAGTTTTTCTCATAGTGAAAATATTATCGATAGTAATGAACTAAATTTATAATGATTAAAATTAATAATTATTAGATTCCATGTATCTTGGACACAAAATAATAGTATCAAGATGTTTCACATGAAATTTATGTCTTTGGGTTGAAACCCATCTTATTTTTCTTGAAAAAAGGAAGGGCGTATTACATTATTTTTATATCACGAGACTTGTTGATGCATTGAGGGGTTATATAATGTCAGGAACCATCCTTCACTATATGATCAAAGAGATTTTCCTACATATATTTAAAAAAAATAATATATATGAAAATATTTATATTTAATATACGAAACTGATTTATCAATATTTTCCCAGTTAAAATATCAATCAATGTAAAGACTCGATATAAAAATGTTATAAGAGAAAGAAAATGATCATATCCATGAAACAATAAATATATATATTTAATGAAATATAACATAAAAAGTAAAGTGATATCAATGGGTAGTATATGAAGCACCTAAAATTAATTAGGTGGATATTACAATCTATGTCCTCAGGAAATTGTGAAAAGTATCCTTCTTTATGTAAAAAACCATTATTCCCATATACATAATGTCTTGTATTTCAATATTGGATATATTAATTTGTTAATACAAATCTCCTAAATATATATTTTATTTGTTATAATTTTATTATGATTATTTATTTCATTTTTTATGAGTTGTAATTATTAATTTTATTGCCTCATGAGTGTTTCTCTCGTGGTTTTATGGTCAATTAATCTATGTAAAATTATTGGATTTCACATAAAATAGAAGAAAAAATAAAAATTGGAATGTAATTATGTTAATATAGTTCATGGATTTTAATTGGTCCCCATATATCATTTGATTATATGGTATAAGGACAATTCATTAGTGAAAAAATAAATGAAAAATGAGTAGTTTATTTTTGTTCCTTTTACTACCATCACAAACATGATTCATTTTATTTAATAATATGTTTATATAATATTTAAAGATCATAAAATATGTTTTAATTCAAATATTATAATATTAATTATCCATAAAAATGGTTTTATGACTAGATGTGAAGGAAATAATTTAAAATGGAAACCCATCGTCCACGAAGGCGATGAAACAACACATCAAAGAAGATGTATTCATTTATAGAACAAATATAGAAAATAAGAAAGTGGGTGATTTATATTACATTATGATAATAAATTTATAGTATATATGTATATTATACCAGAGTTACCATGACACTATGGATATGTTGGAAGCACTTTTTGTATAAGGTTGTATTTTTTGTCAATTGTTGTCAATACAGATCAAAATGAAGGTGATCATGAAATACTCCGATGAAGTAGAGGAGTGGTGATTCAGAAGATTGTTGTTCTGATCGTAAGTTCAAAGAACATGTGTCAAAGGTGATACATTTTTTACAACAATGAAGAATGTGAGGAGTAATCAATCCAAGGATGATTAAAGCAGGATGGTGTTTTTGTTTGAAGACCATGCAATTCCTCTTTATTTCATAAGAACCATGGGCTTTGATGAAGACCATGAAATTACTCATGATTGCATGAGAACCATGCTAGAGACTTCTTGACGGATTGATTCACATGGTTTGCATGAAGTTGATCATGACGGTTGATGAAGAAGAAAATGTGCCAATGATTGGAAATCCATGATGGTCATCCAAGGATTGGTATTCTGAGATAGCCATGCACATCACATTGTCATAGAAGATGATGACGGTAAATACATGCCTTCAATGAATACATATCACAATGGAGGAGTTTGTGATAAAAGTAGAAGAGTTGTTGAAGGATATATATCACCAAGAAGAAGTGTTGTTGAGGTGATCATGCTTGTTGACAAAGAAAACAGACGACATACAAATTTGTTGACAAAGGAGATTCCATGGTGGCATGTGCAGTTCGAAGATTGTGGATAATGATCCATGTTTTATTCATGGAACAGCAACAAAGGAATGAGTTTCGTGAAGATGGGATGCATGGACTGGATTTCGCGAAGACCAAAATAATGGAGGCGGTGATTCTTCGCGATTACATCAAGCTTCGAGATTACGTCAAGCTTCGCGAACGACAGAGGCTGGAGAGCTTCGCAGCGATGAAGGGCTTTGCGAGTGAGCTTAACGGCGAAGGCGCGAAGGAATGATGACGGTGATTCTTCGCGATTACGTCAACCTTCTCGAATGGCAGAGGCTGAAGCGCATCGCGATGGAGAAGGGATTCGCGAGGGATATTCACGGAAAAAGCGCGAAGGTATGTTGACGGTGATTCTTCGCGACTACGTCAAGATTCGCGAACGGAAAAGTGTCGTGGTGCTTCACGATTTGGACATAATTCCGGCGGAATCTTTGGAGCGTCGCGATTTGAGATGATGTGGCGTTTACTTCGCACGGAAGGGTCGAGGGTCAGTGGAATCTCCTATAAATAGATTCTGATCCCCTCAAGAGAAGAAGAGAGGGATCTCAACAAAAAACCATTGCTCTCGGTTCGCAAAGGTCACTCGCGAAGGTAGTTTTCTTCACGAAAGTTGAGCTTCGCGGTGGCAATCCTAGCTCCGTGAAAAGGTTGCGCCCCGCGTTGGCTCATTGAGCTTCGCGAAGAGGCAGGAGCTTCGCAGCGGCTTTCCTAGCTCCGCAAAAAGTCGTGTGCCCCACGTTGGCTCAGTGAGCTTCGCGAAGAGGTAGGAGCTCCACGATATCCAAGCAATGCGAAGGCTGGAGCATCGCGAGATTGGTTCTTGATTGAGCTTCGCAAAAAGGCAGGGGCTCTGCTAAGAATTTCTTAAGCTTTCCAAAATTGGGAGCCGTGCAAAGTAGGGTACTTTGTGAAGACCTTTTCAGAGGTTGTTAGCCCAGTGGACAGGGGAAAAAGGAGTATTCATCAGTGGATGAAATTTGGACATTGATAGAGCATCATTAATTGAGAAATCACACAAGTGATTGTGATTCAGGCAAACAAGGACTCGGGATCTAGTACATTCAGTCATTGCAATAAAAAAGGATTTAACTGTAAAGAGCATCAACTCTGAACTCTGATGTAAGAAAAGTCTCATTCTGAACAGGAGACACAGAACATCATGTCTATCCATTGAAGAGACCTTCACGTCTATAAACTGATTGAGACTTCACCAATGGCAGTGAGCCAGGGGGAGTCAACGGGAGTGACCCGTGGGACGCAGTGAGCTATCCCTGAACAACTGTAAATGTAGTGGGCCTGGGACAGAGTGTCTGTACCCGACCATTTGTATCCGTAGCTAGTGAAGCATTGTGTATTTAGGTACGATCGGCAACCTGTCGGCGTATACTCCTTGGACGTATCCCTTAGTGGTGAACCAAGTAAAAAATAGCTATGTCATATGTCTCTGCAAGTGAATGTTTAATTTCTGATCATATCCATCATACAGGTTTAAGTAGTTCCTACCAATGTGGTACCAAGATCCACAACCTAATGAAGAAAAAGTTTCCACCCTGATTCACCCCTCCCCTCTCGGGGTGTCCCGGGGTCCTACAGGATAGTTTAGGCTAGGAGATGATATAGAAATAAATAAAATTAAACGATTATGTAGTTGGATATTACCTTCTAAATATCGCATCCTTTGGAACATCCAATACACGCCTGGATATGGTATCTGGTAATATATATAGGTCGTAGACATGAAAGAAGAGTATTGGGAATGGATTTGGGTTTAATTTATAAATGTTTTAGGGATTTAAACTTTTGATAAAAATTGGTAGTGATAGGTGGTATTCATAGTGGAGGACAAGGGTTTTTTGATTACTTAATAGTTTATTTTTTTGGGTCAAAATTAACAATATTGTTGAATATTGTAAGTAAGTACAGTAAAAAGATATTAAAATTTTAAACTAATGGTTTCTTAAATAATCCATACATCATCCTTGAGTTAATAATTCATTTATTTAATTATATCATAAAAAACATTATTTCTTTATTAAGAAAAATACTAATATTACAGAAAAAACAAAAAATGCATGCTACAAATTTTCTAGTGTGTATATTTTATAAAATAGACTCAAATTTATGTAAATAATTTTGAAATATTATGAAATTTAATTTTTAAATAAAATAATTATTTATTTGAAAAATTTTGAGTTTAATATTAAAAACTTTTTTACGACACTTTAGAAAAATATTTATTGAATCAAAAAATATTTTTATAATTATTATGGAATAAATTATTTATTTATGAATCTATTTTATGAATGTAAATTTTCTACGAAATAATTATATTTATTAACCTTGTTTGAATAAACATTTACATTCCAAAAATTACCAACACTTAATTTAAAATTTTTAAAACATTCATTTACTTATTAAATGGCATAGATATATCATATTTTAATTTTTGAGATAGCTAAATCATAATTATAATTTGATAGGCAATGATCTATTTATAATCGAAACATTACTATTTCTATTTCTACAATCCTATTATTATTGAATAGTAAATCATGATTCATTTGTAAAATATGAAATATAGAATAATTTTAAATTTTTTAAGAAGATACATATCGTAATATCATGGGATGCAATATGACCCACTTGTTCCTATGTTCAATATGACTCTAATGGACCCCCTATGGACCCCAAAATCTTATCTACACTCTGGTAGAGACATCCCCTTGCATTTTATTGTCGAAACGTATTACTAATTCACTATTAGTAGATATTTATTATCTTTTGGGATAATCATATAACTCTAAACAATATTGATTTATTCATCAAATAGAACTCTGTTCTATTTTTTTGGTTAGTCATCATATATGTCGAGTCCCTCTATATCAATAATCAGGTCACCATAGAATATGGCACTAATGGAGGTTTCAACAATATTCCCCAACCTTACATTAGCTTTTCCATATAGAAATGGATGATAAATGAATGGTCCTTAACATCACATCCATTTCTAGGTTCTCTAACGATAGATGTTGAAGCATCCTAATAGCACAAGAACTATGCATGCCCAATATATTTTCCTCTATTGTTGATTTTGAGTATGAGGGGTAGGTATTAGTTTTAGATTTTAGTGTAGGAAATCATTTGAGGATTTTTCCTATGGAAAGAGGCCTTATCATCCATGAAAAATCCAAATAATTCTATAATGTTTCTCAATAAATAGTAAAATATACTGGATAATCATTATATAAGGCTTCTAAATCATCTTATCAATGGGCTTCCTCATATTTTGGAATTCTAGGGGTCTCGGGGATTTGGAAAATACCACCATCCTCACTACCAAATTAATAAGGAACCAATATTCTATTTTGACCATTAGGGATCCCATGAAATGTGATACTCTTATATCATCATTTTCTAAGAAGATTAGCTTATCTAAATGTATACATATGAATCCATGAGACACAAACAATTTTATGTTTTTGAAGAATATTATCTATCTGGGTTGAGAGGACCATTCATCTTATAATTTAACATATTTTGTAATTTCATGAGATTTTTGTCTACATTTTTGTAAGAAAAATGTGAAAAAACTAAAAGAGAAGTATTATATACCTTCCAAAAATAGAATAGAACCTCGTAGATTTACCATGGTATAGACCATTTTGTTTCAGTATAAATGCAATTTTTCCCACTAAATGTTTCCAAGTGGATTCACGGAGATCATGAGGGTGTATGACACTTTTTCGATGACCATTACCAAATAATTTTGGAAAATAAACATGGTTTAATTATTTTTGAAGCCTTGCTTCCTAGACCACTTGGTATATTCGAATAAAGGGTAGTAAAGAAGAGATGTAGTATGGGATTCATGGTTTTTCTACAACGATATGACCCCATGCACATTGTCATGCAATGTTATAGAAAATTGGGAAAGATACCATTCTTACGGTTGGCATATAATTTTTCCAACTATGTGGCCAAACCATGTTCTATTATTTTGTGGGTAAAATACCCAATTCATCCAAAATGAATTTTTCTAATCTACAATATTCTTACTCAATTATTATCCAATGGGATTTCACCACCCTCTTCATTAGTGATTTATTCTTCTCTCTTCCATATTCTTTTAATGTCACCATCTTTCAATAACAAAATATATCAATGTTTTAAGATGTTAAATGTTAGAGTTGAGATCTATCATCCCCACTTATCTATTACAATGATTTTATATCCTCTATTGAACTTTTATGTTTGATCTTTTAATCACTAATTTATGTTTGCTGGATTATTATTTTCATTATATTCTATTATATTTCAAAAAATTCATTGAAAAGGGATCAGTGGTTTGATACTACTTTGATGTAGGTGGATTGGAAATATTCTTCAAATTTCATCACTTTTAAAAATGATGTTATTATATGATCCAAGAAAAAACCTTCCAGTGACATGTTTAATATGTATAATATATAATATTTAGTAGTTACTCAAATATTACTTAACTGTATCATAATATGCAATCACATCTTTGGTTATAGTAGTTTAACGGACCACCACATTGGTTTTTCCCACCTAAATAGACAAATTGTCCAATCCCATAAATTTTTTACAACATTCTCTATGTGAGATTAAACTAGGATTAATTCCCAATGATTATAAATTTTATTATAATAATTGTTTATCATGTGATAAAACCATGATCTTTATTCACATTTCATTATTACCAACAAATATTTCTTATTTTTATGCTTTATATAGAATTTTTATTACACTTGCTAGAAGCCAGATGTTATTACCTTATACTAATTCTCTACAAATTCTTTCTAATTCTTATTGAATGTTCCTCTTTATATTACCTTATATCATAGATATTACACCTTATCCTATTTCATTGTGATTAATTCCATGTTCTGTTGTGGATTGGATTAATTAAAATTATTGGCTATATTTTTCAGAATGTTAAATAGAGATTCTTATTGTTGTAAATTTTATGCCATGTAATATGTGCCTTGGTTAATATTTTCACCAACTATAGTCTATGAGATAACATGTTTACCAATTTAAGGACAACATGGTTTGACTCACAATGCCCATTTGGATCTACTTGACACGCTATGAGCAAAATAATGTCTTTCCTTTATCAGGCTCTTTGAGAGGAAAATTTTATACTCATGGGTGAAACTAATTCCATTAAGTGAGAAACTGTGGATGGAATCCTTAGAAATATGGATATTTCATACCTTAGGTGAATACTATTCCAATATGTTAGATACATGGAGTAAACATAGAGTTTACCATTACATGAGTGATATAAGTGGTTACTTTATAGGATTCAATAGAAGAATTTAGTGGTATTGGTTATATCGGATACTCCCGTAGTCACTCTTGAAATTATTTATATATCACCTTTGATGAGATAATCTCCCCATAAATGGAATTGATGGATTACTATATTGGGTCATTTTTTGATATTATTTTTTATAAAATGAGCATTATTTTATGATGTCGTGGGGATATGACAACCATGACAAATTATAAGCTTTGGGAATACCTATCATAGTTTCTTTATTTATTATAGACTATGTTTTTACTATATCAATTAGAAATATATCTTGGTTTATATATCCTACTTAGTCCTATGTAGTTGTTATGTGCTGGGTGTCCATTTAGGAACTCATGCCCATGTTTTTATTTATTTATCTATTATTCAACAGAAATTTTTCATATATGAAACATTTTTCATTATTTATCACAATAAATGATATTATCTAGATAACAATGGAAAAAATACTAATATTGTATCTTACAACTGTCTTAGGATTACTATAATACAAATGAATAATTTTCCATCATATATTTTGATAAATGTAATAACTAGCTTTAGATGCTTGATTTCTCATATAGAATAATGTATGGGTTGGTGGCCCATGACTATGCTCGAGGTTATTTTTAGAATTTTTTTAATTTTTTTTATATTCATGATATCTTGTGGTATATACCTATATCCCTTGTTTTATTTGAATTTTCACCTTTTATTGAATTGATATCATTATTGCTAAAATATATTTTTTATTCAGTATTTTCTTATTCACTAATGTTGTTCAATTTATTTACATTATTTTCAATTCTATATTTCGTTATTACTAATTCTTTCCCGAACCAACCCGGGTTGACCCTGAACCTATCACCCGAGCTGGCCTGCAACCTGGCCCAAGGGGCGTTCCTGATCCCCACGGGCGGGAAACTAGTGCCAGGCATCAAAACTAAACATGTTGGAATGATTTTCCCAATAAAAGGAAGAAAAATAAATTAATGAAAAATAAACAAAGAGAAAGAAAACTAGCAGTGGAAAGAAAAAAAGACTGCACATACCTCCATGTGACCACTTGGTCACCTCCAATAACTAACAGTCTACTTCACATGAGCAGACGAAAGAGGAACCTCATCCAAACAGCTAAACATGCATCTGAAAAGGTAAGATATGTGTGAGCATTAAAATGCTCAGTAGAAAATTCCCAATAATCAATTCTCATATGCATTTACATTAAATAAAAAAACATCAATTTCATGTTTTAAATACATTGTATAGAACTAGGGTTTTACAAATTTTCTTCTTTAAAAGAAAATAATGATCTATTACCCTTTATATTTTAAACTATGTTATTTTCCAAGGATGAAGCATTAAACTTTTTAGAAAAAGTGTGATAGTGAAGGGTAAAACATTTTAAAACCTTTTTTTCACACAATTTTAATGATCACTATTTCCCATTTTAATAAATAGATTCATCATACGCGAATGAAAAATCAATAATGATACAAGGGAAATGAAAAAAAACAAGCAAGAGAAATAATCCAAACAAAGCACCTCAATTATTTTCCACAGATAACTATGTGCCAATATACATGGGAAAACCTAGGAGATCGTGAATAGTCTAGAACATACTATACATGTGACTCATCCAGAAGGCATGACTACACTGGATGACGTCATAATGCCCTAACACCCAGTGTTTCCCTATATGGCCTAACCGAGGGGCCCAACCCCTAGCAGAGTGTCATCCATACTAGGGGCCACTATCCAGTGCGTAGTCTAATCTAGTGCAGAAATTGTTCACTAAAACAATGCTCGCTATGCTAGGTTCCCATGTTCAGACTTAAATGGGGATGAGCTAACAATGTTAAAAAAGTATCCAGTCATAAGTATATTCCTCAAACATAGTCAACACACCCAACAAAGTTACCCTCGAGTCACCCCAAGGAGTACATCCCTCCCCTTTCAACTATTCGATCATAGGAAAGTCCTACCCGGCCATCAATTCATAACATATAACTCACTCAAAGAAAGGGGAGACCACATCCAAGGAATGTTTTATTAAGATAACTAGTTTTACAAAAGTTCCAACTGGGTCTCACAAAATTTTCTCATGCCAAACCATTTCTTAAGGAATCACACACACGCCACATTGAAAACCAAAAATACACTTTGAAACCTATTTATGAAACATAAAATAACATTTTAAAAATAAAACACATTGATAAGGGCCATAGGAGAATTTCATCAGGCAATTGATGTGGAAACACAATCAAACCACTCCAATTCAAGACTGAAAATTTTATAACAGTTCTATATCAATAATTAATATTAATACTAGGTGAGAAATACAAGAAATAAATGATTCTTAAATTGAAAGGTTAATTCACAGGGATCCTACCACGAAGAAATAAGCGGACCAAGCTGAGACACTTCGGCTCTTGGGGCTTCCGATGAAATATGCTCACACTAGAAAATACATACATTCTCACACATATATATATACCTTAATCCATTGAAAATATTCCCCGTTCCATGGGGGAATATGTGAAAGAATGATATATATATATATATATGTGTGTGTGTGTGTGCACATACTTACTTATGTATGTGTGTGTGCACCACCAAGAAGCCACCCAAACATTAATTAATTATCCTAGAGGAACCAATATTATTTAGAAACCAATGGACCATTCACGAAATCAAGATCTAAAGAAACACTATTTTAATGTTATAAGTTTCAAACAAACCTTTACATATTCCACACCACAAATATATTTACCAAACAAAATTCAAAAGCCATTTTCCATAAACAAACCGCTATAAATTTCACCAAAAAAACATTTTTAAATTTATTTACCATTTATTATTCATTTCATGAAACCGCTTTGTAAAAACCCACTATCAATGCATTCGCATCTCAAGTTCCTTTGAAAACACATTCCACACATTTTGCATAATCCTAAAAACACTTCCATGAAGTAACTTAAAGAAGAACACATGAAAATATAACCATATCATTTAGAAAATCTTCTTTCAACACATACTCATGTCATAACACTTTCGAAACATATTTTTCACCACATAAAATTTCAATTTTCACTGTTTAAAACTCAAAGGACATGAACACATAGAAATAATTGGAGATTCACTTCGAAACAAAGTTTTAACAAATTATACTGTAAATAAGACATCACGACAAAATCACTTGGTTATTAAAACAAATATTGATCATTAGCATACACAAACACAAACAAGAAACATCTAAAAAAATAATTTTAGCATGCTATAACAATCCATAAACAACATAATGGTCTAATTAGATATATGATCAATCAGTGATTCAAGTATAAATAATATCTGAAGTAACTCAAGCACCAAAATAAATCTTCAGAAGAAGCAGAATACAGATTCATCTACTCAATGGTGCGTGATTGGGTCAAAACCTTTGGAGGAGGAAGAGTACACCCTGTAGAACCATTCACAACGCCTATTATCCATGAAAAATGAACTTAACATAGAACCAATACATTAGGATTCATTAAAAAACGAAAACCAAAAATAGGAATCACAAAACTGATTAATACTTGCTAGTAGGAAAATAGGGGGGTGAACACGCCGCAGCGACGAGGGGCGACTGCCGAAGGCGTTGCATGCCAAAGAGGAGTCCGGTCTGGGAGGTTTTTGCTGCAGGAGAGGGAGGCACCGAACAAATGAGGGTTAGACAAAAACTGCACATCGGAGAGGGTTGTCGTTGGATGGGTTGCATCTGTAGGGAAGGGTGTCATCGAATGCGGGTGGAGGGTGAGTGCAGGCTGGCACTAGGGGGTTCGGTTATCGAAGTTCTGAGCCGTAGCCGGAAGAGCCGAAACGGTGTGGGTGTGGGCTGCGAAGGTGGTGTGGCCACGAGATGGGAGAAGAGATGAGGGGAGTGGGGCTCGCACAACACAACAGGGAGGGGAGGTTTGGCCAAAGGGCGATGTCGATGCAAGGGGAATAAGGGTTGGGCCTGGACGCCCAGGTTGAGCGTGAGGGGGGAGAGGGTGCGCCGTGGATGCGGGAGAAAGAAGGTAGGCTAGGATTTTGATTAATTTTTTTAACCTACTAATTTAACTAAATAAATAATATTAAACTTAAAAACAAATTGATAATAAAAATAAAAATAAAATAATGCTACTAATAATAATAACAACCAACATAATAATAATATTATTATAAAAACAATAATAATATTATTATTATACACTAAAACATATTTTTCTTTCAAAAACACTATTTTATTTATAATATATATATATATATATATATTATTTTACATCACTTCACTTCACTTATAATTTACATAATTTATCTACCTGTTTTAGATGTCGGGAAACCACACGGCTCGTGTTCCGTCAAGTTTGTGATCGAGCGAGCTGCACTCGAACCGTGCCACCCAACACTAACCACCAACAAGGTCAAACTGCATATTGATGAAAAATTTTATAAGTTGTGCACAGTTCGCACGTCAAACCCGGTCAGTGTGTGAAAATTATCCCCACCATAGACACTTTCTTCCCCCAGAGACCCACGAAGTGAAAAAATATCCAAAGCTTGAGTTCGTGCCCAAACAAAGCCAAAAAGGAAAGTCAAGAGCCTCGGGATGACCATTCACTCCACAAGACACACCCAACCGGTCACGGAGAAACCATGTCATAAAATGTGGGGAGAACACAAGAGGGTTCTCTCCACCATAGGATCATGACTAACACTGAAACTTTAAAACCAATGCACACAAACCTGAGGAGGGGCTAACGCGGGAACTCCAAACCCGAACATACAGAATTCTCAACATGATTTGAGTGGGACCACTGAGACTTAAACAAAACACCACTACATTGCCAACAAACATATCGGGGATCCAAATGAATAAACTCCCTATAAAAACACTCATGGAACTATGACTTTCCCAAACTGATTTAAAACACCCAACAAATCCAAATCCGTTGGTACAAGAGAGACAACACTTCCACTAAAACCTAGAACACTTGGCATAAGGAAGAAACCCCCAACACTCACATATATAAATGATAACTAATGAAATAAGGACCAACCCCCAAAAGTTCCAAATACACATTTATGAAAAAAATGACTCTAGAGGCCACATTCAAAATAACTCGACTACTATAATCATGAAAGAATATGTTTATCGCAATATCACCACAAAAGGATGAACTTAAAACAACAGGAAAACAAGAACAAGGGAACCCTGAATTTCTATTTTCCAAGATGAAATATAAAGAACCATGTGAAGGTCTCACATGCCTCTAATGCCTTGACAGTGTGCGAGCTTCAACCTGAGACCTGAGGTTAGGGCTCTCATGGCTGAAGCATCTTATTCCTCACAGTCTGAAATGAGCATTCCCTAATCATAACTCCCTCCTCTAATGATGTTTCGTAAAGAACTACCCCTAGTGACCTGGATGGCCACAACGACATCAAGGCTTCATAGGGATGCGACAAGGCATCTTGGAATTCCCGTACCGGCCATTCTGATGGTACATCAGAAGGTTGTATGACAAACTAGAAGTCGACACCAATGAAAGGGATTCTTCATAAACAATATTCTCTCGGACACCCCGCTGAAAAAATAGGGAACACTTACGTACCCTGAATGCCACAAAAGATAAGAAAAAATGTACAGAAAACAAAATTGGGCACAACTCATTAACAAATTTTGAGATAATTTCTAGGTGGCATATTCAGAACAACATGAAAAGTAACAGGATCGATACCGGCATCAAGCCAAAACTCACTATGAAAAAAAAACCCTGAGCTCAGAGAGCCGGCCCAGAATTCCGAACAAGCTTAAACACAACTAAAAGCAACACCAGAAGCCAAGGGTAACAGACTCATAAATCAAACATATCCAAACACAGGAAAAATCCACTTTTCAAAATACCAAAACACACTTTTCAAGAAAAACAATGTCCTGAAATCATTTTTTTTCATTCGAATCCATTTTAGAAAAACCAAACCAAGCCTTAAATTCCAAAACCCCACCCATGGAATCCTATGAACCGTTGCATATGTCTTCATCCCTTTCCAATCAAATCAATCTTATATATGTTTCATTATGCACTTCACATATCTACCCGCACATATGCAGACAATCCTATGGAATAACAAAGGTCACACTTCCCATTCTGTTACTAAAACCAAATGTAAGCCAAAATTTTCCAAATCAAAACACTCTCTCTTTAAAAAACCCCACTTCACCAATTTCAAAAAAATGTAAAAGAAAATCCCTTTTTTACCAGTTTCAAAACCATTAGAGAAATAACCTTTTCAATTCAAAATCTCGATCATTTCCAAAAACACGTTAAAACAAACCAAAATCAAGATAATGCACAAAAAAAATAGATGACCAGAATGAGGAACTAGTGCTTATGCCCAACGAGGCAACATGGTAGTGGGACATGGCCCATGTATGATATAACTCCAGAAGACCTTGTACCAGGAACCTAGGCTCCACATGGGTCACTACTCCATGTGGGGTCACAACATGACACTGATTCATCTTTATTGTCAACCCTCAATCCCAAAAAAAGACAAAAGACCCAAAACCCAGACTACCCCAGATAACTCAGGTCTTGTCGCTAAAAATGTTGATCCGGAACCAAACCACAACCTACCTCCTGAGCTCCGATAGTCTTAATATCCTTCTACCAGACAACCTGAAACACAATAACCTCCCTCTAATGTCATTTTTTCACGAACCAACCTAGGTCAACCCTGAACCAGTCACCCAAGCCAGCACACGACATAGCCCAAGGGGAAATCCCAATCCCAATGGGTTGGAAACTAGTGTCGGGCATCGAAACCAAATAGGTGGGAATGATTTGGCCCGACAAAGTAAGACAAATAAATTAATGAATACAGTACAAAGAGAAATAAAACTAGCAGCGGAAAGAAAACAAGACTGCACATACCTCCATGTGACCTCTTGGTCACCTCCAATAACTAACAGTCTGCTTTGCATGGCCAGATGAAATAGGAACCTGAAACAAACAGCTAAACCTGCCTCTGAAAAGGTAAGATAGGCGTGAGCATTAAAATGCTCAGAAGAAAGGCCCAAACAATCAATTATCATATGATGTTATTTTAAATAAAAGATCCATCAAATTCAAGTTTAATATATAATGTATAGAACTAGGTTTTTACACATTTTCTTCTTTAAAAGAAAATAATGATCCATTTCCCTTCATATTTTAAACGTAGTTCTTTTCATAGGATGAATCTTTAACCTTTGTAGAGAAAGAGGGATAGTGTAGTGTAAAACATTTTAAAAACCTTTTTCCACAACCTTTTAAAGATCAATTTTTCCCATTTTAACAAATAGATTCATCAAACGTGAAGGCAAAATCAATAACCACACAAGGGTAATAGAAAAACAACAAGAAAGAGAAATCAACCTAACAAAGCACCTCAATCATCCTCCACAGATAACTAAGTGCCAATATACATGGGAAAACCTAGGAGGTCATGAATAGTATAAGACATACTATAAATGTTACTCATCCCGAATTCATGCCTACTCTCGATGATGTCATAACTCCCAAACACCCGGTGTTTCCCTACATGGCCTAACTGAGGGGCCCAATCCCCTGGCAGAGTGTCATCCGTACTATGGGCCACTAGCCAGTGCATAGTCTAGACTAGTGCAAAAATCGTTCACTAAAAATTCACTCAATATGCTAGGTTCCCATGTTCAGACTAATATGGGGGTGAGCTAACAATGTCAAACAAGTATCTAGTCATAAGTATATTCATCACAAAAACACAACAAACACAACAAAGTCACCCCTGAGTCACCCCAAGGAGTACGTCCTTCGCCATTCAACCATTCTTTCATAGGAATGTCTTACCCGGTGAACCTTCCATAACATATAACTCAATCAATGCAAGGGGGACCACATCCAAGGAGAGTTTTCATAAGATAAATATTTTTACAAAAGTGCCAACTAGGCCTCACATAATTATCAAATTCAAAACCCTTTCTTAAGGAATCACACACACGCCACTTTGAAAACAATAAATACACTTCAAAACCCATTTATGAAACTTAAAAAAATATTTTAAATCTAAAACACATTCACAAGGGCCAAAGGGGCATTTCATCAGGCAATTGATGTGGAAACACAATCAAACCAATACAATTAATGTCATAAAATTTTAATAACACGTCTATATCAATAATCAATAGTAAAACTAGGTGTGAAATGCATGAAATAAATGATTCTTAAATTTAATGGTTAATGCATAGAGATCCTACCTCAGAAAAAGAAGCGGACCAAGCTGAGACTCTTCAGCTTTTGGTGCTTCTGGCGAAAGACACTCACACTAGCATACACATACATTCTCACACAAATATATACACCGTTAATCCAATGAAGATATTCCTCGTGCCATGATGTAATATGTGTGAGGAAGATATATATATATATATACATGTTCATATACTTACCTATGTATGTGTGTGTGCACCACCAAGAATCCACCCAAGATTTAATTAATTATCTAAGAGGAACCAACTTTATTTAGAAAGCAATGGACCATTCAACAAATCAGGATATAAAGAAACACTATTTTAAAGTGACCAGTTTCAAACAAACCTTTATGTTTTCCACACCACAAATACATTTACCAAACACAAGTCATAATCCATTTTCCATAAAAAAACCTCTTTCAATTTCACAAAAAAAAACAATTTTCAAATGCATTTTCCAGTAATTAGTCATATCATGAATCCCGTTAGTAAAAACCCCACTATCAATGAATTCGCATCTCAAGTTCCTTTGAAAATACATTCCACGCATTTTTCATAATCCTAAAAACAATTCTGAGATGTACCTTAAAGAAGAACACATGAAAATAAAACTATATCATTTAGAAAGTCCTCTTTCACCACATACTCATGTTAGAACATTTTCGAAACATAATTTTCACCACATAAAATATCAAATTTCACTATTTAAAACCCAAATGACATGCACACATAGACATAATTGGAGATTCACATCAAAACATAATTGTAACAAATTATACTATAAGAAAACATCATGTCAAAATCACTAGGTGATTAAAAAAATTGAGTATTAGCATATACAAACATAAACAAGAAACACCTCAAAAACTAAGTTTAACATGCTATAACAATCCATAAACATCATAATGGACTAATTAGATATATCATCAAGTAGCCAATCAAGAAAAAATAAAACTTAAGGCAACACAAGCACCAAAAGAACGATTAGGAAGAGAAATAATGCAGGTTCATCTACCTCAAAGGCACATGATTGTGACAAAACCTTGGAAGGAGGAAAAGTACACCCCGCAGGACCTTTCAAAACACCTTGCATCCATGAAAAACGAACCGAACATAGACCCAATCCATTAATATTCGTTCAAAAAAGAAAACCCCAAATAGGAATAACAAAATAGATTAATACTTTCTGGTAGGAAAAGACGGGGGGGAGAACATGCCGTAGTTAGGAGGGGAAACTGCCAGAGGTGTTTCCTTCCGAAGAGGAGTCCGGCTGGGGAGGATTTTGCAGTTGGAGAGGGAGGCTCCGAATAGAGGAGGGTTTGGACAGAACTGTGCATCAGAGAGGATTGTCATTGGATGATGTTGTGTTGGCATGGAAGGGTGTCATCGGATGCTGGTGGAGGGAGATCACGGGCTGGTGCTAGGGGGTTCGGCAGCCGATGGTCGAAGCTGCTGCCGGATGAGCCGATGCAGGGTGGGTGAGGGCTGCAGAGCCGGTGTGACCACGAGAGTGGAGAAGACAGGATGGGAGTGGGGCTCACGTAGCACAACAGGGAGGGGAGGTCTGGCTGAAGGGAGATGCCAACGCAAGGGGATGAATGGTTAGTCCTGGTCGCGCAGGTCGAGCGCGAGGGGGGAGAGGGTGCGTCGTGGATGGGGGAGAACGAAGGTAGGCTAGGGTTATGATTAATTTTTTTTAACCTAATACATTATCCATATCAATAATATTAATATTTAAAACAAATTGATAATAATAATAATATGAAAATAATACTACTCATAAAAATAAAAACCAAAATAATAATAATATTATTATTAAAAGAATAATATTATTATAATTATATGAATAAATATTTTTTTCTTTCTAAAACACTATTTTATTTATAATATATATATATATATATATTATTTTACAACATTTCACATAACATTTAATTAAATTAATTAATTTACATGTTTTGGATGTCGAAAAACCACACGGCTCACGTGCCCTCAAGTGAGCTGTCGAGCGAGCTGCAGTCGAACTGGGCCACCCAGCACTAACCACCTACAAGGTCAAACTGTGTATTGATGCACAATTTTATAAGTTTTTAGCAAGTCCCATGTCATACCCAGTCAGGGTGTGGAAAATTCTATTATTAATAAATTGAATCTTCTATTTTACTCAATCTAATGATTAATATAATAGTATCCACACTAACATACTCAATACCCTCCTTACTAGTAGGAATCCTATGGCATTTAGGGATGCACTGTTGAGGTCTTATAGCCACTTTCTCGAGCCAGTGGTATGTATCACCAAGGGAGGGAAGCTAAAAAGTGGTATGATATATAATTTGTTTAATTATTGGGTTAGATAGAAGACTAAGAATATTGGAATTTGGTAATTATCCAAGGAATTAGTGTAGATACTGCATGTATAGGGGAAACACAAATTTCATGGGATGGGTGAATGAAATTATTCATTCTCTAGTATAGTCTTATGTGTTTCACCATTGGGTGACACACATGATTTGTGTTGTTTCAATTGTTGATATTTTTTATTATGGAGTTTTCACCTTAGACTGATGATATTATTGAATCTACACTCCTTCCTCATAATCATAACACAAGATCTAAAATTTCATGCATTATGGAATGAAATATCAATTTTTCATGGGTACAATGATTGTATTTTCATTCTTGATGGTTACATATTGAAATAGGATATATTTTCTTATAGGACTAAAAAACATAAAGGACACTTTATGTCCTTAGTTTAACATTACAGCGTACAAATAAATAGGTTATAGAATAAAACTTATTTACATAGATATGGAATGTTGATCCATGGAACATTGGTCCCATGGTCGGAATACTATTTTGGTTAGGGTCTTGTGGATTCCATATTTCATATTTATTTGGTGTATAGGACCTTATAAATTGGGAATGTGTATCTTTAAAATTCAACCATTTAATAAGAAGATAAATACAAAAGTTATTAAAACTTAATACAAAAATTTATATGAATATATAACTTTATATAAAAATTGTGACACTTGGAACCCGTACCAACATAGTATTGGGTAGTATGTTGTGTCTCTTATGATCCATCTAAAATTTTTTCATACAAACCAAGCCTTTTCATAGGATCAATTATAGAGGTTCATTTTGTTTTTATAAGTCACTATATCTTTACATTATTTATAGATTTACTTTCTTATTATGAATTCAATCTAAGGCATGCGCATAGAAATTGTAGATCTATACTAGCGTGATGACCTCATGAGGTATGAAATCCGAGTGGAAAAGAGAATACTCTGGTGGGGGAGGGCCTGGAGCCACCCATGATAAATCTTGTAGTTCCAAATTAGGAACCTCTCGTGGATCTTCCAAAAATTGACAATTCTATGTTCTGTGAAAATTTTCTGTGGTTTATATAGTCAATTCACAGTTCTCTCTAGTGTACTACTACTATGGAAGACAAGACTCATGAATTTTAGTAGCATAAACATCCAATCATTTTTGTGGAATTAAAATCTAATGGTGTTGATTAATGGTTATAATCCGTGTTTTTTTATCTTAATCCATCTTTAGAATCTTACACAGTGATCATTCAAGATATTTAAATACAAGTAATGTGGTTCTGACAAGAAAGTGTGGGAAATCATATCATAGGATATGAATCATTAGGGAATGATCTGGGCTGACATATAGATATATTTATAAGATCAATTGTTCCCATATACTCTTAGGGAGGATCACACCAAGGTGTTTATTTTTCTACAAGAGATCACTAATGTAATGAATTAATATTAAACTTTCTTCAACAAGTATTAGTGTTTCTCTCCATCTTCAACTGGTTCTGGGTTGATAAATACAAGTAGGTTAGTGAATGCGCATGGATACATTGTACAATTTTTTGTTAACATTTCTACTTTTACACCTTTATATAAAAATTGAACCAGTCCCTAATTACAAAATTTAATCATAGAGTGGATGGAAGTGTGAGACAGGGTGGTTCTGTTTCGAGGATGGGTGACAGTTCATCTAGAAGTAGGAATAATCATTTAAAGGTTACATGTGGGGGTGCTAGCAGCCTAGTGAAACAAATGGAGAGCTCTATATTGTGTCACTAGTGTGATCGTTTAGGCCATAATAAGATTTTGTGAATGAAAACTCAGATAGAATTTTAATCTTGTAGTAGGATAGGTCACTATCAAAACCTATACTAATATTTTTCTAAAAAATACAATGAGAGTAGATAGTTATTTACACCACTATTAGGCATAGGATACATGAATCCATGTCATGTGGGGAATTGTTCATTCACTAATAGATCAGGCTATGTTAGAGGTGTCCATGGTTGTGGTAGTTAGTCCCTAGATTCTCAGCATTAGTAGTGCACATTTTCACTAGAATATAAATCAATATAATAGTTCCATGGGTCATTTAATTTTTATTCTATGAATCTAGTGCCTAATGATAACATTACTAGTCCATAAATGTTTATAGGTTCCATTATCATATCCTTTAATAATGTTTTCCCCTTTTTAATAGAGGTGAATTGTACTATTTTATATCTGTGGTGCTTATAGAATTTTTGGGCCTCAAATGTGAGTACTCTAGGAGAATAATGACCCTGGAAACTACATTAGGGGTCTGATCAGATTTAATATAGTAAATATAAGAGTCCCCCCTTGATATAGGTGAGTACGATTTCTTCAAGATTATCTTCATCCATGAGATGACTGGTACTAATGTCATTATTATGATAGACATGGTCATTTGTTATCATGCCAAAAGGGATTTTTATCACCACAAATTGTCATTCACATCAACCTAGGGAATCACATATATCCATAATGGATAATGAGATATTCGGGAATGTTGGAATGAACCAATGAATATTGGGATAGGGGGAGTGACAACATAGATCACTTGTCTCGTCAAGGGCGATCATGGAATGAATTTAGTTGAGTTACCTCCTATTGTAGATCATTGTAAAAATGTATTCCCTAAGGATTTCTCATGACTAACTCTTAAGAGAGGCTAATTTCACTATCAATTATTTTCCCGGTGAATCAGATGTGTCAATTACTCTATATTGGATGGAATATATTGAGTTATATGAACAAAAAGGTATCTTGAAGATCATAAAGATATGTTTTTATTTGAACAATCACATAACCATGGGGCTCACATGTCCTTTTCACCAAGAATTCATATGATATCTGTAGATTATTTAGTAATTAACATTAACTAAACCAACTTATAATATTGAATCCCAGTATCCACTTTCTCGAATTGATGAACTCTTTGACCTGCTATGATGGGAAACAATTTTCTTTTGTATCGATTAGAGGTAAAGCTACCACCAGGTGAAGGTTAGTGAAGCAGTCTTATGAAGTAAAGTGTTTTTGAGAAAGTATGTATTGTATGTGTATTTGAATATTATATTTAGTCTAAATAATGTTCTACTTGTCATCATGGATTTAGTGAATTATTTTTTCCAACCATATTATGATTTCTTTTTAGTGGTCTTTGTAAATGACATCTTCGTGTAGGTGTTCACCAGAAACCACTATTCCAACCATCTTCATATTGTTCAAAGAAAACTATGATAAAACCATCTATATATGAACCTAAATAAATTCAATTTTCGATCAGTATAGATCAATTTTTATGACATATAATTTTAAAACTATGTGTATTTATTGAGCATGATAAGGTGAGAATTGTGGATTCCCAGGATCCTCCCATAAAATTAATCAAAATATGAAACATTGTTCGGATTTTCGGCTATTAAAAGTTCCTAATTTATGACTTCAATTGCCTATAAGAACTGCCTATAGATTTGACCAAGAAGAGTGTGAAATTATACTAGACTGATAATTTTGAGGTACCTTTCAGTAGTTAAATAGAAGAATGACCTCAATAATGATCCTGATTTTTGTTCATCTGGGTAAACATTATATTGGTTGATATAATTCACTAAATATTACTAAAATAGCTATTCTGAGGTAAGGTGGTTGGGTTTTATTGTATGGATCCCACTAGTTAATACCTCATGGGAGGAACTATCATACACATGACCTTAATATGGAATTCATTGATCATTCCAGACATTGTTGGAGGCACTGACGAGTAGTTAATTGTTTATATGGACCAAAAGAATATCCAATACATCTAATCATATTGGGACATGAATATTATGTAGTGTGTGTGGATGTAATACTTGAAATTGTTCAATTTATTACTTGATCAGATTCTTAGAATTAGAAATTCCATATTATTATCCTCGTGATTAAAAAATCATATTCAGTCCATCATAGAGGATACTAATGTGTGACATTAAAATTCATATTCGGTAGTATTCATTTGGATGTTCTAGAAAACAAGAGATGAATTCCGTACTAGCTCTAGTAGTGATTCTCACCCTTGATGAGTGGGTTTAGATGAGGTAGATGTCTAATTCTGGGGACCTTATCATGATGGAGAGCATCACATGTGAGATCTCACGTAGGTGTTGGGTTGTTGATGGATATGTGTCTATACTCCTCTAAGGCCATGTTTGGGTTGTTTATGATATACATGTAGAGTTGCTGAACGAATTACATGCTTCTATTTGGTACCTTCATCCTTACAATACCAAAATTTAAAGAGAACTATTTCATCAGTATTGGTTTCCATGAATTATGTGATAGATAGCCAGTATTATCACTAGGTGTTTCACCTATCAACAGTTGAAAATAGAGAATATATGACCATCTATAATTCAATATCCTATATCCATTCTTGATTTGAAATGGAATGATGTAAACAAATTTTTCATGAAGGTCTGGTTGAGATCCCCTTGAGATAATGATGTGGTATGAGTGATAGTAAATAGGTTGACCATGGTTGCACACTATTTTCTTATTTTGGAATCCTACTCTATTGATGAGGTGGGATATAAATACATAAAATAGATAGTGTTCCTAGACTGTGTTCCCCATTTTATCATTTTTAAGGTGATTCCAGTTTCAATATATTGTTTTGGAATGGTTTGTAGAAGGTAATGGGATCTCTGTTGCTAGTGAGTACAATATATCACTCATAGACTAACGAGAAGTCCAGGAAAATGGGTCAGGTTTTAGAGGTCATGATCTAGGACTACAACCATGATTTTCGAGGTTCATTGGAAAAGCATATTTCTCTATTGGAATTTTATTACAATCTGTCGGGCCCTTCAAGATCATGTAGAGAGTTGGGTTGGTTGCCTATAGATTATTATAACCTAAGATGTAGCATTCCATTATTGATGTATTCTTCTTATGAAATCTTTTCTGATATCATTACGACATGTTTTATTTATTTGACCCTACAGATATCGATATAGAAACAGATATGTCCTTCGATGAGCATCTGATACATATCTTTGATCAAAACCTAAAGGATTTATGAGTAAGTTCAGTTATTATGGTCTAATGGATATGGAAGTGTAGAAACACATTATGATGATTCATGGGAGTGGGAGGTTGATGTACATTTGAAGTGTTTATAAAATATCTTGGAAGATGTCTTACCACCATCAGATGGGAAACTTAGGGATGCATTTTCTTAAAGAGGAAAGGTTGTAAGTTCATAGATTTTATCAGACGTATGAACAATTAGTTTTGAGTATAATTTTTTTTGACTTATATTTTTTCCGAATTGATTCACATAGGATAATATGTTTTATTTGGATTTTTTGGAGCATGAAATCCCTTAAATTTGGAAAAAAAATAGGGACACATGATTAGTATACGTTTTGAATCTTAGACCACATGATGTGTACCAATCATGTGGGGTGAGGGAGACAAGAATAAGGGACGACATGGTTTTTCTTCAATGTAAAACTCCAGGAATAGGGTTTTATAGTGCTTCATAGTTTTGGGAAAGATTCTACTTGCACTGTTGGCACACAGTTTTTCCAACTGTGCCGCTAAACTGTGCACCCATTTTTTGAAGATGAAATGAAGAATTTAAATCAATGAATTTTTTAATCCACCATATTCTTCCTCTCATGTTCATGAATGGTATTTGACATCCCACTTAATTATTGAACCTTGTTCCTCTCCTCTTAGATCGTATGATGACTCCTTCACCAAAAACTGAATCTATCAATATCAGAATCAAGTAAAAGTGAGAGATAATCCCTATCAACCCCTCAATTCTATTTCTATGTTATTCCATAATTTTATAATATTTAGGAGATAATGATATTTAACTATTTTCTAGGTGTTATATTATATCATAGGTTTCTTAAATTATAGATAAATCAATAATTTGAAATGATATGGGTTGATGGGTACTACTGCGGTATATGTTGTATTGGCCTTTTTCTCTTGTTTGGTCTCATTTTAAATTACACGTCATTATCACAAATTTCATAACAGTTTAGTGACACATAAAATATGATTTATAAATTAAAATTACTAGTTCCTCAAGTCTTATGTGACCGTAACATATAAAAAATCCAACCATGGCTTTTTTCCATAACATTGATCACCCATTTTTGTGTTCCCACCTAAGTATCCTAATTTTCCTATGAATTATATTTTGGACCACATGTGTCTACGAGCTGAACCATATTAATTCCATAAATTTATACATTGAATTATGATAAATTGTGGGCCTTGGGATATACCCCTAAGCCTTGTGGTTAAGAAATTAACCCAATGAATTGTTCTTACCCTTATTCCACATAAAAAATGTTTATGTGTTCTGATACATTTTCTTTTCCATTTAATTTTCCTTATTGATTATATAAAATTGATAATGATTATTAAATTTTGCATCATGATAAATCATTAAATCATAGAGACTATGAGTTTTCCCAATTCCCTGTGATTAATTACTTGTTCCATGATTGATATAAATTATTAAATGTTTTGGCTTTTTTGCTTTAGAATGTGATATGCAAAATCATATTGATGTATAGCCTTTATCTGGTGATGTGTGATTTGGTTTCTATATTCACTTTATAGCTGATATGGGTGAACACATGTACTAATTTAAGGATTCAATGGATTGGATAACTTCTTTGTATGGATATACTTGATTGCTCTAGAAATATTCTCTGGCTTCACTTGTCCCTCGGTGGATTATTTTATATTCATGTGTGAAACTGGTTCCATAGGGGAGAAACTATGGATGAAATCTAAACAAATATGGACACACCATGCCTTGGGTAAAAATCGTTACCCTAGGAATTATACTTAGTATGGCCTCAGAGTTCACCATTCCACGATTGATATAAGGAACACCATTATGTGTTTCTTTGGATAAAATTAGTGGTATTGGTTAAATTGGAGAACATGATAGTCAACCTTTTAATTCATTATAGATCAGCTTGGTCGGACTCCAATCTGTATAATTGGATTGGACAAATATATTTATTTTGTAATTTGTGGTGTTCATAATTTATATTATAGGCATTCATATATAATGTTATGCGGATGTGACCACCAATCCAATGCACAATCTTGGTGTATTCCGATCCTGGTTGTTTCACTAATGATAACCTCTTTCTTACAAAATCACTTGTTTAGGTACCCTATTTCAGACATCTAGATTATGAAAAGGAATGTGGTTCTATTTGAATGTCTATTTATTATTCTAATAAAGAACTGTTTATTTATTATATACCCTACATTTATTATTTATGGAACACTGTTCCATTAATTATCTGAAAAATTGAATGATCTAGAAACCATTTGTGGTGGATTAATGAGAACTTATCTCACACTTTAATTGGGATGTGTATGGTACCCACGATGATATTACGATCGTAGGTTTGGATAATGAGATGAAGCCAATATTTTATTCTTGATAATAGTTCTAGACTAGAGTATGTGGTGGATTACCGATCCTATGCTTGAGATACCTATTTTAAATGTTTTTTTCTATATTCGGGCTAGAATGTTGTATATGCATTTATCCCTTGTTCTGTGTGTAATTTAACATATTTATATTATTTTCATCATTTTAATTGACATCAATTATTTATTCATCTTCCTCTTACTCACCTATATTTCATGTTTTTTTCATTAATTCATTTTCTAGGTGTTTCTTATTTCTACTCATGTTGTATATCAACTATATTTGATATTGTTCCCACTCTGATATTTTATGGAAGATTCTTCCCACATACACACTCGAAGACCTCACTTTTGATCAACATATTATAGATTTTGGGGAGGCATGCTTCAGGTCTTGTGACCATCATATCAGTTAACTATTAAGTTTCTCATTAGGAGGGATGATATAAAGATAAGTCGACATTTCTTATTGGTAGAATCATCATAACCTCGAATGAAACATTGAAAATGAAATGCAGAGAATCATGACTAATAGTACAAAAACAGTGTTCAATGATTATTTTACCCATAATTAGATATAGGCATTTGTTTTTTCTAGAAATAAGGATACTTGGTTTAACAAAAAAATCATAAAAATAAGTGTATATTGGATTGTTTTTTGTCCAATAATTTTGGTATTGATTCGCTCCCTCAATACTTCAACACAAATATCAGTAACTAATTGTTGGAAACCTCTCATATTATATTTCATTTTAGACTCAATGTAGTATAGTAAAACAATTATTTTTTTATTGTGTTCGGTTTAGGATAATGGTTTCATATAGGTTTTTAGGATCTATTGGTGTTAACCAATGTGGGGATAATTATTGACCGAAAAAACCCATTCCAAAAGGATGAAGAAGGAATTACATGGAGGAAAATATTGAATTCCAAACAATGATGGTAGTATTGAATAAATAAAATAATATGTTTAATGGACAGTGGGTAGAATTCTTAAAACATTAGATAATGACAATTTTTATAAAATGGAGAGTATGAAAACCCACCAACTGGGAAGGTACTAAAAATTTAAAAATATAAAAGATAATGTATAAAATCTAAGAAAATTCAAGAATATAATACTTTTCAATAAATTTTAATTTTTTTCATTTCATTTATAGTTATACATACTAATATGTGTTTAAACACAAATAACCATTTGTAAAATTAATTTATTTAATAAAAAATTTATTGAACATAAATAAAAATTTATTTTGTAAACATACAATTATAGATTTATATTCAAATTAAGTAAATGATTTAATAAAAAAATATTGAATATATTATTTAAAATGTGAAACTAAATTCTATTTTGAAATCTATTTCCTATAATATGCTTTTTAGTAATAGACGTATAACTAAAATTATTTTTTAGAAGTCCTATTGTATGAAATATTTCAGTTTTGTACTTCAATAATAATATTTGTGCGAAAATATTAATTCAATTTTAAATGTAAATAAATATATTTTATTAAATTGATATGAAATTTCTTTAGGGAAATATAGAATTAATTATATTTCTATGTGAATATTTTTTATTATTTTTGTAAATCTCTTTCTGTAAATTTTTTATAATAATAGAAATTTAAATGACGGTTAATAAAATTTTGTTAGTATGACATAAATGTTATTGATAATATAATAGTAAAAAAGTATTAAAAGTATTGATTTGAAAAATATATATACTAATGGAAATCCAAGAAAAAATTTATGTAATAAATAATTAAATGAAAAAATAACAATTATAAACGAGGGTAAATATGATTATATTTCAAATTTTTAGATGATAAAAATTAATATATATTTATAAAAAACTAGGCCAACAATACATTCCTACTTATCCAACTCAACCATGAAATTGTGGGTGACATGCACAACCCCGCATGGGAGATGACCTAAAAATACAATAAGGGGGATTGTTATAATGGTATTTAATATCACCCAATGTGTGTTTATAGAACATGTTGGGTTCCCAATTCCACCCAATGGGTCTTATCAGTAGTGTGGAGTGCATCTGTGTATGTGTTTCAAGGTTATGATCACCCAATTACATGGAATGGTGTGTTGTAGAGAGAGCATGAAAGTTTTAGAAGTTCCCAAATAAAATTTAATGTTTAACATGGGATGCACTGGTGTGTGAATTGTACAAATGAGTTGCATACACACATTTATATCATGGTGTTTTGATCACCAGTAGTATAGCAATCCAATTTCTCAAAATCATCATCTTCCTCAATGATCGAACACCTAGTGTTTTTTCTCCATCCCCCATATTCCATATATGATCATCATTTTATTCTTCCTATTCTTATTTCAATGAAACATATCACCCATAGGTGTGACCTATGATGACTCCAGAACTATATTACCCTTAAACCATTATTGTTTTACTTTTTTGACAAGAATAAGACCCTCAATACAACCGATAGTAGTCTAGATCTATTCGATTTTTTTGGTTATAAAAATAGAAAATTAAAATTCAGTCCTTCTTATGAAAGCTTATTAAAGTATAAATAAATAGGTTTTACATATGTATATATTATTATAATAGCCATGTTCATACTAAAGTAATAAAAAAACAAATTTTCATAGGTTTTTAGGTTCTTTATGTTTCTCAATAACATCAGTGAACTATGTATATATATTTTTAAACAATAATGTAAAACAAATAATTTTAAGGACATCGAGAGAAATCTATTCATTTTTTTATCCCTAATATCATGAAATTCCATTGGGATATATTATCTTTTATTATATATATATAAATATTTATATCTAAATTTACAAATGTATTTAACTAAAAATAATGTTATCTCAATTATAAATCATTGAATTCACTATAAGACAGGAGCTAAACCTCTATAATGATTTGAGCTACGGTATAATGTATTAATTTTCATTGTTTTCAAATTCAGAATTATTCTAGGAAAAAACTTTCATTAAAACAATATCCATGCACAATAAATGTATTACCATATAGAGACATTCTATACATATAAAAATCCTCTTCACCCATCGATAAACCCAAAATAATACCCATGTTATCTCATTTTGTCTTATTATATATTATCATCTCCATGATTTGGTAGTGAAGTGTACCATTCTCTAGTTTTTATTTTGATGTTGATTTCATGTAAGGGAATATACTATTATTTAACGAAACATGTATTTTTTTAAAATCAATCTATAAGGGTGAATTATTTTTTACAAAATTTTTATTCTAAGGTAAGGAATATATATTTTCAAAAACAAATCCAGGTTTATTTTCAACACCTCATTAAGTAAGGGGACCTGAATTAATAAAATATTCTATATATTTTTTCAAAAAACTATTTTTTCATGGAATTATAAATTTTTATATAAATTTTTATATCCACGATTGATTTAATGTTTCTGATCGTGATTTATTAATATTTTATATTTTGGTAAGAAATTACGCTGTTTTTAAACATATTTTAATTTTATCTAAAATCCATGTTATTTGGAAAATGATTTTCCTATTTTTTTTTAAAATTCCAACCTTGGATGAAAATACTTTATTTTTATTTAGAAATATTTTCAAATGAGAATATTTCAATAATTTAATTTAATAACTTCATGATGGTTTTAAGGTTATCAGTATATTTTAATGTTATCATTTTAGGAAAAAATGATCTTTCGAATTTATGGATGTTGAAAATATGTATAAGTATGGTAATGCACCATGTATGTCATTAAAATTCTTTTCATGTCTAATTTTTTTATTCTCTATATTTATGATGTGTATGAATGTTTTATACATTATAAAAATATGGAATTTTTCCTGTTAATGAGATAAATTATAATAATTATGCATTTTTCTCTTATAAAAATTAATTACATATATGTAATATGTTATAAATGTGGTTTTATTTAAATTTTCATCATAAAGGTATAATTTTAAGAAATTTAAAAAAAATTGGCACATGGTTATCAAATGTGATTATAGTGAATGTAGAGTCATGAACATATGACATAAAGGGGAAATATTTATAAAATTGATTGTGTTTGTTGCCTAATATATTTAATAAGGGATTATATCTAACATTTCATTCCAAATCTATTTATTATTTTCAAATAAAATTTCTAAATCATTAAGGGGGAATCGATGTTTTTTCAAATATACGATATTTTTAAATTAAATGTGTTTACAATAGTTATATATATTTTAATATTTTATTCAAAAGTATCACCAATCTGTTAAATACCTCAGATCTATATTTTAGAAAAATATTTACCAAACATTGTTTAATTTTTTTCAAATAAAATGTTTTCAAAATAATTTTTAAATTGTATTGATAAAAATGATTTTAGTTCTGTTATGAAAACACATACATGTGAATTTTATACATTCCCTTCATTTTAAATATATTTTACATAAATTTAGTATAAGTTTAAAGGGTCTCTTATTTTCATTTTAGGAGTAACATCAATTGAATCTAATATTATATTTTATTTATAGGTATTGTAAACTTGAATATATTTAAAGGAATTGATTAAAAAAATTATATATATAGTTTTGGTATATATATTTATGTTTTAATCATTACATATTCAATAATAAATTGTATTTTGGATTTTTTTTCATGAAATATGAATTTAAGACTCAATGGAATAATATTCATAATTAGTTATAAAAAATATTTAAAAATCAACAATGGAGCTCATGATAGGTATTCCATAATAATAGAATCCATGTGAACCCATAATTTGATATATGAATATATACATTATTTGTAGATATTATGACACATGTACACACATTAGAAATCATGATATTTTCAAAATTAGAATTATGTTGATGGTGAATCAATTACATGATTTTCATAATTTATCCAACATGAAATGTTCAACCCTTCACCATAAAAATGATTCATTCCATGTATTTTGTTTAATTGATGATTTTCTAAAGGAGGCTATGGATATTAATTAAATTATTTGAATTCTAGTTTCACATGATATAAATGCCAAGAAATAAGAAACTTAAATTAATTACATGACATTAATACTTTAAAGGTCACGTACTTTTCAATCATATGTATATTTGAGCACCTCCTCCACGTATATAATTTTCACAACTAGGTCTTTTTATACATTTTTATTTTCCATTCACATATTTTTTTCATCTATTTTCATTAAAACATATTCCAATTAATTTATTACTGATTATGTTAATATCCCAAATTTTATTTTCATTATGCATATGTTTTTTTCAATATGATGATTCAACCCTAGTTTTCTATAATGTTTTCTGTTCAAAATCAGAGATTTTGATTTCTTTATACTTTAATCATTAAATATATGTTTTCTAATTAACATAGAATTATTTAATTAAGGGTTTTTTGTTTTTAAATTGTCTTATTATTAGGGAAGGTGTGATTTTCACCTTCTCATTTCTATTTATCATTGTCATTCTAGTTTAATTCGCTTAGGATCATGGGTTGAGAGTATGGGTGGTATGAACCTAATGAGTATTTGAAATAAAATTTAGTAACCCTATGATATTTTACAATGGTTAGAAAAATGTCAATATGATTCAATTCAATATATATGGACCATTATAAATGCAATCACAATACCTTAAACTATATGTAGTTAATTTCACTATAACCAATAATCTATTATTCATTATGCCCAAATTCTAATATTCCTAGTTATATTTTGTCTAATAATCAATTCCATATAGTTGTATACATATTAGGATGATCCAATTGTTTGTGCCAAGATCATTTGTCAATTTTTTCAATTATTTTCATTCAATTACATAAGTCCATCCCCATTTACAATAAGGTATCCATTTTCCAATACCCTAAAATTGACCACTGACACTTCTACTTATCTATTTTAAACCCTATGATACATAGATCTCAGAAACCAAAATCCAAATAGTGAAAATGATGAATCATACTGAAAAGGTTCTTACTTATGGGTTTCTTATCAGCGAGATGTCTCTGTGGGTTCATCCTAGGACTAAAACATAAATATTTCAAATTATATAAGCACAGTTTTGGATATACATGTCATATATGACCAAACTCAGGGGAATTGATGATTTTTTCTGGATTCATCAAGAATATTTCTAATCCAACAAATCATAGATCACAAATATTATTATATTTATATAAGGAATGTGTACTTTCATTTACTTATGATAAAAATGACAACACACACCATGTTTTAGAAAAATAGTTGAGAGAGTTGTTCTATGGATGTTATTGTTTTTACGAATTCAATAGTTTAGAAGAAATTGGATATTATGATGTTTTCAGATAAAATAATATTTTTTTATGTTTTATGAATGTGAATGTACAAAAAATTATATGTAGATTGAAATTTGTATGATCTTATTTTTCTTAAATTATATGGATTCAAATTAATAATATGTATATATATTAGAATATAATTATGAGGGTACAACATCTGTAGTAGAGAGTGGGATGGGGGTAGAGAATGGAACATCTATAAAATATATAACAGGTATTTATTTTTTATAAAATAACATTCATTATTTTATTTCATAATTTAAATAGACATATAAGTGTTTCAATGATGAAAAACATTAATAAAATAGTTTTCATTAATCAAAAAATGATTTGATTGTAAATTAATATTCATGTTATCAAAATACTTTATTTTACTTAATTATTAATAATTTAAATATTATAATTAATAAATCTACAATATATTACTTATAAAGAGTAATAAAATGGATCTTTTGGATGTTATTTCATAAATTATGAACTTTTATTATTAGTAGTATTATTAAAATGATTATTTCAAAGTACCATCATATGAATAAGTATATTGTTTTGTTTAATGTAAAATATTTTTAAAATATAAAATATATTGTACATGTAAATATACATAATGTTTTGTTTTCAACAAAATTCATTTTTCAAAATTTTAAATATATTATAGTTATATGTGAATAATTTAAATTATTTGTTAGGAAAGTTAATTATTATTAATTTCTAATAAAATTAATTAAAATTACAATTACTAAAATTTTATTAAAAAGATAATAATATTGGTAGTAATATAACAAGTAAAACTAATATAAAAGTCCTTATTACCAAAATTATAATACTAATATAAATATAAGTAAAAATTAATTGTAGAAATAATTTAATGTACCAAAAAAAATTTAAATGACCAAATATATGATCATTTTTAATAATGTTTTTAGTAAATTTGAATTTAAATATATGTATAAAAATGCACCAACTATGTGAAGAATCGAAGACAAATCAATTATTCAATTCTGGGAGAAAGTCATTCCATATGTTGAAGTTGGTTGGGTAATCCTGACAGACATCAGGTGGGGGTGGGCATTAATAACACTCAAAGAGAGAATAAATAAGTGGGGTGTACCATTGATGTTGCTAGGAGGAGTCATTCATGGGTGGCTGATGCTGACCAGTATGATGTGGGATGTTGAACCGTGGAAGGGGCCCACTATGGGTGAGTTCATAGGCGGTTGGCGGGCCCCTGGTCGTTGCACCCGTAGAAGGGTGTAGGTGCGATGGGGCGGAGGGGTTGGAAACCGGAGGGTGGGGTGAAGTGGAGACTGACCTAGATGGGAGGAGGGGCTAGAGCCACATAAAGCCACTACAAGATGGTGGTCAGAGCTAATCTGGTGTGCGATGGCAGGGCGCATGCATGAGCCTGGTGTGGGAGGGAATTTGTGGGTGTGTGTCCTTCTTTTGATCCCACGATTCCATGGAATGATGTGATTATGAGAGTTTTTTATTAATATATATGTTCATGGTCATTTTAATGTTCGATGTGGGGAAAACTTGTTTGGATTCTGTTCACCTAACCAAAAAATAATCATTTATAACATAGCCATCAAATTGGTCAAATCCCATCCATTCAATCTCTTGGACCATTATCTTTCTTATATTGTGAACGTGTACTGCTCTTCTCTTTCCTTAATAATATAGATATAAAACATGTATTGTTCTGCCTATTCTTATTTCAAAACAATATGTCACTAGTACGTATAACCTATGAATAGTATTGATATATACTACTCATCCCCAATTATCATTTTCATTCAATGGAAAAACTGAAATCCCCAGTACATATGAAAAGAGGGTGGGGCCATTAGATGTTTTCCTCCATAATGGTCGATAAGGATGAGAAAGTCCTTTTTAAGGAATCTTGGTAATGTAAAAAAATTGTATAAAAATATATTTATATTAATTACTAATGAGTACAATACCATGTAATAAACAAATAAAATTATTTTAGGATTTGATGCTTGTTGAGTTCCTTTAGGACAAAAACGAGATAAGTAATTATATATATTTGTATTTATAAATATGTACAATAAAATGAATTTAATATTTATCAATCCAAGGATAACCATCTATTCATTTTGAAACCCAAATATTTTATCATTCATTGATTATATATCAATGATGGGGATATATATATAAATTATATTTGTATTCAAATAAAATTAATTGAATTTCCCATATAAATCCTATATCACTCGACAATCTAGGACTCCACACCCCATGAAACATCTAGCCCTGTTAAACAGTATTAATTTCCATGTAATTGAACATAAATTTTACACTAGTAAGCATGTTTCTAAAAATACATTCATATTTATTGAATGAATTATAATATAAAAATAGATATAAATATAGAAACCATGTACAAGAATCATGGTAACAAAACATCAAACCATGTTATATCCTTCCATATTATTTCATACATTCAATTGAAAACACTGGCAGGGAAATTCATCCTAATCTAATTAGATAATGGTATTTATTTCGGTTAAGGGAGTCTACTTAACTATTAATATTTATATATTGTAAAACCCTTATATAATGGTGATTTTTTTTTGAATAATCCCCAATTAAATATAAGGTAGAATTTATTTCCAAAAATATTATATTCTGGGTTAATTTTTAAAAACATCATCATCTAAGGGGACCTGTTTAAATAAAATTTTCAATATAGTATTCAGAAAACCAAATTTATAGGGTTATATTAATTTTATTTTGAAATTATCATATCCTTTACTGTTTACTATATTATAGGTGTGATGTATTTATATATTATGATTTTATAGGAATTTTTTTTATTTGTAAAAGATTTTTATATTTTTTTATGAAAATCATAGTGATATTGAAAATTAATTTATAAAATTTCTTCAAAAAACCTGATTTTTTAGAAAATATTTTATTTCATTTAAAATTCTTTTTAATAAATATTATTTCTGGAATTTAATTGATAATATTCATATTGACTTTAAAATTATCATCCTGTTATAAATTTATCATTTTGTATAAAAATTATCTTCAAATTTTATTGATGCTTCACACACACACACACACACACACACATATATATATATGTTTGTACATTCACTCTATATGTCATTAACATTCAAATCATCATTCAAAAGATATAACTTTTATGAATTATAACTAGATATAATATGTCAATATTTATAGAAATTTGTGTTGTCTATATTTAAAGAGATAAATTTTAATGGAAATGTATTTATATTCCTTTTAAAATAAATCTCCTATATGTATTTTTTTTTTAAATTTTGTTTTAATATAATTGTAATAAAAAATGGAGTATTTGAAAATTTGTTTTATATAAAAAACTCACATCGGTAATTAAAGTGATGATGAGGGATGGGGAGGAACACAATACATCAAGGGAAAATTCAACAAAAATTCATACTTCTTGTAGATTCATGGATTTCATTACTATTTCGAATTATTTTTTAATTCCACAAAATTTTATTATTTAAAAACAATATTTAATCATTAATAAGAAATCCATGTAATTTCCATGGTTGAAATATTTTAAAATTTTATTGGTTTTCAAAAGTGATAAATATTTTTGATGATTTTGGAATAGATTTTAATATATTTTTAAAACGAAAAATATATATTTTGTTATATTATTTATCATGTTTATTTTATTTCATGTAAGATACTTTTTTTAAATGAATTTGTTACATTATTTATAAAAATAATATTAATTATTTTATTGAAACTCTTTATTGGGTTTCTTCATGTTTATACTAAATTTTAAATTTATTTTTCATTGGATAAATAGATCTTCAAAATGTGATTTTGTTTCATTTAAAGAACCAGTGCATCTGAATCCAAATGGATGATTTATTTGTAAATTTTTTAAACACAAATAAATGTTATGTAATTTTTATAATCAACCATATACGAGAACAAAAATATCTTTAGATGTATAAATCACACTGTATTTTTTAGTTAAATTTTATTAAAAATAATATATGTAGGATGGTTTAACAAAAGATATGAGAGTGCCGGTTTTATGCTTGTATATAATGGTAAAGTGATCATTATATTTAAGTGCGAGATAATAATATTGATCTTTTAGGTGTGTATGATATATAATAAGGTGTCTATGTGAAACAATATCAAGATCTAATTTGACTTGAAAATTGGAAATATTGAGGTCTCATTGATGATGGTTGTGAAGCATTTCAATAACATGCTAGAGGGAATAATTATAAAATAAAAACATATAAGGGTGTACATTGATAAGGATTTTTCTTGAATATACATATTCTATTTAATGAATGAGAAAATATATAAATTTAGGATATTCATGGAGAGAATTAGATCAATGAAGTCATGTCAAGTATGAAAATAGAAAGCATACCCAGTATTGGAAACTTCTCAATCTCGTTATATGTGGTGGAAGGTGATACAATCAACCCTCATGTATCTAATTCAATGAATGGTTTATTTTCTGGTGTTCCATATTCAAGGGAGGGGTTTAATTTGATATTAATAGTGACATTGAAGGTCCAAATCCCATTATGATCAACTATTAATGACCTATTTTCATGTGTATCCTTTCCTACATGATCCTGTCATGCAAAGAGAATAAGAGGCCTGGATGGATCATCCTAATGAAAATATCAAATTAAAAAAGGGCTTCATCCCCCTATGGGTAATTTTGATTACAAAATAGATGTGGATTGATATTACCTAATAGACTCTTGGATTCTCCACAATGTTCAATATAGATATGGAAAATTTGTATAATCATACATATTGAGGATTCATTTATAAGGTCATAAGACATTTAATCTTAAAATAGTGTTTTTACATACTATTCATATCATAAGAATCACAAGGGATCTCGATTTCCATAATGGGAAGAATTTTTGGATTCTTCAGGACTATGTATAGGCTATGATAGGGATATCCTATTTCACCCATAAAATCATAATTCCATAATAGTTTACCAAAAGACACATAAAAGTTTTGTCAAATGAGGTAAAGATCTAATAAAATATAAATATGTTTGGTTCTGGTATTTTTTTAGGCCTTTTTATTATTGATTGTATATAAATATTTATAAATGGACGAACAAGATCTATAAGTTCAATAGATATAATTTTGCTGTAATATAATAATTGGAGGGGGATATGGGATATTGTTGTGAAAATGAATTTTTATTTCTAATTTTTTTTAAATATGATCATTGAAAATAATTAAATACAAACTATGGCTCCAGATATGGAATCATATAATGAAAAACCTCTAGATATCCTTTTCATATGGCACTACTAGGATGGTCTTATTTGAAGGAATCATTATGTAGACCACATAACACATTATAAATTTTAAGAATACATTTACAACTTATAGAGGGATAATGAGATAGCTAAATAGTGTTATCACATCCATTTCAATTCACCTTCACTTGGTTATAAAGAATCAAAAGGGAACCATCAACAATCATGAAAAATTATGTGTGATATTATTTGGGACTATATTAAGGGTTAAAAATTCAATTAGGATTCCTATGAATGTATGGAAAGGGTGAAAAATAAAGGAGGTTTCAATTTAATATTTGATTGAGGCTATATTGATAACGAATGTGATGATGTATAGGGATATCATATAAGGAAAATACATTAGGGAGAGATTAATGCTGGATAAATATATGGATAAATAGAATATCTTGGTAGAAAACTTGAGGTGAATGTGATGACATTCACCCTACATGATTTATCTACTAGATATATTGAATGAGAGGGTGAGGTAGGTGGTTGGTCATAGGGACAACATCTACTGAACAGGCAACAAGTCCAGCTAAACTCTTTTCTTCCATGGGTGAACAATCCTAGCTATTTTCTTTATAGAGTCTATAATTCACTATGGATTTCTCAGAACATCATTTATTGTCAAACAAAATAAAAAAATGTGAATTTTTTACACGGTGTACGATAATGATATAAGAAATTTTTCAGAGTTGTAATCAGGGATTTTCAATGGATAAGTGTTTTGAAAGATTATTAATAATGATCATGTGGATGATTAGTGGGATAAAGGTTTATGTGGAAAATTATATAATAATTAATTAAAAAAATATTGATTGGAATTTGAGAAAGGGATACATTCAACTTAATGATTTCAATAATAATTAATCTATTTCACTAGAATCTCACATTATTTGTTGGGTCGCCATAAAATAAAAAATGATTTGGCAAATATTCATTATTGGAGAATGTTATGGAAAAAATTTATTAAGCACTGCCCACTGCATGGGGATCATTGTGGGAAGAGAGTATAGGTGAAATTTTATCATTGCATGGTTTGAGGAGTCTGGGCAGAAGGGTACCAAAACTATAGCTCATAGAATCACATTTGGAGTAGTTTATTGGATTTTATTGGTGAAAAATAATAAATTAATATAAAATAATTTTATCTCTATAATCTATATCCATTTTCAAGTTAAAATAAATTTCAAGATATCGGTGCTCTCATCCCAGGTTGGGGGATTTGACTTAATTGAGAGGGATCCCCCAAAGGAATGAAATTCTCTTATTTAGAGTAGAAATTCCCACACATGAGCCTTGGGATAAATTTATTTCACCCAAAATTGGTTACAAAAAAATATTGATTATTCATTATTTTCATGAGAGGTGAGAGTATGTGGTTTATTAATTTATTTTTAGGGGATTATCCACCATTTATATCTGCAAGTTCTATTATCTATGAAGCATCATTAGAGTATATATATGGAAAATTCATAGTGGAAAATTACTAAACATGATTTATAATTTTTATTTTTTATATGGTGGGGTATGAACATAGAATTATTGATGAAATTATTTGTATAAATTACAAAACCATATGGGACCAGAAATACTTCCCCAAGAATAGTCGGATTATCATTGGAAATGAAATTGTAATCAGTCATATATAGAGATAATGGAACCATATAGTTGAACACTTATCTAGTAATGGTCACCCTTTATAAGCACAAAAATATATTACTTTAGGAGGACCCTTATATATGATTACAATATAACCATTAATGGTGATACCCTAAGGCTGCATCAAATTATCCCACATTGAATTTATGGATTTACAAACAAAAAATATTATTTTTGTGTGTGTGATAAGTAAATATAATTTATATAAGTCAAGGTTGTTACAATATTTCCCACACTGTGTTGATAGGTCTTATGAGATGAATAAGATTTTTTAATTAGAGTGAACATTCAAATAATGTATGATATCATTTCATAATATCTTATAAGAATATTAATGATGTTCAGAATTATGAATTCCCATAATTTCAATAATTAATTGACTATTTAAATTATCCTTGTGAATAGTTATCAATTTTTTCCCATCCATTTATTATGTTATTATTATGTTTTCTGTGATACATAATATTTATACAATCATACTAAATTTATTTAATAATTATACTGCTATTTTATATTCCACATTATTATATCTCTAACTATGCATTTGATATAACACTTAACATTTCCTACCGATTTCCATCAGTAGTGATGACAGCTATGTGTGATCATCTCAAAATATAATTTTAATGAATAATTTTTTAATTCAAATTATGTAATGTGTCATGTTCTAGTGCCATGATTATATATCTAGTAACGTAAAAACTATTGAACATTGACCATAAGAATGTAATCAAATGTATTCTGATATTCTTGTATTAAATAACCATCTTCCATTGGATTATTGGGATTGTGGGTGTTATAGATGATATCATATAATGGTTTAGTGAAATCCTTAGGAACTAGATTTTGAAAAACCAAGAAAATGAACATAGAGTTTATATTTAAATCATATTATATTTTAGATAAATATTTATTATATTAATAACAATTTGAATACTCATTATGTGAATAACATAAAACATTAATATCATTGAATATTTCAAAATTACTTTATGAAATACTAGTATTATTAATATAAATTAATGATAATTCATTTTTATATAATAAAAAATGGTTTAATAAATTGGATTATTTCAACTAATATATAAAATTATAAAGATTATCTTAATAATAAAATTAATAAAATTAATATCATTGTGAGGTTATTGTTAAGTAATTTTTTCTATTTTTGATGTTATTTATGGATGTTATAATGAATCATATATGATATAAAACATGTATTTTTAGAAATAAATGTATAGGTATAAGTAGAATAATATAGAAGGTATTACATTTTCTTCTTATTTTCGATAAAACATATTATGACTTGATTATTGTTTAGGCAATGACTTTTCCCAAGAAAAGAAATATAAGTATAAACTATAAAAGAAAAAAATATGATAAAGATTACATATTATAACGTTTGAATGTAATTATGTTTTGTATATATATCATGAATGTTATTTACTTAATGAAGTGGGAAAATATTGAACACCAAATTTCTTATATATATAAATATATATTTTAGGTATATTGGAAATTAGTTATTATTATATTATAATTATTTATAGATAAATATGTAATATAATAATGTCATGAAAATTGCACTAAATAGGAAAATATAAAAATACATTTTTGATATAATTAATACAAATAATAAATATATATATATAGATAATTTTTATATTTATGTTGGAATTAAATATGAGACTAATGAAACTAAATTTCATGACATAAGGATGTGAATATCATCATTTTTCAATAAAAATAAAGTACAGAAATATCAAATGAATAAAAATATCCATTAACACAATAAATCTCTAAAAAAAATTTATATATAGAAATTCTAACACATTTTCTCCAATGTCCATTCTACCAATTAGAGGTATTGTAACACCCCAATATTCTATGTAATGATATTTATATAAATTCAATATTTTCAATATTTATTTATTCCCATGAACGTGATTTTTAAATTCCATACAAGTAACATTGTTTTTATCATTAAGTAAACAAGACACTGTGTTTGTCTTGTGTTGCACACAATACCAATTGTTTGTTGCGTTACATGAAACACTAAGATTAAATGAAACATAAAATCTTATTAAAATATTATTATATGGTATTTATCACATATCCATTAGAATGGAGGGTTTGAATAATGTTAACTGAATTATCAAAATAAATTTTATACATTTTAATATAATTAATTATATGGTGACCACTTAATAATAAATGAAAAGGCATCCAATTTTTTAAAAAAGGATATTTTTTTGAGATATATTTTTATTAATAATTGAGTTTTATAAAACTAAATTAAATAAATAATGATCGGTTAAATATATTAAAAAACATTAAATAATATATATCCAATTAACTATTTATCATATATCTTATGGATCTTTTAGATAAGAGATAACAATACATATAAATTTATACTTATTTTTTTCAACAAAAAATTTCTTGTCATTTTATTGATGCACATACTTAAATTATTATTTACACATTATAAAAATTATTTGAAAAAATTAATTTTTTAAAAAAAATTGGAAAATTGTAATTAAATAAATAGTGAATTTTTCTTAATTTTCTAAAAGATTCACTTTTTGATGAATATTGAAAAATATTTAATTTTAATTGATAACCTTCTTTTTATTTAATTTAATTTAAAACATATAATATATTATTATTTTTTAAAAGTTGAATTATTTCAATTATAAATCTACTATTCAAATTTAGGTCATTGGAGTCAATTTCATTTTATTATTGGACATAAAAACATTGTAAACATTTGAAACTTTTAACATTAAAACCCCTCTTTCTCATCGCATCAATGAGATTAATATTGAACAAAATCAAGAATCATATATATATATATATTTAAAAATTGGATTAAATATTTTGAATAATATAAATTTATAATGTTCAAAATTTTAAAATCTTTTTTTTTACAAAAATGAATATAGAAATTTGTTAAAATTAACAGCCACATTTAAGGTAAAAATTGTTTTACAATGGTTTCAAACTATGAAGAAAATGGTGGAAATTGCGTAACAATACTTAGAAAAAACCTTTTATTTTAATATTTAGACCCGTATAACCTTCAAATATATTTTATGAGTTCCTGGGACCCTTTTCCTATAACAAACCAGCTCTTTATTACACACTTAAACATGATTTATTACATAAACACATCACTTGGTAAAATATGGAAGATCGAGAGGTCTAGTGTCTTTGGGGCATAGGAACATTACATAACAACATAGAGCATATAAAGCAGATTTTTTTTTTGAAATATTTCTTTTCATGAAAACTACATTCCCCCTTACATAGCATTGCATGGGATAACTTGAGTACATGCACAAGAAAAGGGAGAGCTATAAATCCCAGTAAGGAAATAAACATGGAATAACATGAGAAATAAAATACATGTATGAAAATAGGTATATAAATGGAGCACAAGTTAAACATGAACATAATGGCATGATAAAGCAATATAATCATAACATGGAGATGTGGCAACAACACTTAACATAGAATTAGCATGAGCAAAGGCTCATTGCACATGGAGCATGAGTAAATCCTCATTGTAGATTAAGATCGAGTAAACCCTCATTGAAGATTATTATCATGAGTTAAAACACATTTCACATGAATTATAATGATACTACACTTTACCCAATGCATTGGAGTGCTATTAAGGCACACCATTCTTAAGCATTTCATTTCATGTATAAGTGTTCCACATGGATCCTAAAACATGGATTCATCAACATTTATTCCACTATAAAAAATGGAATTCATACTTGAATCTATATAATAAATAAGTAAATACACATAAATGTGAATACCCTTGATATGGAAATGGGCATGGTATTCATTACACGGTGACATTGGCTTGAAAAAACGCAGTGTAATTTCGGCAACATAATGACACGACATAAGAATACATAAAAATGGTTTATCAGAGAGAAAGGGGTGTTCCATCATTTTTATATGAAATGAAAGCATGGGGGTCATATAGATACATGTCCCAACAATTATAATGGAATTTATATTCCTGATACAATATAATTACATTAATGTAAATGAGGGGAGAAAAAGTCATTATGGAATTTCAGCAAGGTAACATGTGTACATGAGGGGAATTATTGATAGAGAAAGGGGTCTATCATCATTAGAACATAAATAAATCACTATAGGGGAGGTTTTAAATCATACACCAACATTTATAATTTAAAATAAAAGGGCATAACAATATAAGGAAATATGGACATAAATAATGAAAGTGAGAATCCCATATTTGGAAGTGTTGTACCAAAAGCTTGGGAGGGGATTGAGATAAAATTTTGGGAGCTTGGGGTTCCCTTGGAGGATTCCAGATAGAGGAGGGAAAATTCTGGGTGAACTCCAAGGGCATTGAGTGAAGAGGAAGTGGGAGATTTGGTGGGTTTATATAGGAAAGGAGAAGGAATTATTTATTATTTTGGTTTAGGACACCTCATATTAAATGAATCAAAACCACTAACCAACCCATGATTTTTTCCAATGGATTTCACCAAAGATGAGTGGGAAAAAATATTTTATATGTAAAATGTACTATCTTCATAAAATAATACGATTTCTTATGTGGATGTGAGTTACACTCCTAAGGAAATTAATTTAAAAAGATAAAATGTTTTATAAGTCAAGGAAGGTCCTCTAAGGCTTTATAAAATAAATAAAATAATACTAAAATAAAACTATTTTCATGGAAAAACATATATTGGTATAGAATAATGTTTATAGTATTTTTTACATCACTATTGGTTCAAAATGATGTCATAAAACACATTATATGTTTATATTGTATTTAATTTTTACCCAAAAATTCAAATGTCATAAAAATTTATGAAAACATCACCGTTTGTTAATTTTGACATAAAAATTCCAAAAATAAAATTTGTTATATCAAATTAATTACTAAATAAGTGAATTTTCACTTTTAAAATAAAACATATAATTTTTTATTAAATTTCTTGGCTTTTGACCAAGATAACTTTTAAATGATAATAAAAATTAGAATTGCATTCATAAAATTATATGACAATTCATATTTAATAAAAATTAATTTAGTAATTTAGTAAAATTGATAATATTTTATTAAAATATTATTAAATTTAAAAATTAGTTAATTAATAAAAATAGATTTCGTAGTTGAATATTAACTAAACTACCAGATATGATATAAAATCTATTTACAATGTATCAATAATAAAATGAATTTATATTCTCTATACAAGAATAATGTCCATAATAGTAGTACTAGGGTATTGTTACATAACCTCTTAAAACACATTCTTAAGACCTTATTTTATGGTTCACGATGGTGACCGACTATTGGGGTGGCTTAGATAGAATTTTTTGAGTAAAAATCTCTATAAACATCCAATTTTCTCATAGGCAGTTCCACTCGATCTTAACGTATTCATGTTTGGCTTGGGCTTGGTCAAGAGTGAACCACAATGACTCCAAATCCTTTCTAAATTATGATAAATGGGCTTCGTATGGGGAATGTCTACTAAATTGGATTTTTTAAAACCCTATAGTTATACTAATCATGTAATCACTATTAAATGACAATATTAGCAATGATCACAATTATTCACAATATTTTAAAATCCAAAACATAAAACCAACTAAGTGCATACATTTTTCATAACCATAAGAATACATTAAAATATACCAAAAGGAATTTTCCTTAATGAATTTTTGGGTGGTAACATTTCCATGAATTTGACCAATATAATAAGTTATGTATGTAAAAGGACAAAAAAGATTCATTATGTACTATTAATATTAATAAAGCCTCAGGTTTGAGAAAAAAAACACATTTTTGGTTATATACATTAATTTAGAAGATTCCTCATTTTTACATTAATTTTTAGTGAACAAATGATGGCGTAAAATTATTAAAAAACACCAAGTCAGTATTTATTCACGTAATAATAAATAAATTATTTAATACTAAAAATATAAAAAATAAGGTAAATTGAATAAAATATTTTATACCCTATATTTTTATATTAATATATTATATTTAATAAGTGTGAAAATAATCTATTAAAATTCAATCATATTCTTAATATTATGAAAAATCAAATGACTATACTAATGTAAAAATTGACATTAATGTTAATTTATAATAAATAATTTTTTATTAAATGATATAAAATTAATTAAATTCTTATATTATGAAATTTTAATTTTAAATTCTCAAGAATCTAAAATAAGCTCTATCCATGGATGAATTTATTATATATAATGATCATATTTACCCATAAATAGTAAAATGTTTATTAATGAGGTTAGGGTTAAAATAGTGTTTTTGACAGTTACATGCGATTATGTTAAAATTTATTTTCAAATACTATGGGATTTTTATTTTAATAATTATATATATTATATATAATTATTTATTCAATATTTTTTTTAAACTTTTTCACTTTAATTTTGTATTATAGGATGCATTACCATAGTTGGAAGATAAGTTACAATGATAAATATAAAAAGGGTAAAAGTTAGGTATCATAAAGGATAATGAACAAATTGATAAAAAATATCATCGATTTTTGTGGTGGGGGTGTTTCTTGAGTACATAAACGATCCCAAAAATTATTTTTCATTTTTTGGTGCCACATGAGGTATGTCAGTCCTCCATATATTGAATGATTTTGTGTATTTACAAGAATTCCATTACTCATGATCTTTAAAAGATCACTCACTCTCTCCACATCATCAAACACATAAAGCAATTTGGATTTTATAAGGCAACCAAAAGAACTTCTTAACATCCTCTACTAATACTAGAATCAATAATTTGGAAATTATAGTGACCAGGAACGTATTTTGTGAAAAAAAAGAGGATACACAATAAGAGGTAACCTTCATTAAGGAACATTTGGTATGATTTTTTCCTCCATCCCCTTAAATTGTTATTATTTCAGTAATATAACTAAATGTTACTAAATTATAATAAGAAGTTATTATGTTAATTTTACTACATGCATCTAGACACACTTCTATAAAATTTGATAGAAAATCCCCTCTCATGCGTTTGGTGGACAACCGCCTCATAAACCGATGTCATTATTTTTTCCACTACCTCCTCGAATGGATGTTCATAATGATGGATTTATTATTAATATATGGAATTTTTTTTATTTATTATTCCAATATGAATATTTAATTTTTATACAACACATTTTTTCATGATTTTCATTTCTTTGGAATATGATAATGTCATTTGTGTGTACAATGACCTACCAAATCATGAAGCGATGTTATTTATTCATGTATTGCATGGAATAATGAACGAATAGTTTAAAAAAATATGATATGTATTTTAGTACCATTATTATTTAATCATAATATATAAAATATTATTTTATTTCATTCAACTTGAAATAGAAATAAAAAACATCATTCTAACCTTTCTACATCCTACCATACCCATAAATGGTGAATTTCATTTACTATCACTAAATTTTATATATTACAATTTTTCAATATATATGAAATATATATATGATATTTATCTCAATGTTATAGTTTTTTATATTATGGAAACAAGGTCGATGTAACAGATGACAAAAATATAACAAATCAAAACATATCTGAAAAACAACGTGATTTTTCACTGAAATGTAAATTTAACATGTAATTATTAATAAACTGGTTATAAAATGTCTTTTGAAAATAATATTTTTTATGTTATATATGAATAATATTATTTAATATACTAATAATAATATTATATGTATTATATTGGAGGATTTATCAAGTATGATGGGAGTCAATGTCTAAGATAACAAATTTTTGGTCTAACTTTTAGTTTTTATGAAACACATTAATCGATTAATTATTTCATGATGTGCATACACCACCCATTTTTCTATTTTACTTTTCAAATATTTCTATTTGTTTAAATTACATCTAAATTTTAACAACACTCTTTCACATGGTTTACGGTTCTTTAATTACCAAATTATTAATGAAGTTTCAACCAAATTTATATTCTTTGAGATGTAAGTTATGTGATGCAAGTATAGGCATCAATGAGGTGTTTATAAATACCATTTGATATCTAATATTATGAATTTATTAATCCATAGTATATTTTAAATTTAATTTATTGTTTTTCTTTCATGGTGAATATTATTCAATGTGGATAAAGTGGCAATGATTTTATCTTGCAATCTAGTCATTTAATAGAATTTATTATGATTATGTATTAATGTTGAAATATCATGTCATTCATCCTAATAATTTTCATGATCTTTTTATAATTTATATATTTTTATGATATATTAGATTAATTGTATCATTTTTCTACAATTTGGTACTTAAATTTATTATGAGAAATGATTCACACAATTTAACTTTATTTATATTTTTTGTTAGAAATATTTTTTCATTGATAACTATGTTTTCTAAGAATTATTTAAAATTTGTTTTTAATTATCATTTAAATTAATTTTCAAGAAAATCATTTTTAATTTTTTTATGTTTTAAAAAGTGTTTAAATTATTTAAAATGTTTCTATTATATGTTTTTTTGGTTAATTTTTAAAAAAAATATTGTTTTTAAAAATCATCTATTTTGATAAATAACATTTTTAAACGGAATGGACGTGTAACAAAATAAATGACTTACTTGATATTTATTTTTTTACATATATGATTATATCTTTTTCGGAGACCTATAATTTACTATGTATATGATCCATGGATACAACCCATATTCTTCCTCTATGTGGTTTATGTTTGGACATCACAATGTTAATGAAACCTAATTCTCTTCCATCAGTTGTAACATGAATAAATACATAAGAATACCACTTTTTTAGTTATTCAATGATTAATTGTGCATAAAACCATTATCTTTTCCATAAGTTATTATATGATGCAATTTTTATGATACCAATTTCAATTCATAGGTTATTATGTGATAAATTGTTATTATCTTGTGGAACTCAAAAATATGGTATTCATTATGTGATGGATTTTACCAATATATCCCTATAATGATTTGGGTAAATATTTATATATATCATGAATTATTCATATAAATAATGGGGAGTGAACCTATTACAATAGGATATCTATCGAATAAGTAGTGAACTCAGTACTTTAATTTTTGATTGGAATAAAGAGTTAAATCTATGTAGTAAAGGGTTTTGTCTATGAATTTGGACATTGATTTAATCCTCGACCAAAATGAAAATGACATCATATGATTATCGGTATGGAAAATATTATATGTCCTTGCCAATTTTATTATCTCGAGGATCATGTCCCATGATTTCATAGGGATTCATCTATTATGAAATTAACATCTTTAATCTTTGATTCATGATTGAAATTTTTGATCTAGAATGTATTCATTTCATTTTTTATGATCATGTTATCAAATAATAATTCCCATGTTATGTTTAAATATTTCATCTTTTTACCCTTACTATTAATTAAAAACATCTTTTCTTATTTTTCTTTTATCCAAGTAATGATGAAAATATTTATGTAGGGTATTTCCATGATCATTACAAAATGGGAAGATATTTGTGGGGAATAATAAATACCATTCAAAAGATTAAAACATTGTGCTCTATGTTTTAAAAGTCACCAAATTATAAGGGTTATCAATCATGTGTTCATATAATGTATGAATATTTAAAAAACTATGTAACATCTATATATGTGAAGAACACGGAGTATATAGTTGCTATGAATGTATAGGAAAAATAATCATTTGGAAACTAGGATAGAGAACCTTAGTGAAACCCTTAGGGTTAATTCTAAATTTCTGTTATGGACATCTCCGGGGATAATTATAAGGATGAGTAGAAGTGTAAGATAATTTCCTGGAATTTTGGTAAAGGATAATGTGATTAGTTTCCATGACATTATATTCTTATATGGATAAAAAAATTGGAGGTGGGTAAATAACATATGTACCTAGGTTTAACAAAAATAAAAACACTATAATAAGATAGAATCAACTGGGAATTGGGGCATGACAATAGTACATTCTAGACACCAAGATTGATATTCTCATGAGATATGATTTAGAAATTCACAGTCTATTTAAAATCAATAATTATGTATTTAAATATATGATCAATTTGAATGATATAGTTTAAAAATATCTTCTCAATGATAAAATAGATAATTTCAAGCTTTAAAACAAGAAAATTGATTTTTCAGACTCTATGATTTTCCATTATGATTAGTATTTCTCACATTATGACTTCTCAATGTAGTCAATCTCTAAAACTAGAAGGAATTAGATTAATTTTTAATGTGATGGATGACTTTCGGATGAGCTTACATGTGTTATGAGGAATGTGGTAAAGGATTTTATGATTAATCAAAACAGGTTATCATTGAACATGATTAAAATTATGTACTATAAAACACTCTATAACTCGCTGAATAATTTATGGTAAGAGTTCAGTAGGAGTGTGGGTAGTGGATACCACCTATTAATGAATATTTTGTTTCTTTGTGTTGAAAATGTTGGATGAAACACCTAAGTGTATGTCTTATAGGAATAATAATTTGTTTTTTCTATGGAAAAAAGATCATAAGGAATGTTTCTATAAATGAAAAATAAAAAGTGAAATTAATAAAATGTATGGGAATATTGGTCTCTATAATTTATTAGTATTAGATAAAATATTTAAATGTGAAAATTATAGGAATTATAAAAATTTATTTCATATGGGGAAATGATGTGATATGACTTAGAAAGGTTATTTGAGTGATAGTTATAATGATGATGATAAACAGAACACAAGTAAATTATGAAATAAATAAGTTTTAATGAATAAGATGATGAAGTAATTTTAATTGATTAGGATAAAATTGGAATTATTAAAGTATTTTTGTAATTGGATATAAATAATTAAATTTTTATTTTGGTATTTTGTTTATTGGAATCATGAAACAAGAATATATTGTTCCAAATTGGTATTTCATTAAAGGGTTTTAATGAATATGTTGAATGTTAATAATGTAATTGAAATGAGATTCAATGGAAAGGTAATATTTTTATTTAGGGATTGTAACCCTTAATACGTTCTTATAGTTGGGAAAAGTTTTCAGTTTGGATAATGTAATTTTAGTTAATATTATGAATATTAGATAGTAATTACAACCACAGATATGATAAATAATTTTTTAAAAAAATTTAATGACGCTATAAAAAAATATGAGAAAATTATTTTTGGATTTAAGGAATATATCAATTAATTAGTGTTTTCTGTACAGAATAAGGATTCATGTACCGTTTTATATTTGGTATAAGGAAAATTCAGGTTATTACCAAGTTTCATGATTATAAATTAATAAATTATTCACATATTTGATATTTAAAAATAAATATGTACATTATGGTACATGGGAAATCCGAGTTAAATTTATTATTATAAAATCATTTATGTTATTTTTAAGGTATTATATTTTCATATTTCATAAGGGTTAAAAAGATAACCATTTATAAAATGGTTAATGTGGAAAATTAAATGAGAATTTAGATATAAATGTATTCCTTCACCATATGATTATGTATGCATATTGGATAACCCGTTGTAACCATTCTTTATTGATTAAAATTTAAGTTGAAAAAATGGGTTTTCCATGCTACTTTTCTTCATGTCGAAAAGGCTAATGAACCAATTATTTGTAGTTGGTGTCGAAATAATGTAGAATTTACTAATTCTAAGAACATGTATTGTTTTAGATAGAATTTAAATTGATATAAGATATTCTCTATCAATACAGGTGTCGAATGCATGTGTTTCTTATAATCATTGCTACTTGAGGTGACAAATATAGGTTTAATGGACTGTTTCTCTTCAAATCTAAGATCATTATCCGTTATTACGCATTAAATGAATGTGGTGTGAGACTCTTGATGATATTACCATGGATATGGGTAATGGTCCTCACTAATGAGTGATGGCGGACTGTTCATTCCCTTTTGGAAACATCAACATGAGCTTCGAGGAGAGATTTTGGGAAATGATCAAATTGGTGTGGCGTAAGGGTTTACCAAGCATGACAGATGATGTTGGGGGTGAAGAAAAATTATTTTATATTTTCTTTCTAGGTGTTTCAATTTCCATAGGAATATTTCAGTAAAATATTTCACTGCATTTGGGAATATTTATTTTGTTGGTCTATAGAATTCTTGGATGGAAATGGTTTTTTCATGTTGCAATAGGTTGTGGTGTTTCTATTTATAGGTACCGCTAGATGAGAATCCACAAAAGGGGGAGGGCTTGATGGAACCATTCATTCCACTATCACTCCTTATTTATGGATGGATATTAACCCAATATTCAATATTATACACATAGTTTTTGGTTTCGTTTCTTATTGCATCATGTAAGATGTGTTTTGTTTTTTCAACATTATTGGGTGGGTAACTCAAATTAGAGATATGTGTGTATGAACATATCACATAGTAGTCCCACAATATTTATTTTGTTTTTAAAAATAGTCCTCTATGGTGTGTTGTAGTAAGTTTCATCATTATGGGGGAGGAAACATCATCATGGATAGATTATCTATTGCATCATCTGCCGTGGGGGGCGGAGTTTTACTAAATTATTCCTTCACTTTTTATTCCATTCAGATATTCAAAACCATGTTTTTAAATTTGCGCCATTTCTCATTCAGTAATATGTTCCGCTATTTTGTAATATTTTACTTCTTCACCAATTTATAAAAATGGAATTATTTTTATTATTTTTTCAATAAAGGGCCTTGACCCTCAACCTGTTAAAAATAAATGTTATATTATACTTTGGGATATGGTTTTATGGTTGTTACTTATCTCTTAATAACAAAATTTCATATTATTAGATACCTTTATGACTATCTATAATTATTTTATCTTTTCTACAATGTCCAAATAATCATTAACCAAATATGTTCTCATATGGGGAAACCTAGTTATTAGTTAATTTGGGTATCCATTATTCTTCCATCATTCCCTTTTTATTATAAGATTAATTATCCATTTTTTGATGTGGGTTATTATGATGGAATTTGATAATATTTAACCATTTATTAATGAGAAAAATTTCAATGGAGAAATTATTTATAAGGAGAGTAAAATGTAACACCCCAAGGATTTTTGTAATGATTTTTAAATCAATTAAATTTCATGATATATAGTGATATAAAAAAATAATTTTGGAGTTTATTAAACTGAAAAAAAGAATTCCTTGAAAATTATTCTAGGTTTAACTTTTGTAACAAAAAAGATCAAGTTTACCTTGAATTACAATCAATACAAATTTTAATAAAAAGGTGGCATATTATTTAAATACAACTATATGATAGTTATCAACTAGCCATTAGAATCGATGATATGAATAGTGGTTAATAAATTATTGTAATATTATTTACACATGATTGAATAATGACTTATTTCTTAGGTAACATAAATTAAAATGAATATAAAACCCTTTTGAAAATAAAAGAAGGTCGTTTTATTTAAAATCAATTTTATGTTTAGATGTGAGTTTTCTTCCACTAAATTAAAATAATCATTCATGATGATTTATATTAATGAAAATATTATATTATATATTATTTATTCTATTTTACATTCATTTTATGTGTTTTATATTTGAGAGTTATGAATAAATCCAATTATACATTTAAATCAATATTTTATAAAATGGGATTTTATCATCTTTTTTAGGATGCACATATATAAACAATTATGTTTAAATATTTTGAAAAATTTATTTGAAAATATAACATCATTTTTTTAAATTTTAATATAAAAATAAACTTACGATGATATTTTGTAATTTTTTTGAAAAACACCATTTTTATTAATAGTAAAAATAAAAAATTGTAACTAAAAACTACAATTTTGTTTAGATATTTTTTAATGTTAGAATATATTTTAAATATATTTTAGAGTATAAGTAGTTAAATAATAAAACTATTAATCCAATTTTGGTCATTTTAATAAATTTCATACTGGAATTGTATATAAAATCATTGTAATCAATGGGAAGTTTATACTATGAAAACTCTCTTTATCGTCGCCTCCATGGGATTAAGTTTAAATTATCTTATACCAATTATTTGAATTGAATTTGGAAATATGTATTCATTATTTTTAATAATTGTAATTTATAATTTTTATTATGTTCAAATTACTTTTTTTATGATAATAAATAGTGAAAATAGTAAAAACTAATTATCAAAATTAAGATAAAATTTTTTTTATTGGGGGATAAACTAAGAAGAAAAGTGTTAAGATGATTGAAAAATTATCCCAACAACCATTTTATGAAAATATTTAGTCCCTTATAACATATTTATATATTTTTAGGCGTTTTGGGACAATTTCATAGTACTGCAACATATATAATATGTTATGTAAATAAAAATACACAAATTATTACATTATTACTATTAATATCTAAAAATCATCTGGATATGGGAAAAAGAACATATGTTTAGTTATATATATCTTCTTAAATATATGTTAATTTTTGTTGACATAATATTTTATCATTATTTCATAGATATGAACTGATTACTTAAAATTATAATAAATCACCAACTTATTAATTATTATATGAGTACAAAATAAAATAAATACTTCTATAACAATTTAATGTTAATTCATTGAATTATTTTGTTAGAATATACTTTTTAGATTAATATATCATCAAAAAATATTTTTAACATAATATATCCAAATTAAATAATTTAATTTATAATTTTTAAAATTCAAATTAAATGAATAAGATTAAATTTTAAATTAGTGTTATTTTATAATAAATGAAGTTTTATTAAATGATTTAAAATTACAAAAAATATAAATTTATTTCAAATGATAATTAAATGTTAATAAATATAAAATATGGTCCATTCATGGAACAATTGAACATCTATAATGAACATATTAACCTATAAAGGATAAAAACATTGTTACTGTAGTAAGGGTTGAAGCCATGTTTATGCACATTATATGAACTTATCATAGAATTAGAACAGAAAACACAAGATATTATAATTTCATAAATTATTTATCATATTTAGAATCAACGGATATAGTGTTTCTAATAATTTTCACTTAAATTAATTCTTAGAGGATAAATTACCAATGTTAGAAAACTAGTTATTTTGGAGAAAAAGTTAAAATATGATAATAAAAAAGTAAAATGGAAAAAATTAGTAAAAATGTTAATCTTTTTGTTTGTTTTATGTGTTTCTAGAACACACGAACCATTCCATATTTATTATAAAATTTCTAACAACATTTGTTAAGGGATACATCCCAATATTGAATACTTTTTATTTTTTAAAAGAATTCTACTCCACATCAACTCAAAATGGGATCTGACCCTCCCTCATTATTTAAAACCCTAAAGTAATTTGGCTAATGAATCTGGAAAAATAAATTCTAATCCTCCATAATTTCACCCCATAATTCATATTTTTTTACATAAATCCAACTAATTAAGGGTTTAGTGAAAACTAAATGAGGATGCATGAATAAGATGCACCGTTCAGTAAAAATAATTATCATATTATTTATTCAACCAACATATTATTATTATTATTATTTTAACAAGAATATAATGTAACTTATTTATACATGATTTACTGATATTTAGTTATGTTAAGGATAAATCCTACAACCAATCACACATATATCAAATGTGTGAAAATCATATTTCTTAAGTATTGCGGAAAACCACATCGCTGATATATATCGTTAATTTCCCAATTAACAACTCTTATTTATTGTCATAACGATGTAATTATTTTTAATATATGATATTTATTACCTTTATAATTTTAATATTATTCTTAAATTTTCTTATCACATACACATTAACGATTTATACTTTGTAGGAATATGATAAATTCCTACCTGTGTATAGTTGACTACCCCTCCCGAACTGATGTGATTAATTCACATATTACATGGAATATATTAAGGATTGTATTAATAAATATTAATTATATATTTAATATTAATTTGATTTTGTAATAATAATATATACCATTTACTTTTCATTCTTTTAGACTTACATGAAAATTAAAACAATTCCCCTGTATACATACAACCCACCGTCTCTATAAACAATGCATTTAATATCCTATCACTAAATACTACGAATTTATAAAACATATATATTGAATATATATTATATTTATATAATTTTTATCATTATAGAAATTATATAACCATGATCATTGGTAAAATGAAAAAAATTATTCAAAGTCAACTCATATATGAAGAACACATATGTTATTATCAGAAATTTAACATTAATCTAGAATTGTTAGAAAAATAATAATAAATGTTAATAATAAAATCATTTATATTATTTTTTATATGAATATTTATCTATAATTTATTAATAGTAAATATATATTTATTGTATAATAATTTTTACGGAGTATTATGGAAGTCATGATTTAAGGTAAGTGATTATCTGTCACAAATTTATTTTATATAAGACACGATATATATTCACGAACTAATTATTTAATATGGTGATTATACATCCCATAATTGTTTTTTAGGATTAGTATATGATTTATTTTTTGTATTTAGATATCACTTTTAGGATCACTTTTTCATTGGTGTTTAAAGTTCAAGCATTTTTAAATCGGTAAAGGTCTTTTGTCTCAATTTGACTACATTATGATTCAGGTCATGTGATTAACCTATACACATTAAAAAATTGAATATACATCCCCTGTGACATGTAATATCATTATTTTATTCATCTTAATGATATTTAATGTCTCAATTTATGTTATTCCATCATCTGGATTATCATTCAATGTTACTAAAGTTGTATGTGATTGTTGTTATAATCACATTATTTATCCTGATTGTTTATATTTTACTCTAAATTATTGGAATATCATGTTATACCGATAAATAATTAATATTAATTTTATTATCCTATAGTAATATGTGATACTATTAAATAATGGAATCATTTTCCCATTTTGTGTATCTTAAAATTTTTAATAATTAATTTTAATAAACCGTTAGATCATTTCTCTCTTTGGTCAGAAATTTTTTTTCATTCAAACCAATGTTTTCAATAAATGATTAAAAAATATTATAATGATATATTTAGATCTTTATATTTGAAAATAACTTTTTAAAATTATTTATGTTGTTAAAGGTTTTTGAAAATATTTTCAAATATTCATTTATAAGATTACAATGTTATTTTAAATGAAATGATTTTCAAAATGTATTAGGTTTAAAAATGAAATTTTTAAATATAAAAGAATATTATAATCATGAAATGATTATAATTGTATATAAAAATTATTTTCCTTACAATATGACATACTTTGGTGTTATCAATTTTTTACTAGGAATATGATCCAAGGGTACATTTAATATTATTTTTCTAAATGGTTTATATTTTTATTACATGAAATTTGTAAAACCAATATTAATTCCCTAAGTTAAACGATGAGAATATGATCATGAAACCCTCTTATTTTAAAGAGCTATTATATGACAGAGTTATAATGAAACCTATCTATATTACGTAAGTAATGATAGGATGACATGTTTATGATACCAAATTTATTTCAGGAGTTATCTTGTGAGGAATGTTGATGAACCCGTGGTACACATGATTATGGTTATTTGTATATGATAGTTGGGAACTATATCTTACTAAAATGTATTAGGGTATGATTTATATATCTCCTAAAAAAAATTTAGATGTCATGGGGATTGAACCATGTGTTGAAAAACATGGTTGACTCAAGGATTTAACCCAATAAAATATTATAGGGCTTAATTGAGTAGTGATATCCATACAATAAATCAATTTATCCACTATGATGGCCTTATCAATAATCATTTTTCGTAATGAAAATGATTCTCATGGATTAATTTTTTTCAAACAATTCAATTACTTATTACAATTTTGTGATATCAAGGATCATGTTATTTGATTTCATTTTGATTCCATTATAATGAACTACAATGTATATTCCATTATTCAGTATTTTTATCTTTGATATGTAAGATATGAATTTCAAATTCTATGATTTGGTTCTCATAACCTTATATGAATGTTATTCCTATGAATCTCCCTTTATTAACCTTACTGATTATCTGATCTCACCCTTTCATATGTTTCTTTCCCTAGGTTATTTATAATTTTTTTAGGAAATTTATATGAATATGGAGTAATAAATGGTAATATAGTTGTGGAAATTATTGAAGATAATTTTGCAGATTAAAAGAATTTGTTCTACGATTCCAAAGGAACAAAAAAATATGATCCTAGATCATTTGATTTTAATTTAGGTATCATTCATAAGAAATGATTTAATATCCATGTATGTTAATACTTTGGTTACCATATCTATGTTGTAGAAGAAAATGATACCATGTTATGCAATATAAATGTTTTATAGAAAACATTATTTCAGAATTATAATTTGATGGTAAATTAGTTCCTTATTTGTTACATGAAAATTGATTATATATTCATTACAATCATCTAACCAATAAATGTATTATATATATATAGGACCCATGTTTCTTTTCTAGGAGGTAAAATCCATAACCCAAAAACAACTACACAAAAAAAATTATATTACATCATTATTACGGTGTTTTGGAAATGGATTTTTTACATGAATATATTTTAATGTTATATTTTTTAATTTTACAATTTAAATGTGAAAAATATTTAATTTTTTTGATTTAAAATATTAAAAGTTGAATAAGGTAAAATTTAGAATATTTCTATTTTTTTATTTTCAATTGGTTGTTTATTTTATCATATTAAAATTTTATGTATATAATTTAAAACCATATCTTGAATCTAATATGATATTAACTATATATAAAATATGTTATCACTCATTTAATTATTAACTGAATAGAAATAGGTATAAAATCACATTATCTATATAAATATAGTTTTACTCTAATTTTTTTATTTGTTTTTTTCTAATTCAGAGGATAATTTTATAAAAATTAATAATTTTATTAGACTAAATAAAATAAAAATTTATAATTAGTGCATTGAAATTCGGTATTTGGTTTTATCTTACATATTTAGTAACTAAGAATTATGATAGAAAATATTTAATAATGGTTAATGGTAATAAAATGTGTACATTAATGTTGCTTGAAATTTTTATTTTTGAAACGAGAAAAACAAATTCACAAATTCTTTTATTTACTAATTTTAATCGAACATGTCTGAAAAATATATACATTCCATTGGCACCTAACTCCAATGTTATTCTATCTTTACACATTACATAACCTATATTTCCAAACAATTATCTCCCACTTTCATCTATAAATTGTTATGGCTTCTAAACTTTTAAAGATATACATATAATGAAAATTACTCTTGAATTCATTAAAATTTTACTTCACCTTATATACTCTTCATAATTTAGAGACCCATGGTTTCAATATTGTGTCACGAATTTTCATGGCCTGTCCCCCAGGTCATGTGTCATGTCAACACCAAGACTGGAGGTGTCTCGAAGGTGGACCTTAGACGAAGCGTACTGTAGAGACGACCATTCGAGAGTTGTACCTACCCTTCAGGCAGAATCCTTAGAGGGTGTTCACCAGAGCTGTTCAGCTTACTTGTACCTTCCAGATTTCATGTACTTTACAGTTGGTCTTGTATTCTAGCACCATTTACTTACTATACACTCTCTTTTTACTATTCAGTTTACTCGTGTTCATATCTTGTTGTGTGATTGGTTGCATTAGTCTACAAGTTATAGAGGCAATGCGTTCTTAGTTTTAGGGAATACACCTTCGATGCTAGTCTCCGGCCCTTGGACTACGGAAGGCAGGCTTGGGGTAGTCACGAAACGGGCCCCGAGGTACGGGTCATGATAGATTGGTATCAGAGGTATCAGTTCTACAGTAGAACGATGGACTCTGATATTATTTTTAATGGAAATTGTGTTAAGTGTTGTGGGTGTGGTTATCAGTTTCGAGAATCCAATATTGGTTCGGCGGACGACGTAACCATACACCAGGACCCTGACTTCTTATTTTTGATTCAGTGCATGAAAAAACTGATTGCATGTGTGTTTAGAAAAGTTTTTTTGTGTTGTTTTTGATTCAGCTCACCAGGTATAACTTTTTGACCATGTAACACCTATTTCATTTCAGGTTACCTCCACATAGATATCCAACTATGGTTCCGTGTATAATACAAGATGATTGCCCACTGAGAGAGGAGGCTTCGGTGCAGGGCCCTTTATCAGTAGGGCCAACAACGGTCCATTACCTGTTGGGCCACTGATGCTACAAGCACCCTCAGTAGACGGTCCACGCCACTTGAGCACATTATACGAGTTCTAGTGCCAGAGGCCACCTAGGTTTAGGGGTGAGACTGACCCATAGGCGTCTGAGGATTGGTTGGAGGCTGTGGTGAGAGTCTTCCAACTGGTAGGGACACTAGATGATCTCATGGTGATCCTTTTTGCCAGTCTTCTATAGGAAACAGCTGGTAGATGGTAGTGATTGATGCTCCATGTACACGATGAGGTGACATTTCTCTGGGAAGACTTTGAGAGCCTCATTCAGTTAGTGTTTGTTCCAGTGACCCTTCATGTAGTGCGCATTCAAGAGCATCGTCATCTACAGCAGGGCAGCCTGACTGTGGTTCAGAACTCAGTGAGGTTCACCTACCTCTCACACTACTCCAATGATATGGTGTGGGACCCATTATTCAAGGCTCTTACATTCGAGCGAGGAATCAGGCGAGATATCAAGGCTTCGATGATTTCTATCATCATTCCGACGCAGTTGGGGGTGTTAAAGTTATCCCTCTTAGTGGAGAGTTTTCTTTTTGAGCACTCTCCAACAGAATGACCCACCAACAGGTTTCAGATAGAGAATTATTCGAAATATAGTTGTATAATGATGTCATAGAGGTCCAGGAGGACCAGACCTATAGGTGGACGACCGTAGGATTTTGGGTCGGTTATGCCGAGCACTAGAGACAGGGAGAATTATGCGAGGGGAAGACACTATTAGTCATGTGGCGGGTAGGGGCACATGGCTCATGACTGCCCGACCTGTGGTACATATGATCAGTATACAGTCTAAGGACCTCCCAGGTAGAGACAGAGGTTCGATCGAGGAGGTCTGCAATGAGTAGGTAGAATGGCAGAGGAGCTGGTCGTGCACCTGGCGGTGGGTGATGATTCATGATGTTACTTCCACCACCACGAGTTGTTCTACACTGACCACATGGAGCAGGTGGACAGGGGAAAGCTCAGCTCCATGTAGTTGAGGACTATGACCACATCACTCCGGAGATGATACGAGGTATGATCTCTGTCTACTCAATCTTAGCTGTATTACTTATAGACACATGTGCCAATAATTATTTTTTTGACACGACCCTTGTTCGGAGCTCAGAGATTCAGACGGATCCATTGTCTCAATCCATAAGGCTAGAGGCTCGTACAAGAGAAGATTTTATGATTAAACACTAGTGTCGGTAGTGTGAAATTACTCTAGGAGGTGAGAGTTATTAGTGGGATATCCTAGTAGCGGTGTCAAGGCCTTACGAAGTCATCTTGGTTATGGACTGATTATCTACATTCCATGCTCAGATTGAATGTATTAGGTGTAACGTGTGGTGTGTCTGCATGGATAGGACTAGGTTTACCTTCATTGGAGAGAAGGGATCCATTACATCACATGATTGACATACCCGGAGGATAGTGTAGCTGCTCACTAATTAGTTGGCTGGTCTTACCCTCAGAGTGGTTGATGTGGAGAGTTTGATCTATCTTGTAGTAGTGGACCAGTACGCATATGTTTTCCCTGATGATGTTCTGGGTCTACCCATTCATCAAGAGGTGGAATTTTATATTTACTTGAAACCGGGATGACACTAATATCCACACCAACGTATCAGATGGCTCCTGTTGAGCTTTGTGAGTTGCGGGTACATCTGGAGGACTTACAGGAGAAAGGGTCACCCGACCTAGTGTTTCTCTATGGAGACCCCTGATTTTGTTTCACCAAGAAGGTGGATTATATCTTGACACTTTGTGTTACATATCAACACATGAATCAGGTGACAATGAAGATCAAGTTCCAACTCACAAGTATTGAAGACCTCTTTGATCAGCTAAAGGGATCACAGTGGTTCTCGAAGATAGATCTCAGATCTTGTTATCACCCGCTTAGAGTACGAGATGAGTATGTGCAGAAGAAATCATTCCAATGTCAGTATGGCCACTAAGAGTTATTGGTTATGCCATTCAGAATTAACAAAGCTCCAGTATTTTTCATGGGACTCATTAACAGGATCATTCAACCATACCTTGATCTCCAGGTATTAGTTTTCATCAACAACATTCTAATCTACTCGGTTAATAAGGAGGAGAATGCATATAAATTGAAGATAGTTCAGGACACACTCTGAGAGCACCATATTTATGGTAAGCTCTCGAAGATCTAGTTCTGGATCCATGAAGTTCACTTTCTGGGACATGTCATCTTAGAGGATGGATTTGTGGTGTATCCAGTGATTATTGAGGAGGTTCTTTCTTGAGAGCCACCGAAGAGTGTGAGGGAGGTGCAGAGTTTCCTGGGGTTGACTGGATACTACCATAGGTTTGTTCCATATTTATCCAGAGTTGCAGCACATTTATCAGCATTGACGACGAAGGGACAAACTTTCGTATGGTTAGATAGATTCCAGTTGAGTTTTCTGAAGCTAAGACAGAGACTGACTAGTTACCCCATCTTGAGGCTTCCAGAGGAGGGTGTTGGGAATGTAGTCTACTACGACGCACCAAGGACTGGGCTAAGATGTGTCCAGATGTAAGAGCTAGACCCTATCAGATATGGTTCTCGAAAACTAAGAAAACATGAGAAGAACTATGCTACCCATTACCTGAATTTAGTAGTATTGGTCTTCTCCTTGATGATGTTGCGACATTACTAGATGGGTGAATGTTTTACATTCTACTCTGATCACAAGTGTATCAGGTATATCATCCCTCAGAATGACATGAACCTCATACAATGATGTTGTTTTGAGTTTATCAAGGACTATGAATTCGAGATAGTCGATAATGGTGGGAAGGGTAACATTGTAGAAGATGCACTCATCATGTGATCTGGTATATAGCTTCTAGGTGAGGCAACAAAATAGCTTGCCGCTTTGCAGATATAATTTTAGGATCATGATGGAGAATTTTTTCTTCAGTATCTTATAGTCACTCCCCCACTTCATCAGTGAGTTAGGGAGGTGCATAATAGAGACACTGACTATGAGGCACGACATGTTCATATATCCTCAGGGCAGGAATCTGATGGATTTTATGAAGGTTGGGAGAAGGTCATCTTTTTCAGATGACATACCATGGAACCAATGTTTCTTCGGGAGGAATTTTTGAGGGAGATCTACACATCCCCACTGTTGGTAAATCCTGTAGTGGAGAAGATGTACCAGGACCTCTGACAATAGCATTGGGGACTATGAATGAAGAAACCAGTAATAGATTTTTTCTCTTGGTGTTTCACTTGTCAACAAGTGAAGGTGGAGCATCAGGTACCATCAGGATTAGTTCAGTCTTTAGTGGTCCCAGAGTGGAATTGGGATGGGATATCCTTAGACTTTGTGATAGTAAATCAACATACGTCTAAGGGATCAGATTCTATCTGGGTGATCATCGACCAACTCACCAAGTCATCCCACTTCCTACCGATTAGAGAGAAGGGTTCAATATTGATCTTGGGACGACTCTATGGGCATGAGATTGTGCTGCTACATGGAGTACCCTAGATGATAGTCTCTAATCATGACACAAGTTTCACTTCATGTCTATGGAAGGGGTTGTAGGAGGGTTTTGGGATGCAACTTCATTTTAGCACTGCCTTACAACCTCAGATGGATGACCAGACTGAGCGGACCATTCATAACCTCGAGGACATGATGTGTGCTTGCATCCTCAACTTCGGTAGCATCTATGAGGATCACTTTACCTTTTTGGAGTTTTCATACAACAACTTCTATTACTCCACCATTAGAATGTCACCATTTGAGGTATTTTAGGGATGAACTTGTAGATCACCATTGTGCAGGACTGGCCCAGGAGAGTTAGCAGTCATGGGTCCTGATATGATATGGGCTACCGTGGATAAGGTGCAGATCATCCAAGAGAGGACGACTGTCAAATCAGAAAGAGGACTTATGCCGAAAAGACATAGATACCACTAGAGTTTTAGGATTGAGACTATGCCTTTCTAAATTTCTCACCTAGATGAGGTTTTCATAGATTTTGTCAGGGTGGTAAGTTGTCTTCCATGTTCATGGGACACTTTTAGGTCCTCAGTAGAGTTGGCTAGGTGGCTTACCGCCTAGCACTTCCACCTTAGTTGCACCGACTTCATGACGTATTCTACATATCCCATTTGAGAATATTAGTGCATGACCCCTCTCATATCATCGACCATGGATAGATGTACATCGACGATGGGGTGACACTTATAGTGGTTCTAGTGGTGATTGAGTATAGACCAGAGAAGGTCCTTCTTGAGCATTCGATTCCTTTAGTACAAGTGCGTTGGAAGCACGATAACATCCAGGAGAGCACATGGGAGCGGGAGGCTCAGATTCGTGCTCATTACCTTCACGTGAATTCCTTGTTTTTGTGATGTGACTTTTGGGGATGCAAAGCCTTGATGTGGGGAGTATATAAATACCTAGAAAATTCCATGTATTTTTTTTAATTATATGGAATATTATGAGTCCACAAAAATTGACGACAATTGAATCTAAGGCCCGGTGATCATGGAATGAATTTGTTAACCTATTTTATGAACGACTAGTAAACGTATGATAGAGTTTTTTAAAATTTTGAACTGATGATCAGAATTAAAATATGAGGAATCTGTTGAACTCACAGTTCCAGTATTCGCTTAAGGATACATTCACCTCGACAGCAATAGGACAATTTTTAAAGTTAGTTTTCTTGTTTTTCATGAAGAAATAAAATAAAATAAAATAATGAATAACTTTTATTTTAATTTTATAACCTACCATTTTTTATGAGCAGTGATGGGGACCACCAAAACCTATAACCCCCCAATTTTAAATTAATGGCGGGCACCACCCAAAACCTCTTTAATGGAAGAAAAACATTCAACTCCCCATTTAATTATTTGAGCCAACTAAAATTAATAAAATGTGTCATCATCTAATTATGCCAACATAAATTAATCTGTTAAAATTATTTTAATTGATATTGGCACCTCAGTACCTTTTGGGGAAAAGTGTTGGAAAAGGGAGGAGCTAGGGATAATTGTGGAGAAAACTCTTCCTCACAAACATAGAATGAGGATTTGACCCCAAGGCCAGATAAAATGCACCTTGTGGTCGAAAAAACTCAGATGTTCTCCAATGACTTCGTCTTCATCCTCGTGACAACCATCAATGAATGATAAGGTAGGGATTCTTTTATGAATACCCCCTTACCTGTTCTTGGCTTTCTTCATAATTCAAGAATTGTTGAGCCTTTTACTATCACCCTAATGTGGAGGGTGCAGGCAAAAAAAACCTCGCCTTAACCCTCTATAACCATTGTGGTTTTAACGTGTTCTTTGTTGGGGAGGAGGATGGTGACTGGTGCCAGCATTTGGCATTGGCGGGACTCGGAAGCGGAGGCCACCACCATGGCCGGCCGTGAAGATGGTGGTAGCAGAACCACGCAGCTGGAGAAGAGTCATGGCCCATCGGATGCAATAGAGTAAGGGTGGCGGCCGACTGCACAAATGGGCGGTAGTGCGCATCCCCACCGACCGGCGGAGAAGAGTCGTAGCCTTGTTCCATGGTGGTGAGTGGAGGGCGGTCGGCTCGATGTCGGTCGCCAACGAAGGAGTGATGCGTGACCACTCTGCATTGAGGAAGGCCGGCCGACTGGCCAGCCGTGACATCGCGTTCCACTGCAAGCTGTACCACTACCCACCACCCCACAATGAGACATTGCACCATGAGCCGATGTGGGTCACCGTACTATGAGCCGCCGTGGGCCATCGTGCCGTGAGCCCCCACGAGCCGCCGCACCATGATCCGCAGTGGGTCGCCGCACCGTGAGCCACCATGGGCCTCCTCCCCATCATCCGTCGTGGGTTGCCGCACCGCGAGCCGCCAGGAGTCTCCACACAATGAGCTACAGTGGGACGCCGCAATGCGGGAGGCCCATCGGACCGTACCAGTGGGCTGGGTCGCGCTGGACGACCGGCCCGGACCCGGCTGGCAGGGCCGGACCCTACGGCCTAGATCTGACCCAAGTACGAACTCTGGTCAGCCCATGCTGGGTCGGGCTGGGTCTGTTCGATTGGGTCAGACAGGACCCTGAACAACTTTGACCCCTTTACTTTCTTTCGGCCATATCATGAGCTACGAGCGTCCATTTGACGAACTACCTATGGATCCAAAACCCATTGAGTGAGACAGTCCTTTTGGTTTACCCCACATTATATTTGAATATCATTGGGTACAATCAGGTTGGATCGATCACAAATCCAACCGGGCCCTTGGGACTAAAAGGCCAATTACGTAAACATTGGGTGGCCAAACGACACACCGTCTGTTGTGTTGAGGGCCCATTTACATGGCGGTCCTCTGGTATACATATTCGTGGGACTTCATAGAAGTTGGAGTATTCTACCTGTGGTTTGATGAGTGAATCCTCCATGAATCAAGCGAGCTTAGTGCGGGTAGCCTATTGCTGGCTGTAACATGAGAATGGGATCCTATGTGGGTATGTTATTTTAGATCCTTTGGGGGTCTATGTTTGAGATACTCACATGGATCTACTCTAGGAATCCATGTGGGACTACTCTAGGATAATACATGGGACAGCTATTCTAGGATCCTATGTGGGTCTATGATTTGGGATCCTTTAGGGGTATGATGATTAAAGATCCCATGTGGGATTGATGATTTTGTATCCTATGGGGGTCTGCCTCTTCACAGAGTAAGATGATTCAGTAGTTACATATAATAATATTTTCTACTTTACCCATGTTATACCTAGTGTGAGATGAGTCATTACATTTGTGGTAATCTTATTTGTGGCGTACCATTGTGATACTTACCTTAATGGTGATACCATTGTGGTATTCTTCTTTATGGAATACCTTTGTGGAACTTACCTTCATGGTGATACCTTTGTGGTATTCTTCTATGTGGCGTACCATTGTGGTACTTACCTTCGTGATGATACCTTTGTGGTATTCTTCTATGTGGTATAGCTTTGTGGTATTTACCACCTTGGTGATACCTTTGAGGTATTCTTCTGTGTGGCATACCTTCGTGGCACTTCCCTTCCTGGTGGTTACCATTGTGGTATTTTTTTTACTTTTTGGAACAATTGTACCTTGGCTAAGGATATGGCCCTTGTGTTTCCTCATGAATGAGATGGTTATACTTGATAACATAGGTATATGTATGGGAATATACCTTAGTAGGGCTATGAGTTGTTTTCATGCTTTGTGGTTTATCCTTTGTGGATTTTGAGAGACTTTTGAGGGTCTTGGGGTCCCTAATGAGTATCGTTATACTCGCCCCTGCATGGGCTACACCCGCACATTGTTGTGTTTGGTGCTGAAGAAAGACAAAGCTAACTGATGATGATGGTACCAGTTCTGGATGTAGCTCAGAGGTGGAACATAGACAAGTCGTACTGTAGAGATGACCGTTTGAGAGTTTTACCAACCCTTCAGGTAGGATCCTTTGAGGGTGTTCACCAGAGCAGTTTAGCTTACTTGTACCTTCCAGTTTTCTTATACTTTTTAGTTGGGCTTGTATTCTAGCATTATTTACATACTTTACACATTCTTTTTACTATTCAGTTTACTCGTGTTCATAACTTTTTGTGATCTAGGTTGCATTAGTTTATAGGTTATAAAGGCAATGCCTTCTTAGTTTTAGGGAGTATGCTCTATGTGCTAGTCACCCACCCCAGGACTATGGATGGTGGGTTTGGGATAGTCAGGGCATAGCCCCTGGGGTATGGGCCGTGACATCGTGGTTAGGGAGACCCCCGGGGAGGTAGTGCCAATTGAGTAGTATGTGTGGATTCAAGAGAATGAGATGATAATTTTAGAAAACTATATGTTCTTCTACAAACATGATGAACCTGTGGCCCATGGAAGGCTTTATAAGCATCAGGTCAAGGTAATGGGATGTTCTAGGCTATGGGGGTTGTGATCAGGGTTCTGATGAGACGATTCGATGTATAATATATTACTTTTTTTACAGTTTATCCTTTATATTATAAATTCTTTTATATCATTTTTTAACAACATATCCCTCATTATATATCATTATATTCTCTTTGAGACCATATATAGGATATTGTGGATGTAGGATCTTACATTGTGCAATTTTTTTGTATCACATATCTTTTGAAAGTATGTGTAAGATATTAGGCATTTATTGAGGTGCATACTTTTCTATATTTGACATTAAATACACAAATTATGGTAAATTAAATTTTTAATAAGCGTATATTTTGGATTGGGAATATTTATGGGCTTTGGGACATAAAATAATGGAAACAAAGACTATCCCGTGCATGTCACATGGTTGGTACATGGTTTTGAGTAACTTTTCTTCCAAACCTTACTATACAGGAGGAGAGTTTCATGGTTATATAAAATATTCTGAGGAGGGTGAAAAAATAATGAACTCTTAGATAGATCCATTCGACACTATTGTAACATGGGGTTTTAAATCGTTTAAGCTTCCCAGGTAACCATGAGACCCAACCTCTCTTCAGAAGAGGTCGGTGCATTGTTGGTACACTGTTTGATAACCATACATCCAAAACGTGCGCCAAATTAATAGTGGGATTTTACCCTTTTTTAGCTCAAGTATTTATGTTCTATACCATTTTTTTCCCCATTTCATCTAAAACAGGCCTTTGAAAAATCCCATCTTCCTAAGGATCAATATCTCTCATTTTTATGAAATTTTGAGTTTTGATGGGTGGGTACAATTGATCTGGGTTAGTCTAACGCTTCTCCTTGTTCTCTATTCTGGAATATGGTATGTATATTTTTTATTCTACATATGAAGCTATAAAACCCTCTTTTCCCTATTGATATTAGGTTGGGGAATCAAAGAGTGTTTGAATCATATTCAAGGTATATAGTTAAGCGAGCATTCATATTCAACATTTAGGTAGGTAGAGTATAAGTTATATCCCATAGATATGATTTTGATTTATGCATATGTTGTTTAGAATTGGTTCCATTTAATTGTGATTTCGAAATCCTGGGTAGGTCATGACCGAATGATTCATAAAATAATGAAACTAACCCCTCATTATTCACATGGAATGCATTTAGTTTCTGTATATTTGTTATAGGTTCAACCATGGAGTGAGATGAAACCCCATACATAGATTTGTAATAACAAGAATATAATAGTTTATTATGAAATAAATCACATAATAAATAGGTTGATTTTTTAAATTTAAATTATGTAGGGGGACTAATGTTGTCTATTTATAATCATTGATAATGGAATAAGGGGTAGCATAGTATAATGATATATGGGTTAAGTGAATATAGTGATTGTACTAAATGAGTTATGAGTTTGATATTGAAATTTTATATATGGGTTAATGAATGATAATTAATATATTTTTTAATGGATTATTTTATTTAAATTTTAGAATATGAATTATGGTTGAAGATATGAGAGAGGAAAATAGGTTAAATGGGATGTCCGATGAAAATGTAAATTGTGCTAATGGGTTAGGCATTGACGATGATTTTTGTATTGAGTTGAATATGAATCATTAATACTATCTGTATTATTTCATCATGGTTTCTAAGATGGAATATGTGGAAAATGGTTATATAAACATCTTAATGTGTAATGGTATTTATATGAAGTTGGTTATGAGGATCTATTCTCATAAATTGGGTTAGACTAACACTCTAAACCCCACAACTATAATACACATTTTTGTGAAGCAGACTGAGGCCATATTCCCCTAAATGTTTCACAAAGACTGAGGCTCCAAGGTATTTGTAATGTATATTTTTATAAAATATATATACTTTGTTTCATAGTGAACATGATTTATCCCCAAATATATAGTAGCTAATCAGAATTGGCTATAGTTAAATTGATGAAAATTTATAACCTATGGGAAAATGATAAACATGTTTTAAATGAATATTGTTAACAAATTTCATTGTGTTTAGGTTGGTTTATATTATTTTTCTTTTTGTTCAATCATTCACTTTCTATTTAATAAAGATATTATTTAGACACCATTGGTGGTGACCAACTGAGGTTTACAGACATCCTACGTGGTTTTCTATTGGGTAGATAGGAAAATTTCATTGTTGTAGGAATGGACTAGGTAAAATGACCTATGATTGATGGTTGAGATTGTATCAAGATTTTCATGTATTAGGGTTCCATTATTGAAATTATGAATTTTTTTTGGGATTCATATATTGGTAATTATTTTGGGTATTCTTCACTTTTGGTACTATTGGAATGACATACCATATTTATTATTGGTTGTGGTTTTTACCCGGTATTGGGAAATGTTGTTGGTGGTTATTTAATAGTCATATTATGTCCCTTATTTATTATTTTTATCATGTGGACTACTATGATAATGATTTTATAGTCATCCCACATATTATATTATACCCTCACTGTTAGTCGATATACATTTTCATACATGGAGGAATGCCTAAGGCTATATAGAAACTCGACAAGGGGAACTGATTTAGTGTCCACCATTTTATGATCATAAAAAACATTGTATAAAAGGAACTCTATATTATATTTTAAAACTATTGTGTAATAGTAGAAAAAATATTAGAACCTATTAGGGTATTGTTAATGAGAACATGTTTGGGAATAGTTAACCCATTTATGAGGGAAAATATAATTGACTGCGGTAGGAATGTTGTTTTTTGTGTGTGTCGTTATGGTTGAATGATATTACACCATTGAGATATGTATTGGTTATATGATGGGACTATTTTGTTATATCATTATTGTGGTTAGAATATCATGACATTTTTCATTCAGGAATCATTTTAAGGACCTAAGGATATAGGTGGAAGACATCATTGTAGGCACACTGAGGGAAGATGTGCGAGACATGGGGGCTAAAATTTAACTAATTTTCTTGAAAAATCAAAAGAATAATTGTTTAATAAATATAATTTAATTTTTTTAATGGAACTAATGTAAAATAATTATTATATAATAATACTTTGTGAATATATTATAATTGGTTTGGAATGTTGTTGTTGAAATTGGTGATGGGTGTATGGTTCCCAAGTGAAATTTGTTATCATGCAAGGGTAAAATTATTTAAAAGAACAGCTCATGAATGAATTTTTTGTATGATGTTTGGTTTTCTCATGTTTTCCATGAACCATGTAAGGGAATCATAAATATAATGATATATTTATTAGGATATTCTTTGGGATAATAAATATGGAATTTGTTGTTTTGGTTAGTGGGGATCATTTGTTTTAGAAACAAAGGATGAATTATGTTATGTGTTATGAGGTATTTTCTTTGCATAGTAAGAAGATTCCACCATGAGGAAATGTCCTAGTTGGGTGAAAATGGGATATAAAAAAAATTATCATCTAAAATTGGGTAGGATATTCTAGTGGTTATGGGTAATAAAGGACATGAGATGTTCCATGAGAACTTCGCTCATTTTTTGAAGATGACAGAATGGGATGCAAGGTTTTTATTGCTTATTATGGTTTATCAAACTATATTGTTTTAGCTACATCACACTACAATATCATCTAGAGTAGGTGGATTTAACTAAAATTAATTTTGGATAGAATCCACAATGATTATTTTGGATCACATGGAGAATCCCCCTGAGAAATGGGTAACGTTGGCGGTCTATATGTAGTGGGGATCAGAAAAGCATTGGTGGGATGTTTTGGATCATGAATAGAAGGCTGATGGTATGTTATGGAAATACTTCCAAGAGATGTTTATGTATTATTTCTTTTAAATATACCTTATTTCATGAGTGCCATATGTTAGTTATGAGTTTGACCAAGGAGACTATGTTAGTGATGTGCTAAGTTGTCTTCTTCAAAGACATGCATCATATAATCCCATCATTGGCATGGGAAGATGCCTCTATGATGAGATTAATTCATGATGGGGTAAGACATGAAATCATTTTGTAGGTGAATATATTACTTTTAAAAATTGTTAATGAGTTTTTGGATCATTAACCTATTTCATAAGCAAACATAAGGGATGATTTGGGTGGTAGATATATGGTTCCAATTGGATTGTTTATTGGTGTGACTTTAGAGGGAAAATAACATCATTTTTTGAATCTTCGCCATCATATAATTTTTCTATGTACTCATAATATAGAATCTTAATTATATGGATATGTACATGTGTTTTTTATTATTGTGGAAGTACATCGAACATATGTAGTTAGTTCCCCCAATCACTGATAGAGTGAAAGGCATGTAGATGAATAGTGGAATGTGATGTGGTTCTGTATGGTACATTAATATCTTGGAACATATAGAGGGTCATGGTTGATGTCAAGTGTAGGTAGGGTCAGTTTCCCCATATTAGGATAGCAGTTTTGGCTCTACTGGTTGTAAGAGTTGTGGTGGCTGATATGGTATTTCGAGAAGAGAATGTTCATACCATCTCTGTAGTAAAACACCTAGACAACCGAATATGGACCATGGTAGAGGGCCTTGTAAGAATCATACAGTTCATTTTTCACCTGGAGGTGGTGAGACTAGTCCTTAGATAGATTGAGGTACGATTCATGTAGATTCTACTCTTTCAAGGTCTTTGTTTGATACATGTTCCTTACAATATTTTTTTATTATATTCCCTTTTAGTTATGTTGGGCCTAGTGGTGGAATTTATGTTTGAGGATATGTCGATTGATATAACATGAATAGTTCTACTAGAAAAAATCTAGTAGTGTTAGGGTTGTACCTAATAGAATAGTAGACACTATATTCATTGGGACATTCTTGATCGAGAGATATCTGTGTTTGATCTGATTTTGATTATGGTTTGGCTATTGTTGTACCAATATTATATATATTGTTAGAATAGTATAGTAACAATAATTTACCAAGAGGGTAATAATTATGGTCATTGAATGGATGGGACATCCGAGCAGGCTTTGTATGGCCATATATCAAGAGAATGGGGGAACTCACAATATGAGTGGATCATATTCTGATAAAAGATGCCAGAGAATAGAAATATTTTATTCATCTTAGGGTGGATTAGTTTTAGGATGTGTTTCTTAAATAATTCTCACCGATTCCACCAAAAACGGATGTTTAGTTCAAAATAGTTCTAAATTCTGGCACAAAGTTTGATTCTATTCTTCTATAATGAACAATTGTTAAAAAAATCCAGGATCTTAATTCTTTGTTTGATGAAATGAAGAATAATGGGGTTTTTCATGAGTATATCACCTTGGGGATTTCATATGTAGTTTTTTAGAAAGGATAATGGATCCTTGTAGTTTTTTGTCAATTATAAGAAACTAAATTAGATTACAATTAAGAGTTGATTTCCAATTCAATGGATTGATGATCTTTTTAATCATATGAGTCATTTTACAGTAATTTATAAAATTTATCTGTGGTAGGGCTATCATCCATGAAGGTTGAGAACTTATCTTATACCAAATATTTCATTTATTAGAATGTATGGGTTGTATGAGTTTTTTTAAAGATGTTTTGGTGGCCCAATGTGGAAAAACTGTTTATGGACATAATGAACTAGATCATTCATCCATAACTATATCAATTATATTTTTCTTCATTGATGACATCTTGGTGCAATGCATCTAATGATGATCAAGGAAAAATCATGAAATCATATTGAGTACAGAAAAGAACATAGGCTACACACCATGATTTTCAAAAGTCATTTATGGATTAAAAAGGATAATTTATATTGTCACATCATCTTTTAGTATGGTGTGTCTATGGACCCAAAGAATGTGTAAATATATATCTCATGGGATGAAAACAAAATATTCTTTAATTTCCAATGGTTTCTAGGTTTGGTGATCTATTATTGATGGTTTATGAGGGATTTCTCCCACCAAGGTGCACAAATTTTTTGATTTACCATGAAATGAATAATGTATGAATATTCCAAAACATGTCATAATTCTTCTCAGATGTAAATGAAGTGATTTACTTCTTCTCCAATTTTGATGCTAATCGATCGAGGTTAGAATTATACCTTATTTTATGATGAATCTGTTGTTGAGCATGGGGTAGTTTTAATGTAGGGTGATCGGGTTGTGGTGTATAGGTCATTATATTTAAGTCATCTTGAATGAAATTATCCAGTGAATTCCCTTTAATTGTCCATAGTGAATTGTTTTTTAATGTGTTGGTGACATTAATTTTTGGGATAATAGTTTTCTATGTTTAGAAATCATTAATGTCTTAATTACACTTTCTATTAGTGTTATTAAAATATTTTTCGTAAAATATGTGTTAAATTAATATATTTCTTTGATTTTGAAATATTCTACATTCCAAGAAAGGGTAAAAATGTTCTATATGCAATGAGATGAAAGACTCAATACCAATCTATTCAAGAATCTAGTATTGATAGGAAGATGATGGAATTATTTATAAAGATTCACCTAGAGTTTATACTGGAAATACCAGATACCACATACATCATTGGTAGTTGAGTTTTTCAATATCATGTAGATCATAGGGAGATAGTATAATGAAATAGAGCATTCGAATTTGAGGTAACATCTGACGTTTGAGTTTCGTGATTCAAAGTGGGTAGTACATGTTGGGTTAAAAAATTGTATCCTAATATTTGTAGGAAATATTGGTTCTATGTGTGAAGAAAGAAGTCATAAGTTTTTTTGGTTTGATGAAACTTATATTCCTAGGTAAAATCCATGTATCAGCGACCGAGTGGGTTATTGCAGCATTTACACATTCTCAAATGGAAATGGGTTAACATGACGATGTATTTTTTGGTGGGTCCTCTAAGTATTCCTTAGACTAATAATGTGATCATGGTAGTTTGAGACTATTTTTCCATAGTGGCACATTTCAATACATTTATAGATACATTCATTGTTGATTAGTTTAGTGAGTTTTATGTTCAATTTTTAGTGAGTTTTGATGGGGTTTTACAAACCATAGAATCATATCATGATCCACATTCTAAATCATGGTTCTAAAAAAATATACAGAAGGTACTTGGTACCTAGGTTTTTTGAACATGGCCTTCTACATGTAGACAGACAGACCGTCGAAGAATACTATACATGTACTAAATAAATTTTTCATAGATTTTTACCTTTATTTTGGTGCAGTGTGGGAGAAAAATATAGAACATATAATGATCACCTATAACAAGAGTTAATAGGAAATAGTTGAAATGGAACCATATGATGTTCTATACGGTATACTGTTTAGATCTCTTTTATATTGGTTGGTGTTTGGGGGGATATATTTGTAGGGTTTGAGTGTCATGTAGGTGGAATTAGAGGATGTTCAGTTGAATCAAATACGAATGACCACATCTCATAGTAAGAAACATTTGTATGATGATCTATATCATAGGACTCTTGATTTATTGATGGGTGATTGTATTTTCCATCAGGTATCCCCATAGTATGTTCACTGTTAGATTTAGAAGTAGGGTATGTTGAAACCCTGGTATGTGAAGCTATTTGATATTTTGGAGAGTATCAAACTGGTGGCATACTGATTGGATCTTCAATAGTGGCGTGGAATGATGAATGATTTTTTTTTCATGTCTCATAACTTCTATATTATCATCCTAACCAATCCCACATTATTTTTGTTAATGGTGTTGAATATAAGGATAACGATTACTTTGAGTAGTTTCCTGTTTGTATTATGTATTTTAGTTAGATGTTCTTATGTGGAAAGATAGTTACTTTTGTTCATGTTATGTGCAAGCATGGTAATTTTTAGGAATTGAATTTGGAGAGAGATATTAATATACAATCATAGTGATCCAACTTCTTTTCCTTCAATGAATAATGATTCATTAGAAGGGTGGCTCTAGGATGACCCATTATAATGTGGGGAGGATGTAATCTTATGGGTTTTTGGTGAGGTACATCCCTATTAAAATTCTAGTTTGAATACCCAAATTATGTTTAATTAAATGATTACCATGTCTATGGGGAGATTTGGTGGTATTATAGGAGTTATGTTCATGGAAGAACTAGAAAACTATTTATATATTTCATGTTTAATGGTTGGTGCGTAGTTATGAGTAACAATTCAACCAAAAAATTCTAGCATAGAGGCAACGTGCAGAGTTATGTAAACCGTTCAAGTGGGGAGGCCAAACCATGCGGTATAGGGAAGATCTATTTATCAGGGGTGTTGTATTATCTGTCAAAACATGAAATATCTCTATGTGACTATATCAACCAACACTTCTTGGATAGAGGCTAGGGCATGGTTTGTCAATGGTTTATAAAAATGGGCATCCAAACCGTATTCCTCATTAAAAAATTGATTTTACCTTCCCCCTTTAGAAATTTATGTGTTCTACATGATTTTTTCCCACTTCTTGTCAACCAACTCCATAGATGAAACAAAACACCTAACGGTTCCCAATGATTTATATCCATCATTTCAAATACATTGGGAGTACCTTTGGGTGCGAGTGAAAGCACTCAGTGAGTAAATATCTAAATAGTCTACTCTTATCTATACTAGGTCTTGTATATTTGAGCACCTTGTTCCGATCCTATAAAACACTCTTTTTGTAGTGGATCATAGGTTGGGGATTTAATGTGCGTTGAAATATAAGTTAAGTGATGAGGTTAAGTGATAATTTTACATTATAATTGATGTAGGAGGTGTAATAGTCATATCCCATTTTCTTGTTGTTGACTTATACCTATGTCATTGATCTTTGGATCCAATATATTCTTCTTTTGATATCCATAATTGGTAATGATATAATGATTAATTAAATTATGAATGGAACCCATCATGATTTTTATAGAATGTGTTAAGGTTTTCTATATTGGCTATAGGTCCTCACATGTGGTATACTGACACCCTATACATGTAAGTGTACTAATAATCATAGAGCCATGTATGGTGAAATATATGCTATAATAAATATTTTGACATGTTCCTTTTGAATTATATGTAGGATCTAATTATTTTTTTTATTAATTGAAAATAACAAAAGGGGTTGTTTGGTATATTGTGTTAGGGGTTAAACGGAATATATTTTGTGTGTTAAATTATTTTGGAGATTGATATTGAAATATGCTAAATGTGTTAATGAATTTGAATTGATGATTATGTAAAATATATTAATTATTGCAAATTTCTGTATATAAAAATTGGATCAATGTATGAACAATATAAATTTGTTATATGGACTATGAAATTTTAATGATAAATGTGCTAATGGGTTAAGGATTTAATATGTTTTTTGTGTTCAGTGAAATGTGAATAATGAATATTATGTGTATTATTTGACAATGGATTGTGATATAGTATATGTGATATATGGTTATAGAGTCATGTAGACATGACATTGAGTTTTTGGTGTATTGGATTTTTTTATTTTTCCCATGGGATAGGTTACACTGGATATAAACCCACCACAATAATGAATGAGTTAGGGAATGAGGAAATGGATCTATTCTTCTAATAGTTGTATTTAATGAGACTACCTAGGAAAAGGCATCACAATATGTGTAATGTAATTTTATTTTTAAATTTTTATCCCCAGTGTGATGGGTAACTTTATTTATCCACTTATGTTTAGTATTTGATAGGGATAGGTCATAGTGAAAATGATGAAAATAAAAAATTCATAGGAAAAATTATGTAAATTGTTTAAATAAATATTTTTACTAATGAAACGCATATTATCATAGTTTTAGTTATTATTATTTTTGTTCATGGATATAGTATCTGTTTACAGTAGATATTTTGTAAACATTGTTGGTGGGGGAATACTGAGTTTTACTGACATCCTTGTCCAGCCACAATTAGGTACCCAAGAAGATTTTACTATTATATGTATTGATAAGGAATATGATTTTGTGATAGAGGGTTATGTTGTGAATGAGATACGAATGGATTATGGATAACAACATGAAGTCAAGACCCATTAATTAGATATGTATTTAAATCTTTATTTTGGGTTTTCTTTACTTTTTTTATTTTTGGTAGGATATATCATACTTAATAATTTTAGTTTTTTCTATAAAATTTTGGGAAATGATGGTGGTTCATGTCTATTGAAAATATTTTTTACCCTATTTATTATTTTTATCTCTACGTATTTTGATTATGAAAAGTATATAGTATCCCTAAATATTACATTAGACACTCATTTAAATTTGACAGCCTCTGGCATATGGTGAAGCATGCCTGAGGCCATATAGCGGCTCGACTATGGGAAGATGTTTAGGCACTGATAGGTTGGAAAAATTATATTTTGTGTTGGAGTTTTGTGGATAGAGTATATCATTGGAACACATGGTCATTATAATGAAAAAATATTAAATTATCTTGGTTATATAATTGATAAATTTTGTTCATTAATTGACAGGAAATCATCAATGTGAGTTAGATGCCTTCAGATAAATGGGATGAGATTATCCATTATAGGTGAGAGGTATATTAGTGTTGTTCGAGTGGGACATTCAAGTAAGTATATATAACCCATTTCATATCAGTTTATGATCATACTAATTAGTGCATCATTCTTTTTAGGTATTTGAGTTCTAGTATTATTCGAGGATTACATTTACACCGACCTAGAAGATGTTAAAAGACTATGGCCATGATGGGAGATAGATTACTGTATCAACATGGACACTAATACTATGGTGATATATTGTATTATATATCATATTTCCCCATAAAAGCTCTAAGATTTGAGCATGTAGTTGTATAACATTTGAGAGAATGTTTTTATCATAACTATTATTTCTCCCTATAGATATCCTGTTACATTATATAAAATATGGATGACAGGAAGAAGATTTGTGTTGATTATCATTTACAAGAAAATGATACAAATGATGGAAAAGTTCTGCATTCCAAATATTGTTAAATGTTTTGACTAGTTTAGAGGTCTTATTTGGTTCTTAATGATCTATATCAGGTCTGTCGAATAGCATTTTACAGTTCTGAAGGATGATGTTATGAATAAAAAATTTGATGTTTCTAGGGAAAATACGAGTTCCTAGTAATTTTTTATGGGAATAATACCACCTTAATGTTCATGTCACTTATGAACTAGAAAATAAATATATACATGGAATAATTGATAGATTTATTTATTGATGAAATTTTAATATACTATTTATCATAGGAGGAGAAGGTTGAGAAATTGAGGATGGTATTAGACATACATAAGGAGAGATATATTTATGGTCTAATATCAATGTTTCTATTTTGGATCCATGATATTCACATTATATTTATTTTAATTTCTATGTTTTTTATCTATGGATATTTTGAATATAAATGTAGTTTTTTATTAGGAGGAACCCATTTTTCCTTTATAGGTATGATGATTCCATGGTTTGATCAGTTATTATAAGAGGATTGTCCAAGAATTTTACAAGATAACAGAACCATTGGATTTCATGAAATGGAAATGGAATCCATTAATTAAGACTAAGATGTTTTAGAGAACATTTTTTATGGTGATGCTAAGCTTGACCAATTATATATTATTGATACGCGCTAAAGAGTGAATTCAGTTGACAATGTTTTTTTGATGACTCTAGATATGGGATAAATTTTGTGAGGATGTAGTGGTAGGAAGTGATCACATGTAGGTCCATAAATTTGAGAAACAATGATAATGACTATAAAACCAATGGACAAAGATTTATTAGTGGTCTTAACCCCTTGTAAGATGTGGGAAAACTATCTTTTAGAGGGTGAATAGTATTTTTTACACATATAATTAAAATCTAATTTATATAATGACTCAAAGAGATCATAACATGAGATAGAGTCAATTGTTAGAGTTCATATATAAATTTAACATTGAGATAGTCTATAATCATGTTAAGGTAAATATTGTAGAATAATCTCATAGAAAAAAGTCTCATTCTCACGTTGCTGAGGAGGTTTTTGATTAGTTGTATTCATTGTAGCTATCCATTGTGGAGAAGATGATTCAAATTTTTCTTCATTTGATTGTGGTGACTGATTAACTTCATTAGAGTGTGATATTTTCAAAGCTGGAAATGCAAAATTAATGGTTATACATGACATTATTTCCTATTAATATACACCATATATATTTCTTTATAGAGTAGAGCATGTCATCCATTTATATGAAAAAATGGTGGTTCTGACCATGTTGCTTCTGGAGGTGGCTATTGAGTTGAACAATACAACATTAGTTTTAGATCATGGAGTAGAAAATATGTACAATTACCATCATAATTTTTTGGTTTGATGGAATGAAAGAGAGAACATTCAAAATTATTTCCCAACATCTCATATGTTAGTGGGTAAATGGAAAACATTATTTTATATCTGGTTTGAACATACACCCTACGATCAAGGAATAGAAGTTTTTTGTAATATAAATTGATTTAATTATGGTTGTTCTATATAATACTAGAGGATATCATTTTTTCTAGGTATTTTTTGACTAAAATACCATGACGGGACACCTTCATGTTATATAGGTGTAGATTGTGGTTATCATTATCATATCATTGTACATGAAACTGATCAAATAGATTCATGGGGTACCCAAAATGATCATCTTGATCTATGATTTCTGGTAAACTTTAATGTTTTAGAGGGGCCTACATTGAAATTTTGGGACGTAGTTTAGGATGGTCATGATGTTTTACCCCTAGACAGATGAGAATATTGAGTATATTTTACAAGTGTTAGAGGATATTCATCGATTCCATTTTTTGACATTAGATGTCACTAAGAGTATCACATCACTCTGTTAGTGATTAATTATTATAAAAACAATCAATATATTATATACATGTAACCTTTGGAGGCATTAAATGGGATACCCTATAGGTTAACCTTGTGATAGATTGATATTATTGATACATTACATATTAAGATTGAGATGATATTGAAAATAATAAATAAGGATCATGGGATCCAGATGCACATGAAGTCAGCCTACAACCCAAAAAATACCATGTTCATTAACATCATAGAACTTTAGTGTTTGATAAGTGATGCCATGTTTTCCTAAGATTATCCTCATGATGCAGGTTTTGTAGATTGGGATGGAAAAGGTAAGTTGTCCCAATGATTACATGGACCTTCAATATCGTATATAGAATTTGAGAAGTTTTTTACCATTTACTTTTACACCAATATTGGATAGAGTGCATCAAATCGTCCCTATATCAATATTGAGGAAATAAATTAATGGTCGTATACATGTTACTACATGGTAATTTTATATATTAATGATAGTACCATCTTTGTGGAGTACTCAATGGTTATTATGGATCAGAATGAAAGGAACATACATGGATAGATAGTCACATGATATTGAGTTATTTGGAATTAGGAGGGCATGGAGGAGGGTACCTGGGATCACAATAGTTAGATTTAGTCCCAATAGTATTATTTTTTTGTGTATATTTTTCTTTTTGTGAAGAAAATACTTGATGAAGCAGATAATTTAAGGAAGAAATTTTCCCCAATTTTGTTCTATGAATATTTCTATAAATATTTCTCAATTTTTTCATAGATTTGGTATTGTGTTTGGGTTTTTTCTGAACCCAAATTTAATTTAATAAAAAAAATTATACTGTAAACCATGCAGACACATCTTATTGAAAAAATAATTTCCACTTTTTTGGAACCATAATTGGGGAATGTTAGAGCACGATTATTTCCATGATATGGAGTTTACCATATACATGAACATTGTTTTTTTGGTATATTTAATTCGATTGAAGGTAAACGTTGGTTGGAAATATATTTAATTAAATATTTTTTTAATTATTAAAATGTTGTAATATAATTCCCATATTATATGGCTTCTTATGTATGAATAGATGGTGTTATTTTCTACCATGAGTGATGTCCCAACCACGAGAGAGAATGGGTGCCACTGGATATCATGAATGACAATAATTGAAACAATATTATGGTGCTAATACTTCTAAGAATCAAATTGGACTCAAAACTTAAGAGTTTCCACCATGAGGAATGCAGATTATTATTTTGTGTAATTTGTTCTTGTATATGAGTTTATTAATAATTTTTAAATTCATTTTATAATTTAACCAGAAACCATGGTTGTCGATCAATGTGTAATATAAGTAAATTAGGTTTCCATGTGGATCATAGGGAAACATTGTTATCCAATTCCAATAAAATAATCTACAGTTCATGAAAAAAATTTGATTTGTTGTTACTATTGGGGTAATGATGTGTTTATCGAGTACATGATATGTACTTTGAGTACATACTATGTTGTTGGATTTTTCTATGTGGTTGAGTACTTGTGAATAAAACCCATGTAAAGAGAACATACATTATTAGTAGTACATTAACAAACCCCGTAATTATACATAAGAATTTTCAAGATCATGTGTATGGTGGTACTTAAAGAGGAATGATAGGATGACATGGGATTAATTTAGATGTAATAGATATACTACACATTACAAAGAAGCATCATGTACACTGTGTTCATGTCTTATACATTTACATTGCTAGAATTTTTTTGTGTTGGAGAGGAAATTAAGTGGTGTCCAGAAATTAGTACACACTATCTGAACCTACCTAAACCCAATTTTCCTTACTTTTTCAATACAATTTCCATAATAAGGAACATATGTTGTTTGAACTCATGAGGAATATCATGTACACTGCAAGGACACAATGTGTTTTATGAAACTACCACCTTCAATATGTCCTAACTATGAACACATATATGGGCCCATGAGTATCCTATTGTGAGTGGTTTATCTGTTGGATGTAATTACAATATTCATTTGTTTAGAGATATAATAACAGATGTTATGGTCTTGATTATTCATTCAGTGATTCTTTGTGATTGGATGTTTTTAGGTTAGATCACTAGAGAGATTCTAGGGTTCGTAAAACCCTATATCACCATGGTGTGGGACCCCCATAATGTTTTCATAGTTATATTTGGTACTCAACCATACAATAGATGAAATATGTCTCTAGTATAGGGAGTTGTATTTCCACATTACCATGATATAGTAGGGAGTGGTTCTTCTATGTGAGTTGGTTCTCTATTGGATGTAGACTGGAGTAGGGAGGAGTATAATGTGAAAATCAGATTATGATGAGGCTGAATTTTATGGGACGTATTTGAGATAGACCTTAGAGTTTTAGAAAGGCACGTCATTTATAACTATGTATTTGGAGATCCCCTTTCTCTCTCTATCTAATTTTTTTATAATTATATCTATAATGTATCACATTACCCTCTTGTTTTTTGGTTGATATGACAATTGGGTATTGATATTTCTCCCTTTTTGAATTTTTTGACATACTTCATATGTATATAAAAACCCCTCTATGTATTTTTCAGGAATGTGGTGTGTCTTATGATGTTTATATGAAGATCGATGAAGGAAATTAGGGTCCTAGTTTTTATAAGCTTAGAAGGCCTTGGAATTTATTGTGATTTTTTTATAAACTAGAATTTTGTAATTCAGTGTATATATTGTATCCCTATGACCAATTTCTGTCAGTTTTTAAATCATATTATATTTGGTTGTGTATTTTCACCATTATAATTTTATATTACATAGATGTAATTGGATTCTATCACAGAGGATGTTCCATGCATTGTTAAACAATAAATTGCTTGAGATTTATTATGTTTCTACACAATCACACAGATAAGGTTGTGTTCATAAGTATAAATACATATGTTAAGGCCCCCCATATGCCTCATTAAACGCTCATCACATTTCAAAAATCCGAAGCATAATTATGGTTGTCTTAGGGTTTCTAACTCATCTTACCACTAGATAGTTTGGACCTTATGGTTTGGGACCTAAAATAACATGATTATATTTATGAATACAAGGATAAATTTTAATTATTTCCAAAAAATTATTATGAATGAATAACTGAATGAAATTTATATTTAGTTTTTTAATTGGTTCAATCCATATCCTCAATGGGAATAAATATATCATTAAATTTCATCTTACCATGTGATTACTACATGTTCAATCATTAATATGAATTGGTTATAATTTTATTGTAAATTCAATTAAAGGAGAGACAAGATGTGGGAAGGTATGTTCTATGTTGAATGGAATTTGGGAATAGGTGAAAAAGTTATGGGTATAATTACCATCATGAAAAAATATTGGAATAAACACCTTGGGAATTTCATAAATGGAATGAATGTTTTAAATAATATACGAAATAAAAAATATAAAAAACATTAGTGAAAGAGAATTATTTAAGTTGAAAAATTTCAAGGATTAAATTTCATGGAGTATGTCACAAATAATATCTAGGCCCTAGTGCCTTTTGAATCCACCCTAGAGTAATTAAATGGATTTTTGATGTAGTTATTCTGTCAAACAATTAGAATTTTATGTTTGAATTGATTCTAAATCATATACCCATATCAAGATGAGAAGTTTTAAAAAATTATTTTTTATTAAAACACTAAAAGATCATTCAAGCCTATAACATTTTATAACAATATTCATTCATCACTGAATCTATTAAAGAAAGTGTAAATAATTAAAACATTTTTAGTGAATATTATAACAAGAAAAGTACATTTAAAATTACTTATTGAAATATAGATAGTATCATTAATTATAATCATAGTTGTTATATTTAGGATTTAGTATCACATGATCATTGGTATTCATAAGATGAATAATATAATAAAATAATTTATTTTGGAGGTGACTGTATTATTATCTGTTAGTTTGGAATTAAATTCAATGTTTTTATTAGAGATAATTTGATTCCCATGTCAGGATTGAAACCTACACCAATGGCCTCGCTAAATGAAATTCTAGTAGAATATTAATCAATGAATTATACGGGTATCTTTAGAATGGAGTATCTATCAATTATGATGTAATATAATTATGTATTTCTTAATAAATTTCATTATAACCAACTAATAATGATGTTTGATTCATTATTATTCTATAAATTTAATAAAAACCTATATATTTTATCCTTATTTAATAGAATTAGTGGAATTAGTGGAAATAAAGAAAACATTTCACAAGTTTGGTGATAATGGATTCATAGAGCCAACAATTTCATATTTGTGATAACCTATCATATTGTTTAATAAGGTATATTAATCTATGAGTTTATTTATTTACTCATGGAAAATCAATGACATTACTATAATTAATAAGGATCATTGACCTTTGGATGATGACTTGTTTAATTTTTTTGAATAGGTTTAATAATTCTAAAAAATTGATCTCATTATTGTTTATCACTATTTCATATTCATGAAAATGAGGATATGAATTTTTGTAGAATTTTCAATAGGAATAATAATTTCGAGTTCATAGTAATTCAGCATGGGTTATGTAATCCACCCTCGATGTTCATGGAAATAGTGAACATATTATTCAAGTATTATCTTGATTTTTTGGGTTTTCATTGATGATATAATGATGCAATATAGGATTTTTTATGATCATCTAGAAAAATTAAGAATAATCCATTACACTATATGATAGAAGGAGTAATATAAAAAAATAGGATAAATTGAATTTTAGTTGAAGGATGTCTATTTTTTTTCATATTGACTCCTTGTGTAGAATATCCAATGACCCAAATTAATAAATTTTTGTTAGTGGATATCCAAATGAAATCAATATAATAGAAAAAATTGTTTCTTTAGTATTTTATGTTTTTATCATTAATTTATTCATATTATTTTATGAGTAGATATTACACTAAACTATTTGATATGTAATGGGATTAAATTTCCATGAAAAAATGAATGCAAAAAAAATTGTCGATCTAAATATAATATTGATTAATTAACCCATTTCGATAATTCCATTAGGAAATAATAATTTTTTATGTAAAATTATGCACCAAAAATGAAATATAATTTTGTCAAAATTCATAGGGATAGATTAATCTCTTAATCATCTAAAAATGATACCTGTGGAAAAATAAATCCAAATATTGATCAAGAGTTAGATTATATAATAGTTTCATTGAAAATATAGAAACATGAAATTTTTGGTGTAATATTTGATAGATATATCATAATACATGTTTTATGTTGACATTTATATAGTTATATTTTAACATGAGGCAAATGAGATGGTTGAAACTACTAGTGTAATATGACTACATTATACAATACAATAATAGGAAGGAAAACAAAGAGAACTCTTCATTGAGAAAAAAATTGGAATCCCATCATTGATGTGGATAAAAAAGTATTAAATATTTATTTCATTATAAACTTTTCACATTGAAGTTATTATATAAGAGAAGAAATAATATCTTTTTATGCAATTTCAATGTCAACATTACTATTTTAGATAAATAAATCTCAAAAAAATATCAATTGGTTTCAGACGAAATTTACTAACATGGTAGACTTGATATTGATAGAATAAACCTATGAATATGGTGTATTGGTGTTTGGAATGAGACTATATATTATATTAGAACATTTACAAAAGATCCATTTTGTAGATGAATATCATAGTTCTAATTACTCAATATTCACAGGTAGCAAAATCATGTATATATTTCTTGGGGAGAGCTTCTCATGGGAAAAAAATTATGTGAATAATTATTAAGTAAGTATAAATTTTCATGGCCTCCCAACAAATTAAATATAATAGAAAAATTATAAAGGCTGTGATAAACCACCTACTAATACTAACATGGAAATGGTAAAAAAAATAATTTCCTTTGTTACATGAATAAATCATACTTATAATAAGAATGATACTAAATGTGTCATTTTAGATTGACTAACTATGATTTCAAGCTTTGTATGAATAATTGTACACATACCCATTAAATTTATTTCAAGAATATATACCAATGACAAGGTAAAGATTCATGGTGAAACTCTAACAATTGTATTAGATCATAAACATTGTTTCCAATTTACTATTAAGAGAAATTCTAACAAAATCATTGATAATATAAATGGAATTTACCGGTAATTACCATATGCAATTTTATGGTAATTTTAAGAGAACTATCCCAAATTTTTAGGATACAATGAATTCAAGAATACATGACTAACATTGATTATAAGAATATTACATACCTTCGGATGAATATTTATATAGAAATAGATTCAATGCAAGTAAAAATATAAAAAATATGTGACCTTATATAGGAAAATATCACATACTACAACCGAATGGGAGATATAGTGGAAATGATCCCACACCATTAAAAACATAATTAATTTACCATCGAAAAGGGATATTGATCCCTAATTATATTGATGTAGGTTAGAGAATACAAAAAATATACTCTGATAATTATAGGAAGGACTATGAATTTCATGTAGTAGATAATATCTTATAAAACATGTCTATATTGAAGGAAGTTATATGGTTTTTTATAATTTGAAATATAGTCCTCAAAAAAATTATCATTTTTAATTTTTTAAAATAATTTATTTGGTACAAACAATTTGTATATTCTACCCAACCCTTCTTTGGTGAATAATGAATTAATGGATTAATTATTTTCCAATTAAATTCCATATCCACAGAATGTACTCTCCCATGAGGAAAAAAATTTGGATCGATTTTTTTTTAATAAAGATCATATATAAATTATAAACATTAGATATAAGTTATAATTGAATAAGAAAATACAAATTAAGGCAATATTGAAGAAGAATCACAAGTTAATAGATTTAACATGCGAGCCTCAAGATGTAATATTGAATAATTTCCCATAATTTCATGAGATAATTTTAATATAAAAATTGATTATGAAATCAATTCGGGGTATGTATTGTGATACCCAATATTATTATATTTAATGTAAACACAATATCAGCCAAACTACTTCACAATACTAGAGATAGTGTATTTATAATGGGAACAATGTGAGCAGATTTAGTCAATCAATCAATAATAAACCATATTGCTTTATTACCACGAGATGTCTTTTGTAATTCCAATACGTCGTCCATGGATATTTTTTATCTTTTCTACTCTGGGACATGTAATGAATGAAGCATCCCTTTTGGAATTTGTCACTCTTTACTAACCTATTTACTAGTCAAACACATTAAAATAAAGTCATTAATATCTCTCTTAATTGCATCCCACAAGTAATACTCTCGAATATCTCAGTATATCATAGTACATCCAGGATGAACTGAAAACAGATAACTATGACCTTCACATAATAATTCTTTTTTCAAATGTGAATCACATGGAACACATAATCTCATTCCAAACCTCAATACACAATATTGATAAATGTTAAATTCAGGAAAATTGCCCTTCTAAAAAATCTCTACCTTTTTCTGTAACTCAATGTCTTCCTACTATGCTTACATAATTCAGTCGGATAGAAAATATTTCACTGACACCTAAAAAAGAACAAAGGTATTTATTTCACCAACAACTTCTATGCCAAAATTCATAAAGTCTTTAATAAAATGTTTTTGTTCCAAATGTAACAAGGTTAATGAAGCATTAAATTTTTTACTCAAAGAATCGGCCAATTTATTTTCTTTTCCAAGATGGTAATGAATCAAGAAATAATAATTCATGATTAATTCTAGCCAGCCCATATGTCACATGTTTAATTCTTTATGAGTGAATATATACTTCAAACATTTGTGATCAGTATATATATCAAATTTTACTCCATACAGATGATTCTTCCAAAATATAAATGAAAATACAACAGTAGCTAATTCCAAATCATGAGTATGGTAATTTAACTCAAGTGATTTCAAATAACGTGAAGAATAAGAAATTACCTGATCATTTTTCATAAGTAAACATCCATGTACATTCAATGAATTATCAATGTTGATAAAAAAACTCACCATTTCTAAAAGTCAGTGCAAAAACTGGACTATTCACCAATGTTTTTTTCAATTCTAGAAAACAATCATCTCATTTTTTTACATATTAACTTAACACCTTTTCCAGTTAACTTATTTAATGGGCTATATAACCATGTAATTTTTTCAACAAACCTCTAATAATAAACATCTAATCGACCAAAACTACGAATCTCAATAATATTTGTGGCTATTTTCCATTCTGCAACAACTTTTGTTTTATCTGGATCAACAGTTATGCCATTTTTTAAACAATGTGACCAAGAAAAGATGTTTTTTGTAACTAAATATCACACTTGTTGAATTTCCCGAACACTTTATTTTCTTTTAAGGTTTGAATGAAAACCCTTCAATGACTTTCATTATCCCCTTCACTTTTGGAATAAACCAAAATGTTATCTATAAAAAAACAACCATTTATCACTTTAGTTAACTAAGCCATCACTGCAAAAAAATTGTCCAATTATGATTCCAACCATATCCAGATGTTGATTTAGAAGTTTATTTCCCATTGTATGCCTTCCCTATAGGACTATATATTTTTCTCTAAAGAAACCGTTCTAAACAAAAAGAAATCATAGGCGGGGAAGCATGGTAATCTATAAAATCTAAATCATTTCAATCATTCCATAAATTAATTTATGGTCATTAATGTAACAATATTTTAACTTCTAATGTTGTCTAAAATGACATCAGATACCATCTATAAGGACCCAGCATTAAACATTACATAATCATGAATTTAGTTAATAGTTCACATTGATAATACTTTCATATTTATTGCTTTAGAGAATTATGTCATAACATATGAATATGAACTTGAATATTACATATAGACACTTATACTCAATATCTATTTTTCATAAAATAATAAATCTTTGAAAAAAAGATTCTTGTCTAGTTCAATGTTTCAGACAACATGACTTTTCCATGATCCCATCCTTGATCCTATTCCACTTTATATCCTATGAAAAAAAATTTAAAAACTTTGGATGAGCATAAAAAGCTCAGTAAATAATACACAAAGAAATAAAGCTATTAGTTTTTAAAATAACAAGTAAATCATGAATACATTATCATTATTAAAACTTTTCACCTACATGTAGTTGTAATTACTCTTCACTGAATAAAATATCATTTCTTATTATTTTTTAACCAAAATATTACCATAAAAGTGATATAAATAACACCTAACATATAAAGGTTACTTGGGACATAAACATACATAAATGGAATGAGAATGCGGTCAACTACTACACATATCACAAAATTTAATAGCCATACGTCCAACTTCCATACCCAATGCATTGGAGGTTATTACATAACCACCATTCATAGTTTATCATAGAACCACACATAATTTTGATTATCATAAAACCACCCATAAAGATTCCAAGTACTATTATAAAATAACAACACGCTAAATATAGAAAATATAAATATTTCACTAATAACATTTCATTTGAAAATAAAATAAATTATTTCAAGATATTGAAATAAAAATTAAATTTCGAAAAATATTTTCAATACCTAAACACACAAAATATAGAATAAGGTGTTTCTTTTTCATTTAAAAAAACATTAATGCTTATTGAGGAAGCCAACTAATGATTACGGCAGCGGAGAGGTCATTATTGAAAAAAATGTTAAAACCCTTAATTTTGTCATGTAGTAAAACGCTTCATAGAAATAAGATTCCATTTGAATGAAATTAAAATTCAAAGTGGATTATTATATATCGTATAATAGAAAGTCATTAATAAATCAGATTATGCATTAATGAAAGGAGATTGAGAAGACGTCCCTTTACTCGTGTCCCAGTAGACCCATTCGTTCATTAAACTTATGAATAATAAAATTAAGTTAATTTTTACTTGATCAAGAATATTTTTCAGATTTATTAATACTTCAATAACACTTTTTACATTTATATAAAAATAAGATAATTATTTGAGTACATATCAGATATTTTTCAATGGATCAGAACTTGAGTTAAAAATAAACTTGTTATAATTATAATTATCTATGTGGTCGAAATTAAATTATCTTCAGAATGATATTAATTAATTAAATATAACATATATTATATATATCTAGTATATATGTTTATTTATAATAGTACATAACTTTTTGAGGTATGAAATAAAATGCACCCTTCATGGATACTGTAAGCCGTACGTATGCATGAATGCTACATTCATTTCTATTTCATGTGTAATGGGATGAAGAATTATTGATACATATGTATATTATTATTATAATATAATATCATATATAAAATTTCAGTAACCCCATCCTTTATACATTCCGCGTGTGGAATGAGTGAGTCATATAACATTAATGGGGATGTAGTTCGCACTTACTTAAATAAATTATCATATTTACCCACTATGGAAACTATAAAGGTATTAAATAAATGAAAAATACATAAGAATATAAAGAATATATATATAACATATATCACATTTAAATACAGTCCCATCTTAATGGCCACTATAAAATTTGGTAGGAGAATATTGAACAATCATCTTTTTTTGAGGCAGTAGTTGTAAAGACCCGGAAATTTCAAGGAAATTTTTTTTCTAAAATTTCTGGGTCATTACATTAAATTATAGAAAACCCCCTACCTCGTATTTGAAGTTTCACATCGACGAGCTATGGAAGGTGAGCGTCGCGGTAGTCAGGCGTCACGGAAGACAGCGTCACGTAAGACAGATATCATTCCGTCAGTGTTGGAGGAAAAATAACATTGTAGTTGGAAACAAAGACATCTTCTCCCTTGACGCGGAGGAAGAGGAGAGTAGATGGATTTCTATGTGGCATCTCCTCACTTTCTTTCCCCGGTTGACGTAGTGGAGGAGACGATCTAGTTCCTCAGGTTCTTCATTGGAGTGGGCGATATCTTCTAAATCCTCCCAAGTCTCACCAAAACAAGTTTATGCCAACCAAATGAGAAGAATTAAATCCATTCTTTTAATGTTGGAAAAACAAATTCAAATTTTTTTAAAATATTGATCCAATTAATTAATTAATTATGTTGGAACAATTATTGGGAAAGAGGTGGAGAGGCTCCACTATAATATGGGAGTTCAAAAGTTTAGGGGTTTCAAGGAGTTAAAGGGGGAGTTGAAGGGTTAGGGGCTCAGGTGGGTCCCACCACACATTATCCTCTCATGGAAGGTTAGGTAGGGGGTGCGCCCCATTTTGAAATCCTCTATGGAGGAAATAACAACCACATAAAATAAAAAATTTTGTAACACAACAATTTTATTTAATTTATTATGAATCCTCAAATTATAACTACTACTCTAGATCAAATGCAACTGCGGTAAAGGTCTCCTTAAGCGAATACCGGCATTGTGAGTTCATCGGTGTCCTCAGATTTCAATTTCGAGCACAGTTTCGAATGATAGAAAAACCTGCATGTATGTTTACTAAGCATACCTAAAAAAACTTCAGAAATTGATTCTGGGCACACCGGTCATCCGAATTAGGTGTCATCAAAAACTGTGGACTCTTAAAATTCCAATGATTTTATGAAAAAAAATTCCCTGAATTTTCCGGGTCTTTACATTACCCCCACCTCAGGGATTTACATCCCTATAAATCTATAACACACACTAGGTAAACAAAAAGAGGTATTAAGCATGCATCAGAGAATCATGCTCCCATGTGCTCTCTTAGAGGTCCCCGTGCTTCCAGTGAACGCGCACAAGAGGAATCGACCATCCACGCAGGACCCGCTCCTATCAATTATCAATCTCTAATGGAACCTATATGATTTTTTCCTTGTCATCGATGACCAATTCCAATGAAATTACCCAAAAATTTCAAGGAAATGGTTTTCTTAAATTCATTGGAATTTTATGAGTCCAAAGTTTTTTACGACGCCTAATTCCGAGGCCCGATGTTCCCAGAATCATTTTCTAACGTTTTGTTCAGGTACGTTCAGTAAACGTACATGCGAGTTTTTCTATCTTTTAAACCGGGGCTCGGAATTGAAATATGATGACACAGATGAACTCGCACCACTGATGTTCTCTTAAGGAGACCTTTACCACATTTGTGTTTGGTCGATAATAGAAGTTATAATTTGGAGATTCATAATAAATTAAATTAAATTGTTTTATTAAACAATTTTATTTTAGGTGGGGGTTATTTTCTCCAAGGTAGAGTTGGAGGTGTGGACCACACCCCACATAACCTCCCATGAGAGGATAATGTGTGGAAGAGCCCCCATGATCCCCTAACAATTCAACTTCCACTTTAACTCATTGAAAACCCATAAATTATGGACTCCCACATTATGGTGAAGCCTCTCCAGCACCCTCCCTTTAATTGTGTCATCTTAATTAATTAGTAAATTGGATCAACTTTTTAAATGAATTTTAAATTTTTTTTCCAACATTAAAATAAGGTATTTAATTCATTTAATTTTGTTAGAATAAACTTGTTTTAGTGGGACATGGGAGGATTTAGAGGATATCATGCTCTCCAATGAAGAATACGAGGAAGACGATCGTCACCTCCACTTCTTCAACCTGGTCAAGAAGGTGAGGCGACCTCATAAAGAATAACATTTAATCCTCTCTACCTCCGCGTCAAGGGAGAAGATACCATTGTCCCCAACGACAACATCCTTTTTCTTCTGATGTTGACAGAACGATATCCATCTTACGCGATGCCATATTCCGCGATGCCTGACTACCACAACGCTTGCCTTCTGCGGCTCGTAAATGTGCAACGTCAAATACGAAGTTAGGGGGTTTTGTATAATTTTAGGTGAATAAAATTATATCTCATTCTTGATGGATGAATTTGATTGTCTTCGGCCATTTTATATTGCCTAACGTGGAGGGCGCGGGATGAACAAACACAGCCTGACAACCCTCCACTGGTTCCTGGTTATTTTTAGCGGCAGTGGCCGAAGGCGGCGGAGACCGGAGGCGGTAGTTAGCGGAGGTGGTGGCCATGCACCAGCCGCGTAGAAGAATATTGTGGCCTGCAAACATGGGCCGATTGATCTGAAGAACATTCCTTCTACTGCCGGCCTAGCTGGATAACCATGTCCCTCGCAGGTGCCACACAGAGGAGGTGTGACCCTCATCTGCGAGACACTTTCTGGATGAACCGGCCGGCTACGGCCGTCCAGGCCGGAGGCTGCGGCCCGCACTAGGTGGGCTGCTTCGGTGGGCGAACCAGCCGTCCGGCCGAAAGTAATCATGACGCTGATCCCCATCACGTGGGAGGACAGCGGCCCACTGTGCAGACCACGCGTGCCTGAAAATAGTCCAGCTTAGGCCAGCCGGGTAGCAAGGAGGGGTGGTGCCGCCGGGCGAGCCAAACCTGCCACCAACCACGTGTTGCGTCTATGGTCGAGCTGCGCCCCATCGGGCCGGGCCGACACCCTAACCGGGTCAGACCCATTGGTTCAGGTCCCTGGGTGGTCTGCGCTCCACCGGGCCGGGCCGAACCCTAACCGGATCAGACCTGCCGAACTAGGTCAGGCCGACCCGCCATCCCACTGGGCTTGACGGGACGGTCCCGTTTTACTCAAATGTGAATATCTTCTAGACTGCACGTCTGATTGATGTACCATCTGGGACACTGGGATCCTCACAATGAAATGGTCCTTTTGAGATACTCTAAGTGAGTTTTGAACAACTTTGGAAAACTGATGGGTTTGGAATAGGCATAATTCCAACATGGCTCATGGATGGAATAGCCAATAACTCTTAGACCAGGCATCATATTGACGTGCTGTTTGTCGTGTTGGGTTCCTTTTGATGAGACAAAAATTTGGGATACATCAAAATTGTACTTCATGATATTTGATGAATCGATCCCTTTTCTCGAGGAGAAGACCCTCTCAGAATCGTGGATGCTATGTGTGGGAACCTTAGAGTTGGCTAAGACTATGAAAACTACTGTTCTGGGATCCTACGTGGGTTCGGCAGTGAAAAATTCTGTACTGGGATCCTACGTGGGTTCGTCAGCGATGACTACTATACTGTGATCCTATGTGGGTTCGGCAGCGACAACTATTGTACTGGGATCCTACGTGGGTTCTATAGTGATGACTACTGTACAGGGATCCTACGTGTGTTTGACAGTGATAACTTCTATACTAGGATCCTACATGGGTTCGACAGCGATTACTACTGATCTTGTATCCTTTGAGGGTCCGATAGTTTTGACTTCTGTTCTTGTATTTTTTGTGGTTTCGACAGCATAGATGAATCAGTGACTACATATGAATATATCAATCACTATACAAGTGATGTATACTAGTGTGAGTTAAGGCTTTAATTTCAGTCATTCTAATCAATGTGATTGACTTCAAATCTTGTGTGCACTGGTTTGTGCTAGGGCATGAGAGATGGAGCAAAAATGAGATTGATAACATAGGTATATGTATGGGAATATACCTATGTTGGGTTGGTTGATACTTCATGATTGTATCTTTGTGTTTGTGGTTTTCCCTTCGTGGATTATGGGAGACCTTCACGAGTCTCGTGGTCCCTACTGAGTATCATTATACTCACCCCTTCATGGGAAAACCCGCACTTCATAGTGTTGGTTTCAGATGATGGACAACAATGAATGAATTAGAGAGTTGTAGATTTGGATGGTACACAGAGGTGGACCACTTGGCGAGACATAAACGGAGCTGAAGGATGGTCCTGGTTACTGAGGAGGCCATCTGTACCCACCCTTCTGGTGGGATTCCCAGAGGATGACTCAGTAGTTGCTATTGTACAATAATGCAGTTGTACTATCTTTTCATTTGTGCTTTGCATTATTGTTGGGATTGTATTTCCATCCCACTTTCATTTCACTACTATATTTTGTATACAGTTTTACATAGACATTACTTTTAATTGTGTACTATGTCTTATTTGTTTTCTTTATAAAGGAACTGATTTCCCTTTTATCAGGAATAATGCCTCTTGTGCTAGTCGTCAGCCCCTGCATATGCAAGGCGGGCTTGGGGTAGTCATGGCACGGGCCCTGAGGACGGGTCATGAAAAATTGATATCAGAGGGAGGTTCTCCCGCAAAACTCATGACTCTGATCATTATATTAAGTGAAGCAATATAGGTAAGAGTATTGAGTGTGGTTTTCAGTCCAAGGATTCCTGTGTTGGTTCGGTGCCCGACGTATCTACACACCAGGACCCTGACCTCTGATTTCCGACTCAGTGTACAAAAACAATGATTGTGTGTTTGCTTCGTTCGAATTGTTTTCTTTGTGATTATCTTGTGTCAACTCACCAGGTATAATGTTTTAAACATGGATCACTTGTCTATTTTTTGGATGGCCCCATGAAGGCAGCCATCTAGGGTTCCAAGTTTTATACGAGATGGTAGCCCACCGAGCGGCAAGGTCTCGGTGCAGGGCCCCATCACAGCGGAGGCACCAGCGGTACCACTAATCGTAGGATTACTATTGCCACCAGCCCCAACTGTAGAGGATGCAAGACTTTTGAGTGTGTTTCACGAGTTCCTATGATATAGGCCTCTGAGGTTTCGAGGCGAGACATATTTTCATACGACTGGGTGTTGGATGGAGGTTGTTGCACGAGTCTTCCACGTAGTTGGGACACCCACTAACTTGATGGTGTAACTAGATGTTAGACTCTTTTAGATATCAGTTGAGAGTTGGTGGAGCCTGATTATCCAGTTTTACAATGAGGCGACCCTCACCCGGGAAGACATCAAGGGTCTTTTCAGTGTGGAGTTTGTACCAGTGACTCTATGCTCTGTGCGGGCTCAATAGCTACTTATCTTTCCATAGGGATTTATGATCGTATCAAATTCTTCTATAGCTGTCCATAGGCATATGTCACAGTAGTCTTAGTGGACTAATACAACAGGTGGGAAACCCTAGGATACAGGTATGGTTGTGCGGGGTACATGAGATAGAGCCAAATGTATAAGGAGAAGGCAGTGTTATGCATGTGGCGGGAATGGTGGCATGGTTCGGGACTTCCCGACCCACCATGCAGACGAGAAGTAGGAGGTAGAGGGACCTCTTAGTCAAAGGCAGAGGTTCGACAGTAGTGGCCCTCCAGGAGTAGGCAGACATGGCAGAGGAGATTTCCAAGAAGCAGGTGGTGGATGACGTTTCAAAGCCCTACCACCACCACCACCCCCAGGAAGTCCACCCCAACTGCAGTGAACAAGTGTTCATGGGAGAGCTCTGTTTCAAGAAACTGAGACCTATGACCATAGTGATTTGGGAGTATGTGGACAAAATTGGAACATAATCCAGGAAAAGAGACCTTTGTTCTTGATCCTTCTAGTATCGTTGATGATGTTGTTTGTGGTTCATTTGTGACTTTGTACTTTGAGATGCAGTAATAATAGACAATTGTCCATGTGACATTTGCTTTCTTAGATTTTTGGGTGTGGTTGTTTCTAAGAGGTTCTGGTAAAAAACATTGATTGACCCTCACATTCGAGATTCTTACTGGAGGATACCTTGTGACCACAAACATCTTTCAATAGTTTGACTCGACCATTAGAGGCGAGTGTAACATTTGGATCTTGTAGTAGTGGCGTTGAGGCTTTACGGTGTCGTCCATGGCATTAAATTGTACCGTTCATGTCAGGATTGACTGTATTAGGCAAAGGATATGGTTCATCCAGGGGATGAGAACAGATTTATATTTTCAGCAATGGAGGAATCATAGTATCTCTTATTGGACATAACGAAAGAAGGGTGTAGTCGAGTTCTATACAATTGTCTAGACACACCCATAGTTCGTTGAGTGAATGGTTAGCGGTTAATCTAATCTCAAAAGTATCAGGTGTGTCTTTACGTAGAAGGAACTGATCCTAAGACAGCGTCGATGACTTGAGTTCCTCCAAGACTATGACTTCAAGATAGTCTATACTTCTGGGAAGGAGAACGTTGTAGGAGATTCCCTCAACAAGATATCGGGCATTAAGCTGATAGGAGATGCGATAGAGCTACTAGCCGCGTTGCATATATCATTTGTTGATAGAGATGGATCAGTCTTTCAGTAGTCTTTTACAGTCACTCCACCACTCCTTCAGCGAGTCAGCGAGGCAAAGTGTGGAGATGTTGACTGTGAGACACGACGTCCTCATATATCCTCAGGGCATACACCTGATTGGTTTTTTGAAGGTGGGTAGCATGTTATCCTCTTTAGGGGACGTACCATGGTACCAATTGCACTACAAGAGGAGGTATTGAGATAGTTCCACAATTCCGCACTTTCGGTACATACAGGAGTGGAAAAGATGTATTAGGACCTCATAGGACATCATTGGTGACTGGGTGTGAAGAAAGCAGTAGCAGAGGTTGTCATTCGATGCCTTACATGTCAGCAAGTGAAGGCGGAGCACCAGGTTCTAGCATGCATGGTTCAACTCTTAGATGTTCCAGATTGGAAGTAGGATGTGACATCGATGGATTTTGTGACGGTGCTTCCACATACATCCCGAGGACACGACTCTATTTGGGTGATCTTAGACCGACTCACCATGTCATCCCACTTCCTACCGATCAGAGAGCAGGACTCAGTAGAGATATTGGGACATCTCTATGTTCAGGAGATCATACAACTTCATATTGTTCCATTGACTATCATCTCTGACCGAGATGCTCGTTTCACTTCCCGGCTATGGAAGAGGTTACAGGAGGCTTTTGGAATGTAGCTTCGCTTGAGCACCACCTTCCACCCTCAGAAGGATAGTCAGACTAAGAAGACCATTCAGACTCTTGAGGACATGATCCGTGCATGTGTTCTTGACGTTTTTCGCAGATGGGAGGATCACTTATAGTTTGGTGAGTTTTCATACAACAACAGCTACCACTCCACCATCGGGATGGCCCCTTATGAGGAACTGTACGACCGTCCTTGCATATCACCTCTATGCTGGACTAACCCAGGGCAGTCAGCACTTGTAAGACCAGTGATGGTGCAGGCTATGACGGAGAAGGTGCAGATAATCTAGGAGCGGAAGGAGACTACACAGAGCAGACAGAAGTCCAATGCTGATAAGAGACAGAGACCATTGTAGTTCAAGGATGCTGACCACATCGTCTTACGGTTCTCACCTCGACGAGGTCTATGCTGATTTTTCCAAGGCGTAAAGTTATCTCCATGATTCATTGGTCCTTTTCAGGTCCTCAACATGGTAGGCAAGGTGGATTACCACATGTCCCTTCAACATCAGTATCACCAAGTGCACAACATTATCCATGAATCTCAATTGAGAAGATACATGCACGATCCGTCCCACATCATCAACCACGGGGAGTTGGACATCGATGACGTGGTGAAATTCATGGAGGTTCCAGTGGAGATTGAGGATTGACAGAAGCAGGTTCTACGTGGATGGTCGATTCGTCAGGTTCTCATTTACTAGCAGCATGGGGACCTCCAGGAGAGCACATGGGAGCCGGAGGCTCAGATGCGTGCTCAGTACCCGTTTTTGTTTTCCTAGTGTGTGTTGTAGCATTACGGGGACGTAAAGACTTGAGGTTAATGTAATTTGAAGCCCCTAAAATTTGAAGGAAATTTTTTCATAAATTCATTGGAATTTGACGAGTCTGTAGTTTCTGACGGCGCATAATTCTAAGGCCCAGTGTGCTGGAAATCAATTTCTGAGGTTTTTTTCAGGTACGTTCAGTAAACATAAATGCAGGTTTTTCTATCTTTCGAACCAGTGGTCACAAATGAAATCATAGGACACAATTGAACTCGCTGCCCCTGTATTCGCTTAAGAAGCCCATTAATGCAGTTGCGTTTTGTCAAGAGTACACTTTATAATTTGGGGATTCAAAATAAATTAAATAAAATTATTGTGTTATAAAATTTTATTTTAAGTGGTGTTTATTTCCTCCAAAGTGGAGTTGGAGGTGGTGCCCACACCCTACATAACCTCCCTAGATAGGATAATGTGTGGTGGGGCCCACACGAGCCCCTAACCCTTTACCTCTCACTCTAACTCCTTGAATCCCCTTAAATTGTGATCTCCCACATTATGGTGGAGCCTCTCCACCTCCCTCCCCTTAATTGTGCCAACTTAATTAATTAAATAATTGGCTCAACTTTTTAAATGAATTCGAAATTGTTCTTCCAATATTAAATGGAGGGATTTCATTCTTTTAATTTGGTTGGCATAATCTTGATTTGGTGGGTCTTGGAAGGATTTACAGGATATCACCCTCTCCAACGAAGAAGAAAAGGAACTTGATCATATCCTCCACTTTATCAACGAGGGAAAGAAAGTGTGGCGACGCCACAAAGAATGCCATCTACTCTCCTCTTCCTCTTCGTCAAGGTAAAAGATTCCACTGTCACCCAAAACAACGTTCTTTTTCCTTCGACGTTGATGGAACGATATTCGTCTTATGTGATGACATCTTCCGTGATGCCCAACTACCGCGATGCTCGTCTTCCGTGAGTCATCGATGTTCAACCTCAAATACTAGGTAGGGGGTTTTTGTAAAATTTTATGTTAATTAAATTATATCTCATTCTTGATGGATGCAATGGATTGTCTTCGGCCATTTGATATCGACTAACACAAAGGGCGTGGGCCGAATGAAAATGGCCCAATGACCCTCTGTTGGTTATTGATTATATTTGGCCACGGTGACCGGAGGTGACGGTGACCAGAGGCGGTGGTCGTGTATCGGCCGCGTAGAGGAAAACAGTGGCCCGTAACCATAGACCGCTCTGGATGAAGAACCATCTGGATACTGCTGGCTAGGATGGAGAACCACGACACCCGTAGGTGTCATGCAGAGGTGGTGCAACATGCATCCATGGGCCACTTGCTGCACGAACAGTCTGGCTACTGCCGGTCAAGAAGGAGACCTGGTGCCAATTGGAGCTGCGCTGCAGAGAAGACAGCGGCCCACACTGGTTGGGATGCTTCGGCGGGCGAACCTATCGACCAAATTCCAACTGGGCCGAAGTAACCGCTACGCTTCTCAGCGCCGCATGGGAGGATAGGGGCCCGCACTGGGGGCTGATTGCACCGTAAAAACCGGTCGGATTCGGCTGACTAGGTAGCATGGAGGGGCGGCGCCGCTCGGCACCGCCGGGAGATCCGAACCGGCCTGCAACCGCGGGCCGGGTCAGCGGGTGTGCCTCGCCCCACCGGGCCGGGCCACCCACCAGTTGGGTCGGACCCACCAAACCTAGTCAGGCCGACCCGCCAGCCCACTGGGCATGACGGGCTGGGCCCATATCACTCAAACGTGAATATCGTCTAGACAGCGCGTCTGATTGAGGCTCCGTCTGTGGAACTGGGATACTCACAGTGATACGTTCCTTTTGCGATACTCTAAGTGCTTTTTGGACAACTTTGTGAAAAATTCTGCTTTGGAGCAAGCATAATTCCAACCCGGACCCTGGAACGAATTATCCAATAACTCTCAGACTGGGTGTTCGATTGACACGTCGTATATCGTGTTGGGTTCCTTTTGATGAGAAGGACCCTCCCAGAATAAAGCATGTTGTGTGCAGGAACCCTAGAGCTTGCTGCTACTATGAAAACTAATGTATGGTGATCCTACTCGAGTTTGGCAGTGACGACTACTGTACTGGGATCCTACGTGGGTTCGGCATCGACTACTGCTATACTAGGCTCATACGTGGGTTCGGTATCGACGACTACTGTTCTGGGATCCTACGTGGGTTTGATAGATACTTCTTCTGTACTGGGATCCTACGTGGGTTCGACATTGATGAAAACTGATCTTGTATCCTGTGAGGGTCGGACAGTTTGGAATTCTATTCTTGTATCATGTGTTGTTTCGACATCTTTGATGAATCTGTGACTACATATGATCTTCTCTATCGCTATACAATAGTTGTCTACCTGTGTGCAATGAGTCTTGACATTCAATAATTTTCATTGATGTGATTGACTTTACTTCTAGTGTGGACTTGGTTGTGCATGGGCTCTAGAGTTGGAGCCGAACTGAGATTGATAACATGGGTATATGTATGGGCATATACATCAGTAGTGTTGGTTGATACTTCGTGATTGTATCATTCCTTTTGTGATTTATACTTTATGGATCATGAAAGACATTTGGGGGTCTCGGGGTCCCTACTGAGTATCATCATACTCACCCCTGCATGGGCAATGCCCGCACTTCATTGTGTTGGTTGTAGACGACAGACACCACTGATCGAGGTAGAGAGTTATAGAGATGGACGGTACCCAGTGGTGGACCACGTGGCGAGACGTACACAGAGCTGACGGACATACCTGGGTGCTGAGGAGACCATAAGTACCCACCCATCAGGTGGGATTCCCTGAGGATGACTCAGTAGTGGCTATTGTAATTAACTATAGTTGAACTAGCTTTTCAGTTGTACTGTACTTTACTGTTGAGCTTGTATTTCCGGACCCCTTTCCTTTCAGCACTATTTTTTGTATACAGTTTTAATTTGTGTTTACTTTCAGTTGTGTACTATGACGTATTTTTTACATTATAAAGGAAATTCCTTCCCTTTTATCAGGAATTACACCTTTAGTGCTAGTCTCTAGCCCTCTGGCCTATGGAAGGCTGTCTTGGGGTAGTCACAGCACTGGCCCCGAGGACGGGTCGTGACAATAGTTTGTCGTCCACAGATACAATGTGTTCTTTATCAAATATATAGAGGTGTGTGCATGTGTAGTTCAAATAAATTTAATAAAAACAACTTATTATATTGCGGACACTATGGTTTCAATGAATTAAAGAAATAAAAATAGTTTATGGGTTGGAGAAGTAAAATAGAAGAAAAGAATGTAAGAGATGATGTTACCTGTATTTCAGGTAACTCCATTTGTATTGAACCAAAATGATTTCATAAAATTCCTTCTGCCTATGCCAAGGCATCTAGATGAAAGGGAATGATGTAGGGAGCTTAATTGGGTAGATTTTGTATTATACAAGGGTATTTAAAGGTGTGAGTAATGGGTTAGAGGTGAGGAATTTTTATAAGGGGGATGATGGGCTCTTTAGAAATGATTAAAAATATTATTTTATTATATAATTATTTCTATTTCTAATATTACTAAATTCATTAATGTTGAAGATAATATGACTCAGGTTCGAAAGAAAATCATCCAATAAGAATTGAACAGGTTTTGGATATTGTATTATTCTTTAAATCTTATTTATTTAAAACATTCATTAATGAGGTAAACACTGGATCATTATTGAGTAATAAATAATTATATTTATCTGATGTATAAAAATTATTAAAAAATTACAAAGATGTAGGAAATATTTTTATCATTATAATAAATATTTATAGTCTAAGTATATCTTAAATAACTCTATGTAAAAACTTACTTACTAAAAGATATATTTTTAAATCATTTTTTCCTTACATTAAATTAATTAATATAAAGTGTCTGTATGACACATAAATGGCCCCATGGGGTCCAAAAATCGACACAACTATGGCCATGTTTGGAAAGGTTTCAACCGATAGGATTAGAACACATGTTAGGGTAAATTAATATTATTATAATATTACTTTTATCTTGAATTACCCTATTTACATTTAATTACATTTAATAAAAGTCATATGTTAATATTCAACAAAAAATATTTTAATCTTATTGAACCACGTTTTAATTTATAATAACAATCATATATATCAGTTTTTCAAAATTAAATTCATAAAAGAGGTAAATTTTCATTTAAATGAAGGTCGGTTTTTAACTGCTTCTCAGTGTTTTAACTATTCATCAAAAAATGAAGGTTTTTAGAAAAATACCAAAAATTCAGCCTAATCTATATTTGATATTCTGAATAAAAAATTAATTTCTATTTTACAAAATTCCAAACATATAAGTTTGATTGATCAATTAAAATCAATTCTCGTTGTCAAAACAATAGCGTGTTTTTAAGAAATAATAACTACGAAAAGATTGACATTTATTTATATCCAATTTCAAAGTGAAATTATATCTAATGAACAAAATAGGATTAAATTATAAAAATAAAATCTATGTATACTTTAAAACAATTTAAAAAGATAAGGTTACCATATAAATAAATTATATTGAAAGGTAGTTTTGAATTAGAATACATTAATTTTCACTAATCATTAAAAAATAAATTTTATACGAAAAATACCATAAATTTATCCAGAGTAAATTTTGATGGCCCAAATCTAAAGAAGAATTTTATTTTGTCAAACTGGACATATTAAAGTGACCAAAATTATATTTAATGTGGTTTCCCCATAAAAGGAAGTAAATGGACCTTCTAAAAAATATTACAGTATTTATCATTGAAATTATGTTCGTTGATATTTTAAGCCAATAACATTTATTGGTTAAATATAAAAACATTTAACTAACATGAATAATCATATTGAAGTTAGTTATGTTCATTCCCTCCATTACAACATCTAGGCTTTAACTACCATTTATAATAATATTATATTATAATTTTTCAGTATGACTCAGCATTGTCTGCAATATAAGATTTCAAAAAAACCCATTGTTGTGCATCGGATACGCCATCGATTGTAGCATAACATTTAATGTAAAAAATGATATTTAATTCAAAAATATTACTAAATATAAAAATATTTTAATCTTTATTTACCTTGTAGGTTAAAAGAAAAAAATAATAATTATTCTAATGCTCAACCATAATATGTTTACAGCTATAAATATGGGTAACAAAATGAAAAAGTTATTATTTCATATATTTCTTGCATAATCAATTCCTCTAATTATAAAGAATATTTTCCAAGATCATATTAATCAAAACTATGAGTCATTATAATATCCTATGACAACCATTCTCATTGGGGGTGATGAACATAATGTCTCATAATGAGAAGGATTCCATTTATAGATATATATCATTCTTTTATAGTATCCCCACTATATATCCAATATATAATTCCATAGAACTAATTATCAAAATGGTTCTCCTAGAGGATAATCTCAAAATTATTGTGTTTCAAGTGAACACGTTCCAAAATAACTCATCCTCCAAAACTCTAAAATGTATGTGAGCAAATAGTGCCAAGAGATTCCACAATTCTATATATTTTTTCACAACATGGGATGTTAGCTTTTTACTGAGATAATCAACAACAATTTTACTCTTATTTGGAATAAAATAAATTTCATTGTAAAATGTTTATAGTTACTCCACCCATTTCCAATATCACAGATTCAATTCTTTCTATGAATATATATATATTATCTATTTTGGTTATAGAAAATGGGAAATGATTCCCTAAAAAGGTTGTGCCAAACTATATTAAGAGTGAGCATCCCAAATGTTAGATCATGATCTCATGTGGGATATTTCATCTCAGGGGGTAGATGATATGAGAAACATAATCCATCATTGTAACACCCATCAATAGAATAAAACATAAAATTAAACTCGATGCTCTATAAAATGCCTTGTATCACCACACAACCTCTGGAAGTGTAAAAAATCAGTAAAAAGATAAATGATGCCTGAATTAGTAAAAGGCCTACTAAAAGTTAAAATACCATTTGATATTTATTACCTTACACATGAGTTAATTCATTAGAAAGTCTATAATAGAAAAATATTTCATAAACTGGTTATAATTCCAAACTCTTCCCATGAGTTTAAGAATCTCAATCACATTCTATGAGTATTAATAATTTATGAGTGATTTATAATTTTCATTATCAACTAATATACCATGATATGTCACTAATCACCTTATAATATTCACATCAAAAATTGAAAAAATTAATTTAGAAAACATTGAATAAAATTTGTGATTTCACAATATATCCAAAACATCTCTCAAACAAAGCACATGATCTGACCCGATTATAAAGTAATGAAATATTTTGATCCAGGAATACCTATGAAATATATTAAAGAAATAATAATAAATTACTATTAATAAATTATATATATGTTTCATGAGAATATTCTAGGATGATGGGAATAACAAGATAGTTATGGTGGGCATACCTGATCTTGAATGTGGTTTTTTGATATCATAATCTTTGATAATAATATAGTGGTAACAAAATAAAAGTTAAATATTCGAGAACCACTTCAAAACATTTCTCTAATAAAAAAATTAAAAATGTGTGGAATGATGAACATTTTCTTGATCACAGCCTGATTGAGCTTAGAAGAGTTAACACACATGCAAAGGCTTCCATCATCCTTTTTGGAAAATAGAACTAGAGCTAACGATGATGAAACACTATGACAAATGAATCATTTTGAAATAAATTAACCCCTTATAAATTTTACTGATTTAAATTTTAATGGTTATATATTGTAGAAGGGAATTGATATATGTTATATGGCCAACACCAAATTGATAGAAATTTAAACATCTATTTTTGGACATAAAAATGTTATTGAAACACTAATAGAATTTCCAATACTGCTAGTATAAGTAACTAATATAGAATTATAACCCCATTCCAAAAGAATTAAAATTTATCTTCATACATAGATCCTGAATAGCTGGTGTACCACAACATTCCATAATGTATTATTTTCTTAGAAATACACAATACTCTGAAATATTGTTAGTAAAGAACACCCAATGATTACAATAATAAATTAGATATATATGAGAAACCAACTAGTCCAATTTAATAATAAAATCCCATGAACTATTTCCAAAAAACAAAAACTAACAAAATATGTGAAATATCTGATAAATTAGAATCATATGCAGGGAATCAGAGACCCTAATTTCTTTTTTATCCAAGATGAATTTCTATTTCTATCACAAAATTAACAGGCTACTTTGTAATACCTAATATATTCACAACGTGAGTGGATATTAAAGAATGATATGAATTATTATCAATTAAATTAGTCACTAAATCTGAAGAATGAAGAATGGTACCTCTCACTACAAGAAAACCCATATTAGTTCTCATTGAAGACTAATCATGTTCATGATGTTTTCTTATTTCAAAATCTTATGTCTTGAAACATTATTTTCATAATTAATCTTAGTTCCCCATAATTTCCTTCAGAAATTACAATCCCATAACACTATGATGAGTCATATGTAAATGGAAAAACATATTCATGTTGACAAAGTGACCATATTACTAAAAATAATTTTCATAAATGATTTAGCAAACATCATGTTTTGAACTAGTCCACATTTGAAAAATGCATGTTGGCCTTTACTAAATGTTGAAGTAGATCTGGAAGAATTCAACTTTAGAGTTCCATCACAACTATTTCTATAATAAGAAATATTTCTCATTAATTTTCTATTGATGGTAACAAGGGATTTTCTACTATGAGTAGGTGGAATCCTAGAGAGCAATGAAATACTAACCAAGTCAATTTAAGGTTTTATAGCACTATCATGAACCTCATAACAAGAGGTAATTATTAAATTAATGTTCTAAGAATTGATATATGATCAAATAATATTATAAAACAACTGGGTATTTTGTTTCTATTTTAAAAAACACCTCGGGTAATAGATATACAAGGTTATGAAAACAATTAACATACTAATTCACTATCAAATCACCATGCTGAACATTGAAGTACTCTAGCGACATAGAAAATACATCAAATTATGGAGATAATTTATCTTCAAAAAATATTTTTCTATCCTTCCACTCCATTCCATCATTATTGTTTTCTCAACCTATATAATTCTGTTATCTCTTTATAGCACCCCCATACTTAAAAATTACACATTTCACTTTAATGAAACTAGTTTTCCCAAATAACATTATTATTATTCTATTAAATCCCAATCAATAATATTCATATTATATTTTATTTTCCAATAATATGATGGTGGTTTATAAAAATGAAAATGTGAGTCATGATCTATACTATAATACATTTGAGGTTCCACCTCTATATCCAAAATGGGAAAAGGTTTAGCTCTTTGGCCAAGATATTGAATTAAATAGACAATAAATTTAATAGGATCAGGTAAACTATAGTGTTCTATCGTTTTTCATCATTATTAGATTCATCCCAATGCCTTATTAGACGATATAATTGGGGCACGGTATTACACAACATCAATAGTAAAAAAGAAAACATCGGTCAGGAGACATAATAGAATTGACTCTATCAGTTATAACTCAAAATTAGAACAAAAATATCATATCACTATTTAGGGAAAGAATATATTAAAATAAAGTTATTCCTGAATGATTATTTTCCTAAACACCAGTTGTAACATAAGGGTCCTCCAATGGGGGATGGTCGAAAGGTCTCTCTAAACCTACCCATTATGTCCCAAAAATATTATCTCTTGTCTGTGCTGACATCCCAAACTATATACTAACATAAAAGAAGAGACACAATGACAATTGAAACAAAATTTAGAAGAATTTTCCTATATAATATATAAAACCCATGTTGACTATAACATGGGCTAGAATTCATTACAAATCCCTGAGTAAAGGAGATTAGGACCTTGAAATTATATATGATTATTAGGGAATTTGTTTACAAAAGAAAAAAATAAACATAAATAAACATTTTGTATTCTAATAAAATAATTATGAGAAAATAACTAAAAGTTATACAAGTGCCTAATCTAAAATTGATTAATAATTCCAGAATACATAATGAACTATTATTTTCTCATAATAAAATGACCACATTATCCACATATCAGTAATAACAACCAATGTATCACTATCACGATCACCAACTAACTTTATGTAGTTTATTCCATTTTTCTAGACTTGGGATATTAATGTTGAAATATTCCCGTAGGAATATTTAGGGTGTGAGAAACACTTTACTAGTAGTATTTTACCACATAATTTATAAGAAATACATCTTAAATAAACCAGATATGGTCATTTAATTTTTTTTTTAATTTTTATATTTTACAAATAAACTATAAATTATTCTTTTCAAATCATTTCAATTGAATTTATAAAGGATGGATAATATTGAACATATATCAAAATATGCATGAACAATCATCTTATTAAGACGTGAATGAATAATCTATTTCATAAAAACATTCTTTTTTAAATATCATTCAATCATAACACTAGTTATTTAAAAAAAATGTTGGATTCAGGCATAACGATCCTCACATATCATAGTGAAATATTATCCAGGGTATAAACATATAACATGATATCAAGACAAGGTTTAATATGTTTCCACCACATTCATTAATATTCAAACTCCCAAAAGTATACTATTATTCTAAAAACAAATCATTGTATGTGTTGAATATACTCCATGATTTATTTTTATAAACGAAAAATATAAAATCCCAGGACCTCATATTATTTAAATAAATCAATCAAAGAAAAAATTAAATCATTTAAATAATTTTAATTAATCGTAATTTAGGATGAAAATTTTCCATTATGAAACATATCATTTCATTTAATAAACTAAAATCAAATTTTGTTCAAAATTTTTTAAAAAACAATTCATTTTGATTCAAACAAATAAAACATATCATGGTCACAATTATCAAAAATTATCAACAATATCATTCTTTAATTTGTTTTCTACAATTCAATGTCAATTTAAGAAAGTTACTTTCATTGAAAATCTGTAGTAAAATATTATGAACACATCCCATGGAAATTGATCATATTTACAAAAAATCTCAATTAATGATATTTAAATCAATTATAAATTAATTTAAATCATCCAAAAACAATTTCAATTGATAGGAATTGTTTTATAAAGCCTCATACCTTAACCCAAATATCATTAAAGTCACAATAATGGATCCCAAATTAGATCTTGATAAAGGTATAGAAAAATTATAGATGTAATCATTAAAAAATTAACAAAAAACTATGATCTGGAAAATTCAATGAATCAATGACAAAAATATAATAAAAAATATATATTATAAAAGGATAATTAGTAATACAAAAAAGATCACACTTGATGACGTTTATTAAACACTACAATAAATAAATTGATCTGTAGGGATTCATAGTTTAAAATCCCAAATTCACCTCCTGAATTTATCCATTTTTTAATAGTTTTAATGAGGTTTGATAGGTGATATTAATGAAATAAAGTTGGTGTCTCGGGAAATTGAATTATGATTCAAATATAGTATTCCACTAGTCAACAAATGTAATTATCTAGAAACATTATTCTACTAGTTAAATGGTTTTATTATAAAAAATTATTATAGATATCAGCACCCTACAAGATGTATTGTGGAGTTCGTTTTAGCACACTATTCTACTAGAATTTCCCTTGATGGATTGTGGATTTTCTTTTGGATTATCTAACATCAATAATGCTATGGAGTAGCTTCTGTCTCTCACATACCATTTTGTGGATTAGTTGTATCTCTTTTATCTATAGTTCCACATCCACTCATTATCTATCTTCCTTGGACACCTCATAGCCTATTAAAAAATAATGTAATCCACTCCCCAGACCCATAAAAATAAAAAAATTGAAAATAACATGAATCTCTTTTAAAAATAGTTTGAGGAAAAAAAGATGCATTGAATATAAAATTAGATGTTATTATGTTACAAATAGTAATAAGATTGATAAATGATTATAATGTAACATATTTAAACACATCAAGTTAATTCAAACTATTTTGAACATTTAATGTTCACAAAGATTCGTGTAATTTTGATAATCCATATTGTGTAAATTTTTAATCTTGTGAATGTATCTAATCAGCATCACATCATACTCAATATTTTTAATTTATCTAATATGTATCAAATTCATATTCAACATAATTATGTCAGTAGGTTAAAAAAATAAACTAATTAATTTCCAAGAAATATACAACCAAACCCTTCATCATCAAAAGTTATACTATCCAATGATATTAATAATTAAACATAAAATGAATACCAAATTATTTATAATGATTTTCATTTTTCACAAATAAAGACCTAGTGGACATACATATGGGTTCCACATCATTTAAAATTTGTATGACTAGAAATGAGTTCAGGAATAATGATGATTGACACCAAACATTGAATCATTCTAAAATAGTATTTCATAAGTATATTTATAGGGGTTTTTAATATGATTAAATTCCATGTAATTATGTCTCATAAGGATTAATAGAAAAATTGTATTGAAATAATTTATACGTGTTCTAGATAACCAAATTATCATTGGAATATATAGTTAAGTTATAGGTGAAAATGAAAAATCATTTTTGGAAAGAAAAATTTTGAGGTGAAGGATTTTTGAAAATCAATATTTAAAATAATCAAAAATATTTTGGCTATAAAGAATAAGTAATCGTATAAAAAGGGTATGTAATAAAATTTCGAAAATTTTTTTTTTCAAAAAAATTATTCGAAAAGGACCCTTGAAAAGTCATAATGTTCTAAAAAAGGTGATGTGTAAATTGCTAAAAAATTTATTTTTATAATTATTCATCATTTAATGATAAATGTAATTGTATAACAATTAGCTTAATGAATTATGTAGTGGGAGATAAAAGATGTTTTAAATGATAGGGGGACCTTTTGAAATTTGAAATATTTTTGCTGAAAACATACCTTGTAAAAAGAGAAAAAATCATTTTTAAAAGTGTTATAGGAAAAAATTCAGGATAAATGAAATAAAAAATAGGTTCCAAATTAAAAAATATTACCATGCTGGTAATAGATAATATAGCTAAATATGTGAAATCATCAATAAATATGATAGGAATTATTCAAATTGATGATATAATATTTATGGAGAAGAAATTCACGAAGGAAAATATTTTAATCAAAACTATCATTTTAAAAATATATAATTATTATTTACCCTAATGTTATATCATAGTGTATAATAAAAATTTTTTTAATGAGAAACGTTCAAGAAGAATCATTATCACCCAATCAATAGAGTTGGGCTAGAACAAACTGTTCTAAAATTTTTATATTTTTTATCAAAATAGATTTAATGAATGAACATTATTTATGTTTATTTACCATAAATTTCCTGAATATGAAAACAATTAATTAATTAGGTTTCAATCACATAATATAAAATAAATTATGGTTCAAAATATCTAACATATATTATGAAATTTAAAATCATACAAGGAATTTATTATATTAATTAATGGATTTCTCTAATGTGAATGAATATAATGTATAAAAAAATATTCTTATAAGCTTTTTGATTTTCATATTTATATCTAAATCCATTTATAAATATTATTTATGGGTTTTCTCTATATGTATATCTGTTATGTGTTTTCTATTTCTTATTGTGATGTGACTAACCATGATTTTTAAAACTATTTTTTTATAGAGGTGATTTAATAAATTTTATCAAAAATTTCATCATTAATATATTTTAAATTGTATTTAAATTTATTTATAATAATTATTAGTAATTTCAAAATTTCATTATTGAGATTGTTGTTAATGATATGTTATTATGAAATCATGGATGATAAAATTTAAGTGTTTTTAACAAATATACATTGGTAACTTTTTTAATTAGTTTAATACTACTGATATTAATAATGATCCAAAAATATAATACTTATTTAAATATTTATATAAAATATTCTAATTAGTTTTTTTCTCATAGTCATCCACTATTTAATATTATACAATTTTCTTTGTTCGTGGATATGTTAAGACAAAAATGAACATACAATAATTTATTGATTATTATGATAATGAATGTTGTTTAATATGGAATAATATCATTTTTATATAGTAAAATTATATTACATATATAATTTAATGGTTATTAGTCATATTTTTATGATAATTTTACAAATAATAATGAAAAATTATGTGAAATTAGATACATGTTTTTAAATAGGTTCCAGTCCACACATATTAAAATAAAATTCTTATTTTCATAATAGAAAAAAATGTTCTTTAATATTTGTTACCTTATTATCATAATAATATTAATTAAATGAGTATCTATAAAATTTTATTTCTATTCGATAATTATATTTTGGAATTTAATTTAAATTATAATAGTATTAGTGAATAAATTAGTACTCACATTGAAGACTTGAGTATTCCCTTGGGAAACATCATTCAAATTTAGGGATTATAAAAATTATTATTATATGAATGTAGATTTTTTGATATATGATTATAGTGGAAGGAAATATTTTTTATTTTCAATATGAAACTGAATATTTTAATTTCTCATGAATAGGTGGTGATTGGACCCTTTTATAACTGATGAGAGTGGAATTATTTTAGTATTTCAATATAATAACTTTTTTAAAATGATTAACATGTCATCAAAGATAAAAAATGAATATAACTGATTTAGTTGTGAGATGAATTTAAACCCACCACAATATTTAATTTTAAATTGTTTTTTATGTTACTATGTCTCACTATATTATCTTTTACTTATTTTTATTATATCATGGTAATTAATTTTTGGCTTTGTAATTTTCATTTCATAACTAAAATTAAATATTAAAATTAAAAATAATTTATAAAAGCTATTAAAAAATAATTTTCAGATTAAATATCCTTATTTATGAAAAATTAATTTTACTATAAGTGCATGTAACACATAAAAATTCAATTTTAGAAGAAGTGTATTTATATGCATCAAATTTTGGTATATGAAAAATTATAAATGTAGTTTTTTCATGATATATATTTTAATGTTATAAAAAATAAATTTCTTACTAAATTTTTAGGAATCTAAATCATAATTTTTAAATAATAATATTTAATTAAAATAATAGAGTAAAATCTTTTCATTGTTTTGGAATATATAAATTTTGTTTTTAAATACTGATTTCCTAAAATCACAGATGGATTTAAAAATGTATAATATTAATCCAAAAATCAATTTGATCAAGGATGTCATTTATTTCTAGGTTACACATACATCCTAAAATAGTACTAGACTCTAGGATTTTAGTAAAAATAGTATTTTTCATTGTTATGCTAAAAATAAATTATTTTAGAAAAATATAAAAAATTAACCATCAGCTAATATCTATATGTGAGATTCCAAAAATAATTTTAATTTATTAAACATACATTTATAAAATTATAAAATTAATACTCTCATTAATGATTAAAAATAGAAATAAAAAATTTATATAAAGAAAGCCATCCCTTAAAAATATTATTTTTGGTCCAAATTACATAATGTTAATTTAAATTTTATATAGTGTTAATACATTAGTAAATATATTTAATGAATTTATATCATTGTTATAATCGATTAAATTTTTTTTTATTTAATTAATTTATTATGTAACAAAATATTTTAGAATGAATAAATCTAATGATTATTAAATCATATTTTTAATATATCCTTTAAATGAAGAAGTTTTCAATGGCTGATAAAATTATATTTACTATTATTAAGTTATTCATATAATTTTTTTCAAAATACTACTCTAATATGGTACATACCTGTTTAGTATGGTTTTACACAAAAAGCATTATATTAAAAATAATATTAATTTTGAGAGAAATATATTCCAAAATAACAGGGTGTAACATTCAACCCTATTAAATAAATTATATCTTTAAAATTTAATTGTCATATCATAATGAAAATATCTATGGTAATAAAAATTTTAGAGAGGAATCATGTTAAAAATTATAGATAGATTCAAACCTGAATTAATTGGAAACAAATATTATTCGTCATAGTAGGTTTATCCCTTACAATGATTTTTGATCAAAATATTTAAGCCGAGAGTCTATCATCATTTTTTTAGAGATTACATTTAATTAATTTTATTTTAAATGGTGATCATCAACATCATTAAATTGATAGACTATAATTTATTAAAGTGATTTCAAACTTTTAGATAATGATTCCCTCCAGATATAGAGAACCAATTCATTAATAAATTTACGTAAAGGAAGGTTGATAAAATTTCCTCTATCAAAATTCATATAAACAACATCGTTGAATATAATAAAAAATAAATTATTTTTCCACAATAAAATCACTATGTTGGATATTTAATGTTCATAAATAATATTCTATAAAACCTTGAACAGAGAGCAGTTATTCATCCTTAAATATAGGTAAGAGGATAAGTGGACCTTTTTTAGCATGATCGACATTAGTATGTGTGATTGGATATATTTTTTCCTTGTACCTCAAAGATATGATGAAATTGATTCCTATAATCCATATTATACCATGGAATGGGATAAAAATTTCCATAATCCAGAAAGAAATTTTTAAAATGTCGAAGAGGGGATGGGTATTAGTAAGGACTATAATAACATCCATTTATCATGATGATATCAATAAATATCATTGAAAATCATGAAAATGATGATCAATGATCCCATAGTTTAAATCTTTTTTTCTCATAGTCACTTCCTTCAGTGTTTCTTCTAGCATTTTTGAAACATATGAATTTGAACACTATATCGATCCATGACTTTTAGACATAATTTTTTAACATAAAGATGCAATAAACACAACCCAATGATCGTGTGGGATTGAGTCTTTAAGATACCTTGTTCATAAAATAAATAAATAAAAAAATAAAAAATATAATTATTTTGTTCTTCTTAATGATCTCTTAATTTCCATTCTACATTAAAACAATATAGTATAATTTAGAGAATAAATTAAAGGGGTGATCTATAATGACTTGTAAGTGAATAAACATTAAAAGGAATGAAATCATGTGATGCAAATGACATAAAATGATATCATAAAATATAAGGATCATGGATAATAAAAATATGCTGTAATATAATGAGAATGGAATCTTGATATCATGGAATCATATGAATGTGGCATCCACATAGATCATGATATTAGTATAAGTAATGGATAACTACGAAGAAAAAATCATATGGTAGATAAAGTCCCATTATAGATTAGGATTAGTTCATTATCATTTAAATATTGTATCATGAGAAAATATATTATCAAATGTTCTTGATAATATTCTTAGTCAACCCATCAAAACATGCAAATGGTTTTAGTGTTCTATAAATGGGAATCAATCATAAGGAATAAACATAATATAGTTGAAAATTAAACATAAGTCATGTATTACCCCAAAAATTTAATGTATAATAATATATTCATAATATATATATATATATATATAATTTATTATAATTTAATAATATAAATGAGAGAGATAATGTTCATTAGAGATGTAATGGTCTTATGTAAAAGAAAAATAGTGTTTTATTGAGATCCCTTACCTTATATCCCATAACTATATTAAAGATGTATTTAAGGAAATTAATAATGAATTTAAATTCATTAATAATATTAATTATAAACATGTATATCACTATTATATTTGTTAATATTTTATGAAGTTCATTTATAGTCATCTCAATTGTATATAAAGTTTAATTTTTCTTTTATGAGAGTTGTTGTTATACGGTTCAATGGTCTGATCGCTTGTGTGAAACTATTGTTGTTATTTTCAATTAGGAATAAAAATATTGATGCTAAAATAATTGATATTCATTTAATTCCAAAACATTACCAACCATGAAAAACAAAATTCATATTATTTAATATTAGGTATAAATATTAATTCAGGAAAATTGAAGATGTTATAATATAATTATTATAGTCTTATTTAATATTAATAATTTCTTAATAAGAATCCTTTTACAATCTGTTGAAAATATACATTGTTCATTGAGGCATTTAACTATAATTATTATAAACAATATTTTACATTTTCCGAATAAAACAATTATGGATATAGTATTTAAACTAAAAAATTAGAATACAAATTTATTTAGGATATTGATGTTATTGTTTGATTGATTATAGAGAATATATGGGTTGTTTAAATAAAAATAAAAATGAATGAGATTAGTCATGAACATTACATATTCCCTTAGTTGACTACCCATATGCTACACCATAAGTGTCCTTGAAATGAAATTTTGATGATAACAAAAAATATTAGACTTGGGGAATTTTATTAGAAAGGTAATTCGATTGAAATCTGGCAATAACCATGTCTTAAAAGTTGTGAGGAGTAGGGGTGGTGAGGTGTTTTTTAAAAAGGCGATGGGAATGGTGTTTCTAATATTATATTCATTAACATATTATATGGTCTCAAAACAACGAATAATTTTATTCATGATACTATGTAAAATAGCTATTACGTGTGAGTTTGAACTAATAATTTATTACAACACCTATGACTACAAAAATAATGAATTTTAACTTATTTCCGTATTCACAAAATTTCAACTATTTTTTAAAATTAAAATAATTTTACCACATCATTTTTCTATGTTGTAGATTTTAAAAATGAATTATTAATTATAAATATTCTATTTTGAAAATGGAATATTTTAATATTTAAATAATATAAAAATTTATTTTCAAATTATCAATTTTAATATTATGATCAAATTTTTGACCAATTAAAAAATTATTCAAAACATTCTTAAAAATAAATTATCACTATAATAAAATTTAATTTTAATTTACAAATTCATTTTTTTAAAATATAAATTATTTTAAATAATTTTATTATTATTGAAGTATAATTAAGACATTAATTATTAAAAATATTCTTAATTTAACAAATTCAAATTATTTATTTAAATCCGACGTGGTATAAATATATCGAATTTAATTTTTATGATTTCAAAGTATTATTTTACACATCAATAAGTGAGGATAGAGTTTTAATAGTTAGGTTTCTATTTATAACTTTGATATTACTATTTATAATTTTTAGATTAAAATTATAAAATATGTGACGTCCTAGACATAAATGCCACTTGGTAGGTGCCACGAGCTTTATGAGAACATAGAATGAAGCACACAGCCCCACATGCTAGAGGTTACTGACTCATAGTGAGGGCCTACTATGTTTTTTCGTGGAGACTATTCCCTCATTACTAATGTGTGATGTAGTGGGTGAGAGTAAACATATGTAAATTAAGGAAGAAATATAATTAAACAAGTGGCACAATGGAAAATAGAGATGATAAAAAATAAATGAATCAACTTGAATAAAATTAATCAATAGATGATGATATGTAATGTACTAGAAAACTAGAAAACAATGAAACAATACAACATTCATAACATTTTCCACAACAATATAATGGAAATAAAATACTAACAAAGCATTCTATGTTCCATATCAGTACTCAACTATCAAAAACCATACAAAATTGAAAGAAATCATGTGTTTGAAGTCTTATAACTCCATTTTTCAACACATGCTACCATGTAATCTACTCTGGGTACCAAATGGTTCCAGGGGACGGTGTGAGATAAATCTCATTGGGCCACCATCAATGGTGTCTATAACATCTTTCCAGGTAATGGAAATGAAACAATGTGAAGGCATGCATATATAATTAATGTGAGACAATTTAACAAAATACCCAAGTACCTTCTCAGCCTCTATGCTGGTGTCTACACATGTAACTAATTAATTTAATTAATAATTTAACCATTCATGTTGATAGGTATTGTGAGGTAGAGCCAACACTGACATCACCTCATTATAGTATAAATATTGAAGGTTCCAATATGTAACACGACAAACATAATGAATGATATTTAATAGTTAAGCCCTAGTGTAATAACCAAGGTGATGTAGACCTCAATAGTCGAAAATTTAGTAATAACTATATCTTGGCATGGGGTAAGAGTGTAATTGATGGAGCATAATCCATGGAATTTTACAATGAGAACATACAGATTCCAAGGTGATTTACCTAGGTAGAACGGGGCAATGAAATCACTGTCCCGATGGGATTTAACCATGGAACTTACTTTTCAATGCTAGATTCAAGGATTGTATCAAGGGAACTATATAATGACATTTAAGGGATCTATGGAGTTTAACACTATAATCTTATAGTACTACATGAGTTATACTACAATATCACACCGAGAATCCATGAAGAGCCCAGGATCATGATCTAGGTGGGTCTCATCCTAAGAAAGCCATATCCTTGAATCAAAATGGGGTTCCTGAGTGCGCATGACATTATATGATCAGAATCCATTGAGATATAGTTCGGCCATTCCTATTTGATTATGAAGACATGTAATATTTTATTCTGATCATGCCATTCGGTTCATTAGTGTGATATGTTCAAGTAGCATGAAACCTTTTTATCATGTCATTTTTTTCAATCATTTCCTTTCATTAGTGTGACAAGGGAATGTATCAGGAAACCATTTATTTAATTTATCTACATAATATTCTATAAATCATGTTTCATTCCACTAACATTAATTATTTATATAAGGGTTGTTATGAATACAAAACCAATTAATCATTTTTATTTAATTATAAATTTTAAGCACTTAAATTTGGTGGTTCATGTGGTAAAATTACATGGTACATTCCATTATGCAATTCATAAATTAAATAAATAAAATTAATATAGAAAATATTACCCTGAATGTGGTAAATCCAAAGAAAACCAGAATGGTGTTGAAAATGTTTCAAAACACTAACAACAATTATATCATAAGCTTCGACATGGGAGGGATAGAGTAATTTCTATAACCACCAATGATTAATCACATATTTCGAAATAGAATAACCATATGGGTATAACTGTTATAACCTTGCCTTATTAATTCCATAAATAGAACTCGAGGAAATTAGTGGTCCGCCCTCAATAAATAGAAAATCAATGAACATTAGGGATGAGTGATAGGACACTAACCATCGGGTTGTATGATCCTTATCCTCTGGTATTAGCCAATTATTTGGATCATCTCATAGTAGATCTGTGAAAATGAGAAATACACTCATTCTATGATATCTTAGTCGAGAGAAAATAGAAAGGGAACTGCTCAAGGGGACTCATGTACTGACTCTTGGGCATCCCATGTGATGAATGGAATCGTGATTGGTTTTTGATTAAAAGCGATTTCTTGATTCTAGGGTTAGATCATTAAAATGCCCCAAATTGAGAGACAAATATAATACTCCCACATAATAGATGATTAAGGCTGATGGAGGTGGGTTAATAGATCATTAATGGAAAAACTGTAAATTTACCCAAAAAACTAACATTTGAATGGTTTGTTGACAAGGTTTGGAAAACTATGTGAAAAAACATGAAATGTTACCTACGAAAAGGGTCACTATAATGGTTAGGTCGCATGGCTATGCACTAACCTAGAAAGGATCCGCTTTTTCGAAAAACACAATCCACACAGTTTTCCAAACATTGCAGAATATTCAGCACAATTTACTCAAAATTAAGTGCCTAGCCAGTTTTTCCCAAAAAGAAGGGTCACATGCTTCATACATTACTCAAAACCCCTAAACAAATTAATCACCCATTAGGAATCTATATTAAGTCCAAATTATTGATTTTGATAGAGATATAATGATACATACCTGAGTGAACAACTATGTTCTTACAATCATCCCCCATAAAAAGAACTAGTCCCCAAGTTCGCATTTGAAGGATTGAGAAGAATTTTCTGGGAACAATTATGTACATGTGGAATGTATGTTTTATTCCCTCTCCAATGTCACATCTTGTACTCGGTCGTTCTTCCATTGCACCCATAATAGAGGGATAGACTGGCCTCCAAGAGCGTTCATTCTCCAGACGACAATGCGTTCTAGATACTCTTCAAAGGTGTCATATTTATCTTACTCGACTTACTTGGGATCAAAAGAATGAGATGGGTTGGCATGATATTTTCAATTCTATGAATCATGAAATACATCATTCCATGAATTTACCTTATCAGGATGTAGAAAATGATAGGCTACCAGCCTGACTATATCTTGAATTTTAAAAGTTTTTTCAAAACAAGGTGATAGCTTCCCAAGATTTTTTAACTATTTATTACATACCCATGAAAATAACCAATCAAAAACATGATCCTAGACCTCTAATAATAAAATTAATCATTATGATTGACATTTTATATTTTCTTATAATAAGTAGTACTCTTACGCTTTCTGATAAGCTGAAATTTCTCTGATGTCTATTGAACGAGATGAGGACCTAGTAGGTATACCTCACCTACCTCTTGATAGCACAAGGGTTAATAGAATGGACTACCATATAGGGCATCAAAAAAATACATATGAATTTTATCCTAAAAAATGTTATTATAGGCGATCTCTATTAGTGTGATATGATTCTCCCAAGAACTACTGAAATCAAGGACACGTGATCTGAGCATATCCTCTAGAACATGTAATGTGAATTTTGATTGTCCATTAGTCTAAGGGTGAAATGATATTCCTAAAATCACATGTTTTCACATTTCCTTATGTAATCCTTACTAGAACCATGACATTAAATGAGCATCCCTATTTAAAATGATAGTTGGTGGAACCCTGTGCAGTCAGATGATCACATGGACATATATTCTTCCCTACTAATCAACTTAGAAAGTCTCAAAAATATAAATTATGTGGTATGATTTCATTATTCATTCAATGGCTACCTAGATATCATCGCAACCCCTTAGTGACCTAGGTAATCTAACTATGAAACCAATAACATCATCTTCCCTTTTATATTCTGGGACTGGATGTCACGACCCGACCTCGGGGCCCGTGCCGTGACTACCCCAAGCCCGCCTTCCATAGGCCAGGGGCTGGCGACTAGCACCAAGGCGTAAAATCCCGGTAAACAGGGAAGGCATTGCCTTTATAACTAACAACCACCACAGAGTCAGCAAGCGGAAAGTAACTACAAGTGCAGAAAAGTAAAGGGGGCCGGAATACAAGCCCAACTGAAAGTACAACTGAAAAAGTAAAGAACAGCAACTGAAAAAAAAGACGGCGGCCTCGTGTCGTCCACTGGCAATCCCACCTGAAGGGTGGGTACAGATAGCCTCCAGGCTCCTCGGGTCCCACGTCCGCTCCGAGCACGTCCCGCCCAGTGGTCCACCTCCAGGTACCGTCCTGCTCCACGCCCCAATCGTGATCAGTGCTGCCCGTCATCTGCATCCAACACAACAAGGTGCGGGCATAGCCCGTGCAGGGGTGAGTATAAAGTACTCAGTAAGGACCCCGAGACCCCCGAAGGTCTCCCGAAATCCACATAGGATATAGCAAAAAAGAAAGATGCAATCACGAAGTAACATCTGACTCGACTTAGGTATATGCCCATACATATACCTAAGTCCCCAATTCCAGCCCTACTCGCGAGCTCAAGAACAACTCAACCCACGCAGGAAAGCAAGACTCAAATCCACAAGAAGTGTAAACATTAAATCCACATAGGATAGTTCAACACAATCCACAAAGGAGAGTAACATAAGATTCAGCTCAACCAGGTATACTTTTTCAGATGACGTCAAAGATGATCACTGATCTATCTAAGTCGTCGGACCCACGAAGGATCGATAGGTAATAACCCCCGCAAAAGACCCACACAGGATCGGGCTCACACAGAACCTGTAGGCAGTGGCTCACACAGAACCGGTAGTAAGGACCCACATAGGATCGGGCTCACACAGAACCTGTAGCACTGATCCACGTAGGATCGCTGAGTGCAGTAGTCGACGCAGTCCACTGAGGATCTCTGCACAGTCGTCGCCGCAGTCCACGGAGGATCTCTGCTCTGCCGTCGTCGCAGTCCACGGAGGATCTCTGTTCTGCCGTCGTCGCAGTCCACGGAGGATCTCTGCTCTGTCGTCGAAGTCACAGCCAGCGCTAGGGTTCCCGCACACAGCGAACTCGTTTAGGGGGGTCCGCTCCACGAGCCGAGAGGCTGATACATAAACTGACACGTAGTCCGAAGTTGATGTATCCAAATGTTCCGTATCGACAACAGGATCTCAACGCAACAGACGGCGCGTCAATCGGACGCCCGGTCTGACAGTTATTGGCATTTTCGTCCCAGGGGCCCGGTTGGTTTTTAGGGCAAAACCAACCCGACCGTACTCCGCCTGCATCCGATCCTCGGGCAGAGTATGCCAAAAGTTCCGTCTCACTTAGAGGAAACTACCACAGCTGACGGTACGTCGATCGGACGTCCGTAGCTCAAGTTATGAGCGTTTCCGCTCCGAGGGCCCGGTTGGTTTCGTGTACGAACCAACCCGGCCGAACCCAAAATCTTCCGAAACCTTGAGTATAATATACTGAAACGACCGTATCGATCCAAGGATCGCGTAGCCGCTGACGGTTCGTCAATTGGAGGTCCCAGGCCCAAGATATGGGCAAAAGACCGAAGAGGGCCCGAAAACGGGGGTTCTGGGCCCGGGGCGACCCGGCCCGAACCCCCCCTGGGTTGGCCGAACCGGGTCGGCCCGACCCGGCTAGGCCGGGTCCGGTCCGGCCTGGGCGCGGCCCGGCCGACCGGACCGGCCGGCTCGGCTTCGGCCGAGCGGCCAAAAGAACTGCCGCGGGTTTGACCCGCGGCTTGGTGGAAAACGTGGCCCCGCGGGGGGCCGCCTGTCACGCGGAAGCGGCCGGCCCGCCGCGTCCCTCCCCGGTTCCGCGCGGCCGCGGAACCGGCCGCCACCGCCGCGGCTTCAGCCGCGGCGGATCTCCTCCACGGCGGCGCGCCGGGCGCCGCCGCCGCCTTCCGCGGGCCACCGGAGTTGCTCCGGTGGCCCGTTTTGCCTCCCGTCTGCGCCGTTGCTCCTCCCGGGGGCCAATCTTCACTGCGGGACCAACGGATCTCCCTTGCCGCACGGTTCGTCGTCGTCCGCCAAATCCGCACAACAAAAAGATCGGCGGAGGGTTGCCGGGTCTTGTTCGTTAGATCCGCACCCTCCGCGTTAGCCATAAACCACGGGAGAAAAAGAAAATAATCAACAACAATTTTAATTAAATTAAAATTGTTCGGAGATCAGGTTCTTTATTTTAAAAGAATAAACACAGGGAAATAAAATATTCCAACATCCCTTACCTTTTCGTCGTCGGACGTGAGGTCGTCGTGGAATCGCTCGTCACGAAAGGAGGGGATCGTCACGTCGTTTGCGGAAGAGACGTTCGTCGCACCGCGGGAAAAGCGTCGCGCCGACGATCTCCGGATCTAGAACAAACGGATTTAATTAATTAAATCCATTGTTATTGAAATTAAAAAAAAGGTGAATTAAACGATCCGTTTCTCACCTTAGTTGCCGAACGAGTATCGGCCGCGGAAGAAGAGGCGTCGCCGAAGAACGTCGCGGGTAGAGCTCGTCGACGTCGCAGATTACGGTGTGCGTCGTCGAATTCCGGTCGTCGGCGTTCTTCGCGTTCTTCGCGTTCTTCGCGTTCTTCGCGTTCTTCGCGTTCTTTGCGTTCTTCGCAGGGAGGGTGGAGGTTCAGAGGAATTGCACAATGAAAGCAATCCCCCAAAATAGACAAGTTTGTCTATTTTATTATTTTTCCAACAAACGCAAAACGCGTAAGTAACGACCCATTAAATTCGTTGAATTAATTCAACGAATGAAACAGCCCATTTAATTCACGAAATAAACCGCCCAATTAAATGGTCTGTTAAGAAATTAAAGAAAACGCGTCGGTTGACTTTTCAGTTACTTTGACGGGTTTTCGCGGGTGCGTTACTTAGCGAAAGAAACGGCGGGGCTCGTGCGGGCCCCACCTCACAAATATCCTAACAAGGGGTAGGATATTTCCGGATAGCACCCTATCCGCTTTAACTCAGTTCAAGTGGCTTCCAAGTGACTTCCAAGCAGCTTAAGTGAAATAAAATAAAGTTGTCGCACAAATTTTATTTTATTTCTGACTTTAAGCCCCAAAATTTAAAAACCACGTATGAGCAAACGCAACTCCGGAAGAGGCGTTTCTAAGCAAATACTGGCGCTGCGATTTCATCGGTGCCCTCAGAATTCGATTCCGGGCACCGGTTCAAAAGATAGAAAAACCCGCTCGTCCGTTCACTGAACGTACCCGAGCCAAACTTCGGAAATTGATTCCGGGCACACCGGGCCTCGGAATCAGGTGCCGTCTGAAGCTGCGCTCTTGTAAAATTCCAAAGAAAATTAAGAAAAAAAATTTCCTTGAAATTTGCGGGTCTTTACATTACTCCCACTTCAGGGCTTTACGTCCCCGTAAAGATACATCAAAAACAAACTAGGGGAACAAATGGGGGTACTGAGCACGCATCTGAGCCTCCCGCTTCCAAGTGCTCTCCTGGAGGTTCCCGTGCTGCCATCTGACGCGCACAAGAGGAATCTACCGCCCACGTAGGACCCGCTCCTGTGGATCCTCGATCTCCACTGGGACCTCCGCAAAAGTCGCCCCATCGTCCACGTCCAGTTCCCCAAAGTCGATGATGTGCGTCGGGTCGTGCACGTATCTCCTCAGCTGAGACACGTGGAAGACGTCGTGCACCCGATGCAACTGAGGTGGTAGAGCCAGGCGATAAGCCACCTCTCCTATCCTGCTGAGGACCTGGAAAGGCCCGATGAAGCGTGGAGACAACTTGCCGCCTCGGCCAAATCTCCGTAAACCACGTCGAGGTGAGACACGCAAAAAGACGTGGTCGCCATCCTCGAACTCTAGTGGCCGCCGCCTCCTGTTAGCATATGACTTCTGCCGGCTCTGAGCTGTCCTCATCCTCTCCTGGATGATCTGGACCTTCTCTGTCGTGGCTCGGACCATCTCTGGTCCCACGAGTGCTGACTCCCCAGGGTCTGTCCAGCACAACGGTGATCTGCAGGGTCTGCCGTACAACGCCTCGTATGGTGCCATCCCGATGGTGGAGTGGTAGCTGTTGTTGTACGCGAACTCCACCAAGGGTAGGTGGTCCTCCCAGCTGCGACCAAAGTCGAGAACACATGCACGGAGCATGTCCTCGAGTGTCTGTATGGTCCTCTCCGTCTGACCATCCGTCTGAGGGTGGAAGGCTGTGCTCAGATGGAGCCGCGTCCCGAACGCCTCCTGCAACCCCTTCCAAAGCCGGGAAGTGAAACGAGCATCTCGATCGGAGACGATAGACGATGGCACACCGTGAAGCCGTACGATCTCCTGGACGTAAAGACGTCCCAAGCTCTCCACTGAGCTCTGCTCTCTGATGGGTAAGAAGTGTGCCGACTTGGTGAGTCGGTCGACAATCACCCAAATGGAGTCGTGACCTCTGGAAGTGCGTGGAAGTCCAGTCACGAAGTCCATAGATATGTCGTCCCACTTCCACTCCGGGACCTCCAAGGGTTGTACCAAGCCTGCTGGTACCTGATGCTCTGCCTTCACCTGCTGGCAGGTGAGGCATCGCGAAACGAACTCTGCCACAACATTCTTCATGCCCGGCCATCAGTGCTGTCGTCTGAGATCCTGGTACATCTTCGCCAATCCGGGATGTACCGCTAAGGGAAAAGTGTGAAACTCTCTCAGCACCTCCTCTCGTAAAGCGACTGGTACGATGGTACGTCCTCTGAAAAGGATGTCGTGCTCTGCTCCAAGGGAGAAACCATCAGGCGCCTGACCTGAGGATATCAGTGCACGCCGGGTCTCACAGTCAGCGTCCCCACGCTGAGCCTCTCTGACCCGCTGTAGAAGTGGAGGAGAGACTGTGAGAGACTGAAGAAAGGCTGCTCCGTCTCTATCCACGAAGGATATCTGTAAGGAGGCTAGCTTCTCTGTCGCCTCCTCAAGTAGCTGAATGCCCGTCCTCCTGCTGAGGGCATCAGCTACCACGTTCCCCTTCCCAGGAGTATAGACTATCTCAAAGTCATAGTCCTGGAGGAACTCAAGCCATCTCCACTGTCTCAGGTTCAGTTCCTTCTGAGAGAAGATATACCTGAGACTCTGGTGGTCAGAAAAGACTGTGAAGCGCTCGCCCATCAGATAGTGCCGCCAAGTCTTCAGAGCGAAGACCACTGCTGCTAACTCCAGGTCATGAGTGGCGTAGTTCTGCTCATGCGGCCTCAACTGACGTGATCCGTAGGCGATCACGGCCCGCTCCTGCATCAGGACGCACCCGAGTCCAATCCCTGATGCGTCGCAGTAAACTACGTTTCCAACTCCCTCCTCAGGCAACCTCAAGATAGGTGCGCTGGTCAACCTCTGCCTCAGCTCCTGGAAACTCAGCTGACATCTGTCTGACCACACGAAGGGTTTTTCCTTCTTCGTCAACGCTGAGAGTGGTGCCGCAACTCTGGAGAAGTCTGGCACGAATCTCCGATAGTATCCGGCTAGGCCCAAGAAGCTCCGCACCTCCGTCACGCTCCTGGGTGGCTCCCAAGCTAGCACTGCCTCGATCTTCGCGGGATCCACTGCAACTCCCGCCTCAGAGATGACGTGCCCCAAGAAGTGGACCTCACGTAACCAGAACTGGAACTTTGAGAGCTTTCCATAAAGCTGGTGCTCTCAGAGCGTGTCTAGAACAACTCGCAGGTGGTAGGCATGCTCCTCCTCAGCCGTCGAGTATACCAAAATGTCGTCAATGAAGACCACGACAAATCGGTCGAGGTATGGATGGAAGATCCTGTTCATGAGGCTCATGAACACTGCTGGAGCATTGGTTACGCCGAACGGCATAACCAAGAACTCATAATGGCCATACCGACACCTGAAGGCCGTCTTCTGCACGTCCTCGTCTCGAACTCTGAGCTGATGATAGCCTGACCGGAGGCCTATCTTCGAGAACCACCGCGCTCCCTTGAGATGATCGAAGAGGTCATCAATCCGTGGCAGCGGATACATGTTCCTCACTGTCACCTGGTTCAGGCGACGATAGTCGACACACAGTCGCAAGCTCCCGTTCGCCTTCTTGGCGAACAAAATCGGGGAAGCCCAGGGTGAAACACTGGGTCGGATAAACCCCTTTCTCTACAAGTCCTCCAACTGTACCCACAGCTCCCGAAGCTCGGCGGGGGCCATCCGATATGCTGGAGTAGATATCGGGGCTGTCCCGGGGTACAAGTCGATGTAAAAGTCTACCTCTCTACGAGGAGGTAGCCCTGGAACGTCGTCGGGAAAGACGTCCACGTACTGGTCCACCACTGCAAGAAAAGCTGGACTCCGCACGTCCACTGCTCCTAGGATGAGGCTAGCCAACTGATGAGAGATGGGCTGCACTCTCCTCCGCGGAAGTCCATCCTGTGCTGCAAAGGTTCCCTTCTCGCCGGTGAAGGTAAACCTGCTCCTGTCGGTGCGAACACATCGCACCTTGCGCCTAAAACAGTCGATCTGGGCATGAACCGTGGATAGCCAATCCATGCCCAAGATGACGTCGTAAGGCCTCGACGCCGCTACAAGGAGATCACAGCCGAAGCTCTCGCCTCCTAGAGTAAGCTCACACTGCCGGCACCAGTGCGTAATCGTCGAGTCTACTCCCGTAGGAGTCTCTAGCCGTAAGGATCGAGCCAACGGCTCAGTCGGAATCTCCGAGCTCCGAACAAGGGCAGAGGCTATGAAAGAGTGACTCGCTCCTGTGTCTATAAGTACTGCAGCAAGGGTGGAATAGACACAGATCGTACCTCGAATCATCTCTGGCATGTCGGGGTCGTAGGCCTCCACTGCCTGAAGCTGGGCCTGTCCCTACCCGCCAGCTCCCTGTGGTCGAGGTGGCCCTCTTGGTGGTGGTGGGGGTAGAGCCTGGAAGCGTCGCCCACCACCCGCTGCTCGGACAGCTCCTCTGTCTCGTCCGCCTCCTCCCTGCGGACCGCCACGGTCGACCCTCTGCCTCTGCCTGGGTGGCCCCTCCACCGTCTGCTGCTCCTCTGGTCGGTGAGTCGGGAAGTCACGAGCCATGTGACCCTGCCCGCCGCAGGAGTAGCACAGCCTGCCTCTCGGAAGGCTGGCACTCCGCTGTGTGCCCCGCACTGCTGAGCCGGTGTCCTGAGGCCGTCTGCGTGGGGGTCTGGTCTGCCTGGACCCGAGAGTCATCCGTCGGCTACCTGCTGCTGAAGACTCAGCTACCTGCCGCCCTGCGCTAGGTCTCGCCGCTGAAGAAGGCTCTGCCAGGAAGCTCTCGATCAGGAGGGCTCGCTCCAGCACTCCCTCCTGGGTCGGAATGCTGAGGGAGATCAGCGACGCCCGAATCTCCTGCCGCAAGCCCTGCTCGAAGGTCCGGGCCCGGAAGAAGGGGTCCCGTACCATATCGGTCGAGTAGCGAGATAGGTCAGTGAACCTCGCCGCGTACTGAGCGACCGTCATGCTGCCCTGGCGCAGCTGGAGAAGCTCCTGGATGCGCACCGCTCGGAGGGTGGCCAGGACGAACTCAGAGCGGAAGAGGCTCTCGAAGTCCGTCCAGAGCAAGGATGCCTCATCGTGAACCTGGAGCATCAAGCTCCACCATCGTCCTGCCGCCGCCTGCAGGTGGCTCGCCGCGAGAATCACCATGAGATCCGCTGGTGTCCTCACTAGCCTAAAGATTCGTACCACCGCCTCTAGCCAGTCCTCGGCGGCCTGGGGGTCCGCCTCACCGCGAAACCTGGGCGGTCGCTGGCTCTGAAACTCATGCAGTGCCCTGAGGCGACGTGCATCGTCAGCGTCTGGTACTAGCAGCATCGGTGGCTCGGCGGGTAAAGCTACCGCCGGTGCCACTGCTGGCAAAGGGCCCTGCACCGAGGCCTCGTCGCTCGGTGGGCTGCCGTCGCGCCCTACACTCGGAACCCTAGCTAGCTGTCGTCGCGGGGCCATCCTGAAAAGGAGAACAAGAGCACCACAGTCAGAACAGTATACCTGGTGAGCTGGCACAAGTAATCACAAGGAAAACCTGAGACTTTCATAAAGCAGATCAGTATACCCGGTGAGCTGACACAAGTAATCACGAAGAAAACTTGAAACACACACGCAATCAATGTTTTCATGCATTAAGTCGGAAATCAGGAGTTAGGGTCCTGGTGTACGGATACGTCGGCCGCCGCACCAACACTGGGCTCCCTGAACTGATAACCACACTCAATACACTAAACACTATTGCTTCATATAGAAAGAAAAGACGATCAGAGTCTGCGGTAGAACCGACCACCTCTGATACCAATTTGTCACGACCCGACCTCGGGGCCCGTGCCGTGACTACCCCAAGCCCGCCTTCCATAGGCCAGGGGCTGGCGACTAGCACCAAGGCGTAAAATCCCGGTAAACAGGGAAGGCATTGCCTTTATAAGTAACAACCACCACAGAGTCAGCAAGCGGAAAGTAACTACAAGTGCAGAAAAGTAAAGGGGGCTGGAATACAAGCCCAACTGAAAGTACAACTGAAAAAGTAAAGAACAGCAACTGAAGAAAAGACGGCTTCCTCGTGTCGTCCACTGGCAATCCCACATGAAGGGTGGGTACAGATATCCTCCAGGCTCCTCGGGTCCCACGTCCGCTCCGAGCACGTCCCGCCCAGTGGTCCACCTCCAGGTACCGTCCTGCTCCACGCCCCAATCGTGATCAGCGCTGCCCGTCGTCTGCATCCAACACAACAAGGTGCGGGCATAGCCCGTGCAGGGGTGAGTATAAAGTACTCAGTAAGGACCCCGAGACCCCCGAAGGTCTCCCGAAATCCACAAAGGATATAGCAAAAAAGAAAGATGCAATCACGAAGTAACATCTGACTCGACTTAGGTATATGCCCATACATATACCTAAGTCCCCAATTCCAGCCCTTCTCACGAGCTCAAGAACAACTCAACCCACGCAGGAAAGCAAGACTCAAATCCACAAGGAGAGTAAACAGTAAATCCACATAGGATAGTTCAACACAATCAACAAAGGAGAGTAACATAAGATTCAGCTCAACCAGGTATACTTTTTCAGATGACGTCAAAGATGATCACTGATCCATCTAAGTCGTCGGACCCACGAAGGATCAATAGGTACTAACCCCCGCAAAAGACCCACACAGGATCGGGCTCACACAGAACCTGTAGGCAGTGGCTCACACAGAACCGGTAGTAAGGACCCACATAGGATCGGGCTCACACAGAACCTGTAGCACTGATCCACATAGGATCGCTGAGTGCAGTAGTCGACGCAGTCCACTGAGGATCTCTGCACAGTCGTCGCCGCAGTCCACGGAGGATCTCTGCTCTGCCGTCGTCGCAGTCCACGGAGGATCTCTGCTCTGCCGTCGTCGCAGTCCACGGATGTTCTCTGCTCTGTCGTCGAAGTCCCAGCCAGCGCTAGGGTTCCCGCACACAGCGAACTCGTTTAGGGGGGTCCGCTCCACGAGCTGAGAGGCTGATACATCAACTGACACGTAGTCCGAAGTTGATGTATCCAAAAGTTCCGTATCGACAACAGGATCTCAACGCAACAGACGGCGCGTCAATCGGACGCCCGGTCTGAGAGTTATTGGCATTTTCGTCCCAGGGGCCCGGTTGGTTTTTAGGGAAAAACCAACCCGACCGTACTCCGCCTGCATCCGATCCTCGGGCGGAGTATGCCAAAAGTTCCGTCTCACTTAGAGGAAACTACCACAGCTGACGGTACGTCGATCGGACGTCCGTAGCTCAAGTTATGAGCATTTCCGCTCCGAGGGCCCGGTTGGTTTCGTGTACGAACCAACCCGGCCGAACCCAAAGTCTTCCGAAACCTTGGGTATAATATACCGAAACAACCGTATCGATCCAAGGATCGCGTAGCCGCTGACGGTTCGTCAATCGGAGGTCCCAGGCCCAAGATATGGGCAAAATACCGAAGAGGGCCCGAAAACGGGGGTTCTGGGCCCGGGGCGACCCGGCCCGAACACCCCCTGGGTCGGCCGAACCGGGTCGGCCCGAACCGGGTCGGCCCGACCCGGCTAGGCCGGGTCCGGTCCGGCCGGGGCGCGGCCCGGCCGACCGGACCGGCCGGCTCGGCTTCGGCCGAGCGGCCAAAAGAACTGCCGCGGGTTTGACCCGCGGCTTGGTGGAAAACACAGCCCCGCGAGGGGCCGCCTGTCACGCGGACGCGGCCGGGCCGCCGCGTCCCTCCCCGGTTCCGCGCGGCCGCGGAACCGGCCGCCGCCGCGGCGGCTTCAGCCGCGGCGGATCTCCTCCACGGCGGCGCGCCGGGCGCCGGCGCCACCGCCGCCTTCCGCGGGCCGCCGGAGTTGCTCCGGTGGCCCGTTTTGCCTCCCGTCTGCGCCGTTCCTCCTCCCGGGGGCCGATCTTCACTGCGGGACCAACGGATCGCCCTTGCCGCACGGTTCTTCGTCGTCCGCCAAATCCGCACAACAAAAACATCGGCGGAGGGTTGCCGGGTCTTGTTCGTTAGATCCGCACCCTCCGCGTTAGTCATAAACCACGGGAGGAAAAGAAAATAATCAACAACAATTTTAATTAAATTAAAATTGTTCGGAGATCAGGTTCTTTATTTTAAAAGAATAAACACGGGGAAATAAAATATTCCAACATCCCTTACCTTGTCGTCGTCGGACGTGAGGTCGTCGCGGAATCGCTCGTCACGAAAGGAGGGGATCGTCACGTCGTTCGCGGAAGAGACGTTCGTCGCACCGCGGGAAATGTGTCGCGCCGACGATCTCCGGATCTAGAACAAACGGATTTAATTAATTAAATCCGTTGTTATTGAAATTAAAAAAAAGGTGAATTAAACGATCCGTTTCTCACCTTAGTTGCCGAACGAGGATCGGCCGCGGAAGAAGAGGCGTCGCCGAAGAACGTCGCGGCTAGAGCTCGTCGACGTCGCAGATTACGGTGTGCGTCGTCGAATTCTGGTCGCCGGCGTTCTTCGCGTTCTTCGTGTTCTTCGCGTTTTTCGCGTTCTTCGCGGGGAGGGAGCAGGTTCAGAGGAATTGCACAATGAAAGCAATCCCCCAAAATAGACAAGTTTGTCTATTTTATTATTTTGCCAACAAACGCAAAATGCGTAAGTAACGACCCATTAAATTCATTGAATTAATTAAACGAATGAAACAGCCCATTTAATTCATGAAATAAACCTCCCAATTAAATGGTCTGTTAAGAAATTAAAGAAAACACGTCGGTTGACTTTTCAGTTACTTTGACGGGTTTTCGCGGGTGCGTTACTTAGCGAAAGAAACGGCGGGGCTCGTGCGGGCCCCACCTCACAAATATCCTAACAAGGGGTAGGATATTTCTGGATAGCACCCTATCCGCTTTAACTCAGTTCAAGTGGCTTCCAAGTGACTTCCAAGCAGCTTAAGTGAAATAAAATAAAGTTGTCGCACAAATTTTATTTTATTTCTGACTTTAAGCCCCAAAATTTAAAAACCACGTATGAGCAAACGCAACTCCGGAAGAGGCATTTCTAAGCAAATACCGGCGCTGCGATTTCATCGGTGCCCTCAGAATTCGATTCCGGGCACCGGTTCAAAAGATAGAAAAACCCACTCGTCCGTTCACTGAACGTACCCGAGCCAAACTTCGGAAATTGATTCCGGGCACACCAGGCCTCGGAATCAGGTACCGTCTGAAGCTGCGCTCTTGTAAAATTCCAAAGAAAATTAAGAAAAAAAATTTCCTTGAAATTTGCGGGTCTTTACACTGGAAGCCACTGTAGCAAGATGGAAATTCACTGGTGCTCCATCATCACTAGTTGATAGGTGGAACATCGAGTGATAAAGCCTACAATCTAACGTTTCATCCCAGGATACCGATTTTGGAATCACATATCAGTATACATATTTTGGATTCATGGATGAACACACCACTAAAAAAGTGTGACTACTTCATCAACTCTACAGTCATATCTATAGGATCCTAGATATGTCAACATAGACATATATCATCATTTTTATCCACATACCAGTCTAATGGTGGGTTATCACCTCTTATACTATCATTGAGAACCAAGCCTTCATGATCCAAAATCTATATTCTATTCACCTTCTTGTGGAGGGAAGATGTAATTGTCACATATGAGAGGTAAGAATGCTCATGATTTTCCTAAAATAATGATGTATCTCATAAAAACTGGTCATTAACTTCCATTCGTCATTTCCTTCCATAATGGCATGTTCTGGACAATTCTGGATCTATGCCTTTTCAACCACATTATCCTTCCCTGGTGTATATGAATTCTCAATATAAAATTATTGTAGACATTCAACCCATATCCTTTGTTTATGGTTCAAGTTACATAAAGAATGATATATTTTAGGATCGTTTAGTCCATGTACACTACAAATAATTCACCGAACAGATAATGTCTCAAAAAACATAAGGCATGGACAACTACAAGTAGATCATGTTAATGGGCTGGGTAATTTCTCTCATGAGTCATCAACTACCAGGATCCATATGCAATGACCATATCTTCTTACATCATTACATCTCTAAATTAATTTTCTTATGCATCAATGTAGATGGTATAACCTATACTCGGCTCTATAAGAATTAAAATAGGTGTCAATACAAGCCTCCCCTTCCACTCTTGAATGGATTTCTCACATGCTTCTGACCATGATAACTTGATGACCTTCATTGTAAGACTAGTAACAGATGAAGAAAAAATGAGAAGTCGGGTATAAAATTCATGTAATATCTAGCCAGCCCCATGAAACACTGTATATGGAACACGTTCTTGTGATTCTACCCTAAAAAAAACAATAACCTTTTGAAGGTCAATAGATACTCCTGAAAATGAAACAAAAATTCCCAAGAAGTGGAATTTTTCGATCAAGAAGTGGCACTTAGAAAGCATGGAATAAATATTATTATCCCTCAATGGACTCAAAAATATTTCAAGATGATTGGAATGGTCTATACAAGTATGATAATAATCCATTATATTTTCCACAAAGACCATGACAAAAGAGTCCAAAAAAGGCTAGAAATCCATATTTATCATAGACATGACAATGAAATGTGTTTTCATAAGACCAAACAACATAATAAAGAACTCAAACATACCATACCTACTACAAGATGTTGTGTGAGGTAAATATGAAGATCTAATTCTCATATAATAATAACATGATCTCATGTTGTTCTTAGAGAAGTCATTTTCTCCTCAGATTTGGTCAATGATATCTTCTATTTAATGAAGTGGACATCATTTCTTGATTTCATGATGGTTCAAGCTTCTATAAACCATGCATATATATATGGTTCCATCTTCATTATTGTAAAAAATCATGGGAAAATCCAAAGAGGATGTACTATGATGTATAAAACATTTCAACTCTAAATCATCAAAAAACATCTTGAGATCCTAATCCTATGTAGGTTCCATCTGGTAAGAAGGAATGGACACTGGAGTAACTCCTAGAAGAGGCTCAATTGGAATGTCTACCTCTCTCTCATGATGTAAGAAAAAAAATCATCAGAAATGGCATCCAAAAAATTATCCACTAATGGATGTTAATTAGTTGGATGAAAACCCTGATCCACCATGATAATATTTTAAATAAGGGTGGTAACTCCACCTAGTCCATTATGCTTAGGTCCCACTCTAACATCCTACACGTCCCAATCACCCTTATATAGATGACTACTACCCTTTGGTGATGTAAAAGATAACATGTGGTGATATTAGCCTACAAAAACATGAATGTGAGCCAACCAATCCATCCTAAGAATGATGTTGAACCCTTCAACTTGAGAACTAAGAGGATATAGAAGAATATGTAACTACCTACCTCAAGGGGTCAATCCTTACACTGGCCTATTCCCTCTCATAATACCCCTAACGACGTATCTAGTGTAATTCCCCATATTAATATTGTATCTCTAGTACGTGACTTCCCATGATAGATACAAGGATAAAATATTTTTAATAACCTATATCTAATAAAGAATATATATTGTAGAGGCTCCTAGAGTAGTACCTTATTATGTAGATTGTCTTGCAACATGATCCTCGGGTATCTGCTATAGTTCATGCAGCTAAAATCATCCACAACCTTGTAAAATAGATGGTCTACCATTATCATAACTGCTCTGTTGGCACTGCTGGTGATCAAGGGTCTGACTTCCAATTCCTTGAAATCCTCCATGGCCATACATTATAGTGCTATTCCAACACCTCACCTGACGCGATTTAAAAGAACCCTCTCTTGTATGTGTGGCAAGTGCATATACTTTTACACTCAAGGTTGGTGTAAAGGTCCTACAGAACTACTAAGGATTCCCCACATAGCCACAAGACTGTTAAACCATTGGGTCTCTATCACACTAATACTTTTTAATGCACCTATCATCGACACTAATGAATCACTTTAGAGATGTCAAAACATGATCTTTGTTTGTCACTGCCCTAATGAAAAACCTCGAGGGAATGCGTTTTTCTACCAGAAGAACTACACCCCTAATGAAACAATGACCCAATAATCTTGGAAATATTTTTATCCCTTATGTTACCCTCTGTGATAGGATCTTGATTGACTATTTCATAGAAGTTATGCAGTAGAAAGAAATTGACATAAACATGGACGGTGTACTAGATTTCATTCTTGAAACATATAGCATGTGAAATATCATCACCCGCTAGAAGTAGTTAAAATAGATGTGTCTTTGTGAAACACGATGATTATTCCATAACAAACATAGAACCCTAGTCACGATGCTTGAACTCTCTAGTTCTATAAGATCTCAATATATAATGAATGAACTAAGCATAGAAGTAATTCCGTAAATCAACACATAACTTGCCCAGATGGCTACTGACCTAGGTAATCACATCCTACCAATGTAGGATCGAGTTCAAAATCATTTATATGGAATGATTGACCCTTCACTCTTCCGTAATTTCCAGGTTCTCAGTGATAAATAGGGTGTATTCAAGCCTATAGATAGTAGCCTATAGACTATCATACACTAATAAAGTAGGATAATGTTGATGTTGAAACTCACGAGTTATCTCAACCGTCATGGGTGGAAGTTGTGGAGAACCATGCACGAACATCATCAAACATATTAAACTATCAGAAACATGGGAATTAGTTCCCACACTAGGGACAACAGACGATGAATCAAGTAGAACTACAGAAGGTAATACTGGAGGCTCAAGGGCCACCATTTTTGGAGCATGGTCATTGCCAACATCCTGGAATACGATACATGGACATTGTAGTGTTATTTATCTATAATTTTCAAACACAAGCTTAAGAAAAATATTTAGTGGAATGAAAGAATCACTAAAAAAATATATATGTTTGAAAACTCTCTACCCAAGGAATACTACCCCACCTACCTACTTTGATGACTAGGTATTGGTTAGTTCCCCAAGATAAGTTTAATTTCATTTTATATTCAATATCCATGTTCAATAATTTACCTATCATATGTATGATAAGGCATGATATGGATGTCAAAGAATTTCATTATAGATGATAGAAATCACATTATAATGGGTAGTCATTTCTGGTGAATCAGATCCCATGCATCTTGTAAAGACATGGAAATTCCGTGGAAACTTTTTTCATAAATACACGGGAATTTTACGAGTCCGTAGATTTTAAAGGCACATGATTTCAGAGCCCGGTGTGCATGGAAGAAATTTCTGAAGTTTTTGTTAAGCTAAAGATAACGTGTGTAACTAGTTTTCTTGAAAAAGTGTAATAAATCTTAAAGGAAAACTCAGATCAGAAATATAAGGGAACTATTGGGCTCAGAATGTAAGGTTTACCCTATTTGTGACTTAAGTTTAGTCGGTGCAGGCCTCCTATGAGAAATCTCAAAAATGGTATAACTGTAAATAATATAACTAAATAATGTTATTTATTTTTCAAATGAATATAACTCGTAAATTGTAGGTGAAATTAAAAATCTGAGACCACCACTGAACTTGTGAGGGCTTGCTTTATTAAAGGAAACACCAACATTGACCTGCGCGAGCCACATGAAAAAGATAGTTTTTAGCCGCAAAAAAATAAATAAGTGAAAATTATTTTATTTTAAAATTCATAACATCTAAACAGTATCTCAGATTGAAAATCCGAGAGTGATGTTGGGTATATTATGTCATTTTTCACCTTGGAAGATCCTATCCTCGACAGTAGTGGGTCAAGGGTGACTGATAGTAATTTTCCAAACATTTTTGTTCGGGTACGTTCTGTAAACGTGCGAACGACATTTTATAAATTTTGAACCATTGCTAGGGATTGAAATATTAGGGCCCCATTGAACTCACAGCGCCGATATTCTCTTAAGATGACATTCACCTCAATGGAGGATGGTCGGGAATATAAGATAGTTTTTGGATTTTTTTAAAAATTGATAAAATAAAGTGTAGCCACAATATATTTTATTCCATCCTCCATGTGAGTGTGGGTAGTTTGAACATCCACATGGGGGTTGTTGGTGGGACCGCCACACCCTAACCTCCCTTGAGAGGATATGGTGGTAGGGTCCACCCGTACCCAATCTCCCATGTGAGGTTAAATGTGGTCGGGACCACACGAGGCCACCCGACCCCTATTAATGGGAGGAGACCATAACCTCTCAACTTCCCCTATAAATTGTGCCACCACCACCCCCTTTTAATGTCCAATACGTCCAATTTGAATTTGTGGAATCTCCCTTAATTAATTGTGCCAACAAGTGTGAATTAATTATAGGGAGCCTCTTAACATTCTCCAAATTAATTGTGACCCCCCTCGTGCAATTAATTTGGTGGAGCCGGTTAATTAATTCTCCCATTTGAATTATGTGCCAACATGATTTTAGAAAAACCCTCCCACTCCAATATAAATGATTCTTTGGGGATGGTTTTGGGATGGCTTCATCAAGAGGAGAATTTGTGGAAAAGATACATGTCACCCAACACTAGGAGGATTACGCCCCTCTCAATAAAGAATGAAAAGAATGTGAAGAACACCGACGACAATATTCTTCTCTGAAGTTCTTCCTCAGACCCCTTCTACGTGGAACTTGATCATCTACCATGGATAAAAAACCATCCTACCACGAAGTTAATGAAAAATCTCTTGTTAATCACAATGTAGGGGATTTCTTGTGTTTTTTAATTATGAGAATAAACCCTCGTTCCTCGTAAATCATGTTACGGTATGAGAATCTCCGTTTCTTTTCACCGTAACGTGTAGGGTTCGGGCTACATAGACATGGTCCAACCCTCCCCTTGTTTTCTCTTTTTTGGTGTTGACTAAGGCAGTACATGTGGCGACGGTGAAGAAGGCAGCGAACAAAGGTTGCAGTACCTGCAACCTCCATGAACTGCGCTGCCCCCGCGGTGCCCGGTGTGCTACCTGTACACCCACCCCCTGCCAGAGTGATTCCAGCACCCCACTCCCCTGCTGGGGATTTCCTTGTGTACATTTACCCTTCTGGCGTTCTGCATGGTGCCTCGTGCCCCTGCAGACGCGCTCCCCAGAACCCCACGCCCCCTGTCGGTGCGCAGCCCGCCTGCCCGGCTCCTGTCGCAGCCTTCCCGGTGTACCTGCGGCATGCACGAAGACCAGTCAGCCCACCCGCGCCCCGCGTGGCCTGCCTGGTGGACTCTCAGCCACCGACCTACTGAATCAACCTGCAGCGACCCAATGGTGTCACTGTCCGAACCGAATCGGTCTTCTGGACCGAGTTATAGAGCCTCCTACATGGCGACAATCGGGCCGAAACGCCCTCGTGGTCCGCTGGGCCCGGCCCAGTGGACCGGGACAAAACATAGTGGGATGACCCACCCAATGGGAAGGGTCAAACTCAGATAGTTATACCCGGTCAACCCAAACCGAGTCAGCCCGGACTGGGTTTTCCCAAGTCGGTACGACCGGGTCGGACCGGACCCGGGCCCACTGCTGACCCTTTATCTTCTTGGGCCATATCTTTGGAACTGAACGCCCATTTGATGAACTGTCTATGGAGATGGTATTCTAGGAACATAGTCGTCCTGTTGAGTATACCCCACTGGAGTTCGAGATATAGTTGAGTCACGGTCAGGTTTGTCTTAAACAAATCCAACCAGGCCCCCAAGACTAAATTGCTAATAACTCACAGACTGGGCATCCGATTGACATGCCGTCTATTGCGTTGAGACTCCGATGATGTGGATTTCCTTTGAGATACTTCCTCCTAAGACTTCATGACATTTGGAGTATCGATCAATAGCTCGTGGAGTAAATCATCCTGGAGAAGAGAAGATGGAGTGCAGAAACCTAGTAGTTGTAGACCTAATGACTACTTGAATGATTCGACTCGGAGTGATTCAACTAGAACAGTGGTCGGAGTGCCTGGTTTGGTGACAGACCCATGGCAGATGGATTGCCTGGATTGGCAGCAGACCCACGGTACTCGATTGTAGGATTACCATTGACGGCTTTGTTGACGCTCCTTTCGTCACAGAGTCTAAAGATTGGAAAAGGGGAATATCTTAGTCCAGAGTGATTCATCCTTTTGAAGAAACATAAAAAATATTGACAAAGGGTTGAATAAGGAGAAAATAGCCCATAGTTCGGGCAAGTTCACTCATAGTCGCGCAAGTCCACTTGCGTGACGCATGATGGTCGCACAAGTGACTTGCGCGACCTATGTGATAACCGCCCGGGGTCTTCTCCTACCTATAAATAGACCTAGTGGGCCCCCCATTTGAGGAGGAATTTTTCCAGAAACTCATATTTAAGCTCCCGACACCCTTGTCTCTTCTCAAATCTTCCGAAAGACTTATAAGATAATTTCTTACCTAGAAAAAAAGATCTAAACAGGGAGAGGAAGGCCTAAGTGTTGAAACTAATCAAAAGTTGCGCGCCTGAGTGGCTAGCCCTTAAGGGAAATGGCCACACTTGCGCGCCGCCTTACTCCATCAATAGAACATGCACGCCTCTCTTCTGGACGAACCTCAATAGGATTCTAAATTCCTTAACCAAAATTCTCCCAAGTATTACCCTGCTGTTTGAACACCACATAAGTACCCAACGTGTCGCGCAGGTATACATGCGCGACCAAGACTTGTGTCCCCATGCAGTACCTGTGCGCCTGCCAGGACTTGCGCACCCCTGCCTTTTTTGGTGCCCTTCTTGCCCATTTTACCCCTCTTAAGCCATTTCACCTCTCCTCTTCAATATTTAGTCTTCAATACACTCTTCAAATCCATTTATGGCTTGATTTATTGATTTGACTTCTTTATTTGAAAGGAATTCTGTGGAATATCCCTCAAAACATAGTGATTTACAAATCATTTTGTCACTAATGATTGAGATTTAATTCATTCAACCTCATCCTTTAAGATGAGAGAATCCAACCCTGGGCTTCCTTTTCAGGAATAAGTCCCAGTCATAATTCTCTTAACATGGGCTTCCTTTTCAAGAGTAAGCCGCAGCCATAAGTCCCCTAAACCTGGGCCACCTTTTCAGGAATAATTCCCAGTCTCAAATTTTGGAATCCTCTTCTAGAATAAGCCCCAAGTCCCTTAATTTTTCATGTCTCTGAACCTAGGCCTCCTTCTCAAGAGTAAGCCCCAGTCTTAATTTCTCTTAATCAATGATAATTTAGCCTTGTTCTGGGATTCCTTCTCAAGAGTAAAATCCAATCATCAATCCTCTCCTAATTTTGGGCCACCTTTCCAAGAGTACGTCCCAAGTTAGAGTTGTCAAATCTCCATGAAGCAAATATACCTTTATGGACCCTCTTTTTTGATTTCTTCCATGAAGTTAATCCTAATCTTCATCTATTTTGGGCAGTCATACATACATAAGTCCCACATCATTTCTTATGATTGCATCTTTCATGGCTTAATTTTCTATTTTCTTACCAATACCTCTTGTTTATCACACCGAGCATGACTCACATGAGAATAGATGGTAAAAGTAATTATTACATCCTTATTTGAGCCATCAATCATAAACATCATACTCCCTTACTTGAACTACGTGGGTTCTGATTCTTTTTCCAAAATAAAGGATACGTAGGTAGCCCATCTACGGGTTCAATCCCAACTCTGAAATAATCCATGTCCATATGAATGACAATAAACTTCATGTGCCCCACTGAGTGGCTTTGAAAACAGCATGGTCATCATAATGACCTAGATACTTTTATATAAATATGCAGAAGGATACCATTGACCAAGAATCATTAATAAATACAGATGATTCTCTATCAATGAAGAACCTCGGATAAATATAAAAGATTCTCTAAATTTCCTACATATTTGATCATTGTTGTCAAATATAAAGGAAAATATCATTTTATACTTGGAAATGTAATAAGGATTCACGAACATAACTTAAATCCATAAATAGAGTCGCAGAGTAGACAATAATTCCCCTCAAAAAGGTGTGATGAGTCCGACCTCCCATCCTCTCGACCAATGCAAATTCCTAAGCCTTATCAGTCCACAATCAAATGAGCGCCCACATTAGGATGTTAGGTCTAAATGGATTTGGAATCATTGGATGATTCTGGTTTTACAAACAAACCCGATAGAAATCGATCAGAACGTTTGAACCTCACATCAAGGAGATCATCCCCGAATTCCGAGGGAAACAAAAAATGGTGACCCCAACGTGAATCCTTAACCAAGATAAAATGATGTTTTACCTATATGTTAGTCCCCTATTTAAAACTCAATGAGAGGGCCAACAAAAAAACATTCATTGACATATGTGCTCATCCGAAAGATATAGTAGCTGAATTTATCTTGATTACATCTATTATATCAAACATGCACTCTTTTCCAAAATCTTATGCACTTCTATAATAGCTGCTCTCAAATTCACACCTGTGAATACTGCTTCTGTAAATGCCACTGCTTCTATTCCTGCAGGATCATCATCCGCTCTGAAGATGACATCACCTACTCAGCATCTTCAATGGTGGGTATCAAATGCGTGGGTTAAGGAGTACCGTCAACACGGTATCATCCTAACTCTAGAGGTTTCCCGACAATCCCTCCAAAGGAACAACTTACACCAGTAGTTCGGACAACGATGACCAGTGATCAAGAAGCAGGCGGTGCTGACTACCATATCCAACCATTTCAGATCATTATCCCTGGAACGCAATCACCATTCGCTCCCTTATTCTGAGGAAGTGAATGAGCAGGTCCAACAGGGACTTAATTCAAGAAGACAAGAGTCCTTCCCGAGGGATCCCCCTAACAATCGCCACCAGAATCGTGTGGCAGTGAGACCTCAACATGATGAGGGTACCGACTCCAGGAGTTCGGCTCAGGTTCCTCGAACCCGAGCAGGCAAGACGAACCACCAGAGGCAGAATCCGGTCAACAGTGAGCAGGTTCTTATCTCTGTCATCTCTGGAGAATTACACCAACATAACTTGGTGGAAAGCAACGAGCGGGTACATTCACATGTTCATTTTAATCTTGTTGTCCAGCAGTCTCGTCTGGAAGCATAACGCCAATCCCGCCAGGCAATTCCGGTGGAGTACTATAGGCAGGAACATACACCTATTTATACATCATCTGTTAGTCAGCAGACTCGTCTGACTACATATGATGGAGCTCATAAACCATGTTTGGCAAAGTAAAATTATAAGGCATATACACCTTCTAGTATTAATCAAGCCTACCAACGGTCTTGCTTTGTAGCACACAGAGAGCTCAGTCGGAAAGCTCCAGCAAAAACCAGGAGGCAGACTCAACTCTCTGCCCCCACACATGAGTACTGTCATGATTCCCTGACAAGAAAAGGAGGACATGAGTAGGCATATACACCAACTCCAAGCCCGGAATGGACGTATATTCCCGTTCCGGCAGCTAAAGTCACGAAGCATATTTTATCAATGGTGAAAGAGCAGAAGCAAATTCCTGCTCATATTCTGGATTCTTGTCCGAATATTATAATAGCTTCTGCAGCATCTCAGGGAATGACACATAAATCAATCCCTACCAGTGGAGTGACACATCAAAAATAAACTCTGGAGCAGACACACACATCTATTACAGTCCAAGAGGGTTGTGGGGAATCCTCCCCATATCATACAGACAACCAATTCAGGCACATACACCATATTAGAGTGGAGATCGTTAGCCTAACCTAGCCATCTTTCCCAATCAGGCACATACACATGCTCAGAGCAGCCACTTTCATCAACAAGTGGTTTCCATAGCGAGTAAGAAGGCATCTAAGAGAATGACCCGCCCAACACAGTCAAGAGTCCAAGAGCCAATCTGTAACAAGGCCTTGCTCGATGCTAGAGTTCTTGAAGCCCAAAGACAGTAATATTTTGAATTCAAGATTATACCCCCTTAGTTCCCAATAATGGGAACACTAATTCCGATGTTCTTCAACAAACACTTCCTCATGAAGGCTTTCATCATGAAAATTCGGTCGATCTTGAAGTTTCATCTTCAGATGAGAGCCACAAGAACCCGCTGTGTGGTCAGATGACCAAGTAACAAGAGATCACATCTTTTTTTGTAACGCATTATGGTGGTCCTCCCCATGATGTTGAATTTCACTATGAAAGTCCTCTTCGTAGTAGTGTCGTACATTGCCCGAAAAATGCTCCAGTGGACAATGTAGTGCCGAGAAAGCCCTATTATCTTGAGGAACTTGAAAATGAAAAACCAGTCATGTATGAAGCTTCATCGCTATCACGTAAAATACTTTCTCAATCAGAATATAGCATAGGGTGTAGGTCATTCTCCAAACCACCCCTAAGTCACGCATCTTCTAGTTTGATCAATTAATTCTATACCAATCTTATTGAATCCGATGAAGCAACAAGGAAACACCAACTCTGGTCAGAACAGGTAGAATAATCATCATTTAATGATAAAGAGGAAATTCTGAACATGAGAAAACAACTAGAAAAAAGGTGAAGTACCAGTCATGTTTTGACCTCTGGCTGACACTCAGTATGACATTCCAACGATGTTGACGGAATATGGAATCCATGATATTCATTGCAACATATGGAAAACTCATTGTCAATTGAAGAAGAAGGTATTATCTTATGATGAATGTAAAAATTATCTTTAGATAATAGAAGGGATACAACATCAGATTGATTTGGAATCTCTATCAGTCTCTCGATATCCGATGGCTGAAAAGCAGCAGATATCCCTTCAACGTTCATGCCTTGGTGCACTAAGAAGATTGTGTTAGGTAATTTCCAATTCCCCATCAGGTATTAATGTTAGATGGTGGGGTGTTCATGGTGCACTACATTTCATAGTGCTCTCCAGTCAGCAAAGCCTGCCGAAAATGGTCTCATGCAATGTTTTTTCCCATGGCCGGCCACAGTCAATGGGCTTTTATTGTAATCAAAAGCTTGATCAAGAATAGGCTTCAACTAGTTCCTCTCAAAATCACGAAGACAGAGAAAAAGTTGTTGAATTACTCATACATCAAGAAAACGAGAATATTGAATAGGCCTCTCATATGGAGCAAGCACATCATCAAGTGACAGAAGTGCCGGAAATCATACAACGGTCTTTTGAACCAGGTGATGAAAGTGGATACAGTTTAATGCATCCAGCTATTTTCCTGACTAAGGTTCGCAAGATCAAGATATATTTTAAGAAACTCTTAGACATAGCATGACAAGAGCCACCGAAGCTTGCCAGACTAGGGACACTTTTTAACCAACCCTCGGATTCAACAAAAAGGATTCAAGGATTTGAGCGGAAACAGAAAGAACATCCCCTGTCCACCAGACTGGGGACTTTTTCAAATCATCAATCCCCTCGTCAGAGAACGTTGGAATTTTCTCGATTGGGGAAGAAGCCTCAAGAGGAAAGAAGAGCCAAATTATCAAGAGATTCCCTCCAAATTATGGTTCGTCTATAAGATTTTTAGGGATTGAATCAACAAAAGGCAATGTCTCATCAAAGACATGGAAGAAGACAATATCACAGAAATGATGATGGAAGGGATGTGATGCGTTATGCATCAATCAATGTAATAAATGTTGTTTTTGCTGATCCACCAGATGAGGCTCACTCAGGGGACTCAGATAAAGGGGTTCATGATCAAGAATATGTACGCACCGATACAACTGATTATGGTGTTTGTACACGAAATCAAAGGATTACTCAGAACCTAGGTAATCCTTCGATTAACCCATATCCCCCTCTCCGAAAATGGTCCAACAAAGGGATGGGATGGAATATGGTTATATCCTTTCTCTGGAGAAGGCCAATCGCTCCCACTAGTGAAAATGTTTTCACAACAGGAGAAAGAAATGAAGGAATTAAGGAGGTTGAATACAGAACTATTTCAGAGTAGTCTTCTTCTTAAGCATGCTGGAGTCAGTCAACCAATGAAATTTGTTGTACCTACTAAGATGGATCAATAATATCCTCCTTTATCAGTACACCCTCACAATTCTAATCCTACGGGTCATGTGCAACAACAATTGACAGTGCTACCATCAGTTGCAGCACCAGCCACCATATCTGTCCAAGCTCAAGTCATTGCACCTACCCAAGACCAAGTTCAAATGGATGTTTCTCAAAAGTTAATAACTACCAGTGAGTCATTAACTGCTCGGTTAGAAACTATGGAAGGGAAACGTGTGCAGATTCAACCAGAAAAGAAATTTTACCATGAATGGGTAGATTCAATCTCTCCTCCATCCAGTTTTGGAAATCATGTATTCCCTACATTCAATGGATCAGGCGTCCCTAAAAAACATTTGACACATTACGTGTCTTGTTGTGATCCTATGATGGGAACTCCAAAGCAGCAAGAAGTAGTAAAACTCATATTCTTCATACGGACCTTGCAAGGACCATCCTTTGTCTTGTATACAAGCTTGCAATCTCGGTCAATTACCGGATGTGAGGATCTTCGAATGAAATTCATTCTTCAGTTCCGCTCAACATTGCCAAAGATGACAGTTTTCGATCTTACAAACTGTAAGAAAAGAGAGAATGAAGGAGTCTTTGATTTCATTGCTCGCTGGAAGGGATTAACATATTCCCTGAGCTTAGCACTCCCTCAAGAGGAATTGTTGCCAATCCGTGTGGCAAATCTGCATGATGAATTACGCACGCCATTGATTCCTATGAAATACACTGGAGGGTTCTGAGACCTTACTTCAATTGCTCAGCTGATTGAGGATTCCCTTATACAGGATAAGGCTAAATCTCATGTAATTCCATTAGCCCTAGGAAGGAGAATGGCTAAAGAAGAAATTGCAATAGTTATTCTTAAACAAGCGCCTGTACCTGTTTCTTCTTCAAAACCTTCGCCTTCTCGAAGGGCTCCACCTCTTGAGCGCCAACAACAAAGGTCGTTTCATCCAGATGATCAAAGAGATCAATGATGAAAACATTTTGAGGATTTGAAGAGAAAAACATACTCTTTCTGAAATAAACAAGTTCCCGGTTACTTAATTTCGGCTCTGGAAAATAATTTGGTTCAATTGCCATGGCCCAAAAGGCCAAAAAAGGAAGGAGATGAAGACCTTCCCAATTATTGCCCCTTTCATCAAATGTTGGGGCATCCCATCCATGAATGTTTTCTCTTCAAAGACCTCCTACAAAAGATGGTCGACTCGGGACAAGTCAAATATAATGGTTCTTCAGCTTAGGTAGCTTGTGTTACTACTACAGTTCCAAAGGAGGAAGGCAAATAGAAAGAAGTCAAAAGCCAAAATGCTCAGAAGTGTGATGATTGGATGGTCAAAAAGACAATCAATCAAACACATGCTATTTTTCAAACACAATTAAAGAAACCGATTGTGTCTTCTGCCATGAATGTTATGGAAAAACCCTCTTTATCAGAGGGAAATTCCTCAAAGAAACGGCATGATTCAATGAAAGAAAAAGAATCAGATGAAGATGAGTATGTGTCAAAGACTAAGTTCTTTTTGACTCCTGTAGACTTCATGCCATCTACTTCAAATCCACGGGCACCGCCCCACCAAACGGAATAGCCTAAACAGGCTAATCCGGAAGAGTCTTTATTAGATGAAGAGTTAATCTTCTATTCTGTTAATATGATTCAATTAACAGATCCATATTGTAGTCGTATTTTTAATTTCGATGATCCTGAATTCCTTGTATCAAACAAGGGAATCAGAGGAAGTTCTAGAGGTTCAGGATACAGGGGAAGACGTGGTTCTTTCAGAAGCCACTACCCCAATTCTAGCCCTGCTAGAACTGTGTATGCAGTAGAAACTCGTGGTAGAGCCCTTCAGTGAGCTCAGCAAGAACAAGAACGTTCTTCTACCAATAGAAAATTCAGGCCTCGAACAGTTATTTTGGAAGACCAATTAATGTTTCCATCTTCTTCCTCTCAGAAAGTTAATGGATCTAATCGGTCTAATCTTCTAAAACCAAGGATGTTTCCAACTCCTATCCCAATACAAGATGCATCAACTTCCAAAGAATCTGCTTCCAAGGTACCTGCTAAACCAAATATTACTGTTGGGAAACACAGACCTCTAGATCAAATGTATGATATATTTAAACACTTGTTCCAAGTACCATCCATGTTATCAATTCTGGATGCTTTGAATCTGTCAAAAGATTTTCCGGAAGCACTCATCGAGGCTTTGTCAATTCCTCAGGAGTTTGAAACTGATATTACTGTAGCTGAAGTCAATCACATAGAGAATAATCCTGCATAATTCCATGAAATTATATATTTTACTGATAGAGATGAAGATGATGTTGTACAAGGGCTTATTAGACCTTTGTACTTATCTGGAAAGGTCAATGGTGTAGATGTCCGAAGAGCTTTCATTGACAATGGTTCAGGAGTCAACCTCAAGCCCATTCGTACACTTTGTCAATTTGGCCTCACAGAATCTGATTTATCTCCTTATACCATGATGTTACAAGGATATGATAAAAATGACAAAGAACCAATGGGTGACGTTACACTCAGAACTCAGTTTGGAGATCCTATATCCAATTTGGATTTCATGATTGTTGATCAAGACTCAGCTTTCAACGTCTTTCTTGGAAGACCCTGACTACATCAACATGCGGTTATCCCTTCATCATACCATCAATGTGTCAAATACTGTTTTGATGGTCAAGTTGGAACATTTTATGGTGATAAGGCCCCATTCAATACATGTGGGTCTCAATAAATTGAGGCGAAATTCTATCACATGAAGGGAAAGGATAAATCCACAACAAAGGAAATTACCAAAGTTAATGGTCCATAAGGTTTGGAGAAGATTCCAGTAAAACCATTTACACATGTAAGCACAAATTATGTGTTGCCTATCAGTAAAATTGAAAAGGTATACTAAAATCAAAATACTCTTATGGAATGATCCGTAATGTCAATTACGGAAATCGAGCCAGAAAACATGGGAGAAATTGATAACCCACCAAGGAGTAATGAAAGCACAAATGGCAACGTCTTCATTTCATCTGCTGAAATCCAAAAAGTCTATACTTCACCAATTAGGATAGAATTAGTTATAGAAACATTAGAGGTGAGCAATGATGTCGATTCTCAATCCATCATTTCCTCTTTGTTACCTACAGAAAACTTTTCATCATCAATAGGGCCAGAAATGGAAGCTTTCTCTTCAAAATGTGCAAATTTTGACATCTCTTATGATGATGAAAATTCTGCATTGTCATCTACTATGCATATAGAAATGGAAGAAATAACACATGAATAAGAAGAAGAGGAAGATCTCATAGATGCTCCTACAACATTTGAAGAGGGTATCTCTACCACTGTGGATGATCTCAGAGAAATAAATCTGGGTACAAAGGAAGATCCACGCCCCACATTAATCAGTACGGCCATGACATTTAAAGAGCAAGAGATTTATATTTCATTTCTAAAGAGAAATAGTGGTATTTTTCTTAGAACAATATCGAAATTCCCAAGCTTGATCCTGATGTTGCTACTCATCATTTGGGTTTACCAGAAGAACATCGGGGATTTAAGCAAGCCGCGAGAAGAACACACCTAACTTATGCTTCTAAAATTGAAGCTGAAGTGGATAATCTTATCATATCTAACTTCATCAGAGAATTTCGGTATCCCAAGTGGTTGGCTAATATTGTCCCTGTAAATATGATGAATGGATAAATTAGAGTTTTCATCGATTTCAGAGATGTTAATAGTCATTGTCCTAAAGATGATTTCCCTGTTCTTATTACAGAATATTTAATTGATACAACAGCTGGCTATGAAGCACTTTCCTTCAGGGGGGGGGGTTTGGATATAATCAGATCCGAATGGCCCCAGAAGATGAGGAATCCACAGCCTTCAGAGCCCCTCAGGGTGTGTTTTGTTACCGGGTAATTCCCATTGCCTTAAAGAATGCAGGTGCAACATATCAGCGTGCCATGAATCATATCTTCAAACCCTTCTTAGGGAAGTTTGTTGAATTCTATGAAGACGATTTGGTGGTTAAATCCAAACAACATTCTAATCACATGGGTGATTTGGGAGTCATATTCCACAAGCTTCGACAAAATAATTTGATGATGAACCCAATAAAGTGTGATTTTGGGGTAACCTCAGGAAAATTTCTTTGCTTTGTTGTACACCATCGTGGTATTGAAGTCGATCTTGAGAAGACAAAGTCAATCCTTGATATGTCACATCCTCTAAATTTGAATGAATTAAGAGGACTTCATGTACACATAGCCTATATTCAGCGTTTCATCGCCAATTTGGCGGGAAAAAGATTACCCTTTACCATATTGATGAAGAAGGGAGTCACTTACCCGTGGACTGATGAATGTCAAGAAGTATTTTATATTCTCAAGAAATACCTCTTGATTCCACTGGTACTCATGCCACCTATTGAAGGAAGACCACTTATCCTCTACGTGACAGCTCTAGAGCGATCATTGGGTGCCTTTGTTGCTCAGAAAAATGTTGATGGGAATGAAAACAACCTCTACTATCTCAGTCAAACTATGCTTGAAGCAAAAACCCGATATTAAAGTATTGAGAAGTGCTGCCTGACATTAATCTTTGTAGTTCAGAAGTTGAGACACTACCTGCAACATCACGAGGTCCAATTCATATCTCTCAATAACCTGCTCAAATTCATCCTTAGTTGTCCAATGCTTACAGGACGTCTAGCAAGGTGGAAAATTATTTTGCAGCAATTCGACATTCAGTATGTGTCTCAAAGGTGATAAAGGGCCAAGCTCTGGCTGATTTCCTGACTGAACACCCTTCAGTGGAAGACACGTCTTTAGATATTGAACTCCCTGATGAGTAAGTCTTCTCTATTCAAGAAAGTACTCAAGCATGGGACATGTATTTTGATGGTGCTTCCAGAAGTCCAACAGGGAAGAAAATGGAAAATCCTAAATTCAACAATGTTGGATTAGGAATTGTGCTCTTTTTTCCAGAAAAGGCAGTGTTACCTTATTCCTTCTTATTGTGGGAAGGTGGTTCCAATAATGAATCCGAATACAAAGCTCTTATCGCAGGATTGGAATTAGCGCTTCAAGCACAAGTGAATCACTTAATGGGGAAAGGTGATTCAGACCTGGTAATCAAAAAAGTCAATGGGGATTATGCCATCAAAAAAGAAGAACTAATCCCTTTGTATGATTACGTCAGAGAGTTAATGGCGGGATTCACTTCAGAACTGTCATTTTCATATGTCCCAAGATCACAAAATTCTCAAGCTGATGCGCTGGCTAATATAGCCACATCTCTGGCAGATCCAAATCGGGACAATACAACCCATAGTATTTCCCACGGTCATGGAATTTCACCTTATGTTCAAATCTGAACAGAGGAAATTATTGAAATAAGTCCCATTCCTGAACCGTATAGTCATACTATAGGATGGAGGTCACCTATCAGGGAATACCTTCAAAATGGAACACTTCCACCTGATAGATCCCAGAAAGAACAAATACGACAACGTGTGGTCAATTTTACTCTTTATGATTGCCCCGGTCACCAAGAGAAAATTCTATACAAACATGGTTTTGATGGAGTTCTTTTCAGATGCATTGATGGTGAAGAGACAATGGATGTCATGAAATAAGTGCATGCAGGAGTTTGTGGTGCCCACTACTCTGGACATAGATTGTCTGATCAAATTCTAAGGCTTGGATACTTTTGGCCTTCAATGATACGAGATTGTGTTGATTTCACAAAGAAGTGTCATTCATGCCATGTACATTCCAACATCGTTCATCAACCTCCAGAGTTTCTTCATACAGCTAAATACTCGTGGCCATTTTCCACATGGGGGATGGATGTGGTGGGACCTTACCCTTCGGCTATGGCCAAGCAGTTTAAGTACATTCTTACTACTACTGACTTCTTTTCCAAATGGGCAGAGGCAAAACCTCTCAAGGAAGTCAGTTCTAAATGTGTTGTTAGCTTCATCATGCCTAAAATCTTTTCCAGATTTGACGTCCCTCATACCATATTGATAAACAATGGCACCAACTTCTATTCATCTGAGGTGATAAAATTGTATCAAGAATACAACATCAAATCCAACCATTCATCTTGGTATCATGCAGCGACCAATGGCCAGATAGAATCCTTCAACAAGACTCTTTCAAATATACTAAAAAAGATGTTGGATAAAGATAAGAAGTCATGCCATGATAAACTCTTTCATGCTTTATGGGCTTATCAGACTACCACCCGCACTGCAATGCGATCAACTCCATATTCATTGGTATATGGAACAGAAGAAGTCTTGCAAATTGAAGTTCAATTACCCTCGATCAGAGTATCCATTTGCAATCAGTCATATACAGATGAGAAATCTCAAAAGTGATTGAATAAATTGGAATGGTTAGATGAGAAATGATTGTGCACTTTTCACCACTTGGAAGTCTATCAGAATCGAATAGCACGAGATTTTAACAAAAAAGTTCATCTTCATTAATTCACTCAGGGAGAATTGGTTTTAGTTCTCAGAACTCCAATGATACCACGAATGAAACCTCCCAAGCTTGAGCCAAAATGGGAAGGACCTTATTCAATACATAGGGTCTACTCAATTGGAGCTTATTCATTAATCTCGATGGATGGAGAACTCATCACTACTCCAACCAATGCCATATTTTTGAAGAATTATTTTGTATAAACTGCAAAGTACCTCATTTTCCTTGCTATATGATGTTAATCTATACAGAAATGGTCCATTATGACCTTAAACTGCAACTTGGTCCAACATGATGTTAAACTATGTCCCCAAAATGGTCTAGTATGACCTTAAACTGCAACTAGGGCTGATATGACATTAAAATACATCATCAACGGTCCATGAATATTACCCTAAACTATTTGCAAGCCCCTTATGTCCAGCGAGACATTAAACTGTAAAGTCCTAACTACATGACGCTAAACTGTATAAAAGTCCCTTACGTCCGGAAATACGTTAAAGTAAATAATCATCAAAGGTCCTGTATGACCTTAAACTACACTTTTGTCCAGCATGACATTAAACTGCACCATCCATGGTCCATGAATATGACCCTAAACTAATCACACTTTCTTCCAACGTGACGTTAAACTGGGGAAAAGAGTCCCTAATTTTTCCTCACTGCTTGACAATAAAATGCACCATCCATGGTCCATGCATATGACCCTAAACTATAAGCGCTTTCGTCCAACATGATGTTAATCTCGGGGAAAAAGTCCCTAATTTGTCCTCACTACATGACATTAAATTGCACAGTACCCCTTCCGTCCAACATGATGTTAAAATGTGAAAAGTTCATAATCCGTCCAACAAGATGTTAAACTGTGTCCCCTTCATCATCCTTCCTATATGACCTTAATCTATATAGCAACAATCCATAAATATGACCTTAAACTATTTTTTATTCCTTTCGTCTCACATTACATTAAACTGTAATGTCCAAACTACATGACACTAAACTTTACAGAAGTCCCTTATGTCCAGCATGACATTAAACTACACCATTCACTGTCCTTGCATATGACCCTAAACTATTCAAACATCCGTCCAACATGACGTTAAACTATATTGTCCCCATCGTCATAACTACAGGACACTAAACTATACAGAGAATCCTTTAATACGTCCTACATGACATTAAACTGTACATTGTCCCTGCTACATCACATTAAACTGTGCAGCACCAATAGTCCTAACTGCAAGACTTTAAACTGCATAGTCCCTTCATACGTCCTACATGACGTTAAACAATGTATTTTTAAGGTTGTTGCTACCTCTTATTTCTCACACCGAGTATGACTCACATAATCATAGAGAAAACCTCAACCATAACACTCTCTCTGGGATTCTAACCATGTGTAAGTCCCAACATCATTTTTTTAGGTCATTGTCGTCAAGAAAAACTTTATCATTAACTCATTATTTAATTGAACGACGTGGAAAATGATGATTGCCTTCCAGGATGGGTACTTAGGCAACCTCCCAAGGTTCAAGCCCAAAATCCATCTTTTCACATCGGTTCACCTACATCTCCTACGATGTTAATTCGTGAAACCGCCCCTAGAATCAATATCTTTACATTGGTTCTCTTTTGCCCAGGTTATATGATGTTAAACTATACAACACTTTTGTCCAGTATGACAATGAACTACAATATTCTTTGATATCCTCACTTGAGAGAGAAATATTATTTACATTGATTTTTCAATCATGTTTCATTTCAAAGACTACTTGCATACATGGCAATGCCAAACCTTTTATCTTGGGTTAAACCATCATAGTACTAATGTCCCCGTTCAACCTTCACATGTACGAACCAAATTTGTACAGAGGGTATTTCTAGAACTACGTGGGCTTAATTCCCATCCTTATGGGATACATAGGAACGTTCGAGTGTCCCTCGAATCCAGCCCCAAGTCATTGGGATTAACCCCAAATTCCACTTTCAGTCCCTTGGCTGAAATGTCCCCATGAAAACACACACTATGTATTCATTATTATGGTCCGAACACTATGACCCTAAACTAAGATCTCTCATACTTTCGTCCTACACGGCATTAAATTGTATTTCAAGAACCATGTATGGCTTGATTCTCATCCTTATGTGGTACGTAGTGAAGTCCAACATTTCAATTCAGAACCCAGCCACAACATGATTATGGTTAGCATTGATATGTGTATCTCTATATTCATTGAACAATACCCATCTTTATGTGTCATAATCCTAACCTTAAATATTTTTAAATCTTCATAACCCTTTTCATGACTTCTAGTCCCAAAACTGTCAATCATCTGAGAGTTCTTTTTCCTGACTATGCAGCACGTGCCCATAGGCGGCCTTGCATAAATAGTCTACATAACAGACTTGTTAGCCAAAAGATTCTATTATTTGACTTATACAGCCAATTCCCTTAGGTGGACCTGCATAATTCAACCCCCTAATGGGTTTGTCAGATAGTTGTATCTTTATTCTTGGGAAGAATGCCTCTTTTATTCTTATTTGTCTTAAATAACAGTATGCGGGGATCTGCAAAAATAGTCATCCTTAACATATTTGTTCATATACTTTTTCATGATCTGAAAGTATTCTAGTTTATGGTTTATATTCTCCTTCCCTACGTTTGGGTCAGACCTTCGTAGGAGTGATATTCATCCAGTTTTTCGATAATCTTTTTTGGAAATATCTTCTACATATTCAAGTACCACATTCCATACAGCAAACTCTATACTTTGGATGATTTGAATCTCCGTAAACATTCACTGGATTTTAGCACTAGGAATGTAAATTTCTGAGAGTTCTTTTGCCTGACTATGCAGCACGTACCCATAGGCGGCCTTGCATAAATAGACTACATAACAGACTTGTTAGTCAAAAGATACTGTTTTAGTTAACTATGCAGCCAATGCCCTTAGGTGGCCCTGCATAATTCATCCTCCTAACGGGTTTGTTAAATAATGGTAACTTCATTCTTGGGAACTACTTCTTCTAATGCCTTTTAGCTATTTTTCATATCATTCATCAGATTCAAATATTCTTAAGTCATAGTTTACATATTTTTCCCTCACAGTTGAGTAATGGTACTATGTTTTCAGATGAATTTTCAAGGAATTGTGTCAATTTTAATTCACTTTGGTCAAATCTATTTCGACCTTAAACATTAGACTTTTTATGTCTGACATGCATGACTTTAAACTGCAAATAACCACAAAGAGCCATGATTTCTATTTTTTCCTCAGAGTCAAATACTATTTTCTCTCCGGATCCAACTCTGAGGGGGGACTTTTGTTGACGCTCCTTTCGTCCCAGACTCTAAGGATTGGAAAAGGGGAATATCATATTCCAAAGTTATTCATCCTTTTCAAGAAACATCAAAAATATCGACAAAGGGATGAACAAGGAGAACATTACCCATAGGTCACGCAAGTTCCCTCATAGTCACGCAAGTCCACTTGCCCGACACATGATGGTTGCGCAAGTGACTTGCACGACCTAAATGATAACCTCCCGGGGTCTTCTCCTGCCTATAAATAGACCCTGTGGGCCCCCCATTTGAGGAGGAATTTTTCCATAAACTCATATTTAAGCTCCCGGTGCCCTAGTCTGTTTTCAAAGCTTCCAAAACACTTCTAAGGTAATTTATTACCTAGAACAGAAGATCTAAGGAGGGGGAGGAAGGCCTATGTGTTGAAATTCATCAACACATGCGCGCCTGAGTGGCCAGCCATTACGGGAAATGGCCACACAAGCGCGCCGCCTTACTCCTTCAATAGAACTTGCATGCCTCTGTTCTTGAAGAACCTGAAGAGGATTCTAAAGGCCTTAACCAAAATTCGCTCAAGTATTACCCTACTGGGTGAACACCGTGCAAGTACCCAACGTGTCGTACAGGTATACCTGTGCGACCAAGACATGCGCGCCCACGCAGTACTAGCTTTCCTTCCAGGACTTGCGCGCCCATGCCTTTTTGGGTGCCCTTCTTTCCCATTTTACCCCTATTAAGCCATTCCACCTCTCCTATTCAAGATTTAGTCTTCAAGACACTATTCAAAGCCATTTATGGAATGATTTCTTGATTTGACTTCTTTATCTGAAAGGAATTCTGTGGAATTTATCTCAAAACATAGAGATTTACACATCTTTATGTCACTGAAGATTGAGATTTCATTCATTCAACCTCGTCCTTTAAGATGAGAGAATCCAACCCAAGGCTTCCTTTTTAGGAATATGTCCCAGTCATAATTCCTTTAACCTAGGCTTCCTTTTCAATAGTAAGCCCCAGCCATAAGTCCCCTAAACCTGGGCCACCATTTCAGGAATAATTCACATTCTCAAAATTGGGCATTCTCTTCTGGAATAAGCCCCAAGTCCCTTAATTTTTCATGTCTCTGAACCTGGGCCTCCATCTCAGGAGTAAGCCCCTGTATTAATTTCTGTTAATCAATCCTAATTTACCCTTGATCTGAGATTCCTTTTCAGTAGTAAAACCCAATCATCAATCCTCTCCTAATTTTGGGCCTCCTTTCGAGGAGTAAGTCCCAAGTTTGAGTATTCAAATCTCCATGAAGCATATATACAATTATGGACCCTCTTTCTGTATTTCTTCCCTAAAGTTAATCCTAATCTTCATCTATTTTGGGCAGTCATACATACATATGTCCTGATTCATTTCATATGATTGCATCTTTCATGGCCCAATTGTATTTTTCTGACCAATACCTCTTGTTTCTCACACCGAGCATGACTCACATGAGCGTAGAGGGTAAAAGTAATTTTGACATCCTTCTTTGAGCCATCAATCATAAACATCATACTCCCTTACTTGAACTATGTGGGTTCTTATTACATTTCCAAAACAAAGGATATGTTGGTATCCCATCTGTGGGTTCGATCCCAACTCTGAAATAATTCATTTCCTTCTGAATAACAGTAAACCTCAAGTTCCCCACTAAGTGGCTTTGAAACCTGCAGGGTCATCATAATGACCAAGATACTTTTATATAAATATGCTGAAGGATACCATTGACCAAGAATCATTAATAAATAAAGATAATTCTCTATAAATGAAGAACCTCGAATACATATAAAATAATCTCTAAATTTCCTAAATATTTTATCATTGATTGTCAAATATAAAGGACAATCTCATTTTATACTTGTTAATGTAATAGGGATTCATGAACATAAATTAAATCTATAAAGAGAGTCCCAGAGTAGACAATAATTCCCCTAAAAAATGTGTGATGAGACTGACCTCACATCCTCTCGACCAATGAAATTCCTAAGCCTTATCAGTCCACAAACTAATGAGCACCTACCTTGGGAAAGTATGTCCAAATGGATGTGGAATCATTGGATGTTTCCGGTTTTACGAACAAACCCGATAGAAACTGATCAAAACATTTGAACCTCCCATCAAGGAGGTCATCCCCCGAATTCTGATGGAAACAGGCTATTAGGGGGAGTGACCGGTTTGGCGGTAGACCCACAGCGGACATAGTTCCCAGTTTGGCAGCATACTCGTGGTACTCGACAGGAGGAGTACCTCAGCAATCTAAGGTTAGTGAGTAGCGCTTAGGAGTCATGACAGGGCCACTGTACACGACATTGGAGGTGTTCCCCAGCAGTTGTGTCTTCAAATATGAAAATCTTGGTTTGAGCTAAGTCAATGACCATTGCGTATACCTCAATATTGAGATGGGTTACTTGATAACGTAGGTATATATATGGGAATTTACCTAAGTAATGGTTATTAGTTGAAATTGTACATTTTAGTTTATAATTGTTAGATTTCGTGAGACCTTGAGGGTCTCGGGGTCCCTACTGTGTATCGATATACTCACCCATGCATGGGCTATTCACGCACCTCATTATGTTGGATGTAGACGATGGAAAACTCTGATCGAGGCAAGGTGTGCGAGGACTAGACTTTGCCCAAAGGTAGACCTCACGAAGAGACGGTGCCCAGAGGATAATGACCGACATGGACCGTTGAGGAGGCTATATGTACCTACTCTTCACCTAGGATCTGTGGTAGATAATCTAGGAGCTTCTAGACACATTCTAGATGTTTTCCTTTTAGTTGTACCTATTTGAATTTTCCATTACCTTTACTGTTGGGCATGTATTTATGGTACATTTTACTTTCTCGAACAACTTTTTTTATACAATTTTTACTTAGTGATTGCTTCAGATTTTACTCTGGTTGTGTTTGTTTGCGTGTGTGTTTCCAAAATTTTTTCTTTAAGTCAGCTCAATCCAGGTCACCCCACCAAGTATAAATTTTTTCTGTGTCACATTTGTTCAAGATGCCTCCATGTAGAATGCCATTTAGAGTTCCGAGAGAGTACTCGATGATGGCCCACCGAGCGATGTGGCTCTTATGCAGGGCCCTCTTACTTTTTTGGAACCATCGAGTTGTATACCAGCAACACCCCCACCCATTGGGTACCAGATGCCACTAGCTACTTTGGAGAATGCTGAATGCTGAATGAGAAGTTTTCAAGAGTTCCAGTGGAAGAGGCCTCTGAGGTTTCGAGGCGAGACAAATTCCCAGGCAGCAGAGGAATAGATGTAGGCAATTACTGGAGTTTTCGGCCTAGTTGAGACACTAGTAGAGGAGATTTTTATCTTATATACTAGTGTTTCCTAGTGAGTGTCCTTGAGGATGGTCTTCATGGTGATGAGGCTTTGGTATGTCGACCTTTACCCAAGATTGTACCTTCAGGTAGTGTGTCAGCTATATCCCTGCCTGTTGGTCAAGAATTTCCACAAGTGATACCCGTTGATGACACATATAGCCTTAGTGCCTTACACATTGTTTTAGTATCAGATACCCCTCAGGTTTTGAGGCAAACCCAACATACATCTGGCTAAGGACTGACCTGATGAGGTGGCTGAGAGTTCTCTAGGACACTTACAACTTCTACAGGACGACATGTCGGCGGAATAGTATTCATCGAGGCATATCGATCGTTCCTGGTACTCGATGAATATGATATGATCATAGCATCGGAGCTTGGACCTCTGAGTGAGATTTATATAGGGAAATATGATCCAAAAATTTCTTTTTATGATACACATTTCAATTTATGTATGGATTCTAGAGAGAATGTTTGTGGTTGAATTTTCTTTGGCTGCGCAGACACCACAAGTGAATGTTAGCAGTGGGAAAGTAGGAAACCAGCACTAGTGTCAGAGACTTGGGCATGTGAATAGTTTCACAAAGAGGATGTAACTGGGATAGATGAATCTATAGGGCAGTAAACGTGGAAGCAGAGCTAGGAGAGAACCATGAGGTGGGGTACATTTTGACATGTTACAACAACTCACCTTTGTAGTCCTCTCCAGGATTAGGTAGTTGGGGGTAGAGGAAGGGAATAGATGCATGTGGTCATGGAGTATGACCCAAGGGATCTAGGAATGATTCGACGTACGTAATGTGTCCACTTCTAGTTGTCGTATCAATATACATTGGTACCAATCATTCCTTACTTCCACGAATCTTCTCCCAGACCTAGAGTTTCAGGTTAAACCATTGACATGTCCCTCTTGTCTAGAAATACATTTGGAATGAGTCTCGATAATCACACTTATGCCAATGTTGTGATGTGACCCTTGAGGTGAGATTTTCAGTTTTAAACTCTTGGTAGCAGCGTCGAAGCCTTACGACGTTAGTTTGGGTATGGACTGGGAAACCATAGTCTATACACAGATTTACTGTTTTAGGAAAACAGGTTGTTGTTTATCTACAATGTTGAGATGATGTTTTCCTTAGTTGGCGAAAAAGGAAACCAGTGCAGCATATGTTAAACTCAAGCATAGGATGGTGTAGTCGATCACTCATGAGTCAGCCAGCCGAACCCTCGTGGCAGTAAGAGTATTGAGTGTTCAGTTGGAGTGACAGAACATGGAGAAATATTTTCAAAAAAAGTTTCCAAGATTACACCCCAAAATGGGAGGGACGTATGCTTTGGATTAATACTATCGGAGGTTCATTCCAGACTTCTATAGAGTTGTAGTACCACTATCATCCTTGAAAAAAAATGGGCAACCCATCATGGGGTCATAGATATGCCATCAGATCTTTCCGGAGCTGAGGCAAAGGCTGAATAGTGCCCCTATCTTGAGGCATCTAGAGGAAGTAATAGTGTACGTAGTCTACTGCAATGCTTCAAGGACCAGAATTGGGTGTGTCTTGAAGCAGGAGTGGGCAGTGATTGCATATGGTTCTCAGCAGCTGAGACAACATGAGCAGAACTACACTACCCATGACCTAGAGTTAGCGGTAGTGGCCTTCACCTTGATGATGTGGCGGAACTATCTAATGGGAAAACATTTTACCGTGTACTCTATTCACAAGAGTCTCAGGTATATCTTCTCTCAGAAGGACCTGAACCTGAGACAGTGACGATGTCTTGAGTTCCTCCCAGAATATGACATTGAGATAGTCTATACTCATGGGAAGGGGAACATTGTCGCGGATGCACTCAGCAGTAGGACTGGCATTCAGCTTCTAGGAGAGGTGACAAAGTAGCTGGCTACCTTACAGATATCTTTTGTCGATAGGGATGGAGCAGCAAATCAACAGTCACTCCCCCACTTCTTCAGTAAGTTTGGGAGTCGTGGCATGGGGACACAGACTGCGATACAAGATATGGTTAGATATCCACAGGGAAAGCATCTGGTAGATTTTTTAATTGTGTGGAGTATGTCATCCTCTTCAGAGGACGTACAATGGTACCAGTTTCACTACAGGAGGAAGTGTTGAGGGAGATTCACACTTCATCAATAGAGGTACATCTAGGTGTGGCGAAGATGTACCTGGACCATCAACAACATCCCTGGTGGCCAGGTATGAAGAAGGTGGTTTCAGTGTTTGACTCTTGATGCCTCATTTATCATCAAATGATGGTGATGCACCAGCTACCAGCAGTCATGGTACAACCATCAGAGGTCCCAGAGAAGAAATTGGATGAGATATCCATTGATTTCGTGACGGGTCTTCCACATACATCTAGGAGTCGCGATTAGATTTGGGTGATCATCAATCGAATCACCAAGTCGGCCCACATCTTACTGACCAAAGATGTTAAGGGCTACCATAGAGAATGTACAAATCATCTAGGAGTGGATAAAGACTGCACAGAGCAGGAAGAAGTCATATGCTAATAGAGACCTCTGGAGTTCGAGGATGGCAACCATGTATTTCTATGGGTCTCACCTCGAAATGGTCTATAGAGATTTGGCCAATGAGGCAAGTTATCTATGAGATTCAACATTCCTTTCCAGGTCCTCATCATAGTAGGAGGGGTGGAGTACTGCTGAGCTCTTCCACCTCTGTTGCATCGGGTGCACGACGACTTCCATGTATCATAGCTAAGTAGATACGTGCATGACCCATATCACATCATCGACTTTGAGGAGATGGATATCGATGATGGGGAGAAATTCATGGAGGTTCCAATAGAGATTTAGAATCAACATGAGTGGGTCCTACGTGGATGTTCTATACCTCTAGTGTGTGTTTGTTGGCAGCACGAGATCCCCCAAGAGAGCACATGAGAGCAGGAGGCTCATATGCATGCTCAGTACCCCCTTTTGTTCCCTTAGTCTGACTTATAGCTTACAGGGATGTAAATACCTGAGGTGGGGTGAATTTAGAGACCAAAAAATTCCATTGAAAATATTTTCTTAAATACACGAGAATTTTACGAGTCCATAGTTTCTGACGGCGCATGATTCTAAGGCCCAGTGTGCCCGAAATAAATTTTTGATGTTTTTATTAAAATTATGTTAACAAACAAAAGTAGTTTTCCTAAAAAAGTGGAATAAATTTTAAACAGAAACACATATTAGAAATACGAGAGGACCGTTTCTCTTAGGATGGTGGTTTTATCCAAGGCATGACTTACGTTTAGTCGGTGTGGGCCTCCTGTGAGAAATCCAGAAAATTGAATAACCATAAATAAAAGAATTAAATTAAGTTATTTTATTTTTCAAATTCTTATAACTCATTAACCGTACCTCAGATTAATAATCTGAGACCACTGCTGAACTCGTGAGGGCTCTCTATATTTAAACATATACAATGATTGTCTAGTGCGGGCCACCAGAAATAGTTATTTTTTGGCCACAAATAAAATAATTAAGTGAAAATTATTTTATTGTAAAATTCATAACATCTAAACAAGAACTTAGATTGAAAATCCATGAGTACGGTTGGGTTCGTTAGGGCCTGTTTCACCTAGGCAGAGCCTAACCTCGACCGTAGTGGGTTGAGGGCGACTGATAATAATTTTCTGAACTTTTCTTATACCGGTACATTCAGTAGACATGAAAACAATGTTTTATAAAATTTGAACAATTGCTAAAAATTGATATCTGAGGGAACCATTGACCTTAAAATGAAGATATTTTCTAAATAATACATTCACCTTGACGGTGGATAGTCAGGAATAAATGTTAGTTTTTAGAATTTTTTTTAAAAATGATAAAATAATTAGTATCCAACATTTATGTTATTCCAGATGCCATGTGAGTGCAGGGAGTTGTAATCTCTACTTGGGAGTTGGTGTTAGGACTACAACACCCTAAACTCCCATGAGAGGTTATGGTGGTGGAGCCCACCTGAACCCAATCTCCCATGTGAGGTTAAATGTGGCAGGGGCCACACGTGGCCACACGACCCCTATTAATGGGAGAAGACTATAACCTCTCAACTCCCCTTATTAATGGTGCCACCACCAACCACTTTTAATGGCCAAAACCTCTTCTTTGAATTTGCGGCATCTCCTTTAATTAATTGCTCCAACACATGTGAATTAATTAAGGGGAGCATCTTGATATCCTCTAAATTAATTGAGACAACCCTCGTGCAATTAATTTTGTTGGGCCTGGTTAATTAATTATAAAATTTGAATTATGTGCCAACGTGATTATAGAAAAACCCCCCCTATCCTATATAAAGGACGCATGGTGGAAGGTTTTAGGACGACTTCATTAGGTGGGAAAATGATGGCAAAGGGACATGTCACCAAACACTTAGAGGATTACACCTCTCCCAACGAAGTACATGATGAACATGAAAAATTCCAGTGACGATCTTCTTCTCCGACATTCTTCCTCAGAACCCTTCAACGTGGGACATCATCATCTACAACGGATCAACAGAAAACCTAACACAATGTCAACGAACAATCTCCCATTGATTAAAAGGTAGGGGATTTTTGTGTTTTCATAATTATGAGAATAAACCCTCATTTTTCGGCAATCAAGTTATCATATGAGAATCTCCATTTTCAGTCACTGTAACGAGGAGGGTTCGGGCCGCACGAACACAGTCTGACCCTCTCCTTGTTTGTTCTTGTTTGGTGGTGACGAAGATGGCACACGCGATGATGACGTCGAAGGCGATGAACAAAGGTATCACTACCCATGACCTCCATGAACTACGCTACCACAGCAATGCCACGGTGCGCTACCTGCACCCTCGCTCCCCTTTCGGCGCACTGCGGGTGCCCCACACCCCAGCCGGCGCGCTCCCGGTGCCCAGTTTCCCTACCGTCATGCTTCCCGGCACCCCCCGCCCCTGCAGGTGTGCTCCCTGGCGCCCCATGACCCCTACCAGATAAATGACCGCCTACTCGGCTCCTGCCGCAGCTTGCCCGGTGAACCTGCGGCTGGCCTGGATACCAGCTGTTCTGCCTGCACCACACATAGCCTGCCTACTGGCCTCTCGGCCACTGTCCTATTGATCTTACCCATGACACCCCCGCGATGTCACTGGCCGAACCATTCCGGTCTTCCGGACCGAGTTACCGAGTCACCTACGTGGAGAATAACCGGCCTAACCACCGTCGCGGTCCACTGGGTCGAGCCCAGTGGACCGGAGAATAACACAGCGGGATGACCCACCCAATGGGCCATGTCAGACCTAGGGAGTCTGACCGAGTCGACCCAGACTGGGTCGGCCCAGACTCTATTGGGCCAAGTCGGTCAAACCGGGTTGGACTGGCCCTAGGCCCAATGATGACCCTTTACCTTCTTGGGCCATATCATTGGCACCAGACGATGTTTGACAAATCGTCAGTGGTGCTGGTATTTTTGGAGCATATCCATCCATTTGAGTATACCCCACTAGAGTTCGGGGTATAGTTGAGTCACGGTCAGGTTGGTTCATACACGAATCCATCCAGGCCCCTGGAACTAAAATACTAATAACTCACAGACTGGGCGTCCGATTGACACGTCGTCTATTACATTGAGACCCCAATGACATGGCGGAACTTTGAGATACTTCCAACAAGGACTTCGTGACACATGGAGTATCGACCAGTAGGTCTTGGAGAAGATCCTTCTAGAGACGAGCAGACGGAGTGCAGAGACCTAGTAGTTGTATACCAGATGAATTCTTGACCGATTCTACTTGGAGTGATTAGACTAGCCCAGTGGACATGGTTCCTGGTTTTGCAGCAATCCCATAAAAGATGAGTGACTGGTTTGGCAGTAGACCCGTGGAACTTGACAGGAGGAGTACCTCTGATGGCTAGTAGGGGGAGAACCCGGTTTGGCATCAGACAAAGCACCTGGTTTGGCAGCAGACCTGCGGTACTCGACAGGTGGAGTACCTCAGCAGTCTAAGGTTAATGAGTAGTTCCTCAGAGTTGTGATAGGTCCATTGTACTCGACATAGGAGGACTTATCCAGTTGATGTGGATTCGATAATGAAAATCCTATTTTGATCTGAGTCAATGACCTTTGTGTAATCCTCATGATTGAGATGGGTTACATGATTACATATGTTTATATAAGGGAATATTCCTAGTTAATGGTTATCCGTTTAAATATGACATTGTGGTTTATCCTTGTTTTATTTTGTGAAACCTTGGGGGTCTTGAGGTCCCTACTAAGTATCGTTATACTCACCCATGCACAAGATATGCCCGTAACTCATTGTGTTGGATGAAGACGATGGGCATCGATGATCGAGGCAGAGTGTGAGAGGACTGGATGGTGCCCATAGGTGTTCCTCACGATGAGACGGTACCCAGAGGAGAGGGACGGATGTTGAGCACTATGGATGCTATTTTTACCTACCCTTCAGGTAGGATCTATGGAGGAGATCCAGGAGCTGATAGATACCTTCCATCTATTTGTCTTTTAGTTTTACCTATTTGTATTTTCCTAATACTTTATTATCGGTCTTGTATTTCCAGCCCCTTTTACTTTCCAGTACATCTATTGTTATACAGTTTTTACATATTGTTTGCTTCCACTACTACTCTGGTTGTGTGTGTTTACGTTTTATAAAGGTAATTCCTTCCCAGTTTAAGGGAATTACACCTTCTGTGCTAGTCTCCAGCCTTTGGCCTATGGAAGGCAAGTTTTGGGTAGTAATGATACGAGGCACCGGGGGACGGGTCATGGCACATATATCACTTGAAATGACTCTCATTAATTTTTATTATAATTTTTTGGATCGGTAATTTACTCATTCCAACTATAAGGTCCAATATACCTCATTAAATAAGACAAGCAATCACTCGATCACAACCAATTGTAATATATGTTCAAGAAACATTCAAAAAATCACCCTAAACTCACATAAAAATCAAGAAATTCAAAGTAATGAAATGAACCAATATGGCATGGAAACATGCATGAAATTTGAATTATAAGTGACTATAATGATTCGTGTAACAATGATCCATGACCATATATCACTGGTCCAATGGTGAAATAAAATCCTCAAAAAAAGTAATAATCAACAACACTACAAAGAATGTGTGTTACCCAATAATTAATTCATTTCAATTGTAATATGGAAATTAACAAAAAAAATTATAATTTAGGAAACACGATTTTTACCCTGAACATGGGATCACAACTCCCATGAATGACTTACGAACCAGTACCAAGCATTCCTAATCTCTAATACATTGTATCAAAATAGTATAATATGAAAATAAACCAGCCAATGATACCACTTTGAGATGTTCCAAAATCAGATGCCACATGGTGGGTGATCCAATCCTGGTGGGAAATAAGGACTCAAGAGCATCTCCCTAAGATCCAGAGGCTTATGATTAGTAGTGTAGGACTACGGTCTGTCCGTGGGGAGATTATTCATTCAGTACCAATGTGTGATGAATTATGTGAGAGTAAACATAGGAAAATATCATAAGCAATATATTTAAACAAAAGGAAAATCATAAAATAGAAACAACGTGTATAATAACTGAAAAAACTAGAATAAAATTCAATAAGAGATGATGATATGTCATATACTAGAAAACCTGAAAACAAGGATACAATATAGTAGGAATAACATGTTTTACAATAGTTTAAATGAAATAAAATACTATCCAAAGAATCCCATGTTCAAACATAGTCCTCTACTATCAAGATGCATACTATGAAACAAGATAACATGTGTTTGAATCCATATTCATCTCTTTGTCAACACATGCAACCATGTAATATTTTTTGGATACCAAAAGGAACATGAAGATTGTGTGAGATAAATGTCGTTGAGAAACCACCAACAATGTCTATAACTTTTGGCCCATGTAAGGAAAATGTAACAATGCGTTGGAATGCATATATAATGAAATGTAGTACAATGTAACTAAATAACAGAGTAATTTCATCGTCCCTCATCTGGTTTCTAAACATGTTACAAGTTCATTTAAATAATAATAAACCAATTTCTGTTGATATGTATCATGAGGTTGATTCATAACTAATATTACCTTGTGATATTATAAATAGTGAAAGTTCTATGATGTAACAAGGAATCCAAGATCAGTTATATTTTTTATTGAAGTCCCAAGGTAATGACCAAGGTGCCATAGACATTAAGGGTCGGAAAATCTGTAATATTTGTAGGCCTTCATGGTTTAAGAGTTTAATTTAGGAGATTAATGCAATGAATTCCACAATGATAATCCTACCGAGTCCGTGGTGTTTGAATAAAAAAACGGGGATAAGAAATGACGTGGCCCGATGGGCTTTAACCATGGCACATAATTGTCAATACTGTATTGAAGTGTGTATCCATGGAATCATGTAATGATACTGAGAGGATCCAAGTAGTGTGAACATGGAATCCTTTAGTACTTCATGAAGGAACATATGGTATCATACCCGGTATCCATGAATAGAAAATGATCCGGATCTAGGTGTGTATCAATCGAAGCATTCCAAATCCTTGAATCACAATAGGGTTCTAGAGTTCCCTTGGCATTTTAGTTCAAATACATTCCATTTATTAGTGTGATATGGTCAAGTAGCAAGAAAACATTTTTTCAAGTCATTTGGTTTAAGACATTATTTTCATTAGTGGGACAAAGAGATATTGATGTCAACCATTTATTTTATTCATCTAAGTCATATTACATATTTTAATATTCATTCTGCTACCATCAATTAATGTGGTAATGGGTGGCACGGATATGCAACCAAATAATAATTGTCATTTAATTATGAATTTTATGCTCTTACCTTAGCCGGGTCAATTTGTGTGTATAATTTGTAATTGAAATTATAAAATTCATAAAATAAATCAGAAAAATTAATATAGAAAAGAATTCCCTTAATTTGGTCGAGCCATGGAACACTTGAACGGTGGTGCAAATGTGTCAAACCACTCAGAAACAATTACTGTATAACAATGGATATTGAAGTGATAGAGTTCTGGTCATAACCACCAATCACATTTTTGGAATGAACATAATCATACGGTTATACCATCTATAATCATTGAATATTAATTACATTAATATAACTCAATAATATTTATGCCCCCCATGAGAAAAATCAAAAATCAATGAACGTTAGGTATGAGTTATAGACCACCGTCCTTATGGTTGTATGTAACTTATACTCCGGTACCAGCCATTTATTTGGCTCAGGTTGGAGTTTATCAAGGAAAAATGGAAAAATTATCATATATCGATATATTGTTGAAGAGAAAAAGTTAAAAATAACCACTCAAGGAGACTTGAGTAATTACCATTTCACATCTAATGTGATTAAAAAATGATTGATAGGTTGTTGGATGAGTTAGACCTCTTCATTATAATGACAGATCTTCAAATATCCCCATATTGATTGAGAAATAGGTAAATATTTTATAAACTCATATTTCGGAATATGGATATGGCATAATAGATCATTAAGGTATCAATTGTAAATTTACCCAAAATTTTACTTCTGCGCGGTTTGACTGCACAAATAATTGGGAAAATTGGGAAATTTAGCAGTTCTTCTAAATGGTCGTTCCCTAACCATGGGAGGTGTCATTGTTTGGAAAAATACAATTTTAATGGTATTCCAAACATTTAGGAATTCTTTCATGGTTTTCTTTAAACAATATGCATACCCAGGTTTTTCCAAAATGATGTTTTTTAGTATTCAAACATTCCCCAAAAACCCCTGAGACCTTTACTAAACCATTAGCCATCTATTTTTGGTCCCAATTAATAATTTATAAAAAAACAATGTATACATACTTGAGTCAAAAACTAGGTTCTTATAACCATCATATTTTAAATGGTAGTGTGTTATCTTTAATTTCCGTAAATACCCCATATTTTATTGATTAATCATTTATTTATATTAAATATCATGGTTATATATATTTTAATTTTCATAATACATATTCAATTAGTAACATCATACTACATTTTTATATTAATGTTGTCAGATGTAATTATTTTGGGGGTTTTAGGGAATCCAACTTTTGTTTTTATTATTATAATATTTTTTAATTTTTCCCCACTGTAATACTATCAATACCTATGGGCATGTTTATTCTCTAAATGTAATGTTAAAACAAGTATAATAAAATATATTTTGATTCATCAGGAATTGTATTTTTTTAATATGACATAACAAAATGTGAAACAATTACATGATGTGAAATTCTATTGATAAAATTATGTGATGTAACATTATTCTCGTTTAAGAAATTTCACCCATGAAATTTATTACATACTACAGTGTAGGAATTATAGGTTAATTATTATTCAATAATGTCTCTAGTTTCCTTGTCACATTCTTCTATGTTTGGATTCCCCATAGTACATTAATTACGAGAGTTGTATTCTTGATTAGAATATTATATCTATGATCTAAAATTATATACAATTGACCCCCAAAATAAAGATATTTTTTCTATTATTTAACCAATAGATTAATTAATTTTTAGGTATCTAGTATGTACTTCATAAAGAGTAATATTTGTAATACTTCATATAAACGAGAACGAGATAGAGGGAGTTCTAATTAATAGGCCCCGATATCAATGTGATAGAGACTCTCAATGAAAAAAAATTAACTGTGAATTATATTATTTTATATTATATTATCAAGACTCTATTTTATGGATATGTGTTCATGGACTAATTTTTCTATATCATCCAAATCTAGTAATCATCACGAATTGTTATCATAAAGCCTCTATTGACATTGAGTACGCCCTGCGATCTACTTAATATTGTCAACCTTTTCTACCATTGGTTTGACCATTTTTTATCTAAATAGCTTGTTTTCACTATATTAATCCTAGAAAAAATTATTACAACATCTATTCATAGATATGGATTCAAATTTATTCTTTCGGATTCAAGGATGGAACCAATTTTTGCATGATAATTTTAATATAGGATAATATTGATCCCATTTTCCTTTGAAGTACCATGATCATTCCATAAATATGTCATCTAGTTTCAAGATAGTTATTTAATATTATAATTTATTTTTAGGGTGATAGGGTATACAAAATTTCATAAAAATATTTATATAATGTTAGAAAATTATCCGAAACATGGATGTAATTATTAGATATTGGTCAAATTTAATTGGTATCTATATTTTATGTAGTCCCAACACTTCTATAATGTATATACTTTAATGTTGATCATAAATGAATTTCATTTGAATCATAATAATGCAATATTTATTTTTAATATGATTCACTAAAACTCATGTAGAATTACTTCTGGTTTATGTTGTCATATGGTCTATGAAAAAGTCAATGTTGACATGTTTCCATTTCTATGTAAGTAATGGTAATGGTTGTATTGTCCCATTTTACATTTTTACATAAATCCTTACCCTATTAATATACAAAGAATTATGATGTATGATTTGTGATCTCCTCCATCATAATATCTCACCAATAGATTTCTCATAGTTCTTTTTATATTCATTCTCCATGGATAGATGGAGAAGGTCAAGCTATGTGCTTCTTTAATTGGTCATTCATAATCTTAGAATTTGATGGTACACATAATCATGACCAAAAACATTCAAATCATTATTCATCAATTTTTTACTCTTAAGTATTTCCCAAATCCAATATCATTCACCATCTTCTATATTTAATCATCAACACATTATTCATATAATATCATCTGTAGAAAGGATGTTTGTGAAATAATCTGGGAAAGAAATATTGGTGTTCTTTATTTTCAGATCCCTTTGTCTTAACAAAATTATATGATTATAGGATCCTTCTCAATTCACATCATGGATAGGGGTTCAATATCCTTTTGACATAGATAATATGCAACAACATTCTTTCCCCATGTTGGTAGTGGATTGAGTGAGAATATTTTATGGGAGACTTCAACCATCTTCACTGGGAATAATTAATATCCTTTCACGTTACTATAATTTGTAGGATCATATGATTTTCCTAACTATAAAATGTTTTAAAATTAATATAATTCTATTATATTTTTATTGGCAAGAATAAGGAATCCATCTCAGGATCATTCATTGGATATTTCTCCTCATGATCATTCACCTACCTTGAGGTACTTCTTATATCCGTTTCATTATGCATTATTATAAAGAACATAGACTTCATTAAAGAATAACTATATATCATGAAAAGTTCCCGACTAGATGGAAACAAGAGTACTTGTATAGTGGTATGAGTATTTTTCAATTTCCATTCTTCTCTCTTCACTTTAATATTTCTAGACAGTAATTACTCCATTTAATGTTTCCTTGTTTAGTGGTTTTTACAATCATGAGATGTTTATCAAAACTCATTAGTAATACCCATCTATCCCAAGGAAAATATGGATCACTGTAATCTATGTTTTTACCAGAATATCCTCAATATAATTTATCTAATAATGTTCCACATATATCCATTTACTAGTGATAAAAATCCAAGAAAATAATACTTTATGAATATAGGACTCACATTAAATATAATATTATATTGAATCTCCTTCTACAAATTCATTAGAATTGTATTCAAATGTCCTTTATACACCTTCTCAATTTTAGACTAGGTCAGGATATTATCTATATATTCTTCTTAAAATTTATCAAGGTAAAATATAAAGACACTTGTAATTAAAACCAGATAGATCACTTAAATATTATTGAGTCTAAAAGGAATTATTGGAAACATACAGTGTCTATATATTTTATCAATGGCAGTCTTAGGAATAACTACCTTCACTACCATTAAATGTAGATAACAAAAATAATGTTCCACTATAATGATATACTAGACCCTAAAATGTTGATTTAAAAATTAATCTATCTATAGATGGGGATACATTTTTAATACTATTTTTTTGATTTCACAACAGTCAATGTAGAGGAATATTTACACATCCTTCTTCTTAAAAAAGACGATTGTCACACCCATGAAGAAGCACTCAGGCATATAAAACCCATACAAAGATTTTCATATAAATTTTTCTTTTGTTAAAATTTATTGTTGATATTTCATATAGAGTATTAGACATATAGAGAGATTCCTATAAAATTTCACATGTTAATTCTATATTTCATTATAGAGGAAGGACAAGAAAAATTTTATGGTATACAAAAAAAAAAGCCCCTCGTATTTTGTATTTATTTGAGCACATTCCCCTCATTTGTATTAATTATTTGGTTTAGATATTCTTGATTAGTGGGAAATATTATCCATAAATAAGAAGAATCCTCTAAAGAAGATTCAGCTCCCTCTATATGGTTCTACAAAATTGGACAATGACTTGTGATATGAACAAGGATCTACCTCCATCGATTGTTGTTGTTTCCATTATATATGTATAGAAAAAATATAATATATATAGTATCAAAATTATTTAATTTATGTATGAAAATATTTTAAGAGATATACATGCAACAAAAATTTATTGGGGAGTATTTATAAACATGAGATGGAATAAGGGACCCATTTATCATTCTGATCAATAAATAATCCCCAAAGTTTAGTGGGGTTTATTGAATAGTTCACTAAAGATGAAAGATAACAAATAATCTATAAAAAAATTAATTACAAGGCATTTGTATCTCATAAAAGGATAATGATCACACAAATAAAAATTTGATTATGATTCTAGTAATTTACAATATCTATAATATACATAGGGATAAGAATAAATAAAAGAACAATAAAAAAAATATTTGAACATAAAACTATTAATTTATAAATGAAACATAAACCATAAAATATGATTTTATATTATTTAATCATTTTAATCCATAATAATTTTCCAACTCATTTTTCTAACCATAAAATATATTCTTTTCTTTAAAAATATCTCATTACAAGGTTGTTAATTTTTGAAAGCATACCTATGAGTAATGTCAAAACAAGTGTAAAGTAATACCTAATTTAAATTAATTATATGATGATTTATATAATTCTAAATTCCCTCTTTTTGGGGATATTACCTGATGGTATGATTGTTGAAAATTCTTATCACCTTGTATTGCCAAAAAATGGATTTAGTTTATAGGAAACCCCATACTGAAGGTTTCACCAAAAATTAATGATATGTTTCTATACTAAGATTTATCAATATAGTTATCACTAATGTATTCTTGTTCGAACCCTGAAAAATATGAATATATATTTATGATAACATCTATAATGACACTTTCCATTTAGATATATTATTACTAGTTTTTTAAATAAAAATTCAATGAATATGACCAAATATTGTAAATCTTATAATATATTAAATATACGACCAAAAGACTATAAAACCTATTATATGTAAAATAATGGGATAATAATATATTGAAATGAATCTGAAATACTAAATATTGATTTTATTATATATAATGAGTTCCAAAATTAATTTGAAATACTAAACATACTTCCAATATCTTATAGAATATTTGAATAAAAGTTGTGCTAAATAAACCCCAGTAAGGTAATAAAATTTTTAACAAAGAATAATATTTGAGAAAATTTAAATAGAATGATATCCTAAAAAGGAATTCTCATGAATAATCATATGGTAAAAAAATATAAATAACATAGAGTATGGAGTTCATTGAAATATTAAATGTGGGGGAAACATAAATTATAACATAAGCATATGTCGTTGCTAACTACCATGGGAAGATCACATGGTGGGTAGTGTAACAATATAGATTAGTTTTAATCCAAAATCCCAAAAATAATTAACCACGAGAAAAAAATTATGAAATTTATTGTGGAACTATCAAGGATCACCCATCATACCATGTACATTTATTTACATTCAATAAATGAAAATCAATATTAAATCACAAACATATGGATTTTGTAAAATGAACAAAAGGAATGTTTTACCCTATCAATGGAATGGAGAAAATTAAACGAATACATGTTAGATACATATATTCATAATTTGGATTCATTTCATGCCAAAAAAGTGAGATAGAAAGTGAGTTAGGGAGAGAAATGTCATAACTATAGAAAAAGGATGGTTTAGAACGATCCCGTAATATACAGTCTAACAAAATATTGTACTTCTACATAATATTACAAATTAAAAAATTATAATCATTAATTACTTAATTCATAAAAATTTCCATATATATTTTAATAATTTTTTAATTTTTGTTCACAATAATTTAAATGAGTTATAAATATTATTTTATCATTCATGAGTGAATTGGTTTCATTTTTCTAGGGTTGGATATCTTCTGTATAATTTTGGATGTTTTTATGAAATTTTAATATAAATAATGAAGTGAAATTAAATGATATTAATTTCTTTCATTAAACTATAATGCTTATAAATATCCTTTTGTGTTGTCAGGTCAATATGATTCACATACTAGAAATGTTAACATTACACTATTAGTTTGTATTAACAGTTTTACTAACTAGATCGACCAAGATTCATGTTATTTAATATTATGTATATATATAAATCAATAAACATGAAATAAGATATATTATACTTATTATCTTCATATTTAACAATAATTATATTTTTTTATCCAAGAGGGTTGTAATAAAAAAAAGATCATTTTTCATGGAGGTGATGAACCAACCATATTGCAAATAATGGATTAATTTTAGGAATGTGATAGAGAAGATATAAGATATATATTACATCATAATAATAATATAAAATAATTATTAGTATATGAATGTTAAATTTTTTTTGTGAATGGGGATCATTAGGGGTTGCAAAAGTTAAATAAAATTAAAAAATATTAGTCGAAAATCATAAATCTTTATTTAGATGTGTTATCTTCAGATACAAATTTTGTCTTCATAAAATGGTATTATAGTGATACAATCCAAAACATTATTTGGATAAGAGTATTTTTAATGGAATTTGTAACAAATTCAATAAGATTAAAGGAATAAAAGTGTTGATGGGAATGTGTGGTGTTATGTGATATTTACAAGGGGAGGAGCATTGTTCTTTACTATTATATCCATTATTTTATTATTATGGCCCATGAATACTGATAATATTGAATATGGTTGCACTATAATATTTCATGTTCATTTTAGTTATAACTATTAAGTTAAAATATCATCCATGACTCAGAAAATCATGTATTAAGCTTCACTTGTTAAAAGAGGCAGTTTACAATATTTTACTATTCAAAAACAATTATATTATTTTATAAAAATACAATATATAGAAACATACCATTTATTGATGTGTATATTTGATAAATGAAATAAATTCTATGAAATAGCTTTCAAAATATGGGAAATTTAATTTTAAAATAATATCCATAATTATTTGAAAAATATAAATTTTAATATTATGACTAAATTTTTTGACGCTATCAAAAATAAATAATAGAATCATAAAATTATGGTATCATTATATTAAAATATAATATTAATTTAAATATAAATTATATAAATATAAAAATTAATTTAGGAATAAAATTAAATATAAAATAAAAATTAAACAATTATATTTTACAAAACAAAAGTCAAATAATTTGTCAATTTAAAATATTTTTTAACTTCTACCATAGTAAAAATATATCATAATTAATTTTAAAAGAAATATATATTGTTTTAAACACTAATAAATGAGGATTCTCATATAATGATCATTTATATTTTATGATCAAATGATTATCAATGAATGGTTATTTCACGAAGTGTACAAAATATTTGACAACAAGCATAAATTAATTGTGAAATATTATTATTTAATTATGATCTTTATAACCCATACATTTAATAGGACTGTATGAAATTGGATTATAAAATTATCAAATATATAAAATTTTATTAAAAAATTCTAATTTATTTATTAATAAATTATAAATAAGTAATAATTATTTTTGAAAATTCATTCTATGATTCAAAAATAGGTTTTAAAAAATGATTTTCATGTATTTTTTAGTCTAAATGTTATAAATATTTTCTCTAGAAGTTATAAAATAAAATTTATAAAATTAATCATTGTTTTCAATGTATGATTACAAATTTACCATTGGAATATTTCATTGATAATTTTTTTAAAAAATTATTTTTTTATGAATTGTAAATAATTAAAAATGTACTTCAAATTAAATTTATCATTTTGATTAATATGAAAGAAATTTATAGTTTTACCTAAATTTTAAAAATAATTATTCTGTTTTAAATTGAAATTATCCAATTATGTTTTCTGAAATGAATATTATATTTTAGATTTGAATAAAAAAATTTATACAAAATTTTTTTTTAAACAAACCATTTTCATCCTATTTTTATAGTTTTATTTTAAATTAAATTATTCCACATATGTTTCTTGATTTTTTGAAAATTTATCCCATTTTAATATATTATTTTCCAAAATTTGGTATATAAAACCATTTTATTTGTGGTTAATATAAATAACAACCTTTGTAATTTTCAATTCAACAATTAATAGTAAATCGGGTAATTAAAGATAAAAATAAAATCATAAGGATTATAAAATATCCAAAACATAATTATAACTTTTACATAAAGAGTATAATTAATCCATGTTCCTATAAAATAAGAATAAAAGGGTATTAATTTTATCTGGATGGTATTAAAAACTTTATAATTCATTATTTTTAAAAAATAATAGAAGTTTGCACTGTTGTTTTTTATAACAATAATATTGTTAACATAGGGATAACCACATGGTATATTAGTTTATAAATATTAATTTCAATCATAAATTAATTATATTAATTTTGATAATTTATATCTAATTTTTAGTAATGAAATAATTAACATAATTTTTTATATAATGCTAATTCAATTATTATTTAATTAATCGAAAAAAGATTAATTAATATTAAAAATATTAAATTATTATATAATTCGAATGAAATAAATTGAAAACTTTATTTCATCGATAAACTTGAATTTTTATAATGTTTTTAGGTGTTATATTTTTATTATTTTATTGTTATGATTTTAATAATGTAATAATAAATGAATAGTTATAAAATTTTCATTAATGATATTTTATGATAAATAATATTTTGTTAAATAACTAAAAATTAATAAAAATATTACATTTGAACAAATAAAATTTTCATAGTTAATTAAATATATCTTGTACCATTTATGGGTCGTTTTTTTGTTATTGAGAAATTTTTAACCATTAAAATCTAGAAAACATTAAAATTTCGGTAATTTTGAAAAGGGTTAACGAAGGGTCAAAACAAATTTTTTTTTCAAAATGATATTAAAAAATTTACAAATTTTATTATAAATGGGTATTATGACTCTTTTTCATATTTTGTTTTAACCTTATATGTTTAAAACCATTTGTACAAAAATACATATTTATGTTAAATTAATATTTTAAGAAATATTAAGAATCTCCCTCCCCAAAAACCATTTATTTTATCCATACACAAAATTTATCATACCATGCAACACAAATCAAATCCTTAATGTTTTTTTATCAAAAACATAGATAAAATTTTTGTTTAAACCATTAGTGGGTTTCCAATGAAGTGGTATTGATCATATGATTTTTTTAATTTCTTCTTAGAACCCCTTAAAATATTGATAAACCATGCTAAAATAGTAACAAAATTATTACCCATATAGTTATAATTTATTATGTTATTTTGATAACCTATATGCATCTCCTCTTCTATTAAATAATATATGAAACTCTCTTTCATGTGTATGGTGGAATAGTACCTTAAGACGCAATGTAATTCATTTTTTATCACCATATCTCATGGAATGATTAATATTATCGAATTAATATTTATATATGACTTTAATAAAATATTTATAATTATATAAATATAATATACCATTTGGCATGTTAATATTCCATTCACTGAAAAATGAAAACTTTATTCTTGTCAATATGTGGACAACCACCTCCAAAAAATAGTGCAACTCAATTTTCATCACCAGATAACATTGATGATATAAAGTTTTTTAAAATAATTAATATTATAACTTTAATATTAATATTATTATGTTATTATAAAATGATACATACTTTATTTTGATAATTATCATTGAATATCTACAATGTTAATCATGTAAATGTATTACCAACCATCTCTATTATTGTAATGTAGTTCATTTGAGTTAAAAATAAATAATTATTTGATTTAAATTTATTATTTATTTTAAAAAGTGGAAATTATTTTATGATTTTCATTATGTAAATGATAGAATAATTTCCTCGGTATAATATTCAACAAACTAAAGCCGTTTGAAAATTATGAAACGAATATCTTCAAAAGGTATCATATTAATTTAATTAAATTAATAATTTAATATAACAATGTAGGAGATAAAATATAAGGAATAACAAAAATATATCATTTTTTTAACATATTAAAAAATTAACATATTTTTGTTATTTAGTTTGATAAATAATGTCAGTGTAGTGTGGGATTCAAGGTATTGAAATTTAATTTAAATATATAATTTTAATGATTCCTTGAAAAATATTTTCTTTCTTAGTAAAAATACATAAATTATTATTTTATGTTGGTAATTATTATTTTATAATTTATTTATAGTGAAACATTTATGTTTATTTCAAAATCCGTTAAATAAATCTAAAACATAATCCTTTTATATAATTTTCTAACATTAATTATAAAATAGAAAATGAATGTTCAATATTAATTTATATGAACACATCAAAAATTTTCACTTACACAACAAAAACATGGTTTTTTGATTTATTTATATGTTTATATTTAATATTCAATGAAAATCCCATTTTAAATTTATTGAAGGAATTTTATTTTTGAAAATGGGTATTATAGTAAAATTATATAGCAATATTTAATTTATTTTGGGATAAAATAGTGTTTTTAGGAGTAAAATATCTCATTTATTATTATTATGTTGTGGTACTTGGAGATTTTCTATTTGGATGGATGGTTCCAATATAATACAAGAATAGGTGGTACCATTATAGCTCTTTAAAGAACCATGTAAATAGATTCAGATAATTAATTTGGGTTCTCCTAATATATTATGGGAATATACTATGATGGTTATTGAAAATGTGGGATTGAGATAATCTAATAGATTACTCAAAATAGATTATAGATATATGTTATAATGATTAATCAAATTATAATCCTTATGGATATGGAATTTTTAAATTTTATGGTTACTATATATGTAAGAGTGACATGAAAATGATTCCCATAAATTTATACATGTATTATATATTCATTATTTGGTCATTAAAAATTTTCTACAAAACAAAAGAGTGTTTTTTCCTGTGAAAATAATTAACTTCATAAGATAAAATAATTTTGTGATAAAGGGATGTATTTTATAGTTTTTAATGTTTTTAACTGGGCAAAAATATTTGTTTATCTTGTGTTGCATACTTTGAATTTTATGCCCATACAACAGTTCTAAATATTTATAACTGGGTTTAAGTATGGGTAAGGGGAAAAATATGTGAGGTTAAAATTCATGAAGATTTTTCTGGAAAAAAACTTGTGTCATAATAAATGTTTTATTTCAGAATGAAAATTCATTGTGATTAAAAGTTTCTACATTTTAAAATATATTATTATTACATATTAGTAATTTCATAATTCTCTAGAACACTAACCCAAAATGATATCAAGGAATGAAATAAGATAAATTATTGTTTAAATTCTCTTGATTATGTGATGTTTAAGCCGTTTCCATACAAGTGGTATCAATATAATGTCTATATTTCATTATAAGTTAGGTTGTTTTTTAGTGTAAGATATAAATTAAATTATAAAAATAAAGGATAATATTTTATATAAGATGTTATAGTTATTTTACAAAATTTGGAAGAGTTAAAGAAACCAGTTTCAATGATATATTAGTGTTTTTCATACTCATATATTGGTTTTTTGTTATTTTATTAATATGATCACATTGAAAATTTCGGTATTATAAAATTTATATGTCCAACAAGATCCAATTTAATATTGTATATGTATGAAAATTTTGTGTTTTTATGAATGATAAATATATAAAAATGGGTGACATTATGAAAACTTTTATGGTTATTCTTCACAATCCATGATAAGTCATGATTAACAATATGGACCTAGATGATGATTCCAAAATATTAAATTCTTATCAAATGATTATATGTTGATGTTAATGTGATAAAGGTCATAAAGTTAAAAAGACTAAAAAAGTTATTTGTCATTAATGTGGGATGAAGAACCTGGGAAATAGTCATCACATATTGGGGAGATAATATGAATATTGTAAAGGAGGGTGTAAAATAAAAATCAACAATTGAAAGAGGAGGCTTCTAGTTAAAAGTATCAAGAGAAATATGATTCATCATGAGGAATCAATTGATTGTATTAAATTTGGAGATTATGGTAATTATGAAAATTGATGTCTTGAAATGAATTCTCTACAAGGGAGATAAAGAGAATATATAGATAATGTTTTAATAAAAAATAATGATATTATAGTTTAATATAATGAAACCATGAATTAAATATGAAATTTTTCCATTAAATATTAATATATATTATATTTTTGATGAATCCTATTATTTTATTCATATTAATAATTTTTTGGATTAAATATTTAATCATTTAGATGAAATAACAAGGATAATTCACTCTAAATAATGTATAATGACTGAAGTATGTACATATATGGATTCCTAAAATATGATTTGAGGAATATTATATGTTTAAAATAATTATCAATATCTTTATGTTTTATATTATAGAATTACAATAGGGATAGTTTATTTTTTTTGATGTTGTATGTATACGTACCCCTCATTTTTAATATGTGAAAATTATACTAGAGGAAGAATATATTTTCATTTTTTGCACATATATTTATATATATTGATAACATATAAGATTTCAAAAAACAATTACAATTGAAATTAATTTTTATAATTTTATCCACATTATTTTTAATTTTATAATAATTATATTTATATAATTTTAGTACAGGATAACTAACATGTCATAAAACATCCCATTGCATCGGGAATGACTATAAGTCTTAAACCAACAACCAAACAGTGAAAACATTGTATCACTTACAAGTAGTCTATATAATTTCCAGATTGATTGGAAATTATTTTTATAACTAAATTACATGGATAATAGTCATTATTTTTATTTGGGAAATATATTCTTTATCATACAGATTACTAAGGTATTGAAATGTTTTTTTATTATTAAGTAATTAATGTTACTGTAGAAAATGATCACTATTTTTGAAAAAATCTATGATCATGTTAAACATAAAATTATTTAATTTTTTAAGAGGAATAAATTAAAAATTATGAATTATATTTATATATTATATTAATTTGGATTTATGGATATTTAGGTAATATAAGGAAAATGATTCGAATATTTTAGAGATTAGGGGATTAGGGAATTTACATTTTTGTATGAGTATTTAATAGTTTTTATGTTATGTTGTGATTAATGTAAAATCTCTAATATATTAAAATGTATGATTATTTTGGTTTCAATATTAGTTTGGATTATATTTTGGGATCTTAATGATATTAATTTATTGAATTATCTATGGTAATCATTTTTTGATGAATTTGGGAGATTGATGTATGTTTACTTGATTGAATGACTACTCATTTATTGAATTACATTAACATTTGTTATCCAATTTAGTTTTAATTAATTGTTAGAGATATGAATGAGATATATATTTTATCAACTATATTGTATTATTATTTAGAAGTACTTTTTTTCATGAATAATTATTGAAATTCATCCAAAATACACATTATGTGGTGAAAAATAAGAGATTGGATGATGAAAATATAATTGTAATTTTTACTTTTCTTTAAGTTATTACTCTAGATAAAAACTAAATTTATCAACTCTTTTTATTGAATATTGAGACAATAATATTATCAGTTTACTTTTCATAACAATAATTCAATGATCTTTTAAACCATTATAGATTTATGGTTTTTTTGTGGTTAACATTTTTAGGACAATAAAATTTATAAAAATAATATCTTTAGATAATTGAATTAAATATTCTTAATTACATAAATCATGGTTGATTTATGGTTATTTTTTTGTTTTAATGTAACATTATTGGCACCTCAAATGCTTGAAAACATTAATATTACAACAACTGTCCAATTGGTAAATGAATGATTAGAATTAATATATAAGGGTAAAAATGTTATCCAAACATATCACAATAATGTTTTATGATAATAATGAAAATAATACTAATCTTATTTTTAAATATTAAAAATTTGGAATCATTTGGACATAAAAATTAATTTATATTAAATTATTCTTTAATAAAATTGGAAGAGAGTCCATCATATATTTCATAATAGGGAGCCACATATTTTCATTTCATCACAAATAATTAAATAGTTTTTATCATCCAATACCAACACAAATACCTTCTCTAAATACGAAATCTTACACTACTGTCTTTGGTTTTCATCAAAATAACAATTTAGATAAGCTTTAGTTGTAATTGTTTTGAGGTTGTCTGAAGGAGATGTATCGTTTAAAACCAGATATTTTTTATTTATTTTTTATTCTACCTCAATAATGTATTATGTTACGTTGATATAATAATAATAAAAATTACCTAAATATAATTATATTTTATTATTTTAATAACCCAACCAATATCAATTTCGTCTAATATCAAATTGGAAATGAAAAACCCACATTCATATATACGATGGGAAATCACCTTGCAAACTCATGTAATTTAATTTCTAACACCATATCTCTTAAAAGGATTATAATGATTGGATTATGTTATATATATGTAATTCCTAAAATATTTAACATTTAAAAAATAATAACATCTCTTGTACCTACTCATCATTCTATTCACTAATAAATGATATCATTATTCGTGCATATATGTAGACTACTACCTCTATAAAGCCATGTGATTAATTTTTCATCAACACATCACATGGATGATATATATATTTATATATATATATATTTATTCGATTTTAATTTTATGACACATTATTTGATTAATAAAGATAAAATGATACAAATATTAGTTCAAAAATGATAATTGAAATATGGAAATTCTACTCATGCATATGTACGCCTTTCCTTCTATGAGATTTAAATGTAGTTCATTGTTCATAATTTACAAAAATTATTTTCCTTTAATACATAATTGATTTATAGAAATGATAAAATTTTCATGATTAATATTTTTGAGATGATGAAATAATGATCACTTTGACCATATTCAACTTATTGATGAATTTTTGGTCTTACAAAAATAATATTTTCAAAACATTGACATGAATTTATTTAATTAATTAATTAATATTATCTTGGTAATAGTTAAAATAAAATAAATATTAAACGCAAAAATATTTCTTATAGAATTATTTATTTTACTCTTTATTTATCTTTCATGATGATAAATAACATATTTGAATATTTAGGCATAATGTAAGGGGACCGTTTTTAAAATATAATTTTATTTATTTCTCTTTAAATACATATTATTTGATTAAAATATATTTTAAAATTATATTCAGGATGTTTTTAAATGGATTTTTGTGATTTCTGGAGGAATAATTAGAATTTTCATGTACATTTAATGTTTTTCTAAATTAATATTTTCAGAAAATTTTATAACATTATTTAAAAAATACAAAAGAAATATTATATTTTAATGTATATGTAAAATTACAATTTTTCTACATACATAAAAGTTTTTTTAGGTTTTCATTCCTATATAATATTTTTTTTCATATAATAACCTTCATTCTTTTTTTAAGGAATCTTATTTTGGACGTTAGCATCTAAAATAATATGATATATCAATATCATTTTTTATTAAGTTGGTGTAAAGAATAGTTTTTTATTGAAATATTTAATTTATTATGATAATATTATAAACCTAGGGAAATGTTTTTTTAGCTGGTGGTTCCGTTATAATAAAAGAATTGGAGAGCCTGTTGTTGCTCTTTAATTAATTGGGTAATGAGGCTGAGTTAACTTATCAATTTTTTCTTGAGAGATTATGGGAATATTATGTGATGGTTATTAGAAATATATGATATAGTGATATGAGTTGGTTTGTATAAAGATTCTATGGTAGTATACCTTGATGGAGTTTCCAGGTAGAATCATGATTTCTTATTCCATGTGTAACCATCCGGGTTATTACATCTATTTTTGTGATATGAAAATGTTACCAAAATCTTTTTAAAAGTTTTTTCTTATATTTATATGGGTTATAAATGTTTCCTTCGAGAAAAAATTAGTTTTTTCTATTTAGATATAATTTATTTCACAAGCTCAAATAGTAATGTGACAAAGGTAATTATTTTTTGGGTTTTCATATTTTTCAGTAGAAAATTTGATTTATTTATTATATAACCCTTATTGGAACTTTTGTTCTCATAAAATGATTTTAAAATGTTTTTATTTAATTTATTGATGATTAAGGTAAATAAAGAAGTCATATTAAATTTATTGATTATTATTATTGAAAATACAAAATTTTTTAATTTAATTTTTTTTATTATAAATAAATAGATACTAGTAATAATTATCCATTTTAATAAATACTTATTTATTGTATATGATTTATTAACTAATTTTATAAAAAAGTAAGTAGAAATTATTTCTATGAATGAAATATATTTGAATCAATTTTAAAGACCAAATATTATTTGTTGTTTAAGGATTTTTCATTACATTATTATTTTTAAATGTAAGATTATAACCCTTAAGGATCATATTACTATTATAATGGTAATATTTCTTATAATCATATGGGGACCCTACTTTTTATAGATACATTATGTATTATTCATTATATATTCAATTACATTTTGTCTAAAGGATATACATATATATTCAAAGATAATATTTCATTTAAAATACTCTTTATTATTTCTACAGTGTTATTCATGAGTGTAATATTTCCTTGGGATTGGGATAATGAATATTTTAAAAATATTATACTATAATTTTCTATTTACTTTATGATTGTAATAATTTTAATTATTATGTAATTTTTTTCTAAATGTGTTTTTCAAATGATTATAATAAAATATTATTTTTTTCATATTTTTTTCCCATTAAATTATTAATAAGTAACTATAAAGGAGACAACTATAATTTGGGGAATTCTATTGAATTTTTTTTGTATATTAAAACTCTAAATTCCTACACCATCTTCATCACGTGATCATTTCTAAAAATCCAAACTTATATTCTTTGGGTTTTTTATATGTTAGTAAATTATCATGTTTTTAATCATAACATTAGATTGTTTTTTGACAATTCTAAAAAAAATTACAATAACATATATCTAATTTGGATTATACATTCAAAAATAAGTACACAATAATCGTATATGTTGATATCTCACTTCGCACTAGCTCGATTATTTTTTAAACCAAACATTATAAGCAGGAGAGGTCAATAAAAAAATAATAACATATTTATCCTAAACAAAAAATTGAATATTTAATCTCAATACGATCAACAACATGTCATCATCTAGTTATACTTTATTTATTTTAGTTCATTTTGGATCACTCTTATTTCATCTAGGTTTATTTTAAATTGTGTTCTACTATTTTTTATTCCCAAAAAATAATTACTGAAATAAATCATTCATAATGGTTTTTAATGAAAATTTGAATTAACAAATTAATATCCCCTAATTTTTTATAAATAAATGTATAGTCTTAGTCCATTTATCACGAACTAGTGTTATTGATGAATTTATAATCAAGAAACCATCTTCATGGTGATTTACCCAAGGAGAATTTGTTCCACAAGCATGCTTGTATTCTAGTATCCAGAACAGTATTTAGTTTTAGGATAATATATACTTTACTAAAACATTGTGTTGTTATACAATACATATACTTATCCCATTAATTTTTCTTAATTTTCTCCCATATTAATAAAAACATTAAATAAATAATTATTAAAAATAACTAAACCCATTTCTTAATCAAACTATAGTGTCCATGTATAATCAAATAATTATCTATATCATATTCTTAAGATAAATATTTTATCTAATAAATCATCTCCTAATCCCATGAAAATATATTTTATATTCTTTTAGTACTACTTTAATAAAAAATTAATCTACCGTTATTATGAACATTACCACATAACTGTTCCAGAAAAGCCTCACTTCAATAATTAAAAAAATTTAGAAACTAGTGTATAGAAACATAATAAATGTGTGAGATAAAAGGATGAATATGTGAAAAAATTTCAATATGTTATCCAACATTAGAACAAATAAACATGATAAAACATTAACATGGTAGAAATATCTTATTAATAGAAATCAAATAATAAATGTTATCTATAATTCTTTATTGGAGGGTATTTAATCTCAAAATATTAACATATACCATGTAATTTATTTTTGTAATCATGATATAATAATCATGATCCATGGAGAATAACATAAGTGTATAATAAATAATTATTTTATAATATATTCATAATAAATCAGAACATTATGAAGAGAGCTATCGATGTCATGTTAGGGATCATTATTATGAGTACTGCCAATCTAAATCAAATCATTGATAAATCATATTAACATGGATAATCCCCATAATCTTCTTAAATTTTTTTTTGAATGTAGAAAATCCACGTTGTGTTTACATATATTCATTTCAATATAGGTAATTGTCATCGTGTTCAAGTGGGAAATTTTTATCTCCTAATATATAATGCCTTAAACAATGTATGGGTGGGTAATATAAGAAACCACCCATCATCATCTATATAAACATGTTTCATAACATTTCAATCAATCAAGATATAATTAAAAGACATGTTAAGGAAATGGTTTTCTTTTTCTCACATCACAAAGAACCAATGGAAATAAATATGGGTTTCATAAAATTTCATTACAATATCATAACAATTCTACACCAAAGTGTAAATGGTTGATAACCCAAATTAAACAACCACAAGTGTGTACCTCATAATATCATTTTGATGGTATTTTGTTACAAATGAATTTTATTGGATATGAAACTTTTAGATTCAGAGATAAATTGTAGAACAATCATAAATTGGTTTTTATAAAATAATTTTATCTTTGGTGTAAGTAGTGATGATTTTGGGCACATTGAAATTTAATGGATTTAATGTTCACATATGAGAATAATTCATTTTTTAAATAAATATTTGTAATAAAATCCCAATAATGGGATCCTAAAAAAGTCAAAATTATTTAAAAAAAATGTGATGTTAAACCAATTTTTAAAATTAATTACCAAAATAAATAAATAAAAAATATACATGAAATGAAAAACATTGTAAAAAATATTGAATTGAAAATGATATAAAACATTAAATTTTTAAATTAAACATCAATATCATATTATTGAAAAATGATAACATTTATAAAAAATAAATATGGGCTGGATGATGAAAAAATTGTTTTTTAATCATGTAATATCACATTTCATTAATGGTCAATTAGGTATACCTTCAAAAAGAATTATAAATTTGATGATTTAAGTGAAATAATTCTTTTGACATTCTCAATGTACACATGATTTATAAAATCACATATTATATTTCATTTATGATTTATTATATGAATATAAAATAATATATAGTGGTGTCTTTTTCAGTGCTTTATAATATTATTATATAATAAGAACTATAATTTTATTATATAAATTATTTAAAATTTATAATATATTTAAATTTACCTAATTTCACTATCACCAAAAAGTACATGATTTAATGATTTTTCAATTTACTATGACATAAAATGTAGTTATGATTCATTAATAAATACTCCAAAATTTAAATATATTTTAGAAGTAATTGTTTTTTAAATTTCAATGAATATTTCTTAAGCAATAGAATGCTACTTCTGAAACCATATATTATGTTAATTCATCACTGTTGAATAATCTATTGAAGGTCTTAAAATAATTTTTAGTCATGATATCATTTTTATGTGAAAAAATTAACAAACCTGAAAGTCTTTAACTCTCATTAAATCCTTCGACGGACTTGAATTCCATTGGTATTTGTAAATACGTCATCATTCTTGAAATCCATTTGCAGCAGCAAAATCCTATTATAATTATAATGATATTTGACATACCTACCCATTCCATTGTTGGTTTTCGTTATTGGAGGTAATTTATAAGAGGAATGACGAGGATCATTGGTGGAAAATGTTTTAGTATGGTTCTTGTGGGAGATTAATGACATGAAATGAATACCTGATGTGAACTAATTTTTCAAGGCATATTTAGCTAGAATGTTTCATATATTTCATATGTAGGAGGGGGAACCCACGAGACATAATCACATTGTGTATGTAATTAATTAAAAGTAATTAAATAATGATTGAGGAGAAGTGCATTTTAGTGGAGGTTTTTTTGTGAATTCATGTGTAATTCACTTTTAGAATGGGAATGCAACATAAAAGTGTCATAATCCTGGTAAAAAACTGTATTTTGGCTAAATATCTCCACATTAATCCATACTTATTCCCTTTATACATTTTTAGAAACCATAACAAGCTCTGAAAGGGTCTTCGTCCCCCTACATCTCACATTGATCTATTAGTTTTTGTGTATTACCATTGGTGATTGGTGGTAGGAAATTTTATTTTTATGTTTATTTTATCCCATTATTCTCCATTGGGTATCCTGTGATGTTGAGTTTGTTGATTGGGATGTTACTTTGGATGATTTTTTTATAATACTTGATGTAATGTTGGTTGATTCGTGGGTTTTATGTGAATTTTTGGGGTTATTTCTTCATTATTGCATCTATAAAGTGAGATTAACAATTTTTGTTGTGGTATGTAATCAAACATTTGTGATTTTTTTTATTATGTGGTACTTGTTTATTCTTTTTTATTGATACAAGATGATTTTCATTGTACTTGATAAGATAAATTAATAATTAATTTTAAATTAAATGGGGAAAGGATAAATATTTAAATTCTTTTTATATCTTTTTTATTATATTTATTTATTTGTAACTGTAGAATTACCCAATAAAAATCATATTTCTAGAAAGCCTTTTGTTTGACTATAGTTTTTATTATATGGAAACATAGTTTCATGTTGTTTTGATACCAGACAAAATGGGATATTTTTTAAATAGTTGTATATTTATAATTAAATGTTTTCCGTTAAATATATGTCTTGTGTGATAATTCACCACAAATAAAGTTGAATGAGAGAATAGAAACTTTGTAAATCAGTAAAATAACCTTTTATATGTTGTGATTTCATATTTTGATGCATTGTTTGATGATGTTTTTTAGAGTTCAATATGAGTTGTGAGGTGATGATTAGTTGGGACATTATTTTGGGATAGGATATTAATGGTTTATTGGGATGTTATTTTCTAATGGTGAGGTGATGGTTTATTTGGGAATTATATTGGGGAAGAAAGGTGATTGTTCATTTAGATTTGATTATTGGGTGGTTTGGTGATAGTTTTTATGGACATTTTTTTTGGGAAGTGAGGTGATGGTTCAACAGTAATGATGAAATTCTTGTAATATAAGGATTCGTTGTGCTATATAGTTTATTAGTGATGGAACAACTTTTCTATAACGATTTAAATGTATATGGTGTTTTTTGGTTGATAGTATGGAAATAACTAATGTATATTTCTTACGAGGATAAATTACTATGTTGGTAAATAATAAAAAAAAGGAAAATATAATTGATGTTGTTCATGGAGTAATAGGTTCCTTGTGGGTTCCCTTATTTTTTTCATTTAGAGGCGGTTTCAAAAGTGGGGATGTTTTGAGTTTTTTACCATTTTATTGTGAACTAAAAAGTTGGTTTTGTGTGCGGATATATATATATTTATGTATATTCCTTTTGATTTCTATACTTACCCCACTCTCATCGAGACTCTATTTTGAATCCCATATTTTTAAATAGGGGTATTTTTTTCCCAACATCCTTGTAACGATGATGGATTGATAATTACAAACTATTTCTTCTTCTCTCATCCATGCTAGTAGGTATGCATAGGGTATGATGGTCGGAGGTATGTTATTTCAGTATGGGAAGGACTAAGTGTTTTTTAGTGAGATGATATATTTTCATGATGTGAGGTGGCTACGGTGTTGGTCATGCATGGTATAAAAAGGACATGAGGTGATGTCCTTCATGTTCATATTACCCTACTACCCTGTTTATGGTTGTGATGTGACAACCATGTTTTATTCGATAATTATGAGATTTTATCATGATGTAGGGTGATGTCAATAGTGTATAATAGTTTGATGTGATGTGACCATGCCATGTGGAGGTAATATATGTTATTCTGACGATACAGTTGTAGCATGGCATAAAATGTTGGAGGGGTGAAAATGGACTTTTAGCGGTAATATGGCGTGAGGTTCCTTTTTTTTTGAGATGATTCTTTATTTGGTAAATATAATCGGTATGTGTTTTTTGAGTATTACAAGTGAGGTAGGGTTGGATATTTAACCAGTTTAGTTGCTATTGGATTGGCTAGTTTCTCATAGGTTTATTAGTATGATTCTTTCACATGTAAATGAAAGACTACAGGTTTCCTTTGATGCAAAAAATAATGATCACCCTATATATAGAATCTTTTTTTTCAAGATTCCATGAGGACTACATGGACCATTGAAAACATTATGAGCTCAGATATATGTATGTTCACTATGTCGTTGCATTATATTTAATTTAATCTATTTTTCATTTGGATAAATTTATGTCTACAAATATTAATTATACAAATATTATGCTATTGTTTTTGGATAGAATTTATATTACGTCATTGAGTTTCATGTGGTTTACTCATATTATATCCCAATGCTATATTATTATAGTGGGTAATTACATCCAATTGATGATACTTATATACCCTTACTGGGATTCTTCATCTCGGGACCTATTAGTGGTCATTATCTCCATTTCAACATTGAAGTACAATTGGCTGAATGGGATTGTGAGACAGTGGTTTCAGAAGAAGGTTGAGAGATATTATAGAGTTTCAAATTATCAATAATGAGGTTTTTATTGGGTTTTAAGGAAAAAAACTATTTGATCATTGATCATGACATTGAATAGGGATACAAGATAAGTAACATGATTTTATTCTCTCCCATACTCTAGAGAATAGACTATTGGTTTATTGAATGACTAAGTTAGGTGGACATGTTTCCATGGTAGAGTCTTAGGAGAGGCACATTCATCATGATGAAATTTTTCTTTATGAGTTGGGTTGTTTTGGGAATGAAAAAATTAATAAATTAAGTTAAAATGAAAAAATAATATTACATTCCATCAAGATTAAGAAATTCATGATTTTTTATGATATATGGATAGTAGGTGTCATGTACATGTGGATTAGGTACATAAGGTAAAAAAGAATGATCTAGTTTATTTCTATAGTCTTGATCAAATAATGGGTGTTAAGGCGTGATATATGGAATTGAATTATTTTCAATGGTTTGATTTATGGGAATAATAGGGTAGTGTGTCCGATATGGAGGTACAAAAAAGGATATAGGATCTCGAGAATTCATTTATTTTGATCTGGGACCTACTGTGATATCGGTTCCCTTTAGTAGTTAGTCAGATGTGACGTGTTTTGTATATGTGGTGGACACCATATCTAGGTGAGTGAATGGTGGAAATATCATTCATTGGTCCCCTTTGAAAAATAGTTCATAGAATATTTCCTTACATCAATCATGAAGGTAGTGAAGTTGAATGAGATTTATCCTCATAAAATGTCGAGTATGTTACTATTGGAGTTGGGAATAATGTTCATAAAACACATGTGTTTTTTCTAAATCATTTTCAGAATAAAGATTCCAGTGTGGGGAATCATGCATTGGAACTCCATCAATCGATCTATTATAAAATAAGTAATTTTCATTATTAGTGAATTTTTTAGTTCTGATAAAGGTGGATTTTATCGAGTGGATTCACTCTAGAGATGTTTTACTACTAGATGTGAATCAACAGGGTTCCTGGACAAGTTGAGTTGTTAGTGGAAAGTCTTAGAAACCAAGATCACATGGTTTTTCCACCAAAGTGTTGACCTCATAAAAATTCTTTATATCATTATAGAGATAGTGGTTTTAATTGACTTACTAGATATATCATCCAATTGTGTTTCGATTTTGGGGATCACGACCATCACCCAAATCAGTTCGCAACATTTCTTGATGATAAAGTTTGTCATAGCAGACAGGTTCAATTCTATCCATTTAAACATTTTCTAGTGTGACCATTTCCTTAGAAAGACTATCTGGCTTATGATCTGATAAATGGATATAGAGAAGGTAGTTGTGAATCCTAGGATGTTCCTTGAGAAAATGGACCGCAACATGACCATGGTCTTGGAGGTAGACATTAACTAAGAGGTGAATTATATATGAATGGAATGTTGTAAAAATATTCACAATAGTGGATAGAGATCAATAGAGGTACACTGAATTTATCTTTTACCAATTTTTCTATATATAATTTTGGAGCATCACACGCCTTTATTTTATGATCACTTGTCCATTCTCTAGGACTAGAAGTTGAGATGCATCATAGTCACACAGTGTTGACTACTCTATTCGGAGGCTATAACATCTTTTTATGTGTTTTTTTGGGTTTAGACATATGATGAGGACACATACGTCGGGTGGGGATCTTTTATTGCTATAGATAAAAAAATATAATGAAATTATATGCATCAATTTGTTATATAAATAACTAGTTTTGGAAAAACATTTTACTAATGTGAGTCATGTTCTATCACATGGATGAAAATCATGCCGCTTTTATTGGAACATAGTGTTGGGGGGTGGGAAGTGAGATTTTGGATATATTTATTTCCAGGATTGATTAATTTTCTATGGAATCAGTGGATGTGGGGGTGGTTTAGATTCCCAAATCTATTGCGGAAAATATGTAGTTTTCCTAGAAGAGGTATTTATTCTACTCCCCCGATGTGATGTTGAATTTGGGAGAGACATTCATCCTCATGATTCCCTAGTTTAAATGGATACTTGTAAGATATAACATTATGTTTTGAAATAGTAAAGTATTAATATATATAATTTGATTTATAATGGTTTTACCTGGACAATTGTATCTCCATTGGGTGCTCTCGTGGTGTTCTCAAAGAATGTGAATGGTAGAATGTGGTTGTGTATAGTCTACCATAGGATGAATTTGGTGATAAACAAGATAAATTATATGTTTCCAATTATTGTGTAAACTTTTTATTATCTAAGAGGGTTGATTTGGTGTTATACATCCAACCATTGGTTTTTATATCCCTAGATAGTGTTAAAGAAGTGAGACATCACAAAGGACACATTCAGGTGTAGGTATTGGCACGTAAAGTTTGTATTCAGATTTTTGAGTGTTAAAAAAACTATTTATTTACAATGGACTCATGATATCTATGATTTATGAATTCTAGGACTTGTTTGTGTTTGTTTTCAATGAAATGTTATTTATCTACTCAAAGTCATCAGAGTATCATACTGATCATCTAAGATCATTATATTCGGTTATTTGACACTACTATTTCTCTTAAAATATCTCCACATTTAATATATTGACATAATAGGTTTACTTAAATAGGATTCAAGTTTCTCATTGAAGTGTGTATGTAGTGTTTTTGAATGATAAGGCAGAAATTTATGGAGTCAAAAAAACCTGATAGATGTTTATTGTTTTAATTGTATTGAAAGCTATTATAGGTGGTTAATTCCCAATGTCTCTTGATTATAAACCCCATTCAATATTTTAAGATGGATGAAATTTTTTTTTATTGATTTATCATTTTTAGGTACCATTAACGTCTTGAAGGGGAAGTTGATCAGTGCCTCAGTTTTTCAATTTCATGAGGAGGGTGTGATGCTTTATGTGATTTTTCATACTTCTTATATGTGAGTTGGATTGTTGTTTTTTAATTAAAGAGAATTGATATCTAATGTTTATAATAAGTTGATCCTAAATTTTTATAGATACACCAACCATGATTAAAATATATATGTAACTGTTTTTGTGATGATTTTTTTGTAGCATTACCTCATTGGGGACCAAATTGTTGTATTCCCATATCATAATTGTAAGAGGTATATTTTTAATTAGTAGTATATAAATTTTGGGAAGTGGAGGTGGATGTATTTTTTGGGGATTATGATTATATGACCACCTATAACTCATGAAATGGTAATGTTGTGGGTGATGCTTTGATAAAGAATTCATGGAGGAGAGTTTTTTAGGATTATGTGGACATTTGGAGATAGTAGGATGAGTTACGAGACATACCCATAGATTCAATGGAGTGTATTTGTAGAGGATGTTTGATTCATATGGATTTTTTTATATATAAAATGTTGTATGTGGTGGATTTATAGTGGTTAGAATTAATTTCCATGGTGATGCACGATCATATTAGCCATGGTGATTCTCTTCAATGATGTTTGTAAGGTTGTTGAAATTGGATTTTGTTTCAACGGATTTTTTTTGCAGAAGTGATGTTTTTGGGAATTATTTTGGAGTTTCATATCTCACAATTGTCGATACATAAAATATGGTCTAATATATACCATGACATGAGAATTCTGTTTTATATTCCCATGATGAAATGGGAGTTGGAGATTTAAAGGGTACCTATTTGGATTACTAGTAGGTAATGGATGGGAATCTTGTTTTATTGAAGATTTTGTAAAATATGAATGTCCCAAGTAGAAGTGAGAAAAAATATAAATGGATTTATTCATTGGTTTACCCCAAAAATAGTTATTAATTGATGCTATATGGAAAATATTGGAATAGTTGAGATAGTTTATGCGCTTCATGGTTATCAAGGAGTCAAACATATTATATAAATTAATTATGAGATATGTGGATGGGTGGTGTAGTTTCTTGGATATTCAAGGTCCACAATCACATATCAGGATGCACATTTTACCTCACGAGTCCCAGGGAGATGATAACATGATTTTTTAACTCCAATATTACTCAAAAATTCTTTCCATGCTTGTTTAGATGGGTAGACATAGAGAACTATCCAGAAACAGTTGATATTGTTGCGAGAATGCATCATAGAAATCAGTTGGTTAGGGGAAAAGAAAACTAACTTTTTCGATTTTTCATACAAAAAATCAAAATCAATCATCCATTAGTCTGACTCTATTTGAGGCATAGTTTTGGAGACTCTGTCATTGCATTATATTTTTTGCGAATGTTTGGGAGGCAATAGATATCGGTCTTGGTTTCAGGTATAGTATAGTACAAATGATCAGTTTTCTTGAGAGCAGATAAAAGAAGACATGATCAGAAGAGGTATCATCTATATTATAAGAGTATCTATTTAGAAAATGAGGTGAGGAAAAAAAATATTAAAGGTTTACCATCAATGTGGGATGGCATGGTTTGACTGTGGAAGTAATCATTCTCCCATATTTTTTATGACTGTTGTGGTTCTAGGGAGAGTAGTTGTATCTATATTCATTAAAACCATGTAGAGAGAAGAAACACAACATCATAAAATCCTCTCATGTTTATCCGTATCATCATGACGACTCACATTTCATTGGGGGGAGAGGCTCGGATTCAAGGACTACATTATATTCAAAGAGAGTCCAGTACAAGTCTAGGATCACTAATATATGTTTCTACAAGGGTGGAAGATTCCAATTAACCGCCTATGGTATAATCATGGTGGTCTAGAAGTGAATATATGGGAACACAATATTTTTATTCATGTTTAGTACTTGGATCAATTTTTTTATTTCCTTTAAATTTTTTTGTGATGTGATATTTATGTCATTTTATATTATGAGATGAGTTTCATCCCATGATATGCGATGTGATATAAAACCCCAACAGATAAATATGGAAGGACCTAAATCCAAATCAATATTATATTTTTTTGATGAAATTAAACATGTGGAGGTGATTAAGTGCCACCAATAGAAAATAATATCTTCTTATGGAGGATTAAATTTCTAGAATTTTTTATAGTGGTGTTTTGTATTAGATGTGGCAGTTGTTAGTATGGTACATGTGGGGGTTGGATGATTATTCACAGTGAGAGGTTGTAATTTGGTTGACTATGGTCATACAGTCTGTGTAGGATACTTGTGGGTGTTTCAGTTGGAATGTTTGGTTGATGGTATCATTAAATAGTAATTATATCTTTGAGATGTATCTCGTAGGGTTGTTGTTCTTACACTATTCCTTATAATCATATTATTGCACATTAATTGGATTGAATCATTTAATATTTATCTAATGAAATAGCTATCGCCTTATAGACCCATTACACTATCAGTTTTTGTGTTGGAGTTGTTTTCTATGAGTCATGTGGTGGTATTGTGGTTTTTGGGGTTAAATAGGGATAATGTGGTATATTCATTATGTTAAATGTTCAAAGGAAAAGAACCTGTGTTTTAAGGATTATATAGTTGGCTAGATTCAGAACATGTATGCATCATAGAGGGAACACATGCATCATAATCACATCATCAATGTAATGTATTTGGTTTAATTTAATAATAGATATAGTGATATAGATTTTGGTGTATGTTTCTTTTTGGTTAATTCCCATAGAATTCACATTATTAATGGTTTCTATTCTGTGAAAGTATTAATTTATTTGTTTTAAATATGTATTATTGGAAAAATCCAACCTCATTTGGCCATAAATCTTCCGTATATTATTTTTGTGAACCACACGTAGATCGTAGACGATATTTAACCCCATTATCCTTCAATAATATTTTGGTTTGAGAAGATGAACATTATTAATTTGTGGTAGGGAATTCTCTTCTTTTTATTAGTATTTATTTCATTTTACTCTTGGGAATCCACTATGGTAGGGTTTTTCTGATGATGTTTTGACTTGGGGAGTGTTTATGATAAATCATATTGTGGTATAGTTTGATTTATTTGTTTTTATTTGGTTCTACATGTATTTATTTCATCTTCTCCTAGTGGTGTGGAATAAGATTAGAATTATCTTTTGAGGCACAAAATCTCATGATTCGCATTTTTGTGTATCGTAAAAGTGGGTTTTACTGTTTTTTTATTGTTATGGGATGGATTGTGACAATTAATTAATAAAAATTAATCTATTATTTGAAATTGAAAAGGAAAGTAGAATGAATCATCTTACTTTTAAAATTTAGATATTATTCCCCAATTGTGTATGTATTAATTGAATAGACCCCTAAAAATAATTTCTATTGAGATCCTTTTCTCACATTATAGTTGTTTTGATATGGAATTCTTATTTCATATTATTGTGATATCTCCACATATAAGAAATTTTTTAACTAATTAATTTTATTATAATAAAATGACCAACAATGGATCAATGTGACATGTGATAATTCCGCTAAAATAACGTGGAATGTGATAAAATCCACCTTATTCATCTATAAAATGATCATTGATGTATTTTGATATGTGGATATGATGTGATGGGGTTTGATGTTTGGTTGGTTTTCAATGAATTTTTTTATTGTGTTCAATTTTTTGGGCTGTGATTTTGGGGTGGCTAGGTGATTATTCATTTTTTTGTGATTCTGGGGTAGTGAGTCAATGGATTGTTTGTACATAAGTTTAGGGTGATGAGGTGATGGTTCATTTTTCTATTATTTTTGTGTTTTGAGGTGATAAGTAGTTTGGTTGTTCTTTTGGGATTACTATAAATATTTCAATGGGATTGGTGAGTTGATTATAATGTATGTTTTTGTTGTGCTAGATTCTCCAATAGTGAGGAAAGAATAAATAATTGTTAAAACCACTAGGGTTTGTTTAGTTAATGGGATTGAAAATACTAATGAACAAATAATTGATTGTTTGTGCGGTAAATTTCATTTTTCCATTAATAATTAATGTATGGTATGGATAATGGAATTATATGGTGGTGTGGCATGTGCCTTGTATTATTTGTAGTGTTATTATTTTTAAAGTGGCAATGAAATTGTTGATTTTGGGACTGTTATTTTTTTATGAATTGACAGGTTAGTATTGCGTGTGGATATATAAATATATTTTTATATTTAGGATCCGAATTTATATATAGATGATCAATTACAATAGGGGTTTTATTTTTCCTTTGAAAAATTCACTTTTTTCCATTAGAAAATATATGTTTTACAATGTAAAAGAAGATGGATACATAAACCCTCTTTAGTTTATAACTAATAAACTATCTTTATTAGGATGTAATAATATATATTTGATACGGAAACATAAGGAAATTTTACTTAGAAGAATATTAAACTGTAATGCATTTATAATCTTTTTTTTCATAGTATACAAGTAAAAAAGAGTATATGAAATTTAAACATTCATTATTTAAAAAAATATAGTAGAATAAAAAACATATAACAAAAAAAGTTAGCATGTATGAAATATTTTAACCCAAAGAGATGGGTATCCTAAAAAATTGGATAAATGTCCCTTTATTTATACTTTCAGTAATGTTTCACTTACCCCCAACAGGGTAAACCTTGGTAAGAATATCGAAATCTGTCTTCCTATCCCCATAATCCCTCGATCTATAATGTGATCGGTACCTCTTCATTTATATCCTCAGAATCCCTCAATTTATTAGAAAATTTTTGAATCACACTAGGAATTATAAAAACAATGTTCACAGCATTAACACTTTTTTCACATCCTTCACACATGGTAGGTTTGGGAAAAGCTATCACAGACTATCACCACATCCAACACATATCAACATGTATCGAAATATTCAAATGGTTGGGGTGTGTATTGGAAAAAGATTCAATTGACATATCATCCTCCAACAATCATATTTTTCTATGAATTTCTAAGGTACATGGATAAGTGTCACTTATCCAATGCATAGTAAAACATATATTTTTTGACATCATTTCATTATTACAAAATCATTTGTAAGATATAAAAAAATGTAAGAACCAAATTCATATGTTTTTTAAACTTATTTAAAATAGGATCTAATAATTTTGGGAAAATTTAATAAATAAAAATTATTTAAAATTAAATTACAATTTATTGGATTTAAAATATATTGGAAAACTGAGTCGGAATTTATATACAAAATGAGTCTCATAAAATAAAAATTCAGAGTCTTGTTTCGGATAGAAACAATGTCTAAATAGAAATAGAAATAAATTCTAATTTTAAAAGGAAATATAGATCATATTTTATTGATAATAGAGAATAAAATTATAGTGACACGATGTTCATATTTTAGAGAAAGTTGAGTTTTATTTTTCGAGAATTCAGAGTAAGAATATTTAACAACTCGGAGTCTGCTTTTCTAAGAAATCAAAAACTGATTTTTCTAAGAAACCCGAATCTGATTTTTGGAAAAATAAAAATCTTATTTTCTATGAAATCATATTCATAAAATCTGAGATCTCATAATCTGAATTCATTGAATCTTGGAGTCAAAATTCAGGATGAAAAAGTGTGTAAAATCAGATGGAATAATAGTATAAAAAAATGAGACTCAGAACCTAAATAACATTGTAGTTTCGTGGTATAGATTTTGTAACACCCTGAGATTTTATTAGATTTATTATTTTTAATTTCGTTCATATATTTTGTTGAATGATACACCAATATTATCTTGCACTATACGCAAGACCGTATTAGCTTGCAGTATACACAACAATATTTTTGGATCGTGTTACAGAAAATTTCATGTTCATTTGATAGTAGTTATTCTACGCAACAATGAGTGTATATATATATATATATATATATTCAATGTATACATGAAATATGGTTGGATTCAGTTATACAAAACAAGAAAGGAATCATTCACTATATGCAACCCCTGACTTGGATTACATTACATGCAATCATGACCTTCCACGATAGCGCGTGTTGTGCGCAATACCGAGTTTCACTGAACAATGATATGTTATTAAAATATTATATAAACTAGCCGATATGATAATTATAACCAAATTTTTTAAATTTTATAAATTTTATCATTCAAAATGTACTTCATTTTTAGATTCGGAATATCGAAATTAGCCTTGGTTGAAATTTAGGTATTTTTCTAAAAACATTCAATTTTTGATGAATAGTGAAAACAATGGGTTACTATTTAAAAACCGACTTCTTATTTTATTTAAATTTATTTTAGGTCAAAATTGATTCATAATACCTATATAAGTTCAATTTAATTCATTGGAGTCATTTTATAGTAATTTTAGATATATATATATATTATTGTTCCTTTCACCGTCTTTTACCCACCTCCTTGGAGAATATGAAAATTTACATAAAACGTAATTTTACCGCTTTTGGGTGTGGAATTTCTAAAATCCAAGATACATGGTTAATATCAAGGAGCTAAAATGTGGTTCAATATGATAAAAATAATTTTTGGTGAATAGTAACTTTTTACTTTTATTTACCACGGTTAAAAGTAAATAGGGTAATAAAGGGTAAAAATGATATTATTATTACTGTAACACATGTTATAATTCTATTGGATAAGTATAATTCAACCAAAAACAACCTTAGGAATATAATATTATCATTTAGGTCCACATAGATTAGATTAGGACATTTATTATTATTTTATTTAAAAAAGTGTTAAAATAGTAAAAATCAAAGTTTAATACCTAAAACATTTTTAATATAGGGTTATACATAAGATAAATTCGACTATAAATATTCATTATAAAGATAAAAAGATATCTTTATTAGTGGAATATTATTTATAATATTTATAAATTAAATTATTTAATTTATTTATGACACAATGTTGATGCAGTAATTACCTAAATAATTAAATATTAAAATAATTGATATTATAAATACCCAAATAAATGTAATTTGAGAGTTTTTATGAATTACACTAATTTTATAGGTTAATATGACATGTTATTATTGATTTAATTAACTATTTTTTGAACTAATCATGTTTTTTTGATTTTCACAAAAAATAAATTACCAAATAGTGTCAAAATTGACATAAAATGGTTTTTAAAACAAATATTATATTATTACTTATTTTAATATTTCTAAAAATATAAGGTTTGGCCAAATTACATAGATAAAATTATATATATTAATAATGAACATCTTGGGCTTCGATAGGCTTTTTATAGTAAGTTTATTAACCATATAGTGTAAGAAAACAAGAAGACCCGATAAACGTTAAATTATTTAACTTAGAGGTAAATCTAAAAGATAAGGTTAAAATAGTAACCTGATCTTCTATGAAACCTATTGGTTGAGAATATATCGATCCATCCCCTCTTTATCTTCGAAATATATAAATTTTGAGCTATTATAAATGGAATATTAATTTATTATAAAATAATATTTTATGTTTTTCAAAAGGTGCCCCTCTCCTCCTTTATTAATAGGGCACCCCGTCCCTCTTATCTTCACACCCTTTTGAGCCTTGAAGCTTGGCCGACCCCTGACCATTTTCTTCTCCAATTTCCTAGAAAAATTCTAGAGGTTCTGGTCTTATCAAAATACCAACTCTACTTCCTTAAGAGGAAGCTTAAAGGAGGTGTGTTGAAGAAGAGGTAATCTCTTCTTCCGATTCTTTCAAGTTTCATTCTTCTTCTACTTCCTTTTCATTAGTTGTTTCATTATAAAATAAAAAAATCACTATGAATTATATACCAATTTTTTATTATAAATATGAAACAACCCTATTTTACATTCTATCCATCCCACAAAAAATGAAATCACCACGCGTGCGTCTGTACGGAATACCGTCTCCATGTTGTGGTGTAATCAGTTTTTTCACCACCACATCACATGGATGGGTATAATGGAGTAAATAATAAATATATATAATTATTATATCATCATTCTTATTCTATGATATTATATCATCCACTCCAACACTATTCAATAAATTTGGTAACGATATCATTGCTCATGTGTACGTACGAATTACCGTCTCTATGACGCAATGAGATTCATTTTCCTTGTTAACAAATATAAAATGATTATAAAGTATATATAATAAGTAATCATGAAATATATGACATAATAATGCTACCGGATTTATGTATTTATATATGTATTTCATCTACTTAATTCCATTCAATTCAATGAGGAAATGAAACAACAACGTTCATGCATATGTACGACATACCTCTCCATTAACGATTTATTTATTTCCATTTATCGATCTACATATATATATGTATATTTTGAATATATATTTTATATAAATCATGTTTTACGTTTTGGACTTAAATAAATTAGGATATAAGTAATAATATCAAGAACAACAAGTCGAAACACGTACGATAAATGAAATGATTTTACCCAAAACGCTGCTTTAACATGGAATTTACCAAAGAATGGGTAATATAAAGTCATAAGTGAACCATATATGATATCATAACAATGAATATTATTATTTAATAAGTCAATTAAATTATTTAAATCATCATATAGTTGGTTCGGATAAATAAAAAAAATATTGGACATAAGGTAAGGGATAACTTTTCCAATCTCATTTTTATCTCAGATTATTTATTCATAAGTATTTACTGGGATAATATTTATCATCCATGTCCCTGTTTTTTAAAAATAGTTTCATTAAGGTTTAAAGTCCTTTTACCCATTTTTTACTTTTACTACATGGTATGTATGGAATATATCTTTTTACTACCATAAGAGGTACTTTTTGACTTTTCTGGAAAAAGTACAAGAAGAATGATTTCTTTAACTGATATGGCATGAACGGATTTTTACGATATCATAATTCCTTATGTTCATGAAGTTTACTAAAAAAGATTTGATGGTTATCTTAAAAAACCCTTTTCTTTTAAAATTTCATGTCATTTTTTGAAAATAAACTTATTATTAAAAGAAATGATATTTTCTTCAAGAATTCATTTCAATCGTTTTATCAAAAACATTTTCCATCTAAGATGATGTTATTTCATATGTGTATGTTTCAAGTATAATTTTTCTATGATTTAAATGGTTTCAATTTTATTATGATGAAATGACATCCATTTGTTTTATATGGATTATGTGATGATGTTTCTGAAACCCATTTTATTATTTGGGTTAGGATGAATGATTTATGTTTATTTTGTGGCACACGTAAGAATGATTTCATTATGTGATTGGTGGGACCTATATCTCCCTCCAATGCATTGGGTAAATATTTATATATCATGATATAGACATGGATGGAAGGGTATGTTAATCTAGTTCAGTGATACTCGACTGGAATGAGGAGTGAACTCGATTCTGAAAGGGACTTTGTTCACTAAGATGGTCTTGACAGCAATGTCTTGGATACTATGGAAATCATTTCATGTGCATAATGGGTTTCCAAAATTACATGTTTTATTCCCATGGTATTTTATCATTATTAATGTTCCATTATGATATATTCCTTAACTAATTCAAATATTTTTGTCTTTTCCCATGATTTTGATGTTTAGATTTTATGTTCACATTTTTGCATTCAAATGTTTATTTTATGTTCTTTATGTTTTCCCTTACTGATCATTTGTGCTCACCCTTTTTATGTTTTCTTTTCCCCAGGATATAAAGAAATGTTTTAGGTAAGAATATTAGAAGGGGAAGATCTTTATGGGTGATGTTGAAGATCATTCACCATGATTAGAAGATTACGTTCTGAGTTTCCAATGAAACTAAACTAATATGGTCTTTAGGTGTCGGTTTTTGTCATGTATTAGGTATTTCTCAAAAGTAATGTAATTTCCATGTACATAATATTTGGTTCACTACAGTTGGTATCAGAGTGAAGGTTTTGTTAAACTTTGTAAACTAGGATGAAAAATCTTTAGTGAAATCCCTAGAGATATTTATAAGGTATGTCTAGGGATGTCCCTAAGGATATGTATATCTATAGTTTATAGTCCTAGAATTACGGTAACCATCCTTTAATTTAACCTAATATGTTAGATATTAACGTTACTCCACCTTTATTATGTAGTTTTCCCTAGCAAGTTTTTTTCCTCTCACACTATTTTTTGGGTTTTAGAAAATGGAAATAAATTGGAAGATTCATGATAATGTAGGATATGATGGCAATGGAATGATATTATTCATGAGAAACCAAATTAAATGGGATTTGGAAGTCCAAACATCGTAATTATGCCTAATAATCAATCTCATAATATGATCAATAATCTCAACTTTGGTAAGATTCCCGAATCAGTTAATAAGAGAATGATGGTGTTACATGATGATCATAGAGGAATGAAAGTTCAATTTCTCTCATGTAAACCATGTGGGAAGATGCATCAAGGAAAAATGTTTCAAAGGAACTGGAAGATGCTTTGGGTGCAGAAAAGAAAGACTCAAATCCAGTAAGTTCAAAGGAAAAGGTTCAGTTAATGCCATGGAGAAGGATAATGGTATTGCTACGACATCAAAAATGATTAGATGTTTTAAATGCAGAATGTATGGGCATTATGAAAACCAATTCCCTAAGGGAAAATCTCATGAAGATAATCAACATGGTCATATGGATAGTATTTATGTGGATGATGATGAGGAGACTACAAATTATATATGAGATGAAAGAAGTGATGAAGCTTGGTCAATGGTTTAATAAGGTAGTTGAATGATTGTATGTTTATCAAGAGTTATGTTGTATAGGTAATTTAATGGTGCTATAGAATAATGAAACGTCTAAGGATTGTTACACTATTTTTTTCCTATATTATTTGAAATTATACATTAAATGGTACTAGTAATAATGAAAGGTTAATCAGATATTTTTGGAAAGAAGACGATATGCTCATAATGAAGGGATAAAGAGAAAAAGCAATTTTGATAGTATTCATGAGATCATGACTGATATAAGGACAAATTGATATCATTGTTTGAGTATATAGAAATTTTGGAAATTTCGTATGTGGAATGAGTTAACTTTTGACAGAATTCATGTTTTCACTAAGGTTATATGGTAATTTATTTTTCAAGAGAATACATGATTAAGGTATTCACATATTTGGAATGAGATCAAAAAGATATATCTTATGATATATGGGGGCTAAATGAGGGTATTCACGTGCTTGTTATGTTACCTTTTTCGTAATCATTTTCTTTATACTATGAGATTGGATAGATGTATTTTTGATAAGCCTAATGATTGTAATGGATTATGTTAGACATCAGATAGTATTGTTTATGGATAGAACTGGTTTTTTGATATTATTACTAGAATGTTATAATAGTATAGTTTTAGAAAAAGGACAAACCATAGGACGAGCGACAACCGGTCACGTCAGACAACGATATGGGAATCGAACCCACAACTGAAGTGCGGCATGTCTTTATCGTATATCACTGGCCTATAGGAAGTCCATGGTTAGTAGAAACTAGTTTTAATATATTAAGAAGTATGATATATGAAGTATAGGTCCATTTTAAGAACCATATACGATTAATCTAACTATAGATGGACTTATGTATATTTGATAACTTTTGCTAACCTTATGTTTGAGACAGATTGAATGACCTATCATTCTATCACATGATCTACTAACACTTCACAGAAGACAAATTCAACATTATTTTTTTAAGAGATGAAGTGGAAATTGTTCAAGGCATAAACAATAGTGAGATTGTACCAAAATAAGGGAATTATTTCTTTTAATTCAAAAAATATTCAACATTATTGAAATGATCATGAAAACCATAAATGTCATCCTAATTCCCTCATATCTGATGAATCAGATGGTACCTTAGATCATTGCAAATTTATGGCTTTGTGACTATTGGAATTATTATAGCCATGTCCTCTACCACTCTTTATCAGAACATAATGGTTAGAGGTCACTTCCATATCCATATTTTCACCTATGTTATCATATGTGGAAACGCAATGATTTGCTAATTTGGGTAACTGTTACATTTCATAATTTAGTTTCTAAAGATAAGTTTTGGTATTACTTTTTATGATGTGGGTTTCTATGAAAGAAACTCCTATGTAATAATCCATTTATAACCACGATGAATTCTGGAGGAGAAATTAATTTTAAGGGGGGTAGAATGTAACACCCTGAGATTTAATGAGATTTATTATTTTTAATTTCTTTCATATATTATGTTGTACGCTACGGCAAGATTATCTTGTGCTATATTAAAGACTATATTAGCTTGTAGTATACGCAACACTATTCTTGGATCGTGTTACATTCAATTTCTAGTTCGTTTCATAGTAGATATACTACGCAACATTGAGTGCATATATATATATATATATATATTAAATGTATAAATGAAATATGGTTGGATTATATTATACACAACAACAATGGTGTCTTTCACTACATGAAACCCTGACTTGGCTTACAATACACGCACTCGGGACATTCCACAATAGCCTGTGTTGTACGGAATACTGACTTTCACTAAACAACGTTATGTTATTAAAATATTATATAAACTAGTTTTTATGAATATTAATACCAACTTATTAAATTTTTTTAATTTTATCTTTCAAAATGGTATTCATTTTTTAGATTCGGAATATCAAAATTATCCTAGGGTAATTTTGTGGTATTTTTCTGAAAAAATTCAATTTTTTATGAATAGTGAAAACACTGGGTTACTATTTAAAACCAAACTTTTTATTTTATTTAAATTTATGTTAGGTAAAAATTTATACATAATACCTATATAAGATCAATATAATTAATTGGAGTTATTTTATAATAATTTTAGATATATAAAAATTTTATTGAACTTTTCACTGTCTTTTACCCACCACTTAAGAGAATTTGAAAATTTTCATAAAACATAATTTTAGCACTTTAATGAGTGGAATTACAAAACTATGAGAGACATGGTTTATATAAAGGAGTAAAATGTGCTTCAAAAAGACGAAAATAATTTTTGATGAATATAAACTCTTTTCTTTTATTTACCATAGTTAAAATTAAATAGGGTAATTATGGGTAGAAATGTTATTATTATTACCCTAACACATGTTATAATTCTATTGGATAAGTATAATTAGACCTGACACCACTGTAGAAATATAATATTATAATTTAGGTCTACATAAATTAGATTAGGACATTTATTATTATTTTATTTAAAAAATAGTTAAAATAGTTAAAATCAAATATTAATACATAAAATTTTTTAATATTGGGTAACACATAAAACAAATTCAACTATAAAAATTCATTATAATGATAATACGATTTCCAACCTAATGGAAGACTATGATTTTCCTTTGACACAAAAAATAATGATCACCCTATATATAGAATCTTTTTTTCAGGATTCCATGAGGACTACATGGACCATTGAAAACATTGTGAGCTCAGATATATGTATGTTTACTATGTCGTTGCATTATATTTACATTAATCTATTTTTCATTTGGATAAATTTATGTCTACCAATATTAATTATACAAATATTATGGTATTGTTTTTGGATAGCATTTATATTATGTCATTGAGTTTCGTGTGGTTTACTCATCTTATATCCCAATGCTATATTATTATAGTGGGTAATTACATCCAATTGATGATACTAATATACCCTTACTGGGATTCTTCAACTCGGGACCTATTAGTTGTCATTATCTCCATTTCAACATTGAAGTACATTTGGTTGAATGTGATTGTGAGACAGTGGTTTCAAAAGAAGTTTGAGAGATATTATGGAGTTTCCAGTTATCAATAATGAGGTTTTTATTGGGTTTTAAGGAAAATAACTATTTGAACATTGATCAGGACATTGAATAGGGATACAAGATAAGAAACATTATTTTATTCTCTCCCATACTCTAGAGAATAGACTATTGGTTTATTGAATGACTATGTTAGGTGGAAATGCTTCCAAGGTAGAGTCTTAGGAGAGGCACATTCATCATGATGGATTTTTTCTTTATGAGTTGGGTTGTTTTGGGAATGAAAAATTTAATAAATTCAATTAAAATTACAAAATAATATTACATTCCATCAAGATTATTAAATTCATGATTTTGTATCATATATGGATAGTAGGTGTTATGTACATGTGGATTAGGTACTTAAGGTAAAAAAGAATGATCAAGTTTATTTCTATACTCTTGATCAAATAATGGGTGTTAAGGCGTGATATATGGAATTGAATGATTTTCAATGGTTTGATTTAGTGTAATAATAGGGTAGTGTGTCTGATATGGAGGTACAAAAAGGATATAGGATCTCGAGAATTCATTTATTTTCATCTGGGACCTACTGTGATACTGATTCCCTTTAGTAGTCAGTCAGATGTGACATGTTTTGTATATGTGGTGGACACCATATCTAGGTGAGTGAATGGTGGAAATATCAATCATGGGTCCCATTTGAAAAATAGTTCATAGAATATTCCCTTACATCAATCATGAAGGTAGTGAAGTGGAATAATATGAATTCTCATAAAATGTCGAGTATGACACTATTGGAGTTGGGAATAATGTTCATAAAACACATGTGTTTTTCCTAAATCATTTTCAGAATAAAGATTCGAGTGTGGGGCATCATGCATTAGAACTACATCAATCGATCTATTATAAAATTACTAATTTTCATTATTAGTGAATCTTTTAGCTCTGATAAAGGTGGATTTTATCGAGTGGATTCACTCTAGAGATGTTTTACTACTAGATGTGAATCAACAGGGTTCCTTGACAAGTTGAGTTGTTAGTGGAAAGTCTTAAGAAACCATGACCACATGGTTTTTCCTACAAAGTGTGGACCTCATAAAAATTCTTTATATCATTATATAGATAGTGGGTTTAATTGACTTACTTGATATATGATCCAATTGTGTTTCGATTTTGGGGATCACGACCATCACTCGAATCAGTTCGCAACATTTCTTAATGATAAAGTTATTCATAGCAGACAGGTGCAATTCTATCCATTTAAACATTTTCTAGTGTGACCATTTCATCAGAAAGACTATCCGGCTTATGATCTGATAGATGGATATAGAGAAGGTAGTTGTGAATCCTAGGATGTTCCTTGAGAAAATGGACCGCAACATGACTATGGTCTTGGAGGTAGACATTAACTGAGAGGTGAATTATATATGAATGGAATGTTGTAAAAATATTCACAATAGTGGCTAGAGATCAATAGAGGTACACTCAATTTATCTTTTACCAATTTTTCTATATTTAATTTTGGAGCATCACACGCCTTTATTTTATGATCACTTGTACATTCTCTAGGACTAGAAGTTGAGATGGATCATAGTCACATAGTTTTGACTACCATATTTAGAGGCTATAACAACTTTTTATGTGTTTTTTTGGGTGTAGACATATGATGAGGACACATACGTCAGGTGGGGATCTTTTATTTCTATAGATAAAAAAATATAATGAAATAATATGCATCAATTTGTTATATAAATAACTAGTTTTGGAAAAACATCTTACTAATGTGAGTCAAGTTCTATCACATGGATGAAAATCATGCCGTTTTTATTGGAACATAGTGTTGTGGGATGGGAAGTGAGCTTTTGGATATATTTATTTCCATTATTGATTAATTTTATATGGAATCAGTGGATGTGGGGGTGGTTTAGATTCCAAAATCTGTTGTGGAAAATATGTATTTTTCCAAGAAGAGGTATTTATTCTACTCCCCAGATGTGTTGTTGAATTTGGGAGAGAATTTCATCCTCATGATTCCCTAGTTTCAATGGATCCTTGTAAGAAATAACATTATGTTTTGAAATAGTAATGTATTCATATATATATTTTGATTTATAATGGTTTTACCTGGACAATTGTATCACCATTGGGTGCTCTCGTGGTGTTCTCAAAGAATGTGAATGGTAGAATGTGGTTTTGTATAGTCTACCATAGGATGAATTTGGTGATAAACAAGATGGATTATATGTTTCCAATTATTGTGTAAAATTTTTATTATCTAAGAGGGTTGATTTGGTGTTATACATCCAACCATTGGTTTTAATATCCCTAGATAGTGTTAAAGAAGTGAGACATCACAATAGACACATTCAGGTGTAGGTATTGGCACGTAAAGTTTGTATTTAGATTTTTGAGTGTTAAAAAAACTATTTATTTACAATGGACTCATGATATCTATGATTTATGAATTCTAGGACTTGTTTGTGTTTGTTTTCAATGAAATGTTATTTATCTACTCAAAGTCATCAGAGTATCATACATATCATCTAAGATCATTATTGTCGGTTATTTGACACTATTATCTCTCTTAAAATATCTCAATATTTAATATATTGACATAATAGGTTTACTTAAATAGGATTCAAGTTTCTCATTGAAGTGTGTATGTAGTGTTTTTGAATGATAAGGCAGAAATTTATGGCGTCAAAAAAACCTGATAGATGTTTATTGTTTTAATTGTATTGAAAGCTATTATAGGTGGTTAATTCCTATTGTCGCTTGATTATAAACCCCATTCAATATTTTAAGATGGATGAAAAATATTTTTTGATTGATTTATCTTTTTTAGGTACCATTAACGTCTTGAAGGGGAAGTTGATCATTGCCTCAGTTTTTCAATTTCATGAGGAGGGTGTGATTCTTGATGTGATTTTTGAGACTTCTTATATGTGAGTTGGATTGTTGTTTATTAATTAAAGAGAAATGATATCTAATGTTTATAATAAGTTTATCCGAAATTTTTATAGATACACCATCCATGATTAAAATATATATGTAATTGTTTTTGTGATTATTTTTTTTGTAGAATTACCTCATTGGGGACCAAATTGTTGTATTCCCATATCATAATTGTGAGAGGTATATTTTTAATTAGTAGTATATAAATTTTGGGAAGTGGAGGTGGATGTATTTTTTGAGGATTATGATTATATGACAACCTATAACTCATGAAATTGAAATGTTGTGGGTGATGCTTTGATAAGGAATTCATGGAGGATAATTTTTTAGGATTATGTGGACATTTGGAGATAGTAGGATGAGTTACAAGACATACACATAGATTCAATGGAGTGTATTTATAGAGGATGATTGATTCATAGGGATTTTTTGTGATATAAAAAGTTATATGTGGGGGATTAATAGTGGTTAGAATTAATTTCCATGGTGATGCACGATCATATTAGCCATGGTGATTCTCTTAAATGATGTTTGTAAGATGGTTGAAATTGTATATTGTTTCAAGGGAATTTTTTTGCAGAAGTGATGTTTTTGGGATTTATTTTGGAGTTTCATATCTCACAATTGTCAATACATCCAATACTTTCTAATATATACCATGACATGAGAATTCTATTTTATATTCCCATGATGAAATGGGAGTGGGAGATTTAAAGGGTACCTATTTGGGTTATTAGTTGGTAATGGATGGGAATCTTGTTTTATTGAATATTTTTGTAGAATATGAATGTCCCAAGTAGAAATGAGAAAAAAATATAGATGGATTTATTCATTAGTTTACCCCAAAAATAGTGATTAATTGATGCTATATGGAAAATCTTGGAATAGATGAGATAGTTTTTGCGCTTCATGGTTATCAAGGAGTCAAACATATTATATAAATTAGTTATGAGATATGTGGATGGGTGGTGTAGTTTCTTGGACATTCAAGGTCCACAATCACATATCAGGATGCACATTTTTTCTCACGAGTCCCAAGGAGACGATAACATGATTTTTTAACTCACATATTACTCAAAAATTCTTTCCATGATTGTTTAGATGGGTAGACATAGAGAACTATCCAAAAACAGTCGATATTGTTGCGAGAATGCATCTTAGAAATCAGTTTGTTAGGGGAAAACAAAACTAACTTTTTCAATTTTTCATACAAAAAATCACTATCAATCAACCATTAGTATGACTCTATTTGAGGAATAGTTTTGGAGACTCTGTAATTGCCTTATATTTTTGGTCAATGTTTGGGAGGCAATAGATATTGGTCTTGGTGTCAGGTATAGTATAGAAGAAATGATCAGTTTTCTTGAGAGAGGATAAAAGAAGACATAATCAGAAGAAGTCTCATCTATATTATAGGAGTATCTGTTTAGAATATGAGGTGATGAACAATTTTTTATTAAAGGTTTACCATCAATGTGGGATGGCATGGTTTGACTATGTAAGTAATCGTTCTCCACTATTTTTTATGACTGTTGTGGTTCTAGGGAGAGTAGTTGTATCTGCATTCATTAAAACCATGTATAGAGAAGATACATGACATCATAAAATCCTCTCAAGTTTATCCGTATCATCAGGATGACTCACATTTCATTGGTGGGAGAGGCTCGGATTCAAGGACTACATTATGTTCATAGAGAGTCCAGTACAAGTCTAGTATCTCTAATATATGTTTCTACAAAGGTGGAAGATTCCCATTAACCGCCTATGGTATAAGCATGGTGGTCTAGAAGTGAATATATGGGAACACAATATGTTTATTAATGATTAGAACTTGGATCATTTTTTTATTTCCTTTATAAATTTTGTTGTGATGTGATATTTATGTCATTTTATATTATGAGATGAGTTTCATCCCATGATATGTGATGTGATATAAAACCCCAACAGATAAATATGGAAGGACCTAAATCCAAATCAATATTATATTTTTTTGATGAAATTAAACATGTGAAGGTGATTATGTGCCGCCAATAGAAAATAATATCTTCTTATGTAGGATTAAATTTCTAGAATGTTTTATAGTGGTGTTGTGTATTAGATGTGGCAGTTGTTAGTATGGTAAATGTGGGGGTTGGATGAATATTCATAGTGAGAGGTTGTAATTTGGTTGACTGGGTCATAAAGTCTATGTAGGATACTTGTGGGTGTTTCAGTTGGAATGTTTGGTTGATGGTATCATTAAAGAGTAATTATATCTTTGAGATGTATCTCGTAGGGTTGTTGTTCTTACACTATTCCATCTAATCATGTTATTTCACATTAATGGGATTGAATCATTTGATATTTATCTAATGAAATAGCTATATCCTTACAGACCCATTCCACTCTCAGTTTTTGTGTTGGAGTTGTTTTCTATGAGTCCTGTGGTGGTATTGAGGTTTTTGGGGTTAAATAGGGATAATGTGGTATATTCATTCTGTTAAATGTTCACATGAAAAGAACATGTGTTTTAAGGATTATATAGTTGGCTAGATTCACAACATGTATGCATCATAGGGGGAACACATGCATCATAATAACATCATCAATGTAATATATTAGGTTTATTTTAATATTAGATATAGTGATATAGATTTTGGGGAATGTTTCTTTTTGGTTAATTCCCATAGAATTCACATTATTAATGGTTTCTATGCTGTGCAAGTATTAATTTATTTGTTTTAAATATGTATTATTGGAAAAATCTAACCTCATTTGGCCATAAATCTTCCGTATATTATTTTTTTGAACCACACGTAGATCGTAGACGATATTTAACCCCATTATCCTTCAACAATATTTTGGTTTGAGATGGTAAACATTAGTAATTTGTGGTAGGGAATTCTCTTCTATTTAGTTGTATTTATTTCATTTTACTCTTGGACATCCACTATGGTAGGGTTTGTTAGATGAAGTTTTGACTTGGGGAGTGTTTATGATAAATCTTATTGTGGTATTGTTTGATTTATTAGTTTTTATTTGGTTCTACATGTATTTATTTCATCTTCTCCGAGTGGTGGGGAATAAGATTAGAAGTATCTTTTGAGGCACAAAATCTCATGATTCGCATTTTTGTGTAACGTAAAAGTGGGGTTTACTATTTTTTTATCTTTATGGGATGGATAGTGATAATTAATCAAAAAAATTAATCAATTATTTTAAATTGGAAAGGAAAGGAGAATGAATAATCTTACATTTAAAATTTATATATTATTCTCCAATTGTGTATGTATTAATTGAATGGACCCCTAAAAATAATTTCTATTGAGATCCTTTTCTCACATTATAGTTGTTTTGATATGGAATACTTATTTCATATTATTATGATATCACCACATATAAGAAATTTGTTAACTAATTAATTTTATTATAATAAAATGACCAACAATGGATGAATGTGACATGTGATAATCCCCCTAAAATAAGGTGGAATGTGATAAAATCCACCTTATAAATCTATAAAATGATCATTGATGTGTTTTGATATGTGCATATGATGTGATGGGGTTTGATGTTTGAATGGGTTTCAATGAATTTTTTTAGTGTGTTCAATTTTTAGGGCTATGATTTTGGGGTGGCTAGGTGATTATTCATTTTTGTGTGATTCTGGGGCAGTGAGTCAATGGATTGTTGGTGCATAATTTTAGGGTGATGAGGTGATGGTTCATTTTTCTATTATTTTGGTGTTTTGAGGTGATAAGTAGTTTTGTTGTTCTTTTGGGATTACTATATATATTTAAATGGGATTGGTGATTATATTATAATGTATGTTTTTGTTGTGCTAGATTCTCCTATAGTGAGGAAATAATAAATAATTGATAAAACCACTAGGATTTGTTTAGTTAATAGGATTGAAAATACTAATTAACAAATAATTGATGGTTTGTGCGGTAAATTGCATTTTTTCAGAAATAATGAATGTATGGTATGGATAATGGAATTATATGGTGGTGTGGAATGTGCCTTGTATTATTTGTAGTGTTATTATTTTTAAAGTGGCAGTGAAATTGTTGATTTTGGGACTATTAATTTTTTATGAATTGACATGATAGTATTGCGTATGGATATATAAATATATTTTTATATTTAGGATCCGAATTTATATATAGATGATCAATTACAATAGGGGGTTTATTTTTCCTTTAAAAAATTCACTTTTTTCCTTTAGAAAATATATGTTTTACAATGTAAAAGAAGATGGATAGATAAACCCGCTTTAGTTCATAACTAATAAACTTTCTTTATTAGGATATAATAATATATATTTGATACGGAAACATAAGGAAATTTTACGTAGAAGAAGATTAATCTGTAGTGCATTTATAATCTTCTTTTTCATAGTATACAAGTAAAAAAGTGTATAAGAAATTTAAACATTCATTATTTAAAAAAATATAGTAGAATAAAAAACATATAACAAAAAAAGTTAACATGTATGAAATATTTTAACCCAAAGAGATGGGTATCCCAAAAAATTGGATAAATGTCCCTTTATTTATACTTTCAATAATGTTTCACTTACCCCCAACAGGGTAAAACTTGGTAAGAATATCGAAATCTGTCTTCCTATCCCCATAATCCCTCTATCTATAATGTGATTGGTACCTCTTCATTTATATCCTCAGAATCCCTCAATTTTTTAGAAAAATATTGAATCACACTAGGCATTATAAAAACAATGTTCACAGCTTTAACAATTTTTTCACATCCTTCACACATGGTATGTTTGGGAAAAGCTATCACAGACTATCACCACATCCAACACATATCAACATGTATCGAAATATTCAAATGGTTGGGGTGTTTATTGGAAAAAGATTCAATTGACATATCATCCTCCAAAGATCATATTTTTATATGAATTTTTAAGGTACATGGATAAGTGTCACTTAGCCAATGCATAGTAAAACATATATTTTTTACATAATTTCATTATTACAAAATCATGTGTAAGATATAAAAAAAATGAAAGAACCAAATTCATATGTTTTTTAAACTTATTTAAACTAGGATCTAATAATTTTGGGAAAACATAATAAATAAAAAATATTTAAAATTAAATTATAATTAATTGGATTGAAAATATATTGGAAAACTGAGTCGGAATTTGTATACAAAATGAGTGTCATAAAATAAAAATTCAGAGTCTTGTTTCAGATTGAAACACTATCTAAATATAAATAGAAATAAATTCTAATTTTAAAAGTAAATATAGATCATATTTTATTGATAATAGAGAATAAAATTATAGTGACAAGATGTTCATATTTTAGAGAATGTTGAGTTTGTTTTTTCGAGAATTCAGAGTATGAATATTTAATAACTCGGAGTCTGCTTTTCTATGAAATTAAAAACTGATTTATCTAAGAAATCCGAATCTGATTTTTGGAAAAATAAAAATATTATTTTCTATGAAATCATATTCATAAAATCTGAGATATCAGAATCTGAATTCATTGAATCTTGGAGTCAAAATTCAGGATGAAAAAGAGTGTAAAATCAGATGGAACAACAGTATAAAAAAATGAGACTCATGACCAAAATAACATTGTAGTTTTGAGGTATAGATTTTGTAACACCCTGAGATTTTATGAGATTTATTATTTTTAATTTCGTTCATAGATTTTTTTGAATGCTACACCATGATTATCTTGCACTGTACACAAGACCGTATTAGCTTGCAGTATACAAAACAATATTCTTGGATCGTGTTACAGACAATTTCATGTTCATTTGATAGTAGTTATTCTACGCAACATTGAGTGTATATATATATATATATATTCAATGTATACATGAAATATGGTTGGATTCTGTTATACAAAACAACAAAGGAATCATTCATTATATGCAACCCTGAATTGGCTTACATTACATGCAATCATGACCTTCCACGATAGCGCGTGTTGTACGCAATACCGAGTTTCACTGAACAATGATATATTATTAAAATATTATATAAACTAGAAGTTATGAAAATTATTACCCACTTTTTTAAATTTTATAAATTATATCATTCAAAATGGACTTCATTTTTTACATTCGGAATATCAAAATTAGCCTTGGATGAATTTTTGATATTTTTCTAAAAACTTTCAATTTTTGATGAATAGTGAAAACAATGGGTTACTATTTTAAAACCGACTTCTTATTTTATTTAAATTTATTTTATGTCAAAATTGATTCATAATACCTATATAAGTTCAATGTAATTCATTGGAGTCATTTTATAGTAATTTTAGATATATATAAATATTATTGTTCCTTTCACCGTCTTTTACCCACCTCCTTAGAGAATTTGAAAATTTACATAAAACGTAATTTTACCGCTTTTGGGTGTGGAATTTCGAAAATCCAAGATACATGGTAAATATCAAGGAGCTAAAATGTGGTTCAATATGATAAAAATGATTTTTGGTGAATAGTAACTTTTTTCTTTTATTTACCACGGTTAAAAGTAAATAGGTTAATAAAGGGTAAAAATGATATTATTATTACTATAACACATGTTCTAATTCTATTGGATAAGTATAATTCAACCAAAATCAACCTTAGGAATATAATATTATCATTTACGTCCACATGGATTAGATTAGGACATTTATTATTATTTTATTTAAAAAAGTGTTAAAATAGTTAAAATCAGTGTTTAATACATAAAACATTTTTAATATAGGTTTATACATAAGATAAATTCGACTATAAATATTAATTATAAAGATAAAAATATATCATTATTAATGGAATATTATTTATAATATTTATAAATTAAATAATTTAATTTATTTATGACACAATGTTGATGCAGTAATTACATAAATAATTAAATATTAAAATAATTGATATTATAAATACCCAAATAAATTTAATTTGAGAGTTTTTATGAATTCCACTAATTTTATAGATTAATATGACATGTTATTATTGATTTAATTAACAATTTTTTGAACTAATCTTGTTGTTTTGATTTTCACAAAAATAAATTACCAAATAGAGTCAAAATTGACATAAAATAGTTTTTAAAACATATATTATATTATTACTTTTTTTAATATTTCTAAAAATCTATGGTTTGGACAAATTACATAGATGAAATTATATATATTAATAATGAAAAACTTGGGCTTCGTTAGGCTTATTATAGTAAGTTTATTGACCATATAGTGTATGAAAACCAGAAGACCCGATAAAAGTTAAATTATTTAACATAGAGGTAAATCTAAAAGATAAGGTTTAAATAGTAACCTGAACTTCTATGAAACCTATTAGTTGAGAATATATCGACCCATTCCCACTTTATCTTCAAAATATATCAATTTTTATCTATTATAAATGGAATATTAATTTATTATAAAATACTATTTTATGTTTTTCCAAAGGTTCCCCTCTCCTCCCTTATAAATAGGGCACCCCGTCCCTCTTATCGTCACACCCTTTTGAGCATTGAAGCTCGGCCATCCCCTGAACATTTATCTTCTCCAATTTCCTAGAAAAATTCTGGAGGTTCTGGTCTTATCAAAATACCAACTCTACTTCCTTAAGAGGAAGCTTAAAGGAGGTGTGTTGAAGAAGAGGTAATCTCTTCTTCCGATTCTTTCATGTTTCATTCTTCTTCTACTTCCTTTTCATTAGTTGTTTCATTATAAAGTAAAAAAATAATTATGAATTATATACTAATTTTTTATTATAAATATGAAACAACCATATTTTACTTTATATCCATCCTACAAAAAATTAAATCACCACTCGTGCATATGTACAGAATACCGTCTCCATGCTGTGGTGTAATCAGTTTTTTCACCACCACATCACATGGATGGGTATAATGGAGTAAAGAATAAATATATATATTTATTATATCATCATACTTATTATATAATATTATATCATCCACTCCAATACTATTCAATAAATTTGGTAACGATATCATTGCTCATGCGTACGTACGAATTACCGTCTCCATGACGCAATGAGATTCATTTTCCATGTTAACAATTAAAAAATGATTATAAAGTATATATAATAAGTAATCATGAAATATATGACATAATAATGCTACTGGATTTATGTATTTATATATGTATTTGATCTACTTAATTCCATTCAATTCAATAAGGAAATGAAACAACAACGTTCATGCATATGTACGACATTCCATATCCATTAACGGTGTATTTATTTCCATTTATCGATCTATATATATATATGTATATTTTGAATATATATTATATATAAATCATGTTTTACGTTTTGGAATTAAATAAATTAGGATATAAGTAATAATATCAAGAACAACAAGTCGAAACACGTACGATAAATGAAATCATTTTATCCAAAACGCTGCTTTAACATGGAATTTACAGAAGAACGGGTAATATAAAGTTATAAGTGAACTATATATGATATCATAACAATGAATATTATTATTTAATAAGTCAATGAAATTATTTAAATCATCATATAGGAGGTTCTGATAAATACTAAAAATATTGGACATAAGGTAAGGGATAACTTTTCCAATCTCGTTTTTATCTCAGATTATTTATTCATAAGTATTTACTGGGGTAATATTTATCATCCATGTCCCTGTTTTCTAAAAATAGGTTCATTAAGGTTTAAATTACTTTTACCCAATTTTTACTTTTACTACATGGTATGTATGGAATATATCTTTTGACTACCATAAGAGGTACTTTTTGACTTTTCTGGAAAAAGTACAAGAAGAATGTTTTCTTTAACTGATATGGCATGAACGGATTTTTACGATTTCATAATGCCTTATTTTCATGAAGTTTACTATAAATTATTTGATGGTTATCTTCATAAAACCCTTTTCTTTTAAAATTTCATGGAATTTTGTGAAAATAAACTTATTATGAAAAGAAATGTTATTTTCTTCAAGAATTCATTTCAAGTGTTTTATCAAAACCATATTCCATCTAAGATGATATTATTTCATATGTGTATGTTTCAAGTATAATTTATCTATGATTTACATGGTTTCAATTTTATTATGATGAAATTATATCCATTTGTTTTATATGGATTATGTGATGATGTTTATGAAACCCATTTTATTATTTGGGATAGGATGAATGATTTATGTTTATTTAGTGGCACACGTAAGAATGATTTCATTATGAGATTGGTGGGACATATATATCCCTCCAATTCATAGGGTAAATATTTATATATCATGATATAGACATGGATGGAATGGTAAGATAATCTAGTTCAGTGATACAGGACTGGAATGAGGAGTGAACTCGATTCAGAAAGGGACTTTGTCCACTAAGATGGTCTTAGCAGCAATGCCTTGGATACCATGGAAATCATTTCATGTGCTTAATGGGTTTCCAAAATTACATGTTTTATTCCCATGGTATTTTATAATTATCGATGTTCCATTATGATATATTCCTTAACTAATTCAATGATTTATGTCTTTGCCCAAGATTTTGATTTTTAGATTTTATGTTCACATTTTTGCATTCAAATGTTTATTGATTGTTTTATGTTCATTATGTTTTCCATTACTGAGCATTTGTGCTCACCCTTTTTATGTTTTCTTTTCCCCAGGATATAAATAAATGTTTTAGGTAAGAAAACTAGAAGGGGAAGATCTTTATGGGAGATGTTGAAGATCTTTCACCATGATTAGAAGATTACATTCTGAGTTTCCAATGACTCTAAACTAATATGGTCTTTGGGTGTCGTTTTTTGTCCTGTATTAGGTATTCCTCAAATGTAATGTAATTTCCATGTACTTAAGATTTGGGTCACTACAGATGGTATCAGAGTGAAGGTTTTGTTAAACATTGTAAACTAGGATGCAAAATCTTTAGTGAAATCCCTAGAGATATTTATAAGGTATATCTAGGGATGTCCCTAAGGATTTGTATATATATAGTTTATAGTCCTAGAATTACGGTAACCATCCTATAATTTAAGCTAATATGTTAGATATTGACGGTACTCCACCTTTATTATCTATTTTTCCCTAGCAAGTTTTTTTCCTCTCACACTATTTTTTTGGGTTCTAGAAAATGGAATGAAATTGGAAGATTCACGATAATTTAGGATATGATGGAAAATGGAATAATATTATTCATGAGAAACCAAATTAAATGGGATTTGGAATTCCAAACATCGTAATTATGCCTAATCATCAATCTCATAATATGATCAATAATCTCAACTTTGGTAAGTTTCCCGACTCAGTTAATAAGAGAATGATGGTGTTTGATGATGATCATAGAGGAATGAATGTTCAATTTCTCTCATGTAAACCATGTGGGAAGATGCATCAAGGAATAATGTTTCAAATGAACTGGAAGATGCTTTGGGTGCAGAAAAGAAGGACTCAAATCCAGTAAGTTCAAAGGAAAAGGTACAGTTAATGCCATGGAGAAGGATAATGGTACTGCTATGACATCAACAATGATTAGATGTTTTAAATGCGGAATGTATGGGCATTATGCAAACCAATTCCCTAAGGGAAAATCTCATGACGATAATCAACATGATCATATGGATAGTATTTATGTGGATGATGATGAGGAGACTACAAATTATATATGAGATGAAAGAAGTGCTGAAGCTTGGTCAATGGTTTAATAAGGTAGTCGAATGATTGTATGTTTATCAAGAGTTATACTGTATAGGTAATTTAATGGTACTATAGAATAATGAAACATCTAAGGATTGTTACACTATTTTTTTGCTATATTATTTGAAAGTATACATTGAATGGTACTAGTAATAATGAAAGGTTAATCAGATATTTTTGGAAATAAGACGATATGCTCATAATGAAGGGATAAAGAGAAAATGAAATTTTGATAGTATTCATGAGATCATTACTGATATAAGGACAAATTGATATCATTGTTTGAGTATATAGAAATTTTGGAAATTTGGTATGTGGAATGAGTTAACATTTGACAGAATTCACGTTTTCACTAAGGTTATATGGTAATTTATTTTTCAAGAGAATAAATGATTAAGGTATTCACATATTTGGAATGAGATCAACAAGATATATCTTATGATATATGGGGGCTAAATGAGGGTATTCACTTGCTTGTTATGTGACCTTTTCCGTAATCATTTTCTTTATACTATGAGATTGGACAGATTTATTTTTGAAAAGCCTAATGATTGCAATGGATTATGTTAGACATCAGACAGTATTGTTTAAGGATAGAACTGGTTTTTTGATATTATTACTTGAATGTTATAATAGTATAGTTTTAGAAAAAGGAAAACCCATAGGACGAGCGACAACCGGTCTCTTCAGACAACGATATGGGAATCAAACCCACAACTTAAGTGCGACATGCCTTTATCGTATCTCACTGGCCTATAGGAAGTCACTGGTTAGTAGAAACTAGTTTTAATATATTATGAAGTATGATATATGAAGTATAGGTCCATTTTAGAAACCATATACGATTAATCTAACTATAGATGGACTTATGTATATTTTATAACATTGGCTAACCTTATGTTTGAGACATATTGAATGACCTATCATTCTATCACATGATCTTCTAACACTTCAAAGAAGAATAATTCAACATTATTTCTTTAAGAGATGAAGTGGAAATTATTCAAGGCATAAACAATAGTGAGATTGTACCAAAATAAAGCAAGTATTTCTTTTAATTCCAAAAATATTCAACATTATGGAAATGATCATGAAAACCAAAAATGTCATCCTAATGCCCTCATATCTAATGAATCAGATGGTACCTAAGATCATCACAAATTTATGGCTTTGTGACTGTTGGCATTATTATATCCATGTCCTCTACCACTCTTTATCAGAACATAATGGTTAGATTTCACTTACATATCCATATTTTCACCTATGTTATCCTATGTGGAAACCCAGTGATTTGATAATTTGGGTAACTATTGAATTTCATAATTTAGTTTTTAAAGATAAGTTTTGGTATTCCTTTTTATGATGTGGGTTTCTATGAAAGAAACTCTTATGTAATAATCCATTTATTACCACGGCGAATTCCGAAGGAGAAATTAATTTTAAGGGGGGAATAATGTAACACCCCGAGATTTAATGAGATTTATTATTTTAAATTTCTTTCATATATTCTATTGTATGCTACGACAAGATTATCTTGCGCTATATGGAAGACCATATTAGCTTGCAGTATATGCAACACTATTCTTGGATCGTGTTACATATAATTCCTAGTTCGTTTCATAGTAGATATATTACGCAACATTGAGTGCATATATATATATATATATATATATTCAATGTATAAATGAAATATGTTTGGATTATATTATACACAACAACAATGGTGTCTTTCACTACATGAAACCCTGACTTGGCTTACAATACACGCACTTGGGACATTCCACAATAGCGTGTGTTGTACACAATACTGAGTTTCACTAAACAATGTTATGTTATTAAAATATTATATAAACTAGTTTTTATGAATAGTAATACAAACTTATTAATTTTTTTTTATTTTTATCTTTCAAAATGGTATTAATTTTTAGATTCGAAATATCAAAATTATCCTAGGGTAAATTTTTGGTATTTTTCTGAAAAAAATCAATTTTTTATGAATAGTGAAAACACTGGGTTACTATTTAAAACCAGACTTTTTATTTTATTTAAATTTAAGTTAGGTAAAAAATTATACATAATACCTATATAAGATCAATGTAATTCATTGGAGTTATTTTATAATATTTTACATATATAATTTTTTTTTGAACTTTTCACCGTCTTTTACCCACCTCCTAAGAGAATATGAAAATTTTCATAAAACATAATTTTACCACTTTAGTGAGTGGAATTTCAAAACTCTGAGATACATGGTTAATATAAAGGAGTAAAATGTGCTTCAAAATGATGCATATAATTTTTGATTAATAGAATCTTTTTTCTTTTATTTACCACGGTTAATATTAAATAGGGTAATTATGGGTAGAAATGTTTTTATTATTACCCTAACCCATGTTATAATTCTATTGGATAAGTATAATTAGACCTGACACCACCGTAGAAATATAATATTATCATTTAGGTCTACATAAATTATATTAGGACATTTATTAATATTTTATTTAAAAAATAGTTAAAATAGTTAAAATCAAATATTAATACATAAAAAATTTTAATATTGGGTAACACATAAAAAAATTCAACTATAAATATTCATTATAAAGATAATATGATTTCCAACCTAATGGTATTTTATTTATAATTTTTATACATTATATAATTTATTTTATTTATGACACAATGGTGATGCAGTAATTACATAAATAATAAAATATTAAAATAATCGATATTATAAATACCCAAATAAATGTAATTTGAGACATTTTATGAATTCCACTAATTTTATAAGTTAATATGGCATGTTAGTATTGATTTAATTTTCCTGTTTCGAACTAATCATTCTTTTATGATTTTCCCAAAAATCAATTACCAAATAGTGTCAAAATTTACATAAAATTGTTTTTGAAACAAATATTATATTATTAATTGTTATAATATTCCTAAAAATATGTGGTTCAGTCAAATGACTTAGATAAGGTTATATATATTAATAATGAACAATATGGGGTTATTTTGGCTTTTTATAGTAAGTTTATTTACAATATAGTGTAATAAAACAAAAGACATGGTTAAAGTTAAATTATTTAAGGTAGAGTTAAATCTAAATGATAAGGAAAAAATAGTAACCTAAATTTCTCTAAAACCTATTGGATGAAAATATTTTGACCCATCCCTACATTTTCTTCGAAATAAATCGATTTGGAGCTATTATAAATCAAATATGAATTTATTATAAAATAATATTTTTGGTTTTTCAAAGGTGCCCCTCTCCTCCTTTATAAAAAGGGCACCCCTTCCCTCTTCACTTCACAGCCGTTTGAGCATTGAATCTCGGAAAAACCCTGACCATTTCTCTTCTCCACTTCCCTAGAAACATTCTGGTGTTTCTGGTCTTCTCAAAAGTCCAACTCTACTTTCTTAAGAGGAAGCTTAAAGGAGGTGCGTCGAAGAACAAATAATGTCTTCTTCTGATTCTTTCATGTTTCTTTCTTCTTCTACTTCCTCTTATATAATTGTTTCATTATAAATTAATAACATAAGTATTAATTATATACTGTTATGTTTTTACAAATATTAAAGAACCCTATTTCACCTTTAATCCATCCTACGGATATTGAAATCACCGTGCATGTGTACGTACGGAATACCGTCTCCATGCCGTGGTGTAATCATTTTTTCCACCAGCACCTTACTTGGATGGGTATAATGGTGTAAATAATAACTACATATAACTATTATAACATCATAATGATTATGTTATATTATTTCATCCACTCCAATACCATTTAATAAATATCTGAATGATATCATCGCTCGTGCGTACGTACAAATTACTATCTCCACGACGCGATGAGATTCATTTTCCTTGTCAACATTTCAAGAATGATTATAAAGTATATATAATAAGTAAAAATGAAATATATGACATAATAATGCTACTGGATTTATGTATATATATATATATATGTATGTATTTCATCTACATAATTTCTTTCAATTCAATAAGGAAAAGAAAAAACAGTGTTCATGCGTACGTACAGCCTACCGTCTCCATGAACGGTGTATTTCTTTCCATTTATCAAGATATCATACATATATATGTATATGATGAATATATATTATATATAAATCATGTTTTATATTATTTAATTATGTAAATCAAGATATAAGTAATAATATCAGGAACAACAGGTCGAAACACGTACGATAAATGAAATGATTTTACCCAAAATGCTACATTAACATGGAATTTACAAAAGAATGGGTAATATAAAGTCATAAGTGTACCATAAATAATATCATAACAGTTAATATGATTCTTTAATAAGTCAATGGCATTATTTAAATAAATATAATTGAGTTTCGGATACATACAAAACATATCAGACAAAATTTAAGGGATAACTTTTCCAATCTCGTTTTCATCCGAGATTATTTATTCGTAAGTATTTACTAGGGTTATATTTATCATCCATGTACCTATATTATAAAAATGGTCTCATGTATTTTTAATGTCCTTTTTACCCATTTTTTACTTTTACTACATGGTATGTAAGGAATCATTCTTTTTATTACCATAAGAGGTACTTTTTGGATTTTCCGACAAAAATACGAGAAGAAAGTTTTCTTTAACTTATATGGCATGAATGTATTTTTAAAGTTTCATAATGCCTTATTTTCATGAAGTTTACTATACAATATTTCATGGTTATTTTCAACAAAAACCTTTTCTTTTAATATTTCATTCAATTTTGTGAAAATAAAATGTTTATGAAAATAAAGGATATTTTGTCAAATATTCATTTCATGTGTTTTATCAAAACCATTTTCCATCTAAGATGACATTATTTCATATGTGTATGTTTCATGTATAATTTCTATATGATTTAAATGTTTTAAAATTTCTTTTGATTAAATGATATCCCTTTGATTTATATGGATTATGTGATGATGTTTATGAAACCCATTTTATTATTTCAGTTATGCTGAATGATTTATGTTTATTTTGTGGCACAAGTAAGAATGATTTAATTATGAGATGGGTGGGACCCATATCTCCCTCCAATTAATTGGGTAATTATTTATATCTCATGATATAGACATTTATTTAATGGTAAGTTAATCTGGTTCAGTGATAGAGGACTGGAATGAGGAGTGAATTTCATTCAGAAAGGGACTTTGTCCACTAAGATGGTCTTGGCAGCAATGCCTTGTCTACTATGGAAATCTTATCATGGGCTTAATGGTTTTCCCCAATTACATGTTTTATTGCCATACTATTTTATCATGGTTGATATTCCATTCTGATATATGCCTTACGTACTTCCATGATTTATGTCATTCCCCAAGATTTTGATGTTTAGATTTTATTTTCAAGTTTTTGCATTCAAATGTTTATGGATTGTTTTATGTTCTCTATGTTTACCTTTAATGAGCATTTTATCTCATCCTTTTTATGTTTTTTCCCTAGGATATAAAGAAAGGTTTTAGGTAAGAAAACCAAAAAGGCAAGATCTTTATAGGAGATGTTGATGATCTTTCACCGTGATTAGATGATTAAGTTTCGTGTTTCCAAAGACACTATACTAATACGGTCTTTGGGCGTCTATTTTTTCTTTGTATTATGTATTCCACAAAATTAATGTAATTTCCATGTACATCAAGATTTGGGTATCTATAAATTTAATTAAATATAACAGAATTTGGACATACGTAGATATTATTAATCTCGGATAAGGAATATTAAAAATACATGTAAAACCAAGATAAATGGTAAGCATGTAAATTTCCCTAGAGTAAGAAAATAATATTTTGGGAAAAAGTGTTTGTGATTTTAAAAAAAATGGAATGGAAAAGTAATATGATAGATTTATTGACATAACAATCCCCCCCTTTTTTTAAATAACAAATAATTTGTTGAAAAAAAATATTATGTAATGAATTCATACCAATAAATAATTATCTCCCTTATATTTGGATTGTTTTTAATACAATTAACCCCCCCTCAGGTTATGTCACCATAAGGATCATATTAATTGTATTATGATGGTGTCTTTAAAAAATAAATTTATAGTGAAATTATTATTTATTTTATTCTCCCTATTAAATATCGAATTTCTTCTTTGGATAATATCCCCCTTAATATGATATTAAATTTAAAATTTTCTCCACATATCATATTTTTAAAATGGGATGGAGGAAAAAATTTGGTACCAGAATGGTTAGAAAATGATGAAAACGAAAAAATGTATAACAATTAAATTTCATTAACATTGAAATAATTAATTTAGTACAAAAAATTATTGGAGTGGTAATATAATAAATCATCATTCTTCTTATCAGGAAAAATATTTGGGAGGATGGACTTCATCTTCTTTATCTCCTTACGATCTTATTGGTACTTATTGAGTATGTATTCTTGATCCTGGTTATTCTATTCAAGGGTTTAAATCCTTTATAATTTTGTGTTGATCGCTTTATCTTGGGCCATAAAATTTTCTATTAACAGTTCTCTAGATTCTCTTTCTCTATTTATACTATGGTAAACTAAATTGAGTTTTCAATTAACATATTTGTCATCTTGGATTTTGGCAGCTTTCCCCCGATTCATCCTCTCAAGAAAGATTCTCGATACATTAATTGGATTTGTTAAATGATTGGTTAACTAAATCCATATAATCAAAAAAATTATGATCAACAATAATAGACTTTTCCCAGTTTTCTATTTTATTTGAGGAATTCCACTGGGATTCTTAATTGGTCAAGAAATATTTGAGGTCAACTTCTACCTTGATGTGCATCTCCATTATAATATTTCTAGATTCTATTTCTGAATGGATTGACTGTTGAATCATCTGGGACCTTGTTTCATTATATAGGAATAACAAAATTGAATCTAAATGATTTTTCATAGACTGTTCAAAAATAATTTTCCTTAGATGTGGAAAATAGAGCGTTTGAGGAATCTGTTTCTGCTAGAGTATTCATATGACTTTAGGAATTTTTCAATCAGATGATATAGCTACAACATTCTATGGTGAATCATGATGGACTAATTTTCATTTAGTAATTATCTATTCAACAACATTATCAACCTCAATTCCTTGTTCTCTAACATTATCTTCAACTTATTCTTCCTAAATAATATTATCATTATCTTCATATTCATCATCAGAATGTATTTTTTTACCTTCTTCTTCTTTAGAAAGTTTTTTATCCTCTTTTGATGTTATTTTCGTATATAATGATTGTGATGTTTTTATTGAATGTTCATAATAAAGAATATCTTTCTTATGATACTCCCCAACCATATTTCTAAAGTCTTTATTTTTTTTCTTCTTTTTATTTTTCTTATTGATGAATTTGTTTCTTTTTCAACAAACTATTCTGGAAGTGAAGAATCATTCAACAAGGCTTCTGATACCTGAATCTATTCTGAATCATTATCAACAACTTTTAACAATGAATATACAACCTTATCCACTAATTATTTTTCATTCTACTTTTCTCCTTTTATTTTCATTCACGATTTTTTGCTTCAACAATCATCAAGGCCTTAGCCTCCAGATGATCATTTTCAATGTCTGAATCACCTTCCTTTCTCTTCATCTGCTCGCTCCATTTAGAAAATAATTCATCACCATAAGTCTTTTAAATCTTTAGCTTAGGGGGTGCTGACATTGTTTCCACAATAGTTTTGGCTAGCTAGGCATCTGGCTCTATATCCTTTCATTTCATAGACGGTTCCGAAACAAAAAATTTCATAGTTTTATGCATATCATCCTTATCAAGAATATCATAAAACCCTCCAATGTTATTATTGAATGATATTTTCGTCCTTCATATCATATCATCACAGAGTAACAAAATCATGAAGTTTTTATCCGTTGAGGTGTAGGGGATTCAGAATGATTCTAAACACAATACTATAATCATAGTAATTATCTATAGATACATTATTATCTGAAACATTATGTTTACATTATTATTATTATTGATTTTCAAAAGGATATGCTCTACCTGATTTATCTTCTTTAGGTTGACCAATAAATACAAGATAAGTATATTACCAATATTGTGTGAATCCATATCAACTTTCCATGGGGTAAGGAATCCATTCATCAACAATTCCACAAACCCAATGTTTGTTGAGAGTTGTGATATTTTGGGATTCTTGACATTATCATGCCTAAGGCACTATATAGAATTTATATTCTCAAAAGATCATTCTTTATCATGAAAATGGTGTGATCATAAGATTTGCACACACTTATATATAATTTCATGGATGATAGTGGAAATATTGGAATATAAATAATAGGACTTCCCATATCCTCTACACATGATCATGTCCTTTCCACATTGTTCATATAACTGAACAGAATCATAATATTTTACTACAATGTCATATTATATCTGATTGGGAATATTTTTCTTGAATGTAAAAATGATTTTCAATCCAATCAAATTGATAATCTTAACAATCAATGATTTATATTTTGTGAAGAAATTCAGTTCCACTAACATTTCTCTGAGCATTACCAAATCATTTGATTCTATCTTAGACTAAGATTACATTAGAGTTTCAGGAGAAGGTTAAAGAGACATTTGGAATTTAAGGACACTTGAAAAAAGATAAAAAACTTGTTGTGAAGAAGAGTTTCGATGAAAAGGATTAGAGAACTGATGTGGGATGAGAACACTGGGTCCCATTGAATTAACAATGTGTAAATTGTTTATATTCCTGATTCAATATAATATTTGATATTAGTGAAAAATAATATAATGATTTGGATGAATTCCAAATAAGTTTTTATGTTTTATTATTATTTTTTGTTTTCAGAAATAAATAAATTTAAGGATAGTGAATTTTAATGGGTTTTTATAAAATAATATTGAAAATATAAATCAGAAAAAAAGAAATTATGAAGAAATAGGAAAGGAAATGTACCTACTAGATTTCTCAAAATGAATTTTCAATATTGATAAGGTTTTTTCTTGAAGAACATAGGTTCCAAAATGAATAATTAGGGAATGGAAGTATTTTAATGTAAAGAAATTTTTTATATTCAGAAAATTTTAGGTTCTGAAATTCATTTAAAAAATTATGTAATCCCTATATAAAAAGGAATACCATAATGTTAAGAGATATGTTTTAAAAAAAAGTTAATATGGATGATTACCAAACAATTAACATTCATAATTGTTTTTAATATATTCAAATATGTCTGAGGGTAAATATTTCTAAATTATTTTAGAAATGTGGACTTTCATTCTTATAAGTTGTAAAACAATATCTCCTTTATCAAATAAAACATTTAAAATTAATGCTTCTCCATGAAGTTCACTGTTACGTATACCTACAATTTCTTCTTGATCATTATCATTGAAAGTCTCTCTAACACATTCAATCTTAATTATATTATAAAATATGTTTCGATTACCAATCATGTTTTAAGAACATCCACTATCCATATACTATGTATTATTATTTGTACTTCCATTTTTTTAGAAAATAAAATAGTTACACTTTCGGAATCCAGGATTCTTTGATTCGAAATTGTTATTATGTTGAATCATAAGATCCTGAATTTATCTTGATGAATAAACATTACAAACACATTATAATTATATTTTATTTAATGAAACAATTTATCCCATTGTCCACCACATTGACACTTAGATAATAAATGATCACTTTGGGGAGAAATAGTTGTGACTAATAACTGATTTTGATTGAATATAACAAACCACAGAACTATAAAATTGAAGAAAATCTTGTGAATAAATTTTATCAAATTCATTCATTCAAGAAGTAAATTTTGAAAAAGGTTTAATTAAAGAAAATATTTCTAATTTTAGTATAATAACTAAATTATTATCCCCATAATCATTAGTCTTTGAATTAAAGTTAGTCTCTAAATATTTTTTCTTTGAAATGTTATTTTCAATATCCTCATAATTTTTTCCCTTTTTAGAATATATATTCACAATATTTTTGAATTTTTTTTTATAACCTTGGATTTTCAGATCAATATCATTTGAGATATCAGATAAATATTTTGTTAAAATAGAGATTCTAGATTTTCCACATCATGTTTCTTATTTATCTATCTATTTTCATTCTCATGTAAATTGGAGAGCCTAGATATATATTTATAACAAGCTTAATCATCACATTTTCCTATGGAATATTCTCCATCCAATGATTCATAATAAATTTCATTTGGGTAATATGAATTTATTGTAATATTTGTTAAATATTTATTTTTTTCTTCCTAATATATGAATCATTGTTTTTTAGTAAGAATTATGGCTATATGCCACATATTTTTCTATCCTGAAAATTCAATATTCGTAGATTCATTAAAAGAATCACCACCACTACCAGTCCATTTTTCATTAGTTTTTAAAAAATTCATATACATAGAAATGTAGAACTTCTTCATGTTTATTCTTGAATGCAAATCCTTCCATTATTTCTTTTTGAGAATATGGTATTCTGGTCTAATATGGTCTTCCCTCTTACATTCAAAACATGTAATTTTTGAATATTTCTTATCATTTTTATCTTTCTTATTGTATCTATATTTGAAAACATCCATTCCCAAAATCTTGTTCATACTTCAACACGATTGGAAAGTTAATTCTTATAATTATCTCTATCAAAAGAATCATATATAACAGTAGATTTTTTATCTTTTGATCTAATAAATCTTTTTTGACTCCTGTATTTCATATGATTTGATGTTGTAGAGAAAGAATCGATCCCATGACCATTATTTTTCTTATTGATCTAATCATCTCTATTCATACTAGTTTCATGATATAATTGTTTCTAAACTAATTTATATAGAGTGATGATTGAAAAATTCACATTCTCACAAATATTTTATCTTTTAGATTCCCAGTCAGTAGAAATTATTTTTATTGTATCATCCAAAATAATCTCATCATCATTTCCATTATCCCCCATAGATTGACGGCTATATATGTTAGTAATAATTTTGTTTTTGAAATTTATACATAGGTTCTCCATAATAAAAACAAAATACAATGATATTCAGCTCTAAGAATACCTCTCCTTGTTTTAATGACCTTTTATGTGCCAGTATGTATAGCTTCAAACTTTTTACAAATTCTATTAGAAGTATAAAATGAACAAATCTATATATATATATATTTCTAGTCATAGAACAAAACAAAGTATTCAATACCATAATGTATCGATGATACTATTTTTTTATAGTTTGGTGCATTTTCTTATTTACTTTAATGGAATATCGTATTCTCTAGTTAACAAAACAATGATATCAACATAGGTGTTGATAATGAAAGTCACCATCCTATCTCTCCAATATTCATATTCATTTCCATCTATGATTGTATTTATGGTATGGTTTAGATTGTCTATTAAAAGACCATTAATTCATATCATTATTAAAAGATTTTTTCCCACAAAAAGGATTAATATAAAATGATTATAAACAAATAATCTATAAAAAAATCATAAGAAAAACATGAATATTTAGAGTTAATAAGAAAAGGTTTATCCCGAAAAACTTATATAAAAGTATAAATTTGTTAGAGACTTCCCCTAATAAAAATTGTAGGATATAAATTAAGATATATATGCTCAATTAATACAGGGGTGGATTATAGGTTTTTTTTATTTTTATCCATAATATAATATATGTTTGTCGAAGTTAAAAAAGTTTGATTCACAAATCATCTTTATTTTTTAACTATGAAACTGACATTATAAGGATATGATAATATATATCCAATAATGAAACATAAGACATGTTTTAATAGAGAAAGACTCTAACTTAATGTGCACGTAATCTTATTTATTAGAGCATTCAAGTATAAAAAAGTATAAGAATGTATAATAATGTTACACTCTTTCTTTAACAAAATGGAGTGGAATAAAAAACATCTAACAAAGACATGTAAATAAGTAGAAAATATTTTAACACAAATGGGAGGGGTTCCATCAACCTTGGATAAGATCCATTTATATATACATTCAAGAAAGTATATCTTACCCACACAAGGGTAATCCCTTGATAAGAATATTATAATATATCTTATTATGCCCGCATGAACTCGATATCTATGGTGATCAAGAACCATTATATTATTATCTATGAAATCCCTTGAATTATTAGAAACAAGCACAATTTCACTATGAAGGATTAACAGGATGATCCCAACTTGAATATGTATTTCTAGAATTCGCACATGAAATGTTTGAACACTGATCTTGCATAGTATCAAAACATCAAGAACATCTCACTGTGAATCATAATCATAAAATAGATAAGGTGTTTATAGGAATAATTTCCAACAATTATCTCATCATCCAAAAATCATTTTTTCCATTAACTTCGAAGGGACATGGATAGGTTTCACTCAGCCAAAATCAAGATAAAAATCATATTGTACGACAACATTTCATTATAACCTTATAATGTGTATGAAAAAATAAAAATGTATGAAAAAATTATTAATATTTTTAAATGTAAAAATAAAAAAGGATATGATAATGGTGGACCAATATCATAAACAAGAATATGTAACATTAATGAATGAATAATCAAATACTAAATGTAGTGGAAAATGATATATTAATATGTTTATAGATAGAGTCAAGTAATATACAAATTTAGATTCTAGATTTGGATAGAAACATTGTCTTAATTTAGATAGAAATGGAGTCTTATTATATGTGGAAATGGAGTTCATATTTTAGAGAAAATGTATTATGAAACTATATAAAAATATAGTTCAGATTTCAGAGAAAATGGGGTTTGATTTTATATAAATATAGAGTGAAAAAATATAAGAACTTGAATTATGATATTCTGAAATATAAAAATCTTATAGTTCAATGAAATTGGAATCTAATTTTTTAATAATTTAAAATATTATTTTTGGGGAAATAGGAATCAAAAAATATGAGAACTCAGAATCAGAATTTTGTAAAACTCAGAGTTGAAATTTAGGGTGAAAAAGAGTCTGAAATCAGACAGAATTATTTTCTAAAAACACTGAAACTATGTTCTTGATAAACTTTAGTGTTTTGAGGTTTAGATGTTATTAAACTTAATGTAATTCAGTCTTATGTGAATATGATTATGCTTTAATTAAGATATTTAATAAAAACATAAAAAATCACGATAATGGATTAGCATGTAAATTTCATAGAGTAACAAAATAATCTTTATAAAAAAGTGTTTGTGATTTTAAAAACATAAATTAATGTAAAATAATAATATAGATTTATTGAAATAACATTACATTCAATTTTATTTCTATATGAATCCACCCCCAATGATATCTTTGTACTAGAACTCGTATTTTCAGACATAGAGTAATTTTTCTTATATCCACCAAATTTGGATTGATGTATGGATGAATTATCAGTACTACTCCCTATTCTAGAGTAGTAGATATGTTCATTCATTGATGGATGAAAATTTAATTGTGCATATTTTGATGAAATTGGTGTTTTCAGGTGAGATGTGGAATGTTCGTTCAATGGGGTAGATTATGGTAGTTGTTGATCATGGTAGGAAGGGAAAACGAGGATAATGTCTTTTAATTTCATGATACTCTACATTCCTTTTTATGGTTGTGATGTGATGGCCCATGTATATTCTGAAAATAGAAGATATAATAGTGTAATGAGGCACTAGCCTAGGTGTTTACATGTGTGATTTAAAATAAACATGCATTGGGTTAATGGTATATGTTGTTATAAAGAGATGGGAGGGAAATGATGTACATCATTGTGGTGGGAGAGAATCAAATCAGTGGGAAAAGAAGTGTGGGGGTCCTTTATCGATATGATTATTATTATGTTATTATTCATGGATTATATTATTTTCTGATCATGACTTTATGATGGTTTGATTGTAGGGGACTTTCATAGATGTTTCCTTTTATATCACGGGTAAATTTGTATGATTCATTCAAAGATTCACGATAGAAATTTGTTATTTGAATTAATATACATGTATGATCAACCAACAAATATAAAACAATTTTTATGTTTCAAGGAGGATTACATGGACTGTGATAGACATTACAAGCTGAGATATTTGGATTATTGAAATGTCTTTACATTATCTTTACATTGGGATATTTTATATTTGGATATTCTAATAGTACTTGTATTATTAAAACATCCATTGTGTGATGAGTTTTGGATTTATATTATATGAAATCATGGAGATACTTGTGCTTGATTAACCTGATCATTTGATATTATATTATTATAGAGGGAAGTGCATCCCATTTTATGATATATTTTTTCCAAGGTGACAGTCCGCTTCCGAGTGCTTAATGAATGATGGTCTTCAGGATCATTATATCACTCCCTTCGACATTGAATATTTTCTGAGAGTTAATACATTATATTAATCATGAATGTATTTTATGGTTGTGAAATCCATTAGTAGTCATTAAATTTTTGAATTTTTAATAACATTATTTTCATCAATGCATTGATGTTTCAAATGTGCTCTAACTATTGAACCATTACTGACAAACATGTCTTTATCTATTATAATATTATAATTTTATCATTAATAAATTTTACTATTCATTAATAATTTTTCAAAACTAATTTCTTGTTTTTTTATTTCATTATATTTATAAAATTTAATGATTCTTTTTAATTTTTATAATAAATACTAAATTATGACAATTAATGGAAAATAATTCACAATTATTTATATTTTTTATATTTAATTACATTTTCTATATTATAACTATTTCTAATATATTTTTATTAATGTATATTATATTTAATAATTTATAATAATTAATGATTACTCATTTTTAATTTTTATAAATACGTCATGTTAATTTTCATTCTTCATTTTAATTACCATGTAAAAGCAGTAAAATGTGTAAATCACCAAATTCATGAAAGATTTTTATTTTCAAAGGGAATCAATTTTATAATAATATATGTTTTAGAAATTTATTTCCTTATAATAATTTATAACATTAAAAAACTATTAATTTTTTATTTTTTTATTTTTTATATATTAGATTTGTTTTTTATTTCATCCTAATTTTCAATAACATATATTATTTTATACAAATGTATATAATTTATTAAATGCCATAATAAACAATGAATATTTATTTTCAAATTATTTTTATTTATAAATAACATAATATATATTTTTTATTTCATTCCAAAATATCATCTAATTAGTCTTACTAACTAATATTCTAGATTAATTTTCAGAATAATAAATATTTTATAATAATTAATTTATATTCATTTTTTAATCATATTTAGATAATGATATTTTTTGTATTGTTTTAATAAATATAACTAATATTTGAAATCCTTCCACTTTGGAGCCCGCGGGGGCTGGGTGAGTTGGTTCAAGGCGGTTGCGACCCATCATTGAGGTACTGGGTTCAAGTCCTCACAAAGGAAACACACACCATTTGTCAGCGAACCTCTCGTCCCCTCGACTCTATGGGAACTGGCCCAAGCCCAAAGGTTGTCCACCTTGGCCCTAACTGGGGGTGTGGGGCGCGCAGGTGGGCATGGCTAAGCCCTATACCTCATTACCCAACAATACATTTTTTTAGTTGGGCTTTGTATTAGTGGTAAGCACCCCGTAATACTACATGAAAAATGGGGGTTCAAACCCTATTGTGCATAGGTACTGTAGTAGTACTGTAGTGGTACTGTAGCAGCGGCGGCACTGTTGATCGGTGGGTACTGTAGCGGTGGCAGGGCACGATAGCGGCGGTGGTACTGCGCGGGTACTGTAGCAGCAGGGTTACTATTCACAGAATGGGAATTGGGCCAAATGTATGGGCCTACAGGCTATGTAATGGGTCTCCCACTACACAGTTTAAAGAGTTCTTTTCTTTGATTTATTAAAAAAAGAGGCTTCGACCCCAACCTTTAAAAAAATGAAATCCCTCCACTTTGGAATGTGTTAGTGAGATAACTATAGCCTAAGAAACCATTACAATCAGGAAATTTTCATAGTCATGTGAACATGGACACATAGTGATGAGGTTATTCATCTTTTAAAATAGTAATTTTTTTAAAATGTTATTTTCTTTATCTAATAAAAAATTAATTTACAAATATTTTTATTATATATTTTTATTATATTTTCTTTAATTTGAAACAAATATGTTAGTTTATATAAATTTTAAAATTGTATATTACTTATTAATAATTAATGAATAATTATTTTTATATTATCATCCTTAATATTAATATATTTATAATTTTAATCACCTTATTTTTTTCATATTATAACTAAAATTAATTATTTTATTTTTATTTTTAAAATATATATATGTCCAAAATAATTACTGAGTTTTTTAATATAACTTATTTTAAATACATTATATGGTGATTATTATTTTTAATTATTATATTATATGAAAGTGTTGTTGTTCTAAGGGATTTGCAGTCATGAAGGGATTTAACTTTTATAATCATTTATCTTTTCAAATGTAATTTTTTACTAAAATAAAATAAATAATGTTTGTTATTATATTAAATTTTTATTTATATATATTTTCTATATTTTTATTAACTTTTGTTAACATGTAGTATTTTATATTAATTTAATAAATTATTATAATTTATAATATTGAATACAATTCATTTTTAAATTACTAATAATGAATATTTAAATTTTAAATATTTTATGAATTTCATAAATATTAAATAGTATTAACAATAATTTAATAAATATATGTTAATGTAGAATGATATAATAATTTATGAAAATATAGTTCTAAATAATATTACTTATATTATGAAAAAAGTATTCTTATTTTTTAAAATAAGATTTTTATAATTTGAAAAATAGTTGTTGTCATGAAGGTATTGAAATCATGAAAGCATTACAGTGATGAAAATTTTTTATCCATTAATAAATTCAGCTATTTTAACTATACATATATAAATTTAAAATTTTATACTATTGAATAATTATTATTATATATTCATTTTCTTTTTTTACTATTTATATCATATTGTTTATCTTTTTATTGTTTTCTTTTATTTTTGTCTAATGTTACATTTAATAAAGTATTTTGGATTAATTCTCATAATTTTATCTATTTTATAATAAATACTGACTATTAATATTTATTTTTAATTTTCCATAATAAATTATTTATATTTTTAATGTTTTTTATGATTTTAACTAGTATGAAAAACAATTTTAGTTGGGAAATCATTTTATCATTTACTATTATAGACTTATTAATTTAGATATTATAATATTTAATAATTTATTGTAATATTATTAATAATTAAAAAAACATTAACAAATAAATTCATATCCAGAGAAACTATAAAACCTACTATATTATTTATATAATAATAATAATCTATTATAAAAATATTAATACTCTAATTTAATATAGAAATTAATATTACCAGATGGGAACATAATTAATGTCTTATATATAAAATTAACTTACAACTTATACTATTAAAAAAATTATATAATTTATTACTATTAATTACAATTATAAAATAACTCTAATCTAATGATTTTATCACACATAGTTGATCTACAACCATGATATATATCACTAGAATGGATTGGATGATTTTATTGGGAAATATATAGTTTGGGAGAATTCGAATGGGAGTCTGGGGTGACATATATTAGTAGTTTTTTTTACGAGAAATCTCCTCCGAAATTTTACGTCATTTGAGAAATTTACAATATGTGTTTCATATGTACATAGAAACATGTTAATTTATATTGTGATGGACTTGAAACCCATCATAATACATACCCACTATAAATAATTGTCATGTTTTCCAGGAAAATTTTTTTAATGGGAATATGTATCCCAAATAGAAATTTTGTAATACTAATTTCGATATATTAGAAAAATTGTCACAAATTATGCTTTCATTAGAGTGTAATATTCTATAGAAATAGTACTTATTTCATATATATATTATTTTCTTGAAACACTTGTTTGGATGATAATTATCTTCCATCATAAATAATTCTTTCATGAAATAGTAATATAAGACAAAAAGATGAATTCTGGAGTAAAAAACTAGTTACAGCCAATAGATGTCAATATATATCCAAATCATATGCAATATACTATTGGTACATCAAAAAAGCATTTTGGTCAATTTTGTTTTCACTAGGAATTAGATTTCATTATAAAAGACTAGTTGATAGTGAATATTTGTTAGATAATTTTCTGTGTTTTTCAATTAATTGCTTATTTTGATGTGAATAATTACTTAAAATTGATGTTTGATGGCCTTAGGGCCATATATTAAAGAATGAAGGGTTTATTTTCATAGATTATTACCGGATGAAGTAGACACTGCTATAATAATAGCCTATGAAAATGGTTTGGAACTATTGGTATAGGTCCACAACCCATTTTTATAGCCTGTAGCAATGGTATGGAGAGACTTTGGGTGATTTGGCGTTATTATAGAACTATACCAATGATTTTATAAAAAATATTAGTATAGTGAATCAAAAATTAAATTCACAGTGTAGGTTTGAACCCGTGGCCTCTTCCTTATATTCTAAATACATAACCAATAACCTAATATGACTTTTGTGACAATATTTTTATAAATATATATATATATACATTCAAAAGTATTTTTTCCATTAATTACTTAATATTATTTTAAAAAATAATCCATAAAAAATAGAGGTACCTATTCCAATGGTTTTCAGAACTTTTAGTGTAGGTTCCTTGATATATTGAGCTATACCAATGGTTTTGGTGAACATTTTGGAATATGGTGGACCCATACCTTCGATTTTGACCTAAACTATTGGTATATGTACTAATTAGTGATTAATACCAACATTTTTGGAGAAACTGTTTGTATATGGTGTCTATAAGACACTTATACCAACCGTTTTGTTCAGAAACACTGGTTTAAGGAATCTCCGTGGTATTTATGAAAAGTTTTCTATAAAAACATTGGTATATAGTCTCTATAAGGTACCCATATCAATGGTTTTGTATGAACTATTGGTATATGTCTGTTTTTACAGCTTCTATTTCTTGTAGTGAGATTTCAAAGAGGTATGAGGACCAGGAGCCTTATCGCAATATTTTATGCATATTTTTACATGACATGTGACTGGAAGTCTCACTACTTTTATGTAGACAACAATTCATTAAAAATTAAATTTTCTATGACCCATATTAGCTGTCTAAGATGTGTCGGCCAAGGAAAATATATTTTATCATTAATAAATGATCTATTAGTCATTAATGATCTTGGTCATAACCAAATGTATAATTTTTATGATATTTTATTTTATAGGGGCATTAAAAATAAGAATTACATCCTACATGAAATTGGAATATATTTCATAGACACATATCACAATGTGATGATATTGAATATGGTTAGATGGATTAAGGCCGGAATGGTGTAGAATTATTGTGTTTCTTGAATGTTTTTTTCAAAATAGACAAATGTGGCATGACACTTCATACATCCCAAGACTTAATGTTTTTTATATTTGGCCCAATTATTATTAAAATAATTTTTTGGTACGTGTGGAATGATATATAATATGAGAAATTTTCTATTGGAAATTATTTTAATTGATGAATTTGATTCTTATCCTATTATTTCATCATTATTTATCTTAAAAAATTGTTATGCATTTAATATGTGACAAAAAATTATAATAGTCTATGGAACGTAGTGTTTCAAAGTGGACTATGGTATGTTCCTTAGTTATGTGTTAACCTTTGGTAAATATACATTATAAGGATGATAGCGGTGTAGTATTAGAAAAATTGGACATAGAGATAAGTATTTTTCTTAAGAGGCCACCATATAAAAATTGTATTCTAGTTTTGGCTCAGATTACATCCATGACTCTATATTCCATATATAGCCACACCAAACTATTTTATTACTATTTTTAAAAATAATTATTTTCATTAAAATATATTTATTAATACATGGAAAAAGTGGTTAAATTATGAAGTTTAACTTGTAAATTTTCATTTTTTTTATTTATAATATGATTGGTTGATGGTGATGGGTAGGAATATCATGATAAACATGGTCATGAGAGGTAACATGAAAATGGGTTATTTTAATTACAATAATAGATAAAAATGGTATAATATATCTGTATGTGTTGGATGGTCATTCCATAAAGAATGAGGATTGATGATATGGAAGGGGATATGTGTAATGAGTTAGGTGTGCATTTCATACATGGATTCAATTTGATAAATTATTCTATAAGATAAATATCAAAAAAAACTATAGGTATATTCTGAAATATAATCACAATCATGTGAAAATTATATTTAATTAAATTGATTATGATCTTGGTTCTACAATAGGATAACAAATTACATACTTTTTAAGGATATGTTATATATTCTTAATGGATAAGTTGGGTATCATGGCAATTTTGTTGATGTTTAAGGATGAATAATTGTGAAAATAGTTCATAATGAATAAAAACTGACTAATGTGTGTATTATGTTAGGAATTCAAGAAAACATTGAGATGGGGACAAGCCTATTGTACATGTTGGGAGATATTCCAACAAATGATGAACTGTTATTTGTGTGATTAAATTTTGAAATATTATGGACTTGATAAAACTTAAGATAAATTTGATGGCTAGTTTTAGAAATAATGTATCATGGGGACATTGTGATGTTCGTTTGACATGTTGTATTTGGTGAATAATGGGGTTCAATCATCATATGATGTATGTAATTTGAGATATATTGGGATTATATTCTAAAAATATAATTTTTATTGCATGTTCATATACACTCATTCATTGGATGAAGCATGAATGATCATTCTTAAGTATAACTATCGTTATGAACTATATTATATTTAAATTTTATTATGTATTTATTCTATTTGTTTTTCATTTTTAACTATCTATATATATTTTTATATATTAAGGACAACATTGGTTTGGGCTAAATAGTTTTTGCAGAAAACTAATATAATAAATTCTAGCTCATTCATTTTCGAGAATTGATCAAGAATTTTAGTAGAAGTTGGTTAAAGGACGAATGATACTTGTTGTTATATAAATAATCGATGAAGTAAACATATAGTATGAGTTTGGGAGAGAATAAATTATTGAGGTTATTTTTTGTTTTAATTTTTTTATTGGTCAGGTTAATATATTATTTTCATAATAGAAATATTTTTTTTCTTCTATATTCATGTATCCACTAGATAGTGAATTATTTTATATTATCTGAAATTTTTAAAATTATTTTAAGTAATTATTAAGTGATTCTTTCAATATCTAGTTTATATTATATTGATTTATTATAATATATATAAGATACTTTTAAGGATGTTTATACCATAGGGTATAGTCTCACCCTGTATTAAGAATAAACATTCTCTATTAGTCAATCCCTCAAGTGTATTTTGTGGAACAAATATTAGTTTTATAATTCTTGTTCATTAGTTGTCTATGTTAGTTGGGATTAAATGTTAAGAAGTGTTATTAGGGAGGATTTTATCATATACAAAACAATTTATATTGAAGATGGTGCAGAACACTAGTCAGAACATTGGATAGATAATTTTATTTTACTTATACACAACCAGCAAGAGATAATGTCCATATCTGTAGGGGGTCACAATTGATATTCCATATTTTCATTATTATAATTATATTGATTATTATTTCCTCTAATGTTATGAATTTATGATTTATTGTTCTTCTTCTTGAACATAGGTGGATATTTTTAAAATTTGTGCTTCATATTGGGAATAAAGGTTTTTAGGACATGTTCATTCATACGTGTGATCGAAATACCTATTTTCATATAGAAAAAAGGTATGTGTTATTTAACAATAAAAATATCTTATTTTTGAAAAAGTATTTTTCAAGTGACATTATACTATGCTAATCATTAAAATTTATACATTCCTATTATGGATCGACATTGGATGATGCATTCATATTAACATGAATATCTCTTCAAAAATCAAGTATCTTTTAAAGTGAGTGGATGAATGCTTAATATTTTTACCCTAGTGTGTGTAGTTGATTTGGGTATGATATTTTTAATATATATGACTACCCTAGTTTAATTTTATTTGGAAATGAGTGATGCTAATGAAATTTGGATTGGAATATGGATTTTTTCCATTGGACATTGACCTATTTGCGATGTGGCATATAGACTAGGTGGGAGATCCTAGTGATGTTGAGATGTAACATAGTATATTGGTGTGTTGAGTTCCATAATTATGTAGTGTATTTTTTTAATATTATTTCAAATTAATTTTTATATATAATGGTAACTCAATATAGGTTTCATCATAGGTGTGTGTGTTCATTTAGTGGTGATAATCATGTTTATGAATAAAAATATAAAAAAACATCATGTGTGTGTCGTGTGGTCTTGTATTTGGTTAGTCATGGGGATTCCTAAATTCTTTGGAATGTTTAATTTCATGTGGTACGTACCATCCCACCCCTACTCATTGGATTGGGATGCAACAAGGGTATTAATATCCATAGGTTTAATCCCTAAGACACTAATGTATGATATTAAATTCAATGGGGATCATAAATAAATTAGAGTATGATTTTCCAAATAATGAAAAAATAACGAAATAATTATAAAAACAATAACAAACCATAAATTAGATTAATTAGTACTAAAATAATGTCCAATACAAAACCAAACCAACTGAATATATCAATGTAAAAAAAAGTTATTTTGACATAAACAAAGAAAAAAAATATGACAAATTCCAATGACACAAAACATTCCCAAAAATGATATAATCTCTAAATCTATAGTCCATTACAAATTTATCAAGAAGCATCAATAAAGAATTATGATACCGTGACTTTACTCGTTCCTTTAAAGATGAAATTTTGAAATATAAAATAGTTCCTAGTATTGTGGTCAGTATACACACAGTAGGATTTAGCCAACGGCTTCGTAAATTAGGCCACTAGGATAAATACTTTTTTCACATTTATAAAAAATGTATTAAAAAATAACATAATTTAATATTAATATCGAAATATTTTTCAATATAGTAAAAAAAGATTCTTTAAAACCTTTTTCAACTGTATCTGTTATACCCATTTAATAATTCCAATCTAACTCACATCTGTACATACATTCCCATATAAAAGTTTCATACTCATGAGAATTCTCTCATTGATCTAACAAGTCCTCACAATGTAACCAATATGATTTTCCATTATAACTATTTCATTTAGAACCAATTAAAATTTAAACTAGGCCTCATTAAATATATCATGAATGCACAACATCTCATCTACTCCAAAACCTTTCCAAAACATTTCACAGAAACCATTACCTTATTAAAAAAATTTATAAAAGATTTTCAATGAATAAAATACTTATTAAAATATTAAAATCATAATTTTAATAACATGAACCAAATAAACATTCCATAAAACTGTCCATGTTCAAAAAAATTCCATTAAAATAAAACAAAAGTGTTTTCTATCAAATAACTCACGAATTTAAAAAAATCATATAATTAAATAAATTTGAAGTCCAGAAATCAGGTTATAATAATGTTAAAATGAGAAAAAGTCCACTAACATCTCAAAAATTTTAAAAAATTATTAAATACATAGTTAGTTTGGATACCATGAATAAATATTCTAGTTCCCCATTTAGATCTTGTTCTCTTTAAAAAATTTGAAAATATATCATCATGAAATCAAAAAAATAACATGGATTTATCCCCAATGTATTGGGTCTATGTTTCTAAGATAGAAAATAAGAATAGATTTAAGGAAAATACAGAATAAAAAGAATTTACTGGTTAATACATATCTCCAACAAACATTGTATTCCCAAAAAAATTGTTTCTGATAAAAGAGAATCGCCTCTCAAGACATGGGAGGAAAATGAATTCATGTTAATGATTGTTTTTATGGAAAAATGATTTCTTATGAGGATATAAAGGGTTAGATCCGAAATATTCAGATCTATAAATTAGCTATGCATGTTTGGTGTCTATGTATAGGAAACCTCTGCACAAGCTACTTTATCAATTCACTTATCATATAATAGGGTCACACAATCAGACAATCCTTTTGAGAAGCATGAGTTTCCTCACTATCAGATATTTCATCAATTATCTTGGGATTAATCACATTTTAGAAAACATATAAACTAACTATAAACATGGATAATGATCTCCCATTTCCTATCCACATTTTCATATAAATTTTTTATGGTTTCAACTAATCATTTTTACACAGTTAACCTCTATAAATTCTTCAAAATTATTTCAAAACTCAAAGGATAATATTGAAACATAACCAAAATATTATATATACAAAAAATTTAAAAAATAATGGGTCATGTATCTAAAATTTTGGGTGATTAATTTTCCCTTACATTGTAATTTGAATCATAAAAATACGAATACTATCACATAAATAGAAGTGTTTGAGGCATTAGTCCGACATTTCTTTTTCAAACACACTTGTTTATTTGTAAATATAAACATGCTGGAATAAAACCATCACTAATCTAATGCCCTTTCCATAAAATATATTTTCAAGCCTATCAACATTTTATACGATCACATAATCTAACATAGGATCATAATAATGGTCAACATGATCCCGTAAAATAACTTTTTTAGGATCAGGTTGACACTTATTCAATTGAGATACATGAAAATTAACATTCAATGAACTGAGCATTTATGGAAAATCCAGTTGAAATACCACCACACCAACTAATTCCAGTAACTCAAAAGGGACTATGTATTTAATATATTATATACCTTATTTACCATAATGATGATTCTAAATCCTTTAATGGATTCTAAAAAACATAATATTACAGAAGTCAAATGACAATGGTAATAAAAATGACTGGCTTAAAATTTTTGTTGAATCTAGCCCATCTCCATCCTCTTTTGAATCATTTGAATATATTAAATTTATTTTTCACATGTCTTGGCATCTCATGGGAAGTGAAAATGTGTCCAACAAATAAAGTGAATAATAATATGAAAACCCATAATTTTTTTTAAAGTGAGGGTATATTTATAAAGGAATTATTACTATTATTGTATACTAATATGGCTAATAGTATGTGCTCCTCCCATGGGAAAAATATATATCACACAACCCTAATAAAGTCCTCTAATATTTGAATCATCCCATAATATTATCCATCCATGTTTGGAGGATACATCATGCTTATAATAAACTATATCTCAAGGTATTTTTGAATGTAATTAAAAAAATTTAGATGTAGACAAGGTGTATCTATAAGATTCAATCGAGACAAGAACAACATGCCTCTTTAAATCTTAGTAGATATATATTTTTAAAATTTCACCCATTGTATGGGATTCATGTATTGGGATTAAATGGTTTTTAATCATGATGCAATACATAATTACCTATATGGAATTATTCTTATGAAATACCCTTGAGATAATTATCATAAAATCCATGTTTATCTACTCTCATTTACCGATGAGAATTGGTAAATTATGAGGAATATCAACCGGTTAATTGTGATCTACCTATAACTACTAGATGGTGAGACAAATCAGAAGAAATTCCACCACCACCATTTTTCTTTCAAACCCACCAAATTATAGCACTAAATTTTCTAAACATATTTTCAATACCTAGATGAATACCAATTTAGAATGGTAGAATGAACTAAAAATTTGTTCCTCAATACTAAAATGTACCATGACATGATCTCTAAACCACACGACTAAAATTACATTTATATACCATCCCCATATGTAATTACCACCATTTCGTATTGACTTGATATAAACTTATTCAAAATTGGACATCTAATCCTCTTTCAAAAGATGAAACAAATCCTGAACGACCGAAAATTAGATGAAAACTACAACATAACCCTTGATAATAGAATCCAGGTGTATGTCTGCTAAAAAAAATTAGTTTCCCGTAATAAAAATATTCTTTAGAAAAAAGACTATAAATAGATCTTGTTAGTATATTCTGCATCGAATTTCCGTTACCTGATTTATAAATAACGTTGAATTTGAACATTTTAATGTATTGAATCATTATTTTTTCTATTGATTCAAATATCATTGTGAGATTTTTGATAAACTATTATTATACATAAACAACATAAATTTATCACAAAAAAGATAATGGTGTGATCTATTAAAGTCATGGACTATAACAACTAATTCCAATTCATGATTTGGATAGTTCTTCTCACAAAACCATAACTATCGTAATCTATTATCAACAACATGATATCTTTACATGGGAACACATTACATCTCTCATCCTGATGCATAATATTATACTAAATATCCCTATGTATATTTTAGAAACATTAAAGAAAGTGTTTATCTAGGTATATATTTATTCTCTTGAAAGGAATATAACATTTCCCAATATACAATAGAAGAATGTGTTTTACTATCAATGTAATCATCGGTGATGAAAATCATGAAAATTCACATAAATACATTATGTAGTATCCCATAAGGACCCAAAATAAAATTTCTGAAAGTTATTATTTGGGGGTTTTCATGAGATAATAGCTTCTGTCATTTTAGGATCCATATAAAATAATTTTTAGAAATTTATTTTCCATGTAAACAAACATCATGTATAAAAAACAAAATTATATAACATAGAATATAGATCATTTTCTAAAAAGATATAAAACACTATTTCCAAGTGTTTATCATGGTATTCCTTTTTATACAATACACAATAATAGCATCAACAAACAGCACCACAAAAGAATCCATATACCATTGATATATTTCCTTCATCATTTCCATAATTTCATATGTTGCATTCATAAGACCAAATAGAATAATAAATAACTAACAATGGACATATTTTATTCTCAAATACTTATTCATAATATCCCACTTCTAAACCCACAATTGGTGATATCCTAAAAGGAATTATATTTTATATAAATACTAGGCTACCCCCAATTGATCAAATGGGTCATCAATGTGTGGGATAAGATAGCAAATCATTATTTCACATGGTTGAGAATAAATAAATCTAAATAAAACATAAAAGATCAATACATCGTATTCAATAATATAAGATGTGGTTCTCGTGGAGAAGTTCCTAGTTTGATGAAACCTTTACTTTCAAACACATTCAATTGATTCTTTGATTTCATCAATTCCTACAGTTATATCCAATAAAATAAAGAGAGATATAAATGGTACCCAATAGTAATTCAATAATATATTCAAATTCTATTTTGGGTGGAAACCCCATGAAATATTTAGGAAAAATATCAAGTAACTCATCCACTATGGATTTAAAATATCTATTCCTAGTTTCATCTATGGATTCCAAAGAAAAATATTGGAAACTAGTATGAGATAGTTCCAACCATCAGTATGAATTGTCCTAATATATGTGTATCATCCTCAAAATATTTTTTAAAGTTATAAATAGCATTATTTTAATATTTGAATCTCACTTTACATGAATAAAAATAAATATATACCTAATAGTTTATCATACAATTCATTCCTAGAATCAATTCATCGACATCTATCTATTTCATAGTGGTATGCAATACAATATTTGTCCCATTGATTGTTATGGAACATGCAAAAAAATTTAATGCTTAACACTGTTATTTCTTCAAAGATGAATAGATTTTCACAAAGGAATAAATTATTTAAACATGTAACACAACTAGATAAAAAAACAAGAGAAGCATTAATCTAATGGGAATCATCCATATAAAACAATGAATTCATGATATTAGAAATCAAAATAGTCCTAACTCTCATTGTCAATATTCCTAATTGAGCATCCATGTTCAATTTCTCAGCTACATACAATTTTTTACTCAATGCACCGTGATATTTATTACTCGGTTTAGATATCACTAGTTGAGGAGAAATGGTATTCCTAGAATCACAATGTCTCTATCGATTCTACTAGTGAGAGCTATTCTTCTATACGCATCCCATCCAAGAATAATATTTATGTAAAATCTAACTTTATATGGGTAATGGAAACACATTGAAAAAAATTCCTAGAATGTATTTTGGTTTAAGAGGAATGTTGAATGACCATGTAATATGATTATAAGATAAAAATCCACCTTGAGAATATGTGTCCCTTATCCTCCTGTATCAATATTTGTATTTACAAAAAGATTACATAAGAAAAAACATGCTTCCTCAAAACAAGTTTCCTTATATATATCATTTTACATCCATAAAACTATTTAATAATTAATTATAACCAATTATACAAATCATGAAACACTTATAGTGACTTTTTATATCCAATCCCGACTAAAAAATAGTACATTCAAGTATTTAGTTTTAGAACGTTCCATTTCATGGAAAATTAAATTCATATCATTAAATTCATAATCTAATAATTATATATTATACAACATCAAACTAGTGATGTTTTTTCTAGAAGTTATGAACAAGAAGGGATATAATTTTTTATTGAACAATTCTTCAAAATCCTCCCATGAAATTCCATAGTATAAATTATCATGGTATGCTAAATTCTAATTTAGGTGTGATAGATCATCCAAATTATATGTTACCATATTTACATTCATATTATATAGTGAGATATGGAAATAAAAAATTTCTATTCATCATATTTAACACCACTTATTCTTTTTTTTATCAGAATCACCCTGAAAGGTGGATGGATTATTGTTTTTGAAATGAATGGAATGATCCAAATTCCACATGTCATCCTATCAATTTCCTCTATCTGTGACCTATTAATTCATTGGAACACTTCAGAACTACCATTGGTTGAACTATGGATCTGGTGCGACAACATTCTCATTTGCCTCCTCCAGTTGGTTTCTATGGTGCCTAGATGATGTAATTCTATATAACCAAAACTTTCTATACTTAATCTCTCATGTTATAAAAATGAAGCTAATAAATGTAAAACATATGAAATTATACATATATATAAAACTATATTAATTATAAAAATATAATCTTTTAAAACGTTTTTAAAATACAACCATACTTTTTCAAAATCAATCCATTCTCTAATAAACTCCAAAAATCAAAAATTGTTTTTCTAAATTAGTAATCATTACATAGTATTGAATTACGCACCCCTTGTGGTTTAACATTAAATTAAATTGATGTTATGATATTATTATCAACTAAATGAATGATTATGAGGTGAAAACTCATAGAAGTCTCTCAGAACACTCATTTATGCTCTACATTTAATATTTCAACAATAACACTCTTTAATAGAATCCCATATCAGGGATTTAAAAATTAATACCCAATAATGGGTCAAACTAATCCTATTTATAGAATACCGAATCATTTCATTGGATTAATAAGTGTTACCTTCCATAGTTAAATTTCGAGGGACACCAAAACTAGGCAATAAATTCCAAGGTCCTAATAAAACATTTGTGGGGAGATTTTCCCTTTAATGGGAAAGAAACCTGTTCAATATAACTATAAATACCTAACATCTATATGATATATGGTTAGTGAATTTCAAGCGACTACAAAACAACAATAGATGAAAATATAATAGTACAATCAGATATAATGTGGTAAAAACAATCAAACCAAATGATCATATTAACCAATGAAACAAAATTTTAACTCCTAAACTAATAAAATCTCCAAATCAATATGGCCAATCCATGTAATTAGGATGAGTGAATATAAAACAAGGATAACTTTAAATTAAAATAATAATATCCTAGGTAAATAAAGAATAATACATATTTCATATTTATTAAATTTTTTGAATTAATAATTAATCTTAATATAAAGGGGTTGTTATGTTCGATAGTTTATCCGATACGCATCAACGAGTTTCTTTGAAATCTTACGTTTCACACTAATTATATAATATTATTATTTTAAATGGATGTTATCTCCCAAGTGTTTTATTGGAGGGAATGAAAAAAACTAACTACAGTATGATTATACATGTTTTTAAATGTATATACTTTTATCCAATAAAATTTAGAGGCTTAAAAGGTGAATGAATCTAATTTTAAGAATAATATACATTAAAATGTCGTTGTACCGCCTTTTAATAGTGTACCCCTTTTAAATATAGTATTGGTCACTTTAATAAATTCTATTTTACCATATATAATCCTTCTTTAGAATTTGGCATCAAAATTAACATTGTGTAAATTTTGGAAAAATTTCTGAAAAAGTTCATTTTTAATGAATAGTGAAAAATAATGTTTTTTAATTCAAAACTATGTTTTGATCTAATTTATTCATATGGATTGATTATCGATTTAATTGGTTTTAATTTTAATTAGAATATTTTTTTTACTAATTAATCTAATTTTGGTCAATAGAATTAATTTAACTTTGAAATTGGACTTAAACAAGTATCAATCTTTTGATAGTTATTATTTCTTAAAAACACACTATTTATTATCAATGGGAATTAATTTAAAATTAATTAATGCCATTTATATTTTTTGAATTTGGAATAATATACGTCATTTTTGGATTCAGAATATCAAATAAATCATAGGCTTATTTTTTGGTATTTTTCAAAAAAACATAAATTTTTGATGAATAGTGAATCCACTTAGTAGTAGTTAAAAAATATGAATTTTTCATTTAAATGAAATTTTACCACATCTGTGAATTGAATTTCAAAAATAAGATATAACTGGTTGTTATTTTTAAGTAATATGTGGTTTAATGAGATTAACATATTTTTTGGTGAATAGTAACTTTTGAATTTTTTTACTCTTGTTAAAGGTAAATAGGGTAATTCAAAGTAAAAAAAATATTATAATAATTTACAATTTACATAAAAATTTTCCAAACCATATTGGTTGAGTCATTTACGACCATGGGCATCCTTGGGTTGATTTTGGGACCCCATTTAGCCACTTGGGAGTGATAATGAAACATTAGTTTAATTAACATAATGTGATGGCTAAAATGAAAAAAACAAATATCTTTTAGTAAATTAATATTTAAAATGGGTTATATAAATTATATTTTCGACTATAAATATTCGTTGGAATGATAATAATATTTCCAAAATCATGGTATTTATTTATAATTTTTTGACATTGAATGTATTATATTAATTATGACACAATAATGATATAGTGTTTTCCTAATTAATAAATCATTTAATTAAATAATATTATTAATATTAAAATAACATTTAAAACCTATCCAATTTTTATTGGATGATTTTATTTTGACCACGAGTAATATTATCTTCGACTCTAATGTTTTTTGGTCCTTTAGAAACCAAATATCATTATATAATAAAATAATATTTCCACACTTTCTTAAAGAGCCCCTCACCCCCCTTATAAAAGGAGATCATTTCTAACCAATTTCTCGCACCACTCAAGCCTTTTGGCTCATCCAAACACTAACCAATTAAGCTCCCTACATCTCTCTCCTCAACCTAGAAGCCATACATTGGGCATAAGGAACTTCAAAAAACAATTTTTGTTCAAACCAAATGATATTACCCAAATTAAAGGTAACTATTTCTCTTAATTTCTTTTCTTTTATTGTACTTCTCTAACCCATAAATTTATTTTATTATTTATTTTATAAAAAAATCAATATAATCAATATACTAGGATGTTCTTATTAGAATTATTCAAACTACACTTACACACACCGACATCTAATGGGTGAAGAACATATTGTTTCTGTGGATGGTAAACTAACGCTTCACAAAATGATGATTATTCGATTATCTTCAACTGCCTCTCATGGTAGTAATTAAGATATAAATATATTTATATTTGATATATATTATGTTTATGTTTTATCTAGGCTTATTTATTTTCCATTTATATCATATCATTATGGTTTCCATTTTGTGTAAACATGATAATTTCATTTGAGGAAGTGCAGACTATCACCCCCTCAAAGTGATATGACTCGTTAATGCCATATGTGAGACATATAGAGGATATATATAATGATAATATGTCAAATATTATACTGTAATTATAATATACATTTGTATCATTATTTTTCAATTCCACTAAATTATTAAATATAAATGAATGTAGCGTTCATGTGTACGTATGACATACCATCTACATGAACGATGCATTTCATTTCTTATCTCCAAAATGTTACACACTATTATAAATACATATATATCATGGATATATAAGATGTATATAATATCTAAATAGTGAATATCATTCTGGATATAATGCACTATTGACTACATGGATAACTTGTAATTATAAGGTGTTCATTTTTGACTCAAGTATCAAATATCGACAAAACAAACGTTATTAACATAAATGATTACATAATGTTTATAACATGGTAATAAGAGATATAAATGGAATAATAAACATGAAAAAGGTTCTTAATCAAGTATAAATTAACATTAGTTAATTATTCAGGAGATTAAAGAACGATCAGGACAAGTCAGACACGATATAAGAGACTTCGTCTCAATGTACATTCATTGAGGAATATTTTGTTCTAATACACGAATTTCTTTTATACATTGTATAAACCTCTTTGAAATTTTATTTCATTCAAAGGGAATCATTTTATATGAAGTGGTTTATTAAAATAAAAAAAGGAATTTTTTATAAAGTATTCGGTGGCAATGACCTTTTTCTGCCGTCACGAGTATTATTTGATCTTTGTCTTCCCTACCAAGCAGAAGTGTTTTTTAAAGGGAACTAAATACCATATAGTCCTTACATATTTTTGTATTGAAAATGGTTTTTATAATGTATTTACTATGTCAATATATTTTAATGATATATTTTTATTGAAATGTGGAAATTTTATTTTCCCTTTATGTTTGTTTTATGTTATGATTAAGTTATAGTTATGGGGAATTGATTAAGTATACAGGTGGTTCCGTGATAAACTGAGGGCAGGTGATCCTAATATAGCTCTCCAATGAATTGGGTAATGTGACAGAGGTAAACATGGATGTTTCTCCTCAGAGATTTAGGGAATATACTATGATGGGTATTCCAATGTAACCCCATATGTAGCTGTGATAACTACAATGTAAGTATGTTATAGATGCCACAAGATTCCCATTTGATTTAGGATTTTTATGTTCTATTCATAAATCATATGATTTCATGATGTAAGTGAAATAGTTTATGTTTTTTATGAATATATGAACTAATGTTTTCATTCTTTGTTTTATAACCCTTACTGATCTTTTTATGCTCATCCCATGTTTTGAAAAGTTTTTCACATGACTTAAATTTGAATAGTGTCAAGGATGGGATCATGGAAAATCCATGCTGTCTAAAACATGGAATTAGACATGACTCTTTTTTTCAAGATTTATTATTTTATTAAGAAAATGGAAACTGAGTAGAAGTGGCTACTTTGTAATATTTTGAAAAGTAATAATTATGTCCTAATTCTATAAAACTCCAAACCTGAAATGATCTGCAATGTTAATTATTCTTTTAATTCAATATTATGTAATGTTTTAAGGATGAGTCTTTATAGTTGGAATCATAGGCCAGATTACATAAATTTAGGAGTTAGGGTATTTCTAAATTATTATATATAAACTAACTTATGTTAATATTTAAATAATATAGAATTTAGATATTACCATGTTGGTTTGCCTAAAATATTTCATTGTTTAAAAAAAATTTCAACATAGGAAACATGGAAGCTATTTTGGGATGACATCAGGAGGAAGGAAACCTTCCAAATCAGTAACTTGTGATGTTCGGAATCAGAAATGAACAGTTTGTCACAATGATGGCACAGTTGACTCATGCTATACATGGTGGTGGAATCCATGCACGAGATCATCCAGATCAACCACCGAGGAACATGTCAGTGGTGGAGCATTTCATGAGGCAACATCCCCCATCATTCATAGGATCTTCTGACCCGGTGCTAGGAGAAGGGTTTATTAAAGCACTGGAGAAAATTTTTGATGACATGGGGTTTTCATAACATCAAATGGTTAGTCTTATTGTTTACCATTTTGAATTTGAAGCAGGTCAGTGGTGATCGATGGGAAAAATTTCAGGGATAGTGAGGATATTGATTCTCTTGGATGGGATGAATTCAAAGGTATTATTCATAAGAAATATATTCCAAATGTTGTTCATCATAATATGAAAAACAAAATTCCTGAAATTGAGGTAGGAGGATGACTCAGTGGCTGATTATGAAGAAAAATTCACTCGACTGGAAAGATATGCTCTCAATTTAATATGAGATCCTGATAGTAAAATCAACAGTTTTTACTCAAGATTAAAGCCAATGTGTCGAATAGATTTAGCTTCTCGTGAGTTCAAAGGTTATGAAAAACTTGTTCATTTTGCGAAGAAGGTTTAAATAGAGATTGTTGATGATCAGGTGTTCACTGAAGAATAGCAGAATAAGAGGTCGAGGTGGTAGGAGAAAGGGATGAACTCTTTAAAAAAGTCTGATGGTAAGAAACTTACATATACAGTTTGTGATAATTGTGGTAAATAACAAGTTGGGGAATGTCTTTTGAATTCCGGTTAATTCTATAGATGTGGTAAAATGTGACATAAGGATCATAATTACACTGAAAAAGATCATGTTAATGGTAAGACAAAATCTAATTTACAGTCATTAAAATGTTCTAAGTGCAATGAAATGGGTCATTATGGAAATGTGTGTCCAAAAGAGAACTCAACATAAGGAAATAAGCCAGAATACAGGCAGAAAGGGCTGGTGAAATCCTTTGCAACTATTTCAGTAGATGTTGGGACATCAAATGAAGTTGTATCAAGTACCCTGTTTGTTTTTTCAGAATATTCCAATGTGTTGTTTGATTGAGGGTCTACGCACTATTTCATTTCTGAGAAGTTTTCTAGTAAATTGAGAACATCATCTCAAGATATGAAAGTGGAGCTTAAGGTAAAAACACCTGGAGGAAATGTTGTGACAAAAAGAAAACATTAGAATATTTTTTCCCTTGTGTACAGAAAAAATATTCCTAAAAACCTTATTATTTTGCCGCTAGTAGAGTTTAATGTTATTTTGGGTATAAATTGGATTTCTGTTTATCATGCTAGGATTGACTGCAAGGATAAAGTATTTTATTTTTAGAATGATTTTATGTTTTTTTATAATATTGAACCCTTGATTTTGATAACATATGAGGAAGCTGGGAAACTAGTAAAAGATAGAAATAAATGTTACCTTGCATATAATGTTGAAAAAAATGGAACTGTTCATATTAATGATGTACCTGTGGTAAATGAGTAACATTATGTTTTTACTGAAGATTTTTCTGGTATTATACCTGATCAGGAAGATGAATTTACTATTGAATTAGTTTATGATGCTAGGAAAATTTCAAAACCCCCTTATCAAATGACTCAAATTGAACTTTTAGTGTTGAAGAAGCAATTAAAGGAGTTATTAGATAAAAGTTTCATTTGACCTAGCACATCACCAAGGGGTGATCCAATATTATTTTTTAAAAATAAAGATGGTTCAATGATACTTTTCATTAATTATAGAGAATTTAATAACATTACTGTTAAGAAAAAATATCCTTTTCCCCATATCGATGATTTGTTTGTTCAGCTCTAGGGAGCTCAGAATTTTTTGAAGTTTGATTTGAGGTCAGGGTACAATCAGTGGAAAGTAAAGGAAACATAAATTCTAAATACTACATTTTGAACTATATGTGGAATAATTAATTTGCAGTTATTCCTTTTGGTTAAACCAATGAACCTGCTGTATTCATGGGTCTTATAAATAGAATATTCAATGAGTTCTTGGATAAGTTTGTGGTTGTGTTCAATGATGATATTTTGGTTTATTACAAAATTAAATAGGTACATGAAATTTATTTTGGGGATTTCATTCAAACCATCAAAGCAATGAAATTGTGTGGGTAATTCAACAAGTGTTTGTTTTGGTTGCAACCAATTTCATTCCATGGTCACATTGTTTTAAAAAATGGAATAATTGTTGATCTGGATAAAACAAAAGATGTTGAATAATGTTGAAGACCCGCAAGTATAATAGATATTCATAGTTTTCTGGGTATGGTAGGTTATTACCAGAGGTTGGATGAACATTTTGAATGGTTATCTACTACAATGACTATGTTAACTCAAAAATTTGTTATGTCATCTGGAAAAAAGAATGTGATGATTGTTTTCAAGAATTGAAAAGAAGATTGGAGAATGCTCCAGTTTTGGAACGGCCTTCTAGAAATGGTGAGTTCTTTATTTACAATGATGCTTTATTAAAAGGACTTGGATGTGTCCTTATGTAGAATGATCATGTAATTTCAAATGTTTTACGTCAGTTGAAACCAAATGAGTTAAATTACCATACCCATAATTTGGAATCGGCTGCTATTATTTTTTATTTTAAAATTTGGAGGCACAATTTTTATGGAGTTAAATGTGAAATATATACAGATCGCAAATGATAAAATTATATATACACGCAAAAATAATTGAACAAGAGACAGAGGAGATGGCCAGAATTAATCAAGGATTATTATTTTATGATCCATTACCATCTGGGAAAAGTAAAAAAAGTGGGTGATTCATTGAGTTGAAAAAGTAATTACTCATTAACCATGTTACATTTTCAAAAAGATCCTCTGGTTTTTAATTTGATAAACTATTTAATAGAAGTTGTTGGTGCAGAAAATGCTATTGTTTTGTATCAGGTTTCAGTGATATTATCTCTATCAGAAAGAATTAGGAAAGCACAGAAGGATGATAGTGAGTTACAAAAAAAGTTAGAGTTCATTCAAAAGGTAAGTTAGATGAATTTAACATTGATAATGATTGTGTTTTGAGATTTGGAATGAGATTATGTGTGCCTTGTGATTCATAGTTGAATAATGAGTTGTTATGTGAAGCTCATAGTTCCCTGTTTTTAGTTTATCCTGCCAGTACTAATATGTATAAAGATCTTCAGGAGTTTTACTAGTGGGGTGGAATGAAAATAAATATTTCTGATTTTGCTATGAAGTGTTTGACTTGTAAACAGGTTAATGAAGATTGGAGGTTACCTAAAGGGATGCCTCTACCTTTACCAATGCGAGGGTGGAAATGGGAAAATATATCCATGTACTTCATTTTCGGATTACCGAAGACATCTCAATGTAATAATGCAATCTGGGAAATTATTGATCGATTGACTAAATCTTCTCATTTCCTTTCTATTTGGGATACATTGTCTCTAGAACAACATTCCTGTTTATATGTTAAAGTGATATTCATGTTCTATAGAGTTCCCCTCTCCATTGTATTTGATCGTGATCCCAGGAGGACTTCTATCTTTTGGAAAGGCCTTCAGAAGTCATTGAGTACTAAATTAAATATTACTACATCTTTTCATCCTCAATTAGATGGGCAATAAGAATGAACAATTCCTAAATTGGAGGATATGTTACATTCTTACTTGATGGTTTATCATGGATGTTGGTACAAACATCATTGTTTGGTAGAATTATCATATAACAACAGTATTCATTCCAGTATACATATTGCTCCATTTGAGGCATTTTATGGAAAGCATTTTCAAACTCCATCTATTGGGCTGAGGTAGGTGAACAAATACTGATGGAACTAGAATTAGTTAATTAGATGGTAGAGAAATTTTCTTTGATTTAGAAGCACATGAGGTCAACTCAGACCATACAGAAAAGTTATGCATATAACTAGAGGAAGGATCTTTATTTTGAGGTAGGTGATCATGTATTTCTCAAATTTTCTCCTTGGAAAATTGTGATGCGTTTTGGTAATAATGGAAAGTTGAGCCAGAGGATCGTTGGACCTAATGAAATCCTAGAGAATGTTGGATAAATTGCATTCATATTGGATTTACCTCCATGTTTATCCTAGGAACATAATGTTTTTCATTTTTCGATTTTGAAAATTATATGCCAGATCCATCTCATGTTTTGAGTCCAGAGGTAGTTCAGTTGGAAGAGAATCTATCTTATGAAGATCAACCATCCAGATTCATGATAGAAGTGATAAAGTGTTTCTTAATAAGGTAATTCACTAGTTAGTGGTTTTGTGCAAAAACCATATAGTTGATGATTCAACGTGGGAATCTGAAAATGAATGAGGGATAAATACCCCCCCACTTATTTTGAGAAGTAAAATTGAAAGGATGAAATTTCAAAAGGGGGTAAGGATGTAGCACCCTAGGTAAATAAATAATAATAAATATTTCATATTTATTAAAAATTTTGGAATTAAACATTAATTTTAATCTAATGGGGTTTATATTTTCTATAGCATACCTGATACACAACAACATGATTCTTTGAAATATTACGTTGCACACTAATTATATGATATTATTATTTTAAATGGTAGTTAACTCCTAGCCATAGTATTGGTGGGAATGAACAAAAATAACTAAAATATGATTATTCTTGTTTATTAAATTAATTTACTTTTATCTAATGAATATTAGAGGCTTTACATGTGAATGAATCTAAATTTAAGCTTAATTTATGTTAAAAGGTTGATTTACTACCATTTAATGGAGAACCCTATTTAAATTTAGTATGATCACTTTAATATAATCTATTTGACCATATAAATTTATTTTTTAGATTGGGGCATAAAAATTTACTTTGTGTAAATTTTGGGAATTTTTTCGATAAAGTTCATTTAATAATGAATAGTGAAAAATATTTTATTTTAATTCAAAACTACGTTTTGATCTAATATATTTATATGAATAAATTATCATTTTAATTGGTTTTAAAGTTTAATTATAATATATTTTTACCAATTAATCCAATTTTGGTCGATGGAATTAATTTCACTTTGAAATTGGACTTCAACAAGTATCAATATTATGATAGTTATTGTTTCTTAAAAACAATCTATTTGTTTTATCAACGGGAATTAGTTTTAAAATAATTAATGCCAATTATATTTTCTGAATTTTTAAAAATATGCATTATTTCTGGATTCGGAATATCAAATAATGCTTAGACTAAATTTTTGGTATTTTTCTAAAAAACTTCAATTTTTGATGAATAGTGAAACCACTTATAGTAGTTAAAAAAACTAACTTTTTCATTTAAATGAAATTTTAAAACATCTGTGAATGAAATTTTGAAAATACAATAGAAATTGTTGTTATTAGTAAGTAAAATTTTGTTCAATAAGATGAAAATAATTTTTGATGAATAGTATCTTGTGACTTTTTTGTCGTGGTTAAAGGTAAATAGGTTAATTCAAAGTAAAAGGGATATTATAATAATTTCAAATTACGTTAAAACTTGTCCAAAAATTATTTTTGAGTCATTTACTACCATCTGCATCATTGAGTTGATTTTGGGACCCCATTGAGCCACATGGGAGTGTTAATGACATTATAGATTAAATAATTTAATGTAAAGGCAAAAATGAAAAATACAAATATATTATAGTAAATTAATTTTTACAATAGGTCATATAAATTATATATTAGAATATAAATATTCATTGGAATGAAAAAAATATTTACTAAATGATGTTATTTTTTATATTTTTTAGACATCTAATACATTAAATTAATAATGACACAATAATGATGCAGTGTTTACCTGATTAATAAATCATTTAATTAAATAAGATTATTAATATTAATGTAACATCCAAAACCTGATCAATTATTATTGGATGATTATATTTAGACCATGAGACATATTATCTTCTACTATAATTATTTTTTACTTTTATAAACCGAATAGAATTATATAATAAAATAATATTTTCACACTTTCCTAAATAGCCCCTCTTCTGCCTTATAAAAGTATACCATTTCTATCCAATTCCCCACACCACTAAATCCTTTTGTCTTATCCTTGCCTTTACCAATTATGCTCCCTAAATCCCTCTCCTCTACCTAGAATGCTTAATTTAGGCTGGAGGCACTTCAACAAACCATTTTTGTTCAAACCAAAGGAAGTTTATCCAAATTAAAGGTAACTGGTTCTCTTAACTTCTTTTCTTTTATTTTACTTCTCCAACCCCTATAATATTTTTATTCCTTTATTTTGTAACAAAATAAGTATCTTCAATATACAAGGATTTTTTTCTGAGAATAATTTTAACTACACTTACACACAACTCCATCTAATGGGTGAAGAACATACTGTTTTTGTGGATGGAAAACTAACGCCTCACAAAACGATAATTATTTGATTATCTCTTACCGCCTCTCATGGTGGACATTAAGATAGAATTTTATTTATATATGTTATGTATTATGTTTATGTTTTCATTATGCTTCTGCATTTTCCATTTATAGGATACTTTTATGGTTTCCATTATGTGTAAACATGATAATTTCATTTGAGGAAGTGCGGACTACCACCCCCTCAAAGTGATATGACTCGTTAATGACATATGTGAGACGTATAAAGGATATAAATAATGATATTATGAATTATATTATACTAGAATTATAAAATACCAATGTATCATTATGTTTCAATTCCATTAAAGCATGAAATAGAAATGAAATTAGCGTTCATGTGTACGTACGACTTACCGTCTCAATGAACGTTTCATTTCATTTCTTATCTCCAAAATGTTATGTACTGTTATAAAAACATATATATACTTGATATATATGATGTATATAATATCTAAATAGTTAATATAATTATGGATAAAATGTAATATTGACCACATATATAACATGTAATAATTAGTTGTTCATTTTTTTACTTAAGTATCAAATATCGACAAAAGGAACGTTATTAACTTAACTAATAACATAATGTTTATAACATTTTAATATGTTATATAAAAGCAATTATAAACATGAAAAAGGTTCATAAGAAAGTATTAAATAACTTTAGTTTATTATTCAATTGATTAATGAATGATCAGGTCAAGTCAGATAAGAGGTAATGGACTGTGTCTCAATCTATTTTCATTGAGGCATATTTTGTTATAATTAATGACTATCATTTATACGTTGTATAAACCTCTTTGACTTTTTATTTCATTCAAAGAGAATAATTTTATAAAAATCGATTTACTAAATTACAAAAAGAATGTTTTTTAACATATGCGGTGACAATGATCTTTTTCCACTGTCACGATTATTATTTGATCTTTCGCTTCCTTAACAAGCCGTAGTGTTTTTTAATGGAAAATAAATACAATATAATCATTACAAATTTTTCTGTTTAAAATGATTTTTATAATGGATTATTTATTTCAATATATTTTAATTATATATTGTGATTGAAATGTAGAAATTTTAAATTTCCCTTATGTTTGTTTTATGTTATGAATATTTTATGGTTCTAGGGCATTGTTTACATATACAGGTGGTTCAATGATAAACCTAGGGCGGGTGAGCCCGAGATAGCTCTCCAATGCATTGGGTAACGTGAGAGAGGTAAACATGGATGTTTCTCCTAAGAGATTTATGGAATATATTGTGATGGGCATTCCAAAGTAACCCCCGATGTAGTTGTGATAACTACAATGTAAGTATGTTATGGATGCCACAAGTTATCTTTATGATTTATGATTTCTATGTGTTATTTATAAATCTTATAATTTCATGAGGTAAGTAACGGAGTTTATGTTTTGTATTTATTTATGAACTAATGTTTTATTTCTTTGTTTTATAACCCTTAATGAGCTTTTTATCCTCATCCCATGTTTTCAAATGTTTATCACAGGACATAAATATGAATAGGGTCAAGAAAGGGATCATGGAGAAACCATGATATCTAAAACATGGAACTAGACATGTCTCTATTTTTTGATAGTTTTTATTTAATGAATATAATGGAAAATTTGTAGAAGTATCTACTTTGTAATATTTTGAAATGTAATAATTATGTTTTAATTCTTTAAAACTAGAAACTTGAAAAGATCCTCAATGCGAATTATTCGTTTAATTCAATATTATGTAATGTTTTATGTTCGAGTACTTATAAAAAGTGTCTTAATAGATTACATATGAAAATATAAAATGATTCCCTTGTAGGGGATATTTTTAATTTAGTAGGATATCCCCAATGACATCCTAACTCAACCCAATATGATATATATTTTTATAACCATTATATAAATTAGTTTACAATAATTAAAAATAGAGTATATCAAAAACAAAATTGTTTTACTTAAAATAATATGAAAAATCATTTAAAACCATTCTCAATCCCATTTGGCATAATCATTACCTAATTCCTCACATCCACACATATACACATGGTTTCCCAAGTTACTGTTCCATATTGATTAGGGTTCACTTGTTGATCTATCGTGTCATCAATGTTTATGCAATCCCAGGTTCTTTTAATCGTTAGTAATCTAGTATAAAGTAATATTTCAACTAGGCCTTGTAAAATAAAGCATGATTTCACAAAACCTTGTATTTCCAAAAAAATCCACAACCACACCAGGTAAACATTTTATTTCTTCTAAAAATATCAAAAAATATTTTCTATGTTTCAAAACCATTTTTTATTAAAAATCTTAAAATATGGAACAAAACACACTTTCTAAAAAAATATGTTATTTTAAAAAAATTCCATGAAAATATAACTAAAGTTGTTTAAATCCTATCAATTTTTTTTAAAACAATATTATTAAATTAAATAAATTTTGAATAAATCCATGAAGTTATAATCAATTGAAAATGAAAAATTACAAACATACCTATAAAACATTGGAGAAAACGAAGAACAACACAATAGTTTCAATAAATTGGATAAGATCATGTATACACAAACCAATATATTTTTACATTAAACCAATTAAATAAGACATCATCATAAAAACCAACAATGAACCTGTAACTATCCCTAGTAGATATGATATATGGTTCTTAGTGGTTGTAGGAGATCATATCTAAGGAAATTGATAAAGAATGACTATGTACCAATGTATCTTGATATAAAAATGAATTTTGATCTACTTAAACATTCACCCAGATCAATGGGAATCTTTTATTAGGCATATAGAGGAAAAATAATTCCTTTCATGGATATATTAGAGAAAAATGAGTAATTAAGGGGATAAAACGTTTAGAAAAAACAAGTTCTAACAATAAATTTTTCCACTATCTCAATGTGAATGGTTTCTCATGGGCTTGGACATAGTTTCTCTAAAATATGCACCAATTGTGTTCCAGCCTAGTTCTCACATTTTCCCATAACAAAGTTTCCTAAATATGGGTTAGAATTTCTACTAACTATGAACATATTGTAAATCCTCCAATGAATTCCAAAGAACCAATAAAACTCTAGAAATATAACACGATCATTATATATACTTAAAATACACAAATGAGGGGTCATGTACATTAAATTAGGAGGAGTATTACATGGTGTCTGATTATTTATAGGTCATATAATCTTGAGAATAATGATGTTTTATTTAATTAGGTGATCAATCCTAGAATTAAGGATTTGTAATAAATAGTGATTTAAGGTGAGTAGTGTAGTGGGGCAGCATTAGGTTTTATGCCTTCCAAGTATGAAATATGAATACCAATGGTGAATTTCAAGAATACATTTCAATTTCATGTTGGATTGTTTATAACCATTAAAAGTTGATTGAAATTTTCATAAATTATGTGTCATGTGGAATGATAATACCCATGTTTATCATTTGTAATGTATTTACTGTGATAGGTTATGGGTCTTTGGCCCTCGAAGAATATTGGTTTTTGTTGATGGTAATATTTCAGAAGATCATTGGGACACATAGATTGAGTTGTTATCAAATTTTGACTCATGTTGGGAATCTATTATTGGGGGACTACAATGACCATTGATTGCATGTGATTCTTTCATAATATTTGGATTTCCCCATTTTAGAAAGTTCATGTGTTGCAATTTGACATCCATTTTTTTCTTGGGCAGTTATTGGTAGTTGTATACTACCAATGGCTATAGATATCAATATTTTTCTTGACTAAAATTTGTTATGATGTGAGATTTCAATGGAATGATGAAAATGTAATGTTTATATAGTGATTAGATATTAGAAAATGGTTAAATTTTTTGACAAACCCTTTCAAGGATTAAAATTTTAAAAGGGTGATGAAACATAAATATAATTTTAGTTGTTATATCATGGACCTCTATGAGAATATAATGAAATGATTTGATTGATCAAAAATGGGGCATTTGTAAATGAATAGTTTGTGTGATAAATCCATTTTATATTTGTGATAAAATTGCCATGTTTTCTATTTTTTAGGACAAATTGATGTAAAAAACATACAAGAGCGATGAGTTATAAAATGTTAGGAAATTTTAAATATATTGACATGACTTTGGGTTATTGAGAAATTATAGGGGGATGATTTCATCAAATTAATTAATGGATATTGGGAGATTACTTAAATAATTATAATAATGTAATTGATGATTGATTGAAGTATTATAATAACCCATTGATTTACATATGGTTCATAAATATGAAAATCCCATGGTAATGAGACAGGTCCTGAATATTGAGAAAATTCTTTCAACACTATAGGTTTTATTGATAGATTATCAATAAGAATGGGATGTGATTAAGTGGGGATGACATAGTATTATTCTACCTAAGAGAAATTATAGATATTCAAAAAAATGAAGAAGTATTATTTGGGATCATGAGTGTTAGAATTCGTATAATAGTGTGTACTAATATTTATTATAATCATTTATTGGAGACAAGGTAAATTGAATGATAGGGAATAAACCATTTGGGGCATTAGAGTATAGTAATTATTTTGAGATATTATTTCTAAATTTTAATTATTGGAAAGATTATATACATAAAATCTATGTGTCTAATGATACATGGTGATACTAGTTGAAAATATTCCATGTTATATATGGTGAGGGGAAGAACCCAAAATGTTTATCATGTCATCATATTAATATTTTGTCACTATGTTTTTGAAACATACAAAAGTTGTACATTTAGATTAATTATAATTTTACAATTATGTTCGTGATATATGAAATAGATTATTCTAGTGACATTGTCCATGGTTCATCAATAATCATGGTATGCAGTCTTACATATACAATGAAATAAATCCTTCTGTTATAAAAATATTTACATGAGTAAATTTTTGTATTTTAATATGAATGTTCAGTTGATGATTGATAATGACTAAGAGTGTGGGATGATTTTGTGTCTACCTATTTTCATTTCCAATTTTTAGGAAATATATGTATTAAAAATGAACTAGTATAGTTAGTATTTGGGCATAATAATATATTCTTTGGAAGTAATTTTTTAGTTAATGGAAATGATTGAGGGTTTTTGAAAATATTTTTTTTGTTCAGTAACTGAGTATTGTGTTTCACACACAATAATGTTAAATAGTTTATATTATAATACATGCATACTTTTATGGAATAATAATCATGATGGGGGCATGGGTGAGATGGTCCAATGGTTTTAAATACTGGTTGTCACATGGGAGATTTTTCAGTATTATCCTAACTATTATGTTATATAAAATTAGATGATTCATCCAATCACAAAAAAAATTATTGATTAGGAGAGAATCACATGGATACATCATAGTTATTAGAATAATCTTGTTGGAGTGCTTAAAATGGTCCATTTTATTTTTGATTGATGTATAAAAATATAAACTATTATACAACAATAGTGGAATAAGAACAAGTCTGAATTTTATAGTTTTGATCCAGAATGAGTAGATCTGAGTATTTTAGTAATTTTTTTATAGAGGGTTAAAATATAGTGAATTAGGGTGATAAATATTTTATTATTTTTAAGGAATTATTTAATTTGAAATTTTTTTCCTAATGATAATAGTGAGAATCTAGTTACATGGTTGGGTCGAATCTGGTACATGGTATCAATATTATGGGAACTATTGTTTCATATAGAAAACATGTGGTCAATATATGGCACCACAAACTTGGTGAGACATATAGTTTCTATTTTTATTACTATGGTACTTATTTTTTCATTATTTTTTAAAAACATGATTAAAAAAATCATTGGATTTTTACCCTTAAACCCCACTCATGTTTCATTGGGATCACTTGGATAAATGCAAATGGTGTATCACAACTATTTACCACTTTCTATGTACACCCCTTTATATTGGGATCAATATATTTTTTTACATATATTTTTAGAGTTATTTTATTACATTTTATAACTCCCCACATCTTCCTATTATATATCTATTGAGTTTGGTTAATTTGGATTAGTTATTTGATGCAGATTAAAATTATTATGTTGGAATTGGTTAGGGATGTTTTTGTATTGGAAGGGATTAAGGAGAGGATTATTTTGGATGGTGAACACATTTTTTCATGGATTTTTATTGTACAATGTCACCAATTTTATTTAATTTTGGTTTTTTTTTATTTTAGGATGTAATTTTTTTTAATTTTGGCTAATAAAATGTGAATTTTTTAGATAGATCATTCATGTGAGGTTAGGGCGATCTGTATAAAATTCCATACAATTTAGTCCATGAGAAAATATATAGTGACTTCTTAATAAGTTATTTGAACATCATTTATATTTTTTTAATCATTTAATTTAATAATAGTTTGTATAAATTAATTATTTATTTAGTCTAGTTTAACTATGGGATTGTATAAATGGTTGATGGCTAGTTTATGTGGGATTGTTTCTTGGTGATGATTCTCATATCTATTTACATGGTCCCTAATTTTTCTAACATTTTTTTATAAATTGTATTTGTGACATGTAAAATTTATTCTCTTCATATACTTATGATCCACCTAATATTAAAAATTAATTTATTTTTCTTGACCCATTTGAGTTGTATAAATTCAAATTTTCCATGATAGACCCTTACATCCTTAATCATTGATGCCTTATTTGAATGTTTTCATTATTATAACCTATAGATTGAGTTATATTACAACGAGTCCTTATAGGGTATTAAAAATGGTTAATTAGATCAAATAGGGCATAGAGATAGCTGAATTATCATACAATTGAGTTGCATATAAGATTTATTGGAGGATGGATGACCTCAGTCCTGGATGGTAAAGAACTAGTGAATTTATTAATAGAATTATCTAATACGATTGATAACTATATTTATATTTTATCCCTAATAATATTATATAATGATTTTATATTATAATGTTATGATAACTTACATTAATCGTAAATGTGGGTAAAAATATAAGATACACCCATTATTGTGTTGGATGTTATGCCAACCCTTGAATGGTATTCTGATTATATGTTGTTTCAACAATCATTATAAGAAAATATTTTATAACGTTTTCATATGGAAAAAAATGGCCATCTGTCAATGGAATGAACTGTGTCACAGTTTAACAGGGTTTATATCCTAAAATAGGTTTATCCATTAGTATATTTATAAAATAAAAATTAAATTGTAGTGGGGATAGAAAAATGAGATTAATGTATATGGTGTTCCTGAGAGGTAATCCTAGGAATAGGTAATAATGGTATTGGGTGAGTTTTACACCATTGTGTATATTTTATATAAGTGGGTCAATCAATATGTTTTTCTACTTATTCATTTAATAATACAACAAAATATATTAAACTTATTTTTATGTAAATTTCCTCTATTGGTGAAATTTTGAAATGTGACATATATCTTTTTTTATTTATGTAATGTAGTAATATGACAATAATGTGGTGATGGGTTTGGAGAAAATTATACCCAATATCAATGGAGATAATAATAATGTGGTTGGGGTCCAAGGTAAACATTGAGAAATAAAAAGTATATTTATTGGATGTGCATTTGGGTAACGTGGGAATGAAAACTATTGTTATACATGATGATGTGGGGGGGTATGTGTAATGGGTTTGGTGAAAATTCCACTCATGGATTGAATTTGATAAATTATTATAACAACACAAACTATAATAACCTTGATTCATTGTTGAATTTATTAAATTTTCCGAGATATAAGAGGTGAAATAAGGAAGTACAAACTAGTTTAGAAGTATTAGAGACACTGATAAACACATGATACCAATTTTCTATTAGGAGTATAATATTAGACATATTATAAGAAGAAAATTAGGACTCCTTGACCTAAAAAATATTATTTATATTATGGGAAATGGAAAAAAAATTGGTGAGATGAAATTATAAATACAAGATATATAAATTGGGAGATATCAAGAATATATATATCGTAATAAAAATAGAAAGTTAAATAGCTAGAGAAATATTCCAGTTAATCAATAACATATACATATACATCATCAATGTATAATATCTGTACAATAGTTTCACTAATAATAATAAATAAATTTTTAATGATTTTGTTAATATACAATTTCATAATTTCGTGAATTAGGATATCTATACCATAAATTCCTTGTTCCATGATATTTTTACACTATGGGTACAAATAAATTTAATACGGACAACTAATTTGTCACATGAGAGTTGTAGACACATCAAGGGGCAAATGAAGTCAATGAACCACCAATCAATAAATGAATAGAGAATTCTCTATAAATAAAATGTTTAATTTAAATCTAGAACAATATTCTTAATCAATAAAAATTTTTATTGAGTAAAGAATAAGTATTTTCCAATATTTCACTCTTTTAACCTAAAACATACAAAGTAAAGTAGAATATATAAAATTAGTATTTGGTTTATGATATAATAATAACAATGATTAAAAAATATGAATATCTATTTTAAATGTAAATTTATGTAAAGAATTAAACCAAAAACCAGATAGTATCAAGATAATGTTAACAACCGTAACATTAATTATGAGATAAAAGGAGATAATTAGTTCATCAATAAGATTATGTTTTTTATAAAATATTGTGAATGGGGAGCATAATTTCAATGGAAGTGTGATATTAAAAAACATTCCTAAAAAACATTTCTTTTTAAATCCATGTAATATATTTCAAATTATCTAAGCTTTTGACAATGGTTATGACTTCTAATAAGTCTATTTTCATAGTACACATTAAAAAACATTTCATGAATTTTTAAATAAAAGTCGAAAAAGTTCAATTTAAAAATTGAATAAACATTCTTTTATGCCCTTTTTTAAATAAATATATAAATAAACATTTCTGGAATAAATTATTTGAGTAAAATATATGAAAACATTATAAGAATTTCAAAAACCATTGACACAAAATAAAAATATATCTGATTTAAAATTAAATAAAATTAGTTTTTCTTATAAAAAATTCATTGATATATTTATTTTAATAATATAAAAAAATAAGGATTAAAAAAACATAAATTCCAAAAATAATACATGTTTCTGAAAATTATTGTATCTTATTATGGATAAAGTAAAAATTCCATTTAATAAAAATATAAGTAATACCAATAAAATGTGTAATTGGAAAATAAATTATTTACACCTAGGTAACTTTTGATTTCTAAAAACATGAATGAATGAACATGAATCAAAACAATAGAGTTAATGGATAAATAAATTTTCTTCTTAAATATAACAATGGGGTAGCATATACCAAAAAATAATATTCAATTTGTGCATAATGACCAATATGTCTCAATGGAATGGAAATAGAGGTGAAATCTATTAACTAACACATTCTTGTAGTTGAACATTGTTTAAAGTCATTAATAATGTTTTCAAACATGTTATTAATTAATACCAAAAACATATTAATACATATAATATCATTTATGATCATGTAATAATAACTTATCACCCATTTATTAGAAATCCATTATTATAACTATTTTTGGGGCGCTAATTGCAATATTTTTATAATTGTTCTGTAATTGTAGTTATAATTCATGTTAATAGAAAATAAATCCTGAATCCACATAATTATATTAATTTTATAAATATCAAAATAATAATTTTATATTCCATTTTGGGTCATTTTATAAATTTGAAAATGGAAAATGCATCACATTTCTTCGTCGAGATTATATGTCATGCACATGCATATGCAATGATATAATTCACTTAACGGGTGAAAGGGTAAGGAAGTGAATGATATATTAATATTAATTAATAAATATAATTTCATATTTTTTTATATATTCATTATTTTTATCATGATGACTATCCTTTTGAGTCGGTGATGGGAATAATTCATAGGTTCACGAGGTGGAAGTCCACCATACACACATGTGATGGATTTATTTCCCATTATACAGAAAATGATATGGATTAATATTATTCCAAAAACATTATAAAAACTATATATTTTTTATATAATAGTTCATTAATAATTTAATTTTTAGTACATAACATACAATGATAAAATATGAAGTAAAAATAAAGAGGTCTATGAAGATGAGTATCTCTGATTAGAGAAACCTCCTATGGCTCTCTTACTATGGATCATAGGATAAAAACATTTGGGAAAAAAAATTCTAATGTGGAAAAGGTGATTGGGATGTATATACATTAGTTTAGGTTCATATAAACTGATTAATAGGTGTTAAAAAGGGATGGTAGTGGTTGAACAATTATAATTTGGGAGGAGTGTTATATTTGTAAATACAAAAAACTATTCAATATATTGATGTCAGTCTCAAACAATGTGCCTAAAAAATTTATAAATAATTGACTACAGTGATTGTATTGTCTATCCACTCCTATAAATATTATTTGAAACATGTTTTAATTTTTTTTATTTCAGACACCTCCATGGTTATTTAATTTTCTATTTCAGTTTTCATAATAGAAACATGTTTTTTTAACGTTAATAATTTATCCTTTAAACAAAAAATATAGTCAGACTACATACAAATTTTTAATAAAAATATTATTAATATGAATTAAAATGTAAAAAAATTAATATTTTTGGTGAATGTTAATATTAATAAAAGTACATGAAATGCACCAAACCACGTTGTAACCAAAACAATGGTAATTTTTATTTTAATATTTCTACTATTTATTGTTAACAAAACTAAGTTTAACATACTAAAAAATATTAATTATAATGATTCTGAACAATGATTTTTTTACCAAATTAAAATATAAAAATATTATGAATTTAGTTTAAAAATAGACCTGTTAACTGTGGCAAATAATAGTTTTTCATGACATGCATTTTTTCAAGCGTACACTGATCATATATTTAATGTAAAACTAGTAATAATAATTAGATGATTTTAAATTATTATAGATATAAATATAATTTATATAATTTATTTAAATAATTATCAATTAAATTATTTTTTAATTAGTTAATTTTTATATACATTATGAAATTAAAATAATAACTTATTTATAAAAGTTAGTAATAAATATTATTTGTTTTTCATCAAGATGATCTAATATTTTTGTCAATAAAATTTATTTTCCTTAAATTTTTAATTTAAAATATTTTAAAGAATTATTATGAATAATCAATTCATCATTTAAATACATATATTATTTATTATTCATAAAATATTACTTCTAATTGGAAATTTTAAAAATTAGTTGTTATTTATTTTTCAAAAATTAAGTTCAAAATTGTTATTGATCATATAACATTATAATATTTGTCAAATTAATACTGTAAATGTTCACCATATTATAAATTAACTAAAATATAATTTTCTCAATTTATATTTCATAATCATATACTACATTCATCCTTATTATAAAAATTTTAACCCTATAATTTTTATTCATTTTACAATCTAAACAAGTGTGGCTAGTACGTCTTCATAATAATATATTGATCACATAAAAATTACACTATTTTAATATTTTACTAAATTAAATTTACTAGTCAAGATATATAATTCTGCAGAACACATTCTATTTTTTCAAGAATCTATATAGGATCTTCAAATAATGTTTTATTAGGATCTTATTATATTTAATTAAAGGTGAAAACATTCCATGAGTTTGGAATGTAATTATTTAAAAACCAAATATAAAACACATCATATAACATAAAGATAATTATTTTATTTAGTAATTTTTAATCCATAATTCAAATACATTAATAAATTTCAATGGTTCTATGGTTTGTGGGGAGTAGTTATCCATTCATATTGAATCGTGTGACACCCTTCCATGGAAATACTTTCATGAAATCATGATATCCGATTTGAAATTTTCAAATATTCCTCTTATTATCAATGTTAATATTTTTTTCACATTGATAAACATTAATAAATTTCTTAATGTTCTTTACAATTTTCATTATATCCTAAAATTTTTGGGCTATATGTTTTTTCCTTTCACTAACTTAATACATACATGTTATATTATGAAAAAAATTTCTCTTAATTCTTCATAAGACCTCACCTGAAGGCTTGAATGGAAAATATTTTTTTAGGAAATCTCCATTGAAATTATATATTTATCTCAAAAACCTTTAATGTCATGTGATAAAATATCAGAATTTCTCCTAATGCTTAAATTGCCATTTTAGACTGTACATAAGTTTGAGGATGGTAGAATGTTCTTAAATGATGGTTAGCATCACATTCCTTCTAAATAATCTAATATAGTCCACATATAAATCATAAATCACGAAAAAATTGATTTTGATGATGTGAAACATGAAGTTTTAAAATTTTATTAGTATAGAATAATTAAATATTCGATGGTGGAAAATCTTCTCTTATATAAATTAAATATATAAATTTGGTTTGGTGATAAACAATATCCCTTATTTCATTATTCTCCCAATGAGTCTTTTATATTCCTTTTACAATGTCCATAGTAATGTCAACCCATTGTTACATAGTAATAGGTAGAGGAATCCAATATCCTCTCATATTCCTTATCTTATCCTTCACCTATTTTTTGAAACCATGAATCTTGATATATAATCCATATTTTTTTGGTTTCTATTATAGCACATAAATTGTTCCTTCAAATATCTATAATCATTGGTTCTATATTGGGGTATATTGAAATTAAAACTATGAAGATTGTTTAATGGTTTAATTTTTATCTAATGTAAATATATAAAATACTATCTCTTTAGAAATTTCATAATTTCATCTTCAAATATGAATTTTTCCAATATCCCATTATATAAAAAATTAATTTTAATTTAACAAATTATCACCATTAGATTTTAAAATATTTACAATTTACAATAAATATTCTGTTACAATTAATTGAATAATTATTAATGTATATCCTTCCTTAAAAATTCCAATATCCATGTTTCTAATATCCATGATCATAAACTACACATCAATATTCATTTTGGTTAGGACTCCATGGTGTTTCATTTTTAATTAACCACAACCTTATTTGGCTTGAGTGGGTGGAGGTTTATTTAGAAATCATAATTCCTGAGTTAATTAAGCAATTTTAATTTTATTATATTTATCTCTTCTTATGAAATAATGTTTTTTTTGGGTCATGTGATTTGTTTATATCTTCCATATTTCACCATATATGTAATGTCACCTTATTTTCAAGGATAATATTATAGCTGCCGAGTCAAAATCATGGTTTGGATTGTTCTAGTGAAGAGTTTTTAGTTTCTTTAATTCATATAAAATAAATAATTACTATTCATAGGTCACACTTGGTTCTATTATTAAATAAATCATTATATATCATATGTACATTAATTTTTTATGATATAATGAAAATAAAAGCATTGAAAAATACATATTTAATTATTAAAATATTTATCCATATTGCTTTCCCTAGGTGATCATAATTATTTTATGTGTATGATTGGTTAATTGGTTATCCAATTATTTTTTTAAAAAAATTCACTAATAGTAACTTTAGAAACTAATTAAACATTACACCATAGTTATATTTATTACTATATAACATTAATTCACTGTATAGGTATTATTATAATAAATCTATAATGCGTCCATGATGAAAATAACTCCAAATAAATAAAAACAATTATTCCATACATCCAATGTTTCTACTTTTCCATATAACTATTTTATTATTGGAGTAAAATGAATGATCCAAAATTGATTATTATGGTTCTAATAACAATTCAAATACATATATATAAGATCAATGAATACGTAAATGAAATTATAAATATAATACATTCATCTTTTCACTATTATAGCCGTAAACAATAATCGTTTATTAGTCAATCCAAATGAAATTACAATATATTCTAAATTTTATAACCTTATTCAAAATTATATCATCAAAATATAGCCATTAATTACTTTCAATATGATGATACCCAGAATAATGTTTAATATTTGAATAATATTGAGCTCTTTAAATTTGATCCAATGTGTCATCAATGTTACTAAGAGTATACTTTTTCATTATATTAGTGTAATTTATTTACCTATAATAATCAAAAAAACATTATGTACTTACCATTATTCATAATGAATAGAATAATGGATCCCCACGGTGAAAAAATATCACATATAAATCTCTTAACATAGAAATTATAATGTTTTTATTAAAATTTATTAAAACCTTAGAGACCCTTTTATGTGGAGTCTTTGATATATGTACTGAATCATAGATTAAAAAAATGGAGAATTTGAATTCATGCTCTAGTGGTTAGCTAGGTAATTCCTCAGAAAATTCATTAATTAATTCATGTACAATGGGTGAATACTATTTTCTATGTTTACCTTTTGTATATAAATATTTTTTTTCATTTCCCATTAGAATCAAATTCAGAAGAGATAATTGGATAGATCTATGAATAACTAAAACGACCAGGTCTCCACTCTAATGGAAAGAGATTCTATATATTCATCCTAAATCATATTTTTCATCTATTTGAATTAACCATTGTCTTCATATTTTTATATAAAATCCATTATATTTGTCACATTAATGTAATATGAAGGTATGAAAATAATGTAAGATCATTTACTATGTTTATGTGTCCAAATAAGAATTTGTTAAGTCATATTTTTTACATTTTGATTTTCAATAATATTATTGACTGAAAAATCCCTTCTCATGTATAGAGAAAAATATATAATTTAACTAAAACAAATATTTTATATAATAGTGTTTTAGATCTACATGAAAATAAATCATTAGGTAAATTGGGGTCTAATATTACATTACCTTTCTCCAAATCATTGGTCACATCCACATCTTCTATAGTGATTTCATATGTTAGGACTTCATCCCTCAACCACTTCAATGGAATTTCATATTTAAACATAAGGATTTTGTGTGTATAATTCTTATTTATCTATTTTTAAGTCAGAAGACATAATTTTTGTGTTTCATGATATTGAGTTTTCAATCCATATGATCTGTAACAATGCATATGTAACAAACTCTTATTCGCTTCAATAATTTTACAGTTGGTTTTTTCCTATAATATATACGTAATGGAAATTGATTAAATTTTTGACTTCCTTTTTTTGTGTTCTATTTTTAATGGTGTTAATCCCATTACATATTATATTAATTCCCCATGAATATAGTGTAGATATAAAATTTCAACAATTTTAGGCAGAATAATGTTGTCTCATAATATAATGGGTTTTTTAGAGACTAACATTGTTCAAAGACATGGCTAATGACATTATATGAAATGGTCAATACATTATTTTATACTTTTTGTGTACTCTATAGCATATAAGTAATGTATTTCTTATTTATACCCATACTCTTCAATATATTATTATTATTTATTATTGATTATAAATGTAATTATTTTTACATTAATTTCTTTCTCAAGAGAACAATATTTGTTAAATAATATTTATTTAAAATAACTCAATTCCGTGTGTTTATTTCTTCCATAGTAGTTTAATATATGAACGAAAAACATTTATTAGAATAAAATTTTAGAAAATAAACATCAATTATAAAAGTTTCCATTTAATCACATTGCAAGGATAGATATGTCCTTTCAAGGGACTTAATCCACTACTCAGCTACAGAGTGATTATTACTCCTTGAAATGGTTGTGAGATTATATCAAATGAAAAAAATGACAAATTAGTGAACCATAATAAGGAATAACATGTTATTCTATTAAATAATTGGTATTTTTTCTATCCTAGATATGATTTAAAAATATATCAATGATCTACTAAATTCAAATAACAGTTGTATTGTCCTGCTCAGCATGAAATTTTTTATTTTAAATAAGAGTGTTGATACCATTATATAAAGTAGTATCTACATCTAAAAACGAACAAACCATGGATTATATCATTATATTAGTACATTGAAATAATAATATATAATTTTGAATCTGATGTAACACTTGACTTAAAATTAAAATTTAGGCCTTTGTAATCTAAATGTCATATACAGGGTTTTTGGAATATCATTAAATCATATTTTGTTGAAATAAATCATAATTTATAGAATTGAAAAATTGAATTATCATTAGAATATACCATACAATTAAAAAAGTGGGCATTAATTCCATTACTGCAGACTAGGAGATGATTGAGTAAAATCCCAATACAAACATTTTAGAGTTTTTTCACCTAGGTAGCAATGTTCTAGAAAAATATCTACATTTATTGTCCTGACTAGGATATATTAAAATGAAAAACATTAAATTAACATCATTACTAAATAATTTAAATGTTATTCAACAATATAACATATCATTAATTTTAATCCTATTTTTTTGTACAATAGATTATGATTTCTTAAATATAGTTACAAAGGATTGTATTAGAATTCTTATGATAAAAACTATTACAACCCCATATCTATATTCCATGATATTATTTTGAATATAATAAATTTTCATAAATATAAGGGGTCAAATACCAAAGTATTGATTAGTTTACTTGTCTTAGAGAGATTGATATACGTGATACCCATTTTACATTAGGAATAGAATATATGATCTTGCATTATACAACAATTTTCATCCATAAATTCATTAAATGATTTCATATTAATATATTAATGAATTGAAATTAAATGAGTTGGAGATAAATATATCAATAAGGTTTATATATACTTGATCATAATAAGAGTAAATATCACATAATCAATATATTGTTGTAAAAAACTAAAAATCATGCCATTCCATTAATAACATGTCTTTGAATTACATTCATTGAAAATATCAATTAATTAATAATATAGATAATAATATATAAATTATCGATAGAGTAAGTACTAAGTATTTGATTTATGACATCTAATATCATCCTATCCATACAGTCAATCAATTCCTTAAAGGATATTTTAAATGTGTGGGAAAAAAACCTTTTATTTTGGAAAAAAGATTTTCTCATGATACCTATCGATGCATTGAGGGAATCTATAATTTCGAAGCCCACCCACAAAAAAATGTATATATAATTAATCATATATCATATTGTAAATTTATTTTCTGACCAATATTTATGATATTTTTTTTCTTGAGAAATGTAAATAATTGTATCAATCATTTTCCTAGTCAATCATATGAATTCTATGAAAAAAACAATATGATAAAATTATAATTTTTTTAAATAATTATATTGATGATACAATAAATATGAATATTTAATATAAATGTAATGTTGAATGAATATTAAGGAAAATAATGTTATTTTATCAAGGAAAATTTAACAATGACAAAATTAATCAAGAGATGAGAGTCGACTATTGATTAATTCAGAATATTTATATTTATATAAATTATTATCCATTAGGAGAGAAAAATTGATGGGATTCACATATTATTATATTATTTAACAAATTTTTTTTATCAAAATTAGAAATTTTTTAGAAGAAAATATTATAAAACATATTTGGTTGTGGGGATATATGTTATCACTATTAACATTAAGAAATATTTTGTTTAAATTTTTCCAAGAAAAGTGACACAACCATTTTAGAAACAAATATCATGATTTATTTAAAATAATTTTTAAATATAATATATAACATATTTTGTACTTAATAAATAATTATGAGTATATTAAAGGTGTATATTAATGTAATTTCTCAATATATGCACATGAATGAAAAATATATCTAATTTAAAATAAATAAAAATGACGCTTCATTTTATAATAAGTTTTATTGAAAAAATTACCAAAATGAGGGAATTTTTGGGAAAAATATTGAAACTAAATAAATAAAAAATGGATATTAAAATGGTTATATATTATAAATTATATATATTATATGATTCATTCAAATAAAATATAAGAAATCCCAAAATAATGTTGGATTAAAATGTTATTATTTACTTATTTGAAAACATTTAAAATGTATGTCATTGAAATAATTAAATTAAAAAAAATATTTATATTCATGACTAAATACTAATTCACGTTAAATATATTAATGTGGTAGGATAGACTCCACAAAATAGGTTCATAACAGTAATTTTTTCTTAATTTAATGGAAATTGACATGAAAACCATTATATAATGTTTCCAAATAGATAAATATGCATCAACCACTAATATAATTATTTTATATGAGTTATTATTTTTCACCAACATCATATTAATATTTAAAATATCATATGTGGTCCAATTTTGACATCTTATAACCCATTCACCAATAATAATTTATTCTTACTATTTATTAGATGTTAATTTCCCTATTCTCTCATGAATGGTAACAATTAAAGTTATTGTTCCTTGTAATAGGACATAGTTACATCCTATAAATAATTTTATAAATGTTATTAATATGATATTTCCTTAATATTTTTGTTTTTATTACATTTTATTAATTTTTTACATTGAAAATGTGTCACAACAGATTGTGTATACAATAGGCTGTATATACGCACGAGGGGAGATATCTTGACCTTAAGGGATGAATGGTTAAGAAATTTAATGATATATTAGTTTTAAATAATTATTATAATTGAAAATGTATCATATATATACATTATTACGATTATTATGTCTCTCAATGTTATTTGGATTTGGAAAACTAGTTACATCAGTTCTAATGGTCGAATTCCTACGTACTCACAACCAATAACATTATGTTTCATGTAATGATGAACGATATAGATAAATATTATAACATAAAAATATTAACATAAAAGTGTATAGGAGAAAATGGTTTTATTATATTGATATTTTTATGAAATAAATTTTTTGGACCAATGATAATGAAAAAGGAATGAGCTTGGGGAAGATGTTTACATTAAACATGATAAACCTCAATTGGATCTCTTATTAAAGACCATAAGATTGGTATTTTTTGTATTAAAATCACTTTTATAAAGTAGATAATTATTTTTTAGATACATGTTCTAGGGTTTATTTGTATTGAATTTCATTAATGGTGTGATAATACTAGGGGAGGGCATTCCCTATTATAATTAAACAGGAGTTGAATTTTAGTAAATATCTAAATATAAATAAATAATGATAGGTAACTCAAAAATGTTCCTAAAAATTGTAAATAATTTATTGTAAATTATATATTGATTATTATAACCTACAAGGCTAATGGTTATTATTTTAAAACATGTTATATTCTTTACCTCTAAGGTTACTAACAATTACAATTATTTTTTTCCATATGGTAACTAGTTTTTTAATGGTGGGTATTTTGTTCATCAAGAAAAAAAGAAAATGATAAATAATATATAATTTCAAACCATATATTCTATATATTATATTATGTTTTTTAAATAATGAATCTATATGTGTGGAAATATAATTTCATGAAAACATGTGTAATAAACAAATTCATGTTTTAAAAATAATCATAGTGATTTATATCTATAGTTTTCACTAGTCATCATCAAAAAACTAATTTTTACTTTTTAAATAATATTAAATTTAATTATTATAAATATGGAATATATTTTTCTATACTCAAATAAAAATATTTTTATAATATTTATTAAAATGAATCTTCCAGTTGTTGTTGAAAAATGTGTTTCCTAGAAATGCAGTTTTAAAGAAAGGAATGATTAAATATTAACTACTAGACATGTAATAATTAGTATATGTATTTAAACTAGTATAATAATATATATAATAAAAAAATACAATTACATATGAAATCAGTAAATATTTTTTAATTAAAATGGAGATAAATTATGTTCTTTGCAGGAAAAGTAGTTTTGTGAAATCAAAAATTCTAAACAATATTCCTTCTTAAATCCAAATATTATTTTATTTATTTATATAAAATATATAGTCAATACATTTTAATTTAAAAATTATTTTACAATATTGTGTTTAAATGTGGGAGTAATTAAAAAATTATTCTTCATTTTTTCTACAAAAGCAATGTGTAATGAAACATTTCAATAATTCATTATAATATTATTTTCAGAAATTAATTTGAAAATTAATTTTAATATAATCAAATTCATAATTTTTTTCTATGAACTATTAGAGTATTCATTTTTTATAATTTTTTTGACATATAATTTTCATATTCTATCTTTGAATCCATGGTGTTACCATTATACTACGGGTTGGTCATTATTTAAATTATTTGAAGATTGTGTTTCATTTTGAAATAATGACATTCATGGATGGGATGTTATGGATGGTAATAATAATAGATGTAATGTTAAATAATGATAGACATGTGTTGGATATATTGGATGTACATGAGGGATAATTTGGAATCCTAACCAATTGTTGGTTAATAGTTGTTTTTTTGGAAGTCATACTAACTATGAACAAAAATATATTCTTGGTTTGATACATATATATATATATATATTTGATTATGAATTCATAAAATTGAGAAGATATGAAAATGAATGTGGTATGAGTACAGTTTTATTATATTAGAAGAAAAAGTGTTATTTATATAGGATAATAAAGACTTATGGTGGACATGATACATTTATGTTGGTTGTGATGTCGTGTGTTGGATTTGATTCCTCCATGATAATTTTATGATGGGTGTTTGATGTTATTCCTACTAGGTTTAATTATTTTATATGATAAGAATTGGCATATTATATTATTCTTATTTTGATGACACCCCATTTACTATTATAGTAACATGTTCGATTGTATATTGACATTTTTGGTAGAAGTTAATGTCACTCCATAGTGTAATTAATATTACACATGTTCATAATCGGTAATATATTTGATTTTTTTATGAATTTATTCTATGAATATCAAATTTTTAATGCATTATGTCAACTTTTTTTGTTAGATACACCATTTCATACGGTCGAATATGATTTACTCAATCTCTACTCAGCTAACCAAGAAAAAATGGTACCCCAAAAAAGCTCATGTTTAGAAGAACATGTAGGAAAGTGGTTCAAGGATGGTTATTGAGTTAGATATGTTGGTTGAAGTCAATATGATAGATTATTACATCCCTTAGAACCAGTTTTTTTTAGTTTTATTTCTTTTGATCTAGAATGTATATAACATTCCCATGATAGATATTACTTTGTACATTCATGATTAGGTGAAATTGTTATAGAATATTATATTGAATAATTTTTTTTGTTTTTTTATATTTTTGGTATTTTAGATATGGTTACTCCATTTGAATTTTTTTTATTACTTTTGACTAAATATATATAAATTCCACTGTATTTTAGGAAAATTATTCATTGGGGGTTTAGTTTCCACATAGTAGCACCATTTTCCATTTATAGTACATGGTATCTTCTAGAATATAGGGAAGAATTGTAGTGGTAACTATATTATATTATCTAGTAAATGTTGCGTGAGACAACCCATGAAATTTCACTAGTGGTTTTGACCAATGGTCATTTAATTTTATTTAGTTCAACTGAAATCCATTAAATATATTAATTTTATTCAAATAAACATATTCCTTTAATACTATTTAATAAACTCTAATTATGATTATTGATCTAGGATATCTACTCATATATACAACATATAAATAAGGCCCTTTTTGATATAGATAATCTTAGTGAATACATATACCTTATAATAAAAAATGAAAAGAGATAACAACATTTATATAGACGCGTAATCAATAATTGGCATCCCAGGTTCATACAGTTTTATGAATTTTTGAATCAATATAGCAGACAATAAACCTTGAAAAAATATTTTATAAAATAGGGATTGAAAATGTATCCATAAAACTATCTTATTCTTCCCTCAATGATCGATGTAATTTCATCATTCAAGTTCCTCAACATTAAAATTATATATTTTCTATTATACCCAAATCTATTATATGGTACATGTCTTTTTATAAATTAATTAAATATTCGTTAAATAATTTTTGCATCATAATATCCAAGGAAACCTTTAAAAACATGATAAAAATTCTCTTAAAATACATTAATTCGAATGAAACCCACTATTTCCATCATTTCATGACTAACATTAGAATATCCAAATAATTTAAACATGCTCTCTATGAAGGGAAAGTCATCTTTAATATTGAAATCTAGAGAATTAGTTATTTCTATTATACAATTCTATATAATCCTTCTTAATAATACATTTACCATGATGAAAAAGTAACATTAAAATCATTCACACACTATTATCAAATATGAAATCAATTTACATAAATCCTTTTCCAACCTAATATTACATATCTACAAACATGAAATAATTATATTTTGTTATACAAATCATCTATAATTATTATAATAGAACCCAAAAAACATAAGAATCCAATAATACAAAATAATAATTCAGACCCACATCATAGTTACTAAATAAGGTATCATCCATTTCAAGGAAGTCATGTCAAAATGTTATTATTTCAATAATTTTATTCATTTCCTCTAAAACCCCATGGATATTATATAACAAAGTCATGAAAAACTAAAAGAAAAAGATAGCGAATTAATCCCCAAATTTAAAAAATCATATTAAATAAAATAATAGAGGTATATACAAAACATACCATTTTTAGATTAAATCCCAAAACAAAGTGTTCTATATCCACAAAAAAGAAGGCATTCAATCCATCTTCACCCACATGAGGACCTATAGTAATAATCGCATTTCATGAGTAATAAGCATTATAGGACTATGTTTTTTAACTTTTCTCTAAGTAGGATACATAATTCAAAAGATACAGATTATAGTAATGTCATTTTACATATATAAATATATATATAAATATATATATAAATATAATATCCAAATATGAAATCAACAATAATAAACAATGCCATCAATAGTTTGGATTAATTAAATTTTTTTAATTTGTTATTTAAGATAAATATTAAAAACATATATTTGATTATGTAATTATGTAAATAATATTTTTACAATATTTTACAAACAATTTAATTCATAGAAGTCATATTTTATAAAAAAATATTATTAAAAAACCATCTCTACTCACATGTAGTCATACCCTTTTTCAGTATATATATCTTTTTATTATGATTAAAGAACAAATTAAAATTTTAAAGCAATTGAATGATTAAAATAATAATAAATCATTTTAAAAATAGAAACATACTTCACTAAATATCTAAACAATAATAGTAAATAGTATTAAAAATAAACTGATCCCCATTTTAACTTCTGTTTCAACTATATGGGAGTTTAAAAACACAATAAAATTAAATTCAATGTTCTGAACTTTATAAAATATATAAAACACATCCAAAGTATAATGAAAACCCAAGTAAATCTTTTACAGGATATTCTATTCCCCCGGGAATCCATAATAATGATTGAGATAGTTATTCTAAAAGAACCCAAGCCGAATTTCTTTATATTACAAAGGACACTAACTAGTGACATGGTAAATTAATGATCATTTAATTAAAATATTTCATATAATTAGAAGATAAAAAATAATTAATATACCTGAAACTAATTTTAATATCAATGTAAAAATAGTGAATTTTAATTATGACCTAACTCACAGTAATATATATATATATATATATATCATCATGTTGAAACATAATGGACTAATTTATATCATGGAAACATAAATAAAACTATATTTCCATAGGGTCATTAAAGTATAAAAATATAAATAAAAAATTATAAATATCGGTCAACACCAAAGTCAACTTATGGTATAGTCTCTAAAAAAATAATAAAATATTTCATTATCAAATATATAAAAAGTTAATCCCTAACACCCATTTAATGGTTTCACATCGACCAATTTATATACAAATATTGTCAGTATAAATTCTATATGGCACCACAAAATTTTTCCATTATATATATCAAAAAATAATATATATATATATATATATATATATATATATGGGAATGAAATACAATTAATATATAATACTAAACAAAATTATTTTTTATGTGTTCTATGTTGATCACCACTACCCCTTAGCTAACTTTCTTATTATAATGTGTATAAATCATGTTTATTGCATCCATGAAATAAATTAGTTCCATTAATAACATGATATAATGTATAAAGTGTTGAATATAAAAAATAATCCTGATAACACTATGAAATTTCGAGACCTATGTGTTGGAAGCATATATAGGTAATTAAAAATATATGCAGATCACTATATAGAAAACAGATATATGTAATGTATAAAATATCCAAACCAATGTATCTGTAATATAATATATAAATTTAAAAACAATCCATACTCGTATTAATGGTATTTATTTTGGAAATTCATAACATGAGATGATATATATATATATATATATATATATAATGTAAATGTATCATGGCAATGTGTACTATAACTACACCTTGTATGGGAGAAGCATCTACAAAAGGAGTACTATAGAATCACTAAGTTATACATTTTTCAAGGAATCATATTATATGAAATAAATCCAACTAAAATCATAATTGTTGACAATATAATTATATTTCGAACACCGCATACATAATTACTCATTAAAGTTATCATAACATGTTTCATAGGTAAAACTAAATAAAAGAGAACCACAATAAGTAATAGATTTACTTGTTAAAATATATATAATGAATTGATTATTATATATAACAAAAAATATCATTTTAAAATATAAAAATATTAAAAAGGAAATGATTTTTATGATACTAATTAATTGATAAAATTCACTTACAGTAATTAAAAAACCATGACATACATTTAGTATTTAAAATATAATTTTCTTGAAATACATTTTTCATGATTTATAGATTTTTAAATTATAAATATAAATATATTCAACATACATGGTGTTAATATTTGATATTTATATTAATAATATATCAATAATAATTTAATTTATAATTTATATTCAATCTGCCTATGAAAAAGTATTATTTAAATATCATTCCCCTTAAATTTATTTTATTATATTTTTTATATCGATTTAAATTTTAAATAGAAAATTGTTATAATTTTAATTTCTTAACTAAACATCATATTTTGAGTCATTATGAATGTATTATCATATGATTAATTTATTGTTTTAACATTGAAAGATTTTTTTACATGACAATTATTAAATATTAGTTTTATAAATACCATGATTTTTGTGACATCATTATGATACAATCCAAAATTAAAAATCATAAAAAATGATTATCTAAAAAAACTATTTAAATTTCAATATATTATTTAACATATTTTTTAGAAACCTATAAATTATTTCTTACACAAAAAGTGATATTTTTTCCCAAAATAACATTTTCATGTTATAATATTATTGTTTTTAAATATAATTCCCTAAACAAAGATATATTTATCATTTCAAAATGAAATATCTATTTTGAGATAAAATATTTATTTTCTTAAATTGATGTGAATTAATTTTTTTCCATGAAAATATGATTCTATGATTAAAATAGTTGTTACTATTGTAAAAATGAATTATAGTAAAATGATAAAATAAGAATAAAATTAATTTAATGGGAAAAAAATCTTATAAATTTTTTGATGAAGGTTTTATAAAATAAGGGGTTCCACTGTACATTACTGTAAATATTTTTGAAACAACCCATTGAATGTGATATGTCATTACAACTACATTGTGGGGTTTTTTTAAAAGATCTGTTTCCCTATCTTATAAAATGAGATCTTCAACAAATAAATTTTCCCCAATCAATAACTCTTTGTGTGAAAATAAATATACCAAAATCAATCCTAGTGATATCTTCCAGTTTAATCATTTTCTTCTATAATGATATCATGATTTTAAGAAGAATCAATTATTTTTCAAACAGGATTTTATAAAAAAAATTATCAATCATTTTTAATTTCAATTAATATTATTATTCACATTCCACTCATAAATATTTTCTAACCAAACTATCATAATATAATACTAATCATTATTATCATAAAATTATACAAATTTTATTGAATAATATTTTTCCTTCATCATCAATTCTTTTCAAAAAATAGAAACATCACTCTTGAATATATGTGTAGTATATCTCATCAATGGTTGACTAATTTAATTTTCCAAAAATTAATTAATTGGATTTTCATAAGAACTTATATAATTTAAAATTATAATATTATGAAATTATTAATGTTTTTCAATGATGAGTGGAAATTTATATTAACATTCCCATTCTTTGGAATATGAAAATATATCACATGTTACGTGTTGACTACCACCTATTTGGAAGAAATTTTGGGTTTTCACCATTGATTTCATGGATGAAATAGAATTAATATTATGGATAAAATTATTTATAAAATTTATATTATGAATAATATTATATTTATTAATCATAAAATATAATTTATTGATTATTACTATATAACCCATTGATATTGATTTTTCTTAAATATGATCATGACCAATATCATTTTCATGAATCAAAAATAAAACTATCATGCAAATAAATTAGAAAATTATAAATCATAATAAAAAATCAACTCCACTACATTAATGAATAATTTATTAGTTAAAATAATATCATGAAATGTGGGTTAACATCATAGTTATGAAACATGTATGGATCAATCAAAATTAAAAACATTTAATGATGACAAAATTGACTAAAAATTGAATGTATGGATATTGATTATAATAAAAAAATATTAAATGGAAATTGATATGAATATTTTTATTTGAAAAAGTATATTATAATTGTTATGATTATTATATTAGAGGTTAAAAACCCTTTATGGAAGTAGAGATTAACATTAAGGGATCTCCATATCAAATTTTTTTATTTGAGACAAATTTTGTATCATAACACTATTCTCATTTATATTGATAATATACTACACATTTGACATGTTTTAACATGTATATCATTATCTTTGTTAATTAATGGTCTATTTAATGTTATCAATTTTCAGTTATTTTGATTCAAAAACTACTATTACTATAATGATCATTATTCCAATTTAGATTTTATTAAGACAAGACTCTTTTTTCAAACATGTTCATATTTCTACGGATTGAAATGATATTTTTTATTTTGTTAAAAAATAATTTATTATTATTTATTAAGAAATAAATTGTAATATTTTACTTATTTACAATGAAATATGAATAACTACTCTACTGAAGAGGATTAAAAAATATTTATTCTTAATTATTATTTGAATCCCTATTTTTTATCTTCAATTCTGTATATATAGGTATATAATTTACTTCATTTCTAAATTATATTTTTGAGAATCCACATTTTTAATTATTTTAAAAAAATAATTTTATTTATAAAAATTATATCTATATATTTTTTCTGACCATATATTTGGTTAGCATTAACTATATTTATAAATTTTTATATATTATAGTCTAAATTATATTTCATAATAATGATTTTTCAATCTATATTTGTTTATTATCTTCGCAACGATTAAAATCAATGGTTCTAAGTATTTTCAAATAATTTTCTAATTATGATATTTTATAAAATTAAACAAATAATAGGTATAAAAATTGTTATGTTAATATCATTTTCTTCATATAATCTAATTTAAAATTCACTTATAAAAAGATTTATCATCATTTTCATCATAAGTTGATACCTCATAAAATCATTGGGGAAGATCATTAATTATTCCCTGATAGACACCTTCCTTGATATCTAAAAGTCGTGTAATTATATATATTTATTGGGTAATATATTATTATCACATATATATGTTAATATAACAGTAATTTTTATTTATTATTAAATAAATATAAAGATATATTTCCAGTTTATAATTTTTTTTGGAAGCGGCCATGATGGTAAGAATAAATTATTTTATTTTATCATAGTATGATTTGTAATATATTGACATTTCCTAGGTATTATTTTCTGTAATTATATAAATTAGTTTATAGAGTAGGTGTTGAGATGGATTGTGAGTCTAAATCCCTATTTTTCCATAACAATTATTTGAAAGTATTATACTTTCAATAGCACATAGTAATAATTTTCCAAAAAAAGTAGAATAAATTTTAAAGAGTATTTTGAACTGGTATTCAGAGAACTCTATTGATCCTAGAATGGAGTCTTTACCCTAGGTATGACTCTACATTGGTCGGTGAGCGTATTCAATGGGAAAACATGAAAATGGTATAATTATCATTAAATAAAATAAATAAAATTGTATATGATTCTGTGAAACTTTTGATTTTTTAAATAATTTTTTCTAGATATTGGGGCATATCACCATAACCCTATAATTCCTTTTAGATGTGAAGACGAACTGTCTCGACAAATATTGATGAATTATGGATCGGGAATCCATGCACAACAGAATCGAAGGAATTTCTCAAACAATGATGCAATGATCCTTCACTGGTGATAGATCCGAGTTAAGGTAGGAATGTTATTTCATTGTGATATTTCACCATTCTTGATTTTCACGATGAACACGAGTCAATCCGTGATTAGATTGATACACAAATTGATCATTGTGGGATTTTTATAATTGTGGTGTTTATTTTGGGGATTTTTCTTAATTGTTTCTACATTCTTCATTACTCAACGAATATGTTTGGATTGAGGCCCACATGAACAAGGATGATGTTCATTCCATAGGTATTTCTTGTTTTCTTGTATACCACATTTTGGAATTTTCTTCCGTTAGCCCCCCGTGGTTGCAACATGACTTTCCAGGAGGGCCTGAATGCAATCAAACTATCAGATTAGTGGAAAACCAAAAAAAAGGTTGGATCTTTATAGATATGAAGTCAAGAAATTCATAATTGCATATATTTTAGAAATGCATTAATCGGAGGTGTCTTGGGGGTCCATGAAAATGACCACTAGCATAGGTCTGATGTGAAGGTAGTACAACGACCATTGGTGGTGGTCGTGGTAGCGGTCATAGATTGTGATGGTGGAAGTTATTTGGGCTGCATGGGATGCAGTGTAGTATTCCACATGGGAAACCATGGATTTAGATGTGGAACTTGTTAGAGCGGATCTGCGGACACATAGAAGTGAGTTGTTGGGATAAGGGTGAGAGGAGATATGATATACAATGTCGGAGGCAGCTATGTGGTACTTGGATGGGGACAGTGTATGTTTGGACTGTTGTCCTACATATAAGTAGATCAGTTTAGGGAATACAAGTGAGACCCATTAAGAATGGGTCGGGCTAGACGGAGACTATATGAGCCATGAAATGTAGGCTAGACTATGCATACTAGCCAATGTCAGACCTAGTTGGTCAGGTTGGATGTAGGGTGAGCAGGCTGAAGCTAGGCCATAATCAGCTATGGTAGACGTCTGTGATCCACAATCAACCTTGATGGTCAACTGTAATCTATTGTCGATCCACCTACTATGAATTCCCTTCTTCTGATGGGTGTGGTTGACTGACCATGATTCAGTACAAGGACCTAGTTACCCCCATATTTAAACTATCCTTTGTCCCCCCTATAACATTGAAAAAGGGGCATCCTTTTGCTAGGTCGTCTATGGTTCTGGGACCCTAACGCTGGGATAGAACATTTGAGATGATGTGGTGATTTTTTAGGTTGGAAAAGTATTAGTTGTGAGAATCCAATTTTTTACTTCCTTCATGGGTTCATTACTATTTTACATCCACATCACATGAATGAAATACCCTCTAGATGTTATTTTTATTTAGAGTCATACATTCCTCCCCCGGACTGGTGTGTGATCCTATATCACCACTATTGCAATTAATGGAATCACTTATACTCTGTGATAAGGGATAAGAACATATACATAGTAGGAAAATCGATTGGGTACATTGTATTCCTATTGTATATTAGTGTGATCTATGTTATCCCCCATGGTTTCTGATTTTTATCCCCTATGTTGCAAATTAATCCAAATTGGATACATGGTATCCCCATGTGTGACTTAGTACAATCGGTGGTATCCCACTATGTAACATGGATTGATCCCCTCTCCCTATGTCATAATATTCCTTGACCAATATGTTCTCATTTGGGTCGGGCCTTAATAATATAGAACTCTTCTTTAGTGTCTTCGATGATAAAATGTCTCAAGGAGTGAGTTCTTCCAGAATGAGCATGCTTCGACCAAAATCTTATGGGTGGATATTTTATGAGAAATACCTCTAGACTGTGAATATATGATTGAGTATATCTGGATGTCCTTTCAACATGTATGGTAGATAAATAACTATGTGTATTTTATAATGTATTTCTTTAGGTAATTATCCTTCATTTAATTTCTTTTGTGGTATTTTTTGTTGAGGTTTTAGGGTGTCCAATTGAGTATTTTTTTACTCACCCTTGAACTATATTTTCCAATATGTTTCATGTTTTATGCAGAAGATCAACCCTTTTATGGTTTCTTATGTGAACTAGGACCTGGATTTTCATAAAAAGGACAGATAAATGATGTAAGATTATAAAAATTTATACAATAGTCTCATTATGTTTTCTATTAGGTAGTACTAGGTAAGGGTTTCATTGAATGAATTTCAGGAACACATGAATTCACATTCATACACTACGACGACATGGTCAAGACCTCAATATGATTCATGAGGCTTGTCTTTAGAAACTTTTGAAGGGTAAATATTCTGGCCAGGTTTCCATTCGTATACTTTCATTTGGGTACTCTTGATGTGGGATATATTTGTTTTCATGCATTGTTTACATGGTTTTTTACATTTCAATATTAATGGCTTCGATATGTGTTCATGTGTATATGGTTCTAATCACAAGACCCCATTCTATAGTAGTTAGACTTGGGGTAGTCAAAACATGTCCACCCTCACCCCCCCCCCCCCGAGGACAGATCATGGTTGAGAGATATCTGAAAAGGTCAGTTTTACATTAGGACTGGAAGTTTGTGTGTTTGTTTTGGAAAAATGTGTTAACTCTATTGAGTTTTTATTCTAGGAGAGTGACTCCATTATTGGTTTGGTGGACGACTAATCCATATACCAGGACTATGTGAAGCTGGTTTTCGACTCAGTGTAAGAAAACAATGATTTTAGGGAGAATAATTATACATTCATCATATAAGAATACTTGTGTTTTCCATTTCCATATTGATTCAGCTTCCCAAAGATACTCTATTGAATGTGGTATATCATGTTTTATTTTAGGATGTCTCCACATAGATAACTAGATAAGATTCCATTGCGTTATCACGATAATGATCTTCCTAGTGACACAGCATTAGTATAAGGTAATATACCATAAATGGAACCTACTGGTGATTTTGTTGTCATAGTACTACCCATCGAGAAGAATTTACAACCAAAAGTAGTAGCTAATGGCGAACAAAGGATGATTCAACTGCAGAGGTTCCCAAGGTAGAAACCTCGTAAGATTCGGGGTGAGGTAAACCCCTAGATGGATGAGTATTTAGTGGAGGGAGTCCGTAGTGTTTTTCTTCTTATGAAGATACATGGGATATAGATTGAGATCCCCACCATGAGCCTTCTTCAGATATTTATGAGGCAATGGTGTAGCAATATAACATTGTATCATGATTAGATAACTCTCTCTTGGATAGAAATAAAGAGTACCTTTTGGGAGGCCTTCTATTCATCTGCATTGTGATCAGTTTTCATACATGTTCTTCTTTCGTCTACATCAGGGAAGTATGACTACAGAGGACTACTCAGTTTGGGTTACTGATAATTCATAGAACTACCTGGATATGGAATAAGACCAATTGTTTATGGAATAGACTATTAAGTAGGGATTATTCTGTAAGATCACAATGATAGTGGTATCCAATTCCATTCCTACTTATGATAAGGTACATGATTAACCTTTGTGGGTGGAGTGTTTTCTAGTAGAGAGGACACTAACAGTTAGAGATAGAAGTGGGAACCATGTAGCTAAATCCTCTGCAGATAGAGTTAACAATAGAAATAGGGATTGAAGTAGGTCTGGTTTATTAGGGGATGATCACAGGATCCTTGTTAAGTACTGCAGGGCTCTCATGGTGGATCAAGTCATCCAAGTGATACGTAGTGTTACACATGACGCGATCGGGGTCATATCACATGGGATTTCCCGAATCATCATTAATCTAATTAGGGGAAAATCGAAGGAATTCTAAGGTAGAGGAAGAGATAGTATAATGGTGGTCTACATGGTGCCAAATTTGGTCGATGAGTAGGCATAGAAGCAATAGGTGGCTAGAGGTTTGAACCATTATCACCACCACCCACAGGAGTTCTACATGAGGCTGAGGGAGCTAGTGAATAGGGGTGATGCAAGCTTCAAGCGATGGAGGATTATATACTAATGGATCCAACGATGATTCATTGTGAGATATATGTCTTTTCCATTTTAGAAGATTATTTTATAGAAATGTGTTCTATTCATTCATTTAAATCCTTGATACTTGTTCGGGACTCATAGAATCCTGTTGAACCATTGACTTAAACCTTACTCTTATAAAATCTTGTGTGAAATAATTCTATGAACACACACTGGTGCCAAGAGTGTGACCTAACTCTTGAAGGAATGAGTTTCTATTGGTATCTCTGGGTAGTGGTGTCAGATAGTTATGACGTCGTTCGTGGTATGGGATGGCTATCCAATGTTCATAATTATAATGTTTCATTTAGGCACAATGTGTGGTGTTTCCATAGTGATAGAACCATGTATTTCTTTGTGGGTGAAAAATAAATGCAAGCAGCATATGATATAATCATAGATTAGAGGGTGATGAAAATTACTCATCAGTTTCCTACCCTCACCCTCATTATATTGGATGATATCAGTAAGCATTTTCCTACTGTGGGCGTGGAGTATAAGGGTGTATTTCTTGATGATTTTCTTGTTTTACCTCCTAGAGGGAGATGGACTCATGTATTGTTCATCACCATGTTAAAACACCTATATCTACATCTACATATCAAATAAATCACATATAACTTCGTTAGCTAAGGGTGTAGTTGGAGGACTTCCAAAGGAAGGTCTTCGTGAGGCCCAATGCTTCACCCTTGGCATCCCAAATTTTTTTTTCCTACAAGAAAAACGTGAGCATGAGATTATGTGTGGATTGATGGTGCTTGAACTAGGATATTGTAAAAATCAAGTATCCGATTCTGAGTATCAATGACCATTTTGATTAGATTAAAGGTGTTTGGGTTTTTCTTAAAGACTGATCTAAGATCAAGCTATCACAAGTTACGAGTGCGGGATGATTATGTACAAAAGATTATCTTTATGTGTCATTATGGTAAATATGAGTATTTAGTGTTGTATTTTTGTATTAAAAACTACCAATAATTGTTTATGGGACTCATGAAACATATTATTATAATTTATTTAAACTCTTTCATGGTTGTCTTCAGTGATGGCATCCTATTCTACAGAACGTCTGAGTAGGAGAACACGTTACAATTTAGGATGGTCCTGGACATGATCCGAGAGAACCAAATATATGGGAAGCTCTCGAAGATTCATTTTCAAATTAATTAAGACAATGTTCTAGGACACGTCATTTCAGAGGCAAGATTTTTGGTATATCCAGTGAATGTTGATGAGGTTCTTTCTTGGGATTCCCACAAGAGTGCTACTAAGATAAGAAGATTCCTTGGATTGGTAGGGTACTATAAAAGGTTTTTGGATTAATTGAAAAAATTTGAATCAATATTAACATATATAACATGAAAGGGTCATCCTTTCATGTGGATGGAGGTGTGTTAGAATTGATTTCATGAGCCGTGTAGGGGCTTGGTGAGTTCTCCCATGTTGACATTTCTAGAATTGGGCATTGAGTATGTGGTGTCCTGCAATGCATCAGGGATCTGTATTGGATGTTTCTTGATATGTAGAAAATTTGGAAGTGCTTATTATTCATTCCATTTTATAATATAAGAGAAAAACTACATGACCAATGATATTGAGCTTGATTTAGTAGTCTTTTAATTTAATATGTGGCACAACTACCTATTCGTAGAAAATTTTATCATCTACATTGATCACAAGAGTCTGATGTATTACTCTCTAGAAAATATGAACTTGAGAGAGATGAAATGGATATATTTTCCTTAGTACAATATCATATTTATTGTCTATAATCCAGTTAAGGGGATCATGGTGAAATATTATTACAACAAGAGATTTATCCTATAGTTTCTATACGAGGTTTCAGAGTAGTTTGACTCATTATTGATATCCTTTGTGGTTGGTGGTGGAGCATCTTACCTCCAGTTGATGGCTGTTACCCCTTAACTCTTACAAAAAGTAATGAAGGAAAAAATTTTGGGATACTAACTGTGAGACCCAACATGCTTAGTGGTCCATAGGACATTCTCTTAAGAGATTTTTGAATGGTTAGGTGGATGTAGTTCTTTTCATAGAGAGAACAATTGAACCAGTGGTATTCATGAAGAGGATTTATGGGAGATCAATACATCCCCCTTAAAGGTACATCATGTTTTGAAAAAAAAACTATTAGGACCTATGATGACAGTTTTGGTGTCCAAGGATAAAGAAGGGAGTATGAGAGTTTTTCCCTCGATGCCACACTTGTCCAGAATTGAAGGCTGAGCTCTATGTTCTAGCTAGTTTAGCCCAACCCCTTGAGGTGCCTAAATGAAAGTGGGATGGGATATCAATGGAATTTATGATGGTTTAACCACATATGTAAAGGGGACTCAAATCCATCTAGGTGATCATTGCCTTAGACAACAATTTGTCCCACTTCCTAGCTATATATGTGTACAGTTCATCACATATCTTGAGAAACCTCTACATGAAAGAGATAGTTCGACTCCACAGAGTTCCATCGATTATAGTTTCATAATATGGTGCATTTTTTACATCCATGTTATGTAAAGGATTGCATGTGTCTTTTGGGACTCAGTTATGCTTGAGTATAGCATTTCACCACAAGTCAGAAGACCAGACTGAGCGGAGCATTTACGTTCTAGGGGACATGCTATGTGCATGCATGTCAGTTTTTTTTCATAGTTGGGAGGATCAACATCTACTGGTGTAGTTTTCTTATAAAAATATATATCACTCTCCCATTTCTATGGCATAGTTTGAGGCCTTGTGTATGAAAATGTATATGTATCCATATAGATATGAAGTACCAAGAGAGTCATCACTCATGTGGAATATGTTTGTAGGATCAACCTCACAAGAGGTGCTGGTCATCCAAGAGAGGAGGATGACTGCAAATAGATGACATATGTCTTATGATGATAGGCTATATAGGTCAATTGAGTTTAATGAATGATATCATGTTTTCCTTAGGGTCTTACCACGAAGAGGATTATAAATGTTTTGATGGGGTGAAATGAACTCTCCACGTTTAATCAAAATTTTCCTAATACGACATAATGTTGGTGTGGTGGCATACATTTTGGATCTACCTCCACTATTAGAGTAGGTACCCAATTTTTTCTACATGTCAAAGATGAGGTGCTACATGCATGACCTATCAAATTTCATTGACTAGGGTGAGATGGGAATGGAGGATATGGTGTCTTTTTCAGAGTACCTGTTAGAGATCGAGGATCGTCATGGGGGTTTCATCGAGGGTGAAGTGACCTTTAAAGCACATCTGGTGGTAGAATTGGAATCTATAGGAGAGAACATGGGAGATAGAGGATCAGATTCATACTCAATATCATCATTTGTTTGGGGATCTTTTGTATTGGATTTTGGCGTTGTAAATCCCCATGGTGGGGAGAATATAAAATCGTATATTTTAATATGTATTATTTTATGAAATTCTGTGGATTAATTTCAATACGCGTTTCTGAGATGGCTTATGATTTCAAGGGACATTTTTTCCTTGATAGTTTCTTGAAAATTAATAAACATTTAATATCATGTGTGATTTTTTTTCAGAAAATGTTGAATAACTCATAAATGTGTGTGCGAATCAAAAATTAGAGATAATCATTGAGCATAGAGTGATGGGTTTATCCTTATTGTGAATTAACTTTGGTCAGTGAATGAATAATAAGGGAAAACATTAAAAGGACATAATCATAATTAAATAATAAAAATAAATTATTTTATGATTCATTGTCACTTTTCATTTCATTATTACTTTTTCGTAAAATTCAGGGATATCACCATAACCCTGAATTCATTTGTGACATGTAGAATATCTCTCTCAACAAACAGTGACCGATTGTGGATGTCGATCAGCCCACATCCGATTCAATGGAATATCTATGATGAAAATTATTATTCATCAATATCTCATCGATGAAAAATAAAAATAGAGGTAGGGTGGTTATTTCATTTTTATCATTAGTGTTGACCTCACCTATTTGGATAATCCCAACTATGTTTTAATATGTTTTAATAATCTCAGATAATATCTATTCTTCTATTAATTATAATCTCATAATGATATTGAGTTAATAAGAATATCAAAATAATCATTGGAATATGTTTTTCCAATGTTCTTTTGTGTTTATAACTATTCTATCTTAATCTAGAAATATATTGCATAGAATAGATAAATGTTAATTGATTAGGTCACTCATAGACCAAGTCTTCATGTCTACAGTGAAAAATCTCACCGATGTGCAAAGGTCACCGGTACAGATAGATACCGATAGACAAAGGTTACTATTAGAGTAAGTGTTCTGTGACAAAAGGTCACTGGTACAAGGTTACCGATACAATAAGTATACCGATATAGACTTAGTCTACTATTTATAACAATAGATACCGGTATATGCAAGTTCCCTATACAGACAGCTACTGGTACAAGCCTACTGATACAAACAGACTGAGTCGCAGATATAAAATAGCTATCGGTACATGCCAGTTACCAATAAAAAGTGCTATTGACACATCCATTCTACCGAGTCAATGAAGCTACCACAACAACTTTTACTGATACACAGAGACTACTTCTACACAGAGTGAAAGCTACCGATGCAACAAAAAACCTACACACACAAGTCCACCATTCCAAGCACACTGATACAATGAGATACTGATGATTAACAGTCACCATTTATTTAACTCTACATATCTTTTTTTTTATCTCTAAACGGCCATATTTATGTTTTCAATGAATCTTCTATTAATTAAATTTTTTCTACTGAATGTTAGGGAATCATACCTAGTACCCATGAAGATGTAATCATTCCCATTGTTGGAGATTAAAGATATAAATGGAAGGGTAATGGCCAGTCAAAACAACAAGAAAACATGGGATGTGATGTGTGAAAAAGCAAGGGCGGAATAGCATTAGAATGTGGCGCATTCAAATAGAAGAGAAAGGCTACATTCATACGAAAGAACACTAGACATACACGAATCCATTCTTTCTATAGGAGAATACATGCTACACCTTAGTTAGGGAGTGAAGAACTACAATGAGATCACCACAAACACTCAAGCTAATCATACTAAACCTGAAAAAATGACTCTCTGTTTTTTAGAAAAAACCAAAGAAGGACTCAGAGCCAAATTTGACAAATCAGAAGAAGTCCAGAGCCGCACTACAACCCTCTAGAACTTTCTGAACTCATATATACTCTCTCATTGATTCTTTTATTTTCATTTTGAGCAGTGTGAATACTCTGTATATTTTATACAGACACTGTCTCCTCTGGTAAACTGGAGGATACTAAATCATCACTCCAAACTTCTTACACATTACTATATCCCTCTGTGAATTGTGGATGAGGTCAAGGGTGACCTGGATAGCCTGTGTGCTATTTGTTTTATTCCCACGTAGAACTGTGGTAGAGGAATTAGGACCTGGGCAGTCTGTGTACTTGTGTTTACCCCTGATCCAGGGTAAAAATCAAATGTTTATATAAAATGTTTGAGGTAAATAAGTCTTATCTTGAGACTGAACGTCTTGGTAATCATCGCTGTGTTATTTTAAACTATATTTTATATTCTGCTGCTAAGTACTTTAAATTCAAATAAATTTTAAAGTAACTCTCATAGTTAAATTATAAAGTGTTTTTAATTGTTGTAAGCCAGTAAGTTAGTTTCAAAAGTCAGATTAATCTTCAGATAAAATTGACTGAGAACTAATCCATATTTGAGAAGCTAATTGAAAATTCATAACCCTTACAATTTCACCACTGTTTAAGTTATATGTAATTTGGGTTATTATAATCCTATATATTTTTACAGAAATTTTTAATTGGAACTCAATTCACCACCCTCTTCAGTATCCACTCCGACCAACATTTGGTATCAGAGGATTGTTTTTATTTAAAAATGTTTTTCAAACCCTCTGTTTTTTAAACTGTGATATTAGTTTTATCTTAAAGATCTTAAATTTCTGTTTGTTCTAAATTTTATCTCTTTAATATATTTTCTAAAATCTAGTTATGTAAAATATACTAGAATGTGCTTCTACTTACAGGCCACCCTTTTTAACGGTGTAAATTATGCTCAATGGAAAATTAAAATGAAAATTTATTTGGAATGTATTGGTTTTGATATTTGGTCTACTATAGAATCAGAATATGAGATCCACAAAACTGCTAGATCTACCTGGGATGATTCTAAAAAGTCTAACTATAATAATAATTGTACATCTATGAATTACCTTTACTTCTCTTTAGTAGATGATGAATTTATCTGAATTTCTGCATGTAAAATAGCTTATGAAATCTGGGACACCATGGCTGTTTCTCATGAAGGAACAACCAACATGAAGGAAATGAGATTAAATAATTATACTATTAAATATGATAATTTTATGATGAGACCTGATGGACCCATTTCTGACTTGTACCTAATTTTTAATGAGATTTTCAACACCATGTGTTCATTGGGAAAATCTATTCCAGAGAAGGAGCAGATCATGAGAATATTGAGATGTTTTCCAAACAGATGGAGCGATACTTCTGTGTCTATCCAAGAGTCATGTGTCATTACCAAGCTACCTGTTAAGGAGTTGATTGGTAAATTAATGATGTATGAAGAAGAACTGATGGTGAAAAAAGAATAATATGATTAACCAAAGAGAAAACTCATGGCATTAATGTCTACTGATTCAATGATCATAGAAAAGGAGAAAATACATGTACCTTCTGAATGTTCAACATGTGAAGATTTGGATTCAGACAGTGATTAAGAAATGGCTCAAATATCTAGAAGATTTAAAAAGTTATGTAGGAAGAAGATTTATTTTTCGAAAACCAAACTACAAGGGAAAGTATGGTCATCATGGTAAGTAGAAGAAGGATTGGAAGAAATCAGATAAGGAAGATGATATAGTCTTCTATGAATGCAAGAGGAAAGGACACATCAAGTTTGACAATTCGAAGTTAATATTCAAAATGAAGTATGATTATAAGGACAATAAGTACAAGAATGCCATGAAAGAAACATGGAGTTCTTCAGAAGATAGAACAAGTGAATCAGAGGCTACTGATTCTGAAAAGAATCATGCCAACAAGTGCTTCCTGAAAAACTCATCTGAGGTACCTATTTTCCCTATTCTAAATGATTATTATTATTGAAATAACAGTGATTCGGATTATGATTAAAATATATCTAAGACTAAACTGTTTGAATATTGCAATATGCTAGATGATACCTGCAATGAACTAAAATATAAATATAAATCTTTGAGGAAACAACATGCCTTGACTAGTAATGTTAAAACAGATCTAAGTGTATAAAAAGAAAAGAATGCTCAAATGTTGAAAGGTAACACTCAACTCAAACGATAAAATGACCAACTTAAAGAGGATTTAAGGAAATTTACAAAAGGAAAGAACAACTTAACTAAATTTCTTGGCAAACAAATGGCAACAAAGTATACTACTGGTTTGGGATAACAACATGAACAGAGACAAATAACTAAAACTAGATTTATTCCTAAATATGGACAAAATTCTGCTAGATCCAGTTCTGGAAATTAATATGCATCCACTAGATACTAACATTTTTATAGATCAAATAGTGTCTATCTTTATAAATATGTTGAATCTATTGATTATATGATACCCATAAGACAAATCTGGGTACCTAATGCTTTCCTTTCTAACCGGTCTGGACCCAAGAGAATTTGGTACCAAAATTATTCTCTGTTTAAAACTGTTTTGTAGGAATCCTATTAGAAGAGTTCCCATAAGAATATATGGTACCTGGATAGTGGATGTTCAAGGCGTATTTCTGGGGATTATTCATGCTTCAAGAGCATAATAAAGGTAGATGGAGGCCATGTCACCATTGGTTATAACTCAAAAGGAAAAATCATCGGCCGAGGCCAGATTGGTAACACTGATTCAATTTTAATTTACAAAGTATTATTTGTGGATGGGATAAAATATAATCTATTAATCATTTCATAGTTATGTGATGATGGCATCAATGTTATATTTGGAAATGATTCTTGTAATTTATTTAGATCTAAAAATTCTTTAGTATTTACAGCTTTAAGAAACGAAAATGTATATGGTGTAGATTTGAACTCTTTAGCTGAACAAAATGTTACTTGTTTAAATGATTTTGACAAAGACTCTTGGATATGTCACATAAGATTTGAACACTACAGTGATCATTATCTTAAGTAATTAGATATGAAGAGCTTAGTTTGAGACCTACCTCAACTAAAATTCCCAGCAGACAAAGTTTGTACTCCCTATCAAAAGGTAAGGAAACATAAAGTTTCATTCATATTAATGAAATAGGTTTCAACTTCTCAACATATAGAGTTAGTTCAAATTGATTTGTTTGGACCATCTAGGATTTCTAGTTAGAATGGGAAGCACAATTTTTATGTCTTGGTAGATAACATTTTTAGATATACTTGTGTATACTTTCTTGCTCAAAAAAGTGAATCATGTTCTAACATTATTAAATACTCTAATTCCGTAGAGAACCTTAATGGAATTAAGATTAATACCATGAGAACTGATCATGGCCATGAGTTTGAGAATCAATATTTTGAAACCTATTTATCACATAACGGCTACAATCATAAATTTTCTTCCCCTAGGACACCTCATCAGAATGGTGTAGTTGATAGGAGGAATAGAACCCTTCAAGAAATTGCTAGAACTATGCTAAATGAGTATGACCTACCTGTATATTTCTAGGAAGAAGTTGTCAAAACATCTTGTTACATTATTAATAGAGTCTTAATTAGACCTGTTCTTACAAAGACACCTTATGAGTTATGGAGTAATAGGAAACCTAAAGTTAGTTATTTCAGAGTTTTTAGTTGCAATGTTTTTATTCTTAATAAAAAGGATAATATGGATAAATTTGATTCTAGAAGTGATGAGAGAATCTTTATAGGTTATTCCATATCCATTAAATCTTATAGAGTCTTCAATGAAAGGGAAAAATGTGTGGAATAAGCAGTACATATCAAGTTTGATGAGACTAATCCACATGAGCCTAAAACCACTCTTGGAAATCTTGAAGAAGACCTATATGGTTTGGTCCTTAATGACAAAAATAGTGGACTTGCTATGAAACTAAGAAATTATAGACAATTTCCAGAACCTGATTCTGTTGGAACCAAACCCACAGAAGAACATGAGTTTTATAGTCCTACCTTGACCAGACCAACTAAGATTATAGAAAACCAGACTTAAGATGCTAATGTAGGAGATTTAGGTAGAAGAACCCAAACTAGAGCATCTCTAACAAATTAGGTTGAACATCAAGATTTTCTTTCATAGCTCGAACCTAAAAATACCAATTATGCGATCAATGATGAATTCTGGGTAAAGGATATGCAAGAAGAATTCGATTAATTTGAAAGAAACAAAGTCTGGGAATTAGTTGAAAGACCAAAAGACACTTTGACCACAGGCACTGAATGGGTTTTTATAAATGAAGTTGATGAATCCAGAAACAGCACTAGAAACAAAGCTAGGCTAATTGCACAAGGAAATAGTGAAGAGGAAGGGATAGACTATGAGGAAACCTTTTAAGCTGTTTCTAGACGAGAAGCTATTAGGATTCTACTTGCCTATACAACTCATCTGAATTTCATGTTATATCAAATGTATATTAAAACTGTGTTTCTAAATGGTTATATAGTTGAAGATGTTTTTGTTGAATAACCACCTAGATTTTCAAATCCTCACATTCCAAATAGAGTTTTTGAACATTCTAATTCATTGTATGGTTTAAAACAAGCTCCACAAGCTTGGTAAGATAGACCAAATAGTTTCCTTATTTCAAAAGGTTTTACAAAAGAAATTGTTGACCCAACCTTATTTATCAAAATGATTTTAAATGTTGTTTTGATAGTACAAATATATGTTGATGATTTTTTTTTCATCTTCTAAAAATGCCCTATGTATTGATTTTTCAAAAATTATGGAAAATGAATTTGAAATGTGTTTAATGGGGGATCATAAATACATTCTTGGATATCACGTTTTTCAAAGGGAAAATGGAATTATCATAAATCAATGAAAGTATACAAAAGATCTATTAAAACATTTTGGATAGGATAAAAGTAAGGGTAATGACACACCAATGAGTACCACATGTAAACTGGATGCTGATGAAACTAGGAAACCAGTAAATCAAACAAATTACAAAGGAATGATAGGGTGTCCGCTCAATCTTAATGCTAGTCGAACAGACATTATATTTAGTGTGTGCATGTGTGCTAGATTTCAATGTAATCCAAAAGAGTCACACTTTCTTACTGTTAAAAGAGTATTTAAGTATCTTAAACATACTTCATATTTGGGATTATTTTATCCAAAAGGACAATCATTTGAATTAATATGGTATTCAGATACTGAATTTGTTGGATGAAAGTTAGATAAAAAGAGCACATCTGGAACATGTCACATTCTTGGTAAGTCCCTAGTATCATGGTGCAGTAAAAAGCATAACTCTATTGCATTATCTACTGCTGAAGCAGAATACATTGCTACTGGTAGTTGCTGTGCACAGATTCTGGGGATGAAACACACTTTTCTGGACTATGGTTTCTATTTAGACATGTATCTATCAACTTTGACAACAATATTTTGATTAATATCTCTAATAACCCTATATCTCACTCTAGGACCAAAAACATTGATGTCAGGCTCCAATTTTTAAGAGAGAATTACCAAAAAGGTTATTTTACTCTTGAATTTATAGGCACTAAAATTTAGTTGGCAGATATTTTCATCAACACATTGAGTTCAGAAAATATAAACTTCATTAGGTATGAACATGGAATGATTAAATGTGAATAAGGAAAACCTCATAGTTAGCCGCACTCACTGTTAGAAATCCTCACCATTAGCTGTCCTCACAGTTATCCAGATCCTACTGTTAGAGAGACCTCACTGATAGATTTTCTCACTGTTAGGTACACCTCAGTGATAGAGAAATCGTGCCATTAGAAATCATCACTGTTAGACGTCCTCACCAATAGTAAAATCCTCACAGTTAGGAATCCTCACTGGTAGAGTAACCCTACAGATAGATAGACCTCAATGATAGGTAGACCTCAACGATATAAAACTCACTATTATGACATTACGCTATATTTAATTTTTCGATTTCCTAAGCTGAAACTCTTATTATTTTAAACATATTTTTTTATTTGAGATTCCTAAATGATATAAATAATATTTAAGTAATCTCTCAATCCACTGATCCATCTACTCCTCTTCCTCTCTGAAACCTGACTCCTCGAATCCCCACATGAAAACCCTAAACCCTTCAATCCTGAAATAGCGAAAACCGAGCTTCCTAATGTCCGAGATACTAGTGATGAGCCGAAGGTTAAAAAGAAGAAGACCACCAATGAGGATTGCGTCATTTGAGTTAGAAGAAGAGCCGCAAAGGACACCATTAACCCACATCTATTACATAGAGAAATAGTCATCAAAGAGAGATATGTGCAGAGTGGATGATGACCAGTAAGTCACTAGTTATAAAGGTACTGGATGATAAAGGATGATTATATTTTTTTTCAAACAATAATGGGACTTACTACATTAAGTTAGTGAATGCGTTTTATGACAATGTTCTTTATGAAAGATCTGATGTGGAGAACATGATGATATCCATAGTGAACGGTAAGGATATAGCCTTGTATTCAGGAGAGTGGGTAGAGAACATGAAAGTCCCACATGAGGATGATTATTGTTATTCATCTGAAACCATTCCTCCTACCAGTGGTGTTTTTAGCTATTATGTTTCTTTGGATGAGCTAACTGAAAGTGAAAATAAAAGGAAGGTGGTAGCTGCTGAAATGAATGGAGAGAACATGCTACTATTCAAATTTCTTCAACATGTTGTAAGTCCATGAATATGATATTTTGCAAACCTATGGTATCATGAAATTTAACTGTTACATCTACTGAGGCATAGAGTAAAGGTCAACCTTTGTAGGCTGATTATGATCCAAATGGAAGGTATGACCAAGTTAAAATTAGAGAAAAATGTACTATTCTATGTTAAGATGATTTCGGTCATGATAAAATTAAAGGATGCAGATGAGTCTCATGATGAGACATAAGTGGTTAAGTATAACCATTGCTTTACTAGCATCACATTAAAGTACATGAAGATAAGTTGGAACCCATGGAAAAAGATGTGGGTGTCAGACGATGGAAGAGTCTATAATAAATTAAATCCAGTGGATCACCCATGTAGGCCAAGGTATAAGAGAGATCCAGGAATTGGATCTGATGAGGAAGAGTCAGAGTATAGTGATTAGTCTGATGTCTCAAATGAGGAGGATGGATCTGCAGGAGATGGAGGAGATCGGGACCTACCTCCCTCTCCTAATGTTGTAACAGTTTCTCAAGCTAAGTCAGCTGGTGATGAGGAAGTTCGGCTCAATTTGAACACTAAAAATACTGCTAAAGGATGTGAAGTAGAAGAGGATTCAGAATGTATAGGATCATGATTTGAAAGTCATGAGAAAAGAATTTCATTAAGCCTTAGTCCCTTGATAGGGGATAATTTTATGGAAATAGAGGAGATCCCTAAAGAAGATAAGCATGAGGAAAAGGTTGAGGCAGATAGGCTTGAAGAAATTACTGAGCCAGTCAAACTAGAAAAAGTGGTTGATAAGGAAAAACCAATTGTTAGTTCTTAGAAACCCCAGACAGTTTCAACTGATAGGGAAGAAGTTGTTAATGATTCATCAGAAGATGAAGTGACTGAAGTGGCAGTTGTTGTTGTGAAAGAGGTAGTGGCTTTAGTATTAGTTGATGTTGAGGAAGAAAAGATGCCTGAAGATCAAGGTGGAGTAGTGGAAGCTCATGTTAAGGGGGAGAAACCTTCTTCCCTTGGCTCAGTTTTTGTGCTGAATGAAATAGAGGATTGGTCATCAGATCCAGGGTACATGGTACTTGGACTCAATTATGGAGATTCTGATGAGAAAGACCTGCCTCAGTGGGATTGTATCATCCTACCTGAAATTATTCATGTAGTTGTGGCTGACAATTTGGAAACCAAAGAGGACCTTGAGTCATTAATGGTTGAAAAGAAAGAGGCCCAGATAGAATCAGTGGAATATTTGAAGAATAGCCTTGTTAAAGAGATGAGGAATGTGGAGCAATCCTTAGAGCTATCTATGGGATGTTTTGTGTCTACTCTAGTGAAAGAAATTCTGAATGATATTAGAGTTTTCCATACTCAATTTGAAAGCTGGACAGGAGCTGTAGTTGCTCTGAGACAATCGGTTGCTTCATTGAATGCCATGAGCAGTTATCAAAACCTAGTGAATGCAGAGATTTGATACATAAAAGTAGAATTCATGCAGTTTGCAGAAGTTTTTGATGATTTTAATACATCAGTCAAAGATCATATGAATAGTCAGGATGCACTTTTTCAGAAGGTGATTAGTAATCTGACTCAGTCATTCAAATATACAATAGCTTTCTCGTTCAAACCCCATCCATCATCTAGCACCTCTGTGAACTTTGACCAGATCAAAAATGTGATCTAGGAGGAGCTTGCTAAGGCCAGTACAAGTGGCACCTATGATTCTCAAGAAATTTCTACCCCCAGGGTAGTCAACAGTTATGTTTGTGAACACTTGAGAGCAGCTACTGCTACTCAGGAAGCCATTAAGAATAAGGTGGATTTTTTACTTTGAGAAGATCTATACGAAGAAACAAATGACCAACAACATAAAGCTTTTGATAGAGAATATGAAGCTTCCTTTAGTGACTCAGGCATTCTGGGAGCAGGTCAGCAAGCTAAGAGAATTGACCTCTTCTTTGGATAAATTATTGGAGAATAAAGATGATTTTTTATCTGCTATGGAGAGGGGAGGTGTAATCATTATGGACATCAAAAATTTGCTGCTACCTTTCATGCATGTGGAAAATATAGTTTTCATAGTTCATCCTGCTTTAATGACATCAACTCAGTCTGCTTTAGTTCCACAGATAACTCCAGTCCAAGCCATTCAGATCCTTTCACCTATGATCTCTCAGAAACCTACTAATTACCGGCCATGAACAATTTCAGTAGCTCAGGCACCTGTGGTTATCAATGGAGTCCCTAAGCCTTCTCCTTCCTCTACATAACCAGGACCTTTTGATCCTAAAGGAAAATCCCATGCAACCGATGAGAATGTAGATTGGTTGTGGCATAGATTTTTTATAGGGAACCTTTTTGTAACTTTTTGTGCATTTTTCCTGTAACACTTTGAATCAAGTAATACATACCCCTTTCATCCATTTTCTATTGTTTATCTCTTTTTTCTAATCACAAAGGGGGAGAGATTTAATGATCATCATGATATTCATTATGATATGGATACAATGGGAGAGAAACCTTTGATATATAGTCTACCTCTGATATCTTTATATTCTAATTTTAATAATTTTTTTTCCATAATACATTTGACTCTCCCATTATTCATACAACGAACCTATTATATTTTACCTCTGATCATCAATGATTTTTGTGCACTACCTCTGATATATCAATAATTATTCTGATTTTCCTCTCATACCATAATATTAATTTTGTATCACCTCTAATACATTACAGATTGCTTTGGATTATAATAGTATATGTTGTGATTATCAAAAAGGGGGAGATTTTTGACCTCAAATATTTTGATGATCCCAATTATGCTTTAATATGTTTTGATAATCTCAAATAATATTTATTATTCTAATAATTATAATATCATAATGATATTGAGTTATTAAGATTATCAAAATAGTCATTGGAATATGTTTTTCCAATGTTCATCTATGTTTACAATTATTATAACATAATCTGGAAATATCTTGCATAGAACAGATAAAGGTTAATTGATTAGGCCACTAATAGACTACGTCTTTAGGTCTAATGTTACAAATCTCACCGATGTGCAAAGGTCGCTGGTACAGATAGCTACCGATAGGTAAATGATGCCGTTAGAGTTAGTGTTCTATGACACAAGGTCACCGCTACAAAGCTACTGATATACTAAGTCTACCGATATAGACTTAGTCTACTTTTTATAACAAGAGCTTCTGGTACAAGCAAGTTACCGATACAAACAGCTACTGGTACAAGACTACTGATACAAACAGACAGAGTCAATGATATAAAATAGCTACTAGTACCAGCCAGTTACCAATGAAAAGTGATACTGGCACATCCAAGCTACTGATTCAATGAGGCTACTAATACAAGGAAGCTACCACAACAACTTCTTATGATACACAGAGACTAATTCTTCACAAAGTGACAACTATAGATGCAAGATAATATCTATAGACACAAGTCCACCATTGCAAGCACACTAATATAATGATCTACTGATGAATAAAAGTCATTGTTTCTTTAAATCTACTTATCTTTGTTTTATCATACAATGGTCATATTTATGATTTTAATGTATTTGATATTAATTAAATGTTGTCTGCTGAATGTCAGGGTACCGTACCTAGTACCCATGAAGATGTAGTCATTCTCATTGCCAAAGCTGGAAGATATAAATGGAAGGATAAAGTCCTGTCAGAACAAAAAGAAAACCGGGGATGTGAAATGTGAAAAACCATGGGTTGAATAGCATTGGAATGTGGTTCATTAACAAAGAATAGAAAGGATACATTAGTACTGAAGAACACTGAACATACATAAAGCCATTCTTTCTATAAGAGAATACATGTTGCACCATAGTCAAGTAGTGAAGAACTAAAACAAGAGAACCTCATACAGTCAAGCTGGTCAAACGGAACCTGAAGAAAACGACTCGTTGTTTTTAAGAAAAAAACCAGAGAAGGAGACATAGCCTATTATCAATAATCAAAAGGAGTCTAGAGCCACACTACAGATCTATAGAACATTATAAAATCAATTCTACTCTCTAAATGATTCTTTTATTTAAATTTATAGCAATTTGTGTACACTGTATATTTTATACACACACTGTCTCTTGTGCTAAATTGTAGGATACTAAATCCTCACTCCAAACCTGTTACAGATTACTATATCTCACTGTGAATTGTGGAAGAGGTCAAGGGTGACCTTGATAGCATGTGTGTTATTGTTTTTATTCCCACGTAGAACTGTGGTAGAGGTCTTAGGAACTAGAATATCTATGTACTGGTTTTTATCCCCAATCCAGGGTGTGGATCAAAAGTTTATATAAACTGTTTGAGAGGACTATGTATCAGCTTGAGACTAAACCTCTTGGTTAACCTCATTGTGTTATTTCAATCTATATTTTATATTCTACTGCTATGTACATTAAATTCAAATCTATTTTAATGTATTGCTGATAGTTAAATTAGCATGTTTTTTTAATTGTTGTAATCCAAGTAGTTAGTTTCAATAGTCAAATTAATCTTCATATTATATTGACTAATAACTAATCAATATTTGAGATGCTAATTGAAAATTCATAACCCTTACAAATTCACTAATGTTTAAGTTATATTTAATTTGGGGGATTTTAATCCTAATGCTTTTAACAGAAATTTTTAATTGGAACTCAATTCACCCCCCTCTTGAGTCTCCACTCTGACCAACATTTCCTTATTCTTTATTTTAACGATGAATTTGGGTCAATCTATAAATAGATTGATTTGTGATTTGATCATTGTGGGATGGTTATAATTAAGAGGATTATTTTGGGGAGTTTTCTTAATTGGTTCTTCATTATTAATTTCCCTTATAACATGTATAGACAAAGGGATAGAAGAAAAATTATGATGATCATTCCTCAAGGTGTTATTTTTCTTTTATCTCCCCCATTCATAGGATTCTTTGCTGATGGAAACTCTTGATCATTGTTCACATTTCCGGGAGTCTCTAAATGAAATAACCACATGGATTTGATGAAAATCGAAGTTAAGGATATATATATGTAGATATGGCCCCAAGAATTACTTATATTCCTTCAATTAATAATTTATAGAATCAAGGGTCGGTCAATGGATTGCGGAAGGGACCACCTGTGTGACTCCGGCATGGAAGTTCGGCGAGGTGATGCACCGGCTACAAAAGATGATGTTGGTATCAGTGTGGGATTTGTGGGATACTGCAGAGCAGACCACATGGATGCAGTAGAGTGGGATTCCAGAAGTAGGGAAGCTGGGATAGGAATATTGAGTAGTGCGATGTGGGGCTAGGGATGTTGGAGAGCCATGACATGCGGTGGAAAAACCAGCTTCTTAAGACACAGATGATGATTGTGTAGGCTATGCGAGGCATCCCATGTGCTTGCGGGCCTTTGTAGTGATGAAGGGTTTGGTGTATCAAGAATTCATTAGGCCTGAAAAAGAAGGGATATGCCATGATAAGCTGCCCAAACAAGGTGGATTAGTCTGTGGTGAACAGGGATCGAGCATCAGGATACTGGGATGAAGCTGGTCCATGGTCGATCATGAAACATGGTTGATCCAACTATAGTTTGACCATGATAGGTGATGGGTAGAGTGGACCGTGATGGTTTACCATATTAGCCTCTAGGGTGGCAGGTTTGTGCAGTGAACTGCAATGGATACTAGACTGATCGTGAGTCCATGCACGGGCCTACTGACCCCCCCCCCATATTTTGAAATTTCCAACACCCATAACATTCAAATGGTGCATCTATTTGATTTGAAATTAACGATGTTGGGACCCTGACAATGAGAAGGTCCTTTACAGATATGTTTCGAGTTTTTAGCATTGAACGATTGAAGTTGATAACATTTAATTTGGTTCTTTCCTCAAGGGTTCAATATGGTATTGTGTCCACCTCACTAGACTACAATACCCACTTGAGGATGAGTTCTAGATAGAGTCAAGAATCTCTCCCAGGGACATGAGATTGATACTATGGTTCCCCAAGTGATGTATTTTGAATCGTGTAACCTTCAGGAGTAGGGCACTGATCCTCCACCTTTTGATCTTAATTTTTATGTTACGTGGTATCCCCTGAGTGTCTGGGCGTGATTTGTGGAATCCCCTAGGGTGTCTGTGCATGATTCCCTTTGTTGTGAATTGATCCAAAAAAGGTATGTGGTCTCCCCCCATTGTGATTGGTCATTATCCAGGGTATTCTTCAGTGTAACAGGGGATAATCCACACTCATTGTATCATAATAATCAATGAACAATACATTCCCATATGGGAGGAGGGAAATGATCTAAAACTCTTCATGTGTGTCCTTGAGAATATAATGGATCAATGATAGTGTTTTCCTTAATTGAGAATGCATTGAGAAGAACCATATGGATGGAAATTTTTTGTGGTTTACCTCTAGAATTTATCTATTGGGTTTAGAATACATGGATGTAAATGATAAATTTATGTTATAAATTTACCTATTTGGAGACGACATTATATTTTCTACATTGAATTTTCCAATGTGTTATTTTCTTTATTGTATTTTCATCATAGAATTTGGGGTGTCTAATTGAGTATTTTTTACTCACCCCTAATGGGATTTTCCGGAACATGGTGTGTCTTGTGCAGATGATCAAACCATTGAAGGATCCCTAGGTGGATTTGGACCTAGTGGTTCTTTCCTCATCAGTAGATTGGTGTACTACATTGGCCTTGGCTTCCCACCTGTGCAACTCTAGGGTTGTGGATTCTTCAATCATTGATGTCTTCACTCTTCCTCTCTATGATTTCCTCACTTTGGATCACTTCCCCACATTCAGCTCTTAGATCTTGTTGTGTGGACTCCCACTACCCCATTTCTTCTTAAGAACATGGATCCCTTGCATCGCTCCTCTTTGACCTCTTCTGGCTATAGGTGGTGTGATTCCCGGTTTTGACGTAGTTCTGTTCATCGATGAAGGTAGTGTGATAGGTTCTGGTGTTCTTAACAGTGATGGAAGGAGCTCTGGGATCTTGATTTATGATCTTTAATAGTGTAATTTCTATGTGGATCATCACTATATATTCTTTTATTTCAAATTCTCATTCGGGTATTGACTCCATTGGTCCACCAGATTCTACACATTTCCAGCTCATACCACTTCAGTTTTCACCATCTATAATGTTGTGACGATCATGGCTTTGGTGATGTGATGTCATGGATGTTCTGAAAGTTCTCTGGTGGTGGACATCCAATAACATACTCTGAAAATCTGGCCACATTACCTAGTCTCCTCCCAGGTCTTCTCATTGTTATTTTTTCATAAGAGGTGGATACATGGAAGTATTGTTTCCTTTCTCAACACATTGACATATTGATGCACATTTTGTCAACTTTGATGCATTCTGATGTCCTTTCAATTTCATTAGTTCACTTAATGGCACGTCATTGGCTACCCCAGTCCACTTAGTGATGTTATTCTGTATTTCATTACTTCTCATATTTCTCGTAGATGTTTTGGTTTGTGGATGGATCTAATTCATCCCTTTGAAGACTGGTTTGGAATACATTGGTTTGTTTTCTCAAAATCATGGTGTTGATCTAGTACTTATTCGACTGTATGAGATGACAATGTTCTTGTCATGATTTTATTTATCGCTATTGTGTTCAATGGAGGTGTTTATGATCATAAAATGGAATGGGATAGTTTCTTATGTTTTATTGGTGAAGTCAACTCATTATTTATTCCATATTTGGTTTTATATGTCTATATACATGCAGGCGATGCTGGGATGGTGACCTCGAAAGAGGGATGGGTGTGTTGAAACTCATCATCATCCATCAGTTTCTTTTTGAATAGACGGGTCGCAGAGTTTTCACATCTTTCATGAATTAGAATGCTTTGATTATATTGCATCATGTTGGAATTGAAATTATTTTTTGCCACATGTCGGTTGGGAGGCTTGAAAGATGGATAGGTGTAATGGAAACTAACATTCAGCCCTCCTTCATTATTATTGTGGAAGGAGAGTTTTGTTTCCATGTTATGTTTCCAGAATGACATAACTTCATGGAAGGGGGTTGACATCCCACCATTGATAGACTCCACCATTTCATTTATCTAAGGAGGGGGGTCATTGGTACATTCATCAAAGATTTTTTCATTTCAGTTTTCCATTGAAAAATACATTCCATGAATATCCTAGTATCTTTTTTCTTTATTGAATTTGTGAAAATTCATTTTTAGCGTTCCCCACTAATCCATTTTTAGAACGGATTTTTTTTTTCATTCAACATTAATGGGCTTGACACTAAACCAATTATTTAAAAAACTTTCCTAATTTGGGATGATGCAGGAAACACATCACCATGGTTCATGAGTGTTTTTTGAACTCTTTTGGTGGGATTGTATTCTAGCATTGTTTTCTTGACTTTTTTCATTTCTGAACATTCAATATTTTATTATATATAGTGGTTATCATGAATTTTTAACTTATTTTTTTTATTTCTGCTTTTCTTTCTTGGATATGGGTGTGTACATAAACGTACATTTGACAAATTCCTCCCATTTGTAGTGTATTCCTACTCGGTGCAAGTAATCATCCCAAGGCCTATTAAAGGAAATATTGTGGATGACACAACATGGGACCATTTGGAGTGGGTTGTTACAATAATAACAATGTATTTTTATTGGTTCGAGATACTGAATAATGTATTTTATATATTCGTGATGGTACAGATAATTTATTTACTGTGGATATGATAGTAAGTAACTAGTTTTAGCTGGGGACATGATAGAAATAATATAATGGTATAAAATATAAGTTCGAACATAATTAAATTAAATATTATTAACTATATGATTATTTACATTATCTTGTCATCCATTGATATATATTAGAGTACCATGATCAATTAAATGACTTTATTGAATTTATTTACTCTTACCATATTTTTCAAGCATTATAATTATTACATGATACATTTTCATAAAATACACCTCACTAAATGTTTATGCTCACACATATTATGTTTCAATTTCCCTATGTTATGAATAATTGTAAAAAAATTATATTTCTATATGGGTATCATGTTTGGAGAATTTTGTTCCAATTATTATAGAGTAAGGAATTCGTTATATAATCAGAATCCTTTCCACTTGATTTTAATGATGTAGGTTTTGTTATATTAATGTTTCAAATTACTCAATGAAACTATAAACCAATATGATACCAAGGTTCCAAGTGATTGACTATTTTTTAAAATATAATATTGATTGATTATAGTTGGGTGCCTTAAGTTAGTTTGAAATCTGATATAGAAATAATTTTTTATTCCAACAAGATTTGTGATTCAATGTTTGAGGCACTAATTACGATATCCATGGAGGGTTCAAATTGCATTATATCTTTAAAGGAGTACATGATGAAGGTATATATAACCCGTAGAGTGTGTATTTGATTTGATTTCGTGGGAATTCTAGTTATTTTTTGAAAATATTATTATGTTCTGAGAGTATACATTATTAATTTACATATTAATTATTATAAATTTTTATTATTTTTGGGATATGTGTTGTGCTGAAATTTGGGAGCATATGATTCCATGAATTTTTTATTAGTATAATGTAATTATTATGTCCATTATTACTCATGATTTGAACTAGAGAACATTGATAAAAACCCTATGTGTGTTCCTCAATATAGAAAAACGTATTAACTAATTTTTTATTAAATATTATGTTTATTCTAAAGAAATAATATCCTTTTTTGGATAGAAAAATTTGGATTCAAGATTTATTATATATTGAAACTTCCCTTTAAAAAATTTAATGTACAATTGATCCATGTTTTTGGGTAACCAATATTTGGATCTTGCCCCCGATTATTTTCTCTCTATTAGAGAAATTTGGAATTCTTTGGGGTTGTGCAAGGTTAGACCATGATTAGGGAAAACTAGTAGTTCATCCCCACAAAATATGTTCCATAACATGAGGTTATTGAGGGAGAACTTGGTTATTAAAAATGTAGTTTTTTTCCCTATAACTGATAATATTTTTATAGTGGGGGATAACAAGGTTGGTGCATGGTTGGGAAACTATGTGTACAAAAAATTTACCATTTAATACCATATCAAGAAGAATATAATGGAATTTGCACAATATCTCAATCTATGTAGCCTAAAAATTCCTGAATCTCCAAAAACCTTGAAATGGTGCATTTTTAGGCACACAGTTAGTGCTAACCATGTCACATAACCATGAAACCCTTATAAATTAATTTATAATTCCAAAAAAAATTATATGAAATATAAACCAATAATATTGAATTTTTTTCTAACACAATTCAAAATTAATAATACCCTTTGGTTTTTGGTGGAACAATATATAGGAATACATATTCCTTAACCCATCTCCACATATATTAATGTAGTTATGGATGTGTTGGATTATTCCATACTAACTATTTTCCCATTAGTTTACAATCATCTATTCTTAGCATATCTCATTCTTTGAGGGGAGAAGTAATTATGTTTTTTATACATTGGATTATTTAATTTATGGGTCATAACTCTTTGTACTTAACTTTGATCATCAACAACTTAAAATCAAAATTGGATATTCATGTTTATTGTGATTTCATAATCATTTGATAAAAGTTGTGATGTTCTATATGGTTATTCTCTACAAATGAATCATAAATATTATTTCTTGATTTTAATGTTTTTTTTAAAATCAATTTCAATAAATTTATTTATTTTGATGATTCACTTCAAAAGTAATAGTGTTTTTTTGAAAAATACCCTTTTTGGAATTGTTCAAAAACTGATCGGATTTTGAGTAAGGCATCATGGATTGTATATAATGATCTAATGAATTAATTTTATAATTTATATATGATAAAAGAGATTTAAATTAAATATTATTATAAATGTATTTAGAATTAAAAAACTCCAAATTTGGATTTTAAAATCAAAAAACATGTTGAAACATGAAATTAGTCATTTGAATTATCAATGATATTTGAATTGAGAATAATGAATTTAAAAATATTGATTAATTTATTGATTGAATAAACATGTGATACTCAATATTGGATTTCTATTAATATAATCATGATAGAAATATGAATCCACAAAAATGGATTGATGATAACAACACTAATTATTCTATGATTAACATGATTTTCATAATGGGGTGTTGAATACTTTTTTCCAGATGGTTTGAGCCTTAGGGATTTGTGCCCACCGTAAGCCATGATTATTGACTAAGTAGTGAGAGGATCCTATATCTAAGAACTATATAACCTTTAGTCTTATAATCATTGTAATTTTTTTATTATATGGAAATAATTTATTGAATTTAATTATTCAAACACTTTTTGTTTTATGAAAATGATAATTTAATAAAATTATGATATACATTTAACCTGATTGATTTGGAAGATAGTATGAATAGAATATATTTAATATGTTGAAATATTACATTTACATTTAAATTTATTCATTTATGTTTTATTTTTTATCAAACTACCTATGTAAAAAATTTTGAGATCCTATATGGATATTTTTCACAAACATGGCCTTTTAAGTCTTGAATGTTTAGATTCCTTTTTTTTAGGCCTAGGAAAATGGAAAGCAACACATGGTGTGTCTAGGTTGGAACATCATAGGAAATAAGTGAAGTCTATGACATGTTGTGTTTTAATTCACTCAACACACGATGAGTATAATTTCTCTTCTCAATGTATTTTTATTTTCTTTTGAAAGATGCTTCATTTTGGGAAATAAATATACTTTTTGTAATTTTTTATCCTTGAGGAGTGTTTATAATAGTATTTTTTTTGTATTATATTCATGTTTTATGTGTTATATTTAATTAATTAAGTTAAATCAAATCCTCAATCATTTTTATGATGCAGAGGTTCCTGTCTCTAGACTATGGGGATTGTGAATTCAATTTTGTTCAAGTTAGTTCTAGCTTAGGTAATAGTTTACTTGGTTATTTGGGATGTTTCATAAAAAATGGATTAATAGGGGGTTTGATTAAATTTTTATTATATCTACATCAAGTCTAGATTTTCATGGTAAAACTAAGGTAATATTTTAATGACATGTGATGTAGTTATGAATGAGTTCATGGGAAGCTCTTATCATAGGGATCATATAGTTACCAATTATGTTTGAAAAAAGTGTAATTGAGGAATAAATTGTTCTCTAACTAGTATTTTTATTAAATTGATATGATCATTTTTTTTCTTGGAAAATTGAAATCTATTTCATGGAATTTATATTTACTTTTCAATTTATTGAATTCATGATCTAATTATCTTTATTGATTTTGTTGTATTTTTTTTGTTCTATTATATGACATAGAAGAGGTTTGAATTAACCTATGAAGGTAGCTTCTAATGAACCATGAAAGGTGACCCATCAACATGATCAGAATGTGACTGATAAATTTGTTCATGTGTTGTATTTTTTATAAAAATATACCAACACTCATTCTTTTCTATGAAAAAGTAGTGGAACCATTGAGGGATTCTAATATCGATTGTGTTTAAGAGAATATTTGGTAGAGACCACAATATCTCCCATTTTGTAATGATCATAATGTTATATATGATTGGGTGAAACTGATTTAGATTCCCTTTAAGTTTTTTTATATGATATAATCTATAAATGTTAATTATTCTTCCTTAATTCATAAAGATACAAGAAGGAGGTGGTGGTAATTAATTCTTTCAAGCATCATTTTGGGATTCGACGTGTCAATTTTGGATTAGGATTTGTTTTTTGGATTTTTTTTGAAGTGATTTATTTTTAGATAAATATTATAAAAATAGTTTTTAGAAATACCATAATTTTTTTTGGGAATAATTAGAAACTAATATTGATTGAATAATTTATGGAAATGTTTTCCCAATAAACCATGTATTCAATACATAAAAGTATACATTTTAAATAGTTATTTTTTCTCAGGATCCTACTATTGGAATTTTTTAACCTGTGTATTTTCTTGATATGAAAATGATTATTATTAAATTCACACAGGATATTTTAGTGTTAATTTATATAAAATTTTCATTTTGATAATATAAATCTAATTACAAAATTCCAATAAAAAATTAAAAATATTGAAAAAAAATTATCAAAAAATTGTTACTAACATAAAAAAATATTGACAAAGGTAAAATGATATTGTGATAAATCATAAAATTATGGTTTTGGACATAATAGTTTTTTAATAATTTTCTCCAAATAATATTTTTGGGATTTAATTACCATGGGTTACCCACACTTGATGATTTTTAAAATTTTGAGCCACTTTATTGTGAGAATGACTTTACTATTACATAATGTGATGATTATGTTAAACATTTTCCACCCTATTCTTTTATGTAAATTTCCATCACCACCACATGTAGTATAACTCCATCAGACAATTATTTAAGACAAATATAGACCAAATCACTCTCTAACTCTTTTCACTATGTCTTAGAGGTTTTTCTCTCAACAGAAAATTACTCTATGAAGGCTTATGTATTTTCCTAGTTAGTAAGATAAAAACATATAGTGAATACATTTTTATTTATATTAATTTAATTATAATTATAAAAAATATATATATTATAATGATAATAAAAAAAATCCGCAATTTTCATTATTATGTTGAAAGATATTATCATTATAGATTAATTATTTTGTTTCTTCCTCCCAACCTTTCACAATATGAAAACATCACTCATGGGTATTTGCGAATATACACCTCCAAGGTTAAATTATTCATATTATAAATAAAATAAAATTATTTGGTATAAGAAAGTGTTTAATGGATAAATATTATTTTATTACTTCATCATGGTTTTCAAATGATAAATGGGAAATTCCAATACTATTCTAATGCTTTGGTAATTTTTATGTCACCCTTGGTATGTGTAGACTACTAAATCTATAGATGATCCATTCAATTTATTATCACTTCATTCATGGATGGTTATAGAAAAACAATTTATGATTTAATATTTAGCATATATTTTTAATATAATTTATTTTATATTTTCAATGTTTAAATAAGAAATTATATCCAATATAATGTATCATGTTCATATCAATAAATTATCCAAAAATATTCGCTATTTTATTCATTAATATTAAAACTAAAACTCTCAATAAATGATATTTGAACACTATAAATATTCATTTACTATAAATAATTTCTAATGCGGTCTAATTTTAAAAAATGGGGTTTAACAATACAATTTTTCACATCCCCAGCCATGCATCACACTCCTCTTTGTCCCAAGCTCATATCTACAACATCCCATATCCCAATCTTCCATGTACCACATGGACGACTACAGAAGGTCCCATGTGGGACATATCACCACCATCATTATCTTCTACAGTTTTTTTCACCACACAACCTATTGTTTCTATATCGCCGTTGCACCACCTCGATGGACCGCCGCACCAGACTTGTGATGTTCGTCCCTTCCACATACCACAATCCACATATGATGATTGAACATATGAAATGAAGGCATGCCTACATTTCTAAATTTTGATATATATATATATATATAGATGAATCCTTTTTTTTATTTTCCTCCAATCTGAGGGTCCAATTGCATTCATAGCCTCTCGACAAGTTGATCTATGGCTAAGAGGGTCCAACTAATAAGAACAACATAATAGGGGAGTAAAATAACAATAAATCCCTAAATAAATATGCTAATACTTATTCACATGGCCGCCAATCTGTTCTCATTCATCAAGTAATGAAGAACAAAAAAATATATAAGAAAAATCCCCAAAATAAACCCCACAATTATAACCATTGCTTTGGGATAAATTCATGGATCAATATGTTTATGGATTGACCCAAATTTATTATAAAAATAGAGAATAAGAAAATATCACAATGAAATAAAATCCCTACATAATATCATATCTATCACTGATGAATGATCATTGCATTGTCATCATTGTCTGTGATATTCCATTGAATCATATGTGCATCGATCATCGATCCATGATCCATCACTATTTATCGAGAGAGCTCTTCTCTACATCTTACAGGAATTCTGGATTTATTGTGATAAATCTCAATTTCCTGAAAAAATATTAATAAAATGACAAGTTTTGTTTCATTATAAAATAATTTATTTAATAAATTTATTGAATATAATGAAATTTTCATTTTTCCATTAGAAGACCCATACTGACAAAATATAAGTTAATCCTAGGGAAAATAGACAATTATAATATCAATAATATCGTTGGATTTCTGATCTAGGAACCTATTTATGTTTAATTCCACTTTTGTTAGGAAAATTGATCATGCATGCTACTAAAATTTTAATAGTTTCAAATAATTATTAGGTTAAAACATTGACTTGGAATCATTTTCCATATTTATATATAGTTTCAAAATTAGTCTATATAATTATATAAAATAAAACCTGAGAAATACAAGAAATTACAATTCCTACCAGGATCAAATCCATGAAATTATTCTTACCATCATGACCAATGACAATAGAAAAATTAAAAAATGAAAATATAACTTCAAAATTAATTAATTAAAATTAAATATTTGTATGATATTAACATTAATATGAGAAAAAAATATATTCCCTAATAAATTGATAGGATGACATGACCATAATATATAAATACATGTATATATTATAGAGTAATTATTTATTTTCCTTAGTGATTATATGAGGAATTAAATAATGTTGAAAAGGATGAAAAAAATCTTATAATTGAATTTGAAAATATATTATATAATGAAAAAAATAACCAAAACAAATTTTATATAATTTTTTATATTTTATATAATAGAATAAATAGAAAAATATTTTAAAAAACATAGAACCATAGAGCGGAATCATTTTTAATTAAAATAATAAAAATTAGTTATAAGATTAATTTGTTTTAAAAATAATTAATATAAGGATAATTTAATGAATTTATAATTATAGTTAATACTAACCAAATATGGGGTCAAATGTAACAAATATATTTATTTATTTTTAATTAAAAGAAAATAATTTTTTTTGAAATAAAAATGTGGATTATCAAAAATGAAATTTAGAAATTAAAGAAATAACATACCTATAAATTTGTAAATAAATATAAAACTTAGGAATTCAAATAATAATTCCAAATATATATTTTATAATACAAACCATTAAATTATTTATACATATTTTACTTTAAATATGTTAAATATAAATATTTAGTATTTAATAAATAATAAAAAATTATATTTTAACAAATAAAAAAAATCTATGAGTAAGATATAAACATGGTTGAAAAAAGAATCATGTCATATAAAATATAGATAAGGGTGATGATCCTTATTGTGAGTTTAATTTTTTGATAAAAATAAGAAAAAATTGTTCACATTAAATAGGTCATTAATTAAACTATATAAGGATATTCATGGTAAAACATGTCAAATGGGTAGTATATAAACCATATAAAAGAAAACTGGGCCATGATACAAAACATGTCACAAATTATTTTGGGGTTTTACCTCTTTCAAACAAATTTTAGTGTTTATAATCATTTAATGATCCCAAAATTTCCTCTCATTTTTCTACCATTTCATTTTTTGGGATATTTATGTCTTCTACATGAGTTTATTATAAAAATATTTATTTCAAACCATATCATCCTTCGAAAATAAACATTTTAATTCTCTTGATATTATTACTTATTAACTAAAGATTGGAGATTCTTATATAAATAATATTAATCTAATTTTATATCCTAAATTTTATTCATGAATTTATTCCTTATTAAATCAAACCCATTTTTATAAGGGTAATTTTATGTTCAATATTGATATATGTTCGTTATGACATGAACTATAATGTAAATTTTATGATGTGATATGGTTGTCCGAAATTATATAGCCAAATGTGAATGGTATGATGTGATGAGTTAACCCATACTTATAAAATGGTCCACTAAATTGGGTAATTTTATCTGTATCAAGATGAAAAGTAAAAATTGTTTGAACATGATGCTAGATTTGTTCAAAACCATGTGTGGTAGTTGACCAATATGACATGATTTTTCATTTTTATGTAGTTACACATTCAGAGCCTTTTCCATAGTGATTCCTCTCGTGATGATGACCATATGGCTGTATTATTATTATAATGACATATTATCCTCATGTTATATTGTTCAATGTTCGTATCTATCCTCTTAGTGTGATTATATATCACTAATTTTTGATGTATATCCTTGGGTGAATACTTATATAAGGAGAATACAATGACCAATAAAAATGTAGATAAGAATAAATTAAATAAATAATCATGTTTTAATTTTTAAATTCTTTTTGAGGTCCTAATTTTACAAATACATTATACCTTGGATAATGGTTGTGTAACTCTTTTATTTTTTTCGTATTTAATGTTAAGTAATAAAAATGTAAGAAAATAATAGCCTCTATATTTTTTATAAGATAATGGTATTGTATATTTTGGAATTAGGAATAGAGAACCTTAGGGAAAACCCATAATTTGAGACTACGTATATGTAAGAACCCATGATCAAATGTTTTAAAAAAAATTCAAAATATAGTGATATAATACGATATGTCGTTAGAAATAGTTAAATAATGGAATAAGTTATTTATTCATTAAATGATGACATTATTATTTATAGCCATTTCAATTTTATAAAATGGTGGGAACTACGTGAAACCTAGGATAGAACCTATATGGGTTACAATAAATCAATTTCCTAAATGACCCCACCAATGCCTTGGGAGGTGGAGTTCAAAATTTCATGGTGATACTTACCCAGTTTTCTTAGTTTATGAATAATAACGCAATGAAAGTAGAATAAATTCCTTCACCTAAGAGGGGGGACATGACATCAAGTGTTTTATATGGCAACAACAATAGAAATTTAATGTATTAATGGATCCACTAGATGTAGAATAGTGGGTCAACTTGACGGAGAAGATTTATTCCGTTCTTTAATATTCTGTGATGGAGATGGTAAATCTCACTATTTATCACCTATATAGAGATTCCAATCATTGATAGTATTTCATTAAGAACACCAATCTGAAGAATGAAATTTAAGAGATGAAGTGTGAAAAAAATAAGTTATTGTTTCATAATAATCAGCTCCACCAAACCCGTCATACATAATTGGAGAGATAATTCATAGATCTGATGTAAAAGGAAGGGGAATCTTTCATGGAATATGAGGTATGATTTACATTGTTTGAATATTGCGATTTGAGATATTGTTATAAAAAATGATAGAAAAATTTCAATATCCTATAGTTTTTTGAAACAAAACCTTTGAAGGATCTATAAATTTGAATATTTAGGAGTAAGAAAGATGTTTTTTGATTATCTCTCAATGTTGAGATAGTGTTTAGAGAATGGAATCATGGATTTTATGATAATAAATTGAATATGGAGTTTTACGATATATGATCTTATGAAAAAGGTGGAATGAAAAATCAACCACCCTCATGTCAAAAATGTGTGCAAAAGAATTATAAAACTGCATCAAATGGATTGTGAAATTCATAATATGTGGGAGGGAAGGAAAAGAAGTTCATTAATGTCAAAAAACACGAGGAAATAAGAAAACGTGGTGGAAGAAAAGAGCGCTCCACCAATAGTCTTACGATATAACAATAGGGTGCAAAGGCACAGTGCAACATAGTGCACTAATCTTTGAGTCCTCAAAGGTAATTATCATTATAATCCACCAAGGAAAAAATGATCAAGGAAGGTTTTATTCCATAACTACTGCTAAAGTGGGGAATGAAATGAATTCAAACATAGTACACTTCCAATTCACTCAATAATATAAAATATATTAATTGATTCTAGTTATACACAATCAATTATATCATTAATGTTTTTGAGAACTATTTTATCATATTCCTAAAACATTCATGTGGATATATCCAGGAAAAAACCTAGTAGTCCAATCATTGAAACCCGTGATTTCAAATCAACAACTATTGGTATATGTGGGAAGATTCATCTAGTTAATCTCTTAATGCATACCTTGATGTAATTCAACTATATATAGGGGATAAATTGGATCTTATTATACAGAGAACAGATAAAATCTCAAGAAAATGAAATATATTTTCACTTTCCAAACCATACCATTCGCCTCCAAAAATTCATAGGTGATCATGAATATCCATCTCAAAATCAATCAATAGTGTTGGTGTTTATTAACTATGAAGAATCATACATCGCTCAAATAGTTATGTCAAATGAAGTTATCCTCCAAAAATATATGCATATCTTGAGGGAATACATTTATTTTTTTTTGATTAGTTACCTAGACTCCTCCAGGACCATGAGGTAGTGTTATTTATTGAACTCATATATGGATATACTAATTTTTTCCAATAATATATGTATGAATTTTAATTTATTTTCAAATGTTTTCAATAATATTAAAAATGAAGGAGAGGTTCTACATAGAGAATTGAGAAATTATTCATTGGGAAAAATCAGAGGATTGTTGCACTGATAATATATTCTAAATAAATGTATCCATAGTGATACATTGTCTACGACATTGAATCTTCATCCATTTAACGGTGATTGAATAGTTTTTGAGTACTTACTCTAAAGAAATTAAGAAGGATGAAGAGGCTTGGTGTGATAACGGTGGCCTTGAATGATTATTGATTCATGGTATCCATGCATCAGATAATTGGGATGTATTTTTTATGGGGGTGACATTAATGAAAATGAGATAAACCTCAGGAAACAAAATGCTAGCTTAAACCCATCACATGTGGGACTCAAGGCCAACCATGTTGAGGGAAACAACTGTGGGAAAGCCCGAAGCTAGCATGAGATGGGCATAGTCGTGACCACATGCAAGGCTATGTATTGACCCACAAGAGAGCATGGGGAAAAGCTCATGCATAGTTGGGCCGAACCCACATATAGGGTAGGCGCAGAGCTCGCCCACATAGAACATGGTATTGGGCGGTACTCTGAGGTGAGAAGGACTAATCTGGCCAGTTTCTTAGATGGGTTGAATGATAAACCTTTGAAATACCAAGCCCCTAGTTTGATGTGGGACTAGAACATTGGGGTAAAATTAGAAAAAAAGAAGCAATCAAGGCCACACATCTCTTCTGCATTCACGAACTAAACATGGTCATCCATCCATCTTCACAGCATGAGTGTGAACCAGAGACATAAAATCCTCCTATGACATTTGATTCTGTCGCACCATCAGCTACCTCCTACATTGCTGATCAAATTCATGCACCTCTATTCATTGTAGAAAATGACTAAATAGCCATGGATTATCTTGGGGGCATCACAGGTAGATCCTCTTGACATAGTGAGGGATATTGGATTGTACCGAGACCATACATGTAATCTTTGTCTTCCGTGTATACGAAAACTCAATGATGAATGCTCAGATGAGGAAAACAGAATTTTTTAGGCCTTGTAAATTTTTTCTTCATTTAAATATGTGATACATGGATGTGTTATTGAATTTATAACATGAAGAAGGAAGGACCCGCACTTGAAATGGAAAAATACTAAGAATATCGGCGTATCTCATCTGCTGATTGAATTTTTAAATACCAAAGGTCTCAAGGGTTTAACAAGAATATATAAATATATTATCATTTGAGAGTTCAATATAGAAAAATACCTCATCCTAATCTATAAAAGGATAAGACCTGAGGAAGAATGAGCTGCTGCCCTCAGCAGATTCAAAAGCTCCTATTCCAAAATAGATCATTAACTGGTTCTATGTTCCTTGATAAAGAGAAAGGAGACCCAAATGACATTATATAATTATGAAGTGGAGACCAAAAAAGTATTCGAAACATTTCACACACTCTCAGACATCTATTCAAAGTAGTTCTATTCATAATACAAACTAGTTACCTCAATCATGCGATCATTTTTCTCAAAACCTCGCATATTATTAGCATTACCCATGTCACAGTTAGCCAGTGATTCACTCATGCACTCCCAGTCTTCAAAATAATGACACATGAACCATGCATACCTTTCATGACGATTATGAACCTTTATCCCTTGGGTTCATGAAGAAAACGTAATAACACCCTTCAGGTAGCACAATATATTTATACTATTTTTATGGGTTCATGTTTAGTGAAAGAAAGAGATAACATATTGATGGGAATAACATGTTTTCAAGAACGTTTGTACATTCTTTGAAGAAGATTGAGGCTATACATAGTTGAATATCATGAAATAAGGATAATTTTATGCAAACATTCACTCATATGTGAGAATAAGATAAGGTATTACATGTCCAAAGGCTTATACCCATTATTGTTTGTGGACAAGAAGAGAAGAAGTGGAATGATTGTGTTTGGTATGTTCATACATCATAAATGCACTCGTGTTCATGAATTTAAAACACCCAAACCATGTGAAAATGTATGAATTTATAATGAAATAAAATAATAGTCAATGTGTGTGCATGGAAAGGTTTATACCCACTATTTTTTACACATAATAGAAAATAAGTAGAAGATATGGGTATCTTTAAATGTCACATGTATGATCTCAGGCATATATGAAAAAAATAGAAGAGAATAAGATAATTTTGATTATTCCAATTAGGCTAATCATCATTACATGAATAATAATGTTGGTGCTTTTAATTATATCCACGATTAAGAAGGAGTTTTAGTACATTCAGTTTTTTCACTACTGATGAATAAAAATGAATAAGAAGTGTGTAGTTTTTCTTGAATTTAAGAAGAGAGAAGTGGAGGTCAGTTACCTGCTTGATGATAAGCAAGTACCAAGGGGAAGAAGAAGTTGAAGAACCAATAATTCATGTGACATCCAATATGGATCAAACTATATAGAACCCTATTAGTGATACAAAACATTATTATATAAGGAGGTAGATAGTACCTACATGTATTATAGAGAACTGGTAAAGAAGGTAAATGTTTGACTAAGTCATCACTAGTTAATGAAGTGGATTATTTCCCTTCCCCGTCCAAAGTGCGTGGAATCAAACTAGACATATAATTGTTTCTCTTTCTAAAACAATGTAATAGGTATCATATTATTGTGTATAATCCATGGAATGGTCATTCCCATGAATGGAAATGATGTAGATTCTATTATTGAGTAGTGAACTTTGTAAAAATACTGTTTGCATATTTTTACTTCATAATATAATTTAATGTGATAGGGAAAGGATAATAAAATAATCAATATATTAATAGGTCAGCAAGTACAGGAATAAAAAGATAGAATTGGTTTAAAAATCACATAACTCTGATTCCTCCCCCCCCCCTCAATGTTATGTATATCCCAAACCGGTCCTTTCACCCATATCTCATAGTCTCCCAATAGGATGTCTCTAATTGAACTGGAGGAGTTAAAAAAGCAGCCACATGATCATTTGAACAAAGGGTTCACAGGACCTTGTGCATCCCTTTTGGCTTCACCCATGATAATTTCCATGAAGAATTATGGATCATGGTAGAGGTTTATAGATTGTAGAGAACTCAACAAGATTATTATAAAGAAAAATTATCTTATTCAAAATATTGATGGCATGTTTTATTAGTTACAAGAAGCTCATTACATCTGTATTTTGGATCTATGTTATAGATATCAACTAATAATGGTGAATAAGGAATATATTCAGAAGATATCCATTTTTAATTGGTATAGGAACTATACGATTCTATTAAATACCTTCAAATAATATTTTTACACAACAATAATCATTGATTTGATGAATAGAGTTTTTATACCTTACCATGAAAAAAATGTAGTGTTTATCAAGGATAATATCATCTAATCCAATATCACAGAGGAATATGAAGAACATAAAAATATTGTACTGGTGACATTTAGGAATCATAAAATATATGAAAAGTTCAAAAACCTGTGTCTTTTTGTACGTAGTAAGTCACAATTTTGGTGCATGTAATCACATGTGAGTAAATTTCCATAGCCTATTAAAATGGTGATTGAGGAATGGCCCAAACCCTATAGGGTCACATAAATCAATAGTTTTATTACCGTTTAAGGGTAATATTTAATTATTGTTAGATTTAACTCATGATTTTCCAAACTGATATTTATGATAACAAAGAATGGGGTAAAGTATGTCTGGAGGGAAGAATGTGAGGAAGGGTTCAAGGAGCTAAAGATAAGGATGATCACTGCACCATTGCTCACATTACTGATATAATTTTTTTTCTGATATACAGTAACTGTTTAAAGAAGGAATATGTTTGAATATTCATGAAGAATGGTAATGTGATAGTTTATGCCTCTCAATAAAAGATAATCACTCAAAAGAACTACTTGAAAAATGATTGGTATTTAGAAGTTGTGATTTTTCCAAGAAAACCCAGCTGCACTACCTTTATGGTGAGAAGTGAGATGTATATACCAATCCTAATAGCCTAATGTATATATTCACACAAATGTATCTCAACAAGTGTCAATGGATTTTTGTTAGAGAAAATCAAATACTTTGAGTTCACTATTAACTATTATCCGAGAAAGAAGATAAGGTAGATGCTTCTCTTCGAAGAAAAGAACATTATAGTATATCCATGTTGAGGATTGATAAAGACCTAATCAAAATTGTCATACAAAGGGTGTATTTGGAAAACATATCATAATAAAATAAATCATAAATTTCACAAATTATTTCCAAATCATATATCCAAGATAATATTATTGGGTCACAAAGGAATGATCCAGAGTTTCAATATAAGAAGAATGTAGTAAAGGAAAAAAATATGAAAAAGTTATATATCAATGATATTGATGTGATTAAGATTGGAATCAAGATTTTTGTGCATTAATAACCTAGGATAGAGAAATATTTATTGAATAATTCCCATATCACATCATTTTTTATCCATCATGGGAGTACAAATATATATCTTGATCTTTAAGAACATATCTGGTGGGAAAACATAAAGAAATACAATTCTATGTAAATCTCATATTTATTGATATGTTAGGAAGTTATAGATGAGGAATATAATTCCAATGGGATGACACAAAATTATCACATACTCATTTTTAAATGGGATAATTACACCATTGAATTTATCACCGGTCTCTTGAAGTCACCCAAATGAAATAATTATGTGTTGGTTATGGTGGAACGAATCACCAAGACTAACCACTTTAACTAATTGTATATTTAGGAAACTAAATGTTTTTTATAATTTTTTAATTAATATTATTTTTTAAAATAAAATTAATTTCCATAAATTAATAAAATTTGTTCTTATGATTATATGAATATTTAATGAGACATTATTTAATTTTTTGAAGTCATATAATTTTTTATTATTATAAAATATCTATATTTTTTAAAAATTAGTATTGTCAATAAAAATTAAATTTGTCACATATTGAAATTTATTTTCATAAAATGGTTTTCATTATTGAATACTACATGTTGATAAATTTTTAGGGTTTTTTTGGTATTTTTTTTAAATACACGAATTTTTTATGAATAGGAAAATACTGAAATTTATAGTATATATTTATATTATAAAATAAATAAAATATTACTTGATAGAACATTGTAATATTTTCATTCAATGAAATATTTATAGTATAAAATTATATTTTAAAGAAATAATTTATTAATTTAACTTTTTTAAATGTAGTTAATAAAATTAGAGAACCATGTATCCCAAAAACATCATTGGATGGATGTTCATACAAAATTTGATTTTAGTTACATGAATAATACTTCTTAAGATGTAAAAATAATCATTAATTTTTTATTATAATAAATTAATGTCCGTTTTCACCATGTTAATTTATATTTCATCAAATATGAATGATATTTTATTTATACCTAAAAATAAAAGTACTCTGGGAATCCATTCAGGCATAGTCTTTCTTGGTCTCCCAAGATGATTTATTTGGTAATGTAACTTTGAAGGAGCATAATATCTACATTCATGGGATGAAATTTGGACCATTACCATATCAGGTCATTGAAAGACTAGTTGGGATTTGATTAGAATATAATAATTGTTGTATTTATTCCCTAATTATTGATTGTCATAGTTGATTTGATGCAATGAAATGATAAATTAAGGCACATGGGGATCAGATAGACATGTTATATGAAGAGGTTTTTACTCTATAGAAACTAATGATTGAATTATATGAATGTATAAAAGGATCTACGTAGGGGGATATTGCATTGATGGAATCTAGTGCGATGGAATATCACGCAACTTCATAATCATTTTTTCACAAACAATTACTAGTAATATTTTTATATTTATATAAAAAAAATGTTTAATTTGAAGAAAATTTTTAATCCATGTTCCCATTCAGGGGAGTAATGATAGAGAAAGAGATAGTGTCGATCAATGTTCATCAGGTAGTTATTAGGGATCAAATATGAAATAGTAATATTATGTAAATAAACTAATGAAAGACTAACACAAATACAATGATTCACAAACCATGTTGTCGATCCATGTAAAGATATCTATATTTAATTTATATTGCATGATTATATATATTATTAGTTAATTTTCAATGATTAATTTTAATATTAACTATATATTAATCAGTCATGGTATCTTTATTTTTTATATTTTTGAACTAATTTAAAATCATTCCACATAGTATTGTTCTTTTCATAGACTGTAATCTATTTTAATCATTTTTTAAAATTATTTAGTTATAACCTCCAATTGGTAATTGAACAAGTACTACCCTGATAACACAACATGTTGGTCATCTTGCATTAAGACATCAAATTGTAATTTTCATTTTTTCGAAACATAAAGATTGGTAGATTCAATATACCATTTTATAATGGTCCATAAACTAGTTTATTCAAAGTTATAAAATTTCCATTAGTATATACACTGAACAAAACTCATCTCTAATTGTACTGTTACATTAAAACTCACTTAATGAAATAATCTCCCATTATAATTGTATATAATATGCATCTTGAATATATTCATGCTAAAAGATAAAACATCAACCTCATCTTTAACAATATATTCCCATTGTTTACTGTTCTTGTAATTATATGAATGGAAGATACCTATTATATAATCTTTATTGATAATTAGTATGGGTAAACCATCAGATAACATAATACTATATTCTCATCAATATTTTTGGGAACTCAAAACTACTTCACATATATAATCCATAATAAATATTGAGTTCATAGATATAGATATTATATTTATGGATGATAATTAATGAAATAGTGGGTTCAATATATATAATAGATGAATCAGTACAAAATAATATGATATTTTATCACCCATAGAACCTATTTGAATGTATTTTGGAGGGTTTCATGTACACATTATGTTGTTACAAAAATGTAATTTTAATTGTGATAAATCATATTGAAAATAAATTATAAGCATTTGAAATATGTGTTTCAGTGATGGAATTCATAGCCTTTAATTATCCTTTATCTCTTTTTGTGTCACTTTCAATATAATATTTTAATCCATATAGAGTATGCAAATGGTATGCATTGTAAATTTCAGTCAATATAATTAAAAAAAGGGAATTATTATATCTATTGAAATAAAACCTATATTTTTGTTAGTGAGAAGTAAATTATATATATTCCATCCCTAAAAACAAAATATCATGTTTAGAATCTCGTTTTATGAAAAGATAAATCCTTCAAACAAGTACTTTTTGGATGTGGGATTGGCAAGTCCTTCTTTTTAAGTAATAAATAAATTTATGTTTTTTTGTCTTCACATCATCATTCATATTACATCTGATTTAAATATTCTATAACACCTAATTAAAATATTTATACTTACATAAAAACATTATTATAATAAAATCTCATCAAAGGCATTCTAATCCACTATAAGTGTGCATGCTAATAGAAAATGATATATAACTAACATAAATGATTGCATTGATTTCAGAACCCTCTTCCTACAACCTAGTCCATCACAATTTTCATATATATGGTCAGAATGAATTATTTTACCATGACAAATAATATGATTGACAATATCTCACATATCAATGGATGATATAAACACCCAAAACACATTTCCAACATAGGTCTGATCATCGTTGGCATCATCATCCATACCAATCTACATAACCATAATATAGAAGCACATTATAATTATTTTCTTGGTCATCCAAATCATTTCAAAGGACACCAATATTACATAAAATCATATATAATATTAACACACAATTAATAAATAACTATTTTAATAAACAATACTAAACATAAAAAGAACATACATAAAGGAAAAATAATTCTCACAGGTTAGAAAGAACACCCAACAAAAAATTGAACACAATCTATGGTAGCTAAATTAATACACCCGACCCAATTTAAATTCCCAACAATTCATATAGATACCACCACATTTTCACAACCATAACATTATAAATTTTATCATGGAGGGATCCAAGGCTTATAAAGTAGTTCAGTAGTTCCTGAAATTATTTCAATCTTCCAAAACGGCTTACTTAATATAAATTATGATGTATGAGGGTCATATTAATGGTAATATATGACCTATGCATCAAAATAAACACAAGAGGAATATCCAATAACATTACTAAGGGTAATTAATGATACGTTATTATCATTTTACAGTAAGGAATTTTTTGTTATGGTTAATATGAATTCTACTAGACATGTTTTGATTAAGTTTTTTTTATACTATAATAGTTTTATTTACTATTTTTATTCTGTAAAACCACTTTTTTCACATTTAGGGCAACTGTTTTTGTATAATTTTTTTTTCTATAAAAATTGAGTTAAAGATGTTGTTCAACCACTACTATGCACTCAAAATTATTATTTAACATCATTTTAAAATGAAGTACTATAGGTCTGAAAATTTTGGAGCCATTGTTTGTCATTTTTTCCATTGTTTCAAATAATAAAAATTATTGAGGGTATATCATCTTTTAAACAACCACAATCCACTCAGTATATTTTGGAGATTGAAACCACCACTTAACAAAAATTATCTTAAGGTTCTCAGAAAAATACACTCAATTGACGAACCAATACCAAGTAGGAAAATGATTTCAAATTTTTTGGTGGTCTCTAAAAACTATAGAGACACCGTATAGAATTAGTTTACACTGCTGCGTAAGAAAAATGATAATACTTCTATTTGTTGATTTTGTATAGTGCATGAATTCAATCATAAGAAAATATACTATTTCAATATAATTATATTTTTGGAACTAAAACAGACCCCTAAAACTTGTATTTAGGTATATCAATATAAATACATGCATAAGGCTTTGAGGGGATAAGTATAAAACAAATCGCTCACCAGGAAAATATAGAACCGACATCTAAAGAAAGAATACTATATCGGATAGATCATGGTCATGAGAAACATTCATTCCCATGTGGTCTCAATTTATTTGACCCATATATGATAACATATTATAAATGAATAAACACTATGTTTATCACATATTATGAGGCATTTCCTTACACTGTGTACTATACTCCCTCCTCTGGTAGTCTCAAAATAGGTGCAGTAATTATCCTCATCCACAACCCCATGAAGACCCTCTAGAACTTCTCAGTCCAGGAAATTGAACTCCCACTCCACATCAGGGTGTTATAATTGGATTTAATCCATGATAATTATACCCAAATCAACATGTAGTAGTATTCAATTCTAATAAAATCTGCAACTCTCACACACTCTTCATTTTCTCCCAAAAATAACTAAATCATTATTTGATAGGACCAAATCAAATATATGCTCTGAAAAGATGTTACCCATAAATTTGACATCATTTATTACAAACATGGACATCAAAATATTACTATAAATATTGTCTTCTCAATGAAAATCATGGACCCTCCTTATTAGGATTGCATTCTCTTCCTCTGAAACAGAGTATATGAGTATGATTTTAATGAAAACAAAAATAAATAGGTCTATATAAATCAAGATAATTTGGTATATTAATTCATTAATAATAATTGTAAAAAAATTTACACTGATTGGAATCACTATCAACTCATAGTGTCCCTAGGGATATAGGAATACCAACTTCGGAATATTGGCCTCTCAAAAACAATTGATGGTAGTTAGAATAGAGATCGATATTTGAGAACCATCCCATGCTTTATTACTAATCACATAGGGGTTTAATCCACATGTATTGGTAAAATGTTTTTTATTGTGGACTATTTTAGGTAATGATAATCTAAAAAAATAATTTTTACTCTAAAATCATCACAAACAACACTTGTGCTACCCCTGAGGAAAATAATAGTCTAATAAAAACATTCCCATTAAGGTCCTTCAACTAAAAACATAGATTTTTAAGCATATTTGGGGATATCAGATATGCCACAGATCATATTAGAGTGGTTTTAGGGTGTAATTAAATGAAAAAAATTCATATCTCAACAAGATGGTAGTCACAAAACATCATTGATGAAGTCGTCCAAGAAACCCCATATGATTGAAATAATCATTATTCTTAATGAATTCACTTCATTTGGGTATACACTCTCCAATATTTCATTAACTTATATACTCATATATAGGGTAACTAATCATGAAATCCAAGAAAATATAAACTACTAAATGATGAAATTAAACTCTATAACTCCTCAAAAATCACATAAATGAATAGAATAATACTATAATGAATCAAATTAATCTATAATAAGTTATGTATTTTTTATTTTATGATTTTAATTTTATTATATTGGATTCTAAATTGAATAATGAATTTTGACATAATGTATGGGGATTCTTGTACTGCATTTCCATTCTTTGGGTTATTCATATTTTGTTCTAAATTTTATTTTGGATATTATTTTCATATTACTCAATTTTAATATCTTTCTCAAAAACATTTATTTTTAGGATATACAAATATCAAATATGGATATCCGAAAAAATCCAATCATTTTCAAACAAACCCCTCTAAAAAAATATTTTAATTCTCTTGATATTTTTTCTTCTTCACTAATGATTGATTATTTTTATATCATGTATGTTATTACCTTTTTTTTGAAATAAATCATATATATTAAATATTATTCATTATGAATTTCTTATGAGCCTGATTTTCATTTCCATGGGTTATTTTATGGAAAAGATTCTTATTCATTTTATGTGGTATGTATGATTCTATAAATGTTATGATGCGATGGGTGTACTGAGAATTAGATAGAGCTCTAATTAATTGGTAGTGTGATTTATATGATGAGATAATGTGAAATATGAATCAAATTGATGCATTATTTTTATATATAATGATATTATGATAATGGACTTACGTTATGGGTGAACATGATGGTAGATTTTTTCATAAATATGTTTGGTGGTCAACCACTGAAACATGATGTCTCTTTTTTATGCATTCCAGCATTCAATGAGTATATCTAATAATTATTATCATTTTAATGATTAAAATTCATCTCTTATGTTATGATGATGATGATTATTCTCACATATGAATCATGAATTTTATTTATCCATTTACTATTCTTTTTGATTACCCCTTCTATTGATGTATATCCTTATGGGAATACTTTTACTAAAGAGTTCTATATGGCCAATAATAATCTCTAAAATAATGAATTTAATAAATTCTAATGTATTATTTTTTAAAATTTTCTGTGGGTTTCTAATTTTTCCAAGATTCTAAACCTTTGGATCCTCATCGTGTAACATTATATGATTTTTATCATAAAAATTATGTAACAATCATATAAGAAAAAATAAGGCAGCAATGTTGGTATCAGATCATAGTTTAGTTAATATAAAAATTAGGATTACCACACCATAGAGAAAACTTTTAATTAGAGGCTAAGTATATATAACAACCAAATAATCATTGTTTTTTAAAATTATAAACTAAGGTATCTAGAAATATATTCAATTACAATTAATTGCACAAATTAATAAATAATTTATTCACAACATAGTGAATATTTTTTTAAATACATTTAACTTTATATAAAATAGTGTAAAATATGAGAAACAAGTCAGAAAACGTGTTTGAGGTGAAATGATGTTATTTCCCTAATAAAATATACAATGCTTTGGGTGGTCCAAATCAAAATTCCATGTTAATTATTACCCATTTCTCATAGGTTATGAAATATAACCTTAATAATGTTGAATATAATTCTTCACATAAGAGATGGAAACAAAGTAATAAGTATTTTATATAGTTAAAACCCTCGACAATTATTCGATATTTTTATCCATTTTTCATGGAACAATGGGTCACCATGATGTATAACATCATTTTTCTGGAGTATTTTGAGAATAAGAAGTAAATCTGATAATTTATCATCATTATGGAGAGGTTGTTCAATTTTGGGTATTGATTAATTGCACCAATTTAAATGAGAAAACGAAGATATGTGGTGGGGAGACATTAAGATAATTTTTTTAACAAGTATTTCCCTCAGAATATTCATACAAATACTAAGAGTTCATTCATTGAAAAACAGAAAACAGAAGGTGATTCTATGACAGCCTATGAAGAAAATTTCCCATGGCTTATATGGAATGAATTTGGTTATTTTATATACAATGATACCAAAATAGATGAATTCATTATTGGTTCAAAACACAACATAAAAAGGAACTATAAATTCATGAATTTAAGAGTTATTTTTAAGTAGTTTAATGTGATATTAAAGCAGTGATGGAGTTAATAGAATGGTCCCATGGCTATGGATATAAGAACCAAAATTTGGGGTTTCGAGATGGGGGACTAATGAGAAAGGTTAAGAGAATGTTCATCCGATATGATCTCAACAAATGTGGAAAGAATAATCATGGTAACTCCCACTAGGGTTGTAAAAATTCTATAAGTTTGGGATAGAATGAAACCATGCTCATTAATGGTGAAAAAATAAATTAATTTTATGTATGTAATCTTGGAAAGGAGAGAAAAACCAATGGATCAATGCTTTATCTATGGGGAGAAAGGGAACTACGCAATCTAGTTCACTAAAACTCATGTTATAATGGTTAATTAACTACATCAGCCAACAAACCAAAAGAAGAATGGTGAATATTATACCATCAATAATTCATAGATTGATCTGTATAATGATGTTGTTATGGGTACACTATTTATTCAATCAATAATAGAAAATTTATTAGTTGATTATATTCCTAAACATTTATATATTTATTTCATGTTTAATATAACTTTTGAAACTAAACCATAATATATAGAGGTTGAGTAATCTGTGAGAACGAATAATGGTAAAATTAATGAATCCAATGTATATAACACCTCCCCAGTTATGTTTTGTAGACTAAACCTCTAAATAAATCTATTCCTACATCATCAAGTAAATTTTTATTCCATTTAGAAAATGGATTGATTATCTATGTATGAATACAACATCAACTATCGTGTATGGTATATCCCTCTTCAAAGCCTAAGGAATATTGTAATCATGTATGACTGTAAATAGGATGATGAATGTCTTTTAAAATCATCCTTGTAATTGTGGATAGTATTTCCTTTTGAGAATTCATATCTAGATCAAATAAATGATTAAAATTAGAGAATCAAGATGGAATAAATTACCATTATCAGGGACTACATTCATTTTTACTTAAAGTATATTCAGGTCTTCGTCCTGACTGATAATTAAAGAACTCAATTGAATTTTTTTTTTGGATCTCTTCAAATATCAAAAAGACCTTATATAATGGCCAATCTAGAGATAGTGCTACTAAATAATTAGTCAAACAAGAATCCAAAAAAATGATTTATATTCTTATGTGATCCACCTTAGGGTGAACCAGTCACCTTAATCAGGAATAAGGATATATGAATTCACATCTTCATTTATGTTCATTTTCTCAACATAGTCATGGTAAAGATCATGCATATCCTTCCATGAATATATGACCTATCTAATGAACATCATAGGGCCATGTATCTCTCTATTATGGACTTCATATTGATATACCACCAAATAATTGAGATGAAGGAAGGTACTCCTAAGAATGAATTTTGACAGGGGGATAGTGTTTATGAGTTTATAGTGATTTAATTCAGACCCACAAATTATCTATAAATTGTCATAGTCATGATGAATAAATTTTTTATGTATCACCTTTATAAAAATATGGACGTATTTATTGATTATATTATGATATATTTCATCATAAATTGGGAACATTTAGAGAACTTGATTACTATGCTAATGACGTTCTGGAGTGAGAAAATTTATCCAGTGTATAGTAAATTTGGGTTCTAGATGGAAGATGTATTTTTCATGGGGAATATTATCACCATAAAAGAAATATCTATGGATCCCCCCAAGACCAATTCATGTAGGGAGACCCAAAGGATAATATCTATAATATAGATTCATTTTTTGTTATATTTTGTTAGTTAATATTGGTTATTTTTATAAACATCTACCAATTTTCAAACCAACTACCAAATATAAATATAAAGGTAGAAAAGCATTTCTTGGAAATTGAATGTTAATATTGCATCAAAGAGTTAAAAATAGGCTTGTGACTTCCCTAACACTCACACTTCTGAAGAGTGGTGAACACATTGTTGTATACAATGATGCCTAAATAAAGGGATTTTGATTTTTACTGATGGAAAATTATAAAGTGTTAACCAACACCTCAATTTTTTTTAAAATTCATGAGAAATGAATTCACATTCATGATATGGAGTTTGATTTTGTGATCATTGCATTGAAAATGTGTTGTAATTATATATATAGTGAGAGGTGTGAAATATATGCTAAAAATAAGTACCTCAAATATATTTTCACATTGATGATTCTTAATATATGTCATAGAATATTATTAGAGATCATACCAGATTATTAAAACCCATTCCAATATTATCCTTTAAAATAAAATAATGTGGAATATGATCTATGTAAAAATTACCTGAAACATTATCAATGATTAAATTTGAGTTGGATAAAATCCTCATATATTTGCAATGGATGGTCATGGAATCATTAAGGTGAATCGTCAATTTTTTCTCAAATGCTTTTTTCACGGTCACCTAGTTTAAGAACCGGTAAATCACAAAGAGATTTAAACTCCCATCCCCCATCATGGTGAACAAAATCAGGGCTTCCTATGGTAAAACATTGGGTCTGATAAACCCCATTCCCTACAAGTACTCTAGCAATACTCATAGCTCATCAGGCTCTATGGGAGCCATCTGATACGCTGTCATATATATCATTGTCGTCCATGGATACTAGTCGATATAAAAGGCCACCTCGCTATGAAGAGGTAGTCTTGGCGCCTCATAATGAAAAAAATCCACGTACTAATCCACCACAAAAGGGTAATTCAAACTCTACACATCAACCGTTCCGAGGATAAGGCTAGCCAACTCGTGAGTGATCACATGGCCCCTTATCTTAGTAAATCCATCATGCACTGTAAAGGCTCCATTCATGCTGGTGAAGGAAAACCTAGTCCCATCCTCATGGACACACTACACATTCTGCCTAATGCAGTCGATCTGATCATGAATTGTTGATAAACATTCCATATAAGAGATGAAGTCGTAAGGCCTCGACGCCGCTACAAAAATATCCAAGCCGAAGCTATCACCTCCTAGAGTGAGCTCACACTACCGAAACCAATGTTTGATAATTGAATCCTCTATCGTGGGAGTCTCTATCCATAAGGATCAAGCCAACGACTCAACCAGAATCTCTGAGATTCGCACAGAGGCAGCGGCAATAAAATAATGACTTTCACATGTGTCTATAAGTACTGCATCTAGGTTGGAGTACGCACAGATCAAAACTCGAATCATCTCAGGATATCCTTGATCATAGGCCTCAACTACATATAGCTGAGCTCGCCCCTATCAGCCTTCTTCCTATAGTCGGGGTGGACCTTCAGGTGGTGGTGGTGGTAGCACCTCGGAATATCGTCCACCACCTGCTGCTTGGCCAGCTCCTCTGCCACATCTGCTTGCTCCCTATAGACCACCACGGTCAAACCTCTACCTATGCATGGGAGGTTCCTCAACACTCAGTGGATCATCTGCACTATGATTTAGGTAGTCACAAACCATGTGACCCTGCCCGCCTCATGTGTGGCACTACCTGCTCCTCCTAGGACTTGCTTTCTCTCGTGTGCCCCGAACAACCAAACTTGTATCCAGAGGATGTCCATTGGATGGTATGGTCCACTTGGATCTCTGTGACATATTTCTTCTTTAAACTATAAAAGACTCTACGATGTGATGCCCGGTGGTGGGTCTTGCTACTGCTGACTATTCAGCAATGAAACTCTCTACTAAGAGGGCTCGATCCAACACCTCTGCCTGCATCGGGATGCTGAGAGAGATCATCAAAGCCCTGATAACTCTTCTAAGACTCTATTCGGGGGTCTAGGCCCTGATGAATGGGTCCTGCACCATATCTGGGGAGTTTCACGAGAGGTGTGAACCACACTGAGTACTATGAAACCATCATACTTCCCTTCTATAGATGGATTAGCTCTTGTATACGCACTACATGTTGGGTTTCTAGGACAAACACCACCTGAAACATGCTCTTGATGTATGCCTAGAGATGTTTTTCCTCATCATGCATTTGGAGCATCAGGCTCCACCATTTTCCTGTTACTGCCTGAAGGAGACATGAAGCATGGATTACCATAAGGTTGGATGGTGTCCCCATTAGTCTGAAGACTCTCACCATAGCCTCCAGCCAATCCTCAACTACATGTGGGTCCGTCTCAGCCCTGAACCTGGGTGGCCTCTGGCGCTAGATGTCCCAAAATGCGCTCAGGCGTCATTCACTCTCTGATTTTGGTTCTGGTGGAATCAGTGGCATAATGGGTAGTGGTACTGCAAGTGCCTCTACTGTGATAGGGCCCCTACACCGAGGCCTCATCGCTCGGTGGGATTCCATCTCGTACAAAGCCCAGAACCCTGGTTGGTTGTCTGCGTGGGGCCACCCTGAACATAAATTGGTGCACTGAGGTCAACATGTTATACCAGTTGAGCTGGCTCAAATAGATCACAAATAAAACATTTCAAATGATACATAGATGTAATCAGTGTTTAGTGCACTAATTCAGAAATTAGAAGTCAGAGTCCTAGTGTTTGGATACAACAGCTACTCCACCAACATCGGTTTCCCTAAACTGATAACCACACCAAAAACACTTAACACTATTTCCTTTAAAATATCAGAGTCCAATGTTAATGGAAGATCCAACTTCTCTGATACCAATTTATCACAACCCATCCTTAGGGCTCGTGTCGTAAATACCCCAAGCACACCTTCCTTAGGCCAGGGGTAGGGTAATAGCACCAAAGGCATATCTTAGAGAAAAGGGAAGGTACTTCTTTTAATCGTGAAACTCACATAGGTTGTAAACATCCAGAGATAACCGAAAAGTACTAATATAAAAAAATTGTGCTGAAAGTAAATGGGCTAGTATACAAACCCAACTGAAGTACAACTACAAGAAAAGGAAAAAGCATCTCCTGGATCGTCCCCCAGGGAATCCTACCTGATGGGTTGGTATAGATCTTGACAATATCGTCCTTGAGGTACACCCCATATAGGTCCAGCTCCAAGCAGCCTCTCATCCGTCTCTCCTAGACTCGATCACTGTTGTCCGTCGTCTGCACAGGACAAAACAAGGTGCGGGTGATTCCCGTGCATGGTTGAGTATAACGATACTCTGTAGTGACCCCAAGACCCCCGAAGGTCACCCAAAATCCACAAAGAATAAACCATAGTATTAATAATTAAGTCACAAAGTATCATCCAAACATACTTAGGTATATTTCCATACATATACCTAAGTAATCAAATACAAACTAGCTCCAACTCTTGAACCCGAGCATAACCTGTTCCATGAAGGAAGAAAGATAACTCGTTGATAACAACATTAAGTCAAAAATCATCTTACACAGGTATATAACTTATGTAGAGATATAGATATGATTAGACGCAGCCACTGAATAATCTAATCTTTCAAACCCACGTAGGATCCCGGTATAGTAATCAGAGATGTCGAACCAATGTAGGATCTTGGAACATTAGTCGGAGCTGTCGAACCTATGTAGGATCCTAGAACAGTAGTTAAAGCTATTGAACCCACGTAGGAACCCATTATCACAATGAATCCAGCCATAGGGTTCCCGCACAAAGCACGCTTGATTCCGGGATGGTCCAATTCTCAATCCAAGGGTCGATACATCAACTACCATGGCATCCCGAGTTGATGTATCCAGAAGACATGACTTATCATAAGGAACCCAACATGATAAATGACACGTCAATCGGACTCTTGGTGTTAGAGTTATAGTCATTTCTGTTCTTAGGGAGTGATTGGATTTATGTCTGATCTAACCCTGCCGTACCCCAACAGCATCTAAACCTCAAGTAGGGTATTCCAAAAGAACCGTTGTGCTCAAAGGATTCCTTTGGCGTAGATGGTTCGTCAATCGGATGCCCATAGCTCAAGGTTTGGGGAAAAATTTGAAGTTGGTCAAAGCGGGTCTGGGTCCAGTCGGGCCCAGTCGGGCCGACCCGGTTCGTGTCGACCCGGGTCTGGATCGGGATCCTACCCGATCCGCGGGTCTATCCCAGCCTATGGGGGGGTGTGGGCCATGATGGGTCTAGCCTGTGCTGGGTCCAGCCCGCACTAAGCTCGAAATGTGTGAGGCCTGTGGTTGGCAGCCCCTATGGGGACCGCCCTAGCCGCTTTTAGGGGGAGGCCACACCCCCTAGAGTCCCAAATGGCATAGTCATTTGGGAGGTATGGATCCATCTCCTTATGGCGCTGATCCATGCCACGTGGGAGCTAGGTGGTGGGTCTCGCTGTTCTCGGCTGGCCTAGCGGCCTGCCGCCTCATGCGCGGCATGGTTGCGCGGCACCTCATCTGATAGCCAGCCCTGCCGGACTACCATCCACCATCGCCGCAGCCAAGGCAACAACCATTTCTCTTTCGTGCGGCGTGTGCTGCGTCGCGCCTTCCCTAGCAACTCGGTGGCCCGATCTGCCATTTCACATCACGATTGGCCTTGCGCCTACTGTAATCCATGGGGTCGGCCAGAGTGCCGACCGCCCTTCCCTTCATTATACCAGTGACGTTTTCCTGTTTTGACTGCCGATGAACCTTCCATGGGCCACCGGACGAGTTCTGGTGAACTGATTCTCATTCCGGAAGTAGTCCTGCACTCCTCATGGCGTCGCCTTAGATTCACAACCATCGTTGATGAAATTTTCACAACACTGAATCGTTCTAGGATTAGTGTCAAAATCCACGTAGCACGGCGGAGGGGTCAGGACGTGTTCATTTAGCCCACACCCTCCACATTAGAGTGATAGCATGTGGCTTCAAATCATAATCAGTGAAAGAAAACAAAGACCGATAAACAATTGAGAAAGCTCGAACTCCTACCTCAAATACAGTGACGTCAGCGAAGAAGTTGAAGAAGTCGAGGATGAAATTCTTTTCATTCTTCAAGGATGGTGCTTTATCCCTTGTTTCAAATGGATATCGAAGAAGAATAAGTTCGTCGTTGGAGGAAGGAGATAACTTCCTCCAAGTATTTCATCCAAAAATAATTTTTCTCTAGAAAAAACACCAATTCCAGCAACTTCCAATGGAGGAGAACAAACAACTGAATTTGAGGAGCCTCCCTCCAATCACTTAAATTAATAAATGAGTGGGGTTGGAAAGAATTACAGTGGGGGTTTAGTTTGAGTGGACCCCACATTAATTGAAAAGGGTTTGAATAAAATAAGATTTATGATTAACCAATTTTTATTTTATTCCACTTTATGTTATCCTCACGAATGGTTGGAAAACCATCTTCTTTTCATGAGCAAACAATGCTTAGGTGAATGTTCCCCTAAGCAATCAAAGGTGCTATTAGTTCAATGGTGCCCTCAGTTTTCTATTCCACGAACCTATTCTAATGTTACCAAAACTCGCTCTTTTGTTCACTGAATGTACTCAGAAACATTGGAAAAGAATTATAGGCACTTCGGGCCTGGGAATTATGTGCTGTTAGAAACCAAAGACTCAGAATATTTCCATATAATTTAAAAAAATTTACATGAATTTTTGGTTCTTTACAATTTATAATCCGGGCCCAAAATAATTAACTAATGACCAAAATAATTAAAAAATATGTCTCCCCTCTCCTATAAATACAACCTCTCACCACCTCTTCATTCAAAAACAAAAAATATTTTAAAATTATTAAAATTATATACCCAAATTCTCTTACCTATTGCCTCCCACACATCTAGCAATTATTTATTCCTAAAAATATAGAAAACCAAATTTCCTAAGGAGGTCCCCATAGAGGTGAAGTCAAGAGGTAAAACACCAACTCATTTTCTTTTAATTTTTTTAAATTTGTTTCTTTTCATATTATCCCATAATATCCACTTATAAAAGTCTATCAGTAACTTGAGTATCTTATATATAATGTCATTTCAATATGTTAATGTAATAATTCATATTTACTTGTCTTCTCAATTACTTTTTCCTGAACATGAAAATATTTTTTATGGTGTGTCGATTTATGTCAATGATGGACGATGCATTTTAAATTTTCACTACCGACTCCATGTATGGACATAAAACAATAATTATTGTTAAAATATATTATATTATAAATATTATAAGCTATAAATTTTTTTAGATGAAATATATTAAGATGATGTTAAATAAAATGATACAAGATCCTAATGTTCCTAAAACTTACAGAACCAATTAAAATTGTTTCATTAACAGTAAATATAATAAATAATATTCACAACATTTTACCCAATATTATATAAGATCTTTTAGTGTTATGAATAATGAATAGTAACATATAATTTCAATTTTTATAACTATTCAAATATTAGATAATGTTCTATACTCATATACAAGTGAACCGATCAAGAAAACCAAGAAAACTTACACACTAGATCGATGATATTATACTCTATAACTCCTTAAAATATAATTACTGAAAATTTATATAATAATAATTAATCATATTCCAATATAAAATGTTATTTATTTTCTAATTAATGAATTTAAAATTATTATCTAGGATATTAATTTGTATAATTCATTAGATCATATGGTAAGGGGATTCTCAATCCCAATTTCCCTTCTTTAGGTTATTCCTCATTCATGATATATTTTAGTAAGGATGTTTATTTTAAAATCCTAAAAAATTGTTTAGTTTCATATCCCATATTATTTCTGGGATATACATATTTCTAATATGGTGATATAAAAATGCAATGTTTTTAAAAAAAATAACTCTTTATTCTAAAAAGACATCATTTACTTGTATCAAAATTTTTTCTTCCACGCTCATGATTGACGATTCTTATAAAAAGGATGATATTGCCTTTTTTTGGTAACCAAAAATCATTTCTGTGAATATATTCATTATGAATTTCTCATGATACCCATTTTTAATTCTCTGGCTTATTTCCTAGAAAATATTGTCATACATTATATATGGAAATTATGATTTCCAATATGTATTTTTATGATGTATGAGACAATAATTATATCTCACTTCAATGAATTATATAACATGATGTATCTCATGAGATAATTAGAAAAATGTCAGAGCATGATTTTAGCGTTGTTAGTAATTATTATTTTTTGATTATATACTTATTTTTTGAATGAACATGATACTTCCCATTTCACTACTATGTGTGGTAGTCAAATACTATAATGTGATGTTTTAATTTTTATGAATTTCAACATTACGTGAAATTATCAAATACATCCTATCATTATTATGAGAATGATTATTTTATTAAGTTATGATTATTATTATAATTCTATCCCATATTTCATGCCTATTATTTATCCTCATAATGAAATTTTTTATCACACCTTATTTTAATGTATATTATCATGGTAATACTTGTTCGAAATAGATCTCAATGGACAATAAGAATATTGAGATGTAGGTATTAATTAAATTTTTATGTTTTATTATTTAAAATTTATATATGGTCCTAATTTTACCATGATACTAAACTATTCAATCATAGTTGTGTAACCATTTATGATGATTATCTTTAGAATGATGTAACAATCATGTTTATAAAATGGGTGTCTCTATACTAAGGATATATCAAAATAGATAAATGTGACCTTGAACACAAAATAAGAAATATATAATAAAATCTATAAATAAAGTTCCTTTAAAATGGTTTTTATATTGGGTAAGATCATAAATATTTCAATAAATACAATTATTAGGTTGAAACATATTTTGTAAACCTATATATATATATATATATTCATTTAGACCATTAATACTAATTCTCAAGGTGAGTTTTCTTATGATTTTGATGTTTTTGGTTTCAGTCCCACTAAAACAGTCTACAAAATTTTATTCTTACAATGTAAAATGCTTTAAATTGAATACATTCAATCGATATGAGGGTATGAAAACACATAATAAAATTATATTTATAGTTTATCAATATGTATACATTTAAAGGTTAACTATTATTTTTTAATTAAACTAAAATTGGTATTTTACAAAATTATTATTCACATGAATGTGGGTTGATATTACTAGGGGTTATAAAATAGATTACTTGAAATTTTCTTCTATGATTTATTCCATATTGGTAAAATTTAGTGACCGTGAATTACAGGATTTGTATATATTATCATTGCAACTGAAAATGATATATTATATAAATGATCACATGGATGAATGGTTTGTTTCTATTTTTCACATGAAACCAAAGTGAATTGTATGATACGAATGTTGAAGTGGAATATTTGACAGATAAAATTGAATTAAATCTATAGTAATAACCAAACATATTTGTCCATCTGGATATTGAAAATAATAGTATTTCATGAGATTATGAAGAATATGATGTAATGAAATGGAATACAATAACATGAATTAATTAATAATTTATCCTATGTGTAGAAATACCTTAATTTATCAACATATTATGTTATATCTAATGTCATTCATTATCATGGTTATGCCTATTTTGTTTCACTGTAATTTTCATATATTATCCTTTAAAATTTTATTCCTTCATGTTTTTTTGAAATATATGTATTTATGTTAATTGTATTTTATTAAATGACTTTAGTTACACATAAGTAGAATTTCACTGATCGTAGTCCACTCTCAGTTGATGTTTCATCTACCACACAAATAGATGATGATCCGTTTGTCTCCCTACCAACAACATCTGAGATATCCTTCGTCTTCTTCCCATAAACATATCTCACAACCTCCCAATTCTTTCAAAATCATTAAAACTATCCTTATCCATTCAATTTTTATCTATATATTACCTACCCATTAATTAATTATAACAATTAGGGGAAAATAATTCACTCTTTTTTCTTTGTGACGATATTGGAGGGTGACTTTTATTTGTACAAGTTTAATGTGAAAAAAATTATATCAATTCTTTATACTACACAATGTTTTTTTATAAATGATACATAAAATATTACTATAATGATAAATATGAATATTTCAGAGGTATTAAATATGAATGTATTGATGATTTTTATTCAAGTTGAATCTTATGGGGTCATCATAGATGATTCCACATGATTATTTGGCATGATTCTATGACAGCTTATGATCGAGTGAGTTACCTTTTTCAATACCTATTTTATTTGGAGGTGTATATATTAATAATGAAAAAATGAAGTCTTTGATTCCAATATAAAGTTATTTTCGATACATTATTGTGTAATTGAATGTATGTATATTATTAGATTCTAATATTTTAACAATGAATATCATTGTGAATATATTTTTTAAATTTACCACATATGATGTTATCGAAAAAAAGTGGATTTTGAGAGTGATTTATTTATAAATAGAGGGATTATAAATGAAAATTATGTAATGAATTAAATTATACATAATTTAAAAATTAATATTTAAATGATAGGTTCCTGAATGGGTACCCATTGAATAGTGAAAGTTTTTTTTGATATCCATCATCATGAGAAATTTTTGGTCTTAGATGATATATAATAATATTAACAATTTTTATATATATACATGAATATAAAAATGATAAAAAATTATATACAGTAATAATAAATTACATGTCCTCTAATTTTGTATGTTTCAAGGAAAAATGCCTCATGTAGAGCTAAACAAATAATCCCACACTATTTGTTCAAATTATTTTTTCATAAAATGATAGAATTTGGTAATATTTTCCTTAATTTAAATATTAATAATATAAAATTAAATTTTAAATATTTTATATTATTAATGTACCTTTTTTAATGTTTTTAATAATTTAGGGAACCATGTATCCCAAACACAATAGTAGTTGAATGTTCACACAAAATTTGATTAGGGTTTTGTGAATAATCCTTACAAAGATGTTCGTGTATGGATTCTATTTTCATTGTAATAAATTATTTTCAATTGTCCCCATGTTCATATGTACTGATTCAAATGTGAATAATATTTGATTTATATATAAAAATAAAAGTAATATGGGAATCCAATCATGCACAGTCCTTCTCAGTCCGCTACTATGATCTAGTTGGTCTTGTCCTTAGGAAATAGTATCTTGATTGCATTCAAGGAATGTGATTGGGACCATTACCATCCAAAGTATTTGGAAGACCATTAGGGATTTCATCAAAATCTACTCATAATTGTATTTATACTCTACTTATAGATTCGCATAGGGGATTTTATGCAAAGAAATGATCAATTAAGGAACATGGGTCTCATATAAATATGAAATATGAAGAGTTTGTTTCTCTATAGAAAGTGACAATTGATTTATATCAATGTATGAATGGATAATTCAAATGTGATATTTCATTGATGTATGGTACTGTGAAGGTCAATCATGTAAATTCGTAATCATTTAGTACAAAAACATTTACTAGTATTTTGTTTAAATTTTAATATACAAGAATTTTTAATTTTGATGAAAATTTTCAACCATGTTCCCATTACAGGGAGTGACGCAAGTCAAAGATATGGAATCAATGAAAGTTCATCAGGTACTGATTTAGGTTATAGTTGGACTAAGTGACAATGTGAAACTAATCTAATGACATACTAACAAAAATATGATGATTAAGAATCAATGTTGGGTTTTATTATAGGGATATTTATATTTCATTAACATTTCATGAAAATATCTATTCTTAGTTAATTCGTTATGTATCATTCTAAAGATAACCATATACTAATCATCCTTAGTATCGTCAGTTATTTTTAATTTTTTAACACATTGAATTATCTTACACCTATTGGTGTTCTTTTCAAAAATTATTACAAATGTCAACCATAGTATATGTAAATTAATAATATAAAATTAATAATAATATACATTAATATTATACATTATAAGTCGATATAAATAAATCTTAGTATAAGTAATTAAATAATATAAAATTAATCATTTTGTGTTTCAAATTATATTAAACGTAAATTTATATTTATAATTTTATAACAAATATAATTTTTTAAAATAACATTTATTTTCATAAAATTGATTCATGAATTTTTATTTTATCTTATTATGAATATAAGATAATTTTACGAGACATTACATTATTTTTAATGTGTTATAAATGAACATATTATTTTGAAAAATGTATTTCTCATGTGAATCTGGATTTTAATTAAAAATTAAATTTCTCATTTTTAGAAATTTTTTTTCAAAAATGGGTTATTTATTGAGTTTTAAACCTAAAAAATTCAACAATGTCCTTTTTTTAAAAATTTAGGTAATACATGAATTTTCAGTGAATAATAAAATATAATAATTTACGATATATATAAATTATAGATTATATAAACTACTACATTAGTCATTTATGATGTAGGAGTCATAATATAAAAAACCACTTCATTATTTAATATATTTAGTGATAATGTTCCCACAATTCATAGTCTTGACAAAAAATAATTAACAAATGAATAAATTAATTTGAAAACACCTCTCCCATCTCTTATAAATACCACCCCTCACCACCTCTCCTCTTCACACATTTTAAGATTTTACATTATTGAATATTTTACATAAAACTATATCTTATACCAACATCCACAATTACGCACCATTTTTTTCAGAAATATTAGGTACCAAATTCTCTAAGGAGGGCCTTAGAGAGGAGAATTCAAAACACAAAACCCCATTCACATTCTTTTATTTTTTTTCATTTTTCTTATTTTCATATTATATTCAATTATACCATTATAAAAGATTCATGGTAACAATAGTATCTTATATATTCTTTAATTTTATAATTTTTATGGAATAATTCATCATTACATCACATATTATTTTTTTAAAAACATGAAAATATCGTTTGTGGGGTATCGATTTACCACCACCATGGACAATGGATTTTTATTTTTTACCACAGCCTTCATGAATTAGAAAAATTAATAATTATGAATAAATAATATTTTTTAAAAAAATATTATAATCTATATAATTTTGCTCAAAAAATATATTAAAAAAATGTTAAATAAAATGATTCAGGATCATAACGGTCGTAAAACAGCCAAAATAAATTAAATTAGATTCATTGACATTAAATTTAATAAATCATCCACATACCATATTACGAAATTATATATAAGATATTTTAATGTAATGAATATTCATTAATTACATATAATTTCAATTTTTTATAACAATTCTAGTTTTCTCATGAAGTTCTATTCATATATACAAGAAAACCAATCAAGAAAATAAAAAAAAGAACATCCTTGAATGAAGAAATTATACTCTATAACTATCGAAAAAGACCATAAATTAAATTAATTGAACAAAAATTAAAAAATATCATGTATAAAATTATTTTGATTTTCAAATTAATTAAATTAATTTGATTAGTTAGGATATTAATGTGAATATATCATTTAGACAAAAGGTAAGGGGATTCTAAAACATAATTTACATTTTTTTGTGTTATTCCTCATTAATGACCAATTTCATGATGGATGATCTTTTAATATTCCAGAAAAATAATTTAATTTTCTTTCCAATTTTATATCTGGGATATAAATTTTTCCAATATTATGTTAGGATAAAATAAATTAATTTTCAAAAATTACCCATCCTACTAAAAACACATCATTTACATATTTTGAAATTTTTTCTTCCTCAATCATTATTTTTGATTCTTATAACAAGTATGCCACTCCCATTTTTATTTTGGTAACCAAAATGGTTTTATTTCAATATTTCCCTTACAAATTTCTCATGATACCCATTTCCATTTCCATGGGTTATTTCATGGAAAATAATTTTATATATTATATGGGGCATGTATGGTTATATAAATGTTATGATGTGATGGGTGAGTCCATAATTATTTATCACTGAAATGAATTATATAATACGATTTAACTCCTGAGATATTTTGAAATATGTCATAACATGATTATTTCTTTATTCAAAAATATTATTTTAAGATTCTGCACACATTTTATGGATGATAATGATGCTATAATATTTCAATACTATGTGTGTTAGTCAACCACTAAGACATGATGTTTAATTTTTAAGCATTTTAGCATTCCAAAAAATCATCAAATTCTTAATTTTAATATTTTGATTATGATTATTTTTTTAGTTTATACTGATGATTGTTATTTTATCCTATGATTCATGTCTCTTGATTATCCTCATATTGTGATTTTTTCCCTCCCCCTTTATTAATGTATATTATCAGCTGAGTACTCATTATAAGGAGAAATCATGTGAAAAAATGAATCTAGTGAGGATAAAATTAGATAATTGTTTTTATGTTTTTATGTAAAGTTTATGTAAGGTCATAATTTTCTCAAGATACTAAACAATAGGATCCTGGTTGTGTAATATTTCAAATTGATAATTGTTAGAATGATTTATCAATCATCTATGTAAAATGACAGAATATATACATATGATATATGAAAATAAAAATAGGTGAAGATGAACAAAAAATCAGAAATATATATTAAAATCTATTAATAAAGATATTTTGGAATTGTTTTCACATTGTGAATGTTCATAAATATTTAAATAAATATATTTATTATACTGACACAAATTTTGTAAATATAATAATATATATTATTATTTTAGATTGTTAATTTTAATTCTTATGATGATTTGTCAGTTTATTATGATGTTTCTAGTTTTGGGTCCACTAAAATAGTCTAGATATTTTGAGGCTTACAAAGTAAATGGATTTAAATTGCATATGATAAATCAGAATAACTATTTGAAACCACATAATAGTGGTAAAATTATTTTTATCAATTATGATTCATTGGTAAGTTGACTAATATTAATTAATTAAAAACCCAGGTCTTTCTAAATTTTATTATTCATATGAATGTGGGTTAATATTACTTGGGTTATTAAAAGAGATTACCAGAAATTTTCTTCTTTTCAATATTCAAGTTTGTCGGAATATGGTGACCTTTAATTATATGATATGTATACAATGTCATTGTAAGAAAAAATAGTATATTATATTTACGATGTCATGGAATAAGGGTTGGGTGATTTTTTTCAAATACAATAAGATACTTGTATGATATGGCTTAGGAAGTGGAAGATTGGACCTCTAAAATTAAATTCCACAATAGAAAAAAATATATTTATTTTTCAATCATAATATTGAAAATTAAAGTCCTTCTATGATAGATGAATAAGATGATGAAATGAAGGAAGAGGAAAAGGACATGAATTAATGACAAAATTTACTCTATATGGAAGAATCCATTTATTTACTGACTACTTGTGTTATATGTGTTGTATTTCAGTAACATTTCTATATATATTTTTTCAATCATTACATTACATCTATTATAATTTCCAGTTTTTTTCTACTTGGATTATTTGATATATAATTTCTCAATTAAATTTTAATGGTTTAAATGAATTTAATTATACATGGGAGTCATTTTATTAATCCTAGTAAACTATCTATTGATGTTCCATCAACCACACCAACAGATGATGATCCATTAGTCTCCCAACATTCAACATATGAGACAATGTCCTTGTTCTTCCCATCATCATCTCGCACACCCTATCCCAATCTTAGAGCATCATTCATAACCTCCTTCTCCATCTCATTACTATCTGGTACCTTACCTTCCCATTCAACTAGTTTTGCAGTGAGGCGGAAATCATTCAATCATGTTTAATTATAAGAATATTATAGGGTGACTATTATTTTTAGAAATTTTAATGTAAATATAATTATCAAAATTATTTATATGAAATACTATTTTTTAATGATATAAATAATTTTACTATAAAGAAGAAATATAAATAGTTCTTATGTATTGAATCTGAATGAATTGATCAAAGATATCCAAATTGACTTTTATGTGGTTACCATAGACGATTTGAAATGATTATTTGGCCAGATTCTAGGCCAGCTTGTGGTGGAGTCAGTTACGCTAATCATTACCAATTTGGATTGGTGGTGTTAGTCTCAATCTTGAAGTAATTTTGTCTTTGATTCCTAGATAAAGGTAATATTACTAAATATGGTGTCACTGAATTCTAGTATATTATTAAATTATAATATTTTAAAAATGAATATAATTTTGTAGATGTTATCACACTTTACCATATCTAATGTTATCACATGAATGTGGATTTTGAAAAAATTTATTAATGATTGGAATGGTTATAAATAATGATTATGTATTGAATTAAATGATACATAATTGAAAAATTAGTGGAAGTGTGATATGTTCTTGAATTAGTACCCAGAGAGTAGTGGATGGTTTTTGTTGATATCCATTTTCATGATAATCATGTGGTATTAAAATATATATAATTATATTAACCATGTTTTGTATATATACATTCATATTTAATGAAAATAACATTACATACATTAATAATAAATTAAATTTAATATATTTTTCTATGTATAAAGAAAAAATAAATCACGTCGAGTAAAATAAATCATCCCCAAACTATTGGTTCAAATAGTTTTTCAATTATGTAATATAATACTGTAATATTTTTACATGTTTCAATATTTATAATCTAAAATTATCATTTAAATATATTATATTATGAATTTTTATTTTTTCAATTCATTCAATGAAATTTTGGAACCATGTATCCTAGATACAACATTGGATGGATATTTATACAAAATTTGATTGTACTAATTTGAATAATCCTTCCTATGATGTTTGGTTTTGGATTACTTTTTAATTGTAAAAAATTATTATTAGTTGTGACCATTTTAATAATTATTACTTAAAATATGAATGATATTTTATTTATACATAAAAATTCATGTACTATGGGAATCCAATCGTGCACAATCCATCTCATTCTCCAAAGATGATTCAGTTAGTCAAGTCCATCAGAAAGAGCATCTTGGGTGTATTCATGGGATGGGATATGGAACATTACTATTGGAGGACATTAGAAGACTAGTAATTATTTTATCATAATCTACTCATAGTAGTATTATTTCCCTACTTAAAAATTCTCACATGGTATTTGATTTAATGAAATGATCAATTAAAGAACACGAGTCTCATATAATGGTGCAAGATGCAGAGGTCGTTTCCCTATTGAAAGTGTTTATTGTATTATATCAACGAATGAATGGATCTATCCTGGGTGATATTGCATTGATGGAAAATAGTAGGTAGGTAAATAAAATTAATTTATAATCATTTATTACACATACATTTAACATTTTTATTATTAAATTTAAATACATCACAACGCCTAATTTTAAATAAACTTTTCATCCATGTTCCCATAGGAGGGAGTGAAGATGGAGAAATATATAGTGTCGATCAAAGTTCATTGTGTAGTGATTAATGTTCACTTTGGATTCAGTGAAAATAGTAACTAAACTGATGACAGACTAACAAAATTATAATGATTTAGAGACCATATTGTGGTTTTATTTTGGGATATCTATATTTATTTTCTATTGGATAAAAATATATATTCCTAGTAAATTCAAGATATTTCATATTAATGTTATCCTTATACTATACATTCATAGGATCTTCAAAAAAATTAAACTCTTTGAAATTATTTACACCAATAGTTTTTTTCTACAACTATAATATATTTCAACCATTAATAAAAATTATATAGTTATGACATCCAATTGGTAATTCACCAAGTACAGCCTTGATAACTCAACAAGATGTTCATTTAGCCTTTTGATATACCAATATTAATTTTTTAGTCTATGAAACATAATGGTTGTTATATTTAATATCCCATTAGAAAACAGACCTTAAACCAGTTCCTTTATAGTCAAAAAAATTCCCTTATTATATATACTAAAAAAACTCTTCCCTTTTTGTACTGTTTCATAAAAACATAGTTAATGTAAAAATATCCCAAATTAATCCTACGTAATGAGAACCATCAATATCATGGTGATAAAATAAGAAACATCTATATCATCATAACCCAATTTTAGCATCGATTACTATTTATGTATTATTATTAATGAATGAAGAATATTATATAATATTAACTTTTATTTAGCATGGATAAACCATTAGATAAAATTAAATAATCTTCTCATTAACATTACATGGAACTCCAAACTACTTCATAGATGTACTCCTCAATACATATTGAGTTCATTTATATTACCATCATCTTTGTGGATGATAATTAAAGAACAAATGTCAGTTCAATATTTATACTAGATTAATCTACACCCTCAACAATGGTTTTTTTCATCCCATTGAGCTTTTTTGAAGGTATTTTGGGGGATTTTATGTACACTTTATATTGTTATAAAAATGTTAATTTAAATGTGATAAATGATATATAAAATATAATGTATCTGTTTTAAATAAGGTGTTTGGTAAAGGAATTAATTGTATTTAATTATCCTTTATCGATTTTTTGTCAAACTTTTTATATAATCTTATAATCTATATAGATTAAGTGAAGGGTATTTTTGGAAGATTAAACCATTATAATCAATAAAAGGGGAATTCGTCTACCTATTGAATGAAATACCAGAAATTTAGTTGGTTACAAGTGAAGTTTCTATATTATATACCAAATTACTATATCTCATGTTTATAATATCCTTTATTCATGATTAATTAATAATTCCTCCAAAGAAGGATTTTTTTGAAAATGAAATTACATGTTCTTCTTTATAAGTAAAAAATCATTTAAAGTTTAATTATTTTATCTTCAAATTATAATTCATATTAGATATGATTTAACTCTTCTATAAAATCTAATTAAAATCTTTATAATTATATAAAAAAAATTTATAATAAAATCACATAAAATGTATTCTCATCATCTGTAATTGTGCAAGATGATAGGAAAGGATATATAAATCACATACATGGCTAGCTTGATTTTCTAACACTCTTCTTATATCCGAGTCTATGACAATTTTTACATCCATTTTTGGAATGAATGATTGAAAAATAACAGAAAAGAGGTTTGAGAACATCTCACATGTCCATGGTTGACATAAAACCCCAACCCACATTACCATTACTGGTCCCAATATCATTGGCATCATTATCCAACCCAATCAAAATTAGCATTATATATAATAATTATCGAATGGTTTTTATGGTTATCCAACTCTTATCATAAGGCACCCATATAAATGTCAATCATATAGACTATTGAGGAATGTTTAATAAATCACTATTTAAAATAATAATCCTAAAGATAAAAATAACACAAATAAATGTCATAGGGTTCCCTAAGGTTGGAAAAACACCCAACACTAAATTATACACATGATAGGGTAGCTAATGTCACACACCTGACCCCTTTAAAATTCTCAATTATTCATATGGATACGACCACATTTTCCTTACAATAGTATTATCTATTTTATCATTAAAGGATATAAGTTTTATGATATAGTTAAATAGTCTATGAAATGCTTTCAAATTCCGTAAATTGGTTATTTTATATAAATTATATTGTATGAGGGTCATAAGAATTTTAATATATGTCTTAACCTTCAAAATAATCTCATGAATAATATCCAAATACATTTTTAGGTTAATTATTTATATGATATTATCATTTTTATATTATGTATTTTTATTATGGTTTTTATAAATATTAATTTTTAAAGTTTAAATTAGAAATGAATATTTTGTTTACTATTTCTATAAATTAACTCATTTTTGTCTCTTTCGAGACCATTTTTATGTATCTTAATTTTTTGTGAAAGGTGATTTATAATTGTAGTTTAACCGCCGATATATTTTCTGAACTATTATTTAACATAAATTTAAAATGAATTAATATATGTCTTAATATATTTTAGCTATCGTTTCTCATTTTTAGCAATGACTTCCAATCATATAAAATATTGAGGATATAACGTCTTTTAAACCACCCCTATACCCTCATTATTTGTTAGAGTCGAAACTAACAATAAAAAACATTATATGAAGGATCCTTGAAACATTATATCAATGGATGGTCCTAAATAGGTCATAATTTAATACCAAGTTTAGTGGAGGTTTTCAGAAATATTTATGATACTATATAGATATAGTTTAAAATGCTTCCAAAAAAATCTTCTTCTATTGGTTTATTTTGAAATAGTGTATGTCTCACTTAACAAGAAAATATACTATACATTATCATTATCATGTAAGAACTAAAAGAAACACCTGAAACTCATGTTCTAGTCTCTCTATAGAAATACATAACAATGGATTTTATGGGAAAAGTAATCAACAAAGTGCTCACCCAAGAAAATAGAGAACCCACATCAATAGAAAATAGAATACAACTCATAGCTCAAGGTCATGAGCCACATAATCCTTATCATGGTGTCTCATCTGATTTTTCACATATATGATAACAACTTATCTATAAATAAACACATATTTTATCATATATTTGGAGGAATATCCTTACAATATTTACTCCACTCCCACCTCTAGAAGTCTCAAAACAGGAGCATTAATTATCCGCATCCTCAGCTCCATGAGGTACCTCTATAACTTCTCAATCCATGAAATGGGATACCCATTCCACATCATGGCGGTGAAATAAACTGAAATCCTAGATATATATTCCACAAACCACATGTAATACATTTTGATGACCTGAAACACTTCAAATATCACACACTCTTATGTTTCTCTTAATAATGTACTACATATTTATTTTTTGGGGACACATATAATCTAATCTATGACAATGAATTACCCAATAAGTGATCCTCATTGATCAAAAACTAGATCATCTAGAGCGTAATATAAACATGGTGATCCCGAAGAAAATCAGGGACCATATCATGTGATATTTATGATACTCGTTTGACACAAATTATATGAGCTTGATTGTAATGAATACAAAAATAAATCGATCAAAGTACATCTAGAAAATTTGGTAGATAATACTTATAAGAATAATGGCTAAATATTTCACATAGATGGGAATCATTAAGAACCCATAGTGTTCGTATGGAATTTAGAATACCAACATCATAATACTAGGCTAGAAAAATATCAAATAGTTGTAGGTAGATAAGATGTTGATCTTCAAGAACCATCTCATGCATTTTTAATGATCACAATGAGGGTAAATTCTTATCCAGCGATACTTATTATTTATTATTGACTAGTTTAGGTAACTATACTTAATAATAACCATAATATGTAGTCCAAAATTTTCACAAAAATCACCAGCGCAACCCTTGAGTATGGGGATGGTATGATAAAGCCTCATCTCTAAAGTCTTTTAACTAAACAAATAGCTCCCAAAGCTTAGTTTGGGCTATTAAATATTCCATTTGATATTCATAAAAGTGATTATAGGGTGTATTTAAATGAAAAAATCCATCATCAACAAAAAAGGTAGTCCCAAAACATCATTAGGGAAGACATCCATGAAATAGGATATGATTTAAGGAATCATGACTCGTGAAGTGATGACTTTTTTATGGTATACATTCTCCAACAGAGGGGTAATGGGTAGTAGCCACTAGTTTTCGAAACCCATCCATCCCACTATAAGATCACCCTCACCCACAAAGGATAACCTCAACTCATCATTACGATGGAATCCCACTCATCATCATTGTTATTGAATATGGTATTAGATATAGGAAAACCAATACATACCCAATGTAACATAAAAATGTTGCATCATAATGACCAAAAGGTATCATGAGTAACTCTCTCAACTATGTTTTATGTCACACTCTCAATAGATATAATATATAGAACAATCATTGCCTCTTGAAACCTCCAGACAATGTTGTTGGGATGAATCCTAAATAGGGGGATCCATCTTCCACAACAATAATAAAGAGATGAATAAATTAATAAAAACATTGTCTAATAGTATTGAAACAATATTCGAATAAAGATATATCATACCTCAAATAATCTCATGTTTTAGTGGTTCATAGATATCCACTGCCTACAACTGTCTGTAACCTTGATAACCAACTCCAAGAGCCTGATTTGGTCCACTTTGTGGTGGTTATGGATGCAACTCTTAACATTTAAAAACACCAATATCTCATTATTAATGGGTACCAAATTATCCTCCCTTAAATTCTCCTATCTAATGACATCAATCATTCATGTGTTAGATCTATAATCAAAACACAACATCTTCGATAGATGTACATCCATTATCTTTTCACCATCCTCATCATGTTAGATGGAGAATTAGTAGATTGTGTGACCTTTCCCAACACATGAATTGAACCACACATCTATGGAATTAATTATTTGTCATTGTTTTCTTTGACCATGTTCATTTGTCGCATCTTTGGATGGTATTCTGTACTAAGATCCTATCAAATTACAACTTATAGTTACTAATGATTACATATCTTTATACATCCACAACCATCTCAAGCATTATGGCTCCCTCTCATGGGATTATCACTTTCACAAGCTCCCACTCTAGATCTCCCACATAATAGGGAATTCACATAGCTGAAATCCTTTTATAGATATATCTATAGGGAACCTAATCAGAATTTTGTGCCCAGATGTATAAATCATGAATCATGTCAGGGGAGTACAATGTATGGTCTGTGATCATCATAAAATAATCAAAAACATTCATCCATCCATTATTAAGATCCATAATATCCTGAGAACAAATAGATCCCACAATTAGGATTATTACTATTGATGATATAACTACTGGAAGTTAGTCCTTGAGAGTTTCAACTACTCATGCCTAAGTGTAACTATAATCCACCATCACCTATATTACTTGTGGAAAATACATGGTACCAATGAAATGACTAGATAATACAGTATTCAAGTAATATTCAAAACAAAGATCCCCATATTAATCTAGTACCCTTTTTCTTATGTATTTGGATCAATGTAGAACCTCAGTATCCTCTAGTTCTAATAAACATGGACTTCATATTAACTATGTATATCTTTATCCTACACCATTAGTATTATATATTGATCAATATGTTTTTGTTATTTTACCTATTCACTTGGAAAAATAATCTCACATGATGACCCTTGAAAAGGGTCCTCATTATTCATCAGATAATCTTAATGATCTAGAAAAGATAAATTGTTTATCTATGTTATTAGAGGTATATTTAATTTTTTTTCAATATGTACCATGATTATTTTGGCATAAATATATATGGGGAAATGGATAAAAATTAAATGTAAAAAATGTATCAATATTATAGGAAGAATGTTCCATTAATATATGAAACTAATTTATATGTATGTTGATTAAAAACATAAGTAGTTTACGTCCAGGTGAATGCATAAATCAGCATCCATACAAACACAATGTTTGCTGGAATAATATATCCAATTAAAAACATTCTTTTTCCTAAATCCAATCCAAATCAATTTAAGGGGACAACTGTAAACATCATCCAAGGAATGAACTACAATGATACAAATCTATCATGAACTGACCTAATGGGGGTCAAGACACAACTACTTAAAGACTCCATCCATATTCTAGGGGATGGAGATAAGAACTGAGAGGAATGTCTAATACGTGATTCCTTTTCAAAATGTACCAGTAAACACATACATGACCATATCTCTATAGATTTTTGTAGGAGTAATTATCATAGATGAAACATTAGGAGAAAACCCATTAACATTAAACATAGAAGGAGTACAATAGTGTAATATCATAAATAGAAGTGTAAAGTGGAAAATTACATGCCCCACCTGATAGATTCACTAACATAAGAATACATGAAATCTAAAATGTTTATAGTACAAAACTCTACAAATCCAATACTTGACCACCATACATATTCAAATAAACCATTTATCCTTATGCTCATTTAGAATCCTATCCATAATGTTTATCATCTACATATTATAGGACACAGGTGGGAATACCTCTAATGGATTGGTTATATACATTCCCAAATAGGATGACTCGAAATATAAAGGGAGGGCATTAAGATAAATGATAGGAATAAAAAAACACAACTGAACGTTATCAAGTAAAAAAAATAAAATGAACTAGATAGTCATTATCATAAAATAAATATATAAAAGAAAGAAATTTGATCTCTATATCATATACTAGTCCATGAAAATAGATCTCATATATTCAAATATTCTATTAATGATTCCAAATATATTTCATGTCTATCTAAGGAAATAGAATGTAAGTACAAAAATTTCCATTTATTTATATATTATAGGGTATAAATCTATACATAGAGGAACCTTGTCTTGTTATAATATGAGTGTCTAACCCAAAAGATAGAGGAACAATTCAATTACTACATAAGAAGTTGGAACTCTAATAAAAGATCTAGGAACCATTCCCTTACAATTAATATGGTTCTACTATATTGTTTAGGGACCCATACCCAGATACAAAAACGGTGCCACTAGAATAGAAGATAAAGGAACCATTCCTTGGATAGATGGAGTGTTATACTCTAATATTTTGGGAAATATTTTTTTTCTATACATGATAGTACCACACAAATAGTATATAGGGAACCCATTCCCTAGATAACAAGATGATGCCACATAGAAAATAGGTAGAAGATATATTCCCTACCAATTAGGAGGGTTTCACTATAATAGACTTGGAATATTTTTTTCCTCCCAAAGAGGGATCTAATAAGATGGAAAATAATAGACCCATGCCGTACAAAATAGGAGGGAACCACTCTAATATTGTTGATGATCCTTCCGAATCTTCATCATTGTTGAGCATCCCCTATAAAGGTTTCACATCTAGAACATCTTGAAACACAACCAAAAGTAAACTAAAAATTCCACCATAACATTATATGTGTAAAAACAATAAATATATGTTTTTTGATGTCCATAATTCAAGTCTAAAATATTTTGAGGTAAGAGGTATAAATTTCCACATAAGGAAGTGAAGGTACATGAAATATAATGGGATCCACATTATGGGTGGTACCACTACAATATCTAGGATATCTGTAAAAATAAAATATCCTATTCCCATGTTTCCATACAAGAAATTAAAGAGATGTTCACAATTTGAATCAATTACTACGGGTCCTACTTGTTTCCGAATTACATTTCCATACACCTCGGTCGAGTTCTTTAATCATGGTCATGTTTAAATACCTTGGTCGTGTTAGTGTTTCATTATCATGACCATGTACCGGGGCCATTTTTTTTCTGTACTCATAGTGAGTATATCTTCAAGTCTCTAGAGGTCTAAATATTTTTCTGCAGCATCCCACTTCGATTTTGATACTAATAATCTCACGAAAACAATTGCGAAGAGAATTTCAGTTGCCACCCCCCATTTATTGTTTCGACGAATATGTTATTTTTTAATGTTTTTTTCTAGAAAATAATATTTTTTTTGTTCATTTAAAATCCAAACATACCATATTTAATCATACATTAGATTCACCTGGAAACAACGAGGAATACACTATTCATTGATTTTGACCCTCTGGAGGCTAAAAATCTGATTTTTAATAGTCTATCCATATCTCATGTTCTCCTCACACGCCTACAGAAAAATTTAGTTGTTACTATAAGATACTAGAACCATAAAATAGCCACGTATACCCCATTATTCATCACAAATAATCATTAGATTTAAATCCTTCTTCCACACATGAATCTTTCAGAAATTTGGGGGTTCGATTGATCTTGATCATGACTTACATGGGGACTGATGGTCCTATATCCATAAAACTAAGAACACAAGGAATAGTATGTTTAAAAAAACTTAAAAGAAGGTGAATCAATATTTACAGATGATTAAATTTCCAACATATATATACTGGGGTTCAAAATTTGGGAAACATGTCTTAAATTGATTATTTTTTAACATATACATTAGATCATGAAAATTGTCGTAATAAATGGAGTTAAATGATAAAGATGTAGTCATTGTCGATATATTATTCATATACGGAAGAAAAAAATATTTTGAATTCCATAATCCAGACAATTCATTAATGAAAAATGCACTTTCCAATGAAGGTGATAAGAAATTATGTTCACTTTACATTGATTTTCATAGATCAGGAGGCTCTTTCTCACCTGCTCTTTATTTGAAAAATATTGAGAGTGGTAGATCATCATCTATGTGATCCCATGTTTATGTATATAACTTAATAAATCATCCATAATTTTATACATATAGATGAAATATAATTAAGTCATTTAATTTAAAATATATGTAATTAATTATTTAGTTTAATTAAATGTACCCACCAATGGACATTCTATTCGAACACCCTACACCGTCAAACATTATATTGTACATTGATTATCCTAGTATTCTGGATTCAACCATTATCATATATTTTCAATGTGTGATAAAATTTAATATTAACCCCATTGGTTCTACAAAATTATACAGAGATGATTTAAAATATATTTAATATTTTTATATACTAAATTCTAAGAACACCTGTCCTTGTAATCACACACCATCTTAGTAATTATCTCTATAAATAGTTCTATATATATTATAAAGAATTAAAATAAAAAATAGAGTCTCAATATCATGTTATATTTAGTTTCTATTCATTTTTTAAGAGGATGATCACACCATTGGTTATAAAATTGGGCATTAGAAAAAAAGTATTTTTCTAGGCCATGCACTAATACCCTAATATATAGCATAGAAAACAATATCCATACAAATTAATCATATAATCATTGAAAACAATATATATGATATATACATTAAGACATTATTTCTCAATATGTCATGTCAATGGAATATCCAATTCCATCCTTGGTAATCCTTTCAATTCATTCATAACTATTAAAAATTAAGAAGAAATATAACCAAAGAATATTCCTTATGGGGTTTGAACCACGTGCACAATATGGGAACATTTACAATGGACATGAATGATGATCAATGTATACTTGAAAAAACAATTCAAGGTTATTACACCTAGATATAACTATTTCCATACCACATAAACTATTAGTACCCAAAAATAGATATTTTTCTATGAAAGAAACATAATAAATATCTTATCAAAACATTATGATGTTATCAAATTCATAATATGATCAATGTGGTTTTTACCAATGTTAAGAAATAATTATCTCCAATTATTTACTAAATCATGAGTAAATAAAAAATTTATAATCCCATGAATTTTATACATAAATATTAAATCATTTTATATGAATACTCAATATGTGACAATATAATCCATGATAGCATTGTGATTCTTCGTTGTATTTGTAGACTATAAAAATAAATATATTATTTATGAATATTCATAATCATCTCTTATAATGCTTCTATAACATTATAAACATAATGAACACCCATAAAAAACATTCTCGATAATAAAGTGTAATGAAGTATTAGAGTTTTTGAGATAAGATTCTCAATATAGGAAAATGTGGAAGATATCTGCTGAAAAACATATGAAACCATAAGATAATAATTAGTGTATGTGATAATGATAATAACATAAAATTATCCTACCAAATTTTCCATAGATCCCAAACATTATAAGTAGTATGAATCATTATAATTTCAAAATAAATGAATCATGAAACATAGAAGAAATTATAAATCAGTCAATATAAATAATTTAATATTACAATAATAAAAAAATTAAATAAATTTCTCACACCATCATATTTTTAGATAAATTATTTATATAATTGATAACTATAAATGCTATAAAATTATATTATATTATGAATCAAACCCAATTTCTTATATCATAATCAATTAAGAATTGTGAATTTTTTTCTATAGTGGATCTCAAACCACCAATTAGTTCAGTTAGTTGATCAATCACAACAACATGTTTCCTATACTGAATCATGTAGATCGACATATTTCTCACAATGGATAAAGAACAACAACATGTTTTTCATATTTATCTCATGGTGGATTTAAAAATATAAAATCAATTATAAAGAAATATAATTCTAGTCCCACCCATTAAATAATTATTACCATACATATCTATAAAATATATCAATAAACATTAATCATAACAAAATACGTTGAAATAATAATGGTTCCATAAAAATTTGATCATTTTATCATAGAATAACCCAAGGAAAATAAACCCATTTCAAAAAAATTTATAATTATAATCAAAATCCATCTATAAGAGTATGTATGGTATCATTGGATAATATCACTCTTAAATATTAAGTCATAGAAAATTATAGTATCATATATAAAAAATATAATTCATGGATTAAAGTAATAATGCTGGAGAAAAATACACTTTTCAATTTGAGATCACATATCTAAAATACACAAAATATTATCATAAAACATTTCAGTAAAAATTACATTAGAAACTATTAATGGTTTAGTCAAAGGATTTTGAAATTAATATTTTTGGAAATTCCATTCAAAAAATTTATAATAACACATTTTAAATTCTCATATTTGGTAAAAATTACATTATTATGAAGACATCATGAATATTACATTGAAATTGTTTGATAAAAATTTATAAAGAGTTAAAAATATATTTAAAAATCAATGTAAAATAATAATAAAAATTAATAAAAACATGTTAATAAAATTGTGGACATAAAATAAAATAAATCCTTTCTAAATTATAAGACAATGTTTCTTTCACGTAAAAAATAATTTCATTTTATTGTATAATAATGTAAGAAAAATTGATGGAAAATTTGAATTCTCCATAAATAAATATAACTGATGAAAAATGAATGTTATATGAAATATAAGTGTAATATAATTTCATTAAGGGGAATTCATGCATTAAAAATCCTCACTAAAATAAGTTTGAGATACATATATATAACATAGATCATATTATAGATATGATAATTGATTTGTTATTTGATTGTATTTTATAAATATAAATCCAAAAAAGAAAAGTTGAGATATAAGATAATATCGTAATATATTTTTTACCACAAAGTCATGGAATGAAATAGTTAATGAGATGGAATTATAACACAATTAATGTAAAATGAATAATGAAACCCCTTTCCATAAGACTTTTCATTATATTTATAGGTTTGAGCATCTTCTTTATTTAGAATCCTTATTTAGATTACATTTTAGAGCGTTATTAAGTAGTTTTATGAAAATAGAATACATAATAAAAGTAGGGTAAGGATGTTAAAATATTATTATGGATAGAAATATTTGAGCTAAAATGAAAGAAATTTGTTAGGTATAGAATAGAAGAGGTTCCATTTTATAAGTTATTAGAGTTGCATTATTGAAAATACTTATAGTATTAAATTAATATAAATTATTTTCCTTTTTCATGTAAGAAAAATTGATATATATTTTTTCATATAAGGATGATTATTTAAAGTATTCTCACCCAATAAAATTTTTATATTCATAGCAAGTTTCATCAACATTATCTCATTGTTTTAAAAATGTTCACAAATTTTTAAAATTACAACAATATCATTTATTTTTACCCATTATATGTCAATACTGCTACAATTAAATAATTTTGACCCCTAAATAGTCCATCATTAATATTTTAAAATATATCCCATTCATTTGGAAATTTTGTTTTTATGAATTTCAAATATTTGAATAAAATATTTTTCCCAATAAAATATCTATTACATCATTTTGAGAAATATAAGAAATATTATAATACAATTTATCTCAAAATAATTCTAGACTGATCCAAAATGATATTGGATAAAAAATGAAGATGATATTGTCATATAATTAAAAACCCATCAAATTTATTTAGATTTAGATATCAAGTTAAACCTAATTTTTTGTTTACCTTCTCAGTTATAAATGTTTTACCGTGACTGTGGTAATGAATTTTTTTATATTAAAGGGAAGTAAATTTACTAATAAGGTATAAATTCTCTAATAAATGTAAATGTGATAACATCTGTGATCATATCTCACCATACATATCCATTTTCATTAAATTTGTCATTTTTAAATAATTTAATAAAATATGTTTAACATAAAATATTATTAATGTAATGTTAAGAAATATTCTGGTAATTTTATTTTGAAAACAACATGACTTTAATATACTTCATGTATAATCATTTGATATATCTATAATTTTTTTATACATAATTCTGGGATCAAAATAAATACCCCAAATAAGATTAATTTTATTTTTTTAAAAAAATTATTTATATTATATTTTTATTAATTAAATAAATATTATGTTGGATTTTCATAATAATTTAACTTTATTATTATATAAAAAATTAAAAATTATTTACCATGGTAAAAAAAATTGTTTCATAATTCATGTCTTCAATTGTAATATTTCTTAATGAATTTATGTCCCTACATAAAACATATAATGATTTCAATGTCATGAAACAAAAATTTTGTATCTTTTCTTTTGTTAAATTTCATTAAATGTTAAAATCATTTATAATTGGATCCTAGTGTCCACATATTTGTGAAATTGATGTAAATTTCCTTCATAAAACAATCCAATGATATAATTAGAGGTTTTAGATGAATGTTAAATCCTTATTCTAATGTTTTATAAACATTTGACTACATTTTAAACCAAATAATGTGAATAATATTTTCCATGTTTATGGTTATAAGGTCAAAAAAGTGAACAATTTAAAAAATTTAAAAACAAATAATCCTAATTTAGATAATATTTTTTAATATAAAAATCATTTAATTAGTAGGAATTAATTTGAATGTAATTCTGCAAAAACTCTTGAATAACTGGTTTTGTAGAAAATATGTACCTGGATATATAAATTTTTTTTTTTATAAAATAAAAAAATAAAATTAATTCCAATTTCATAAATTTTATTTTAAGAATATAATTGAAATAATTTTAATTTTAATACAAATTTTCAAAAAAATGGAAGATTGTATATCCTTTAAATTAAAATATGTATTTTGTTAAATAAAGTAGTATATGAAATTCATCATAAAATAAATTCATCAAAAAATAAATTATTTTTAATATATTTATATTGTTAGGAATTAAAAAATTATTTTCATTTTTAATAATATATATTTTTTATTGATTTTTAGATGTTAATTCTACCTTCCATGCATAAAAAGAAAATAAAATTATTCCTGTTGAAAATGAATTTTTAATGTATAAAATTACCTCAAAAATTTTTTGGCCTTATTTATTAATATTAAATTAATTAATTTATATTTGTTGTGAATAATATATTTTTTAAAAACTTCACTAATTAATATTAATAACCTTTAATTAAACATCATGGTTATAACATTTACGTTTTATAAATCATATTTTCATAATTCATCTCAATTCAATTAATACTTCATGTTTCATGTTTACAAATAAAGAATGATTACTAAAACCTTAATCATCATTATGGTCATGTAATACCCCCTTTAAAATAAGATTTTTCCTCAGAATTGTTTCTTAGTAAATAAAAATTATATATTTTAAAATACATTTGTTGAATACCCACACCATATAGAGGGACAATAATACATATTTTAAAAAAAGAGAAGTACAAATGATGAATTTTACCTATCATAACTCATAATAAGGTTCCCAGATAAGGATAACATTATCAAATAGTTATAATATTTTAATGGAAAAGAGAACTACCTCAAAAAACGTGGTAATGTGAAAATTAATGAACAGAAAACATTACTTATGTGAAAGGTTGAATGAATGCCAATTCATCAAAAATGAAAGAAATAGTATTCCTTTTTTAATTCTAAATAAATTTTATATTTTTAAGGAATTATTTTAATATCAAATAAAGTCAACAAGATATAATTTTCATATTTTGGTACATTCAATTTAATAATAACAACTTTATCCTTTGGGTATTTATCGATGAATTTTAACATTTTCAAATATTCCCTGAAATAAATATTCAAGATGTATTATTCATGCCGAATTTACTAAAATTAAAAATTAATAAATAAAATGATTCATAATATAATAAGATGTAATTAATTATTTTTCAAAATATTTAACAAAAATTAATTTTTTTAATATATTATCCAATATTAATAAATTGTTTACATTAATCTCTAAAACAAAAACAAATAACCATTAACATTAATTAAAATTTATTTTATAAATACAAAAACATAATAATCATCAAAATATATTTTACCAAATTTTAAACTAAAAAATGGATTTATTTTACCATATGTTTTTCTTTAGAAAACATAATGTTCCTCATAATGTAATACTATAAACATCTGAATAACATTATCATATATTTTTTTTATACATGAAAATAATATAAATCGTATGAAAACTTCATGGAAAACATATAATTACTAAATTCAATGCTTTTATTATTTATGTGAATAAATTAACAGACTATTGAATATGTTACGAAAATCCCAAAATGAAATAAATATCCTGAAATATGACCGAAATCAAATTTTCAACAACTCGTTAAATGGTTTCATGTACTCTAAAAATATCAAATTTAAATTTTCAATTCCAAAAATCTCATAATCCAAATAAAAAAATATTACCCAATCAACATGAATAAATTAATAGCCATTTATTCATCAATAATGTGTTCTTGAAAAATATCACATATTATTAAATCATATTTCTTGGTTAGTAGATCCATTCAACATATACTTGTTAATACATGACGAAAAGTTAGTACAGATCAATTCTAATATGATTCATGATTTTTATAATCATAATATCATAATTCTACAATACTAATACCTAAAAAGAACAATCATTCCTCTTAAATTATTTTGAATAACAAATTTCCATCATTGATAATGGTGTTAACCCATTGATTATGATATTTACTCGGATAGTTCCCAAATTTCCAAAATATAAGGCATTTAACTATAAATGGTACCTTATGATATACATCATATCCCTCCATTAAAAACAGAATTTTAATTTGTAATTAATTATTTCGTTCCTTCATTTCAACATAGATATATTCCTGTTCAATAGAGACATTACCTTGAGATTGTTTCCAAAATAAATGAAATGTAGATTGATTAATCAACATAGATCCATGATATTTATGAATATTCAATGTTATCTTATTTATTGTTTCATTAAAGTCAAAAATCATTATATTTAGAATAAATTAAATATAAATATTATAGGACATTATCATATTACACCACCTTTAATGTCTTGATTTATTTTACTTTTAATGAGTACAATATTTCCATTGTTCATAACATTCTATATTGAAAAAATATACCTGGTTCTGGCCAGTAAATAAATCTAAAATTTTAATGTGAGATACAGTATTCATATTTAGGAATCATATAATCTAAAAAATGTATTTTCATGGTATTTTAATCGAAAAATATTCGTTTTTACTTAATGATACCATAATCTTCTCAGAGGTTATTCTTGCTTATCATGTATTCAAAAATTTAATATTGGTTCATAATGTATATGTGAGGTAAACCATGTATATTACCTAATAATGTTAAACCATGTGTTCCACAATGTAATCCTCATCAAGCAGTTGGGTGAATATATGAATATACTCAACCAATACTTTTTCAGGTTTATTACCCCTAGATGTATAGGTTCTAAATCTACATCCACATGTACTATCTAGATAATAATATAAATATTTAGAAAACATTGACATTATCTCTTATAAAAAATTATGATTAAATCTTATATTAGTCTTATATCTAATGACTTCAAAACAATAAACTAATCCTAATATAAAAATATTGAGTATACTCTATTCTAATACCAACTACAGTGACCAAAACATTTTAGAAACAAATGATACATCAATTTATATGATTAGTCAGTATATAACATTAGGATCCACATAAGAACCAGAAATATTTAGTTCAATTTGAGACTATATACATTGCAATCTTATTAGGAAACTTTCTCCATCATCTTTGATAATGGTATTCCCATTTTATAACCTTAATGATGTACTATATATAAAATCATTATTTATAACATGTATAAAGGAAACATAAAAAAAGGGAGGCTATATTTCATATATGCGTAAGCATATGATATATCAAACAATAATGATATGAATAAATAATATAATATTCTTAATGGAAGATCATGATAATAACCAAAAGTGTTTATACACGATCATTCATATATCATAATCAAGTGTAACTATCTAACACTTTACATATTCGAATGAAATAAATCATTATAGTGAGAAACCATTATAAATCAATCATGGACCACATGATCAGATTATATTTATAAAAATCTCTAATAAATTGGGTCACCATTATTGGTATAAAAACAATTTCATGATTCATGTTTCTCAATAGATACTATAAAATCAAATTAAGAAGGAATCTACACATGAGTCCCATATCATATTGGAATATGAATCATCAGAAATATCACCTATTAGATTAGGAATCATGACAGTCTGTCAATAGTGGATCAAGAATAGGACCATTTCATATATTAGAAACAATTCATCCACTAATTTCCCAGAGAATATCAATCACATCGACTTGTTTCCAATAGTTAATCTGTCACATCAACAAGTTCACCATAATTATTTTATCAAATCCAAAAAATATACCAATTATTTTTCTGTGATATATAATTTAGGGCCCTACTATAACATAATAGAACCATACATACATTTTTTTCCAAGTAATAAAACATTCATGATATCAAAACCAGTTAAATGGGAATGAATTTCATAAATATTTCATATATTAATCAAATCCAAACCTATGGAAAATGATACAGTTTCATACATATATCGATATCATGAAAATAAACAAAAAAAAATATTTAGGATTTTATATTTGTATCATTTACATATTATATCATATGTCAAATTAAACATCATAATCATTTATGGAAAATATATTCAATACATTATAAGAATATTCCTTCATAGTAATATATTTTTATATTTATATTCATAAATCTAAATAATTATAAAATATTTTTGATAACATTATTTTTAAAATCAACATCAAAATATGTAATTTAAGCTCTAAATCAATATAAAATTTTGAAATTGGATAATTTAATTCATTTTTTCTATATTAAATCAAGCTTCCATTTACACATTAGGTAAAGAGTACTTGTTTTTGAAAAAAATAAAAATGTTCCTTTGAAAAAATTGTTGATAAAGAAAATCATATTAAAAAATGTGTATTGAAAATCATTAGGGAATAATAAAAACATTATTAATATCATTTTAATGAAAATATTGACGTGGGAGAAAAATATTCACTATTGGACTGTAAAAAATAGTATGTTTTCATTAAATGTAATAATTTGGGCTTGTGTGTACTTAAAGTGATACAAATTAAGGAAGTATTATATTCTATTTATATAACTAGAAAAGAATTAATATTAAAAGGATTTATCTAATAAGGATAATATTATTAATTCAATTGAAATTCATTAAAAAATTATCAACTAAAATTAAATTGAGATGTAAACCCCTTCAAAATATTATTTCATTGATGAGAGAATTATACAATACTGTGATTTGAAGTGAAATTTATAAATCCAAATAAATTAGATATAAAACATAATAAAGTTTATATCCATTAAAAATATAATATTTCTTGAAAATAGTTAATGATGTAAAATTATAACATAATGAATAGAATTTTATTTAAGAAACCCCTTACCTCAATTATTTTCATTATTTTTACATGTTTTAACATTATCTTTGTTGGGAAACATTCATTGGATTGGATAATAAGAGTTGAAAGGAAAGACATATGTCAATAATATAATTTCTAAAATGTGATTATGGAATTATGGAAAGTATTTTAATAGGGAATTGAATATCTAGAAGGCTGAAAATGATAGAGAAATATAGGATAAGTGGCTATATTTTATAAGTGAGTACTTTGGAATTTATAAAATTATATAAAATATTAAATTAATATAAATTAATTTTGAGGTTTATTTGAAACCAAAAACTTTTATATTTAAATTATGTGATTACGATGTGTCATAAAAACAAATGAATAAATTTTTTTCAATTTTAGGTGATGAATCACCATTTTCTATCAGTATTAACCCTCATTTCCCATTTTGGGATTTACAATATTTTTAATTATTTTTCATATTTAAGTGTATATATTTTTTCAATAAAAATAATAATAAATCTTATATTTACCATGGCTGATATTTCAAACAATATTCCATTCACAATGACTATGATAATATTTTTTTTGAATTTTAAATTATTTAAATAAATATTTTATAAAATAAAATAGCGTTATTGTCATTTTTTGAAATATATGAAATATTATTATTTGTATTTTTCCCTAAATTTGGTAAAATTGTTAAAAATTGATATGGATTACAATATTAATAGTATATTCTCTTATTATAGTCACATAGTTAAATTTATACATGTTTAGATAGAATTATAATCTTAAACATTTGGTATAATCCATTAGTTAACTACTTTTGATCATAACATTTATAATGATTTAATTTAAAATAATTTGTTATAATTATATATATAAGGTAAAAAATTTAACGTAATTGTACAATGTATAAAATTATAAATATATATTCATCCTACATGTTTTTTTTCAAAAAAAATTATTCTCTAAACTATATAATAAAAAATATTTGACAAAGATTAATTTCAATTTAATTTTAGCAATATTATTATATAAGGTATATGAATACATCACGAATGAAAATTAATATTTATATAAACTATTAAAAAATATATAATATTTTAGCATTATCTTCAGAAATCCAGAAACAATATAATGAACTCAAATTGAATTATATATAACTTTTTGAGTTCACTTATAACTTTTCTTTTAATACAATAAATAATGGTTTGGAGTAGAGTAAGACATAATGGTAGTTATTATATTACTATAAATTAATCCTAAATTACCCTGAATATTTAATCTAATTAATTTTTCATTTAAATAATTATAACCAAACTTACTTTATTTTTTTCTATATTAATTTTTTTAGAGTTTTTATTGTCATGAGAGTGTCATGTTTTATTTATTCTTTTCATAAATTAATATTATATTCATAATTAATGAAAGACGACACTAGTTTCCATATATTATTCAATATGATGGAAATGTGTGAAATTTATCCATTACATTGGATAAATCAAAATTTTGAGAGAATATTTAAAGCCTTTTTCCAAAGTCATATCCTAATATTATATTTTTTATCCTTACCGAGATAACACCAATTTAAAAATGATAAAATTAATAATGACAATTATAAAAGGTGAGTATCTAAAAAATTAAACATATTGAATCAAATTATGGAATACAAATTACATGTTTCAAATAACTAAAGATGGTTAATTTAAATAACAATTAATCCCAAAAAACCAGATACATAATTTTTTCTAGAATTTTTTTTATGAATATAATGTTTTTATAACAAAATCCCAAATAACATAAAATTAAATTAAATTTATTGGAATATTATTAATAAATATGATATAATAATAAATATTAAAAATATTAAAAATTAAATGGAATATCATGAATACTTTACGTAAAATTAAAATATTTAATAATTATTATTTTTCACAATTCAATGAAAAATCAAGATTTTTAAAAAAATCTAAAATTCAATCAAAAAATTTTTTTACATGATGATTTAAAAATTAATGTTACTTTGGAAAAATATTATTTTCATAAATAGAAGATATTTATTATATTTTCAACACCCAAAATTCAATAAAAATTATTTGTGAGGAAAATTAATTTTTATAAGATTAAATAAATTTGATAAAAAAAATTCATGACTATTAACTAAGAACTAATCAACAAATATTTATTTATAATGGATAATATATATTTATTTATTTTTTTTATCCAGTTATATTGTTACCTTCCATATCAATAACAAGGTTTTAATTATCATATTCAAACAATTATATTTTTATCATAGATCTCAATTTTAATAAAGATTTGTGTACTATATTAGGAATGATATATATCATATTAATCTATTAAACTATATTTTTGTGGTCTTATAGGGGAATTAATATATGAAAAAAATTGTACTAACCCTCTAACCAAATAAAACACTTGATCTCATAAATTTCTTATTGTGAGCCCATGATGTCATGACCTTTACTTTCTATGCGTCCATATAATTTCCTAACTTCTGGATCACATGAAAAATAAATCATACAACATCAAACTATAGTTGAAACCTTAAGATATTGGCACAATGTTGATGTAATCAATGTTCACACTGTACCATATCTAGGTTTATGGTGTGCATCCTTATGTATTACGACTATATGGGGTTACCATTAATTGAAATCATAATAATGATGTCGAGATATGGGAGTAAGTTCCTATTCACGAGATTCAGAAACACCGGTGGTTCATTTTTCAAAATGAAAACCATGGAATGAAACCCATTTTCCCCATATCTACTCTCGAACATTTTCTGGGAAATTCCTTCTTCTATGTCCCAATTATGATTGGAGTGTGATTTTAAATAAATTTTACCAAACAACATGGATTCTTGAAGTTGATAAATCATTCCATCAATCCATATAATTATATATATATTCATCATGGAGACTAGGAATTTAATTGATTATTTTACACAAATAAAAAGTGTAAAATTCATTTTTTTCTTGAACAACAATAGGTAACCCCTCAGATATGTTCTTGGGATATTAAAATATTTCTTATAGACATACTCATGATGAATCTTAAATTACATCAACTATGGCATCTATATACTTTGTTGAGGTCTTGTACCCCCATTTTCTACATACCTAGCAAAACTCATCCCTGAAACCCTCAATAAAACATATGAGATGACCATCCTTAACAGATTAGTGAAACATAAAATTTATTCTCCCACATTACATGTTATGATTGTTTATCCCCTCATAGTTAATCACCTAATATACCCACTGAATAAATATGTAGTAGAAGAAATCATATTCTACTACATCTAGCTACACTCAACCTCCTATGACTCATCATTTTTACTTCTATTACTACTCTATGTGGAATCCAAATAATCACTATGAAGTCTACAAATATTCCAACTGAAATATAATAGATAAAATTAGTTTTCTTACTCCTCCACAAAATTATTACTTTTTAGAACCATACAATGAACATTAGTGTACATCATTAGGTTTAATCCTCAGACAAAGGGAATGGATTATACAAAAAATAGAATATAAAAATGTTGGTCCTTATTACCGTAACATTCAACCATGTGTTATGAAAAGTGATTTAACTCCATAATAGATATTTAATGGGAATCCATTGTCATCATTAACTATTTTTGTTCTATGGAATTCATCATCATGAATAATTTTAGTTGTTAGAGAATGAATATTTGAAGAATGATTCAATACATGTAGTATATATAAGAAAATAAAACCCACCAATAAGATTCAGGAAACCCCACCATATTCTTTTGGTCCCTAATGGATGAATGTGTACAACTTTATCTATCAATCCTATGGTACCTTTAAAAGTAAAATATTCAATAAATAATGTCGATCCTATCGTCTACATTATGAGGAACCCTAGTACCATGAAGGAATAAAGGATTCTAAATGTAAAAAATACGTAATTATTGAAACTTATCCTATATGAACCTCAATAATGAATTGTGATAAATTGAAATACTCAAATTTGTAATTATTCTACTTTCTAACTCACTAGAATTGGTGTTGGATCTTGAACTGTTAAATCCCTATATATAACCGGTTTAAGAACTTTTGCTTCCTCCCTAGAGGGGTTATTTTTATTTCTTCTACTATGAGTAACAATCATACATCCCATAAGTAGAATTATTTTAAGTGAAATATATATATATATATATATACAAACCCTAAAAATTATTTTTATTATAAAACATAAGTACTTCATAGACTCAAAATTAGATTTATTCCAATGTTATATCTTAAGAGGCTACCCAATATGATAAATCATAACCTTCCTATAACTAACCCTGAATAAATCATCACCCCATTTACCAACATGATAATCATATTCATATACAAAATATGCGTATGTGTGAACATGTACAAATAATCCAAATGTTATCATAAAAGATAATCGACATAGAATGAAAAAATCATGTAATTTTTTTCATAGAACTAACGTACCCAAATATAGATATATATGTATGAAATGTGATCATACATTCAATGGAATGATGCATGAATGGAAATAAATTTTATATGATGTCACAAAACATTATACTAATGATATAAATAAATCTACAGAGAAACTACTTTTACTGTAATCACATCATTGATAAAGTAGACGACAATTACCTAAGAGATGCCCATCCACTTACATGACTCCCCACATGAGATTCACATATCCTAACTGCATTATATAATTCATAAAAAATTCAAATAAGATAAGCAAAATCCATTGACACCATATTTTAATTCCTCAATAGAGATCACTTGGTTGAGGTTGGAGTCACAGAGGACATAACGCATGTCTCCCCATATTCATGAGATTAGTGACAAGCAGTGAGGGACTAAATGATTCAGTGAATAGATTATAACCATAATATCATTATTCATACACAATAGTTATAGTAATTAAAAATAAAATTCCCATAATAACACAACAAACATGTAAAAATAAATTTTATAAAACAATCCCTAAAATAATCATGAAATAACTATGAAAATAATATTAAGACACCGAATGTTGTATTTTATTAAATGTATACAAAAAAATTGAAAAAAATTAATGAAACAATGACAAATTTACATATTACATTCTATTAATACGTCCATAACCATGTATTTCCTCTTAAAATCATTTTTAATTGGATGTTTCCATTCATAGTATTCCTAATAATGATGTCCCTATACACATCGTGATTCCCATATATGGTGTGAGTGTAAAAAAATTAGGAATAACCCATTGTTCCCATACAATTATTAAATATTTACATTTGTTGTATAAGTTAATTTGATTGAAATAAATATTTAATTAGTAGACCACATATGTTCTTGGTCATCATAAACTTTCAACGAATCCAGAATCTCAAGCCCCACTTTCCTCGGCACATCACCAATAAGGCTAGTTGGGTCTGTCACCACATATCATATAACATGCAGCATGGTTTGTGAAAAAGTTAATAACCTCATTCACATCATTCATTTGTTCAAATATAATCTCTATATAATTCCTCAACTCCACCTTGTTGTGGTCATCTTCAATTAACACCTAATTCCCCCACTCAATTGTGGTAATATATAACAACATGATTGTACATCCATGAGATATCGGTAATGAATTGGATTAAAATTACACTTGTTTGGTATTTCTCAATATTCATCAGTAAAATATGTTGGATAAACATAACAATTTCATGGTTCAAATCCCACATTTGATGAACCTGTTCGTGAAAAAATAAAATAAAACCCATCAATCTCAAGTACTCTTCATTTGTCCTTACACCCAAAATCCCCATCTTTGTATCTTTTTTAGCCAATATTTTTTATTCATCTATCTTGATCCCCAAAAAATTCCAATGACTAAAAAACAACCAAAATCAAGTCATATCATAGAATGATCATGTAATCATACTATTAATTATTTAAATAGTGAAAAACATGTACATTAAATGAAACAAAAATCAATCATTAGACTTATAGAATAGAAGTACACAACACAATATGTAATGACAAGAACTTTTGAATAATTTTTGTTTCGTGAATTTTTTATTATTTCATTTTATATTATACTCAACAAAACTATATCCATTAATTAATGAAGTGAGTGTAATTAAAATAATATCACTAGGTTTTGACTTTTATATAACTATTGGTCAAAATGACCGTTTCAAACTAAATTCTTAACATTATGAATATTGTTTATAAATAAAATTGATCATGGTTAATTAATATAGAAAGATGAGTTTATGGCATCATCCAGTAGACTCGGGCCATATAATTCCCATATATCAAAGCATGAGAAGGAGGTTGAATCACTAGACTTTTCCATTGACCAAGCCTATGCTGAGATTCAACATGTGAAACTTGAATAGAATCACCAACAGGATAAGTCCAAGCTGATAGAAATCACCACTAGGGCAATGTTGTCTAAGCTTCCCCGTGAATCTATCATAATTTTACACCTTAATCTTATGTATTATGCATGTTTTATGAGGGGATTTGTAACAAGTACTTATATACATCGTGTAATCCATTGGTATAAATAAAATTATTATTTCTTCATTCATGTTTTTGGAATATCTTTTCTTAGTAAAGTATATAGTTAATTAAAAAAATCAATAAAATGAATTTAGGAGTAAAATTTGTATTTTTCAAATATTTATCATATATAAAAGATTGTTATGGTAAAATAAACAACATTTTTAAATTTCAAATTTCAAAATTAACCTAGGTTAAAAATATTTAAATTTTCTATAGGTTGTCAATATGATGAATAGTGTTTTATGAATACAGTTTTTTTTGATAAATAGTAATTTAAGAATAGTTTTTTTCTCAATATTATAAAAACATTTTATTATAAAATACTTTTTCGGTGAAATGATTTTCAAAAATGGGACATACATGGTTGTAAACTAAGTGAAAAATGTGGTTCAATAAATTCAATTATTTTTCGGTGAATAGTAACTTTTCCATTTGGAATACTAATTTTACCCTTATGGGTGGTAATTTTACCAATGTCATAGTAACTTCACCTAAGGAAGAATAAATATGTTTTAGTCATCTTAAGTAGTAATGTGATATAATTATATCACAGTAAAAGTAAATAAATGTTTTAGAAATTATTATTCAAGTATTAGTATTTTATTTATTTATTTAATTTAAAAAATAATAATTTTTATGAAATGGGGCTCACTTTTGGATTCTATACGTTGTTAAATGGTTAGGGTGATTTTTTGGGATTTTTCTAAAACAATTGAATATGCATTGAATTGTAAAAATACAGTTTTTTGTTTCGTTGTATTTAATGACATCATTAATGATGTATTCATGATTTAATAATTCTAGTAGACTTTTGAATAGTAATATAGGTTATTATTTGTCCCTAGTGGCCAATACAATGGGAAAATTCTTTGTGAAAGATCATGGTTTTGCAAATACCACTGATGAGGCCTTCCATGGAAATTAATAAAATATTCCCTCATATTTTCTATAAATACCAACACATTCCTTCATTACATTCAGGAAAAAAATATTATCAAAGAAGCTATGGTCTTTTACCTTAAAATCTACCCTCTCAAGGTTCCCTCAAGCCCCCTTAGGTCACAACCTTCTATTTTTTAATGTTACTCTTCATGGTAAGTGAACCTTTCACCATTCTAATTTAGTTATGACTTCCTTTATGTTATGTCTCCTTGTTTCCATTTTATTATATGTATATATGTTATTATATATCCTTATTTCATTAAAATTCTTTTCAAAATGATGAGATACCCTTTCTTCTCCCTTTAACTGATTTTATGAGATTTTATGTGACATCGTTAGGCTACAAAATTTTCATAAAGGAAATTGTATCTTCTCTTTTTTCAAGTATCCATTTCACATGGTATATCATTAAATTATCCATAAAATGGACTTATATCAATTTTATTATGTCCCTATAATTAATTAGTATTCATTTCTGAGTAGTTAACCATTGTCCCAACCCTTTTAAATGTTTTCTATAACCATATTAAGTAGCCATTATATTGTAGAATTTTTGTCTCAAAATCTTTCTCTTTTTCTCAAGAAAATTTATTATTTTATTTAGGTGAATACACAAATCTATTTTAATTTATTGTTGAATTTTAAAGACATAAAAATGATCTATAATATTCTGGAATTGACATACATATAACTATTACTCCCTTTACATTGATTATAAATGACCTAATGATTTTATTTTTAAACACTTTTTAAACGTCACGATTTTGACATGAATCCCAGTTATTTTAATCCCTTTCAGTTATTTATGAACTGTTTCATTATGATATATGTGTATCATGTGAAAGTAAATATATATTATGTATGATACATGATAGAGCTCCAATTCACCGGGTAATGAATTTAATCAATAGATATTACAAGTTTCATGATTCCTTAGTTAATAACATTCATAATATTTGTGACAGCTTGCGGATAGACTTTGGTGATATGTTCATGAATGTATAAATTAAATTCATTATACACATTATCATGTTATGTTTCATGTTTTTTTTGTTATTATATACACCTTTATCTATATTATCTTCTTGTTATAGCTCAATATCACATGTAAATTGTTTAACTTTTTTTCATTATTGGGCCTTCTGCTCACCCTATCTTTTGATGTATGTCTCCAAGTTATGAGATGCAGTGATTGTATATAAGATGAATCGATGATGAATCCTTACACGTGTAATAGAATTAATTTTGATGTAATTTTATATTATGTTCCTGATTTCCAATACACTATACTTTAATGATCACATGTTTATGTAATGAAAAGTTATGTAATAAAAAGGTGAGATGCCATGTAATATCATTCCCAAAACCATATAATAATGCCATATATGGTAAATATATTACATCCTAAACATCCTGATACCAAATGGTAATGAAAACCTAGATAATCCACATAAATAATTCCAATCTAATTATAAACCACTGTGATAAACCCATAACCTCAAAAAATGAATCATACAACACGATTTTACGACGAATCGATGACATCGTCCTAGAATCAATATATATTACCAAATTATTTTCTCTAAAGATTATAATCATACATAATCTTAAGGAAAATAAAAAAATTATATATAAGAATATTTTATTTAATAAATAGTTAATAATAATCCAATATATCAAGATTGAATATAAATAAATATCCAACATAACATTGATATATGATTATTTTCTAGAGAAAAAAAGTAAAACCAGGTTAAATGTAATGAAAATATGAAGAACCACTATTTATCCATTAATCTACACTATATAATGATGTTTATCCACATAATTTAGAGTATGGATGGATATAAATAACCAATAACCGATAATAGAGTCTGATGGTTTGATATCAATTTCATTTATAGGAATAATGTGTTGTTTAAGAGATTTTTCAATTTTTAAATTAAATTTTTATTTTATCTACAACATCATAGATGCATTGTTAATATGATTTTTATCACTATTCAACAACTATGTGATGATTTATTTCTCTTTTCAGAACAACCATGGTTTGGAAATTGTTCGATATTTAATTCACCAACCAATCATTTCAACTCCTTCTCGAGTCACATGGATTTCTGAAAATGTAGAATGGTTATCAAAATCTACTCACTAACTATGCTCCACCCTATGTATTTCTCAAATAGGGCTTATACATTATTGGGGATAACCACATGGTTTCCCCAAATCATGAACCAACTGGGAAAAAACATAAAGGTCTATATAACCATGTAAAAACATCTAAAATGTAGTGAAGAAATTCTTTGGGTAAACAATATCTCAAAATAACTCAACGCGGCGATGAAGGTAATCTATAACGGACCTAAAAAGTAAACTATACTATAATATCCTTTACTAGAAATTATTTATATGAAAATTTTAGAAGAAAAATCATTTAATCATGACTCATGTGTAACCATAGGGCACGGTTGATTGGACTATAACATGAGGTTCAGACTGATGGAGGTTTAAATATGTCCAATTAGACAAGATAACATTTGTAAAATTATTATAATCATTGAAAACCCAGAATTTTGTATTTACTAGTCATCCTTCATGATGGGATCAATCTCATACTAGTATGCCCTAAAAATCTAAAGTAATAACCTTGTAATAATTTACGTTTATGACATGAAACACCAAACATTTAAGGTAATATATAATCTATATACTTTGTAATATATTTAAAATATAATATATATTCTATATATTTCAATTTAAGAATCACTGAGTCAAATTTCATTGCACTCAAGACATACCTTCCTCGAAAGCTTTCATTATATACAAGGTCGAGTTTTACCAAACAACGATATATTATTGAAATATTATTATTTAATATAATATGATATAACATGTAAATTATGATAGATATTATTAATTATATTAACTAACTTATATAAATTAATGGATTATATAAATAATAATGTTTGTCACTGTTTTCTAATTAATTACATATAAAAATAATATCGAATTGAATAAAAAAAGAAATATTATTATATTTTAACTTCCAATGGTGTTTTGTAGTAATAATATTAATTAATTAAAATTAGTGAATTATATAAATATAATGCATTTGTTACATATACAATAAAATATATATTATATTTTCCATTAGGGTTCATGTGCATAAGATAAGAACAAAACCTTATTCACAAATAAAAAACTATATTTTGATAAAAGCAATTTTAACCTTTTAATAGAGAACCAATTTTAAATCCAAATTTTGACACTATTATAAATTTAATTTTATAAAATAACCTTAATTTTTTTATTAATAATAAATAAATTATTCTATGTTGAATTTTTGGTATTTTCCTAAGAAACATCTTTTATTGAAGAACAGTGAAAAATAATTCATTTTAGTTAAAAATTTCAATTTTTTAAATAGTTAATAGTTTTAAATTTAATATAATTTTTATTGATGAATTTGATAAATAATAAATATACTAATACATTTTATTTAATTTTAATTAATTCTTATTTTAAATTCAATACATAAAATCAATAATATTTTTAACATAGTTGTACTAAAACTAGTTAATTCATCAGTCTATGAGATTAAAAGGAATCATAATTATGATTCTTGTTTGAATGTATTTTAGAAGAAAAAATGAAATACACAACTCTAATATGTATGATATAATGAGTCTAATTAGAAAAAATTATTTTTTCCCCAATATTATTAGTGAATGTCAATAAACATCATTACATTTATTGAGGTGTAATTATGCGTAAAATGGGCTAAACCCTATATTATTTGTCCCAAATGACAAAGCCACTTTTCCAAAACCAATTTTATGTTATTACATTATCTATGAACATTTAATTAGTTTGTTTTTATGTCTTTTTTTAATATCATCTTCACACCTTACTTGTTATAAAAATCAAATTGAGTTGCATTCCTTCTCTAAAAATCCACAAACTCTCCCCCAAACCCACACTTCTCAAAAAACATAGGTTAGGCCAAGATCCCTTAAATAGTCTCCCAAAAACCATATCCTTGACCTATATGCCTCATAGTAGCATTAAATCATTCCAATGAATCCTTTAGGTATAAACCAAAAAATATTACCAGATTATAAGGTGACGTCATCACTCATGAATTTTAATTTTATATCTATTCAACAATGCCCCAAATCATCTTATTATATTATTATTTAACTATAATAGAATAATAAATGTTGTAGTATTTTTTTATTTAAATGGGCCTACCTAAAATTATATACACTTCCATATATGGTTTAACGATCATACTATATTCGTGTATTGTAAACTACAGCCTCATGAATCAATGATTGTTCATTTCTCGTATACCATATATAATGGTGTCAATTTTGATGAAAACTCCTTATACATATATTATATATGATTTTTTTAAATAATTTATGCTTCTATAATTATTATTCAGAACATACCATTATGCTTTCCATATAGTGTAAACAAGATAATTTTGTTTAAGTGGGTGCGAATTATCGCCTCTCCAAAAGATATGACTCCTTTATTCCTACATGGAATGTATAAGGGATGGATTTAGTAAAACTATGTAAAATATATAATATATATAATACACTAGAATTATAATAAATATATTTATCTTTTAACCTTCATTAATTTAATCCTACAAATAAATTAATGTATTGTTCATACGTACATATGACCTAGAGTATCCATGAATGATGTCGTTTATTAATAATATAAAAATATTAAATACTAAAATAAATACATATATAATGGATATATATGATTTTAACATTGTACTTTACATTCTTTTTAGGATGAATCCATGATAAAATAAATAATAATAATGAATAACAAGTTATAACATACCTTCCAAACATTGAAATTAACACTCGAAATAGCCAATATAGTGGAATATAATTAAAAATTGGTATAGATATATTATAAGATGATAATGTATGATATCATAAACATTAATATGGTTCTGTTATAATTTTTTGACATGTTTAAACACCTAATCCAATAGGTTAATGGATTTTCACCCAATTTGAAACCCATGGTAATTGATTCTCATATCACTTTTTACATGTCTATGATAAATTCCATGTTCACCAAATACATATTTTGTGTGGTGTATCTACTTACCATTTTATATATTATATCATGAATTTATTTATCATCATGTTATTTATGATTTTAATTTAATATTATTCGTTAATGTAATTTTTTATTTAAAATATTTGAAAGTTGAATGGGACAGATTGGAATGTTTAATGACTATTTACCTCAATAATAAATTTAATAACCATTCAATGGTACATTCAAGGAAATTAAATTACCACTATTTAAATTAAACATTAATTTTTCTCTCATATGGTAATTAATGACCATTTCCATGTATTAGTACCATTTTCATTCTTTTTTACTCATAGTGTATTAATTATTTTTTATGAAAACCCATCATCACTTATCTCATTAGTCAGAGAACCTCTTTTATTCTACAAATAATTTTTTATAATAATGTTATTAAAAATGTATTTATGATGATTTTGTAAATAATTTTTTATGATTTATTTTTTATGAATTTTTTTATGGAATATTCTTGACGATTTACACACAATGAATTTTTAATAACATTTTTTCATGCAAAAGGAATGTTATTTTTACCTTTTAGATCATATACAGACATACACATTATCATTCCATTGATGCCTAACTAGAATTTTTTTAAGGATTTTTTTTAAAAATGGTGTTTAATGATTAATTTCAATGAAAAGGTATTTCATAAAGGTTAAAAAGGTTATTTTCCTCAAGAATATTTTTTAAAAAATATTTTTTAATATTTCTATTCATCAGAGAAAATAACAATTTATTTTACTCTACTAGTGGTATGATGTATTAATACCACATTTAGTATTCCAATGGATGGATAATGATTGATTTGGCCAAGGATAGTATCCACATACCCTATTTATTTTTTCCCATGAAATATATATTATAAAATGATCATTAAACTTTACCAAATTATTTATTTCATTTACCATGGATATTACTATGGTCTAAACCATATATAATTTTCTATATAGTGTCTTCATTGACAATTATTTGATTATTTGGGAAAATATTGATAATTTCATATTATTTATTCAATATGGTTATTTGATCAAGAACATTTTTAAATAAATTATTTTGTATATGAGCAGTGGTTTAGAATTGTACGGTACATGTGGCTCCCATTTTTAGACATCCAATCAATGCATTAGTAGTCTCATGTGAAGAAATAGTTAGCTAGATGCTTTATATTAGGGTTTTAATCGATTTCTACATAGTCTTGTCAATGTGTATGGCAGTACTGGATCCATGTACCAAGGAATCATGGAATTTAATAATTATGAATTTTCCTCATTTAGTTTTATTTATTACTTATCCATGATATTTTTCATCGACATATATATAGATTCATTTTATTTTCAGTTATTTATATGCAATGTGTTTTTGTTTCATACCTTGACTTGTTTCTTTTGTCATATCTAGATTTTTGAATGGTGTGAGTTTTTAGTTATTAAAATTATATATTGTTTAGTTACCTAATATCAGTATATTGATTACATGACATCTATGTTCATTTAATAAAAATTATATATTTACTATTCTCTTTTATTTATAATTTATACTGCTTAATTTGTTTTACTAAACATTTGATCTCACCCTTGTTGTGTTTCATTCCACAAGAATCCATGAATCATACTATGAAAGATCTGAAAGGATTTAATAAATGAAATATATGTGTTATCTATGTTCTTTATTTACAAAGAAGAAGAAAATTATTTTGTAATTTTTGAATTATTATGTATCACAAGTGTCATTTATATAACTGTTTTACCAATACTACTAACTTATCGGTTCTTTGGGGATATAATTCATGTAATAAATCAAATTAAGATGATTGAATACATTGACTCCATGATTTCTAGGGTCAGTGTGGAACAGTTAGTATCAAAGTATATATATTTGAAATATTTGGAACTAGATTTAAGAATACATACTTTAGAGAACATATAAATAAGCTATAATTTGAGGATAAGTATAAAATATTGCCATTAAATTTTTCTAATTTTGAGATTACGTGGGTACACCATGAAATAAATCCCAAAATGGATACTACAAGTGGAGGTGGTTTTGGAAAAAATGTACCTTGGAGTAGTAACTCTGACATGGTGTTCCAAGCCTAACTCGAGATATTCTAGTATATGAAAATGGGACTTATTGCGCACCTAGATTGACATGGCCACCAATTAAATAGGGAGAATAAAAAATCTTATTATACACCATCTACCTATGTCAAACCATCCAAGACTAATCCACCCTCCTACTATTACTAGAATAAGGGGAACCAATAAAATAAATGTGTAGTCCACTAATATGACTACTATAATATAATAGATAAAATGAGTTTTCCCCCACCACATATTTCATAAATTTTATGACCATTCCTACAACTTTAGAGTAGGTCATTAGGTTAAATTATCTGAAATAGTTCTCAAAATTTACTAAAAATTGAATAAAAAATGTTGTTCTTTATTCACCTCATTTAAAACCATTAAATAAGAAAAGTGATTTAACTCCCTATAACTAATTAAATAGGGAGCTATTTTCATCAATACATGTTTTAGTTCTATTAAATTAAATTGCATATATAATTTTATTATGTTAAAGAATGAATATTTGAAGAACGAATCATTAAAGGTATAATATATAAGAAACTCATGACTACCTAACATATTCAAGGAACCCTACCATATGCTTGTGGTTCTCTAATGGATGATTGTGTAAAAATTCATCTATCAATCCTATAGTTTCCACAAAATTAAAATATTCCATCAACTATGTCGATCCAATCGTTAATATCTCGAGGGAACAAAGTATCCTGAAAGGCCAGTGGATTAAAAAACCAAAAATAGGTAATATTGGAAAATTATTCTATATGAACATCCATAATGAACTGGGATTAATATAAATACTCCATGTTGTAATGGATCTTCTTCCAAACCCACTAGAATGGGTGTGGGATAATGCTCTAGGGAACCCCTTTGTACAACTATAGAACATGTGCAACCTCTCTAGTATTTTTATTTTGGTTTCTTCTACTAGTAGTTACCATCATACATATCAAAGTTAAAATTAGCTAAAGCGACACAAAGATACATAGAAACCCTACAAAATCGTTATTGCGAAAAAATATAAGTGCTTTATTGACTCCAAAAGAGATTTATTCCAATTAACTATTCAATGATGCTACCCAATATGAAAAATAATATCCATCCTAGAACTAATAATGTATATAACATCATCAAATTTTCAAAAATGATATTCAAATTCACATACCAAATAAATTTTTGTGTGCACAAGTCTAAATAATCCAAATTTCAGCATAATATATCAGAGGCCTAGAATGAAAAAATCATGTCCTTTAATTAAAGGAACTAAAATACATTAAGAAGGACATGTATTTATGAAATATGATCATACATTCTATGTATTGATGCATTAATTATCCTAAATTATACACATAATAACAACACAACTTTCTCCTTATATAAGTAAAACTATAAAGGAAAACCAATATCAATAATCAAATCCCTGATAATGAAACAAAAATCTCATAGAATATTCACATCCACATAAAAAACTCCCCTACATGAGTTCCACATGTCCAAACGCTTTTATATATTACAAAAATAATTTTAAATAAGACAAGAAACATCCTCTGATGCCACAATGTAATTACTTGAAACAAATCACTTAGTCCAGGCTAGAGTCACTTAGGACGTCATGCATGTATCCCCATATGCATGTGATTTGTGACTAGTCGTGAGGGACTAAATGATCCCATAATTAAATTCTAACGATAATATCAATATTAATACATAATTATAATAGTTATTTAAAAACAAATATCTCATAATAACCCAAAAAAATAAAAATAAAACATTCAATAAGAGATTCCATGACATGTATCACAAAGTCAGAAAGAGAAAAAACAAAATACCCCAAATGTTGAATTTTATCCATAATATATGAATGAAAAAAGAAAATAATTATAGAAACTATGACATATTTCCTGATGTTTTTCCTTTTACTACCTGAATGACAATGAACTAACTCTTCAAATAATTTTTTATGGGAATTTTGCAATCATAATATATGAAATCTTGATGTCACTATAAACATCGATATTTTTATATTGGGTGTGAGTATACAAAATTAGGAAAAACCAATGATTCCATAATATATGTAAATATTTACATATGGTGTATATTTTAGTATGATTGAAATGAATATTTAATCAATAGGCCACATAATTTATTTTTCATCATGAACATTCTATGAATTTTGAATCACTAGCCCCCCCATCTTAAGAACATTAGAAATAAGGCTACTAAGGCTAGTCAGTATATATCATATAACATGCCACATGGTCTGTGAATCAGTTAAGAACCACCTTCATGTCATTAATGAGTTCAAATATTACCTCTATATAATACCTCAATCCCACCCTCAGGTGGTCATCTTCAATGAACACCTTACTCCCCTGTCAAAGGTAGTAATATATCACTACATAATGGTCCATCCATGAGTGATAATTGAAAAATTGGATTAAAATCACACTAGTATGATCTTTCTCAAGATTCATCATTCCAATATCTTTGATAAAAAAATCACTTTCTAGGTTCAACTACCATATTGGAAGAAAATGTTACTGAAATCATATAATTCCATCCATCAAAACCATGTCCTTCTCTATTTTCATAACACCCACACTCCCTCTATATGGAAATTTATTAGCCAAATTTTTTTCATTCATATATAATGATACCCATAATAGTTTCCAATGACTATAAAATAACAAAAATCAGGTAATATTATATAATTTTCATTTATTCGACTAAGAAATATTCATATTATGAAATACATGTACATGAAATCAAATAGAAATCAACCATGACACTTAAAGAACACAAGTACACCCCATAATATCATTCCAAAACTATATAATAATGCTATATATGGTATATGTATTCTAACCTAAAACATGTTTATTCTAAATGGTGATGACCACCTAAAGTTGTCACTCGAAAAAATACTCTCTAATTAGGATCCCTTGATATAAACCCATGACAATTATAAATTGAATAATATAACAAGATTTAACATGGAATCAATGAAATATACAAAGATTCAATATATATTACCAAAAAATATATTCCATCAATTATAATTATTGATCATCATAATGAACATACTAAAATTATATTGACCGATATTCTTTTTAATAAAAAATTAATAATAATCATTATATCACAATTAAACCTAAAATTATTTCCAATAAAACTTGTATATATCATTCTTATCTAGAGAAAATGAGTATATCTATTGTATATGTGATGAAATGACAAATAACTACCATTCAACCAATAATATACACTATTTAATGTCGTAGATCCACGTGATTTTGAGTACGGAGGGGGAGAAAGAACCAATAACCATAAATAGAGTCCCAAAGATTTATATCCTTTTTTGAGTAGGATTAATGAGTTGTTTAAAATATTTTTTTAAAAAAAATCAATTATATTATTTAACTAAAACATCACGATTGTTTGGCCATACAACCTATTAATACTTCAACAAAAATATGATTATTTTTCCTCTTTTTGGAACACAAATGGATTAGAAATAGTTTAAAATTAATTCACCAACCAAATATTTCACCTCTCTCTAGTCCCATGACATTCTGAAACTATTGGAGAGTTTTCTCAAACTCTTCAGTAATAATGCTCCACCCTATTTATTGCCCTAATATTACATATAGTTCATTGGGGGGAACCGTATGGTTTTACCCTGTTAGACACCAAATTTGAAGTCACATAAAGGGCCATATAATCTAATAAGACCTTCTAGAATCTAGCGAATGTATTATTTTATTAAACAATATCTCAAAAAAATCAATGAGGGGATGGAGGAATGCTATAATGGACCAAAATACTATAATATAGTACAATATGATTTACTAGTAATTATTTATTTTAAATTTTCATATGAAAAATCATTTAATTATTACTCATGCATACTCATTGAAAAAATTCATTAATGGTTTGCTTGACTAGTCATGTAAAATGATAACTACACTAAAATCTATATAGTTTAATTTCATCAAATGAAATTTCATGGTTTATATTTCATTATTCTTCTATGAATTCATTTTAACAAACCTAATAATATTAAACTATATAAAATTATATGGATAACAATGTCTGTGATCTTTTATACTATTTTATACATTCAAATATTTATTATTAGATGTTGTAGTATTACTATACAAGTGTCTTGATATTGGATTACAATAGTAATCCAATATCAAACAATATCAAAACTCTTTCCATTAACAATATAAAATGAAGAAGATCTTTCAGTACAACATACATGTTATTAATTTAAAATTTAGTATATAATTTAATCAATTTGTATAATAATTTATATTTTAAAAACCATATTTAATTGTGTTTAAAATATGTGTGTCATCAAATATTTCTATTTCTATTATTTTAAACTATAATACAGTTTCATTTTAATGTTAGAGAAATATGGTGATACTTATACTACTCCACAAATTACATACTTTCATGTTATCAATCATTAACCCTAGTCCGAATATATAAAAATCACTAAATTAAAATTTAAATGAGTCTGTAATTAAATTTTACTTATTTTGAGCATTTCAAGATGATATTTTAATTATTATTCATTCAACATGATTTAATTTTAAGGATGGATTGTCTTAATTGATATTGTATCAATATTAGTTAATGAATTAAAATTTATATAATGAAAGATATTTAGATTAATTATCATATCACCCCATTATTAGGATCAATATGTAATATTTATAAATAAATTTAAATAGAAAATAATATTCTATTTTTGATTATTTAACCTTATTTACCATTCCATAGTAAATGTACTAGAATAAAAATTTTCACATTATTTTTAATTTTAATGAATATATTTTTTAAAAAGTAATTCCAAATAATACAATTAGTTTAATTTATGAATAATTATTTGTCACATATTTGTTATATTCTAATACATAAATGTCAATTTATCTTAAAAATTAAAAATACGCAAATTAAATAATAGTTATAGAAAATGTTGATTTCTAATAAAATTTGGAACATATAAACAAATAAACATATTTTAGAATAAAAAATAATTCTAAATAACATAAATAAATCATGTTATATTTTTAAAAATATAACCGTGAAACATAAAAAAAAATTTATTAATTTTTTGTATGATATATCAAATAAATTAATGATTTTAAGTAAATTTAGGATAAAAGTTGGATGAAAACATATATTTCACTCAATTATAGTAAAATAGTGAACATAACACATCGAGAATGAATTAATTTAATATAAATATGACATAAAATTTTATAAAACACGTAACACTATTTTACATTATCATATTACTATAAAACATATTATTTATAAAAAAATTAAATAAAATTATATATATGTAGACATATATAATATAATGATATAATTTAAACTTTATATTATATAAAACTATCATTTATGATAATAAAAAATATGAAAACATAGATAAAAACATAATAAATACTTTATTTAAAAAACTTATATACAAAACATTGAACTAGTTTTGATGATTGATGATTATTAAAATCAATATAATGTAATGAAAATTAAATATATAAAATTTTATTTTAGATTTTGGTAGAAAAAATATTTGAAATTGTTTTAGGGTGTAAATATCATTACATAATTAAAATAATTTTTTTTCTTATTTTAATTTTTGTAATATGAAAATCACTATCATTATTATGGAGCTTGGTTGACTGGAGGTAGCATATAAGGCTCAATCTACTGGAGGGAGAAAAGACTAAAATAAGATGAGATAAATTTTTTAGTGTTATTATTTTAGGGAAAAACATGAGTTTGTGATCGATTAGTCATCCTTCATGAAGAGAATAATCTCTTACAACTTTTCCCTAAAAACTTATCGTGTAGACCTTTTATTCAATTGATTGTATGACACGCGACATCAAGAATGTTAGACAATATAATATCTAGATACATTATAATAATTTTACTCAATAAAATATATTCTATACATTTTAATGTAGTAAAAACTGAGTTGGCTTGAATTACATAAATGACACCTTATTTAATTGCATTCATTATATGCAAGACCGAGTTTTACTAAACAATGAAATATTATTGAAATGTTATTATATAATATAATATGATATAACATATACATTATAATAGATGTTAGGAATAGTATTAAATATCTTATGTAAATTTATGGTTTTTGTTAACATGAAAGTATTTATTTTGGATTCCAATTATATCCAAAAGAAATTACAACCAATTATATATAAAAGAAAATATTATAATATTTATACGTCCAATGGTGTTTTGTTGTAATAATAATAATTAGTTTTGATTAGTGAATTATTTTAATAATATATATAGAATAAATTTAATCAAATATTTTTTATATTTATCCATTATGTTTCATGTGCATATAATAAGAACAGACCCTATTTCAAGATAAAAACCTATATTTTAATAATGGAAAATTTACCTCATTTTAATGAAGAACCATTTTTAAATCATAAAATTGACACTATTATAAATTTAATTTTATAAAATAAAATTTATTATTTAATTAATAATTAAATTTTTCTTATGGTAAATTTTTGTTATTTTTCAATGAAACATCATTTATTGAAGATTAATGAGAATTCATAAATTTTAGTTAAAAACAATCTTATTGTTTAAATAATTCTTAATGAATAATATATTTTATAACTTACGTCACATTAGATCAATTATAAATATATTATTACAATTTAATTAATTTTAATAATTTTCCCTATTAAATTATATATAAAAAGTTAACAATATTTGGAATGTATTTTAACTAATACCTGTTAATTCATCTGTCTATGAGATTATAATGAATCTTTATTCATACTATAGTTTAAATTGATTTTATAAAAAAAATACATCACAATAATCAGGATGACATTATTATTATAATTAGAGAAAAATATTTGTTTATCAAAATGATTTGTGAATTCAAATAAACATAACTACTTTGATTAAGGTTTAATTATGCTAAAAAGTGACTAAAACCTATATTCAAGGCGCCAAATGACCTAGAAACATGTCCAAAACAAATTTAATTTTTATAAGTCGTCCATTAACCTTTAATTACTATGTTTTATTTTTTATGCCATTTTTAGGTTAGAACATGTGCACACCTAACTTGTTTCTAAAAATTCCAAGTGGTTCATTTTACTTCCCAATATAACTCCATCCCATCCTCCCATTACTCACACCTATAAAACCACATATGTTAAGAATACATCCCCCATATAGTCTCCCAACATCCATGTCCTTAACCTATGTTATTTACACTGGGATGAATCCTTTCTGAGGAATACTTTTGGTATAAACCATAAATGTTGCCTAATTAATAGGTAACGCCTTCTCTGAGGATTTTAAATTTTGTATCCATTCTCCAATATCACATATATTATCATTAATTTATTATTTAACAACAATAGGTTAATTAATATACTAGTATTATGTTATTTAAATGGGTCTACCTATACTTACATACAATTCCATATAATATGTCATTAACATACTTTTATTTTTGAATGGTGAATTATTCCCTCACAAAATGATGAATGTTCATTTGTTTACCAAATATCATTGTGTCCATTATGATGAAAAATATATTGATATATGATGTATAATATTTTTATTTTTAATTTATGATTTAGTATTTTTTTAGATTATTACATTTTTCTTTCAATCTGGTGTGAATACGATTATTTCATTTGAGGAAGTGTGGACTATCACCCCTGGAAACAATATGACTCACTTATTCCATACATTAAATGTATTAAGGATATATTTAATTAAAATATATAACCTACATAAGATATATATTATAATATAAATATTTATCTTTTATCTTTCATTATTTTAATATGGATTAAAATGAAAGTAGTTATCTTGCGTAAATATATCCTACCTTCTCAAAGACTGGTGCACATAATTTCTAATAAAAAATTATAATAAACTACTATAAATAGATATATAATGGATATATATGATATTAACATAATATGTTACAATATAAATATGATGAACCCATTAAATATTTTATAATATGAATGACTAAGAAGTCAAAAATACTTGACAAACTAGGCATTTAACACTCAAAATAGTTTAAATGATAAAATGTTATCAATAAAGGGTAATACGATATTATACGATGATCATATATGATATAATAAATATTAATATTGTTTTTATAAGTTATTAAATTTTCAAAATCCCTTACACTATAGGATAAAGGACGTTCATTCTGAAATAAACTCATGGTAAGAGATTCGCATCTCACTTTTTACATGTTCTAGATAAATGCCATTTTCACCACATACAATTTAGTTTAGTGTTTATACATCCAATTTATTTATATTATATGATGAATTTATTTATCTTTCTTTTCTTTATGATTTTCATCTAATATTATTTCTTCATGACAATTATGATTCAAAATTATTCAAAGTGGTATGGGACACTATGGAATATATAATGATTATGTTTCTCAATTTTAACATTAAAGATCATTCAATTTTTAATTCAATGAAATTAAATTATAATTGTTAAAAAACTATTATTTTCATTTTCCATGGGTAATCCATGACCATTTTCAAGAATCAGTACAATTTTTTCACTGGTTTATACAGTATGTGTTTTAATTTTTTTAAAAAAACCTATTTTATTTCACACATTATTCAAAGAACATAATTTACTATAAAAACCACAATTTTTTAAAATTTGTTGCAAAGATTTTTTATGATGATTTTGTAAGGAAATGTTTACACATTTTTCTATTCCCTTTTTTTATGTGAATCTTCTTGTCGTGTCATGTAAAATTTATTTTTCCTATATTTATATCATGCAAAAGAAATGATATTTTTACCTTGTAAAACATGTATGGCCTTAACCATCATCATTACTTTGAATACTAATTTAAATTTTATAAATGATAATTTTTGGATAAAATTATTTAGAATTTTATTTTCAATGAAAATGTATTCCAAAATGTTAAAAGGGATATTTTTCACAATAATATTTTTTGAACATATATTTGTAATATTTTAATTCCTCAATAGAAAAAACACTATTTTAATTTAAATGGGTAATGTGGTACTGAAACAATCTTTAATTTTATAATATATGGTTTATGATTGATTTGTTCAAGGATAGTATTTGCTTCTTGATTTTTATTTCTTCTTGAAATATTCTATATATCATTATCATTGAGTTTTCCCAAATTATCCATATCATTTATCATGGACATTACGATATCTTAAACCATTTACCATTTTTCGTACAATGTCTACTCTGACAGTTATTTGATTATTTGGGGAAATATTGATAATTCAATATTAGTAATTCAATAAGGTTATTTGATATGTCACATTGTTAAATCAGTTATTTAGTATACGGGGAATTATTTAGACTAGTATGACACATGTGGGTACTAATTATATATATCATCTCAATGCATCAATAGTCTTAGGTGATTTTTTAATTGGCTAGATACTTAAAATAATGATTTATTCAATAGTTAAATTATCTTCTGAATGGCCTTGGCGGTACTTGTTCCATGATCATAGGAAACATGGAATCAAATAATTATGGATTTACCTCATTTAGATTATTTTATTATTAATCCATGATATTTTAAGTCAATATATAGATGGATACAATATAAGATATTTTCTTTTTAAAATTAATTCTATATTTTTAAGTGCACAAAACACTGAGTTGTCGTGAATTATACACATGAGATAATCTCCTCAAAAGGTTTTGTTATATGCAAGACCGAGTTTCATAAAAAACCATATATTATTAAAATATTATTATTTAATATAATATGATATAACTAAGCCATTATGTTAGATTTTATAAATACTATTAACTAAATTATGAAAATTTATAGTTTATTTAAATATTAAATTAATTCATTGGTTAATAATTTATTACAATCTAAAATAAGAACTAATTGGATATAAAAAAATATTACTATATTAAAACATGGATGGTGTTTTATCTTAATAAAAATAATTAATTACAATTATTAAATGATTTTAATGAAATATATATGTTTTATGTTCTATAAAATGTTATTGATATTTATTCATTACGTTTGATGTGCATAATACAATAACAAAGCCTATTTCAAACATATAAAACTATATTTTTATAATGAAAATTTTACATCATTTTAATAGAGGAATAATTTTAAATAATAATTTTTAATATATTAAAATTTTTAATTTGATAAAATAAACATCAATTTTTAATTATTTATTTCGAAATTATACATGGTTGATATTTTGGTTATTTTTTTAAAAAATTATTTTATGATGAATAGTGAAAAAATCAACAATTTAGTAGTAAACTGCTTTTTTATAAAAATATTCATAATTTTAAATTATATTATTAATTTGTTTTATGGTATAATTATATAAATTGTAAATATATTAATTAGTGTTTGTTAATTATAATCAGTTTCACTATAACATTTAATAAAAACATATCAATGTATAAAACACTTTTTAACTAAAACATATTAATTCGTCCATCTTCGCGATTAACATTAATCAAAAAATTTCTCCTTAGGTAAAATTAATTTCAAAAAACAGATATAAACCATTTTATTCATGATTATATTTTAATTCTAAAAACTTAAAATTAATTTTTTACCAAAATTATTAGTGACTGTGATTAAAATTTAATACATTGATTAATGTGTAATTAGTCTCAAAAGGGACTAAAACATCAATTTGACGATACGAATGACTTATCCGCTTATAAGAAACCTATCCACTTGCTATATTTCTTCAATTAAACTTCCATTATTTTCTACTGTTTTTATGTCTTTTTTAGTTAATAACATGTGTACAACTATCTTATTTTCAAAAATACCGTCTAAGTCCTTTTCCATCCCAATAAATGGCCCCAAATCTAGACATTTCTCACACCTCTAAATCAACATAGGTTTAGCAATGATCAGACAAAAACGTCTCCCAATATATCTCTCCATGACCAAGATTCTTTAATTTGAGCATAATTCATTTCAAGGAAGCCTTTTGGTATAAACCAAATGTAGTTTCCAGATTAAGAGGTAACATCTTCTCTCATGATTTTTAATTTCATTTACATTATCCATCCCATAATCAATTATTATTAAATTATTTTGTAATAAAACATATATACAAAATATAGTATAATTTTATTATTTAATTTAGTCAAACTACACTTAAACACACTTCCATCTAATTTTTAACGAACATATTGTTTGTGTGTTCATAGAACTACTACCTGTCAAAACGACGATTCTCCATTTTTCCCTTACAACCAATCATGGTGAAAATTATGATGGAAAATATATTTAAAAATGTAATATATTATAATTATAAATTTTTTATTCATATATAATTTTTATTTAGAACATTCCTTTATGCCTTCGAACTTCTATAAATATGATAATTTTGTTTGGGGAAGTATTAACTACCGACCCCTCAAAGCGATATTATGCATTCATTCCTAATGAGGAATGTATAAAAAATGGTTTTAATAAACCGATATAACACATATAACACAGATATAATAAATTAATTATAATATAAAATATGTACCATTTATCATTTATTCTTTTAATATGACAAAGAAATAAAATTTGTGTTCATGTGTACGTATGACCTACCATCTCCAAGAATGGTGTACTTAATTTCTAAAATAAAATATTATAAAATATTATAAATACATATATAATTTATATATATGATATTAATATCATGGTATAAATTATTTATCAATGAATCCATGAACTATTAAATAATAACAATGAGTAAAAAGTTAAAACATACTCGACAAACTATCTAATTAAAACTGAAAATAGTTAAAATAATAAAAATTTATTAAAAAATTGTAATAATATATTATATATAGAACACATATTATATAAAAAATATTTATATGGTTTATTTTATATTATTAACAAATCTAAACCACTTATACAGGAGGTTAATGTGCATTAACCCCAAATGAAACTCAAGGAAATGGATTCTAATAAAACTTTTTATATATATGTGATAAATGCCATGTTCACCACATACATCTTTTATGTTGTGTATATACCCCCAATTTTTATGAAATATATCATAAATATCCTTATATTTATGGTATTTAATATTTTCAACTAATATTATTCCCTTATATTGTTTGTGATTTAAAATGTTTCAATGTGGTGTGTGATACTTTGGAACGTTTAATGATTTTTTAACACAACAATAACATTAATGATATTCAAAATTGTTCTTAAATTAGATTAAATTATATAAATGTTCTTTTAGTAAACCCTTTTATTTTCATCTCATATGGTAATTCATGACATTTTCAAGTATTAGTACAATTTTTCATCATTAGGGTACTTAAAGGGTTTTAAAATTGTTATTATGAAACCATGACATCATTTTTAACTTTATTCAGAGAACATGTATTCATTCATAGACCTTGTTTTATTAATATTCATTCAAAATTATTTTAATGTTATTTGATAAATAATTTTACCTTTTCCCCATTTACCAGTGTTTACAATGGAATCTTTTTATTCTTATTTACCACGGCATTTTTCTTGCCTTTTTTCCATGAAAAATGTTAGTAAATTTTTATATTTTACAACATGTATGGATTTACCTGCCATCCTTCCTTTGAAAGAATATTATGAATTATTTTTATTTTTATTTTTAAATAATTGTATTTAATATTTATTGTTAAATTAAAGGTTTTTGAAAAACTTTTTGCAAAACTAAGTGATATTTTCCATGAGAATGTTTTTAAGAGATCTTTTTGTAATAATTATATTTATCAACAAAAATATCCCTTTATATTATTCCACTAGGGTCTCTTTTTATTAAAACCATACATAATATTCATATGGTTGGTTTGTGATTGATTTTTCCAATTTTAGTATTAACTTATTTGATTAATTTATCCCCTTGAAATATTCAATCTCATTTAATCATATAATTTTTTATAATTATCTATATCAAATTTCATGCATATTATGATTACATAATCCATATACTATTTTACATATAATGTATAAATTTACTGTTAGTTGATTATTTTGGGAAAAATCATAATTTCGTATTCTTTAGCTGATATGGTTATTTTTCTAAGGCCCAATGATAAATCGATTATTCGATATGCGAGGAATTTTTTGGACTCATATGATACGGGTGGGGCCTAATTATTAATATCCCTTGATAAATTGGTTGTCTCATGAGATTAAATAGTTGGCCAGACCCTTTAGATTTGTTTTTACCTGTTAGCTAAACAGTCTTGTGAAAGTCTGTGAATGTACACTTTCCTTATACATAGGAAATATAGAATCCAATAACATTCCATTTACGTCATTTATTTTTAGGTATGATTGAATATTATTGAAATCAATATAATGTAATGAAAATTAAATATGTAAAATGTTATTTTAGATTTTGGTAGAAAAAATATTTGAAATTTTTTTAGGGTGAAAATATCATTACATAATTAAAATAAATTTTTTTCTTATTTTAATTTTTGTAATATGAAAATCACTATCATTATTATGGAGCTTAGTTGACTAGAGGTAGCATATAAGGCTCAATCTACTGGAGGGAGAAAAGACTAAAATAAGAGGAGATAAATTTTTTAGTGTTATTATTTTAGGGAAAAACATGAGTTTGTGATCGATTAGTCATCCTTCATGAAGAGATGAATCTCTTACAAATTTTCCCTAAAAACTTATCGTTTGAACCTTTTATTACATTGATTTTATGACACGTGACATCAAGAATGTAAGACAATATAATATCTAGATACATTATTTTAATTTTACTCAATAAAATATATTCTATACATTTTAATGTAGTAGACACTGAGTTGGCTTGAATTACATAAATGATACCTTATTTAATTGCATTCATTATATGCAAGACCGAGTTTTACTAAACAATGACATATTATTGAAATGTTATTATATAATATAATATGATATAACATATACATTATAATAGATGTTAGGAGGAGTATTAAATATCTTATGTAAATTTATGGTTTTTGTTAACATGAAAGTATTTATTTTGGATTCCAATTATATCCAAAAGAAATTACAACCAATTATATATAAAAGAAAATATTATAATATTTATACTTCCAATGGAGTTTTGTTGTAATAATACTAATTAGTTTTGATTAGTTAATTATTTTAATAATATATATAGAATAAATTTAATCAAATATTTTTTTATATTTATCCATTAGGTTTCATGTGCATATAATAAGAACAGACCCTATTTCAAGATAAAAACCTATATTTTAATAATGGAAACGTTACCTCATTTTAATGAAGAACCAATTTTAAATCATAAAATTGACACTATTATAAATTTAATTTTATAAAATAAAATTTATTATTTAATTAATAATTAAATTTTTCTTATGGTAAATTTTTGTTATTTTACAATGAAATGTCATTTATTGAAGATTAATGAGAATTCATAAATTTTAGTTAAAAACAATCTTCTTGTTTAAATAATTCTTAATGAAAAATATATTTCATAACATAGGTCACATTAGATCAATTATAAATATATTATTACAATTTAATTAATTTTAATCATTTTCCCTATTCAATTCTATATAAAAAGTTAATAATATATGGAATGTATTTTAACTAATACCTGTTAATTCATCTGTCTATGAGATTATAATGAATCTTTATTCATACTATAGTTTAAATAGATTTTATAAAAAAAATACATCACAATAATCAGGATGATATTATTATAATAATTAGAGAAAAATATTTGTTTATCAAAATGATTTGTGAATTTAAATAAACATAACTACTTTGATTAAGGTTTAATTATGATAAAAAGAGACTAAAACCTATATTCAAGGCGCCAAATGACCTAGAAACATGTCCAAAACCAATTTAATTTTTATAAGTCACCCATTAACCTTTAATTACTATGTTTTATTTTTTATGCCATTTTTAGGTTAGAACATGTGCACACCTAACTTGTTTCTAAAAATTCCAAGTGGTTCATTTTACTTCCCAATATAAGTCCATCCCATCCTCCCATTACTCACAGCCATCAAACCACATATTTTATGAATAGATCCCTCATATAGTCTCCCAACTTTCATGTCCTTAACCTATGTTATTTACACTGGGATGAATCCTTTCTGAGGAATACTTTTTGTATAAACCATAAATGTTGCCTAATTAATAGGTAACACCTTCTTTGAGGATTTTAAATTTTGTATCCCTTCTCCAATATCACATATATTATCATCAATTTATTATTTAACAACCATATTATAATTAATATACTAGTATTATGTTATTTAAATGGGTGTACCTATACTTACATACAATTCCATATAATATGTCATTAACATACTATTATTTGTGAATGGTGAATTATTCCCTCACAAAATGATGAATGTTCATTTGTTTACCAAATATCATTGTGTCCATTATGATGAAAAATATATTTATATATGATGTATAATATTTTTATATTTAATTTATGATTTAGTATTTTTTTAGATTATTACATTTTTCTTTCTATCTGGTGTGAATACGATTATTTCGTTTGAGGAAGTGTGGACTATCACCCCTGGAAACAATATGACTCACTTATTCCATACATTAAATGTATTAAGGATTTATTTAATTAAAATATGTAACCTATATAAGATATATATTATAATATAAATATTTATCTTTTATCTTTCATTATTTTAATATGGATATAAATGAAAGTAGTTTTCTTGCGTAAATATATCCTACCTTTTCCAAGAATGGTGCTCATAATTTCTAATAAAAAATTATAATAGACTACTATAAATAGATATATAATGGATATATATGATATTAACATAATATGTTACAATATAAATATGATGAACCCATTACATATTTTATAATATGAATGACTAAGAAGTCAAAAATACTTGACAAACTAGGCATTTAACACTCGAAATAGTTTAAATTATAAAATGATATCAATAAAGGGTAATACGATATTATACGATGATCACATATGATATAATAAATATTAATATTGTTTTTATAATTTATTAAATTTTCAAAATCCCTTACACTATAGGATAAAGGACGTTCATTCTGAAATAAACTCATGGTAAGAGGTTCGCATCTCACTTATTACATGTTCTAGATAAATGCCATTTTCACCACATAGCATTTAGTTTAGTGTTTATACATCCAATTTATATATATTATATCATGAATTTATTTATCTTTCTTTTCTTTATGATTCTCATCTAATATTATTTCTTCATGATAATTATGATTTAAAATTATTCAAAGTGGTATGGGATACTATGGAATATATAATGATTATTTTTCTCAATTATAACATTAATGATCATTCAATTTTTTAATTCAATTAAATTAAATTATAATTTTTAAAAAACTATTATTTTCATTTTCCATGGGTAATCCATGACCATTTTCAAGCATCAGTACAATTTTTTCACTGGTTTATACAGTATGTGTTTTAATTTTTTTTTAAACCTATTTTATTTCACACAGTATTCAAAGAAAATAATTTACTATAAAAACCACATTTTTTTAAAATTTGTTGAAAATATTTTTTATGATGATTTTGTAAGGAAATGTTTACACATTTTTCTATTCCCTTTTTTATGTGAATCTTCTTGTCGTGTCATGTAAAATTTATTTTTCCTATATTTATATCATACAAAAGAAATTATATTTTTTCCTTGTAAAACATGTATGGCCTTAACCATCATCATTACATTGAATAATAATTTGATTTTCATAAATGATAATTTTTGGATAAAATTATTTAGAATTTTATTTTCAATGAAAATGTGTTTCAAAATTTTAAATGGGATATTTTTTACAATAATTTTTTTTGAACATATATTTGTTATATTTTAATTCCTCAATGGAAAAAACACTATTTTAATTTAAATGGGTAATGTGGTACTGAAACGGTCTTTAATTTTATAACATATGGTTTATGATTGATTTGTTCAAGGATAGTATTTGCTTTCTTGATTTTTATTTCTTCTTGAAATATTCTATATATCATTATCATTGAGTTTTCCCAAATTATCCATATCATTTATCATGGACATTACGATATCTTAAACCGTTTACCATTTTTCAGACAATGTCTACTCTGATAGTTATTTGATTATTTGGGGAAATATTGATAACTCAATATTAGTTATTCAATAAGGTTATTTGATAAGTCACATTGTTAAATCAATTATTTAGTATACGAGGAATTATTTAGAATAGTATGGCACATGTGGGTACTAATTATATATATCATCTCAATGCATCTATAGTCTTAAGTGATTTATTAATTGGCTAGATGCTTAAAATGATGATTTATTCGATAGTTAAATTATCTTCTGAATGGTCTTGGCGGTACTAGTTCGATGATCATAGGAAACATGGAATCCAATAATTATGAATTTACCTCATTTAGATTATTTTATTATTAATCCATGATATTTTAAGTCAATATATAGATGGATACAATATATGATATTTTCTTTTTAAAATTGATTCTATATTTTTAAGTGCACAAAACACTGAGTTATCATGAATTATACACATGAGAGAACCTCCTCAAAAGGTTTTGTTATATGCAAGACTGAGTTTCATAAAAAACCATATATTATTAAAATGTTATTATTTAATATAATATGATATAACCAAGGCATTATGTTAGATTTTATAAATACTATTAACTAAATTATGAAAATTTATAGTTTATTTAAATATTAAATTAATTCATTGGTTAATTATATATTACAATCTAAAATAAGAACTAATTGGATATAAAAAAATATTACTATATTAAAACATGGATGGTGTTTTATCTTAATAAAAATAATTAATTACAATTATTAAATGATTTTAATGAAATATATATGTTTTATGTTCTATAAAATGTTATTGATATTTATTCATTAGGTTTGATGTGCATAATACAATAACAAAGCCTATTTCAAACATATAAACATATATTTTTATAATGAAAATTTTACAGCATTTTAATAGAGGAAATATTTTAAATAATAATTTTGAATATATTAATTTTTTAATTTGATAAAATATACTTCATTTTTTAATTATTTATTTCGAAATTATACATGGTTGATATTTTTTTTATTTTTAAAAAAAATTATTTTTTGATGAATAGTGAAAAAATCAACATTTTAGTAGTAAACTGCTTTTTTATAAAAATATTCATAATTTTAAATTATATTATTAATTTGTTTTGTGGTATAATTATATAAATTGTAAATATATTAATTAGTGTTTGTTAATTATAATCAGTTTCACTATAACATTTAATAAAAACATATCAATGTATAAAACACTTTTCTACTAAAACATATTAATTCGTCCATCTTCACGATTAACATTAATCAAAAAATTTCTCCTTAGGTAAAATTAATTTCAAAAAACAGATATGAACCATTCTAATCATGATTATATTTTAATTCTAAAAACTCAAAATTTATTTTTTACCAAAATTATTAGTGACTGTGATTAAAATTTAATACATTGATTAATGTGTAATTAGTCTCAAAAGGGACTAAAACGTCAATTTGACGATCCAAATGACCTATCCGCTTATAAGAAAACTATCCACAAGCTATATTTCTTCAATTAAACTTCAATTATTTTCTACTGTTTTTATGTCTTTTTTAGTTAATAACATGTGTACAACTATATTATTTTCAAAAATACAATCTAAGTCCTTTTCCATCCCAATAAATGGCCCCAAATCTAGACATTTCTCATACCTCTAAATCAATATAGGTTTAGCAATTATCTGAAAAAAATGTCTCCTAATATATCTCTACATGACCAAGATTCTTTAATTTGAGCAGAATTCATTTCAAGGAAGCCTTTTTGTATAAACCAAATGTAATTTCCCGATTAAGAGGTAACATCTTCTCTCTTGATTTTTAATTTCATTTAAATTGTCCATCCCATAATCTATTATTATTAAATTATTTAGTAGTAAAACATATATAAAAAATATAGTATAATTTTATTATTTAATTTAGTCAAACTACACTTAAACACACTTCCATCTAATTTTTAACGAACATATTGTTTGTGTGTTCATAGAACTACTACCTGTCAAAACGACGATTCTCCATTTTTCCCTTACAACCAATCATTGTGAAAATTATGATGGAAAATATATTTAAAAATGTAATATATTATAATTATATATTTTTTATTCAAATATTATTTTTATTTAGAACATTCCTTTATGCCTTCCAACTTCTATAAATATGATAATTTTGTTTGGGGAAATATTAACTACCGACCCCTCAAAGCGATATTATGCATTCATTCCTAATGAGGAATGTATAAAAAATGGTTTTAATAAACCAATATAACACATATAACACAGATATAATAAATTAATTATAATATAAAATATGTACCATTTATCATTTATTCTTTTAATATGACAATGAAATAAAATTTGTGTTCATGTGTACGTATGACCTACCGTCTCCAAGAATGGTGTACTTAATTTCTAAAATAAAATATTATAAAATATTATAAATACATATATAATTGATATATATGATATTGATATCATGGTATAAATTATTTATCAATGAATCCATGAACTATTAAATAATAACAATGAGTAAAAAGTTAAAACATACTCGACAAACTAGCCAATTAAAACTGAAAATAGTTAAAATAATAAAAATTTATTAAAAAATTGTAATAATATATTATATATAGAACATATATTATATAAAAAATATGTATATGGTTTATTTTATATTATTAACAAGTCTAAACCACTTATACAGGAGGTTAATGTGCATTAACCCCAAATGAAACTCAAGGAAATGGATTCTAATAAAACTTTTTATATATATGAGATAAATGCCATGTTCACCACATACATCTTTTATGTTGTGTATATACCCCCAATTTTTATGAAATATATCATAAATATCCTTATATTTATGGTATTTAATATTTTCAACTAATATTATTCCCTTATATTGTTTGTGATTTAAAATGTTTCAATGTGGTGTGTGATACTTTGGAACGTTTAATGATTTTTTAACACAACAATAACATTAATGATATTTAAATTGTTCTTAAATTAGATTAAATTATATAAATGTTTTTTAGTAAACCCTTTTATTTTCATCTCATATGGTAATTCATGACATTTTCAAGTATTAGTACCGTTTTTCATCATTAGGGTACTTAAAGGGTTTTAAAATTGTTATTATGAAAGCATGACATCATTTTTAACATTATTCAAAGAACATGTATTCATTCATAGACCTTGTTTTATTAATATTCATTCAAAATTATTTTAATGTTATTTGATAAATAATTTTACCTTTTCCCCATTTACCAGTGTTTACAATGGAATCTTTTTATTCTTATTTACCACGTCATTTTTCTTGCCTTTTTTCCATGAAAAAGGTTAGTAAATTTTTATATTTTACAACATGTATGGATTTACCTGCGATCCTTCCTTTGAAAGAATATTATGAATTATTTTTATTTTTATTTTTAAATAATTGTATTTAATATTTATTGTAAAATTAAAGGTTTTTGAAAAACGTTTTTCAAAACTAAGTGATATTTTCCATGAGAATTTTTTTAAGAGATCTTTTTGTAATAATTCTATTTATCTACAAAAATATCCCTTTACATTATTCCACTAGGGTCGCTTTTTATTAAAACCATCCATAATATTAATATGGTTGGTTTGTGATTGATTTTTCCAATTTTAGTATTAACTTTTTTGATTAATTTTTCCACTTGAAATATTCAATCTCATTTAATCATATAATTTTTTATAATTATCTATATCAAATTTCATGCATATTATTATTACATAATCCATGTACTATTTTACATATAATGTCTACATTTACTGTTAGTTGATTATTTTGGGGAAAATCATAATTTCGTATTCTTTAGCTGATATGGTTATTTTCTAAGGCCCAATGATAAATTGATTATTCGATATTCGAGGAATTTTTTGGACTCATATGATACGGGTGGGGCCTAATTATTAATATCCCTTGATACATTGGTTGTCTCATGAGATTAAATAGTTGGCCAGACCCGTCAGATTGGTTTTTACCTGTTAGCTAAACAGTCTTGTGAATGTCCTTGAAAGTACACTTTCCTTATACATAGGAAATATAGAATCCAATAACATTCCATTAAAATCATTTATTTTTAGGTATTATTAATCCATTAGAATTTGTATCGACTTATATATGGATTCTTTTTATTTTATGTTTTTTTAGGGCATGTGTTTCATATTCTTACCTTTCTATATTTATTTACCCTTAACTACTTATTTTAATGGCTTATGTTTTCATTTATTAATAGTAAATATTATACACTTACTTCATTAATTTTTTTAGATTACATGGAATGTGCATTTAGATAATTAACCTTATATGTAGACTATTCTCATTGATTCATTATTTATACCTCTATATTTTAACCTTACTGAGCATTTTTTGTCCCCATAAATATGTTTTATTCCATAAGTATCCAAGAAGCTTACAATGAAAGATATGCAATGATTTACCCGATGAATTAGTGTTTTTCTCAAGGTTATTTCTTGATAATGAAGAAATAAATAATTTTATAATTAATGTATTATTTTGTTATAAAATATTCATATATTTATATATATTTCTTATACTACTAAAATGATCAATCCTTCAGGGCTTGATTTATTTTAATCATGAAACTTTAATTGATAGTAGAAATCGGATTTGAGGTTTCTAGGGTCGGCAGGCTATACTTACTATTTAATATCTATAAACAATTAGGTGGATGTTTAACTTTTGAGTTTTTATTATAAGATTAATTGTTGGTATATAGGAAAAAATTATAAAAAATTTAAATTAATAAATAAGAATATATGGAATATTTTCTAATAAATAACCATATATTTATAAAATAAATAATAATATTTCACAACAACCATTTCACATGTAGTTGCATAGAAAATTATCCTATTATCATATGTGATGGATGAAATAATGAAATAAAAGTATGATGTATCAAATATGATAAACTATACAGTAGTGTGTGATAGAACGTTTTCATCTCTTTTATTTTTTATTGTCTATAATTTTTTTCCTTGAGAAAAAATTTATAAATGGTTATCATTATGCATTAATTATGAATCATATATGGATTTATATTTTTTATATTTAATAAAATTCATCACAAGAATAAAATATGTTCTATGATTGGTCTTTATTTTTTTTAATTTTTAACGGTGCATATTGGATGATAAGTGATATATATAACATATAACTTTTCTAGTGTTTTACTTAATTTTTTTTAATGTAATAAAATATTATTTTGTGTATATAATGAAATATAATGTAATATATATTAAATTATATTTGGTAATATAGTTTTATATGATCTATTTATCATAATGATTCATATTTTTAAATAATCATTTCGTATTTTAATCATTTGATATATATTTTCTATATAAGTATATATTTATATATATAATATTTTTTATTTATTTCATAACAATTATTTTTGTTTTCATGCACAATTATTTTAGATAACTTTTGAAATGTTTTATGTTGAAATTATATCTATATTCATATTTTTTATATTCCACCAAAACAAATAATTTTTTTTGGCTCTCTTAATGTTTTATTATTAATAATAGAACATTTACATTGAGTATTTCATATATTTTATAATTCTCATACAATAAATTCTTTCCATATAATATACATTGAATCTACTAGAAAATAACTGGGTTATCATGTGACGTGATTCAGAAAATCATTCTTCTAATATTTTTAGATATATTCTTTGTGTGTGTATATAATATCATAGTATTTTATGATTGAAGACATTTTATGTATATATGATCTTTCTGTTGTGTTCTCTTTATATATGTGATATATATGTTTTCCATTAATTATATGTTATGTGTTCTTTTTTAGGGTCATTGATTATATTGTTTTTGTATCTATTTTTGGTATATGTGATATATTATAAATACTATTGTATTTTGTGTTTGGTGTGCTCTTATTAAAATATAACATAAAATATTTTTACTCTATGGATTTGATGTTAATGAAATTTTTATTCCAGTTGTGTATTAATATTTTGTGTGTTCATTGTATGAAATATAAATATTTATATACGCGTGTGTGTGAATTTATTTTTGTTCTGTTTTTTTTTCATTTGGTGAATGTTTGTTTTCAATATTTTGTTTTTAATTTATATGTTAAGACTTCCCTTAGTTTTTTTATCATATGTGTTTGTGTGAGGTTTTTTTAAATTTTTTGTACTTATTTATGAATATAAATTATAATTTTTTTATTTTACATTTTTATATAAAAAAATATGTTGAGTTAAATATGAAAAATATAAATTCTTTATGTGTAGTATATACTATATTCATCATAAATTATCCATTGATCAGAAAAATTTGATTTAAATATTATATTGTTAATGTATATCTAAAAAATATATAATATTAGATAAAAGAATATTAATCATAGAAAAATAATTTTTTAAACTAAATAATATTAATTTTCTATTACATATATATATTTGGTGATAAAAATTGATAATTTGTTCTGTTTTTCCAAAAAACATATATAAAATAATAATTATTACAAATATTTAAATTAATACATTTATATTATATATTTATTGTATGAGCTATGTGAGAAAATGTAGAAAATGTATAATAAATGAAATGATGAAGTGATTAGACAATGAGGTTGAAGACAAAAATTTGACAGAGTAAAAAAAGTAACATTAAAATTATCAATTAATTTATATAATTTATAAGAATAATGAAAATTGAAACATAATAAGAGTAATAATATGATAAAATTATTACATCATACAGATCATTCTTTTGTGAGTAAGTGTATTTCTGTAACATAAAAATAACCATATTTTTAATATTCATAAAATTATAATTTATATTAAATAAAATATTATAATAAGTCAAATTATTTACCAAAAAATACTTATCTGTAGTATTTGTATTTTTCTATTTACTAATAATATTTAGAATCCATGATATGTTATATATATTTAAATATTTAATTACTTATATATAGATATATATTACATCCTATATTTGTAAACATTTTACAAGAATGTTCATCCAATGAATTTTGGGTGAGGAAATAATGATTGCATTTCTTGTATTCATTGATAATATTGTGTTTAAAATTTTAGGAAAATTATAGATGATATGATTATTTATTGTTTAGTTAATTTCATGGGAACTGTATCCTAACTTTAACCTTCATTATCATGCATCGTTGTGTATATTAACAGTACAATTATAGTTAAATAGGGGAAACAAAAGAATTTATTGACTTTATTACATTTTAATTTGAAAATAATTACTTACAAATTTCATTAGCATCTTTTACTAAGAATACCATATATGAAAATGAAAATGATAATGACTTTTTTTTGAAATGTGAATTAATTATTTAAAACCATAAATTTTAAAATACCATTATAAACATTTTTTTAACACAAAAAACATAGTATTAAGAAAACAAAAATATAATTTTAAATTTTTTTTATTTAATGAATCCATTATCACCTAATTGTTGGATCAGTGATAATAAATATAGTTAATAAAATTATAAAATTAATGTATAAATAATTTATAGAATTTTTTTATTAATAATAAAATTGATCCAAATTTTGTGTCAAATCATTTTATATTCTCCAAATATATTTCCAAAAAAATTGGAAATTATTCTGTTTTATATTTTATGTATTTATAATTAATTTGAAAAAAATTTATATGTTTTATTTTATAAATTGAAATTAATTTTTGAAATCAAAATATCAATATTATATTTGGGAGAAATATGGGTTTTTTTAAAAAGATTTATTCTTTAATGATTTATGATAAATACTGATTTTTCAAATAATGATATTTATTTTCATTAAATAATATCATTTAAATGTTTTAAAATTATTATTATATAGTATAAATAATAAATAATATAAATTTTAATTATAATAATAAAATTTTAAAAAAAAATTTAATGATTTTGATATATATTAATTTGTAGGATTAAAAATAAATTTCTCTAAATTTTTTTCCATCATATTGTCATTAATGTAATTTAAAATTAATATATTTAACCTTTATAAACAGATTCATGCAAATTTTTATAGATATTATGAATTATGAGGTCTCAATTTTTATAAGTAGTTCCTTTCAATTTTTTCCAACATGAATATTTTCATTAGAAATAATATCACACTAGTAAAAGGTAAATCTTGTAATTATAGTTAAAAATAATGTGATAAGGCATTAAAAACAACTCCAAACAAGCCTTTATTTATTTTTATAGAATTAATTCATCGTATCCATTCCAAATTTGACAATATGAAATAGTGGTTTCATTTTTGTAAATGACATTTATATTATTTCATGAAAATAAAATTTCAAAATGTATGTGGATTTTATCTTTTTTTAATTTTTTAATAAATGATAATTTTATGTCATTAATAATTATTAAAAATTATAATGAATATAAATAATTAATTTTTATCATCTATTTTTTAATTTTTAGTGATTGAATAATTTTCGAAAATTCAATGGAAACACAGAAATAATATTTAATCAATTAATATAAAAATAATATAAATGATTATAAAATTTTATAAAGTAATACAAATTTGATCAATTAGTTTTTGAAGAAAATTATATATAAATATAAAAATTGACAATGATGTTTTAAAGGATTAAATTCAACTCCTATAATTTTTATTATTTTTTCTAATCAAATTAACTAAATATTAAAAAATTCATGTAATTTTATTTTAAAAAAATAAATAATTATGAAATTATTTAAAATTAATAAAAATATTTAACAAGAATATTTAGTATAATATATAAGAAGATATCATGGATTATCAATTTATGACCCAATATCCTGTTTATGGAATTTTTATAAAACATAAATGGTATTAGAACTGTTGTGTTGTGTAAATTATTGAATGGATTATTAGGGGTGTTAATGAAAAGAGATACAGTTGATTAAATAATTATGAAATTATTTAAAATAAATGTTTTATTGATATCAATTCGGTTTCTTTTTTCTAGTAAAATTAATTCAAATCAATTTAATACTTTGGATAATCAAAAAAAGTATCTCTCCCAGCACATATAAAAGGTAACACTATCACTATTTTCTATAAACAACAATGAGAAAACATCACTCATTGAAACATATTATATTCACTTTTCCACATAAATATCCATCATTATTGGTAATGGGATTTATAAAATATGTTTAAAAGTGTCCTTAATAATAGATCTAATGAATGTCTACTAAATAATAGATAACTGTATTTACTGACACATTCTTGTTTATTTCTTCATCAACATCCACGAAACATGATAGACACATTAATAAATAATGACTATAGTATCATCAATATACTAATATTTTGTTCTATTTAGGGGTAAACCATATTAAATCTCGTTTCCATCTTATTTATATATAAAATATCCCTCATGTATACATATGACACATTGTATCAATGTAGTATTGAAATTTTTTAAACACCAAATTAAATAGATCATTTAAAGACATGAATAATTTATGAGTATGATATATATGAAATAATTATTATTATTAGTAAATTATATTATCATATCTTCCTTCTTCCCTTTCAATATTTTCGAAAATGATAATGTTCTTCAAAGGTAAGTGTAAATTACCACCTGCATATAGCAATGCAATTCGTTTTTCATTTATGACTTATATTGATGGGAAGTAGTAGTTATTATATGAATATATAAGAAAATTATTATTTAAATATTATCATCAATAGTTTAATTATTATTTACCTTTCTTCAACACTTCTAAAAAAAGTGTAAACATCATACATGTGTATATATGACCTATCATCTTCATGAACAGTGTAATTCCTTTTTCTATCTGTATCATTTATGGATTAATCATAAAATCTATATATTTAATATATACATTACTTATACCATGAATACAATTTTCTATATGTTGTGTCCATGAGGATGATACAATAAAAATGTCTAATGAATCGAAACATACATGAAAAATAATGTAATTTTGACCGATAATAATAATAATAATAATATATTGACACTTAATATGTTATAAAATAATAAAAATGCTATATATATGATATTATATAAATGTATTTGGAACTTAAATTTTAGTATATTAAACCTTAATTTTATTTAAATAAGGACAATATACATTCTTATGCATGTCAAACAAGGCAAATAGTATTTCTTAGGTCAATTTCTATTCAATGGCTTACAATACTTCTCCATTGACAATGTTATGACATGAATATGTTTGAAATTAAATGTTATTATGTAATTCTTTATTTACACTTTTTTCATGGGTATTTACATGATTTATTCATATTCGCTTCATTGATTAATTATTAGATTAGGGATATTCTTATTTTGAGGTATTTCGTCTCAATTTCCAATCCATTGACACATTATTGGAATTATGATGAAATTTAATTATATTTAGTTTATATAAAAAATATTTCATCTACATTACATGAATATATATTTATTTGTGAAAATTAACTTTCCCATTAACATTTACACTTTCTATGGGTTATAATTAAAATGTAACCAATGAGCTAGTAATTATTTTACAAGAAGGTTTTTTGGGATTAAACTTATTTTCTGTGAAACAATTTTATAATATATTCTTTTTGAATGCTATATATTTTTTATTGAATTAATATTTAATGAGTTTAAATATATTTTTCATCATTTATTATCATTCAAACGTAAATTAAGTAAATAAACCTTTAAAATAGAAGTATATATTATTTATCCTTTTGATTGGATACATTTTTCATACATTTCTACATTTTTCAAAATAATTTTAAAAAATTCATACATATTGACACAAATAATTTTTCAATGATATTTTATGTTATTAGTTTATTTTTTAAATTATTAAATGAGTCTTTTAATTTTTTTCTAGTAGTTCCATTATTTATTTCATTATGAAATTGAAAAATGATTGTGTTTTTACATAATTAATTAAAGGATATACACATTACTATAAGTGTTATATTCTACATATCTTAATTTAAAAATATTCAATGGTTTTTAAAACGAAACATTTTATTGAAATTATATATAAATTTGTTTCATAAAATTTATGTAATTAAAAAATTTATATTATTTTATATCAAATCTATATTTTTTATGTATTTATGAATATAATTTATCCATTACTAATTTTTTGGTCATTAAAATTATTTTAATAAATTAACATTCTTGTGATGATTTTTCATTTAACTCAAGATTTCTATTTATTAACCATATACTATGTATCCTGGATATTATTATCTTTAAACTAATATATTATTTCCACATATGAGGTTTTAGTTTAAATATTATTCATTTTACTAGGAATATATATATTATATTCGGTAAAAAATTAAAGCATTTTTTGATAAAGAATATTAGTTATGAATTATATTAATAATTAAATAAACTATGAATGCATTTGACATTTATAGATGAGTTGTTACTAAAATTATATATCCCCTCATTCCATCAACATGTATCATGAGAAAAAAACAGTATTCTATCTTTAGAAAAAGGAAATATGGAGTATGCCTATGCACTGTTCAAATTATCTTCACACAAGGTCTTAATGGTAACGATATACTATTCATCGATATCATGATTTTTGACATTATTCATTTCATTCAATTAGAATTTATCTATTATTATCCCATGGAATATTACATTGATATTACACATAGAGGGATATCTTGTGTATGTTATTGAATAAATGTTATGTGATTAATGGAATTTACATTGTAATAATTATTATTCATTTTTTACACAGGATATATACTACTATAAATTACCATTATGTGTAATTTGGGATCACAAATTATTTTTTACCTAGGATATAAATAAGAGATATTTGAATTAGTTTCATGGATGGCTAGAATTTTCTTTCTTTATGTTTTATTATTTATTTTCAGTGTAATATTTTAATCATGTATGTATATATTCTTCATGGCCAATAAAATGAATGGTTATTTCGGATGAGATCCATTTTATCATATAAAAATGTAATAATGTATACAATGGGACAAGGTTACTATATTTTTGGTTCAGATATTTAGTTCCAAGTGAATTTTCGTATAATTCATGGGAATTATAATTAATTTAACATATATTAAAAAATCTAGCATTATGGTTGGCCATGAGGATATGTTTGATTTTAGGCTAATATTATAATGTTTTTGGTAAGGTAAAAATCATTTTCAATATAATGAAGATCTCTTTTGATACTACTAGTGGATTTTGTTTTAGAAAATATTTATATATGGTTAATAACCCTCTAATGAGATGGATGAGTATATTTTTTAGATACTCTGGTTTATAGTGAATGTACTATTACAATGAATCTCTATATAAACTCTTAGGATATATTATATGATTAATTTAAATATCCCTTATCATCCATTATAGAGGATTTGGGAAAAGGGTAATCATGGATTTCCAATGTTAAACCCAATTTTTACTATATTAAAAACATGATGTCTGGATTTTGTGCCATTTTACATTTTTATATCTCAATATGTATTCACATTGTGCTTTTTATTATTCTTTAATCTATTTATCTGACTAGGATAAATCATGTTAGTGATTAGTTTTATTGAAACAGAAAATATTATTCTCTTCATAATGTGAATTAGATATGTGTTAGATGAAAGATCGCTTTTATTATATAGAACTATTAATCACCTTATATGATTAAGAAAATTAATATTTTTTGAGTTTCCAAACATTTAAAATATGAAGAGAATGTAATTTTATGGATATTAAAGCGGAAATGAACATATGGTAATATATTTCAACTTTATTAATCTCAATATTGTGGTAAAAAACCTTATATATTTCATTAATGGAAGAGGAAGATTATTTCTATGTGTAAAAAGAAATATAGAATGTAATTTTCAAGAAAATATCGATTATGTGTTTTATATAATTGATAAAAATACTAGTTTTTATAAATAATAATAAATAGATTAATGTTTTAAATATGAAATTTATGAGTATTATAAAAATTTATGTACATGGGGAAATCCGAAGGTGGAGATTAGTAATTTTTTATGAATAAAGATTTTACCATTAATGACAATGATTATAAAAATTAAATATGAAAGGAATTATTGATTATGTTTTATGTTGATAATCCTATTTAAAAATTTAAAAAATAAGTGGAATGATTTAATTTTTTATGAATTATAATATGATAACTATGTTGTAGATGTTTTTTAATCAATGTTACTCTCGTTATTAGAATCGTGATACATATAATTATTTTTCTATAATTGTTTTATTTTAGTAGTTACAAGAATATATAAAATGGTAAAGATGATCTTTAAAAGATAATTAAAAGAACAATGATATTTTTTGTTAATCATGTTACTGAGGGAATAGAAACCCTTAATATGTTCCCAGTGTTGAAAAAATAATTTTTAGTATATATAACGAAATGATTAAGATTAATAATCTATGTAAGATATTATAAAAGATCTTAGATATAATCTAGATACAATTTGGTTTATGTAATTATTATAAGTATTATAAAATCATTGTATTTTTTGAGTTTATTTTATTAAAAGTTATTTTATATGATGAATGGGGATATAGTATATATTTTCATGAATATTTATTTTCACTGAGATTTATGGAAATTCACATTATTATTATGCTTCAAGATAATATAGTTTCATGTTATTAACATGTTCAGGATGTTATCCTATGAGAAACTCTCTCTATTATAGGGATAAATGTTTGATAAATTATTTTATTTTATTTATTTTTCAATTTAATCATACATAATGTATTGAATTCTTAATTTTAACTATTTACGTACTGGAATATATTGATCTTTGGGTTTTATGTTGATATTTTTTAGATAAATGTAAAATATTCATTGATATATGATATATTTTTATAACCTTTTTTATTTTTGAAAATATGTAGATATGGAATTAAGTAATTTTAATTAATTATCAGATATATTTATATAATAAATGTTAATTTTAATTCTTCATAAATGAAAAAATAATCTTAAATATTAATTTTATGGAATACAAGATGAAATTAATTTTTATCAATGATAAATAAAGTTATGAAATTGTGAAAATGAAATGGAATGAAACAATTAATTAAATTTTTTTGTGTTAACTATCATTATATTTTGATAATCTCCCAACATTAGGAAAAGAATCTTTAAAAAATGTTATCCTTTAACATTCATTTCAAAGGAAATTTTTTTCTTCTAACCCATCACTAATTTAGGAATTTATGTTCATTATCATTCTCATTACCATGTTGTTTAGCATTCTCTATTTTCTAATCCGTATTATTTTTCCCCATATTTACTATAGTATTAATTCCCACCATTGTATCTGTTTATGGACCACTGATGATATGTTATCTAAGGTCACAAATAAATTTTGTAAATTTCCTTTTATTAAATATTTTGTTATCTATATGTTCAATGGGAATTATCATAAAAGTTATTTTAAAATATGAATCACATTTGGAGTAAGATAAAATTTATATGGTGTAATTTATTGAAGGTGGTTGAATTCAATAACATGAAACATTAGAATACTGTGCTAGATAGCGTATTTAATAGGAATCATTGAGAATTATGTGATTTGTGATATACAAATAAATGTTGAAATTTAATTTAATAATTATCTACAATATTTCTCAATGGCAGGAATGAATAGAATTAACCATAATATAATATTTTTAATTTATTTATTAATAATTAAAATATACTCAATTTTCGGTATAATAATTTCTATTTCAAAAATCATTTTTATTTCATTTTGTGTGTGTAAATTTTAATAATTATATAAAACATTTATAAATAATATTTCAAAAAATTAAAATAAATTTTCAATGATAATATACAAAATATATATGGTGAAATTTTGGGATTTTTTAGAAATGAACGATTTTCTATTGAATAGTGCAAATTCTAATTTTTTAAACACTTTAATTTATTTCATTCAATAGTGAAATGTAAAAGTAGAATTGTTTTTTGGATTTGATTTAATAATTAAATGTGATTCCTTTTATTTATCATAATATAATATTCTAAATTCTATTGTCTTTTATATTAGTAATTCTTAGGCAAAAAATTCATTATTCTAAAAAACCCATTTTATTTGAATTTTTTGTGTTTATATTAAAAATACTATAATAAACTTTAATTAATTGAATAATGAATAAGGGATACCATATTTTTATTCAAAAAATTTATATTTACTTTATTATTCCTTTATATTTTTAACAATAATTAATAATAACTATAGTTATTTTTATCACATCGGTAATGGGTAAATTCGGTAATTATTGTTAAAAATAATGTGATATGACAACAATAGTCAACCCAAAGTTACCTTTATTTAATTATATTTTATTTATCTTTTCATATCCATCAAAAAAATTTAAATAATTTATTTTGGTTCCATTTTATTTTATACATGACATTTACATTATTTTATGTAAATAAAATTAAAAAAGGTACCTCTCTTGATTTTAGCATCCATTACATTTTCACAAAAATACAATAATATTTTATTAAAAAATATAATATCATAATTTATTTATATATATTTTATATTTATTAGGTTAATTTGATATTTTTTTGTGATTTAATTATTATATAGGATACATATTTATTGTTGTAGTATCACCAACACTATAGAAATAGTGGGTACTATAGTGGCTGAAGGGGACTGTAGCAGCAACCAAAACTGTAGCAGCACAGGTATTATAACAGTACTTTTCACTGAATGGGCCTTGGAAAAAAAGGGCCTACTGGTCATGTAATGAGCTAAATTCCCACTAGGACATCGGGTTATGTAATGGGTCTCCCTCTAACAAGTTAAAGAGGTGTTTGCTTTGATTTCATAATAAATGAGCCTTCAGCCCCAACCATTAAAAAATTGATTTTAAATTTATTAAAATCAATACAATTTTGATGAATTACTATTTACTATGAATTGTATAAAGAAAATTAATAAAGTCCTAATGTGTTAAAATATTAATTAAAACTCATTCTATTTGTAATGATTAAATGGACAGTGTCAAAGGCAACATTTATGATATCTTCTATAAAATATATGTTATACATAATTTTAAAAGTAACAGAAATAATGAAATTTTATGAAGGAAATAATATTTGGTTGAAAATATTATCTCATGGATAATTATGGGATACAATTTTTTATGGTAACATTGGTGGCTGTTAAATGGAATACAATATTTATATTGTGGTATTTGTAAAATGGTTAATGGCGATTCAATACAATGATATAAAAGATCCAAAATAGCCCAAACATATCCAAAGATTATTTAGTATGACCATTTAGATTCAGAATAATATTATAAGAGAATTATATAATTTTTTATAATTTTTAATATGAAAATTAACATCTAGTAATGTAATACTTTATATAGTTCTATAAAGGACCCTCCCCTAACATATAAAAGGTCACCATTTCTATAATTTCATTACAAAATATTGTATGTCCTAGATAAATTAAAACCTAATATATTATAACATACAACTCCCTATCCACCATTTAATTGATATTATTTTCAATAGATTCCATTATATGGGTCCTTGTAAAGGGATATAAGGGAATTCTTCTAAAGAAGAGGTAATTGTCTTTACCGACTTTCATAGGATTATTTAGTATTTTATTTTCTCAAATCCCATTCTACCAATGCTAAAATAAAAATTCATGTATCATAAATACACAAATTATTTATTAATATTATGATAAAACTATATTCCATAAATATTTTACATGATAAAAATAAAAATCATTTCTCTTGAAAAAGTATGTCTTACCATCTCCATGTAGCAGTATAAATTATTTTTATTTACCATATTACATGGATGATTTTAAATATAGAAATAAAGTATATTTAATATATTTAAGACATACTTTTTATATTGAAATTATAATATCATATATATATTTTAACATTCTAGGAAGGCCCCCTACCCTTAAAGAGTACACCTCATATGCAGATAATTATGGAAGAAAGATGGTGTTTCCCCATGTAATTTCTATGGTAGGCCCCAATTTGGTGAATATGAATGATTGTTTAATAACCACATATATTGTAGATCGTACCACAAAAAATAACATACAAAGAAGAGAGATAGGAGAGATACATCAATAAAAACATTCAGAAACACATATATGAATAGAAATCAGAATTGAACACATTAAATTACATATATTACAATTATAAGTGTATGGAAAATACAAGTACCCAAAAGGTCATGATTGAAGTTACCAAATATTATAAAAAACATTTAAAAATGACAATATTATAATATATATCATAATCACCAACCTCCACTAGATTGAATGAAAATAATATATATACAAGTATTGTGACAATAGTAGTATACAAAGAAGGATACTCCTCATAACCTCTTATGTAAAATATAAGGAAAGCATGCTAAATATTACTATGAAATGGTGAAACTACCTCATCACCTAAAATGATTTACTAATTTCCCATCCACAAAATGGATAATTGTAACTCTGTATATAATATAAAATATCACATAACATAGTAATTAACTAAAAATGGAACCATGCTTCTACTTCCCCACTATATGTATCTTCTTACCAAACATCCCACATATTGATCCATATCATCACAAAAATAATCTCGCCTAAATAAACATGCACAAGGAAACACAACATGCAATTTATGTGTCCCTTCATCACATCGTACCTTACATATATCCATATATTGTGACTTAGTAGTATATGGGAGCCCCCAAAACTCATATACAATGTATCCTAAATTGAGTATTATTACTCAATCCCTCACAACCTACACACTAAGTATATACATTAAGCCATTACATCCTATATAGTTTGTACTAGTATTAATATTTAGGATACATTTTCTTCTAATAAATTTGTGTAAAATAACCAAAATCCACCACAAGACTATACAAACATATATGGTAAAGCTAAATCGATTTCATTTAAAACTGTAGACTACTATAAAAGAGAGTGTGACCAGAGTAAATATTTATCCACCCATCCTCTCACTAGGTTGTTGTGGAAAATAACCTCCCAGAATCAACATGGTGTCAGTCACTGTAACACCCGAGATTTTTATGAGTAATATTTTGTTTTTATGATATATATATATCATCAAAGGAATCTTTCACTGCACACTAGCTTGAATTACTTTACACACAATCGCGACCTTCCTCGATAGCTTGCGCTGTACGCAATACCGAGTTTCACTAAACGACGATATGCTATTAAAATATTATTTAAAATAGCCGTTATGAATAGTAATAACCACTTTTTGAAATTTTATCCTTCAAAATGGACCTCATTTTTGGATTCGGAATACCGAAATTAGCCTAGGGTGAAATTTTGGTATTTTTCTGAAAACATTCAATTTTTGATGAATAGTGAAACCACTATGTGGTAGGTTAAAAAATTGAAATTTGCATAAAACTTAAATTTACCACTTCTGTGAATGGAATTTCGAAAATCCTACAGACACGGATGATATCAGTATGTAAAATGTGGTTCAATGAGATAAAAATAATTTTTTTGGTGAATAGTAACGTTTTATTTTTTTTACCGCGGTTAATAGTAAATATGGTAACTAAGGGTAAATATGATATTACTATTACCCTAACACATGTCCTAATTCTATTGGATAAGTTTAATTCGACCAAAAAAACCTTATGAATATAATATGACCATTTAGGTCCACTTGGATTAGATTATGACATTTAATATTATTTTATTTAATGAATAGTTAAAATAGTTAAAATCAATGTTTAATAATTAAAACATTTTTAATATGGGGTTATACATAAGATAAGTTAGACTATAAATATTCATTAGAAGGATAAAAAGATTTCCTACATAATGTTATTTTATTTATAATTTTTAGACTTTAAATAAATTAATTTATTTATGACACAACGATGATGCAGTAATTACCCTTATAAGGAAATGTTAACATAATTGATGTTATAAATGCTCAAATAAAAGTAATTTGAGACTTTTTATGAATTAAACTAATTTTATAGGTAACTATGATATATTAGTGTTGATTTTATCAACTTCTATAGAACATATAATTCTGTTATGACTTTCACAAAAATCATATATCAAATAGTGTCAAAATTGACACAAAATAGTTTTTAAATCAAATATTATATTATTAATTGTTATTTTATTCCTCAAAATCTATGGTTCGGCCAAATGACTTTGATAAGGATATATATATTAATACTAAACAACTTGGGGTTCGTTTGGCATGTTATAGTAAGTCTATTAACCATATAGTGTAAAAAAACAAAAAGTCACGGTAAAAGTTAAATTATTTAACTTAGAGTTAAATCTAATTGATAAGGTTAAAATAATTACCTAAACTTGTCTAAATCCTATTGGATGATAGGATTTCGACCCATCCCCACTTTACCTTGGAAATAAGACCCTTTGGAACCATTATAAACTGATTTTTACTTTAATATAAAATAATATTTTGAGATATTCCTAAGGTGCCCCTCTCCTCCCTTATAAAAGGGCACCTCCTCCCCCTCCTCCTCACACCAATTTGAGCACTAAAGCTCTGCCAAACCCTTCCAAAATCCCTTCTCCACTCCCCAAGAATAATCCGAGGGGTCCTGGTCTTCTTCAAAGACCAATCTTAGTTCCCTAAATGGAGGATTCAAAGAGGCGTTTCAAAGAAGAGGTAATATCCATTACCGATCTTTTCAATTTCTTTCTTCTTCAAATTCTTCTTGTTTAGTTGTTTCATGATAAAGTAATAACATCAGTATTAATTACATACTGATATGTTATAATAAATATTAAACAACCCTAATTAACCTTCTATCCATCCTACGGAAAAATGAAATCACCGCGCGTGCGTACATACGGAATACCGTCTCCACGCCGTGGTGTAATCTATTTTCCACCATCACCTTACAAGGATTGATATAATGGTGTAATGAGTAACTATATATGATTATTATAAAGTGATATTGATATTGAAATAGTATAAAAACACTTAAATACAATTCCACGATCATGGGAACAATATCATCGCTCGTGCGTACGTATGAAATACCGTCTCCACGATGTGATGTGACTCGTTCTACATGATCATCTTTACATAGTAATTATATGAATGAATTGAATGAATAAATATGATATATGTTACACTAATACCATTCTGGATATAAGATATCTATAACCTTAAAATAGGAATAAGAATTTATTCGGCAAAACACGCATAAGAACAAAAGGCAATAAAGACCCGACTAACAAGTAACAATGAAATATTACTAATAAGAAGCTAAGAATATGACCATATATGATATCATATAAATATTTATGATTCTGGAATAAGTCAATAACATTATTTAAACCATTATACAGGAGCTTCGGACACGTACAAAGTGAATTGGACCTAAGGTAAGGGAAATATTACAATCTCATTTTTATCCGAGATTGTTTATAATTTAGCATTTACTAGGGTGTATTTTATCATCCACATCCATGTTTCCTCAATATGTAATATTATTTCCATCCACCTACAATTGTTTAAATCCAATTTTACCCTTCGGTGAGTTTTTATTAAAATATATGAAAGGAATCTTTTGTCAGTTTTCGTACGAGGTAATTTTTGGCTTTTCCGACAAAAGTACGGGAAGAATGTTTTTTATCTTATATGGAAAGAATGGATTTTTAAAACATTATTTCCAAGAATCATCCATTATAAGTTTTCAAGTTTATTTTTAATCATCTTCTTTTAGTTTATAATTATATGACATTTTATGAAAAGAAAAGTGTTTTTGAAGTAGAAATGATATTTTCCTCAAGAATGGAGTTCAAATGTTTTATCAAAATTATTTTCCATCTAAGATAATATAGGGTTCTGTTTTTATCCCTATTGTTACATGGATTTGATTATGTTTTGATGGAATTATTTTTATGAAGTCATTTACCTTATATTATTTGTTTTATGATGTCATGATGTTTCAAGAATCCCATTTTTGTTACATGTGTTATGAGATGATGTATGATTTATGATTATGTGGCACACATAAGATAGGATTCATTATAAGATGGGTGGGACCTATATCTCCCTCCAATGCATTGGGTAAAGATTTATATCTCATGAGATAGACATGGCTGGAATAGAAGGTTATTTCGGTTCAGTGATACAGGACTGAAACGAGAAGTGAACTCGGTTCAGAAATTGACTTTGTCCGCTAAGATAGTCTTGGCAATGAGTCGTGACAAACAAGAAATGATTTTGCATGATTATGTGTGCATGCCACAAAGTTTCAAGTTTTATGTTATGATTAAGGGGATATCATTTTCACTTCTATGATTTATTCCATGTTATGATATTATGATCTCTTTTGCAGGTTATGATTTTCAAAAAGATATGATATGATTTTTATTTCCTTTATTTTCCCTTGTTGAGCATTTGAGCTCATGCTTTTTTGTATGTTTTCTTTTCCCCAGGTCAGGAAGATGGATATTAAGTAGAATATGCTAAAAGGGACCCTAGATATGATGAAATAAATGGGAGACACTGTAGAAGATTTATGAACCAGTTGTTTATATTTCCCAATTTCTAAAGAAACTATACCTATACGGTCCTTTGTGGTTTTGTCATATGTTGTAATAAGTGTTCTTCAATTTTCAAGTATTAACAATGTATGTAAAGTATGGGTCGTTATAGTTGGTATCAGAGGAAAGGTATAGTCAACCTTTGGAAACTAGGATGTGAAATCCTTAGTAAGAACTCTAAGGATAAGTCTAAGCATAGAACATAATCATAGTGTTTTAGAAATGGCCATGAATAACCTAGGATAAGACCTTAAGAGTGAAAATTTTATTCTTGAATTATGTGGTTTTCCTATAATAATTAGTGTTGCTCACACTATTCTTCTTGGTTTTAGTCAACGGCTGGAACCCGAAGGAACCGTGTTAATGAGGAATGCGATGGGAAATGCAATGATTGCCCCCCTGAGCAACCAAACGATATAGGAGCTGGAATGCAAAATCTTGTAGCCATGCTCACACAACTTTCTCAAGCTATGAATCATGCAGGACTTCCAAACGAGCAAAGAAAGGAGCAACATTCTGTTGAATCCTTCATGATGCAGCGTCCACCTTCTTTCAGCGGGTCTACTGATCCATTAGTTGCTGAACAATGGATTAGTACTAATGAAAAGATATTTTCAGTTCTTCAATGTTCTGAACATGATAAAGTCATCCTAGCAGTGTATCGTTTGGAAAGAGATGCTGATCAATTGTGGAGTCTTATTAAGAATACGAGGCAAAGGGATGAAATTGAGTCCATGGAATGGGACAAGTTCAAGAACATATTTTTCAATAAGTACTTCCCTCGTATTCTCCGAACAAAGATGGAGAAAGAGTTTCTTGAACTGAAGAAAAGGGATGATGAATCTGTTGGTACCGATGAAGCAAATTTTACAAGACTTGCAAGGTACGCTTCTGGTATTATTATCAAACCTGAGAGTAAGATCGATCGATTCTTTAGTGTCTTAAAACCATGTCTTTGAAGGGCGTTAGCCATAAGGGACTTCAATAGCTATGAGGAAATTGTTCGATGTGCTCTCAAAGTCGAGATAGAGATTGGAGTAACCCATCAGTCATATGGGTTTGATAAGAAGAGGAAAATGGAATTCAAAGGAAAATCTAAAGAGCACACTGAAAAGAATATGAGCTTTCCCTTATGATCAAAGTGTGGAAAGAAACATGGAGGAATTTGTCTTAAAGGGACAAGTAAATGTTTAAAATGTGGAATGGAAGGTCATCGGGCATTTGAATGCCGCGATAATGGGAAGAAGATTTCTAGTGATGCAAACAAAGGAAGGGATACACAGAATGAACCTACTACACTTCAATGTTTCAAGTTCAAGGAGATGGGGCATTATGCCAATCAATGCCCAAATACAAGGGTTGATGATGATGGTCGACGTCAAAAAACTCTTAAGGCTAAAGACAAAGGAAAGTCACATGCAATTTCTATCAGTGCTGTGGAGTACGATAACGAAGTGGTGAAAGGTACACTTACCATCCACTCTAAAGTAGAAAATGTTTTATTTGATTCTGGATCCACCCACTCTTTTATTTCTGAAGAATTTTCTAAGGGTATCACCGTATTACCTCAACAATTAGATGTTGAGTTACCTGTGACAACACCTAATGGCACATCAATCGCATCAAAAGTTTATAATTCTTCTCCAATTGACGTTTGTGGGAAAGTGCTTCCTGCAAATCTTGTGATCCTTCCTTTAGTGGAATTCGATGTGATTCTTGGCATGGATTGGATTTCTTTATACGGATCTCATATCAATTTCCAAAGAAGTGAAGTCACATTTCATATTCCAGATCAATCTATGATCGTCTATCAATGAAAGGATGAACATAACCTTCCAGTGGAAATTTCTTCCATTTTATGGGTATTGATTCCACTAAATGAAGGTTATTTATCTCAAATGGTTGGTGAGAAACTCACGATTAAGAATATGCCCATCGTACAGGAGTTTGATGATGTCTTTCCGGAGGAATTACCTGGTCTTCCACCAAATCGTGAAGTTGAGTTTTCAATAGAACTCGTACTGGGTGCTTTGCCTATTTCAAAGACACCTTATAGAATGACCCCAATTGAGTTGCAGTAATTGAAGAAGCAACTCCAAGAGAATCTTGATAAGGGATTCATACGCCCTAGTGTGTCACCTTGGGGAGAACCTATTCTATTTGTTAAGAAGAAAGATGGATCAATGAGACTCTGCATTGATTATCGAGAACTTAACAAGATCACTATTAAGAACAAATATCCTCTCCCACGCATTGATGACTTATTCGACCAACTACGCGGAGCTCAATACTTTTCCAAGATTGATCTTCGTTCAGGGTATCATCAATTAAGGGTCAAAAGGAAGGATATACCAAAGACGGCTTTCCGTACAAGGTATGGACACTATGAATTTATAGTGATTCCATTTGGTCTTACTAATTCCCCTTCTATTTTCATGGATCTAACGAATAGAGTCTTTAGAGACTATCTTGATCAATTTGTGGTAGTCTTTATAGGCGATATTCTTGTCTATTCAAAGAGCAAGGAAGATCATGAAGATCACTTGAGAATTATATTGAAGACCCTGAGAAAGGAGAAGATTTATGCCAAATTTACCAAGTGTGAATTTTGGCTTCAAAAAGTTGCATTATTGGGTCACATAATCTCAAAAGAGGGGATATATGTGGATCCAGCAAAAACAGAGGTTATTGAAAGATGGTCGAGACCAACAACAGTAATTGAGATCCGAAGTTTTCATGGTTTGGCTGGATATTATCGACGTTTTGTAAAATATTTTTCATGATTATCTAACCCACTCACCAAGTTGACTCAGAAAGGAGTTATGTTTGATTGGACAGAGGAATGTGACGAGTATTTCAAGGAGTTGAAAAAAAGGTTATCCAGTGCACCTGTGCTCACACTACCTTGTAGTGGAGAATGTTTTGTGATCTACAGTGATGCATCCAAGAAGTGATTGGGGTGTGTTCTTATGCAAAATGATATGGTGATAGCTTATGCCTCACGACAGTTGAAAACCCATGAGCAAAATTACCCAACACATGATTTGGAGTTAGCTGCGGTAATCATTGCATTAACGATTTGGAGGCATTACCTTTATGGTGAAAGGTGTGATATTTATACTGATCATAAAATTTTAAAGTATATTTTCACACAATAGGAGCTGAATATGCGTCAAAGAAGATGGTTGGAGATGATTAAGAATTATGACTGCTCAATCCATTACCTCCCTGGGAAAGCTAACAAGGTGGCAGATGCATTAAGTCGACAAGACCATGCTAGTTTACCCATGATGAGGATCACAAAAGATCCAATATTTGTGGATTTACAAAGGATGGATCTTGGAATTATAATGGAAGGGGAAAAATCTTATCTTTCTCAAATGAATGTTCAACCATCTATACATGAAAAGATTAAAGAGGTACAAAAAGAAGATGTCGAGTTAAAAAAGAAGGTGAGAAATGTTCCTGAATTCAACCTTGATTGTGATGGGATAATAAAGTTCAGGAATCGGGTTTGTGTTCCTCCCATCCCCGAATTAAATAAGGGGCTGCTGGATGAGGCTCATAGTTCTTCATTCTCTATTCATCTTGGAAGCACAAAGATGTATAGGGACCTGGAAGAGTACTTCTTGTGGGATGGCATGAAAAGAGATGTTGCTGAATATGTCTCTCGATGCTTGGTTTGTCAACAAGTAAAAGATGAGAGACAGATGTCTAAGGGGATGTTACAACCATTACCCATACCCGAATGGAAATGGGAAAACATAACTATGGACTTTGTCACAGGACTTCCTAAAACATTCAAAGGCAATAATGCTATCTGGGTCAAAGTTGATCGTCTTACAAAGTCTGCACACTTCATTGCTATTAGAGATGATTTCTCTCTAGATTATCTTTCCAGGATATATGTAAAGGAAGTGGTAAGATTGCATGGAGTACCACTTTCTATTATATCTGATTGGGATCCGAGATTTACCACGATGTTCTGGAGAAGTCTTCAGCATTATCTGGATACAGATTTGAGTTTCAGCACTGCTTATCATCCTCAGACAGACGGTCAGCCTGACAGAACAATTCAAACCCTAGAAGATATGTTGAGAGGTTGCTCTATGGATTTCAAAGGAGGTTGGGATCAACACCTACCTTTGGTGGAATTTTCTTATAATAATAGCTTTCACTCCAGTATTCAAATGACTCCTTATGGAGCTCTCTATGGAAAGAAATGCAGGACTCCAACTTGCTAGGATGAAGTTAGGGAAAGAATGCTGTTAGGACCTGATCTCGTTGATGAAATGGCAGAAAAGGTCAGATCTATTCAACAATACATAAGAGCAGCTCAGAGTCGACATAAAAGTTATGTCGACAACCGAAGAAAAGACCTAGTGTAACATCCCCAAATCATAAAGGGTTAAATGACTAAATGATATGACTCATGTCAACAAGGTGCACCTTCCTTTTCGGTAGCCTACCTGATTAGAACTCCACAGTAAAGCATGCTTGGCCTGGAGTAGTGATCAGGATGGGTGACCTCCTGGGAAGTTCCCCAGGGTGTGTGTGAGTGAGGACAAAGCACACTGGAAAGGAAAATTGTTGGCCTGTGGGGACTATCATTAGTCAGATGACCCGTTCAGGCATGTGGGTGGACCCTGGGGTGGGCCCCACGTGTCTATGGGGAAACTGGTGGTAACTGGTGGGCCAGGACCTGACGGCCATGTTAAGGCGGGGTGGCTGTGCTGTCACCGGGACCCGGTTGCCACGCCTAGAGTTTGAAGTGGGTGATAAAGTTTTCTTACGAATATCTCCCTAGAAGAGGGTTATGAGATTTGGAAAGAAGGGGAAGTTGAGCCCTAGATATATCGGTTCTTTCGAAATACTAGATCGTGTTGGGAAGGTAGCTTATCGATTGCCGCTTCCACCGAATCTCTCTCAAGTTCACGATGTGTTCCATGTATCTATCCTAAGAAAGTACATACCTGATCCTTCACATGTACTCAGCTCAGAAGTTGTGCCGCTGGAGCATGATCTTTCTTATGAAGAACAACCGATAAAGATTCTGTATCGTAGCGAAAAAGTCCAACGAAACAAGACCACTCGATTGGTGAAAGTTTTATGGAGGAACCACCAACTTGAAGAATCTACATGGGAGCTTGAGGATATGATGAGGGAGAAGTATCCCCATCTGTTTGTTACAAAGTGACGAATTTCGAGGGCGAAATTCTTTTTAAGGGGGGCAGAATGTAACACTCGAGATTTTTATGAGTAATATTTTGTTTTTATGTTATATATATATCATCAAAGGAATCTTTCACTACACACTAGCTTGACTTACATTACACTCAATCGCGACCTTCCTCGATAGCTTGCGTTGTACGCAATACCGAGTTTCACTAAACGATGATATGCTATTAAAATATTATTTAATATAGCCGTTATGAATAGTAATAACCACTTTTTGAAATTTTATCTTTCAAAATGGACCTCATTTTTGGATTCGGAATACCGAAATTAGCCTAGCGTGAAATTTTGGTATTTTTCTGAAAACTTTCAATTTTTGATGAATAGTGAAACCACTAAGTGGTAGGTTAAAAAACTGAATTTTGCATAAAACATAATTTTACCACTTCTGTGAATGGAATTTTGAAAATACGACAGACACAGTTGATATCAGTAAGTAAAATTTGGTTAAATGAGATAAAAATAATTTTTTGGTGAATATTAACTTTTTGTTTTGTTTTACCGCGGTTAATAGTAAATATGGTAACTAAGGGTAAATATGATATTACTATTACCCTAACACATGTCTTAATTCTATTGGATAAGTGTAATTCTACCAAAAACAACCTTATGAATATAATATGACCATTTAGGTCCACTTGGATTAGATTATGACATTTAATATTATTTTATTTAATGAATAGTTAAAATAGTTAAAATCAAAGTTTAATAACTAAAACATTTTTAATATGGGGTTATACATAAGATATATTCGACTATAAATATTCATTAGAAATATAAAATGATTTCCTACATAATTAGATTTTATTTTAATTTTTATAATTTAAATAAATTAATTTATTTATGACACAACGATGATGCAGTAATTACCCTTTTAAGGAAATGTTAACATAATTGATGTTATAAATGCTCAAATAAATTTAATTTGAGACTTTTTATGAATTACACTAATTTTCAAGGTTACTATGATATATTACTGTTGATTTAATCAACGTTGTTTGAACATATAATTCTGTTATTACATTCACAAAAATCATATATTAAATAGTGTCAAAATTGGCACAAAATAGTTTTTATATCAAATATTATATTATTAATTGTTATTTTATTCATAAAAATCTAATGGTCTGCCAAATTACTTAGATAAGGATATATATATTAATAATAAACAACTTGGGGTGCGTTTGGCATGTTATAGTATGGGTATTAACCATATAGTGTAAGAAAACAAAAAGTCACGGTAAAAGTTAAATTATTTAACTTAGAGTTAAATCTAATTGATAAGGTTAAAATAATAACATAAACTTTTGTAAATCCTATTGGTTGATAGGATTTCGACCCATCCCAACTTTACCTTCGAAATAAGACCCTTTGGAACCATTATAAACCGATTTTGACTTTAATATAAAAATATATTTTGAGATATTCCAAAGGTGCCCCTCTCCTCCCTTATAAAATGGCACCTCCTCCCCCTCCTCCTCACACCAATTTGAGCACTCATGCTCGGCCAACCCCTGCCAAAATCCTTTCTCCACTTCTCTAGAATAATCCTAGAGGTCCTGGTCTTCTTCAAAGACCAATCTTAGTTCCCTAAGTGGAGGATTGAAAGAGGCGTTTCAAAGAAGAGGTAATATCCATTACCGATCTTTTCAATTTCTTTCTTCTTCAACTTCTTCTTCTTTAGTTTTTTCATGATAAAGTAATAACATAAGTATTACTTACATACTGATATGTTATTATAAATATGAATCGACCCTAATTCACCTTCTATCCATCCTACGGAAAAATGAAATCACCGCGCGTGCGTACGTACGGAATACCGTCTCCACGCCGTGGTGTAATATATTTTCCACCATCACTTTACAAGTATGGGTATAATGGTGTAATGAGTAACTATATAAGATTATAATAAAGTGATATTGATACTGAAATAGTATAAATACACTTAAATACAATTCCACGATAATGGGAACAATATCATCGCTCGTGCGTACGTACGGAATACCGTCTCCACGATGTGATGCGACTCGTTCTACATGATCATCATTACATAGTAATTATATAAATGAATTGAATGAATAAATATGATATATGTTACACTAATACCATTCTGGATATATGGTATCTATAACCTTAAAATAAGAATAATAATTTATTCGGCAAAACACGCATAAGAACAAAAGGCAATAAAGACCCGAGTAACAAGTAACAATGAAATATTACTAATAAGAAGCTAAGAATATGACCATATATGATATCATATCAATATGTATGATTCTGGAATAAGTAAATAACATTATTGAAACCATTATACAGGAGCTTCGGACATGTACAAAGCAAATCAGACCTAAGGTAAGGGAAATATCACAATCTCTTTTTTATCCGGGATTGTTTATAATTTAGCATTTACTGGGGTGTATTTTATCATCCACAACCATGATTACTCAATATGTAATATTATTTCCATACACCTAAAATTGTTTAAATCCAATTTTACCCTTCGGTGAGTTTTTAGTAAAAGATATGAAAGGAATATTTTGTCAGTTTCCGTACGAGGAAATTTTTGACTTTTCCGACAAAAGTACGGGAAGAATGTCTTTTTTAACTTATACGGAAAGAATGGATTTTTAAAACATTATTTCCAAGCATCTTCCTTTATAAGTTTTCAAGTTTATTTTTAATCAAATTCTTTTAGTTTATAATTTTATGACATGTTAAGAAAAGAAAAGTGTTTTTGAAGTAGAAAGGATATTTTCCTCAAGAATAGAGTTCAAATGTTTTATCAAAATTATTTTCCATCTAAGATAATATAGGGTTCTGTTTTTATCCCTATTATTACATGGATTTTATTATGTTTTGAGGGAATTATTTTTATGAAGTCATTTACCTTATATGATTTGTTTTATGATGTCATGATGTTTCAAGAATCCCATTTTTGTTACATGTGTTATGCGATGATGTATGATTTATGATTATGTGGAACACATAAGAAAGGACTCATTATAAGATGGGTGGGACCTATATCTCCCTCCAATGCATTGGGTAAAGATTTATATCTCATGAGATAGACATGGCCGAAACAGAAGGTTATTTCGGTTCAGTGATACAGGACTGAAACGAGGAGTGAACTCGGTTCAAAAATGGACTTTGTCTGCTAAGATAGTCTTGGAAATGAGTCATGACTAACAAAAAATGATTTTCCATGATTATGTGTGCATTCCACAAAGTTTCAAGTTTTATGTTATGATTATGGGGATCTCATTTTCACTTCTATGATTTATTCCATGTTAAGATATTATGATCTCTTTTGCAGGTTATGATTTTCAAAAAGATATGATATGATTTTTATTTCCTTTATTTGCCCTTGCTGAGCATTTGAGCTCACCCTTTTTTGTATGTTTTCTTTTCCCCAGGTCAGGAAGATGGATATTAAGTAGAATATGCTAAAAGGGACTCTAGATATGATGAACTAAATGCGAGACACTGTAGAAGATTTATGAACCAGTTGTTTATGTTTCTCAATTTCTAAAGACACTATACCTATACGGTCCTTTGTGGTTTTGTTATATGTTGTAATAAGTGTGCTTCAATTTTGAAGTATTAACAATGTATGTAAAGTATGGGTCGTTATAGTCACCCTAACCAAAATGGGTTGGACAACATTAAAAATTAGGTAATATAAAAGAAAAAATATATATCACAACAAAAGTGTGGGAATAAAATATTTTTAGACTCAATTACATTTAACATCTCTAGAACTCCCAGCTTCCAATGATAAGACAAGATATCATATAAACACACATGATTATAATATATATATATAATAAATAATTCTCAATTTTTTATCATTTCTTTCGATTAATTAATTTTTTATCTATTAATTACAAATTATCATAAATATAATTTACATTATATTATTCATTATAGTAAATTCCATGCCATATATGCATTTACTAATACTATTTTATGGTTTATCAATGGTAATGGATTTTTATTATTTAAATTCTATCAACATAATAAGGTGGATTAATAAATGTATATTCATCAATACCATAATTTTATAATCCATGTACAATAGGATATCATCAAAATCTACTAATAATTACATGTAATCAGGCACATCCTGATTCCTCATTTATTGGGAAATTAAATGAATATTAAATAAGAAAAATAATGATCTCCCACTAAATAGATTCATAATAGTGCATCAAATATCTCTGAATCACATTATACGTTCTACCTTTATTCTACCCATTACATACCTAATATGTCATCCCTCACACACTCATGTATATTCCTATGTATCGTACCATCACATGTATTATATTCTATCACATTATAGGAGCCTCTCTACCGGAATCACATTAGCCATCCCAGGCTCAACCATCTAAAACATAGACATCCCAGGATCATATCACATAGATCCCTCCCAATATCATATCATGTCTCATTGGAAAACATACATATATATCATACAATAAAATATCTATCAAACAAACAATCATATGAAAAAATGAAATATTACGTCTAAAAACAGGGAATCCATCCTTCGCATATGAAGGATTAATTATCAATCCAATCATAAGTAAATCCTCCTTCTTAAGAAACAAGGATACTCAGTCTCTATGAATTATCAATTTGACACAAATAGTTCTTATTATATAATTAATTAACTAATTAATTATTCATACGTTTCAAATAAGGGAAACATATGCCCTCTTGTAATAAAAATATTTAAATAGAAAAGCATTATTTTATAAACAATACCGTTTTTAAAAAACTATGACAATTTGAATTTACATGACTTTTTATTTATTCCAAACAAAATGAATAAATATAATTAACATTACCATTACATTATCAACTGGAATATTAGATTTAAATACATACATGAATTTTATCATTTTTATATTCATCAAATTAAATGAAATACAGAATTTAAATAAATCATGATCTTTAATTATATTTAATATAATTAATTATCAATTAATTATAAAATATAATTAATTATCAATTAATTATAAAATTATGCTTTTAAAAATTCTATTCATGATCAAAATTATTATAAATATAATCAAAATACATGTTTACAAGTATATCATAGTGATCATAATATTTATAAAGAAAAGAAAACCAATTATAACATTATAGAGTATATAAACATGAAATTTATAACCACTTCATTATTAATATACTTAAATAATTATTAGGTCAATTTTTCTACAATCAAATTGGATATTTCATTCTAGGTTAATAATTCTATTTTATATAAATGGATGATGCAACAAATTCCATACCATAATCGAATCAATTCACATTACATGAGAAGAAAACAACGCTATAGATCCTAATCATCTATCCATTTTGAAGATTTGTCTCTACATGTATTCCATGAAATAATAACAATAAAAAAGTTAATTTTTACACAATTATAACATGATTATGACCCTCCATAACATGGAATGATAAAAAATGATAAACCAAATCAGTGAAATAATATTAAAGAGGTAGAATGTAACTCAAATAATCATTAATTAAATATGGAAGGCCACTGATCGATCCACGTTATATTGAATAAAAAATTATTGAAGGACGAATTATTGGATGAATAGAAATCTATATATTACATGAGGTTTGAGGAACACATGATCCATTGTAGCATTTATAGTTACACTTCATTGATGATTTAAACTGAAAGAAACACTTTCAAATCATATAAACATTGTGTTTTATATATCATTGAAAAATGAATCACATTAAAGGATTTTCCCTAATTATTTAACCATTAGGTAACACCCCATGAAATGAACTCAAAATGTTTTTGATACCAAAATATATGAGGTGAAACACTTACACGTCATATATTATCCATGATTTCATATATTTTTTCGGAACCTCTCCATACTCAATATATTCCATCAATGAGCCCCATTATCTGAAGAAAAACCCTAATGGTTTGACAATATGGATTTATGATCTTACATTAGATACCTCTCTAAATATCACATTTGTTGATAATCCAAAAAAAAACTAAAAGTGATAATGAAAATAGATAGTCTTAATGACCACCCCATGAGATTCCACTCATGAATATTTCTATTTTAGGATTTGAACCACTTCATCATTAGAATAATGTGAAACCATGAATCATTATAAAATGTTTAATGACATTATTCTTGTGGATATATGTCTCAAAAGAGACAAAATGAATAACATAAACAACATGAATAATCTTATAAACTAGAAAAAATAAACTCAAAAAGAGAACAACACTACAAGATAATATCTAATCATCGTGAATCTCAGGGAGAATTGTGTGAATAAATGAATTATATTTAAAGGTACTATAGTCTATTCCATTGTTACTCCATTGGTCAAGAACCTATGAAATATGATTCTTGTCAAACACCTTGTCCATATAGTCCTCGATCTCCAAAGGTCACTCCTCCAAGGTCACATCATCATCAAGATCTATTATTCCACAATATATGAAATGAGAGCCATTATGTTGAAAATTATGGTTCTTCAAAATGTAAAAAAAATAGTATTTGGATGTAATATGTGGGATATTAAACCTAACATTATATTTCATTCAAATGACCCAACTCGTTGAAATGACCGAAAAACTTCATATAAAGATCACTACCTTGACCATACCATTTTCTCCCTTGATGAGAAACCACATTCAATAATAAAGGACTTCTAATGTTGAATAACGTAGGTATAATCATATGATAATTATATGATTTTAGATGATCTTTTTCTTCTTTCACACTCTTAGGAATTAAATATTTTATCTCTATTGTATTCTGTACTAATTTTGGATTGATAATTTATTACACTCCAACCATAATATAGAATAATGGAGATTGGAATTTTAAGACGTGAAATTAATCAAAAAATAACAATACCCATAGTAGAGTGGAATATATTATTTTAATAAAATATGATAAAGGTAAGGTTCATCATCCATGGTCCTCCAAAATCTAGAATATTAGACCACAAAATGTTCAGGAGTTCAGAATGTCTAAAATATATAATAATTTATTTTTGATGAATCGTTGTTTAATGGAATAATCTTGGGAAAAAATAATGTTCAATACAACACCACACAGTTATTTTACTTTGAGGATTCTAACAAAATATAATTTTTTCAGGGCAATGTGGAGTTGAACCACATTCTCCAGATACTGCCTCAACAAAAACTCCACCGAGGAAAACTAACTAATCCCTATAAAGTTGGATTATTTCATTAAATAGACCAGTATTATTCATCTAAAATAATTTCCTTCTTTTCATCAATGTTAATTGGTATATATTTTTATTGAGATGCTCTCCCACTTCCTATAGGGAAAATATAATATTTTGAAAAAAAAACCAAAACATGGTGCTCAGCTATTATAATCAGGTAAACAAAAATCAAGAAACAAACTCTAAAGATGCTTGAATCAACCTATAAATCCTAAAATAACATATAATAGCTTGGGATACTTTTTTACTTTTATATATAATTAAAAAGGAGAGAAATGTATCTCTTGGAGAACCATCCCATAAAACACCTATGTAACCAAAATAGTTCAGTCAGACACCTTGAATTTCTTGTAAAACTTATTAAATAAATTAGCATTCATTGATGTTGTTAATTACACACTACAATAAATAATATGTGTATTATATTCTACAACAAGATGATATTTTTCTACACACAACACAAACACGGCTTGTGTTATACACAAAACAGAGATTTAGTAAAACAAAATATTATTGTTATAATTATTTAATAAATATAGATATATATGTGCCACTAATAATAGTGATATTAATAGTAATATTTATATTTAAAATATTTTATATAATTTTTTAATATATAACGCATATTTATAAAATAATTAATAATTTTAAAGACTTTTGGGTGTGAAAATAATATTTTCTTAAAATAATATATTTTTAGGACCAAATGTGAAAAATAATGAAATTAATTTTAGAAAAAATTAAAAATATAATTTCATAATAAAGAATTATTTTTCAAATTCAAAATATTAAAATTACCGTTGGATGAATTTTAGGGATATTTTGGAATAACATCATTTTTTGGATGAATACGGAAAAATAATGAATTTTAATTCAACACTAATTTTTACATAATTTATTTAGATTGTTAAATAATATTTTAATTATTTAAATTATATTTTTTTAAAAAAATTCTTTAAATTTTGGTCATTGTAACCAATTTAACAATGAAATTCGATATCAAAACAATCCAAACATTTAAACTTATTTTTTACGAAATCTACTTTCAGGACACATTTGCAGGATTATTAATAAATTCATTTTTTCAATATATATTAGTTTAATTGGGTAAAATTTATTCAATATTAGGAATAAAAATATTTTATAACATATAATAATTTTACCGTTCTTTTTTAAAAATTGTTTAGTGAAAGTGATTAATATTATTTACAGCATTTAAAAGAAAAAGTAGCTTAATAAAGGACTAAATATAAACATAAACCCCAAAATGACCTAGGGGCATTTACAAAAGCCATTTAATGTACTTATTTTGACACTATAACCACATGTATTTTAATTTTATCTTTATTGTAAATACATTTCAATGGATGAACGTGGATTTAATTCCCTTTTCAAAAGGTTTCAAGAATGTCACTCCTCAAACACTATATAAAACAAGTCACCCCTCCAACTTATTCACAAATCTCATTCCATTTGGATCCAAAAATACAACGTTATTGTCCTCCCAAAATCCATAAATCCATCCTAGAAGCTTCACTTTTTGCATAATCCATTCATGAAATTCATTTAGTGTGAACCAAAAATGGTTACCCAATGAATAGGTAACATCAGACATCGTGGAACACTGTATTATTTTCATCCTCTACAGAAAAAAATATTATTAATCCATTATTATTTAATAAAAATACTCTCCTAAATATTCATATATTTCTTATTCTATATTTTCAAACATTAAATACAGAAGGATACAACTATTTGGTATTAATATACCGTTCTTATGTATGGAAAACTACCACATCTTGAAATGATGTTGTTAATATTTCCATTACAACATTTTGAGTATGGGAATTATAATTTAAACAATATATATATATATTATTTATAATTTATTTATGATTACATAATCATTATATAACATATATCATCATGCATTCCATTTTGTGTAAAAACTATAATTTCTTCTCGAGAAGTGTGGACTACCGCCACCTCAAATAGATGTGATTCATTCACACTCTACATATAAGGTATTAATATGTGTTTGGGAAATTTATACGATATATATGAAATAATAATTATAATTTAATTTGGATATAATCATATATACATATATTTCATTAACATTATTTCTTTAAATGTGATAATTAAACTGGTATAACATCCATACTTACATATGGCATACCATTTCCAATAACAGTGTATTCTATTTTATATTTATCCATTTCATAGATTATTATAAATAGATATATAATCAATATTCATTATATTTATATTATATTTATATTTTTTAACTCATGATATATGTATGAGAAACACAATATAACAAATTAATCAATTTAAATGAAGAAAATAACATAATACCAAAAACATTACCATATCATGGATGTTTTAGAAAGAGGGTGATATGAATCCATATATCTTATTTAATAAAATAAAATGGTTCAATAAGATTTTAATAATAAAATTATATTTTTTATTAAAGTGTTATTTATGAGTACTAAAGAAATATTGGAAGCGGATTTCAAGTATCATATTTATTCCATGGGATTTATGAATTATCCGCCACTTATTAATTTTGTGTTGCGTATATAATACCCCTGTATACATTCTATGATTATTATCCTTAAATAAATGTTTATTAGGATATTTATTTTATTATCTTTCATTCATGTGGTTTTTTGTTTCAAACGTTACCAAATCATTAATGTATTTTCATTTCAATTTTCATTCATTGAGACACAATCCACGAATTTCCAAAAAAACACGTTTAAACAATTTTTTTATTATTATATTTGATGGTCATCATCAAATAAATGTAAGTTTAATTTTTTTTATTATTTAATTAATATGTTATAAATTTCATATTGTTTTCAATGAAATGGCGTTCAATTTTTTTTTAATATTTCATTATTGTATTTTATAATATCATTAATGAAATGATTTTTAAAATATTTTTAAGCATTATTTATATGTATTCAAGTTTATTAAATGAAATAGATTTCCAAATTATTTCAATCGTTAGATATAAGTCTTCATTATGAATTCAGATAAATTATTTTCTAAATAATTTGAATTTTTTTTATAACTTTTCAATTTGTTTTCAATGAAATGGTTTTCAAATCATTTTCAAGATCTTATTATAGGTTTTCAATTTTATTTTTTATGAATATCGTTTTCAGAATGATTTATTTTGAAAAATAAAATCTTAATGAAGAAATTATATTTTTTTCATGAAATTTTTTAAAAAGATGTTTCAAAATTATTTTTTATCTATGATAACATATTTTGGCTACACATACCTTTATAGGGAAATGATCCTTATGATAAATTTATAATTTTTTGATAAATGTTTGATTTTTTGGGTGCCTGGTGTTTGTGAAACCAATTTTTTTTAAGTTGTTACAAGTTTATTAAACATTGATATTCTTTATTGGTAATATGTATTTGAAATCCACTTATTTTTCTGGGATATACTTTTGATGAAATGATCATTAAACCTATCCATTTTTCCAATTGTTAATATATAATTACATGGTTATGTTACCCATTTAATTTCATGGGATATGATATTATTATTTATTATAATTTTTAACACATATTTATGTTTTCATTATGAGAAGGGTGTGGCCTATATCATTCTATAATTAATATATTAATGATTTATTTTTCTTGAGATGATGATGGGATTAATGATGATGGGCATGATTTACTATGGAAGATGTGAAAACATATTCCAATATGGGATGATGGAGAAACATATTTCACTATGGGATGATAGGGAATCCTAATCCCTCAATATGAATAGAATGTAAATGAGGATGGTTGTGTATCCCTCCCAGTAGGTGCAGTCCCCATGAACTTCCATGATATTATCTAGCAATGTGTCTTGACATATAGGGAATGATATTATTTAATCATGTGTATTCTAGAATTCAATGTCTTATTCCTATGTTTTTATTGTATGTATTAATATCTTTATTCCATTTTGATTCATGTATTATAATCATAAAATCTTTTTGACATGATTTATCTTTATGATCATTGGTAAAAACGTTTTGATATTCTATGTTATTATCACATTCTCATTTCACTATGCTCTAGTTTATGATTATATATTCCCCTTTTTTAAACTGATTGTGCATCCGAGATCACCCAGTTTATGTTTCCTTCCCTATGTAATGATGTTATGATTTTGTCACGACCACCTCCCCCCAAAGTGTACCCCTCCTATGCTGGAAAAGTGATAAGGGAGATAATGACCCCCGGAGTCCCGCTTCCAGTAGGCCCAGGGTTGGCGACTAGCACCGAAGGTATAATAACACACAAATGGGAGGCATTAACCTCTAAGAGAACACATGCGGAAGAAAAAGATAAGCTAGAGACCAACCAACTCAAACTCAGAACTGAAATATTAAATAAACCTCGTGTACTTATATGAAATGCCATGCAAATGTTCTACAACTGAAAGGGAAACTACAAGTACCCAAAAGAAAGTAAAACAACAATGACCACAAGCCTAAACAGCTCCTCCAACCACAAGCTGATAGTTACCACCTTGATCTCCAACCTTCTACAAGTGACCTGAAAAATAGTTTATATATACTTTGGGTCAGTATAGTAGTATACCCAGTAGGATCCTCCCTAAAGCCTCTCGTGAAAAGTTAAAGAAAGAATGCTAAAGCACAGTGAACAACAAGTGAATCCAACACATCATCTAAACAGGTATACAATGTTCCCATCCTCACCATGGATACTCTCACGAAGTAATGCATACATGAATATAGAATATAGTAAAGAATATCATGGTTACCCTGCTACTACTTCCCCACTGGTTTTCCACTTTTCCCCAAAGACATACATCATGTGCATCTCTCTCCAATGGATTGCCCGAAAACACCTTGGTTAAGCTCTACAATCTGCACCACGTGCACCAAAAAGGATTTCTTGAAGACACCTTGGCTAAGCACCACACCATCCTCACAACCAAAAGTATCGAGGTAGTTTTTGGGATCCACCACAGCTCACGTAACGTGTATCATACGTTATGAATTATACCTCAACCCATTTCAGCCCATACACTGAGTAAGGATCCTCAAGCCATCACAGCTTATACATGTTACACCTATAGTAGTCCATAGGATACTATATCCAAAATATATGTGTGTGAATAACCACAAGCCATTACATCCCTCTACACATATATATGGGGAAAACTAACTGATGTGCCTAATGGCACAATTATCTACCAAGAGAATAGTGCGGGGTCAATGGGGGTAGTCAACAATTCATCCTCCCACCGGAATGTTGGGGAAAACACCCCCAGGGCTCAGAATCCCAAGGGTGTTAGTTTCCCTTACTAATAGGGTGGAGTAGCATATGGGAATAACCTAGTCTTAAACACAACTGCAGCTAACGTCTCTCGAACTCTGGGTCGTCACTTCTAAGAATATGTATCCTATAGGCACACAAACATTTAAGGGATTTATTAGATTAATTTATTCCCTTGTTATAAATTCCACTGTACGTTAATGAATTCTTCAAAATTAATTAACCATGAACAATTCCTCATTAAATTCATCAACATCACACCCAAAGTCAAATGTTCCATCAATTTTACAACCACGTCATTATATTCCAGTATCTCCATCCTAATGGTTTAACATCAATTATTCAAACATTCATTATGGAATTACATTCCCATATTCCCTGGAATTCTAGAAGAGCATAATATGCTGCTAAACACAAGGGGCTCAACATGGTGAGTAGATGCACTACCTATGGATTTGGTGCTGCCTATAGGAAGAGTATAGACCCATTCTCCTTGGAAAGGATAAACATGGAATACACTTGACATACGTCGTGTGTCTTCACCCCTTTTGGAAGAAGGGTAAGCAAGACTAGCTACATTGAGCAGTAGGTTAAATAAAAGAAGATAAACAACCAAAGCATCCAAAAGCATCCAATAACCACATCCAAACCATTCAATCAATAGTGGTGTCCTCCCCAACACCCACATGCATAAACCGATGCATCTCGGAACTCTAGGTGTCATCCGCTGCCACAACCACAAGGTGTCCATGCCCCCATATATTACAACACCCTCCCAGGGTCACATCACCGCACAAGCAGCAGAAAAATAACATCACATAAATTTGGGATCTTGGACCTTTAACAAGGCATCCACCCTTCAAACAACTAGCCCCAACAGATTTCAGGTTTACCAACCAACTGAAATAAACACATCATTGGCCTCAATTTGTTCAACACCAATATGGATCAACATCCTCACCAAAAACAACCAGATTAATTTACATACCTCTTTATCATTATCTAATTAATTATCAATTAGTTTGGGCGTTATGTTCATTATCAATTTCATCATGAACTACATGCTATCAATAAATGCATTGATATAACACTACCTAGAAAATCAAGAGGCAATCCATTATCATGGCACAAAAAAACAACATGCGAACCAACCAATTCTTTTAATCTTGTTAAAGTATTTAATTAGGTCAATTCCATTGTGATCCAAATTCCAAAACATGATAACACTACGATTTCGTATAAACAATTAGAGAAGCCATGAATCCCCTACCTCAATGGCTTTGACAAAAATCGCAATGGTCAAAGAATTCCCAAGAAGACCGGGTCGAATCACCAAAGATCATCCCTAGATATCTTCTCCTAACACAACCAAGAAGAAATATCATCATAATAGACATCCATACACATTGATCTACCTATAAAATGTGTAGATATAAGAACCCGAGTGAATAGGAGAAGTAGATCTAGGTAGATCTTAGAAAAATACCAAAAAGGATCACATACCATGAGAAACCGGCTTCGATTCATGAAGAGAAGCCTACGAATCACCTCTAAAACGCTAGGGAGAGTTTCTTCTACCTTCAAGGAAGGGTAATCCTGAGTTATGGCCTCTTAAGGACTTAAACAAACTATTTAGAGGCAAAAGAGTTCAGATCCACAATTTTAGGATCTAACTTTAAGTGCTCGCACGGTTAGTCTGCACGATTTAACAAACTGTGTGCTAACCATGTGTTGGCGTCTGCCTCGCAAAACACTCCTCACATGGATAGTCCGCAGAGTTAGAAAAATTGTGTGTTAACTGTGCGTTTTCCACTTCCTCCAACACAAACCTTTCACGGTTTGGCCGCACGGTTTTGGAAACCCATGTACCAACCATGTGAAGGCCATAACCCTTTAACATTCCTTAAAAGTCCACCCAAATGCACCCCCAAGTCACATTGACCTTCCAAGACATTTCTAACACTGAATTTTCATAAAATAATGGACCATAGTTGTCTAGGAAATTACATCAGATACCTCTCAAAACATTCTCATCCGTGAGAATCCAAAACCCAGCTAAAGAGAAAATGAAATAGGGTCCGAACAACCACCCCCCGAGATACCTCCCAAAAGAGAGAAACCCACCAAAAAAACAAAGGGATCCATCTCATAAACCTGAATGTTTCATGCCCACAAAAGTTACAATGATACATGGAAAGATTTAAACATCAAACCACTCTATTTACCGAGCAGGTAATTGTGATTAACGTTCCCAGGTACTCTCCTCCATGCCACTGTGTTGCCACAAGAAACAAACTATGGGGATGGAACGCCCACACAACACCTTCTCTTTGTGGTTTTGTATCTCTACAGGTTTATCCTCAAAGGTGGAATTATCATAAACATTGATCTCTCCCCAATCAGTGATGTGAGAGTCGTCATGAAGATAATGATGGAGCTGTGATACATGGAAAACATCAGGTATCTGATTCATCAGAGGGGGAAGTTCCACACAGTACGCAAAAACTCCAACATAAGATAACTCCTCGAAAGGCCCAAGAAACCGAAGAGAATGCTTAATTCCACGACCAAAACATCAATTCCCCCGACGGGGATTCACCTCCAAAAACACATGATACCAACATTAAACTCCAAGGGTCTCCTTCTTTTATCATAATTTGATTTATGATGATCTTGTGCTGCCTTCATCCTCTCACGAATCACCTGGACCATCTCTATTTTATTCTGCACTTGTTTCGGTCTGAGAATTGCTGACTCTCCGACCCCAGTCCAGCACAATGGATAATGTCATGGCCGACCATAAAAGGATCCAAATGGCGTCATAACTATGTTGGAGTGGAAACTATTATTTTAGAAAAACTCCACCAAGGTTAAGTGACTCATCCATGAACCTCAAAAGTCAGGAACACAAGAGCGAATGATGTCTTCAAGAGTTAAGATGGTTCGCTCCGTCTGACCATCCGATTGGGGATGAAAAGCAATGTTAAGGTATAGCTGAGAACCGAAAGCATGTTGGAGACCACTCCACGCCCTTGAGGTAAAACAAGGATCTCAATCAGAAATGATCATCCTAGGGACTCCATGAAGTCTCACCACCTTCTCCAGATACTACATCGACAAAACGTCCACTGAGCATGACTCCTTGATTGCTATAAAGTGGGCCGATTTTGTTAAATGATCCACTACAACCCAAATAGCTTCATATCCTCCCGGAGGTCAAGGTAATCCAATAACGAAGTTCATTGAGATGTCCTCAAAATTCCACTGAGGAATCACTAATGGCTGGAGAAGACCACCAAGAACATGGTGTTCTGCCTTCACCTTCTAGAAGACGAAACATTGAGAAACAAACTCTGCAACTGCATGCTTGAGCCCAGGCCACCAAAACTGGATCTTTAATGATCGTTACATCTTTGTCACACCAAGATACACCACTAAAGTAGATCCATGGAACTCTCGGAGAACCGTCTCATGAATCTCCAAGGGAATAAAAATCCTTCCATGATACAACAATCTGTGTTGTTCATCCTCAGAAAAACCATCAGGGGCCCCACCACAAACAACTCAGTCTCTCTGGACCACCACCTCAAGATCCCCAAACTGGGACTCTTCCACCTTCTGCACTAGGGATGACTGCACCGTCATCTGAAAAAGATAGCCTTTAACCCCGAATTCTCCCAAATCAAGATGCAAAGCTGTCAGTTCTTCCATTACTCTCTAGGAATCAACGGATTCACGCAAAACATCACTACTTGACTTTAGACTCAGTGCGTCAGCAACAACATTACCTTTCTAGGTGTATACGATATTTCGAAGTCATATTCATGTAATAACTCCATCCCCTGATGTTTTCATAAGATCAAGTCACTCTGGGAGAAACATACCTCAAAATCTTATGATCAGTGAAAACCCCAAATTGTTCACCAATGATGTAATGTCTCCACAACATCAAAGTAAACACCAAGAATACCAACTCCAGATCATGGGTGGCATAGTTTCGTTCAGGGGGATTCATGCCACGACATGCCTACACCAAATATATTGGAAGGTTCAGCATATTTCTAGGACCTTGCTTATTTAAAATGAAGGAGGGATTATAACCCCCAAAATTTGCCTTCAATTGGTCCTGGAGTGGCGACCAACACCAAGGGTATAAAATCACACATGAAATGGAAGGAATTAACCTTTTTTCTTTTAATAGGATCAGGAGATAAGATAGTGAATCCCACCACACCAAACTGAAGGTAAAAGTAAAGCCAAGAACCACTGCCAATGCATGTTACAAAAGTAAAATCCATAATTTATAAGGAGACTACAAAGAAAAATACCAAAAGGAAAAAAGAAAGCAACTGCAATGACTCGTCAAAAGTTCTGAGCTAATTCTGTCCAGTATGATCCCCTAAGTCCTCCTGGAAACCTGAAAGCAGTTTTATATACATAGGGTGAACATACAAGTATACTCAGTAGGGAAAAACTAAAGACTCTCGTGCATATGTGGGGAGGCATACTAATGCCCTGTGAGAAAAAATATTACCAATAACCTAGCAAGGAAACAAACCACCCAAGCCTCACCAAGGCACACTCCCTAAATAATGCATGTCAAGTGATGTATAGTAATATCACATCGATGTTTGGGTACCCCGTGCCACATTCCCACTAGTTATTGTAGACATCCTATGCATCAGACCAATCCTACCATTCTCATCACAGTCCCACTACCATACCCCACCTGTACACACCTGGGCCACAACCACACATCTAGCCCGCAAAGACCTGGGCCACACCCACTAAGCCACCTTAGACACCTGGGCCACAACTATCACACATAACCACGCCTGCAAACACCTAGGACAGAACAACCACTATCATGCCTGAAGACACCTAGGCCTCATCCCAAAGATTCATGGGAAACCACCATCCCGCACACACCTGGGCCAACCACCACACTACCCTGCCTGAAGATTCTTAGGCTAATAATGGACTTTAGGCCATCACAGCCTGCCTAATGATACATGGGAAATTAGGGAAAGGGAGCAGAAAAGAGCTAATAACCAGCCACTAAGAGAAGTTTTGGGAGAAAAACACCCTCCCCCGTGAAATTGGAGTGTTCAGAACTAGGTGCTCAACTTGGGTGGGGCGCGAATAAGAAACAAAAAAACTAAAAGTATATGTATATTTAACGAGAACTCACCCGATATAGGTTTATCTTCAGCCAGCATATAGAAAACTATTCTTAATATTCATTCATAAGAGAAGAGAACATTACCCATGCCCGAGTCACAACACACACCAAAAAAATTGCCATGTCCAATCCTAGATTTCATGTTCAAAAATAATGTTTAAATATGTTTCTTCACTACTGGGAAACTAACAGCATAAGCACAAACCAAGGGAAAAAGTTATAACCAATAGAAATTTAACCATTCACACCCGGTTCTATTTTAATGTCACAACAACAAAGGTATAAGGGATATCCCTCGAAGTGCGTGAACTATTTAAACCCCCAATATACAGCCCCATGTCCCCAAAAATCCAGGAGCCAATAGTTTCTCAACAATAGACGATCCCACCCCAATTCGTGATACAAACAGAGGATCCCATCCTCACCCACATCACCCCCACAAATCTAATCCCCTATACAAGAAAACCATAAGGTCACCCGTACTGGGATCATGGAGGAAACAACCAAACCATTACCATAAAAACAAGGCAGACTCCACATGAATTCTCAGATTTAAAACATTTAACACTCTCCATGATTTCAATTCCATTGTGCCTAAACCGGGGTTATCGTAGAAAAGGTACACAACCAAAATGCAATCCATTTGAACATCACAAGGGGTAAGAGTTTATTAGTGCACAGATAAGACCACCAACAGACATTATTTTCAGTAGGCATAAGCCCACATATTTTAGAAATCAGTATTCATGAAAGAGGAGAAAACAGAGCAGCATCATTGAACACACCCCTCACCGTCATTTTTTAGAGTCTGTTTTTATCTTAATTAAGGTTTGGATCATCCAATTCAAGAGAAGAAGTATCATACCCACCCCGAAAGATACACAAAAAGGGGAGAATAAGGTGAAACCCCTACCAAGTTGATCAGAGATCAAAGTTCCAACTCCGCTTCAGGAATAAGGCATGCACGACCTTTAGGGAGGGACGTCGGGAACTCCCAGGACGAGCAGACGACTTCATCCTAGGCGCACATCAAGTCTCTGGAAGAAAGGAATTTAGGCTCACCACAGAGAAGAGAGAAGTCTTCCAAAAGGGTAGAAGGGGGAGGATGAACATCTTCTGCAATATATAGATTAAATCTCATTGTTATGGGACTAGAAATTTGAACTCCTTGGATTTCAGATCGTGGTTCTTCCACGCGGTTGGCCGGTTACACATGACTAAGTTAATTATGGGATAAAACGGCCTTGAAATGACTTAGACGGTCAAAATGGCCTAAGAGAGGTGTTATGGGAAAACCTGTAGAAGTAAAACCTGACAAGGCTGGATAACACTGATCAGTCGCGTCGATCGATCGCACCAAAATTTTGAAAATGGAGGGGTCATGAGGGTTTGGACCATTAAATTAGTTACCTCTCAAACAATTCTCATCCTCGAGATTCAAAACCAAGACCGAAGGAAAGAGGGGGGTCTGAACAACCACCCCGAAAGATACCTCTCAGTAGTGAACCTCTCTGACACAAGAACACATTATCCCCTGAACAAACACAAATTCCCTACCGATCCTTTCCCATGAAACAACGCAAAATAAGGTCCAAATCGTCTGGTCTAGTGGGAGAGGGGTCTCCCTTCCTCCATGTTAATATACTATCTGCTTTGGGCGGCACTGACTAGCCCGAACGGGTTTAGGCACTTCCACTTTAATGTGACTTAACTAGGGATCAGGTCCTCACCTCCCCATTCATTATGACACTTCACACATACATCCACATAAAAGGAACTACACATCCATAGTCAACAAGGTAATGTATTACACAGTAAACAAGTAATGATCAAATAGGATAAAACTCAAAACAGATCGGGGTATTAGGCATGCATCTGTGCTTCTCTCTCCCAGGTAATCTCCTCAAGCCCACCATGTCTCCATAACACACGAACCAAGGGAATGGTTCTCTCATGAAGCACCCTCTCCTTATGATACTTGATCATGGTTGGTCATTCTATAAACGTCGTATCCTCTTCCATATCTAACTCTCCCCAATCGATGATGTGGGAGTCGTCGTGTAGATATCGATGAAGCTGGGAAATGTGAAAGACATTGTGAACTTTCTCAAACTGAGGTGGATGAGCCAGCTGATAAGCCACTTCACTGACCTGCCGCAACACTTCGAAGGGTCCGATGAACCTAAGAGAAAGCTTATTTCCCCTACCGAACCTCTGATGTCCACGCCGAGGGGAGACCTTCACGAACATGTGGTCCCTGACCTTCAACTCCATGGGTCTCCTCCTATTATTGGAATATGACTTCTGCCAGTCCTGAGCCACTTTCAACCTCTCTTTTATAAACCGAACCTTCTCGGTCGTGCTCTACACCACCTCCGGGCCAAGAACACCGGCTTCTCCATCCTCAGTCCAGCACACGGGTGAGTGACATGGCCTTCCATATATGTCTTTGAATGGATCCATGCCAATAGTAGAGTGATGGATATTATTGTAGGCAAACTCTACCAGAGGAAAGTGTAGCACCATGATCCCCCAAAGGCTAGAATACATGCCCACAGCATGTCCTCCAAGGTCTGGATGGTGCGCTCTATTTTCCCATCAATTTGAGGGTGTAAAGCAGTTTTAAGAGGTAGCTAGGTGCTAAAAGCATGCTTCATTCCCCTCCAGACTCGTGCGGAAAAACGTGCATCCCTGTCCGAGACTATGGAACTCAGAACTCCATGAAACCGCACTACCTCGTCCACATACTTCCGTGCTAGAGAGTCCACTCAACTCGACTCCTTAATCGCCAGAAAGTGAACTGACATCATCAAGTGGTCCCCCACTACCCAGATGGTGTCACAACCCCCTTGCACCTTGGTTAGTCACGTGACGAAATCTATCGAGATGTCATCCCACTTCCACTCGGGGATATCTAAAGTTTGCAACAACCCACCTGGAACACGGTGTTCAGCCTTTACTGGATGACACACTAGGAAAATGGCCACAAGCTCTGCCAGTGCTCGCTTTAATCCTTGCCACTAGAGCTCTCTCATCAGACCTTGTTACATCTTGAAAACTCTTGGGTGTACTGCTAGGGGTGAGTTTTGGAACTCACTAAGAACCTTGCCATGCCTCACATCTAGAAAAAACATCTTCCCCCGCATAGCATCTGATTTTGACCATCTTTCGTCCACCATTCCAGAGCATCACCCTGCTCAACTTGGTCGTGCATCACTTCACACTCTGGGTCTCCCCACTGAGACTCCCCCACATTCCGCAACAGAGAAGACTTCACTATCATATGATATAGTCCAACTCTACCACTATCCATCCTCGCATCTAGGTTCAAGGCAGCCAACTTCTCCATCGCATTCCAAGAGTCTTTCGACTCTCAGACAACATCCTTATGTGACATCATGCTCAAAGCATCGGTCACTACATTCCATTTTCCTGAAGTGTATGAAATCTCGAATTCATAATCCTAGAGGAATTCTATCCCCCTTCACTATCGTAAGATTAGGACCCACTGGGAGAAGATATACCTCATGCTTTTGTGACCCGTGAAGACCACAAAGTGTTCCCCAATGAGGTAATGCAGCCATAAATTTGGTACGAAAATGACTACTGCACGTTCCAGATCATGGGTGGAATAATTATGCTCATGACGGCATAGCTTCCTAGACCCATAAGAGACCAACCCTTGTCTCCGCATCAACACACATCTGAGGCCTTTCCCTAAAGCATCACATAACACCTCATACGCTGCACCTTGTTCTGGTAGTCTTAGCATTGGGAACTAACCAATTTCTCCTTCAGATAGCTAAAGGATACCTCGCACGGGTCACTCTATATGAAAACCTGGTCCTTCTTGGTCAAGGCTGTTAAAGGGGCAAAAACTCGAGAAAAGTTGGATATGAACCTTCGATAGTAACCTGACAGCCCGAGGAAACTATGAACCTCTGCCACGTTCTTGGGTGCTACCCAAGAAAAAACTTCCTTTAACTTTGATGGGTCCACCTCTACCCCATGTTCGGACACTACGTTCCCAAGGAAGTGTACTTCTCGCGTCTATAACTTGCATTCAGACAACTTCCCATAGAGTTGGTGTTGTCAGAGGACCTCTAAAACCATCCTCATATGCTCTGCATGGTCCTCCTTGGATCTGGAATAGATCCGGATTTTGATGATTAACACAGCTATGAACCGATCCAGGTACTACAGGAAGACAGAGTTCAAAAACCCCATGAACACAACCAGGGTGTTCCTAACACTAGAAGGCATAACTACAAATAAGAAGTTCCCATATCTGCATCTGATGGCCTTCTTTGAGTTTTCGCCCACCTTCACCCTCAACTGGTGATATCCAAACGTAGTTCGATCTTCGAGAACCATCCTGCCCCTTTCAGCTGGTCAAAGAGATCATCTATCCTTGGAAGAGGGTAACAATTCTTGATCGTTACCTGATTCAGCCTACTGTAGTCTATACACAACCTGAGACCACCATCTTCCTTCATTACGAACAAGATTGGAGCACCCCACAGTGACACACTCGGTCGAACATAACCCCTCTTCATCAGGTCTTCAATCTGAATCTGCAACTCCCGTAACTCTGAAGATGTCATCCGGTAGAGAGCCATCAAAATCGGATGAGCACCAGGCTGCAAGTCTATCCCCAAATCGTTATCACGTTATGGGGGTAGAGTCATCACCTCTTCAGGGAAGACATCCATAAACTCACAGACGATCCCTAGTACTTCCACCATCTCAGCATCCACTAACTCTATTGATAGCTCAGCTAACAAGGAGAAGAGGGGTTCCCCTTTCCTCATGCCCTTCTTGCCACTCCATTCGCCGGTAAAAGTTTCACGTCAACCACCCAAGTCTGAGAACACAACCCTTCCTCAGAAGCAGTCGATGATGGAACACACAGAGAAAAACTAGTCGATGCCTAGGATGACATCGTATGGTTGTATCTGTAGTATTAGTATATCTCTGACCGACTGATGTGGCCTTATCATTGGTGTGCATCCTTTAAAAACATATAAAAATTCGGTTTGACCTCAGACTATAGTGCTTAGCACCAGGGGAACTGGAAATCTCTCGGCGTCTAGGCTCAGAGCATGGGCCATACCGGGTGCAACAAAAGAGTACAAATCTCTGGTATCGAACAAGGCCTAAGAAAGGGTACAGAACAAACTGATCGTACCCCGTACAACCTCTGGTCCCGCTCGAACTATTGTCTCTGCAACGTGCAACTATCCATGCCCAACTCCTCTGCCCCTCGACTGTCAGACGCCTCCCTGACCACTCCCTAGTCGGGGTCCCAATGTAGCACCCTGAGGTCGGCCACCCCCTGCAACGTCTTCCCTCAGAGGAGCGGGAGCACGCTGCCCCTACTGCTGCTACTGGAAGGGACTAGCTGGAAGCTGCTATTGAGGCGTGTGTTGGGCCTGTCCGCTACTACCGTACTGAAATCGGTCCAGGAAGTGATTCTAGAGATGTCCACAACTCCCACAGACGAAAGACCTCGGTCATAGGCCTGAAGGGAAAGTGCGAGGACTGAGGGACCGGAACTGGAAATGTTGTGGCCCTCTCCCTTCTTGTCAGAACCTAGAGGGAACTGATGCTGGAGGTATGGTGCTGACGGCCTTTCCTTTTGATAGGCCTAGATAAATCCCCTATAGCGACACACCTCCCATCGTGTGTGTCCTCTCAACCACCTCTACCTTCTTCTATACCTCCAATTATGTCGGCAAGGTGAAGGGGGTAACAACGTACTGGAGGGAGGGTCGAATCTCCTCCTCTAAACATCTCGCCCAAGACTCCTCATCTGTAAAGTGGTCCGGGGAAAAGTGGAGGAGGTCCTTGAACTTGATCCCCAGATCCCTTACCGACATGCTCCCCTGATGGAGGGAGAGTTGCTTATGCCTCTTCTCTGTCTTCATCATAGAAGAGAGGAATTACGCCTGTAACTCCTTCTTGATATCACCCAATGCCACCTCAGCCTCTCTCCTCTCCCCCACGTAGAGCGTCCACCACTAACACATAGCTCCCCGCATCTTGTTGACTGCCGGAGGAACCCAGTACTCATTCGGCACCCGGATCATGCTGAAGGCTATCACCAGCTCCTCTAGCCAGCCCTTCGCCTTCATGTCAGAGGTGCTGCCCTAGTACTTCTTGAGGGTCTGTCGATGGAAGGCTCGAAGAATATTCTACCACTGGTCATCCTCCTCCTCTCGATTAGCCCTCTGCTGATTGTCCAAGTCAGCCTCCTGGGCCTTGATCTCCCGTACAACTCATTGGTCGCCTCCCAGGTGCCATTGCTGCATGGTAATCAATGAATTCCTAAGCCCGTGTAGTGCAAAATATTATTCTTAAAACTTCTTTAAACTTCTTATTTATTTAAAATTCCCCAAAACACCCTAGAAACCTGAGAACACAAGTCATTATGATGCATGTACCTTTCCTAGGGTCTCTACCCTACTACCAACGTGGCCTCAAATGGTCATTCGGTAGGTCCAGAGTCCTCGCATCAGATCATGGGGGGCCCTAAAATCTCGTGTCCTGCCCGGTCTTCCCTAATCTAGTTCACGCACCAGGGTCACCCAACACCATTTCCCTACCATCCCATGCAATACTCACTAAGACTAACTCCATACTCTATCTAATCTCTCAACCATCACCTTTTATACCATTCTTTCATGACCCGCCTTCACCAAAAAGGAGGGAATGGTCAACATATTGTCATGCCCTTCTTTCTTTATGTTTAATGAGAGATAATGACCCCTGAAACATGCCTTCAATAGGTCCCAGAGTGGCGACCAACACCAATGGTATATAATAACACACTAAATGGAAGGCATTACCCTTTTTTTCTTTTAATAGGACCGAGAGATAAGATAGTGAATAATCCCACAACACCAAACTGAAGGTAAAAGTAAAGCCAGGAACCATTCGCAATGCATGTTACAAAAGTAAAATCGACAATTTATAAGGAGAATACAAAGCAAAATACCAAATGGAAAAATAACAGCAAATGCAAAGATCTGTCGCAAGGTCTGAGCTAGTACGGTCCAGCATAATCCTCTAAGTCCTCCTAGAAACCTGAAAGAATTTTTATATACATAGGGTGTTCATACACATATACTTAGTTGGGAAAAACCAAAGAATCTTGTGAAAAAGTGGGATGTCATACTGATTCTCTTTGAGAAAAGAGATAACCAAGCACATAGCAATGAAACTAACCACCCAAGCCTCACCAAGGCACACTCCCCAAATAACTCATGTCAAGTAATGTATAGTAATAACACATCGATGTTTGGGTACCCCACGCCACTTTCCCACTGGTTATTGAAGAAATCCTGTGCATCGGACCAATCTCACCATTCTCATCACAGTCCCACTGTCATTCCCCACCTGCACACACCTGGGAAACAACCACACATCCCACCCACAAACACCTAGGCCAGAACCGCTAACCCGCATGCAGACACCTCAGTAACAACTTCCACACGTAACCACGCCTACAAACCCCTAGGCTAGAACAACAACTGCCATGCCTGAAGACTCCTAGGCCTCATCCCAAAGATACATGGGAAACCACCTACTCGCACACACTGGGCCAACCACCACACTACCCTACCCGAAGATTCATGGGATAATAATGGACTTCAGGCCATCACCGCCTGCCTAAGGATACTTGGGCTATCCCGGAAAGGGAGCAGAAATGAGCTAATAACAGGACACTAATAGAAGTGTTGGAAAAAATACCATCCCCCATTAAATTGGGGTGTTCGGTACTAATTTATCAACTTGGGTGGGGCACGAATAAGAAAAAAACTACAAGTATATGTATAGGTAAAAAGAACTCACCCGATCTAGGTTTTTCTTCAGCCAGCCTAAAGAACACTATCCTTACTATTCATTCATAAGGGAAAAAACAGCACCCATTCCTGAGTCACAAATCACACAAAACCAAATCCTCATGTCCCATCCTTGCTTTATTATTCAGCAATAATGTTTAAATATGTTTCTTCACTACTGGGCAACTAACAACATAAGAAAAAACCAAGGAAAAAAGTTATAGCCAACAACAATTTTAGCTTTCACACCCAATTCAATTTCAATGATACAACAACAAAGGGATAACGGAGATCCCTCCAAGTACTGGAACCAATGGAAACCCCAAGATACATCCCCATGTCCCCAAAATTCCAGGATCCAATGATTTCTCAACAACATAGGATCCCACCCCAATTCGTGATACAAACAGAGGATCCCATCCTCTCCCACATCACCCCCAACAATCTAAGACCCTATCCAAGAAAACCATATGGTCACCCGTACTCGGTCCATAAAGGAAACAACCAAAACAATACCACCAACACAAGGCAGACTCAATATGTATTCTCAGATTTAAAATATTTAACACACTCCATGATTCAAATTCCTCTGGGCTTAAACCAGGCTTCTCATAGAAAAGGTTCAAAACCAAAATAAAACCAAAATACATTCCATTTAAACATCACAAGGGTTAAGGGTTAATTAGTGAATAGAGAAGACCACTAACAACCATGATTTTTAGTAGGCGTAAGACCGCACATTTCAGAAATCAGTATTCATGAAAGAGGAGAAAACAGAGCAGCATCATTGAACACACCCCTCCCATTCATTCATTAGAGTTTGTTTATTATCTTCATTAAAGTTTGGTTCATCCAATTCTACAGAAGCAATTGCGTAACCACCCTGCAAGATACACAAAAAGTATAGACGAAGGTGAAACCCCTACCTGGTTTATCAAAGATTGAAGTTCCAACTCCACGTGAGGAATAGGGGATGTGCGGCCTACAGGGGAGGGAAGTGAGGAACTCCAAGGATGAGCAATCGAATTCATCCTACGCACACCACAAGTATTTGGAAAAAAGGACTTCAAGCGCACTATGGATAAGAGAGAAGTCAGCCAAAAGGGAAGAAGGGGGAGGAGGAACATTTTTTTTGATATATATATAAAATCCCATTGTTACGGGATAAGAAATTTGAACACCTTGGAAGTAGGATTTTGGTTCTTCCACACAGTTGGGTGGTTACACAAGACTGAATTAATTATCGGTTTAAAATACCCTTGAAATGACTTAGAAGGTCAAAAGGCCTAAGAGAGGTGTTACGGGAAAAACTATAGAAGTATAACCAGACAGGGCTGGATAACACCGATCGGTCACACCGAAATTTGGAAAAGGGGGGGGGGGGTGATGAGGGCCTAGACCACTACAATGCAACTATCGAGATGCATATGAAATAGCTGACCTCTGCTGCTTGAGGACACAACCTAACTCTTGATGTGAAGCATCATAGAAAAAATCAAACTGGACTCTCTCACCTGGAAGACAAAGGACTGGAGCACTTAATATATTATCCTTTTGATACATGAAATCATCCTATCACTGATCAGTCCATTTGAAAGTCTGATCCTTCCTGGTCAAAGATATCAGAGGATTCGCATCCCATGAGAAATTGGCTACAAACCTCCTGTAGTATCCTGCGAGACCATGAAAACATCGCACCTCTAAAACTGTCTTGGGGGTTGTCCAAGACACAACTGCTTATATCATCAATGGATCCACAGCAACTCCCTGTTGGGACACAATATTCCCAAAGAAATAGATATCACCATCCCAAAACTCACACTTTGATAACTTCCCAAACAGCTGATGTTAGCGAAAAACTCCCAAAACGGCTCCTAGATGAACTGTATGCTCCTCTTCAGATGTGGAGTACTCAAGGATGTTGTTGATGAAAACTACCATGAACATGTCCAGGAACTCACGGAACATATCATTCATCAATCCCATGAATACAGCTGGTGCATTCGTCACACCAAACGGCATTACGACGAACTCATATTTCCCATGACGACAATGGAAAGAAGTATTCGGGATATCCACAAACTTAACATGCATCTAATTATATCCTGATCGCAAGTCGATCTTTGAGAACCAACATGCACCCTTCAGTTGATCGAATAAATCATCAATCCGCGGACGTGGATAGCGATTCTTTATTTTCACTTTGTTTAACCGACGATAAACAACACATAACCGCAAACTTCCACCGGCCTTCTTCCCAATCAAAACTGGTGTATCACCCCGAGCTTCCACGATACACTTCTCTTTCAATAATTCAATAGCTTGCATTGTACGCAAGTTCGAGATTATAACACACCACGACTAATCAAAATAGGTGTTATGAATAGTAATACCAACTTTTTAAAATTATAAAAAATTTATATTTCAAAATGGACTTCATTTTTGTCTTTGTAATATCGAAATTAGCCAATGTTGAATTTTTTGTATTTTTCTGAAAACTTCCAATTTTCTATGAATTGTGAAAAATACTTAAAATGAACTTTTTAAATAAAAATAATTTATAGTGATAAATTATAATATTGATTGGTTTTAATGTATAAGTAGAATATATTTGTACCATTTTATCCAATGGTGATCATTAGAAATAAATTCCCTTTGAAATTGGACATAAACAATTGTCAATCTTTTGATATATATTGTTTCTTAAAAACACGCTATTTGTTGTGACAGTGGGAATTATTTATAAAATTAATTAAGGAAACTTATATGTTTGGAATTTTTTAAAATAGACATCATTTTTGAATTCAGAAGGTCAATTATAGCTTAGGGTGAAATTTTGGAATTGTTCTGAAAAACATCAATTTTTGATGAATAGTGAAACCACTAAGTGGTAGTTAGAAAACTGATTTTTTGTTTAAATGAAACATTACCACTTCTATGATTTGATTTTCAAAAATCGGACAAACATGGTTGTCATTAGGAAGTAAAATGTGGTTCAATGGGATTAAAATAATTTTTGGTGAATAGTAACTTTTAAGTTTAATTACTCGCGATTAAAGATAATTAGTGAAATTTAAGGTAAAAATGATATTATAAAAATATGAAATGACCTTTACACTTGTCCTAAAACTATAGTATGAGTCATGGCGGACCAAGAAAATACATTGGTCAACTTGGGGAGCCCATGGAGCCACTTTGGTAGGAAAATGACATAAATAACTTTTATTTAAAGTTAAAATAAAAATGCCACAAACATAAGTTGTTTTACAAAAAAAATATGTAAATGGGGTTATAAAAGTCATATTTTTGACAATAAATATTAATTAGAATGATAAAAAGATTTCCTACATCATGATAATTTTTTTATAATTTTTAGACATTAAATAAATTAAATTATTTATGACACTATGATGATTCCGTGATTACCTCATTAATTAATGATTTAAATAAAATTTTAGGATATTGTACAATCTAAGGCATACAATAGTAAAAAACCTATTAGATGAGATTATTTCGAACCCTTATCACCTTAGCCTAGAAATATATCATTTTGGGACCTTTAGAATTTGAAAAGCATTTCATAATAATGTAACATTTCAATCGTTCCAAGAGTGCCTCTCCTCTACTCTTATAAAAGGCCCCCACCTCTACCACCTTATTCACACATTCAAGCCATTTGGCTCGGCCAAACTCTGCCCAAATACTCTCCCAACAAATCTCTATTACTCCTAGGAGCCTCAATTTGGTCATAACTCTTCCCAAGGAAGCCATTGTCTCAAATCAAAAGAGTTACCCGATTTTAAGGTAATGTATTCGCTTATGTTATTTTGTTTTATTTTTCTTATACAACCACCTAAACTATTTTTATTCATTTATTTTTTTACAAAACCAGTATCCTCAATACACTAGTATGTTTTTATAACATGTATTTGAGCTACACTTACACACACATACATCTAATGGTTAAAGAACAAACTATTTCTGTGGATGCAGAATTTCTACCTCACAAAATGATGATTGTTCAACACTCATATAACACCTTCAAAGGTGGCCATTAAGATGTCACTATAATTATAAATAATATATAATATGTTTATGTTTTACTTAAGGTTCTTTATTTTTCATTTATGTCATACCTTTATTGTTTCCATTATGGGTAAACGCGATATTTTCATTTTAGGAAGTGCGGACTACCGCCCCCTCAAAGTAATTTGAATCATTAATGCCATATGTGGGATGTATAAAGGATGGATTAAATGATATTATATATTATATTATACAGGAATTATAATATACCTTTATATCATTATGATTTCATTAAATACGAATTAGAAATGAATGTAGCGTTCATGCGTACGTACGGCTTACCGTCTCCATGAACGGTGCATTTCATTTCTTAACTCTAAACGTTATGGAATACTATAAATGCATGTATATACTGGATATATATGAGATATATGATATCTATATCATGAATATAATTCTGGATATTATGGATATTTTACCACATGAACAACTTGTAATTATAAGATGTTTATTTTTGACTCAAGTACCAACGATCGACAAAACGACCATTATTAACTTAAATAATTACATAATGTTCATAACATGGTAATAAGTGATATCAAAGGAATAAATAACATTAAAAAGGTTCTTAAGAAATTATAAATTAACTCTAGTTTATTATTCATGAGGTTAAAGGATGGTCGAGTCAAGACAGGACGCAAGGTAATGGAACTTCTTAACCCAATTTCCATTCTTTGGGTTAATCTCCTACTTTCAAATTACGTCATGATATTATTATTTACTATCTTGTATTTGTACGTTATTTATGTGTAATTATAGTGATTACAAATAATATATCTATTTTATTTAAAAAAATGATCTTTGTATGGGACTTCGTCTCAATCTCCTTTCAATGAGGCATATTTTGTTTTATACACAACCTTCTTTTATACGGTGTATAAACCCCTTTGATTTTTACATTTATTCAAAGGAATATTTTTATACGAAGTGTTTACTAAACGAAAAAGAGAATGTTTTTGTCGTACGTATGCAGCAACAATGACTTCTCTGCCACCGTGACCATTATTTGAGTTTCGGCTTCCTCTACAAGCCATACCATTTTTTTAAAATAAAAATAAATACCATGTTTTACTTTTCTTTTATTTTCGTATTGAAAATGGTTTTGAAAGTGTTTTTATTATATCAATGTGTTGTATTGATATCTTGAGATTGAAATGTGGAAATGTTTTGTTTCCTTTATGCATGTTTTATGTGATACGATTATGTTATGGTTTATGTTATGTTTAAACCTGTTCATATGAGGAATGCATTGGACTTAATAAGTGACGGGTGGAGCCCGCTATAGCTCCTCGATGCATCGGCAGGTCTCATGAGACAAAATAGTGTCTTGGAATGAGGCCTTGACAAAATCTTATTTGTGGTCTTGGCACGAGGCCTTGGCTGCGTGGTTATGATAGTCTGACATTATGCATTCCATCATTATGAAAGTGGTTATTGATAATGCATGTGATTATTCGACCAGTAGAATATCCATGTGAAGAATTAAATGCCATTATCTCATTTTACTTTTTCCATAGTATGTTGAAGTTCAAGTTTAAAAGGCTTTTGTTTTAGTTATACATTGCCTTAAATGTTTATGTTTATTGATGAAAGCTTCCACTATATTGTTATCCTTACTGAGAATCTGAGCTCTCCCCTTTCAATGTTTCAATATTTTCCAAGATGTGAAGAAGTATATAATGAATGACATGCAGGGATAGTTAGAAGAGGATATGAGTGTGGACTACGAAGACTTTTTTATTAGTTTTTCGCTTTATGATGTAATGTAACATTTATGAATGTATCTAGTGTTTCCAAGGCTACTAAACTAATCGGTCATTCGAGACTTGATCATTTGTGATCATGTCAATGTTATGAAGTAATGCACCGACTCTGGGTAACTGGGTTCGGGGCGTTACAGTTGGTATCAGAGGCAGTTTAGTACTAACCTTGGAAACTAGATTTAGATAAACTCTAATTAGGGCACATAGCTCGATGATAGAATTTAAGGATTAGTATAGAAGAACTTCCTAGAATTTTGGTATTATAGAGCATTTTTGAGTTTTCTGAGAAATACATCCATGTATGGATACGAGCCGGTAGAGGCGGCTCTGGTACAGATGTACATAGGGGTAAAACCCAAAAAACACCGCTTTGAGCTAGACTCGAATGGGAACTGGTGCACGATAACGGGCCTTGCTGCACTCTTGGTTACGACACTCCTGGGGGATATGCTTAGGATAATTCTCATTTTCTTTACATACCACTATGAAGGGTAATGAGTATAAACTTCCTCAAAGAAAACTTTTTTTTTATGATTATGGATTATATCCATAAATATTTCAATTAGTGTTAAGTCTTTTACAAGTATGGAATTATGTATTTTGATTCATAAACTAATCTAGTTCATGCCATTGTATAGAAATGGTTCCTAGTGGAAGGAATGGAAACCGTATCAATGCACGCACTCCGTGTAGGGATTCCCCTCCTGCTCAAGATAAATATTGTGGATCTGGAGATACAGCTGGTGATGAGCAACTTATTACCATACTGGGACAACTCACTCGGGTTATGGATAATAACCTTACTCGTATGGAGCACCATGATCCGCAAAGTGGAGGATCAATGATAGACCACTTCATGAAGAAACAACCACCAAAATTTAATGGGGTTACAAATCCATTAGTAGCTGAGAAATGGATAAACTCATTAGAGAAAATATTACATGCCTTGGGGAGTAGCGAAAGGGAGATGGTTGTCATGGAAGTCTACCGCCTCATTGGAGATGCCGATCAATGGTGGTCATTGATTCAAAACACAAAGGAAGATGATGAAGTATAAAATATGGAATGGTGGTAGTTCAAAGATCTTTTCCTAGAAAAATAATATCCTCGAGACCATCGAGCAGATATGGAATGACAATTTTTGATTCTGAGACAAAAGGAGGATGAGAATGTCGCAAAGTATGAGGCCAACTTTACAAGGATAGAGAGGCATGCTGCAAATTATATATGTAACCCATGAAGTAAGATTGGTCATTTCTTTGACGGGTTAAAACCATTTCTTCTTCGAGCATTAGTCTCACAAACCTTCTCGTCGTATGAAGACATTGTCTCATGTGCTATCAAGACAAAAAAGGAATTCTCTAAATCTTATGACAATAAAGTAAAACAAGAGAAGAAGAGAACGGTGGAACAAGAGACAGATAAAGGGAAAAAGGGAAAGAAGGATTTTCCATTATGTGATAATTATGGGAAGAATAACCCTGGTACTTGCCTAAAAGGAATGGGATTTTGTTATAAATGTGGAGAAAAAGGTCACCTGGCACGTGATTGCAAGGGAAAGAAAGAGGCTATCAATGTTGAATGCTACAATTATAGAGAAATGGGTCATTATGAAAATGAATGTCCTAAGCGTCAGGGATAATTACCTCAGAAAAGGCCAAGGGATCAAGTCCAATCATATGTTGTGACTACAGTTGAAGAGGAATAATTAATGTATTGGTGCTTTTGGACTCATGGATTATATTCTGGTTATTAGAATAATGTGATATATATTTAAGGATTGTATCGACGTACTTGTTGTTTCAGTAAGGTTTTAATATGATGAAAGTAATCATATTTTTAGTATGTGACAATTAGAGAAACTTTACATTGTTTGGGGAATATGATAAATTGATTTTGGAATTAAGAGACCTTTTAGAGGAAGTTTGGACAGAGGTATTTTGGATAACTATAAAGGTTGGGATGGATTAATATGAACTTTGAATTGTAACAGCCCAAGATTTTACGCTACACCAAAAGGAGCTTGCACAACACGCATCCTTGACTTGCCTTGCATTACACGCAATCGCGACCTTCCTCGATAGCGTGTGTAATACGCAATACCGAGTTTCACTAAACAACGATATGCTATTAAAATATTATTAAAACTACCCGTTATGAATAGTAATAACCACTTTTTAAAATTCTATAAATCTTATTTTTCAAAATGAACTTCATTTTTGGATTCGGAGTATCGAATTTAGCCTAAGGTGAAATTTTGGTACTTTTCGGATAACTTTCATATTCTGATGAATAGTGAAAATTACTAAATTATAATTAAAAACAACTTTTTTAATCGAAATAATTAATAGTGATAAATCATTAATTTGAGTGGTTTTAAAGTGTATTTAGAATATATTTTTACAATTTAATACAATGTTGGTCATTGGATGTAATTGCACATTTAAACCAGACATAAACAAGTGTCAATCTTTTGATAGATATTGTTTCTTAAAAACACGCTATTTGTTTTAACAGCGGGATTGAATTATAAAATTAATTAATGCAACTTTCATGTTATGAATTTGGTAAAATAGACTTCATTTTTGAATTCGGAATATGAAATATAGCTTGGGATGAAATTTTGGCATTATTCTGAAAAACATCAATTTTTGATGAATAGTGAAACTACTAAGTGGTAGGTTAAAAACTGAATTTTGCATAAAACTTAATTTTACCGCTTCTGTGAATGGAATTTCAAAAATTCGAGAGACACGGTTAATATCAAGGACTAAAATGTGGTTCAATGAGATGAAAATAATTTTTTGGTGAATAGTAACTTTTTACTTTTTTTACCGCGATTAATAGTAAATAGGGTAACTAAGGGTAAATATGATATCACTATTACCCTAACACATGTCCTAATTCTATTGGACAAGTGTAATTCGACCAAAAACAAACTTAGGAATAAAATATGACCATTTAGGCCCACTTGGATTATATTAGGACATTTATTATTAATTTATTTAAAGAAGGGTCAAAATAGTTAAAATCAAAGTTTAATAAGTAAATAATTTTTAATATGGGGTTATACATAAGATAAATTCGATTGTAAATATTCATTAGAAATCTAAAAGGATTTCCTACATGATGGTATTTTATTTGTAATTTTTAGACATCAAATAATTTAATTTATTTATGACACAACGATGATGCAGTAATTATCTTTTTAATGAAATATTGACATAATTGATGTTATAAGCACCAAAATAAATGTAATTTGAGATTTTTTATGAATTCCACTACTTTTCTAGGTTACTATGATATATTAATGTTGATTTAATCAACTTGTTTCGAACATTTAATTCTGTTATGACTTTCACAAAAATCATATATCAAATAGTGTCAAAATTGACACAAAATAGTTTTTAAATCAAATATTATATTACTAATTGTTATTTTATTCCTAAAAATCTAAGGATCGGCCAAATGACTTAGATAAGAATATATATATTAATAATAAATAATTTGGGGTTCTTTTGGCATGTTATAGTAAGTGTATTAACCATATAGTGAAAGAAAACAAAAAGACACGGTAAAAGTTAAATTATTTAACTTAGAGTTAAATCTAATTGATAAGGTTTAAAATAATATCCAAACATGTCTAAATTTGATTGGTTGATGAGATTACAACCCTATCTCATCTAATCTTCGAATATGAGTCATTTTTGGAGTTTTTTAAGTGGGGTTAGATTTATTATAAATTAATATTTTTAAGAATTCCTAAGGTGCCCCTCTCCTCCCCTATAAAAGGACACCTCCCCCCCCTCCTCCTCACACCAATTTGAGCACTCAAGCTCGGCCAACCCCTGCCAGAATCTCTTCTCCACTTCCCTAGAAACATCCTAGAGGTTCTGGTCTTACTCAAAGACCAATTTTAGTTCCCTAAGAGGAGGTCTCCAAAAGGCGCTTCAAAGAAGAGGTAATTACCGTTACCAATTCTTTCATCTTTATTTCTTCTTCCACTTATTCTTCTTAGGTTGTTTCATTATGAATTAATAACATCAGTATCACTCATATACTGATATTTTATTATAATTATGAAACAACCCTATTTCACCATCTATCCATCCTACAGAAAAAGAAATCACCGCGCGTGCGTACGTACGGAATACCGTCTCCACGCCGTGGTGTAATCTATTTTCCACCACCACCTTACATGGATGGGTATAATGGTGTAAATAATAACTATACATAGTTATTACAACATCATATTGATTCTGATATATTGTATAATCCACTCCAATTCAATTCAATATTTATAGAAATGATATCATCGCTCGTGCATACGTACGGACTACCGTCTCCACGACGCGATGAGATTCATTCTCCATGTTAACCATTTAAGAATGATTATAATGTATATATAAGAAATAATAATGAAATATATGACATTATAAAGCTACTGGATTTATGTATATATATACATATGTATGTAATCTACTTACTTCCATTTCAAGACAATAAGGAAAGGAAAACAGCGTTCATGCGTACGTACGGACTACCGTCTCCATGAACGGTGTTTTTCATTTTATTTATCTACCTATTATATATATATATATATACTGAATATATATGATATATAAATCATATTTTATATTCTGGAAGTAAGTAAATCATGATATAAGTAATAATGATGTCAAGAACAACAAGTCAAAACACCTACGATAAATGAAACGATTTTACCCAAAACGCTTCGTTAACATGGAGTTTACAAAAGAACGGGTAATATAATGTCATAAGTGAACCATATATGATATCATAACAATGAATATGATTCTGTAATAAGTCAATAACATGATTTAAATCATTATACAGGAGGTTCGGACACTTACAAAGCAAGTCGGACCTAAGGTAAGGGAAATATCACAATCTCATTTTTATCCGAGATTGTTTATTCGTAAGTATTTAATGGGGATTATTTTATCATCCACACCCATGTTTCCTCCAACTACAATGGTTTAAATCCAATTTTACCCTTTGGTTAGTTTTTAGTAAAAGATATGAAAGAAATCTTTTGTCGTTTATCGTACGAGGTACATTTTGACTATTTCGACAAAAGTACAAAGAATGTTTTTTTTAACTTATACGGCACGAACGGATTTCTACTGTTTTATAAAGCCTTATTTTCATGAAGCTTCCTCTAAAATATTTCATGACTATTTTCAATAAAATCTCTTTCTTTTAAAATTGCATGATGTTTTGTGAAAAGAAATTGATTTTGAAGAAGAAAGGATATTTTCCTCAAGAATTCAATTCAAGTGTTTTATCAAAATTATTTTCCATCTAAGATAATAAAGGGTTCTGTTTCTATCCATATTTTACATTGATTTGACTATGTTGAGATGGAATTATGTTTATGAATTCCTTTATCTTATATGAATTGATTTATGATGTCATGATGTTTCAAGAATCCCATTTTTATTACATGGGTTATGCGATGATGTATGATTTATGATTTTGTGGCACACATAAGAAAGGATTCATTAAGAGATGGGTGGGACCTATATCTCCCTCCAATGCATTGGGTAAAGATTTTATATCTCATGAGATAGACATGGCTGGAATGGTAGGTTATACCGGTTCAGTGAAACGGGACTGAAACGAGGATTACTCGATTCAGAAAGGGACTTTGTCCACTAAGATAGTCTTGGCAATGAGTCTTGACTAACAAGAAATGATTCTCTATGATTATGTGTGTATTCCACAAAGTTCCATGTTTTATGTTATGATTATTGTGATTACATTTCACTGCCATGATTTATCCCATGTTATGAAATTATGCTCTCTTTTGCAGGTTATGATTTCCAAAATGTTATGTTCTTATGAATATGATGTGATTGATATTTCTTTTGTTTACCCTTACTGAGCATTTGAGCTCACCCTTTTATGTTTTCTTTTCCCCAGGATATAAAGAAAGGTTTTAGGTAAAAAAAATGAAGATCTTTATGGGAGATGTTGAAGATCTTTCACCACGATTAGAAGATTATAGCCCGAGTTTCCAAAGACACTAAACTATTACGATCCTTGTGTGTGTGTTTTTGTTATGTACTAAGTATTCCGCAAAAGTAATGTAATGTCCATGTACGTCAGGCTTCGGGTCTCTACAGTTGGTATCAGAGGAAAGGTTTAGTCAACCTTTGGAAACTAGGATGCGAAAACGTTAGTGAGATCCCTAGAGATATTTCTAAGGTATGTCTAGGGATGTCTCTAAGGTTAAGTATACGTATAGGTTATAGTAATATAATTACGCTAACGATCATAGAATTAAACCTAAGATGTTGGATATTGAAGGTAATCCCCCTTTATTATGTTGTTTTCCCTAGAATGATTTTTGCCTCTCACGCTATTCTTTTTGGGTTTTAGAAAATGGCTGGAAACAAGGTGATTCACGATAATGGAGGAAATGATGGACAATGGAATGATATTCTTTATGAGCAACCAAATGAAATGGGATTTGGAAGTCCAAAAATCATTATTATGCCGAATCAGCAATCTCATAATATGATCAATAAAGTAAAATTTGGTAAGTTTCCTGACTCGGCTAATAAGAGAAAGATGGAGTTTCATGATGATCATAGAGGAAAGAAAGTTCAATTTCCCCTATGTAAATCATGTGGGAAGAGGCATCAAGGAGAATGTTTCAAAGGAACTGGAAGATGCTTTGGGTGTGGAAAAGAAGGACACAAAGCCAGTAAGTGCAAAGGAAAAGGTTCAGTTAATACCAGGGATGAGGATAATGGTATTGTTACGACATCAAAAATGGTTAAGTGTTTTAAATGTGGAATGTATGGGCATTATGCAAACAAATTCCCTAAGGGAAAGACTCATGAAGAGAATCAGTATGGTCATATGGGAAGTATTTATGTGGATGATGATGAAGAGACTACCAATGGTATGTGAGATGAAAGAATTGTTGAAGCTCGGTCAATGGTTTAAGAATGTAGTGGAATGATTATATGTTTATCATGTGTAATGTTGTATAAGTAATCTCATGGTACTATGGAATAAAGAGACATGTAAGGATTGTAACATTGTTGTCTGATTAATGTTACCAGTATCCATGAAAGGTTATTCAGATATTTTTGGAATGAAGATGATATGCGCATAATGAAGGGATAAGGGGAAAACGAAATGTTTGACAGTATTCATGAGCTCATGATTGATATAAGGACTAAGTGATATCATGGTTTGAGTATATAGAATTTTGAGGATTTTGGTAACTTTTAACAGCACTCATTTTTTCACTAAGGTATTCAAGAGAATACACGATTAAGGACTTTGAATGTTTGGAATGTGACCAACAAGACATATCTTATGATATGTGGGGATCAACGACAGTATTAAATCTCTGGTAATCGTTGTCACTATATTATGAGAGGGGACTACAGTATTATGTATAAGCCTAAAGATTAGACTGGATTATGTTGGACATAAGTTAGTATTGTTTAAGGATAGAAGTTTTTTTTCGATATTATTGATGGGATGTTATAGTAACGTAGTTCTAGAAAAAGGGACAACCTGCAGGACGGGCGACAGCCCATCGCTTCGGACAAGGCTGTAGGAATCGAACCCACAACCGAAGTGCGACTGGCCTTTATCGCCTACCACTGACCTACAGGAAGTCCCTGTTTAGTAGAAACTAGTTTTATTATATTAAGCAGTATGATATATGAAGTATAAGTCCATTTTAGGAACCATATGTGATTAATCTCACTATAGAATGACTTATGTATATTTAATAACTTTTTCTAACCTTTTGTTTGAGACAGATGGAATGACCCATCATTCTATCACATAATCTGCTAACACTTCACAAATAACAAATTCAACTTCATTTATTTAAGAGATGAAGTAGAAATTGTTCAAGGCACGAACAAAAGTGAGATTGTACCAAAATAAAGTAAGTATTTATTCTAAGAAAATTTTCAACTTTAGGGAAATGATCTTGAAAACCAAAAATGTTGTCCTAGTGATCTTATACCTGATGAATCAGATGGTACCTTATATCATCACAAATCTATGGATTTGTGATTACTGGCTTTTCCATAGCCATGTTCTCTACCACTCTCCATTAGAACATGATGGTTAGATTTCTCTTCCATATCCATATTTTCACCTATGTGGAAACCCAGTGATTAGTTTATTTGGGTAATCGTTACATTTCATACTTTCGTTTTTAAAGCCATGTTTTGGTATTCCTTTTTACGATGTGGGTTTCTATTAAAGAAACTTTCGAATAGTAAACCATTTATAACCCCGACGAATTTCGAGGGCAAAATTCATTTTAAGGGGGGTAGAATGTAACAGCCCAAGATTTTACGCTACACCAAAAGGAGCTTGCACAACACGCATCCTTCACTTGCCTTGAATTACACGCAATCGCGACCTTCCTCGATAGCGTGTGTAATACGCAATACCGAGTTTCACTAAACAACGATATGCTATTAAAATATTATTAAAACTACCCGTTATGAATAGTAATAACCACTTTTTAAAATTATATAAATCTTATTTTTCAAAATGAACTTCATTTTTGGATTCGGAGTATCGAATTTAGCCTAGGGTGAAATTTTGGTACTTTTCGGATAACTTTCATATTCCGATGAATAGTGAAAATTACTAAATTATAATTAAAAACAACTTTTTTAATCGAAATAATTAATAGTGATAAATCATTAATTTGAGTGGTTTTAAAGTGTATTTAGAATATATTTTTACAATTTAATACAATGTTGGTCATTGGATGTAATTGCACATTTAAACCAGACATAAACAAGTGTCAATCTTTTGATAGATATTGTTTCTTAAAAACACGCTATTTGTTTTAACAGCGGGATTTAATTTTAAAATTAATTAATGCAACTTTTATGTTATGAATTTGGTAAAATAGGCTTCATTTTTGAATTTGGAATATGAAATATAGCTTGGGATGAAATTTTGGCATTATTCTGAAAAACATCAATTTTTGATGAATAGTGAAACTACTAAGTGGTAGGTTAAAAACTGAATTTTGCATAAAACTTAATTTCACCGCTTCTGTGAATGGAATTTCAAAAATCCGAGAGACACGGTTAATATCAAGGACTAAAATGTGGTTCAATGAGATGAAAATAATTTTTTGGTGAATAGTAACTTTTTACTTTTTTTACCGCGGTTAATAGTAAATAGGGTATCTAAGGGTAAATATGATATCACTATTACCCTAACACATGTCCTAATTCTATTGGACAAGTGTAATTCGACCAAAAACAAACTTAGAAATAAAATATGACCATTTAGGCCCACTTGGATTAGATTAGGACATTTATTATTAATTTATTTAAAGAAGGGTTAAAATAGTTAAAATCAAAGTTTAATAAGTAAATAATTTTTAATATGGGGTTATACATAAGATAAATTCGATTGTAAATATTCATTAGAAATCTAAAAGGATTTCCTACATGATGGTATTTTATTTGTAATTTTTAGACATCAAATAATTTAATTTATTTATGACACAACGATGATGCAGTAATTATCTTTTTAATGAAATATTGACATAATTGATGTTATAAGCACCAAAATAAATGTAATTTGAGATTTTTTATGAATTCCACTACTTTTATAGGTTACTATGATATATTAATGTTGATTTAATCAACTTGGTTCGAACATTTAATTCTGTTATGACTTTCACAAAAATCATATATCAAATAGTGTCAAAATTGACACAAAATAGTTTTTAAATCAAATATTATATTACTAATTGTTATTTTATTCCTAAAAATCTAAGGTTCGGCCAAATGACTTAGATAAGGATATATATATTAATAATAAACAATTTGGGGTTCGTTTGGCATGTTATAGTAAGTGTATTAACCATATAGTGAAAGAAAACAAAAAGACACGGTAAAAGTTAAATTATTTAACTTAGAGTTAAATCTAATTGATAAGGTTTAAAATAATATCCAAACATGTCTAAATTTGATTGGTTGATGAGATTAAAACCCTATCTCATCTAATCTTCGAATATGAGTCATTTTTGGAGTTTTTTAAGTGGGGTTAGATTTATTATAAATTAATATTTTTAAGAATTCCTAAGGTGCCCCTCTCCTCCCCTATAAAAGGACACCTCCTCCCCCTCCTCCTCACACCAATTTGAGCACTCAATCTCGGCCAACCCCTGCCAAAATCTCTTCTCCACTTCCCTAGAAACATCCTAGAGGTTCTGGTCTTACTCAAAGACCAATTTTAGTTCCCTAAGAGGAGGTCTCCAAAAGGCGCTTCAAAGAAGAGGTAATTACCGTTACCAATTCTTTCTTCTTTATTTCTTCTTCCACTTCTTCTTCTTAGGTTGTTTCATTATGAAGTAATAACATCAGTATCACTCATATACTGATATGTTATTATAAGTATGAAACAACCCTATTTCACCATCTATCCATCCTACAGAAAAAGAAATCACCGCGCGTGCGTACGTACGGAATACCGTCTCCACGCCGTGGTGTAATCTATTTTCCACCACCACCTTACATAGATGGGTATAATGGTGTAAAGAATAACTATACATAGTTATTACAACATCATATTGATTCTGATATATTGTATAATCCACTCCAATTCAATTCAATATTTATAGAAATGATATCATCGCTCGTGCGTACGTACGGACTACCGTCTCCACGACGCGATGAGATTCATTCTCCATGTTAACCATTTAAGAATGATTATAATGTATATATAAGAAATAATAATGAAATATATGACATTATAAATCTACTGGAATTATGTATATATATACATATGTATGTAATCTACTTACTTCCATTTCAAGACAATAAGGAAAGGAAAACAGCGTTCATGCGTACGTACGGACTACCGTCTCCATGAACGGTGTTTTTCATTTTATTTATCTACCTATTATATATATATATATATACTGAATATATATGATATATAAATCATATTTTATATTCTGGAAGTATGTAAATCATGATATAAGTAATAATGATGTCAAGAACAACAAGTCAAAACACCTACGATAAATGAAACGATTTTACCCAAAACGCTTCTTTAACATGGAGTTTACAAAAGAACGGGTAATATAATGTCATAAGTGAACCATATATGATATCATAACAATGAATATGATTCTGTAATAAGTCAATAACATGATTTAAATCATTATACAGGAGGTTCGGACACTTACAAAGCAAGTCGGACCTAAGGTAAGGGAAATATCACAATCTCATTTTTATCCGAGATTGTTTATTCGTAAGTATTTACTGGGGTTTATTTTATCATCCACATCCATGTTTCCTCCAACTACAATGGTTTAAATCCAATTTTACCCTTTTGTTAGTTTTTAGTAAAAGATATGAAAGAAATCTTTTGTCGTTTATCGTACGAGGTACATTTTGACTTTTTCGACAAAAGTACAAAGAATGTTTTTTTAACTTATACGGCACGAACGGATTTCTACTGTTTTATAAAGCCTTATTTTCATGAAGCTTCCTCTAAAATATTTCATGACTATTTTCAATAAAATCTCTTCCTTTTAAAATTGCATGATGTTTTGTGAAAAGAAATTGATTTTGAAGAAGAAAGGATATTTTCCTCAAGAATTCAATTCAAGTGTTTTATCAAAATTATTTTCCGTCTAAGATAATAAAGGGTTCTGTTTCTATCCATATTTTTACATTGATTTGACTATGTTGAGATGGAATTATGTTTATGAATTCCTTTATCTTATATGAATTGATTTATGATGTCATGATGTTTCAAGAATCCCATTTTTATTACATGGGTTATGCGATGATGTATGATTTATGATTTTGTGGCACACATAAGAAAGGATTCATTAAGAGATGGGTGGGACCTATATCTCCCTCCAATGCATTGGGTAAAGATTTTATATCTCATGAGATAGACATGGCTGGAATGGTAGGTTATACCGGTTCAGTGAAACAGGACTGAAACGCGGATTACTCGATTCAGAAAGGGACTTTGTCCACTAAGATAGTCTTGGCAATGAGTCTTGACTAACAAGAAATGATTCTCTATGATTATGTGTGTATGCCACAAAGTTCCATGTTTTATGTTATGATTATTGTGATTACATTTCACTGCCATGATTTATCCCATGTTATGAAATTATGCTCTCTTTTGCAGGTTATGATTTCCAAAATGTTATGTTCTTATGAATATGATGTGATTGATATTTCTTTTGTTTACCCTTACTGAGCATTTGAGCTCACCCTTTTATGTTTTCTTTTCCCCAGGATATAAAGAAAGGTTTTAGGTAAAAAAAAAGGAAGATCTTTATGGGAGATGTTGAAGATCTTTCACCACGATTAGAAGATTATAGCCCGAGTTTCCAAAGACACTAAACTATTACGATCCTTGTGTGTGTGTTTTTGTTATGTACTAAGTATTCCGCAAAATTAATGTAATGTCCATGTACGTCAGGCTTCGGGTCTCTACATGAATAGTATTGTTTAAGGATAAAACATTTATGAAGATTATTTTTGGAATATTATAATACTAAATTTTTAGGAAAAGGACAAACTGCGGGGTGGGGCATAACCCATCGCGTCGAACAAAGTTGCAGGTATTGAACCCACAACCATAATGCGACATGCCTTTATTACCTACCACTAGCCTACAGGAAGTCCCTGGTTATTACAAAATAGTTTTACTAATCTCAATTGTATTTGTTAATATTTGGAACCTTATACAATTAGGATAAATAGATTATTTTTGGGTTCTATTAACTTTTAGAGTGAAAGATGGGTTTGTGGTAAAAAAAATTAATAGAATGAAAGTCTACATGAAAAGTATGTGTATTCCCTTACGTTCTTAGTAAATCTCCTAAATAAATTCCTCAACTTTATAAAAGGTAACTTAAAACAAAAACGTTGCCGGTTAACTTTTCCAACTGGGGATTCAATGACCATTTAACCAATCACAAGTTTGTGTTTTCTTATTGTTAACATTCTCCTACTCCAGTTTTCTACAACTCTTCATCAATCCTTGATGGTTTTTTTTTCATATCCATATTTTCATAGAATCCTAGTATGGGCTATCTCGGGTGACCTTTGTACTTATATTTCTTTCTTTTAAAGTTTTATTTTTATTAACCTTATTTTCGATGTGGGTTTTCTACAAAGGTATTTTTTATTTTCAACCGTTTATTTTCAATGAAAAATTTCAAATTTCGAGGATGCAATTTATTGAATTAGGGGAGAATGTAACACCACGAGCTTCCACGATACACTTCTCTTTCAATAATGCAATGGCTTGCATTGTACGCAGTTCGAGATTCTAACACACCACGACTAATTAAAATAGCCATTATGAATAGTAATACACACTTTTTAAAATTATAAAAATTTTATATTTCAAAATGGACTTCATTTTTGTATTCGTAATATCGAAATTAGCCTACGTTGAATTTTAGTTATTTTTCTGAGAACTTCCAATTTGCTATGAATTGTGAAAAATACTTAAAAACAACTTTTTAAATCAAAATAATTTATAGTGATAAATTATAATATTGATTGGTTTTAAAGTATAAGTAGAATATATTTTTACCATTTTATCCAATGGTGTTCATTAAAATTAATTTCACTTTGCAATTGGACATAAACAATTGTCAATCTTTTGATATATATTGTTTAATAAAAACACGCTATTTGTTGTGACAGTGGGAATTAATTATAAAATTAATTAATGAAACTTATATGATTGGAATTTTGTAAAATAGACATAATTTTTGAATTCAGAAGGTCAATTATAGCATAGGGTGAAATTTTTCCATTGTTCTGAAAAACTTCAATTTTTGATGAATAGTGAAACCACTGAGTGGTAGTTAGAAAACTGATTTTTCGTTTAAATGAAACATTACCACTTCTGTGATTTGATTTTTAAAAATCCGACATACATGGTTGTAATTAGGAAGTAAAATGTGGTTCAATGGGATTAAAATAATTTTTGGCGAATAGTAACTTTTAAGTTTAATTAATCGCGATTAAAGGTAATTAGTGAAATTTAAGGTAAAAATGATATTATAAAAATATGAAATGACCCTGAAACTTGTCCTAATACTATTGGATGAGTCATGGCCGACCAAAAAAATACATGGGTCAACATAGGGACCCCATGGAGCCACTTTGGTAGGAAAATGACATAAATAACTTTTATTTAAAGTTAAAATAAAAATGTCACAAACATAAGTTGTTTTACTAAAAAAAATTTTAAATGGGATTATACAAGTCATAATTTTGACTATAAATATTAATTAGAAATCTAAAAAGATTTCCTACAACATGATAATTTTTTTATAATTTTTAGACATTGAATAAATTAAATTATTTATGACACCATGATGATTCCGCGATTACCTCATTAATTAACGATTTAAATAAAATGAAAGGATAATGTAAAATCTAAGGCTTAAACTTGTAAAAAACCTATTGAATGAGTATATTTCGAACCCTAATCACCTTATCCTTGAAATATATCATTGTGGGACCTTTAGAATCCGAAAAGCATTTCATAATAATGTAACATTTCAATCTTTCCAAGAGTGCCCCTCCTCTCCTCTTATAAAAGGCCCCCACCTCTACCACCTTATTCACACATTTAATCCATTTGGCTCGGCCAATATCTGCCCAAATATTCTCCCAAATTCCCTCTCTTACTCCTAGAAGCCTCAATATGGGCACAACTCTTCCCAAGGAATCCTTTGGCTCAAATCAAAAGAGTTACCCGATTTTAAGGTAATGTCTTCGCTTATGTTATTTTGTTTTATTTAGCTTATCCAACCCCCTAAACTTTTTTTATTCATTTGTTTTGTATCAGAACCAGTATCCTCAGTATAATATGATATTGTTATAAGAATTATTCGAGCTACACTTACACACACATACATCTAATGGTTAAAGAACATACTGTTTCTGTGGATGGCGAATTTCTGCCTCACAAAACGATGATTGTTCAACACTCATATAACACCTTCAAAGGTGGCCATTAAGATGTCTCTCTATTTATAAATAATAAATAATATGTTTATGTTTTACTTAAGGTTATTTATTTTTCATTTATGGCATACCTTTATTGTTTCCATTATGGGTAAATGCTATATTTTCATTTTAGGAAGTGCGGACTACCGCCCCCTCAAAGTGATTTGAATCGTTAATGGGATATTTAGGATGTATAAAGGATGGAGTAAATGATATTATATATGATATTATAATGGAATTATAATATAACTTTATATCTTTATTATTTCATTAAATACGAAATAGAAATGACAGTAGCGTTCATGCGTACGCACGGCTTACCATCTCCATGAACGGTCATTTCATTTCTTACCTCTAAACGTTATGGAATATTATAAATGCATGTATATACTGGATATATATGAGATATATGATATATATATCAATAATATAATTCTGTATATGATGGATATTTCACCACATGAACAACTTTTAATTATAAGAAGATTATTTTTGACTCAAATACCAACGATCGACAAAACGACCGTTATTAACTTAAATAATTACATAATGTTAATAACATGGTAATAAGTGATATAAAAGGAATAAAAAACTTTAAAAAGGTTCTTATGAAATTATAAATTAACTCTAGTTTATTATTCAGGAGGTTAAAGAACGGTCGAGTCAAGACAGGATGCAAGGTAAGGGAACTTCTTAACCCAATTTCCATTATTTGGGTTAATCTCCTACTTTCAAATTACATCATGATATAATTATGTACTATCATGTATTTGTACTTTCCTTATGTGTAATTATAGTGAATACACATAATAGATCTATTTTATTTAAAAAAATGATCTTTGTATGGGACTTCATCTTATTCTCCTTTCATTGTGGCATATTTTGTTTTATACACAACCATATTTTATACGGTGTATAAACCCCTTTGACTTTTACGTTTATTCAAAAGGAATATTTTTATACGAATCGTTTACTAAACGAAAAAAGGGAATGTTTTTGTCGTACGTTTGCGGCGACAACGACTTTTCCGCCGCCATGACCATTATTTGAGTTTCGGCTTCCTCTACAAACAATTAATTTTTTTAAAAGAAAAATAAATACTATGTTTTACTTTTCTTTTATTTCGGTATTGAAAATGGTTTTGAAAGTGTTTTTATTATATCAATGTGTTGTATTGATATCATGATATTGAAATGTGGAAATTTTATGTTTCTTTTATGCATGTTTTATGTGATATGATTATGTAATGGTTTATGATATGTTTAAACCTGTTTATATGAGGAATGCATTGGACTTAATATGTGACGGGTGGAGCCCGCTATAACTCCTCAATTTATCGGCAGGTCTCATGAGACAAACTAGTGTCTTGGCACGAGGCCTTGACAAAATCTTATTTGTGGTCTTGGCACGAGGCCTTGGCTACGTGGTTATGATAGTCTGGCATTATGAATTCCATCATTATGAAATTGTTTATTGATATTTCATGTGATTATGCGACCAGTAGAATATCCATGTGAAGAAGTAAATGGCATTATCTCATTTTAATTTTTCCATATTATGTTGAAGTTCAAGTTTAAAAGGCTTTTTTTTAGTTATACATTGCCTTAAATGTTTACGTTTATTGATTAAAGATTTCGCTATATTTTTATCCTTGCTGAGCATCTGAGCTCACCCCTTTCAATGTTCTAATATTTTCCAGGATGTGATGATGTATTTTATGAATGACCTACAAGGATAGTCAGAAGAGGATATGAGTGTGGACTATGAAGAATTTGTTATTATTTTTTCTCTTTATGATGTAATGTAACATTTATGAATGTATCTAGTGTTTTCCAAGGATACTATTCTAATCGGTCTTTCGAGACATGATATTTTGTGATCATTCCAATGTTACGAAGTAATGCACCGACTCAGAGTAACTGGGGTTGGGGCGTTACAACTGCTTCCCCCCATGATGATACACTTGGCAGAACAAAACCTCACTACAATAGACCATCAAGCTGTATACAGAGATCACACAACTTAGAAGGGGTAATCCTATTGGGAGACATAGAGATAAGAGATTCTCCGGGATGTAGCTCGAACGCGAATTCGATCTCTCGTCAAACTTGTAATTCTCCAACCTTTTCTAGATAGACATTAGGGTACTCCTCTATGACCTGAGGAAACTCCAAATTCTGAACCTCTGAAGACTTCAGCATCATCTCGGCCATCAAGGATGGTAAGGATGGAATGCGCCTATGACACATCCTAGTGTCTCACTCACCAACAAACAACACTTGCTCTCTATCCGTACCAAGGAAAATAACCTTATTCTTGAAGCAAACAGTGATAGCCTGCACTGAATACAACCAATCCATGCCGAGGATGACATCATATGGTTATATCTCTAAACATAAGAAATATCATCAAGAGTGGTGTTTCCCCAACACTAGCTTATAATCTCTACATACATAAAACAAGTCAACTCAACTATTGATGCACCTTTTCATCATAGAGTCTAAAGGATTGAAAAGGGAAATTCCTTAGTCCAAAGTGATTCATCATTTTAAAGAATCATCAAAAATCAACAAAGGGATGAACAAGGAGAACAAAGCACATGTGCCGCGCAAGTTTAATCACTGTCATGCAAGTCCACTTGCGTGACGTCTAATGGTCGCACAAGTGACTAGTGCGTCCTAAAGGATAACTGCCCGGGTCTTCTCCAGCCTATAAATAGACCCTGTGGGACCCCATTTCTGGGGGAATTTTTCCTGAATACACGGACAGAGCTCTGAACACCCAAGTCTCTTTTTCGGGTCTTCTGAACCCTTCTAAGGTAATTCATTACCTAGAATGGAAGTTCTAAATAGGAAGAGTAGTGTCTAAGTGTTATAATTCACTAACTCATGCACACCAAAGTGTTTTACCCTTAAAAAAATGAACACACTTGCACGCCGCCTTATTTCTTCATTAGAACTTGCGCGCCATCTTCTGGAAAGCCTATAGGGATAGTACCAAGGGTTTGAGCCAAGATTCTCCCAAGTATTACCGCAAGGTTTGAAAAGCGCGAAAGTACCTATTTTCCGCACAGGTATACCTACGCGGCATGACTTGCGCACCGACTAAACTTGTGATCCGCCCTACTTTTTCACGCATCACCTGCACGCCTGCCAATACTTGCGCGCCCTGCCTTTTTGGGTGCCCTTCTTGCCCATTTCACCCCTCTTAAGACATTCCACCTCTCCTATTCAAGATTTAGTCTTCAAGACACTCTTCAAATCCATTTATGGCATGATTTCTTGATTTTACTTCCTTATCATAAAGGAATTTTGTGGAACATCTCTCAAAACCTAGTGATTTACACATCTTTTTGTCACTAAAGATTGATATTTCATTCATTAAACCACATCCTTTAAGATGAGGGAATTAATAATCTGGGACTCCTTTTTAGGAGTAAGCCCCAGTCATAAAGTATTTAATATGGGTTTCCTTCTCAGGATTAAGCCCCAACCAGAATTCCCTTAACCTGGGCCTCCTATTCATGAATAATCCCCAGTCATAATCATTAACTTGGGCCTCCTTTTCAGGAGTAAACCCTATTCATAATGTCTCAAATATGGGCTTCCTTCTCAGGAGTAAGCCCCAACCATAATTCCCTTAACCTGGGCCTCCTTTCCAGGAATAATCCCTAGTCATAATCATTATCCTGAGCCTCCTTCATAGGAGTAATTCCCAGTCCCTTAATTTTTCAAGTCTCTTAACCTGGGCATCCTTTTCAAGAGTAAGCCCCAGTCTTAATTTCTCTTAACCAGTCATAATTCCTTTTGATATGGGCTTCCTTCTCAAGATTAAAACCCAATCATAAGTCCCCTCCTGACATGGGCATCTTAATTAGGATTGAGCCCCAATATTAGAGAATCCAAATCTCCATGAAGCACATATACCTTTATGAACCATGTTCATGGATTTATTCCCTGAAGTAAATCTTAATCCTCCTCTATTTGGACAGTTATACATACATTAGCCCCACATCTTTCATGGCCCAATTGTCTAATTTTTACCAATACCTCTTGTTTCTCACACTGAGAATGACTCACATGAGCTTAGAGTGTAATAGTAATTATGACATCCTTCTTTGAGCCATCAATCATAAACATCATACATCCTTACTCGAACTACGTGGGTTCTGATTCTTGTTCCAAAACAAAGGATACATAGGTAGCCCATCTACGGGTTAGATCCCAACTCTAAAATAATCCATGTCCTTCTGAATGACAATAAACATCAAGTGCCCCACATAGTTTCTTTAAAACCAGCATGTTCATCATAATGACCAAGATACTTCTATATAAATGTGCCAAAGGATACCATAGACCAAGAATCTCTAATAAATATAGATGATTCTCTATCGATGATGAACCTCGAATACATATAAAAGATTCTCTAAATTTCCTACATATTTAATCTTTGATTGTCAGATCTAAAGGAAAGCTCATTTTATACATGGCAATGTAATAAGGATTCACGAACATAACTTAAATCTACAAAGAGAGTCCCGGAATAGACAATAATTCCCCTAAAAAAGGTGTGATGAGTCTGACCTCCCATCCTCTCGACCAATGAATATTCTTAAGCCTCATCAGTCCAAAAACTAAGGAGTGCCTACCTTTGGAAAGTAGGTCCAAATGGATGTGGAATCATTGGATGTTTCCGGGTCTACGAATAAAACTGTTAGAAACCGATCGGAATGTTTGATCCTTAAATCAATGAGGTCATCCCCAAATTTCGAGGGAACCAAAAAAAGGTGAACCTAACGTGAATCCTTAACCAAGTTAAAATGATGTTTTACCAATCTTTTAGGCCCCTATTTATAACTCAATAAGATGGCCAACAAAAAAAATCATTGACATATGTGCTCATCCAAAAGATATAGTGGCTGAATTTATATTCATTACGTCTGTTATATCAAACAAGCACTCTTTTCCAAGATCATATGCATTTCCAAAATGGATGCTCTTAAATTCACACTTGTGTATACTACTACTGCAAATGCTAATGCTGCTACTCCTTATGGATCGTCATCCACTCTGAGGATGACATCACCTACTCAGCATCTTTAATGCAGAGTATCAAATACGCTGGTTAAGTAGTACAATCAAAACTGTACTATTCCAACTCTGGAGGCTGCCCGAAAATCATTCCAAGTAAACAACTCACACTTGTCGTCAAAACAACTATGAGTAGTGATCAAGAAGTAGGCGGTTCAAACCACCATCTCCAATCGTTTCAGGTCATTATCCCTAGAACGCAATCACCATTTACTCCCATATTTTGGGGAGGTGAATGAGCAAGTTCCTCAGGGCCTTAATTCAATGAAGCATGAGTCCTTCCTGAGGGATCTTATCTACAATCGCCTCCAGAATCGTGCGGCATTATGCCTTCAACATGATGAGGGTACCGACTCCAGGCGTTCGGCTCAGGTTCCTCGAACTCGAGCAGGCAAGACGAACCGCCAGAGGCGGAATCCGGTCAACAGTGCGCAGGTTCTCATCTCTACCATCTCCGGAAAGGTCCACCAACCTAACTTGGTCGAAAGCAACAAGCGGGCACATACACCTGCCCCTTTTAATTCTGATGTCTAGCGGACTCATCTGGAAGCATCACGCCAATCCCGCCAGGAAATTCTGGCGGAGTACTATAGGCAGGAACATAAACCTATTTATACATCATCAACTAGTCAGCAGGCTCGTCTGACTACATATGATGGAGCTCATCAACCACGTTCGGCGAAGTGCAATCAGCAGGCACATACACCTGCTGGTATTAATCAATCCCACCAGTAGTCTCTCTTGGCATCACACGTAGAAGTCAGTCGGAATGCTCCGACGACAAACAAGACACAGACTCAACTCTCTGCCCCCACAGTTGAGTACTGTCAGGATTCACTGACAGGAAAAGGAGGATAGGATCAGACACATACGCCTACTCCAAGCATGGAATGGACATATATCCATGTTCCGGCAGCTGATGTCACCAAGAAAATTTTATTAATGGTGAAAGAGAAGAAGAAAATCCCTGCTCATATTCTGGATTCTTTCCAGGACATTATAACAGTTTCAGCAGTATCTTAAGGTAAGACACATAAATCTATCCCTACCAGTAGAGTGACTCATCAAACAATTCACTCCGGAACAAACACACACTTATGTTCCAGTCCAACAGAGTTGTGGGGAATACTCCCCCATATCATACGGACAACCAAGTCAGGCACATACACCTGATTTGAGTGGATATCTTCAGCCAAACCTGGCCATCTTTCCTGATCAGGCACATACACCTGTTCAGAGCAGCCACTTTCATCAACAAGTGGATTTCAAAGTGAGTAAGAAGGCGTCTAAGAAAAAGACCCGCCCAACATCGTTAGGTGGTCAAGATCCAATCTGTAACAAGGCCTTGCTCGATGGTAGAGTTTTTAATTATCTCATACAGTTATCTATTGGAATTCATGATTCTACTCCCTCATTTCCCAATAGTGGGAACATTAATTTCGAAGGTCTTCAATAGACACATCCTCATGAAGGCTTGCTTCATGACAATTCGGTCGATCTCGAAGTTTCATTTTCAGATGAGAGCCACAGGAACCCTCTGTGTGGTCAGAAGACCAAGGCACAAGAGATCTCATCTATTATTGTAACCCACCATAGTGGTCCTCCCCATGATGATGAATTTCGCTGCGAAATTTCTCTTCGTAGTAGTGATGCACATTACCCGTAAAATGCTCCAGTGGACAATGTAGTGCCGAGAAAGCCCTCAATTGTTGAGGAACAAGAAAATGTGAATCCAGTCATGTCTGATGCTTGATCGCTAGTAGGTCAAATACTTTTTCAATCAGAAGATATCCCAGGGTGTAGTTCATTCTCCGAACCACCAATAAGTCAGGCATCTTCTAGTTTGATCAATGATTTCTCTACCAATCTTGTTGAATCCGATGAAGCAACAAGGATACACCATCTCTGGTCAAATCAGGTAGAGGACACTTCATTTAATGATATAGTGGAAATGCTTAACGAGAGAAAAAAACTGGAAAAAGGTGATGTACCAATCATGTTTTGGCCTATGCTGACTCTCAGTATGACATTCCAAAGATGATGACGGAAGATGGAATCCATGATATTCTTCTCAACATATGGAAAACTATTTGTCAGTTGAAGAAGAAAGTATTATCTTGTGATTAATATGAAAATCATCTTAAGATAATAGAAGGGTTACAATGTCAGATAGATTTAGCATCTCTATCAGTCTCTCAATATCCGAAGGCTGAAAAGAAGCAGAGAGCCCTTCAACATTCATGCATTGGCGCAATAAGAAGATTGCATCAGTTAATTGCCAATTCCCCATCTGGTATTCATGTCAGAGGATGGGGTGTTCATGGAGCACTAAATTTCACAGTGCTCTCTAGTCAGCAAAGCCCGAAGAAATTGGTCTCATGCAATGTTATTGCCCATGCCGGCCATAGTCAATGAGCTTTGTTTGTAATCAAAAGCTATCCCAAGAACATGCTTCAACTAGCTCCTCTCAAAATCAATCATACAGAGAAAAATTTGTTGAATTACTCCTGCATCAAGAAAAAGAGAATATTGAACAGGCCTCTCATGTGGAGAAAGCACATCATCAAGTGATGGAAGTGTCTGAAATCATCAAATGGACTTTTGACCCAGGTGATAAAAGTTGATATAGGTTAATGCATCCAACTATTTTCACGAATAAGGTCGCAAGATCAAGAGAGCTTTTAAGAAAGTCTCATAAATAGCCAGTCAAGAGACACTCGAGCCTGCTAGACTGGGGACTCTTTAAAACAAACCCAAAGAATCAACAAATAGGATTCGAGGAGTTTAGCGGGATCAACATGAATAGCCCTAGTCCACCGGACTGGGGAATATTTTGAATCATCGTTCCCCTCCTCAGAGAAAGTTGGTCTTTTCTCGATTGGGGAAGAAGCCTCAAGAGGAACGAAGAGCCAAATTATCAGGAGATTCCCTCCAAATTACAGTTCATCAAGAGGTTCCTGAGGGATCACATCAACAAAAGCTAATGTATCATCAAAGACATGGAAGAAGACAATACCATAGAAATGATGATATACAGGATGTGATGCGTTATGCATCAATCAATGTCATCAATGTCATTGTTGCTGATCCACTAGATGAGGCTCAATTAGGGGACTCAGATGAAGAGGTCCCTGCTCAAGAAGATGTATGCACCAACATAAATGAATAAGGTGTGCATACACAAAATCAAAGGATTACTCAGAACCTAGGTAATCCTTCGAGTAACCCAATTCCCCCTCTCCGAAAAGGATCCAACAATGGGTGGGGATAGAATCAGGTCACATATCCTTCTTCTGGAGAAGGCCAATTTCTCTCACGTGAGCAAAGGTTTGCGTAATAGGAGAAACAAATAAAGGAATTAACGAGGTTGAATGTAGAACTAACTTAGAGTAGTCTTTTTCTTAAGCGTGCTAGAGTGATTCAGCCAAAGGAATTTGTTGCAGATACTGAGATGGATCAATAATATCCTCCTGTATCATTACACCCTCACAGGTCTAATCCTACGGGTCATGTGCAACAACAGTTGGCAGTGTTGTAATCAGTTGCAGCACCAACCACCACATCTTTCCAAGCTCCAGTCATTGCACCTACCCAAGTCCAAGTTCAACTAGATGTTTCTCGAATGTTAATAACTACCATTTAGTCATTAATAGATCGGTTATAAACTATGAAAGGGAAACGTTCGCAGGTTCAACCAAAAAATAACGTTTACCCTAAATGGGTAGATTCAATCTCTCCTCCATCCAGTTTTTGAAACCCATTATTCTCTATTTTCAATGGATCAGGCAACCCTGAACAACATTTGACACATTACGTGTCTTGTTGTGATCCTATGATGGGAACTCTGGAGTAGCAAGAAGTAGTAAAACTCAGATGCTTTTTACGGACCTTGCAAGGACCAGCCTATTTATGGTATACAAGCTTGCAGTCTCGGTCAATTACCATATGGGAGGATCTTCGCCAAAAATTCCTCTTCAGTTCAGCTCAACTTTTCCAAAGATGACAGTTTTCGATCTTACAAACTTTAAGAAAAGGGAGAATGAAAGAGTCTCTGATTTCATTTCTCGCTATAAGGGATTAACATATTCCCTGAGTATAGCACTCCCTCAAGAGGAACTGTTGCCAATCTGTGTGGAAAATCTGCGTAATGAATTACGCACGCCGTTGATCCCTATGAATTACATAGGAGTCGATCAGCAGATTGAAGATTCCCTTATACAGGCTAAGGCTAAATCTCGTGTAATTTCATTAGCTCCAGGAAGGAGAAAGGGTAAAGCAGAAACTGCTACAGTTATGATTAAACAAGCACCTGTACCTATTTCTACTTAAAAACCATCATCTTCTCAAAGGGATCCACCTCCTAAGCACCAAAAACAAAGGCCGTTTCGTCCAGACGATCAAAGAGATCAAAGAAGAAAAAAAAATTAGGATCTGAAGAGAAAAACATACACTTTCCGAAATGAAAAAGTTCTTGGTTACTTCATTTCGGCTCTGGAAAATAATTTGGGTCAATTGGCAAGGCCCAAAAGGCCAAATATGGAAGGAGATGAAGACCGTCCCAATTATTTCCCCTTTCATCAAATTTTTTACCATCTCATCTAGGAGTTTTTTTGTCTTCAAGGACCTCCTGCAAAAGATGGTCAACTCAGGACAAGTCAAATTTAAATGTTCTTCAGCTCAGGTAGCATGTGTTAAAACTACAGTTCCAGAGGAGGGAGGCGAATGGCAAGAAGTCAAATGAAAAAATTCACAGAAGTATGATGATTGGATGGTCATAAAGGAAATCAACTGAACACATGCTATTTTTCGAACACGATTAATGAAACTGATTGTGTCTTCTTCCATGAATGTTGTGCCAAAACCCTCTTCATCAAAGGGAAAATCTTCAATGAAACAGCATGATTCAAAGAAATAAAAAGAATCAGAAGAAGATGAGTATGTGTCAAAGCCTAAGTTGTCTTTGACTCTGGCAGACATCATGCCATCTACATCAAAGCCAGGAGCACCACCCAACCAAACGACACAACCTAAACAGGTTAATCAGGCGGAGTCTTCATCAGACGAAGAGTTAATCATCGGTTCTGTTAATATGATTCAATTAACAAATCCAGATGCCAGTTGCAGTTTTGATTTTGATGATCCTGAATTCCCTGTATCCAAAAAGGGAATCAGAGGATGTTCCAGAGGATTAGGATACAGGGGATGACATGGATCTTTCAAAAACCACTACTTTAATTCTACCCCTGCTAGAACAGTGTATGCAACAGAAACTCGTGGTAGAGCCCTTCAACGAGCTTAGCAAGAACAAGCACGTTCTTCTATCAATAGCAAATTCATTCCTGGCATAGATATTTTAGAAGACCGATTGATTGTTCCATATTCTTCCTCTCAGCATGTAAATGGATCTAATCAGTCTAATCTTCCAAAGAAATGAATATTCCCAACTCCTATCCCAATACAAGATTCATCAACTTCCAAAACATCTACTTCCATGGTACCTGCTAAACCACATATTCCTATTAGGAAACACAGATCATTGGATCAAAAGTATGATGTATTGAAACACATGGCACAAGTACCATCCATTTTATCAATTTTGGATGCTATAAATCTGTAAAAAGATCATCGTGAAGCACTCATTGAGGCTTTCTCATGTCCTCAAGTGTTTTTAACTGAAATTGCTACAGCTAATGTCTATCACATAGAGAATAATCCGGCATAATTCCATGAAATAATATCTTTTACTGATGAAGATGAAGATGATGTTTTGCATGGGCATATTAAACCATTGTACTTATCTGGCAAGGACAACGGTGTAGACTTCTGAAGATCTTTCGTTGACATTGGTTCTAGAGTCAACATCATTCCCATTCGTACACTTCATCGATTGGGCCTCATGGAATCTTAATTATCTCCTTCTACCATGATGTTACAAGGATATGATAAAAATTAACAAGAACCATTGGGTGAAGATACACTCAGAACTCAGTTTGGAGATCTTGTATCCAATTCGGATTTCATGGTTGTTGATCGAGACTCAGCATTCAACATCTTTCTTGGAAGACCATGGCTACATCAGCATGTGGCTATCCCTTCATCATACCATCAATGTATCAAACATTGTTTCTATGGTCATGTTGGGACATTTTATGGTGATAAGGCCCCGTTCAAGACATGTGAGTCTCAATACATTGAGGCAAAATTCTATCACATGAAGTGAAGGGAGAAATCCACAACAACAGAGATTACCAATGTTAATTATCCATATGGTTTGGAGAAGAATCCAGTAAATCCATTTACACATGTGAGTATAGATTATGTGTTTCCTATCAGTAAAATTGACATGATAGACCCAAATTAAAATACTCTTAAGGAAGGATCCAAAATTTCAATTACGGCAATCAAGCCAGACAACATGGGAGAAATTGGTAACCCACCAAGTAGTGATAAAAGAAGAAATGGTGACGTCTTCATTTCATCTACTGAAATCCAACTATTCTATACTTCACCAATTAGGCTAGAAGAAGTTATTGCAACATCGGAGGTGAACAGTGATGTCGATTCTCAATCCATCATCTCCTCTTTATTACCCAAAGAAGACTCTTCATCATCAATCAGGTCGGAAATGGAAGCTTCTTCTTCAAGATGTGCAAATTTTGTCATCTTTTCTGGTCATGAAAATACCGCTTTGTCATCTACTATGCAATTCGAAACGGAAGAGATAACACATGATGATGATGAAGAGGAAGATCTCAGAGATGGTCCTCCATCATTTGAAGAGGGTATCTCTACCACTGTGGATGAACTAAGAGAAATAAATATGGGTACAAAGGAAGATCCACGCCCCACTTTAATCAGTGCATCCATGAATCATGATGGGAAAAAGATGTATATTTATTTTCTAAAGAAAAAAATAGATATATTTGCCTAGAACTATACAGAAATGCCCAGGCTTGATCCTGATGTTGTTACTCATCATTTGGGATTACCAGAAGGACATCAAGGATTTATGAAAGCTGCGAGAAGAACACAACCAACTTATGCTTCTAAAATTGAGGCTGAAGTGGATAATCTTATCAAAGATTACTTCATCAGAGAAGTTAAGTATCCCATGTGGTTGGATAATATTTTCCCAGTAAAGAATAAGAACAGACATATTAGAGTTTTCATCGATTTAAGAGATCTTAATCGGCATTGTCCTAAGGATGATTTCCCAGTTCCAATTACAGAACTTTTAATTGATGCAACAACTGGCTATGAAACACTTTCCTTCATGGATGGATATTTTGGATATAATTAGATCTGAATGGCTGCAAAAGATGAGGAATGCACATCCTTCAGAGCCCCTCAGGGTGTGTTTTGCTACCGGCTAATGCCCTTTAGCTTAATGAATGCCGGTGCATCATATCAGTGTGCCATGCATCGAATCATCAAACCCTTCTTAGAGAAGTTTGTTGAATTCTATGTAGACAATTTGGTGGTTAAATCCAAACAATGTTCTAATCATTTGGCTGATTTGGAAGTCAAATTTTGCAAGCTTTGTTAAAATAATTTGAAGATGAACCCCTTAAAATGTTCTTTTGGGGTATACTGAAGAAAATTTCTCGGCTTTGTTGTACGCCATCGTGGTATTGAAGTTGATCCTGACAAGACCAAGTCAATACTTGGTATTTTACCACCTCAAAATTTGAATGAATTAAGAGGACTTCAAGGACACTTAGCATATATTCGGCGTTTCATCTCCAATTTGGCAGGAAAAAGTTTACCCTTTACCAAATTGATGAAGAAGTGAGTCACATACCAGTGGACTGAACAATGTCAAGAAGCATTCGATATTCTCATGAAATACCTCTTGAGTCCACCGGTACTCATTCCACCTGTTGAATTAATACCTCTTATCTTCTACGTGACACCTCTAGGGTTATCATTGGGTGCCTTTCTTACTCAAAAGAATGATGCTGGGAATGAAAACAACCCCTACTATCTCAGTCGAACTATGCTTGAAGCAGAAACTCGGTATTCAAGTATTGAGAAGTGCTGCCTGGCATTAATCTTTGCAGTTTAGAATTTGAGACACTACCTACAACATCGCGAAGTCTAATTGGTATCTCGAAATAACCCGCTCAAATTCATCCTTAGTCGTCCAATGCTTTCAGGATGTCCGGCAAGGTGGGCAGTTATGCTGCAGCCATTTGACATTCAGTATGTGTCTCAAAATGCGATAAAGGGCCAAGCTCTGGATGATTTCCTGGCTGAGCACCCTTCAGTGGAAGACATATCTTCAGATATTAAACTCTCTAATGAGGAAGCCTTCTCTATTAAAGAAAGTCTTCATGCATGGGAAATGTATGTTGATGGTGCTTCCAGAAGTCCAACAGGGGGGGAATGGAAAATCCTAAATTCAACAATGTTGGCCTAGGAATTGTTCTCATTTCTCCTAAAAAGGCAATGTTAGCTTATTCCTTCTTCTTGTGAGAAGGTGGTACCAATAATGAAGCAAAACACCAAGATCTTATCATAGGCTTGGAGTTAGCGCTTCAAGCACAAGTGAATCACTTAAATGTGAAAGGTGATTTAGATCTGGTAATCAAAGAAGTAAATGGGGATTATTCCATCAGAAAATAAGAAATAATCCCTTTGTATGATTACGTCATAGAATTAATGGCGGAATTCCCTTCAGAACTGACATTTTATTATGTCCCATGATCACAAAATGCTCAAGCTGATGCACTGGCTAATATTGCTACTGCTCTGGAAGATTCAAATCGGGATGAGACAACCATCAGTATTGCCCACCGTCGTGAAATTTCACCTTATGTTCGAGTCAGAACAGAGGAAATTATTGAAATTAGTCCCATTCGTGAACTATATGGTCATACTACAGGATGGATGTCACCTATCAGGGAATACCTTCAAAATAGAAAAGTTCCACCTGATAGAGCTGAGAAAAAACAAATCTGGCGACGTGTGGTCAATTTTACTTTTTTTGAAAGCCCAGATCACCTAGATAAAATTATCTACTAATTTGGTTTTTATTGAGTTCACTTCAGATGCATTAATGGTGAATTGACAATGGTTGGCATGAAAGAAGTACATGCAGGTGTCTGTGGTGCCCACCAGTCTAGACATAGATTGTCTGATCAAATTCGAAGGCTTGGATACTTTTGGCCTTCAATGATACAAGATTGTGTTGATTTCAAAAAGAAATGTCATTCATGCCATGTACATGCCAAATTCATTCATCAACCTACAGTGTTGTTTCATACAGCTAAATACTCATGGCCATTTTCCACATGGGGAATGGATGTGGTGGACCTTACCCTTCGGCTATGGCCAAGCATTTTAATACATTCTTACTGCTACAAACTTTTTTACAAATGGGCAGAGGCAATACCTCTCAAGGAAGTCAGTTCTAAATGCGTTGTTAGCTTCATCAAGTCTAACATCTTTACCAGATTTGGTGCCCCTCATACCATATTGATGGACAATGGCACCAACTTCTGTTCATCTGAGGTGAAGAAATTGTATCAAGAATACAACATCAAATTCATCCATTCATCTCGATATCATGCAGCGGACAATGGCCAGATATAATCCTTAAACAAGACTCTTTCAAATATACTGCAAAAGACGGTGGATAAAGATTAAATGTCATGGCCTGATAAAATATTTCATGCTTTATGGGCTTATCGGACTACCACCCGCACTGCAACGCTATCAACACCATATTCATTGGTATATGGAATGGAAGTTGTCTTGCCAATTGAAGTTCAATTACCCTCGTTTAGAGTATCCATTTTTGATCAGTCATCTACAGATGAGCAATCTCAAAAGCGATTGAATGAATTGGAACGGTTAGATGATAAAACATTGTGCACTTTTCACCACTTGGAAGTCTATCTGAATCAAATAGCACGAGCTTTTAACAAAAAAGTTCATCTTCATTCATTCACTCAGGGAGAATTGGTATTAGTTCTCAGAACTCAAATGATATAAGGAAAGAAACCTCCCAAGCTTGATCCAAAATGGGATGTACCTTACTCAATACATATGGTCTACTCCAATGGAGATTATTCATTAATCTTGAAGGATGGAGACCTCATTACTACTCCAACCAAAGCCAGATGTTTTAAGAAGTATTTTGTATAAACACAAAATACATCCACCATAGTCCAGTATGACCTTAAACTGCCCCGTGGTCCAGTATGACCTTAAACTGCACCACGGTCCAGTATGACCTTAATCTGCACCATGGTTCGGTATGACCTTAAACTGCACCACCGTCCAGCAAGAAGTTAAATTTCATCATCAACTGTGCATGCATATGACCCTAAACTATTCGCACTTTCGTCCAACATAACGTTAAACTTTGAAAAAGTCCCTAATTTTTCCTCACTACATGACATTAAACTGCACAGTCCCCCTTCCGTCCAACTAGACGTTAAATTTCATCATCAAAGGTCCATGCATATGACCCTAAACTATTCGCGCTTTCATCCAACATGACGTTATACTGTGAAAAAGTCCCTAATTTGTCCTCAATACATGACATTAAATTGCACAGTGCCCCTTCCGTCCAACATGATGTTAAACTGTGAAAATTTCCCAATCCTTCTAACAAGACGTTAAACTGTGTCCCCTTCATCGTCCTTGCTACATGACGCTAAACTATACAGAAGTCCCTTACGTCCATCATGACATTAATCTATACCATCCATGGTCCATGCATATGAGCCTAAACTATTTGCACTTTTTTCAAACATGACGTTAATGGGTGTACTATTTTGTCCTCAATTAATGACATTAAACTGCATAATCCCCCTTTCGTCAAACATGACGTTAAACTATATTGTCCCCATCGTCCTAACTACATAATGCTAACCTTTACAGAAAGCCCTTCATATGTCCTACATGACATTAAACTATGCATAATTAGGGTTGTTGCTACCTCTTGTTTCTCACACCGAGTATGACTCGCGTGAGCTAAGAGGAAACCTCAACCATAACACTCTCTCTGGGATACTAACCATGTGTAAGTCCCAACAACATCATTTTTTTTGTCGTTGTCCCCAAGAACAACTTGATCATTTATTCATTCTTTAATTGAACTACGCCGACTTTGATCCTTCCTTTCTAGGATGGGTACATAGGCAACCTCCCAAGGTTCCAGCCCAAAATCAATCTTTTCACATCGGTTCACCTCCATCTCATACGCTGTTGAATCGTGAAACCACCCCTAGAATCAATATCATTACATTTGATTCACTTTCGTCCTTGCAATACGACCTTAAACTATACAACACTTTTGTCCAGTTTGACAATAAGCTATAATATTCTTTGATATCCTCACTTTAAAGGGAACCATTAATTACATTGATTTTTCAATCATGTTTCATTTCAAAGACTACATGCACTCATGGCAATGCCCAAACCTTTTATCTTTGGTTAAACCATCATTGTGCTAAAGTCCCCTTTCACCATTCACATGTACGAACCAAATTTGTACATAGGGTATTTCTAGAACTACATGGGCTTGATTCAATTCCTTATGGGATACGTAGGAACGTTTGAGTGTCCCTCGAATCCAGACCCAAGTCTTTTGTGCCTAACCCCAAATTTCAGTTTCAATCCCTTGGCTGAAAAGTCCCCATGAAAACACACACTGTGTATTTCTTAAAATGGTACAAGCTCGATGACCCTAAACTAGGATATCTAATCCTTTTTGTCCCACACGATGTTAAACTGTAGTTCATTGACTACGTACGTCTTGATTCCCATCCTAAGGGGATACATAGTGAAGTCCAACATTTTAATTCAGGACCCAACCACAACATGATTATGGTTAGCATTGATCTGTGTATCTTTGTATACATTGGAAAATACCCATCTTTATGTTTCATAATCATAACCATAAATATTTTTAGACCTTCATAACCCTTTTATTGACTTTTAGTCACGAAAATGTCAAATTTCTGATAGTTCTTTTACCAGACTATGCAGCACATGCCCTTAGGTGGCCTTGCATAAACAGTTTTACATAACAGACTTGTCAGCCAAAAGATACTATTATCTGACTATACAGTCAATGCCCTTAGGTGGCCCTGCATAATTCAACCCCCTAATAGGTTTGTTAAATAATGGTAACTTCATTCATGGGAAAAAAACCTCTTTTGTCCTTATTGGTTATAAATTAAAGTATGTAGGGATCTGCAAAAATAGCCATCCTTATCATATTTCCCCATATCTTTTTTCATGATCTGAAATTATTCCAGCCTATTGTTTATATTCTCCTTCCCTATGTTTGAGTCAGACTTTCGTAGGAGTGATATGTATCTAGTTCTACGATAATCTTGTTTGGAAATATCTTCTCCATATTCAAGTACCTCTTTCTATACAACAAACTCTATACTTTGTAAAATTTGATTCTCCATAAAATTTCACTGGCTTTTAGAACTAGGAATGTAAATTTATAAGAGTCCTTTTGCCTGACTATGAAGCACGTGCCCTTAGGAGGCCTTCCATAAATAGTCCACATAATAGACTTGTCAGCCAAAAGATACTATTATTTGACTATGCAACCAATTCCCTTAGGTGGCCCTGCATAATTCAACCCCCTAACGGGTTTGTTAAATAATAGTAACTTCATTCTTGGAAACTACTTCTTCTACTTCATTTTAGATCTTTTTCATATCATTCCTCATATTCAAATATTCTTAACCCATAGTTTACAAATTTTCTCTCATAATTGAGTATAGTAATATGTTTTCAGATAAATTTTCAAGGAATTGAGTCAATTTTAATCCATTTTGGTCAAAGCTATTTCAACCTTAATCATTAGCATGTTTATGTCTGGCGTGCATGACTATAAAATGCCCACAAAAGACGAAGGAACTCTGAATAAAAGTCATGTTTCAGCTCACTAAATATACATTTTGTATGAGTTAGTTAATATTGATCAATTAAATGATTCAAAGATTGTAGGGTTATTTATATTAATCCTTGTAAAAATCAAACTATTCTTACTAGGCTCATTGACTTCGGTAAAATTTAAAGCATGTAGCCGAAGAATGCAGGTACAAATGATTCAAGATGAATGTGTTTTTCATTGATACACAGGAGATAGAAGGACATCCACAGACTGGTGTCTCTACTATTTTTCAAGAATTATAAGAGGTTTTCAACATAACTCTTCATTTGATTTACGGAATCCTGAGCTTCGTCAGCAACCACCTGGAATTCATTCATTCAGTTGGATACAATATGAGATGCAGTGATACCGGCTCTTCTTGGAACAATTGTAAAAGGTTGTTCTTGAGTGCGGTTTGAGAAAATTTTCTACTGGTCATACGGTGACTTTGTTTCTGTCCAAGATACTTGGAAGATGGATACATGGATGTGAGAATGGATAATTGGAAGTAAAGATCCATTTGGAGAGAGTAATCTTTTTAGATATTGCTCTAATGCCATGTTTGTCTTCTCTACACCAACTGGCAGCGGAAAACATTTCAGCTCATGGGTTTGCTATTTTCATATCTTCAAGGAAATGTCATGGAAGGAAAATTTGAAAATTTACACCATTTTTGTTGCTCTTAATGCACAACATAACGAAATAGAGGAATAGAAGTGCATCTGCATCTCAGGTGTATAGTTCATTGAATTTGGATCATTGACTCCTCACAGATGACCATGACCATACAAAGATACGTAGATTCTCTGTGGGAAATTAAGATGATATTTCTTAAAGTAAATAGCCTAATCTGGGAGAGTTTTGTTGCATATATCATAGTAATCATAGCCAACAATGTTCATCATGCCATCAATCTACTTGCTATCCAGTTAATCAGCCATTCTGATTCTTCTGAGAGCCATTGAATCTGCACAAAAGTTGAAAAATTAACTCTTAAATGGGGTTATTTTTTCATAAAAATTTTCAAGGAATTTAGAAAAAATGGCTAAGGCATTAAGGCGCGCAAGTATGGATGTGCCGCGCAAGAATTTGGCGTGCATGTATCACCATGCATATCTAGATACCTTGACAGCAGCGCGACATCATGGAAACAACATGAAACAGAGAAACTTGCATGGAAAATGCAACTTGCGCAGCGAGAGCTTGAAAGTTTCAAATCCATATGCTTTGGATGGAAGTGAGGCCCTCTATTTATAGATGTGGCCAGAGCCCTACATGCCATACCCTACGCGACTAAAGGTCGTACCCCTGCGCGCTAAACCTTTCATGCCCCACCTGTGCACCCGGTGTTGTGCACTGAAAGGCTTGTGCAACACCTTTCATTTGGTTTTCTTCTTTTCTTCAGAGTCAAATCCTCATTTTATTTTGGACCCAACATTGAGGGGGGACTTTTCTTGAAGTCCTTTTCAACACAAAGTCTAAAGGATTGAAAAGGGAAATACCTTAGACCAAAGTGATTCATACTTTTGAAGAAACATCAAAAATTGACACAAAGGGATGAACAAGGAGAACAAATCACATGTGCAGTGCAAGTTCAATCACTATCGCGCAAGTCCACATGTGCGATGCCTAATGGTTGCGAAAGTGACTTTCTCACCCTAATGGATTGCCACCTGGGTCTTGTACAACCTATAAATAGACCCTGTGGGCCCCCCATTTCGGGAGGAATTTTTCCAGAATTCACGGACAGAGTTCTGAACGCCCAAGTCTCTTCCTCAGGTGTTCCAAACTCTTCTAAAGTAATTCTTTACCTATAATGGAAGGTCTAAATAGTAAGAGGAGGGTCTATGTGTTATAATTCACTAAAACATGCGCGCCTAAGTATGTTACCCTTAAAAGGAATGAAAAAACTTGCGAGCCACCTTACATCTTCATTAGAACTTGCGCGCCATCTTCTGGAAAGCCTCTAGGTATAATACCAAGGGATTGAGCCAAGTTTCACCCAAGTATTTTCACAAGGATTGAATAGCGTGAAAGTACCTATTTTCCACGCAGGTATACCTGCACAACATGACTTGCGCGCCGACCGAACTTGCGCGCCACCCTAATTTTTCACGCATCACATGCGCGCCTTCCAGTACTTGCGCGCCCCTGCCCTTTTGGGTGCCCTTCTTGCCCATTCCACCCCTCTTAAGACATTCCACCACTCCTATTCAAGATTTAGTCTTCAAGACACTCTTCAATTCCATTTATGGCCTGATTTATTGATTTGACTTCCTAATCTGAAAGGAATTTTGTGGAATATCTCTCAAAACCTAGTGATTTACACATCTGTATGTCACTAAAGATTAAGATTTAATTCACTCAACCTCATCCTTTATGGTGAGATAATTCTTAATCTGGGACTCCATTTCAAGAGTAAGCCCCAATCATAAATTCTCAAATATGGGCTTCCAACTCAGGAGTAATCCCCAACCATAATTCCCTTATCGTGGGCCTACTTTTCAGGAATAATCCCCAGTCATAATCATTATCTTGGGCCTCCTTTTCAGGAGTATGCCCCAGTCTTAAAGTCTCAAATATGGGATTACTTCTCAGGAGTAAAACCCAACCATAATTTCCTTATCATGGACCTCCTTTTTAAGAATAATCCCCAGTCATAATCATTAACCTGAGCCTCCTTCCCAGGAGTAAGTCCCAGTCCCTTAATTTTTCAAGTCTCTTAACCTGGGCCTCCTTTTCAGATGTAAGCCCTAGTCTTAATTTCTCCTAACCAGTCATAATTACTTTTGATCTGGGCTTCCTTCTTAGGAGTAAAACCCAATCAATAGTCCCCTCCTAACATGGGAATATTCATTAGGAGTATGCCCCAATATTAGAGTATCCAAATCACCATGAAGTACACATACCTTGATGGACCCTATTCATTGATTTCTTCCCTGATGTAAATCTTAATCCTCGTCTATTTGGGTAGTTATACATACATAATCCCCACATATTTCATGGAAAAATTGTCTAATTTTTACCAATACCTCTTGTTTCTCACACCGAGCATGAATCACGTGAGCTTAGAGTGTAAATGTAATTATGACATCCTTCTTTGAGCCATCAATCCTAAACATCATACTTCCTTACTCGAACTATGTGGGTTCTGATTCCTTTTCCAAAACAATGGATACGTAGGTAGCCCATCTACGGGTTAGATCCCAACACTAAAATAATCCATTCCCTTCTGAATGTCAATAAACTTCAAGTTCTCCACTAAGAGGCTTTAAAACCAGCATGGTCATTATAATGACCAAGAGACTTCTATATAAATGTGTCGAAGGATACAATTGACCAAGAATCTCTAATAAATAAAAATGATTCTCTATAGATTAAGAACCTCAAATACTTATAAAAGATTCTCTAAATTTCTTACTTATTTAATCATTGATTTTCAGATCTAATGGATATATCATTTTATACTTGGTAATTTAATAAGGATTCACGAACATAACTTAAATCTATAAAGAGAGTCCCGGTATAGACAATAATTCCCCTCAAAAAGGTGTGATGAGTCCGACATCCCATCCTCTTGACCAATGAAAATTCCTAAGCCTCATCATTCCACAAACTAATGAGTGCCTACCTTTGGAAAGTAGATCCAAATTTATGTTGAAACATTGGATGTTTCCGGTTCTACGAATAATCCCATTAGAAACCGATCAGAATGTTTGAACCTTCAATCAAGGAGGTAATCCCCGAATTCTAAGGGAAACATCGACCTCCAACTGGTGTAGTAAACGCCAAATGAACTGGAAGCCTTTCTACCTCTAGTCCCCAAGAATGGAAATGGGTAGGTGATATGAAGGAGTGTGTCGCTCCTTAATCAAACAAGGCATACACCAAGGTAGAAAACAAGCAAAGGGTACCTCGAACGACATCTGAATCATCGGGTGTTGGAAACAATAGGGCATGAAGCTGACCATGACCTCCTATAGGGACTATCTGACCATGATGATGATCACCTCCATGGCTGCGCTCTGCTCCCTAAGGACGGGGAGCATCATGGGGCTATCCACTGCCTACCCCATCTCCCCTCTGATGATCTAATGTTGGTGCTACTGGATGCTGCTACCTCATCTAGAACTGCTTCAACAGGGGAACCTGGAGCGTTGCGCCTGGTGCACGATGACCACCCTGAATGGTCGGGCACTCCCGCTGCTGATGGCCAGGACCACCATAAGAAAAACAAGTGCCTGATCCCTTGACATAGGACTGAGACTTGCTGCCTCTGGAGAAATGAGATGTGAAGGGCTGGGACCAACCCCCGGCTGAATGGAAACACTTCGGCCCTGAAAACTGGGAACCCCAGACCACAGACTTTCTTTGTGAGGGGTCATGATGATCCCCCTATCATGATGATCCAGTCCTGGCCAAAGTCCTCTCGACATCCTCTGCCCTTGCCAGCACCTCGAGATAAGTCTTCATCATAAATGGGGTGACCGGTCGCTGGATCTCTGGATGCAAAGCCTCCTCGAAATGCCTCACACTGGCCTCCGCATATGGTAAAAGGTCCGAAGAATACCATAAAAGGTTCCTAAAATGGATTCCAAACTCCCGAACAGTGGATCTCCCCTGTCTAAGGGTAAGAATCTCCTGGCAACTGGATGCCTTTGCAATCGAGGAAAGGAACTCAACTATGAACATGTCTCAGAACTCATCCCATGAGATCATTTACTCCTCATGATCCCTGAGGAACAAGAACCACCACTTCCTTGCTACTCCGCGCAGCATTGTCATAGCTAAGGACACCCAGTGCTCCTTCTGATCATGGATGAAACTAAATCCTATGTCGAACTCATTCAATGAGTCTTCTGTGACTACATCTGAAATGGATCCCTCGTTCTTCTACATACTCTATGGCTGAAAGTCTCAGATTGTATTTCTCTAAGTGACTTTGTCGTCAACCTCTACCCTACGACGACCTGCTGGAATAGTCAGCTGGACATCATCTATGAAAACCTGACGAGGACATCGACCTGGATCCATATCTACAAAATAAAAAACACTTATAGATCACATGCCTAGAATATGGAAGACTCAACATTTAATAATTAATTTTTTTTCTTTTTATTCAATGAAGGTTAACCTATCCCAAGGTCTACCCATTAAAACACAGGCACAAATAAGAATGATGCATGATCCTTTCCTAGGTCTCTACCCTGCAACATGTATCACTTTTTTTAGTAGCCTTTGTAAATTTAAAGGTATGTGCATCAGATCATAGGGGGCCCTGAATGCCTATGTCTCGACCGGTCTCTATTTTTTACATCACTTTCTAAACATGAATGACATTGTTGCCCTACCAACCCAAGGAACCTCACATGTTCCTTACTCCAAACATCATCATATCCCTCAACTAGACCTTCCATACCACTCTTTCATGACCCCCTCCCGCCAATGTGTACTCCTCCTAGGCCAGCAGTGTGAGAAGGGAGATAATGACCCCTGAGTGCCGCCTTTAGTAGGCCCCGGGTTGGCGACTAGCAGTAAGGGTATAGTAACCCACAAATGGGATGCATTATCCTCTACGAGAACACATGCGGATGAGAGTGATAACATAAACACAAACTAACCCCTACTCAGAACTAAAATATAAAAGAAACCCTATTTAAATATATGAAATTCCATGAAAAAGTGCTACAACTGAAAGGGAAACTACAAGTACCCAAAAGAAAGAAAAACGACAGCGACCACATGCCCGAACATCTCCTCCAACCACAAGCTAGTAGAAACCAGATTGATCTCCAACCTGATCTAACTGACCTAAAAATAGTTTATATATATGTAGGGTGAGTATAATAGTATAATCAGTTGGATCCCCCATGAAGCCTCTCGTGCAAAGTTAATGAAAACTTGCTGAAGCACAGTGAACAACAAGTGAAACTAACTCATCACCTAAACAGGTATACTATGTTCCCAACCACACCATCTTTAATCTCACCAAGTAACACATAGAATAATATAGCATATAGTATATAATATCAAGGGTACCCTGCTACTACTTCCCCATTGGTTTTTGTCTTTTCCCAAATGACATACGTCAAGTGCATCTCTCTCCAAAGGCTTGCCCGAATACACCTATACTATGATCCACAATATGCACCACGTTCACCACATAGTCTTTCTTGAAGACACCAGTGCTAAGCACCACACCATCCTCACAAGAAAAAGTTACTAGGTAGTTTCTGGGAGCCACCACAGCGCACGTAACGTGTATCATATGTCAGGTATTATACCTCAATCCATTACTGCCCATACACCGAGTAAGGATCCTCAAGCCATCACAGCCTAAACACATTACATCTATAGTAGTACATAGGATACTATATCCAGAATATATGTGTGTGAATAACCACAAGAGATTAAATCCCTCTACACACATATATGGGGAAAACTAACTGCTGTTCCTAATGGAACTACTATCTACCAAGAAAAGAGAGAGGGGCGAAGGGGCTATTCAGCCATTCATCCTCCCACCAGAATGTTGGGGAAAACACCACTAGGGCTCCGAATCCCTGGGGTGTTAGTTTCCCTTACTGATAGGGTGGAGTGGCATACAGAAACACAAAAATTATAGAATATACTATAACTCACAACCACACAAGGGGCATAACTTAGTCTTTGACACAACTGCAGATAACGCCTCTCAGACTCTTGGCTTCCACTTCTAAGACAATGTATCCTATAAGCACACAACCATTTAAAGGATTTATTAGATTACATTATTCCATTTTTATCAATTACATAGTATGTTAATTAATTCTTCAAACATTAATTAACCATGAACAATTACACATTAAATTCTTCAACATCACACCCAAAGTCAAATGTTACTTCAACGTTACAACCTCATCATTATATTCCAGCATCTCCATCCCCATGGGTTAACATCAATTATTCAAACATTCATTACAAAATTACATTCCCATATTCACATGCATTCTAGGAAATAATCCTATGATTCTAAACACACGGGGCTCAACACGGTGAGTACATGTACTACCCATAGAGTATGTGATGCCTATAGCAAGAGCTTTGACACATTCTCCCTAAAGAGGCTAAACACGAAAAGCACATGGCATACCCCGCGTGTCTTCACCCCTTCTGGAAGAAGGGTAAGCTAGACCAGCTGCCTTGGTTAGCGGGGAAAATCAAAGAAGATAAAAAACCAATGAATCCAGAAGCATCCAACAACCACATCCATCCCATTCCATCATCCCTGGTGTCCTCCCAGACATCCACATGCATAAACCGATGCATCTCGCCACTCTAGGCGTCATCTGCTGCCACAACCAAAATGCCTCCATGCCCAAACATATCACAACACCCTCACTGGGTCACATCACCACACAAGCAGTAGGAAAACAAAAATCACATCAATTTGGGCTCTTGTCCCTTTTACAAGGAATCTGACCTTCACACAACAAGAATTAACAGATTTCAGGTTTACCAACCAACTGAATTAAACACATCATCGACCTCAATTTTTTTAACACCATGTTGGAACAACATCAACAACAACAACAACAACCAGATTCATTTACATGCCTCTTTATCATTAGCCAATTAATAATCAATTAGTTCTAGATTTACGTTATTTATCAATTTGATCAAGAACAACATGCTATCAATCAATGAATGGATATCACAGTACCTAGAAAATCAAGAGGTGAACCATTATCACAACAAGAAGAAACAACATGCGATCAAAACAATTATATTAATCCAGTTAAAGTATATAATTTAGTCAATTCCATTGTGATACAAAGGACAAAACATGATAACTCTATGATTCCAGATAGACAATTAGAGAAGCCACGAATCCCCTACCTCAACGGTTTTGATGGAAACCACAATGGTCGAAGAACGCCCAAGAAGACCAGGCCAATTGACCAATGATCTGCCCTAGATCTCTTCTACAAACACAACAAAGACCAAATCTCATCATAATCGACATCCACACACATAGATATACCCATAACAGGTGTAGATCTATTATCCCGAGAGAAGACGAGGAGTAGTTCTTAGTAGATCTAAGAAACCAAACAAAAAAGATCACATACCATGGAAACCATCTTCGATTCATGAAGTGAAGCCTCCGGACCGCCTCGAAAGCACTTTGGAGAGGTTCATTTGTATCCAAGGAAGGGTAATCCCAATTTTTGGTGACATAATGGCTTAAACGTACCATTTAGAAGAAAAAGAGTTTAGATCCACAATTTTAGGATCAAACTTTATGTGCTCGCATGGTTAGTCCGCACATTTTAACAAATCGTGTGCTAACTGTGTGTTGGCTTCTGCCTAGTCAAACAATCCTCACACAGTTAGTCCACACGGTTAGAAAACTGTGTGCTAACTGTGCGTTAGCCACTTCCTCCAACACCAACATTGCACGGTTTGGCCGCACGGTTTAGGCAACCTGTGCGCCAATCGTGCGAAGGCCATAACCCTTTTACATTCCTTAAATGTCCACCCAAACGCACCCCCCAAGTCACCTAGACCTTCCAGAACACTTATAACACCTCATTTTCACAAAGGAATGGACTGGAGAGGTCCGGGACATTACAGAATTAATTATGATGTGTCTTCTATGGTTTATTGTCATTAAGAACCTAGTTGGTGATAATGTATAAAACTTATATTCTAGTGTTTTTTTCTATGTCTTTAAACGAACTAGGCTAATACAGTCTTAGGGTATATTATTTTGAAGTGTATTAAGTATTGCACAGTGGTGGGGTAATTTATATGTATGAAAAATGAAGGTATCTATAGTTAGTATCAGATTAGAATATTTGTTTTCCTGAGGAATATAGGATGAGAGAACCTTAGTATGATCTTTTAAGACATGTTTAAGGATGAGTCTAAGGATAAATAATTATATATGAAATGTTCATGTTATTTGGTTAAGGTTTGAAGCTTGTGTTTTCCAAGAAATAAATTATTTTTTATAAAATAAAAGTGAATGTGGTTATATCATCGTTTTATGTAGCAGTATCAAATCCAAAACAGTGTATTGGTCTTGAAATGAGCATTATGTGGTACATCACAATGGGCCTTACTGCCCACTTGTTTTGATACTCTTTTGGTTTATGATTTGGGAATTCTAAAATTGTTCATGAATCGTGTTGAATAAAATACAATAAAGTTCACTATGAATAAACTACTATATATATATATATATATATTCGTATATTAAGGAAGGATTCTTAATTTAGAGATCCTATAATGGTTTTCTTGTAATTATGTTGTTCCTCACATTGAAAAATGCTTCTTACATTATCCAAGAATATTTTAGTCAAATGATATATTTCTAAGGAACTATAGTAATAATGACTGTGAAGGGGAATGTAATTATTTTTCACTTGAAATATGAATGTTATGTTTTCTTTAATGAAACAAACCATTTCAATTATCACATAGATTTATCAATATATGAATCCCACTTCACATCAAATGAGAAAAAGATGTAATAATCTTCCATTGAGTCTTTCATGAGGAAACATCCAACTAGATTCAGTTGGTCCTCTAATCCTCTTGTTTCTGAGCACTGGAGAAGTACCAATGAATTGTTATTCATTATTATCTACAGTTTGAATCATGAGAAAATCAATCTGGCTATTTATTGGTAAAATGTGAAGCCTAAAAATAGTGGAATCTGATAAAAAATATGGGGAAGGATGATGAAATTTAAACCATGTATTGGGATGAGTTCATTAACTTGTTATTAAATAATTACATTTATCATGTTCTTCATAAGAATGTGGGAAATTATATAGTTGAGTTTAATGAAAAGGATGATGAATCTATCAGTAAATATGAGAATAATTTCACAATATTTGCGAGGTTTTCTTTTATAATTATCATGAATCCTAAACATAAATTTGATATTTTCTTCAGTGTCTTAATGCCCAGTGTTGTAAGAGAGTGGTACATAATAGATATTAGAATTTATCAAGTGATTGTGTATTGTTAAATCATAGATAATAGGATGATTGCAGTTATGTTTAAATATTATGGTTTTTATAAGAAAGTGAGTATAGAGTTTAAAGGAAAATATAAAAACATGAACAGACAAAAACGAGCCTTCCATTATGCTCTATGTGTGGAAAAATAATGTAGGATATTATAATATGGGGCTAAAAATAGTTCTAATTGTGTAAGGGAATTCCATTGTGAAATTTATTGAAATAATAATTGGAATATTTTAAAAAAAGAGCTAATTAGTGGAAAAGATACATAGAATTAACCTCCATCATCAGTGCTTCATGTGTACATGTGATTATAATTATGGTATGTAGTTTTGACACCCATGTTTTGGGGATTATTATTGGTGTTAGAATCCACTTAAACAGATAGAAAAGTGTAAATATCATGTGATCAATATTTTAAATGAGGGGTGTGATAATGAAATGGGGAAAGGTACACTTACCATCCATTGTAGAGCTAATAATGTCTTATTTGATTTCGAATCTACCCACTTATTCATATATAAAGAACCCTTTATGTGTGTTAGGATTCTACCAAAACAATTAGATTAGGGTTTTGAAGTGAACACCCCTAGTGGTTTAGTTATTTCATATCTGGTCTATGATAACTCTCAAGTATTCATTTGTGGGATTGTATTCCCTACAAATATTATCATTTTTCCCTTGGTTGAATTTTATGTCATCACAGGCATAGATTGACTTCTTATACATAAATATCACATATATTATTTTCAAGGGAAGTTACATTTTATATATCAAACAATACTATTATATTATATTAATATAAAAATAATTAAAACCTTTTAATGAAAATTATATTCAATGAATGGGTCCTAATTTCCATCATGATGGTGTGTTTTTCTCCATTGGATGTAGATAAACATGGCTTAGCTGATATACAATTTTTTTATAATTTATAGTTCCATTCCAATATGATGTTTTTATAATTCCAACAAAATGTGATGTTGGGTTCTCGATATAGCTCTATTATAGTTCCACACAAATTTCAATGACACCCTATAGAATGACACCAACTTAGTTACATTGATTGAATAATAAACACCAAGCAAACCTTGATAGGGTATTTATTCGACCATGTGTGTCTTATTGGGTTTTACGTAATCATTATGTGAAAAATTAAGACACATCAATTCATCTCTAAATGGATTACCAATAGTGAATCATGATTAAAATAAAGAACATGAATTTTTTTCCTCATATTGATGGAATGTATGGCCATCTATGTGGTGTTAAATCATTTTCCATGATAGAAATTTATTCTACATATTATCAATTGATGGTCATAAACCAAGATATATGAGAGACGACATTACTTAAAAGGAATGAACAATATGAATATATAGTGATGGATTTGTCCTTAATAATTCTCAATAAATATATATGGATTCGGTGGATATATTATTTATATATTACCTTGATCTGTTTATTTTCGTCTTTATATATGATATTATTATCTATTCAAAGAGAATGGATGATTGTTAAAACCACATGAAAATTGTACTAATGATCCTACGAAAGGAGAAACTGCTAGAAAAATTTACAAATTGTATATCTTTTCCTACAGAAGGTTTCATTTTGGGTCACACAATCTCAAGAAATGTTACAGTACAAGATCCACCAATGATAGAAGCTATTGAATGTTGCACTAGGCAAAAAATAGTGACTAAGATCTATAATATTCATGGTTTATATGTATATTATTTATAATATGTGGGGAAGTTCTCACCACTATTGAATATTATGACCATGTAAACTCATAATGGTGCCATGTTCCTCTAGAGAGACGTTGGTGAGAAAAATATTAAAGAACTAAAGGGAAGGTTAGCTAGTTCACATGTTCTTATATTACCCTGTAGTAGATAATGGTTTGTAATATTGAGTGATATATCATTGAAGGTATTGTAATGTGTTCTTATGTAGAATAACTTGGTTAAAGACTTTGACTCGTGAAAATTGAATATTCAGGATAAAATTAGTTAATTCATTATTTTGAGTATGCAAAAGTAACTTTTTAATTAAATTTCTGGAGAAATTTTTAAATGAAAATATTCTGCTATATATAATTTTCATAAAATTATGAAATATATATTTACATTGAAAGAGTTAAAAATATTCCATGGAAGATGTTGGATATGATAAATTATTATATATTTTCTATACATCTCCACCTTAGAAAATTGAACAATGTGGCTGAAGCATTGAGTCAAAATTATTACATTATATAATATACTATGAGGACCACAAAAATCCAATATTTATAGATTTCCATGGATGGATCTTGAAATATTGATTGAACGTGATAAATATTACCTCACATATTTTAATGTTCATCCTATTATAAAAGTGAAAATAAAATAGGCATAAAAGGAAGATGTAGAGCTTTATTAGAATCTTCAAAATTTTCTTGAGAATAACCTTGATCTGGATCTAATGAAAAGATTCCGAATATGTTTATCTGTTTCTTCCATACCAGATTTTAAGAATCTTTTAGGGTATTATCATTATTATTAATTAATTATTCATTCTAAATGTATGATTATTTTAATAGTTTTAATGTAATACTTTTTGTGGGATTGAATGAATAGGGATAAAACTGAGTGTATAACTTGGTTCTGGGTATGCCAGCAATTTATGTGTGAAGGACTTAAGTATAATGGGATTCTAAATTCATCACACATACTAAAATGGATAGAGGAGGATATCATCATGTATTTTGTAATTAGACTCCCAATACCCTCAAATGTATTTAATGTTATATAGGTTATAATCAATCGCCTTAATAACTCATCACATTTCATTATTATTACAGACGACTTCTCTCTATATCATATTTCTTATATAAAGAATTAGAATTTGGTCAATTTCAATATAGAACTACATTATATTGTATCTGAATAGGATCAATGCTTTTCCTCAATGTTATAGAACATCCTTTAGTAAGCACATGATACAGAATTGAGTTTGAATAGTACATATCATCTCGAAGTGGATGGTCGGTCTGAAAGAACAATTCAAACCTTAGGTGATATGTTGAGATCCTGTTTATTGAATATGATAGGGTTTTGGGATAAAAATTTCCTCATGTTTAATCTTCTTTAAAGCAATGTTTTTATTCTTGCATTATTATGGTTCCTTATTTCTATTTATATGGAAATAAATGTATAGATACATCATGTTGGGATGATTTTGGAGAAATAATTCTATTAAGACCAGACATTTCTGATAAAATTTCCATGAAGGATAGAACCGGGAATCAACATATCAATTAATCATAATGTCAATTATAATTTTATGATGATAAACATCAGCGTGATCTATAATTTAAAGCTTGTGAGAAGGTTTTTCTATAATTCAATCCATGGAAGATGGTTTTGAGGCTCGATGAAAAAAAGGAAAACTATGTCATAGGTATATTTGTCCCAATAATATTATTGACCTTATTATAATGGAATTTTTTCACATGTACATTAATCTAATTATCCCTCAAGTACATGATTTCATCCATTTATCTCTCCTTATAAAGTACATTCCTAAACTATCATGTGTAAATAATTGAGAGGTCAGACCATTGGAGCCTGGTTTTTTATATGAGGATGTGCATGTTCAAATTATGAATTGTACATATTATGTTTTATAAAACCGTAAAACATACGGAGTAAATGTTTTCTTGATAAATCATAGGTTACAAAAAAACTACTTTAGAACATTACTATATGATGAGGTGGAAATATCTTCACTTTTTTATTTCAAAAAGATTAATTTGGAGGAAGAAGTTCATTTTAAGGGGGTTGAATCTGACACCCTCATATTTTTGTGAACCTATTTCTCAAAATGTATTTATTTTATTTGATTTAATGCACTGTATAATTCAATCATTAATTTTACTATAAAATACTACAATCATTCATTACATGCATCACTGACATGGCTTGTGTTACATGGAACATAGAGTTTCTATAAAACATCATTTTAGTATTATAATTATTTAAATTAAATGGTTATAACCTATCAACTAAAAATATTAATATTAATCTTATTACCAACATCTCAAATATTATTTATAATTGATATATATAAATAAAACATATTGATAAAAAATCATGTAAAATTAGTAAGGTATTAATATGAATGAGATATTATTTTTTCAAATAAAATATTTTTTATGTCCTAATGTAAACAATAATACAATTAATTTTTGAATTTTTTTGCAACTAAATGTGAAAAAATATTACATTTTTAATTTAAAATGATCAAATTATATTGGGGTTTATTTTAGTGATTTTTCTGAAAAAAAACATTTTTTGGATGACTAGTGAAAAATAAATTGTTGTAATTCTGAACTTCTTTTGTAAAGACCTGTAAATTCCAAGGAAATTTTTTTCTTAATTTTCTTTGGATTTTACAAGAACGCAGTTTCTGACAGCGCCTGATTCCGAGGACCAGTGTGCCCGGAATCAATTTCTGATGTTTGGCTCGGGTACGTTCAGTGAACGGACGAGCGGGTTTTTCTAACTTTTGAACCGGTGCTCGGAATCGAATTCTGAGGGCACCGATGGAATCGCAGCGCCGGTAATTGCTTAGAAACGCCTTTTCCGGAGTTGCGTTTGCTTGGGTGTGGTTTTCAATTTTCGGTCTTAAAGTTAAGAAATAAAATAATTTTGCGACAACTTTATTTTATTTCAATTAAGCCACTTGGAAGCCAATTGAAGCCACTTAAATGCGGCTTAATCTGAGTTGAATCAGATAGGGTACTATCCAGAAATATCCTACCCTCTTGGTAGGATATTTGTGAGGTGGGGCCCGCACGAGCCCCGCAGTTTCTTTCCGCTAAGTAACGCACCCGCGAAAACCTGTTTTATGAAAGTCAACTGACACGTTTTCTTAAATTCTTAACAGACCATTTAATTGGGCGGTTTTTTTCGTAAACTAAATGAGTTGTTTCTTTCGTGGAATTAATTCTATGAATCCATGGTTCGTTTCTTATCTTTTGAAATTCAAATGTTTAGTTGTGTAAATAAAATAATGCTTAAGCTTATTTTATTTTGGGTTGGTCTCCTTTGCCACCTTGAGAGATTTTGAGAAGCTCTCTCCATCTTCTTCAACCTTGACGAAGAACACGAAGAACACTTAAGCTCCGACGAAGAACGCCGCTTCTCTTCTTCGTAGCCGGTGTGTTTCCGAAGATCGACGACGCCGCTTCTTCGATCTTCTTCCTGTGTCAACGAAAGGAGATGTCGTTTCCTCCTCGGACTATCTCCGTCAGCTTACGAAGATTCTCCAGCGACGTACCTCTTCGGACGCACCTCGACGTCAATGGAAACGACGTTCTATTTGCGCGACGCCCGACCTCCGCGACGCTAGTCTTCCGCGGATTGATTGGCGTGCTACGCACTTGAATCCGTGGTAGGGGATTGTTGATATTTTATTTATTTATTTTCCATTCTTGATTCTAGAATGTCGAACTTCGAGGATAAAGGATTAAATGTTATTGTCTAACGAGAGGGGGGCCCAGAAAGCACCAACACGGCCGAACCCCCCTCCTATGTTCATAATTGTTTTCTTGCGGATGGAACGGGATGACGTGGTGTCGTCGCACCACGCGGGAATCGCACGACAATTATTGCACGGCGCCGTCGCGCCGCGCCGTGGAAGGAAATCCAAGAACGTGACGCCGTCACATCACGTCGAAGAAAGTCAAAGGCGCCGCGGCCGGAGCGGGGCCGCGACGGAGGGAAGCGATGTCGTCGCATCACGCCGGACGGCATAGGCCGCGGCCGGTTCCGGGCCGCGGCGGAGCAAGATGTCTGGCGGCCGGCACCGGGCCGCCGGTGTCGGCGAAGGAAGGACCGGCCGTCGCTGGTCCGTGCTGGCGAAACCGGCCGGCCAGACAGTGGAGACTGGGGGAATTAATTTCCCCCGACCGGGTCTCAAAAGAGGCCCCAATTAAGGGGTCACGGTTCTCAAAGGGGGGGGGGGGGGGCTTTGCCCCCCCGCGCGCGGCACCTGAACGACGCCCCGGCCGCGCCGGACCGCGCCGCCGGCCGGGCCGGGTTTTCCGAGCCGGCCTGGGTCGTCAGGTCGGGTCGCCGCTCGGGGCGGGTCGACCCAGTTCGGCCGACCCAGGGGGGTCAGCCCGGGCCCAGACCCCCAGTTTCGGACCACTTTCGGTCAAATGCCCGTATCTTGGGCTACGGGCCTCCAAACGACTCTCCGTCAGCGGCAACGCGATCCTTGGATTGAGACGGTTGTTTCGGTATACTATACTCAAGGTGCACCTTCCTTTTCGGGAGCCTATGTGGTTAAAACTCCATAGTTAAGTGTGCTTGGCCTAGAGTAGTGATCAGGATGGGTGACCTCCTGGGAAGTTTCCCAGGGTGGGTGTGAGACGGAAAGGCCAATAAATAACAGACCGGGCGTCAGATTGACGCGCTGTCTGTTTCGTTGAACTCCTCTAAGTGAGAAGGATTATTTGGTTTACTCCGCTCGAGGTTGGGATGCCGACGGAGTGCGGTCAGGTTGGATCACACCGAAATCCAACCGGACCCCTGGAACGAAAAAGCCAATAACTCTCAGACCGGGCGTCCGATTGACGCGTCGTCTATTGCGTTGAGTTCCTGTTGATGATACGGGACTTTTGGCATCCTTCGCCGAGATTTGGATGCAGCTGGATAGTGGCCGGGTTGGATCGCACCAAAATCCAACAGAGCCCCTAGAACGGAAAAGCTGATTCCTTTCTGACAGAACATTCGTTTGACGAACCGTCAGAGTCGTTGGTGATCTCATTGAGAAACGGTCCCTATGAGTATAACCTATGAGTGTTCGGGGTATAGTTGAGTTACGACCGGATTGGTTCACACACGAAACCAACCGGGCCCTTGGGACGAAAAGCCTAATAACTGACAGACCGGGCGTCCGATTGACACGCCGTCTGTTGCATTGAGACCCCTATGAAGAGGTGGTCCTTTGAGATTCTTCTTTTAGGGACATTGTGATACTTGGAGTATCGACCAGTAGCTCGTGGAGCGGACCCTCCCGGAGACGAGCGTGCGGAGTACGGAGACCGTGTAGCCGGCTGAGACCTGACGACAGCTTGACCAAATCGACTTGGAGTGAGTCGACTAGCCCAGTGGACGGAGCGCCCGGTATTTGGCGATAGAACCACGGCGGACGGAGCGCCTGGTAGTTGGCCGCAAACCCGCAGTACTCGACAGGAGGAGTACCTCTGTAGGCTATTAGTGGGAGCGCCCGGTATTTGGAAACAGACCCTCAGCGGATGGAGCACCCGGTAGTTGGCCGCAAACCCGCAGTACTCGATAGGAGGAGTACCTCAGCAGTCTTAGATTAGTGAGAAGTACCTCAGAGTCGTGACATGACCACTCTACACTCCAGAGACGGAGCTCTTCAGCTGTTACAGTTTCGTTAATGAAAATCCTGGTTTGAGTTGAGACTTTTGACCTTTGTGTTTACCTCATGATTTTGATGGTTCACTTGATAACATAGGTATATGTATGGGCATATACCCGGGTAGTGGTTATCCGTTGATTTCACAATCCTTGTGTTTCTTCATGATTGAGATGGGTTACTTGATAACTTAGGTATATGTATGGGTATATATCTAAGTAGAGGTTATCTGTTGAGATATTCTTGTTGTTATCCTTGTTGGTTTAGTGAGACCTTGAGGGTCTCGGGGTCCCTAATGAGTATCGATATACTCACCCCTGCACGGGCTATGCCTGCACCTCGTTGTTTTGGTTGCAGACGACGGGCAGTGCTGACGGAGGCCGAGTGTTCAAGGACTGGTCGGTACCCGGAGGTGGACTACACGACGAGTCGGTACCCGGAGGAGGACTACACGACGAGTCCGTACCCAGAGGTGGACTACGCGACGAGACGACTCACAGAGGAGGTTGACGGACGAGAGCGTGGAGGAGGCTATCTGTACCTACCCTTCAGGTAGGATCCGTGGTGGACGACCAGGAGCTGCGCTATCTATACCTACCATTCAGGTAGGACCCAAGGAGGACGACCCAGGAGCTGCTTCCCTCTTCCAGCTGTTTGTATTTTTGATGTTGTACCTTGTTCAGTTGTAGTTGTACTTTCTTTTGGGTTTATATTCTGACCCATTTACTTTTCAGCTTTTCTTTTGTACTTAGTGTTGTTTTCGCTTGTACACTGTAGTGCTTGTTTTCTTTTATAAATTCAATGCCTTCCATGTTATAGGGATTTTACGCCTTTGGTGATAGTCGCCAGCCCCTGTCCTATGGAAGGCGGGCTTGGGGTAGTCAGGGCATGGGCCCCGAGGACGGGTCGTGAAAAATTGGTATCAGAGGAGTTCGGTTCTACCGTAGAACTTATAAATTTGATGTTTCCTTCTGTGAAGCAATAGTGTTAAGAGTACTGAGTGTGGTTTTCAGTTCAGGGAGTCCAGTGTTGATGCGGGCGGCCGACGTATCCATACACAAGGACCCTGACAACTGGTTTCCAACTTTGTGCATGAAAACACTAATTGCGTGTGGGTTTTCCAGAAGTTTTATTTAAATTTCAGCTCAAACCAGGTCAGCTCACCAGGTATAATCTTTTGACTGTGTCACGTTGTTTCTTTCAGGATGCCTCCCCATGGACGACCAGCTAGAGCCCCGAGAGTGGTACGTACTGACAGCCCACCGAGCAACGAGGCCTCAGTATAGGTCCCTATCCCAGTTGAGGCACCAGCGGTAGTACTGCCCGTTGGGCCACCGATGCCACCAGCCCCAGCAGCAGAGGATGCACGTCGCTTGAGCGCACTGCATGAGTTCCAGCACCATAGGCCACCCAGGTTCTAGGGAGGGACTGACCCGAAGGCGGTCGAGGATTGGCTGGAGGCTGTGGTGAGAGTCTTCAGGCTAGTGGGGACACCGACAGATTTCATGGTGATCCTAGCTGCCAGCCTTCTTCAGGAAGCAGCAGGCAGATGGTGGAGCCTGATGCTTCAGATGCTTGACGAGGCGACACTTCTATGGGCAGACTTCGAGAGCCTGTTCTGGGCAGAGTTTGTACCAGCCAACCTTCGAGCGGTGTGTATACAGGAGCTACTTCAGCTGCGGTAGGGCAGCATGTCAGTGGCGCAGTACTCAGCGAGATTCACAGACCTCTCGCGCTACTCCACAGATATGGTACGGGACCCGTTCTTTAGGGCCCGAACCTTTGAGAATGGGCTCTGGTGAGAGATTAGAGCTTCTGTTGTTTCTCAGAGCTTTCCGACACAGACATGGGTGTTGGAGAGAGCCCTCTTAGTGGAGAGTTTCCTTGCTGAGCAGTCTCCAGCAGCAGGACCCACCACTAGACATCTTGCGGCAGAGTCTTCTGCCGCAGGAGTAGACAGATGACTTAGAGGTCTAAGAAGACCAGACCTACAGGTGGCCGACTGCACGACTCAGGTTCAGTTGTGTGGGGAAACCGGGTTGGAGTTAGAGCCAGACGTGCCGAGAGTGGATAGTGTTACTCCTGCGGCGGAATTGGTCACATGGCACATGACTGTCTGACCCGCCATGCAGATGACCAGCAGTTAAATGAAGATCCTCCGAGGCAACGGCTGAGGTTCGATCTGGGCGGACCTCAAGGAGCAGGCGGCCATAGTAGAGGATCTTGTCGTGCAGCTGTAGGTGGATGACGCTTCGGGATGTTTCCACCACCACCAGGAGGCCCACCCCGACCACAAGGGACATGAGGACATGGGAGAGCTCAGCTTCAGGCAGCTGAGGCATATGGTCATAGAGCTCTGAGAGTAGGTGGACAGGAGTGGAACTAGTGGATACGTCCTTTTAACTTCTAGTTCCATGTTGCTTTTGTATTCGTGTCTTTGTACTATGAGCTGCAATAATAAAAAGACACTTATCTTTGTTTTCATTCCTGTCCTTTTTGTTTGGTTGATACTAAGTGGTCCTGGTTAAACTGTTGACTTGACCCTCACTTTTGATATTTCTACTGGAGGATACCCAGTGACCTCACACTGATACCGATAGTGTGACTCGACCCTTGGAGGTGAGAGTGACAGTTGGATCTCTTGGTAGTAATGTCGAGGCCTTACGACGTCATCCATGGCATGAATGCATCATTCATGTCAGGATTGACTGTATTAGGAAACGAATGTGGTTCATCCGGGGGATGAGACCGGATTTCTCTTATCAGAAAAGAAGAAATCATATCATCTCTTGTGAGACTAAAGGAGGTTCAGTTCATCCAGGAGCAGATGAAGACTGCACAGTGCAGTAAGAAACAAGGAACTGGTGCTAGTATTAGAGACTCGGGCGTGTTAAATGTTTCACGAAGTGGTAGCATTAAATAGAGATGAGTCTGTGAAGTGGAAAATGTGGAGGCAGAGCTAGGAGAGCAGCATGAGGTGGTGTACATATTAACATGCAACAACCACCCGCCTTAGTTATTCCCGCCAGGCTCAGGGAGCTGGAGGGCGGAGGAAGAGTGCGGCTGCATGCGGTCAAGGAGTGTGACCCAATGGCTCTATAAATGATTCAATGGAAAGTCTGTGTCCACTACTAGCTGCTGTAGTAACAGATGTCGATATGAATCATTCCTCGCTTTCACAAATCTTGTTCGAGACCTAGAGTTTCCGGTAAGCCGTGGACTTGACCCTCATGTCTGGAGATACCTTGGGAGGAGACTCGATAATCACACTTACGCCGACGGTGTGGTCAGACCCTCGAGGCGAGAGTTCTGGTTGGAATCTGTTGGTGGCAGCGTCGAGGCCTTACGACATTAGTTTGAGTATGGAATAGGCAATAACTGTTCATACTCAAATTGAAGGTTTTAGGCAAACATCGGGATGGGTTTTCCTTGGTCGGTGGAAAAGGAAACCCCAGGCAGTGCAGGGTAACTCTTGCACAGGAGGGTGTGGCCGATCACTCTTGAGTCGGTTAACCTTACCCTCGTAGAACCAGTCGTTTTGAGTTTCAGTTCTAACAGAAATGGAGACCTCTGGAGTTCGAGGATGACGACCACGTCTTCTTACGGGACTTACCTCGACAAGGTTTACAGAGATGTGGACAGGGAGGCAAGTTATCTCCGAGGTTCAATGGACCTTTCTAGGTCCTCAGCTGGGTAGGCGAGGTGGTTTAACACTTGGCCCATCCACTTCAGTTGCACTAGGTGCACGACGTTTTCCACGTATCCCAACTGAGGAGATACGTGCTCGACCCCTTCGCATATCATCTACCATGAGGAGCAGGACAGTGGCGATGAGTGTCTTCTACGGAGGTTCCTGTGGGGATCGAGGATCGACAGGAGCGGATCCTAGGAGGACGATCGATTCCTCTTGTGTACTTTCTTTGGCAGTGCGGGAACTTCCAGGTGAGCACATGGGAGCAGAAGGCTCAGATGCGTGATCAATACCGCTTTGTTTCCCTATGTTTGTGGTGAAGCTTTACGGGGATGTAAAGCCCTGTGGTGGGAGTAACGTAAAGACCCGTAAATTCAAAGGAAATTTTTTTCTTAATTTTATTTGGAATTTTAAAAGAACGCAGTTTCTGAGGCCCATTGTGCCCGGAATGAATTTCCGAAGTTTGGCTCGGGTACGTTCAGTGAACGGATGAGCAGGTTTTTCTAACTTTGGAACCGGTGCTCGGAATCGAATTCTGAGGGCACCGATGGAATCGCAACGCCGATAATTGCTTAGAAACGCCTCTTCCGGAGTTGCGTTTGCTCGGGTGTGGTTTTTAATTTTCGGGCTTAAAGTTAAAAAATAAAATAATTTTGCGACAACTTTATTTTATTTCACTTATGCCACTTGGAAGCCACTTGAAGCCACATAAAAGCGGCTTAATCTGAGTTGAATCGGATAGGGTACTATCCAGAAATATCCTATCCTCTTGGTAGGATATTTGTGAGGTGGGGCCCGCATGAGCCCCGCCGTTTCTTTCCGCTAAGTAACGCACCCGCGAAAACCCGTCTTTATGAAAGTCAACTGACACGTTTTCTTAAGTTCATAATAGACCATTTAATTGGGCGGTTTTTTTTCGTAAATTAAATGAGTTGTTTCTTTCATTGAATTAATTATATGAATTAATGGTTCGTTTCTTATCTTTTGAAATTCAAATGTTTAGTTGTGTAAATAAAATAAGGCTTAAGATTATTTTATTTTGGGTTTGTCTCCTTTTCCACCTTGAGAGATTTTGAGAAGCTCTCTCCATCTTGTTCAACCATGACGAAGAACACTTAAGCTCCGACGAAGAACGCCGCTTCTCTTCTTCGTAGACGGTGTGTTTCCGAAGATCGACGGCGCCGCTTCTTCGATCTTCTTCCCGTGTCAACGAAAGGAGACGCAGTTTCCTCCTCGGACTATCTCTGTCATCTTACGAAGCTTCTCCAGCGACGTACCTCTTCGGACGCACCTCAACGTCAACGGAAACGATGTTCGATTTCCGCGACGCCCCACCTCCGTGACGCTAGTCTTCCCCGGCTTGATTGGCGTGCTCCGCACATGAATCCGAGGTAGGGGATTGTTGATATTTTATTTATTTATTTTCCATTCTTGATTCTAGAATGTCGAACTTTGAGGATAAAGGATTAAATGTTATTGACTAACGAGAGGGGGGCCCGGACCGCACCAACACGGCCGAACCCCCCTCCTATGTTCATAATTGTTTCCTTGCAGATGGAACGGGATGGCGTGGTGCCGTCACACCACGCGGGAATCACACGACAATTATTGTGCGGCGCCGTCGCGCCGCGCCTCGGAATGAAATCCAAGAACGCGACGCCGTCGCATCGCGTCGAAGAAAGTCAAAGGCGCCGCGACAGGAGCGGGGCCGCGGCGGAGGGAAGCGATGTCGTCGCATCATGCCAGACGACATAGGCCGCGGCCAGTTCCGGGTCGCGGCGGAGCAAGATGACTGGCGGCCGGCACCGGGCCACCGGTGTCGGCGAAGGACGGACCGGCCGTCGCCGGTCATTGCTGGCGAAACCGGCCGGCCAGTGCGGGCCAGCCGGACAGTGGAGACCGGGGGAATTAATTTCCCCCGGCCGGGTCTCAAAATCGGCCCCAATTAAGGGGCCGCGGTTCTCAAAGGGGGGGGGGGGCTTTGCCCCCCGCGCGCGGCACACGAACGGCGCCCCGGCCGCACCGCCGTGCCGGTCCGCGCCGCCGCGCCGCCGTGCCTGTCCCCGCCGCCGCACCGGACCGCGCCGTCGCGCCGGACCGCGCCGCGGCTCCGGCCCGCGCCGCCCGGGGCTGGTCGACCCGGTTCGGCTGACCCGGGGGGGGGGGGGGGGGGGAGGGGGTGGGGGGGTTGGGCCGGGTCGGCCCGGGCCCAGACCCCCAGTTTCGGAGCACTTTCTGTCAAATGCCCGTATCTTGGGCTACAGGCCTCCAAACGACTCGCCGTCAGCGGCAACACGATTCTTGGATCAAGACGGTCATTTCGGTTTAATATACTCAAGGTGCCCCTTCTTTTTCGGGAGCCTACGTGGTTAAAACTCCATAGTTAAGTGTGTTTGGCCTAGAGTAGTGATCAGGATGGGTGACCTCCTGGGAAGTTTTCCAGGGTGGGTGTGAGACGGAAAGGCCAATAAATAACAGACCGGGCGTCCGATTGACGTGCCGTCTGTTTCGTTGAATTCCTCTAAGTGAGACGGATCTTTTTACTTACTTTTCTTGAGGTTTGGATGCCGATGGAGTGCGGTCGGGTTGGATCGCACCGAAATCTAACCGGGCCCCTGGAACGAAAAAACCAATAACTCTCAGACCGGGCGTCCGATTGACGCGCCGTCTTTTGCGTTGAGTTCCTTTTGATGATACGGAACTTTTGGAATCCTTCACCGAGATTTGGATGCAGTTGGATAGTGGCCGGGTTGGATAGCACCGAAATCCAACCGGGCCCCTGGAACGGAAAAGCTGATACCATTCTGACAGAACGTTCATTTGACGAACTGTCTGCGGCATTAATGATCTCTTTGAGAAACGGTCCCTATGAGTATACCCTATGAGTGTTCGGGGTATAGTTGAGTTATGGCCGGATTGGTTCGCACACGAAACCAACCGGGCCACTAGGACGAAAAGGCTAATAACTCACAGACCGGGCGTCCGATTGACGCGCCGTCTGTTGCGTTGAGACCCCTATGACGAGGTGGTCCTTTGAGATACTTCTTTACGGGACTTTGTGATACTTGGAGTATCGACTAGTAGCTCGTGGAGCGGACCCTCCCGGAGACGAGCGTGCGGAGTACGAAGACCGTGTAGCCGGCGGAGACCTGACGACTGCTTGACCGACTCGACTTGGAGTGAGTCGACTAGCCCAGTGGACGGACCTCCCGGTATTTTGCGACAGTCCCACGGCAGACGGAGCGCCTGGTAGTTGGCCGCAAACCTACGGTACTCGACAGGAGGAGTACCTCTGTAGGCTATTAGTGGGAGCGCCCGGTAATTGGCGACAGACCCTCAGCGGACGGAGCACCCAGTAGTTGGCCGCAAACCCGCAGTACTCGACAGGAGGAGTACCTCAGCAGTCATAGGTTAGTGAGCAGTACCTTGGAGTCGTGACAGGACCACATTACACTCCAGAGACGGAGCTCTTCAGCAGTTATGGTTTCGTTAATGAAAATCCTGGTTTGAGCTGAGACTTTTGACCTTCGTGTTTACCTCATGATTGAGATGGGTCACTTGATAACTTAGGTATATGCATGGTCATATACCTGGGTAGTGGTTATCCATTGATTTCACAATCCTTGTGTTTCCTCATGATTGAGATGGGTTACTTGATAAGTTAGGTATATGTATGGGCATATATCTAAGTAGAGGTTATCTGTTGAGATATTCTTGTTGTTATCCTTGTTGGTTTAGTGAGACCTTGAGGGTCTCGGGGTCCCTAATGAGTATCGTTATACTCACCCCTGCACGGTCTATGCCCGCACATCGTTGTGTTGGTTGCAGACGACGGGCAGTGCTGACGGAGGCCGAGTGTTCAAGGACTGGTTGGTACCCGGACGTGGACTACACGACGAGTCGGTACCCGGAGGTGGACTACACGACGATTCCATACCCGGAGGTAGACTACGCGACGAGATGACTCACAGAGGAGGTTGACAGACGAGAGTGTGGAGGAGGCTATCTGTACCTACCCTTCAGGTAGGATCCGTGTTGGACGACCAGGAGCTGCGCTATCTGTACCTACCCTTCAGGCAGGACCCGAGGAGGATGACCCAAGAGCTGCTTCCCTCTTCCAGCTGTTTGTCTTTTTGATGTTGTACCTTGATCAGTTGTAGTTGTACTTTCTTTTGGGTTTTTATTCTGGCCCATTTACTTTTCAGCTTTTCTTTTGTACTTATTTTTCTTTCCGCTTGTACTCTGTGGTGCTTGTTTTCTTTTATAAAGGCAATGCCTTCCCAGTTATCGGGATTTTACACCTTTGGTGCTAGTCGCCAGCCCCTGGCCTATGGAAGGCGGGCTTGGGGTAGTCACCGCACGGGCCCCGAGGACGGGTCGTGACATATTTTTCCTATAATTCATTAATATAGTTATTTTTTAATATATTTTAAAAGTGTAATATGATTAAATTTACATAAATTACTCCAATTTATTTTCTTTTAAGAAAATATATATAAAAATATGATATAAAAACATTCCAAACCACTAATAATTTTTTTAAAAAACCAGTAGTCACATCACATCCACATGGTTAATTTTAAATTAATTTTCAGAAATAAATAATTGAAATTTTAAGACATGGATTCCATATCTGGAATAATATATATTTATATTTTATAATACGATAATCATTTATTTTGAACAAAACATTTAATGAAATAGATTAAAATAAATTATATTGGTAATGTGACCAATTTTTTTAACAAAGAACTGAGCCTTAATGTGAAGTCCCAAAATGACATATAAATATTTCAAAAATCCATTTAATATTCATATATAGACTTTGATCTTACTTATATCTGATTTTAATCATTATTAGTTTAACTTTGTAGGGGAAAATTTTGGGTGAAATTCCATTTTGAAAAATATAAATGAATTAATATCCTCATACAATATAAAAATTAACTAACCCCGAAAACATATTCAAACATATACAATATATATGAATTACAAAATATATACTTAATTCTCATTCCAACATCCATATGTTCATAATAGTATCCTTCCTTTAGTTATAAATCCATCCCTAGATTACGTTCGGTGCAATCTAATAAGAGTAACTAAAAGTGGAGCTAATATCCTTCATCGATAACTTTAGAATTATTTTTGTTCCCAAACCCATAAAATATTATTATTACACTATTATATAATAATATTGGTTTCTTAAATATTTTTACATGTTTTTATTATAACTTTTTTACCTAAACATACATAGACATCCATCTAATGGGTAAAAAAAATTCCATTATTTTGTACGGAAATCTATCGCCTCACGAAATGATGTTATTCATTTTACCTTTAAAAAATATCATAGTTGGGAGTTAGGATGGAAAATATTATATATATATATATATATATTAATTATTATTTATTCTTCTATAATTACAATGTTACACATTACATCAGTATCTTCATTTTGTGTAAAATTTATAATTTCATCTGGGGAAGTGTGGATTATCTCGTATTCAACACAATGTGAATTTTTTCACACTAAAAATAAAATTTATTAAGGATGTGTTATCTAATATTATATTATATATGTAAAATAATAATGATAATGGAAATAGTATATATAAATATAGACATATATTTTATTTACGGTCTTTCTATTAATACAACAATTAAACAAAAACATTGCTCATACGTAGGTCTGACACACCATCTCAATAAATTGTGCATTCCATGCCATATTTATATAATTAATATATTATTAAATATATATATATATACAAAATATACATGATATTTATTCCATTTTTAATATTCTAGAAATTATGATACAAGTATGTGGACATGAAATTTATCATATTAAGAAACATGTAAGGAAAAGAAAATATATTACATGAATATAACTTTAACATTGAAGTCTAAAAAATTGGTGATATAAATACATATATGTTAGAAGATATAATAATTTGGTTCTACAAAATACATACCATAAACATTGGAATTTTATTCAGTTTTTTGTTATGATTACTGTGAGAGTCAAGACTTAAAGTAAGGTAATTTCTACCCTCACATTTATTTATATCATATTTATACCTTATTCACCAACCATTTTTTCTATTGGGAATATAAATCCTATTAATATATTCTTTGCTTATTATAAATAAATTTAATTGTATTTATATACGATTTTTATGATCTCTTTTTTAATGAGATTTATGTTTCAAATATTTCCAAATTGGTAAAGTATTTTTGTCATAATTTTTCTTTTTTGAGACGCATGGCATGAATTTTGAAAATACTATGTTTTAAAAAATAGTTGAAAAAATGTATGAATAATTTTTTAAAAAAATTATTTTAGAGATGATATATTAAGATCATTTCAAATGAAATGGGTTTTAAATTTTTTTTTTGAGGTTTTCAATGAATCCATTAGATGTTATCAAAATATTTTTGAAAAATGGTTTTAATTTTTTTCATGATATCATTATACATTTTCAAATTTTTTTCAAAGAAAATATTTTAAAACCCTTTTCATTATTTGTTTAATAAATTCCAATTTTTTTCAATGAAATAGTTTTCAATGTGTTTTCATGCTTTTTTTAAAAAAATTCAATGTATTTTCAAAAAATATTATTTTCAAACCCATTAAAAGGTTTTATTATATGATTGAAATTTTTTAATTCAAATAAATGGTTTTCAAAAAATATTAATGAAATTTTTTAATGATTATTTTCTATGGATATATTATAAAATTAATTTTTGTTCTATATTATTTATATAAGAACAAATATTTTCTTCAAGAAATTTTTTAAATGATATTTCAAAAATATTTTCCATCTACGATGCCATCTTTTGGATTTAGTTATTACTTTATGGTGGAAATAATGAATTGTTTATATTCATATGTTCTTTTTGTGTGGTTTATGATTTAATGGTATGGGTATATGAAACTCATTTCTCTTTAATGGGTAACATGGTAATGATACATGATTCTTATTCATGACATATGTCTTTGAACCCCACTTCTCTTAAAGGGTTTATTATTTGGATGAACTGATTTTGGAATCGGTATCCTTTTATAAAATCTATGACATGATTACATGTTGATGATACCCATTTATTTTTATGGGTTATGATATGACTACTTATGAACTTGTGGAACATATTTGTGTGATTTCATTATGATGTGGGTGGGAATTATATCTCCCTGTAATCTAGTTCTTAATGATTTATATCTAATTTGATAATTATTATATTCATGTTAATGGGATTGATCCACTATGGAATATAGGGAAACCTAATAGACTATGGGATGAAAGTGAAACCTGATACACCATGTGATGAAGGGGAAACATGATCCACTATGGGACAAATTGGAAATATGGTACACTAATAGAATATGGTGAAACCACATCCATTACATGAAATTTAATGTGACTGTTGATGGTGGTATGTCCCATCAAGTAGGTTTAACCTCATTACATTACTTGAATTATTTTATCACTTCATATTTACTTATTGTAAATTATTTTAAATATTTATGTGCATTCAACAATTCCATGTATTATTCCTATGTTGTGCTCTTGTGGATTAATATATTGATTCCCTTATGATTAATGTATTATAAATTTCCAATATTTATTAAATGATTTTTGTTTCTAATTTTGAATATATATTTTAGGATATTATAATTTTTTGATCATGTTTTCACAGACTTATTCTAATGTTTTACGTATCTCTATTTTTTACCCTTACTATGAATATGTGCCCACCCATTTTAATGTTTCCTTCCTCCGGATGTAATGAAATGTATTATGTATGATGTTTCTATGTATGTTTCTAGTCATGAAGAACATATTAAGAGATATTGTATCTCAATTATATACCTATGTTAATGCATTAATTTTTCCAAATGTAATAGGATAATACACTATTTGGGATCCTATTTTTGTAATTTATTAAATATTCTATAAAAGCGATGTAACATAAATATATGGAAACTGATGTTATCTATGACAAAATTTCCATTTACTAACATATATAAAATTTCAATTTCATACTCTTTACTTAATTATATCAACCGATACAAATTCTAGTTCAAGTTGCACTAGTGTAAGAAATAACCAAGGCTACTATAGTTCGTAAAAACAAAAAATTTCTAAAAGATGATGTAATGGGGCCACAACATCATTAAAAAAACATTAATCAAATCTTTATCATAGATGAAATAATTATACTCATTTGGGTGTAATTTAGGTTATCCATATGATATAACCGGTCCTTTATTCATTAGATACATCCCAATGGAAGATGAAAAACAATATAGAAAACCATAATCAGAACATCATCCACTGCAAAAATAATGTATTGGAGCATGAACCAACTTCTCTTTTATTTACTCAAAACTATAATGAAACTTTTATATATACAAAAATAATTGGTTATTAGGTATAAATTTTTTCAAAAGAAATATTAAATTAAATAAATAAAATAAAAATCACATATAATATCCTATAATCCCAAACAAACTTCTCACCTTTTCCTACGTTACGGTGGATTCCCAATACCCATATACTTTTTCCTAAGTGGATCCAATTAAGATACGTTCTATGACACATCATTTCCCAAAAAATTCATTTCAAGAACCCATCAATCAGTCTTTGAAAGCATCATAAATGGATGAATATGGAAAAATTCATAAAATAAAATGGAGGTGTTGAGCCTGGTCCTCCAGAAACACGAAGTACACAAAGACTCCATATATGAAAACCACTAGAAACATATCATTGATCTCTTAAAACATTGAATTTCTTAATCCCATGAACATGGTTGGAAAATTCATTACACTTAACAACATCACAAAAAACCCATCATTCCCATGAAGTCATTTTGTTATATTTTTCAGGATATCCTCAACCTTTACCTTCATCTGATGATATCATGACAGCATATAGAAATTCACAAACCAATTATCTCCATTTCTTTAATAATATAAATCATCAATCCATGGGATATGATACATGTTATTCACAATCAATTTTTTCATTTTATGATAGTTGATACAAATACACAAACATACATTTTCCTTATAAAAAAATTTGTGTGCGACATGGTGACACACTTGTAAAAAAAATTCCATGGATAAATATATCATTAATTTTTCTACTATATATTTATACATAGTAGTATCCATAGTATATGGATACATAAAGATATTGGACACACCATTTTTTAGATCGATCCCAGACATGATCTCCTGTCATAGGGGTAATGCGACATCCACCTCTATAAATCTATACGGGTACTAAAATACAAAATTGAACACTCTGACTTTTATCCTCCTATCCGCTCAACATCCCCTCGACCATTAATGAAGGTTGGGACTAAACATGCCTATAATGTATCTAGGGGTCTCTTTCGCTAATAAGAACCATTGTCTTTGTATCAACATTGTAAATGAAAACCAACCTCATAAATAAATCAATAATCATTGGAAATTAATAAAAACAAATAATTAATAAGGATGATATTATATAGCTAAATCTATAAGTATAATAAATTTCACCATGTTTGATGCTACCCCAAAAATATCTCAATATGTAAGCATACTTTATACAATCCAACTCTATCTCTTACTAGAATATGCAATTTCGTGGTTGGTGGAAGCCTCTCTTAGTCAAGTTAAAAAATGGGTATAATACGGTAGGTGATATATTAGAGTGAAACTATCATTAAAAAAATCATAACTAAATTTAAAAAACAATAAAATGGTTCATTGAACAACTATTATAATTTTTTGGACTAGAAACACTGAAACATGATGCTGACCATGACCATCTCCAGAACAACTCTGACCGTGATTTTAGTTCCATGGATGAAAGTACCTCAATAGACGATCCTCATCAAAACGCTAGGAACATGATGATTAATCAAAATTTTTGGTATCTAATGACACATATTTATTCAATATACATAATAATTATACACATATATTCCCTCACAATAAATATGAGAGCCCCCTCTGAAATATAAAAAAAGATGAGGTCTAATTTTTCCTAATGGATGACTAAAATCTCTTATATCTGGCCAGATAGGAACCCCAAGCCATGTATATTCTTCATTATATATCTTGAATACTACCATATAATGGTAATCTATTTATGTCTTTTATCCTCTCAACAACCTCTTATCCTTACATCACCTTGATATACATATTCAACATAAATGAGGTGAAATGGCTATAGATCTATAGGGAAAATGCCTAGTCAAAATTCATTTCCCTAAATACATATATATAAAATGTACAAAAAATGTAAAATAATTGTACCAAAATGAATTGAATCTCTCACTTGTTGTTACTTATTTAAAAAATGATAGGTATCTTTTATTGAATTGAATATTTCATTGTCATAAATAAATAATCATCATGGAATGTTTCTAAAAAATTTCCCACGATGCTAAGAAAACTTCATGACCATTAATTATAATTAGCCACCAAATATATGATGCTACACAAATATCAATGTAGCCAATGAAACTCAGTTCTCCTTATAAGCACATATTTTCCTAGGAGACTTTCCATCCACATCCAAATTGTATTATATGATTGAATTTGAGACGGTGTAATAGTAATTATATAAAAAATAGAAATGAAACACTTAGAGTGTCCTATTCCTGTGTAACCATCATTGAAATACACCCAATGGTGATCTACATGAACATCATACAAAACATCATTTGTGTGATCCTTATGATGACATTGACTTGTATACATTCTTTCAAAATAAACAAATTGTAAGATCTCTTAAATATGTAATACATAATGCATAAAATTATTTACGTAATATTTTACCTTTTAATGGTTTTAAATTTTTTTTTTTGTATACCATTTTCAAACATTGTATAAAGATGATTAATTTTAAAATTTCACTTAAGAAATCTATACCCCATAACCAGTGTCACATCATTTAGTGGTTCCATTAAAATTAATGGTCTCTGCATCAGATCATGGGGCCCTTAAATGCATTGATTTGACCATTATCCCTTGTTTACATTGATTACTAGGCTATAGAAACACAAGCTTCATATACATGGATATTTCATCATTTTAGATTAATATCCATCATATTAAAAAAATATTTTTGATGATTGTATTAGTTTGGTGTCGTTAGAAACATGGAAAAATAATCTTTTGAATTATTAAAAGATCATCACAATATTTATTAATGACATTCCCCTATATTAATCATACTTAAAACCATTATTCATAAATTGGGAAATTAAAAATAAGAATGTGGTAAGGCGAAATACTCAATAAAGGTCAATAAAGGTAGATATCTAAGAATAACATGAGAATAAGGGTTTAAGAACATGATTTTATCACCGAAGATCATTCCTATCATATAAAATATCTATATTATTATTTGTAGAAGAAGTATTATTAGTTAATAACAAATGAATAAAATTTTAATAAAGAAAATAATAAATTATATCATAACATAAGTAATAGACTTCTGTTTGTTGAAGAGACATAATCAAATAACATGATTCGCATTGCAGTCATGGTTTAATTACAAGGCGATCTATGTGGAATCAGTTCACTCAACAAACCATATTAGTACACATAGTTCACTCCCAATACCATATTAGTGGAATATTCATACTATTGAACTAAGTTAACCACCCATTACATCCATGTATTACTAAAATTTTTTCACTCCTCATTACTTACCTATATTACTAAGCCTCGTTCACCTCTTGTTTTAGATATGTATTAGTAAGAATATTTCACACCTAATTCTATCCCAACATTATAGAACCAAATTTGCTTCTTGTTCTGACCCTGTATTGATAATTTTCATTCCTTAATCATTCTATTACATTATTACTAAATGTATTATAATCATTATTCAATCCCGTATTTTTAATGTGGGTATGCCTCTATTTCCAACCTTGTATTACTGATCCAAGTTCACTCCTCATTATAGTCTTGTCTATTTCATGATTTATAAAAACCAATACCCAATGAATTGGAGGTCCATATAGTTCCAACCCATATAATAATTAAATTATATATATTTTTACTACAATATCATGATAAATAATTTCATAACCCAGGAAATGAAATGGGTATAAAAAACCAATAATTATATCACAACCTATTGAAAAAAGCTAAGCTTCATAATCATATCATCAAACCATAAACCATGAAATGAATATAGTTTTATAAGAATATTAACCATTAAAGATAAAGATGTCTCAAAAACCTATAATCAATGGAATTGAAATGGGTTTCATAAACAATAACCAATGAATGGGAAACTAGATTCCTAAACATATAACACATGAAATAGAAGCATATTGTATTAACATGATTCTATCAAAGTATAAACCATTTAGATAAATAATATGAATGAATAGAATAGATCATGTCATCAGTGGGGAATGAGTTACAACAAAGAATTTCATCATAGATGAAAAATAATTTTGAATGATTCGCTGAAAACAATTTTTGATGAAAACATCATTTCTTCATTAAAAACATTTTTTAAACATAAAACATGTTTTTAGACATTTTTTAATTAAAAAATATTTGGAAAATATAGATAAATAATTGACAACAATATAATTTATTTATAATATATAATTACTTAAAAATTATCATAAATTGTTTTTTTAAAAAAAATAATTTTTTTATGGAAACATTTTTTTTAATAAAACATATATTTGACAGAATAGAAAAAAATTGTATTATTTTCTTAAATACATTTTTTTCATTAACATAAATAAAAAAATTAAAAAATTATTATAATAAATTAGTATATCATGACTAAGAATTAGAGAAAAAATTAATGGTTCTCATGAAATATGGATCATAACAATTGATCAATGAAAACATAATCATAAACAATCCCAATAAATGATGGGATTATTGAAATAAACTCTTACCACTATGTAACGTTAAAAATTAAATTACATGTACGAAAATTATCCTAAATAATTATTAAAATATAATTAAATCAATTATATTCATGATATAACATTTAAATTGTCAGTATATACAGCTTGTAAAATAATATTAGTGTATAACAAAACTTGTGTCTCAATGAAAGAAAAATTGAGAAAAAATTACTCTACTGATTTTATAACTTTTTAAATATAAAACCCATGAAACAGATATCATAAAAATGATATATATAAAAAATAAATTTAATTATAATTATCATATAATATATTCCTAGGAATTATATACACTTCAAAAAATAAAGTTGTGGTGAAAATACCTACATATGACATAAATAAATGTGAAAATCAAAAACCATTACTACATGATTATCTTTTGAATTGTGTGAAAAATTATAATATTAAATCACTTAAAACTATTAAAATATTAAATTAAAGGAGAGTAATGGTATACCACCTCATTTATTATAATATATATTACATAATGTTAATAAGTACTGAATATACCATATCACTCACAAAAATAAAAGTTAGTGAAGAAAACCCATTCCTTATGTCTTGAAATTCGTCATACATGTTCAAACATCACGAGTAATAATTATAATATTATTATACATATAATAAATATTCTCATATATCACACCACTATGACTTTAATATTGCATTATAATAACTTTTTACTGATAATTTCATGTTAATGTTTCGTTTCATGTAATATCTTCTTTGTTTTGTAATACATTTTGATATTACAGAACTGATCCTCATAATTTGATCATTATTTACTTATTTTCCTAATAGAAGAAATTATATATATATCATATAAATTTTGAATATAAATATTTATAATAACATATAAAATATATTAATATGAAATGCAATTCACTGTTTATGTAGAAGGTAGGCCATACATATGCATGAATGGTGTTTTCCTTTAATTTTCTTATTGAAATAAATAATTTTAATGATATATATATATATATCATCATTAGATTATAATGTTTATTTCATAAACATATTACACATGTTCTAAACCCATCATTAAAACATTCCATGTTTATTTTGAATTAATCGCATTTCTTTGAGGAGGTTGTAATCAACATAACCACAAATGAAAGAGTCATATTTACATAAAATGCAATGAATGATGGTATGTTTAATTTAATTAATATATAAGAATAAATACATAAAATATCATATATATAATATAATAACATTATTTATATCATAGTTCATGATCGTAATTTTGGGTAATGGAAAAACAAACGACAGCATTTCGAGAGGCAGTAGACCGCCATACACACAAACTGTATGTTCTTTATCCATTTTATGGGTGTGTGTGTAGGTGTAGTTAATATTTATAGAGTAAAAAAATTAGTATATTAAGGATGCTCAGATCATTATGTAATAATTTAATAAGTCCAATTCCGATTTCAGGGGACTAAAAATAATACAGAATGGATTTTAGAAGGATGTTTCCTGTTCTTGGATTAATTTATATTATTTTACACTAGAGGAATAATGTGGTTTTCTTTATCATCAATATTATGATTAGAAGATGAGTTTAATTCATTTTGGAACCTATTTTGGAATATTGTTTTGAACAATGTGTATTTAAAGGTGTGATGAAGTGAGGTGGTTGAGTGCACATTTATAATAGAGGACTGGCCTCCTTGTAAACATAAAATTTTAAACAATATTAAGATGACTCACTTACATAAACATCCACCATTAATTTAACAATTTATAGAAATGGGATGATATGGTCCAAAATGTCAGTAATTTTTTTTACATGATTCTATTGAATTCGGTCTCAAAACATTGTGTTTAACATCTATGAATACTTCTTTTTTACTTTAATCACTGTAATTATATTTAATTACATCCACCGATATTTTTGATCAAAAAATAAGTTGACCTTTTTAGATATTATATATTATTATGATTATAAACATGGAATACAATTTTATGCATTCTGAAGACAAATACTCTTATATTTATTTAATATTAATCCCATATAAGGGTCACAAAATAGGGTTCTTCATGGGAAATTTATGAAAGATTAAAATATTTTTTATATAGAATTTTTATGTAAAATTGAGTCTATTTATATAAAATAGATTAAAATATTTAAAATTTGTCTAATTTTTAACTAAACCCAAATCAATATAAAATTTAAATATAAAAATAATTTATACTAAAATTCATGTTGGAAATAAAATTCAGTATTTTTCATTATTCATAATAAGTTTTAACTTCATAAAAAATAACTACAAATTCTAAATAAGTACATTTTACACATTGAAATTTCATAAATTATGATTATTTTATCCATTTAAAAATTATAATGTTTTAAAATTTTAATATAAAATTGGACTAATATTAAAAGCTGGTAAAATTATCGTATACAAAAAATATCATTTTAATTATAAAATTCGATTAATTCATATATAATACCCGTACAATATATGGGTAGAAAATCAAAACATAAAATTTATTATATTATATAGATTTTTATTTCGAATATAGTTAGAAAAATTAATTATTTTAATTTATATATATAAAATTTTCCATTTACATAGTAAAATAGTTTTTTTTTAAAATTTAATTTATTTATTTTCAAATAATTATTACATTCATTTATACCTAATTTATTACAAAATAATTAATTCTATATAAATATATAAATCCTATATTCAAAATATGGTGAATAACATTCATTACATCCACTCCAATAGAAATGTGGTAACTATAATAATATTTTAATAATTATATTAATAGTATATTTTAGTTTGTTAAACTTTGACCTTGTGCGTATTGCAAGATATAAAATTGCATTTCTATTACAAAATCAAAACAAAAAAATAGTTTCATTTACCAAAATATAATCTAATTGTTTCTGGTAGTTTAATATGGACATTGATTTTCTTATAACACAATAAAACATAGAAAATTTTATAAGAAATTCAATATTTAGTGTTTTGTGAAATGAAAAATGTTGAAAAGATTAAATTAATTCAAATATAATTTCACTGAATGATAGTGTGTAATATTCTAAATTGCTTAAAATTAATATCTCCATCAAAATTATTTAGATTTTTTATGTGTATAATATTTAATGTTTATTTAATAAAAAACTACATTAAAAAAATACCAAAACATTCTATGAAATTTGAATGTTAGAAAAATAACTTTTACCACAGAAAATCATAACTATGGTTATACATAAAAGAAAAAATGTGGAAAGTGATAACACATAATTGTAATAAGAGTGTAAATAATCATATTGATAGATGAAGATCATAGATCATAAAAATTTGAGTGATAAAAAGACTGTTAGCAATCAATAATCCATAAAATGAAGGTGCTTAAATGAGGTAATTTATATCATAATAAATGATGATAATATGAAAACATTTTATTTAGTGACCCTTATTTAATAATACTGAATAATTATCATGTTAAGATTTACATACCTGCTTTTAGGATAACCAGCCATTTTTTGTGCCTTTATAAATTTCCACTTCATCTTTATTCTAAGAAATGAAGGTGAATTTTTTATTTGTAAAGAATTATAATATCATGATATACCTAAATAGAAATATAGGTGATCCCATGTGTCTTTATTTCTCTCAAAAAAGTTAGGAACATGTTATTAAATATGCATGAATCCTTATATAAAGAGATAATACATTAATCACCAAATATTCACACGATGTTTAATATAAACAATTCCATAAATGGTTATCCTTATAACCCCTATTAATTACGGATGTCAAAAACATTATAAATAAGGTCACTAAATTTAATGAAAAAATATACCATTGATCCCATGTATATCATAAAGTAGTTATTGTTTGTTATAAATCAAACAACTGAATACCTTCATCATGTACTCTTTGGAAACATAATTGATACATGAATTAAAATAAATAGTTATTTAAAAAATTCAGTTTTCTTTTTTCCAAAATATCATTGAATGGATACATTTAATCCAAAAATATTGTAAACATCCTAAATTATATCATAAAACACATGTCAACAAATCCTCAATTAGTTCTAGTGTAATCATTTCCATCTGGTTTTCTTAATCATATCCAACATATCAATATCCAAAAATCATTATGGTAAAATAAGTAAAATATTAATATTTTTCTTTCCCTGAATCACGTGTATCCCATGATAATTATTAAGACATTAAATAACTTTTCTATGTCATCAACCTCATTTTAAATACCATTTTTAATCATTAATTAAAATTTTATATTATAAAATATATATTTCAAGGTTTATATAACATAATAATTGAATGACGAAAAACAGACCATCAATATTCCAATATTATTCATAAACCCCTTTCCATGATTCATACTCATATTCCATAACACCCCTTTTATAGAATACAACATATGGTGGATGCCTAAGGATACTCAAACACAATTTAATTATTCTTCTTATGATTTATGAAAATAATACTATTATATCATCTAATACCTTTTACATGAATGTTTTACATCTATTACCTTCAATAGTATAACAAATAATCATACCTCATTACTGATTCTATTTATGAGGTTTTCACTTAGGAGATTGATTTTCATAATGAAAATAATATAGTCATTTTAAACATTCAATGTTAAAAAAGTTCTTTATAGTTATCTCAATTGAAATAAACAAAACCATAGTTATAGAAATGAAAATCATAAACAAAAACAACATAATAATTTAATTTTAGTTATATAATGCCAAAATCATGATATATGGTTTTTATTATTTTACACCATAGGCTTATTCATATAGGTACCCTTGGAAATATACATATAAGTAACCCCATTGATCTCAAAAAAGATTTTTATCACTAGATTCCAATGGTTCAATATAGCATTACTTTAATAACTACTACAAAAACACTTTATTAACATACATGGATATTACATAATTTTGAATTAATATTAAAAACATCAACAAAATAAATTATTCTACACCATAAGAGTTTATTGTATTTTGAAACATGGAAAAATAATCTTCTTATTCAGTGAAAGATGTTAAACATCTCTTTTAATAATTATCCCATTTATCACTACTATAATTTTTTTAATACGCTGGGGAAAAGAAACACAAGAAAAATCTAGTCTCATTTGCTTAGTAAGTGTAAAAAAGGGAGATATGTATGCATAACATGATTATAATGGTATGAGAATGTGTTATTAAAATCATAAGACCATATAATATAAATTAATTATCATAATCATGAGTCATAGAGATAATATTTGTAGTTTTTAAGAAATGATTTCAATGTAAATAAATACCATATTCAATGATATAATAACTAAAAAATAAGACACATAATTTATGAAGTAACATAAACATATAAAATCATTTACATAGTATTTTATCCCTAAATCCAATTTCATAATAGTAGAATTGGTTCTCTCAGAAAGCCATATTATTAATCAAGGTTCGATAAAAAAATTATAATAATAGAGAAATTCTTTTACTGGACAAAGTTAACACACTATTCTGGACCTATATTATTGAATCGAGTTTACTCCTCATTATATTCCCATATTACTAAACAATGGCCACATCCTTTTCTAGGTAGGTATTACTGAACCGATTTTACTCCTCGTTCCCACCATATATTACTAAAACAATATCACTCCTTATTCCATCCATGTATTTTTGAATTGGGAACACATATTATTCTAACTTTGTATTACTGAACGGAGTACACTCTAAATTCTGGACTTTTCTATCTCATGATATATATAAATATTTACATAATTTGGTAGAGGGATATATAGTTATCATCCATTTCAAAATGAAATAATGCATACACATTTTAAAAAATCATAAAAAATTATATTATAACCCATGAAATGAAATAGATATCATAAACATTTAATCATATCAAAACATATTGAAAAGAGAAAGGTTTCATAATCATTTCATCAATGAAAACCATATGAAAATAACCAGGTTTCATTATCATATAACTCATTAAATATAAGTGCGTTTCATATGAATATAACCCATTAATGAAAATTGGAATTTATAAACATATAACTCATGAAATAATAATTGGTTTTAGAAATATAAAACCCATAAAAGATTAATATGTTTTATAAAAATCATGTCATCATAAGATAAACAAATCAGTGGAAGATTAAGAATTAAACTATTTAATGATATCCAATCTAAATCATGAATAACATCATCTCAAAACATTTTATGTGGAATTTTTTTTAAAAATACAATAATAAAAATTGTTGAGGAAAATATATGTTCCCTATTGAAAAAAAGTTTAAAACATAAAACTATTTTGAAAACTGTTTTCTTTGAATATAGATTTTAAAACTTACAGAAAACGTGGAAATGAAGCTTTGAAAACCATAAATCATTTTTAAGATACCCATTCTGAAAGAATGTGAAAAAATGTCATTTTAAAGAAAATTCTTTAAGAATTTTATAAAACATAGTTTTTTTATAAAATATTTTTCCAAATGAAGCGAGACATAAGGTTATATTTTCATAAAAAAAATATTCTCAATTATATTATGTACAAAATAGTGGAAATTTTGTAATAATACATGTATGAACTATTACTAATAAGTTTAATTAATAATTCTGTAGTGTTCTTGAAATATGGATCATAAAATTTCATCAATGAGAACATAATAAAAAATAATCACGAAAAATAATGGGATTATTCCCATAAACATTTACCACGTAGCAAAATTGAAACATAATCCCCATATAAAAAATGAAATAAAATGAATACTATAATATCATGGAAGAAATATATTAATGTTATGAAATGTTTAATGTCAATATATACACCTTATAAATTAATATAGATGAATAATAAAATAGGTGTCATGAGGATGGAAAATTATGATAAATTTATATCACTGATTTTATAACATTTGAATCATAATCCCAAAGAAAGGGGAATAATAAAATAGATGTATAAATACCCATAAATTTGAGGATAATAATAATATAAAATATTCATGGGATGTACATAAACCTCAAAAAACAAATTATTGGTGATTATGAAATAAATATCATTGAAATAATAGTGGGATATAAAGACCATTAATACCTAAAATATATAAATATAAAATAGAATATAAATTTCATAGACATCGTATGTTGTATGTATAATTGAAAGATGTTTCTATTTTTTATTTTGTATTCAATTAAGGTATTTAAATGAAATATATATATTATAATTCCAGTAGAATAAATATTTTCTAAATATCGTATGATTTTTCTCAATTAATATTTATACATTTTATGTATTGTTTGAATGAATCAAATATCTTTGGGGAGATATTAGTAAACACGTCCCAAATGAAGTTATTGCATTTAAAAAAATGTAAATCAAGAATTAATGTCTTATGTAATAATTATATAATCTAAAATAAATCATTAATATCAAATATATCAAATAAAAATATTATTTCCATCATATTTATCATTCACGGTAGGTGATAATGGAAACAAGAATGACATTGTTTTGTGAGGTGGTAGCTCATTGTACACACGAATTATAAGTTCTTTACCAATTATAGGAATTGTGTGTGGGTGTAGTTGGAACCATTAGAATAAAAACATATTAGAATATATATTCAATTATTTATATTATATAATAATTTAATAAGAATAATTTATCGGTATAGAATGAAAATAAAACAAAAGATCATGTTGATGAATGTTACCTCTTCTTTGGGTAATTCCTTTTGGTCTCTACCAAATGAATAACTTGGTTTTCTTTATTCCAAAATATAGGCTTCAAGGTTAATATTCGGTAAGTTGGGACCTTATTTTGGTACGTTATGGATGATCTAATGTTTCTTGAGAGGTATGAAAATGTGAGGGTGGTATGTTCCCTTTTATAGTAGAGGAGTTGAATTATTTTTTAATTTAAAATTTTAAAAACTATAGATAGGTGCACATTGCATCTTGTCCCTCCAATAAAAAAAATTCTTTAAATGTAAAAATATTGTCAAAATTTGTCCAGATCAGTTCATTTTCTCCATGTTTCTAGGGTATTTGGCCAATGATTTTAATGTTTAACTACTATGTAAACCCTTTTGTACATTAATAGCTAAAATTAATATTATAATTGTCACTAATATTTTTGGTAAAAATATATTATTTACATAACTATATATTTTAAATTATGCATATTCCAAATATGGAATAAATTTTTCCATTAAATGAACAAAAGTGGAAAAAATTAATTAAATAACAATACTTTAGGTATTTCATAGTTGTTTCTTTTTCAAGTGAAAATTCTAAATTCTTGAACTATTTTTATAACAAATATGAATGTAAAATTTTTCCTATTGAAATAGATTAAATTAATTTATATCTTATATATCAATTTATTCATGAAAACCATTTTAATAATAAGTTTTTCAATATAAATATATTATACAAAAAAAATCTTGAATTAAAATTCAGAATCTATCATTATTTATCATGAAAATTAAACGTTTGAGAAAAATATCATTAAACAACTCAAATTAATTTTTTTATTGTTTTCCTATAAAAATTATGTTTATTTTGTCAAATAATATTTATAAATTATTCAATATTTATATTTAAAATCCATCCCTTATTAAAAAAAAGTGAATCTACCTTTAATAAAATTACTTTATTTTATTCATAAAATTGTATTTAATCATATCTTACAACTATTTAATATATTGTAACAATATGAAAAATTATTTTTTAGATAAATAATATAAAAAATTTATTTAAAAAACTAAAATATTTATTTAATTTATGAAGATAAATTTTTTTCATTACATTGAAAAATTGTTCTTTTTGAAATGTAATTCATTACTTTTTAAAGTAGTCCTTAAGTTTATTTTTTATTAATTGATAATAAAATTATTAATATTATGTACATGTGTAAATGTTATTATCCCAATTTAGTTAATGTTATTCAAGAATTCCATTCCAATGGATATCTGGTAACTATAATAATACATTAATAATATTATTAATAGTATATTTTAGCTTGCTAATATGCAGCCTTGTGTGTAACCTATGAAATTTAATGGACATGGTATTATATTTAAACCCAGACAAAAATATTGTTTAGTGTAATAGAATAATATATAAGGGTTTCATGTAGTCAAATATAAATGTGGGTTTTCATATAAAACAAGAAAAACATAGTGATATTTTATAACAAAAGATATATTTACTATTGTGTGAAATGAAAAACATCAAAATGATGGAATGACTTCAAAAAAAATTCATAACCACTAAGGTTGTTACATGGAATTAACAAACATTATTTACCAACCAACACATGAAATCTAATATCTACCTAACTTCATACTCCATCTAACTACACAACCTGAATCATTAATACCCCTCATTTATAAACTCTTCCTCCCAATGAGTACCCTTCCTGGTCTAGTAATGACAGAAGAGAGATAGACATCCCGAGTCCCGCCTCTCGTAGGAACTGAGTATGAAAATATAAATGAGGGTATAATAGGAATATCGATTAGAGAAATTAACCTTTAAAAGAACATTCAGAAGAAAAATATATGATATATTTATAAATAAAAAATTTATATGTCATATATATATATCGAACATGAAAAAATTCAATTCAATAGTTTTCTATAACAAATAAATAAAATCTACAAGTACCAAGATAGGTAATGATGACTACAAACAGAAATCCCTATCAACACTTGAAAAATCAAGAGATTTTAATACCTATACTGATATCCATCATACATTAGATCACCTAAAAATGAGATAATATATGTGTTGGGTGATCAAAATAGTATACTCAATATCATCCTACCCAAAGCCTCTCATGAAAAAAGATAATGGAATAATATTAAATCATAGTGAACAATAGTGAAATAAACTCATCACCTAAATAGATATATTGATATCACAACCTCCCCATGGGTAACTTTCACATAGTATTTCATATAACAGAGAATATAATCCAATAAATAAACATAATTGGTTTTCCTGATTTTTAGTCCCCACTATTCTTCCACACTTTCCCAACATCGCATGTCCTAGACCATCCCTCTTTAAATTATGATATCTATAATATTCTAGTTAAAGGAATCGCATCATGACATAATCCAATCAAAATATCTTATATTATATCACACATCATTACTATGACATTAACCCAGTATTATAATCAACTACCGAAATTATCACTCATAATCCTTGATTACACTAAATAGACCGTAAATCATATAATAAAACAATAATTAAAAAGATATTATAATAATTAATTATTTCATTTATATCATATAATTATACTAATGAATTCATTAAAATATAATTAAAAAATAACATCATTAAAAATTATTTTTCTTTTATCATCACTATAAATTTCATGCTTTACATACATCATCCAGGCCAATTCCATGGTTTACCAAGAGTAATATATATTCATATTTTTCATTCCTTAAACAACATCCATTGGGTTACGAATTATTTATTTATTAATATAATCATTATATAATCTAGGTACTCTATGAAATTATCACAATATACCAAAAATTGTATGAAACCAAGAATATCATTCTACCTCTTGTATTGGGGGAATGAATCATGATAAAAGAAAAAACTCGATCATTGGTCAATAGGCGGATTTAGAAGGGAGTATCCCATCATTTAGAATCCCATCATTTGGTATGACCCAATTTAACGTATTTTATCTTTTCTAGTGTCATGATTGACATACATAATCATATACCAATTTTTTTCCATCATAAGAATGGACTACTACCTCATCATCTAGGCACACACACACACACATCACATCATCTATCCTAGGCTCATCTATCCCAGTCTTATATCACACCGGGGACCCCTACGAAATATCCCATCACCTAATGAAGCTATCATCTGTAGGAATTCATTATAGAAGAAGGAAATAATGAATAATAGATAAAAACGACATATATTCCATAAATAAAATTTATTCAACCTTCACTCATGATGGAGATATCATGACACTAATAATAAGTCACTTGTCCACATCAATCAAATAGGTATCTCATGCCATTTGAATTATCATTATCACGTAATTGGTTATTATTCTCTTTTGATATAACTGATTCATTATTTTATGGAAAAAAATACAAGAATCCTAAGGCATCAAGATATAACAATCCATCAAAATTTAATCATTATATTTGAAATATAATTATTTTAAAAAAACAATGAGATGAACCACTCTCAGTTAACATTCATATTTATTCAAATTATGAAATAATAATTTGCATGTATAACATTATTTCGCAAATATATTAAAACATTGAATTTAAAAATTAGCGATACATGTTTATTATATCGTTTTTATCATCATAAAATTACAAGAAGCATCAATATAAAAAATAACTCTTATTTAATTATTATTATGAAAATTAATTGACAATAATTTCTGGTTTTATATACATTAACTCATTCCATCATGAAAAATGTGTATATCTATATCAACATAACCCCTTCTAATAAGAAAATAATATATATCACACTATCTATCAAAAATGGTAACCTCATTATAATTTTATAATGAGCATAAAGATTAAATCACTAACCAATTACATATTAATGTGGTTAAATCGTTAATATGTAAATTTCATTTCCATCAAATGTGATTAACCGTTATAGTATTTATATTTCACATAAATTAAATGTAAGATAAAATTAATCTGTGAACGTAAGTTTTTAAACATTATTTTCATTAGAATAGTAAAATTCTGTATTTATAATCACTTCTCCAACAACAATAAAGTTTTTTCCCTAGTTTCCATGATATAATTAGTCTGAAAACAACCATGAAATACTCCATTAAAACATGCATATGTTATTCCATATAATGGTATGAATAAACAGGAAGAACAATATCTATGAACTACAAGGGAAGGGGTATAATGTACCAAAGATCCCCATGGATCAAAGAAGGAATAAAAATGATTGATCCCTATTGGAAGGAATCAAAAAATGAAGGAATAATTATTGGTTACCTATAAATTGGGAGACTTCATAGGGTTTGAGTAAAATAAGTGTTGTTTTAATATTTATAGGTGTGCTGCACTTAGTATTTACATGGTGTGAAACCCATTACCATAATATTAATTTTTTTAATATATCATAGAAAAACATATTACTTGAATATATTTAAACCCAATTATTTACATTTTTTTTTCAATAACTCATTATCTTTCATAAAAATTGTTTTGAACTCTGAATTCAAGGTGTCAACCACATATACCCCGTGTATTGTCTCTCTTTCTATATTTTTACAGACCCCCCCCCCAGGTAAATCACACAAAGCCATATAAAAACACCAAGATCCTTATAAATATGTAAATGGTGGTACATAATGGATCTGGTCACTAACACCTTCTATGACATTGGATTAGTATAAAACAACATACATGTAAGTGAAGTCTATAACATCTACAATGTTATTTGATCAATTGTTTGTTTAAAATTATAGTAGATGGTTATAAGTATATATTTAATATATATATATATATGATTTATAAAATATATAAATAATTAAAAATATTTAAATTAATAATTACATTTCTTTTTTTTGTTGAAATGTACACACAATGTTCATTCATACATGCATCCTCCCATCCCTATGAACATTTCAATTCATTTTTCTATATCTATCTATTATAAATGAATATATAAAAAATAAACTATATATATATGATATTTATATATTGATTAAAATTTTGAATATTATATAACCATGATTGATTTCATGGAAAGAAACTTCAATAAAAATTATAAAAAACAAAGCAGTTAAAACCAAAAAAATTGATAGAAATAAATAATTATTAAAAATTCGGTGAAAAACTTTTTTAAATTGATCATAAATGGAACTATATATATAAATAGAGTTTTTTCATGTATGTATAATAAATATATATTTAATATATAGTAGGTTTAAATTACATAGAATACATTTCAATCTTTTCATAATATTTTCTTTACTCATTTTTCATTAATCTGATGATACTAATACTTCATTGAGTTTGTTAATCCAAGATTATATATAAAATAATCAATGAAAATATATTTTTTTATTTTAAATTGGGGTTTATGATTTATATTTTTATACCTAATAGAATCATTTATTAATAACTAGTTATCATATACTGTCATTTAATGTGTTGTATTATCAATTTCTAGTATATTGTGGCATTTTTGGTATTATAAACCCATTTACCTCTTCGTGGTGTATATATTTACTAATTATTTTATATAACTTGAATTGAAATTTCTTTATGATAATTAATATATCATTTTTGTTTTACTCTTTCATGGGTTTATAATTAAATAGTTACTAAATAGGGATGATATTGTTTTTACAATCATATTACCTTGGGATTACTTTTATTTTAATAATGATTTCTTACAATATTTCTTTTTAAAACACTATAAATTTAGTAATATATTTTAGGTATTATGTTTTTAAATATTTTTATAAATATATTCCGTTATCTAAAACTGGATATAAAAAATTTTAATATAAAATCTAACCATATTTATCATTTTGATGTCGTAAAGTTTTCATTATTTTCCATATTTTGTAAAATTTTTCTAAAAATTACATTTTAATTTAATTAAATTATTTATCAAGGTAATTTTATCTAAAATTATTTTTTAACAAGTTTGGGAAATAATATTTCTTTTGTTATTTAATAGTTTTATTTTCAACCTTCTTTATAAAAGGAACAATGAATGTTTTCTCAACGTATAAGGGCATTACCGATTTCACTATCACAATGAGAATTTTATAATTTTTAATTTATTTTTAATGTATAATGTGTATTTATGAACAATAAAATGTAATTATTTCTTGTGTTGATTTTTTATATTAATTTCCCTTAAATATCTATTGGACATTTTTTAATTTTTAAAACAATATTTATGATGAATTGCTGGTCATATTTTATCTCTTATTAATATCATGGTCACTAAAATTATATTCAAATAATCATTATCTTTTGATATAGTTTAAATGAAATGTATATTATATTGGAATATATAATTTATATTTATCATTGACACGATTTTTTCTTAAAAAAGTTATTATTTCCAAAATTGCAGTTTTCCTTTCTCTATTATTCAATTTACTGAAACAATATTTATATATTATTGTAGTTACTCAATATGATCAACTATTAATAAAGAATTATATTTAATAAATAAATTGGTGAATTAATATATGAGAAATAAAATTGAAATACATTGATATGTTTGGACTAGAATAATATATCCCCTTTATGCATCAAAATGTGTCTTGAGATAAAGAAAGTGGATTGCCTTATTTTTTCACTTTATCACTACCAAAGTCTAAATAGTGTTGTGATTACCCAAACCCTCACGGTCTATCCCTTTTCCAATTTCCGGATCCTAAGGTTGGCATCTCGGTGGAAGGACGTCATTCTGGAGCGACTGATCGGTGTCACCATGCCTTGTCGGGTTTCCCTTCTACAGTTTTCCTGTAATGCCTATATTGGGCCATTTTAACCCTTTTCATGTGGTTCAATGCAATTTAAATCCCATAATTAATACCCAAAAAACCCCGAGAAACATCCCCATTGTGGGATATTAAAAAACAATTAATCCTGTCGTGCGTAACCACCCAACATCTTGGGGAACAACGATCCGAATTTAAAGCTGATCAAATACCCATATCTCTTAACAACATGATCTTATATATATATCTCATGGAAATTTATTCATCCTTATTCTTCCTCTTGGCTGGATTCCTTTTCTTTTTAGTACGTTTGGAGTTCTCGACATCCCTCCCCTGTATGTCATGCTTTCCACTGTTCCTGGCACGTGGAGAATAACATCGATCATTTTCAATCAAGTAGATTTTTTTCCTTTGACTCTCCTTACTATGAATCATGCTGGGTGGGTATGCTTTTGTTTCTGTGGGTATTAATGAAACCAAACATAACAAAAATAATAAATGGACCTTAAAAATGGAGTGGGTGTTATCGATGTTTTGTTGTACTCTTGTATGTAACTATGGGTTGTGAGCTTTGCTGGCTTCTGCTCAATGAAAATCACGGATGTTGGTGGTCATTCTCTGTGCACTAATGAACCAAGTCTTCTGAGATGATTAAATTTTTGTAACATGGAAATTGGTTAGCCACCTAATCTCAGTCGGTTTAAAGGGATGTTCAGTAAAAAAGGAATCCATGTGTGACCACCCCGGTTAGAAAATAGAAAGAAGAACTTCATGAGTGATGTGCTTAAACCTAGATGTTTCCCACACTATTTGGTGCTAGTGTGTTTTCCTTATTAGTTCTTATGGGAAGGTGTGGATAGGGATGGGATCCTTAGTTATCGTTCGGTTGTTGGTCGTAAATATGAAGCTCTATGGTTGCTCTACTGTGACACGAACTCGGGTGGGATCCTCTATTGTTGAGAAACCATTGGTTCTGGGGACATGGTGTTGTGTCTCGGGTTTGTTTTGTTTATAGTACTTGAAGGGATCACACATAACCTTTTTGAGAGGTTTTATTGGGTTATATAATTTTTAGGGAACTCAATTATCCATTTTGTGAGGTTTTCTTTGGATCAAGTACTTTGAGGGATTTCACTTATCACTTTGTTGTTGTGACTTCACAAGGAAACCGGGTGTGAATGCTTAAATTTATGTTTGGTTGTTTCTCTTTTCCTAGAATTTGGTTATATCAGTTAGTAACCTAGTATTGTAGAATCAACTTAAATGAGATCACTTGAACATGTAAGAAAGAATAGTTTAAAGGGGTATTAGTTTTTGGAATGAGTTGTGACTCGGCCGTGAGTGATACACTGTTCTTTTGTGAATGAATAGTAACATGGGTGTTTCTGCTTAGATTTTGGAAACCTAGGTTGGAATGAGTGTCTGTTACCTATACATATATCAGTATCTCATACATTTCTTATTCACGCCCCACCCAGGTTGAGCACTTAGTTCTGAACACCCCCATTTCATGGGGAGGGGGTTTTTCCCAACACTCCTCTGAGTGGATGGTTATTGGCTCCTTTTATGCTCCATTTCCCGAATAGCCGAAGACTCTTAGTGTAGGATCTGATGGCCAGAAGCCCATTTTTATCCCACGAATATTTGGGTAGGGTAGTGTGGTGGTTGGCATAGGTGTTTTGGGCAGGTTGATTCCCAAGTACCTTCGGGATGAGGCCCAGGTGTCTTCAGGTGTGGTAGTAGTTGTTCTGGTCTAGGTGTTTGAGGGCATTGTTATGTATGGTTTTTGTGGCCCAGGTGTCTGCGGGTGGGATGGTATCTGTGGGCCAGGTGTCTGTGGGTGGGATGGAAGTTGTAAAAAAGGTGTTTGCGGGCAGAATGTGTGGTTGTGGACCAGGTGTGTGTGGGCAAGGTGTGGAAGTGGGACTGCGGTGAATATGGCGGGATTTGATCGATGCGTAGGATGTCTTCAATAACTGGTGGGATTGTGGCATGGGGTACACAAATAACGATGTGCTATTACTATACATTACTTGCCTTATGTTATTTGGGGAGTGAGCCTCAGTGAGGCTTGGGTGGATAGTTTTTCATGATAGGTTCTTTGGTTTCTCTTTTTTCACAGGGCATTAGAATGCCTCTCCACATGTGCACGAGAGCTCTTGTTTTTCCATTCTGAGTATAATTTTATGCTCACCCTACGTTTATAAAACTACTTTTAGGTTTCTAAGAGGAATTCATGGATCATTCTGGACCATACTAGCACGGACCTCTGGCAGTTGCTGTTGTCATTTTTCTTTTTCCATAGTACTTACCTTTGAAGTTTTTGTGGCTTGTATCATTTACTCTTGAACATGCATATGTGAATGGTTTACTTTAACTTTACCTTTAATTTCATCTTTGGTGTTGTTGGGATTTACTATCTTATCTCTCGATCCTATTAAAATAAAAATGGTAGTGCCTTCCATCTTGTGTGTGATTCTATACCCATGGTGCTAGTCACCATTCTGGGACCTATTGAAGGCGGGACTCAGGTGTCATTATCTCTCCGTCAACTTAATGAAGGAAGGGTTTGGCAATCTGATGTCCCTTCCCTCCTTTTGGTGAAGGCGTTTCGTTATAGAATGCTATCCGAGGGAGGTTGAGAGATAGGATGGAGTCTGAAGTTATGCACAGTGAGGATTGCAAGGGGTTGTAGGGAAACAGTGTTGGGTGACCTTGGTGCATGAATTAGGCTAGGGAAGACCGGCTAGGAAACTGGATTTTTGGGCCCCCCGTGATCTGATGCAAGGACTCTGGACCTACCCAATGACTAAGTGAGGCTACACTAATTGCAGGGTAAAGACCCTAAGAAAGGTACATGCATCATAATGACATGTGTTCTTATGTTTCATGGGTGTCTAGGGGATTTGAAATAAATAATTATGTTTAAGTAAAATTTAAGAACAATATTCTACACTACTCGGGCTTAGGAATTCCTTGTTTACCTTATAGCTATGGAACCTGGGAGGCGACCACGAGTAGTGCGGGACATCAAGGCCCAAGAGGTTGACTTGGCCGATTGGTAGAGGACCAACCTAGAGGAGGAGGATGATCAGACGTAGAAGAAGTTTTGAGACTTTAAGAGATAGAACCTCAGGAAGTTTAAGGTCAGAATCTTGGATATGGATACAAAGAGTTGTCTAGAGGAGCTGGTGATAGAATTCAGCTTGATACGGGCTCTGATGGAGTACTGGGTTCCTCTGGCTGTAAGCCAGATGTGTGGAGCAGCGCATCTGTGGTGGGTGCTTTATCTTGGGGATAAGAAGGAGACCGTGGGGACGTGGGCTGACATCGAGAAGTAGTTTTGGGCAGAATTCCTCTCTTCCACGATGAAGGATTGAGAAGAGGTGGGACCTACTATCCCTCCAGTATGAAAGTATGTTATTGAAAGAGTGGGGATCTAGTTTAAGGATCTCTTTCCCCTCACTGTAGACCACTTTCAGGATGAGGAGTCTCAGGCGAGACGTTTTGAGGAGGCAATTAGACCTTCTATTCAGTATGCTGTTACTCCCTCCACCCTACCGACCTACATAGAGGTGAAGAAGAAGGATAAAGTGTTGGAAAGGATGCACACACTGGGAGGAGTGTCACAAGAGGGGATCCAGTTGGGCTCATCAAAGGGGAAGGCTGTCAGCAGCCGACCTCTAGCATCAATACCCTCTAGGTTTCGACTGGCAGGGAGTAGGCCTTAGTAGTTCCAGTTCTAACCTTCCGGCCCTCACCCTTTTCTTTCGGGTCCAGGGCCAAGATGATTCATCCGTGGAATCCATGGGCACCTTCAAAATTAGTGCATGGATATAGTACAGTATGAAGGAGGTGGGAATGTCAAGCACCCACCTCAGAAGCAGTAGTTCCTAGATAGGCCCTTTCAGCAGCAGAAACAGGGGCACTGGGATCCCGCTCCACCAAGGGCAGACGTTGCAGGAGGAGGCCGACCTCAGGGCACTCCTCAAGGACCTCAACTTGGGCGTGGTCGGGGAGGTGGCCATGAAATGAGGGGCAGAGGATCTGGGCGTGCGTGGTTTCACACCACAGAGGCTGTAGTTCCAGCAGGGCCAGAGGTCGTTCGAGGAATGATTAGCTTGTTTAGTACCCTTGCATATGCCTTGTTCGATACAGGAGCTTCACACTCCTTTGTTACACCCAGTCTGGCCCATTCATTGGGTTTAAATGCTGAGAGACTTCTATTGTATGACAACCCTGCTTTTATTACAAATTTAAACATGATTTATTACAAAAAAAAACATCACTAGATACAACAAGATGATCGAGAGGTTTAGTTTCATTGGGGCATAGGATCATTACATAAAAACTTAAAAGATGAAATACAACTTCCTTATTGAAAACTTCCTTTACATGACAACTACATTACCTCATACTTATCATTGCATGGGATATCCTGAGGACATGCATAAGAAAAGGGTGAGGTATAAAGCCCAGTAAGGGAGTACTCATGGAATAACATGAGGAGTAAAATACATGTTAGACAATAGGAATATCAATAGAGAATAAAAGAAACATGAACATAAATGCATGATAAACCATGATAATCATAACATTGAAATGCGGAAACAACACTTAATATGGAATTATCATGAGCCAAGGCTCATTGCACATAGAGAATGAGTAAATCCTCATTGAACATAAAGCACGAGTAAGCCCTCATCACACTTGAATTAGACTGAGTCAACACTCATTGCACATGACGTATCATGATACTATACTTTACCCAATGCATTAGAGCGCTATAAGGGCGCACCTTTCTAAAACAATTCATTTCATATATAAGTTTGCCACATGGATCGTAAAACATGGATTCATAAAACATAATCATTTATTCAATGATAAAGGAATGTGGAATTCATACATGAAACTTTATAATCAATAAGTGAATGTGCATAAAGGTGAATACCCTTGATGTAGAAATGGTGATGGTATTCACTACACAATGACATTAGCTTAGAAAATCAGTGCAATTTCGGCAGCGTAACGACGTGACATAAGAATTCATAAAAATGGTTGATGAGAGAGAAAGGGGTTCCTCATCATATTTAAATTTAATGGACAGTAAGGAGGTAATATATATACATGTACCATCATTTTAATGGAATTTAGATTCACGATACAAAATTATTGCTTGAATGTAAAAGAGGAGAGAGAAGTTCCTTTCGGAATTTCGTCATAGTAACGGGTGTACATGGGGGGAATTTAATTAGAGATAAAGGGGTCTCCCATCATTCAAACATGAAGCGGGAAGTATGAGGGAGGTGTGAAACCATAACCGAACATTCATAATTGAAAATAAAATGGCAAAACAACTTAATGACAATTGGAAAAAAATGAGAAAGCCAGAAAAAAACCCTTACATGGAAGTATGCTTCCAAAGGATAGAGAGAGGCTTGTGAATGGATTCATGGGAGATAGGTGCACCTTGGAATGATTATAGAGACAGTAGGTCAGAGTTTGTAAGAACTACAAGGGCTTTGAGTAAGGAGGAGGTGGGAGCTTGGGTGGGTTTATATAGGAAATGTTAGGGAATTATTTATTATTAGTGTTTGGGACCCCTTATATTAAATTAATCCAAACCCCAATCCATCCCATTGTTTTTGTCCATGGATTTTGGAAAAGGGAAGAGGATGAAAGAATTTTATAATTCCAAAGTCCTAATTTCTTAAAATATTAGGGTTGATTATGTGGAGGTGAGTCACACTCCCATGGAAATTAATTTAAAAAGGCAAGGTGTTGAATATGTCTTGAGTGTTTCATTAATTCATTGAAAAGTAAGTCAAACAAACCCAAAATCACATTATTTTAATGTTAAAACATATATTGGACGAACATAAAGATTATAGTATTTTATTACCTCACTATTGTGTCATTATGATGTCATAAAACACATTATATATTTAAACGGTATTTAGTTTTTACCCAAAAATTTGACTGTCTTAGAAAATTATGAAAAATTCACCATTGGATAATTTTGACGTCCTGATTCCAGAAATGAAATTTATTTTATCTAAATAATTTTATAAATATGTTAATTTTCACATTTAAAATAGAAACCGACATTTATAAAAAATTCACGGGTTTTCACAAAAATGGCTTCCAAACCTTAATAAAAATTATTATTGCATTCATACAATTACATGATCATTTATATATAATAAAATTATTCTAATAATAATAATAATAATAATAATATTTTATTAAAATATAATTTAATTCAAAAATCCCTTAATTTAATAAAATAGATTTCTTAATTAAATAATTACTAAAAACACCATTGGTACTTTAATAACTTTTAACAATGTATCAATAATGACAAGAAATTATATTTATTATTATATACAAAATTAGTGTAAATGAACATAGTACTATTGATTAGTTTCATAACCCCTTAAAACAGCCACATAAGACCTAAGGGTAAGGTGTGCGATGGTGAGAGACTTTTGGGGTGGCTCGGATAACATCGCTCGAGTGGTAATTTATATCAACTTCCACTTCCCCTGTAGACGGTCCCGTTCGAGCTTGACATGGTGAATCTCAGCTTGGTCTTGGTCAAGAGAGAATCCCAAGGACGCCACCACTTTTCTGATCTCTGATACATGGGATTCGTTTGGGGAAATTCTACTGGATGAGGTCGTCGCTTCCATTGTCTAAGTAAAATTGGATGTGTTAGAACCGTATATTTATATTAATAATGTGATCACTACTCAACGGCTATAAAAGTTACAGTCACAATTCTTATCATAATAACAATGAAGTTGAAATTTTAAAAAAACATTTTATATAAAGAGACATTTAATAAGATCAAGAGTGATTTTCTATCAATGATACTTTGGGGCATTACAATATTCCCCCTTAAGAAATTTCACCCTCGAAATTTTCCTTTTCCCACTCTAAAACAGATGTGTGTAACTCAGCTTCATCACTTCCTCCGATTCCCAAGTTTCTTCTTCATACTTGTGGTTTCTCTACAACACCTTGATGAGGGGAATTGTCTTAATTCATATATCTTTTTCTCTAAGATCTATGATCTTCACTAGTTGCTCCTCATAAGAAATATCGTCTTCCAATTGTACCACCTCAGAAGAGTGTACATGTAAAGGGTCTGGTATGTACTTCCATAAGAGGGATACATGAAAGACATCATGTACTATGGCTATAGTAGGCGGAAGTGCTAGTCGATAGGCCATAGCCCCGGCAGGATCAAGAATCATGAAGGGCCCGATGTACCTTGGACTGAACTTCCCTTTCTTCCCAAACCTCATGACCTTATTCCATGGAGATATGCGTAGAAAACCCATGTCTCCATATTTAAACTCAAGGTATCATCGACGATTATCTGCATAACTCTTCTATCGACTCTGGGCTACCTTGATATGCTGCTGAATGGTTTTCACCTTCTCCATAATTTCATTGACCATTTATGGTCCAAGCAACTTACGTTCACTGACCTCATCACAACATTCCAGTGTTCTGCACCTTTTCCCATACAAGGCTACATATGGTTCCATTTGGATGCTCAAGTAGAAACTGTTATTATAAGAGAACTCAACCAGATGAAGATGTTGATAACTTCCTCCTTTAAAGTCCATTGAGCACGCTCTCAACATTTCCTCATGTGTTTGGATAGAATGCTCGGATTGGCCATCAGTTTGAGGATGATAGGTCATACAAAAGTTATGTTCAGTATTGAGATCATGTTGAAGACTCTTCCAAAACCTAGAGGTGAATCTTGGATCTCGGTCAAGCACAATAGATATTGGTACTCCATGAAACCTTACCACTTCTCTGATATATTTCTGTTCCAGTTGATCCAATGAAAAATCCTCCCGAATAACAATGAAGTGTGCAGTCTTTGTTAGGCGATCCACAACAACCCAGATTTCATTGTTGCCTTTGGATGTCCTTGGAAGTCCAGTGACAAAGTCCATGATGATGTTCTCCCATTTCCATTCTGGTATGGGCAATGGTTGCATCATCCGCTTAGACTTCTGCCTCTCTTCCTTCACTTGCTGACACACTAGGCACATTGATATATATTCGGCAATCTCCTTCTTCATATTATCCCACCAAACGTTTTCTCGGAGATCTTGATACATCGTTGTGCTCCCTGGGTGAATAGATAAATTTGAACTATGTGCATCGTCCAAAAGTTTCTTCATCAGCTCTGGACATGATGGAACACATCGTCGTTTCCCAAAACGCACAATTCCTTATTCATTAACATTAATCTCTAAGGATTTTCCTTTTTTGATAGCTTCCACTTTTTCCTGAATTCCCACACCATCCTTTTGAGCATCCTTTAACCTTTCCAAAAGAGATGGTAGAGCAATCATTTGGGAAAGAATTTATGATGTTCCCTTCTTTATGATTCACACATCCATCTTTATCAAGTCTATGAAGATTGGATCCTTCTCAATTCTCATCATTAACAGATTTGTGGGGTCCTTTTTACTTAGGGCATCTTCCACCTTGTTCTCTTTCCCAGGGTGGTAATGTATTGAATAGTCATAATCCTTGATGAGCTCTATCCATTTTCTCTGGTGCATATTATTCTCTTCCAGTGTGAATATATATTTAATACTCTTGTGTTCAGTATATATCTCACATTTCAATCCATAGAGATAAGGCCGCTAGATTTTCAAGGCAATGATCACCGCTGCCAACTCCAGATCATGTGTTGGATAGTTTCGCTTAGGGATTTTCAACTTCCTTGAGGCATTGGATATAAATTGATCATTCTTCATCAGCACACAGCCTAAGACCTTCTTTGAAGCATCACTGAAAACAACAAAAAGTTCACCACTTGTGGGTAAAGTGAGCACGGGCACAATGATAAGCCTCTTTTTCGACTCCTTGAAGATTTCTTCACATTCATCACTTAAAGAAAACGTAACTCCCTTTAGAGGTATCTTGGTAAGAGGGTTGGAAAATCGTGAGAAATTTCTCACAAATCGTCGATAATATCCAGCTAACCCCAAGATGCTATTGATATCTATTACCGATGTTGGCCTCGACCATCCCTAAATTGCATCTGTTTTTTAGGGGTCCACAGATATCCCATTTCTTGTGATGAGATGGACCTTGAATGAGACCTCCTTTAACCAGAAGTCACACATGCTATACTTTTCATAGAGCTTCTCCTTGCGCAAAGTCTCTAGTATAGTTTTTAAATGTTCCTCATGATCCTCCTTGGAATTGGAGTATATTTGAATATAATCTATAATGACTACCAAAAATTTGTAAATGTAATCTCTAAAGACACTATTCATCATGTCCATGAATATTTCTGGAGCATTGGTGAGTCCAAATGGCATTACTATGAATTCATAGTGCCCGTACCTTGTACAAAAAGCAGTCTTGGGGACATCTTCCTTCTTCACCCTTACATGATAATATCCTGACCGCAAATGTACCTTGGAGAAGAATTGTGCTCCACACAGCTGATCGAAGAAGTCATCAATTATTTGGACTGTATACTTGTTCTTTATCGTTTTTTTGTTAAGTTCATGATAATCGATGCAAAGACGCATTGACCCATCCTTCTTCTTGACGAAGAGGACTGGTGCACCCCATGGTGAAGCACATGGGAGTATAAACCCTTTATCCAGATTCTCCTATAGTTGTTTCTTCAGCTCTACAAGCTCTAAAATAGCCATTCTATATGGAGTCTTGGATATTGGTAGCGCCCCAGGTATAAGTTCAATTGAGAACTCATCATCTATTCTATGAGGAAGACCAGGAAGTTCCTTGGGAAACAGTACAACGAATTCCCTCACAATAGGAATTTTTTCAATGATGGTTTCTTCCTTGGACTCAATCATCAGAGCCAGATAGGCATGCTCATAAGGTAGTAATATCCATGCTTGAGATGATGGAACTAAAGGAGATACATCTTTTTCCTCACACTTGTAAAGAATCGGGGATCGATTCTCCGTATGGAGTGTGATTTCCCCCTCCCGAAAATTTATGTTGGCTCTATATAAGGAAAGCCAATCCATGCCAATAAGTGTATCAAATTCCACCAGAGGGAGTATTATGAGGTTCTCAGGGAAATTTAATCCACAGAATATAATAGGGGAGGACTTATATTCATGGGATGCAATGATTTCCCCATTTTCTGTACTCACTGACATATTTACTTCCATGATTTGGGATGGTGCTGGGATTGTTCTACTAAACATTCGAGATTTAAAAGAATGCGTAGAACCTGAATCAAAAAGTACATTTTCAATTAATCAATGAATAAATAGCGTACCTGTCACCACTTCGTTGTCGGGGTTCAGTTTGGCAGAAGTGATGGAAAAAGCTCTTCCTTGGTGCCTTGGAGGTTGTTGGTTGTTTCCGAAAACCCTTGGATTAGGGCAGTAATTTGCAAAAATGACCTGGTTATTTGCATTTCTGGCATTGAACAACGCGTTGAGGTTCGAACGGAGCGTTCCTCACCTCTGTCGCAGCCGTGGGTCTTTCTTTCTGACAGTTAATATCTAGGTTCCCTTCTCCTCCACACCTGAAGCATCTTCTCATCCCCTTAATACAATTTCCAGGGCGCTTCTTTCCGCACTTTTGGAAAGTGGGCTGCTGGATCTTCTTAGCACCGTTGGATTTATCCATCGGACCAGCAGCATCGAAGTCCACCATACACTTCTTGTCCCCATGATACCCTTGTGATTCCCCAATCTCCATTTCGACCTTGAGGGCACATCAGACAATTTTCTCACAGCTGTCGAAGTCACGGATTGCTAATGCTTTTCTCAAGCAAGGCTTCATCCCGCCAAAGAAGCAGTCAACCTTGCATTCAGGGGTAACGACAAAGCCGGAAGCGTATCCTGCAAGCCTTTTGATGTTTGCCTCATACGCTCCAAAAAATTATTCATCTCTCTTCTTGAGGGAATGTAAGTCCCTTTCCTTCTTATGCGGGAGGGTGCGCGGAAAATATTTATTGAAAAACATCTTCTAGAAATCCTTCCATTCCAACGCCTCGATCTCCTCCTCGGGCTTCGTATTTTTGATCAACATCCAACATTTATCAGCTTCACCCTCCATACGATAAGCCGCTAGGAGAACCTTCTCTTGTTCAGAACATTGAAGGATGGAGAATATCTTTTCAATGGAATTGATCCATTGTTAAGCGATCATGGGATCAGATGATCCACAAAAATTAGGAGGCCTTTGTCTCATTAAGCTCTCAATAGAGACTTGTTCTTTCTTAGGGGGGGGGTTGAATGTTCCTCTTGACCCATGTTTCTATTCAAAACTTGAGTTAGCTGAGATATAATCATGACAAAGTTCGCAATTCCCGCTCCCATTGGATTGGACATCTCATTAGTACAGTCATCACACTGATCATTACAATTGTTGTTATCCCGATTCCTCCTATTACCGACCATTTCCTGGAATAAAAGGAAAGTTAAGGTAACACATAAAGGGTAATCCAAAGGAAAAAAGTTGTTGACTTATAAATAACCTTTTATTTCCTTAACTCATGAGTCTATGGGAATCAATCTTGGATTTTAATGATCTACTTTCAAACATATATTTGTAGGGGAATTTTTTTTATTCCATTAAGAGGGGTTCATACTAAGATTTTGAATTTATCAAAACATATCCCCCAGGACTGTCATAACCAAGAGTTCAGCAAGTCCCGTTGTCGTGCACCAGTTCCCGTCTGAGTCTATCTCAAAGCGGAGTTTTTGGGTTTTACCCCTAGGATACATCTGTGCTAGAGCCGCCTATACCTTCTCATATCTAGACAGGGTTGTATTTGTTTGATAAACCACTTTCTCAGTACTTAACAAAACATAGAGATGTTTTTATTATACTTATTCTTGTATCTAAGGCTTTACTATTGTTTATTAATCCCAAAAATAACTAAACCTATCCTCTGATATCAACTATGAAAACCCTGCTTTTATTACAAACTTAAACATGATTTGTTACATTAAACATCACTTGATAAAACAAGAAGAATGAGAGGTTTAGTGTCTTTGGGGCTTAGGATCATTACATAAAAACTAGAAACATGAAATACAACATCTTTATTAAAAACATCATTTACATGACCACTACATTCCCTTGTACTTAGCATTGCATGGGATAACCTAAGGACATGCATAAGAAAAGGGTGAGCTATAAAGCCCACTAAGGGAGTACACATGGAATAACATGAGGAGTAAAATAAATGATATACAATATGAATATCAATAGAGCATAAAAGAAACATTAACATAAATTCATGACAAAGCATGATAATCATAACTTTGAAATGTGGTAACAACACTTAACATGGAATTAGCATGAGCCAAGGCTCATTGCACATGGAGCATGTGTAAATAATCATTGAAAATAAAACATGATTAAACCCTCGTTGCACTTGAATTATCATGATTCAATACTCATTGCACATGAAGTATCATGATATTATACATTACCCAATGCATTGGAGTGCTATAAGGGCGCACCCATCTTAAACATTTCATTTCATGCATAAGTGTGCCACATGGATCATAAAACATGAATGTATAAAACATTATAATTTATTAAACGATAAAGAAATGTGTAATTAATACATGAAACTTTATAATATATAATTAAATGTGCATAGAGGTGAATACACTTGATGGAGAAATGAGCATGGTATTCACTACACAATGACATTGGCTTGGAAAATTGGTGTGATTTGGGCAGCATAATGGCGTGACATAAGAATTCATAAAAATTTTTAATGAGAGAGAAAGTGGTTCCTCATCATATTTACATGTAATTTACAGAATGGAGGTCATATATATACATGTCCCATCAATTGTAAAGGAATTTAGATTCATGATACAAATGTATAGTTTGAATGTAAAAGAGGAGAGAGAAGTTCGTTTCAGAATTTCGGCATATTAACGGGTGTACATAAGAGGCATTTAATGAGAGAGAAATGGGTCTTCCATCATTTAAACATAAATAGGTAATTATGAGGGAGGTTTGAAACAATACCCAAACATTCATAATTGAAATTAAAAGGGAAATACAACTTAAAGAAAATTGGACAAAATGATAAAGGAAGAAAAAAACCATTACTTGGAAGTATGCTTCCAAAGGCTATAGAGAGGCTTGTGAGAGGCTTATTGGGAGCTTGGGGAACCTTTTAAGGATTATAGAGAGAGTAGGGTAGAGGTTGGATGAACTCCAAGGGCTTTGATTGTGGAGAAATTTGGAGCTTGGGTGGGTTTATATAGGAAAGGTGAGGGAATTCTTTATTATTTCGGTTTGGGAACCCTTATATTAAATTAATCCAAACCACAAACCATCCCATGGTTTTTTCCCATGGTTTTTGGAAAAGGGAAGAGGAAAAAAATATTTTATAGGTCCAAATTTCGAACATCTTAAAATATTAGGGTTGCTTTTGTGGAGGTGAGTCACACTCCCATTGAAATTAATTTAAAAAGGCAAGGTGTTGAATATGTCTTGAGGGGTCCATTAATGCTTTGAAAAGTAAATCAAAAAAATCCAAAATTACATTATTTTAATGGTAAAACATATTTTGTCCGAACATAAGGATTATAGTATTTTATTACATCACTATTGTGTCATTATGATGTCATAAAACACATTATATATTTAAACAGTATTTAAATTTTACCCAAAAAATTGACTGTCTCAGAAAATTATGAAAAATTCACTGTTGGATAATTTAGAAGTCCTAATTTCAGAAATGACATTTATTTTATCTAAATAATTTTTTAAATATGTTAATTTTCACTTTTAATATAAAAACCGACATTTATCATAAATTCATGTGTTTTGACAAAAATGGCTTTTAAAACTTAATAAAAATTATAATTTCATTCATTAAATTACATGATCATTAATATATTATAAATTTATTCTAATAATAAAATAATAATATTTTATTAAAATTTTATTTAATTCAAAAATACCTAAATTCAATAAAATATATTTCTTAATTAAATAACAACTAAAAACACCATTTGTACTTTAAAAACTAATAACAATGTATCAATAATGACAAGAAATTATATTTATTATTATATAAAAAAATAATGTAAATGAACATAGTACTATCGATTAGTTACATAACCCCTTAAAACAGCCGCATAAGACCTAAGGGTAAGGTGTGCGATGGTGACAGACTCATAGGGTGGCTCGGATAACATCGCTAAAGTGGAAATTTCTTTCAACTTCCACTTCTACCATAGACGTTCCCGTTCGAGTTTGACATGGTGAAGCTCAGCATGGGCATGGTCAAGAGTGAATCCCAAGGATGCCACCTCTTTTCTGAGCTCCAATAAATGGGCTTCGTATGGGGAAATTCTACTGGATGAGGCCATCGCTTCCTTTTTCTAAGTAAAATTGGATGTGTTAAAGCCCTATATTTATACTATTCATGTGATCACTGTTCAATGACTATAAAAGTAACGATCAAACTTCTTATCATAAAACCGATGAATTTGACATTTAAAAAATACATTTTATATAATGATACTTTTAATAAGATGTAGAGGGATTTTCCATTAATGATACTTTGGGTCGTTACATATTGCCCTTGGTGCTGAGCACACCAGTCGGAGGTTATACCTACTTTTTGAATGTTTTTTGAGGATGTAGACTGATGATAGGGCAACATCAGGGAGTCAGGGATCTTCTTCTATTGAAGATACAACCATACGATATCATCCTAGGAATTGACTTGTTGTTCTCTGTATGATCCGTCATTGACTGCTTCCAAGGAAGGGTTGTGTTTTCAGACTTGGGCGGCCGACGGGTGACTTTCATCGGTGAGATGAGTTACTCGGGGAGAAGCAAGTGAGGAGAACCACTACGATCCTTAATAGATGACTTATCCGTGGAGTCGGGGGATGCAGATATGGTGGAAGTCCCAATGATCATTAATGATTTTATGGATGAAATTCCTGAAGAAGTAGTGACACTACCCCCTCGACGTGATATCGAGTTTGGGATAGACCTACAACGTTTTGATCGTCCGATTTCTATGGCTCCCTACTGGATGTCACCTTCTGAGTTGCGGGAGTTATGGATTCAGATTGATGATCTGATGAAGAAGGGTTTTGTTCGTCCTAGTTCGTCCCCATGGGGTTCTCTAGTCTTATTTTCCCTGAAGGCAAATGGTGGTCTCAGGATGTCCATAGACTACCTAATACTGCACTTGGTAATGGTCACGAACTGTTACCCCTTTCGAGGATAGACAAACTCTTTGACCAACTGAAGGGAGCAGGTTGGTTCTCTAAGATTGTCCTGTGGTCAGGATACCACCATTTGAGGGTGGAAAAAGGTGACATCTCGAAGACTGCCTTCAGGTGTAGGTATGGGCACATCGAGTTATTAGTCATGTCGTTCAGTGTAATGAATGCTCCAGCTGTGTTCTTGGGGATCATGAACTCAATCTTCCAGTAGTACCTGGATCGGTTCGTAGTCGTATTTATTGACGACATCTTGATTAACTCAAGATCATGGGAGGATCATGCTGAGCACTTGAGAAGGGTTTAGGAGGTCCTCCGACAGCACCAGCTATATGGAGAGTTATCCAAGTACATGTTCTTGATGCGAGAAGTGCACTTCTTTTGGCATGTGGTGTCTGACAAAGGGATAGCAGTGGACCCATCGAAGGTCGATGTAATTGTTTCTTGGGCTGCACCTAAGAACGTGGCGGAGGTTCGTAGATTCCTCGTGCTTGCGGGATACTTACGGAGGATCGTGACCAACATATACCGAGTTGCATCACCCTTTACAGCTTTGACCAAGAAGGACCAGGCTTTTGTGTGCGATTGTTAGATCTAGGCAGCCTTCAGCTATCTGATGGAGAATTTGGTTAGTGCCCTAGTGTTGAGGATTCCAGATGAAGGGGCAGCGTATGAGGTGTTTTGTGATGATTCAGGGAAAGGACTCATATGTGTGCTAATGCAGCAACAAGGGGATATCTCTTATGGGTCTAGGAAGTTATTTCCCCATGAGTGCAACTATGCCACCCATGATCTTGAGCTTGCTTCGGTCGTGTTCGCACTAAAGTTGTGGTGGCACTACCTCATCGGGGAGCACTTCGTGGTCTTCACCGATCACAATAGCTTAAAGTGTGTCTTCTCCCAAAGGGACCTGGACTTATGGTAGAGAAGGTGGATGGAATTACTTCAAGAATATGATATCAGGATTTCCTACTCCTCCAGAAAGGAGAATGTGGTGGCTGATGCCTTGAGCATGAAATCACAGAAGGATGTGGTCGGAGAGTCGGCAGATGCTTGGAAGGCGATGGAAGATTTAGCTACCCTACACCTAGATGAAAGGATTAAAGGTGGAAGAGGTTTCCTTAATCAGATGATAGTGTGGCCTTCTATACTGCTGCAGGTGGAGGAGTCTCAGTGGGGAGACATAGAAAGTGAAGTGTTGCGTGACTATGTTAACCAAGGTGATGCTCCAGAAGGGTGGACGATGGATGGTCAGAATCAGATGCTTTTCTGAGGGAAGCTTTTTGTTACGGAGGAAATGTGCAAGAGAGTTCTTAGTGAGTTCCACAACACACCGCTAGTGGTAATCCTAGGAGATTCCATGATGTATCAGGGATTGAGGAGACCGTTTTGGTGGCCTGGGTTGAAACATGCAGTAGCAGAGTTCGTAGCAATGTTCCTTGTGTGTTAGAAGGTGAAGGCTGAACACAATGTTCAAGGAGGTTTATTGCAATCTTTAGATGTCCCTGAGTGGATGTGGGATGACATCTCGATGGATTTCATCACGGGGATACCCAGGATTCAAGGAGGTTGTGACGCTATCTAGGTAGTGGTGGACCAATTGATGATATCGGCTCACTTCTTGGCGATCACGGTGTGGGTGCAGTGGATGCCTAAGCAAAGAGGTATGTGGATGAGGTGGTACAGTTACATGGATCTCGAAGGTCTATAGTCTCGGATATGTATGAACAGTTTACCTCACGAGTTTGGAGGGGATTGCAACATGATTTTGGCACCCAGCTATGACATAGCACTTCCTTCCACCCTCAGACAGACGGGCATATAGAGTTCACCATCCAGACATTGGAGGACATGCTACGGGCATGTGTCCAAGATTTTGGGGGATCATGGGTGCGACACTTGCCTCTGGTAGAGTTCGCCTACAATAATATCTGCCACTATACCATTAGTATTGATCCGTTTGAAGCCTTTTCCAAGAGGCCAGGTCATTCACACGTGTGTTGGACAAGAGTCGGAGAGGCATGCGTCCTTGGCCCGAAGATGGTGTAGAGCACGACGGAGAAGGAGCAGCTTATACGGGAGAGGATGAAGGTGGCTCATGACAGGAAGAAATCGTATGCAGACGATAGGAGGAGACCCTTGGAGTTTAAAGTTGGGGACCACGTGTTCTTGATGGTCTCCCATCGGCATGGACAGTGGAGGTTCGGTAGGGGAAGTAATCTTTCTCCCAGATTCTTCAGACCCTTCGAGGTGTTGCAGCGGGTAGGCGAGGTGGCTTACCAGCTTGCATTGCCACCACAACTACAAAGGGTTCATGATGTCTTCCATGTGTCCCAGCTTCGCTTGTATCTTCATGATGACTCACACATCTTTGAATGGGAAAATATAGACATAGAAAACAATTCAACATTCATGGAGCTACCAGTGATGATCGAGGATCATGAGGAGAAGGTGTTATGTGCACGATCAATTCCTATGGTTTCTGTGCAGTGGAGGCATGGTGGGGTTGAGGAAAGTACATGGGAATGAAAGGAACATATGTGTGCCCAGTACCCAGAGTTGTTTTGAGATTTGTCCCGTTTTTTTGTACATGGTTGTGATGGAACACTTTACATTATTAACCGTGGAATGTATGGTTTTCCTTATTCTATAAGATGCATGTGAAAAGTCCTGACTGCGGGGAGAGGAGGACCTGACCCCTAATCAGGATGCATTAAGGTGGATGTGATTGAATCAGTGCGGGCGAGTTAGTTCTGACCATAGAGAATAATATTTTGACATGGAGGAAGAAACACCCTAACCCATATGACTGGACAACTTGACCCTTTAATGATTCATGGTTTCATGAGGGAGAGGTGTTTCTAGATGTTAGAGAGGTTCATTCCTAAGATGAGTCATTGGTGGTGGTTTTTCGGACCCCCTTTCTCTTCTTGTTTTTAATTTTGAGGGTGAGATTGATTTGAGAGGTATTTGATGTGATTACCCAAACCCTCAAGGTCCACCCCTTTACCAATTTCTAGATCCTAAGGGTGGCGTCTCGATGGAAGGAAGTCATTCGGGTGCGACCTATCTATGCGATCGATCGGCGGGACCGATCGGCGTGACCGATCGGCATGACCGATCAGTGTCACCCAGACTTGTTGGGTCTCTCTTCTACAGTTTTCCTGTAATGCCACTTTTTGTCCTATTTAACCCATTTCAAGTGGTTCAAATCCATTTAATACCCATAATTAATACCCAAAAAAATCCCGAGGAACCTCCCCAACGGGGGATATTAAAAAAAATTAATCCTGTCATGCGTAACCACCCAACCACTAGGTGAAACACGATCTGAATTTAAATCTGATCAAATCCCCATATCCAGTAACAACGTGTTCTTATCTATATATCATAGGGGAATTTCATATCCTTCTTCTTCCTCTTGTCCAGATTACTTTTCTTCTTAGTACGTTAGGATTTCCCAACATCCCTCCCCTTCACGTTGTGCTTTCCCCTTTTCCTGGCGCGTGGAGAAGAACTTTGATATTTAATCAATAATGTATGGGTTTTCCCTTCATCTCCACTTATTGTGCATCATGCAGGGTGGGTATGCTTTTGTTTCTATGGAGATTGACTAATCCAATATTAATGAAGATAATAAACAGAACTTAAAATATGGAGGGGGTGTGATCGATGTTTTTCAGTACTCTTGTATGTAGATATGTGTTGTGAATTGCGCGGGCTCCTACTCACTGAAAATCACGGCCGTTGGTGGTATTTCCATATGCACAAATGAACCATGTCTTCTGTGATGATTAAATGTTTGTAACATGGAAATTGGTTAGCCAACTAAACTCATAAGGTTTAAATGGATGATCAGTAAAACAAGAATCCATGTGTGACCACCCTGGTTAGCAAACAAAAAGAAGGACCTAATGAGTTATGTGCTTGAACCTGGAAGTTTCCAACTTTGTTTACTGGTAGTGTGTTGTCCTGCTTAGTGCTTATGAGAAGTTGTGGATGAGGATGATATCGTCATTTATCATATGATTGTCGGACATAAATCTGAACCTGTGTGGTTGCTCTCCTATGATAGGAACTCGGGTGGGTATATTGTTGAGAAACCACTGGTTCTAGGGACATGGTGATGTGTCTCAAGTTTTTTTTCTTTCAATACTTCGAGGGATATCACTTATCACTTTTTTGAGGTTTTTTTGGTTACAGTAGTTTGAGGGATCAAACTTATCCCTTTAGTGAGGTTTTCTTTGGTTCCATTACATTTAGTGATCTATCTTATCCCTTAGTTGTTGTGACTTTATATGAGAACCGGGTGTGAATGATTAAATTGTTGTTTGGATATTTCTCTTTTCCTTGCATGTGGTTTTTCCGGTTAGTTGCACAATAGTGTAGAATCCACCTACATGGGATCACTTGAAAATGTATGCAAGAATAATTTAATGGGGTATTGGTTTTGGGAATGAGATGTGACTCGGCCGTGAGTGATGCACTGTTCATTTATGAATGAATAGTAACAAGGGTGTTTGTGCTTAGATTTTGGAACCCTAGGTTGGGATGAGTGTCTGTCACTAATACATATATCTGTAGATTTTAAGTTTCTTATTTGTGCCCCACCCAATTTGAGAACATAGTGATAAACACCCTCATTTCATGGGGGACGGTGTTTTTCCCAACAATCCTCTTTGTGGCGGGTTATTTGATCCATTTTGCTACCTTTCCTAAATATCCCAAGACTCTTCGGGCAGGGTAGTGTGGTGGTTAGACAAGGTGTTTGCGGTCAGGTTGTGTCCAAAGTATCTTTGGGATGAGGCCTAGGTGTCTTCGGGCATGGCAGTAGTTTTTCTGGCCTAGGTGTTTGCGAACATGGTTTTGTATGGTTGTTGTGGCCCAGGTGTCTGCGGGCGGGATGGTTGTTGTGGCCGAGGTGTATGCAGACAGGATGGCGGTTGTGGAACTGGTTTTTGCTGGCGGCATGTGTGGTTGTTTCCCAGGTGTGTGCGGGCGGGGTGAGGAAGTGGTACTGTGGTAAGAATGGTGGAATTTGTTCGATGTGTAGGATGTATTCAATAACCAGTGGGAAAGTGGCGTGGGGTAACCAATTATTGATGTGATATTACTATAATTTACTTGGCTTTCATTATTTGGGGAGTGAGACTTGGTGCATCATGGGTGGATAGTTTTCCTTTCTAGGTGCATTGGTTTATCTTTTCTCACAGGGCATGAAAATTCCTCTCCACTTGTGCACGAGTGATTTTTATTTTCCTTATTGAGTATACTTTTATACTCACCCTACATATATAAAACTACATTTAGGATTCTAGGAGGACTTCAGGGATAGTGCGGGACCGTACTAGACCTGACCTTGGGCATTTTTTGTTTTTGATTTTCATTTTTCTTGGTACTTAACTTTGGATTTTTTGTGTCTTGTATCATTTACTCTTGAACATGCATATGGGAATGGTTTACTTTCAGCTTTGACTTTAATTTTAGCTTTAGTTTTTCTTGGATTTACTATCTTATATCCTGATCCTATTAAAATAAAAATGGAAATTCCTTCCATCTTGTATTTGATTCTAGAACCTTGGTGCTAGTAGCCACTCTGGGAATACTGAAGGCGGGTCTTAGGGGTTATTATTTCTCCTTCAAATTATTGAAGGATGGGTGTAGAAATACCTAATCCCTTCCCTCCTTTTGGTGAAGGCGGGTCGTGACATGTTTTAGAGTAATTTCAAAATAGAAATGATATAATCTTTTCTAAGATCGTGAAATCCAAAATTATACATTTCCACTTTTGATAATACTATTATTGTTATCTATGTAATTTCTTCATTGGAATATCCTTGGGTGCATTTCATGATCATGTAGATGATTGAATTCTATGTTCGTATAATTATTTACCATACCATATTAAATATTCCTTGTTAAATCAAGATATATTCTAATACACATAATACATACTATGAATTTGAGAATACTATTTATTTTTTCACATTTCGCTCAGCAAAGAATTAGATATATTTGGATGAGATTAATTGATGCTGAATTTGTTATTATATTGTGTCCTAAATTTCATTTCCAATGTAAAATCAGAATCATCTACGTATATAGTTATTAAATAATAATAAAAATATAATTACTTCGGAATGAAATTCCATGTATCTTATGACAAAATAATAAATTATATGCCATCTTTAGATTTCTAGAATCAGGTTTGTGAAATAAGGTGCATGCACATTGTGCATGTCTATACCAGATCATATTGTATGATGGGATAAAATATTACATTATGAATTTCAAGAAAATATAGTTTATAATCATTCGAGTTGTATTTATTATATGATAATTCATGGATCATGAATCTAATTATCTACTAAAAATGATGATTTTTTTAAAATCATATGATGATCAATATGTGGATTTTGAAAATCCCAAATAAATTGTTAAATATTACTCAATTAAGCCTAACATTGATTTTTTTTGTATTTTGTTAAATTATTTCATTGTAATCAATTTTTTTAAAATAGAATCAACATAGAATTCATGGATAAAAACTATTATTATGAACATGGTTTGTGATGTTGAGGTCAACATATTGGTCACTTATAATTAGTGAAACTCTTTAGTCAATTATTATAATATTTATATCACTATATATCATTCTCATTAAACTATGTTTCTAGAGATCTATGTGAAATAGAAGATACCTAAAAATTATGATTGATTATCATATCTTGTAGATACCTTAGGACTGATAATCCCATTTTTTGATTGTAAGATGTCATTATGAAGCTCATTTGATAGATCATGGACAGATTGAGTCAATCATAGGAAATTTGTGCCACAATATAATTATTTATTAATTATATAATAAATAAACGATCCCATGATTGATATAGGTTTTTGCAGATGTCTTAAAAAAGAATAAGATAAATGTGACCCCCTATAAAATAAAAAATCAGTATCATAGTTAGTTCCATTATGTTTTTATTTATTCTTCATCTGAATAATGAAATTGAATAAACAATAATTCATTTTAATACCTTATAATCAACCAAAAATGGCCATGATATTTAATATTTAATGAATCAACTCCTCCAGTTACTAGATCTGCATACAAGGGTAAGATTCCACCGAAGGCTCCTACTAATATTGGATTCACCCCCTCAAACAAACACAATGCATCTGAATGAATGAGGTGGATGGGATATTTGGGGACTTGATGGATGTAGGATACAAGGGTGAAGATCCTGTCATTCCCACGGGAGATATGTTTTTGCTTAATCTTGGGTAGTAGCAAGAGATAGGCTCCAATGAAGACCCTCAGTGATAGGTGTCATCAATTTTAGAACACATGGATATTCCCATTCATTCTGATGAAACTATAGAATAAGACCATCATATTAAGGTGTCACAAAATTTGATACTACTTTAGGTGACCACTAACATAGAGAAAATCATGTGGATATATAAGAAGGTCTGTATATTGCACAGAGAACTCAACATGGGAAGGATCGACAAGGTGGAAGATAAAAAATCCTAGGACAACATTCCGCATCTATATGATTGAACCTAAAAGGACTACCTTGACACCTATGTACATTCTATCCCCTAGATATTGTTTAGGGAGATTGATTCCAACCAACACCAATTGTTTTTCAAAAAATATATCGTATCATTTGGTGATACAACTAGTCCAAAGTGATGGTTCTCACATATCCCCTAAAAGTGTTTGAAAATAAAAGTTAACATTAGATGGAACACCTATAAAATGTTAGATAGAAATTCCATATAACAAAAAAATTGGTATAAAGCTGCTATATGAAATCCAAGGTATCATATTTTTGTATGCCCACATCATGGTTAATAAAGTATTAGAATTTCACGAGATACTACATTATGATATACCATGACATAGTGGATACCAAAAATTCATTGTTCAAAAAAATAATGTAGGAAAAAAATTACATTGGTAAGTGTAAATTGGATGTAACACTAGGATATTTTCAAAGAACACTATATTTGATATCGTATACAACATGAAAAACATGGTTCAAACAAACCAATATATAACCGCAAGAAACTAGAATGTAAATTTTTATGTTGGAATAGGAATAAAGTCATTATGAATTATATATATATATATATAATCATCATAATCATTACCAATTTATTTATTAATATATAATAAATAAATAATAATTTCTTCCATATTATAATTTTATTTGAAAAAATAAATGTTCTAAGCAAAATAATTCTTATTTTTTATTTAATAAAATAATATAATAAAAGTTTGACACTAATTTAATAGGTATTTAATAAAATTTACATAATTCTTGAAATTATAATATAGTATTTATCAAAAGGATATGTTATTCTATTTTTCATAAAAATAATTTATTCTATTGAATATTGAAAAACTATACTTTCTTAAAAACTATTTTGTATCATCAAGTATTTATAAAGTCATAGTTATTTAAAATGGTTAAAAAGGGTAAATTTCTCAAAAATTCGATGAATAATCCATTTATGTTCATTCGAAACTGTTTTCTAATTCAATATAGTAAAACATATTATTATAATTAAAAATGACTTTTATGAAAAATGTTTTTTCATAGTGTTCTATGATTTAATATTATATTAATTCCATACAATTAATAAAATTGAATATTAAAAATTGATTACATGTGTAAAATAAAGAGGTCTGAATTTGGTGTAATTGTCAAATTTATTTCTTCTCATTATGATTAATAACCACTATAAATAATATTCATCATGATATGAATAAAATGAGTAATTATGATTAAAAAAATATGAAAATGCATTAAAAATTGACACACAACATTACCTTATTTTATTTTTGATGTTTAATTATTCTATAAAAAATGAAATAAATCATTTTATTTTCATTTTTATATGGTTTGAGAATTATAAAATTTCAGTGGTAAAAAAATAAATAATGTTATTTTTATTCTTTTAATATCAATAATAATTAATTACATGGATAAATATAGAATATTTTTTATTATAATTTTTTATTCTGTTCTGTAATTTTTTATTCTAATTCTTATATTTAAAATGGAAGCCATGAATGCTTGAATAATTGTAAAACATTATTAATTCTTATTTTTAAATAAAATTAATGCTTTTAAAAATATTAATATTGATATAAGATAAATAAAAATTGATTAACATGAATTTTCTATAGCAATATAATCATTTAAGAAAGGGTTAATTGAATCGGTACAAACTATGCCATTTTATTAATGAACTAGTGTCAGATTAAATTAATCGTGTAAAAATGAAATTGATGATATTTTATAAAAAATAATAATTTATTATTCTTATTGAAAATAAAATATATATATATAATAATAATATAAATTAATGGGATAATTATTAATATCAAACATGGTCTACATTGATCATTTAATATTTTAGAACAACATGATATATCTTTTTTTTGTTAAAAAATATTATATAGTAGTGATTGTCAAAAGGGTCCATGAGGTGTTATAACTAAATGGTAAGGGTAAAAACATTACCAAAACATCTCTATTTTTTATTGATTGATAATATTTTAATGCATAATGATATTATATTTTATTTAAATAATTTTTATTCAATTTAATTATGTATATTTGTTTATATAAATTAATATGTTATGAAATTTTAATAGTGCACGGCCTCTCACATATATAACGAAACCTCGTACCCTATTTTCACAAATCATAAATTGGCTTTCGTTTTTACTGATCCTTTCCTATTTAAATTATTTACACCCCTTCACATATAAGAGTGGCCTTAGTATAATTATAAATCCAAACATGGAAGGATATATTTATAATTGTAAAGTTTTTATGTGAAGAATATATATCATTTTTAGCAAAGCGCTTTTATTTTGTTTCTTATTTCCCATTATATAAATCCTATATATCAATTAAAATATATTTAAATTCTATTCTCAAGAATAAGAATATTTTTTTATAATAATTTAATAACTCACATCAATGTAATATCCCCTTATTTTGAAATATATCAAATGAAAAAATTAGGTTGTTTAATAGACCTCAAGTGTTCCTCCCCATAAAGAAGAGGGTTCCCAATAGTAGAGGTGGTGTAGATAAAATTGTGGGGATGATATAACCCAAGGTAAATAGTTTCAATAGAGTTAAAATAAATTGAAAAATATCATAGTCATTGAAATAGTTGAAACAACACATCTTACAACTAGAATGTAAAGGAAGAATCATATAAACAATAATAATAATAAATAAGGATTTATTCTGTATGACTATATGTAAATATAAAACATAATGTAATGTGAATAAAATGCCATTTTTAAATAATTATACTAAAAATTTCCCAATATCAAATCACTTATCAGCCTCATCCCTGAACTCCAACCCATCTAGTATGGGAAATTAACAACCAGGTCCCATTCCAATACCCAAAATATCATCCATGTACTATCCTAGGTAACCAAATAATTGTCCTTGTAGGGTGTAAGAAAAACATAGTATGTCAACACTATTTTGTCTAAAAAACAATCATAAAATATGCGAAAAAAATAATGTAGAAAAAAATAGTACAAAATAATACATTAATATGATACAACAATCAACCGTCACCACACTAGAATATGATGGAGCATAGAACAAAATCCTTCAAACCAAATAGAAAAACCAGGGAATAATCACATAATTGTGAAAATGAATCATTATAATCATATAGCATACTAGTACAATCCCTATGTATTTTGATTTCAATATATTGTATCAAATCTTCGTAATAATCAATTCAACATCATTGAGTATTTCCCATTATATAATAATTATTTCATAATCATTTCAAGTGAATTATGTAACCATTTGAATATACGTGTATATTTCCTTTATATCAACATGTCAACATCAATACAATTAGGCTTATTTACAGAAAGATAACATATCATCATATCACAACCCTAAATGGTTATATCCTCTAATTACAATTTTTCATTCAACTAAATATTCATTTAGTGAATTACATATTACCATATTTCCATACAAATTTTCACACACATTTTATATTAAATAATTATTAGTTATTCAATTATTCATTAATCTATTATCCATGTCTAAAATATCAGGATTGATCATCATATATTTTATGTCATGAAAAAACATGATTTTATCCGTTATTTAATTTGTTATTGTTCGAATATAATCCCACCCTTTGAGTAGCCATAAAACTATAATATACACCATTGGAACAAATGGAATGTAATGAGTAGTTCAAACACATGATTCATCATTACACATTGTTCTATTAATAAATTTGTGTGGTGTGTGAGAGTAATGGAAAATTAATTTAGATAATTTAAAAATTATGATATAATGATCGGGTTTTATTTTTAACCACCAACCCTTAATCAATGATCAAAGAAACACTCCCAACTGGTAACACCAACAAATGAGGAAGGTGATGTTGATCATGAAGAAAACCTATATAATGGAACATCAAGATCAAATCTCAAAACAACCACCTTCAATGGAACCAACCCCCATAGTGGAGAACAAGTGGGTGTGTGTGGAATACAAAAGAAAAATAATATAACATGGTTCAAAAAATGAATTTTGATGTTTGGAATGGAAGAAATAGAACCATAATCTCCCAAAGTCACCCTTGGGTAGAAAGGAGTGGGGATGCACATGGATAAAGAAATAACTCATACATTTTAAGAGGATTAAAATTAATGGGCCCCCAGATTTTCATTTAGTGAAACACTTTCATGTTTTGTATTTATTTTTTAATTATTTTCATGAAATATTACATCGACATGGGTTAAAATATTCCCAATAAATAATTTCATGAAGTGAACTTCATCCCAATATTGAAACCATATCACATCAGGAATCATTTCAAATCATCTTCTCAGACACATTTACACATCATATAAAATATTCACAGTGTGTAAATTTCCAACAGACAGTACATATTATAGTTTTTATAGAAGATCCTGAAAAACATTTGAGACCTTCCAAAAAAAGAACTTTCATAACCCACTTGAACAGGTTTAACTAGATTCCATTAAATTCCAAAAAAATCCCAATTAATAACTCATACTCCCTAGATGATAATCTCTTTCACCAAAAAGGTACTTGACCACCAAGGTTTTTGAATTTTGAGAAGCCAAGTAGATGATAAAAAATCACTCCTATATTTATGTAACTACAAAAATGAGAGATTATTAAAACTCCCAAGAATATAACAACCCATCCAAAATCTACTCCAATAATTATTGTGCGGTCTTAAAAATATTTTCGGTAATTACACATTCATATCAAATTACATGTTCTATGTATTCTCATGAACATTCCCATTCTTTCAATATATTCGATGAAGAGGAATATAATTTCCTCTAAAACCTTTCTCAATATGCCCCCACAATCCCTATTATATGCTCCACAAAGAACAAATATAAATTGAGATCAATTTCATCTATATTTTAATAAATTATAATTTTATGCATGTCATTGTAAGAACTAGGATATTTATTTCAGTCATGGACGTTGATTTTGGGTTTGTTGGGGAAAAGATAGTTTTCAAAAGTTTATAAGTTTTCACCTTCTGCAAAGTGTTTACTGGTAATACTTTACTTGTTGTGTAATGGCAGAGATGTAGCTGTGTGAGGTGACCAAGAGACCGCCTAAAGGGAATTATTGTTGAGCCATGTACACTGTGTGTACATTAAATGAGCACATCATGTACTTAATCTTTTATTTGTTAAATCGGGCCGAGGTCATGCCTAATCTACATAAATGTCTTGTTCTATAATTGGTTTGTCTAGGAGTGACCAACAATGACAAATATTCTCCAAGTCATTTTTTTACATCCATGGTCTGATTTGATCTCTGACAGGTGCATTGTAATCCCACCAATGAGTCCTTCATTATTATAGGTCATTTTATCTTCATTTCTTCTATCTCTCTCTTGAGTTTTTCAATGTTGGAAATTTGGTGCCTTTTTTTCTCTAAAATGTTCTAGCTTAATTCAAGGACTGATGTTCAACAATATTTTTCATTAAACATCGAGGTAAGTGGTTTGATTTCAATCACTGTTTTTCTGTGAATTTATATTCCAAAGTGTTGTTTACCCATGTTTTTGGTATTTTAGGCTAAGGTAAATTGAACATTGTTTTATCTTCCATAGATTAATTAATGGATAAGGGGTTGATTGATGTGATATTATGTGAAATTACATGTTTAAAGAAAACCACATGGGTTCTTCTCCCTTCTTTAATGATTAGGGCCATTCGGTCGAGGTTTCCTTTGAGGCAGACCATGTTTCCTTGCATTCCATGATATGATGGATCTTATTTCCATTTTCATCTTGTTAAATGCTTGTGATGTTCATAGTATTTTTTATCCATGTAGTAGTCGAGATTACATTGGGCTGCAAGATATCTATTATGCATGATTAAAATATGCAGGGCTTTGATAACCTAGTGTAGTTAGACTGTAAAGGAATTTACATTGATTGCTTCATTAGTGTGTCTGTTATATTTCACCCTACGAGACCATAGGGTTGATTGATTTTTGAGTTCTCCCTTAGTGTGTCTATAGTTATGTTATGAGATCACATGGGGAATTTATGTTTAGTTCATCCCTAGAGAGTTTGTAGTTATTGTGTAAATAACATAGGTGGTATTGATGGTGAGTGATTCTTCAGAGTGTCTTTTCCTTTTGATATTGTTTGTTGTCTAGAGGGGTTAGACTATGTAAGCTATCTAGAGGTATAATATAAATATTTAATTTTCGTGATGCATCATCCATGCCAAATTAGAAGCTTGGATTCAGTATTAGTTGGTAGTTTTATGAGATACATTTTGTGATACTTACTTGATTAAATGAGGAACATTAAATTCTAATGAATGTTAATAGAAACTGTAGGATTGGTTAAATTTCTGTACTCTTAGTTCATTGTTTAATTTCCAATATTATATACTATAGACTATTACTAATAGTTAGGAACATATCTTGTGGTGTTTTCCTACTTCGATTCATCTCACACCATGTTTGGGTCATTCATTTGGACCGAAACAGATTATATGGTTGCCAGTTTAGATAAGGGAAGATCTCATCATCATCAGGTACATGATTTATGTGGACCTAGAGAGAAAAAAACCAATATGAGGCTTGTGATGCTGTGGAATTATACTTTAATTCACTTGATTTTTCCTTAGTATTGTATTTCCAGCATATTTTATTGATTGGTTGTTTTAAAATACATATGTGAAATGCGTAATTTATATATGTCCTCTAGTGGTTTATTTTCCTACAGTCATTAGTTGTTTAATTTTTTTATTGAATCATTACTTGTACTATTGGTTATTATTTATTATTTTGAAATTCATGCTTTCAAATGAGGTAATAGTTTCCCCACTATCACACCCAAGAACCATGCTGCTAGTTGGAAACCTCTAGAATCAGGGAAATGCGCTAGTGACCATGTGATCGGCCTCGTATGGGGATCCTTTGGGAGGCACCTAAAACTAGGATGTTACTGTGTTATATCATAGGGGGTTTTTTTCTGCTTTTTCTTTATATTTGGAGACAATAGACAGGGATAGAAAGGAATGGGTTGTTGGTAATAATTTGAGCCTGAGAGAAGCTAACCCATATAAAAGGAAAAGCCAATTTACATCAGTTATTTCAATTTGAATGGGTTCTAGATTGGTATAGTTGATGTGATTTCACCATTGGGTGATTCACATGTTATGTTCTATTATTATCGATATTTTTGAGGTTCTATTTTTGTTGCAACCAAATGAGATTAGGGTATTCCATCTCATGCATCCTATAGAAACATTATAGCAATAAAATGTAATGTATTATTGTCATTCCATTTAGGGTGTATTAATGATTTCATAATGGTGTGATAGATGTTGTGAAAGATATGCATGTTGTTGTGATATATGGCTCGGTAATCAACTTGCTATTCTGACAGGGTATTGTAATACACAATGTTTCGTTTGGATAGACACCAAACATTGGTCCCTATGATTTTATGGGACCTCATGGATCAGAATTTGGTGGATCATCTTATTTATTTCCATGTTATACCATGTGGTATACAATAAAATGATACCAATAATTGATTCATGAGTTTTATGGGGTCCCACAGATCAGAATTTGTCATGTTAATTCTTATTTTAGTGTTAATATGGGGTTCCAGAGTAGTTTTTGAGGCTTACTATATATAAAAATATAGAATACATGATGTGTGATGTTGAATACATGTCGCGTATCTTTCTATTTGGGAAGAAATGTTTTATCATAAGTACAGGTCATGTAATTTTTCTAGACACTGTTTATTTTTTATCCATGTCACTCATTGTGTGGGCGGAGGAATGAGGATTGGAAATGATTGGTGGAACACATTGTGTACTAGGAGTACACACATTTTTGTATAGAACATGTATTTAGTCATGTGACTAACGACATGGTGGATGAACTTTGGGTAGTACACACCATGTCTAGTGTGAATATGTCATTTTTAAGAAGACCGAGTCTCTACTTATATGACCAATGACATTGTTGCTAAAATCCTTCTAGTACATGTTTTGTCTAACATAAACATATCGTGCTGTTTTGTTCTATGAAATCCATATAATTGTAGACATTTATATGAACTTGGGATGGAAGGAAAATTCAGTACATTTTCTTTCGTAGGATGAAATCGCCATGTGTAGGGGTGTTACAAGACCAGTTTTGAAAGAGTTATATGCCCATGTTTTAAAATAAGGTAACATTACATGTAAATGGTATACACGTCGTGTAACTCTATTTTGTAAAACATGATTGTTTTCATCACCTTGTTCTTTTATGTCACTTCTTTGTTTCAATCCTTGATAATCATGAACTGAGGTGTGTTCTTGACCTTGTAGATTCATGCCACCTAGACGTCCTCCGATTGTATGCCAGGTACTAGGTGATGATCAGATAGTAGAAATGATAGACTACAAAATCCCAACAGATCCTTGCCCCGTACCCTTAATGGAACCAGTAGTCATTACATATATAGGTGCTGATGAAAAGTTCTGAGATGGCATTATGAGGATGATACAAATATACTAGGGACCACTGTATCCTTCCCCATCTATGGTAGAGTTGATGCTTGATTTTCAATAGTAGAATCCTCTAACATTCTCAAGGTATGGTGGACCACAGGTTGTAGAGTCATGGATAGAAGCTATTTTTTCTATTTTTGTGCCTCATAAGACACCTCCAAAGATGAGGGTGATGTTTCATACATATATTATTCATGATTATTCAATGAGATGTTGGGATATGATATCACTGGTGGGATGCCAGTGGGTTAAGGCTTGGGAAGAGTTCCTGCATACCTTCTATTACTACTTCTACACGGAGGCCTATAGTGCCGACGAAGCCTGAGAGTTAATGAGTTTAGAGTATGTTACTCAATCATTAATGTATTATTCTTCTAGTTTCACAGAGCTATAGAGATTCACACCCATTCTTATGGGGGGGGGTTAGTTTTTCCTGGAAGGAAATATTGAGCATGGTCTCATGAATGACATCTGATATCATGTGATCAACATCAGGTTGACTTCCATATCATCTATAGTCAACTGGTTGTTGATCATCAAGTGCAACTTGAGGGATTCTAGAGTTGGGGGCTTGGTCAGTTCAACACCTATAGTTGGTACCCTTCCGACTGATAGGATGTAGCACTGTAGGGAATCTATGCACATAGATTCGAGAAGGAGGTATTTTCCTTATGGTATTCCAGTTGTGTGATACCCGTTAGGAAATGGTAAACATAAAAATCCTTAGTTCCCAAGAGACCCATTTAAGTGATGATGTTGCAGAAAGATGGTACATATTTATAATTTGAACAATGCCCTCCTTGTAGTAGCTATTGAGGGGGATCTGTTTCGACTCCTCCATACAGAGTATGACCACCAATCCCACATCAAACTGGGGGCTAATTTTTGTCATGAAGGTCAGGTTGAGGTGGTGGATGGGGACATAGTGGTCAGACATATAGTTTTTAATATCCATATGGTGGATCAGCTCAGGGATCTTAGATAGCTTCATAGGGTCGCGATGCAGGTCAGGATTTTTCCCTAGAAAATATCATATAGGAGCAGGATTCCTAGACTCTATATAGTTTAAAGTATGATTTTGGTTGCCTCAGATTCATCTTCATCTATTTTAGATATAGTGGTATCCTATAGAATATATATTTTCCTATTGTGGAGTTCATTGAGATCTGTATCTTTACATATGATGATATCTTGACTCAGGACACTCAGTTGGGGAGCAGAACAGATAACATACATCATTACAAGGATTTACCACATGGGATTGGTGGGCGTCTCTTCTTATGGGTCCATTATGTCTTATATATGACATGTATAATTCATTCTCATAATATACTATTTAGTTTTATTCTATGATGTTTTTGATTTCTATCATTTTAGGGTGAGGTTCATGTCACCCGAGGGAGGATTGTTTCTTCATAATGGCTAATGGAATGTCCAGGTGAGAAGATATAGACCTAATCATCATGGGTTGAGAGGTGTTATATCCCATATTTCTTTTCTATATCTTGATGACCAGGGGACATCACATATGTACATTCCAAGGGTGGTCGATCAGTTCGGGGATGTTTTTCTTGATGACTTCTCAGGTTTGAATCTGGAGCGACAAGTAAACATTTTTTTAAGCTAATGATAGTGGTAGAACAAGTGTTCATTCCTCCTTATAGGACATCTAAAATAGAGATATAAGATCTCAAGAAGTAGTTAGATAATTTGTTGGAAAGGGGTTTCATCTGAACTGGTACTTCTCTTTAGGGTTTAACTATCCAGTTTGCAAAGATAGTGGATGATACCCACATAATTTGCATTGATTACCGGAATTTGAACCAGTTTCCTGTTAAGAACCGATATCTTTTACCAACATTGAAATATTTCTTTTATCATTATCGACGATATAGAGTGTTCAAAATAATTTACATGGGATCTGGTTATCATCATTTGAATGTTAGACCATCAAATATACCTCTTATATCCTTTCAGAGTCGGTATGGTATATATAAGTCTTAGGTTTTTCCATTCGGTCTTATGAATATGACTTTAGTTATAATGGAATAGATGAATCCAGTGTTCCATCCATATATGGACTCCCTTTTTTTTATTTTCATGGATGAAATCATGGTTTATTATCACACTGGACATGACCATTCCATCCATCTTGAGATCATTTTGAGTACACTATGAGAGAATCAGTTGTATATTATGCACTCAAAATGCCACTTTTAGATAGATTAGATTCACTTTTTGAGTCAATTTATCTTAGAGACAGGATTATCAGTAGAACCAGAGAAGTTGAGAGGAGTAGTTTCCTGGGAGCTGCTGAAAAACGACTTTAAGGTACAATGTATTCTGGGCCTAGATGTTTACTATAGAAGTTTTCTAAAAGATATTTCATGCATATCAGTGCGACTGATGGGCCTGACTAAGTAGGGGTTGATGTACATGTGGATTGATTCTTGTGAATCATCCTTTCAGATGTTGAAAGGAAAGTTGAATTCAGCACCGATACTAGTTTTTCCTAGGCTGGACAAGAGTTACAGTGTTTACTAAGATGCATCCAGTATCAATCTAGGAGAAGTTCCTATGCACGGGGAGGTATTCATTGTGTATGGTTATCGACATGTTGAGGCCACATGAGTTGAATTACCTAACACATTATCTAGAGTTGGCAGTAGTTGTTCATGTCATGCGCTATTGGAGACATTGCCTTATAGGAGAGAATTTTATTATGTACACTAAATACAAAAGTGTCAAGTATATCTTTACTTAATGTGATCGTTATTTGTGGCAGTAAAGGTGGGTTGGGTAAATTTAGTCATTCGACATTGATCATGCCTATAATAAAGGGAAAATCAACACAACGGATGATGAATTGAGCAGGAGGCTCAGATTCAGGAAGATCAAGAGTAAAGTAGTGAGTGGACACTTATGGATCTGTTCTCTAAAATGCATTTAGAGGATCATGATAAAAAATGTGGATTTTTATTTCTTATGTATCAGTAACCACTTCTATACTTAATCAAGTGAAAATGAGGTAGCTATCAGATTTTGACTCACTAGTCCCATGGGAGAGAGATTCAGGAGAAACCCCTACTCTAGGATGGTCCGTAGGCAAGGATGAGATCTTTTGATTTCTGGGAAAAGTATGGGTGTCAGTATAAATACATGAGGAGATGATGCAAGACATTTATACTTCAGCTTGGGAAGTTCATCCTAGTTTCACCATGATGTTTCAAGATCTACACCATCAGTATTGGTGTCCAGGTATGAAGAGGAATGTTGTTTTTTTTGTTATGAGATGTCCCACCTACCAACAGTTGATGGAATAACACTCGAAACCAATAGATATTTTACAGTAGTTACCATTTCACAAGTGGAATTATAATTATGTCAAGATGTAATTCATTATAGTTTTACTGATGTCACCTTGATTCAATTATTTATTTTTTGTTGTTGTTCAGATACTCATGAAGGTCAAATACATTGCACTAATCATGGATTCATCCAGTGTGATGACCTTGGGAGGTTGTACAATTGTGAGGTGGTATGACTCCATAGGGTTTCAAAAAATAAATTTTCAGATAGGGAAACCCACTTTAATTCATGATTCTGGAAAAGGGTACATATGTATTATGGTACACAAGTACTTTTGAGTATAAATTAACACCCCCAAACAGATGTCTATTAAAATCACACAATTCAGGTGGTGGGGGACATGCTTTGGGCACGTGTCCAAATTTTTGAAGGTTCTTGGGAGAACCACATACCTATGGTGGATTTTTTCTACAATAATAGTATTCAGACCACAATTGATATGGCAACTTATTAGTCTTTGTACAATAGTACATTATGTTCAACCGAATGTTGTCATGAGGTAGGAGAACTAGAAATGATGGAACCTTATCTAGTCAAGGAGACCACTGAACATGAGGAGTAGATTCAGAAGAGGATGGCTACTACATAGTCACAATAGAAGTCTTATGTTGATTGATGGATATGACCTCTGTATTTCAAGGATAGAGATCATGTTTTCTTAAGTGTCACATCAAGATTGGGACACAAGAGGATTAGGATACAAGGGAACCTTTCACAAAGATACGTTAGGGTATTTTAGGTTGTTGATCATGTCGGGAGGGTTTTCTATCGTTTTTAGTAACCTCAGAGGTACCATGAAATACATGACGTCTTCTACGTTTCTCAGCTACGCTGTTAATTCTCAAACATGTTTCATGTTTTTCAACCTAAGAAGGTTGAGTTAGAGGTGGATGCATCGTATGAGGAGAATCCAATTAACATTGTGGATTACTGTATGAAGGTTCTCTGTGTCTAGTTTGTTCCTCTTAAATGGGTGCTATGGTAGAATGGGAGAGTATATGGTGAGACGTGGGAGAGGGAGGCTGATGTGTGATCGTAGTGGCTGAAGCTGTTCAAGGATTCTTGTTTGCAACCTTTTTAGGGAAATTCAGGGATAAATTTCATAAAGGGGGAAGGATTATAAGAACCCAGATCTTCATTTTTGATAATGACCTTGATTTCTATGTTTTTAAGGGGATTTTTTATATTTTAGAAGTACACATTGTGTACATTGGAGTACATGTATTGTTAGGGTCATGTAACGGACGAGACATGGCCATGTGAGGTGACACAGACACCGCCTCAAGTAGGGTCTGGTTGAGGCATGTACACAAATTGTCAATTAAATGAACACACCAAGTTCATTTTATATTATTTCTTAAATAATTCAGGGATCACGTATAATCCTTAGAATCATATTATTTTTTTCATTGTTTATCCAGGAGCGACCGAGAGTGATGAATATTATCGAATCCGTTGTTTCTCTATTCAAGGACTGATTTATCTCTGGCAGGTGCGTTGGAATCCAAATGTTGAGACCTTCCTTCTTCTAGGGTCCATATTATTGATTTCTTCATCCACTAGTGTTTGTAAAGGATGAAATTTCTTGAAGTTTTTGTAGATAGAATTTTTTTTGTCAATTCAAATACTGAGGTTAAACTATATAAATTTTACAATTGTTAGGTTGGTGTTTTTTCATTTTCTTTTTTGTCTTTAATTTTATATTCCAATGTTCTGTTTACCCATGATTCGGGTATTTCAAGTTAAGGAAAATTAAACCTTGTTTATCATCCTCAGATTGATTAATAGATTATGGTTTTATTGATGTGATATTATGTGAAATTTCATTTTTATGGAACACCCGATGGGTGATTCTCCTTGTTCAAATGATTATGACCATTCGATCTAGGTTTCCTCTGAGGATAACCATATTTCTATGCCTTTCTTCATATGGTGGAACTAATTGCCTCTTTCTTCTTGATAAATTCTTGTGATATGCATAACATTTGTTTACACATGTAGTAGTCAAAATTACTTTGGGCTTCTAGATATTTTTTATGCAAACTTTAATTACACAGGGTTGTGGAAACCTTGTGTAGTTAGAACACATGGAATATTGTCGTTGACTGATTACTCAGAATCTCTATTATATTTCACCCTTCGAGAGCACAAGGGGATTAATGGTGAGAGATCCCTTAGTGTTTCTTTAGTTACGTTATGAGACCACATGGGGAATTAACATTGAGTACATCCACATTGAGTATGTAGTTACTATGGAAAGACCATAGGTAAAATTAATGGTGAGTGATTTTTTAGAGTATCTTTTCCTTTTTTCATCTCTTGGCCAGAGGGGTTAGATTATTTTGGATACCCAGTGGGTTAATATACATATTGAATGTTTGTGACACATCTAATAAGCCAAATAACATGCTTGAATTGTTTACATTTTTGTAATCCTAGTGTTTTGATGCATTTCCACTATTACCTAAAATATATACTCACTCATAGTTAGGTGTAGATCTTGTGGTGGTTTCCTATTAGGATTCGTCTCACAACCTTTTTGTGTAATGATTTTGGACTCAAATAGATTATATAGTCATAGGTTTAGCTATGGGAAATCTCCCTTCATCATTTGGTACTTGATTGTTATGGAGCTCGAGAGCATAAGAAAAAGATGAGGCTTACGATGCTAATGTAGTTTACTTGTGTTATTTTTCATTTGGGTTAGTATTATATTTCAATTATATTTTATTGTTTGGATTCATTTATATGCATATGTGACATGAATAATATATATATACAGTCCCATTGTTTATTTATTTACATTCTTCTATTTTTACTCATTGTATGGTTTTGTTTCTTCCACTACTTGTTATTATTATTTATTCTATTGTTCATACTCTGCCAATGGTAGAATAGTTTCTCCACCACCACACCCAAGGGCCTTACAACTAGTAAAAATCCTTTCGTATTGCGATAAATGTTGTTGAGGCCATGTGACCAAATGAGTATAGGGAACCATTGGGCATGACTAGGAACCAATATGTTACAATGTAGTATCGAGGAGGCTTTATTTATTATTTGCCTTACTGTTGAGAACCTATAGAAATTTATAGGTTGGGAGAAGTTCCCATGCAGGGGGAGGGAGTCTTTGCATATGTTTCTCAGCATGTTGAGGCCACATGAGTTGAATTACAAGACACATGATCTCGAGTTGGCAGTAGTTGTTCATCTCAAGTGCTATTGGAGACATTACCTTATGGGAGGGAATTTTATTGTGTACACTAACAACAAAATTCTCAAGTATGTCTTTAATTAGTGTTATATGAATTTGTTATAGTGAAGGCGGGTTGAGTAACTTTATTCATTCGACATTGAGCATGCCTATATGCAAGGGTATGGAAACGTAGTGGAAAATGTATTGAGCAGGAGGACTCAGATTCAAGCAGTTCGATAGTCACCTAGTGAGTGGATACTTATGGATATGTTCTCTAAAATGCCTTGAAGGGATCATGATAAACAAGGGTGGAAATTTTCATCTTATCTACCTATAACCTCTTTTATACATCAATAAGTGAAAATAAGGTAGCTATTAGATTTTGAATCCCTAGTCCCATGGGAGGGTGTTTTAGGAGAGGCCCCGACTCTAGGATGGTCCATAGGAAAGGATGAGATCTTTTGGTTTCATGGACATGTATGGGTGTCAGCATAAATATATGAGGAGATGATGTGAGACATTCATACATCAGCTTGAGCAGTTCATCCTTGTGTCACCATGATTTATCGAGATATACACAATCAATATTGGTGTCCAGGTATGAAGAGGGATGCTGTTGGTTTTATAATGAGTTGTCCCACCCACCAGCAGCTGATGGCAGAGCACTAGAATCCAAAAGTGATTTTACAGTACTTACAAATTCACAAGTGGAAGTGTATCAACGAAACGATAGAGTTAGTGATAGGTTTACTGGGACCACCTCGATTAAATTATTCAATTTTTTTGTTCAAAGAATCATGAAGGTCAAAAACATTTCACTAATTAGGGATTTATTTTGTGTGATATCCTTGGGAGGTTGTACATTTGTGAGGTGGTATGACTCTATAGGGTTTGGAAACATAACATATCAGATAGGGACACCGTATTTACTTCAAGTTTCTGGAAAGGGTTACATATGTATTATGGTACACATGTACTTGTGAGTACAAATTTACATCCCCAAACAGGTTCCAGTCAATGTACACAATTCAGGTTGTGGGGGACATGCTTCGACCACGTATCCAAAATTTTGAAGGTTCTTGGGGGAATCACATACCTCTTGTAGAGTTTTTCTACAACAATAGTATTCCGACCTCTATTCATATGGAAACATATGAGGCTTTGTATGATAGTAAATTCTGTTCAATCGAATGTTGTCATGAGGAAGGACAGGTAGAAATGTTAGGACCTCATCTTGTGAAGGAGACCATTGAGCAAGAGGATTTGATTCAGAATAAGATGGATACTACACAGTCGCAACAGAAGTCTTATGTAGATTGATGGAGACGACGTATGTATTTCAAGGATAGAGATCATGTTTTCTTATGTGTCACATCGAGATTGGGAAACATGAGTATTACGATACAAGGGAACCTTTCACAAAGTTACGTTAGGGTATTTTAGGTTTTGGATAGAGTTGGGATTGTTGTCTATCGGTTCCTGTTACCTTAGAGGTACCGAGAAATTCATGAGGTCTTCCATATTTCTCAGTAACACTGTTAACTCTCATACATGTCTCTTGTTTTTCATCCTGAGAAGGATGAGTTGGAGGTGGATGCATCATACTAGCATAATTCTATTGACATTGTAGATTTTAGTATGAATGTTCTCTGTGTCTTGTCTGTTCCTCTTCTATGGGTGCTATGGTAGCATGAGAGAGTATAGGGAGAGACATTTGAGAGGGAGGCTGATGTGTGATTGCAGTGGCTGATGTTTTTAAGGATTATTGTTTGAAATATTTTTAGGGAAATTCAGAGATGAATTTCAAAAAGGGGGAAGGGTTATAAGAATCCAGATCTTCATTTCTGATAAGGACCTTTATTTCTGTTGTTTTGTTTTTGAAAAAAGAGGAGTTTTTTGAAATTTTAGAAGTACACGTTATGTACATGGGAGTAAATTTTGTTTTATGGTCATGTAATAGTCGAGATATGTTCATGTGAGGTGACATGGACACTACCTCATGTAGGGTCTGGTTGAGGAATGTTCACGGCACACACATTAAATGATCACACCATGTACTTTTTATTTTATTTGCTAAATCGGACTGGGGTCACGTATAATCCTTAGAATCATCTTCTTCTATCATTGGTTCATCCAGGAGTGAACGAGAGCGATGAATCTTATCGAAGCCACTGTTTCTCTATCCAAAGTCTGATTTTATCTCTGGTAGGTGCATTGGAATCCCAATGTTGAGTCCTTTCTTCTTCTAGAGTTCATCTTCTTGATTTCTTCTTCCTCTAGAGTTTTTCAGCGATGAATGTTTTTGACATTTTTTTAGATATAATTTTTTTTGTCAATTCCTATAATTTTGTTAAACTATACAAATTTTTCAATGCTAAGGTTGGTTTTTTTTTCATTTCATTTTTTGTCTTTAATTTTATATGCCAATGTTCTGTTTACCCATGTTTCGGGTATTTCATGTTAATGAAAATTAAAAATTGATTTATCATACTCAGATTAATTGATGGATTAATTGTTTATTGATGTGATATTATGTGATATTTCATTTTTAAGGAACATCACTTGGGTGACTCTCCTTGTTTAAATGATTATGACCATTCAGTATGGGCTTCCTCTGAGGAAAACCACATTTCCATTCCTTTCTTGATATGATGGAACTGATTGCCTATTTATTCTTGTTAAATTCTTGTGATATGAATAATATTTGTCTATCCATGTAGTAGTCGAAATTACTATATTATTCTTGATAATTTTTACTGACACGTTAATTACACAGGGTTGTGGAACCCTTGTTTAGTTAAACCGTGTGACTGATTGTCGTTGACTGCTTACTAAGAGTCTCTATTATATATCACGCTACGAGATCACATGGGGATTGAATGTGAGTGATCCCTCAGTGTTTCTATAGTTATGTTACGAGACCCCATGGGGAATTAACATTGATTACATCCACATAGGGTATGTACTTACTCTAGAAAGGCCATAGGGGAAATTAATGCGAATTGATTTCTCAGAGTATCATTTCCATTTTTCATCTCTTCGCCTGAGGGGTTAGAATATTTTGGATAACCATAGATTTAATATAATTATTTAATGCTTGTAAGATATCTTAGTAGCCAATGAACATTATTGGATTGTTTACATTTGTGCAATCCAAGTACTTTGCTGCATTTCCACTATTACCTACTATATATACTCACTCACAGTTAGGTGCAGATCTTGTGGTGGTTTTCTATTGGGATTCATATCACAACCTTTTTGTGTCATTTTTTTGGACTCAAATAGATTATATGGACGTGGGTTTAGATAAGTGAAAGCTCCCTTCATCATTAGGTACAAGATTGTTATGGAGCTGGAGAGAATAAGAAAAAGATGAGGCTTGCGACTCTACTATAGTTTACTTGTCTTATTTTTCATTTTGGTTACTATTTTATTTCCATTATATTATCTTGTTTGGATTCTTTCCTAAACATATGTGTCATGAAAAATACATATATGCCCTCCCATTGTTTATTATCTTAAATTCATCTATTTTTACTTATTGTATGGTTTTATTGCTTCCACTACTAGTTATTATTTATTATTATATAGTTCATAATCTGCCAATGGGGGAATAGTTTCTCCACCATCACACCCATGGGCCTTGCAACTAGTCAAAAGCCTCTGGAATTGGAAGAAAAGTTCTTGAGGACAAGTGACCAAATGAGTATGGGGCACCATTGGGCATGACCTCTAACTGAGATGTTACAATGTAGTATCAACGGAGGTTTAATTTATTATTTGCCTTACTGTTTAGAACCTATAGTCAAGTATAGTTTGGGATATGTTCCTATACAGGGAGAGGGGGTCTTTGTGTGTGGGTCTTGGCATGATGAGGCCACATTATTTGAATTACTTGACACACGACCTCGAGTTGGCAGTAGTTGTTCATGTCATTCACTATTAGAGACATTACCTTATGGGGGAGAATTTTATTATGTAAACTAACCACAAAAGTCTCATGTATATATTTACATAGTGTGATATGAATTTGTGACAGCGAAGGTCAGTTGAGTAACTTTAGTCATTCGACATTGGGAAGGCTTATAAGAAAGGTAAAGGCAATGCAGTGGCTGGTGTATTGAGAAGGAGGACTCAGATTCTAGCAGTTCAAGAGTCAAGTAGTGAGTGGACACTTATGGATATATTCTCTAAAATGCATTTAGAGGATCATGATAAACAAGGGTGGATGTTTCATTATTATGTAGCTGTAACCAATTCTATGCTTCATCAAGTGAAAATATGGTAGATATCATAATTTTAATCTCTAGTCCCATGGGAGGGTGTTTCATGAGAGGCCCCTACTCTAGGATGGTCCATACGAAAGGATGAGATCTTTTTCTTTCATGGATATTTATGGGTGTCAGCATAAATATATGAGGAGATGATGTTATATTTTCATACATCAACTTGGGTAGTTCATCCTAGTGTCACAATGATGTATCAATATCTACACCATCAGTATTGGTGTCCAGGTATGCAGAGTAATGTTGTGGGTTTTGTTTTGAGATGTCCCACCTACCAGCAGCTGATGGAAGAGAACTAGAAACCCAAAGAGATTTTATTTTAGTTACCAATTCACAAGTGGAAGTTAACTTATGTCATGATGGAATTCATGATAGGTTTACCGAGGTCACCTCAATTGAATTATTCTTTTTTTTTCATATACTCATGATGGTCAAAATATTTTCACTAATCAAGGATTCATTCAGTGTGATGACCATGGGAGGTTTTACATTTGTTAGGTGGAATGACTACATAGGGTTCAGAAACATAACATTTCAAATAGGGACACCCTCTATTCTTCACGTTTCTAGAAACGGTTACATATGTATTATGGTACACAAGTAATTTTGAGTACAAATTAACATCCTCAAATAGATAGCCAGTCAATGCACACAATTCAGGTGGTGGGGGACATTCTTCGAGCACGTGTCCAAAATATTGAAGGTTCATGGGAGAATCACATACTTCTGGTGGAGTTTTCTACAATAATAGTATTCAGACCACTTTTCATATAGAAACTTATGAGTCATTGTACGATAGTACATTCTGTTCAACCGAATATTTTAATGAGGTAGGATAGGTAGCGATTCTGGGACCTCATCTTGTCAAGGAGACCACTGAGAAAGAGGAGTTGATTCCGAAGAGGATGGGTACTACACAGTCGCAACCGAAGTCTTATGTTGATTGATGGAGATGACCTCTATATTTCAAGGATAGAGATCATGTTTTCTTATGTGTCACATAAGGATTGGGACACATGAGGATTAGGATATTGGGGAACCTTTCAAAAATATTCTTTAGGGTATTTTAGGTTTTGGATATAGTCGAGATGGTTGTCTATAATTTTCAGTTAACCTCAGTGGTACTGAGAAATGCATGAGATCTTCTACATTTCTCAGCTACACTGTTAATTCTCAAACATGTCTAATGTTTTTTATCCTGAGAAGGATGAGTTGGAGGTGGATGAATCATACGAGGATAATCCAATTTACATTATGGATTGAAGTATAAAGGTTATCTGTGGCCAGCATGTTATTCTTCTATGGGTGCTTTGGTAGAATAGGAGAGTATAGGTGAGACATGGGAGAGGGAGGCTGATGTGTGATCGCAGTGGCTAATGTTGTTTAAGGATTCTTGTGTGAAACCTATTTAGGGAAATTCGAGGATGAAATTCATAAAGGGGGAAGGTTTATAAGAACCCAGAACATCATTTCTATTAAATACCATGATTTCTATTGTTTTTTGTGAAAAAGGGACGTTTTTTAAAATTTTAGTAGTACACGCTGTGTACATGGGAGTACATGTTGTGTTATGGTCGTGTAACTGCCGAGACATGGCCGTGTGAGGTGACATTGACACCGCCTAATGTAGGGTCTAGATGAGGCATGTAGACAACACGTACATTAAATGAATAGAATGTGTACTTTTTAATTTATTTGATAAATCAGAACGAGGTCACGTATAATCCATAGAATCATCTTCTTCTAGCCTTGGTTCATCCAGGAGTGACTAAGAGTGATGAATCTTATCAAAGCTAGTGTTTCTCTATCCAAGGTCTAATTTGATATCTAGTAGGTGCGTTGGAATCCCAATGTTGAGTCCTTCCTTCTTCTTGAGTCTATCTTCCTGATTTCTTCTGCCTCTAGAGTTTTTCAAGGATGAACGTTTTTTGACATTTTTGTAGATATAATTTTTTTGGTAAATTCAAATAATGAGGTTAAACTATAAAAATTTTACAATATTGAGTTTGGTGTTTTTTCTTTTCATGTTTTGTCTTTAATTTTATATGCCAATATTCTGTTTACCCATGTTTTGGGTATTTTGAGTTAAGGAAAATTAATACTTGTTTTATCATCCTCTGATTGATTGAGGTATTTAGTTTTTATTGATGTGATATTATGTAAAATTTCATTTTTATGGAACACCCCATGGGTGATTCTCCTTGTTCAAATGTTTATGACCATTCTGTCGATGATTCCTCTGAGGAAAACCATATTTCCTTTCCTTTCTTGATATGATGGAACTAATTGCCTCTTTGTTCTTTCTAAATGATGGTGATATGAAAAAGAATTTTTTAACCATGTAGTAGTCAAAATTACTTGGGGCTTCTTGATATTTTTTACTCACACTTTAATTACACAGGGTTGTGGAAACCATGTGTAGTTAGACCGCATGACAGATTGGCATTGCCTGCTTACTCCGAGTCTCTATTATATTTCATGAAATGAGAGGACATGGGGATTGAAGGTGAGTTATCCCTCAGTGTTTCTGTAGTTACGTTACGAGACCACATGGGTAATTAACATTGAGTACATCCACATAGAGTATGTAGTTACTCTGGAATGAAAATAGGGGAAATTAAAGGTGAGTGATTTCTCAGAGTATATTTTCCATTTTTCATCTCTTGGCCAGAGGGGTTAGATTATTTTGGATACCCATATGGTTAATATAAATATTTAATGTTTGTGACACATCTAGGAAGTTAAGAAAATACATGTATTGTTTACATTTGTGTAATCATAGTTCTTTGCAGCATTTCCACTATTACTTACTATATATACTCACTCATAGTTAAGTGTTGATCTTGTGGTGGTTTCCGGTTGGTATTCATCTCAAAAACTCTTTTTGTCATGCTTTTGGACTCAAATAGATTATATGGACACCAGATTACATAAGGGAAAGCGCCCTTCATCATTAGGTAATTGATTGTTATGGAGCCGTAGAGAAAAAGAAAAAGATGAGGATTGTGATGCTAATGTAGTTTAATTGTCTTATTTTGAATTTGGGATAGTATTTTAATTCCATTATATTGTCTTTGGCTTTGTTTTTAGACATATGTGACATGCATAATATATATATTCACTCTCATTGTTTATTTAGTTACATTCTTCTATTTTTACTTTTTGTATGGTTTTATTGCTTCCACTACTAGTTATTATTTATTATTCTATTGTTCACACTCTGTCAATGGGAGAATAGTTTCTCCACCATCACACCCAAGGGCCTTGAAACTAGTCAAAAGCCTCTGGAATTGGGAGAAATGTTCTTGAGGCCAAGTGACAAAATGAGTATGGGTAAACTTTTTGGATGACCAGGAACCGAGATGTTACAATGTAGTATCAGAGGATGTTTCATTAATTATTTTCCTTACTATTGAGAATATATAGACAAGTATAGGAATGAATTTTTAGTTGGTAATAAGTGGCCCTTGGGAGTACCCAACTCATTTACATGGAAAACCAATTTACCGTGGGTGTTACCATTTATCTGGTTTTGCAATTCATATAGTTTAAAATGATTTCAACGTTGGGTGATTCACATGTTTTGTGTTGTTATTGTCGATATTATTGAGGTTCAATTTCTATTTCAACCTGATGATATGAGGGTATACTCACTCATGCATCATATAGGAACATGATAGGGATCACATGGAATGCATTGTTTTCAAGCCACATACGGTGAATTACTGATTACATACTGTTGTGATAGATTTTGTTCAAGTTATTCATGTTTATGTGATAAATAACCTGATAGAATACCTGCTATATTGATAGGGTATTGGAATACACAATGTTTTATTTGTATGGATGCCAAAATTTTGTCTATGGGGAGTTATGGGCCCTCAGGGATTGGAATTTGGTGGATCATTTGATTTATTGCACTGTTATACCTTGTGATATACATTAAAATGATTCCATGATTTGAATCGCACGGAGTATGGGACCCCTCGGTTCAGCATTTGGAACTTTAATGCTTATATTAGTGTTTTTATAGGGTTACATCGTTTTTTATAAGGATTAAAGTGTCGAAAAACCAAGAATACATGGTGTGTGACAATTAATACAAGCCATGTATCCTTCTGTTTTGGAAGAAATTTATTTTTAAGAACAAGTCATATACTTGTTCTACACATTCTGTAGTCTTTAACTATGGGTATGATATTTTGGTAAGAGGGACAAGGTTTGGAAATGCTTTTTGGTACATATCATGTACTATGACTACACAGAGGGTTCCAGATACCATGTATCTAGTCATTTGACTAATGACACGAGTTGATGATCTTTAGGTAGTACACTCCATTTCTAGCAAGAACATGCTTCTTGGAAGATGATATTTTCTCCAACCGTATGACCAACAATATAGGTCAGTAAAATCCTTCTAGTAAACGTCATGTCTAACATAAACATGCCGTCTAGAATTGTTCTAAGGAAAACATATAGTTCTAAGTAGTTGGAATATGTTGGGAAGGAGGGAATGTTTAAGTACACACCATGTCACATGATGAACATGCCATGTGTAGGGGTGATACACGACCCGTTTTGGTAGAAGTACATTCCCATGCTTAAGCCTAATGGAACACACCGTGTGGAGGGTATACAAGCTGCTTAACTCTATTTTGTAAAACAAGACTATTTTTTCTTGTTCCATTATTTCACTTCTATGTTTCAGTTCTTGATAAAATTTTTCTGAGGTGTGCTCTTAACCTTGTATTTCCATGCCACCGAGACATCCTCTGATTGTAATCTATGTTCGAGGAGATGATCAGACACCAGAAACAGTACACCAAGGACTCTGAGTAGATCCTTCTATCACACCCTTCATGGAATCATCCATCATTCCGGAAATAGGTTCTGATTCACAATTCTGAGTAGGGTCCAAGAGGATGATGTACACATTCCATAGAGCACAACATCCTTCCCCTCTAGGTCAGTGTTTTTGTTGTATTTTTAGTAGCATCATCATCCCACATTCATAGGGGATGGGGGACCTTCAGCAAGATATTCAATGTTAGAAGCCATATTGTATATATTTGTGTATATCGAGTTGCCTCTGAAGATGAGGGTGTATCTTGCTACGTATATTCATCGAGATTCATCCACGTGATGGTGGGATGTGATTTCATAGTCGGGACACCAGTGGGATATGGCATGCAATGGGTTCTAACTTACCTTTTATGAATATTTCTAACTTTATACCTTGAGGTCTAACTTATCAAGAGATTTCATGATTTTAGAGTAGAGTACACTCCCAGTAATGGAGTAATCTTCTTGTTTTAGAGAGTTACAGTACTTCTCATCCATTCTGAGGGGGGGAGATGATTTTTTTCTGGTGAGAATGGTTTAGTATTATCTAATGCATGACATGTAATCTTTGGTGAATTTCTTTAGGTTGACATCCATATCTTCTATAGTCAACCAGGAATTGATCATCGAGTGTAACATTAAGGATTGTGGAGTTGTGGGCCAGGGAGATTTCGCATCCAGAGATGGTACCCTCCCTACTGATAGCAGGGAGCGATGCAAGGAGACTACACATAGAGGATTTAGTAGTCGGTATTTTCCATCAAGTAGTCAGGTGGTGTGTTACCAGTGTGGGAAGGGCGGTCCTTAGAGACCATAATGAGATATAGATCTTGTTATGTGTAATTATTATGTAAAGATGGGACATCTTCAGTGTTCCTACAGTTCCCTCCTTCTAGCAGCTAATGAAAGGGGATCTATTTTGGCTCCTCATACAGGAGAAATACCACAACCCCCAGATTACACCAGGGGATAATGTTTATCAAGACATTTTGGTCGAGGTGGTGTTCATTTCTATAGTGGTCAGACATAGGGTTTTCGACAACCGTAGGGTGCATCAGCTCAGAGATATCAGACATCATTAAAGGGTCATGATGCAGGTCAGGCTTTTTCACAATGTCCAGTCTAAAAAGAGAAGGATCATGGACCCTCTACTATTAGAGGTATGATTTTGGTTACCTAATTTTTGGATTCAAAACATTCTGATATAGGGCCTCCCATTGATTTTTATCTATTTCTGTTGTGAAGGGAATTGGGATCTGTATCATTAGTTTTTATGATATCTTAACACTGGACACTCTGTTGGGGACTTGAACGGTTAGTGTTTGTCAGTTCAAGGAGTTCCCTCATGAGGTTGGTGGGTGTCACTTCTTATGGTAAATTTATGTCTTAGATATGATGGGATATGAGTTCATTATATGAATACACTATTTTGTTACCTTACATATTGTTTTAGATTGCTATAGTTGAAGGGTGAGTTTCACATCACAATAGGTAGGATTTTTTTACATAAGGGATAAGGAGATGTCTAGGCGAGTAGAGTTATACCCGAGCATCATTGGTTGAGAGGTGTTATTTACAAGATTTGTAGTCTGTATTTTGATGATCATGGGGCTTCACAGATGTACTTTTTTTCAGTGGTTGATCATTTCAGGTATGTATTTTTAGATGAATTTTTTGGATTAAATCTAGAGCGATAGGTGTAATTTTCTATTGATCAGGTTCTAGAGGCAACACTGGTGTCCATTCCTCATTATAATATGGAAACACCATAGATCCAGGATATCAAGAAGATGTTAAAGGTGTTTCATTAAATGGTTTTTATCTGAACCAATACTTATCATTGGAGTTCACCTATCCTATTTATGAAAGGGTGCACGATACCCTTATACATTGCATGGATTATTAGAAGCTGAACCAGTTGACGGTTAAGAACCGATATCTCTTATTGAGGCTTGAAGATCTGTTTGATCATATTCGAGGATCCAGAGTGTTCTTGATGATTGACATGTGATCCTATTATTTTCAGTTGCATGTTATACCATAATATATAATTCATACAACCTTTCAAAGTAGGCATGGTCTATACTTGTATGTTTTTATTTCGTTCGGTCTCACGAAAGCGCCTTCAGTTTTTATGGAACCAATGAATCAAGTGTTCTATCCATACTTTCACACCATTATGGTATTTTTGTGGATGATATCATTTTGTACTCTCAAACTCTACATGACCATGACATCCATCTTGAGATAATTTTTATTACACTAAGTGAGAGTCAGTTATATGCTAAGCTCTCAAAATGATACTTTTGGATAGATGAGATTTACTTTTTGGGTCATGTTATCTCAAATACATGAGTATCAGAAGACCTAGAGAATGTGTGAGTATTAGTTTTCTATGATCATATGAAGAATGTCTTTGAGGTACAAGGTTTTTTAAGGATGTGTGGTTACTAAAGACATTTTATACAGGTCATTGCATTATTAACAGCTCCACAAACAGGCCTGAATAAGATGGCAGTGAAGTACTTGTGGACATATTCCAGTGAGTTAGCCTTTTAGGAGACGAAAGGGATGTTGACATCAGCACTGATACTATTTTTTCTTGTGTAGGGAAAGAGTTACACCATTTACTATGATACATTATCTATCGAGCTTGGAGAAGTGCTTATGCATGGGGAAGGAGTCATTACATAAGGGTCTCGATAGTTAAGGCAATAAGAGAGGAATCACCAGAGGCACGATCTGTAGTTGGATGTTGTTTTTCATGACTTGTGATATTGGAGACATTACCTTATATGTGTGAATTATGTGGTGTTCATTAACCACAAAATATCAAATATATCTTAACTGAACATGATCTAAATTTGGGATAGCAAAGGTGGGTTGAGTACCTTTAATATTTCAACATGGGGATAGCCTATACGACTGGGAAAGGAAACATAGTGGCTGATACGTTGAGTAGGAGGACTCAAATATAGTATTTTTAGGACGCCAACAGTGAGAGGAAGATTATTAATATACTATTTGAAATGAATTTGGAGGTGCATGAAAAATAGGGGCAAATGTTTCTTTCTCATGTAGTTGTTATTTCCACTCTAAATTATCGAGTGAGAATGATGCAGCTATCAGATTTAGATATCCTAGTCTTATAGGAGGGTGTGTTAGGAGAGGACCCTACACCTGGGTGGATCGTATGAGAGGATGAGATCTTGCAAATTCGTGGATTTTTATGGGTGTTTGTTGACATACTTGAGTAGATGATGAGAACCTTTCATACATCATCTTAAGCAGTTCATCCTGGTATTTCCAATATATATCATGATCTACAACATCATTATTAGTGTCTAGGTATGAAGATAGATGTTGAGTATTTTTTTAGGAGATGTTCCACTAGTAAGAAGGTTAAGGTGTAGAACCAAAGAGTAGAAGGGATTTTACAACATTTAACAATTCCATAAGTGGATGTGGAATGTTGTCAGGATAGATTTTCTGATGGGTATAATAAGGTCACTTTGAGGGGATGATGCTGTTTGGGTTGTTGTTGATAGAATCATGAAGGATTCACACTTCTTACAGATCAGGGAGACCTACATTGTTGATTATCATGAGAGGATGTATATTTGTGATGTGGTACGACTCCACAAGGTTTTGAAAACTATCGTTTTAGACACGGACACCTTCTTTAATTTACATTTTTAGAAGGGGTTATAGAAGGATTTGGGTACACAAATACTTCTAGATATATCTTACCATCTCTAAAAAAGTGGCCTATTAGAACAGATGATTTAGTTGAACGATAAAATTCTTTGATAATGTGTCCTAAATTTTGGACGTTCTTTGGAGAAGCACACACTACTTCTGGAGTTTTCCTATCATAATAGATTTCAAAAAACTATTCATATGGCACATTAAGAGGCGTTTTATGTTAGTACATGTCATTAGTTCCTATGTAAGTATGAGGTAGGAGAGGCAGCTATGCTGGGACATTATCTTGTCTAGGAAACCATTGAGCAGGTGGAGTTGATTTAGAAGAGGATGGATACTGCACGGTCACTACATCAGTCTTATGATGATCAACGGATACCACCTTTTGGTTCATTGTCAGAGATCATGTTTTCCTACGTGTCACACTAAGATTAGGACACATTAGGATTAGTTGACAGTGTAACGCCCCGACCCCAGCTACCGAAAGTCGGTGCATTACTTCGTAACATTGGCATGATCACAAAAGATCAAGTCTCGAAAGACCGATTAGTTTAGTAGCCTTGGAAACACTAGATAAATTCATAAGTCTTACATTACATCATAAAGTGAAAAACTATAATAACAAATTCTCCATAGTCCACACTCATATCCTCTTCTGACTATCCCTGCAGGTCATTCATAAAATACTTCTTCACATCCTGGAAATTATTAAAACATTGAAAGGGGTGAGCTCAGATGCTCAGTAAGGATATCAATATTGTGGAAGCTTTCATAAATAAACATAAACATTTAAGGCAATGTATAACTAAAACAAAAGCCTTTTAAACTTGAACATCAACATAATATGGCAAAAGTAAAATGAGATAATGCCATTTACTTCTTCACATGGATATTCTACTGGTCGAATAATCACAGGCAATATCAATAACCACTTTCATAATGATGGAATGCATAATGCCAGACTATCATAACCACGTAGCCAAGGCCTCGTGCCAAGACCACAAATAAGATTTTGTCAAGGCCTCATGCCAAGACACTAGTTTGTCTCATGAGACCTGCCGATGCATCGAGGAGCTATAGAGGGCTCCACCCGCCACTTATTAAGTCCAATGCATTCCTCATATGAATAGGTTTTAAAATATCATAAACCATAACAGAATCGTATCACATAAAACATGCATAAAGGAAACATAACATTTCCACATTTCAATCACAAGATATAAATACAACACATTGATATAATAAAAATTATTTCAAAACCATTTTCAATACCAAAATAAAAGAAAGTTAAAACTTTGTATTTATTATTCATTAAAAAAAATGATGGTTTGTAGAGGAAGCCGAAACTCAAATAATGGTCACGGTGGCAGAGAAGTCGTTGTCGCCGCATAAGTACGGAAAGAAAAACATTCCCTTTTGACTTTTAGCAAATCGCTTCGTATAAAAAAGATTCCTTTTGAATAAACGTAAAAGTCAAAGGGGTTTATACACCGTATAAAAGAATGTTGTGTATAAAATAAAATATGCCTCAATGAAAGGAGATTGAGACGAAGTCCCATAAAAAGATCCTTTTTAAAATAAAATAGATATATTATGTGTATTCACTATAATTACACATAAATAAAGTACAAATAAAAGATAGGACATAATAATATCATGACATAATTTGAAATTAGGAGATTAACCCAAAGAATGGAAATTGGGTTAAGAAATTCCCTTACCTTGTGTCCGACTTGACTCAACCATTCTTTAACCTCATGAATAATAAACTAGAGTTAATATCTACCTTATTAAGAACCATTTTAAATTTCATTATCCTTTTTATATCATTTATTACAATGTTATGAACATTATGTAATTATTTAAGTTAATAACGGTCGTTTTGTCGATCTTTGGTAACTTGAGTCAACAATAAACTTATTATAATTACAAGTTGTTCATGTGGTAGAATATACATTATATCCAGAATTATATTCATGATTTAGATGTCATATATATCTTATATATCCAGTATATACATTCATTTATAATATTACGTAAGATTTAGAGGTAAGAAATGAAATGCACCGTTCATGGAGACGGTAAGCCGTACGTACGCATGAATGCTACTTTCATTTCAATTACATATTTAATGGAACTAAATCATAATGATATAAATTTATAATATAATTCCAGTATAATATAGTGTATAATACCATTTACTCCATCCTTTATACATCCCACATATGGCATTAACGATTCAAATCACTTTGAGGGGGCGGTAGTCCGCACTTCCTAAAATGAAATTATCGCGTATACCCATAATGGAAGCCATAAAGGTAAGACACAAATGAAAAATAAAGAAGCATAAGCAAAACATAAACATATTATATATCATATATAAAAATAGTGACATCATAATGGCCACCTTTGAAGGTGTAAAATGAGTGTTGAACAATCATCGTTTCGTGAGGCAGAAATTCGCCATCCACAGAAACCGTATGTTCTTTAACCATTAGATGTAGGTGTGTGTAAGTGTAGCTCGAATCCTTCTTATAACAACATACTAGTATATTGAGGATACTGGTGTTGTTACAAAATAAATGAATAAAAAGAGTTTATGGGGTTGGAGAAGAAAAATAAAACAAAACAACATTAGAAAAGACATTACCTCAAAATCGGGTAACTCTTTTGGATTTGAGCCAAAGGATTCCTTGGGAAGTGTTATGCCCAAAGTGAGGCTTCTACGAGTAAGGGAGGAAAGTTGGGAGAGTATTTGGGCAGAGGTTGGCCGAGCCAAATGGCTTGAAAGTGTAAATGAGGGGGGAGAGGTGGGGGCCTTTTATAAGTGGAGAGGAGGGACACTTTTGGAAAGTAATAAAATGTTATTCAATTATACAATGATTTTCGGTTTCTAAAGGTCCCACACTTATATAATCCGAGGCTAAGGTGATAAGGTTTCTAAATATCCTCATCCAATAGGCTTTGGACAAGTGTAAGCCTTGGATGTTGCATTATCTTTTCATTTTATTTAAATCGTTAAATAATGAGGTCATCGCTGCATCATAATGATGTCATAAATAATTTAATTTATTTAATGTCTAAAAATTATAAAAAAAATACTATGATGTAGGAAATCGTTTTAGCTTTCTAATGAATATTTATAATCAAAATTTGGACTTGTGTAACCCCACTTAAAAACTGTTTTAGTAAAATAACTCATGTTTGTGTCAATTTAATTTTAACATTAAATAAATATATATTAATGTCATTTTCCAACCAAAGTGGCTCCATGGGGTCCCCAAGTTGACCCATGGGTTGTCTTGGTCGGCCATGACTCATCCAATAGGAGTAGGACAAGTGTCAAGCTCATCTCATATTATTAAAACATTATTTTTACCTTAAACTACACTAATTACCTCTAATCGCGATTAAGAACTTAAAAGTTACTATTCACCAAAAAATTATTTTAATCTCATTGAACCACATTTTACTTCTTAATGACAACCATGTATGTCGGATTTTTGAAAATCAAATCATAGAAGTGGTAATATTTCATTTAAACGAAAAATCAGTTATTTAACTACCACTTAGTGGTTTCACTATTCATCAAAAATTGAAGTTTTTCAGAATAAGTCCAAAATTTCTCCCTAAGCTATAATTGATATCCCGAATTCAAAAATGATGTCTATTTTACAAAATTCCAAACATATAAGTTGTATTAATTAATTTTATAATTAATTCCCGCTGTTACAACAAATAGCGTGTTATTAAGAAACAATTTATATCAAAAGTTTGGCAATTGTTTATGTCCAATTTCAATGTTAAATTAATTCTAATGACCACCATTGGATAAAATGGTAAAAATATATTCTAATTAAACTTTAAAACCACTAAATATTATAATTTATCACTATAAATTATTTTGATTAAAAAAGTTGTTTTTAAGTATTTTTCACTATTCATAAAAATTTAAAAGTTCTCAGAAAAATACCAAAAATTCAACATAGGCTAATTTCAATATTCTGAATCCAAAAATGAAGTCCATTTTGATAAATAAAATTTATAATATTTCAAAAAGTAGGTATTACAATTCACAACGGCTACTTTGATTAGTCGCGGTGTTTTAGAGCTCGAAGTTGCGTACAATGAAAGCTATTGCATTATTGAAAGAGAGGCGTATCGTGGAAGCTCGGGGTGTTACATTCTCCCCTCCTTCAATAAATTGCGTCCTCGCAATTTGAAATTTTTCTTTGAAAATAAAAGGTTGAAAATAGAAAATACCTTTGTGGAAAACCCACATCGGAAATAAGGTTAATAAATATATAACTTTAAAAGAAAGCAGGATAAGTACAAAGGTCACCCGATATAGCCCATTCTAGGATTCTATGAAAATATGGATATGGAAGAAAAACAAACCATCAAGGTCTGATGGAGAGTTATAGAAAACAGGATTAGGAGAAAGTTTAACCATAAGAAAATCACAAACTTGTGATTGGTTAAACGGTCATTGAATCCCCAGTTGGAAAAGTTAACCGACAACATTTTTGTTTTAAGTTACCTTTTATAATGTTGAGGAATTTATTTATGAGATTTACTAAGAACGTAAGGGAATATACATACTTGTTATGTATACTTTCATTCGTTAATAAATTTTTACCACAAACCCAACTTTTACTCCAAATGGTAACAGAACTCAAAAATATTCTATTTATCCTAAATGTATAAGGTTCAAAATGTTATCACATACCATTTAGATTAGTAAAACTATTTTGTAATAACCAGGGACTTCCTGTAGGCTAGTGGTAGGAAATAAAGGCATGTCGCACTCTGATTGTGGGTTCGATTCATGCAGCTTTGTCCGACGCGACGTGTTATGCCCCACCCTGCAGGTTTTCCTTTTCCTAAAACTATAGTATCATAATATTCCAAAAATAATCTTCATAATTTTTTTTAACCTTAAACAATAATATCCAAATATCAACTTAATCCACTCCAACCTTTATAGTTATCCAAAATACCTTCATCCAGACTTTCTCTAAAAGGTCTCTAAATTCCAAAATCAATTGTAACATCAGATTCCCCAAACAAAGAAAAGTTTCTCTTATTGTCACATACTAAAAATATGATTACCTTAATCATATTAAAACCTTACTGAAATCAAAAAGTACTTCAGTACAATCTTTATATATATCCATTATTCTTATAACCAGAATATAATCCTTGAGTCCAAAAGCACCAATACATTAGTTATTCTGCTTCAACTGTAGTAACCGCATAAGATTGTCCTTGATCCCTTGGACTTTTCTGAGGTAAGTTTCCCTGACGCTTAGGACATTCATTTGCATAATGACCCATTTCTCTACAATTGTAGCATTCAACTATGACAGCCTCTTTCTTTCCCTTGCAATCACGAGCCTGGTGACCCTTTTCTCCACATTTATAACAAACTCCCATTCCTTTTAGGCAAGTACCAGGGTGATTCTTCCCACAATTATCACATAATGGAAAATCCTTCTTTCCCTTTTTCCCTTTATCTGTCTCTTGTTCCACCGTTCTCTTCATCTCTTGCTTTACTTTGTTGTCATAAGACTTAGAGAATTCCTTTTCTGTCTTGATAGCACACGAGACAATATCTTCGTATGATGAGAAGGATTGTGATACCAAAGCTCGACGGAGAAATGGTTTTAACCCATCAAAGAAACGATCAATCTTACTCCTTGGGTTACGTATATAATTGGCAGCATGCCTCGCAAACCTTGTAAAGTTAGCCTCATACTTTGCGACATTCTCATCCTCCTTCTGCCTCAGACTCAGAAATTGCATTTCCATATCTGCTCGATGGTCACGAGGAAAGTATTTTTCTAAGAAAAGATCTTTGAACTCCCTCCATTCCATATTCGATACGTCATCATCTTCCTTTGTGTTTTGAATCAGTGACCACCACTGATCGGCATCTCCAGTGAGGCGGTAAACTGCCATGACAACCTTCTCCCTTTCACTACTCCCCAAGGCATGGAATATTTTCTCTAAGGAATTTATCCATTGCTCAGCTACTATAGGATTTGTACTCCCATTGAAGGTTGGTGGTTGTTGCCTCATAAAGCGGTCTAACATTGATCCTCCACGTTGCGGATCAGGGTGCTCCATACGAGTAAGGTTATTATTCATAACCTGAGTGAGTTGTCCCAGTATGGTAATAAGTTGATCAGCACCAGTTTTATCTCCAGATCCACAATAATTATCTTGATCAGGAGGGCAATCCCTACACGGAGTTCGTGCATTGATACGGTTTCCATTCCTTCCACTAGGCGCCATTTCTAAACAATGGCATAAACTAGATTAGTTTATGAATCAAAATACATAATTCCATACTTGTAAAACACTTTACATAAATTGAACTATTTATGGATATAATCCATAATCATAAAAAGAAATGTTTTCTTTGAGAAAGTATATACTCATAACCCTTCATAGTGGTTTGTAAATAAAATGAGAATTATCCTAAGCATATCCCCCGGGAGTGTCGTAACCAAGAGTGAAGCAAGGCCCGTTGTCGTGCACCAGTTCCCGTTCGAGTCTAGCTCAAAGCGGTGTTTTCGGGTTTTACCCCTAGGTACATCTGTGCCAGAGCCGCCTCTACCTGCTCGTATCCAGACATGGTTGTATTGCTCGGAAAACTCATAACATCTCTATAATACCAAAATTCTAGGAAGTTCTTCTATATTAATCCTCAAAGTCTATCTTTGGGCTATGTGCTCTAATCAGAGTTTATCTAAATCTATCTTCCAAGGTTAGTACTAAACTGCCTCTGATACCAACTGTAACGCCCCGACCCCAGCTACCCAAAGTCGGTGCATTACTTCGTAACATTGGCATGATCACAAAAGATCAAGTCTCGAGAGACCGATTAGTTTAGTAGCCTTGGAAACACTAGATAAATTCATAAGTCTTACATTACATCATAAAGTGAAAAACTACAATAACAAAGTCTCCATAGTCCACACTCATATCCTCTTCGGACTATCCCTGCAGGTCATTCATAAAATACTTCTTTACATCCTGGAAATTATTAAAACATTGAATGGGGTGAGCTCAGATGCTCAGTAAGGATAAAAATATTGCGGAAGCTTTCATAAATAAACATAAACATTTAAGGCAATGTATAACTAAAACAAAAGCCTTTTAAACTTGAACATCAACATAATATGGCAAAAGTAAAATGAGATAATGCCATTTACTTCTTCACATGGATATTCTACTGTTCGAGTAATCACATGCAATATCAATAACCACTTTCATAATGATGAAATGCATAATGCCAGACTATCATAACCACGTAGCCAAGGCCTCGTGCCAAGACCACAAATAAGATTTTGTCAAGGCCTCGTGCCAAGACACTAGTTTGTCTCATGAGACCTGCCGATGCATCGAGGAGCTATAGCGGGCTCCACCCGCCACTTATTAAGTCCAATGCATTCCTCATATGAATAGGTTTTAAAATATCATAAACCATAACATAATCGTATCACATAAAACATGCATAAAGGAAACATAAAATTTCCACATTTCAATCACAAGATATAAATACAACACATTGATATAATAAAAACGCTTTCAAGACCATTTTCAATACCAAAATAAAAGAAAGTTAAAACTTTGTATTTATTTTTCATTAAAAAAAATGATGGCTTGTAGAGGAAGCCGAAACTCAAATAATGGTCACGGTGGCAGAGAAGTCGTTGTCGCCGCATAAGTACGGAAAGAAAAACATTCCCTTTTGACTTTTAGCAAATCACTTCGTATAAAAAAGATTCCTTTTGAATAAACGTAAAAGTCAAAGGGGTTTATACACCGTATAAAAGAATGTTGTGTATAAAATAAAATATGCCTCAATGAAAGGAGATTGAGACGAAGTCCCATACAAAGATCCTTTTTAAAATAAAATAGATATATTATGTGTACTCACTATAAGTACACATAAATAAAGTACAAATAAAAGATATGACATAATAATATCATGACATAATTTGAAATTAGGAGATTAACCCAAAGAATGGCAATTGGGTTAAGAAATTCCCTTACCTTGTGTCCGACTTGACTCAACCGTTCTTTAACCTCCTGAATAATAAACTAGAGTTAATATCTACCTTATTAAGAACCATTATAAATTTCATTATCCTTTTTATATCACTTATTACAATGTTATGAACATTATGTAATTATTTAAGTTAATAACGGTCGTTTTGTCGATCTTTGGTAACTTGAGTCAACAATAAACCTATTATAATTACAAGTTGTTCATGTGGTAGAATATACATTATATCCAGAATTATATTCATGATTTAGATGTCATATATATCTTATATATCCAGTATATACATTCATTTATAATATTACGTAACATTTAGAGGTAAGAAATGAAATGCACCGTTCATGGAGACGGTAAGCCGTACGTACGCATGAACGCTACTTTCATTTCAATTTCATATTTAATAGAACTAAATCATAATGATATAAATGTATAATATAATTCCAGTATAATATAGTGTATAATACCATTTACTCCATCCTTTATACATCCCACATATGGCATTAACGATTCAAATCACTTTGAGGGGGCGGTAGTCCGCACTTCCTAAAATGAAATTATCACGTATACCCATAATGGAAGCCATAAAGGTAAGACACAAATGAAAAATAAAGAAGCATAAGTAAAACATAAACATATTATATATCATATATAAAAATAGTGACATCATAATGGCCACCTTTGAAGGTGTAAAATGAGTGTTGAACAATCATCGTTTCGTGAGGCAGAAATTCGCCATCCACAGAAACCGTATGTTCTTTAACCATTAGATGTAGGTGTGTGTAAGTGTAGCTCGAATCCTTCTTATAAAAACATCCTAGTATATTTAGGATACTGGTTTTGTTAAAAAATAAATTAATAAAAAGAGTTTAGGGGGTTGGAGAAGAAAAATAACACAAAACAACATTAGAAAAGACATTACCTCAAAATCGGGTAACTCTTTTTGATTTGAGCCAAAGGCTTCCTTGGGAAGAGTTATGCCCAAAGTGAGGCTTCTATGAGTAAGGGAGGAAAGTTGGGAGAGTATTTGGGCAGAGGTTGGCCGAGCCAAATGCCTTGAAAGTGTAAATGAGGTGGGAGAGGTGGGGGCCTTTTATAAGTGGAGAGGAGGGACACTTTTGGAAAGTAATGAAATGTTATTCAATTATACAATGCTTTTCGGTTTCTAAAGGTCCCAAACGTATATAATTCGAGGCTAAGGTGATATGGTTTCGAAATCTCCTCATCCAATAGGCTTTGGACAAGTGTAAGCCTTGGATTTTGCATTATCTTTTCATTTTATTTAAATCGTTAAATAATGAGGTCATCGCTGCATCATAATGCTGTCATAAATAATTTAATTTATTTAATGTCTAAAAATTATAAAAAAAATACTATGATGTAGGAAATCGTTTTAGCTTTCTAATGAATATTTATAATCAAAATTTTGACTTGTGTAACCCCACTTAAAAACTGTTTTAGTAAACTAACTCATGTTTGTGTCAATTTAATTTTAACATTAAATAAATATATATTAATGTCATTTTCCAACCAAAGTGGCTCCATGGGGTCCCCAAGTTGACCCATGGGTTGTCTTGGTCGGCCATGACTCATACAATAGGAGTAGGACAAGTGTCAAGCTCATCTCATATTATTAAAACATTATTTTTACCTTAAACTACACTAATTACCTCTAATCGCGATTAAGAACTTAAAAGTTACTATTCACCAAAAAATTATTTTAATCTCATTGAACCACATTTTCTTCTTAATGACAACCATGTATGTCGGATTTTTGAAAATCAAATCATAGAAGTGGTAATATTTCATTTAAACGAAAAATCAGTTATTTAACTACCACTTAGTGGTTTCACTATTCATCAAAAATTGAAGTTTTTCATAATAAGGCCAAAATTTCACCCTAAGCTATAATTGATATTCCGAATTCAAAAATGATGTCTATTTTAAAAAATTACAGACATATAAGTTGTATTAATTAATTTTATAATTAATTCCCGCTGTTACAACAAATAGCGTGTTTTTAAGAAACAATTTATATCAAAAGTTTGGCAATTGTTTATGTCCAATTTCAATGTTAAATTAATTATAATGACCACCATTGGATAAAATGGTAAAAATATATTCTAATTATACTTTAAAACCACTAAATATTATAATTTATCACTATAAATTATTTTGATTAAAAAAGTTGTTTTTAAGTATTTTTCACTATTCATAAAAATTTAGAAGTTCTCAGAAAAATACCAAAAATTCAACATAGGCTAATTTCAATATTCCGAATCCAAAAATGAAGTCCATTTTGATAAATAAAATTTATAATATTTCAAAAAGTAGGTATTACTATTCACAACGACTACTTTGATTAGTCGCGGTGTTTTAGAACTCGAAGTTGCATACAATGAAAGCTATTGCATTATTGAAAGAGAGGCGTATCGTGGAAGCTCGGGGTGTTACAGACAGTGGGGATTTCACTGAGATAGGTTAGGCTATTTGAGGTTTTGGAGAGATTTGGTCTCGTTTTCTATCAGTTGTACTTACATCAGAGGTATGGAGCAATGCACGACATATCAAATGTTATTTAACCCGAGGTGGTTGACATAAAGGTCGACACATCATATGAGGAGCATCCTATTTGGATTTTGGATCACATTATGATAGTTCTTCATGGTCTGAATATTCTTATAGTTCGAGTTCTATGGCAGCAAGCTTGAGTACATGATATGAAATGGGAGAGTGAAGCTGATATGAAATCATAATCGCTAGAGGTGTTCAATGATTATTATTTGCCAATGTGTTAAGGAAACATGAGGATTAATTTATTTATGGGGGATGTTTTTATAAAATCATATCATCATTTCATGTATATTCCTTGATTTTGAGTGATTTTTAGAAAAAAGGTCGTTTTGGAAATTCTAGAAGTATGCACCGTGTACTTGGAAGTACACACAGGGTACCAGGATTTCGCGAGTAGCCATGCACTCGCTGTGTAATGGCCAAGACATGGACATGTGGGGTGACCTGGAGAACACCTAAATAGAGGTTCTGTTGAGAGATGTAAACTCTGTGTGCATTAAATGAACATGCTATTTATAGTTCCTTTTATTTTCTAAAAAGTACCAGGGTCGTGTCTAATCCCTAGAATCATCTTATTCTAGCCTCGGTTCATCTATGAGTGACAGAGAGAAATTAATATTTTTAGATCCACCATTTCTCCATCCATGCTCTGATTCATACTCTGGATGGTGTGTTGGAATCCCACCAGTGATTCCATCCTTCTGGAGCATATCCTCTAGATTTCCTCTCTCTTTCTATCTCTATCTCTATCTCTTTCTCTCTCTCTGGAGTTTTTCATTATTTGATTTTTTTTATGTTTTTGTAGATATAAAACATTCTAGTTCCATTTTAAGGCTTATTTTTAAATATATTGATCATACCATGTCAAGGTAGTTGGTTTGTTTCCATTCATTGTTTTACATTGAGTTTATATATTGATGGGTCATTTACCCATGTTCCAGGTATTCCATGTTAATGAAAATTGAACCATATTTTATCTAAAATATATTGATTGATATATTAAGGAATCATTAATTCTATAATATGTTTTATTTAATTTTTTAAGAAGACCTCATTAGTATTTCTCCTTTTTTGAATGATTAAGGTCATTCAGTCCTTGTTTCCCATGAGGCAGACCTTGTTTCCTTTCCTTACATGATATGATGGAACTGATTTCCTTTTGATGATTGTTAAATGCTTGTGATATTCATTGGATTTATTTACCCAAGTAGCAGTCGAGCATACATTGGGCTTCTTGATATCATTTACACACTTTTAAATTACATAGGGATGTGAGAACCTGGTGTAGTTAGACCGCATGGGGAATTGATGTTGAGTGCTTCCTAAGAGTGTCTGTTATATTCAAACTACTAGACCACAAGGGGGAATAATGGTGAGCTCTCACTCACAGTGTCTATAGATACATCATGAGACCACATGGGGAAATTACATTGAGTTCTTCCCTAGAGGGTTTTTAGTAATTGTGGAATGACCATAGGAGGAATTGACTGTGAGTGTTCCCTTAATGTTTCTTTGCCTCGTTATTGCATTAATTGTACATAGAAGTTAGACTGTGTGATCCACCCATAGGTTTAATATAAATATTGAATTTTTCTGATACATCTACCAAGTTAGAGAACAATATTGGATTTTTTATTGTTAGGTAGTCTCTTATGATATTTGTTGTGATACTTACTTGATTAAATGATGAATATGAAATATTAATGAATGTAAATGGAAACTATATGATTGGTTAAATTTGTGTACTCCTAGTTCATTGATGAATTTCCAACATTACCTACTATATATACTAACTGAGAGTTAGGAAAAGATCATGTGGTGGTTGCCTACAGTGATTCATCTAACACTCTATTTGGATCATGAATTTGGACCCAAACAGATTGTATGGTTATAGGATTAGATAAGGTACGATGCCCTTCATCATCATGTGCTTGATTGTTGCAGAGATGGAGAGAATGGGAATAATTTAAGTATTGTGATACTTCTAGAGTTTATTTTTATTTGGTTTAGTATTGTATTTCCAACATATTATCTTGTTTGGATTGTTTCCTAGAAATATTTGAAATGAAACATTTATATATGTATTCTAGTTGTTTATTTACATATAGTTTTCAATATATTACTTGTATTATGGTATTATTGTTTACAACAATGGTTATTATATATTATTCTAATGTGAATGCTCTTCCAATGTGGGAATTGTTTCCCCACTACCACACCAAATGCCATCACTGCTAGTTGGGAACCTCTGGTATTTGGAGAAATGCGCTTGAGTCCAAGTGACCAACTGGGTACATTGAACCATTGAGAGGCACTAGGTATTGTGATGTTATAGGTATCTGAGATGATGTGATATGAGAAACATGTCAATAATGTAAAAATGGATAAGTGGATGGGAAAATTAGTGTTCCACTAAATAGAACCATTCCACTATCTCAAACATCCCAAAAAAACAAGGCACTAGATTTATCTTTTTCCTCATCCTTCATCTGTATCCTTGGTGAATAAAAAGGAAAACATGATGACTAACATAAAACTATAGAGTATAACTCCAGACGTCAAAATAATATTTATTCTTTATATATGTACTCAAAAAACACCACTACATCAGATGAAGCTACTCATATGATTATCCCATGATACATGGTCCAACTTATGATGACTCAACTACATCCAACTAATAGATAATAGAATGTATTGTAATATTATACAAATCCTTGAATAGTTATATAATTATTGATTTCTAGAAGTATTTATTACAAGGTAAATTCATAAGTTCTAAATTATTCTCCCACGAACCATCGAAATAAAAAATATAGTCTCATAACATATCATGAAAAATATGAATACTGGTTCCGATTATTTTTTGGTATGAGGGTAAAAGGTCGTACTCATATGATCCTCTTATCCCAAATATTTACAACATCCCTTATAAAACTGATATAGGAAACTCTTATATCTATTAGTATTGATACTACTAAGAAAACCGTGAAACCAAACTATATCTCACATGTAAAGACTACTTCAATCATTAATAGTGATGGTCCTCTACATACGAATGACGAGGGATACCTTTATAGTACAACATATGACCACCCATACTGAATGAATTTTAAGAGGATTTATTTGGTAATCCTATCGAAAAATAGATTGTAAAATCATGCAATTTCCATTCTCAATTGGGATGAGATTGAAACAGTCTATACAACCTCTGATGCTTGACTTTCGCATGCTGAAAGGTAAATCATCTTGACATATAGCGTGAAACATACTTCTAAATTCATGAGCATCATTAATACCAATAGAGATCATGATAAATATTTGTTAATCATGGATATCCTTCAGATATAGAGTAATTAAACTCTCTCATCTTCTCCCCATGTAATTAAATAAGAACCCATACTGAGTAATAGAAAATAAGAACATTATTTCTTCTAAGAGATCATGCAGATGGTGGATTCCAACTATATAATCTACCCCCCATATCTAAGCCCCCCAGATTAGATAACCACTTCATCTTGATATAGTCTAAACGCAATGGTATATCAAATTTCAATGTTAATTCCACTAATCAATGGGACCCCTGAACTTCTATGTGAATATCTTCAAAGAGTGTCATCATTCATCACTAATCCTATAAATATTTCACAAAATTCATATGTTTCTTTTGGATATAGTATTCAACCATGATGTCTCCCTTTCACTGAATGTACTATAGTTTTATTTTGAAATGTCATAGATACTAAACCCACCTACTTTTTAGGAGGTTATAGTCTCACTGAGAAAATATGTACATAAGGATGTTGTGTTCCATGTACATACAAAACATATCTCTCATTAAAAATCATCTCTGGTGTAGTAGGGAATATAGCAAAAAAACTAACTTTATATGATTATTGGGATCATTCCCTTCATAAACTCATAGTTTTATAGATCTATATGAAACATTTCAACCCTCCTACATCAGAAATACACTGAGTATAAAACAATTTGCATTAAAGTATACATTATTTTCCTTTCCCAGAGTAGATAATTTCAGGATTGGTGATATGGCCAGCATTGGATTATTATTATAGAAATAACCCTAAAACCCATCTATGAAAAAAATATCCTTTTATGGTAAACAAAGTCATTAGTGCTTCAAAATTCTAGTAGTCCTAGAAAAATGATAATATTAAACAAAATAACCCAAAAAATTATGATCATCAAATACATACATGGGTCACCGCCCAATATTCCATGACATAAATATGTTTTGGGTCCCTAAATAACATATATCAGGATATAACATGGCTATAAGTTAACTTTATCAATCAAGAAAATGTATTTAGGAAATTTGTGTAAATCTAGTGCTTTCTAAAAAAACCCAAGGAAATTTCATAATGATTCATATGATGGTATACTAAAATGGTGTAACGAAATATACCATTGATGGGAACCACCAAAATTTATTCCAAAAAAGTATTAATGATACTATTCATAAAGGGAAGGATACAGCTGCTACTATCAACAAAACAAAATGCATCAATATGAAATTGTACCATCCATAACAACTCTTAATAGATGTCTGAGGTATGTGTCATGGTATAACCCTCTACTAGTTGTACCATATATACAATCCGTGCTAGATATGGTCATGAAAACTCTAATTTAATAATATAGAACATTAATACATGAATTACGATACATGTTTTTAAATGTTATCTCATTAAGTTTACAAAAGACCACACAAATATGAAAAATAAAAATAGCCTTCATTGACAAAATAAGTAAAGAACCCCATGGTAATGTACTGGGAAATATGGAAGAAATTTCAACTAGATATATGAAATTATATTTGTATTAATGAAGCACTATTGGTACCATAATATAACACATTATAGAAAATTGATTTTCTACTCACACATACTTGAGTTTAAATTGATCTTTCTCTCTTCTGGTAAACCAAATAACACACCAAGAGAAATGGAATCTGTAAAAGTTGATATGATCCTACTATATAAATTTCCAATCCATTTGAAGATTCAAATTCAAAACATTCATTTATAGAAAAAGTGATTCAAAATAGAAATGGTAACATATTATTTCTAGAGAAACCTCATTACAATGATTCATATTCTCTAACCACACTCTAAATGGCATATCAATAAACAATATAAAATCAAATATTTCTCCAAAAAATACTAAACCATTTTAATAAAGAGTATTTGAAAAGGAATTCATTTCTCCTATATAAGAAAAAAAATATGAAAGGGTAGATTGTATAAGTGTTGTAAAAATAAATAGTATATGGTATTGAATCCATTCTATCAAAAGAAGAAAAAATAGTTTTTAACTGATTAGACCCATTTCACTGGGATCTAGTCCCACACCAAAGGGGTCCACCTCATAATAGTACTAAAACTACTACACTTGGGTAGCATGCTTTATAAATTGACTTAATTCTATAGTGGAAAAAAAGATACCAGTCTATTGAGGGGTAGTTGTGTCCCTTCCAGACATTAATACAAGTCACAATCCCTTTCCACATATCTACAGCTTCGTTCCATTATAAAACAACAAATGTTGATATATATATTCATAAATGAAAAAATCCAATATATTTTAAAGGCATTGATTCATTTTGTTTCCAATAATTTTTCAATGATATATCATTAATATAATATTTTCCAGAGATGGATAATCAAGTACATAACAACATTTCTAAATAATTCATAGGAAAATCTATTTATAGTTTCCCTTTAATCCATAACATGAAGAGATCATACTTCAACATAATGAAACATCATTGCCTCTACATAAATCCTCTCTCATATTCTATTCCTTGAGGAATACCACATTACATGAATTTTAAATGAAAATAATCTTAATAACATTCACCTATAAACTAATCTCATAAAGAATATCTTACTAGAAATGTATCTCCTTGGAGATCTCATCAACTGTCGGTTATGGTTCAATTTAATATAATATAGTGAGATAGACAATATTTTACAATATCAATATGAGATCATGTTTCATTAGTATGAACTATTGAGAATCTTCATACATGATCATCTATTTATAGAAGTGGCTCAAAAACACCATCTTAATGTTCTTCCTAATCAACTCTTCATTCTGTCTAGGTTTCTTTATAATTTACCACCAATGATTGGTTGGTACATGAAGCATGTATATATTAAGATTCACCATCATAATTTATTGTGTATGAAGGAGATTAATGATTATATAGATTGACTCAATCCATAACTCTAGTACATTGTGTACTCCCTCCCCAATGAACACATGTGAATATAGTTCCTGAAACTCTCTTATCTTCTCTGTCATTGAATTTTTAATGTAAGAATTTTCTATTTCCATGGATCAAACGACCCACATGAATCTATTGACAATATGAAAATAAATTCGATCCTTACGAGATACAAGAAGCTATAGTTCAACATCATCTGTAGTGTGGTGATTCACACTCTCTGAATACTAAATGAAAATATGATGAGGAGTTATTTTCTAAAAAATATAGACATGCTTTTTAAAACATTGGTTATAATTGTGGTCAGAATCACTAGATAAGAAAAACATAGAAACCAAATATAAACTTATATCTAAGAATGTTTTACAATCATATAGAATAACACACCAGTTTTGTAATATCGATTTATTAGATTTAAATATATCTCATTCTATAATTAATATAAAAAACATATCAATTTAATAAATATGTCAAAATAATGAAAAATTCATGTTAATATATATCTTTTAGATCACATCATTATTAATCCATAATCATATAATACCATAGTTGGCCATTAGTAGAAACCAAAATAAATAAAAACATCACATAACATGTGAATCGCCCATGGTGAAATAACATCAAACCACAAAAAATGAACATCATTTACCATATTCGAATCTGTGGGAACTCATAATTTCCCCAATGAATTAGTCAGATACTCACACAAACATTATCATTACTTCATCGTAAAGAATCACAACCTCTTTTCAACCTTTCTCAAAAATTATATCACAAGAAAAAAATCATGACCTCTCTGATACGACTTTTTAATATCCTAGGTCTGGAGGCCTCTCAAGTAGATAAATTAGGTTGGATAATAGATATCAAATGTACATCCTTATACTCTAGAGGCCACCAAAAATATGGGGTGAATATAATTCATTGTGGTAAAATAATACCACCTAGTACATAGTTAAAATATAGTGTAAATAAATAAAAAAATCATTGTAACTGATATAGTAGAAAGAATATATTATACTATAATAATGCAAATAAAAAATGAAACCCAATTAATAATAAAAAATTTAATGTGATAATGGAATGTCTCTAATATTAAAAAAATTATAGAAATAAAATACCAACATAACTCTATTTATCTAAAAATCCTATTCTCCCAAATTACTTCTCAGTTTCAAAACCATGCTCCAACCCAAAAAACAAAAAAAAACTAACCAAAATGTCATATAAAATTATCCAAATATGTATCCATTTAATCTACTCAGTACTAAACGATGGCTCCAATAGGGTAGAATAAGTACTTAGTTTGTTCAACCACCATGCCTAATAGAATAAAATAAGTTCATGTAAAAATTTGATAAACATGTGTATTAATTAATAAATTAATAAAATACAATAATAAATCTATATCAACAGTATAACAGAATATCATTGAGCATACAGAGCACTAGTACAACAAAAAAAAACTATTTCAAAATCACATATCCAAAAAAATACATATGTATATGAATTTCATCATACAAGTTATATCTAACAATAAAATCATTTAATCATACAACACCATGTCCTGAACAAATTTTTTTTATCATCACCAATAACATCCTTTTATATATCAATTTCAACATAACCAGGTCAAGGAAATTTTGTAAGAATTCGATCATATCAATCAATTCCATTAATCATTTCAGCATCAATCACAACAAAATTCATAACAAGAAGATAAAACATCATAATATTAGAATCATTAGAGGATATTTTGGCTAATTAGGAATTATCTTCCAATTACTAATAATTCGTGGAATAACATCTTAATTTGTTTTCATTCCAATTTTAATACCCATTTTATATAAAATCATAATTAGGAATTAAATGAACCATTAATACAATTTCAATGGGGAATATATCACATGAACTAATTTTATAATTAATGTTATTCTAAATTATACATTAATCTATTTCCTAATAATTACAATTCAAGGAAAACCTCACCCTACAGTTAGCTTCAACATAGGTCTTAACACCATTGAATCCAATGGATTCCAATGAGTAATATAAACAATTTATTTATAACTACTGATTATTCTATTAATTAAATTTAAATTTATGTATATAAGCCCAAACAAATTTTACATCCTTGGGATTTTAGAAGCAGATCACAGAGAATCATTTTAAACAACAATATATTAACCGGTGATCAAAGAGAGTCTCCCAACATGTAACACCATCAATAGTTGAAGGGGACTGTAAAAAAGGATGAAAAACAATCTCATCGAACTTCATTAATAAAAATAAACCCAATAATGTTAAATATATAACTTCACAACAACAGGGGACATGAGTATGTTTATAGAAAAATAATGAAAATAACTCATCAAGGATCAGATGCTTGGTTGAGACATTTACAAGGGAAGGATTAGGTACAAAATTTCTCAGTGTCACCCTACGGTATATTAGATAAAGGATATATATAGATTATTAAATATATAATTATTGTAGGAAGGCATAAAAAAACTTTTCCTGAGAATTGCATGGTGTAAATACCTTAAACATCATGTATTTCTTGATTAACGAGATGCAGTTAAAAAATATCACATATGGTTATAATATCCCAAATTTGGAAATACAAGGTAGCATTATATCTCACAATGTGTAATCATTTAACATCATGAACTCATGCATAATTTTTCCTAGACATATTTACATGTTCTATAATAAGTTCACGACATATAAATTTCTACCTAACAACACATAATACTACATCTGCAAAATATCTTGAATAGCCTTTGACACAATAAAAACTCATGTATAACCCTCATATTCCACTTTATCACTATTACCTAGACACTATTACTTTCAAAAAAAACATACATCCCGTTAGATTAGGTTATTTCCCCTATATATAATATACATACATAAAAGGGATTGTACCACCATGGTCAAAGCTAAAGGAAAATAAAATTCTAAAATGATAACAAAAACATATAAGAAAATACATAAAAAAGAGCGTATCTTACTATTTTTCTCTTCTTAAAAACATTTGAAATTAAATCATTATTCAGGTGTGAGGTAAAATACCGCTTCATGATCAAATATTATTCATTTTATATCCCCAAAACTATCCTATAATGGTAATTTTAGAGTATATATATATATATATGATTTTATAGATATAATTAATTTACTATAAATATAATATTTCATATATTATCATATATTCACATATAATGGACTATAAAAATATAGTTCAAACGTATATGTATACTACCACCTCTCTGAAGAGTTATGATTCTTTTTTCACATATACCTCACATTATTGGTATTTATAAACTTATTTATAGATATAACATTTTATTTATGATATAATGATAATTCTACAAATATAAAATAATAATTACATTCTTTCCATCATGATGTTTGAAAATTGGAAAATGTTACTCATGTGTATGTATGACTTATTATCAACATGATTTTATTATAGTTCATTATTCCTATCAACATTTATTTATTATTTTGAAAATTTTAATTAATGTCTATAAATTATATTTTTATCATTATTATTATTTTATAGAGAATGAAATATTAACATCATTGACCACAACTTACCTATCAGAATCATTTTGGATATATGAGCAATTGTATTTCAAAAGGTATGACATGAACATAAATGAGTACATAAATGAATATAAAGAGGTAAAATATAAACTAAAATTTTTAATAAACATGAATGTTGTAACGCCCCGACCCCAGTTACCTAGAGTCGGTGCATTATTACATAACATTGGCATGATCACAAGAACGATCAAATCTCGAAAGACTGATTGGTTTAGTAGCCTTGGGAACACTAGATATATTCATAAAGTTTTACATTACATCATAAAGTGAAAAACTACTATAACAACATAGTCTCCATATTCCACACTCATATCCCCAGATATTATCCCTGCAGGTCATTCATAACTTACTTCTTCACATCCTGGGAAAAATATAACATAGAAAAGTGGTGAGCTCAAATGCCCAGTAAGGATAGAAATATAGCGGAATCTTTCAAAAATAAGCATCAACATTTAAGGAAATGTATAACTAAAACAAAAGCCTTTTAATCTTGAAGTTCAACATAGTATGGAAAAAGAAAAATTAAATATTTCCATTCACTTATTCACATGAATATTCTACTAATCGAATAATCACATGCAATATCAATAACCACTATCATAATGATGGAATGCATAAATCCAGACTATCATAACCACATAGCCAATGCCTCATGCCAAGAATACAAATAAGATTTTGTCAAGGCCTTGTGCCAAGAAACTAGTTTGTCTCATGAGACCTACCGATGAATCAAGGAGCTATAGCGGGCTCCACCCATCACATATTAAGTCCAATGCATTCCCATATGAAAAGGTTTAAACATAACATAAACATTCGTATTAAAACTAGCATATGAAATGCCAATACTTTCATCATAAACTATGAATTGTATAAAAATTGCACATCCATAGTCAAACATATCACAAAACCTTCAATACAATATAGAGGTTTTTTATCTTAATAAATCAACTACAAATAAGCATAAAATCCATCAATGGATGTTGACATAGATGAAATCAAAACTCTTTTTAGAGAAATATCTCTTTCTATTTTTGAAATAATTTAAGAGTCATATATTTATAAAATAAAACATTATCTTTGAAAATATTCTTATAAGCTTGTTAGGAAAGCTTCGACGATTTTATAACGGCGGAAAATATCCACACCTGCCGTATAAGTTAAAAAAACATTCCTACCTTAATTCTGTCGAAAAGGTTAAAAAGCACCTTGTTTGGAAAATGACGGAATGATTCCTTTCAAAACACATAAGGGTATAAATGACTTCAACCCATTGTCTAGTAAATAGTAAAAATGTTTTAAATACATTTTTATAGAACATGGATGTGGATGATAAAGATATCCCAGTAGATAATTACGTATAAACAACCTCGGATAATGAAGAGATTGTGAAATAAACCCTTACCTTGTACTTTTCCTTGGTTGAGGTAGGTTAACCTCCTTTATAATGGTGAAATAATTTTTATTAAATTATACAAGAATCATATATATTAATAAGATATCATATATCATCTTTTAACATTGACTTGTTAATAATATCTTAGAATTATCGTCGTTTCGGGTGTTAACTTACTCATTTTCTTTTATATTTTTTGGTACATAAGCCATGTTTGTTATGGATAGGTTGTATCTTATTCATATCCAAAATTATATCAAGTCCTTAAAAATCATTTTAAATCATCAAATGATAATTATACTTTAATGGATAGTATAGAGAATGAATCTCATCGCGTTCGTGGAGACGGTAGTCCGTACGTACGCACGAGCGACAATATCATTCTTTTAATATTAAAATAACATATAAATGGATGGTATATCATATATACAGAATCATTAACATGTTATATTTATTATTTTCGTTAGTTACACATCATTATTATACCCATCCAAATATTGAATAACAATTACACAACGACGTGGAGACGGTAAGCCGTACGTACGCACGTATGGTGACATGTTATTCAAAGGGTGGATAGAATACTGAATATGGTTGTACCATATTTATAATAACATCACAGTATATATAAGATACTGCAGTTATTATTTTAGAATGGTAATAACAAATAAATAAGAAGTGGAAGAAGAAAGGAACTTGAAAAGGGGTGGTGAAAACAATACCTCTTCTTCGGGTTCTTCCTTTTGATTTGATCAAAATGGGATCTTTGGTTGGCTTTCTGATCAAAATAAGGCCTCTAAGTTGTAGTGAGGGAAGTTGGGAGAGTATTTGAGCAGAGTTTGGCCGAACCAAAAGGCTTTTAGTTGTGAAGAAATGAGAAGGATGAGTGCCCTTTTATAAAAGGGGTGAGGGGCACCTTTTGAAAAGCTAGAAATATTAATTTATAATAAATTCATATTCGGTTACTAATGGATAAAAAGTTTATTATTCAAAGGTTAATGCGGGGATATGTCGAAAACCATTCATCCAATATAATTTAGAAAGGTTTGGGTTAGTATATTAACCTTATCTTTTAGTTTTAACTCTTAGTTAATTAGTTTGACATTTACCACGTCACTTTGTATTTTTATAATATATAGTTAATAAACATACTATATATATCCAAGAGACCCCCAAGTGGTCTATTAATGATGCTACTATAATGATATAAGTCTCTTGGACAAACCTTAGAATTTTAGGAATTTAATATCTATTAATAATATAATATTTGTTTTAAAAACTTTTTTATGTCAATTTTGACACTATTCAATAATTGATTTTTGTGAAATTCATAACAGAATTATTTCTTCGACCAAAGATAATTAAATAAATCCTAAAATGTCATATTAGCCTATAAAATTATTTTAATTCATTAAAAGTCCCCAATTATATTTATTTGGGAATTTATAATATCAATTATTTTAATTTTTCACAATTACTGTAATTACTGCATCATCATTGTGTCATCAATAAATTAAATTATTTAATGCCTAAAAATTAAAAATAAAATATCATTATGTAGTAAATCTTATTAGATTTCTAATGAATATTTAAAATTGAATTTATCTTATGTATAACTCTATATTAAATTATTTTACTAAATAAACTTTCATTTTAACTCTTTTAACTCTTCTTTGAATTAAATAAAAATAAATTTCCTAATCTAATCCAAGTGGACCGAAATGATAATATTTTATTACTACGGTTGTTTTGGTCGAGATACACTTGTCCAATAGAATTAGTACATGTGTTAGGATAATATTAATATCATTTTTACCCTTAATTACCCTATTTACTTTTAACCGTGGTAAATAAAAGTAAAAAAGTTACTATTCACCAAAAATTATTTTCATCTTATTGAACCACATTTTACTTCTTCATATTAACTGTGTCTCTCGGATTTTCAAATTTCAATTCACATAAGCTGTAAAATTATGTTTTATGAAAAATTCAGTTTTTTAACTACCACTTAGTAGTTTCACTATTCATTAAAATTTGAAGTTTTTCAGAACAATGCCAAAATTTCTCCCTAAGCTATAATTGATATTCCGAATTCAAAAATGATGTCTATTTTACAAAATTACAAACATTTATGTTTAATTAATTAATTTTATAATTAATTCCCGTTGTCACAACAAATAGCGTGTTTTTAAGAAACAATATATATCAAAAGATTGTTAATTGTTTATGTCCAATTTCAATGTAAAATTGATTCTAATGAACACCATTGGATAAAATGGTAAAAATATATTCTAATTATACTTTAAAACCACTCAATAATATAATTTATCACTATAAATTATTTTGATTAAAAAAGTTGTTTTTATGTATTTTTCACTATTTATAAAAATTGGAAGTTCCCAGAAAAATACCAAAACTTCTACTTAGGATAATTTCGATATTCCGAATGCAAAAATGAAGTCCATTTTGAAATATAAAATATATATAATTTCAAAAAGTAGGTATTAGTATTCATAATGTCTAGTTTGATTGGTTGTGGTGTGTTAGAACTCGATGTTGCGTACAACACACGCTATCGCATTATTCAAAGAGAAACGTACCATAGAAGCTTGGGGTGTTACATTCTCCCCTCCTTCAAATAATTTCGTCCTAGAAATTTCTAGAATAGTTATCACATGAAAAGACTCGGGTGGTTCTTCATCATAAGTTCATCAGGTTCCCATGTTGCCTCTTCCATCTTATGGTTTCTCCACAAAACATTTACCAGACGCTTCGTCCGGTTTCTCAGTACTTGTTCTCTCGTATCAAGAATCCTGACTGGCTCTTCACAATAGGATAGATCGGGTTCTAGTTCTAATTCCTCATAGGTGAGTACATGCGTTGGGTCAGGCATGTATTTCCTCAACAGAGATACGTGGAACACATCGTGAACTTTAGAGAGGCTTGGCGGCATTGCGAATCGGTAAGCTACAACCCCAATTCGTTCTAGAATTTCGAAGGGTCCGATGTACCTGGGACTCAATTTACCTTTCTTACCAAAACATATGACTCCCTTCCATGGAGATACCTTCAGGAAAACATGATCACCGAGTTGAAATTACAAATCCTTCCTTTGATTATCGGCATAGCTCTTCTGCCTACATTGAGGTTCTTTGATGTGATTTTGGATTACCTTCACCGTTTCCATTGTTTCCTCCACCAGTTCTGGGCCTACAAGTTTTCTTTCACCAACGTCATCCCAACAGGTTGGTGTACGACATCTCTTTCTGTATAACTCTTCATATGGTGCCATCTGAATACTCGAATCGAAGCTATTGTTTTAGGAAAATTTTACCAGAGGTAAATATTGATCCCATATACCCTGAAAGTCATGTGAGCAAGATCTCAACATGTCTTATAAGGTTTGAATAGTCCATTCTGATTGTCCTTCTGTCTGAGGGTGGTAAGTAGTGCTCAAATGAAGTTCAGTATCCAGGGATTTCTGAAGACTATTCTAGAATCTTAAAGTAAAATGGGGATCATGATCAGAAACCATCGATATGGGTACTCCATTAGGTCTCACAACATCATTAATATATAGTCTTGCTAGACGTTCCATGGGTAGATCTTATCTTATAGAAAGAAAATGTGCTGACTTGGTAAGATGATCAACAATAACCCATATTGCATCGTCCTTTCTAGGAGCTTTGGTAGCCCCATGACAAAGTCCATCATTATATTGTCCCATTTCCACTCCGGTATGGGAAGAGGTTGCATGACTCCTCCAGGCCGTTGCCTTCTAGCTTTCACTTGTTGAAAAACCATACATCTTGACACAAAATCAGCAATCTCCCTCTTCATGTTGTCCCACAAAAAATGTTCCTTCAGATCTCTATACATTTTGGTGCTCCCAGGGTGTATAGAGAAATTGGAACTATGAGCATCATCCAGCAATTCCCTTTTTAGATCAGGTATATCGGGAACACAAAGTCTCTTCCCAAATTTCAAAATTACATCTTCATACACAAAGTCTCTCAGTCTCCCATCATTCACAGCTTTAATCTTCTTTTGAAATTATTCATCATCGTTCTGAGAACTCTTATTCCTTTCTAGTAAAGATGGTTTGGCAACCATTTTCAAAATCATTGATGTTTCACATTCCCTGGTTATTCCCATGTCCATATTCACTAGATCCATCAAAATTGGATCCCTTTTAATACTAATCACGTTCAAAACTCCATGGTCATTTCTGCTCAAAGCATCTGCCACCTTGTTTGCTTTCCCTGGGTGGTAGTGTATCGTACATTCATAATCCTTGAGTAATTCAATCCATCTCCTTTGCCTCATGTTGAGTTCTTTTTGTGAGAAAATATACTTCAAACTCTTGTGATCAGTATAAATCTCACATTTTTCACCATAGAGGTAGTGCCTCCATAACTTCAAAGCAAAGATCATAGCTGCTAACTCGAGATCATGAGTAGGATAGTTTTGTTCATGAACTTTCAACTGTCATGATGCATAGGCAATAACCCTATCATTCTGCATAAGGAGACAACCAAGTCCTTTCTTTGATGCATCACTATAAATAACGAACGCATAATTCCCCGATGGTAGAGTCAATATAGGAGCATTGCCTAATCTTCTATTCATTTCTTCGAAACATTCTTTACACTCTTTTGTCCAATCAAATTTAACCCCTTTACGTGTGAGCTTCATTAATGTGTTATCCAATCGGGCAAAATTCTGGACGAAACGTTGATAATAACCTGCCAAACCAATAAAACTACATACCTCAGTTATACTCATAGGTGCTGGCCATTCTTGGATCACCTTGGTCTTATAAGGATCAACAGAGATTATATATTTAGATAAAATATGGCCAAGAAAAGAAATCTCATGAAGCCAGAATTCACACTTGCAAAACTTCCCATATAATTCATGTCTTCTCAGAGTCTTCAAGATAATGCGCAAGTGAGTTTCATGATATTCAAAGAATTTAGAGTATACTAAGATATCATCAATAAATACCACCACAAATTCATCGAGATACTCTTTGTAAACTATATTCATCAGATCCATGAATACAAAGGGTGCATTAGTCAATCCAAAAGGCATTACAATAAACTCGTAATGCCCGTACCTGGTTCGAAATGCTGTCTTCGGAATGTCTTCCTTCTTCACACACAACTGATGGTATCTAGATCGAAGGTCAATCTTTGAAAAGTATTGAGCTCCATGAAGTTGGTCAAATAAATCATCAATGTGTGGTAGGTGATACTTGTTCTTTATTGTCATAGAATTGATCTCCCTGTAGTCGATACATAACCTCATAGATCTGTCTTTCTTTTTAACAAAAAGAACATGGGCTCCCCATGGAGAAACAATAGGACGAATAAATCCCTTATTACTCAATTCCTATAATTGTTTCTTTAGTTCAACTAATTATACAGTGGCAATTCTATAAGGGGTCTTTGATATAGGCCATGATCGAGGAATTAAATCAATGGAAAACTCAACTTCTCGTTCTGGAGGATGTCTAGGTAAATCTTCCATAAATACATCTACAAATTCTTTCACAACTGGTACACCCTCTATTTGAACATTCCTTTCCTCACCAACAGTCATTTCATTCTCTTCCCCCCCAATAATTGAATTTAGTTGAGCTACTGGGGGTGGATCTAAATGAGAATTAGGTGGTGACGATTTTGCTCTAAAGATAAGGTGTTCAATATCATTATCATCAAGAATCGTAACCACTTTCTTCTTACAATAAATCTTCGCATCATAGTCTGAAAGCCAGTCCATATCAAGGATTATATCAAACTCAATCATAGGTATGACGATGAGATCAACAGATAAAAAACATTTATGTGCTCTAATGGGGACCGATTCACAAAACATTGTTGCAATGATACTTCCATTAGGAGTTTCAACTCACAAATCCCTTGTTAAATCAAATTGGAAATATCTAATTTTCTTTGCAATCTGGGAAGATATGAAACAATGCGATGATCCAGAATCAAATAATACATTTGATAAACTTGATGAAACCATTAAATTACCTGCCACCACGTCTTTCAGAGCTTCTACCTCAGAAGTAGTGATAGCATAAGCCTGGCCATGATCCCTTGTCCTTTTCTGAGGTAAGTTCTCCTGACCCTTAGGAAATTCATTTTCATAATGCCCCATCTCCCTACAATTGTAGCACTGAACATTGGTAGCTTCCTTCTTCCCTTTGCAATCATGAGCTTGGTGGCCTTTTTCACCACATTTGTAACAGACGCCCATTCCTTCAAGAAAGTACCGGGGTGTTTCTTCCCACATTTACCACAGGATGGATATTCAACCATTCCCTTCTTCCCCTCATTTCCATTAGCAGATTGATCAGCATGTCTCTTCTTCTTTTTCTTTGCTTTAAAATCATAAGACTTAGAGAATTCCTTTTTGGTCTTGATAGCACGTGAGACAATGTCTTCGTATGACAAGAAGGATTATGAGACTAATGCTCGATGGAGAAATGGTTTTAACCCATCAAAGAAATGATCAATCATACTTCTTGGGTTACGTATATATTCACCAGCATACCTTGCTAACCTTGTAATGTTATCCTCATCCTTTGTGACATTCTCATCCTCCTTCTGTCTCAGAATTAGAAATTGCCTTTCCATATCTGCTCGATGGTCACGGGGAAAGTATTTTTCTAAAAACAGATCTTTGAACTCCCTCCATTCCATATTTGATACTTCACCATCTTCCATCGTATTTTTAATAAATTACCACCATTGATCAGCATCTCCAGTGAGGCGGTAAACTGCCATGATAACTTTTTCCCTTTCATTACTCCCCAAAGCCTGAAATATTTTCTCTAGGGAAAATATACATTGCTCAGCTACTAATGGATTTGTACTCCCATTGAACGTTGGTGGTTGTTGCCTCATGAATCGATCTAACATTGATCATCCGCACTGCGGATCAGGGTGCTCCATACGAGTAAGGTTATTATTCATAACCTGAGTGAGTTGTCCCAGTATGGTGATTAGCTAGTCGGCACCAGTTGCATCACTAGCTCCACTATAATTATCTTGAGCAGGAGGGAAATCCCTACATGGAGTGCGTGCATTGATACAGATTCCATTTCTTCCACTAGGCGCCATTTCTAAACAATGGCATAAACTAGATCAGTTTATGAATCAAAATACATAATCCCATACTTATAAAACACTTAACATAAATTGAACTATTTATGGATACAATCCATAATCATAAAAATATTTTCCTTGAGGAATTATATGCTCATAAACCCTTCATAATGATTTGTCAAGAAAATTAGAGTTATCCTAAGCATATCCCCTGGGAGTGTCGTAACCAAGAGTGCAACAAGGCCCATTGTCGTGCACCAGTTCCCGTTCGAGTCTAGATCAAAGCGGTGTTTTCGGGTTTTACCCCTAGGTAAATCTGTGCCAGAGCCGTCTCTACCTGCTCGTATCCAGACATGGATGTGTTGCTCAGAAAACTCACAAAATCCCAACAATACGAAAATTCTAGGAAGTTCAACTATAATAATCCACAAAGTTCATCTTAGGTCTACGTTCTCTAATCAGAGTTTATATAAATCTAGCTTCCATGGTTTGTACTAATCTTCCACTGATACCAACTGTAACGCCCTGACCCTAGTTACCTAGAGTTGGTGCATTATTACATAACATTGGCATGATCACAAGAAAGATCAAATCTCGAAAGACCGATTGGTTTAGTATCCTTGGGAAAACTAGATATATTAATAAAGTTTTACATTACATAATAAAGTGAAAACCTACTACAACAACATAGTCTCCATATTCCACACTCATATCCCCAGATACTATCCCTGCAGGTCATTCATAACTTACTTCTTCACATCCTGGGAAAAATATAACATAGAAAACGGGTGAGCTCAAATGCCCAGTAAGGATAACAATATAGCGGAACCTTTCAAAAATAAGCATAAACCTTTAAGGCAATGTATAACTAAAACAAAAACCTTTTAAACTTGAACATCAACATAGTATGGAAAAAGAAAAATGAAATATTTCTATTTACTTATTCACATGGATATTCTACTAATCGAATAATCACATGCAATATCAATAACCACTTTCATAATGATGGAATGCATAATGCCAGACTATCATAACCACATAGCCAAGGCCTCGTGCAAATAATACAAATAAGATTTTGTCAAGGACTTGTTCCAAGACACTAGTTTTTCTCATGATACCTACCGATGAATCGAGGAGCTATAGCGGGCTCCACCCATCACATATTAAGTCCAACGCATTCCCATATGAAATGTTTTAAACATAACATAAACATTCGTATTAAAACTATCATACAAAATGTCAATACTTTCATCATAAACTATGAATGGTATAAAAATAGCACATCCACAGTAAAACATATCACAAAACTTTCAATACAATATAGCAGTTTTGTATCCTAATAAATCAACTTCAAAAAAGCATAAAATCCATCAAAGGATGTTGATATAGATGAAATCAAAACTCTTTTTTAGAAAAATATCTCTATCTATTTTCGAAATCATTTAAGAGTCATATATTTATAAAATTAAACATTTTCTTTGAAAATATTCTTATAAGCTTGAAAGGGGAGCTTCGACGATTTTATAACGGCGGAAAATAGCCGCACCCACCGTATAAGTTAAAAAAAACATTCTTACCTTAATTCTGTCGAAAAGGTTAAAAAGCACCTTGTTTGGAAAATAACGGAAAGATTCCTTTGAAAACACATAAGGGTATAAATGACATTAACCGGTTGTCTAGTAAATAGTAAAAATGTTTTAAATACCTTTTTAAGGAACATTGATGTGGATGATAAAGAGATCCCAGTAGATAATTACGTATAAACAACCTCGGATAATGAAGAGATTGTGAAATAAACCGTTACCTTGTACTTTTCCTTGGTTGGGGTATGATAACCTCCAGTATAATGGTGAAATAATTTTTATTAAATTATAAAATAATCATATATATTAATATGATATCATATATGATCTTTTAACTTAGATTTGTTAATGATATCTTAGAATTATCGTCATTTCGGGTGTTAACTTACTCATTTTCTTTTATATGTTTTGGTACATAGGCCGTGTTTGTTATGGATAGGTTGTATCTTATTCATATCTAGAATGATATCATGTCCTTAAGCATTATTTTTAAATCATCAAATGATAATTATACTTTAATGGATACGATGGAGAATGAATCTCATCATGTTCGTGGAGACGGTAGTCCGTACGTACGGATGAGAGACAATATCATTCTTTTGATATTAAAATAATATATAAATGGATGGTATATAAATTATAAAAAATCATTAACATGTTATATTTATTATTTACATGAGTTACACATCATTATTATACCCATCCAAATATTGAATAACAATTACACCACGACGTGGAGACGGTAAGCCGTACGTACGCACGTATGGTGAAATGTTATTCAAAGGGTGGATAGAATACAGAATATGGTTGTACCATATTTATAATAACATCACAGTATATATGAGATACTAGATTTATTATTTTTGAATGGTAATAAGAATGAAAGAAGAAGTGGAAGAAAAAGGCATTTGAAAAGGGGTGGTGAAAACATTACCTCTTCTTCAGGTTCTTCCTTTTGATTTGATCAAAAGGGATCCATAGGTTGGCTTTCTGATCAAACTAAGGCCTCTAAGTTGTAGTGAGGGAAGTTGGGAGAGTATTTGAGAGAGTTTGGCCGAACCAAAAGGCTTTGAAGGTGTGAATAAATGAGAAGGAGGAGTGCCCTTTTATAAGAGGGGTGAGGGGCACCTTTGGAAAAGCTAGAAATATTAATTTATAATAAATTCATATTCGGTTTCTAATGGCTCCAAAGCTTATTATTCAAAGTTTATGGTTGTTATAGGTCTAAAAACATTCAACCAATATAATTTAGATAGGTTTTGGTCACTATATTAACCTTATCTTTTAGTTTTAACTCTTAGTTAATTAGTTTGACATTTACCATGTCACTTTGTATTTTTATAATATATAGTTAATAAACATACTATATACATCCAAGATACCCCCAAGTGGTCCATTAATGATGATCCTATCATGATATATGTCTCGTGGCCGATCCTTAGGTTTTTAGGAATTTAATATCAATTAATAATAAAATATTTTTCTTTAAAACTCTTTTATATCAATTTTGACACTATTCATTAATTGATTTTTGTGAAACTCATAACAGAATGATTACTTCTCAAAAAGTTAATTAAATCAATCATAACATGTCATATTATCCTATAAAATTATTTTATTTCATTAAAAGTATCAAATTATACTTATTTGTGAATTTATAATATCAATTATTTTGATTTTTCACAGTTATGGTAATTACTGCATCATCATTGTGTCATAAATAAATTAATTTATTTAAAGTATAAAAATTATAAATAAAATATCATTATGTAGTAAATCTTATTATCTTTCTAATTAATATTTACAATCGAATTTATCTTATGAATAACCCTATATTAAAAATGTTTTAGTAAATAAACATTGATTTTAACTCTTTTAACTCTTCTTTGAATTAAATAATAATAAATGTCCTAATCTAATCCAAGTGGACCTAAATGATAATATTTTATTCCTAAGGTTGTTTTGGTCGAGATACACTTTTCCAATAGAATTAGGACATGTGTTAGGGTAATATTAATATCATTTTTACCCTTAATTACCCTATTTACTTTTAACCGTGGTAAATAAAAGTAAAAAGTTACTATTCACCAAAAATTATTTTCATCTCATTGAACCAAATTTTACTTCATGATATTAACCGTGTCTCTCGGATTTTTGAATTTCCATTCACAGAAGCTGTAAAATTAAGCATTATGAAAAATTCAGTTTTTTAACTACCACTTAGTAGTTTCACTATTTATCAAAAATTGAAGTTTTTCAGAACAATGCCGAAATTTCACCCCAAGCTATAATTGATATTCCGAATTCAAAAATGATGACTATTTTAAAAATTCCAATCATTTAAGTTGAATTAATTAATTTTATAATTAATTCCCACTGTCACAACAAATAGCGTGTTTTTAAGAAACAATATATATCAAAAGATTGATAATTGTTTATGTCCAATTTCAAAGTAATATTAATTCTAATGAACACCATTGGATAAAATGGTAAAAATATATTCTAATTATAATTCAAAACCACTCAATAATATAATTTATCACTATAAATTATTTTGATTAAAAAAGTTGTTTCTAAGTATTTTTCACTATTCATAAAAATTGGAAGTTTTCAGAAAAATACCAAAAATTAAACTTCGGATAATTTCGATATTCTGAATCCACAAATGAAGTCCATTTTGAAATATAAAATATATATAATTTCAAAACGTAGGTATTACTATTCATAATGGCTAGTTTGATTGGTTGTGGTGTGTTAGAACTCGATGTTGCGTACAACACACACTATCGCATTATTCATAGAGAAACGTACCGTAGAAACTTGGGGTGTTACATTCTCCCCTCCTTCAAATAATTTCTTCCTCGAAATTTCTAGAATAGTTATCACATGAAATGACTCGGGTGGTTCTTCATCATAAGTTCCTCGGGTTCCCATGTTGCCTCTTCTATCTTATGGTTTCTCCACAAAACTTTTACCAGACGCGTCGTCCGGTTTCTCAGTACTTGTTCTCTCGTATCAAGAATCCTGACAGGTTCTTCACAATAGGATAGATTGGGTTGAAGTTCAAATTCCTCATAGGTGAGTACATGCGTTGGGTCAGGCATGAATTTCCTCAACAGAGATACGTGGAACACATCGTGAACATTGGAGAGACTTGGCGGCATTGCCAATAGGTAAGCTACAACCCCAATTCGTTCTAGAATTTCGAAGGGTCCGATGTACCTGGGACTCAATTTACCTTTCTTACCAAAACGTATGACTCCCTTCCATGGAAATACCTTCAGGAAAACATGATCACTGACTTGAAATTCCAAATCCTTCCTTCGATTATCGGCATAGCTCTTCTGCCTACTTTGACTTTCTTTGATGTGATTTTGGATTACTATCACCTTTTCCATCGTTTCCTCCACTAGTTCTGGGCCTACAAGTTTTCTTTCACCAACGTCATCCCAACATGTTGTTTTACGACATCTCTTTCCTTATAACGCTTCATATGGTGCCATCTGAATACTCGAATGGAAGCTATTGTTATAGGAAAATTCTACCAGAGGTAAATATTGATCCCATATACCCTAAAAGTCAAGTGAGCAAGATCTCAACATGTCTTCTAAGGTTTGAATAGTCCGTTCTGATTGTCCGTCTGTCTGAGGGTGGTATGAAGTGCTCAAATGAAGTTCAGTATCCAAGGATTTCTTAAGACTTTTCCAGAATTTTGAAGTAAAACGGGGATCACGATCAAAAACAATCGATAGGGGTACTCCATGAAGTCTCACAACTTCATTAATATATAGTCTTGCTATACGTTCCAGGGGTAGATCTTCTCTTATAGCAAGAAAATGTGCTGACTTGGTAAGACGATCTACAATAACGCATATTTCATCGTTCCTTATAGGAGTATTTGGTAGCCCCATGACAAATTCCATCGTAATATTGTCCCATTTCCACTCCGGTATGGGAAGAGGTTGCATGACTCCTCCAGGCTGTTTCCTTCATGCTTTCACTTGTTGACAAACCATACATATTGACACAAAATCAGCAATCTCCCTCTTCATGTTGTACCACCAAAAATGTTCCTTCAAATCTCTATACATTTTTGTTCTCCCAGGGTGTATAGAGAAATTGGAACTATAAGCATCATCAAGTAATTCCCTTTTTAGTTCAGGTATATCAGAAACACAAAGTCTCTTCCCAAATTTCAAAATTCCACCTTCATACACAATGTCTCTCAGTCTCCCATCATTCACAGCTTTAATCTTCTTATGAAATTCTTCATCATCGGTCTGAGAACTCATAATCCTTTCTAGTAAAGATGGTTTGGCAACCATTTTAAAAATCATTGATGTTTCACCTTCCCTGGTTATTCCCATGTCCATCTTCACTAGATCCATCAAAATTGGATCCCTTTCAATTCTCATCATGTTCAAAACTCCATGGTCTTTTCTGCTCAAAGCATCTGCCACCTTTTTTACTTTCCCCGGGTGGTAGTGTATCGTACATTCATAATCCTTGAGTAATTCAATCCATCTCCTTTGCCTCATGTTGAGTTCTTTTTGTGAGAAAATATACTTCAAACTCTTGTGATCAGTATAAATCTCACATTTTTCACCATAGAGGTAGTGCCTTCAGATCTTCAAAATAAAGATCACAGCTGCTAACTCAAGATCATGTGAAGGATAGTTTTGTTCATGAATTTTCAACTGTCATGATGCATAGGCAATAACCCTATCATTCTGCATAAGGACACAACCAAGTCCTTTCTTCGATGCATCACTATAAATAACGAACCCATCATTCCCCAATGGTAGAGTCAATATAGGAGCATTGAATAATCTTCTCTTCATTTCTACGAAACATTCTTCACACTCTTTTTTCCAAACTAATTTAACCAATTTATGTGTGAGCTTCATTAATGGGTTAGCCAATCAGGCAAAATTCTGGACGAAACGTCGATAATAACATGCCAAACCAATAAAACTACGTACCTCAGTTATACTCATAGGTGCTGGCCATTCTTGGATCGCCTTGGTCTTAGAAGGATCAACAGAGATTCCATCTTTAGAGACAATATGGCCATGAAAAGAAATCTCATGAAGCCAGAATTCACACTTGCTAAACTTCCCATATAATTCATGTCTTCTCAGAGTCTTCAAGATAATGCGCAACTGATTTTCATGATCTTCATAGCTTTTATAGTATACTAAGATATCATCAATAAATACCACACCAAATTCATCGAGATACTCCTTGAAAACAATATTCATCAGATCCATGAATACATAGGGTGCATTAGTCAATCCAAAAAGCATTACAGTAAACTCGTAATGCCGATACCTGGTTCAAAATGCTGTCTTCAGAATGTCTTCCTTCTTCACACACAACTGATGGTATCCAGATCGAAGGTAAATCATTGAAAAGTATCGAGCTCCATGCAGTTGGTCAAATAAATCATCAATGTGTGGTAGGGGATACTGGTTCTTTATTGTTATAGCATTGATCTCCCTGTAGTCGATACATAACCTCATAGATCCGTCTTTCTTTTTAACAAAAAGAACAGGTTCTCCCCATGGAGAAACACTTGGGTGAATAAATCCCTTATTACTCAATTCCTATAGTTGTTTCTTTAGTTCAACTAATTCTACAGTGGCCATTCTATAATGGGACTTTGATATAGGCCTTGATCCAGGAATCAAATCAATGGAAAACTCAAGTTCGCGTTCTGGAGGATGTCCAGGTAAATCTTCCGGAAATACATCTACAAATTCTTTTACAACAGGTACATCCTCTATTTGAACTTTCCGTTCCTCACCCACAGTAATTTCATTCTCTGCCTCCCCAATAATTGAATTTACTTGAGCTACTGGGGGTGGATCTAAATAAGAATTAGGTGGTGATGATTCTGCTCTAAAGATAAGGTTTTCCTTATCATTATCATCAAGAATCGTAACCTCTTTCTTCTTACAATAAATCTACACATCATAGTCCGAAAGCCAGTCCATACCGAGGATTATAACAAACTCAATCATAGGTATGATGATGAGATCAGTAGATAAAGAACATTTATGTGCTCTAATGGGGACTGATTCACAAAACTTTGTTGCAATGATACTTCCCTTAGAAGTTTTAACTAAAAACTCCCTTGTTAAATCAAATTGGAAATATCTAATTTTCTTAGAAAACTGGGAAGATATGAAACAATGCGATGATCCATAATCAAATAATGCATTTGCTAAACTTGAGGAAACCATTAAATTACCTGCCACCACGTCTTTCGGAGCTTCTACCTCAGCATTAGTGATAGTATAAGCCTGGCCTTGATCCCTTGGCCTTTTCTGAAATAAGTTCTCCTGATTCTTAGTACATTCATTTTCATAATGCCCCATCTCCCTGCAATTGTAGCACTGAACATTGGTAGCTTCCTTCTTCCCTTTGAAATCATGAGCTTGGATGCCTTTTTCACCACATTTGTAACAGACGCCCATTCCCTTCAAGAATGTACCGGGGTGTTTCATCACACATTTACCACAGGATGGATATTCAACCTTTCTCTTCTTCCCCTTATTTCCATTAGTAGATTGATCAGCAGGTCTCTTCTTCTCTTGCTTTGCATTAAAATCATAAGACTTAGAGAATTCCTTTTTGGTCTTGATAGGACATGAGACGATGTCTTCGTATGACGAGAAGGATTATGAGACTAATGCTCGACGGAGAAATGGTTTTAACCCATCAAAGAAACGATCAATCTTACTTCTTGGGTTACGTATATAATCACCAGCATACCATGCTATCCTTGTAAATTTAGCCTCATACTTTGTGACATTCTCATCCTCCTTCTGTCTCGGACTTAGAAATTGCCTTTCCATATCTGCTCGATGGTCACGAGGAAATTATTTTTCTAAAAACAGATCTTTGAACTCCCTCCATTACATATTTGATACTTCATCATCTTCCTTTGTATTTTGAATCAATGACCACCATTGATCAGAATCTCCAGTGAGGCGGTAAACTGCCATGATAACTTTTTCCCTTTCATTACTCCCCCAAGCCTGAAATATTTTCTTTATGGAAAATATTTATTTCTCAGCTACTAAGGGATTTTTACTCCCATTGAACGTTTGTGGTTGTTGCCTCATGAATCGATCTAACATTGATCCTCCACGCTGTGGATCAGGGTGATCCATACGGGTAAGGTTATTATTCATAACCTGAGTGAGTTGTCCCAGTATGGTGATTAGCTGATCGGCACCAGTTGCATCACCAGCTCCACTATAAATATCTTGAGTAGGAGGGAAATCCCTACATGGAGTGCATTCATTGATACGGTTTCCATTTCTTCCACTAGGCGCCATTTCTAAACAATGGCATAAACTAGATCAGTTATGAATCAAAATACATAATCCCATACTTATAAAACACTTAACATAAATTGAACTATTTATGGATATAATCCATAATAATAAAAATATTTTATTTGAGGAAGTATATACTCATAAACCCTTCATAATGATTTGTAAAGAAAATGAGATTTATCCAAAGAATATCCACCGAGAGTGTCGTAACCAAGAGTGCAGTAAGGCCCGTTGTCGTGCACCAGTTCTCATTCGTGTCTAGATCAAAGCGGTGTTTTCGGGTTTTACCCCTAGGTACATCTGTGCCAGAGACGCCTCTACTTGCTCGTATCCAGACATGGATGTATTGCTCGGAAAACTCACAAAATCTCAACAATAAAAAAATTCTAGGAAGTTCTTCTATACTAATCCTCAAAGTTCATCTTAGGTCTACGTGCTCTAATCAGAGTTTATCTAAATCTAGCTTCCAAGGTTTGTACTAAACTTTCTCTAATACGAACTGTAACACCCCGACCCCAGTTACCTAGAGTCGTTACATTATTACATAACATTGGCATGATCACAAGAAAGATCAAATCTCGAAAGACCAATTGTTTTAGTAGCCTTGGGAAAACTAGATATATTCATAAAGATTTACATTACATCATAAAGTGAAAAACTACTACAACAACATAGTCTCTATATTCCACACTCATATACCCAGATACTATCCCTGCAGGTCATTCATAACTTACTTCTTCACATCCTGGAAAAAATATAACATAGAAAAGGGGTGAGCTCAAATGTCCAGTAAGGATAACAATATAGCGGAAACTTTCAAAAATAAGAATAAACATTTAAGGCAATGTATAACTAAAATAAAAGCCTTTTAAACTTGAACATCAACATAGTATGGGAAAATAATAATGAAATATTTCCATTTACTTATTCAAATGGATATTCTACTAATCGAATAATCACATGCAATATCAATAACCACTTTCATAATGATGGAATGCATAATGCCAGACTATCATAACCACATAGACAAGGCCTCGAATAATCACATGCAATATCAATAACCACTTTCATAATGATGGAATGCATAATGCCAGACTATAATAACCACATAGCCAAGGCCACGTGCCAAGACTACAAATAAGATTTTGTCAAGGCCTTCTGCCAAGACACTAGTTTGTCTCATGAGACCTACCATGCATCGAGGAGTTATAGCGGGCTCCACCCATCACATATTAAGTCCAATTCATTCCCATATTAAATGGTTTAAACATAACATAAACATTCGTATTAAAACTAGCATACGAATAAGCGTAAAATCCATCAAAGGATGTTGACATAGATGAAATCAGAACTCTTTTTAGAGAAATATATCATTCCATTTTAGAAATCATTTAAGGGTAATATATTTATAAAATAAAACATTTTCTTTGAAAATATTCTTATAAGATTGTATGGGAAGCTTCGACGATTTTATAACGGTGGAAAATAGCCGCACCCGCTGTATAAGTTAAAAAAAACATTCTTACCCTAATTCTATCAAAAAGGTTAAAAAGCACCTTGTTTGGAAAACGACGGAATGATTCCTTTCAATACACATAAGAGTATAAATTACATTAACCCATTGTCTAGTAAATAGTAAAAATGTTTTAAATAACTTTTTAAGGAACATGGATGCAGATGATAAAGAGATCCCAGTAGATAATTACGTATAAACAACCTCGAATAATGAAGAGATTGTGAAATAAACCCTTACCTTGTACTTTTCCTGGGTTGGGGTAGGTTAACCTCCTGTATAATGGTGAAATAATTGTTATTAAATTATAAAAGAATCATATATATTAATATGATATCATATATGATCTTTTAACATTGATTTGTTAATAATATCTTAGAATTATCGTTGTTTCGGGTGTTAACTTACTCTTTTTATTTTATATATTTTGGTACATAAGCCGTGTTTTTTATGGATAGGTTGTATCTTATTGATATCCATAATGATATCATGTCCTTAAAAATCATTTTTAAATCATCAAATGATAATTATACTTTAATGGATACGATGAGGAATGAATCTCTTCACGTTCATGGAGACGGTAGTCCGTACGTACGCACGAGCGACAATATCATTCTTTTGATATTAAAATAATATATAAATGGATGGTATATCATATATAAAGAATCATTAACATGTTATATTTTTTATTTACATGAGTTACACATCATTATTATACCCATCCAAATATTGAATAACAATTACACCACGACGTGGAGACGGTAAGCCGTACGTACCCACGTATGGTGACATGTTATTCAAAGGGTGGATAGAATACTGAATATGGTTGTACCTTATTTAAAATAACATCACAGTATATATAAGATACTGGAGTTATTATTTTAGAATGGTAATAACAAATAATGAAGAAGTGAAAGAAGAAAGTAACTTGAAAAGGGGTGGTGAAAACATTACCTCTTCTTCAGGTTCTTCCTTTTGATTTGATCAAAAGGGTTCCATAAGTTGGCTTTATGATCAAACTAAGGCCTCTAGGTTGTAGTGTGGGAATTTTGGAGAGTATTGGAGCAGAGTTTGGCCGAACCAAAAGGCTTTGATGGTCTGAAAAAAATGAGAAGGAGGAGTTCCCTTTTATAAGAGGGGTGAGGGGCACCTTTGGAAAAGCTAGAAATATTAATTTATAATAAATTCATATTAGGTTTCTAATGGCTCCAAAGTTGACTATTCAAAGGTTAAGGTAGGGATAGGTAGATAACCATTCAACCAATATAATTTAGACAGGTTTGGGTCAATATATTAACCTTATCTTTTAGTTTTAACTCTTAGTTAATTAGTTTGACATTTACCATGTCACTTTGTATTTTTATAATATATAGTTAATAAACATACTATATACAACCAAGATACCCCCAAGTGCTCCATTAATGATGATACTATCATGATATAAGTATCCTGGCCGAACCTTAGGTTTTTAGGAATTTAATATCAATTAATAATATAATATTTGTTTTAACAACTCTTTTTTGTCAATTTTGACACTATTCAATAATTGATTTTTGTGAAACTCATAACAGAATGATTACTTCAAAGAAAGTTAATTAAATCAATCCTAACATGTCATATTAGCCTATAAAAGTATTTTAATTCATTAAAAGTCTCAAATTATACTTATTTTTGAATTTATAATATCAATTATTTTAATTTTTCACAATTATGTTAATTACTGCATCATTATTGTGTCATAAATAAATTAAAATTTTTAAAGTCTAAAAATTATAAATAAAATATAATTATATATTAAATCTTATTAGGTTTTTAATGAATATTTACAATCGAATTTATCTTATGTATAACCCTATATTAAAAATGTTTTAGTAAATAAACATTGATTTTAACTCTTTTAACTCTTCTTTGAATTAAATAATAATAAATGTCCTAATCTAATCCAAGTGGACCTAAATGATAATATTTTATTTCTAAGGTTTTTTTGGTCGAGATAAACTTGTCCAATAGAATTATGACATGTGTTAGGGTAATATTAATAACATTTTTACCCTTAATTACCCTATTTACTTTTAACCGTGGTAAATAAAAGTAAAAAGTTACTATTTACCAAAAATTATTTTCATCTCATTGAACCAAATTTTACTTCTTGATATTAACTGTGTCTCTCGGATTTTTGAAATTCCATTCACAGAAACGGTAAAATTATGTTTTATGAAAAATTCAGTTTTTTAACTACCACTTAGTAGTTTCACTATTCATCAAAAATTGAAGTTTTTCCGAACAATGCCAAAATTTCACCCTAAGATATAATTGATATTATGAATTCAAAAATTATTTCTATTTTACAAAATTCCAAACATTTAAGTTGAATTAATTAAATTTATAATTAATTCCCGCTATCACAACAAATAGCGTGTTTTTAAGAAACAATATATATCAAAAGATTGATAATTGTTTATGTCCAATTTAAAAGTAAAATTAATTCTAATGAACACCATTGGATAAAATGGTAAAAATATATTCTAATTATACTTTAAAACCACTCAATAATATAATTTATCACTATAAATTATTTTGATTAAAAAAGTTGTTTTGAAGTATTTTTCACTATTCAAAAAAATTGGAAGTTCTCAGAAAAATACCAAAAATTCAACATAGGATAATTGAGATTTTCCGAATACAAAAATGAAGTCCATTTTGAAATATAAAATATATATAATTTCAAAAAGTAGGTATTACTATTCATAACGGCTAGTTGGATTGGTTGTGGTGTGTTAGAACTCGATGTTGCGTATAACACATGCTATCACATTATTCAAAGAGAAACGTATCGTAGAAGCTTGGGGTGTTACAAATGTGGTTATAATGAAATTAAATAATTAAATTATGTTTATTTTTAGGATAATAAATAATATATGTCACATGTTCAACAAGAGGTATGATATTTCTTCTCAATTTTCATTCATTTGGGCATATTTTAATATTTTAAACCAGCTTCATTTATATAGAGTATATACCTATTTTTTTCATGTTAGACCAATAATAAATAAAAACTAATGGTAATTTATGTTTAATTAATTTTTTTATAAATTAATATTCCATGTGAATGTTAGAATATGGAAAGAGTATTATTTACTAATTGTCTTATCATTGTGTTTTGATTCTTCTTCATTGGGTGTCATATGAAATTACAATGATTCAATTAACGATGATTTAATTCTTTACTATATGATATTCTTTATGTGGATTCAAATTCTTTATAAATAATTACTTCATTTACTAATTATCATTTTAATGTTATGATATTTTTATGAGAATTGATCTCGATTTCCACTGCCTTGATACATATTTGGTAATATAGACTTACATACTTTTATGTGGTGTAAATATTTTTACATTCAGTTATTTAAAAATAATTTATATTTATTCATAATAATAATTATTAAATTCATGTTACAGTTTCAAGATAAATATTTTAAGGAATCTATTATTTATTTCAATTTTTGACCGTCTATATTTCTTTTTCATATTATCCAAAAATATTTTCTTACTAAAATGATATGAAAATAATATTTGTATTAAGAAGATATATTTCTTTTTTCAATCCCTAAATGGGTAAATGTATACCTCATCACAATAAATAAAATGAAATGTTTTTCTTTTAACATATACGGTAGTAAAAAACAATACAACCATCATAACAATTTTATCTCTATTTCCTTACTATTATAATTTTAAGTGGTTTTAAAAATAAAAAATATAAATAAACCTTATATTAAATATTTTATTTCAATTTTCAACTAAATATAACTTTTTAAAAAAATTATACTTTTATGAGGGACATTTCTAATCTCTTGATTTTTCTCATAGTCCTTAGCATTATCTTGAAATAGCATCATTCATATTATAATTTTTAATTTCATTTCATTTAAATGTATACATTTCTCATATCATGAATATTTTTATTTATTGAACATGTTACTATGCAAAAAATTGACCATAATCCATATTATTAACTTAATAATGAAATTGTCTGATAAGGTTTTTTCCATTTTCATTAATTATTTTGAATACATTTAACATAATGTACATTTACTGATAGTTAGTGCCTAGTATTTTGTATACCTTTTATGAATAAATATGTATAACGAGATAAATCTATAATATTTCATTAAATGAGTTTCTATTATATTCCTATAAATCTATTTAACAATATTGGAACAAATATTTGATAGTTTACATATCATGATATCTATATTTATGATGTAAAATATTATCTTATTCATAATTGAGAATTAAATTACTATTATAAATTTTATTAAATCATTGATATAATAGACGGATTCATTTATTTCCCATGTTACTGAATAAATGGATTACGCATTAATTTATCATATTAATTATGTGTTATTGATCATGATAGAATTGACTGTACGTAACTATTATTAAGATATTGAGATGAGCCATTATTATTATTATCATTGATATAAAGAATGGTATTAATAATTACATCAAAAATAAATAATATTTATATTCTATGTATTATAAATTTTTAATTTAATATGAGAATATTGTATTTATTTTTTAAAGGAATACTAGAATAAATGATACAATTTGATTAAATTCATGAATTTTTTATAATGTAATTATATAGACACTAAATCTGGGTTTTTTTAGTTGGGATTGTTGTAATTAGTGTCAAAAAAGAAAATTATAATCCTTTGAAACCATATTTATGAAAACAAAAATTGGGGAACATAACCTAAAAGTGATGTTGATGATTACTCCTTGCGTGTGATATCATAATAAATTTTTGTAAATTAGAGATTACATAGTTTCAAACTATGAATATAATTTCTTATACAATATTATATGGTTTTAGTCAATTGAAATAATAATGTGGAATATTTTTATCACTTAAAATAAAAGACAATGCAATGATTTTAAGAGACCACGTTGGATGGGGATAATAGTGAAAGATAATGTGGTTATTTTTAACAATTATCATGATATAAAATTAAAAACATTTACCTTCAATAAATCTCATCCACACAAAAGAAGATGATGATATAATTCCTTGGGACATGGGTTATGGAGTCAATAGAAGAAAGTAATTTAAATTCCATTATGATATAAATGTGGGAAGATACTCCAAAAATAATTTTTCAATACTATAGAAAACTTTTTAGTATGTATAAAAAGGTGAATATCTCAAATAATTATTGTGGAAAAATGAACAGTTATATATAAGAATCTGACATTCATCAAAATATAACATTTATAATTTAATGTCATATGTGTGGGGAATAGGCGAATTACGTATGAGAATTCACTAACCCAATTGGAAAAATCCAATAAAAAGGAATTCCTATTTTATGGTAATCATTAATTAGTATGGATTTAAATTTGTATATATTCAGATCATTTAATTAGTTTTGGGAAGTATTATTCTCTATATAATAATACTAAAATATCTATTGAATGTTCCATATTAAATAACCCACAATAATTTCAAAACAAATTTCACAAGGTATCAATAGTAATATGAAATTATTTACAATTAATATTAGGATTCCCAACAATGATTCAAATGGAATAGTTTTGGTGACCATGAAATTGGTTAGTTATTTGACGATAATGTATTATTGGTTTTCCTTGATGATTTATATTATAATAGATTGTTATTTTATTTATGTAATGAAGATTGTGTTCATTTTTAAAATAAAATTATATTTCATATAAGACTAATTATAGAGTTTTTTATATAAATATAGATTCTATGTTAAAGGTATCCATAAATAGAAATCCATTTATACCATTTTGAAGCATTACGTGATGATAAATTATGATAAATTTAATCTTTTACTAGGTATTGGGTAGAGTACTATATTGAGGTTTGAATTTCCATTTGGGCATATATTATATAATTTTATGTTACTTATGGACGATATGTAAGTGAAATATAGAAAAAACGTTTTGTTAAAAAATCATTAATAATGAGTATTATCAGTGTTTTTTATACACAAGATAATGATTAGCTTTCCTATTAAAATCTAAATTTATTTCTGAATATTATGGTGATGTTTTTATATTATAAAATTTTATAGAGATTTATCATGGGGATTAATAATATTTTTGGGATTCTTCATTTAGACTAGTTACACGTAACCATTAGGTTTAGCATGTCATTTAGCATCAAATATTATTTTTTAAGAATGATTTTAAATTTTTAGAATTTATGTAAAAGGTATGAGATAATTTTCTAGAAGAAATCATTCGTTAATGTTGAGATTATTGTGGTCAATTTTGATGTGGGTTTTTTATTTAAGGAATAATTTATTTCAAATATTTTTTATTACTTTGGAATAATTAAGGAAAGTGTATTATTTCTTGTTATGAAGGGTTATACATATTTTATCGCATCATAACATGTTCTAAAAATTTTAGTTTTGGATAAAATATAAGAATATAAGGAATTTCTTGTTATACATTTACTAATTATGATATCTGTTATTAGTTGATTTATAGTGCTTCATGAATAAAAAATTCACTTTCAATACTCATCATTTAGAGAAAGGATGAGATTGTTGTTGAATATGTTTAAAATATTAAATTATAATTTTCATGAATTTATAAACCCATAAATTCTTTTTATAGATTTGTATGTCATTACTCAACACTATAAAAAATTTACATCAAACATAAATGTTTTTATATTATGAATATTTTCATTGAAATTAGGTTCCTTTCACCCACTGAATATTTCTTTTTTTTGGGTCATTTACGTTCTCGTGAAAATATTCTCAATCACACAATATTATACACTAGGAATTAATTTTATCTTCAATGTACATATTTTTCACATTAAATTAATGCTATCCTATTTTGAAACTATGTTTTGGGACATTTTAAATTAATTTTGTGTTTTTATTACATATTATAAGAGGAATATTTATTAACCCTTTATAATAATTTGTGTTTTACATTATGGAAGTATTGATGGAAGAAACTTTATTACTTAAAATAAGTTCAGACTGTGAGGAAATAATTTTTTTATTGCTGGATATTTTTATAACATGGTATTTTGATAGAAAAATATTTTTGATATCATATATGGAACACAAAATGATATTAAGAAAACAATAAAATATTATTATTTATATATGGCCATTAAAATGTATAAATTATATTTATAGGTATGAATATGAATAAAAAATTATCAAATAAATATAAATTTCTTAAGGAATATACAATTAATAAATAATAATTACGATTTAGGTATGGAATTTTATTTGTAAAACAATTTTATTCTTCACAGACATCATTGCATAATAAATAATTCTTATTGATTTTTGTGATAAAATAATATAATAATTTTTTCAAAATTTTCACTTTTTTTATAAATTGACTATAAATTTTTTAATCTAATTATCATATTAAACATTTATTTAATTTCTTTAAATTTATAAAAAAATGGATTTCTATTGAATAGTTAATCATATTTATTTAATTAAAACTATAAATTATTATTATTAATTTATCATGTGTTATTTTATTTTGAAATTTTATAAAATAAAATAATTTATTAAATATTCTTATTCATCCAATTTTGTTCATAAAATTCAATTTTTTTCCTTAATTTATTATTAAATCAATTTTATGCTTAAAAATGCATATTTATATTAAATTTCTTCATTATTCTGTTTTTTTAATGATATATTAATTTCTTCTAATTATTATTCGGAAATCATGAAAAAGGATTCCATATTTAGAAATAGTATTTCCCAATTAGGTATAAATTTTTCTTCCATTTCTACCCATTATGAATAATAACCATAGTCAATAATTGTCACTGTAGTAATGGTAAATTCAATAACTATGATTAAAACATATGTTATATTGTATAAAAATCAATATTTTTTTAATTTCATTATATGATTATATTTCTTCTATAATTATCCAAAATTGAATGTATGACATTTATTCCATTTGGAAATGATTTTTACCATTATAACACTTCTTTGAGAAATATAAAAAAAGCCACTTTTCTTCACTATGAAAATATATAAAATTTTACGATAGAGATTAATTATATATATGTTTTCTTATAATTATAAATTTGAATGATTATTTATTTTTACCATTATTATTTTTTTCTAATTTTAATTTATGAAATAATTACATTAAACACTTATAAAATACTAAAAAAGTATTTATCAAATTAATAAAATAATAATTTACCTTAAAAATATTAAATTTGATATAATTTGACTGAATTATTGATTCATATAAATATTAAAGATATGTATGACATGTTAGATATTTTTTCACCCGTTAGTATCAAATTATCCTTTTTTATGTATTTAAATACATATGAATCTAATAGTTTCAAACATGACATTAATGATATTGTATAATATATAATAATTAATAATAGATTTAAAATTAATAAAATTTATATTTATTTATATGGTTAAAAAAAATTAAGATCTATATATGAGTATCTTTTCAATATATAGAAATGTTATTTACCATAAAAGTGTAGAAAAAATAAATTCTTCACTAATTGTTAAAAGGGATAACGATTTGTTGAATATAAAAGGAAAGGGTAAAGAATTTACCAAAACATATCACAGTATTTTTGGATGATACAATTTATATCAATTCTCAACATAAGAAAATATTATAGTTTTTTGGGGGATTTAAAAGAGAAAATTTAGTTTGTGATAATTTATTAATATAATAAAAATTAGAAGTTCCACGCCCACACATGTGAAATGAGACATCCTCTCTTCTTTTCTTCACAATTAAAATGAATGTTTATTCAAAAAATAAATACACAGATTCCTTAAATAAATCCCATAAATACAAATATAGTCATTTTATTGATCATAAACCCAAACAAAGACGGATATAGTTATAGTCTTAATGTTGTTTTTTGAAGAAGAGCTATCATTTTTAACCAAGTATTTTTGTTCATTTCTTCATCAACCACCATAAAATATTATTCATCCATGAAAAAATAATAAAACCAGTATAAGAAATACTCATTGTTTTTGTTATGTTTTTTTAGATATCCTATATCCACATCGTCTTCAATCATCTTGAGAAAAACCAGTCATTCATGTGAATGGTGGCCTACCGCCTCATGAACATAAGTAATTTTTAAACAGTAATATCCTCTCTTGGAAGGATATAATTAATGATTTAATATATATATATATAAATATATATAATATTTTGAAAATATTAATAAATTTACAACTATATTATATGATATATTTTCTTACATTATCCCTCATGCACTGAAAATTGACTTTTTTATTAAACACAAATTTTTTTGTTGAAATTTTGTGAAACCATAAAAGTAAAAAATATTATACTAGAAAATTCCATAATATATAACTGATTTTTTGAAATTAATATTAATCATAATAGAAAACATACCATTTAAAAGACTACATTTAAGTTTACAGTCCTTCATTCCTGAATTGTCCACGATGGGGTCTTTAATGCTATATTCCATCCATTCCCATGTTTTGTATGAACTCTTCCACACCAATATTCATTTTGTTTAAAGAACATGTTAAAATAAGATTATACAGATAAATCAATATAATATATTCATCATCATGGTCCAGTAATATCATTATCACCACTATCCTATCAATTTCCTCATAAGAATTGTCATCGATTTCTCCCCTAACATTTATTCATTGGAATAAGAAATGAGTTCTCATTCCCCCGATTTTTGGACATTCTCTTTATTATTTTCCCTCACCACGAAATTCAAATACACCTTCACCTAATGTTGAAAAAAATCAATTGGGTTTTCATCTTATTCAAGATTCATAAAGTCACTTTCCATCACATTATTATTAATGGAACACCATGTATCCATCTGCCTAAGAAAAAGAGATTAGTCCTTACAAAATATTAACTTTATCTCCATTAGCATTATTCAACTCTAAGAATCTCTATCAACCTTCCTCCCCGTATTAATCATAGTTTCATATATACATATTTCATTTATCAAATCCATCTACTAAAATATTATTTGTTTCTTCATTTTCAAATATTACTTGTAAACTATTTGATCATCATAACTATTCTATTTTATATAGAGGTTTAGACACCAATTCAAGTTGTGTCTCGTGGCCTTGTTCAAGAACCAATTGTTTGGTCTTAAAATGATCATTATGATTGATAACATGAAATACTGGACTAGTTCTTCATGAATTCTCCAGATTATATACATTGGCCATGCCCTCGCTGCATCCACTATTTAAGAAGGCTAATGAATTTTCATTACCTACCTCTTATATCACTATATTTCTTTTAGCTAAATCACCAGTTCCCACTATATTCGAATGAATCAACATAAAACCTAAAATAAAAACCCATTCTAGGTAATTATTCCACATGAAATTGATATTTACCACTTTCAGATCAAGAGTTAGATAGTTTAACCCCTTCTGGGTAGTGACATCCTTTACTGTTCCGCATGAATTCAAGTGCACAACAACCTAACTAAGATAAAATTAGGTCCTAGCCCACTATCTTCCAGCAATTTTTCCATTGTGAAAAACATTCAACAAATCGATAAATATAAACACCATTTTGATCCAAGTCCATCAAATTTTCACTAGATCTACAATTGAATTCGTTTTCCCTACTTTCCAATCCCACACAAAATTTCTTAATTGGCATTGTACAACAATGAACATATGAAAATGCATTATTATCTTTCATAATTTCTTGTAATAAAACTGTGATTCAAAATATTTTTTACACCTAAACTCTTCTCCAATAGAATCTAAAATAGACTAAACCTGTAATATTTTAACATCCACATCATCACAGATTGATTAAGAAATAGGATGAAAAATTGATCCAGTTCTACTATCAGAGCAATGATAAAAACCAACTATATATCCTAACATTCTATCAATTGATGGATTTTGAAACAAAAGCTGGAGTTTTGTAAGTTATTCCCAAATCTCGATGAATGGTGAATTATGTTTGATGTGAAATTCATAGATATTCCTCAAAAGGAAGAACCAACGGTTTAGACTACAATTATAATGATTGATGCGATTCATCGTTCTCAACTATATAAAATGACTTATATATATATGATTACAATAATATATAATATTTTACTTATGATATATATATATATCATTATAGAATGATAAAATAATACTATATATCATTCAATCACGATCATTGGAAAATGGAAAAAAATTACATCTAACTACATATGACCTACTATATTTTTGATTTGATCATATTTAATTTATACTAGAATATTTATAATATTTCATTTAATTGTATAACTAATATAATAATAATTAAATTATTTCATAATTATAATTCTCATGATTATGTAATAATTACCAAATTGGAAATAGTCAACCTATCATTGTCATTTTGGACTATTGTGTTGAATATCACCAAAAAATCATATATACGTAGTTAGATAAACTAAATTAATATTTTATATAAGTAAATAAAATAAAATTAATAATTAAATATAAAATTAATCTCAATAAATTAAATTATAAGAATATGTTAATTATTTTTGATGTTACTGAGTGTACCTGAAAAGTTAGACTCGAGGTAAGGGATTTTTTCTCAATTTCCATTCATTGGGTAATATTGAAATGATAAAAAAATTATATATGGTTTATATAATATAAACTTTCTTGTTATATCATTAACCCTTCATAATTATTGATAATTTATATTTCAATTAATAATATTTCAAAAAGAGGGATTTTTCATGAATATTACCTACTGGTAATGGGTTTCTTATATCAATCTCATTCCATTGGGTTTACAAAAAAATCATTGTGTATGTAATGCATAAATTTTTGTATGAAATATATTATAATTGAATTATATTGTAATAAGAAATATTATTTTGTGGATTTTTATTTGCTACTCATATTTAATGAATTGAATAGTAATTATTTCCATGTTATGACCATGATATGGGGTTTTATCTCAATCAATTGAAATATTATTCTGTGGATTTTCATTAGGTAATTTTTTTTAAACCCTTGATATTTTAAATTATCTTAATAGAATATTTATAATGGGTTTCCATGAAATGGTCATTTTCATCCTTTCTTAAAATGTCAAAATAATGAATTTATTATAATTTATACCGTGTTAATAGAAACTCCCACCATCGCTACATTATAATGATATTTATGTTCTTCTACACATTTTAATGGTTTAAAATGAAAAAAATTTAATAAAAAAATTCTTAAAAGTTTCTCTTTAATATTTATAAAAATTAATTGACATTTCTACAACATATTTTTTTATAGTCATCTCCCATCTCTTGACTAATCGTGTGGACATTAACATTTTCTAGGAAAATCATTTTCATATGATCATTGGACATTAAATATACCTTAAATATCTATATTCTTTTTATCATGGATATTATTATTTCATAAAAATTTTGTATTTCTCTATATGTTGTTTCTCTTAGTAATTTATTTGATTGAATAAGAAATTATTGATAATACATATCATTTAATTGATATATAAATTAATTTATTGGAAAAATTGATTATTAATTTATGTAGATCATTATATATATGTGGGATTAAATTTACTTGAGGTTATGTGTGGGAAACAGAATTTTAAAGTCATTCATTTCACCAACATGCCTCATGAGAAAAAAAGTATTCTATTAATAATAATTTTTTGGTTTGTACATACCATTTGATTAAACTTTATTAGCACAAGGTATTGATGATATAGATATCATGATGCCTAAAATAATGAAGTACAATATTAATAAGTTATATCATTGATAATTCTATTATTATTATCCATGAGATTAAACCATTTAAATTACCCATTTATGCATTTTATAATCATGTTATCGATAAAATGGAATGTGTTTTCAGTTATATATATTTCCATAGTAATTATTCCATATTGATTTATTATTGTTTATATTGTACAAAAATATTATTCAGAAAATGATATCACTCATTGTTTACATTATTTTTCCAAGGATCACAAAAAAATACCTTATAAATAATATAAATATGAAATAAATTTTTTGTGATATATATTTTATACGAAAATATAATATGGGAATCATGTATATGTATATTTCTATAATACAACTAATCAGTTTGGTCATACAGTGTAACATCTTTCCCCTCTTTATTGACTTGAGTCATGGTGGATTTTTTTACATGGCGTTAAGTATCATCCCTATGGTTCAGAGTATCTAAGTAAATGAAATTGGATTCTAAAATATAAGGGGACGATTATACACTTGAAAAATGAATCAAACCAACTAAAATTTCATAAAAAATACCCCAACATGATTCATTATAAAACAATAAAAATAACTTAATGTAATTAAATCTATATCAAAACCATACTATAATATAATACCACATCGAAATACTACCAATATCAAAGTATTAAGCGGATGAAAAAACCCACAAAACATAAATAATTCGAGAATAACTCTAAAGCTCCCGACATGATCCATGCTACTACACCACAATACATACTAAGTAACTTGGAGAAACACCTAAAACATTCAATATTTTTCCCTATGTCCATAAAAACAATATCTGCAATAACACCAACGTTCCAAAGTAGGGTTGAATATTGCAATACAGTAGTGTTTCCCCAAATTACTTCAATACTCATGACACTTAGATAGAACTTGTTAAAATATTTATATAAAACAATTTATATAAAACAAATATAAACTGTTTATAATAGAATATACTGTAATAGAAATATAAAATCAATTATATTAGAAAAAATAAATTCTATGGAATGTAATAAATAAATCTTTTAACCATTTACAAATTTCTATATTGGAATAACCCTTTCCAATTCAGAAATTCAAACATAGTCAACCAGAATATATTTTTTTACTATCTCTTGTGGGACTAAAGATATATATATTGTCCCTTTATGTGTGGTACTTCAAAATAAATGCCCATCACATTTAACTCCAGAATAATCAATTAAGACTACATCATGTGAAAATCATATTTTCCAAACCATTTCAATAAATCAGTATTTTATTTAAAAGAATTTTTTATGTGTCACAACTAGTTAAAAAATTTAAAATAATTATTTTTTAATCATGATTCCATTTTTCAATATTTTCGAAAAGATCCTATTTGTAAAATTCTATATACCATCAAAAAATAAATTTTCCATCATGAATTTCAATAAATGTTTACAATCAATTTCCAAAAAAATTTAATTTGAAATCATGGATTCATGTTCTATGTATAAAATATGGGTGTGATGACTCATACATGAAGAATTATGGAGGAAACATAGAACGACATGAAATCACCCTCCAAACTAGATTGAATTTTTAAAATAATAACCTTAAATATAATTCCATAATATCGATAGAGTCATATCTCATAATCAATTTTTTATAACCCCATATATTAATCAGTAATAGTCTAGACCTAATATTTTTAGAGAAGGATGAGACTATATCTATAAAAAAAATGAAAAACTACCATAATATAATACTTACCAAGTGAATATAGCTTCAAGAAACCAAAAAAATAATCTATATCACTTATGGTTCAATGGAGAAATCCTCAAAATTCATTGGTGGGAAGAAATATTGAGTTTGGAATAAAATGATAAAAAAATGGTGTTTACAGATAATCCTGAGCTTGGTCCACAATATTTTAACTAAAATTTAACTAATACATGATTATTAACACGCTTAAGATAATTGTGTGCTCACAATCTACAAACCACTTCCTCAAAGAAAAAAAATTAAATTGATGGACCACACTGTTTGTAAAATCATTCACCAACCCATGAAACAAATCTCTTTCCCAAAATTTATAGTTAAACATAGGTGGTGGCACATTTTGAGAAAACTATGAACCTAAACATGTTTCTATACATATTTTCAGGTTTCACTCGGCATGGTTTCTTATAGTGGTTTTCACAGGTTTCACAAACCGTAGTAAAACCTTTCAGACATAGAAAATGCTTGGTAACATTCCAAATGTCTTCCAAACCATCCAATACATGTCCCAAAAACTATTCATACATAAAAATCATAAATAATATTTTACTTATAATAAAATAGGGGTGTTACATTTTCCCAATCATTTGCAATTATGACCTCAAATAGAATGAAACAATCAGTTTTATGAATTATTTTTTTCCATTGCTTGAACAATTCCTTCTCCAATTCCAATGTCTCTTCCAGAATCTAAATACATTGAAACAAAACCTACAATATAATGATTCTTTTCTCATTCTATACATTCTATTAAATATCCATAATATGTACCGTGTAATGAACCAATGAGGCATCTAAATATAATTCAATTTGATCCCCTTGAATCAGAATTTCCGGATTATGCTAGTAATTTTTTCAACTAAGATATGTGAAACAAACTATAAACTACACTGCACCATGGTAGAAAAGGAAACAAAATTTCCACCCCACCAAAATATTTAATTACCTCAAATGAGTATATGTATCATGGATATAACATCCCTACATCTTGAAATGAAAATTTCTAATCCATTGAGAGACAATAAAAAAATTATCACTCACCTTGGATGATGAAAACCTTCTCTAATTATTTAGATATGATTTCTAATTAATTTGGTCCATCAACATTCATTTCCTAATCTAATGTATATTAAATTTTGTTCTTGGTAACTGGTTATTCCCACCTCTAAAGTCTCACATGTTTCCCCCAATAAATTTATAGAATGAAAAGGATGGTAATAAATTGAATAAAATAGATCCATATTTATCATGCCCTGATAATTGTCTTTATATTAGTACTCCACTAGTTATACATGCTTCTACAATGAGATCAAAATTTTATTAAACTAGCCACAACAGTTCTTCCAAATATTGTATCATCTATTGAAATTTTCCATCCATCTATGAATGATATATTGTACTCATGGTTAAAAATGTCCTATGGTTTTTCTATAAGGATTTCCAAAAATGAGACATAAATATTATATTTCATTCAGACACTATCAAAACTAGTATACATTGTCCCTCATCCACTTCTACAATATAGGGTTTATTACTATAATTAACCCTTATGATATTTTTGAATAGGGATGAAATTATCCGATTTTATGAGTTGATCCACAATCACCCAAGTGAAATCATGTTTTCATACCATTATTGGGAGACCCATAAAAAATTCCATGTATATCTTCAGTTCTTCAAAAACATGTATTGGAATAGACTGATAAATAACATCTGGTTTCTAATTCTCTATCCTAACTTGCAACAAAGTAAAATATCTACAAACAATCATGTCCCCATTCCATTCCATATAGATACACAATAAAAATTCTTTTAATTCATTATGTATATTATGTAATCTAGTATAAACAACCAATATCAAATGTTTGTAATAATGAAGAAGAAGTTCCTTACATTATATAGGTATGAAAATCTGATTTTTTAACCACAATAGTAATCTCCATTCTAGCATATTGCCTACAATTGTCTCCCCCACCATTGACATTTAACATTATAAAAATTATTATTATTCAGATTTATCCGCCTCATTAAATATCTCAACCATATGGGGAATGAATGAAATTAAAATGAAAATAGGAACTTCACCTCTGTATTCACATTCCAAGATCATATTGGTGGGAAATAACATCAGCTACCATTATAATGGAGCCTCTTTTTTATAATGAGAAAATGATTTTTTACTAAATGCATCTTCCTTTAAAATTCACTTACCAATGGTATAGATTAATTACAAGATGAAAAATAATAGATACTACATCCATCTTAATTGTCTTAGGCTCAAATAATGTTGTGAGAAAAAATGATTCCAACTCCTGTGATCCATAATAACAGTAAATTTTTTTCCAAAGAGGTAATGAATCCATGTTATCAATGCATGGTCTATAGTGACCATCTCTAAATCATGTGTTGTTTTTTATTTAAATGATACAATAATTTACATAATTTCTAAAAAAATATGGTCTCCCTGAATGAGAAAACATTCTAACCCATATCCCAACACATCACAATATAACATGTTCCGTTTTCCTGATTTCGGTAACAACAATACTATTGTTGATGTATGGAAAAAATTTATCTCATCAAAAGAAATCCTAAATATTCTTTCTCTTTAAATGGAACATTTTTGCATTAAAAATAATTCATATGTGGGGATATTCATGAAAAAACGATAATGGGGCATAAATAATTAATAGATAGACCATGAAAACATCTTATCTCAAATAAATTCATTGGTGGATGCCATATTATATTAAATTATATCTTTTTGGATTCATATAAACACCTTTTTATATAGATTACAAGGCCACCGAATCATACCTCCTATATCAAAAAATTTGAAAATGCTAATTTCGAATATAGAAGATAATCCCGAACAATTCCAAACATTGTCTCTAAATATTCTTATTTCTCATCCCTTTTCCTCGAATAAATGAATATTTCATACATAAACAAAACCCAAAAAAATATAGTGACCTCTGAAATATCAGATTCTTCATTTCTATAAATACCACAGGTGCATTTGTAAGATAGAAAGGAATTACCACACAAAATAAATGTCACTGTAAACTCTTAAAATATTTGTTTAGAATATCCACCTTTCAATCCAAATTTTTCTTATATATAGGTCACATGTTAATATTATAGAACAGTTGACAACCTCTACATTTATAGAACAAATAATCAATTTTGGATTTTTATATCTATTATATATCATATCATGCTAAATCTTATGAAAAACCAAATATTTATGAAGAGTTACTTCCAAATTTTTTTAAAAACAATATTGGTTCTTCATGTGGAGACATGTTATTCCAAATAAACCATTTTTCTTCCTACTATTCCAAAGTCACCTTCATTTTCCTTAATTATTTTTGGTCCATCCTATTATATAGAAAGGGAATATGACTGGTCCTCATAAGGATATCAATCATAAAATCTAATTATCTTGTGGGTGGGAACTGAATGAAATTTTATATAAAGAATTATTGAAACTTATCAACAACTACTAGAAAAATATTATTATTGATCTCCTTCGTCAATTCCAAATTCAATGCTTCTAACTAGTTAGTGATCTTTCAAAAATCTTATTTAGATAAACACATTTCACCTAAATTTACACTATAGTCTTCTCTAAAGAGATGCTCAATACCATCATATGTCATAAATCTATCCCATGACGTATAATAGTTAATTTTAGCCTTGAAAATTGTAAAAATATACTTATTTATGATTATATCATAGACATTTAAATCATGAACATAGATGTCCCATATCAAGGAAACCCAATTAAATGTTATAGAACATGTTCTACACATAAAGGATAGACATTATATATGATAATGTGGTGCTTTATTTTCTCACAAAAAATTATCTTATAAACATTTAAAATCATTAAATCAATATCATGGAAAGAAATAATAGAATTGGATAGACATATATTAAAAAATTCTTTTATAAGGTAAAATTAAATAATATCGTACCTCTCATTGTTGATGGTTTAATGTGATCATCCATGATGACATTCTATGCTCCATAAAATATAATTCTCATGGAACTTTATTATTTAATTACTTATTTAAATTTACCTCCTTGTGGAGTCATGGTATTCCTAGAATCACAATGGCTAGTTAGATTCTGATGATGAGAGGAATTTCTCTTCCCACATCCCATCTATGTGCATAATTTTTGAAATAGATGATAAATTTCTCGAACAGCCGAATTCAGAGCACTGTGAAAATAGAATTGGAGATGCCATATCTAGATTCCATTATGGTATTCTTTAGGTGGTTCCATAAACTCTCACAATGTATGATCCAAATAACAGAATTGAAAACATCAAATCTATCTCTTTGTTATTAGTGGAATATTTTATGATCCACCATTCTGATTATGATTCATCCCCATATATTGAAAATAAGTGTCCCTCTTCATCTTTTTCCCAACATTTGGGTTACCACCATTTCTGATTGATATCAAAATTATTCTTCAACCAGTAGCTCATGAGAAGTTCCCCTATACCACAATCACTATATTGACCATATATATATAATTAATTATACAAGTAAAATATATATTAAATTTAATCTTTTTCCACAAACCAGATTAAAAAATGCATAATGTAATGGATGAAATATAAGAAACATCCGGTGAAATATAACAACTCGGTATTTTTGGAATAAAAGTACATTTCTTTTAATATCTTATTGATATAGAAAACATATTCAATCATTATTTATTATTGTGTTTAATTGAAAGTTAATTATCATTAATTTTGATAATATAGTTGTTGAATGGTGATCACATGAGTGATAGAAATATACGGCTTTAAAAAATCATTTTGACATAGAAAAGAAGATAATGGCCTAATCCAGTAGACTCAGGCCATACAAAGTTAAATTTTACAAACTCATAAATGAGTTATCAGCACTTGGCTTCTCTCTTAACCAATCTCAATATGGGATTCAACATGATGTTTGTGAATGGAATCACCTATGTGATAAGTTCATATTAATAGAGATTACCATACAGGTGATGTTATCTGAGCCACCCCAAGAGTTTATCACTATCAAAAAATATACCATTAGGTCCGATGATAGTGTTATAAGTGGTTATTTAATAAGGTATTAGTTACTTAATGTTAGAACCATATCAATAATTAATTGTTTTATTCCATAAATTATTTTATGGGAGCAATCATTCATAAAAAAAATCATAAATTTGATAAATTGATTTTTGGGTAAAAAACAGTACCTTTGAGAAATATATGCACTTTATATTAAAATATTTTCTAATTAATAATATTATATAGAATTATTATAAATGATGATCATATCATTACTTACTCTATAAATTTTTAGGAATTCAGTTTGTTAAGAGTTGTATTTTTATATATGATAAAAAGGAATTGTATTTTTTTAATTAAATAATTTTTTAAGGATATAATGAATTCTTTAAATAAGTAATATTTTTTATAAAATATTCTTATAAAATTTATAATATTAATAATAAATGAGTATATAATATTTATGTTGTCCAATGTAATTTTTATAAGGTTTCAGAACTATTTTTGTCAAAACCTATCAATTGTCAATAAATGATGGTTTTTATTTTTAAAGTAAAAATTAAAATATTTAAAAAATTATTTAAATAACATAAATATTATTTTATTATATAGGATTTCAAAATTATCCAACGGTGAATTTTTCATATTTTTCTGAGATAATTGAATTTTTGGATAAAAATTAAAAATCCTATAAATATATAATGTTTTTTCTGACATCATAATGATCTCATAGTGGTGTAATAAAATAATATAAACGGTATATTCATCCGAAATATGTTCTAACATTTAAATAATTTTATTTAATATTTATTTGATTTATTTTATAATTTTTTAGTGGACCCTCGAAGACTTATAAAATATTTAAACATTTTAAAATGATGTCTTTGAGAGTGTGAATCACCTCCAAAAAATAAAGCCTATTTTTTTATTTTTTTGACCCCTATACTTATAAAATATTCTATACAAATCCCCTTTGGCAGAAATAATTGGTAAAAACTATGGTATTGTTTGTTGTTTTAAATAGTTTGATGTGTAGTGTCTAAAACCTCAATAATAAAGATTTTTTTCCTTTCCTATATAAACCCACCAAATTTTCCATTCATATTAAATCAAAAAATTTGGAACTCGACCACCCTATACACCATAAACCCTAGAGTTTTCCCAATGGGTCTCTAAGCTCCCAAAAATATTCTCACATGCTTTTGGAATCACACATCAATGTAAGGGATCTTACTCCCTCATATTTTATAAAATATTATTTTAATGTTATGTATTTTAATACGATGGTGGTATTGGTTATTAAATATCCTTATTACTGACCATTAGATTTTTAAATTTTTAGAACCTATTTAATCCACATTTAATCAAATTATGAACTCTTATGTACAACTGTTACCATACCGAATTTCTGTAAGGGATTTCTTCCGTTCTCATTTTAATCCATGTTTTTTTATTGAAACAACATATTACATTTACTTAAAATGTTTAGGGTATAATTTATAAAATCTTCCATAATTCCTTCATTATGTTTTAATTATTATATTCCACATTCTCCCATATTAATTTTTTTTTGTATACTTGTTACCATGCCAGAATTCCTTAAGGGAATTCACTCTTCTTATTTCCATTCAAGTATTTCACCCATATTATGTATATAAATTCTATTTCATATGTTGGTATATTATGTTCCATGATCATAATAAATCCTATTTCATTATAAATGATGAGATAGACATTTCCCTCTCATTATCCAAACATATAAATGTCAATATGACGATGTTTTTTCTGTTGAAATTGCACTGCACTTTTCCTAGCCAAAATCATCATGTAGGGAATACAATACCCATTTCTCTATCAAGGGTATTCAACTATATTCAAATATAGAAATTGAATGGTACCTACATGCATGAAATAAATATTCCTTAATTGTTGAATATCTTATGATGTAGAATGATTATATGTCATATGATCCATGTGACACACTCATGCATAAATTGAAATGTTTATAATGGTTTCTCCCTTATAGATCTCTAATGATTTGGGTTATGTTTAGTATCATGACAAACCATGTGTAATTAGTGTTTATTCATTATAATTTATATTCAATGTGGGTTTACTGATAGTCATTCATGTGAAACTACTATTTACTCATGCTTATCTATGTGTGATGATACTTGGATCATGATAATATCATGTTGTATGTTGTTTCCACAGTTCCATTTTAGGATAACCATGATATTACATGCCTTTATGTTCATATTTATCTTTTTCTACATTGATATTTCTATTTCCTAAAATTAATTTTAATCTTCCTTTTATTCCTTGTTTACTAACTTACTCGATTTTATAACTTACTCTTTTATTTTGTATGTCCTCAGGTTATCCCATGCAATGGAAAATACGATGGAATGTATTTGTCATGCAAAAGATGTTTTCAATAATGATATTATATTTTATGTCATTTTTTCATTTACTATTCCTAATCCAAAAAACATTAAACCTATTTCTCTTTTGGGGTGTATTAAGATAATTTTTATGTATAAACCATGTGTAAATGGGTAATAAATAATAGGGTTGTTATAGTTGGTGTCAATGTATTGGTTTAGTCATTATTGGTATTAGGGTTATAATACACTTGTGAAAGCCTTAAGAATAAGAATGAGTATAATAAAATAATCCCTACATATTGGTGAAAATAGATTAAGTGGTATATCAAGAATGTACAACTCGTTCAGGATTCAAACAAGTAGATGTGGCTCTGGAACAGATGTATCTAGTGGTAAAACCTCAAAGCCCAGATTTCATCAAGACTCTAATGGGAACTTGTGCAAGGAAATTGGCTTTACTGCACTCTTGGTTCGACACTCTCAGGGTATATGTATTGGTAATTTAATAATCACTGTATGAACCATTATTAAGGGTATAAAAAACCACAATAATATATTTTAGATGATTGATCATGGATAACATATATTGAAACATATAAATTTATCAGTTAAGGAGAAATTTTTAATTTATATGTTATCCTGTTAATGTCATTGGATTAGCCTTTATGTGTTAAACTTTTTAAGATATTAATCCCCAATTTTCCTATAATTCTATAAAATGGCTGATTGTATGAGGAATCAGGATAACACATGATACGGAGGGAAATTTAATGAATGTCCCATTGAGATTCCCAATCAAAGAATAGATTATGCTGGACATATCATGATTATTCTAGACAAGAGATAACAAATCACTATTAGAAATTGATAAAATGTTGAATTCAAAAGGGAATCAAGGAATATGAATATATAATATCATGAAAGTCGTTATGATAAGGTAGATAAGGTAAAGAAGACCCAATTTGTTTAGTGTAACAATTGTGGAGATAGGAACGAAGGGAAATGTATTAAAGGGACTATGATATGTTTTATGTGTGTAAAATAATGTCACAAAGTATACAGATTCCATTGAAGAATGTATAAGGTGATGGATAGAAATAAAGTTCTATCTATTTCATCTTATACAGTTCAATGTTATAAATGTAGAGTAGTCAGCCATTATCCATGACAATGATCTATTATAAGAGCTGAGAATCATGATGAGCATAAACAATCACCATGATCAAGGGAGCAGAAAATGTCATACTCTATGATGGATAACGATAATTGAATTACATGTAACCACTACATTGATGTTTTGTATGTTATAATGTATTTGAATTCATGTCCTATTTTTATATCTTTTATGTTTTCAATGACCATTGATTCTCCACCAAAACTGATGTTAAATCATTATAGAAAACCTATATAAGTGTTATATAACATGTTGATGTTTTTGGGCATGTTCTTATTAAAAATATTATGTAAAGACCCGCAAATTTCAAGGAAATTTTTTTCTTAATTTTCTTTGGAATTTTACAAGAGCGCAGCTTCAGACGGCACCTGATTCCGAGGCCCGGTGTGCCCGGAATCAATTTCCGAAGTTTGGCTCGGGTACGTTCAGTGAACGGACGAGCGGGTTTTTCTATCTTTTGAACCGGTGCCCGGAATCAAATTCTGAGGGCACCGATGAAATCGCATCGCCGGTATTTGCTTAGAAACGCCTCTTCCGGAGTTGCGTTTGCTCAGACGTGGTTTTTAAATTTTGGGGCTTTAAGTCAGAAATAAAATAAAGTTTGTGCGACAACTTTATTTTATTTCACTTAAGCTGCTTGGAAGCCACTTGAAGTCACTTAAAGGCAGCTTGAGCTGAGTTGAACTGGATAGGATGCTATCCAGAAATATCCTACCCCTTGGTAGGATATTTGTGCGGTGGGGCCCGCACGAGCCCCACCGTTTCTTTCGCTAAGTAACGCACCCGCAAAAACCCGTCAAAGTAACTGAAAAGTCAACCAACGCGTTTTCTTTAATTCTTAACAGACCATTTAATTGGGCGGTTTATTTCGTGAATTAAATGGGCTGTTTCTTTCGTGAATTAAATGGGATGTTTCACTCGTTGAATTAATTCAACGAACTGATGGGTCGTTACTTACGCTTTTGCGTTTGTTGGCATGTTTATAAAATAAGACCAACCTAAAAATCCTTTGAAAGGATTTGAGAGGATCTTTGTTTCTTCATCTCCCCGGGAAGAACACGAAGAACGCGAAGAACGCGAAGAACGCGAAGAACGCCGGCGACCGGAATTCGACGACGCACACCGAGATCTGCGACGTCGACGAGCTTTACCCGCGACGTTTTTCGGCGACGCCTCTTCTTCCGCAGCCGATCCTCGTTCGGCAACTAAGGTGAGAAACGAATTGTTTGAATTCTCCCTTTTTAATTTCAATATCAACGGATTTAAATTAATCCGTTTGATCTTGATCCGGAGATTGGCGACGCGACGCCGGATACCCCGACGACGCGACGATCTCCTTCATCCGCGACGAGCGATTCCGCGACGACCTCTCGTCCGACGACGATGACAAGGTAAGGGTTGATTTGAAATATTTGCCTTTCTCGTGATTTTATTTCTTTTAAAATAATGAACCGATCACAGATCAATTTTAAATTTATTTAAAATTGTTGATTGGTCGTTTCTTGTTTCTCCCGATGTTTATGACTAACGCGGAGGGTGCGGGTCTAACGAACAAGACCCGGCAACCCTCCGCCGATCTTCCTTTTTGTGTGGATTTGGCGGGCGACGGCAAAATCATGACGCAAGGGCCATTTGTTGATTCCACAGTGGAGGACGCGTCCCGGGAGGAACAATGGCGCAGACGGGAGGCAAAACGGGCCACCGGAGGAGTCCGCCGCGGGCGAGCCGCGGCGGCGGCGAACCGCCGGACCGTGTCCGCGGTCCGGCCACCCAGCACGCGGCCCGCGCGGGCCGCGTTTCTCCAAAGCCGCGGGTTTGACCCGCGGCAGCTCAAGCGGCCGCTCGGCCGAAGCCGAGCCGGCCGGTCCGGTCGGCCGGGCCGCGCCCAGGCCGGACCGGACCCGGCCTAGCCGGGTCGGACCGGGTCGGGCCGACCCGGTTCGGGCCGACCCGGTTCGGCCGACCCTAGGGGGGGTTCGGGCCGGGTCGCCCCGGGCCCCGGACCCCCGTTTCGGGCCCTCTTCGGTCTATCGCCCATATCTTGGGCCTGGGACCTCCGATTGATGAACCGTCAGCGGCTACGCGATACTTGGATCGAGACGGTCGTTTCGGTATATTATACTCAAGGTTTCGGAAGACTTTGGGTTCGGCCGGGTTGGTTCGTACACGAAACCAACCGGGCCCTCGGAGCGGAAACGCTCATAACTTGAGCTACGGACGTCCGAACGATGTACCGTCAGCTGTGGTAGTTTCCTCTAAGTGGGACGAAACTTTTGGCATACTCCGCCCGAGGATCGGATACAGGCGGAGTACGGTCGGGTTGGTTTTTCTCTAAAAACCAACCGGGCCCCTGGGACGAAAATGACAATAACTCTCAGACCGGGCGTCCGATTGACGCGCCGTCTGTTGCGTTGAGATCCTGTTGTCGATACGGAACTTTTGGATACATCAACTTCGGACTACGTGTCAGTTGATGTATCAGCCTCTCGGCTCGTGGAGCGGACCCTCCTAAACGAGCTCGCTATGTGCGAGAACCCTAGCGCTGGCTGTGACTTCGACGACAGAGCAGAGTTCCTCTGTGGACTGCGACGACGGCAGAGCAGAGATCCTCCGTGGACTGCGACGACGCCAGAGCAGAGATCCTCCGTGGACTGCGACGACGACAGAGCAGAGATCCTTCGTGGACTGCGGCGACGACAGAGCAGAGATCCTCAGTGGACTGCGTCGACTACTGCACTCAGTGATCCTACGTGGATCAGTGCTACAGGTTCTGTGTGAGCCCGATCCTATGTGGGTCCTTACTACCGGTTCTGTGTGAGCCACTGCCTACAGGTTCTGTGTGAGCCCGATCCTGAGTGGGTCTTTTGCGGGGGTTAGTACCTATCGATCCTTCGTGGGTCCGACGACTTAGATGGATCAGTGATCATCTCTGACGTCATCTGAAAAAGTATACCTGGTTGAGCTGAATCTTATGTTACTTTCCTTTGTGGATTGTGTTGAACTATCCTATGTGGATTTACTGTTTACTCTCCTTTGTCGATTTGAGTCTTGCTTTCCTTTGTGGATTGAGTTGTTCTTGAGCTCGTGAGCAGAGCTAGAATTGGGGACTTAGGTATATGTATGGGCATATACCTAAGTCGAGTCGGATGTTACTTCGTGATTGCATCTTTCTTTTATGCTAGATCCTTTGTGGATTTCGGGAGACCTTCGGGGGTCTCAGGGTCCTTACTGAGTAGCTTGTACTCACCCCTGCACGGGCTATGCCCGCACCTTGTTGTGTTGGTTGCAGACGACGGACAGCGCTGATCACGGTTGGGGCGTGGAGCAGGACGGTACCTGGAGGTGGACCACTGGGCGGGACGTGCTCGGAGCGGACGTGGGACCCGAGGAGCCTGGAGGCTATCTGTACCTACCCTTCAGGTGGGATTTCCAGTGGACGACACGAGGCCGCCGTCTTTTCTTCAGTTGCTGTACTTTACTTTTCAGTTGTACTTTACAGTTGGGCTTGTATTTCCGGCCCCCTTTACTTTCCGCTTGCTGACTCTGTGTGGTTGTTACTTATAAAGGCAATGCCTTCCCTGTTTACTGGGATTTTACGCCTTGGTGCTAGTCGCCAGCCCCTGGCCTATGGAAGGCGGGCTTGGGGTAGTCACGGCACGGGCCCCGAGGACGGGTCGTGACAAATTGGTATCAGAGGCGGTCGGTTCTACCGCAGACTCTGATCGTCTTTTCCTTCTATATGAAGCAATATTGTTTAGTGTATTGAGTGTGGTTATCAGTTCAGGGAGCCCAGTGTTGGTGCGGCGGCCGACGTATCCGTACACCAGGACCATGACTCCTGATTTCCGACTTAATGCATGAAAACATTGATTGCGTGTGTGTTTCAAGTTTTCTTTGTGATTACTTGTGTCAGCTCACCGGGTATACTGATCTGCTTTATGAAAGTCTCAAGTTTTCCTTGTGATTACTTGTGCCAGCTCACCAGGTATACTGTTCTAACTGTGGTGCTCTTGTTCTCCTTTTCAGGATGGCCCCGCGACGACAGCCAGCTAGGGTTCTGAGTGTAGGGCGCGACGGCAGCCCACCGAGCGACGAGGCCTCGGTGCAGGGTCCTTTGCCAGCAGTGGCACCGGCGGTAGCTTTACCCGCCGAGCCACCGATGCTGCCAGTACCAGACGCTGACGATGTATGTCGCCTTAGGGCACTGCATGTGTTTCAGAGCCAGCGACCACCCAGGTTTCGCGGTGAGGCGGACCCCCAGGCCGCCGAGGACTGGCTAGAGGCGGTGGTACGGATCTTTAGGCTAGTGAGGACACCAGCGGATCTCATGGTGATTCTCGCAGCGAGCCTCCTTCAGGCGGCGGCAGGAAGATGGTGGAGCTTGATGCTCCAGGTTCACGATGAGGCATCCTTGCTCTGGACGGACTTCGAGAGCCTCTTCCGCTCTGAGTTCGTCCCGGCCACCCTCCGAGCGGTGCGCATCCAGGAGCTTCTCCAGCTGCGCCCGGGCAGCATGACGGTCGCTCAGTATGTGGCGAGGTTCACTGACCTATCTCGCTACTCGACCGACATGGTACGAGACCCCTTCTTCCGGGCCCGGACCTTCGAGCAGGGCTTGCGACAGGAGATTCGGGCGTCGCTGATCTCCCTCAGCATTCCGACCCAGGCGGGAGTGCTGGAGCGAGCCCTCCTGATCGAGAGCTTCCTGGCAGAGCCTTCTTCAGCGGCGAGACCTAGCGCAGGGCGGCAGGTAGCTGAGTCTTCGGCAGTAGGTAGCCGACGGATGACTCTCGGGTCCAGGCCGACCAGACCCCCACGCGGACGGCCTCAGGACACCGGCTCAGCGGTGCGGTGCACACAACGGAGTGCCAGCCTTCCGAGAGGCAGGCTGTGCTACTCCTGCGGCGGGCAGGGTCACATGGCTCATGACTGCCTGACCCGCCGATTAGAGGAGCAGCAGACGGTGGAGGGGCCACCCAGGCAGAGGCAGAGGGTCGACCGTGGCGGTCCGCAGGGAGGAGGCGGACGAGGCAGAGGAGCTGGCCGAGCAGCGGGTGGTGGGCGACGCTTCCAGGCTCTACCCCCACCACCACCAGGAGGGCCACCTCGACCACATGGAGCTGGCGGGCAGGGACAGGCCCGGCTCCAGGCAGTGGAGGCCTACGACCCCGACTTGCCGGAGATGATTCGAGGTACGATCTGTGTCTATTCCACCCTTGCTGCAGTACTAATAGACACAGGAGCGAGTCACTCTATCATAGCCTCTGCCCTTGTTCGGAGCTCGGAGATTCCGACTGAGCCGTTGGCTCGATCCTTACGGCTAGAGACTCCTACGGGAGCAGACTCGACGATTACGCACTGGTGCCGGCAGTGTGAGCTCACTCGAGGAGGCGAGAGCTTCGGCTGGGATCTCCTTGTAGCGGCGTCGATGCCTTATGACGTCATCTTGGGCATGGATTGGCTATCCACGGTTCATGCCCAGATCGACTGTTTTAGGCGCAAGGTGCGATGTGTTCGCACCGACGGGAGCAGGTTTACCATCACCGGCGAGAAGGGAACCTTTGCAGCACAGGATGGACTTCCGCGGAGGAGAGTGCATCCCATCTCTCATCAGTTGGCTAGCCTCATCCTAGGAGCAGTGGACGTGCGGAGTCCAGTTTTTCCTGCAGTGGTGGACCAGTACGTGGACGTCTTTCCCGACGACGTTCCAGGGCTACCTCCTCATAGAGAGGTAGACTTTTACATTGACTTGTACCCCGGGAAAGCCCTGATATCTACTCCAGAATATCGGATGGCCCCCGCCGAGCTTCGGGAGCTGCGGGTACAGTTGGAGGACTTGCAGAGCAATGGGTTTATCCGACCCAGTGTTTCACCCTGGGCTTCCCCGATTTTGTTCGCCAAGAAGGCGGACGGGAGCTTGCGACTATGTGTCGACTATCGTCGCCTGAACCAGGTGACAGTGAGGAACAAGTATCCGCTGCCAAGGATTGATGACCTCTTCGATCAGCTCAAGGGAGCGCGGTGGTTCTCGAAGATAGACCTCCGGTCAGGCTATCATCAGCTCAGAGTTCGAGACGAGGACGTGCAGAAGATGGCCTTCAGGTGTCGGTATGGCCATTATGAGTTCTTGGTTATGCCATTCGGCGTAACCAATGCTCCAGCAGTGTTCATGAGCCTCATGACCAGGATCTTCCAGCCATACCTCGACCGATTTGTCGTGGTCATCATTGACGACATTTTGGTGTACTCGACGACTGAGGAGGAGCATGCCTACCACCTGCGAGTTGTGCTAGACACACTCCGAGAGCACCAGATTTATGGCAAGCTCTCAAAATGCCAGTTCTGGTTACGTGAGGTCCATTTCTTGGGGCACGTCATTTCTGAGGCGGGAGTTGCAGTGGATCCCGCGAAGATCGAGGCAGTGCTAGCTTGGGAGCCACCCAGGAGCGTGACTGAGGTGCGGAGCTTCTTGGGCCTAGCGGGATACTATCGGAGATTCGTGCCAGACTTCTCCAGAGTTGTGGAACCACTCTCAGCTTTGACAAAGAAGGGGAAACCCTTCGTGTGGTCAGACAGATGTTAGCAGAGCTTCCAGGAGCTGAGGCAGAGGTTGACCAGCGCACCTATCTTGAGGTTGCCTGAGGAGGGAGTTGGATACGTAGTTTACTGCGATGCATCAGGGACTGGACTCGGATGCGTCCTGATGCAGGAGCGGGCCGTGATCGCCTAAGGATCACGTCAGTTGAAGCCGCATGAGCAGAACTACGCCACTCATGACCTGGAGTTGGCAGCAGTGGTCTTCGTTCTGAAGACTTGGCGGCACTACCTGATGGGCGAGCGCTTCACAGTCTTTTCTGACCACCAGAGTCTCGGGTATATCTTCTCTCAGAAGGACCTGAACCTGAGACAGCGGAGATGGCTTGAGTTCCTCCAGGACTATGACTTTGAGATAGTCTATACTCCTGGGAAGGGGAACGTGGTAGCCGATGCCCTCACCAGGAGGACGGGCATTCAGCTACTTGAGGAGGCGACGGAGCAGCTAGCCTCCTTACAGATATCCTTCGTGGATAGAGACGGAGCAGCCTTTCTTCAGTCTCTCACAGTCTCTCCTCCACTTCTACAGCGGGTCAGAGAGGCTCAGCGTGAGGACGCTGACTGTGAGACCGGGCGTGCACTGATATCCTCAGGTCAGGCGCCTGATGGTTTCTCCCTTGGAGCAGAGCACGACATCCTTTACAGAGGACGTACCTTCGTACCAGTTGCTTTACGAGAGGAGGTGTTGAGAGAGTTTCACACTTCTCCCTTGGCGGTGCATCCCGGAGTGGCGAAGATGTACCAGGATCTCAGACGACAGCACTGGTGGCCGGGCATGAAGAAAGCTGTGGCAGAGTTCGTTTCACGATGCCTCACCTGCCAGCAGGTGAAGGCAGAGCATCAGGTACCAGCAGGCTTGGTACAGCCCTTGGAGGTCCCGGAGTGGAAGTGGGATGGCATATCTATGGACTTCGTGACTGGACTTCCACGCACTTCCAGAGGTCACGACTCCATTTGGGTGATTGTCGACCGACTCACCAAGTCGGCACACTTCTTACCCATCAGAGAGCAGGGCTCAGTGGAGAGCTTGGGACGTCTTTACGTCCAGGAGATCGTACGGCTTCACGGTGTGCCATCGTCTATCGTCTCCGATCGAGATGCTCGTTTCACTTCCCGACTTTGGAAGGGGTTGCAGGAGGCGTTCGGGAAGCGGCTCTATCTGAGCACAGCCTTCCACCCTCAGACGGATGGTCAGACGGAGAGGACCATACAGACACTCGAGGACATGCTCCGTGCATGTGTTCTCGACTTTGGTCGCAGCTGGGAGGACCGCCTACCCTTGGTGGAGTTCTCGTATAACAACAGCTACCACTCCACCATCGGGATGGCACCATACGAGGCGTTGTACGGCAGACCCTGCAGATCACCGTTGTGCTGGACAGACCCTGGGGAGTCAGCACTCGTGGGACCAGAGATGGTCCGAGCCACGACAGAGAAGGTCCAGATCATCCAGGAGAGGATGAGGACAGCTCAGAGCCGGCAGAAGTCATATGCTGATAGGAGGCGGAGGCCACTAGAGTTCGAGGATGGCGACCACGTCTTTTTGCGTGTCTCACCTCGACGTGGTTTACGGAGATTTGGCCGAGACGGAAAGTTGTCTCCACGCTTCATCGGGCCTTTCCAGGTCCTCAGCAGGATAGGAGAGGTGGCTTATCGCCTGGCTCTACCACCTCAGTTGCACCGGGTGCACGACGTCTTCCACGTGTCTCAGCTGAGGAGATACGTGCACGACCTGACGCACATCATCGACTTTGGGGAGCTGGACGTGGACGATGGGGCGACTTTTGCGGAGGTCCCAGTGGAGATCGGGGATCGACAGGAGTGGGTCCTACGTGGGCGGTCGATTCCTCTTGTGCGCGTCAGATGGCAGCACGGGAACCTCCAGGAGAGCACTTGGGAGCGGGAGGCTCAAATGCGTGCTCAGTACCCCCATTTGTTCCCCTAGTTTATGATGTATCTTTACGGGGACGTAAAGCCCTGAGGTGGGAGTAATGTAAAGACCCGCAAATTTCAAGGAAATTTTTTTCTTAATTTTCTTTGGAATTTTACAAGAGCGCAGCTTCAGACGGCACCTGATTCCGAGGCCCGGTGTGCCCGGAATCAATTTCCGAAGTTTGGCTCGGGTACGTTCAGTGAACGGACGAGCGGGTCTTTCTATCTTTTGAACCGGTGCCCGGAATCAAATTCTGAGGGCACCGATGAAATCGCAGCGCCGGTATTTGCTTAGAATCGCCTCTTCCGGAGTTGCGTTTGCTCAGACGTGGTTTTTAAATTTTGGGGCTTTAAGTCAGAAATAAAATAAAGTTTGTGCGACAACTTTATTTTATTTCACTTAAGCTGCTTGGAAGCCACTTGAAGTCACTTAAAGGCGGCTTGAGCTGAGTTGAACTGGATAGGATGCTATCCAGAAATATCCTACCCCTTGGTAGGATATTTGTGCGGTGGGGCCCGCACGAGCCCCGCCGTTTCTTTCGCTAAGTAACGCACCCGCAAAAACCCGTCAAAGTAACTGAAAAGTCAACCGACGCGTTTTCTTTAATTCATAACAGACCATTTAATTGGGCGGTTTATTTCGTGAATTAAATGGGCTGTTTCTTTCGTGAATTAAATGGGCTGTTTCGCTCGTTGAATTAATTCAACGAACTGATGGGTCGTTACTTACGCTTTTGCGTTTGTTGGCATGTTTATAAAATAAGACCAACCTAAAAATCCTTTGAAAGGATTTGAGAGGATCTTTGTTTCTTCATCTCCCCGCGAAGAACACGAAGAACGCGAAGAACGCGAAGAACGCGAAGAACGTCGGCGACCGGAATTCGACGACGCACACCGAGATCTGCGACGTCGACGAGCTTTACCCGCGACGTTCTTCGGCGACGCCTCTTCTTCCGCAGCCGATCCTCGTTCGGCAACTAAGGTGAGAAACGAATCGTTTGAATTCTCCCTTTTTAATTTCAATATCAACGGATTTAAATTAATCCGTTTGATCTTGATCCGGAGATTGGCGACGCGACGCCGGATACCGCGACGACGCGACGATCTCCTTCATCCGTGACGAGCGATTCCGCGACGACCTCTCGTCCGACGACGACGACAAGGTAAGGGTTGATTTGAAATATTTTCCTTTCTCGTGATTTTATTTCTTTTAAAATAAGGAACCGATAACAGATCAATTTTAAATTTATTTAAAATTGTTGATTGGTCGTTTCTTGGTTCTCCCGATGTTTATGACTAACGCGGAGGGTGCGGGTCTAACGAACAAGACCCGACAACCCTCCGCCGATCTTCCTTTTTGTGCGGATTTGGCGGGCGACGGCAAAAGCATGACGCAAGGGCCATTTGTTGATTCCGCAGTGGAGGACGCGTCCCGGGAGGAACAATGGCGCAGACGGGAGGCAAAACGGGCCACCAGAGCAACTCCGGCGGCCCGCGGAAGGTGGCGGTGGCGCGGGTCGCCGGCGACCGGAGGCGGCGGCGCCCGGCGCGCCGCCGGAGGAGTCTGCCGCGGCCGAGCCGCGGCGGCGGCGAACCGCCGGACCGCGTCCGCGGTCCGGCCACCCAGCACGCGGCCCGCGCGGGCCGCGTTTCTCCAAAGCCGCGGGTTTGACCCGCGACGGCTCAAGCGGCAGCTCGGCCGAAGCCGAGTCGGCCGGTCCGGTCGGCCGGGCCGCGCCCAGGCCGGACCGGACCCGGCCTAGCCGGGTCGGACCGGGTCGGGCCGACCCGGTTCGGGCCGCCCGGTTCGGCCGACCCAAGGGGGGGTTCGGGCCGGGTCGCCCCGGGCCCAGGACCCCCGTTTCGGGCCCTCTTCGGTCTTTCGCCCATATCTTTGGCCTGGGACCTCCGATTGACGAACCGTCAGCGGATACAGGATCCTTGGATCGAGACGGTCGTTTCGGTATATTATACTCAAGGTTTCGGAAGACTTTGGGTTCGGCCGGGTTGGTTCGTACACGAAACCAACCGGGCCCTCGGAGCGGAAACACTCATAACTTGAGCTACGGACGTCCGAACGACGTACCGTCAGCTGTGGTAGTTTCCTCTAAGTGGGACGGAACTTTTGGCATACTCCGCCCGAGGATCGGATACAGGCGGAGTACGGTCGGGTTGGATTTCCTCTAAAAACCAACCGGGCCCCTGGGACGAAAATGCCAATAACTCTCAGACCGGGCGTCCGATTGACGCGCCGTCTGTTGCGTTGAGATCCTGTTGTCGATACGGAACTTTTGGATACATAAACTTCGGACTACGTGTCAGTTGATGTATCCGCCTCTCGGCTCGTGGAGCGGACCCTCCTAAACGAGCTCGCTATGTGCGGGAACCCTAGCGCTGGCTGTGACTTCGACGACAGAGAAGAGATCCTCCGTGGACTGCGACGACGGCAGAGCAGAGATCCTCCGTGGACTGCGACGACGACAGAGCAGAGATCCTCCGTGGACTGCGACGACGACAGAGCAGAGATCCTTCGTGGACTGCGGCGACGACAGAGCAGAGATCCTCAGTGGACTGCGTCGACTACTGCACTCAGCGATCCTACATGGATCAGTGCTACAGGTTCTGTGTGAGCCTGATCCTATGTGGGTCCTTACTACCGGTTCTGTGTGAGCCACTGCCTACAGGTTCTGTGTGAGCCCGATCCCGAGTGGGTCTTTTGCGGGGGTTAGTACCTATCGATCCTTCGTGGGTCCGACGACTTAGATGGATCAGTGATCATCTCTGACGTCATCTGAAAAAGTATACCTGGTTGAGCTGAATCTTATGTTACTTTCCTTTGTGGATTGTGTTGAACTATCCTATGTGGATTTACTGTTTACTCTCCTTTGTGGATTTGAGTCTTGCTTTCCTTTGTGGATTGAGTTGTTCTTGAGCTCGTGAGCAGAGCTAGAATTGGGGACTTAGGTATATATATGGGCATATACCTAAGTCGAGTCGGATGTTACTTCGTGATTGCATCTTTCTTTTATGCTATATCCTTTGTGGATTTCGGGAGACCTTCGGGGGTCTCGGGGTCCTTACTGAGTAGCTTGTACTCACCCCTGCACGGGCTATGCCCGCACCTTGTTGTGTTGGTTGCAGACGACGGACAGCGCTGATCACGGTTGGGGCGTGGAGCAGGACGGTACCTGGAGGTGGACCACTGGGCGGGACGTGCTCGGAGCGGACGTGGGACCCGAGGAGCCTGGAGGCTATCTGTACCTACCCTTCAGGTGGGATTGCCAGTGGAAGACACGAGGCCGCCGTCTTTTCTTCAGTTGCTGTACTTTACTTTTCAGTTGTACTTTACAGTTGGGCTTGTATTTCCGGCCCCCTTTACTTTCCGCTTGCTGACTCTGTGTGGTTGTTACTTATAAAGGCAATGCCTTCCCTGTTTACTGGGATTTTACGCCTTGGTGCTAGTCGCCAGCCCCTGGCCTATGGAAGGCGGGCTTGGGGTAGTCACGGCACGGGCCCCGAGGACGGGTCGTGACATATTATAAGTATCCATATTATGTAATTTTGGGGAAAATGACAATGAAATTTACTACTCCTCAAGGAAGATGAAAATTAATGAGCAAAACTATCCCACGAATGATTTATAATTGTTATATGTGATCATTTTTTTGATAATAAAAAAGAATTATATCTTTGGGGGAAGAGTGTGAAATTTATACAGATCGAAAAAGGCTCAAATATATATTCACATACAAATAGGTGGACATGAGAAAACGGAGATGGTTAGAGATCATCAAAGACTATAAATACTCAATCCATTACCACCCTTGGAATGTGAAGAAGGTAGAAGATTCTCTATGTATAAAGGTTCGAAATATTCTACCATTGATGGGAATTTAAAGGGATCTAATCTAAATAGATTTATTGAAGACGTTCATGTAACTCATAATGATGTGGATATCATAAATCATTTCACAAATTACTTCTCAACCATATCTTTTGGAATGATTAAAGGATGAAAAAAACGATGATGTGAGAATTCAAATGAAATTATAAAAGATCATTAAAGGTAAATCCTTGGAGTTAAATGTTAGTGAAGAAAGAATTGTGATATTTTGGTCTATACTACGTGTTCCATCAAACCCAATGATAAAGAAATTACTTTTGGAGGATTCAAATAGTTCGAATATTTCCATTAACCTATGAAACACAAAGATGAATCATGATTTTTGAGAGAATTGTTGGTGGGATAACCCAAAGAAAATCACTGAATATACATCAAATTGCCTTGTTTATAAAAAATTGAAGGCCACGTGGAAAACTTCTTTTGGGATGATGCAACCATTACCCATAAAAACATGTAAATGTGAGAACCACACCATGGAGTTTGTCACTGGACTTCCGAATACATCCAAAGAAAAAATTGATATTTGGGTTTTTGTGGATCGTCTTATAATGAATGCACACATCACTGTGATTCAATATAACTTATCATTGGATAAAATCACCCAAATACAGATTAGAGAAGTAGTAAGCATGTATGGTGTACCACTAATTACTGTATATGATTGAGATCCATGATTCACATATATGTTTTGGAAGAGTCTCCAACATGATCTGAATATTGAGCTAAACTTTATTATGGATTATCATCCTCAAACTGATTTCCATTATTAGAGGACTATCAAAATGTAACACCCCAAGATTTCAAAGTGTGTTATTTCTTCAAAATAATTTAATAACTTGCAGTACACACAACACCGAGTTCAATTGCACCATGACTTACCAAAAAAAAGCCATTAAAAGAGGTCATGAATAGTATTAACTAAATTTTAAACTTTATATAATCCTTATAATTTTAGAATCCATATTATGTGTTTCTTAGTCATAATGCAAGAACAGATTCATTTTCAGTATTGCACTTTTATCAAATTTTGATAGTGAAACCTTTTTAAATACAATATTTTAAACTTTTTGACTAAATGGAGACATCAAAAAATTTAAAATGAAACATCCCAAGCTTCCACGTTACAATTTCCTTTGAATAAAACAGTAGCGGGTGTTGTACGCAACTTCGAGTTCTAACACACCGTAACCAATCAAACTAGCCGTTATGAATAGTAATACCTACTTTTTGAAATTATATATATTTTATATTTGAAAATGGACTTCATTTTTGGATTCGTAATATCGAATTTAGCCTAAGGTGAAATTTTGGTACATTTCGGATAACTTTCATATTTTGATGAATAGTGGAAATTACTAAATTTTAATTAAAAACAACTTTTTTAATCAAAATAATTAATAGTGATAAATTATGAATTTGAGTGGTTTTAAAGTATATTTAGAATATATTTTTACCATTTAATATAATGTTGGTCATTGGACATAATTTTACAATTAAACCGAACATAAACGAGTGTCAATCTTTTGATAGTTATTATCTCTTAAAAACACGCTTTTTGTTTTGACAGCGGGAATTAATTTTAAATTAATTTCTGCCACTTATGTGTTTTGAATTTAGGAAAATGGATTCCATATTTGGAATCAGGATGTTCAAATTGTGTAAATAGGTAACTTTTATTTTTAGTCATTTTGAATAATTACTGCGGTAAATATTTTATTTACCATGGTTAAGGGTAAATCCGGTAAATAAGGGTTAAAAAATAATATTATAATAATACTAAATTACCCTAAAACGTGTCCTAACCTTATTGGTGGACACATACCCGACCATGGGCATCCTTGGGTCAATTTGGGGACCCCTTGGAGCCACTTGTATGTGGTAGGGACACATTATATTAATAAAGTTAAAATAAAAATAAAAATGGCATAAGCTTACATCTTTTAGAAGAACAATTTTTACATAGGGTTATACATGTTGGATTTTCGATTATAAATATTCATTAGAAATCTAAAAAGATTTCCTACATGATGATATTTTATTTATAATTTTTAGACATCAGATAAGTTAAATTATTAATGACACAATAATGATGCAATGTTTACCTCATTAATAAATCATTGAAATAAATAATACTATAATGATTAAAATATTATCTAAAACCTGTCCAATTCTTATTGGTTGATGTTATTTAGAATATGAGTCATCTTATCTTCGACCTAAATGATTTTTGGACCATTATAAACCGAATATAATTATATTATAAAGTAATACTTTCACTCTTTCCTAAAGAGCCACTCCTCTCCCTTATAAAAGGAGACCACTTCTACTCATTCCTCACACCTCTCAAGCCATTTCGCTCGTCCAAACTCTGCCCAACTAAGCTCCCCACATCCCTCTCCTACTCCTTGAAGCTTCCCCTTAGGCAGAAAGCATTTCAACAAGTCCTTTGGTTCCAACCAAAGTGAGTTACCTAAATTAAAGGTAAGGATTTCTCTTAAATTATTTTCATTTATTTTGTTTCTTCAACTCCCAAACTCTTTTTATTTCCTTTCTTTTGTAACAACACCAGTATCCTCAATATACTAGGATGTTGTTATAAGAAGGATTAAAACTACACATACACAAAACTCCATCTAATGGATGATGAACATAATGTTTCTGTGGATGGCAAACTAACGCCTCACGAAACGATGATTGTTCAAATACATCTTACCGCCTCTCATGGTGGCAATTATGATGGAACTGTAATTAAATATGATATTAATGATATATATTTTATATATAAGATTCTGTAATTCCATTTTATTTCATACCATTATTCGTTTCATGTTGTATATACATACGATAATTTCATTTGAGGAAGTGCGGACTACCGCCCCCTTAAAATGATATGACTCGTTCATACCACACATGGAACGTATAAAGGATGGTGTTAATGAACTTAAGTAACATATATAAAATATTATATTATACTGGAATAGTAATATACCAATGTATCATTTGGATTCGATTCTTTTAAAATAAAAATTAAATGGAAGTAGCGTTCGTGCGTACGTACGGACTACCGTCTCCACGAACGCGATGAGATTCATTCTCCATCGTATCCATTCAAGTATAATTATCATTTAATGATTTAAAAATGATTTTTAAGGAATTGATATCATTATGGATATGAATAAGATACAACAAACATGACTTATGTAACAAAACATATAAAGAAAATGAGTAAGTTAACTCCCGAAACGACGATAATTCTAAGATATTATTAACAAATCAATGTTAAAAGATCATATATGATATCATATTATTATATATGATTCTTGTATAATTTAATAACAACTATTTCACCATTATACAGGAGGTTATCCTACCCCAACCAAGGAAAAGTACAGGGTAAGGGTTTACTTTACAATCTCTTCATTATCCGAGGTTGTTTATACGTAATAATCTACTGGGATCTCTTTATCATCCACATCCATGTTTCTTAAAAATATATTTCAAAACATTTTTACTATTTACTATAATATGAGTTAAAGTCATTTATACCCTTTTTGACTTTTATAAGTGGTTTATAAAGGAATCTTTTGATCGTTTTCAAAACAAGGTCCTTTTAACCTTTTTGACAGAATTAAGGTAAGAATGTTTTTTTTAACTTATACGACGGGTGCAGCTATTTTCCGCCGTTATAAAATCTTCAAAGCTTCCCTTACAAGATTATAAGAATATTTTCAAAGAAAATGTTTTATTTTATATGGATCTTAAATGATTTCAAAATAAAAGGAGATATTTCTTTTAAAAGAATTTTGATTTCATCTATGTCAACATCCTTTGATGGATTTTAAGATTATTTGAAGTTGATTTATTATGATACAAAACTTCTATATTGTTTTGAAGGTTTTGTGATATGTTTGACTGTGGATGTGCTATTTTTATACCATTCATAGTTTATGGTGAAAGTATTGACATTTCGTATGCTAGTTCCAATAAGAATGTTTATGTTATATTTCAATCTTTACTTCATATGAATGTGTTGGACAAGTATGTTCCAGGTTGGGGACTGGTAAAAGTAAGCCCTCCGGGTTGGTGTCCGGTTATTAGAGGCACTCCGGGTTGGTGTCCGGTTATTAGAGGCACTCCGGGTTGGTGTCCGGTTATTAGAGGAACTCCGGGTTGGTGTCCGGTTATTAGAGGCACTCCGGGTTGGGTTCTGGTTACAGTTAGCCCCAAGGTCTTGGGACGAGGCCTTGAAAAGTAATTAAAGTTTAGAATTATGCATTCCAACATTATGAAAGTGGTTATTGATTTTTTCATGTGATTATTCGATTAGTAGAATATCCATGTGAATAAGTAAATGGCATTATTTCATTTTATTTATGTCATACCATGTTGAAAGTTCATATTTAAAAGGCTTTTGTTTTAGTTATACATTGCCTTAAATGTTTATTCTTATTTATGAAAGTTCCCGCTATATTGTTATCCTTACTGGGCATTTGGGATCACCCCTTTTCTATGTTTTATTTTTCCCAGGATGTGAAGAAGTAAGTTATGAATGACCTGCTGGAATTTTATGAGGGGTTAATAGTGTGGATTGTGGAAACATTGTGTTGTTGTAGTAGTTTTTCATTTTATGATGTAATGTAAAACTTATGAATATATCTAGTGTTTCCAAGGCTACTAAACCAATCGGTCTTTGGAGATTTGATCTTTCTTGTGATCATGCCAATGTTATGTAACAATGCACCGACTCTGGGTAACTAGGGTCGGGGCGTTACAGTTGGTATCAGAGGAAGTTTAGTACAAACCTTGGAAGCTAGATTTAGATAAACTCTGATTAGAGAACGTAGACCTAAGATGAACTTTGAGGATTAGTATAGAAGAACTTCCTAGAATTTTGGTATTGTAGAGATTTTGTGAGTTTTCCGAGCAATACATCCCTGTCTGGATACGAGCAGGTAGAGGCGGCTCTGGCACAGATGTACCTAGGGGTAAAACCCGAAAACACCGCTTTGAGCTAGACATGAACGGGAACTGGTGCACGACAACGGGCCTTGTTGCACTCTTGGTTACAACACTCCCGGGGGATATGCTTCGGATAACTCTCATTTTCTTTACAAATCATTTTGAAGGGATTATGAGTATATACTTCCTCAAAGAAAACATTCTTATGATTATGGATTATATCCATAAATAGTTCAATTTATGTTAAGTGTTTTATAAGTATGGGATTATGTATTTTGATTCATAAACTGATCTAGTGTATGCCATTGTTTAGAAATGGCGCCCAGTAGAAGGAATGAGAACTCCAGAAATGCACATGATCCAAAGAGAAGGAAGGATCATATCTTTCATGGTCTTAAGCTAGAATTTATAAGAGAAATAGTCTCCCATGTATTATCATCACATGAAGAAATAATATCATGTGTTGATAAGATAAGTAAAGAGTTTACTGAGTCCTATGGATTTGAAGGGAAGCAAGAGAAGAAAAGGATGGAAGAGAGAAAGATGGATAAAGGGAAGAGGGAAAAGAATAATTTTCCCATATGTGGTAACTGTGGAAAGAAACACCCTGGAACTTGCCTGAAAGGAATGGGAGTTTGTTATAAGTGTGGGGGAAAAGGGCACAAAGTACGTGACTGCAAGGGTAAGAAAATGGTTTTAAATGTACAATGCTTCATTTGCAAGGAGTTTGGACACTACTCGAACCTATGTCCCAGTCATCAGACTACGCCACAAATGATGCTATTAGATAATAATCAAGTTATGATACTACCACAAATGAAGAGGAATGATTAGAGTTCATATGTTGATTATGTCAATTGAGTGTTGTATCAACAATGTACTTGTTATAATAATTATGGAGTATATAAGGATTGTACTGCAGTACTATTTCATTAAGGATTTGAGATTATGTGGAACAAAGAAAAGTGACTCAATAGCAGGATAAATTTTTGGAAAATATATGGTTGAGTGAATGATAAACCATAATATAGTTCCGATACCGAAGTAGTGATTTTGGAATAATACATGATTGTTTTGGATAAATTATATTGGATATTCTTGACTACATTCGAACTGATTAATGATTTGTATATTCCATCATTTTTTGGGGTTTAAAACATTTTTGTATTAATGAAGTATATCCAGCTTTCTATATGGAATAAGGGAGCATGAATGTAATCAATAAGGAATATGGTAATTCAGGTTGTTTCAGTATATTAGAAGAATACAAGATGAAGGTATTCATATGCTATTACGGGGTAAAAAGGATCTACATTATGTTTACCTTTCTTATAAATGTTGGACGGTGAGTTTGGATAGAAGTATTTTGGATAGTTCTAGTTTGTATTATTTTGGATTTCCATAAAAGGACAACCCGGAGGTCGGACGACAACCCGTCGCGTCCGGCAAGGCCGCAAGACTTGAACCCGCAACCGAAGGGCGACAAGGGTGTATCACCTACCACTATCCCACGAGATGTCCTGGATTAAATAAAGTAGTTTTTTAAAAGATCTGGTAGATGAATTATAAATTCATTTATTTTGGAACCCTCTATGAATACTATAAATAGAATTTTTTTATGAGTGAATGATGAGTTTTTGGTAGAAATTTATTAAGGGATAAAACTATAATTTTAAAGTAAGTATATCTCCTTATGATCTTAGCCAATCTCATAAATAAATTCCTCATCATTAAGAAAAGGAACTTAGAACAAAAATGTTGTCCTAGATGGTACCTTAAATCATCACTAATTTATGGCTTTGGGATTGTTGGCCTTTTCATAGCCATGTTCTCTACCACTCTCCATCAGATAATTGATGGTTATATTTCTCTTCCATATCCATATTTTCCTACATGGAACCCTAGTATGTGTTATTTTCGGTAATCTTCATACTTTCCACTCTTTATTTTAAATAGAGGCCTCGTTAATTCATTTTTCGATGTGGGATTTCAACTAAGATATTTTGAAACGTCAAAAATGTGTTATCCCAATACCCTATATTTTGTTGAACCGATGGTACTTCAAATAATCATATATTGATGAGTTTAAGGACCTCAATTTTATACTTGTTTGTGATTGATGACCTCAATCACTACCTATAAATATTTACGTTTTTCCTCCGATTATATGTCTCCAATTTCCACCAATGTTCTCCTAATCGAGATCATAATTTGGTGGTGACCCTTTGATTTCTCTTTTCCTCATATTAAGACTAAATTTTAGTAACCCAATTTCCGATGTGGGTTTTCCCACAAATATATTTTCTACTTTCAACCTCTTATTTTCGAAGAACAATTTCAAATTGCGAGGACGCAATTTATTGAAGGAGGGGAGAATGTAACACCCCAAGATTTCATAGTGTGTTATTTCTTCAAAATAATGTAATAACTTGCACTACACACAACACCGAGTTCAATTGCACCATTACTTACCAAAAAAAAGCCATTAAAAGAGGTCATGAATAGTATTAACTAAATTTTAAACTGTATATAATCCTTATAATTTTAGAATCCATATTCTGAGTTTCTTAGTCATAATGCAAGAACAGATTCATTTTCAGTATTGCACTTTTATCAAATTTTGATAGTGAAACCTTTTTAAATACAATATTTTAAACTTTTTGACTAAATGGAGACATCAAAAAATTTAAAATGAAACATCCCAAGCTTCCACGGTACGCTTTCCTTTGAATAAAACAGTAGCGTGTGTTGTACGCAACTTCGAGTTCTAACACACCGTAACCAATCAAACTAGCCGTTATGAATAGTAATACCTACATTTTGAAATTATATATATTTTATATTTGAAAATGGACTTCATTTTTGGATTCGTAATATCGAATTTATCCTAAGGTGAAATTTTGGTACATTTCGGATAACTTTCATATTTTGATGAATAGTGAAAATTACTAAATTTTAATTAAAAACAACTTTTTTAATCAAAATAATTAATAGTGATAAATTATGAATTTGAGTGGTTTTAAAGTATATTTTGAATATATTTTTACCATTTAATATAATGTTGTTCATTGGACATAATTTTACAATTAAACCGAACATAAACGAGTGTCAATCTTTTGATAGTTATTATCTCTTAAAAACACGCTTTTTGTTTTGACAGCGGGAATTAATTTTAAATTAATTTCTGCCACTTGTGTGTTTTGAATTTAGGAAAATGGATTCCATATTTGGAATCAGGATGTTCAAATTGTGTAAATAGGTAACTTTTATTTTTAGTCATTTTGAATAATTACTGCGGTAAATATTTTATTTACCATGGTTAAGGGTAAATCCGGTAAATAAGGGTTAAAAAATAATATTATAATAATACTAAATTACCCTAAAACGTGTCTTAACCTTATTTGTGGACACATACCCGACCATGGGCATCCTTGGGTCAATTTGGGGACCCCTTGGAGCCACTTGTATGTGGTAGGGACACATTATATTAATAAAGTTAAAATAAAAATAAAAATGGCATAAGCTTACATCTTTTAGAAGAAGAATTTTTACATAGGGTTATAGATGTTGGATTTTAGATTATAAATATTCATTAGAAAGCTAAAAATATTTCCTACATGATGATATTTTATTTATAATTTTTAGACATCAGATAAGTTAAATTATTAATGACACAATAATGATGCAATGTTTACCTCATTAATAAATCATTGAAATAAATAATACTATAATGATTAAAATATTATCTAAAACCTGTCCAATTCTTATTGGTTGATGTTATTTAGAATATGAGTCATCTTATCTTCGATCTCAATGATTTTTGGACCATTATAAACCGAATATAATTATATTATAAAGTAATACTTTCACTCTTTCCTAAAGAGCCCCTCCTCTCCCTTATAAAAGGAGACCACTTCTACTCATTCCTCACACCTCTCAAGCCACTTGGCTCGTCCAAAATCTGCCCAAATAAGCTCCACACATCCCTATCCTCCTCCTTGAAGCTTCCCCTTAGGCAGAAATCATTCCAACAAGTCCTTTGGTTCCAACCAAAGTGAGTTACCTAAATTAAAGGTAAGGATTTCTCTTAAATTATTTTCATTTATTTTGTTTCTTCAACTCCCAAACTCTTTTTATTTCCTTTCTTTTGTAACAACACCAGTATCCTCAATATACTAGGATGTTGTTATAAGAAGGATTCAAACTACACATACACACAACTCCATCTAATGGATGATGAACATAATGTTTCTGTGGATGGCAAACTAACGCCTCACGAAACAATGATTGTTCAAATACATCTTACCGCCTCTCATGGTGGCAATTATGATGGAACTGTAATCAAATATGATATTAATGATATATATTTTATATATAAGCTTCTGTAATTCCATTTTATTTCATACCATTATTCGTTTCATGTTGTATATACATACGATAATTTCATTTGAGGAAGTGCGGACTACCGCCCCCTTAAAATGATATGACTCGTTCATACCACACATGGAACGTATAAAGGATGGTGTTAATGAACTTAAGTAACATATATAAAATATTATTTTATACTGGAATAGTAATATACCTATGTATCATTTGGATTCGATTCTTTTAAAATAAAAATTAAATGGAAGTAGCGTTCGTGCGTACGTACGGACTACCGTCTCCACGAACGCGATGAGATTCATTCTCCATCGTATCCATTAAAGTATAATTATCATTTAATGATTTAAAAATGATGTTTAAGGACTTGATATCATTCTGGATATGAATAAGATACAACAAACATGACTTATGTAACAAAACATATAAAGAAAATGAGTAAGTTAACTCCCGAAACGACGATAATTCTATGATATTATTAACAAATCAATGTTAAAAGATCATATATGATATCATATTATTATATATGATTCTTGTATAATTTAATAACAACTATTTCACCATTATACAGGAGGCTAACCTACCCCAACCAAGGAAAAGAACAAGGTAAGGGTTTACATTACAATCTCTTCATTATCCGAGGTTGTTTATACGTAATAATCTACTGGGATCTCTTTATCATCCACATCCATGTTTCTTAAAAATGTATTTCAAAACATTTTTACTATTTACTATAATATGAGTTAAATTCATTTATACCCTTTTTGACTTTTATAAGTGGTTTATAAAGGAATCTTTTGATCGTTTTCAAAACAAGGTCCTTTTAACCTTTTCGACAGAATAAAGGTAAGAATGTTTTTTTTAACTTATACGGCGGGTGCAGCTATTTTCCGCCGTTATAAAATCTTCAAAGCTTCCCTTACAATATTATAAGAATATTTTCAAAGAAAATGTTTTATTTTATATGGATCTTAAATGATTTCAAAATAAAAGGAGATATTTTTTTAAAAGAATTTTGATTTCATCTATGTCAACATCCTTTGATGGATTTTAAGATTATTTGAAGTTGATTTATTATGATACAAAACTTCTATATTGTTTTGAAGGTTTTGTGATATGTTTGACTGTGGATGTGCTATTTTTATACCATTCATAGTTTATGGTGAAAGTATTGACATTTCGTATGCTAGTTCCAATAAGAATGTTTATGTTATATTTCAATCTTTACTTCATATGAATGTGTTGGACAAGTATGTTCCAGGTTGGGGACTGGTAAAAGTAAGCCCTCCGGGTTGGTGTCCGGTTATTAGAGGCACTCCGGGTTGGTGTCCGGTTATTAGAGGCACTCCGGGTTGGGTTCCGGTTACAGTTAGCCCCAAGGTCTTGGGACGAGGCCTTGAAAAGTAATTAAAGTTTAGCATTATGCATTCCAACATTATGAAAGTGGTTATTGATTTTTGCATGTGATTATTCGATTAGTAGAATATCCATGTGAATAAGTAAATGGCATTATTTCATTTTATTTATGTCATACCATGTTGAATGTTCATATTTAAAAGGCTTTTGTTTTAGTTATACATTGCCTTAAATGTTTATTCTTATTTATGAAAGTTTCCGCTATATTGTTATCCTTACTGGGCATTTGAGCTCACCCCTTTTCTATGTTTTATTTTTCCCAGGATGTGAAGAAGTAAGTTATGAATGACCTGCAGGGATTTTATGAGGGGTTAATAGTGTGGATTGTGGAAACATTATGTTGTTGTAGTAGTTTTTCATTTTATGATGTAATGTAAAACTTATGAATATATCTAGTGTTTCCAAGGCTACTAAACCAATCGGTCTTTCGAGATTTGATCTTTCTTGTGATCATGCCAATGTTATGTAATAATGCACCGACTCTGGGTAACTGGGGTCGGGGCGTTACACAAAACACTTGAGGCCATGTTCAAATAATGCTCAATTTACATCAAAGGATGTTGGGATCAACTTTTTCATCTAGATGTGTACCCTTAAAACAATAATTTACACTCAAGAATCCAAATAGATCCTTATGATGATCATTATGAAAAGAGGTGAAGAACACCGAAATGTTGGGATGATGTTGGGGAGTGAAATTTTCAGGATCCAAAAATAGCTGAAGAAATGATGGAAAAGGATAATACCACCCAGAAACACATCAAAGGTGATCAGAGTCGAAAAAATCAATATGATAAAAAATGTATGTGTGACCTATATTTTGATGTTAAAGATAAGTATTTCCTCTACATATGATCATGGAATAGTGTTATGAGATTTGGGATGAAAGGAATGTTTATTCCTATTATATCAGCCATTTTGAGATCCTTAATTGCATTAGAGAAGTGGCCTATCATCTAACAGTCACACAAAACATGTCTCAAGTACATAATTAATAAATGTATCAATATTGAAAAATTACATACCTGACCAATCACATGATCTCAATCTAGAGGTGGTACCATTGGAAAATAACACATCCTATGAAGAGAAATTGGTGAAGATCATAGATCATAGAGAAAAAGTTCTACCTCATAGGAGGAGGCCCCTCATCATGGTGTTGTGTAGAAACCATGTGTTTGAATTAGCAATAAGAGAACCTGATAATATTTTGAGGTATACAAACCCTCATATATTATAGTTTGAGAAAAAGAAAATATCAAGGTAAAAATTTATTATGAGAGAAATGTTTTAATGACATGGTCTTTTATGAATAAAATTCCCTTTTTAAATGTCTTGTTAATATAGAAAACACATTCACACATTTTTTAATTGGAATTAAATGAATGATATTTATCATTAGAATTGAAAATATAGTAGTGGAATATTGATCATTAGAATGATATAAATATAAGGAATTAAAAAAATCGACACAGACAAACAGAATATTAGCCTTATCCAGTAGACTTAAGAAATATAAATCTCATTTGTCAGAGCATAGAAAGATGGTTACATCACTATGACTCACTATTGACCAAGGCTGAGCCAAGCATCAACACTTTATGCTTGAATGAAATTTCCTAAAAAATAAGTTCATATTAATAAATATTATCACCCAGGCAATGTTTTTCATGATGCCCCAAGAGTCTGTCACCATCGCACAGCATACCCTTAGGTCTTATGTGCGTGTTATAAGGTGTTATGTAAAAGGGTACTATTTACTTAATATGTAATCCCTTTGAATAATTAAATGTTTTATTCCATCAATTATTTTATAGGAATTGACTTTATTAAAAATGATAAATTTGATAAATGGATTTTTGGGTAAAAATTGTTCTTTTGAGTAATTTATGTATTATAATTTTAAAATATATTATTATTAATATTATTATACAAAAAATTCTTATAAATTATTAATATATCAATTCGATATCTATAAATATTTATGAAATCAATTTAATAATAGTTGTATTCCTATATTTGATAAAATAGAAAGTGTACTATTTTAAATAAAATAATTTATTTTAATGAGGTAATGAATTTTTGAAATAATTAATATTTTAGTAATATTTTATTATAAAATTATTTTTTTCAATAATAAAAAAGTATATAATGTATATGATGTCAAATGTAATTTTAATGATGCTTTGAAAATTATTTTTGTCAAAAACCATCAATTTTCAATAAATGTCCATTTTTATTTTAAAAGTGATAATTCAAATATTGAGAAAATTATTTAGTTAAAATGAATATTATTTTTCAATCATGATGTAGAAATTATACAACGATGTTTTTTTCATAATTTTGGGAGACAATTAAATTTTTGGGAAAAAATTAAATTTTGTATAAATATATAATGTGTTTAACGACATCATAATGACCCAAGAGCGATGTACTAAAATACTATAAAATATATATTATGCAAATATGTGTTTTACTTCAAAAATTATTTGATTTTAGATTTGTTTTATTATTTTTATAGTGCCTTAGTAGACCCTCCAAGACTTATGAACCATTTTATAATTATAAGATTATTTCTTTGAGAGTGTGACTCACCTCCACATAAGCTAGCCAAATATTTTAATATGCTTTCATTTTCTGTATAATATATTTTATCCCACTCCAATTTTTATGAAATCATGGGAAAAACCATGCTATGGTTTGTGGTTTTGAGTATTAACATGTGTAGTGTCCAAAACATAAATAATAATGAATTTCATGTCATTTCTTATGTAACACCACCAAATATATCATTACTCTTCACTCAAACCATTTGGATATCGACCACCCTCTTCCTTATACTCACTAGATTCCTCAAGTGGAGCCCCCAATATCCTAAGAAGAATCTTTTGAACCTTTGGGATCACACATCCATGTAATGGATCTTTACCATCCTCATTTATCACGCATTATTTCCATGTTATGTCTTTTAATAATATATTGCCATATGTTATTAAATATTCTCATTACTGGAAATTTAATTTATAAATTATTAGATCATATTTCAATATAATTTATACCTCTTATTAACCCTTACATACACATGTTTCCATGCTAATTTTTCGTAAGGGATTCCTTTATTTCTCATTTTTATCCCTGTTTCTTTATGTAGAAATACCTATATAGATTCAATTAAAAATGTCTGTTTATGATTTATCACATCCACCATACTTTAATCTGTATGTTTTAATGATTATATACCACTTTATCTCTCATTAATTATATCCATGTACACCTGTTAACATGCCTAAATTATGTAAGGTATTTCCCCCTTCCTATTTCTATTTATGTATTTCTCTGATATTGTGCATTTAAATCCAACTTAATATGTTTTGAGATTATGTTCACTTATCTATTTATTCTATATTTAATTTATAAATGATGATATACCCCTTTCACACTCATCATCCCAACTTATGAATTTTCATATGATGATATTATGCTGTAGAAAATGCACCACCATTTTCTAATACAAAATCATCATGTAGTGAAAACCATATCAATTTCTATATCAAGGGTATTTGACTTTATCTAATTATAAATATTGAATGGAACACACATGTATGTTCACCACATTCAATAAAAATGTAATAACTTATGATATTGAATGATTCCATGTAATATGATTCATGTGGAACACATATGCATGAAATGAAATGTTTATAAATGGTGTGCCTTAATAGCACTCAAATGCATTGGGTAATGTTCAATATCATGATATTCCATGTTTATCTAGGGTTTTATAACAAAAAATAATGTGAAATGAGGGATTACTCATTATAATTAATGTGAAATGAGGGTTTACTCATGCTAATCTTTGTGCGATGATTCATGGCTCATGCTAATATCATGTTGTTTGTTGTTTCTACATTTACATGTCATGATAATCATATTATTTTAGAACATTATGATTATGTTTATCTTGTTATCCATTTATATTCTTATTTCATAACATGTATTGTATTTTTCAAGTTATTCCTTGTTTACTCCCTTACTGGCCTTTATAACAAAACCTTTTCTTATGTATATCCTCAGGTTTTCTCATGCAATGCTATGTACGAAGGAATTCTATGGTCATGTAAAAGATGTTTTCAATAAAATATTGTATTTTATGTCTTTTTTTGTCATGTAATATTTTTAATCCCCACGTACACTAGACCTATCAACCTTTAAGGTTGCATTATGTTCAGGTTTATGTAATAAATCATGTGTAAATATGAAATAATGTATATGGTTGTTATTTGAAATGGGGAATAAATTTATAAATTTATCTCCTTACTCTACCATGATGAGGCTCTCTTGATTTTTTTTGAAGAAGTCTATCATTCTAGAAATCTAAATCATTTAAATATATAATCTTTTGTCTAACAATTCATTGAAATTATCACATCTAATGAATTAGTCTATATCAGCATGAATTGAGACATCCCACCATTGTAATGAAATATACTTCCGCATATATATCTATACCTTGAATTTAATCTCTACTGGTGTTCTACAAAAATAACTGACTCGATTCATCCTGGTCATCAACACCACTACCATCTCTTGTTCCAAATCACCGTGAAATATTTGTGGATTATTCTTTTGTAATTGGATTTAATTATCCACTTTCATTAGTCCATCCCTCATGTTACCTCTATCCACATCATGAAAATATTTAACTATACTCTAAACAATTTGTTAGATCACATATTTTGTAGGGGAAACCATGTTCTTAACTACCTCCTTTAGTAGGTTTCTATGACAAAAACCTGGTGCCATTTTCATTAAACACAACAAACTTCAAAAGCCTCTATCTATAAAAACTAAATGATAATCAATTTAAAAATCATCATTATCATAAATTAGAAAATTATATTCTAATGTTTAACTGTTTACACATTCAACCATTTTAGAAAACTCATCCATGTTTTTGAAAATCATTCTATTCTCAAAATACCACAATCAGATGTTTTACAAATTTCAATTTTAATCTATATTAAATGTTTTTAGAAATCACATTTTTTACTACTCATTAATTAAAATAAAATGCAATCCTAGTGGGAATTAATTTCAATAATTCATTTAATGCTCATCTAATTGGGAAACCCATGATAATGGTGTTCTAATTCAAATAACTATATCCAAAACACTTATATAGCTAAATCCATAGAAACACGATGTTATGAATTAAAGGTTTAGTTATGTCTTTATATGATCTAAATTTTATATCCTGATAATCAAAAATTGTCATATGATACCATCCTATGGAATAGAACAGAATTATTTTCATATCCAAGAGTGTGAAAATAACAACCATGTATAAGACTGAACCTAACTAATTGAAACTTTCATGTAATGAACCGAAAAATGATGATACAACTTCTAACATCACACCCATTTTCATTAGCTTGATTTAATAATGAATTTACATATAGACTTATGAAATATCCACATGATCCCAAAGAATGGATATAATGCTAAAGGATTCAATATAATTGGGGGGATATTTTCCATTTGACAAAAAACAACCAATCTAACATGAATTAAAAAATTACCATCACAAGATAAATGATAAAAATTTAAATCTTCTCAATTTAATACCTTTGATTTAAAAAAACTACAATAGAGTCACATATATGGAGACCTCTATTTTTAAAGTACAAAGTGGATGAACAACCCACAAAACTGAAAAATAAAAATATAACTATGAATATCAAAACATATTCCACGTTCAGACTCCATAATATAACTGAAGTATCATTAAGAACCACTGATGTGGTGTGCTTTATTACATTATCCTATGCATCGATAAAACATTTCAGAAAATTCATTATAGTGCCAAAGCATGATTGAGTATTAAAACTCATTAGGCTTTATCCAAATGACATTCCTACTAAATACACTATGATATAACATGTTATCAATCTTATATAAAACAACTTATATAAATAAATTATTTAAAACAACTGAAATTATTTTGAAATAGAATATAAAACAATAGCGAGAGAAAAATCGTTTCCTAAAAACAAAACCAATTTTTAATGAACGTAACCAACCAAATACTTTGACTATTTCCAAATTCCCAAATTGGAAAACCCCATTCCATTTCACATAATCATACACACACAAAGAATCAACCACACAACCATGAAGATTCCATTGATGGTGTAACATAATTTTCATAAGCCATCCCTTTTAAAGTTATACTATATGACCAAAATCTATTTCATTCAACTCGCATTTAATCAATTAATGAATCCAAGAAAACCACATTCTATCAGACATTAAAGAAATATTGTAATTGAAAATTTATTCAATTTATAAAAAATATGTAAACTTTTTAAAACCATCATTTTTAAATCTTATTTAAAATATCACGTTTTTACAAAACACACATCATTCATAATTCCATATAATATCTCCAATGATGGTTTCTATATACAAACTGAAAAATATTCAAAATAAATTTCTATTTGAACATTACATTTCAAATAATCCATTATGTTCTAAGTATAAAAGTCTATTGAATCGATATAACTTATAAATTATAGTGGAAATTAACAATTATGTAAAAATTCCCACAAAACAATGTTGAATTTACAACAGACACCTTAAGATCACATTCCCTGTCATCAACCCAACCATATATCATCATTATTAGTATAAAAACCCAAATATAAATCCACAATAGACTATATTTGTGATTTATTTATAGGAAAGAGAGTATATCTAAGACAAAAAATGAAAAAAAACTATAAATTGTCTTTATATGGGAATCATACATTAATGCACCAAGAATATCCTCTTAACTGCTTCATGTTTGACATGGATGGATTACTCATCCATGATATGGAAGATATGTCATGTTAAGGATTAAATATAGGAAGAAATTAGTGTTTAGTAATAATACTAATCCATATCCACAATTAAAGGATCTATTAATTTTACCTATTCATGGTTAGTCACATTCTTAATAAAATTTTAAGCTAACCATGCCTCGGCCTATGCCTCAAGGAGAACCTCACATGGATGGCCCAAATGGTTTTACACATCATGAAACCAATATGAAGAATATATCTATCCCAATTTGCATAGTATTTTGTCTACTGTAATATAGTTTGGCCAAACCATTCACCTAATTGTTCACCTACCTCGAATCCCATGTTTAGCATTCCATAGTGTGTTGTGTTATTTTTATAGTTCACAATAACCGTTATCATAACATTAACACTTGTAAAATCCACAAAAACATTAAAAATTTCATCCAAACCCACCCAAAAATTTCAACAACCCTATACATATCCAAAATCCCTAGAATAAAGGGTTAGTTAATTGAAAATAGGGGTGTTACATTTAGGATTAGATTTTAAGTACCTATAACAATTTAATAATATGGGGACCTTTTCTCAATTAATGGATTTTGATTTTTTATGATTAAAATGCTTTCTCATATAGAAAAAGCTTCCATATGAGTCCACCATGGTGTGTTCTGTTAAAAAATGACTATTATATAGAGAGTGACTATATAACTAAAAAATCTGTTCATTATATTATATCATGTAACACTTGATTAATTCGTTGTTCATATAAAAAATAAAATCTTTTCAAATGGGAAATTCATTTTTTATTGAATATAATTGAAAAATTATTTTTAAAATATAAAAAATCTATATTATGTATGAATTATTCCAAACGTACTAAAAATGTTTTGGATGATGTGATCTTGTTTTAAAATTATTTTCATGGAATGTAATATAAAAAATTTAACAATTTATAAATTTAAAAAAAAATTAAAAGGTTGATTATTTTTATATAAATAATAATATAAAATGCTTATAATGACTAAACTTATATGAAATATATGTGATGTATATTTTATGCCCATTGATTAAAAAAATATAAATTTATTGTATATTATTTATTTATATTAAAAATATAAAATACATTGATAATTAAAATAGTTTATATTATATGGTATTTAAATTTGTAATTTTATCATGTCAATGTGAGAATAATTTTAAATTATGTATATTAATTAATTTTATATACTATGTAAGAACAATTGTAAAATTATAAATTTTTTATAATATATCATTGCAAAGTGTACCAAATATTTCATTTCATTTATTAACTTGTGAACCATTTGGTTATTTATTTAAAATCATTTCACTATTAATATATAAACAAATTTTATATCAGAAATCATTTCAATTTGTAATTCAAATGTCTATAAACTAATTTTAATTAAATTATAATAATTTAAGTTTATTGTTTCTTGGAATGTTAATCCATTTAGTTTTATTTTGTATCTATCTTGTATTATTTTTGGGATACTAACATATGATATGATTCATTTAATGTGTGACATGTTAATATGGTTATAACATATAAAACATCTGTAATGAAAAGGGATTCACAAACCGAGGGTAGAAATAAGTATCATGGTGTGTACATGTTACATATATTTTTAAGGTTCAATTATTCATTTTTATGGGTGAATGATACTATGTGTACCAAATATAAGAGTTAAAATATTTAATGGATCCCAAAATTAATTAATACATGATGGTTATAGCTAGAAGAATGTATTCAATAGAAATATCAAGGGGTTGTTTCATCTTGGAGTTGAATTCCATGAAATAATTAACATATATAATTGGAAATAAAAATTATTGTCTTGTTTTAATATTTTTTACACTTATTTGATAAAAGAGGTTATTGTAAATGATTGTTATCAAAAATAAATTTGATTTTTTCTTGATATAGATGGTTATGATTTGATCTTATTACATAACATGATGAAAATGAGGTTATAGGTAAAATGGTTTCCATACTATCTAAAAGTGCTTATTTAGCATTATTTTTCAATAAAATGAAATATAATCCCCTATAAAATATTGGAATATTCTAAATAATAAATTACAGTATTTAGGATACTTCTCCAAACAAAAATATTATACTATGTGATATATTAAATAATAATAGTTTGTTTCAAAAAAAATCCCATGTTATGAAATTAGTTTTATTTACAAACATAAATGTATATATATATTAATACATGTTATTTAGAAGAAACTATAGTTTTCAAGAGACTATTATAAATTTATTTGAAATTATTAAAATCAAAATTATAAAAAATAAATGTTTAAACCTAAAAATCTCAAATTTAAATGCATGAAATATTTTAAAATATGTTGGGATATATCGATAATGAATGGAATTAATTTAAAGTGTTATGATCTCAATGGAAAAAAATTAAAATTAATGGTTCCATGATTATGATTTTCAACCTATGAAAATATTTCTCTAGAAAATTATTGAAATAATAACATTGGATGTCTTATATATTAATTATTGAATGCAATTTTCATTGAATAAAATATTGGAAATATAATTCCAATACAATACATAGTTTATACATTATTTATTTGAAGATATTACCGATTTATTAATTTTATTCAAAATATTTATCTAATTTTGAAACAATAATGTTGTAGGTATCATAAATATGTTTTAGGATATAAGAAAGACCCTAAAAGTGTATAAAATGCAAGGCATGACTTGTGGTATATAGAATGAGATAATATTAAATGGGTTAATGTGTATTTTGTTAAGTATTATTAAAGAAATTTAAGAACATAATATGTTTCATGTTATAAATAGATAGTCTACAAATTACCGTTATTTCAAAGAGATTTTATATATTGATCAATTGCAATTATATATGACCCATAAATGTATAAATTTTGAGTTATTCTAATATGTAGTTATTCGTTGTGTATTTTTGGTTCTAAAAAATGTTATATTTCATAAATATTGAATTTTTTATAAATGGGTTATTATTTTCAATTTTATACCCAAATATTTTATCTTAGAATAAAAAACCATGAAATATTTATTTGTTGAAAATTTCCATTTTCCAATCATCAGGCAAAGCTAATCTATCGGTGATTCGATAGGTTTTCAATGATTTCATTAGTTAATCATTTCAATGATGTTATTTCCCATCAATTTGATGAATATGAAATATAAACCCTAAATTAAGATATACCATGAAATTTTATACCAATTTTTAATTTTGTTATAAGTGATTTTCATGGCTATATAGAAGTTGAGTATATGATGTGATCATCTATTTGGGTGGAAGACATGATATGTGTTCATCTATTTGGTCATCATATGCATAGTTATTCAATAAAATATTTTTATGATATATTTAAATTGAATAATTCATATAACATTGTCTCATAATTTATTAAACAATGATATAACATAATTTTTCATTCATATTATTGAAACAACATGTGAAAAATATAATTGAAAAACGTGTTTTTGAAAGGGATCATTCAAGATTTATTAATATCATGTTCATAATTTCCACTATGAAACAGGATACACATTTATTTTATTTAAATATTAGGTATTTGTAATTTTTATTAAACATGTAATGGAATGTGATGTCCTACATATTTATTATGTATGTGATGGGGTTTTATTATAATGTATTTGTCTTAATATGGAGTGGTATACTAATAATTTATAAGAGTATTTTTATATGAAATTATCAATAGATTTTAAATTTAATTTAAATATAATTTAATATGTGGTGAAAATATAAGATATATTTTCTAAAATTCAATTTTGTAATATATTGAAATGTTGTTTTGAATAATGTTTTGTATATTTCTACATCTGATGTAAACATATGAGAATATATGGTATAATTATTAGTTATTATACTGAGTATGATATTATTATAAATGTTCACTAAACACATTAATAGAGTTTAGCTATTCATTGAACATTATGTGTTATACTAGGTTAAACTATTCCAATTATAATATCTATATGTTGTATTGCTATGCATGGAATGTTTTTATGTAATGTGATAATTTATTGAAAAAAATTTGTATCCTACCCTTTGATATCATGATTGTTTAATTATTATGTTATAATAATTTAACATCTGAAATTATTAAAAAAATAGATTAAATATTAAATAATTAATCAATGTGATGGTATTTTATAAATGATTTTATGAGAAGATTCATTTATGATTGGACATTTGAGACTATTTTTGATTCCACAGAGCTTCCATGTATCGTTTATATTAATTGATGTATATTCTATGATATTTAAAATCTATTTTGAAAGTCATTATGTTTTAATGATAATTGAAACAATATTTCTTTATCACTCATTATCTTTATCATTAACCTATAGGTCTAGAAATATATGGGGGAAATAAATATTCATCTTATATTTGTAAATATTCCCATAACTCATGGATATCATATGAAAAATGATATTATTGGATTCATTTTTGTTATCAATATTAAACATGTTTGAGGGATCATGGATATATTTTAATCATTAGAGAAGATGTATATTGTTAATTATTTAAATATTTAGTCTAATATTAGTAGAAGGTCATATGGATAAAATACATTGTGGTTAATAATTTCTTCTATACAAAGATAAATTTTATCCTCTATATCGACCATAACTCACATGACAACCTCTAAAAGGAATTGTGGGGTAAATTGGTATAATGGTTTTAGTTTGGAAATGTCTAATTCATTATAATTTATAAATGAAAATATTTCTACTAATTAATAAATTTGTAAATAATATTTTTATAAGTGAATGAATTAAAATTTCAAATCTTATACAAAAAAAAGGACTGAAAAGTGGTGAGGAATTTTTATATCCTTGGAATGGTATAGTTTATAAGGAAAATGATACTAACTCCTCCAAATCATCCCATGTCCAATATAATAATAAAAATTTCTTCCGCCAATGTTCTCCCAATAATATTAGAAATTGAAAATATATAAAATATATTATATTATAAGTATAATGAAGAGGTTTCACAATCCTATCATTATATGTAAATATGTATATAGGTTATAATCTAATCTATAATATGAATATAAAAATATTACAGCAAACATTTTTATTTCCATGGATTCTCTTATCTCTCCACATGATCCCCTATTATATATATATAACACCTAAAATGTGAAATTCAGAAAAACGAAAAAGGAGGGACCTATTGTTTAAAACATCCTATGTTATAACAAGAGTATGTCAAAATTAAACGGTCATATTTATAGAGGCCATATAAAAAATTATTTAATATGAAATAAAAAAATATAATATTTAATTATGGGATACCTAGAATCACCTAGATAATAGTTTTACTCAACCATGAATCTTATAAATAATATTTATTGAAAATAATTTGTTAGTATTACCTTGAAAATAATAAAAAAAAATTAAAATTAACATAATTATCATCTCATCAATAGTATCAATCATAAATATCCACTTAAATTCCTCAAAATAAATTCGTTGATATTAATACATATAAATTGAACCATTTCTAAAAAACATGTTCATATAATTCTGAAATATATATCACTCTATACATTAATTAGTAAAATAAATTATCAATTTATAATTATAAAAAAATATGAATCCATTTATAATAAATAAAAATATACTAGATAAAATATTCACATATATACCCTTATATATGATCACAATCGTATATGTTACCATTCCACCTATATCAAAATATCTATATTATTATTTCAGTACAAATTGTAAAAATTAATATATGTAAATTTTTTAAAATTCATTTCTATGGTAGTGAAAGATTATAGTTAACTACCCCAATTATTAATTCTAATTCAATCCATGTTCAAAAATCTGCATCATTTTTTCATGATTCACACACCTCTCCAAATTGGAGGAAAAAAAATAATCCACTTTTTAATTTAATATTATAAGTATATAATAAATAAGTAACCCTATATCTATAATATTTTTTAAATATATAATTTACATCTATTTTAAGAAATCACGGTGAACAATAATATGGGTCCATATTAAAATAAAACTATTCAAGTTTTAATTCAACCCTCATCAATTAATGTTCATAATTCTCACATTAAAAATTTTACCCTTCAAATATTTTTTTCAAATATCATATCTTTTTTCTTAATATAATAATCCAACTTATGTTGAAGTGGCTCATTACCCAATATAACCCATCATATTGAGAAGGATAAAAAAACTAAAACATGTTAAAATTTTAAAAATATCAGTATATAATAAATTGAAATAGGTAATATAAGGTCGCATCAATTAGAAATATAAGAAAATAAAAAAAAATAAAATCATGGAAATAAATAAATAAGGGAATTATAACATCTCATAAAAATAAGTAATCACTAGCAACCCAACTCAGTATCAAGACCACATCATCCAATAGAATATGGAGTGGTATATTATATTTAGTTGCTTAAATGATTCCTAAAATACATGATCTATATTGTATTAATTTCATGTATATAGGGTGTGGAGAAAACACATATTATCCTATCAACATGACCCATTGTAATGTTTTTCTATATGAAACTATAAGTCATAACATTAAAAAAAACAATTTTATAGGTATATTTTTTATAGACACACATTTAATAAATCATAATTTTGTTTCATTATTATTAGTTTATATTCATGTAATCATAGAATAAAATAAGTATAGGAAAATTGAAATTCTATGAAATCATCTCACTTACATCTATAAATAAAAAATGTAAAATTTTAAGAAATAATACATGAAAAAAACCATTTAAAAAAAACTATCATAAAATGGTAATGAGAATATTTTAATACATACTAGGATATGTGAAGGAAAAATATGTTTTGAATTGATTGAATCATATCAAAATTGATTTTTGGAAAATTATATCAATATCACAATCAAACGCATATTGGTTCAAAGTAACTATTTTTTTCCATATGTCTATAACCTAGTACACATATGATTCCCATTGTGGAATTTTTATAAAATCAATTATGTTTATGATTATAATAATTTATTAATAATTATCATAGAATATAAATTATTTTTCAGCTTAATTAATATTAAATTTTTTATAATAAATTCATTATTAATGAATTTTATCAATAACATAAACTCCTTTAACTATTCAAAATTTAAAACACCGATAAAAATCCAATTTAATGCCAAAAAAGAATATATTTCCAAAAAAAACATGCTATAATATCAAATAAATAATTTTTATTAAACAATCGAATTTATATTACAATAACATCATGAGATTCTGATATAGAACCATTATATATAGACATACACCATGAAAATAAGGAAAACTAATTCTCATATGAGATCTGAAATTATAATAGAATCATTATACTTTTATGAATACATTATTTATATGAAGCATCTTCAATTATCCATAAAACCCTATCGTATAGTAATCATACATACTATAATTAGATACACACCAATGATTATGAATGTGTAAATATCCATGGGATATTAATCTACAAAATCAAGGAGGGTTTATTGCGTTACAATAATGAATTAATATGGGATTAGACATAAAAATGAAAAAGGGAACCGAGGTACTTTTCCTTTTCAAGAGTTTTAAATTGGGATGCACTATCAGGCTTCATAGTAAGAAAATTGATATTCCAACATAGTGGAAGAAAAAAAAATAGTATAATTATTAAAACAATTTATATGTATTGTTACTGATACAATTGTTAAATTAAAAATCCTTGGAAAATATGACATGTCATTCAAGATGACCCTATACAAGCTGAAGATCAATAAAAATCCAAAAAGTGTAACAAATGTTATATAATAACAATGATAAATCAAAGTAAGAATGAAGATTAAATGTAAAACAACATGATACATACAATGAATTGTATAGTGACAAAACCTTGAATATTAATAAACAAGAGAAGAACCAATTCTCTTTGTAAGCATTCATCAACACTAACCCTCCTCTCTATATATATATATACAAATAGAAATTTAATCATGAAAAATTAAACCCTTACCATTACCTTTATTCTAAAAAAAATATATATACATGGATAGAGAATAATATAGGGAGTTTATAAAATACAATGATGGATAAAACCATAAATCTATTTAATTACAAATATGATTCCCCAAATAGTTTTACCATTAAATAAAAACAAATATAAAATACTATTTTAAATAAAATAAATTATGAAACATTCATATGCTTCTATCAATGAGTTTAAAATAAATTATATATAGTATGAAATGTATTGTAATGATGAAATATATAGAAATAACAATAATTATCATTATAAATATATAAAGGTATTCTTATGATATATAAATCATGAAATAATATAATTATGTACATAAAATATCAAACACATGGTTCTAGATTATAGGTACATGTAGTATAAAATATTAATGATCACTAAAAAGTAAATATCATTAATTAAATTTATATGAGTCATACCATAGAATATCAATATCCCCAACATATCAAAAATATAGTTCCAAATGTGCTATGGTTCCCAGAATTGATCTCTATGCCATGCATTCTATTTTGTAAAATATTTTCGATGTATATATCCACCAATACCAATCTTGAAATTCTATTTTATGATATAAGAAATTATCTTTTATGTGTTTTATCAAGAAAATAATGTGAATACACCATTTTAAATAAAAACCCTATTCAGACCTTATTTTTATTTTAAAGAAGATAGAACTCCATAGAAATACATATTTGATATCAAAATGTCATTTGAATAAACCAAACCCAATGAATTTACATGATCATCATGTAATACATGACATAAAACAATAATATTTAGACAACTCCCCTAAAAAATTGAAAAATATTATATTATCAATCAAAAATAGATATCAGAACCAAACATATAAATACACCACATGCCTTTATCCATAACAATCATCAATAGTTTCCATTAAAAACTATATATAATGAAATCATAAATTAATTGAGACCCAATGATACATGGATGAGGTTTTTTAAAGGATGATCTAGAAAAAGTAGAGTTGGAAAAAAGGAAAATCATATATACCATAATGGGTCTAAAAAATTTATAGAGAAAAAAAAAATGTGTTATTTATATTAGTAATAAAAGATGGGTTATTATAATATAATAATTTTTTTGGAGGAGATAAATATTAAAAATAAGTAATGTAATAATAAAAAGTAACTCATTTAAGTGGTTGGGATTCGGTATCATGGTAATATCAATAAGATATTTAAACTATGATCCAAACATGAGGTAAAATTTTCAATGTAAAAAATTTCACAATTTCCTAGGAATTTATTCTTCGTTAGTTAAGTGATACTCAAGATCATTGATATCCCTTGGTATAACCCCCACCATTTACATGATATTATGGGAGAATATTGCAATTAAAATTGTTTTGTTAAAACTAGGAAAATCACCAATGGGTCTCTTAGATCTATATATCATTGTTACCTTATAGTTATTACTAATAATTTTATTAAAATATTCACCATTTTTTTGCTAAAACATCAAATTATGGACCTCAATCAGTAAATTATAATAAATTATAAAAAGAGGAAAAATATTATCAAAAGAGACATATTTGTAAGCCCAAAACGGTCATATTGACTTAGGCACAATTCTCATATTGAAAAATAGACACAACCCATTTAAAAACAGTTCCACCACTAAACAAATAAACTATATATTTGAATATATTAAGAAAATAAAAAATTTAAAAATAATAATACAATCCATAATTAATCTATACAAATTTTAAAAAATACAAAAATATAAAAAATATTACTATATAGAAAATAAATGAATATCAATTTAGTGGCTAACTAGTCTTAATATTAATATAAATATATAATTAATATTTTCTCATTCATTTCCAAAATACTCAATATCTTCTTAAAATGATTTTTATATACATGAAAAATTTAATAGTTTCTATAATAATTCCTACCTAAAATTGTTTCATAAAAATGATTAAAAAAAGATGCATTCCATGAAGTGAACACCCAAACAAATATTAATTTAATTCCATTAATATTAAAATATTAAAAAAATTACCAATACAAATATTGAAAAACCTAATACAACAAATGGTATTTAGTAGTTATATTGGATCCCTACCTCTATATAATTTATTCAAATCCATTATAACAAGTTATTTATTTTTATAAATAAATACCATATACAATATACTAATTAATATCCTCTTTGATTAGGACATATCCTCCACCTTTTTAAATCATCATCTCATAGAAATATCACCATTTAAGTAATATATCACTCAATTTAAGTTTTTATGAGATGAAATTATAACACAATATCATTAATAAATAATATAAATATTACATTATTATATTTTAAAACATTTTACCAAATCATACTTTTTAATTATAAAATAAATCAGAATATAAATAATAAAATCATTATTTTAAATAGATATTAAAAGCATAACCATAATAATAAATAATATATTATACAATTTTTCTATATCAATATTTATATTTTTTTTTCATTCAAATGAATATCATGCATAATATTATCAGTCATTTCTGATTGAAATGAGACATATATAAAAATAGTGAGATAAAATACAATGTAAGGGATAAGACATAAAATATAATAGTCATAGAAAATTGATTTTCCATAATTAAAATTACCAATGAGTGATCATTATATGAAAATAATAGTATGAAAAAGTATTCCTGATTTCTGATAGAACCATATATAATGGAATATAAACAATAAAACATAAAAATAAATATTAAAAACTTGGTGTAGATTTATAAATGAAGTTGGAATATACGTAAAATTATGACATCATATGTATGTGTTATGGAAAACATCACATACTATCAGAACATAATCAAAAAATTTAACCACCCTTATCTAACAATTCAATTGATTATATTCACATTCCATTTGTAATAGATTAATTATGCCAAGGTATATAATTATATACCCAATGAAAATGTGGGATATATTTTTGTACTAAGATACATCACATAATATACCTTCATATATTTGCACCATAAGAAAATAACAATAACCATAAATCTATATAATCATTGAATAATTAACCTAAGAAAAAATTAAAGGGTAGATAATAAAATTTCTATTGAATTAAAATATATAATTGGAATAATAAAACTAAATTATTGCACTAATGTATATGCCCCTAATTAAATAAAAATATTAAAAGATTATAAGTCAAAATAATACTTCTAATGATGAATAATAATAAATAGTATAATATTGTAATATATAATATAAAAAAATTGTATTAATAAAATTTAATTCATAATATTTTAATGAAAAAATTATCTAAAATTTTTAATTTAAAGAAATTATATATTATTTAATATAATAATATATTAGTAAACAACTAAATAAAAATATTAATATTTTAAAAATGAATTTTTTCTAAGAATGACACTATTCGATAAACATAAAGATGGATTGGGAACAATATTTCGTTCATAAATTTATAATATAGTTACAATCATGTTGAAGTGAAATTATGATATACAATAAATAGAGTGAATTATATTCAATTTATCTATGAAATAATATAGAAATATGTATAAGGAAGATAAATATTTTTACAATAAATAGATATTATGATGATTTCTATTACCATTACTCCAAACATTATCAGCCACACTCCTACTACCCTTATAAATCCAAAAAAATATTTATTATATATTAGGGAAATAATTTTATTTATTCACTACTATTTATTAATAACTTATATTATATATATATATATATATATATTAATTTTTCAATGATAATTTTGTTCGTTGGATATAAGATGTTCCAATTTTTCACTAAACATTTATATATGGTGGAAACAATCATAATTCCTTGTTAATTAGTTCATCATCTCAAAAATAATAAAGAATATAATTAAAATTTATCAGTTAATTTTTAAAAACTATTTTAATTCTATTTATGTTAATAAAAATTCAGGTGATAGTAAATTAATCACTCATTGAGATTATTTATACAACTATAAGGTATTATATAAAATTTAGGTACCACAATAATATTATTATTATAATATTATATGTATTAAATATTTTATAATATTTAAATTTATATTATATAATTTTATGTTATCATAGTCTTCCATAATGATGATTTCATGAAATTGTTTCATGGTTTTTATATAATCTATTTGTCAAAACACATATTTCACAATGAGAACTAGATTGAATATGTAGTTACTTTTTTAAAATATAATTCTAAATAATGAAAACCAATGTTAATTACATGATATTATAGTGTTCAATAAGAATGAATAATGATTAAATAGTAATATTAATGAAAAAGATTGACATTATATCATTAAATTGATAAAATTTCTTATTTTCCCAACACATTCCATTGAGGTCAAGGATTTAGAACCTCGTATGGTGACAATAGAAAACAATTATTTAACAAAGGAATTAAAATAATAAATTTGGGAAATATTAGAATAAATTATAAAAAACATGTGTTATTATGAATCAGTTAGGATGAGTAAATCTATACAAGTGATTAAGCAATATATTTAAAAATACATCATTTTTAATTATTATAGAATGTCAGTTTCGGTTGGAAGTAGATCCATGGTTGAAAAAAGTGGGTGTATATTATTAAATAAATAATTAAATTGTATAATACATTTTTATACAATTATTCATCAATGTTTACTATATATAGCAGTTTACCAAATTTTATATTTGATGACATAATTCACTACTCTGTATAATATATTTTTATATTTCTAAAAAATAATATACCACATCATATATCATTTTGATTAATTGATTCAAATTATAAAAAATATTTTATTCAAATTTATTGAAAATGTAAATGTTTATATTTTGTATAAAAATACGTATTAATTGAATAATATTTTTATATAATAATTGTAATATTTATTAAAAAGATTTATTTTATTACATGAATTTGATTTTATTTTTTTAGATTTCATGCATTTATTATACAAGATAAATATAAAATTAATAATATATTATCCATTTCTTACTTTTGGATAAATGACCATTTTTAGAATAAAAATACAAACATTAACTATATGTTTTTGAAATAACAACATATATATAATAATAATATAACATACGCATTACATGTTATCATTTAGATATAAATAATAAAAACTATATCACTAAAAACAATTAAATTTTTAATATAACAGGACCCCATAGAGAATAGTATTATAATTCTCAATAAAATCAGAAAAAATGTCATATGGGAATCTAAGATCTATTTTAAGGGGGTTCTTATAATTATACATAATTATTTAAAATAAAAATAATTATAACATTTCACTGCCATTTTTAATGATATTATTCATTTCTCTATCCTCATGTAATAAATTAGTTCCACCATAATGAAACATACATATATATATTATATACAATCAATCTAACATGCACAGAAATCTATATCTTTTATTAACCTTCCATTTCTAAAAAAATATTCAAATAATCATTATCATTATTAAAATAGAGTTTTTGTCATCCCACTTAAATTTCATAAGGAAATGGGACAAAAAAACCTAAAATTCAGAAACATGATCCACGGTCTATCATTGGTTATTTAAAAATCACATGACCATTGTTTCATCATTATTTATAAACACTCATAAACAATTGTCTGGGCATGTAACCCCTCTATGTTCTAATTTTTGTTATGATTGAACAAACATCTGATAAATGGTTTCTCAAAAAAAATTATTTTATATGGATTTGTAGATTTTTTATCATTAAATGTTATTTATAATATAAATAATACAATAAATTATGTAAATAAATATTTAAGAATATTTTGTTCCCTTCATATGGTATTAGATTTATATTCCTTAAACAAATATAAACTATATCTTTTATAACCTCAATGTAATGTTTCTTGTGATAGGATAAAAAATTCACAAATAAATGTGTTTAATATATTAAAAAATATTAACTATAATATAAATGGAATTAAAAAAAGAGATAAAATTCATAAATTATTCTTTTAGGATTTCATGTAATAATCTAATGACCAATAAATTAGTGTTATAATCAATTGTAGATGCATATAGATGTAAAATGAGAACAAAATTTATTTAATTTGGAACAATTTGAGTTTGTATATTATGTATCCTATCTACAGAATTTAAATTATATATAATAATATGCTCATTATTTAAATGATTTCATTACTATATTTCATTTATTTTATTTGATCAAATGAAATAAAATAATAAAATTTAATAACCTGTTAATTGTTTTCATTGAGATATTAATAAGATCATTAGAAACATATTTATAATTATTGGAGAATTTATTAATAAATTTTACCAAATTAAAAAATCAAATTTCATCTTATCCATATTGCTAAAATACAAATCTGGAATCCTTTACTCCACTATCTATATAAGATATAACATAAGAGTGTTAGATGAGTTTTCACTCTAAGACACTAATAGAAAATTATTAAATATAATGATGTAATTAAATTCAATAAAATCACAAGTTAATCATTGGGCATGGAATACATATAAATATATGTGATAGATATGATTTATTTTAATATTTTAAATCATTTATTGAGAAATATGTCAATATAATTTAAATAATTATGGGACTAGAGGATAAAATAAATTAGAAGGGACTCACAAAAAATCATTAAATGAATTACTCCAAATACCCCACTAAGTTATTGTTTATTAAAATTATTAAATTTAATCATTATGATATTCCTTTGAAGTGTAAAAAATCATTTAAAAATATCATTATAAGGTTATTATAATTATTTTTTATATTTAACATAAAATTGTATATAAAAATTTGAAACAATAGTTTAAGTCAAATAAATTATTTTCTAAACAAAAACATCCATCAATATATAAGAATATTACCTTATATTTTTATATTCTAAAATTTCTAATAATTGTAATTAAAAATATATATATTAATATAATATGTTTTTGATGCATATGCATTAACATGTGTGTTAATGGATTAAAACATTTGTTGATACATATTATTACACTAACTTGTTGATTATTTAATAGGTAAAAACATTTATATTATGTATCTATAAGTTATATAATGTGATATTTTATCTCAATCCAAATATATAATATAAAATTAATAGGATTTTTTTTGCATCTCATTCCCTTAACAAAAAATATTTACATCCATATATTTCATAAAATTAGAGATAGATTCTGAACTCCCCAGAACTTCAATAACCATACCATTAAAATATATAATTTTTTCATGATAACCCTACAAACATAGTCAATAATAATATTATTTATATATGAACAAGTATCATCACTCTATGTAACTATTGAATAAACATGATATTAAACATTAAGTAGAACAAATTACTAAAATAAGAAATATAATTTTTTCAAAAAACAGAAATTCTATAAATAATGATGTCATTAAAAATTCTTTATCATAAAAACATAAAAATGAAGCCTCATATTACTATACTAAAATAATTAATGATATCTAAATTTAATGACATTATTTTCTCTATTAGATAAGGTAATATATCTAAATATCTGTAATACTATTTTGAGACTGTGTTAAACCTACCTCTTATAAATTTAAACATATATATGCATTAAAATAACATTGTTACTAATCATATTAAATCAAATTACTGATAATATTTTTACTAATAATATAAATGTATTATTTCAATTGAAATAGGTACAAAATTGATATTTCATCAAAATAAATTCCCTTAATGATTTAGAAAAACTAACTGATTGTTTATCCAAATTGGAATTTTACCCTTTATAAATAATGAATTCACAATACACTCAATATAAACATAGATAATGTACCAATATGTGTAGTAAAATACAATTATAAATTATTTATACCCATTAATAAAATCAAATTCTAAATAAAAACAACATCATTATTCTATTTATTATATAGAATTTTACTCCTCAATATTTTATCGTATATTTGAACTACCATATTTTTTTGAAATCTTCTTTTAGAGTGGTATCCTCACTAAAAATATTAATTTAATATTATAATATGATAAAAGAAAACTCAAACCTATTCAAAATAAATGAATTAGAATACCTATGATTTACAAGTGACATAAGGTGTTTTATTTGTTTTTTAATGGAATACTAAATAATGAAATTTTATGACCACAATAATTCATAACATTAAATCAAAAAATTAATTTAAAAGTTTTTCAAAAAATAATCAATTAATTCACCATAAAATATATATCATTTTTAATATAAAATTTAGTTTTATCGTAATTTTTTTATGTTTACATAATTGTAAAATCATCTATCACATTTTCATTTTAAAAAATTATCCCATAATATTTTTTTAAATATTCTATTATACAATAAATTTTTTAATTCCAAAAATCCATAAAAATCATAAATAAATGTATTTTTTATAATAATATATAATGTACCAATATTTTTTCTAATTATACTAATATAGTAGATTACTCAAAAATTCATAAAAAATATATATATGGTTTTTTTATATTTACCTATGTGAGTGATGAAACTATAAGGTGTTGATTAGAAATATTGTTTGAATTATAATTATATAGAAATTTATGAAAATAGATTAATCAAAATAATTAATTAAAATAAGGATAATCATTGAACAATAGATTATATCAACAACTCATTTGTGTCCTGTATATATATATATATATATATATCCAACAAATTAATATCATTATTTTTATTATTATTCATTAAATATTTTCCCAATTGATTACAAATAGTTCACTATAAAATCATATCTATATTCAGTTTAAAATCCTTGAAAATGTCAATTCCACTTGTATTCATCCATGGTTCAACAATTTACTAGTTGAGAATATTAATTTTTATCTATTGTTTTATGCATTACTGTTAATTAAAAATGTATAGATAAATGGTATTTGTATTAATTTACCAGTTAACATAAAAAATTATATGTATATTAAAAATAATAATAAAAAATGATTTCAAATCACATTAAAATATATATAAAAAATAAGGATAATTTTTGATATACAACTAAATATGAAAAATGATTTTTAAACGAAATTATTTATATTAATTCCAAAATTAATGAAAAACAAGTATATGATCAATTATTCAATATATATTATTTTTAAACGTGATTAAAAATTGAACAGTAGAAATAGATGTTTTGGTATTTTCATGACCTTGATAATTTAAATATTTTACATTGATCATCACCGATTATTCTTTTAACTATTCCGAGTAAATATATTTTCATTCTATTTATCAAAAAAATTAACCCTCCTTACATAATATTACAAATCTTCTTGGTATGAGTATCATTCCTATGTGATTTTTCATTTAAATGTTCACACAGTTTTGTAGTTCTCTCATTACCCAATATTTGTTCAGATTCCTCTAATTCTATGAAAAAATATGAAACTTATTTCGAGTGTTTTACTTTTTAATTAATATACATATTTTATTCTAGGTATATTTCTATTATATAATCATGGGTAACAATTTAAACCTATATTTAGAGAAAATCCACATAGTTGATTTTAATTATGTAAACCTATATTGCATCATTATTTTCATATATTATTACTTTCACAACATCTGAAACATTCATTAAGGAATTATTCATTACTATATTTAGTGTTATATAGTTTTTCATTTTCTCTTATACCATGTCTTTTTTTTCATTTTCATTCAACATTTAAAGTGTTATTTCATTAAAAAATCTACATTTCTATACAAATTGATTGGAATTATTACAAAAATATATAAATATGGAATAAAAATATATACAATTTTATCTAAAAATATTTAACCATTAAAAAATTATATAACTATATGCAATAAAGTGTCACAAAATTTTAAATATACAAGATTTTAATAATAATATTAAATATTTCATATTATGGTTTTCAAAATAATTTTTAAACAATTTCCAACATAGATATTATAACCATTCATGATTTATAGGGTCCACAAAATACAACAATATCTATTTTAGTTAAACCATTTCTTAACACTGATATATAATTGTGTAAAAATATTTAAATATATATTGTATTTTTATATTCAAAATTCCATATGAATTTTATTAACATTAACTAAACAACATGCTCTTGGTGGATCATAAAAATATTAAAAAATGGTATAATATATATATATATTACCTTTTTTTATAAATATATAATCATTGATAGTACAAATATAATAGTTTATTTATTTTTATATCGATAAAGGTACATTAAATGAAGCATTTAACTATAATGATTTCACCAGTTATCATCAAATATTATATCATAAGAATTTTATTAATATATTTTTCATTTAAATCTAAAATAATATAAAACATATATCACCTTGTATTAGAAATTTTACGCACCCCATATTTTATATTTTGTCCATTCCAAGTAAATTGGTTATCACTAGATTCCTTAAATGCAATGATATATCACATAATACATAATATGTTTAATTTATTTAACCCTGATATATTCATGTGAGTTTTAACAATTATCCAACACTAAAATAACATTAAAAAATCCATATTTGAAAACACTATTCTAGTGCCTTTCTCAATCGTTAACATATATAAAAATCACTCAATCTGACAATATGTTATTTATTCCTTCTAGTATTTTTTAAAATATATTACAAATTATATAATACTTTTCAATATCAAGATATCTATTATAAATTATATGATTTTAATTGGTGATGTGGAGAATCAAAATTATCAATGTCAAGATATTTCTATATACTTCTGGAAATATCTTCTTGTAATTGTCATAACTATGATACATATAACATTCATGTGACATTAATTTTCATATTATTTTATATATTATTATTATATCAATCTATAATAGTTTATTTTTCATTATTTTTATTATTTTCTAAGGAAACATGTAATTAAAAATATTGAAAAAATGTTAAAATACAAATTTTTAATGTTAGCATTAATCTATCAAAAAAAATTCAATCACTGATTATTTATTCATATGAAAAAGTAGGATGTTATTTTTTTCACATTATATATTTCAGAATCCAATATGATTCATCATGTTTTGAATATATATTTTGACGTATAAACTAGTAACATGTATTTTTTTTATCATAAATTATCTTTATGATCATTTTTATTTATCTCATATTTCACATATGGGATAATATAATATAATTATAAAAAATTCATTTTTTTGTGAAGGATATATTATTTACATAATTTGAATTAATAAATGGAATATGTTTTTCACATGGGATTGGTTTGTTTTCCATACATTTAGTTATGATACAACATCATATGATAAATAATTATAAATGGGATAACTGGTATAGGGAATATGGTGGGTTCCAAGAATATAGGCCCAAAAAGATAATATCCTGATAATGAATAGTTTTTATATATGTAGGAATCCTTGATCTGATCAATTAAAATAATTAAGATATAGGTGTTTCAGACACCTTTAGGCATTCCTCTATATATATTATATACCATCCACTAGTCTACCATAAACACTGGTAAACTCTACCATTTATTAGATAAATTTAAAAAAATTTAATTTCTAAAATAAACAATCAACCAAAATATAAAAACTATAATATGGCCATTATAGTAATAATAAAACATTAGATAAAAAATATCCAATTATAAAAAATGAACCAACTATAATTAATTTCATTTAATAAAAAAATACCACGATTACAAAATGATTCTGCACTATAAAAAATAAGAACTAAAAAATAAAAAATAATGGCATGTATTTGAGAAATTTTGTATTAAAATATTCAGGAAAATTCAATACAGTAAAGATATCCATATTACTCAATCATTCAGTATAGATCCATTTCCCTCTCCAATATCAAATATTATAAAGAACTTAGGTCCACCTATGTTCTCATGTAGTGAGGGACTAATAAGACTACGTGAGAAACAACTAATTATAAAATCAAATAAATCATGGGTTGTTTTCAAGAATATAAAATATTATATTGTTAATAAAATAAAATAAATACACATTCAATTTTAGTTGGTAGTAGATAGACACCAAAATTAATGGTAATTCTTATTTTTATAGGTTTGAGAATTGAATAACACTATCATAGTTTGATTAAAAGATAATGTTGGATGAGATATCAACTATAATTTTACTATCTAGTGTAAATGTTATGATATTAAATAATTTTTCAATATGGATGATCCATACCCATAAAAAATTCATAGTTAATTATTTCATAAAATACTACTAGAGTTTTCTAACTCATATATCCTTATCTCACTAGACAAAGTAAAACGGTTTATCACCATGTGAAGACATGTTGACTGATGCATCACCAGTATAACTTTTGCTGGTAATTATATGATTCTAGAACACAAATTAAGATTAACTATCAACAACCATTTCATTAAATAATGGTGAATAATATATCACCTAACCACTATTCAAGGATTATTGACATATCACCAACTATAACTATGAATAATGATATATCAATAATACATTAACAAATGTGAATGATTTATCCATAATAAAACATCAACATTGAATAATGAATCAATATAAATTCTATTACAAAGGTGAATGATATACTAAAAAATAGTAAGTTGATTTAATGATATATTATTTATATAATTATCAATAGTATCAAATCCTCATGACTCAAAATTACATTCTACATAATAACATACTATATTCAATAGAATGTGATACATGATATAAAAAACAGTAATGATGAATAAAAATATCTGTAACCATGAAAAAAAATTTGTGGATTGGGTAGGTAAATAGAGGAAAATGCATTTTGAAATATATATAGATATCTAATAAATGTTATATCAAATCTGAATGCATTAAAATAAATAATTCAGTATAAATAAATAACAAATAAGATCATTTTATTGTAAAAATTTATTTTATTAATTTGTTTTTGTTTGTTAATATGAAGGGAAAACAATTATGGATAACTGTTTTAATTTAGATGACTAATATATTAGCAATAAATTTATTAATAAATTATATATAAAAAATAAAAACATTGAATATTTTAAAATTATATCTTCAGATGAAACAGATGATCATTATATATTTATTTTTATTATGAAGAATACTAAAATATTATAATTTAAATTTGAAAAACAAAAAACCAAATTTATATCTTTATAAAAATATAATCTTAAAAATAATATTTTCATCATTTCTTAAAGATATATTTTTCGAATAATAATGAAAAAATATTATTCTAAAAAAATGTATTGTTTAATATTATTTCATGATGTTTGTATAATATAAAACCATATAATAAATATTCATTAATAATATTTATTTAATGATTAAAATTAAATATTCAAAAATATTATCTTGAAACTATGAATCATCGGACTACGATTTTGGAAACTTATCAAATATTTTACATTAAAATAGATTTTCATTCTCTTATATAAATATTTTTTATACCAAATATAAATGTATAAAAAAATTATTTCATACATTTTATAATGATGTTCATATTATTTTAAATGATAATTTTTATCCTGAAGCCCAAAAATAATAATATTTGGATTAATGTTAAAAGCTATAATAGTGGAATAGATTTTATTTTCAAATATATTTCTACTAAAATTGTATTGTTTTTGGTCATGTCAAATATATATATCTATTCAAAAAAATATTATAATTAATTTTTAAATCCATTTTATATCTAAATTTACATGCATCCAAATTTAAAGCAATAATAAATATGATTAACAAAACATAATTTTGAAATGAATGAAATTTAAACATATTATTTTTTCAATATATTTAATGTAAAAAATTATAGTAAATTTTAAATTATTTATGATGTTTTTATATTATATGGATATTTAAATTAGATTTTATAAAATTAGTAATGAATTTTTCCATAAAATTTAATTCAAATGTATATTACATGGGTAAAAACTTATTACCAAGCTAGAAACCAAAATTCATAAATATGGAAATGTACTACGAAAATACATAAAAAAAGTTACATCATTATTTGAAGTGAATTTCATAGGATATAGAAACATTATATCAGCAATTAATTAACAATTTACAAAATTTTAATCTATTTACCTTTGAATAATATAAATCAGTTGTTGAAAATATGATTGGTATATTAATATGATCCCTTTTCTTTACTCATAAATTGATGTCAATTCCCCCAAATTTAAGTAGCCATTGAATGTAGTTTTTCTTTCCAAAAATATATCTGAGGCACTTCAAACCTCTCTATTCGTGTGTTATAATGTTTGGGTATAAGGAAAAGATCCATTTTATTTACATAAAAAAAGATGTCAATTCCACCTTATTTATTTACCGATTTAAAATTATTTTATTTAACAACACTATATCCTAGACACTCCCAAACTCTCTCCCAATTTATTATAATACTTTACTATGGAAATATACCTATATATATTTATTTATGGTGTTACATAAGATAGAACACCCAAAGAAATATGTAACATTCTCAATAAAATAATATTAGTTATTTTCATCTTCCACCAAATAAAATAATCTAATTCAATGAAAATCTCTGGAAATAAATATTAATAATATTATTAAATAATATTACACTAATTTAATAACAATATTTTACCTTCCCCAAAAAACATTACAAAAATGAAGATGAGCTCATGCATACATGAGGATTATTACCTCCATGGATTGTGTGTCTTATTTTTTCATTTCCACAGAAAACGAATTACATTGAAATGTATTAATTTATAAAAATGGTATTAAAGAAACAATGTTTGTAATTAATGTATTATATTAATATTATATGAGGGGTGAATAAATTATTATAATAAAAAAAACCACATTAAAATGGGATATCCATGAACCTTTATTAAATTTAGTTTAATTGGAAAAAATATGAAACTGTTTAAAGTTAGATGTAGTGGAATACTAAAATGAACATACATCTAATATATTTGATATTATGGAGATATTTTTTTAAAAATTGACCACATTCATCGTATCAAGAAACATTTAGGGAAATTGATTGAAAACTCCAAATTAACCTCTATTACTGAAAACTCTTTAATAAATAAATGACATATGATAATAAATAATCCATATTAAATAAACTATATATGATATTATATCTTTAGAAATATTTTATAAAAAAAATTTATTCAGTGTGACTTCATCAATCACAAAAGTAATCAGGACTTAAGGCAAGTGGTTTTTGTATAAATCATCACCTCTCAGTCATATATTTCATTATATACTATTTTTTAATTTAAATTATGTATTGAAAACACCCTTAATATTTCATAACATGATCCTCTCATTTTTCATGGTTTTTAAGGTTCCATTGGAAATATAACCTTCATGGATTTATGATTCAACACAATCAAATACTGTAATGGTTCTAAAATAATAATATTAATTCATTTAGATATGATTTTTATTCACCAATAGTTTAATTTTGTGTAATGATACATCATGTCTATATAGAATAAATTATTCATTCCATTGACATTAATTTTTTTTTTAAGTTTAAGGTATTTACAAATCTATCTCATACTCTATCATTAATTTGATTTGAATTATAATAATTTTATAGTCATTATCATTTTTTTAACTCAACCCATTTTTTATTTGAGTTATAATGATTCACCTTGAAAATCCTACATCTTTGTTTTATTAAACACTATGATTTTTAAATATAATATAATTTAATATCATTAAAATGATAAAATTTATTCAATGATTACTCCTTGATGAGTTTACTCAACATAATAGCCTGACATTGTTTAGAATAATTTTAGTTCACATTAATGATAATTTTTTTATGTCCATATTTTCCAATCATTAAAATATTATAATAATTATTTACAAGACCAATTATTTTCTATATCCCACGAGCCTAACATTTTCCACATCATTATCATAATTATTCTTTTATCCTTTTACCATGTGGTTCTTCAAAAAAGGTATTTTATTATTTTAAAATATGATTTCCATAAATTCAAAATTCAATTTATTTTTTTCAACATCATATTAATTGATAAGAAATTAATTTTTGTTAAATTATCCATTACTATAAATTATATTTAAATTTAAATGATTTAAAAAAAACTATACTTCAAATTTTTATTTGAATTCATTTGAATACAATTCAATTTCCTCTTTTTACATCATTGTTAAATTTTTTTAAATACATCATTATGAGTAATGATAAATTTTATACTTTATGTAGAAATGTTTTCTCCTCCGTTTGTGTTAATTTTTATTGATTAACATCTAAATTATATCATATTAATTTATATTATTTTATAACTTATAGAAACATTATTACAAATTTTATTTTCCATAAACATTAATTTTATATGGTCACGATATTTGACCAATGCCCTTCTACCATAAATTTACAATTTTTAATTCCATCAGTAAATAGAATTTCAATTAGCCAAACATATGTGATTTATTTAGAAATTTTATTTACCAAACCATATACCCATGACTCTATATTATATTATTTTTCTGGAGCCTAACACAAAAATATTTAACTTTTATTAATTGCTGAAAATTATTGAATTATATATATAACCATTATATTATATGGTGTTATAATAATTTAATAATTCATAGAATAATAATGAATTTATTGATTGGGGAAATAATAAAAATTTGTCTAAGTGTTATTTCAATATTGATTTCATTTAATAATTAGTAATGATGATTTTATTATATAGTTACTTCATTTCATCACAAGATTAATTCATTGAACTTAATAAGTGATATGGGTGGCTCTTTATGGCCATTGTATTTATTTATAGTTATCATAAGATAGATAATTCAGGGTATTTTAATTTATGCATTCCGATAATAAATGTATTTTATACACATTTAATTAATTGTAATATATTTGTGCTTTAGATCATGAGTGTTTTGGAATCATGCCTTGATGTATAAATCATAATGTCTATGTCCATGCTATATATGTTTAGGCTGCTGAAATAGAAATTCAGAATCATTAATTTCATTGATAAGTTCCTAGTTATTATTATCCATGTTTATATTTTATTTCCAATGTTGTTGATAGATACAATGTGCTTTAGGATTAATTATATTATGGAAATATTTTATATTGTATAACCATTACATATTATTATTTATCATATTAATATAATATATATTAATTAATTTTTACCACCAATTTTGACCGATACATAATTTTTTATCTCACTCCATACATTTCCATTTCAAATAGTTTTGAAGAAATGCATTAGAAATGATATGTATATATGAATATCATGTACTGATAATTTATGGTATATTTTTACAATTAAATATAAATTATCTAGTTTCATTAATAGTAGAAAAAATGTCCATTAGTTGAGAAATACATGGGTTTTATTAGTTCATAATTTTTCAATATTAATTACTCGCATAATCATGAATGGTTAGGAGAATGTATCTAAATTGTTTATTTATCTATATCATGTAATTATGTTATGGTTGTGACTAGGATAATAGAAATGTTAATGATTCATAATTTATAAACATACCATGTTGAGATATATATCATCCCTGCGCAAAAAAAGTGATTAATATAGATATCTAAAAAATAAATTAATTTAATGATTCATTACTGATAGGCATGGATATATTAATAATAAAATACTATAATACATCAAAAGTAGGTGAATTATATATTAACATCTATTTAACAAATTCAAATAATTTACCAATGACCTAATAATCATGGGAAATGATGTATAACCTACATAGAAAAAGACAGTGTTAGATATCTATAAAAAAGTTAATATAGAACATGAATGATTTGACTTTATAAATATAATATGTTTAATGAATTATTTATTATAACATTTCATGAACATGGGGTTTTATGATCCTCTCATATCATATTGGTTATACCATATGTAATATTAAATAATCTATGTCACAAAAAATGGAAAATTTGTAATTAGAATGACATATTTGAAATATTTCTATAAACAAACTAGTGCTAAAAAATAGCTCACCTGGTCCGCTATATCATATCATAATAATAAATACCCAATGTGGGATATATGGATTAATATTTCCTCACAATCAAAAGGAGATATAGACATGCATTTGAATTTTTTATATGATGTATTATATCTGTCATGTAATATATATTCAATACCTATCCCTCATACTATGAAAAATGATGAATTATTTCATTAAAACTCATGCAAACATTATCTGATACACTATAATATATTATTTTAATTTATAGTAACATAAAATCATATAAGATTATATGTATCACCTACCTCAAAGTTACAATGGAACACTCTTTATTTAAATATCGATTAATGTAGATTAATTAAAATTTCATATATAAATATAAAAACCCCTAAATTAAGTATACCACCAATGAATAGTTGTGAATTTTAATAAACCATGAATAAATATTTGATATAGAGGTTATCCTAACCTCAATTTCTTCACTATGATATAAAAAAAGTGAATCAATTCCCTACATTTGGATGAATAAATTTTGGATGTGGAAAAAATAGTGTAAAAATGGGTGTTTTGTTGAGATATAACAACATGATATGGATGTGAGTGTGTATATATAAACTCATTAACATTTAAATTAATATTATAAAAATATTAAATAGTAGAGTTGGTATCCATTGGGTAACTTTTTTATCCATAATAATTACCATATATCCCATAAGACTCTAGGTCATGGAACTCTATAGATGTATCTACTAAAGGAAACCACCTTGTATATATAACCGACTAGGAACTGAGAACAATTAAACATGATGCCTATTTATATATTAACACCTTGATATATATCATCCACCAAAAATATTCTATTAAATTTTAAAAATGATCCACCTCTATGAAAATAAGTAATCTAAAACTAATAAAACTACAATTGGGTAAATAACTTATTAGTAAAATTATATCCTTAATATGTATTAATAAATACATATATAATTTAAATTATTTTTCTAACGTGAATTTTATTTTATTTTTTATTAATATAAAATTAAATATTTATAAATGATTGAAATAATAAATACAAGGTTATATTTTTTATGATAAAATAATCAAATGGATATGTGAATTTTTTTTATCAATTAATGTGTTTTGTGACGGATATATGATTTTTTATATAAAGAATCATATCCATTAATTAGTTATACTATTTTTTATACAAATTAATATATAGATTATTTAATATAATTAGAGTATAATTAAGTGTTTCTTCATCAGAATTAAATATATTATAGTTCTATGTTCCCTCCATTGTATAACACAAATAATATGTGGACTAATTTTTGATTTTTTATGAATTTATTATTGATGTAATATTATTATCATGATGATAGACATTAAAATCATATAAACTAAATATTTTGTAGCATTTAAGGATTCAATCATCAGTGATTAATTTATTTTAATAATTTATAATAATTTTTTTCTATTTTGTAGTTGTTATATAAATTTTATTTATCTATGAACATCCAAATGGCGAATGGGATAATTATTCACATATATTTGAACAGATATTTTACCATATTATATTAAAAACATTTAACATCCCCTTCCAGCATGAAATATTTATTTCAAATCATATTGAAATATGGGAATGTGGTTGGATGGATAAAACTAATTTTCCCATAAAATATAGTTCTTCATAGAAAATGAATAATTATATTCAATCGATTTTATTTGAGTAAAATTTTTCTAATATAAAATTTAAAAAATTAAGATATATATAATGTTATAGGACATTCCTTACATGAACAAAAAAAATAAATCCTGAGATTCATAAATATATTTACGTTAATAGGAGAGAAATTATATCACCAGAGAATCACAATGATTTATTTACAATGATATTACAAACTATTTAATTTAATAATATTATTTAAAATATTAATTTATAAATACATGAAAATATATCAAATAAATACGTTGGGTATTTTGGAATAATGTATCATTTATCCATTAAAAATATTTTTAGAACATATATTTATAAAAAGTTTTTACTATGCGAACATAGAATCTCATCATATGAAAGATTAAATTGTGTTTTTAGAAGCTAATGTAGTTGTTATAAATTAAAAATAACTGTATATGTTATAGATATTAATGATTATTTACACCAATATATTGTAAATACTATCATAATACCTTCACTATCCTTCATCACGAAGGATACAATTAAATTAATTGGATTTAATTTAACGTCTATAAATGATTCATAATATTGACTATTTATTCATTTAGCTAATGTATTTTATGATATATGAATAAATATTTGTGTTTGTATCATCATTTTTTTTATATATCATGTATTATTAATTTATTATCCTTATAAATATATATTTTTACTTATTGAAGATATAATTTTTCATTTTATCAATATTTCACATATAATATGTAAATATTTAATAATTATAAACCATTTAACAATATAAAATTAATAGGATATATATAATTACAAAGAAGATCATCTAAATTAAAAAAGCATTGTACTTTTATTTATAAATATTTATTATTTTTAATAAATATTATATATTATAAAATGTAAATGTTTAAAAAAATAATATAATTATTTATTACTTTCTAAAAAAATTGATCTATTTTTTATGGAATCTTAAAATGAAACATAATATTATTTACATATACTATAAATAATTTTTCAAACTGCACAACTCAATAGAAATATGGTTATCTATTATTTATATGTTAAAACTAATGTTATGGTTCATTCTAGATTTGATTTTTAAAATTTTGTAATTTATATTCTCGATGACCCCTAATTATTTTTATCACTTATTTTTATACCTTGTTCAATGTTTCAAAATTGTATACCCAATGATTTTTTTAATTTACATAAATGAAATAAATTATAAAATTTATCAATCTAGTCATTGATAATGTTCTGAAACATAATACAAATTTTTTTTAAATATTATTGTCTCAAAATTTTTATTTGTAATATATATTTCAGAATTTTTGAATCATTATTGACAAATTAAGAAATAATGTTTTAAATAAAATTTTCAAAAAATACTATTTGATATTAATCTACATGGTATCATAAAAACACATGAAAATAATTAAATAAAACTATAATTCAATATTCAAATATTTTCTTATTATAATAATAATATATATAATATTTTGTATACTAATGATAGTATACTGTGTTTATTGTGAGTAAGAACCTCGATGTTAACAAATTCATGTTTATGAAATAAATATTCCACATGGATTAAGACATTATCTATTTTATTATTTTTATTTCAAAAAATTTATTTCCTAGGGTTGATGTAATTTAATTATTAATATAAAGTGAAATAAGGATTTCTAATTTATAAAACTATAAAAACAAATCTATTTTTTATGCATTTTGATTAAAGGAATTTCTAGTTAATCTTATATAACACCATATGCCAAAGATGTAAAAGTTGAAAAGATAAAATAGGTACATAAAATTTAATTTTTTTACCCCTAATGTGTGGGTTTACATCATTATTTTTATTATGATCATCTATATCAAATTTTAGTCAAATAAAATCATAATTATAATTTCACTTATTTATTAGAAGGTATAATCCATTTTGTAGAGAAATAGTGTCCTGAAAACTTATCTAAAACCCATTATAGTATCATTCAAACAAGTTAATATTTTCAAATAATGATATAACTAAAATCATATTTAGTTCACAATATAAAACACCTTGAAATTCTAGAGTACACTTTTGTATTCAATGGAATGTATAAAATGCAACACCATGTGTAAAAAGAGAATATAATAACCCGATATTATAAAATATATTAACTATATTATGTAAATATAAAGTATTCTATAAATTGTAATTTATGGAACATTGAGTTATATTTTATTACACGCATGATAGTCCTTATTCAATACCTTCTGTTACACGTAAGATTGAGTTTCACCAAATAACAATGTATTATTAAAATAATATTATTTGACATAATATAATATAAACTATCTGATAAATTAGTTTTAATGAATAATAATTAATGACATATAAAAATTATGGTTTACACCGATATATAAAAAATTCCATCTTTAGTAATTAATGATAATGAAAAATAAGAACCAATTGGATATGAAAAGAAGTATTATTATTTTAATGATTCCAAAAGAGTTTTACAACAATAAAAATAAATAAATAAATTACTGAATGATATTTATGAAACATATATTATATATATTAAATTTTTTTATATTTATTCATCATCATCTATATTCATAAGTTAACAAAAAACCATATTTCAAACAAAAAAACATATATTTTTGTAAAGGCAATTATATCACATTTTAATGAAGAACCCATTTTAAATAGTACTTTTGATAGTACTATAAAATTATTTTGATAAAATAACATTTATTATTTAATTAATAATGTCAAAAATATCATAGGATGATTTTTTGTTTTGTTCAGAAATTTCAATTTTGATTAATGGTGAAAAATACTATATTTTAGTCATGAAATGCATTTCTCTTTAAATATTTATTAACATTATATTATTTTTTAAATTATTTATTATGTAATATTTGGTCAATAATTAATATATTAATATAATTTAGTTTCTTATAATGATTTCCAAAATGAAATTGAATATAAAAACTCAACAACCTTTTGATAATTTGTCAACTAAATCCAGTTAAACAGTCTATATGAAAGAGTACCATTAATATTAATTTCTTTTCTCTTATTTCATTCGAATTTCAAAAAATGGACATAAAACATTTTAATAAGGATTATATTTAATTGATAATCATATAAATCTCAGGCTGTACAAGAGGCTTTTCAGGAGATGCATGAGGAGGCTCCTGCTGTTGTGGACCACTAGGATAGGGCCTTCATGGAAGTCAGGCTGCATGAGGTTCTGCCGGTGGAGAGAGAGGTTGGAATGAAAAGGGGGTGTGGGAGCCTCCTGGCCAATCGGGGAGGGTCTAGGGGCCGAGGACGTCCTAGAAAAAGGTGATGGTTGACTGTTTTCTCTTTAGTTTTCTTTTTGATGTGGTCTGATGCATGATAACATTTCCCATGTATCTTGCAACTTTTAAATTTTTCAATAAATTTTGGGGTCTTGGGTCTTTGAGCCCCAGACTGAGCCTCTTCTTTTATAATAATATAAACCTAATATTTGATCAAAATTCTTATAAAATGTGATTAAATTTAATTATAGTGATTATGGTGTAGTTATGCTTGAGATGGACTACACCTTATATTAAAGGATCAAAATGAACTAGAAACATTCCAAACACCCATTGGATTTACAAAATTATAATATTTACCATACATTATTGATGTTTCTTGGTTTTTTATTTCTTTTTTATGTAAGAAAATATATACTCCTAACTTGTTTCCAAAAATATCAGATGAGACATTTTCTTCCCTATAAAATGCCACCACCTCACCCCATTCCTAAAACCACTCAGACAACATAATATCAAACACGACCTACAAAAATAGCTTCACATAAGCTTTACCCTCATCTATAATTACTCCCTTTGGGATGAAATCTTTCCGATTAATTCTTTTGGTATAATCCGAAAGAAGTTATCAGATTAAGATGTAATGTCTTCAATTTTGATTTTTAGTTTCACTTCGATTATTCAACCTCTATACCCTTATTACTCAATTATTAAATAAAATCACCAATATTATCAATATAATTGGATTTTTTGTTTCAATATTTTACCTACACATACACAATGGTCAATAGAATGGATAACATATATACTATCTGTCAATATAGTAAACTACTGTCTCACGAAACAATGATTGTTTATTTTTCCATTTTCTGATTTCAGGGTTGGCCATTACAATAGAATATATATATATAATAAATGATATAAATTATCTTATTGGTCTTATTTAATTATTTTACTACAAATTTCCTTAATATATCCATTTTCAGTAATATGAATACATCACTTACAGGAGTGTGGTCTATTTCCCCCACAAAGTGATGTGATGTGCTTATAAGATTCATGGAATATATAAATGATGATTATAATTGAAAATTTCATGCATAAAAAATATATATATTATATTCATGATGTAATTACAACGTTGGATATATATATATCTCATCTTTTTATTATCCATTCATACACTAAAAAGTTATAAATTCAGTCATAGATGTCTGGACTACCGCCTCCTCGACACTATGTGATTTCATCTACTTATTGGGAATTGTATATATATGTTCATGTGAATAAATAATATAGAATTAATGATATGATAATAATTTTGGAATGATATATTCCTACATACCCTTTTTCTATAGTGAGCTTTAAAAATTGAGAACGTTACTTAAGCGCACATACGACTTACTGTCTCCATGATTGTAACATTGGATCATTATTCATAACCGTCTTTTATAAATAATTTGAACCATATAATTTTTTTTATTAAAATTAATATTATGTCATTATTATTATGATTTAGAATTAATAAAATAAACCCTTTGACCATAGTTAACCTTCCAATGTTTTTTTGGACACATAAACTAAATTTGGATAAAATACCCAATGTAAACATAATTTTATAAGTAGTTTTATACAAAATTTTAATAAGTGAAATAAATGAAATTATAAACATGAAAAATCATCTCAGGAAAGTAAAAAATTTAACATATGTATAATATACAAGATGTTAATGGGTGTTCAACAAATCACAATAAAAAGTTAAGGGATTCTCATATAACTTTTTCCATTCGTGAGATAAATGTAATGTTAACCACATAAATATGTTGTTTAGTGTAACTAATTCCCATTTGGTTATATTATATCATTAAACCTTTAACCATCATAAGATAACACATTTTCATTTAATACCATTCTATCATAATTGTTATAATTTATAATATTTCAATGCGGTATGAGACACTTTGAGTTGTTTAATCATATTTTTCCACATGAAAAATACTAATGATCATTCAAAGGAATTTTCATTTGATGAAATTATATAACTAATGTTCCAAAAACCATTTCATTATTATTTGTTTATTCATGACTATTTTATTACATTAGCAGCATTGTTAAACTATTTGGTACACAAAGTGTTTTAAATAATTTTTAATGAAAAAATGACATCACTTCTCTCTTTAGATGGAGAAATTATTTTCATTTAAATACAATGTATTATTAAGAAAAATTTATAATTTTTTTAAAAGAATTTAGTAAATATTTTTTTTACAGTTTTTTTTCTTTTCCAAATGTTTTTAGTGGAATATTTTTTTCTCTTTAAAAAAAAGGCAATTTTCCAACCTTTTTACAATAAAAAACAATGTTCTTATTACCTTGTATTGAATGTATGGATTTATCCTCCATCATTCCTTCAGATGATTTAATTAATTTCGAGAGGTTAATTATTAATGAAGTTTTTTTAAAAAAATGTATTTTCATTGAAAATTATTTTCAAAAGATTTTTCAAAACAAAATGTTATTTTCCTAAATAATTTTTTAAATGATATTTTAAAAATATTTCCATTCATTAATTAAAAATAAATTTACATTAAATGTTGTTTTTTGTGTTGATTAAATCCTTGTTCTTCATTTGAATTTTTTTTAATGATTTAGATAAAGATATAATTCAAATTCACTTCCTTGATTTTCTTTTTCTATTCAAATATTCAATCTCATATGATCATTGAACATTGAATTTCCCATTAATCGACCATTTCATTTTTCATTTATAATACTATTTTTTAACATATATACCATTTTACATAATATTTATACTTTGAAAATTGTTTGATTATTTGTGAAAATATGTTTTAATCTTTATCTCTTACAATATAATGATATTTGATAAGGAATATTTTTAAATAAATTATTCGATATATGAGTAATGTTTTAGACTGGTATGATATGATTGGGGCTTAGTTATTGATAATCCCTTTATTCATCATTTGTATCATGGGATGAGTTATTTGGATACCCCCTTATATGGTGTTTTACCCTATATTTTTTAAACTGTCTTGTGAAATGTCTTGACAGTAAAGGAACCATGTACTTGGAAAAAATTGTGTATGATAATAAAGCATTTACATCATTCAAATTAATTTAATATTCTTACATATTGTTTTGAATTGAAATATATATAGATGTATTTTATTTTCAGGTTTCAAATGTTTTTGTTCAATGAAATATTTTGTCAGCATATCTATAGATACATTTTATTTTCAGCTATTTTAATTTTATGTCATTTCACTTATTACATTTAAATATTTCTTATTCATTTCCATTTATTTTATCAACTTTACATCATGTGTGTCCAATTGTTTACCTTTACATGTTGACAATTCCAATTTATTAATTATTACATCCACTATATTTTTTTTCTTGATCAACTAAGATCACAGTTCTTAAGTTTCCTTTCGTATGAATCCACTTAGAATACTATGAATTTTATCCATGAATTTACTTGTTATATTAGAGTTTTCGTAAATGTTATTTATTTGGAAAAAATAAAAAATTACGTCATAATTAATGTATTCATTTTTAATACAATACCTAGTAATGTATCTGGTTTCCCAAGAATACTAAACTAATCGTTCCACAAGGGCTTGATTCATTATAATCATGTTAATTTAAATTATAGAATCCACTAACTCTAGGCTATCTACGGTTGGATTGTTACAATATAAAAAAGATTATATTCATCTGTCGTTAAATGATTATAGAAATGATCACTATTATAATATAAAAAACATAAGAAATATTATCACATTAATAAAAAAGAGTCTTTTGATTCCTTAAAAAATAACATTTCTTACTCATGATCCAAATTAATTAAATATTTTTACTTTTCCCATTATTATATATATATATATATTTTAAATCATAATTATTGGGAATATTAATATCAAATAATATCAATTATACATTTATTATATAATACATAAGATATATAATGTTTTTATAATTGAAAAAAAATTATTTTTAATCATCCCTAAATAAATAACGACCTCAATAATTATTAATAATACATGAATCATATATCAAAATACATTTTTACATATAAATTAATATAAATAATTTAATATATAATAATATATAAAATAATTAACATTATAACAATTATAAATTTTAATTTAAATATATCATACATTTATTTTCGAAAACCCACCTTATAAAAAAAACTAATTGATAGTGATCCTCAAATCGTACCTCCAAAAGGCCATGATGTGGTGACTATAAATAATTTTATAAATCTAAAATATAGTAATCATTTTACATATTTTATATATAAAACATCCAAACTAAAAAAACACCGATTATAAACATCGTCTTCACAAAATAATAAAATCTTGTGTCTTTTCAACATAGAGGTCGATGAAAACAATATATCAATAAATTAGTGACACCAACTAATAACCCTAATATGTTTATTCATCATCAACTAAAGTATTAATTGACATAAAATCCAAAAATGATTAGTATAATTCATTATTTTTTAAACTATTGGGAATAATATAGAAAATATAAATGTATAATCAGTAGGGTAGTCTTCCAATCACTCATATGTCAACATAATTTTTCTATATTCTTTAGTGAATTGAATTTCTAAATATTAATTCATTAGAAAAATCAAGGAAACATTAACACAATAAAACATTCACTATAATTTACCCAACTCCCAAACCACATCACCAAATCATAATAACCAATGAAATTCCACCTTAACAAACAAATATCACTATACTTTCATCCAATAATTATAGATATAACCATAAAAATTTATCAATGTATATAGGATGATTTAGGCATAATAATATAATTTCATTAACTATATTAATTATTTGAATACTATATAACTTTTTTATTATCATAACAGAGTATGAAATACATTATAACATATCAGTTCAAGTGAAAACCACATACCACCTTATATAATATTTTGATATTTTCAAATATTTTTTGTGAAATTACATAATACAACAAAACCATTATATGGAATTTTTTTATGATAAGTATCATAGGTCCATAACCCTAACCAATATTTTGTAAATATAATTAAATCATTATACCCTCTATTATTACATGTAAATATCACATGGAAATATACATCAAATATCACCCAACCTCTTTGAGTCATTATAACCCCTATTAAAAATCAACACATAATAATTCATCTGTGTTCTCGTACTCTATTTCCACAAAAAAACATAACCTCTTATTATTATAAAAAAAATTACCATAAGTAAAACTATTATAAAAATTATTAAATGTTCAGGTAAAATGGAAATAGATATTTATATCTATATAACAGAATAAAATAATTATCCAGAATTATTATAACAGTTAAATATATAATCCCAATTTTCCACACTTCTAGGATTTTTGTTAATTTATACCAATTTTATATCTTCAATTAATCCAATATATATAATAACAATCATTTAATTATATCAATACATTCCAAATAACACTTCCATGGAAATATAATATTTTATGTTATATACCATTAATTCTATATAATTTAAAGAAATTACCAATCATTATATAATCCATATTAAATAAAATAATTTCATAAATAAAGAGATATGATTAAATATTATCCCTTTTCAAATCTTGTTTCATTCAATTATTTACCATCAACATCATAATCATTCACTAAATACACCAATTCATGGCGCAATATTCATGATTCATCCATATTCACAAATATTTTCATGAAAAATAAAGGTTTATAAAATTTCAGTATGCCACCATTAAGATATATACCATAAAACATTTTTTAATCAATCAAAGAAATATTATAATATCAAATTTGATGTAATAAATCAATAGATGTTCTTATTCATTAAAATGTACCATATTTTTCACATAACCCAACATGGCCATATATAATCTTAATTTTAAGAAACTGAGTTTTTTTATTTCCTGATATGTTTTTCTATTTTTGAACAATATATTTTATTTCCACTAAAATCAAGGATTATTCTATTAATTAATGACCAGTAAATATTTAATATTCTATTTTGATTTATCCCCATAAAATATTTAACTATATTTCATTTAATTACATTTATATCTAAATCCAATATTTTTTTATTAAACCAATATTTTTTTAATTAAACAAAAACAATAGTATGAAACTATTATATATTTACCTTCATTGTGGAAACTATCCAAAATACCAAAATACCATTACAATGCACCAAAAATTCAATTTAAAAATGCATGAACAATTTTACAATTCTAAATTAAAAAAAAAGTCATCATAATTCCAGAAAAGTATTTCTTATAGACTATGACATAGTATACATAACAATAATTTGTTTCATTTACCACATATGCTCATGGTTTCTATAATCACATTACAATTATGAAGTGAGTAGTTTTATAAAATCCCATATCACTGAATATAATTTGGGTATTTTGAGTCTAATTTAAAACATTTTACACTACATGTTTTTTTAAAAATAAAATAAAATATTCATTATCTTATTACTCCACCATAACCAATAGATCATGAAAATGAATATATATATATATATATATATTATGATATATTATATAATTAAGTTATTATATTTACCATAAAATATCTATCCAATAAACTAAAAAACAATTAAAAATACATTTAATAATAGTATATATATCCCTAAATTTTAATTGACGAAAATACCACTCACAAAATATAACACCAATTTTTTTAAAAAAATCAATGATTGTTTACAAATTATCCAAAAAATGAATTCTTATTGGACACCAAAAAAAGTATTGAAACATATTTAATATATATTTCACAATATCGATTGAAAAAAAATTAAATCATGTTTTTTCATATAATGCTCAATTCATGTATGATATTGTGATGTCAGTCCATCGTTATTGGAGATGATATGCGATATCAAACCTCAATTTTAATATATAACACATCCATTGGATCCTAATAACAATAATTACAGCATATCTCATTTAAAAACGTAATTTTTTCTAAATTGGGGGGACATATTCTAGAAAACAGGGTAAAAAATATCAAAATATTATAGTATCCACTTATGATAAACATATGATTTCTAATTATTTAGTTGATGTTATAACCAATTTTGAATTTTTTAACATAATTTTTAATATCATTTATCATTATCATCCCATAAATTACTATCATGGTAGTATAATAAAAAATATGATCAAAATGTTATACAGTAATAATAAAAAATTTAATTATTCTAATTGATGAATGATAGTAGTTATTTTAGGTGAACGAAACTAATTAACACTTCCCCTCCCATAATATCTATAAAATCAATAACCATTCCATCAACATATCGTATAATGTTTAAAAAATTTTATTCTATTAACATTATATATAACAGTGGAATAGGGTTTAAAAGATCTAGTGGGATACATAATATTGAATTATAATTATTCAAAATGTATAAAACATAACTTAATAACAAACAATGATCTCCCTGAATTGAAATTTATAATATTCATAAATTAATATGATGTAAATTTAACATTAAAAATATATATATAATTATGTTAAAATCAATCTCGAGTTTGATGAATATAAATTTGAAGTATCTAAACGAATCCTTCAACATCTATGAATCAACGGGATGATTAATCAATCATTGTATTGGTGTAATCCTTCTTGTTTCCATTGTATGATAAAATATTTGGAAAAATATGAAGAAGGATAATGAATATTTAAAAGGGAGAACATAAATAGGCCATATATCTATTATCATGGATTTCATCCAAAATTATAATTTCATAATGAATATCCTTCATTTTTTAATTATTTTAATTAATATATAACACATATTTTTTTATTTTCATATTTAGTATCAATTTGTAACCAATTGGCCAAGGATACATTCCATTACAAAATAAATGCATTTAATAAAATCCCAAAAAAAATTCGTTATATAATTAAAAATAATCATATATAGTCATACATATATTATTCATGAATATTAAATTTTAGCATTTGGATGTCAATATAAAGTATATGTTTATTATCAAAACATGTGTCATAACATTATATTATTGGAAAATCATATACTACAATATAAAATTGGTAATTTTGTGGTATCATTGAAACCAAAATTTATGAAAACCCTTAAAATTACATGACACCCTATTTATATTCATATATTATATATATTTTTATATAAACCATTCTATGTAATATGATATAAAAATAATTAAATGTATTTGTTTCTTTATAGAATATCCCTGTCAATATCCCTATTAAATTAACGAATATTAACCATTTTTTACTATCACATTATACTGTATCATAAATAATAAATTCTAAAATAATATATATAAACACTATACTAGATTTGTTGGAAACAATTTTTAAAAGATACCATCATGTTTGATATCTATCAAATCCAAAAAGGGGATTTCATAAAAAACTCATTTTTGATAAACACTAAAATATTTTTTATTTACTCAATAAGATTCATTAGACATAAATAATATTTAATAAAAGGAATATTTTGAGACTACATGGTTTTATATTATTTTAAACTATTTTAAAATCATATTTTGTTAAATGGTATAAAAATGGTGTCTTTTGAAAATAATTAGTGATACACAATCGATAAGAGAATCCACTTTGATTTCAAGAAGCACTTTTATCTAGATACCCATATACAATATATAGATCAAATAAAAGAATTAATTATCATATGATCAATTTTTTAATGAAAATCAATTACTATGATATAAAGAGTTTGTATATCCCTTATAACTACAAACCAATACATGATTCTCCGTTTATAGTTTTACAAAATGTTTCAACACTTCACATATAATTCCCTTCATGAATAAACAAATAAAAAATATTTTATCAAATATACATAAATATTAAATACCACTTATGAATTAGTATATATAAATCAAGTGTGTAAATATAATATCATAGAATAGAAGGATAGACCACTTATTGAAAACTATCAACTGAAAACATGATCTGCAACATAATTAACAACCAATAAATAGATAAAAATAAATAGTGATGTAACAATGGTTTAAAAGTATGAAGGTTCCCATGATATATATATTATCTACCTTTAGGAAATATGGTAATAAAAATTTAAAACATGAACCCATTGTAAACCAATGATGTAGCATATAAAAATCAATATTGTATACATCTTGGGACATATGTTAATGAATATCATTATTATATATCATGATTATATTTTGTATCTGTATATAAAATCAAACATGATCATGTAATTATATAGAATCAAAAATATATTTCCACAACCTCCTCACTCCAAATATTCCCCTACAAGGTTGTATGTAAATTAAGAGGAATAATTACTATAGGGACATGCCTCCAGTAGGCCCTGAAATGGACCCAAACAATAAGTTTATTGAATCTTACAAAATAGAATGCATTTCTACTTTTTTGAATAAAAACATGATCAGTGTATACAATGAATCAATCTCAAAAAAACTACAAAAAATATATATAAAAGAAAACCAAATACTATCTGATGTAAAATTTTTAGTTAAAACCGATACAAACATATAGTCTACAAAGTAAATAGAAAACATAAAGATGGACAGTTACACTGAAATTGTCCCGATTTCTGAGCCAGTAATTCCCAACATGGTCCCTATAGTTATCATGGAAACTAGAAAATAGTTTATTATATGTAAGGTGATAATACATGTATATTGAGTTGGTAAAAACCAATTTCTAGCTTGACAATGTGGAGAAGCATACTAATTCTCCTGTGAGAAAACATAAGAAACCAACATCACCTATCAATGAATATTTGACATCCATAACTCACCAATGAATTCTCACCAAATAAAACAAGTCAATAAAATTAATATAGTTGTAATGTTTATGTTTGGGTACCCCACACCACTTCCCACCAGTAAACTTCTTATACCCTAATAGAAAACGCCTTGGCACTACCACACTCTTCCACAAGACCCACATCACAACCAACCTACACACACATGGGCCTCAGAGCTAGTCCCAAAACATGAGAATATGAATCTCACCACATCCTAGTCACACACACATGTGATAAAACCATACCACATCTTTCCAACATAAAACTGGTCCACAACCACACCACATCACGAGGACACATGGGAAAACACACCATATATCACCACGATGACACCAGGGAAAGCACTCCTCAGCCACAAACACTTGTTCCTCAGAATAACACCACAAATGGATGTAAGAGTATTGGGAGACCAATTCATAGAATAGAGATAATTGATAAAAATATAACCAACCATCCACCTTCACATCGAGATGTTGGGATATGAACCCCCCCACTAACAATGGAGGGGTTTGGAACATATTTCTCAACAAGGGTGGGGTGTGTTTTTCAAATTCACAAGGAATTACAAGTATATATTTTTTTATCGAACAATTATCCAAATATATAAGTTTTTACAATAATTAATAAAACCAATAATATTCCTTTACTACTGCATAAAAATTAAATTATCGATACTAGTAATAGTGAATTTATTAGATGACAAATGAATGAAAGTTGACTAAATACAACAATAGAAAACATACCCTCGACCAACTCATTTAACCTATTATCTTGTATTATAAGAATTATAATTTTTTATTAGAATCCCTACATTCTAAGATACTACAAGAAAACACACCAATAACACAACATAAACAACACAAATTAAAAATAACCACAGTATGCTAAGTCACTTAACACTTCTTCCCAATTTAACACCCATTCAGAAATTCTGGGAAAATTAAAAATACTCACCACTACCATAACCAATTTTCAATGTCATCCTTCCAAAACCATCATCTCAAAAAATAACCCCCCCCCCCACTCACAGGTGAACCCAACAACACTTCTCATCACAACCAATCTTGGTATCGCTACTACCAAAACAACAAAACATCCATCATAAGAAGAAACATATGAAAATGGAATTGGGATTCATTACCACTAAACAACACAGCTAATCCATCCCATAATAAATCAATATCTCATCATGAGATTCCATTACACCACTCGAACTTCTCAATCATACAGTCTTGATCTCAACCCCAACACTATACAACCACACAAGGAACAGTAGAAAAAAAACCACAAACAACACACATCCTCTAAAAACAATTCAGGATGCATAAATATTTAGAAAACACTCCTCCATTATATCCACTTTGATAATTCAGGGGTTATCATAATTTTTTTGATCCTGATGCATTCATTTCTGTATCTTTCTATACATGGTTATTTATATTTTCATAGTAATATCCATTAAACACATGATAAATAGTCCATAATAGGAAATCATTAGTGCACAAGAATATATCCCCAATGACCATGATTTGTAGTAGGAATAAAACCCATAAATATAACAACATCAAAAAACAATAAAATTGAATCATATGTCACTTTTAATATTCCATGTTTGTTGGTTTAAATTCAACTTTATTTACTTTATTAATATTAGATTTAGCTTCCATCACATGGAAAACATTAGTATGCCCACCCTAAATGATACAAAAATAAAATAGGTACAACGCCATTCCTACCTCATAAAATAATCAACAAGAAACTCCTCCATGTGCCAAACAGGTGGTGCGCAAGGCTATAAGGAAGCATGATCCAAGGGTACAACATAATAGAATGGATCCTCGAGGAAAAAATATTTTGGGGAAGCTTGGTAGAAAGAGTAAAGGGAAAAGATTATTGAAGAAAGGGTTACTAATTTATAAATTCCACATCCTATATCAATGGAATAAATTGTTTCAAAATCAATTAAAAGATATATAATAATCAATACAACGTGGTTTGATATATAAAAGGCCTTAAGATATATAAAAATTTTATATATGATTCAATACCCATGAAATAGATTCAAAATGTTTAATTATGTAATAATATTCATTTCACATGAAATACAATGTTAAAGGGATGAATCTGTAAAAATAGTGAAAAATAGAAATTTGAAAAACTAATGAAATAAATAACCATTGGGAAAGTCACCGTCACTAGTCATTAGTAGTAAATTCCCTAGAATATGACATGCCACTAGATGAGAAACTGATGTGAACTACTAGTGATGAGATAACGATGGTGAGTCAATATTTGGTGGGGAACCATTTAGTGAGTCATCATTCTGTGAGCTACCATTTGGTGAGTCACCATTCAGTGAGTCAACATTTGATATGTGACCATCATGAATCTCCTTCGTGACCCACCAACAAAGACTCATTGTCGTGACTCTCTGTCGCGACCCACGATCTGTGACTATCTATCAACAACTCTTTATTGCAAGTCACCAATTTTAATCATTGTTTGATGAGTTAGCATTGGATGAGTCACTATCATGAGTCACCAATAGTTGAGTCGCTGTCGTGAGTCACTGCTGGACGACCTACCGTTAGAGACTCTCCATATTGAGCTACAGAAGTATGATTCACCATTATGAGTCACCTTTGTGACTCATCATTTCATCCTACCATCACCACCAACCATTACTAACTCACGGTTGTAAGACACAAGTTCCTGTCACCATTAGATGAGATACGATTGGGAAAATATGGATTTTGACAAACTCTTGAAAATGAGCCACCGTTTCCTCCACAATGACCACAACCATTATATTTTTACAATGTAAAGGCAAGAGTGGTATAGGCCATTACATAAAATACATGTATAACTATTTTCACCCTTATAAATCAAAAATAAACCCAAAAGACTGAGGTTTCCAAACAACAACCCTTTATGATACATCTTAAGGATCATTCTATACATTAAACACATCTACGATATGGGCATCCTAATTTTCAATGATAAACCACCATGTGTTGTTTGAAAGATGGAGTAAAACCTCAACATTCCATAACAACTCCTATAACACCTAAAACCCCAAACGACCACAAGAAATGCCACTAAATTACTAATATCACATTTTCCGAATATATGAATCATGGAACTCCGCCATCCATGTCATGATACATTTTTCTTTAGGAAACACAGAAACACATGCATGGGTTTAATATAATCTCAATTAAGGTGTCTTGATTAATAATATGGTCTCCCCCATTCAAATGTCATGGCATTATCACACATCTTGGAACAAAAAACAACTCATATTATAATAAATTAGGATCATTCATTACTTTGCAAGGGAAAACAAGACAAAGGAAATCTAAAAAAAACTCTCGGTACCGAGAAAACAGCTATGTTTCCTTTTCCAAGGTACTCTTCTCCAGAACATGATGTCTCCATGAAACATGGTCCAAGGGAATGGTTCATCTACAAAATACCTTCTCTTGATAATCCTATTACTCTAATGTCCACTCCATGTAGGTCGTGTAATCTTGTTTATCCAACACTTTTCAGTCGATGAAATCGGAGTAATCGCAAAGATACCGGTGAAGCAGAGAGACCTAAAACACATCATGGATCAAATCAAAATATTAAGGATGTTCTAACTGGAATTACACATCACAAACATTCACCAATAGTTTTAAGGGTTCGACGAACCTGGGATAAATCTTTCTCACTCATTCGAACCTGCAAAATCCATGTTGAGAAGAAACCTTCAAGAAAACTGGCTCCAGATCAATGAAATCCAATGGAAGACTCTTGTGATCAAAATATGAATTATACCTATCATGTGATGTATTAAGTATTTTATAAATGATATGAACATTTTCTATTTTGGTCTGCACCTCATTGGGACCATCAATAGATGTATTACCAACCACTTATTCACACAAAGTTAAACAACACGACCTCCCATACAAGGATTAGAATGCATTCATTCCAATGGAAGAGTGAAAGATCTTATTATAAGACAAATATACCTTGTTAAAGTTTAAAATAATATATTTGAAAAAGGCCATGATGCATTATTTCAACATATCATCCAAAATATGTATAGTCTATTCTATCTATCTATCTGTCTGAGCATGAAAAAAAAAGTGTTGGGCATAATAGAGTGATTAAAGATTCACGTAATCCATATAGATTAAGGATGACAAATGTTTACACTGTTATGAGAATATAGACCTTGGAACTCCCTTGAACAACACCACATCATCCACAATCCATTGGTCCAAGGCATACACTTTTCCTGACTCATTAATCTCTTTGAAGTGATCATATTTTGTCGTTCGATCCACCACTACCTATATTGCATCACATACTTTATGATCCATGGGTAAACCTATGATGAAATCCATATATTTTTCATCCCAATTGCACTTCAAGTCATCTAGTGCCTGTAACAAACTACCAGTAACATAGTGTTTAGCCTTCACTAGATGGAACACTATGCACATCGCTATAAACTCCTCTACCGCCTGTTTTATCCTAGGCCACCAAAACTACTCTCTGTCCCCCTGATACATCTGTTAAACTAATGTGTGTGCCGCTAATGATGAGATATGAATCTCATAGAGGAATCCCTCATTAATTTCCTCTAAAAAACATCCTTGTGTGGAATAATGCCCAATTCTGATCATCCATTGACAATCTCTATAGATCATCACTGTACTCAGCGCATTCATGCATCACCTATGCCTCCATGTTCCCCCAACATAAACCCCTCCACCGGTCGCATAAAAGAATACTAAAATTATATTTAAAATAGAAATCCCCTTCAACCATCCATTTTGGCATCTGTTTGCAAGGCGACCAACTCCACCAATTCCTTCCACGAATCCAAAGATTCTTGAACTACTACATTCCATAAATTCTTCATCAATGAGATGGTAAAGAAATTCCCCTTTCCTGAGATATAGGACATATCAAAATCCTAGTCCTAAAGAAACTGCATCAACCTCTATTGTCTCATGTTCCGATTGGACTAGGAGAATATATACCTCAATCTCTTCTGATCCCTAAAGACAACAAAGCACTCCCTAATAAGGTATTGTGTCCACAACTTCACCACAAACATGATCACCTCTAACTCTAAATCACAGATGGAATATTTACAGCAATGACACAATGTTTTATCAAATTTAAATCCCTTCTTATAATTATGTAAAATAATTTCATGAAATCACAAAACAGTGAACAACTAAATATTATGTAACAATTTAACACAATTTTTTAACTTCTGTGTTTTGAATTTTGAAAATCAAACATACATAGTTGTATTCAGTAAGTTATTTAAAGTATAATAGAATAAACATAGTTTTTTATGAATACTAACACACGATTTTTAATAGTCACATACCCTTATTAATAGTAATGAATTTTAATTTGACCAAAAAATAGAAACATTAGCCATGAATGTAAAAATACAATTTAGGAATCTTATAAGTCAAAAAAATGATCATAATATAAGTATAGGTGTTTTTAATGTCAAAAAAATATAATTAAAATTTTATGATTAAATTAATAATATAAAATAAAACATTATTTCATTAACTTTAATCATAAATTTTGATTTTATATTATAATATTTATAAGATAATTTTTTGGGATGTTGATTAATTTTCAAGGTGTTATAAAATAAGGAATAATATTAGTAATGTTTCATTTAAATAAATTATATTTTAATTTAAAAATAAAATTAATCATATTTAGAAAATATTTTTAAAAATTTGAGTCCATTTTTGTATTCTACCGATCGAAAAATGATTAGAGAGATTTTTTGGGATGTTACTAAAATATATGAAATTATTATGAATAATAATATACGATATTTCACATTAAATGCTAAACCTGAACTTATGCATCCTGATTGAGTCAAGGATGGTGTAAATGACAATGGTGTCGAACTCACATTCACTTCTTACTATTTATGGTCACATGAATCATACACTATTTCTTATAATGAGGAAAATAATTAAATGATTAATTAAATATTAAAATTCACTATTTTACTCCACTATAAAAAACCTCAACACCTCCCTCCTCTCTTTACTCCGCTAATGTCTTATGCCTTTCCAATATTTTTCCTAAATCACTACCCAAACTTATCTCCCATTTACAAAAACCATTTTTCTCCGCATATGTCCAAGTCCATTCCCCATAAGAGGCCCTCAATGAAGATAAACTGAAGAGATAAATTCCCCTTTCTGATTCTTTTATTTTTGTATCATGTTCTTCAATTTTCTTTTTTATTACGTCACCAAACTTCCCCAAAATGGTATGATAACTCTAGTGACATACATGTAATGTAATTATATTATTATAATGGGATATTTTATCATTTTTGTCTCCCTATCCATCCATTAACTCTATAAATGAAAATATCATTTGATATGTATTGATTTATCACATTCAAGGATGACGATTTTAAATTTTCTTTACCATATTCTAAGATATTGATAAAAACATTTTAATGGTTGGAACATATCATAATGTAGGTATGATACCTTATATATTGTTCAATAATCCTTATAATTACATGATGTGAAATAATATTACAATACAAGTAAATTGTGAGAAAAATCGCCACATTAATCCTAGAGTGTAACATTAATGTTTTACATAATGATTCACCTTTAATCCATGAAATAAAAATAAATTTAAAACCATGTAATATTATGGATGATCAATAATTTCATATAACCTATATTTTGGAAAACCTATATCACCATACATGTTAATCCGTTCATGTATATAAGTAAGTTGAACATGATACCAACAGACCAGAACATTTAAATTGAACCTCATAACCAATTGAAATGGTTATAAATAAACTCAAAAGGATGTAATAAATCATTTACATGTAAAAGAGGTTTTTTAATTATTAATTAATGAATCTAATTTTCTTATTAGGACCATTAATATCAATGGTAGTACACCATAAGACTTAAGGTAATGGATCAACTCTTTCTCACATTTATTCAAGACTCTTCCCTATGATAATCCTTTTTTACGTATAATTCCTATTAATGGTGTAATATTTTCACCTTACCCATACTAATGCCATGTTTTATATAAGATTATAAATCCATTTTATTAAAACCTTTTATGGACACCTGATACTATTCCAACATTCCATACGTTATTCTACCTGAACTACATTTATTCCATTGGAATGCTCTATATATCTTTTTACCAAAATGAATTTTTCTTTTATTTTTATGTACATATTCTATATAAAATTTCAATGATCCAAAATAATTTTTCATGATATTTCCTTCTTTATATTTTCTGGATATACATGATTTTAAGTGATTTCCTCCTTCATACTTCTCGAAAACTAAACTGGTTTTAAGGGAACATCCCAAAAAAATTTACTGAACTGCTATTCTCAATAAAATTTGTTTAAATCCACCTTTTTTTATAAAATCATTCTTATAATTATGAATATCTTGTTTTTTATATTCTTGTTTTATATTAATGATTATTCCTTCTTTTATTTTAAATTCACTTTAGTATTTTCATAAAAACCACACTAAAATGGTTTAATTCAACAAATATCTTAAATACTTGTCTTATATTTTTTCACTTCTGTTTTATATAACATACCATGATATACAGCTATTGTACCTTTTTTATCTCTAGGTATGTGTTAATTATTTTCCCTCATGGACACTTTTAAGATATTCCAATTCATTATGCTTAATAACATGAATGTGATACCCATTTATCTCCATGGGTTCCCTTATGTTTATGTGTGATTTATTATGTATGATTATTTATGTGTCATGAATATTCAAGAAATGTTATGATTGGGGTGCCCCGATATCATCGAAATGCACTGGGTAATTTTTAGTCTCTTAAGACTTTTAGTGCAATAGTCTTGGTGGTAAGCCTTGAGACCTACTACCATATACAATGGTCCTAGTGGTTAACCATGACTTGCGCTCCTCAATGTGCAAAGATCATTTACTTGTGATAAAGTCATGATTTATGTTTCTACCGCAGTACTAAGAATTCTTGTTTATATTATCCAACATTTATATTTTATGAATTTATATGCAATTTAAATAATTATGTCATGATCTCTATCACTTGTGCTAAGGCCTTATTTTTATGTTTAATCCCTTACTCGGCACTAAAATCATAACTTTGTTTTTGTGATCCTAAGGGCACTGTATGTAGATGTAAGGGATCAATTTATTTTATAACTACTTTTTTATGATTTAATAGAGATGTGTTTTTTAGACCCATGTTTTTTGTTTTTTATAAGTAATAATAAAATTCACTAGACTTCTTGAACCATGGATTGTACTCTAATGTTTAATTATGCATAAAATCATGTAATTCTATTGGTAAAAGAATATGGTTACTATAGTTATTATCATTGGTTGTTCTATTTATTTCATGATATTATGAATATGGAAATTTAGTATTAACCTTTAGAATTCGACTAAGTATAAGACCCCCCCCCCCCCAATTTGATAAGTATAAAGTAAGTAGTTTATAAAGACAATACATCCATGTATGGATATAAATCACTTGAGGAGGCTCTGGAACAAATTTTTCATGAAATAAAATTGTCAAAACCTTTTTGAGAAAGACTCTAATGGGAACGGGTGTACGAAAACGGGCCTTACGGCACTCAAAAAAATCCCATTAAAATATATGATATGAAACAGATCAAGGATAACCTATACTAAAACATAAGGAACCACATGCTAGGATATACATCTCCTTTATTAGTTTATCCTCTTATGTTTAATGTTTCATTTTTATGCTCAATATCTAAGTATTGAGTCCATCTAATTGAGTGTTTGTTTTCATCATTAATGGTGGGATATAGAAGAACACATGCCAATAATCAATGTGACTGGAATTGTGATGATTAACCTAATTATATGCCTGATATGATGGGAACATGTGACCAAAAAATCACGACATTAGTCTCTAAGATAGATCATGTTATTAATAATAACATGAATAATGCGGAACATCCTCCTCTTCTAATAAAATTTCATGTTTTAATTGAATCTTTCATGTGTAAAATCAATCCATGTTTAATGGATCATCTTATCACCTCCTCGTCAAACGGTGAATTAACTCAAATTAAAAAAATGTTATATGTCCTATAGTGATCATAAGAAGTGAAATTCATACTAGCGGTCGATCGTTTTGATAGATAAGATGATCATTGGTGGACACTGATCAAGAATAAGAATCCCCAGGAGGAAATTGATTTCATAGAATGGGATGAATTCAATATAATTTTTATAATTAAATATTTTCCCCAAACCCACCATCTCTCAATAGAAAGGGAGTTTTGTATACTCAAGCACAAGGAAGATGATTCAATCAGGGCATAAGAATCAATATATAAAAGGCATTCAAGGTATGCCTCTGGCTATGTCATTAACTCCGAGAGAATTGTTGATCATATCATTAGAGAACTTAAGTCGAGTCTACAAAAAGTTATCATGATTCAAGACTTCTACAACTATTAGGGGATTTTATATTGTTCCCTAATGGTTGAAATGAATATCGGAGAGTCATAGCAGTATCGCGGGACTAGTTAAAAGAGGAGGAAAATTTATCTTCCTGAGGGTGGTCCCATGAAAAAATCCTTAATGGGAAGATTTTAGATTATCCTATGTATTGGAATTATGGGAAAAGGAATATTCATAATTATATAAAGGGAATAAGGAATTGCATCATACATGGAATGTGGTGACAACTAGATAAAAAATTCAAAAAGGGTATAATGAATCCTGCAAATGTGGAAGAAGAAAGGAAGGGTCTAAACAATAAATAGCCTATAGTGTAGGGTTACAACTACAAGGAATAAGGTAATTATTCGAAGAATTTCTATAGGAGTGATTTTTTAGTTGAAATTGACAACAACCTCTAAGGAAACATAGAAGGTCTTATGCTATCACTACTATTGATGTGGATCCAGAAAAAAAGGTGGTGAAAGGTACGAAAGGTATTCATTAAATATTAGAGAACATACTATTTTGATTCTACTTCTACACATTGATTCATATCATTCATGTTTAGAAGAACTATTCAAACACCACCTCAAATCTTATAGGGCAATTTATCTATGAGAACAATGACTGGGGCTATTCTTGCATCCATGGTTTATAACACCACCCATGTCAACGTTTTTGGAATGATAGTCCATGAAAATATCTTCATACATCCAATTGAGGAGTTTGACAGTATCTTGGGCATGGATTAGATATATTTATACAAAGTCAAAATCAACTATCAGGAAAGGAAGATCACACTTCACATCCCAAAGAATACTCCAATTATTTACATGGGTGAAGAGGAAGATGAATCTCCTTTATATTCATTGTCTCAGGGGTGTATATTAATTCTTTATGAGAAACCATGTGTAGCTCCAATGATTGAGAAAAAGGATATAATCATGCTTAAAGGCATGACCATCATGAGGGAATACACTTATGTATTCCGTGAAATGATGTCTGGTCTTCCTATTGATCGAGAGGTTGAGTATTCAATTGAACTTATTCATGTATCTCTACCTATATAAAATAAACATTATAGAATTGCCACTATAGAGTTGGAATAGGTGAAGAAGCAGTTACATGGGATTCATGATAAGGGTTTTATACACCTGATTGCTTCAATAGGGGGTGTTCCAGTCCTCTTAGTCATGAATAATGATGGATCAATGTGCCTCTGCATAAATTATTTTGATCTTAATAAAATAGTGATAAATAACATTTATCCTCTTCCAGGGATAAATGACTGGTTTAATCAGCTTCACGAGGATAATTATTTCTCTAAGGTGGACCTTTATTTAGGATATCAACAATTAAATGTGAGGAAAGAAGATATTCCTAATTCAACCTTTAATACTAGGTTTGGACACAATGACTCTATAGGGTTTTCCTTCCAACTCACTAAATCTATAGTAATTTTTATGTATTTAATGAAAAGAGTCATTAGATATTACAACGAAAAATTTTTGGTAGTCTTTATCGACGATATTCTTATATACACAAACTGCAGGTAGGAACATGAGGATCATTATAATACTATGTCAATGAAATTGACAAGGGATAATATATAATAAAATTAGAGTAAATTTGAGTTTGCGATAGAGGATGTATCATTCATGGGGAAAGTAATGTTTAGAAAATGGATATCTATAGACCCTTTTAAGACAAAGGCAATTAAAGAGTTTCCCATGAAAACGTCTGTAATAGAGATCTGTATGATTTTGGTTTTATCAAGGTTTTATCGATGATTTGTGAAGAATATTTCAGGTTTTTCAAACCCAATAAAAATGCTTAAATTGAAGGGATAAATGTTTCTATAAACTCAGGAAAGTGAATATTGTTTTATGGAGTTGGAAAAGAGGATAATCACTATGCCAGTACTCACACTCCCATCAAGTGGAGAACTCTTTCCTATGTACATTTATTATTAAAAAGGGGCTTATGCTATGTGCTAATGAAAATGATAATTTTAATGCTTATGCCTCAAGGAAGCTAAAAATCAATGAGAAAAACTACCCTACACATGATCTGGAGTTGGAAGCTATGATCTATGCATTAAAAATGTACCAGGATTATCTCTATGGGGAGAAGTGTGGGATATATACTGATCACAAGAGTCTCAACTATATATTCACACAAAAAGTGATTAATATTTTCCAGTGAATAATAATAGATGTCCTAAAGTATAATGACTAATCAATCCACTACCATCCTGGTAAGGAAAATAAGGTGGATGTCTCTATAAGTAAAACAGATCATGCATCTTAATCAATGATTATAATTGAAAAGGATTTGATATTTTTAAATTTATAGATAATCGACATGGCAATATTTAGGAGAGGAACTTGTTCAATCATTTCTAAAAGTATTTATCAACCATTCCTCATAGTGAAAATAAAGGATGCCCAAAATAAATTTTTTGGAAATAACAAAAAAGGTGGAAGTTACCATAAATGAGAAATCCTCAGAGTACAAGATTGATGTAGACATATTTTTAATATTTGGATCACGATTATGTTTACCAACCGATACATAGATAAATATGGAGAATCTAAATGATTCACATTTCTCATGTTTTTCTATCTACCCATGGTGCACAAAGATATATCATGATATCTGATATAACTTTTTTGTGGGATAATATAATGATAATGATTGTTAAGTACAAATCAAAGTGCTTTGTATTATAAAATGTGAATTATAAATGATATAAATCTAAGGGGACGATGAAAACACTAGCCATACGAACATTGAAGTGGGAGAACAACACCATGGACTATGTCAATGGACTTCTAAGGACTTTCAGAGGAAAAAATTCTATATGGGTCATTTTGAATCATCTTATAATGAATACTCAATTTATCGTGATTCGAGAGGAATAGTCATTGGATCAAAATTAACAGATACATATCAAAATGGTTGTAAGGATGCATAGATTATAATTATATATTGTATCTGATTGAGATTTGAGATTCATCTCGATGTTTGGAAAAGTCCCAAACATGCTCTATGAACTCAACTGAAAATCAATACGACATATCATTCTCAAATTGATGGCCAATATGAGGTGAATATTTAGACACTAGATGATATTTTGAGATCATGTTATATGGAGTTCAGTGGATGATGAAACCAAAATCTTCCATGGGTTCAATTCTCCTATAATAATGGTTTCCACTCGACAATCCAAATGGCAGCATACAAATCCCATTATGGGAAAAGGTCCATAAAACCATCGTGATGGGATGATGTCATGGAGTGTGAGATGCTAAGACCTGAAATGGTAAAATTAATGGTGGAGAATGTGAAATCCATTCAAAAACACATCAATGTAGCCCAAAGTCGACAAAAAAGTTCTGTAGATAATCGTCGATGAGACCATGAGATCAATGTTGGAGACATGATGTTTCGACACATATCTCCATGGATAAGGTCATGAGTTTTGGGAAGGATGTAATTTTATGTCCAAGGTACACCACCCCTTTTAATATTCTTGATTGTGTAAGGGTTTTGATCATTCAACTATAAATTCCACCTACCATGTCTAAAGTACACATTGTCTTTGATGTATCCCTCATATGAAAGTACATACTAGACCCTTCGCATGTACTCTCTTCATAGGTGGTATTATTGGGTAATGATTATTTATACGAAGAGAAACTAGTAAAGATATTGGATCATATAGATAATTCTCTACACGACAAGACTATTCACATCGTCAATGTACTTTGGTGGTATCGTACGTACGAATAGGAAACATGATAACTAGATGAGGTATTGAAGAAAAAGTTTAGACAACTTTTTATGGGTTAGAATGGAAAAAAATAAAATTCAAGGTAGAAATTTTGTAAGGGGGAATAATGTAACGACCCTATGTTTTGTAAATATATTTTCCCTTTTTATAATTATGTTATCTAATCACCTGAAATAAAAAAATTAACAACTACATACTATGTGACCTTTATACATAATTTTCTAACTTCTTTTTTTTGAATTTCGAAAATACAACATACACGGTTGCGTTCAATAAGATATTTAGAGTATGATAGAGTCAATATTGTTTTTGATGAATAGTAACATGACCTTGTGAATTTTAACATACACATATGAATAGCACAATTCCAATATAATAATAAACATCACCCATGAATGTACAAATACATCTTAGACATCTTATTAGTGATAAAATGGTAATAATATAAGTATTGGTATTTTTGTATGTTATAAATATTTTAATTTAAATTTTATAACATTTAAAATAATTTAAAATAGAAATTTATTTTCATAAAATTTAATCATAAATTTTTATTTTAATATCTTATGTATATAATATAATTTAATGGGACCTTGATTATTTTTTCATGGTTTTAGAAACTGAGTTATAGTTTTAATGTTATTTTTTTCAATCCAATTATTATACTATTTAAAAATTAAATTATTCACATTTATAAAATTATTTTTGAAGGATTATATTATTTTTTGAATTTTACACATTGAAAAATTGTTCATGTGAATTTTATGGATTTTTCTAAAATACATGAATTTTTGTGAATAGTAAAATATGATACTTCATAATATATTATAAAACCTGAATATCAGCATCATTATTGTGTCATGGATGATGGAAATGGACATTGGTTTAAACTCACATGAACTTATTACCATTTTCTATCATAGGAATCAAACCCAATTGCTTGTCTTGCGAAAAATAATTAAATAATAAATTAAATATTCATTATTCACTCCTCTCATTCACTATAAAAACCACACACACTCCCTCTTCTCTTCACACCTATCATGCCTTGTTCCTTGCTGAATTTCGGCCCAAGTCACTCCCTAAGGTCCTCCCTCACGTCCAAAATCTATTGGTCTCCCCAAATTCCCAAATCTTGTCCCCTTAAGAGGGTCTCGAAAGACATAATACCAAGAGGTAAATTTCTCTTTCCATTTATTCTACTTTCCTTCATGTTATATTCTTTTCATGTTTCCCTCCTCACCTCCCATAACCCAAATGGTATGATAACACTAGTAACATAATTTTAATATAATTATATTATTATAATTGAATAATTTATCATAATCTCTCTATCCCCCTCTATTTATTATATAGATAAAAATTGAGTCTAGGATGTGTTGATTTATCGCATTCAAGGACGATGGGTTTTAATATTTCATTACCATATTCTAGAATAGTCATGAAACCATTTTAAGGGTTGGAAAAGATCATAATATATTTGTTTTACGTTATTTAATTTTATATATTCCTTATAAATTCATGATGTAAAATTGTAATTCAAAACAAGTTAATTGTGAGAAAAATATCCACATTAATATAAGAGTTTATCATTAATGTATTATATAATTACCCACCTTCAATCCTAGTAAAAAAATTAAATTTAAAAAAATTTATTCTAATGTATATTCACTAATTTCATATAACATCAATTATGTACAACCACTCTCACGATAAATGATTATCTGTTCATGAATATAAGTATAACGAACATGAAACAAATGGACCCGAACAATGATATTGAACCTCATAACAGATCAAAAAGGTTATGAATGAACTAAATAATGATGTACTAAATAATTTACATGTATAATAGGTTTTGTGTTTATTATATAATGAACATTATTTTAGTATTCTGGTCATTATTATCATTTTCAGAACATCATCAGACTAAAGGTTATGCATCCTCTCATTCTCACATTTATTCAATAGTCTCCTGTATATTTTTCCCATATACGTATTATTCCTAATGATGGAGTATGATTATTCACCTTCACCATACTTCCATCATGATTTATATAATATGATAAATCCATTTCTCTCTCATTATTCCCTCTTGTGTACACCCAATACCATGCCAATATTTTTCAAGGGATTCAACCATAACTACATTTATTCCATCGTGTTCCCCTATCATTGTTTTTTCCCAAATGATGTTGTATTTTATTTTTATTTACAACTTCAAAAACTATTTATATTCTCGAAACTCATGTTCCATGATTTTTAACTTATTACCTTTTAGGAATATACATGCTTTTAAGTGATTCCCTCATCAATACTGCCTAATAAGAAAACTCATTTTATTGTAAAATCCAAAATTTGTTTACCAAACTTAATGTGCACTCTACTATTTATTTTAAAATCCACATTTGTTATTATAAAATTATTTTTTTAATAAAAACATTTTTTACTTATGGTTTTATATAAAATATTATTCCCTTTTCAATTATAAATTCCCTTCAGTATTTTCCTAAAAAACTCAGTAAAATATATTAATTATAAGAATATATTTAATACACTTCTTACATGTTGTCACTTCTATTTGACAAAACATACCATGATATATGACTATTTACCCTTATTAATTCCCATGTATGTTTTAATTCCTTTCTATCATGGACACTTTTACAATACACCCATTAATTATTCTTTATGACATGAATGTGATACCCATTTCTATCCATGGGTTCCCTTTTGTTTTTTAGTTATTAATTATGTATGATTATTTATGTGTAAAGAATATTCATGAAATAATAATATGGTTGTTCCCAGATAGTGCTCCAATTCATTGGTAAATTTTTAGTCTCATGAGGTGTTATGTGTAACGGTCATGACAGATAGCCTTGACATGTGCTACCATGTTCAATGGTCCTGGTAGTTTACCTTGGCATGTAATCCACTATGTAAAATGATCCATGACTCATGTCAAAGTCCTGATTTATTTTACTGACACAAAAATATTAATTCATCTTTATATTATGCCATGTATATATGTTATTATTCGATATTCTATTTTATATCGTTATCTCATGATCTCTAACACTACTGCCAAGGCAAAATTCTTATGCTTAATTATTTATTCGGCTTTATTCTCATCCCTCATTTCATGTGATCCCCAAGGTACCATATATAGATTTATGGGACCAAAGGAAGTTTGTATCTCTTTATAAATATTAAATAAATATGTGTTTTTAGTCCCATTTTTTATATTTTATGTTCTGAGTCATCAAAGATACTAGACTACATGATCCATGGATTGTACTGTGATGTTTAATTATGATAAAAATCATGTAATGATATGTTTAAAAGGATAAGGTCACTAAAATTATGTTCATGAGGATGTATCTTTATAAACCCATAAGATATTACACCCACTCTTTCATCATCCCACATCCCAAGCCTAGTCAGGATGCATCAACAAACACCTCTAACATCACCACATCCATTCAAAATCAGATTACTGGAGCATGGACCATCTTACATTATAGATAGTTGAATGTTGTCTGTCAGAACTCTCTCCATAAAAAATCAATTCCATTACTTATCAAGCCCAAAAAAAGAGATGAAAATATGTATAAATCTTTAAAAATTCTCTGGAAATAAACTTCTATAATAATAGAAATATGAAAATCATTAATATTCTTGGGTTCCACCAAATAAATAATTTCCCCAACCTTCGATGGGTCCACTGCTACCCCAAACTGTGACACCACATGTCTAAGGATGTATACCACCCGTGTCTAGAACATTAACTTAGGTACAATTCCATAGAGATGGTAGCATCAAAAAACCTCAAGATATTGTTGGGATGCTCGATATGCTCCTCCTCTGACAGCCAGTAGATCATATTTCTCCGATGAATGCATCAATGAACCACCCTAGGAACTCACAAAGGATAGTTTTCAAGAGTCCCACAAACATGACTGGTGTGTTCGTAACACTGAACGTCATAAAAAATAATTCAAAGATTCCAGATGTACTTCTGAATGTAGTCTCCAACTATCACCCTCTTTCTCCCTCAACTAGTGATATATAAACCACATATCAGTATTAGAAAACCAACTTTCTCCTCTTAGCTGGTTGAAAATATCTTCTTTCCTCGTAAGAGGGTAATGATTCATGACCATTACCTGATTCAATGACTACTAGTATATGCAAAACCATAGACCACTATATACCCAATTTTTGAACAATACATGAGAACCTTTTAGATGAAACACAAGGGCGTATAAAGCCCTTATTCATCATATCTTCAATCTTAATTCTCATCTCCCATAACTCAGAAGCGTTAATCTGAAAAGGATCCATCAAAATTGGAGAAGAATTGGGTCACAAGTCTATACCAAACTCAACATTGTGTCAACGGGGTAGTGTCAAACCCTTATAGAGGAAAACATATATGAACTCCCTAATAATTCTGTGAACCTACTCCCCTTGGAATCCACTAATTCAACAAACAGTGTGAGAAATAAAAAAACAAGGGGTTTTACTCACTGATTGTCCAACTAGAAAAACATCTTACAAACAGAAGATATATACGAACAATCCTTGACTAAAAAAACCAATCTCATTTGGATGAAATCAATACTGCAACGCATTCAATACAACAAATCGTTACAGAGAATAACATCCAATGGATTCATCTATTTCATGAAATGATCCCCACAGGACCGATGCGATCCAATCATCGACCTACATCGTCTTCATACATTAAAAAAGATATCCAAACCACAGACGGACGTTCTCAGTACCCCGGGTATGAGAAGTATCTTTATGTGATGTCACATAGCATGGAATATATTAGATGTGACAACGGAGTGCGAAGTTCCTAAATTAAACAAATCACAAGCAAGATAACTAAACAAGTTGATCATACCACAAATAATCTTTAGACCTTCTTGAACTACTGCCTTTGCAGAGTTTAAATGTCCATAGAAAGCACATTTTCCCACTTATTGGTGGCCACCTCCTCAAACAAACATGGTCATGTCCTTGAGGAACAACATGATTTTGGCCTCCATGTACTATGTCTCCCCTCAGTGGTGTAGGATCCTATTATCATTGGAGTAGAAATGACCAGGTCATCATCTGCTACAAATGTGGGCACTAAAGTTTCCCACAACCACTATACAATTTTCAAACGTTCATCAATCACTAACTCTAAATATACCCATGCCCTCCACAATTAAAACACCTCGGACACAAGTTCACATGAAAGAAAAAATTACTTAATGGATCAAATAGGAACTGCTAACATCAATTCCCCACATGCTGAAACATAGAAGACCCTAGTGCCTGAGACTTACTACTGGTAGCCGTGTACATAGAAAAACACTTATAGATCCCCTCTCATGGTAAAAATAATCATTATTGCTACCGCTGAACTACTTTTGTCTTCTTGTGGACCTCCATGTATGATGGAAAATTTAAGGGAGTTATATAGTACTATAGAGAAGGACAATGTGCCTCCCCTAAGAATATCACATTAGATTCATCATATGGAATAAGATCATCATAAAACTGATCGAGATACCTGAAGTTAATCCTCATCGCTTATATCAACATACTCCCCTACGTTAGCGTGCGTAACTTCTTCCTATTATCATACTTCTTTGTCAATGAAAATAATTTTTCTCGAAACTTCTTCTCAAAATAAACCCATAGAATGTCACCTGCCTTCTTCTCCCATAGGTACATTGTTTACCAATAAAACAAAAATCCCCTCATCAAGCTCACTACCAAATCAACATAGTACTCCATCGATTCTCAGTTCCAGATGAATGTGATGAAAATATCCATGATCCAACTCTCCATTTCATTGTAAGAAACACTACCCACGTACATTACAATAGTATTATTATTGAATGAACATAGAGTGTTTTAACACTTGTTTTCCTCCTCCACAAGATCAATCCTGTACTGATCAAATTCATCGTCATGCCAGGCCCTAACTACTCAGGCCACATATAGAAAATTAATGGGTTCCATAGTTGATATGTAAACCAGTAATTCCAATGATTGAGTAGCATATAATTTTATTTAAGACTCATTCTTACTTATTTATCTCAATTAATTGTCCATTTCAAATTTCCCAATTCTCTAAAATTCAAATAGGAAAACAATTTACTATGATTCATGTACCCTTCTTAGTGTCTCTACCCTAAAATAGCCTCATTTGGTTATTCAGTAGGCTCATATTACATGAATCAGATCATTGGGTGGGAGGGGTAAATCTCATGTCCTATCTGGTCATCCCTATCATGTATCACACAACAAGATCATGAAAAACAATTCCCCTACCAAGCCATGCACATCCCAATATTCCTAAATCCAAACATTATCCTATCGCTCAACCATCACAATTGATACCATTTTGGAATGAACCCTCCCTATAAATATTTTCTTCCTATGATTGATATAAAAGAATATAGATAATTACCCCCATGTCCCACCTCCAAAAGGCCCCTTGGTGGATAACATCACCAAGGGAATAAAATCCCATAGAATTGAAGGAATATACCTTTTTGAAGAAATACGAGATCGTCACATAAGATGTATACACCTAAAAATTACTCCAATTCATATATACAAACTAAAACCAAAAACCATATCACTTGAAGGTTTCAAATAAAATTGATACAAAATTATAGTCTCTAATGTTTGTACGATGAGAAAAGATAAGTTGAGACACAAAAACTGTCCCAATGTCCGAGATAGTTACACCCACCACATACATTATAGTTCTCCTAGAAATCGAAAAACTATTCTATACATGTAGGGTGAGAAGAAATGTTTACTTAACATGGAATAACCAATGTATCACCTATAAACATGGAGAGGCATATGAATATTCCCGTGAGAAAATAGTAGAAATCAACACCACCAAATGAGGATTACTAGCCTTCCCAAACACCCCAAGGAATTACCACTAAATACCACATGTTGAGTAATGTAATATAATAAGAACCTAGATGTTTGGATACCCCGCATCACCTATACAGGTTAAAATCTCATATCGTAAAGAAAAACATCACGGTGCAACCAAACACTTCGACATGCCCCACGTCACTACCCACCTGAACACAAATGGGCCTTAGAGTTAGTCCTACAACATGGGAATATGAAACACACCCCATCCCGCCCCCAAACATCAGGGCAACAAAAATACAATATCGTACCCGCAGACAACTTAGCCACAACCATACCTCATCCTGAAGACACCGGGGAATGCGCACCTCACTCATAGACAACAGATCCTATCCATCACACAATAACATGCATGATGATTTTAAGGATAGAAATAAATAGAATTGGGGTGTTGGGAGAATCCAATAACAATACATCCATCATGTATGTAGGATTTTGAGAAATAAAAACCTCCGAAATGACAATGGGGGTGTTTGTGACATAGTTTCTAAAAGGGGTGGTGTGAAGATTGAAAAATCGCAAGGAATTAAAATAATATGTTTATGTATCAAACACTGATCCCAACCTATGAGGTTTTTTTAAAAAAATCACCATCCCACATAAATACCTTTTCTGATTCCTATATATTAATTTATCAAAACCAGTAATAGTAACATAAGAAGATGATAAATTAACGCATCTTCAAAACAATCCACAACTCAAAACATACCCCCGAACAAATAATTTAACCAATTAAACTTCTTCATAATATTTTGATTTTTTCATTTCATCTCAACTATCATGAAAACTTCGAATAATAACACCCCAATAGTATAACATAAACTAACATAAACCACACAGAGGAGATTGAATAATAAAAACTAACCCACATCTCACATTCTACCCATTTAATACCCATTTAAGAATTCTGAGTGAATTACCCATACTAATCACTAGAAACATCATTATTCAATGTCGTCAAGGCCAGACCATCATTTCAACAAATCAAACCCACAACTAATAACCAAACCCAACCACACATCTCTGCAAAACCAAATCATGTATCCATAAAATATAAACAAAAACACACCCATCACAAAAAATAACTAAACAAAACACAACCTAGTTGAAGTCCTATATCACAAAACTACTCATTCATTCCACAATCAATCAATCTCTCAACATGAGATTCCATTACACCACTTATACCACCACACATTACTATTATGATCTAAACCCCAATACGACACAACCACACATGGTAAAATATAGAATTAAACCACACACAACACACATCCACTCCAAAAAATATATGGTGTATCCATATATACGTATAATAGTAATTTATTAATTATACTTTGAAAATTCATGGGTTATCACCAAGAATGTTTGATCCTATTTCATTAATTTAATTAATTAGTTTTACATGGTTAATTATATTTTCATGATTATATACATTCAATAAATGATCAACAAGACATAACAATTTATCCCACATTCACAAAAACAGACCACTAAAATTCATGATTTAAAATAGGAATAGATCCCATATCAATCACAATATCAATAAATAATAAAATTGAAGCATGCATACCTTTTCCCCATAACATGTTTATATGTTTATTGTCAATTTAATTATCTTTAGTAAGCCTGGATTCAACTAACTTCACATAGAAAACATTCATACACCAACCCAATATGATACACAAATAAAAGAGGAATGAAGGGATCCCTACCTCATTAAACAGACAATCAACACCTCCTCCAAACACAAAACATGGGGTTCACAAGGATCCATGGAAACATGATTCAAGGGAGAAACATAGACGTGTGACTCATCATGGGAGAAAAGTTCTAGGGAATCATAGTAAAATGAGTAATGTGAGAATTACTTGGAAGAAATTATCTTATATTTAGAAAGTCATGATCTTATATCAATGGAAGAAACAGTTTAAAAATCAACTAGAAATGATCCTGATCAAAACCATGGTGTTTGACTAATATAAGGCATCCAAATATTTATGAATTTATGATATTACTCACATCGCATGAAATGGATTCAAAACCATTTAATATTTTCATTGAATCCCTTTTATGTCAAATAAAAAGATTTGATGGATAATCTAGATAAACTGGGAAAAAAGATTTAAAAAACAATAGAAATGACTCACTATTGGGTGATTTACCATTGTCATTCATGGATGCATGAGTAACCAAGGGATGAATTATAGCTGAATGAGTCACCACTGTGTGCTACTGGTGATGAGATACTGATGTAGAGTCACTATTCAGTGAGTCCCCATTGTGTGAGCCACCGGTTGGTGAGCCACCCTATGGTGATCCACACATAGGTGACCAAATATTCGGTGAGGCACCATTCAGTGAGTCACCATACGAAGAGAAACCATTTAGTGAGTTATAATTTAGTGATTCATATTTCGGAGGGTTTCTATTTGGTGAAACACTATACAGTGAGCCACCATTTTGTAAGCTACCATTTGGTGAGTCATTGTTTGGTGAGTAATTATTCTACAAGTCATCATCATGACCAACTGTCACCAACTCACCTATGTGAGTAACTATTGTGACTCATCGATGTGACTCACCAATGTGACTCACCACTAGATGAGTCACCGATGGGAGTTACATCTGTACGAGTCACATTCACAAGTCACCACTGGACTGTTGACCTTTATTATTGAATATTGTATGATCTACAATCAGTGATTCACCATTTCGACTCATCGTTCTGATCTACCAGTGGATAAATCACCGTTGTGAGTAACTTTCCTGACCTACCATCTCAACCTACTGGTATTGACACACTTTTGCGAGTAATTGGTGTGACTTCCCATCAAATGCGCTAACATTGGAAAAAACATGATTTTGAAAATCTCTTGAAATGAGTCATTATTTCCTCCTAGAACACCTCAACCACCATATTTTTACAACTTAATGGACCTGAGAGGTCTGGGAAATTACATGTAAATACACAACGATGAACACTATCTTGGGATAAAAATATTTCATAAATTGATATGTTATATTATGTATATATATAAAAATTATTATTAGAATATGAAGTAGAGAATTAAATTTTGTTACATGAAACATTTTAAATTATTAAAGTCATGTAATCATACTTTACATAACTATTAATAATAAAAAAAATAATATCATATATAAAATATTATAAAAGGATTTTTGTACTTTTATTTTATTTGGTCTTATCGAACTTATTTAAGGTCATTGTAATTCATAAAACTTCCCTATGTTACAGTCATATAAAATTCTAACAATAATTTACATTAATGGTAAAAATATATACTAAAATGCATTCTGAAAAACTGTGACATTAGGAATATAATTGTTTTTTATCAAAATTTGAACTATTATTCTAACTCATTTACTTTAAAAGATATTATATTATAATCTTGATGAATTTTATTTTCCACTTACAACTCTTTTATTTTCTATAATTCTCAATTTTTATAAATTTGGATTCATTTCTTTTTGTGATTACATTGGACTCAAAAATGTTCATCAATACAATTTTTACAAAAATTAACTAAAATTTTTATTGTATAATGCAACGTTGACATGGAATATTTAATTTTATCATATTTTTTTATAATTGAACAAATCTATATCAAAAAAAAAATAATCAACTCTTTTAAATGTGTATGTATTCTAAAACATCAAAATAAATATCCAAAATGACTTACTAGTTGGTAAATGAAACATATTTCCTTTAGTGAAAAAATTTGACCGAATAATTGTTTCTTACAATATCATAACCTGATTTTTTATGCAGGAATATTAATAATCAAAATATTATTTTATATATTAAATGTAACACCACATGCTTCCACAATACGTTTCTCTTTGAATAATGCAATAACTTGAATTATACGCAACTGCAAAATTATAACACACTCAAACTGGACATTATGAAAAGTAATAACCCCTATTTGAAATTATAGAAATTATATATTTCAAAATGGACTTAAATTTTGAATTCAGAATATCAAAATTATCTTATGGTGAATTTTCGGTATTTTTATGAAAACATTCATTTTTTGACGAAAACTGAAAAACAATACGTAATTGGTTAAAAATGATTTTTTTTAATTAATTATCTATATAAATTAAATTTATTTTAGGTAAAAATAGATACTTAATAACTATATATGGTCAATTTAATTCATTAGAGTCATTTTATAATATGTTTAGATATAAAAAAAGTTTATTGAACTTTTTACCATTTTTACCCACCTTTTATGAGCATTTGCAAATTTTTATAAAAACTAATTTTATGACGTATGTGAGTTGAATTTCAAAAATAAACGACACAAAGTTAATATTATAATGTTAAATATTTTTTAATAAGATGAAAATAATTATTGGTGAATACTAACTTTTGACTTTTATTTATCATGGTTAAAGATAAATAAGGTAATTAAGGGTAAAAATGATATCATAATTACCCTATCACATGTACTAATTCAATTAAATAATTATAATTTGACCACATAGAACCTTAGTAATCAAATATTACCCACTTTGTTGTACTTTTATTACATTAGGACATTTATTATTATATTATTTAAATAAGAGTTAAAAGTGTTAAATTCGATGTTTAATAACTAAACCATTTTTAATATATGGTTACACACAATATAAAATAGACTATAAATATTCATTATAAGTAAAAAACAATTTCATAAATAATGTTATTTTATTTATAATTTTTAGACATTATATAATTTGATTTATTTATGACCCAATGATGATGTGGTAATTACATTATTAATGATATATTAAAACAATTGATATTATAAATATCCAAATTAATTAAAATTTAGTCTTCTGATAAATTCCAATAATTTCATAGCTTAATATGACATGTTATAGTTGGTTAAATAAATTTTATTCTAAGTGATAAAGTTTTAATGGATTTCAAAAAATCAAATAATAAATAGTGTCAAAATTGACATAATTGAGTTTTTAAAACAAATACTCTATTACTAATTGATTTAATATTTATAAAAATCTAAGGTTCTTCCAAATGAATATGATAAGGTTATATATATTAATAATTAACCACTTGTGGTTCTCTTGGATTTTTATAGTATGTTTATTAACCATATAATATTAAAATACAAAGATACATGGTAAATGAAAATCTATTAAACTAAGGGTTAAATATAATTGATTAGGTTAATAAGGTGACCTAAACCTATATAAATACTATTTGTTGAGAGTTTTATACCTATCACTACATTAAAAGTTAAATATATCATTTTGGAGACAATAGAAACTGAAAATAATTTTATTATAAAATAATATTTCAATATTTTCCTAAAGTGACCCTCTCCTCTCTTATAAAAGTGAACTTCTCCTTCTCTCAAAATCACACCCCCAAAGCCATTTTTCTCATCCAACTACTACCCAAATATCCTACCAACAATTCCCCCATTATTCTAGAGTCCTTTTATTTCTCTGAAATACATCGTATGGAGCCCTTTTAGTCAAATAAAAATAAAGAACCTGAAGAAGACATAAGTATTTCATCATCTCTTTCAAGATCTTTTCACATTCCACATCCTCATTCTTTGTGGTTTTCATTATAAAAGAATATCTCCATTATCTTCTATATACTATGATTTTATTATAAAAATGGTACCAACATATTCATTATTCTATTAATCATATTAATGACAAAGTCACCACACATGCGTACGTATGGCTTACCGTCTCTATGACATGGTGTGGTTTGTTATTCAAACACATAGTTATATAGATGGATATAATAATAAGTATAAATAAATAAATAATAAATATAACATTTTAATGATCCTGTGTATATGATATATCATCCAATTACATACGATTTCACTATCAATATAATGATATTGTCACTCGTGCGTACGTACGGATTACAGTCTCCACGAACGCGATGAGATTCATTCCCCATTGTAATAATTCAAGAATTATATTAATTTTATGATTAAAAATAATTTTTATGAATATAATATAATTATTTATATGAATCATATACATCATATCCATAACAAAAATGGCTTATGTAACCAATAATATAAAGTAAAATGAATCAGTCAACACCCGAAACGATGATACTACTAAAATATTATTAACAAAGCAATATTAGAGGAACATATATTATATAATTTTTTTGTATTTAGTTCATGAATAATTTAATAACAATTTTTTCACTATTATACAAGATGTTAACATACCATCGACTTTGGAAATGTACAAGGTAATGGTTATTACTACAATCTCTTCATTATTTGACGTTGTTTTTACATGAGTATCTACTGGGAACTCTTTATCATCCACATCTGTGTTTTGTTAAAATGTTTTTTCAAAATATTGTTACTATTTACCATACTATGGGTTAATGTAATTTATAACATTATTTGATATTATATTTTTTGAAACTAATCTTTCTGTCATTTTTTAAACGAGGTGCTTTATGACATTTTTGACAAAATTAAGGTAAGAATGTATTTTTTTACTTATACTGTGGGTGTGGATATTTTCCACTGTAATATCATTGTCAAAGCTTCCCATACATGCTTATAAGAATATTTTCAAAAGAAATTTTTTCTTTTATAAATCTATGACATTTAAATGATTTCAAAATAGAGAGATATATTTATATAAAAATGTTTTCAAAATGGTTTTTAAGGATTTATTTATATAGACATGAATGTATTTAAAATATAAATTCCATTAAAAAGATTAAAAGTGTTATGGGACACTTTGATTAAAAAATTTCATTAAATTACTTCCATTCTAAATGTTCGGACTTTTAAATGTTTTCATGAAAAAAAGATATATCTCTAAAAGTGTTTTAAAAATCATTTTCATTTATTTCAACTTCATTTGATGAATTTTAAAAATGTTTGATGTTGATTTATGATGATACAAATCTTTCATAATGTATTGAAGGTATTGTGATATTATTTATTGTGGATTTCTTATTTTTATACCATTCACAGTTTATGGATAAATTATTCACAATTATTATGCAAGTTTTAATACGAATGTTTATGTTATGATTAAAACTTTTCATATGAGTAATGAATTGGACTAATTATGTAAAAAGTGGATCCTGTTATATATCCTCGATGCATTAGTAGGTCTCGTGATAAAAACAAGTTTCTTGGCATAAGGCCTTGACAATGTCTTATTTGTTGTCTTGGCACAAGGACTTTAATATATGTTTATTAAGTCTAGAATCATACATTCCATCATTATAAAAGTGGGTATAGATATTACATGTGATTATTCGATTAGTAGAATATCTATGTGAATAATTAAATGGAATTATTTGATTTTATCATTTCCATATAATGCTGAAGTTTATGTTTAATGGGCTTCTGCTTTAGTCTTATACATTTCAATAAATGTTTGTACATAATTATGAATGTTTTCTCTATATTGTTATCCTTAATAAGATCCTGAGCTCACCCCTTTCTATGTTTAATTTTCCATAGAATGTCATAAAGTATTTCATGGTTAACCTATAGGGATAGACTAATGTTATATGTTTTTTAAAAATGGAACAAAATGTTGTTGATGATTTTATTTCATGAAGTAATGTAAAACTTATTAATGCATTTAATAATTCCATGGCTACTAAACTGATCAGTCATTCGGGATTTGATCCCTTGTGATCATCCCAATGTTATATAATAAAGCACCAAGTCTAGTTAACTAGGGTCGGGGCATTAAACTTTGTATCAGAGGAGGTTTATTACAAAACTTATTGACTAGATTTAGAAAAAATAATATTATAGAACACTACCTTATGATATACTATGAGGATTAGTATAGAATAACTTCATAGAAATTTGGTACTTTATAGATTTTGCGAGTTTTTGAAGAAACACATCACTATCTAGATACGAGAAGGTAGAGGCAGCTCTTGCATTGATGTTCCTAGGGGTAAAACCCAAAAACACCACATTGAGCTAGAATCGAATGGGAACTAGAGGATGATAATGGGCCTTGCTGCACCCTTGGTTATGACACTCAAGGGGAAATGCTTAGGATAATTCATAATTTTTTACAAACAATTATTAATGGTTTATTAGTATATACTTATTCAATGAAAACATTTTTATGATTATGGATTATATCCATAAACTGTTATATCTATGTGAAGTTTATTACATGTTTGGAATTATATATTGCGATTCATAAACTAACCTACTGTATGAATGTTTCGTTCTGATTTTTGTCCATGAAACGGCCAACGACTCTGTATCCAATGATTGATGGACCTGCTTTCCAAAGGCTGGGATTCGCCGGATGGTCTGACCAGCGACACTTAAGAACTCACATTGGTCGAGAGGATGGGAATTCAGGCTCATCGCACCCATTTGGGGTGGAATTATTGCCTGTTCCGGGATTCTCTTATATATTTAAGACGTATTCATATGTTCGCGAATCATTAGTTTATACCCAAACATAGTATCCACAGATTTAAACTTGATGGGAAACGGTCAAATAGACGCAGGGGTTTGGAATCATTTATGCCCAAGGTTTACCATCCCTCATTGGATTAATGACCCTGAAGGTTTGGAACTCGTTTGAGGTGGCACCAGGAGTGGCCCGGTGAACCGATATAGAGATGATCGGATCAACCGTTTGTTGGGCTAGAACCACCATGGAGGCTTCCTACATACCCTATCTAGGAGACATGGATAAAAGTCCACATAGTTTTATTAGGTGTCGGAGAGCCGATGCGAAGAGAGACAAGGTGGTCTGATGGGTGGTGGGCTTGAACCTCATGGAGGATTCCTACGTACCCTGTCTTGGAGGTAGTGATCAACGTCCACGTAGTTCTTATGGGCTTGGGGCTTACACTCTGAGGAAGCACAGAATGATGGATTGGGGCATACAATCTGAGTAGGTCCAAGGAAATGTATTGGGGCTTACACTCTGTGGAAGTCCAGAATGATTGATTGGGGCATACACTCTGAGGAGGCCCAGTGGATAGGGTCTTACACTGTGAGGATGCCCAGAATGATGGATTGGGGCATACTCTCTAAAGAGGCTGAGAATGATGGATTGGGTCTTACACTCTAAGGAGGCCCAGAATGATGGATTGGGGATTACACTCTGAGGATTCCCATTATAGGATGTCATGGTCGATTCTTACTCTAAGCCCACATGAGTCATGCTCGGTGTGAGAAACAAGAGGCAGCGGGGACTAGAAGATCACGTCTTGAATGGTGCGCCCGTGAAAAGCGGAGTGGGGATTACACATGGAGTGGCCCAGGATGTTGAATTAGGGCTTACACTCTGAGGAGGCCCATAAGGTCGGGGCTTACACTGAGATGGACGCCCGGGGCGACAAATCCCAGAGGGAGAGGGAAAGGGGGGGGTGCTCCTATGCCCATATCCTCTCTTGGAGTGCACGAGGTCTTCCTTCAGATGGGTATTTTACCATCATCGAGGAACCCTCAGCAAGTGGAGGGGTAGAAAAGGGATTCACGAGCCCAGACATCGCAATACCGTGGGAATGTGAACCCAGGAATGTTTCGGTAATCTGCTCAATGGATGGGGAAACCCCTTTCCCCAGGTTTGTCGTGGGTATGTGAACTCAGAATGGCGCGCTGATGCACCTGAAATTCATATGACGAGGATCCTACAGCTCTGGCGGAGGCCTCGGCTCGAGGCCTACGAATAGTCCAATGAGGGAGTCGCGGAGGACCTGGCTGGAATGGTAGGATTTTACCTGGCATTGGAAATGAGAACACCGAAGTATTTGGTGAACCACCGAGAGGTAAATGTGGTGGCGCCATTCGCATGGGAATGTGCCAGGCGACTGGAGATGTTGTCCATGAACAATGGTGGTCCGCGGACTGATTGACGTCCCGCAAACCAGGATGGTTCGCAGTTTCAGTTTCAATCAGCGAACCAGGGTGGTTCGCGTAGGATTTCAGGCGGGCAGCGGTAGCCAAGGGAGACGCTGGTCGGAGGTTCGTCGGTTTAGGCTTTTCCTGCGTAGGAGGGTGCTACGCAGTGCGAAGGATGGGAAAAGAGGCATAAACTCCTAGGTCCACGGGGAAGTCATCCGTGGAGGGGGTATGGTTCACGGTTCTCCTTTTCTTGTTATTTTAGGTTCCCGATTCACCAATTTATTATGTTTTTTCCGATACCTTCTTAACTCATATACCCGTTGTGGTTTGTAGATGGGAATTTCACAGTTTGCGAAATCCATTACCTTCCTTCAACCGATCTCTTATCCCTTCGAATCTGATTCCAGTTCTTCGATCTTCTTTTCTTTCCCCCTCGTTCTACTTTTATAGAGTGGGGAAAGGAATGTATCTACAGCCACATGACACCCTTTACGGATGCCCATAACCGAATTCATAGCTGACTTGGTCAATCCGCGATTCATGGTGGGTATTGAATGCTTCCCCCCTCTGCGAGGCGAACTCATGGAGTACTCTGCGGCTGCAAAGCATTCCACCTCTATTCCGCGAACGATAGCGGGTGCAGCATGGACTGGTCAACGTAGTCCACGGTTAGGGCGGTTTGTGACGGTGAACCGGACTGGGGCCCATCATGCCTCGTGACCGCAGAGGCTCTCCACCTCCATTTCGAAAATGAAAATGGTTCACGGAGGGGGTGACTCGCGGTGCCTAGTAGTGTTGCGCCACCATGGACCGATTCGTGGACCGATCTCCTTTTATTTGTGTATCTTCTTTGATTATTTTCCCCAATTCCTTTGGGGTATTTGCGTAAAAAATCATTTGTGGATTATTCAGTCCCCTACAAATTCTCCCCATCAGAATGGGGTTCGATTGGAATGAAGAGGATGTCATTCCGATACAAAGTGGTCCTAATACTGAGATGGTTTGAGGTAGAAAGGTAGACCCGGTAGGGGACCACGCCTATAAATATGGGGAACCCTTACACTTTTACATTACCAAATTCTTCACGAAACCAGAACTCCTTTACCTCCGCGTGTTTTCTCATTTGTGAGGTGCCTCATCCGCGAACTGGAAGCAACCTCCGCAAAACATTCCTTCTTCGTGGTTGCCTTCATTCGCAAACCAACATCCGTACCATAAACCATTACTCTTAATTAATTAAAAAGTAAGTGATTGTGGGATATAGAGGAACCTACTTCACGGTTTCGATGCTCCATGGACTAAAATCTCTTGAATATTAAAAATTATTTGTGTCTTCCGAATAAAATCAGGATTGAAATTCTATAGAGCAACTTTGTTCGCGTTTTTCTCTGGCCAACACTCCACAGGCCAGAGCTTCACAGACTGATTTCTCTCATTGTCCAGGGTGAAAATATGGTTCCCCCTCATCTGCGCCAAGGCCTGCTGTAGATCCCCTCTCAATTTGCTCAGAGGGATGTTCAGCTATGATTTGTAGAGAGGAGGGTGTCAATGAGGACCCTAGTCAATATATCATTCCTGATGACAGTGCATTGAAGAACCTGATCTCTCCAAAGCTTCTGAGTTATCCTTTATCCAATCGGCTCCCGCTCTACATCTTTAGTCTTCAAAATTACGTCCCTATCCCCTCTACTTTCATAGGACTCCCTTCTCCTTTCCTGGAAGCGCCTTCAAAATGCAATAAGGTACACCTTACCCAATCTGGGGAGATAATCTCTTATTTTTGTCAGAGCGACACATTTATCATGAGGGGAACTGTCTGGACCCAAATCAATCAGTGTACTCAAGAATTTTCATATAAAGATGTCATTAAGTACTACCCTTCTGTTATCAACATTGCTCAATGGGATCCTGATATGGGGTGGGTCCCTAGATAGGATCTTCGGTCCGACAGGCTCTTCTCAAATGAGTGGGCTTGGGCTTTCTTGGTCCATCATCATTTCTGGGAGTCTCCTGATTCTCTGGAAGTGGTCAACCTATACTCTACAATGTGGGCTTCCCAATTCGTTGTTTACCCACCATCTTCAATCCTACCTGACCTGTTCATCCACTGGTGTTCATGTACTAGTAATTTCCGCCTTTCCCACGAGGAAGTCGACTTTAGTCTATGGAACAACTACTAGATAAGAGTACTGTCGATTGCTGGCGAGATGTATGACGAATTTTTTGCCTACTCTCGACGCTTGGGACACCATTGAACTGGTGCCTTTATTGGAAAAAGAGTTGCAGACCATGGCGGAGCAGTCACTAGGTCAGGCCTTGTGTTCCCGTTCGCTTATTCCTTATATCATTTGGATAGGGTTGTTTCTAAACACCACTGGTCTATGTAAAATATTAAGCATCCCGTGACTCATCCTTCCCAATAGTCACGAACCATTCAGGGCTCTTATTGGGCAGTTCTGGAAGCAGGATACTACCTTTCATGGGGTTACGAGGTGTGCCCTAGTGTGTCGCCTATGCTCCGGTTGGCCGGTCTGTTTGCTATGATTTTGAGCGGATGGCTATTTCCTTCTTGGGATGTTAACCCAGGCATCTGGGCCTGCACTCTGATGTTGGCGGTCGTGTTAGCAGAGGGCCGCTTGGTGATTTTGGTCGTGCCCACTTTGGCCCGTATCTACGAGCTACTGAGCCACATAAAGGTGGGATGATCACCCAACCGTCTATGTGGGCCATTTCAATTTTTGTACGGATGGGTGGAAGATCACTGTTGTTTTTATGAATATCGTCATAATACGGACATCCTGCTTCCTACCTTCTGGACTACCCTATTGGTTATAGCCAGAGTTCGCCTGAAGTCGCTCAGCTCTAGTGAAGTTCTCGAGATCCAGAGCGACATCTCCCAGTTCATCATCACTCCCTACCCAACCCCTTTTGGTGTCTTAGTTGAAAACTGCCGGGGGAGCCTGGGGGAGGGCTCTTACATGGTCTCACTACGGTACAGGTTTCTTTTCGGCACATATCGACGGTGTTTCTTTGTGTGAGATGTACGTCCTGTATCACTTTTCTCGCCAGTTCGGGTTCATGCAAGTCCAAGTTTCCCTTCCCCCTTCTCGGGCTCAAGGACTACATCCTGCCATACTTCATATGTGGTGGTTGATACTAACATGTGAGGGATCTGATGCAAGAGTACCCATGCCTGATACGAGCGCGGCTGCCGGCCATTCCATGGGGTATGCAAAAACATGGGTAAATGATATACTGATGGGATCTTAGTGAAGGTTGTCCGACAGGATCCTAAATCAGGATGTATGGTGGCTGCTACATCCACTACACCTTTCTCATTAGTTTATGGGAGGTACAACTAATGGCTAGTCTATCAATGCAACTCAGATAACTTCCCTATGCCAATCCTGTGTAGGCCGCAGTTCAGGAAAATCCATCCTTCTTGTGCGTGGATGAGGACGACAATGTGGTGTCGGTCCTAGGGAGACCATCTCAGAGGTTCCACCAGTCGATACCGGGCTTAGAAACATGGTCCCCAAGCCTGAACCAGGGTTAGGGGCTCCAGATATTCCAGCTTCAGGGTGAACATCTAGTGAGCACACGTCCGCGCGGGCTGCCATGCTAGACTATGTTCTCGTGTCATCCAGTGAGGATACCAAAGATGCTCGTACCATGGTGTACCACCGGGCAGTGGGCAAGTGGGCCTGGCCCCGAATCTGTGAAATCATCACCGAAACCCCCTTAGCTGAAATGGAAACGAAAACTGATGCTCTTCATCATCTCTTCCTGGGTTTGGGGTCGGGAGGCATTATCTATTCGCAGTTATATTCTCTTGATTTCCTTGTTTTCATGGTCCGAGATGAAGTTTCCACTAATGAATGCAAACTTATTCACTTAGAGACCACTCATTGTGGGGCCCGAACCATGGAGGAAACCACGACAGAGCTCCATTAACATATAGCACGGGAGGCGATCTCTCAAGATCAGGCTGCCATCCTATCCTGTGAGCTGCATGCATGCGAATAATGGGACGCGATGCTGAGGGATCAGTTATTGGCCATGAATGGTCATCATGAAGTTACCAGAAAAGGGATCAATGATCTCCAACCTACAGTGGAGTGTATCCATTCGGTAGCTGAGGCTGAAACCTGGGAGAAGGCAGTGTTGGAACAATCTCTAAAAGACATTCGCCTCCCATTCACCGACCTGGTGGGGAGAGTACGTCAAGCTCCTTTATAACTATCAGAGCTACTTTTGTTTCCCCTATTTTACTTACCCCTCTATCCCCCCCCCCTCTTTTTTTGTGTGTGAAGGAGATACCATGGATTGTGGTCGTCCTCCCTTTTTTTGTTTGAACGAAACACAATCTCTGTTAATCACTTATTGTTGTGGAATTTGATTGTTACTTTGAACAATTGTTGTGAGAAGAACAATTCACATAATCAGAACTAATCGTAACTCAGCAAAACTAGCTCTAATTTTTTTCTGGACTATGGGATCCAACAAGCGTAGTCTGACTATTTTTAGGGTTTTTTAGAAAAACCATACAAACATATTTTACTTTTTTTCTTTTTTTTAATGCCCTGATTTTTCATGGGCCCATTCGGTATGGACCCAGCAGTTATAACCCGGATTCTACTTAGGTCTCCCTTTTCTGGTTTTTGGCCTAACATGCATTGTGCCTCTTTCTTCCTTGAGCGGTTTAATGTCCCGCTGACAAGACTATCACTACTGATGTTTTAGTTCAAACAGCTTTGACCAAATATGGTGGGGCGAGGGCCCCAATGGGGTTCAACTGATTAAAAGTTGTCTTAATACCCTTCAGATGCACATGGGGGAAAACATGTTTGTATTACATACAGGGAATGTCTCAAGGCATGGGAGCCTCATTAGCGTACATAGGTAGGAAGAGCATTTCTTAAGGAAGTCTTGCCTTTAGTTGACGGGCCATGTGCGATCAACTTGCAGAGCCACTGAGGGAATGTATGCATAGTCATTAAAAGGTGTCCCTAAGTCAAAGTCATTTTCATTCCTAATGGCCAGAGGACTTCATGGACGTCCGGATTATGGGAACCACGATGGGTTTCTTAGAAAGATAAGAAAACCACCAGGGGTGACTCAGAAGGGAAGTGTGACATCTGAATGGGTTTTTGGAACATCTATACTAATCAAGAGTGTTGTCCGGAGACCACCTCCCAACGCATTTAGTTAGCATAAATGATGGTTGAGGCTTGGCGCAGTTTAAATTCATGAAGATGGAACATAATTTTAAATGGAATGACTTCTCCTAGTTCTCAGTAATCTTGTCAAAAACGTTCCACCATATTCAGGAAGGGTAGTGAAAGAATTTGTTAAACTGCAGCTCAGAGGGTTTCCAAATTTCACGATAGAAATGGGGGAGCAGAGGCCAAGAGGCATACGAAGAGAAGCATCACCTAAGGAAATCTTGACATTGGTACATGGGCTAGGGGCGATCAATATGCCGAGCCACTGAGGGCATGATATTCATAGTCAAACAAAGGTGTCCTTAAGTCAAAGACTATCCACTTTTGATAGCCGAGAAACTTCAGGGAAGTAGAGGTTAGGAACCACCACGGGTGTCTTATGAGATTTCATCTTTTTCCTAAGTACAGACTATGGTTTATGATGAGAGGGTGCCTGAATACGGGGGAAAAATCTGGACTAAACATCCTATGAACGGGTGAAGTTATTCTTTCTCACGCGGGTGTGAGGAGGTGGTTCATGCATGTCCAACCCATGAAATGAAAGGTGAAGAAGAGCCCTTGTGTCTCATTGAACCCATGAAGATTATGACCATTTAGTTTATAGTCATGTGGTTGGGACATAATCCCTGCAGTTTGGCTTCATGCGGCAAGGATGAGATACATTTTTAAAGGTTGCTATGTAGTTTAACGTCATGCAGTGAGGATGGCTTCCATGCAGTTTATCATCATGCGGTAAAGACAAGGATATCTTTAAAGGTTTCCGCACAGTTTAACTCCATGGGGTGAGGACAGGGATATATTTAAATGTTGTTGTGAAGTTTAACATCATGCGATGAGGATGGGGGGGTATTTTTGCGAAGGCTGCTCTTAATCAGAATATAACTGGGCATGAATACCTCAACAGGCCTCAGACGTGGAAGGGGGGTTGATGGTGTAAATCATGGTTCTGGGGCCTCTTGGACCAAGAGTGGTGATATGGGGTCTATGAGGCCGGTAAGCGTACAGAGCTAGGAAGAGAATTTCCTATGGAAATCTTGCCTTTGATGGACGAGCCAGAGGCTATCATTATTGAGAGCCACTGAGGGCTTGGTATGCATAGTCGTACAATGGTGTCCACGGTTTGATGGCTTTCCACTTCCGATGGCCATGAATGGTTATGAGGATCTTCAATAATCCGGGCCAAAAAGTCTATAATTTTGCAGGGGAATGTCTGGACATGTCGGGGATATCCGTCCCTAGTTTCTTGTTGTGTTTCAAAGAGCCCCCTGCACTAATATTTTCTCTCTTTTTTTTGTGCAGGTGTGTGCCTTCATTCCATGCAGTTTCACGTCATCCGGTAAGGACTAGGTACTCCTATTTTTTCGGTCATAGAGCATGGACCATTGGGTGACTATTTCTGCAATCAATCGAAGGATAACAGATTCAATATGTTCTTATATACTTAGTTTAAGGTAGGGACAGAAGGTCGTAAACTGCAACTTTGAGATTTCCTGTATTAGGAGGTATGGTGTGGGGACTCTGAGGCCGATAGGCGTACAGAGTTAGGAGAAGTACCACCCAAAAAAATCTTACCTTTGATGGATGGGCCAGGGGATATCATTATGCAGATCCGCTGAGGGCATGGTATGCATATTCATACAAAGGTGTCCCTGGGAAGATAACATTCCACTTTCTATGGCCATGAATGATTATGAAAATCCACAATTGCTCACAGTTCAGAGTTTGACACGTTGGGATAATGGTGTCCGGGTATACTAGAAACATCTTCACCACAATTTTCCATTGAGTCAAAGTAGCCTAGTCCTAGCTTGATGTTTGTTGATGCAGGTCGCCTCGTGAACCACTGGCGAACACAGAGGCTAGCCAGATAATGTTACCCTTTAAACACCTGAATCTGAAAAAGGGAACAAACTTGTAACCCACTTCGCCGTAAACTTCAAGATCAAGAGGTATGGTATGGGGGATCTGAGGCTGGTAAGCATACAGAGTTAGGAAGAGTGCCACCTGTGGAAATATTTCCTTTGTCAGACAGGCCAGGGGCTATCAATATTTAGAGCCACTGAGGGAATAGTATTCATAGTTGTAAAAAGGTGTCCACGGGTCTATGACTTTCAACCTCCGATGGCCATGAATGGTTATGAATATCCAAAATTATCCGGAGCGTGGATTCTGATGTATGGAAAGGATGTATCCAAATTTGCAAGGAGTATCTCCACCTCGTATCACTGTGTGTCCTGAGTGGGTCGCGATGAAGTCCATGCAGTTTTACGTCATGAAGTGAGGATAAAGGTGTCTTGATGTGAAATAAAAAATGGGCGGTCCGTGCAGTTTAACGTCGTGTGGTGGGGATAACTCTAGTTCAGTTTAACGTCATGCGATAAAGACGAAGATATACACTCCGGGCAGGTCTGGTTCATACACGGGGAAATGGGTATTTTCAACATTATTGTCAGCGCAGTTTAACGTCATGCAGTAAGGATGAGAAGTACACCCTGTGTCGGTCTGGATCGCACATGGGGGGAAAGGGCATATATTTTATTAAGGGGTTGGGTGATGACTGGGGATCCTAGCGTCGCTACGTATCATGAAAGGGCAGGAATCAATCCATATATAGTTCTCTAGAATGATTACACCTCATTCAGGTCTGGTCCATACACGGGGGGAAAGAAGGCATTTTTTTAATCTTTAATTCAGGGGGCTGGGCCAAGACTGGGGATCCTAGAGTGACTATGTATCCTCCGAGGGATGGAATCAATCCATATGTAGTTCCCTAGAATTCGTGTAGTTTAGCATCATGCGGTGAGGATGGAGTCCATATATTTTAACATCATGTGGTTAGGACAATGGGCACACCCTGTGCAGTTCTGGTCCATACACGAAGGGATGGGCATTTTTGTTTTTGTTGTTTTTTTATTTTGTTTGAGGTGGCTGGACCAAGGCATGGAATTCTGGCATCACTACTTATCCTGTGAGGGCAGGAATCAAGCCTCATGTAGTTCTCTGAAAGATGATACGCCCTGTGAAGGTCTAGTCCGTACACAGGGGGAGGGGGTGTTTTTAAATCACCATGTCCGTGAAGTTTATCATCATGTGGTAAGGATGATCACCATGCAGTTTAACATCATTCTCTGAAGATGTGGGCCATACAGTATAATGTCGTGTGGTCAGCATGAAGGGGAATTATTAGATTCCGTGCAGTTTAACGTCAAGCGGTGAGGACGAGGTTCTTGGAAGTTTAGTGTCATATAGCTCGGATGAAGGGGAATTATTAGATTTCGTGCAGTTTAACGTCATGCGGTGAGGACGAGGTGCTTGGTAGTTTAGTGTCATATATCTCAGACGAAGTTTTCTTTGTCTCTATGTGAAAGACTTCTTCAGGAATCTCGCATTGCTAGGAGCCGTGGTGGATTGCCCATCCATGGAGATCCGGGCATACAATCCATTGGAGTAGACCCTGTGTATAACATATGGTCCCTCCTACTAGGGCTCCAGCTTTGGAGGCTTCTTGCCGGGTATCATTGGGGTCCGGAGGACCAGCACTAATTCTCCTTCCAAGAAAGACTGGAGGTAGATCTTTTTGTTGAAGGCTCGTGCGATCAGGTTCTGATACACTTCTAGGTGGTACAGAGTGTGCATCCGCTTCTCATCTAGCTGTTCCAATTCACCTAGCCTCTTTTCTGACTGCTCATCATTAGATAATTCATCCCTGATGGCAATGCGGAGTGAGGGAAGTTGGACTTCAATGGGAAGGACCGCCTCCGTGTCGTACACCAATGAGTACGGGGTAGAACGAGTAGCAGTGCAGATTGTGGATTGATAAGCCCACAATGCTTGGGGGAGTTTATCCGGCCATGACTTCCTGTCATTGTCCACCATATTATGGATTATGTTCTATAGGGTATTGTTGAAATATTCTATCTGTCTGCTGCCCGCTGCATGGTAGCGGGATGAGTAGCTGGCCATGATGCCATACTCATTGTATATCTTTTCCAACTGAACAGAGAAGAAATTGGTGTCGTTGTCTGTCAGTATAGTATGAGGGAGACCAAATCTGGTGAAGATATTGGCCTTCACGAAGCTGACAATATTTATTGCCCTGACTTCCTTGAGGGCTACAGCTTCTACCCATTTGGAAAAGAAGTCGGTCGTCGTGTGGATATTCTTCAGTTGTTTGTCCATGGCAGGAGGATATGGTCTGACAACGTCCATCCCCCAGATAGAAAACGACTAGGAGTACTTAGATTGATGAAGCTACTCCGGGGGCTGGTGTACGATGTTGGCATTAATCTGGAATGAGTGGAATTTTGCGGTAAAATGCTTGTAGGCTTGTGACACTGTAGGCCAGTAGTACCCAAGCCTTCGAACCTGATGGGAAAGCTTAGTCCCGGATTGATGTGCTCCACATGCTCGTTCTTGTACTTTAGTTATAATAGTAGCAGTTTCTTCTCCGTCAATGCATCTGAGGAGCACTCCATGGAGGCCTTATTTTTAGAGGACCTCTTGCTGACCCGCGCCGCAATATAGGACAAAATTGATTTCCCTTCTCCGTATTTGCTCTCTTTCATCCATGTCTGATGAAAGTTATCCACGTAGAAGGTTGTTTGTGATGGGGGTCATCCAGCCGGTAGAAGGAGCATACAGCTTGGGGACAGGACTGACTTCGTGGATCTATTCCATCATAGCTTGAATAAATGGAAATACCATTCAATGGTGAGAAATAATGATAACTGTTTCATCCTGATCTGGGTCGGCTAGGGCTGTTGCTGCGTTGGCTAAAGCATCAGCCTGAGTGTTCTGGGACCGGGGAATATAAGTCAATGTTGGTTTGGTGGAGAACTTGGCCATTAACCCTCAGACATGGTAAAACAAGGGGATCAAATTATCCGCTTTAATAGCATAGTCACTATTGAATTTCTTAATGACCAAATTCGAGTCTCCTTTTACCGTATGATGTTGTACTTGTGCTGGAGTGAGAGCTGCAGGCCTGCAATGAGGGATTGATATTCCGCTTCATTGTTCATGCATCCCTCTGATAGGAGGTATGAATACGGAACAACTGCCTTTTCTGGGGACACAAGTATTATCCCTAGACCCCCTTTGTTGAATCAGGGATCCTCCATCCTCTTCCCGATTGGGCTTCAGGACGCGCCGTCACTGTACATTTCCCATGCTGGGAACTCCCCTTGAGCCGAGAAGATATCTTCATCAGGTAGTTCAGCGTCTGGTGCAGTGGTCCCTGTTGAAGGGTGATCTAACAGAAAGTCTTCTAATTCCTGGACCTTGATGGCTTTTTGAGGCACGAACTGGATTTCGAATTGTTGCAAGATGACCTCCCATCGTGATAAGCGTCCGGTTAGCATCGGGGGACTGAGGATATACTTGAGCAGGTTACTCCACGAGATCAAATGGAACTCATGATGCTGCAGATAATGTCGCAGCTTTTGAACCATGAAGACCAAGGCCAGACAGCTCTTCTCGAAATTTGAGTATCGAGTCTCAGCATCAATCATGGATCGACTGAGGTATTATATAATGTTTTCGCTACCAGCATCGTTATTCTGTGCGAGGAAGGCTCCCAATGACCGTTCTAGGGCATTCACATATATAATGAGAGGTCTTCCTTAAAACAAGGGCATGAAAACCAGTGGGCTTAAGAGGTACATCATCATGTTTCTGAATGCCTCTTGGCAATCGTCCGTCCATTGGTATGTGACCCACTTCTTCATCAACCTAGTGATGGGAAAAAATTTGCCTGCCAGGTTGGCTATGGACCACCAAATGTAGGCTATGTGTCCTTGGAATCCCCTCAGCTCAATGACATTCCAAGGAGGTGACAGGCTCAGGATAGACTACGTCTTCTCAGGGTCGACTTCGATGTCGCGTTGGCGTACGACGAAGCCGTTGAATTTCCCCGAGGTAACCCCAAAGTTGCATTTCAAGGGGTTCATCTTCAAGCTATGATGTCAGACCCTGTTGAAGACGGTATCAAGGTCCGAAAGGTGATCCGAGCTCTATCTGGACTTGTCCACTATGTCATCAACGTAACATTCAACGAATTTCGCCAGGAACTACTTAATGATCTGATGCATGGCACGATGATACGTCGCGCCAGCATTCTTGAGACCAAAGGGCATGACCCTGTAACAGAATACCCCTTGAGGGTCCCTGGAGGCAGTGGCTTCTTCCTCTTCTCAAGCCATTCTGATTTTTTTAAATCTAGAATTGTCTTCCATGAAGGATAGATCCTCATTCCCGGCTGTCGCATCAATTAACAACTCGGTGATTGGAACTGGGAAATCATCTTTCGAGCAATGCCGATTAAGGTCTCTGAAGTCAATGCAGATGTGATTTTGCACATTATTTTTCTTGACAGAGATGATTTTGGACAACCAAATGGGGTTCTAAACCTCCCTGATGAAGACTTATTTAATGAGCTTATCGACTTCAGCCTCCATCTTGGCATCATGTGAGGGGTGTGCCCTTCTAGCAGCCTGTTTGTAGCCCTGGTGGTCTTCTAGAAGACCCAGGTGATGCGTCGCTACCTTGGGATCATGTCCTAGAATTTCAGTGTAATTCCATCCAAAGACATCCCGATTTTACCTTAGGAATGTGGTATATACCTTATGTTCCTCAGGAGACATGGCCACACTAATGAGAGTGGGCCTCAGGTCTTCTTCAGTACCCAGTTTTACTTCCCTGAGCTCGTCCACAGTGGTGGAGATACCATCCTCAAATGCGGGAGGTGCATCTATGTGATCTTCCCCCTCTTCTTCTCCCAATTCATCATCCTCTTGATCTGACGAGGAGAGTGTTTCCGGTCAGAGCCTTTGATGGTTTTAGGGAGTGGCATCATGGGAATCCCTGCTTGAGCATTCATCCCCAATTTGAGGGTTGGTAGACATTCCCGCACTGTCCTGCTTGGCCATCGTGGATGAAGTCATGAGGACATCCGAATGCGTGTCTGGCCTCAAACTCCTACTCTCAACATGGTTGATGGGTAGGACATAATCTCTTCCAATCTACCTAATGGGGTCATCGGAGACCATTTCTAGGCCATTTGGAGTGGGGATCCGATCGACACCATCGACCAAAGGCTTATTCTTCATTTTCTCATAGAACCCGGCGTCGATGTAATGTGACACCGAGAGCATGAAAGAGGCCCTATCGGCATGCAACATCCCGCTTGTTCCATTGACGTAATAATTGATACACTGGTGGTAGGATAAGGGAACGACCACGGTTGGAGACCACTATCCAGAGACATGAGATAGGTATACAAATGTCATCCACATGCCGTGTCATATTGAATAATAATTAACATCTGGGGAGTTATTGTGGGAGACAATAACCTCAAATAAATTTGTGAAAAACTAGTGAATACATAATAAAAATTTTTCACATTAATAATTAGATTTTATAGAAAAAAATAACATAGTCGTATAAACAATCATGTTGAATGATACTACAATAAATAAACATGTCCATTTTAATATATACAAACTACTGACCCACCAATATATAGAATAAATAGAGGAAACAAAATAAATTTTATTATATATCTTCATCATTGTGACTCATATCATCTTAGACATTAGTTTGGTCAAGTATTCTGAAAGGTCATGATACTACATTCATATGCCTAACATATATTAAATTTATTGGTGTCCTTCATGGGAACCCATGTTCCATGGATTCCAAATAATTATGTCAGTAAAACTATGTAGAAACCACTAAAATGGTCATTAATATGATAATAACATTTAGTGCATTCACATGAGATATGCTCGACTGAATAAATAAAAAAATTACAGAATCATAAATAAATAACCTCCATTGATCATGGGGTTTTAATTTGACACATTACATCAAATATACTATTTATTATGTTTCTTAGTATCTTAGAGCATACAACATAAACACTAAAATTAGTACAATTTTTAAATGCAGAATCATAGAAAAACGAACCTATAATTTCTTCATCTATCTTGGTGGAATCATACATCATTGAGTAATCTCATATAATATATCTTGTGGAAATAATAACCTTTATAGTAATCACATAAAGGTTCATATAACCAACAAAACAATATATATAGAAGTTGATTAAAAAAACCCAATAAATCCTTAAAGATCTAAATGGGAAATCATCTGTGACCACCTATGAATTTTAACAGGCTTAAAAATGATTTCATGGGGATATAATATGGATTTATGTATAGAGAAATTGGATATATTATAGAATCGTTAAAATTTAATATATTCTTAAAAGATTATTTTCTTCTAACCAGCCAATAAATCCACTTGGACCTATATGAATGTTCATGAATATCAATAAAAAAATTAGTATGGGATGGATACTAAATGTCATGTAACAACAATGGAATTAACATGTTAATAGAAACTATTGACACTAAATTGATTTCTTATAAAATATATAATTTATGTATAATTTAGATAAGTTTATACCTCATTCTTATAATTCTATAATTAATAATGTTGGGCTTCCAACTACCCCAACTTATAATACATGACATGTTTCATGACCTTATGTTCATGACCATAGATAATAATTGTATTCATATCCTAATCAAACAACTGATTCATGTTCTAAGATGGTATCAACTATCATTTATTCCAGTATATACATGGAATCTCTATTGAGTCGTTATATAACATTCAGGAACATCGCTGGTAACCAAGTTAATAGTATATAAAAGAAAATAATAATCAATTATAATCTATCTCATTATCATCACTATAGTCTAATACTATGAATTAGTGGGAACAATGCCACTCATAATCATCATAAATGCATCATAGAGTAATAAAACTATTAAAAAACATCATATTGTTGTCCCTGAAGTAAATATGAATTAATCCCACCCCTATACAAATCAAACTTGATTCTCCACACACCCATCATATCCTTTAATTTACCCATAGAATACCTACATAGGTAACCATATCAGAGTGGGGAAGGATCACTTACCTCACATTAATTTCAACTTACCAAAAGGCATGAATATATCAAATAGTTCTCACATGGACCATTATACTAAGTCATCCAAATAAGACAATAACCTATATAAAGAGGTAACTAATTCATACTATACATGGGAAAATATTCTATTCTCACATCAATTAATTTATTTCCGTTATTTTACATAAGGATACATGGAGTTTGATAATAGTCATGTTTATTCATATAGGTGGCCATTGAGTTTATCAATTAACCAAATATCTATCATGGCCCTTGGAACATTGGCATTTTCATGTAATTTTAAATAATTTAGAAATTTTATAATATCAAAATGGATGACCACACACTATTGAGATGAAACACATATAAAATACCATATTTATAAAAATAAAATAATTTTTAAACTAGTTATTATTAGGGGATAACATAACAAAAATAGAGTTATTTAAATATATTTATAGGCCAACATATCTTATTTATTATGTCCCATGTACAAGTGACCATACTTTATCAATTAGATATTCAATGGCTAGATTTGGAAATTAAAATTTAAAAATTACCCACATGAAATTATAAATCGTTACCATGGGAATAAACATTTAGACCACCTACCTAAAGACCACTGATAGTTTTTTCTCTTAACCATAAATAATATATTTATTATAATGGTTCAAGATACAAAAAACATTGATGATATTGGATTAAAATCATATGATAGATAATACATCAATTAGATATTAGATTCATTTAGAATGGCATTTTAAGATAATTTTAAACCAATTAGATGAATAAAAATTATGAGGAATATGTTTAGGGTCTAGTAAAAGTGTTTAGGTATATAAGAAAAGGGATTGGGAATTTATTAATAATATTTTGGAATTTAATTTCCCCTATTCATTATTTCATGTATGGTGGAAGAAGGTTTTAAAAACCATCCCCCTAACAATGCTCCCCTTTTAGTGGGGTTCACAGTTACCTTTATGAGGACACACAACATTGGAAACTATGTGGAATCCATGAAAATAACATTATTTTGATGGTGAATTTTTTTATGGTGATGGAACAATGTTTTGGAATACCATTCCTTTATTAAAACCCCACAAAATCATCCAAAATTCACATAAACACACCCATGAAAAGACCCAACCAAAATATACTAAAAAGAGTTAAACACTGCATGGAATTGAGTGAGATACATTTCAATAAAGGTAGTGATCATAAAATATCACCACATTATGCAATGTCATCATTGATCAATACGCCCAATCATCTCATAGATTTTGAGGTTAAAATAATTGGCCACAATGATTCTATATATGCATCTATCTCTTATGTCCCCTATTAAATGTGACCATGTTTCCACAATACTAAAAATATCAAACCAACCAATCCCTAAAACAACTTCACATTGTAACATAATATAGAAATCATATTCTCCTTAATGAACACATAATTTTGAATCATAACAATATTATAATTGATCACATTAGATGGTTTTGGGGCATATCGCTGATGCGGTGAGGCACTAACATCATCATGAATATTTTTATTTATATGTTGATGATGTAATTTTTCAACCACTATAAAAATTATCTCTATAACCAAAAATGGTCGGACAATCTTGGGAACCAAATTTTTTTACCATTGAATCATATGGTGACAAAATCTAGGATACATATCATAGAATACGAAATCATTCACAGTAAAGTCCACAGGTCAATGATGTCTATCATTGTATGACATATGCCTAATCTAAACAATAAAAATAAATTTATGTATAAAAGTCACATTTTATTTTATTTATCTCATAAGACAAAGTCCAAAAATCTCTGACTCAACTACCTCTATCCTTCCTAGTGGTGATATATATGGTCTAACAAAGAGATACTCATATGGTACCATCTAAATACTTTCCTAAAATCTATTTTTTTAACTGATATAAAAGAGACCTAATTGGTTCATCCAATTTCCTCCAATGTGTGAAATGCACAATTGTAAATTTTCCTCCAATACATTATTGTATTTTATTTCTTCCCATTTTTATATGGGAGGAATGCGACACTAAGAAATGTATGCTTACCGAGAATCATTTGTAAGATGTTCCAAAAAAGAGAATTGAAATGTGAGTCATTCATTGAAACTATACTCCATAGAACCATATGAAAATATTGTATCAACTCAACATACATTATTTCCAATGGTTAAACTAAAAAATTCTCACTAATGGTCTAGAAATGTGATAATTTGGTAAATCGGTCCACAACCCCAAAAGTAGCATCATTCTTTTGAATGTTTCTCAAGAAAACCACCATAGAGTTTATTTAAAAGACATCCACCATCAATCTCAGAATGTGAAATATCTATAGTAATCCACTAGGTCATTTATTCTCATCCTTAATATCATGAAACATGTGTCATCTTGTCCAGTATCCCGGAATATCATTTTTCATAACCGCAATCCAATTTTAACATCATTTTTCATGGTATATTTTAGATGATACCATGTTGGAGCTCCAATGTTGAGGAATTAAACTCAAACATTGTATTATATCACATGAACATAGGCACAAAAACATGGAAAAATACAATGGTGACCTCATCCCCATTAATAGCCCAAATTGAATGATACTGCATACCTTCAAGGATTTCTCTTAAGAGATATCGCTCTGGATATTCACATTGACTCTCCATGATATAGATAAGTAGTTTAGACTCTACTAAAACTGATATAAGTGTCATTTTCTGCTATACATTAGAAGAGAAAAAATTCTCTCTCAACATGTTCATCATCATCTATTTAGAATTACATTCCTAATCTACCTATGTATAAGTTTCCATTATCAATTTTTACGCAACACTGCATACATTATTGTGGGTAAAATTTACCTCAAAATAAACAGACATCATGTACTAAGCCCATAGAAAAGACTAAATATCAAGTTCATGATGTGAAAAGATATAATTTATGTTATTTTTATCAGTATACATAGTTATTTTTTAACCCAATAGTTCATAACTCCAATACATAAGGTAATAAACCATTGATTGTAACTCGAGGATTGGGATATGTTAATTATGTTAATGTTGACTTAAATACCATAACTCATGAAAAAAATCGATATCCATTAATTAACACTCCTCTAATTCCTATCCTTCACAGATAAAAAACACAGTATATTCCTCACCAAGATCAAATAGGATCATGATTACTGTGGTTTTCAAATTCTTCTTCATCTCCTTGAAATAATTATCATGTTTAAAAAAAATTCAAATTCAATCCTATTCTTGTTCAAGCCCAAATTTGTTCTTCCATGAGGGAAAATACCTGAATGGACTATTGATAATAACCCACCAAAACCATAAATCTAGGGATACTAAAAACATTATTGGGATATTCCACAGAAACCACTCCATATAACATCTATTGATGCAATGACCTTCTTTCATTATGGATGATTCTTCTAATGAAATATACCAGATAAATCAATAATTAAATCATAGAAATCGTGACATATAGATGATTCTCTCATATTATAATCACGATGATGTCACGATGTTAGGCATGGTCATCATGAGTCTTGGAGTAAAGAAATATTTCATGTACACAAAAACATCATAAGGTTTCAGGTGTGGCGGGATGGTTCTATTCATCAAGGATATAAACATAGTAGAAGCTTTTTTAACATGAACTAAATCATGAAAAAACTATAAAGGTCATACCTTATATTTAAATTATTTAATGGTATATTAGGAGGACAAAATATAAACTAATGATTCTTTGGTAATTATGTTAGAAAATCCCATGTCATATAATCTATTAAAACTTTTCATTGATATATGGAAGAGAATAAAATTTATTCACTATCATCCAGTTCAAAATATTCTTATCAATACAAAAGAACATTTCCATATTTTCATTCTTAGAAAACACCAATGTAGAACAAAAATGTTATGTAATCTGATAGAGAAATTATTCATCTAAAAGATATTCTAATTGATCATAATTCCCATTATATAATTTTGTTTTCATTATACATGTTTCAATTTAAATTGTCTCTACTCTAAGAATGTGGTCAATTGAAAAATCAACATCCCTATCAAGTGGTATCTAGGAGTAGTCCTCAAGAAACACATTCTAATACTGGTCCACTATGGGTGGAAAGATATTATACTTCACACCCCTAATATAAAGTAACATAAATTGAACATAAGCAGTGGTCTCCCCTGTCATGAACCAGCCTGGGTCGACCCTGAACCGGGCACCCGAGCCGGTCCGCGGCAAGTCCCGAGGGGCGTTTTCGATCCCCCCGGGATGGCAACAAGTGCCAGGCATAAAAAAAAATTCAATCGTTGGGAACGATTTTAGCCCAAACTGAAAACAGGATCAAAAGAACGAATGTAAACTAAACAAACGGACAAACACTAAAGACATAAACAAAACTAAACCACGACATACCTCCACGTGACCTCGCAGGTCACCACCCAACTACAAACCAACGTCGCTCCATCACTGAGCGACTCAAGCCATGAAAACCTGAACACAAGGAACCTGCAACTGAAGTGGTAAAAGATAGGCGTAAGCACAAAAGTACTCATTAGGTGAGCCCAACAACAAATCTTAAGGCACTGCCAGTAAATAATGAATCTACATATTCCAAGTTTGAACCATAATGTATAAAAGTAATTTTTCATAATGCTTTACTTGAAAATCAAACACGAGACATTTCCCTTATTCTTTTTCGAAAGTTAGTTCCATTTCATTAGTTTTAAACTCATTATGAAAAGCAAAGTATTAAATTTTCAAATCTATCCCAAAGAGAATAATGCATTTTCATTTGAAAACCATTTTTCCCAAAGTCTAACAGTATAGGCTGTGAAATATGACTGAAATCAAAAAAGCAGGGAAAACAAGTGCAAGTAAAGGTAAACAGGCAAGGAAAACCAAGTGCAAGTAAAAATAAACCAGAAGTTATCAGCAATAACCATGGGCGATCCTGAACATCCCTAGAAAACCCCTGGACGTACTCGGGTTCAGACTACCTGCCGGCATGGTACTCCACAATCAATAACCAACTGGCCGCCCTAATAGCCAACCAGTGGCACATCCCACCTGGCCTGTCCACAACTCCAGAGGGTACCAAACCGTCTAATTAGGGTTAGAAAGCAACCGTCACTCGATAATCTACAAGACGCCCAGGATCCCATAGTGGTTTTTGTAACACTATGTAAGTGGGAGACCCTCGCACGCGTGACTCATCTCACCGCACTTGCCAACCCCTTACACAGACATCGCGACACGACAACCCTCGAAGGGAAGTCCCCCTGTAGAAATGCCCTCACAAGTACGTATATATATATATATATATATGTATAATCACTTCACATTTATTAAAGTGCCAACCGGGCCGTCATACCATTTAAATTTTGACCATTTCATATTAAAGAATTTCTAAAGGGATATTACACACGCCATTACATTAAAAACCAAAAACACACTTAGGACTTTGTTTAAGAAACCCAAATCAGCATATAACCCTGGAACACAATTGTTTCACAAGTAGAGTTATTTTCTAATATCAAAACGCACCCCACTTTTATCAAGAGCCAAACGGGCCTTTAATCACCTTTTTAAGGAATACTACTTCTCAAATGAAATCCAAACTTTTGTTCACACAAAAAAGGAAAACATCTTTCATTAACCAAGAACCACACATGAAGTTTCCAAAAACAATTTCAAAGGGTCACACGACATTTTCTCTAATCAAGGTTCTCAGAAAACACCATTTTCCATAAACAATACATCTACTAATTTACACACGCCAAAAACATTTCAAAACCCAATTCAACATGTCTTTCATTATTCAGGAAGAACCATTTAGCAATACTACCATGGAAGCACAAAACTAAATCCAAGAAGAACACTTTCAATGAAACTCTATAATTAAAAACAGCTTTTATCATCAGCAGATCACCACACTATAAAAAAACTACTTAATATTAACTTTAAATTTACTGAAATTCAAAAAAAGGAAAGGAATAAATAAATTCTTAATTTAAAGGTGAGTGCAATGGGAGACCTACCTCAAGATCCAAGCACGATGGTAAAACGACCTTGGAACCAAGGCGCGATGACACGACGTGTGTCAGAAGCCACGTGATAAAGTCCAAAACTCTCGAAACTGAGTCGCGGAGACGGTAGAACCTAGGAAACAAGGCGCTGCGATGGCGCTTTCTCGGAAACGCCCTTCGCAGATCCTAAAATCCTAAACCTACCAAAAAAACAAATATATGTTGACGAAAAACCCCTAACAAAGCACAAGTGATTGCCAGAGTAATAATAATGTGAAAAAAAATAAAAATAATAATAACATCATAATAATATTAACACAATGTAATAATAATAATAATGATATAATAACAATCATAATATGGCAAGATTATAATATAATAATACAATAATAATATTAATAAAATAATATTAACATAATAATAATATAACAATAATATAATCACAATAATAATAATGTAATGATAATAATAATAATAACATAACCATAATATATTAATAATAAAAATAATAATATAATAAGCATAATGATAATATTAACATAATCATAATAACAATAATAATATAATAATAATATTATTATTAATAACATAATCATAATGATAATAGTATATTAATAATAATAATAAGAATAATGTAATATTATTAGCATAATAATAATAATTAACATAATATAATAATAATAATATAAAATAATATTAACATTATAATATTAATAATAATAATATAATAATAATAATATTAATATGAAATGATAATAATAGTAATAATAATAATAATAATAATAATCAATAATAATAATAATAATAATAATAACATAATAATAATAAAATAATTATAAGATTATTAACATGATAAAAATAATAATGTTATATAAGATTAACTAAAAATAAAAATAAAAAAAACTTACGGAGGGGGAGGGTTGCGGAGCAGCGGGTGAGGCCGGACGGGGAAGAGGGAGCCGGGACGGAGGCGAGGGCGACGCCGGAGCAGCAGGGTGGTGTCGGTGCTGGCCGAGGGTGCGGCAAGGGAAACGGGCGTCGGGGAGCGGCGGAGATGGCCGGGGACAGGGTGCGGTGAAGGCGGAAGCAAGCGAGGGGAGCCGGGAGGAGGAGCTGGGCGCGGAGATGCAGAGGGATGGGGATGAGGGTGCGGGCTCGGGACAGGGAGGCTGGGGTGGCGCGGCGCCGGCGTGAGCTGGAGCCGGACGGAGGGTGGTCGGGACGCCGAGAAGCCGGGCAGGGAGCCGGCACGACGACGGGTGCGCAAGGGGAAGCCGGGGCCGGGACGAGGCGGGGCGGAGGTCGGCAGAGGAGTCGGGACACTGGGACGGGGAGGAGGCAGCCGCTGGGCGCGGCGAAGGCGGGGGGGGGGGGGGGGGTTGCCGCCGGAGGGGAAGCGCGCCAGATCGGGGTATGCGGAGCTGGGAAAAAAAATGCCGGCGGTGAGGTCGGGCGTGGGCGGCGGCAGTGAAGGGAGAAGGGTGGGCGGCGGCGGCCGCTGAGCGCGGCGAAGGCGGGGTCGGAGAGGCCGGCAGTGGTGAAGGAGGAAACGGGGGAGGCCAGGACGCAGGATGTGGGGAAGGGAGCCAGAACAGGGGGTGCGTGCGGTGAGAGAGGAGGGAGAAGGGGTAGGCGGCTGGGGGATTAGGGGGGAAACGGGATTAGGGTTAGGGGGTTATAAAATATATATATATATATATATATATATATATATATAATAATAATAATAATAAAAATTAGCCAATTATAATAATAATTATTATTATCAAATATTAAAAATAATGCAATTATTTAAAAATAACACCCATATATATATTTATACATATATAGATGTATATATACCTATGAACATATACACACAATTACAAGAAACACATATATATGTATAAACATATATAGACCTAAACATATATAAGCATATATACACATATAGACATATATATATATATATATACACTAATATACACGTCTATAAACATATATAAAAATACTACAATAATGATAACACAATGTAAATGGTAAAAAATAATAAAATGTTAACATAAAAATTTTAATATTTAAAACACCGGGTGAACACATAGTCCCCTGGGCCGAACGCACGGTCACCGCTAGCGATGCAATGACCGACCACCGGCGCGAAACCGCCAACACAATAAAACCCCGAAAAATTTTAATCGGGACCAAGAAAAGAGAACAATTACGGACATCCGCGGTCGGGGTGTGACAATTCTCCCCACCACAGACACTTTTTGCCCCCAGAAAGTCACCAGGACAAAACTCTGTCAAGATTTAAGTCCATGCCCCAACGGAAACAAAGTAACCGAAGAGAACTGAGAATCTCGGGGTTGACCTTACTCTGCACAGGTCACACCCGACCGATTCAAGAGAAAACTGGGGTCCGAGATTGAGGGGAGAACACGAAGGGGTTCTCCCCACCACAAGAATTTAACTAGTGCAGAAAAGTTGACCATCTAAATAGAAAACCCTGGGAAAAAGGGGGGTCGACTCGGGAACTCCCAACCAATTCAATCCAACTCTCATAGCACGATTAAAACAACACCTCCGTCGAGACGTTGAACCCACCACTAGAGTCAACAACCTTCCACACCAGGGAAAACCCATAGAAAAACATTTAACCAACATCAAATTGGATACATGATCCACCGAAGTCCACAAAACATAACCACATCTTAAACATAACTAAAACGAGGTCAACCCACACGAGAGTCAAACACACTTTTAAGAAGGACACACGATTTAGAATATCACCTCCACACGACAAGTCTGCTTAGATTATAATAGAACAAGTCCATCATTACATCATATCAAAACAACATGCTTAAAACGATACTAAAACCTTAACATCAGCGAACAAGTACAAAAGATATTAATTGTTCCACCGTCAACATGAAAAACCTAACCTGGACTAAGGCTTCACAACCCTGGAAACTCCTGACTGCGCGCGAGCTTCACCCCAAGACCTGTGGTTGGGGCTCTGATGGCCGAAGCATCTTCTGCCTCACAGTCAGGTACTGACATTCTCCAATCACAACTTCTTCTTCAAGCGACGCTTCTTGCAAAACTTCTCCAGATGACCCAGACAACCGCACCGATGACACGTCTTCGGAGGAGTGCGATAAGACGGCTTTGAATGCCCGAAAAGACCACACTGATAGCATACCATTGAATGATCTGATGAACTGGAAGCTGAGACCAAAGGGGATAACTCCATAGGAACAGGTATCTCTGGCGCCATTTTCTCACCAGAGAGGGATCTCTTACGAACAACAACAGGGGACGCTGAAGTATTAACCTCCCGCACACCAGAAACTAACTCAGCCAAGAAAGCTTCCTCCACCAGCTTCTCGAAACAAAGGTCTTTAGAAGGGAGGACTCGCTCCTTGATCTCTGGATGAAGACCCCCGGTGAAAAGAGAGACCTTCATGAGTTCATGCGACGCTACCTCTGGAGAAAAGGAAATCAGTTCCTTGAAATGGTCAACATATGCCTTCACCGTCCGTTGGCCTTGTTGGATATGCACAAGCTCTCTCTTTTTCTCCAGCTTCACTTCCTTAGGTACAAACCATTGGATAAAAACAATTCGAAAGACATCCCACGTCATTTCAACCTGTGTCGATGGTGGGGCAACCACCTTCCACTGGTCCAGAGCTGGACTCTCGAACAACTTCATAATTGCACGAACCTTAACATTATCGGGAGTTCCCAACATTCTAAAGACACGCTCCACTTCCTCGAACCATTTTACTGCCTCTAACAGACCCTGATCACCACAGAGAATAGGCAAAGTCTGAGGAGGACCAAAAACTGGGCATGACCTATCAGAATTCTTAGAGACCTTTCTGGGCAGCATTTCCTGAGCGACATATAAAACACAAAGCCAAAACCAACATCAAATCGAAGCAACATCAATAAAAGTGCCTTCATCAAAAACAATCCGCACAAGTACCAAACAGATACAACACAACCCAAAATAAAATCTCCTCTTTAAAATTCCCTTTTCATTTTTGATTTCAAAACCACCCTATTTCAAGATCACTTTCCAAAACCAACCCACTTTCAACCCAAAACTTTCCAAAACTGTTTCCCCTTTAAAACCCATTTAGAAAACAAGGTCAAGCCATTAATTTCAAATACACACCCAGGTAATCCCATGAATCATTGCACATGTCTTCATACACTGTCCAATAATACTCGCACCAACACGCATCATTTTTTTCCATGCATTCTCACACATGTGCGAACGTTCATAAAGAGGACCTGGGGTTTCATCCCAAATCATTCTTAACCAATTCCAAGAAAACAACAGATTTTCAAATCAAGAGATTTCAGTTTTAAAACCCATTTTATACATTTAAAGTCCTTTAAAAGAAACCAGTCCAATTTTCAAAAACCCTTTTTCATTTCCAACTACGCACTCACACAGACCAAAACGAAAACAACATCCAAATTTGCATCAATCACTGAAATGAGGGACTAGTAGTCACACTCAACTTGGCGACATGGTAGTGGGCCATGTCCCAAGTCAGCGTCGACCACTAGGAGGAATTCAAACCACGTACTCGGACTCCACATGGGTCACTACTCCATGTGAAATCGCGATGTAATGTCGGCTTGCCTCCATTATCATCTCTCAATCCAAGACAAACCAGAAAAGACAAGGACACAATTCCCGAACTACCCCTGGTAACTCGAAGATCAGTGCGAGCAAGAGTTCGCGACGCTCTTCCCGCACCTACCCCTCGAGTTCCGACAGTCCTAATTTCCTTCTACCGAACAACCCAAATAACAAGAACCTTCCTTTGATACCATTTTGTCACGAACCAGCCCGGGTCGACCCTGAACCGGGCACCCGAGCCGGTCCACGGCAAGTCCCGAGGGGCGTTCCCGATCCCCCTGGGATGGCAACAAGTGTCGGGCATAAAAAAAATTCAATCATTGGGAACGATTTTAGCCCAAACTGAAAACAGGATCAAAAGAACGAATGTAAACTAAACAAACGGACAAACACTAAAGACATAATCAAAACTAAACCACGACATACCTCCACGTGACCTCGCGGGTCACCACCCAACTACAAACCAACGTCGCTCCATCACTGAGTGACTCAAGCCAGGAAAACCTGAACAAAAGGAACCTGCAACTGAAGTGGTAAAAGATAGGCGTGAGCACAAAAGTACTCAGTAGGTGAGCCCAACAACAAATCCCAAAGCCCTGCCAGTAAATAAAGAATCTACATAATCCAGGTTTGAACCATAATGTATAAAAGTAATTTTTCATAATGATTTACTTGAAAATCAAACACGAGACATTTCCCTTACTCTTTTTCGAAAGTTAGTTCCATTTCATTAGTTTTAAACTCATTCTGAAAATCAAAGTATTACATTTTCAAATCTAACCCAAAGAAAATAAAGCATTTTCATTTGAAAACCATTTTTCCCAAAGTCTAACAGTATAGGCTGTGAAATATGACTGAAAGCAAACAAGCAGGGAAAACAAGTGCAAGTAAAGGTAAACAGGCAAGGAAAACCATGTGCAAGTAAAAATAAACCAGAAGTTATCAGCAATAACCATGGGCGATCCTGAACATCCCTAGAAAACCCCTAGACGTACTCTGGTTCAGACTACCTGCCGGCATGGTACTCCACAGTCAATAACCAACTGGCCGCCCTAATAGCCAACCAGTGGCACATCCCACCTGGCTTGTCCACAACTCCAGAGGGTACCAACCCGTCTAATCAGGGTTAGCAAGCAACCGTCACTCGATAATCTACAAGACGCCCAGGAGCCCATAGTGGTTTTTGTAACACTGTGTAAGTGGGAGACCCTCGCACGCGTGACTCATCTCACCGCACTTGCCAACCCCTTACACGAACATCACTACACGACAACCCTCGAAGGGAAGTCCCCCTGTAGAAATGCCCTCACAAGTACGTATATATATATATATATATGTATGTATAATCACTTCACATTTATTAAAGTTCCAACCGGGCCGTCATACCATTTACATTTTGACCATTTCATATTAAAGCATTTCTAAAGGGATATTACACAAGCCATTACATTGAAAACCAAAAACACACTTAGGACTTTGTTTAAGAAACCCAAATCAGCATATCACCTTAGAACACAATTGTTTCACAAGTAGAGTTATTTTCTAATATCAAAACGCACCCCACTTTTATCAAGATCCAAATGGGCCTTTAATCACCTATTAAGGAATATTATTTCTCAAATGAAATCCAAACTTTTGTTCACACAACAAAGGAAAACATCTTTCATCAACCAAGAACCACACATGATGTTTCCAAAAACAATTTCAAAGGGTCACACGACGTTTTCTCTAATCAAGGTTCTCAGAAAACACCATTTTCCATAAACAATACATCTACTAATTTACACACGCCAAAAAAATTTCAAAACCCATTTCAACATGTCTTTCATTATTCAGGAAGAACCATTTAGCAATACTACCATGGAAGTACAAAACTAAATCCAAGAAGAACACTTTCAATGAAACTCTAGAATTAAAAATAGCTTTTATCATCAGCAGATCACCACACTATAAAAAAACTACTTAATATTACTTTTAAATTTACTGAAATTCAAAAAAAGGCAAGGAATAAATAAATTATTAATTTAAAGGCGAGTGCAATTGGAGACCTACCTCAAGATCCAAGCGCGACGGTAAAACGACCTTGGAACCAAGGCGCGATGACACGACGTGTGTCCGAAGCCACGTGATAAAGTCCAACACTCTTGAAACTGAGGCGCAGAGACGGCAGAAACTCAGAAACAAGGCGCAGCAATGGCGCTTTCTCGGAAACGCCCTGCACAGATCCTAAAATCCTAAACCTACCAAAAAAACAAATATAAGTTGACCAAAAACCCCTAACAAAGCACAAGTGATTTCCAGAGTAATAATAATGTGAAAAAATAATAATACTAATAACATCATAATAATATTAACACAATGTAATAATAATAATAATGATATAATAACAATCATAATATGGCATGATTATAATATAATAATACAATAATAATATTAATAAAATAATATTAACATAATAATAATATAACAATAATATAATCACAATAATAATAATGTAATGATAATAATAATAATAACATAACCATAATATATTAATAATAAAAATAATAATATAATAAGCATAATTATAATATTAACATAATCATAATAACAATAATAATATAATAATAAGATTAATATTAATAACATAATCATAATGATAATAGTATTTTAATAATAATAATAAGAATAATGTAATATTATTAGCATAATAATAATAATTAACATAATATAATAATAATAATATAAAATAATATTAACATTATAATATTAATAATAATATAATAATAATAATAATAATATGAAATGATAATAACAATAATAATAATAATAATAATAATAATAACATAATAATAATAAAATAATTATAAGATTATTAACATGATAAAAATAATAATGTTATATAAGATTAACTAAAAATAAAAATAAAAACAAACTTACGGAGGGGGAGGGTTGCAGAGCAGCGGGTGAGGCCGGACGGGGGAGAGGGAGCCGGGACGGCGGCGATGGCGACGTCGGAGCAGCAGGGTGGTGTCGGGGCTGGCCGAGGGTGTGGCAAGGGATACAGGCGTCGGGGAGCGGCGGAGATGGCCGGGGACAGGGTGCAGCGAAGGCGGAAGTATGCGAGGGGAGCCGGGAGGAGGAGCTGGGCGCGGAGATGCAGAGGGATGGGGATGAGGGTGCGGGCTCGGGACAGGGAGGCCGGGGCGGCGCGGCGCCGGGGTGAGCGGGAGCCATACGGAGGGTGGTCGGGATGCTGGGAAGCCGGGCAGGGAGCCGGCATGACGGGGGGTGCGCAAGGGGAAGCCGGGGCCGGGACGAGGCGGGGCGGAGGTCGGCAGAGGATTCGGGACACTGGGACGGAGAGGAGGCAGCCACTGGGCGCGGCGAAGGCGGGGGGGGGGGGGGGGGGGGTTGGCGCCGGAGGGGAAGCGCGCCAGATCGGGGTATGAGGAGCTGGGAAAAAAACGCTGGCGGTGAGGTCGGGCGTGGGCGGTGGCAGTGAAGGGAGAAGGGCAGGCGACGGCGGCCGCTGAGCGCGGCGAAGGCGGGGTCGGAGAGGCCGGCAGCGGTGAAGGAGGAAACGGGGGAGGCCAGGATGCAGGATGCGGGGAAGGGAGCCGGAACAGGGGGTGCGTGCGGTGAGAGAGGAGGGAGAAGGGGTAGGCAGCTGGGGGATTAGGGGGGAAACAAGATTAGGGTTAGGGGGTTCTAAAATATATATATATAATAATAATAATAATAATAAAAATTAGCCAATTATAATAATAATTATTATGATCAAATATTTAAAATAATGCAATTATTTTAAAATAACACCCATATATATTTATACATATATAGATGTATATATACCTATGAACATATACACGCAATTACAATAAACACATATATATGTATAAACATATATAGACCTAAACATATATAAGCATATATACACATATAGACATATATATATATATATACATTAATATACACATCTATAAACATATATAAAAATACTACAATAATGATAACACAATGTAAATGGTAAAAAAATAATAAAATGTTAACATAAAAATTTTAATATTTAAAACGCCGGGTGAACACATAGTCACCCGGGCCGAACGCACGGTCACCGCTAGCGATACGATGACCGAGAACCGGCGCGAAACCGCCAACACAATAAAACCCCGAAAAATTTAAATCGGGACCAAGAAAAGAGAACAATTACGGACATCCGCGGTCGTGGTGTGACATCCCCCAGTTTTTGATGAACTGGCCCTACATAGATTTCATAAATATCCCACTCTCAAAAAATTACCATAATTTTCACCCTTAGGAAACATAATGTACAATGTCCAGTGATACCAATTTATGTTGTATTGATATTGTAATAACTATTACTTACCCAAAAACAAATAAAACTCAGATATATCAAGGATTTAATAGTCCCATTAGAATCAATACTCCCCAAGGAAGAGTGAACACTCCATTACTAAAAACATGTCTATTGAATGTACTCCCAAAGATGCATAAATATTCATAAACCCTCTTCAATACTCAAAATATAAACTCAAACCATTCACAAGTTGATCAGATAAAAAATAATACAATTTTACGGTATGAAATGTGGAAATAGAGAGTCTAGAAGCTACATAAATAGTGCCTATAACAATTGACGGCCCAACATCTCTATCCACATGTTCAGGTCGAACTACCTAAAACTGTCCTATCCCACTTTCTAATTATGTAGTCATGGTCCCATGAGATGTACCACTCTGCTGATATGGGAAATCATTATCTATAGTACCATATCCACTACCTAAACCACAATGTTGAGTAGTACTCCAACAACCTAAGTGATATTTGTTAGAATAGACCATCGATTATTTTGAATCTAACTGGATAATGATATAATACAAATATTTATGTGGTTTTTTTCATAATTATTATCAATGTTAGATCCATTCATAATCACGTCACATTATAATAGATTGATGTAACTGTCTTCCAATGTGAACTGACCAACAAATTTGGTGGAAGAGCACTTGAAAAATCTCAAGAGTGGCTGATCCTCCGCCAAGACACTTTTCATTCCACTACATTTGATAACATTATCATAATAAAATTTCCTACCCTCGTAAGATATACACCCTTATCATCCAACTGAAACCAGATATCCACCAGTGGAATACACCTATATGAAACCCCAATATATAAGATCTCGAATCACTAATTCTAAAATTTTATTTATCCAAATGATATTAGCATGGGATGTAATCAAAAATTTAAATATATATTCCCAAATCCTTACTTCCATATATTCATCCTCTACCAAAGTTGGAACAATGTTATGAAAATCAGTTACATAACCTGCATCATCCATCACAGTATTACTCTCATGGGTTGACCTCAAAAATAATATTCCCTATAATGCATGATATTATCATGTTAAAAGTATAAAAAAACTGAAATTATTTCGACTCTATGATATACATCTATCCATCCCAATCATGGATGTACACCTAACAATTTGCATGACCACATAACATATAAACTACTAGATTAACTATATTTTGAGAAAGAATTTGTAGGTGTTCATGGACTATTAAAATGGAATAAATCTTGAACTAAACTTCCCAAGTTCTATCCTCTCCAAGAATGTCTTTGGGTGATGCAACTATAAAACATGTTTCATGTTAGATGCGATCTGTATAACTTTCGCTACACCTCCTTCCACAAAAATCATAAAAGAGAAATGTTATCTCAGAACTAGTCTATGGATCCCCCATCTGAAACTATCAGACCCTTTATTACCACTATTATATGATCATTTTTAGCCATGTCAAATGGTATTTTTATCAGCAAGGGAATCCATCAAGACATATCTCAACTATTTGAAGAACATGTCTTTAGACACATAACATATTATTAAAAAATATTCAAGGAATGTGTTTCACAATAAATACATGAAATTTTATCCCACATATGCCATGAAATACTAAATATTAAGGCACTACCACTACCCTCAACCATCCCTCACATGGGTCTTGTATCACATTTGGTAAAACACATTAACATTCTTCTTTGACATTATTCACTAATTTATCACATTAAAGTTACCCAATTCAATATCATTTACAAATTATAATATCATATTCAGAACATTTTTTTATTTTTCTACACAAAAAATGTATTCATTATCATTTAATAAGCTCACAACAAAACCCTTATTTTCAATGAATTCCCAAACCGACATGTGCCTTAATTAGAACTAAGTGCATAAAATTATTCACATTTACCCTAATCCTCTTCCATAATAGTCTATGAATAAAAATATAAAAAATTAATAATTATACACAACAAGTGAATCACCCATGGAAAATCACACCTAACGGTATTAAAAAAATCAATAATAATAATCCCACAAATATATAATGGTTTTACCAAAAAACATGGAGTAGATACTACCTTATATGAGATCTTGATCATGGACCAACTTATTCTATTAACATGAACACATTTCCTAAATATTAATAAAAAATAAAATAAAAGAAAATAAAATAACTTTAATAACACATTGTAACACCCTGACCTTTGTATCACATGTTGCTGTCCTGAGCCAGTTGATCACATGACCTCAAGTGTGCCTTCCTATTTTCCATAGGCAATCTATTAGATAAAAGTTCTAATATATAACATGTGGAGACAATAACCTCTTTATCAAATAACAGTAATAATATAAAAAAATAAAATATAATCAAATGATAATATAAAATAACTATAATAGAACAATAACCAATACAGAAAAGTTTTTCATGATGAAATATGATGGGAAAATAATATACAATTCATATAGTACATATCTCATTCCATATTTGTGTCGTGATTCAATATAAAAAATAAAATATATACATCCAAACTAATCTAAAATTGGTCCCCAACAACATTTATGTTCCCAAAATCCATTCTACATCCAAATCCATCCATTTAACATAGGGCTCTCCCCTTATCATGTTCTAAAATCATCAATTCTATTTGTGTATCAATTATGAATCTGGAGTAGTGTGTGATTACAAATCATTAAGAAACCACAAAAGGAATCCAAAAAATTCCCAGTATATAATACTACCTTAAAATATATAGACAATAAATAACAATAATAAGGTAAAAAGTTATAACATTTCATTATTCCATAAGTAACCACAAAATTTCTCTATTTCACAATGACATTGGAACCATAAATTACTACTTTGTCCTTTGACATAATTTGAAAGGAATCATTTATGGAATATTAGAAAATAAATTATATCATGGGGTTTTATTTATAATTCAATTAAAACTTATTTTCAAATATATATTCAAATATGTTCTAATTCCAATGCATAAGGCACACAATTTCATGTCCATCACCCTGTGAGTATTTGGAGCGTCGTCCTCTATCCCACACCTCAATGGTATTTTGATTTTAATTCGCTATCTTAGATAATAATATTCATATACATGCATGTGGTACTAGAATAGCGTGTCTACGACCATGTGGGTATTTTGAATTTTTTTCGATGTACCACACCCCATTTATTAATCAATCACACATATATTAAAAATATCAAATTCATCAAGCTTAATCATCATTAACAATCTTATCAAACATTATCATCATAGAGAACCATCTAAACATAAATAAAATTCATGGTTATTCACTTTAATTTCACGGAATAATTTTATTATTTCACTATTGAACTATTTATCAATATTCAATCATATAAATCATTAACCCTTAAAGGTAAATCTTGCAATCCCTTAATACCCATTATCAATTATTATCCAGTTTTAAATTCAAAATGTTCCACCAACAAAACAGACCAACTTATTATTTGATAAATCAATTAATTGAATACATGATGAAATTTCCAATCATGGTAATTTGAATTGAAAAATTATATACATGAAAACATAATTAAATATATTGGGAACTGAAAATTTCACCACATACATCAATATTGTTGATGGACGGTCTCCAAACAGAAAATCACAAAATTTAATAGGAATGTTCAAGACTCAAACAACACAAAATATATAGGATGAAAAAAAATGAGTAATGATCCTTCAATCGGATCATAGATTCATCACAAATGGTGTTTTAGAAACCTTAGAACCCTTTATGGAGCGTCTGAAATAATAGGAATAATGTTAGGGTCGAGTTGGGTGTTTTAGGGTATACGATGGGAGTTTGACAAATTTTTAGTAATTTTTTAGTGGTTTTAACACACTGCGTGCATGGTTCATTATATGGGAGAACAATTTGGAAAACCATGTTCCCTAACAATTCAATGATTCTAGTTGGGTGAAAAATTACATATATGTGTGATCATGGTCTCTTAAAATACACACCAATAATAAAAATCTTTTCTATTTGAGGGCGTATAGAGAGTTGTCTACATGCTTGTTTTGGAAATCCTTTAAACATCCATACACTACCCAAAACAACTAAAAGAATTAAAAAATTACATAAACTCCCCCAATACAAGACTGAATAAATATACTAAAAAGCGTAGTTCCTAAATATGATGCTAATATATCAATATAATGTCATATATCTTATAATAACTCGGCAAAATAAATTTACATTTAAATTTTTTTAAAAAATATTACATTATTTTTCTACTACATATAAAATGATAATCTCGGAGTTGTATATGTTTTTAATGTAATTATATCATCACTAAAAAATATGAAAAAATTACAATGATAAATAAATTTATATTTCAAATATCCTTCTATAACATAACCTAATTTTTTATATAACAAAAATAAAATATTTTATATAACAATACATGAGGGTTTCATTTTTGAATTTATATTTCCCAAAATTAATATATAATTATTTTCCATGAGGAATTTCACAAAATATCCCTAAAATTGAAAACAAAATGTGTTTGTTTGATCCCAATTCATTAAATAGATGAAATTCAATAGTTTGGATTATTAATAGACTATATCATATTGTTTACAATTTTTATTACCCAATTTCTAATTATAGAGGTGTAAAATTATTACCAGAGATAATATTTATAATTGAAAGGAATAAAAGGAATCTATTTCACAAATTTGTACCTCCCAATTCAAAAATATGGAAAAATAATTATATTAGATTATTATAAGTGGTAATAATCATTTTTAAAATTACTGTGTAAAATGTTGTATTTTAATTTTAAACAAGTGTTTTTACACCAATATTGAATATATGATAAAAAAATTATATTTTATATTGAAAAAATATTCAATATATTTTATTGAATTTAATAACACCTATTTTAAAATAAGATAAAATTCTATTTAGGATAATTCTATTTGATTAATCTAGATGAATGATTTAAAAAAATCGTTATTTTTCATCATTCAAAAAATATATAATCTTTTTAGAAAAATGTAAAAAGGTACTCATATATAAAAGTTATTTTTTTAAATAATGATATAATTCTAAGAATTTTTTTTAAATGTTTAAGAAATATATTATAATACTTTATTATAAAAATAATTAACATTGTTGATGAAAAAAACATTTCAAAGAACAAAATGAAAACAAATATAACTATTTTATAATAATCCATAAAAATTGATCCATAAATATGTGTTCAGTTAGAATTATATAAATATATTTTATAATTTTGTTAATTATATTCATTTAATCCAATTTATTGACTAGGTTATTATGGAAATATTTATAATTTATATTTTGATGATATTTTTAACTCAGAATTGTGTATCATATACTCTATAGAACATAGTACTAATTTTTAAAACATGTTATTTTATATTCCAACCAACATTAATAAATTAATTCATCTAAATATTACCATGGTATTAGTAATTGAGGTTTTGACATATGAGAACACATTTTTTGGAAAGATGTATCATGAAATGGTAAATTAAACATTAATTTTAATAGAGGGAATGAAAAATTCATTGTCCATATAGACTAATAAATATTTTATATCCAATTATTAGAAAATAAGTTTGAATGTAAAATATGAATAGAGAGGATTAGAAGAATGTCAAAATAGTAGTATAGAGTGATATAAAATATTTATTTCATGAATTTGAATGACAATGATAATTTTAATAACCAAAAACCATAAAAAAATATGGTTCAAAAATTATTATTGCTTCATCTAAAATATGGTTTATAATAGAAAAATATTGAGGATTAGTTTCCATTGGTTTGGAAATTATGTTACCATATATTATATCTATAAGAATAAATAAATACTCACTAAAAGTAAAATATTACCCATTAACCAATTTACACCACAATGTCGTCTTTTCCTATGAATTATGGGTATTCAAGGTGAAATTTTTTCATTAAATACTAAAATTATCATATAGATTATAATGTGTTATTTAGATGGATAAAATGATAATTTTTATTTCATTATATTATAGCTTCAACAAAATTATTTATCACTACATTATATTATATAAAAAATAACAAAATACTCAGATTCTAAAACAACACATTACTCTCCAAAACAAAATAGTAATACCCAATGTTAAAAAAATTTATTCCACTAATAACTAACACTATAAATCTTCAAAATATTCAACAAAAATATAAATATTAAAAAAATAAATGATTTGGTGAAATTGGAATCCAAGATAAATTAAACATTTATATCCAATTAACATTATTTAATCATTAATTCAAATACACAATTTTTAATTATATAATCCTATAATCTACAATATGTTCAAATCATTTCCATTTGATCACCACAAGGCCCTATTGGACTCATATATGATTCTAAAAGTTATGTGAACCATTATTCCTAAAAAATTAATAATTTAACCCAAAAAATCTATTTACCTTTTTCATATATTGGTCACCAAATAGATTTTTTTTAAAATGAAATTAGAAACCAAATCAATTTTCAATCCATGGATATCTGTTTGATAAAACATATATACAACAATTTAGATTAACCGAATGTCTATAAATATCAATGATCCCATAATTCCTTTTGGTTACCAATATAAGTAACCGTTTCTAACAAAAAAATTGATTTTTTTCTAATATATTACATTATGATAAATATTGTATTCTCATATAAATAATCCTAGTAAAATGTTACACAAAATTTCATTTATAATTTTAAAATCCCATCACTTCAACACTGAAAGGGGTTTTATATGAATTTCAACTAATGATCATCTATAAGTTAATAAATTCATGTTAATATATAAAACTCTTAATATAACCTCTGATGATGTAATGAAAGAGACTAATGTTATCCAAATAGTACCTTGTTACAGATTAAAAAAACCATATAATGGAACACCATGATATGATTCTAAATCATAATCATTAAATTTCATCCATAATACTAATTAAAGTAACCCAAATTCTATGTTTAAAAATGTAAAAAAATATAATAACTATGGGATCATGTATATTCCAAAGAACCTTTTAGGATTCTAGTATTATAGAATTATGAAAAACTCATTTGAAGAAGAAATTTCCACAAACAATAATTTCCCCAAAAAATATTTTCCTTCATATTAAATTTTATATATGATCAAAAAACATATACATATGAAACATGTACATTATTATAATAAATACTAATCCTTAAAACTGATAATTTTTTTAAAAAGTGAGATCTAAAAAAATATCAATATTAGAAATAAAATAAAAAAATTGTTAGTTAATTTAAAATCGTGAACACCCCTAATATTATAAGCATTATGATAATATTCAAAAAATGTTTAAAATAAACCATATCAACATTAAAAAAATTCCAATTACCGGATTATAACTCGATTAAATAAATTAGATAGTCTTTTCTAGAAATATAGATCATCATTTTCATAATTATTTTTCACTCAGTTCATGAAATAAATGGAGGACACCTAAATCCATATAAGAAACTACTATGGTACAATTCATCGTTAATTACATTGATGATATGTATTATAGCCAATGAATTAGGGAGCTATAATGGTGCTCACCCACCAAAGAAGATATTAAAGTATCACCCACTTTATAATCTATATTGGACTCACAGGTCATCATATATAATGATTATATACCATACCCTAAAAAAGAAAATATTGATTTAATATTTTTATATTACAAAAAATAAAAAACTAATTTTATCCTATAATTATAATAGATTATATTTTCCCTTAAACATTGTGGTAAATTAACTATTATATTGAAAAAAATCCTTATTAATCAAAAAAATTTTTTTATAGAAATAATTATTATTTTAAAATATCCTCAAAAAAAATTATTGAAATATTTAAATAAATTATAATTCATGATGGCCTGAAAATCCAATCATGATATATATATTAAATGAATAATTCCTTTCACACCATGGTAATGGTAGATTAAAGGTTCTGTATGAAAAATGAAAAAAAAATTGAATTGAAAAATCTTTTTCAAATTTTAATGAATCATATTATATTATTTATAATTAAATTATTTCCACTTTAACACATCTATAAATTTATTTGAACAATTTCTATATAGAATGAAAATATTTTGAAATAAAATCATTAAAACATATAAACGAGGATTAACTTTAATGTTTCTCTTACATTGGGACGTACTCGTCATGTATGTTATTATCCATCTATAATAATAAACATTTGCTAATTTTTTACATTTTTTATATTATTATGATAATTTATTCATATTTTTATTTTATTTATTACCATATTATATTCAATAATAGAATGATTTATTTTTCTTACAGACCATTTTAAAATATTAATATGAGATGTCCAAAATTACATCAGTAAATTTTATATGGTAAAATAGAATAGTATTATATCATTTAAAGAATATGAATAATAATATAATTATAATATTTAAATATAAAATTATTCTTTTAAAATAAACTATTAAACATGATTACATAAAATAATGTATTATAAAATCATAGTGATTGAAGGGGGTACATATGTTGGAGTAACATTTCGATTTATTAACAAGTATAGTTTAATGAAAGAAAGTATTATTCTAAATTACCTGAATAATGAATATATTATCAAAATCATATGAATTATTTTAACACAATCATATATATCTTCATTAAATATTTTTAATGTGAAATGACAAAAATTTCATTATATAGGTGCTAAACCACATGTACAAACATACCACATTATTAATTTTAAATTGTATAATAATTGTATGAAAATTGATAATATATTTTTATATGAACATTATAATCATTTCATGAAAAAAGGATATATATATATTAAATAAATCATTATATCCATTTTATATAGGTTGTGATAGAAAACAATTACATCATATTTCAAAGAAATGGTCTTGTATAAACATAATTGATGGATGCTTATAACATCATGTGGAACATAAAATCGATATAGGTTATTCCACTAACTAAAAATAATAATTATATATATAACCATATTTTTATTATTTATGAATGTTTGAAGAATATTATATGTTTTTTATGTAAAAATAAAACATCAAAATTTGGATAAATATTATATATCATCATTGATAAACATCCATTCCATTACACCATTCAACCATATACTATAGGTATTATTAAAAAAATATAACCTCTATATTTTGGGGAATGATTTTAGGAATAAATTTTTGTATCGAATAGCAGTACTAGAGTTCCCAAAATGAGTAAGGAGGAAAGGTGAGGTGGTTAACTTTTATAAGTGAGTGGGAATTATTAAATTTTTTGAAGTATTAAATTAATATAAATTAATTATTGGGTTTCATATTTATCTAAAATGATATTTAAAAAATATAGTATTTTAATGAGTCTAAATTTAATCATCAAAAAAATTTATACAATTATAGATTATAATTTTCAACCAATTACAATATTAACCCTTTTATAACACATCAAAAATTTAACGCGACATCGATTTTTTTACACTATATAGAAAAATATTGATACTATACAAGGATAAATTATCCATATGTGGATGGTGAATTATATTTTGAACAATAACCCATTATTTTAGAATAATATATGTTTTTATTAATTTTATATCATTAAATAAATTTTATTTTTCATAAGATATTTATATTGACTTTTCCTAATGTACCTATGTTGTTATAATATAATCTACATATAAATCATGATAAATGATTATAAATTGATAAATATTTAATGAAGATGATAATATTTTCGTAATTTAAGGATTCAATAATTTTTTTACATATTTAGGTACTATTTTAACATTTTATTTTAGTTTATCCCCTTGCAAAATGAATTTTATCCCTAACCCCATTAACGACTTTTAAAATATTAAATGGATTTAATTTTTCTTTTAAGGTGAATATTTCATCAATAAAGGGTTATAGTTAAAACTAATAATATTATTTATTAACATAATATTTTAATATTTTTATAATTAATAATTATTTTAAAAAAATGTGATATGAATTAATATTTAATTAATGTAATCTTCACACGAAAATTAATTTCACTACGAAAACAATATAAATGAAAATAAATTCAAATATAAAAATTTAAAACATACATGATTTGTTTTATTTAAATATGAAATTCATGTGATACTAAAACTCACCATAAAATAACATTTACATATTTTGGAATGATTTAAATGATTTTTCTTTTGCATGTGTAAGTAGTGAGCTGACACTGTGTAATTTTTTAAGTTAACTATGATTTCAACCAACCTAGAATACCATATAAACTAATATTCAATCTAATCACCCAATAAGCCATATTTTATTTCTGATATCCATTAAATTTAAACAATAAAATCACATAAATAAATAATAATTGGGAAAAGTGTCACCCACAAAGGATTACAATAGACAAATTAAACTATGAAAATAATATTAGACTCATAAATAAGTATAATTATATCATGTACAAGGATGTGATAAAAAATATAAATAAATAAAAGCTGTCAAAAAACCTTTTTCCTAGTATTCCATGATCCCCCACCTTGTTCCTTGTTGACCACCATTGGTTACAATTATTGAAACACACAATGGATTATGAGATCATGAACAAATGTTTTAATATCATAAATATTGAAAACAAAAAATGATACCAGAATGGTGTGGAATAATGTTAATGATAGGATTCCACCAAATATTATTTGTTGTAACAAAATAAGTAATCTCAAATATGATAATGCATCATATAATAAAATAAAAAATAATATTAATTTTAAAATATAGGTGTAAAAATTTAAAATATATTTATCAAACCAAACAAGAAAAACATGCCATTTTACCATTTAAAAAATCAAAAAATTGAATAGCATTGGATTTTTTAGACACTCTATATTGAGATAGTCATGAAAATATGGGAATAAAAATATTATAACAGAATATATAAAAATTCAATTCAATAGAGTCTAGGTGTATAATATCCATAAATACACAGAATTAGAAATGAAATTATGGTTCCAAGTGGTGGTAAACAACATTTTCATTTATCAATTATGATGTATATGGATGTCATGAGTACATACTAGGTATGATATATCTTCCACAACAAAATAGACAATAAAAATAAATTGTTCCAATCATAATGCATTAATATAGTCTCATCAATCTTATTAAAATAATCTCCATGCACAAATTCATTCTTAGCCACACCTTTATTGCCATAACTGCTCAAATATATAATAAATCCATAAGATGGACGTGTTTCCACTTATAAATAATATATCAAGGGAATATCATATAACTATCTAGGTCCCACTTAGTATTTAAAAGTGGTGAGTCAGATAATTATGTTATGAATACCACATGGGGATCCTTATCCATGTCGATAATGGGATAATGAAATCAAATCACATCTATCTCTAACATGTTATCTCCGTAAAATAAAATAATAACTTTTTAAAAACCAAATAATTAGAATAATAATAATTAGAAACATTACAATAATGGATTATTATAGGGGGAAAATTATCATGAATATCAAACTAGTCTATAAAGAACCATCTATTTCAATCAATAAACATTTATTAATTAAATATTCAAATTGGTAACCACAATATATTAAATTCATAAATTATCATAATATGAAGAAGTACACCATTAAAATAGAAAAAAAAATAAAGGAATCTCTATATCATTAAAAGTATTTATTGAATGTTTAGAAGGTTTTAATTATTTTAAAAACATGGGTTTACACCATATCCACATGTGAATAAATCTCCCATTTCAAATCACCAAATATAACCATATAAAAAATTGGTAAAGCATTTAAATTTGGATCTTAGTTATTTGAAAATTTCAATAATTTTAAACTATTTATAAAATATAAAATAGTTCAACTTGTTACAATCAAATAAAAGAATCTCATTTAAGGAATAAAAATATACACTGAAACCCACAATTCTACCAATTATTCCTTTATTTGTTATTTGGAAACAATTTAAAAAAACATAGAAATAAAAAATTCAAAAATATTAAGAGGGATAATGATTATATCCATTGAATTATATCCATTTCCATTTAAAATAATGTTGAGTCATAATGAAAAATTTCATGGGTAATGTGTTAGAAATCAAATAACACATAACTATTATTTACAAAGAAAGAATTAATTAATAAATGAATAAAAAGTATATAAACACCAACTTGTATTTCTAGAATCCAACCTAAATGATGCAATAATAGGCCACTTTATTTGGTGATCACTAATTCTAGTGAGAGGGATCTCAATAGATGATCGACAAGACCGTCGATCCATAATTCCGCATCAATATACCATTATCCAATGATTGAAAATAATAACATAGCCTCTAGAAAGAAGTTATCATAATTATAATATATATAAATGTAAATGGAGGATTGGACTCAATAGTAGAGGATCGCTAAATTGATTGGCACATTCATCCAAAAAAATGATATTTTTGAGGGAAAAATGTCATTATATGGATCCCAAAATCAAATGTATTTATATTTTGGTTTGGGAAGTAGGTGTTATTGATAATTGGAGTGGTTAATTTATATTAATTAATAAATTTTTTCCTTTAATTATAATAATCATGGTTTACAGGGTTTTTTCGCATGGCTAGTACTAACCATGATCCTAACAGTGTGGACATATTAGAGTCCTCGGAAGAGTTACATAGTTAGGCCGCACAATTAGTTTATCAATGCCCAAACATTGTGAAACATTTCTCTCTAGGTGTCAGGGATTGTATAACCAAGATAAAATAATTTTCAAACCATGTTCCACAATCTATGAAAATTAATATGATTCCCTATTTGGATGTAGGGGTTTTCAATTCATTCTACAAATATGAATAGGACTAAACAAGTTCATAGAAGTATGAAAAACATAAGAAAATATTTGTGAATAAGTCATAAAATACGATATTGAAATTAAATGATAAAAATTCCTAAAAACATGTAACATGATGTTAAAACCTCCCCACAAAAAATAATTTATATACATATAACTCTTCCAACCTAAATAATTGAACAGTATGATATAATAAGAACTCCCTCACTCATATTATGTGGTGGGTGGAGCAATGTATTGAATAGAGTCCCACCAAATGTCTAATAACACGACAAGAACTCCATGAACAACACAATATGATCATCACATTTCTATAAAAATGTGAAAGACATTTTATTTAAAAAATATATATATCCAAAATTTAAAAAATAAAACAATTGATTTAACATAAAAAAGTATGTCCATAGAGCCAAAAAAATGTACTTTAAACATGCATCAAGGATAAAAATATACGATCAATCGTTTATAATAATTGAAAATAACCAACAAAATAGTGTATACTGGGTATGTATATGATGGTATCCAAGGATTTTCACCATTGATCCACACCAATTGTTGAGATTATAAAATCAGAATCCATCACGTATTGATGTCTTTTATATCAGGTAGTCCTATCATATTTATTACTTAAGTAAATAGCATAAGAATATCTATGTCTAACCATAAAGAGATAAAACATCTAAGAAGGTTCACAGAAGGAGAGTACACTCTCACAATAAATATCATCTCTCACATTCAATTTTAGCTGAATCCAATATGGAAAATGCATGATAATTTTTTTTATAAAAATCAAGAGTGAAATTTCAATTTCTATATACACAAGATTTTTATACATCACTAGTATAACAAATAAAAAAACATTATTCATTAAATAATGAATGAAATCATTCAAGAGATCACATCAACAAGGCTCATTAAAAGAGGTAAAAATAATATGGAACCACTATCACACCATCCATGCACAAATGAATCAAACCATTACCCAAAATATTTCATTCTCAAATATAAGTTGATACATTTATAAATAACATCCCTTAAGAATCAATAAAAATATATAAATTCAATTCATACATCATAAAAAATAATCCAAACTAGTATCATCAATATCTAGTAGCTTAAAATTCACAACTGATGGATCATATAACGAGTTAAAATATTCACTCTATAGCCTATGGATGCTTAATTATTATATTTGTGAACCGAGCCTCTATAATAAATATATGATTATCATGAAAAAAAAAACTTCACTAAATAGGCACTCAATATATAGGACATGTTATGGTTCCCCAATGATCCGACCCATTTCTAAACACTAAGAGATTTTAAACATATTCTCTTATAATGACCATGTGATTAAAACTAGAAACACATGGTGGGACTCTTATATTCATGAGGGTGTTCTAATTTATCAAGTACTAAAGAGGCCTAATTTCCTTCATTTCATTTTAGTAGCTTATCTAATACATTGAAATACTTAATGAGAATCTATGAAATATAGATAAAATCAGACAGAAGAATGACAGTCAATAGGTAGTGGTGAAGTACCTTCCTAAAACAAATATATTCAACGATGTCATCACAAACAATTCTATGTATGAAATAATCCCAACCATAGAAATTTATCAGTATATTCTTCAACTGATACCTGATCTTAATGATACACAATAATTTAGAAACATTATCTATATTCCATTCATATGGAAACATACAATAAATTTTTATATAATTATAGAATTCAAAATACATTATTACATTCATAAAAAAGGGAATAAGAATTTCCTATAACCCTTTCATAATTCGATCAACAAAATATTCAATCGAATTGAGCATCAGAGTACCAACAGTCTAGATAGAATCAAAAATCTCTTCAACTTATTCAATAAACATTACTATGTTAAGGTAATATTATTATCATGTATAATAATGTGTATAGATATAAAAGAGTTAAATTATTTGGTCAATAGGATGGAAGGTATATTGATCTATTTCTCAATATGGATTCTGTGTAGAGTCCTCAAGAATAAATTCATCGTATGTATAATAGGAAAGTCCACATTGAGAGTTGGAATGATAAATAAAATTTATATATTTCATGGAGAACCATCTAGGGTACATTTATTAACATCACTAAAACAATAAAATATCATCTAAGGATTCAAATAACACTCATATTGACTAAAAAATATTTTAAAATAGTCACAATACACTTATATAAAAAATTCCATGATTTGAAAACCTGAATGATTTCTCAATTTTAATAAACATCAAAATTATCTTTTAAATTTGGTTAATATGCATTTGAATTCATCAATATTTCAAAATTTATTTACCATAACATAAAAATTAATCAATGATTTCATATCACTAACCCCATTTCCAATTTCTGAAGACACATTGATGTAAATATATTACAATCCAAAAAATTTTCATAAAACATTACATTATCAAGAAAATTAGAGTCTATAAAAATAATGTTCCAAACCAAAAAATTTATAAAATATATTTTAGGTTAATGAAAATATTTCTCATTGATTTCAATAAAAATTAATTTTTATAAACAATATAGTTGTATAAATGGATTCAAATTTAACAAAAGGAGTTAAATATTGTATAACCATACAAAAGAATGGAACCAAATAAATACATACCCAACAATCTGACCATAAAAGTGGGGTTTCCCTGACGATAACTAAAATGTATTCATTTTTAGAACATAGTTAATACTATTAAATTATAGGTTGTAGAAGCTGGTAAAGAACATGCCGACACTAACACTATTCATGGAATGATTTCCAGATTAGGCCCATTGATTCCTCACTGTTTACAAGTCTATGGAAACATGGTGAGACTATGTTTATCCATTCAATTATGTTAAAAACACAAATGAGATTCAAAAATAAAATATTTTCTCACATTTAATATAAAATTAATTATTAATTAGGAAAAAATATATCCAAGTAAATACAGAATTTCCCACACCCCGGGTAACACATGTTTCATCATGAAAAAGTAGTGACTAGACACTCATCACGATCTACCTCTAGAGTCCTAACATATTCATATTCGTCTTTATATCATGAAACTACTAAAGAACATATTGGGTTTCAAGTGGGAGTGATTCATTTCAAGAAAAGTCCTCACATTAATATAATATAGATAAACCAACTCATATTTCCATATAAATAAATATCCAAGATGATTCTCCAATGACTCTAATAGTATTCTCAATCTCTATGGGATGGAGAAAAAAACCTGGGCATGAATAAATAACTACTAGGAATTATTTCTCCCATAAAATAAAATATAAAAAAAAATTCATTGTAGAAGCAATATTAGATACATAAATTTGTATAATAATATCATGTACAAAGAGAAAATACAAAACTAAAAACAATATTCCAAAACCCATATCTTTTTTGTCCATGACAACCCATCATGTTTCAATTCATCAACCGTTGGTCAATTTATCTTTGAATTATAATGGAATATGTTATCACAGACACCTACTTTAATATTATGAAAGCTAATAACTCCTACTATACATGACTTTTGTAAGATAATGAGACCATTAAGGTTCTATATAATATTAAATTATATTGACTTATATGGAATTGATTATATGATAAAATAATAGAATAATAAATAGAATGTATGTCCTAGAAAAAAATTGAGAATTGATTATTTAAAGATTAATTTTCAAACCAATCCATTAAAAATTCCATTTCACCTTTAAATAATTAAACAATTTTATGTAAATTAGTGAAAAAGTATTAAAATATAGTGTCATAGAATGCATAATAGATGAGAATATGAACATGATATAAAACATGTAAATGTTTTGGTTCACTATAATCATGATTCATCATATCAATAAAAATTGGAATCATTGAAGGAAACTTGATTTCAAAGTGGTGAAAATAAATAATTTCATGTATTGAGTATCAAGTATATGGATTCTCTGGGTAATACGTAGGTATGATAGTGTGTCCACTACATAATAGATAGTAAAAAATAAATACAACTAATATCTAGGATTACATTGATTATCATGGTTATCATGAAAAATAGATTCTCACAAACTCACATTCCTAGACACACATCCCCAAACAGAATCCTTCATATTCCCTATTGATCCACTATATGGGGTATGAGTTTTCAAATGGAGAATATATCTAGTTACTCTCATCGTAGTATTTAGATCTAGATATTACTAAATATAGGTTAGTGATATATTGATTTTACAAATTTCAAATGGGGATCTTTATGAATTTCAATCATGAACACATGCCATCAAATACCATCTCACCGTCAACCTAGAATTCTAGAAATTTAAAAAGTATTTTTTTAAACAAAAAAATTAGTAGTATAAGAATTCCAGTATTTACAATAAAGTGTTATTTCATGTGAAAATTATGATTATGTTATAATATTTTAGTTATGAATTATTAATTTCAATTCAAAAAAATTATTTAATTCATCATTTAGAAGGGTAATCATACCTACATGTACCTAAAAGTCCTCAAAACTATTCCAAAACATTTCTATAATGGAAAAATTTATTCCAAGGAAACACTGGCTCATTCAAATGAATAGTTATAGTATTATATTGTTTTAATATAGTTCAAAACATTATTTTACCCAGACATTACATTTGAATAAGTGACCCATATAAATTAACATATATTACCTATTATAAAAACAAGGGTGGAATAATTCAAATTGTATTCTTATTAATTTTACAAATATAAATATTTAAAACTATTTGAAAACATCAAAAATTTCAATCTATTTCATTCAAATTTATGAATTTCATTTTTGTAACAAATACTGGGCCTAATGTATTCAATTGCACTTAAATATTGTCTAATTTTTTTTTAAAATTAATACAAAAAATAAATTCAGTCATTCAAAAAAGGTTGATAGTGGTAAAGATTATATATATTTAATTAATTCCCTGTTATATTCAAAGGTAATAGTGCAAGAGACGATATCATAATGAATATCAAGGAAAAATATCATAAAGAATCTACAAGAAATTATAAAATATGTATCAATAAAATATAATGGAACAATGAATTATATAAATGAGTAAAATCATAAACACATACTCATAAATTTGGAATCAAACTACAATAAATTTATTATGTTTCACTTTAACATGAGATCTCTAAATCATGGATGTGGGATCTCAAATGAAGATAAAAATAACTATAGATACACAGTTCCTTACAAATAATCAAAGATCCATTGAATAAAAATTATCACATTGCCTATAGAATCAATGAATAGAAATAAGATGAGATATAAAATAACAAAGATACATGAACCTAAAAAAAGAGGATCACCACATCAACCAACCCTTTCTTCCAACAAAAAATGGGGCTTTGATAGAAAAAATAGCTCCAGTTAAAAGATAAAATTTATATGAAGGGATTCAGGTTCGAGTGGGAGATATTTACGATTAGTTAGGGGTTTAATTTAATTATGATTATAGGGTATTTAATTATCATTTACATTGCTAGTAATAACCATTCTCATAACCCGACACCACAAACATAGCCTTTAAAAGGTCTACATGTTTCTGCTTCAAGGTTAGCTTAATCATGGGAAAACCACAAAACACCCATTTTCATGGTTCCATTATTTTTATATCCATGTACAAGCCACGCTCCCCAACCTAGGATACAATATATATTTGATTCTTTGAATCCATGATTTTATATACAATGGACCAACCTTGCACAAGCCTAGAGTCCATAAAAAAAAGAAATAAAATCACTCGATAGAACTATAGATGAAATAAAATACTTGGATAATGAAATCAATGTGGTGAAACACCAAAAAACATGTAATGTGAAGTTAAAAATTATTTCCTGATTAAAGATAACAAATAAATTATCATGATAAAAAATCATTTTTATTTAAAATGATCTCATTTAACAGAATATTCATTCTTTATATTCTTATCATAAAATATTATATATATTAAAAGAAAGTGACTGAAATTTTTGAAATTATATTAACTTAAAATAATAAATAATTAAATTTTAAATAAAAATCTCATAAAAACGGAATAAATTTTAATCATGGATGTGGATTATAGAACACCACTCATTTTATTTATTAAATTCATGTGTTATGGTCATTTTTAGTCCTTATCATATTTTTTTCATTCTTAATTACATGATTTACTCATATTTAGGATTCAAATATTTACAATGGACACATTTACAAATAATAAAAAAATAAAATGGGTATATTTACCAAATTTGGACCCCCTGAATAAAAATTTTGAATGCAATTTTCAAGATTCATTTCTAGTAAGTGGATGAAATCAATTTTAATGTAAATGTATAAATTGAAATGGTTAATTTTTTAAATTTATATTTGTCAAAAAAATTACATATCAAACTAATGTAAAAAGATCGTTATAGAATAATTAATTAAATTAGATACAATATAATAAGATATATGTTTAATAAATATCAAATTGTAATTATAATTGGTCTCTCTAATGAAAATAAATTATTGTTTTATAAAAAAAAGTATTTTTCCCAATTCATATGAGAATAAATTCGTTGTAAAAACAAATAACAGTTATCAAAAATCTAATATTGATATAATGATTACAAAATTGATATAATTATCTGAATATAAATTATCTAATGGTTACAAATAATAATTAAAAATTTTCACAAAAAATAAACATATCGAATTTTTGAAGGTATCGTATTTTTAAATCATAAAATAATGCAATTGGAAACCATATATATCTTTTCAAATTAAATAATCAATAATATTTTGTTGATCATGACCATTATATATATTTTTCATAGATAATTTTAATCCCATTCACAATCACAATTTTAATATCTTGGTTATAACAATCATTTTTAATTAAAAATATTTTCTGGTTTGTTTTAGATAAATGTTGCATGTGATATACTCTATCAAAGAAATTATTTAAATCCCAATAAATACTAGACAATTATTTTGTTACAAATGTTTTTGTGTTATTAAATGAACAGACACAATAAATTCTATCCACATCTCTTGTTTTAATTCAATGGTTGTATCCTCAACTAACCAAGGAATCCTTGATACTCTTTTATGAAGCATAGATGTATCATTAATTATACTCAAAATCAGATAGTACAAAATATATCCAATGTATACTATATAAAATTGACAAATAATATTTAATTCAACAACTAAATTTTGAATTTATCTCAGAAATAAATAAAACATGATTCAAAAGAATAGTTTTCCAAAAGACACATATATTATCAAAAACATTTATCTCCCACCACGACTTACTAAATTTGGGAGAATTTTTCAACCACTAATTATCAATATATTTCTACATGTATTTATTAAATGTATCCATTAATTTCAACCTCTATCACCAATAAAAAATTCTAAATTCTCACCAGAAAAAATTACATTGAAAATCCACATTTTCATCCACTAAAATGCACCCTTACTGAGGTCTCACAATCCATGGATAATGTAACAATTCCCACTCTATGTATTTATTAACGCACTACTCTTATAGTATAACCTCAAAATATTACATCATCATAGATTTTAATATCCTCCTAAACAATTGTCACTATTCCAAAAAAACCCTATGATTTTTTATTAATGAATGTGTTCAAATAAATCATACCCCATACCAAAACCCATCTACGATGTATTCTCTCTCCATAAACAAACATGTTCAATTAAAAAACATTAATGGTTATATTTCCACTAAAATTATTTCATAATAATAGTCACTCATCTCACAGATGGTCATTCATTACTTCATAACATTAGTCATCACACTTATCTAGAGAATACCACGATAATAAAATATAAAAAATTTGAGTATTTTAAGGTATAATGATATCAAAAAATATAAAACAGATCCCATGAATAAATCATAATTGATCCTGAGACAACATTATTAAATAATATATCATGTATCCTCATGAATTTTCATCATATCAAACATTGATTTGTCCTATTATTACATTCAAAAACATGAGGCATTAGATACATTCCATAATTTATCACACGAACACACATTATATGGGATTATTTTTATAAACAGAACTAATATCCCCATGCCCACATAATTGAACTATAAATTCATACTATATCAATATGGTGTTAAATCTATTAGATCCCACCCCGAGAACATAACCATGAAAACAAAAATAATATAGTATTTTTCAACACAAAACCCTAAGTAACCATAGAGTGTATAGCACATATCTGGTATAACATCATAACACATTATATAAAAAAAAAGAATATACCCATTATTGTTATTTCTAAAGAACTCATATGACATATTAACCCATCACATATGAAACCCTTGTATAGATTAACCCATATTATCAATTATTCTTATTTCAATAAAATCTTATACAACATCTCAAATCCAAGAGGTTTCCCATTTAGTACAAAGGTCATATCTCATATATAGAATAGATTACGAGGGATGTACTTTAAATTTATCTCACCATCATGATCAAAATCCCTAGATAATAAACTATATATAGTATTTCCATATATAGATTTTATGAATCACAATCAAAATCATTAGCCTAATCATTGAAATTGATTCTCATATGCCAACTACATATGGTACTACCCCTTAGCATTCATCGTATTATCTATCAGTGTGTAATTTCATCATTACATAATAAAATATGTTTGTAAACGTTAACAATATTTTTTGGATATGTTTAATTTTATTAATAATTAATATGTGAAATCACTATATATGTTATTTTTAATATTTTATATAACTAAACAAAATTGTGTTCTATATATAAAAATCTCTAGAAACCCCCACCGTTGTTATATCACCAAGGTATATATTATATATAGTTACCTAATAGGGTGTGTATTGGTCCCCTACAAAGATGTATTGTAATTTCATTAAGGACTATCTAACCATAGATCAATATAACCTATCATTAGAGTAAATATATTATTTTTTATATTAGTCCATTACAGGAAATGTTATATTGGACAACTCCATATAATTTGTGGTTAATACATTATATACTTATGTTATAGTCATTAATTATTTCAATAAATTGAAATCATATATATGTCATGTGAAATCCATTCTCCCAATATGAATCACTAAAAAAATTCTTTCCAATATATTATTAGAAAAAAAACAAATAAATCACAAATCAAAATCCCATGTTTATCTCCCTCTGTGAAATAAAAATTCAAATAAAATGGGATCATAGATTTGTCATATAATATCGCTCATATCCTTGAATTGTCATTAGAAAACTATTCACAACTCACTAAATCAAGGTGTATTAGATGTTTCTATACATCCCAATATCACATTATTAATATCTTCCAAAATAGTAAGATAAAATAAAAATACCTAATACTGGTTTATAACATCCACTAGATGTAGACAATGGAATTGTCTCTAAGAATGAGTAACTATGTGCCCTGAAGAATACCTTCCCCAATACCATAGCTTACAAAATAGCATCATGGGTAGAGGGTGGTATTTTTAGACTATATTACGTCATATTATAGTAATAAATATCATAAAATATCCATGAATCATCCATATAAAAAACAATATAGATAGAATAAATCAATTCGAATGAAAAAAATATCATTCAAAAGTAATCGAATATGAAAACTCGTGGTGATTCTAATAGAGAAAAACTAAGTGACAACCTAGAATACCAATTATAAAAAAAATTAAAATAATAAAATATAAATGAAGATGTAATTCAATTACCAATGATCAACTGATCATAGACTCCAATTCCAACTGAGTAATCCCACATGATCAATCTACTATGGGCCTTAACACAACCTATAATTTTGATCAATGGGGTCTATTTATGTACCCCTATTCCATGGACACTAGAGTAGTGTGTGAGTAAATCTCAATAGGGAACCACCAATACACTCTATAATATGACTAGGAAATAAACCATTTTTATATGTGAGATATTTAACAGAACAAATAAATAGTGTTCAAAGGTGTAAATAAATAGACTTATTTTATCAATGGGTTTTAACATGAAATTGTTAAGATATTATGTAAGAACCTTATATTTTATTATATATTTCCATAAAGAAGATTTGATAGCCTGCAATACACCCAATGTTGATCAAAATAAAAACTAATATAGTATACTGTTGTAAAAAACCCATTAAACTGGATTTATGAATATGATAACCATAATGTTATAAAATATATAGCATTTAAATAAGGAAATTATTTTTTAGACACTATATGATTAAAAATTATATTTTCCTCAAAACCTATCTTTTATATTTTTTTGCGACAAACAATGTTATTAATTTTTCACTACTTTTAGAAAAATTATTCTTAAAAATGATCTTTAATTTTAAATTCAACACATTAAAATAAAATGCTGTGAATTGTTATGAATTTTTAAAATTATTAATTATTTGATTAATTTAAAAAATAATTTATTATTATTTATAATTCACTTTTCATTGAAATAATTTAGAGCATAAAAATTAATTTTGAAATTGTTTTAAATTTAATATAAAATTATTTATATTTTAATTTTTCCAATTTATATCATTGGAATATATTTTATGTTGAAGTTTTCTATGAAAAAATATTACAATTGAGGAATAATTTTCATTAGAAAACAAATCTTCAAAGCTTTTTTTGGAGTAATTTTAAATTAGATTTAGAAAATTGTATGAACTGAATTTTAAAAAATTGATTTTATATTTTTAATAAAAAAAACTAATAATATTTTATAATTAAAAGAATTCTTCATAATTAATAGTAAAAAATTTAAATATGTGACAACACATTAAATTTATAAATCCTTTTAATTTATGATTAAACTATTTCATAGGGCCAAATGTTCATCATATTCGGTATAATTTGATGAATATATTTTTACCCTTATCAACTTATTCTCTATTTTTATTACAGTAAGGGATAATTTTCCCTAAAATTGAAAAATATAATCTTTTATTTTATAATAAATACAAATTTTCACTATAATTATTTTAAATATCACTTATTATTTCAAATAGGTAAAAAATCAATGTATGTATATTATTTCTTATTTTGGGAATAAAAAAATTATTTTCATGATAGAAACATATTTTTTTATATTAGTATTTATATAACTAGCTAAATTTTTTATGCAAAACAAACATTTTATTTCATAATTTCAAATATATATTAAATATATTAATTTCAAGCACATAGTTAGTACTAAATGCACGACCTAACCTATGAAATAATTCATATGAATTTTATTTCGCCCAAAATAGTAATGAAATTATAGAAAATACCATATTTTACCCCAAACCCTCAAAAAAGACACAATACAATACTTTGAATTTTGGGATTCCTCTGGTGGTTTTTTGACTCTACTGTCCCCATTTATCCATTTATTGAAGTGTCGATCAAAGAATTGATCCTATTCTAGTGATATATTTATTTCTTAATCATTGATATGTATTTTTATATTGATGATTTATTCCTATAGAATATGATATCCATAGCGTCTGTTGAACCTAAAATGGTTGGATTGGAATTTTTGATCTAGAATTACTTCTCACATTTGTAATGATTCATCTTCTAATATCCAATTATCACTGTTAGAGGTAGAACATCTCAAATTTCTTCTACTTGGATTCTGATTAGCCCTGGTATTTGTTTATATGAACTTCCTTTATAATCTAACACATTTTTCATCAAAATTCATATATATATATATATATATATATTTATATGTTTCCTAATTTCTATCACATTTTCTAGGGATTTTTTACTTGGAACTAGATATGATTCCTTCTACAACCATATTATCATTGTAATCAATATTGTATGTTTTGAATGGATGCAATTTTTATATATGCCACATTATGGTGAATTATTTATTTATATGGTTTTTAGTATATTTTGAATTAAAATTTTAAATCTTTTTTGTGTAAATTATTTTTTATTCTTAGGTTTTTTACATAAAATGAAATTCCATGATTTGAATGTATGGAGATAAAAGATTTGATGTTTTTCATAAATAGTTCCAAATTATTGAATATTTTAAAAAGAATATGAATCCATATTATTAATTTTTTTTTATTTTTTTGAACATTTATTTCATGGGTAATTTTAAAGGGTTTATTTATTCAAACAAAACTATCATGTATACGACAGTTTTAGAATGGCCAAATGTTTTTTTAAATTGTGAAAATTATTTTATTTTCAATTTTTTATTTTGAAATAATTTATTTTTCCAAAGACCATTTGAAATTATAGTGATTATTATAAAATCAATTCTCAATGATAAAACGTTAAAAATTTTAATTGAAAAGGGTTTTGAATTGAAATTGTTGATATTTGACTACCTGGTTGGTACATTATGATAATTATCTATAGAAAACAATACCTAAATTTATATTATTAATTAATTTACATTCCATTGATGGGTATTTAAGAAAGAATTATTTACGTTAAATTATTTCATGGTCTAGTGTGATATGATACTTAACTAAATGTTTCATTGATTGAAATAGTGAGGTCATGAGACCATGATTGATATTGATAAGGATACTCATGTGATCATCTTAACATGATTATATCACTATGTTATTTTGATATAATGAGGTAAATTACATAGTTATGTGGTATGAAGTATTAATATGATTAATTTTTGATATCATGAATGTCTAGTGGAACGTTTGAGAATATTAATGATTTAGTTTATAGACATGTGACCAGAAAAGTGGGTCTATGTGGAACTAACATTCTTTTGACACATGAGACAAGATATAAGCCCAAAGATTTTACAAAATTGTTTTTACTATATATTATATGGATTAATAATTATTATACATAGGTTTTACCCATTAAATCTATATAATTGATACTCAAACAATTACAATGTTCATTGTCCCTAAATAAAATTGAATTTCTATAGTAGATTAGTTCTTGAGCATGATTTATTTATTTATTAACATGTTCATACTTGACACTATTGTGTTAAATATTGAAAATATTATAATATTAGGTTCATGTTTAAACTTTTTATCATTGAACTTAAATTAGTTTTTTTAATGATTTTAATTAATTTTAATGTTATTTTATATAGTGATATGGAACATTTTACTAATTTGGTTTGATAGATGATTTTTAATGTTTAAAACTACATTTTTAACAAATTATTTGAAATATCATTATTATTAACCTATAATATAATATTTCAACTACCATATAATTAAAATTCATATAATATACTGTGCAATCCAATTAGACTCTATATCTCACACCATTCTTGGGAATTTCTTTATTTATAGCTCTATTATTATTAAAATAGGATCAAATTTGGTCACCAATATATATTTTTTATTTTATTTTTGGTTGAATAATTATGGGAATCTTGAGACGTGGTTTTCGGTATTGGGCCACAACGAGACATGTTTTTGGAATCTCTATTTTATTTGAATTTTGGAATCATTTACTTGTACATGATATGATTATAATGATGTATGTAATTGATGTTGTTTTCACTACATAATTTTTTAATTATAATATTGTATGAGATAAATCATTCCCAATTATTATTTCTCCACAACAATGTTATTTTCATTAGCCCATGAAGATGTGGAAAACTCTTTGGGTTAGTGGAGAATTTCACAAATACCCATTTTGATGGTACTATATGTTGGTTTTTCAAAATTATCATTCTATTTTCTCTATATACACAATAATCCATTTATAGTATATATTATTTGTGATTCAGTTTTGATGTTCATGGTGATTTTAAAAATGTTTTTTGAGGGAATGTTTTTTACATTAATCTGTATTGGATCACCATTTTTTTAAATTTATACATCTATTGCAAGGGGGTTATCATTCAAAATCTATAATAAATTCTTATTATTTATTCATATAAAAATCCTGATAGTTAATTATACATTAATGAATTTAATTAAAACAGTCTCCATGAAGTAGAAACTATGGATGATATGAAGATCATTATGAACATTCAAATTAATTAAAATGTAATGATTATCCTCATAATTTATCGAATAGTGATATCATCATAAAAAGACAACCTACCCATAGATAAATCATGGGTATCTCAAATATGTATTTCACTTATTATATTATGATGGCTATCTAATACTTATTAAATAAGTAACGATGATTCCTTAACACTAAAAATCGTGGAAAAAAATAATATGTGAACTCCATGGAGATTATTTAGGATTACACTATAAAATATTTACCCTCTAATGAAATCAATATTCATCACCAGACAATGTGCTGGTGTGAAAATGAAAGTTTCTTATACAGGGTGTGGGTTTTACTATTATAACATACACTCTAATTTTGGAGTGAATGAATATATATCATAGTGAATGGATAATCACACATTATTTTGTGATTAAAAAAACGAGATGGAAAATATAAGAGAATTGTTTAATTTTGAGAATGTATTATAAAAATTTATCATTATTTATTTTAAATATTCATTTGAATCTCAAATTATATTCTCATATTTTAAATGTCAATCTATTTAGTAGAAACATGATCATTCATTTATAGACATTTTTTTCCTCATTTCATTAACAAATATTACAATATTTATTACCCTCTATTATAGTATTAATTTGATATATAAAAAATTTATTCAATTATTATAAATGTATTATTGTCTTCCTTGTGATTAATTAATAAATAAATCAATAAATCTGGCATGGTGTGTTTATATTTGATAAAAATATTAGTTATAGGGGAACAATCCCATTGTGGGGAATTTTAATTCCCTTTAGATGTAGATTCAAATATGATTATTCATAAATTTTAATGTAGATAAGTTTATAGTTGGGATGTAATTTAAATTAGCATTCTCTGACGATTCATTCCCAAAAAAATTATCAAACCGAAGATAATGTAGAAGAGTTGTATAAATTATATATCATGGGAAATATTGTATGATTAAAATAGATATTATTGAAAATTTATCAATAACCCCACATTAATCAATTATAGAAAAAAATTCATTGACAATATTTTTCATCGAATACATGATAGTGATAAATATAATTGATGTGGTTCATCTTATTGATAATTTATTAACAAATATCCAAGTAAATCTTCAAGGATCATTTAGAATATTTCAAACAAGTCTAATAAAATTATAAATTGTGGAATTTAAATAAGTGGGTTATATTTTATTACATATACTGGATGCTTTTTTTATAAATAAAAACATGATCAATAATTAATTTTGGTTAGATTAACAGAACTTGAGAAATACATATATCAAGCAACTACTTTGGATTCATGTATTTTTTTAATTAATAACACCATTTAACATTCAAATGTTCCAAGACCATAGACACATAACAATGTGATTCTAAACAACATATTAATGTATTTTTAAAATCAATGAATAATAATTGATAAATGGAGATCTCAATAGAAGATGAATGCTGGTCATATTGTTTTTGTTGATATGGTGGATCTTTTTCTTTCTTTTTAAGTGGATTGTATTTATTCATGATGATCTTGTTTATGAAGCATGGTTGTGTTTTATGTCTATGATGTCATTCTGGTTTCTAAATTTATCCTCAAATGTGCTTTTGAAATAAAAGATTAATTTTCAGTCTATAGAATGTTACTGATTTGGAAATCGATAAAATTAAACATTAATATCAGTTTCAAAAATTAAAAATTTTATTTTTAATTTTAATAGTATTTAAAGTTTTGATGAGATTAAAAATTCATTCCTCCACTATTTTTAAAATATATATTCTATTTAAAACCTTAAACCACCATCAAAATATAAATTTATCCCCAACTAGACCCATACATTAATGAATTGAAAAAATATATCAAATAAATGAAAAAAGTTAAAGAATATTTATCCAACAATAGGAAATAAATGAGAACAATAAATGGAAAAATACAAACTAAAATACTTACAAATATAAAAAAAATGTGCATATTAATATTCAAAAGTTGTAATGTAATTTAACATACAAAAAAACAGTATTGGGATAAACTCATTTAATAAATGTTATATAAGTGTAATTAGTTTGTAAAAAATTATAAGAGAAATAATTATCATGGAAGTTATTAAAATATAATGTTGTTCCACAACACGTTAGTATAGGTATACATAATCCAATTAAAATATGTAATTAAAAACATCGAAATATAATTCTAAAATCATTTAAAATAATTGAAATAAATAGGCACCATTTAAAATCTGTTAAACTGATATAAAAATATAATAAATTCATTATGGAATTACGAAAAATGAAATTTTAACATTATTTAAATGTTGGTTTAGATCAAAGAAGGATTATTTTATTCTTGAAAACATCCCAACAACAATCCATATAAAAATATTAGATAAACGTTTCAACTCAATCTACCATTACAAAAATGTATTTCACAAAAGAATTTTTTTTTTATTTTGGATCATCAATTATATTGATTCCCTATATAATCTGTGTTTTCATATTAAATTATAAAATATTGATCAAAACGTTCTTATTTATCTAGAAACTCAACGCACTAAATTTTAGGGTAGGGTTCTAAAATGTGTTATAAAAATTTCTTAAGAATTTATTTTTCAGAACATATTTTTGTTTACTAAATATGAATGATTAAATAACACCATCCATGTTAACAATCATATTAGGAAGACCATTTTCTAAAACATATATAAAATAATATATATCTATAAATTGAAATTTGGAAACAAAATTTATATATAAATGTATAAATTTTAAAATTATATATTCAATTAAATAATTTTGGATAAAATTTCGTTTTTAAACATTTAAAACTGAAAAACCTAACATATAAATGATATATTAAATTATATCATGAGTTTAGTAAATAAAATTAAAATTAAAAATTATTTTTATAATCATACTTTAATTAGAAATATTGGTTAAAAATTAAATAATGTGTAAAATTATTAATTGTTTGATGAACATTACTTTTTATACTAAAATGTTAATTAATCTAACAAAGTATTTTTTATATATGAGGATTTAAGGTTTATATGTTCTTTAATCATAGTCTTATAAATTATTTAATTATATTATCAAATATGGAATTTAAACAAATTAAATTATGCAAAAAATATTTGTTTTTAACTGAAAAGATAATCTTTTATTGATTATTATAAAATTTGTGATAATTAATATATAAATAAAATCATTATACAATTTAGATAGAATTTTTTATTAATTTGTTTTAGACTAGTCATGATCTTTAGAATTGGTTGAGTAAATTTTATTCACTATATTGTTTTTGATAAAGGTTATGAACCTTTATGGAACCCAAAAGGGTGTATCAACATGAAAACAAATAACAAAGTTAAAAATAATATAAAACACTTTCTTGAGGAAAATATTTTGTAAAAATTAATCAAAAAATGGCTCTATAGAATTTACATTGTTCATGAAAATTTTATAATCATAATATATTTTCAATGGAATGGATGAGTTAATCAATGATAATTTTTTTGATACATTTTTGGTTTTTTGTATCCATTGTATACTAGAAAAATTATTGGGTATGAGGAAGCTGAATTTTCATTTTTATAAATATTTTCATATTTTTAATTGTTTTTTAATATAATAGTCGAAAAAATATAAAAACACATATCTTTATATTAGTTCATATAAATTTAATTATGCATATTAACATCAAAGTATTAATCTGGGTGTATGCAACCCACTATATAAGTGTCTTGGGCATAATTTTTTTCACAAAATTTATCAGTGTAATTTTATCTCATGGAGGAAAAAGCACTATTATTATATTTTTTCAAAATATAGGCAAAACTAAGTTCCTTAATTTTGAAATTCATGAATGAACAACCGTTCATTTATCTGGACAAAGTCACATCCAAAATCCCAAAAATTTTACTGGAATATGAAACAGAAAATGTATATTCATCATCTTTGAGTAACAAATGATAAAATTACACATATATTTGTATAATGACCTAAATATTAATTCTATTTGAACGAATAATAAAAAATATTAATGTGTTGAAACAATAATATATAAATAATTTAATATGATATATTGTGAAATATTTTTTAAAACTCTAAATTTCAAGGAAACATTGATCACTTCAATAGAAAATGATCAATATGATAAACCCTAGTAGACCCTATTAATGATATCATCAAAAAAGAGTTTAGAGTTAATAATTTTTCATTATCATATACAATTTATATGATTATGATAGAAATTCAGAAAAAACTATTTGTACAAAGTATCATTGTGAACATTAATCTTGTTAAATTTTATTTTCTTATAACATTGGTGTATTTTTATCATTTCCCATGGAACTATGCATTTATCATTAATTTGAAACAAACTAATTCAATAGCGGGAGAGATTTATATAATCGATGATACTTATTGCCAATGTATATTAATTAATTTTAAAATATTTATGATATTGTTGTATATACTCATAATAATAAATGTTGATTTTATTTAAAAAATCCCTAACCACATGTGATTTTAAATATTCATAAATTGAATTAATAAAATTAAAAAGATCAAGTTTCAAAAAAACATGAGATTAATAACATTTTATCATATTATATATTAATTTAATTCCTCATAAAATACACACAAATAATTTTTTCTAGAATGTAAATAATTAATTATTATATCATAAATGACTGAAAAATAAATTAGTGAAAATGATTAATAGATAAAAATAATGAATTTTATGTAAAATATAAAACAAATTGTTATTTTAAAATAAAATACCTTATTCATCTGAATCACATATAAATTTTAAATAACGTATATATTTTTATTACATAATGATTCCATGTCAAAATTGTTACTATATTAGATTTTTTGTTTTACATGGAAATTGAGCTTAAGTTGTATGACCTAAAAAATAAATTGTTCCTTTTTTAAATGCAATATTACTTTCATTTTATGACATTGTGAAATATGAATGACTTATTTCATATGAAATTATGAATTTTAAAACATTTATTTTTTTTAAATAGTTAATTTTTTATGAATTTATATTTGTATATATTTATATTCTATATGAATTTTATAAGAATTTATAAAATTAAAAAATATTATAATTCATTTAATGTTATATGAAATTAATTCCATTATATCATTTAACTATTTTATTATTACTTCTATCCCTTGAAAATTTCCAAACCATGTAAGAACACATAATGATTAAAAATATTACTAATATGAAAATAATTAATAAGTTATAACATGTAAAAAATGAATATGAAAAAAGTTAGTAATTATTTGAAAAAAAATATTATTCCAATAATGAAAAATCCAATTTAAGAGTAATAACCAAACCAATATTTAAGAAGATTGTTCAGTAAAATCAGTTCATTACACAAATAATGAACAAAAATAAACATACAATATTTATCATCAAGAACATGATTTTATTCAACATGTTTTGTAAGATTAAATCACATTTCACCACACATGTTAGAGGTAGTTATTTAATATGTAATAAATATAAAAGAAATTAATATAAGGTATTTTCAGTTATTATGTGCCGGTTTAAATGATCCTAAACGGGTTCAGTGAAGATTAAAACCATTTTTTATAATAATAACACAATTGAATTCAAAAAATTTAAAAAAAAATTAAATTATCAGAATGATTAAAGATATACTATGAAAAAAACATTTAGATTAAAAAACTCAACTTCTGGTAAATAATATTACACATAGATAAATTCATATTAAAAATTTAAAAATACTAATATTTAATTGATCATTGAATGATTTAAATCTAAATTGTAAACCATGTACCCGAATATTTCTAGGAACAAATATTTAAAAATTAAGAATCCACAAAAATTCATGAATTCTGACAGAATAAATAATGTATGATTAAATAAAGATAAATAATGAAAAATGATATATAATAAACATAAATAAAATATTCATTAGTAAAAACATTCTTCATAGAAAAAACATTTTCAGATTCAATAATGTGCGGGTGTCTTTTTTAAATTAGTTTTATTAGATGTTTTTGAAATCCCATTATCTATATGACTTATATATATTCCACAAACATAATATAATTATATTTACTCATGAAATCATATAAAATGATATGAAATTATTTTAACAGTAATAAATAATTATACAAATTTTTTAAAATAAGTTTAAAACATATATTAAATTTTTTACTACCCTAGTTATAAATATATTTAAGTACCTGATAGGAACTTGATTCAATGATATTAAAAATTTTAACTAAGTGAATCAAACAATACGTAACACTAATTTTCACATGAAACATATAAGGTTTATATGTTGTGATATTTTAAATTTTGGTTGAATTTCATTTATGGAATATTTGCAACACTTTTTAGACACGTGATAGAATTAAAATAGATTCAAAACTAGTTATAACAAATACAAAAGAATTTATTTGAAAATTTATATAAAAAATCCTCATACCATATTCAATTTTTATCATATAATAACCAATATCTGTTAAAATCTTTTGGCAATATGTCAACATGTAAATCATCATGTTATATTTAATCCCAATATTTTACATTTTGTATCATATTATAATTTAAAATGTAATATAAAAAATATGTATTTTTTATTGAATAGTTTTATTAGATTTTAGATAAGGAAATATTATAATAATAATAAAAAAATTAGAAACATTTCAATAATAACATAAAATTTTATTAAAATTAATTTAATGTATCATGATTTCAAATAAGGAGTTATTATATGTATGAATTTGTCTTCTGTAATAGATTAAGAAACAAATTAATATTTCATTTAGTCCAAGAAATTTAGTTTTTTCCTAGAATGTGAATCATTATTCATCCAAATTAATTTTTATCCTAATTTTATATCTACCAAAATTTGAATATGAATAATGTTTTAACTAAAAATATGTTTTTTATTATTAAATAAAAAAGTTACAACAAAAGAAATAAATTATTTTATAATTCATGTTTTAGTTTTTTAATTAATTATATGGATTTATAATGATGTTAGGAACACATTAAATTTTCAAACATAAAATTAGGAAGTGAATTAATTAACTAAGAAAAATTAATATTCATGAAACGATATAACAAATTATCTAATAATTTAATAGTTTAGTAAATATATAGTTTACGTGTAAAATTCATGGGATATGTTCTGTCAATTATATGATTCAGGTGAAATTGAACTAAAAAATATTTATTACATTTTTCATATATTAAAATCATTCTATTCTTCATTTGAGAAGTTTTATATGAACTAATCATATTAAATTATCATATAAAACTTATAAAAATACACATTTAATTATTTTCTATCATTTATTGAATAATCTATCACATGAAGATTATAATATTAATATCTACATAAATTTATGCAATACAAATTTACATAAAATAATTCATTATAAAAAATATATGATTACCCTTTCCTTTTTAGAAAACTGATTATATAATCTAATTTTATGAAGCATTCAAACTACGAACATTTATTTCTCTTATGTTCAAGATGAACGTTATAATATTTGAAAACAATATTTATATGTCCTATTAATATTCAAAATTTGGAGGTTGTTCTACATAAACTACTATAAAAATATATCCATCTAAAAAAAATTTAGGACCATTTGAAATAATATTAATTTATTAATATATGTATAGTATAACAAATATTATTTTTGCCTCTGTAATTTCATATGATTTGAATTATTATTTATAAAGAATTATTTTACCATTTGAATCTTATCATGCAACTAAGATGGGATTATTATAAATATTATATACAGGGTCTTAATTTTTATTTATAATATTATATTTATTACCAATAAAATAATATATATATATATATTAATAATATAAAAGAAAAATAATATTTCTTAGAAAATTGTTCAACTATTGTTCTATATTGAATATAATATTAGAATCCATCAACGAATCTTCAATATTTTTATGTATATAACAAGAAATTGAAACATAATAATCAATTATTTTAGTTGTTGAAATTATACATTCAATTATTGGATCTAAATTTTCTATCTCTTTTTTAATGGTTTTTCTTTGTTTGATTTTCAAGTTCTTTTATTAGGATCACTATCATTGGTATCAGGAGAAAATTTATTTTGTTATTCAGCCTCAAAAAAATTGGAATCTCTAATATCCACATTATGAAATCAAATGTCATCATTTATTTATTTTATAAATTCATAGAAATTTTTTCATATATGTACTCTTCGACTAAAATATAGAATTTATTATAGACACTTGTAGATTTTTTTTATTTTACATAGCCCAAAAAGATACAATATATTTATTTTCAATCAAAATTATCTATTTATGATTTTATTTTTAGAATATAACAATTTCAACGCAATATACATTGATAACCATATATTGTTTTCATTCCATTCAATGTTTCATATTCTATTTTCATTAAAAAATTCTCAAAAGTAATCTATTAGATTCATATCTGGTAATTTTTAAATATTTTTCTCAAACATATCTTTAATATTTATATTTTTTAGCACTATTATGAAAATTAATTTCTATTTTTTATTTTCCAACCACACACCACAATTTGGTTTTTTTCATAGGGGTTAAAAATTATAATATTATCCCTTTAAATTATAAAATTTTCTATATTCAATATTAAAATACTATAAACCCTCATCTCTCTTAAAATTTAATATAATATATTTTATTTTATATCAAACTAGTTTTAATTAATGTACAAACATAAATATTTATTCTAATTTATCAAAATTAAAGTATGATAATTCCAAAAAACTAAATTCATAAACACCCAAAATTCAATAATTTTTCACCCATATGTGAAGAAAATCTTGGTCCATGTAAAAAAGGATGTGTAGTATTGATATAAATTTTCATTTTTACTTCACCATAGTATTTAACAATACATGGGACTCCTATGGAATATGTGTTTGGATTCCTGGAATATAAAAAAATTAGAATCATACCATAATATAAGAATTTTATAGGAAATATTTGAATGTGTATAGTTAGTCTACATAGGATGAAAATGTATATAGGAGCCCATACAGAATTACACAGCCATTGGAGTTGTCCATATCAAATAATAAATGTGTTTAGTAAACATTGAATGTAAATTTTGTGAAGAGTTATCTAATTTTATGTGATCCATTATTCATATTTGGGGGAGCATTTGTTTATACATGTTTCAACCATGTGAGCATAACACATTGAAAATATTTTGACTTTCCCAAAAATCCTATTATTGAATTTAAGGGGGTTTTTACCACATTTTTTATCTCTTATCTTGGATAAAGATGTATTACATGAGGGATCTATTTAAATTCCATATATATTTATATATAATCTATACTATTTAGTTTTAATAAATTTCATTAGTTAAACCCCCAATACTATTTAGATTTTGTCTTTTTTATCCCTACTCTAACATTGTTATTTTTATTCTACCTCATCTAAAAATCTAAGTTGATTCCATAGATTGATTTAATGTTATGGATTGATTATCCATGAGGGATTTATTTATAAAAATTTTGGAGTGACTCTTGTTTCTTGTTTGACAATTTATAATTAATAGTGGTGACTTGGAAGTTGATTTATATTAAACGATGGTAAGTGTTATTGTGAACCTCATTTATTAGTATTGGAATTGAGTTGATAGTTATTGTTTATTTTTTAATCAAATTATATTTATTTTATATAGATTTAATTTTTTATATTTATTTTTATGGGTGATTTACATTTAAAACAAATTCAGGGATTTATTTTCAAAATAATGATGCATTTCTATTTGTCTATAAAAAAAATTCAATGGTTTATACAAATTAATTATTATTTATAGAGTAGAATTTAACTCTATTGAGTTATGAAATAAAATATAACATTTAATTTTGAACATTTATGGGTTTTAATGAAATATATTTTCAGTATGTTTTTTTGAATATGCTTTTAAAATTGGATTTTGGTGGAATGATTTTAATTGATTCATTTGAATTGAATTTTAAAATAGCTGCAATTCACATTGAATCACACTTCTATTTTAGCAACGAAATAGTTTTGACTTTTGAATTGTTTTCAAGTGATATTGGTGAGGTATCATATTGATCCCCTATTAAAAATAAACTATATTATAGTTTAAGGGTAATACCATATATTATATGTGAGATGAATTTTGTGATTATGAATGTTTATTGAGAAGACATTAGAGTTTAGTTGATATTCCTTAGTTTATGATTATGATTAATGTTATTTTCCTTGTTTAATTTCTCACAAATAAATGTTATTTTAATGGGTTCAACATGCACTATGAATGTGGTTTAAATTTACAACATAGTAGATTATATCACACTACTGGTTTCTCCTAATGCATGGCTAGTGTAAATCGACTATAAAAAACCAAACTTTTCATACATTGATGTCTTATCTTAATTGATGAATATTTTTTTTAAAAAAATATCCATGGTATAATCATAATTTTTTGATGGATTTGGATACATTGATACATAAACAACTAGTTCATATTTGTGATACATCTTCTCCCACTATGTTCTTCATATCCAGTATCCTTCATTGGAATATAATACATAATTCATTTTTCATAACCCTTCGAGAGAAAACGTAGGGTAACATCTTGTTAAAATTTATAGTTTTTATAAAACCCCACTTTTAATAAAGAAATTTTTGGGATTCATTTGAGGTTAAAGCATGAGAAATTTTGAAAGTTTTGGAATTTTATAGGCCAGTACATGGTTGGCGCATAACCTGCACATGGTTTTCGAATTCTTGCGACATGCTATAGAATAATAGAAATTCTAGGTAGTGTTCCATCACACATTAGAGCATGGTTAATATTTAGTGTACCATATATGATAAACCATGTGATCCATTTACAATCGGTGCACAACCATTGCACGGTATACCGAACCGTACACTATTTCTCATGAAACCATATGGGCATGTTTTTAACTAATCCATTTTTTGTTAAAAATAATAAAACCTCCTTTTTAGACCAAGGACATTCCATTAGGAACCACATTCGGGTTTTTCATTCCTCATATATCTCATGGAATTTTTTAAACAATATGATCCCTCTTAGAAATGATTTGAATCTAGAAGAATGACCTCTGATATCTTCTCAAAAAGTTTCCTCCATTCATTCTTGATCTCCCATGGTCACTTTTATTCTCTATAGTGTATCATGGATTTTTTGGGGTTTGTTGATATAATATCCTTTGTATTGGGTTAATAAAACTAGGTTTGATAGTTTTTTCTAGATTTAGTTGTTATCGTTCATTATTGATGAATACAGACATGGGTTGGGTTGTTAAAGGTTCATTGATCGGAATATAGGTAGTTCCATTCCAATTGACCAAATTTATTAACCTTACACATAATGATTTAATTAAATTTTTAATTTAAATTCATTTTATAGATAGTTATTTCAATTGGTTTTTAATAATTCCCTATTCTAGTGAATTAGGATGTTTGAAAGTGTTTTGGGATGAAATTTGGAAAACTCCCAAATTCCATTGAATTGGTTCTTTTGAAAATGGATGGAAATGGTTTCAATTGTTTTGTTAAACTTAATTTTTGGAATAAATTTTATGTAATTTATCGTATTGTGAAATTTGATTAAATTGTTTTTATAGAATCATCATGGTTATATCTTCTTAAAAGTTGTTTTTTTAATAATAAATTATTTTTGTTTTAAATAGAAACTTTGAATTTGAAATGTGGTAATCATATTAAATTTTATTTTATTATGTATTAAATTGAACATCTCATTATAGATTGTGTATTATAACATGAAATACTTAAGTAGAATTTTATTTATTTGAACACACTCTACGATTATAGAACATTCTAATATATAATGTAGTATGCCACATCCTATAGGTGTTGGGGACATTTTCACTCTTATTATTATAAAGATGATGTGTGTTTGCACATATTGCTGTGATCACGCAAGGAATGTTGATTCCTATATAATGTCACAATCAATCATATTTGGTAGATGACCATGTTTCTTGCATATTTATGTTTGAGATATAAATTAATGGAAATGTTGTAAAAATTATTTACATGCCTTTAGAATTAATATAATATATTCTATATATAAAAAAATAATTTATTCAATATTTTAGAAATATTCAATCATCTTTGAAGACTTTATTTAATCTATTTTTTCATTATTTGAGTTTTATAACATGATTTGATTAAATAGACTTTAAAATTTCAATCCTATTTATTATAAAATATAAAGTATTCCATCACTTAATCTATTATTTGAATAATTTATGTAATCATTCATTGATATCCTACAAGAACATTTAGTTGACATTATTTTTCTTTCTTTAAGTAAATGTACCATTACCACATTAAATTTTTATGATGTAAGGTTATAGTAGTCAAACCATAGGGATCCGAAATGACCTTTAGAAAATTTAAGGGCCATCTCATTTATCTGGGAAGTAAGGTACCCTGGTTAGTTAATGTAAAATTGGTATTAGAGGTATGATAAATTTATTTCCATGGAGTTAGTTTTCATTGTGGCATATTTTTCAGACATGTGATGTTATTACGATTGTGTGACTTGACAACTTTCACCATAATGATCCTTTTGTCATTAAGGGTGGTTATAGAATGACATCATTTTGATTACTTCTAGTATTTTTACTATTTTTATTTGGATATAGTGAAATATAAATCTTTTTTGTTTGTTTTATGTTTTCAAATTAATTTCCATTTTTTATCTATTTGTGCATTATATAATGTCTTCCTTACTGTATGAGGATGTTTTCTAGAATCATTCCTTGGAGAAAACATGTGAATTAGATCTAGGAAGAAAAATATGTTGAACCATAGTGAGGGAATACTATTGTTTATATAAATCTTATTGGTGAGATTAAGTAAAATTTCCATCCTCTGGACCATTCAGTAACTCCAATGCATATTCCGGATTCATTTGTAAAACCTCATAGGGGCATTCTAAATGTTAGTTTCATGAATTCCATTTCCAGAAACCAGCACCATTGAAATGATAAAATTATCGTCAAGAGGATTAGGAATAGTTGTGAAGTATGGAATTATTTTATGGTTTCTTGGAGACACTATAGGATATAAAATTAAATTGTGAAACCATCATGATTGAATAATCGAGGAAAAAACGGTTGGACACTACAGTGACAATGAAGAAACATCATGACTTAAAGAGGAAAGGCATACTGGTTTTCATCACTGACCAGTTCTATCCAGTGTCAATGATGTTTTCTAAGGCTATAGAGTTTTTCAAACATGAGAATTCTTACAGAACTGTAATTTAGTATTCAAATATCCTTTCTGAACATGTGAACTATGGCCTTATAATGTTGTTAATGAGAATATGATGGATTGATGGATTGAGTTTAGACTTTGCTCAGATATTTGTTTTCATGTTTTCATAATAAATCATCCCACATATATAGATATATTGTATAGGGATATGTTGGTTGAGATAAGATTGGATAGAATATTAATGGTAGTTGGAGTCTCTTTTTCTCATAGTGGAGGAATGAGCTCTTTTATGTGAAATTTAAAGTGTGATAGTTATTATAGTATTTCTCGATTGTAGAGTCATTCTAGACCTCATTCATTTCAATAAGTAAGTCCTCTGATTTTCTATTAGTGGGGAAATCTAGGACATTATAGGACAGTTTTAACTGATTCATTCAATAATTGTGCCTCATTTAGATGTTCAAAACACATATAGAGAAACATGGTGAAGAATCATCAAATTTATCCAATGAATTCAAATTATGATTTCAGGATTCAATAAGTAAATTTTTTTTGGGAAACATGGTGTCAGAATAATGAATATCAATTGATCCTAAGAAGGTGATAGATTTTATGACATTGGAGGAACTATATAATATATTTGAGATTCATTTATTTTTATGTTTAGCTGGATATTATCATTGGTTTATGAAGGACCTCTCAAATTTGGCTTCTCATATGATTTATCTATGTAAGATGAAGGTAATTTTTTCGTGGGATGAGAATGTTAGGACTATTTTGTTGATCTAAAACATATTTTGACTACTTGGCCAGTTCATACACTCCTAGAGGTTTTGTATGGCCATGTCTTCATATATGAATCATTGGGTACATGATTGTGTTTCATTCTTATACAGGGAGATCATGACGTTACCAATGGATCAATTCATCTTAGGATATATGAAGAGAATTATCCTACCCACGATGTTGAATATACAGCTGTGATTCATTGATTATGATATGGGGCCATTAACTTTTCGAAGGATGGTTTACTATGTATTCCGACCATAAGAGATTGAGTTATATATTCTATCAAAAATGGTTTAATCTTCTCTAGAGGAATTTTGTGGAATACCTACAATTTTTTATTTTGAAATCTCCTATACATTGGGAAATTGAATGTCATTACAGATGCCCTAATTTAGATTCTTTTAAACTAAAAAGTGAATAAATCATTTAAAGAGTGGAATTTGATGGCTCTCATTTCAAAGTTTCATATTGGAGTCTATAAATTAGAGGTTGAGGATACCTTAGACAGTGTCCAGTTGAAAGCCACCCTTTTCGAGATGATTCTTCTTGATCATCCTCTTGATGAAGAGTACCATATAATTAGATACCCTCTTTATGGTGTAGAGAAATCTTCCTAGTGGTCATTATCCAAATAGGGAAACTTATGCTATTAGAATAGATTGGTTGTATTATCATTGGTATGTAATGTTGTGATTAGGGATTTCCATGGTTCCTAGTGCAATGGGAACCCATGAACCCTGAAGATGTAACATGAAATGTAGTGGTGGTTCTGGTTTCCATTTATTACATGGGTCCTTGTGGAGTTTATTTCTAATTATTATTAATGATTTTAGGTCAAGGTTGAGCACCAAAAACCATTATGTCTACATCATCCACATCAAATCCCTACATGGAATTGGGATTTTATCTTAAGGTGCATTGGGTTTGTTCGTCTACATACCATGAAAAATAATAATATGATATGGGTTGGGGTTGTAAGTCTGATGAAATCTGCTAACATCATACCCATTCATGATTCAACTATATGATTGGATTTATGAAATATCTACATGAATGTCTTTGTTCATTTTCCTGGAGTTCTATATTATATATCCTCGAATTGGCTTCCTCGGTTCCCTTCTCATTATTATATAGGCCTTTTGTAGGTAATGGGATATCAGGCCCATTTGAGAACATATTTTCATCCACAGTCGTATGGTATACAAAGTCACATATATAGATTCATTAGGATATACTTCACACTTGTGTTCCCAACATTGGTGGGGCTTGGGATGATAATTGGGCTATGGTTTAGTTTTTTTGTAACAATATTAATCATTCCATTTTTTGGATGGATCCTTTTGAAGCAATGTATAGATGTCCATGGAAATCTCTATTGTGTAGGTCTGAGGTTTGTGAATCCCCTATGGTTAGACAATGTATAGTTATAGAGATGACAATAATGATCGATTTGATTCATAAAAATATATCTAAGTAAAACAGATGATATAAGACTTATCCTGACCATTTTATAAAACATTTGATTTATTTGTTGGTGATATGATGTTTTTGAATGTTTCACCCTGGCTGGGTCATCGCTGGCTTAGGGGTAAAGGGATGATTGCTCCCTATTTTGTGGGACATTTTGGAGTCATTGAAATAGTGGGAAAATTTTCATATAGTTTTAAACATCCACTGAAAATGACATTGGTACATTAATTTTTTCACCAATCTCATCTTAGAATGTATGCATGTGATCATTATCATGTACTTATTTTGAAGGATCCTAAAGTTGAACCTAATTTTTCTGTGATTGAAAGTCCAGTAAGGATTGTTTATTCTACAACCAAGGTATTTTATACGAGTATGGTACCATTTTTTTGTTATATAGAAGCACAGTATTGATTATCATGAGGCTTGGAAGAGGCAATCTCTTATAAGAGAGTTGTGGAATCATCTATTTGATTTGGAGGCTTCTTGGTAGGAATTCTCGAGATAGATAGTTTCAATGGTGGGTGGGGGGTTGTAACATTCTATTACAATTTTCAGGTGTTAAAAATTCCATATTTTTATTTAGAGTTTATTTGGTTTATTTAGGGGATAAATGTGCTGATATTATGAAATTAATGGATGTTTCTAGGCTAGTTCATGGTTGGCATATGAACTGGGCACAGTTTCCTAAATCATGAATCAGGATATAAAAAATATAAATTATGGGATGGGTGATATCACATGGTTGGAACATTGTTATTTAGTCTTTAAACCTGTTAAGAGAACCTCTACAACCCTTTTACAATGGGAGAATGATATACTCTGAGTTTAGAAAACCATTATTCATTTCATAGAAAATTGTGTGGACTAGCCTTTACCCAATATGATTTTTTGTTAATCATTTTATGACCCCCTTTTTAGTTTTTTACTAACTGGTATGAACGATAATCCATTTCTCCCATCCTCATTGATCTTAAGGAGGATTTTTTGCCTCTCAGATCCATCCTGGAAAAATTCACAAGCTAGATGAATGCCCCATATATTCTCTTTATTGGATCTCTCCTCCCATTTATGATATCCTATGATATCCTTTCTTCTACCTTGGATTAAAAGGATCTTTTTTATTATATATAGACCCAAAAATCACTATTTTGGGTCAATAATAATAAGTTTGATCCTTGTTTATCAAATTTAGTTTTATTCATTATACGTTGTTGTATCTCGTATAGGGGTTGGTGATTCATGATCCTTTGATCCTATGGTAGGTCATTCAATTCTGATTGGAAAAATTCGTTATTAATAAATTGAATTATTTATTTTATTTATGTATTTATATATAATTGTTTATATTTTTGTCAATTAATGTTTTTAAATCCTAATTGAAGATAGTTTTGAGGTTTGAAAAGTTTTTTCAATAAATAGAGAAAATAACCAAATTTTTTTGAATTGGGATGCATATACAAATGAATGGAAATTGTTTCAATTTTTTTCAATTTTTTTAAAATGTATTGATGGAATTTTTTAGATTCTGAAAATGTATTACAATATTTTGATAAAAACCTAGAGGATTTATCTTGTAAAAAATTCATGTTTTTTTATTAAACATATATTTTAGTTTTAATTTTACAATTTTCATTTAGAATGGAAGAATATGACTTAATTTTATTTTAATATATCTTATTATAAATTTCACATCATTGATTTTTTAATTTAAAATTAATGCCTTAGGAAGATTATGAGTTATTTTAACACACTCTCTAATTATGAAACAATCTATAACATAATATTGATGGTCATATCCCTTAGGTGATATTAATGATTCCTCTATAAAAAATGTCAAATATATTTTTCTGTACACATATTTTGGTAGTCACTTACATGTTGAGGAGTCCAATAGCTTGGAACCTTCATACCTATTGTGCAGATGACCATGTTGCTCCCTTATTTATATTTGAGATAAAAAGGCATTGAAAATATGTTATACTACATTACATAGAATTTATATTTATATAAACTATTTAATATAAAAAAATATTTAATCCTTATTTTAGAAATATTCCATCATTTTTGAAGCCATAATTTTATGTATGTTTTCAATATTTGAAATATATACCACAAATTTTTGAAATATGATTTGACATTCCAATATAATTTATTCAAAATGTGAATTCATTTAATTTATTAATCTATTATTTTACTTTGTTATGGAAGACCTAGTGAAACCCTAATGATTTTTTTAGCTCACAACCTACTTGTGAATTCTGGTGTTTGTTGATTATCTCTTTCTAGGAATGAGCAAGAGGAATAACCATGTAAGTGGTTAATCGATATGTGGAACCATGTAATGGTAGAGTTATGTTTTTAGGGACTTTTAATGTTTTACCTATTTTTCTACATGGGTATTAGAACTTGGGAATTCAATGACTATTTGACATCTAGTACATAACACCAAGTGGAGTTTATTTTTCTATGCATACGTCCTTGATTATTTTACTTACATATTTTTATTGAAAAAAAATTCCCCACCATCAGCATGTATGATGAAAAGTAATAGTTTCAAACAAGTGAGGATTGAGAATTCCCTTTTAGTTATGTTAGGGCTGGCTCGGTTTTCAAGTTAACAGGTTACCTGATTTGGTTCATGAAACATAAAAAATTGTGAGATCGGATGACTAGTAAGGTTAAAGAAGAGAGATATAAACATAACAAGAGAATAAGGGTATGATAACATGAGAATAACATTGAAACCTATAATATATATCATTGATAACAATAATGATTCATGACAGAAATGATATTAGTTCAAAATACATTTATCATAAAGGAATCAATGATAAAAATCTGGGGGGATATCATTTTCTTAGGACATAGATATGTGGAATACCTATATGTATATAAAATAATTTTTCATGGTCACCACCAAGAAATCATTCATATGTTAGTCATTGGTTAAAAACATGTGTACCTATTTAGGGATTTAGATAACCTCCCATGTACCCTATTTTATGGTTGGGATAACCTCATGCGAACCCTCTTATGGGATTGGGATAATCTCTCAAGTACTTGTTGATCTCATAGAACATTAACCATTACCTAGTGCTTTAAAAATTTATTTAGGTACAATCATTCACATAAATAATGATATACATACTTGTCCAACATAATTAAAAAACATTCATCATTTGAAAAATCGTGAAAATAAAATGGGATTCAGAAATATTTCATTATAGGATAACACATGGGAATGATATGGGGTTCTTATGAATTTAAAATTTCGATCATAGTATAATCCATGGAAATTTAATGTCTCATTTTAATGTAACCATAAAAATTCCTTAAAAAATTCCTAAAAATATATCATTAAAACAATCATAGGAAAGATATCCATTCTATTTTGAAATAACTTCTTTAATATATAATAAATCTATAAATATGAAAGGAAACAATTTAATTATAACGTAACTCAAATATTTAATGGAAGATTCCAATATTTTATGGGTCCTGAAGGTGGAAAACTATTTTCATAAAATTTATGTTAAAATAATGATTTATTTCATATTTTTAATAAAAATTTAAAATTACCACATTTGGAAAATGACACGATAATTCATTTGAAACAATTTTTCTTATAATTCAATCAATGTGGAAAATTTCTTTACATATGCCTTGAAGAATATAAAAACATTATTTAAAACATTTTAATAAATCATTAATATGGTGGAAAATTGAATTTTTACCAAAGATTTAAATAAATTAAATTTTACCTAAAATATTTCTTTCTGTATAAGGATTATGATAAGAGAAAAAAATGAAATGAAAACTTGTCTTATATTTAAATAATAATAGCATAATAATATTAATGAGTTTCATAAGTGATATGTTATAATATTTCATCATAAAAAACATAATGATAATGAATCCTTATAAATATTGGGATTAGAATATAATACATTTACCAAATAGGTGACATTTGAATCATTATCCCAACTATGTAAAAAACCTTATATTGAAATTTGAATCCCCATAAAATTCATACTAATCATCATAAATAAAATGCATGGTAAAGTGAAACACATAAATAAAATAGAAAATAAAATCAAATAATTCAATTTTTTATATAGTTAATAAACCTTTAAACCTTATATAAAATAAATATGTGTTTAATATATATATAAGAATAATAATCATAGGTATCTTATCTTATGTTAGTTATTAATAATCTTTTATTACTGGTTCATCAACAATTCTTTTTAAACATGATTTTTTTGGGTAACAATATTTTTTTTATTCATGTATGTTTTTTCATGTAGTATCAATCCTTGCACAATGATTATGGTTCCATAATCATAATATTTTTATTCATGATAGTAATATCATTAACAATAATTATGATTATATTTAGTATCACTAATATTCATTTGTACACAAAAAATTATTTATAACATTTTTTGATATAGTAGGTCATACGTCTAGTTCAACTCTATTTTAATTTTCAAGGCAAATGGAATGAAATATAAAAAAATAATATATGACCATTATATAAAAGTTAAAATATCCATTATTTCATATATATATATATATATATATATATATATATTATAATTTAATATATCCTTATTGTGATCCATGTGAAAATAAAATTAATTACATCACTTATTTGAGGTATAGCTGACATTTACAAACAAGAGAAGTCATCACATTCCAATAGATATAATGGTTTGAAATTAGATTTTATATAAATTTTTTTTAATATAAATATTCCATAAATAATATAAATAATCATTAAATATATCATTATATATATATGTGATGGTCATTGATATAAAATGAATTACATCAGTTTACAAGGTGGTAGGAGGTCATATACATGATTGATAGTTTAATTTCAAATTTAATGGTATATGTGATGGATATATGAGATGTAATTTATATAATAAAATTAAATTATATTAGAGAGAATTTTTTTTATTATACACCCATGGTGGAAGAATAATTTGAGTAGTTGGAAGAGGGAATAACCCAATAAAATATGGTTAAGAGATATACCTCTTATTTGGATAACCTCTTTTGGTTTACAACTAATTTCTTATTATGATGGTTAAGTTAAAAATTGTGGAATTAATGATTTGGGATTGGAATTAAATAATATATTCATTAAGGCCATGGATAATTCAAGAGGATATAAGAGTGTGGAGTGGAGAGGAGAGTGGGTTCCAATTTTTATGTGGGGGGAGATGACACACTAGGAATTTTTGAAATGAAAACATTATACCAATGTTTTATACATTCTAAATGGGTAAAAATAATATTATCTAATTTTAGATGTATTAATGTCAAAATAAGGATATAAAATAATAATTAGACATATATTTAGTTTATTGTAACCCTTATCCTTTGGAGTAATAATTTCTATGTTTTTCATATATGTTTTTTGTCTCTTAGATTCATTTCATTGAAATTTAAAATGGCTACATCATCAAAAATTTGTTAAAAATGATATAAAAATCATATAAATTTAAATTTTAATTATTTTATGTAATCCCTCAATGTTTGATATATAAAATTAATAACAAATTTCCTAGAGATGGTAGGTTGAATGTTTAAATGAATATTGGATCAATTTTCACGACAAATGGAATTAATGTATAGAAAATAATATATCACAAATATAAAATTTTATATAGTAAATAATGTTATATTTATAAATTAATTATGTATTCATTACCATCAATTCAATTCATAATAGAAAAATGAATAATATCTCTTCATTGATGTGGTAGCAGACACGTATGAAGAAAATGCTTTATCATTTTACAATAGACAGGACGATAATAATGTATATGTAAAATTAAAATAGAAGTATTATACATATTTCATAAATAAAATATAAAAAAATCTAATCCCTTATTATCTTATATGGTGATAGCCAGTTATGGAAAACACATTACATCTGTTCAAGAGATAGCAGTCACAAGAACACACGATCAATGATTTGGTTTATTATTTGATGGGGGAGGAGAATGATATTAGTCATTACATTAACATAATAAAATCTTAGTATATAAATTATAATTATTTAATTATATAACAATAGAGGTATATTACATTACGGACTTTTTTTCTGCAATAACAGGAAAGTATGTAGTTAAAGACTATATCAATTCTTAGGATAATAACTATAATATTACACGTAAATACATACTAGATGTTCTAATTAATAAAACTATGGACTTAAAGAAATGTAGATTTATTTAAGTAACTGATTTTTTATATTAGTAGATTATTTAAATTACATTGGATGTATATAGAGGAGTGAAGGGTGGGGTAAATTTTATAAGAAAGTATAGAACAAATAATCTTTCTTGAAATAAGAAATTATATATCGGTTTTAGATATTAAAAAGGCCTTAAAATAGATCATTATATCAATTTAGATGTATTATTTTCTAAATATTTATATGTAATATGATTTGGAAAAATATATAGTCATTTTGACTCCTCTTTTTAGTTTAACGCATGGAATCTAATTGTGAAAATATATTTTTAAATTATATATTATTAATTAGGACTAAATTTAATGTATATTTATTATATAATTTTAATCATTATAATATAAAATATATAGTACATGTTTTCAAATTAAAATCATAAAATGTTTATTTTTAAATTTATAATTAACCCCACACACACCTTAAAAATGTTTTTCAAAAGAAAATGTTTTCATGTGTATAAGGAGTATTTTTATGAAAACTAAATAGAAACTTTACTAAATTTTCATTTAAAAATATAAAATTTTAATTTATTTCAATGTAAATGTTGTTTTATAAAATAATATTAATTTTTTTTACGATTCATTAATAGAATAATATTTTTTAAAATGATATGAAAAATTCACCATATAATATTTTTGATATGTTAATTGAAAAAAAGAATTTCATTTTTTAAAATAAATTATAAAAATGTTGAAAATATTGCTTTTTTTACTCTTTAAAGAAATCATATAATAGTATAATTGATAATAAATGTTTCTTTCATATAATATAAAAAATGTACTAATAATTAATTTATGATTTATTACTAAATTACATTATATAAAATAAGGAATTTATGAAATGTGGTTACTTATACTCGCATTACAATGTTTAATGTGTAGGATAAAATGAAATTGTTTAAATTATAATATTAATAATTCATTGTAGTTTTTTAAAACTCAGTTTTTTTGTTAGACATGAAATCTAATAAATTAAATACATTTCAGAAAACAATTTCATTAAATATTTGGTTGTTTAGATTCATTCATTGATGTTAAATGCTAGATCTTCGGGTGTCATGGGTGCATAATGTTTATGAAATATCGATAGTCAGACCAGTTTATTTTTTATGTTAATAGAAAATATCCACGTAGTACACAGTTTGTTTTCCTTAATAATACATAATTAATAATAGGTATATTTTTTTATTATGTGTGGACTAGTTTTATTGAAAACTAACACACAATAATTCGTTGTTTATAAATTTTGTGGTGGTCACTCAGTGTTTGTTTAATATTCCATATTTTTTTCATTTTATTTTTAAATTTATAAAAATTTATTGCAATGGTGTATTTATAATTTTTTTAATAATTTTGATATGAAGTGGATGTTTTAATAAAATAGTAATATACTTCTGAAATGATTTCAATGAAACGTTTTTCTTTCAGAATGGAATGATATGGGAGTTTCAAAATAGAATTGAATGTCATGTTGGTTTTAATGAAAGTATTTATAAAAAAATAATTTCCATGATTGTATATAAAAATATGATAAATGAATTTTCCTTTAATATGGGTATTCACAATCTCTATTTTAGGAACATATTGGAATTGTTTTCACATGCTCACTATATACACCAATCAGTTTATGCTGATCTTATGGTCTGTTTTATGGTGACCTTGTTTTTGAAATCCATTTTCAGGTTTTCATATTGGTGGGATTTGGAATGTGGTGTTTATCCAAAGATCATTTAAATACACACTATAATATCTTATAATTGGTTTTTCATTTTATCATTATATTGGACGCTCTTGTATTAGATTTAAAATCTAAAATTACATTTGTAGATTGACATTGATTCGTATTTATTTATTGTTTATTTTATGATATGCCTCATTTTATTTTGGATTTTATAATAAGATCAATTGTTTAATTTTTCTTCAATAGTTTATTTTATGGTATTTTCATTTATCTACAAAATGGGAATACCATATTCTAAGTAAAATATGTGAAGGTGTTATGGTATTTTTAGTGTCGAATAATTCAATTTATAAAGATATGAAACCCTATATCCATTTTTCATCTATATATGTTCTATAAATCATTTTAGGTATGACTTTGGATGGATTGGGTGACTGGTATCCGGTACAACTAATTTGGTTGATGAAATAGTTGTTTCAATGTAAAAAAATTTTATTTTGGGTTGTGTATTTGTTGTATGAAGACTATGATTATCATCAGTGTTTGGGGTGTATATTATATATTTGTGCATTATAATTACCCATGTTTTATGAAATGATTCACCATATAATTTAGAGGCTTATTTCAATGACATGGCGTTTTTATTTCTTTTTATGGTTTTTAAATGAAATGATGATATTTTGTTCACAGATGAGTATGTTTAAAATTTTGGGGGTCAATATGAGGTTTGAGGTAAAAGTTGTTAAATAAAAGGGGTTTATTGGATATTCCACAATATCTACTAACAATATAGAACATATGATGAATGTTTATTTAACCCTTATAATAACTATTTGATGGTGGGAACAAGGGATTCCATCCCATGTGTACAAAAAATTCATATAGAACATTCCCATCTGATTTATTTTTTCCTCTCTTGCTTTCTAAAAAGATCATAATAGTATCAAATAATTGATTGATGATAATTTTGAGTGTTTTTTTTTGAGATATTGATAATAATAATAAATTAAATTTTTTGTGTTGAAATTTTTGGTACATTTAATCTAATAATTATTTTATTATTTAAAAAAAAGGTTGTTTGATATATTGTATTTTATATTATGAATTTCCATTTCATTATATTAATTTTATGGAAAAAATAATTTATGTTTCAGGATATGGTGTTTTGTAAATAGAATTTTAAAATGAGATGGTTTATATTGGTTATTTTAGATATTTCTAAAAATTACTGATTTTAATTTAAATTTTAAAAGTAATTTACGACATGTTGGTTTTGAAATAGCATTTAACCAATATTATTTTACCATGTTGATTAATAATTGAGTTGATAAAATTCATTGAAATTGTGTATTTTATTGAAATTTCAAAGGAGGATAATTTTTATGAGGGTTGTTTTTAAAATGAATTTGGGAATTAAAAAAATTGATATTTTTGTTTTCATGTGTTTGGATTTATAGTTTCAGGTATATAAGATCAATGCATTTAAAAAATTATTTTATGCTCAATGGGTTTTTAAATAATAGAAATTTTTTTCAAGTGTAAAATTTTTCATAAAAGTATATTATTTTATTATTAGAATTTAGAGGTTTTATATGTTTAAAAAATTGTGTAATTTATTAAAATTAAAATGGGGTAAAATATTTTAGTGGGTTGATTGTTATAATAAATATTTTTTGTATATTTTTTTAAAAATGTTTTTTATTTATTGATTGTGTGAGTTTTTCTCTATTTTTGATTATTGACGAATTTTATTTCATTATATAGAATGAGAAGTGATGATCATATCTTTTGTTTTTTTAAGTCTCCAGCAAATATCACAATGAATGATTTTTTACCCTTAATAGTTGATTTTATATGGTCTCTTCTTTATCTGGAAACCACCTTTTCTTTATTCTAGATAGTCCAAATACCCCATTTTGCATTATGGATCCATAACCATTTTCTTACATAAGAATTCATAATTAATTGTCCTTTTTATTTATATTATGGTCTTGATTTTTATATATATGTTGATTTGCTCAGATTTTGTATGGTTTCCATTAATAATTTTCAATATATTATATCTTTTGTGCTGACCCTCATGAATTTTTTTTTGGGATCTATACTTTTTCATTCGTTTATTTGTATATGAAGTATTATTGTTTGGGGGTTTATCAATATTTTTGGATAAACCCAATTTTGGATAGTAGAAACTTATTATTAAAATTTTATTCATTTTAATAGATTATATTATCTTTTCTATTCCATGAGGTTGGGTTCATGATGGATAGATCCTGGATGGCCATGGGTTATTCCATGGGTTATGAAAATGAGTATTTTCCTCAAGTTATGGACTAGTATAGAGTGATAATGTTTTATAATTTCATTATTCATGATATTTAGTTCTAAATTTTAGTTCCAAGTATTATTGATTGAGAAATTCAGATGAAAGTATAATGAAAATGTAGTTTTTCGATGATGTTTATTGTTAATTGTTCATTTTTTTCATATTTTTTTGGTTATATAATTGGTTATCATGAATGATCACCTTCAAAAGATATTGTGTTATATTTTTTAAATTTTATCTCTTTTCATTACACCATGTTTTTTAGTGGTTTTGAAAATTGATAAATTTGTTTGGTGATTTTCTATGATTTATTGATTTAATTGATCAGTGGGTAATTTATGGATAATTTTCATTTCGGTTAATGTTTTTTAACACCCCAAAATTTCATAGTATGATTTTTTCTTAAAATTAATTCAGTAGATTGGGCTGCATGGAACACCGAGTTCGAGCGCACGATGACTTAACAAACTTGTCGTTTAAAAAAATGTTATTAATAGTATGAACTGCATTTTGAATTTTATATACTACATATAATTTTAACATCCAAATTATTTATTTATTAGACATTATATAAGAAAAAATTAAAATTTTCAAATAAAAGTAGTATTTAAAAAAAATGCAATTTTACCACCTTTTAATGAAGAACCCTTTTTAAATACAATATTTGACAATTTTATATATTCAATTTGGCAAAATAAACATCTTCTTTAGAAGTGGGACAAATAAATTTAGATTTGATAAATTTTAGGTTCTTTTTTGATAACTTTAATATTTTTATGAATATTGAAAAATACCATATTTTAATTGAAAAAAAACATTTTTAATCACAATAATTCATAGTGATAAATTATAAATTTTAATGGTTTTGATGTATAATTAGATTATATTTTTATCATTTAATCCTAAGTTGGTCATTGGAATTAATTTGTCATTTAAATTGGACATAAACACATATCTATATTTTGATAGTTTTTACTTCTCAAAAACCTGATTTCTGATTTTGAAATTGGTAATATATTTTTTAAATTAATTAATACAATTTATATGTTTTTTATTTGGATATAGATATAACGCTTTTGATTTGAGTACCAAAATTATTTTTGGGTGGATTTTTTATATATTTCTGAAATTATTCAATTATTGATCAATAGTGAAAAACACTTCGTTATTGTTTAAAGCTGAATTTTTTTTAAATAGTTATTTTTAATTTAAAATTATTTTAAAGTCAAAATATATATGTAATAATTATATTATTCTACTACAATTCAGGGATAAAATTTTTTAATAAGATTATATATATATAATTTTATTGAATTTTTTAACGGCTTTTTCCAACCTTCTAGGCACATTTGAATATTTTCATAAAATGTAATTTTACCACATCTGTGAATTGAATTTATAAAATACGAGAAACAAATTTTACATAAAAATGTAAAATTTAGTTAAATAGAATGAAAACAATTTGTTGTTTACAGTGAATTTTTAATTTTATTTACCATGGTTAAAAGTAAATAGGGAAATTAATGGTATTATTTATGTTATAATTACCCTAACACATGTCATATTTGTATTGGATAAGTTTATTTGGCCAAAATAAAAAATAGGAATAAAATATGATCATTTTTTATCCATTTGAATTACATATGGACATTAATTATATTATATTCAATGAAGAGTTAAAAGTATTAAATTCAAATTTTAATAACTAAAAATTTTTAATTCAGGATTATACATAATATAAATTTGACAATAAAAATTTATAATAAAGCTAAAAATATTTCCTATATAATTTTTATTTATTTATAAATTATAGACATTAAATAATTAAATTTATTTATGTCACAATGATGATGCAGTAAGTACCTTATTAATGGATGATTAAAATAATTGATATTTTAAATATTAAAATAAATATAAATTGAGACTTTGGATGAATTTCACGAATTATATAGGTTAATATGACATTTTAGGGTTTATTAAACTAATTTTTCCGAAGTGAATTTTTTATGATATTCAAAAAAACCAGATACCAAATAGTGTCAAAATTGTAAAAATGTGTTTTTAAAACAAATACTATATTATTAGTTGTTATAATATTCCTAATAATATATGATTTATCAAATTGAATTATATAAAGAAATATATTTTATTAATGAAACACTTGAGGTTCTCATGGCATTTTATAGTATGTTTACTAACCATGTAATATAATAATACAAGAAGACATGGTAAAAGATAAACTATTTAACTAAGAATTAAATCTATAATATAAGGTTAATATAGTGACATTAACTTGTCTAAAACAAATTTGTTGATATTATTTTGACCTATCCCAACATTATACTCCAAATAAATCCATTTTGAGCCATTATAATCCGAAAATGACTTTATAATAAAATAATATTTCATGTTTTTTCAAAAGTGACCCTAACCCCTCATAAAAATGGTACTTCCCCTTATTTAAAAATCACACATCCAAATCAATCATGCTTGGCCAAAACATGCACAAATATCCTCTCATATAACCTCACATAATTTTAGATTCCAAACATTAATCATAAATCAATCCTAAAGATCCCTTTTGATCAAATAAAAAAGAAGCACCTGAAGAAGAGGTAATATTTTCATCACCTCTTTCAACGTTCTTCTCTTCTTCCACATCCCCTTTAATTGTAGTTTTCATACCAAAATAATATCTCCAGTACCATATACATACTGTGATGTTATTATAAATATGGTACAACCAAATTAATTATTCTATCTATCAAATGAACGAAAAAGTCACCATACATGCATACGTAGAGCTTACCGTCTCCATATCATGGTGTTGTTTGTTATTCAAAACATTGGTATTTGGATGGGTATAATAATGAGTATAACTGATTTAAATAATAAATATGACATGTTGATGAATCTTTATATATATAATATACCAACCAATTATATACAATTTCACCACTAAAAGAATGATATTATCACTCGTGTGTATATACACGACTTACTGTCTCCACGACATGATGATATATTGTTCCTCATCATATCCATTAAAGAATTAATTTCATTCAATGATTAAAAATAATTTTTAATATCTTTATATCATTATTTAGATGAATAAATACATCCTATCTATAACAAACATTACTAACATAATAAACATATAATGGAAAACAATCAGTTAACACCCAAAACAATGATACTACTAAAATATCATTAAAAACGAAATATTATAAATTCATGTATGATATCATATTTATTTATGTGGTTCATGTATATTTTAATAAAAATTATTTCACCATTATAATAGTGGTTAACCTACCCTCTAATAAGGAAAATTACATGGTAAGGGGATATAATCTCATATCTTATTCATATGACATTCAAGCTATATTGCCACTATTTCCTTTTTTGTGGTGTATATACTACCCATGATGGTATCATTTTTGTAATATAATTTAATTTATGGGTATTTATATCTTCATTTTATGACCCTTCTTTAATGGGGTGTATGTTTCGTAGCATACCAAACTCATAAGGGAATTTCTAATTTTGATTTCCACTCATTGGAATTTACACAAACATCATTGATTATTTTATTCCGAAACATTGTGTGAAATCACTATTTATTTATTTATTTAATAATTTTCACTCCCCATTATGTGGTTACACTTATGAAACACATAATCACTCCATTTACAATTACTCTATAATTCCATATGAACATGATTCGAGAAATCTCAATGTAATTTCTACTCATTGATTTAAATATCCAAGTTATTGGTGTTGTTTTTACAAGAATTTGTGTAAATTTCCTCTGATGGATTTACACCGAACATCAAATCATATTAACTATATTTATAATTTTCACGAATAATTATATAATTTAATTATCCTTAACCAAAGTATATAGTCTTTATTGTTGGATCAAATATGTAGATGTATATGTATATTAGATGGAACAATACAAGCAAGGGGGGGGGTGAATTGTATGTTTAAAAAAAGTGTGTTTAAAAACATAAGATATTAGTTTAAGTGATCTTAAAAAAAATACAATTAACAACAAAAACAAACAACCACAATTGTATTGAATATAACGATATGATATGATGTAATACTATAAGAAAAGTAAAGCAATTGTACTCAAGATAAATACATAATCAGAGTAATACAATAGTGAAAGATTCTACCATAAAGTGTATAGAATGAATCAATACAATATGTAACAGTATGATTGTAATTGAAACAATTACAAGTGAATATGGAATGAATAAATGTAAACAATATAATTCCCTTTCATAAAACAAACAACAATGGAGATGTGAAATTATTGCAATTCTTTTGACCTAAAGGAATGGGTTATCCTTTCACCTAGGATAAGAGGTCTATCTTACCACCACCTTGGTAAGCCCTCGATTCGATGATCGGTACGTCTGTCTTTATATCCCGGCAAGCCCTCGATGTGATGATCGGTATGTATGTCTTGTCATCCCCACAAGCCCTCGATTTTGCAGGTAATCGGCACCTCTGTCTTTCAATCACATGAAAGCCCTTCATAAGAAGATCTGTAGCACCATATGCCTATCCCCGACAGTCCTCGATTGTTATCACCCAATCAGTTTCACAATGAATAAAAAAACATTAATAGAAATAAAAATACTAAGAACGATTTGTTCACGTTTTTTAGTTTCAAGGATTTCACACGAAGAAAGAGAGAAGTCACATCCTCTCTCTCGAGAACATGATAGAAGCCAAGTCTCACACACTTGTGTCCTCAGCTTCAAATGACCACTTATTTATAGGCCTCAGGTTCCAACGGTCATATTTCATCCAATGGTCATATTTCTCTGGAAAACTCGAAGGGACTTGGACACCTGAAATTATAATGGTAATATTGAAACAAAAAACACGACATCATTTTGATTAATTTATAACTAACTCCACAAAATTATTTTGGTTAAAAAAAGATATATTAATATGATAAAAATGAGTAAGATTAATATGAAACATGTGATTTTAATAAAGGACCAAAACAAGAATGTAGTATATGAGTACTATAAGTATTACTTAGTGTAGTGTATTTATATGATACCAACTGAGTATGATTCAGAAAACTCGGAGTGATTAACAGAGTTAATACAATTGCTAGAGTCAGTACAATATGCATGGTCAATACAATAAGCATGGTCAGTACGATAAGCATGGTCAGTATGATCAGTATGTTCAATACGATAAGCATGGTAAAATAAATTTTTGATTTCCAAAACAAGATATAAAATTCAAAAGAGAACATTTGACTCAACAATATCCGCTTTTTTTGAAATCAAAAATCACAAAGTAAAAAACAAAAATAAATACCTATCTCCCCCTGTGTTATTGGAAACTCTTCTAAATATGAAATTGAATACAACTAACTACCCCTTATGTATGTACTTTCCTAAGGATTTTCTTCATAGATTTTCCATGATTTAGAAGTATTTGACTAAAACATTCTCCCTTTATAAAATATTCTCCCCCTTTTTGATTTACAAAAATAATTGGGTAACATGAGTTGCCTGAAAGAGTTAGAGAAAAGAAATGTAGGAAAAAGAAAATTTTAAAAAAAATCTCATTATGATAACAAATGTTTACGAAAATAAAACAAATACAAAAGTAATTTGTTTTCTCTTTCCTTTTCCTTCTTTAACAACTTAGAAAGAACGAATTTCATCTTTATGATTGCCTTCTTGTCTTTAGTTATAGAATCTCTGTGAGCTCTGAGAAGCTCTTGTTGGTTGGAAAAAAGCTGATCCTGATACTTGACAGTCTCTTCTTGAATTCTGATAACTTCTTCAGGAGTATCAATTATATTTTTTAGATTCTTGTTGTCTTTGGAAAACTCGAAATTTTGTTTCATCAAAAAAACAATTTCTTCTTTGGAAGATGAAACCATATAAAACTATGATTGAAAAGAATTCAATTTCTCTTCAAGCTGTTTTATTGATGGAATATCGCCTCTGTGAGTATTTGAAAATTGATTCATCCTTTCAACAGTTTCATTGTCAAACTTATTAAAAGTGATAGCAAGATAATTCGACATCCTCCTTAGTTATTCAATTGATATCTCATGATCATTCACTGAGCTTTCTATTTTGTATGACCACTCAGTCATTCTATTGCATGCCTTCTTATGAACAACCGAACTTTTTGACAGAACTTTCTCATCGACTTCGATTGAAAAATATTTCATCCTTATTTCTCTTACAGAACCAAACTTCTTTATTTGATTTTATGTGATGAAATAAATTTTCCCTTCTAGTCTAGGGAAATAAGGAATGGTATTTTCAATCCTTCTCAATACATGAACAATGTAGTCACTCCCCATGAGAGAGATTGTTTGTTTAGAATCATTGTCTTCATCGTACGAATCCAGTTTATTTGATCGTCTTGAGTATTCAACTTGTTGATTTAATTTTACTTTTTTTTCTCTTTTCTTTCTTCTTCCACTTTGTCACTCATAACAATTACTTTTTCATTCTAAGAGTATTGAGAACCTGGTTTATCTTGTGAAGAAAATATATCAGGAGATTGAAAAGATTGAGCAAGAGTTTGATCGGCATGAGGAGTTTGTTGAATACCATCAGTTTTCTTTTGAAATAATTCTTCTCTACTTTTAATTGATCTCTGAAGGAATTCCAAAAGAATATATCCTTCCTTTTAATCAACTTCCTATAATCTGTCCAACAATTGTTGACTTTCTCTTTCTGTGGGAGATTCTGTATGATAGGCTCTTGATATACTTCCTCTGTTATTTGAGCACTAGAATCCTCATCCATTTTCATGACATTAGAAACATCAAATTCTTGAGAGTTTATTTTCAAATGATTCTTCTATTTATTTTCATCCAGAAGGGTATCCTCAACCCTTAACCACTCAAAAAAAGCTTCAGTTGGGATGAGACCAAACTTTAGATCACATTCCTTTCTACATTCTCTTTCTTTTCTCTACCTACCCCCCACCTCCTTACTATACTTAGGTTTCTTCTTTGTCTTTGAACTGGTTTGTGGATCTGACATTTGAGGAGAAAGATTAGTTGGGGTTTCATTTGCTATTATAGGTGTCGACTGATTTGGTGCGGATTGATTCTATGCCGATTCTGATTTTAAATCTCCAATGAAAATCTTTGAAATCCAATCAAAACAAACATTCAACTTATTCAACGTACCCTTACATATCCATAAATTCTTGAGATCTATAAAATTTCCTTTCAATGGAATATTAAAGAACTTCATGCTCTCGAGAATGAACTTTGTAAGGATATAGGCTACATGATCAAATGAGATTTGATCGCTCCTGACTTGACATTCTTGACTGTTTCAAAGATGTAACCCATGAGATTTACCTTTCTCATGTTGACAAGATAGTCTAGCATGAAGATATCTGAGACTTTAAGAGTTTCTATATATACTTTCCTTGGGATAAGAAAACCATGCATCCAAAGTGTCATGAATCTGTTATTTGGAGAATGATGGGCCACTTTCCCCTACTCTTGATTTATCAAAAACAATGACTTTTTATCACTTTCTTTATTAAACGTACCATCCCCCTCTGGTAGTTTATGAGATGGACAAAAAGAATCACATTCTATTGGGGCATTTAGAATGTGGGCTGCTTGTTCCACATACATAGATATATTTATATCGTACACAACAATGTTGATAGTCCTGTTTTTGTCAAAAGACTCAGTTTTGTAGAACTGACAAAGTTCATCAACAAGGAAAGGATATTGAGAAACATGTTTTTCAACACACAAATGTTCCCATCCGTGAAACAAAATAATTCTTCTGATTTTAGAATCGAACAAATCAAAGAAGTCCAGTGAAACTAACCATTCTCTGAAAGAGTATTTCTCCAAAAAAGACTTTGGATACATTTCAGTGGGAGTATTGGCAGAAGACTGAGACATAATGGTGAAGTCGATGGAAGATCGTACAGATTCATAAAATAGGGACATAGTCTCATCAACAATTGTGAAAAACTGGTGTGGGATTCGGAAGTTGAGGGGTCTATTTATAGGTGAAAAATGGGAGACGGTTGATCTTCTACGGTTGAGATTAGAATAAAAAAATTGACGATTGGGATTAACAGTTTAAAAAAACAAAAATAAGGTAAGGAAAATATGAAGCTGCCCGAAATCAAAAGGTAATTGTTGGTTTAAATAGTATTAACATAGTGAAAGAAAACACAAGCGTACGTGGGCAAAGAATAAAATCTATTGTCAGGCCGATGGAAAAAAAATTTGTTACCATGAACTGACGTGCCGATGGAAAACAAAATCGTTACCCTGAACTGACGTGTCGATGTGAAAAAAACTCGTTAACATAGACTGATGTGCCGATGGAAAACGAAATCATTACCATGAACTGACGTGCTGAGGGAAAATAAATTTGTTTCCATAGACTGACATGCAGATGGAAAACAAATTTTTTACCATAGACTGACGTGTCGATGGAAAACAAAGTCGTTACCATAGGTTGTCAAGATGATAGAAAACCAACTTATTACCATAGTATTACGTGCTGATGGAAGACAATCTTCAATTCGATAATACGAAAAACAAAATGTCAAATACAAGATACAGACTATAACTAAACATTTAATACGATATGGAAAATATCAAACCAAGAGAATAAACAAATAAAGATCATAAAAAAATAAGAAATACATTAAGTAAAACGTTCTCCCCTTTCTAAGAGTTTTTTAATGTACGGAGAAGTGTAAAACATGAAATATATATGAATGATTATTTTAATGTAATCATTCATATATTCTATTTTATAATCTCAAATCTATCAGAAGGTAAGGGTTTTATAAAAATGTTAGAAAGTTGTTCATGCGTTCTGATAAATTGTAAAATAATATATTCTTTTTTGTGTTATCCCTAAGAAAGTGATGTCTAATATCTATGTGTTTTTCACAAGAGTGATGTGTTGGGTTCTTACTAAGATTTTTTTCACTAGTATTATCAAAAAGAATTTAATTTTTTGAAAAACTCAATCCATAGTCAGTGAGTGTGTGTTGCATCCACAACACATGAGCATAACAACTTCTAGCTGCTACATATTCATCTTTAGCAGTGGAAAGTGCTATTGTGTGTCGTTTCTTGCAAGACCAGGAAACCAGTGAATCTCCTAAGAAATATCATGTTCCAGCTATACTCTTTCTATCCCTTTTACAACCACCAAAGTCATCATTTGAATAAATTTCTAAAACAAAATCATTTCCAGAAGAGTGATAAAGACCTAGATCCATAGTGCCTTTTAAATACAGAAATATTCTCTTCACAACATTAAAATGAGACTCTTTTGGATTAGATTGGTATCTTGCTCATAAGAATATAGAAAACATTAAGTCTGGCCAACCAATGGTCAAGTATAACAAGATTTTTATCATACCTCTAAAAGTTGTTTGATCAACTGGTTTCCCAGTATCAGCAAGATCAAGTGTATTTGAGGTTCCTATTGGAGTGATAAAACTTTTAGTTTTTTCGTAACCAATATTTATGAGTAAATATTTTATATACTCATGTTGAGATATATATGATCCTTCTGGTTTTAGAGATATTTGAAAACCTAAAAAAGAATGTTAACTCACCCATCATACTCATTTCAAAGTCAGACATCATTAATTTGGCAGAATAATCAGTTAAAGACTGATGAGTTGATCCAAATATGATTTCGTGAACATAAATTTTGAATATCAAAACAATTTTTTCCATTTTTATATAAATTGTTGGATCTAATGTACCTTTTTCATAAATTTTTTGTAAAATAAATCTTGAAAGTCAATCATACCATGCTCTATGGGATTGTTTAAGTCCACATAGAGATTTGGTACGTTTAAAAACATGATTTGGATGTTTTGAGTCAAGAAAACCATGGGGTTGTTCGACAAACACTTCTTCTTGAACAAATCCATTTAGAAAAGCACATTTAACATCCATTTGAAATAGTTTGAAATTAAAGTATGCTAAAAAGGCTAATAGAATACGAATAGATTCATGCCTAACTATAGGAGCATATGTTTATTAATAGTCTATTCCCTCTTGTTGATTATAACCCTTAGAAACAAGTAATTCTTTATTTCATAAAATGATTCCATTTTCACCACATTTGTTTTTGAAAACCCATTTTACACCAATTACAGTTGTTTCTTTAGGTCTTTCAAATAAATTCTAGACTTAATTACATTCAAATTCATTTATTTCATCTTTCATTGCTTTAATCCAATCTTCATCACCTAAGGCCTCACTTGGGATTTTAGGTTCGAATTGAGAATGAAAGGAAAGATGTTCTATTTCATTTCTCATGTAATTTCTAGTCCTTTAAGGCTCATTTACCTCTCCAATTATGTTATCACTGGGATGTTTCCTAAGAAACAATTAATTTGGGTTTTGTAAAACCTGTTCATCAACATGTGGTCAAAATTCTTCTAGGGTAAAATTTTCAAGAACACATTCCTAAACATTTTACTTAATAGAAGAATCTTATAATAGAGGTTTATAAAAATTTTTAGAAACCAAATCCAAAGATGAAGGTTGGGGTTAGTTCAAAACAAAAGGATTAGATGCATCAAATTTAATAAGAACTATTTCTTCAACAGTAAAGGTGTTTTTATTGAAAACTCTATATGCCTTAGAAGTTGTAGAATATCCTAGAAGGATTCCTTCATCAAATTTCGGTGCCAATTTTTGTAGATTATATTTAGTATTCGGAATAAATACATTGCACCCAAAAACATTGAAGTATGAAACATTAGGTTTTCAGACAGTCTACAATTCATATGGTATTTTATTAATAAAAGGTCTAGTTAAATCACGATTTATAGTATAACAAGAAATACTTACAGCATCAGCCAAATGTTCATAGAAATTGAGTATTCACTCAACACGGTTCTTGCCATTTCCAAAAGAATGTGATCTATCCTTTCAACAACACCATTTTGTTGAGGAGTTCTTGGGGATGAGAAATTGTGAGTAATAACATTCGTACTACAAAAAGTTTCAAAATCTAAATTTTGAAATTCACCACCATGATCACTATGAATAGTTATCAATGGTATTTTTTTCTCATTTTTAACTTGGTCTATAATGGTTTTGAAATAGGAATAGGCTTCAGATTTATTTTTTAGAAAATAGACCCAAGTAAATCTAATAAAGTCATCAAATATGAAAAATATATAGTATTTTCCTCTAATTCTTCCAGTTTTTGAAGGACTGAAGAGATCCATATGCACTAACTGTAATGCATTAAAAGATGAAGCTTCATTAATTTATTTAAACCTAGTCTTAGGTTGCATACCGAATTGACAAGGATCACAGACTTGTAAATAATCATATCTAAGATCTGGTAGTTCCTTTACAAGACATTTCTTTGAATGATTAAAAAGGTTTCTCAGGTTGCAGTTTCCTAGACTACTATGCCATAGCAATGATTGGTCTTCTATTGCACTTAACCAGGGTAAATTGTTACTCCTAAGGTCTTCTATGTTAATAGTGTATACATTCTCTTGCCTATGGGAAGATAGAATGAACTCGTCCTTGAATTGTGAACTAGACATTTATTATTTCTAAAATTCACAATTTAACCTTCATCACATAATTGACTTATGCTAATGAGATTGTGCTTAATAACATTAACAAACAAAACATTTGAAATAAGAACTTTTCCAAGAAAAACAATATTACTTATTCCCACAATTTTTCCATGAGCATAATCTCCAAAGTTAACCATTCCAACTTTTGTTTCGATGATCTTTTCAAAGAAATATTTTTTCCCCATCATGTGTTGAGAACAACCACTATCCATGTACCAAATGATATTGTTGGTACACTTTTTATTTTCCTAAAAAATAAACAATTAGTTTTTTTGAAACCAAACTTGTTTGGATACAGAAATGGTAGATAAAAGAATTTAGGAATCCACATTTGTTTTGCAAAATTTTATTTATGAAATCTTAATGACTGGGTTCTATTAAGAGAACAATCTCTTTTCCAGTGTCCACCACTTTGACACTTAGTACAAAAGGTGTATTTTCAGGAACAAAATATTTATTAATAAAAATTCGTTTTGAATGAGTATAACCAATACTATAATGATTCATCAAAGGTATAATTTGAGAATACATTTTATTAATGTTTTCCTTTCCATATGAAATGTTTGGAAAACATTTTTTCATGGAAAAAATCCATGATTTCAGTTTTAAAACTTTGTTTTTATCATCCAAAACATTTGATTTTGAACTAGAGCTTGGCGCGAAAACATTTTTCATAGAAATTACATTTTTTAAATCCTTATAAAGTTTATCCTTATCAGATTTGACTTTCTCAACAGTTTTTAAAATAATTTAAAAATCATCAGTTTTTGTATCAAGATCATTAAAATGATCTGATACTTCATTAGTTAAAATTGAAATTCTAGAATTTTCTTTATCATGCTTTTTTCTTGAGTTTGACGTTTTCATTCTCAAGTTATTTAGAAAACCTCGATACTTCTTCAAAATAAGGTAATGTATTATCTTTTAATGATGAAAATTCATATGATGAAACATAATACATATTATCAGTATAATTATCATTTAAGGAAACATTTGTAATAGCTTCCTCATTTTGTACCTTACCCATGAGATAATGATCTTCAATTAGTAATCTCACTATAATTCCAATATTCCTTTATCCCGAGGATTCATATATTGAAGATTTATCTGAAGAATTACTACCACTTGCACTCCAAGTATCATTTTCCTTCAAGACATTCATTGCCTTTTTCTTGTAATACATTTTCTTATTTCATTCAAGAAGATTCTCCTTTCTGTCATCTCTATTTAATAATGGAAAATCAGGTCGTATATGACCTTATCTATTGCATTCATAATATGTTATCTCGGAATCTTTTTTATCCTTTCTATCTTTCTTTTTGAATTTGTATTAGAAGTATTTATTTCCCACAATCTTGTACATCCTTCAATCAGGATTGGCTAAATCATTTTCTGAGTGACCACTATCACATGAATAAAACATAAAAACATTCATGGCTTTGGATCTTGTTATCATTTTAGGTGTTTTAGCTTTAGATTTAGTAGTAAAAGATATACCTCCATTTCCGTTTTTCTTCTTGTTGAAATCAGAATCTCTCTTCATTCTTGTCTCGTGTTGTAGAAGAGTTCCAAATAGTTCATCAAGAGTGATGTGGGAAAATTTTCTGTTTTCATCAATAGCTGTCCTTTTTTACTCCCATTCGTTTGGCATTATATCAATAATCTTATCTACAAGAGCTTCAACATCAAGAACTTTTTCTCCCATAGATTGTAAACAATTGATGATTTTCATAAATCTCTGTTCCACTTTGCATACCGGCTCTCCATTAGGAAAAATAAATCCATGATACTCTGCTCGAATCATTTCTCTTCTTGTTTCTATAACATTGGATGTACCAAAATGTGTGACGTCCAATTGCTTCCAAATATAGTTTTCTGCTTCACAAGATGGTATCTGGCTGTATATATTCCTGGTCATAAAACATAGTAAAGTATTGTGTACCTTGTAATTCAGTTGATATTATTGCTTCTCTTGATTGGTTAAAGTATTGACTTCTTTGTCAGGAATTTTGTAACCTCTAATAAGCATAATAATATTGTCTACAGCAGTGTTAGTAGCAAATATCTTCATTCGATCTCCCTAGTACTCATAATCATTCTAATCAAATATAGGTGGTCTAAAAGGATTTAGATTATCAATTGACCCAATATTCATTCCTAACATCTAATAAACCAAAATATTTTTCCACTCCACACGTTAGTGTAGTAAATAGTTAAAATAGAAATTTGAAAGAAATAAAGATAATATTACAGATTAGGGGAAACCTCCTCTGATACCAAATGTTGGATCAATTATGTAGATGTATATGTATATTAGATGGAACAATATAATATGGGGTGTGAATTGTATGTTTAAATACATTGTGTTTAAACACTTAAGAGATTAGATTAAATGATCTTAAACTAATACAATCACAACAAAAAACAAAACCACAATTGTATTGAATATAATGATATGATATGATGTAATACTATAATAAAAGTAATGCAATTGTATTCAAGTTGAATAGAATAATTAGAGTAATACAATAGTGAAGGATTCTACCATAAAGCGTATAGAATCAATCGATACAATATGTAACAATATGATTGTAATTGAAACAATTACAAATGAATATGGAATGCAGAAAGGTAAACAATACAATTCCCTTTCTTAAAACAAACAGCAGTGAAAATGTAAAAGTATTACAATTTATTTGACCCAAAGAGATGGGTTATCCATTCACCTAGGATAAGAGGTATGTCTTACCACCAACTTGTTAAGCCCTTGATATGATGATCGGTATGTCTATGTTGATATCCCTATAATCCCTCGATACGATGATCGGTACGTCGGTCTTGTTATCCCATTAAGCCCTTTATTTTGCAGGTAATCGACACCTCTGTATTTCAATCACTTGAAAGACCTTGATACAATGATCGTTAGCACCGTCTGCATATCCTCAGCAGTCCTCGATCGTTATCACCTGATTGGTTTCACAATGAAAAACAAAGAACATATAGAAATGGAAATACAAAGAATGAGCTGTTCACATTTTGTAGTTTCAAGGATTTCTCACGAAGAAGGAGAAAAGTCATAGCGTCTCTCTCTAGAACTAGATAGAATCAATTTCTCAAACCCTTGTGTCCTCAGCTTTAATCGACTTCCTAATTATATGCTTCAGGTTGCAACAATCATATTTCCTCCAATGGTCATATTTCTCTGGAAAAATTTGAGGGACTTGGATACCTGGCATTATAACCATCATATTAAAACAGAAAACACGACATCTTTTTGATTAGTTTATAACTAACTCCACAACATCGATTTTCATAAAACAAAAGACATATTAATATGATAAACATGAGTACGATTAATATGAAACATGAGTTTTTGATAAAGGACCAAAACAAGCATGTAATGAAATTAAAGTATGAGTATTATAAGTATTACATAGTGTAATGTATTGATACGATACAAACTGAGTATGATTCCTAAAACTAAGTATGATTAACAGAGTTAATACAATTTCTAGAGTCAGTACGATAATTATATTCAATACAATAAACATGTTTAGCACAATAAGCATGGTCAGCAGGATCAGTATGGTCAGTACGATAAGCATGGTCAGTACGATCTGTATGGTCAGTACGATAAGAATGGTAAAAGACATATGTGATTTCCAAAACAAGATATAAAATTCAAAAGTGAACTTTTGACTCAACATTATTAAGGTATTTCATCTCAATTTAAATTCCATTGAGACATTATAGTTGTTATGCACAAAATCACATTTTTATGGTGTACGTACTGTACATTGAAATTGTATATCATGAATCCATTTATTTTCATGATATTATAATGCTTTTATAATAATAATTATTTTCATTCAATGGTCTCTCATTTGGTTAGTAAATCTAACTAAAATATAATTTTAAATGTTTTAAATATTTATTCTTCTAAATCATTCGCATTAATGTTCATGTTTAAAAAAATGTTTTTTAAGGATTTATTTATAAGGACATGAATGTTTTAAATATAAAATTACTTTTAAATGATTCAAAATGGTGTGGGACTCTTTAATTCAAAAATATATTTTTAATAGCTTAATGATAAATAGCGATACTTTTAAAAGTTTTCAAGAAAAATAAATTTTTCTCTAAAATAGTTTTGCTGGTTATTTTAATCTTTGTCAATATCCTTCATTATTATTAATTAAGGTTGATTTTTTATAATATAATCTTTCATATATTATTGAATGAGTTATGATTTACTATGGATGTTCTATTTTTACACCATTCATGTTTGGTGTTTAAAATAATGACATTTTGTATGCTAGTTTTAATACGAATTTTTTTATTATGTTTCAAATTTTTCATATGAGGAATGAATTGGACCTTGTAAGTCATTTGTAGAGACTTCTATAGCTCCTTTATGCATCGATATGTCTAATGATACAAACTAGTGTCTTTCCACAAGGCATTGAAAAAATCATATTTGTATTCTTGGCACGAGGCCTTGACTCCATGGTTATGATGTATAGCATTATGCACTCCATTCTTATAAAATTAGCTATTGATATTACTTTTGATTATTAGACTAGTATAATATCCATGTGAATAGTCAAATGAAATTATTTAATTTATATTTACCATATTATGATTATGATTATGTTTAAAATTATTGTGTTCTAGTCATATAAATTTCCTTAAATGTTGATGATTATTTTTGATAGTTTTTGCTATATTCTTATCCTCACTAAGCATATGATCTCACCCCTTTATTATGTTTTGTTTTAATAGGATTTCATGATGTATATTTTTATTTATTTCATGGATAGGATAAGGGATATAAGTGTGTTCAAAGGGGCACAATGTTGTTGTTTTTTTATTTCATGATGTAGTGTAAAACATACGTATGTATCTAGTACATCCAAGGACACTATACTAATCGGTATTTTGAGACAAGATCTATTTTGATCATTCCAATGTTATATAATAATGCACTGACTTTGGGTAACTAGGGTCAGGGCGTTACAGTTGGTATTAGAGAAATTTTAGTATAATCATTAGAAGCTAGATTAAAAAAACTGATTAGAAAACAATACCCTTAGATAAACATTGAGTATTACTATAGAAGAAAATCCCGAAAAATTTGGTACTATAAATATTATGTGGATTTTCAAATAAATACATCCCTATCAATATACTAGAAGGTAGAGGCTACTCTGGAACAAATGTACCTATGGATAAAACCAGAAAGCACATCTTTGAGCTAATCTCGAATGGGACTTGATACATGACAACAAGCCTTGCTGCACTCTTGTTTATGACACTCCTGAGGCATATTCTTAAGATAATTCACATTTTCATTTAAAAACTGATTTGAAATATTTTATTATAATATGAGAATAAATAACCATGATTAAATATAAGGTTTTTTACATTAAAAATATGATTTCATGATATTCTCTAAATGATTTTATGACTCACACTATGCTTTCTGGTTTTAGTCAATGGATGGACTCGAAGGAAGTCATAGTAACATTAAACATGATTTACAATGTGGGAACAATGGTGGAAATGGGAAAATAAATGGAATGTTGATAGGAGTAAAATAAATCATGTTCAATGTGAATAAGGTTTCCAATAATATGATCAACAACATATACATTAACCAACTCCCAAACTAAACAAATAAAATCAAGGCAAATAATGATAAGAGCTCCAGATATGGAGACTATGGAGAAATGAAAGATCAATTTCTATCATGTAGTAAATTTGGATGTACACACCCAAGAAAGTTTCTCAATGGAACAAAGACATTATTTATGTGTGGGAAATAAGTAAATAATGTAATGAAATTCGGAGAAAAAATGGAGGGTACAAACAAATTAAATAAAAATGATCCTAATAATCCATTTATATTCATTTTCTATAAATGTAGGGGACCTTGAAAATTCTCGTGTCAATGCCCTATTCTATAAGATAACCACTAGGTCAATGAAGAATTTATGTTGAAAAAAAAAGACTGTGAAATGTTTAAAAGTATTAATTCTCTTTATTAATGGGATTAAATTGGAAAACATTTCTCTTGTATGTGTTACCCTGCAGTTTATTATGTGAAAATTATATTGGAGGAAGAATTATCATTTCTTTTTTGGATATAGTTATAAATAAAAATGTGGATTTATAAGATCCTTGAATTCGAGGAAATTATAGTTTATTAAATTTGGTGATGAAAATGTAAGGTATGAGATAATATTTTGGGTTAAATTATCTTATGGTTAATTTGAAGAATTTATCTCATTTTGGGAATGTTATAAAATATTGTTTTTCAAAATCGGAAACAAACAGACCATGTGAAACCCTATCACATTGGACAATGATGCGATAATTGAACCCACAACCAATGTGCGACTTGAATTTATCGCCTTCGACTAGACTACGTGAAGTCCCTAGTTATTGTGACTAATAATTTTTTTGTTAAATGATTTTATTGATAAATAATAAGTTGATTTGGGATTTTATGTTTTATCAAATAGACATCCTTAGAATAAAAAATGAATTTTCAATTATGTGATAAAAACTATTTTGGAAGATGTTCACATTATTGGGAATACTATATGCCTAAGGAAAATTGAATACTGTGGTATATCATTTTAAGAGTAATGTTGGATTTTTTTTATTTTAAAATAATCTATGTTCTTCATGGGAATTGAGGTTATTAATAAAAATGATTAAACTATCATATAGAATATGTGATTTGGTTAATTAAACTTATGTATGAGACTTTAAGAGTTGGTGATGTTATTTGAATATAAATGTTATGATTTACTATGAAAGACTATGTGATTAAATACCTCTGTGTTTTGGGTTTCAATCTTAGTTGGAATTATATTGATGTATTTTAAGGACAATTTTTTATTGAATGGACATTATTGAACTTTGGTTATTGTTTATTTAATTTTGGAAATTTAGATTAGTATATCATTCTATAAAGGATTATCCATTTTTGGGATTACCTGATCTATTACTAACCCTTTTTTTCATCAATATATAATCAAATGAGAAATATATAGATCATCCTTTATGGATTATGTAATTCTCTGTATGTTGATTATAGTGCTTCATGTGTGAAAAAGCCATCTTGAACACTCATCGATTGGATAAAAGATAAGTTAGTGCTATAAATTTATTAAAAGATGAAACCCTACTTGAAAAGTAAGTATATCTCTTGATGATACTAATCAATCTCATAAATAAATTCCTAAACATTATTAAATGGAACTTCAAAACAAAAACATTGTCCGTTTACTTTTACTGTTGGGAAACTCATTACTTTTTAACATATCATAAGTTTGTAGTTTTCTTGTTTTTAACATTCTCCAGATCATGTTTTCTATCTCCCTCCATCATAACATCACACTTAGTTTGTATTATATATCAATGTATACCTAAATTGAATCCAAATATGTATTATCTTGGGTGACCTTTGTACTTCTCATTATTCCTTTTAAAGTGATCGTTTTATTGACACATTTTCTAATGTGAGAAATTCAATGAAATTACCAAGCACAAATTAAAAAATAGAGAGGCTTCAATTTCTAAAAGGGGGAATAATGTAACACCCAAAGATTTCATAGTATGTTATTTTCATTAAATTAATTCAATAACTTGCGCTACACATAACACCGAGTTCGAGTGCATCACAACATACAAGACTAGATGTTCAAAAAAATGTTATGAATAGTATTAACTGAATTTTAAATTTTATATACTCCATATAATTTTAATAACCATATAATTTTTTTGTTAGACCTAAAATGAGAATCATAATATATTTTTTAGATAAAATAATATTTTTCAAAAATTTCAATTTCTCCGCCTTTTAATGGAAAACACTTTTTAAATTGAATATATGACAATTTTAAATATTCAATTTGAAAAAATATAATTTTCCATTACAATAGGGACATAAATGTTTTGTTTGGAAAAATTATTGGTTCTTTTCTGATATCTTTTATATTTTGATGAATAGTGAAAATTACTAAATTTTATTTGAGTATATCTTTTTTAATAAAAATAATTTATAGTTAAAAATTATACATTTTAATGGTTTTGAAGTATAATTGGATTATATTTTTATCATTTAATATAATGATGGTAATTGGAAATAATTTTACATTTAAATTGGACAAAAAAACATACCCATCATTTTATAGTTTTTACTTCTCAAAAACCTGCTTTCTTGTTTTGACAATGGTAACATATATTTTTAAATTATTTAATACAATTTATATTTTTTTAATTTTTTAATTATAAATCATCTTCGAATTTTTAATATCAGAATTATCTTTGGGTGAATATTTTCTATTTTTCTAAAAACATTCAATTTTTAATGAATAATGAAAAATACTGCATTATTATTTAAAGCCTAAATTTTATTTAAATAATTATTTTATATTTAAATTTATTTTAAAGTCAAAAAATATAAATAATAAGTATATTTTTTCTATTTAATTAATTTAACTCATTTTATAATAAGATTATATATATATAATTTTATTTAATTTTTTAACGTCTTTTACCAAACTTCTAGGCCCATTGGGATATTTTCATAAAACATAATTTTATAGCTTCTCTGAATTGAATTTAAAAAATAAGAGATACACATTTGACATTAGTAAGTAAAATTTGGTTCAAAAGGTTGAAAATAATTTGTAGTGAATAAAAACATTTTTAATTTTTTTTCCATGGAAAAAAGTTAATGGGGTAATTAAATGTAAAAATGATATTATAATTACCCTAGTACATGTCCTACATTTATTGGATAATTCAATTTCAACCAATATAATCCTAAGGAATAAAATATTATCCTTTTTAATCCACTTGGATTAGATTAGGATATTTATTATATTTTATTAAAAGAAGAGTTAAATGTGTTAAATATAAATTTTAATAACTATTTTTTTAATTCAGTGTTTTACAAAATATAAATTCGACTATAAATACACATTGAAAAGATAAACAGATTTATTATATAACTGAATGTTATTTAGAATTTTTAAACATTAAATAATTAAATTTATTTATTACACAATGATTATGCATTAATTACCTTAATAATGAATGATTAAAATAATTGATATTTTAAATATTAAAATAAATTTAAATTGAGTCTTTTGATGAATTCCAAAAAAATTAAAGGTAAACATGTCATGTTAGGGTTGATTATAAAAAACTTTTTTCAAAGTGATAATGTGGTTATTACTTTCAAAAAAACCAAAAACCAAATAGTATCTAAATTGACAGAAATGAGCTCTTTAAACAAATACTTTATTGTTAAATTTTATAGGATTTCTAAAAATATATGTTTCAGACAAAGGACTTATATAATAATATATATGAAATTAATTAACTATTTAGGTTCTTTTTTCATTTTTTGGTAATTTTATTGACCATGTAATATAAAAATACAAGAAGTTGTGGTAAATTATAAACTATTTAACTAAGAATTAAATATGAAAAATAAGGTAAATATAGTGACAGAAACTTGTATAAAACCTATTTATTGAAAGGATTTATAATCATACCCACCATAGCCTATAAATAAATCTATTTAGAACCATTATAAACATAAAATGAATTTATAACAAAATAATGTTTCAATATTTTCCTAATGTGACTCCAACCCCTCTAATAAAAGTTTACTTCCCTACTATCAAAATCCTATCTACAATGCCATCTGGATCGGCCACCACTACTCACATATCTTCCCAACTACACTCATATGACCCTTTAGGACTTACATTGATCATAAATCCATCCAATAGATCCCTTTTGATCAAATAAAAAGGAAGTAGATCAAGAAGAGATAAAAATTTCATCACCTATTTCAATGATTTTTTTTCTTCCACTTCCACTTACATTGTTGTTTCCATAAAAAAATAATAACTCCAGTACATTCTACTTAATGTGATGTTATTATAAATATGGTACAACCATTTTCATTATTTTATCCATCCTATGAATGAAAAGGTCACCATACTTGCATACATACATCGTACCATCTCAACGTCGTGGGGTGGTTTTTTATTCAACAATTTATTATTTGGATGGGTATAATAATGAGTATTAATGATGTCAATAAAAAAAATTTCACATTTTAATGATTCTAAATATAAAATATACCATATAATTAAATAATATTTCACAACTAATAGAATGATATTATCGCTCGTGCATACGTATTGATTACCATCTCCACGGAGTGATGAGTTTTTGGTCTCCATCATAACCATTCAAGAATAATTTTAATTTTATGAATAAAAATAATGTTTAGAAGCTTAATATAATTCTATATATGAATAAAGTACATCCAATCCATAATAAACAAGACTTCTAAAAAAACCTATAAAGTAAAACAAATCAGTTAACGCCCAAAACAATGATACTACTGAAATATCATTGACAAAGAAATATTAGAATATAATATATGATATCCAATTTATGTATTTTTTTCCTATTTAATTTAATAACAATTATTTCACTAATATACATTACTTTATAATACCCTCTAATATGTAAAAGTACAAGGTAGTGGGTTTTCATCTCACTTCATATTCATATGACATTCATGAAATATTGTCATTATTTCTTTTTGTGTGGTGCATGTGCTGCCCATGATTTTTTTTTTGTAATATAATTAAATTTATGGGTATTTACATATTCATTTTTTGATCCTTATTTCATGGGGTGTATGTTTCTTATGTTACCAAGTTAGTACGGAAATTTAAATTTTCAATTTCCACTCATTGGGTTTTTTCTAAAACTCATTTATTTTTTTACTCCAAGATTTTTTTTGAAATGACTATTTATTTATTTTTCTAGTAATTTACACTCCCCTTTGTGTGGATATACATTTTATACACATAATCACCCCATTTATAATTTTTCAAGTCATCAGTCATCGATATGAACTTGGTTTGAGTAATCATAACTCAATTTCCATTTATTGAGTTAAATATCCAAGTCATAAGTATTCGTTTTACAGGAAAATGTGTGAATGCCCTTTGATTCATTTACAATGAATATCCAAAAATATTGAGTGTGTTATAATTTTTCAGAAAAAATTATGTCATTGATTTATCTTCAACCTACATATATGGTCTTTATAAATAATTTCATCTCAAATTATATTCCATTGATACTTCTTTGTTGTTATACTCAAATTCTATTTTTTATGGTTTATTTACTTTACATTGTCATAGTATATCATGAATCCCATTATTATCTTGATATAATAATGTTTTGATTACCTCAGTTATTTTTATTCAATCATCTCTCATTTGGTTAAGAACTCTTACTAAAATTTGATTTTTAATGTTTCAAATATTTATTCATCTGAATATTTCTCACTAATGTCCAGTTATTGAAAATGGTTTTAATGATTTATTTATATGGACATGAATGTTTTAAAATTAAAATTTCATTTAGAAGATTCATTCTGGTATGGGTCACTATTATTCAAAAAAAAATTAACAGCTTCTTGATAACTAGTTATACTTTTATATGTTTTTAAGAAAAAAATGGATGTTTCCCTCAAATACTTTTACTGATTATTTCCATATATGTCTCAATATTTAATTAATCTTAAATTCGGTTTCCTTATTATAATAAAATAATCCAAATTCTATTGAATGGGTTATGTTTGACCATGGATGTTCTATTTTTATACCATTCATAGTTTTTGGTTAAAATATTGACATTTTGTATGCTAGATTTAATACGAATGTTTATATTATGTTTCAACCTCTTCATATGAGGAATGAATTGGACATATTAAGTGATAGGTGGAGCCTGCTATAGCTCCTTGATGCATCGGTAGGTCTCATGAGAAAAACTGTTGTCTTGGTACACGACCTTGATAACATCTTATTTGTAGTCTTGGCCCGAGGCCTTAAATATATTGTTATGATGTCCGAAATTATGTGTTCTATAATTATGAAATTACCTATTGATATTACCTGTGATTATTTGACTAGTAGAATATCAATTTAAATAAGTAAATGAAATTATTTGATTTATCATTACCATATTGTGTAGATTTTTATGTTTATATGTCTTGTTTTTTAGTCTTATACATTTCCATAAATGTTTGAGATTATTTATAATAGTTTTTCTTATATTGTTATCCTTATTGAGCATCTTTTCTCACTCTTTTATTATTTTTTATTTTCCCAGGATGTCAATAGTATATTATGATTGACCTGCAGGGATATGCTAAGGGATATAAGTGTGTTCAAAGGGGACACAATGTTGTTGTTTTTTTATTCCATGATGTAAATTAAAACATATTCATGTATCTATAACTTTGAAGGGTACTAAACTAATCGGTACTTGGAGACTTGATATCTTGTGATAAAGCCAATGTTATGTAATAATGCATCGACTCTGGGTAACTAGGGTCAGAGAATTACATGTTTTGGTTCAGTGGTTTCATTTTTCATATTCTATCTATATTTTTAATTAAATATAAATGTTTGAACTTCATCCATCATATATTTTATAAATATTATTTTAATGATTTATTCATGGACATAGTTGATAAATTATTTGGTTATCAGATATTGCTTTATAAAACATATCTATGTTTGACGGTATCTGGACATAGTGGTTTGGGAGTTGTTCCCCATTCAACCTAATTGTTTTTAGGCAAGAGTTGTGGGTTTCTTTCTATTTTATCTTGTTTTAATAATGATATTCTACGGGGAATGGTTTCATAGAGGAGATAGTATAACACCCAGTGTAAAAATAATTATCATTATTTTAAATATTATTTTTATAATTTAAATTTTTATATGTCGTGGGACATCATTAAAAATATTTTTATAACAATTATGGTTTGTGTTGTTCATGCATCGTAACCACATAGATTGTAGTAACCATTTTCATGAACCATACATGAGACTCCTAAGGTACATGGGTCATGGTGCATATCTTAGGAGAAACCATTAATTTTATCTTTATAAGGTAACATTTAAATTAATTTTTAAACATGAATAATTATTATCCATAGAAATATCATCACTTGTTTATTTTGTGTGAGGATACACATAAATTGATGTTATATAGTTCAAAATTATGATAAATTATACAATTTATTATATAGTTTTTATTGATCTCTTATACGTGGTTGGATTTAACATATTAAAAAACCATTCTAGCCATGAATGATTCTAAATTTATTTAAAATATTATCCCATATGAAAACCTAATTACATATTTTTTGGTTTTCATGACCCATTATATTTTACTATTCAACCAAGGATAGGGTGCATGAGGTAGATTTATATTCTCTATATCCAATGAATTTGAATCTCCCCTAATCTATTTCAATTTCAATCTCAAGGTAAATCCATCCCATTATTTAGTTTTTCATATCCCCTTATCTCATATCCATTCCCAATCATTTTATCCCTACAATGTAAATCCTACAGAGTACCCTAGTTTGATTTTAGGTTCATAGATTCATATTAATGGTTTTTCTAATTACAAGGTTCCTTGGGGGATATTGTTTCTTATTTGGGAACTTCTGTATATGTTAATGAGTTTCATATTGACTATAATTGAGATGATATTTTTATTTGGTGAAATATTTTTTTTGAATGTGTTTTTAATCTCAAAAATTATTTATGATTATTTTTAAATATATAACTATAAGTTATAATTTAAATGAGTTTTATAGTATTTTTTAATTTTTTATTCACAATACATAAAATGTGATTTCAAAGTGTTTGTATTTCTTTAACATAATTGACGTCTATGTGAATATAAAGGCTCCTAATGTTTATTGATATGAATTGTGTATTTAAAGGGTGGACTTGAGGCTATTTATTTCATGGATGAAAATTGAAAATCTATTTTTAAACAATGGGTATTTTCTAAGGAAATGGATTTTCGGTTAACTGAATATATATTTTTTAAATATATTTAAATTTGATTTATTTTATTGATTGATTTTAAATCAAATTTCAACCTACAAGAAATTACCTATAACCATGAGTAAATATTAATAGTTTTTAACATATATAATTTTAGTTTTTTTCATATTATGTGAATGTGAGACCCTCTAGAGAACCAATTCTACTAAAGTTGGATTGTGTCTTAAGGAACACATCATATAATATTTTTGGAATGAATGATTTGGTCAAGGATAATTCTAATAAATAAATTGTAGAAAAGGTGAGTTTAATTTATTTATTCTTATGATGAAATTAGTTATCTTTGTTTAATTTAACACCACATATATATAGTTCTTCCTTGGTTTATTAGTCACTCTGTGATATGAATTGATTTATACTATAGTGGATTGCCACACCCCAATACGGTGACATAATAATGAGCTATTATGTAATTCATCAGAGATTATATGCACTGACTAGTGAGGTTCATTGTGTTTGTTAGATGAAACACATGTAAATAATTGGTCATGTTTATTTGGTATATTCTTCAAAAATATCACTTTATCATTTATTATGTTTCCAATGATAATAAATCATATTATATAAGTTAATTCATCTATTTTTATACTACATTTAATATATGATAATGAAAATTTATTCTCTTTCCATTCATTATTATCTGGTTCTTTAGATTTTATTTCTTCACTATTTAATTTATATTGGTTATTTAAAATATTTGGAAATTAAAAAAATAATTTAATGTGATTTTAATGGTTTATTTAAGGAATTTTTTTTATGAAATATGCTAAATTAAATATAATATTTTCAATGTGATTATATTAATTTTTATGGAAATAAAATTGGAATTTATAAATATTCATGAATATGATTATGGTTTTTTGTGTCTATGTATAAAAAAATTATTTTTATAATTATATTTCAATCTATAATTATTTTTAAGTTTTTTTATGAACATGAAAATATTACTATGTGGTATCATGTATGGTTTTATTTCAATTATAAATTGCATACACAATTCAATATATATATATATATATATTATGGTTTATATTTAGATTTCATTACATTTAGATTTTTATTCTAATTATTAATATTGGATGGAATGTGATGTGGAAAGTGACCATGGTTTACATAGAGTTTTTTGATAGTTTCATTTATTGTTTTTTATTTTATTCGACATTAGGATTATCATGTATCAACATTAATATCCAATTTCTATTGAGACCATGCATCGTGATTATTATTTATTTATTTTTCATTATCGAATATGTATATTTTTATTAAAGACTTGTATACTATGATAATAGTTTTATTTATCTATAATAGTATTTTTATAGGTGCATTTTTATGCCCACTAAATGGGTTATATAAGATACTTGATAGAATCTCATACTCAATTATTGTATTCCTAGGGAGATATAATTCATAAAATATATTTTCTAATACCTGGAATATGTTTTCTACAAGAGGATACATTAAAAAATTTCTAGGTATTTCATAGGCCATATCGAGTATCTAGTCCAGGACTAGGATTGGTTGTTTAAAAGAGTATCTGTTATCCATCATTAGTTTCTATAGCTGTAGAACCATTTAGTGTGTAAGTATATTATATCACAACATTTAACTAATGTGGTTTACCTTCATATTCCAACTAGCATTTTATATTTATACAGTATTTAATACCATCATATTTTTCAGATTTAGTTTAATAAAATAGTGGAATATAAATTTTGATACCAGTTAGAGTAAAAGAAGAATGATTCATCTTTAAGAAAAAATTATTTATCATTTTAAAAGTTATAATACATTATATCCTAACATAGTTGTGAGATACATATAAAAATAATATTCAATCCTAAAAAAACATTTTTTAAATGATAAAAAAATTAAATTTTACATCTTCATAAGATCATTTAAAAAAACTTATAATTATCATTAAAAATTACATTAACACAATCATATTTGTTATCTCAAATAATTATTAGAGAATATTATTTATTGTTTATAAAAAATTTAATAAAGATGTTCCATGTTTCGTTTTCTGAAATTTAAGACACATAACCTATAATATATGTTTTAAGTAAAATTTAGAATTTATTGAAACTCGTGCCCATTCATTAAAATGTGAATTTTTTTAGGATTCCTAACCGTTAAAAAAATTATAATTTTTAATTTTTAAAAAATAATGATTTTTAAATAAATTATTCTGTTTTACTATAAGATTATAAAAAACTCAATTGACGATCGCATGTATAGTTTAATTTAATTTCATATTTAAAAAATGTTAATGTAGAAACAATTCCCTTGGAAATATTTATAAATTATGTCCTATAAATATTTGGAAATTGATTACCATAAACAAGAATTTTTTTACTGTCATTGAATTTGTCCATTATTCAAATTCCATGAATGGTTTTTCTTCTTTGATATTATAGTGGTGATATATCTTTAATCATTTAGTTTTATTTTATATATTTTTATTTTAATACAAAACAACATAAAATATAATTTCTTGTGACTCATTAGTTTAAAATTTATAATCCTTGAGTTTAATAATTACTTTTCAATGGTATATAAGTTGATACTGAAATTTTTAGTAGATCAAGATGAAATGTTAATTAATTATTAATTTCTATCAAGAGTGAGAATGATTTCTTTAACATATTTTCTATACTTATGCATTATTTCATTTCATATAATTGAAATTTGGGAACCATTATTTTTTAATAATTATAGTTCATCATATAATTCATCCATCATATGTTATTAATTATTATAAGAATAAATATATTTTTATAATAACTTTCTAAACATAATTGATAAATAAAGCTTGTTTTATTTAATTCTTTGTTTGAACTATATTATTCACTACAACATGAATCTTCATTATAGCTTAATCATTCAAAAATTGATCATTTATCTATATTCCTCTATTTATAATATTCTTTTCATTTATTCACATCAAGTAATATTGATTAGTGTTCCCATTCATATTATATTCCCTACTAGACACTTCAAGAAAATAATTATAAACCCATTGTTCTTATCAGTGTGTTCTATATTAATATGTTAAATAATATTATTTTTTATTTAATATCCCTTTTTTATATAAATGAGTTAATTAAATAAAATTATCAATTTCATTTTGACAAAATTTATTTTTTTAATAATATATAAATTTCATTACATATATCAGTGATAAAAAAATTTACCAGATCATAATTCATTAATACATTCAATTATAAATCATATTGTAATAATCATCTGATATTTTTATCAGGAATACACTCATTAAAATCTATACCCACATTAAAGGATAGCTCTATAGCAATAATTGTTTTAGGAAAACAATATGTATCAACTAAAAAAGTTTTACATTGATCTTTTTTTTAATTTATTCCTTCAATTTATAGTGATTAAAGACAAATAAATCAATTTATATTCATTTTAATATTAATCCATCATAAAATCTATTATATTCTTTTTTATCATATCAAACATAGTTAAAAATAATTAATACTATGAAAACTGATTATTTAGATATATTCACAACAAAAAATATGTGTTTTTAAAAGATAATATAATAAATAATAAAAATTTCATAATATCAAAACAATGTATTTCAAAAATATTATAATTAAGCATATATTTTAGAGAATTATCTTTAATAGGATAGTTTGATTGGCCTACACAAGATTTAATCTTTTTACCCCTATTATCCAAAAAATAAAGACATATTTATTTAGGATATTAATCCATCAAAAAATAAAATAACTATAATAATTATATTATGAAATGATGTGATTTTTATAAAATAACCATCTTAAGAACATGATCCCCCAATGTTAAAAATATCCTTCCCTAGACTGCTATCTATTAGATATAATATTTTTAAAAAATATATAAATGATACCAAGATAATCATACCCTCAATGTATAATAATTTTTAACAGTTCTTTTCCCAATATGAGAGATAGTTTAATGTTCAGTATAGTACAAATTAACCTTTTTATAAAATTTATAACACATATCATAACTACGTTAATTTTTTACTGGAAAATTTAAATATGAACACAAATATATATTTATAGTTTTTTATTTGAATTTGATTATATATATACTCTCAATTATGTAAATATGATTGTATAATATCCACTATATATGTGGTCTGACTCTTAATATGAATCACATTATTTTACCATTCCAGATATATAGATTCATGAGTAACCAATATTATTCTATTTTATAACTAGACAAACAACCCATAACACACACCATAATGTTTATAATTAACAAAAATTACATTATAATAATAATTTAATAGATCAAAAAAATTACCATTTACTAGAGTAATTCATAACAAGAAAACAATATTCATACTCTTATAGTCACATGAAATGGAATACCATTTGTAGGGGTAATATAACTAGGTATTAATTTTTAATTTTGAAATTTATAAAAACATATAAAAATATATAGATAGAAGATATAAATAAATTACTATTATAAAAAATAATTAGAATATAAATATCAATGAATGTCGAGACAATAGTGAAAACATCATCCACATAGGATTGATATGATAAATTCCAATATTGCGAGTTATAGGAATGATCAAAAAAATTTATATATAAATGATTGAGTATCCATGAATATTCATCCAATCATGAATGTAGTTTAGTTCTACTATATATTTAGATTTACATCATGTAAAAAATATTTAAAAATATAAATTTCATGAACAATTTTTATAGTGTTAATATTTCACATATAGAATCCCTTTTATCGTTAAACAATAATAAACATATCAAATTATAGAGAGAAATAAATTTTTTTTGAAACATAATACATCTATAAAAAATAATGACAAAAGGTAATGTATGTAACGACCCAAATTGTTATTAAAGAAATTATTCTTGGTCTAATTAAATGTCCTATTATGTAAAATAGTTATATGAAACATATGAAGTTCCATTGATTTATGTTTTTTTATTTTAAAATACCCTTAATAATTATTAATGATTATAATATTGATATTGAGAAGAGATCACATGATTAGTATAATTAGAAGTCATTAAAAAATCCAATTTATTCAAACATTTAAAGTAATGGTCTCATCTAGTAGAATTTCTCCATAAAAATACCTTTTTTTAGATCATGTAAAGGAGGTAACTGCATTGGGCTTCTCTCTTGACCAAGACCTTGTAGAGATTTAATGCGTTAAGCTTAAGCTGAATCTTCTACAGGGGATGTATATGTTAATATAGATTACCACCTGAGCGATGTTATCAGAGTCGTCCCAATAGTCTGTCACGATTACACACCATAACTATAGGTCATTTGTAGTTGTTATAATGGGTTATGTAAAAATAACATATAATTATGGTTATGTGAATTTTTTTTAGAATAATGAATATTCATTCATTTTATTATTATTAAATTTTAAGTTGGTTTTAAAGAAAAAATAGTATTTTTAATTAATATTTAACAATGAAATGAACATATTTTAATTAGTTTATTTTAAAAAAAATATGATTTTAATAAAATATTATAACTAAATTAAACTTGATTAAATATAAAATGAATTAATTTTTTTATACAATTTTAGTTTTTAATAAGTGGTGAAAGCCGTTTTTGTCAACAAGTCGTGATTTTTTTATAAATGTCATTTTTTATATAAAAAATAAAAATTATAATATTGAAAATATTATTTCGATAAAAATAAAATTATTTTTGAATTCATGATATAGAAATTATCTAACGGTGAATATTTCATAATTTTCTCACATAGTCGATGTTTTGGGTATAAAATTGAATACTGATTAAATCTATAATGTGTTTTCTGACATCAAAATTGCCCAATAGTGATTTAATAAAATACTATAAGAGATATATTAGAACAATAAATTTCTTACCTTGAATAAAATTTTATTTTTTTGTTTGATTAATTTTACAATGCCTGAGTGGACCCTCAAATACTTATTAAATTTCTTATCATTTTAAAATTATTTCCTTGAGTGTGTCTCATATACATATAATCAAGCATAATATATTAATAACATAATACATTATCCTTATGAAATAATTTTTCCCACTCACCTTTTTTTAGAACCCATATGAAAAACCATGGTATGGTTAGTGGTTTTGACTATTTTAAAGTGTAGTTTCCAAAACCTAAATCATAAAGAATACCCCCTAAAATCCAATATAAACTCATTTATCCTCTCATTCTTATTCACTCAAACCATCTTTATATTGACAAACCTATTCCATTGTCTCTCTTTAATATTCTCAAGGTTCCCTAGGTCTCCAATAATCCCCTTTCAAGCCCCTCCCAGGTATTTGGGATCACAATTCCAAGGGATCCTCATCTTCCATCCTTTCTTATTTATTCCCATGTTTCCATATATTTTTATGAACTAATATTTTCAATTACAAAGGTTTGGGTATGATTTCACTCCTCCCTTATACTAACATTCTTATTTTTGAATGATTTAATACCCCTTTTCTCTCATTAATTCCTCCCATGCACACCAATTACCATTCTGAAATTTTGTAAGGGATTTCCCACTCCTCATTTACATTCAATAAATTATTTTATATAATGAATCTATATTTCAATACAAATGTTTGGATATTATGTGTGATTACCTCATTACTGTCTCTTTAATGTATATATGATCATAGAATCCTTTCTCTCTCATCAACCCATTTTATTATTTCTATTTGACGTTGTTATGGTACTAAAGTTACACCAAAATTTACCATCCCAAAATCATCATGTTACTGAATACCATACCAATTTGACTATCAAGGGTATTCACCTCTATACACATGTACATGTTTATTGAGAACCTAATTTTTTTATCCCACATATATTATTTGTGGAATAAATTATGATGTTTAATAAATCCATGTTATATGGTCTATGTGGGACACTTAGGCATGCAATGAAATGATTAGGAAGGGTGTGCCCTGATAGTGCTCTATTGCATCAGGTAATGAATATTATCATTATATGTCATTTGTAATGAGTGTTTACTCATGATAATTCTTGTTCAATGTGGTTTTACTCCTGTAAATTCATGTTCAATGAAGATTTACTCATTCTCCATGTGCCATGAGCCTTGGTTGATGCTAATATCATGTTAAATGATGTTTCCACATCCAAATTTAATTATAATAATGTTATATCATACCTTTATTTTCATATTTCTATTATTCTCCATTGATATTTTTATTGCCTAACATATATTTTATTATTCGTTTTATGCCTTCTTATTAACATATTGGGATTTATTGATCACCATTTTGATATGCATGTCCTCAGGTCATACCATACATTGCTATGTATGAAGGAATGTTGTGGTAATATAAAAGACTTTTCCCATAATAATGTTGTATTTTTATGTCTAAACTCATCATTTAATCTTCCTAATTCCCTATGACACTAGACCTCTTGATCCTTAGAATTATCTTATGTGAAATTTGGTGTAATAAATCATGTATAAATATGTAATAAGTAGAATTGTTGTAATAGTTGGTATCAGAGGACAAGATTAGTAATTTTTAGGATTAGTGATAAAAACACTAGTAAAGGACATGTGAAAATTATTGAGTATTATAATAACATCACTAAATTTTGGTTAGTATAGGGTTAGTGGTTTATAAATCAAATAAATGCATGTATAGATATGAGCAAGTAGATATAACCCTGTCATAGATGTGTCATGGGGTAAAACCCAAAAAAAAACGATTTGAGCCATAATCAAATGGGGACTGGTGCACGAAATGGGCCTTGATAAACTCTTCAATAGATGCTACTGAGAGATATGATCTGGTAAATTCATATTTATAGTATGAAAAATTATTAAGGTAATTATAAATTACCACTAACAATATATGTTAGGAAGTAAATGATATATAACATATATTGAAACCTATAAATTCATATGTTAATAAAATCAATGTAATATATATGTTATATTTTTTTATTTCGATTCCCTATTATGTTTTACCCATAACATTCCTTTTATTCTGTCTAATGGATGGTTATAGGAGGACTCAAAAAAACAACTGATATGATGATCAATGTGTTGACTGTTCTAATGAGATGCCCAATCTGATGGGAGTAGGAATTACAAAATTTGTCATCACACACTCTTAGTTAACTCAAGTTTGGAAAAGAAACATGGGTCAGAAGTAATGGTCAACCCCCCCCCCCAAGATAGAATGAGATTCACTAGAGAGATTCTTGAGACAAAGACCTCATACATTCAATGGATCATCTAATACATAAATCACCAAATAATGGATAAACTCCATTAAGAAGATATTCTCCATCCATAAATGTTTCGAACAAGAGAAGGGTCTTTAAGATGCTTATACAATGGAGGGTGATGCAGAACAATGTTGGACAGTGATCAAAATAAGAATCCTGAGGAATAGATCGACGTGTTCGAATGAAAGTATTTATGGAAAATGTTTTTGATAAATATTTTATATGAACCCTATGCCTTAATATAGAAAGGTACATACTTTTCCCATAAAAATAGACAACAAATCCATCAATGTGTGTGGGGAATACATCACAAGGCTAGCACGATATATCTCATAAATTGTTGGTACCCCCAAAATGCATGTTTGATCACTTCTATAGGGGGGAAAAACCGTGCCTGTGGAAATCCCTAACGATCTGTGACTTTGATAGCTTTGGATAAATTGTGCAATTTTCTCTCAATGTTTAAATATAAATAAGTAAATCTCAGGGGTCTCATGGGGATATGAAGCAAAAAGTGGACATCAATTCAGGTCAAACATTGGATAAATCAAATATTGCAAAAAAATTCTATCATCCCACTTCCTAAATGTGTGGAAAACCAAAATCCAAATACCACCCAAAGGGGATGAGTAAATTTTTTGTGTGTGGAATAGATATGAACCATGAGATTTGTTTTTTTAAAGGTTGGGGCCGAAGCCTCATTTTTATTATTAAATCAAAGCAAAGTCCTCTTTTTAACTGGGTAGAGGGAAACCCATAACATAGCCCGAAGGCCCAGTGGGCGTGTAGCCCATTACATAGCCCGTAGGCCCAAATTCTAAGGCCAATTCACATTCTGTTAATAGTAACCTGCTCCTACAGTACCGCACTGTATTGCCACCGCTACAGTGCCCTGCCGCCGCTACAATGTCCTGCCGCCACTATAGTACCCGTTGATGAACAGTGCTGCCGCTGCTACAGTACTGCTATAGTAACCTGCGCCCCATGGGTTCCCTATGGCAAGGGTTTTCAGAGGAAACCCAAAACCTCTAAGGTAGCAGGGGTGAACTATCTCCCTCACTACTACCAAATATATCCACAAAAAATGAAGTGATGAGATGCAATCTTGTTATTAATTAAAGAATATAGAACATACTTTTGGATTTTGGTTCTACAAATTATTTTATATCCTGATATTTTAGTAGAACAATCCCAGCACTACCAAAAATCATGCAAGTAGATATATCGGTGAGAATGGAAAATGGGGCAATTATTTAATTCCATTAATATAACTCTAGACCTATCATAATTTGTGGATTTTTCTTCTCAAAGAACCACGTCATACTCTATCTGGTGGGTCTTGATGAAATTATTTTCATGGATTGGGTTTCCCTTTCTGGAGCCAACATAAATTTCCAAGAGAGGGAAATCACTCTCCATATTGTGAATCAGCCCCTGATCTTGTTCTTATTCTATTAGAGGGATTAATCTTATTTACCACCATCATCTCCAACATGGATACTACTGCGCTATGAACGCGTTTATCCTGCTCATATGAATGTGTCTAAGGAAGAAACCATCCTTGATGAAATGCCTATTGGGAGTTATTATCGAAATCCTATCCAATGGAATTTCATGGTATTACACCTAGATGAGATTTTGAATTCTCAATTGTTCATATCCCTGTGGCATTTCCAATATCCAAGACTCTATTTATAATGGTGGTTGTGAATATTGATGAGCTAAAGAAACAACTATAGAAAAATCAGAATAAATGGTTTATATCCCAATGTGCTTCACCATGGGGTGTCATAGTCCTCTTCGTCAAGAATAAGGATGGGTCAATGTTCCATTGGATTGATTATCATGATCTTAAAAAATCAGGATAATGACAAATTATACTCTTTCATGAATTTATGAATTGTTTGTTTATATACTTGGAGCACAATACATTTCCAAGGTGTATATGTGGTCATAATTTTACCAAGTAATGGGGAAGAAGGTGGATATCCCCCAGACTACTTTTTGTACATGGTATGGAACAATGAATTCAGATCAATTCCTTTTGAACTAACTAATTCAGAAAAAACAAATTATGAACATGATGTATATAGTCATTATAGATTACCTTGAAAAAATTGTTGTAGTATTTATTGAAGATATTCTAATATAATGAAAAATTAAGGAGGAGCATGAGAGGAATAAAAGAAATGTACTAGAGACCTTGTGAAAGGATAAGATCTATTCATTGTACATAAAGTGTGAGTTCTAGTTGAAGGAAGTCCAATTCATGGGTAATATCATCACAGGTAATGGAATATCTGTGGATCTCTCCATGAAAAATTATATTTAGGGATAGCGGAGGCCAACATCTATGATATATATTCGTAGATTTCATGGGATAGCTAGATATTATTGCTATTTTGTGAGAAATTTCTCATGATTGTAAAACCTTTTAGCAAGATAACATTGAAGGGTGTCATGTTTTCCTAGATTGATGAATGCAAAAAGATTTTCATGGAGATGAAAAATATTTTTATCACTATGCATGTGCTCACACTACCCACAAGTGGAGAACCTTTTGTGGCATTCAGTGATGCTATGAAGAACGGAATGGGTTATGTGTTGTTGAAAAACGAAATATTCAGTGTTTATGCTTCAATTCAATTTATTTTTAATGAACAAAAATATACAACACATGATCTGTAGTTGGTTGTAGTAATCTTTTCATTAAAATTTTGGCGAAATTACCACTCTGGTGGGAGGTTTTAAATATATACAGTACCCAAAAAACGTCAAATTTATATTCACACAGAAAGAGTTTATCATGACCTAATAAATATGATAATAAATAATCAAACACAATTACTACTCAATTAACTAACATATGAGGGAAAAAAATAATGTAAAAGATGCTCTGTGTGGAAATTACCAAGAAATCCTATAATTGCTGAGAATTTAAAAGGATCCAATATTCTTATATTTAATGAAGATGGACCTCTGAATCATAAATAATAAAACATCATCAGTCTTTTCAGAAATTTTTTCACAACCATCTCTTTTGGAAATGTTAATTGATTCTAAAAAAGATGATGTGGGATTTCAAAAGAAAGTGGAAACTATCAGAAAAATTATATCCTCAGAGTCCAATGTTAATGAAGAAGGGATTGTAAGATTTGGGACAATACTATGTGTTCCATCTAATCCAAAGATAAATAAAAAACTTTTGGATGGTGCACATAATTTGAATATCACCATACACCTAGAAAACAAAAAGATTTATCAAGATCCCTTTGAAAATTATTGGTGGGATAACATGAAGAATGTGATCATTGAGTATACATCAAAGTGCATAGTATGTAAAAAAGTGAAGGCTGAGTGACAAAATTATAAGGAGATAATGCAACCAATACCCATACCAACATGGAAATGGGAAAATCGCCTTGGAAATTGTCACTAGACTTCCAAATACATTCAAAGGAAACAATTCTATCTAGGTTGTTGTGGATCATCTTACAAAGACTGAAAACTTTATTGAAATTTGGAGGATTTTTAATTGGATCAAATATCACATATATACATCAAATAAGTGGTAAGGAGACCTGGAACACCACTATCAATTGTATCTTATCAATATCCAAGAATCACCTATATGTTCTATAAGAGTCTCCCCCATGCTTTGAATATTGAGTTAAATTTCAGTACGACCAATCATCCTCAAAATGATGTCCATTCTGAGTGGACTATCCAAACACATGTGGAAATGTCGAGTGCATTCTTAAAGTACATTAAAGGGGGGTGGGATCAACATCTTACTCTAGTTGAGTAATCTTACAATAATAGTTTCCAATCAAGCATCAAAATAGATCCTTGTGAATTCTTTTTTGGGATGCCGTGAAGAAAACTGTAAAGTTGGGATGATGTTGGGGAGAGAAAACTAATAAGTTTTAAAATGGTCAATAAAATGGTAGAAATGGTTAATAGAATCCCTCATTACATTAATGCTGCTCAAATACAAAAAAAGAACTCTGTGGAAAATCGTCGAAAAGCCCTAGAGGTTGATGTTGGAGACATTTTATTCATCTGCATATCACTGTGTAAGAGGGTATTGAGATTTTGGAAGAATGGAATGCATATTCAAGGATACCTCGTCTCTTTCTATATCTTTCATCGCATTGGATAAGTGGTGTATCAACTAGAACTCCCACAGAACCTATCCCAAGTACATTATGTATTACTTGAATCACTTTTTTGGAAGTACATACCTAATTTACTACCCTTGGTTTCTGGTATATAACTGTAACATTATTATTTTTATGTTTATAATGTGAATGGTTGATGGATGGGAGTGTTGGGGGAACATAGGAAGTATTTTTGGGGAAAAATGTAAGTCACACGGGCGGTACATTTTTTTCCTAACCATGCTACCAAACCATAAACAATGTTCTTATTGAGGTTGACGCTCTAATAGGTTTGGAGAAATGATTGGGATATCGTGCACATTGAAGACGTTGGGTACTGGATACTGCATGGTTAGTGTATTGTTTGCCTAACTATGCAGTTAAACCATGCACATGATAAAAATTAGTTCCGTAAAATTAAGATCTCACTCATTTTTTTACATAACCCCCTCATTTTTTGCCCAAACCGGCCATAATACAAGACTTTTCTTCTAATAAAGCCAAATAAGGTTCTACCATTGATCTAAAGGTGATCTGATGGCTTCCCTTGGTGAATTGAAATATGATTCTTGAGGTATGTAATCATTCTTATTTGTTATTCATCGGTATCATAGATCTACTTGTCCCCATCACTTTATTTCATATATCTATTCCCGTTATATGTAGATATTGATTTTTGGATGCCAAATATGATTATATTTGTTCTTGATCATTCTAAAAGAAAAAAATCTAAGGTGATTTCTTGGATAATTGACCTATTTTTTCATGCGTGTTCTTTGATTGTTGTGTTTTTTTGTAAAACCATTAAGGTAGTAGGCTTCACTCTAGACTCCTATTTTTAGAACTGATTGGCTTAAAATAAAATATTTGTTCTTGATCATTCTAAAAGAAAAAATCTAAGGTGATTTCTTGGATAATTGACCTATTTTTTCATGTGTGTTCTTTGATTGGTGTGTGTTTTTAGTAAAACCATTAAGGTAGTAGGCTTCACTCTCGACTCCTGTTTTTAGAACTGATTGGCTTAAAATCAAGTTGAATGTATTTTTCAGAATATATTGTGATGTGGTTATTGAGAACCTGTTCGAAACCTTCTTGAGTGATGGTTATGAAACCTGGAAAATTGGTTATTCTAAATGAGTGCTTTGGTTATTGGTTTTAAAACGTGGGTTTTAAAAAAGATACTTTTCTGGATTGATGGAACATCATTAGGATAATATTTTTTTTATAAAGGGGATGTTTTATTTAAATGAAATAACTTTGAAGCTGGTTATGTTTTGGATTTCAATAAAAGTTCAGTTTTGTTAGAGTGGCTTATTTTTAGTACATAAATATTTGGCATAAATAGAGTTTGTGTCAGTTCGTTCCTATTGGGCCCTAAATGAGAGACCATTATCGTTGATGTACAAAGGTCTTGGCCCTGGATTGTGGGCATGTTTCATTGGGTCATAATGTATTTTTATCAGAGGCTTCCCATGATTATGGAACTTTCAAACGAAGCATGCCTTTGTATTTGGGTGAAGAACTATTGAATGGGTATGAAAATTGATAATAAGACTCAGTTTTATGCCTTTATTAATTATTTTTATAGAAATGTAACTTACTAGAAAATTTTTCATTCATTTAATTTTGTTTCTGTTTGGTCATAATTATTTTTCTAAATTTTTTATCATTGGTTATAAACTATTTTGTTAAATTAATTTATATAAAAAATTTTATATATTGATCAAATTGTTCTATCCTGGTGGGGTTAGTAGAGAAGTCATTTAGTTAAAAAATACTGAGTTATTTAATCATCCTTGCATTGGAAATTTGGTGCTTCTTAATATGTTATCTTCTAGGATAGGTGAAAAGGTAATTTTTCCCACATTTTTAGTACCACCCAATGATACTTGGGTTGTTCGGTGATTTTGGAGCTTCGATCATTTGGAGCATGGATTCTTGTGGACTCTTGAGAGAATTTAGTTTTTTTCCCAATGATTACTATGATATTGGTTTGTTCCTCTATTTTTTCAAATTGTGATGTGGTTTTGATACACATGATACTTTTTCAATTCCTTCTTTTGTTCAAGCATCATTTTTTAAATGGGTTTGTTATGGTTTTTTGGTTTCATGGGTTACTTTATAAAGGGAAAATCATCCCCCACTCTTATTTGAAACCCTAGGGCAATTATTTGCAGCCTCTAGCGTCTAGGGTATGTCTTTTAAGGCTATGTGGTGACACATTTTTCTCTCAAGAAAATGATAATGAGTGGGTAATAAAAATGTTATATATCTAGTCCTTCATTGTGGTACAATGTTATCATTTTGTTTTGTTCTTTCCTAACAAGTGATCATCAGTGTTCTTGGTCTAGGAGTTAAAATTCATTCCTGTCTATTCATTGGGTTGGAATCTTGGAAAATAGTATTATTGATGGATCATGAATTGTATACAATAAAAATATGTAGGTAATGATTTTTTGATACACTTCATGTCACTGTGGAGTTTGGTACAAAAGTGAATGGAGACACTTCTATAATTTGGGAATATCATTGTCATGGGTTCAGCCAATGAGATGAACATGACATGAATTGTAGAGGAATGAAATCCCACTAGGATTGAAAATTTCATTTACAGTAATTATTTATTATGTTGTACATGTTGGATATTTTTAAAAAATTTATTTTTTTTAAAATAAATATTTTCAAATGAAAATATTGTATTATTTTTAAAGTGGATTAATTTTTAAAAATCATTTTTAATGTATTCAAAAATAGTTTAAAATAGAAAAGTGTTGTTTTGGAAAAACTGATTTGATTGTGGATGTGGTAAAATTTTAAATGCTAAACCTTTAGTTTCTAGAGAGTTAGATTGATAGTTTTTTTTTCAGTATAGAAAATGGTATCTAGAAGGTGTCGTCAAAACCAAACCAAACAAGATGTGTATAATGTGGATGGATCCAGACCACGGGTGAAATAATAAATTAATCATAGTAATGTCCCGGAATTTTAACCTGTGGATATGGAGAACCGGAGGAATGAGCCAAGGAATTTGGATCATACAATACAGTTGATGAAGCTAAATCCATCTAACTTTATTTCTAATGGTAAAATCGAAAACATGGAGTTGTGTCATAGTAAGATGAATCATTTATTCGAATTTACTAGTACACTGGGGGAGAAAAAGAACAATATGGAGACATACATGATCGAGGATATTTCACTCCAGTGGTTCGGTTTATTGGTGTAAGATAAATTGGATGAAGGACATACATGGGAGAATTTTGCGGAATTGTTCAAAAAACAATTTTATCCTCACATGTTCATAATATAGAAAAAATATGCATTTTTAGCCTGAAACAAGATAGTCTCTCTATCATAGAGTAGGAATCCGCATTCATGAATTTGATGTGTTTTTTCAGCAGAGTTTGAGACATGTGTATCTTTAAATGAACTCATATTCAAATTAGGGCTACAACCAGATATTGATTGATGATTTTGGTGCAATGTATTACGGATTATAAAGATACACTTCTGAGTCGTTGCTGGAATCATATTATTCTACAGGGCGAGGACTGAAGAATCTGTCCCGTTAGAAGAACTGAGCTATCCATGGTGATTCTAGAAATTACATTTCTTCTCAACTGAGGTAGTCTCATCATGGAATCATTGCGAACAGTGTAGCAATAAAGTAATTGTATGGAGTAGAGTAGATGATTACCGATTATCTAGATGGACTATCTTCTTTGAGAGGTACGATTATTTGGAATTATACCCATGTGAATGTGAACATAGATATTTTTTCTTCACATTATTTCATTTCATCTCATATTTTTTATTTTATATATATATATTTGTAAATTATTTCATCTATTTTAAAACTCAAACCTATTATTTTCTATAGATATTGTGAATCCATTCTAAGTAGAGCATGTGATATAACTATGGATGGAGTTGAGCTAAAATTGGACTTCTCTATGTTGGACATGGATTTCTATGACTTAATCATGGGTATATATTGGTTTAATCTATTAAAAGATCACACCAACTATTATAGGAGAATAGTTAGTATCATCTATTAGGACAGCATTGAGAATCACTTCATAAGAGAGAGGATGGTAATGAAAGGTGAAAATAGCTTGTTGGGACCAACAGTGGGATTGATATCTTATTAGTTGAATGTGTTGACATTAGAATCAATGGAAGATATCAATGAAGATATTTTTATTGTATTATTGGATAAATATCCATACTACTTTATCAAAAACATTTCATGGTTACCAATTTTAAGAGAAGTGGATTTTAAAATTGATCTCTTTCTAGGGACTATTCCTATTTCCCTTCCTTCTTCTAGGTTGGAACCAACAATGTTACAGGAATTGAAACTCTAGTGTGATAATTGTGAAATAAAATGGATTCATTCATCCAAGTACGTCTCTATGGGAATCACTAGTTTTTTTCGTGAAGAAGGAAGATGTAACTCTTTAGTTTTGTGGTGATTATCATATGATTAACCAAGTTACAATAATGAACAGATATCCACTTCCACACATTAACAAAAGGTTCAATCAATTAAAAAATTATCAGCGGTTAAAATTGAATTGTGGTCAGGGTATTCAAATTGAGAGCTCGGAAAGAAGATATTCCAAATACAACTTTTAGAATCATATATGGACACTATGAATATGTTGTCATGCCTTTTGGTCTAATTAATGGACTAGAGGACTACTTGGATTTGATGAATTAGATATTTCATCTACATCAGGATTCAATTTTGTGGTGTTTGTAGATGAATTGTTGGCCTACTCAAAGGAAAAAAATTTCTATGAAGAAAACCCAAAAATAGTGTTATAAATCTTGAGAGATAACTATTTGTATGCCAAATTATAAATTTCGGATTTTTTTATACAAGATGTATGTTACATTGGACAATCCAATTTGGAGAAAGATGTTTTTTTAATCCTAAAAAGATAGAAGCCATTATCTCATGGAAACCACTGAAGTGTGTCTTTGAGATACGAAGTTTTCATGGTCTAGATAATTACTATTGATGATATTTTCATGATTTCTCACCACTATATTCTTTAATTACTACTTTGAAAATAATGACTACTCTATTCCAATGGATTGAGGAATGCCCAATGTTTATTCAGGAACTAAAAGATTGACATACATCATTACCTATCGTGATTTTTCCAGAATTAGGATAGGGGTATGTGGTGTACTATGATGCTACATGATTAGGTTTAGGTGGTGTTATCCTGAATGGAGACCATGTGGATAATTATGGTTCATGGAATTTGAGGCTTCATGATAATAATTAACCAACACAGAATTTGGAGTTATCTGCTGTCATCTACGCTTTGAAAACAAGTAGAAATTATCTCTTTTTTGAGAAATTTACTCTATTCACAGGCCACAAAAGATTGAAACATTTTTTCTCATGACGGAATTTGAATCTGAGGAAATAGAGATGGATAGAGTATCCCTAGATATTTTACGTTGACTTTATGTATACACTTGGATAAAAGAATTCCATAGTCGATGCATTGAGCATAATGTCATATGCTATGTTGGAGAAAGAAGCTTCATATGAATGGTAGTTTATATAGGTCCTAGCCGACATGTATGATGATTTTAATGATTAAGGTGGTTTTGCGGGTTTATTTTTCACCATTCCTATTCCTGACTTGGTAAATATGGTCAAAGAAGAACAATCATCCAATGCATAATTTTTTTATGATTTCAAACCACAATAGTGGTGAGATCTTTTAGTGATTGAAACTTGATGGGAAATAATTTTTTTTAAGAGATTGTATAGTTTTACCTATGGATTTTCAAGAATAACTCCTTCATACATACCTCCATTTGAGATTGGTGGTACACCCACATACAAAAAAATTGTATAAGGTGTTAATAGTGCAGTTTTGGGGGAGCAACATGAAATGAAAGGGGTCTGAGTTCGTCTTGAGTGGATTAACATATTAGTATATAAAAGAATTGAAGTATAGACCTACAGGTATGTTGCATTCGTTACCTATCCCTGTGTGGTAATGGGAGGATATAGTAATGGATTTTGTTATAGGTCTTCCAAAAATGGTTAAAAACGATGACACGTGGGTGATGGTGGATCAAATTTCCATGTCGGCCCATTCTATCCCTATTCATGAAACTCATAAGGTTGAGGATATTTGAAAAATCTATAACATCTAAGTGGTGAAGAGTCATGGAATAACAATTCCAATATTGTACGACATAGATTTTAGGTTCATATCTCGTTTCTAGAAATCCTTATAGAGATCCCATGTGACTCAGTTGACTATGAGAATGGAATATCACCATAGATGGATGGGAAATCCGAACAGATGATAAAAACATTGTAAGAAATGTTTCAGTCTTGTATAATGGATTATGGGTGATCATTAGAGGATCATATTCCCTTGGTGGTGTTCTCTTATAGAATAACTACTATCAGGCCTCAATATATATGGCTCTGTTTGAATCATTGTAGGAGAATACATTTCTTTCTCCACTCTATTGTGTGGAAATCAGTTATACATCACGTGTTGGACAGTGCCATTTCCATGATAAAATGGAGAAAATCTAGTTGATTGGAAAGATAATGGAGATGGATCATAGTTGTGAGAAATATTATGTGGATCATCATCAATTATTTTTTTCCTTTAGAGTCAGTGATAACGTGTTCTTGATGATATCCCATAGGTTTGGAAATCATTGTTTCGGGAAGCAGGGAATGTTATCAACTAGATTCTTTGGCCAATTAGAGATATTGGAATGCATTAGAGAGGTGGAATAATGATTTTAATTACCAACATGTTTCAGCTTAGTGCATAATTTGTTCAATGTATCTTTGTTGAAACAGTATCAACAGGATCTTAACCATGTGATTAGATGGGATAACATAGACCTAGAGGAAGATAAAATTTTGGTACATATTGTAGAATGAATTGAGGATTGGAAATATAACATTTTTTATGGGAGAATAATCGGTATGGTATGGGTTTTTTGGCAGTGTGGTTAGATTCAAGAAGAGATTTGGGAACATGAAAAAGAGATGAAAGAGTAGTGGTTGGAACACTTTTAGAGTAGTGAATGATTTCTACATTCTAAGGATGGGATGATCAATGTTGGGGAGAATATTGTGACCTATGTTTTTGATATGTAACTATTACAAAATTCTTTTTATGGTTATAAATTTTATGGTGGATAGATGGGATAGTTGGGAGAACATTGGAAGTGTTTCGGGGGAAAATAGAAGTCACACTGGCGGCACATGTTTTGTGTAACCATGCAGCCGAACCATGTCCAGTGGTACTCCTGAGAAATTATCACTCACAAGGTTGGAGAACTATTTTGGAGTATGTGCAATGGGAAGACATGTAGGAATATTCTACCTCATATTTAGCACATGGTTTTAAAAATTTTTCGGTTAAACCATGCACATGGTCAAAATGAAATCCCTAAAAATAGGATCTAACTCATTTATGCCATAAATAATTTGTTCTAGGACCAAACTGGTCCTAAAATGGTATTTTTCTATTCCTAAGTCCAAATAAAGATCTCCCATCATTCCATAGACAATATAAAGGCTTCCCATGGTGAATCAAAGCTGGATTCTTCTGGTATGTGATTGTTCTTCTTGGTTCTCGATAGGTTTCATAGATATACATAGATATACTTCTACTCATCTCTTGATTTCATATATATATATACCCATTATTAGAATTTCTAGGTGTGTGTAGGAGAAATATCATGATATATTGTCTGGATCCGTCTAGGATTAGAGATTTAACGTGGGTTCTTGGAGAATCGACCATGTTTTCTTGTGAATTCCTTGTTCGATGGTGTTTTTCTTCAAAAAAATTGAGGTATTAGGATTTAATCAAAAATAATCTTTGTAAATCTTATTATAATTCGTCAAAATTGAATTTATTATGCTGAATTTATTTCAATTTTGTTTTTTAACACTTCTTATAATCCCTCATGAGAGATGGTTGTGATATCTAGAAAATTAAATATTTTAAATGAGTAATTTTGTTCTTGGTTATGAAACATGTGGTTTAAAAAGTGAGTTTTTTCTGTATTTATGTCATATCAATGGGTTCAATTTTTTTTAATAATTTGGAATGTTTTATTAAAACTAAATGGCTTTTAATTTGGATGTGTTTTGGTTTTGAAGAAACTTTTAGTTTTATTGAAGTGGATTGTTTTGGTAATGGAATGATTTGGAATAAATAGTGTTGTTGTGAGTTAATTTTTAACTGGTTCTTAATATGGAACCAGTACATTAGTATAGAAGAGAGATGATGTTATTTCAGGGGTGTGAGTCATTAGGACATAAGGAATTTGGATGAGATACCACTTAGGATATTGGAACTGTCAAAAAAATCATGCATGTGTAGTTTTGTGGTGAAATATGGATTGGGAATTCTACTTGATATCAAGACATGGATTTAATATTTTATTAGTTATTTTCTAGAAAAAATAATTTTTTAAAAAAATTCATTTCATTTACTTTTAATTGCACTTGGTCGTAATTGTTTTTCCAACATGTTTATAGTTGGTTATAAACTATTTTGGTAAATCGCTTTATAAAAACTTTTTTATATAATGTTCTAACAATTCTATCCTAGGGGCGTCAGTAGGGAAGCCATTTGGGTAAAACATTCAATGTTTTATACTCACCCATTCTTTGTAACTTATGTTCTTCTACAGATTTAATCATCATGTACAGTGGAAGAGGTTACATTTCCCACCTTTTTAGTACTACATTGTGATATATAGACAGTTTGGTGATAGTGGAGCATTGAAATTGTGGAACATGGAGTCTTGTGGTCTCTTAAGATAATGAAGTTTTTTTGGCTATTTTCGTTGATACTGACTTGATCTTCCACTGTTGCACCCTTTAATGTGTTTTTGAGACACATGATGTTGTTTGGTTTTCTTGTTATATCCATCCATCATTTTGTGGACGATTTGGTTATTGATATTTGGTTTCATGGGTAACTTCATAATAGGTAAGTGGTCCACCACATTTATTGAAAACCCTTCAGAATTTTTTGGATGCCTTTGGTGTCTTTGGGAAGTCTCTTATGTTATTATAATGACTCATTGTGCTGTCAAGCCCGTTATAATGAGTGGTCAAGAAAAATGGTATCTATTTGGTCCTTCATTGTGGTACAATGTTATTATCTTGTTCAGTCCATGCCTAACAAGAGATCATCAGTGTTCTTATTAATGGAGTTGAAATTCCTTATTGTTTATTCCTTGGGTTGGAATATTAAAAAAGAGTAGGATTGTCAGGACGTTGTATATCATTAAAGGATATAGCTAAACCTTTTATGCTAAACATCATGTTACAAAGGAGTTGGATACAAAAGTGTTTGGAGACATCTGTAGTATTTAGGAATCTCATTTTCATGGTTTTATCCAATAAGATGAGCATGATATTCATGATATAGGAATGATATCCTACTAGGATTTCATATTTCATTTTCGGTAATGATTTATGATATTGTTCAAGGTGGTAATTTTTGAAAATTGTAGAATTTGTTTTCAAATGAATGATTTTGAAAGGAGGGTATTTTATAGATTTTTAAAATATATTAATCATCAAAAAGTATGTTTAATGTTTTTAAAAATGGTTTAACATAGAAGAATGTTATTCTGGAAAACCGTTTTGTGATATATTATGTGGTATAATTTGAAATGATAAACAATCAGTTTCTAGAGAGTGATATTGATGGAGTTTTTTTTGTTTTTAAAATGGCTCCTAGTACACATCGTCGAATATAACTTGATAAAGATGCAAATAATGTGGTTAAATTTGAACAACAAGTGAACTAAGAGCTAGTTCAGAGTAGTTTATATGATTTTTATTATTTGGATATGTGGAATTAGAGATATGAGCCATGGAATGTAGATCATACCATCCAGTTGCTGAAGCAGAACCCACCTAACTTCTAGGGTGATGCTGAACCAGTGAAGGTGGAGGTGTGTCTAAGTAGGATGAATCACATCATCATGTTCATCGGCACACTACTAGAGCAAATGTTCAGGATGGCGATATACATGCCTGAAGATATTACATGCTACTATTGGGATTTAGCGGTTCATGCTAAATTGGATGAAGGCCTTACATGGGATGATTTTGAGTAATTTCTAAACAAAAATTTCTATCCTCTCATGTTCAAGATCTAGAAAATGATGGAATTATTCATACTAAAACATTAGTCTTTATGTCATAGATTATGCAGTAAAATTCATGATTTCTGTGTATTTTTCACTACAGGTTGAAACATGTGCGTCTTAGAAGACGCGTATCTTTGAATCAGGGCTATGGTCGGAGATTTGAATAAATATTTTGGTTCTCTATATTACAAATTATATATCTATAGTGAATAGAGATAATATGGATTAATGTGATATCTCAGTATCTATGGGAGGAGGTCTGGTGATACCCACAAGAAATTGTGTGAACCCAACACTTAGAGCATATATAAAAGAGACATCTAAATCCATGTTAGTAGTGAAAATCATAATCAGATGGTTGGATCAGGGAACCTTCCTCTATGACCTCAGAGCAATGATGGTTGTTTTCAATGTGGTTTTCTTGACTACAAAAAGTTAGAGTTTATGGCACCACCTAGAGAATTCTATAATTGTAAGAATATTGGGCATGATCAATGCTATTGTTTCAGTGATCCAAGGTTAGGTGCACAAGACACTTCTTAGGTGTGGCATGCATCATATTCTTTCACAATAAGGGGACTTCGAGATATGTCTTGTCAACAAAATAAATATATCCATTGGGATTCTTAAAATTCCATGACTCCTCAACTAGTGAAATCATTAAAAGGCAACAATGATAACATTGTAATAGTGAATCAATTGAATGGTACTGAAAAAATTATTTTCAATGATTAGGATGGTCCATCCATGATGATATGTACAATTCTTTTTAATTCCACCCGTGTGAAATTATCATTGATACTAGTGTGTCGTATTCTATCATTGCTTCTAGTTCTATTGATTTTCTATGTGTAATTTTGGAATTTATGCCTTCTGTTTTAAAACTCCAAAATCTTATAGGTGAATGATAATGTCAAGATATTGTGTTTGGAGAATTTTATATGAATGTGGATGGTTATGAGCTGAAATTGGACTTATCGATGTTGTAAATGGATGTCTTTGGTGTAGTCCTGGGTATGGATTGGTTGAAAATGTTCTAGGATCACATCGACTGCTATAAAAGAAAAAATATCTTCATGAATTTGGATGACAACGATCATCTCTTATAAAGGTAGAGGATAGTAAGGAATGGATAAATGAGATTGTTGGAACCAACGGTGGTAACAATATATAATCAATTGGCTCCATTGATTTTGGCATAAAAGGAAGAGACTGAGCAAAATTTGCTTCTTTTACATGTGGATTATTTTCATAATGTCATTCCCAAAATCTTCTTATGCTTAACAACATGAAGGGATGTGGAGTTTGTGATTTATATCAATATAGAGACCAGTCCTATTTCCATTCTGTCATTTAGAAAGAAACTAACAGATTTATGATAATTGAATTTACAGAGTTGGAAGTAAGGGTTTCATTCGGCCATGTATGTCTCTGTGGGCAGCACCAGTTTTTTCTTAAAGAAGGAAGACCGAAAAATATTGCAGTTTTTTTTTATCATAATCATAACCAAGTTACAGTAATGAACAAATATACACTTCTACAAATTTCTGATCTATTTGATCAATTAAGGGGATCTCAATGGTTCTCTAAATTTGGTCTATGATTATGGTATCACGAATTGTGAGTTCAGAAGAAAGATATTCCAAATACAACTTTTAGAAGTAGATATGGACACTAATAATATGTAATAGTTCATTTTTGTCTAAAAAATTCCCAATAGGTCTCCATGGAGTTAATGGATAGGATATATATTCATTATCAAGATCCTTTTGTTATGGTGTCTATGGACAACATCTTGGTCTATTCAAAGAAAATATCTGACCATGAGAGGCACCTAGAAACAGTGTTACAAATGATGAGAGATCACTGGTTTTAGCTCATATTATTAAAGTGTGAATATTAGATACAATAAGTGCATTTCCTTTTCCATGTAATTTTTGAGAAAGGCATTTATGTTGAACTTAAAAACATAGAATTTTTTATCACATGGAAACCACTAAATAATGTCTTTAAGATGAAATGTTTTCTTCATCTACCTAGTTACTACCGATGCATTGAGCATGATTCTTCACATCTAGATTTGACAATTACAGATCTGACAATAAAGAATGCTCTATTCCAATAGATAGAGGACTTCCAGAAGATAATTTAGGAACTGAATGTTCATCTTACATTGGCACAAATCATTATTTTTCCAGAAATAGTACATGGGTATATGGTTTAATGTGATGATTTCGGATCAGGGTTGGGTTGTGTTCTCATGCAAAGAGACTATGTGGTTACATATGGTTCATTGAATTCATCATGAATGATAATAATTACACAACACATGATTTGGAGTTAGCTGTAGTTTTCCATACATTGAAAACATGGAGACATTATCTCTTTGGTGAGAAATTTATTATGTTCATAGACCACAAATCATTGAATGATTTTTTCTCATATAGAGGGTTATGTAGGAGGCAATTCAGATGGATGGAGTATCTAAATATGTTTGAAAATTCCCTAACGTATACACCAGGAAAAAGGGAATTTAGTGGCAGAAGCATTGACCATAAATTCATATGCTCAATTGGAAAAAGAAGCTTCAGAGGAAATGTAGTTGATGATGGTCTAAGCTTACATTCTTGTGTAATGTAAAGACTAAGGATATGTTGAAGTATTATTTTTAGCTATTATTGTTCATGATTTTCTAAATATGGTCAAAGACGCAAAATTATCAGACGCAAAATTCATGGTTATGTGTTCAAAACTCAATGGCGGGAAGACTATTGAGGGATGGAAACATGATGGGAATTCAGTTTTTGTTTAAGAGATAAAATGTTCATACTTGTGGATTTTCAAGAACAAATATTTCATGATTACCACCATATGGGATGTGTTATACATCCATGTTCACAAAATTTGTTTATGTCATTTAAGGCACATTTTTGGTGTAGCGGCATGAAAGGGAAGGTTATCGTGTTCATTTCAAGGTGCTTAACTTGTCATCAAGTGAAATCATAGTATAAAATGCCTAAAAGTATGTTTTATATATTACCTATCCTATTGTGGAAATAGTAGTATATAGTGTTTGATTTTTTATGGGTCTTCCATGAACTGTTTGGAAATGGGATACCATATTGGTGATAGTGGATCAGCTTACGAGGTTATCCCATTTAACCCCTATTCGTGAAACTGAAACTATAGAGGATCTATTAAAAATATATATCCTAGAAATGGTGAATAGCCCTAGAATACCAGTTTTAATAGTCTGAGATAGAGATCTGAGGTTCATCTCTCATTTCTAGAAATCCTTACATAAATCCCTTGAGACACATTTGACAATGAGCACGACATATCATCCTATGATGGATGGGAAATATGAACAGACAACAAAAATGTTATAAGACATGTTTCACTCTTGTGTAATATATTCTGGGGGATCAATGGAGGACCATATACCCTATGTGAACTTCTCATACAATAACAACAATCAGGCCTCTATAAAAATGGCTATGTTTGAAACATTGTAAGGGAATCCCTTTTGTTCTCCACTTTATTGGGTGTAAACGGTTGAGACTTAACATGTATGACCTAGCCTTGTCCAAAAAAATAAGAATATCTAGTTGCTTAGAAATAAAATGGAGATGTCAAAGAGTGATCAGAAATCATATGAATATCATTATTGACGACCATTGTCTTTATTAGTAAGTGATCATGTGTTCTTTGGGATATCTATAAAGCATGGACATCGTCATTTTGGGAAGAAAGAAAATCTATCTCCTAGATAATTTTCCCATTTTGATATACTAGAACATGTTGGGGAAGTGGAATATTAGTTTGCATTACCACCATGGTTCAGTTCAGTGCATAATGTGTTCCATGTATCTCGGTTGAAAAAGTATCAGCCTGATATTGACCATGAGATCAGATGGGATCACATTGACCTAGAGTAAGATGCATCATTGATACATATACTAGTACATATTTTTGATAGGAATGAAAAATTATTCCATGAAGAAATCATCGGTTTGGTATAGGATTTATGGTAGCATGATCTGATTTCAGAAGTTACATGGGGATGTGAGAAGGAGATGAATGAATAGTGGCTTGAACTCTTTCAGGGAATGAAATGGTTTCTGCATTTGAAGGATGGAAGCACCAATGGTGGGGAGAATGTAGTAACCACAATTTCTGGTATGTAACTCATACATAATGATTTTTATGGTTATAAAGTGTAAGGGAGATGGATGGGAGTGTTTAGAGAACTTTGGAAGTGTTTTTGCGGCAAAATATATGTCACACGTGTGGCACACAGTTTACCTAAACATGAGACTAAACCACATGAAATGTTCCTCATAAGGATGTATCTTCAGTATAGTTGGATAATGGTTTGGGAGACCGTGGAAGTACAATTCATGTGGTTAGTAAAAACCGCATGGTTAGTGAATGGGTTTCCTAACTGTGTGGTTAAACCGTGCTCAGGGTCAAAATGAGATCCTTAAAAATACGATCTCACTCATTTTCTCCAAAACTCCCTTGTTTTTTACCCAAACTATCTCAAATTTGGGATTTCTCTTCTATTAAGGCTAAATAATGTTCTCCCATTTATTCTTAGTTGAATTGAATGATTACCTTGGTGAATTGAAGCCATATTCTTGAAGAATGTGATCATTTATCTTTGTTCTTAATCTGTTTCTTAGATCTACATTGATATACATCTCTTATTCTCTTGAATTCAATGATCTTCACATATAATTCATAGATTCAGGTGTTTGTATTCCAAATATGATGACATTTGGTTTTCATCATTATATGAGAAGAGATATAAGGTGGGTTCTTGGAGAATCGACCCGGTTTTCTTGTGTGTTCTTTATTCATTGTGGGTTTTCGGTAAAACCATTTAGCTAAAATCATTCACTCTCGACTCCTCTTAGTAGAACTGGTTTGAATTATTTCAAATTGAATTTGTTGTTATGAATTGATTGTGATTTGGTTTTTGAAAACTTTTTAGAAACCTTCATGAGTGATGGTTGTGAAATCTGGAAAATTACAGATCTTAAATGAGTGATTTGGTTCTTGGATTTAAAAAAAGGGTTTTAAAAATGAATTCCTTCTAGATTGATGGATCAAAAATGAGATGAGATGTTTTCAATAAAGGGTAATCTTTTATTGAAATGAAATTTCTTTGAAATTGGTTATGTTTTGGATTTCAAAAGATGTTATTCTTTATGAAAGTGGATCATTTTGGTAGTAGAAATATTTTTCATAAATGTTGATGGTGTGGGTTTATGAATTGTGGGAACTTGATGAGGGAAAAGTAACATTGGGGTACAAGGGAGGTGATAATTGATTGGGGGTGTTTTTCATTGGGACACGTTGTATTTTGACGAGAGACCAATCATGATTATGGAACTGTCAAAACAATGTATGCATGTGTGGTTGTGTGGTGAACTATGGAATGGGTCAGCCTACTGATATTAAGACATGGATTTAAGATTTGATTAGTTATTTTTCTAGAAAAATAACTTCCTAGAAAAATTCGTTTCATTTACATATGTTTTCACATGGTCATAATTGGTTTTCAAACGTGTTTATATTATGTTATAAACTATTTTGGTAAATTTATTTATATAAAATGTTTTATATAATGTGATAAGCATTCTATCATAGATTCGTGAGTAGGGAAGTCATTTGGGAAAAAACTACCGAGTGTTATACTCACTCCTACTTTGGTACATTGGTGCATTTGAAGATTTTATCTTATAGGACATGGGAAAAGGTAACATATACCACATTTTTAGTACAACCTCATGATACTCAGGTTGTTTGGTGATTGTGGAGATTGGAGATTTTGGATACTAGTGTCTTATGGACTCTTGATAGTATCTCATTTTTTTAACTTTTTTATTTTTATACTAGTTTTTTCATCAACTTTTACACACATTGATGTGATTTTTAGACACATTATGTTTTTTGGATGCCTTTTTTTTCATGAATCATTTAGTGAATGGTTTGGTTATGGTTCGTTGGATTCATGGGATACTTGTTAACGGATAAATAGTGCCCCGTATATTTGAAACCCTTCATAATTTATTTCCAACCTTCATGATCATGGGGATATTTATTAAGGCCATGTAATGACTCATTGTTCTCTAAAGCCAATAAGAATGATTGAGTCATTAAAAATGTTATCAGTCTGGCCCATCCATTTGGTTCATTATTATCAGCTTGTTTAGTCCTTCACATATATGTGATCAGCATTTTTCTTGTTATGGGAGATGAAATTCCAAATTTTTTATTCCTTGTGATGGAATCATAGAATAGAGTATGAATCTTAGAAGTTGAAATGTATAGATTAAAAGGACTTATCTAAACATTTTATGCTGAACCGCATGTTACTAGGGAGTTGGGTACAAATGTTTTTGTAAACACATCCATGAATTGGGAATCTCCTTGTCATCGGTTTTCCCAATGAGACGAGTATGACATGAATTGTAGTTGAATAAATTCCCACTAGGATGGTATATTTCAATTGGAGTATTGTTTTATGATTACATGGAAGGTAGAAATTTTTTAATAATGAAAAATTATTTTTCAAATGAAGGATTTTTAAATAAGGATATTTTGTGTAATTTTAAAATGTTTTAATTTTCAAAAACCATGTTGAATATTTTCAAAAATGGTTGAAAATGGAAAAAAGTTATTTTAGAAAACATTGTTTCTATAGTTGATATGGTAGAATATGATATGCTAAATATCAGTTTCTAGAGGGTGATATTGATGGCGTTTTTTGTTTGTTTAGAAGATGTCACTTGATAGGCATTGTTGAAACCAACCCAAAGAAGTTGTGGAGAATGTTGTTGCACCTGAACCATGGGTTACACAAGACCTGGTACATATTATTGTCTATGCTATTCAAGATGTGGATATAGGAAACCTATTGAATGATCCATGGCATGTAAATCATACCATCTAGTTCATGAATCAGAATCCACCAATCATCTGGGGTGATGATGAACCTCAAAAGGAGGAGGTGTGTCTCTGTAGGATGAATCATATTTTCAAGCTCATCAGAACACCAGTGAAGCTAATGGTCAAGATGGAGACATAATTTATTGAAGAACATTCTTTCTAATGGTGTAATTTTACAGTGCAGACTAAATTAGATGATGGACTTACATGGGAGTATTGTGATAAATTGTTAAAGAAACAAATCTATCCTCACATGTTCAAGATCAAGAAAATGATGAACTTATTCAGCCTGAAACAAGTTAGTCTCTCTTTTATAGACTATGCATCCAAATTCATGAATTTAGTTCATTTTTCACCATAGGTTCTGGCATATGAGACATTGAAGCCACACATCATTGAATAGGTGATACAACATTAGATTTGATAGAACATTGTGGTGCTATGTATTACGGATTATACATAGATAACAAAAAAACGATTGTTGATGAATGTGATATCTCAGGATCAATGGAAGGAGTTTTGGTGATACCTTTATGAAATGGTGGGAACTCAAATGCTGAGACAAAGTGGAAAATGGACATCTATTTCCATTGTGAGATTGGAAATTAGAATCATACAGTTGGATCAGTGACCCTTCATACATGCCCCAAGAACAATGAAGGTTGTTTTCATTGTTATTCTATTGACCACATAAAGATAGATTGTATGGAACAACCTATAGCATTCCATAACTACAAGAAGATTTGAATACTTAGTGTTATTATCGTAGTTCAATAACGGCAGGTTCTCAGGGCACTTATCATGTGTCGCATGTATCGTATGCTGTGATACGAAAAGGTTAGAAGAATCAGTCTCTCCAGCAAAACATAGCTATCTATAGTGATTCTCAAAATACCATGTCTCCTCAATACGGGTAATCTCGTTAAGGAAAAAACAAGAATAGTGCAGTGGTGATGCAATTTTATGGGGCTCAGAAAATGATTGTTGATGATCAGGTTGGACCATCAATGGTAAGAGGTATGATTATTTTTAATCTTATAGTTGTGCAAGTTCTCTTCCATAATGGTGTTCATATTCATTAATTTATTCTCATGCAGTTTATTTTGTAGGATTAATAATGGAATTTATGCCTTCTGTTTTGAAACTCCAAACTCCTATCAGTGAAAGAGAATGCCATGTCTTTGTGTGTAGAGAATGTGTTATAACTACAGATTGAGAAGAGACGAAATGGGACATCTCAACATTGGACGTGCATGTATATGATGTAATCCTATGTATTGATTGGTCTAAAATGATTCGGGCTCACATCGACTGTTATAGGAGAATAGTTAGTTTCATACCTGAGGACGACATTGAGCATCTCTTCATAGGATATATTTTTGTAAATAATGGTGAAAATTAATTTTTGGAACCAATGGTGGGAATAGTATCTTATCAGTTGTTACTGTTGACATTGGCATCAATGGAAGATATGAGGGATATAATTTTCTAGGATTTGGGGATAAATTTCTAGATGACATTACCAAAAACGTCTCAGGGTTACAATCTCTAAGTGAAGTTGAGTTTATTGATATCCTCTTTCTGGGGACTTTTATTATTTCCCTTCCATCTTACAGGATGAATCCAATAAAGTTATTGGAATTGGATGTGTATATTGACGATCTAGAAAGAAACTGTTCCATTCGTCCAATTATATCTTTCTTGGAAGCACTAGTTTGGTTCGTGAAGATGGAAATTGGAAATCATTTGGTGTGTTTTGATTATAAAAATCATAACAATGTTAAATTAAATAATCGATATCCGCTTCCATGCATTGAAGATCTATTTGGTCTGTTATGAGGAGCTCAGTGGTTTTCTAAAATTGACCTGCGATCAGGGTATCACCAATTGCGATTTTTGAAGGATATTATTCTAAAGACAACATTTATAAGTAGATATGGACAATATGAATATTTAGTCATGCCATTAGGTCTAAAAAATTCACTAGCAGGCATTATGGATTAGATGAATTGATATTTTTGTTATATCTAGATTTTTTGGTTGTGGTGTTTGTGGATGACATATTAGTGTATTCATATAGAAGAGCTGACCTTGAGGAGAACCTAGAAACTATTGTACAATTTTTGATATATCACCAGTTGTATTCCAAACTAACCAAATGTGATTATAGGATACATGAAATATGTTCCTTGGCCATTACATTTTGTAGAAAGGTGTTTCTATTGATTTTGAAAAGAGAGAATTTGTTATCTCATGGAAACCATAAAATAATATCTTCGAGATAAGAAGTTTTATTGGTCTAGATGGTTACTACTAACTATTTTTTGATTATTTATCAGGACATTCATTGCCAATGACTGATATAATAATAAAAAATGTTCCCTTTTATTTGACATAAGAATGTCAGAAGTCATTTTAGGAATTGAATGTTTGGCTTACATTGACAACAATCTTGATTTTTCTAGAATCATGATAGGGGTATGTGGTGTACTTTGATGATTAGAGATTAGAGTTAGATTGTGTTCTCATACTGTGAGCCCATGTGATTGATTATGGTTCAAGGAAATTGAAGGTTCATGAGTAGAATTACCCAACACACAATTTGGAGTTATCTGCAGTCATCAATACTTTGAAAAAATTGAGACATTGTCACTTTGCTGAGAAATTTTCGGTGTTCATCGATCAAAGTATTTTGAAACTTATTTTCACACATCTATATTTTAATCTATGGAAAATATGATGGATGGGGTATTACCAGATGTTTCACTTTGACAAGATATATATATATCCATAAATGTGAATTAGATGGTATATGCATTGAGCAGAAATTCATATTCTCAGTTAGAGAAAGAAGCTTCATATGAATGATAGTTTATGTTGCTCAATGAAGACATGCATGTGTAATGTGAAGACCAGGGTGATGTTGCAGTTTTCATTTCAGCTATGATTGTTCCTAATTTGGTAAATATAGTCAAAATAGCACAAAAATTTGATACTGAATGTCTAGTTATGTGTTAAAAACTCAATGGTGGGAAGACCATTGTGGGGTGGAAACATGATGAGAATTCAGTTTTGTGTTTTATATATTTGATGGTTTCACATATGGCTTGCCAAAAATAACCCTTTCTCACATAACACAATTTGTGAACAGTTGTACTTCTAGATAAACAATTGAATATTATGGAAATTAAAATCATAGTTTTTGTGGAGAGGTATTAAAAGAATGGTGGTAGAGATAATCTCGAGGAGCTTAACTTGTCATCAAGTTAAAGCAGAGCATCAAAGTCCTATAGGTATATTATAGTATTTACCTATCCCAGTGTGGAAATGTGAGAATATATTGATTAATTTTGTTACATGTCTGCCATGAATAGTTCAGAAATGCGATTACATACAGGTTATGATGGATCCACATTCCAAGTTGGCCTATTAGCTCTATATTATTGAAAATGATTCAGTGAGGGATTTATCAAAAAAATAAATATTGGATGTGGTTAAGAGGCATGGAATACAAGTTTCAATAGTCTCAAATAGAGATCTGAGGGTCACATCTCGTTTATGGAAATCCTTATAGAAATATATTAGGACCCAGTTGACTATGAATATTGAACATCATCCTCCGATAGATGAGAGATACGAAACGATGATAAATATTATGGAAGACATATTCCAATATTGTGTAATATATTTTTGTGGATCTTGGTAGAAGAATATACCCTTAGAGGAGTTCCCATAAAATAACAACTATCAAGACTCCATACATAAGGCTCTGTTTGATTCACTTTCTACGTGTTGTTTTTGTTCTCTACTCTATTGGGTGGAAATTTGTGAGAGTTCACTTGTTAGACCGAGTCACGTCCAAGAAACAACCATAAAAATATTGTTTATTAGAATGAGGATGGGGATTGATTAAAATCAATATAAATTTTATTTGTATCCGCACCGATGACCATTATCCTTTGCATTAAGTGATCATGTATTCTTGAGGATATCACTGAGGCTTGGACATCATCGTTTCTATAAGTAGGGAATGTGATATCTAAGAAAATTTGGACCGTTTAAGATAATATAACTCATTGGATAGGTGGAATAACAGTTTTCATTAACAACACAGTTCAGTTCACTGCATAATGTGTTCCATGTATCTTAGTTGAAAATGATCATCTAGATCCTTACCATGTGATAGGATGTAATCACATTATTCTAGAGCTGAATTCATTGATGATACATATCCCAGTACAGAATGAGGATATCAAAAGAAAAATTATTGTGTCGAAAAATCATTGGTCTGGTACAGGTTTTATATTAGCATGATCAGATTCAGGAAGAGAATTTGGAATCCGAGAAGGAGATGAAAGAGCAGTTTCCATAACTCTTTCATGCAAGTGATGGTTTAATACCTTTCAAGTAAAAAAATACAATTGGTTGAGAGAATTATGTACCCCCATTTTCGATTATATAAATATTATATAATGATTCTTATTGTTATAATGTGTAGGGGTTGTGAATGGAAGAGTTGAGAGAACATTGGATGTTTTTTGGGAAAAAATAGATGTTGCACAAGGGCACATGATTTTCCTAACCCTGTGGCTCAACTATGTGTAATGTTCCTCTCGATGTAGTTGATACATCATGGTTTAGAGCATGGTTTAGGAGATCGTGCAAGGGGAATCCTTGTAGGGTAGTGGAAACCACAATGTTAACACATTGTTTACCTAACTGGGCGGTTAAACAGTGCGCATGGTCAAAATGATATCCTTAATAATATGATCTCACTCGTATTTTTGATAAATCTCTAATTTTTTTGACCCAAATGGTCCTGACATGGGATTTTACATCTCTTAGGACAATTTATTTTCTACCATTGACCAGAAGACGATCTAAAGGCTTTCCATGGTTAATCAAAGATGAATTTTTTGAGGTCAGTGATTATTGTTCTCCTTTATGGACTATTTTCATAGATATAAATATATATAATTCTCCTATTATCTTTATTTCTTAGATATATTCTTTTTATGGTAGATAATATTGTGCTGATGCCAAATATGAAGGGATTTTTTCTTGATCATTCTAGGTGATGCGATCGAAGGTGGGTTCATGGAGAATCATCCCAATTTTCATGGGTGTTCTTTGTTCCTTGGGTTTTTTCGTCAAAACCATTGAGGTTGGATGCTTCAATCTCGACTCCTCATTTTATAACTAATTGGAATAATTTAAAATTGAATTTATTATAAAAAACTTATTGGGATTTTGTTTTTGAAAACTTAATGGAATCCTTTTTGAGTAATGGTTGTGAAATATACAAAATAGGGGATTTTAAAAAAGTTCTTTAGTTACTGGTTTTAAAACATTTGTTTTAACTACTGTCTTTTTTCTAGATTGAAGGAACATCAATGGGTTGGGATGTTTTCAATAATAGGGAATTTATTATTGTTATTAAATGGACATGAAATTTTATATGATTTGGTTTTAAAAAAAGATCAATTTTATTAAAGTGAATTATTTTGGTAATAGAAGTATTTTTCATAAATGGTATTGGTGTATGTTCAGGCTTAACATTCCCTTAATGAGGGATTAGTACCAATTTTTTACAAGGTATGTGACTCGGGATCAAGGGCATGTGTCATTTGGTCAAATGTTATTTCGTTGGGAGACTACTCATGAGTATCGAACCATGAAACGAAGCGTGCATGTGTGGGTGTGCGGGGAACTAAGGAATGTGTATTACAAATGATAATAAGATTTTCTTTTAAGTTTGAATTATTTATTTTTCTGGAAAAATAAATTACTGGAATAATTTGCTTCATTTTTTTGTTTGCACTTAGTAATGATAGGATTTCAAACATGTTTATATTAGGTTATAATCTATTTTGGTAAATTTATTTATATAAACAATTTTATATAATGTTTTAACCATTATATAGTAGTGCTGTGAGTCGGGAAGTCAATTCAGGAAACCTAATGAGTTTTATACTCACCCCTAATTTTTCACTTTAGTGATTTTGCAGGTGTTATCTTATAAGATATGGTAAATTTAATATATCCCACCCTTTAGTACTACCACATCATACTCGGGTAGTTTGGTGATTGTGGATCTTGGAACTTTTAGATCATGTAGTATTGTGGTATCATGAGATTATTTAGATTTTATTCACTTTTTTACATTGATAATTTTTTTAGTTTTCCATTATTGCGCACTTTGATGTGGTTTTGAGAAAGTTGATATTTTTGTTTTCTTTCTTTTGATCATGGATCATTTGGTGAATGGTTTGGTTATGGTTTGTTGGTTTCTTTGGTTACTTCTTAAATGGTAAATTTCCCCACACTTGTATTTGAAACCGATATGCATTTATTCATAGCCTTTGGCATCTTGGGGTCATCGCTTAAGGCCATGTAATGAATCTTTGTTCTCTCTTGAAAATTAGAATGACCAATTCCTTACACCTGCCCCATCACATGTACTCAATCCATAGGTGGTACCATTGGAGAATGATCTCTCTTACCCAGCGAAACCGATGATGATCATAGGTCATAGGGAAAATTTCATTGAAATAAGACAATTCCCTTCATCTTGGTGATGTGGGGAAACATATGTTTTAAAAAGAAACACTGGAATCAGAGTATGTGATGAAGCAGAGTTATTCTTATCTGTTTTAACGTGTGGATATAAATTTCAGGGGTAAAATTTTTTAATGGTGGAAGATTGTAACGAATATATTGTTTATTCATAAAAACTCATTATGATCTAATTAAATGTATTATTATTTAAAATGGGTATATAAACATATGATCTTCATTGGTTTTATGTATTTGGATTCAAAATTCCATTAAGAATTGATATCGTTTCTAATATAGATGTTGAACTGCGATCATATAATTAATATTATTATAAGATTTTAACAAAAACATTTTACTAAGACAAATGAGGTGATGAACTCATCCAATATAATATCTCCATCTAATGCCCATTTTTCAGAGATTGGAAAAGAGGTATCCTCACGGGTCTTCACTCTTGACCAATCCCAAGAAAAACATAAACATGTTAAGCTTGAACAAAACAACCTACATGAGAATTGGATGTTAATAGATATTACCATCCAAGAGATGTTATTCATGTAACCCCAAGAGTCATTCACCATCTCACTCCATACCATTAGGTCATATCTGTGTGTTACATGGGGTTACAAAAAAAGATTCTAGAACTATGACTATATGTATTATTTTTGTATAAAATAATGAATATACATTCATTTTATTATTGTTACTTTGTATATGAGATTTAATGAACAAATAGATTTTTTGTTAATATTCAATAAAAAATCTATTTTGATGGATTAATGTATTTTTGAATTAAATAATATTTTAATAAAATATTATTACTGTATTTTATTTTATTAAATTTAAATGATCATATAATATTTATACATTTTTAATTTTTATTAAGGTTTGAAGATTTTTTTTGTCAAAAACCGTGAATATTTTATAAATGTCTATTTTTAATTTAACTGTAAAAATTAATGTATATAGAAAATTATTTAGATAAAATGATTTTTTTGGATTCCAGAGGTCAAATTAATTTAACGGTAAATTTTATAAAATTAATGAGATAGTTGAATTATTGGGTAAAAATTAAATATCATTTAAAAATATAATGTGTTTTATGATAACATAATGACCCAATAGTGATGTAATAAAATATTTTAAAAGTTATATTCGTCCAATTTATGTTTTAACTTGAATGTAATGTTATTTTATACTTTTTTGATTAATTTTACAATGACTTAGTGGACCTTACAAGAATTATAAAATATTTTCACAATTTAAAATGATTTTCTTGAAAGTGTGACTCACATTCCCAGAAGAAAGCCTAATTATTTAAAATATTCACTCATTGGTCATCTAAAATAATAGTTTCCACTACCGTTTGGAAAAAAACCCTTGGAAAAATATATGGAATGATTTTTGTTTTTTATTAGTTTAATTTATAATGTCCAAAACCAAAATAATAAATAATTCCTTCTCCATTCCTATATAAAACCACTCATACTCCAAGTCCTCTTCACTAAAACCATTTGGAGCTCAACCAAACACTTATATCCTCTATCTAGAATCATTCAATAGTGCCCCAAGCTCCCAATATTCCTCTCTCAAGACTCTCCCAAGCCCTTGGGATCACACTTCCAAGATATGTATCCTCACTTTCCTTCTATATTTATATCCATGTTTTCTTATATTATTATGCCCATTATTTTTAAATTAAAAATATTGGGGGTATGATTTTTCACCTTGGAAATGTTTTCATCCTTATGTCTGGATGATGAGAGACCCATTTATCTCTCATTAATGCCTCCAATTTATACCTGTTACCATTTAAAAATTCCGTAAGGGGTTTTTGTGTCCACATTTACATTCCAGCCATTCTTTTATATTATGCATCAATATTCCAATACATGTGTTGGGATATTATGATCCATGACCCCCTAACTATATATTTCATGTTTAAATGATTAGATACCCCTTTTCTCTCATCAACCCATTTTATGATTTCTATTTGAAGTTGTTATGTTTCCGACGTTACACCAGAATTTCCCATACCAAAATCATTATGTATAGGAATACCATACCCATTTCTCTATCAAGGGTATTCTCCTATATGCACATTTACTTATTGAGTTATTACATACATTTATGTATTTAACATCTATTATATATAGATTAAATCGAACTATTTATTGAATCCATGTTGTATAATCTACGAGCCACACATTTTCGTGAAATGAAATTATTTTGAAAGGAGCACACTATTAGTGCTCCAATGATTTGGATAAAGAATATTATCTAGATACGTCATTTAAAATCAGTGTTAGAAAATTCTAATTGATTTGAAATTAGTGTTTAATCATGCAAAATAATGTGCAATAAGGGTTTACTCAGGATCCATCTGCAATGATCCTTGCCTCATCCTAATATCACGTTAAATTTTATTACCACATCTCCATGTCATGATGATCACGCTATATCATTCCATTATTCCCATGTTTCTATTATGATTCATTGACATGCCAATTTCCTAACATGTGTTATATTCTTCTTGTTATATTATTTTTAATTCCTTTCTGGGGTTTATTTCTCACCCTTTTCATATGTATGTCCTCAAGTTATCCCATGTAATTTTAAGTACAAAAGAATGTTGTGGTTTGGTAAAAAAAAAATTCAACAATGTTATTGTATTTTTTTGTCTTATGTATTCATCTAATGTTCCTAATTTACCAAGACACTACACAAGTCGATCATCATATTTTTCTTATGTGCATGTTGATTTAATAAATCATTTTTAAATTTGTAATAAAGAAAAATTTTGTTATAATTTATTACGTAATATTAACATAATATTCATTATTAATTTCCATTTAATAATATCTAAAAATTTTTGCAGAAATTATTCAATATTTATTAAAATTAAAATATTAATCTTTTAAATTTTCATGAAAATAATATGAAAATAAATTAGGTTTTATATTTTATAATCATGATTTTATAATATATAAAACAATCTAAAAATGTCTTCCAGGAATCAAATAATTAATAAGAATTTATTAAATTATTATAAAAATTAAGCTGACATAAAAAAATATGTAGTAAATCAAAATATAGAAAGATATATAAATTTGAGAAGTTTTTTTATTTGAAAAAAAACCAATAAAATATTTTTAACAAGTAAGAATATTCAAATATCAAATTTATTTAAATTATATAAGAAATGTTTTTATTAAATTTTATTAATTAATTTTTTGATTTTTCTTATGACTTTAAATTTTTAGGTGAATTTTAATTCATGTATCATTACATTAAACACATTTTAAACATTTTATGAAAAATCATTAGAATTTAATCTTTTTACATTTTGATATCATTAGAATTTTTTTTAATTACATGAACTGTAAAGAATTTATTTTTCATTTTTAATTACTCCAAATTGTGCACGTCATTATATATATCCAAACACTAATTTTTTAAAACATTGAAAATAGCATATAGAATTCAATATTTTTTTATATCTTTTAAAACTATAAAACATTAAGTCAAATATATATGATGATCCTATACTTATATTATATAATTTATACCTAGAAAAATTTAATAACATTTAAAAATATAGTATTTATAGAATGAAGGATATTACACGAAATTAGTGATAAAAAATATAATATGAAATAATAATAATAAATATGTTTTTAAAATTATTGAATGTATGATATGAGAAAATCATAATCTTCAATTAATGAAAATTCAAATTTATGATCCATAACAAGACACATATATTTGACAAAATTTCATTGAAAATAATTCACATAACACATAAATAATTTGAATATGAATTAAATAATACATAAAGAATAATATTTTCTTATTTAAGTAAGAATATTATTTAAAACATTTCATTACTCCTACTGGAGGGAATAAAATAATAATTTGGCAATCTATAGAAAAAAGTTCTAAGGAAATTTTGAATTTAAAATTATATTTTAATTGAAATTATAAGGACCCTATAAACAGTGTATAGAAAAAAAGATACCTAATCAAATGACAAAAAATTATTAACTCCTAATAAAATATATTAACCAAATATTTGATAGACTTCCATGGATAAAAAATTTCTATTCATTTAAAGGATTTCTAGAGTAAATCAACATTCCAATTTCCCCTGATGTGTATAAAAAAACATTAAATACCCTTTTAAAAAATTTTATTATAAAAGTATTTTATTTACATTTCAATATATAGAAAAAATTTCAAAATTTTATGTTATGTATATAAATTTATTCGATTGAAGATTTATTAGATTTTTTTTCAGGACATAATTTTTTTTGGATATTATTTTAGTATTTTTATATACTATTGGATAATTTTTTAAAAACAATAATTAATATAATTTTAAAAAAAAAATATATAATATCATTTATTAATATAGAATTAACGTTCGTCTTATTATCTCATAAAAACATGGGTAATTAAATGAATGGTTTGTAGTTATATTTCACTACATCATCCCACATTTTTTAAATTTATAATGCCATTTTGGATGTATAGGATTATATATGACATACAATAATTGGTTAGCATGATTTATATTTTTAGTTATAAATATTTAAAAAATATTTTAAATTCATATTTTTTTACTATTCCAATAAATCATTTTAAGGGATAGAAATATATATAACCACACCACATGTAATTAAACCACCAAACATGGACCCCCCATTTTATTTATTATGATATGCCTCATATTGAGTTATTTATGTATATGATAAAAATGGAATTTATAGGAAAAATAAAACATTGATTATACTTAAAAACAATGAACTCCCCTTAAATTCATTTCAACACCAGTAAAGGAAATTATTTATAAAAAAATAGGCTTTATAAAAATTTAGATGTTATCTTCATAGAACTCATGTCACTATTTTGGCACAAAGTGGAAAAATATGGAATCTAATGAAGAAGGACGTGGAAATATAATGATTGATGAGACATACTATTTTATGGGAGGGTGTTGATGTGGAAAACAAGGATATAAATCAAATTGACAGTAATGTGGAAAAAAATTGATAATATTATCTCACACTAATATGAAAAATTTATATAGGGAGGAACAAAAGGTACTAATAATATGTCAGAAACACTACTTGATTTAATTTGAGATAACATTTTCTATTACCATAAAACATTGTAATTTATTCATTAAATATCCATTATATTGAAACATAAATCATATTTTTATTCATAAAACTAAATTATAAAATTTTGATTGTGGTAAGTCAAACTTATGAAATATATAGAGCGATAAAGTGATTATAAAATGAAATGTAGAATGTGATATACATTTTTTATTTAATTTCAATCACTACATTTCATGAGGTTAACTTTTTATATATTAATAAAATATATTTAATTTCTTAATATAGCAGTTGTATTAGCCGATGATTTCTATGGATTCAATTCAATTTAATATAAAATTACCCCAATTAGAGTTCATTCTAACCATATTTAAAAGTAACAATTATCTCAATTATACCTAAAAAATATTGAAATAACTGATGAATTTTGATCGTGTTTTATGAAAGCCATTTACATGAGTTATGAATTTATATATATATTTATTTTTGAAAAAAATGTATCGATGTTTTATTAAACTAAAGTTTCTATATTTGTTTATATATTTTGTGTGTGCTTATTTTTAAAAAATAACATATTTTAATGGTAATTAATACCAAGATAAATTACCAATAGTTAAGGGATGAATTATTTTAAATGGATCATGTAGGAATTGAATATAATTTTGAGATTTAACCAAAATACATCAATATCATACCTCCCATAACCCATGGGGATATAAAAGGTTTGCAATTTAATAAATAAAAAATATAGTGGAAAATAATAATCAAATACAATAAGAAATATTTAATTCCCCATCCTCAGAAGCCCAAATCTAGTGCATTATATTAATAAATAGTAATAATTACATGGAATAAAATAATGAATGACTGATCTGTAAGAAACCATTTTTCCCTATAAAAGACTTTGGAATATTCTTGTTGTTGTTCCAGAGCAGTGCCTTCAGACGGGGTGCGATTCCATGCCCTAGTGTGGCCGGAATTAAATTTTCAGTGAGTTCACATTGTGCACGCCAAATAAATGGGATAAATCCTAAGCTATGATCTGGATCAATAATCTGAGTGTACTGATGGGGCTGAAATGGGGTTGTTTACGCTAGTAACGACATAAAACATGTCGGCATGGGACTTTGGGACCCCTCGCCCTTTACCGGAACGTTAAACTGAAAAATAAAATAATTAATTTAATTCGTTTAATGGTTAAACTCAAGTGTCTCTTAAACCGTAGCTCGGATGGGAAAATATAGGGTGTCGTTGAGTCTAGAATGTCCCTTTTACCCTAGGAGGGGTACAACATCCGCTGGCGCGGCCCTTCTAGGAAAAATGCCACCAGGGGCATTTTTGTAATTAGGTGGTCTCAGGCGTTGAGATTAATAACTTTTGAATGGGGCCTCAGATTAAAATTTCAACACTGCTATTGTGCTCGGGAGGTGGTGTTTTCCCTAGGTGAGACTTAATCTCGACCCCGCTGGAAGTTTGGGTTCGGGCAGACGGGCGAGTGGTTATGTGTGTTTTCTATTTAAACACTTAACTCCCCTCACCCACTCACCCATGTTGTTATTCCCTAGAACAAGGAGATCCCATTGAAGGGGGAACTCCATCCTCTCCTCCACCTCTCCAGCGAGCTGCGGCAGCTCGGGAGGATCATCGGTGAAGCGTCGGGCTATGCCCCTGCAGTAGGATCATGCGTTTTTAATTTTAAACTCCCGCACCTTCATTGTACCCATTTATATTCGAAAAATTATTATTTTTGTCTATAAAATCCATTATTTGTGTACATCCTGATTTTATCTTCCCAACAGACTTTTCTGATCAAAAATCCATGTCTCGATGAGGATGGGGTAGTTCATTGATGTTTTCGGTGGTTTTGGAGTTGTTCCTGCCGGATTTGAGGGTTCCAGTGCCGGTAGGCGGTGACTTCAGGCGGTTCGTAGGAGCGGCGTGTAGTGGTCTGACTTCAGTGGCCTCTGGTGGTGCTCCAGGCAGGCGGCAGGGGGCTCCTCTGTGCGATGGCGAGCGGTCACCAGCAGGGGGCGCTCCGCGGCGCGGACCGGAGACTGGGGACGCGCCTCGTGACCCTGTAGCCAGATTGAGACCAGCCTTTGGCAGATCTCCACGTGGAAGAAGTGACCGCACTCGAGGCCGGTCGATGGAACCCTGGACCGCGGGACCAAGGCCGGTGCGCACGACCAAATTGCGGGCCAGCCTAGGAGAGGCGGACCGGCCGGCCCAGGCCGGTCCGGCCCAAGGGGCTCTGCCCCCTCGACTCGGATGCCCGTAATTTCTGCTACAGGTGTCCGTTTTGCGTTCCCTCTACGGAGACACATTCCTTATGTTGAGGAAAACTTTTTGAAATGTATTCGGGGGTTTTTAACTCCTGAAATGGGGGGCCTATGTGTGTGACATGCCTTTAAGAGGATTGGGGTTTTTCCGGGGGTTTTTGTTTGGGGAGGCGCGGACACATCCGATGTCGTTTTTGAGCACCGTCAGTGGAATTGCGACCCTGGAGTCAAAAAGGATATTGCCAATTGGTTTTGGGTGTTGAAACTAGAGTTGAAGCATGAGCCCCATGATCCATCTTTTAAGCTGTGAGTAGAGTTTTGTAACAATTTCATCGGACATCCGTTCGGGGCGTGCGGGCAGTCAATTTGGGTGTTTTTCCGAGGGAATTGCATTAGCGCAATCTACCCACTTTATTTCCGCACGGTGGTGCGGGTCCCATAATTGTCGTTTAGGGAGTTGGCGATGATTTCCATCATTATCAATGGATGTCCATTTTGGACATGTGAATAATCCATCTTGTGTAAATTTCTGAGAGGATCACAACGGTGCGATCCGTTGGCAGTGCTTTATTACCGGGATGTCTGTCCCACGTAGCACCTCTCATGTTTGGTATTTTTGAAAGCATATTTTTATCTGGATATCCATTCCACTCAAGTGAGTAGTTCTTTTTGATGTGACTTTCTGAGGATATCACAATGGTGCGATGCACCCGACCGTTTTCGGGGCTGAGGCTCGGGACAACGGGATGCCATTCAAGCGTAAAGCAGTGTAGGATGAATTTTCGGTCGGATATCCATTTGATGAAAGTAAATAGTATATCTTTTATATTTTTTCATGAGGACTACAATGGGGTAATTTGTACAAGTGATCAGATCTTCTTACATGATCTTACTAAATGTTGAATTATGAAGGGTGCTCCGGTGGCAGTTCTTCTTGCTGTGTTCGGAAGAGAACCCTTGGCGTGTGGTCACATTCACTCATGTGTCAGTGATGTAAATGTTTGAAGAGATGTAGTTGGTCATTCCAGGGATAATGAGGTGGTAAATTGGAGTTGTTACATTTATACCCTTATCATTGACATTGGGTATTGTGTGCACGATAGCCTTTGCGCGGGAAACGTGGTATACTATGGGAGTATACAGGAACGCTTGGAGGTACATGTGGTTGTTTGTACCTGATAACGTTTGTGCGCTTGGTTGGAGTTGAGATGGGTCCACACATTGTGTGTGCCCCATGTGCATGTCGTGTTCTGCATTATGTAACCCTGACCTCTCACGACATAGAGGGTCCCGTAGTTCTCTTTTGTTGACTAGAAGGGATGTGTTTTCCCCTATTTCTGTTCTCAATTGTTGACCAACAGGGTTGAGTTTTCCTTGGTTCTGGTATCGTTTGTAGACCCGAATGGTTAATAATACCCCTATTTTTGATCTTGTTTATTGGCTAGCATGGTTGAGTTTCCCCTAGTCCTATTCAAGATGGTTTCGACCAGTAGGTTTTAGTGGTTTCTCCTGGTTCTGTTCTCAATGGTTTGGCAACAGAGTTGCTTCATGTTCCCTGGTACATTTCTTTTTGATTCATTGTGACCAACACATTATGCAGGCACCGATCCTCTACCTAATAGGTTGTTTCCAGCAGGGTTGGCCAAGAGTTTGTTTCTAGTAGGGCTGCCAGGTGGTTGTTTCCAGCAGGGATGGCCAGGAGGTTGTTTCCAACAGGGCGGGCCAGAGCGGAACCATCCAGCAGGGATAGACAGTGAGTTACCATCAAGTATATATGGCTAGTACAATGGTGTTCACTGAGAATAACCATCTATAACGGATGGATAGAGTGGTTCTGGTTTTACCTTCAGCGGTGGTAGGAAGTGGTCCCCGATAATGGGTTTACCTCATGTTGGGTTGTGAAGTGGTCCATGATGACGGTTCAGAGCTTCCCTCCAGTTGAGTAACCTTTTATGTGACTGGGCATTTCGACTCATAGATGAATTAAACTGGGTATACCTCCAGTGGATTACACTTTTATGGGGCTGGGCAGTGTGGCACCCATCAACTTTTGCTGGGTCTCCCTCCAGTGGGAACCCGTCGACTTCCAGGAATTACCCTCCAGCGCGGCTGGGCAGGGGTTCGCCTGTCGACATTGAGGATACATCTTGATAGTGAGGTAGTGATGAGGTGTGGTTTGATGTTCCCCCAAAACTCTCAGTACGATGGGTGCTTTCCCCACCAAGACACATCCATGTGACGTGACCTAAAACCGTGCGGGTGAGTCAGTGCCGCCCAAAGTGGATAGTGTCATGGTGTGGTGATTTGAGCCCCTTTACTTGTAGTTCGGGGCAGACGTGTGGGATGTTGTGAATAAATGATGTTTACTTTTTTGGACTGTTGTCTACTCACTTTTTTGTGCTGAGCTACTGGACAGATGTCTCGTTAAAACCTTGTTAAGGTTTCTTGACAGAGCATATATATGTGTGTATACCTAGTTCCAGTACCCACTTCATGGGCATGGTTACTCTCCCTCCAGGAAGGAGAAGACATGTGAGTTATGCCACTTTCTTTTGATGTATAGATTCTCATGGTTGGACAAGTCTTATCTCCTATTATAGGTAGCGATGACTCGACGAGAAGTTCATCTTCTCACCATTTCCAGCTCCTCATGTCAGGATGAGTCTGCGTCCTTTCTCTTATTGTGTTGAGCTTGAATCTCTACTATTACTCTACTGCACTCTTTACTGTACTCTCTACTACACTCTCTGTTTTACTCCTTTACTATTCCCTGTTTGATATACTGCTCACCCTTTGGTACATCCTGTGTTGCTCCCTCGAGCCTTCGGGGTATCCTACTGAGTATTTTTATGCTCACCCCTACTTGGTATTTGCCCGCACATGGTGTGCCCTTGTATACAACAGACATGTTGGTCGTGACATCATCAGATCTTAAGAGTTTGGGAGATTGGACTACGTATGGTGGTCGTAGTTTGGATCGAGGTGGGGGACTCTTCCAACTATTTTATTTTTGTTACCTGTTCCCAGGTTATGGAACTTTTCTAGTAGGGCACGTGTTTTTACCGTTTTCATTTCAGTTTACCTTTGACTTTTAATTTTTACTGTTTAGAGGTTGATGCACTTTTTTGGTTGTTAATAGCAGTTGGAACATTACTTTTCATTTTTACTCTGGACTTCTGCATTGATTGGGCTTCGTGTGTGTGTATAAGTATTTTGGCAAAGGGATCCCCTAGTTGTTTGGCCTTCGGTGATGGTCTCCATTATCATCCCAAGTAAGTAATGAATAATAGATATTTTTATCTATGTCTATTAATGATTTTGATATTGTTTTAGATGGTTAAAATGAAAATAAATACAATCTTATGCATGGAATACACGAATATTCTTAAAAGATTGTTTTACTGCCTTTTAATGGAAAAACCTTTTTAAATATATCTTTTGACAATTTTATAAGCTATGTTTGTCAAAATAAACATATTATTTATTATTGGGACATCAAAATTTACATTGTGTGAATTTTTGGTATTTTTCCGATAATGTTCATTTTTAATGAATAGTGAAAAATGTTGTATTTTAATTCAAAACCTCTTTTTAATCTAATTTATTTATATGATTAGATTATCTTTTGAATTGGTTTTGAAGTGAAATTAGAATATATTTTTACCATTTTATCCAATGGTGGTCATTGGAATCAATTTCACTTTGAAATTGGACTTAAACTAGTGACAATCATTTGATACTTATTGTTCCATAAAATCACGCTATTTGTCATGACAGTGGGAATTAGTTATTAAATTAATTAATGCAACTTACATGTTTTTAATTTTTTAAAATAGGCATCATTTTTGAATTTGGAATGTCAAATATAGCTTAGGGTGATGTTTTGGTATCTTTCTGAAAAACTTCAATTTTTGATGAATAGTGAAACCACTAAGTGGTAGTTAATGAAACTGATTTTTCCTTTAAATAAAACTCTGCCACTTCTATGATTTGATTTTAAAAAATCTGACATAAATGGTTGTCATTAAGAAGTAAAATGTGGTTCAATGATATTAGAATAATTTTTTGTTGAATAGTAACTTTTAAGTTCTTAATCGCGATTAGTGGTAATTAGTGTAGTTTATGGTAAAAATAATGTTTTAATAATATGAGATGAGCTTGAAACATGTCCTACAATTATTTGATGTGTCATGGCCGACCATGAAAATCCATGGGTCAACTTGGGGACCCCATGGAGCCACTTTTGTTGGGAAAAGACATAAATTACTTTTTATTTAATGTTGAAGTAAAAATGACATAAACAAGAGATGTTTTACTAAAACAATTGTTACATGGGGTTATACAAGTCATAGTTTTGATTATAAATAGTAATTGGAATGGTAAAAAGATTTCCTACATCATAGTATTTTTTTTATAATTTTTATACATTAAATAAATTAAATTATTTATGACATCATGATGATGCAGCGATTACCTCATTAATAAAGGATTTAAATAAAATGGAAAGATAATGTAATATATATGCCCTACACATGTCCAAAACCTATTGTATGAGTGGATTTAGAACCCTTATCACCTTATCCTCGAATTATATCAATGTGGGACCTCTTAAATCCGAATACCATTTTAAAATAAAGTGACTTTTTTTACTTTCCAAAAGTGCCCCTCCTCTCCTCTTATAAAAGGCCCCCACCTCTACCTCCTTACCCACACTCCCAAAGCCTTTGGCTCGGCCAAACCCTGCCAATTTTGTCTCTCCACATCACTCTATTACTACTTGAAGCCTCACTTTGGGCAGAAGTCTTCCCAAGAAAGCCTTTGAGCTCAAACCAAAGGGAGTTACCGGATTTTAATGTAATGTCTTCATTTGAGTCCTTTTGTTTTATTTTGCTTCTCCAACCCCTAAAATATTTTCATTCATTTCTTTTGTAACAAATCCACTATCTTAAATATACTAGTATGTTGTTATAAAAAGTATTCGAGCTACACTTACACACACCTACATCTAATGGTTAAAGGACATACTCTTTCCGTGGATGGTGAATTTATGCCTCCTGAAACGATGATTGTTCAATATTCTTTTAACACCTTCAAAGGTGGCCATTAAAATGTCACTATATTTATATATGACATATAATATGTTTATGTTTTTCTTGAGCTTCTTTATTTTTCATTTTGGGCATAACTTTAAGGTTTCCATTTTGGGTAAACGCGATATCTTCATTTAAGGAAGTGCGGACTACCGCCCCCTCAAAGTGATTTGATTTGTTAAATAACATATGTGGGACGTATAAAGGATGGAACTGTGATATTATATATGTTATTATAATGGAATTATAATATACCTCTATATCATTATGATTCCATTCTATAAAATACGAAATAGAAATGAAAGTAGTGTCCATGCGTACGTACGGCTTACCGTCTCCATGAGCGGTGCATTTCATTTCTTACCTCTAAATGATTATGTAATATTATAAATGCATGCTTGTACTGGATATATATGACATATATGATATCTACATCATGAATACCATTCTGGATATAATGGATACATGAACAACTTGTAATTATAAAGGGATTATTTTTTACTCAAGTACCAATGATCGTTAAAACGACTGCTATTAACTTAAATAATTACATAGTGTTAATGACATGGAAATAAGTGATATAAAAGTAATAATGAAATTGAAAAAGGATATTAAACAAGTACAAATTAACTGAAGTTTATTATTCAGGAGATTAAAGAACGACCGAGTCAAGTCGGACCCGAGGTATGGGACTTCGTCTCAATCTCCTTTCATTGAGGCATATTTTGTTTTATACACAACCTTCTTTTATACGGTGTATAAAACCCTTTGACTTTTATGTTTATTCAGAAGGAATATTTTTTATACTAAGCTTTTACAAAATTAAAAATTGGAATGTTTTGTCGTACGTATGTGGCGACAATGACTTCTCCGTCGCCGTGACCATTATTTGAGTTTTGGCTTCCTCTACAAGCCATACCTTTTTTTAAAGAAAAATAAATACCATGTTTTACTTTTCTTTTATTTTGGTATTGAAAATGGTTTTTATAATGTTTTTATATCAATGTGTTGTATTGATATCTTGTGATTGAAAGGTGGAAATGTTATGTTTCCTTTATGCATGTTTTATGTGATACGATTATGTTGAGGTTCTTGGGCAATATTATGAAGACGGGTGGTTCTGTGATAGAATAAGGGCGGGTGAGCTCGATATAGCTCTTCAATGTATTGGGTAACGCGAAGGAGTGAAACATTAAGGTTTCTCTGAAGAGATTTAGGGAATATACTCTGATGGGTATTCCAAACGTAACCAAGAGGGTTACTCCCAACGTAAGAATGTTATGAATGCCTCAAGTAACCTTTATATCATTCGATTTCTATTATTTATTCATGATTTGATGAGGTATGTTAAAGTGCTTATGTTTTGTGGGTAAAGTAGGATTTCATTCTTATGTATATATGTACCCATGTTTCCTTTCCATTTTTTTATATCCCTTACAGAGCTTTTTATGATCATACCATGTTTTTTTGAAATGTTTTTCACAATTCAAGGGAAAGGTACATGATATGATGATAGTGTCAAGGAAGTGTCAAGAAAGAATCCATGTTTTATTTTAAATATGTTTCCATTGATGGGAAAGAATAATACTATCTTTATGTAACCACTTTGTTTATATGTGGAATGTAATTCAAGTTTTATGATGTAATTCACTAAAACTCTAAACCCAAAAAGATCCTCAATGTGTAATCTTTTAATTACTCAAGATTAAGTAAGGTTTAAGGTTGGGGCCTTATAGTTGGTATCAAAGGTCGGTTTAGATAACTTTAGGAGTTAGAATTCTATTAAATTATTATCCAATAATATTTTTTTATGGTCAAATTGAAGTAATATTGAATTTGAAGATTACCGTGTTGCTTCATCTAAGACATGTTTGTTCAGAATGGTTTTCCGTAGAGGAAATAGGGAAGCAGTGCTAGGAAGGCATGCAGAAGGAAATAACCTTCTGAATTATAATCCTGAGATGGTCGGAATTGGAACTGAACAGTTTGTTGCAGTAATGGAGCAGTTGACTCAAGCGATAAATGGTGGTGGTATCCATGCACGAGACAAGCTAGATCAGCCGTAGAGGAATATGTCAGTGGTGGAACATTTCATGAGAAAACATCCCCCATCATTCAGAGGATCATCTGACCCTATGCTAGCTGAAGGGTGGATTAAAGCACTGTATAAGATTTTCGATGTCATGGGGTGTTTAGACAATCAAAAGGGTAGTCTTTCTATTTACCATTTGAAGGGTGAGGCAGATCAGTGGTGGTCTATGGTTAAAAATATCAGGGACGCCGATGAGATTGATGCTCTTGACTGGGATGAATTCAAAGGTATGTTTCTGGAGAAGTATTTTCCTAAGGCTGTTCGACTTAGGATGGAAAAAAAATTCTTGGAATTGAGGCAAGAGGAAGACTCAGTGTGTAACGCCCCGACCCCAGTTACCCAGAGTCGGTGCATTAATTACATAACATTGGCATGATCATGAGAAAGATCAAGTCTCGATAGACCGATTAGTTTAGTAGCCTTGGAATAACTAGATACATCCATAAATTTTTACGTTACATCATAAAAAAACATCTTGTCTTCATATCCCCACATACTATCCCTGCAGGTCATTCATAAATTACTTTTTCATAATCCTGGAAAAAAAAACATTGAAAGGGGTGAGCTCGGATGCTCAGTAAGGATAACATTATAGCAGAAGCTTTCATAAATAAGCATAAACACTTAAGGCAATTTATAACTAAAACAAAAGCCTTTTAAACTTGAACTTCAGCATAAAATGGCAAAGGTAAAATGAAATAATGCCATTTACTTACTCACATGGGTATTCTACTAGTCGAATGATCACATGAAATATCAATAACCACTTTCATAATGATGGAATGCATAATACCATACTATCATAACCACATAGCCAAGGCCTCGTGCCAAGACTACAAATAAGATTTTGCCAAGGCCATGTGCCAAGACACTAGTTTTTCTCATGAGACCTACCGATGCATCGAGGAGCTATAGCGGGCTCCACCCGTCACTTATTAAGTCCAATGCATTCCTCATATGAATAGGTTTAAGCATAAAATAAACATTCGTATTAAAACTAGCATACGAAATGTCAATACTTTAACCACAAACCATGAATGGTATAAAAATAGAACATCCACAGTCAAACATAACTCATTTGATACAATATGGAAGATTGTATTGTATCACATTAACCACAATCACGAATAATGAAGGATGTTGACATAGATGAAAATAATCATCAAAACTATTTGAGGGAAATATCCCCCTTTTCTTGAAATCATTTAAAAGTCACACTATTTGTCAAAAAGCCATTTAAAAATAGATTTTTGAATCAAAGTGTCCCATACCACTTTGAAACTTTTAAAAGGAGTTTTAATTTTAAAACTTTAATGTCCATATAAATAAATCCTTAAAACCATTTTTTAAAACATGGACATTAATGAGCAAGATTTAGAACAATAAGTCTTTAAAACATTTTAAAATGGTATTTTTGTTAGAGATTCTAACCAAAAGAGAGACACTTGAGTACAAATAATTGAGGTAATCAAAACTTTGTAATATCATGAGAATAAAGGGATTCATGATATACAATGTCAAAGTACATTATATACACCACATAAAAGTGATTTGGTGTATATCATCAAAGAAGTCTCAATGGAATGTAAATTGAGATGAAATCTCTCATAAAGGTTGTATCCTTAGGTTAAGGATAAATCAACGACATAATTATGTGTGACAACTATAAATACACTAAATATTATTGGATATTCAGTGTAAATCAATCAAAGGATATTCAAACATATTCTTGTAAAAACAATACCAACGAATTGGATGTTTAACTCAACAAATGGAGAATGAGTTAAAATTACTCTTATCAAATTCATATCAATGAATTGAGAATTATCAATGGAGTGATTATGTGTATAAAACTTATATCCACAGGAAGGGGAGTGGAAATTATGACATAATCAAATGAATAGTGATTCCACACATAATCTTGGGGTAATATAATCAATGAAATATGCGTAAAGCCAAATGAGTGGAAATTGAAATCTCAAATTCCCTTATCGATTAGGTAACTTTCGAAACATACACCCATGAAAGAAGTATCATACCATGATGATGTAAATACCCATAAATTAAAGTATATTACACAATGAATACAATCATGGGCAGTACACATACACCACATGCAATAATTAAGTGGTGAACAATAGAATTCTCACGAAATTAAAAGTGAGATTAGAAAATCCCTTACATTGTAATTTTTCCTTGGTCGATGGTAGGTTTACCTCCTGTATAATGGTGAAATAATTGTTATTGAATAATAAAAGAATCATTTACTTTAATATGATATCATATATGATCTTTTATCATTGATTTTTTTATAATATCTTAGAATTATCGTCGTTTCGGGTGTTAACTTACTCATTTTCTATATATGTTTTGTTACATAAGTCATGTTTGTTGTATCTTATTCATATCCAGAATGATATCAAGTCCTTAAACATCATTTTTAAATCATTAAATGATAATTATACTTGAATGGAAACGATGGAGAATGAATCTCATCGCGTTCGTGGAGACGGTAGTCCGTACGTACGCACGAACGCTACTTCCATTTAATTTTTTATTTTAAAAGAATCGAATCCAAATGATACATAGGTATATTACTATTCCAGTATAATATAATATTTTATATATGTTAATTAAGTTAATTAACACCATCCTTTATACGTTCCATGTGTGGTATGAACGAGTCATATCATTTTAAGGGGGCGGTAGTCCGCACTTCCTCAAATGAAATTATCGTATGTATATACAACATGAAACGAATAATGGTATGAAATAAAATTGAATTACAGAAGCTTATATATAAAATATATATCATTAATATCATATTTAATTACAGTTCCATCATAATGGCCACCATGAGAGGCAGTAAGATGTATTTGAACAATCATCGTTTCGTGAGGCGTTAGTTTTCCATCCACAGAAACATTATGTTCATCATCCATTAGATGGAGTTGTGTGTATGTGTAGTTTTAATCCTTCTTATAACAACATCCTAGTATATTGAGGATACTGGTGTTGTTACAAAAGAAAGGAAATAAAAAGATTTTGGGGGTTGAAGAAGAAAAATAAATGAAAATAATTTAAGAGAAATCGTTACCTTTAATTTAGGTAACTCACTTTGGTTGGAACCAAAGGACTTGTTGAAATGCTTTCTGCCTAAGGGGAAGCTTCAAGGAGGAGGAGAGGGATGTGGGGAGCTTAGTTTGGCAGAGATTGGACGAGCCAAGTGGCTTGAGAGGTGTGAGGAATGAGTAGAAGTGGTCTCCTATTATAAGGGAGAGGAGGGGCTCTTTAGGAAAGAGTGAAAGTATTACTTTATAATATAATTATTTTCTGTTTATAATGGTCCAAAAATCATTGAGGTAGAAGATAAGATGACTCATATTCTAAATAACATCAACCAATAAGAATTGGACAGGTTTTAGATAATATTGTAATCATTATAATATTATTTATTTCAATGATTTATTAATGAGGTAAACATTGCATCATTATTGTGTCATTAATAATTTAAATTATTTGATGTCTAAAAATTATAAAAAAAATATCATTATGTAGGAAATCGTTTTATCTTTCTAATGAATATTTATAATCGAAAATAAAACATGTATAACCCTATGTAAAAATTGTTCTTCTAAAAGATGTAAGCTTATGCCATTTTTATTTTTATTTTAACTTTATTAATATAATGTGTCCCTACCACATACAAGTGGCTCCAAGGGGTCCCCAAATTGACCCAAGGATGCCCATGGTCGGTTATGTGTCCACCAATAAGTTTAGGACACGTTTTAGGGTAATTTTGTATTATTATAATATTATTTTTTAACCCTTATTTACCGGATTTACCCTTTAACCATGGTAAATAAAATATTTACCACAGTAACTATTCAAAATGTCTAAAAATAAAAGTTACCTATTAAAAAAATTTGAACATCCTGATTCCAAATATGGAATCCATTTTCCTAAATTCAAAACACAGAAGTGGCAGAAATTAATTTAAAATTAATTCCCGCTGTTAAAACAAAAAGCGTGTTTTTAAGAGATAATAACTATAAAAAGATTGACACTTGTTTATGTTCGGTTTAATTGTAAAATTATGTCAAATGACCAATATTATATTAAATGGTAAAAATATATTCTAAATATACTTTAAAACCACTCAAATTAACAATTTATCACTATTAATTATTTTGATTAAAAAAGTTGTTTTTAATTAAAATTTAGTAATTTTCACTATTCATCAAAATATAAAAGTTATCCGAAAAGTACAAAAATTTTACCCTAGGCTAATTTAAATATTCCGAATCCAAAAATGAAGTCCATTTTGAAATATAAAATATATATGATTTCAAAAAGTAGGTATTACTATTCACAACGGCTAGTTTGATCGGTTGTGGTGTGTGTTAAAACTCGAAGTTGCGTACAACACACGCTACTGTTTTATTCAAAGGAAAGCGTACCGTGGAAGCTTGGGATGTTTTATTTTAAATTTTTTAATGTCCCCATTTAGTCAAAAAGTTTAAAATAATTTATTTAAAAAGGTTCACTATTAAAAGTTGGTAAAACTACAATACTGAAGATGAATTTGTTCTTACATTATGTCTAAAAAACTCATAATATGGATTCTAAAATTATAAGGATTATATAAAGTTTAAAATTTAGTTAATACTATTCATAACTTTTTTTTTTGAACGGCTTGTTTGGTGAGTCATGGTGCGCTTGAACTCGGTGTTGCGTGTAGTGCATGTTATTGAATTATTTTGAAGAAATAACACACTATGAAATCTTGGGGTGTTACATTCTCCCCTCCTTCAATAAATTGCGTCCTCGCAATTTGAAATTTTTCTTCGAAAATAAAAGGTTGAAAATAGAAAATATATTTGTGGGAAAACCCACATCGGAAATTGGTTTACTAAAATTTAGTCTTAATATGAGGAAAAGAGAAATGAAAGGGTCACCACCAAATTATTATCTCGATTAGGAGAACATTGGTGGCAATTAGAGACATATAATTGGAGGAAAAACGTAAATATTTATAGGTAGTGGTTGAGGTCATCAATCACAAACAAGTATAAAATTGAGGTCCTTAAACTCATCAATCTATGATGATTTGAAGTACCATCGGTTCAACAAAATATAGGGTATTGGGATCACACATTTTTGACATTTCAAAATATCTTAGTTGAAATCCCACATCGAAAAATGAATTAATGAGGACTCTATTTAAAATAAAGAGTGGAAAGTATGAAGATTACCGAAAATAACACATACTAGGGTTCCATGTAGGAAAATATGGATATGGAGGAGAAATCTAACCATCAATTATCTGATGGAGAGTGGTAGAGAACATGGCTATGAAAAGGCCAACAATCCCAAAGCCATAAATTAGTGATGATTTAAGGTACCATCTAGGACAACATTTTTTTTAAAGTTAAATTACATAAGGAAGAGGAATTAATTTATGATATTGACTAAGAACATTATGAGATATACTTAAATTTTAAGTAGATTTTCATTCTTTAATAAATTTCCACCACTAACTCAATTTTTTTTAAACGATGAGTATTCAAGAAGACTTGGTCACACTGGAATAGCTAGAATAAACTTCTATAGAATCACATGATCCATGCAGGATAAACCATATATTTACATTGTCTTTGAAGATTAATCAAAACCAAAATGGTTAGTGAATGATCTAATGATCCCCCAAAAGGATATTCATTGAGATAAATATGTACTAATCTTAATTTCTAAAATTAAACCAACAATACCCCAAAGTTAAATAGATATCATTCAATAACCAATTGTCCTTAAAATCCTTTAATATAATCCAAACTAATATTGAAACCCAAAACATAGAAGAATTTGATTATGTAGTCTCCCATGTTACATTGTATCTCCAAATTACATCAAATACTCTTAAAGTCACATACTTAAAAGTAATCAACATCATCACATATTCTCTGTTATAGGTTAATCATTTCTATAAATAACCCAAATCACTATAAATCAACAATAAAAATGTAGATAAAAATCCACCATTACTCTACAAATGAAACCTCATTGTATTCAATTTTCCTTGGGCATATAGTGTTCCTAACAAAACGAACATCTTCCAAAATAACATTTATCACTTAATCACCAAATCATTTTCCAATACCAAGGGTATTCATTTGATAAGACATAAGAACCCAAATCATCTTATTATTGATCAATAAAATCATTTAACAAAAAAAAAATAGTCACACTAACCAGGGACTTCACGTAGTCCAGTGGTAGGCGATAAATCCCAATCGCACTTTGGTTGTGGGTTCGATTCCCACAGCTTTGTCCGACGCGATGGGTTGTCACACAGTCTACGTGTTGTCCTTTTTAAAAAACTATATTTTATAATATTACCAAAATGAGATAAATTCCTCAAAATAACATAATTTAATCACAAATGTTATATCATACTTTGTATTTTCATCCCAAATTATAATAACTTATCATTTTCTCAAACCCCAATGATCATATAAAACCAAATGGTTATTTATACCTATATCCACAAGAGAAGAGACAATTCTTCCTCAAATATCATTCTCACATGGCAAACTGCGGGGTTACAAATATAAGAGAAAATTATTCCAAGGTAAACCCATCAACAAGGAGTGCTAATACTCTTTAAATTTTTCTCCAACCATTTATTTCCACATAGCTTCTTCTTTGAGCAAGAAAATATCCTATAAAATAGGACATTCACTCGGGTAATGGCCAGGTCCCCTACATTTACGACAAATGACTGTAAATGGACTCTTGGGACCATTTTTATCTTCTTCCATAGTACTCTTCATTTTTCTTCGGCAATTCTTCACTTTATGTCCTTCCTTCCCGCACGTAAAACATTTCGTTGTCCCATTGAGACACTTTCATGGGTGTCTCTTTCCACAATTCCTGCATGATGAAAATTGAGGTTTCTTTTCTCCATGGTCTCCATTGCTGGAGATCTTATCATTTATCACCTTTCTCTTCCTTGTTGAGTCTGGGAGTTGGTTAATATATATGTTGTTGATCATATTTTTGGAAAACTGATTTGGCATAAAGACGATATCTTTTACGCCTATCAACATTCCATTTTGTTGCTCATTGCCACCACTGTTCCCAACTTGTACATCATTCTCAAAGTCACTATGACTTCCTTGGAATCCAGCCATTGACTAAAACCAGAAAGCATTGTGTGAGTAATAGTAGTCGTAAAATCATTTAGAGATTAAAATGTCACCATATTCTCAATTTGAAACATATTAGGATTAACCAAGGTCATTTACTCTCATCTTATGTATATATTACTTAAATCGGTTTGTAAAGAAAATGTAAATTATCCTAAGCATATCCCCCGGGAGTGTCGTAACCAAGAGTGCAGCAAGGCCCGTTGTCGTGCACCAGTTCCCGTTCGAGTCTAGCTCAAAGCGGTGTTTTCGGGTTTTACCCCTAGGTACATCTGTGCCAGAGCCGCCTCTACCTGCTCGTATCCAGACAGGGATGTATTGCTCGGAAAACTCACAAAATCTCTACAATACCAAAATTCTAGGAAGTTCTTTTATACTAATACTCAAATTTCATCTTAGTTCTACGTGCTCTAATCAGAGTTTATCTAAATCTAGCTACCAAGGTTTGTACTAAACTTCCTCTGATACCAACTGTAACGCCCGACCCCAGTTACCCAGAGTCGGTGCATTAATTACATAACATTGGCATGATCATGAGAAAGATCAAGTCTCGAAAGACCGATTAGTTTAGTAGCCTTGGAATAACTAGATACATCCATAAATTTTTACATTACATCATAAAAAAAACATCTTGTCTTCATATCCCCTCATACTATCCCTGCAGGTCATTCATAAATTACTTCTTCATAATCCTGGAAAAAAAAATAAAACATTGAAAGGGGTGAGCTCGGATGCTCAGTAAGGATAACATTATAGCAGAATCTTTCATAAATAAGCATAAACACTTAAGGCAATTTATAACTAAAACAAAAGCCTTTTAAACTTGAACTTCAGCATAAAATGGCAAAGGTAAAATGAAATAATGCCATTTACTTACGCACATGGATATTCTACTAGTCGAATGATCACATGCAATATCAATAACCACTTTCATAATGATTGAATGCATAATACCAGACTATCATAACCACATAGCCAAGGCCTCGTGCCAAGACTACAAATAAGATTTTGCCAAGGCCTTGTGCCAAGACACTAGTTTGTCTCATGAGACCTACCGATGCATCGAGGAGCTATAGCGGGCTCCACCCGTCACTTATTAAGTCCAATGCATTCCTCATATGAATAGGTTTAAGCATAAAATAAATATTCGTATTAAAACTAGCATACGAAATGTCAATACTTTAACCACAAACCATGAATGGTATAAAAATAGAACATCCACAGTCAAACATAACTCATTTGATACAATATAGAAGATTTTATTGTATCACATTAACCACAATCATGAATAATGAAGGATGTTGACATAGATGAAAATAATCATCAAAACTATTTGAGGGAAATATCCCCCTTTTCTTGAAATCATTTAAAAGTCACACTATTTGTCAAAAAGCCATTTAAAAATAGATTTTTGAATCAAAGTGTCCCATACCACTTTGAAACTTTTAAAAGGAGTTTTAATTTTAAAACTTTAATGTCCATATAAATAAATCCTTAAAACCATTTTTTAAAACATGGACATTAATGAGAAAGATTTAGAACAATAAGTCTTTAAAACATTTTAAAATGGTATTTTTGCTAGAGATTCTAACCAAAAGAGAGACACTTGAGTACAAATAATTGAGGTAATCAAAACTTTGTAATATCATGAGAATAAAGGGATTCATGATATACAATGTCAAAGTACATTATATACACCACATAAAAGTGATTTGGTGTATATCATCAAAGAAGTCTCAATGGAATGTAAATTGAGATGAAATCTCTCATAAAGGTTGTATCCTTAGGTTAAGGATAAATCAACGACATAATTATGTGTGAAAACTATAAATACACTAAATATGATTGGATATTCAGTGTAAATCAATCAAAGGATATTCACACATATTCTTGTAAAAACAATACCAACGAATTGGATGTTTAACTCAACAAATGGAGAATGAGTTAAAATTACTCTTATCAAATTCATATCAATGAATTGAGAATTATCAATGGAGTGATTATGTGTATAAAACTTATATCCACAGGAAGGGGAGTGGAAATTATGACATAATCAAATGAATAGTGATTCCACACATAATCTTGGGGTAATATAATCAATGAAATATGCGTAAAGCCAAATGAGTGGAAATCGAAATCTCAAATTCCCTTATCGATTAGGTAACTTTCGAAACATACACCCATGAAAGAAGTATCATACCATGATGATGTAAATACCCATAAATTAAAGTATATTACACAATGAATACAATCATGGGCAGTACACATACACCACATGCAATAATTAAGTGGTGAACAATAGAATTCTCACGAAATTAAAAGTGAGATTAGAAAATCCCTTACATTGTACTTTTTCCTTGGTCGATGGTAGGTTTACCTCCTGTATAATGGTGAAATAATTGTTATTGAATAATAAAAGAATCATTTACTTTAATATGATATCATATATGATCTTTTATCATTGATTTGTTAATAATATCTTAGAATTATCGTCGTTTCGGGTGTTAACTTACTCATTTTCTTTATATGTTTTGTTACATAAGTCATGTTTGTTGTATCTTATTCATATCCAGAATGATATCAAGTCCTTAAACATCATTTTTAAATCATTAAATGATAATTATACTTGAATGGATACGATGGAGAATGAATCTCATCGCGTTCGTGGAGACAGTAGTCCGTACGTACGCACGAACGCTACTTCCATTTAATTTTTTATTTTAAAAGAATCGAATCCAAATGATACATAGGTATATTACTATTCCAGTATAATATAATATTTTATATATGTTAATTAAGTTCATTAACACCATCCTTTATACGTTCCATGTGTGGTATGAACGAGTCATATCATTTTAAGGGGGCGGTAGTCCGCACTTCCTCAAATGAAATTATCGTATGTATATACAACATGAAACGAATAATGGTATGAAATAAAATGGAATTACAGAAGCTTATATATAAAATATATATCATTAATATCATATTTAATTACAGTGCCATCATAATGGCCACCATGAGAGGCGGTGTGATGTATTTGAACAATCATCGTTTCGTGAGGCGTTAGTTTTCCATCCACAGAAACATTATGTTCATCATCCATTAGATGGAGTTGTGTGTATGTGTAGTTTTAATACTTCTTATAACAACATCCTAGTATATTGAGGATACTGGTGTTGTTACAAAAGAAAGGAAATAAAAAGAGTTTGGGGGTTGAAGAAGCAAAATAAATGAAAATAATTTAAGAGAAATCGTTACCTTTAATTTAGGTAACTCACTTTGGTTGGAACCAAAGGACTTGTTGAAATGCTTTCTGCCTAAGGAGAAGCTTCAAGGAGGAGGAGAGGGATGTGGGGAGCTTAGTTGGGCAGAGTTCGGACGAGCCAAGTGGCTTGAGAGGTGTGAGGAATGAGTAGAAGTGGTCTCCTTTTATAAGGGAGAGGAGGGGATCTTTAAGAAAGAGTGAAAGTATTACTCTATAATATAATTATTTTCGGTTTATAATGGTCCAAAAATCATTGAGGTCGAAGATAAGATAACTCATATTCTAAATAATATCAACCAATAAGAATTGGACAGGTTTTAGATAATATTGTAATCATTATAATATTATTTATTTCAATGATTTATTAATGAGGTAAACATTGCATCATTATTGTGTCATTAATAATTTAAATTATTTGATGTCTAAAAATTATAAATAAAATATAATTATGTAGTAAATCTTTTTAGATTTCTAATGAATATTTATAATCGAAAATACAACATGTATAACCCTATGTAAAAATTGTTCTTCTAAAAGATGTAAGCTTATGCCATTTTTATTTTTATTTTAACTTTATTAATATAATGTGTCCCTACCACATACAAGTGGCTCCAAGGGGTCCCCAAATTGACCCAAGGATGCCCATGGTCGGGTATGTGTCCACCAATAAGGTTAGGACACGTTTTAGGGTAATTTTGTATTATTATAATATTATTTTTTAACCCTTATTTACCGGATTTACCCTTTAACCATGGTAAATAAAATATTTACCACAGTAACTATTCAAAATGTCTAAAAATAAAAGTTACCTATTTACACAATTTGAATATCCTGATTCCAAATATGGAATCCATTTTCCTAAATTCAAAACACAGAAGTGGAAGAAATTAATTTAAAATTAATTCCCGCTGTTAAAACAAAAAGCGTGTTTTTAAGAGATAATAACTATAAAAAGATTGACACTTGTTTATGTTCGGTTTAATTGTAAAATTATGTCCAATGACCAATATTATATTAAATGGTAAAAATATATTCTAAATATACTTTAAAACCACTCAAATTCACAATTTATCACTATTAATTATTTTGATTAAAAAAAGTTGTTTTTAATTAAAATTTAGTAATTTTCACTATTCATCAAAATATAAAAGTTATCCGAAAAGTACCAAAATTTCACCCTAGGCTAATATCAATATTCCGAATCCAAAAATGAAGTCCATTTTGAAATATAAAATATATATGATTTCAAAAAGTAGGTATTACTATTCACAACGGCTAGTTTGATCGGTTGTGGTGTGTGTTAAAACTCGAAGTTGCGTACAACACACGCTACTGTTTTATTCAAAGGAAAGCGTACCGTTGAAGCTTGGGATGTTTTATTTTAAATTTTTTAATGTCCCCATTTAGTCAAAAAGTTTAAAATAATTAATTTAAAAAGGGTTCACTATTAAAAGTTGGTAAAACTACAATACTGAAGATGAATTTGTTCTTACATTATGTCTAAAAAACTCATAATATGGATTCTAAAATTATAAGGATTATATAAAGTTTAAAATTTAGTTAATACTATTCATAACCTTTTTTTTGAACGGCTTGTTTGGTGAGTCATGGTGCACTTGAACTCGGTGTTGCGTGTAGTGCATGTTATTGAATTATTTTGAAAAAATAACACACTATGAAATCTTGGGGTGTTACACAGTGGCTACCTATGAAGAAAGGTTCACTCGATTGTCAAGGTATGCTCCAAATTTTATCCGAGACCTTGATGGTAAAATCAATCGTTTTTACTCCGGATTAAAGCCAAAATATCGAAGTGCATTAGCTTCTCGTGAGTTTAAAAGTTATGAAAAGCTTGTTCGATGTGCTGAGAAGGTGGAAATGGAGTTTGTCGATGGTCAAGTGTTCTATAACAACCAACAGAAGAAGAGACCGAGGTGGCAGGAGAAAGGTAAGAATTCTTCAAAAAAAATTGATGGTAAGAAATCTAAGTTTCCAGTTTGTGATAAATGTGGCAAAAGGCATGCTGGGGAATGTCTTCTGAATTCTGGAAAGTGCTACCAATGTGGTAAGATGGGACATAAGGCTTGTGATTGCCCTGAAAAAGATCAGGGTGATGGTAAGACCAAATTTGATTTACAGTTAGTGAAATGTTATGAGTACAATGATATGGGTCACTATGCAAACGAGTGTCCGACAAAGATCTTGAGTGATGGGAAGAAGTTAGACTACAAGCAGAAAGGGGTGGTGAAATCCTTTGCAACTACTTCAGCAGATGTCGGGCTGTCAAATGAAGTTGTATCAGGTACTTTGTTTGTTTTTTCAGATTATGCTAGTGTGTTGTTTGATTCAGGGTCTACAAATTCTTTCATATCTGAAACCTTTTCTAGTAAAATGGGAATACCATCTCAAGAAATGACTCTTGAACTTCTGGTAAAAACTCCTGGGGGAAATGTTGAGGAAAAAAGAATTTATATGAATCTTTCTATCCTTATTTGTGGAAAGAACCTACTTGAAAACCTTATTGTTCTACCTCTAGTAGAGTTTGATGTTATCCTGGGTATGGATTGGCTCTCTATTTACCATGCTAAGATTGACTGTATAGCTAAAGAAGTTTCTTTTCCGAAATAATTTCAGTTTGTGTACAAGAACGAACCCTTACTGTTGATAACTTATCAAGAGGCCAAGAAACATGTAAAAGATGGAAATGAATGTTAGCTTGCACACATGGTTGAAAACAAGGGAACTGTTCAGATTCATGATGTGCCAGTGGTAAATGAGTATCCTGATGTTTTTCCTGATGAGTTTCCTGGAACAATACCAAACCGGGAAGTTGAGTTTATTGTTGACTTAGTTCCTGATGTTAATCCAATTTCAAAACCCCCTTATCGAATGGCTCAAATTGAACTTTTAGAGTTGAAGGAGCAATTGCAATATTTATTAGAGAAAGGTTTCATTCGACCTATCACATCACCATGGGGAGCTCAGGTTTTATTTGTTAAAAAGAATGATGGTGCAATGAGAATTTTCATTGATTATAGAGCCTTGAATAACATCACTGTTAAGAACAAATATCATTTTCCTCATATCGATGATTTGTTTGATCAGCTCCAGGGAGATCAGTATTTTTCAAAGATTGACTTGAGATCGGGGTACCATCAGCTGAAGGTAAAGGAAGCAGATGTTCCAAAGACCGCGTTTCGTACTAGATATGGCCATTATGAATTTGTAGTAATGCCTTTTGGGCTAACCAATGCACCTGCTGTATTCATGGACTTAATGAATATAATTTTCCACGAGTTCTTGGAAAAGTTTTTGGTGGTTTTCATTGATGATATTTTGGTGTTTTCTAAAAGAAAATAAGAACATTAAATACATTTAAGGGTCATTTTGCAAACCTTGAAAGAAAAGAAATTGTATGGGAAATTCAGAAAGTGTGAGTTTTGTTTGAAACAAATTTCTTTTCTTAGTCATATTGTTTCTAAATATGGGATAACTGTTGATCCTGCAAAAACAAAGGTTGTTGAAGAATGGCCAAGACCCACAAATGTAACTGAGATTCGTAGCTTCCTTGTTTTGAAAGGCTATTACCGATGGTTTGTTAGAAATTTTTCACGGTTATCTAGTCCAATGACTAAGCTAACACGGAAGGGTGTTATGTTTATCTGGACAAAAGAATGTGATGATTGTTTTCAGGAATTGAAAAGAAGATTGGTGAAAGCTCCATTTTTGGCACTACCTTCCAGGAATGGTGAGTTTTTTATCTACAGTGATGCTTCATTGAAAGGACTTGGTTGCTTCCTAATGAAGAATGATCAGGTAATTGCTTATGCTTCACGACAGTTGAAATCTCATGATGTAAATTACCCTACATGTGATTTGGAATTAGCTGCTGTTGTTTTCGCTTTAAAAATTTGGATACATCATTTGTATGGAGTAAAGTGTGAAATATATACTGATCACAAATGTTAAAAGTATATATTCACTCAGAAAGAGTTAAAAATGAGACAGAAGATATGGCTGGAATTAATCAAGGATTATGATTGTACAATTCATTACCAACCAGGAAAAGAAAATAAAGTGGATGATGCTTTATGTCAAAAAATTAATGATTCATTAGCAATGTTGCATTTGGAACGTGATCCTTTGGTGAAGGATTTTATGAAATTTGGCATAGACGTTTCTGGTGCAGGATGTTCTTCTGTTGTGTTTCAGGTATCAGTGAGATCATCTCTATCAGACAGAATCAAACAATCACAGAAGCAAGACAGTGAGTTGCAGAAAAAGGTAGAGATGGTTCAGAAAGGTATGTTGCATGAATTCAAAATTGATAATTATTGCGTTTTGAGATTTGGGAAGAGATTTTTTGTGCCTTGTGATTCACAGTTGAAGAAAGAGTTGTTATGTGAAGCTCATAGTTATCCGTTTTTAGTTCATCCTGGCAGTACTAAGATTTACAGAGATCTGCGGGAGTATTACTGGTGGGATGGAATGAAAATAGATATTGATGATTTTACTATGAAGTGTTTGACATGTCAACAGGTTATAGTAGAGCAGCAGTTAATGAAAGAGATGCTTCCACCTTTACTAGTGCCAGAGTGGAAATGGGATAATATATCCATGTACTTCTTTGTGGGATTACCGAAGAAATATCAAGGTAATAATGCAATCTGGGTTATTGTTGATCACTTGACCAAATCTGCTCATTTCCTTGCTATACGAGATACTTTTTTCCTGGATCAACTTTCCCGTTTGTATCTTAAAGAGATAGTCAGGTTACATGGATTTCCTCTCTCCATTGTATCTGACCGTGATCCCAGGTTAACTTCTATCTTTTGGAAAGGCCTTCAGAAGTCGTTGGGTACTGAATTAATTTTTAGTACAACATTTCATCCTCAATCAGATGGGCAGTTAGAACGAACAATTCAGAACATGGAGGATATGCTACGAGCTTGTTCTATGGATTATCAGGGAAGTTGGGACCAACAACTTTCTTTGGTTTAATTTTCATATAATAACAGTTTTCATTCTAGTATACAGATGGAACCATTTCAGGCATTATATGGGAAGCGGTGTCGAACTCCAGCTTTCTAGGATGAAGTGGGTGAAAAGAAGTTGATGGGACCAGAATTGATAGAAGATTTGGCAGAAGAAGTTCAGCTGATACAGTGAGAACAGCTCAGAGAAGGCAGAAGTGTTATGCGGAGAACAGGAGGAAGGATATCTCTTTTGAGGTAGGTGATCAAGTTTTTCTCAAAGTATCACCATGGAAAAGTGTGATGAGTCCAAGGTTCATTAGACCATATGAAATTCTGGAGAGAGTTGGATCTGTTTCTTACTGAGTGGCTTCACCACCGATTTAATCTCAGGTACACAATGTTTTTCATGTTTCGATGCTGAGAAAGTAAATGCCAGATCCATCTCTTGTTTTGAGTCCAGAGGTAGTTCAGCTGGAAGAGAACTTATCTTATGAGGAACAACCGGTCCAGATTCTTGACCACATGGATCATGTGTTACTGAATAATGTAATTAATCAGGTAAAGGTTTTGTGTAAAAACCACATGATGGAAGAGGCAACATGGGAATCTGAAAATGCAATGTGGGATAAGTACCCCCATTTATTTGATAAGTAAATAAATTATGCGGACGCAATTTTCTAAAGGGGGGAAGGATGTAACATCCCAATTAAGTAATGAATAATAGATATTTTTATATATGTCTATTAATTATTAAGATAGTGTTTTAGAGGCTTAAAATGAAAATAAATACAATCTTATGCATTGAATACACTAATATTCTTAAAAGATTGTTTTACGTCCTTTTGATGGAAAACCCTTTTTAAATCTATCTTTTGAAATTTTTATAATCTATGTTTGACAAAATAAACTTATTATTTATGATTGGGTCCTCAAAATTTACATTGTGTGAATTTTTGGTTTTTTTCCGATAAAGTTAATTTTTTAATAAATAGTGAAAAATGTGTATTTTAATTCAAAACCACTTTTTAATCAAATTTATTTATATGATTAGATTATCTTTTGAATTGCTTTTGAAGTGAAATTATAATATATTTTTACCATTTTATCCAATGGTGGTCATTGGAATCAATTTCACTTTGAAATTGGACTTAAACTAGTGTCAATCTTTTGATACATATTGTTTTATAAAAACATTCTATTTGTCATGACAGCAGGAATTAGTTATTAAAATAATTAATGCAACTTACATGTTTTGAATTTTTTAAAATAGGCATCATTTTTGTATTAGGAATATCAAATATAGCTTAGGTTGATGTTTTGGTATCTTTCTGAAAAACTTAAATTTTTTATTAATAGTGAAACCACTAAGTGGTAGTTAATGAAACTAATTTTTCATTTAAATGAAACTTTGCCACTTCTGTGATTTGATTTTCAAAAATCCTACATACATGGTTTCCATTAAGAAGTAAAATGTGGTTCAATGAGATTAAAATAATATTTGGGTGAATAGTAACTTTTAAGTTCTTAATCGCGATTAGTGGTGATTAGTGTATTTTAAGGTAAAAATAATGTTTTAATAATATGAGATGAGCTTGACACATGTCCTACCCTTATTGGATGCGTCATGGCTGACCAAGAAAATCCATTGGTCAACTTGGGGACCTCATGGAGCCACTTTGGTTGGGGAATGACTTAAATAACTTTTTATTTAATGTTAAAGTAAAAATGACACAAACAAGAGATGTTTTACTAAAACAATTGTTACATGGGGTTATACAAGTCATATTTTTTATTATAAATATTAATTGGAAAGATAAAAATATTTCCGACATCATAGTATTTTTTTTGTAATTTTTAGACTTTATATAAATTAAATTATTTATGACATCATGATGATGCAACGATTACCTCATTAATAAAGGATTAAAATAAAATGGACAGATAATGTAATATCTAAGACCTACCCAAGTCCAAAACCAATTGGATGAGTGTATTTCGTACCCTTATCAACTTATAATCGAATTATATCTATGTGGGACCTCTTAAATCCGAATACCATTTTAAAATAAAGTGACTTTTCTTTACATTCCAATAGTGCCCCTCCTCTCCTCTTATAAAAGGCCACCACCTCTACCTCTTTACCCACACTCCCAAAGCCTTTGACTTGGAAAAACCCAGCCCAATTTGTCTCTACACATTCCTCTCTTACTCCTTGAAGCCTCACTTTGGGCAGAAGTCTTCCCAAGGAAGCCATTGAGCTCAAACTAAAGGGAGTTACCCGATTTTAAGGTAATGTCTTCACTTGATTCCTATTGTTTTATTTTGATTCTCCAACCTCCTAAACTATTTTTATTAATTTCTTTTGTAACAACTCCAGTATATTCAATATACTAGGATGTTTATATAATAAGGATTTGAGCTACACTTACACACACCTACATCTAATGGTTAAAGGACACACTGTTTCCGTGGATGGTGAATTTATGCCTCCCGAAATGATGATTGTTCAACATTATTTTAACACCTTCAACGGTGGCCATTAAGATGTAACTATATTTATATATGATATATAATATGTTTATGTTTTCCTTAAGCTTCTGTATTTTTCATTTTGGGCATACCTTTATGGTTTTCATTATGGGTAAACGCGATATCTTCATTTAAGGAAGTGCGGACTACCGCCCCCTCAAAGTGATTTGATTCGTTAAATACCATATATGGGACGTATAAAGGATGTAACTATGATATTATATATGATATTATACTGGAATTATAATATACCTGTATATCATTATGATTCCTTTATATAAAATACGAAATAGAAATGAAAGTACCGTTCATGCGTACGTACGGCTTACCGTCTCCATGAACGGTGAATTTCATTTTTAACTTTAAATGATTATGTAATATTATAAATGCATGCATGTACTGGATATATATGACATATATGATATCTACATCATGAATACCATTCTGGTTATAATGGGTACATGAACAACATGTAATTATAAAGGGCTTATTTTTTACTCAAGTACCAATGATCGTTAAAACGACCGTTATTAACTTAAATAATTACATAATGTTCATGACATGGAAATAAGTGATATAAAAGGAATAATGAACTTTAAAAAGATTCATAAACAAGTAGAAATTAACTCAAGTTCATTATTCAATAGATTAAGGAACGACCGAGTAAAGTCAAACCCGAGATATGGGACATCGTCTCAATCTCCTTTTATTGAGGAATATTTTGTTTTATACATAGCCTTCTTTTATACGGTGTATAAACCCCTTTGACTTTTACATTTATTCAAAAGAAATCTTTTTTATACGAAGCGTTTACTAAATGACAAAAGGGAATGTTTTGTCGTATGTATGTGGAGACAACGACTTCTCTGCCGCCCTGACCATTATTTGAGTTTCGGCTTCCTCTACAAGCCATACCTTTTTTTAAAGAAAAATAAATACCATGTTTTACTTTTATTTTATTTTGGTATTGAAAATGAATTTTCATAATGTTTTTATATCAATGTGTTGTATTGATATCTTGTGATTGAAAGGTGGAAATGTTATGTTTCCTTTATGCATGTTTTATGTGATACGATTATGTTGAGGTTCGTGAGAATTATTATGAAGATGGGTGGTTCCATGATAGACTAAGGGCGGGTGAGCCCGATATAGGTCTCCAATGCATTGGGTAACGTGAAGGAGTGAAACATTAAGGTTTCTCCGAAGAGATTTAGGGAATATACTGTGATGGGTATTCCAAACATAACCAAGAGGGTTACTCCCTACGTAAGAATGTTATGAATGCCTCAAGTTACCTTTATATCTTATGATTTCAATGATTGATTCATGATTTGATGAGGTATATTAATGTGCTTATGTTTTATGGGTAAAGTATGATTTCATTCTTATGTATATATGTACCCATGTTTCCTTTCCATATTTTTATATCCCTTACTGAGCTTTTTATGCTCATCCCAAGTTTTTTTGTAATGTTTTTCACCGGTCAAGGGAATTTTACATGATATGATGATAGTGTCAAGGAAGTGTCAAAAAATAATCCATGTTTTATTTTAAATATGTTTCCATTGATGGGAAATAAGAATACTATCTTTATGTAACAACTTTGTTTATATGTGGAATGTAATTCAAGTTTTATGATCTAATTCTCTAAAAATCTAAACCCAAAAAGATCCTCAATGTGTAACCTTGTAATAACTCAAGATTAAGTAAGGTTTAAGGCTGGGGCCGTATATCGCCAGCCCCTGGCCTATGGAGGCGGGCTTGTGGTAGTTGTGGCTTGAGCCCAGGTAGGGTCGGGTCATGAAAAAATGGTATCAAAGGTGGTTCATTCCATGGGAAATTGTTTGGACATCCCTAAAAAGGAATAGGTTGTGATTTAGGGAAACAATGTTAACATGTTTCGAGAGTGGATCTCAGGCCAGGAGTCTAGTGATGGTGCGACGGCCGACATATCCATTCACCATGACCTTGATAACCCGCTTGTCGACTTAGCATGCTGAGACACTCATTGCTGTGAAATTGGTTTGTGCTTCACATATGATTTAGTCTTGACTATCCTTGTTGAGTAATCTCCCCATTGTTGTTTTTGTTGGTATATACATATTTTCTCTTCTGATCGCAACACTCCTTGATAATATTCAGGATGTCTCCGTGAAGACAGCCAGCCAGGATACCAGATTTGGTTCGTGATGACGATCATGTGAGATATGAGGCCACAATCCAGGACCCATCATGCGAGCCCTTTCTTCGGGTGTGCCAGTAGAAGCACCCCCACATGGTGAGTAGAAGACAACTTAATTAGAGCAGACTGAGCTTGAGTGCTGGTTGAGCACACTCCCTGAGTTCTAGCGACCGAGACCGCTGAGGTTCAGTGGTGAGCCAGACCCTTAGGCAGTATAGGTTTGGCTAGAGATAGTGGTTCGCCTTTTCAGGCTTTCAAAGATGCCGTTAGATCTTATGGTTCCTGTGGCCACAAGCCTTTTCCATGGAGTAGCTTGGAGTTGGTGGAGTCTAGTGACTCAGTATCTTGACGAGTTTTCACTTTTGGGGTGTGACATTCAGTTGTTGTTTCATGAGGAGTTTTGCCCCACCTTCATACGCTCCATTCAGATTCTTGAGCTCCTTTAGTTTCAACAGGGATGGATGATGTTGGCAGAGTACGTATCTAGTTTTGCAGACCGTGCACACTTTTACCTGGACTTTGTCCATAACGGAAACTTTTGAGTGGGGAAGTTCGAGCAGGGTCTCCACAGTGAGATCTTTGCTGCTATAGTACCCTTAGGAATTCCCATATATGTCAGGGTACTAGAACATGAGCTAGTGACGGAACGCTTCCTGTCACGTTCTACATTTAGTGGTGGCAGTAGACACGTTGGAGCCGAGATGTCTGTCGCAGCTAGTGGGTGACGGCAAGCAGAACCTCGATGCAGGTTGCTTTCTAACAACCAGAATTCGGGGCATGGTCGTACACCACAGTGGAACCCGAGGGCACCAGTGCATCCTAGAGTGCGTCGGTGCTATTCTAGCGATGTTAAAGGTCACTTGGTACGAGGCTACCCGACCAGGCGCACTGATAATATCGGGTAGGCAGCAGGTGCACTACTACGGTAGAGGCAGTGCTGTGATCGGAGTAGCGTTGAAATAGGTGGTGCTTGCAGAGGAGAAAGAATAGATAGATTTGGAAGATGACCTTACAAGGACTTCCCTTCACCACCAAGCTGTCCACTTCAGGCTCAGTGAGCTGATAGTTGGGACCATAGAGGGCTGCGAACATCAGATGTCTATGATTTTGCAGAGAATGAGATAACAAGAGGTACGCTCTATAGCTCTTCTACATTTTTCAAGTAGAATGGCTAGACTCTATGTGTGAAATTCGTTTCTCCCTGCACCTTGTTTGAGTTGTTACTCGGGTGGCGCGGGGTGTTGGTGTACCCCTTTGTTAGTAAGATAAAAGGTGTGGGACATTTTTCTTTAGTCGATGGTGTTCACTCCTTCGCTCTCTCACCGTGTAAGAGAGTCTTGGTCATGGGGAATCGACTATGAAATATTGCGTGACCAGATATCCTTGGGTGTTTCACTATATGAATATTTTGAAATATGGAATCACCAGGCTTTGTACCAGGTCCAAATGGTGATTCCAGTCACGGTGTGCGACGTAGCGAATCAGATGGGGAGGTGGGCTACCCCTGAGGGCCTTTGGGCTATTTGAGACCGTGCGAAGCGTTGGCGAGGTTCCCTACCGCCTGGACCTATCCCCAAGGTTAGGAGTTTGTGCACGATGTATCCCACATGTCTCACCTAAGAAGAAGGGTGTGTGACCTTATGTACATCATCGCAAGGGAAGACCTCGCATGAACAGATCAAATTCTTTGGTCAGTGTGGGATGATGCGGGACTATATAAAATTTCTCTGGGTATGGGAGTGCCAGGTGTGGACTTAGTACCATAATTTTTCCCTGGTTTTTCTTTTTGATGAAGAAAATATTGAAGGAGGGAATGATGTAAGAACCTAGCTTTTGCTATAAATGTATTTGGAGTATTTTTGATGTTGTTGCAGAGTAGCGCCTTCAAAGGGCGTGCGATTCCGAGCCCCGGTGTGTCCGGAATTAAATTTTTAGTGTGTTCACACTGGGAATGCCAAATAAATGGGATAACTCCTAATTGGTGATCCGGAATAGAATTTTGTGTGTATGGATGGGTCCAAAATGGGGTGTTTACCCTAGTAACTACATAAAACATTTTGGCTCGGGAGGTTGGGACCCCTCTCCCATTCCGGAACGTTAAACAGATTAATAAATTAATTAATTTATTTGTTTATTGGTTAAACTCAAGTATCTCTTTAATGGTTGCTCTGATGGAAAAACTGAGGGCACTGTTGAGTCTGTAATGTGCCATTTACCGTAGAAGGGGTGTAACTTCTGCAGGCGGGAGCCTTCTGTGAAAAATACTGTCAGGGTCGTTTTTGTAATTTGGTGGCCTCAGGCGTTCAGTTTAATAACATTTGATCATGGCCTCAGATAAAAATTTCGATACTACAATTGTGCTCGGGAGGTGGTGTTTTCCCTAGGGGAGGATTAATCTCGACCCCATCAGATGTTCGGGTTCGGGCCGACGAGTGAGTGGTTAAGAGTGTTTTCTATTTAAACACATATCACCCCTACCCTCTACCCCTTGTTGTTATTCCCTGGCATAAGGATCTCCCAATGAAGGGGTAACTCCTTTCTCTCCTCCACCTCTCAGGTGAGGCACAACACCTTCGGTGGATCATCGGTGAAGAGTTGGGCTACACCACTACAGTAGGATCGTGCATTTTTCAATTTATACTCCAACACATTTTTTGTAGAGACCCGAAGCCTGAAGTACATGGACATTACATTACTTTTGCGGAATACTTAGTACATAACAAAAACACACACACAAGGACCGTAATAGTTTAGTGTCTTTGGAAACTCGGAATAAAATCTTCTAATCGTGGGGAAAGATCTTCAACATCTCCCATAAAGATCTTCCTTTTTTTTTACCTAAAACCTTTCTCTATGTCCTGGGGAAAATAAAACATAAAAGGGTGAGCTCAAATGCTCAGTAAGGGTAAACAAAAGAAATATCAATCACATAATTTTCATAAGAACATAACATTTTTGGAAATCTTAACCTGCAAAAGAGAGCATAATTTCATAACATGGGATAAATCATAGTAGTGAAATGAAATCATAACTTAAAACATTACTCATTGTGGCATACACACATAATCATAGAGAATCATTTCTTATAGTCAAGACTCATTTCCAAGACTATCTTAGTGGACAAAGTCCCTTTCTGAATCGAGTAATCCTCGTTTCAGTCCTGTTTCACTGAACCGGTATAACCTACCATTTCAGCCATGTCTATCTCATGAGATATAAAATCTTTACCCAATGCATTGGAGGGAGATATAGGTCCCACCCATCTCTTAATGATACCATTCTTATGTGTGCCACAAAATCATAAACCATAAATCATTTCATAACCCATGTAATAAAAATGGGATTCATAAACAACATGACATCATAAAACCATTCATATAAGATAAAGGAATTCATAAACATAATTCCATCACAACATAGTCAAATAAATGTAAAAATATGGATAGAAAGAGAACCCTTTATTATCTTAGATGGAAAATAATTTTGATAAAACACTTGAAATGAATTCTTGAGGAAAATATCCTTTTTTCTTCAAAATCAATTTCTTTTCACAAAACATCATGCAATTTTAAAAGAAAAAGATTTTATTGAAAATAGTCATGAAATCTTTTAGAGAAAGTTTCATGAAAATATGTCTTTATAAAACAGTATAAATCCGTTTGTGCCGTATAAGTTAAAAAAACATTCTTCGTACTTTTGTCGGAAAAGTCAAAAAGTACCTCGTATATAAAAAAAACGACAAAAGATTCCTTTCATATTCTTTACTAAAAACTCACCTAAGGGTAAAATTGGATTTAAAATATTGTAAGTGGATGGAAACAATATTACATATTGAGGGAACATGGATGTGGATGATAAAATACACCCCAGTAAATACTTACGAATAAACAATCTCGGATAAAAATGAGATTGTGATATTTCCCTTACCTTAGGTCCGACTTGCTTTGTAAGTGTCCGAACCTCATGTATAATGATTTAAATCATGTTATTGACTTATTACAGAATCATATTCATTGTTATGATATCATATATGGTTCACTTATGACATTATATTACCCGTTCTTTTGTAAATTCCATGTTAAAGAAGCGTTTTGGGTAAAATCGTTTCATTTATCGTAGGTGTTTTGACTTGTTGTTCTTGACATCATTATTACTTATATCATTATTTACTTACTTCCAGAATATAAAATATGATTTATATATCATATACATTCAGTATATATATATATATATAATAGGTAGATAAATAAAATGAAAAACACCGTTCATGGAGACGGTAGTCCGTACGTACGCATGAACGCTGTTTTCCTTTCCTTATTGTCTTGAAATGGAAGTAAGTAGATGAAATACATATGTATATATATACATAAATCCAGTAGCTTTATAATGTCATATATTTCATTATTATTTCTTATATATACATTATAATCATTCTTAAATGGTTAACATGGAGAATGAATCTCATCGCGTCGTGGAGACGGTATTCCGTACGTACGCACGAGCGATGATATCATTTATATAAATATTGAATTGAATTGGAGTGTATTATACAATATATCAGAATCAATATGATGTTGTAATAACTATGTATAGTTATTCTTTACACCATTATACCCATCCATGTAAGGTGGTGGTGGAAAATAGATTACACCACGGCGTGGAGACGGTATTCCGTACGTACGCACGCGCGGTGATTTCTTTTTCCGTAGGATGGATAGATGGTGAAATAGGGTTGTTTCATACTTATAATAACATATCAGTATATGAGTGATACTGATGTTATTACTTCATAATGAAACAACCTAAGAAGAAGAAGTGGAAGAAGAAATAAAGATGAAAGAATTGGAAACGGTAATTACCTCTTCTTTGAAGTGCCTCTTTGAGACCTCCTCTTAGGGCACTAAAATTGGTCTTTGAGGAAGACCAGAACCTCTAGGATGTTTCTAGGGAAGTGGAGAGGAGAAATTGTCAGGGGTTGGCCGAGCTTGAGTGCTCAAATTGGTGTGAGGAGGAGGGGGAGGAGGTGTCCTTTTATAGGGGAGGAGAGGGGCACCTTAGGAATATCTCAAAATATTATTTTATATTAAAGTCAAAATCGGTTTATAATGGTTCCAAAGGGTCTTATTTCGAAGCTAAAGTAAGGATGGGTCGAAATCCTATCAACCAATAGAATTTAGACAAGTTTAAGATATTATTTTAACCTTATCAATTAGATTTAACTCTAAGTTAATTAATTTAACTTTTACCGTGTCTTTTTGTTTTCTTTCACTATATGGTTAATACACTTACTATAACATGCCAAACGAACCCCAAATTGTTTATTATTAATATATATATCCTTATCTAAGTCATTTGGCCGAACCTTAGATTTTTAGGAATAAAATAACAATTAATAATATAATATTTGATTTAAAAACTATTTTGTGTCAATTTTGACACTATTTGATATATGATTTTTGTGAAAGTCATAACAGAATTACATGTTCGAACAAAGTTGATTAAATCAACACTAATATATCATAGTAACCTATAAAATTAGTGGAATTCATAAAAAGTCTTAAATTACATTTATTTTGGTATTTATATTATCAATTATGTCAATATTTCATTAATAAGATAATTACTGCATCATTTTTGTGTCATAAATAAATTATATTATTTGATGTCTAAAAATTACAAATAAAATACCATCATGTAGGAAATCTTTTTAGATTTCTAATTAATATTTATAGTCGAATTTATCTTATGTATAACCCCATATTAAAAATGATTTACTTATTAAACTTTGATTTTAACTATTTTAACCCTTCTTTAAATAAATTAATAATAAATGTCCTAATCTAATCCAAGTGGGCCTAAATGGTCATATTTTATTCCTAAGTTTGTTTTTGGTCGAATTAAACTTGTCCAATAGAATTAGGACATGTGTTAGGGTAATACTGATATCATATTTACCCTTAGTTGCCCTATTTACTATTAACCGCGGTAAAAAAAGTATAAAGTTACTATTCACCAAAAAATTATTTTCATCTCATTGAACCACATTTTAGTCCTTGATATTAACCGTGTCTCTCGGATTTTTGAAATTCCATTCACAGAAGCGGTAAAATTAAGTTTTATGCAAAATTCAGTTTTTAACCTACCACTTAGTAGTTTCACTATTCATCAAAAATTGATGTTTTTCAGAATAATGCCAAAATTTCATCCCAAGCTATATTTCATATTCCGAATTCAAAAATGAAGTCTATTTTACCAAATTCATAACATAAAAGTTGCATTAATTAATTTTATAATTAAATCCCGCTGTTAAAACAAATAGCGTGTTTTTAAGAAACAATATCTATCAAAAGATTGACACTTGTTTATGTCTGGTTTAAATGTGCAATTACATCCAATGACCAAAATTGTATTAAATTGTAAAAATATATTCTAAATACACTTTAAAACCACTCAAATTAATGATTTATCACTATTAATTATTTCGATTAAAAAAGTTGTTTTTAATTATAATTTAGTAATTTTCACTATTCATCAGAATATGAAAGTTATCCGAAAAGTACAAAAATTTCACCATAGTCTAAATTCGATACTCCGAATCCAAAAATGAAGTTCATTTTGAAAAATAAGATTTATAGAATTTTAAAAAGTGGTTATTACTATTCATAACGGGTAGTTTTAATAATATTTTAATAGCATATCGTTGTTTAGTGAAACTCGGTATTGCGTATTACACACGCTATCGAGGAAGGTCGCGATTGCGTGTAATGCAAGGCAAGTCAAGGATGCGTGTTGTGCAAGCTCCTTTTGGTGTAGCGTAAAATCTTGGGCTGTTACATTCTACCCCCCTTAAAATGAATTTCGCCCTCAAAATTCGTCGGGGTTATAAATGGTTTACTATTCGAAAGTTTCTTTAATAGAAACCCACATCGTAAAAAGGAATGTCAAAACCAATATTTAAAAACAAAAGTATGAAACGTAACGGTTACCCAAATAAACTAATCATTGGGTTTCCACATAGGTGAAAATATGGATATGGAAGAGAAATCTAACCATCATGTTCTGATGGAGAGTGGTAGAGAACATGTCTATGGAAAAGCCAGTAATCACAAATCCATAGATTTGTGATGATATAAGGTACCATCTGATTCATCAGGTATAAGATCACTAGGACAACATTTTTGGTTTTCAAGATCATTTCCCTAAAGTTGAAAATTTTCTTAGAATAAATACTTACTTTATTTTGGTACAATCTCACTTTTGTTCGTGCCTTGAACAATTTCTACTTCATCTCTTAAATAAATGAAGTTGAATTTGTTATTCGTGAAGTGTTAGCAGATCATGTGATAGAATGACGGGTCATTCCATCTGTCTCAAACAAAAGGTTAGCAAAAATTATATACATAAGTCGATCTATAGTGAGATTAATCACATATGGTTCCTAAAATGGGCTTATACTTCATATATCATACTGCTTAATATAATAAAACTAGTTTCTACTAAACAGGGACTTCCTGTAGGCTAGTGGTAGGCGATAAAGGCCAGTCGCACTTCGGTTGTGGGTTCGATTCCTACAGCCTTGTCCGAAGCGATGGGCTGTCGCCTGTCCTGCAGGTTGTCCCTTTTTCTAAAACTACGTTACTATAACATCCCATCAATAATATCGAAAATCTTCTATCCCTAAACAATACTAACTTATGTCCAACATAATTCAGTCTAATCTTTAGGCTTATACATAATACTGCAGTCCACTCTCATAATATAGTGACATCGATTACCAGAGATTTAATACTGTCGTTGATCCCCACATATCATAAGATATGTCTTGTTGGTCACATTCCAAACATTCAAAGTCCTTAATCGTGTATTCTCTTGAATACCTTAGTGAAAACATGAGTGCAGTTAAAAGTTAACACTTTCCACATACCAAAATCCTCAAAATTCTATATACTCAAACCATGATATCACTTAGTCCTTATATCAATCATGAGCTCATGAATACTATTAAACATTTCATTTTCTCGTCTTCATTATGCGCATATCATCTTATTTCCAAAAAAATATCTCAATCACTTTGAATACCACATCAATAAATATTGCAATACTCAATGATACAACATTATTTTGGAATCCGATTACATAAACACTTAATCATTCCACCACATCGTTGTCATATTCAACATTGCCAATAGTGATCGCATGTGATTTCCCTTTGTCCTTTGCCTTCAGTGGTTGCTCATGTTGATCATCACTAACCCTTGGATTAGGGCAATTATTAGCATAATGCCCCATTTCCTTGCACTTGAAGCATTGAAGTGTTGGCGGTGCGTTCTCTGCAGTGTTTGCTTTATTCACATCATTAGAAACCATTTTTCCATTACTTCGACACTCAGCTGCTCGATGACCTTCTTTTCCACACTTAAAACATTTTCTAGTCCCTTTTAGACGATCTCCACCATGCTTCTTTCCACACTTTGTGCATAAGGAAACATTCATCTTCTTTTCACCATTATTCTGAGATTTCTCCTTGAACTCCATCTTTCGTTTCTTGTCAAAACCATGAGATGGATATGTAACACCAACTTCCATTTCTACCTTGATAGCACAACGCACAATTTCTTCATAGCTACTGAAGTCTCTTATAGCTAATGCCCTTCGAAGACTTGGTTTTAAGCCACAGAAAAATCGATCAACTTTACTTTCAGGTTGGATGATAATTCCAGAAGCATACCTTGCAAGTCTTGTAAAATTTGCTTCATAGGTACCAACAGATTCATCGTCCCTTTGCTTCAGTTCAAGAAATTCTTTCTCCATCTTTGTTCGAAGAATACGAGGGAAGTACTTACTGAAAAACAAGTTCTTGAACTCGTCCCATTCCATGGACTCAATTTCATCTCTTGGCCTCGTATTCTTGATAAGATTCCACCATTGATCAGCTTCACCTTCCAAACGATATACTGCTAAGATGACTTTATCATGTTCAGAACATTGAAGAATTGAAAATATCTTTTCAGTAGTACTGATCCATTGTTCAGCCACAAGTGGATCAGAAGACCCACTGAAAGAAGGTGGACGTTGCCTCATGAAGGACTCAATAGAATATTGTTCCCTTATCTGCTCATTTGGAAGTCCAGAATGATTCATAGCTTGTGTAAGTATAGCAATATGATTTTGCACTCCATCTCCCATAACATTTGTTTGTTCAGGAGGGCAATCATTGCATTGTCCATTGCATTGATCAACACGGTTCCTTCGGGTTCCAGCCATCGTCTAAAACCCAAAAAGAATAGTGTGAGAGGCAAAAATCATGCTAGGGAAAACAACATAATAAAGGGGGAGTACCTTCAATATCCAACATCTTAGGTTTAATTCTATGATCGTTAGCATAATTATATTACTATAACCTATACGTATACTTAACCTTAGAGACATCCCTAGACATACCTTAGAAATATCTCTAGGGATCTCACTAATGTTTTCGCATCCTAGTTTCCAAAGGTTGACTAAAACTTTCCTATGATACCAACTGTAGAGACCCGAAGCCTGACGTACATGGACATTACATTACTTTTGCGGAATACTTAGTACATAACAAAAACACACACACAAGGACCGTAATAGTTTAGTGTCTTTGGAAACTCGGAATAAAATCTTCTAATCGTGGGGAAAGATCTTCAACATCTCCCATAAAGATCTTCCTTTTTTTTTACCTAAAACCTTTCTTTATGTCCTGGGAAAAATAAAACATAAAAGGGTGAGCTCAAATGCTCAGTAAGGGTAAACAAAAGAAATATCAATCACATAATTTTCATAAGAACATAACATTTTTGGAAATCTTAACCTGCAAAAGAGAGCATAATTTCATAACATGGGATAAATCATAGTAGTGAAATGAAATCATAACTTAAAACATTACTCATTGTGGCATACACACATAATAATAGAGAATCATTTCTTGTTAGTCAAGACTCATTGCCAAGACTATCTTAGTGGACAAAGTCCCTTTCTGAATCGAGTAATCCTCGTTTCAGTCCTGTTTCACTGAACCGGTATAACCTACCATTTCAGCCATTTCTATCTCATGAGATATAAAATCTTTACCCAATGCATTGGAGGGAGATATAGGTCCCACCCATCTCTTAATGATACCATTCTTATGTGTGCCACAAAATCATAAACCATAAATCATTTCATAACCCATGTAATAAAAATGGGATTCATAAACAACATGACATCATAAAACCATTCATATAAGATAAAGGAATTCATAAACATAATTCCATCACAACATAGTCAAATAAATGTAAAAATATGGATAGAAACAGAACCCTTTATTATCATAGATGGAAAATAATTTTGATAAAACACATGAAATGAATTCTTCAGGAAAATATCCTTTTTTCTTCAAAATCAATTTCTTTTCACAAAACATCATGCAATTTTAAAAGAAAAAGATTTTATTGAAAATAGTCATGAAATATTTTAGAGGAAGCTTCATGAAAATAAGGCTTTATAAAACAGTATAAATCCGTTTGTGCTGTATAAGTTAAAAAAAACATTCTTCGTACTTTTGTCGGAAAAGTCAAAAAGTACCTCGTATATAAAAAAAACGACAAAAGATTCCTTTCATATTCTTTACTAAAAACTCACCTAAGGGTAAAATTGGATTTAAAATATTGTAAGTGGATGGAAACAATATTACATATTGAGGGAACATGGATGTGGATGATAAAATACACCCCAGTAAATACTTACGAATAAACAATCTCGGATAAAAATGAGATTGTGATATTTCCCTTACCTTAGGTCCGACTTGCTTTGTAAGTGTCCGAACCTCCTGTATAATGATTTAAATCATGTTATTGACTTATTACAGAATCATATTCATTGTTATGATATCATATATGGTTCACTTATGACATTATATTACCCGTTCTTTTGTAAATTCCATGTTAAAGAAGCGTTTTGGGTAAAATCGTTTCATTTATCGTAGGTGTTTTGACTTGTTGTTCTTGACATCATTATTACTTATATCATGATTTACTTACTTCTAGAATATAAAATATGATTTATATATCATATACATTCAGTATATATATATATATAATAGGTAGATAAATAAAATGAAAAACACCGTTCATGGAGACGGTAGTCCGTACGTACGCATGAACGTTGTTTTCCTTTCCTTATTGTCTTGAAATGGAAGTAAGTAGATGACATACATATGTATATATATACATAAATCCAGTAGCTTTATAATGTCATATATTTCATTATTATTTCTTATATATACATTATAATCATTCTTAAATGGTTAACATGGAGAATGAATCTCATCGCGTCGTGGAGACGGTATTCCGTACGTACGCACGAGCGATGATATCATTTATATAAATATTGAATTGAATTGGAGTGTATTATACAATATATCAGAATCAATATGATGTTGTAATAACTATGTATATTTATTCTTTACACCATTATACCCATCCATGTAAGGTGGTGGTGGAAAATAGATTACACCACGGCGTGGAGACGGTATTCCGTACGTACGCACGCGCGGTGATTTCTTTTTCCGTTGGATGGATAGATGGTGAAATAGGGTTGTTTCATACTTATAATAACATATCAGTATATGAGTGATACTGATGTTATTACTTCATAATGAAACAACCTAAGAAGAAGAAGTGGAAGAAGAAATAAAGATGAAAGAATTGGTAACGGTAATTACCTCTTCTTTGAAGTGCCTCTTTGAGACCTCCTCTTAGGGCACTAAAATTGGTCTTTGAGGAAGACCAGAACCTCTAGGATGTTGCTAGGGAAGTGGAGAGGAGAAATTTGCAGGGGTTGGCCGAGCTTGAGTGCTCAAATTGGTGTGAGGAGGAGGGGGAGGAGGTGTCCTTTTATAGGGGAGGAGAGGGGCACCTTAGGAATATCTCAAAATATTATTTTATATTAAAGTCAAAATCGGTTTATAATGGTTCCAAAGGGTCTTATTTCGAAGCTAAAGTAAGGATGGGTCGAAATACTATCAACCAATAGAATTTAGACAAGTTTAAGATATTATTTTAACCTTATCAATTAGATTTAACTCTAAGTTAATTAATTTAACTTTTACCGTGTCTTTTTGTTTTCTTTCACTATATGGTTAATACACTTACTATAACATGCCAAACGAACCCCAAATTGTTTATTATTAATATATATATCCTTATCTAAGTCATTTGGCCGAACCTTAGATTTTTAGGAATAAAATAACAATTAATAATATAATATTTGATTTAAAAACTATTTTGTGTCAATTTTGACACTATTTGATATATGATTTTTGTGAAAGTCATAACAGAATTACATGTTCGAACCAAGTTAATTAAATCAACACTAATATATCATAGTAACCTAGAAAATTAGTGGAATTCATAAAAAGTCTTAAATTACATTTATTTTGGTATTTATATTATCAATTATGTCAATATTTCATTAATAAGATAATTACTGCATCATTTTTGTGTCATAAATAAATTATATTATTTGATGTCTAAAAATTACAAATAAAATACCATCATGTAGGAAATCTTTTTAGCTTTCTAATGAATATTTATAGTCGAATCTATATTATGTATAACCCCATATTAAAAATGATTTACTTATTAAACATTGATTTTAACTATTTTAACCCTTCTTTAAATAAATTAATAATAAATGTCCTAATCTAATCCAAGTGGGCCTAAATGGTCATATATTATTCCTAAGTTTGTTTTTGGTCGAATTACACTTGTCCAATAGAATTAGGACATGTGTTAGGGTAATAGTGATATCATATTTACCCTTAGTTACCCTATTTACTATTAACCGCGGTAAAAAAAGTAAAAAGTTACTATTCACCAAAAAATTATTTTCATCTCATTGAACCAAATTTTAGTCCTTGATATTAACCGTGTCTCTCGGATTTTTGAAATTCCATTCACAGAAGCGGTAAAATTATGTTTTATGCAAAATTCAGTTTTTAACCTACCACTTAGTAGTTTCACTATTCATCAAAAATTGATGTTTTTCAGAATAATGCCAAAATTTCATCCCAAGCTATATTTCATATTACGAATTCAAAAATGAAGTCTATTTTACCAAATTCATAACATAAAAGTTTCATTAATTAATTTTATAATTAAATCCCGCTGTTAAAACAAATAGCGTGTTTTTAAGAAACAATATCTATCAAAAGATTGACACTTGTTTATGTCTGGTTTAAATGTGCAATTACATCCAATGACCAACATTGTATTAAATTGTAAAAATATATTCTAAATACACTTTAAAACCACTCAAATTAATGATTTATCACTATTAATTATTTCGATTAAAAAAGTTGTTTTTAATTATAATTTAGTAATTTTCACTATTCATCAGAATATGAAAGTTATCCGAAAAGTACCAAAATTTCACCTTAGGCTAAATTCAATACTCCGAATCCAAAAATGAAGTTCATTTTGAAAAATAAGATTTATAGAATTTTAAAAAGTGGTTATTACTATTCATAACGGGTAGTTTTAATAATATTTTAATAGCATATCGTTGTTTAGTGAAACTCGGTATTGCGTATTACACACGCTATCGAGGAAGGTCGCGATTGCGTGTAATGCAAGGCAAGTCAAGGATGCGTGTTGTGCAAGCTCCTTTTGGTGTAGCGTAAAATCTTGGGCTGTTACATTTTTGAACCCATTTATATGCATCAAATTGATGTTTTTTATCAATAGAAGCCCATATTTGAGTAGAGACAGATTTGAGCTTCCCAACTCTCTTTTCAGATCAAAAATCTGAGTCCCAACGAGGTCGGGGTAGTCCGTTGAAGTTTCTCGGTGGTTTTGGAGTTGTTCCTGCCGGATTTGGGGGATCTGGCGGTGGTCGGAGGCGGCGTTAGGAGGTTCGGAGGAGCGGACTATGGTGTGTCATCTTCAACGGCCTCTGGAGGTGCTCTAGGAATGTGGTATGGGGCTCCTCCGGGTGTGCTGCAGGTGACGATGAGCGGGCGCCAGCGGGGGGGGGGGGGCTCTACGGCATGGAGGGGAGACCAACGCAGCCAGACCGAGACTCTCCTATGGCAGGCCTCCACGTGGAATAAGTGACCGGTCATGAGGCTGGTCAGCGGAATCGGGGACTGCGGGTCCACTGCAGCCCCGCACAGCCTAACTGTCGGCCCGGGCGGACCAGTCTGCCCAGGCTGGTTCGGCCCACGTGGCTTTGTCTCCACAACTCGGACGCCCGTAATTTCTGCTACGGTTCTTTGTTTTTCATGCCGTCTACAACGATGCCTTCCTTATGTCAAGGAGAATGTTTTGAGATGTATGTCGTGGTTTTTAACTACTGAAACGGGGGACTTGGTGGTGCGACTGTCCTTTAAGAGGATTGGCTTTTTTCCGGGGGTTTTTGTTTGGGGTGGCACGAACACATTCGATGTCTGATTTTAGTGTCATCAGCGGTGTTGTGACCCTGGTATGAAGACAGAGATTACCAAGGGTTTTTTGGGAATTGAATCCGGAGTTGAGGTGTGGGCCCCAAGGTCCTTCTTTTAATCTGTGAGTAGTGTTTTGTTACTTTTTCATCGGACGTCCGTTCGGGGTGTGCGAGCAGACAATTTTGGGTGTCTTTCCGAGGGCATTGCATTGGCGCAATCTTCCCGATTTAATTTTCATGGTTGTGCGGCCCCATGAGGGTCGTTTTTGGAGTTGGCGGTTATTTTTAGCTTTATCAGCGTGTGTTCATTTTGGAAAAGTGAATAGTCCATCTTGTGTACTTTTCTGAGAGGATTGCAACGGTGTGATCCATTGGAAGTGCTTCAGGACCAGGATGGGGGTCCTACGCAACATCGCTCATGTTTGGTATGTCAGAACACATCATTTTCTCTATATATACATTCCAATCAAGTGATTAATCCTTTTTATGTGTCGTTCCAAGGAGATCACAATGGTGCGATGCGCCCGACCGTTTTCGGGGCCGAGGCTCGGGACCACTAGATGTCGTTTGGGCGTAAAGCGGTATTGGATTACTTTTCCATCGGATATCCATTTGAGGCGGGTAAATAGTCTATCATGCATGTTTTTTCGCGAGGATTACAACGATGTAATTTGATCAGGCGAGTAGAGCCTTCTATGTGATCTTATTAAATATGGAAATATGAAGGGTGCTCTGGTGGAAGTTTTTCTTTCTTTGTTTGGAAGAGAACCCTTGGAGTGTGATTGTGTGCACTCCCTTGTGAGTGAAGTAAACAATTGAAGAGGTGTATTTGGTCATGCCTGGGTCAATGAGGTGGAAAATTAGAGTTATTATGTTTACTCATTTCGTGTTGAAATTAGGTGTTGTGTGCACGATAGCCTTTTGGATGGAAACGTGGTGTACTCTTGGAGTATACGGAAACGCCTGGAGTTACTTGTGGTTGTTTGTAACTGAGAACGTTTGTGCTTATGGTTGTAATAGAGTTGGGGCCACAGGTCATGTGGGCCCTATGTGCGTGTTGTGTTCTTCTTTACGTACCCTTGACCTCTCGCGATGTAGAGGGTCCCTCTGTTTTCATTTTTTGACTAGCAGGGTTGAGTTTTCCCCTGGCTCTGTTCTCGATTGTTGACTAACAAGGTTGAGTTTTCCCTTGGTGATGTTCTCATTTGTTGACCATCAGGGTTGAGTTTCTCCCTAATTTTGTTCTTGTTTGTTGACCACCAAGGTTGAATTTACCAATGTTCCAGTTCAAGATGGTTTCGACTAGCAGGTTTGAGTGGTTTCCCTTGGTTCTGTTATTGATGGTTTGGCCGGAAGAGATGCTTCGTGTTCCCTGGTATAGTTTTTGTGGATTCGGTATGACCAACACATTACGCGGGTACTGATCCTCTAGCCAGGAGGTTGTTTCCAGAAGGGCAGTCCAAGGGGTTGTTTCCAGCAGGGATGGCCAGGAGGTTGTTTCCAGTTGGGCTGGCCAAGAGGTTGTTTCTAGCAGGGATGTCCAGGAGGTTGTTTCGGGGAGGGCTGACCAAGAGGTTGTTTCCAGCAGGGCTAGCAAGAGTGATACCATCCAGCATGGATGGCCGGTGAGTTATCATCTAGCAGGGATGGCCAATACGGCGGTGTTCACCGAGTAGTACCATCCAGCCGGGTTGGCCAGAGCAATTCTTGGTTTACCTCCAGCGGGGCTGGGAAGTGGTCTCTGATGTTGGGTTTACCTCCAGATGGGCTGTGAAGTGGTCCCCGATGATGGTTCCGAGCCTCCCTCTAGTGGATTACCCTTTTACGAGACCTGGCATTGGGACTCGTGACAACTTTAGCTGGGTCTCCCTCTAGAGGATTACCCTTTTATGGGACTGGGCCGTGTGGAAACCGTTGACTTTTTTTGGGTCTCCCTCTAGTGGGAACCCGTCGAATTCTAGGAATTACCCTCTAGTGGGGCTGGGCAGGGGGTCGCCTATCGACTTTGATGAGACCTCTATACTGCAGGGAAGTGACATGGTGTGGTTTAAAATTCAACTAAAACTCTCAAGTATGGGGGGCGCTTTCCCCACCGAGACACATCCTTGCGACGCGACCTAAAACTGTGCGGGCGAGTAACTGCCGCCCAAAGCGGATAGTGTCAAGGTGCAGTGATTTGAGCCCCTTGGCTTACAGATTGGGGAAGAGGTGTAGGATGTTGGGAATCGATGGTGCTTACTTCTAGTACTGTTGGCTACTCACTTTCGTAGGCTGAGCTACGGGATGGAGATCCCCTTACGACCTTATTCGGGTTTCATGACAAAGTATATATATGTGTGTAAACCTTGTTCCAGTACCCACTTCTTGGGATTATTTACTCTCCCTCTAGGTCAGTGAAGACGCACGGGGTATGCCACGTGATTTCCGTGTCTATATTCTCATGGTTGGACGAGTCTACTATCCTGGTATAGGTAGAGAAGACTCAACGAGATGTTCAAATTCTCACCATTTCCAGCTCCTTGTGTCTATACGAGTCTACCTCCTTTCTCTTATTGGGTTGAGCTAGACTCTCTACTATTACTCTACTTCACTCCTTACTGTACTCTCTACTGCACTCTCCGTTGTACTCTTTTACTATTCGCAGTTCGATCTACTATTCACCCTTCGGTACCTCCTTTGTTGCTCCCCCGAGCCTTCAGGGTATCCTACTGAGTATTTTTATACTCACCCCTGCTTGCGCTTTTCATGCACTTGGTGTACCCTTGTAGACGATTGACAGGTTGGTCATGACATTAGTAGAGCTTAGGAGTTTGGGAACTTGGTTCTTGTATGGCGGTTGTAGTTGGGTTCCAGTTGTGGGACTATCACAGCTGTTTTACTTTTGTTAACTATTTCTGGGTTGTGTCACTTTTTTGATAGGGCATATGTTATTTCCTTTTTCATTTCATTTTACCTCCAACTTTTACTTTGTACTATTTAGACGTCGATGCACTTTTTTGGTTTTTTGTAGCAGTTGGTTATTTACTTTTCATTTTACTCTGCACTTCTGAATTGAGTGGGATGGATGTTTGTGTACAGGTACATTGGAAAAGGCCTCCCCATGTTTTTTAGCCTTCAGCGGATATCTCTAGCCCCGGGCCTATGGAGGCGGGATTGGGGTAGTTTCAGCTCGAGCCTGAGTAGGGTCGGGTTGTGACATTATCAGTTTAACATTCATAGAAAATAGATTTTATATATGAACCTTACAATACAATTCAAAATATAAAATACAACATAGATAATTATTTGAGAACTCAGATTTTCTCCTAGATTAACCCTATATATAAATCATAATAAACTTCTTGGATTCAATGAAAAACAAAATTGAATAAATTGGCGATGTAAGATTCTCAATAAGAATAAACAATATAGAGGAAGTTATCATAAATAAGAAAAACCTCATAAGAAAAGTTATAAAAGGGAAACATGTGCTTTTTAAAACATTATCTTTATAATAATATGGAATGAATAAATCAAATAATTCCATTTAAAAATTTACATGGATGATATAATAGTCGAATTGTCAAATGTAATATTAATAAACAATCTAACAATGATGAAATGATTAATGTCGGACATCATAATCATACCATCAAGGCCTCATGTCATTACTACTACCATACCGTCAAGGCTTCCTTCCAAGATAATTTCTATACCAACAAGGCCATTTTCTAAGACACTAGTTTGTATAATGATATGAATAGATGCATCAAGGGGCTATAGTGGGCCCAACCCATCATATACTAAGTCCAATGAATTAATCTTATGAAAAGGGTGAAACATAACATAAAAATTCATATTACAACTAGCATATGAAATGTTAATAATTTATTCATAAACCTTGATTTGTATAAACATAACACATCCTCATTCAAATATATCATCAATCCTTCAATAAAATATGGAAGATTATATCATAATAATTTAACATCAATTAATTATAAAATCTGACAAAGGATGTTGACATAGATGAATATACTATACTAAATTAATTAAAACCCTTTGACAAAATATCCCTATTTACATTAAAATTAGTTAGAAGCCACATAATTATAAAAGAAACTAATTATTTAAAAAATAATCATGTAATGTTGTAACGATAGTTTTAAAATATCAACGGATTATAACGGCTGAAAATAGCCGCTTTCCCATTATATGTTTAAAACCCCATTCTATAATTTGTCAAAAAGATCATAAATTACCTCCTTTGTAAAAAAAGTAAAAAAATCCATTTATTAAAAAAAATTAAACATGGGTAAACACAACATTAAAAAAAAATTCGAATACTTTTATTTAGATTTTAATAAACATGGACAAGGATGGTAATGATTTCCCAGTATATACATCCGTATAAGTAATCTCAGATAGTTAATAGATTGTGAAATTTAAACTTACATTGTGCTTTTTAGTAATCGAGGTTGTATTAACCTCTTATATAATTCGTCAAATATGTTATTAATTTATACCAGAAACATATAAATATTATAGATAACATATACAAACCATTTTTTTTCATTTATAAAATAATATTTCAGTATTACCATCATTTTGGGTGATAACTGCTTCGTTTTCCAATTACATCTTTCGTGTAAGTAAGGTTTTGTAATGAATTTGATATATTTTATTCATATCCATTATTTTATTAAGTTCATAATTAATTTTTTACTCATCATTTAAATTTTATAATCATTTTTTAATGATTAACGTGGATAATGAACATCATAGCATCATGAAGACGATAGTTCGTATGTACGTATGAGCAACGATATCATTCCCTTGATAGAAAAATGGTAAAGAATTAGAATGTATATTAATTAAACAGAATAGTATTACAAGTTATACTTAGTATTTAAATTTGTTGTACAAATCATTATAACCATTAAAATAACATATTGTTGACTAAAAAGTTACACAGTGATACAGAGATGGTAATCTATAAGAACACACACATGGGGATATAGTTATTCATATGATGGATAAGTGGAGAAATATGATTTTTCCATGATTATAATAACCTGTTATTATATTTTTGATACAAGATTAATTTATATGATTTAGAAACAACATTGAAATATGATGCTAAAGAAGAAAATAATTTTGAATGTGGTGATAAAACAAATATCAATTTTTTGAGTATCTCCATTTGATTATCACAAAATGTCTTTATAGGATGCCTTTATTACCAAAACATCACCTCTATGATAAAGTGGGTAATATTGGGAATGAAAATGGGTAGGTTTTGGGTGATATAATGTTCTTTATAAGTGTTATTAAAAGAGAAGGATGTGATCCCTTTTAAAATAGAGGGGGATGTCTTTGGAAATAAAAAAACTATTAACATAATATATGTTATTTTTTAAATTAAAATGGATCCAAAGTAGATTATTTATAATATAAGATGATTCTTGGTTGAAATACCTTAAACAAATAAAATTTAGAAATTCTTTGATATTATTTTAAACCTTTTCATTTTGATTTACCCTTATTTACTCTATTTAATTTTAATTATTTTAATAATATTATAAATTTTAAATGGTTTTCAATATTTACTTATGTGGTGTAAATCATCAATAATTGGAACCTTTTTGACATTTTAGACATTATAATTTTCAATTTTTAATTTTGAAATATTTTTACCATTTTAATATAATTTAAAAATATGTTATTTTTATAAAATAAAAATAGTGTAAATTTGGTTACAATTCATTTAATTAACTGTAAATAAAATCCAAATATAATATATCTTCAAAAAAAACTTTTATTCTACTCTTAAAATAGCATAGTAATCTCTAAAATTATATTTAAGAGACTAATTAATTCTAATTATATTTCTTTTAATTATATTAAATTTATTTGTTTGATATTTAAATTAATTAAATAATATCTACATTGTAATTGTGTCATCATTAATGATATTTATTTAATCTCAAAATTTTATTTTATAATTTATATGATAATGATAATTAATTTATATTTCTATAGACTACCTACAGTCATAGTGTTATCTTATTTATCTCTATATTGAAATTAATATACTTATACAACATGAGAGTGTGACATTTTATCACATTTATTGATTTTATTAATTATAGTGTCATATTCATGTAAAAGTGCCCATTATGTTATTTTATATAGACCCATATATGATAAGGGTCTAATATAGTAATCTAATTAGATTGTGATAGGTGTTAAGGTAATTTATATTGTTAATTCTAACTTTAATTACACGATTTTCTTGTTACCGTAGTAATAAAAAAATACTAATGTTATTATTCATAATAAGAAGAAATGTATCCTATTAACATAATATGGACTTGGTGATTCCAAATATAAAATTAATTTTCCAAAATTTAAATCATATAAGTTTCAGTAATTAATTTTAAAAAAAACTCTATTTTTTGAAAATGATAAAATTGGTTTTCTAAAAGTATAAAACATTCAATGATTAACATGAGTTTATATCTAATTTATTGTCAATATAATTACAATGAAATAAAATATGTAAAATGATAAAAATATAATAAAATTATGCATTTAAATAGGTAATATTTATAATTTAAAATTATAAATAATATTTATTTTAATAAAATATGTTTCAATTCATTTTTTTGTTTTTCACTATACATCAAAATGTGTATGTTATCAAAAAACACCAAAATTTTATGATAACTCATGGATGATTTTATTATTTTAAAAAATAAGGTTTTCTTTCAAAAATAATATATAAAATTTTGGAATGTTTGATTTAAAATGGGTGTTCCATCGAAAGGTAGAAAAAGTATTTTTTTGGAAAAATACTTCTTTTATAAAAACAATTGATGTCGTTCTTATATTTTTCTATAAGAAACAAAAAATATGAATGCTAAAATTATATGAAATTTATATAAATCAATATTCAATTATTACTATTCATATCCTCTAATTTAATGGATAGTTTATATATCATATTAAATAATAATATTTTGTTAATATACCATTGTACAGTAAAACCAGGCCTTTCGTGTAACGCAAGACAACTCATTATTATGTACAGTGTAAGAATAACATGGTCTTACAAATAAATAATGAAAAAATTAATATTAGGATTTTTTAGAAATGAAAATATTGTAATGACTTGGGGTGTTTTAGTCTCCCCTCCTTCAATAAATTCTGGCATTACAATTTGAACTCAGAATTGAAAAGTATAGGTTGCACATTTAAGAAAAATTCTTTATTGAAATTCCACATCAAAAAATATAATAACAATAAAAAAATTTTATAATAAAGAAAGGAATGTATGGAGGTAACCAGAGATAACATATAACATGGTTACTTGAAAGAAAAAATGGAAATGAAAGTAAATGTAACCATCGAGTTATGATGGAGAGTGATAGATAACATTTTTCAGAGAATGATAACTACCAGAAATCTATATATCTATGATGATACATGGAAGCATTTGATTCACAGATAAAATGAAGTACTAGGAAAATATTTCATGTTTTATATCCTTTCCCTATTGATGAAAAATTTATTTGCTTCATAGACCTAGAGCATAAGGAAGCATACTTAATTGACACGTCGAGTTTCAAACATTAACAAATTCCTACCACAAACTCATCTTTCACATAATTAGTTAATAAAAATAAAATATATTTTGTTTAATTTAATTTTATAATGCTAAAAATATATACTTATATCATTTAAAATAAAGAAATATTTGTTGTACTAACCATGGAATTCTTATAAGCTAGTGGTAGGTGATAAATCCTTATCGCACATTGGTAGTGGGTTTGATTCCTACAGTCTTATCTGATGTAAAAGGTTATCACCCGACTTATTGGTTATCCTTTTAATAAAACAATATTAACATTAATTTATTGATATAATCTTATGAAATGTTTTAGCATTAAACAATACAATTCAATATACAATTTAATTCATTCCAACACTTAGGCTTATCCAGAATACTTCTATCCAAACTAACAGACCAAAAATTTATAAGGTAGGTCACATACAATATTGTATATTTTTTTGTTACATTCTAATAATTTGAATACCTTCATCATGTATTATTTTGAAAAAATTTAATACCCTAAATTACCACAAAAAAATATAAATCATATGGAAAAGTTTTGTGAACCCCATTAATGATGGATTAAAAAACACATTAATTAGTTCCAAGGTAGTCAATAATATCCAATATACATTATCCAATTCTATAATATCTTCATTCAAAATTCATATATTAGTGTCAGAAACATATTTAGGGCTATATTTCCCTCGAACATATATTTTCTAAAAAAAATATTAACTTGTATCTATGCCACTTTACTTCGTACCATACAATATCAAATCATAAATGAAATAATATTATAGTAAAATCATTATTTGTTTTCAAAATTTATATAACTTGTAAAACATCAATAAAATAATAAAATCAAACAATTCTCTTATATATATATAAGAATTATAATCTTTCATTTCCGTTAATGATTGTATCATAAGTTGATTATTATCTAATAAACTCACTTGGGGTGTGCTAAGATTATTGGGACATTTATTTTAATTGTGCCTCATCTCGTTGTAGATGGAACATTTTACATTGAAAAACTTTTCGTACCCTTGAAATCACGAACATGGTGACATTTTTCTCTAAAATTATATTAAACTCCCATTCCATCAAAAAATTCACCAAGGTGATTCTTTCAATAGAAATCACCTGTTGGATAATCTGTCTTTCCCTTCTTCCCATTATCCATATTTTTCTCTACCATCCCCTTATTCTCTTAATTCCCATAAAAAAATAGGACTCAGAGAATTATATCCTTATCTTATTAACACATGATATTATTTTTTCATATGATGAGAATACATGGGAGAATATTTATCTTTGAAATGTTGTCATAAGATCTTGAAGGTTATAATTATTCATAATCATTGGATCATATGTATTTTGGGTGATATAATTTCTTCTACTGGGTGGAATTTCTTAATAAAAATAGACATTATGTTCTACTAAATTGTAATATATAATCTATAAATTAGAAAAATGTTCTGCATGAATTAATGATTTACACATATCTAGTATCATAATCATAAAAATGGTTTTTGGGGAAATATTTATTGATTAATAATTTATAGATGTTTGTAAATTATATGTGAATTATTCTTAAATAAAAACCATAGGAGGGTTAAACTAGTTGTGTTGTAGGTCACGTTTTCATGTACCAAGTTACCCTGAGTCATTCCCTGAATAGCTTAATAGAGTTTTTACTCCTAGGTACATTTGTTCCAAAACCACATCCACTTTTAGTATCAATACATGGATGTATTTTCTAAGAATACCCTTATAAACTCTGAATTAACAATATTTTATGATATTTCTCTATAAATATCCTCATTGTTTATCATTGGGTTATGATTCATAATCAATGTTTTCTAAATTTTTTTCAAAGGTTGTTTTTAAATATCCTCAAATACAATCTGTAACACCTTGACCCCAGAATCCTAGAGTCGATGCATTATTTTAACACACATTGATGATTACACGGAATCCAATAACAAAGGAATGATCAGTTTATCAGGCTTTGAAAATAGATTACATACTTTAACATTATATTATAATTAAAAGCAAAAATGAAATAGAGATAATTTTTTTGGAACTCGATTATTATCCGAACATAATTCTACCTAGAAATCATAAGACACTTATTTTATTCCTGGACAAAATAAAACATAAATAATTGATGTGATCAGATACTCAGTAAGGATAAACGATATATCACAAGTTATCATAAATATTCATAAACTATTAAGGAAATGTCAAAAGTAATTCACTATACTTTAAAAACATTCTCATCAGTAAAATATGGTAAAAATAAATCAAATAAATCAATTTAAATAATCACATAGTTATTATATTAGTTGAATAATCACATGTAATATCAATAAATAATCTCATAATGAATTAATTTATAATGCATGAAATCCTAACCATACCTTTAAGGCCTCATGCAATGAATATTACTATAAAATTATAGCCTTGTTCCATGACCATTAACATAACATCAATGACTTATTCCAATGCACTAGCCTTTCTCATGAGACCTACTGATCCATCGTGTGGATATAATGAGCCTTGACCATCATTTATGAAGTCCCATGAATTCCTCTTATGAATATGGAAATACATAACATAAACAATTATATTAATACTAGAATATGAAATTTAAATACATTAACTACAAACCATGAACAGTATAAACATAACACAATACACAATCAAATGTAAAATCACCTATACATTACAATATGGATGATTGTATCATAATAATTCAACATCAATTCGGTATAAAATCCAACAATGTATGTTGACAAAGATGAATTTAAAATAATAAATTCATTAAAACTCTTTGAGAGAAATATCAATTTTTTAACATTGAAATAATTTTGAAGCCGTAAAATTATAAAAGAAAATATTTCTTTTGAATATAACCCTGAATGATTATAAAAAAGATTCAAAATCTTAAAGAATAATAACAGGTAAAAATAACTACTTCATCATTATAAGATACAAAAAATTCTTCCCCTCATTTTTTTAAAAGGTCATAGAGTACTTCATTTGGAATAAAATAGAAAGATTCCATTAAAAATATAAAAAAAGTCAAACATGAGTAAAAATGACTAAGAAATTTTTGAAAATATTTTGAATTAAATTTTATGGAACATGGACATTGATGATAAGGATGTACTAGTAGATACATACATGTAATCAAAATCGATTAATAAGAAGATTGTTAAATTAACCCTTACCGTGTGCATTCGGTTAGTTGAGGGTATGTTATACTCCATTATAATGGATAACATATGTTATAAAATAATAAAATAACTGTATACATATTTTGGATATCATATATGACCCACTTTTATCATTTGTTTAATAATATTTCAGTACTACCATTGTTTTGGGTATTAACTACTATGTTATCACACTCATGTTTTTTCATGTAAGCGGTGTTTGTTATGAATAGGATATATTTTTTTCATTTTCATAACGATATGTAGTTCATTATTAATATTTTTACTCGTCATATAATGTTTATAATCATTCATGATTGGTTATTATTGATAAATAATCTCACTACGTTGTGGAGATGGTAGGTCGTACGTAAGAATGAGAGACAATATTATTCCCTTGATGGATAAATGTAATAGAATTGGATGGTATATTAACTATAAAGAATAATTATCATGTTATATTCATTATTTATATCTATTATACTATTCATCGTTCCTATACAACTAATATATTGTTTAGTAACAAATTAAAGCACGGTGTGGAGATGGTAAGTTGTACGCACACACACATAGTGATATTGTTATTTGTATGAAGTATAAAATGAGGTATATGGTTGTACCATGATCATAATAATATAATAATATATTTTTTATACTGGATTTCTTACATTGATAATAAAATAACATAGAAAAATGCATTAGACAATGAATATAATTTTCAAATATCGGATAAAACAATTACCACTTTTTCGTATATCTCTTTTTTATTTTCCCAAAACGTCTCTTTAGGATGGATTTTCTTCCAATGGGTGGCCTCTTTGATTTATTGGAGAATTGTGTGAGAGGAAATGGTCAGTGTTTTTCAGATCTAATGGTCTATAGAGGTTCTATTAAAAGAGAATAAGATATAAACTTTTATAAGTGATGGGAGGGTCAACTTTTGAAATACCAAAACTGTTAAATTATTATAAATTAAGTATTAAATTAAAATGTCTAAAAAAGGATACATTGATAATAGGATGTTTAGGGGTCTAAATATTATAATCCTATTGAATTTATACATATTTTAATTCTGTTTTAACATTATCATTTTGATTTATCCTTATTTAATCTATTTAATTTTAATTGTGGTAACAATTTTTTAAATATTTAACAGTTATAAATAATTACTTTTGTGGTAATAATTGACAATAATTAGATATTTTATAAAATTTTAGACGTTAACATTTTCTATTTTTATTTTTTATTATTTTGATGATTTTTAAATAATTTAATAATATGTTTATTTTATTAAATATCAACAGTTTCTAATTTTACACTAGTCATTTATTTAATTTTAAATAAAATCAACATAAAATATAAATAATAAAAAAACTTCTAATATACTCATAAAATGTCATATAATCTTATAAAATTCATTGAGAACACTAATTACTTAATATAATATTTCTTTTATTGTTTTTAAAATAAATTATTTAATATTACTAATAATAAAATTATTTTTGTGTCAAAATTATGTCATCGTTAATGGTAATTATTTATTATAAAATATTTAAAAAAATACTATGATGTAGGTAATTATATTATATTTTTATATACTACCTATAGTCTAAATTATCCAATATTTATCCATATATTAACATTAATATACTTATATAAAATGTGAGTGTGACATTATGTCACAATCACTGATTATAACAATATCAATCTCATATTAATGGGAATGTGTCCATTAAGTGAATACATTGCGAACCACATATGATAACGTTAAAATTTGTCATAAAATGGGATTGTTATAGTTTTTATGAAAATTATTAAAAATAATTTTACAATTAATTATCTGATATACCCATAATGGGTGTAATAAAAAAAATACTAAAGTTACTTTTTATAATGCTCAAATATAAAAGTAGCTTATTCAAATAATTTGGACCCACTACATCAACATTTGGAATTTATTTTTAAAAATTTAAAACACAATTGTATTAGTAATTAATTTAACATTAATCCTAATGTGTCAAAATGAGAAATCTGTTTTTTCAAAAGTAAAAACAATGAAGATATTGACATGTGTTCATATCTAATTTAATTGTGAAAATAATTCCAAAGGCCTAAATTATATTAAATGATAAAAAAATTAATATAAATATAATTCAAAACCATTTGAATTTATAATTTAACACTGTAAATTATTTTGAATAAAAATGTTGTTTTCAATTAAAATTTAATATTTTTCATTATTTATCAAAATATGAATGTTATTAGAAAAACACAAAACTTTTATCAAAACCAAATTTATATGTCCATATTCTAAAGAATAATTTAACTCTATAAAAAATAATATATAAAAGTGACAAATATTTGATTTAAAATGGATGCTCCATCAAAAGGGGAAAAACATCATTTAGTTAAAAATACATCTTTTATCAAAAGAAAATTGATTTTTTTCTTATACTATGTCTATGAAACACATAATATGAATTTTGAAATTATATAGAAATTATAAAATTCAAAATTTGGTTAATAATATTCATAACCAATAATTTAATAGGTATATTATATATCAAATTAAATAAAATTATTTTATTAATATATCGATGATCTATAAAACTAGGACTTTCATGTAATGCAAGGCTACTAATTTTTCGGTGTAGCATAAACTTCTCATTGTTTTGAATAAAAAGAAATAAATCGAAAAAATTATGTTTATTTATAAATTAATATACTTTAATGTCTTGGGGTGTTGCAAAATATTAGATCGAATGGTTGGAATATAATTTTTGGTTAATAAGACAACAAAAAACACTATCTGTCTGATTCAATAATGGATATTATATTTAATATATTTTTTAATTTATATTAGTTTTTAGAATGTCGCCTATTGAATAATATTCCAAGACACAGATTATAGTTATTGATACTTAAAAAATATATAAATTATATTCTTTTAGTCTTATAATGGTGCGAAAATTTTTTACATCTAAAAAATAAAACCTCAAAAAAATTTCATAACATACATACTCATGGAACATTAATGTTTAGAGTTTTATAGATTAGAAAAAACTATTACATAAGAAATAATCATTCCCTTAAATGAGAATTTCTCTCACTTAAATCATCATTTAAAATGGCACATTATGTTATTATAATCATAGATATGAAACAATTTAATATATAATTCATTAAATATATTTATTTTTGACACAATGAAGGGGAAACATATGAAAAGTGAGTTAAAATTATTTGTAAGTGTATAGAAAAGTGTTAAAAACATGTATGTGATAATTGGTAATACAAGGATCAAATGGGTGTGAGGAAATTATCAATTTGGATGACCATTAAATAAGTGACCCCATACCCATAAAAATTGGATCATTTAATAGGTAACAAGGAATTAATCATTAAAAAACGAGTTCAAGAAGATTTTTAAATCATGAGCCATGTGATGTCAATCCTAAATAATAAAAATATTTAAAACCCATAAAAAGTATAAATAAAATGTATTGATATCATGTAAAATTATGTTCATATATCTTTTATAAGTATAATAACTATAATTTTTGGTTTAATATCTTGAGTAACCAATGTATTATAGAGATACCATGGACCCCTCATTCCATGGTTTATCGCAAAAAACATGTCCTTGGATTGTCATAGAACCACATATCCATGGGTAATAATGCAACTCCCAATTGTTAGTTTCTCAATAAGCAAAATATATGGTTTATAATAGAACCAATCATCTTCAAAAAAAATTTCAAATAACTATAATAATAATAAATGATTTGTAATCAACCACTTATGGATATACCATTAAAAATTTATTTCTTCACCCATAGAAATGAAATTCTCCCCATGTTAGTCACACAATATATCTTGTGAAATAATAATGATGTAATAAAAAATACATATAACCTATGAATTATATGTGACATAATAGGTTGTTTATGTTGGTAAATTGGAATACCATTAAAAGGTAAAAAAATTATTGAGGAAAATAATATTTAACCATTTAAATCCACATTTAAAATGTAAAATTCACAAAATATTATGAAATATTTTTATTTTAAAATAACTATTGAAAATTAAAAAGTATGCTTCACAAAAAATTGTATTCATATATAATATGAAATATATTAATTATGAAATTGTTAAAAATGGTATATTTTTTAAAACATTTTATAATGTGTTTATAAAATGGCCTATTTGGAATATTTACCAAATGTATTTTCCATAAAAATTATTATAAGGTCAATTATAATTCAAAATAGATTTCCGAAATAATAATTTTTTAGGAAATTACAATTTTTAAAACATTTTAGCAAATATGGATATGGAATATAAAGATACTCAATCAAAAAGAAATTAATTTATCAATATTAATTTATAATGCCTTTATTTATAATTTTTTAATAAATACGGTATAAATGAATATAAAAAATTGAGAGTCACATTCATAAAACAATATTGGAATGATTTTTGGTTACAGAAAATAATATCATACTATTTAATCTAAATGAACCTTGAATAAAAATAATCACGAAGAAAGTATATTTTAATATATATCATTCTCAACATTGGTGCTCTTCAATCATAAGCCCACTGAAAGAAAAATGTTACATTATACATAAAATAACATTCAAATACATTTTTTATTTTTATAACATTTCAAAGAAGATGTAGATACAAATCATGAAATAATATAGTTACATAATATAACATTTTTTTTCAAAGAAGGCATTTTTATACAACAAAACATTAAATTGAGCATTACATTGAAGTGAGAATTAATCAATTAATTTATTTTCAATATCAAATGTAAATACATGAAAATAATGTAGAAATAAAACATAAGACAATAATAATTCATTAATTACAAAATAGTAATATACCAATGGATTAGAAATAGTAATAGAATCTAAGAAAATAATTGAGTAATGATATTGTTAACAACTTGGTTCCTTTCAAGTCAACCACCCGTGGGAAAATGAATTTATAATGACACAAAATATAAATTTATATATGAAGTATTGTTTATATTAAATTTATAATTGTAATTATATACACATTATAAAATAAATTATGTTCATAAAATTTAATTATGCTTCAATGAAAAATAATTGAGACAACCACCCATACTTTTTGGTTATCTCTTGATAAAAAAATAATGAAATGGATAAAATAATATAGACAAATAAATAAAATTAATTATGATGAAAAGAAACATAAAATTGTTAAATAGGTCATATAATCACCTCAAAATAATAACATGTTATGAATATCACATATGTTTCACAAAAATAATAATTTAGAAAAGAAAAAATTACTACGAGCCCATACTTTCCATGTATTTCCATTAAGACATGTATAATATGTTAAAAAATTAATTTAATTTTAAAAGAAACTTTTAAATCATTTTTTAATTATATTTAATTTTTTTAGTTACTTTTTAATTAGATATTTGTATACATGATAAGTTAAGTCCTTATTTTTTTTAGGATGTTCCATTCATTGTTTCAAATTAAATTCAATGTCTCAAACCAAGTCAAAGAGGTCATTATTTCAACATATATGTAACACTCATCAGAATATATTTATCATATTTTAAAATAAATATACTTTATAAGAAAATAATGAAATATGGTTATGAAAAAATGTACTATGTTACAGTCATTTAGCTGATAGGTTGTATGTACATATAAGAAACATTTCGAATTTTTTGTGATCGTTCTCAAAATTTGATTAATATGATTTTAAATTGAAATAATGAGAATTATGTCATTAATAAAATATAAAATCATTAAATACAATTATATATATAATCAATGTAGTGTGATGATGACAAAAATAATTGCATCGCTTTGTGAATGAGGTAGTCCACACATAGGTACAAGCGATGTTATAATTTATCAATTTAAGAAATAAAATGTCAAATAAAATTTTTATATTGATAAATATGACATTGATATAAAAAATATTTATTTTTTATCACTTATATTCATTATATTTATTTATATTACATTAAATTTAAATTATTAGTGAAGAACTAATCACATCACTTCACGAGCTAGTTGTCTGATGTTCACACGAGCGACATTATTATATCCCACACTAAATGGAAATAAATAATATACATGTCATAAAATAAATATATAAGTATAAATATGCTAGAAAATAAAAAATATAAATTAAAATAAACCTTATTTAATGCTGTGAATAGTGGTGATTGGAAATGAATTACAACTGTTCATGAGGCGGTAGACTACCCTATGCACAAATGGGAATTTTAAGTATAAATTTATGGAATAGAAGATAGATTTATGTTACTCATTGAACATAATAAAATATTAATATATTTTATATATTTTAATTATTATACAATAATGTGATGAATATCTGAAGGATATTTAATAAGAACTAATATAATAACACTCGACTCAACATGATACTAACTCATAATGAAATATACTTATGTTAAGAAAAAAATACTCTTGTAATGTAGTTATGATAAAAAATGGTCTCAAGGATATAGGTAGATAATTTTTGAATTTATGTTCTCATTTATTTTATGATACATTCTTATTTTATGTTGTGTTGATGTGATGAGTGGGGGGGGGGACTTTTGTTATTGTGGTCAGTGGCACACTTGTTATTTTAAAAAATAAGAAGTTCTACAAACATTTTTCATATTCCACGATGAACAATAATTTACCATTATAAAAAATTATAAATTTTATGGTTTAACTATTTTTATTAATTTTATTTCATAAAATACTCTAGTAAATTTTAAATAATATCATTTTCATTTAACCCCCAAAAAACACATTTTCACCTAAACTAAAATAGTTAAATTTTATTCTTCGCAATATTCATTATAGACAGAAATTGTTTTTAACATATTCGGATAATATGAAATATGATAATTAAAAATTTGGAATACATTTTAATAAATTAAATTTAAATTAGTATAAAAATTTATTTCAAAATTAAACTATAATACCTTATGATTGAGAAAGATTTCCAAAGTTGATTTTTAAAGAAAAATATGACATTGTATTAACATTAAGACAAATAATAATCCATAAAAAAATACCAATTTATATTTATTTATATATAAAATATAAATTTCATTAATTTCTTTCATCATTATATGTTTTTTATTTAGTTAAACTAGATATTCATTATTCAATTTATTAATGTTTTTAGAAAAAAATCCTTTACAAAATCCAAAAATAAACCAACAATAAAATCAAATATTAAGATTATTTAAATATAATAAGTAAATAAAAAAATTTAAAGAATAATTATGTTACTCTAATTAATATAAAAATATTAATGGTAATTTTATAAAAATAAATATATAGAAAATTAATAATATTTTTATACATAAACATTATTATATATTATTCATATGAAAAAAAAAATTATTTTTAAAATAATTCCATAATTTCACCTTCTTTTTATTATGATATGACTATTTTAAAAATTAATATACTATTATAATATATATTTTATAAAACTTCCAAAAAAAATGTTAAATTTTTATTGCAAAATGTAATAAAAATTATTGTTCAATAAAACACATATTTCATTAATAAAATTACATCACTAAAAATTTAATGACAATATACTAACAATTTATGAAATATTTATATTAGGTATAAATTTTTGCATCTATATTTTTCATATATTAGATAATACTAATCAAAAATTCCAATTTAATGATTTTGTTATAGTGGTTTTGTATTTATCACGCCATTTAATCTCAGTATTGTTTGTTGAATATGTTATCAAACCTAATGTAATTACATTTATAATATGAGGGCATTAGAAAACATGGTATACAAGAAAACTAATATATACATGGGAGAAGTAGAAAAATATAGTAGTATAAAAATATATATATTTAATATATCAAAATGGATGAATTTAAAATTAATGGGATTTTCACAAGTGGAAAAGATTTAAACATGACAATAATATTTTATGAAGATACATTCATCAGGGGTAGGATGTGATGGCCTCTAATTCTATACAGAGACTCATTTTAGTTATGTTTTATTCTATAGATGAAGGGTAAATATAATTGGATAATTTTACAACTTCTACTACAGTAATGATATCTGGAAGAGAACAATATAACACATTCATTATTATTGGAAATAAGTTCAAAATATTTTATAAATTACATCCAATAAAACAATTGGATGATATCACACAATTCTACTGTTTCAAAAAAATCCACCAGGTCAACCCTATCTATTTCATAGTTGATTTTTTCCTATATTAAAATATATATCATATTTATAACTAATATTATTACATTAAAAAATCACATTACTCATGTTCATTTAACGGAATGTGGTATTTTTAGATTCTTTGGAATTTTTTGTTTTCATTTTCTTTTTTTTCTCTCTTTGGAATATTTTTTGAATGAAATTGAACAAATGAATCATATGATCTAAAAACGTTTTAAGCCTTTATCCCACTAAAAACAATAATTTTTCTATTAATCAATTGATTTAAAAATCATTTGAAATGGTTTTCAGTGAATAAAAATATTTATATAACCATACCATATTATAATAAAATCAATTTTTCGTACAACTTCTTTAATTTTGTAGTATCGCATTAATGTGATACTCTAATGTAAATTTCAATATGTCGTATTAACTAATGTAAAATTAGTAATTTTGAAAAAGACATAAAATTATCAAATATATCACGGAATAACATTCATGATGTTAAAAGAAAAAACCATATATAATAATTAATGTATTATATGATATAATTATCCCAATAAATCTTCCATAAAATCATTATTGCATTAAATCTATTGGTATTACTATTATCTGAAATGGTTTTGTTCAGATTATGTGTATAGTCAATTTTTTAAATTGTGTTAGAAAAAAAAATTTCTTATAATGATGTGTATGATGTATGCCTCGTTTACATGGGAAATTGAAATAATGGTGAATTATAAAATAAAGAAGGGGTAAATATTTTGTCTTGTTATTATAAGGTTTGAATTAATGATTTGTAGAACTAGATAAAGGAAGGAAGAGAATAAACGAGAATAAATAAATAATTTATAGAATGGAATGAATTTATATAATGGTAATCGATTCAAATAATATTCATTAAATGTGTACATTAACTCAAGGATAAATATACCATGATGTTGTGGAGTATTTTATTAATCAAAAAATTTTATTTTAGTTCTTAGTTTTGATGATGAAAAAAACCAACATTTATACTACAAATGATGTTTATTTTAATCAAATTTTAGGAATATAATATTCATCAATATATTCATCAAAAAAATATTTCTGAAATAGTTCTAGGATATAAAACTTTTTAAAGTGTTCTAGACATGTTTATAATGTATTCTAGGAAAACTATTCAAATCCTATGTTTGAATGTGTAATATATGGGTGGGAAACTATACGTTTAGAAAAATATGTATGGATCATTAACCCAACCATGTTAGAAAAGACGTGGTATATTACCCTATACCTGTATGAAACCCTATGTTTAAGGTAAGTAACTTATATAAATCAACAGTACTTTTTTAAACAACTATATATTAGAAATCTTAAGGTTGGATTATTTTATCACAAGAAGGAACCCTATGATTGGATATTCAATGAATGAGTCTAAAATCTACGATATCATCCTATATTTATGCAGTACTCTTGATGGATTTAAAAACCAATTCGATGGATCTTTAGGATTGATTCAAATACATGTATTTAATGGATTGAATCAATTCTAGTTCTATATGATTTCATGACTATAATAAATGTTTTTTAATTAAAATATCTACGGTTTTTTATGAAATATTTATGAATCTGGTTTTACGTGATCGTATTTGAACACAAATATAAACATAAATACATTATTCGTTATAAAAATAACATGAGATATAGAATATATATATTCCTGAAGAGAAGTTATATTTTTTTTATTTCAGTGTTACACTTTGGATACATGAATGTTTTAATATATTAGATCAACATAATGGTGTTGATATCGCTACTACATTATTTTTTGTAACATAATATTTTTCAAGATTAATGAACAATTTTTATAGATAGACATTGGAGATATACATGTTTAAACCTCTATCTAGTATTTTAATTTCTGGTGTTTTATTAAATGTTGTGCAATATTGAAGATCCATTTGTATTATCCATGTTATTGAATATCAATTACATCTATTAGATACTAATTAAACTATGTTGTTTAAAATTTGTTCTCAATAAAAGAAAACTCTTCTGATTTATTGATATTTCGACCACTCAGAATGAATTATTTAAAATTTCAACAAATCAGACTTTGTCGTGGTAACATTTTAGCTTCCCGTACTAAGATGTGGATTTTTTGTTCCTTGTAAATGAATCATAAGTCCATGTAAATTACATTTAAAGGATTAAATTAAATTATCATTGTTGTTATAATCTTATGATAAAAGGACTTATCTATTAAAATTCCCAATATTACTGAGAGATTGTTGGTGGAGTGAACTAAAGTGCTTTATGACCTGAATGACTATATATCATTATTTTATTTTCTATAATTTATATTTTCTTATCAATCATCTATAAGAGATAAATAATTTACTTATGAAAATTTATAGACTATTTAGAAATATATCATTGTTTTTTAATAACACAATTCACCCTATATTGTGTCTTTGTCTTATTCATCACCATACTTACTAAAAAATATGAATCAAGGGAATGGATCTACTAGAATATTTTCTTTATTAAATTTATTTTGACTATATCTAAATAAAACTGTATCATATGTTTATAGAACACTTCAAAATCATATGTTCCTATGAAAAATCATGAAAATTTGTTGGCTCTAACAATCCATTGTAAAATATTTAGATGAATAAACCATGAAATTGTTGATTTTGTATGAGTTATGACAATGATTCATGATCCATATATTAATTGTGAAAATATGGAAACTAGAAATTTTGTAAGATTATTTATTTGGAAAATACTGTAATAATGGTTTATTTAGTTTGTTTTAAGCCTTATTAGATTTATATATAATATTTGGAAAATTTGGATGATGATCATAAAAAAATTTATGATCTCAATTCAAAACAAAATAAATGTATTATCTATGTTTTGGTAACTAATGTGTTTAATCGATTTTCCTAATGTTCAAATGAATATGAAATGTGGAATGCTATTTTAATTTTTTGTGGAGTAACTAAAAGAATCAGACAATTAAGGTACACTACTATAATGATAGTATTTTATATATTCATAATGCATGATGATGAAAAATCCCTCAAATGAATGGGAGATTGATTGAAATATTTGATAATATATATTCATTGTGATATCCAATTTCACAGTCAAAATAAGAATTAAATGACTCATTACTACCATCTATGGGGAATGAAATATATGTACCTCTCTGTAAATCTTCACCAAAAAAATTATCTATGAACTAATTAACTACAAATATGATGATCAATGAAGAAAAGATATTTTTTTTAATTAAATGTCACATCAAATATAAATATGCAACACTCAAATCTGAATTGGAAGATTAATATGATTCATGTCAAACTGTTTTAGATAATTATTTATCAGATAATGAGAAAATATTTTTAAAGCAATAAAAATGACAAATAATGGGGAAATGGAAAATAAATGATGTGAATGCATAAGAAAATGGCCTACCAATGAAAAATGTAAATTGTAAAAAGACAAAATAAGAAACTATTACAAGGTTAAATACAAGAGATTAATAAGTAATAATTGGTGTGATTATTCTAGTTCACATAAATAATCTTCAATAGATTTTCAGAAAGATCATATAAGTAAATTGGCATGTCTAATAGATAAAACTGATGATGTAAAATCTTTTATCTCTCAGAGCTCAAATTGTGAAAAATATTATTTTGGTGAATTTAATAGGTATTTTCTTATGAGAAATGATTTATAAGAATCATTAAATAATCACCGTAGTAAAATAAGATAATATCATGATACTATTTTATTAAATAAATAATGTTTCCCTAAATGGATTATAGAATTAAAATCTTATTATTTGATAATGTCAAGGATTTTCATGAAACAATAATTAAATAATTTTCTTAATGTAGATACTTTCATACAAAATTATCATATTCTAAATAAAGTATAAAAATATTATAATAAAATCCTCGGTAAAAATACAATTCAGATAGGATATCATTGAATATGAAGTAACAGTGAAAGCCAAAAATTATATAAGTATTTTTTTTCTCTTGGTTCAAATAGATAAAACATGTTTAATGTTAACCATTTTATTTTGGAATTATTGTATATTATTCAAATGAATGTTGTTTTTTAAATCATCAATTATGTACTATTACGAAATTTTATTCTTCAAAAAATAAGATATTTTGAATTGTATAATCTCTAGTAATAATAAATAATAATCTTTACACAGAACATTAACTACTTACATTTTATCATCGAAAAGCATCATGTTCCCAAAATGAAATTTTATTTTATTTTCAACATGATTAAACCATATATCTACACTTTAAAATAAATACTTTGTGTATTGATTAATATATGAAATGGTGTATGAAATGAGTGATCAAATATGAAGTAGTATATTATCAACAAATCCTTAACAATGAAATATATAAAAAAGCAATTATTTCATATTAATATTACAATATGAATCTAGTTCATTTACATTTTTTATTAGGGTGATATATATCTCTTATATTTTCCTAACACATTTCATTATATTTGAATGAAATATTTTTAAATATTGTTTTTCTAAAAACATAAAATATATATAATAATTCTTTTAATTGTTATATAATACGAATCTTTTCTAAAGAATGTAAAATTTTATATTCTATTTATTTATACATTTTCAAATCATTATATAACATATTTATAAAACCAAATTGTTTACAAAACCATAAAACTATTCTTACATAATATGTATTTTTAAAAATTTGGAGCTTTATGTATTATAATAATTTTTTTAATAAATAATATTAATTTTCACCTGCAATGTTGTAGAAAAAAATTACCATCTTCTTCTTAAAAAATATAATTTATTTGACTTCTTTGAAAATAATTTTTTCACAGAATCAGAATATTAGTCACCACTAGATGAAGCGGTCATGTACTTAATGTTACTAAGAAAATAATTATCACTAAATGATAAAATGTAATATTTCAGATATGTTAAAAGAATAATAATATTTTATGTTAAATGATGTTGTGGAAATTCTTATCTATGAAATAAGGTTGTTCGTGGGTATGATGGAATAAAAGTAATTTCATATCAATTGTCTTATGGAATGATTTTGTTAAAAATCAACACATTGGATGAACAAAAATTGATATTGAAGGTTGATTTAGATATATCTATAAATTATTATCAAAAACTATAGAAATCATCTCTACTAAAATAAATTTTATTACATATAATGGGAATATCATAATGTGAAATATATTTTGATCTCAAAAGAGTTAATTGAATCTTCCAATGTAAACATTCTATGCCAGATCGTGTAACATTTTAGAGAAGTTTTTACAAACATACACCTTTAGTAACTGTTATAATTCATGGTCTAATACTATTCTTATACTTCATATCAAATTAAATAAGATGTTCAAATCGTAATAGAAGAATTATAAAAAATTCCAATTGTATTTAGAAAAATATTTATATAATGTGTCAACATAAATATAAAATGCCACTTTTTTAAACCATATAATGTCCTCTTAAATACCATTAAGTTAATAAAATTACATGGTGTAGCCTATATAATATATATATATAAATTGTGTGAGTTAAAAATCAATGTATGGGAGTAAATACTTTAATGAAGCACAACATGTGTGTTAGAAGGAATAACATAATATCCTAAAAAAAGTCTCATGAATATTCATAATGAGGAATAACATAAATAATCATGGAAACATAATCTCATGGAAATATATTAATTTGAAAAATACACTAAAAATTACATAATCAAATGTTATGGATAACAAACAAAAAAGAGAACATCACATGGGGGAAATAATCCCATCGTAGACATGTGTTACTCTCTATACCCAAATATATAACAACTTGGGTGATTGAAACATAACCAATTGCATTTTGTAACATTTTCGGTGAAAAAATCATAACATGATCATTATTATTTATACCAAAATTGATTGTAATTATTATTGAAAATATTAATAATTTCACATTGAATGGTGTGATGCATAATTATTCCACATATCATTAAAAAATTAAATTCTAGATTCAATCTAAAGAGAAAAAGATATTAAAAATTTATTGATGTAAATATGCATGTACAAAATAACGAGAATCTATATAAGGTTTTCATTGAGGAATAAATACATTAAATGAGAATTACCTAAATTTATTATGGTATTGAAAATTTCCCTTTAATTGAATATTATTTTAAATAAAGAAATTTGGAAATAAAGATACATCAAGTATTACACAATAAATGGAATTGGTAATGATTAGTATACATATATATATATATATAAGAAACATATATAATGTATTAATTGGGAATCCAATAAAAATAATTGAGTCATAATGTGAGTTAGGGAGGGAACGGTGATAACCTGATGAAAAATTTTAGTTTAGAGAGATCCCTTACCATAATCTCATCATCCTTCATTTCCATTACAAACTCTTATACAATAATTATATATTAATTATAAATGTATATAATAATATTTATCATATATATCATACTATATATGTTTTTAATATAACATATCATTACACATTTATCAACAAATAATATTTTAAATGAATCATTTGAGTGATAACTTCATTTTTCATTCATGTTTTGTGTCAACAGTCTCATTTTTTATATATTGATCTTGGCTCCATAATCTGAAAAAATAGAACCATTGTATTATTTTAATATAAATTCAATATATATATATATATATATATATTAATCCATAAAATTATGTGATAAAAAATCAATTATAGTGTTCATAGAGACAGAAGGTCGCATATACTCATGAATGTTGTTTTCTTTTATGTATGATGGATTTGAAGAATAGAAAGTAATTATTAATAAATACAAATTCGTTCTAATATCATAAATAGAATATATATATATATATATATATCTGTGTGTGTGTGTGTGATCATAAGTATTTCTACAGTTATCAAAGAATCAATTTCAGGTAATTTTTTTAAATTTTGATTACTTTCTAATTGGTATATATAATTGTGTGTGTTTAGGTGAAATTTGAGGAAAATGGAAGAAAAATGGGTTATGCATGATTGAAGCAAGGTTATAGAAAACTGTGTCCCCTTAATAAGAAAATTATAAAATCCTAGACAGTGGGGAATCAAATGGTTGGTTCATGTTTTGGTAAACTATGACCCCTAAAAGGATAAATTTTGCACACTAAAAAAATAAGTTGGCGCATGGTTGGGGAAAATTGTGCTCCCTTATGCAGCAAACTACGAATGTTAATTAATTTTTTCTGAAAACTAATTATAAAATATCAATAACCCCAGAATTAATCTCAAATCGACCCCAATTCATCCTTAGGTCATCATTCATGTTTTAGGAGCTCTCTAAAAAAATCATGCTCTCCCTCCCTCCATTAATCACAAATCAAATCCCAAATCGAGGGGTTCCTTCTTCTGGTATGGAATATATTCTTTTATTATTCCCCTATTTTTTCTCCATCCCATCCCCTGTTTTTTTATATAATTAATTCTTTGTATTTTAGGAATCCATGTCAATTTTGATGATATTAGATCTGTGATTCTTGATCTAGATCTAATCTTCCAAGATCTTAATTTCCATTAATCTTGATTTGGGGTCCTGATATTAGAATATAAATATATTTCAAATTCATGATAATTTTTTAGGAATTTTCATTGGTAAATTATACATCAAATAATTATAGTTGGTGGTCTAAAATTCGATTCTAATAGATGTGATATGGATATATGTATGCATGGATCAATAATTATAGTGCTATTTAGAAATTAGAATAGATAAATTTTATTATTTGATACATCCAATTAATTTATTGTTTTTTGTTAAAACATATGATTAATTGTCGAGTAAACATGGGTTTAAGGGTTTGTCTAATTATATAATTAATGGGTGAATAAATTATGAGATTTATAGAATTTTTTTGGATATAATGTCAAACTTATTTGTTAGATAAATTGTTGAAATACATTACTGATTGAGAAGTTTCTTATGATACTATGGGGGTTGCCTATATATACGTTGAATTTTGTAATTAATTATGAGTTTATGGTATTCTCATTTAAATAATTAATTGTAGGATTAATTATGATATTTTAGGATATGTGATTTATATAACTAATGTGTGGATTAATTGTGATATATTAAGATAATTTTTTTGAGATAATTAATTGATGAACAATCAATGAATTAAAAATATATATTATTTGAGATAGTTAATTTTAGATTAATTTTGAAATATTCATGTTATGATTGGAGATAATTAATGATAGGTTATTTATGACATAATGAAAATGTGATTAATATATGTTAATTTATGAATTAATTAATGGTGTTTTAGTTATGTATCATATTATGACGTTTCATATTATGAGTTACTAAATGGAAAATTTTAATGTGGTCATTTATCCACATATTGTGAATGGTAACCTGTGGATTAAATTATATGTTATTAAATTATAAATGGATAAATATCTATTTAGATGTGTATTATTATTGGTAACATTATTATTCAATTTTGAATTATTACATGGTGATTGGTAACATTTTCATTACATGGTGTATTCCAGAATGGTATCATGGACCCTAAATTATGATACCCCAATTGATAGAATGGATTTTGAAATGGGCTGAAGAAATTATTATGGTTATGGTATCCTCATTATCCTAATGGTTTATGAGATTAAATAAATAATATTTAATAATGTTGTAAACTATTTATTTATGAAATATATATATATATATTTATTTATTTTCATTCACTATATAAATGGAATTTTATTAGACACCATTGGTGCTGACCTACAGAGATGTTCTCACACCATAATCGTGATGCTTGTTTAAAACCCAAATAGACTATATTGATGATAGCCACATCATGGGAAAATGCCATTTATTAGACACATAGTTGGTGATGAGTCTTAGATAAGGCAACCAAACATGGTTTGGGACCCTGCTAGTAGTTTTTCGTGTATTTATTTAGGTTTTCAATATAGACAAATAGAACATACAATATCATGGAATGATTCTATTTCAGATGGATATTTTATTTCCAATATTGATTATATTAAGTAATTTTAGTTTTTTATTATTATATATTGCAATGGCTTATACCTCTATATAACATTGCATCATGGAAATCATGTTTTTGTGGTTCCCCGAGATGTAAATATGTCTCTTTTCCACACATTTTAGAATTCTTGGTTATTAAAGCCTTCTAATGGAGTTTCATGCTAGTGGTTTCTCACCCTAGCAGTACGTCGCCATGGAGATAGCAAGCTGGCGGATGCATTACATGGCGGTAGCTCACCCTGGTAGTGGATAACTATTTTTTTCTCACCCAGACAATATCTCACCCTAGAGTTAGTAGGACATAGGTTTCTCCACATAGTTGTAGCTCACCCCTAGTGGATTGATGGCGGTGTCTCACCATTGAGTTTTCATATTAGCGGTAGCTCTCTCTATCATTTTCTCTCCCTTATGATGTATCATAGATGGTGTCTCACCTTATGGTGACCCACTAATGGTGGAAGGTGGTTCATCTAAGTAGTCTCTCTTCCATATGTGCCTAATCCATTAGATTTTCATCTAATGGTGGCTCCTATGAAGTGCCTCATTGAGCGGTGACTTATATAATGGTGGATCGTGAGTGATGATTCATCGATTGGTACATCACCTATGGGTGGATCTCATACAATGATTCTAGTTCTTTATGTTTTTATCTTTTTAATACATTCGTTGACCAAAAAATAATACCTTATTTTAAAGGATTTGTGAGTGATTCAAATTCCATAAATTGTATATTTAATTTTCTAAGAGTATAGGGTATATTAATTAGTAAAAACATTTGATCTTGACCAGATATACCATTATTGTGAAATAAAAAATGGTATCTAATCTTTTGAATCTATTTACATCATTCCAAAATCGAGATATTCTCCCCTCTTGTTCTTCCTTATTTCATTCTCATGGTATGGGGCACCATGAACCATTCTTCATGTAGGATTTGAGTAAAGTGTTTCACCTTATGGTTTGTGTGTACCTATAGTTTTTTCTTCTACATGGATGCACATGTTCCAGTACAACCACAACGTGTTGATCTTCTTTATTAAAAATCAATTTTTCCGTACTCATTCTCAATTTTTCATCATTCGATATTGTTATATTAAGGTTTCCCCTTGTAAATATATTTGATTATAAATTAATAAGGATGGTCGGATTTTTGTGATAATCTATATACAAGGACTGGGGAATGTGACACATGATATTTCTATATGTTTATTTATTTTAACAATTTAATATGTATGGGATAACAATCCAATTAATATTTTGTCCATTAGGGGTCCATGTTTTAGCACAAATTTTTATTCCATTCATGTTCTTTGGTGCCCATTGAACACACATATATAATTTCATTGAACATGTATATATGGATTATAAATGAATACCCCTATTTCATCCATTCTTTTTTATGACCCCTGAATTAAAAGGTGGAATTAAATAATATATTGCTTATTAAATCTAAAAATACGTTTTTCATTCTCTTGTGTGATTATGTGGTTATGGGAATGGTTGTCCATAGGGGGATTGGATTTGTTGTTATGGTAATTTGGGCATCGTATGATGGTGTAGGAGAGCTATGAAATTGGTAATTCTATATTATGTTTCCAGATGTGGTTGTGAGTTGGAAGATTTTGTTGGGTTGGTAAGGTGGTTTGGGTAGGAAGACACTGAATAAGTACATTAGTGATTGGTATGTGTGTTTCTCCATTTATAACACACATAAATATTCACCATGTCTCTAGTAGTCTTTAAATGATGTGTCTTTAATTTGGTTTCTGTTAATTTACCATAACAGTTACTATGTTTCTTAGTTTCCCTATATAGTGATGGAACAAATGACTAATTGATTAGTAAAATTTGGATGACATTGGTTGGTTTGGATAACATGATTTAAAATTTTCAATGGAAAATTAAATATTTTCCTTTTTAATTAAATATGGTTCATTCTAAATAATGAAAAGAGTGGGATGATTAAATTAATTGGTAGTAAATGAGAAATGGGGGTTTTGTGGTGTTATGCGTCATGAGGTAGTAGACAAGTGGAAAAATCATGTTTTGGTTTGTTTTTTGTTTTTAAACCAATAGGTTGGGCTTGTTTCCTTTCCTTTATACATATGTATACTTTTTACATTATTTTGATTTCTATATGTAACCCAACAACATTGATAACATTTTACCAAACACCTGTATAATCTCATGGTGGGTGTATCTTAAAAAACCATGGTTTGAAGATGGATGGAAGGTCAAATTCTCTTCAAACCTCCCTCTTTTAGGCGATGAAGCCTATGTTTTGTCATGAATGATGTGATGATATGTGTTGTCCCTGGTGTCTACAATATGAGTTGTAATTTTCATTACCATATGTCTTTATGATGTGATGGGATATGATGCGAGTTCTAGGTGTGTATAGGGGTGATTTTTTGGAAGGCATGGGTGTGTGCAAGAGGGTTTTCTTGGGAGTCCCTACTATGTGTGAGCGGGATGTGTTGCAAGGCCTATGTATGTGCTGTCAGTATGTTTTGTGAGGCGCAAGTGTGGAAGAGAGGGATGTGTTTTGAGGCCCATTGTTGTGAGGTAGAGATGTGTTGTGAGGCCTAGGTTTTTTCAGACAGGATGTGATGTGGAATATTTAGAAGAGGTTAGAGTGGAATGACAGTTGCTTTTGGGGGTGTGGAAGTGGCTAATTAGTGGGAAAGTAGTACAGGGAACCAAATCATTGATGTGATTTATATATATTACCTGACAATAATTACATAGAGTGTGTACATTAGTCTGGTTTTTTCGGTTAGTAAACATGTGTAGGTGTTTTTTGGTTTTGTTGTTTTTTATATGGGAATTAATATGATTCTTTCACATGCTCATGAGAGACCATTTATGATTCTGAGAATACTTGTATTCTCACATGTTTTTTGTGGTCTTCATTTATATGGAGAACTTCCTCGTGCCTGGATGTTTTGATTCACATCATTTCATGAAGCCTTAGATGATATAGGTTCCCATGTGAAATATATTATAGTGGCTACGTGAAATGAGGTTTCTCATGATATAGACACCCGCAACTGTACTTTCTCTGGGAGATGCTAAGGGATATCTTTCCTTGATATGCTGAAAAGCTCTGATCTAAGAAACACACCAAAGATGAATCCTTCCATTATCAAGCGACTGGATGATGGTGGATACCTTGTGGAAGTAGACCCAGACACCCTTCAACAATGTGCGAAGCTGTGAACATTCTCATTGATGGGTCGCATCTCCTACCAAAAAGGTAACCGACCATGGACCTTAACTGAACTTCATTCACTAATTACACACTACTGGAATTATGAAAACTGGAAATTAATCCACATAGGAAAAGGCTATTTTCACATACTATTAAAATCAAAATATTATTTAGATAACGTTTGGAAGATAGGTAATCTTAATCTCAAGTCAGGGTTACTTATAATTTCAGAGTTTGACTCCACCTTCAACACGCACACACACAGGAACACATTGGCGGATGTATGGATTAAATTTCAAGGACATATCTGGTTCTTTTGGCTACCAAAAATTCTTAATGAAATTGACCCCTACATAGTAACTCATCTCAAAATTGATAACATGACATTAAATGATGACATGGGTAACTTTTTTAGAGTTATGGTAGAAATAAATCTTGGTTCAATTCTACCCAACTTAATTAATTTCATTAAGATGAATTACAAAATAGAAATTAAAGTGGAATAAGAGCGTAAACCCCCATTTTGTGACCATTTTAAAATCATTGGTCACACAATATACAATATTATGATGATTATAAATATTGTAATTCATCAAAAAAAAATAATTATAGCAAGGAAATAAGAAGAACTAAAAAAACAAAACCCCCATGATGGACATACTTGAAGCACCTAATAAAGAATTATGGGTAAAAAACACTAAATTTGGCACACATAGGGGATAGTTAGGGTACTAACTAGAAAGATTATGTTAAAGAAAAGTAAAAATATATTAATGTTCAAGGCCTCTTAATTAAAATTTAAAATATTTTCCTAGACACTATTTGGTTATCCACTGAGCAAGAAAATGCCTTCAATTCATTTACTACAACTATCATTTATGGTGTCTACCAAAACAACCTTCTCAGGTTGTGATTGAAACTTCAGTTAGATCCACCAATAATTTTTAACCAATGTTAGAAGTTGGGGTGGACACAAAAATCATTTCATAAGCAATCCTACATAACACTTCATCTTTGGTTCTAGTACACATTCATATACAGGTTTATAAAGATCCCCCAAAGTATAAGAATAATCATCTGTATTCTTTCATACCGCAGAGTCTGATTTGGAATCACCTATCCTTGGTACTCTTCCTATTATATATATTACTATAGAGGTCTATTTTATGAAATCATAAAACATTCTTGATGGTCAAAATGATAGCAATTTACTACATAGTTCGTAGTGTTCTACAGACTCATGCACTAATGTTTTTTTTTCTGATGATTATGCTTCATTGACCTTATGTAATCTAAACACCATTGACCCAACCCATAATCCTTCAAGAATCACTAGAAAAAAAGTTATAGTTTTAACATCAAGTGATACCACTATAGAAAAGATGAATGAATCAAAAACACATGAATATTTAACTCCTTCTGCACACACTGTCTTTTTTGATATTACTATTCAACCCGAGACATAGACCTTATGTACAGAGTTTACTGCATATTCCAACATTCCATTAGAACATATTTTACATGAAAATCTACCTATTGTTTTATAATCGATACATATTAAAGATAATAAGAAATCCATAGAAGATAAGAAAAGTATATCATCTAACATTCTCAACCCGCTGTCTGCATTGGATACAAAGGTGTTAGGTAACTCTAATCCGCTCACATTATTAAGTGAATAATGCACTATAATTTTTGCAAACCTGGTATCTCAAAGTTCCTATTAACTATTTTTATGTTCAAAGGATACCATAGATTCAGATATGTATTCATAGTTAAATTAACCCACAAAAAATAATAATGTCATTTCCCATAATGAATATGAAAACAGAACTAATACTCAAGATATTAGAAGCCCTACTAGAACTAAATGATATAGGAAAAACAAAAAAGGAAGTTCTAACTCCAATTTCGGGTATAAATGAATATCCTTTTTTTGGAATTGTCAGGGTATCACCAACTCTGACACCCTCAATGTTTTGAAAATAATTCTTAACACGCATCACCCTATTCTTTTTCCTATTATGGAACTAAAAAAACTCATTCTCCTTTGAATATTTCCACTAGTGTCAGCAAAACTATATGTTTTTTGTTGCAATCAATAATAATATGAATTCTTATTCTTATGGATTTTTGTGCATGCATATTTAATGATTTTTAGTGTTTTTAGTATCTCTAATCAGATTCTCACTTCCACCTTTACTATTGATGATACTCATATTTTATAAATCATTGTTTATTCTAAGAATAGATAACAAGAAATAATAATTCTTTGGAATGATCTTTCTTATTTAGGCACTACAACCAATGTCCCCTACTTTCTAATGGGTGAATTGAATGATATTGTTAGCTCTAGTAAACAAATTGTCCATCACATGCCTCCTTCTCCAGGATAGAATTTAAATCCTCGACCGAGGACATCAATTTCATTGAAATCAACCACACTGGTGTGAAATAAACCTAGTATGGAAGACAATACAATGATATGGTTTCTTCCAAATAGGATAGAGATATTATTAATGTCCCTACTTTAGATAAATGAGACAATATATTGATTATCACTTTTCACAGACTGAACTCTGATCATCATCCTATCCTGGTAGACATTTCCTCCAAATACATGAAACTTCAGTTACCCTTCTGTTTCAATAATGTGTGTCTCTCTGATGAAGATTGAAAACATGTAATCCAAAACTTTTGGCTCATAGCAATGAATCCTTTACATGCAACCTCGTACCAAAACGCCTCAAACAGACTCTCATATCATTGTGAAAATATAAAGCTAAACAATTAAACAATGACATTACTCTTAATGAGAAAGATATCGATGATCTGCAAATCAAAAACACCAACTCTGACCTCCACATTAATCATACATATGAAATAAACATTGTGGTCAATATTAATTCCTTCCTCACTTTAAATACAATATTAGAATGCAATACTATAAATTTAAATGAATGAACTGATAGTTACAGAAATACCGAATACTATAACTATCTATAATAAATCAGAAAGGGCTGCAGACCTCTAACATTTCTAATGGATGGAAATGTGATTCTTGACAAGTTTGTTGACATAGCTCGACATATAGTCTCATATTACGAAACCATCATCAATTGCCCTGTTAACAACCAAGACCTGCTTCCAGAAGTCATTCCTTGTGTGATCACCGATGCAGACATTACCTTCCTTCTTATCCCCACACTGGATCAGGTAATCAATTTCATTGTATTTAATCTGAATCCTGATAGTTCTCCGGGTCCTGATGGTTTTAAAAATGGTTTCTTCTAACATTATTGGTATACAGTTCATATCGATGTTTATAATCTTGATAAATCCATTTTCACAAATGGGGTGTTGCCTCATGCAGTTAATGCTCAATTTCTCACCTTTATCCCTAAAGTGTATAATTCCTCTAAGATTCATCTATTCAAACACATTTCTATTATCAATAATCAATACAAAATCAACACTAAATTCATTTCTAATAGGATATCATATATTATGGAAATAATTTCCTTTTCGAACAAATTTATATTTATAAAAGGGATATCCATTCAAAACTATATTTTTCTTTCTCCTGAGTGTATCAATGCCTTGAATAAAACATAGAGAGGAGGCAACATAACTATTAAAAGTGATATCATAAAATATCTTGACACAATGGAATATAATTTAATCTTCAATGACCTCAAATGTTTTCGCATTAATACCCACTTTATCACTACTATTAGAACTATATTTAACAATGTCACTATCTCCATTTTGATCAATGACACTCTAAAAGGATACTTTATATGAACCAAATGTCCAATAAAGGTGACCCCCTCTCTGCAATTCGTTTCTCAATAGTGGAAGATTGCCTTAATCATCTGATAAATCATCTAGTGGTTCAAAATAAAATGAAAACCATTCATTTATATGGAAATGAAAATTCTATCACTAACCTCTTTTATGTTTATGACATCATCATTTTCCTTCATGGAGACAAAATACACATTTTTAACCTCAATACAATTCTCTCTCACTGTGAAGAGTTTTATTGTCAAACCGTAAGATGGAGAAAATCCTTCATTATCTTTGGGAAGAACATTCCCCTAACAAAAAATGTTATATTATCAATGATATAGATCTATAATAAGGCTATGTCCCCTTCACTTAGCTTGATGTCCCCATATTTTCAGGTAGACCCAATTATTTAATATTTGAGACTATTTTTAATCATGTTCAAAACCAACTTTCCCCATTGATGGGTAAATAAATATTTATGGAAGGAATTAATTTCCTTGTTAAATCCACTATTGTCTCCAAAATGGTTTACTCTATAATGATCTAAAAATTTCCAATTGGTATTATCAAGAAAATAAACATATCTATTATAAATTTCATCTCGACCACTAGTATTCTTGAAAAAATGTAATTTATGGTCCCTTGGGAAAATTGTTGCAAGCCTATTATGAATTGTGGCACTGGTATAAAAAATAATGTAATTAAATTAATCTCTACAAGCTCCAATTACTTGGAATCTTACTCACAATTCTTCTGAATCTATTAACTTTTCCAAAAATATATTTCTTGACAAACATAACACTAGAAACATGAGATTTATTAAATAATTCATATTTCATGCCATCATGCACGCCTTCTCCAAAATTATGATTTATTTCAGATGGATGGTCAATAGAGATTCCTCTATGAATTTCTAGCTAGATAACTGGACTAGAATTCCATTAATTTCTATGATTTTTCCTGATCAACCTCTTGAAAAAACAAACAGCTGTATCGTAGACAAATTAAATTCTCAACAAGATCATCTCCAAAATACCATTTTCAATATCATTTAATATTATCATTTCTATTAGAACAAATTTTTCTTAATTAGGGAGCCTTCTCACAATAGAATGCTTACTAAAAAAATCATTTCAATCATATTTTCCATAACAAAGAGAACGAAAACAGCTTGATTAAACACTAAAAAAATCATTGGATAAATCCATCCAGATTTAGTCTCATCTAGCACCTTTTTAAAAACCAATTTTCCACTTATATTTGACTTCATTCGTTTGGAATTCATCGTTTCTCTAAATGTAAAATCATTAATCAAGATATATAAGAAGCTAATCACCTTATTTTCTTGGGCTACTGCTTATGATCATTGGAACTATATTTTTTACATCTTTCATTGTAGATGGTTGATACTTGACTCTATCAAATAACAAATTATGAAATGTGTAGAGATGGTAGGCTCTCATCAAATCATGAACCTTTTTCTTGGATAGGGTTGTTGAACCCCACCATGTGACATAGTATGATCGGAATGCAATTATTCATATCAACTACTCACTCTATCTGAATGCAGGTCAGATCCAGATACTCATTTTGATACAATAAGATTATTTGATTCAAAAATGACATTTCCATGATACCATGCATGGCATTGGAATCCTGAAACGTCTATGGATCAATATAAATATTCTTGTCATCCACATCACACTCTATAGGTGTTTTGGATAACTCCTCTACTTGGATGGATCAAAATCAAATTAATGGAGCCTGCAAGGGAAGTCAGGCTACTACAGGGTGAGGCATTGTCTTCAAGAATCACCTCAGTTAGATTATAGATTTCGTCATTGGTCATTGTGTAATTTCAACCTCTCTTAAAGCTGAGATGATTTGTTTGGTTCAAGTGATTAAATTTTATATAATCTTTGGTTGGAACAACTTATGGATGGAATGTGACTCGATGAACATCATACATTAAATTTTGAAATGTTATAACTCATCTAGCTTGGCCGATTACTACCCATTGGATGGAATGAAACCCTTCTCTCACTGATCTGAACTACATCATCACACTTGTTTATCGGGAAGATAATATGGTTTTTTATTGCTTGGGAAACATGGTAAAAAATGAAGACATTACCTGGTTTGAGGACATCCCCACTAATCTGATTCCCTTTCATGAAAAATTTTGTAATATGATCATTTACTTTATAATTTTTTAGTTTTTTTAAATAAATGTTGTGCATTGGTCGTTTGGGTCAAGGCATCAACTTTTAAAAAAATTCTATTTTACACATGCATGAGTGATGGTATTGGATTTATTTTATATAAATTAATCGAGTTTCATTGTGGTTGGTTCATCAAATTTCATAATATTGTTTCCATATAATGGGTAATACCTCCCATATTGTGATATTTGTACACCATTGGTTAAAGTCTCCAACCTAATGCCTATGAAAGGTGGGACTCAGGGGGGGGGGTCATTATCTCACTTTAGTCATTTCCATCACTTGAAGAGTATCTTTAGAGGTATAGGGTAATGTCAGAGTGGTGTCATAGTATATGGTGGAGAGAAGGGATGGTGTTTGGATTTCGACAGAATGATTATTACATGGGATGGTATGGAAATAATTCTTTTCTACATTTTTTTATGACATAGGATAGAGAGATAGGAAAATTAACATGATATAATGCACCTCATGATCCATGTATGGATTAGGAAGAATAGTTTCAGCCGGCTATTTTGATTGATCACCATAAGATTGATATAGTTGGTGAAAATGATTAGTAGTAGAGGACGTTGCATGATTTATAGTTTTGTACATTGGCGAATTAAGAGAGTAGCATATCTAATTTTTAGATAGAAGGTTGTATAAATGAGTTAGATATTTACTTTGGGTTGATCTTGGCCCTGACAGAGTACAGGGTCCCTTTGGTATTTACTCATATTTTGGGTGTTGCATGTTAGTTGTAGACATTGTATCTGGGAGAGTGGAAGAAGGAATAGGTGACCAAGCGAATGAACTCGCAAGGAGGAATACCATGAGATGGGATCTAGCATAGTTCATTATGTAACAGATGTGTAAGCTTCTGATCTAACGTGAAGGGACTTTTAAGGTTTTCATCAGTAGAAATATGACCTCAACAACTTCTTTTCCAACATTTTGGTGCTAGTTTTCATCATGCCATTTCATTATGGTTGGGGAAAATTGATTCTTATATGGTATTTACAAGAATCTTCAAAACCAGTTCCATGTAGCTTCCAAATATTAGTTTCGTGGAGGCGGACATGCTCAGTGTCAACCTCGATAATAGTTCCGAACAAGACCATTTCAGTATAGGGGGGTACGATTTTTCTATGCCGAGTGAAGATAGATTAGGTAGAGTCCAACATTATGACGTTCCTCATGTTCATTGATTGTAAACTAAGTGTGTTTGAGGAGGTTTTTCTTAGTATATTGGTTTGTGATTTGGGCATGATCATTCGCACATAGTGGAGGAAGAAGTACCAACGAGGCCAGGGATCATTAGAGGACTAATAAGTTAGTTTAGCAACCTTTTCTTGGTCTTGATAGCATAATTAGGTGTATTTTCCTTTTTTCACCCACTATATCTCATTCTCTATGACATGAAATATAGAGGCTACATGTGTTCCATGTGTTGAGTACACCAGTCATAATCTAGAACAACTTGATTGATGTGTGTCATGGGTGTAGACTAATGATGGGAATACATCAGTCCAATGTGAATTTTCATGGTTCAGATTCATACATACAATGTCATCAATGGCATCAACTAGTTGATTTCTACATAAATTACTAGAAACTACTTTATGAGGAGAATGTTTTCTGATGTGGATGGTCAAATTATTGTTTTCATTTGTGAGCAGGGTTATGAGGTCAGAATCAATCAGGTAGAGCCCCATCAATCCTGCTAGTAAGATTTTTTAGTGGAATCTGTGGATACTGATATGGTGGGTTTTAAGAGGATTCAGTGGAATTGGTGGATACCGAAATAGTGGGGATTTCTAGAGTTGTTGGTGAGTTCCTGATTATTTTCCCTGATGACATTTTGATTATATCCCCTTGATGTGATGTCGAGTTTGGGATGAACTTTTAGGCTACTAATTCTAGGATTTCGATGGATACATATTGGATGATACCCTCTGTGTTATGGGAGTAGATGATTCAAATGTATGATTTGATAAATATGTGTTTTATCTGACCTACTGTGTCACTGTGGGGTCCTCCAATGCTTCTCTCAATGAAAAAAAAAATGGTCTGGGGTTGTTTATAGATTAATAAAAAATGAATTATTAGCCTAAAAGTACATAATGCGTGTACCCATGTCGGTGATGAAGGATGTAAAAACCGACAATAAGTTGTATAGTGGTATTTACACGCTGTGTAGTCATTTGGAAGGTGAAACAGTAAGGCAGTGGAAATCACTGCCAGCTGGGTGACAGTACACTCAGTGTAGGTGAGATTAGACACCGTGTACTCATGTCGATGGATGAACAGTTAGGTGGTGCCACGAGAGGAACAATTAAATGAGGGGAGGACATGTCGTAGAGTCAAGAGTACAAAACGTGTACTTGGTTTTTTTTCTCTTAAAATGGGCAGTAGCCAACCCTGTTCACAGGATTGGCTTAGAACCAGACGGGTGCTCGGGAGAGGACATCTGATCCTTTGTCGATCTCCAGATCGAGCATAGGGAATCCTTTTTCGCTTCCGTCGATCACGTTGGAACCACAGGGGTAAGCCGTCCATTCTCCTTGAGTAGTTCTTTATAATTTTTCATCTAATGGAAGTTATTTGAGGTTGAATTAGAATTATTTTTCCACAGATCTACAACGTTTTTAGATGTTTCAGAAGGCGTCATTCGGGTATACCGTTATTGGGTGTTTAAGGTAGGTTTCTTGGTGATTAAAATCCAACTGTTGTGCGTTTTTGTGTACCGTTGTGATACGCACCCATGAATGGGGTGTCGTTTGGCTGAGGCCTTGCTGAATTAAATAATTTTAGTTTTACAAGTTATTAAATGTCATAATAAACTGTTGTTTGGGATAACTGATTGGATCCACGACCTCCCAAGGGGTGTGTTCCTTTGTTTAGCCATTTGGCTAGGATACCCGAGGGTATGTCATGTCTATCTTATGAATTACATTTTCCTTGAGAGAAATTGTAATTAATTGCATGTTTAAATGTTGTGAATGGGCCAGTTACTTTATAGCCTGACGGTATGGTTACAATACTGGAAATAGAGGATTTCCTAACAGTTTAGAATCGTTGGAAAAGGCTGCAGAACCGTTGGTATATGTTATACCAATGGTTCTACAAACCCTAGGGAAGTAAGCCATTGGGAATGCTTTTCCCAACGGTTTATAGTGAACCGTTGGGATAGGGTGGAGAAAAATTACCCTATCCCAACAGTTCTGGAATACCATTGGGAAAGATTTTCCCTACGGTTTTCTCAAACCGTTGGTAAAATCACAATGTTTCCTCTTTCCCAACAGTTTCTAGACCGTTAGGAAAAGTTTTTTTACCAAATTTTCCATAAACCGTTGGTAAAACAGAACACAGAATGCTATGAAAACAGTTTAAAACCCTTGGCATAGCCTATGCTGGGAAAATTGCACAGCATCTCTGCAATTTTCCCACCAGGTCTCCAATTTTCCCACCAGGTCTCCAATTTTTTCACCAGGTCTCATTTTGTGGGTTCCCCCTCATTTTCAATCCGATTATTGTACCTGCAATAACAAACTAACACATACATATAGAAAAAAAATTCATACACATTTATCATATAATGTTGGAACTATACACATCCATAATTAAATTAGAATTCATAACATAATTATAAACATACATAATTCATTTAGAATTGAATTTAAAATTTAGATGACAATTATATGTGGAATCTAGAATTCAATTCATAATTTGATCGGTTTATTTTATACCATATATTTTTACCTGAAATGATGTCCATTTTAAAAAAAATACATACACCTAGAGTGTTATCGGCCACACCACACCTCAGATTGAGGCGGGGTTGACTCATACACATCACATATGACCCATGGATCATTCTCCTAAAGTTTCCATAAAATATGAATGTGTTTGGTCGGTTTTCCATATGGCAGTTCATGTATTTCGATTAAAACGACGCCCTTTTGAAACAAAAGGCCGACACTTTGAGTGGTGTCGGCCACACCGCGTCTCAGATTGAGGCAGGGTTTATTCGTACGTGTCACATATGACTCAGGAATCATTCTCCTAATGTTTCAACGGAAACCAAATGTGTTTGGTCAGTTTTTTATATGAACTTAAAATGTTGACCATTTAAAACAAAAGAGATCCACTTAGAGTGATTCTGGCCACACCATGCCTCTGATTAAGGTAGGGTTGACTCTTACACGCCAACTATGACGAATGGATCGTTGTAATAAAGTATCGACACAATATGAATGCGTTTGTTCGGTTTTCCGTATGCGAGTTGATGTTTTTCACTTAAAATGACCTCCTTTTGAAACAAAATAATGACACTTTGAGTGGTGGCAGCCACAATGCACCTCATATGGAGGCAGGGTTGAATCGTACACGTCACATATGACCCATCGATCATTTTTCTAAAGTATCGACACAATCCAAATGTGTTTGGTCGGTTTTCCGTTTGCAAGTTTATGTTTTTCAATTAAAATGAAGTCCATTTGAAACAAATGGCAGACATTTTTAGTGGTTCTGACCACACCACATCTCAGATTGGGGCGGGGTTGATTTTTACATGTCACAAATGACCCATGAATCATTCTCCTAATGTTTCAATGGAAACCGAATGCGTTTGGTCGGTTTTCCGTATGTACATAAAATGTTGTCCATTTTAAACAAAAGAGTGTCACTTTGAGTGATTCTGGAAACACCGTGCTTCTAATTAAGATGGGGTTGACTCGTACACATCACATTTGACAAATGTATTGTTTTGCTAAAGTATTGACACAATAGGAATGCATTTGGTCACTTTTCCATATGTCAGTTGATATTTTTCACTAAAAATGACGTCCTTTAGAAACAAAAGACATATACTTTGAGTGATGGCGGCCACACCGTGCCTTGGATTGAGGCAAGGTTGACTCGTACACGTCACATAGGACCCATTGATCATTTTTCTAATGTATTGACACAATCTGAATGTGTTTTTCGGTTTTCCGTATGCCAGTTGATGTTTTTCAATTTAAATGATGTCCTTTTGAAACAAAAGGAAGACACTTTGAGTGGTGGAAGCCACATCGCACCTTGGATTGAGGAGGGGATTACTCATACTCATCACATATGACCCATGGCTCGTTGTGCTAATGTATCGACACAATCCGAATGTGTTTGTTCAGTTTTCCATTTGCCAGTTTATATTTTTCAATTAAAAAGTCGTCCTTTTGAAAAAGAAGACAGATACATTGAGTGGTGTCGGCCACACCGTGTTTCAGATTGAGGCAGGGTTGATTATTACATGTCACATATGACCCATGAATCGTTCTCCTATGTTTCAATGGAAACCGAATGCGTTTGTTCGGTTTTATGTATGTACTTAAAATGTTGTCCATTTTAAGCAAAAGAGAGCCACTTAGAGTTATTCCGGCCACACCGTGCCACATATTAATGAGGGGTTGACTTTTACACGTCACATATGACCCATGGATCGTTGTGATAATGTATCAACACAATATGAATGCGTTTGTTCGGTTTTCCGTATGCCAGTTGATGTATTTCACTTCAAATGACGTCCTTTTGAAACAAAAGACAGACACTTTGAGTGGTGGCGGCCAAACCGCACCTCGGATTGAGGCGGGGTTGACTCGTACACGTCATATATGACTCATGGATCATTGTGATAATGTATCAACACAATCCAAATGCATTTGGTCAGTATTCTGTATGCTAGTTGATGTTTTTCAATTAAAATGACGTCCTTTTGAAACAAAAGGCTGACACTATGAGTGGTGGCGGCCACACCACACCTTGGATTGAGTCGGGGTTGACTCGTACACATCAAATATGACCCATGGATCATTGTTCTAAAGTATCGACACAATCTGAATGCGTTTGGTCCGTTTTCTGTATGCTAGTTATTGTTTTTCAATTAAAATGACGTCCTTTTGAAACAAAAGGCTGACACTTGAGTGGTGCCAGCCACACCACGCCTCGTATTGAGTCGGGGTTGACGTATACATGTCACATATGACCCATGGATCATTCTCCTAATGTTTCAATGGAGACCGAATGTGTTTGGTCAGTTTTCCGTATGTACTAAAAATGTTGTCCATTTTAAATAAAAGAGAGCCACTTAGAGTGATTCTGGCCCCACCGTGCATCCGATTAAGACGAGGTTGACTCGTACATGTCACATTTGACCCATGGATTATTGTGATAATTCATAAACACAATAATAATGTGTTTGGTCGCTTTTCTGTATGCCAGTTGATATTTTTTACTTAAAATGACGTCCTTTTGAAACAAAAGACAGACACTTTGAGTGATGGCGGCCACACCGTGCCTCATATTGAAGCGGGGTTGACTCGTACACATCAAATATGACCCATGGATCGTTTTTATAAAGTATCAACACAATCCTAATGCGTTTGTCAGTTTTCTGTATGCTAGTTGATGTTTTTCAATTAAAATGATGTCCTTTTGAAACAAAAGGCAGACACTTTGATAGGTAGTGGCCACACCGCGCATCAGATTGAGGCGGGGTTGACTCGTACACATTACATATGACCCATTGATCGTTGTGCTAATGTATCGACACAATCTGAATGTGTTTGTTCAGTTTTCCATATGCTAGTTTATGTTTTTCAACTAAAATGACGTCCTTTTGAAACTAAAGACAGACACTTTGAGTGGTTCCGGCCACACCGCATCTCAGATTGAGGCGGGGTTGATTATTACACGTCACATATGACCCATTAATCATTCTCCTAAAGTTTCAAAGGAAACCGAATGCGTTTGGTTGGTTTTCTGTATGTACTTAAAATGTTGTCCATTTTAAACAAAAGAGAGCCACCTAGAGTGATTCTAGCCACACCGTGCCTCATATTAAGGCGGGGTTGACTCGTACACATCACATATGACGCATTGATCGTTGTGCTAATGTATCAACACAATCCTAATGTGTTTGGTTGGTTTTCCGTATTCCAGTTGATGGTTTTCAATTAAAATGACGTCCTTTTGAAACAAAAGGCATATACTTTGAGTGGTGGCGGCCACACCGCGCCTCGAATTGAGTCGGGGTTCACTCTTACACGTCATATATGACCCATGGATCGTTGTGCTAATGTATCAACACAATCTGAATGCATTGTTTTTTGGTTTTCCGTATGCCAGTTATGTTTTTTAATTAAAATAACATCCTTTTGAAACAGAAGACAGACACTTTGAGTGGTGCCGGCCACACCACATCTCATATTTAGGCAAATTTGATTCTTACACGTCCCATATGACCCATGAATCGTTGTCCTAATGTTTCAATTGAAACCGAATGTGTTTGGTCAGTTTTTCGTATGTACTTAAAATGTTGTCCATTTTAAGCAAACGAGAGCCACTTAGAGTGATTCCGGCCACACCGTGCCTCAGATTAAGGCGGGGTTGACTCGTACACGTCACATTTGACCCATGGATTGTTGTTCTAATGTATCGACACAATCCGAATGCATTTCATAGCTTTTCCTTATACCAGTTGACATTTTCACTTAAAATGACGTCCTTTTGAACAAAAGACAGACACTTTGAGTAATGGAGGCCACACCGCGCCTCGTATTGAGGCGGTATTGACTCTTACACGTCACATATGACCCATGGATCATTGTGCTAATGTATCAACACAATCCGAATGCATTTGTTCGGTTTTCCGTATGACAGTTGATGTTTTTCATTTAAATTGACGTCCTTTTGAAACAAAAGGCAGACACATTGAGTGGTGGTGGCCACACCACACCTCAGATTGTGGCAGAGTTGATTCGTACACGTCACATATGACCTTTGAATCATTCTCCTAATGTTTCAATGGAAACCGAATGCATTTGTTTGGTTTTCCGTATGTACTTAAAAGGTTGTCCATTTTAAACAAAAGAGAGCCACTTAGAGTGATTCTGGCCATACCGTGCCTCCAATTAAGACGGGGTTGACTTGTACACATCACATTTGACCCATGTATTTTTTTGCTAATATATCGACACAATCCGAATGTGTTTGGTCATTTTCTGTATGCGAGTTGATATTTTTCACTTAAAATGACGTCCTTTTGAAAACAAAAGACAGACACTTTGAGTGGTGGCGGCCACACCATGGCTCAGATTGAGGCGGGATTGACTCTTACATGTCACATATGACCCATGGATCATTGTTCTAAAGTATCGACACAATATGAATGTTTTTGGTCGGATTTCCATATTCTAGTTGATGTTTTTCAATTAAAATGAAGTCCTTTTGAAACAAAAGGCAGACACATTGAGTGGTGTCGGCCACACCACGCCTTGGATTGAGGCGGGGTTAACTTGTACACGTCACATATGATCCATTGATCATTCTACTAATGTTTCAACCAAAACATAATGTGTTTGTTCGGTTTTCTGTATATACATAATATGTTGTCCATTTAAAACAAAAGAGAGCCACTTAGAGTGATTCTGGTTACACTTTGCCTCCGATTAAGATGAAGTTGACTCGTACACGTCAAATTTGACCCATGGATTGTTTTGATAAGGTATCGACACAATCTGAATGCATTTGGTCGCTTTTCCATATGCCAATTGATATTTTTCACTTAAAATGACATCCTTTTGAATCAAAAGACAGAAAATTTGAGTGATGGTGGCCACACCGCGCCTCGGATTGAAATAGGGTTGACTCGTACACATCACATATGACCCATGGATTGTTGTGCTAATGTATCGACAAAATCTAAATGCGTTTGTCAGTTTTCCATATGTCAGTGGATGTTTCTCAATTAAAATGAAGTCCTTTTGAAACAAAAGGCATACACTTTGAGTGGTGGTGGCCACACCAAGCCTCGTATTGAGGCGGGGTTGACTTGTACACGTCACATATAAGCCATGTATTATTGTGCTAATTTATCAACACAATCCGATTGCGTTTGGTCGGTTTTACGTATGCCAGTTTATGTTTTTCAATTAAAATGACGTCCTTTTGAAACAGAAGATAGATACTTTGAGTGGTGCTGCATACACCGCGCCTCAGATTGAGGCGGGGTTGATTCTTACACGTCACATATGACCAATGGATCGTTGTCCTATAGTTTCAATGGAAACCCAATGCGTTGTTCGGTTTTCTGTATGTACTTAAAATGTTGTTCATTTTATGAGAATTCTCATGTGTCTATTAGTGGAATGATATTTACATAAAATCTTGTGGACATTTATATAAAATATTTTTATTTCATTCTTAGTATGGATTAGATTTTAGTTTATAATGCTATGATACATTTCAGAGCAAACAATGTCATGCCCAAAGAATACATCTATTTTATAACACACCAAGAATCTATGATATTGATTAGATGTGTAAATGTGATTTACATTGATTGTCATGATGAAAATAAATAAAATATATATTATAGATTTTCTAGTATTAAATGAAATCTAGGAGGGTGGGGGGGTGTCCGTTGGGGCTGTCCGGTGGGCTGTCTGGTGGGTGTCCGGGGGGCTGTCCGAGGACCAAGGAGGAGGGGGGGGCTATGCGGGGGGTTTCCGGGGTCCAAGGAAGAGGGTGGGGGGGCTGTCCTAGGGGCTGCCTAGGGGACAGTCTGGGGGCTCTCTGGTGTCCAGGGAGGAGGGTGGGGGGGGGGGCTGTGCAGGGGGCTGCCCGGGGGGTGTTTGGGGGGTTGTCTGGGGTCCAAGGAGGAGGGTGGGGGGCTGTCTAGGGGGCTGTCCTAGGGGCTATCTGGGGTCCAGGGAAGAGGGTGGGGGCTATCCAGGGGGTTGTTCAGGGGGCTTTTCGGGGGCTTTCCGGGGGTGTTCAGGGGTTGTTTGGGGTCCAAGGAAGAGGGGGTGTGGGGGGGCATTTGGGTGGCTGCTTGGGGGGCTGTCCGGTGGGTGGTTGTCCAGCGTCTTGGGAGGAGGGTGGGGGGCTGTCCGGGGGGGGGGGGCTGTTAGGGGGGCTGTTCGGGGGCTGTATGGGGGGTGTTCGGGGGGGTTGTCCAGGGTCCAAGGAAGAGGGTGGGGGCTGTCCAGGGGGCTGTCTGGGGGGCTGTCCGGTGGGGCTATCCGGGGTCCAAGGAGCAGGGTGGGGGGTTGTCCCTGGTCCTGGAAGGAGGGATGTTCCCAAAAACAAAACCACTAAATGACAACGACATCCATAAAAACAAATAATATATAAAAATAACTCAACTACAATACTATACTACGAGTATAGATAAAACCAACAACTAGAATAGATTAAATATCAAATCTCAGTAATACTAGTAAAAAATGTAATGGATCAACTTGTCCCACATCACCATCACCATCATCACCATCATCAACACCATCGTCCTCATCCCCATCCTCGTCCTCGCCCTCCTCACCCTCGCCCTCCTCCTCGCCCCCGCCATCCTCCTCGCCCTCACCACCCGCCTTGCCTCCTCCTCTCCCTCCTCTTCCACATCAGACTCCTCGCCATCATCATCATCAAGCTGGACATCGTTGTGACCACCACTGGAACATCCACCTGGTGCACCGTATATAGAACTTATCGATGACATATACTCATCAAAAGCCGGGCGGGCCTCTTCTAGAAGTGTAGGACGTAGAACTTCAATAAATTTCATAAACGCACTTTTTTCCCTAGCAGACCGTTCTACCATCTCTATGGCCCTTTTCTCAGGATGTGCTACCTGTTCCCTAATATGCTGCAGCTCGGTGGCACTACAGCTCATACCTGAGGATGTCCAATACCTCGTCGGGGCTATCCTAGGTCGGGAGCGTACTATGCCAGAATGCTCCCCTCCCAAGACCTGATGTAAGTGATCTGTTGGCCCAAAATTGTCTGGTTCTTGGGCTTCGAGGTCCTCTTAAGAATCCTATTAAGAATATAAATATATCACTAAGTTACAAAATTGATATTAAAAAAATTTAATAGATTAAAACTTACAATCTGCTGGTGAGTCGCTTCGTTGACGGAACTTCCATCCTTTTTCTGTCTAATCAAGAAAAACGGTTTTTCTCAACGAACACGTCCTTCAATATTTTGTATTGTCCTCTTCAATGACATTGAAAACTAAAGATATATGAAAACATTAGAAAACTATTAAATAATTGAGGAAACAAAATAAATTCTAAGGTATAATGAAAACTTATAAACAATTGTCATACCTGCATCCTCTCATGTTCAGACATCGTAGTGCGTCCCAGTGTGTGGAGATATTTTTTGCAACAATGTTCTTTTTATTTTTTCCAGATGATTCCTAAATAAAATTTTAAAATTAAACAAATAGTATTAATTAAAAACATGAAAGTTATTATTAAAATATCTGAAATTTTATTAATACCTTAAACTGGGTACTCGCCCAATGAGTAATCGTATGACGATACTACTCTATAGGACAATCATCCAACACTAGTACTGCCTCTAACTTAGTGCCAACTCGAGAAACCCAGCCAATATACAACTCATGCTTTTAGGCTCTCTAAATCTCTCCTAAATCCTTTAGACGTTCTGGTCAGGCACCCTCACCATCGGGAATATTAAATCGAAGCCGAAATGAAAATATTAATTCATATAAATATAAAAATAATTCATGGAATTAAATAGAACAGATTTTTTTACCCATATCTCCGCCCAAGCTCTATCCTTGAACTCATGTGGAAAATGTATCCATGATAGCGGGCAGACAGGAATGATGTTGGAGTATTTGGAAAGCGTCGCCAAAAAACACCGACATTACTGCCCTGTTTTCTCAACCATTTGGTTGCCTTCATTATAATCCACCATAACCTGTGTGTGGCGGTTCCACATCGAACGCAGGCGTGTACACCCCCACCCACGCCTCCTGTCAGTATATGTATCTTTCATGAAATAAAAACAAATATTTTATCAAAACATGTTATAATGAAAATAAATATTGCTGTAAAAATTTGTTAGGGTTCTATAAATATACCTGTGCTGGTCTGATCGCTGAGCGCTGCTGGATCCACAGAAACTGATGAAACAACTTGTGGTGGAATAGGAGTTGAAGATGATGGAATATAGAAGCTAAGAGAGATAGAATTAGAAGGGAATGAATATGGGACAATTGCCTGACCGGATGCTGACCAGGGAGTGGGAATCATCATGGGATGTGAAAATGGTGGGCCAAAAGATGTAGAAGGTAGCAAAAACATGGGAGGCCTGAATATCCAGTGTGTCCCTAACGACACATAGGGATCATAATGTGGGAAGTATGACATGTTAGTTAGAGGGGAAGGGTCTAGTCGGGTATGCGTAGCTGCTCGTCCACCTCTAGTACGAACCCTCCTCGTACCACCAGCTTGAGTACTATGACCAGTACTAGGCTCTACATCGAATAAATGTCCACGTATAGGTGGATCCCACAAATATTTTTACCAAAAATATTAATCACATGACATTATATATTCTTTAAATATATCAATTTGAAATAAATTACTCACTACCAGCACTAATGATGGAATTCCCAACTCCGTCATTCGACGATTGTTCTCCATCATTTTTTTCATTCGTCTGTCTTCAATTGGCTTCATTTCCTGCTTTTGAAAAAAAATATGTAATTAATTAGAAAAATAAAACTAATGTGTAACCCAACAAACTAAATATATGAAGGAATAGAGGGATTCATTGATAATTTAGCTATCAATTGTTTTAGAAGAGCTTGAATGGATTTAATAAATCATACAAGAAGTAATGTTCACCAAGGTAGAAATATTGTTTGACTATGTTTGAATACAGTTCAATTCCAAATTAGAAAATGAAATTCAAATAAAACTAAAACCAATAAACATTGAAAATTCACATAATGGTCATGTCATCTATCAATTGTTTTAGAAGAGCTTGAAGGTATTTAATAAATCATCCAAGTTTTAATGTTCACCATGTTAGAAATATTGTTTGAATATGTTTGAATTCAGTTCAATTACAAATTAGAAAATGCAATTCAAATAAAACTGCAACCAAAAAACATTGTAAATTCGCATAACAGTGAAGTCAGCTATCAATTGTTTTATAAGAGCTTGAATGGATTTAATAAATCATACATGTTGTAATGTTCACCAAGTTAGAAATATTTTCTGACTATGTTTGAATACAGTTCAATTCCAAATTAGAAAATGCAATTCAAATAAACTACAACCAATAAACATTGAAAATTCACATAACGGTCAAGTCAGCTGTCAATTGTTTTAGAAGCGGTTAAATGAATTTAATAAATCATACAAGTTGTAATTGTCACCATGTTTGAAATATTGTTTGACTATGTTTGAATACAATACAATTCCAAATTACAAAATGCAATTCAAATAGAACTATAAAGAATAAACATTTAAAATTCACATAACAGTCAAGTCAGCTATCAATTGTTTTAGAAGAGCTTTAATGGATTTAATAAATCAGACAAGTTGTAATGTTTATAAAGTTAGAAATATTGTTTTATTATGTTTGAATACAGTTCAATTCCAAATTAGAAAATGAAATTCAAATAAAACTGCAACCAATAAACATTGAAAATTCACATAACGGTCAAGTCAGCTATCAATTGTTTTAGAAGAGCTTGATTGAATTTAATAAATCATACATGTTGTAATGTTAACCATGATAGAAATATTGTTTGACTGTGTTTTAATACAGTACTATTCTAAATTAGAAAATGAAATTCAAATAAAACTGCAACCAATAAACATTAAAAATTCACATAACAGTTAAGTCAGATATCAAATTTTTTAGAAGTGCTTGAATGGTTTTAATAAATCATACAATTTTTAATGTTCACCAACCTAGAAAATTTGTTTGACTATGTTTGAATACATTTCAATTCCAAATTAGAAAATGAAATTCAAATAAAACTGCAACAAATAAACATTGAAAATTCACATAACGGTCAAGTTGGATTAAACATATTTGTGATCAATACTAAATCAATTTGAATATTACCAACCTTAACAATGCAACTCGTGGTAAACCAAAATAATTGAGAACCTGGATGAATGATTATATATATTTTCAACCACAACTTCAGGTTCACAATCAACTCTTTCAATTGAGCGATTTGAGTCATCAAAAGAAATAAATGGATTGGTTCCAATGGCACTAGGGATAATGTCAATTCCATCATCACCATCATCAAAAATATGTCTTGTAATTACTTCAACTATGACACCAAATTCAGGTTGAAGTTGGTCTTTGACATAAAAAACTTGTTTCTCCATTGATGCCAACACATATGGTTCTTCGGTAGCAAGAGTGAGAGTCGTATTAATTACTCAAAATCCACAATCATCAATAAATGTGCCATGTCACGTCATTGAATCAAACCAATGAAATTTCATCATTATGACTTGTCTATGATAGTAATAATCCAATATTATTGTTTTCTTAACAAATACATAATAACCCAGATTTTCAAATCGTGGTCTACTATCTGATGCACTGGCATAACAATCTATTGTGGCAGTTAAAATAACACCATTATGTTTTGTTTTCATGTTCATTGCTCGTTCAGTGACAATAAATTTGTACCCATTGATAACAATTGATTTACAGACACGAACCATGGTATTAGGACCAAAAGCCAAAGCTCTTATTTCCTCAGAGATAGAGTCAGTAGACAAACTCAATACCTGCAATATAAATGACTATTAAACTTAATTAAATATTGATATAATTATTTTAAACATTTATTTTTTTATACCTTCAATTTTAACCAAGTAGAAAACTCTTTGCTATGCAATGTTTCTCTCCTTCTCAAAGATAAAGAACGATGCTTCCTATTTATCATTGTTTTATGTTCCCTATAGACAAAAAAATATGAATAGTTTAACAGATATATATGTATGATATACATAATCAATTTAGTTACCTGAAATAGTCATCAAACAAATCACATTTGTACAAAACTGTGCGATGTCCCATTTCCCACAATTCATGGATTAATGTCTTCAATGTATATGATCCAGGAATTCCTCCTGTTTGATGAAGTGATGGAAAACTGGGTTCAATTTTCTCATATTGTTCTTCGTCATTTCTCATTGGTCTATTCAATGTTGTTGTATGATCAGACGAATACATTGAGCAGAAATCTATACATTCTTGATCCATGTTACCATTCACGATAGAACCTTCAAGATGATTTCTGTTTCGGACATAAGACATTAATGTGAACATATTTCTTTCAGTTGGATACATCCAACGAAAATAAACAGGTCCTCTGAGAAGTATTTTAGTGGGAATATGGATAATCAGATGCATCATGCATGAGAAAAATGATGGAGGAAATATTTTCTCCAACTCACACAAAATTAATGTGACATCTGTCAGCATTTTTTGCAAGAAATACATGGACAACTTCTTAGCACAATGATCTCTAAACAAATGTCACAACCGAATAAAAACCACCCTTACATTATTGGACAAAAGATGATGGATTGATATTGGAATCAACTCATGCAGTAGAATGTGATAAGCATGAGTATTCAAAGATTTTAGCTTCAACTCTCTTCTGTTGACCTGTTTAGATATGTTGCTTGATTATCCATCAGAAACTCTTATAGTCTCTAATACATCCAGAAATTGTTTTATTTCCATATGTTTCATCACATAAGAAGCACATGGATGTTTCCATTTATTTTCACTGATACGCACAGGATGTAATTCTGGTCTGATGCCCCAATCCACCATGTCACGCCGAGATCGTAAATCATCTTTTGTTATCCCCTTGACATTTAGAAGAACCGAAAGCAACATTTTTCATATATTCTTTTAAATATGCATTACGTCTAAGCAATGACGTAACAAATTGGTTGACCAATAAGGAAAATCAAACAAGATACTCCTCTTCCTCCAATTGTAACAGGTTTCAGTGGAAACATTCTTTCTCTTTCCAGATTTCATTTGACCCTTCCCGGACAAGAAACTGAAATCTTTCAATTCATTAAGCACGTCAGTTCTAGACATACGCTGAGGTCGATCATCGGTCTCTATGGTATTATCAAATCTTCGAAGAATGATTCTATATGGATGATCCTTTGGCAAGAATTTCCGATGTCTCATAAAATTGAAACTACAACGATGTTTCAGTCTTCTGGATCGTTTATTCTTCATACAAACTGGACATGACAATTTTCCCTTCGTGCTCCATCCAGAAATCATTGCATAAGCCGAAAAATTATTGATCATCCACATAAGCGTAAAACGCATCTGAAATATGTCTTTCGAACATGCATCGTATGTGCGCACACCCACATCCCAAAGAAGATTCAACTCTATTATTAAAGGTTGTATGTAGACATCAATATCAATGTCGGGATTAGAAGGACCAGATATGAGTATACTTATGAAAGTGAAAGGTTTTTTCGTACACAACCATGGGGGAAGATTATAAATGTGTATAAAAACTGGCCATGTGTTGTGTGAAGTAAGAATCTTCCCAAATAGATTAAAACCGTCGCATGAAAGAACCGGCCTCACATTACGCACATTAGCTGCAAAATCAGGATGTCGAGCATCAAATCTCTACCATGCAAATCCATCTACAGGATGAACCAACTCATCATTAGTATTCTTTCTCTCGGTATCATGCCATCTCATTTTTAATGATATGTCATCATACAAAAAAAGATTATAGAGTCTGGGGATCAATGGAATGTGCCACATTACTTTATGTGGAACGTGGGATGGTGTTCCATTGGATTTTGACTTATAGCGAGATGTGCCACATTTAATACAATCATTTCTTTTAGCGGATTCCTCCCAGAATAAACTGCAATCATTCTGGAAAGCATGAATTTTGTTTCTTGAAAATCCAAGTTCCTCAACTAACTTCCATGCCATATAGTGGTTTGAGGGAATATATGCATCATCTAGAAGTAAATCCTTCATGAGGGTAATAATGTAATCGATTGCTGTATTAGAAATCCCATACATAGTTTTCCCATGAAACAATTGGACTAAAAATTCCAGCTTTTTCATTTTATCGCATTGTCGATATACTGGGGTCGTGGAACCATCATTCAATTTTTTCACCCTATCAATATCATCATTTTCACTAGATGCATCAGCTGTGCTCATATCTAAGTCTTCTGGAGTCAAAATCCTTTCTTTTTAATGATGAAGAATAAATGGAAACCGCTCATCTAACAAATTCTCCATTCCAGTCTATTCATTTCGATCATCGCCAATTTGAGATTTCATTTTTCCCCATTGTGATACCACACAAAGTAGTTTTCTTGAAAACCATTTTTGGTTATGTGGTAGCTGACTTCTTCACGGCTCAACCAAGACCTACCAAAACAATTGGAACATGGGCAGTGTATGCGACCACTATCTGAAGCATTGTGAAATGAAAAATCTATAAAGCTCTCCATATTGTTTTGAAAATCACTTGAGATCCGATCGGTTTCATACATCCATCTTCTGTCCATTCTGTAAAAATAATTTATATAAGTCATTTTGTCAAAAACAATTCAATAATATTGAACTTTAATAGAAAATGCATTTAAGTAAATGATAAAGGAAGAAGTTTCTAGTCGATGTAGTGAATAGCACCCCACCCTCATAAAAGTGAGTATTTTACAATAAGGATACATAATATAAAACCTACAATGAGAACCATATTTAGTTTACCGAAAAGTTATATTTGTACAATCATCTTTGGAGAAATGGAATATATGATCCTGGTTAACTAATGAATTCAAAAGATCGTATTCCATATGTTGGACACAATCTAAGGTAAGAAATCTTGTGGGGATGGGATTACATCATTCAATTTCTTACATGTTAGTGAGAATGAAGAAATAAATCAATGAATTGAGTTTACTGATACCATGTCAACCATTATATACACCATGTGAACCCTTATACACACCATATGAACCCTTATACCATATAGTCATTATTACAACCATTAATAACAACTTATTAAATAACATCACTTATTAAAGATAATCTAATTGAACATAAATCAATAATAATATTGGATATATCATGTAAAATGAAGTCATACTATCTTACATCATAAATGACCACCCACAACCATGATTAATGACCACAAAGTTCCCCTTTTGGACAAATCAAAAGTGAAAAAAAAACACATAGTTCTAGAAAAAAAATCATTTGGGTGAAGAATAAAAATTGCATGGTCCTCATGATATTTTAACCACGCAGTCATGATTTTCTAGATGAACTTGTATCCATGAAACCATATTGGAAACACGATTCAATACATGCATTTTTCTTATTTTCCCAAGCTTTTTGAGGAACCCCAAATCTGTGAAAATGGTTATTGTGTTTTAAAAAGGTTATTGAATAACACATGGATGATGTCGAATGTAGAATGATTAATGGTTATATTAGAAAAACTAATATTCACTAATATTGTGAATTTGACACTCTTTGAATTAGTTTCATGAAGAATGAAGAAGTACTAATTAGTGACCACATACTATTTGGCAAAGTTAAAGATGATTCTTTATATGTTCTATTGTGCAAAGGATTAGTGAACAGTGAGTCATTATATATATATATTGATTTTGATAGAAAAATTATACATGCTTGTTATGTAATACACATAGTGTAAAACTATTAAAATGAACAAGATCATCATGTTTGGCATGATCTTAATAAAATAGTTGTTTTCATGAAATAATATCAATAAATATTACAGTTTTTTTCTATTAGTTCTTATATATGAACATATAATATTTGAACCAAATTAAAAAAACTATGAATCATCAAAATTAGAACACAATAAAGAGACACCATGCCATTATAAATGTAAATGTGTAATTAAAATATTAATTTGACATACACCGATATAGGGATTTGAGTACACAATTCGTGGAACAATCATAAAATTTTACAAAAACCCTAAAAATTGGGAATAACAAATTCATTGAGAATAGAAGGATATGCTTTATAAAATTTGGAACTATATCCTTGATAAAATATAGAAGGAGTCTAACCTGGTAGATTCTGATCTGATGGAAGATGTGGGGATTGGGAAGTGCTTCTTTTAAGGAATCGCGTCTAGAGACGAGGGGAAGACTTCTGGAATCATGGGGAGGTCGTTGCCTGCATTTGGGTATTTGGGGCTTCTTTTTCCAACGGTTTATAAAAACCGTTGGGAAAACCCAATCTTTCCCAACGGTTTCATCAAACAGTTGGGAAAACTATGTTTTTATCCAATTTTTCCAACTGTTTCACAAAACCATTGGGAAAACTAAGTTTTTCCCCACATTTTCCAAGGGTTTCATAAAAACGTTGGGAAAAGTCAGTTCATCAAGGTCTTTACCAAAGGTATATATAAAATGTTGGGAAAGAAAACATATACCAACAGTTATTTGAACCATTGGTATACAATTGTTGGGAGAACTCCCCTTTCCATTATTTTTACTTGTTTAGCCTGAGGGCGGTGATATATAAAATATCCTGAGGGCATTGTTGATTACCCTGAGGGTGTAGTTCTATTCTGCCTGAGGGCAAGTCCTGAGGACAATATTCTGATTACCTGACTATTTGGTTTTAGTTTGGCCTAAGGGAAAGATTCTATATCCTAAGGGAAAGCTTGAGGGCGTGGTTTTACTATAATAACCTGAGGGAAAGATTCTGGTTGGCCTGAGAGATTGGTTCTGTTGAGCACAGAATTTTATTAAATTAAATGATTAAAATGAATAATAAAATGGAAATATAAATGGTAAAGTTAGTTACTTTTGAGTACTACTTATATTAATTCATTTTACTACTACACACTGTCGTTGCATATTTTCACATTGTTGAGCACGGTACTTTAGTGGGTGCCTACTGGGATTTATTTCTAACGCCCTGTTTGGGTCATGTCTTAGACCCAAACAGAATTCATTTCTGCAGGTGTGGATAGGGGAAGAGTCCCTATAGAGGTACTTGATAGCTGTTGAGGAGTAGGGGAGCATGGGATCAGGCTTAGTCTTACGATTCTACTAGCTATTTGGTTTTGTTTTGTTGTACTCTGTATTGTACTGTAATGTATTATTGTGTAACATGTTTTGGCTATTTACTTAGAACATAAGAAATTTTTCATCATCATCTATATAACTGTTGGTTATATTTTACTGTAGTTGTTTATTTTAAATGTGTATGGTGTATTGTTTCCACTATTGCTGTATGATTTCTATTTTATTCCGCTGTGATACACTTTGAAAAATGAGGGAATAGTTTCCCCACTATTAGCCTGGTCCCTCACTGCTAGTCGGTAGCCTCTGGCGTTTTTGGAAATGTGCTTGAGGTCACGTGGTGAACCGGGTTCAGGGTACCCATTGAGTGGCACCCTGAACCGGGGCGTTACAAAGTGGTATCAGAGGTAGGTTATTTTCTTTGACTTATTGTTTGGAGCCTTAGTCAGGGATAGGACGAGAACAGTAGTTGGTAATAAAATGTGCTCGGGTGTAGCTAACCCGTGTACAGGGAAGATCCAATTTACCTCGTGTTGTAATATTTCATATTTGGAAATTTTACAGTTGAAATGATTTCCATGAAAGGGTGATGCATTTTATTGTGCTGTTTATATTTTATGCAAGGGTTCTATTTAGTTTCAACCCGATGAGATGAGGGTATTCCATCTCATTTATCATTAGGCAAATGTTACAAATCACATTCCACGCATAGTTTCCATGCCATGTAGGTGCATTAGAAATTGCCTGTTGTTGTGATAGATGTTATGATAGTTAAAGAATGATGTTTTGATAATTTCTTTGATATATAACTGCTGGTTGATAGGGTATTATTGTGTGAGCCTGTTTATAGAATGGATGTCAAACTTTGGGTTTTAGAGAGTATGGGCCCCCATTGAATGGAATTTGCGGGATCATTGAATTTTTATTTTGTTATAACACATATAAGATTTCAAAATTTGATTCGCAGGGATTATGTGCCTTCACAATTCAGAATTTTGAACTTAGGTGTTGTTTTTCAGTATTTTCATGGTTCTAGAGAAGTTTCTGAGGCATACTGTCCGGAATCCCAATATACATGCCATGTCGTACATTAAACACTCCGTGTATGTTTTTCTATTCGGGAGGAAAATAATAATTTTTCAGTTCACACTGTGTACCCTAAGTACACGCCGTGTAGTCTCTTCCCATGTCATAGCTCGTGTGGGCAGGGACACGGGGAAGGAGAATGATTGAGGCGAATAGGCCGTGTACCAGAAGTACATTTCATGTAGTGTTGACCCAGAGTCCGCATATGTAACTAAGAACACGGATGGAGGAGACCTTAGGACATACACGCCATGTCCATTATAGAACACGCCTTCTAGTCTGGCCTGGGATCCGGACGTGTAATTAACAACACGGGTTGGTGAAGCTCGTCTAGAACTTGTCGTGTACTTGTGGGACACACAGTGTAGTCTTTTCCTAGGAAAGACCAAGTGGACCTAACCATGAGGCTGGGAAACGGGGTAGTGTACATGCCATGTGCGGGTGTAACACACCATGTAGTATCAAGCCGAGTAGTCAGCTGTGTCACAAACGACACGGGCAGTTGGAAAATTACACCGAACATGCCGTGTAGATTATATACATGCCGTGTAGTTTTGTCTAATGGGAGTTGTGTGGCTTGGCCGTGTAGAAGGACCCAGGTAGAGGAGGAGAAGTCAGGTACACGCCGTGTAGTCAGTATACATGTCGTGTAGTCTTGTTTTGCAAACCATGAATTCCTTCTTCCTCCTGTAACCCTTTTGGATCCTTCATTTCCAGTCTTTGATAATCTTGATCTAATGTGTGCGTTTGACCTTGTAGAGTCATGCCGACGAGACGACCACATGTTGTTCACCAGGAGAGCGGAAAAAACTATACTCCAGAGATGGTGGTCCATGGGCTACAGTGGATCCTCTAGTAGAGCCAGATGCGGCACCAGCCGTTATGCCTGATATAAGCACGGAGGTGCAGTTCTATGAAGGCTTTATGCGGTTCATGTAGACCTTTCAGGGAGAACCGTTAGCTTCCACATATATGGCCGACCTGAATCGTATTTTCTAGCAGTAGCATCCACCTACATTTTCAGTAGATGGCTGACCACAGGCTGTGACGACTTGGTTGCGGTCTATGAAGACTATTTTCTAGCATCTTGATATTCCTCCAGGGTAGAGGGTCATGCTCGCGACTTATATACAACGTTATTCCTCCATGAGGAGGTGGGATCTTACCACTCAGTCATATCATCACAGAGACATGGCATGGGAATATTTTCAGATACCCTTCTATGAATTATTCTTCCCAGAGATGCTGAAGATAGATAGAGCTTGATTTTTCATGAATCTGCAGTAGGGGGCTATGTCAGTGATGGACTATTCTACTTGGTTTTCCAAGATTCAGTGTTTTACACCGTTTCTGGTGGGAGATGAGACGCGGAGATCCAGAAACATTGAGGATGGTCTTCGATATGACAATTGAGCTCTGGTGAATGATATCAGGTTCCCTACAGTACATGCTATTGTGAACCAGGCGCTAATTACAGAGAGGAACCTAAGGGAAGCTAGTGATGTGGGCCAGGGTGGTTTGGCACCAGTTTCTGGAACAATTTCTACAAGGAAGAGGAAGTGACAGATGAGTTTCTCTCAAGGTGGCAGTATTAGCCATGTGATTACTTAAAGTTTCCCAGTCGTGTGCTACCAGTGTGGTAAAGAGGGGCACAAGAGTCTACAATTTCCATGTGAGCCAGTGGAGTGTCCAGCTTGTGGAAAGATGGGTTATCTAAAGAACATTTTCATGGTGTTTCTACCAGTGGAAATTGAGAGGGGTTCTGTACAGACTCTGTGTGTGGGAGCAGGACCATCATCTTCTTACCAGTCGGGAAACTGGAATACGTCAGGGCGTGCAAACAGAGATGGTGGTCGTGGCCATGGTTTCGAGACACAAGGATCTCAGAGGAAACAGGGCGGGACAACTCAGGGTAGCCAGGCTGTGTCGCAGGGCCACAACACTGGGCATGCATATAAAGTGCATAAGTCCCAACAAGAGTAGTATCCTGGACCTTCTACAGTCATAGGTACTATTCTAGTAGCTTCTGTTTTATCTTCATTACATTTAGATACTGGTGCAATACATAGCTTCATATATCTGCCTATTGTGGAGATCCTTGGGCTCTGTGTTTCTACTTCTTCTGCTATTATGATGATAGACATTCCGTTGGGAACTAGAGCGACTAGTGTGCGTCAGTCCAAGGAGTTCCCCCTTGAGGTTGGAGGGTGTCAAATTCTTTGGGAAATCAATGTCTTAGAGATGACGAGCTATGTTGTCATTCTTGGGATGGACTGTTTGATTCCCTTTCGAGCCATTGAGGATTTCTATCATCGCAGTGTGAGTTTCATGTCACCAGAGGGCATAGTGTTTTTATACAAGGGAGAGTGGGATGTTCAGGTGAGTCGAGTTGGACCAGAGCATCATGGGCGAGGTGGTATCACAGCCTAGATTATGAACATATATCTGGACGATCAAGAGACTTTTCAGAAGGATTTCCCTCTAGTGGTTGATCGTTTATCGGATGTATTTTTAGATTATTTTGTATGACTTACTCTGGTGAGTTTGGTGGATTTCTCTATTGAGCTTGAGCCAAGGGGAGGGCCAGTGTCCATTCCTCTTTGTAGTATGGCCACGCCTGAGTTAGAGGAGCTCAAGAGGCAGTTAGAGAAGTTACATGCAAAGGGTATCATCTGAACTAGTACTTCTCTTTGGGGTTCTCCAGTACTTTTTGTGAAGAAGGAAGATGGTAACCTCAGACTCTGTGTGGATTATTAGAAGTTGAACTAGTTGATAGTTAATAACCGATATACCTTGCCATGGGTTGATGATCTTTTTGATCAACATCACGGAGCATGGGTGTTCTCGAAGATTGACCTGAGATCAGGATATCATATTCTATGCATGAGACCATCGGATATACTACTTACAGCTTATCAAAGAAGATATGGTCTGTATGAGTACTTGGTTATGCCATTCAGACTCACAAACGCACCAACAGTTTTCATGGCTTTGATGAATCGCGTGCTCCATCCTTATCTGGATTCTTTTGTGGTCATATTTGTAGATGATATCTTAGTGTACATTCACACTTGACAAGACCATGCCACACATCTTTAGATCGTATTTAGTACACTGAGAGAACATCTGCTATATACTGACCTCTCAATGTGCCACTTTTGGATGGACCAGATTCACTTCTTGGGATATATCATCTCAGAGACAGGAGTTGCAGTAGACCCATAGAAGGGGAGATCATTAGTTTATTGGGAGCATCCCAAGAATGTGTTTGAGATAAAATGTTTCAAGGGGATGTCTGGTCACTACAAATGCTTCATATAATACTTCTTCCTCTTAGCAGCACTGTTGACGGGTTTGACTAAGAAGGGTGTGAAGTTCGTTTAGTTGGAAGCTTGCGAGACAACCGTTCAAGACCTGAAGGGAAAGATGACATCAAAACCAATCCTGATACTCCCAGAGCTGGGGAAGAGCTATACAGTTTACTGTGATGCATCAGGGATTGGTCTGGGAGCTGTGTTGATGCAAGGAAATCGAGTTTTTGCGTACGGGTCTTGGAATTTGAGACCACATGAGAGGAATTAGCCGACCCATGATCTCGAGTTGGTGGTAGTTGTTCATGTGCGGCACAGTTGGAGACATTTTCTCTTGGGAGAACATTTTTTGGAGTTCACAGACTAAAAATGTTTCAATTAAATATTCACCCAGCGTGAGTTGAACATGAGACAGTGAAGGTGGGTTGAATACCTTTAGTCCTTCTATTTTGATCTTGCCAATACACCTGGTAAAGGTAATTTCGTAGCGGATGCACTGAGCAGGAAGACTCAGATACAGGCAGTGGAGGAGGCCAGTGGTGAATGGAAGGTGATGGATTTGTTCTCTAAGAAGAATTTGGTGGTGCACGACCGTCAGGGGCAGACTTATCTTTTATCTTTATATGTGACTTCTATCCTCTTGGATAGAGGGAGGATGAGACAACTTTCTGATTCAGAAGGCCTAGTTCTATGGGAGTCAGTGACCAGTGCAGAACCTTTTCCTAGTTGGATGATAAGCGATGAAGAATTTTTTCATTTCCATAGACGAGTTTGGATTCCAGGGGATATATGTGAGGAGCTTATGCGGGAGTTTAATGCTTTAGTCTGGGCAGTTCATCCCGGAGTTACCAAGATGTACCGGGACTTTAGGCATCAGTACTAGTGTCCAGAAATGAAGGGAGAAGTAGCTGGTTTTGTTACGAGATGTTCCACCTGTCAACAGGTGAAGGCGGAGCATCAGAGGCCAGGTGGACTGTTACAGCGGCTACCCATTCTCGAGTGGAAAAGTGATGATGTCGCGATGGACTTCATGACTGGGTTGCCGAGGTCACCTTGAGGAAATTATGTCATGTGGGTTGTTGTGGACATACTGACGAAGGTAGATCACTTTTTTCTGATCAAGGAGACCTTTGGTGTTGACTAGCTCATGTTGTTTTATATTATAGAGATCATACGTCTTCATGAGGTCCCTTGATCTATCATATCAGATAGGGACGCCCATTTTATGTCTCATTTCTAGCAGTGTTTTCAGAGGGAACTTTGTACACAGGTGCTTCTGAGCACATATTACCACCCACAGTCCGATGGTAAGTCAGAGCTTACGATACAGGTGCTTGAGGACATGCTGTGTGCATGCATCCTAGACTTTGGGGGATCTTGGGAGAAGCATATACCCCTAGTCGAGTTTTCCTATAATAATAGTTTTCAAGAAACTATTGAGATGGAACCATACGAGGATTTATATGGTAGGCCATGCCGATCACCCTTGTGCAGGTTAGAGGCAGGTGAGGCAGCTATACTGGGACTACATCTCGTTCAGGATACTTCTAAGCAGGTCCAGTTGATTCAAAATTAGATGGTAACCAAGCAGTCTCATCAGAAATCTTATGCTGATCGTCGTAGACGACCTTTGGAGTTCATGGTTGGGGATCAGGTTTTCTTACATGTTTCGGCATGGTTGGGACACATATGGATTAGGAGATAGGGTAAACATTCAACGAGGTATATGGGGCCACTTGAGATTCTGGAGTGCGTCGGGTAGGTTTCTTATCAGTTTCAGTTCCCACAGAGGTACCAAGCCACGCACAACATATTCCTTCTATCTCAGTTACGCCGATATCATTCAGACCCATCTCACGTCTTTCAGCCAGAGGAGGTTGAGCATGAAGTAGATGCGTCCTTTGAGGAGTATATGATTTGTATCGTGGATAGGAGCACGGAGGTTCTCTGAGGCCAGTCATTTCCTCTCGTATGGGTGCTATGGAAGCATTTCCAAGTGCAGGACGAAACCTGGGAGTAAGAGACCGACGTACATGCTCAGTGTCTGGGGTTGTTCATGGCTATATCTTTACCACCCTCGGAAGGTAAATTTGAGGATGAATTTCTTTAAGGGGGGGAGTTTGTAAGTACCGGGTTCTTATTTTTGAGGTACGAGTTTCATCTTTTCTCTTTTCCATGAATATTCTTGAGAATATAAGGAAAATGGGGATAAATCCCAAATTTTGGAACTAACCGCCGTGTACTTTTGTCCGTGTGGAATGAGTACACAGGGCGTGCAACCATGTCGGTGATAAAGGGTGTAAAACTCGACTACACTCTGTGTAGTGGTATTTACATGTCGTGTAGTCGGTCAGTATGGGAAACAGTAAGGCGGTGGAAGGCACCGCCATCTTGGCGACAGTACACACCATGTAGGCAAGAGTACACACCATATACTCATGTCAATGGATGAATAGTTTGGTAGTGCCTCTAGAGGAATAGATAAATGAGTGGATTTCATGCCATGTAGTCAAAAGTACATTCCATGTACTTTGTTTTTTTCGCATCAAATGGGAAGTAGCCAACCCTGTTCATAGGATTTGATTAAAACTAGACGGGATCTCAGGAGTGGATGGTCGAATCTTTGTGGATCTCTAGAACAAGCATTTGGAATCTGTTTCTTCTTCCGTCGATCACATTGGTACCGCACTCGTAAGCCCTCCATTATCCATGCGTAGTACATGCCAATTCATCCTCTAATGGATGTTACTTTAGTTTGAATGTGAATTCTTTTACATCAGATCTAGGAAATTTTTGGACGTTTCAGAAGGCGTCGTTCAGGTATACCGTTCATGGGTGTTTAAGGTAGGTTTCTTGGTGTTTAAATTCCAACTGTTGTGCATTTTTGTGTACCGTTGTGATACAAGCCCGTGAATGGGGTGTCGTATAGCTGGGGCCTTGTTAAATTAAATACCTATAATTGTATAGGTTTTTAAATGTGATAATAAACTGTTGTTTGGGATTACTGCTTGGATCTAGGACCACCCCATGGGTGGGTTCCTGTGTTTAGCCATTTGGCTAGGATACCTAAGGCTATGCCATGTTTATATTATTCATTACTTTTTCCTTTAGAGGAATTGTAAGTAATTTCATGTTTAAATGGTGGGAATGGACCTTTTACATTATAACCAGAGGGCGTGGTTAGTTGTTTATCCTGAGGGTGGTGATATATATATTAGCTTGAGGGAATTGTTGATTAGACTGAGGGCGTTGTTCTATTCCGCCTGAGGGCAAGGCCTGAATGCAAGATTCTGATTACAAATGGGCTTCGTATCAGTTTGGCCTGATGGAAAGATTCTATAGTCTGAGGGAAAGCCTGAGGGCGTGGTTATACTATAATAGCTTGAGGGAAAGATCCTGGTAGGCCATAGGGCTTGGTTTTTATGAGCACAGAATGTTATTAAATTAAATGGTTAAAATGAATAAGAAAATGGCAATATAACTAGTAAAGTTAGTTAGTTTTGTTTACTGCTTAGTTTAATGCATTTTAGTACTGCACACTGTTGATTCATATATTCACACAGACGGGCACGAGCCTTTGGTGGGTGCCTACTGGGATTTATTTCTCACACCCTGTTTGGGTCATGTATTCGACCCAAACAAAATTTATTTCTGTAGGTCTGGATAGAGTCAAGAGTCCCTATAGATGTACTTGAAAGCTGCTAAGGAGCAGGGGAGCATGGGACCAGGCTTAGGCTCACAATGCTACCGATTCCTTTTTTTGTTTTGTTGTACTCTGTATTGTACTGTACTGTATTGTTGTGTAACATGTTCTGGATGTTTTCTTAGAACTTAAGACATGTTACATCATCATCTATATAACTATTGGTTATCTTTTACTGCAGTTGTTTATTTTAAATGTGTATGGTGTATTCTTTCTTCTATTTCTGTATTCTTTCTATTTTATTCCACTGCACTACACATTCAAAAATGAGGGCATTGATTCCCCACTATCAGATCCGGGCCGTTGCAGCTAGTCGGCAACCTCTGGAGTTTGGGGAAATGCAATTGAGGTCACGTGGTGAATCGGTTTCGGGGTACCCATTGAGTGGAACCCGGAACCAGGTCGTTATAGGAAATTTATTTTTCTAATATCATTCTAATATTTTTATATCAACAGTAGAGGGTGAATGAGGGAGATATCCTGAAGGCTACATTTAAATGTAGGTTTCGGAACATCGAGTTTGTAGTTAATAAATTTGGTGTTATGAAAAAACAAGGTGTGTTTATGGGGATTAGGAGCTCTTCCTCCATGAGTTACTAGAATTGTTCTTCAACATATTCATGGATGATATCATCATCTCATCATGTTTAGAAGTGGATCACACTGTGAACCTCATAACTATATTGTAGGTTCTTCAATGCTGCTTGCTCTAGGGAATGTTTTTCAAGGCCATATTATGGACACGATTGGTGCATTTCCATTCTAATGAGGTGTTTTAGATGGGTTTGACCGTAGACCCACTTATGTATGGAGTAGTTTTATTCTTGTACAGTAGCCAATAATTTGATAGACATTCACAGTTTCGTTGGTCTCATAGGATATTATTGGAGGTTTTTACCTGATTTATCTTCAGTTACATCCCCATTAACATCTTTTACTATAATTTAACAATATTTTTTATGGAGTGAGAATATCTTGATTGAATTTGGTTACATGAAGGAGTTGTTGGTCAATCCCTCATTTATATTTATTCTCGAGGAATGGGTTATGATTGATGTGTTTTTAGACACATCTCTTTTGGGTTGGGGACACATGTTGATGTAGTAGTATGTGGTGACCACATATGGTTGTTGCATGTCATGTCCCCATGAGCATAAATATGTCACTCATGATCTAGAGTTAGAAGAAATTGTGTTTTCATAGTAGTTTTAGTGTAATTACCTCATTGGGGACCACATTTTTGTCATCACAGATCATAACATCTCGAGGTATATATATTCTTAGTGTTATATGAACATGATGTAATAGAAGTGGATAAAATTCCTTTATTATTATGAATTTGATATATCATACACCTCAGGAAAGGGAAATGGTGTGGTTGATTCCTTGTTTTTTAAGGCACATAATGAGGTTATTCTATAAACTTCAGATTCATGGAGTGAAATGGAGGATTTAGAATCACTATACATGGATTCAATGTTAAATGGGGATGGATACTGGTTGTTTCAAATGATAGTTAAATCATCCTCAATTTAATAGGTGGTGGATTCGTAGTGGGGAGACTTAGAGGTAAAGATGATGCATGATCGTATTGGCCATGGTGACGCTCTGAATGAATATTCAGAGAAAACTCAAAAGAGAATGTTTTTCATGGATTTATTTTTGTTCAGGTGGAAATAAATAATGGATTATTTCAAGTGTTTCATAACTCCTCTTTGGGGGATCAATAATAAGTTTCCAAGATGTATTGTGTCTTGTGGATGCACTTTTGGTTGCCTGAGGTGAAATGGGATATAGAGGAGTTCATGGAAATGTGATTGGATTTCTAGAATTTAAATGCATATCATCATGTTCCCTATGGTTTGTTGCATCCATTTGATATTACTGTGTTTAAATTTGATAAAAATCTAAATGGATTTCGTCATAGGGTTACCCAGTTCCTGGGGATTTTTATGATGTCATTTGGTTTATAATGGATAGATTGATGAAATCATCCCACTTCATAGAGGTAAATGGAAATGTGCATAGTGGATGCCTTAGATCATTGGTATGTTGATGAAGTGGTGCATTTGAATGTAGTTTTGAGTACTATTTTCTCGGACCATGATGCATAGTTTACATAAAATGTCAGGAGGGGATTACATCACTCTTTCAGCACTCATTACACCTCAACACTAATTTCTACACTTAGACAGATGGCCAGATAGGATGAAATATCTATACATTGTAGTATATGATGAGAGCATGTGTATTAGACAATGGTGGTTCATCATTATGACAACTTCCATTATAAGAGTTTTTTTATAATAATAGTTATCACTCTTCCATTAAAATTTCCACATTTTACATTTTTCATTGGAGACATTGTCATTATTGTTTGTGATGGATGGAGGTTAGGGACATAGCTATTCATGGTACTGATGTGGTTCCGAGCATGAAAGAGAAGGTTTAGCTTGTTTGTGAGAGGAAGAATATAGTGAAATTTTGATGAATGGTATATGCCTATAGCATAAGGATGCCCTTCAGGTTCATGGATGGGGATCACTAGTTCTTGGAGGTTTCCCCACGATGTGGGAAGAGGATGTTTTTCATATAGAGTAATCTTTATCCCATGTTTGTTGGTCCCTTCGTGTTGTTGGGTATTGTTGGAATGGTTTCATATATGTTGGAATATCCACAATGGTTGGAGAGGATCCATGATGTCTTTCACATATCTAAACATTATAAGCATATTCACGATGAATCCTATGTGATTGATTTCAGAGAGTTATATATTCAGGATGATGTGGTATCATTCTAGCAGTTAGTAGAGATCCAAGATCATTGAGAGAATTTGTTTCATGGATGGACGACTCCTTTGGTTTGAGTGTGTTGGAGGCATTGTGTCATGTCTGAACCATATTTTATATGAAATTATCTATTTTACCTATGTTTTTTATGTGTGAAAAATAACTAACATGATAAAATGGTAGCTCATGATTCCTAATCAAGACACATTAACTTCAATGTGATTAAACTAATGTTATCAAGTCAGTTCCACCTAGATCCAATCGTATCACGACACGGAGGATAGAATTCCCAGATTTGTGTGTTCAGATCATGTGGGTTTTAGTTCTTATTAATTGTGTATTTTGATCATTTTTTGACATTAATGGACCTAGTTAGAAAGTATTAGAGGTGGATTTCTTGGGTGTATAGTTTTCCACCGCACCGTTCAAACAACGCAAGGTGGTTTAACATCAATGTGTTTAGTCTACTGTAGTGTTTCATGTATGGATAGTTCATTGAGAGGGATCTTGAGGGATGGTTTTTCAGACCCTTCCTCTTCCTCTTTCTGGGTTGGTTTTGAGTTCTTAATTGTGGGAATAGTATGATAGGTATCTAATGAGAAGTTCTAGACCTCTCAGGTCAATTACATTGTGTGAATTTAGTGTTTAAGGTTTCTAGGTAGGTCGATGTGGCTATTTTATAACCATTTAAAATTATTATTTTTTCAATGGTGTCTCATGATGGAAGGGCCTCACCTTTGTGTTATCTCACCCTAGTAGTATCTAGCTAGTTTTAGATGTCCCACGAAATAGCTCACCGTGGCGGTGGCTTGCTGGTGGTGTCTTCCCTTGGCAGTTGTAAGATGGTGGTGTCTCACCCTATTGGTATCTTACCCTGAAAGTGGACCACTGGTTATGTCTCAACCTAGAGGTTGCTCATAGCAGGTAGCTCATGATAATAGTGTCTCACTCTGGCGGTGTTGTAGATGCCGGAAAAGTCCGTTGATCCCCAAATGAAGTTCCGGATGCGGAAAGCGAAGTGATATTTGGAGTCAGAAGCCTGTTCCGGAGGGCCTGGAGGTCTTGCGCGGAATTTTAGAGTCCCGCGCGCAAAGTTGAGTCGCGGCGTGCAATCCTCCCGGGATGCGTGCAATCCGCAGGGCCGGCGCGCAATTCTGCGCGCCCCGAGCCCCCGCGACTCCTTTGCGTGTCGGGTCCGGATTCTGCACCCGCAAAGGTAATTCCGCGCCCGCGAAGGGAATTCCGCGCCCGCGAAGCAAATTCCGCGCCCGGGGTTGCCTATAAATATAAGGTGACCCACGACGTTTTGAAGGTTGCCGGAATCCGAAGCGTCGCTCGTTCGCGCAATCCAACCCCTTCCGCGTGCAATGCCGATCTTCAGGTAACCTCCTTTCTTTCGCGCAAGAAATCCTCAGGGTTCGCCTTCGCGCGTAATCCCTTTGGCTCCTTTCCTTTGAATAACCCTTCACTCAAAGGCATTTGCGCGCAAAAAAAGCCTCTTGCGCGCAATTGCCCCGGGTGCGCGCAATCCAGCCCGATTGCGCGCACCCCCCATTTTCAAAGTGGCCATTCGATTAAATAATGAGCCGTTGCCCCCGCGCGCTATCCGAAGCCCGGTGCGCGCAATCTCTACCTTCCGCGCGCAAAGAGCTGGCCCAATTGTGCGCCAGCCCGCCCAATTTGCACGCAAACCGCCAGGGTCGCCCCCTTTGACCCCCTTTGGGTACCCGCCTGCGTGGCGCCTGATGAACCTCATCCCGGGTGCCCGCACCGTACGTCGTCTTCCCGTGCAGCCCCCCTTAGGCTTGCGCAAAGTGACACGGACCTATCGGCGGCTTCAACATCTGGCACGACATTAAACTGCATACGTCCAACATGACGTTAAACTATGCCACGTCCTGCACGACGTTAAACTGTACTTCGTCCGAGCTACAAGACGTTAAACTGTTCGGCATACGTCCAAGCTGCACGACGCTAAACTGCCTAGCCTTCCTCGTCCCAGCTACAAGACGTTAAACTGTACGCTATACGTCCTGCACGACGTTAAACTGCGTACGTCCAATCTGCATGACGTTAAACTACCTAGCCCCCATCGTCCGCGCTGCAAGACGTTAAACTGCCAAGCATCTTCCTCCTCAACACACGACGTTAAACTGTACTTCGTCCGGCAAGACGTTAAACCGTCCGCATCACCCGATCTCGTGCCCCGCACGCAGGGTCCTCCCGGTTTGGATGTGGCCCCCACCAGCTCGTCTCTGCAGGGATGTCGGGATTGGAGTGGCCTTCGCCCACGGGGGTAGAGTGTTACAAACAGAACGAACTACGTGGACTTTGATCCATGTCTTCTAAACAGGGTACGTAGGAAGCCTCTCCGAGGTTCAAGCCTGCCACCTGGTCGTCCCGGTCGTATTTACGTCGGTTCGTCCATCCGTGGACCCCTCCCGGGTTCACACTTGCGTCGATTCACCTATGAATCCTCTCTGTGGGGGACCGCACGTGTGTATCTCCATTGTGCTTCCCCACCGCCTCGATCTCTTCGTGAGTCGGCTTGCCAACGTCCAGCATGACGTGAAACAGTGATTCACCCGGCCGTTCCATCCCCCTCTGTGCAAGGTGGTTCGGTTCAATCCTTCTTCAGGCGGCCTCGATCTCTTCGTGAGTCGGCTTGCCAACGTCCAGCATGACGTGAAACTGTGATCCACCCGGCCGTTCCATCCCCCTCTGTGCGAGGTGGTTCGGTTCGATCCTCCGCCCGGCGGCCTCGATCTCTTCGTGAGTTGGCTTGCCGACGTCCAGCATGACGTTAAACTGCATATCTGAACTACGCTGACTTTGATCCGCGCTACCGCGCGGTACGTAGGAAGCCCCTACGGGGTCCAAGCTCTTCACGCAGTCATCCATCCTGATCCTTACCCGGGCCGCCACATCCCGGTGGGGTCATGCCATTTCATTCCACTCCACTTCGCTCGGGAAGCCGCCCATGTGCTGGCCCCAGCGTCGGAGGTTCCCCGCAAGGGGTTCTGTCATCTGATCCACTCTTTGTGTTGATCAGTCCGATGCTGTCCCCGCTGGACGTTAAATTCGCGGCATACCCCGTGTTAAACATGGGAAGCTGAGGAAAACCTCAGGTAACACAGTTCCCCGCACCCAGTGTGGGATGCCTCAGGCCATCACGCCTTCGAGAAGCCCTATTAGGGACGGAAGGCAGACATGCAGAGGCGCGGTGTTAATACACGCCCCCGACACCCAGAGCCACCCGGTCTCCTCACCGCAAGTTGCTGCCCCGACCAGAATCCTTGGAGGGTCTGGGCGGAAGCAGCGTAATTAACCGGTGTCCATGCAGATATGGCGCTGGGAACAATATTCACGAACATTCTTAATCTATGAGGGAGACCCGGATTAGGTGACGAGTTCCGAGGAGACGTCCACGGAAGGAGGAGCCGACATCCCATCATCCCGGTTTCGATCAAGGAGAAGACGCCCCTGAATAAGGGACGGATGCCGCCCGCCCTTGGAAAGCGGGACTGCGGGACCACAAGCCGCGCGCGCCCATCCCCTCGGGTCGACGGGTGCACGCACGAACGCGTCCTGGCGGAACAGCGTAACCTGACGCACATCCGCACCGAAACAGAAAAATGGTGAACCCGACGTGAATCTCTTCTCCTCAATATGAAGACCGATGGCTTTCATAGGTGTTGGAAAACCAGCATGCTGCTCGACCGAGCATTCAGTTTTACCCGCCAGGGGCTGGGGAAGGGAACTCGGGCACTCCGTCTCGCGACGTCGATGGCCTGGGTCCCCCCCACGGAAGGCGTCGTGGCACTAATGGTTGGTTGTCGATTCCTTTTCCTGTCATTGTTAATGGGTTCTTCTCCCTGCTTTCAGGAATCAAGTCGCCCAATCTAGTGCCCGATCGCCGCCCGCCCACTGGCACATGGGTAGGGGAAACACCGACGCGGCTACTCCGCGCGATCCCGCCCGTTCCACAGCTGTCCCAGCAGCCGCAATTGCGGGACAACCATGCCCTCTCTCCCCCTCGGAGGTCATCCAAAGAAGGGTGATCAACAGCTTGGTGCGGAGATATGAGGAAGAGGGAGTCACCCCCACCAGGGACATGGCTCGCCTAGACCTCGAGGAGGCTGCACCTCGCCACCAACGCCGCCCCCGAGGGCCGCGCAGGGAGGCACTACTGCCTACCTCGACGTCCAACCGCTTCGGGAGCTTATCCCTGGAGCGCTCCGACAACTCCTTCCCCTATGCGGATGAGGTGGAAGATGCCCGGGACTACCCTATCCGGGATCCGCTCCAGGGATCCACGATAAGGGCTCCCGCCAGGCCACGACGACACCGCCGCCAGGCCCCTCAAGTCGAGGAACAGGCTCCCCACCTGCCCGCGCCGCTCACCCCGACTCGTTTGTCCCGACGCCAACGTCGGGCACGAGCGGAAGAGGATGCCCACCTTGGGGCCCTGGCAACAGCGGCCGCGTTGGCTCAAGCCACTGCTGGCTCCAGTCACCAGGCCCCTGCGCATCCTAAGCGGGGGCACTTCTATGGACGACCTGGATCGAGGCCCCGACCGCCCCTAAGGCAGGTTGGGTTGACTCTCCTGGTTGCTGGTACCGACAATAGCCACCGCGGACCACCTCGCGGTAGTGCTATTCACAAACAGGATTTACTCCGTGTGGCCGATCCAAGAGGCATGGGTCACCCCTCCTTCCGATCCCGGCCCGGAGGCCTGCCCGGAATCATCTCTCCCCGCGTCCCCTTTGATATCTGTCCCGGTGCCCCTCGCACCTTGGTTTCTAGTCCTCTTGGCCCCAGCACTAGTGCGGCCGGAGGACGCCAGGATAGAGATCAGCCCTGCCCCGAAGAACCACCCAGGGGCAGGAAGACGAGGCGTCGACGCCGAGGGAAGAATGTTTCGGAATTCCGGACAGAGATCCGACCGGTTCGCTTCTCTGATTCGGAGGCGGAGTATGATTCGGCGACAGAGCCCTCCCCCCAATCCCGCCAATCAGGGGCAGGGGTAGGAATGCGGCACGTTAGCCTCGTACTTCCCGAGAGAGAGATCGATACGATCCCCGCTTCTCTCCGAAGGTATATCCGGAGTAGCGAGGGCCTGGTAGACCCCCAAGGATCAAACTTGCGGTTGGTACCGGCCCCTCTGGAAGCGCCTTCTGCCTCGATCGGAGGAGCCCGGGACCATTTCTGGGGACCGATGGTCGAACCACGATCTAGTGCACCCTCGGCGAGCACCGATGCTACGGCAGGATGTTCGCTCGCCAGCCCGTCCTATCGTGATGTGGTAGCCAGGGCACCTCCACCCTCAGAGGGCGGCCCGGGATATGGAGGCCAATCGGCCTGCTCGCCGTATTCACCGCCGGCCAGCCCGTCGGCCCGGCGGCCCGCCTCGGCACCACTGCCGGTTCCCCGTCCATTCCCAGTCGTTGAAGAGGACCAAGGACACCTGAGTCCCGAGTTTGAGTCGTGGAGCTTCTGGACCGTCCTTGCAGAGGGCCACTTCCCCGAGAAGTTTTGGCCAGTCGCAGGACCAGACTTTGATGCACCCGAATCGCTCACCCCGGATGAGTTCGAATGCTTCCGCCGAACTCTCCGGGAGACTCACTCCTGTATTCACCGCCTACAAATGCCATATCCCGGGAGTCAAGTGCACCTGGAGGATATTGGTGAGCAGTTCCGTCAAATTGACCTGGCCACGCTCCCCGCGGTTCGGCACCCCGGGTCATTTGGGCACCACGAGGCCCTCCAACAACGATGCGTTGAGTGTTTTCAAATACTCCGCAAGGTTATCGAGGAAGCCACTCCCCACGTGTATATCCGTGGATGGGGGCAGTACGCTGCCCTACGCTTCAGTGCGATTCGCCGACAGCCCGATTCACTGGGTGGCCCTGAGGGTATATCCCCAGGGACGGAAACGGTCAATATGGTTGACCTGTCGGGAGAGGGGAACGACTTGGAACTTCTCGACGGGGGCTTCCCCCCGAAGACAACCCGTCGTTAGATCCATCGGTGAGAGTTCCTAGTCACCAGAGGAACCTCCTGGGACTCCCCGCACCCACTAAAGCACTGACGTTGAGCCGAAACGTCAGCAAAGGTAAAGAGCACAGCGAGGCTATAAAGCCCGCCGACCCATCTGCATCCATGCAGAGGGCAGAGGAGGATCCCGAGAAGGCTACGCTACGTCAGCAGCTCGCCGAACAGAAGAAGCTGGTTGACCAGCTCCTCGCCAAGCGCGCTGCAGAACGGCGGCCTGACTACGGTGATCCTAGGTCAGGACAGTAGGGACAGGAACAACCACCCCTCGATGAGACTCTCCCGGGCAACCGTGATTATGCCGTGTTCGCCGACAGGAGAGAGGCCATCGCCTAGGGCAAGAGGGCGCGGTATGTTTCACCGCACCCTCCCGAGCGGCGTGACTACCTGAGAGACCCCGCTCGGATTCCTCCCGCTGCCCCAAGGGACGCTCCGCCCGCCATCCCACGAGCTGCCGAGTTCGACGACCCGGTCGACGACCCGGTTGAAGGGCCATGCAATGCGCTCATGGTTAGAGATCCTCGCCAGGACTGGAACCCATGTCCGGACGATCCGATGGCGGCACTCATCGCCCGCTTGGAAGCCTTGGAGACTCGGCAAGTGGCAATCCCACCAGACGGCAAGCCATACCCAGCATGGGTGGATGACATGTCGGCGCCTCCGGGATTCGGGAATCCCACTTTGCCCCCTTCAACGGGACTGGAGATCCGCCACAAAATTTGGCCCATTTCAACTCGAGGTGCGGACCTATGTTGGGGACTCCGGCGCAGCAAGAGGCCGCTATGCTTCGCTGCTTTGTTCAGACACTGGAAGGGCCAGCATTTGTCTGGTACAGCCAGCTCCCCGTCGGGTCGATAACTAGCTGGGAGGACCTTCGTAGGCAGTTCCTCTACCAGTTCAGTTCCACGACCCGGAAGACGAGTATCGCAGACCTCTTCAAGTGCAAGCAGAGGCCTGATGAGCGAGTCGCGGACTTTGTCACCCGATGGAAGGGTCTCACGTATTCCCTTGACATGCCATTGACTCAGGAGCAGTTGCTGACAATGTGCATCGGGAACGTCAAGACCGAGCTGGTCCCTTCCCTGATCACTCAGAATTACCCCGGAGGGTTCAGGGACTTCTCAGACAAAGCTCAACGTCTTGAGGAAGCCTTGCAACAGGCCAGTCAGGCACACCCGCTGCCTTCTATGATTCCTGCAAGGAGAGCCAGCAGGGCTGAGCCCGCTGCTATGGCCCAGATAGAGGCCCCCAGGCCATTGGAGCTGCTGCCGGCGAGGCCAGCTCCACAGCCTCACAGGAATCCGCCTCCACGGGCTCAGTTCCCGGCCCAGCAGCGGCAGCCTCAGAACCGGCCGTCCCCTCCGCGTAATGTACCGCCACAACCCAGGCGAGATAATCAGGGTCCACCTCCTCGGCAGGCCCCTCCAGCCCCTCGTCAAGGCCATGCTCCCAGGGGCCCGCGACACCTGACTTACTCATTTCACGAGGATCAGGTTCCCGGTTATTTCCGGAGCGCCCTGGAGCAGAGGATTGTGCGACTGCCTGAGTGTTGGAGGCCAGAGGAGGCACATCTCACGGATAACCCCCGCTACTGCCCCTACCATCGGGCCCTGGGGCACACCATCCAACGGTGCTATGTGTTTAAGGATTGGCTCCAAGACCAGATTAACAACAATGTAATCAGGTTGGGCCCAGCTCCAGCACAAGTGGCGGGCGTGTTCGTGGGATCAGATGACGATAGCGGCGATTAGGACGAATGGCAGCTGGTCTCCGACTGCGGGTCCTAGAAGTATAAAAACTGGATGGCCCGCAAGACGATCATTCGCGCCCATGGAATCATCCGTGCGCGCTTGAATCAGCTTGAGCCCCCAGAATCCGCGGGTGCTGCTTCAGCATCGTCATCCCAGCCCGCCTCTTCCAAGAAGAGCAAACGGCGGCGGCGCAAGAAGGGAGAGCGCGCCCCGCCAGTTCCGCCACTATCCCGCACTCTCGGCGATTTCATGCCCCCGGAGATGGGGATCCCTCCTCGGATCCGCCTGGTGATGGATGATTCGTCCGATGACAGCATTGGGTACGCTTCGGTTAATACCGTCGAGCTGGTAAATCCCTTTTCGGTTCCCGGCGTTGAAGAACACCAGGTGGACCTCCCTAGTGTCCCCGGTCGTCGCCACCGTCGGAGGATCCGCAACAACAGGAGTCGCCGGGCCACAGCAGTTGGTACCTCCAGCCAGGCCGTGCACGCCACTGAGACTAGGCAGCAGGCTCAAGATCGAGCTCAGCGCGCGCAGGCCCCCCATCCGGGGATGACGGATTCGCCTCCGCCACTGTTTGTAGTGTGGGACCAGGCAGAACCGCCTCAGCCGCGTCGCGATCAGCTCCGCCCTGCCACGAGTCCATCCCGGCCTCCTGGCCCCAGTACGGTGACCATTTCCCGGGCTTCAACCAATGAACAGAGAGATGCGCCAAGCACTAGCCGGCCGCCGGTCCAACCGGCAAGGCCCGTCATGCTTCCAACCGCAGAACAACCTCCTGCAACCAGGGGCTCGCGCTTGGCCAAAAAGTATGATGTCCTGAAGCACTTGGCCGACATCCCAGCGAGACTCTCCATCCTTGAGGCTCTAAGCATGTCATCTGAGATGCGTGAGGCACTCGCTGAAGCCCTGAAGAGCCCCCTCCAGTTTGAGACAGAGGTTGCGGCTGCAGAGGCCTTTCACACCGAAACAATTGAGGACGCCGAATGCCAGGCAGTTATCTCGTTCTCTGGTAAGGATGAAGACCCCCCTGTACAGGGGCACATTCTTCCGTTGTATGTTACCGGCCAGTTCAATGGCCTTGAAGTCCGACGCTGTCTTGTCGACACGGGGTTCGGGATTAACCTGATTCCGACTCGGACTCTCCGGAGATTGGGGTTGTCTGAGGATGACTTGATCCCCTCCGACCTCAGGATCCAGGGGTACGACCGTACCGAGCAAACTCCGGTCGGCAAGATACGTTTGAAGACCCAGTTCGGTGACTTGGTTGCCAACACCGAATTCATGGTGGTCTCTCAGGACACTGCATATAACGCATTGATGGGTAGGCCATGGCTCCACCTTCATGCGGCGGTTCCCTCGTCATACCACCAATGCCTCAAATACTCCCTTAATGGTCGAGTAGGCATGCTTCAGGGAGATGCCACTCCTTTTGCCTCATGTGAAGCCCGCTATCTGGACACGGACTATTACAAGAGCAAGGATAAGCAGATCCTGGAAGGTGAGGTTGAGCCTGTCGCTGTTGCAAGTGATCCCTGGGCAAGTTTGGATGACGCTTACGTCCTCCCGATCCATCGGTTGGACGTAGCCATGGTCTCGACGGCTTGTGAGTCTCCTGATGAGATGACCGCGACCGCCCGTGCCAGCACCAGCGGCCCAGCAGGATCTGGTAGCCCCAATGCAGTTGCCAATGCAGTCTCTCCCGTGGACGATCCCTCCCCGAGTGGAGAGGACGTGGAAGATGCACCCCCAGCCTTTGAGGAGGGCGTCCCCGCCACGGTCGATGAGTTAGTACAAGTGAACCTTGGAACCGAAGCAGATCCGAGACCCACATTGGTCAGTGCCTCCATGCCCTCTGAGGAGCGGCAGCAGTACGTGGACTTTCTCAGGCAGCACCGTGACGTGTTCGCTTGGGGCTATGACGAGATGCCGGGGCTAGATCCCCAGGTAGCCGTCCACCGCCTTGGTCTCCCGGCGAACCATCGCGGGTTCAAGCAGCCTCCCAGGAAGATGCACCCATTTCACGGTGCCATGGTTGAGGCCGAAGATGACAAGCTTATCAAAGCCAACTTCGTGAGGGAAGTTCAGTACCCCAAATGGCTGGCCAACATTGTGCCGGTCAGGAAGAAGAACGGGCAGATCAGAGTCTGCATCGACTTCCGCGATCTCAACCGCCACTATCCGAAGGATGATTTTCCCCTTCCAGTGACAGAGCTGTTGATTGACGCCACAGCAGGGTTCCAAGCCCTCTCCTTCATGGATGGATACTCCAGATACAACCAAATCCGGATGGCCCCTGAGGATGAGGAGTTCACTGCCTTCAGGGCCCCCCAAGGTACCTTTTGTTACTAGGTCATGCCCTTCGGCCTGAAGAATGCAGGTGCCACCTATCAACGGGCGATGCACCGCATATTCAAGCCAATCCTCGGCACACTGGTGGAATGCTACATCGACGACTTGGTAGTCAAATCACGCCAGCGTCAGGACCATCTCAAAGATCTTGAGAAAGTGTTCGGCTTCCTCCGGTCTCGCTGCCTGAAGATGAACCCGTTGAAGTGTGCCTTCGGGGTCACCTCCGGAAAGTTCCTTGGATTTGTGGTAAGATACCGGGGTATTGAGATCGACCCAGAGAAGATCAGGGCGATTAGCCAGATGCCTCCCCCAGGTAACATCCGAGAACTTCAAGGGTTCCAAGGCCACTTAGCCTATATACGCCGATTCATCGCGAATCTGGCCGGCAAGTGTAAGCCCTTTTCTCGGCTCATGAAGAAAGGTGCCACCTATGTATGGGATAAAGAGTGTCAGACTGCTTTCGAGGAAATCAAGCAGTACATGCTTCAACCTCCGGTCCTGATGCCGCCTGTATCCGGGAAGCCGCGGGTCCTATATGTGACCGCCCTGGAACTGTCCCTTGGCACCCTTCTCGCCCATAAGAACAACGAGGGAACAGAGAATATCCTCTATTACCTCAGTCGCATGCTCCTCGATGTGGAAGTTAGGTATTCCCCCATCGAGAAGAGCTGCCTGGCGCTCGTATTTGCCGTACAGAAATTACGGCACTACTTGCAGAACCATGAGGTACAGTTGGTTTCTCGGGTAGACCCGTTGAAATATATCCTGAGCCGGCCTATGTTGACTGGCCGTCTAGCGTGGTGGGCTGTGATTCTCCAGCAGTTCGACATCAGGTATGTGTCTCAGAAGGCCATCAAAGGGCAAGCATTGGTAAACTTTCTGGCTGCTCACCCAACCTCCGCGGATCAGCCGCTGGATCTAGGCTTTCCTGATGAGGCCATCCTCTCGGTCGATCGAGCCGGTCCATGCTGGAAGATGCACTTTGACGGTGCCTCCCGGAGCCCCACTGGTAGAAGACTTGATAATCCTAAGCTCAACAGAGTGGGCTTGGGTATCGTCTTCATCACCCCGGAGCAAGCCGTGCTGCCATACTCTTTCCTGTTGTCAGAGGGCTATACCAACAATGAGGCGGAATACCATGCCCTCATCACCGGCCTCGAGTTAGCTCTCGAGATCGATGTGCCCCATCTGTGCGTGAAAGGGGACTCCGAGCTAGTTGTTAAGCAGATCAATGGCGACTATGTTGTCAGGAAGCCGGAACATGTGCCATTGCTAGAGTGCACCCTCCTTCTGATGGCCCAGTTCCCTTCTCGGCCAGAAATTGTCCATATTCCCCGGTCGCAGAACAGTCGAGCAGATGCTTTGGCCAGCCTTGTTGCATCAGTTGCAGAGCCTGAACAGGACAACCTGATCGTTCGCTTGACGCACCGCAGGCTCATCGCTCCCGTTATCCCGGAGGAAGATCGCGGCTCGTCGGTAAGTAATCTCACCACGGTTGCCCCTGTGCCCGGAGCCCCGAGTACCCCAGATATGGCAGTCGAATCAGCCCCTGATTGGAGGACGCCTTTGGTTGAGTACCTCCAACATGGCATTCTCCCATCGGATCGGGCCGAGCGCGAGCGAGTTCGATGCCGCGCATCGCAGATTGTCCTCCAGAGCAGTCCCGTCCTGGAGCAGATCCTCTATAGACGCGGATTTGATGGTGTTCTCCTCCGTTGCCTTCAGGGATTTGAGATCCCACGAGTCATGCAAGAGGTTCATGCTGGTTCATGCGGTGCCCATCAGACTAGGCCGAAGCTGTCCCACCAGATTCGGAGGTTGGGATACTTCTGGCCCTCCATGATCCATGACTGCATCGAGTATGCCAAGAGGTGCCATGCGTGCCAGGTTCATGCGAACTTTGTGCATCGGCCGCCGGAGCCTCTCCATACCGCCAGGTATTCTTGGCCCTTTAAAGTCTGGGGGATGGACGTCGTGGGACCCTACCCGCCGGCGACAGCTCGCCAGTGCCGGTTCATTCTAACCGCCACGGACTTCTTCTCCAAATGGGCAGAAGCGATTCCGCTCAGAGAGGTCAAATCCTGTTCGATCGCTGACTTCGTGACCTCCAACATCTTTCATCGATTTGGGGTGCCTCACGCTATCCTCACGGATAACGGAGCCAATTTCCGAGCAGCCGAGTTGAAGAAGTTGTACGCCAAGTATAACATTCGCTCGAACCATACATCTCGCTATCATGTGCAGGCGAATGGACAGATCGAGGCGTTTAACAAGACCCTCTCTAACATTCTGCAAAAGATGGTTGGTCAGAACAAGAAGAGTTGGCCGGACAAGCTCCCCAACGCCCTCTAGGCTTACCGGACGACGACTCGCAATTCCACCCAGATGACCCCTTATTCCCTGGTGTATGGAGCTGAGGCCGTCCTGCCCATCGAGATCCAGTTACCGTCCTTGCGCACTGCGGTCTACGACCAGCAAGCGCCGGACAGAGCTGCTGAAGCCCGTCTGGTCGAGTTGGAAGCACTGGATGAAAATAAACTTCGCGCCTTGCACAACTTGGAGAGGCATCAAAGCAGAATGGCTCGAGCTTTGCAGGGTGACCTAGTGCTAGCCCTAAGAGCGCCAATGATCCCCGGCAGGAAGCCACCCAAGTTGGAGCCCAAGTGGGAGGGACCTCTTGTCGTCCACAAAGTTTATCCCAATGGCGCGTACTCCCTAGCGACTATGGATGGTGAGCGTGTCACTCCTCCCACCAACGCTAGGTTCCTCAAGCAGTACTTTTCCTGAGTGTACATACGTCCCGCACGACGTTAAACTGCACTTCGTCCGCGCTGCAAGACGTTAAACTGCCAAGTATTTCGTCCCACATGACGTTAAACTGTACCTCGTCCAAGCTACAAGACGTTAAACTGTTTGGCATTCGTCCAACATGACGTTAAACTGTACTACGTCCGAGCTACAAGACGTTAAACTGTTCAGCATTCGTCCTACATGACGTTAAACTGCCCCTCGAGAACTACGTGCGGCTTGATTCCCATCCTTATGGGATACGTAGGACCGCCTGAACATTCATGTTTCAGGCCCTACCCCATCCTTCGGGAATTTCCATCCCACCTCGGGCCCTTGGCCCAGTTGCCCCTGGGTATGTGGCATATGGTGTGGACGCGGGGCTACGCCCTCATTCACGACGGTTTGCTCGCCACGCTGTACGCCCCCCACGTTCGGGGATGCCTTCTGCTCCCCCCTCTTTTTTCTCTTTTCGTCCTGCATGACGTTAAACTGCCTCTCAAGAACTACGTACGGCTTGATTCCCATCCTTATGGGATACGTAGGACCGCCTGGACGCTTGTGTTTCAGGTCCAGCCCTGTCTTTTGGTTGATCACGGGGATCTGCTGTCTTTTGGTTGCTCTCAGGGTGAGTCCTCCGACCCTTTCCGGTGATCTGTTAACATGTTTTGGGTACTTTGGTCTATGACCCGTAGTGTCGGATTCAATCCCGACAAGTCCTGTGTTGCTTGTCGGGCCTCGCGCTTCCTCTTGTTCGGGCCTTCACTCAAAGGGATCTTCGTTAGCGGTTTGGGTATGGTGCCTCAGTGCTCTCCTACCGCTCCGGATCGATTTACCGGCGGGTCCTGGGCCGCAAATCGATATGAATCCTGCGATTGAGCGGTTGATGCTCTTTTGCTTGCCCCGTTCTAGGCTGACGCGATCGGATGTTGTGTGGCGAATATGGTCAGCGACATCCTTGATCGCCATGTCGGCTCTTTTAGGCTCCGAACATTGGTTGCATGGTCCTCATCACGCTCCGCCTTTGTGTGTTGTAGTGGAATCCCGACACTCTCTTCATACTGACCTTCAGTACACCTTTACACGTTACGCAGGCCAACCAGGGTAATGGTGTCTGTCGAGGCTCCCACGATCTGAGCACCAAAGATATATGCTGATGTCCTCCCTAAGGGCCATGTGTAGTTGGACCCTCGTCCCCATAAGGAGGAAGGAGTCTCCCGAACAATCGCGTTCTGGGCCCAGTATATTTGGAGGCTAGCATCTCTGCCCCTCGGGTGATGGACATACGCAGGCCCCTATCCCAGGATCCTTCTCCTGGAATCGTGCGTGACCGCAGGGCTGGGTATGTTCCCACCTCCGCTGAGTCCGCCATATCGCAATACGCGGATTCCTCCATGGTCCGAACCACACGACCTTAAACTGTGTTGTCTGGTCATACCACACGACCGTAAACTGTGATCGTCTTGGCCGCCCGACAAGAAACGGCACTGCATCGTGATGTTCTCCTCAGGGGACACTCACATTGGGCGCTGGTTAATAGCCACGTCATTCATCAATGCCTTTCCTGGCTTGATTATTGTGGCGACTCCAGGGATTCCTTAATCGCAGGCATGTCGCTGCACAAAGAAAACCCATCCATCTTTAAGGACAAACAAGAAATATCAAATGCCGCTTCTTCTGTGTGCGAGGGTCAGACCTGCACCCTTCCCCACGCAGGTGCCCGATTGTGTTGCGCCGCGCTTCAAGAGCTACGTATGGCTTGATTCCCATCCTTATGGGATACGTAGGAACGCTCGGATGTTTGAAACTCCGGGTCCAGCCCCCCACCTCTTAGAGATTCCCCCTTCTCTGGGGAATCCGCCGCCTTCAGGCCACCCTCAAGGCGTGTCCCTCGACCCCTTGCAGTGGTCCACTGGTGTCAAGAGTACTCTAGTTTATTGCCAGGAGGGTCAGGTTCAGCTTGGTCAGGTTCCTTCCATTTTCAGGCTTCATGCTCTCTTTCATTCGGACCCATCGCCTACCCCATGGGTGGAGCCCCCGTGAACGGTTTGGACACAATGCCTCAGTGCTCTCCCACCGACTCAGGCTGGTGCCCCCAATGGCCTCGGGCAGCAAATCGATATGAATCCTGCGATTGAGCGGTCGATGCTCGTTTGTTGCCTCATTCCATCAACGGTTAGTGCGATATTGATGCTGCTTTTCCGCCACGGTCGGCAGTACTCCCATGTCATTACGCCGGTGCCCCCAGTCATTGAGTGAATGGCCGCATGATTCACATCACATTTTCCACCTCCCCTTCTGACCAGGCGAAATCTCGACACTCTTGACACTATCCCTCAGTGCATCTTCGCTTATCCAGGGGGTAGGACCACGATGCGGCGTACTTTGAGGTTCTTATGGTCCGAGCTCTAAGACCTTAAACTAAGATCTAGCCTTATGGTCCGAGCTCTAAGACCTTAAACTAAGATCTCCCCTTATGGTCCGAGCTCTAAGACCTTAAAACTAAGATCTACCCCTATGGTCCGAGCTCTACGACCCTAAACTAAGATCTCCCCAAATGGGATTCTACGTCCTGCATGACGTTAAACTGCACTCTCAGAACTACGTGTGGCTTGATCTCCAGCCTGATGGAGTACGTAGGAACGCCCGGGCATTCCGACTCAGGTGCAGCCTCAGGGATCGCTATGTCCCGCCCCTCCTCGTCTCCGGCCGTCTGGTTTGACTTCGAGTAGAGTGGTGTAGTTGTGATATTCTCCCCGATTCAGCTCGGGATGCCCCATCGCAATGATGGGAAGCGACAGTTTCCTCGTCAAAAAGGTTCTTTCTGAGAATTGGGGTGATTCACGGCCAGATTAGTGCATCCGCCTAATACGCTTTCCCCACGGTGGCGAAATTTTGAGAGCGTTGGAATCTGTCCGAACAAATCATCACTTCGCCCCACGCTTCGCATGCCCTGTTGATCTGGATTTCCACCCTCGTGCCTGAAAGAACCCTAAAGCGGCATTGATGATGACATGTGATCCGCCTCCTGCAATATGAATGATGACCTTCGGTCCGTCTATTGCGGTAGTATGGTTGATTGATCCATTGTCCGCTTGCCGTCTTGGGCATTTCCTGGAAGGCCGACCATTGTGGATTTCTGAATTCGGGACACGTGATTCACCCTTTCTCATTTTCCTATGTTCGGATAAAATCTCAACGCCCCTAGCGTTGTCCTGCTCGTGTGTCGGAACAAGTTGGGGGGATGATACATTGATTAGGCTTGAGGTCTCCTTTCCTAGGAATGACCTCCCTCTTTTCTCTAGAAATCCAGGCCCAATTATGGATGCCTGAAGCTTGGTTGACGCTCCCGCAAGACAATGAATTGTGGTTGAGCATGTTAAGCCAAAAGATGCAGATAAATATATTGGTTCATAGAAATGGATCGAAATATTAAGTAGCGGAAGAAAATGTTCTGGGAGTGGCAAAAACAAAGCCCCTAGGGATTAGCGTGCTGGATAAGTCTTTCTAACTCCGCTACCCTTTGGCTGGTGGCCTCCAGAGCTGCTTCTCGCTCTCTGCGTGCCCTCTCATCGTCAGCGGTCGTAGCACGCTGTTCGTCGATTCTGGCCTGTGCATGCTCCTGCTCGACTTGAATTGTGACCATCTGTTGGCCTGCCTCAGTCAGCTGTACCTGGGCGTCAACCAGCTGGGCTGCTAGTTGCTCCACAAGCTCAGTGCACATTGCGACGAAGGCCTCCTTCTCTGCTGCCTGCCCTTCGAGGCGCCGGACTTCCTGCTCCGCCGCGAGGAGCGCCCGCGTGGTCTCCGACATGTCCTGACATTGTGCGACATCGGCACGCCGGCGTCTCTCACGCATCTTTTCAGCCATGAAATCACGGACCGTCAGATGGAGGCGTTGAGCATCAGCTCCCCCGGCACACAGGAAGCGCAGCCAGGTTTGGAGTGACCCCATGCGCCCCAGCCACTCCGATGGGTCTCGCTTGAGGAAGCGCTTGATGCACTTCCACCCCCTTCGGCGTGCTATCCGGCTCTCCTCGACCGCCTCCGCGTCCGAGTCGTCCATCTCCTCGGGGTCGGCAGGCCGGTAGGCAGGGAAGGCAGCCAGCAGGTCTGCTGCAGGGTCCGCCTCTGGGATATCCTCATGGGGGATAGGTTCCCCAACACCTGGGCGACCTTCTTCTCTCGCCCCAGCGGCGCTGAAACCCTCGTCAGCCCCCGATCTCTCTCCGATGGCAGCACTGCCGGTGTCCGCTGCCCCCTGATCAGCAGTTTGTGGGGCCGGCTCGGTGTGAGAAGTCTGTTCCGGAGCAGGCGGTATGTCTGCCACCGGTCCACTCGTGGATGGCCCGGGTTCGGCAACCCGACGAGCCTCCAGTGTTGAGATCGCTGCGCAGGGCATGCCGTGGTTAGTCACGGATCGTCAATGGCAAGCACCAGCAGTAAAGTAAGGAGACTTACGGGAGTTCAGAGCGTCATCTTCCGCTATCCCGGTCGCCGCAGGAACAATTGCAGCAGGGGACCCCTCAGCGCTTGTCAGTTCAATGATGGGTGTCTGGCCCCCGCCTTGTCCTGCTGGCGCCTCTCCTACTCCCGCTGAGGACGCCTGACCAACATCCGTGTGCTCCTGAGAAAGGTGGAGAAATAGGTTTGAAGCTGCATAAGTGAATGGATGAAGCAGGTTGAGTAGGGATAGAAGCGGACCTCGAGGAGCTCAGTGACATCAACATTGTCAGAGCCGGCCACCTCGCCGCTCTCCCGCGGGCTCCCCCGATGGGACCTTCCCTTGGAGCCTTCGTCCTCCCCCGTCTCCTCCTCTTCCTCGGAGTCGTTACTGTCATCTTCTCCCGGCGGCATCTATTCTGGAGCGGATTCTAGACCGAGCATCACCTTCACCAGAAGGGATGGCTCCGCACGCTGACCACGTTGGCGCGCGTACTCGTCCATGGCCGTCAGATACGCATATTGACGGTTGAAGTCCACCCTGTCGGCGATCTGGAGGCGCCCGACCTCTGGCAGATAGATTCCTTCTCTGAGTATCTTTCGCCAGATGACGTCGGTCCCCAGTGACTGCCGCAGGGTCATCCAGGCTGACCACAGCGCCGGGAAGACTGCATCGTGGGAGGGTTCGAGCAGACGCCTTACCTGCTTCCCGGGCCGCTCTTCGACCACCGCACGCGCCCCCTCTCTGGGCGCCGAGGTCGTAGCGGCACCCTGCGATGTACCCGCCGCCGAAGTCCCTGCTCGCGCCGGCTCCGCTGCTTGGCGCGCCTCCGTTCTCCCCCGTGTGGCGGCCCTTCGCCTCCTTCCTTGACGCCCGGTCTCCGCACGGGTGACCTCGAGCCGCCGAACTGGCTTCCGTAGAAGCCCCTCGGGGTACGCGATGGCCCAGTGTTCGGCGTACTCGGTTGCCAAGCCTGCGTCAACCCCGGTAGGAGGGAGAGTGATGATGTCGCCAGAGCCAAAGGCGGCAAATATCAGCCACATCTGACGAAGGACGCCAGGGTTCGTCTCCTCCCGGACGGCAGTGAATACCCTCTTCGGCATCTGTTGAAGGCACCCGAACTGCCTGGCGAACCGGGTTGGCACGTAGGGCTCGCAGATCACCTTCCCGTCGATCCGAGCCACGAGCACCCCGCCTCGCATGTTCAGGAAGTATTCGTGCTGCTCCAGCGGACCCTGCCCATTGTCGATCATCTGGCCGACGGGAGTGTGGAACGGGCTGAAGTTGAAATTGGCGTGATTGCCAATCCGAATCCTCACGCCCTCCTCATTCAGGGTCATCAGAGCGACCCCCGCAATGTTCAGCAGGGAGGGTCGCAGGCCGTTGCCCGGGGGTATGATGGCGTTCGGAAACGTGTACCCACCGAGGTGAGCAGCCACCCAGCCGTGGAAGAATTGAAAGGGCCCACAGATCCTTCGTGGCGACCCCCCTCGTGAGATGCATCCCAGGATGGCATACAGCTTCGCCAGTACTGGGACCCCGTGGTTGTATCTTTTGTTGGCGGCCATAGCGCCCGCCATCGCCAGTGTCGCCGGGCGAACGCCCATTCTCGCGTCCCGCACTGGCAGGAGCCACCCACTCAGAAAGGCGGCCAGGAACGCCGCGTACCGGACATTTGGGTCCCGGGCCTCGATGACGCGGTACCCCCATGAGCGGTAGTCGCCCGTCTCCAGGACCCGCCAGTACGACCCGTTCCGGCTCCTCTGAGCCGCGGTCGGGCACCGCTTCCCCCTGCCTGGCATCTTGACCGCCGGGTCATGCTCCAAGAACTGGCCAAACAACTCCTTGTAGGCTATGTCCTTCTGGAAGTCCTTGATCCCGAGCCGCTGCGTAGCCAGGACAAGCAGATGCCAGGTCAGAATGAGAGTCCGTGACCTGTCTTCCCAGATGTTCTTCGGAGGCAGGAACTCATCGTATTGGTAACCCTCCAGCGGGATACCTCCGATGCAGTGGATTTCCCAGAGACCGATGCCGACTTCCCCATGGTGAAGATGGAAGGTGTTGGTATCCGGGGACCAGCGGGTGAACAGCTCCGGCCCGAGCTCGGACTGCTGGTAGAAGTGGAACTGCGACGTCCACACCGCCTCAAACAGGCCGATGTACCGCAGCTCCTCCGCGAAGTGATCGCAGGTGTGACGTACCCAGAACGCCCAGGCCCACTCACTGGTGAAATTGCCCCCAGACCGCAAGTCCCAGTCCTTCAGCCAGCCCTTGGTGTCGTCGGTGACACTCTGGAGATATGTGCTCGAGTAGAGGGCTGGAGAGTTCTCCGCAGTAGGCTCACTCCTGGCGATGGTTCGCGTCCTCGGGTTCAGGACATAGACATCCAAGTGTCTGGTCTCCCTGGCAGGATGCCCATTGTTGGTAATGTTGTAGCGGGGAAGCTCGTCCTCCCGAGTCACCCAGGTCCGTGGCGCATCAACCTCGAACCCTGGCACCGGAACCTCATCTAGGATGCCGAAGTTCCAGAGCGGCAGGTTGTCCGACAGTGGATATGTCTTCTGGGCCGGCGTCAGTAAGTCGAACAAGGATTGATTGTTGGAAACAATCTCCTTGGCACCGTAAACCTCCTCGTTCGCCGCCATCTCTGCTCTGCGAATGGCGGCATCCCCCTCATTTCCTTGATTCGCGGCCATCTCAGAAGCTCCGGGAGTCGTGCGGGTAAAGGGATGAAGCGTGCAGGATCGGACGAGGCTGGTAGAAAAGTTTGAAGGTTGGCGCGCAATCCAAGTGGACGGCGCGCAATCGGGAAGAATGGCGCGTAAAGTTCCGGGTTTTCGCGTAAAGACAGGGCGAAATCCAGACAGTTTTGCGCGCCGATCGGGCGAATTTCGCGCCGGAAAAGGCAATTTCGCGCATGGGAGCGTTGGAGCTTATCGCGCGGAAGGCCTGTGTACGGAACGCGGGACCCTGGACCCGTATTTATAGACGAGGCCGGGATTCCGTGCCGCGCGGGACGCGCGATTGCGCGACCGAGATTTGCGCGCCCGACGCCCCTTTTTGCGCGCCTAAGTCCCGCGCCGCCCCGGACATCGGCATTCCGGCGTCTCCCTCGGAACCCGATCCTTGCGACCTCTCGCCGATCAGATTCCGAGGGGGGGCTTTTGTAGACGCCGGAAAAGTCCGTTGATCCCCAAACGAAGTTCCGGATGCGGAAAGCGAAGTGATATTTGGAGTCAGAAGCCTGTTCCGGAGGGCCCGGAGGTCTTGCGCGGAATTTTAGAGTCCCGCGCGCAATGTTGAGTCGCGGCGCGCAATCCTTCCGGGATGCGCACAATCCGCAGGGCCGGCGCGCAATTCTGCGCGCCCCGAGCCCCCGCGACTCCTTTGCGCGCCGGGTTAGGATTCTGCGCCCGCGAAGGGAATTCCGCGCCCGCGAAGGGAATTCCGCGCCCGCGAAGCAAATTCCGCGCCCGGGGTTGCCTATAAATATAAGGCGACCCCCGACGTTTTGAAGGTTGCCGGAATCCGAAGCGTCGCTCGTTCGCGCAATCCAACCCCTTCCGCGCGCAATGCCGATCTTCAGGTAACCTCCTTTTTTTCGCGCAAGAAAGCCTCGGGGTTCGCCTTCGCGCGTAATCCCTTTGGCTCCTTTCCTTTGAATAACCCTTCACTCAAAGGAATTTGCGCGCAAAAGAAGCCTCTTGCGCGCAATTGCCCCGGGTGCGCGCAATCCAGCCCGATTGCGCGCACCCCCCATTTTTAAAGTGGCCATTCGATTAAAGAATGAGCCGTTTCCCCTGCGCACTATCCGAAACCCGGTGCGCGCAATCTCTACCTTCCGCGCGCAAAGCGCAGGCCCAATTGTGCGCCAGCCCGCCCAATTTGCGCGCAAACCGCCAGGGTTGCCCCCTTTGACCACCTTTGGGTACCCGCCTGCATGGCGCCCGATGACCCTCATCCCGTGTGCCCACACCGTACGTCGTCTTCCCGTGCAGCCCCCCTTAGGCTTGCGCGAAGTGACACGGACCTATCGGCGGCTTCAACGTCCGACACGACGTTAAACTGCATACGTCCAACATGACGTTAAACTGTCCCACGTCCTGCACGACGTTAAATTGTACTTCGTCCGAGCTACAAGACGTTAAACTGTTCGGCATACGTCCAAGATGCACGACGCTAAACTGCCTAGCCTTCCTCGTCCCAGATACAAGACGTTAAACTGTACGCTATACGTCCTGCACGACGTTAAACTGCGTACGTCCAAGCTTCATGACGTTAAACTGTCTAGCCCCCATCGTCCGCGCTGCAAGACGTTAAACTGCCAAGCATCTTCGTCCTCAACAAACGATGTTAAACTGTACTTCTTCCGGCAAGACTTTAAACCGTCCGCATCACCCGATATCGTGCCCCGCACGCAGGGTCCTCCCGGTTTGGATGTGGCCCCCACCCGCTCGTCTCTGCAGGGATGTCGGGATTGGAGTGGCCTTCGCCCACGGGGGTAGAGTGTTACAAACAGAACGAACTACGTGGACTTTGATCCCTGTCTTCTAAACAGGGTACGTAGGAAGCCTCTCTGAGGTTCAAGCCCACCACCTGGACGTCCCGGTCGTATTTACGTCGGTTCGTCCATCCGTGGACCCCTCCCGGGTTCACACTTGCGTCGATTCACCTATGAATCCGCTCTGTGGGGGACCGCACGTGTGTATCTCCATTGTGCTTCCCCACCGCCTCGATCTCTTCGTGAGTCGGCTTGCCAACGTCCAGCATGACGTGAAACTGTGATTCACCCGGCCGTTCCATCCCCCTCTGTGCGAGGTGGTTCGGTTCAATCCTTCTTCAGGCGGCCTCGATCACTTCGTGAGTCGGCTTGCCAACGTCCAGCATGACGTGAAACTGTGATCCACCCGGCCGTTCCATCCCCCTCTGTGCGAGGTGGTTCGGTTCGATCCTCCGCCCGGCGGCCTCGATCACTTCGTGAGTCGGCTTGCCGACGTCCAGCATGACGTTAAACTGCATATCCGAACTACGCTGACTTTGATCCGCGTTACCGCGTGGTACGTAGGAAGCCCCTACGGGGTCCAAGCTCTTCACGCCATCATCCATCCTGATCCTTACCCGGGCCGCCACATCCCGGTGGGGTCATGCCATTTCATTCCACTCCACTTCGCTCGGGAAGCCTCCCATGTGCTGGCCCCAGCGTCGGAGGTTCCCCGCAAGGGGTTCTGTCATCTGATCCACTCTTTGTGTTGATCAGTCCGATGTCGTCCCCGCTGGACGTTAAATTCGCGGCATACCCCGTGTTAAACATGGGAAGCTGAGGAAAACCTCAGGTAACACAGTTCCCCGCACCCAGTGCGGGATGCCTCAGGCCATCACGCCTTCGAGAAGCCCTATTAGGGACGGAAGGCAGACATGAAGAGGCGTAGTGTTAAGACACGCCCCCGACACCCAGAGCCACCCGGTCTCCTCACCACAGGTTGCTGCCCCGACCAGACTCCTTGGAGGGTCCGGGCGGAAGCAGCGTAATTAACCAGTGTCCATGCAGATATGGCGCTGGGAACGAGATTCACGAACATTCTTAATCTATGAGGGAGACCCGGATTAGGTGACGAGTTCTGAGGAGACGTCCACGGAAGGAGGAGCCGACATCCCATCATCCCGGTTTCGATCAAGGAGCAGACGCCCCTGAATAAGCGAAGGATGCCGCCCGCCCTTGGAAAGCGGGACTGCGGGACCACAAGCCGCGCGCGCCCATCCCCTCGGGTCGACGGGTGCACGCGCGAACGCGTCCTGGCGGAACAGCGTAACCCGACGCACATCCGCACCGAAACAGGTGTCTCATGGGAGGTATCTCTCCTTGAATTGACACATTATTGGTGATAAGTGGTTCATACCAGCAGTCACTCGTTCAACGATCACTCATCTAGTGGTACCTCATCTAGCAATCGCACATCAAATGGTGGATCATGAGTGATTCTAGGCTAAAAATTTATTCTTTGATTTGTGCCTCACATAATGGTGCCTGATGTACACTATTCCCCTTTCTTCAGACTTTTCCTTTTTGAAATCATTCTTGACGTAAAAATATTCTAATGGATTATTTTAATGTTTTTCGGACCGGTTTAGAGTCTATAAATTGTATTATTTATTTACTATGATTCTTGGGGGATTTTAATTGTCAAAACATGTGATCTTAAATAGATCTGGATTTATTGTTAAAAAAATGGTACATAAAACTGAGATATCCACCCCCTTTGATTCCCATCCTTCACTCCCCTTATATATGATAAGCCAAACCCATATTCTCATAGGATTATTTAATGTTATTTAGCATTTGGTTTGTGTTTCTATATATTTTTCCTGATGCATAGACTCATGTGTTCCCGTGCAACCCAAGTGTGTCAATCATCATTCATCCAGGTATATTTTTTCGTATGTCTTTCTTAAATATGAATCATGTGGGATTTGTATATAGATGTTTAAACTTATGAATATACTTGATTCAAAATTAATAATGATGATCTGATTGGTGTAATAATCAATATTCAATTTATGGGGAAAGTGCTTCATTATCTTGTTTCATTTTTTTAATATTGATATTTTTATTTTTATGGGATAACTACCCACAAAAATTATGGTCTTTGGGGGTCCTTGTTTGAGAATATAATGGTTTATGTCATGCATGTTGTTAGGTTTCTATTGAATGATTATATAAGTGTGGTATAACTGCTTATATTTGGCTAATAAATGGATTTCATATGATATTACAGTTTCAATGATTACATCTATAACCAATTTAAATTAAACAAGGGATGCCTTATTAAATCTAAATATATATTCTAATTTGGTTTATGAGTTGATGTGGTTGTGGGAACAGTTGTGCACATGGGGTTGCTTTTGTTTGTATAGAAATCTCGGTGTGGTATGATGTTACAGTTGCTATATGTTGTTGTGATTGGGGGTTTGTTTTGGGTTGGTATGGTTTCTTGGGAAAGAAGACATTGTATAAGGACATTAGTTATTGGTAACTGTGTTTCTCCACTGATAATATACATATATCTTCACCATGTATCTAGATTTTATGGTATGATGTTTAATTAATGTGATGTGTGATTATTTACCATGATACAGACAATCTATCTTAGATTAATGAGGTAGTGATGGAATGAATAAATAATTGATTAAAAATATATAGATAATATTGTTTTGTTTGGTAAATAGGATGTAAATTTGTCAATTGGAAATTAAATTATTGTTTGGGAGATTAAATATTGTTCATTTTATAAAATGAAAAAATATGGATGATTGAATGAATTGGTTGGAAAAGAGAGATGGGTTTTTTGGATTGTTGTGTGGTGTAATGAATCTAGAGGTAGTAGGAATGTTGGGAAGTAATGAGTTGGTTAGGTTTTTATATTTAAACATGGAGTATAGGCTTATGTTCATTCCTTTATACATGTATACACATTCTAAATTCCATATATTTTAATATTCACCCCACCCACATTGAGAGTTATGAACTGAACACTTGTAATGTCACACAAGGGTTATATTACCCAACATCTTGGTAGGGGATGGATGGATGCTGAACTGATCTTCCCTACTCCCCCATCTAGGTGATTATGTACCAAGTTTCCTCTGGCATGATGTGATGAGATTTGGTGTTCGATGTGTTTTTCGGATGCAGTGTGATGTTCTGTCCTAGGAGTCTTCATGATGAGATGGGATGTGCTATGAGTCCCAGGAGTGTGTGGGCATGGTGGGTTGTAGGACCAGCTGTTTAGGGGAGGGATGTTTTGTGGGGGCCAAGTTTATGTTGATAGGATCTATTGAGAGTCTTCTTTTTGTGCGGGTGGGATGTGTTTTGAGGCCCAGGTGAGTGATGGTGGGAAGTGATGTGGTATATTACGAAGATGTTGCGGTCTTAGGACCTTCTCCATTAGGTTGTGATACAATAAAATTAGTGTGAATGTTTTACAAGGTACCATATCATCGATTTTACTTATATTATATAACATGCATTTTATTACATGGTGGGAGAGCCTTGGTGAGGTTGAATTTGGGTACTATTCATTCTTAGGTGATATTTGGTTCTTCTTTTTTCTCACTAGGGAATTAATATTATTCTTCCGCATGTGCAATATTGACATTGGTTTTCCTGTTGATATACTCATATTATCATCTTATGTATAATAAACTATTTTAAGGTATCCATGATTATTTAGTATATTTTTATGGACATTACTATCTCTGAATTTTAACAGTTGTTGGGTCATTGATTTTTTTTAATTTTATTATTACATTGGATACTTTTGTATTTGTATTTGTTTTATATTACCCTTGGATGTGTTATGGATTTTTTATTCATTAATATTATGTCATCGATATTCATTGTGGAAGGTTGTTCTTATCTCTATATCATGTTTCCCTATAATGTGTAATGGATCCCATGTCATGAGACCTGTAAACCCTTTGTGCTAGTTAGTATCCCAAGTCCTACAGAGGCACAACTCAAGGTTCATTGTCTCTATTTATTCATTTCTATCCCAGAAGGGATTTCTTTGAACATAGGGGGTCATGACATGTTTTCATTCTCTGTTGTTGGATTATTTACACTAGGGTATTACTCTAATCAAAGAGGGTATATTTTCCCCATTACATACTTATTATAACTTTACTACTAGTCAGTATCCTCTGGCATATGGGGAGATGTTCTCAAGGTCATGGGACTGACCGTATCGAGGCACAGACATGTGGCACCTGTGATGGGGAATTATAATGTGTAAATAGAGGTATTTTTATTCTTTTATTAATTTTTTATCACACTATTTGGTAAATGTATGATACTAAAAATATTCGGGGCTAGATAATGAGCTCCTTGATGGGGTTTTCGTACTTATATTCAGGGTAAACCCATGTACTTTGGGAGGGATTGATGTTATTAGAGTTTTTTGTATATTATTTCATGCTTGGTGACACACTTGTTGTGTGAGGTGAATTTTTTTTAGATTTTAGAATAATTGAATCTTGTTTAGGAATTGAATCAGAGTTAAGTCTTGATGAATAATTATACGAACTCAATATTATTTTTTGACATAAATAATAATAGGCACTCACGGGAAAAATGGTTTTGGGTATGTTGTTTAACATAGACTATTTTTATTTGTTGATAAATTTAATGGAAAATAGCTCCAAATATGATTTTATCATGGTGAAATGATACATGATAAAAAGAATAAGGTTTATAAATATCAAATTTTAATAAATAAAATTTCTTTACATGATCACGAACTCGTGTAGTATGGTTAAGGTTAGTGCTCGCTCCTTGGTTTTGATAATCTGTAGAGGTTTTTTGGAGGTAACTTGTTGTGCCATGATGTTTTCTCCGTCTAATATAATCATGATAATGATATGAATACTTATCCTAATAATTGTTTTGGTAATTATATAGAAGTATATCACTGAATACACTTGTTGATAATAAAACAAGAGGAGATGGCTGGAGATGAACTTTCAATAGTGGAACCTATGGCACAGGTAGTTCTGACTGAGGAAGAAAGGGAGAAACTCTGAAAAAAATTCACTCACTTTATTAAAATTAAGGAAGGAGGCCTAGGTTAGGTTGATAAGATCATGTATAACCTGACATGGGTTTTTCATTTTAAACTCGCTCTAACATTAACTTGAGTGGGTGGACTAAAGAGAGATGTGTTCTGGGTTGACTCTCTCCAGATGAAACCTGACAAATTGGAGACCCATAATAGAAGGAGGGTCATGTTAGCCACATATATGCTATGATTATTAGATAAACATTGGTGGTACATACATTCATAGAATCAACATGCATATGGAATGGTATGGATGTACGTTTTAGATAATTTCGTACAACAATTATATATAGTGATAAAGAGATAAGATAGAATAGTATAGTTTCTTTGGATACCTTTGGGGAACATGTTTATGATGGATTATATTGGATGATTCATAGATCTTCAGAACTTTTCTATATTGTTATAATGAGATGAGATAGCTATGATAATATGTATTAATGAAGGTATTAAGTGCGAGATTAATTATCTAGTCAACCACTATTTATTAAAGAAGTTTTCTAATGTGGTGGATAAAGATATCATAGATAGGGGGAACCAAAGGGTGTATTATAGTGCAGGAGAGGTCATTTAAGCTAGTTGATTTTGGGGTACAACATATAAAGGTAGGAATCATTTCTCTAAAAAATTTACCTAGTGTAGTGTAAAAATAATATCCATGAAGAAAAGTTAAATACAAATGACATTTATCTAGTGATTTTCAACTAGTGCAGTAGGCCAAGATACTATTACAAACATTGTCCCTAAAAAAGTGATGGGATTGTCTTTTTGTAAGATAGGGTATTAATATAATTTCCTCACATCATATAGAAAAATGGTTAGAGATGTTAGAGATATACAAAACCTAGGTTAAATGAGGGGATCTTCTATAACTTATTAGTTAGGAAGATAGGGTTCTACTTGCCGAGGTGGTAGAGGTGGTTTATGTGGTTCTTCTATGAAACAACACCCATATCAACATTGTGATGAAACACAGGGAATTCAAACTGCATCACCTGAAAGAGGGGCAGGAAAACATCATGCATTATAACCGACAATTGGGGAAAAAGAGGCTATACCATTGAATATTAGAGGTAATATTCATGTAGCTTCTATATTAGATAGTTTATTATATAATATTGGTTAATATAATTACTTAATATATAAAAAACCTATTCATGGTTGGAGCATTGTGGTGGAGTTTTTGATGGGGACAATTATAATAGATACACTGTTTTGAGTGTGGTCTAGAGAAATTTGTTTGTGCAGAGGATGTTCTCTTAAGAACATGGAGTATCATTATCCCTAGGATTTTTATATTCTAGATATTTATGGTATAATCAAAATTAATTTTATAGAATGGATAGTCTCATATTGATCCTATATTGATGGTAACCTCATGGCAGTGACATTTACATCTCCTAGGATGATAATTACATTCATCTAGGAGAGTGGGATAACTGTACAGGCTAAGTAGGGCCAATTACTCAATAAATGGGAGAAGTCACAACCTAGAATTTTTTTATGTATGATGGAGGTGTAAAGAATGATATATTTCCAACCATAGTGTAAGAGTAACATGACGTTTTTTCTTGAGGACTTCCTAGTGATTCCACCTAACATAGATACGGAATTCACTACTGAAATCAAGTCAGGGGATGAAATAGGTCCTATTCAACCATAAAAAACAAAACCAACAAATTGTCAGGAACTTGAAACTCCATTGGAGGATTTTTAGTAAAAGGGATTTATCCATCACAGTATGTCAGCTTAGGGTTCTACACTATTTTCTGAAAACAAGGCTGATGTGACTCTAAATTTTTGCATTGATTACCAGAATTTTAACTGAATGATTGTGAATAATCGATATCCTCTTCCACGTATTGATGACCTATTTGAATTTTTGAGAGGATATTGCATGTTCATGAAGATAGAGTTGATGTCAGGGTATCATCAGGTAACTCCCTGACCCTAGTTACCCTGAGGTGGTTCATTATTAGATAAAATTTTCATGATCACATGAGATCAAAACCCGAATGACCGACAAGTTTAGTAGCCTTAGAAGTACTAGATACAAGCATATGATTTATATTGGATTATGAAATGAAAAAAATATGTTTCCTTTTAACACAATAATATCTCTTAGATAACCCCTACAGGTTACTCATAATATACTTCTTTTCATATTAGGAAAAATAAAACATAGAATGGGGTGAGCTCAGGTCCTCAGTAAGGATAAAAATATAGTAAAAACCTTTATAAATAAGCATAAATAGTTAATGAAATGTATAAGACTAAAACACAAGCCTTTTAAACATAAAATTTTTCATAATATGGAATTCATAATGCCGGAAATCATAACCACATAATCAAGGCCTCGTTAAAAGACTACAAATATGATTTGTTCAAGGACTTATGCCAAGACATTAGTTTGTCATATGAGACCTACCGATGCATTGAAGAGCTATAGCAGGATCCACCCATTACTTACTATTTCCAATTCATTCCTCATATGAAAAGGTCGAAACGTACCATAAACATTCTTATTAAAACCGACATCCAAATATTAATAATTTAACCATAAACCATGAATGTTATAAAAATAACACATCCACAGTCAAACATATTTCAAAAAATTCAATACAATATGGAAGCTTTTATCACAATAAATCAACTTTAAACAAGTTTAAAATCCATCAAAGGATGTTCACAAAGATGAAATCAAAACTTTTTGAGAGAAACATCTCTTTCTATTTTGAAATAAAAAGTAATTTAATTATAAAAAAAATAATTTATTTTGAAAATATTCATATAATATTTTATGAAAATCTCATACAGTGTTATAACGGTGGAAAATAGCCACACCCACCATATAAGTAAAAAAAATTATTTCCTAATTTTTGTCGAGAATGTCGTAAAGGACAATGTTTGGAAAGTGATAGAAAGATTTTTTTATAAACATTGTATAATAAGTCAAACAATGGTAAAAATTTATTTGACCCATAGTCTATACAATAGTAAAAATGTAATGAAATAAATTTTTATGAAGCACAGATGAGGATGATAATGAGGTCCCTAAAGATACTCATGTATAAACAACCTTGAATAATGAAGTAATTTTAGAAATAACCCTTAATATGTATTTTTACTTGATCGAGTGTATGTTAACCTCATTTATAATAGTTAAATAATTATTATTAAATTATAAAAGAACCATATACATAAATATGATATCATATAAGATCTTATAATATTTCATTGTTAATAATATGTCAGTAGTATTATTATTTCGGGTGTTAACTAATTCTTTTTCCATTATATGCCTGGTCACATAAGACATGTTATTTATAGACAGAATGTATTTGATTCGTAAAAAAAATGATATTTCGTTTTTAAACATTATTTTAAAGTAAAAAATTAAAATTATTCTTGATTGGTTATGATTGGGAATGAATTTCATCGCGTCCGTGGTGACGGAAATCTGTATGTACACATTAGTGAAAACATCATTTTATTCATTGTGAAATGTTTTTTAATTGGATGGAATATCATATATAAAGAAAAATTAACATGTTATATTTATAATTTACATTAGTTATACTCATTATTATACACATCCAAATAATTAAGTGACTGAATAATAAACTACACCACGACGTGGAGACGGTAAGCCGTACGTACCCATGTTTGGTGACTTGTCATTCATAAGATGGATAGAATAATGAATATGATTGTATAATAGTTTTAATATCATAACAGTATGTATAAGTTACTTTTGTTATTATTTTGGAATGGAAACAACAAAGAAATTTGAATTGGAAGATGAAAATAACTATGAAAGCGGTGGAGAAATTATTACCTCTTCCTCGGGTGTTTCCTTTTCAATTGATCAAAAGGGAATCTTAGGTGGGATTTATGATCAATGTAAGACCACTATGTAGAATTGAGGGTAGTTGGGATGGTATTTTATCAGGGGTTGGCTGAGCCAAATGGCTTTGGAATTGTGATTTTGAGAGAAGGTGAAGTACCCTTTTACAAGGGAGGTGATGGTCACTTTAGGAAAAGCTTTAAATATTATTCTATTACTCAAACATATATGGTTTATAATGTCTCCAAAAGGATTTAAGTCAAGGATAAAATGTTTATGGGTCCAAAACCTCTCAACCAATAGGTTTTTGATAGGTTTAGGTCAACATATTAACCGTATCTATTATATTTAACTCTTAGTTAAATTGTTTAACTTTTACCATGTATTATTTTATTATTATATTAAATGGTTAGTAAAAAAATAATAAAAGCCAAGTGAATCCCAAGGGGTTAATTATTAATATATATATACTTATATATGTACTTTATCCAATCAATAGTTGTTTAGGAATATTATATCAATTAATAATATATATTTTTTTTAAAAACTCATTTATGTCCATTTTGACATTATTTTGTATATTGTTTTTGTGAAAGACATAAAATCTTTATCACATAAGAAAATTATTTAATCAACCATAACATGTAAAATTATCTTATACATTAGTGAAATTCATCAATATTCTTAGTTTACATTAAATTGGATCTTCAAAATATCAGTTATTTTAATCATTTATTAATAATGTAATTACTGCATCATGATTGTGCCATAAATACATTTAATTAATTAATGTATAAAGATTATAAATAAAATACCATTATGTAGGAAGTATTTTTTTCTTTATAATGAATATTTATAGTTGAATTTATCTTATTTATAACCCTATATTAAAAATGGTTTAGTTATGAAACATTGAATTTAAAACATTTAACTCTTCTTTAAATAAAATAGTAATAAATGTCCTAATCTATTCAAAGTGGAACAAAAGGGTCATATATTATTAATATGGTTTATTTTGGTCTAAATTCACATGTAAAATTGAATTATCAAAATTATTTGGGTAATTATAATATCATTTTTACCTTTAATTTCCCAATTTACATTAAACCGTGGTAAATCAATGTCAAAAGTTACCATTCACCAAAAAAAAATTTCATCTTTTTAAACAAAATTTTATTTTCTGATGTCAACTGTGTCTCTCATATTTTTGAAAATAAATTCACAGAAGTTGTAAAATTATTTTTTGTGCATATTTTCAAATGTGCCAAAAAGGAGGGTAAAACAAGGTAAAAAGTTCAATAAAACTTTATATATCAAATATTATTAAAAATTACTCCAATTAATTACATTTGAAATATATAAGTATTACGTATATATTTTTAAATAAAATAAATTTAAATAAAATAACTAATTATTTAAAATAAATCTTTTTAAAACAATAAAGTGGTTTTTTAACTATTCATCAAAAAATAAATGTTTTTAAAAAAAATACCAAAAATTCACCCGAAGTTAAATTTCATATTCAGAATTCAAAAATACAGTCTATTTTGAAACAATAAAATTTAAAAAAATTCAAAATGTGGTTATTAATATTCATAAAGGCTAGTTTGATTGGACATGGTGTGTTAGAACTCAATGTTGCCTACAACGCAAGCTATGATATTATTCAAAGAGAAGTGTGTCGTGGACGCTTGGGGTGTAAAATTCTTCCATGTTTCAAATAATATTGTTTTCAAAATTTCTAGAATATTACTACATAAGAAGATTCAGGTAATTCTTGATCATAAGTTCCTTGGGTTCCCACGTTGCCTCTTCTATCTTATGGTTTTTTCAAAAAACATTCAGCAGACGAGTCTTCTGGTTTCTCAAAACATTTTCTCTAGTATCAAGAATTATAAAAGGCTCCTCACAATTAGATAGGTCATTTTACATTTATATTTCTTTATATGTGAGTACATGCTTTGGTTTTGGAATGTATTTTCTCAATAATGATATTTGGAACACATCATGATCTTTGGAGAGACTTAGCGGAATTATTAAATGGTAAGATACAACTCCAATTAGTTCTAGAATTTTGAAAGGTACGATGTACCTGTTACTTAATTTTCCATCTTACCAAATCGTATAAAACACTACCATGGAGATACATTCATGAAACCATGTTCTCTTACTTGAAATTACAAATCCTTACTTTGGTTATCGTCATAGCTCTTTTTCTTACATTGAGTTGTTTTGATGTGGGTTTGGATAACCATCACCTTTTCCATTTGTTCCTGAAAACGTTCTGGGCCTACGAGTTTTTCTTTCACTAATATTATCCCAACAAGTTGGTGTGAAAAACCACTTTCCATATAACACTCTATATGGTGCATCTGAATTCTTGAATGGAAGCTATTATTATTGGAAAATTATAATAGAGGTAAATATTGATCCCACATACCCTGAATGTCAAGTGAGTAAGATCTCAACATGTCTTCGAAGCTTTGAATAGTTTGTTTTTATTATTCATCAGTTTGAGGGTGGTAGCCAGCACTAAAACGATGTTCAGTATACATGGCCTTTTAAATACTTTTCTTGAATCTTGATGTAAAATTTGAATCATGATCAGAAACTATTGATAGGGGTACACCATGAAGTCTAACAACATCATTATTATATAGTCGTGCTAAATGTTCACGTGGTAAATCTTCTCTTATAGAATGAAAATGTGTTGACATGGTAAGACCATCAACAATGACCTATATTACATTATTCCTTATAAGAGTCTTTGGTAGCCCCATGACAATGTCCATCATAATATCATTCCATTTCCAGTTAGGTATGGGAAGAGGTTTCATGACTACTCTAGGATGTTTTTATCCAGCTTTCACCTGTTGGAAACCCATACATTTTGACACATAATCCGCAATATCCCTATTCAGTTTGTCCTGCCAAAATTTTCCATCAAATCTCTATACATCATAGGGTACCCAGGTGTATAGAGAAATCAGAGCTATAAACATCATCTTATAATTCTCTTTTTAGATCAGTTACATCAAGAACACAAATTAACTTCCCAAATTTCAAAATTCTATCTTAATATATGAATACAATCAATCTCCATCATTCACATCTGTAATTGTCTTTTTAAACTCCTCATCATCAATCTGAGAAATTTTTATCCTTTATAGTAAAGAAGGGTTGGCAATGATTTGAATAAGTATCGATATTTCACCATCCATGATTATTCCCATATCCATATTTACTCGATCAATGTAAATATTATCCCTTTAAACTCTTCTCTTGTTCATAACTCCATGATTATTTCTACTCAAAGCATCTTCCACCTTATTTTCCTTTCTCGGGTGGTAGTGTATAGTGAAATCATAATCTTTTATTATTTCAAGCCACAATCTTTGCCTCATGTTCTATTCATTTTGTGATAATATATTATTTAAACTCTTATGATTGATATATATCTCAAAATTCTCACCATAGAGATAGTGTTCCAATATCATCAAAGAAAATATTACGTCTATCAATTCAAGATCATGAGTGGGATAATTTTGTTCATGAATTTTTACCTGTCGTGATTCATATGAAATAACTCAATCATTCTTCATATTAAAAACACCATATCCCTTTCGTTGAAGCATATCTATAAATAATAGACCCATCATAGAATCAATCAATCTTACTCCTTGGGTAACATACATAATATGTTTCATGCCTTACTATCCTTGTAAAGTTGGCCTCATACATTGCGACATTTTCATCATCCTTTTCCTCAGACTGAAGAATTATCTTTATAAATTTTCTCAAAGGTCAAGAGGAATGAATTTTTTATAAGAAATGATCTTTATACTATTTCCATTCCATATTTTGTACATCTTCATCTTTCTTTTTGCTTATAATTAATTACCACCATTGATCTGTATCTCTCATGAGGTGGTAAACATCTATGACAACTTTTTTTCTATTTCTACTCCCCAAAGCATGAAATATTATTTCTATAGAACTTATCCATTTCTCATCTACAAATGGTCTTTTATTCTAATTGAATGTTGGTGGTTTTTTCTTCATGAAGCGGTGTAACATTGATCATCCGTGTTATGGATGATGGTTTTTCATACGGGTATGGTTATTATTCATAACCTGAGTGAGTTCTCCCAGTATGGTCATAAGCTGATCAGTAACTGTTCCATCACCAGCTCCACTATATGTATCTTGAGTATGAGGGAAATACCAACATGTATTACGTACATTAATACGATTTACATTCCTTCTACTAGGCACAATTTTTAATCAATAGAATACACTATATTAGTTTATGAATCACAATACATAATTCAAAACCTTTAGAATACATAACAAAAATTTAATAGTATATGGATATAATTCATAATCAAAAAAATATTTTCTTTTAGGAGGTATATCTTCATAAATCCTTTATAACGGGTTTTAAAGAAAATGTCAATTATCATAATCATATCCACCGAGAGTGTCATTACGAAAAGTACAGCAAGGTCCATTGTCATGTACCAGGATAACCTAGGTCAAGCATGAAACTCCTTCTTAATGTTTTCACTCCATGGTACATATGTTTCATATCCTCATCTACCTACTCATATCTTGACAGAGGTGCATTTCGTGGAAAACTCACAAAATCACTATATTACCAAAAATTTAGGAAATTTTTGTATACTAATCCTCAAGGTATATACTATGGTAATGTTCTTTAATAAGAGTTTTTTAAAATCTAGTTTCAATGTATTGTTCTAAAATTCATCTGATAACAACTATAATGCCACAACATTAGTTACCCAGAGTCAGTGAATTATTACATAACATCGACATGACCATAAGGGATCAAATCATGAATGATCGATCATTTTAGTAGCCTTGGAATTATTAGATACAAACATATGTTTTACATTATATTATGAAAGGAAAAACAACAACATTTTGACTCTTTTTAACACATTCATATCCCTTAGATGATCCCTGTGGTTTAGTCATAATATACATCTTTTTATCTTGGAAAAAATAAATCATTGAAAGGTGTGGTTTTAGGTGCTCATTAAGTATAACAATATAGCGAAAACCGACATAAATAAGCATAAAATTTTAAGGCAATTTATATGACTAAAACACAAGACTTTTAAATATAAAATTCTGCATAATATGGAAAATATAAATCAAATAATTCTATTTACTTATTCACATGCATATTCTACTATTCGAATAATCACATGTAATATCAATATCCTATTTTATAATGATAGAATTCTTAATTCCAAACATCATAACCCCATAGTCAATGCCTTATTCCAATACTAAAAATAAGATTTTGTTAACGCCTTTTTACAAGACAGTACACTATGGGAAAAATGGGTATTTGCGATGGGGATAAATCCCATCACAAATAGTCCCATTAGAAACTTATTTGCGACAGGGCAATTTGCCCGTCAAAAATAAGTAGTTATTTGTGACGGGTTAGCTTTCCCCATCGCAAAAGAACTGGCGCGCTTTGCGTGCCAAATCACGGGAAAGTTATTTTGGACGGGCGGTTACCGCCCGTCGCAAATAAACGGCGGTGGTAAAAGCTATTTGCGACGGAAATATACACCCGTCACAAATAGTATGTCGGCAGGTTATTATTTTCGACGGGTCCCGTCGCAAATAACTATTTAACCGTTGACCGTAATAAATGAGGGCTAAGGTATTTGCGACGGGTACCGTCGCAAATAATACTATTTGCGACGGGATCCCCATCGCAAATAGACCCGTCACAAATGATCTAACCTATAAATACCCCCCCATCCGTTTTTTTCATTCATTCTCAAACTTGATCTTCTCCTTCTCTCAAAACTCTATTTTTAGAGTTCAGTGTTTCTTAAGTTTAATTTTTTTTCCAGAGTTGATATTGAAGTTTTCAACAACGATCAGAGATTAACCTCAGATCAATTTTAAAGGTATTTATGTTCATTTTAATTTAATATTTATTTTAAATTTTTTATTAGTTTCAATTATTTTGAATTAGTTGTAATTTAATTATGTTTACATTGTTTTGTTACTTAATAAATTTAAATTATTAGTATTCATTGTTCATAGTTAATGGTACTTAGGAATAATTAGTAATAATTTCCAATAATTAGGAATAAATGATAATAATTAGTAATAAATACCAATAATTAGGAATAATTAGTAATAATTACCAATAATTACCAATAATTAGTAATAATTACCAATAATTACCAATAATTAATCATAATTAGTAATAATTACTAATAATTCGTAATAATTACCAATAATTAGTAATAATTTCCAATAATTACCAATAATCTTTAATAATTTTCAATAATTACCAATAATTAGTAATAATTAGTAATAATTACTAATAATCAACAATAATTACTAATAATTACTAATGATTAGCAATAATTAGTAATAATTACCAATAATTAGTAGTAATTACCAATAATTAAAAATATTTAGTACTAAATAGTAATAATTAGTAATAATTACCAATAATTAGGAATAATTAATAATAATTACCAATAATTACCAATAATTAGTAATAATTAATAATAATTACCAATAATTAGCCATAATTAGTAATAATTACAAATAATTAGTAATAATTACAAATAATTATCAATAATTAGTAATAATTACCAATATTTATCCATAATTAGAAATAATTAACAATAATTATCCATAATTAGTAATAATTACCAATAATTATCCATAATTAGTAATAATTACCAATAATTACCAATAATTAGTAATAATTTACTAATTAATAATAATTATCCACAATTAGTAATAATTACTGATAATTACGAATAATTAGTTATAATTAACTAATTACCCATAATTATCCATAATTAGTAATAATTACCAATAATTAGTAATAATTAGTAATAATTACCAATAATTAGTAATAATTACCAACATTTAGTAATAATTAGAAATAATTACCAATAATTACCATTAGTTAGAAATAATTACCAATAATTATCCATAATTACCAATAATTGCCGATAATTAGTAATAATTGGTAATAATTAGTAATAATTACCAATAATTACCAATAATTAGTAATAATTGGTAATTATTAGTAATAATTACCAATAATTACCACTAATTACTAATAATTAATAATAATTACCAATAATTAGTAATAATTAATAATAATTACAATAATTAGTAATAATTAGTAATAATTACCAATAATTAGTAATAATTAGTAATAATTAGTAATAATTACCAATAATTAGTAATAATTAGTAATAATTATTAATAATTACCAATAATTAGTATAATAATTACCAATAATTAGTAATAATTACCAATAATTAGTAATAATTATCAATAATTAATAATAATTACCAATAATAACCAATAATTTCCAATAATTACCATTAGTTAGAAATAATTATCAAGAATTATCCATAATTAGTAATAATTACCGATAATTATCCATAATTTGTAATAGTTACCAATAATTACCAATAATTACCAATAATTAGTAATAATTTGTAATAATTAGTAATAATTAAAAATAATTACCACTAATTATTAATAATTACTAATAATTACCAATAATTAGTAATAATTTCCAATAATTAGTAATAATTACCAATAATTAGTAATAATTACCAATAATTAATAATAATTACCAATAATTACCAATAATTAACAATAGTTACCAATAATTACCAATAATTACCAATAATTACCAATAATTACCAATAATTAGGAATAATTACCAATAAAAATCAAAATTCGAGACAATCAGTTTAGTCAAAGTGAATGTGCTTTCACTGATGTGCAAGGAAATGAAGTTTTTCAAGAGAGTCATTAAAATCAATCTTTTTTAAAAAGAGACATGAGTATTGATGATGACACCCCACATTTAAGAGTCGGTGATGAAGATGATGTTAATAATGTCACATATGAATTTGAAATGGTAAGAGATGAAGCAACTGGAACTCAAATGGATATCGATGATGTTGAGGAGGAATATGAAGATGACATTGACATATATGAAGATGATGATGAAGATGAACACTGATAGAATTCTATGGTAGTTATATACAATCATAATATATATATTTATATATAATAGTAATTATCAATTTTTTTCTAACAACATTAACATTTTCTGTTTCAGATGGACGATGACATATTTCGTGAGTTGGCGGATGTGGACCTGCCTTTCGATGTAGATGATTTGCTGGCAGATGACCCTCAACCTGCAGGCACTCCAGGGAGTACGTGGATGTGGCACAGTCTTGCATGATTGATGATTCCTGACCCCGTCCCCGAGCGACGTCCACGTATTGGGTTTGATCCACACACTCGGAGGTGTGATAAACTGTGTGATAATCTGTGGATTTGACTAAGATTTCATTAATCTATTCACATAATAAATGTTTATTATTTTTATAGTTTTCCGCATATAGCAGTCGGACAGGGCAGCGCTATTTTGCGCAACTATTTCTCTCAGCCGTGGACCAAATGGGAGCAGATTGCCATTGATGTGCAGCAGGCCATGTTCGGCCATTGGTTGGTATGTACGTAACTAAATAATTTTTATTTTGAAAATTATTTCATTTCTAACTTGATATTTTTATTTATTTGTAGGGTTTATGGTATCCGATCAAGGATACCATGCGTGACGCCATCCACATGGCATGGGAGGTGGCCATGCATGATTGCTTTTGTCAGTTTTTGCACAATTTATGAAAAGCTGCCATGAAGAAAGCAGGAGTGTCAGATTTTGACGAGTCATGTAGAGCACACTGACCAGCGAACATTTCATCCCTTGTATGGGATGGATTATGTGCGCATTGGTTGAGTGGTGCCTTTCAGAGGAGATCATCGGTGGGGAGGCAGAATCGGGGGAGACAGGAGGTGACTCATCGAGCTGGGAGTCGTTCTTTCAGTACTCATACACAACATCTAGTACGTACATTATTTATAAATATTTTATATAACTATAAATATTAACAGTTTATTTTTTAATCTTATAGGCTGTCAAGCACCCCGATATTACGGAGTACGACGTATATCAGAGGATGTATAGTGATCCTGCTACTGGGGAGCTCAGAGGTGATCGTCAGCATCACATCGTGGTCATTATTATTTGTTTTCAAGTTTAAAAATTAACTACATATAATATATTCACAATTTTAATTTTAAATTACAACTACATGAGTCATATGAGGCCGCAGCGTCACAGACCCGGCCTGAGAGTCAGGTCGAGTCATCAGATTAGACCACTGGCCTTCAGTTTGATGAGGCGCCATGGATGCAGGCCACCCAGTATGCCTTTGAGAAGGGCAGGGTAGTTGGAATTAGCTCTCGACTGACTCCCGGATATTATTGTGGCAGTGATGCGATATCAGCGTCCAGCTCGAGAGGATCACGCGCGTCTTCTTCTACTACACAGTATGAGGATCGTTTGTGATCTCAAACTGCACTGATAGAGATTCTCCGACAGGAGCAGGAGCTGATGCGTCAGCAGCAACAACAGCATGAGGAGGAGCGTCGATGCCAGCAGCAGCTGTACGAGGAGCAGATGAGTCAGTGGCAGCAGCAGCACCAGGAGAAGATGGAGTACATGCGCCGACTCACTCATGCTTTTGGGATGGACTTTCCTCCACTAGCATCTGTCGATCCCCCTCCCCCTTCTTCAGATTATAGATTGTTTTTATGTTATAAAGTTTGTTAAATCAAAATATGATATTTTTTTCTATTCGTAGTTTCTGTCTCATTATAAAATATTAATAATATTATATTTTGAAATAACAATATTAATATGAATAATAATATTATTTATATTTTATAATATTAAAATATATATATATATATATATTAAAATTTTATAATATTATAATTTAATTATATTTGTTTGTAATATTTGATTTATTTTAATATTTGAATGTAAAGTAATTCTATTATATTTATAATAATTAAAATAACTTATTAATATTTTTTTTTATTTATGAATTATAATTCAAATATTATTATATTAATTAAATCATTTATTAATATTATATTATTTTTTATTTTTGAATTATAATTCTTCTATTATTATATTAATTAAAATAATTTATTAATAATTTATTAGTTTTTATTTGTGAATTATAATTATATTATTATATTAATTAAAATAAATTATTAATAAATTATTAATTTTTATTTTTTAATTATAATTGGATTATTATTATATTAATTAAAATAATTTATTAATAATTTATTATATTTATTTTTTTTATAGTAATTATGACGGGATACTATGCCTGTCGAAAATAGTATTATTATTATATTCATTAAAATAATTTAATAATAGTTTTTACTTTTTTCTTAAAAAATTGTAATTACGACGGGGCACGTCGCAATTACTATTTGCGGTGGGCCCATCGCAAATACATGTTGCGACGGGCCCCGTCACAATTACTATTTTACAAGTTTTTACAAATATACGGAGTAATATTTGCGACAGGAAGGATCCCTGTCACAAATAATATCTTTAGCGACGGGCCTGTCGCAATTAATTGTTGTTGCGACGACGTTTTCCGCAACGGGCGATTTGCAACGGGCCCCCGTCGCAAAAGGCCATTTGCGACGCGATCTCGTTTCCAATGACCCGTCACAAATACCTATTTTTCTAGTAGTGGAAGTTTGTCTCCCGATACCCACCAATTAATCATGGAGCTATAGCGGGCTCCACTTATCACATACTAAGTCCAATGCATTCCTCAATGAAATGGATGAAATATAACATAAACATTCATATTAAATCATGCATTCGAATTGTAAATACATTAACCATAAACCATAAATGGTATAAAAAACATCCATATTCAAACATATCACAAAACATTAAATAAAATGTGGATGATTGTATCATAATAAATCAACTCTAAAAAAGTGTAAAATCCATTACTAGATGTTGACATAGATGAAATCAAGTCTGTTTTAGTGAAATATCTGTTTCTATTTTGAAATAATTTAAAAGTCATGAAATTAAAAAAAAAATTTAAAAATATTCTTATAATATTTATATAGAATCTTCTAAGGTTTCATATTGGCGGAAAATATCTGCACCCACCGTATAAGTTTAAAAAACATTATTTATTTAATATTGTCTAAAGGGTTGTAAAGGACATTATTTGGAACACAAAAGATTGATTACTTTATAAACATTTTAAAAAATGTTAAACAAGGTTATAAATGACTTTAAAACAGAGTCTAGGAAATATTAAAAAAAATTGAAATAAATTTTTATGAAACATAGATGTGGATGATAATGATATCCTAGTAGATACTCAAGTATAAACAATATCAGATAATGACACGATTGTTGAATTAACCCTTACCTTGTACTTTTTGTTGACCGAGAGTAAAATGACCACATATATAAAAGTTAAATAATTTTTAATAAATTTTACATGAAACACATACCAAAATATGATATCATATATGATATTCTAATATTTCTTTGTTAATAATATTTCTATAGCATCATTGTTTTGGGTGTTACCTGATTCATTTTCATTAATAATATTAGTTACGTAAGCCATGTTTTTATGGATAGGATTTATTTTATTCATATACATTATGATATTATGTTCTAAAACATTATTTTTAATCATAAAATGAAATTTATTCTTGAATGGTTATGATGGGGAATGAAAATATCGCGTTTGTAGAGATGGTAATTCATACGTACGCACGAGTGATAATCTCATTCAATTGATGGTGAAATAGTATGTAATTGGATTGTATAACATATATACCAAATCATTAACATGTTATATTTATTATTTACATCATTTATACTCATTATTATACCCATCTAAATAATAGTGTTTGAATAAGAAACTACACCAGGACGTGGAGACAGTAAGCCGTATGTATGCATGTATGGTGACTTGTGATTCATATAATGGATATAATAATGAATATGGTTGTAACATATTTATAATAAAACCATAGTATTTATTAGGTCCTGGATTTATTATTTTGGTATGGAAACAAAAAAGAAAGAGTAAGTGGATGATGAAAGAAACATTGAAAGAGTTTGTGAAATTATTACCTCTTCTTTGGGTGTTTAGTTTTTGGTTGACCAAAACAACTCATTGGGTTGGCTTTTTGATCAACATATTTCCTCTAGTTCTATGTGAGGGTATGTGGGAGGATATTTGAGTAGGATTTGGATGATCCAAATGGATTTAGTGTGATTATGAGAATAGGGTAAGTACTCGTTTATAAGAGAGGTGAGGCTCACTTTAGGAAAAGCATGAAATATTATTATATTATATAATCATATTCAGTTTATAATTTATCAAAAATAATTTATTTCAAGGATAAGGTTATTATGGGTTAATAAACTCTAAACCAATAGGTTTTATATAGGTTTATGTCACCATATTAACCTTATTATTTAGATTTAACTCTTAGTTAAATAGTTTAACTTTTTCCAATTAATTATTGTATTATTTTAATAAATGGATAATAAACATACTAAAAAATCCAAGAGAACCCCAAGTGGTTCATTATTGATATATATGACATTATTTATGTATTTTGGTTGAGACTTATATTTTTTGGAATATTATATCAATTAATAGTATAGTATTTGTTTAAAAAACTCATTTATATCAATTTTGACACTATTTTCAATTAGCTTTTTGTGAATGCCATAAAAACATTATCACATTGAATTAAATTTATTTTATCAGTCCAAATATGTAATATTATTGTATAAATTACTGAAATTAATGAGAAGTTTCAATTTACATTTATTTGGATATTTATTATATCAATTATTATAATTTTTCACTAAGATGGTAATTACTCCCTCATTATTGTGTCATAAATTAAATAAATTATTTAATTTATAACGATTATAAATACATTTCCATTATATAGGAAATATTATTAGTTTTATATTGAATATAAATAGTCTAATTAATCTTTTGTATGACTCTATATTAAAATTTTTTTAGTTTTTAAACATTGAATTTAACACTTTTAACTCTTCTTTAAATAAAATAATAATAAATGTCCTAATCTAATCCAAGTGGACCAAAAGTATCATATTTTATTCCTAAGGTTTAATTTGGTCGAAATACACTTATCCAATATAATTAGTACTTGTGTTTTGGTCATTATAACATCATTTTTTCCTTTAATTACCCTATTTATTTTTAACCGCGTTAAATACAATTCACAAGTTACTATTCACAAAAAATTATTTTCATTTATTTGAACCACATTTTACTTATTGATTCAACCATGTCTCTCAGATTTTTGAAATTAAATTCATAGAAGTAGTAAAAATAGATTTTATACAAATTTGAAAATGTGCCTAGTAGGTGGGTAAAATACGAAAAAATGTTCATTAAAATTTCATATATCTAACATTATTATAAAATAAATCCAATTAATTACATTGAAAATATATATGTATTATTAATCTATTTTTACCTAAAATAAATTTAAATAAAATTACTATTTATTTAAATAATTATTCAGTTTTAAACAATAACCATGTGTTTTTCACAATTCATCAAAAATTAAAAAATTTCATAAAAATAAAAAAAATCACTCTAAGCTAATTTTGATATTTTAAATCCAATAATGAAGTCCATTTTGAAAAAACATTATAAAATTTCAAAAAGTGGGAATTTCTAGTCATAAAGGCTAGTTTCATTGGTCGTGGTGTGTTAGAACTCGATGTTGCATACATTGCAAGAAATTTTATTATTCAAAGAGAAGTGTACTCTGGATGCTTGGGGTGTTAAACATAAAGTGAGAGTTTGGACTTCTGATATACTAAAAACTGCATTTAAAAGAATGTATAGCCAATATGAGTTCTTCGTATTGATGTTTTTGTTGAAAAACACATCAAAATTATTTATGGCCTTGATTACCATAATTTTCTAGTTATAACATTATTTGTTTTTTAGTATTCATTGATGAAATCATGGTGAACAATAATAATGTTGAAAATAATTCCCCTCATCTTGAAATCATCGTGATTACAATAAGATATCATCGGATCTATGTAACACTACTTATGTGTCAGTTTTGGATTGATCAAGAACACTTCTTGGGAATATTATCTCAAAGGAAGGTATGTTAGTGGACACATAGATGGTTCAAGATGAATTATCATGGGAGAAACCCAAGATTTTTTTATATACCCATAGAATTCTGGGGTAATCTAGATATATTTGACGAATCTATCAATAAATTTCTTAATGGGAAACACCACATTTATATTTTCCCAGACGGGGAAAAATTATGACTTGTACGAAAAATGTGAGAGGCTCTTTCAGGATTTAAATATGTTCATCAAATCAATACTGATATTAATCCTAACTGAGCCAGGTGAAGAGTATACAATTTTTTTTAGTCTTTTGGGATTGATCACAATGTACTTTTGATGCATGGAGATTGAGTTGTGGCATAAGGTTCAAAAAGTTGAGGAAATATTAATGGATATAAACACACACAATAACTAAATCTATAAGCAATAGTTTATTACTTGAATTTTTTTGTAATTATCAATAAGGAGAAATGTATACGTTTTTTAACAATCACATGAACATAAGATATATAATATTATAGTGAGATTTCAATTATTGGAGGAATTATCATTAATACCAGAACTATCATTGGGGTGTCTATGAGTATGTGAGAAGTGTTGATGTGGCAATTTCATGCCACAAAGTGAATGGTACATCCAAGGGTAATAAAAATGCACCATGACCTATAATTATAGATCAGGTGGATAATCCAAAAGAAAGAGATATGAAGGTCTGTGACATGATGCTACAACTATTGGAAGGTAATGATATTGAATCAATGACGTTGAGGTTTGCTGTAGTAATTTTCCATTCAGGAGTGGAAGTGGGATAATGAGAAAATGGACATTGTGGTGTTTCATTGAAATAAATAAATGAATAATGTTTATCTCTTGGATATTCATTATCGACTGAAAAAAGTAAAATATTTCTTGTATATATTAGAGACTTTATTACTGGTCATCTATTAGTTTTGTATGTTTAAGAGATATTCCATTTTTATTTTGTGCCACAGATTTTTGTTTTAGACTGTGATTCACATTTCACTTCATGGTTCTAGTAGGGTTTTCATAAGCCCATTAGAACATAGGTATTAATGAGTAAACATTTCCACCCATAGATAGATTTGAAGTCATAATGTACTATATAATTACAAGAGGATATGACAAGGGATTGTGTTCCCCATTTTGGTGGTCTCATAAGAAGCACTTGAATTTAGTAGTTTATTCATATAAAAATAGTTAAATATAAACTATATGGATTTCACCATATGAGGCTTTTTATGGTAAGCCATCCAGATCACCGCTATTCTGGATTGAAGCAAATGCGAAAGAGTTATTGGGACCGAGTCCCTTACAGGAGATGTTAGAATAGGTGAACATGATTAGAGGAAGAATGGATATTGATAAAAGTATTTCTAAATCATATAATTACAGATGGAAAATACACACAATGTTTATAATGGGTGATTGTGTATTATTTATGGTGCATCCATATAGGGTCACCATATGATTCAATGTCAGGGTATGTTGGTCCTTAGGATTATTAGACCAGTTGAGGTTCTCGAGAGAATCAGTCCAGTGGCATACTGATTGATTCGTCCATAATAATATACTTATATGATTGCTATTTTTTATGTATACCAAATTTTTATGAATTCAAAAAAAACTTCTAATGTCATTTATGTGGTTGATGTTTATCGTGAGGTAGATGTGTTTTTTGAGGATCATCTAATATTATTGTTCAATCAGAAAAAGAAACTGATGTACAGAAATACTATTTCGATAGATTGGAATTTTTGGAATCATGTGAATGTGAATGAGGAATCACAGGAAGGAGAAGAAGATACTCAGCCTCATTATCTGGATCATTATAGCATGGAATCATAAAGACTCTCAGTAGTTCATAACAATGACTAGTTTTCATAGGGTGTGATGATTTAAAGAACACAATGTTTTTTTTGACTTCTCTCATGATTCATGTTAGATAATATTTTTTTAAATGTAGACTACTTTTATGGGTTATAAAATAGGAAATTATTGGGAGAAATATTAGATGAATTGATGAAAAAAAGGTTGTGCACAGTTTGTGCATGGATAGAGAAAATTGTGCCCTCTGCCTAGAAAATCATGCAACCCAAGACATTGAAGAATCACATTAAAATTTCATTGTTTGGTAATACATGAACCCTCTATTGAGAAACCTTTCACTAAAAAATAATAGGAACATGGTTGGTGCATGGTTAGGGAAAATTGTGCTCTCCAATATAAAAAAATTGTGCATATGAATTAATTATATTAAAAAATTATCTCTAAATTTCATAAAACACCCTAACTAAAAACATATCACCCATATCAATCCCAAGATCAACATTCACATTTTTTATCAATTCATATGAATTTATGTTCCTTATAATATCCTTTAATCGGAAATCAAATCCTGTAATGAAGGATGCTTCTCTTTAGGGGGCAATGTCTTCTTCCGTTCTTCCTTCATAATTCTTCATTTCCTTCCATTATTATTTTTATTGATTTTATGAAACATATTTTATAGATATATATCAACATTGTGAGATCATCATCTATGATTATAGTTCTACACCAAATCATGAATGATATTTATTTTCATTAATCCTCTTTTAGGGGATTTAGATTCATATCAAAATCTATGTCTTGGTGCCACTCAACTTTCTGGGATTTTCATTGCGAAATTATAATTTAAAAAATGAGATTGGTTGTTTAATATTACATTCAATTAGTTGTGATATAGATATTTGTACACATGTATTTGGATTTGTAGCATTCGTTATCAATTCAAATAAAAAAAATATATTATTCGATGTGTCCAATTGATTAAATTTTTTCTAAATTAATGATTAATTGGGGAGTAATCATGTGATTTAGGGGATTTCCAATTACATAATTAATGGGTGAGTTAAATATGATATTCATGGAATTGTGATTGAGATAATGGATATTTTTTGATTAGATAACTATTTGAAATACATAAATAGTGGGGGAGTTTCTTATGAGACCAAGGGGGTTTCCTATATATACGTTTAATTGGGAATTATTTATGTGGTTTAACAAATTAATATTTCGATAATTAATTATAGTATTAATTATGGTATTTTAGGATATTCGATTTACATAATTTAATAGGGAATAATTATGAGATATTAATATAATTTGTTTGAGATACTTAATTTATTAATTACTATTGAAATATCAAGATATATGAATTGAGATAATTAATTATAGATTAATTAAGAAATATTGATTTCATTATTTGAGATAATTAATGGTAGATTAATTATGGGATAATAAATTTTATTGTATGAATAGTTATTTTATTAATTAATTAATACTGGTTTTGACAAGTATAATATTTTTATACTACTTATTATTAAGAATTAAATGGTTAATGGTATCATGTTCAATTAAATAGGTATTAGGAATTGTAACATGCTCATTCAATTATGTGTTATTAAATGGTAAAGGTAATGTGGTCACTTATCTTTGTATTATGAATGGTATCGTACCCATTAAATTAGTAATTATTAAATTGTGACTCGTAACATGGTAATTTAACAATGTATTTATGAATGGTAACTTGTATATTCAATTGCAATACTCCTTGTGGATATATTGGATTCTGGAATGGGATGAAGTAGGTTTTATGGTTTGGGATTACTTAGCCACATTAGGGTTAATGTGATTAGATAGAAAATATTTTTTAACAAGATAATCATTTTATTTATGAATTATATTTCTATATATATACATGAATACACTATTAGACAAAATATTATTGATATTGTTAATGGAGGAATACATAGTTGTACCCACCCCATTAATGGGCTTCTAAATCGGCACCAAAATAGAATTTATTTAAGAAGGTATGGTCTCAAGAAATTCCCTATGTTGGATAGAAAGTTGGGGATGAAGTTTGGATGAGGAACTAGAAGTGGTTTGGGGTACTGTTGGGAGATGTTAGTCTCTTTATTTTGCTTTTCATTTTAGACACAAAAACCTACATTAAAATGTATTAATTTCTATTCCAGTTGGCTATTGGATTTCATATATTGATTATATTTTCAAATTGTATTTGTTTATAGATATATATTCTTCCACTATTGTTTTTTAATTTCCAAATGTGTATTAATCTAGTCAAAGATGGTATAGTCTCCTGATGATAGACTAATATGGCCCTCACTGCTAGTTGGTAGCCTATGGTATATGGGGAGGCACACTTAAGGTCATGTGACAGATCATATCATGGTATCAGCATGTTTTACCATGATTGGGATGTTACAATATATTTATTAAATACATCATTATAACAATCTATTATATTCAATGATGGAAAAAATAACTTTGGATTTCATGGCTATATTCCACTATACACACGAACAAAAATTTCATTTCAATTTTAATAGAAGAGGTGTTTTTTTGTTGGTGATGAATAAAAATAACTTCATATCATTATATGTATGATATTTATTATTACACATATAATTTTTTATGATTTTCTGAAGGATGGAGAATAAAGAATATGAATAATACATTCGGTTGAAGACAATATTTGTTCTTCATAACAATTCCTTCTAATTAAACCTTAAACCATCTATGGCTTAAAAAAATACAAAACAAAGACATATATAATTTTTCTAGGGATTTTACGAATTGATATATTTTATGATTTTAATACATAAATGGTTTTTTAAATTTGAATGAAAGAGAATAGGTGGATCCCATTATTAATTGATGGGTGGTATCCCTCGACTTTAATTAATATATTAATTTAATATCAATTAAATTTTAAGAAAAATGGATCTAAACTATTATAATAATATTATATCACAAGGCTTGGTATATATTATATCCCCGAATAAAATATTCATAGGTTTATATTTTTTACCCAAATTTCATTATTTTATAACATGTTAAACATTTTTCATAATTACTATGATAAAAATTTTTTTCCTTTTTTATGTTCAATATATCTGCTAGAAATTTATATTGGTACATAAATAGTTCATATCATAAATTTAATGACATTTATCAACAAAATCTCCATGAATTGTTTAATAATTTTGACATAATTTAATAAAATATTATTTTTTATGAAATAATAATAATGTCATTTTTAGAACTGTATATTTATTTTTACACTGAGAAAAACATTATAATAATTGAATAAGAATATAAACCACTAAAAACCTGTGCAAGATATTATTTTTATGGTTATGTTTGTTGTACACAATAATTCATTAAAATTTACTTACATTTAACAATTTTAACATATTTTATTTTATTTTTTCCCATTCACTGTACATAATTTTTCTTAGTGTTTCATAACCAATAAAGTTACTCACTCATCCATTATAATTAAAAAAAATTATCGTAATCCAAAATATTTTTAAATTTGATAATTATTTTTTATCAAACACAAGTTATCTATATCCATTAAAAACATATTATATTAATTAAAAGTAATAAAGTGTCATTTTTAACATTACTATTTAATTAATTATTTTAAAGGTACAAATCAGTGATAGACTCCAACAATATACCATATTTAAATAACATGGTTTTACATTTCAAAAAACACATCATTCAATGGAAAAAAATTTTGATATTTTCATTTTTGATGTCCTTATCATATAATTTTTACCCTTACTTAAATGATTTTCACATATCTTTTTGACAAGTACTTTTTAGTAACTATTCACAATGAAAGAAAATAATTGGGTCTTATTTACTGAATTTGATCATCATGTTTCTGAATATGGAATAAATATTTCAAGAATTGACTTATATAAGTTGAATAAAATAATTTTATATTAACACACAAAGCACAATGAAATCATTTTATTTAAAAAAATTCATTTTATGAATTCAATATTTTCATACAAAATTAAAAAAATGAATTAGATTTCAAATAAAATAATTATTTATTAGTCATTCAAATCAAAAAATATTATTTTTTAACCTAATCTATAATATAATTTTAATATCTAAAAATAGTAATTTTAATGAAGTTTTAATTAAAAACAAGTATTTTTCTGTATTCCTTGAAAAATCATTCGTTTTGTAAATATTAAGAAAAAACACATTAATGTAATTTTAATAATATGGTTTTATGAAATAATATATTTTTAGGAGACATAATATATAAATTTTCTTTTAAATATTTATAATTCTTTTTCCTAAAAACAAATAAATATTTTTTTGAATAAAATAATTTTTCGGAATAATTAAATGACAATTATATTAATTTACTACTTATTTCAAAATAAATAATCCTTAAATTTTTTGTTTATGATATATATATATTATAGATTTATTATTATTATTTATAAATTCCAATTTAATGGGTTTTTTATAACTATAATGATATTTCAAGGATTCTTAAAACTCGGTGTGGTGTGTTTGGTATGCTATCTAATGTAGTGTTATTTTAAAATATCGATTTGTTAAATTATTCCGAACCTATGAAATTTCACCAGAAATGTTATTTATTTCATACTATGGTATATGTGGATGATGAATCTAATGATTCTTGGATTAATTTGGTTTCCAATTTCCCTCCTTGTATTTAATGTTTTCCCATAATACACAGACTATGGGAGTTGACTTTTTATAGAATATTTTCACAGTGGTATATGATCAACAACATATGTTCCTTATTATATAAGAAATTTTGTATATATTTGATATAAACATTCACTACATGTGAGGGGTATGGTATGAAATTCTATGAGCTATATGGGGAATACATCATATATATGAGATATGATCAGTGGGAGTGTTAGTTATAACATATTAGGTAAATAAAGAATTTGACATTTTTTATACATATTAAAATTTGTAAATTAAATAATAATTTTACATTAAAGGGGATTCTATTTTTGACGGAGTACATGAAATGATACAGTTGGGTTCTTTTAAAACTTTCATTGCACAAAACGTTGAGTTATACCGTAAAATAATTTGATAATATTATTAATTTAAATAGTAGACAATGCCTACCCATTTTATTGGAAGGAATGAATAGAACTAACTATAATATAATTATATATGTTTTTTAATTTTTTTAAAATTCATCCAAATAAATTTCGCGGCTTAAAATTTGAATGAATCTAATTTAAAGCAAAAATACTCTAATAGTCTTTGAAAGGTCAATTTACCGCCTTTTAATGGTGAACTATTTTCAAATCTAGTTTTTGTCAGTTTTATATGTTTTATTTTCCAACAAATATTCTTATTTAGAATCAGAACATATAAATTTACTGGGATTCAATTTTGTTATTTTTTTGATAATGTTATTTTTTAATGAATAATGAAAAATACTATATTTTAAATCAAATTTTCCTTTTAATATAATTTCATAATATTATTATATTATTTTTTTGAATGGTTTAAATATTTAAATAGAATATATTTTTACCATTTTATCCTATTTTTGTGATTGGATGTAATTTCAATTTCAAATTTTACAAATTAGGTGTCAATATTTTGATTGTTTTTATTTCCTATAAACACGCTTTTTGTTTCGACCATGGGAATTAATTGTTAATTAATTTATACCACTTAGGTATATATAAATTGGAAAAATGGATTCTATATTTGAAATCTGGAGTTCCCAATTATGTAAATAGGTAACTTTTGTCACGTACGTAACCTATTTTAGGGTTATTTTAAATTTATTTTCCACTCATGATTTGTTTTGGTGGTTTCCAAAGGTTTTATTGAGAATAGGTGAGTTTTCATGAATTGGGCCAAACTGCGAGCCCAATTCCAGATTTAAAAATAAATTTTGTTTGATTTATAACTTTTTCAATTTTTATTATTTTTGACTCATTCCAACTCATAATTGTTCTCCCCTGATATATTAACCCCAAATGTAAATTTGGGGCCTTTATAAATCCATAAGAATGGGGGATTTTGGTTTTTATTTGAGAATTGGGCCAACCCGAAGGCCCATTTTCCAGTTTTAAATTGTTTCATTAATTTATTAATATCTTATTCATTAAAATGGATTTTTCGGTGATTCCACCTCCCTATCGACACTAAGAAGCCCAGGCGCGACCCATGCCCTCCTCCCACAATTTGGAGCTCGATAGAGTCGCGAAAATAGTCGAAACTTTCTGAATTTCAGAAATCGTCCAGATTTCGGAGAGGTAAATTGATCCTTTCATAACTCCTTCTATTCTTAATCTTTTCCCTCCATTCCAATTCATAAATGACCTAATAATTCTTATGAGTCCATCCCCTGAGTTTTGGACGTTTTAAATTTCAGATAATAGTGTTTTGGGGAGATTCATTCTAGATTTCTCAAGTAAGTTTGTCCATTTCTTTTCCCCTTTCAAATTGATTAGGGTTTCATTATTTTTTTAGGGTTTCCTCCCTTTTTATTGAAGTGAACAATGAACAGTGGGTAGGGGTTCGAACCTAAGGTTTAAACTTGGGTTTTATTGGTCCAATTTTCTATTTTTAGGTTTGATCTACCCTTCTTGAGGTGCGGCGGTGGTGCGTTTGTGTTTTCGCACAAAGGATTCAATGGTTCTATTTGATTTGGTAGGTGATTCCAATGTTGATGCAATCTTTGTGTATTAGCATGCTGTATTTATCATATTTTCAGATTTATATAATTTTATTATTGCTACAAAAATTGGTTCTAATGATGTTTCCATTCCAATAGAATTTAAAATGCCAATTTGGTGTGAAATTGGGGGTTTTCCAAAGAAGTGTTTTGTTTGTTTATTTGAGGATGCCCTATAAATACTTAGTTGTTTTTATTGATCTGTAATAAGGCATAGAATACTTTTTATAATGTTTATCCCCTTTGGTAATTGCTGCAAATAATGAGTTTTAATTGTGCTTGTAAAGAAAGTGAAGTTTTGGTTCCACTTTTGTGTGAAAATGAAGGTTTTACAAAGAGAACACTTCTTGTTTAAAATGAGGATGCCCAAAAATTTATTTGTTGTTTTAATTGGTATTTATTAGGCTGAATTTACTATTTTGGTAACTTAAAATTGTGAACATCATGTACAAGTGGGTTTCTTAAGGGGTTTTGTGTGCAAAACTACACGAGATTTTGTGAAATTGATTTATTCAAATTCAAATAGTTTGTTGTGTGTTTTAAGTGGTAGAAAATGAGATAGATATTGTATTTGGTGTATGTGACCAGTAGTGGTGTTTTACATTAAAAATGGATGTGTGTTAAATCCTGAAATTGTTTGAGCACAAAGGGGGAAGCCCGGGTACCTAGGTGGGGAGGATTTGTACTAGTACGGCTAGTGGACCGGATGGGTATTGTCCCTGTTTCACTTAGCATTTGGATAACGACAAATCTAACTAAACTATTTGGATGATGATTGGGGACCACTAGTTTATGGGTATGTTCCCTACTAGTTGCTCGTGCATGAGAAATGATTTTACTATGGTTACATTACACTGAGGTACGAGGTACATGGGGCCTGAGACTATCTAGTGCCTAGGGGTGTTCCCGGTTTTGTTGCTCAGTGGATTTGTGGTATTTGCACTTGTTTTTGGGTGTCTTTGGAGTTATAATGCAGTATGTAATATTCCTATTTAAATGTGTTAACATTCTGAAAGTTCTATCTTGAAAAATGTTTTCAATTTAAAGTTTCATTTTGTGGAATTTTGCACCGCTTTTAATTGCATATTAAAACTGCTAGCTTTTTCACCTTGTATTGCATGCACCATAGAATCATAGGGTGGTATCCTATTGGGCATAGGCTTAAACCATACTTACACCCCTTGGGTGTAAGTAGCCCTTTTTTTTACCCAGGTAAAGGAAAGGCTAAGGGTGATGGCAGTTCAGGGTGTTAGTCCTCATCCTTGGGGCGGAGTAGTGGAGACGACTTGGGGGTGATGACCCCTTGTCATGTGGAGTCCATGGGGCTGTTTTGTTTCTGTTCCATTGTGTCTTTGGACCTTTCTTATTGACTCTAAACCTATGTATTCAGTTCTGGTTTTTGTTTAAACATCATTTGTTATAAATTTTCAGATTCAGTTTATTGATTGTTTTTAATGGTTTATGACTTCATATTCGGGTAAATCGTTCCCAAACCTAAATAAATGATACCCGGGCACTTGTGCCAGCCCGTGGGGATAGGGAACGCCCTTCGGGTCATGTCACGGGCTGGGTTTGGTGCCGGTTTGGGCGGCGACCAGATTCGGTTCGTGACAAAATGGTATCAGAGGAGGTTCATGTTAACTCTTTGGGTCATGTTATTTCAGGAAGAGTCAGGATATCATGGAGTTAGGATTGTAGGGACTTGGTATTATAGTTATGGGTAGTGTGCTTGATCACCACACCTCATGACAGGATTCAAGTTTCCTAGGGAAGTCAAGATTTATCTATGTCCTTTGGTTTTCTTGTTTTAATGATGGTTAGGGGAAATGAAAAGAGGGTTGGGTTAATGGTCTCCGTAAGCTCGCAGGGCCTGGCAAGCCATGTCGAGCTGGGGATATACCCTAGAACACTCTATGTGATAGTGAAGTGATTGGAATATGGCCGCCAACCATATGTCCAAGTCACCCACTGAAACTAGTTTACTATCAGATTGTTTTGTACTATAGTTTTGCAATCTTGGAACTTTGGTTTTAAAAGGACTTGGTTTTAAGAAGTATAAAGTTTTTTTTGAAATTATTTTCAAATAAATAAGGAATGTATTGATTTATGAAATGGTGGAACTGAATTTTTAGAATTGTTTTGAAATGGAAAATGGTGTTTTTACATCTATTTTGAAAGCAAGAACTATATTGAAGTTGGTTTTGAAAAGTGTTTCCAATAGAGTTTTCTAAATAATAAAACGGTGTTTTAATGGGATGAGATTTTTTGATATTGATATGAATATCTTGAATGTGGGTTATTTTCCAAATTGTTGTGTCTTTATGAAATGTTTGGTAAGATGTGAATTGGGATTTTGATCTCATTGTTAGCAGTTTTGAGAAAAAGGTTGGGTTGGTTGAGCATTTTGTTTTTGAAAAGTGGAAGGAATTTTTGTTTTACCCTTTGGTATTTCCATGAGTGACCACATGCATGGGGTTATATGGGATGATGGATGGTTGATGGCATGACTGGATGAGTGCTGGGATGGTTATGAGGAGGGTGCCCGGTGTGACACAAAAACATGCATGTGTGAGGCCCATGGGGTACCATTGGTGGATACGCTTACTGCAAAACTATTTGTTTTCAAAGAAATAGTTTTAAAGAAAAACATGATGTATTGATGAATAGTTTGGTATAGTTTTTATTATGGGTTTTTGATAATGTTGATGTTGTGGGATGTTTTGAGTCCCAGAACCCCTCCTGTTTGAACTGTGTTTTGGGTTTGTGTTTGGTCGGTGAGCTGTGTTGTAGGGACGATTAGTGGTCTATTTTGAAAAATGATTAGGGATGCCTTTACGGTGGTTCCCTTCATGTGTTTGGATATGGTTTGAGGAATGTTTTGACTAATGGACCAGCTTGGTTGGGTCCTTGGGTTATCTCATTGGATAAGGTATGCCCCCATTAAGGGTTAATGCACAGCTGAAGTGAAATCCATATTGTTTCGCCATTTGAAAATCCTCCAGTTGATTAAAATAAGGAATATTTTATTGATCATTGTTGATTGAGTCTACACCCATTCATTTCGTTGATTTTTGGATCCTCTTGTAGTGGTAAAGTTATTGTGGAAGGTTGAAAGAAACATTAGTTTCTAAAGTATCATGATTCGTCGAAGGTGGAAGTGTTCTTTGGTTGTAAGTGTGGATGAGTGTCTTGATGGTGTCTAAGAGGACCTTTGGGTTCTTCAAAGTTTCTTTGATACATTAATTCATGTTAAGCCACCGGTGTGGGAAATATGGTCACGATAGGATATTGTGGCCACTTTCTAGAATTGTGTGTTGTTTGGGTATGTTGTATAAGGTCCCTCTCCATGAATTGTTTATATCAGTCGCAATGGTCATGTTCGGTGATGCCTTATGATGTCATGTGCTCGATTGACCATAGAGGTGAATGTCGTGAAATACTATGAGTGTCCCTATTATGTTGTGAGAATGTCTCCCTGGGAAAAACTTCAAAATCTTCCATTTTAGACGAAGGTTAGTGTTGGTGTTCTTTACTTCTATTGTTTCTCACCTAAAGAAACAAGGTGTGATGTGTGTGTATCTTCTTAGCCCTTGTTTCAGTGAAATATCGGGATCGGTTAAAGTGAGTTTGGAATGTGTTATGTCTGTAAAACTTATCTGGGATTGCGTTGTAGTTGTTGGTTTCTTTGAAAGAAGAATTATCGTTCATGGGGTTTCCAAAGCCTAACTGCGAGGCCAAAGATGCTTCAATCATTTGAGCTCCAGCCATAGGTCTCGGAGAGAAGCTGGCACGTAGTCAGGGGAAACTCCAGTGTCATTTAAACCCTTGTACAAAGTCATTTCCTCAGTATGAATGTTAGGAAGATTTTAAACCTATGGTGTCATAATCATTCTTTTGTTGTCCATGTTCGGTGGAAATAGGTGGAGGGTCGTGTGCCCATGTCATCACCCAATGTTATTCCCTCCCCCTTTTGGTTGTCTACACTGTTTGTGAACACAGTTTTCACTTGGATAATAGTGACCATGCCCCAGAAAACCATGCGGAAAGAAGGATCCCAACTATTAGTGTATGTCTTCCCAAACCATGCAAACTAACCATGTGGTCGCCCCAACTCTTTAAATTTTGGGGTCTTTCTTTACCGGCCAGTGCTGGTTGGTTAAGATGATTGGTTCTTATGGTGGGGAGACCCACTATGAGTCTTATATAATTTCTTTTGTAAATTTCGGATGGAAGTATATCCTTTGTACCAGTGAGTCCATTTAGTCCTCCCCCTGTTAGTCTCTTGATTATGTCTCAGAAAAAATATTGGTTGTCTCTTATGGTGGGGAGCATATTTGTGTCCCCCTCATACCAGTAACTTAGATTTTTCCATGGTCTTGGCTTGGTGTAGATAGTATCGTTCAGATATATCTAGATACCAACATCATTTTTGAGTAAACATTGGGACTGGAGAGCACCCAATGGTTTAGTTAAAGTAAGGTAAGTGTAACCTTGTTCAAAGTTGTTGTTCGTTTGGGTGAATTGCTTGAGTATTGTTCAGATTGTGTTTGAGGAGTTTTTATTTGGGATAAACCCTAAATGTTCTTGATGGTTTTTGGAAAGTGGTGTATGTTTGATTTTTGAGAGTATTCCTTCCTTCATTGATCACTGGAGGTGTTTTGACCTTTGGGGGTGAAACCTGGCAAGGGTGTACCTATTGGTTTCTCAGTTGGGTTTGGTTGTTGCATTCACCTTGTTGTGACTTTCCGGGGAGGAAAGTTTTCAAGGTGGGGATAATTGTCACGTACGTAACCTATTTTAGGGTTATTTTAAATTTATTTTCCACTCATGATTTGTTTTGGTGGTTTCCAAAGGTTTTATTGAGAATAGGTGAGTTTTCTTGAATTGGGCCAAACTGCGAGCCCAATTCCAGATTTAAAAATAAATTTTGTTTCATTTATAACTTTTTCAATTTTTAATATTTTTGACTCATTCCAACTCATAATTGTTCCCCCCTGATATATTAACCCCAAATGTAAATTTGGGGCCTTTATAAATCCATAAGCATGGGGGATTTTGGTTTTTATTTGAGAATTGGGCCAATCCGAAGGCCCATTTTCCAGTTTTAAATTGTTTCATTAATTTATTAATATCTTATTCATCAAAATGTATGTTTCGGTGATTCCACCTCCCTATCGACACTAAGAAGCCCGGGCGCGACCCCATGCCCTCCTCCCACAATTTGGAGCTCGATAGAGTCGCGAAAATAGTCGAAACCTGCTGGATTTCAGAAATCGTCCAGATTTCGGAGAGGTAAATTGATCCTTTCATAACTCCTTATATTCTTAATCTTTTCCCTCCATTCCAATTCCTAAATGACCTAATAATTCTTGTGAGACCATACCCTGAGTTTTGGCCGTTTTAAATTTCAGATAATAGTGTTTTGGGGAGATTCATTCTATATTTATTAAGTAAGTTTGTCCATTTCTTTTCCCCTTTCAAATTGATCAGGGTTTCATTCTTTTTTTTAGGGTTTCTTCCCTTTTTATTGAAGTGAACAATGACCAGTGGGTAGGGGTTCGAACCTAAGGTTTAACCTTGGGTTTTATTGGTCCAATTTTCTATTTTTAGGTTTGATCTACCCTTCTTGAGGTGCGACGGTGGTGCGTTTGTGTTTTCGCACAAAGGATTCAATGGTTTCATTTGATTTGGTAGGTGATTCCAATGTTGATGCAATCTTTATGTATTAGCATGCTGTATTTATCATATTTTAAGATTTATATAATTTTATTATTGCTACAAAAATTGGTTCTAATAATGTTTCCATTGAAATTGAATTTAAAATGCCAATTTGGTGTGAAATTGGGGGTTTTCCAAAGAAGTGTTTTGTTTGTTTATTTGGGGATGCCCTATAAATACTTAGTTGTTTTTATTGATCTGTAATAAGGCATAGAATACTTTTTATAATGTTTATCCCCTTTGGTAATTTCTGCAAATAATGAGTTTTAATTGTGCTTGTAAAGAAAGTGAAGTTTTGGTTCCACTTTTGTGTGAAAATGAAGGTTTTACAAAGAGAACACTTCTTGTTTAACATGAGGATGCCCAAAAATTTATTTGTTGTTTTAATTGATATTTATTGGGCTGAATTTACTATTTTGGTAACTTAAAATTGTGAACATCATGTACAAGTGGGTTTCTTAAGGGGTTTTGTGTGCAAAACTACACGAGATTTTGTGAAATTGATTTATTCAAATTCAAATAGTTTGTTGTGTGTTTTAAGTGGTAGAAAATGAGATAGATATTGTATTTGGTGTATATGACCAGTAGTGGTGTTTTACATTAAAAATGGATGTGTGTTAAATCCTGAAATTGTTTGAGCACAAAGGGGGAAGCCCGGGTACCTAGGTGGGGCGGATTTGTACTAGTACGGCTAGTGGACCGGATGGGTTTTGTCCCTATTTCACATAGCATTTGGATAACGACAACTCTAACTAAACTATGTGGATGATGATTTGGGACCACTAGGTTATGGGTATGTTCCCTACTAGTTTCTCGTGCACGAGAAAGGATTTTACTATGGTTACATTACACTGAGGTACGAGGTACATGGGGCCTGAGACTATCTAGTGCCTAGGGGTGTTCCCGGTTTTGTTGCTCAGTGTATTTGTGGTATTTTCCATTGTTTTTGGGTGTCTTTGGAGTTATAATGTAGTATTTAATATTCCTATTTAAATGTGTTAACATTCTGAAAGTTTTATCTTGAAATATGTTTTCAATTTAAAGTTTCATTTTGTGGAATTTTTCACCGCTTTTAATTGCATATTAAAACTGCTTTCTTTTTCACCTTGTATTGCATGCACCTTGGAATCATAGGGTAGTATCCTATTGGGCTTAGGCTCACACCCTACTTACACCCCTTGGGTGTAAGTAGCCCTTTTTTTTACCCAGGTAAAGGAAAGGCCAAGGGTGATGGCGGTTCAGGGTGTTAGTCCTCATCCTTGGGGCGGAGTAGTGGAGACGACTTGGGGGGTGATGACCCCTTGTCATGTGGAGTCCATGGGGCTGTTTTGTTTCTGTTCCATTGTGTCTTTGGACCTTTTGTATTGACTCTAAACCTATGTATTCAGTTCTGGTTTTTGTTTAAACATCATTTGGTATAAATTTTCAGATTCAGTTTATTGATTGTTTTTAATCGTTTATGACTTCATATTCGGGTAAATCGTTCCCAAACCTAAATAAATGATACCCGGGCACTTGTGCCAGCCCGTGGGGATAGGGAACGCCCTTCGGGTCATGTCACGGGCTGGGTTTGGTGCCGGTTTGGGCGGCGACCAGATTCGGTTCGTGACAACTTATATTTTTAGGCATTATGAATATTTACTTCAGTAAATATTTTATTTACCACGGTTAATTGGTAAATCTAGTAAATAAGGGTAAACAAATAATATTATAAGAATAATAAATTCTCCTAAAAAATGTATTAATATAATTTTTACATACATGTTCGACCATGGTCATACTTGGGTGGATTTAGAGACCACATGGAGCCTCTTGGTAGTGATAATGACACATTATATTAATTGATTTAGTAAATACAAAAATGACATAAAAAATAACTTTTAGTAAATAAATTTTTACATTGAGTAATATAAGTTATCTCATAGACTATAAATATTAATTATAAATCTAATATTACTTTCTACATCATAATATTATTTTTATAATTTTTAGACATCAAATAAATAAAATTATTTATGACACAATAAAGATGCAGTGTTTACCTCATTAATGAATGATTTAAATAAATAAGATTATATAAATTAAATAATTATCCAAATCATATAAAATTATTAATTAATGATATCATTTCTAATTATATTCATTATATATTATACTTTAATGAGTTATGGACCTTTATAAACTGAAAATAATTATATAATAAAATAATATTTTCAAACATTCCTAAAGAGCCCTTCCTGCCCCTTATAAAACGACACCAATTCTAACCCTTTCCTCACACATCTCAACCAACTTGCCTCATATATACCTAGACCAATTGAGAACCCTACATAACTTTCTTACTTCTAGAAGACTTACCTAAGGAAGAATGCAATTCAAGTAGACCTTTTGGTTCAATCCAAAGGGAGTATATGATTTAAAGGTTACATATTCTCTTAGTTCTTTTTTCCATACCCAACCCCCTAATGTCTATTTATTAGTTTTTTATCTAAACACTAGTATCATCAATATATAAGGTTGTTTTTACGATATATATTCAAACTACACTTCCACACACCTCACTCTAATTTATATGAACGTATTGTTTCTATGGACGATGAACTACTTTCTCACGAAATGATGAATGTTCCAATATCTCCAACAACCTCTATTGGTGGAAATTATGGTTCCACTTTACTAATATTTGATATAAATTATATTTATATTGTCTCTTTACTTCTGTATTTTTTATTATATCATACCATTATGGTTTCCATAATGGGTAAATACGATCATTTCATTTGAGGAAGTGCAGACTACTATCCCCACAATGTGATATAACTCGTTCATTCCATACATGGGACATATTAAGAATGGAGTTAAGGAAATTATATATGATATTATACTGGAATTATAATATACATATGTATCATTAATTTTTCAATCCATTAAAATACCAAATATTAAGGAATGTAGTGTTCATGTGTACGTATGGCTTACCGTCTCTATGAACAGTGCATTGCATTCCTTATCTCCAAATGTTATGTACCATTATAAATACATATATATACTAGAAATATATGATATATATGATATGTAAATATTTAATATGATTCTGTATATAATTTAATTTTGACCACATGGACATTTTGTAATTATAACAAGTTCATTTTTTTACTCATGTTCCGAACATCGACAAAATGTCCGATATAAACTCAAATAATTAACTAATTGTAATATCATAATTATAAGTGATATAAAAATAATAATTAAACATTATAAATGTCGTTTTTAATGTTTAAATTATCTTATTTTTATTATTCAATAATAATAAGGAACATACAAGACAAGTCGGACTTGAGGTAAGGGGTTTCTTATCTTTCTTTTAATTTTGTGAGATTTACATTGTTCACAACTTATTTTTTGCTTGTCATGTATTATGTACTTCCTTATGATATATATTATCAGTATTATCTTTATATTCATGTTATTTTGTTATTAATTTGGTGGATACTAACATTTGGTCATCCAACTTGATTGATTACAACGTTTTAAGGGGTTTTCATCTCATTTTTTATTCCCATGATAGTAATGATATATTCTCCACTATTTCTTTTTATCTGATGTATGTAGCAACCATGATTGTATCTCTGTTTAATATACATTCATTTATGGGTATTTTTATATTCATTTTATGATCATTTCTTCATTTGGTGTATGTTTTGTAATCTACTGTATCGGTAAGGGATCTTCTTAACCCAATTTACAATATTTGGGTTAAACATATACTTCTTGATTATGTTGTGTTATGAATATATGTGAGTAACCTCTGATTTTTCTATATATAATATCCACTAATATTGGGTGTATTTTACTTTTCACACATAATAGTTTCATAGATTCGGCCTCATTCAAAGGATATGATCTTTGCAAGGGACTTTGTCTCAAATTAAATTCCATTGAGACTTATCTCTTATTATACACAAATTCAAATTTATATGGTGTATATAGTGCCCTTTGACATATAATATCATGAATTTATTTATCCTTATTATATTATAACCATTTTTTAATTTTAGTATACAATTATTTTTATTAAAGTATTTTTTTCAAGTTGTAAGGGACTTCGTCTCAATCTCTTTTTATTGAGGCATGTTTTGATAATTTAAAACTCTTTATATTATACGGTATATAATAAACACCTTTGAATTTAATTTAATTCAAAAGGAATCATTTTTCTACGAAGTGTTTTAATAAAATACAAAAGGAATGTTTTTATCATTTTCGGCGACAATGACCTCTCCACCACTGTAATTGTTAGTTGGATTCCTATATAAGCCTTCATGTTTTTAATGTGAAAATAAATCTCTTATTATGTGTTTGGGTGTTTTTGTATTGAAAATGGTTTTTGAAATGGATTAATTATTAAAATATCTCAAAATTATTTCTTGTGATTTCAAATAAAATTTTATTAGTGAAATATTTATACATGTAATATTTTATGTGTTATGATTTTATAATGGTACTTGGACATTTTACAGGTAATCATGTGATAAACCAAATGATGGGTGGTACCATGATAAATCAGTATGAGTGGTTATGTTATATCTTCCAATGCATTGGGTATGGAATTCGGCCTTATGGCTATTCCATTTAGTGATATGTGTGGAAGTCGATCGTATGGTTATTCCATCTATGTATGTTTATGTCCCAATTTACCTTTATATGTTATGTGTGCTTTATATAGGTTTTATGGTAATATATTGGTTACAAAAGGGTAAAAGAGATCTGTTATTCATTGAAAAGTATTTACTACTACATAAAGATCAAAATTATTACTTATGATAAAGTATTCACATTTTACTTTTTGTTTTTAAAATCTAACAGTTTATCTTTATTGTATATCCCTTACTGAGGTTTTTTTATCATACCATGTTTTTGAAATGTTTTTCACAGACATATAGTGGAATAGTGTCAAGCATGGGATCAAAGAAAATTCATGTTATCTAAAACATAGAACTATAAATGTTTCTTTTTAAGAGTTTTTATTTTTTGAAAAAAATGGACACTTGGTAGTAGTTTCTACCTGTAATATTAAAGTTGATATGTAAATGTTATTGCCTATATCTATAAAACTCTAAAGATTAATAGATATTCAATGTGAATTCTTTATTTAACTCAATATTATATAATGTTTTATGGTTGGGCCCTTATAGTTGCTATTAGAGGTCGGTTAAACAACTTTATGGAATATATGTTTTCGTTAAACACATTTTTAATCACTATGTCTATTATTTTAATTAAAAACATGTTTTATAACATTTTCATATCAAGGAATGATTTTTAAAAATTGAAGTTGGAGGATTTCAAATGAAATTTATTACCTAATCCTGAGGAAATGATTGCAATAATTATTACCAAGTCATGTTTAAATGATTGTGAAACATTTTCAATAATTTATCAAACTTGCAATATGTTTTTTGAGATACCAAACACCTCCATTGTACCTTGATATCATCGTGAATCATGGGTTGTATTTAATGAAATCATATTTTCTCAATATTCTCCTATTTTAAAGAAAGTTAATTATTATCAATGCATTTTCAAATATTTTACCTTATCACAAGATTTTGAAAAATAATATGGTTTGGAAAAATGTGATGAAGAAGGAGACCCTTGACCAACCGATTTATATTTTCTTTTACAATATAGTCTCTATGTACATATTTTTGGTATTTTAGAAGGACCATTGATTAAATGTTTCAACACAAACTCAGTCCGACTATTTTATAAAAATCACGTTTTATCATATTTTTTGAAATTATATGTCATACATAATTATTTTACGAAACTATTTTCCTACAAACACCCATATGAACCAAGTTGTACAAGGTGTATTTGGACGAAGGAAGCAAATGATTTTGAAGGATATATAAATCATTTTTTCAATTCATGGACCTTATAACTATATGAAGAGGATGATTATGAAACTATATGGAAACCATGATCAATGTATGATGTTCTTTCTATTAGGTATAGTTTTATTTTGTTATGTGGAGATGAAAAAAATGACAATATATAAGGTGTTGAGGTCATAATGTATAGGAATGAAAATGAAAGGTATAAAAAACATTTGAGGTTAAAACATATTAGGCTTATTTTATAGTTTTCTAAAAATTAAAAACCATAAGATGGGTGAAAACCTATCGCATCTGGAAAGGCCACAAAAATCAAACCCACAACCAAAGGGAAACAAGGGCGCATCACCCACCACTAGCCAACGTGAAGTCCCTGGTTAGTAAGACTTATTCATTTTACTTAAATGATTTCATGGATTCAGAATAAGATGATTTTTGGAACTTATGTTTGGTTAAATAAAAATCCTTAATATAGTAAATTGATTTTGTGATTATGTGATAAAGGTTATTTTGGAAGATGTTATCTATTTTTTGGGAACACTGTATGCCTATGGAAAATATAATACTTTGGGATTTCAATTGAAGAGTAATGGTGGAATTATATTTTGGAAAGAAAATGTGTTTTTATTGTGGAATTATAATATTTTTGGGTTATTTAAGTAAATGATTAAACTATCATAGATAATATGTGATTAGGTTAATTACATTTTAGTATGAGACTCTAAGAGTAGTCGATGTTATTTCGAGATAAATTTTACAATTTAAAATGAAATACTATGTGATTAAATCCTTCTGTGTTTTGGGTATCAATCTTAGTTTGGATTATAATTAATTATTTTAAGGACATTTTTATATTGAATGGTGTTTGGTGAAAATTGGGTTTTGTTTTTTAAATTTTAGAGATTTAGAGTTTTATTTATTTTTATAAATGATTATCCCTTTTGGTGATTATCTGATCGTGTACTAACCTACTTGGTTTTGGATGATGTATATATAAGAGGGAAATATATAGTTATTCTTTTATAGATTATGTGATACTCTAGATGTTGATTCTAGCACTTCCGGTTTGACCAATTCATCTAGGATACTTGTTTTTTTATGAATAGATGAGCTTTTGGTAGAAATTTAGTAAAGGATTAAACTTTATATGACAAGTAAGTATGTTTTCTTATATTTTTATTTATGCTCGAAAATTAATTCCTCAAAATTAAAAAAAATAACATTAAACAAAAATGTTATCTGTTAAATTTTCCAATTGTGGAATCAAATACCTTTTAACCCATCATATGTTTGTAAATATATGGTGGTAAACATTCTCCTAAATCATGTTTTCCATCATCTCCATTAGAACATGACTCTTAGATTCTCCACCATATCCATTTTTTCATGGAATCCAAGTATGGGTTATCTCTGGTGACTTTTGTTCGTATCTTTCTTTCTTTTAAAGTAATATTTTTACTTACTATTTTTTCAATGTAGAAATATAAATAATGTTTTGAATACCAATTTTAAAATTGTGGGGACGCAATTTCGAACAGGGTGAAGGATGTAACATCCCAGGAAAATAAGTAATATGAAATTTCACATATTTAATAAAATATGTAAATTAATGATTAATTTTACATTAAAAGGGATTCTATGTTCCTTGGCATACCTTATAGTCAACAATGGGTTTCTTAAAAAACTTACGTTGCACACAACGTTGAGTTACACTGAAAAATAATATAATAAAAATATTAATTTAAATGGTAGTTAATTTCTAGTCGTTGTATTAACAATAATGAATATAAAATACTAAAATATGATTATATATGCTTGTTAAAAGTTTTTACATTTATATAATAAAATTTAGTTGTTTAAAATTTGAATGAATCTAATTTTAGAAAAAAATACTCTAATATTATTTAAAAGGCCAATTTACCGCATATTAATGGAGAACCCTTTTTAAATATATTTATTATGAATTTTATATGTTATATTTGACAAAATAAAATTATTCTTTAGAATCATAACATAAAAATTTTATTTGGATAAATTTTTAGTATTTTTCTGATAAAGTACATTTTTTTTGAATATTGAAAAATATTGTATTTTAATTCAACACTAACTTTTATTATAATTTATTCATACTAAAAGAATTTATTTTTAAATGGGTTTAAAGTGTAATTATATTATAGATTTATCATTTAATCCAATTTTTGTCATTGGGAGTAATTTCTCTTTTAAATTTGATATAAAGAGATGCCAATTTGTTGATGGCTATTATTTCATAAAAAAACTTATTGTTTTGACAATGGTATATAATTTTAAATTAATTTATCAAAATTTTGTGTTTTGAATTTGGAAAAATGAATTCCATATTTGGAATAATATGGTCCAAATTATATAAATAGTTAACTTTAATTTTTATACATTAAGAATATTTATTTCAGTAAATATTTATGTTACCGTGGTTAAATGGTAAATCTGGTAAATAAGAGTAAAAAATAATATATTAATAATAATAAATTAACCTAACACGTGCCATAATAATATTGGTTGCTACATGTCCGACCCCAGAAATCCTTCGGTCGATTTTGGGACCCCATGGCATCGCTTAGGAGTGATAATGACACTTTATATTAATAGATTCAACATAGAGACAAAAATCAAAATAACCATATTTCTTTTAGAACATATATTTTTACATGGGGTTATATAAGTTATCAATTTTAATATAGATATTAATTATAAATATAATAATATTTCATAGGTCGTGATATATTTTTTTTTCATTTTTAGACATGAAATAAATAAATTTATTCATGGCACAATAAAGATGTACTGTTTACCTCATTAATGAATGATTTAAATAAATAAGACTACAAAAATTACAACAATATCAAAAGCCTATCCAATTATTATAGTATGATTTTATTTCAAAAAATAGTAACCTTTTATACTACATTAATGTGTTTTGGACCTTTAGAAACAAAAAATCATTATATAATAAAATAATATTTTCAAGCATTCATAAAGAGCACATCCCCCCTTGTAAAAGGACACCACTTTTAAACCATTACACACACTTCCAAAGCCCCCTAGATCATTAAAAATATTTTCCAATTAATCTCTATACATCCCTATTTTACTTCTAGAAGCCTTACCCTTAGATAAAGTATATTAAATTAAACCTTTTGGTTCAAACCAATGCAAGTTACCTGATTTAAAGGTAATGTCTTCTATGAAGATCTTTTTTTTATTTTACTTATCCAACACCCTAAATTCTGCTTATTAATTTCTTTTATTGAAAAACAATTATCCTCAATATACTAGGTTTTTGTTAAGATAAGTATTTGAACTTCTCTTCCACACACCATCATCTAATGGATACAAACATACTGTTTCTGTGGACATCGAACTACTGCCTCACGAATCGATCATGGATCAAATATCTGTAACCACATCTCGTGGTGGCTATTATGATGGAACTATATTTAATTGAAATATATATTATATTTATATTGTCTCTTTATATTTTTATCTTCTATTATAGTATAAATTTATGGTTTCTGTAATGGGTAAATATGATAATTTCATTTTAGGAAGTGCGGACTACCGCCCCCTAAATGTGATATGACTCATTAATGCCATATGTGGGATGTATAAAAGAAGGATATAATGAAATTATATATGATATTATAATATTATTATAACATATCTATATATCATTAATTTTTCATTCCATTAAATTATGAAATAGAAGTGAATGTTTCATTCTTGTGTACGAACTGCTTACCGTCGGTATGAACGGTGTATTCCATTTCATATCACCAAATGTTATGTATTATTACAATACACATATAAATGTTTTAAATATATTATATATATGATATTTAAATAATGAATATGATTCTGATGATAATTTAATTTTGACCACATGGACATTTTGTAATTAAAACAAATTCATTTTTTACTGAAGTTCCGAACATCAATAAAATGTCTGATATGAATTTAAATAAATACCTAATTGTTATATCAAGATAATAAGTGATATAAAATGAATAATAATACATGAATAAGGTTCTTAAGAATGTATAAATTATATTAGGTTGATTATTCATGAAGAACAAGTAACATAGAAGATATGTCAGACATGAGGTAAGGGGTTTCTTATCTCACTTATAATTTTGTGAGAATTCCATTGTTCACGAATTATTGTTTTTCACATTCGGTATTGTGTATTTAAATTTGATATATATTTTCATGATTATATTTATATTCATGTATTTATATGTTTCATTTTGTTTTTTCTATCTTTTCTTCATACGACTCGATTGATTATAAAATGGTAAGGGGTTTTTATCTCACTTTTTATTTCCGTGAGATTCATGCTATATTTTCCACTATTTCATTTTGTGTGGTGCATGTACTGCCCATGAATATATTATTTATTTAATATACATTCATTTATGGGTATTTGTATCTTCATTGTATGATACTTCTTTCATGGAGTGTATGTTTCGTACGTTACCATATTGTTAAAGGAACTTCTTAACCCAATTTTAGTTCTTTGGGACAAACCACCACTTCATGATTATTTCATGTTATGAATATGTGTGAGTGACCTTTGATTTTTTACACTTCTTATACACATATATTCGGTGTATTATTATTTTTCAAACATAATTATGTCATTTATTTATCCATAATATATGGATATGTTCTTTGTAATAGACATTGTATCAAGTTATATTCCATTGAGACATATTTCTATTATACACCAATTCACTTTTAAATGGTGTATATACCATCATTTGAAATATTATATCATTAATATTCTTATCCTCATTATATTATAACCATTGTTTACTTTTATTCTACAATTATTTTTATTCATGTATTTTCTCTAGTGGTAAGGGACATCGTCTAAATATTCTTTCATTGAAGCATGTTTTGATAATATACACCTCTTTATTTTATATGTTATGTAATAAAACACTTTGAAATTTAATTTCATTCAAAGGGAATCATTTTTCATTAAGGTGTTCTATTGAAAGAAAAAAGAAATATTTTTAATGTTTTTGGTAACAATGATCACTCTGTCTTTGTAATTGTTAGTTGGCTTCCTCAATAATCCTGAATGTTTTTTAAAGGAAGAAACATCTTCTTATGTGTTTTTGAAGTTTTGGTATTGAAATCAGTTTTTGAAATAGATTGATTATTTCGATATCTAAAAATTATTTCCAGTGATTGAAAATTAAATGTTATTAGTGAAATGTTTATACTGGCAATATTTTATGTGTTCTGATTTGATAATCATAATTGGACATTTGATGGGTGGTTATGTGATAAAATAAATGATGGGTGGTGTTGTGATAACCTAGTATGGGTGGTTATGCTATAACCTCCTATGCAATGGGTATGGAAGTTGGATATATTGCTATTCCATATACTATTATGTGTGGATGTTGACCGTATGGTTATTCCATCTAAGTAAGATTATTTCCCAAGTTACCTTTATATGATAAGTGTTATTTTTATGGGTTTTATTGTAATATTTTGGTTATAATATGGTAATTAGAGAACCTTTATTCAGTGAAGAGTATTTACAACTTCATAAAGATGAAAATTATTACATATGATAAAGTATTCATTTATTACTTGTTGGTTTAAAAAACCAGAAGTTTTCCATTGTTGTGTATCCCTTAATGAGATTTTTTGATCATCCCATGTTTTTGAAATGAATTTTACATGAAATAAATTGGAATAGGGTCTAGGATGGGATTCAAAAACTCATGATATTTAAAACAAGGAACTAGACTTGTTTCTCTTTAATAATTTTTATTTTCTGAAAAAACCTGATATTAAGTTTTATTGTCTGCATGTAATATTCATGTTGATATGTAATTATTATGAACTAATTCTCTATAACTCTAAACCAGAAATGATCCTCAATGTATATTTTTGATTTAACTTAAGATTTCATAATATTTTAATGTTGGGGCCTTGTACTTGGTATCAGAGGTCAATTTAGACAACTGTAGAGATTATGAGTTTTTGTTAAACACATGGTTAGTCCCTATGTATACTATATTAGTAAAATGATCATTTTATAACATTTTTAGTTCAAGGAATGTCTGTTAAAAATGGAAGGTAGAGGATCTAAAATGACATTCTTTTTTGTTCTTGATGATAGTATTCCAATAATTATTGCAAATTAATGTTAAGATGACTGTGAGACTTTTTCTAGCATAGAACTCACTTACAAGAAGTTGTTTGAGATATCAAACACATCCACTATAACTCGATATCATCATGGATCATGTGTTGTATTTAATAAAATCATATTTTCTCAATTTTCTAATATTTTTAATGAATGTAAACATTATCAAGTAATTTTCAAATACATTAACTTATCAAAATATTTTGATGCATATTATGATTTAGAAAAAGGTACTGAAAAAGGAGACCCTTGTGCAACCTATTTATATTTTCTCTTAAAATATAGTTTCTCAACACATACATATGGTATGTTAATAACACCATTAATTGAAAGTTTCAACTCAAACTATCTTATACTATTTTATAAAAATCATTATTTATTATATGTTTGTAAATTATTAGTCATACATGATTATTTTTAGAAACTATTTTTCTACAAACACCCATATGACCCATGTTGTACAATATATATTTGTACGAGAGATGAAAATGAATAAGAAGGATCTCTAAATAATTGTCTCAATGAATATACCATCTACCTATATGAACAAGATGATGATAAAACCACTTGGGCTCCATGATTAAGGTATGATGTTCTTCCTATTGGGAATAGTTTTATTTTATGATATAGAGATAAAAAATGACAATATATCGGGTGTTGAGGTCTTAATGTATTGGGATGAATATGAAAGGCACATGAAAACATTTTATGATAAAACATGAGAGGGTTATTTTTTAGTTTTATAAAAATGATATCTTGTATGATAGGTGAAAACCTGTTCCATCCGGAAAGGCTGTTTGAATCGAACCCACAACCAAATGGCGATGACGGCGCATCGCCTGCCACTAGCCTATATGATGTCCCTGGTTAGTATGACTTATTCTATTCAGTTAAATTATATTTTGGATAAATAATTATTTTATTTTGGAAACTTATGTTATTTCAAATATATATCCTTAATATAAGAAAATGATTTGGTGATTAATTGATAAAGGATACTTTGGAAGATGTTCTCTATTTTGGGGAAACACTCTATGCCTATGTAAAATAGAATACAATGGGATTTCAAATGATGATAATTGTCGAATTTTATTTTTGAAGAATCTATGTTTTTATAATTTATTTATAAGTGTTTTGGGTTATTTAAGGAAATGATAAACCTATCATAGAGAATATTTTATTTGGTTAATTACATTTCAATATGAGACACTCAGAGTAGTCTATGTTATTTGAAGAATTTTTTTTTGATTTACTATAGAAGATAATGTGATTAAATCCTTTTGAGATTTGGGTTTTAATATTTTTTTTGGATTATATTGAATTATTTTAAGTAAAATTGTATTTTTAATGGTCTTTTTTGAACTTGGGGTATCGTTTGTACAATTTTTGAGATTAAGATTAGTATTTCTTTTTATATATGATTACCCGTTTTAGAGATTATCTAATCTTGTAATAACCTTTTTTGTCTTTCTTCAAGTTTAAATACGGGGAAAATATATAGTTCATCTCTTATAGATTATTTGATACTCTAGAAGTAGATTCTAGTTCTTCAGGTGTGAAAAATTTCTCTAGAATACTCGTTGTTTGGAGAATAGATGAGTTTGTGGTAGAAATTTTGTAAAGGATAAAAGTCTACCTAACAAGTAAGTATGTATCCTTATTTTTTTAGTTAATCTCATAAATAAATTATTCAACATTATGAAAAGTAACATAAAAAAAATATTGTCTGTTAACTTTTCTTACAGGGGAATAAAATGCCATTTAACCCATCACATGTTTGTCTTTTTCTAGTGGTTAACTTTCTTCTAATCATGTTTTCTATCACTCTCCATCAAAACGTGACACTTATTTTCTCCTCCATATCTATGTATTGATGGAATCATAATATGGGTTATATAAGGTGACCTTTGTAAATATCTTTATTTCTTTTAATGGCATAGTTTTATTTACTATTTTTCTGATCTGTGTCTTTCAATGATGTTTCATATCCCAATTATAAAATTCTGAGGATGAAATTTCCAACAGGGGGAAGGATGTAACATCCCAGGTAAATTAAGAATATGACATTATTTATATTTATTAAATTTTTTAAATTAAATAATAATTTTACTTTATGGGGATTCTATATTTGATGGTTTACCAGATATGAAACATCATGTTTCATTGAAAATATACGTTGCACAAAACGATGAGTTATATCGAAAAATAATACAATAATATTATTAATTTAAATAATAGTTAATTCTAAGTCATTGTATTGGAATGGATGAATAATAAAAACCAAAATATTATTATATATGTTTGTTAAATGTTTTTACATTTATCCAAAATAATTTAGAGGCTTAAAATGAGAATGAATCTAATTTTAAGCATAAATACTCTAATATTAATTTAAAGGTCGATTTACTGCCTTTTAATTGAGAACCCCTATTTAAATATATTTTCTATCACTTTTTTTGTTATATTAGAAAAAATAAAATTCTTCTTTAGAATAATAATGTCAAAATTTACAATGGATAAATTTTTTATATTTTTCTGATAAAGTTCAATTTTTAATGAATAGTGAAAAATATTGTATTTTAATTCAAAACGTCCAATTAATATAATTTATTTATATGGTTATATTATCTTTTTAAATGGTTTTAAAGTGTAATTTGATTATATAATTACTATTTTATCCAATTTTTTTCATTGGACATAATTTCACATTGAAATTGGATATAAACAGGTGTCAATCTTTTAAAAGTTATTATTTCTTAAAAACACAGTTTTTATTTTGACAGTGGGAATTTATTTTAAATTAATTTCTAACACTTCTATGTTATGAATTTGGAAAAATGGATTCCATATTTTGAATTAGGTGGTACAAATTATTTGAATAGGTAACATCTATTTTTAGACATTATGAATATTTACTTTTGTAAATATTTTATTTACAGTGGTTAAAAAATAAATATGCTAAATAAGTGTAAAAAATAATATTATAATAATAATATATTATAACAACACATGTATTAATCCTAGTTTTGGATACATTTCAGACCATAGGAATCATCGGGTCAGTTTTGGGACCCAATGGATCCACTTCAGAGAGATAATGACACTTTATATTAATTGATTTAAAGTAATGAAAAAAATGACAAAAATATATATCTTTTAGTATATCAATTTTTACATGTGGTTTTATAAGCTATATATTAAACTATAAATATTAATTAGAAATATAAAAATATTTCCTACATCATGATATTCATTTAATAATTTTTATTCATCAAATAAATTAAATTATTTATGACACAATAAGGATGTAGTTTTTACCTCATTAATGAGTGATTTAAATAAATAAGATTATAAAAATTAATAAAATATCCAAAACCTATCCAATTAATATCAAGTGATTTTATTTCTTACAATAGTTATCTTAAATTTGACTTTAATGTTTTTTGGATCTTTAGAAACTGAAAATCATTACATAATAAAATAATGTTTTCAAATATTCTTAAAGATCCCATCCGCCCCCTTGTAAAACAACACCACTTTTAACACATTCCTCACACTTCTCAAGCCCCTTGGGTCATCCATCTTCTACCCAATTATTATTTCTACATCCCTATATTTCTTTATAATGTCATCCTTTAAACATAAAACAATTCAAGTAAACCTTTTGGTTCAAACTAAAGGGAGTTACCTGATTTAAAGGTAACATATTCTATTAAGTTATTTTCTTTTATTTTACATCTCCAACCCCATAAAATCTCTTTATTAATTAATTTTATATAAACAACAGTATATTAAATATAAATGGTTGTTGTTATTATATGTATTTGAAATACACTTCCACACACCTCCATATAATGGATGCGAACATACTGTTTCTATGGACGACAAACTAATGTCTCACAAAACGATGATTGTTCATATATATCTAACCTTATCTCGCTGTGGAAATTATTATTGAAATATATTTATATGTTATATATATTAAATTTATATTTTCTCTTTACTTTTGTATTTTTATTAGATCAAACCTATATGGTTTCCATATTTGGAAATACAATAATTTCTTTTGAGGAAGTGTAGACTACCGCACCCTCAATGTGATATTACTCGTTCATTCCATATGTGAGATGTATAAAGGATAGAGTTAATGAAATTATATTTGATATTATAAAGGATTTATGATATTCCTAGAAATAATTAATTTGTAAATCCACTAAAATACTTAATAGAAATGAAAGTATCATTCAGGCGTACGTTCGGCTTACCGTCTCCCTGAACGATGTATTTCATTTATTAACCCCAAATTGAATGTATTATTATAAATACAAATATATAATTGAAATATATTATATATAAGATATTTAAATCATGAATATTTTTCTAGAGATAATATACTTATTACCACATGGACATTTTGTAATTATAAGAAAGTTCATTTTTTACTCATGTTCTGAACATCGACAAAATGTCTGATATGAACTCAAATAATTACATAATTGTTATAACAAGAAAATAAGTTATATAAAAAGAATAATATACCATCAATAAGTTTCTTATGAAAATATAAATTAGTTATGTTTATTATTCAGGAAAAAAATAACATAAAAGGAAAGTCAGACTTGAGGTAAGGTGTTTCTTATCTCACTTTTAATTTCGTGTGATTTCCAATTTTCACTACTTATTTATTTCTTTTGGTGTATTGTGTACATAAATTTGATATATATTATCATGATTCTATTTATATTCATGGTATTATATAATTAATTTCGTGGTTGTTAACATTCGGTCATATGACTTGATTGATTACAACGTGGTAAGGGGTTTTCATCTATCTTTTTATTCCTGTGAGATTCATGCTATATTTGAAACTATTTCCTTTTGTGTGGTGTATTTACTACCCATGATTATATTATCTATGTAATATAAATTCATTTATGGGTATTTTCATCTTCTTTTTATGATCCTTTTTTCATGGGGTGTATGTTTCGTATGGTACTATATCGGCAAGGGAACTTCTTAACCCAATTTCCATTCTTTGGGTTAAACATCTACTTCTTCATTATATCGTGTTATGAATATGTGTGAGAGAACTATGTTTGTTTTACACTTAATATCCACTTATATTGAGTGTATTATTATTTTTCACACATAATTATGTCATTGATTTTTCTTTAATCTAAGGATATGATATTTTCAAGGGACTTTTTTTAGTTTATATTTCATTGAGACTAATTTGTTGTTATACACCAATTAAATTTTAAATGGTTTATATAATTCCCTATGACATATTATATCATGAATCTCCTTATCCTTATGATATTATAACCATTTTTTAATTTTATTCTATATTTATTTATATTCAAGTATTTTCTCATGTGGTAATGGCCTAAGTCTCAACCTCCTTTAATTGATCAATGTTATGATAATATACTCTTTATTATATTATACGGTATATAATAAACCCCTTTGAAATTTAATTTCATTCAAAGGGAACCTTTTTTCAAGGAATCATTTTAATAAAAGGAAAAATTAATTTTTTTAACATTTTTTGTGACAATGACCTCTCCACCGCTGTAATCGTTTTTTTGATTCTTCTATAAGACATAGTATTTTTAAAAGGAAAAAAATCCCTCTTTCTGTTCTCTGGTGTTTTGGTATTGAAAATGGTTTTAAAATGGATTTATTATTTCAATATCTTATAATGATTTCTTGTGATTGAAAAGAAAATTTTATTAGTGAAATGGTTGTACATACAATATTTTAGGTGTTATGATTTTATAATGGTACTTGGACATTGGACAGGTGGTTACATGATAAACCAAATGATGGGTGGTTCCGTGAGAAACAGATACAGGTTGTTACGTAATAACCTCTAATGCATTGGGTGTGGACGTCGGTTGTATGGCTATTCTATTTATTGATATGTGTGGAAGTCGACAGTGTGGTTATTCCATCTATGTATATTTATGTCTCAACTTACCTTTAAATGTCATGTGTGCTTTCTAGGGTTTTATGGAAAACATTTGGTTACAAAAGTATAAGCACTGATCGTTTATTCAGTGAATAGTATTTACTACTTCATAAAGATGAAATGTATTAATTATGATAAATTATTCATGTTTTACTTGTTTCATTGAGAACCTATAAATTTTTCTTCTTTGTGTATCCCTTATCGAGCTATTTTTCTCATCCAACATTTTTTTAAAAAAAATCATAGGACATAAAGTGAAATTGGGTCAAGGATGTGGTCAATGAAAAATCATGTTGTCTAAAACATGGAACTATACATGTCTATTTCTAAGAGTTGTGATTTTATGAAAAAATAGATATTGAGTAGTAGTGTCTACAAGTAATATTCAAATTGATGTGTAATAGTTATGTCATAATTCTCTAAAACTCTAAACATGAAAAGATCCTCAATGTGAATTTTTTATTTAACTCAAGATTATATAATGTTTTAAGTCTGGGGCCTTATATTAGTGAATACGAAAAATATAAAATATAATTGAGATTCTCAAATTGGATAATATACCTATACCATAGATAACCCTTCTTACTAGATCTCATTTATATAATCAATTGAGTCACCTAGAAAAGTAAATTTTCTCTACCAATAATATCCATTCTTTGCCAGTGATTGTCACCATAGATCTTATTTCATCGATATTCATCAATGTTCTTTTTTTTAAATTATTTTATTGATTCTTCCATTTCCTCAAACATTTCTAGTTCGAAATTGTTTTATTCACCACCTCATACCAAAACACATGTGTTTTCTATCTCCTACCATAAGAAATTTACAGGGATCCACATGGATTGTTGAATACATTCTACCATTATATTAGAACTCGACCAGAGGAATGTTTTGAGCCCATCCTATATAGATAGATGTCAAATGTCTCTCAAAAACAAATGTAGTTTTCAGATATTCTTCTCAGATTCCAATTTATTATGAGGGTGATAATACTAATGTTAAATAGTGTAATTAGATTTTATTGGGGAATCATCACAGAAATGTAGTTAAATATTATAACATAGTCAGATACAGTCTTTATTGGGGTTCCCATAAATCCACAACACCACTCTGATGTATATCCTTAAAAATAATCAATTGAAATTTTTTAACAACTCAAAATAATTTGAGAAATATTTTTAAGATGATCTAACACATTCAATATAGAATTAATTCCACATTATGTTCTTACAAGACTAGTGACAATGCCCATGTTTCTATTTCCTATTTCTGTTTAGGTATGGGTAATTATGTCATTCCCCCCTTGAAATATATTCAATCATCCATCTGCTTGTAAAATTATATAAATATTTGTTTATATATCATCATCCCCATCTTTATATTTTCAAATAAAATTATTCTCATATATTACAATGCATATCAATACACCTAGGGTGAATGAAAAACATAGATATTTGTGAATAAATCAAATTATAATTCTTTATGTTAGGAAAATATTGCACATATTTTCATGATCCAAATATTACCACTCCCATTTCATCAATTTTGAACTCCACTTATTACTAATGTTACAATGGATCCACTAAGATTTAAGAATGGAGGGGGTTTAATTAGTCATTTTTTTTAAATTTACATACTTTTCATAAAATAACCCTTGACACCTATTAATATTAATTTCATTATCATGTTTTTGAAAATAACCATGCATGAAATTGTGATGGCCTACATTTCCCTGGGACTTTTTATTATGGAAAAAAACTGGTTAGTGTGTTCTGGGAGACAATAATAGATCATTTCAAGAGTATCAGAAACATATAATTTTTCCTTCAGTGAATCAGGGGGTTAGTGTGTTGGAATTTCATTGTGGAGGCATGTCAGTGTGTCAACATGTCAGTGTGTCGGCATGTAATTATATCGGAATGGCAGGGCATCAGTGAGTCATGAGTTTCTGCATCGGTGTCTCAAGAGTATCAACATCATTGATTCTGTAGATTTAGTGTTGGTGAGTCTAGGGAGTCAGTATCGGTAGGTCTGGGAATTTGTTGGTCACGACGTATGTAGTTTGTTGTGTCAATAACTCGGCATCATTTGTTCATGATGGTAGCTTACGGTCGGTGGCACTACATTGGTGACTCATGAATCGGTGACTCATCTATAGTTTTCCTAGTTTTCCCTAGTTTTTCTGTTCCACTTACATTTTATATGACATAAAATAATTTTAAAATCATTGTTCAAATTTTTTTTGGGCGTTTAAATGAGTACTAATTGTACCATTAAATATACTAATGTCTGGGGTGATTTCAGATACTCAAACCACGTGATATTGAACACAATCCCACATTAAGGTCTTTTCAAACCGTTCTCCCTTTAAAATAGAATACTACTCTTAAATATAGGGATATTCCGTTTTTCCCCTTGGTGAGCCTAGATACATTAACCCTAGGTGAGTTGTGCGCCAGTGCTCGGGCTGTCCAGCCCAGTTTCCTTATAGTTCTTCACTACTGCTCACACGATAACATATTCATTCCACATGGAGGAACATTGATCCATTGATAATCCAGTAGGGATTTATTATGACTCTCATTAATTGTGCATCATGCGAGGTGGGTTTAATAATGATTAATTATGAATAACAGATGAATAATGTTCTTAAGAAATAAATAAATAAGAAGGGAATATGATCAAAAGATAACTAGTTAATGGAATAATTTTCTAACAGTGGTTTGTTGTTGATCACCTAATTTATATGTTTTATTTGATTCTATTATGGTTGTTTTGTCTGTGTGTCTTCATAAAATCGTTGTCGTTGGTGTTCTTTTCTTGTGCATTGATGTTGTTCTATTTTTTTCATCATATTGTTTGATAATCACCTATAACATAAAACCTTTTTAAACACGTACATGTGGTTAATTAAATATATACCTCAGGATCAAACCTATTATATGATCACCATGAATAATTAATGTATATTTAAATAACCCTTGTTAGCTAAATATGAATACCCTTTTTTGCATGATGGTGTGGCAATGTGCTCTTTGTTTTATGGGGTTCTATCCTTGTGTAGGTTGTGGGTATAGGAATGGAAAGTGGAGTTGGTTCTTGAGAAGGGTGTGGTATGTGTGTGCAGTGGGGATGTGGTTTAATCATCACTGTTGTGGGTTTTGTGAGTGGGATGTACGTTTGGTGTGTTTGAGTTTTAGGATGAGAAATTGATTTATTGTGGAATGGATGGACATATAGGTAGATGAATTGACTTATTTTGTGTTGTGGTCGTCGAATGATTCTAGGAAGTGGGACTACAAAGAGGTTATGAACTTGTATATAGTGGGACATCATCTAGAAATTTTTATGAATTGGGGCTATACAAATGGTTTGTGAGAGAAGTATTGTGAGGTATAATTTTTAAAAATGATTTTCGGCAATTAATGAATAGGTGTATAAGAATATTGGTGGTTGGGAGTGGAAAGCTAATATGGTTTTGTGTTGTTGTGTAGTGGGACTACAATTTGGATTTGCATGTTGTTTTGGTGAGGTTATGGTTGGTAGTTTCCCAGTAGCTCTAAAATAAATTACATTTAATCCCTTATATATATAAATTTAATATGGTTAAATAATAAGGGTCTTGATTATATGGTTGTTCATATTGGGGTAGCAGTAAAATGTTTTCTGAATGGGCTAGTTGTTTGTTCAGAAACCCATATGCTGGGCTGAGTATTTTATTATCTATATTAATAAGTTGTAGCTCCTATTGATTTCTATATGACCCCTACACGTGTATGGTACTATGTGTCGAACTCCTCCCTTTCATTGGGGGGTGTCTTTCCCAACATCATGGTGGGATGATAGATGGACGATTACTAACATTCTTCCACAAACACTCTTCTGGGTTCGTATCGGTCGAGGGTATCCAAGCAGGGTGAAATGATGGGATATTTTCTATAGTACCAGATTTTTTGGGTATGTTTTTTTGGATGAGAGTCCTAGGTGATTGTGGGGAAGAGTTGTGTTACCAAGTATCTTTGGTATAAGGCCCATGTGACTTCAAGCGAGTGATGTGGTTGTTGAGGCCCATGTATTTTTGGGTGGGATTGTCTGTGGTTTGAGGTCTCTTTCTGTGTGGGTAGGTTGTGGATGTGGGACTGTGTATTTAAAGAGTGGTATCATCAAGATGTTAGTCATTATATATGAGAATTTAACTAGTGGTAAATTGGTATGGGGTACCCAAATATCGATGTGCTTATACAACAACATTACATGACTTGCATATTTGGTGAGTCTACCTTGGTGATCCTAGGATGGTTAGTATTGCTTTGTAGGTTCTTTGATGTCCTACTATTTTCTCACAGGGAAATTAGTGTGTTCCCCCACATGTAAATTTATCAATTTATGTTCCCTATAGAGTATACTCATATGCTCATCCTATGTATATAAAACAATTTTTAGAATATAGGAGGACATTGAGGACCGCGACAGACTTTACTAAATCGATCATTGGGATTATAATTTGTTTCTTCGTAGTCTCTTTTTTTTGGTAATTTAATTTCGAGTTTTGTTTTAATTTGTATCATCATTACTTAGGAACATGCAAGAGGCCAAAAATTCCATTTCTTTTAATTTTTGTTCTTAGATTTTATTTGTATTTTCCATCTTATATTATAAACTTGTTATATTAAAAAGGTAACACCTTCCATGTTATGGGAGATTAGATACCCTATGGGATAGTCACAATTCTAGGGCCTATTAAAGGTGGGACACGATGGGTCATTATCTCTCTCTCATCTTGAAGAATGAAGGGCGTGGATCATTTATGTCCCTTCCCTTATCTCGAAGATGGTAGGTCATGAAAAAATAGAATCAGAGGTTGGTTTTTGGGAGTTTGAGAGGTATGAAGTATTTGAATTTAGTAACAATATAGATTTCATGGTTTGGGATATAAATGGTGTTAAGAAATCTAGGAGTGTGTGATAGTCCAACAAAGAAAGGCTCGGACATAGGATTTTTTAGCCCCCCATTATCCATTGCAAGGACTCGTGACCTAAAAAATGACAAAGTTATGTAAAGCAAATTGTATTATAGAGACCCTAGGAAAGGTAGATGCATCAAAATAATTTTTGTTCTTGTGTTTTCTTGTTTATTTTGGATTTTTAAATAAATTATGATTTAAAAGATATTTAAAATATATCTTACACACTACTCGGGCTTAGGAGTTACTTTTTTACATTTTTAGTTATAGACCCAATCATCACCCCTGTGTGGTACGAGTAGTTGTGGACTGATTGGTTGAACCATTAATTATTAGATGTCCGATTGAGAAGAGAATGATGACCAGTGAAAGAAGATGTTTCGTGCCTTCTAGTGATAGACTCTAAGAAATAATGAGGCAATCCTTTTAGATGTGAAGACAGAGAGTTGGATCAAGGAGCTAGTGATCGCTTTTAGCTTGATATGAGCTTCAACAGAGTACTAGGTTACTCTAAAAGTAATACAGATATGAGGAGTATCATGTCATTGGTGGACACATTATGTTTTTGTAGGAAAGAAAATATGGTTTTGTGGATCGACATTGATAAGGATTTCCAGAAATAATTCATTTATTCCATGATAATGGTCGAAAAAAGGTAGGTTATTATCTCCCTCTAGTAGGGGAGTAGGTCGATAAGGGAATTGGGGATAAATATCAATGATCTCATGTACGTCACAATAGATCTCTTTCCAGACGAGGATTCCCAAGCTAGATTCTTATAGAAGGCACTACGACCATCACTTTAGTATGATATTACTCAATTCACTCTACCGACATAAATAGAGGTTCAAAAGAAGTTTGAGGTAGTGGAAATGATGACTCGTTGTGAGGGGCATCATGATAGGGGAGTGAGATGAGTTTTTCGATGGGGAAATCCTTCTAAACTAGGTCTCCAACATTAAGGAATTCATGGTTTCAGTGAGAGTGATTTAGGACCCATCATCTATAGTTTTGATGTCCTTGTCCTCGACCAATCTCTATGGGTATTGGAATAAGGTGATTTTCCTGTGGTGGCTATAGACATCATTGGAACCAGTTCTCGGTTTGAGCACCATACAGTTGGAGTGGTGAGGTTTAGCACCCACCTCTACTGAAGCAATTTCGGGATAGGCTCTTCCAGTAGTAGGGTCAGAGAGATCCCAATATTTTAGTGGGTAGATGGTGCCAAAAAATGATGGCCTTAGGGTGCTACTAAAAAAATGAATAGGGCATGGCCAAGGTGTCAATTTACTACCGAGGGAGGAGGATATGGGTGTGTTCTATTGAACTCTGCATTGGTAGTATATCTAAAAGGTGAATAGGTTGATCAAGGAATGATCAACCTATTTAGAACTCTTGTGTGCGCTGTGTTTGATTCATGAGCTTCACACTATTTTTTTACACCCAATCAATCCAATGATCTGGGTCTAGATGTTGAGAAACATTCCATTACCCTAGTGTTGAGTATGCTAGTTGGAGGTTAGACCAGTTTTCATGATGTCTGTTAGGGATATAGAGTGATGATATGGCCACATTAGTTTAGTGAGGATCTTCTTTTACAACACATAAAGTCATACAATGTCATCATATGCATCGATGGGTTTTCTTCTGTGCAAGTTGTTAACATCTTAATTCAGATATGGGTCGTGTTCTTGGATATGTACGTCCACCACATTTCATTTGTTGGAAAGAGATGCTTTCATGAGGATAGTCATTATGTGGATCAACTTATATCATTGTAATACAAGCTGTTCTCGGAGTCAACAGATTCATAGATGGGGGACGATCCATGGTTTTTTAGTGAGGTCTTGGATTTCATCACTAAAGAGGTTGTCACTCTACACCCTCGATGTGATATTGAGTTTGGGATTGACATGCAACTCGATGACCATTTGATTTCAATGGATCCCTGTCATATGTCACCATATAAGTTGTGGGAGATTTCGATTTATGTTAATGGAATGATAAAAAAGGTTATTATTTAGCCACATGTGTTATTATGGGGTTCTCTAGTATTGTTCATGAATAATGAAAGTGGTGGTCTATGACTGTGCATAGACTACTGAAGATAGAATCTGGTGATAGTAAATAATAGTTACCCCCTTCTGAGGATCGATGATCATAGAAAGTAGTTAATGATGGAATGTTTGTTCTCCAAGATCGACAAGTGGTATGGATATCACAAGTTAAGGGTAAATGAGTGTGATAATCATGAAGAATTCTTTCAGGTAGAGGTATGGGCACTTCGAGTTCACGGTCATGCCCTTCAGTGTCGCGAATGCACAATCTGTGTTCATGGGGATAATTAACTATGATATCTATGAGTTTGTGGACACGTTCATTGTCCAGTTCGTCAACAAAATCATATTCTACTCATGGTCCAAAGAGGATAACAATGTGCATCAGAAGACTGCCTTGGAGGTCCCCTGACTCCACCATCTCTAAGGGATTGATGTCCAAGTGAATGTTCTAGAAATGAGAAGTGAACTTACGTGGACACATGGTGTCTAAAAAAAGGATAGTTGTAGACCAATCTAATGTCAAATCATATGTTTTATGGGTAGCACTCAAGAAATTTTTAGAGGTTCATAGATTCCTAGGTCTGCTAAGATATTATCATATGTTTGTACTTGGAATCTCTCGTGTTGTAGCTTCATTGACAGAATTGGCCGGAATGGACCTAATCGTCATGTGGAGTGACTAGGTCTAGGAAGCTTTCATCTATCTATAGGGGAAGCTGGTTAGTGCCCTAGTGCATAGGATTACAGAAGATGAGTTGATGTTCATGGTGATTTGCGATGCTTCCTGTCTTAGATCAGGATGTGTGCTAATATAGGAACAAAGAGTAATATCTTATGGGTCTAGGATTTTATTTCTTCCTAAATGTAACTATGAAACGTATTATATAGATCATGTAGCGGTCAGGTTTGCACTGATGTTATGGTATAATTACTTCATTTAAGAGAGATTTATGGATTTTACAAATCAAAAGAGCATTATGTATATCCTCTCCCAACCAAAAAAGAACTTGAAATACTAGTGGTTGATAGATTTTCTCCTGGATTACAACTTCATGATCTCCCACACTCTAGTAAAAGTGAATGTTCAAGAATATTCCTTGTGTTTGAAGACAGAAATTGATATATTTAGTGAATCCACAAATGCATGTATGGAAATGGGGGAGTTGGTATCCTTTATCATGGATTATGGGGAGGAAAATGGTGGAGGATATCTATTTTAGATGATAGTGTATTATTCTTTAATATAGCAGGTGTTCAAGTCTCAGTGGGGGGACTCAGAGACTGAAGTGACATGTGATCACACTGCCTAGGGTGATGCTATAAAGGGGGGATCGAAGCATAGCCAGAATCAGATGATGTTATGTGGAAATCCATTTTTCTAGTGGAAATGTGCAAGGGAGTTCTCTGTGAGTTCAAAAAATCTCCCAGAGAGGTACATTCGAGAGTCACTAAGATGTATACAAAATTGAGGGAACAGTTTTGGTGACCTATGGTGAAGTGTGCTCTGGAAATGTTTATATTACGATAACTAGTGTGACAGAAGGTGAAGGCCATGCAATGCATTCTTGGTAGTCTGTTGCATCCCTTGGATATTCCCAAGAAGAATTCAGATGAAATATCATGGGATTTATTCACAGGATTGCTCACGGATCAGGGAGGATGCAATGCTCTTTGGGTAGTGGATGACTAGTTGATGAAGTTGTCTCACTTTTTGGCGATCAAGGAGTCGAGTGCAATGGGTGCCTTAGCGTGCTGGTATGTGGATGAGGGGATACAAATGCATGGAGTTAAAAGATTTATTCTCTTAGATTGGGATAAATTTCCAATTTTGTGAGTCTGGAGGGTATTTGAACATGCCTTTTTCACCCATGTATTCCTCAACACTTATTTCCTCATTCAAACGGATGGGAAGACTGAGAGGATTATTTATACATTGGAAGATATTCTAAAAGCATGCATTTTGGACTTCAGAAGATATTATATATAACACTTTCCCTTTATATAGTTTTTCTACAATAATAGATATCACTCTACAACTAGAATGGAACATTTTAAAGCCTTATATTGAAGACAGTGTCACTCAACTATATACTGTATAGAGGTACAGGAAGTAGCCCTACTTTGAGTAAAGAAATTTCAAATCACAAAAGAGAAGGATAATCATGTGTGTGAGAGGATAAATGTGCCTCATGACCAATAGATGTCATAGGCATATACTAGGAGGAGGACCAATTTTTAGGTTGGGGACCATGTGTTCTTAAAGGTATCCCCTCAGTGCGGACAATGAAGGTCTTGCAAAGGATGAAAGATTTCTCCCATGTTCATCATTGCTTTAGAGGTATTGGGATGAGTTGGTGAGGTGGCATATCAGTTATATTTTCCACCGTGGTTGGAGAGAATCCATGAGGACTTTTGTGTCTCTCAGCTCTGATGGTATCTACACATTGACTCCCACATCCTTGAATTGGAAGAGTTGGACATCAAGGACGATGCAATGTTCGTAGAGTAATTAGTAATAGTCTAGGATCACTAGGAGAAGATGTTTCATGGAAGGACCATTCATTTTTTTCATGTGTTTTGGTGGCATGGCGTCCTAAAGGAGAGTACTTGGGAGAGAGAAGAACATATGTGTGGCCAGTCCCTAGAGTGGTTTTGAGTATTGTTTTATTTCTTTTCTCTTTTTCTTCATTTTATTATGTGATGTTTTACCTTGCTCATTATTAGATTAGTTATTCTATTATTCTATAAATGTTTTTGAGATTTTATGACATATTAGGAAGGGTGGAACTGATACCTATTCAAGATGCATTAATACTATTGCGATTAAACCCATGTACGTGACATAGTATAGCCCAAATAATATTGTATCTTGATATGGAAGGAGATCCCTAATTCATGTGTCTAGGAATTGTGGACATTGTTGATTTTGGGGTTGTTTGGGAATAGCGGGGCCTTAGTATTTGAATAGTTGTTCTCAATATATCTATCAAGAAGTGTTCCTGGGATGTCAATTTTTTCACTCCATCTTTAGAATAACTCAAGGTGATTTTCTCCTAAAAGGTAACTTAAGGGGTGGTTTCTCATACCCATATTCATCTGTGTATGTTTTTAATTCTTGAGGGAAATAATATCTTGAGAGGTACTTCATGTAATGGAATGAATTTTCTCAGGTCCTTACATTGTGAAAAAAAATTTAGGGTGTTCTGGAAAGTAATGATATATCATTCCAAGTGTTTTCCGAATTTCATGTTTTTTCCAGTTTTTCATCGTTGAATCAGGGAGTCAGTCATCAGGATAATAGTGTGTCTATGTGTCAGTGGATCAGTTATTTAGGAGAATCGACATTAATGAGTTATTAGAATCATAATCAGTATATCAAAAACCTCAGTACTAGTGAGTTGAGGGAGTTGGGGTCGGTAGGTTAGTGTGTTAGTATGTTAGGGAATCAGTAGGTTTAGGTGTTGGTAGGTCTTTGTATCAATATTTCTACATCAGTGTTTGCATCGCTAGCTCTCCCATCAATGGATATGAATTTTTGACTCACCCATTAGTGACTCATCTACATTTTTAATGACTTATTCCCTAGATTTCCAATTTCTCTCCTCGTATGTTTTATTTTAAATAAACTGAGTTTAAAGCCTTATTCGGGAATTATTTTATGTAGTTTCAAGGGTTTATAATTATATATCTAAATATCCTAACGTACATGGTGATTTGAGATACACAAATCATGTGATATTGATCATGATCCCCTATTAATGTCTTTTAAAATTTTTCTCTATTTAGAATAAGATCTAACTCTTCAATGCTAGGATATTCATGTCCTTGTGTGCTTTTTATTTCTCCATTTAACACCTAGATCCTTCCTCCCATGATGAGTTATTCCCCTATTCTAGATCTCTCCTTCGTAGTACCCTTAGAGTTCTTCCCCTACAACTCGCATGATCCCTTGTTCCTGGAACAAAGTCGGAAATTGATCCTTTGATAATCTAGATGATATTTCTCATTTCTGTCTTTAATAATGAATTATTTAAGTTGGGTGTAATACTTATATTATGTGAGGAACAAATGAATACTTTTTTAAAACAAAAAATAATTAATAAGGGAATATTATAAAATAGAAGACAAGTTAATGGAATAATGGAATGTGAATGGTTTGATGTTGATTTCATGTTTTACTTTCTATCATTTATTCTATTATGGTTGTTGTGGTTGTTCATGTTATAATTGTGAATTTCCTTTATTTAAACTTACAAAGAATCTACGCTCGACCTACTCTTATGGTTCATTTCACAACGTTATGGATAAAGGATTTCTATTGAAATACTAATGGTGGATATATTTATGGGATATGATGAAGATATTTCACTATAATGTTAGGTTTTTTTAGGTTTTTCAAACACACTAACCTATTTTGATCATTGGGAATTTAGTTTCATAATGTAAAAAATTTTATGATACAATGATAATGTTTCCATGTATGTAAAGAAAAGTTCAATTCGATGCTATAAAAAAAGTATTAGACCACCATTGGAAACTAGGATAAGAAAATAATAGTGAGATCCCTATGGATAATTCTATGAATATGTCTAGGGATTTCTCTAGGGATTTGTCTGTGGATAAAGAAATGTATACGAAAATGTACTCGAATTTTTGTAAAGGATAGAGAGAGTTGCTTCCTAGAAATATATAAAAGTCTGGATAATAGAACTTTCTATGTATCTAGTACATATTTTCATTGTATTGATAACTATGAAATGATATTCAGGGATGGAACCAAGTTAATAAAGTACACGACAACGAGTCATACTACACACCTGGTTTGACACTCACAGGGGATATAATTTGTAAATTAAAAATGTATTCTTGAACCATTAGGAATTATTTGAACATAATATGACTATGAATAACAACTAATAAAACTATGGGTTCATATATTTTGGATGGTTTAATAATTTATATATCATATAAGTAATTCTTTAGGGATATATATTTTTCTTCAAGGATATGGGTTTCTCACCCCATGTTTTCTAGTTTTATTCAATGTAGATAACTCAAAAAGAACGTGGTTAACATGAAATGTCTAATATATAGAACATATGGGTATTATAGAAAATCTATTTCCAAAGTGGAAATATCATAAATATAATAAGAAAGGTGGTATGAGAATTGGTTGTACATATGACGATAAAGAGACCACAAATGAAATGTAAAAGGTATGTGATGTTCTTCCAACAATATTTAGATTATTCCTAAGAAGCGTGATTTTGTTGATTTTGAGGAAACATAATAAATGATTAATATATTATTTGAAACAGGTATGACAGAATAATTTACGATGAATGAGTAATGGTTTGTGAATAAATTTTGACGAATGAAGTACTTATGTTTTGAAATTAAAAGATTATGTTATATGAATCATGAAATATATAATTTTTTTAGAATATGTCTTCATTAAGGATTTTAGATGACATTATTAATGGTGATAAAGAAAAATAAAAGTTATATTTTTATTAATGTATGGTAACCCTTAATTTGATAATGATTATAAAAGAATTTTGTTTCGCTTGGATAAAGAGTTGATTGATTTGGATATTGTAAATTTAATAGAACAAATTACCTCAGAACTGAGAAAAGATCTTTTGAAAATGTAGTATATTTTATCATGGATGAATGATATAAATATATGAATTTAGTGATGATATCATGTAACCAGTGTAATTAGGCAGAATGCTTGCTTTTAATATGGATTTATGGTATTTTAGTAATTACGATGTTTCAGGAGAATGTACTTGGAGGATATTCCTATTTTTGGAATGTTACAACGGAGAGATACATTAGGATATATGGGGATGAAAGTTAAAATAAATTAATATCAATTTTTATAAACATTTTTATATCCATCATTCATATTGTTTATATATTTTACCATTTATGGGATGTTTAAATGAAACATTAGATGGTGATTGTGAGATTAATGTGTTTTCTCACCGTGTGGGAATTTATGTAAATTGGATAACCTGATCTAATAGTGATTTAGGAAATAATCATTAACCTTCCATTTGAGAAAAATATTTAATGTGGAATTTCTTCAAGTCATGACCAAAGGGTAAAATTTATCCTATAAATTTTAATAAAAACAAGTATGTATAACTTCACCTATATAGTATTCAACCTTATGGAAATTATTCTAAAACCAACAAGGATTTAATACATTATTATTTTAAGATTAATAGAATTTTTCCTTAAATAATAACATATTTCTAGGTTTCTAATTTTTAACATTCTTTTGACCATGTTCTCTATCACTCTCCTTGGGAAAATTATGGTTAGATTTTTTTTTCATATCCATGTTTTCACTTCACACATATATTCTCATATGTGGAATCCTCTTGATATTTTACTTTGGGTAACCATAATGTTTTCAATTTTTCTATTTAATTTACTGTTTTAGTATTCATTTTTATGATGTGGGATTCTGTGAAAAGAACATTCAAATATTAAACCACTAATAACAAACATGAATATCGAGGGAAAAATCATTTTAAGGTGGGTAGAATTTAACACCAGATGTTTTTGTAACCATATTTTTTTCAAATAAATTAATATTCATTGAGGTAATATATTTTACTATTTTAAACATTCCTTTAATATTAATCCAACATTTCATGTGGTACATGACACAATCCTGGATTGCATTACACAGAATAAGGACTTAGCATTAGAAACATGCAACACTAAGTTTATAAGGGAATATAATAAACTAATACATTATAATACATTTACTATAATAAAGAAGAAGAATATATTATTCATATTTTAAGGAAATCCAATCCTATTTCTCTTATGAAGCCGACAAGAGATAATTTCATTGATAGCTTACAATGACGCCAGACTGAATTTTACATGTCAATTATATAATAATATAACATTATTATTTTACGTAATATGATATAACCTAGACATTAAATAATATTTTATTAAGAGTATAAACAAGATTATTGAAATTAATATTTTATATAAATAATAAATGAAATCATAGGATACTAATTAATTATAATTGTAACTAAAAAGAAAATGAAAATTAATAATAATAATAATATTTTCATGCATCTAAAATAGATTTGTCTTGTTGAAAAAAATTAATAATAATTAATGAGTTATTTTAATGATATATATATATATATTAAATAATCAATAAAATATTTTTGATATTCATTCATTAGGTTTAACTGACAGACAATATAAATTAACACAATTTCAAAAATTATGACCACAATTTATATAAAGGAAAATTTAACACCATTAAATGGAGAAATCATATTAAATAAATTTTTGACCATTTAAAAATTTTATTATGTATAAAACAATTTATAACAGAAACATAAATATATGGTAAGGTGTAATGTTGGTATTTTTCTTTGAATAATCATTTTTGAATGAATATTTTAAAATACTAAATATTATTTCAAAACTTTTATTTCATATAAATTATTTATAATGATAAATTATGTTTCATATTGGTTTTAATGTTTAACTAGATAAAATATTTATCAATTAATCCAATTTGGTTCATTGGAATCAATTTCAATTTTATATTTACTATAAATACATAACACTCATTAGAATGTTTATAATTTAAAAACTTGTAATGTCTTATCACCTTCGGGTAGATTTTTAAAATTTATTTATACCAGTTTTTTTATTTTAATTTTGAAAAATTGATTAAATTTTTTGAATCACATCCATTTTAAATTTCTAACAATACAACATTTGTTTTTTACATAAAATATTAGTGAATGTGATAAAAATTATTTAAAAATATTAATGTTAAATTAAACATAATAAGGGACTAGCCTTAAGTCGTAAAAACACCTAAAAAAATTTCCAAGAGGTATTTTCTTGAAATATTTATAATCTATATTAAATTTTCTAAAATTGATTCCATTATTTTGGCCGTTTCAACAAGAAAAACGTTTATATAATTTCATTGTCAAAATGTTCCAAGAGTGCCACCCCTCCTCCATTATAAAAAGCCACCACTTATCACACATCCTCACAACACTAAAAAACTTATTTACTTAAGATATATTCCTAAATGGATTTAAAAAATCTCTCCCATAAACCATTAATCATCCCTTTTGTATTAAATCATTACACAGAAGCCCTTTGTTATTATCAAAATGAAGTTTCTTGATTTTAAGGTAACATTTTATAATGATTTAATTTATTTCATTTGATTTTCCAATAACTATAATATTATAATTACTTAATTATATTAATAATATCTAATATATACAATGATTTTGTTATATTATCATTTTTATCTATACTTACACAAACCTCCATCTATTCGGTCAAAAATATATTGTATCTGTCTATGGAGAACTGTTTTCTCTTGAAATGATGATTATTCCTTTTTTCCTTTAAAAATTATCATACTATACATTATGAGAGACACAATTTTTATATACGATATATTTTATATTTATAATGTCTTTATACTTATTAATTTTTTTAATATTCCATATTTCTTTTCATCTTGTGTAAATACAATAATTTCATTTTAGGAAGTATGGACTACAACCCCCTCCATGTGACGGGACTCAATCCGAGCATACATGGAATATAAAAAAGTATTTTATTATTTTAAATATGTAACATAAATAAAATATATATTATAATATTATTATAAAATACACACATAATTTACTTTGAATTACTTTAGTACAAAAAATAATGGAAAGTTGTGTTTATGTTAACATTTTGCCTACCGTCTCCATGAATAGTGTGCTTCATTTATTATCTCCAAACATTATAGATTATAATATACACATATTTAATGAATATATAAAATAATTATATAATTTTTTACATTTAGTCTATGATGGAATCCTTATCGATGTAATAGAAGATGCAGATAACAGGTCAAAAATTACAAGATAATATGAGGTAATTAACAGGTGAAATAGGAAAAATATTGAATTATTGTTAACAAACGGGTAATAAAATGATATAAAAATTTGGAATATAATATTATAAAAATGGTTTTTATGTTATAATTTAGTTACATACATTAGAACACAATAGATTATGATAAAGATAACACAATAAATGTATTTTTACGATAAGGGAATTTCCTCTCTCAATTTATTATCGTGATGTACAAGCCTTATTAACCACACATATTTATTATGTGTTATAAACACTACCATTTTATATTTTTAATTATAGATATTAATGTTTTCATGATATTATACAATTCACGAAATTTTAGTTTTTTATATAAGGAGCATTATTCTATGTTCCAAGTTGAATGAGTCTATTGAAACAATCTCATCATTTATCAATATTTTTTATTACTATGCTTTAATTGATGGAATATCATCATTAATATCTCAATAACACCCATGTAATATCATCACCTCTGTTATTACATAATATATTCATTTATTAATACCATTTCACACTATTTGGTACTTATGATAACTATCATTTTTTTAATGAAAATCATGGTTGATATCTCTTTTCGAATGAAAAGATGAATTATTTATAAACCATGATTTCTTATAAATATATAGAATTTTTTTTACTTTTATCATATTATGTTAATGTAAATTTATAACCATGTTTTTCTTTTTATTGTCTTTAAAATAATATTCTTTTCATTTTCCTATCATGGATCATTTTTTATCTTTTAATGAAAAAATGAATGTTGACACATAATTACATACCACCGTTTACAACATCATTTCCATGAAGATTCCATTGTATGTTTACAATCTCAATTTAATGGAAAATTCTAATCATAATGTTATTCAATTTTTTTTTAATTTTTGTTTTATATTAAAATTGTTTTCAAAAAAGTTTTATGGTTTTCAAAGATTATTTAAATGATTTCAAAGTTATTTTTAGTAAAAACAAATTTCAAGAAGTTTTTGCATTTATGAATTATTTCAAGTGATACCAAAAATTTTATTTAAATTTTCAATGAAAAATTATTCCAATATTATGTCAATTATTTAATTATATTTTTTCAGGTTTATTTTTTAGGAAATGGTTTTCAAAATAATTTATGTTTTAATATTTAAAATTGTAATTAGGAAAGAATATTTTCGTCAATAATTGTTTTTAAAAGATATTTTCAAATTATTTCTCATATAAGATGTCGTTACTAAGTCCCTTATAGGAAAATGATTCAATTATTCCATTAATTAATATTTCTACTAATGGTTTGTTTTTTATGGTGTGGTTTTCATAAAAGACTTTTCTATTTCATGTGTAATATGCTTTTGAAACTAGATTCTTATCATGAGTAGTGATTATGAGACCTGAAAATTTTCTATATGTGATGATATGAATAAAATTTCATGATCACTATCTCATTTAATGGGTTATAATTTGATTGTTGAATATATTCTTCTGGCACTCAAATGTGTGATTTAGTTATGTCTTGAGTTGTATTTGTGTCTCCTTGAAATGCATTAGGTAATGAATGATGAATAATTAGTATATATGTTTATTAATGAATGTGAGAACATGTAAAAAATGTTATAAGGAATCTTACTACATATTTATAATCTTATTAATGGACCTATTATAATGTCTATAAGTTTATCCGTGAACCTAATTACATTTTCCCAATGTTATCAATAAACCTTGTTAAATATTCCAAATGTAATGTGCGGACCTTTTTTCATATCCATAAGTTTATATGTGAACACGATTACATGTTCTAAATGTTATGAGTGAACCTTATTATGTCTTCAGAATGAAATTTGTGGATCTATATTAATGTCCATAATTTTATGTGTGAATGTAATTTTATTTTTACAATGTTATACATGAATCTTATTTTATATTCACAATTTTATGCGTGGACCTTGTTGAATATCCAAATGGATATTTGTGATCCTTTTTATACATTCAAAATGTTTTTTTTAGACCTAGATTCAAGTCCATACGTTGATTTGGCAGTCTGATTTCTTTTCATTAAATCAATTAGTGAACATGTTTCTACGTATACATGTATACAATGTTATAAACCAATTTTCATGACACAACACCCATTTCATATACATAGGTTATGATTTCATGACATATGATCATAGTTAACTTATGATAATTTTCTAAATAACACCGAATATTTATCATGATCTCTAATATACAAGGTGTGATATTCAAATGATATGCTCATGTTACATACCCTTTATTCATGATATGATTACACATTTCATTTATCTACTCTTACATTGATTATAAACTCACCCATTTTTTATGTTTCATTTTACTTTTTTATAAATAATTGTTTTAGGTTGATGTACCAAAGGTGGATATATTTATACGTGATGTTTAATATCTTTCACTGGGAAAGAACAATTTGTTTCCATGTTTCTAAATACACTAAACTATTATGTTATGTGGGATTTAATATTTTTAATTTGTTGAATATTAATAAACGATGATATTATATACATGTATATTAAGCATGGGTCTATATACTCCCAGAATGATGAGGGTCTAATGGGGAGGAATATGGGACATATTGGTAAATCCTTTAGAAGGGAATTTGTAAATTAACCCTTTTTATGTGACATCAAAGACTACATGGTATGTAACATAATCTGCAAGAACGTGAATCATCAGTGTGGTGGTCCTATATAAAAGAGGATGGAGACTCATGGAATATTGGATGAAGAGAAATGATTACTAGCCTTTCCCTTCATTTTGGAAAAATATTTTTTCGTGGTCACATCTTTTAAAGGGAGTTGGTGCATTGTTGTATGCTTAGTCATGATGCATTGATAGATCAACTATTTATGCTTGACATTATTAAAGGGTATGGACCATGTTTTCAACTAACATTATACCACTAATTAAATACCTTCCCCCTACATCATATATCATGTTTTCTCCAAAAAACAACATATAAAACTTAAATAAACAATAGTAGATGAAAAATGACTAAAATGAATGTGTTTGGTCTGGTGTTAGTGTTATAACCTATATAGTTCTTATTGAATATATATAAGTATATTCCATCCCTAAACAACATAGATGAAAATAAAATAATACAACTAAAAATAAAATTTCTATAAGATGATGTCCACAATCATTCACTGGGGAGGAGTTATGTACATGGTATACCAAAATTGGTTAATTTTCCATTCTCATAGGTAGCTATACCATCATTCTCTGAGGTCGTTATTTAATTTTTCTATGAAACATATTTCATATAAAATAATTTTTAGATATAGAATAAAAATTTATCCTCAATTTTCCTGAATGAATAAATATAATACCTGTTGAAATTTTTTTGTTTGTATACACATCATTATTAGTTTTATTATTATATAATCACCATCTATGTCTAGGACATTCATGTCTTCATCATTAATTGTCTCAAATATCACTTATATTATAGAATTGTCTTCTATAATTCTTTTTTTCATTATATTTTAAACAATATTATATAGTATGAGGGTTGATTTTTTACATCTATAACACAATTTAATATTTGAATTTGTTCATCAATATTCATCATTGATTTGAAATATTACCATATTTTAAACACATGGAATATATATTAATTCACTTTAGGAATATTTCATGAGGTTTTAAACAAATGTTTTTACACTTGTGATATGGGGTCTTCTCTCCTACATAAGATTTATGTTTTGATCCACTCAGAGAAGACTACATTTTACATTTTTATCTTCCAGCACCATGATAACACTGAGGGTATTGAATCCTCACCATAAAATTAAAGAATAAAAAATTATCATTTTTTTAAATGTTTTTAGTGGCCATTTTTTTCGTACATAGTATTAACACACTAAATATGTTCTCCCATATATATTATGTTTTTATGATGAATATGAATTCATATTATTTAATAATTGTCAAATATTTCTCATACACCCTAACAAAATTATCTTTATTATGTTTCTATCATGACTCCCTGAATCCAATGATACCCCACCTAAGATAGAAATTAAGAAAGAGAGATATTGAACCCCCCCCCCCAGTCTTACATTCTATAGGCCCCATGGTTGTATCCAAAACCATGGGTATATAAGCTAAAAAATTATATTACATTTCCATTTTTATAGTATAGGATATGGAAAAATGATTAACAAACCCAATCAACTCTATTCACAAAATATTCCTGTAATTAAATAAAATATTCATCCCGTATGCTTGTTTCAGAATGTAACTCATACAAAAGTGAGAGTCTATAATGTATGTACCAAAATAATAGTACGAAGTTAAATATAAAATTTCCTCAACATCTGACCCAATACTACCCATCACGGTCCACAAAATCCTCCTGGAATCCTAAAAATAGTATTATATATATAGGGTGAGCATACAAGAATACTCAGTAGGAAAATACAATATAACTCATGTACAAATAAAGATTCATACTAAATCCCCCATGAGAAAACAAGAGAAACCAAAATCACCTAACAGTGTATACTCACAACACTAAAGAACACTCACTAGGTAATGCGAGTCAGGTAAATTAATGTAATAATCACATAGATATTTGGGTACCCCACACCACTTCCCATTGGATAACTACTCACCCATAGTAGTTGATTTTATAATTCAACCATAATCTTCCACAATCCCTAATTTCACAACATACCCGTACACACTCAGGTCACATACCACAACACATCTCTTCCTCAAAAATCTGGGCCACCAAACCAAATCCTCATTCTGAAGAGACTTAGGAAGCACACCCCATCTGTAGACACCATGGCCTCACAAGCACCCCAAAACCCGACCAATGAGTCTTTAATTAGAAATGAAGTGAATAGGGAGCATAGAATAGATAATGAACATATATGCATCCCCCCACTAGGCTATTGGGAAAATAAACACTCCCCTATAAAAATGGGAGGTTTTCATCATATAGTTCTCAATACGGGGGGGGGGGTGCATAGAAACCAAAAAGAACTACAAGTAAATATATAGGTATTAAACAATCCTCCCTACCTATAGGTTTTCAAAACAAACAATCATCCTTTATAAAACATATCATGCAGCCAACCGAACATGCACACATCACCTCGATCAATGGTCACATCTATACTAATAAAATGAAATCACCTAACATTTAATCACTTTGATTCTATTAATCATTTACCAGTTATTCCATCCCAACCCAAGAAATAACCGAACACAACACACTGTAGGAAACATCATAATGTAGAAACTCTTTATAAATGTGTACAGATACTATAGGAGAGATTCCCATGCAAGGTAAAACCATCCTTCATAAAATATATACATCCTAAACCATCTTCCCACTAACTCTGATCCAACAACATGAAACACTGACACCTAACTCACCAACACCTAGCGTACTCACACCTTGACCTACCAACAACCTAACACACTATAGAACATTCTATTGACACCTTTACCAACCAATTCCTCGACCTACCAAAACATAGCTAATAACATCGATTCACCGACAAATCATACCATTACAATAACTGGAATTTTAGAAAACTCTTGAACTAATATATCAATGCCTAATAGAACACTGAAAACACTAAATTTTGACAATGTAATGGGCTTAGGATTTCTAGGCTATTATCTATGATAACTATTAAACTATTCTCACCATCATGAATTCTAGACCATACCCAAATGAATGAAGGGTCTAACTAACCACCTCATAAAATACGTCTTAAGGATAAACCACCATTTATTATTTGAGAGATGGATTGAATCCTATACATCCAATAATAAATCCTCTCATATATGCTAACATAAAATTTCAAAAGATACCCCAAACATGCACCATCTATCTAGAAATATGAATTAATGAATTACCTTATTCGTGTCAAGATACTATTTTCTTTGGGCATCTCTGACTTGGCCAAATAGGTTTAATTGAATCACAATTTATGTGTCATGATTAGGAATCTAGTCTCCCACTTCTCAAATTTTATGAATATATCACCCACTAAAGATCAAGGAAGAAACCCATCTTATAGAATACATTGTTCAAGAACTACATCACAAATAAAAACACATAATCAAAACTCAATGAAACTCTGGGTATTAAGAATGTATTTCTATATTTCTCTAAAAAGTACTCTCCTCTAGGACACTGTGCCTCCACATTCCACAAACCAATGGAAAGATCCAATCACATATCACTTTATCCTAATGATCCTAGATCTCTAATTTCCACTCCACGAATAGTGAATCGTGCTTGATATAAAACACTCACAGTCAATGATATGGTAGTAATAGTGATGATACAGATGATGTATGATGATATGGAAGGAATCGTGGAATGTCCACAACAACAGTGGCAATGCCAATTGGTATGCCACCTTTCCAACTATCCAAAACACCTTGATTGGTCTGATTATCATGGGAGAAATATTACTCCCTCTAACTAAACATTACCACTAACATTGAGGAGAATCCCTCAAAAACATGTGGTCTCTATACTCAAACTCCAAGGGCCTCCACCTACAATTATCATGAAACTTTTCCAGGTTCAGATAAACCTTCATCCTCTCACATATGAGCTGGACATTCTCTTCTGAGCTATACACTTTTTCTAAACCAAGAACAGTTGTATCCCCAATTCCATCCAGTAAAATGGTGAATTACACCGTCTCTTAGACAAGGATTTAAATGTGGTTATGAAAATTTAAGAGTGATGGATAGTATTGTAAAAAAACACCACCAGGAGAACTTTCATTCCCATGATCCTGTAATCATTAGAACACATTCCCACAATATATCCTCAAATGTCAAGATGGTCCCAATTATATGATCATATGTCTATGGGTGAATGGAAATGGTGAGGAATAAATAAGCGCCAAAATCATGATGTAATTCCCACCATAATAGAGAGGTAAATATTGTGTCATTTTCTAAGAAAATGTACCTCATTACTTCATGTAAACGCACCAACTCATCCATGAACCTCTGTGCCATGTCATCCACAACGCCCGACTCCTCAATTTCCAAAAAGGGTGATGATTTTTTCATTCGATCCACTAATGCATAGATATAATAATTGTCTCTATTATCCATGCGTAGTTATATGAAAAAATACATTGTGATATCATCCCACATATACTCAGGGAAATTGATGTTATGTAACAAAAAAATGAGAACACGATGCTCAGATATAACGCCCCGACCCCAGTTACCCAGAGTTGGTGCATTATTACATAACATTGGCATGATCAAAAACTATAAAATATCGAATGACCAAATAGTTTAGTTTCTTTGGAGACATTAGATATATTTATAAGTCTTACGTTATATCATAAAATGAAAACTAAAACAACATCTTATCTCCACACTCATATCCTCTCATACTATCCATGTAGGTCATTCATAAAATACTTCTTCACATCCTGGGAAAAATAAAACATTGAAAGGGGTGAGATTAGATGCCCAGTAAGGATAACAATATAGTGAAAAGTTTCATAAATATGCATAAAACTTTAAGGCAATGTATAAATAAAACAAAATCCTTCAAAACTTGAACTTCCACATAATATGGTAGAAATAAAATGAAGTTATTACATTTACGTATTCACATGTATATTATAATAGTTGAATAATAACAAGGAATATCAATAACAACTTTCATAATTAAGGAATTCATAATGTCATTCTATTATAACCACATATTCAAGGCCTTGTGCCAAGACTAAAAATAAGATTTTTTCAAGGCCTTGTGCCAAGACACTAGTTTGTCTCATTAGACCTAACGATGCATCGAGGAGCTATAGCGGGCTCCACCCGTCACTTATTAAGCCCAATTCATTCCTCATATGAACAGGTTTAAACATAACATAATCATTCGTATTAAAACTAGCATAGGAAATATAAATACTTTCTCCATAAAACATTAATGATATTAAAATAACACATCCACAGTGAAACATATCACAAAACCTTCAATACAATATGAAAGTTTTGTATCATAATAAATCAACTTAAAATAAGCTTAAAATCCATTGAGGGATGTTGAAATTTATGAAATCAAAACTCTTTAGGAGAAATATCTCTTTTTTTGAAATAATTTAAAAGTCACATAATTATAAAATAACACATTTACTTTTAAAATATTCTTATAAGCTTGTAAGGGAAGCTTGGATGATTTTATAACAGTGTAAAATATCCTTACCCAACGTATAAGTTAAAAAACATTCTTACCTTAATTTTGTCGAAAAGTTTAAAAATGACCTTATTTGGAAAACGACGGAATGATTCCTTTATAAACATCTTATAAAAAGTAAAACAAGTGTATAAATGACTTTAAACCATATTTTTTAAAATATTAAGAATTATTTGAAATACATTTTTATGAAACATGGATGTGGATGATAATGATATCCCAGTAGATAATTACGTATAAACAACCTTTGATAATGAAGATATTTTGAAGTAAAACCTTACCTTGTACATTTCCTTGGTTGAGGGTAGGTTAACTACATGTATAATGGTGAAATAATTGTTATTAAATTATACAAGAATCATATAAATTAATATGATATCATATATAATCTTTTAATATTTGTTGTTAAAAATAACTTCTGATTATCATTGATTCTGGTGTTAATTGATTCTTTATCATTTATATGATTTGTTATGTAAGTTGTGTTTGTTATGGATAGGCTGTATCTTATTTATATACATAAATATATCAAGTCCTTAAATATTATTTTTAATTATCAAATGAGAATTAGACTTGAATTGATACAATGAGGAATTAATCTCATCACATACGTGAAGACGGTAGTCCGCACGTACGCATGAGCGACAATATAATTTTTTTGATATTAAATTAATATATAATTAGATGTTATATCATATATATAGAATCATTATCATGTTATATTTATTTTTTACATCAATTACATATCATTATCTTACCCATCCAAATAATAATGTTTTTAATAACAATTACACCACGATGTGGAGACGGTAAGTCGTATGTACACACGTATGGTGAAATGTCACTCAAGGGATGGATAGAATACTGAATATGGTTGTAAAATATTTATAATAACATCAATGTATATAGAAGATACTGTAGATATAATTTTATAATGGAAATAACAATGAAAAAAAAAGTTTAAGAAGAAAGGAACTTGAATGAGGGTAGGGAAAACATTACCTCTTCTTCAGAGTCTTCCTTTTGATTTGATCAAAAGGGCTCCATAGGTTTGCTTTATGATCAAAATAAAGCTACTTGTTTGAATTTATTGATGTTGAGGGAATATATGGATAGGGTTTGGCCGAGAAAAAAGGCATTGATGGTGTGAATTAAAGGGAAGGAGAAGTGCCCTTTTAGAAGAGGGGTGAGCGGAACCTTAGGAAAAGATAGAAATATTATTTTATAATAAATTCATATTCAGTTTATAATAGCTCTAATGTAGATTATTTAATGGTTAATGTGGTTATAGGTCGAAAACCACAAAAACCAGTAGGTTTTAGATAGGTTTGATTCCCTCTATTGACTTTATCTTTTTGATTTAACTCTTACATAAATAGTTCAACATTTACCATGTCTCTTTGTATTTATATATTATATATTCAAAAAACGTTCTATAAACTTACAAGAGACCCCCATGTGGTCCATGAATAATAAACCTACAATTATATATGTTCTTTGGATGAACCATTGATTTTTAGGACTAGAATATCAATTAATAATAAAATATTTAAAAAAAAACTCATTTATGTCAAATTTGACAATATTTAATGATTAATTTTTGTTAATGTCTTAAATTTTTTATTAATACGCAAAAAATTAATTTAAGAAATAATAAAATGACATATTAAGGAATAATGTTTTTTGAATGTCATAAATACTTTCAAATTATATTTATTTTAACATTTATAATACCAATTATTTGATTCATTCATTAATAAGAAAATTATCACATCATTATTGTGTAAAAAATAAATTTAATTATTCAATGACTAAAAATTATAAATAAAATACCATTATGTATGAAATATTTTTTTTCTTTATAATTAATATTTATAGTAAAAAATATATCATATATAACCCTATGTAAAAATTGATTTTCTAAAAGATAGATGCTTGTGTCATTTTTGTATTTACTTTTACTTAATTAATATAATGTGTCATTATCACTTACAAGTGAATCCATGGGGTCCCAAAATCTACCCAAATATTACCATGGTTGGACATGTATCATCCAATAGGCTTAGGATACGTTTTAGGGTAATTTATAATTATTATAATATTATTTTATTACCCGTATTTACCAGTTTTACCTTTTAACCATGGTAAATAAAATATTTACCGAAGTAATTATTCAAAATTCCTAAAAATTAAAGTTACCTATTTACAAAATTTGGACCTCCGGATTCTAGATATGGAATCCTTTTTTCTAAATTCAAAACACAGAAGTGGAAGTAATTAATTTAAAAAAATTCATGTTGTTAAAACAATAGGTGTGTTTTTAAGAGATAATAAGTATCAAAAGATTGGCACTAGATTTTGTCCAGTTTAAATGTGAAATTATGTCCAATGACCAACATTGGATTAAATGGTAACAATTTAATCTAATTATACTCTAAAATAACTGAAATTCATAATTGATCACTATTAATTATTTTGATTAAAAAAGTTTTTTTTTAATTAAAATTTTGTAATTTTCACTATTCATCAAAATATGAATGTTATCTGAAACGTACCAGAAATTCACCGTAAGCTAATTTCAATATTCATAATATGAAAATGAATTCCATTTTTAATGATAATATGTATAAAATTTCAAAAAGTGGGTATTACTATTCATAACTTCTAGTTTGATTCGTTGTGGTGTGTGTTAGACCTTCAAGTTGTGTACAACACACGCTACTGTATTATTAAAAGAGAAACGTACCGTGGAAGCATGGGGTGTTACATTCTCCCCTACATCAAATAATGTTTTCCTCAAAATATCTAGAATACTAATACATGAAAAGACTTGGGTGTTTCTTTGTCATATGTTCCTTGGGTTCCCATGTTGCCTCTTCCATCTTATGGTTTCTCCAAAGAACATTTACCAGATGAGTCGTCTGGTTTCTCAACACTTGTTCTCTTGTATCAAGAATCCTGGCGGGCTCTTCGCAATAAGACAAATCGGGTTTCAATTGTAATTCCTCATAGGTGAGTACATGTATTGGGTCAGGCATGTATTTTCTCAACAGTGATACGTGGAACACATCATGAACTTTGGAGAGACATGGAGACATTTTCAAAAGGTAAGATACAACTAAAATTCATTCTAGAATTTAAAAAGTTCCTATGTACATGGGACTCATTTTTTCCTTTCTTACCGAAACGTATAACACACTTCCATTGAGATGCCTTTAAGACTACATAATCTGCTACCTTAATTTCCAAATCCTTCCATCGATTTTCAGCATAGCTCGTCAACATACTTTGAGCTGCTTTGATTTTGTTTTGGATCACCTTCACCTTTTCCATCATTTCCTCCACCAGTTCGGGGCCTACATGTTTTCGTTCAACAACGTCATCCCAATAGGTTGATGTGCGACATCTCTTTCTGTATAACGCTTCATATGGTGCCATATAAATACTTGAAAGGACTATAATGTTATAGGAAAATTCTATCAGAGGAAAATATTGATCCCACATACCCTAATGAACATGTGAGAAGGATCTGAACATGTCTTCTATGGTTTGAATAGTCTGTTTTTATTTTCCATCTGTTTGAGGGTGGTAGGCAGTGCTAAAAAAATGTTCAGTATCCAAGGCCTTCGGAAAACTCTTCAGGAATCTTGAAGTAAAATGTGGATCATGATCAGAAACAATCGATAGTGGTATTCTATTAAGTCTCCCAAATTCATTAATATATAGTCTTGCTAGATGTTCAATTGTTAAATCTTCTTTTATAGCAAGAAAATGTGCTGACATGGTAAGATGATCAACAATGACCCATATTTCATCATTCATTCTAGGAGTCTTTGGTATTCCCATGACAATTTCTGTCATGATATTATCCCATTTCCACTCAGGTATGGGTAGAGGATGCACGACTCCTCCAGGTTACTGCCTTCCAATTTCACCTCTTGAAAAACCATACGTCTTGACAAAAAATCAACAATATCCCTCTTCATGTTGTCCCACAAAAAATGTTCCTTAAAATCTATATACATTTTGGCGATCCCATGGTGTATAGATAAATTCGAACTATGAGCATCATCCAACAATTCCCTTTTTAGATCAGGTATATCAGGAACACAAAGTCTCTTCCAAAATTTCAAAATATCTTCTACATTAACAAATTCTCTCAATCTCTCATCATTCACAACATTAATATTCTTTTGAAATTATTCATCATCGGTCTGAGAAATCTTAATCCTTTCTAGTAAATATGGTTTGGAATCCATTTGAAAAAGCATTGATGTTTCACCTTCAATCGTTATTCCTAAATACATCTTTACTAAATCCATGAAAATAATATCTCTTTCAACTCTCATCTTCTTCAAAACTCCATGATCCTTTCTACTCAAAGAATATTCTACCTTATTCACCTTCCTTGGGCGGTATTGTATCTTGAAATCATAATCCTTGAGTAGTTCAAGCTATCACTATTGCCTCATGTTGAGTTCTCTCTATGAGAAAATGTACTTCAAACACTTTTGATCAGTATAAATATCACATTTTTACCATATATATAATGTCTCCTTATCTTAAAAGGAAAAATTATATTAGCCAACTCATGATCATGCATAGGATATTTTTACTCATGAATTTTCAGTTTTTGGGATGCATATGCAATAACCCTCTCATTCTGCATAAGGAAACAACCAAGTCCTTTCTTCGATGAATCACTATAAATAACAAACCCATCATTCCCCAATGGTAGATTCAATATAGGATGATTGACTAATCTTCTCTTCAGTTCCTCAAAACATTCTTCACACTCTTTTTTTCCAAAAAAATTTAAACCCTTTACTTGTGAGCGTCCTTAATAGGTTATCCAATCGGGAAATGTTCTAGATGAAACGTCGATAATAACCTGCTAAACAAATAAAACTATGTACCTCAGTTATACTAATCGGTGATGGATATTATTTTATTTCCTTGGTCTTCAAAGGATCAATAGAGTTTCCTTCTTTAGAGACAATATGTCCAAGAAAATAGATCTCCTGAAGCCATAATTCACACTTGCTAAACTTCCCATATACTTCATGTCTTATAAGAGTCTTTTGGATAATGCACAAGTGATTTTCATCATCTTTGTAGATTTTGGAGTATACCAAGATATCATCCAAAAATACCACCACAAAATCATCAAGATATTCCTTGAAAACTCTATTCATTAGATCCATGAATACAGAGAGTGCATTAGTCAATCCGGAAGGCATTACCGTAAACTCAAAATGCTCGTACCTGGTTCGAAATGCTATCTTTGGAATGTCATCCTTATTCACACAGAACTGATGATATCCAGATTGAAGTTCAATATTGGAAAAGTATTGAGATCCATGATTTTGGTCAAATCAATCATCAATGTGAGGTAGAGGATACAATTTATTTATTGTTATAGCATTGATTTCCTATAGTCGATTCGTAACGTCATAGATCCATCTTTCTTCTTAACAAAATGGGCAAGGGATCCCCATAGAGAAACACTAGGGAATATAAATCCCATATTACTCAATTCCTCTAGTTGTTTCATTAGTTCAACTAATTATACAATGGCCTTTCTATAAGGGGTCTTCGATATTGTCCTTGAACCAGGAATTACATCAATGGAAAATTCAACTTCTCATTCTGGAGGATGTTTAGGTAAATATTTTGGAAACACATCTACATATTTTTCACAATAGGTACATCCTCTATTTTAACATTCCTTTACTCACCCACAGTAATTTCATTCTCTTCCTCCCTGATAATTGAATTTAGTTGAGCTACTGTGGGTGGATCTAGATAAGAATTAGTTGGTGAAAATTCTACCCAAAAGATAAGGTGTTCCTTATCATCATCATAAAAAATTGTAACCTCCTTCTTATTAAAATAAATATTCACATCATGGTCTGAAATACAATCCATACCGAGGATTATATCAAACCCATCATAGTTATGATGATGAGATCAGTAGATAAAGAACATTTATATGCTATACTGGGGACTGATTGATAATACTTTTTTGCAATGATACTTCACTTAGGAGTTTTGACTGACAACTCCCTTGTTAAATCAAATTGTAAATATCTAATTTTCATAGAAAACCGAGATGATGTGAAACAATTCAATGATCCAGAATCAAATAAATCATTTTTTAAACGTTAGGAAACCATTAAATTACCTACCCCTACATCATTCAGAGCTTCTACCTCAGTAGTAGTGATATCATAACCTTGGCATTGATCCCTTGTCCTTTTCTGAGGTATGTTCCCATGAAACAGAGTACATTCATTTTAATAATTCCCCATTTCTCTACAATTATAGCATTCCACATTGACAACAACATTCATTTCATTAAAATCATGAGCTTGGTGGCCTTTTTCACAACACTAGTGATAGACTCCCATTCCATCCAAGAAAGTACCGGGGTGTTGCTTCCCACATTTACTAGAAAATGGATAATCATCAATTCCCTTCTTCCCATTATTTTACTTCCAGAGTGGTCATCAAATCTCTTTTTTTTATTGCTTTTCATTAAAGTAATAAGACTTAGAGAATTTGTTTTCTCTTAATAGAACATGAGACAATATCTTCATATGATGAGAAAGATTGTGAGACTAATTTTCAACAGAGAAATGGTTTTAACCTAAAAAAGAAATGATAAATCTTAATCCTTGGGTTACATCTATAATATGTTTCCTGCCTCGCTAACCTTGTAATGATATCATCATACTTTGCAACATTCTCATCCTCCTTTTGTCTCAGACTCAGAAATTGCCTTTCTATATCTACACGATGGTCATGAAGTAATTATTTTTCTATGAAAAGATCATTTAAATCCATCCATTCCATATTTGATACTTCATCATCTTCCTTTGTGTTTTGAATCAATGACCACCAATGGCCAGCATCTCAAGTGAGGCAGTAAACTGCCATAATAACTTTTTCCCTTTAACTACTCCCCAAGGACTCAAATATTTTCACTAAAAAATTTATCCATTTCTCAGCTATTAATGGATTTGTAATCCTATTGAATATTGGTGATTGTTTCACCATGAAGTGATCTAACATTGATCCTCCACACTGTGGATCTATAATCTTCATACGGGTAAGGTTATTGTTCATTACCTTAGTGAGTTGTCCCAGTTTGGTGATTAGCTGATCAGCACCAGTTTCATCACCAGCTCTACTATAATTATCTTGATCAGGAGGAAAATCCCTACATAGAATGTGAGCATTGATCTGGTTTTCATTTCTTCTACTAGGTGTCATTTCTAAACAATGGTATACACTAGATTAGTTTATGAATCACAATACATAATTCCAAAATTGTATAACACATAACATGAATTGAAATGTTTATAGATATAATCCATAATCATAAAAATGTATTCATTGAGAAATTATATACACATAAACCCTTCATATTGGTTTGTAAATGAAAAGAGAATTATCCTAAGCATATCCCCAAGAGTTTCATAACCAAGAGTACAACACGAACCGTTTTCGTGCCCAAGTTCACGTTCGAGTCAAGATCAAAGCAGTGTTTTTGGGTTTTACCCCTAGGAATATATGTGCCAGAGCCGCCTCTACCTACTTGTATCCAGACATGGATTTATTTCTCAAAAAAACTCACAAAATATCTACAATACAAAAATTATCGTAAGTTCTTATATACTAATCCTCAATGTCCATCTTAGGTCTCTGTGCCCTAATCAAAGATTATCTAAATCTAGTTTCCAAGGTTTGTACAAATCTTCCTCTGATAAAAATTGTAACGCCTCTACCCTAGTTACCCAGAGTTGGTGCATTATTAAATAGAATTGTCATGATCACAAAAGATCAAATCTCAAAAGAACAATTAGTTTAGTATCCTTTGAAACACTAGATATATTTATAAGTTTTACATTACACCATAAAATGAAAACTACAACAACATCTTGTCTCCAAACTCATATCTCATCATACTATCCCTGCAGGTAATTCATAAAATACTTCTTCACATCCAGTTAAAAATAAAACATAGAAAGGGGTGAGATCAGATGCCTAGTAAGGATAACAATATAGCGGAAAATTTCATTAATAAGAATAAACATTTAAGGCAATGTATAACTGAAAGAAAAGAATTTCAAAATTGAACTTCAGCATAATATGGCAGAAATAAAATGAAGTAATTACATTTAATTATTCTCATGGATATTATACTAGTCGAATAATCTCATGCAATATCAATAACCACTTTCATAATGAAAGAATTCATAATTCCAGACTATCATAACCACATAGTCAAGGCCTTGTGTCAAGACTACAAATATGATATAGTCATGGCCTTGTGCCAAGACACTAGTTTGTCTCATGAGACCTACCGATGCATCGAGGATCTATAACAGGCTCCACCTGTCACTTATTAAGTCCAATGCATTCATCATATGAACAGGTTTAAACATAACATAAACATTCATTTTAAAACTGTCATACGAAATGTCAATACTTCATCCATAAAACATTAATGGCATAAAAATAACACATCCACAGTCAAACATATCAAAAAACCATCAATACAATATGGTTGTTTTTTATCATAATATATCAACTTCAAATAAGCTTAAAATCCATCAATGGATGTAAACATAGATGAAATCAAAACTATTTGAGATAAATACCTCTTTTTTTTGAAATCATTTAAAAGTCACATAATTATAAAATAAATTATTTACTTTGAAAATACTCTAATAATATTGTATGGGAAGCTTCCATGATTTTAAAGCGGTGTAATATAGCTGTACCCACCATATAAGTTATAAAAACATTCTTACCTTTATTTAGTCGAATAGGATAAAAAAGAACTTGTTTGGAAAACCATGGAACGATTCCTTTATAAACATCTTATAAAAAGTAAAACAAGGGTATAAATTAATTTAACCCGTAGTCTGTAAAATAGTAATAATTATTTGAAATACATTTTTATGAAACATGGATGTGGATGATAAAGAGACCCATGTAGATAATTACTTATAAATAACATCTGATAATGAAGAGATTGTAAAAAAACCTTACCTTGTACTTTTCCTCAATTGAGGGTAGGTTAAACTCTTATATAATTGTGAAATAATTCTTATTAAATTATATAAGAATAAAATACATTAATATGATATCATATATGATCTTTTAATATTTCTTTGTTAATAATATCTTTGTATTATCATTGTTTCTGGTGTTAACTGTTTCATTTTCCTTTATATGATATGTTACGTAAGCCATGTTTTTTATGGATAGGTTATATCTTATTTATATCCTAATGATATCAAGTACATAAACATTATCTTTAATCATAAAATGATAATTATACTTGAATGGATACAATGGAGAATGAATCCCACCGCGTTCATGGAGATGGTAGTCCGTATGTACGGACAGGAGACAATATCATTCTATTGATGTTAAAATAATATATAATTGGATAATATATCATATATACAGAATCATTATAATGTTATATTTATTATTTACATCAATTACACTTCATTATCATATCCATACAAATAATAATGTTTTGAATAACAATTACAGCACGACGTGGAGACGGTAAGTCGTACGTACGCACGTATGGTGACATGCCTTTCAAAGGATAGATAGAATAATTAATATGATTGTAAAATATTTAAAATAACATTGTAGTATATAAAAGATAATATAGTTATTATTTTAGAATGTAAATAAAAAGAAAGAAGGTGTTGAAGAAGAAAGGAACTTGAAAGATGGTGGTGAAAACAATCCCTCTTCTTCGGGTTCTTCTTTTTGATTTGATCAAAAGGGCCCCTTAGGTTGGATTTATGATGAAAATAAATACTATAGGATGAATTCAGGGAAGTTGAGAGAATACTTTGATAGGGTTTGGTAGAGCCAAAAGGCTTTGAAGGTGTCAATTAGATGTAAGGGGAAGTGCCCTTCTATAAGAGGGGAGAGGGGAACCATAGGAAAAGCAAGAAATATTATTTTATAATAAATTAATATTCGGTTTATAATGGCGCTAAAGTGGATTATTTAAAATTTAATGTGTTTATAGGTCCAAAACCACTCAACCAATAGGTTTTAGACAGGTTTGGGTAACTATATTAACTTTATCTTTTTTATTTATCTCTTAGTTAAATAGTTTGACATTTACTAGGTCTCTTTGTATTTTTATATTATATAGTCAATAAACATACTATAAACTACCAAAACATCCCCAAGTGGTCAATTAATAATAAAGCTATCATTATATTAGTTCTTTGTCCGAACCATTGATTTTTAGTAATATAATATCAATTAATAATATAATATTGGTTTTAAAAACTCATTTATGTCAATTTTGTCAATCTTTAATAATTTATTTTTGTTTAACTCGTAAAAACATTATAAATTCGAAAAAAATACATTAATAAATCCTAGAATGTCATATTAACCAATAAATTTTTTGGATGTCATCAAAACTTCCAAATTATATTTATTTTAACATTTATAATAGAAATTATTTGATTCATTCATTAATAAGGAAAATACTTAATCATTATTGTGTCATAAATAAATTTAACTATTAAACATTTAAAAATTATAAATTAAATAAAATTATGTAAGAAATAATTTTAGCTTCTTAATGAATATTTATAGTCGAAAATATAACATATATAACCCTATTTAAAAATTGATTTTCCAAAAGATATATGCTTATGTCATTTTTGTATTTACATTAACTTAATTAATATAAAGTGTCATTATCAATTACAAGTGGATCCATGGAGTCTCAAAATCTACCCAAAGATGCCCATGGACGGACATGTAATAAAAAATAAGGTTAAGACACATTTTAATGTAATATATTGTCGTTATAATATTATTTTTAACCCTTATTTACTGGATTTACCATTTAACCATGGTAAATAAAATATTTACCAAAATAATAATTCAGAATTTCTAAAAATAAAAGTTACCTATTCACACAATTTAGACCTCATGATTCTAAATATGGAATCCATTTTTCTAAATTCAAAACACAGATGTGCCAGTAATTAATTTAAAATTAAATCATGTTGTTAAAACAAAAAGCGTGTTTTTAAGAGATAATAACTATCAAAATATTGGTGCATGCTTATATCCAGTTTAAATTTGAAATTATGTCCAATGACCAAAATTGGGTTAATTGGTAAAACTATAATATAATTATACTCTAAAATCACTCAAATTCATAATTTATAACTAATAATTAGTTCAATTAAATAGATATTTATAAATAAAATTTAGTAATTTTCACTATTCATCAAAATATTAATGTTATCCGAAAATTACCAAAAATTCACTCTAAGCTAATTTTGATATTCAGAATCCAAAAATAAAGTTCATTTGAATGATAAAATGTACAAAATTTTAAAAGGTGGGTATTACTATTTATAACGGTTAGTTTGATTGGTTGTGGTTTGTGTTAGATCTCCAAGCTGAGTACAACAAACACTACTGTATTATTCAAAGAGAAGCATACCATTGAAGCTTGGGGTGTTACATTAGACATAACCTACCTAAACACTAAGATGTTTTCCACAAACCCTCCCACAATCCTTTTCAACCCATGTCACCATAACCACACCCTCATGTCATGATACATCTTTGAAATTCATGTTTGTATTGATAAATGTGAGTTGTAAACCACACATATAACTCCCTCATGCATCACCATGAGAATAGATAGATTTCCATAAAACAACATCTAACTCTAAAAATACTCCATCCATCCCTCAGGAGAATCACTGAGGTCAATACAATCACACTTCAAATATTCCTCTGAGCCTCCAAATTGATATTCCTAAACATGTTGAATCATAAAAGACATCACTATCATCTTAAATAGATGACCCCTACCACAATAAATTCCCACATCTATGGGAATAACAGCCAACTGCCCTATCACCATCCAAGAATCCGAAGATTCCTAAACTACCTCTCTCTTTGAATCCCTTCTCGAAGCATCAACTACATTGTTCCCCATTCCAGAGGTGTATGATATCTCGAAATCAAATTCATAAAGAATCTCCATCCACCTCTATTATTACATGTCCATATATCATTTGAAAAATATAAACCCGATGCTATTATGATTCTTGAAGAAAAAAAGTGATACCCAATGAGGTAAAGTATCCATAATGTTAGCACAACACGACCATTGGTAGATCCTTGTCATGGGCATCATATTTACAATCATGGGAATGTAACTACATAGACCCATAAGAGATCACTCCTCAATGCTACATCAACACACATACCAAGCCAAGATGGGAAGCTTTACAAAACAACATAAACATCACTCTTTCCTCTCAAAACTAGAGAATTAAATTAATGAATAACATACAATTTAGGTCGATGAATAATTTTTGACACTAAACACTCCACATAAAGTCATGGTATATCCTAGTCATAGCCATCAATGGAGATTCAACTCTAGAGAAATCATGAAAAAATATCTAGTAATATTATTCTATACTAAGAAAACTGAAATTTTCCACCACATTCTTGGGTACATCCAAAGAAACAACTTCCTCACCCTTTGAGTGGTACACTGGTACCCCCTGCTGAGACACCACATATCCGAGGATGTGGACCTCATGTTTTCGATATTTGCATTTTTACAATATCTCATTGCATGAACACCACCACGAATCCAAGAGGGGTCCACACAGAACCAGATCAAATCTTTCCCCCTTTTTCCTTACACATTGTCAAATCCATGGAACAATTACAGCCCTTATCCATCCAACACATAGGACAAGATTAACAAAAAACACATTATCTTTAATCAAACTATTCAATTAATTAATCACACCATTTCATATTAAGTAATTCAAAAACTAACTACTCATACCCATCTCATTATTCATTTTTTATCATTTAGACACCCATTTATTTTCATAATTCATCATTTTGAAATTATTATTATTTTTTAGGAATATTTTTTATTTAAATTTCAGAAGTACGAAAAAAAAGTTCAAGTAAAACAACATTACAAAAAATCATTTTTTCGGGCATGGTGTCACGACCTGCCTTAAGCAAGCTGTGGGAAGGGACATCGAATCTCCAGACCCTTCCTTCCTCACGTTGAAGGAGATATAATGACTCTCGAATCCTACCTTCAATAGGACCTGGAGTGGGGATTGTCACCATGAGTATCAAATAAAAAAAATGGTAGGCATTATTATTTTTATTTAGTTGGATCATGAGATAAAATAGTAAATCCCAAACAACACCACAACTGGGGGTAGAGGTAAAGACAAAACTAACCATTCCCATATGCATGTTCCAAATGTATGTGCTACCAAAATAAAATAAAACTCCAAAGGAAAGTACCAAAGAAAATAAAAACAACAACAACAACTTCCCCAAAGACTGTACTAGTAGGGTCAGGCATGCTCTGTGAGTTCCTCCTAGAAACCTAAAATCAGTTTTATATATATAGGTTGAGTATATCGGTGTACACAGTTTGTAAAGCAATAATCACTCGTTCACAAGTGGGGAGGCATAGTAATGCCCCATGAAAGAGGGGATATAAAAGAACCTAGAAAGGAAACCTTACACTAAACCTCACCAAGGGACACTCCCAAAATAACACAAGTCATGTATTGTAATAGAAAAACACATTGATGTTTGGATACCCCGTTCCATATTCCATCTGGTTATTAAAGACATCCAACACGTCAAAACTCTCCTACCATTCTAACTATATTCCCACTATTATCCCATACCCACACACACTTGGGCTACCAAAACCACACATCACACCCGCAAACTCCTAGACCCTAATAACCACACATAACCACTCCGGAAGACACCTAGGACATAACAACTACCACCAAGCCTGAAGACACATGGGCCTTATACCTAAGGAACTCAGGAAACCACCCGCCCGCACATACCTAGGCCAACCACCATAGCATATCCGGCCCAAAGATTCATGGGATATAATGGACTTTTGTGCATCATATCGTACCTGAAAAATCATGGTATACATTGGAAAGGGAGCCTAAAAGGAGATAATTACTAGACACTCATAGGAGTGTTAGAAAAAACACTCAACCCCACGAAATGGGGGAGCTCGGCATGAAGTGATCAACCTGGATGGGGTGTTAATAAGAACATAAAAAATAAATTATAAATATAGGTAACAAGTACGCATACCAACATAGGGGTTCCAAAACCTTACCATATATAAAAACCCTCGTTATTATTCATTCATAGGAAGCACCACAACCACAACAATGGCACAACTCATTCCTAGAAACAAATTCACCTTTAAACCCTTTATTTTTTTCCTATTTAAGTGATTCCAATTAGATAATTCCTCACTACCATGAATCTAAAATTCTTATCCACAAGACATGGATTGAAAAATAGCCATGTATCAATTTAAGAATTCACACCCGGGTTCTCTTGTACAGTCACAACGACCAAAGGGATCCCTGAGATCCCTCAATGAACTAGAACCTACCCAAGACACAACATTCGGCCCCACATTGCTTTAGGTCCACAAACAAACAACTGTAATATAGGGGATCACATCCCTATCCACATCACCTAACAAGCATCAACTGTAAACATCACCAGAATAGAGCAACAATGTTTACTAATTTGAATATTCCATTAACTTATTTCTGTCTTTCCATTAGGATAACCAGGGTGACCACACATGTATTCGTATTCATTGGGCATCCATATTATCAACCAGGTTTAGTTGATTAACTAGTTTCCATGATACATCCATTCAAACACAAAAATATTCAGAAATTATTGGTTCATTAATGTGCAATAAGGTACCACCAATGACCACAATTTTTAGTAGACATAACCCCATTCAATTCACAACATATAAGAAGAGATAAAAGTGTATAGTAACATCATCACACACACCCCTTCATTCATTAAAAACATTTATTATCTTTTTTATGTCTTGGTTTCATCTATCCTCATATAAAATATTATCATACCCACCCCTCCTGATGCACATTAAAGAGAGACAAAGGAAAAAAACCTACTTGGATGATCAATGATCAATTTTTTTCTCCTGGTACCAAAAAACAATGCATGCGCAACCTGCAGGGAAGGAACTTAGAGGGCTCCAAGAATCAGTAGGAATGGCTCTGGCATAGGTGCACCCCTAGCCGTGGGAAAGGGGACACCAAAACCACCAAGAAAAGAATTAAAACAACCACGAAGAAGAATGAAATAATTCTAGTGCGATAAAATGAGAGATCCTGATTTTACGGAATATGAAAATTTTGAGCAGATTTAAAGGAATATTGTGGTTTCACCATGGGTTTTGATGGTTACACATGATGGGATTAATTATTATATAATAATTAACATTAGAGGGGTGGCCATAATAGTTGTTCACTAAAGGATTACATTTAAAGAGATGAAAACCGATCTGTTGAGGGTCTCCCCACTTCTAAGTGATTTGAAACATTATTTATGGTGAAAAAACGGATTTGAACCACATCAAAAATGATAAAAGACTTAAAAGTGGTGTTATGGAAAAAATGGGGAAGGAAACCCCGACACCTATCTATGGCCAATTGGTGATACTGATAGGGAAACATATCGTTGGAGATGATCGGGTGATGGTGATCCCGTGAAACTAATCGGTGGAACCGATGTGGTGAAACAAATATGTGAAACTGATTAGGTGAAAATTATCTGTGAAACCAGCTTGGGGAAAAAGATCTGTGAATTAGATTGGGTGAAACCAATTTGGTGAAACTGATTAAGTGAAATAGATCTATGAGACTGATTGGGTGAAACAGATCTATGAAACTAATTGGGTGAAACCAATCTCTGAAATCGACTAGGTGAAACCGTTTGGGTGAAACCGATCTATGAAAATGATTGGGTGAAACCAATATATTAAACCAATTGGGTGAAACTGATATGTGAAACATATTGGGTGAATCCTATATGTGAATCCAATTGGGCGAAACCAATTGGGTGAAATCGATTTGTGAAACTGATCAGTGAAAATGATTAAGTGAAACCGATTGGGTGAAACCGATGGGGTGAAACCGATATGTGAAACTGATTCAATGAAACCAATCTATGAAACCGATGTGGTGAAATCTATTGGGTGAAACCTATATGTTAAACCGATTGGGTTAAACCGATCTGTGAAACTGATTGGGTGAAACATATTTGTGAAACCGATAGGGTGAAACTGATAGGGTGAAACCGATCTGAAAAACCGATTGGGTGAAACTGATCTGTGAAATTGATTTGGTGAAACCAATTTAGTGAAACCGATATGTGAAACCAATTGGTGAAAAACAACTGTGAAACTGATGACTGGAAGCTGATCTATGAGGCTAAACTATGATGTCGATCGATGAATGTGATATGTGAATTTGATCAGTGAAACTGATCTTTGAGATATATATGTGAAACTGGTCGGTGAGTCCAAGACACCCCATCACTTAGAATTTGGAAATGTAATGGACCAAGAGGGTCTGGTCCATTACATCAGATACCACACAATATTATCCTCACCCTCGAGAATACAAGAGTTACCTGAACAACCACTCCATAAGATAACTATTAGGGACAAACCACCCCAAAAAACCATATGAAACCCAATTATTATATTTTCCTGACACAAGTATCAGGGAGTTCCTTCCTCCTTGTCAAGACACTATCTTCTTTGTCAGGCACTGAATCACCCGCGCGGGTTTAATCACATCTGCGATGGTGCATCAAGATTTGGAATCAGGTTCACCCTTCCCCACATATCCAGAATTTTTATAAACATTCACAAGGTATGGAAACCAATCATCTAAAAAACCAACAAGGTCAGCATTATGTCATAGTAGGTCCCAAAAAAATAACATCAATGAAGGCTCGGAACAGAAACTCAAAATAGCATTGGGTACTGGGAGTGTATTTGAGCTTCTCGCTCCCATGTACTCTCCTCGATGCCACATTACCTCCACAACACATGAACCAATGTGATGGTTTTTCCAATAATCACATTCTCCTTTCGATATTTGATCCTCACTGGTCACTCCATGAATGTAGAATCATCCACTATATCCAAATCTCCCCATTCAATGAAATGGGAGTCATCGTGTAGATATTGAAAAATTTGGGAGACGTGGAAAACGTCGTGGATACATTCCAACTGAGGTGGAAACACTAGATAATATGCCACCCCAACAACTCTCCCCAACACATAGAAAGACCTAATTAATCTAGGTGAGAGTTTTATCCCCTTACCGAAACTTTACTACCCATGACGTGGGAAAACCATCATGAACACAAGGTCTCCAAACTCGAATTCCAAGGCACTTCTCCTACAATCGACATAGGACCTCTATTGGTCCTGGGATGCCTCCATCCTTTCACGCACAAGCTGATACTTATCCATTGTGCTCTACACTACCTCTGGGACAAGAACACCTGCCTCCCCAACCTTGGTCCAGAACATAGGAGAAGGACACTTCTTTCCGTACAAGGCTTCAAACGGTTCCATGGAAATAGTATAGTGACAACTATTATTTTAGGAAAACTCAACTAAGGGAAAATGTCATTCCCAAGATCCCCCTAAGGTCAAATCACATTCCAATAGCATATCCTTCAATGTTTGGATGGTTCGATCTGTTTTCCCATCTGTATGGGGGGTGGAAATTAGTTCTAAGATGTAGTTGGGTTCCAAAATAATGTTGTAATCACCTCCAAAATCATGAGGTAAATCATGAATCCCTATCCAATTCTAGGTACCTTGGACCTCTATGAAATTGCACCACCTCATCCACATATCTCTATGATAAGGTAACCACCACACATGACTCCTTGATCACCAGGAAGTGAGCTGATTTTGTCAACTGGTCTACCACTCCCCAGATGGAATCACAACTTTATTGATACCTAGGAAGTCATGTGATGAAATCCATCGAGATGTCATCCCACATCAACTTGGGGCATCTAAAGGCTATATCAAAACTTCTGGGATACAGTTTTTGTCCATCCTCTACTAACACACTAGGAACCTTTCCACGAACTCTACCACTGCCCATTTCACCTAGTGGCAACAAAACTATTCCAACATGCCTCATTACATCTTGGAAAGACCAGGTTGTTCTGCAATGAGTGAGTTATGGAACTCACAGATAACTCCATCACACATCTCCCCGGGATCAAACATTTCCCTCGAAAAATCATCTGATTCTGACCATCCTCCGACCACCCTTCTGGATCCTTACTTTGGTTAACCCAACCGTGCATCACTTCACTCTCTATCTCTCTCCACAGAGAATCCCCCACCTTCCGAAATAGAGAGGACTTCAATGTCATCTAAAATAAAGAACCTCTACCACTATCCACCCTTACATCCACGGTAGTGAATCCAACACCTCCATTTCCCTCCATGCATCCATTTATTCTTGAACAACATCCCTCTATGACTTCCTACTCATGGAATCGCAACAATGTTCATTTTACCTTCATTGTATGAGATCTCGAAGTTCTAGAGCTGGAGAAACATCACCCAAGTTTATTGTCTCAGGTTTAGGCCCTACTGGGTAAAAATATGACTCAAACTCTTATGATACTTGAATACCACAAACTACTAGGTAATGATTCCAAAACATCAATGTGAACACTACTGCTTCAAGATCTAGGTCATGAGTGGCATTGTTACACTCATGAGGACATACCTCCCTAGAACTATAAGACATCACTAGCAGTGCTACTTCAACACACACCCCATAACAAGTCCAGAAGTATCACAAACTACCTCATACAACACCCCTTCCTCTGGAAACCTGATAACAGGGGAGATGACCCAATTTCCTTTAGATAGATGAATGCTTTCCGACACTGCTCAGTCCAATTGAAGGCCTGGTCATTTCTAGTCAACGCATTCAAAGGAGCCGCAACTCGAGAGATGTTGGGTATGAACCTCTGATAATAGCCTACCGGACTCAGAAAACTACTAATATCCATCACATTAATGGGTGATTCCCAATAAAAAAATACTTCAACTTTTGACGGATCAACCACTAACCCTTTATGAGACACCACGTGTATAAGAAAATGTACTTCTCATGTCAAGAACCTGCACATGGAAAATTCACTATAGAGCTGGTGATGCCGAAGGATCACCAGGACCATGTTGAGGTGCTTAGTATGTTCCTCCTTTAATATTGAGTGGGTAAAAATGTTATTAATGAACACAATGATGAACCAGCCCAGAATCTCATGGAAAACAACGTTCATGAGCTCCATGACCACCTCATGTGTGTTCGTAACACAGAACGACATGAATATGAACTCAAAGTGCCAAACCATGCACCTAAAAGCAGTCTTTGGGGTATCACTGTCCTTCACCCATAACTGGTGATACCCAGAATATAGATCGATCTTAGAGAACAAATATACTCCCCTCAGTTGGTCAAAGAGATCATCTATACTCAGTATAGGGTAATAGCTCATGACTGTTACCTGATTCAATCTCATATAGTATATGTATATCCAGAGACCACCATCTACCATCTTTGAGAACATGACCGGATCACCCCATGGAGACACATTGGGTCGGAAAAAACCCTTCAGGATCATGTCATCAATCTGAATCTCTGACTCCTGCAACTCAAAAGGTTCCATCTAATAAAGAGAAATAGAAATCAGATGGGCAATGGGTTGTAAGTTTGTCCCGAACACAACATCACTTCTAGTGGGTAGAGTCACAACATGCTTAGGAAAAACGTATCGGAACTCTCTAAAAACTACCGAAACATACATAATTTCCACATCAATTAGTTCTGCTAAAAGCTCGGCCAACATAGAAAAAAGGGTTTCCACACGCCATCTACCCTCCTAACAACTCTGTTCAAAAACAAAATCCACACACTGGTTGTCCTCATTGGAGAACACGACTCTTATTCAGAAGCATTCGATAACGGAATACACCTAAAAGAGCTAGTTGATGCCTATGATGACATTGTATGGATGCATTTATAGTAGAAGGAAATCCCCACTAGACTAATGCAGACCTAACATTAGTCTGTATCCTCGAAAAACATCAAACATGCAGGTATAACCCCTAACTTGCATACTTAGAACTAGGGGCATAGAGAGTCTCTCTATGTATAGTCCCAGGGCATTGTCTATACCGGATGTAACAAAGAACTGTGAAGCTACTGAATCAAAAAAAGGAAAAATAATGAGTGCTAAACAAGATGATCGTACCTCGAACGACATCGAGCCCTACTAGAATTGCTGCCTCTATAGTGAGCCACTGCCCACACCCAGCTCATCTACCTCTCAGATCTCGACCGCCTCCCTAACCATTCATTGGTCGTGTTCCATGAAGAGAACCCTAGGGTAGGCCTCGTCCTACTATTTCTGCTCTCGAAGGATCGAGAGCTCGATGTCCTTATTGATGCTGCTGAAAGGGCCTTGTTGTAAACTACTTCTACCGAGGTGGGCACTGAACCTTCCCACCCCCACTATACTACACTCAGTTCGAGCACTGATGCTGAAGGTGCCCAAGGTTTCCACAAATGAAGAAACTCGTTCCTAGGCCCACAAGGAAAGGGAGTGGACCGAGATACTGAAACTAGAACTTTTGTGGCCTACTCCCCACTGGTCGAAACCTAGAAGGCCCAGATGATGGAGGTCTGCTACTGACGGCCAACGCCTTTGATGATCCCAACTTGCTCCCTGCTTGTGCCACACCTCCCAGCATGTGCATCCTATCCACCACTTCCACATTTATTAGGACCTCCATGTTAGTCGGTATGGTGAAGGGTGTAACAAAATACTAAAGAGAAGTTCAGAGTGCCTCCTCTAACTGTCTTGTCAAAACTCCTCATTCAAAAAATGGTCCAAAGAAAAGTGAAGGAGATCCTTGAACATGATTCCAAACTCCCTCACTGACATTATCCTCTGCTGAAGGGAGATTAGCTTCTAACTATTCTCTGTCTTCATAGTGGAAGAGAGGAATACTGCCCTAAATTTCCTCTCGAAGTTAGTCCACAATACTTCAGCCTCTATATTATCCCCACGATAGAGCATCCACCACTAACACACCGCTCCCTATATCTGGCTTACATCTAGAAGTACCCAGTACTCTTTTTGGATCTCTGATCAAGAGGAAAGGTATCACCATCTCCTCGAGTCACCTCTCTATCTCCATGTCTGAAATGATTCCCTTGTTCATTTAGAGGGTCTCCAGATGAAAGGCACAACGCGTCCTCTTATAATGGTCATCCTCCTCCTCTCGATCAGCCCTATATATATTAGAGAAATTCTCCTCCTCGGCCTCGATTTCACATACTACTCATATTTTGTCATCTGGGATCCATAGCTGCATGGTAAACAAGGAATGACTAAGCCTGAGTATTGTAGAAAATATATTTTAAATATTTCGTAAACATTGTAGTAAAAGAAAATTTAATGAATACCTTGAAAACTAAAGAACACAAGTCATTAGGATTCATGTACCTTTCCTAGAGTCTCTACCCTATGATCAGTGTAGCCTCACTTGGTCGTTTGGTAGGTGATGATTCTGTGCATCAGATCATGGGGGCCCTAAAATCTCATTTCCTAGATTGTCTTCCCTAGCCTATTTCGCACACCACAATTTCCTAACACTATTGCCTTACGATCCCATGTAATACTCACTATGACCAACCCCGAGCTCTATCATATCTACAAAACTCCTCAAATACCATTCTGTCATGACCTGCCTTCACCAAGATGAGGGAAGGGACAGTGGATTTCCATACCCTTCCTTCCACATGTTGAAGGGGAGATAATGACCCCTGAATCCAACCTTCAATTGGTCATGGAGTGGAGACATGCTCCATGGGTATAGAATCACACAAAAAATGGAAGGCATTATCCTTTTTAATTAGTAGTATCAAGTGATTAGATAGTAAATCCCAAACTACACCAAAAATGGGTGTAGAGGTAAAGAGAAAACAAACCATCCTCATATGTATGTTCCAAAAATTAAGTGCTACAAATGTACAAGAAAACTCCAAAGGAAATTACCAAAGAAAATAAAAACAGCAACTGCAACTACCCCAAAGTCCGAACTAGTAGGGTCTGGAATATTCCTCAATGTCCTCTTGGAAACCTAAAATCAGTTTTATATACATATGGTGAGTACATAAGAATACTCAGTATGGAAAAACAAAATCTCTCGTGAAATGTGGGGAGGCATACAAATGCGCCATGAAAAAATGAGATATCAAATCACCTAGAAAGAAAATTATCCACCCCATCCCCACCGAGGAACAATCCCCAAATAAAGAAAGTCATGTAAAGTAATAGTAAAACACGTCGATGTTTGCATACCCCATGCCACATTACCTATGGTTATTGAAGACATCCTATGTGTCAAACCTCTCCCTCCATTCTCACTGCAGTCCAAATGACATCCCTCGCCCACACACACCTAGGATACCACAACCACACATCCCTCCTACACACACCTCGCCAGAACAACCACATGTAACCACACCAGTAGACACCTCGGCCAGAACAACTACCACCACACCCGAAGACACCTGGGGCTCATCTCGAAGGCACTTGGGAAACCACATGCCTGCACACACCTAGGAAAACCACCGCAGCATGCCCTAACAGATGAATCATGGGCTATAATGGACTTCAGGCCATCACAGCCTGCACTAAGAATCATGGGATACTCAGGACGGAGATCAGAAAGGGATATAATGACTAGCCACTCACTTGAGTGATGGGAAAAACACCCCCATGAAATGAGGGTGTTCGACATGAAGTGATCAACTTGGATGGAGAAAAAATAAGAACATAAATAATAAATTATACATATAGGTAAAAAGAACTCATCCCATACTAGGGGTTCAATAACCATCCCATATACAAACACCCTCATTACTATTCATTCATATGATGCACCACAACCACAACCATGTCACATCTCATTCCTTGAAAACAATTCCCCTTTGAACTAATTCTTGTTTCCCTATTCAAGTGATTCTAATTAAATAATTCTTCACTACCGGGAAAATAAAAGGTATATACACAATACAAGGAAGGAAAAACAGTCAAGTAGCAATTTAAGCATTCACACCTAGTTCTCTTATAACATCAAATTTACCAAAGGGATCCATGAGATCCCTCAATGTACGAGAACCAAACCAAGCCCCAACATACAGCCCCACATAGCATTAGGTCCACAAACCAACAACTGCACAATTGGTGATTCCATCCCCATCCATGTCCCCCCACAAGAATAATTTCTAAACATCCCTAGAATAGAGCAAGAATGTTTTCAAATTTAAATATGTCATTAATTTAATTTCGTCTTTACTTTTGTTTAACTGGGGTGAACACACAAGGATTATTATTAAATTGGAATCCATCTAATCAAATGATTTTACATGATTAATCGGTTTCCATTTTATATCCATCCAGTCACATAAATATCCAAAAAACAGAGGTTCATTAGTGCAAATGAATGGATCACCAACAGTCACATTTTTTAGTGGATATAATCTCATTCAATTAAATATATATAAGGACAGATAAAAGAGTACATTAGCATCATCAAGCACAACCCTTCATTCTTTAAATATATTATTTATCTTCATTAAAGTTTGTATTTATCCATAAATATAGAAAAAATTATAATACCCACCCTGTATAATGAAAAACAATGAGAGATGAATAAAAACCCTACTTGGATGATCAAAGATTGATGTTTTTCTCCTGGAGCCAACAACTGGGGATGTGTGACTTGCAGGGGAGGAACTCAGAGGACTCGAAGATTTGTAGGAAAGGCTCTGGCACTGGAACACCTCTAGCCTCAGGAATAGGGACACCAAAAACACCAAGGAAAGAAGGAAACCATCCATGAAGAAGATGAATTTAATATAGTGTGATAAAAAGGTGAGATCGTATAGTTACGGAATATGGAAAATCATGAGCATCATTGTAGGCGGAACATGGTTTCACCATGTGGTTTGATGGTTACACATGATGGGATTAATTATTATTTAATAATTCACATAGGAGGGGTGGCCATAATAGTTGTTCGCTGAAGGATTTCATTTAAAGAGAGGAAAACAGGATTGTTGAGGGTCTCCCCACTCCTAAGGGATTTAAAATGATTTTTTATGGAACTACAATGATATTGAACCACTTTAAAAATTATAAAAAACATAAAAGTGTTGTCATAGGAAAAAATGGGGAAGGAAACCCTGACACCCTTATGTGACTGATTGGTGAGATTAGTAGGTGAAACCGATCGGTGGAGCGGATCAGGTGAAGATGATCCTATGAAACTAATCGGTGGAACCGATGGGGTGAACCCAATATGTGAAAATAATTGGGTGAAACTAGTATGTGTAACTGATTGTGTGAAACTGATCTCAGAAACTGATTGGGTGAAATAGATTGGGTGAAACCAATTGGGTGAAACCGATTAGGTGAAACAGATTGTGTGAAACCGATCTATGACACCGATTGGGTGAAACTGATCTCTGAAACCGGTTGGGTGAAAATGATCTGTGAAATCGATTGGGTAAAAGAGATCTATGAAACTGACAGGGTGAAACAGATCTGTGAAACTGATTGGGTGAAACTAATCCGTGAAGCATATTTGGTGAAACTGATATGTGAAATCAATGGGTTGAAACTGATAAGTGAAACCGATTGGGTGAAACCGATCTCTGAAATCGATTGGGTGAAACCAATATGTGAAACTGATTAGGTGAAACTGATTGGGTGAAACCAATTTGTGATACCGATAATGTGAAACCAGTCCGTGAAACCAATTGGGTGAAACCGATTGGGTGAAACTGATATGTGATACCAATCGGGTGAAACCAATCTGTGAACCTGATGGGGTGAAACCGATATGTGAAACCAATCGGGTGAAACCAATTTGTGAAACCATTTAGGTGAAACATATTTGGTGAAACCAATTCAGTGAAACCAATTGGGTGAAATGGATCTATGAATCCAATTGGGTGAAACTGACTGGGTATAACCGATTTGTGCAATCGATTTCGTGAAACCGATCTGTGAAACTAATCATGTGAAGCTGATCATTAAAGCTAATTAGTGAAGCAGATCAGTGATGCTGATCTATGAACCTGATCAATGAAACTAATAGGTGTGATAGATTTGTGGAACTGATCGGTGTGTCTAGGACATCCCAACACGTAGAATTTGGTAATGTAATGGACCAGGAGGGTCTAGGCCATTGCACATTCCTACAATGATTCAGGCCCTGAAATAATCTGGAATGCCAAGAATGATACATGATGACTCAACCATCATGTAATTTGGGGTCTCTATTCAATCTCCGAAAATCTAAAAAATAATAATGACATCACACAACTAGTATGTCACCCATGGTGATTTAATATTCAGCTATAACAGAATACATAAATAACAACAATAAAACCTTGTGTAATTTGTTTTTCTTCCATATATGAGAGATCTACACCACTTTAAGATCTCATAACCAAGACACTACTCTTCCTTGTATCATGTGAACGTTTCCAAAACAGTAAGAAAAAAGTATAAGAAGCAAAAACTGGTCCTCTAATATAACTTTGTAGAATCCAAGCCTGTGTGCCACACAATAGTTTCTAGATCAGGTCAGTCACATGACCTCAGGTTCGTGTCACTATACACCAGGGGCCTCTGAATAGTAGTTATAGTATGGTAAGTAATTCACGTGGATGATATACCCACTGTTATAATATTTAAACAACAACAAAAATAAATAATAAAATTTTTATGTATATGAAAAATGAACAATACCAATGTCATGAGAATAACAAAAATAGGAAATAAAGTACATAACTATAATAGGAAACATGCCATGCCAACGTGAGTGTTAAAATGCATAGTTGGAATATAAATAAATAAAGGAATTTTATGAATGTCCCAAACAATGTATGGTTACCTCATCAGGGCTCCGTCCCCAATCAGCCATCTAATCTAATTCCTTTTTCGATAATTAGACCTATTGTAATAAAGTTTTTTCGGGTACCAACCAAGTATCCCGAATACGGTTTGGGTACAACTCTGTAGGCCGCCACCATTACTGCCTAAAATAAATAAAATCAATAGAAGATGTATTTAGTTGTATAAAAAATTGGTTACAATGAATAATTAAACATATTATCACGTTAATTAATATTCATTATTCAAACCCAAAATTGAATGATCATGTTACCATTCTTATTTTCCATCCATTTGAATGATTGTGTTCTTATTCTATAACTCCCACACACATGAATGTACATGTTACCATTCCATAATCAGAATTCCATGAATTTCCATGTTACAATTCCAAACTCATGCACCAATAATTATCCATGTTACCATTCCATACTAACACACTCATGAATGTTCATTTTACCATTCCATTCTATGGAACCCATTAATGTCCATGTTACCATTCCATACTCACCCACCCATGAAAGTTGATGTTACCATTCCATACTCACACACAAATGAATTTCCATGTTCCCATTCCATACTCACGAACCCATGAATGTCCATGTTACCATTCCGTACACACGCAACCATGAAAGTCCAAGTTCGCATTCTTAATAGTTGGTTAAATGAGAATGTTACCATTGACAACTTCACAACACATAATTCATCATTTACACCAATCACTGGTATCTCATTTGTCAGGGTTAATAAATTAGTATACACATTATCACATATATCACATCATCACATAGAGAAAGATAAATCAACATTAAACCCCTTTTTAACACCTCTGAATTTCATAGTACATTATCTCTTTAAAGTAATTTGTTTGCTATTGGTACATGCAACATCGAGTTAGAGGGCACCACGACTTACTAAACTAGTCTATAAAAAAGAAGTTATGTGTAGTATTAAATACATGTTTAATTTTATATACTCCATATAATTTTATAATCCATATTATGTGTTTCATCGACATAATATAAGAAGAAATTAAAAATTTTCAGTTAAATGACGTATTTTTAAAAAAATGTAATTTTACAACCTTTTACAGATGAACCCCTTTAAAATTTAATAGATGACACTTTAATATATTCAATTCAATTTAATGAAATTATATTATTCTATAGAATGTTAAAATAAAAATTTAGTTTGGATATTGTTTTCGTACTTTTCTGATAACTTTCATATTTTGATGAATAGTGAAAAATACCAAAAATTTAATTGAAGACAACTCTTTTTATAAATATAATTTATAGAGTTACATTACAAATTTTAGTGGTTTTAAATTATATTTATATTATAATTTTATCATTTAATATAATTTAATTCATTGGAAGTAAATTCAAATTTAAAATATACAAAAACACATTTCCATCTTTTGATAGTTTTTACATATTTAAAACCCGCTTCATGATTTTTAACAACGGGAAATAATTTAAATTAATTATTGAAAATCATATTTTTTTAAATTTTGTAATATATAAAAAAAAATGGATTTGGAAAATCCAAATTATTTTACGGTGACGTTTTTTGTATTTTTTTGAAAACATTTAACTTTTGATGAATAATGAAAAACATTGTGTTACTGTTTACTACCGAATTTTATTTCAATAATTATTATTTTTATTTAAAATTTTATTAAAGTCAAAATAGATACATTATACTTACATTATTTCAATTTAAATCAGTAGAGTTATTTTATTATATGATTACATGTTTAAAATTTATTGAATTTGTTAACATCATTTACCCACCTTCCAGGCACATTTACAAATTTGCAAAAAATGTAATTTTACCACATCTGTGAATTGAATTTCATAAATCTCAGAGACACAAATGACCACAATAATGTACATTCATGTTCAACAGGATGAAAATATTTTTTCTTGAATAGTTACTTTTGAATATTAATTACCACCGTTAAATGTAAATAGGGTAATTAAATGTAAAATGATATTATAATTAACCTAACACATGTCCTAATTCTATTGGATAAGTGTTTTTAGACCAAAATAAACCTTAGAATAAATTAAAATCCTTTTTCTTCACTTGTATTAGTTTAGGACATTTATTATTATTTTATTTAAAAAGATGTAAAAATGTTAAAATCAAAGTCTAATAAATAAACCATTTTTAATATAGGGTTATACATAATATAAATTAGACTATAAACATTAATTTTAAATCTAGAAATATTTCATATGTAATGGTATTTGATTTATAAATTTTAGACATTATGTAATTTAATTTAATTATGACACAATGATGAACCAGTAATTACCACTTTATTGAAAAATTAAAATAATTGATATTATTAATATTAGAATAATTGAAAATTGTGACTTTTGATGTATTACACGAATTTTATAGGTTAATATGACATGTTAGGGTTGACAAAATAATTTTTTCCATGTGATTAAATTTTGATGACTTTCACAAAAACAAAATACTAAATAGTGTCAAAATTGACATAAATGAGTTTTTAAAACAAATGCTATATTATTAATTGATATAATATTAAATTTTTTTTTTGGCCAAATGAAATAGAAAAGGTTATATATATCAATAATGAAACACTAGGGGTTCTCTTAGATTTACATAGTAAATTTACTAACCATTTATTATAATAATACAAATATACATGGTAAAAGTTAAACAATTTGATGAAGAGTTCAATAAAAAAGAAATGGTTAATATGGTGACCTAAACATTTATAAAACCTATTGGTTGAGAGTATTTCGACCCATCCCCACATTATCCTCACAATTAATTCTTTTTGAATCCATGTTAACTAAATATGAATGTATAATAAAATCATATTTCAATCTTGTCCTAAAGTGACCCTCACCTCTCTTATAAATGGGTGCTTCCATTTCTCACAAAATCACACATCAAAATACATTTGGTATCAACCCTTCTCAAATACACTATAAAATTACTTCACTTGAACTAAGAGGCCTTACTTTTATCAGAATCCATCCTAAGGAGCCCTCTTGATCAAATAAAAAAGAAGCACCTTAAGAAGATGTAATAATTTCACCACCACTTTAAAAGATATTTTCTTCTTCCACTACATCTTTCTTTGTTGTTTCCATACAAAAATAGTAACTCCATTACATTATACAAACTATGATGTTATTTAAAATATTTTACAACCATATTCAGTATTCTACCCATCTTATGAATTACAAAGTCATCATATGTGAGTATTTATGACTTATCGTCTCCACGTCGTGGTGTAGTTTGTTATTCCACACTTATTTATCTTTATGGGTATAATAATGAGTATAATTGATGTAAATAATAAATATAACATGAAAATAATACATTATATATAATATAAAATCAAATTACATACTATTTAACCATTAATAGAATGATATTTTCCCTCTTGAATACGTACGACTTACCGTCTCCAGAAAGCAATGAGATTCATTTTCACTATCACCATTCAAGGATGATTATAAAAATATATATTATTAATAAGTATGTAATATATTACATAATAATGTTACATGATATATATATATATATACAAATATCTTATTCTCTTACTTCTACTCAATATGATATGAAAACGGAAACATCGTTTATGCGTACATATGGCATACCGTCACCATAAACGGTGTTTTCCGTTTCATATATCAATATATTATACATATTTATATTCTGAATATATATGATACATAAATAATTTTTTATATTCTGGAAACAATTAAATCGTGATATATATGATACGATCAAGAAAAAAAGTAAAAACACGTACAATGGAGAAAGCGATTATTACCCATAATATTATTTTAATACAGAAAATATAATTAAACGGGTAGTATAAAGGAATAAATAAATAATGTATTATATAATAAATAGAATTATTATTTTGGTATAATTTAATAACATACTATGGTCATTATATAGGAGGTTAAACTTACTCTCGACCAAATAAAAGTACAAGGTTAGGGTTAATTCCTCAATCTCATTATTATCCGAGATTATTTATCTGTATGTATCTACTAGGACATATTTATCATCTATGATAGTTTTTCATTAAAAAAATTAATATAAAATATTTTATGTTTTTTATGGAAGTGAATATTTAATTAGTTTAACATTTTAAATTTTTTTAATGATTTATTTTTTTAAATCATTTTATTAATGTCCATGTTTCCAAAATGATTTTAAGGATTTATATACATACACATGATTGTTTGAATGTTTTATGTTCATTGAAAAGTTTCAATGACCTATAGGAAATATTGATTCAAAAATCTATTTTAAATTACAACCTTTATAAATTCTGTGACTTTTAAATGATTTCTTGAAAATGGGTATTTCTCTCAATGAGTTTTATTGAATATTTTCAACTATTTCAAAATCCTTTATTGGACATAATTGTTGATTATGGTGGATTAACTATAATACAGTCTTATATATTGTATTGATTCATTTATGAAATGTTTGAATGATGATGTGATATTTTTTTAACATTCATGGTTTATGGTTAAAGTATTAACATTTGGTATTCTAGTTTTAATATGAATGTCTGTGTTTTGTTTCAACCGTTCCCTATGACGAATGCATTGGACTTATTAATTGAAGGGTAGAGCCATCTCTAGCTCCCCTAGGCATTTTTATGTCTCATGAGACAAACCACTGTCTTAGTAAAAGGTCTTGAAAAAATCATATTGGTAGTATTGGGACAATGCCTTGACTACGCGGTTATGATATCCATAATTATGCATTCCACTATTATGAAATTGCCCATTGATATTACATGTTATTACTCAACTAGTATAATACACCTATGAATAAGTAAATTGAGATATTTGGTTTATCTTTTCCATATTATGCAGAAGATTATGTTTAAAATCCTTGTGTTTTAGTCTTATACATTGCCTTAAATTTTTATTCTTATTTATGATAGTTTCTGATATATTTTTAACCTTACTGAGCATCTAAGCTCACACCTTTCTTATGTTTAATTTTTTCCAGTATACAAAGAAGTGTGCTATGATTGATATGCAGTGTTAATATAGGGAACTAATGGCATTCTCGAGTGATTATTTATGTTGTCTTTTATTATAGAAATTGTATTGTAACATTCATATAAGTAATCTATTTTCCAAGACTGCTAAACTGATCAGTCCTTCATGACATTATTCCTTGTAATCACTCCAATGTAACAAAATAATGCACCTACTCTGGGTAATTGGGGTCATGGGGTTACAGTTGGTATCAGAGGAAGTTTAGTAAATACCATGGAAAATAGATTTGAAAAAACATTGATTAGATAACATTACCCTAACATTGACTTTGAGGATTCGTATAGAGTAACTTACTATAAATTTGGTAATTTAGATATATTGGAAATTTTTTAAGAAATATATCCCTGTATGGATACGAGCAGGTAGAGGTGGCTCTAGAATAGATTTATTAAGGAGTGAAAACACCAACAATGAGTTTGGGCTTGACCAAGGGTATCCTGGAACACGATAACGTGACTTGATACACTATTGATTAGGACACTCTCGAGGGATATGCTTTGGGTAATTCACATTTTCATTACAAAACATTATGCCAAATTTAACAGTAAATACCTCCCCACTGAAAAGTTTTTTTATGATTATATATGACATGCATAAACTATTTAAATTTTGTTATTCATATTACATTTTTGGAATTATTCATTGTGATTCATAAACTAACCTAGTTTATTATATTAATTAGAAATGGTTCCCAATAAAAGGAATTAGAACTCCAGTAATACACATTTTTCAATGAATATTAAGGATCATATCATTCATGGTATTAAGACATCATTTAAAAGGGAAATAGTCTCCTATTATTTCTGAACATATGATGAAATAGTATCATGTGTTAATAAGAAAAGTAAATAATTCTATTATTACTATTTATTGGAAGGGAATCCAGAGAAGAAAATAATGGTTGAGAGAAAGATGGATAAAGGGGATAAGGGAATGAAAGATTTTCCCATTTTTGATAATGGTGGAAAGAATCACCTTGGTAAATCCTTGAAGAGAATGACAGTTTGTTACAAGTGAGGATAAAAAAGACACCAAGTACATGATTTCAAGGTTATGAAAAAGTTTTCAAATGTACATAACTTCATCTACAAGGAGTTTATACAATACATGAAGAAATTTCCCAATCATTAGAGTATTACAAAAATGATGTTTTTGGATAATAATAATGTTCTGATACTACTGTAGATGAAGAGGAATGACTAGTGTTCTAATATAGATATTAAAGAATTGTTCATTTTCATGTTGTGTCAATGATATACTGGTATTTAGAATTAGAAAAATATAAGGATTGTACTACATTACTATTTCATTAAGGATTTCAGATTGCGTGGTACCAAGAAAAGTGACTCAATAAAAAGTTAAACATTTTGGAAAATTCATTGCTGAAGGAAAGTTAAACTTTAATATGGTCTTAATACTGAAGAATTGAATTTGGAATAAGAGGTGATTGTTTTCAAAAAATTAATCTAGATATTATTTAATACCTTGGAACTAATTAACAGTTTGTTTATTCCATCATTGATGGATATTACAACATTTTTGAATTTCTGAGTTATATCCAGTAATATATGTTTTATAGAAGGAATAAAGAAGTAAATACTTATTCAAATATAGATTTCTGGTAATTTTTTTTATAACGACATTTTAAGAGAATGCACGATGAAGGTATTCACATGTATATTATCTGACCTTCTATATAAATTTTAGGTTCTGTGTTCAAATAGAAGTATTGTGGATAATTCTAAAGGGTAATATATTATGTTTCACTTTGGATACTATTTTTAATGTTAAATCATTTTTATGACTATTTTAGGATTTTTATAAATAGGACAACCCAGAGGTCAGGCGACAACTCGGCGTGTCCGGCAAGGCTGTGAGACTTGAACCCTCAACCGAAGTGCGATAATGGTACATCAACTACCACTATCCTACGTGATGTCATGGATTTTATTATATAGTTTTATTAATGTTATTACATAGTAATTATAAATTTTTCTTATCCCTGTGTTCTCTGGATAAATAAAATAATTTTGGGTTCTATCGACTTTTGGGAGTGAAATATGATTTTGTGCTAGAAATTAGTTAAAATATATAACTCTACGTGTCAAGTATTTTTTTTATTCTATGAATAAAAAAAATAATTAATCATTAAGAAATGAATATAAACCAAATATTTTTTATCCTAATACCTTATGTTTTGATGAAGCAATAACATTTTATGTCATCATAGATTTATGGACTTGAGGCCCTAAATTTTCTATTTATTGTTCACTTGTTTATGACTGATGACCACAATAATGTCCTATAAATATTTAAATTATTCATCTAATTATATTTTTCAAATTTATATTAATGTTATATTATTCTAAATACTAATTTGGTGGTGCATTTTTAATTTCCATTTCCACCTTATTAAGAATAAATTTTATTAACCCTACTTCTGATATGGCTTTTCCACAAAGGTATTTCTTATTTTTAACATTTTATTTTCAAATAACAATTTCAAATTACGAGGAATCAATTTATTGAATTATAGGAGAATGTAATACCCCAGTATTTCATTTTACATTATCTCATTAAATTAATTCAAAAAATTGCGCTACACAAAACACCGAGTTCGAGCACACCAAGACTTACTAAACTAGTCGTTAAAAAATATATTATGAATTGTATTAACTACATTTTGAATTTTATATACTCTATATAATTTTATAATTCATATTATGTGTTTCTTAGACATAATATAAGAACAAAATCAATTTTTTAGATAAAAGATGTTTTTTTAAAAAAATTGTAATTTTACTGCTTTTTAATGGAGTGACCTTTTAAAATAAAATATTTGATACTTTTATATATTAAATTTAATGAAATTAAGTTATTATTCATAATTAGAATGTAAAATTTTAGATTGGATAAATTTTTCGTTCTTTTTCCGATAACATTCATATTTTTAGGATTAGTGAAAGATACTAAATTTTAGTTGAAGACATCCTTCTTAATAGAAATAATTTATAGTGTTAAATTATAAATTTTAGTGGTTTTAATGTATTTTTATATTATTATTTTTTCATTTTATATAATTTGGTCCATTGGATCAAAATTCACATTTAAATTTTACATAAACACATGCCAATCTTTTGATAGTTTTTACTTCTTAAAAACCCGATTTCTGGATTTGATAAACAAAAATAATTTTAAATTAATTAATGAAACTCATATGTTTTTAATTTCATAAAATATATATCATTTTTTGATTTGGAATATAAAAATTATCATAGGGTGAATATTTTGTATTTTTCTGAAAACTTCCAATTTTTTATGAATGGTGAAACACACTCCATTGTTGTTTAAAACCAATTTTTATTTAAATATTAATTATTATAATTCAAATTTATTTTAAAGTTAAAATAGACCCATAATAATTATATTAGTTCAATTTAATTCATATTGTTTTTTTATAATAAGATTACATGTATAATTTTTTTTTGAATTTTTAACATCTTTTACCCACCTTCTAGTCACATTTATAAATTTGCATAAAATGAAATTTTACCGATTCTGTGAATTGAATTTAAAAAATCAGAGAGACATGGTTGACATAAATGTGTATAATGTGGATCAATATGATGAAAGCTGTTTTTTGGTAAATAGTAACTTATGAATTTTATTTTACCACAGTTAAAACTAAATAGGGTAATTAAAGGTAAAAATGATATTATAATTATCCTAAAAAATGTCATAACTCTATTGTATAAGTTTTTTCAACCAGAATCAACATTATCAATAAAATATGGTCATTTGAGTGTACTTGTATTAGAATAATACATTTATAATTATTTTATTTAAAGAAGAGTTAAAATTTTTAAATTCTAAGTCTAATAACTTTAACATTTTTAATATAGGGTTATACATTAAATAAAATCGAATATAAATATTCATTATAAATATAATTTTTTATATAATGGCATTTTATTTTTTATCTTTGGACATTATGTAATTAAATTTATTTATGACAAAATGATGATTTAGTAATTACCTTATTATTGAAATTTTAAAATAAATAATATTATAAATATTAAAATAATTGTAAATTTAGAATTTTTTATGTATTGTACAAATTTTATAGGTTTATTTTACATTTTAGGGTTTATTAAATATTTTTTTTTATGTTATACTGTTTTTATGACTTTCACAAAAACCAAATATTAAATAGGGTCAAAATCGACATAAATGAGTTTTTAAAACATATAATATATTATTAATTAATATAATATTTTTAAATATCTATGGTTTGGCCACATGACATAGATAATGTTATATATATCAATAATGAACCAGTAGGGTTTTCCAGGGCTTTTTATAGTATGTCTATTAACCCTTAAATATAAAAATATATGGTAAATTTAAACAATTTAACTATGAGTTAAATCTAAAAGATAAGGTTAATATGCTGACCTCAACCTGCCTAAATGCTATTGGTGGAGATTTATTTGACCCAAACCCACATTATCCTTGAAATAAATCATTTTAAATCTATTATAAACTGAATATTATTATATAATAAAATAATATTTCATGTTTTTCCAAATGTGACCCCCACCTCTGTAACGAGCTGAGCTCAGTTACCCAGAGTCGGTGCATTATTGCGTAACATTGGCATGATCACAAAAGATCAAGTCTTGAATGACCGATTAGTATAGTAGCCTTAGAAAAACTAGATACATTTATAAATGTTACATTCCATCATAAAGTAACACCAAACTACATCAACTTCTTGTCTTCATATCCCCTCAAACTATCCCTGCAGGTCATTCATAAAATACTTTATCACATCCTGGAAAAATTAAAACATTGAAAGGGGTGAGCTCATATGCTTAGTAAGGATAACAATATAGCAGAAGCTTTCATAAATAAACAAAAACATTTAAGGCAATGTATAACTAAAACAAAATACTTTTAAACTTTAACTTCAACATAATATGTCAAAATTAAATAGAGATAATGCCATTTACTTATTCACATGGATATTCTACTAGTCGAATAATCACATGTTATATCAATAACCACTTTCATAATGATGGAATGCATAATTCCAGACTATCATAACCACGTAGCCAAGGAATCGTTCCAAGACTAAAAATAATATTTAGTCAGGGCCTCGTGCCAACACTGTAGATTGTCTCATGAGACCTACCGATGCATTGAGGAGCTAAAGAGAGCTCTACCCGTCACTTAATAAGTCCAATGTATTCCTCGTATGGACATGTTTAAACATATCATAAACCATAACATAATCGTATCACATAAAGCATGCATAAAGGAAACATAACATTTCCACATTTCAATCACAAGATATCAATACAACACATAGATATAATAAAAAAATTGTCAAAAGAATTTTCAATACCAAAATGAAAGAAAAGTAACACATGTTATTTATTTTTCATTTAAAAAAAGTTATGGATTATAGAGGAAGCCCAAACCCAAATAATAGTCACGACGGCAGAGAAGTCATTGTAACCACATACGTATGAAAAAAAACATTACTTTTGTCATTTAGTAAAAATGCTTCTTATAAAATGATTCCTTTTGAATAAAAGTAAAAGTCTAAGGGGTTTATACACCATATAAAGGAAAGTTTTGTATAAAACCAAATATGCCTCAATGAAAGAAGATTGAGACGATGTCCCTTACAAAGATCATTTCTTTAAATAAAATAGATCTGATATGTGTATTAACTATACATACACATAAAGAAAGTACAAATACAAGATAGGACATAATAATATCATGACATAATTTGAAAGTAAGTGATTAACCCAATGAATGGAAATTGTGTTAAGAAGTTCCCTTACCTCGTGTCCAACATGACTCGACCGTTCTTTATCCTCCTGAATAACAAACTAGAGTTAATTTATAATTTCCTAAGAACCTTTCTCAATTTAATTATTCCTTTTATATCACTTATTACCAAGTTATAACATTATGTAATTAATTATATTAATAACAGTCATTTTGTCGATCTTTGTTACTTGAGTAAAAAATAAACGTCTTATAATTTCAAGTTGTTAATGTGGTAAAATATACATTATATCCAGAATTGTATTCATGATGTAGATATATTATATATAATATATATCCAGTATATTCATTCATTCATAAAATTACTTATCATTTAGAGGTAAGAAATGAAATGCACCGTTCATGGAGACGGTAAGCTGTACGTACGCATGAACGCTACTTTCATTTCTATTTCGTATTTAATGGAATGAAATCATAATGATATAAAAGTGTATTGTAATTCCACTATAATATCATATATAATATCATTTACTCCATCCTTTATATGTCCCACATATAGCATTAATTATTCAAATCACTTTGAGGGGGCGGTAGTCCGCACTTCCTAAAATGAAATTATCGCATTTACCCATAATGGAAATCATAATGCTATGCCATAAATGAAAAATACAGAAGCATAATGAAAACATAAAAATTATATATATCATATATAAATATAGTGACATCTTAATGGCCACCATTATAGGTGTTAAAAAATTATTAAACAATCATCGTTTCGGGAGGCAGTATTTCGCCACCCACAGAAACAGTATGTTCTTTAACCATTAGACAATGGTGTGTGTAAGTGTAAATAAAATCCTTCCCATTAAAACATCCTATTATATTGCAGATACTGTTTTTGTTACAAAATAATGGAATAAAAAGATTTTAAGGGGTTGGAGAATCAAAATAAAACAAAATAACACAAGAGGAGACATTACCTTAAAATCGGGCAACTCTTTTTCATTTGAGCCAAAGGATTATTTGGGAAGACTTCTACCAAAATTGAGGTTTCTAGGATTAATAGAGTGAAGTTGGGAGAGTATTTTGGCAGAGTTTGGCCGAGCCAAATTGCTTTTATGGTGTGAATAAGGTGGTAGTGGTGGGGGCCTTTTATAAGAGGAGAAGAGGGGCACTCTTGGAATGATGAAAAGTTACTTTATTATGAAATGAATTTCAGATTCTGAAGGTCCCACAATGATATATTTCGAGGATAAGGTGATAAGTGTTCGAAAAATTCTCATACAATAGGTTTTTGACAAGTGTATTTCTTAGATTTTACATTATCTTTTTATTTTATTTAAAACGTTAATTAATGAAGTAATCGCTTCATCATCATGGTGTCATTATAAATTTAATTTATATAATGTCTAAAAATGATTAAAAAATTACCATGATGTATTAAATCATTTTAGATTTCCAATTAATATTTATATTCAAAATTTTACCTTATATAAGCCCATATAATAATTATTTTAGTAAAACAACACATGTTTGTGACAGTTTTATTTTTTACTTTAAATAAAATGTTATTAATGTCATTTTCTTACCCAAGTGGCTCCATGGGGTCCCCACGTTTACCCAAAGATTGTATTGTTTGGCCATGACTCATCCAATAAAGCTATGACATGTTTAAAGGTATTTTCATAGTTTTATAATATCATTTTACCTTAAATTTCACTAATTACCTTTAATCGCGATTAATTAAACTTTAATGTTACTATTCACCAACATATTATTTTAATCCCATTAAAATACATTTTAATTCATAATGAAAACCATGTATGTCGGATTTTTGAAATTCAAATCATAGAAGTGGTAATGTTTCATTTAAATGAAAAATCATTTTTTTAACTACCACTTAGTGGTTTCAGTATTTATCAAAAATTGAAGTTTTTCAGAACAATGCCAATATTTCACCCTAATCTATAATTAATATTCCGAATTCAAAAATTATTTCTATTTAAAAAAATTACAAAAATATAAGTTGAATTAATTAATTTTATATTTAATTTCTACTATCACAACAAATACCATGTTTTTTAGAAAACAATATACATCAAATGATTGACCATTGTTTATGTCCAATTTCAAAGTGAAATTAATTTTAATGACCACCATTGGATAAAATGATAAAAATATATTCTAATTATAATTTAAAACAACTAAATAGTATAATTTATCACTATAAATTATTTTGATTAAAAAAGATGTTTTTAAGTATTTTTAACTATTCATAAAAAAATTGGAAGTTCTCAGAAAAATTCCAAAAATTACACATAGGATAATTTCGATATTCCGAATACAAAAATGAAGTCCATATTGAAATATAAAATTTATATAATTTCAAAACGTAGGTATTACTATTCATAATGGCTATATTAATTGGTCGCGGTGTGTTAGAAGTCGAAGTTGCGTACAACACTCGCTACTCTATTATTTAAAGAGAAGCGTATCATGGAAGATCGAGGTGTTACATTCTCCCCTCCTTCAATATATTGCATCCTCGCAATTTGAAATTGTTTTTCGAAAATAAATGTTTGAAATTAGAAAATACCTTTGTGGAAAACCCACATCGAAAATAAGGTTAATATAACTTTAATTGAACGAAAGAGTAGTACAATGGTCACTCGAGATAGCCCATACTAGGATTCTATTAAAATATGGATATAGAAGAAAAACAAACAATCAAGGTCTGATGGAGAGTTGTAGAATACATGATTAGGATAAAATTAACCACAAAAAAATCACAAACTTGTGATTGGTTAAACGGTCATTGAATCCCCGGTTGGAAAAGTTAATCGGAAACATTTTTGTTTTAAGTTACATTTCATAATGTTGAGGAATTTATTTAAGAGATTCACTAAGAATGTAAGGAAATATAATTACTTGTCATGTAGAATTTCATTCTTTAATAAATTTTTACCACAAACCCATCTTTTACTCCAAAAGGTAATAGAACTCAAAAATATTCTATTTATTTTAATTGTGTTTTGGTTATAAATATTACCACATACCATTTAGATTAGGAAAACTATTTTTTAATAACCTCATGTAGGCTAGTGGTAGGTAATAAAGGCTTGTCGCACTATGGTAGTGGGTTCGATTCCTGCAACTTTGCCTGACGTGACGGGTTATTCCCCAACCTGCAGGTTGTCATTTTCCTAAAACTATAGTATTATAATATTCCAAAAATATTCTTTAGAAATTTTTTATCCTTAAACAATACTATCCAATGTTCAAATTAATCCATTCCAACCTTTATAGTTATCCAAAATACCTCTGTGCAGACTTTCTCTAAATGGACTCTAAATTCCAAAATCAATTGTATCATCAGATTCCTGAAACAAAGTAACATTTCTGTTATTGTCACATACTAAAAATATGATTACCTTAAGCATATTAAAACCTTAATGAAAACAACAAGTACTACAGTACAATCCTTATATATATCACATTATTTTTATAACAAGAATATAATCCTTCAGTCCAAAAGCACCAATACATTAATTATTCCTCTTCAAGTGTAGTAACAACTTAATATTAGCCTTGATCCCTTGGCCTTTTCGAAGGTATGTTTCCCTGACTCTTAGGATATTCATTTGCATAATCCCCCATTTCCCTACAATTGTATCACTCAACATTGATAGCCTCTTTCATTCCATTGCAATCACGAGCCTGGTGACCTTTTTCTCCACATTTATAACAAACTCTCATTCCATTTAGGCAATTACTGGGGTGATTATTCCCAAAATTATCAAATAATGGAAAATCCTTCATTCCCCTTTTCCCTTTATTTGTCTCTTGTTCCACCGTTCTCTTCTTCTTTTTCTTTACTTTGTTGTCATAAGACATAGAGAATTCCTTTTCTGTCATGATAGCACAGGAGACAATATCTTCATACGATGAGAAGGATTTTGATACTAAATATCGAAGGAGAAATGGTTTTACCCCATGAAATAAACGATCAATCTTACTTCTTGGGTTACGTATATAATCTGGAGCATGCCTCACTAACCATGTAAAGTTAGCCTCATACTTTGCAACATTCTCATCCTCCTTCTGCCTCAGACTCAGAAATTGCCTTTCTATATCTGCTCTATAGTCACGAGGGATGTATTGTTCTATGAAAATCTATTTAAACTCCCTCAATTCCATATTAGGTAGTTCTTCATCTTCTTTCGTGTTTTGAATCAACGACCACTATTGATCGGCACTTCCAGTGAGCTGGTAAACTGCCATGACAAACTTCTCCCTTTATGTACTCCCCAAGGCCTGGAATATTTTCTCTAAGGAGTATATCCATTGCTCAGATACTAATGGATTTGTACCCCCATTAAATGTTGGCAGTTAGTTCCTCATGAAGCGGTCTAACATTAATCCTCCACGTTGCAGATCATGGTGCTCCATTCGAGTAAGGTTATTATTCATAACCTGAGTGAGTTGTCCCAGTATGGTGATAAGTTGATCAGAACCAGTTGTATCTCTAGCTCCAAAATAATTATCTTGAAAAGGAGGGCAATCCCTATATGGAGTACATTCATTTATATGGTTTCCATTCCTCCCACTAGGCGCCATTTCTAAGCAGTGGCATAGACTAAATTACTTTATGAATCAAAATTCATTATTCCATACATATAAAACAATTAACATAAATTGAACTATTTATGGATATAATCCATAACCATAAAAATAAATGCTTTCTTTGAGGAAGTGTATACTCATAAACACTTCATAATTGTTTGTAAAGAAAATGATAATTATCCTAAGCATATCCCTCAGGAGTGTCATAACCAAGAGTGCATCAAGGCCTGTTGTCGTGAACCACTTCCTGTTCGAGTCTAGCACAAAGCGGTGTTTTCGGGTTTTACCCCTAGGTACATCTGTGCCAGAGCTGCCTTTACCTGCTCATATCCATACAGGGATGTATTTCTCAAAAAACTCACAAAATCTCTATAATACCAAAATTCTAGGAAATTCTTCTATACTAATCCTCAAAGTCTATCTTTGGGATATGTGCTCTAATCAGAGTTTATCTAAATCTAGAAACAATGGTTAGAACTAAAATGCCTCTGATACCAACTGTAATGCCCCGACCTCAGTTACCTAGAGTCGGTGAATTATTGTGTAACATTGGAATGATCTCAAAATATCATGTCTCGAAAGACCAATTAGTTTAGTAACCTTGGAAACACTAGATACATTCATAAAAATTACATTACATCATAAAGTAAAAAAAACTACAACAAATTCTTGTCTTAATATCCCCTCATACTATCCCTATAGGTCATTCATAAAATACTTCATCACATCCTTGAAAAATTAAAACATTGAAAGGGGTGAGCTCAGATACTCAGTCAGGACAACAATATAGCTGAATCTTTAATAAATAAATTAAAAATTTTAAGGCAATGTATAACTAAATCAAAATACTTTTACACATGAACTTAAACATAATATGGAAATATTAAAATGAGAAAATTCCATTTACTTATTCACATGGATATTCTACTGGTCGAATAATCTAATGAAATATCAATAACCACTTTCATAATAATGGAATGCATAATACCAGACTATCATAACCACACATCCAAGGCCTCGTTCCAAGACTATAAATAAGATTTTTTCAAGGCCTCTTGCCAAGACACTAGTTTGTCTCATGAGACCTACTGATTCATCGAGGAGCTATAGCGGGCTCCACACGTCACTTCATAAGTCCAATGCATTCCTCATATGAACAGGTTTAAACATATCATTAACCATAACATAATCGTATCACATAAAACAAGCATAAAGGAAACATAACATTTCCACATTTCAATCACAAGATATCAATAAAACACATTGATATAATAAAAACATTATCAAAAGCATTTTCAGTACCAAAATAAAAGAAAAGTAAATCATGGTATTTATTTTTCATTTTAAATAAAAGTTATGGATTATAAATGAAGATGAAACTCAAATAATAGTCATGACGGCGGAGAAGTAGTTGTCACTGCATTTGTAAGAAATTAAACATTCCTTTTGTTTTTTTGTAAAACCACTTCATATAAAAATATTCCTTTTGAATAAAAGTAAAAGTCAAAGGGGTTTATACACCATATAAAGGAATGTTTTGTATAAAACCAAATATGCCTTAATTAAAGGAGATTCAGACGAAGTCCCTTACAATGATCATTTTTTAAATAAAATAGATCAGTTATGTGCATTCACTATAAGTAAAAATAATGAATGTACAATTATAAGATAGGACATAATAATATCATGACATAATTTGAATGTAAGAGATTAACCCAAGGAATGGAAATTGGGTTAAGAAGTTCCCATACCTCGTGTCCGACTTGACTCGACCATTCTTTAACCTCCTGAATAATAAAGTAGTGTTAATTTATAATTTCTTAAGAACCTTTTTCAAGTTTAATATTCCTTTTATATCACTTATTACCATGTTATGAACATTATGTAATTATTTATGTTAATAACGGTCATTTTGTCGATCTTTGGTACTTGAGTCAAAAATAAACTTCTTATAATTACACGTTGTTCATGTGGTAAAATATCCATTATATCAAAAAATATATTCATGATGTAGATATCATATATATAATATAGATATTTTATATTCATTCATTCATAATATTACGTAATATTTAGAGGTAAGAAATGAAATGCACCATTCATGGAGACGGTAAGTCGTACGTACGCATGAACACTACTTTCATTTCTATTTCATATTTAATGCTATGAAATCATAATGATATAAAGGTGTAATATAATTCCAGTATAATATCATATATAATACCATTTACTCCATCCTTTATATGTCCCATATATGGCATTAACGATTCAAATAACTTTGAGGGGGCGGTAGTCCGCACTACCTAAAATGAAATTATCACGTTTACCCATAATGGAAATTATAAAGGTATTACATAAATGAAAAATAAAGAAGCAAAATGAAAAACTAAACATTATATATATCATATATAAATATAGTGACATCTTAATGGACACCATTATATGTGTTAAAGGAATATTGAACAATCATCGTTTTGTGAGGCAGTATTTCGCCACCCACAGAAACAGTATGTTCTTTAACCATAAGATGAAGGTGTGTGTAAGTGTAAATAAAATACTTATCATAACAAAATCCTAGTATATTGAAGATAATGGTGTTGTTACAAAAGAAAGTAATAAAATATTTTAAGGGGATGGAGAATCAAAATGAAACAATAGAACACAAGAGGAGACATTACCTTAAAATCAGGTAACTCTTTTAGATTTTAGCCAAAGGATTCCTTAGGAAGGCTTCAGCCAAAATTGAGGCTTCTAGAAGTATGATAGGGAAGTTGGGAGAGTATTTGGAAGAGGATGGCTGAGACAAATGGCTTTGATGGTGTAAATAAGGTGGTAGTGGTGGGGGCCTTTTATAAGAGGAGAGGAGGGGCACTCTTGAAAAGATTTAAATGTTACTTTATTAAGAAATGATTATCAGATTAAAAAGGTTCCAAAATGATATATTTCGAGACTAAGGGGATAAGGGATCAAAATACGCTCATACAATAGTTTTTTGACATGTTTAAGACTTAGATTTTACATTATATTTTCATTTTATTTAAATCGTTAATTAATGAGGTAATCACTGCATCATCATGGTGTCGTAAAAAATTTAATTTAATTAATTAATAACAATGATAAAAATATAACCATGAAGTATTATATCTTTTTATCTTTCCAATGAATTTTTATAGTCTAAATGTTACCTTATATAACACCATGTAATTATTTTTTTAGTAAAACAACACAAGTTTGTGACAATTTTATTTTTACATTAAATAAAAAGTTATTAATGTCATTTTCTTACCCAAGTGGCTCCATGGGGTCCCCAAGTTGACCCATGGATTCTCTATGTCGGACATGACTCATCCAATAAGGGTAGGACACGTGTAAGGGTATTTTCATATTTTTATAATATCATTTTTACCTTAAATTTCACTAATTACCTTTAATCGCGATTAATTAAACATAAAAGTTACTATTCACCAAAAAAATTATTTTAATCCAATTGAACCACATTTTACTTCCTAATGACAATCATGTATTTAGTATTTTTGAAAATCAAATCACAGAAGTGGTAATGTTTCATTTAAATGAAAAATTAGTTTTTTAACAATCACTTAGTGGTTTCACTATTCATAAAAAAAGATGTTTTTCAGAACTATGCCAAAATTTCACCCTAAGATATAATTGATATTCCGAATTAAAAAATGGTGCATATTTTACAAAATACCAAAAATATAAGTTGAATTAATTAATTTTATATTTAAATCCTGCTGTCACAACAAATAGCGTGTTTTTAAGAAACAATATATATCAAAATATTGACAATTGTTTATGTCCAATTTCAATGTGAAATTAATTATAATGACCACCATTGGATAAAATGGTAAAAATATATTTTAATTATACTTTAAAACCACAGAATAGTATTATTTATCACTATAAATTATTTTGATTAAAAAAAAATTTATAAGTATTTTTCACTATTCATAAAAAATTGGATGTTCTTAGAAAAATACCAAAAATTCAACATAGGATAATTTCGATATTCCGAATACAAAAATGAAGTCCATTTTTAAATATAAAATTTATTTAATTTCAAAAAGTTGGTATTAATATTCATAACGCCTACATTGATTGGTCGTTGTGTGTTAGAACTTGAGGTTGCGTACAACACACGCTGCTCTATTATTCAAAGAGAAGTGTATCACGGAAGGTCGGGGTGTTACAACCTCTCTTATAAAAGAGTACTTCCCCTTCTGTCAAAATCACACCTCCAATGCAATTTGGATTAGAGAAAAACATCTAAAATTTTCTATTTACTACCCTCACATCAACCAAAGGCCTTACTTTGATTAGAAGGCAACCTAAGAAGCCATTATGATCAATTAAAAAGGAAGAAACTAAGAATAGGTAATAATTTCATCACCTATTTCCAATTTCTTTTCTTCTTCCACTTCTTATATCATTGTTATTTTCCTACCAAAATAATAACTATAGTACCTTATATTTATGGTGATATTCTTATATATATTTTAAAACCATTTTCATTATTATATCAATATTATTATTGAAAATTCACCATATGTGTGTGCGTACGACTTACCCTCTCCACGTCGTGGTGTAGATTGTTATCCAACTCTTCATTATTTGGATGGGTATAATATTGAGAATAATTCATTTCAACAATAAATATAACATGTTACTGATTCTGTATATATAATATACAATCCAATTACATAATATTTCATTAACCATAAAATGATATCGTTTGTCGTACTTACGTACGACTTTCTGTATCCATGACACGAAGAGATTCATTTCCATGTTCACTATTCAACGATGATTATAAAAATATATATTGTCAATAAGTATTTAATAGATGATATAATAACACTACATGAATATATATATATATATATATATTAATTTACATATATCTACTTCACATACTTCCATTCAATATGTGTGAATACAGAAACATCGTTTTTGTGTACGTATGATCTACCGTCTCCATAAATGGTGTTTACAATTCATATAACTATCTGTTATACATATTTATATTCTGAATATATATGATACATAAATAATTTTTTATATTCTATAATCAATTAAATCTGGATATAAGTGATAGGATCATGAATAACAAGTTAAAACATGTACGATAGAGAAATCGTATATAATCCAAAATATCATTTTAATATATAAATTATTGTTAAATGAGTTGTATAAAGCCATAAATTAATAATGTATGATATAATTTTTTTTAATATTATTCTTGTAAAATTTAATATCATATTATGGTCATTATACAGGATGTTAAACATACCCTCGACAAAAGGAAATTACAAGGTAAGGGTTATTTCCTCAACATCATTACTATCCGAGATTGTTTATCTGTAAGTATATACAATGACATATTTTTCATTTATGTCAATGATTTATTAAAATGTTTTATAAATGAATATTTTCTGTTTTTATGGAATGGAATCTTTGACTATATCATCATTTTAAATTTTTTAATGATTTATTTTTCTAAATATTTTAATTAATGTTCACATTTTCAAAATTATTTTAATGATTTATTTTTGTAGGCATGATTGTTTTAATGTGTTAATACTTTCCAATGTTTCAAAGTAGTATGGGACACATTAATAAAAAAATCTCTTTTAAATTATTTCATTTATAAATTTTGATACTTTTAAATGATTTCATGAAAATGGGTATTTCTCTAAAAGAGTTTTATTTATTATTTTCAACTATTTCAACATCCTTTGTTGTATATTATTCTTGATTGTGGAAGATTTTCAATAATAAAATAATTAATGTTGTTTTGAATGAGATATGATATGTTTGACTGTGGATGTTTTATTTTTATACAATTCATGTTTTATGGTTAAAGTATTATCTTTTCTTATTCTAGTTTTAATATGAATTTTTATGTTACATTTCATCATTTTCAAATGAGAAATGAATTTTACATAGTAAGTGATGGGTGGAGCCCGCTATAACTCCTCGATGAATAAGTTGATCTCATGATACAAACTAGTGTCTTGACATAAGGCCTTGGAAAAATTTTATTTGTAGTCTTAGCATGAGGCCTTGACAATGTGGTTATAATGTCTTGAATTATGCATTCCATCATTATGAAATTAGTCATTGATTTTACATGGGATTATTCCACCAGTAGAATATCCATGTGAATAAGTAAATGGAAGTATTATATTTATCATTTCCATATTATGCTGAATTTTACGTTTAAAATGAATTTTTTTGTCATATACATTTCCTTAAATGTTTATTCTTATTTATGATAGTTTTTTCTATATTATTATCCTTACTGAGAATCTGAAATCACCCCTTTTACATATTTTATTTTTCCTAGGATGCGAAAAATTATTTTATTATTGATATGAAGGGTTATGTTTAGGAAATAATGGCATTCTCAAAATGTTATTAATGTTGTGCTTTATTTTAGAAATTGTAATATAATGTTTATATAGATAATCTATTTTCCATGACTCCTAAACTAATCAGTCCATTGGAACTTGATTCCTTGTAATCATGCCAATGTTTTAAAATGATGCACTAAATCTGGTTAACTGTGGTCTGGGTGTTACACTATTACCAAAATATCACATTAATTTATCAATTAATTAAACTTTTAACTCTTATACCATGATCAATAATTAGTCTTCTCATAAAAACTTTTAATTAATTACCCAATTTAATATGCAAGTCAATGTATTTAATTAACCCATCTATTAGTTAATAATTTTCTCATAATTAAATAATTAATTAATTTTCTCAATTACAGATCTAAACATTACATAATTAATTCATAAATTATTTATCGTAATCTATCATTTAATATTTAAAAATTAGTTCAACAAATACTTATATCAATTCTCAAATCTAAGTTTTATATAATTAATTCAACAATTATTTATCTAATTCAATCAATTATATAGCTAAAAAATCCACATTAATTAATTTACCAATTAATTAATCCAATCCAATTAATTAATTAATTCTATAATTAAATAATCTAACATAATACCTTTAATTAATCATCCAATTAATTGTTCAAGCCAACCCACACAAATTAATTCATAATTATTTAATCACAATCAATCCATCAATATAATTAACCAATAAATTTTTTACATCAACTCAATTAAATAATTATAAAATTAATTAATATAACTAATTTCCTTTAATTAATTCACTGATTAATTGTTCTCATCAATACCATTAATTAATTCTACAACTAATTCACCCAACTCAAAACCTTCCATTATGATGATGATTAATTATTCACAAAAACTCAATTAATTAATTCACTAATTCATTTATCTAAATCAATAACCTAAATTAATTAAACATATAATTGTTCTATAATAATCAATTTTATAAAACAAATTAATTCTTGAATTAATTATTCTGTCTCACTTAACTAAATATCTCTATTATTAAATCAAAATTTAATTATAAAAACTAACATAATTTAATATCCAAATAATTAATTCCCCAATTAATTATAAAAATTCACTTAATTCATTTACTACATAGTCAATTATTTAAGTTCAACAATCTATATATCACCATTATTATTTAGAAATGAAATTATAAAAAATCAAAATTTCATGACTCTAACCATTCACATTAAATAATTCTACAATTAATTAATTATGTTCAACAGTCCCAATAATTCCATAATTAATTCAAAAATTAATTATTCCCAATTTTCCAATTCAAAAATTAGATATTTAATTTTACCAGTTAATTATCCACATCTTATAATTTCAATTATTTACTCAAATATCCTATTCATAAATTAATTATTCAACAACATTAATTAATTCAATTTGGAATTACAATTTCTAAATGAACCCTAGAAAAGATACAATCCCATAAATGTAAATGATTATAATGACTATGTGATTTGAATTTTAGAACACCTACCTCAACTATAATGAGAACCCAATATAAAAATATCATCATTGAAGGTGAGTAATTTTGATGACATCTTGTAACCATGATGAATCCAATTCCATTTCTGGCATGTCAATCTGATCAACATCAAAAATGATATATATTTTTGAAAAATGAAAAGAGATTTAGAGAGAGGAGAGAGTGGTGTTTCATAGATTATTGGATTCCTACCCATGCCATTCACCCAACACCAAATACAATTTATAATACATTTTCATTACTTAATTTAGTTACAATAATTAGTTGAATCATTTATTTTCTAATATATCCTGTAAATGTTCTGCATCCACCCGTTAAATTTTTTGGAAATTCACAGACCTATACCATGATACTGAATTAAATATTCAACATTGGTCTTGGAATGACTACCTTAATGTTAGGATCATGCTACCGCTAAAGGCGTGTTAATCTAACACCATATGAAAGTGTTATGACTGAAATAGTGTATTGACAACAACTAATTTATCACATATATAACCTTAATAAATTCTACCAATTAATTATGTATGTCAATTCCATTAATTAACCCATTAATTAAATAATCAATATCCACAATCTCAAAATCACATAATTAATTCAACACTAATTATTTCATTCTCTCAAATGCATCTACACAAAAATCTTTATTAGTTAATTTGATAATTAATAAATCTTGTAAAACCTAATATTTAATTAATCAATTAAATATCTCAATTTATTGGATAATTAATTAATATTACAAATTAAATAACATTGTACTCCCATTTTGTATAAAATCCATACACTAAATTGGGCAACCCCCCCACCCATTCCGTACCCAATGCTTGTTTCATGGTTTTTATATGATGCACTATTTAAGAGATATTAATTACATAATATTGAAAAAGGATTAAAAAATTATTAAATAAAAAAAGGATATTTTCATGAGAGACACATACATATTTATGAAGCATATAAATGTTATACCCCATCCAGGGTAACCACCATGTTCCAGATATAACGGTGGTCTCATATTTTTCATACATCACATCATAGTGTAGTTACTCAATTATTTTGATCAAACATTAAATTATTAATATTTAATATTTAATATTTTTTTTCATTTTCTATTGAGACTTTATGTGCTTCGGAATCTCACACAAACTTCATGTTGAACTCTATAAAATATAAAATTAAGTATTACATGATGTTAAATTAATTTTAAGTCCTTTAATATATTTATAAAAAAAATATGATAAATCATTTTCATGAATTAAAACCTATATATCACATCTTTACCAAAAAAAATTATAAGAGTAATATCCAGAAAAATAAATATATCTTTCAATCAACCACATTATAATAACTTATCCTCAATGTACACTCCAAACGTCCTTTATGAAATACTATGTTCTAACAATATATCCACCATTAGAGTTTCAATATCCCCTCGTGTTATGTAGCACTACAACAATAGTTTCCATAATTATGTGGTCAATAATGATAACCTCATATATAAATTTTTTATGGTGTACCTCACACCATCAATCTCTATATATATACCTCTTCATAATCAAAACCTCCAAGGGGCCCCATATCCAAAAAAAACATTATTTTAGGAAGACATAATGGTAGATCTTTCTCAGCCTACCCATGATCATGTCATGTAAGGGTACTTGATTGTCACTAATAAAAAGTATTCTAAGAAGTCGTTGATGAATAATGCAACCAATACTCCATCATTGATGATACCTTCCTCTTTGAAATCACCTTAAATTTTCCAAATATCTAAGGATTCATTTTCTATCAACATATCACATAACTGATCTAAAACTAAATAGTGTTTCATACATCTCACAACTGAGTTCACAAAGAAGGGAATTATTGAAACCCAAACTACCCATAATAAGGGTCAAATAAACAAAACAATGGATTCTCATTTCAACACATTAAAAAATTAACAAGAGGTATTTACCCAAAACCATATAAAATCTTCCACCTTTTTACCACCTCATTAAAAAACCAAGGAACTATCCCTACCATTAACCATCCTACACCTAGGTCATAGTTAACAAGGGTAAACACATTATAATTAATTAACTTACACACTTAATTAATCGTATCATTTATTATAAATTTATTCCAAAATATAAAAAATCATACCCATATTGTTATTTAATTTTTACCTTTTAGACTCAATTTTATTCCTCAATCTTATTTTAGGAACCATTCTCATTTAAATTTCACATGTATGGAAAAATAGTTCATGTTTAAAAACAATCCCAAACCCATTTTCTCAGGAGTTTCCATAATGATGCATGTAACAAAATAATCTTAAGTCCTAGAATGATGAACAACGACTCAAACCACATGTCATTCAAGCCCATGAATCAATCTCATCGAATTTTAAAAACATTAACCATATCACACAACAAGTTCATCACACACGGTGAAATAATATTCAATTGTACATGTAAAGGGAAATAACAATCATCTCTCCCTTGGTACATGGGTTCTCCCTTATACATGAGATAGATACCCACATGCATGATCTCAAAACAAAGCCCCAAACCTTCTTAGTATCCTATATACCTTTCAAAAATTGTTATAAAAAATAAGAAGTAAATAAAAATGGACCTTTTATACCACTATGTAACGTCCTAGATCTGGTTCCACTCAACGGTGCTCTGATTTGGTCAATCACATAACCTAAGCGCCTCTCCACATAAACCAGAGGTTTCCAACTAGAAGTGAGGGCCCGATAAGTCATTATTCGAGACTCTATACCCACAATTTTTTGAGTAAAAAAAAGTAGAAATAAATAAATAATGTGGAATTATATATAATTATGGTCAATAGAAATGTGACAAGAGTAATCAAAGCCAAAAATAAAATACATAAACTTAATGGAAAACATGAAATTCCATAGAGATTGTAAAAATGATGAACTAGAATATAAAGACACCAAATACTACCATGTAGGACCCAAACCACATTCAGTTCCACTATCCATGATCCATCACCAATCAACTATCAAATCTTAGGCTTTTTTCATTAACTTATCATGTAGCAGTAAAGTCTATTCAGGTTTTGATTAGGCAGTCTAAAAAGAGTGTGAGTAAAACTCAGTAGGCTACCACCAACAATGTCTAAAACAAATAAATTCAATAACAATTGATTGGAGTTTTGTAAATATAGTAATAAAAATCTATAATTAAATATATTATCACATTAATTAATATTTGTTATTCAACACAAAAAATTTAAGGACTAGTTTACAATTCTAATTTTACAACCATTTTAATGTCTATGTAACCATTCCCTAACTCATACACACATGAATGTCCATGTTACCATTTCATATGCATGCACCCATAATTTTCCATTATACTATTACTTACTCATGTATCCATGAATTTCGATTTTACTATTCTATACACACACACACACACCCATGAGTGGCCATGTTAACATTCCACACTCATGAAACCATGAATTTTCATGTTACCAATCCATAAAAATGTACCCATGAATGTATATGTTACCATTACAGACTCACACACCATTTAATGTCTATGTTACCACTCCATACTCACACACTAATGAATATAAATGTTACCATTCTTAATAGCTGTATGAATTAGATTGTTTCCATTCACAATTTAATAATACATAATTCATAGTTTAAGCTTATCAAATGTATCTCATTTATCATGGTTAATCAAATATTAACCCCATTACCACATGTATCCTATCATCACATCATACATGATTAATCAAGTATAATCCTCTTACCCCAAATTCACATTACTGTTAAAATTAATTTATCTTCTCTCCCATATTGGTAATTTATAAATTTGTCTTCACATAAAACCCCTTAAATAATTACTGAATTAATTAAGCACATCAATCTCTTTAATTAACCCAACCATTCATTAATTTCCTAGTCATAATTAATTCATCAATTAATTATATCAATTATCAAACTCAACATCTCATTATTTATTCATCAATTAATTATATCAAACTGAAGTTTAATATTTTATATTTAATTATATATTTAATAATATCAATTCTCATAATTAATTCACCCATGAAATATCAAATTCTATAAATTCAATAACTCAATAATCCATATTAATTAATTTACCTATTATTTAATCTAAGTCACTTCCATTAATTAATTAGAAAATTAACTAATCTAGATTACTTACTCAAATAAAATCACTAATTAATTGGTTATTCAAACTCTCTTTAATTATTGTACAATTAATTAATCACATTCAGTCCATTAAATTTATTCAACAAATAGTTGTTCTCATAAACTCGATTAATTAATTTGACAATTAATTAATATAACTTAATCACTAAAATTAAATCATCGATTAATTCTTCATATCAACACTATTAATCAATTCTAAAATTAATTTATCTTACTCAATAATTTAATGTAATTCACTGATTTTTTTTCATACAAAATATTTAATTAATTATTTAAATGATTAATCTAAATCAACAAACTTAATTAATTATATAATTAATTGGTCCATCAAAATCTATTCAATAATAGCAATTAATTATTGAATTAATAGTTAAAAATAACTTAATTAAACAACCCAATAAATAATTCACTAATTAATTATTCCAAATCACATAATTAAATAACTGCATAATTAACTCACAAATTAATTATTATAACTAACATAACTCAATAATTGAATAGAAAATTATTTTATTTAAACAATAATTATCTCACAAAAATTAAATCAAAATTTAATTATCCCAATCAAAATTTCATAAATCAAAAAATTCATATTAATTAATTATAAAATTAATAAATCATATTCAATAGTCCCAATAATTTTTTAATTAATTAAACATTTAATTACTCCAAATTTTCCAATTCAACGCAGTGATAGTTAATTTTACTAATTATTTATTCACATTAAAATAATTCCATTATTCACACATATCACCAATTGATAAATTAGTTATTTGACGACATTAATTAATTCAATTTTGAATTTCAATTTATAAATGAACCCTAGATAATATACAATAAAATATACATTATTGATAATAATAACATTGGGATTTTAATTTTATACCACCATCATCAAATATGATGAACACGCTATATGAATCCAATATATCTGATGGTGTGTTATTCTGATGAAATAATCATATAAAGATGAATTAAATGATACTAACATCACGTTAATAAGAAAAATTTAGGAAATGATATAGATTATTAATGTCTTAAGGGCGATATAGGGAGATAAGAGAGGGCTGTTTCATAAATAATGTTCTTCCTACCCATGAAATGCGCAACACCCCAAATCTAATTTATAATGATTTTTCATCAATTAATTTATATAAACTTCTTAATTGAATAATTTATTTATAAATATATTGTATTTATTTCATGTTTCATCCCATCATCAGTTTGGATATATCATGGACTAGTACCATGAGCCTAAATTAAATATTCATCATTGTTATTGAATTTACCACCTCAATTTTAGGGTCATGATGCCATTGACTCCATGTCAATCTGACACCACATGAAAGAGTTATGAATAAAATAGTGTTTTAACAACATTTATTTTGTTACATCAATACCCAAAATTAATTCCCCAATTAATTAAGTATGTCAATAACATTAGTTAATATGAAATTTAATTTATAAATATCCACAAACTCAAAAATATGTAATTAATTCGATAATTATTTATCTTATTATCTCAAATGTATCTATACAACAATAATTATTAATTAATTTCATAAAAAATAAATCTCATCTATCCTAATATTTAATTATTAAATTAATTATCCTAATTAATTTGACTAATAATTATTCCTAAATATTAATTAACATAAAACACATCATGCTCATAATAGCCATAAATTGACTAGGGTAAACCCCTTGTTCTGGACGAAATATTGGTCTTGTAGTTCTCATATGACACTCCATTTCAAATTTATCAATTATTTAATATTCAAATAATATATTAAAAAGAAATTAAATATAAAAATTTTAATTTTCATTAGTTAGGAATCCAAACATCGGACTCATACAAATTTTATATCCCACTTATAATAAACACACACTTCTAGACACAACAGTGGTCTCAGATTTTCCAAACAACAGACTATTTCAGAGTTCTTCAAATATTTTGAATAAAATGTTTGCAATTAATATTTTATATATAATTTTTTTAGTCATCAATGAGACATTGTGGGATTCAAATTCTTATAATAACTCAGAGTCAAAATCTAAAAAAATTCAGTTGAATATGCCATGATTTTAATTAGATTTTAAGGCCTTTAACTCAATTATCGAAATATTTATTATAAATAGGTTTTGGGAATTAAAACAATGACAAGCCATATTCACCAAAAAAATTAAAATAGTTATATCTGAAAAAAATGAAATCTTACATTAGATTTACCATGGTTTGTAACATTGAATAATGAATCTAATAAATAATTAATAAACAACATCACTTTTAATATAATGATTGTTTTTTTCTTGAGTTTCTCATTTTTTGAAGGATAAGTTCCCGGTGAATGGATCCCTAGGTGTTTAATTTTTATGAAATATAGATTTCATGTTTTAGGGACTATATTTTCACATTTTTTTTACGTCCTTGTGATTTTCTATGATGTGATATTCTTTACCTGACAAGTTAATATCTTGGGATAAATGTGCCAATGATAGATGACATGAATTGTGGAAGGGAGGTTCAGATGATGTTGAGCTATTTCAGGCTTGTGTTTAGAATATTAATTGAGATAAGCATGATTGTTATGGGGATAGAAATATATGTGATGAGAGTTTATAAATATAGTCATAACCATTAATGTGAAATAACATTATTCTTTATTGACGCAAATCTATCAAATAGTTTGTGGAAATTTCTTTTTATACATTTCCTCATTGAATAATGTTATTGGGTGCCCCTAGTTTCTTTATTCCTCGTTGTTGGAGTATAGGATAGTTTTCCAAGATTACCATAATTGTAAAATTATTATAATAATAATGAAATAATATTTTTACTGTGCGGTTGGTCTTCATGGAATTAACATGATGAAAGGATGTCAATCATGATAAAAGTTTGGATGGGTATGGATTATAATAATAGGGAATGATGTTTACATTGGTGGATAATTAATCTCTATTCAAATAATTATAAATTTTTATATAATAGATAACATATAAAATATCAAATATAAATTATAATTATAATGTATGTAATTAATGTATCTCATTAAATAATTTTTTTCTTATAATATATAAAGTCTCCAACGGTGGATGTCGGGTGTCCGAGTAACGATATCCTATAGTTGAGCACATTATTTTTTTATTCCCATAGAGTGGTTTTGGGATATATTATATTTTTTAAATTAAAAAAATTCATATACAACCCCACCCTTATCATCATAAGATACTAACAGATTGTTTAATCTATTAGGTTTTTTTTCCAAACATCTCTGTTGGAGGATGTATGGATGACTAGCCCCTCTTGAAAAACTATATTATCTAGAAAGATACTTATTCTAGTAATCATGGTAATTAGTTTCCTTATATTTGTTCCTATAAAGAAATTATGGACATTTTTATTAACAAAAATTTATCCCCTGATGTGGTATCCATAGCATTTTTATAGTTATTATTCATATAAGATATGTTGACTTCAAGTACACACTTGTTGTTTGTTTAAGATATCTTGAGGTATAATACTTAATGTCATGACCCCCTCCCCAAAAGGTAAATAATTTTCAGGTCTTATTAATATTCATTAGTAATGTTGTATAGAGTGAAAATTTTTATTGTAAAATTATGAGAAATATTAGTTCAAATAAGAAAAAAATATTTGTAAAAAAAATATGGTTTTATATTATATGGATATATTTTAATCCTACTTTTTTAATTATTTATTCATTATTCATAAAATGAATTTCATTTTTGAATTATTAATGTAAAAATAAATTATGATATTTCCAGAAATTTTGTTTAAATGATTATTTTCCAATAAGTAGTGAAAAATTCATATAATTATAGAAAAATTATTTTATTTAATTTTATTTAAAAAGATATATTAAATGCTAGATTAGTTTTGATATAAAATTAAATCATATTATTTGAAATTTTTTAAATAATAGTATTTTTAATTATTTTAATAAATAAAGTTTTTAAGAATATATATTTAATACCTAAAATTTATTAATATTAAAAATATTTTGGTTAGATTTTGTGACAATAATTTTAAATTATTTAATACTCTTTATATTAATTGAATCCTGATAAATTTATTCCATATTTTGAATAATGTTTTCTAATATTGTAAATTATGTCTCTTTTAATTTTTGACATTATGGATAGTAACCACAATAAAAAAAATGTCACCATGGTATTTGTATTTGAGGTATGTAAATAAAAAATGAATTTGATAATGACTATAACATAACTATAATATAAGAAATTATCTAATTAAACTAATTGATTTTTTCTGTGTATATAGATTTCTAAAATATGTGAAATTGGTGATATTTTTTTAATTTTTAACTTTATAATATTTAAGAAAAATATAATGTAATTTTTTTTACTTTTTTACTTTTAATTTATATAATTTATTGTTATATGAATAAAAAACAACATTTTTTGTTATAAATAGTTTTATGAAAGTGAAATTTTGTTCTTTCTCATTGTAATTTATTTTTAATTTTTTAGTTATGAATGAATGATCATAAATTAATATTCAATGTTGGCATAGAATTTATTTATGAAATAAATGAATAAAATTCAAAATTTTTTAAATATTAAAATTAATAAAATATGAATGAATTAATATGTTTCATGAGTTTTTAGATAAATATAAAGAGTTAGGTATTATCTAATTAATTATATTATAATTCCCTTTTAGTATTGTTCTTTCAGAGTGAAATTATGTTCATAGTTCCAATAGTGGCATTAATGATATTTATCAAAAATATTATTTTTAATTGATTAAAAATAAATAAAAGAAAAAAAATTATACAAGTGATATAGTCATGGTCAAAATTACATCCATTATAAATTCATGTAATAAATATATTTTGATTTTAACTATCACGACCCAATATATGTAAAAAAATTAATACCATTATAATTGTCAAGAAAAGTTAACACAAGTTAATACAAATAATAAATTATTAAAAATCAACTAAACATGTCAATTTATTATTTTATGGAGGGATCAGACACACACACAACTTATATTCATGAAAAAATGAATATTGGATCCTCTTCCCATCATAATTAATTTATATTGATCAAATATTATATAAAATTCCAATAATTCTCCTCCCCTCTATAAAATTGTTTACCTACCCTCATATTTCATTAAAAAATTAATATTGAACTAGTTTATCCAATAAAAAGCAAAATCTATTATATCCAACATTATATTTTAGAGTCCTTTTTTAATAATAAATACAATCTTGGAAACTTTATCCATAATAATAAAGAGGTTGTACGAAGAAGATTGATAATTTTTAACTGAGCATTTTAATTTATTTCCTCATCAGTTTTCATAAAATATACTTCATCCATGATAATTTAATATGATCATTAAAACCCTACAGTAATATTTTATTATATCAATTTAAAATCCTATATCAATAACATTTACAATCAAACATGTAATGAAATTGTCATTTTTGTGTACAGTTTGATACCGCATCATTAACCAATATAATTTGTTTTCCATAACTTCATCAATAAAAATATATATTGATGGATTTAATTTAAACATATTATATTAATGAAATATCTATCATTATATAATATTATAATATTATATATTCTCTTACCATTATATTCATTGATAAATTATAACTTTATTTGTTCATATTTGTGGATTATCACCTCCATGAAGGGAAGACTTTTTTTCATCAAAAATTCATATATATAAGAAATATATAAGTATATTTATTGAATTAATATTATAAATATGATATAATAATAATTTAAAAAATAAAAATTATACTTACATTTTTTATAATGATTTTTATAAATGGAAAAGTAACCTATGCATACATGAAACCGACTATCTCAACGATTATAAGATAGTTAATGTTACATAATACTAAATAATGGAAGCATTATAAATTATAATTTATCTATAAATTTATATTTATATGATGATTATGATTCATTATAATATTTTATAATGGCCACTTGGACCTCATTAAACCTTCTAAATTTATTTTCTTCTTATTGATTTAATATCGTAAAAAAATCCTAACATTAACTTAAATAATAATATAAAAAACACATGTTTATAATATATAAAATGAAATTAATAATAAAAATATTTTTTTTTTTACAAAAGTGACTTTTTAAAATAATTTTATTATTCGGGAAAATAAATTACATACCATAATAGTCAAACATATGTTAAGTGACACTTTATCATAAAAACCACATTCTTTTCGATATAATGAATTATTTTATTAATCATTATCATCAATTTAAATATTCATTAAAATATTTTATAAATATAATTATATTTAACTAAATCAATTATAAATAAAATTTTTGTCAGTTTTTAAATTACTTTAGTGTTATTCAAAAGGAATATTTATATTTATTTTATAGTAAATGATTTAATTTAAGACCCAACGTAATGATAAATTTTATCAAATACTATATCAATTAATTTTACCACAATTGAAAATATAATTTTATTTTTTACAAATTAATTTATTATATTTTGTGTTTTATTCAATAATGAAAATAACATCCCATTTTTTCATAATTCTACTATATATAGTTGCGTTTTTAAGGAAGTGGATATATCAATATTTTAAAATGAATTAATTATATTTCATAAAGAAAAAATTTATTATATTGATGATGTAATTGATTTGTTTTCATATATAATTATTTATATGTTATAAATATTTTATGATGACAAGGGAGCCCAATATATTTCATGATGATGGTTATGCCCAATGTATCACTCTGATTCATTTCATAATGATTATTTTCTCTATGAAATTATACTACATTCTAAAAATATAGTTCTTAAATTTTAATTATTCTTGTGTGGTTTATATTAAGGGTCCTTGAAATATTATATACCATGCATATTGTATATTTCTTTTGATAGATAATTAGTTTACCTGAAACCATATTTCAATTTCTTTTGGAAAAATTATCTTTTAATATAATTTATTAAATCATTTCAGGATTAAAAATGTATTTTTTTATGAAAATAATTAATTTTTATATTTTTTATGAGTCCCTCATGAATATTATTTTTTAATTATGTTTTCTTATAATGCTTTTTAAGAAAATAATTTCTGTGTAATTGATAATTTCTTATATATGAACATTATTATTTGATCTCAATGATATGATATTTTAAAGGATTTTTTTCAATTTTTTAATTTAAAAATTTAAAACAAGATTCATTATCATTTATTTTCCCTTACTAACATTTTTTTGTTTAGTACCATGTATTTTATCAAATGATTTCTGGTTTCATAGAAAACAAATCTAAGTAATAATGACATTTTAGGGAAATAAGAAATATTTCATAGTAAAAGATTAAAATAGTTGAAAAATAATATAGAATATCTGTGTCTAATTTCTAATATATGGTTATGATATTTATGAATTAATTAAAAATAATATAAAAAAATAACCATAACTATCATTTTAATATAATATAGTGAATCAATGACTATAAATTAAGGAATCTATAATTTTTTATGTTCTGTTAATTATATATGGTATTAGAGTAAAAGTATATATAACACTTGATTTTAGAATTACATTAATAGAATAAATATTATAGATTTCATTTTATGGATAAGTTGAAATGATATTAAATATTTGGATTATAGTGATGATTCCACTAAACTAAATTTGTGTAGAATGGTTTTTCATAGATATAATATTCATATGGAAGTAAGAAGGAACTGAGAGGATGATATCCTTATAAGTAAGAAAAAATAATGGTTTTATTTGGAAAATATTAGTTCTATTTTGATGGAATAATTGATATTGTATACAATTTATGTTATCATGCATGGGATAGAGAATTAAAATTAACCAAAAAGAAACATATCTATAGTGGATTATTTCATTGTGCCACAGCCTCCTGCATTGAGTGCATATCTAACTTAATAATTGTATAAGATATATTAATGTCTTGTAGAATTTATTTTTGTTCATAGGTTGTTCAGATAATCAATAAGTAACTCATTCTAATAATTATAATGCCCAAAATTTGAATTAAAATTTGTGGGTTTGAAATCATATGTGACATACAATATGGAACATAAATAATAATTAAAATCCTTGAGACTATATAATATATTTCATTAAATATAAACCATTCAATGAAAAAGGTGGATTATCATTAATAAAATAAAAATAGAAGGCCTTCAGGACATTTATGGTCGTTGTGGTTATAAATAGTAATAACTAACTTATGAAAATTATTGTTTTCTATTTATTATAAATAAAATAAGAATCATTTAAAAGGGAAACATGGTTTCTCAAAAACTGTATTTCTCTATCAAAATGGATTAGTTTCACATTGCACCCATAAATTAAAATTAATTTTTATGATATTTAGAAAAATTATTTCATAGAAGGGGATTATTTTTTAGAATAATCATATCAAAATTATACCAAGAAGGTTTGGCCATGGGTTCTAAAACCAGACCCCAAATTTATTTGAAAAAAAATATTAAAGATACACCATATTAAGGGGGTGCTTACATGCATAGAACTACACCATAAAAAAAATACAAATACACACCATAGAGTTACCTCTTCTTAGGGCAGCCATGGTCCCTAGATCCTCCCCTGTTATGACGCCCTCTTCCCCTTTGCATGACTTCATTATCCATTCTATTCGAATCAGAATCTTCATGAGAGGGATCCCTATCCTGTACTGGATCGTTTTGATGTACTGTGTGGTGGTCAGACAGTTCATTCCCTTGCACCACATTAGTAATCTTCACTGCAATGGGAGACTGCTCTTGCAATGCATCGACATGAGGCACCTCTATGACCTGCACTATTTGAGCATCAAACTGAGTAGTGTACTCCTTCTACATATAGCCCTGCACATCCTCTTCAGTAGGTGGAATGAATATTCTAATGATATATCCTTCATTCTTCAGACCTTCAAGGTTCAAAAAATCAATCTCAGGGGGATTAATAGATTATAACATAGAAAAAAAATTGGCAGCTGGTTTTATTGGCTGCTCCTCTTTATTTTCTGCCACCCTTGCCTCATCAGCATCTCTACTATCCTTTTGATCCAAGGGAGAGTAGACATGGGGATTTTCAGTGACTTACTTCACTAGGGACATTTTTTCTTCGAGATTGCCTGCCTTGTGAGCATGAGATATAGGTGGACAGGCCACCCCTGGATCACCTTGAGAATTTCCAGATTGATGGGCAAAAGTCAGATTTTCTACCTCATCTTCAATATGCACTTTTTCCTGGGAAAGTTTGCTAGCTCTCGCCATTTTGTGCATCACAAACTGACAGCCCTCATTATCAACAATCTTCATCTTTCCCTTACCAGAGATAGGGGCCAATACAGCACAACCATGTTCATGATTAACATGATCTTGAATAGCCACCTCATGATCTGATATATTCCCTTCCTCCTCTACAATATTATCCCATTCCTTTTTCTCAGTTCCAACCTTAATTCCAGATGAGGCCAGAATTAATGATTTATCAGTCTTCATAGAGACATCAGCGGTGTCATGCTAGAAATCATCAATCTTGGGAAATCCATGTTAAACAGCCTCAACAAAATATGTGGATGCCTTTGGAGGGTCCTTTATCTTGGAGTCACCCTTATTAAGCTTCTTCTTGCACTGAACAGAGGTGTGACCCGATGACTTACAATGGGAGCATTTTAAAATCCTACGACATTGTGAATGGATATAACCAATGGATAAATATTATTTACAAAAGTTATGCAGACATTTATATTGAATGGAGAGATCTAGCTTAATTTCACCCGCAATAAGAAAATTATTATCTATGAGAACATTAGCCAAATCAATCTCAACAAGGACACAAGAAAAATGGCCATACCTAAGATGCTCGGTCCACTTGTCAGCCTTAATGGGATATCCAAAAACAAATGCAATTTCCCATAGAACAGATGGATTCTTGAAAAGGAAGTTTAGCCCCCTAATTCGTATCCAAGACAGGGTACATGAGTTCTTGACTGCAAGAGGGATCATCAAAGGATCCCACTGCTAAACCATGATGTAACCAGACTTCATCGGTATAGGTCAAAAACTCTAGGCCACATTTTGAAATTCTATAGAGGGAAAGGCAATGTGAAACATACCTCTTCCAATTGAGATCAACTTCCAATCAGTAAATCCACAGCTTTGGGATAGGCGAGCTCGCACTTCATCAACCCTGACTGGAACACCACTCCGGGTTCTCGACAATCTGGCCATATGAGAGAATCAAAATTCCTGAAGCCGCTCTTCAAAAATCTTTGGGCTCACTTCAATTAAATCAATCAAACCATTTTTGGTGATTCATTTGCTGAGAGAGGCTGATTCATGGCAAGAATCAGGGAAAAACTTATTTCGAGAGGCCAATTCATCTGATTTCCTCTTAGGGTTCATCAACGGCTTCGTTCCATAATTCTTCAATGCATCCACAAGAAACCCAATCCCACCATGCGCATCCACCCGCATTGAAGGAGGGATGAAGACATCCCTCAGATTTAAGTAGCAATCCAAAATCTTGGCCATCGTCAAACCAAAAATCACCAAAATAATTCCTCACAAGATGTCTCCATATCAAAATTATATTATGCGGAATTTATTGAATTTTTTTAAAGTATTATTTTATATTGAATACTAAAAAATACTATTTTGTTTAAAAAATCATTTATTTTCTTAAATAATTCACATGGAAAAGTTATTTTCTAGTCTTTAAATTTAAATTAGTCAAAATATATAAATATTTAACCAATTTGGGATGTTGAATTATGTTTGTTATTGATTTTTTAGATTTAAACATTATATACCTATGAGAATCATTTCTTTTGAAACCCACTAGTTCGTCATAATAATTAATATTGTCTAATAAGTTCAAGTCAAATTTTTACCATGTTTAGTGGTTAAAATAGTAAAGATTTATTAACATGGTTTTGGTAAAAACTAATTTATCTAGGTGAAACTAAATGGTTTAATGTAAAAATGACCAACAAACATGGTCAAAATCCATTTATTTGGAATGTTTTTGGCAATATATCCTCAATTGGTAGAGTATTAAAAATTTTCTCTTGTGGAATGATCAAAATGGGTGTAATTTATTCTTTTCAAAAATTAAATGTGTTTCCACCCCCATATTAAATTCTACCCCCTATCCTCCCCTTGTCACAGTAACATATCCATATCTTGTGAGATCCTATATAAATCAAATCTAGAAACCCCCACTAACATCATATATCCATTTTTTTATTAGAAAATATTTTTGGAATTATTTTTGTATAAACCTAATCATGTTGTCTAAAGAAGAGGTGACATTCCTAAACAAGTTATTTTATTTTGTTTATAAATACACCTACATTAATAATTGTTAAACAATGATCCTATAATAACATTAAAATATTAAATATACAAATATTTCCTTTTTTTGTAAGTGACTTATATCTATAGAATCTTACTTATTATGATAAATTAAATTGTCGATCTTACGTATGACAAACACTGGCCTTTCAAACCAATGTAAATCATTTTCAATCTCTATATTTATAGGATATATATAAATATGAATATAAAAAATTTATATGATATTTATGATATTATTATGATAATTTTATTTCACTAGCACATATACATTATTGTGGTCCATTTCAATTAATATAAAATAATTCCCCTATTGTGTACGACAGACTACTACCTAACTAATAGATGGGATTCTTTTCTCACATTCACATTACATGGATTATAATAACGATTATTATAGTGAATATTGGTGATATATTTGAAATTATACTATTTATGAAAAATTAATATATCAAACAACTCTTTTCCCTATCAAAGACATCGTCTTCATCCTTAATCGTGATAGTGCCATGGGCCCCAATGGTTTTAATAATGGTTTTATTCAACATCATTGGGAATTCATTAATATGGATGTGTGTAACCTTGTGAAATTATTCTTATCTAATGTGGTTCTTTTTCATGGTCTAAATGCTCAATCATTACTCCAATCCCTAATATTGACGATGATTCTAAAATACATCTTTTTCATCCCATAGAGCTTATTACCTCTATCTATAAATTCATCACCAAACTACTCTCCAAAAAACATTCATATCTTTGTAAGAAAATTATTTTATGGAATCAATTTGGTTTTATAATGGGAAGGAACATACAAGATTTCATTTTCCTTGCCTCAAAATGCACCAATACTCTAAACAAACCTAATAAAAGATGTACTGTCACCATAAAACTTGATATTAAGAATGGATTTGACACAATTGACAAGGGATTTATCTTCAATGTTTTGGAAGTCTTCAGATTTAGTGATATTTTCATTAATAGAATTAATTCCTTGTTCAATTCAGTCTCTATTTATATTCTTGTGAATGGCTCTCATAAGGGCTATTTCAAATGTACCAAGGGAATCAGGCAAGGTCATCCCTTATCTGTGCTCCTTTTCTTCATATCCAAAGATTACATTAGTAGGCTTCTCAACAACTTGGTTACTCAAAAAAACCAAAACCCATTCAAGAAGCTAGAATCTTATGTTATCCTATGCATCATTTTTATGTCGATGACATTATTATTTTCTTAAAAGGAGATAAAAAAATATTGAAAATATTAAAATTTCCTTGACCCATTATAAAGAACTCTCTAGTCAATCTATTTGGTGGGGGAAATCTTGTGTCTTCTTCGAGAAATTTTTTTCTCATAATAGAAAAAATGACATCATCAATTGTCTCAATACCAAGGAAGGAACCTTCACTTCAACTAACTCGGTGTTCCTATATTTTGGGGAAGTCCTAAAACCATTTTATTTTTTGCCATTTTCTTCAAGTGGTCAAAAAGCTTTCCTATTGGAAGGGTAAATCCCTGTCCATGGAGGGAAGGATATATTTGGTGAGATATGGTATTGTTTCAATGTTGTTCTACTCACTGATGATCTATAAATGGAATATTTATCTTCTCAAAAAAAAAATAATGTTCACATCAAGAATTTTATTTGGACTGTAAGATTTCTTGATAAAAAACTTGTGACCATCCCGTGGGATACTTGTTGCAAACCATTGGATAAATGTGGTATTTCTATTAAAAACCTTCGGCATTTTAACAATGCTCATCAAGAGAGACCCACTTAAAGATTGATTAATAATAACTTTGATTCCATCACTTTTCAAATAAATAGATTCACTGAAAGACAAATGAAAGGCAATTTGAACTATGTCCAATTCTCCATCTGGCCCTCCATTAAACAATCATTTGTACACATTATGGCCAAATCTAGGTGGACAATTAGTATATATTCTTCGATAAATTTTGGGTTGGATAACTGGACTGGAGCACCTATTATCTCTATGTTACTCGCTCACTCTACTCCGGTAAACACTAATTATACTATTCAAGATATCATGCATTCATGTATATATGAATTTCATGATAACATATTATATATTATTGATAATTATCCCTATGCTAATGATGAATTTATAATATGGGAACCAACTACCAATCAGATCCTTGACTCAAATTTTTTTACAATCATAACATTAATAATACTAATCTCAGTTTTGTTTTGTTAAAGTACTATAAAAAGAAGTGTATTAAGCCCTTGAGACTTAATATTGTCTGCCGTATTCCCTACAATTTTGTTCCCACTGAGGTTTGTCTTCAATCTGTTGGAATAATACATTGTTCTAGGTGCCAATATTTCCATCAGCATAATGAATATTTTAACCATCTATTTTTGTCTTGTGCTACAATTTTAGCGCTTAGGAATTATATTACTGACTTGTTTGGAAGAAAATGGTTACATTAAAACTCAATTAGTACACAAATAAAATTCTATGTGGAGAAAAATTCTTCAATGAAATTAAAAAACCACTTCTTAGTAGCAGTGGCAGAGATCCTACATGTTATCTGGTATGATAAAAACTCCATTATTCACATCAATTACACATTCAATCTTAAAGCAGGTCATACACAAATTCAAATGGGCTTCAAAGATGCCTCTTTAATTCAGAAATAATATTGTGATAACTCTATTGGTGAATTCAAGATCCTTAGTCTCTTCAGAGTTGATGGTATCTATAGGAAACTGGAGCTCACCTGTGATGTTTTCTATAAAAACACGCTTCTATGTTGGATTAAAGTGAATGTTGATAGAGCTTCCAAAGGAAATCCTGTACCTAATTGTTATAGTGCGATTTTCTGAAATTCTCATGGGATATTCCATGGATGCTTCTTTGGTTGCTGTGGTACGACCTTGTCCTTGTTGGGGAAAATGATGGGTGTGATTTACGCTGTGTATTTCATCATGCAAAAGGGCTGGAACAACATCTGGATTGAGAGTCACTCATCCACCGTTTTTCACGATATATAGAATGGGGAATTGCATCTTGCATGTCCTATCACTACTCTATGGATGAGATGCCTTGTGTCTCTCATGGAGATCAACTACATTTCCACACACACCTTTCGTTAGGTGAACAAGGATGCTGAAAGTATTTTTAACATGGGTATCAGTCAGGGAATTTCATGGAAGGAGGATCTACGTGTTGATCTCCTTCCTCTTTATTGAAGGGATTGTAAAAAATTCCCTTACATCAGAATCATGTAACCCCCCTATTGCTTTAATAAAATGTGTCTTGGTCCTTGACGGAGACACCACCTGTTTAACAAAAAACCATTATGTAAATGAAAATGTCGCTCGTGGGTACGTATGACATATCATAACCATAAAGAGAAGTGATCTATTCCCACTTTTATATGTTAAGTAATTATTTTAACAAATAATAATGAAAAAATGATATTTATGACATTAATATCAATCTTGAGTTTATGGATCTATATAATATTTCCATGAACAGGATCATACATGACAAAACATGAATGAGAAATCATGGAAATTAACACATGAAACAATGTAAATAGTGAAATATTGTTATGAAATGGGAATAAAGATAATATATGAGGGTCATATATGGAATTACTAATATAGATTTTGTAATGATATAAATAAATAATATTCATAAAACCATTATAATCAAAGTTAAATCACTTTCAACCAAAATGATTTATGTGGCGACGTACATCATCTAAATTTTCCATCATTGTGACATATTAAAATGTAATGAACCTAATTAATTTCTTGATTAATTAATATTTCATAGTATTTTATATATATGTTGTAATTATTCATCAAAGTGGATTTGATATGAATATTACAATAGGTTAAAAATTTCATAACTCAATTTCATTTCCTTAGGTTATATTACTTCACAAACATCTTTTATATTATATGATATTGTGTGAATTTACTTTTCAATATAGTATAATTCATCTCAATTTTTTGTATTTAAATTATATAATATTTTATAATCATTGGAAAATTCACACTTTATTGTATGATATTTTTATGTGTTTATTTCACAATATCATTTTAACCATCATTGTTTTTGATTGAATTACCATTGAAGGAAATACATTGAAAATTTCTTAATAAAATGTATTTCTATCCACGGAAGCCCTCAACTTTAAGGTAGTCAGCACCTCTATCTTCCTATCATCGAAAGCCCTCGAAAAAACTCAGCAACATTTGGAGTCACACAAAGAAATTCTGAAAAAGTTGTTTAGTACACACTAAGAATGAGAGTATATCCCTATAGAAATCAACTTAATAGCAAGTAATTTATAGAGTGATAGAAATACATAATAGTTATGAGATCTTTCAAATGAGCTCATATTTATATGTACCACTTCAATGGTTGGATCCCTCCTCCAACAGTATTATTTTTCCTTGAATTTTGAAGGGACCTATACATGTGTCACTCAAACAACGATTAGTTAGTAACTAAATGCATGACATCCCATTATAACCAAAACATGAGTAAGCAAAAATATGGTTACTTAAGAAAATTAATTTTTTGCAGTGTGATAAAAAATGTATGTTCAGTGTCTACCCAAAAACTATTCAGAGTCTATAATATATTGATATTCAGCATTTATTTATCATTAGAATTCAGAGTTAGAATTATATTTAATTTGTAACTAGAATTCAATGTCTGAATTCATAATAATTTATAACAAGGATATGTAGTATGAATTCGTAAGAATTTGTAACTAGGATTCAGAGTGTAAATTCAAAAATGTTAAGAGTCTGAATTTAGAAAACTCGGAGTCAGAACTCAGAAGATTTTCAAGTATAAATTTATAGAACTCAGAGTCAGAACTCAGAATAGTTTTGAGTATGAATTCAGAGAACTCGGAGTCAGAACTCTGAAGAGCTCGGTGTCTGAATTCTGGGAACTCGAAGACAGAACTCAGAAGAGTTCATAGTCTAAATTCAAAAACCCCAGAACCTGAATTTGGATCCTGAAAACATAATTCTTTATATATAAGTATATATATGATTCCTAGGATTAGGATATGAAACCAAATTTTTATAAATAGATAAAATATAAACAATGAAAATCATTTTAAGTGTAAATTTCCTTGGGGAAGGAGAATTTTCTTTATTAGAGTAAAACATATGGTAACAGAAATTTGCCTTAGGATAAGGTGTTTGTGATTTTCTCAACATTCTGAAATGGAAAAGATATAAAGAATCCTTATTGACTTAAAAATCTCCCCAATCATGAAAGAAAAGAAAAGTCATAAGGAAATATTATTGACTCAATAATATCCAGCTTTTGGTAAGGAAAAAGATCCTTATGAAAAAGAAAATAAGGGCTTTTAAAAATATTTTTCTAAACACTGAATGTAAAACATATCTCCCTTAACACATGGTAATAGATGAATAAAACTAACTCCCCCTTATTATTTGAACATAATAAGGATCATATTTTATAATTTTGGAATGATACATAGTGATTTTACTACTTACGAATATCTTCTTGTATAAGAACTACCCTTCAGATGAATACTCCCCCTTACTCAGGAAAATTTATTATTTTCTTTGATTTTTTTTCCATTCTCCAACTTTGTGATTTTTAGGAAGAAATAAATGGAATGGAAAACTAAATATGGTACTTGAAATATTAGTACAGACAACAAAATATATGTAGAACAACAAACAATTTCATTATTATTAGATAGATTTATAAATGGAAAATAAAACAAATGATCATATTAGATCTATCCTCCTTATTTGTCCTTTGGAATCAACTTCTTCACAACAGGTTTCAGATTTTTGAGTTCCTTGTGATCATCCTCTTCTCGTTTTATAATATGATCATGATCCTCAGATTTCTCCTCAAAAGACTTGATTATTTCTTCTAGAGTCTTAATATCCTCTTCCTGAGCCTTTTTGACAACGTCTTTCTTGAAAATCATTTCTTCAAAGGACTCCAGGACAATATCTTGGAACTCATCAAGATTTATCATGTCATCTATTGTTTTCCTTGACCAACAAGTCATCTTCTCACATGAACCTTTATGTGATTCGTAGTTGATGAAAAAATTATTGAAATCAGCCTCAAGATTGACACACATATCCATCACCATGGATACTAAATCCTATTTCTGGTTGAAGGTGTGTTGAAGCATCTGACATCTCTAGTCAACACATGGAAAAATCAGAATGGTCATATCAAGCTTCTTCAATTACTTAACAATGAAATCAAGTCCAATGGATGATGATTCTGAATCTGATCTTTTTCTTGGTGATGTTTCTTTTGTTAGATTAGAAAGTTTTCACTTTAAAGATCCACCATCATCTTTCTTCTTTATAACAGCTTTAATAGGTGTATCAATAACCACATGTTTTCCTTTATCATGTTTTACAATGGCTTCTTTATATGGAGATTCATGTTCACTGTCAGAAAGCTGAACAAATTTATCTTTCCCTATTTCTTCCTTATGATCTCAAGCATTAGCATCCTCTGGATGGATGAAATCATAATTTGAACATTCTTATTCATACATCTTATTAACTTCTTCTTCATCCATATCCTTATCCTTTCCAGGAGTAGCATGTTTTGATGATTCAGCTTGTGTGGTTCGGATTGATAATCATTTTGAGGTAGATTTCCTTATCAGAAAAATTCTCAACTTGCTTAATGAGATATTCGATGTCACCACTACATTCTTCTTCTTCAACTTCATTGAAATATTCTTTTTCATCAACAATTTTTTCTTATGTTTTTTCGTGACTGATAAATTTCTTATTCAGAGTCTCGGGTAAATATTCTACCAATAAAGATTTTGGTAATGAGATATTCTTGAATGCTTTCTCCGTTGCCTTCAAAAGATATTAGACAATCATTTCCTCAGACCTCTACTTATTTTGTTTCTTTTCCCTATATTTCTTCTCAAACTTATCAGTAGCATTTTCTTTTAGATCACTGTCTTCATTAGGATCCAATCAAAAACATGGCACCCCTGCATTCTTATTCTTCATATCTTCCATTCAATTTCCTACAACCTCATCATGATATTATTTTTTTCCTTATAGGATTTGGAGGTTTAGATTGGGTTTCCTTGGGGTCTGGAGTTTTTCCTTCCACTACTACTTCCTTCAATGTCCTCTTCCTTATTCCATTTTTATATTGTTAAGCCAATTCTTGTTTTTTCGGGAAACTTCAGATTTTTATTCTAGTATGTCATAACATTCTCCGGAGAATATAGAAAAAACCAATGTTCATCCTCTTCAGGGTATCATCACTGACTAGCATGACTTTTCAATTCCTTCGCTTCGAGCTACAAGGAAATTTTAAAGAATCTAAGAACCGAACCACTAACTTGGAATAAATGGATGGATACATAATTATCTGAGACATCAAGTTTCCATTCTTAATATTCTCAATCGTAATGAAAATATGTTTAACCAGATTGATCTTCCTTTGGTTCACCAAGAAATCCAAGATATACATGTCACTCTTCTTCAGTGTGTCATTTTCCCCTTTTCTCAGAATAATGAATCCTTAAACCTATAATTTGAGAATTTGATGATTTTTAGAAAAGTAGGCGATCATCAGAGTCTTTACATAAGATAGTTCAAGACATGCCATAGCCTTCTCCTTAACAAATCTTCTGTTGACATTCTTGAAACTTATGAGAACATAACTCGGCTTCCCCTTTGTATGAAATACCAACCAAATTTGCTGCCTTAGTATATTAAAGTGTATAAGTCTTTCTATAGAATTCGAACAAAAATGCCTCTCATCCTTCTTCTTTGAAGAAACTTACTGATTCATAGAATTCAACTAGTAGATATAGATACACTAAATCTTGAGCTCCTTGCTTCGATACGCAAACACTCTCTCATCCATTGAACTTGATGTTTTTCAATATTATAGAATCATACTTGGTGATGCTGTTTAGATTTTCCATCCTTTCTCTATACACCTTTCTTTTCGAGATTGTCTTGACTGTAGATATGTCTTCTTGAGAAGATTCCTCGATAGACATTCAGATTTGAGAAAACCTTGAGACGTTAGGAACATGATTAAGTAAGAGGGCATAACTTCAGCATGTGATACCTTCACTTTAAATGTGGGATAACCATTGGGGGTCCTTTATATAGGTGTTTGATGTGATTTTTCATATTCTAAGCTCAATCCAATTGTTGAGAAACATTCTGATTAGATCTAATGGTAGAAAAGATAGCCTCAAGTAAATTTTGATAGAATCCAATATTTTGAGGTTTTAATAGAAACATTCGGATTTAAGGAAAATAGAATCTGAAAAATTTTAAAAACAAAATAAAATAACAGGAAGTAAAGGATGATTAGGAAAACTCATGAAATGAAACATATCTTTCAGATCGATTGGATGATTATTTTAATTGAGGAAAATTATTCTTGAAGAAATTTAGATTCTGAAAAAGAACTGACTACGAAAATATTAGAGAAACTTCATTAAAAAAATTAAAGATGAAAATCTCCATTACCAAAATTTTAATTTCAAAAATCCTCATTACAAAAATTTTAAGTACAATTATATCCCTTACGATAATTTTAAGTACAAAAACATTCATTTCAATAATTTTACGTACAGAATTATTCATTATAAAAATTTAAGAAAATCTTCCTAGAAATGTTTTTTGAATGATTGGAAAAATATTCATTATGATAGATTTGAAAATCTTCATTATGAAAATATTTGAAAAATCTGACTATGAAAATTTCCATTACAAATGATTTGAAAAATCTGACTATAGAAATATTCATTACAAAAGATTTTGATCTAACTAACAAGAAAATGTACTATCCCAATGAAAATAATATTATTATTGTAATGATATTGGTTTCAATAAGAAGTTAAGGAGGATTATTACCTTACATTATCATTCCTAACATCTGTTTAATGTATTCAAACATATTGTAGGGTAATGATTTTGTGAAAATATCAGAAAGTTGATCTTGTGTTCTGATAAATTGAAGAATGATATATCTTTTTTGTGTGTGATATCTAATAATGTGTTGCCTAATATAAATGTGTTTTTCACGAGAGGGATGTGTGGGATTTTTACTTTGGGAAATGGCACTAGTATTATCACACAAAATTTGTGTTTTGGTAAAACTCATACAATATTCTCTGTGTGTGTGTTGCATCCAAAACAATTGAGCACAAAAACTTCATGCTGGTATATATTCCGCTTTAGCAGTGGAATGTGAAAATGAGTGTTGCTTCTTTCATAACCAAGAAACTAATAAATCTCCCAAAAAATGACATGTTCTAGATCTACTCTTTCTATCCATTCTACACCACCAAAGTCAGCATATGAAAAACTTTTCAAAAAAAATCATTTCAAAAGTATAAAAGAGTCTTAGATCCATGGATCACATTAATTAGCGAAAACATATTTTCAATGACTTTAAATGAGATTCCATAGGATTGAATTGATTTTTTGAACAAAAGAATACTGAAAACATTAATCTGAATGACTAGATGTCATGTAAAGTAAACTACCAATCATACCTCTAGAAGCTGTTTTATCTACTGGTTTCCAAGCTTCATTAAGATCATGTGTTTTTGAGGAACAAATGGAAGTACTAATATTTTTATTTTTGTTATGTCCATGATTTTTTAAAAGATATTTAATATAATTAAGATGGGTTATATAGATTCCTTCTACTTTTTGAGAAATTTGAAAACCAATTTAAAATGATAACTCACCCATCTTACTCATTTCAAACTCAGATTTCATTAGATCCAAAAAGTAATTATTTAAATATTGGTGAGTTAAACCAAATATTATTTCATCGCATTAATTTGAACAATAAATTTTTTTTTCTTATCTTTCTTTATAAAAAGGTTTGGATCAACATTTCCCTTAACATAGTTATTTGGAAACAAAAATCCATTAAGTCTATCATAACAAGCTTGAGGGGCTTGCTTAATTCCATACACGGGTTTGATAATTTTGAAAACAAGTTCTAGATGTTTTGTATCTTTAAAACCAAGAGGTAGTTCAAAAAAAACTTCTTCTTGAACATAACTATTAAGGAATGAATTTTTCACATCCATTCGAAAAATTTTTAAATTGAAGAATACTAAGAAGGAATGTTAAATACAAATAGATTCATGTCTGGATACTAGAGAAAAGGTTTCTTCATAGTATATTCCTTCTTGATGATTATAGCCTTTAGAAACCAATCTAGATTTATTTCTTACTATGATTCCATTTTCATCACACTTTTTTCTAAAGACCCATTTTACTTTAATAACAGAATTTTCCTTATTTCATTCAACCATGGTCTAGACTTTATTCCTTTCAAATTTATTTATCTCATCTTGCATATCTTTTATCCAATCATAATCACATAAATCATCATTTGTGCTTTTTGGTTCTAATTGGTAAATGAATACTAGATGTTCTACTTCATATCATAAGGAAATTGTAGTCCTTATAGGATGATTTACATCACCAACAATACTATCACTGGGATGATTCATAAGAAACAAATTATCTGGGTTTTGTAAAACCTATTCATCAACATAGTGTAGGAAATCTTCTGGGGTAAATGTTTTTGAAATATCATGTTAAAAATTTTCCCGATCAGAATGATATTCTATCATGGGTTGATAATCAGTTTTTGAAAACACATCTAAATATATTGGTTGGGGTTGTTTTCAAACAAGGGGATCCATTTCATCAAATTTGACATGCACTATTTCTTCAATAGTAAAAGTGTTTTAATTGAAAACAATATAATCCTTAGATGTTGTGGAGTAGCCTATGAAAATTTCATCATCATATTTTGGTGAGAATTTGTGTAATTTATCATTATTATTCAGAAGGAATACCATGAAACCAAAAACCTTGAAGTAGGAATTTCTAGGACTTCTACCATTCCATAACTCAAATAGAGTTGTATTAAGAAAATGTCTAATCGAAATATGAATTATAGTATAACATGTAGTACTTATAGCTTCAGCCAAAAAATGTTTGGCTATAGAATATTCAATTAACATGGTTCTTGTTATCTCTTTACGAATTATATTTCTTCATTCAACAACATCATTATGTTGAGGTCTTCTGGGTGCTAAGAAGTTATGGGTAATGCATTTTCTACAACAAAAATATTCATAATCAGAATTTTTAATTTCTCCTCCATGATCAGTTTGAATAGTTATCAAAGGAAATTTTTCCTCATTTTTAACATTGGCTCTAAAAATTTTTAAATAAGAAAACTATTTTGAATTTTTTTCTAGAAAATAAACACACATAAATCTATTATAATCATCAACTAAGACAAATACATAATATAATCCTCCAATTCTTCCAGTTTTTGTAAGACCAAAAAGATCCATATGAACTAACTGTAATGCATCAGCGGTGAGACCTCACCGAACGATTTAAAACATGATTTATATTTCCTTCCATATTGACAAAGATTACCAACTTTTAATGAATCTAATATATACTTAGGTAGATCCTTAACTAGTCCTTTCTTAGAGAGTTTATATAGTTTCCTAAGGTTACAATGTCATAACCTTCGATACCAAAACCAAGAATGATCTTCTATTGCAGTAATGGAAGGTAAGTATTTGATCGTAATGTCTTCTATGCTTAGTGTGTAAAAATTATCTTGCATATTGGAAGAATTAATAAAAGCTTACTTAGAATTGAGTACAAAGAACTTGTCATTCCTAAAATTCACAAGGCATCTTTCATCACATAATTGACTTATGCTAATGAGGTTGTTCTTTAGCCCTTTAACGAATAAAAAAATTTAAATGAAAATTTTTCCAAGAAGAACGATGATACCTATACCAATACATTCTCCTTTATAATTATCTCCGGATGTTACTTTTCCTCATTTCATCTTGATAATGTTTTCAAAGTAGTTTTTGATACCAGTCATATGTTGGGAATATCCACTATCGATGTACCATGTATTTCTATGGGTACATAATTTACTTTCCTAAAAATAAGATTGTTAGACATTCGGATCCCAAAATTTCATGTATCCAAAAATTTCAGAATAAAAATTCTTATGCACCTACATTTTCATAGAAAAATAATCTTTATAAAATCCTAAATACTGAGTTTTTTTTAAGGAAATATTTCTTTCCCAACATCCACTACCCTGACACTTTTTACATAATGGATAATTTTGAGGAACAGAATTATAGTTACTAAAAATTGGTTTTGAACTTAAATAACCAAAACCATAATTATTCCTTAGAGGTCAGATTTGAGAATACATCTTATCAAAATTTTAATTACCTAGGTTATAGTTTGAGGAACACTTCCTCAAGGAAAATATCTCTGAAATTATTCTAATAACTATGTTCTTATCTTCCAAAACATTAGCACTAGATTTAGGATAAAAAAGTTGTCTCTTAGAAATTAGTTTTTGTAGATCCTTAGAAAGTTTTCCCTTCTCAAAATTTACTTCCTTAGGGACTTTTGAAATGCTTTCAAAATCAAGTCTTTTTATCTAGATCTTTAGAAAGATCTGATATTTCCTTAGTATGAAAAGTATTCCTAGAATTTTCATTATCCTGATTTTTTTTGAGTTTTGAATTCCCATTCTCAAGAAGCATAGAAAATCTAGAAACATCATTATAGGTAGGTAAAGTATCATCTTCATCAGAAAAAGATTTTTCATCAGAAGAGTTATAATATTTACTATCACTATAATTATCATTTTGAGATACATTGGTCATGGATTCATCATTGTATACCTTATACATTAATCAATGATTTTCAATAGGTACTTTAGAAATTAATCCAAGATTATACTGTCTAGAAGATTTTTAATATGATTATTCATCTGATGTGTCTCCACCATAGGAACTACATGTGTCATTAGCTTTCAAAACATTCATATTTTTATATTTGTTGTAATTCAATCTATTTCATTCAAAATAATTTTTCTTTCAATATTTTCTCATAAGCATAGGACAATCAGGCCTTATATGTCCATCACGTTTGAATTCAAAACATGTGACTTCTGAGCCTTTCCTATCGTTGATTTATTTCTTATTGTATTTGTATTGAATGTTCTTCTGTCTAACATTCATGTCCATCCTTTGAGCAAGATTGGATAATTCATTTTCTGAAGATTCCCTTCCACTAGATTCGGGTTGTATAACAACCTTCTTAGATTTAGATCTTGTAACTCTCCTAGGAGTCTTTTCATTCATATGATTTGAATTTGTTTTAAAAAAACACATCCATTACCACTATTCTTCCGAATAATATCAGAATATTTATTCATTCTAGTCTCATATTGAATAAGAGTTCCAAAAGGTTCATCATGAGAAATCTGAGTAACCATTCTATTCTCATTTATAGAATTCCTCTTGGATTCCCACTCATTGGCCATGATGTCTATGATTTTGTTTACATGTTCTTCATCGTATAATCCTTTATCATCCATAGATTTTAAGCTGTTAACAATAGTATTGATTTTTTGTTGCACCTTACATATGGGTTTTCCATAAGGAAATTAAAAACCATGATATTTAGCTCGGATCATAGCTCTTCAAGATTCAATAATGTTGGAAGTTCCAAACTGTGTAACTTCAATTTTCAGCCAAATACAATTTGATACTTCACAAGATGAAATTTGGATATATATATATATATATATATATATATTTCTAGCCATGGAAAAAATAAATTTTTTGCATACCTTATAATTCAGTTGATATTCATGCTTTTCTTGGTTGGTGAAAGTACTAACTTCACTATCTGGGGTTTTATAACCTCTAGTAAGCATAACAAATTTATCCACTCCATTATTGATAACAAATGTCTATATGAGATTTCACCAATATTTTTAATCATTCCCATCAAATATAGGTGGTCTAGTTGGATTTAGGTTGTCCATGGAACCAAAATTGATTCATGTCATCTCAAAGAAAAACATTCCACACAAACTTGTTATAAATAAAAGATTGTAAACAAGGAAAATATCCTTCAGCAAAGAAAAAGAAATATAATGAAAAACTTGATCTAGAAAAACATATATGTGAATATAAGAATTACATAATCCTCCTTTAATACCAATTGTTGAGATGGTATTAAGTATGATATACTATATAATACCGAACATAGGATCGTATTGATATAGTAGATACTCAATATAAAGTAGGGGGTTAATTGTATACTTTATGAATTCTTTTGAAATATTTAAAGATAATTAGGTGTAACAAAGTCAATTAATGTAAATTCACTAAACCTCTATGTACTGAAAACTTGATTGATTCCAGAAAAGTAATTCCGAGAATGTAATTCCAAACAAATTATTCTGAAAATGAAACTTAACAATAGTTTTCAAAACAAAGATTCTACCTTAAAGGTTATAGAATCTGACAAATCAATGTATACATGTATAAGAAATAATAATATAGTTATACATTCCTTAAAAAACAATATATAGTGGAAAACATGAAACAATATAAGTAACAAGTAGTAAATCTATTAACCCAAGGTCAAGGGTATCCAACAACCTTGGAAAATGGTCCCCTGATTTATACTTTCAAGAATGTCCGTCTTACCCACACCAGGGTAAGCCCTATATAAGAAGATCGAAGTATATATTACTATCCCCACAAGCCCTCAACTTCATGTTTGTCGGCACCTCTGTCTTCCTATCCCCAGAAGCCCTCAAATTTAATGTAGTCGGCACCAATTTCTTCTTATCCCCGGAAGCCCTCAAATGTACTCAGAAACATTCAGAGTCCCACAATGAAATTCTGAACAAGATGTTCAGTACGCACTAAACATGAGAGTATATCTCTCTATAAATCACCTAAACAATGTGTAATTTATATAGTGATAGAACCATTCAAAAGTTATGAGCTCTTTCAAATGAGCTCCTATTTATAGGCACAACTTCAACAGTCGGCTCCCTCCTCCAATGGTCATATTTTTCCTTGAATTTTGGAGAGACCCCTACATGTGTCACCCAAAAAACAGTTAGTTAGTAACTGAATGCACAACATCGTTTTATAACCAAAATATGAGTAAGCCAAAAAATGGTTACTTATGAAAATTCATTTTTCGGAGTGTAAGTAAAAAATGAATTTCTGGACTCTACCCAAAAAAATTTGGAGCCTAAAATATATGGATATTCAGATTCTGTTTATTAAGACGAAATCAAATTGAGAATTCCATAAAATTCGTAACCTGAATTCAGAGTTTGAATTCATAAAAACTTGTAACTAGAATTCAGATTATGAATTCATAATAATTCGTAACCATAATTTGGAGTTTCAATTTAGAAATGTTAGGAGTATGAATTTAATGAACTCGAAGTCGGAACTCAGAATGTTTAGTGTCTAAATTTAGAGAACTCAGAGTCATAATTCATAAGAGTTCGGAGTGTAGATTAAGTGAAGTCAGAGTTAGAAATCAGAAGAGTTCAGAGTATGAATTCAGAAAACTCAAATCCTGAATTCGGATCTTGAAAAAAAAAATTCATTATATCTAAATATATATATGATTCTGAGGTTTTTGATATGAAACTGAATTTTTATAATTAGATAAAAAATGAAAAATGAATAACATTGTATGAGTAAATTTCCTTGGGGAATGAAAATTTTATTTATGAGAGTAAAATATAGTGTAAAAGATATTTTCCTTAGGATATGGTGTTTGTGATTTTCAAAACAAGAAAAAATGGAATAGTCATAAGGAAGCCTTACTGACTCACCAATATCCACGAACATGAATGAATGAAAAAATCCAAAGTAATCCTTATTGACTCACCATTTGTAATATGTTGTATTTATAAAATCCTTATTATCTTTACAGATGGTTTATAATAATTTTATCTAAGTAAATTAATGAAATTCACTTGCTAAATTCATTTGTGTAGTTGTTAAGTTTATCTTCCAATAATAACTTTCCTAGGGTCATTGTAATAATAATTTCCAATAAATATATATATTATTTATCATTGATACAAATTTATTAAATAATAAATCATTTCTTCATATGATATTTTGTATTGATTGTTATTTTTAGAGAAATATTGACAAATGTGTATTATTCAGTAACCTATCACTACAAATTAATTTTTATTCAAATTTTTTTGAGGGAATATGAACTATCAATAAGATATCACCTATCACAACATTTCACTATACATAATATGTAATAAATATAATCTAGAAAATATATAAATTAGATGAATAAAACACACTATTTATGATCAATGTGATAGAGGTCAGTTATATGTTTGGGTCCTCTATGATGATATACTAAAAGTTGTAGGAAAACATTTCACTGGTCTAAATATATTCCTCAATATTTACATTCCCATTATTTCTTCCATGTTTTATTATCTAATAGTATTTTATCAATCTATTTTCTTATCATTTGAATAAAATGGAATAGACCTATCAAAAATTATATGGGAATGATCCATTAAAACATTGATAATAATATTTTTCTATGAAATCCATTTTTCATAATGCAGGAGAAGCTTCATGTCAATATCCTCTTTCCTTGTCTCCATTTGGACAATATAAAATGATTCGGATTATCATATCAACATATAATCTTCTAATCATCATACATGAGTATCCTCAACCTTATCACTTATTACCTAATCCTATTCAAAGAATGGTTATCCTTGAAGAAATATAATTCAATCTTCTTGAACCACATCTTTATCCTCTTCAACCTCATCAAAAAATGTTGAAATTTTCATTCCCGACATGGATAGATCTTGAATAAATCCTATAACAACATTCAATACCACTATAATTTCTTATTACTCAGCAATATTTAGTTTTATTGTAGACCAAGTGACCATTGTATTAGGTAACATTTATCATTCATTACATGATATATATCTCTTCATTTTATTTGATAAGAAATTTCATATAGGCAATATTAACTTTATCTTCATCCCTGAAGCAACAACAAATAACCATTATCTCTTGGTAATCCATTCTGAATTCAAATGTTCTTTGGGGGTATGTTTCTTTTTCAATTTTATCATGCTCTATACTCAACCTAGACGAAGCTTGCCACATCCTAAATAATGTGATGAACGGATAAAATCCATCATGATCAAATTTTTATTCCGCATTTCTATACAAGGATGATAATATTTTTTTCAAATTCATTATGATTGAGGGAAATCACAATGAATAAGACCACTAAAACAGAGTAGCATCTACATTTATATTAAGGGAATTCTTTAGTGATGTGTGAAATATTCTATCTGAATAATTTAGATTACAGTACTGTCAGTCCTTCCATTAAAGGGAGAATCCTGATAGGCATCAATATCGATCATTTAGCGTTTATACTCATTTCCAACAATAACCTCATGAGTGGATGTTTTTTAAATAGTAGGATAACCCATCATACACACTTCCAAGGCCCGCAAAGACGTCACGAATTAAAGTGATAATTTGATATAAGGGGAATTATTGGGACATACTATGAAGGGTTGGGCCAACAATTATATCTTCCCTTAACGCATCGATGATATCAAGGAAAAGAACTATATTTTAGAGATAGATATGTTTTTACTCATGTTATAGATCTATCTTGTGAAATATATTTATTATAGAGGTATCTTGATTACGGATTTCATGAAATCCTATAATTATGAATTTACATCTGTAATAATTCAGTTATTATTATCTCTGAGTTATCCATGTGATATTACTTATGGATGAATTTCATTATTAGTTATTGAATAAATGGAATAAATTTTATGTTGTTTAATATACAATATTGATTATTCATTATTTATTATTCATGGAAGAATTATTTATCCTTCATATATGTTGTGATATTTCTATTCCTTATTCTTTAATCTGTATTAATTATTATTCATTTACTAATGATAAAATCAAATTTATATAACTATTCATAATGGATTCTGGATGCCCTTATTTTTCTCATGCCTTAAAAATCACCGAAGTGTAATATGAATTATATTAAAGTGTATTCAAGAAAAATTAATGATATTGTTGGAAAATTTTATTTTTCAGTATTAATATCCGAATTCAATATTCAAATATGGAATATATTTATATTTTACCAATATTACAAAACTATTCTTTCATTCAAGATTCAATTTATGGTATATTGTGCTAAATCAGAAATGTAATTACTAGATCTTTGATACTGGGGTTAGGGTCACTAAATTTAGTATCATAATATGTTTAGTAGAAAACATGAGGATAATATTTAATAAAACATAGATTAAAGAATACAAACCCATGATTTACATTTATTATATATATTAAATATCATCCTAATGTTTTGTTAAGTTAAAGATTATATGGTTTTTTTGAGAAATGAACCCCTATATGAAAATTATATATTAACATCTTTCATTCTCTTAACCATCATTATACCTTGTGAAAAATATTTTAAAATATGGTATGAGAAGAAAAATCCCATTAAGGGACAAAAAATAAGAAAAGAAACAGTCAGTCCATTAATATTTTAATATCATAAAAACATTTAAAAAAATCATACATTTACCCATAAAACATAAACCCTTCATCTTACATCATGAAATTATAATATTCTTATAAAAATCCATTTTAATCATAAATAATGAATATATTTTTTGCAATCTACATCATTCTTATGTTGTATCCATCGTGAATACATAAGGAGAGATATTCATGGTTATATTTAGAATTCACATCACAGAATATTCCATAATTATCATATGAATACCAAACTAGTTAATTGTTTCTCACTACCCAATGCATTGGAGATCTATCATGATCACACCCACCCTATGTTTATCATAGAACCACCCATATACAAAAATAATTCCCCTAAACATTATCATAATCATCACATATAAAACAAACATAAAGGAAATATAAAATTTCCACTTTGTAATCATGTTATATCATCAAAAGATATTGATATCAAAATAAATTATCCAAACCATTTTAAATAGACAAATACATGAAATAGTAATATGGTATTTATTTTTATTCTAAAAAATTTACATCTTGTAGAGTAATCCAAATATGAAATAATGGACATGATGGCATAAAATTTATTGTTCTTGTATACGTTAAAAATCATTCCTTTTCATTAAGTAATACACTAACTAATATAAAATTCCTTTAGAAAACATTTTAATGAAATTAAAATTAAAATGGTTTTATTATACACCATATAAATTATTGTGGTGCATATAACCAAAATATTCCTCAATGAAAGGAGATTGAGAAGAAGTCCCTTATCCCGAGACTGACTTGTATCGTACGTTAATTGTCATCATGAATCATAAACATTGATTAATTTATATATTATCAATAAGTATTTTTAATTTTATAATTCCTTTAATTTCATTTATTTAAGCATTATAAAAATTAGATAACAAGTTATTTTCATATTTAATGTTTTGTCGATATTCGGTACATGAATCACAAATTCACTTGGAATGATGTTAATAGTCCATGTGGTCAGTATTCTGTCACCTATAAAATAAAATTCAAGAAATAATAATCAAAATAATATATCAATTAGATCATTAAAATCATTCATCAAATATAGATATGAAAAATGAATGATTTTACAAACATAGAGACACTATTCTTTACAAATGCATGAGTAACAGTTTAATTTTTAATGATTATTATGCAAATAAGGTAAAAATTAATTTATATTTATATATTGATAATTATAAAATTTATATAAAATTAATAATTTAAATACAGTTTTATATATTAATCATGTTATGAGGTGGTTACAAATGAATCCCATAACTTTGTGTAGGTGATAGTTCACATGTACGCATGAACGATCTTATAATTTTAATGTGCACATAAATTAAGAATGTAATTGATATATTAATATCATATAAATATAAATATGTTTTGAATAAAACATATGAATAATATTTCTCTCATTATAACCATTCATGAGATGTGGTAATGGAAAAGTAATTATATCAGATCATGGAGTTATTTGTTTACACATACGCACTAACAATTAATTCTATTACCATTTAATTGAAGTGGAGAAGAATTTTGGTGATGATATAAAAATTATAAAAAATCATTATATTTTGGACATTACTATTATTATTTTTTCATGTATGAGAATTATTTTAAGGATGTGGAATGGAAAATAAATTAGAAACACTTAAATAAATACATTACCCTTTTTCTGATGATCACATTTCATAACACCATAAAAACATTAAATTTGATGTTATTCTTAATAAAAGTCTTCAATAATATGGGTATATATTATATAAATGGTTTTGGGAAGATCATTGAAAATGAAAAATGTTTTTTATTTAAGCAATAAATATAAATGGGTGCCCTTTTATTGGAGAGGGGAGGGTCCCTTTTGGGATTATTTAAAGTATAAAATTAATAAAAACTCATTTTCTGTTCCAAAAGCATCAAAATTTTTTATTTATAATATTGTATTATTATGACTCAAAATATATACATTTAATGAAAATTAGATGAGTTTTTTATATTTATAATCCTTATATTTTTATTTTAATTCCTTTTAACTCTTTACATTTTATCAAGTAATTGATACATTATGGGTTGAAATAATTACCAAATCATGCCAAAAGACCAACTAATTGGAAATTAATGTCATTATTAGTCTTATATAAACATTTTTGAAGAATAAAATATTGTTATAAATTTTATATCAGTTAATTATTTATTTCCTATTTCAAGTTATCAATTATGTCCATTTCGACACCATTCATTACCTGACCTTTTCAAAAAATAATAACAAAATTATTCCTTTAAATAAAATAATTTAACATATTTATATCTTTTAAATTGAATCAATTATATTGTTTTATGAAATATTATATTTCAAATTATATTTATTTAAATACTGATAATATCATCTATTTGATTCTTCTTTCAAGAAACTAATTAAAACATCATCATTGTATCAAAATTAAAATAAATTATTTGTTGTAGAAAATTATAAATAAATTATTATGACGTACATAAATATTTTGAATTAATATATATAGTCCGATTTATCGTCAATATAACCCTATATTAAAAATGATTCACTTATTAACTGTTTTTTAATACAATTTTTATCTTATCATTAAATAAAATATAATAAATTTCATTTTCATACATAAGTGTCTTGAAAAGGTTATAATTTTGGAATATGGTTAATTTTGGTCAAAAAATAATCATCCAATAAAATTAGGATATGTTTTAGGGTTATTTTATAATATTATAGTATTATTTTTACCATTAATTACCCGACATGCCCTTAACCATTATAAATAAAATACTAAAATTACTATTCACAAAAAAATAAGTTTATCTGGTTAGATCATAATTTTAATACTTATTATAAAAGTGTATCATTGTTTTTTCAAAACAAAATTCATGAATGTTTCTAAATTATGTTTAACACTAGTCATACATATGTGGTGAGAAGGAGGGTAAAAGAGATATACAAAATTTCAATATGTTATTATATCAAATTTCAGAAAAAAAATTACTCTAATGAACACAATTATATTAAATGATAAATGTTAATATAATTAAACATTACAACCAAGTAAATTTTTAGTCTAAAATAATAAATCTAAGAAATATACAAAATATGTTTATTTGTTAATATAAAATATTTAAAATTTAAAAAAATAAGTAGTATTAATATAGATTGGACACCCAAATGAATAAATATGTCTTTTTTTCAAAATGCTTATTTTATTTGTTTGATTAGATTGGATATTTTATAATTTCTACTAAACACATAAAATGAATGTTAAAAATTATAATGAATAATATATATATATATATATATATATCAATTATATATTCCAAAAAGTGTGATTTGATTATTTATTGGTATAAAACACACTAATGCACAATTAAATAGTTTTTCAGAATAAATTTCCCTATTATTCTAAAAAAATTATATTCATTTACAATTAATTATTTTATATATAATTATTTGTATATACGTGTGTAACATTTATTTTCATAATTAAGTTATAAACTTAAATATATCCATTCTAATTGCTAGGTTTTAATGGAAACATTTAAATATTAATTACTTCTTGACATAAGATTGATGTGGTGTATCATATATGAAATCAAACATATTGTTTCCATTTTCAAAACTCAGGATTTTATACTATCCCAAACATAAAATTTTCATCCTCACAATTTTTAATTCAGTATTTTTAATTATGGTTTGACTTTAATAAATACAATTATTGTAATACAAAATTGGAATAATTGTATAATAAAATTTTTGCCTTAAAAGAATGAAAGGAAAATACGATGGTCACCTAAGATAGGTCATACTAGGTTTCCATGTATAAAAACATAGATATGGTAGAGAAAGCTAAAAATTATGTTCTTATGGGTAGTGATAAAAAACATTGTGACAATAAAGATAACAATCTCGAATCCACAATTTTATGGTGGGATAAAAGGCCATTGATTTTCTAGTGGTAAATGTAATTGAAATTTTTTTAAACCTTTTTATAGACTGGAGGAATTATTTTAATACCTTGAAAAAGAAAATAAAGAAATATATTTACTTGAAACGTATATTTTTAACGTCTAAAAACATTTAACATTAAAATCTTCTTTTTCCTAAAATAATTAGTTTCTATAATGAATTAACATCTATAGAATTACATAATCAATAATAGGTTAACTATCTATTTCGCTAGTCTAGAAACATTATCCTAATCCAGTATAGATTGGAAAAGATAAAACAATTCAACCAAAGGAATAAAAAATTTGATTATGAAAACTAATTCTAATATATAAAATTCATGATTAATACCAAAAGTAAAATATATAGAATTAAAAAAAAAATCACTCAAAATAATCCAAACTAATATTGAAACCATAAATGTATTCTGATTTAATCACATAGTCTTCTAAGATAAAATAAAAAATTTATCACTAAAAAACATAAATTTATATTTATATATCATACCAAAAAGTAAATACTCTAATCACATATTCATTATGTTAGGTTAATAATTTCCATATATAACTTGAATCACTATACCTCAACAATAATATCATAGATTCTTCCAAAATAATATTCATCCATTATTTATCAAATAAAATCCCATAGCATTCTGTTATCCCTATTCATATAGGGTTCTCAAAATAGTGAACTTATTCCAAAATAATATTTATCACTTAATCCAAAAATAATTTTTAAATCACATATATACACGATTTATGAAACATACATTCCAAAAAATTAGTGTATTCATATTCCAAAAACATGTATCACTTAGTTTAGAAATTAATACTACACATGGGCTTCATATAGGCTAGTATTGGGATATACACCCTATTCAACCTTTGGTTGTGGTGTTGATTCCTGCATCCTTAATGGAAGCGATGGGTTATCACTCATATTGGGGGATCTCACCCATCATGTGGGTTTTCTCTTTTTATAATACAATAAAATTTGTATCACATTTCCAATGTAAAGGCAACATAATGAATATCTAAAACAAGTTTTAAACTCAAATGTTGTCTTATAAGTCTCATTTGTATCCCAAATAATAATTACATATTCATATTAATTCATGAATAATTATATATATGTTGTCATTTTTTATTTCATCTCTATGTGATATAAGAAAACTATTGCGAAAATAAAGAATATCATACTATGATCATGGTGTACACCTAGTTTCATTGTTATTTGGTTCGTGTATATTAAAGGTCGATGAATTGCAATTAATATTTAGAGATACTTCGAAATAACATTCCTACATTGTCAAAATAGTGTTCGTACAATATGGTTCATATTTATGTTCATAGAGAAATAATTTTGGAAATAATCTTATATGATATATAATTTGAAAACATTATATAAGACAATAATTTTTATTGATCATTTAGAACGTGTTCCTTTTGAAAATTTTAGTCAAGTGTATTTTTAAAGTACCATAATTATGTGATGAAGTACTATATTTTCAAACTAAATATAAATAGGATACAATGTGGTCTTCTTATTTTGAAACTATTTCAAATAAATAATATTCTCCATAATCTTTTACGAAGTTAAAATATCTATATATGCATCAATAAAATTGAACTTTATTGAAAATATGAGAATATTTGGAAAATATGATTTGATTAAAATAAACCCTTGATCTATGATGGTATCTAGGTATATAGTATGTGTTTGATATATCATAAAATAGTTTCAAAGAGAGTTTTAGGTTAGAAAAATGTTCAGAAACATCCAGACCTGACATTGCAAAAAATATTGAAAGAAATTTATCATTAAGATATTTGAATGATGACTGAGATTTTCCAAAATCCATTTGTAACCAATATTCTTCAATCTCATAATGTTATAAAACAAATATTTTACTAAAATAATATAAAAAATAACAAACTACATGTTTATTCAAATAATCGTAAACCCTAATGTTGTTGAAACCTTTCCATTGAAACCAACAATATGGTCCTGACCTTAATCATTAAATAATCATGAGTTTTAGTAAAGAAATTAATTTCTTTCATACTATGAATATTTTTATGTTTAGAGTTTTAGAGAATTATTCCATATCTATTACATAAAAACTAAAATATTATTCAGTAGACACTTCTACTAACTACTAATTTTTTCACAAACTAAAACATTCTAAAATAAAACATGATTAATGTTTCATGATAAAAATCTTCATAACATTTATTTTTACATCATATTTTCTCTTAGCCATCCTTATACCTTGTGAAAAAACATTTGAAAACATCCGATGAGAAAAAAACACATTAAGGGGCACAAAAATGAATAAAAATGGAAGTTTATGGATATTTTAAACTTGAGAAAACATTTTTTTAAAATCAAACCATTCACCCACAAAACATAAACCCTATAGCTTACACAATGAAATATTTTTATTCCTATAAAGCTCCATATAAATCATAAATCATAAATGAAACTTGTAGAATCCATATCATTCGAACATTTTTGTCCTCACGACAATATATGGATTAACCATCATGGTTATGTTTAGAATACTCATCATAGTATATTACATGAATATATTAGGAGAATCCAAAAAATTTAACTCCATATAATTACCCAATGCATTAGAGAGATATCACAGGCCCAACAACCCTCAGTTTATCCTAGAACCACCCTTATACATAAGAAAATCCCAAAAAATATAACATAATCATAACACATAATATATGAATAATGTAAAAATAAAATTTCTGATTTGCAATGAAATGATATCATTTCAAGATATTGATATTATAAATCCATTATGAAAACCATATTCTATACAAAAATACATAAAAATGGAATATGGTATTTTTTTCTTTTAAAAAATTTAATCTTGTAGAGGACGAAAAATACCAAATATTGGTCATGATGGTGGAAAAGTAATTATAGTTGTATATGGTAAAAAAATTACCTTTGTTATTTAGTAAAATGATTCTTTTAAAAAAAATTCTTATAAAGATAGTTTAATGATATTTAATTAAAAATGGTGATTATTATAAACTTTATAAAAGTGGGTGGCATATATTATCAATATATGCCTTAATGAAATGAGATTTAGACAAAATCACCTACCTCAGGTATGACTCATCCTCTGCATTCATTATCCTAATTAATAATAAACATAGTTTAATTTATACATTATTTATATCCTTTTTCATTTTTATTATTCTCATTATATTAGTTATTTTCATGTTTTAACAATTATATAATTATTTATGTTCATATTGTATTATTTTTTGATATTCGGTACATTATCCAGAAATGAAATCGGTATGATATCAATAGTGCATTTGGTCATAAGTCTACCATCTACATAATAATATTAATTTCATTATTATAAATTTATTATATGAACTACACATTTAAATTCATTCATTAAATATGGATATTAAAAATGTAGAACATTATAATCATAGAGACACTAAGCCGTATATACGGATGAGTACATATTTAAATTTTCAATGATCATTCGGGAAATAAGGTTAATATTATTTTATTGTTCATTAATTATATTTATATAATTAATATAATATTAATTATTTGTATATAATAAAAATACATTATTGATTTGATGTGGTAATTAAAAATGAATCACATCACTTTGCGACGGTGATTATTCACTCGTACGGATGAACGAGAATATAATTTTTATGTGCATGGAATGTAAGAATGTAATTGATATATCATTATATTATAGTGATACATATTTTATGAATATCATATACGGAAATTAATTATGTCATTTTAACTACTGTTGAGATATTGTTATGAAAAACTAATTATATCAGTTCGTGGAGGTAATAGTTCACATGTATTCATGAAGGATTAATTTGTTTCCAATGTCATGGAAGTGGAGAAATTTTTTTGTTATTATATTTATATAATCACATATGATTATATTGAGGATACTAGATATATTATTTCATAGTAGATGTATTATATTTTAGGTAACTGAAAGAATAAATAAAATAGAAACACTTAAAAAATATTACATTTTCATTGGATGATCACCTTTTTAACACATTATCAATAATATGGTGGTTTACTTGCCAAAACGAATGCCTTTAATGACTATGGAGAGATTATGGGAATGTTTTTTTTACAAATAATGGCAAAAACATTTTTTGATGTGTAAGGAATATAGATGAATTATAGAACTTTTATAGAAGAGGGTTAGGGGACTCTTGGAATTATCAAATGCATTAAATTAGTATAAATTATTTTATCTTATTTAATCGGTTCAAAATTGATTTAGGTATAATATAGAATGAGTATGGGTCGAAGTATAATCATCCAATGAAATTTATCCACGTTTTTAATCGTTATCTTTGGTTTTTAACCCATGATAACTCTTACTATTTTATCAAATAATTTACCATTTGAGGGTTAAAATAATTACCAAATCATAACAATAATTTAATTAACGAGTCATTAATTACATTTTAGACTAATTTAAACTTTTTAATTAATCCTATATTTGTAGATATATTATATAATTAAATTAAATAATTATTATTTTAAGATACGAATTTTGTGTGTACTAATATATTCCTTAATTCTTTTTTTTAATCATAATGAATTTATTTCTTAAAAGGCTATTTTAACTCATCTGTAACTTTTCATAGTCATAAAAAAGATTCATATATAGAATAAAATAATTAAATTATATTTTTTTAATATTATTATCATCATTTATAAAATTCATCCTTTAAAAAATCTTATTATTGCATCATCAATATGTCATAATTAAATTTTATTTTTTAATATATAAAAATTATAACAAATAATAATGATGATGATTGACATATTATGTTTTAAATTAATATTTATAGTAAAATTTATCTTCTATATAACCCTTTATTAAAAATTATTAACTTTTTTTAAAGTTTGAGTATGACGGTTTTAACTTATCATTAAATAAAATATAAAAATGTCATATTCATACTAATGTGGTATGATTTTTTTTTAATTTAGGACTAAGATAGATTATGGTTGAATCCAACTCCTCGAATAAAATTACATTCGGTTTCATGGTAAATTTAAAATATTATAATATTATGGTTACCTTTCATTACATGACTTCTCCTTAACTGTGGTAAATAAAATACTATATTTACAATTCACCAAAAATTTTGTTCATCATATTTGATAAATTTATAAATATTTATTATAATAATGTATGTATTTTTTTCAAAATAAATTTTTAGATGTGGTTAAATGATGATTAACACTAATAACACAGATGTTGTGATGAGGCGGGTAAAAGAGATATTCAAAATATCAATAAGTTTTTATATCCAATTTCAAGATAAAATTTACTCTAATTACCAAAATTCGATTAAATTATGAAAACTTAATATAATTAAAATTTCAATCTAATTAAAAGTATTATATAATTTAATAAAAAAGATTAAAAAAATTAGTTTTGAACTAAAATGCAGTATTTTACACAAATGATTTTAATAGAATATGATGAGTATAATACCAAATATTTTTTTAAATTGGAATTTGATGTACTTATTCTATAGAAAAATTTCATTTTTCCTGATAGAATGTATAAAAGAGACAAAAACTATGATAAACATGTTTTCTCCATTGAAAAGATGAAAAAGTACTATTTTTTAAAAATTCTTTCATTGTTTGTAATATAGGATTTGTTCTTATACATTGTCTACAAAACACCTGAAATAAATGATAAATATTAGAATTAATATAATATATTAATATATATTTCAATAATATAATTGAAAAAATGATCTTTGATTATTTGTTGGTATAAAACACACTTATGCACATTTAAATTTTTTTTAGAAAAACATTCCCTATTTTTAAAAAAATGATTTTACATTAATTAATAATTATGTTTTCATCAAATAATTAATTATATATACATTTGTAAACTATGTTTTTATAATTCAATTTTTACTTTCCAGTCCCTCCATTTTAACATCTAGGTTTAAATGGTAACATTTGAATATTAATTTGTTCATAAATTAAGCATGAAATGGAATATCATGTACGTTATAGAACAAAGTGTTTCTTTTCTAAAAACTCAGGATGATCTATAAATGATGGACATTGTGCATTTGGATTGAATCTCAAATTACCCAGTACATGAAAAAAACATATATCGAACAACATTAGACACTCCATGTGGATATTTCTTCGATAATTTGTATTTTCTAAAAATCCCATTTTGATGATTAGAATAGATTTTAAGAATGAATCGCCTTGGTGAAACCTACAATTTATTATATTGAAAACATGGTTTCATGATTTATAATTCCGAAAAAAATATTTATATGGTTTTCCCAGTAAAATTATTATATCTCAAAAAATAATTTTTTTTTATTTTAGTCAATGCATGGAACCCAATGGAATAAGGATATAATTGAATCAAAAAGAAAATATTGGGGCAATGAGAATCTAAATGGTTTTATGACTAAGAATATAACTCAATAGAATGGGGGAAAGTATTAGTTATGGAAAGTAACGGTGTAAAACTATAAATGTACAATGAGATATAAATACTAAAATTCTAGGAAATGCATTGCATCATATGGATCTATTAATATTTATTTGTCTTATATGTGTGAATTTTTGGAATTTTTTGAGTAAATTACTTCTTATAAATGATATCCTTTAGTCTAAGGAAGGACTTATGTTGATGTAAATGGGTTATATTAATTAATTAAGGTCATTTAATAAATATATCATATTGGTTTTATTTACTGATGATGTTTTTTTATAAGAATCAGAAATCATATGAGGAATGTGTAAAATTAATGAAAAATATAAATCTCAGTTAACATAAAATATATGGATACTATCACGGGTTTATTTTTTTGTGATTGATCAAAATTTCATTTTCATAATATCATTTTTCCTACTTTATGTGATAATAGTCAACAAAGTTTAAAGATATTTTGGGAGAAATTTGAGGAAATAAATCCCATTGGATTAGAATATTTTTTATTTATTTTTATATATAAGGAATAATGAACTCATATTTTATGCCTAAGTTTAATGGTGTCGGTAAACCATATGGTTTAACTTATCATTGTTGATGAGGACATTATGGGTTAGTACACAATGTAATTTTTATATGAATTATGTTAATATTCTATTAGAAAATGTAAATTTTTCATGTTGTGTGACAATCCATTTCATCTGGAAACATCGTGGCACATAATCCTATAACTATGGGATGACAATGTTTTAATGTTAACCATTAAACTGCATGATGTTCTAGATATTAGGTCATTTTTTACATAATATATTTTATTAGTAAATATTACTAATAAAGCACTGCTGTTAATTGTGATGTTAGGAGATTAATTTATTATATTATATAACTTATGTTAACCATACTTTATTTAGAAAATAAGTAGAGATTGGTGGAATGTATTCTCACTATTTTATGGATATTACAACTAGTTGAAATTTAATATTTTTTATTTTAGTATAAAAATATTCTTTATTTGGATATTTATTTCATGACGTATGTGATGAATTGGATATTTATTAAAGCACAATAAAGGGATTAAATTGTTATTAAAAATAGAAATATATCAAGTGTTTTTATATACATGCAGATTTATTTAATGAATTAATTACAAAAAAATAAAAAAATTATATTGAAATGAAAAAATTATATTATATACATTCATATAAAATGAATAAAATGCTCTTTTAAATCATCACATTTTTAAGGTTATCTGATTCATAACATTGAATTTCACATTAACATATTTTTATATATTATATCTATCACTTTATATATTTATTTATTCTTTTCCAGAATGTCCATATCACTATATGCCACTAATATTCTCATACTCATATAAAAATATATATATTATTCTGAATGAACATCATATTTAAATTTTTATATTATTATATGGATGTTCTATTAAACCATTTATGATGTTGTTTTTTGAATAATTGTATTTCTAAATGTCCATCCCCTAATTACCATGATCAATTATAAACTTTATAGATATTATATATTAATGGATGGTATAATGTGACACCAATATATTATGAATCTATAATTTGTGTTTCGATGTCATTTTTGATACATAAGACCATGAATAGAGATAATTCTACACAATAAGGGATTATAATATAATTCCTTAAATTTAATATCTCTAATAGCATGTGGTACAAATAACGAGGAGCATAAATAAACTATAATATATTATACAATTATAATATATCTATTAAAATGGTGTGTATGAATAATAAAAACTAAAATTTCAAAAGTAATGTTACATATTAGTTATAAGAAAATATTAATCATTTAAAATAATTTTTTTTTAAAAATGTGTATTTTGCTGAAAAAATGTTTTGTTTCTCTTGGAAAATATAAATAAAAAATATTTTTTAAAAGAAATTATAAAATTTTCTTGATAAAATTAACATGATTATTGAATTCATCGCATCAAAGTTATCTTGGACTGTTCATTGTGATTTTTCTAAAAGGATTCATTTTTCACCGATTAGCAAAAAAAATATGTTTATTGAAAACTAAATTTTCATTAACATTTTTTACAAGGACAAATGATATTTAAATTTTTTTTAATTAAAATTAAATAGTCTATTAAATATTTAACCAATTTAGGTTTTATGAATAAACTTCTTATTGAATATTTATTTTAAAAACATATATTTATAATACTTTTCTCTTTGGAAATTGACTTATTCGTCGTGTTTTCAAATATAATGTTTAATAGTATACTAAAAAATATATGAATTTATTTTGAAAGGGATGAATACATATATTTAATTAGAATAATTTATATTATATAATATATAGAACATAAATTTGGACAATAAATTATAATGAAAACAATAATAATTAATTATTATGGTTATAGTATCAAATGATTTTATGAGGTGTTAAACTAAAATGATAACTATAAAAAGTCATAAAACATATATGAAACCCATTGGATTAAAATACATCAATGGTATAACCTCCACAGTTTCATATTGGCAACTTTTGGATTAAATTTCATGAATAAAACTGTGTGTTAATGGATTCTGTATAAAATATTCATGTTTAACATCTCCAACACATATAAATGGGTACACACTATACAACCCTCATCACCCATACAAATATTTTTCTTTTCATACAAGTCATATAAAAAAATCTTTACATCCCCTTAATATAATATATCTCTTTATTGATGATAATAAAATCCTTTTAAGAATTTTTGTTTAAATCTAATAACGTTTTCTCAAGAAGATGTCACATTCATAAATGTATTTTTGCATGATTTTCTATTTACTGAAATTATTTGATCAATTAATAAAAAGAAATTTTTTATATTGATGCATTTTTATATATTATTTTTAAAAATAATACTTCCATTTCTTCACTCATAGAATTATAAAATGACTGTGAAAATTTTTCAACAAAAATAATTCTTTACATCTCACATATGTCAAAAATTGTATTTTCAAATAAACCAAAAATACCAAAATATAATACAATTTTATAATTATCAAAATTATTTATTAAATAATGTTTTACACATGTTTTAATTTAAATGAATCTAGTAAATATTCATTCATAATTCATAACAAGGCCCATAATGGTTTTTAAATAAAAAGTGTACATAATATTTTTTTAATATGGAAAATAAGAATGAAATATCCAGCCATCCTAACCATTTAATGTTTTAATGAATCATTTAAATGAACAAATAATTATTTTAAAATAATATTATTTTCAAATTTTTTGAATCATTATTTTTAAAATATTATTTTCTTGATAAAAATCATATATTCATCATGAGTTATTGTAATTATATTTTTATGGAATATATATTCATTATCAATATCCAAAAAATTTATTACTTGTAGTACATTAAGAATATGATGTATTGATTCCATTCAAAATATATATATGGACGGTTTAGGATCATTTAGATCATTTTAGTTTTTGAAATTCACATTCATAATTGATGTTATTATTGTTTAACATTCCCTTGAAATATTCACGTTTTTATGATCATTAGACATCATATTTCCCCTAAATATATATATTATTTAGTATGTATATGTTTACTTCATAAAATATATATTATTTCATCATATTGTGTTCTGTATTTATTTTTATTTTTTTATAATAATATATTGACAAATCCTTCTTATTTACGAAATACATATATTTTATGATAAGACACTTTTCGTGGATTTAATTAATTGTTGAAATATAAGTATTGTATTAGAAGTGATGTTATAGGTGGTGTGCATGTTTATATATCCTAATGATGTATCGGTAGACTCATGGGGAGAATTAATAAGACAAAATTAAATATATTTTACCCATTTTTTAAACTACCTTATAAATAGACATGGGAGTAGAGGTATGATGATGCATGAGATAATGGCTTCCAATACATTAAAATTTGTTTCATTAAGAATGTTTTCATTATTATCTTTGATATTCTCACCCTAATATTATTTTCTTATAAATTTAATTCTCTGTTACTAATGAAGAGGAATGTGTACTTAGTCAATTTCCATTACAAGTTAATTAATCCTTATATCTTCATGATAGTCATGTTATTTAATTGTATTTTGTGTTAATATATGTACTTTTCCAAATGAATTATTATTCATTTACTCATGATATCTTCTTTAGTATGTAACTCTTAATAAGTATTTGATATCACACTAATATTTGTTTACCATGAATCCTGGAATTATTAAGGTAGTCATGATGGATAACAAGTCTAACTACAATGGTTAACAAAATATTAATGTAGTCTTGATGGATAACAATTATAAAGTAGCTGAGAGGGTTATAAGATTATGTATGTAATCCCCAAGACACCTTTATGGATCTGTTTATGTTCTATATGTTTTATGTAAATCTCACGGATATCTCATGTTTCAAAAATATTGTTTATATGAGTGACAAGTATGTATTTTTTAAAATGATTTCATACCTTACAAGTATTCATCAAAAATGATTTCTTCCCATATTTTTATATACCATAATGTGCATTTTGTTCTCATATGAAAAATTTAAATTATTTTCATAGTATATAAGGATTTTTATGAGAAAGAAGGAAGCGATGACAAATGTTGTGCAGATTTTCCCAAAAAAATCATGTATTATTTGGAAAAGTATTATATTTTGGATGAAATTAATATTGTGTTTATGGTATCTACTCTATAGTAATGTGGAATGATATTAAAGTTTTATGTCCCAATTCTCTATTTCTTCAAACGTGAAATGATCCTAAATGTGAATGTATATGTGATCTTGACTAAACTCAATATTGTGTAATGTAATAAGGTTGAGTCCATATATTTGGTATCATAGGATGGTTAAGATTAATTATGGGTTTATATGACGTTCATCGAATACCATAAAGTATTTTTACTAGATGGTTAATTTGAAATGATAGTGAATTTAATGATTAACATGTTTCTTAAATAATGATATGTTTGTTTCGATTGTTCTTCCACAGAACAAATAGGGACGCAAAAGAGGAAAGACATTGAAAAATTGATATCCTTTTGAATTTGTGGCCCAGAATGGTTGAGATTTGAACCGAGCTGTTTGTGATAGTAATGGATCATCTAACAGACGCACTAAAAGGTGGTGTAATACATAGAAGAGAACACATCGAGGTACCATAATGGAACATGATGACAGTGGAACATTTTATAAGACAACACCCTCCGACATTTAAAGGATCTTCTGACCGAGTAACGAATTAAGGATGTATTAATGACCATTAATAGATATTCAATATGATGGGATGTTCATATATTAAAAAACTTAGGTCATTAAATTTATCATTTCAAGGTGATGTTTATTAGTGGTGGTAAATGGTCAATAATACCAGGGATAGAGAATAGATTGATACTTTAGGGTGGGTTGAATTTAAAAGACATTTCATTTATTTTTTTCCCAAAGGTGGTTCAACTTATGACGTAGAACCAATTCCGTAAAATGAAGAAAAAAGAGGATCATTCAATGGTTGTTCATGAAGAAAAATTCACCCGACTAGTGAGGTATTATCCAAATCATATTTGGAATCATGATAGGAAAATCAATCATTTTTACTCAGTATTAAATCCAATCTATCGAATGGCATTGGCCACCAATAAATTCTAATGTTTTGAGAAAGATTTCTGATGTGCTGAGAGTATAGAGATGGAGTTGACAGATGATCTCGTGCACATTGAAAAACTATTATATGAAGAGTTTCATATGGAATGTGATGGGTAAGAATCAATCGAATAAATTTAATGGTTAGAAATTCTAGTTCTCAGTTTGTGAAAAGAGTGTAAAAGCACCCTGGAGAATGCCTTACCAAAACTAGGAAGTGTTTTCTTCTGTGTTTTGTTTGTACATGTGGCTCGGTATTTTAATGAAAACAATTCTATGACAAATCCTGATAAGAAAACAATTAATTGTTTTAAATGTGGAAAGATGAGTCTTTATGAAAATTCCCACCCAAAGAGAGATCTGAATGATGTAAAAAATACAGATTATTACCATAAATGTGTAGTGATATCCTTTTCGAATTCATCACCAAAACTAGGGCCATCCAATTATGTTACATTTGGTACCGTGTTTATTTACATAGATTTTTCTAAATTTTTGTTCGATACAGGGAATATACATTCCTAAATTTCTGAGGAATTTTCTTGTATATTGGAAATATCACCTCATCAAATGAGACTATATTTTATTGTTAAAAAACTAGGGGGGATATATTATAGTATGAATGGAATATAATAATCATTATATTGTGGTCTGAAGAAAGATATTACAAACAAACCTTGTTGTTTTTTCCATAATATAGTTTGATGTCATTCTGGGAATGAATTCTCTATTTCTTTACCGTGCTAAGATTTATTGCAGAGATAAAAATGTTTTTTATAGATAGATTTTTAGTTTTTATATAAGAACCAATCCATTCAATTGATAAAATATTAGGATCCTAAGAAACTGGTGAATGATGGAAATGAATGTTATTATTCTCATATTGTTGAAAACAAGGGAACTTTTCAGATTAATGATGTACCAGTTGAAAATGAATACCTAGATGTTTTTCTGGCTGAGTTACCTAGCGTCATACATGATCGGGAAGTCAAATTCTAAAATGACTTAGTTCATGATGCTAATCCAATTTCAAAGCCCCCATACCGAATGGCTCAAATGGAAAATTTTCAATAGAAATATAAGTATAAAAATTTTCTTCATAAAGGATTCATTTATCCTAGATCATCGCCATGGTGTGCTATTGTTTTAATCAAAAGAAAGATGGTTCCATGAGACTTTTACATGAATATATATCCTTGAATGAAAACACTATTAAAAATAGGCATCATTATCCTCATAATAACGAATTTTTTGATTATCTCTAGGGAGATCAGAACATTTCCATGATTTACATGAGATCTGGAATGCACCAGCTGAGGGTGAAGGAGTATGACATCCAAAAAATATAATTTCTTAATAGATATGGGAATTAAGAATTTTTTTATGTCTTTTGTGTTTACTAATTAACCTACCAAATCCATGAATCATATGACTAAAATATTTCAAGTGTTTTTAGATATGATTGTGGTTGTGTTTATTGATGACATTCTAGTATAATATAATAGTAAAGTGGGGAATGAAAAACAACTAAGTATTGTTTTTAAAACCATTATAGAAAATAAACTGTATGGAAAATTATGCTACTATTATTTTTTGTTGCAAAGTATTTCTTCTCCTGGACACTGTATAAATAAGGATGGAATAACGGTTGATCCTGCCAAAAAAAATTGGTTCATGATTGTCCATGATCTAAAAATGTTATAGATATTCATAGTTTCATTGGATTTGAAGGATATTACCAATGGTTTGTTAAAAACATCACACCGTTATCTATCCTGCTAAATAAGTTAACACTAAAAGGGGTTAAATTTATTTAAAACGAGTAATGTGATGATTATTTTCAGGAATTGTTGAAGAGATTGGTGAAAGATCCAATTTTGTCCTTTCCTTCATGAAATGGTGAATTTGTTATCTATTGTGAGGCTTTAGTGAAAGAAAATGGTTTTGTTATGATGCATAATGATCTGGTAATTTCTTATGCATAATGAAAAATAAAACCTCATGAGTTAAATTATACCACATATGATTTAGAATTGGAAGCTACAATAATTTCTTTTAAAATTATGTGGCAACAATTATATGGTTCCCAATTTCAAATATATAGTAACCATAAAAGTCTGAAATATATATTCACTTAGAATAATTTAAACATTGCATTGAAAAGATTATGTTATTTGATAAAAAATTAGGATTTCACGATCATTTGACATCAATGAATAGAGAGCAATATGGTATATTCCTTATGTCGAAATCATCATGCATCATTAACCATTTACATTTGGAACTTGATCCATTAATTAATGATTTGACGAATTTTGGATTAAAAGTTATCTGTGTTTGAAATACATGTATTTTCTCCAATGATTTAGTGCATTCATCATTATCAAAGAGAATTAATCCAGCATAGATGGAAGACCAGGATCTATTTAAAAAAGGTACAATTGGTTAAAATGGGCATGTTTCTAGAATTTAACATTGATAAAATTTTGTTTTGATATTTATAAAAAAAATTGTGTGTGCCTTGTGATAAATTGTTACATATATTTTTTTATTGAAAATATCATTGTTCACCATTTTCAGTTCATCCTAGTAATACTAATATATAAATAGGTCTTTAGAAGTATTAATGGTGAGATGGAAATAAAATATATATTTCAAATTTTATTGTGAAAATTTTGACATGCCAACAAGTTAAACATTAGCGGTAGTTACCAATGGGGATACTTCATACTTTTCTACATTTATATTTGGAATGGGAGAATATATCCTTGGACTTCGTTGTGGGACTACCTAAGACTTCACGATGTAATAAAGTTATTTGGGTTATTATCGACCGACTGAATAAATCTATACATTTTTTTCTATTCAAGATACAATATCTTTTTAATATATTTATTGATTGTACTACAAAGTGATTCTATAGTTGAATGGTGTTCCTCTTTCCATTGAATCTGACTGGGATCCCATGTTCACATATATCTTTTGGAAGGGCCTTCATAAGTCAATGAGAACTTTATTAAATTTTTATAATACTTTTAGTCCTCAATTATATGGGCAGTCAGAATAAATGATTCACACATTGGAGGATATGCTTCGAGATTGTTCAATTGACTATCAGGGAAGCTGAGATGGAAATGTTTCTTTAGTTTATATTTTTATAAAAAAATCCTTCCGATATACATATGGGACCATTTGAAGAATTTTATTGGAAGTGGTGTAGAACTTATCTTTGGGATGATGTAGGGAAAGAAAGCCGATTAGACCAGAATTAGGAGATGAAATGGCAGAGAATGTGAAGATGATCCAACAACACATGTGGACAACATAGAGTATGATGAAAATTTATGCATACAAAAGGATGAAAGACTTTTCATTTGAGTCAGGTGAACATTTTTATTATATAATCTCAACATGGAAAAGGGTTACACGTTTTTGAAATAATGAAAATATCGGTCCTGGTTCATGCGACCTTATCAAATTCTAAAGAATGTTGGACTTATATCCTACCATGTAGATTATACTCCAAGATTATATCATGTAGATAATGATTTTCATGTTTTGATATTGAGAATGTATATAACATATTATCTCATGTTTTGTGCCAAGAGGCAGTTCAGCTGGAAGAGACCATTTCTTGTAAAGAGAAACCTGTTCAAATTAATGATCGAAGGGAACAAGTATTGTGAAAAAATGAAATACAATAGGTAATGGATTTTTTGAGAAGCCAAAATTTTGATGAAGTGGCATGGGAATTTGAAAATGTTATTAGGAAAAGCAAACCTCACATGTTTTATATGTAAATAAAATTCTGAGGATGCAATTTCTAGAAGGTGAGGATAATGTAACACTATATAGTTATCATAAAATAAATTAAAATTAATGAAAAATGGTTTTATGTAGATATTTATAACTATACCTTAACCATAGTTATTCAACTTCTATGTATTGAATTTCACGAAACGTCCATCTTTGGTTGTGATCAGTATGTTATTTGGAGTCTGATAGAAACAATTTTTTTATGTTAAATAGTAGCATACCCTTATGAATAGTAATGTAACACTAATGAATAGTAAATTTAATTATTATTTTATTTTCATAAGTTTTTAGGATAATGATATCTTGGTTAAGGTGATTATTTTGTAATTTTCTGTAATTCTTGAATCTTTTTTGTATAACAAAATAAGGTAAAATATCGTATGTTCCAACTATCAGTTAAATACACTATTATTTACATCATAGTTGATGTAAACCCACTTGGTTTGAAATAAAATGAAATTATTACTATTTGGGGTCACATGAATCATGAATATTTATTTTCTGATGCAATATATTAAAATAATGATTAAAATAATTTAAAATACTTCCTCTCCTCTACTATAAAAACCACCCTCATTCTCCACTTCATCTCACGGCTCTCAATCCTGGAGCATTGACAATGTTCGTCCAAATTACCTCCCCAAATATATTACCCATTTCCAAGGCATATTAGTCTCACAAATGTAATACCCCACGATTTCATAGTGTGTTATTACTTCAAAATAATTCAATAACATGCACTACATGCAACATCGAGGCGAAGCGCACCATGACTTACCAAACTAGCCGTTATGAATAGTAATACCTACTTTTTGAAATTTTATAAATTCTATCTCTCAAAATGGACTTCATGTTTGGATTTGGAATATCAAAATTAGCCTAGGGTGAATTTTTGGTACTTTTCGGATAACTTAAATATTTTGATGAATAGTGAAAATTACTAAATTTTAATTAAAAACAACTTTTTTAATCAAAATAATTAATAGTGATAAATTATGAATTTGAGTGGTTTTAAAGTATAATTATAATATATTTTAACCATTTTATCCAATGGTGTTCATTAGAATTAATTTCACATTGAAATTGGACCTAAACAATTATCAATCTTTTGATATATATTGTTTCTTAAAAACACGCTATTTGTTGTGACAGCGGGAATTAATTATAAAATTAATTAATGCAACTTATATGTTTGGAATTTTGTAAAATAGAAATCATTATTGAATTCATAATATCAATTATAGCTTCTATTGAAATTTTGGCAATGTTCTGAAAAACTTCAATTTTTGATGAATAGTTAAACTACTAAGTGGTAGTTAAAAAAACTGAATTTTTCATAAAAGATAATTTTACTGCTTCTGTGAATGGAATTTTGAAAATTAAAGAGATACGGTTAATATCAATAAGTAAAATGTGGTTCAATGAAGTGAAAATAATTTTTGGTGAATAGTAACTTTTTACTTTTATTTACCATGTTTAAAAGTAAATAGGGTAATTAAGGGTAGAAATGATATTAATATTACCCTAACACATGTCCTAATTCTATTGGACAAGTGTATATCGACGAGAATCAAACTTAGGAACAATATATTATCATTTAGGTCCACTTGGATTAGATTAGGACATTTATTATAATTTAATTCAAAGAAGAGTTAAAAGAGTTAAAATCAAAGTTTATTTACTAAAACATTTTTAATATAGGGTTATACATAAGATAAATTAAATTTTAAATATTCATTAGAAACCTAATACGATTACCTACATAATTATATTTTATTTATAATTTTTAGACTTTAAAAAATTTAATTTATTTATGACACAATGATGATGCAGTAATTACCATAATAGTGAACAATTAAAATAATTGATATCATAAATACCCAAATAAATATAATTTGAGACTTCTAATGAATTAAACTTATTTTATAGTATATTATGACATATTATGATTTATATAATTTAATTTTTTTGAAGTAATTATTCTGTTATGAGTTACACAAAAATCAGCTATTGAATAGTGTCAAAATTGATATAAAAGAGTTTTTAGAACAAATATTATATTATTAATTGATATTAAATTCCTAAAAATATAAGGATCGGCCAAGAGACTTATATAATGATAGGTGTATCATTAATGGACCCCTTGGGGGTCTCTTGTATGTATATAGTATGTTGAATAACTATTTAATATAAAAATACAACGTGACTTGGTAAATGTCAAACTAATTAACTAAGAGTTAAAACTAAAAGATAAGGTTAATATAGTAACCCAAACCTATCTAAATTCTATTGGTTGAATTTTTTTCGACTTATACCCACCTTAACCATTTAATAATAAACTTTTGAGCCATTAGAAACCGAAAATGAATTTATTATAAATTAATATTTTTAGCTTTCCCAAAGGTGCCCCTCACCCCTCTTTTAAAAGGGCACTCCCCCTTCTCATTACATCACACCTTCAAAGCCTTTTGGTTCGGCCAAACTCTGCCCAAATACTCTATAAACTTCTATAACTACATACTAGAGGCCTTAGTTTGATCATAAAGACAACCTATGGAGCCCTTTTGATCAAATCAAAAGGAAAAAACCCAAAGAAGAGGTAATGTTTTCACCACCCTTTATCAAATTCATTTCTTCTTCCACTTCTTCATTATTTGTTATTATGATAATAAAATAATAACTCCATTATCATATATATACTCTGATGTTATTATAAATATGGTACAACCATATTCAGTATTCTATCCACCCTTTGAATAACATGTCACCATACGTGCGTACGTACGACTTACCGTCTCCACGTCGTGGTATAATTGTTATTCAATATATTATTATTTGGATGAGTATAATAATGATGTGTAACTCATGTAAATAATAAATATAACATGATAATGATTCTCTATATATGATATACTATCCAATTATATATTATTTTAATATCAAAAAAATGATATTGTCGCTCGTGCGTACGTACGGACTACCGTCTCCACGAACGCGATGATATTCATTGTCCATCATATCAATTCAAGTATAATTATAATTTGATGATTTAAAAACAATGTTTAAGGACTTGATATCATTCTTGATATGAAAATGATACAACCTAACCATTTCAAATATTTCTTACGTAACAAAACATATAATAGAAAACGAGTAAGTTAACACCCGAAACGACGATAATACTAAGATATTATTAACAAAGAAATGTTAAAAGATTATATATGATATCATATTAATATATATGATTCTTGTATAATTTAATAACAATTATTTTACCATTATACATGAGGATAACCTACCTTCATCCATGGAAAAGTACAAGGTAAGGGTTTATTTCACAATCTCTTCATTATCTGAGGTTGTTTATACGTAATTATATACTAGGATCTCTTTATCGTCCACATCCATGTTCCTTAAAAATGTATTTAAATATTTTTTTACTATTTACTAGACAATGGGTTAAAGTAATTTATATCTTTATGTGTTTTGAAAGGAATATTTCCGTCGTTTTCCAAACAAGGCACTTTTAACATTTTCGACAAATTTAAGGTAAGAATGTCATTTTTTAACTTATACGGCGGGTGCGGAAATTTACCACCGTTATAAAATAGTCAAAGCTTCATTGAGAATATTATAAGAATATTTTCAAAGTAAATGTTTTATTTTATATTTATGTGTCTTTTAAATTATTTAAAAATGAATATTTTAATAATTTGTGAAAGGTACTCTTTATCATGATCATAATTTTAAATGTTTTAAAGATTTATCTTTCTAAATCTTTTTTAGTTAATGTAGATGTTTTGAAAATGATATTAAGGATTTATTTATATGCACATTAATGTTTTGAAATGATATTTCTTTTCAAAAGTGTCAAATTGGTATGGGACACTTTGATTTAAAAACCTCTTTTAAATTACTTCCTTTATAAATGCGTGACTTTTCAATGATTTCGAGAAAAGAGATATTTCACTCAAATTGTATTGATTTTCATCTATGTAAATATCCTTTGATGGATTTTAAGCTTATTTGAATTTGATTTATTATGATACAAACTTTTGAATTGTATTGAAGGTTTTGTGATATGTTTTAATGTGGATGTGTTATTTTTATACCATTCATGGTTTATGTAAAAAGTATTGATATTTCATATGCTAGTTTTAATATGAATGTTTATGTTACATTTAAACCTTTTTATATGGGAATGCATTGGACTTAGTAAGTGCCGGGTGGCGCCCGTTATAGCTCCTCGATGCATCGGTAGGTCTCATGAGACAAACTAGTGTCTTGGCACAAGGCCTTGAGAAAATTTTATTTGTAGTCTTGGCACGAGGCCTTGGCTATGTGGTTATGATAGTCTGGCATTATGAATTCCATCATTATGAATGTGGTTATTGATATTGCATGTGATTATTCGATTAGTATAATATCCATGTGAATAAGATAATGGCATTATTTCATATTACTTTTTTCATACTATGTTGAAGTTCAATTTAAAAAGGCTTTTGTTTTAGTTATACATTTCATTAAATGTTTATTCTTTTTTATAAAATATTCTGCTATATTGTTATCCTTATTGGGCATTTGAGCTCACCACTTTTCTATGTTTTATTTTTCCCAAGATGTGAAGAAGTAATTTATGAATTACCTAGAGGGATAGTGTGAGGGGATATGAGTGTGGACTATGGAGACTATGTTATTGTAATTTTAATTTTATGATGTAATGTAAACCTTATGAATATATCTAGTGTTTCCAAGGATACTAAACCAATCGGTCTTTCGATATTTGATATTTCTTGTGATCATGCCAATGTTATGTAATAATGCACCGACTCTGGGTAACTGGGGTCGGGGCGTTACAGTTGGTATCAGAGGAAGTTTAGTAAAAACCTTGGAAGCTAGATGTAGATAAACTCTGATTAGAGCACATAGATTTAAGATGGACATTAAGGATTAGTATAGAAGAACTTCCTAGAATTTTGGAATTGTAGAGATTTTGTGAGTTTTCCAAGCAATACATCCATGTCTGGATACGAGCAGGTAGAGGCAGCTCTGGCACAAATGTACCTAGGTGTGAAACCTGAAAACCACGCTTTGAGCTAGACTCGAACAGGAATGGGTGCACGACAACGGGCCTTGCTGCACTCTTGGTTACGACACTCTCGGGGGATATGCTTATGATAACTCTCATTTTTATTACAAATCATTATGAAGGGTTTATGAGTATATACTTCCACAAAGGAGAAATTTTTATTATTATGGACTATATACATAAACTATTTAATTTATGTTATGTGTCTTACAAGTTTGGGATTAGGTATTGTTATTCATAAACTAATCTAGTGTATGCCATTGTTTAGAAATGGCACCCAGTAGAAGGAATGATAACTCCAGCAATGCACATGATCCAAAGGGAATGAAGGATCATATATTTCATGGTCTTAAGCTAGAATTATAAGAGAAATAGTCTCCCATGTATTATCATCATATGAAGGAATAATATCATGTGTTTATAAGATAAGTAAAGAGTTTACTGAGTCCTATGGCTTTGAAGGGATGTAAGAGAAGAATAGGATGGAAGAGAGAAAGATGGATAAAGGGAAGAGAGAAAAGAAGAATTTTCCCTTATGTGATAACAATGGAAAGAAACACCCTGGAACTTTCCTGAAAGGAATGAGAGATTGTTATATGTGTGGAGGAAAAGGGCACAAAGTACGTGACTACAAGTGTAAGAAAATGGTTTCAAATGTACAATGCTTCATTTGCAAGGAGTTTGGACACTACGCGAACCTATGTCCCAGTCATCAGACTATGCCTCAAATGAAGCTATTGGATAATAATCAAGTTATGATACTACCACAGATGAAGAGGAATGATTAGAGTTCTTGTGTTGATTATGTCCTTTGAGTGTTGTATCAACAATTTAATTGTTATAATAATTATGGATTATATAAGTATTGTACGACAGTACTATTTCATTAAGGACTTGAGATTGTGTGGAACAATGAAAAGTGACTCAATAGAAGGATAAATTTTTGGAAAATATATGGTTGAGAGAATGATAAACCATAATATAGTTCTGATACTGAGGTAGTGATTTTGGAATAATACATGAATGATTTGGATAAATTATATTGGATATTCTTGACTACCTTGAAACTGATTAATGATTTGTATATTCCATCATTGTTGGGGTGTAATATATTTTTGGATTGAAGGAGTATATCAATTATTCTTTATGTAATACAGGATCATTAATGTAATCAATAAGGTTTTATGGTAATTCCGGATGTTGTAGTGTTTTAAACGAATATATGATGAAGATGTTCACATGTTATTACACAAAAAAAGGATCTTTATTTTGTTTACCTTCCCTATAAATTTTGGACTGAAGTATTTTGGATAGTTCTAGTGTGGATTATTTTGGATTTCCATAAAAGGACAACCCGGAGGACGGGCGCTAACCTGTCGCGTCCGGCAAGCCCGCGAGACGTGAACCCACAACCAAAGGGTGACAAGGGTGTATCACCTACCACTGACCCATGTGATGTCCTGGATTGAATAATGTCATTTTTTATTGGTTCTGTTAGATTAATTATAAATTCATTTTTTTAACCCTATACGAATATGATAAATAGAATATTTTTTTACGTTCTATTATCTTTTAGAGTGAAAGATAAGTTTGTGGTAGAAATTAGTTTATGAATGGAGCTCTACTTGCCAAGAATATATTTTTCTTCTTCTCTTATTCTATGAATAAATTAATTCATATACATTATTTAAGGAATCCTAAAACCAAAAATGTGTTATCCTAATACCCTATTTTTTGTTGAACCGATGGTATTTCAAATCATCATAGATTGATGAATTTAAGGACCTCAATTTTACACTTGTTTGTGATTGATGACCTCAATCAATACCTATAAATATTTACGTTTTTCTCCAATTATATGTCTTTAATTTCCACCAATGTTCTTCTAATAGAGATCATAATTTGGTGGTGACCCTTTCATTTCTCTTTTCCTCATATTAAGACTAAATTTTAGTAACCCAATTTCTGATGTGGGTTTTTCCCACAAAGATACTTTTTATTTTCAACATTTTATTTCTGAAAAACAATTTCAAATTGCGAGGAAAGAATTTATTGAATGAGGGGAGAATGTAACACCCCAAGATTTTATAGTGTGTTATTACTTCATAATAATTCAATAACATGCACTACACGCAACACCGAGGTAAAGCGCAACATGACTTACCAAACTAGCCGTTATGAATAGTAATACCTACTTTTTGAAATTTTATAAATTATATCTCTCAAAATGGACTAAATTTTTGGATTCAGAATATCAAAATTAGCATAGGGTGATATTTTGGTACTTTTCGGATATCTTTATTATTTTGATGAATAGTGAAAATTACTAAATTTTAATTAAAAACAACTTTTTTAATCAAAATGATTAATAGTGATAAATTATGAATTGGAGTGGTTTTAAAGTATAATTAGAATATATTTTTATCATTTTATCCAATGGTGTTCATTATAATTAATTTCACTTTGAAATTGGACCTAAACAATTGTCAATCTTTTGATATATATTGTTTTCTTAAAAACACGATATTTGTTGTGACAGTGGGAATTAATTATAAAATTAATTAATTCAACTTATATGTTTGGAATTTTGTAAAATAGACATCATTATTTATTTTGTAATATCAATTATAGCTTAGGGTGAAATTTTGGCATTGATCTGAAAAACATCAATTTTTGAAGAATAGTTAAACTACTAAGTGGTAGTTAAAAAACTGAATTTTTCATAAAACATAATTTTAACGCTTCTGTGAATGGAATTTCGAAAATCCAAGAGACATGGTTAATATAAAGAATTAAAATGTGGTTCAATGAGATGAAAACAAATTTTGGTGAATAGTAACTTTTTACTTTTATTTACCACGGCTAAAAGTAAATAGGGTAATTAAGGGTAGAAATAATATTAATATTACCCTAACACATGTCCTAATTCTATTGGACAAGTTTATCTCAACCAAAAACAACCTTAAGAATAAAATATTATCATTTAGGTCCACTTGGATTAGATTAGGACTTTTATTATTATTTAATTCAAAGAAGAGTTAAAAGCGTTAAAATCAATGTTTATTTACTAAAACATTTTTAATATAGGGTTATAAATAAGATAAATTATATTATAAATATTAATTAGAAATATAATACTATTCCCTACATAATTATATTTTATTTATAACTATTAGACATTAAATAATTTAATTTATTTATTACACAATGATGATGCAGTAATTACCATAATAGTGAAAAATTAAAATAATTGATATCATAAATACCGAAATAAATATAATTTGAGACTTTTAATGAATTACAATAATTTTATAGGATAATATGACATATTAGGATTGATTTAATTGAATTTGTTTGAATTAATCATTCTGTTATGTGTTTCACAAAAATCAACTATTGAATAGTGTCAAAATTGACATAAAAGAGTTTTTAAAACAAATATTATATTATTAATTGATATTAAATTACTAAAACTCTAAGGATAGGCAAAGAGACTTATATCATTATAGGTGTATCATTAATTCACCACTTGGGGGTCTCTTAGATGTATATAGTATTTTTTTTAACTATATAATATAAAAATACAAAGTGACATGGTAAATGTCAAACTAATGAACTAAGAGTTAAAACTAAAAGATAAGGTTAATATAGTAACCCAAACCTGTCTAAATTCAATTAGTTGAATGTGTTTAGACCTATACCCACCTTAACCTTTGAATAATCAACTTTGGAGCCATTATAAACCGAATATTAATTTATTATAAATTAATATATTTAGGTTTTCCAAAGGTTCCCCTCACCCCTCTTATAAAAGGGCAGTCCCCCTTCTCATTACATCACACCATCAAAAAATTTTGGTTCGGCCAAACTCTACATAACTACTCACTTATATTCCCTCACTAAAACCTATAGGCCTTATTTTGGTCATAAACCCAACCTAAGGAGCCCTTTTGATCAAATCAAAAGGATAAAACCCGAAGAAGAGGTAATGTTTTCACCACCGTTTTTCAAATTCATTTCTTCTTCCAATTCTTTTTTCACTGTTATTACCATTATAAAATAATTAATCTAGTATCTTATATATAATTTGATGTTATTATAAATATGGTACAACCATATTCAGTATTCTATCCACCCTTTGAATAACATGTCACCATACGTGCGTATGTACGTCTTACCGTCTCCACGTCGTGGTGTAATTGTTATTCAATATATTATTATTTGGATGGGTATAATAATGATGTGTAAATCATGTAAATAATAAATATAACATGATAATGATTCTTTATATATGATATAATATCCAATTATATATTATTTTAATATCAAAATAATCATATTGTCGCTCGTGCGTACGTACGGACTACCGTCTCCACGAACGTGATGAGATTCATTCTCCATCGTATCCATTAAATTATAATTATCATTTGAGGATTTAAAAATAATGTTTAAGGACTTGATATAATTCTGGATATGAAAAAGATGCAACCTAACAATTACAAACATGTCTTACGTAACAAAACAAATAAAAGAAAATGAGCAAGTTAACACCCAAAACGACGATAATACTAATATATTATTAACAAAGAAATAATAAATGATCATATATGATATCATATTAATAAATATGATTCTTGTATAATTTAATAATAATTATTTAACCATTATATAGGAGGTTAACCTACCCTCAACCAAGGAAAAGTACAAGGTAAGGGTTTATTTCACAATCTCTTCATTATCTGAGGTTGTTTATACATAATTATCTACTGGGATCTCTTTATCATCCACATCCATGTTCCTTAAAAATGTATTTAAAAACATTTTTACTATTTACTAGACAATTGGATAAATTAATTTATACCCTTATGTGTTTTGAAAGGAATCTTTCCGTCGTTTTCCAAACATGGAACTTTTAACCTTTTCGACAAATTTAAGGTAAGAATCTTTTTTTTAACTTATACGGCGGGTGCGGCTATTTACCGCCATTATAAAATTTTCAAAGCTTCCCTTAGAATCTTATAAGAATATTTTCAAATTAAATGTTTTATTTTATAATTATGTGACTTTTAAATTATTTCAAAATGAATATTTTAAGAATTTGTGAAAGGTACTCTTTATCAAGATCATAATTTTAAATGTTTTAAAAATTTGTCTTTCTAAAAAATTTTAATTAATGTCCATGTTTTCAAAATTATTTTAAGGATTTATTTATATGGACATGAATGTTTTGAAATTATATTTATTTTCAAAAGATTCAAAGTGTTATGGGACACTTTGATTCAAAAACCTCTTTTAAATTACTTTTTTTATAAATGTGTGACTTTTCAATGATTTCGAGAAAAGAGATATTTCTCCCAAATAGTTTTGATTTTCATCTATGTCAATATCCTATGATGGATTTTAAGCTTATTTGAATTTGATTTATTATGATAAAAACATTTTTAATGTATTGAAGGCTTTGAGATATGTTTTATTGTGGATGTGTTATTTTTATACCATTCATGGTTTATAGAGAAAGTATTGATATTTCGTATGCTAGTTTTAATACGAAAGTTTATGTTACATTTAAACCTTTTCATATGGGAATGCATTGGACTTAGTAAGTGACGGGTGGAGCCCACTATAGCTCCTCGATGAATCGGTAGGTTTCATTAGACAAACTACTGTCTTGGCATGAGGCCTTGAAAAAATCTTATTTGTAGTCTTGGCACGACGCCTTGGATATGTGGTTCTGATAGTCTGGTATTATGCATTCCATCATTATGAAAGTGGTTATTGATATTGCATGTGATTATTTGATTAGTAGAATACCCATGTGAATAAGTAAATGGAATTATTTCATTTTACTTTTTCCATACTATGTTGAAGTTCAAGTTTAAAAGGCTTTTGTTTTAGTTATACATTGCCTTAAATGTTTATTCTTATTTATGAATGTTTATGCTATATTGTTATCCTTACTGGTCAGTTGATATCACCCCTTTTCTATGTTTTATTTTTCCCAGGATGTGAAGAAGTAATTTATGAATGACCTATAGGGATAGTGTGAGGGGATAAGAGTGTGGACTATAGAGACTACATTGTTGTAGTTTCAATTTTATGATGTAATCTAAACCTTATGAATATGTCTAATGTTTCCAAGGCTACTAAACCAATCATTCTTTCCAGATTTGATCTTTATTGTGATCATGCCAATGTTATTTAATAATGCACCGACTCAAGGTAAATGGGGTCGGGGTGTTACAAAAAAAATTCCAAAACTAAAGGCCTTACGGAGGATCTCAAGGAGAAGAGATCATGTGGTAAAAATAATATTCCTTTTTTATGTATATTCATTCAAATTCCATTCTTTTCTTAAAATATCATTCCCTCCAATTATCTTGGAAGTATGAAATCTCAAGAATTATATATTTTTTATTTTTTATCATGTTCATGTAAAATCATCATCATACTTCTTACTCTTTTCCCCCTTTTCTTAAAAAATTGAAAACAATGACAGTGATGTGCCGATTAACCAACTTCATGGACGGTGTGGTTGAAATTGGCCTTACATCCATCAAATGATCATAAAACCCTTTCAATGAATGGATCAGAATTTAATGTGTTTTTACCCTATTTTATGTTTTGGACTAAACTTCTATGCATGAAATTAAATTATAAACAGAAACTAGTTCTTGATTATCTAGGAACTACAAACAAAGATCTAAAAAACATCATTATTGTTATTTCTAATTCTCAATCATAGTATATGATGAAGACATGATTTATGGTATAATTATATATTCTATAAAAATAGAAATACCATTTCATTAAACTTTTTGATTTTTATTTACATATGACAAGAAAATTAAATACAAACCGTCTATGGGAACCATTTAAAGAACACACCCAAAACTATTTTAGGAAAATAATAATAATAATAATGAAAGGGTGAAATGATGTTATAGAACAATAATATATGTTACTATAAACATTAAAATATTTTATTAGGATATTGATAACTGTATTTTAATAACTATATAGTAGTATGAACCATGTTTTATGTATGAAAAACTCGAGGAAATGGAATTCATAACCCGATTTCTATTCAATGGTTTATCCTTCTACTTCATTATTTATGTGGTATTAAAATTTTTTGTATTATTGATAAAGTTTATATTAAAGAGAAATATGTGTAACTATAGTTTATATAAAAATTACATCCACTATATTAGGCCTCTCTTCAATTATAAGATATTTATAAGGGGGGTTTTCTTAAAATCCTCTTTTAATATTATGTTTTACATAATTCAGATGCAATGTTTTTATGAAATTATTAATACTGTATGATTATGATTTGGTTATTGGGAATTATATAAGATTATTGGTGGGACCTAAATCTCCATAAAAATTTATTGGGTATGTGAATGTTGGAGGTCTGTCAAATGGTTACTCCAAGTGTAACTGTGACGGTTACACAAATTGTATGGTAGTCATGACGGTTAGAAATTATAAGGTAGCTGAGAGGGTTACAAGATTATGTATGTAATGACACAATATACCTCTATTATTTTATTTATGTTAATTTTTTTTTTGAAATATCATGAATATCTCATGTTTCACAACGTAAGTTTATATGGGTGACAAATATGTCTTTTTGAAACGGATTTCTTAGGTTACAAGTATTCAAGGACTAATAGTTTATTTCATTATTTTTATATTCCATACTATTATTTTTGTGATCATCCCATGTTTTTAAATTATTTAAATAGGGTATAAGGATGTGTAAGATAATAAAGTGAAAAAAGATAAATGATGTGAATATTTTTCAAAAAAATCATGTTTTATTTTGAAATGTATTATATTTTGGATTAAATAAATACTTTATTTTATTGTATCTACTCTTTATTAATTTGGAATTTTATGAATTTATTATCTCCCAATTCTATAAATCTCTAAACATTAATAGATCCTCAATGTTAAATAAAGTGTGTTCATGAATAAATTAAATATTATGTAATGTAATAAGGCTTGGTCCCTATATCCAAAGTGCTTAATAATGTAATATAACATGAAATAGATTGTGAATAACCATAATACAAAAAAATATTTATTTTAGGAAAAAAATATCAAATTATTCACCACAGGGACACATAAACAAAAAATAATTCCGAATGACGACGAGATTGTGAACAAAAACCATACTTGTATGATAAATTTTGAATCATAAACTTGATTTAACAAATAACATTAAATGTGACATTAAATACAACAAGGATAAATGTATTCATGATATAACATAAAAATAATCTGAATATACATCACTCATTAAATAATGTGGTAAAATATGGTGTTTGTCTCATGGAAGTAAAATTGAAATGAGAAACCACTACATCATTCTTCATTTTGGTTAAACATACATTAAATTAAATTATATGGGTTTTAACATGTTATAAAATATAAAAAATCATGTTAATATTAATAATATCATATATGATTCTTGTATGACATATTTTCACTCTTTGATTAATTTTAGTTTATTATTCTAATTGTTTAAGGTGTTAATTATCTTGTTTTCCCATCTGGTTTTTGTAACGAACTATCTGATTATGGAGGAAATCATATTGTTCTATGAAATCGAAAATAATTTTCATGAAACTATTTTAGTATTTATGAATAATTTATATTTTTAATACAATTCATGAAATAGGGTTATGAAAAATGGACTATATTATAACCATGGAGGTGTTTTTTCATACACATGAATGAGTAATGTTTCCATATTCAATGAAAATTATATAATGAATTTATGTGATTTTTTTCATTATATATTTATAGTAATATTATATACATCATATTATAATTTATATATACTTATATATATCATTATTGTATTGTGGAAATGAAAGAGAGTCACATCGATTCATGGAGATGGTAGTCCACACATATATGAATGATGTAATCTATTTATTGTGTAAAAAATGATATATTATCTTTTATGAATTTGAATTTTTTTTATTAATATAATAATTATTTATTTTTTGTTACATATATTCATTAAAATTACCCTAGTTATATTTTATGTAATATGTTACTAAAAACACATCACATCTCTCTGCAAGGCAGTAGTCTGTCGTAAATTTGAGTGACATTATAGTATCTCTTATGGTATGGAAATTAAGAAGGTATATATGAAATAATTACCATATATTTATAAATTAAATATCAATATAATATATAATCATTATATTAATAATCACAACAAACTATGAGAGGTGTTAAAGTGTAAAATGAATGACATCGGTTCATGATGTTGTAATCTACACTACACATGAATACTTATTTCGTAAACCAGTTGATCGATGTTTGGGTGTTTCTAGGTAATGTTCAAAAAATATCAATTTTTTAATATACTTTTTTCATTTTATCATCATTTTTAAAAAAACATTAATGCGGTGAAGAAGAAAAAATATAAAAATGCTCATTGAAAAATGTTACAACTTCTACAGGTATCCTCATTAGATATTCACATAACCCATACTAGGGTGGATTTATTACCAACATAAGGCTTATACTATGATTTTAGGGAAGATTTAATGTTATATGTTTTAGTTATGGGACTATTAAAAAGGGTGTGATGGTGTAAATGATAGTAAATATAAGGTTTCCATTTATAAGTGTGGTTATTGGGAAACCTATAATTTTTGAAAATTGAATTTCATAACCACATTTTAACATTAAAATGGGTAAAAATGGATTATTTTGTATACTAATACATTATAAGTTTTAAACATTTGAATTAAATAAATTTTAGAAAATTCATTATGTAAATTTAATCTTTATCTTTTCAATTTATCCTAGTGTGAATCCATTTTTATCTTAATTGATAAAATTAATTTTTCATGTTATGACAAGAGATTTTGTAAAAAAATGATCTAAAATCATTAAATAATATAAATTAGGATTATTATAAATATGGAATCCATTTTTTAAATTCCATTCACAAAAGTGGAAAATATTAACATAAAATTAGTCTTATATAAGTGATAAGAAAGAACTGTTTCAACGATAATATGATCAAAAGATTACAATATTTTTATTTAAAATGTCAATATAAAATATTAAAATTACCTAAACTGGATTCATATATATTTAATTATAACTAATAATATTTTAAAACCAATTCAAAATATAATTAATATTTGTAAATAATTTAAATTAAAAGTCATTTTAAAATAAAATTATGTATTATCACCTATATATCTAATAATAAAACTTCTATGAAATATAAAACAATCACCATAAGAATATTTGTATATTTTTTATAAATATTATGAATATTTTATCAAAATAAATATTTATGAGGTAAAAATATTTAAATTAAGTTCACAATGTGTGGCTAAATCATTTTTTTGAGAAAATAATTTTTTTTTTAAAAAAATTTCTTTTTTAAAAATGATTATTATATTATTTATAATAAATATATAAAAATAATTCTTATAATTTAGTTTATACTATTAGTAACCAAAAATTATAGATAGAGTTTATTATTATAATGTTTAAATAATATTTTTTTATAGTTTACCATGTTTCGTTCAAACATGATGTTACATGAATTGAAAGCTATCGAAGAGATTGAATTTATTTTTAAATCACATATATTATAATGTCTCTAGATATCATATTAACATATAATCTTTGTGTTTTGTTTAATACTAGATATTAGAAATGATATTAATATTATAACATATCTAGGTATTTCATTCTACTCTCCCTAAAAATTTCTTCCCACAAAATTCAATCTTGATCTCAGTAATCAATGGGTTGATTTCAGAAAATAAACATTCTGGAATCCGACATCATTAGACGGGTTTATAAAAAATAAATTTTATAAGAGAGGATAATGATAAAATGTAAATGTTTAATAAAAAATTAACATGTTTCTATATAGGAGAAAACATGTGGTAGATAAAGATATATACATGGAATAAAAGGGAAAATAATTATAGAGAGTGAAATATTTCATTGATCATAAGAGTGTGAATGAAAAATGGAATATTAAATATACCAAGTACATAAATATATTATGATATAAAATAAAATGAGTTCAACAATAATTAAGTTATAAGGATAATATTTTGTTTCAATATACTTTTCTTAAGTTAATGAAATTCATTCCCCATCCAGATTGAAGGTATATTAAAATATTAATAAATAATATCATTGAATTTTATTGGAACAATTTCAGCTCTTTGTTATACAATTTTCTACATCATTTTATAATATAATAAATGAATATCCATGATTAATTATGAGTTATAGAAGAAAAAAATTTCACATTTAACTCATCAGAAGATCCACAATAGATTTGCAAGCAATTATTTCGATCAGTTGATATTATTAGACCAAATTGTATCAATGGTTATCCAATATGTATAAATAATTATATTTTATTGTTATATAATAATATATTAAACATCATCCAATGTTCTTATTATACCATTTCAAGAATGAATATCCTTATAAACAATTGAAAAGATTAATATTTAAATAATTTTAATGTAGAATAAAAAATTAAAAAAAATTAATATCTCATTAATTCAAACAACAACATGACTATCATATTCATTACATAATTATTGAGAGAAGACCTTGGTCATGTATTCTATTGAAACATGGTAATAATAAAAATTATTATAATACCAAATTGAAAAAAAATCATGATTCTTAATTCTTGAAGTGAAAACCAAATTATTATACATATTTCATAAATCCCAAATATGTTATTAAATAAATTAATTATAGAATAGACTACTTTGTTAAAAAAAATTCTCTTTAGTTCCAAAGTTTGTAGTATGGTCTAGTTTACTTCATTTATATCAATAAGTTTATCTTCTCAACATCACAATCAAAACATTACGTACATATTAAGGGTTTCTCTTTAAATATTTTGTTTCCCAATAATTCCTAATTTATTCTAAATCATTTATATTTGTCATTGGTACCACTAAATATATGATTTCAAATCCGAAATAATAAATTAATGTAGAAAAATAGTTATACTTTTCAATAATTTGATTAATAAAATTATTTGAAAATACATTTCTATGATCAAAATAGACAAGAACATTAACAATTCTAAATCATATATAGTAATTGAATAAAATTTAACGTGACCCCTTATCTAATTATGAGGTATTTTAATTAGATTCCTAGTGTATTCATTTACATTGTTACCCATTTCCATTTAGTGAATTTTTTTGACATTGGTAAATTCATTCATTACCCTGTAATCATGTTCATTTCTAAATTTTTCCATACACTTGAAGCCAACTCATTTATGTTTTATAAATGTACCAAGGTATTTCAATCCATAGGTATCAAATATTTCAAATTTTGTCCGTCCATTATTCCAATATTTTTGTTTTTCTCTTTCATCCTCTTTTTATCTTGAAACCCTTTATATCCATATGACATGGATAATTTTTTTTGATCAATATATAATTTGATATAGTTTATTCATAAGATTATAATTATTGTGAAAGTAGGGAAAAATTGTAGGATATTATTAATACCATGAAATAAATGGTCAATAAATCTCTTGGGATTGAATACATATTCCACTTCATTCCATAATAACCATGTAAGAATTTATAAATAAATAGAAACATATTAATCACATTTATGTCTTAGAATCGACAATTATCTTTCTATATCCCTTCGTTTATCACAAGGAAAAAATTCATCAAATAATATTACATTCAAATCCTCACACTCAATGTCTATTATTTCCTCATCATCATTATGTTTTTGAATAAATGAAAACCATTTAATAGCATATCATGATATATTATAAAAATCTATAAAAACAGTATTACATTCACTACATCCAAGAATGAGAAATATGTTCTCTATGGATATTATCCATTTCTCAACTACAAATTGATTTTTTGGTATAATTTTATGAGGGTGGTTTTTGATGCATGATGTTGTCTAGCACTATTAAACCACATGGTTGATTAGTAAGAATATCCATAATGGTAATGTTATAACACACGACATGTTTCATGACCCTTAATGTGAGGATAATTTAATCAGTTTTTGCTTCTAGTCAAGCCCTACCTTCATTAACATTCCCTGGAGGGAAATACCGACAAGGTGTTTGTGCATTAATATAGTTCACATTTGTCTTGTTAGGAACCATTTCTAAATAATATTATAAACTAGATGAGATATATAAAAACGCGACCTTAAAATGTTATTTAATCTTGAATTTTAAAAAAGAACATACATTATAACACATTGATCATCTTTTCAGGTATATATTTTTAAATAATTAAGAAAACTTATATACATAACATACCACTTTCATACAAAGAGGACACTATTAAAAATAGTTTCTATTTTATCATAATATAAAACAATAAAATATAAAGAGTGTTTTTTACAAAACTTCATATCAAACCTCAAAAATACCTTATTTCCATTTCCCATAATTATATACTATGAAAAAAAGTTTTAAAAAACATGGGATTTGTATAAAACTCTGTAAGGGATATAAATTTAGAAAGATTTAGTCAAGTGGTAACAAAAAAAAACAAATAAAACCCATAATCATAAAATCTCATACGCATAGAATACTCATGTTGTTTCCTTGGAACATATTTACCATATCACTCTTAAATTCCCCATGAAACGTAGAATAACCCTTTTTTCATCTTCCATCTCCCAAGTACCCAATGAATTTGAGAGCTATAATGGGGCTCACCCATCATATCTTGAGTTAGAATGGGCTCAACCCGACATATAATGAGCTATAAAGGAGACCAACCCAACATATCATGAGCTATAATGGCTCAAATAAACATAAATAATGTCCAAGGAACATGTAATGGTAATAAAGTATCCATAATCCATGAAAAACTACTCCTTCCATAAATATAAACAAACAATACTTTTGAAATTTATTAAAGAGTTTTTTCGAAGGATTTTAAAATGAAAGTCCAGTAAAATATAGTTGGAGTGAAAATTAAAATAATTGAATGTATTTGTGTATATAAAATAATTAAAAATAGTGCAACATTATATATTCAAAATTTCATTACATGAACAATCTTAATACAATATAATTAATAAATAATAAGATTAACCCTAATAATGGAAATTAGGTTAAGAATTTCATTTATTTGGGTTATTCTTAATTAAAATGTGTTTAGAAATAAATTATAGTGGTTAAAAAAGATTAATTTATATCATATACAAACATATCCATCTTTATAATATCATAAAATATAATTTAATTACATAATTTTACCCTTTATTTGTTAGTATTTTGTTCCTTGCATTGTTTTGTTGTGTTTTCGTTATATGTTTTCTATGATTGGTTAAAGATGGATATTTTTTTTCAATTGGAATTGAGACTAATAAATTGGAATAGAAAGGTATTTAAATATTTCTACTACAATATATTATACCATTTATTATTTTAATGTTTTATATGAGGATGATTCATAAGTTAAAACCTTAATGATGTTCATTTAAATCATTTTAGTGGTTCTTTGATAATAACATCCTCATTTTGTTTTATAAATTAAAACCATCTGTAAAAAAATAATTCCAAAACCATTTATGAGAAATAATATATATAATATATCCATGTTCAACCATAAAAAGGGTTTCATGACCAGTATTTAAATAATTAATGCAAATTTAAATCACATCGTCCGTGTTGTTAGTAATTTGACACATCATAAACAATGTTTTTATTCCTTGAATAAGTGGGAGAGGAAAATAATAATGATGATGAATTTACCATGAACAGGAGAACATCCATAATATACATGATTTCTAGATATTTCATGATTGTTGGTTAAGAGTAAATGAAGAAAGAATAAGAAAATAAAGGGACTCAAAATAAAAGAATAGTTGAGAAATACCTTAAAAACATTTGGAAGCCTAACGGCTATAAGAAAAGATTTTAGGAATCATTAAAAAGAAAGGGGATATGGCTTAGCCATCAATAAATGAATAACAATACATAATTGAGAAATAATAATATGAAAAAAATAACATTGTATAGATTCATGAATTATATACTACATAAATGAGAACGTGAATAGAAAAAGTAAGAAGTTGTTAATTATCTTACCTTGTAGAGTAACACCCAAAACATTAAGGTTAGACCTTTTGGGGGTCTAGAAATCCTTTGGAGGAATACTATAGATGTAATGAATCTATATCTTAATTGAAGAATAATTGGGAATGAATTTAATGAAGGAATGGGTTTGTATTTATATCCAAAGTGAGGTAATATTTTAATAATTTTGAAGGGAATCCTCATTAGTGGTACTTTCAAAACCGTGGGCTTGCCCACGGTATTTTACATAGATATTAACCACATGAGAAACATTACGTATTATTTTTTTGTACCCAAGTCGACCATATTTATTACATCATTAATGATGTCATTAACACACCGAAACTCAAAACTATATTTTTAATATTCACTTAAAAATCTATTATTTCAGTAAAATAACAAAAATATACCCGTACCATTTTTCGAAGTGTAGAATTAAAAAATGAAAACAATTTTTTTTGAAAATAATTTTCTAAATATTATAAATTAAATTTTTCTATAAAATCATACATTTTTTAAAAAGTAACAATTTTAAAACCATAACGGCTTCTATATCACATTGAAAAATTTAAAAAGTTTCCATTATCTTAAAGACATAAGATAATAAAATAAAATTTCAGTTTACTATTAATTAGGGTCACATTATGATTCATATTACTATTCATAAAAGAATGTTACAATTCACAATAAAAAAATTTAGTTCTATAAGACTGTAAATAACGTTCAGAACATAATTGTAGATGATTGTTTTTTGAAATTCAAGACATAGAAGTTTAATGATTATTTTTAAAGGCTTGTTATTAATAAATACATAAAACAATGTTTTATGATTTTCAAATTATTTTTAATACCGTGGGTTGTTTCATATCCCCACCTTCAATAATTTTCATCCTCGTAATTTTATTTACATAGTAAACAAGTGATTGTACCTTTCCCTCATAGCATTTTCAGACTCCCATGTAGCTTTTTCAACCATATGGTTCTTTCATAAACCCTTTACCTAGTGGATTGACCTATTCCACAATACATGTTTTCTTCTATCTAGAATTTGAACTCATTTCTCATTATAAGAAAGGTTCTTTTCCAGCTGAACTACTCCAAGGCTCAAGACATGTGATGAATCTGGAAGATACTTCCTTAACATCGAAACATGAAAAACATTGTGTACCTGAGACAAACTCAGAGAAAAATCTACTCATTATGAAATTATTCCAACAATATCTAGGATTTTAAAAGGAATGATGAACTACGGACTTAGCTTCCATTTCTTACAAAAATGTATCACAATTTTCTAAAGATAGATCTTATAGAAAACATGGTCACCTACCTAGAAAGAAAAGTCTTTCATTTTCTTATTTTCATATATTTTCTACCTGCTCGGAGTTGTATTCATGTGCTTCTGTATCATGTTCACATTCTCAGACACTTCATATACTAATTCTGGCCCCATACACATTCTTTCACTGACTTCATCCCAAAATACTGGAGTCTGACACCACTTCCCATAAAAATCCCCAAAAGGTTCCATCTGTATACTGAAATAAAAAATGTTATTATATGAAAACTCAACTAAAAAAAGAAGAAGATCCCAAACTCTCTGATATTCCATTGAATAAGATTTAATTATATCCTCCAAAGTCTGAATTATTCGTTCTGAATTCCCATCTGATTGAGGATGAAAAGTTGTACTAAAATTTAACCATGTTCCCAATGACTTTTGAAGTCACTTCCTAACGATATAAGTGAACCTGGGATCTCTTTCAAGTATAATAGGAAGTGGAACTTCATGTAGCATTACAATATTTTCTAGGTACAGTTGAGAAAGATGATCCAATGACATTGTATCTCGAATAAAATGAAAAATGTACAAATTTTGTCAGCCGATCAACAATCACCCAAATTGCATTGTTACCTTGAGAAATTTTAGGTAGTCCCACCATGAAGTCCATGGATACATTCTCCCATTTCCACTCTGGCACTGGAAATGGCAGAAGCATCCCTTTTGGTAACTTTCTCTCTATATTAACCTGTTGACATGTCAAGCATTTCATAGTAAAATCGGCATTATATCTTTTCATTTCTTCCCACCAATAATACATTAGAAGGTATCCCTACATATTAGTACTACAATGATGAAATTAAAATGACAAACTATGAGATTCAGACAATAAATATTTCATTAACTAGGAATCACATGGCCCAAAAAAACTTTTTCCAAATCATAAAACACAATTTTTATCATGGTTCTGTTCTGGAAGCTTCCCCATTTTAACCAATTATACTTTTTTCTGTAGCTCATGGTCTTCCATCTGTTGTCGCTTAATTTTGTCTGATAACAATTATTGCACTGAAATATGGATCCAAACATATTTATTCCTTTCACCTACAACTTATATTCCAAAATTAATCAAATAATTAATCATGGGATCATGTTCCAATCATAAAGTGGTTAATGATGCATGATGTTTTTAACTCAAGTCATCTACCAATTTGTTTGATTTCCCTCGATGGTAATTGGTCATTCAATCATAATCACGTATTAGTTAAATCCGTCTTCTATAACTTATCCTTAAATCCTTCAGAGTGAATATATACTTCAGACTTTTATGGTTAGTATATATTTGTCATTTGGTTCCGTATAAATGGTGCCTAAAAATTTTCCAGAAAAAACCACAACATTCAATTCCAAATCATGTGTTGGATAATTTAACTCACGAATTTTTTGTTGTCGTTAATCAATAGTGATAAACTAATCATTATGCATCAGAACACAACCAAGGCCCTTCAGTGAAGCATCATTATAGATGAAAAACTCACTATTTTGGGAAAGCCAGGCCAAAACTGTAGCATTCACCAATCACATCAATAGTTCCTAAAAACAAACATCACATTCTTCTGTCCAAACAAATTTATCCCCATTTTATGTTAACATAGTTAGCTGACAAGATAACTATGCAATGGTTTAAACAATCTGCTGGTAATAACATGTTAATCTAGGAAAACTATGAATCATTGCATCATTTGTAGGTCTTTTCCATTCATCAACCACTTTTACTTTGGATAGATCAATTGATATGACTTCTTTATTCACAATATTCCCAAGAAAAGAAATCTTTTGGAAGCGAAAAAACACACATTCTGAATTTTCCATACAATTTCTTTTCATTTAATGTTTGAAAAAGAACACTTAGTTGGTTTTCATTCTCCTCATTACTTTTAGAATATATGAGAATTTCATCAATAAATAAAGCAACAAACTTATCCTAGAACTCGTGAATTATTCTATTCATAAGATCCATGAATATGATAGGAGAATTAGATAACCCAAAATAAGTAACTACAAACTCATAATGGCCATATCTCGTACAGAATGCAGTATCTGGGATGTGCTCATCCTTTACATTCAATAGATGGTACCCTAACCTCAGGTTAACATTCAAAAAATACAACACTCTATGAAGCTGATCAAACAAATCAACGATATGAGGAAAATGAGACTTTTTTAAAAGTAATGTTATTCAAGGCTCTATAATCGATGAAAAGCTACATTGAACCAACTTTTTTCATAATAAACAATAAAGGAGCGCCCCATGGTTAACTTCTTGGTCAGATGAAAGTTTGAGTATACTATTGACATAGTTTCTAATGCTAAGAAAATTTCAAAACCACTTTATTTAATGGCCAAAATAGATTTTTTCGAAATTTAAAAAGTAGTTAATCCATCTTAATTATTAACAAACAAGATAGAGGCACCCTATAGTGATGTTCTAGGTCATCTGAAGCCTTTCTATAATAATTCTTACAACTGCTTTTTTTAATTCCAAATATTCATTTAGGGCCATTCAATAAAGAGGGTTTTAAATTATCTTAGCATCAGGAACTAAGTTAATAGTAAAATCAACCTCTCGATGAGAAATAACACCAAAAAAATCACCAGCAAAGACATCCATGTATTCATTTACTAGTGATACATCATTAATCTTGATAGTTTCACTATCTGTGAAAATATGAGCAATATCACTTTCATTTTCATCCTTAATCACTTTCTTAGCTTCCAAATGTGTTATTAGTGGAATGGGTTCATTCTTGTACAAAAAAGGAAATTTGTTATAAAAAAACATCTTTTTTTCTGCAATCTATTTTAGGGTGATAAAAATAAATTCAGTCTATACCATTAATTACATTAAACTCTACTAGAGGAAAAACAACATGGTTTTTAGGTAATCTATTTCCACAAACAAGGATAAAAAGAATTATATTTTTTTTGGCCACAATATATCCCCATGATGTTTTTACCATGAGATCTGTATTCATTTCATGAAATTGAATTCCTAATTTTTTTGACAATTTCTCAGAAATGAAGGAATGTGTAGACCTTGAATCCAAAAGCACATTTGAAAAATCTATAAAACCGTGAAATGAACCTAATACCACCTCATTTGAAGACTCAAAATCTTCTTAAGTGGTTGAAAAATATTTTACCAAACCCTTCTATATCCATTCTTAGTGATTCCCAACTTGAGTAACTAGCTTCAGACAAACCATAGAAAAATGACCCAATTCCTTACAGTTAAAGCATCTCACCATCGGCTTCTCATTATTTTTTGGATCATTATTTTTGAACTCAAGAGACATGTTTCCAAACATCCCATATCGATATAATTTCCCATAATTTATAATAAATTCACTAGGATTCCTTTTACCACACATTTCACAAGAAGGGATATTTATTTTCTTACCTCCAATATTCATTGATGAGTACTTCCCCATTGCCTACTAACATGATCACTTCATATTTTTCTTATCACGATGTACATATGTTTAATAAAACTCCATCTCATTTTTTCAGCACAATGAACAAGAATCTCCATGCTTTTAAACTCTCGTGATTCTAAATCTCTTCAGAAAAAATGGTTTCAAATTACAGTAAAATCTATTACTTTTTCTTTCCAAATCCTGAGTAAAATCTAGTACATATCTGAGCAGTATTGTAAAATTTGTTTCATATTCTACACTAGAATAATTATCATTCTTCTTCAGTTCCAAGTATTTTTTCTCCATTCTGTGTTGAATAGTTTTGGGAAAATATTTTTCTAGAAAGATACTCTTACAATCATCCCATTTCAGTCTGTCAAGATCATATCATTCTCTCATATTCTTAACCAGATACCACCATCGTTCAGTTTCACCTTCAAAATGTTAAATTTCTAGTATTACGTTTTGGCGTTTTGAACATCCCATGACATTAAATATCTTCTCTAGAGCATTGGTTCATCCTTCATCTATCACTAAATCTATAGTTCTATTGAATGGTGGAGGAATTTTCCTCATAAAATGCTCAAAAAATACATGTTTCATTTTGGATGATCTTGTTCCTATCTATAATAGATTACACCTCCAATTATTTCTTGATTCAATTAATCTATTGCAGTCAAAAACTACCCTGTTCCGATTCCCAACATTTCAGACTGTAGATTCAGACAGACATCAGCCTCTTTGTGCCTTCCTACATCTGCTTCCCTGTTTCTACTGTGGAAAACCATTCTAAACAAATATAAAATAAATAATGAAACATGGTAATAACTATATTCTATAACATTATAAATTAATCATAAAGTTAAAATCAGTTATTGTTTTCCTTGAATAACATCCCAACCCCTAATGTTTTCTAAACCATCCTTTGATACCAACTATAATAACCCTATCCTTAAGACATTACTTAATCCTTAATTTTAAAAAATAAGATACATTTTTACAAACTGATGATCTTTTTGGGTATATAGTTTTATTGAACGAGGATATCTTACATACTTAACATACAACATTCATACAAAGAGGACACTATTTAAAATAGTTTCCATTTTTTCAAAATATAAAACATTAAAGAAAAATGTGTCCTTTCTTTGACAACACTTCATATAAAACATCAAAAATCCCATATGTATATTTACAATCATTATATCCTATAAAAAATCTTTTATTTAAAAAAATTGGATTAGTATAAAAATAATTATGGGATATAAATATAGAAAGTGTTAGTCATGTGATAACATAAAAACCAATAAAACCCATAATCATGAAATCTCATATGCCAAGAATACTCATTTGTTTCCCTAGGACATATTTATGATATCACACATACATTCACCCGTAAAAATGGAATAACCCTATGGAAAAATTTGATATGAAAAGCACCCAATGCATTGAAGAACTATAATGGGGCTCACTCGTCATATCTTGAGCAGTAATGGGCATAACCCAATATATCAAAAGCTATAAAGGGGATCATCACAACATATATTGACCTATAATTGGCTCAACCCATCATAAATAATTTATAAGGAACATATAATTTTAATAAATTATCTTTAAATCAAGAGAAACTACTCATTCTAAACACATACAAAACAATCCTTTTGAAATTTATTAAAGAGAGTTTTCAATGGATTTGAAAATGAATGTCCCTTAAAATATAATTTTATTAAAAATTAATAGAATTGGATGGATATGTTTATACATTATAAATACACATATAGAAACATAATATATACAAAAACTCATCACACCAATAATATAAATAATATATAATGAATAAAGAAGAAGGATGTCTCAAATAATTGAAATTTTGTTAAAAATTCCCATACGTCAAGTTATTCTTACTTGAAATGTGTTTAAAAAACTTATATAATGGTTAAAAGAGTGTTATTAATATTCACCAGAAACATATACATATTTATAATATCTTAAAAATCATTTAATTATATCATATCACCATTTATTTTTCATTATTGTGTTCATTTCATTGTTTTGGTGTCTTTTCTTTAAATGTTTTCTATGATTGGTTAATTATGCATATTCATGTCGATTTGAAGTAAAAATCTAGAATTTGAATAGAAAGGTATTTAAATATTTAAAGTACCATAAATTATAACATTTATAATTTTGATATTTTATATGAGTATGATTCATAATTTATAACATTAATGATTTTCGTTTAGATCATTTTAGTATTTTATTGATAATAACAACGTAATTTTGTTTTATAAATTAAATCCATGTGTACAAAAGAATTATAGAACTATATATGAGATCTAATTAATATATTATAACTTTGTTCAACTATAATAATTGTTTCATGACTATAATTTAAATAATTAATTCAAATTGAAATCACATGATCCAGGATGTCGGTAATTTGACACATCACGGACAATGTTTTTCTTCCTTGAATTAGAGGGAGAGAAGAAGAAGAATAACGATGAATATTACATGAACATGAGAGAATCAATAATATAAATTATTTCTCGATATTTCATCACTCTTGGTTAATATTATATTAGGAAATTAATATAAAATAAAGGAACTAAAAATAAAAGAATAGTTTAGAAATTCCATACAAAAATCCGGCAGCCTAACAGGTATGCAATAGGGTTTTATGAGACATTAAAAGGAGAGGGCACAGAGGTAACACATCCAAAAATTAATCATAATATATTATATAGAAATAATAAGATGAAACAAAAAATGGTATAAATTCTTGAATTCAATACCACATAAATAAGAACATGGATGGAAAATGAATGAAGTTGATAATTCTCTTACCTTGTAGTGTAACTCCCAAAAAAATGGGTTGGGACCTTAGGGGACTGAGGAAACCTTGGGATGAATACGAGGGAGGTATTCAGGCCACAAATTCATTTATGGAGAACTGGTAATGATATTAATGAAGTAATTGGTTGGTATTTATAGGAAAAGGGAAGAAATATTTTAATAATTTTCAAGGGACACCTCATTAGTGGTATATACAAAACCATGGGCATTACCTGGGTATTTTCCAAAAGTTTTAACCACAAAATACTCATCACATATTATTTTACTCTAAAAAAATCTAAAAAATTTATTAAATCATTATTGCATCATTAATGATGTCATTAAAACACTGAAACTCAAAATTGTATTTTTACTATTCACTGAAAGATCAACTGTTTAAAAAAATACAAAAAAAAATACCGTTACCATTTTTCAACATGTAGAATTCAAAAATGAACTCTATTTTCTAAAAATAATTTTATATATATTATTAATTTAATTTTTTAATAAAACCATACTTAATTCAAAATTTATCGAATTTAAAACTTTAACGGCTTTTATATCACATTGAAAAATTATCCAAGACGAAATTATCATAAAACCTTAAGAAAATAAAATAAATATACAATTTACTATTAATTAGGGGAAAGTTACTATTAATATCACTATTCATAAAGGCATGTCACTATTAACTAACAAACAAGTTAGTTTAATCAGACTCTAAATAACATACTAAACACAATTGTAGATGACTATTTTTTGAAATTCAAAACATAAAAGCTGCAAAATTAGGATTAACGGATTGTTATATATATCTACATAAAACAATGTTTCATTCATTTAAAATTATGTTTATAACATTGGGGTGTTATAAGATCAATAAAATATGAAATATAATTTATTATCCAAAAACTATAGAAAAACAAAACATAAATTGAAATTTTAATTTATATCTAATATCATAATCATAAACATGGTTTGTGTGGGGATATATATATTTTCAAATACATTATTTTGATTTTTATATAAAATTTAAATTCTCTTAGGAATATATCGAAGTAATGTAGAACTATGAATGTAATAAGGATCAATGTCATGCACTAGGTGATGATAAGGTCAAAACCAACACCCCCATTTTAGCAATATCAACCTTATAAATAGTTATTACAGATCCACAGCCACATCTATTATAATGAAAAGTAATTTTATTCAATCAAAAATATATTAATACCTTCCATACAAAAAAATCAGATGTTCTTATATACTTATTCTAAAAGAGTATCTTAATGTTTTGTTTCCTAATCAATGTTTTCCTAAATCTATAATAGAAGGTTTTTGAAAATCCTACCTCAGATTCCAACTACATTACCTTCAATCCATGTAGCCTATAGATTATAGTTTCATCATTCCATTTTCATAATATATGGTGACTCATATACAAAGGGACAAAATAGATTTTCATTCTTTGTAAAGTAGATAGATACATGAAATTCACATCATGTTTTAAAATATAAAATGATAAATGAATTTTCCATGAGAATACCAATATTCCACATAGACTTTTGTAAATATAAATCATAAAATATTTCATTATATACTAGGGAAATAATAAATAATAAATATTTATGCATACATACACTGTAAGAGTATGCACACAATGGATATTATGAATAAATAAGGCATAAATAATAATGAATATTAAATAACAGAAACACAATGAATTATTAAATATGATTAGAATAATATAGAACTTATAATATATGATAAAATAATTACATATAAATAATTACTATAAATTGAAACATTACAATAGATATTCTAAATTTTGAAATAATCACCTGAAATAGCAATAACCGGATTCATGATGATGAAATTTTTATGATGGACTTCTAAAGCATGAAATAGAGGCATACACCATGAAATTTAATATTATCTATGAATGTCCCAAGATATATAATACCATAGAAGAGTATAATAAAAAAAATTATTAGTAGCCATAACCTCATCGAAAACTTTATCTAATTTATAAGATAACCCCACTAATGCATCGATAGGACATAATTGGACCCCATCACGTAGATAGTCGAATTCAATCCACATATAGAAGGGGTGAAACATATTTATCATTAAAATACCTATTTAAATAGTTTTTTAAAATAGAAAATAATTTCATTATTCAATATATATAATCATAAACCATTATGTTCAGAGTGAATGAGTGAGCAAAGTTCATCCCTATTTAATTTGTTTATAATTCATTAGGAAAAACTATGTGGGTGCTATCATTGGAGTATGTCCCAACAAATCATGAGTAATATAAATTGATATATTATTGCAAGGAAATTGGTTGTGAAAGATGACATGGAAAATTACTTCAGGATAATATCCTTACCATGAAAATCACACTTTTTATTTTAATACTAAAAAAATCAACAATTATTGTGAAAATAATTATAATTGTAATAAAATTAAAAAAACAAATTCTTCAATATTATAAAAAATATATATAAATAAACAATTAAACATGAAATGTGTGCATAAATTAAATTATGTTTATAAAAATGGGAAATTCCATATATGCCATATATTTTAAAATGAACATTCATTATTCACAGTAAAATTTTAGAATAATATATTGTTCAGATAATGATGAGGACATTTCTTTCCAATCGCTTTTTTTAAAATTCCCTTAGGGGTAACAATTTATTTAATCAAACATTTTGAAAATTCTAATTTTTTTGAATTTTTTTTTTAAAAAAAATAATTTGGATGAAAAATGATTTTTGATTGAAGAGAGAAATAAAATCATATCTTATAAAAATCATTTTACAAGTAATTTTAATAATTAAAAAGAAGAAAATGGTAATATTAATTTAAATAGTTGATGAATAACTATAAGATAAGAAAATTTAATTATTTTTAGATATAAATCTAAAATAATTACCCTAAGGGATATGTAGACCAAAACCATCCCAAATAATGATGGGATTTTGAATAAACCCATTATAATGTTGGTAACATTTGTATTATAATCACCATGAAATAAATTACATTAATAAAAAAATAAATAATATGATGATATACTCATTAATTATTTAGCATAAAAATTGTGCATTATATACACCACACTAGAGAGATATATAGTGAATATGAAGTATCTCTAATAGATGTAAAAGTGAGAATAGAAACCCTTACATCACATTTACTTTGACTGGAATGTATATTATCCTATTTCAAAATAGTTTTAACAATTTTTATAATTATTAAATAAATATATTACTTTTTATAATATAATATATTATCCTTTTATATGAATTTATCGCTTGTTCGTTATTACTTTTTTATTTATTCTCATTGTTACCAAACTAAATTGTCTTGATTTCTCATGCATGATTCTCCATGAAATATCATTTTTTTCTCAAAATTAACGTAGTCATATGATATCTATAATAATAATTATGTCATAATAACCATATATATACCTAAATATTAATTTTAATACTAATAAATAATGATGGTATGAAAAATGGACTACATTACAATCCTGGAGATGATAGGTTCTACGTAGGTATGAGTACCATTTCCATTTTCTAATGATCATTATTAAATATTATAAGTTAAATTTAATGATTCAAAATGATAAGAATATAATATATAAACTATTATTTATTCAAATACATCTCTATATATTTATCATCCATGTGGTTTTGTGTGGAATGTCAGTCACATCGCTTTGGGAAGGTGGTAGTCCGCACAAATATGAATAGTATTTTTATTGGTTTAGTGTAAAAATTAAATTATATATAAAATTTAAAAAGGATTAATATTTAAATTATATCATAGTTAATTCATTTAAATCACATATAATCATTGAAATTTTTCTTATAAAATTATATTTAATGCATTGGTGAAAAATGAACCATATCTCTTCATGAGATGTCAGTCTGCCAAATAAATAAACCACCTTATCATATCACCTATAGAATGGAATGCTAGATGGAATATATTATATAATCTCATAATATTTTTATTTTTATTATAAATAATATATATATATATACTATAGATCCATCATAATAAAAAATATTATATGTTGAAATATAAAAATGAATGACAATTATTCGTGACGTTGTAGTCCACCGTACATAGAAATGATGATTTCATAATGCATTTAGTGGAATTATATTTTTTATTATTTAATGAACATAATTTAATAAAATATAATTGTATATATTATACTTATATTAAAATATCATCATGTTTTAAAATTTATTGAATAGGGTGGTGGATGAAATAAAGAAACACAATTGGAGAACGTTACATCTTCTACTAGTATCCACCTTCTATATGAAACAATGACCTACAAGGTAAGATTTCTCTTAAAAATAATTATTATAGGATGATGTGTTGGATGTGGGGAATTTATATGGTAATATATTTTAAATCCAATAAAAAAGTGGAGGTATGAAGAATATTGGAGATATGGTGGCATTTTTCAAGTGAGGTGAGCGACCCACTTTTAATATTTGGATATAAAATTGTGTACCCATATGGTAAAAATGAAAAAATGTAAAAAATGAACTATTATCAATGATTATACTTTATATGGTATATATTCACCTATAATATATATTATATGGTTTTTTAACCTAACCCTTATCATTTAATATTCTCTCGTTGATAAATCCATTTTTTACATTGATTTGGGTAATTAATTTTTATTTTTTTAAGAATTTATTTTGGGAAAAATTAATTTGAAATTATATTTAAATATAATTTATTTTATATTAAAATATAAAATCCATTATGAAAAATTAAAAATTATAATTTTAAATTATAATTTTTAAAATAATCCCACAAATTTGATGAGAAATGAGGGTTCAAAGAATAAAATGTTCAAATTTTTATAATGTTTTTTAATGATATTTTAATAGTTTAATTATTAAAATTACCTACATTATATTAATATATATAATTCTGAATTAATTTTACATTAATACCTATTCAAAATATAATTTACCAATGTAACTAATTTATATGATAAATATTCTTTCAATTATAACTTAGTATTTTTTACTATTTATCAAAAAATTATATATTTATGAAAAATAAAAAAAAAATTAATCAAACAAATATTTTTTTGTTATAATGATTTCAAAAATGATGTTTATTTTCAAAAATAAATTTTATATATTTGGTACAAATTAAATTTAATTTTTGTGTACAAATCATGGCTAATCCCAACATTTTGAAAAAATATGGGTTTTCTAAAACATTTTGTATTCTTTTAAAATAATAGACCAATAATTATAAACAATATAAAAATATAATTTTTGAAATTATTTATTAGTATTCACACCCTCCAATTTAATGCCTACATTATAATTTTTTAAAAAATATTAATATTTTTATAGAGTATCATTTTTCCATTAAACCCATTATTTTGTGCATTGCAAGATACCAAAGAGATTATATTTAAAAAAAATTACTATATATTAAATTATCATGATGTTATGTTACATTATATACATTCTACTGTGTTTATACACTATATAAAATATGATATTCATGATTTCAAATATCAATGTGTTACATTATTGGTCAAATTTTAAAGTAAAATTTTTTAAATACCATTATATGAATGGATATATTGGAATACTTATATAGGCAACCATTCATGTCACTTTGTTTTTTAGAAGAGGCTAATAAAACATCTCTAGTTGGACATTGAAATGTTCACGGAATTACATAGATTGTTCATATTATAAAAAACTTTTGAGTGATCAATCAAAATAACAATAAATTATATTTTGATAGTATTTATAATGCATAGGGGATCTTATTCAGGGATGAGGTGTTCTTGAAATGATAAATTGATACTGTTAAAAATACATATGTAGATGGAGGACGTTAATAATATGGTATATATTGATTTTCTGAATTGATGAAATGTGTATAATGTCTACAAAAAATTTATCTTTTCTACCTCAATTGATATTTAAACATAATGTCTTCCACTTCACTCAATTTAAATGAAATTATGATGATCAATCCCATTTTCGTTTTTAGAAGAGGTGGAAATGGAATTAGAAGATTCAGTTTTTGATTAACTGGTATCAATTTTCTATTCTTATAATATTGTTATCTATAGGAAATCTATTTTTTCATTTCATATTGTAATGAAAATTATGAATTATTACCATGAGAAATAGATGTTGTAGTAACTTATATGGGGATAATGGCCTAATATATTTTTATACTAAATATATTTTTATGGAAATTATAGTATAATATCATGAAATGATAGTGTGATTTTTGACACCTCTAATATCAATTTTAGGTATATTATTTTTAAATTTTTTTATTTAATTTTAATTTTGATATAAAATTGAGGTGTTTTAATGAAAAATGATATGTCTCATGGTTATTTTTCATGGATACACCAAATATAAAACTCTTCAATAAAAATAATTTTTAAACAATGTAATAATTACTATTTAATCTCACGTCTATGGTAAAGATGGGAAAAATTTTACAATTAAAAATAGTGAAATTTTATATCATGACCCGTCCTTGGGGATCATGACATAAATACCCCAAGCCCACCATCCATGGGCCAGGGGCTAGTGACTACCACAAATGGCGTAATCTCGATAAAAGGGAAGGGATTGCCTTTAATCCTTTAACACACATAGTATGAACACAAGAAGTAGAACCAACAAGTACTAAAATAGAAAAGAAAATTGTGATGAAAGTAAGTGGTCCGGAATACAAACCCAATTGAACAACAAGTACCGAACAAGTAAATAGGTAAAACAACTCCAAGATCGTACGCCGAGGATTCCTACATGAAGGGTAGGTACAGAACTCGAACAAATCATCCCTCACTTCTGTCCCGTCTAGTCCACCACTATAAAGCCCTCGTTCGTCACTCTCTGCCTCGATCACAGCTGACCATCGTCTGCAGAGAACATAACAAGGTGCGGGTGAGGCCCCTGTAGGGGTGAGTATAATAATACTCAGTAGGGGAGCCTGAGACCCCTGATGGTCTCCTAGAATCCACTAATGATAAACCAGTGAAGAAAGATACAATCACGATGTATCAACCAACCCTACTTAGGTATATACCCATACATATACCTAAGTTACCAGTCACAGTCCGGCTCCATCTCTCGATCCCATGAACAGCCCAGTCCAAAATAGAAGTAAAGTCAATCACCTCGATGATAATTATTTAAAGACAGGACTCACCTCACACTAGTATAAAACACACGAATAGGGGTAGAGATGATTAGATGTAGCCTCTAAATAATCTCCTCTGTAGAACCCACGTATGATCCAAGAACCATATCAGCGTTGTCGAACCCACGTAGGATCTTGGTACATAAGTAATCACTGTAGATCCCATGTAGGATCAAGATATTGAAGTCAATACTGTCAAACCCACAGAGGATCCTGGTACAGAAGTCATCGTTGTCGAACCCATGGAGGATCCCAATACACAAGTCATCACTGTCAAACCCACGAAGGATCCTGGTAGAGTAGTCATCAATGTCGAACCCACAGAGGATCCTGGTACAGTATCGTCACAGTCAAACCCATGGAGGATCCTATCATCTCAGTCGCAGCCAACCCTAGGGTTCCCGCACACAGCACACTCGATTCTGGGAAGGTACGCTTCTCGATCCACGTTGCGATACATCAAATACCATGATGTCTGGAGTTGATTTATCCTGTAGTTCTTTCTCATCAAGAGGAACCCAACACGATAGACGACGCGTCAATCAGACGCCTGGTCTGTGAGTTATTGACATTTCTATTCAGGGGCCCGGTTGGATTTTAGGCTCAAATGAATCTGACCATACCCCAACTGTGTTTGAACCTCACATGGAGTATGCCAAAAGAATCGCCTCGCTCAATGTATTCCATTTCCATAGTAGGTCCATTGTTCGGACACCCATAGTCTAAGTTGCAGGATAAAAAGTTGTAAATGGCTGTTGCGGGTCTGGGTCTGGTCTGACCTAGTCGAACTGACCCGACTCGACTCGGTCTGAACAAGGGTCTAACTTTGTTCTTGCATGCGGCCCGACCCGAGTGGTCGGCCCGACCCAAATACGCGGCCCCGCCCAAAGGCGCGGCCCGGCCCGAAGGCGAGGCCTGACCTGAGGGAGGCCCGGCCTGTGGCCATCTGGCCCCCGGCTAGGCTGGATGTGCGGTGCCTGGCTGGGCTTGTGGCAAGGCACGACTGTACAAGGGGATCGGCCCGGATGGCTGTGTTGCTTGGCCTGGCTGGCCGTGTGCTGCCCGGCTCAGTGGTGTGGCTCGGCCCGGCTGGCCGTGTGGCACCCTACTTTTTTGGTCTTGCAGTGCTCGGCTGGTTGTGTGGCTTGGCCCATCTGGTCATGTGGCACCCATCATGGTTGGCCGTGTGGCACTAGGCTGGCCGCCACGGCCGACTAGCGATCCATGTACGGGGGGGGGGGGGGTGTTACACCCCATGGTTCCCGAAGTGATGGGCGCAAAGCACCGACCCTTGTAACAACGAGACATGTGGGGTCCCGCCTGGCGCGCACCGACGGATGGCTCAGCCGGCCTTTCTCCCCTGTCTTCTGAGGCCTATAGTCACAGTCTTGCTCCACTGGCATGGCACGATGGCACCCGGTCCCTCCCCTATGGCCCAACATTCCTCCATGTAGCACGACGATTCTGCACCATTCTGGTGACCTGAGTGTTTTATACTGCCAGTCTCCTCACGGCCGGCCCAATGCTGGCCGCCGTTGTCCGCTCCCATCAGCAACCACCAACCAGATATAAAAAGGGAAGAGTTGGTCGTGTTGGTGCGATCCGAAATTCCCCATGTTATGGTAATATCATTTGGTTGTCAAACCAAAATTTCAATGATGTAGAACGGGTACAATAATTCAAATCCCCTACCTTGTATTTGTCATCCGTTGATGATCTCAGAAAAAGGGTGGATGTCGATTCGTTGATTGCAACGTTCATCACGAACTCCCAATTTTCATGCGCATACTTCAGAAAAGAAGAAGGGTACTCGTTGTTGGAGGATGATAATTCAATGGTGATGTATTTTTTGGCGATGATCATCACGTGAAATGTCTTCTCCATTGATAGGGAAGAAGGTCGTTGGAGATGATGTGGGTGTCACTTCCCTTTCCTTAACTCGGTTGGAGACTGATGAAGAAGGAAGAAGATGGAGTCGTCATGCTTCGGTGGTAGAAGAGATGTTCTTCATGTTCTTTGCGGGAAGAATGCACTCTCTATTTCTCCAAGGCTCCACCAAAGTATTATGTGCCAACTAAAATAATATATTTGTCTATTATTTTATTCTTGATAGAATTCAAAAGAATTAAAATTGTGCAAACTAATTATGAGAAGTTCAATTAATAAATTTTCTAGGGTTGGTACAAAATTAATTGGGAAGGCGGAGATGCTCAATTACTCAGAGGGAGTTTCATCCACATAAATGATGAGTTAAAGAGTAAAGGGGGGTTTAAGAAGCTCGTATGGGCCCCACCCCTTTTATTAAAAGAGAGGTTATAACTTCAGGTGGGCCCCACAAATTAACATCCTCCTAGGGGGGTTATGTGCTGTTGGGCCCCTACAAAAACCTCCCCTTGAAGGTTCTAAATACCACATAAAATAAAAATATGGATATCACATATTTTTATACAGTTAAATTAAAAACCCCCAAAAACTAACATCCAATCTCATCAGAACGCAATTGCATTGATGGTCTCACAAAGCAATTACCGACTCTGGGAGTTCAACGTTGCCCTCAAATTTCAATTTCGAGCAAAAATTCAAATGATATAAAATCTCGAAGTATGTTTACTTAACGTACTCGAACAAAACATCAGAAATTGATTCAGGGAACACCAGGCATCAGAATTAGGCATCGTTAGAAACTAAAGACTCATAGTATTCATATATATATATATATATATATTTAAAAAAAATCACAGAATTTATATGTCTTTACATTCTCCCAACATCATTGATTTACATCCCGGAAGCTACAACACACACTATGGGAATAAATAAGGGTAATGGGCACGCATCTGAGCCTCCTGCTCCCATGTGCTCTCTTGGAGGTTCTCGTGCTCCCAGCAAATGCGCACCAGAGGAATTGACCATCCACGCTGGACTAGCTCCTGTAGATCCTTAATCTCCACTGGAACCTCCATGAATGTCACCCCGTCATCGATGTACAACTCCCTGTGGTCGATGATGTGGGACGGGTCATGCACGTTTCTCCTCAGCTACGATACGTGGAAGACATCGGGCACCCGATGCAACTGAGGTCGAAGATCGAAGCGGTATGCCACCTCGCATACCCTGCCGAGGACCTGGAATGGTCGGGTGAATCGTACTGATAACTTTCTTCCTCTGCTAAATTATTGTATACCTTATCAAGGTGAGACCTATAGAAAGATGTGGTGGCCATACATGAACTCCACTGATCTCCGTCCCCTATCAGCAAAGGACTTATGCCTGATCTGTGCAGTCTTCATCCACTCTTGGATGATCTGCACCTTCTCCGTCATAGTCTTCAGCATCTCTGGTCACATAAGTGATGACTCCCTTGGGTTACACCATCACAGAGGTGATCTGCAAGTTCATTTGTAAAGTGCCTCGAAAGGTGCCATCCCGATGGTGTTGTGGTAGCTATTGTTATACACAAACTCTACCAAGGGTAATTGATCATCCCTGCCACGACTGAAGTCATGGATGCATGCACGAAGCATGTCCTAGAGAGTCTGAATGGTCCTCTCATTCTGACCTTCCATCTGGGGATGGAAGGCGATGCTCAAGAGAAGCTGCGTCTAGAATGCTTCCTGCAACCCCTTCCATAGCTGGGATGTGAAACGATCACCTCGATTTGAGACGATCGTCAATGGCACACCATGAAGTCATAATATCTACAGAACGTTGAGACGACCCAAGCTCTCTAATGAACCCTAATCTCTGATTAGTAGGAAGTCGGATGACTTGGCGAGTCGGTCAAAAATCACCCATATAGAGTCATTTCCTCTGGATGTACATGGAAGTCCCATCACTAAATCTTTGGATATCCCATCCCACATCCACAATGGGACCCATAGGGGTCGAACAAATCTTGATGGAACCTGGTTCTCCGCCTTCACATGCTATCATGTGAAGCATCGAGAGACAAACTTTGCTACTGCCTTGTTCATAACTAGCCACCAGTGCTGTCGTTGAAGGTCCTGATACATCTTTTCCACTTCAGGATGTACCTCTAAAGAAGATGTGTGGAACTCCCTCAACATATCTTCTTGAAATGCAACGAGTACAATGGTATTTCCTCTAAAGAGAAGGAAGTGGTCCCCACATTCAAAAAATCCATCAGGTGTATGCTCGGTGGATATCTGAGCACGTCACATCTCATAGTCAATGTCCACACATTGTTCCTCTATGACTTGTTAAAGAAGTGGAGGAGTGACTGTTAGAGATTGTAGAAAGGCTGCTCCATCTTTATCTACAATGGATATCTGCAATGTGGCTAGCTGCTATGTCACCTCTCCTAGCAGCTGAATTTATGATCTTCTTGTTGAGAGCATCTGCTACAATGTTCCTCTTCCCAAGTGCATACAATATATAAAATTCATAGTCCTGGAGGAACTCGGGACATCATTGTTGTCTCAGGTTTAGGTATTTCTACCAGAAGATATACCTGAGACTCTAGTGGTTAGAGTAGACTGCAAAAAGTTATCCTATAAGATAGTGTCTCCACATATTCAAAGTGAAGACCACAGCTGCTAACTACAGGTCATGTGCTACGTAGTTCTTCTCATGTTGTCTCAACTACTGAGAACCATAAGCGATCACTACTCGCTCCTACATCAGGACACACCCAAGTCCAATCCCTGATGCATCGCAATAGGCTACGTACGCCACAACTTTTCTAGTAGCCTCAAGATGGGCGCACTAGTCAGCCTCTGCCTCAGCCCCTGAAATCATTGCAAGAATCTCTCTGACCACACAAAGTGTTGCCCATTCTTTGTCTAGGATGATAGTGGTGCTGTAAATATGGAGAAGTCTGGAATGATTTTTCGGTAAAATCCAGGCAATGTAGACGCCCCCCCCCCCTTTGGGGGGTAATCCATGAAACATCTTTTGAAAATATGCCCCCATGTATTTTCACTCATGTTTGGAGCTGAAAACTCAGAGTTTCTACAACCACATGGGAAAGGCTGGCTGATTCAAGAGTGATCATCTACACCCTCATATGCATGAGTTTAACATGTTCTACCTGGGTTTCCTTTTTCACAGACGGTCTGATCTGACCCTTGAGGTGAGAGTTTCGGTTGGAACCTCATTTGGAATGGATCCAACCAATTCCCCAATTTTCTTCAATTTTGTTCCAAGAATCATTTTTGGATAGGGGAATTTTTGTCTTCAACATTATACGTGAGTTCATCACAATCCTCTTTACACTGATTCATAATCACTATTTATTGAACATTCTTAATTTTCATTGACATAATGGCATATGATACTTTCCAAAAAAAATTATAGTTTTGGTATTTTAATATTTGAATGTCTTAATGTAACTTCATAGACTCATCCTAATCTCTAATATAAGAATTGTTATATAATAAGGAAATAATCTTTTATTAGTATTTATCTCAGTGTGTATGCCTTTATTTAATTAACTCAAAGATCTTTATAATTTGAAATTACTATTTTATATAAATTTAGATTTTTTAAAATATATTATGAAAAACATAATTTATATTCTAATAATTACTTAATTTCATATTTTTATTGATAAAATATTATATTAAAAATTGTAATACATTATGACGTAAACATGTTGAAAATAGTTATTAGTTAAAATGAATCAAAAGTTAAACTATTATTTCATATCATTTTAATCATTGATTTTCTGTTATGATTTATATGGAATATTTTCCAATATTTACTGATAAATTTTCAAAAAATACTGAATTTTGACTACCGAATGTATTTATTTCATGTGTATAACATCTTTAGTTTACAATTAATGTTATTTAAATTAACACCCTATAAGAAATACATCTGAAAAAATCATTGTAATTGTTTTTTAAATAATTATATGTTTCCTAATATCATCAACCAATTAGTATCCTCAATTGTTTTTATATTCCACATTCTAAGTCATTGATACTTATTGGGAAATATATAAAATTTATTAGTTGTTGTTTTGAAATAAAACTCTTCCATTATATCTTTTTAACTAATGATGATACTCTCTTAAGGATGTACTCTTTTAGGTGAGTATTATTCTAGTTCTATTATAGGCCACAATCTATAATATGATAAGAATTTTTATAGTGGATTTATGATCATGGTTGTATATATGTTGTGGTATAGAAATGATCATAGTGAAATTATTCTAGAATTCATATACTTATCATTCATAGTTTATCTCCAATAATGAGAGGAGATATTTTTATTAATTATTTATTTTCCAACTATATATATATATAAATTATTTAAACTATGTATTATAATTAAGCATCAGTAGTGTTCTTCCTAAAATTGATATGTTTTAAATTAAACACCTCACAAAAAAATCATATAAAATTAAAATTTCTCTTCTATTTTTTATTAAAACTATAATAACTTTTTTTATTACATGAATGGTAATAAATGATCATATATTGGTGTCCTATTGGATGTGTGCTTGATCACAGCCCTTGTACACCCTGTAGGTGTATAAAAAATTATTAATCCAAGAATAGGTAATATAAAGGAACTAATATTAGATAGTGCATTATTGGGGGTAAAAATGTTTAATATTACATCCTTTATATTGTATATTGGTTGTGGTGAGGTGTCATTTCCACCCATATTTTTTATAAGAATCACAATACGTCCAACATGTCTTATTTATTTTTGGATTAATTATGTTTTGTTATGTCAATTTCATGTTGTAATATTTTATGATGATAGTGAAGTTAAGCTCACTTTAAATGTATCATATTTTATTGATTTACATTTATTATTTTTTTATTTCAATAATTTGGTAGTTATTCAATTTTCAAACAATTTTTATTATTTAAATTCATAATTTATTTAATTTTTTTATCTTATTATTGAGAAAAATTGAAACCATATTTATTATTAAAATAGTGGGTGAAGTATTCCTAATGTACAATATCAGATTCCCAGGTACTAGAGTATGACACATGTAATTCAAAAAAGCATTGCACCTTGTGATCAACTTAATCAAGTATCAAATTAGGAATACTAAAGTAATTAATTACAGAATTCCTTATATAGTTACACCAAGATAATGGTTTAATAATTTTTATTTTATAAGTGATTAACCCATATAAGGTGATTTTACTAAGGAAATCTAATGTTTCTTCAATAACACTATTGATTTTATCCAAAATAATGTAAATATATGTGTAATATATTTTATTATATGGTGGATATAACATGTTTAGCATAAATTAAGTACCAATTTCTCTATAAATCCCATTTTATTATAGATATATTAGTATCACATCCCTATCTAATATGAGACATTATCTCACAACATGTAATATTTTCAAATATCCAATATATAATCTACACAATTAATCTCCTAAATATTTCTCTATAAATAAATGTAACTGAATAAAATTATAGAAAATATCAATGAAGAAATACATGATGATGGATCAAAGATCATATAAACCATTAGGTGGTGTTTATTCTAAAAATTTTATGTGTAATTATTACTATTTAATATTAAATCCTTAAATGAGTACAACCACCCACATGTATATTTTACCCACCCCATTCAAGAGAAATTAAAGTAAAATAACTGATATATAATACATATTTTTATTCAATATGATAATACATATATCTATGATTATTTCTTGATCTAATCGTCAAGACTATATATTGATTAATATTTTCAATTCCCTTCAAAATAATTATAATAGAATATAAAAATGTGAGTATACCATAAAGAGGTTCAATCAAAAACTACACGCAGATAGATTGATACATGAAATGATACTTATGAATAAAAATATATCTATTTATTACAAAATAAGCTAAATTTGATAAAATATAAGTTTTATTTATATGAAAAAACATAGAATTTCCCACAGACATTAATGAAGAACTGATGTGTGGAATAAGATTTATAAAAACTATTAGTCAAATATAATTCCATAAATAAGTTCCACAAGATTCACAATGGGAATAGTTTTTACGATGCAGAATTTTTTAGATGATTTATATTATACAACATGAAATGTTTATTGTAAACATGTACATTATGTGAAAATCCTATATCAATAGAGTGTATTATTTTTCATGTTCTGTATTATGGAACGTCAACTTCAAATGATATATAACTTGTATCATTTATAGTCTATGAACTCATAGTCATTAGAGATTATTTTTTATAAAATATTATTATTAATGTTTCATTAAATGATATATAGATTTTAATAATTAGAAAAATAATAATATGATTGATATATTGACAATTAAATTTTTTTTTATATTTATTTTTTTATCCAAGACGACATATAATATTTAAGAAATTATTTTATACTGTTTTAAACTAAATAATGAATGATATTTTGGTAGATCAAAATGTTTTCTATGATTTATTTTCATTCAACATTTCAAGGATAACAGGTATAACATATTTTATTAAATTAAAATTTTTTATCCATACATCATCCCATTCAATTTTATTGTGTAAGTATATGCATGATTATTGTTTATTATTATGTAAAATATTAACCATTACGTGAATCACATCCATTCCAGTATAATTATAAGTGATTGTTTTCATAATTATAGAAGGTTTTTTATGATTAGATATTATTTTTATCCAAATATGAAGGATTATATAAGAATAGTGGTCACTACAACTTGACTAAAACTAAATTAATAATTATCCTGAATGATTTCAGGTTTATTTATCTTCATTGGGTAAACATTTCAATATATAATATATCATAATAATTTTATATTTACTTTAATATTCCTTGGTATTATTTTAATTTATATGATCAAAAGTATTAGAATAATTATAAATTGTGTTTTAGGGGAAACATGATCATTACAGGATTGATTATGTTAATTTTACATGGTTAATTATTTATAAAATATCCCATATTAATTAATTATCTAACATTCATTGAAAACAACATTTCTTAGCTAATAAAAAACATCATGTATCTTACTGAGAATATCATGTAATAACACAACATCTGTAAATTTAATTTTTATGAAACTATGTCCTGATGCTTATATATGACCAAATGCAATAGAAAATTGTTTAATTTGAATCTTTTATTCAATGTGATAGTTCAAATTAACTAAAATTATAATATTTCAATTAATCATGAATATCACAGTAAAAATGTGTACTATATATATATATATTAGAAAAAATAAGTTATCAATTAAAAATCCAGATAAAAAATCATTGGAGATTTATTAATTTTTTTTCAGAGTGAAGACTACCAAAATACAATTTATTTAAAGCATGATTGCATAATCTACTATGAGAGAAAATATATAATCGTTTCAAAATAATGATATAAGAATAGGGAAATTTACAATCTTAATATTAAGAATATTAGGAATTTAATAAATTATTAGTGTCTAAAATTATTAATAAATAATTAATTATTAACCCTCATAAATTATTAATCTAAAATAATTATATTATTATAGATGATAGAACATAACGTAAAAAACAAATTTTCCAAATGAAAAATGGTTTAAAAATTAATATTCATATATTTTTATTATTTTATAATATTTGAATATATTAATATTCGTAGAACTATATAATGATGTAAATTTTTATTATTAGAGTTATATAGAATTTATTTAAAAAATAGTAAAGAAAAAAAGGGATTGAAATATCTATATCATATAATATATATTTTACATTTAATTCGTTTTAACATCATAAATTCTTAATGATATTAAAATGTAGTGTGAAGAAATGTATGAATATACAATGTTTTCTACACTTTATAGACAATATCATGAGAGATATAGGCATGAAATATTTATGATATCTAAAATTGTAATCATGAGAATGTTTAATTAATGTAGTGTGTTTTTGATGATCTATAATTGACAGGATAAATTTATTTATAGAATTAATTATGATTAAACAAAGATAAAAAATCTATGCTTCTTAAATATTCACCCGTACAATTATATTTAAATAGTCTAAAAAATTGTTTTTAAATATTTTATAAATTTAACACATTGAAATTTTAAAATTATTTTTTTATGTTATTAAATACATGATTTAATAATATTTATGAATCATTGAGTTATACAAGAAAATTTTAAATGAAAAATATAATATAGGAATTGAAACCAAATTCACCTATATAACATCCTACTAATAATCAATATATTTTAAGTTGGATAAGGTGGATATTTTCATTATATTTAGGAATAAATTCTATATATAAATAATTAAAATATAATTTGAAAATAATATATATGATTGCAAAGGAAGTATATGTCTTGATGAATTTAAATTTTTTTCACATATTAAAAATTATATATACCATTTTTGATACACATTAATATTTAAATATTTGTTCCATGTAGGTTCAAGAATACTGAATGAGGAAAATTTAAAAATACTGTTGATGATAATTCGTGCTCCAATATTAGTTTTTTTTTAATTAGTCATTTCATATTATATAATGGAGTTTCATTCAAAAAGTTTGATATTATTAAAAAAATATTGTTCCATATTGTTAATATAGTATGAGTAATTATATGAACATTTACAATTAAAGTAATACATTTTTACATATTAAAAAATATATATAATTTTAGTATCGAACCTAGTTCATTCAATTTTTAATTTCATATATTCATAAAATGGGTAATATGTTTTAAATATTCATTTTATGCACACATATGAGAATATTTAATATGTACAAAAAAATTATAAAATCCAAATTATAAAACTATTGTTCTGTTGAAAATCATTTTTCTCTAATTAGATGAATTAATTTAATTTTTGGGCATCTGAACTAAGATAATGTATTTTTAGGTTAATAATTAAAAATTTTGATATGAGGTTGTAATGATATAAATAATAATATAAAAATTATTTTCTATATTTTTAATATAAATTTCCATTATTATCATTTTAATCCTCAAAAAATAAATTCTGAAATAATTCATGACATTGAGGATCTATCTTCATGGCTGAATCAATGATGAATTTAAACTAATGAAAGATTATCAAAAAATGTGTTTTCCTATCCAAGTGGGGTATTTTTTATAATTATTCTCTCAATAAAATCCATATTAATATGAATTATTCTATGTATAATGGAATATCATGAAAAATACGCATTCAACTAAAAATCATCAATTCATGATTAAAATTAATTTGTCATATAAAATGTCAAATAAATTTTTTTATCATATTTATGAAAGGAAAAATATTTATATGGGAATTATTTAAGTCACATAATTATGATGATTATATAATCATTTTTGAATGGAATTAAATTCTTTTTAGGAAAAAAGGAAAATTAAAACTAAAATATTAAATTAATTTTATAGGATTTTTAGACTCATTTTATTAGGTTGATGAACAAATTTTTAACAATATTAAATTACTATTATTTTAGAGAAATTTTTAAAAAATTTCAATTATCTATAGAGGTTTAATTTTTTTTCCTTAATAAATTATTATTATCATTTCTATATATATTATATTCAGGAAAATTTGTTCTTATAATTTATCTAGAAATCCAAGTAGTCATATTTAATTATTTATTTTATTCTTCATGTTTTACATCTCCATTCACATAGATTTTATTTTGGAATTTAATCAGTGTTGTAATGAGATTTATCAGTGATAATACCAATAAGTGAGGTTATATGAACATGAATATGGGAGTAAATGATTCCACTATGATTTTTAATGATGTCAAAATGTGTCTCTAATGGTGGTGTAAAATGACGATGAATTTGGAAATGATGGGTTCTCTATTGAGGTGAGATAAAGGATGAAAAATTATCAAGGTTAGGTATTTAAAAATGTATAACTAGTGGTGATGACTATAGTTGTTATTATGGTTCTAATGGTGAATTTTTTCATGTATTGATTATAGCGACCCTAGCCTTTTACACATAACATTACATATTTTTAAGCGTAATTAAACATCAGAGTACAAGCCAAGGATCATAAAGTCTTATCTCTTTGAAGATAGGGTACACACTACATAAAACACATGGATAAAAAACTCATCTTTACAAAATATCTATAGAGATATCATAACATCCCTTGATCCCTTACATCTGAATAGGGTACCCAGGGGATCACATAAACAATGGGATGAGCTAGAAGCCTAATATGTGAATAAGAATAATAATAAATCCATAGAAAATGGGTTAGAAGACATGAAATTAAAATATAATAAGACATAAAACATAAGGAATCAGAACATATAAACACTGTATCACTTAATCATTGAATCATACAAATGTAGAAGGAACATAAAACATGAATTTAGTATGAGTCAAGGCTAACAACCAAGATCAGTTCACATAATAGCACAAGCCAAGGCTAACCACCAAGACTATCCCACATTACATGTCATGAGACATAACATTACCAAATTCATTGACATGATATATGGTAACAACAACATTAATATTACATGAATATATTTACCACATAAAAACGAATACGTAATAAAATATATATATAAACATAAGGGTTACCCATGGAATGAACTGGGTACCACAATCCTGGAGTACAACATATAAAATGGTTGTATCATAAAAGCTTCAATGAACGAAATGAACTATTATATACATTGACATTAATAAGATAATATATAAATTTAAAATGTTTACTTATTTCAAGTATAAATGCCCACATATAAGAAAATTATCCATGAAATTTTAGTATTAAAACATTTTTGACCAGTTTAATGGAAAATACTATAGAGCCTTTAAAATTCAAAAGGGAACAATGATTTTATAGAAAACCAGAAGTGTACCAAAAATTTCTCAAAATAAAAATAATTATTTTATAAATACAATGGCGGCTTAAAATAGAAGATATATTGCACTTGAATTTGGGTAAGAATTTGGTAACTTCACTCAAAACAGGTTTCCTTATGAGGTAGTATTGAAGAAGGAATCACTTAAAAACATGTATATCGCTGAAAGATAATGATGGATGGACCATGAAACAAGACATTGGATAATATAAACAGTATTTATAAGTTTCAAATAAAAATAAAGGACAACTACATTTTGGTAAACAAAAAAATTGCGAAAACCAAAGGATAAAAGGCGGCCCTGGTGGAATCCCTTAAAAGATATCGACGTGGTATCTGATAAACTTAAGAAGGATTTATTAGAGAGAATGGTATTTCTAATTGTGTATAAATCATGAGAGAAGTATATCTGAGGTGTATAATTATACCAAATCACTAGTAATTACACATAAAATTTCATAACATAGAAAAAAATATTGAATAAAAGTTAAATAGAGATTATCCATAACCTTAAATTCAATAGTGATCTATTTTTGAGCCTAATGACCTGAATAACTATATTAGGGTCATTAATTAATAAATATATAACCTATTATATATGTTAAATATTTATTATAACCTTTTTATGTTCATTTATAACCATTCTAATCGACTAGGAGGTTCAATTCCATTATTTTGGTGTATTTGCATGATTGGTTTTTGTGATTGGTTTATATAGGTTCACACTCAGATAAAAATGTATGAAGAAGGTAGATGACCACAATTGAAGTTATATTTTATTTTTAAAAATCCATAAGGTTCCATGGATGATAATATATTTTGGATATATTGAGTTATTATTAATCATTATGTAAAACATTAGTGATAACATTTTGGGTTAATTAGTGGTTTTTGGACATAAATACCATGTTTTGTTTTATAAAACAAAACCATGCATAAAAAGGATTAAAGAACCATATATGAGTAAAAATATATATATTATGATTTTTTTCAACCATTAAAATGTTTCCATGACCATTATTGAAGATGATAATTGAAATTAGAAACTAATCTTCCTTGAATGTGGTAAATTAACACATTTCAAATGGTTTATTTACTACTAAAATAAATGACGATTAAATGAGATATTAAAATAAACAATTCTATTATCATAATATAATTATAGTGAAATTATGGTACTATTTTTTCCAAAACATTTTTATGAGGAGAGATACAGATAGAAAAGAAACCAAATGAACGTGAAAAGAAAAAGAAAGTATAGAAAATAAGAATTTCCTTCTTCATTCAATATTTGTTGAGAGCATTATAAGGGGAGTGGATGTAGTATTTTGATGAGTCCAAGGCTTGTGGGATGTGGTATAGGACATTTAGGATATTTTTGGGAAGAATATATTCAAGTAAAAATGCTTTAGACGACTGAAGAGAAGAGGTAAGGATGGGAAGTATTTATAGTGGAGAAGAGGAGAGCTTTTATAATATTATAATAATTAGTTTATTATTTTTCCCATAAGACAAGAAATGGTGATGATTCCATGACCAAGAAGAGTCAAAAGTTAATTTGAGATTGATATTCGGGTGCCTACATCACTTATGAAGTCAGGAATAGTGGATTTAAATTCTAGTGTATTTATGTGGGAAATTAATGTATTTTACTATTCAAAAACAATTTCTATTTTCCAGTAAAATCCCAAAAAAATCACCCTAACTATTTGTCAACATGTAAAATCCCAAAATAGAATCCATTTTTTCTAAAGGAAATCTAAATATGGTAAATTTAATTTTTAATTTAAATCATATTTTATTATAAAACACCAATTTTAAAATATTTATTTACTTATTCTAAAATATAGGTACAACATAATTTCACTTAAATATTATTTAAATACTATCATATGTAACGTTACTATTCATTAGGGTATGTAACTATACATAATGGTTAAATTACTATTCATAAGGGTTTCTAACAATTCTTCAAAAATTATGTTGGTCTTACTATACTCCAAATAACATATTGATCACAACTATGTGGGTCAGATTTTCAAATTTCAAATCATAGAAGAGAAAAACTTATGATTAAAAGTCACATGTAACATATTTGTTCGTTATGTTTTGATTTCATGTGATTATATATGATAATTATAAGAAAGAAATTTCTATTGAAATGTTTGTGTCATTACAAAATCCCTACTTCTGAAATTTCACCCTCAAAATTTCGTTTTACATTTTATGCCATGAACATGTGTGAGTAATTTTCCTTCATTTCCTCCTCTATTTTTCATACTGCATCTTCATACATATAGTTCATCAATAGTAATTTGAACTGTTCAGCAGTCTTGTTATGTAGTAATTTATCTCCATGGTCAAATATCTTCACTGGATTCTCCTCATAAGAAATATCATTCTCCAAATGTACCACCAATGAAGAGAGTACAAGTGAAGAGTCCAGTATGTGCATCATTAAGGGAGATGCACTGACATTGTGTACTTCTAACATGGTTTTCATATGTTCCATTCGGTAGGCAACATCTCTAATGCAATCATGGAGAATGAAGGGGCTAATGTACCAAGGACATAGCTTCCCCTTTATCCATACCTCGTGAACTTCTTCTATAGAGAAATACATAGAAATACCATGTCTCCATCATTGATCTCAAGGTATCGTTGATAGTTTTATGTGTAACTCTTTTTTCTTCTATTGGCTACCTTGATGTGATAATGAACTGTTTTCACCTTCTCCACCATTTCATTGACGATTTTATGTCCTATCAGCTTATGATCACTGTCTTCATCACAACATGCTGATGTTCTTCACCATTTCCCATAATGGTCTTTATTTGGTTGCATTGAAATGATCGAGTATAATCTATTATTGTATGAGAATTCAACTAGTGGAAGATGTTTTCCCATATTTCTTTGAATTCAATATAACATTCTTTAAACATGTCATTATGTGTCTGAACGGTTTGCTCAAACTGGCCATTAGTTTGAGTATGATAGGTCATACTGAAGCTCAGTTAAATTCTAAGAGCATGTTGGAGACTTTTCTAGAACATCTAGGTGAATCACAGATATCTATCGAATAAAATATATATAGGTACATAATGTAGCCTTACAACATTAGTGATTAAAATCCATGAAAGTTGATCCAATGAGAAGTCCTCTCAAATTGACAATGTGAGTTGTATTTGTAAGATGATCCAAAATGACCCATATGGAATATTTTCATTTGTATGTACATGGATGTCTAGTTAGAAATACCATGGTAATGTTATCTCAAGATCATGTTGGAATTGGTAGTGGTTGCATCGTTGCCCTAGACTTTTACCTCTCATCCTTCACATACTAACATACCAGTAAAATTAACGAATACACAACAATCTCTCTTTTCAAATTCTCCATCAATATGTTTTCTCGGAGATCTCGATAAATCATTATGCTACCTAGGTGAATATAGAAGGTCGAGATGTGTGCATCATTCAAAAGATCATTATTTATCACTGGATCGGATGGAACCCAAAACCATGAACAAAATCTTACAAACTCTTCTCATCTATCATGAACATTGAGTATTTTCCATCTCTAATAACTTCCACCCTGTCCAGAATTTCCACTTCTTTTTTTTGATAATATTTTATTATCTATGAGAGGGGTGGTTGAGAAATCCTTTGAAAAAGGATTTGTGATGTTATTCCATTAATTATTTATATATGAATCCCTTAAAAAACTAAGAAGGCCTGATCCTTTTCAATTATCATCCTTGATAAAGATGCAGAATCCTTTCCACACAGAGTATCTTCCACCTTATTTTTCATTACAAATATGCTTTTGGATTGAGATGTCATAACCATTGATGAGATCAATTCATGTTCACTAGTTCATATTAAGATATTTTATTGTGAATACATATTTGATTATCTTATGGTAAATATATATATAACACATCTCCCCATAAAGATAACATAACAAAATTTTTAATTCAAAGGTCACTGCTGCTAATTCCAGTCCTTCTGTCGGGTAGTTTTGCTCATGAATTTTCAGCTCCCATGAGGCATAATCTATCACATTATCAATTTTTTTGTAGACTGCCTAATACCTTTATTGAAATGTCATTTCAAGCTATATAATGTTCTCAACTTATTGGGAGTGTGAGTACTGGCACAGTGATAAGCCTCCTTTTCAACTCCTTGAAATAGTCTTGACATTCCTGAGTCTGGAAAAACATTTCTCCCTTCTGTGTCATCTTGGTCATTGGCTTTTAAACTCATGATATGTTCTTCACAAGTCGTTTATATTACCTATCATGACCAAAAAAAGTAGTATATATATATTATAGATGTATTTCAAGGCCACTCTTCAATTAACTTAGTATTGTAAGGGTCCACAAATATCATTTTGCAGGTGATAACATGCTCCAAGAATGATATTTCCTCCATCTAGAAGTCACATATACAATAATTCTTATACATCTTCTCCATTCTCAATGTTTTTAACATAGTATTCAAATAACCATTATGTTCCTCCTTACTCTTGGATTATATCATAATATCTTTAATAAGGACTACAAAAAAAATTCAAGGTAATCTCTAAAGACAATATTCATTAAATTCATAAAACATTCAATGGTGTTAGTGAGTCTTAAGGGAATCACTATGAACTCATAGTGTTTATACATCGCTCGAAAGGTAGTCTTGGGAGTAGATTCCTTCCTCCACTTTACCTGGTGATATACCGACCGATGTTCAATCGTAGTGAAATAAATACCCCATGAAGTCGATCGAACAATTAATCAATCTATGAAAGGGGATACATGTTATTTATAATGATTTTATTAATCTCCTGATAATCATTGCAGAGTTGTATTGATCTATCCTTCTTTATGATGAAGATTACTAGTGCATCCTATGGTGAAGCACTCGGTCATATAAAACCCTTCTACAAATTCTCCTGTAATTGCTTCTTCCACTCCTCTATATCTACGGTCCACATTCTATAATATTTCATTGATATAAGTAGAGATCCTGGAATAATTTCATTTGAAACTCAAACACTTTTTCAAGAATAAGAACATGAAAATATTCAGGGAATACATTAGTGTTATCCCTCATGATGGGCATGTATTCAAGCATGATTCTCTCTTTTGTCTGAATTATTTGATCTATACATTCTTTCTTATAATGAATTAATATCAACACATTAGACAATGATTCTAAAGGAGATTAATTTTCCTCCTCACACATATAATGAATCAGATGATTCTATGGAATGTGAAGAGTGATTTCCCTTTCTAGATAGTCGATAATGCATTTTTATAGATATAGACATTCCATGCACAAGATATCATTGAACATTACTAAAGGAATTTTGGTGATATTTTATCGGAGGTTTAGTACACAAAAGTTTACCCGAGAGGAGTTATAAACCATGGAAGCAATAATTTCAATATTTTTTGTTCTCAAATATAACTTATCATCCAAATTTTGTGGTGGTCTATGAATAGTTCTACTAAATATTCAATATTTGAAATAATGCATAGAAAAAGAATCAAATAATACATTTTCCATTCTTGAAAGAATAGATTTTGTACTTGTCACCACATCGTTCTCTAGCTACATCTCATCAGTAGTGATAGAATAATACCTTCATTGTATCCATAGAGGTTGTTGTTGATTTCCTCTAACAACCCTTGGCTTAGGTAAATTTTTCACATAATTCCCATGATCCTCATAGTTGTATCACTACACTACAAGATATGTTTTGATCGGAACCTTTTTTCATCATTCACATTAATAGGATTCTTCATATCCCATCGAGAGGTTCTTGGAAAAATGTCTGATTCTTCCTTATTTAATAAATTATTAGTTCCCTTTAGATAATTCCAAATAATATTCTTTCGAAAACTATTATAAGTAAGATATTTATGCTTCATTCCATCAGGGGAGTCTTTTTGTTTAACTACCGATTGTGTTCTCTATTTTATGTGTATTATCAATTGGCCCATGAGACCACCAAAATTATAAAATATCCATTAGAACATTGGCGGCACAACATAAAATATCCTCAAAACAATCTAATTCTCGAATAGCCAAATATTTTCATAGATTAGGATTTACTCTATTAAAGTATTCATGTACCTTACTTTGGGTGTTCATAAAAAATCTAGAGGTGTGCCTTTCAAGGCTTATAATTTTTTCTTCATACTCCATGATGTACCCAGCTTACTACTTATTGAGATCTAGGAACTCTCATTCCATCTTGAGATAGAGGGTTTGAGGAAAATATTTATTAAAAAACATCCTATTGAATTCCTCTCAATCCCTGGAATGAATTTCCTCTTGGGGAATTGTATTCTTGATCAGTTTCCTCCACTTATTATCTTCCCCATCAAAATGATAGGAAAACAGTAATACATTCTATTATTCTACAAAATAGAGGATAGATAATACCTTTTCAATGGAGTTAATCCAATATTTCGTGAGGAGGGGATCAAAATATCAACTAATCATGGGAGTCCTTTTCATTATAAAGTATTCTTCACAAAAATTCCTTTTCCATAAAGGAGGAGGTAGTTCCAGAATATTCATGTCTTTATTATAAATATTTGCCAACTAAGAAAGTTTTGTCATTATGTTTTGAGCACCCATTCCAATCATATTAGGCATATCATAAGCACAACATTCACATTTGGTATCACATTGGTTGTTGTAATTTGTTCATCTATTTCCCTCTATTAACTAAGAAAAATAACCTACAATTTTTAGTCATGTGTACATAATTATTAAACATTAAATGGAAAATTTAGAAAATAAAAGTATAACTTATAAAGGATAATTGTTTCCTAAAATGTGATTCATTATGTTTATATCTAGATTATCCTCAATCTATTTCATAACATATATTATTATGGTGTTTTTTATTACCTTAATAGTTGTTTTTTCTAACATTAGGAATTTACCAAATCATATCCCCCAAGAGTGTCAAACCAATAGTTAATCAAGGCATGTTGTCATGTACCATGATACCCTAGCTCCGGCTTGAAACTCTTTATTGGAATTTTTACTCATAGATACATCTATGCCAGAGCCTCCTCTACCTAATTGTATCAAGGAAGGGATTTCGTTTCCTGAAAATTGAATTACTCTATACGTACAAAAAATTTGAGATGTTTTCATATAATTATTCACATACTAAAGGTTCTCACTAAGGTGCCCTATAATTAATCTCTAAAAATAACAAGACTATACCTAGATACCAACTATATAAACCTTATCCTTTTACACGTAACATTAAAACCTATTAAAAAAATTACACATCTGAGTACAATACAAGGATTGTGAAGTCTAGTTTTTTTGAATACTAGGTACATAAAACATAAAACATTGGGATAAAAATATGATTTATTATTAAATAACCATAATTATATCATAAATTCCCTTTAGACTATATATCTACATATGGTATCATTGGGATCACATCCAAAAAAGGATGATCTAGAAGCCTAGGAAGGGAATAAGAATAAGAATAAATCGTTATTGCATGGGTAGGAAGACATGACATAATGATATAAAAAGATACATAACATAAGAAATTATAACATATAAACATGATACTATTTAAAAGTGGAATCATATAAATGGGGAAGCAACATAAGGCAATAATTTATTATGAGTCAAGGCTAACCTCCATGAGTGTTTAACATAGTATCACAATCGAAGTCTAACCGCCAAAACATTCACATATAAAATCTCATAAGACAAAAAATTACCCAATGAATTGGTGTTTTATCTGGGTGTACAAGTATTAACATTATATTATTAGGTTTTCTACATAAATAATCATACATAATATATCATACATAAACATTAGGTATAGCCATTGAAAGAATTGGGTACCACAATCATGTTATAAAGTATAAAAAATGGTTGTATCAAAAAAGGATCCATCAAAAAAGGAAATAAAATATACATGGACATTCATAAGAGAAAATATGCATGTATCATGTTAAGAGAGTTCAATTATAATTCACCACATGTATTAAAAGTATCCCATAAATTTTAGCATAAAAACATTTTGAACAGTATAATGGAAAATACTATAGTTCCTTTAAAATTGAAACGGGATCAATCCTTAATAATAAAATAAGTAAACCATTATGGTTTTGATAATAAAATTATTATTTTATAATGAAAACACTGACATAAAACAGATGATTCCCAACACTTGATGTAGCGTAAATATTTGGGATGTTCCCTCAAAACAGGTTTTCTTATCGGGTAGTATTGAGAATGAAATCACATAAAAACATGTATATAAACAAAAAACAATGAGGGATGGACCTTAAAATATGATTTTGGAGTATATAAGAAGTATTTAAAAGTTGAAAATAAAATTTTAAAACAACTTCTTATGGGTAAAAAGAATGATTTAGAAACACGAATGATTTAAGGCGATTCGGGTTGAACCCCTGATAGAATTTTCGCATGGTATTTGCTGTACTTAATAGGTCTTAATGAGAGAGAAATACATTTATAATTTTTTATAAATAATTAATAAATAATGGGGGAGGTGCTTCAACATACCCCATCACTAGGAATTACACATAAAAGGTCACAACATAGAGGAAAATCTTATATAAAAGTGAAATATAGAGGATCCCTTACCATATGTATGATGGTGATCTTTCCATGAACTTAATGACCTGAATAATAAAATTAGGTTCATTAATTAATAATTAATGAACCAATTATATTGGTTAAATAATTATTATAACCTTTTTATGTTCATTTATAACCATTTTAATGATGTTCAATTCCATTGTCCAGGTCCATTTCCTTCTTGGTTTTAATGATTAGTTTACTTATGTTCATGTTCGGATAAACATGTATGATGATGTCGGTTGTCCAAAATTGATGATATATTTTATTATTGAACATAAATAAGGTTTCATGGGTGAAAATTTAATTTTTTTACCTGGATTAATTATTAATAATTGTTTAATAAATTCGTGATAACCTTTTTGGTTAATTAGAGGTTTTTGGACACACAAAACATCTTTTATTTTATAAATCAAACCCACAAGTAAAAAACGATTATAGAACCATAGATGAGGAATAATATATATATTATTTTCTGTTTCAATAATGTTAACTATTTCATTATAATAATTTAATATGGTAACAGAAATTTAAAACCCATCATCCTTAAATGTGGTAAATTAACACATCTCAGATGGTTTATTCATGACAAAAAATAAAAGAATAGTAAATGAGATATAATAATAAAATATTCCATTATCATAAAAACATTATAGTAAATTTATGGTTATGGAATATTCATTACATTATAATGAGGATAGGTATGGATTGAAAAGTAAAAAATTAACATGAAAATAAATTAGAATGAAACGAAAATAGGAATTTACCTCTTGATTCAATCTTACATGAGAGGTTCTTAAAGGGAAAGGATTTGGCCTTTTGAGGTGACCAAGGGTTGTTGGAAATGGGGGAGGACCTTGAACAGAGATTTGGGCAGATGATACGATAGAAACAATGCTTCAGAAGAGTGAATAGAATAGGTAAGGATGGGTGGAATTTATAGTGGAGGAGAGGATAGATTTCATAATATCATAATATTAGTTTATTATTATCTACAATAAGATAAGAAATGGTGAGGATTACAAGACCAAGAAAATTCATAAGTGAATTCGAGTTCCAGATTTGGGTACATAAATAAATTATGATATCATAAATAGTGTATTTAAATTCTAATGTATATATACGGTAAATTACTATATTTTACTATTCACCAAAAATTCATGTTTTTCAAAAAAATCCCAAAAAATCATGCTATCCATATTTCTAAATGTATAATCCAAATATTTAATAAATATTTAAAAAATAATTTTCTAAATATGATTAATTTAATATATAATTAAAATCCTAATTTATTCTAAAAAATTAGTTTTAAATCCTTTATTTACATATTCCAAAATATAGGTACATTATACATTCAATTAAATCTGATTTATATACTATCATAAGTATGATATATATTCATTAGTGTATGTCACTATTAATAAGGGTAACACATAGTATGGGTATGTAATTATTCACCAAAAATTTATTTGGTAATATTAGACTCCAAATTACTTACTAATGGAAAACATGTATGTCAGATATTCAATATTAAAATCACAAAAGTAACAAACTTATGTTTAATGATCACATAGTAATTACTAGTTCATTTTTTAGTGATTCAATGAGATTATCTGTCATAATTATAAGATTAAAATTTCCAATGATAACATTGGTCCATTGCATTGAGTCTACAAAATGGAAATATATTGTGTGTAGTCCACTAAAACAAATGTTATTTAATCTGATCGTTGTGGTTCATTGATTTACTTTTTTCTTAAATATTATTTGTAATATATACTCAAGATATAAATATTGTTATATAGAAACAAATACATTAATTTATAGTAATCATACTCTCTATGTAATGTTATCATACTCACATAACATGTTATTTAGTAAATATATTATGTAATTTGAAAGAGGTAGATTAGTGTCTATGGGAAGTACAATATGAATCAGATGAAGGACATAAACAATGTGTATTTGATAATAATATCATGTATAACTACCAAGATGTGTCCACATAATCCGAGAGTATATGTCATCGTATATAGGATTCTTTATCTATCATGCATTATAACTTATATTACATGTACAATTCAATGTGATAAAGACTTTCACAACAGTGAAAATCAATCCAATCTAGTGAATCATCAAAGCCATGTACTAAAATGGTTCAGATAATATATATCATTTCTATATGAAATGGATAATGTATTATTATTTTATTAAAACATTTTAATCTAACACTCCAAGTACAACATTTTACAAGTCATGTAAAATTTAATTTTCATTTATCCTGAGTTTTTATCTCCAGGGGATAATTTTGTTGAAATACTTTTCCACACTAGTTATACTGTAGTAAGGAATGAATTGTAATCTAAAAAAGACATATAAAATGACTATCCACCTCATAAATTAATCTAACATACAATGAAGTTTATTTAAACCCATATGTAATATGCCCACACGATATCATAGTAATATTATGTATGAATATCATAATTTTTTTTAAAATTAATGATTTTTTAAATAACACGTTAATGAAAGATAAAACAATAATGAATAATTAATACATGGTGGAATAAAATAAAAAAATATAGTATTGGTTGAAAAATAATGTACCACTATAATGATATTACAATCCATGATTTTAAATGAAATAATAATGGGACTCATAATCCTTAAATAATGGGTCATAAAATTTACCCTATAAAATGAATATCATCTATTACCCAAGAAGCACATGAGACTTATCCCTATTGGTGATATATCTTTATGTGCATCCATAATACCCAGGTTTAAAACCAGGTAGATGAATATTTCCAAGGGTACTATAGCAGTACTACAGTAGGTACTGTAGCAGTATTGTACACTGTGCGAGAACAGTAGCAGAATTGTACATTGTTGAAGATACTGTAGCAGGTACTGTTCAGTACAGTAGAAACTAGAAATATTCACCTTGGGCCATCGGTTTGGGCTTGGAGTCTTTATGGATTTTGGACCACCCATGCCTTCAGGTCAGTAGGGATTTTAGGCCACCATTAAGGCCTTTGGGCCACCTTAAGGCCTTAGGGCCACATGCAGTTTCCCCAAACACAGTACAAAAAAGGAGCATCCCCAGAAGAGGATTCAAAGCACGTGCACTCATCAGAGAAGAGACAAATGGAATTTTCAGAATTAGAGGGTTGGACTATGCCATCGGGACCAGCCTGTGCTTGCACAAGATGCCCATGATGATAGCCATGTGAAGGTGGAGAGATACTATCATGATATAAATGCTGAGGAGGGGCAGTTTCTTGTAGATATTCTTTTTGAATTCCCTAATAACTTTGGGTCATATAATCTCCTAAGCCTACAAGACGTGTAATCTCTGAGCCTACGGGCCTTGTAAGGGTTCCTCCTCATCCCTTGAAAGAGGGTTATCAAAAATCAATAAAATTGAAGGACTTCGAGCCATTCGGTTCAATTACGTTATAATCCCTCATTTGAGAAATTATTATATTTAAATATATAGGAATCTCAACTATATAATTCTTTTGAAATCCTAGGATTATCCAAATCAAGAAAAATATCACCATTACAAATCATAAAATTAAACATGTCTTTATCATCGAATCACTAATAAAACATTATTTTATGCTTAGTGAATACAAAAAAATTAATCATTGACATTTAGAATGAATAACCATAAGATGATTATTTACCAAAAACATTGAAAAAAATATAATCAAAAGAACTCTTATCAGAGAAATATGTTTTATTTATTACTATATATCAAGAAAAAATATATTTTTTTTATTTTCCCCCCAAATATACAGTAGTACTTTTATGATGCATACTGAGTTTATATTTTTTTACTCCTAAATATTAGTTTTGGTAGAATTATATGAAGAATAACCATCATCTAATTTAATTATAAAAAGGGTACATATATGGATGTAATTAAATTTTTACTATTATAGTTCTAAATAATTAAACGAATAAAATAATATGCATTGAAAATTTAGTCTATATAATTTTCTCTCTAAAATCCACTGAAATTGTGTTAACCATATAATTGTTCTTATAAAAAAGTACTCTTTAGAAAAAAATTATTTTATGATATGAATTAGAAGATGAGTTATATGATTTTTTGAATTATATAGAAATTTAAGGGCACAAATATTCATCCCTTTTTCAGAATTAACAATCCAAGATTGAAAATCCAAATTAAATTGTCCAATCTATAAAAATTTCAACCCTTTGGAAAATAAAGAAAGTATCTACACTTGTTAATTTAATACTGTTATCATTAAAATATTATTAAATATCTACTAAATGATAAAAATTCATTATGTTTCCCTTAATATATTAATCAGTGACTTTTTAAATCATTATATTTAATTTAAATCTAATTTTAAAATTTATCCCTCCTTCTAATTTAAATAAATGAATAAAAAAATAAATTAATTAAATATTAAAAAAATTTTCCCCTATATTTTTTAGTATTAAAATAAATAAACTATATTATAAGGATTTAGTAATTAAAAATATTCTCTCATTTATATTTTCAATATGATATCATAATAAAGGAAAAAAATTAATTCACTTAATTTGAATCATGCCTGAAGATAATCATTCATACATAGATAAATATTAAAATTTTAGATAATTAGGAAACAAATTCCAAATATTATAATTAGATAAAATGATACTTTATGAAGTATAATACATATATATAACAATATTTATAATTAATATAGATATATTAAATCTAAATAAGCAATGAAAACATATTTTTCAAAACATCAATCTTTAGGTAATAAATTTTTGGTTCTTTTTATGATTTTTTCAATCATATCAAATAAAATATACTATTTATTATGTTTTTAAATTGTCTTCTCCTTTTAGGTAGGTATCATTACATATTGGTCATCAATAATCACTTCTCAAACAAATATTTTCTAATCAGCGTCTCCGAATATTTATTCCTAGAATTATTTATTTCTATTTAACACTTATAATTAGAAGCAATCATTCATCGACTAATCGAGTAATTTGAAATTATCATTAACTATTTTCAAGGTTATTTTTGATTTATTATATACCTTATAACATATATTTTATAGCGTAAATATTTTCAATAAATATTAATATCGCATTTTCTATGGTCATGATATCATTATCCTGGGATTTTATAAAATTAAAAAGGTATCTCATCTTATGAGTATAAAAATAACATTCAATATGGGTATTTTAAGAATATTATTTTTCTAATAAAGAATCATATCTTATTTATTTCTACCACATAGAAACTCAAGTGTTAATAACATTATCTTGTTTCAATTTTAATATCATATTTTTTATTGATTGAATTTTTGTAATGATAGGTATATTTTTATTAGATTTTATAGACATTATATATTTTATTCCATCCATTTTACTGTACATATATTATTATGATGAAATATGAAATTTTTCATTCAAATATGCAATATTTTTATATTTCAAAATAATTTTTTTAGATTCTTATAGTGAAATATATAAAAACATATAATCTACTATTTTTTCCATATATTTCATTTTTATCATTTTCAAACTCATAATACGTTTCATTCACTTTAAATATAGATTAATAAATGAGTTCAAAATAAAACATTGTTATTCTCTAAATAAACAAATCCCTATAAATTATGTTTTAGGGTTTTCATTGGATGAATGAAGTAAAGCCTTATTCAATGATGGATCATTAACATATTCTTTCAAATTTTTTTGTTTTTTATATTATTTTAAAACATAGTATACAAGTTTAAAAGCGTTCATCAGATTGAAAATAATCCATTAATGGAAGTATTTTAAATAAAGTGATTTTCACTATTTAAATATGAAATGGATAATCATCCATTAGAATATGTTCTTGTGAAATGGTATCAATATCATGTTTAATAACATCCCTAATTTCATGAATATGATAATATAAACAGGTGAATTTCTCTTGATATTCATCCCTATATCAATAACCTTCACTTAAATTCCAATATTTCAATAGTTATGTTGTTTTAAAAAATGACACTCTTCAATTTTAATCAACTATGTATCACAAGATGTTACATGAGAAGCCATTGGAGACCAGTTTGACACCACTCTACAGCATATGATCCTCATCCATGAATTCATGTAGATGTGAGGTTCTCATTCCCTATCCATCTAGTTGTTTGATCTCTTCATGGTCGCTATATTGTAACTACTCCATTATACATATTATGCCTATAATTAGGTTCTTCATTCATGGATTTATATCAGGCCTGTACTGCTTTGTCTGAGGCAAATAATGTTCTTCGTGAGGCCACCATTCCAAGAAATTTTTTTTGTTCCATCTAAATACATGATCTGAATATTCTAACTCAAATATGAGTCACTCATGATTTGGGACCACTAAATGGAACACTATAAATTTTATAGTAGCAACCACATCATGGATGGATTAAAGTCAACTGTGATAGAGCTTTTGGGGTAATTCAGGTCCCTCTGGCTATGGTGTTATTTTCAAGGATCATTGAGACATCATTCTTGGATGTTTCTATGGTTCATCTTGGTTTTACATATTCACTTTAGGCTGAGGTTCTTGGAATAATTGTTGCGGTGGAGTAATAAAAAAGACATGAGTGGAATTAAATTTTACTTCAAAGTGATTCTAATACCATTATTTCTACTTGTAGGTTGGTATCTTTTACTTATCATGGAATCTCACTAATCCTTGGATCAACTACTTAGATTATCATCAATCTATGAACCATATAATTATTAACACTTATAGAGACGCTAATTCAGTGGAGGATGGCCTTACAAACAAGGGTGTTAGTGGTGTTGATTATATCTGGTATGATCAACTTCCTTATAAGTAATTACCTCTTCTTAAGAGGTATTGTGATAAGACATCCATTTTTAGACTCATGTTTGTTGGTTTATTTTTTTCAAGAACATAGCCATTATTTTTTAAGGGAGGTATCATCTATTTTTAAAAAATATTCTGACAGTATCACTTTTTTCTTCTCCAACTATTAAATTTTTTTGATTCTATTATCTTAATTACAATTGATAATTTTTAAATTAAAAAATGGTTACATTAACCCTTTCTGCATTATTATTTATTATTCAAAAAACCTTTTCTTTCATGATAATACAACGAGGATATACTAATATATATGAATATTATGTATTATTTTTAATTCTTTATATTATATTATTAGTATTTAGAACTCTACCTTCTATGTGGTTATTTATCTACGATGTCATAAGATTACAAAAATTTTCTTTATGGATGTTTCTCCTCTACTTTTATGACTTCTTTTCCAATTCTAAAATTTAATATGTATAATTATCTTATAATATGGAGTAGAAACCTATTATGTCATCGAGGAAAATTCATATCAATTCATTTCAAACAGATACCTCATTTATGTAATATATTCAAAACATAATTTTTTTCATTTATCCATTTTCTATAAGATTAATTTAAAACTTATTATCTCCATAGATCTTTAATAAAACCGTATTCATCTTTTGAGAAAAGGAAAAAAATAAATAACGTCACTATTCATTAGAAAATCAATTCAATGATTTCAAAATACACATTATATTATTTATCATTCACATGTTTCCAAAAATTTCTATTTGAATAAATAATTTTATACATATATATCATTTTTCTATTAGTTTTCAAATGGATAATAGTGAACAAATGAAAATTAAATTCATATTTCTAGTGGAATGGGGATTATATTAACAAGTATCTCTTTAACCAAAAAAATATATGTTTATGTTAAAATATTAGTAAATATATAATATTTTTTGAAACAAAAAATTATTTTAATTTATGTGATAGTCATATAAGTTAAACAAACCTCTCTATAAATACGTTCAATGGATTCTGTTAAATGTAACCATCTCTCATTTTACTTATCCTAATTCATGGAATCTCAATAATATATAAGAAATTAAAATTATCGAAGAAAACATTAGATTATAAAAATCCATTTCTATAAAAAAAATCAATACATCAATGAAATTTAATAACATTATTCAATTTAATTTAATTTATTTTAAACAAATTTTGATCTACAATAATTTCATTAAAAAAATTATATTGTGGACATTTAGCTCGGTGATCCACATTACACCTTCTTTTTTATGATAATATTTATTTTATTTAAAATTTAAATTCATTTGATTTCTTTATATTCTTGACTTAAATTTTTATGTTTTTTTATAATTTTATGGGGATGTAGAATTAGTACGGATGATTAATAAATGTTATGGACACCGTTCATTTTATATTTTCATAGATATTTTCATTTGTAATGGCCTAAGAATGGTTTCATCAACCATTTGGGTTCCTATGAGAAACCTCACAAGGACTTATTTATATAGGTAGTGAATACATCTTTTTCCCCAATTTATATGAAAACGTTTCCATATAATATATTTTTATTTAATAATTTGTTCACAAAAAATTTAATTTCTTATTTTCTATTTCATTCATGCATTGTTTATTTTATTTTTTGATTTAATTTTTTCATTCCTTCATCTCGTATTAACCCTCTATCCTCCATGTGTCCAGTGACATCCCCCAACCATAGATTATCCCTCGTCCATGTGATCTCTCTCCTCTAATATACCCATGAGAGTGCCTCCCTCACACAACTCTCCCTTCTTATTGTGCTGTTGAAATATCCCTCGCATCAAACCCATAGTTAAAATCCCATTACCTGTTTGCCTTCCTCATATATATCTTCCCATCGATTTTTGATTATCATAGTGGTGTCACTATATTTCACAATGATTCATCACTAGAACTATTACGTATGAAAAATCCCTATCTATTTATTTTCATCACAATTACCCTTCATTCTCTCTATGATTTCCTTCACATAACCCAATGTAAGAGATCAGTTTAACTATGATTTTCAATTAATAATTCAATGGATCTTATGTGTCCTTTCATTCATATTTGAGAATACATTTATGGAGAGATTTTTTTTTTCATATAACTATATTTATATGTAGATTTTCCTTTATCCAAATCCTATAATTTTAGAAATAGGTTTTAAATAGGTTTTTAATTTATTTATTAACCTTTCAAAGAGTGTATTTAAAATTATTCAGTATTAATTGAGATGATAATTTTTTGTAATTTTTTTTATCAAATGGTAGTGGGTATCTATATTTTGAAACATGTTCATTATCTAATTTTAAAACATTTTCACAATGGTTTATTAATAAATTTACAGAATAACTCATTAAATCATTATTATTTAATTATGGAAACTTTTTTTTAGTGTTTCAATTTTTATATAAATTCTTTTCAAATGTAATTTCTAGTGGTGCATGGAATTCTATGTTCTTTCTAATTATTTAATACATTTGTAAAGAAAACAAATATATGGTTTAATGTTTTTGGATAAATTTTTTGTTCCGAGGTTAATTTAAAGAGGATTTATTTACATATTAAAGGGTTTATTAATTTAATTTTTATTTAATTAATTTATCTAAATGTTTCTTTTAAAAAATATTATTCAATAATTTTTTTTTAATTTTTGTTAAAATTTATGAATATTAAAATTTTTTGGTAAAAGATTTATTTTATATTTTCCACTGGAAATAATATTTCATTTTTGTAAAATTAATGAGTCATTTTTAATAAAATTTCTAACAGAAAAACTATTTTGTTAGAAACATGAGTGAATTTTATGAATAGCTTGTTTTGCATATTGAATAGTCTTGAAAATAGTTTTTGTTTCTATGTGACTTCTTGACGCCCTTCATGAATATTATCCCGAAGGTGGGATATTGATTAATTCTTTGACCTTAATTATGGAATATCAAAAATAATTCATATAGATATTGAAATATTTTTAGACTATTTCATATGATGGAAAATAGGTATGATTTGTTTTAATACTTTTTAATATATTTCCAATTTTGATTTTTCATATCATATATATGGACATTCATTGGTATAAAAGGAATTATAGTAAGCTATGAGAGATTTTTTTATCTAGTACTAATGAGATATATTATATTCCCTATTTTGTGAAAGACAATAAGGGGTTATTCAACCATTAAGGATTTTTAGGCAGGTCATGTTGATTATAGACTTAGGAACATTATTGATTGGCCCATAGATGAATCGGAAGTGAGTACATGTTGGGTAACTTCATTATATTTTTTTGAATTTCAAAATCATACATTACTACTCTCATTTAAGATAATTCATTATTTTTTTCCCATAATTCTATAGTAAAATTTGGTTTTATACTTTATTGAATTTTACCTCATGTTATAATTTTATGTTTTTTTTGTGGTTCAATAAGTTATCCAGCTCCAATTATCAAGTTCTAAAAAGTTATTTATTATGTAATTTCAAAAGTTTATTTAAATATCATTATTTATATTATAAATGGGTTGAATAATTATAATATTTTTTTGAAAATTATTTCATTTAAATTGAATATTTTATAAATTAATAAAAGAAACTATATTTAATTACATTTTTATTACTCTTATCCAATAACACCCAATATTTCTTATATAAAACAGTTGAATTAATTGGATTTTTAATTAAATTTATTTTATGTGAAAATTAATATATTTTCATGTAGAATATTTATGGTAACTTCTATCTAGAATTTTATATCTCATATTCTCACTTAACTATTGGATTCTCTCAAAGCATTTATAAACATTGGGGGTTTCGGTTAATAGTTCATTTTTTTAAATTTGGAATATGGTTTCTATTACATGATTATTATTACTTACATTATATATATTTATATTCCCCATTTTTTCCTTTAAATGAGTTCCTTACAAATTTTAGTTATGGGTTCTTGTGGATTTCACTATTTATATAAAGGCTAGTGGATTTTGGAGTGGCATCACATTGATGGAGTTTTGGGATGAGTGGAAGGTTTTGTCTAGGAAAATGAGATTAAATGAGAATACAAGGGATTTATTAATATTTTTTATATTTAATTTTTTGTATTTAATTTTTTTTAATGTTTATATCTTTTTATATATTCATGACTCACTCATAAGAATGTCTATTTATTATAAGATGTATTTTTTATGGACATTTAATTTCAGATATTTAGTTTAATATATTATCATTTTATATATGATTCAAAGGTTAAATAGTCAACAATGAATTTATATGATACACTTAATTCTCTTTATCAACCCAAGTTGATCATGGACACCGTATGACTATGCCTTGGGCCAGCTATGATGTTCTATAGATGGACAACTCTTGATTTAATATAATAAAATTGTATTATAGAAATATGATCATTATTGGGTATCTATAATTTCATGAAAATTTATTATGTTATAATAGATTTTACAATATAATTGAGTATGAATTTGAAATCTAGACATACTGGGTTGTTCATGTGTGGGTTCTTGATCTCCACCCTCCATGATGATACTTTATTAATCGAGTGTTGTTCTGATTTCAATTTTGATTTTCTGATTAAAATAGATTACCATTGATTATGTTTTGATATAAATTTTTATATATTTCAATTTATAGGGGTAAAGTTAAATTTTAAAATGATGATAGAATTTTTTCTGATAGTATAAGGTTTTTTAAAATGAAATCAGAATCTGGGTAGGGAAATAATTCTAAATTAAGAGGAACCTAATGAAATATTTATAAGCATTTCCATGATATCTAAAACTAAGTGGTTAGGATAAGCATGATTTCTAATCTTTTCTGGTATTGATATTTAGACAAAAAATGTAATCATTCATTAATGGATGTTAGATTAATGAAATTTTATTACATGTTTATTGGGTCGTTTGGATTTTTGTGCTCTTTTGGTTATGTGTATATTTTGGAAAATTATTTGTTGGAATAAAATGTTTCAAAAATTATAATGTCTTAATATGTTTTAATGTTTTAATATTTTATATTTTATGGTATAAAATTATCTTTTAAATATTTTATCAATTATAAAAACATTAAAATGTTAATAAAGAGTCAATTAATTTTATTTTTATCTCTAAATAAATGGGGTGCGTAATGAATGGTTTCTGTCAATTAGTTTCATGTTTGTTTTGTTTTTATATATTTTATTTTTGATAGTAATTTTTATAAGGAAACAATTATTAATATTTGACTAATGCGTCATTTTTTTGGGTTTTTATATGAAATTTTCATCTTACATTGGTTGGACTATTTGGATGATCATTAGAGATGTGAACTATATAAGTCATGTGTCGATTTATTTTAGTTATTGAACTAATAAGGTCATATAATTAGTCCATATTTGGTTTATATGTATAAACTATATGGTGATCCTAATAATATTTATGTGTAGTACTTATAGTTGGAAAACTGTCCTTGTATTATAATTAACAGGTAAAGAGATAAGATTTATTTCTCTTAGATATGGTGTAAGAATTATATAATATTACCCTAAAGGATTTACATTTCCCCACCAATTATTGTGTGGTCTGCATAGTAACCACATGGTTTAAAATAATTAATTTTCCCCATTTTTTATTTTTTTATTTTAATCTTATAATTTTTTAACTTCCTCGCTATTTATTCGCTATATCATTCTAACCTACCTATTGAAACCCATGATTTACATACATAGATAATAAATATTTTTAGATGAATGTTCCTTACATAAGATGAAATCATTATAATGGTAATAGTTATTTTCCTTTCTTAACATGGATTGATTTATTTTAAATTTATGATATATATTCAATTTATCCCGTAAAAAATTTCCCCTTTTGTACTATTCTCAAAAATACTGTATATAATTTTTTTCTCATAACCTGAAGAATGAAAACATATAAAATAGTGATATTAAGAGATTAATAAGGGTATATAAGGGGAGTAAATTAATGTAATGTAATTATATGTCTATGATCATAACATATAAAAATCATACCCTTCATTTAAAAGATCAATATCATGAGTCATGGAACAAATATTGAAAGTTTATAAGAAATGAAATAGAAGGAAATAAAATAACATGTTCCATGAGGGTAGTACACTAGCATAAGACATAGATGTATGGAAAACACATATGAATTTAAATTAACATTTCAATGATACCATCCTATAAATTGCTAACTTCTTTGGATTGGGTGAACAACCCATGTATTATCTTCAACAATGGGAAGAACTCCCATGTAACCTTTTCGAGCTTGGTATTTCCTCATGAGTACCGTTTGAGCTCACATTACATAAATCACATCCCAATTAGTTATATAGAGATTTCAGTAACTCATTATCCTTGGACATTCATTTTAAATCTTTTTATATTTATATTAATTATATTAAACAAACACAAACCAGAGGAGTTTAATAGTTTGTGTTCATTGGATATTAGGAATAAAACCTTATAAATTAATGAAGAATATTAAATATCACCATTAAATTTCTCACCCTTTTGTAATCCTATATACAAGCCATAATTCATAATTAGGGGAAAGAAGTCATAAAAAACTATAATCAAAGATTATGATTATGGGTAAACATGTGAGATATGAAAGCATAGTTTGACCAAACGTGTTGAATAACATGAGAATAAAATTAGGAAACCCATACCTCATATCAATTATTATAATCTAGCATCATGGAATAATTTTTGGATGTACATAATACATGACTCATATGGAAATAAAACAACATGATCCATTAGATCATAAAATTTTCATAAGGTATTCAATTGTATAATATACGTAATAATATAAAATCATATCTCAAGGATACACATTATGACATTTATAAAATTATTGGATTGGGATAACCAACAATGTACCTATATTAGGAAGAAAATAACAACATTTGTACCATATTTTATGGTTATGGGGTAAGAAACTTAATAGACTTCTGTTCAATATTGGGTTATCCACTCATTCGCTCTGTGAGCTCATAATACATTTATCATTACCAAATGAATTGGGGGAGATAAAGGACCTTCCCATTAAATAAAAAATAATTATGTCTTAAAAAATATTATAAAATATATATCATATCATAATGAATAAAAAGTAATGGGTTATATATATAAAATATCATAACCAATAAAAAATATTCAGGTTTCATAATCAATTCTTCATTTCATCCGACCATAACCCATGGAAAAGAAGCGGGATTGATAATAAATTTATCATGGTATAACCTATATTAGAAAAAAATTAATAAACATCCTGAAATAAAAAATAATAAACATTAAGACAAATAATAATAATGGAATAATAGGATCATTTCACTATTAAGGTGTAATTAACATCAACATATGTCTTCATAGATTGAAATTTGATTTTGAATGATCATTTAAAAATTTATTGACAAAAATTTCAATTCCAATTTAAAAAAGAAATTAATAAATAAAAAATATAAATACTATTAATTTCAAATAAATATTAAATCATATAAATTATTCTTTAATGAAAATAATTTTCAGAATGATGGTATGTTTAGTTAATTCCATAAAACATCTAACAATGATTCCATTCACATTTTGATAAAAGCTATGAAATATTTGTTTGGAAAAAAATATGAATATTACACAATATTTTTTAAATCAAAAATGTATAAAAAATTTAATATTTATATTACAATAGTGAACATATGTATGGAAAAAATGTTTTTGGAGGAAAACATATTTTTCGACCGAAGAGAGCTATAATTTCATAATTTCATGAAAATAGTTACTCAATTATTATTAATACCAAAGAGAGTAAAATAGTTATATTACATGAAAATATCCTGATTTTCTAGAGTAAAATAAAACACATGAGTTCATTGGGATATATATTATAAAATTTTTCCATTGGAAACATAATCATATTCACATTTGGAAAATGATGATATTGTAACATAAAATCATTGACACATTTGTACCTTTGGGTTATAATCCCCATGAAAGAATAACATTAAATAGAAATTATAATATCATTAGTATTAATAAATTAATTATATTACATGTAAAATGGTATATATATACACAACCTGAATGAATATTGCGCTATAATATAACATATTTCTCAAATACAAAATATTTAGAAAACAATACACAAATTCTTTGAAAATGTTTGAACTATATGCATCATTAATAAGGGTTCCAAAATTGGAATAATAAATCAAAATAATTTTCTATATAATAATTTTATACTAAATTAATTGAATATAATAGAACTATATGAAATTAATAGGTGATGAATATATAATGTGTCCCAGAGAAGTAAAATGATATATGGAAATAAAAAACATCATTAGTAATCTTTTAAATAATTTTAAAATATAAATAATAAAATCAAATAAAAATTTAAATATCTTAAATATAACTATTTTCATTAAAAAATGTCAAATGGAAATTATATATAGACCAAAAAAATTAATGAGTGGTGTATTTTCAAATATATCTCTAAAATAAAACATAGCCTATAAATCCCTTAGAACATTAGTAACTATTGAACCATAAACCTTAGAAGAAAGAAATCCTAAAATTGATATTAAAAAATCCAATATTATTAATGATTATAATAATTAAATAGATTCATGGGTTTTATATATTATATATAATAGAAAATATGTGGTGAATATGAAATTTTTACCAAAAAAGTAAAAAAGTGAGATGTTAATACCAAAACATATGTTTTGAATTAATTTATTCTTATTTTAACCTACTTGATAATAAATATTTTTTTTATTAAAAATATATTCACAAAAATAAATATATATTTTTCCATATATGATTTACTTGTGAAATCTTGTTACTCATTTATTAAGAATTCCATGTTAATGTCACGTTTCAAACATTAATATCTTTGTTTTTTAACGTATATTTTGATTGGTTATATTTAATACAATTAAATTAAATATTTTTCCATAGTATATATTATTTATAAATTATATAAATAGAAAATATAATAGCTATATATATAATTTTTGTAATATTTAATATATATATAAATATAGGTATTAAAATATGTCATTCATGGATACGGTATGTTATATGTATTCATGAATGCTATTTCCATTTTCTCTAAGTATTAATATGAGAAAATTCATATGAAATATATTAATTATTCATTTATATTTATTTAATTAATATAATATAATTTCAATAAACACATCCTTATTACTTTCAATGTAAAGCATGAATGAATAACATCTCTTCAAGATGAGTTAGGTCGTCATACACATGACAGATGATATCATGTTCTAAATAATTTATATCAATTTTTATCTATGAATAATACATATATAAATATAATAATATAATAAATTTCATTTATAATAAATAAATTCATTATTATTTCAAACTCTGAAAGGTACTATTGGAAAAATATAGGATATTAGTTTGAGTGGTGATAATCATTCAAACATAGGAACAATGACTTCATAAACCATTTAGAAGAAGTTGAGATAGTTTTAGGTCATGATCATCATATTACAAAATATTGTCATATATATGAAGATATGATTATTAAATCTGCATTGTATAATATTATTTGAATAGTTTGGAGGAATAAATTAAACAAAAACACTAATTTATGAATGTTACATTTTATTCAGATACCCTCATTATGATTCCATAAAACATCCTTCTTGGGATGGAATTCTATCTAAAAAATGTCTTTTAGTATGAGAGGAAGTATTTTTAGATATTATTTGGGTTAGTAATGGTCAATCCAGATGGGTTTTTTATGGTCTGAAGAAGAGGGCTAATTGGGTATCCTTTTAAAAGTGAGGTGAGTGGAAGAAATATAATTTTATAAAATAGAGATTATTCAACCTCTATTTTTTTGTATCCCAAAGTACTCATAGTGGGACATTATAGATCATATAATGTATTATGAATAAATATATCCATCAAATTGATTGGTTCAAGTGTCTATGTCATTTGACCCCTTCTCTTGTTAGTTTAACTACCAGAAAAACTATTTTTTACCATTACTATAGTAAATATTTTTTAAAATTTTCACTACTCATTTATGTCAAAAAATAATTTTATCTATTGAAATATTAGACCAAGATGGACTAATACCTTATAAGACCCAGTAATAAAATTTATTCAATAAAAATAATTAATTAATGTTGTGTGTTATATGGAAAAACTGTCAAACATGTAAAATGTTTGTTTATATAAATTAAAAATTAAATTGACTGTAATGATTAAAATTGGAATAATAGATATTTAATTAAACAAGTTTTACATTATGAAAAATTGAAAATAGAATTTATCTTTATAAATAAATTTAATGAAAATGAATTTTTCATTTAAAATTCTATATTTTTCGCTATATAACAAACCATTAAACCATTATGTAATAAAAAATCACCCAAATATAATTTTGATATGATTATTTTAGATATTATGTTTCTTATCAAATAAATTATAAAAAAATTTTAAAAATTATTTACATTAGATTTCTGAAAATAATGAAGTAAAATAATTTTTTAAAATATATTATGTATTGACTTTATTGAAAAATAATAATTAAATTTGCACCAAAAACTATTATTTATATAAAAAAATTACAAATACATTTTCAAAATTGGTAATTCCAATTTCTTACACCACATAAATTTGAAGGTAATAATTTCTTTTCAAAATAATAATATTAATCATCTTTCTCGATTTGTTAAAGATAATTGTTGCATGTAATACATGCTAAACATGGAGTTTCATGTAATAAAATCAAAACCCAATGATACATGTAATGAAACAAAAAACTATGTGATTAGTTTAATTCTAGATAATGTTAATATTTCATCTAATTGAAAATATTAAAATGATTAACATAATTTAAAAAAATTTCCCAAAATATATTTGTTTTTCATTCTACCCCACTTAAAAAATGAATTTTATCCCTAATATTAATCAATTTATAGATTGAAATTTATGATAAATATTCCTACTTACATCCTTAGGATCCCACATAGCTTCTTCAAAATGGTTACTTCAGTATAAAATATTAATTATGTAAATGATCATTTTTTTACATTACATACTCATTCAATAATCTCAACAAGAAGATACTCACAAATAAATTAATTCTCCTATTTTATGGCCAAAGGGTTCGGTATTTGTGATGGATAATTTATTTACTCAGTCAAGATTGATTAATGAAACAAATTGTAACATAAAATATTTTTGATGGAAGTGAAAAATTATAATCTATTGTCCACATAATATCATGTATTTTTATGGGACAGATATACATATTACTTAGTTTTTCCCTTAAATTTTAATAGATATATTCATTGAATGTCCATCTCAATAGCATCAAAATATTTATTGTGCCATATATTATCATCCTAAAATTTCATTTAAATTTTATTTTTCATTACATGTTATGAAATTGATATATCATTCTCTTCCACATCACCAGCTTACTCATGTCTCATTAGATTTTGTTTCTATATCATTATTCTATAACATTGGGGTTCAAAAAATATAGCCAAAATGGGAATTTGAAGGATCCAATTAAACAATTGATTGAATGATATTGTTTTAAGAATACACTAATAGAGGAAGGTTTTGAACCCATTCACCATTGAAATCTATATAACATTCTCAGTTATAATTTTTTATAGTTCTAATTGTTCTCTTAGACTGATCATATATATGTGGATGATACATAGTGATACAAATAAATGTCATATTAATATATTACTAAATTTTTTTTAGAAAATAAACATACCTCTAATTGTTTATAAAATATTATTAAATGTAGTTCTCATTTCAGTACCACCATATCCATAATATTTTAAAGAAAAGAAATTCAAAGAGAAAAATTCTATGATATAAATTATGTGTGATAAATTAGTAAGGTGGTTGACATTATAAAATATTTATACCAACATCAAATATACGATTAACCATAAATGTAAACAATACCTTTAATTATATGACCAAAAAAATTAAATGAATTCATCCTTGAATAGCTTATTCAGTACAAATCAAAACAAAGGGATTCAATTCTATAAACGTATCTTAAAATATCCATATGATTGATAAAATTATAGGGCATAAAACCTCAAAATTGAAGTCAATAACATTGAACTAATGACAATATTAAAAATCATGAAACTATTATGGTATTAATAATTCTTATGTTAACCATACCAGGAGACTTATATTATTTAAAATGTTAATTCGTGATTTATTCATTAAATAATTTATTATTTGTAAACAACGATCTCTATTGGAATATTGGGATCAATATTGTACATAAAAAACATCCAATGTAATTTTATTATACCAACATTCATGTAGTGGGACAAAAACTCATGAAATTTTAATAAATGATGAATAATAATTCTTTCATTATGATCATTTATATATAATAAAACATTAAATTTAGAAATATGGAAAGGATGATTAGTGTTCCCTATTTATCGTGATTCACTTTTAGATTTTTTATAAAACATGTTTCACTTTAAAATTTAACCTCAAGGGTTATTGATTTTGACCATTATTATTAACCCTGATATTTGGGAAATTGTTTTTATAATACCAAGTATCCTTTAAATAAAAACATTGAATTGTGGGAGGTGGATTATTTGGATCGTCCCTATCATTAGATAACAATTTCTCATAATATAGGTATTTATTTTATTAAATATATTACTTTTCAATCATAAATCATTTTATTTTCCCCTTAATAAAAGTTACTTCCATGATTCTTCCAATATAATGATCACAATGGAATGACAATATTTTCTTCTCTATATATCATTGTTTTACCAATGAATTCATATTTTTTATTTTTATCATAACATTAATATTTTTATGTAACTCAAGTAGTCATATCCTCTTTAGGGAAGCATAGAACAATATATTAAATTCCAATGAAGTATATTATGGATAAAACCTTCATAGATTTAGTTTTAAACCACTTATAAAATGATCTACCTTACAATCTAGTTTGATGATAAGAATCGAATCAATCAAATAGAGTCATATAAGAGATTAATTATAGGTACGAACAAATTATTAATATTATTTATTTTTCTCAATGAACTCTTCCATATTCATAAAAATAATATGAGGAATGTAATTGATGATTTTTTTTTCAGGAAATCATCCCAATACATGTATTAAATTTAATCATTTTTCTTATATTCTGGATAGGATTCCACCGTTGATCTACATCAACTTCTAAATGATATTCATCTAAAATATATTTTTCATGTTTTTGATAATAAATAATGGAAAATATATTTTCACTGGTTCTACGAAATTATTCAACCACTAATTGACTAATAGGGCCACTAAAAAAATGTGGATGTTTTCTACTAAAGGAATCAATATATTTTCCCTCCTTTTTTCTATAATTCTAGTATGATTAATAGCTTCATAATTTTTAGTAACTATGGGATCAATATTTTATATTTCATCATTCATAACATGTGGATGATTAAGAGGACAATAATTGTATTTTATACTTCACTCATCATTTAATAAACAACATTAGGTTTCATCAATTAAACAAAACCAAAAATTGCCTTACGAGAAAATATATTTATAGTGTAAAAAAATCATTGAAAGTATCTTATAGAATTTCAAAATCAGGAAAAATAATTTAAAATCTATGACTCCTCTGGGGTAACCTAGTTTACACATGATCATAATCTATTTAAATCCTTCATGTTGGATTACATACGCTATTTTTAATTTAAAAGTGTAACCCCCCCCCCCGAGTTTTAAAATTGGTGTGTTGTGATGATCATTGTTTTCCACATGATGATGATCAATTTAAGATCAATGCACCATTTTTTGATGTTTTTACAACTAGGTACCTCTATTACATAGCTTCATCAGCATTTTTTTTCTATATACGGATTCAATTTTATGATACAACATTTTTCACCTTTTACTAACATTTATTGGAAATTTCAATATCTTTTACTCATCCTTAGAAATATATTTACAAAAGTACATACACATATTATTTGAAATATACTTGTTTCCAATTGTATATTGACAATGGTAACTATTAAAATAAAAACAAACAATAAATAAACATCCCAAAATAGATATTTCTTTCTATATAATATTATTTATAATAATCATAATATAAATTCATGGTCAATATACAAAAAACATAATATAAAATTGGTGGTGAATATGCCATGTGTCTCATAGAGAAAAAAATATAGATAAAAATATCCTACCATAAGTACCAAATTACTTCATTCATGTTATAAAATAATTAAAAAAATGAACCATAAATTTATATATAAGACCATATATAATTTAATAATGACCCTTTATTACACATTTATTAATAATTCCATGTTAATTTCAGGTTTCCAGAAATGATGACTTTGTTTTTCATTTATATTCGGTTTTGTTTTTTTTATCATATTACATTGATATTGGTAACTTAATATAAAAAATGTTATATATGATATAAATATCATATATAGTAATGATATATTTATTTATGTTAATATATAATAGATATAGATATATAATAAAATACATTATTCATTGAGATGGTAGGTTGTACGTATGCATGAATACTGTTTCCATTCTCGCTCCATATTTTATAAAATAATTTCAAATGAAATATTATCATTGCAGAATAAATATTATGGCTAAATATAGAAATTAATTTTATTAAAACATTCTTTATTACCTTCCATGTTAATTGGGAATGAATCACATCACATCGCAAGATAGTAGTCTACTGTACTCAAGAGCGACATTATCGTTTTCGCGAGAAATGGGATTCTCAAAAGTATATGTGATATATTTAGTAAATAAGAATTGTAGTATTTCATATATCATATATCTAAAATAAATCCATAATTATATCTATCTATGTTATTTTTTAATGAAAAAATGTGAGACATCAGTCTGTGGGGAAGGTAGTCACTATAAACATAAACAATGAATTGTTTACCCATTTTATGGAAGTGGAGATGGTTATAGGTCATTATATAAACAAAATAACATATAAATATATAAAATATAATTATATTATTATTTAAATTTATAATAATATGAATTTAAGTATTTTTAGGAATAAATTAACCCATTTTTACCCCTTATCCATTTAGTTTAACCACATGTAAACCCATTTTTTAGCTCAATATTGATAATATTTTTTTTGTTTTTACTATAAATATTTTTCAAAAAATTGAGTTCAAATTACTAGATAATATAAATCATTTGAATTAAAAATATATATTAAATATTATAAAAATAAAGACAAAAAATTCAAAAATTTTCATTTAAAATTATTTGTGCATGGGAGATGAGAAATATATATTTTGATGAAAAAACTTTTAAATTTATTATAGAATTTTTATGTCAAATCTTTATATAACATTGATTCCAATCACTTAAATTTTATTATGTTTTGCATTTTTTAATTATTATTACATCAAACGTTTGAAAATGATTTTTGTCTTTATAAATAAATTAAATTAAAATACAATTTCAAATATTTTTTTAAATATTAAATATAGAATGAAACTATTTTAAAAAATATAACAAATATTAAAATAATTTAACTTTGATATAATTATTTAAAAAAATGTGTTTAATTTATAAAATTATTTTTATAAAAGTGTCAAGATTTTATTTTTTATTTTCAATAGAATAAAAGAAGTAAAATTATTTTTTAGAAATTGTTATATAATGAAATCATTGAGAAATTAGATAAATTTATATATATGTTTTATTTATAAAAAAGCAAATTTATGTAATGTTTTAAATTTATTTATTCCTATTTTTTACAATATTTTAATAGTTAAGTAATTTTTTCTAAAAATTAAAACATTATAGATTATTCATAGTTCATTAAAACTCAGGTTTATTTGTAATACATACTCAATATTGTGTTTGTTGACATGCAGTCTAAACATGGTGTTATGTGTAACTAATTATAAACATATATCATCATGTAAAAAATATTTATTGTTTGTAATAAAAAATATAGAAATAAAAAAATTTATATAAAAAAAATATTTCACAAAAATCATGCAGTGTTACAGATATATAGGTCTCACATGTCACATTATTAGAAATCATATAAAAGTGTTCCACAAGAACATAAAACTTTAATATTATTATAATTAATGAAATAAAATAGGTTTAATAGTCATTTCATATTTTCCCTAAATTATATCATGTTAAAAAATAAAAAATATTCAAAATAATATTATCATAGTACAACCCATGGTAGAAAATCATATTTTGTAAGCATTTTAACATGGTATAACATGGAAAACATAAATGTGTTTCAAAAACATTTTAACTTAGAATAAAAGGTTGAAATGAAATGAGTTCCATAAATATCTTCTCATCATAATAAAAAACCATAAAAGTAATAATAAATGAGGTTATACTTGAACCATATCTCATCTAAATCATAAGTGACATGAAAATTTTGTATATTAGATGTGAAACTATTTTGAATGATAAAACACATGGAATATTTCATGAAGGAAAATAAAATTCATTCAAAATAAATATTTTAAAATAAAAAACCTTTTTAATTTTATTATTATTATTTATCTAAAAATATTATAAATTAAGGATGAAGAAAAATTATGGTCCTAAAAGAAAGAAAAAAAATTTATTCCATTCATGTTCAAACAACTATTCATTTTATATTTTATGGTAAAGGAAAAATGATAATTATTTTGAAAATGAAATGAATATTCAATAAAAAATATTCTATAAAAATATATTAATGGTTAAAAAGAAATTTTAAAATTTTATTTTGATAAAGTTAAATCATTTATAAACGTGTTTTTTAACCAATCAGTGTTTTTGTACAGATAAGGGTTTTCGACTGAGTTGAGAAATAATGTCATATTTCGAAAAAAAATATTTTACCATAAATTTTTTGACCTAAATAGTACATAAATAGAACTATTAATTATAAATATCATGAATAGATATAAATAATATAATTATTGTTTTTTATGATATAGTGGATAATAATATAACATCCAAAACAAAATCATTATCAATATCAAAAAAACAATGAGATTCTAAAAAAATCATTACTAATTTGGTAACCTCAAACGATCATACTAATGAAAGAATGAAATTAAATGAAAAAAATGGTATTCGGAGAATAAATAAATTAATGATATTACATATCAATGGTTTTGTATATATAACTAACTAATGAAAATAGGTGTATAACATAACATATGTATCAAAGATAAAAAATTGAGATAGTTATCCCTTACCAAGTTGAAATGGTGATAATATAAACCAAATGAATAAGAGATCATAAAATTGTTTAATAGATAAAAATAATTCTCAGCATAATAATAAAAAAAATATAATTATTTTAATTATATAAAAAATATAAATGAAAATTTTGGAGAATAATTAATTTTTTGACAAATAAGAAAATGATATTGAAATATATGACCTTATGTTCTGACTCCCTTTGTACAAATTTAAACCTTCTTTATAATAAATTTATGCTCATTATAAATGTATTAAATTCTCATATATATCATACAATATATTATTTAGTTGTGTAATTTTATATCTATTTGTTACAATTCCTTGCTAAAAATTATTTCAGATCATCACCACTTTATTTCTTATATGTTTTGATTTTTTATTTTTGTTCATATGAATTTTATCTTTGTTCAACTGTATCTATCATAATAATTGTTATATAATTATCATATATCTACATTAGTAATACATTCATTACCAACCATGAATGACGATTTTTTGAAATGAAATACATTACAATAACGATGATGGTATGTTGTACTAAAGTAGGAGTAACATTTAGATTTATCAATAGTAATTTTGAAATGTAAGTAATTAATATATACTATTTAACAATGTATTATAATATAATAAATCATGTATTTTTATTGTATGTATTACCCATGATGTTTGGTGGTAAAAAGAGAGTCACACAGCTCCATGAATTAGGTACTCCACACGTACTAGAATGGTGTTATCATCATTTTATGATTGAAATGGTATGATATAAAATAATATATCGTGAATTCAGAATACTTAATATGTCAAAAATATAATAATTATGTCTTTTATATCCCAATTATTAACTAACTCTATCCCTTATTGTATTTAATTAAATCATTTGTGAAAATAAATAACATCCATTCATGAGATGGTATTCCCTCGCATACATGATAGATGTTATCATATCAATAACAAAATTGAATGTAAAATTATATATATCATATATTTTCTCGAAAATAATATTTATTTTTAATATATCATATATATAAATATAATTTATATTCATTATCATACACTACTATGAGATACGGTAATTAAAAAATTAATAATATCGGTTTTTGAGGGGTTTGTTCGTTGTACACACAAATAATTATTTCATGCCCCGTATGGAAGAAGATGAGATGGTTCTAGATCATTTAAATTACATAAAAAAATGTTTTATATGGAATTTATAGATTTTTTATTTCATCATAGTTTAATAAGAGTTTAAATAGGTGTACAAATAAATTAAACAAAAATACTTGTTAAATAATGTGACATATTCTTCAGATATCAAACATAAAATTCCAAAAAAGCCTTTCTTGGATGGATCTATTATAAAATATATAGCTTATCAGATGATATGAAAATAAATATCATTATATGTTTTCAGGTATGTTCCAATAAAAAATTGTATGAATGTTTGAAGAAGGTATGGGAGGGTATGGATTTTTTAGCCACGAGAGTTCAAAATTTTTATTTTCTTAAAATAAAAAGGTTTACCTATGTTATTCTCAATTCAAAAGAATTAAAAAAGAGATTATTATGGAGACATAGATATTATATGATCTAAATATGTTCATAAAATATTCATTAGACTTGTATTTAGTTCATTTTCCCCCATATACCATTTGAAAACCCAATGCTAAACCTTGTTTTACCTTATCAGTAGTAATTAACATTAAAATTTACAATATTAATTTTGGTAAAAGTTTATTTATAAATAATTATATAATATAAATTATTCTTATTGATAATGTTTAATTTATTTTATAAAATTAAAAACACATAATTTGAAATTTTTAATTTAAAATTAATCATACATTCACAATGAGAAAACATATTTTAAATGAGAAAATGAATAAATTTTTTCAACGTTTTTCTATCCAGTTTCAATAATAAATTGATTAAAATGAAATAAATAGTTCTTATATATATATATATATATATAACTTAATAAATTTTAAATTAATACTAATTTCAAATATAATTTAACAATAAAAATAATTAAAATGAATTATGATGTTTTCAATTAAAATAAGGTATTCTCATTATTCATCAAGGAATTATTCTTTTATGAAAATTCTAAAAAATTACCATAATAACAATTTAATTATAATATAAAATATTATTTTATTTTGGTAAATAAATATAGTAAATATTTAAAAATTTAAATTTTAACCAAAACTCACAATTGCGATGAAAAAGCGGGTTTTCAAGATGTGTGATTTCAATGAAATGTTGATATTGTAATAAATCTATTCTGAATAATTATAAAATAATGAATTGAAATTAATAATTATAGGCATATAATATATAAATATTTTTCTAAAAAACAACTAAATTTGGATTATTTTAATTAATTCTGTTTGATAAACGGTAAGTTATATGAAAATTTTCTCAAATAAACAATTTTTGGAACAAAAAAATAAACATTCATTAAAATACAATATAAAGTTTACTAAAAATAAATTAATCTCAATAAATAATTTTATATAATACATATGTTACCTAGAATCCAAATTGGATCATTAAATTACATAATTTATTAAAAACAATTTATAGTATTATAAAAAATATATTATTCATTATTTTAAATAATAATAATAATTTTTTAATAGTCTAAAAAAATATTTAAGTTAATTTCTATATAATTATTTAAAGGATGAGTTTATTTGTTCCAAATAACTTTTATAATATATATATATATAAATTCATTATAATATTTTCTTATAAAAAAATTCTAATTTTTTATAAAAAAATTGTTTATGAATATAATTAATTTACAAAAAAATTAATGATTTGTTAAAATAAATTTATAAATATATTTATATTGGTTACAAAATTTCAATTTACAATTAATAAAGTATTTGATATTACTCATAACTTCATATTTATGGGATGCGTTATAAAATTCATAATTAAAATTATATTATTCCATTGATCTATGAAGCTTTGGGTTGTGTGTCATGCACGCTATCAAATAAATGAAATGTTTCATGTGACACAAGATAAACATATTTTTTCATATAATTTAGTCTATATTAAGATATAAATTATTTTTTTTGAAATAAATATACCAAAACATCTTAATAATTTTCATTCTACAATTATAAAAATAAATTTCAATGGTAAAATTCACCACAATCATGAATGGTTTAAAATTTGAATAATCATTCATCAAAAATCAAATACTAAAAAGGAAATATAAATATTACAAAAATAAGAGAATGCTGGATACCTAATGGTTTCCTAAAATAATACATTACAAGTTTTATATATAAGATAACATATGAGAGAATTTAATATTTGGAGATGGATTAAAATCATAAATAATTATAGTGAGTGATAGAGATCATTAATAAAAAGAATGTCGGTGATCCTGAGAAGGTTAAACACCAAAAAACCATAAAATATAGTGGAAATAAAATTGAATTGATATGAACAATTATTATAATAGGACAACATTTTATTTATGTATCCTTTTCTAAAAACTGAAAACAAAATAATCGATGATATATATGATTTCATTAAATATAATATACAAAATATTCGCTTTTTCGGTGTTACATGTTAAATTTTCTCATCATCTACTACTCTAATAAATTTTATTGAGTTTTTTATTCATAAATCATGAATATATTATAAAATCCATAAATAGATTGATAATTAATTCTTTATATCTTTATTTATTATTAGATCCAAAGGGTTAGAACATGTAATCCAATATTCATAAATCTTCATATGTGAAAGTAACACATTAATCTCTAAAAAATATCGAATGAACAATTTAAAACACTATATAAATGGGTAATCTTATAGTAATTAAATGTTTCAAATTTTACAAATAATGTGACCAAATTTCTCATTATAAAATTTGATTAATATCAAAAATAAATAGATCGCAATATTCACATTCCAAACATGTGAACACCATAATTATGTATTATCTTGAAATATAACAAGAATATAAATTAAATTAATAATTAATAAAAAATAGATGATTCAACATCCCTTATTTATAACAAAGATTATTTGATATATTCGTTAGATGAAAAAATTTTGTGAACTCCATCAAATATTCTAAAAAACACCCTGTAAAAATAAATCATTAATTATATCTATGTAAATATGTACTATAAAATTAACATAATCCAAAAAAATTGTCTATTTACACTAACATTATTATTATAAAATGAGTAACATATTAAGGGTAATATTTCATTTAATCTTTTATATTTTCAGGAATAAAAAATATAAATAATATATCTTTTCTTGATCATGACTATCATTAAATGTATTCCATAAATTATATGATGAAATAATTTTACCGAAAAAAAATTATATATTACATAGTTATTTGATTCTAACACAGAAACACACTAATTTTTCCCATTCATCCTTAATCTTTTTATTGGTATTTATCATCTTAATAATTAATTCCTCCATCATTTTGTATGTCCTTCATAGTCTTTTCATCGTGAAAGGTCAATTAATATTCAAACCATTATTGTTTACTTCAATATCCACACCCTTGTGACATTAATTTGTATAATTATCTTAAATTATGTATTTAAAACATTGAACATTCAAGCATACCTTAGGATGATGACTATTATCATCCATTTCAATCAATAAAAATTTCATATTGTTTTTTATTTTTATTTACTTAATTTCCTCTTTATTTTACACTATCAAAACATCTTCACATTCAACTAGGACATCCACTTCATTGTTTCTTCACACATTATGAAAATTTAATAAAATGAATCAGCTTTCCTCTATTGTATCTATTACCAAAAAACATAGAAATTTTTATCCTTTTCTTTGATAGTGATTACAACATTTTTTAAAATCAGAATGTACTTAATTATATATCATGATAATTGGTTAAGCATAATAAAAATATCATGAACTCCAATTTTAATTCAATATGGCTTCTCATTATCAACATGTCTATCAAATTCAATGTTATCCAAGTTCAATTTGGTTCGACCCATTGACTAAAACAAATTATCAATGTGTTTGAAACACTAAACATACTGTGAAATCCATATAATATGGAAACATTATTATTGGTATAAACCACTAATGTTATTTTAAATCAAAGACACCTTTTTTTCACCAACATCATCTATAGTCACAATATATTTAAATCCCTCATGATAACATATAGAGATTTCTGAATTTACAAATCATATAACGTAGGATTTTAAACCACATTTTCATTACGGATCATTTTCATTCACCAGGTGATGATCAAGTCCATATCCATGTTCATGTTTCTTATTTATTAATACTAGGTTCTTTTATAACATAGCCACACCCACTAGTAGAATCATAAAATAGATGAAATTTCATGGAAACCAAGAGATCATTCTACTACACAATTATAATTAAATTATCTTGTAACATAAATAATCCATAAATTTATCCTTTCATAAATACCTAGGAATATCCATAGAAATATTCATACGGATCTCACTAAATTATTTTCACCCTTGATTCTAATGTTTTACTAAACCATTTATATTATATTTACCAAAGAGAACTATTATTTTCAAACATGGATATTAAATCTCTAAAAGTGAATATTAATTACATTATAGCAATATATATTTGAGGATAATAACTTTTTAGTTCCTTTGGAAAGATAAAATTAAATATTCTCAGTTAAGGAATTATCTTCAATGTTTTGAATAAAAATATTCCTCTTTGGTAATATTCAAAAAATTACACTTTTTTATACTTTTCATCATAACCTAGAAAAATTAAACATATAAAAGGGTTATGTACTTATCATAGTGAGGGTGAAAAGGAAAATAAATAAACAATATTTTATCATATATTAGGGATTATAACATATGAAACTAATTCAATTCATTTCATTGATTACAAACTTGACCAACGACACAATGTCTTAAAGTTCATAAATAAAGAAACAAATGTAAATAAAAAACATGAGCCATGTGATAATAATATTTGGATAAGTAATGGAATTTTGGAATACACATAATTATACAAACTCTAAAATCAAGGATATCTACTGAATATTTTATAACATATTATGCATTTTTTAACCACCCATGTACCTACCTAAGACTAGGGATGACCTCACGTGTACCTGACCTTAGGATTCAGATAACCTAAAATATACTCTATGTGTTCATATAACATGATCTATTAAAAAAATATTTTATTGTATTTATAATTTACACAACTAAAATGATAAAAATTATCAATACATTTCCCAAAAAACAGAAACCAATAATCATTTGATAACTTATGAAATAAAAAGGGATTCATAATCATTTCATTATTTATTAAAAAAATACCAAATGAAAAATTAATATGTTTTTAAAATAATTTTATCATTGTATAATAAAAAGAATAAAAAAGGGGTTCATTAATATTTTATCATGGAATAACCTATGGAAGCGAAATTTCAATAATAAACATTATTTCATTGTATAACCCATGAATGAGAAACATGTTTCTATAAATATGTTTTAATCAGAAAAATAAATCATATTGGGATAGATTTAGAAATGAATCCATGGTTAATAACCCTAATAAACCATATGTAACATCAAATTATTTAATCATATATGGAAATTACGATTAATGTAAACACACAAGGAAGGATTTATGTGGAAATTAATTTTTTTGAAATCATTTATCAAAAAAATAAATCAAAAAAATTCATTAAAAATAACAATGTAACATTATAAAGACATCATAAAATAAAATAATGACCTTGAATTTAGTAAATTACATTTGTTCCACACTTGTTAAAACAAATATTACATTTATATTTTTTTGTAAAATCAAAAAGGGAAATTTTTGTCAAATGACGTGAAGATCCATTTCAAAAAAATTCATCAATTGGTTTCAAATTAAATAATTAATCCATTTATGAATTATAATATTGTGTTTAAAACCATATTTAAATACATTGGTTTTGGATGAAAAAATGTTTTGACAAAGGTGATAAATAAAGGTAGATTTTCATATAAACGTTTTCTCTCTTATTTTATGAAACAATTTGTGGAAAATTCTTAATATTACATGGAAATATAAGGAATAACTATAATATAATTATATCAATTAGTTTATAGATATATAGATCATAATATTTTATAATTGGAATCATAACCAAAAAATTACTGATAAATGATTAGATTGAAACATAAAAACATTACCACTTTGGTAACGTTGAATCATAGTCCCAATGAAAGAAGAACATTTAATAAAAAATATAAAAAATAATTTGAATAAATAAATAAATTATATTATATATTCATTGGTGTTCATAGAATCATCATAAAATAATATATTTTCACAATATTACATATATATCAATGTAATAAATTTGATACAAATATCTATTATCATATAGAAACAACAAGATAAAAAACCCCATGAACGAAAGATATTAAAATAAATCTCTAAATAACTATAATTTTGGGAATAAGAAACATAAAATATATTCATTCAATTTATATATCCCACATAATAAAATAATTCGTTGAATATAGAATTTTTCCCATAGAAAATGAAATTGATATGAATATTCCTAAATTAAATTCTGACTTCCTCTATACAATTTTAAACGTAGTTTATAAAAAATATATCATTATTGTTCATCTATTATAAAACCATAATTATATATAAATATATATATCATGTCATATATTATTTACTAATGACATTTTATTACTCGTTTAATAATAATTCTTTGTTAATATTATGTTTTAAGTAATTACATATTTTTTAATTTTCATATCTTGATTTTCCATGTTTAGTTAAAATAAATGGATAATATTTCCATTATCTAAATGATAATAATATTGAAATAATTAAAATATTTAAATATAACGTATAATTTTTTTCCAATCAAATCAAATGGTTATGAGTGATGAATTATGTTACTATCAACACGATAACATGTTGTACGTATGTATGAGTAACATTTATGTTTTCCAAAAATCATTATATAAATAAGATAAGTGATGTATTTTGTTAATAATTAATAATAATATTATAAATAATGAATTATTTCTTACACATCTCACCTAAGTGGTGTGGTGATTAGTATAGAGTCACATCACTTTGGGATTATGATAGATTACACAAACACAAATGACATTATCATGATTTCTCAATTTAAATTATAAGGAATTAAATGACATATTATCCTTTTTAAATGGTCAATATTTCATTAATAAAATAATTTTTTATTTTATATCACATATATTCATTAGCATTCGCATTAATTATCTTGCATCTAAATTGTTGGTGAAAAAAATATAAAATAACTTTTTTAGGCAGTGGTCTGACACACACACCACAGACATAAACAGATCACATATGGAATGAAAATAAGAAATAGATATATGATATAATGAATCCATAGGTATTATTATGAAATAAATAAAATATATACACTTTAAATGAATCATCACACCGGACCATGAGATATAGTAATGGTTAATAAAGGCCATCGGTTCGTTGGGATTTACTCTTCCGTACACATGAATGATGATTTTGTAACACATTTTATTAAATAGGATATGGTATTAAGAAATTAAAAAATGTAAAATTATCTAATTATATTTTATAGACTATTTTTATTATATAATAATTTTTTATAATAATTTAATTATGTTGGGAAATAAATAAATAAATTCTTATTGATTAATTATACCTTATATATTGGAATCCTCATTAGTCATGAACAAAAATCTATCATGGGTTGTATTTATAACCAATATAAACTATATAATATTATATGATAGAAATATTGAATTTATTTATGCATGTAAATTTTGTAGAAGGGATTTATGTTTCAAAGAAGAGAGGGGAGGGGATGGCCTTTGTATGTGAATTGAGTAGATATGTTGTAATTTTTTCAAATTAAAATCTTTTAACACATTATTTACCAGAAAATATGATCCATAATTATTTAATATTATTAATAGACTTGATAACTTATATACAAATTCATAAAATAAATGTTATACAACTTTATATGTCATTTCAACTCTTTCATTTTATGTTTATCCACTAGTAAACTCATTTTGAAATTTTTATTTGTAATCTCATTACACTTTCACTAATCATTTTTGAAAAAAAATTCCAATTATTACAGAATATAAATTATGATGATTAAAACTATATAATCCATTTTTTAAATTCAATTAATACAAGGGGATATTTTTAATTTACCATTAACCCCGTAGATGTGACGAGAAAGAGATTTTTTAAAGAAAGAATGTTCAATATTTTCCAATGTTTTTATATCGAATCCGAATGTTTAGATGAATCCAAGTACCTATAATAAATAATTATATATATATTAAGTATTTTTACATTATACAAAATTAAAATATAATTAAATTTATAAATAATTAAAATAAAATGGATGTTTTTTATTAAAATTAAGTATTTTTCACCATTGATTAAAAAATTAATCTATTTTGAAAATTTCGAAAACATAATACTATGGTAATTTTTAAATTCTGAAAAAAATAATATTTCGACTATTTTTTTTAATTTAGAGAAATAATTTTTTAAAAATATTAAAATATGATGAAATATTAGTTTTTTGATAGGTGTATTTTTGAAGAACAAGTGGATTTTATATGATACCTATTTATAATAGTAATAATTTTAGGAATATCAATTAAAATTTATTTATTTATAATATAAAATATTTATTTTGAAAAAATTTAACCATGGATTATATTAATTGATTATAATGGGGAAATGTTATCTATTTTAAAACCATTTTCATATAAAACCCTTTTTGAACAGATGAATAATGATATTTTAAAATACAATATAAGGTTAATTCAATCTAATTATATGTATTAATTATAAAAAAAATTAGATACTTTAAAACATTACTTTTAATTTAAAATACTAAATTTATTTAAAATTAATAAATGATTAAAAAATATTGATATTTTTCTCTATTCCCTCAAAAGTAATTATTTTCTAAAAGAATCCAATGAAATTCCAATTATGTATTTTTTTATATGATAATTTAACAAATAAAGTTATTTTTATTAAAATTCCCATCTAAAATTTCTATAAAAAATAATATTTTCCCATAAAAATAAGAAAAACATTTTTTAATAACACATATTTTTGACCAATATAATAACATTATTAAATATGTTTTGATTATTAACCTCAAATTTATAAATAAAATTTTATTTTTTACTATATATATATAATTATATATTTAATATTATCCATACACACTTATTTAATGACTACGATATAACAACCATATTTAAAATAATGACATTTCATTATTTGTTAATGCTCAATGTGAAGTTTCATGCAAATTATTGAAAAAACACATTGTTTCATATAACACAAGAGATATTATAATTTTACTAGAATATAAGATATATAAAAAATAATTTTAATATAAAAAATTATTTCATAAAATCGATTGATGTTACAGTCCCCTCCCTATATCGGGTGACCACTAGTAATTTCATCCAATACACAATTTGACTCTTTCAATCTCTTACATTGGCCATCTCTCCATCACATAGATCACCTTCCTAGAAATCATCCACTCTCCAGCCTACATAGTATTTTGATATGGTCTCAAATCCTATTAATATCATTCCCCCTCATGACCCTTAAAATTCTCGTTATTTTCATGGTGTTTGCATGAAATCTTTCAATGATTCTTTTCAAGAACATCTAGGTAGGAACTGCACATCCCGGTCTTTTTTCCAGGTAATTCCCCTTCCCATTTCTAGTATTTGGTTCTGTAAACCCCTAGGTAGAGTATTATTTTAATTTCAATATTCATGTCATTATTCTAGGGATCATGAAGGACATTCCTTCATTAATTGGTCATTCATTGATGATGATAATTCATTTCAATCCATATGGGAATGATTCAATGTAATATTACCGTGACCCCATGGATTATATTTGTGAACTATTTTTTATATGATATTTCATTTTTTTTATTATAATTTTTTTTATTTTTTTCATATTATTTTAGATGAGAATTATTTTTACATGATTGTCATGAAAACTAATTATTTTTCTACATTTTTTATTATGATAATGTTTTATTATATTGCCTCTATTTTCATGCTAACTAATAAATATCCGAAATTGATATTCAAATTAACATTACTAGAATATGGGAAAATACTTTGGGGAATCCGAATTAATTTACAATGGTTTTATATTAAATTTCATGTGGTGCTAAAATTAAATGATTTTTTTGCTATTTAATGGAATTAATTAAATGAAATGATTGGTATTAAATAATTTTGACCATTTTTTGGTCATGCTAGAATTAAAATATTCAAGTATTTATATTTAAAATGTTTTTTGAATTTGATATTTATTTCATTATTTTATTTATATTATGATTTCAGATAAGATTAATCTAGAAACTTTTGTTTCTTAATTTTGGAAATTTGAATTTTATAATTTATATTTCATAAAAAATTGTTTTGAAAATAGGATTTCAATTTATTTACATTAAAAAAACCGTTAAATTTGAAATTTTAAATGGCTTGATAAATGGAATGGAATCTCAATAAATTTTTATTGATGTTAGTTTTTGAGACATTGCATTATTTTCTAAATAGTCAATGTACATATGAGACACTCTTATACCCCTTCTCAAAATTTCCCATGAGTACGTATATTTATTAATATATTGACAAGGATTATGTCCCAATTGAAGACATTAATTCTGTTATTAATATGTATTTTTGTTGTTTCTTATGAGTTCATAAAATTTGAGTTGATGATTAATGTTTTTTATTATATTATAGTCTATGTTTAATCACCTCTGATTAATTCACATTTATGTGGGCCTTAGGAATATTATTTAGGGATTCAAGAACATTCTATAAATCCATTATTATATGGAATATATCCAATTCTTTTTCAAATAATATATGGATTTTTTAATCTATCAGTCTAATTGAGGGAAGTGGGTTTTATTATACAATTAGGAAAATATCTAAAAAGATTATTATTGTTTCAAACTCATTGGATCATAAGAAGTCCCATTATATGTTTATGAGATTCTAATTATTAACTATATACTCTAATTATTGAGTTCTCATTTTTCATGATTTGCTCATTCTATTGACACTTAGTGTTTCATACATTATTGATAAATTTTTTTATGTGTTTTTGTATGTTTATTAACAATTACTTATGAATTTTTCATACATCCTTAATATTTTTCTAAAATATATACATTTGTAATTTTGCGCTAAAAGTATATTTAATATTGATGTTTTTATTAAAAAGTATCTGGATCCAAATAATGTGATTATTTTTTAATTTTTTATGTTAAAAATGAATATATTTTTTTAAAAGAAATTATATAGAATTTTGTCAATTAAGAACACTATAATGCAACATTATTTTAATATTATGTTTAAAACAAAAATGAGATAGTTTTAAAATTATTTTCTAAAATTACAATATTTAGATGGTTTTCTATAAATCATTAATTCCAATTCTAATCATTCATTTTAGTTTAAAAATCTAATTTTAGGGAATGTAAAATCTCGTCATGTTCATTAACATTAGGGTTTTAGGTTATATTTTTATTTTATTTCATTATCTTATGTTTAATATTACATTATTTCACGGTTTTGTTTCTCAAGAAATAATTCCCATTAAATTAGCTTTCTACAATTTTTAAATATAGTTTTTGGATGATGGAAATATTTATTTTAAAATTTGGTGATTTGATTGTTGGAATATATTGAGACAGATTGGGTGTGAGATCATCTTGTTGGTGAGGATAAGGATATTGGATTATTATATATAGTATTTATCTTTTCATGTGTTATATAAGCTGTGTGTTAAAATTATTCATAATTTTATATCTAATTATATATTTTTGTTTTAATCATTGCATATATTGATTTCATTCTTGGATTTCTGAATAATATGCGGGCTATGTATTAGTTTCGGAATAATCTTCTATCACATTATTAATGATTTAGGAGGATAATCATCCCTCATTATCCTTTTAGATTCCTATCATTTTGATATTAATGCTAAGGTTATTAGGTCCATCTCTTGTGTATATCGTAGGCTAACCCAACCACCTAATGAATGAATGGAACAGTTTGGTCAATGATAATTCCATTCCATTATTCGAATAAAAAAATTTAATAAAAAAATTCAACAGCTCTAGATGAAAATAAATTTATTATGCGAAACCTACTCAGGATCCACCTATTATTTCATGCATCATAATTCATCATCGAATATCTATTAATAATCATGAGAAAAAACATAGGAATTTTTCCATCCAAATATATATGAATAATTAAAAATTTAAAAAAAAATTAATTTCTAAGGGTTTCTATTTATTAAAAAATGAACATCATTGGTAAAAATAAAATTCCTTTAAATAATAAATAATATTTTATATTAAAATATCTTGATTAAAAACAAAAATAGAAAATATATATTATTTTATATTGTTATAAACATGCATTATCATATTTATTCGATGATGGTTGTAGACATATTTTGATAATGACAAAATTATTTAGAAATCAAGTGATCAATGTTTAATAAGTTAGATAAAAACAAAATATTGTAAATCTGACTAAATTTGGGGAACTGAAGCAATATATTTATAAAAATATTACATTATTGAAACTTATAGTGAATAAAAAAAATATAATATATTTTTCTGCAAATTTGAAATAAATTCAGTTGGTAGCAGAAACATAAATTTTTTTGTCATTTTGTATTGACTCTATGTGTTGATAATAAAATCATAACATGGTAGTATATTTTTTCCATGTATTTGTTTTAAAGATAATCTTTGTTACACAGTTTTACTGATGAATTTACTACTCATAAGAGTTCAGTTCCATTGAAATAAAACATTAGATTCCACTTAATGATTAAACTATGTTGATCGATAATTTCTTCCTCTGTTGATCTCCCCAACCATAGATAAGGAAAAAATGTAAATTTTTAGGAATGTATTAATTTTATTTATAAGTAAAATTTTGGATGGAATTATTTACATATTCATTTTCCTTTGAATAACCTAACTATATATCTTCGTAAATATTTTTCATATTTTTTAAATATATTAATTAATTACATCAAATATTTTATCTTTTACGTTAAATTTGATAAAGTATATTTATCATCGTCAAATTTTATATTCATAGAAGAACCATTTTTTTGACATTAATTATTTTATAAAATTTAATTCCTCTCTATAAGTCTTCTATTTCATAATTTTTTAAAATATTTTCACACATAGAAAATTTTTATTTCAATATTTTAACTAATAAAAATAAACAGAGGTATTACATAATTTCATATTCTATTTAATTTTTAATGGGATGATTTTTTATTATTTTTATAGAATATTAAAATAGAAAACCATGAATTTATAGAAATCATTCATATTAATATTTTATGTATTTAGTTGATAAGTAACATAAAAAGAAATTTCACCCACTACATGAGTTTCGATTTTTTCATCACTCTATATTTAATCATAATATTAATCAATAAAAAATTTGGGTCAAATTTCATATTCCCATATGTTTTGAGAATCATTTTATTGATAAAATGGTTTCACACACAAAAACATTGATGAAATTATTAATTTTCATGATATATCACTATCTGATAATGAAAATTATGAATATTTTTCCACATATATATTAATTTTTTTATCTTGTAATTTAATGTATTTTTTATATTTTCTTAATGAGTATTTTTTTAGATCACCAATTAGTACATTTTAATAATATATATTCAAAAATTTCAATTGGTTTTATATTTAAATAGAAAATTGATTTTGGGGATTCTTTATAATAGACATACTAAAATATAACATACCATTAATATTTATAGAAATATTTCATTAAAATATATAATTTTACACTTCCAGAAAATTTTATTACCTAACCCCAACATCAATTAGTATGATTTTAACCTTTTTTAACATGGTTTATCATTACAATGCCCAATATTTGAAGCTATGATGGATATGAAAGAATAATAATTTAAATATTAACAATTTTTCATCTCCTATTTTCATATATTCTTAATACGTTAATGTATATAAAAAATTATTAATTATTTAACTATGGATATGGTTCATATAATCAATAGAAATTCACATAAACTCATTTTTATTCAATAGTATTCCAATGAATGTTCCACCCAACTAATGATCTAAAAAATTATTTTCTCTATGTTATATTAGAATATTTAAAATATTCAATGACTTATTATATATCTTTGTGATGATTTCATCATCTATAATGTCATATTATTGATAATATTCTATATATATTGATCTCATAGTCTATTGAAAATCAAAATTTAAATAACAAATTATCTTCTAGATTTTTCAATATCATATATGAAGTTAAAATAAAGAAATAAAAATATATATATTCAATTTCATTTAGAATGAAATAGTGTTAAAAAAATTATTTTCATAGGTAATTTAAATTTTTATTCTTTTATGATCATACATTATGTTGGGAAAAAATCCCTTAAGGCATCATTAAAGTATTTTTGAGGTGATTGTGTTTGTTGACAAAGTGGACATCTGAGTAGTGATTATTGACAAAGAAAAACAATGACATACAAATTAGTTGACAAAGAGGATTTCATGGTGGAATGTCGAGTTCAAGAGCTGTGGTCAACGATCCATGTTTTATTCAAGAACGTCGAATAAGGAAACAGGTTAATGGAAGTTTGGGAGTTGGTTGTGCAAGTGTCAAGGAGGACAGAAGACTTATGCGCTGAGACTGGGTCACGCAGGTGACTTGCACACCGTCGTGCAGGGTAGTCAATTTACCTATAAATACTGGACCACCCCCCATCATTATGTACCAGAGTTCAACACTATGAGAAATCAGAGATCTCGTCGTGCAGGTGTGGGTGTCGCGCAAGTGGTGTGTGGGTCGCGCAAGTGAAGTTGCGCGCTGGTGGTTGAAGTTGCGCGCCAGTGTGAGAAGTTGTGCTCCAGTTGGCAGTTATGCGCCAATATTGGTTTGGGCGTAAAAGGAAGAGAGTCTTTCATGTATGGAGTTGGGGAATATTGAGTCAGCCAAATGTCTGAGGTGGACTTGTGCGCCCGTTGTGACTTGCATGCCGATACTTGCGCGTCGAGGTAGACTTGCACGCCAAGTAAGGTTTAATTCCAGCAGTGATTTTTGGGCAGCGTGGAAGCTGGAAGTTTGCCCAATACTTTCAGAGCAAAGAGGAATTCATCAACGGGTGAATGTTGTACTTCAACAGAGCATCTACATACAAAAAAAGATGCATTCCTTCATGCAATTGAAGAGACCTACATGTCTATAAACTGTGAGTGGATTCCTTCCAAAAGAAGTGAGCAATGGAAGAGGAAGAAGGTGATCCTTTCCACCGGCAGTGAGCTAGAGAGAGAGAAACATGGAGTGACTGTTGGGAAAATAGTGAGATGACCCTAAACTTTGTAAAGGCAGTGAGCCTGGGCATAGAAGTGATCTATCCCGAATGTTGTATCCACATCTATTGAAGAAAAGTGGAATTTGGTACGACTGGAAACTTGTCAGAATATGCTCCTTGGATGTAGCCTAGTGAGGGTGAAGCAAGTAAAAATCTCTCTGTCTGCCTGTTTGATTCCTTGCATTCCATTCGAAGCATCATCATTAGATAAATAAGTAAAGAAGTGATCATACATTACATACAAGAGCAACGAATGTGACCATTGTAACAAAGTGGTCAAGATCCAGGGGGTAGGAAGAACTTTGAAAAAAAAATCCATACCCTAATTCAACCCCCCCCCCTCAGGGTATATAGGCCCCTATTGGTCCTAACACATTCTTATTTTTGTAGATTATTTTATAATATGCTAAAAAGAATGAAAATATTGTTCACTTTTTTTATAAGTACTCTCTGCATCTAATGTCAAAAATAATCATAAACATTCACAAAAAATAGAAGACAACAATATTGATCATTGTAGACTAATATAACAATAATAATAACCCATACCATTATATGAAATTTTTTTACCATACTATTATAAATAAATAAATAAATAGATAAAATTATAACAAAATTACTAAAATATGAATAACGTAATATCAAAATAATTCATAAGTATACAAGAATACTATGATTGAAAGTGTTTATCAATATTAACTTAGTTTGTAAACCAAAAGTGGATAAATTTTATTCTAAATCAAAACATTTAATTTTTCTCCCTCAAAACGTATTAAGCTAAATGGATAATGGATATTCAGTAAAATCAACATATTATATACCTGCTAGATATCATATAAATGTAATGTAAGAATAGAGAAATAATATTGTTCAAATCTATTGAATCTGAATAAAATTAAAAACATAGTATTTGAATGGAAAAATATTTAAATCATTATACTCATTGAAATAAAAAAAATTGTAAATTACTGATTCAAAAATAAACTACACTTAAATTGATAAAATAATGTTCTCTTTTAAATGAATGAATATGGGGAATAATAAACATATTTCAAGGTAATCATGATTATAGACAACCAAATGTTATGTCTTCTAATACAAGGAACCCCTAAAATAAAAATATAATAAGATATACCATAGTTAAAGAATTTAATATTGAATACTTTTCCCCATCATAATCCCCCTATTTATTTTATTATTATTAATCCATTATTATAATAACCGGATGTTATACTTTGTCCTCGACATAGAATAACTTCTTTTTCTAAATCATAAACTCAATAGTAAAAAATATATTATAAATTTTCTTTGATGCAAACCTACTAAAAAACACATATTTTAAACACATAAAAAGTTAATAAATTGGTATCACTGTCATGATTGAAATTTACTACTGAAACATATGATTGAAACCATTAATGTGTATATTGAATTATCTCTAATCACTGATATTGTGGTTATATTTATATGAATTTATCCGATGTTTATATTCCATATTCATCGTTATAAGTTCTAGCAACATCAAATAATGATTATTCAACATATTATGGATTCAACAATACTTGTTATCATCTAATGATTGCAGTTCTGCAACACTATATTTCTTATATGATTTTAAAAAATAGTCTAAATGGATAACATAGTCCTTCTAATTTTGAAAATAATATCAAATGAATTTTATTTTATTTATTTTCAATTCTCTATAATAAAATATTTATCATGTTTTTAAATGAACGATAACATAGCTATTACCTATTTAAATTAATAATTATTAAATAAATCAGATACCAGAACTCTATTACATTTATGAGTAGTAAATTGTTATTTTTTAAAAATATAACATTAATGGTACATATCACTTCATCATTTATGAATTATTTTAATGGTATTGGGGTGTTTTGAGTTCCATGGGTTTATAGAGATGATAATGGGGCAAGTGGACAATTATACATGATGATGAATTTGTAACCCTAGTAGAAAAACATATCAAGGTAATCTGTCCACCATTGAATTTGGTGAGTGATTTATACATCAACACCACTAGTGATGGTGTATTAGTTTTCAATATATAGAGAAGGTAGACCCTCTTTTTTATAAACATAGAACATTATAAGGGATGTGTCATCTATATGGGTCCATCTATCCTCAAGTGATATACTCTCTTTAGTGAGTCCCATGTCACCCATTTCTGGTGATATAGAGGGAAGATGTGGAAATTAATTATGTGAAATATTTTATTTTTTATATATATAGTGAAATATTTAATTATGGTTACCCTTAATTATGTACTTTTATAGATATGTATGATGTGGAATGAGAACAAACATTCCCACGTAATCTAATTTTATTATAATATTAAATTCTTTTGCTAATTATTAGAAACACTATGTTAGTTTAGACATTTATTTTTATGTAATCCAACTACTTATATCTATACTCACTACTATAATATCTTTTTACTACAGATATCATATTTTCAAAAAATTATATATAGTTTGGTGGTATTCAAATAGACTTTTGATCTTGTTAATCTAATGGATATAGGGTAAAATGGGGCTTCATGATGTACACATATAATATTTCTTATATTATAGTTTATGTGATGATGAGTTTATATACTTAGTTTTTTCATGGATGTTGATTATCAATGATGGTAGGGTCCTATAATTTTTTACATTTTCCATATTTATTAAAAATATATATTTTTTTTCATATTTCACGCTCCCATAAAGATGTTGTAGTGTAGTTGTTTTAATTATTCATTACTTTCAATTTCAAAATATAACATTACAGTGATGTGTGCTGTTTTGTGGGATTTAAGTATTTTGAATCCTATTTTAATTTCATTCAATATAAGTTCCTTTATCCTACCATATTTTTTATAATAGGCGGGATTCTGGTGTCTTTGTTATCTTTCTACTAGTATTGAAATTATCATGATGGACCGAGTTGTATTAATGTGTTATTAGAGATATTTTTTTCATTGGAATATAATTTAGTGTTTGAAATATTTTGAGGCATAGTTTGTGATACAAAAGTAAATAATGTTATGTTGTCATTAATTTTATTAAGAGACCATATAACCAAGTCATGACTGTTAGCTCTTCCTCATATCCTTTCATAATTATATGTTTATGTTATCAAATTCATGATTCTACCCTTCAAATTTCAATCTCCGAATCACAGGGTAGAATTTATTAACCTCATTACAATGATTTTACCTCTAGTTAACAAACAATTGAGTTATGAGACATTAGTTTAAATAAATTTTATAGGTGTGTTTAAATTGTGAAATTGAATGGAGTGATGATCCATTACATTTTAAGATGAGGTAATAGACACACTTACAACAAATAAAAAACCCCATTGTGTATGGTGATAGTACAGACATGCTATGTGTGCTTAATGAGATTTAGTGATAGAATAATTCTCTATTTCAGTGTAATCATGATACTCAACCCCTTCAGGATTGTTCAGAGTCTATTTCTAATATTTTATATCTAGTTTTGAATCCCATATAATATATTGTGGCGCTTAATATTATTATTCTAAATGGAATAGATAAATTATGGTATTCGTCCATCCAAAAAACTCAAAATGAGATAAATTTACACATATATAACATTTTCTTCTTATTTAGATATAATTATTTTATAGTCACATAGAAGGTGGTTTAATTTTATGAAATGATTTTTCTATAGCTATGTAGTATGATGGTCTCTCAATATAATGGTAGGTTAAGATTCCCCATAATATTCTATTTGGATATGATTTTGGATTGATACCTATGAGATTTTTTGTTTGTGTGAGGTCTTCTTTGGGAGATTCTAATTAGGTTGGTACCCCTTTTTATTCTAAAACCTGCACATGATTTGGAGTATTATTTTGTGATAGGTATATTAGTAGTGGGGATATATCTCATCAATATTGTTTGGTTAATATTTTGGACAATAGACTCATATACAACATCTAGATACATATATATTTCATGAGAGAGATCATTATATACTTATAGAGATGTATTAAACATGAAATATGATTTCATCACCAAGATAAATATTATGGTTATCTGAAGTAAGAAATTATGTGATCCACATATAGAGAGGAGGTATACGTACTAGATTCTTCCTTGATGTGTTTTAATTCACCGCACAATATACTCCTAGATCTGATACTAAAATAATCAAATGTACACATTTTGATTTGATACAAAATAATAATACCAAATTTTACCCATTCAGAACATCTAAAATCAAATTAAAGTATATGATCACTTACACACCCAATGAAATAATAATATTAGAGTATTTAAAAATTAGTAAAATAAATTATACGATTTTACACATGTCTAGAAGTTATCATTTTCCGTATTATTACTTTTTTTATTTCAAAATAAGTCCACAAAATATTATATAAAATTTATCACATGTGAAAAAAACCCAAAAACATATCCTTTAAAATGATTCCCCATATCCTAGGTAAATGGATATACAATAAGGGATATAAAATATGATTAATAAGAGAAAAATCAATAAAAATTAAACATCATCAGAGTGGATAATACGAGCATGAGGGTATGATGACAAAAATCAATGTGAATAATCATAATATTATAGAATTTATACCCATTAATAAATGGATTATAAATATAATATAAGGAATAAATATTCAACAGAAGACAAGATTCATATAAGAATACATTCATGATAATTGATAAAAAAAATAATTCAAAAATTTATCAATTATGAAATTATATGATCATGATGAAAAAAATTTACTTGGAAAATCAATTTTATATCACTCATACTATCACTAATATGAATGGAATATGATACTTTCAAAATAACAACATTCATTTGCAGAATCCTATAATGGTTCTACTTCTTCTTTTTAACTAATGATTTGGAGATCTATATTATGATTACCCATTGTTCTAAGAAATATCAGGTGCAAAGTCAGGGTAAATTTTTTCCACGAACTATAAAAATAGGATCTAACATTTTTTAAAAATAACAAGAACCATTAAAATTACATGTATTTATATTCCAATGCAAATGAATTGGGATTCATAAATATATAATTCTAATAATATTAATCCATATAGATAAATAATTAGGATTGTATTATTTAAATATATCAGTAGTGTAGAATATATAACACTAGGGGTTTTCATAACAATTGAATAGAAATATCAATAAATCAACATTGACAATATCCATGCTCAATATACCCTATCTTAATTAAATGACACATTTAAAAAGTAAAAATTCAATAAATATTTTGATAATCATATTCATTTAAGATAAACTTTGAAACATATAATGTATACAACAAATAAAATAACAATCATTCTTATGGAAGAATTATTTATTATCATAATCATTAAAAAACTGTAATTTTATATTTTTAGAGATAATTAAAAGTGACCAATGAAAAAAATATAGAGTAGTTTAAATTTAAAATATTTAATAAAATGTTAAAAGATCACATAGAATAGATATATCAAATCATTTCAATTTATTAATGATAATTCCAAAAATATATTTTAAAAAATGATTAATTTACATTAATGATTCTTGATCTAAAATTAGATAAATTATCATTATAAAAAACAAAATTCATGATTTTTCATTAACCAAAAAAGAGTGAAAAAGATAATCAAATTATAACCCAAATAAAAAATAGAGGTGAATAAAATATATTTTTTCATTGAAATAAAAGAATATGATTCCTCTCAAAGGAACATAAAAATTCGATATACATGAATTATTATTAGATTGTTTCATAAAAATCCTTATGTTTTACTAATTTTTGGATCATAATTATTTGACTAAAATGAAATGAAATAAAAAAATAAATATCATGAATAATATTTGGTCAATGTTATAAAATTTAATATATTATTATATTAATTCATATAGAATATATCTGTATTAATAAACATATGTCCCATAGTTTGAAAATTTGGGATGAATAATCCTTACAATAATCAAAGCATTGAATTAAAAAATAACAAATAAATAATTTGGTTTTAGAAGTGTAAATTTAGAAAATAAAATTTTTATATAACATAAAATAATAATATTCCATTAAATGAAATTTCACATAATTATATAGAAATATTTTTGTAGTATTACCCAAAAAATTAATTATTTATGAAATCTCTTACCTATTTTGTAACATTGGAATAAAAAACCATAGAAGAATTAACATAAATTTATTTTTAAGATAGCCAGAAGTATGAATTATTCATGATAAAAAAAATAAATTGGGATGTATATAAACACAAAAAATAGGTGAAAATATAAATATATTCTTAACTGAATGGAAATTGAGAAAAAATATATTATTTCATTCATAGACTTTCTTTGGGTGTGATTTATATGCAATGTAAGAAATATATATAATTTTTATAAATTTATACTAACCATTTAGAGGATATTTAATTTATAAATAATTCATTTTATTAAATTACAACAATGGTATTTTTAATTAATTGATTTGTTTTGTTAATGTTAGATGATTGGATGAGATTCAATTTATAGTTTCAAAAGTAATTTGGGTTTTGATCCTGGTAGAAGATGTAATTATTCCATAATATCTAGAATACGATCCTAAATTAATTTAATTTTTTATAAAATATTTATACTTTTGACCTAAATAATTAACTTTTGCAATGAGAAATGAATTAAATTACAATAATGAAGAATGTATATTCTAAGTACACATAAGTAATGTTTCCATTTTTTAATAACCATGTTGTAAAGAATGTATATATTATTTTATCTTTACAAAATTCTTTTAATATCATATATGTCATATTATCTGATTAAATAATAATATATATACCTTCAATGTAAGGTAGTGAATAGAAACTAAAAATATCGATTCATGGAGGATGTAATACACTTATATACATGAATTACAATATAAATTATCAACATATATAATAGTAAGAAAATATTTGATATATTATAATTTAAAAAAATTTATAATTATTTAATAAATATCATATATATTTATATAACACATCATTATAACTATACGTGAGTGGTGGTGATAGAAAATTAATTACATTGGTATGTTTGGTGGTTTTCCACTATATATACGATTAATGGTTTTCTTTCCAATGTGATGGAATATGGAGAAAGTGTATTCAAATGAATTTAAATGAATAGAATATTTTTATATGGTTTATATTTATAATATTATATCACAATTTTTAGAAGGGTTCTGATGATGTTAGAAGAAGAAATAAAACATAAACATTTGGTTTAATGTAACACAACATAATTGGACAACCACTTTTTCATTATAAAATATAAATTATATAGTATTATTATTTTGATACTAATAAATCTATGTCATTATGAGTAGTATTATATATATATATATTGATTAATTTATTGTCCAAAAAATATATCACGATTTGAGGACATTGGAGGAAAGGGTTAATCCTCTTATTATTGGGGGTGAGGATCTTTTAGAAATACTAGAAATATTAAAATATAATATGAATATAAATACTCTAAAATTATTCTAAAATGAAATTTATTTTATTTAAAAAAAGGATACTGTCATTATATAATCATCTGATAAAATTTATAATGATTAGATATAACTTTAAACCATATCACTTTGATTAAACCCTTTGTTAACAATTTGCAATCATAACTATAGAAACATATTTTCCAAAATTAAATAGTTATAAACTAAAATAAAATTTATCAATTGGCTAAAATATGATTATGGGAGGAAAATTTGAACAAAATACATACCATTCTTCCTATGTAAATTTCGATTTATGGTTAAATAATTTATTAAAATTTATATTTTCATAAAATAACATTAATTTAATTTTATGTTATATTTATTTAATTTTACATAAATGACATGAATATAATAGTGGTACTACGATATAGAAATTTTACACAAAAATAATGTTTTATATTTTAATATCATTTTCATTACTCAATAATTCATCATTGATTTTGTAATTTTAATGCCTTTAAAATCATTTAATGGGTTTTATATTACTTGCATAGTCACTTTTTTGGTACTATATAATTGTTCAATATAACTATATAATCACATGAAGTTGTACATAAATTAGATTAATTAAATTTATATCATTATTCTCCAATTAAACATTATTATTTATTCACAAGTTACATTTATCACTATTGCAATATATAATGTAATTATAAAACCAAAAGATTAACATTTTCTTTTATCCTTTCCATTAAATAATATATAATTAATTTTCAATTATATGCCCAAAAATATCTAAAAATTTGATTAATTAATGATTATACTCGAATTAAACTTTTAAAATATATTAAAATAAAGTATTATAGTTATTTTTTGTCTTTATCACATTATCTCTTGTCTGGATTACCTTTTTTTACCCTTAACAATGTGTAAAATATGTAATCCATTATTATTCATAATAACCAAAAATAAAAGTGACCTATTTACAAAATTTGATCCTTATGATTGAAAATATATTAATAATTTTTTTATTTATAAATTCCTCTAAGTGGTAAAAATAAATATTAAAATATATTCATTAAACAAACCAGAAATAATATTTATATGAAAAGCATTTTAAATCAGAAAAATGATTTACGCCATGATTAGATATATTGTAACACCATGAGCTTCCACGATATTCCTCTCTTTCAATAATGCAATAGCTTGCATTGTACGCAAGTTCGAGTTCTAAAACACCGCGACTAATCAAAGTAGCCGTTATGAATAGTAATAACCACTTTTTAAAATTATAGAAATTTTATATTTCAAAATGGACTTCATTTTTGTATTCCTAATATTGAAATGAGCCTATGATGAATTTTTTGTAATTTTCTGAGAACTTCAAAATTTTTATGAATAGTGAAAAATACTTAAAACAACTTTTTTAATCAAAATAATTTATAGTGATAAATTATACTATTGAGTTGTTTTAGAGTATAATTAGAATATATTTTTACCATTTTATCCAATGGTGGTCATTAGAATTAATTTAACATTGAAATTGGACATAAACAATTGCCAATCTTTTGATATAAATTGTTTCTTAAAAACACGCTATTTGTTGTGACAGCGGGAATTAATTATAAAATTAATTAATGAAACTTATATGTTTGTAATTTTGTAAAATAGACATCATTTTTGAATTCGGAATATCAATTATAGCTTAGGGTGAAATTTTGGCATTGTTCTGAAAAACTTCAATTTTTGATGAATAGTGAAACCACTAAGTGGTAGTTAAATAACTGATTTTTCGTTTAAATGAAATTTTACCACTTCTGTGATTTGATTTTCAAAAATCTGACATACATGGTTGTCATTAAGAAGTAAAATGTGGTTCAATGAGATTAAAATAATTTTTTGGTGAATAGTAACTTTTAAGTTCTTAATCGCGATTAGAGGTAATTAGTGTAGTTTAAGGTACAAATAATGTTATAATAATATGAGATGAGCATGACACTTGTACTACTCCTATTGGATGGGTCATGGCCGACCAAGACAACCCATGGGTCAACTTGGGGACCCCATGGAGCCACTTTAGTTGGAAAATGACATTAATATATATTTATTTAATGTTAAAATTAAATTGACACAAACATGAGTTGTTTTACTAAAACATTTTTTATGTGGGGTTACACAAGTCCAAAGTTTGTCTATAAATATTCATTAGAAAGCTAAAACGATTTCCTACATCATAGTAGTTTTTCTATAATTTGTAGACATTAAATAAATTAAATTATTTATGACATCATGATGATGCAGCGATGACCTCATTATTTAATGATTTAAATAAAATGAGAAGATAATTCAAAATCCAAGGCTTACACTTGTCCAAAGCCTATTGGATGAGGGGATTTAGAAACCTTATCACCTTAGCCTCGAATTATATAAGTTTGGGACCTCTAGAATCTGAAAAGCATTGTGAAATAATGTAACATTTCAATCTTTCCAAAAGTGCCCCTCCCCTCCACTTATAAAAGGCCCCCACCTCTCCCACCTCATTTACACATTCAAGCCATTTTCCTCGGCCAACCTCTGCCAAAATACTCTTTCCACTTCACTCTCTTACTCCTAGAAGCCTCACTTTGGGCATAACTCTTCCCAAGGAAGCCTTTGGCTCAAATCAAAAAGAGTTACCCGATTTTGAGGTAATGTCTTCTCTAATGTTGTTTTGTTTTATTTATCTTCTCCAACCCCCTAAAATCAGTTTATTCATTTTTTTTGTAACAACAACAGTATCCTAAATATACTAGGATGTTGTTATAAGAAGGATTCTAGCTACACTTACACACACCTACATCTAATGGTTAAAGAACATACGGTTTCTGTGGATGGAGAATTTCTGCCTCACGAAACGATGATTGTTCAACACTCATATAACACCTTCAAATGTGGCCATTAAGATGTCACTATTTTTATATATGATATATAATATGTTTATGTTTTACTTATGCTTCTGTATTTATCATTTATGGCATACTTTATGATTTCCATTATGGGTAAAACGCGATAATTTCATTTTAGGAAGTGCGGACTACCGCCCCCTCAAAGTGATTTGAATCGTTAATGTCATATGTGGGATGTATAAAGGATGGAGTAAATGGTATTATACACAATATTATACTGGAAGTATATTATACATTTATATCATTATGATTTCGTTCCATTAAATATGAAATTGAAATGAAAATAGCGTTCAGGCGTACGTTCGTCTTACTGTCTCCATGAACGGTGCATTTCATTTCTTACCTCTAAATATTACGTAATATTATAAATGAATGTATATACTGGATATATGAGATATATATGACATCCAAATCATGAATATAATTCTTGAGATAATGGATATTCTACCACATAAACAAGTTGTAATTATAAGAATTTTATTGTTGACTCAAGTACCAAAGATCGACAAAACGACCGTTATTAACATAAATAATTACATAATGTTCATATCATTGTAATAAGTGATATAAAAAGGGTAAATGGTTCTTAATAATGTATATATTAACTCTAGTTTATTATTCAGGAGGTTAAAGAACGGTTGAGTCAAGTCAGACACGAGGTAAGGGAATTTCTTAACCCAATTTCCATTCTTTGGGTTAATCTCCTACTTTCAAATTATGTCATGATATTATTATGTCTTATTTTGTATTTTTACTTTTTTATGTGTACCTATAGTGAATACACATAATAGATCTACTTTATTTTAAAAATGATCTTTTTAAGGAGTTCGTCTCAATCTCCTTTCATTGAGGCATATTTGGCATTATACACAACATTCTTTTATACGGTGTATAAACCCCTTTGACTTTTATGTTTATTCAAAAGGAATCTTTTTTATATGAAGCGTTTTACTAAACGACAAAAAGGGAATGTTTTTCTTTCCGTACTTATGCGGCGACAACGACTTCTCCACCGCCGTGACCATTATTTGAGTTTCGGCTTCCTCTACAAGCCATCATTTTTTTTAATGAAAAATAAATACAAAGTTTTAACTTTCTTTTATTTTGGTATTGAAAATGGATTTGAAGGAGTTTTTATTATATCAATGTGTTGTATTGATATCTTGTGATTGAAATGTGGAAATGTTATGTTTCCTTTATGCATGTTTTATGTGATACGATTATGTTATGGTTTATGATATGTTTAAACCTATTCATATGAGGAATGCATTGGACTTAATAAGTGACGGGTGGAGCCCGCTACAGCTCCTCGATGCATCGGCAGGTCTCATGAGACAAACTAGTGTCTTGGCACGAGGCCTTGACAAAATCTTATTTGTGGTCTTGGCACAAGGCCTTGACTACGTGGTTATGATAGTCTGGCATTATGCATTCCATCATTATGAAAGTGGTTATTGATATTGCCTGTGATTATTCGACCAGTAGAATATCCATGTGAATAAGTAAATGGCATTATCTCATTTTACTTTTGCCATATTATGTTTAAGTTCATGTTTAAAAGGCTTTTGTTTTAGTTATACATTGCCTTAAAAGTTAATGTTTATTTATGAAAGTTTCCGCAATATTGTTATCCTTACTGAGCATCTGAGCTCACCCCTTTCAATGTTTTAATATTTTCCAGGATGTGAAGAAGTATTTTATGAATGACCTGCGGGATAGTCAGAAGAGGATATGAGTGTGAACTATGAAGACATTGTTATTAGTTTTTCACTTTATGTTGTAATGTAACACTTATGAATGTATCTAGTGTTTCCAAGGCCACTAAACTAATCGGTCATTCGAGACTTGATCTTTTGTGATCATGCCAATGTTACGAAGTAATGCACCGACTCTGGGTAGCTGGGGTTGGGGCGTTACAGTTGGTATCAGAGGTAGTTTAGTACTAACCTTGGAAGCTAGATTTAGATAAACTCTGATTAGAGCACATAGCCCAAAGATAGACTTTGAGGATTAGTATAGAAGAACTTCCTAGAATTTTGGTATTGTAGAGATGTTGTGAGTTTCCAAGCAATACATCCCTGTCTGGATACGAGCAGGTAGAGGCGGCTCTGGCACAGATGTACCTAGGGGTAAAACCCGAAAACACCGCTTTGAGCTAGACTCGAACGGGAACTGGTGCATGACAACGGGCCTTGATGCACTCATGGTTACGACACTCCCGGGGGATATGCTTAGGATAATTCTCATTTTCTTTACAAACCACTATGAAGGGTTATGAGTATATACTTTACCAATGAAAACATTTCTTTTTATGATTATGGATTATATCCATAAATAGTTCAATTTATGTAAAATGTTTTACAAATATGGAATTATGTATTTTAATTCATAAACTAATCTTGTTTATGCCATTGTTTAGAAATGGCGCCTAGTGGAAGGAATGGAAACCGTATCAATGCACGCACTCTGTGTAGGGATTTCCCTCCTTCTCAAGATAATTATTGTGGATCTGGAGATACAACTGGTGCTGATCAACTTATTACCATACTAGGACAACTCACTCAGGTTATGAATAATAACCTTACTCGTATGGAGCACCCTGATCCGCAACGTTGAGGATCAATGCTAGACCGCTTCATGAGGCAACAACCACCAACCTTCAATGGGAGTACAAATCCTATAGTAGCTGAGCAATGGATAAATTCCTTAGAGAAAATATTCCATGCCTTGGGGAGTAGTGAAATGGAGAAAGTTGTCATGGCAGTTTACCGCCTCACTGGAGATGCCGATCAGTGGTGGTCGCTGATTCAAAACACAAAGGAAGATGATGACGTATCAAATATGGAATGGAGGGAGTTAAAAGATCTTTTCTTAGAAAAATACTTTCCTCATGACCATCGAGAAGATATGGAAATGCAATTTCTGAGTCTGAGGCAGAAGGAGGATGAGAATGTCGCAAAGTATGAGGCTAATTTTACAAGGTTAGCGAGGCATCCTGCCGATTATATACGCAACCCAAGGAGTAAGATTGATCGTTTCTTTGATGGGTTAAAACCATTTCTCCGTCGAGATTTAGTATCACAATCTTTCTCAACATACGAAGATATTGTCTCGTGTGCTATCATGACAGAAAAGGAATTCTCTAAGACTTATGACAACAATGTAAAGCAAGAGAAGAAGAGAACGGGGGAACAAGAGCCAGATAAAGGGAAAAAGGGAAAGAAGGATTTTCCATTATGTGATAATTGTGGGAAGAATCACCCTGGTACATGCCTAAAAGGAATGGGAGTTTGTTATAAATGTGGAGAAAAGGGTCACCAGGCTCGTGATTGCAAGGGAAAGAAAGAGGCTGTCAAAGTTGAATGCTACAATTGTAGAGAAATGGGTCATTATGCAAATGAATGTCCTAAGCGTCAGGGAAAGTTACCTCAGAAAAGGCCAAGGGATCAAGGCCAATCTTATGCTGTGACTACAGTTGAAGTGGAATAATTAATGTATTGGTGCTTTTGGACTCATGGATTATATTCTGGTTATTAGAATAATGTGATATATATACAAGGATTGTACTGTAGTAATTGTTGATTTCAGTAAGGTTTTAATATGATTAAGGTAATCATATTTTTAGTATGTGACAATAAGAAGAACTTTTCTTTGTTTGGGGAATCTGATGTTACAATTGATTTTGGAATTAAGAGACCTTTTAGAGAAAGTCTGGACAGAGGTATTTTGGATAACTATAAAGGTTGGAGTGGATTAAGTTGATCTTTGGATAGTATTGTTTAAGGTTAAATCATTTCTGAATATTATTTTTGGAATAGTATAGTACTATATTTTTAGGAAAAGGACAACCTGTAGGGTGGGGCATAACCCGTCGCGTTGGACAAAGCTGCAGGAATCGAACCCACAACCATAGTAAGACAGGCCTTTATTTTCTACCACTAGCCTACAGGAAGTCCCTGGTTATTAGAAAATAATTTTACTAATCTAAATTGTATGTGTTAACATTTGGAACCTTATATAATTAGGAAAAGTATAATATTTTTGGGTTCTATTATCTTTTTGAGTGAAAGGTGAGTTGAAGGTTGAAACTCTAATTGTCAGGAATAAATATATATATATACCTATCTGTTATTCAATGAATAAATTAATTCATAAACTTTATTTAAGGGATATTAAAACAAAAAAATGTGTTATCCTAATACCTTATGTCTTGTTGAACTGATTGAAGGCTTTAAGGCCCTCAATTTGACAGTTGATTGTGATTGAGGACCTCAATCACACCCTACGAATATTTACATTTTTCCTCCAATTATATGTCTCTAATTTCCACCAATGTTCTCCTAATCAAGATCATAATTGGGTGGTGACTTTTTCATTTCCCTTTCCCTCTTATTAAGGCTAAATTTTATTAACCTTATTTCCGATGTGGGTTTTCCACAAAGGTATTTTCTATTTTCAACCTTTTATTTTCGAAGAAAAATATCAAATTGCGAGGACGCAATTTATTGAAGGAGGGGAGAATGTAACACCATGAGCTTCCACGATATGCCTCTCTTTCAATAATGCAATAGCTTGCATTGTACGCAAGTTCGAGTTCTAAAACACCACGACTAATCGAAGTAGCCGTTATGAATAGTAATAACCACTTTTTAAAATTATAGAAATTTTATATTTCAAAATGGACTTCATTTTTGTATTCCTAATATTGAAATGAGCCTATGTTGAATTTTTTGTAATTTTCTGAGAACTTCAAAATTTTTATGAATAGTGAAAAATACTTAAAACAACTTTTTTAATCAAAATAATTTATAGTGATAAATTATTCTATTGAGTGGTTTTAGAGTATAATTAGAATATATTTTTACCATTTTATCCAATGGTGGTCATTAGAATTAATTTAACATTGAAATTGGACATAAACAATTCCCAATCTTTTGATATAAATTGTTTCTTAAAAACACGCTATTTGTTGTGACAGCGGGAATTAATTATAAAATTAATTAATGAAACTTATATGTTTGGAATTTTGTAAAATAGACATCATTTTTGAATTCGGAATATCAATTATAGCTTAGGGTGAAATTTTGGCATTGTTCTGAAAAACTTCAATTTTTGATGAATAGTGAAACCACTAAGTGGTAGTTAAATAACTGATTTTTCGTTTAAATGAAATATTACCACTTCTGTGATTTGATTTTCAAAAATCCGACATACATGGTTGTCATTAAGAAGTAAAATGTGGTTCAATGAGATTAAAATAATTTTTTGGTGAATAGTAACTTTTAAGTTCTTAATCGCGATTAGAGGTAATTAGTGTAGTTTAAGGTACAAATAATGTTATAATAATATGAGATGAGAATGACACTTGTACTACTCCTATTGGATGGGTCATGGCCGACCAAGAAAACCCATGGGTCAACTTGGGGACCCCATGGAGCCACTTTAGTTGGAAAATGACATTAATATATATTTATTTAATGTTAAAATTAAATTGACACAAACATGAGTTGTTTTACTAAAACATTTTTTATGTGGGGTTACACAAGTCCAAAGTTTGTCTATAAATATTAATTAGAAAGCTAAAGAGATTTCCTACATCATAGTATTTTTTCTATAATTTTTAGAAAATAAATAAATTAAATTATTTATGACATCATGATGATGCAACGATGACCTCATTATTTAATGATTTAAATAAAATTAGAAGATAATGCAAAATCCAAGGCTTAAACTTGTCCAAAGCCTATTGGATGAGGTGATTTAGAAACCTTATCACCTTAGCCTCGAATTATATAAGTGTGGGACCTTTATAATCCGAAAAGCATTGTGAAATAATGTAACATTTCAATCTTTCCAAAAGTCCCCCTCCCCTCCACTTATAAAAGGCCCACACCTCTCCCACCTCATTTACACTTTCAAGCCATTTGGCTCGGCCAAACTCTGCCAAACTACTCTCTCCACTTCCCTCTCTTACTCCTAGAAGCCTCACTTTGGGCAGAACTCTTCCCAAGGAAGCCTTTGGCTCAAATCAAAAAAAGTTACCCGATTTTGAGGTAATGTCTTCTCTAATGTTGTTTTGTTTTATTTATCTTCTCCAACCCCCTAAAATCTTTTTATTCATTTCTTTTGTAACAACACCAGTATCCTCAATATACTAGGATGTTGTTATAAGAAGGATTCAAGCTACACTTACACACACCTACATCTAATGGTTAAAGAACATACGGTTTCTGTGGATGGAGAATTTCTGCCTCACGAAACGATGATTGTTCAACACTCATATAACACCTTCAAAGGTGGCCATTAAGATGTCACTATTTTTATATATGATATATAATATGTTTATGTTTTACTTATGCTTCTGTATTTCTCATTTATGGCATAATTTATGATTTCCATTATGGGTAAAACGCGATAATTTCATTTTAGGAAGTGCGGACTACCGCCCCCTCAAAGTGATTTGAATCGTTAATGCCATATGTGGGATGTATAAAGTATGGAGTAAATGGTATTATACACAATATTATACTGGAATTATATTATACATTTATATCATTATGATTTCGTTCCATTAAATATGAAATTGAAATGAAAGTAGCCTTCAGGCGTACGTTCGGCTTACCGTCTCCATGAACGGTGCATTTCATTTCTTACCTCTAAATGTTACGTAATATTATAAATGAATGTATATACTGGATATATGAGATATATATGACATCCAAATCATGAATATAATTCTGGAGATAATGGATATTCTACCACATAAACAAGTTGTAATTATAAGAATTTTATTGTTGACTCAAGTACCAAAGATCGACAAAACGACCGTTATTAACATAAATAATTACATAATGTTCATATCATTGTAATAAGTGATATAAAAAGGATAAATGGTTCTTAATAAGGTATATATTAACTCTAGTTTATTATTCAGGAGGTTAAAGAACGGTTGAGTCAAGTCAGACATGAGGTAAGGGAATTTCTTAACCCAATTTCCATTCTTTGGGTTAATCTCCTACTTTCAAATTATGTCATGATATTATTATGTCTTATTTTGTATTTTTACTTTTTTATGTGTACCTATAGTGAATACACATAATAGATCTACTTTATTTTAAAAATTATCTTTTTAAGGAGTTCGTCTCAATCTCCTTTCATTGAGGCATATTTGGCATTATACACAACTTTCTTTTATACGGTGTATAAACCCCTTTGACTTTTATGTTTATTCAAAAGGAATCTTTTTTATATGAAGCGTTTTACTAAAAGACAAAAAGGGAATGTTTTTCTTTCTGTACTTATGCGGTGACAACGACTTCTCCGCCGCCGTGACCATTATTTGAGTTTCGGCTTCCTCTACAAGCCATCATTTTTTTTAATGAAAAATAAATACAAAGTTTTAACTTTCTTTTATTTTGGTATTGAAAATGGTTTTGAAAGAGTTTTTATTATATCAATGTGTTGTATTGATATCATGTGATTGAAATGTGGAAATGTTATGTTTCCTTTATGCATGTTTTATGTGATACGATTATGTTATGGTTTATGATATTTTTAAACCTATTCATATGAGGAATGCATTGGACTTAATAAGTGACGGGTGGAGCCCGCTACAGCTCCTCGATGCATCGGCAGGTCTCATGAGACAAACTAGTGTCTTGGCACGAGGCCTTGACAAAATCTTATTTGTGGTCTTGGCACGAGGCCTTGACTACGTGGTTATGATAGTCTGGCATTATGCATTTCATCATTATGAAAGCGGTTATTGATTTTTCATGTGATTATTCGACCATTAGAATATCCATGTGAATAATTAAATGGCATTATCTCATTTTACTTTTGCCATATTATATTGAAGTTCATGTTTAAAAGGCTTTTGTTTTAGTTATACATTGCCTTAAAAGTTAATGTTTATTTATGAAAGCTTCCGCAATATTTTTATCCTTACTGAGCATCTGAGCTCACCCCTTTCAATGTTTTAATATTTTCCAGGATGTGAAGAAGTATTTTATGAATGACCTGCAGGGATAGTCAGAAGAGGATATGAGTGTGAACTATGAAGACTTTGTTATTAGTTTTTCACTTTATGTTGTAATGTAACACTTATGAATGTATCTAGTGTTTCCAAGGCTACTAAACAAATCGCTCTTTCGAGACTTGATCTTTTTTGATCATGCCAATGTTACGAAGTAATGCACCGACTCTGGGTAGCTGGGGTCGAGGCGTTACATATATTGATAAGTATAATTTATTTAAATATATGATATGAAATTAATTAATTATTCCTTCATTTTTCTATCTAACTAATGTTCTATGGATTTGTTTTAATGATAAAAAATTATAGTTTTACAAAAATCAGTAAGTTTCAATATTCCCTAAAAATATATATCTTTTTAGAAAATTCCCAAAAAAATCACCATATGGTTATTTTTATATGGGGATTTAAGAAATTATTTTATTTTTATTAAATAATTTTTCCTAAATTATAATAATTTTATAATAATTTCTATTTTCACATAAATCAACAGAATTTTTTTAATGAAAATGTATACGTGATGTGTAAAATGAATTTATGGGAAATTGAGTGCTTAATTGTTATTGATTAATCAATAAATTTTATGTGATTAGTATCGGTATATATATTTCATAATTATGTTAATATTACTCCTACACACTAATTTATTATTTCTCTTATAACTATTATAAAATAATAACATGTCATGGTTTCATAATGTTCATTGTCTACTCTCGTATATGTCATAAAACATTATTTTCTACTAAAATATCTTGGATTTCATTTTCCCACCACCTTTAAAAAATATCATCTTTATAATTGGAAATTTGGATACAATATAATTAGTTTTAAATTTTAAAATACTTTTTCAAAAAATCACATCGTAGAAATTTTTAACAAAAAATCATCTTTAATATAAAGAAATGTAAATACGTTATTCAACTAGAAAATACATAATTGGGTTTAAAATTATGATATCATTACTGGGAAGTGTAAATACCGATATGAAGGAAAATGGTATTGTCTATATAACGGTGAAGAGTGCTAAAAGACATTGATCCAAATATGTTGAATGATTATTTTAATGTAAATAACCACACAACCATAAAATAATGATATTTATAAAATTAAATCAATTAGTAATAAATGAAGTAAATAAGATAAATGATTTCTTTCAAGATAATTTTTCTCGAGGTATAAGAATTAATTCTTCATATAGAGGAATAATAATAAAAAGTATACGCAATTTTCATATATATTTTCATCGCAAACTCATATTTTTCACCAAATTATAAGTATTCATGATGATTTTTTATACCTGAATAACTACAATGAAATTCAAATTTTTTACATCATAAAAAAATAAGATAAAAAAATTCCTCCTATCATTAGATATTTACTATATCTAGTTAATATATGTTACGATAATATCCATAATGTATAAACCTTCATATGAATAAATAATAAATTTAACAAAAAAAGTTCTACAATAGATTCAAGGGTTCAATTTTAATATTTTCATAAATAATAAATCAAAATCCATAATTACCTCAATAGCCTCAACATTAATAAATGTTTTAACATCGAAAGTTATATCATAAAATTATTATTAAATTACTAAAAATTATTTTATATTCTTCCAAAATAATCATTTAATTTAAAAACATGATATATCTAAGGATTACATGAACCCTAAATACATATATTTTATACACAATATATCTTCAATGGCTATAAAATATAATCATTTATATCCTCTAATGGTGTTCCTATTATTTAAAAAATATAATTAAACTAAAAATATAAATAAATTAGGATATTAGTAAATATAATTTAAAATATTCACGGACCAATAATTATCATTAAGAATAAATAAAACCTCATGATATACCATCTATGATATCCCCATTCTTGTACTCCAAAATATAGTACCAAAAAAATATATAAATTTATATTCTTGATATGGATAAATTTACACAATTTTATCGATATAAATAATGTAATTTCAAAATTATATATTATATTACTTATATACAATATGATAATTTTTGTTTGGACTACTAATAAATTGGGTTTAACTCATCCTTTAATGTGCCCATTTTCATGTTATAAATTATCCTAATATACCATAATAATCATAATTAAGAATAATTAATCAAAATATCACATAAAGTTATTCTAGCATAAAACGTGTCTATATAATAAATCATTTAACATCATTCATCATAACATGGGGAATATGTAACATAATAAGGGGTTTTTAACATTCATAGTAAGGGTAATCATAGTCATTTACAATTGAATGTCTTGATTGGACATTATATGATGGTAAGTGTATGATAAAATAATCAAAGTTCATGAGTATAATAAATGAAAATTCATCCCCTTAAATTCCTAGAATCTAAACCATGAAACATGGAATAAAGTTTTACATATGAATGGTTTCATATAAATAAAAAATGATGAGACATGTAAAAATAATATATGAAAAAATTATAGATGAGAAATCGACCCAAGAAAAAAAAATTAAATATTTTAAACTTGATTCCTGATCCTTATAAAACATTTAAAATCTCTATAATTGGTGGAATAATATAACTGGTAAATTCCAATAATCACATAGGAGAGTAATATAGCTGGTTAACTCTATCTCTTTATCCCCCACATGGTATTACAATAATAATATCACCCATAATCATTATATAAATCATGAATACAAATAATTATAAATAATATGAACGAACCATAAAATAATCATAACAAATGAAATTCTTGATTTTTTAATAAAAAAATATCCAGTTTTCTTTCCATTCTTGATTTACCGGTAGAAATTAACTGGATATGTGAAAATCTCACTGAAACCATCAGAATGCATCATATGAAAATATTATTGTGGTGTCTACATTGACCAAAGAATTTATATATAGATTTTATATCTTATTATATGAATATTTATTAAATAACATTACCATAAACTCAATAATAAATTATGTATAGTGCCTTTGGAAACATAGACATTTAATCTACATGTTCGTAAGTAAAATAATTCATCACCCACTAATTACATTATAAAATTAACCCCAAATATATATATATATATCATACTCAATATATTAATTCATGAAATGTGTAATGGACACATAATAAAGGGTGAGTTCTAGTTCCTAATATGTTTAAAAATGTGAGATATCAATAATCAAAAATTCATTACATGAGCATCATAGAATGTCATCATGAAAATAACATCTGAAAACTATACCATACATATTACAGATAATATTCATAATTCATGTAATAAATTATTTTATTTTATAAGATAATGATCATAATTGAATGAATAAACATGATAAATGAGAGCATAAGACTAGAATAAAACATTGATTATTTTCATACTCATAATAATATAATATATTTTGTCAAGGATACTCACCAAGTCATTGATAAAATGTTTGGATTGATACTAACATATGTGTGACAAATTCTTGATTAGGATAACTTCATAATTACCATCTTTTAGTCCTTTGATAAAATCTCTTTTACCATTTTATCTCATACAACACTAATAACTACAAAAACCATTATAAAAATATATAATTAAGATCTTAATTGTCACATTATTAAAGTCAAACATATATGTTCCCCAATACCACAAAACATTAATGATATAATAACAAATAAAAAAATTCCTCACACTCTCACTATAGCATAACAAATATAAGTGTAAATGGTATCACAAAACAATCATCATAGAATAACATATTTAAAAGAAATGGGTTTTAAAAAATTTTCATCATTGAATAACACATTAAATAAAATGAGTTTCATAAATATCATTTCATCATAATAAAAAATCATCCATAGAACGAATATGTACAGAATCATTGGATCATATCACCATTTTGGAATTAATATGTAAAAGGTTTCATATCATTGATGAATACCAATAAAACTAAAATTTCATTAAAAATTCATGACAAAAACGCTTTTATATTTTCAAAATAACTACAAAAACATATAACTTTTTCTTAAATTAAACTTCTAAACATATATTAATATTTAGTTCACTGAATGATCACTATTTTTCGAGATAACATTAATATTGTATGAGAGCAAAAAAATATTAATACCGTATTATCAGTAAAAAGTGATAATTTACTCATTCCAAAAAATGAAAAGTAGAATATTCTTAAACCATTTTATAAAAATTGAAAAATAGTTGAAAATGAATTCACAAAATCATATAGAAAAAATAAAAATAATTAAAAACATTATAAAAAATATGGATACAGAAAAAAAATTATTTTTAATCAAGAAGATAAATATGGAATGTTTTCAATGAAAACATTATTTTTGACACTTTAGTATAGAATGTTGGGAATTTGAAATATTAAAATTTAATTTAAAGAAATAACATGGTAACATGAATTTTCAAGTTATTATGTAGAGGTAGTTCATAAAAAATAATTATTTAATACATAATTATATACAATCCTAGTAAAAAATTAGATTATATCCTAAAACCCATAGCTCTTTGGAATATTTTGAATCATAAACCTTATAAAATAAATAACAATATAAGGATATATTCATTGTAATAATGATCAAAATTATCATTATTGATGAAATTCATGGTTATAATATTTTCCACATAAAATAAAAAAAAATTATTATGGAATTTTCTTCACCAAAATAAAAGTGAGATGAGAATTCCTATTCCTGGGTATTAACAATATTCATACATGTTTGACCTCTTGTATAATAAAAATATTTATTTTAAATATATTAAGTAAAAATAAAAATATATATCATTTGATATATCATTTTAATATTACCTTTTTCAATAATTTAACTACAATTATATATTAAAATCATTGTTCCTTGTGATAGCATCTTTGTTGTTCTTGTATGTTCTTGTTTTGGAATTTTAGTCCATATATATTGTGTATTCTACCAATTACTCCGAAGTTGTAGTTATGACAAAAATATTATATAAATTTATTTTATGGATATTTAAATTCATACTTAAATGTTATGTGTAAAAAATTAATCACACCACTCATGGACATAACAAGCTATATGAATGTGAAAATGTTATTCATTTTTATTATAATGACTGAATGATATAAATGTAAATAATAATTAATATTTAGGAATAATTAATATATTATATTCATAAAAAATTTCCTTAGTTCCATAATTATTTCCATCCATGTTAAAATAAAATGAAAAAAAATCACATCACATTATGGAGGTAGTAGTACAAATGTATACAAGAGAGAAATTATCATTTTCCAATATATTTCAAGGTTAAATGGTTTATGTGATATTATATTACCATTATTATTATTTAATAAAAATATCATATAAATATACAAAATCAATCATTTTATTATTCCATAATATGTCGTAATAGAAAATGAATTACAATGGTTCACAAGGTGGTAGTCCACTGTAAAAACGGTCTATATTTTCAATTCCTAGTTGATATAAGAGAGAATGAATATAGGTTATTCTGTAAACATAATAACATTGAAATATGAATTATAATTTTTTTTGTTATATTGAATTTCTAGATTCACAATTTCTGGTGGTAAGTGAAGAAGATGAAATGTATAGAGTAGTTATCACAATTACCATTACTTAGAAAAATTTTCTTTTAATTCCGTATTATGAACAAAATGGTAAGTCATTGGTAATAAATAAAGATATATAATTTTTATTTTCATTTTTGGGATATAACTTGGTCGGGTTTGGTAATGATATTAGATTAGGAGATGTGAAGATGTTAGGCAAGGAGGTCCCATTTTATAATTGAGGAGTAGTAGAAGTTAAGTAAATACCCAAAACTATAAAATAATTTTATGTCACTCCCTAACCCATGTGGCTTGTGATTTTATAAATAACGTATTCAATGGATGTTATGTTTGAGAAAGCATAAAAAATAAACATTTTTAGACATTTTATTCCCTTATACTTTATGTTTACATATATTTACCGTTTTATCATTCACCGTAATAAGTTTATTATTATTTATTTACCTATGAAATTTATAGATTAGGGATAAATATAAATTTATCATTTTAACGTAAATTGGGAAAAAAAATAAAATTTTGATATGAAATTAATCAATTAAAAATTGACGGTCATGGGAAATTAATTTTGACACGAGCACATGAAAAATTTAATGACACCATATTATCAAAAAATATAGTAAATTAATATTTCACCCGAAGCCATTTATAAATATCATTACAATAATTAAATAATAATTAAACATAAAATAAAATTTCAATGATCATAATGTCTTCTTTCTTGGGAGACTAGGTACATAAAACTAAAAACGTTGGACTTAATAAAACATTTCTGTATTTATCATCCATTAAGAACTCTTAAATTATTTTGATCAATTCTAACAGTATAATATAACCTGGGGATAACATGAATCATGGGATGAGCTATTCCTCCCATTAAGTGAATAAAAATAAAACTAATGTTTATCACAAATGTTTGAGGGAATAACCCAATGATATAAAAATTCCTGGAATAAAAGAAATAATAAAAAATTGGACAATGGATGTAACATCCCAGGTAAATAATGAATAATAAATTTTCATATTTATTAATATTTTCAAATTAAATATTAATTTTACTTTAAAGGGGTTTCTATGTTCGATAGCGTACTCGATACGCAACAATGAGTTTCTTTGAAAACTTACGTTGCACAATAGTAATATAATATTATTATTTTAAATGGTAGTTAACACGTAGACGTTGTATTGGCGGGAATGAATATAAATAACTAAAATATTATTATATATTTTTTCTAAATATTTTTACATTTGTCCAATAAAATATAAAGCGTTAAAATAAGAAAAGAATTCAATTTTAGGCATATATAATCTAACATTCACAAAAGGTCGACTTATCGCCTTTTGATGGAGAACCGTCCATAAATATAGTTTTGCTCACACTTATACATTCTATTGGACCAAATAAAATTCTTTTTTAGAATCGGGACATCAATATTTACATTGTGTCATTTTTTGGTATTTTTCCGATAAAGATCAATTTTTATGAATAGTGAAAAATGTTTTATTTAAATTCAAAACCTTTTTTTAATCTAATTTATTAATATGATTAGATTATATTTTGAAGTGGTTTTAAAGTGAATTAGAATATATTTTTTCCATTTAATCCAATTGTGGTCATTATAATTAATTTCACTTTGAAATCGGACTTAAACTAGTGTCAATCTTTTGAAACATTTTGTTTCATAAATACACTCTATTTGAATAGTAACTTTTAGTTTTTAATCGCGATTAGAGGTAATTAGTGTAATTTAAGATAAAAATAATGTTTTAATAATATTAAATGAACTTGACACATGTCCTACTCTTATTTTATGTGTCATGGGTGACCAATACAATCCATGGGTCAACATGGGGACCCCATGGAGCCACTTTGTTGGGAAAATTACATTAATAACTTTTTATTTAAAGTTAAAATAAAAATGTCACAAACATGATTTGTTTTACTAAAAAATTTTAAATGGGGTTACTAAAGTTATATTTTTTACTATAAAAATTATTTATAAAGCTAAAAATATTTCCTACATCATGAGATTTTTATTGATAAATTTTAGACATTATGTAAATTAAATTATTTATGACACCATGATGATGCAGCGATTAGCTCATTATTTGACGATTTAAATAAAATGAAAAGATAATGTAAAATCTAAGACCTACACTTGTCAAAAACCTATTGGATTGATATATATATAGAACCTTTGTCACCTTATCCTAGAATTATATCAATATGGGACCTTTTAAATCTGAAACTCATTCTAAAATAAAGTAACATTTCCTTACTTTCCAAGAGTGCCCCTCCTCTCCTCTTATAAAAGGCCCCCACCTCTAACACCCTACCCACACCTCTCAAGAATTTGGATTGGAAAAACACTTCCCATTTTGTCTCTCTAAATACCACTATTACCCCTAGAAGCCTCACTTTGGGCAGAAGTCTTCCCAAGGAAGCCTTTGAACTCAAATCAAATAGAGTTACCCGATTTTAAGGTAATGTCTTCACTTGTGTTCTTTTGTTTTATTTTTCTTCTCCAACCCCCTAAAATCATTATATTCATTTCTTTTGTAACAACACCAGTATCCTCAATATACTACGATGTTGTTATATTATGGAATCGAGCTACACTTACACACACCTTCATCTAATGGTTCAAGAACGTACTGTTTCTGTGGATGGCGAATTTCTGCCTCACAAAATGATGATTGTTCAACACTCATATAACACCTTAAAAGGTGTCCATTAAGATGACACTATAGTTATATATGATATATATTATGTTTATGTTTTACTTAAGATTTTTTATTTTTCATTTGTGGCATACCTTTATGGTTTCCATTGTGGGTAAACACGATAATTTCATTTTAGGAAGTGCAGACTTCTGCTCCCTCAAAGTGATTTGATTCGTTAATGCCATACATGGGATGATTAATGGATGGATTTAATGATATTATATATGATATTATACTAGAATTATAATATACCTTTATATCATTATTATTTCTTTCCATTAAAGTATGAGATAGAAATGAAAGTAGCGTTCATGCGTACGTACGGCTTACAATCTTCATGAATGGTGCATCTCATTTATTATCCCCAAATGTAATATACTATTATAATTACATATATATAATTCATATATATGATGTACGATACATCTAAATTATTATTATAATTCTGGAATCAAAATATACATATCTCTCATTTTGTTTTAATTCCATTAATCTGACATTGAAATGAAAGTAGCATTCATGCGTACGTACGACTTACCATCTCCATGAACGGTGCATTTCATTTCTTACCTCTAAATGATTATGTAATATTATTAATACATGTATATGATGGATATATATGATATATATGATATCCAAGTAATGAATATCATTCTGGATATAATGAACATTTGACCACACGAACAACATGTAATTGTAAGAAGTCCACTTTCTACTTAACGACCATATATCGACAAAACAAACATTATTAACTTAAATGATTACATAATAATGAACTTGAAAAAGGTTCTTAAGAAAGTCAAATTTAACTCAAGTTTATTATTCAGGATGTTAATGAACGATCGAGTCAATTCAGTCTCGAGGTAAATAACTTTGTCTCCATCTCCTTTCATTGGGGCATATATTATTCTAATACAAGACTTTCTTTTATACAGTGTATAAACCCCTTTGACTTTTACATTTATACAAAAGGAATATTTTTCTACGAAGAATTTTACTAAATGAAAAAAAGGAATTTTTTTTTCACGTACACAGTGACAATGACCTTTTCCGCTGCCGTGAGTATTATTTAGTATTTGGATCCCTCAACAAGTTATAATGCTTTTAAAATGAAATAAATACCATATAATCATTTATGTATATTGGTATTGAATATGTTTTTTATAATGGATTTTTAATGTCAATATATTTAAGTTATATATTGTGATCAAATTATGGTAATGTTTTCTATCCATTATATTTGTTTTATGTCTTTTGATTTTATAATGGTACTTGGACATTTGACGGGTGGTTACATGATAAACCATATGAAGAGTGGTGCCGTGAATACTAGGATGGGTGGTTACGTTATAACCTCCAATGCATTGGGTACGGAAGTTAGCCGTATGGATATTCCATTAAGTGATATATGTGGAAGTCAACTGTATTATCAATCCATGTAAGTATGTTTATGTCCCAAGATACCTTTATATGTTATGTGATAATTATATGGGTTTTATGGTAATCTTCTGGTTACAAAAGGTTTAGTAAGGATATTTTATTCAGTGAAGAGTTTTTAATACTTCATAAAGGTGAAGGTATTACTTTGATAAAGTATACATGGTTTACTTTATGTATGAAAAACTAACTATTTTCATTCTTTGTGTATCCCTTACTGATCTTTTTATACTCACCCCATGTTTTTTTGAGATGTTTTTCATAGGACTTAATGTGGAATAGGGTCAAGGATGGGATCATGGGAAAGTCATGCTATCTAAAACATGGAACATGACATGATTCTTTTTAAGAGTTTTTTATTTTATTGAAACTTAGTAGAAGTTTATACTTTGTAATATTTTGAGATGTAATAGTTATGTCCTAATTCTCTAAAACTCTAAACATGAAAATAACTTCAATGTGAATTATTAATTAATTCAATATTAAGTAAGGTTTACAGCCGAGGCCTTATAGTTGTTATCAGAGGTTGGTTTAGACATCTTTTAAAGTTAGAAAATTGTAAAATTATAAATTAATTTATGGTATGATTGAAATGATATAGCATTTAAAGATTACCATGTTGCTTATCCTAAGATATTTCTAGGTAAAGAATAGTTTTTCTTATAGGAAATAGAAAATAATTTCTGGGAAGGCATACAGTGGGAAATGACCTTTCAAATCACTATCCTAAGATGGTCAGAATCATAACTAAACAGTTTTTTGCAGTGATGGATCAGTTAACTAAGGTGAAAAATGATGGTTGTGTTTATTGATGATATTTTGGTATTTTCAAAAAGTAAATAAGAGCATGAAATTAATTTAAGGGGTTTTTTCATACCTTAAAGGAAATGAAACTGTATGGAAAATTTAGAAAGTGTGAGTTTTGGTTAAAACAAATTTCTTTCCTTGGTCACATTGTTTCAAAAAATGGAATAACTGTTGATCCTTCTAAAACAAAAGTTGTTGAAGAATATCCAAGACCCACAAATGTAACTGAGATCCATAGTTTTCTTGGTTTGGCAAGTTACTACCGAAGGATTGTTGAAAATTTTTCACAGTTATCTAGTCCAATGACTATGCTAACTCGGAAGGGTGTTAAGTTTATCTGGAAAAAATAATGTGATGATTGTTTTCATGAGTTGAAAAAAAGGTTGGTGAATGCTCCAGTTTTGGAACTTCCTTCCAGGAATGGTGTGTTTGTTATCTATAGTGATGCTTCATTGAAGGGACATGGTTTGTCATTATACAGAATGATCGGGTAATTGCTTATGCTAAACGTCAGTTGAAAATTCATGAGGTAAATTACCCTACACATGATTTGGAATTAGCTGCTGTTGTTTTTTCTCTAAAAATATGGAGGCATCATTTTTATGGAGTAATGTGTGAAATATATACTGATCATAAATGTTTAATGTATATATTCACTCAGAAATAATTTAACATGAGATAGAGGAGATGGCTAGAATTAATCAAGGTTTATGATTTTACAATTCATTACCATCCGGGAAAAGAAAATAATGTGGCTGATGCTTTGAGTAGAAAAAGTAATTCTTCATTAACCAAGCTACGTTTGGAATGAGATCCTTTGGTTTTTGATTTGATGAACTTTGGAATGGAAGTTGTTTGTGTAGGAAGTTCTTCTGTTTTGTTTTAGGTATCAGTGAAATCTTCTCTATCAGACAGAATTAAGCAAGCACAGAAGAAAGACAGTGAGTTGTAGAAAAAGGTAATGTTGGTTCAGAAGGGTATGTTTCCTGAGTTTAACATTGATAATGATTGTGTATTGAGGTTTGGGATGAGATTATGTGTGCCTTGTGATTCCCAGTTGAAGAAGGAGTTGTTATGTGAGGCCCATAGTTCCCCGTTTTCAGTTCATCTTGGCAGTACTAATATGTATAGAGATTTGCGGGAGTATTACTGGTGGGATGGAATAAAAAGAGATATTGTTGATTTTACTATGATGTGTTTGACTTGTCAGCAGGTTAAAGCAGAGTGACAGTTACCGAAAGGGATGCTTCAGCCTTTACCAGTGACAGAGTGGAAATAGTAAAATATATCCATGGACATTATTGTGGGATTACTAAAGACATCTCAAGGTAATAATGCAATCTGGGTTATTGTTGATTCCTTGACTAAATATTCTCATTTCCATCCTTTTTGAGATACTTTCTATCTAGATCATCTTTCTCAATTTTATCTTAAAGATATAGTCAGTTTGAATGGAGTTCCCCTATCCATTATATCTGATCATAATCCCAGGTTTACTTATAACTTTTGGAAAGGCCTTCAGAAGTCGTTTGGTACTAAATTTAATTTTAGTATACCTTTTCATCCTCAATAAGATGGGATGTTAAAACGAACAATTCAGACCTTGGAGGATATTATACATTCTTGTTCGATGGATTATCTGGGAAGTTGGGACCAAAATCTTTCTTTGGTTTAGTTTTCATATAATAACAGTTTTCATTCTAGTATACAGATGGCTCCGTTTTAAGCATTATATGGTAAATGGTGTCGAACTCCATCTTTTTGGGATGAAGTGGGTGAAAGGAAGCTGATGGGACCAGAATTGGTAGATGAGAAGGCAGAAAAGTTCAGTTGATTCAAAAACACATGAAAATAGCTCAGAGCAGACAAAAACATTATGCAGATAATTTGAGGATGTATCTATCTTTTGAGGTAGGTGATCATGTTTTTCTCAAAGTTTCACCATGGAAAAGTGTGATGCGATTTGGTAAGAAAGGAAAGCTGATTCCAAGGTTCATTGGACCATATGAAATTATAGAGAGAGTTGGATCAGTTGCTTACTGAGTGGATTTACCTCCGATTTTATCTCAGGTACACAATGTTTTTCATGTTTCATTATTGAGAAAGTGTATGCCAGATCCATCTCATGTTTTGAACCCAGAGGTAGTTCAGTTGGAAGAGAATATCTCTTATAAAGAAAAACCAGTCCAGATTTTTGACTGAAGAGAGCAAGTGTTGCGAAATAAGGTAATTCAACAGGTAAAGGTTTTGTGGAAAAACCATATGGTTGAAGAGGCAACTTGGGAATCTGAAAATGATATGAGGGATAAATACCCCCACTTATTATGATAAGAGAATAAAATTGCGAGGACGTAATTTCCAATAGTGGGGAAGGATGTAACATCACAGGTAAATAAAGAATAATACATTTTCATATTTATTAATATTTGCTAATTAAATATTAATTTTACTCTAAAGGGGTTGCTATGTTCGATAGCATACTCGATACGCAACAATGAGTTTTTTGAAAACTTACATTGCACACTAGTAATATAATATTATTATTTTTAATAGTAGTTAAAACATAGATGTTGTATTGGCGGGAATGAATATAAATAACTACAATATGATTATATATGTTTTTTAAATGTTTTTACATTTGACCAATAAATGATAATGGTTTAAAATAATAAAGGAATTAAATTTTAGGCATATAAACTCTAACATTCACAAAAGGTCGACTTATCGCCTTTTGATGGAGAACCGTCGATAAATATAGTTTTTTTTCACTCCTATACTTTCTATTGGACCAAATAAAATTCTTCTTTAGAATCGGGACATCAAAATATACTTTGTATAAATTTTTTGTATTTTCTGATAAAGATCATTTTTTATGAATAGTGACAAATGTTGTATTTTAATTCAAAACCTCTTTTTAATCTAATTTATTAATATGATTATATTATCTTTTGAAGTTGTTTTAAAGTTAAATTAGAATATATTTTTACCATTTAATCCAATGGTGGTCGTTGTAATAAATTTCACTTTGAAATCGGACTTCAACTAGTGTCAATCTTTTAATACATTTTGATTCATAAAAACACGCTATTTGATCTGACATCGGGAATTAATTATTAAATTAATTAATGCAACTTATATGTTTTCAATTTTTTAAAATAGACATCTTTTTTTAATTCTAAATATCAAATATATATGAGGGTGATGTTTTGGTATTTTTTTGAAAAACGACAATTTTTTATGAATAGTGAAACCACTAAGTGGTACTTAAAAAACTGATATTTCATTTAAATGAAATTTTACCACAACTGTATTTTTAATTTCAATAATCCGACAGACATGGTTGTCATTAAGAAGTAATATTTCGTTCAATGGGATTAAAATAATTTTTTATGTGAATAGTAACTTTTAAGTTTTTAATCGTGATTAGAGGTAATTAGTGTAATTTAAGATAAAAATAATGTTTTAATAATATTAAATGAACTTGACACATGTCATACCATTATTTTATGTGTCATGTCCGACGAAGACAATCCATGGGTCAACTTGGGGTCCCCTTGGAGCCACTTTGGTGGGAAAATGACATTAATAACTTTTTATTTAAAGTTCAAATAAAAATTTCACAAACATGAGTTTTTTTACTATAAAAAATTTAAATGGGGTTATACAAGATATATTTTTGACTATAAATATTCATTATAAAGTTAAAAAAATTTCATACATCATGAGATATTTATTATATTTTTGAGACATTAAATAAATTAAATTATTTATGACACCATGATGATGCAGCGATTACCTCATTATTTAATGATTTAAATAAAATGAAACGATAATGTAAACTCTAGGACATAAACCAATAAAAAACCTATTTTTTTGGTATATTTAAAACCCTTACCACCTTATCCTAGAATTATATCAATGTGGGACCTTTTAAATCCGAAAATCATTCTAAAATAAATTATCATTTCCTTACTTTCCAAGAGTGCCCCTCCTCTCCTCTTATAAAAGTCCCCCCACATCTACCACCATACCAACACCTCTCAAGCCTTTGGCTTGGCCAAACCCTGCCAATTTTGCCTCTCCACATCGCTCTCATACTACTAGAAGCCTCACATTGGGCAGAAGTCTTCCCAAGGAAGGCTTTGAGCTCAAATCAATGAGAGTTACCCGATATTAAGGTAATGTCTTGACTTGTGTTCTTTTGTTTTATTTTTCTTCTACAACCCCCTAAACTCTTTATATTCATTTCTTTTGTAACAACACCAGTATAATCAATATACTAGGATGTTTTTATAAGAGGTAATCTAGCTACACTTACACACACCTTCATCTAATGGTTAAAGAACATATTGTTTCTGTGGATGGCCAATTTATGCCTCACGAAACGATTATTGTTCAACACTCATATAACACCTTCAAAGGTGGCCATTAAGATGAAACTATATTTATATATGATATATATTATGTTTATGTTTTACTTTAGGTTCTTTATTTTTCATTTGTGGCATTCCTTTATGGTTTCCATTGTGGGTAAACACGATAATTTCATTTTAGGAAGTGCAGACTACCGCCCCCTCAAAGTGATTTGATTCATTAATGCCATACGTGGGATGTGTAAAGGATGGATTTAATGATATTATATATGATATTATACTTTAATTATAATATAACATTATATCATTATTATTTCTTTCCATTAAATTATGAGATAGAAATGAAAGTAGCATTAATGCGTACGTGCGACTTACAGTCTCAATGCACAGTTCATTTCATTTCTTATCCCCAAATGTAATGTACTATTATAAGTACATATATATATAATGGATATATATAATTTATGTTAACTCTAAATTATTATTATAATTATGGAATTAAAATATAAATATCTCTCATTTAGTTTTAATTCCATTAATATGACATAGAAATAAAAGTAGTGTTCATGCATACGTACGGCTTACAGTCTCCATGAACGTTGCATTTAATTTCTAACCTCTAAATGATTATGTAATATTATAAATACATGAATATGCTGGATATATAATATATATATAATATCCAAGTCATGAATATCATTTTGGATATAATGAACCTTTGACCACACGAACAACATGTAATTGTAAGAAGTCCACTTTCGACATAAGGACTAAATATCGACAAAACAAACATTATTAACTTAAATGGTTACATAATAATGAACATGAAAATGGTTCTTAAGAAAGTAGAAATTAAATAAATTTTATTATTCAGGACGTTAATGAATGATTGAGTCATGTCGGACCAGAGGTAAGGGACTTCGTCTCAATCTCCTTTCATTGGGGCATAAATTGTTCTAATACAAGACTTTCTTTTATAAGGTGTATAAACCACTTTGAATTTTTCTTTTATAAAAAAGGAATATTTTTCTATGAATAGTTTCACTAAATGACAAAAAGTAATGTTTTTTTAACGTACGCGGTGACAACAACCTTTTCCACCACCGCGAGTATTATTTGGTCTTTGGCTCCCTCAACAAGCCGTAATGTTTTTAAAATGATATAAATACCATATACTCTTTTATGTATTTTGGTATTGAAAATCGTTTTTATAATGGATTTTTTATGTCAATATATTTAAGTGAAATATTGTGATCAATGTGTGGAAATGTTTTCTTTCCATTATATTTGTTTTATGTCTTATGATTTTATAATGTTTCTTGGACATTTGATTGGTGGTTACGTGATAAACCATATGACGGGTGGTGCCGTGAATACCAGGATGGGTGGTTAGGTTATAACCTCCAATATATTAGGTATGGGAGTCGGCCGTAGGGCTATTCCATTATGTGAAATGTGTGGATGTCGACTGTATGGTTATTCCATTTATGTATGTTTATGTCCCAAGTTACCTTTATATGTTATGTGATCTTTATATGGGTTTTATGGTAATCTTTTGGTTACAAAAGGGTATGTAATGATATTTTATTCATTGAAGAGTTTTTACTACTTAATAAAGGTGAACTTATTAATTTGATAATGTATACATGGTTTACTTGTTGTTTGGAAAACTAAAAGTTTTCATTCTTTGTGTATCCCTTACTAAGCTTTTTATGCTCACCCCATGTTTTTTTGAAATGTTTTTCACATGACTTAATGTGGAATAGGGTCAAGGATGGGATCAAGGGAATGTCATGCTATTTAAAACATAGAACTAGACATGTTTATTTTTAAGATTTTTTTATTTTATGGAAACATAGAAGAAGTTTCTACATTGTAATCATTTGAGATGTAATAGTTATGTCCTAATTCTCTAAAACTCTAAACCTGAAAAGATCCTCAATGTGAATTATTCATTTAATTCAATATTAAGTAAGGTTTAAGGCCTAGGCATTATAAAGGATCTTATAATCATGGAATTATAATGATGTTGAAACATCATAAAAAACATTATTATTATCCACTACTTGTTGAACATAGTAGATCATGATTCCGAACTTGTTTCACATAAAAGAGCATAAGTCAACGCTAACCACCAAGACCATTGCACATGGAGAACGAGTCAAGGCTAATAACCAAGACCATTGAACATAACATCTCAAGAAACTAAAACATTACCCCATGCATTTGGGTGATATTTTGGAATACCTATTAAAAAATGTCAATAAATATGACTATCATGTATTTAATCATTCCTAAATAATCAAACACAAAATTAAGTGTTACCCATGGAAATCATTGGGTATCATAATCTTTTCAAAAACATAATAAATGAGTATATTATAAAAGTTTACCTAAAAGAAGGGAATTAAATCATACATTGGCATTAATGAATGAATTTAATAATATATAATTATAATTTACTTCATATATAATTTAAAATAACATTTAAGAAACATTAGATATAATAAATTTTAGTATGTTTTAAGGGAAACCTATCAATATTATTCAAAATGGAAAAGGAAGAATTGATTGTATAAATACATAATTGTACCAAGGTAGAATTTCTGGATTAAATATGTTATATTTTAAATATAATAGTGTCTTGAAACATATTATATATCACACTTGAAAATGTGTATGAATTTGGGAAGTTCCCTTAAATCGGGCTTGCTTATCTAGAAGAATTGAGTAGGGAGCCTTTTAAAAACATTTATATCCCTGGAAAGAATAATAAATAGATCATGAAATAAGTGTTTCAAAAATATAAATATCATTTAGAATATGAACAGAAAAATAAAATATAAATTCAGTTGGGTAATAATATATAATTAGTAACCTGATGGAATAATGGAGATTCATGTGGAATTATGTACATTATGCATAAAATGACACTACACTTGATCTTAATGTATTTAATAATCATGTTAAATTAAATAAGTAATATTTCAAGAACCATTTATATATTTATATACTCTTATATACTTTTATTATGTTCATTTAGGGACCTTTTTAATTGGTTGAGAGATTAAATTTCATCATTTGGAGGCATTGATTGCGTTGGCTTTCAATATCTGTTTATATGTATATATGTACGTAAAATCATATAAAATGGTAATAGTTTTCCAAAATAGAACATATATTTTATTGAAGAACGTATATAATATTAATAAAACCTTTTTTCATAATTGAAGCTAATTCATTTGATAAATAATAAATGATATTCCTTTAGAATAATTTATAGTTCTTTGATCACAAAAAATCCGATTTTTTTAAAATTAATATAATTTGTAAAAAATGATTTCAAAACATTAAATAATATAAAAAACATATGATATAATCTACTTAATCCATAAAAATGGTTTCATGGGTATCCATTAATGTGGAATTGAATAATAAAATCATGTTTTCCATAATGGTCATAAATCTGCACCTCGTGGATAATTTTTTCATTCATAAAATAAAAGAAGTAGAGGAAGATATTTGGTAATGGATTATAAATTCAAAATATTAAATTATAGTATATGTAAGATAAATACACCATTTTATATGGATGATGTAATTTAAAATCTTATCTCATTTAGATTTTGAATATGATGTCATAAGAAAGGAAAAAAATTATTTCCCTTAATTTGAATCTTGCATGAAGATAATCATTCATACATAGAAAAATATTAAAATTTTAGATAAATGGGAATCAAATTCATAATATATAATTATAAATAATGATAAATTATTACGTATAAGACATATATATATAAATATTTATAATTAATATAGATTTAGTAAATGTAAATATGTAAGGAAAATATATTTTTTGAAACATCAATCATTAGGTAATAAATGTTTTTTTAATGATGTTTTCCATCAAGTCAATTAAAAAATAACCTTTATAATGTTTTTAATTTTACTTATCCTTTTTGGTGGCTATCATTATATGTTGGGAGTCAATCATCACTTCATAAACAACGATTTTCTAATCAACCTCTCTGAATTTTTATTCCTAGAATTGTTTATATATATTTAACTCTTATAATTAGAAGAAATCATTCATCAACTCATAAAGTAATTTTAAATGATCATTAACCATTTTCAATATTAATTATGATTTTTAATATACCTTATAACCTCTACTATATAATGTAATTATTTTTAATAAAAATAAAAAGATTCATTTCTATGGCCATCCTATCATTATCATTGGATTATAGATAATTAAAAAGGTATCTCATCTTATGAGTATAAAAATATCAATTTATATGGGAATTTTAATAATATTATTTTTCTAATACATCATCATCTACCATCTATTTCTATCACAAAGAAACCCAAGTGTTAATAACATTATCTTGTTTCAATTTTAATATCAAATTTTTTATTGACTGAATTTTTTTGATGATACCCATATTTTTATTAGATTTTACAAACTATATATCTTTTATTCCATCCATTTTACTGTATATAATATATTAAGATGAAATATGAAAATTTTCATTTAAATATACAATATTCTCTAATTTCTTAATACGTTTTTTAGATTCATATATTGAAGTATCTAAAAAATTTACAATCTCATGTTTTTAACCATATATTTTATTTTTATCATTTTCTTACCCTTAACAATTTTCATTCACTTTTCATATTGTATAATAAATGAGTTTAAACTAAAACAATGTCATTATATAGATAAATTAATCTCCATAAATTAAATTTTACGATTTTATTTAGATTAATGAACTAAAAAATAATTCAATGATGGTTCATTAACATATTATTTCAATTTTTTATCATATTATTCAAAAACAACTTATATTTTTTTAAAAGTCATTATTAGTTTGAAAATAGTCCCTTAATGGAGTTATTTTTAATCAAGTGATTTTCACTATTTAAATATGAAATGGATAATCCTCAATTAGAATATGTTCTCAGGAAATAACAACAATATCATGTTTAATACCTTCCCAAATTTTATGAATATGATAATCATACAAGGTGAATTTATCATTAAATTCATCCTTAAATCAATAATATTAACTGAAATTCCAATATTTCATTAGTGATTATGTTTTTAAAAACACATTCTTGAATTTTAAACAACTTTGTGACAGAAGACGTTACATGAGAAGCCATTGGAGAAATGTTTGATGTCTCTCTACAATAGATGATCCTCATCCATGAATTAACGTAGATGTGGGGGTCCCATTCCCTATCGATCCAGTTTCTTGATCTCTTCATGGTCTCTACATTTGATCTACATCACGATAACTGGAACACCTAAAACTAGGCTCTTAATTCATGTGCGTCTTTCTAGGCCCGTACTGCCTTGTCTCGGGAACTTGATGTTTTTCGTGAGGCCTCCATTCGAAACAAATATTTTTGTTCCAACTCAAAACAAGATATGATAATTATAACCCTAAATGGGGGCACTCATTATTTTCTACCTCTATATAGAACACTAGAAATGTTATAGTATCAGCCACATCATGGATATATTAAATTCAACTGTTATAGAGCATTTGAGGTAATATAGTTCCTTCTGGCTATGGTGTTATCTTTAGGGATCATCAAGACAACATTATTGGATGTTTCCATGGTTCTTTTTGGTTTCACATCATAACATTAGGATGATATTCCTGGAATTATTATTCTGTTGGAGTAGGAATAAAAAATGGGTGGAATAACATTTCACTTCATTGTGTTTCTAATAACATAATTTCTACTAGTAGGTTGGGATCTTTTTTCTTATCATGGAAACTCACTAATAGTTAGATCATCTACATGGATTCTGTTTACTCTATAAACCATATAATTATTAACACTTATAGACAAGATAATTCAGTGGAGGATGACCTTGCAAAAAAGGGTGTCAATGGTGTTGGTTTTATCTGGTATGATCAAACTCCCTGATGAGTTATTACCACTTCTAATGAGGGATTGTGATAAGACTCACATTTTTTGACTTCTGTATGTTGGTTTTTTGTGTTCAATAATAGAGATTTTCTTTTCTAGGTAAGGTGTCTTATATTTTAAAAAATATATTCTGAAAGTATTACATTTTTCTTCTCTAAATATTTAATTTTAATGATCCTATTATTTTAAATAGTATTGATAAATTTTATAATAAAAAATGGTTACATTAAACCTTTTATATTTATTATTTATTATTCAAAAAAAGCATTCATGTTAAGACTATGAGGATATAGTAATTTTTAATAATATTATATATTACTTTTAATTCTCAAAATTATATTATTATTATTTGGATGTATACCTTATATGTGGTTATTTACCTCTGATGTCATCATTTTACAAAAATTTTCCTTATGGATGTTTCTCCTATCCTTTGATGACTACTTTCCTAATTCTAAAATTTATTATATATAATTTTCATGGAAAATGGAGTAGAAACATATGATTTCATCAAGGAAAATTCATATTAATTCATTTCATACATTTACCTTACTTATGTAATATATTCAACACTTAATTTATTTCGACTTATACTTTTTCTGTAAGATTAATTTTAAACCCATTAGCTCCATGGATCATTAATAAAATCCTTTTCAACTTTTGTCAAAATAATGAAATAAATAATGTCTCTATTAATAAGAAAATTGATTCAATGGGTTAAAAATACACTTCACGTTATTTATCACTCACCTGTTTCCAAAAATTTCTAGTTGATTATCAAATTTTATATTTATAGTATAATTTTTATTTTCGATTTCATTATAAAATAGTGAACAAACTAAAATAAAATTCTTATTTTTAGTGAAATGGGGTTCATATTCACATGTATCTCCTCAATCGAAAAAAATATATCTATATTAAATTATTAAAAATTATATAATTTTTTGATAAAAAAACTATTACTTTAATTCAAGTGATAGTTATAGCAGTTAAACAAACATCTCTATAAATATGCTCAGTGGATTTACTTAAATGTAACCATCTCTAATTTTACTAATTCTATTTCTTGGAATCTCAATATTATATATGAAATTAAAATTATATTAGAAAATAGTAGATTTTGATAATCCATTTCTATAAAAATATAATTACATCCCTGAAATTTAATAACATTATTCAATTGAATTTAATGTATTTAGAAAAAAATTGATCTATTAACATTTCATGAAAAAATTTTATTGTAGAAATTTAGCCCGTTGATCCACATCACTCCGTGTTTTTTATGTCAACATTTAATTTATTTAAAATTAAAATTCATATGTTTATTTTTCAATATTTTGGCCTTAAATATTTATTTTATTTTTATAATTTGATGTGGATTTAGAGTTGGAACTTATGATTAATAAAAGTTATGAAGACCATTCATTTGTATATTTTCGTTTATTTTTTCATTTTTAATGTCATATGAATGGTTTCATCATCCATTTTGTGTTTTAATAGAAACCTTATAGGGACTTATTTATATAGGTATTGAATACATCACATTCACCACATCATTTGGAAATGTTTCCATATAATATATTTTTATTTACTAATTAATTCGAAAAATTTATATTTTTAAATTTTTAATTTTTTCATTCATTCATGAATTGTTTATTTTTCTTTTTTAATTTAATTTTCAAATTCCTCAAACCCATATTAACCCTATCTTTTCAATGTTTTATGTGACATCCCCCCCAGCTTGGATGATCCCTCATCCATGTGATCTCTCTCTTGACATATACCCCCATGGGAGGTCCTCCCTCAAATGAATCCCCTTTCTTATAGTGCAACTGAAATATCCCTCGCATCAAACCCATAGATGAAATACCATTACCTAGAAGTCATCCTCCCACACATCTTCCCATAAATTTTTAATTATCTTTGTGTTTTCACCATATATCACTACGATTTTTCCTTATAACTACTTTAAAAAAATCAATATCTTTTACATTTCATCACAATTACCCTTCAAAAAATCCATGATTTCATTCACACAAACCAATATAAGAGATAAGTTTTATTATGATTTTAAATTAATAATATAATGGATCTTGTGTGTCATTCCATTCTTATTTTGGGAATCCATTAATGAAGAAAAAATAATTTTGATCATATAACTATCTTTATAGTTAGTTATTCCCTTGTCAAAATCCATTAATTTTGGAAATAGATTTTAAATAGGTTTCAAATTAATTTATTACCCTTTAAAACAGATTATTTAATATTATTTGGTATTTATTGGGATGATAAATATGTTTTAATTTCACTTTATCATAATCGAGTGGGTTTATTATTTTTGAAACTTGTTTATTATCTAATTTTATTATTTATGCACAGAGGTGGATTGATATATTTATAGAACGACTCATTAAAACATTATTATATAATTATGGAAAAACAATTTAGTGTTTCAATTATTATATTTATTCTTTTTAAATGTCATTTCTATTGGTGCATCAAATTCAATGATCATTCTATTTATTTAAAGGGTTTTTTTTAAAAAAAATTGTTTTAAAGTTATAAGATAAATTTTTCGTTCATGGGTGAATTTAAAGAGGATTGAGTTGCATGTTAATGTTTTTTATTAATTTAATATTTATTTCATTAATTTGTATAAATGGTTATTTCAACAGAAATTATTCAGTAAATGTTCTTTAATTTATATTAAAGTTGTTGAATTTTGAAATTATTTGGTAAAACAATTTTATTATATTTATTACTGGAAATAATATTTCAATGTATTGAAATTAGAGAGTCATTTTTAATAGAAATTTCAAAAATTAAAACAAATTTACTAGAATCACGAGTGAATTTTAAGAATACCTTGTTTTTAATTTTAAATTTTCTTCAAAATAGATTGTGTTTCTGGGTGACCTCTTGACACCCTTCCCGAATTGTATCACAAATGTGGGATATTGATTAATACTTTGACCTTAATTATGGACTATCCAAAATAATTCATATAGTTATTGAAATATTTTGAGGCCATTTCCTATGATATAATGGAGGTAAGATTCATTTATATACTTTTTATTATATTACTGATTGTGATTTATCATATCATATTTATAAAAATTATTGGGTAAAAAAAGAATTCTAGTAAGCTATGAGACATGTTTTTATCTAAGTCCTTATGAAATATAATATATTCCCTATTATTTGGAATACTATATGGGGTTGTTCCACCACTAAGGATAGTTTATGGTAGTCATGTTTATTGTAGAATTATGAACATTAATGATTGGCCCGTAGATGAATCTGAAGTGAGGACATCTAGGGTCAGTTCATTATATTTTTTGGAATTCAAAACTTATACATGACTACTCTCATTTAGATGATTTTATTATTTTTGTAACATAATTTTGCAGACAATTTTGGTTCTATAGTTCATTTAATTCCACCTCATGTTATAATTTAATGGTTTTTTCGTATTGTTCTATATGTTATCGAGCTTCATTAAAATGTTATGAAAAGTTATTTACTATATCATTTCATAAGGGTATTAAAATATCATTATTTATATTGAAAATGGGCCTAAGAATGATAATTTTTTTATGTAAATGATTTTATTTAAATTGAAAATTTTATAAAGAAAAATATAAATTATATTAAATTACATGTTTATATCACTTATCTAATAACACCCAATTTTTCTTGAATATAACAATTGAATTAATTGAATTCTTAATTAAATTGTTGGTATTTTAAAATAAATATATTTTCATTTAGAAATTTTTTGGTCACATCTATCAAAAATTTCATTTATAGGATTTTTATTTAGCTCTTGGATCGTCTCAAATCATTGATAAACATTAGGGATATTTTCTAATAGTTCATTTTCTATATTTGAAATATGGTTTCTATTAATTGATTATTATTACTTACATTTTTTATACATATTCCCAATTTTTTACATGAAATGAGTTCCTTACAACTTTTAATTATGGGTTCTTATTGATTTTACAACTTATATAGGGGCTAGTTGATTTTGGAGTGGCATCACGTTGAGGGTGTTTTGGGATGATTGGAGGGTGTTTTCTAGGAAAATGAGCTTAAATCAGGAGACAAGGGTTTTATTTATATTTATTATATTTTATTTTGGGTATTTATTTTTTTTAAATTTTATATGTTTTTATATATTCATGATTCACTCATTGGTCCTGTCTATTTTTTATAGGACATAGAACTTATGTAAATTTCATTACATGTATTTATTTAAATATATTATAATTTTATCATTGATTAAAAGATAAAATAATCCTCAATGAATTTATCTAATACCCTTAATTCTTTTTTTCAACTGAAGGTGATCAAAGACACCCTATGACCATGCTTTGGGCCATCTATAGTGTTCGATGGATGGACAAATATTGATGGAATATAACAAAATGGTATTATAGAAATATGTTCATTAGTGGGATCCTATGATTTCTTGAAAATGTATTGTGTTATATTTTATTTTACTATATAATTGAGTTAGAATTGGTCATCTAGACATAGTAGGTTGTTCATGTGTGGGTTCTTGATCACCACCCTCCATGAGGATGCTTGTGTAATCATGTGTTGTTGGGATTTCAATTTCAAATTTTAGATTAAAATAGATAATAATGGATTATTTTTTTATATCCATTTGTATGGATTTAAATATATTATTGTCAAGTTAAATTTTAAAATTATAACAAAAATATTATTTATGGTATAAGGTTAGTTTAAATGAAATGAGAATCTGGTTAGGGAAATAATTGTAAATTAGGAAGAACCTAATGAAATATTTATAAGTATTACCATATTCTTGAAAACCAAGTGGTAAGGATAAGCATGATTTTAAGTCTTGTCTGGTATTGATATTTAGAGAATATAAGGTAATCATTTAGTGATGGATGTTAGATTAAGGAAATATTATTACATGTTAATTGGGTTGTTTGGATTTTTGTGTTCAATATGTTATGTGTAAAGTTTTAACAAATATTCGTTGGAAGAAAATGTTTCAAAAATCATAATGTATTAATAAGATTTCAGGTTTATTTATTTTATATTTTATGTTATAAAATAATTTATTAAATATTTCATCAATTCTAAATACATTAAAATTTTAATAAAGTGTTAACTAATATTAGTTTGTTCTCCATATAATTGGGGTTTTTTATGAATGGATTTTTTCAAATTAGGCTCAAGTTGAATTATTTTAAAATATTTTAACGGGGATTGTAAATTTTATAAGGAATAAATTATTTATATTTATATTAAATTTTCATGTTACGTTGGTTGAACGATTTAGATGATAATTAGAGATGTAAACCATATTACTCATGTGTCAAATTATCTTAGATATTCCACTAAAAAGGTTATATAATGTATTGGTTTTTGGTTTATATATATGAACTATATGGTGATTCTAATCATGTTTATGTGTAGTACTTATAGTTGGAAACTTTTCCTAGTATTATAATTAATTGGTAAGGAGAGATTACTTATTTCAAAAAGATATGGAGTAAGAATTAAATAATCATACCGTACAACAAAGTTTTTTTTAGGTTTACATTCATAGTGGTATTACTTGTAGGATAATTCCCAGATATTTATGTATTCATTAATTGGTTATATTGTTTATTATCCATTAACGTTTTTATATGGACTACTTTGTATCCAATTTAATATTGGTATTGGATTATGTAACAACATGTATAAATTTAAGGATTATATATAGAGTACATTTTTGGGGTTTAAGAATGAAATTTGTATTTGGTATTTGAGTAGGTTTGTTTGTTTTAATTTTTATTCTTATGTTCCCACTAAACAAGAATGTTTTTCATTTAGAAAATTTAAATAGGATTTGGTTTTTACTGGGTTTCCCCCAAATTAGAATCTATTTTGTTTTTATATGTTGTGGTGGTGTTGAGTTAATTTACATAATAAGTGAAACTGAGGAAACCATGGGGTCAATACATGGGGAACTAGGATAGGGTTTGATTTTAGTAGATGATAATGTAATGGCTCTAGATTCAATTGGTTCATTATAAAATAATGATCATAGGTTGGGATCATAGTTACACAATATGTATTATTGGCCTTATTAAAAACATATGATATCTATATTTATAGTATGAGTATGTTTCATTCATCATGTAATTCCTGATTATGATTTGTCATTGAGAGTACGGTGATTTTTATGGGGATGTTGGGTTTCCATTGGGATTTTTCCTTTTTATTCATGGTGAATTTCAGGGTTATTTTTTATGATTCATATAATTATATAATTATTCCAATATACATGCAGATGAGTCCCCATGAATTACTGTTTTTTCCTATTATGAGGTATTTCCTTGTCACATCATTTAAAAAATTACTTAATTTTTGGGGGACCAACTTTTTATATATTTTTTCTCATATTTTTTACCGTATAATCATGTTTTTTAACTCTTATAAAATTCATGTGGGTATATATATTAAGAATTTCTTTCATTAGAGGTCTTATTATTCATCCATGGCTTTATTCCTTAGGTCCTGCACTAATATTTTACTAACAAACTCAACCTCACCATTTGGGGAGTGATTGGGGCTTGATGTTGGGTACTATCATCCTTTTTAAATGGGTTTTTTAGGGAAGAATGTGTTATGGTGGAGTGTTTTATGACAAAAAAATAATTTTAACTCATTTATTTTTTAATTTGTATTAATGTTATCTATAGTTTTTGAGTTACTATAATTTTAATGTAAATTAATATATATGTATATATATTTATTTAAATGGGACCATGGTTATCCCACACAATTAGAAAGACTTGTATTTTCTATGTGTTTTAATTTCATCAGGGATAATGTCATTTAAATTGGATGAAAATGGATAGTTTAATCTTTTGCGTTCATAAGAGAAGCCATGTGTGGCCCATTTCTGATTTTGTGTGTGTTTTTTATGGTAACCACATGGTTTAAAAATAATATTTATGTTTATCCATGTTTTATATTTTTATTTCTTTTTATTTCTATTTTTATCTGATAATTTTTTTAACATCTTCTTTATTTATTTCGTTTATCATTATACCCATCCCTTTGAAACAGATGATTTTAATACATGGAGAATAAATATTTTTAGATGAATGCTACTTACATAAGAAAAAAATCCTTATGATGGTAATAGTTAATTTCTTTTGTTATCATGGATTGAATTATTTTTAATTTAGGACATATATTTAATGTATCACATAAATATTTCCCATTTTTTATACTTCTCAAAAATACCCTATATAAAACCTTTTTTCATAACATGAAGAATGAAAACATATGAAATGTTCATATAAACAGCATAATAAGGGTAAATAAGGGAAATAAATAAATTTAATGTTATTATAAGGCTATGAGCATAGAATATAAAAAACTTTCCCAACATATAAAAGATTAAAATCTTGAGTCATGGAACAAATATTGATAGTTCAGAAGAAATAAAATAGAAGGAAAGAAAATAACATGATCCATGAGAGCAGAACACTAGCATAAGACATGGATTTATGGAACACATGTATGCATTGAATATAACATTTCAAGGCTACCCACATAGAAATTTATAAATTATTTGTATTGGGTGAACAACCCATATACCATCTTCACGATGGGGATGACCTCCCATGTAACCTTTTTGAGAATGTGATTTCCTCTTGTGTACCCTTGAAGCTCACATAACAAAAATCATTTCCCAATTAGTTATAGGGATATTTCAGTGAATCATTATACTAATTCATTGATATTAAATCTTTTTATATTTATATTCATTACATTAAACAAACACAAACCAGGGGAGTGTAATAGTTTGCTGTCTTCAGAGACTAGGTATAAAACCTTCTAAATTAATGAAGGATATTCAAAATTTCCAATACATTTCTTCTCATTTAGTAATCCTATATACGAGCAATTATTCATTATTAGGGAAAATAATACATAAAAAATAATGATCACGTATTATGATTATGGGTAAAAAAGGGATATATGAAGGCATAGTTTGACCATACAGGCAGAATATCATGAGAATAGAATTTGGAAACCCTATCCCCATATCAATTATTATATTCGTGTGTCATGGAATAAATTTTGGATGTACAAAAGATATGAATCATATAGAAATAAAATAGCACGATCCATGAGATTATAAAATTTTCATAAGGTATACAATTTCATAATATTCATAATAATAGAAAATCATATGTCAATGATACACACTACGACCATTATAAAATGATTGGATTGGGATGCCCGCCAATGTACCTACATCAGGACAAAAAATAATCATGTTTGTAGAAAATATTATGTTCATGGGATAAGAACCTACATAGACTTCTTTTTAATATTTGGTTATCCACTCGTTCACTCTATTAGCTCATAATACATTAATCATTACCCAATGAATTAGGTGAGAGAGAGGTCATTCACATAACATAATAATAAAATATTTATGACATAAAAAAGATAATAATATATATATCATATCATAACAGATGAAATGTAATGGGTTTCATAAATATAATACCGTAAGAAATGAAATATATTCAGGTTTGACAATCAATTTTTCAATTCATCCAATCATTACCCATGGAAAGGAAGCGGGTTTGATAAGAAATTTATCATGGTATAACCTATAGTAGAAAAAAAATTTAAACATCGTGAAATAAAAAAAAACATTAAGTTGAATCCTAATAATGGAATAATAGGATCATATCCCTATAACGACGTAGTTAACATCAACATATCTCTTCATAGATGGAAATTGTATTTGGAATTATCATTTAAAAAAATTATTGAGGAAAATTTCATTTCCAATTTGAATAAAATAAATTAAAATAATAAATATTAAAAATATTATTAATATAAAATATTTATTAAATAATATAATTTATTCTTCAATTAATTTAATGTTCATAACGATGGGATGTTTCATTCATTTCATACAACTTCAAACAAAGATTCTATTCACATTTTAATAAAACCTATGAAGGGTTTTTATGGAAACAAAATATGAATATTACACTAAACTAATTTTTACAATAAGACAATAATGTATATAAAATTTTAATATTAATATTAAAATTGTGAACAGTTTTTCAGAAAACACGGTTTTGTAAGAAAAAATATGTATCGACCGAAGAGAGCAATAATTTCATATTTTTAGAAGAACAATTACTCAATTATTTTAACGAAAAAATATTGTAAAAATAGTAATATTACATCAAAATTTATTGAATTTATAGAGTAAAATAAATTCATGAGATTCATGGGATATATATCATAATATTTTTTCATTGGATATATAAGCATATACACTTCTGCAAAATGATGATATTGTAACATAAAATCAGTGACACATGGGTACCTTTGAGTTGTAATCCCCATGAAAGAAGAACATTAAATGGAAATTATAATATCATTAGGATAAATAAATCCAATATATTACAAGTAAAATGGTCTGTATATACACAAAATGAATGAATATTGTTGTATACAATAATGTATTTCTCGAATAAAAAAATTGATATAAAAATACAGTAATGATTTTGAAATTTTTTAACTATGTACATCATTAATGAGGGTTCCAAAAATGGAATAATAAATCAAAATTATTTTCTAGATAATAATCCTAAAATATATTAATGGATTTTATTAAAACTACATAAAATTAATAGGTGATGAATATAAAATGTGCCTCAGGGGAGTAAAATTTTATATGGAAATAACATAAAACGTTAGTAATATTTTAATTCATATGAAATTATAAATAATAAAATAAAATTTAAAATTAAATATATTAAATATAATTATTTTCATTAAAAAAATATAAAATAAAAATTATATATAAACCAGAAAAAATTAATGAGTGGTGAATTTTCTAAAATCCCTGTAAAATAAAAAGATAGCCTATAAATCCTTTAGAACAATGGTAACTATTGGACCATAATCCTCATCAGAAAGAAATCATAAAATTAATATTAATAAATCCAATACCATTATGGATAATAATATTTAAATACATTCATGGGTTTTATATATTACATTTAATATAAAATAGGTGGTGAATATGGCATTTTTCTTACAAAAGTAAAAAATATGAGATGGTAAAACCAAAAAAAAAGTTTTGAATTAATTTATTCATCCTTTATCCAACATGATAATAAATATATTTTTATTAAAAATAAATTCAAAAAAATAAATATATATTTTAAAATATATGATTTACCTGTGGAATCTTATTACTTATTTATTAACATTTGCATGTTAATGTCACGTTTCAAACATTAATATCATTGTTTTTTTATGTATGTTTTGATTGGTTATATTTCATCCAATTAAATTAAATATTGTTTCATAAGATATATTCTTTATGTATTATATAAATAGAAATTTTAATTGGTATGTATGTTTTTGTTGTAATATTTAATATTTATAAATATAGAAAATGAAATTTGTCATTCATGGAGATGGTAGGTTATTTTATACACGAATGCTATTTCTATATTTTATATGTATTAATAAAAACAATTAATATGAAATATCTTAATTACTAATTTATCTTTATTTAATTTATATAAAATATTTTGATTAAACACATCCTTGTTACCCTCAATGGAAATCATGAATGAATAACATCTATTTAGTATGAGGTAGTTTGTTGTACATGTGAGAGATGTTATCCTGTTCTAAAAAATTGAAATAAATATTTTATGTGTAATATAAGTAAAATATATGGATAATAATATCATAAATTTCATTTATAGAAAATAAATTCATAATAATATCTAACTCTGAGAGGTGCTAATGGAAAAATATTGGACCTTAGTTTGAGAGGTGGTAATCCTCCAAACATAAAAACAATGATTTCATATCCCATTGAATAGAAATCGAGATGGTAATAGGTCGTCATCATAATATTAGCACAAATTTTCATATGGATGATGCAATGGATATTTTAACTGTGTAGTATAATATTATTTCAATGATGTGGAAGAATAATAAAAATAATAACAGTAATTTATGATTTCTACCTCTTCTTTGGATACCGTCATTACTGTTCCTTAAAAATACTTCTTGGGATGTATTTATATCTAAAATATGGAATCTAGGATGAGATGAAGTATTTTTTGCATATTATTTGGGTTAGTAATGGTCTATCTAGATTGGTTTTGATGGTCTGAAGAAGACATGAGATGGGGTATCCTTTTAAAATTGAGGTGAGTGGAACAATTATAATTTTATAAAATTAGATTATTCCACCTCTTTTTTTCTATCCCAAGGCACCCATAGTGGACCATTATAGATCGTAGAATATATATGTAGTTAATATATCCATGAAATTAGTTAGTACTAGTGTCTATGTCATTCGACCCCTTCTATTTTTAGTTTAATTTTCGGTGAACATATTTTTTACCATGATCATGGTAAATAATATTTACATTATTCACTACTCATTTATGTCAAAAATTATTTTTATCTACAGATATATTATACCAAGAAAAACCAATATCTAATAAGACCATTTAATATAATTTATTAAATAAAAATCATTAATCCATCTTTGGCGTTATATGAGAATGTGTTTAAACGCGTAAAATGTTTTTATATATAAATTAAATATGAAATTTAATCCAATAATTAAAATTCGAATAATGTATATTTAAATAAACTAGTTTTACATTATAAACAATTAAAAAAAAAATTTATCTTTATAAATAAATTTATGAAAATGAATTTTCTATTAAAATTCCTTATTTTTCACTATATAACAAAAAAATAACTTTAAGTAAAATATTAAAAAACCACCCAATGATAATGTTGATATGATTATTTAAGATATTATTATAATTTTATCAAATAAATTTTAATTATATTTCAAATATTATTTATATTTGCTTTCAAAAAATAAAGAAGTAAAATAATTTTAAAAAAAAATTATGTATTGACTTTATTGAAAAATAAATTACATTTTCACCAAAATTGTTTAGTTATATTAACATTTTATACATAATTTTTACAAATTGTTTATTTCTATTTCTTCCACAACATAAATTTCCAAGTGGTAATTTGTTTTAAATTTATTATTATTAATATTTTGTCTCCATTTGTTAAAGATCGTTGCTGCATGTAATACAAGATAAACATGAATTTTCATGTAATACATTCCAAACCCAATGATATATGTAATGAAATGAGAAATTATTGTTAGGTTTAATTCTAGATAATGTAAATATTTTAGGCAGTTTACAATATTAAAATAATTAACATCATTTGAAAAAAGTTCACAAAATATATTTGGTTTTAATTCTACCCCCTTAAAATGAATTTGACCCCTAATATTAATCACTTTAGAGATTGAATCTGAGGATAAATATTTGAAATTACAACTTTAGGATTCCACTAATGTTCTTCAAGATGGTTTCTTTACCATAAAGCATTAATTATTTCAATGTTTTGTTTTTCTTACATTCCATACTCATTCAATAATCTCAAGAAGATGATCCTCTTATATAATATAATGCTTTTGTTTTATGAACAATGGGTTTTATATATGTGATTGATAAGGTCTGTACTCCCTCAATATTGATGAATGAAACACATTGTGAACAAAAGAGATGTTTGATTGAAGTGAAATAATATAATCTATTGTCCATATAATATCATGTATTTTTATGGGACTGATATATATATATATGACATAGTTTTTCCCTTATTTCATCCTAGATAAAATTATTGAAAGGCCTTCTCAATAGCTTCAATATATTTATTTTACCATATATTATCATCATAAAATTTCAATTAAATTTTATTTTTCATTATATGTTAATGAATTTATATATCATTTTTTCCATATCAATTTCTTACTCATGCCTCATTAGATTTTTCATCTATAACTTTATTATAAAACATTGGAGTACTAAAAATATAGCAAGAAATGGAATTTTAAGGATCTAACTAAACACTCAATTTAATGATATTCTTTTAGGTATACACTAATAAAGGAAGGTGTTGAACCCATCCACCTTTGAAGTCTATATAATGAGTTCATTTAATATTTTCTGTAGTTATAATTGTTCTCTTATACTAATCATATAGACGTGGATGATACATAGTGATTTAAATCAAAATCATATTAAAATATCATTAAATAATTTTTTTATAAAATAATCATACCCTCAATATTTTGGTAAAATATATTTAAATGTATTTCTCAATTCAATGTTTCCATATCCTTAATTTTTTTTCTAGAAAATCGATACAAAGAGAGATATTCTCTGATATAAATTAATTTTCATACCTTAGTAAGGTGGATGAAATTAGACAACAGTTATACCAACATAAAATATAAGGTAAAACATAAATGTAAACATTACATTTAATAATATGACCAAAAAATTTAAATAAATTTATCCTGGAATAGCTTATTCACTACATATGAATACAAAGGGATTCATTTCTATAAAGGTCATTTAAAATAACCATTTGATTGACAAAATCCTAGTGCATAAAACCTCAAAATAGATATCGATAACATTGAACTTATGATAATATAAAATCTCATGAAACCATTATGGTATCCATAACTCTTAAGTTAACCATACAAGGAGACTTATATGATTTAAAATTATATTTCCTGATTAATTCATCGAATAATATATTATATTTTAAAAAACGATCTCTATTGGATTACAAGGATCAACATTGTACATAAAAACATCAAATGTGATTTTATTATAAAAATTCATGTAGTGGGACAAAAAATCATGGAATTTTAATAAATAATGAATAATAATATTTTAATTAGGATAATTTAAAGAAAATAAATCCCGAATTTTAGAAATGTGGAGATGATGATTAATGTTCTTTATTTATCATGATTCACTTTTAGTTTTTTTATAAAATATGTTTTACTTTGAAATTTATCCTCAATTGTTAATGATTTTGATCATCATTATTAACCTTGATATTTGGGAACTTGTTTTCATAATACCCAATATCCTTCAAATAAAAACATTGAAGTGTGGGAGGGTGATCCTTTGGATTGTCCCCATCATTAAATAGTTATTTCCCATAATATAGATATTTCCTTTATTAAATAACCTTCTTTTCAATCATAAATCATTTAATTTTCTCCTTAATACAAGTTTATTCCCTGATTATTCCCATATAGTTATCACAACGGAATGATAATCTTCTTCTCTCAATGTTTCATAGTTTTACCAAGGAATTCATTTTTTCTATTCTTATCAAAACATTAATATTGTGATGTAATTCTAGTAGTCATATCCTCCCTGGTGAAACATAAAAGAATATATTAAATTATATTGATGTATATTATGGATAAAACCATCATAGATTTTGATTTAAACCACTGAAGAAATGATATAACATACATTCAAGTTAGATGATTAGAATTGAATCAATAAAATAATGTCATGTAATAGATTCATAATAGGTACCAACAAATTAAGAATATTTTTTAATTTCTTCAATGAACTATTCCATATTCATACAAATAATATGAGGAATGTAATTAATAATTTTTTTATTTAAATAATGACAATACATATATTCAATTTAATAATATTTCTTGTATACTATATAGAATTACACAATTAATCTACTTCACCTTCTAAATTTTATTCATCTAAAACAAAATTTTCATGTTCATAATAATAAATAATGGAAAATAGATTTTTAGTGGTTCAAATAAATTGTTCAACAACTTATGGACTAATAGGCCCACTAAAATAATGTAGATGTTTTCTACTAATGAAATCAATATATTTTACTTCTTTTTTTCATTTATAATTCTAATATAATTAATATATTTATAATGTTTTTTAATTATGGGAGCAATATTTTATATTCTATATTTAATAACAATTAGATGCCTAAGAGGAAAATAATTGAATTTTCTATTTCACTCATAATTAAATAAACACTAGGTTTCTTCCGTTAAATAAAACTAAAAATTATAGTGTGAGAAATATATTTATAGTGTAAAAAAAAAATCCTGGAATGTCTCTTATATAATTTCAAAATCATGACGCATTAATTTAAATTCGTGACTCATTTGGGGTAACCTAGTTTACACACTATCATCATCTATTTAAATACATCATAGTGATTCATAAATACTTTTTGTAATTCTAATGTATTTACCCATGGAGTGGTTAAATTTGTGTGTATTGAGGATCATTGATATGCACATGGTAATGATCATTTAAATATAAATGCACCAATTTCAATGTTTTTTACGACTAGGTACCTCTATTACATAGCCACATAAACATTTGTTATCCATACATGGGTTTAATTTCCTGAGACCACATTCTCTATCTTTTTCAAACATTTATTAAAATTTTATATATCATTTACTCATCGTTAGTAATATCCTTATAGAATTCCATAAACATGTTATTTGAAATATCCCATGAGATATCACTAAATTATTTAATCCTAATTTCCAATGGATAACAAAACCTTTTATATGACACCAAATATAGTGACGAAGGATTTTCATATATAGATATTAAATCATTATAGATGACTATTCATTTAATTTTTAAATATAATGACCGAATAACATAATATATTATTATATTTAAATAGCTAGTAAAAATATTGATAAATCATGAATGTTTTTAATCATCTCAAGTAATGACATTCCCTATTATTAATTTTTTTTCAAATGAAATATTTATAGCCTAGGGATTATAAATGTTATAAGGGTGAGATTATGTGCATAGTAATGTTAATCAAGTAGTATATATAATAAAAACATCAGTATAATTGTATGATAGTATGATCATATCATTTTAAAAAATACCTCAAATACCAAAAATATATAAAAACAAAAGTCATTAGAAAAATATATGCACTTTAATAGACTCGAATCATAACGGAATCGAAGAACATGACCCATGAAAGAATAAATATGAAGTGTGACGTATAATTTTGACATAAAAATATTCATATAAATATTAAGTGAAGTCTAAACACTAATAAATTCATAACATTTTAGGTTATGACAAACCACACATGTGTCTTCTCTATGCATTGGCTGACCACTGAAGTATTTTATTTTTCAGGACTATGATAACCATATGTGTACCATAATTTTTATTAATGGGATAAAAACCCATATACCCACTGATATTATAAAAAATATATATCATTACCCAACAAATCTGAGGGAGATATAGGTCCCAAAAATCAAAAAATGATAACCATATTTTCATCTTTTATAATATAAGAACACACTCATCGTATGATAACCCATGAAATGAATTGGTATTGAAAAAAATCATATCATAACCCGTGAAAATTATATATGTTTCATAAAAATATCATTAATGTAGGATATAATAACCAATATAAAATAAATGGGTTTCAAAATATTTTTATCATGGTATAAGCCATGTAGAAAAATGAGATTCATAACCATTAATCCATCACAAAAATAATTCATTTAAGATATAATAATAATTATATCATTAGATCATAAACATAGTAGTATATAGGGAAGTTAAATCGATGTCATCTTAAGTATATAATGATATTCAATCATCATATAAAAAATTTCATCACGAAAATATCGTTTTATATTAGCAATACAAATTTAATGAAATAAAATATATTTTAATTTTTTTAAAAACAAATTCCTTAAAAACATAGTGAAAGATTATAATAAATAATTGGTTATGAATAAGGGTGTTTTCATTCTTATTCTACAAGGTAAAATAAATATTACACTAATATTTTCAGTAAAAGTCTAATGTAGATTGTTTGTAAAAGGAAAGGACTATTAAATTTAAAACTTTTATAAAAAAGATAAAAATGTGTGAAGAATAAATTTATAAATAATAGATTAATAGTAAAACATTTCTGATAAATTGTTCTTAAAACATGGTTTTCGACAAAAAATAATTTTCTGACCGAAGCGAGAAATAAAGAAATATATTCTTATAAAAACATTTCTTAGGTATTTTCTATACCATATATTGTAATAATGATATTATTACATCAATTTATAATTAATAAGTATGGGATAATATAATTAATGATTTTATTATGGTTTCAATCAAATGATTTTATCATTGCAAATATTAAAATCAGATAAATGATGAAAAATTATATTCAATTTATTGTTACAATGATATATTTGAATAATATTACCCGAGAATTATGAAAATAAAATGGATCATAAAATATAACGACTATAAAAAATAAAATAAAATATAATATATTATATAGTGTCTTTATATACACCATGAAAAAAAATATAGGTGTATTTGGAAACATATGTCATAATAAATAAAAATTGATATCAAAATGCATTACCACTTTAGTAACATTTAAAATATAACCCTTTTTAAAAGATAATTACTAAATTATATATACAAATATATAAAATATAATTATATTAATAAAGAAATAAAATATTTTTTATTATTCGCACAACCAAAAATAAATTTCGAAAAATATGGCACATGGATCATGGAAATTAAAAAATTTAGATAATAACACCTAGGCAATTTTGAAATTTTTTGATATTAAGACCAAAAAAATAATTACATAAGATTAGTTTTTTAATATTATAAAATTAATAATATTCATTATATAACCTGTTAATGGGGAATTATATATACAACATAAAAATTAAACGAGTGATGAATTTGGATATGTCTACCCAAAATAAAATAAAGACCTCAAATCCTTTACCGCTTTGGTAAAAATTCAAACATACAAAAAATAAAAACATACCCAAAGGGATATATATTTCCCCATAATATTATTTATAATAATCATAATATACATTTGTGGTCATCATAAAAAAACATAAAATAATGATGCTGGTTAATATTCCATGTGTCTAACAAAAATAAAAATATAGATAAAAATATCATACCATAAGTATCAAATTTCATCTAACATGTTATAACATAATTTAAAATAAATTGATCCTTAAATTTTTATATAAGTCAATATATTATTTGATTACAAAATTCTATTACACATTTATTAATAATTCCATGTTAATGTCATGTTTTAGGAAATAACTGTTTTGTTTTTCATTTATATTCGGTTTGGATGTTTTTGATCCTATTACCTTGATCTTGGTACCTTAAAAGAAAAAAGGTATATTTGATATATATATATATATCATATATATTAATGATATATTTATTTATATTAATATATAATATATAGAGATATATAATGAAATACATTATTCAGTAAGATGGTAGGTTGTGCGTACGCATGAATATTGTTTTAATTTTCCCACCATATTTAATAAAAAAATAAATGAAATATTATCATTGCAGACTTATATTTTTGGTCATATATAGAAATATTTTTTTAAATATTTCTTATTGCCTTCAATGATAATTATGAATCAATCACATCACATCACAAGACGATATTCCACCATACTCACGAGCGACATTATCATATTCGCACCAAATGGGATTCTAAAATGTATATGTGATATAATAAGTAAATAAGAATTATAGTATGATATATATCATATATATAAAATAAATCCCTAAATATATCTATACATGATATTTTATAATGAAAAAATTATCGGCATCAGTCTTTAAGGAGGTAGTCCACTATAAACAAAAAATATGATTTCTTTACCCATTTTGTGGAAGTGGTTATTGATATAGGTCATTATCTTAACAAAAAAATATAAAAATATAAAATATAATTATTTTATAATATAGAAAATATAATAATACAAATTTAAGTATTTTAATTAATCCATTTTTTACCCTTTAACTGTTTAGTTTAACCCCCCTGTAGACCCATTTATTAACTCAACAGTGATAATAGTTTTTATTGTTTTTGCTATAAATATTTTTCACAAAATTAAGTTAAAATTATGAGATAATAAAAATTAATTTGATTAAAAATTTAGATTACAAATTTTAAATTTAAAAACAAAAACTTAAAAAAAAAATTAATGTTATTCGTGCATGAGTGATGAGAAAGCTTGATTGTGAAGTCAAAATTAAAAAAACACATTGTAGAGTTTTTATATTGAATATTAATATTAAATTGAGTCTAATCACTTAAATTATAGTACGTGATGTATTATTTTATTAATATTACATAAAAATTATAAAAAAATTTCATTATAAATACATTAAATTATAATAAAATATTAAATTAATTTCTTCTTTTTCTATATTCAATAAAAATGAAACAATTTTTAAAAATATCAAAAATAATAAAATAAGATAATTTTTATTTAATCATTTCAATATTTTTGTTTAAATTAAAAAATTAATTTTATAAAAAGTGTTAATAATTAATTTTTTATTTTAAATAAAATAAAATAAGTAAAATTGTTTTTTTAAATGTTCTATAATGACAACATTGAAAATTTAAGGAAATTTTTATATAAATATTGAATTTAAAAAAATTATGAAATGTTTTAAATTTATTTTTTCCTATTTTTTACACCATTTTAATAGTTATATAATATTTTCAAAAAATTATAACATTGAAGATTTTCCATAGTTCATTAAAACTCGGGATTACGTGTAGTACAAGCTTAATATATTGTTTCTTGAAAGGCAATATAAACAAGGAGTTATGTGTAACTAATTACAACCATATATCCTCGTTTATAATAAATATATATTGTTTGTAATGAGAAATAAATAAATGAATAAATTAATTTCATAAATAAAATCAAAAAATCATGTGGTGTTACAGATTAACAGGTTCCACATATCACATAACTAAGAATTATATATAAGTGTTCCACCAGAACATTAAAACATTAATAAAATAAGAATCTATGTAATGAAATGGGCTTAATAGTCATTTAATTTTTCCCCAAATAATATCATGTTTAAAAATAAAAAATATTCAAAATAATTTTATCATTGTGAAACCCATGGTAGATAATCATATTTTGTAAGAATTTTATCATGGTATAACATGGAAAATAGAAATGGGGTTGATAAACATCTTAACAAAGTATAATATGATGAAATGAAATTGGTTCTATAAATATATTCTCATCATTATCATAAACCATACAAATAAATATAAATGATTTCATCCATGAACCATATCTCTATTAAAGCATACGTGACATGATAATATGTCATACTAGATGTGAAATGATTTTGAAAAAAAACCACAAGGAATATTTATTGAAGGAAGAGAAAATTCATTTGAAATATATATTTTAAAATGAAAATCATTTTTAAAGTTATTTTTATTAAAACTGACCATAAAATATTATAAATTAAGGATCATGGAAATGTTTTTACTTGGTAGAGTAAAAAAAATCATTCTATTCATGTTAAAACATTTATTCATTTTAGATATTTTCGGTAAAATAAACCTGATACTTTTTTGAAAATTGAAATGAATATTCAATAAAAATTATTACAAAAAAATTTATTAATAGGAAAAGATAAATTCAACAAATCCTTTTGATAACGTTAAAACATTTTTGATGGGTTTTTTTACCAATCAGGGTTTTGGTACAAAAACTGGTTTTTGACTGAGCTAAAACATAATGTCATATTTCTATATAAATATTTTACCATTATTTATTTTGAAATAATGTGGTGATAAATGAAACAACTAATTATAATTATCATGAATAACTATAGGATAATATAATTATTTTTATGATATAGTGGCTAATATTTTTCTATCCAAAACTATATCATTAATAATCATGATAAAACAATGAGATTATAAAATAAAATCATTACTAATTTGGTAACCTAGAATAATAAAACTAATGAAAGAATGAAAATAAAATAAAAAAATTATATACAGAGAATTACTAAATTAATGATATTACATATCAATAATCTTATATATACCACTAAATAATTAAAATAGGTGTATAACATAACATATGTATCAAAGATGGAAAATTGAGATAGATATCCCTTTACAATTTTAAATATTGAAAATATAAACCAAATGAATGAGAGATTCAAAAATTGAATTATAGATAAAATTACTTTTCAGGATAATAATAAAAAAATGTAGTTATTTTAACTATATAAAACATATAAATGTAACATATGGTGAATAAGTCATTATTTTAAATAGAAAATTGAGATTAAAATCTATTACCTTGTGTTTTGACTCGCTTCATACACATTTTAACCTCATTTAAAATAAATATATATTCATCATAAATATATTAAATTACCATATATAGCATTCAATATATTATTTAGTTGTGTACTTTTATTATCTATTTTTTTCAATTCCTTGCTAAAAATCATGTCTGATCATCACCACTTTATTTCTTATATGTTTTTATTTTTTTCATCATATTAATCTTATCTTTATTAAATTATCTCTATAATGATAATTATCATATAATTATCATATATCTATATCAGTGATATATTCAGTACCAATCATGAAAGATGGTTTTGTGAAATAAAATACTTTACAATAATGATGATGGTATGTTGTACATAAATAGGAGTAACATTTCCATTTATCAATAGTCATTTTGGAATGTAGTTAAGTAATATATACTATTTAACAAGGTATCATAATATCATAAATCTATTATATTTTATTCTAAATATTACCCATGATGTTTGGTGGTAAAGAGAGAGTGACATTACTTCATGAATGACGTACTCCACACGTACAAGAATGGTGTCATAATCATCAGTGAGTGAAATGGTATGATATAAAATAATATATCATGAGTTCAGAATAATTAATATGTCAAATATATAATAACTATGACTTTTATATCCCAAATATTCACAAACTCTATCCCTTATAGTATTTTATTAAACGATTAGTGAATAAAAATAACATATATTGATGAGATGGTAGTATCTCATATACATGATAGATGTTATCATACCACAAAAAAAATTTTAATGTAAAATTATATATATCTTATAATTTCTCTAGAATAAAATTATGTTTAATATAATATATATATACATATAATTCATATCAATTATCATACACAACTATGAGACGTGGTAATTAAAAAATAAATAATATTGGTTTGTGAGACATTTGTTTGTTATGCACTCCAATAATAATTTGATAACCCATATAGAAGAATATGAGATGGTTCTTGATCATATACAGTATATAAAAACACATTCTATATGATATTTTTGAATTTTTATGCCATCATGGTTTAATAAGTGTTTAAACATTTGGACGAATAAATAAAACAAAAATACTCGTTAAATAATGTGACTTATTCTTTGATATCATTCTTAAGATTCCAACAAAATCCATCCTTTGATGGATTTATTGAAAAATATATATCCTCATGCATGATATAAAAATAGAGAGAATTTTATGTTTTCTGGTATGTTTCAATAAAAGGTGTATGAATTTTTGATGAAGATAAGTGAGGGTGCGATTTTTTGGTGAGGTGAGTTCACACTTTTCATTTTTTTGAAAATAAAATATTCTATTTATGTTATTATCATTTCAAAAGATTTGAATAATTGATTATTACAGTGGCTTAGATATTATAGGATCTAAATATTTTCATTAAATAAACATTATACTTGTTTTTAGTTCATTTTACCCCTTATATCATTTAAAAACCCAAAGGTAAACCATGTTTTACATTAACTATATTAATTAATTTTACTGTTTTCAATATTCAGTTTGGTAAAAAATTATTTTGAAATAATTATATTAATTAAAAATATTCTTATTGATAATGTGATTTCTATTTTAACAATTTAAAATCACATAATTAGAAATTTTTATTTTTCAATTAATCGTACATTCATAATGAGAAAACATATTTTCAATGAGAAAATGTCTAAACTGATTCAACATCTTTCTATCCTATTTCAATAATAAATTGATTAAAATTAAATATATTGTACTTATATATATATATAATTGGATAAATTTTGATTTAAAACCAATTTCAAATATAATAAAAATTTAAAAATAATTTAAATAAATTAGGATGTTTCTAATTAAAATTCACTATTTTTTACAATTCATCAATGAATTATTATATTAAGAAAATTCTAAAAACAATTACCATAATATTAATTAAATTATAATATATTTTTTCTTATTTTGGTAAATAAGTATTATAAATTTTAAAAAATTAAAATTTAAACCAAAAGTCACAATTGCAATGAAAAAGAGGGTTTTCAAGAAGTGTTTTTTTCAAGGAAATGCTAACATTATAATAAATATATTTTGAATAATTATAATAGTATGAATTAAAATAAAAAATTATAGACATATAATATAAAAATGTTTTGTAAAAAACAACTAAATATGGTTCATTTTAAATAATTTTATTTGATAAACCATATGTTCTATGAAACTGTTCTCAAATGAATCTTTTTTGGAACCTAAAAATAAACATATATTAAAATTCAATATAAAGATGAATCAAATAAATTAATCTAATTAAATGATTCTAAATAATACTTATGTTACCTAGAATTTTATTTTGATCTTTAAATTATATAATTTATTGAAAAAAATTATAGTATTACAAAATAATATTATTCATTATTTATTAAAAAATTATTATTTTTTAATAGACTAAAAAAAGTTTCATAAGTAAATTTTAGTATACATTTTTAAAACTGAGTTTATATGTTCCAGATAACTTTTCCAATATATATAAAAATTAATTATAATATTTTCTTATAAAAATCCAAAAAATCATTTTTTAAATAAAAATAATTTTTATGAATATAATTAATTTACGAAAAATATAATGCTAGTTAAAATATATTTAAAAATAAAGATATATTAGTTTTAAAAATTTTATTTACATTTAATAATGTATTTGATATTACTCATACCATTACATTTATGGGATGAGTTATAGAAATCATGATTAAAATTATATTATTGCATTGTTCCTTAAATCTTTGTGTTTTGTGTCCTACACGCTATCAAATAAATGAAATGTTTCATGTCACAGAAGATAAACTTATTGTTTCTTATAATAGATTCTATATTAAAATATAAAATATTTTTGAAATAAATATTTCAAAAGTTATTAGGAATTTTCATTATTCCCCTATAAAAAAATTTAATTGTTCAAATACATCTCAATGATGAATGGTTTAATATTTAGAGATGGATTAAAATCATAAATAATTATTGTGACTGATAGATATCATTAATCAAAATAAATTTGGTGATCTAGAGAGGTTTTAACCTCACTAAACCATAAAATAGAGTGTCAATAAAATTTAATTGATATAAACAATTATTATAATATGATAACATTTTATTTCTGGATCATTTTCATAAAAATTTAAATATAATAATGGATTATATATATGATTTAATTCAATTTCATATACAAAATATTCCCTTTAGATGTTACTTGATCTATTTCCACATCATCTCATTCCCTAATAAATTGTATTCAATTTTTTATTCATAAATCATGAATTTATTATAACATCCATAAATGGATTGATAATTAAATATTTATTTAATTATTTATTATATCAACAAAATCGTTAGAACACATAATCCAATATGCATGAATCATCATATTGGAATGTAACACATTAATCTCTGAAAAAACATCAAATTTTTAATATAAACACTATATAAATGGGTAATATTATAATAATTTAATTTTTCATATTTAAAAAATAATGTCACTAAATTTCTCATAATAAATGTTTGATTAATCCCTCAAATAAGTTTCTCTCAATATTCACATACCAAACATGTGAATACAATAATTTGGTATTCTCTTGAAATATAATAATTACATAAATCATATTAAAAATTTATTAAAAAAATATCTGATATAGCTTTCCTTATATAAAACAGAGATTATTTGATATATTCCATAGAAGAATTTTTTTTTGAACTCCATCAAGGATAGTATAAACCACCTTTTAAAAATTAATCATTTATTATATCTATGTAAATAAGTACTATAAAATTTACATTATCCATAAAAATTGTTTATTTACACTGACATTATTATCATAAACCATAGAACATATTAAGGGTAATATTTCATTTAATCTTTTATTTTTCAAGACTAGAAAATTTAAATAATATCACATATCTGGATCATCACGATCAATCAATATATTCCATCAGTTAAATAATGAAAAAAATTTACTGATTTTTTTATATTACATAATTATGAGATTCCAATATAGAAACACGCTAATTTTTCCTCTTCATCCTTAATCGATTAATTGGTATTTATCATATTATTCATTAATGCCACTATCATTTTATATTCCATTCATAGTCTCTTCATCTTGAAAAAACTACTAATCTAACAAACATTATAGTTCTCTTAAATATCCATACCCTTGTGACATCAATTTGTATAATTCCCATAAATTATGTATTTAAAACATTCATCATTCAATGATACCATAAAGAGATGATTATTATCATCCATATCATATAATGGACCTTTTATATTGTTTTTTGTTTTTATTTATTTATTTATCTTTCTGGGTTCCACTATCAAAATAACTTCCTATTCATCTAAGACATCCACTTCAGTGTTTCTTCAAACATTATGAACATATAGTAAAATGAATTCTCTTTCCTCTTTTATCTATTACCCAAAACATAGTAATTCATATCATTATATTCAATGTTGATTCCAACATTTTTTAAAATCGGTATGTTCTTAATTATATATCGTGATTATTGGTTAGGAATAATAAAAATATCATGATCTCCAATTTTAATCCAATGTATCTTGTCATCATCAACATGCCCATCAAATTAAATTTTATCCAAGTTTGCTTTGGTTCCACCTAATGACTAAAAAGAATAATGAAATTGTTCGAAACACTAAACATAATGTAAAATCCATATAATATGAAAAACATTATTGGTTGTATAAAACCACTCAATTTATTTTAAATCAATGACACATTGTTTCTCACCAATTTCATTTATAGTCAGAATATATTTAAATACATCATGATAACACTTATATATTTTTAAATTTACAAACCATATAACATAATATTTTAAAACCGCTTGTGCATCAAGGCATAATATCATTCCCCATGTGATGATTCAGTCTATAAGAATGTTCTCATTTCTTAGTTACTGCCACTATATTTCTTTATAACATAGCCACTCTTACTAGTAGAATAATTAAATGGATGGTATTTAATAGAAACCACATGTTCCAACTATTACACAAAATATTAGGAAATTATCTATTACCATGAATCATCCATAAATTTATCCTTTAACAAATACCTAGGAATATCCATAGAAAAATTTCAATGGATCTCACCAAATTATTCTCACCAGTGATTCTAATGTTTTACTAGTCCATTTATATCGTACTTACAAAAGAGAACTATTATTTTCATACATGGATATTAAATCTATATATATGAATATTCGTTACATTATATAAATGTAGGCCAGAGGATAATAAGTATTTAGTTTCATTGGAAACATAAAAAGAAATATTTTTATTTAATGAATTATCTTTAATGTATCCAATCAAAATATTCCACTTTTTTAATCTTCTTAAAATTACTATTTTTTAAACTATTTTTTATAACCTAGGAAAATTATACCTATAAATGGGATGCCAAATTATCTAAGTGAAGTTAAAAAGGAAAAAAATAAACAATATGTTATAATATATTTAGGATTATAACATATTAAAATATTCAATTAATATCAATGATTACAAACCTGAATAATGGATCAATGTTTTGAGGATTATAATTGAAGAAACATATGTAAATAAAAAACATGATCCATGTGATAATAATATTTGGATAATTAATTGAATTGTGAAATACACATAATCATAAAAACTCTTATATCAAGGATATCCACTGAATACTTTATAAAATAAGAGGAATTGGCTAACCACCCATGTACCTACCTAATACTAGGGATGACCTCTCATGTACCTAACTTTTGGATTCTGATAACCTATTATATATTCTATGTGATAGTATAAAATTATCTATTAAAAAATAAATTAATGGGAGTTATAGTTCCCTCAATTAAAATGACAAATATTATCAATACATGTCCCAAAAAATAATAACCAATCATTATATGATAACTAGAAAAATGAAATGGGTTTCATAACCATTTCGTTATTTCCAAACAAATACCAAATGGAAAATGAATATTTTTTAAAAATAATTTTATTAGTGTATAAAAAAATTAATATAAAAGTGGTTCATCAATATTTTATCATGGTATAACCGATGAAATATAAATTTCAATAATAAACATTTATTCATTGTATAACCCCTGAATGAGAAATGGATTTCATACATATATTATCATTAGAAAAAAATCACTTAGGCATAGATTTAGATTTGAATCTGAGGTTAGTAACCCTAATTAACCATATGTAACATCAAATTTTTTAATCTTATATGGAAATGGTTTTCAATGTAGAAGCACATAGGGCGCTTTTTTAAAAAATACATTATTTTTGTAAATAATTTATCAAAAAAAAATTCATTAAAAATAACAATTTAATATTATAAAAAAATATTCAAATAAAATAATGATTAAAAATTTATTAAATTCCATTTCATAGACACCTGTTGAAAAATATTACTTTTAAAATTTTTGGTGATATCCAAAAGTGAAATATATGTAAAATTACTTGAAGATCCATTTCAAAAAAAAATCATCAATTGGTTTAAAATTAATTAATAAATCCATTTAGGAATTACAATATAGTTTTTAAAACATTTCTTCAATACATGGGTTTAGATAAAAAAGGATTCAAAAAAAGTGATAAATAAAGATAGGTTTTTATATTAATGTAATCTCTTTTATTTTATGAAACAATTACTAAGAAAATTTTAATATTACTTGGAAATATCAGGAATAACTATAGTTTAATTTTATCAATTATTTTATTGGGATATGGATCATATTATTTTATCATAAGAAACATAATCATATAAATTCCTTATAAACGATGAGATTGCTACATAAAAACGTTACCACTTTGGTGATGATGAATCATAATCCCAATAAAAGATCAACATAAAAGGAAAATTATAATATAATGTCAATAAATAAATAAATGATATTATATGTTCATGGGTATTCATAGAAACATCATAAAATAATATAGTTTCACAATATAACATATGTCTGAAAGAATGAAAATTGCCACAAATATCTATTATTATATTGAAACAATGAAATAAAAAACACCATGAAAGAGAGACATTAAAATAAATATATAAATACCCAAAATTTTATGAATAAGTAACCTAAAATACATTCATTCACATTATATATTCCATGTAATAAAATGATGAATTGAATATAGAATTTGTCTCATTGAAAATGAAATGGATATAAATATTTCTTACCTTAAATATTGACTTCCCCTATACACTTATGAACTAAATTTATAAAAAATATAAGGTTATTTTACATCTATTATAGAACTATAATTAAATATATATATATATATATATATCATTCCATATATTATTTACTAATGATATTTTATTACTCTTTTAATAATAAATCCTTGTTAATATTATGTTTTCGGTAATTGTTAATTTTTTTCTTTTTATGTTTTGATTTTTTAAGTTTAGTTAGAAAACATTGATAATGGTCTAAATATTAAATGAATAATAATATTTATTTATTTAAAATAATTGAAATATTAATGATACTATTATTTCCAATCAACATAAATGTTTTCGAGAGATGATGTACATTACAATCAATGAAATAGTATATTGTATGTATGCATGAGTAACGTTTCCATTTTACAAAAATAATTATTTAAAGAATATAGGTAATATATTATTATTAAACAATCATAATAATATTATAAATAAGAAATTATTTCTAACACATCTCACCTAGTTAGTGTGTTGATTAGTATAGAGTCACATCGCTTCATGAGTGCGATAGTTTACACATAAACAAATGACATTATCATGATTTATTAATTTAAATTTTTAAGAAATTCAATGACATATTATCATTTTTGAATGGTCTATATTTTATTAATATCATAATTTTTTATCTATATCACATTTAATCATTATCTTTCTCATTATTTATCTTGAATCTAAAATGTTGGTGAAAACGAATCAAATCACTTTTTGAGGTAGTATTCTGATACACACACTTGTTACATAAACAAATCACATATGAAAAGAAAATTAATATATATATATATATGATATAATGAATCAATAGGTATTATTAGGAAAAAAATAAAATATATACACTTTCAATGAATCATCGCAACTAAACATGAGATGCGGTAATGGATAAATAATGGTCATCAGTTTGTTGGGCTTTACTCATCCATACACATGAATGATGATTTTGTAACACATTTTATGAAAGAGGATATGGTTTCAAGTAATTAAAATAATGTAATTTTTTTTAATCATATGTTATATTCTATTTTTATTATGTAATAATTTTTTGATAATAATATAATGAGTTTGGGAAAAAAATAAATTCTCATTGATAAATTTTACCTTATAAATTGGCATGCTCCTTAGTCAGGAACACAAATCTATCTTAGGTTGCATTTATACCCAAAATACAATTTGTGGTATTATATGACAGAAATTTTGTATTTATTTATCCATGTAATTGTTGAATAATGGTTTTATGTTTCTAAGAAGAGATGAGGGGAGATGACCATTATAAGTGAGTTGATTAGATATGTTTTAATTTTTTAAAATGAAAAATTTGTGAACACATTGTTCACAAGAAAAAATGATCCATAATTATGTAGTATAAATTAATAGGCTTGATAACTTAAATATATATATTCATAATATATTTTTTATATATCTTTATATGTCATTTTAACCATTTCTTTTTATGATTATCCAATAGTAAACTCATTTCGACCGTAATAATGGTAATTTATTGACACTTTAACTATTAATTTTTGAAATAAGTTATAAATTTTAGAGAATATAAATTATGATTATTAAAAATATCGAATCCATTATTCAAATTCAATTATCACATGTGGAATTTTTTAATTTAACATTAACCCCATAAAGGCAATTAGAAAGAGGGTTTTCAAAGAGTGAAAGCTAAAAACATTCCAATGTTTTTATATCCAATCAGAAAGACAAGATGATTCCAAGGACCTATAATACATAATTATATATGTATTTTAACTGTTTATACATTATATAAAATTATAATATAATTAAATTTATAAATAATTATAATAAAATAGATTTTTTAATTAACATTTATTATTTTTCACCATTGAACAAAAACTTAATCGATTTAGTAAATTATCAAAACATAAAACTGTAATAATTTTTTAATTATGATTAAATAATTTTTTGAATAATTTTTTTTTAATTTACATAAATGAAATTTTTTTAAAATGAAATATTTGATAAAGAAGCAGGTTTTTTATTGGTGTATTTCTCAAGAACAAGTCGATTTTATATTATCATTATTTATAATTGTAATAATTTCAAGAATATCAATTAAATTTTTTTAATATATAATATACAAAACTTATTTTAAATAATCATAAAAATGTATTATATTAATTGATTATAATTAGGAAATTTTATCTATTTTAAAACCACTTTCATAAAAAAACATTTTTGAAACGAAGAATAAACATATGTTAGAATACAATATTTAATTAATTAAAACTGATTATATGGATTAATTTTATGAAAATATAATTTAGATACTTTATAAAATTACTTTGAATTAAAAATATATAATTTATTTAAAATTAATGATAGTTTTACAAATATTGATATTTTTCACTATTCACTAAAAATTATATTCTTTCCAAAAAAGTCTAATAAAATTACGATAAATTATTTTTTTATGTGATAATGAAATAAATATCATTATTTTTATCAAAATATCCTTATAAACGTTCATAAAAAATAAATATTTTCCCATAAAAAACACAGTTTTTAATAAACATGTTTTTGATGAATATAATTACTTTATTAAATATTTATTTATTATTAGTATCAAATTTATAAATAATTTTTTATTTTGAAAGAATATATATATATATATAATATAAAAATACTTCATAAAATATATAGATGTTACACTCCCCTCCATATGTTGTGTGACCCCTCATCATTTCATCCAATACACAGTCTGTCTCTTTCAATCTCTCACATTGGTCATCTCTCCGTCACACAGATCCCCTTCCAAGAATTCATCCACTCCCCTACCCACATAGAACCTTTATATGATCTCCAATTCCATTAATATCATTTCCTCTCATAACCTCTACAATTTTTGTTACTTTCATGGTGTTTGCATCAAATTTTTCAAAGATTCTATTCGAGAACATCGAGGTAGGAAATCCTCCTCTGTGTCCTTTTTCCACGTAATTCCCATTCCACATTCTAGGATTTGGTTCTCTAAACCTCTAGGTAGGGTATTATTTTAATTTCAGTATTCATGTCATGATTCTAGGGAACATGAAGGTCATTCCTTAATTAATTGGTCATTCATTGTTGATGATAATTCATATAAAACCATATGCTAATGATTCCATGCAAGATTACCCTGGCCCCGTGGATTATATTTTTTAATTATTTTTTATATGATATAATTTTTTTATATTATAAATTTTTAATTTTTTTTCATATTATTGGAGATAGAAATTATTATTACTGATTTTCATGACAATTTATAATTTTTCTAAATTTATGAATATGATTAAAATATGATTTTATTGCCTTTATTTCCATGCTATGTAATAATTTCCAGAAAATGATATTTAAATTCTTTATACTAGAATCTATGAAACAACATTGGGGAATCCAAATTAATTTATAATGGTTTTATATTAAATTTCATGTGGTGCTAAAATTCAATGACCGTTTTCACTATTTAATGGAATTCATTAAATGAAATGATTCGTATTTAGATATAACGACCATTTTTCGACCATTCTAGAAATAATATATTCATGTTTTTATATTTTAATTTTATATGAATTTGATGTTTATTTAATTAATTAATTTTAATTATGAATTTAGATAAAATTAGTCTAGAAACATTTGTTTCTTAATATTTAAATTTTTGAATTGGATAACTTATATTTCATAAAAAAATGGAAAATAAGATTTCAGTTTAGTTACATTAAAGGAAACATTATAATTTATATTTCAAATGGCTTTACATATTGAATGGAATATCAATAAATTTTTGATGATGTTCTATTTGAGACATTGAATTATTTTCTAAATGGTCTATGTACATATGAGACACTCTTGAGCCCCATCTCAAAATTTCTCATGAGAAGGTATATTTATTAATATATTCACGAGGATCGAGGACCAATTGAAAACATTCATATAGTGATTGATATGTATTTTGATGGTTTTTTTAGGTCATAAAATTTGAGATGATGTTTAATGATTTTTATTACATTATAGTCTATGTTTCATCACTGACTATTTATTAACATTAATGAGGATATGAAGAATATTATTGTGGGATGAGAGACATTTCTATAAATAAATTATTAGATGGAATATATCCCATTCTTTTTAAAGTATTATATGTATTTTTTTCACAATGACTCATGTTGAGGGATGTTGGTTTTTATATAAAATTAGGAACATAATCTAAACAATTTCTTACTGTTTCAAACTATGTGCATCTTAGGAAGCCCCAAAATATATTAATGAGTTTCTCATTATTAACAAACTACAATAATTATTGAGTTCTCATTTGTCATGATTTGTTCAGTTTATTGACAGTTAGGGTTTAATACATTATTGATAAATTGTTTACGTGATTCATGTGTGTTTATTAACTATTATTTATGAATTATCAATAATCCTAATTTTTTTAAAATATATATATGTGTGTGACATGGATCCAATAGTATATTAAATATTGGTGTTTTTATTAAAATTCTAATGAATCCAAATAAATTTATTATTATGAAATTTTTTATATTTAAAATGAAAATATTTATTTAAAAGATATTTTATAAAAAATTTTCAATTAATAACTCTTGAATTAAAACTTATTTTAATATTTTGTTTAAAACAATCATGAGATGGTTTTACAATTATTTTTCAAAATTAAGAGATATAAGTGGTTGTGTATAAATCATTAATTCTCATTCCAATCATTCATTTTAGATTATAGATCCAATTTTAGGGATTGTAAACTCTTATAATGTTCATTAACTTTAGGGTTTTGAGGATTGTTTTTTATTTTATATAATTGTCTTATGTTGAATATTAAATTATTTCAAGGATTTTTTTTCAAGAAATAATTCCCATTAAATCCATTCTATACATAATTTAAATATTGTTTTTTGAAGATGTAAATATTCAATTTGAGATTAGGTGATTTGATAGATGGAATATATTGAGGTAGATTGGGTGTGAGGTCGTCATGCTGGTGAGGTGTAAGATATTGGATTATTATCTATGGTATTTATCTTTACTTATGTTATATATTGTGTGTGATAATGTTTTTCAAAATTTTATATCTATTTATATATTTCTTTTTCAATCATTTCATATATTTATTTATTTAATGGATTTATGAATAATATACAGGCTATGGAACAGCTTCAGAATAATCTTTTATCACATTATTAATGATTTTAGATGTAAATCATCCCACATGATTATTTTAGATTCCTATAATTATCATATTAATCAAAAGGGTATTGGGTATGTACCGTGTGTATATCTCTGGCTAGCCCAACCACGTAATGAATGAATGGAATAGTTTGGTCAATGATAATTCTATTCTATTATTCGAATATTAAAATTTAATAAAACAATTTAAAAGCAATAGATGAAAGTAAATTGATTATATCTAACCAACTCAGGATCCACCCATTTTTACATGAATTAGAATTCATCATAAAATATCCATTAATAATCCCGAGAAAACACGCTAGAATTTTTCCAACCAAACATATATGAATAATTAAAAAAATTAAAAAAAATATTTATAATGGTTTATATTCCATAAAAAATTAACATCATTAGTAAAAATAAAATTCCACTAAAGAGTAAAAATTATTTCATATTAAAATACATTGATTAAAAACAAAAATAGATCATATATGTAATTTTATATTCTTATAAACATGTGTTGTCATATTTATTCGATGATGGTTCTATAGTTATTTTTTCAAATGACTAAATTATTTAGAAATTAAGCGATCAATGTTTAATAAGTTAGATAAAAATAAAATATTGTATATATTACTAAAATAGAGGGATTAAAGGAACATATTTATAAAAATAAAAAATTATTGAATCTTATAGGGAATCAAAACAAATATATTATATTTTTTAAAAATTTGAAATAAATTTAGTAGCTAATAGAGACATAAAATTTAAATTATTATATATTGAATCTATGTATTCTTAATAAGATCATTAGAAGGTAGTCTATTATTTCAATGTGTTTTTTAACGATAATTATTATTTCAAAATATTACTAAGGATTTTAATACTCAAAAGAGTTCAGTTCCATTGAATTAAAACATTAGATTCCTCTTAATTATTAAACAATGTTCATGGATAAATTATTCTTCCAATGATCCCCTCGACCATATATAATGAAAAAATGTAATGTTTTAGGAATGAATTAATTTTATTGATAAGTAAAATTTGGGATGGATTTATTTTCATGCCTATTTCTTTTTATTTTTTGTTGGATAACATAACTATATATCTTTGTAAATATTCATTATATTTTTTTAAATATATTTAGAAAATCTATAAAATAATTTATCTATTAGGTAAAACTTGATAAAGTATATTTCTATTTTTCAATATTTATATAATTAGAAGAACAATTTTCTTTGACACTAATTATTTAATAAAATATAATTCTTCTCTATAAGTCTTCTATTTTGAAATTTTTTCAATTATTTTCACACCAAAAAAATTTATTTCAAAATTTTAACTAATAAAAACAAACTGACATATTACATACTTTTTTATTCTATTTAATTTTCACTGTGTTCATTTTTTGATTATTTTTATAGAATATTAAAATAAAAAACCATGACCTTATAACAATAATTAATTTTTTTTATTTTATGTATTTAGATGATAGGTAATATAAAAATAAATTTCAACCACTACATTAGTTTCATTATTCTCTTCACACTATCATTCATCACAATATTAGTCATTATATTTTTTTTCAAATTTCACATTTCCTTATGTTTTGAAAATAATTTTACGGATAATTCTATTTTCACATATACAAAAACATGGATGGAAATATTTGTTTTCAAGATATAATCACTATGTTATAATGAAAAATATGAATATGTGTCAACATCTATATTAATTATTTTATCAAGTAATTTAAAGTACTTTTTAAATTTCTGTAATTAATATTTTATTAAGATCACCTATCAGTACATTTTAATTCTAGAGAATCACATTAAATTTATATAGGTTTTATAAATAAAAAAATTGATTTAGGGGATTCATTCAAATAATCATCCTAAAAATTTACCTCTCATTTGTATTTATAGAAATATTTCATTCCATTTTATTATTTTACTCTTCCAGAAAGTTTCATTGTCTATCCACTACATCAATAAGTATGATTATAACCTTTTTTCAAAATGGTTTATCACTACAATCCCCAATATTTGATGTTATGCTGGATATGAAAGAAAACTAATTTAAATACTAACTAATTTTCATCACATTTTATAAAAAATTGTTAATACATTATACTATATATAAATATATAAATTATTTAACTATGGATATGGTTTATATCATCAATAGAAATTCATATAAACTCAATTTCATTCACTAGTATTCCAATGAAATATCCACCCAACTGATAATCTAAAAAATCATTTTATCCATGTTATTTTAGACTCATTAAAATATTCATTGAATTATAATGAATATTTTTGATGATTTCATTATCTATAAAGACATATTATTGAAAATTCATTATACACATCAATCTCATAGTCTAATGAAAATCAATATTACTAAAATTTGTATCTTTATGATTTTCTAATATCCCACATGAACTTAAGAAAAAAATATTACAATATAAATATATATATATTCCATTTAATTTGGAATTAAATAGTGTTCCAAACAATTATTTTCATATGTAATTTAAATTTTTATTCTCTCACAATCATAAATTATTATTTTAGTATAATATTTTATAATATGTTGAAAAAAATTTAAATATTATTCACTTGTATTTATAATTAATTCTTGCATCTAATTTCAAAAATAATCATACACATTCACATAAAATAGAAGACATAAATATTAATTTATATTGTCCAAACTGACAATAAGCATGACCTATACCATTATATGATAAAACATTTACTACATAATTATATATGAATAAACTAATACATAAAATTATAAAAAAAATCACTACAATATGAATAATTTAATATCAAAATCTTTCTTAAATATACAATCGTACTATGATAGAAATGTTTTACCAATATTCACATTGTTTGTAAAAAAAGTGGTTGAATTATATTCCAAATCAAAACATATAATTTTTCTCCCTAAACGAATTAAACTAACTGAATCATGAACTTTTAATAAAGTCAAAATTTCATATACCGGCCAGATATCATATAAAAGATATATAATCATAGTAAAACAATATCTATAAAATCTATTGAATCTGAATAAAATTATAAACATAGTATATGTATGGAAAAATATTTAAATCTTTTTACACATTGAAATAAAAAAATTGTGATTAATAAATTAAAAAATTAACATCCTTTAAAATGATAAAATAACGATGTTTTTTAAACGAGTGAATAAGGGGAATAATAAACATATTTCATGGTAATCATTACTATAGACAATAAAATGTTATTTATTCTAATACACGAAATCCTTAAAATAAAAAAATAATAAGATATTCCATAGTTAAAAAAATTAGTGTTTAATCTTTTTCCCCATCAGAATCCCCTTATCCATTTTATTGGAAGTAAATCATTTTTATAAGAACTGGTTGTTATACTCTATCCTCAACATGGAATAACTACTTCTTCCAAATCAAAAACTCAATAATAAAAAATATATTATAAATTTTCATTGATGATAACCTACTAAACAAACACATATTTGAAACATGTTTAAATATAAAAAAAATTGGTAGCACTCTCGTGTTTGAAATTTACTACTGTCAAATACGATTGAAACCATTATAGTGTATATTAAATATTATCTAATACATTATATTATGGTGATATTTATTTCAATTTATCCAATTTTTATATTCCATATTCATTCTAATAAATTATAACTACATCGTTTAGAGATTATTCAACATATGATGGATTCCACAATACTTGTTATCCTCTAATGATTGTAGTTCTATACCACTATATATATTTTAAGTTTCTAAAGAAATAGTATAAATGGATAACATAGTACTTCTAATTTGAAAATTAATCTCAATTGAATTTTATCTTATTTATTTTCCATTCTATATAATAAATAAAATTATCTTGTTTGGAAATGAATGATAACATAACTATTACTTATTTAAATGAATAATTATTAAATAAATCAATTACCCAAAACTCTATTACATTTATAAATAGTAAATTATTAGTTTTTAAAAATTTAACATTAATGGTACATATCACTTCAGCATATATGAATTATTTTCATAGTGTTTTTCTGTTTTAAGGTCCACGGGTATATAGAGATGATAATGGGGCTAGTGGAAAGTTAGACACAATGCTGGATTTGTTACCCCAGAAGAAAACCATATCTAGGTAATGGGTCCACCATTGAATTTGTGGAGTGATTTATACACTACCACCACCTAGTGATGGTGTTTGAGTTATCAATATAGAGTGTATGTATATACTCTTTTCTGATTAACAAATAACATGATTAGGCATGTGTCATCTATATGGGTCCTTCTATAATTGAATGATATACTCTCTTTAGTGAGTCCCATGTTACCGATTGTTGGTGATGTAGAGGGATGATGTGAAAATAAATTATGTGAGATTTTTTAGGTTATTTTTTATATATATTTCTACAGTCTATCATGGATACCCTTAATGATGTAATTCTATAGATATGTGTAATGATTAATGAGAACCAACAATCTCCTATAATCAAATTTCATTATATTATTTAATTATCTTTCTAATTATTAGAAACAATATGTTATTTTACCCATTTAATTTTATGTAATCCTACTAATTATATTATTAATCACTACTATAATAACTTTTTACTACAAATACCATATTTTTGAAGATTATGGATAGTTTGTTTGTAGTCAAATAGAATTTGGATCATGATAATCTAATTGATTTTTGTTAAAAAGGGACATAATGAAGTCCAAATATATTATTTCTTATGTTATAGATTATGTGATGATGAGTTTATATACCTAGTTTTTTCATGGTTGGTGATTATTAATTCTTGTAGGATCATTTAATTTTTCACATTTTCTATATTTTCATAAAATATATTTTGTGTCATATTTTATTCTTCCATAAGGATGTTGCAATGTAGTTGTTTTATTCATTCATTAGTTTTTATTTTAATATATATCATTATGGTGATATATGGTGTTTTGTGGGCTTCCAGTATTTTGAATCTAATTTTAATTTCATTCCATATATGTTCCATTAACATACCATTTTTTATTATAGGTGGGATCGTGGTGTATTTTTCAACTTTCTACTATAATAGGAATTATCTTCATGGTCCGAGTTGTATTAATATGGTATTAGAGAAATTATTTTCATTGGAATATAATTTAGAGTTTGAAATATTTTTAGGCATTCGTTGGGAAACAAAAGTAAATATTATTATGGTTTCATGAATATGATTAAGAGAACATGGAACCTAGTCATTAGTTTTGTTGAATTATGTAAACATTCACCAGGATTATAATAATTTTTTATAATAATAAAACGATTGTAAAATTGTGTAATTGAAATGTACATTCATCGTATAGGATTTTAGTTATACTATTTTAATACAATGTGTCATGTTATCTCTTCCATATATCCTTTGATAATTATAAGTTTATGCTACAAAATTCTTGATACTACCCTTTACATTTCTGTCTCATCTTCACTGGGATGAATTTATTAATCTAATTATATTGATTTTACCTCCAGTTAACAACCAATTGAGTGATGACACATCGGTTTAGGAAATTTTATAGGGGTGTTTCAACTGTGAAATGGAATGGAGTGATGATTCATTACATGTTATGATGAGGTAATAGACACAATTATAGGAAATAAATATCCCCTTTGAGTACGATGATATTACATACATGTTATGTGTGCTTAATGAGATTTAGTGAGATAATAAGTCTATGTTTCAGTGTAATATTGATACTCAACCCCTTGAGGATTGGTGAGACTATATTTATAAAATTTCATATCTAGTGTTGACTCCAATATAACATGTTATGGCGCATAATATAATTTTTAGAAATGTAATAGATAAATTATGGTAGTCTTTGATCCTAATAACTCACAATGAGTTAAAATTACACTTATAAAACATTTTCTTCTTATTTAGATATAATTATTTTATAGACATATAGATGATGGTTTAATTCTATGAAATTATTGATCTATAGCTATGTATTATGATTGTCTCTCAATATAATTTGATGTTAAGAGACCTCATAATGTTCTCCTAAGATATGATTTTGGATTGATATATATGAGATTTTTTGTATGTGCGAGGTATTCTCTAGGAGATTCTAATTAGGATGGTGCCAATTTTTATTCCAAAATATGCACAATATTTGGAGTACTATTTTGTGACAGAAATATTAGTAGTGGAGTTATATCTCAGAAATAATTTTGGGTTAATTTTTAGGAGAATAGACTCATCTATTACATGTAGATACATATATATGTTTGGATAGATATCATTATATACTTATAGAGATGGATAATGCTTCTAATTTTATTTCATCACAAGGATAATGATGAAGGATATATGATGTTAAAAATAATGTGATTCACTTATAGAGAGGTTATATACAAACTATATTATTCCTTAATGTTTTTTAATAGCCCCTACCATCTACTCACATATCCAGTACTAAAAAAAATAAAATTTTGGATTTTGGATTTCATACAAACTAATAATACCAAATTCTATCCATTCAAAACAGATAACATCAAATTGAAATATATGATTACATCCATACCTAATGACTTAATAATATTAGAGTATTAGAAAATTAGTAAAATAAATTAAATGTTAGAACACATGTCTACAATTAATCTTTTTACCTACTCTTACTTTTTTTTATTTCAAAATAACTCCTCAAAAAAATCCATAAAATTCATTACACGTGAAAATAGCCCAAAAACATATCCATTAAAATGATTATCCATATACTAGGTAAATTTATATACAATAAGGGTTATTAAATATGAGTAATAAGGGTAAAGAACTGTAAAAATTAAACATCATCATAGAGGATAATATGAGAATGAGGGTATGATGAAAAAAATTAAAGTGAATAATCATAATATAAGATAATTTATACCCATTGAAAATTTGATAATAAATAAAAAACAATCCATAAATATTTAACATGAGGAAATATTCATATAAGAATACATTCATAATAATTGATAAAAAAAATAATTCCAAAATTTATCAATCAGGACATCATATGATCATGAAGAAAATAATTTACTTGGAAAATCAGTTTTATACGACTCATACAATCACTATTACAAATGGAATATGATACCTAGAAAATTAAAACATTCATTTTAAATAATCCTATAATGAGTCATCTCCGTATATTTTCCAAATTATTTGGGGATCTATATTATTCTTACCCATAGTTGAAATAGATATCAGGTGCAAAAATTCGGAATTTTTTTTTCAAAGAACTATAATAATTGGATCAAACATTTTTTAAAAATAAAAATATTCATTACAATTCCATGGATTGATATTCCATTGGAAATTAAATTGGATTATTAAAAATATTATTGGAATTAATATAATACATATTGATAAAGAATTAGGATTATATTATTTAAATATATCACTAGTATAGAATATGTAACATATGGGGTTTTCATAACTAGTGAATATAAATATCATTAAATAAACATTGAAAATATCCATTCTCAATGTAAACATTCTAAAATAAATAACTCATCTAAAACCTAAAAATTCAATAAATATTTTGAAAATAATATTTCATTAAGATAATCTTTGAAACAGATAATGTATATATCAAATAAAATATCTATCATTATGATGGAAGAAGCTCTTATTATCTTAATTATTAAAAAACATTAACTTTATATTTTTCGAGATAATTGTAAGTGACCAATGAAAAAATTAGTAGGGAATTTAAATTTAAAATATTTAATAAAATGTTAAAAGATCGCATAAAATAGACTTAGCAAATAATTTAAATTTATATATGATAATTACAAAAAAATAGAAAAAAAAAATTATTGAATGATTCTTGATCTAAAATTAGATAAATGATCATTTTAACAAAAAAATTCACAATGTTCCTTTAATAAAAATAGAGTGAATGAAATTAAAATTGTAATACAAATAAAAAATAGAGGTGTAAAGTCCATGAAATTTCATGGAATTTTTTTTCCTAAATTCTTTGGATTTTTATGAGTCCACAGTTTTTGACGGTGCTTGATTCTGAGGCCCTGTGTGCCTAGAATCAATTTTCTGAAGTTTTTTGGGTACGTTCAGTAAATGTACGTGCGGAATTATCTATATTTCTAACCAGTGCCCGAAATTGAAATTTGAGGACACCGATGACATCACAGAGCTGATATTCAATTAAGTAGACCTTTACCATAGTTGTGTTTTATTGGACGATGTAGTTAAAAATTGTGGTTCCTAATTAAAATTATTGATTAAATAAAAATGTGTGTGTAACACATTTTTATTTGAAAGGTGGTTAAAGTATTTGGATGGTAGTTAAAACCCTCAATGGGAGGTTGGTGGTGGGTCCCAACCTCATATCACCTCCCATGGGAGGATATTATTTTGTGGGGCCCATATGAGTTCAAACTCTTCACCTCACCTATAAACTCCCATGAACCGCTTCTGTATATCTTTTACTCCCCTTGAATTAATGATGCCACCTATCCTCTCTAAATTTTGAAAACTCACCACCTCCCACCTTCCCGCATTCTTGTTCTAACACCATAAAATTAATTAATTAAGATCCCTTAATTAGTTGATTAATTTGAATTGTTTTGAAATTCATGACAATATTAGTTTTGGGAAGCATTTTATTTTATTTACCCGAGAAATTATTCTATTGGGAGACTTTTTTAGGATTAGAATGAAAGTGATCTTTCACAAAGAACACCTATCTCTCGATGAATAACTCAAAGAATGCTCCATGTCTCAATGAAAGTGAAACAAGTAGTTCTAACTTCTTCAATCGGGGAAAGAACGTGAGGCGTCCCCCATGAGAAACGTTGTCTTCCTCTTCCTCCATATCAATGGAGAATACGCCACCGGTGAAGAACGTCGCCAACAACGATGCTTCCTCCCCAGACACACCCTGACATCAACGAATTGACGTCGTCGACAACGAACAAACTTCGAATCGAGGTAGGGGTTTTGTATAATTTTAAATGAATAAAATTATACCCTCATTCTTCATGTATACATTAGTTCATTTTAGCCTGTTGTTATCAACTAACGTGGAGGTCGCATGCTGAACAATCATGGCCTGATAACCCTCTGTTGAATCTTGTTTGTTTTGGCGAAAGAGGTGGTGTTGGAAGAGACGACGGCGACTGGAGGTGGTGGAAACCAGAGGCAGCGGCAGCCGCGCGCCGGCCACATGAAGGGATCGGTGGCTCCTCAGCTCACCCGGTCCGCAGAATGACCGGCCGGAAAATCTGGCCTGACCACTGGGAACTGCGGCACTCGCAGGTGCCACACGGTGGAGGGATCCATGGACCACAAACCGTGGGCCACTTGATGGACGAGTCGGCCGGCTACGACCAACCGGGCTGAAGAACACGGGGCTGCACTACGGAGAAGACCGCGGCCAATAATTCGCGGGCCGCTCAGCGTGAGAACTGGTTGGCCACCTGTCGTCTAGGCCGAAGGAAACCACTATGTCACTTGGTTCCACGTGGGAGGAACAGGGGCCCACTATGCAGGCCTCTCGTGCCTGACAGAACTGGCCGGCTTTAGCTTGCTGAGGAGGGAGAGGCGGCGCCACCGGGAGAACAGGACCAGCCCGCTCCACGGGCCGAGTCCGCCGGTGAGCCGCGCCCCACCGAGCCAGGTCGACCCACTAGCTGGATCGGACCCACCAAACTGGGTCGGGTCAGACCCGCCGAACTAGGTCGGGATGACCAGCCAGCCTACTAGGACTGACGGGCTGGGCCCGTTTCGCTTAAACGTGAAAAACATCTAGACCATGCATCTGATCGATACACCGTCGGTGAAACTGGGAACCTTGCTACGAGGAGGTCTTTTTCTATACTATAATTTTTATTTTTACAGATTTTAAAAATGTCCGAGTTTGGATTGATTGTAAATCCAACCGGGCCCCTGGAATGGAAATGATAATAACTCTCAGACCGGGCCTCCAATTTTCACGTTGGGTTTATTTTGATGGGATGGAACTTCGGGATACATCAACTCAAGACATTGTGATAGTTGATGTATCATCCCCTTTCCTCGAGGAGATTACCCTCCCGGGATCGAGCACGTTGTATGCGAGAACCATAGAGCTGGCTGCGACTGCAAGGATGACTACCGTACTGGAATCCTCTGTGGGTTCGACGACGATGAAAATTGTACCAGAATCTCATGTGGGCTTGACAGTTCTGACAGAGTATCTTGTCATGTATCATGTGTGGGTCCTACTGCTTAGATGAATTAGTGAATACATCTGATCATCATTATTACACTTGAATAGCTGGCTTGTATCCTGTGTGGGTCTGACAGCTTAGACGAGATAGTTGGCCTGTATCCTGTGTGGGTCTGACAGCTTAGACGAGATACCTGGCATGTATCTGATGTGGGTCTGACAGCATAGACGAGATAGCTGGCATGTATCTTGTGTGGGTCAGACAGCTTATACGAGATAGCTAGCATGTATCCTGTGTGGGTCCGACAGCTTAGTTGGTCCTGTATCGTGTGTGGGTCCGACAACATAGATGATCCAGTGACTACATCTAATCATCTATATCTCTCTAAAATTGTCGCATACCTGTGTGAGATGAGACAATTCTTTCAACCATTATCATCATGGTGATTGACATTACTTCCTATGTGGAATTGATTTGTTCTTTTACTCGAGAGTTGGATCCCGACTTAGATTGGTAACATAGGTATATGTATGGGGGTAAACCTATGTAGGGTTGGTTGATACTGTGTGATTGTATCTTTCTTCTTTTTCTTACCCTTAGTTGTTATTGTGAGACCTCACATGTCTCAGGGTCCCTAATAAATATCTTTATACTCACCCATGCATGGGCTATGCCCACACCGCATTGTGTTGGATGCAGACGACGTATAGCGATGACAGAGGTCGAGAGTGCCACGACATGATGGTACCCGGAGGTGGATCCTGCGATGAGTTGGATCACAGAGAAGACTGACGAACGTGAGTGATGATGTGGCCATCTATACATACCATTCAGGTAGGAACCCCAGAGGATGATACAAGAGCTACTCTTTACTTTCAGCTGTTTTTCCCTTTTTGCTTTCCAGAACACTCTTTTGTATTCAGTTTTACATAGTGTTTACTTCATGTTGTGTACTCTATTGTGTGTTTTACATCTATAAAGGCAATGCCTTCCCAGAATAATTATTTACGCCTTTGGTTCTAGTCACCAGCGCCTGTCCTATGGATGTCGGGCTTAGGGTGGTCATGGTATGGGCCCCGAGGATAGGTCGTGAAAATTTGGTATCAAAGGAGTTGGTTCTACTACAGAACATAGGACTCTGATCTATTTTACTATGAAAAAAATAGTGTTAAGAGTATTGTGTCTTGTTATCAGTCCAGGGAGTGTAGTGTTGATGTAGCGGCTGATGTATACATACACTTGGTACCTAACACCTGATTTCCGACTCAGTGCACAAAAAAACTGATTGTGTGTGGGTTTCAAGAGATTCCTCTATTATATCTATAAATCATCTCACCAGGTATAACCTTTTGATCGTGGGGCACCTATTCCTTATCAGGATTCTGCTGTAAAGACCGCCCGCTAGGGTTTATGAGAGAGTACACGATGATAGCCCACCGAGCGACAAGGCTCCGGTTTAGGGCCCCCTTTCTATATTGGAACCATCTAGTAGTGTACCAGAAGCAGCACCACCAATAGGGTAGAATATACCCTCAACCACATTGGCAGATAGTGCACACTGACTGAGTGTGTTGCACAATTTCTAGCGGTAGAGGCCCTCGAGGCTGCGAGGCCAGATAGATTCCCATGAAGCAGAGGACTGGATGGAAGTGATTACTAGAGTTTTCTGCCTAGTTGAGACACTAGTAGAGTAGATGTTGATCGTACCTACTAATCGTTTTCAATGAGTGACCATGATGACAGTCCACATAATGATAATGTTTTGGTACATGGACTGTTTTCCGAGATGGTACATTTGGGCAGTGTGCCAACTATATCACTACCCTTCGGTGAGCAGACACTACCTGTGGTACCAATAGAAGACACTTGTATTCTTAGTGCCTTACAAGTGTTTCATCACTAGATATACCTCAAGTTCCGAGGCAACCCTGACCCATAGGTAGTTGAGGACTAGCATTAGGAGGTGGCTGAGTGTTTTCTAGAGCTTATACAGCTTTGGTAGGACAACATGTCGGTAGATGATTATTCATCAAGGCATATCGATCATTTGTGGTACACGATGAATATGAACCAATCAGTTCTTTAGAGCTCAGAACTCTGAGCGAGATGTGTTTATGGATATCTGAGCCATCACTTTTTTCCTCTATGCATTCCAACTTATGTTATGGTGATAGAGAGATGATTTGTTGTTTAATGTTAACTGGATGAGCGGATACAACCAGTGAATGTTAGAAGTTAGAAAGCATGAAACTATCTCCAGTCTCCGAGACTTCGGCATGTGAGATGTTTCAAGAAGAGGATGTGTTAAGGATAGATGAATCTGTAGGGAAACAGACGTGGAAGTAGAGCTAGGATAGCAGCATGGGGTGGTGATCTTTTCGACCTGTTTCAACCACCCATCTTGTATTTCCCATCAGGCTCAGGGAGCTGGAGGGCAGGGAAAGATACTAGCTTCATGCTATCATGGAGTGTGATCCAAGGGCTCTAGGAATGATTCGAGGTAAGATCTATTTCTATTACTAGTTTCTGTATTAATAGTCATAGATATTAATCCTTCCTTCCTTCCAAGAATCTTGTTCTAGACATATAGTTTTCGGTTAAGCTATTGGCTTGACCCTCACATATGGAGATACATTTGGTAGGAGAGTAGATAATCACACTTATGGGGATGGTGTGATCCGACCCTTGAGGTCAGAATTTCGGTTGGAACCTCTTGGTGACATCGTCGATGCCTTATAAAGTTAGTTTGGAAATGGACTGGGAAATAATAGATTATACAGAAATTTACTATATTTGGAAAGAAGGTTATTGATTATCTACAATGTTGGGTTGGGGTTTTCCTTGGTCAGTGAAAAGGAAAACCCAGGCAGCATTGGATGGAATCGTGCATAATAGGTTGCAGTCAATCACTCAGGAGTCAGCTAAACATACCTTTGTGCCAGACATCTCCAGAGTTGCAGCACCACTTTCAGCATTGACGAATAAGGGGAAACCCTTAGTGTTGTCAGATAGATTCTAGTAGAGAATTCAATAGTTGAGGCAGAGGTTGACCAGTGCACCCATCTCGAGGCTACTAGAAGAGGGCATATGGGTACGTAGTTCATTGCGATACATCATGGACCAGACTCGGGTTTGTCCAAATGCATGAGTGAGTAGTAATCACGTAAGGATAACTGTAGTTTAGACAACATGATAAGAACTATGCTACACATGACCTGGAGTTAGTAGCAGTGGTCTTCAACTTGAGGATGTGGTGACATTATCTTATGGGTGAGCGTTTTACAGTCTACTCTGACCACCAGAGTCTCAGGAAAGTTTCTCACAAAATGATCGGAACATGAGATAGTGGTGATGGATCGAGTTCCTCCATGAATATGACGTTGAGATAGTCTATACTTCTGGGAAGAGGAATGTTTTAGCAGATTCTATTAGCATGAGATTGGGAATTCAGCTTTTATAAGAGTTGACAGAGCAGCTAGCCCAATTGGAGATATCCTTTGTGGATATAGATGGATCAGAATTTCTATAGTATCTCACTGTCACTCCTCCATTTATACATCAAGTCAGAGAGGCACATCATGGGGACATTGACTGTGAGATGCGATGTGCTCATATATCCACAGGGTAGGCACCTGATGGGTTTTCTGATGGTATAGAGCATGTCATCCTCTTCAGAGGATGTACCCTAGTACCAGCTGCACTACAGGAGGATGTGTTGAGGGTGTTCCACACTTCCCCTCAAACGGTACATCTAGGAGTGGTGGAGATGTATAAGGACCTCAAACGACAGCACTGTGGGTCGGGTATGAAGAAGGAGGTATCAAATTTTTTCTTGCGATACCTCACTTGTCTGCAAGTGAAGGTGGAGCACCAGGTACCAGTAGGCTTGGTACAACCCTTTGAAGTCCCAGAGTGGATGTGTGATGGGATATCCATGGATTTTGTGATGGGACATCACCTACATCCATTGGACACGACTCTATCTAGGTGATTTTCGACCAACTCACCAAGTCGTCCCACTTCCTACCGATTAGAGATCAGGAATAAGTAGAGATCTTGGGACACCTCTACATACAAAACATTGTACGGCTTCATGGTGTACTATCAATGATCTTCTCTGATCGGGATAGTCATTTTACTTACCTGCTATGGAAGGGGTTGTTGGAGGATTTTAGGATGCATCATCGCTTGAGGACCACCTTACATCCACATACTGATGGTTAGACTGAGAGGACCATCCATACTCTCTATGACATGGTCCGTGCATGTGTCCTCAACTTTGGTCATAGCTGGGAGGATCAGTTTCCCTTGGTGGAGTTTGCGTACAACAACAGCTACCACTCCACCATCGGGATGGCCCCTTACGAGGCATTGTACGGCCGACCATATAGATAACCTCTATACTAGACTGACCCAGTGGAGGAAGTCCTTTTTGGACAAGAGATGGTGCCGGATACAACGGAGAAGTTGCAGATCATACAAGAGTGGATGAAGTCTACACAGAGCAGACATAAGTCCAATGCTGATAGGAGACTAAGACCACTGGATTTTGAGGATGGCGACCACATATTCTTATGGGTCTCACCTCGATGAGGTCTATGGATATTTGGCTGAGACTGCAAGTTATCTTTAAGATTCATTGGACCATTCTAGGTCCTCAGTTGAGTATGCGAGGTGGCATACCGCCTGGCCCTTCCAACTCAGTTACACTAGGTGCATGACGTCTTCCATGTATCCTAGATGATGAGATATGTGCACGACCCGTCCCACATCATTGACCATGGAGAGATGGACATCGATGATGTGGCGACATTCACTGAGGTTCTAGTGATGATTGAGGATCAACAGGAGAAGGTCCTATCTGGATGGTCGATTCCTCTGGTGCGCATTTTCTAGTAGCATCGGAACCTCCAGGAGATAAAATGGGTGAGGGAGGCTCATATATGTGCTCAATACCCCCCTTTTGATTCCCTATTGTGAGTTTTAGCTTTATGGGGATGTAAATACTTATGGTGGGGCTTATGTAATGACATGGAAATTTCAAGGAAATTTGTTTCGTAAATGTTTTGAAATTTTATGAGTCTGCAGTTTCTGACGGCGCTACATTATGTGGCCTGTTGTCCCCGGAATCAATTTCTGATGTTTTGTTCGGGTACATTCAGTAAACGTACGTGCTAGTTTTTCTATCTTTTGAACCAGGGACTAGAATTGAAATTTGAGGACACCAATGAACTCACAGCAACAGTATTCACTTATGGAGACCTTTATCACTATTGCATTTTATCAGAAGTGGTAGTTAAAAATTGGGGTTTGTAATTAAAATTAATTGTTAAATGAAAATGTGTGTGTAACATATTTTTATTTTCAAGTGGTTAATGTATTGGGATGGTAGTTAAATCCTCCAAATGGAGGTTGGTGATGGGGCCCACCATCACATAACCTCCTAGGGGAGGATATTATCTGGTGGGGCCCACACATGTTCAAACTCCTCACCTCCCCTTTATACTCCCTTGAAACCCTTTTGTAACTCTTGTACTCCCCTTGAATTAATGATGCCACCTCTCCTATCGTAATTTTGAAAACTCTCCACCTCCCACCTTCTCTCATCAATGTGCCAACACCATAAAATTAATTAATTACGCTCCCTCAATTAATTGATTAATTTGAACTGTTTTGAAATGAATGGAAATATTAGTTTTGGGAAGCCTTTTATTTTATTTTCCTTGGAAAATATTCTATTGTGAGACTTCTAGAGGATTATAAAAAATGTGTTCTTCCATGAATAACACCTTTCTCTTGATGAATAACATGGAGAACACTCCACGTCTCGTTGAAGGTGGAGCAACTCCTTCTATCTTCTTCAACCGAAGCAAGAACTTGAGGCGACACCCATAAGTTACCTGAATCGAGGGTGCAGACTGGACAAACACGGCCCAACAACCCTCTGTTGATTCTTGTTTATTTCGGCGATGGAGGCGGTGTTGGAAGAGACGATGGAGACCGGAGGCAGCGGCGGCTGCGCGCTTGCCGCATGAAGAGACCGACAACTGCTTGGGTTGCCCGCTTCACGGAATGACCGTCCGGAAAATCCAAATTCCCCGCTGGGAACCGTGGCACCCGCAGGTGCCACTCGATGGAGGAAACCACAGCCCGCAAACCGTAGGCCACTTGATGGATGAACCGGCCGGCTACGGCCGGCCGGGCAGAAGACCACGGCATCGCGCTGCTCAGAAGACCCCCTCCCGCAATCTGCGGGCTGCTCGGAGTGCAAAACGGCCAGCCTCCTGCCAGCCGGGCTGAAGGAAACTATGGCACTGTGTGGGAGGAATAGTGCCCTGCTGTGCGAGCCACTCGCGCCAGATAGGACCGGTCAGCTTCGGTCGGCCGGGGAGGGAGAGGCGGCGCCGCCGGGCGAACCGTACGGGCCCGCTCCGTGGGCCGAGTCCACTGGTGGGCCGCGCCACCCCGGGCCGGGCCGACCCCCCTACTGGGTCGGACCCACCAAACTGGGTTGGGCAAACCCCCAACCGGGTCAGACCATCCAAACCAGGTCGGGCCGACCAGCCTGCCCACTAGGCTTGACGGGTTGGGCCCATTTATCTTAAACATGAATATCTTCTAGACTATGCGTCTGATCGATGCACCGTCAACACCAATAGGACCCTTGAGATGATGTGGTCCTTTTGAGATAGTTTGAGTGAGTTTTTGACCAATTTGAAAAATGGATGGGTTTGTATCGAGTGCAAATCCAACTGAGCCCCTTGAACAGAAAAGCTAATAACTCTCAGATCGGGCATCCGATTGACGAGCTGTTTGTCATGTTGGGTATATTTTGATGAGACAGAACTTTGGGATACATCAAATCAGGATATCATGATATTTTATTTTACAAACCCTTTGCTCGAGGAGCGTACCCTCCCGGGATCGAGTGTGCTGTGTGGGGGACCCTAGAGCTAGCTGCAATTGGGACGATGGCTACTATACTAGAATCCTCTGTAGGTTCGACCATGAAGACAACTGTACCTGAATATTGTGTGGGTTCGAAAGTTCGGACAGAGTAGCTGGTCCTATATCCTGTAAGGGTCTGACAGCTTATATGAATCAATGACTACATCTGAGCATCTCTATTACAGTAGATTAGCTGGCTTGTATCATGTGTGGGTCCGACAGCTTAGACGAGATAGCTGGCATGTATCCTGTTTGGGTCTGACAGCTTAGCTGGTCCTGTATCTTGTGTGTGTCTGATAGCTGAGATGATCCAGTGGCTACATCTGGTCATCTATATCTCTCTACAATTGTGGCATACCTGTGTCAGATGATTCAACACTTTCAACCATTATCATCATGGTTATTGACTTTACTTCCTTTGTGGAATTGGTTTGTTCTTGGGCTCGAGAGTTGGAGAAAGACTGAGATTGGTAACTTAGGTATATGTATGGGTATATACCTATGTAGTGTTGTTTGATACTGCGTGATTAAATCCATCATATTTTTTTTATCCTTAGTGGATATTGTGAGACCTTGCGGGTCTCGAGTTCCCTACTCTGTATCGTTATACTCACCCCTGCACGGGCTATTCTCGCACCTTATTGTGTTGGATGCAGACGACGGACAATGCTGACGGATGACGAGAGCACCATGACTAGACAGTACCCGTAGGTAGATCTTGCGATGAGTAGACACATAGAGGGGACTGACGGATGTCAATTCTGAGGTGGCCATCTGTACCTACCCTTCAGGTAGGAACCTCGGAAGCCTATCCAAGAGCAGCTATATACTTTCAACTGTTTTTCCCTTTTTATATTCCAGCACACTCTTTTTTATTCATTTTTACTTAGTGTTTACTTTCTGTTGCATACTCTATTTTTTTGTTTATTTTTATAAAGGAAATGCCTTCCCAGCTTAGGGATTTTCACCTTTGGTGCTAGTCTCCAGCCCCCGTCCTATGTAAGGCGGGCTTGGGGTAGTAACGGAACGGGCCCTGAGGACGGGTCGTGACTAGAGGTGAATAAAACAGATTTTTTCTTATAAATAAAAGAATATGATTCCTCTCAAAGGAACATAAAATGTAGATATAAATTAAATTATATGACATTGTTTCATAAAAATCCATTCTGTTTTACTAATTTATGTATCATAATCCTTTGACTAAAATAAAATAAAAAGAAAAAATGAATATCTTGAATAATATTTGGTCAATGTTATAAAATATAATATATTATTATATAAATTCATATTGAATATAGGTTAATTAATAAACATAAGTAACATATTTTAAAATTTTTATAAGAATAACCCTTACCAAAATGAAAGCATTTAAATAATAATTAACCAATAAATAATTTGGTTTGATAAGTGTATATATAAACAATAAACATTGTAATACAACATAAAATGATAATATTCCATTGCAAAGAATTTCATGGAATAATATATACCTTTATATAGTAATATGACCCAATAAAAATTAAATGATTTATGAAATATCTATCCAATTTTTAAACATTAAATTTTAAAAAACATATAATAATTAACATTAATTAATTTTTAAAAGAGATATAAGTATGAAGTATTCATGATATAACAATTAAATGGTGAAGTATATAAACCATATAAAATACATTAGGTGTGAATATAAATATATTCCTCATTGAATGTAAATTTAAACAAGATCAATTATTTCATTCATAGACTTTCTTTGTGCGTGTTTTATCTATTATGAAGGAAATATATATAATTTTTCTAAATTATTAATAACCATTAGGAGGATAATTAATTTAAAAATAACGCACTTCATTAAATTAAAAAATGGTATTTTTAATTAATTGAGTTGTTTAGTAAATGTTATATGATTGGATGAAATTCAATTCATAGTTTCAAAACTAATTTGGTTTTTGAACCTAGAAAAAGATGTAATTATTCCATAATATCAAATAAATAATCCTAAAATAATTTAATATTTTATAAAATAATTATACTTTTGACCTAAATAATTAAATTTGGTAATGAGAAATAATTAAATTACAATAATGCATAATTTATTTTGTATGTACAAATACGAAAATTTTCAATTTCTTAATAACCATTGTGGAAAAAATGTAAGTATTATTTTATCATTACAATATTATTTTCATATAATATATGTCATATTATATAATTAAATAAAAATATATTTACCTTCAATGTGGGGTAGTGATTAAATACTAAAAACATCGATTTATGGAGGATATAATGCACTTATATGCATGAATGGAAATACTAATTATAAACCGGAATAATAAGAATAAAATATTTGATATATAATAATTAAAAAAATATAATTATTTAATTTATATTATATATATATATATTATACGTCATTATAACTAGTCGTGATGGGTGGTGATAGAAAATGAATTACATTGGTTTGTTCGGTGGTTTCCCTCTATATATATTTGATTGATGGTTTTATTTCCTATGTGATGGAATAAGTAGAATGATTTTTGTGATAAATTTAAATTAATAGAATATTGTTATATGGGTGATATTTATTTTATTATATAACAATTTTTATAATCGTTATGATGGTGTTAGAAGAAGAAATAAAACATGAACATTGGGTTTAATGTCACACAACTCAATTGACAACCTCTTTTTCATTATAACATATAAATTATATTGTATTATCATATTGATACTAATAAATCTATTTCATTAGGAGTAGTATTACATATATATATATATATTTGAATTTATTTTCCAAAAAATATCTCATGAATTGTGGACATGGGAGTAAAGGGGTTGTCCTACAATAAGTGGGGGCGGGGATCTGTTAGAAATACTAGAAATATTATCATATTATATAATTATAAATGGTGAAAATTTATTCCAAAATGAAATTTATTTTATTTATAAAAAGGATACGGTCATTATATAATAATCTTATAAAATTTATAATGTTTTAGATATTATTGTAAACCTTATAACATAGATTAACCACATTGTTAACAATTTTCATACATAACTATGTTATCATATGCTTCAAAATTAAATAGTTATAAACTCAAATAAAATTTATCAATTGGAAAAAATATGATCATGGGAGGATATTTTGAACAAAATATATCCCAACTGTACTATGTAATTTTTTTGATGAAATAAATTATTAAAAATTATATTTTCATAAAATATCATTAATGTCATTTAATATAAAATTTATTTAATTTGACATAAATGACATGAATGTATTATTGGAACTATGATATAGAAATTTTACACAAAAATAATGTGTTATATTTTTATACCATTTTCATTACTCAATAATTCATCCATGATTTTTTAATTTTCATATATTTAGAATCATTTGATGGATTTTATATTGTTTGCATAGTCACTTTTTTGTACTATAATTGTTCAATGTAACGATATAATCACTAAAAGTTGTATATAAACTAGAGTAATGAAATTTATTTCATTATTCTCAAGCTAAACATTATTATTCATTGAAATATTATTTCTATCACCATTGCAATAGATAATGAAATTTTAAAACCAAATGGGTCACATTTTGTATTATCCCTTTCTTCAAATTATATATAATTCATTTTCAATCATAATCCAAAACTTATATATAAAATTGATTAATTAATGATTATAGTTGAATTAAACTTATAAAATACATTACATTAATGAATTATAGTTATTATGTGTCCTGAGCACATTATCTTTACTCTTAATTACATTATTTACACTTAATAATGTGTAAAATATGTACTACATTATTATTCATAATCACCAAAATAGGACCTATTTAAAAAAGTTCAACCTCATGATTAAAAGTATGTTATTATTTTTTTATTTTTAAATTCCTCTATGTGGTAGAAATAAATATTAAAATAAATTCACAAAAAAAACCTGAAATTTTATTTATAAGAAATGCGTTTTAAATCAGCAAAACGATGTTACACCATAATTCGGTATATTAATACGTATAATTTATTTAAATATATCATATAAAATTAAGGAAGACTTCCCTCATTTAGATATCAAACTAATGTCTTAAGGATATTTTTAATGATAAAAATTTATAGTTTTAGAAAAATCAATAATTTCAACTATTCCATAAAAAATATATTTTTTTGAAAATTCACAAAAATTCACCATATGGTTAATTTGATATGGGGATTTAAAAAATTATTTTATTTTCAATAAATTATATTTAAAAATCGATAATAAATTACTAATAATTTTTATTTTCATATAAATCAACAGGAAACATTTTTTATGAAAATGTATACAAGATGTGTAAAATATATATTGATTGCTTAATTGTCATTAAAAAATCAAAACATTTTTAGTGATTAGTATCAGTATATATATTTCATAATTATGTTAATTATACTCCTACACACTAATTTATGGTTTATCTTATACGTATCATAAAATTATTATATGTCATGGTTTTTTAATGTTCAATATATCCTATTGTATAAGTCATAAAACATAGTTTTCTATTAAAATATCAAGGTTTTACATTGTTTCACCACCTTTAATAAATATGTTTATAATAATTGGAAATTTAGATAAAAAAATAATAGGTTTTAAATTTACAAATACTTTTTCAAAAAACCACGTCATATAAAGGGTTAATAAAAAACCCACTTCAATATAAGTAAATGTAAATAAGATGTTCAACGGTAAAATAACTAACTAGGTTTAAAAATATTATTTCATTATTGGGAAGTGAAAGTATCAAAATGGAGGAAAATTGTATTGTCTAAATAATGATGAATTGTGATAGAAGACATTGATCCAAATACGTTGAATGATTATTTAAATGTAAAATCCCACAAAACCATAAAATAATGACGATTATAACAGACAATCAATGAATAATTAATAGAGGTCATAAGATAAAGGATTTATTTCACGATAATTTTACTAGAGTTATAAGAATTCATTAACCATATGGAGTAATAAAATAAGGAAGTATACATAATTTTCATATATATTTTCATCCCTTAATCAATTTTTATCGCAGCCTCATATTTTTCACCAAATTATTAGTATTCATGATAATTTTTTATACCGAAATAACTACAATGAAATTAAAATTTTTGACATCATCATAAAAGAAGAAAAAAATTCCTTCTATCCTCGGATATTTAGTAAAACTAGTTAACATATGTTACGATAATATCAAAAATTTATAAACCATCACATGATGAAATAAAAAATTTAACACCAAAAGATATAAAATAGATTCAAGGGTTCAATTTTAATATTTTCATGAATAAATAAATCTAAATCCATAATTACCTCATTATCCTCATCATTAATGATTGTTATAACATCATAAGTTATATCATAACCATTTTCTTAAATTCCTGAAAAATATTTTATATTCGTCCAAAATAATTATTTAATTTAAAAACACGATACATATAGGGATTACTATTACCCTAAATACATAAAATTTATCCACAATATATCATTAATGGCTATAAAATATGATCATTTGTATCCTAAAATGGTGTTCTTATTCCATAAAAAAATAATTAAACATAAAAATATAAAAGAATGAGGATATTAGTAAATATAATGTAAAATATTAATGGACCCATCGTTATCACTAAGAATAATAGACCCTCAAACGATACCATCTATGATAGTCCCATTCTTGTACACCAAAATATAGTACCAAAAAATATATTTAAATTTATATTATTTATATGGATAAATGTGACAAAATTTTATCCATCTAAATCATATATTTTATAAATTATATATTTTATAACTTACATACAATATGATAATTTTTGTTTGCACTAATAATGAATTGGGTTAAACTATTCTATGAATGTGCCCCTTTTCGGGTGATAATTTATTTTTGGCATATTCTAATAATCATAATTCGGGATAATTATTAAAAATAGACAATAAAATTATTCACACATAAAACTCTTATATATAATAAATTATTTAACATATTTTATCATAACTTGTGGAATATGTTACATAATAAGAGTTTCCTAACAAGAACAATAAGGGTAAACATAGTCATTAACATTTGAATGTCATGATTTGACGTAATATGAGTATAAGCGTAAGATAAATAATCAAAGTGCATGAGTATAATAAATGAAAATTCATCCCCTTAACTTCTTGGAATGTAAACCATGAAAATTTGAATCAAGCATTGATATTGGAAAGGTGTCATATCTGTCGAAAATTTTAAGACATGTGAAAATAATCCATGAAAATATTATACAAGAGAAATTGACACAATAAAAGAATAATATATACTTGAAACTTGACACAAGATCCTTATAAAATCTTTAAAATCACTATAATAGGTGCAATAAGATAACTGGTAAATTCCAACAATCAAATTAGAGAGTACTATTGATGGTTAACTCTATCTTTTTACCATACACATTGGATAACTATAATAGGATCACCCATCAACATGATATATATCATGAATAATAATCATTATAAACAATCTGAATGAACCATAAAATAATCATAACAAATTAAATGCTTATTTTTTTTTAAAAAAAAAATATCCAGTTTTCATTCCATTCACGATTTACCAGTATAAATTAAATGGGTTCTGTGAAAATTTCATTGAAACCATAAGAATATATCCAAAAAAAGTATTATGATGGTGTCTAAATTGACAAAAGAATTTATATATATATTTTAAATCTAATTATATGAATATTTTTCAAATAACATTATCATACACTCAATAATCATTCATATATAGTTCCTTTGGAAACATAAACATGTAAACAATAGGTTCATAAATAAAATAATCCATCTGCCACTAATTTAATTATAGAAATAGCCCCATATATATATCATACTGAATAGAATTATTAATGACATGTGTAATGGACACATAATAAAGGATGATTTTTGATTCCTAATAAGTGTAAAAATGTGAGATATCAATAATCAAAAATGAATTACATTGGAATCATAGTATGTCATCTTGAATATAACATCTGAAAACTTTACCATACATATCACAGATAAAAATCATAATATATTTCATAAATTCATGTAGTTTATATAAAAATAATCATAATTGAATGAATAAACATGATAAATGAGAGTATAAGACTGGAATAAAACATCGATTATTTTCATACTCATAATAATATAAAATATTGTGTAAAGGATACTCACCAAGACATTAATAACATATTTGGATTGGTATAAACATATGTATGCCAAATTCTTGATTAGGATAACCACATATGTACCATGTTTTAGACCTTTTATGACATCTCTTTTACCATTTGATCTCATACAACACTAATAACTACACAAATAATTATTAGACTATATAATTTTGATCTTAATGATCACATTGTTAAAACCATACATATATATTCCCCAATATCACAAAACATTAATGATATGATATCTAATAAAAAATTAATAAAACTCTCACTATATCATATCTCATATAATTGAAAATGGTATAATAAAATATTCATCATAGAATAAGTCATTTAAAATAAATGGAATTTTAAATAAAGTCAACATAGAATAAACCATGAAAATAAAATGAGTTTCATAAATATCATTTAATTATAATTAAAATCCATCTATAGAATGAATGTGTACCGAATCATTAGATCATATCACCATTTTTGAATTAGTAAATTCAAGGTTTCAGATCATTGACGAATACAAATAAAACTAAATGTTCATTAAAAATTCTTGACAAAATTTTCTTTCCATGTAAAAAAACTACCATATATATAAGAAAATTATTTTAAATTAAACTTATAATGATATATTAATATTTAGTTCATTGAATGATCATGAATATTGGAGATAACATTCATATCGTACGAGTTCACACAATGATTAATACTGTATTGTCAGTAAAATGTGAAAAGTTACTCATTCCAACAATGAAAAGAAGAATCTTATAAAACCATTTTGTAAAAATTGAAAAAAAATTACAACGATTTCAAAAAATCATATTGGAACATAAAAAATAATTGAAAATTTTATAGAAAAGTTGGATACATAATAAAAATGATTTTTAATTAATGAGATAAATAGAGAATGTTTTCTGTGAAGACATTATTTTTTACTCATGATTATAGAAAGTGTGGAAAATGAAAGGATAAAATTTAATTTAAATAAATAACAAGATAACATGATATTTGAAGAGATTTTTTAGAGGTAGTTTATAAAAAATCATTATTTCAGACATAATTATATACAATTCTGGTAAGGAATTATATTGCATCGTAAAACCCATAGTTCATTAGAATCATTTGAATCATAAACCCAAGAAAATTAATAAAAATTTAAGTATATGTTCATTGTAAAAAATTTCATAATGATCATTATTAATTAAGTTCATTGATAAAATATTTTCCACATAAAGTAATAATTTTTAATATGTAATTTTCCTCACCGAAATAAAAGTGAGATGAGAATCCATTTCCACGGTTATTAACAATATTCATACATGTTTGAACCTTTTGTACAATAAAAAAATTATTTTAAATATATTAATGAATAATAAAAATATTTAACATTTGATATAATATTTTGGTATAACCTTTTTCAATCATTTTGCACCAATTATATATTAAAATCAGTGTTCATTGTGATAAAAACTTCGTTGTTCATATATGTTTTAGTTTTTTAATTTTTGTCCATATATATTGTTTATGATACCAATTACTTTGAAGTGGTAAATGTGACATAAATATAATATTAATATATTTTATGGATATTTAAATTTATCCTTAAACGTTATATATATATATATATAATTACATCACTCATTGAGATAACGGCCTATATTTATGTGTTAATGTTGTTTCTATTTATTACATGAATGGAATGAAATAAATCTAAATAATAATTAATATTTAATAATAATTAATATATAATATTCATAATATATTTTTCTTAATTCCATTCTAATTTCCATCCATATATAAAAAATGAAAACCAAATAACATCACATCATAGAGGTAGTAGTACGAATGTATACAAAAGATGAATTATCGTTTTCCAATATATTTCATGGTAAAAACGTTATTGTGATTTTATATTACCATTATTATTATTTTGTATAAAATATTATATACATATATCAAATACATCATTATATTTTCCTATAATATGTGGTAATCGAAAATGAATTACAAGGGTTCACATGGAGGTAGTCCACAGTAAAAATGGCCTATATTTTTATTTCTAATTTTATATAAGAGAGGATGAATACATATTATTCCATTAACAGAACAACATTGAAATATGAATTATAATATTTTTGTTATATTGATATAATAAATTCAAAATTTTTGGTGGTAACTGAAGAAGATGGAATGAATAGAATAGTTATCAGAATTACTATCACTTATAAAAATTTTCTTTTACACCCTTATTATGGACACAACGGTTAATATTTTGGGAATACATGAAGCTATATAATTTCTATTTTCATTTGGGGGATATAATTTGGTTGGGATTGGTAATGATATTAGATTATGAGATGCGAAGAAGTTAAGTGAGGAGTTCCTCTTTTATAATTCATGAGAGGTAGAAGTTACGTAAACACCCAAAACTATAAAATAATTAGCTGTCACTCCCTAAACCTTGTGGCTTATGTTATTATAAATAATTTACTAAATGGATGTTTTGTTCAAGAACGGATTAAAAAAATAAACATTCTTACATGTTATTCCTTTATCTAGTATGTTTACATATATTTATTGTTTAATCAATCACCTTAGTAAGTATATTTTTATTTATTTACCTAGGAAATTTATACATTAGTCCTAAATATAAATTGATCATTATTAGGTCAATTGGGAAAAATCTATAAATTTATATGAAATTAATCAATTTAAAATAGATGTTCATGGGAAATTTATTTTGAAAGGAGCACATCAAATAATGAAAAAATCAATTTTTTTAAAATGTGGTAAATAAATAATTCATCCATATCCTTTTATTGATATCCTTACATTAATTAAATAATAATTAAACAGCAAATAACATTACAAGGATCATAATGTCTTGTGTCTTGGGCAACTAGGTACATAAAACTGAACACATTGGACTTAATAAAACATTTCCCTATTTATCATCAATTAAGAACTCTTAAATATCTTTTAGCTCTTATTATAGTATAATATAACCTGTGGATAACATGAATAATGGTTTGATCTAAAACTCCTAGTATGGTAATAACATCAAGACTAATGAAAGTCACATATGTTAGAGGGTATAACATAATGATATAAAAATTCATGGAATAAAAGAAATCTTAAAATATTTTACAGAGGATATTATAATAATGGAGTCATAATGATGTTGAAGCATAATAAAAAAACATTATCTTTACCTCTATTTGTTAAAAATATAGGATCATGATTCAAGACTCTTTGCACATAGAGGAGCACAAGTCAACGCTAACCACCAAGACCATTGCACATGGAGCACGAGTCAAGGACAACCACCAAGACCGTTGAACATTACATCCCGTCACACTAAATCATTACGTGATTCATTGGACATATATCTTGGATCACCCATTATAAAATGTTAATAAATATTACTATCATGTATTTAATTATACCAAAATAATCCAACACAAAATTAAGTGATACCCATAGAAGACAGTAGGTATCATAATCTTGTCAAAAACATAATAAATAAGAATGTAATAAAAGATTCCCTAAAATAATGTAATTAAATCATACATAGACATCCATAAATTAATTTAGGAATAAATAATTATAAGTTATTTTAAACATATGTGAAACAAATATTTAAGAAACATTAGTTTTAAAAAAATTTAGAATGGTTTAAGGGAAACCTGCAAATATTATTTAAAATGGAAAAAGAAGAATTGATTGTATAAAACCATAATTGAACCATGGTAGAATGAGTTAATTAAATGTTTGATATTTTAAATAAAATAGTTTCTTATAATATATTCAATAAAACAATTGAAAATTTGTATGAATTCATGATGTTCCCTTAAATCAGGCTTGCTTATCTAAATGAATTGAGTAGGGAACCTTTTAAAAAACCATTATAAACCTGGAAAGAATAATAAATGGATCATCAAACAAGATATTTAAAAATATAAACACCATATAGAATATGAACATAAAAATAAAATAGAAATTCAGTTGGGTAACAATATAGAATTAGTAGCCTGATGAAATAATGGAGATTCGGGTGGAATCTTGTACCTTATGCCTAAAACAATTCTACACATGATCGTAATGTACAAAATAATAAAATTAGATTAAATAATTAATATTTCAAGAAATCTTTATACATTTATTATTTTTATATTTTTATTATGTTCATTTAGTAACCTTTTTAGTTGGTTGAGAGATTCAATTCCATCGTTTGGGGGCATAGATTGTCATGGCTTTCATGATCTCCTTATATGTATATGTGTATGTAAAATCCTATAGAATGGGAATAGTTGTCCAAAATGGAACATATATGTTATTAAATAACATATATAATATTAATAAAAAAAAATTACATAATTTTTCAGGATTAATTAGATCGATTATTAATGATAATCATTTAGATTAATTGAGTGTTATTTAATCACAAAAAACTAATTTTTTATAAATAAATTTAATTTGTAAAAAATGATTATATAACATTAAATAATATAGAAAACGTATGATATAACATATTTAATACTTACAATTGGTTTCATATCTATCCATGAAGGTGTAATTGAATACTGAAAGCATGTCGTCTTTAAAGATCATAAACCGACACCTCGTAGATGATGTTTTCATTCATAAAATAAAAGAAAGAGAAGAAGAAATTTGGTAATGGATTATGACTTCAACAAAATAAAATTATAGTATATTTAATATAATGTATTTTTTATCCAACATTGATAGGTGTAATTTATGAGTACATAAGAAAATCATGGAATATGAAAATGAAATTTAACGAAAAATGCAAGAGGGTTTTACCTATTGATTCTTTATTCTTGAGAACCTCCTTATGGGATTTATTTTGGTCTGTTTTTATGAAAAATTTCTCCTCGAGGTTTGGGAGAGGATTAGGAAGGTTATTGAGTATAATATAAAGAAGTATTAATTATTTATAAGTGTGATTAGATGCGGTGCTGAGCGGTGGTATTTATAGTGGTGGAGGGGGTGTTTTCTCATAATTTTACTCAATATTTTATTATTTTTCCGATGACAAGAAATATTTTTGATAGTCAAGAATAAATAAGGATAACAGAGAATGTGAGTTAGAATAAATGGTCACCTAAATCATCAATGACTCGTTCATTACTCCAAAATTCATTTATTTATATATCCTATAAATTGTTGTATTTCACTATTGACCAAAAATTCAAGGATTTCAGAAATATACATAAAATTCACTGTAACTGTTTTTATTCACCAAAAATTCAATTATGAACTCAATTTTATGAACATAATTATCCAAATATAAGAAATATAATTTTTAATTTAATCAACAGATACATTATAAATAAAATATATAAAATTAAACATCAATTTTAATAAGTTGAAAATTTGATTAATACCTCGAAAAATTATCTTATATTCATAAGAAATAAAAAGATTAATTTATGAAATATTTTTACAATTTTTTTTTCTCAAATTATTCATCAAATTTAAAGTATATATTAATAAATCAAAATATTAACAAAACATAACTTATAATTCTTAAAATATTTATTTATAAGTACTATGATATAATTATATCATATTGTCACATTAACATGAATAAATTTTACTTATAATTTATTTTGTGAGGTTATTATTCAATTTGTTGGTTTACTATTCATAAAGTTCACATTTCAATTCCAATGATTGTGTTACTATTTCAACGGTAACAGTTCCTTAATATGGAGCAACACTTTATACATCATTCATTAATCTATTTTAAATCTTTTATTGTGTTTTATATTTTTCATAACAAATGAATTAATTATAAGAAGGTAATTATTATTGAAAAAACATTGGGTTGTTTCAATATGTTTTTACTATTTTCACCATTAGTTATGACCAAATTAAATTTTCATTCATAGAAAATATTAATTACAATGATTCAAGATATTAAATAAATTTTACTAAATTAATTTCACTGATGTGGAAATTTTTAATTTAAACATAAAATTTTTATATAAAAAATTGTTTTTTCAACGAAAAAGATAAAAAATGAATAAAAATTATTAATATCATGTTTCAATTTGAATTTTGTTTCAATAACCTAAAATAGAGTAATAATATTATAATTGGACTAATTATACTTTTAATCAAGATTAATTAAATATGTGACTATATAAATGAATTAAATGAAAATGTAGTTTTAGAAAAATCATCTTTTTCACTATTTGTCAAAATAGTAACTTTTTCTAAAAAGTATTAAAAAGTCACTGTGAGATAATTTTTTCATTCTGATTTAAAAAATATATATATTGCATCAAATATATATTCCCAAAGTATAAATATTATTTATATAATATGTTCAAGATGGTAACTCTTTTTTTGAAAATACGTTTTTTACTCGTTAAACTACTTTTATTCTTAAGCCATGATTATAAAAATATTATATAAATGACAAAAAAATTATACTACATAATATATTAGTTTTTATAATATATTACAAAAATTATAATTAATTGCAAAAAATTTATTATGAGCCAAAAAATAGTTTTTTAATAATGATGTTTCTTTTACATACAAATGCTTTCTATTTCAATTTATAATCAAATATTAACAGATTAATTAATTTTTATATTTGTAAATAATATAATTTACAAAATTATAATATTCATAATTATTTCTACATATTAATTGACCATGTTGTAAATCTAGTATTCAATAATAAAATTTATATTTCAGATCATAGTTATTTTAGACATTTTCTTTCATTTAATGCATACTATTAATGAAATTAAATTTATTTAAAGATAAATATATTCTGAAATATGATGTTCTTTCATTATAATCTATTAAATAAATTCTATTTTTATAATTTAAAAATTTATCTCGGTAATCAAGGATTTTACATTTTTATATTCTTTTAGTGAAAATCGCCTCTATTAAATGGCAGATAAAACATCATATTCAAATGCATTGAAGGTAAAAATAAAGGATATCTTGAATTAATAACATTCCATAAAATAAGTGTAGATTAAAATAAAATATGGATCCAGATGAGAAAACTAACACCCATCGATTATGAAAAATACATAGAGAACATGATCATTGGAATTTTATAACCACAAAATCTTAAACCTATGATGGGGTACAATATGATATATTCATTAGAAATAATGGTGAAATGGTTATATTTACATTTCAAGTTCCGTTTCCTAATTCATAAATTTTATTTTACTACCATATAGATCACACTCTAAAATATACATACTGTATTTTTTTTATTTGTAATAATAACTTCATCATGTGGTTATTATTTGATCAATTTCCCTTTCATTTCATACTCTAATAAATAAATATCCAAAATTATTTTTATTCATGATGATGTAAAATTAATATATAATAAATCATAAGATCCATAAAATTAGTATAATTCATTTTTTTCTAAAAATATTTTCTATAACCAAAATCGACAACTCTTGATATCTAAAATAGTATATTATTATATAATCAAGAAATTTAAATTTATAAAATCATATTAATGAATTTTTAGTTTTTTGATCTAATTATACCTACCATATATGTCCAACCAAATAAAAAACCCCAAAAATAAAAAATATTTTGTCACCGATTTTTACAGATAAAACATTTACACTTATTAAAAATATTTCCCTAAATGTCACATAACAACAATGTGAATATCGTGATCCTATTTTATCTTGAAAAGTTATAATACCTTGAATCCCTACAAATCGCCAACAAAAAGGTATATAAATCCAAAATTAACTACAAACTTATTCCTTACACAAATAAAAAATAATAAAATATATTTCTTGAATATGAAAATGTAGTAAACTCTAATATAAGTTTATTTTTCCTATAATTAGTAATCATTTTCATAAACACCAATACTAACTGATATATTTAATCAATTTCAATCATCTATTTATACCAGATAAGCGTTATAACATCAACATCTGTTAGATATTAAGGGTTATCATTCCCCCAATCATTATTTTCAATAAAATATCACAATATATTTAAATCATCTTTCAGGAAAATCATTATTATCATATATATTATTTCTAATACATACTAAAAACTACATTAGAATAAACCCTTGATGTTTCTTGGTTCTTATATCCAAAATATCAATGATCTATCACTTTCAAAACTTATTTATAAAATAAAAATACAAATAAACATGAATACTCCCACATAAATAACTTCCATGTAATTGGTCCTCACATTGTATAATTTATTACTCTTAGAAAATAGAATTGGGTAGGATAATTCCCTTGTCCAATACACACAAGACATTGAAATCCTTAGTAATTCATTTCACTTTTCCCTACCTTTCTACTGAAAATACATTTTTCTTTTTAATTGATATATTATGTGGTTTGAAACATTCTACACTTTTTATACGAAATACATATACTCTTTTATCTTATATGATCTCATCTATCATATTTTTAAAACAAACTTTATAATTATCTAATTTGGTGAGTCAAGGAAGTGGTAATGGTGAATTGTTTATCGTACTCACATATCATTTATCATGTCTAATCACAGTATATTTTTTTCCAATAATCATATAAATTTATTTCTAATAATTACTATATTTTCCATCACTTTTAGAGTAATAAAGGATCGTCATAATTCCAAAAATAGTCTGAAATAAAAAATAGAATGAGAAACCACAATCATAATGTGAAATTGCATATCCCTTATAAGATGTCTATATCATTAAACATTATTTCCATAATATGAATCCTTTTGTTTAAATATATAAATATATTATTATAATTAATTCATGTCATCTATGATGCTTCATATAGTGTTTTGAATTTTTGATACATATCACATGGGAGTGTAAAAAAAGGTGTTAAGCAAGGTTTATTATTATACACCTACTGATGAATTAATCAAATCATAATGAAACCATTTATGAGTTATTACACATCTTTATATCTCTTCTAGAGATATATCAATATTTATTATCCAAATATCGATATAATTTTTTGGAAAATTATTTTTCTCACCTTAAATAAATGTCTTGGTTATTTTCTTTTGCAATCACTTACCACTATAATTTTCACAAATGATTGATCATACATGTTTCAAAATGTTATCTAAAGCATACTCTAACACAAAATATATAACCCACACATTTCATATGTAAATATATCATCTATTTATTTTAATATTCCTTGAATAGAATAATGATCCAAGAAATAATCTTTTAGTAATAGTGCCTTTGAAAAATGGACATGTGAATAACATGCTCATATGTAAATTACATCATCTCCTGCTAATTTCATTCATACAAACACCATTAATAGATATATCAAACATAATAAAATTTATTATAACTTTAGAAAAGGATAAATAATAAATGGTTATCTTATATTAACACTGTGGGAAAATTATGTACAAATTAATGATAACATACACATAACGCGAGCATAAGGGAATGTGAACATAAGAATAACTTTGGAAAACAATACCGTAAAAAAATATCATAATAATGAGTCATGGAATAGTTTTTTGTTTTCCATAATACATGCACAATAATAAAATGGATCACATGATCCATGAGAGCGTAATTTTGGCATAAGGCTATAATGTTTCATATACACATATTAATAGATAGAAGTATGTTTAGGATACCCAAAATACATTGATAACAAGTATGGCTTGGGCTTATGTTCTATTAACCAACATAATTCATAAGATAAAATCCTATGTATAATATTTTGGTTATTGTATAACCTCACATACACCCTTTCATCTCATAAAATATTAACCATTACCCAATGTATTGGTGGACTCTATAATTCGTAGCACTCCCATCACATATAAAAAATCATATATATTAGTGTCAAAATATTAAAAAACATTCCTCATATAATATCCTATATAAGGGAAATGTTTTTCATAAATCATTCATAATTTCATTAACCATATAAGGGAAATTAGGTTCATTAAAAATTCATCATAACATATCATGGTGAAAATAAATAGGTTATGATAATATTTCATCATAGCATAACCCATAGAAATTATATGGGAATCATAATAATATTTTAATAATATTTATATAGACAAAATATAAATAATATGGTTGTTATAATTGTATTATATCCCTAGTGGAGCATAACAAGAATTAAGGGATATTGTTAATGATAAATAGGAATACCATTAAAAAATGATTAAAAATTTTCTTGACAAAAATATCATTTTTATTTTGATAATTTTCTTTAGGATATAAATATTTATTAAAAATTAATGAGAACATATTTATCTTAATATAAAAAATGAAATATGTAATATAATACATAAATTTTTGCGTTCTTACAATGATGTGAAATGCTATTTGATCCATAAATGTTCAAAAAAATGCACTTCTCATTTTTGTTAACAAATTAAAACTACCTCATTCAAAAAATGAAATGAAAAATCAATTAGAAACATTTTGAAAATATAAATACCAGTGTAAAAATTATATTAAACTATTCTAGAGGAATATTAAAAACATTATTTAAATAAAATTACAAAGATTACATATAGAAGAAATAATATATTCGACTGATGAGAGAAATAGAGTGAATTTTACTTAAAATCATTCATTTGGACTCTAGAGTACATAAAGTGTGTAAAATAAATTTATAATAATTAATTCAGAAAAAAAAACATTATAATAATTTCTATGTTATTCTTGAGATCCATATTAACAAATATTATTATTTTTTTAAAAAAATTAATATTATTGATAAATCATGAGATTGTATCATTTTTTGATTTCCATATTTGTTAGTTTTTAATCATAATAACCATGAAAGAAATAACTATATGTGGATATTAAAATCCACAAAACTTGAATAATAATAATTATTATATACATTCATTTGAAAAATGTGTACCACATAAAATAAACAAGTGGTTAATGTTTCATGTGACTAATATAAATAAAACTGATATGGTCGTACCTTAACTTAGGTATTGAATTTATTCATACGTGTTCAAAACTATGTTAAAATAAATAGAGACATATTATACATCACATTATAATAAAATATATAATATAACATATATTATTTTATTAAAAAAATTTACCGCCAATATTTAATAATAACTCTCTAAATAATTCACTTTTACGCGTGATAACTACTTCTTTTTCTTGTATGTTTTGGATATATATTTTAATAATATATATATTTTCTAGGGTTACATAATCAATAAATTTATATTCATAAAACCAATATCATATAAATTATTATGTAATTATTACGACTAATCCTTAAAATATTGATATTGAAAAAGAAATGAACTTTTCATAAATGTGTTAGTCCATATATATGCAAGACCATTGATTCGATTTTTTGAAGAATAGAAATAAATAAAGTATTATAATAAATAAATTTTAAATATTTATTATCATATCATATACATAATTTATGTTCATTAAATACATCCTTATTACCATCCATTTTAGAATAAAATGAAAAACTGATCAAATTGTTTTGTAGAGGCTGTAGTACACACATATTCACGTCCAATATTGTCATTTTTCAATATAATAGAATTTAGTAAGCTATATAATATATCATAATTTACAAAGTATATTTATTTATCAAATATAATATAATTACAGTAAATTTATCACTATATCAATCCATGAAATGTGGTGATGGGAAAAATTACATCGGTTTGTGAGGAGGCCGTCTTCCATACAAACAATAAATGATTTCACCTCCCATTTGGTGAAAGAGGGTATGGATATAGGTTAATAAATAAAAATAATAATATTATAGAATATGATATTTACTAAATTTATTATATTTTAATTAATAATCTTTAATTGTTGTTGGTGGGAGATTAATTATAGGTGAATGATCATTGTGAACAAAATCAACATTTCCTAGAAAAATCCAATTTTGATCATTTTTTCATGGACCTTGGGATGGTCCATTGTGAAGAAAAAATATATTCAATATGACTATGGATTTGGGGTAGATATTTTTATAGGTTTGGGTCTATCTTATTGTATTAACTTCTGTGAATTAAAAAGGATAGGAAGTGTGCTTTTATAATTTTACAGTCGTGATTTTTTATAATTATCAACAACTAGACAATATTTTAAAATCACTGTCAAACAACGTTCCCCCAAAATTGATATATAATTGTTTGGAGTGAATTTATTCAAAAATTTCAACTAAAAAATTTGAACAAAATATTTATCATTTCTTTTTAATTCTAAAAGTTTACATACATTAAAAATCTTATTTTTTTCAACGACAACTTGTTTTTCAATTATTTACCTCAGATATTTACACTTTAATACTAAATATTATGTGATGAAATTTATATTTTTTTACCCCATTATTATAAATATGAAATTTAACATTTTAATTAAGAAAAATATAGTTCTATAAAATCAGTTTTAACAAATGTTAATGTAGCAGAAACAACCCATGTTATAACCTTATTAATGGTAATAATTATTGTCTTTGTTTTCAATATTAATTATCCACAAAAATTAATCTTATTTTATTAAATTTTTATAATTATTATTAATCAAAATATTTAAACCATATTACCAAATTTAATTTATATAAGTGTATTATATTATTTTTAAAATAATACTTCAAGAATGACAAAAAATTGCTTTTCTAACGAATTGGTTAACATGAGTTTAAAAACAATCATTTTAAATTAAAATTTTTAATTTATTCTAATGAAACAAATTTTATTAATAATAATATAATTTAGCTAATACTATTTTTAATCTATATAAAAACAATATGTAATACTATAAATTCTTTAAATCAAAACGAAATTTTGAACAAAAACTAAAATTTTGTATTATTCACTGAGAAAAATAATGATTGGAAAAAATCAATCTATGATAATTTTGAGAAAATAAGTTCCAAATAGAAGATCATTTAGTAGATATATTCTAAAATTTTAAAGAATACTTTTAAAAAAATTAGTACGTGATGGAATGAATTCTTTAAAATTTATAATTTTTACATGTAAAAGATGATTGATTCTCATCTTAGAATTATATGAAATTATTGATGAAACATAAATAATTTTATTGAATATATTGTATATAAATGTGATTAAAATTATTCACCAATATTGAATGGATAATTCAAGAAAATCATACAAAAATAGTTTCTCATGAAGTCATTATAGAATCTTCTCCCCCTCAATTCCCATGCCTGGATCTAGGCCCTTCAGGTATTTCATTGTACCCAAATAGAATAGTTTTTTACAACATGATTTATATGACTATAAATACTCAGGAACATGTAGTTATGATTTGTTTTAGCTCATGTATCCTCTCCAAGAACAACCTTTTTCATCCCCTTTTCCTCTATTTACTAATGTAAGTCACCATTAGAGGACTCCTCCCTGATCATCCTCTCCGGAATAGGGAAAATGATAATGGAAGGTAAAATAAATTGGTAATGATGGTATATAACATTTAAAATCATCATATTTTTTGCCTCTAATAATCATGTGTACCATATTACATTTTGTACTCTTTTTAGAAAACAATAATCCTTATACATTGGTTGTTATTTCACTCGAGACAAAATTCAGGCACACCCACTATCAATGAACTAATTGATTTTATGAAATTCCCAGGGATTAGGTTTATAGATTAAATTAGATTATCTCTCATTATATGATCATATTGTTAATTCATCTATTATTGTAGTACTAGATCCAAAGGAATCTTCATAGAAGATTTTTGTTTTTTAATATAATCAAGGTTCATGAATTCATGCATGCTAACACTCAAAACAACCTCAAATAGATTTCATTGGAAACATTGTATGAAGGATGATCTGCTTAATTCCTATTATTATTTAGTGACTACTAACATAACTATATCATTTCACACAAAGTTCGTCTCGATATTGTATGAATATTGTGAGGCACAAGAGAGAAATTCCCTATGACGGGATATATTTCCTTCAACCTAGGGGAAATTCCATATATTTTCAGTGATATTTTATATTTTTCATGATCTGAAGGGTAATAAAATAGGGTAAAACATTCCTCGATAGTCCAAAATGTAATTCACTTAATTTATTTTTATAAATGGTCTCTTTGAGTCGGGTACTTTTGGGACTGGTTTACATAGACAAAAAATCAGATATGGGATCATTGAATAGGATTCATACTTAAATGGTTCCTCATAAACATCTAGGATATATCATCTTTCCCACACAATAGGTCCACCCACAATCCCTTCAACTTATCACATCACTCAAATCTCATTATTTTGTAGTCCCCAAATAATTTGAAAGATGATCGATCCCGCTTCACCCACCTATTGGTGTCCAAACAAAACTACCATCAGTTTTTCTTCAGTCGTAGAGTAGGAATTCCCATGGGAGTCCATCAGATGATCTTCACGTCAACTTAATATTCCTTAATGTGATATTATTAACATTAAAAAACATTACATCCCTTTAAAAGACTTAATGGATACCAGTTCAGATAATGCTTGTCAGGTTTTTTTTTGGAATATGAGAAGATAAATTTCTAATTTTATGAGCGTTATAATATAAAGAAAATATATGGTAAGATGATACTATGGTATGAATAAATGTTCCATGATTCATACAAAATCTTATGGATCATGCTTGATGATCTAAATATAACATTAGTAATAGAATTAATGTTGTAGAAATCATAAATCATCAGGATTAAAATCCCTATAGACAATTTATCATACTCAGTAGACTAGTATATTGTATGAGGTATTGATAATACACACATTAAATATCTTTCTATAGGTCACAATACATGCATTCAGGGATGTTATTTGAGTGGCTTGTCAAATATCTTCAATTCTCTTCACTCTAGTATTTTTTATGTTGAAAATTCATATCTTGTAAACATTTTCAATGAAAATGAGATATATGAATCTATCTGGAATCACAACCCTAAGATTTCTACTAGTCATAATGAGATCAATGGTTCCTTCCATTGGGGATCATGGGATTTGTTTCAAACTTATATGGTGCTAGTGATATAGGAATTTTTTCACATAGGAAACTTACTACATATTACCTTCATAGAAACACTTGTTCTCAAACCAAATATTAAATAACCCTAATCACTCTATAATTATCAACCAATTTATATCTGAATAATACTATTTTTTTATCAATAAAAGAATTTCAGATCATATCTCTTATTATATTTTAGATAAACTACAAATATTTGTATGGAGTGATCAATTCTAGGTGCAAATTGGCTCGCCAGTGAAATAATCATAGACATCAATCTAAGGACATTTTCATCTAATATTAAAATCAATATTGACATGGATAATGAATAAAACTTCATTAAATGTAAATTTATTTATATGTATATGACCTTAATTATATTTTATGCTTTAGAAATTGATTTTATATTTAGATTCTTTAGCTCACTATGGATATCAATTTCTTTTTTTGGAAGGAATTTTTTTTCTTCAAAATTGTTATTGGTATGAGTTAAAAACATATACACTCCCCCTGTTTATTAATCATATCCCAATTTTTTATTAGATAGTTAATTAATAGGAGTTCATCAGCAGTAAGCATACTCATATACCGATGAAAGAATGTTTTATGTGGGATATCTCATATCCGGGTTTTGGATGACACTCATTTTTTCACTGCAAACATGAATTCTATTCATGGTATCAATATGATCATAGAGGACTACATGTGGATGTGTAATTTGTATAGACTAGGAAATTTCAAGAAAAATTTATTTCTTCAATACTTTGGAATTTTATGAGTCTGTGGTTTCTGAAGGTGCTTGATTCCGAGGCCCAATGTGCCCAGAATCAATTTCTAAAGTTTTGTTCGGGTATGTTTAGTAAACGTACGTGCAGGTTTTTGTATATTTTGAACAGGTGCTCAAAATTGAAATCTGAGGGCACTGATGAACTCACAGCACCGATATTCACATAAGCGGACCTTCACTGCAGTTGTGTTTAATGGGGGTTGAATGTTATATTTTGAGGAATTCATACAAAATTAATAAAATTGTTGGTACATGATTTTATTATTTAATGGTGGTTATTTCCTCCGAAGAGGAGTTATAGGTGGGGCCCACACCCACATAACATCCCATAAGAGGATTTATTGTGGTGGGGCCCACATGAGCACTAATCCTTTCATCTTCCCTTAACTCACTTAAACCCCCCTTTAATTAATTAACTCCTCCCCTCATTATGGTGGAGCCTCTCCACCTCCAAAACGTTAATTATGCCACCCCAACCAATTAATTACTTCATTAATTATTTTCCACATCTCTCTTTCCAAACAATTTGAATTTCATTGAAATTCATTTAAAAATTGAGACGCTTAATATAATAAATGCCTTGGAAAATATTTGGGAGGGGGACTTTGAAGAATTATAGGAGAATCATTATTCCATGAAGAACATCATTCTCTCTAGGCGACGAACGCTCCATGACTTCTCCTATCCTCTTCTTCCTCCGCGTCAGGGGAGAAGTCACCGTTCGCAAGAAGGGTCACCTACGTCAATGGCTCTTTCTCCAACATTGATGGGTTGACACCATTCTTCTGCAACATCAGACTACCGTGATGTTCATCTTCTGTGGATTAATGACGTGCAACATTATTTGTGAGGTAGGGGTTTTCTATAATTCTAAGTGATTAAATTATATTTTTCTTCGTTCTTCATTAGAACCATGTTTTATCTTCATCCATATGATACCACCTAATGGAGAGGGCACGGGCCGAACAAACACGGACCGTCGAACCTCCATTGATCCTTGTTCTATTATGATGGAAATGGTGATGGAAGGAGTGGTAGTGACTGGATAAAGCAGCGGAAATATGCGGGCCACGTGAAGAGGAACTGTGGCCCTATTCCGCGGGCTGCTCGGCTGAAGAAGAACCGGCAGGCCATAGCCGGCCGAGCTTGTGGAATCGCAGCGCCCCATGGCGTCACGCTATGGAGAACCGCTGCCCACGCACCGCGGCCTACTTCGACTGGCGAACTGGTTGGCTCATCAGCCGTCTAGGTTGGAGAAGGTTGTGGTACCCGCAGGTTCCCTGCGGAAGGAGAGCTACCCACACGGGCTGATCGCACTGGGAAGACTGGCCAGTCGGAGAGGAGGGTGGTGCTGCTTGGCGCCGCCAGTTCGAGACCCCCCCCCCCCCCCCCCCCCCCCCGCAGTGCTCGTCCAGCCAGGCCGAGCCACTTCCCACCATGTCGCGCCACCACGAGCCACGCGGGGCCGCACTTCACCAGGCTAGTCTGACCCTCTGTCAGGTCGGACCCGCCGAATCATGTCAGGCCGACCCGGCAGCCCACTAGGCAGGACGGGCCGGGCCAGTTTCACTTAAAATGGGAATAATATGGTGAATTCACGTCTGATCGACGTTCCGCCTGCGACACTGGGATTCTCATAATGAGGCGGTCCTTTTGTGATACTCTTAGTGAGTTTTGGACGACTTTGTAAAAACGGTCAGGTTTGTTCGAAACTAAAACCAACTGGGCCCTCGGAGAGGAAAAACTTATAACATAAGAACCAGACGTCTGATTGATATACCATCAACTACATTGGTTTCCTTTTGATGAGTCCATTCTTTTTGCATACTCCACTTGAAGATCAGACATTGTTGGAGTATGGTCGGTTTGGTTTTAGCTTAAAATCCAACCAGGCCCTTGGAAAAGAAAATCCAATAATTCTCAAACCGGACGTCTGTTTGACGAACCGTCAGTAGCATTGGTAAGTTCGTTGAGAATTAGTCCCTTTTAATATACCCCATGTGATTTCGGTTTACAGTTGAGAAACAGTTGGGTTGGTTCGTACATGAAACAAACCGGGCCCCCGGGTCCAAAAGGCTAATAAATCACAGACCGAGCATCTGATTGACGCGTTGTTTATTGCATTGAGACCCCTCTAAAATGGCGGACCATTGAGATAATTATTAATGGGACTTCATGAAATTTTTAGTATAGACAAGTATCTCATGGAGTGGATCCTCTTAAAGATGAGCATATGGAGTACAGAGACCTAGTAGCTGGCGGAGACCTGATGACTGGTTGTCTGATTCGTTTCGGAGTCACTAGACTAGCCTAGTGGGGAGCACTACTGTGTGAGGTGGTAGACCCTTGGAGGATAAGCACTACTATGTGAGGCAGTAGACCCATGGTACTTGATAAGAGGATTACCTCTGTATGCTATTCGGGGGAGGACTATTGTGTGAGGTTGCAGACCTATGGCAGGGAGCTCTACTATTAGATGTGGCAGACCTGCGGTACTCGACAGGAGAAGTACCTCAGGAGTCTAAGGTTAGTGAGTAGCACCTTGGAGTCACGACAAGACTACTGTGCTCTACATTGGAGACGTTCTCCAGCATCTGTGGTTTTGGAATCATGAATAAAATCATGGTTTGAGCTGAGTTAGTGACTTTTTTATTTCCTCATGATTGTGATGGGTTACTTGATAACATATGTATATGTATGGTAATATACATAAGTAATGATTATAAATTGAAATCATACTCTTTTGGTTTATCCTTGTTTGATTTTGTGATACCTTGAGGGTCTCAGGGTCTGTAATGAGTATCTTTATAATCACTCATGCATGGGTTATGCCTGCACCTCGTTGTGTTGGATGCAGACAACGGACATCACTGAAAGAGTCTGAGTGTACGAGTACTGGACGGTGCCTAGAGGTGGACTTCACGAAGAGACGATACCTGGAGGAGACAGATGGGCATGGAGCACTGAGGAGACCATATATACCCATCCTTCATGTGGGGTTCTTGGAGGAAGACTCAATGGTTGTTGATTTACTTTACTGTAGTTGTAATTTACATTCCTATTTGGCTTGTATTTCTGGCTCCTTTACATTCAACACTTACTTTTGTACTTAGTTTTACTTAATGGTTTCTTTTTTTTCATACCCTTTTGTGTTAGTTCACTTTTATAATGTCAATTTCATCAATTTTTATTGGGTTTTTCACCTTTGGTGCTATTCGCCATCCCCTGGCCTATGGAAGGAGAGCTTGGGGTAGTCATGGCACGGGCCCTGAGGACTGGTCGTGAGAAATTGGTTTCAGAGGAGCTGGTTCTACAACACAACATAGGACCCTGATATTTCTTTTATGTGAAGAAATAGTGTTAAGGGTACTGAGTGTGGTGTTTTAGGTGTATGGAGTCCAATGTTGGTGCGGCGGCCGACGTATCCATACACCAGGACCCTGACTTCTGATTTCTGAATCAGTGCACAAAAACACTAATTTTGTCTAGGTTTTCAAAAGTTTTATTTATGTCATATCAACTAGGTCAGCACCCAAGGTATTTTCTTTTGATTGTGTCGCAAATTTTCATGATACCTCCATGTAGACAGTCAATTGGGGTTCTGAGAGAGTACCCGATAATGTCCCACCGAGCGATGTGGCTCTGGTGTAGGGCCCTATTTCTATGTTGGCACCTTTGGGTGTTGTACTAGAAGTAGCACCACCTGTTGTGCAGAACATACCAAGAGCAGCACTAGCAGATGGTGCACGCCGACTGAGCGCGCTGAACGAGTTCTAGCAGCAGAGGCCTCTGAGGTTTCGAGGTGAGACATATTCCAAGGTAGTAGAGGACTGCATAGAGGCGATTGTATGAGTTTTCCTCCCTTTTGAGACACCAGTACAATAAATGGAGTACTTTGTAACTAGAACTTTTTCGTGCGTGACCACAAGGTTAGTCCACTCAGTAATGAGGATTTGGTACGTGGATAGATGCCTATGATAGTACCTTTGGGTAGTGTGACAGTTATATCAATAGTCGTTGATCAGAAGTTATGACCTACAGTACAGGTAGAGGAAACTTGTAGGCTTAGTGCCTTACATGTGTTTCAGTATCAGATACCCCTTAGTGTATGAGGTGAGCCTGACTCAAAGGTGGCTGAAGACTAGCTTGAGGAGGTGGCACAGAGTTCTCTATAACTTCTACAGCTTCTTCAGGACAACATGTTAGTAGCTGAGTATTCATCGAGGCATACCGATCGTTTCAGGTACTCGATGAATACGATACGAATGGTGCTTTGGGGATCAGACTATAGAATGAGGTTTTTTAAAGGATATTCGAGCTAACAATTTTCCTCTAAGCATTCCTACTATGGTGATATTCATAACCTGTGTGGTTGAATGTTCTTTAGCTAAACAGATGCAGTTAGTAAATGTTAGCAGTGGGACAGCAGGGACTTGACGCCGGCCTCAGAGACATGGGCGTGTAAAATGTTTTAAGAAGAGTAAGTGTTGAGGACAGATGAATTTGAAGAGCAGAAGATGTGGAAGTAGTGCTTGGAGGGTAGCATGTGGTGATGTACATTTTTACATGTTACGACCACCTGTATTTGTAGTCCCCTCTAGGCTCATAGAGTAGGAAGGAAGGGTAAGAGTGTTGTTGCATGCGGTCATATAGTGTGACCCAAAGGCTCTATGAATGATTCGAGGTATGGTCTGTGTCTATTACTATATGTCGTATCAATAGACATAGGTACCAATCATTCCTTCCTACCATGGATCTTGTCTTCGACCAAGAGTTTCTGGTTAAACCGTTGACTTGACCCTCATGTATAGAGATACCTTTGAGAGGAGACTCAATAATCACACTTATGCCAACTATGTGATCTGACTCTAGAGGTGATAATTTCTATTGGATCATCTTGGTGGATGATTCGATGCCTTACGACATTAGTTTGGGTATGTACTAGGAAACCATAGTTCATACACAGATTTACTAAATTTGGAAAAAAGGGTGTTGTTTACCTACAAAGTTGAGATGGGGTTTCCTTGGTCGGCAAAAAGGAAAACCCCATGTAGAACATGATGGAATAATGAATAAGTGGGTGCATTTGATCACTCATGAGTCAGCCAGTCATAGATTTATGCCAAACTTCTCTAGAGTTGTTGCACCATTCAGTATTGACAGAGAAGGGGAAACCGTTTGTGTGGTCAAAGAGATGCCAGCAGAGCTTTCAAGAGCTGAGGCAGAGTTTGACCTGTGTGCCCATCTTGAGGACACTGGAGAAGATGCAGATCATCAAGGAGAAAATTAAAAATGCATAGAGAAGACAGAAGTCCTATGCTGATTGAACACAGAGACCACTGGAGTTTGAAAATGGGGACCACATTTTCTTATGGGTCTCACCTCGATAAGGTCTGTAGAGATTTGGAAGGGGAATAAAGTTTTCTCTAAAAGTATTCAGACCTTTCCAGGTCCTCATTAGAGTAGGATGGTGGCTTACCTCCTGGCCCATCCACCTCAGTTGAATCGGGTGCATGACTTCCTCCACATATCTCAGCTTAGAAGATACGTCCACGACCCATCCCACATCATCGAGCATGGAGAGATGGACATCGATGAAGAGGCAACATTTGTAGAGGTCTTGGTTGAGATTGAGGATCGATAAGAGCGATAACTACATGGAAGGTCGATTCCTCTGGTGCACATTCATTGGAAGAATTGGAACCTCGAGGAGAGCACATGGGAGCAGGAGATTCAGATGCATGCTCAGTACCCTCATTTGTTTCTCTAGTGTCTGTTGTAGCTTTACGGGGACGTAAATCCCTGAGGTGGGTGTAATGTAATGATCCAGAAATTTCAATGAAATTTTTTTCTAAAATAATTTGATACTTTATGAGTCTGTGGTTTCTAATGACGCCTGATTCCGAGGCCCAGTGTGACCAGAATCAATTTCTGATGTTTTGTTCGTGTACGTTCAGTAAACGTACATGAGGGTTTTTTTATCTTTTGAATCAGTGCTGGGAATTAAAATCTGAGGGAACCGAGGTATTCACTATGCCATTATTCGCTTAAGGGGTCCTTCACCATAGATTCTTTTTATGCGGGTTGAAATTTATATTTTGATGAATTCATACTAAATTAATTAAATTGTTGGTACACAATTTTTTTATTTAGTGGCGGTTATTTTATCCCCATAGTAGTTATAGGTGGGGTCGAGACCCAAATAACCACCCATGAGAGGATTTAGTGTGGCGGTGCCCACACGAGCACTAATCCATTCAACTTCCCTAAACTCCCTTAAACCCCCCTTTAATTAATTAAATCCTCCCATTATTATGGTGGAACCTCTCGACCACCCAAACATTGATTATGCCACCCTACCAATTAATTACTTTATTAATTAATCGGCACATCTCTCTTTTTAATCAATTTGAATTTCAGGGAATATATTTTTATAATTGAGAGGATTAATATAATATTTTCAATGGAAAATATTTGGGGGGGGGGTTTGTAAAATTATAGGAGCTTCATTTTTCCACGACGAACATCATTCTCTCTCGGTGAAGAATGCTCTACGACTTCTCATATCCTCTTCTTCCTTCACTTCATGGGAGAAGACACTGCTCGTGAGAAGCATCGCCTACGTCAATCAATATTTCTCCAATGTTGACATGATGACACTATTCTTCTGCATCGCCCGACTACCGCGATGCTCGTCTTCCATGGATCGATGATGTGTGATGTCAATTGCGTGGTAGGGGATTTGTATAATTTTACGTTATTAAATTATATTGTTCTTCGTTCTTCATTGGAACCATTTTTTATCTTTGGCCATATGATACCACCTAACGCGGAGGGCGCAGGCTGAACGAACACAGCCTGATGATCCTCTGTTGATCCTTGTCCTATTATGATGGCAACGGTGACAGAAGGAGTGGCGGCGACTACAGAAAGTGGCTGCCATATGTCGGGCGCATGGAGAAGAACAGTGGCCCGCATCCCCGGGCCGCTCGGCTGAAGAAGAACTGGTCGGTCGTAGCCAGCTGGACTAGAGGAACCGCGGCTCCCCATGGCGCCGCACTGCGGAGAACCACAGCCTGCACACACTACCAGTCACTTTGGCAGGTGAACCGGCCGGCTCGTCAGCCGGCTAGGTTAGAAAATTTTATGGAACTCACAGGTCACGCATGTGAGGGGAGCGGACCACACGGGGTGCTCACGCAGGGAAGACCGGCCGGCATCAATTGGCCGGATAGGAGGGTTGCGCTGCTCAGCGCCACTGGTTTGGGAAACCGGGGGGTCTCCCCCTCTCCCCGTAGCGCTCGGCCAGCCGGGTCGGGTCGGTCCATGCCACGCCAAGTCGGGCCATGCCCCGTCGGGCCAGGCTGTGCCCCCTCTGGCGGGGCCCGCCCCACCGAGCCGTTCCAATCCTCTTCTGGGTCGGACCCGCCGAATTAGTTCGAGCCCACCCACCAACCCACTGGGCATAACGGGTTGGGCCCATTTCATATAAAACAGGAATAACTTCAAGACCGCACGTCTGATCGACGCGCTTTCTGCGACACTGGAATTCTCATGATGAGGTGGTCCTTTTGCGTTAGTCTTAGTGAGTTTTGGACGACATTGGATTAACCACTCAGTTGTTTCGAAATTGAAACCAACAGGGCCCTCAGAGCAAAAATGCTCATAACATAAGGACCAGACGTCCGATTGACGTGTCGTCAACTACGTTGGTTTTATTTTGATGAGATGGTTCTTTTGGCATACTCCACCTGAAGATCGGATGTTGTTGGAGTATTGTCGGGTTGGTTTTAGCTTCAAAACCAACAGGGACCTTGGAAAAGAAAAGCTAATAACTCTCAGACCAGACGACCGTTTGATGAACCACCAGTAGTGCTTTTAAGTTCATTGAGATTCGATGCAATTGAGTATACCCCTTGGGAGTTCGGTATATAGTTGAGATACTGTCGGGTTGGTTTGTACATGAATCCAATCGGGCCCTAAGGATAAAATGAAAATAACTGACAGACCGGGCATCTGATTGACGCGTCGTCTGTTGCCTGGAGACCCCTATGACCTGGTGGACCATTGAGATACATCTTCATGGAACATTGCGAGTGTTAGAGTATCATCTAGTAGATCGTATAGAAGATCCTCCTAGAGACGAGCATAAAGAGTACGGAGACCTAGTAGTTGGCTGAGACCTCAGGATTGCTTGTCTGGTTCGTTTCGTTGTGACTTGACTAGCCTAGTGGGGAGCACTACTGTATGAGGTGTAAGACCCATGGAGGAGAAGCACTAATATGTTATGCGGAAAACCTGTGGCACTTGACAGGAGGAGTACCTCTTTAGGCTATCAAGGGGAGCGCTACTTTGTGAGGCGGAAGACCCGTGGTGGGGAGCGCTACTGTGTGAGGCGACAGACCCACGGTACTCGACAGGAGGAGTTACACAACAATCTAAGGTTAGTGAGTATCACCTCAGAGTCGTGACAAAACTACTGTGCTCGACATAGGAGGATATCTTCAGTAGCCGGGGTTTCAACATCATGAATAAAATCCTAGTTTGAGCTGATTTAGTGACCTTTTTGTTTTCCTCATGATTGAGATGGGTTACTTGATGACATAGGTATATATAATGGAAAATACCTAGGTAATGGTTATCCGTTGACATCATAATTTTGTGTTTTATCATTGTTGGATTTTATGTGATATTGAGGGTCTTGGGGTCCCTACTGAGTATCGTTATACTCACCCTTGCATGGGCTATGCCCGCACTACGTTCTATTGGATGCAGACGACAGACAACACTGACAATGTGTGAGTGTACGAGGACTAGAAAGTACTCAGAGGTGGAACTCATGACGAGACGGTACCTGGAAGAGATAGACGGTCATGGAGCACTGAGGAGACCATCTGTACCCACCCTTTAGGTGGTGTTCCTAGAGGAAAACTCATTGGTTGCTATTTTACATATGTGGAGTTGTACTAGCTTTACAGTTGTACTATAATTTATTGTTGGGGTTGTATTTCCGGCCCCTTTACTTTCAGCACTTACTTTTGTACTCATTTTTACTTAGTGTTTTCTTCTTTTGTTTACTCTGTTTTGTTAGTTTAAATTTTTAAATGCAATTACTTCCATTTTTTCTAGATTTACGCCTTTGGTGATGGTCGCCAGCCATTGGCCTATGGAAGGCGGGCTTGGGGAAGTCACGACATGGGCCCCGAGGGGGTTTCATGAGATAATTAGAGTGGGGTATCTCAAATATATGATCCAGTATTATTATTTCAACTATTTTTATAGAAACCCTCCTTTGGAAAGATTGAAACTGAATAATCGAACATAAGTGATAAAAGATATCTCCCACTAGGTTTGTCATACATATCACCCATTTTAGACACATCATAAATTGTACATATTATTATATCCTAGTGAAAGAAAACATAAAAGGGGAGATCTCATATTATTAATAAAGGTAAAAATGGGAGATATGTAAACATTTCCTTGGGCATAATGGTATGGGAATGTTATCGTAGAATTTGAAAACCAAACCTTGCATGTTAAAGAATCTAAAAATTAATCCAAGAATAATGATTGGTAGTTTATAAGACAACAATATTATGGGGAAGAAAGAGAATAATCCATGAATTCATAACATACGAATAAGGAATAGAATTATGGTAGACACATATGCATATAAATATTTTTCCAGGGTAGTAAAGTAATCATTTCCAAGGTCATATTAGTAGTATGGGTTCAATCACTATTCTAACTTTGTTGTAATGATTTACTCTCATGACCATATTACTACTCAAGGTATGCTCCCAAGACCATATTATATTTGAAGGTCCTTAACTAAACTATGTTCACTCCCATTCAAGCTATATCTTTCCTATGAGATATAATTAATTACACATTAAATTGGAGGGAGATAAAGGACCCAACCATATAATAATTTAATCATATATATATATATATGTTCCAAAATTCCATAAACAATAATATCATAAACCCTAAAATAAAATGGTTAACCAAAAAATATAATCATATCATTACCTATAGAAAAAATACATGGTTCTTAACCTTTTCATCGAAAAATAACTAGTGAACAAAAGATTATATTTCATGAATAAAACCAGTGAAAGTTAAAAGTTAGTCATAAAAATATAACCACTTATAACTAAATTGGTTTTATAAAAATTTAACCCACGAAAGGGAAACGATTTTTCAAACATGTATCCTTCAATGGAGAAAAAAATTTCTTAAATTTTAATCCATCAAAATATAACACATTTAGAGAAAGAATTTGAATGGAACCATTGGATCAATCCTCCAGAAAATAATGAGTAAAAAAGGTTGTAATCATGGATATAAATCAATATGAAATAATTATTAAAAAAATATTATGATAAATATCTTTCATTATTTTAAAATTCTTATAGAAACATAATACATTATTGAAAACAATTTTCATTGAAAATTTAATTGAAATTATTTTAATTAATATTCAAGAAAATATTTTTAAAAATATTGGTTACTTTAAAATGAGATAAACATATCAATTGAAAAAACATTTGTGAAAAAAATAAGAACCATAATATTTCAAATAATTCATAGTTTTGACTAAGGAAAGAAGTATGGTCAGATTTTCTTATGTTGTTTTATAAATTATATTATACACCAAAGAGATAAAGATTATAATAAAATATTAATATATATTTTATAAATATATTATAATAAAATTATTGATTTTATTGAATTGAGTTTAATAAAATTTTATTGATTAAATAACAGTTATAAAAAAAATCTAGGTAAATGATGAGAGTATTGAAAATAACTCTTACGACATGGTAACATAGAATTATTCTCTCCGTATAAGAAAATTTCATTAAATAAAGAAAAAATACCATGAAAATATATATATTACTCAAATAACATGTCAAAGGGAACATCATACACGTCATAGTGGAATATAGGTGCATAACCTGGCTTTTGTCTCAAAGAATCCAAATTAAAGAAAAATTACATTACTGATTTGGAAATTTTTTAATTGTAATTCCCAAAAATGGAAGATCATCAAATGGATCTGTAAATAATAATAAATCTAAGGTTATTAATTATTTAATATATTCAATGCCCTTATATACCAAAAAAATAAACATATGGTGAATATGGCATAAATCTCAATGAAATGAAAGTGATACAAGAAAACCCTTTCCTTAAGTTTTGACATTTTTGTACATGTTCTGACCTCATGAATAATAAGTATATATTAAGTATAAAACTTCCACATAAATATATTATTATATTTCAAAACATATATTATTTCAATATTACAATATATTACCCAATTATTTATTATTTAATGTTAATGTTATGTTTGAGGTAATATCCGCTTTATTTCTTATATATATTCTTACTTATAATTCTTGATCCTCACACATAGATCATGATTTAATTATCAAAATAATTAATAAAATTATTTAAATATAAAATTTATTATTTATATAAATATTTATAATATTCAATAAAATATTCAAATATGAAATGTGAAACATCTTTCATGGAGACGTAGGTCGTACACACACATGAACATTGTTTCTATTTTTTCATATTAAATATAATAAAGTAAATGGAATATATATATATATTATATAATTCCATTAAAACTATTATTTCATATATATCATATAAATTTACATAACATTTACTTTGTAAATTCTATGTAATGTTTGTATGAATCACATTTCATTTATGATGTTGTAGTCTGCATGTCCACAAAAGAAGTTATCATATTTAAAGAAAATAGAATGAAGGAAGGAGTGTTTTATATAATAATTATATAATAATAAATGAATCATTTATATCATATATATCATATTAATATTTTTTCATGAATAATTCTAAACCATGAGAGGTGGTAAATGAAAATTCAATGGCATCATTTTGTGAGGCAGTAGTCTTTTACACACAATAATGGTATATTTGTTACCCTTTTAATGGATTGGTATGAAGGTTTAGGTATATCCCTTAGAACAAAAAACATAATAATATATTGTATACTTATGTTTTTATATAATCATTAAATTTTTAAATCTTTTCTAGTGAAAAAAGGGAAAATTCTTGTGGAAGGTTATTTCCTATTATTTGGGTACCTTCTCCTGGTTTTCACTAAAGTACTTCCTTGTTTGGATTTTTCCAAAAGGGGATTATTCTAGGATGAATTTATGGATGTATTAATTTTATTAGGTAATGTTTTTACCCTAGTGAATGTTCTTTATAAGTGTGAACCTGTGAGGGGTTGATTTTCCTTTCATAGTGAAGTAGGAGAGGAATTTTTGTAAATATAATAATATAAGCACTATTGATATAGATTCCTTAAATAACATTCCTGAAGTAATTTTAAATATGTGTTACTAGTGATCCTATGTTCTATATATCTATAGAATATGTATTCTATGTATTATTTTATTTTATTTTTCCAATTACTTTATAGTTTATCCCCATTTTAATCTTATTTTACAGTAAATGTTGTAATTAGTTTTATTTACATTAACTAATAATTTTTGTTAAAAATTATTTTGAACATAGTAGAAGTTATAAATCATTATAATTCAATATATTCTGACAAATTACAAAATTACAATAATAGATGATTCATAAATTAATTTAACGTTAATCTCGTAGAAGGAATGAGATGACTTATTTTTAAAGGCAAAAGGTCCTGAAGATTTAAATGTTTTTATATACAATTATTATGTAAAATAATTTTATAATTCCTAAATTCGATTAATTTATGTAAAATTTATCAAGTTATACATCAAAATCAAATTAAAAAACTATCTATGTAAGAAAATGATATTGATAAGAATTTTTGTGTTAAACTTATGTTTTTCACTATTTATCAAAAAATTGAACATCAATGGAAAACACCAGAAACTCACCCAATGTAAAATTTTTATATGCTGAATAAAGAATTGATGGTTATATTATCGTATAAATATATTAAAATTTTAATAAATTATATTTAAGATTGGACATCCATTAAAGGGCGGTAAAATTACCATTTTTAGAAAAAAAACATTTTTTAATTATAAAATTGAATTTAATGTTATCTTATACCAATAAAATCAAAATGATGAGTATTATTTTTTTTATATATAAATATAAAAAACATTAAAAAATAATCAATTTTGTTCAATTATTTTATATAAAACAATTTTGTACATTGAAAAATAGTTTACATTAAAATAAAATATCATTATTTTCAAGCAATTCTTACATTTATTTTTAAATAATTGATAATAAAAAATAATAATTTTATATAAATGTGATATTAATATTTTCATACAAATCTTCACATTATCCATTACATCAATTACATTGTCTCTGTGGTTTCTATAATAATATTCTAATTAAAATATAAATTTTTTTTGCAGTTTGGTAAAACTCAACATTGTGTGTAATGCAAGGTTGAAGAGAAACTATGTATTGTGTGTAACAAAATAAATACTTATTTTTTTGACCAATATATAATTAAATTGGTTCATGAAATTCTAAATTTAAAAATATTAATTTATTTAAAAAATGACAATATCTTGGTGTTTTACACATTTAGAGGTAGAATCAAATTGGATAACAATGTTTTAAGGTTCATCCACATGAATTAGTTTTATGATATCATGGTGATGAATGGAGTAATTTAGAGTATAAAAAATAATGATGTTATATTAATCTATGATTCAAAATTTTTTGGGAATCAAAATTGGATTTCATATAATTGGATTGCAAGACTACTGAGGGAGGGGGAGTCAATTTCAAAAATCTTCATTCAACTACATAGTGCATACATGATAATATTTCATATAGTATTATTGAATTAGGTGTGATATTTTGATAAATTAGGGTGGATATATATGGTAGGGAAATTGGTATTTCAAGCGGTAATTACTCCTGCCTTTGTCTCATTCACCGAGCATATATCATTACACTATAAAATCACAACCAATAGATTGTTAGAAAGGGAATATCAATTGTTATTAACACAATTTTATGGGAACGAAACATGAATTTATAATATATCTATCCAGGAACATAACATTTTTAAATGATATAATTTCCCATAATTTATCTATTTAGTGATTGATAATTCTCAGTAGAATACTTTTTTCCACATTGAGATCAACTAAGAACTAGATAAGTGTATTTTTACTATTTCATCTTCATAAATTTTTTATCCTTTGTATTATAAGAGAGTGACATTGAATTTTAGTGATTTGGATACATAGGGGGATACCTTATTATTTAATTACATCATTCTTTGGAAAATTTTCTCTCTTGGAATGCTAGAATCATGTTTCACCTCGTGGATGATAATATAAAGTGTCTATAAATCCATTAGGATTCATAGATATCCATGTATAATATCCCATGGGAAGAAGACATTATTCATATTTTCCTCAAGGGTTATATAAAATACACCATGTGGATATCAATCAATAAATTTAATGTCCCACCAACCCAATATTCACTGGATTCCACCTTTCATTACAACATAATCCAAGGGCTGGGAATCTTTAGTTTTGAATTTGAGGCTCAATCTATCTTTATTATTATAGATTGTTGGATCATATGGAATGTGAGGAATAATGCAGGTCATATTGGAACCCACCAAATGGAACCACTACAATATTCTGAACTAAAAAAACATACCAGTTGAACTTTCATTTGTTCTCCCAAACTATTGAGAAGCCCCATCCCTAGAGCAATATTTTTTGGGAGATCCACTAACATCAATAGATCTAGTAGAAATCAAGGATGATGGATCCACTTGTTTCCTAATAATTATGGAATAAATATTAATACATATGGATCGTGAATTTTTAGTCCTATTCAGATAGAATGAGTTATATGTGACCCATTTAATTTTGTTATTCTTACGTTTAGTTCTTTTTTTGGAAGTGGGGACTCTCTTACGGCTATAGCGAAGACACTCCTCACAGGTCCTAACATGCATTAATAAAGAAATATAGATTATAATATAATTGAAATTGAATCATCCACTTTTTGAACGTCTTTTCTCAGTTTTAGATATATCCCCAGGTTCATTACATACCTCATTCCAAAATTCATGAGTTTTATCAATGCTTAATGGGATATTTTTTACACCTGGGATGATGGAAATATTTTTTCTGACATTCTTGCTCTTCGGGTACCAAAGACATGTGTTTTATTAATTTTTATATCATTCATTATTTTCTTCGTGAGAGTGAAATGTTGGAAGGGTATTCTATTGGATCCACTACTTTAAACCCCCCATAGTTCTTTGTGTATCATCTTGTATTTTTCATTTTACTATTTTCCATTACCTTAATTTAAATTTAAATTTTTATGTTTGAAATGATTTTTTGTTATGAAACACATTACGACTATAAAACATTAAATTCATATCCACCTGATAAAATAAATAAAAGTGAAATAAAATATAACATTTATTATGAAGTTTACATGATAAAACTTTATTAATATAATTATAATATAAATTAGGTGTATAATAATATGATATATATCAAGGAAAGAATATTGGGACAAAATCCCTTACATTATGTCCAAAAATTCCATATATACCCTTTAAATATTTTATATAAAATTCCTATTATAAGTGTACTTCTAAATTAAAATTTATATTTTAACTAACATATCTTAAAAATATATATTTAATTTTAACATTATGACATTTAAATTACGAAATTTATTATTTATACATCTTGTGTCTTGAGGTTGTTTTGTTCATATATACCAAATGAATTCTGTAGGAGGAATTATGAAAAATTGGTATTTATTAAATAATACAAATAATAAAAAAAATATAATTATTTTTATACCTAATAAATACTTTTACAACCATTCATGAAATAGGACTATAAAACGTAAACTATATTTCAATCAAGGAGATGATAGGGCATATGTACAAATGTCGTACGTAACCAATTTTAAACGATCATTATGGAAAGATGATATTTATAATTATTTATTTCAATATTTATAATAATATTATAAATATCATTTTAATTCTTTACATAGACTTATATATGTCATCTATTTTATGTGGTGTCAAAAAACAATCCATATCTCTTTATTAAGGGGTAGTCCATACATACGCACAAACAACCTTATAATTTTTTAGTGAATCGAAATATAAAAAATTAAATGAAATATTATTTTTCACAGTGATATATAATTCTCCAATATATATATATATATATATATTAAATATATACTTTTTAAATAATTAATGATTTCTTGATAGAAAATTAATTACATCTATCTACTATGTGGTAGTCCACCATTCAAATGAATGATCAATTTATTTCCTATTATATAGAGGTTGGAGATGAATATATGATAATCCATTAACATTATAAATTATTATTATATTTAATATTATTATTTTATTAAATAAAAAAGGTTATGTGTGATTTTATGGATAAAAAATAAAAAATAAACTAATTTTTTTTAAACTATACCTCATCTTTGGAATGTCTCATTTGTTTAACACATTACGACTTCAAGGGATTTTATTATTTCTAAACAGAAATCTAGAAATATGGTAGGAATTATAGTCATGTTGTTTATTTGTATTATATGATTAAAATGGTTCATTAAATTTAATTTAAACAAAAGGTTGGAATAATTTTTATAAGTGAGGTGAGGGAACTATTAGAATTGCTCAAAATAATAAATTCACTAAAATAAATTTTTTATTCAAAATGTCTATAAATATTTTTATAGAATGTATGATGATTATGGGTCAAGATATTTTCATTATATATATATTATAAATGGTTTTGCTTTTTTTTACCCTTATCATTCACTTATAACCCCTTGTTTACATGTTTCACACGTACCATGACAATACAAATTTTTAATCTGTGAGGGTCATGATAGTTACTAGAATTGGTGAAAATAATTGTAAATAGGTCATGGGTCGTATTATAAATTATATAACAGAAAAATATATGAATATATGTTTTATATTAATTATATATCATTTAATATGATATTATTTAATCTAAACTACCAAAAATGTTAATTGGAAGAAATATTTGTTGCATTGAATTTAATAACATCATTGCTAAAAGTAAAATATGATCCTAATATATAAATTTCTTAAAAATAAGTCATGTTTTATTATAATAATTTTATATATTATTAATTATATCATATTATAGAATATTTAATATTTCTGTTGTCATTTTTTTTATTTCTCTCTTAATTTAATATTTACCACTTAACTATTTTATAATAATTTAATTTAATTATGTCATCAGTAAAATTTATAAAAATATAGAATTGTTATAATAAATTACTAATATTTTAAATATATATTTATAACATAATATATCCCCTATTTATTCCAATGATAAAAATATTACTATTATTAGAAATAATAGTTTCACATTTTGTAATTTTCTTTGAATAAAATATTATACGGTTTATAATCATAAAAAAATTGAAAAAAATCATATAGCCATAGAATTGATGATTATAGAATAAATAGACTCATAAAATAAAGTTTCATCTTATTTTGGGATCATTTTATAGACATTATCATTCTATTTTCCCCTTTAATTACCCAATTTACCATTAACTGAGATAACAGGATAACTAAGATTATTATTCACTTTCTATATAAAACTATTTAAAAATACATTGAAGTTACTATTAAATATATAGAATATTTATTTAAAAAACTAGAATAAATATATGAGATAAGTTAATTTAAAATATAATAGAAAAGACAATATAGTAAACCGTTTCCCAAAATAAATCCGTTTTAAATATGAATGGTTTTTATACTAAACTATGTTATAAGAATACTTTCAGAAACAATAGTTTTATTATTTAAAAATTTAAATAATAAAATCATAAAACTAATATAATATTATATGTTAAATACATTAATTTAAATAATTTTTTTTAAAAAAAATTAATATTCTTTTCATCCTTCTTAAAAATTAATCTTTTCATAAAAAACCATAATTTTAGTTAGACAATTTTTTTATGATGATTTAAAAAATGATATCTGTTTAATTAATTAATAGTTCTAAAATTTCAAAATCTAATCATAAAATTTAATCACAAAAACAAATCTGATTCATTTTTTAAAAAATCATATTTATAAAGAATAGAATATATTTAATGAAAATTGAGTGCATCTATTATATGAATAAATAAATAAATATTTTTTTATTATATCCATTTTATATATTATAAATACTATTTAATCCACAAAATTTCTATTAATTTCATATGAATGATTTAGCATTTAAATTTAAATAATAATATTTTTTGGTTTGTTTATTCTCGGTGTTTGGTATTTTGTAGTTTTTTCTACATAGGCTTTATTTTTAAAATATTAGGATATTACGTTATACTAACTTTTTAAATTTAAAATTCTCAATTTTTAACCCGATTCTAGTAATCAAAGGATTTTCATTTAAAATTCCTTTGTTGAAATCCCACATCATAAAAAGTATTAATAGAATATATACCAAAATTGAGAGAAAGGGAAGGGAAAAGGTCACATAAATTTACCCAAAATAGAGATTTCAAATAGGAGAAGATTTCCTAGAATTTAAAATATATTCATGGAAGATTAAAATAACAACCATAGATTAAATGTAAGTAATATATAACAACATCATTATAATTTATCCATCCCAAAACCATAAATATGTGATGTGTTAAAATACAATGGAATTAACATTGAGGAAACAAATTGGATGATTTTTTTAATTCAAGTCATTTTCCTATAGATGATGAATTAATTTATCATCTATTTTAATATATTAAGGAAATATAATAACTTTTAAAGTATAATTTCATTCATTGTTTAATTTATACCAAATTATCATATTTTTCTCCAATAATTGAGTATTTCAAATGAATATGTTCTAATATTAAAGCACTTATATCTAATAATATACTTACACAAATTCATAATAATCAATTTCCCTTATCTATACACACATAAACATTCGTAGCGGTTAGAAAAATGTATCATAATTCCCAAGAAAGATCATAACTTCCCTCAAATAAATAATATGTTAAATTTTATAATTAGATGGTAAAACCCAATTTTCAAAAGAAGTCATTCCATAAAAATATATCTCTAAAATTCAGCTACTTATTCATAACAAACCATGAATCCAAAAAATAAGAAAGACCTTTTGAAATATTATTCAGAGGAAAATTTTCATTTATCTCTAAATATATTAAGTCACTCAGAAATTTAAATTTCAAAATATATATATCCCCTAATAATATATTATGATGTAAACACTATAACTAAACATTATAATATTATCTTCTTCTAAAAATATAATTCATCTAAGCCTCATCAAAAACATATTCATGTTAAACTGAAGTGTTTCATATAACTCAACTATATTAAATCTATCCAAAGAAAAATGAGTTGCCTTAAAATTCCATCGCATGAAATACATAACGGTGTGTATCATATATTAAAATTATAATATACCTCAATGTTTTAAACCCGTCATATTTTCTATAACACATAAGATATCTAATCATGAAAATATACCAATCTTCAATGTTATCTAAACCACACATTAAAACCAACTGTAATTTCCATGAACCCTCACTTCTATATTTGGTGAAAAAACCATTTGTAACACCCCAAGATTTCATAGTTAGTTATCTTTTCAATGTAATTCAACAACTTCTGGTACACACAACACCGAGTTCGAGTGCACCACGACTTACAAAACTAGCCATTCAAAAAATGGTTATGAATAATATTAACTTAATTTTGAATTTTATATACTCCCTATAATTTTAGAATCCATATTATGTGTTTCATAGACCTAACATAAGAACAAGTTTATTTTTTCAGATAAAATGAATATTTTTAAAAAAAATGCCATTTTACTACCTTTTAATGGAGAAACCTTTTTAAAACCCATATTTTAAATATTTATATATTAAATTAAATTAAATTATATTCCTCTTTAGAATCAAGACATAAAAATTTTGTTTGAATATTTTTTTTGTACTTTTCTGATGACATTTATATTTTGATGAATAGTAAACAATATTAAATTTTATTTGAAACCAACGTTTTTAATATAAATAATTTATATTGATAAATTATAAATTCGAATAGTCTGGAAGTATAATTAGATTATATTTTCACAATTTAATATAATTTATGTTATTATAAATTATTTCAAATTTAAATTTTACATATACAAATGTCAATCTTTTGATTGTTTTTACTTTTAAAAAACCCACTTTTTGGTTTCTACAACCTGATTTAATTTTATATTATTTATTGAAAATTCTTTTCTATGAATTTGGTAAAATATAATTAATTTTTGAATTTAGAATATAAAAAATATCATAGGGTAAATGATTAATATTTTTTTGAAAACATTTAATTTTTTGATGAATAGTGAAAAACACTAGGTTACTATTTAAAACAGACTTTTTTTTAAATAATTATTTATTTTATATAAATTTATTTTAATCCAAAATATGTATATAATACCTATATAAGTTAAATGTTATTCATTGGAGTAATTTTTTAATAAAATTATCTGTATAAAAGCTTGTTGAACTTTTTAACGTCTTTTACCCACCATCTAGGTACATTTGCAAATTTCCCTAAAACATAATATTATCGCTTCTGTAAATTGAATTTCAAAAATATGAGGGAAACAGTTGACATCAGTAAATAAAATGTGGTTCAATAAAATTAAAATAATTTTTGAAGAACATTAACTTTTGACTTTTATTTATCACTTTTAAAATTAAATAATGTAATTAAAATTAAAAGTTATATTATAATTACCCTAAAACATGTGTTAAATCTATTGGATAAATTTATTTAAACAAATATCAACCCTAGAAATAATATATGATAATTTTTCACATTAAATTAGATTAGGACATTTATTATTATTCTATTTAAAGGAGAGTTAAAAGTGTTAAATTCAATTTTTAAGAACTAAACCATTTTTAATATAAGGTTATACAAAATTTAAATTCTACGATGAATATTCATTTGAAAAACAAAAATATTTCATATATAATGTTATTTTATTTATAATTTCTAGAGATTAAATTGTTAAATTTATTTATGACACAATAATGATGTCGTAATTATTTTATCAATGAATCATTGAAATTATTGAAATTATTAATATACAAATAAATGTAAATTGAGGCTTTGGATTCCATCCAATAATTTTACAGGTTAATATAAAATTTTAAGATTTATAATATAATTTTTTTTGGAAGTGATAATGTTGATATGACTTTAACAAAAAAAATACCAAATAGTATCCAAATTGACATAAATGTGTTATTAAAACAAATACTATATTATTAATTGATATAATATTTCTAAAAATATAAGGTTATGAAAAAAGACATTGATAAAGTTAAATATGTCAATAATAAACCACTTGGGTTTATCTTTTCCTTTTATACTACGTTTATTAACAATTAATTATTATAATACTAGAGGACATATTAAAAGTTAAACTATTGACCTTAGAGTTAAATTTAAAATATAGGATTAATATGGTGACCTAACTTGTCTAAAACCTATCCGTTGAGAGGATTTAGATCCATCCTCGACTTATCATTGAAATAAATCTTTTTTATGCTATTATAAACCGAAAATGATTTTATAATACAATAATATTTCAAACTTTTCTTAAAGTGACCCTCGCCTCACTTATAAAAGGGTACTTCCCCTTCTCACAAAATCAGATCTCCAAAGCCATTTGGATTGACTGACCCCACCCAAATCTCCTCCCATGATCCCTTACTTTATCCTAGTGGCTTTCTCTTGATCATAAATCCAACCTATGGATCCCTTTAGTTCAAATCAAAAGAAAATATCCAAAGAAGATGTAATTCTTTTATCACAAATTTCAAAGTTCCTTTCTTCTTATATTTTAGCATTCATTATTATTTCCAATCCAAAATAATAACTATATTAACTTCTATATACTATGATGTTATTATAAATATAGTACAACCATACTCATTATTCTATCTATCTTATGAATGATAATGTCACCATGCCTGTGTACATACGGCTTACCGTATCCACACCGTGGTGTAATTTTTTATTCAACACTATGTTATATGGATGAATATAATGATGAATAATATGTATATAAATAATGAAAATACCATGATAATTTCACTATAAAATTAATATACCATCCAATTCCATGCCTTTTAATCATTATGAAAATTATTTCCCCGCTCCTGTGTAGGTACGGCTTACCATTTCCACAACCCGATGATATTCATTTCTAGGTTCACCATTCAATTATGATTATATAAATATTTATTTTATAATAAGTATGTAACATATGTCATAATAATTATACTAGATATATGTATATTTATCTATTTACTTACATATATCATATTCACTTACTTCCGTTCAATACGATATGAAAATGGAGACATTGGTTATGCTATATATGGCCTACCGGTTCCATAAACGGTGTTTTCCAATTAATATATCTATCTATTATACATATTTATATTACAAATATATATTATATATAAATATTTTTTTATATTATTGATTTATTTAAATCATGATCTAATAGTATGATCAAGAATTACATGTTAAATCACATACGATAAAAAAAGCTATTATTACCCGAAATATTAATTTAACATGGAAATCATTATTAAATTTATAATATAAAGTCATAAATTTATAATTTATAATATTATAAATATGAATATGGTTCTGATATTGTTTAATAACATTCCATGGTCATTATACATGAGGTTAAACGTACCCTTGACCAATGGAAAGTGCATGGTAATGATTAATTTATCAATCACATTATTATCTAAGATTGTTTATGAGTAAGTATTATCTGGGACATATTTATTATCCATGTCGATGTTTCATAAAATACATTTCAAAATGATTCATTTAAGGTAATATTTAACTAAACCTCATTTTAAATGTTTTAAATATTTATTCTTCTAAATCATTCTCATTAATATCCATGTTCTTCAAATGGTTTTAAGGGTTTATTTATATGGACATGATTGTTTTAAAATGTTAATTCCATTCAAATGTTTCAATGTAGAATGGGACACTTTGATTCAAAAATATATTTTAAATGACTTCCTTTAAAAATGTGATACTTTTAAATGATTTCACAAAAAGGGATATTTATCTCAAAATGTTTTACTGATCATTTTCAACTATATCAACATTATTTACTGAATATTATTCTTGATTAAGTTTAATTTATTATTATTCAATCGTCTACATTGTATCAAATTAGTTATGATATATTGGACTATGGATGTGATATTTTTATACCCTTCATAGTTTATGGTTGATGTATTGATTTTTTGTATGATAGTTTTAATATGAATGTTTATGTTATGTTTCAAAAAATTTATATGTGGAATGAAATAGACGTAGTTAGTTATGGGTGGGGCCCTCTATAGCCCGTTGATGCATTGGTAGGTCTCATGAGAAAAACTAGTGACTTGGAATAATTCCATCACAACAAAATTATTTGTATTCTTTCCATGAGGCTTTGAATATGAGGTAATTGTATATGGGGTTAGGCATTCCCTAGTTCTAAAATTAATTATTACATTTGACTATTTAATTAGTAGAATATCCATGTGCATTTTTATATGGAAATATTTGATTTATTTTCTCCAAATTATGTTCATGTTTATGTTTAAAAGATTGTTCATTTATTACAAATCTTTCCTTAATATTTCATATCTTGCTCTAAATTTTTTACCCTTATTGAGCATTTGAGCTCACTCCTTTCTTATGTTTTTTTTTCATGATTCGAAGAAGTGTACTATGTTTGATATGTAGGGTTAATCTTGGGGAATAATGAATTTATCAATGGATTATTTATGTTTTGTTTTATGTTTGAATGTGTAATGTAACGTTTAAGTATGTAATATATTTTCCAAGTCTACTAAACTGATCAGTCCTTCAGTACATGACTCCTTGTAATCATAAAAATGTATTAAAATAATGCATCGTCTCTGAGCTTCGGGGGTCAGGGCATTACAATTAGTACCAGAGTATGTTTATTGAAAAACATGGAAATTAGATTTAGAACAACATTTATTAGATAACATTACCAAAAGATATACATTGAAAATTAGTATAGAAGATCTTGGAAAAATTATAGTAATTTGGAGATTTTTTGAATTTTCCAAGAAATAAATCCCTCTATATATATGAGCAGTTAGAGGAAGCTCTATGAAAAATGTACCTAGGAGAGAAAACTCTGACAAAGAGTTTTGGGCTTGACCTAGGAAATCCTCGTACATGACAATGGGCCTTGCTGCACTCTTGGTTTCGACACTCCTGGGGGATATGCTTAGTATAATTCACATTTTCTTCATAAGCCATTATGAAGGACGTAGGAGTATTTACATCCACAAAGAAAACATTTTTTATTATTATATATTATAGTCATAATCATTTCGATTTACATTAGTTATTTTTCATATTTAGAATTATGCATTTAAATTCATAAACTAACCTACTGTATGTCATTATTTAGAAATGGCACCCTATAGAAGGAATGAGAACTCCAAAAATACGCATGATCCATAGATTAAGAAGATTCATATAATTCATGATATTAAACCAACATTTATAAGGGAGGTATTCTCACATGTATTCTGATCATTTGAATAAATAGTTTCATGTTTTAATAAGATATGTAAAGAATTATCTAAGTCCTATGGTTTTTAAAGGAAGTAATAGAAGAATAGGATAATATAAATAATGATGTATAAAGGGACGTAGGGAAAGAATGATTTTCACATATGTGATAAGTGTGTAAAGAATCACCTTGGTAAATGATTTATGGGAATGTGAGTTTTTTATATGTGTGGAGAAAAAGGACACCAAGTACGTGATTGCGTTGGTAAGAAAAAATCATCAAATGTACAATGTTTCATCTGCAAGGAGTTGCGACACTACACAAATCAATTTCCAAATCATCAGAGTATGTCCCAAATGATGTTGTTGGATAATAATCATGTTATAATACTACCAAAGAGGAAGAGTAATGACTAGGGTTCTTATGTTGTTATTAAGGAATAATTTCATTTGAGTGTTGTATCAATGATGTACTAGTTATATGAATTATGGAAATAAATAATGATTGTACTGTAGTAATATTTCATTGAGGATTTGAGATTATATGGTCCTAAGAAAAGTGACTAAAAAGAAAGTTAAACTTTTTGGAAATATATGGTTGAAGGAATGATAAACCTTAATATGGTTCTGATACCGAGGTAGTGAGTTTGGAATATGATATTATTGATTTGGATAAATTATTTTTGATATTATTGACTAAATTGAATCAAATTAATTGTTATTTATTCCATTCTTGTGGGAGTTTAAAACATTTATGGATATAAGGTGTATATCAAGTATTCTATAAGGAATAATGGAGTATGAATGTAATAAATATGGTTTTATGGTAATTCAGGTTGTTCAAGTTTCTTAAAATAATATATTATGAAGTTATTCACATGTTATTACGTGGTGAAAAAGATCTTCATTGTGTTTACCTTCCATATAAATTATGGACTGTGAGTTTGGAAAGAAGTATTTTGGATAAGTATAAATGTTAGAATGGATTAAGTTTGACATTGTATAGTATAGTTAAAATTAGGTAATTTTTTAAGATTATTTTTGGATTGTTATAAAAGGCTAACCTGATGGTTGGGCGACAACTTGCCATGTTTTTAAAGGTCGCGAGACATAAACCCACAACCAAAGGGCAACAAGGCTGCATCACATAAAACTGTCCTACATGATTTTCTGGTTTTTATAAAGTAGTTTTCTTTAATATTATGAAAAATGAATAGTAAATTCATTATTTTTGGAACCCTATAAGATTAGGATAAATAGAATATTTTTGAATTCTATTACAATTTGGAGTAAATGATGAGTTTGTGTTAGGAATTAGTTTATGGAAGAAACTCCACATGTAATGTATATCTTTTTATTCTTATTCTATGAATAAATTAATTCTAAAACCTAGTGGAAGATATCTTAAAACAAAAAATTTGTTATCCTAATATCTTATGTTTATTTGAACTGATTATATTTTAAACCATTATAGATTCATGGGTTTGAGGTACCAATTTTACACTTGTTTATGATTGATGACATCAATCACTCCCTATAAATTTTTATGTTTTTTCTCCAATTATGTGTCTCAAATTTCCACTGATGTTCTCTTAATAGAGAGCTTAATGTTTTGGTGACTTTTTCTTTTCCTTTTCACTCTCATTAAGATTAAATTCTATTAACCCAATTTCCCATTTGGGTTTCCCACAAAGGTTTTTTTCTATTTTTAAACTTTTATTTTTGAAGAAAAATTTAAAATTATGAGGATTGAATTTATTAAAGTATGGGAGAATGTAACAAACCATGATTATATAGTATGTTATCTCTTCAAAGTAATTCAATAAGATGCGCTACACGCAACACTAAGTTTGAGCGCACTACGACTTGCAAAAAAAGTCGTTCAAAAGGAGTTTATGAGTAATATTTACTAAATTTTGTAATTTATATACTCCATATTATTTTAGAATATATATTATGTTTTTGATAGATAAATTATAAAAACCAATTCATTTTTTCAAATAAAAGAAATATTTTTCAAAAAATGTAATTTTACCCCTTTTCATAGAGAACCATTTTTAAAAACATTATTTTACACATTTATATATTAAATATATTAAAATATATTTTTCTATAGAATTGGGAAATAAAAATTTAGTTTGGGTAATTTTTTGGTACTTTTCTGATAACTTTTAAATTTTGATGAAAAGTAAAAAAATACTAAATTTTAATGGAAATCAAAATTTTAAATCAAAATAATTTATTGTGTATATTTATAAATTTGAATTGATTGTATGTATTATTTGATTATATTTTTATCATTTCATACAATTTCGGAAATTATAAGTAATTTCACATTTAAATTTGACATAAACACATGTCAATCTTCTGATTGTTTTTTCTTTTTAAAAACACAATTTTTTGTTTCAAAAACAAGAAATTAATTTTAAATTAATTAATTCATCGTCTATTTTTTGAATTTGGTAAAATATAATTCATTTTTATATTAATAATATCTAAATTATCTGAGGGTGAATTTTGGTTATCTTCCTGAAAACATTCATTTTTTTGATGAATAGTGATATACACTACGTTATTGTTTAAAACCAAAATTTTATTTAAATAAATATTTATTTAATTTAAATTTATTTTATTTAAAAATAGAAATATAATACTTACATAAGTTCAATGTAATTTTTTTAAGACATTTTATAATAAAAATAGATGTAAAAATTCAATTGAACTTTTTAACGTCATTAACCCACATTCTAGGCACATTTGCCAATTTTCATAAAATGTAATTTTACCACTTTTGCGAATTGTATTTAAAAAATATTAGGACATAGTTAAAATCAGTAACTAAAATTCTGTTAATAATATGAAAATAATTTTTGGTGAATAGTGTCATTTGACTTTTATTTACCACAGTCAAAAGTAAATAGGGTAATTATAGGTAAAAAGATATTATAATTACCAAAAAACATGTCCTAATTCTATTTTATAACTGTATTTCATCCATAACCAACCATATGAATAAAATATTTTCCATTTGGTTCACTTGAATTAGATTCAGACATTTATTATTATTTTATTTAATTAAGAGTTAAAATTTTAAAATTCGAAGTTTAATAGCTAACCCATTTTTAATATAGGGTTATAAATTAGATAAATTACACTATAAATATTGATTATAAATCTAAACATATTTCTTAAATAATGGTATTTTATTTATAATTATTAGTGATGAAAGAATTAAAATTACTTTTGACACAATGATGATGTCATAATTACATTATCAAGGAATGATTAAAAGAATTGATATTATAAATATAAAAATAATTGAAAATTAAGGATTTTGATGCTATCTAGGAATTTTATAGGGTAATATGACATGTAAATGTTGATTAAATAATTTTTTTGAAGTGATAATGTTTTATGGCATTAACAAAAACAAAATACCAAATTGTGTCAAAATTGACCTAAATGTGTTTTTAAAACAAATACTATATTATTAATTGATATAATATTTCCAAAAATTTAAGGTTTGTAAAAAGGATTTACATAGGGTAATATATATTAATAATTAACCTCTTGTGGTTCTCTTGTATTTTTATAGTATGTTTATTAACCATTTATTTTAATAATACAAGAGGATATGGTAAAATTTAAACTATTTTACTAAGAGTTAAGTTTAAAAGATAGGGTTAATATGGTGAGCTAATCTTGTCTAAAATATAATTTATAAGTGGGAATAGACCCATTCCCACATTATCTTAAAAATAAATCTATTTGGACCCATTATAAATCAAAAATGATTTTATAGTAAAATAATATTTCAAACATCTCCTAAAGTGACCCTCACCTCTCTTATAAAAGGGTGCTTACCCTTCTCTAAAAATCACACCTCCAAAGCCATTTGGGTTGGAGAAACCCTATCCAAATCTCCTCCCAACTTCCATGAATTCAATATAGAGTCCTTTCCTTTATAATAATGCCATCCTAAGGAGACCTTTTGTTCAAATCAAAAGGAAACACTCAATGAAGAGGTAATTATTTTATGACCTCTTTTAGAGTTTTTCTTCTTTTTCCGCTTTATCTTTATTAGTTATTACCATACCAAAAAAATAACACTATTAAATTCTACATACTATGATATTATAATAAATATTTGTACAACCATACTCATTATTCTATCCATCTATGAAATATAATGTCACCATGCGAACGTACGTATGGCTTATCGTGTCCATGCCATTGTGTAATTTTATATTCAACACTATGTTATTAGGGTGGAAATAATGATGAGTAATATGTGTATAAATAATTAAAATAACATGATAATTTCTCTTCACAATTAACATAACATCCAATTCCACTCATTTGAATCGTTAAGAAAATTATATTTTGGCTCGTGTGTACGTACGGATTACGGTCTCCACGACGCGATGTGATTCTTTTCCAGGTTCACCATTCAACGATGATTATAAAAATATTTATTATTAATATGTATGTAATATATTATTTAATAATGATACTGGATATATATATATATATCTTTATGTATGTATTTATGTATGTATTTATTTATATATTTATGTACTTATATATATCTTATTCACATACTTTCTTTCAATATAATATGAAAATGGAAATAGAATTTATTGGTACGTACGGCCTACAGCCTCCATAAAATGTGTTTTCCATTTCATATATCTATCTATTATATATATTTATATTATAAATATATATTATATAATAATCATGTTTTATAGTATGTAATTATTTTAATTATTATCTAATGATACGATCAAGAATAACACATTAAAATACGTACGATAAAGAAAGAAATTATTACCCAAATTTTTTATTTTACATTGAAATCAGTATTAAATGGGTAATATAAAGTCAAAAATAAATCATGTATGATATTATATATATGAATATGTTTCTGGTATAATTTTATAACATACTATCGTCATTATACATGAGTTTATACGTACCCCCGATAAAAATTAAGTGCAATGTAAGGGTTAATTCTTCAATCTCATTATTATCCGAGATTGCTTTTTGTGTATGTTTTTTCGGGGAAATATTTATTATCCATGTACATGTATCATAAAAGACATTTCAAATTACTTATTCTAAGGTACTCTTTAAATAAACCATCCATTTAAATGTTTTAAATATTTATTCTTCTAAATCATTCTCAATAATGTCGACGCTTTTAAAATAGTTTTAAGGATTTATGTATATGAACATGATTGTTTTGAAATGTTAATTCGTTTTAAAAGTTTCAACGTGGTATAGGACACTTTGATTCAAAAATATATTTTAAATGATGTTCTTTATAAATGTGTGAATTTTCAATTATTTCACAATAATGGATATTTCTCTCAAAATTTTATATTAATCATTTTTAACTATGTCATCGTTTTTTACTGGATATTATTCATAATTCAGGTTAATTTATTATAATATAATCTTCCATATTGTATCGAATGAGTTATGATATGTTTTACTATTGATGTACTATTTTTATACCCTTCATGGTTTATGGTTGAATTATTGAAATTTTGTAAGCTAGTTTTAATATGAATGTTTATGTTATGTTTCACCATTTTCATATGAGGAATGCAGTGGACTTAGTAAGTGATAGGTGGGGACCCCTATTTCCCCTTGATGAATAGGTAGATATCATGAGACAACCTAGTGTCTTCGCATTATTCTTTGACAATAATTTTATTTTTAGTCTTGGGACGAGGCCTTGACTATGTGTTAATGATGTCTGGTGTTAGGCATTCCCTCATTATGAAATTAATTATTATATGTGATTATTTGACTATTCGAATATCCATGTGAATTTTTTATATGGTAAAATTTGATTTAATTTCTCTATTTTATGTTCTAGTTTCTGTTTAAAAGGATGTTTTGTTTATTACACATCCTTCATTAATAGTTTATAGCTTTCGCTAAATTATTTACACTTACTAAAATTTGATCACACCACATTCTTATATTTTATTTTCCCATGATTCTTAGAACTGTATTATGTTTGATATATTGGGTTATGTTAGGGGAATAATGATTTTCTCAATGGATTGTTTATGATGTGTTTAATATTTGAACGTGTAATGTAACGTGCATGTATGTAATCTATTTTACAAGACAACAAAACTGATTGGTCCTTCAGAACATGATTCCTTGTAGTCATACAAAATTATAAAAATAATGCACCAGCTCTGGGCTAATGGGGTTGGGGCATCACAAAATTCATTTATCTATTTGATACTGATAAATGTGGCCATATTTTTTACTTAAAAAAATTAATATCAAAAAGATATATTGTATCAATTACATACCAAAGAATATTTTAGATTTAGTATTTTATAGAACTGTGACAAATTATTAACATATTGGATTCATAAACAACTATTTCATAATGTGCTACTCTATCTTTGATAATCATCAAAACATTTGAATCCTAAATATAAGAAAATATATTTTCTTCATTATATGTTATCTTTACAATATGAAACATAATAATGGTGAGAAATTTTTTTTACTATAAGGATAATCATAGTCAATAATAATTGAATACCATCAGTGAGTGAAAATGAGCATAAGAAAATTATGACATAATCAATACACGTGAAAATATAATAAGAAAATTCATACCATTAAATAACTAGGTAATCAATCAAAAAACATGGAATAATTCCTTACCGTAGGAAAAGGGACATAATAATAAATAACAATGATAAATTTGATTCCAACCATATGGAAATAAACATTAACAACCAAAAACAAGTATAACTAATTCGCTATAATATCATAAATCCTTTTCATATAACTATTACATTTGGAACAACATTTATAATTAAATAATTAATAACCATTATAGATATACATGGAATAACTGTCATAATATATTACATTAATCTCTTAGGATAAACCGGATCAGTTAACTATATATAATTACATAAGCCATTGTTGATATATTATGGTCTCACATAACATTAGTTTATAACTGAACAAGCTACTATCATGAAAATTTAGAATGAACCATAACATAATCATGAAACATTAAAATCATTCACTATTCAAAATAAACATTAAACCCATAAGAAAATATTTTGAATATTTAAATATTCATTTCTATTGAAAACCAATTTATTGTACATAAGTCTCCCATAATATGGAATGTAGGATCTTTATTTAAATAAGACATTAAATATTATATGGGAATACAATAATTAAATTATTTATATGGTGGAATGAAAATTTGTTACTTCTATATAAAATTAAATAGATAATTCTATTAATAAAATTATTAATCCTTGGAAAAAAAATTGTTTTAATGAAAATATATTTGAAACAACCATGATCCATCGAGATAATAAATGAGTATGGTATAATGAAAAAAATATCCCTAGTATAATATAATATTCAACAATGGTTGTTGATGTTGATCAATGTAAATATAATTAAATGTTTGTTAAAATAATTTTCTAGTAAAATAATGTTTTCACATTGAGAATATATTTTAAAATATAATAATGTATAAATAAATTAAAAAAAATTCATTAAAAATAAAATCTTTTACTAATAATTTTATCTTAAATTAAAATATTGGTAATGATTTCAAGAAAATTTGTTTAAGCTGTAAATGTTAAATATATAATATTTTCAAGAAACATGTAAAATGCAATCATAAGTGACCAATTTGAAAAATTTAATGAAATCTAATTTTATATAATATTTAAATGAGGTAAAATATCATTCCAAATAGAATCATTAATTAATATGTTAAAATAAACAAATATCCCTGAAATAATTTTATTAAAATGTATATGAAAGATAAGGATTCCCGATCTAAAATAACATACAAGATAGGTTGCACATACAAAAGCCATTTTTGATGATTATTAAATAAATAAGGGATGAAATTTAATCTATTAATGTAAAAAATTCTGAAAAAAAAGATACTTACTGTGATGTGGTTCAATAAAATATTATCATATGATTTCCCTCACGGAAACAAAACATAATTAATCATTACAGAAAAGAGATCATTTCATTAAGACATTGCCACATTGGTAAAATTTTAATCATAAGACCCATAAAATAATATCATCAAATAAATAATTAAATATAATTAACATAATTATATTAATTATATAAAATTAAATAGTGGTATTATATACACATTATAACAGAGGACAGGTTCATATCATAAATGTATGTCCCAAACAAAGATAATTTTAGATAAATAAACCTGACATATATATTACATTTAATGATATAATTTATTTGTGAGGATATTATGGACAAAACTATAAAAAAACAAAAAATAAATAAATTAATAACCGAAAATTTTCAATATGAATTCCCACATAAACATGGAAAATCAAATTCAATGAAACCTTGATATAACTCAATCAAAGGAAATTGAGTTAAGAATGATTTTACCATTTGTTAACATTCAATTCAAATTCTCTAATGATGAAAAAATAAAAATGAATAATTAACTAATATAACATTTAAAGGATTAATTATATAATGGGTAAATGGACATTATATATGGAATATATAAGAAATTATGTTCATAACAAAAAATTCTTTAGTAAAGGAAAATTGAGATGAATGACACTACCTCGAGTCCATATGTTTTATGTATATACATTCTCTCCTATATAATAAAATAATATAAATTATTTTATTCCATAATAAAATTTTCTATTATTAATAAATTATATTTAAACCATTTAATTAATTAATTATAATTACATGGATGATTACTAAAACAATTAATGGCATGTCTTGTGTTTTCGAGATATTCAATACATAAATTCAAAATGACTTATGTAGGTTAACTATTGTCAAATATGTCTCGATTTCATAATAACCAAAGAAATAATACGGTTATTATTTAAATTTTTATAAATAAAAAAATACTTTAAAAACTAGTTATTAAGGATATATATTAAAAATGATTTTTGTTATAATCATGGAGACGGTAGGTCGTACGTACACATTATTAATGATTTAATTTATCAGTGATCAATTTATAAATAAGGTATTTAATGTTATATAATTAAATATTTATCATAATATAATATATAAAATTTATTTCATCAAATATTAATATATATATATATATATTCCATGTGATATGATGATTAATAACATGTCACATCACTATGTGGATGTAGTAGTCCAAACATATGCACAAATGACATCATTTTTGGGTGAATAGAAATATATGTAAATAAATAATATATTATTTTTTCATAACGAAAAATATGTCATAGGTATCATATAAAACCATTAATTAAATCATTAAAACTTTTCAAGAGAGGTGGTGATGAAAAACAAATTACAATGGTATGTGAGGATGGAGTCTATTGTACAAATAAATGATGAATTCAATTCACATATAAAAGAGAATTGTTGTTGATATAGAATATTCCATTAAAATAAAAATTACATCATAGTATATATAAGACTTGTATCTAAATATATAATAATGGTTTCATAATATTTTCATGATGTGGAAGAAGAGACAAAACTAAAAAATGTGGTTAAAATAACACCTCTTCATCGAAATGATTTAACTGATTAAAACGTTAGGCACTGTAATGTTGGAATTTTTAATAAAAAATATCCATATAATATATGTAACAAAAATATTATTTAATTTTGGGAAATTTTTCAAATATAATTTTTTCATGATGTGTGATTTAAATAGTATTATAGATATCCTTTTATAAAAGAGACTAGGGCACTCTTAGAATTCTCATTATATTATGTTAAAATAAATTAATGTTTAATTTATAAGGTCTCAAAACTGATTTATTTAGAATATAAGACTAATATGAATCTAAAAAATATAATAAAATAATTATTATACATGTTTGAATATGTTTTTAAAAACATTATTTGTTTTCACCCCCTCAATGACACCTTTCCCAATTACTAAGAGATAAAATATTTTTACGCATTGAGTGTCAATATTATTACCATAAAAATACACATGACACATAAATCAAAAATTGGAGATATTATAAACCAAATAAAAATCATATGGTTGAATTTATCTCTTTTGGAATTTTATATCATTTAATAAAATATTTTATTATATAAAATTTCAATAATTTGAATTTGTAAAAATATTCATTATTATTACATCAATAAAGAAATTAAAATATTAAAACAAAATCTACATCCCAAATATAAAATTTACATCTATAAAATGAATTGATCACATTAATTATGTAATATAACAATTCATTTAAAAAATTTAATATCTTTTATATTACTTATACATTAATTAAATAATTACCACATCATTACTATATAATAATTTGACGTAAAAATAAATTCCCAAAAAAATAAAATAAATAACCATGATAAATATAAATATTTTATATTTTAATTTAAAATTTAAAAATAAATATATCATTTTTATACCCTTGTCAAAAATATTACAGTTATTAAAAACACGAGTGATATGGTTTTTAAATTTTTTTATAGAAAATAAAATAAGTATCATATTCATACCAAAAAGGGATGAGAAAGACATATTTCCAAATAATGGATGATTATATATGAATTGGAATCATTAAATAATATTTAAACATGTTTTCTGTCAATTTTTATTCTTCATCTGTAAGGTCCTGGATTTCCCCATGCCATTCCCTTGTGAAAATCTAGTTTTTTAGTGTTATTGGGGGTCACAGTGGTTTGTTTCAGATGTTTTCCAAAAAAAAGTTTCCTAAGATGGTTTGACCAAAAAATTGGCATTTTGATGGGGGATCATCGAGATTGTGGATTCAAAATGGAGGCACACATATATAGTGGCATCGTAATGATAACACACTGAAATGGTGGCACCGTAATGTTGGTACACCGAAATGGTGGAACACCAATTATTGTCTCACCCTTCTCCAAATATCATGTATTAATATTTTTTCTACTTTCAACCCTGTGAAATTGTTTTTATGTAAACCGAGTTCAAATCCTTGTTCAGTCATTTACAAGATACTATGTATATATTTAATATCCAAACACTTCAGGGACTATGAGATATTCTAACTATGTGTTCTTGAAAACAAACCCAAGTTAATAAAATTTGAAACTGTTCTTCATTTAATATAGTAGTTTCCTTATCAATGTTGGGATCTTCCCTTAATAGTGTGATTCTATTTGATCTTTGTGGGAATATATCATTCCCTTCCAGGGGAGCCATCTATTTTTCTCTAGCCATCAATCAATATTTTCTAGAGTTTTTCCATGGAGTTTTATTACTTCTTGTGTGATACTCATTTCTTGGTGCAAATAGGTGTTTTGGATTCCTATTATTTCAAGTAAGGATTCTAATGCCTCTCCTTAATTAATTATTTGTCAGGGTTGGTATAATGATGCCCTTTATGAGAATGGTTGAATCCAAATTTTAGAAAGATAATTAGAAGTAAATAATAGGGGATGGAGGAAACGTTGTTGATGTGTTGATTGTTTTAATTTCTATCATTATGGAGGATGTAATCTATCTTGGTCGTATGGCTTATGTAAATCAAGGTTGTTGGTGGTCTTTTCTTGCACACAATTGGTGTTCGATATTTTTTGGGATGATTTGATAAATAAATGTAACATTAAATCTTCTTAATCACATATACAAGATTAAATATATGGATTCCATAGGATCAATAATATTCTATGATCACCCCTATTATTTAAAGTGATATTATAGAACCCCTCTTATTATATCTGAATATGCTTGGATTAATGGTGGGGTTTTTTGATATTTTTGGCTGGGTTTTTTTCATAGTGGGGGTGGGGGTTATGTGATGTTTATGTTGGTAAACATGTTACAGGTATGAGGGTGGATATAGGGGTTGTTCCTTTGAATGATGATGGGTATGTCAGTGCATCATGGCAGCATGTTGGTGGTTTTTTGTTGTGTGATTCATGTATGGGGTGGTATATGAGGTGTGGTTGATTCTAAGGTTGACAGATTTAATGGTTATGGACTTCATAATCTTTTTGGAAGTGGGACTGCCTTTGGATTATGTTGTGGTTCTCAAAACATGTTACGCAGTGGGAATGCTTCTAGGTAGTGGATGGGCAGTTGGGAAATTAAACTAGGTTGTGTCATTACTTCATTTATATGGGTTTGTTGGGTGTGGTGTTATTGTTAAGTGGGAATACCATTACTTATATTCATAGGTTTATTAAGTGTGGATGCATTAACAAATACTGTTGGCAGTGGTTGAACAGGTGTCTAGGAAAAATAGGTGTGCAGTGGTACTGAAGATTGATAGTTCTATGTTTTTTTATGAAAGGGATATTAAATGGAAATCCATACCTTGGTCTCCTAATTCCATGTTTCCCATGGTAGTGTTTAGTGGCCCTTAGCCATCTTAAAACGATTGTAGATGTTGGGCGTGGTATTTTCTTTGGGTTTTTTTGGAATAAATTAAATTCAACCCCTTAATTAATGAATTGAATGTGGTGAAATAAAAAATTCCTTGTGTTTATGCTCCGGTAGTGGCCTTTTTTGTGGTTGTGCATATAGGGGAAGAAGAAAATGGGGGTTTTTGTCTGTAATAAATTTTTTTTGACATCCATATGTTGGGATGACTATTTTCTTACCTGTATGTATAAATTATAGTTCCTTGTAATTTTTATCTACACATCACTCATTTTGAGAACCATGCGCCTAACACACCCATTTCATTGGGATGGTGTCTTCCCCAACATCTTGGTGGGATGATATTTGGTTTGTTTCTGAATTTATTCCTCACACCCTCTTCGACATTATTACCGCTCAAGCTTATCTCGAAAGGCTATAATTTGTTGAGGATAACTATAGTCCACAATCCTTTGGGTAGCTTTTTTGGTGGATGAGAGGCCCATGTGTTTGTGTGCTGGGATTTGTAACCCACGTGTCTTCGGGATGAGACCCATGTGTCTTAAAGAGAGTGGCATTGGTGTTTTGTCCTAGGTGTTTCTGGTCATGATGTGTGGTGTGGTTGTTGCCTAGGTGTATATGGGAATGATTTTTGTGTGGTTTGAGGCAGACGTGTGTACGGGTAGGTTGTTGTATTAGGACTGAATTTTGGAACAATGTTAGCATCTAAACATTATTAATTAGGAATGAGAAGATAACTTGTGGAAAATTGGTGTGGGGTACAGAAATCATCGATGTTCTTATATTATTATCTTACCTAACTTGCGTTATTTGGGGAGTGTGCCATGGTGAGGCTGGTTTGGTTAGTACTCCTTAGTATATTATTTGAGTTTATACTATTTTCTCAGGGGTATTAGTATGATTCGACATCTTTTCCACTGGTGGATTTATTTTTCCAACAAGGTATACTTGTATACTGACCCTATGATTGTAGAACTATTTTGATGTTTTCATGAGGACTTTGATGAACATGATATACTTACTAGCTTAGGTTTTGGGATATTTGTTATGCTATTACTTATTCTCTTCTTTTGGTACATTAATTTGGAGTTTTTTATACCTTTTTATCATAGATTGCCTTTAAATCATGCATGGGTTGGATTTTGGTTTTATTTTATATAATTTTTTTGTGTTATTTTGAATTTTTACCTTATTATCCGATAATCCTTTTTTCAGTAAAGTGGGTAATGTCATCCATTTTGTGAGATATTCTATACCAATTGGAATTGTCACCAATTCCAAGACTATTGAAAGTGGGACTCATAGTTCATTATCTCTCCATCAACATGAAGAAGGAAGGGGATCAAACATTTTTGTCCCTTCCCTCAACAAGAAGAAGGTGTGTCGTGACAAATTGGTATCAAATATTATGGTTGAGGGATAGTATAGAGTTTAGAGTTAGGAATAGTGAGGATTTCATGGGAAGGTAGGGAAACCATGTTAAGAAATCTTGGTGCATGAAATAGATCAGGTTATACCAGGTAAGACATTGGATTTTTGGTCCCCCTGTATTCTAATGCTAGGAATCTAGACTTACTAAACAACCATGTGAGGCTACACTAATTGCATGGTAGAGACCATATGAAAGGTACATACATCATAATGACATTTTTTATTTGTCTTGGGAATTTGGGGAATTTTTTTTAATTATTGAGTTTAACTAGATCATAAATGAAAATTCTACACTACCCAGGATTAAGAGTAGCTTGTTTAACCTTATCAAATGTAGCCCCCGAATGTCTCCCACATGTGGTATGAGGAATTGAGGCCACACAATAAAATACGGTTGGTTAGTGGATGGATGATTGACAGAATGAAAATAACTTGTGGCAAAATAACCCGTGTGATTTCTAATGGAAAACCCATGAGAAGTACGATGGAAATGTTTTACACTTATAAATATAGGGCTATCTTGAAGAGATGATAATCATTGTTACCTTGATATGTTCTCAGAGGGAGTACTGGTTTCCTTTTCCTGTGATCTAGATTCATGGAGTGACATGTTGTGGTTCATTACCTCAGGGAGAGTAAGGAGACTGATTTCTCATGGTCTCACATTGATAAAGAGTTTCAAGAAGATTTTCTTTCCATGAATATAAAGGCTGAGAAGACGAATTAGTTTCTCTAACTCTATAAAAATAGTATGTTAGTGAGGGAAGATGGATCAAGTTCAAGGATCTTCAATTATATTCTCTAGATCTCATTCTGGATGAGTATTTGCAGGAGAGATTCTTGGAGGAGGCACTTAGAACATCTCTTCAGTATGTCATCACTCCGATTACCATATAGAGATTCATAGATATTCTGAAGAAGGATAAATACATGGATATAATTCTCTCAAAATTAGGTGTACTATGAGAGGGGAGTTTTATGAGTTCGCAAAATGGGGTGGATGATTTCAGAAGGTCTCTAGTGATAGGGCCTTCTAGGTTTCAACTAGCAGGATATAGGCCTCATCAATTTCAATTTCGACATCTTGGTCTACTCCATTTACCCATGGGCCCGGGATAGTGGTGCTTTATTTGTGGAGACTATGGACCTTATCAGAGTTAGTGCACAATTATAGATCAGTACTGTGGGGGTGGAATTGTTCAGCACCTACCTCATAAGGATTAGTTTCTATTAGGAACATTCCAGATGCCGAGGCAGCGGGCTCCCACTCCACTGAGTTTAGACGACGTAGGAGGAGTCCAACCTCAGGGTTCTTTTTAGGGACCTGGAATAGGGTGTGGATAAAGAGGTGGTATAAAGCATAGGGGTAGAGGATCTAGTCATGGTTAGTTTTACACCACTAAGGTAACCGTTCTAGCAAGGATATAGGTGGTTCGAGGTATGATCAATATGTTTAGCACTCTTGCTTGACATTTTTTTGATTCATAAGATTCACAGTGCTTTGTTGAAACAAGACTTTTGAGTACATTATGACTTGAAATGTTTAGAATTACCATTCCCAATTTCTGATCCCACTTGTTAAGGTCAGAACAGTATATTTGATGCTTTTAGAGGATATAGACTGATGTTGAGGCCGCATCAGTCCAGTGGGGATATTCTTTTTCTATAGAAGAATCCATACGATGTCATTAGTGGCGTCGATTGGTTGTAAATTTTTTATTCTATTATTTACTGGTTCTAAAGGATAGTAGATTGTTTGGATATGGATGGATAGTCTGTAGATTTTCTTGGTGAGCGTAGTCATCAGGATGGTAGCCATAATGTGGAGGCTCTTCTTTCTGTGTTAGCGAAGCTGTCTGAGGGGTCGATTGGTGCTGAGACGGTGGGGGTTCTAATATTTTTGGTTGATTTAATCGATGTTTTCCCTAAAGTGGATATGACTATACCCCTCGATTTAAGGTTGAGTACTGAATATACATGCAACATGGTACCCATTTGGTATCTATGGGTCTTTATTTGATGACACCTTCTGAGTTGTGGGAATTTGGATTTAGGTTGAAGACCTAATAAAAAATGGTTTTATCTAGCAAGGTGTGTCACCATGGGGTGATCTAGTCTTGTTTGTAATTAAGTTATATGATTTCATTATGATTGTCATTAACTACTGTAGACTGAATAAGGTAACGGGCAAGAACTATTACCCAATCCATAGAATAGATGAAAATTTGGACTAGTTATAGGGAGGAGGATTGTACTCTAAAATCGATCAGTAGTCTATGTATCACAAGTTGAGGGTGATGGAGGCTGAAATCACAAATAATTTATTTAGGTAAATGTGTGGGAACTTTGACTTCGTGGTTACGACATTTGTTGTTATGAAGGAAACATATGTGTTCATGGGGATCTGGAACTCTTCCTTCCATAGGTTCCTGGACTGGTTCTTCATTGTGTCCATCGATGATATTATAATTTACTCAATGTCAGAAGAGGAACACACTGATCACCTCAAGATAGTCTGAAAAGTCATTCGTCCCCACCAGCTCTATGGTAAGGTTTCCACGTGCAAGTTCTGTACGTGAGAGGTGCACTTCCTTGGACCTGTGGTGTCTCAGAAAGAGATAGTAGGTGAAACATCAAAGGTAAAGTTGATTGTTTCTTCGGTACTACCCAAGAACATGGAATATGATTGAAACTTACTTGGTACAGATGGATATTATTGGAGGTTCGTACGCGACTTCTCCCAAGTTTAGATCCATTTATAGCTTTGACAAAAAAAGACCAGGTTGTTTGTGTTGAATGAGCACTACTAGGAAGGTTTCAGCTACCGGATGGGGAATCTGGTCAGTGCTACCATACATAGGATTCCACAGGAAGGGGTGATATTCATGGATTTTAATATTGATTACTTTTAGGATTGGGATGTTTTTTGATACAACAACAATGAGTGATATAATTTCGATCAAGTCAGTTACATCGACATGAACATAACTATGCCACCCATGATGTGGATCCTGTAGCAGTCATGTTTTCAATAATGTTGTGGAAACATAACCTCATTGGGGTGCGCTTTGTGGTCTTCATGGATCATTAGAGATTGTGGCATATCGTTTCCTAGTGAGTCTTGAACTTCTAACAGTGATGGTAGTTATGGTTTCTCCAAGACTATGACTTTGAGATCTATTACAGCTTAAAAATGGGGAATATTGTGGCCAATTCCATAAAAAATAAGTCGCAAAAGGATATAGTTCGGGAATCAAAATATTCTTGAAAGTAAATGGTGTGGTTTTCCACATTACGACAAGATGTTTGGGTGGATAGTGGAAGAGGCTCTCTATTTCAGATGATAGTACAGTCCACCTTGATGCAGTAGGTGTAGGAGTATCAGTGGGGAGACATGGAGACAAAAGTTTTGAGTGATCGTAATGTCTAGGGCGAGGCTCTGAAGTGATGGTTGGAGGATTGTCTGCATTGGATTTTGATCAGTGGGAGGTCATTTTTCCCAGTGGCAATGCACAAGGGTGTTCTCCCTGAGTTCTTGTATCCCACCCCTGGGAGTGCATCCATTTGATTTTAAAATGTACCGAGGCTTGAGGGAACATTTTTTTTGGCCCAGAGTGAAGTGGGTAGAGGAAACGTTTGTGGAAAGGATCCTTGTGTGTCATTAGGTGAAGGCTGAGGACCTTGTTCTCATTGGACTATTTCATAACTTAAACACTTATGAGTTTATTTTAGATGAAATATAGATGGATTTCATCTCATTATTACCTATGACTCATGAAGGATGTGATTACCTTTTGATAGTAGTGGATTATATGACAAAATTGGCTCACTTCTTAGTGATCAGGGAGTTGAGCATAGTAGATGAATTAGCACGGAGGTATGTGGATGAATTGGTGCTGTTGTATGGATTTCGAAGATCCATTATATCATATCTTGATACACATTTTATATCATGTGTTTGTAGGGAATTACAACATGCCATTAGAACTCACGTACACCTCAATACTATGTTCCACCCTCAGATGGACAGAAAGAAAGAGACAATTATTAAGATGTTAGATGAAATTTTATAGGAATGTGTTATGGACATTAGTGGGTCTAGGATGAAACATTTTCCCATTTTAGTGTTTTCCTACAATAATAGTTATCAATCTTCTATTTCTACTGATCCATTAAAAGATCTATATAAAAGGTTGTGTCATTAACCCTTCTGTTATACGGATGTTGGGGTGGTATAAATTATTCTTCCAAAATAGGTGTAGTGTATAATAGAGAAGGGATAGATTTTACATGAGATAACTAAGGCAGTAAAGGACCTAAAAAAGTGATATTCGTATCATATTAGGATGCCATTAGATTTAGAGGTTGGATACCATGCATTCAGGAAGGTTTCCACCCGATGTGGGCAGTTGAATATTGGTAGAGCGTGACATCACGCTCCCAGGTTAATAAAACCTTTCAAGGTGTTGGGATGAGTTTGAGAGGTAGAATAATAATTTTAATTTCCACGATGGTTGGATAGGATCAACAAAATCATTCATGTCACTTAACTCCATCAGTATCTACACAATGACTCTCTCATCATTGACTGGGTAGAGATGGATATCAGGGACGATGATGCATTCGTGGAGTGACCAGTAGGAATCAAGGATCGTAATGAGAAGGTGCTTCATGGATAGACCAGTCATTTGGATAATTTTTTGTGGAGGAATGCTATCCTCTAAGAATTTACATGGGAGTGTGATGCACAGATGTGTTCCCAGTACCGAGAGATATTTTGAGTTTTACTCTAGATTTTTACTTTGTTCTTTTTTATGATGTAATGCTTGACCACGTTTTCTATGAGATGATCTGTTTCATTGTTCTTTGAATGTGTGTGGAATGTCTTTACTATGGGGATGAAAGGAGTTTATCTCTACTCAAGATGCATTAATGTGGATGTGATTGAACCCATGTGGGAGAGTCAGTGCCACACAATTCAGATAGTGTCATGACATGGATGAGTATCTCCCTAATCCATGATTCAAAACAGTGTGACCTTTTAAATATTTGTGGTTTTTTGGGGTTGTATCTGTCAGTGAGGTGTTCATAGATGTCGAGTTTTCCTCTCTATTTTTCAAATAATTCAAGGTGGTTTTCCCACATATGTATCTAAGGGGGTGGAAGTTTGGACCCCTCTTTTTCTATGTTTGGTTTAAAAATATTTTATATGATAATTGTTTGAGAGGTATATTATGTAGTAACTCAGTTTCCCTTGGGACATTCCATTATGAAAATATTGTGATTTTGGAGTTCTTGAGGTCGCATTGGTTTGATTTGGGAGTTACAAAAATCTCGTTTCATCCAATGGTTTCACCGAAATGATAGCACCTAATGGTGGTACACTAAGATGTTCGCACGCCGAGATGGAGGCACCTAATGGAGGAACAAAAAATAGTGGCACTCCAAAATGGTGGCACACCATAATGGTGGCACCATAACATGTCACACTGAAATGGTGGCAAACCAAAATTGTGGAACTCTAGCGGTGGCACTGTAACATTTCCACACTAAAATGGTGGCACACAAAATAGTGTCTAATAATTTTCCAAATTTTTAGTTTCTAGAGCTTTTCCAATTTTCCTCTCTTATGTTTTATTTAACAAAAACCTTGTTTAATGCCCTGATTTGGCGTTTTTAAGTGAATTTCAAAGGATATTAATTATATCATTAACATCCAAACTCTCTATGGACATTGAGATATTCAAAATGCGTGTTCTTGACCCTGATCCCGTGTAAATAACCTTTCAAACCGTTCATCCATTAATATAGGAACTGGCCCTTCAAATTTGGGCACTCCCTTTCCCAGTGTGTTTATGTTCCCTCTTAGTACACCTGGATCCTTCCCTTACCATGGAGTTGTGTCTTCTTCCATAACCATCAATCAAGATTTACATAGTTTATTCCTTATATTTTCCCTATTACTCGCACGATCCCATGTTCGTGGCACAAAAAAATCTATTGGTCAGCTGTTGTTTCATGTGGTAACTATTATACATCTATTTAATCATGCATCATGTAGGGTTGGTATAATGATTCCCCTTTGTGAGGGAGGATGAAAACATATTTAACAATGATAATGATAAATAATAAATTGGGGATGGGGGAGCTATTTTTGATGTTTTGTTTGTTTTAATTGTTCTATTTGTTGATAATGTGATCATTCATGCCCATATGGATTTTAAAACTCATGTCAATTGGTGTTATTTTCTTACACACCCATGGTGCTCTGTAATTTGTTGTGATGGTTTCATGAATAGATTTAACATCAAATATGCATAATCATTTATACTTGGTTAAATAAATGGATGCCCCATGATCAAAGAATTTCTGTGATCACCCATGTTATTTAATGTATAATTCATGAATCCCTCTTGCTTAATCTGAATATTACTGTCTTAAAGGTGTGTTTTGTGAGATGTTTGGTTGGGTTTGGTACTTCGTGGGGGGATTTTATGAAGTTGTTATTGGTAACCCTATTACGAGTATGTTGGTGGAAATAGGGGTTGGTCCTATGAATGAGGAAGAGTATTTTTATGCAGTGGGGCTGCTATTTGGTTGTGTTTTGGTATGGGAATTGTGTATGGGGTGGTACATGAGTTGTGATAAAATATCAGGTTGTGAGATTGATTGATTGTGGAACGGATGAACATGTAGAAAATGGGACTATGTTTGGATTATTTTACTGTTTTCAAACTTGATCTACAGTGGGACTAATTTTTGGTAGTTCTTGGGTTGTGGGGCTTCAGACTGGGTTGTGTCATAACTTCATGTTTATCAGTGGGATGAGTGTGGTATTGTTGTTCAGTGGGGATTTTGGTTTAAGTTGTGAGTGGATGGATGAGTGCGGTAACGTTGAATAATGAATGTTGGCAGTGGTTGAACGGGTGTGTAGGAAAAGGGGGTGTGTAGTGAGACTGCAGGGTGGGTGTTTTATTTTTTAATAAATGGTTGTTAAAATTGATTTCCTTAGATTGTTCCATACTTCCTTTTTTGTCTTGGAAGTGTTTAGGCCCTTTAGCCTTCTCAAAATGGTTGTAGATGTTGTGCATGGTAGTACCCTGGGTAATAATGGAATAAATTAAAGAGAACCCCAAAATTAATGACGAGAATGTGGTTAAAAGAAAAATGTATTGGGTTTATGCTCTAGTTGTGGCTATTTGTGTGGTTTTTCATATAGGGGTAGCATCATATGTGGATCTAGGTGGGATAGTAGTTTGTTTGAGACACGTAAATTGGGCTGAGTTTATTCCTAACAATAAGTATAAATTATTATTCCTTATTATTTTCATATTCACCCAACCCATGTTGAGGACCATTTTCTAAACACCCCCATTCCTAATAACAACATTTCATGGGGGAGGGTATCTTTCCCAAATTCCTAGTGGGTGGATGGATAGCTAGTTTATGACTTTCTTCCTCGCACCCTCATATGGGTTCTTACCAGTCTAGCATATTTTGTCTAGTTGTAATGGATTGAGGTTCACCCGATTCCATGATACATCAAGTAGTTTTTGTGGTGGAATAGGGGCCTAGGTGTTCGTGGGTTAGTATTGTTTTCCTAGGTGTCTTTGGGAGGAGGACCAAGGTTCTTCTGGGGAGAGGCATAATTGGTGTGTCCTAGGTGTTTACGAGTGGGATATGTGGTGTGGTTTTGTCCTAGGTGTCTGCAAATAATTTTTTTTTTTTGGTTTGATTCCCATGTGTCTACGGGTTGTTTATCATAGTGGGAATGAATTTTAGAAGAATGGTAGTTTAATGACATTATCCATTAGTAATGAGAAGATAATTAAATGAAGAGTTGTGTGATGTACCCAAATCATTGATCTGATTATATTATTGTCATATATATCATTTTTTGGGATGTGTTTCTTGGTGAGGCATGCATGTTGTTACAACATGGTGGATTCTTTGAGTTTCTACAATTTTCATGGGGGCATTAGTATGATTTTCCAACTTGTGCATGGGTGGATTTATTTTACTTACTAAGTATACTTGTATTCTCATGCTACATTTGTAGAACATTTTTCATGTTTCATGGAGGAAATTATGAATTGTGTTTCGAACTTACTAGCCCAGTCGTTAGGATAGGTTTTGTGCTGGTAATTAGTATTTTCTTTTGGTATTTGGATTTCGAGTTTTTATTGTACCTTTTTATTTCAGTTTACGTTTAATTCAAAAATTAATGGGATTTTGGTTTCAATTATATAAATGTTAGGTGTTTTTTGGTAATTTTATTGTCTTATCTCTCAATCCAATTTTTCATTAAAATGGGTAATGCCTTTTATTTTTTGTGAGATTTTATACCCTTGGTGATAGTCTCCACTCTGGGGCCTATTAAACGTGGGACATGAGGTTCATTGTATTTAATTTTTCTTTATGAAGAAAATGAATGGAAATTTATTTTCCCTTCCCTCATCATGAAGAAGGAGGTCGTGACATTATCATTTTTGATAACCCGTAATTAAAAGATCTAACCATAACCTACGTAACACAAATAAATATGATTAAAATAAATTTATACTAAATATAAAATAGAACTATTTACAAAATTGGAAACATATAATTATAAATATTCAATAAATTTTCCAACATTCATTACATTTAAGGGTATGAATCTAATTTAATATCCAATTATAAAATAAGTGATAAAATCAGTTTTTTTAAACAAAACATTTAAATATCCATTCCTTATACTTAATTAAAGAATGAAATTTATTTCAAAAAAAAGGTATATTTTCAGTGAAAATAAACTCATTATATTTAAAAAATAATATTTTTATTCATTATAAAAAAATTAAATAAAATATAGTTTTCAAAAAATATTTGTATTTCTCACTATTCACTAAAAAAAATATTCTCAAAAAATACCTAATTTTCCCACAATGCTACTTTAGGTTTTATAATTTTAAAAAATAATAATTATTCAATAAAATAATATTTCTAAAATTTCCAACAATTTATTATAATATTCATTCAAAAGTAACAATGTACAACATTTTTTAAGAATTGTTTTTAAAAATAACAACTTTACAAAAAAAATTAGTGCGTATATACATTTAATTAGTTAAATAAATATATTTTAATGAAACATTATATATATTTAATAAAATTTAATAATATCCTAACTTCATATTTAATTTCTAGGTTACTATTGTCACATTTAATTAATAATATTTCTTAGATCGTTTATTCTCAATGTTGTGTATTATGTACACCATCAAAAAAATTCATGCCTTTTATTGTAATGGGAAATTAAATACACACACATTAAAGAAATTTTAGCCTCACAATTTCGAAATACATATCTATAATAACAACTTTACCTTTTAAATTACCCTAATTATAATCCCACATAAAACAGGGTTAATAAATTTCTCTTCCAAATAGGGAAAAGAAAGTATGAAGAAATGTGAAATGAAAAAAATATGGTTTCTAAATAGGATACCATTACCGGAAAGTAAAATTATTTAAATATATGAAAAAAATGCCCACTGATAATTACATTATAAGAGATAACATGATTATGTAAATTTTAACCATAAATAATGTAAATCTATAATGGCTTAAAAGACCATTGTTTCCTTTTTAAGAAAAGTAATTAAATAAACTTTTTATTTCAGGACCCTTCTCTTAGAAAAGAATAACTCCTTTATCTTCTTTTCTAAGATAATGAGGAAATAAAAATTCTATTAAAGTATAATTTCATCCTTTAATTAATTTACACCTAAATAAAAAAGGAAAAAAATCCATATTTTGGATGACTTTTTCATATTCCTCGATCTATTACATCAATATATATATGCATGAATAACATAATAAGAAAATTATATAGATAAATAAATCCTTTTCATGTATTATTAAATAATTCATAAAATAAATATCCATTAATAAAACTTATGGATCTTAATGTATTATTGTATTTTAACGAAATGGTTCATAATACGTGAAAAGAATTTTAAACATGGAATCCTTTTTTTATTTTCCATAGTGATCTTATAAATCCATTCAATCTCATAAAACAAAATGGTAAAAAATTGGGAATACATTTAATAAATGGGTGATCTAAATATACTATAAATGGAATAAACATGATATGTAAGCATAAAATGTGATTCAAATATATTACATGATATCATAAATGATTCGAAACATGTTTAATCAAATTGTAGAATAAAATAAGGATAATGGTATCATAATATCATGGAAATATTGGAATCAATGAACATCATAAAAACCAAAATAAACCTATGATAAGGTTTCCATCCATGAAAAAAATAACATGGTGCAAAATTCTCATAACAGATTAAGACGATTCTTTAATATTATACATGATGTATCATTAGACTAAAACATTACCCAATTTATTAGAGGTAGAAATAATTATAGGATCACCCATTATATTAATTTATATTTCATGAATATAAATTCCATGTATAAACTTAAATCATAAGGCATATAAATATGAATTGCCTAGGGAAAAATGGGATGTTGTTGAGGACCATCAAATGAGCATCAAAAAATTTCTAGGGTAGAGAATACTTGAATATAGGTATTATTTTCTCTATAAATAAGAGGTATATGATGGTTTCCATGATCACGTTGATTGTATAAGCCTATTAAATATAAATTAATGTGTGACCTTCAAAAGTCACATGAAGGATCCATGAACAATTCATAACCTATAGTGGATCCCATAGATCCACTTTGACAAGTGCTTTTTATCATGTGATGGTGTCCCAGAAAATCACTGATCAAATAGTGGATACCAGAAGGGCAATGAAATGTCATGTTAATTTTATGGTGTGTGGTGTTAGCCAATCTACCCAAAAATCCATGTTAAATATGGAGGAAAATATCAAATTGTGGGAACCTATTTTTTTTGACAAAACTCATGTTATACACCAATGAAGCATGTGAGACACCACAAAAGCACATGTGGAATGTCCTCTTAGTCACACAAAAGGTAGCTCACATCCCCACTATCACGCGAAAGGATTTTAAAATTTTTATGGAGTCTCATACACTCCCTTTATTTCTAAAAATAAGAACAAGGGGTTATCCGTGATGTTTTTTTAATCACCATAATAACTTTATTAGCCACGTGATACATCACCGATGGTGAATGTTACTATCTTCAACAATATTTGTTTGAGCTCTAAAAATCATGAAGACTTATAAAAATAAATGATGTAAATAAAAGAGAAAATGATATATCCTCTTACAGTTGTTAACTTCTTGTGATGTCTTTATTTACTCCACCTCCTCAAAAAAACCCATCATCATGACACCCTGATACTATAGAGGACCCCTATAAATCCATCTAGGTATTTTAAAGGGTCCAATATAAGCCCCCTAAAATAATGTTAAGGCCTTATAATAGCTTCAATGAGCTTTCAAATTTACTTTTTAATATATTCTATACCTTATGAATTCCACTCATCGTGTCTATGTGATTTGATAACACCCATCCAATTGGAAATAATCCAATTACTAGGCCACTAGAGATATGATCTTATGGTTGCTGAAAATTATGAGTTTCCCCAAAAAAAAACCAAAAAAATACCCCATAGAAGAACATGAAATATATGCCCTCCAATGAATCCATCATGTATTTTTGTTATTCACAATGCCCAAAGTGGCGATTGATTGGTGTGGTATGGACTATAAGTCCCCCACCCCAGCATAAAAATGAACATTTTTCTTTAAAATTAAATATTTCTCACCTAGGAATCATCACATATTTCGAAAATAAGATAATAATGTTACATTGAATATATTACATTAGATCAGATACAGATAAAAAATATGATAGATCATTATGTATCCATAGGCACTTCACATGATCACATATGATGACATGAAGGAAACTTGTAAGGTCACATAGTGAAAAAACCACATTCAAGGTAGATAAAGAAAGAATTTAAACAATATAACACCAAAAAATATAAGACATGTGAAATAAAATACTGTAATTATGATTAAAAATATGGAATAATTATGCATAGAACATATATGTTAATTCTCTTCAGCTTCACAAGAACCAACTAGGTCATGCAGCAACACTAGTACATGTCTCCAAAATCACATGATTCTCTTATGGTATACCATTTGGATTATAAGAAGTTCCATGGGAAAATTTGAGAGAGTCATATGGATCCCTTCAAGAATTCCACCAATGACCTCTGATACTCATAGATCTCACCACCAAGAAATTACTGTGTACTTTTTACATGTCACCCATATCATATGGAGAGACTAGTATATGTGGGATATGTTTTTTGACAGAACTAGAGAATATGAAATTGCACTATTAATATCCAATAGACAAGACAATCAGATCATCTTATACCCTTTGTGTATATTAGTTGGATTTTAAAACGTTATATGGACATGTCTGCCAAAATTTAGGATGAAGGCATTATAAATTTTTTGGGATATGTAAGACTCTGCAGATATATCATACTGAATATCATGAAACTCTCTAAGTGTGATAGCAAGATTTCAGGATGAAACTGGGGCATGTTATCTGGATCATGTGACCACATATAATCATATCGGCCAAGATCATATGATTGATTCCAGATCAAGCAAGATGGGTCTTGGAATGTCCTTTCAAAAAGTAATCCTTCTTATGTGATTATTTTTATACATTCCATAAATATTATGTGACGTACCTATGATTAGTAAATTTTATCATGACATTTTATTATCACATTTCATGAAGACATCCTTCTACAAGTCGACCTGACAATCGAGGAATTAATAGTAGAAAATCAATAAATAATAAGAAGGAAAGTAGAATATTCCCAGTGGTCAACACTTGACATGATATCCTTTTCCATCCTCTATAATGAGAAATGTTAGTTTGTATGCTTCAACCCATTCAACTATGATGACGTTAATTCTTTCTATTACCATGATATATAGGACACCTTATTATGGTGTGGGATTCATGGTAAATAATCAGAAGTCCAACCTCGGTTTGTAACCCATGCATAATGACCTATGGTAACTATGATTCCCACCAAAACAATGATACATAGGATTATTTCCTAAGTCTTTAGCTCTATATCATGCCTCCAAATGGAAGTACCATCGAATAATTCCCATATATGCATGATATGTGACAAATTATTTTTTAAACTTTATTTCTCACACTTAGAACATCTTATATGGTCCTAGGGAGTCACATTGATCATATCATTCATGTAAAAAACCATTATTAGGTCAATGGAAACAATTGTGTAATCCTCGATCAGTGGCATAATATGATTTTTCCTTTATAAAAGGGAAACCATACTGTATACTCCTCAATCAGAAAACAAAATATGATATTTCATATATACATGGTCAATATCATTGTGTAAGACAAGTCATCAACGTCATCTGATATATCACACATATTAGGTCAACCAAGGTGTGTAATCCCCAATCAGTGTAAAAATATGATATTTCCCACATATAAGGTCATAGTTAGTGTTTAATCCCCCTAACTTATTAATCTATTAGATCTATGATTACTTCTATAATCATGATACACATTTTTTTTCTTATGTATTTAGCATAAAATCAAATGGGAATCCCAATTGGTTTATGTCCTACCATGCATCCAAAAAACCATGAAGCATGACCAGATATCTCCCAAGGGTTGATTAAATTTTTTCATCCACTGAAAAACTAATAAATCACTAGACTAGGATGTCTCTAATTCCTAATGAAATCGGAATATGAAAAGCCCCATTTAATGGTATGATCACTATATTAATAATCCAATGGGTTTTCCCATCACAAAATCCCCACATCCATATACAATAAGGATTGTAACATTCTATCACCTGTTTCTCACACACATTATAGCTCATGTGGGGTTAGGGGGTTTTAATGAATACATCATTGGCATCATGAATCTCCAAAATCATTATAAACCATAGTGTGTAATCCTCGATTTGTATTATGACATAACGACCCAACATATAATGGTATCTACCTCGGGTAATATCTCAAATACAATATTGAACTGTGGTAACTATAATTCCTACTATAACAAGGATTTGTATGATTCCTCGTTGACGTTCACACTGAGATACCACGTTCCCAATTTCCCACATATATGTTCGTTATATCAAATGTTAAGTTTTGTGGGTTTAATGAACTCTGTGGGTTTTGATTCCTGTTATAAAATTGGATTTGTAGGATTCCTCATAATGGGTAAATCCCATAATTGAGATATTAATAGCCTCCCAAGAGAACAACATGTTTTTTAGTTCCTGGTTATATGAATTAAAAATAATTTAATCTACCCAGTAAATTGAAGTGGATGAATAACCTAATATAACTATATTTGGAATCACCAAAGTCCCCTATTTTCGTATAAATTAACCTAACCTATGATTTGGTTGTTTGGTTAAATTATCTCATATTTTGTATAGTAATAGATTATAAAACCTATATTAAATCTATTAGGGAGTTTTAGAGTAGGAAAAAATTTCCCCTCAATATGGTGTGATGATACCACCCTCACATCCTCTCGAACAATGTGAGTATATAGGAATCATTGGCCCTGAAATCCAGACTGACCACCTACCATTCGATAGCAGGTCCATACGCAATTATGGTTGAGTGAACCCTATGTATTTTCAATGAAATATTAAAAAATAGGGATATAAATTTGACTAATATTTCAAAAAATTAACCCCCTCACAATTAGACAGGCATAAAAAAATCCCCTCACATATTTATGAGGAAACATAAATGGTGAAGACAATTTGAATCTCTCCAATAACAATATGATTATGTTATTATCTGTTAGGATATTATTTTTTGAATTTACTACATAACTAAAAATGTTGAAACTAATGTAAAACTGTCAAATATAAATATGTTAGGTTGAAAATGACGTGGATATTACAACTGATCCTCTATATCCAGGGTCCTCATGATATATGTTCCTCTACACACTGAATAGTACACATGGATATAATGGATGGATCATTCTTATTAAGAATATTTTATTACCTATTCATATCAAATGGGGTAGGTATCAAGAATGAAAATCTATAAATATTTCTCACAATATTAATTGTTTTATTTGTTACTATATAGATTTCTCCCCCAAATATCACCCTAAGATGATATTTATTCATACATCGACCATTATGGAAAATCTTATACAACTAAAAAACCTATGGGCCTTAGGATTTCCTAACGCATTAGTCATCTTCAGTATAGGGTAAAGAATGAAATGGTCTAGAAATACTGTCAACATGGAGAGATCCTGACCATTGAGTCTTCTTGTGAGGGTCATAAAATTATGAAACCATCAATTCTATATCAACCAATTAATATTAAATTAATACTAGTGGCCCTTGATTCATCCTCTAACTAATTCAGAATATAATTTCTAGAGAAAAATAATAACCACAATATGTATCTGATTAATGTTGATAATAGAGGTAACTATGAGTCCCATCTGGTTCATAGGAAAAAGATGTTGGATCATTTCAACAACCATCACCAGCAGCATCCCAATAGTACCCATTTGTCTCTTACTAAAGGCCCTACCTAACACACTCCCAACGGTGAAACCTATACATGGGTGACAAGGAAGGTACACTGGTTACAAAAGTCTCAATATAACCATGTGTGGGATTATATCCCCACACCCGCAGACTACATGTATCAAAATATTCTAGAAAAAAATAGTGAGGACTCTCATATCCTTTCTCGCTCAATATAATCTTATGATAATATTACTACTACATGCATTGGTGGGCGCACATCCTTACACATGTGCATGAATCCCAACAATATATCCCTATAGAATTTTGGTTACTGATGTTGAAACATATCATCACTTAATTTTATGAAGTATGTGTGTATATACTATAGATGAAAAATGTTCAGGCATATATCACTGCCCACAATGTTATAGAATTCTATAACATCTTACAAAAAGTTGATGTAATCTAACTACATATTTATTCATTGGTGTAGAAACCATGACAAGAATATATCCCTATCCCTAAAACCATGGAATTTCCAAACTCTAATAATTTTAAATAATTAGTTACTATAGATAAAGTGCATATTCATCCTCCCAAATCAGAAAATTATCAACATACATGAGTAAATTATGAGCCATCACACTGGGCTCATAATTATTTTTCTAATGATGGATAACTAGGTGTGAACGGAACATGACTTGGGATAGAGGCACATTCATATGAAAAAATTCATGATCATTATCATATACCCATTCATTTCGAGGATCACCAAGTGATTGGAAATGAGCCTCAAGACTATATCATATTCCTATCTAAGATGAACATGGGGGTACTCTAAAGGCCTAGGATAAGGTTTGTATATCGTTCCTTCCTAGGGATCACCTAGTGAGAATAGAAAATTCTTCATGGAATAATTATATTAATATAAGTAAATATACCTAGAATATTTTAGTACATCACCAAATCATGGAATACATTAATAATTCCCTTGATGAATGAATATACCGGAATCCTTTTAAGGAAATAAAAGTGGAGGATCATATTTCATCTCTAATTCTACAGGTTTTTCAGAATACTCATCTAGGGAATACATATTCAAACTAATATCATATTAATTTTTCAATTATGTATCTCCATGTGAGAGAGGAACATGCCTCGAGGTAGGCTTATATTCCTACCATAATTGACCAGTGGAATATTGTAATGGATCTAGATTGGTCTTGTACCCCTATTCTATCTAAGGCTCACCGAGTGATAATTGGAACATGCCTTGAGATAGGCTTATATTCCTGTCAATAATGAGTGTTCTTTAATATTAATAGAAGATAACTCATACTCTAATGGAAACAAATAGTTGTAAACAATGTCAAGTAATATCTTACAAAAAAATCATATCCCAATACAATTCCAAATGACATCTCAAAAAAATTATTTCAATAATGTAGAATGAGGCTCATATATTTAATCTTCTCAATCCAATAAATCTTATGGTTGTTTTTGAAACTTTATCAACACATCTAGGGTTCTTCAACTCTTTAGAATAAGTACTATTCTATTATTACCTCAGTATTCCTTCTCATGGTAGTACGGAGATGGATCACATGTACAATACTCTTAGAATCATTCATAGTAAACCAATCTATGGTGATATCTCCCATGGACATGTAAAATCCTCCCCATCCCCAAAAACCTCTATAAATAGTGGAACCTAAAACTCATACACATTTTTGTTGAGATGTCATAAAAACATCATGTTCATATTTATATATTTTCATCTCAACTACCAGTAGAATTCCACTCCATCTAGTAGGTGACCCCATTAAGCATCTTCAATTTGAATGATAATAACATAAGAAAATCATGCCAATAAGGACCTTGGTTGTCAATCACTAAAAAAGTCATAACTCTTTACAATAGGAAAGGTGTCAAAAAAATCAATAACAATGATTATTTTGATGTCAACCATGATTGTTGAAAATAATTATAAAAAATAAAAGCAAAAAATATAACAGTTTAAAATATTTAAAAAAATATCCCTCTTACATATGGAATATCAATCATGTTTAAACATGGATTAACCATCATATGTAAAATCGGTGTAACAATCACAAATATAGTTGAAATAAAAATCACAATTATAATTAGAATAAGGATTAAATTATATTATCATAATATCTTTGGATAACCCTAATTGATTATCCTAATCTATTTAAAAAAGATCTGGAGAGATATAACAATCCCATCTGACCATGTATTATAATGTAACCACTAATAATCATAAATCATTCCTAATAAACATAAAATTATCACAAAATATAAAATAATTGGTTTTTAAAAATATACATCTCACTATTAAGAAAACATTTCTAAATATTAAAATATACATTCCTTTTAAAACACCATTTTCATATCATAAATCACTATAAATGATAAGTAGTCTGTTTTGTTAAAAAAAGTGTGAAATATTATAAATAAATCCTTGTCTTAAATAAATTTCACCACATCAAGAATAGTATTTATCTCCATATAAGTTAAAATAGAGCATTCCTTCCATACTGCTTGGCATCATTGAATTAAAATTCACAAGGAAAAAATAATATAAATTGAATCATAAATTACCATGATGTTTGAATAAATAATGATATAAAATGTAAAATGATATTATAAACACAACATAAATGGATTTAGGTGAAAAACAAAAAATATTCCTCAATGAGTGAAAAGTTAGATGAAATCCCAAACCTATAGTCAATAATGTAAATATATTTCCTATAAAATAGGAATAATAGAATAATATAATACATTTTATTTCTTATGATAATTTTATATGTTATTTAAATTACCCTTAATCATTTTATTTTATCTATATTTATGACATAGTAAATTAAATAATTAGTGAATCTATGTCTTGTATTTTTAATACATTTAATTCATAGGTTCATAATGATTTTAGTTGGTTGAATTAGGTCAAAGAGTACATCATTAAATCATTAGAAAAATATTAATAATAAAATAATTATCATTTTTGTACATAAATAATATATATAAAAGAAATCTGTGAAAATGGTTTTGAAAAATGAACTATGTTAAAATCATCAAGACTATAGGCTATATGTATACATGAATAGTGTTTCCATTATTAAAAACTCATTTTAGAAAGAAGGTAATTGTTCATATATTTTTGTATTATTATAAATAAATCATAAATATCTTATTATTTAGTTAAATTCATTTATATAACATTTATTTTTTGTGGTGATGAAAAACGAATACCAATACATCATTGTGGGGGTTGTCTCATGTACGCAAAAAAAGACAATATAATTTTATAGTGAGTGGAAATGGAATATTTATATGATATATTATATTTTATAGAATGATAAATATGTCATAAATAATATATAAAAATATTAGTCCAATTATTTTAACCCACTATATGAGATGGTGAAAGAAACTGAATTTCATTGGGTAGCGAGGTCATAGTCCATCAGAGAAATGAATGATGAGTTCCTTTCACATCTGATAGAGTTTAAAGATTGATATATGTAATTACATTTACATAATAAAATATTATTCTTTTTTTTATTTATATAATAATGGTTAAATAATATTCTAATTAACATGAATAAGAAATTAAACTATATCCTACCGTAAATATATACCTATTTTTTTGGAATATCACATATTTTTTAATACCATAATCCCTCTAAGGATGTTATCATGTCTAAAAAAATTCTTATAGAATAATGATAACGACTTCAGGAAGGTATTTTTAAAGTTATTTTTGATATATTTTGACCATTACATGTGATTTAGATAATAATAGAGATGTTAAATTATATGAGAATGGAGGGGAACTCTTATAATTTCTCATGGTATAAATTTATATTAAATAATTTTTATAAAAAATAAATTATAATTATATTAATTTCATATTTTTATAGTAATGGGTATAAATATTATTAAAAAAAATTAAGCCTATTTTTACAAATTTTTTATCATTATTATTGGGTTTTAGCAGCTTGTTAACTCATTTCACCCTTACTATGACAATAATGATTTTTACACTTTGAGCCTCCTAAAAGTTATTTATTATGGAAAGATGATTACAAATGGATATTGGTTTATATTATCATCCATTTAATAATCACTTGGTCAAATATATTATTTTTAGTAATTTTATATAATTTAACAAAATAATATTTATTATAAAATATTAACAATGTAAATTTGTAGAACTATCCTTGTGATTACCATTAATAAAATAAATACTATAAATATAATTAGAAAAATTATCTAAATACATCCCTAAATTGTGAATTTAATTTAAAAAATTCATTAATCACATTAGTTATCTCATATTATAAAACATTTAATTATTTTAATATCATTTATTTGATTTATTCTTTAATTAAATAATTACACGATCAATGTCGTATAAAAATATCAGATTATTATATCATAGATAATAATTAAAAAACAAAATGATGAATATAAATTAATTATCATCCAAATTTCTATTTATATCATAACATATCCTCTTGTTATCCCCATGTTAAAAAATATTATCGTTATTATAATCATGATTGGGACATTTTTTAATTTTCTCTATAAAAAATAATATAAGATTCATAATCCTACGATAATGGAAAAATCATCTAACTGAATATCGAATGAGTATTCATGAAATGGAATAATCCAATAAAATTTCAGAAATATTTCTTATCATTATTTATTTTTCTCATTTAATTTATAACCCTCAATTAACTATCACACCATTAGCTATGGTAATATAAATTCATAGGATTACTATATTTTATTAAAAATAAAATAAAATTATTTTAAAAAGTAACCATATTATTAAAAATATTGAATATATTTTTAATATTTAAAACCTTAAAATTGATAAATTTAACATAAAATAAAATCTGTAAAATGATATGAATTACTATTTTTTTGAGAAATAATTTCGTTAAATTGAAATGTTTTAATAATAAAATAAAGTAAATAAATCATTTTTAAAACCCATAAATGTTATATTTTTAATAAAATTGATGTAATGAAAATTTTAAAATAATTTGATTTGATTTTATCATTATAATAATTGAAAATATATCTTTGAAAAAAATAATATTTTCACAATTCAATGAAAAATCAATATTTTCAAAAAAAAATTCACACAAAGATAATTATGAAATTAATATTTAAAAAATAATTTTTATTTTATAAAATAAAATATCAAACGTTTCGGAAAATTGTTTACATTATTAAATCAAAAAAATCTAAAAAAATAATTTTTTAACAAACCTTATATATGAAGAATTGAATTACATTACTAAATATTTAGTTCATTTCCCACACTAAATACTCAATAAAAATATATTTTATTATATTTTAATATATAACAAAATTTGTTAATCGTATTCATACAATCTAATTTACTAGATCTATTATAACTATCATATTTATATAATAATATTTGGAGTTTAATTTAGGCTCAGTTTTGTATATTATCTACACTATCAAATGTAGGCATTTTATTTAAAATATTATGATTTTTAAAATATTACATGTTTAAAACTTATTATCATAATAAATTAGTAATTCCCATTGATACCCTCTAATTTAGACACTACTTTATTATTGTATCATTATATAGTAACATTTAAATTGAATATTGTAGTTTGATTGATCCCAGTGCTACTTGTAGTAGAGGCTATCCAATAAATAATATTTATTTATGAATAACTATAGTCTAAATTCACAGGTTTTATAGGATCATTGCAATATTTTAAAAATGTATTGTATGTATCATTATGTGTTTTTATCATTTTTGAATTGATTGAACATTAAATGATCAATAAAAATAATTTTGGGGAAATTACCACATCCATTATAAATATAACATAAAAAATATATTTATATTGGGAATATAATATTAATTTAAAATAAACTCATAATATCTAATAGGAATCTCAAATTTATATAACATTTTTTGTCATCAAAATTTGAAGAAGAGGTCAATAGTGGGCCTTCTAGACCATCACCATATAATGATCTATTTCGGATCTGAGGTAGATCTAATCAAAGCATGGTCAAGTACACCGCGTAGCTATAATGAATTCTGGTTTTTTCTATTTAGAAGGTATTTTGATATTCATATTATGCGAGATCCACCTTCAATGGATATTTGGGTGAGTTTTTCAAATATCACCCTCTAGTTTGAAAATCCTAATGTCTTTTGAATGATCAAGAATCTTTTTGGGCGGTATATGTGTTCAGACTGATGCATGGAGACTCATTTCCATCTAGTGAATCAGCGATATTTTTTGGAAATGGACATGTGAAGAGTTCCTTTCGAATATGTTTGGATTACATTTGTGGAGGTGTACTGTAGTAAGAACCCAGTGGTTTATGAATTATGGACTATATTTTGTGATATATACAAGCGCATGGGTCATGCGATGTAGATTTGTTAATGGGGGTCTCATTTACTGGATATGACCGACAATGTTAGTGGTAAAGGGATAATGGTTTACGGTGTAGATGGATTATTGGAACAGATGGAAACTAGTAGGAAAGAAAGCTCTCATGATGTCTGTTCTCTAGGGTGTTGGCTACTCCAGTCGTTGTTCCCTGGGAATGAGGAATCAGTAGAAGTGAATTGATCAGGTAGTGTCACAACGGTTCACATGTGTATGTGGTATGTGAATAATGGGAAATCAGTAGTTGTGGTTCAAGAAAACTAAAAGGTTTCTAATATCTTTAGTAGGTTGAGAAATTATTTAGTTGGCCCCTCTAGTAGTTGTGATCATATCAGTGCCTATGCTGGAGGGTGTTTGAGCTCTAGCTGGAAGGATAATGAACCTTGTGATCTATATACTGATGTGAGTGTTACTTATATTGTATATGTAGTGATTTTATAAGAAGACGTTGTGGTTGTTTACTTATGTGGTGATGGTTAGATTTGGAAATGGTATGCTACACATGGGTTAGAAGGGGCCTGCCAAGGGTGTGGATGTCCAGTTTGATAGGTCAGGGGGTCATACTAAAAGGAATCGGTCTATAATTCATCTAAAAATATATATTTTTAGGTCTTGTGATGGAAGGATTCATCTCTAGGAATGCAGTCTCAGATGACGGAGTTCATGTGTAAGAGTCTAGTTATCTTTATTTCATCCTATACGCATGTAATGCTTCAATACATAAGGGAAATATGTGTAACAGGAGGAAGATGGGGTGGAAGTATTACTCCTCTATAGCACCCCCTTTGGCGAGCCAGACATCAAAAAGAAAAATGAAAAGAAAATAGACGGTGAGGACGATAGTCAATGGAAATCGAGAGGTCTGGGTGACCCAAACATGGATCTTCTTATGAGTTTGGAAGATGAAATAGTTGATCAGGTCTTGTTAGTCACTTCCTCTGAAGAGGAAGCAACCAAAATGATGGGGAGGTCAGTAAAAATGGATCTAAATGAAAAGCAATACCCCAAGATTAATAAACAGGAACTGATTTTGGTTGGAGTCTATAACAAGGGGATGATCAACATTGAAGAGTATATTCATTCTTGGGATAAGCTGTCATCTTGTTTTGAATATTTGTTAAAGGAGGGGCCAAGCACTCAGGTAACCACTATCTCCTAGAAAAATTTTATAAAAAATGATTCTGGTAGGCTTAAATTGTTCATTAATGGCTACGATCATTCTTGTTGTGGTTGATTCTAGGATTCACATTTTTTCTATAAAAGTGATTGAAAAACAAATTCAAACCTTACTTCGATCATATCATTAAATATAAATTTTTTTAATGTATGTATTATGGAAAAAAATTAAATACAAAAAATGTAATTAAAAAATTAATCAATAAGTGGTCATTGAGAATATAATCATGTAATAATATTGGAAATGAATAGGTAATATATCCCAATGAAAACAAGCTGAGTAATGATAGTTCTTACTACTTTGGTAAAATTCAACTAAAAAACATGATTAAGAAGATATAAAAAAATATAACTTATAATACCATTAAAAATAAAGGATTAATTATATATTATTTAATGTGTTTTTAAATACATTATAAAAAAGATTCATTATATGTCCATAAAATATGAATCCATGAATGGAGGTTCAGATGAAATCCATTTCCACAAGACAAGAAATTCCATGAATTTATATTTTCTCAATTATATTAATCATATATCATCTTTTTACATGTTTAATAACCATTTCTATATTTATTAGTTTTTTATTAATTTTTTCAATTGTTACAATAAAATATTTAACTATTTTATTTTTAAAATTTAGGTTTAATTATTCATGTTGTTTTTTTTCATAATTGTAAAATGACATTGATATGTCCAATATGTTCATAGGGTAAAACACTCCCATATCTCTATAATATTAATCATCTTATGATGATAATCCATAAATATTAATAATTACTTTAAAACCCCATTAGTTATTTAAAGGACTAATACATTACATTAAAATCATGTAAACTATATCATGTATTTACTTATGAATAGAAATTTCATTTTACAATGAACATATGGGAATGAATGTGAGTGGTAAGATATTCTTACCTAAAGATCATTATATCGTAAATATCATAATATATATTTTTAAAAAAAAATCTACCATCCATGTGATGTGGTGATGAAAAAAACACTGCATCATGGTTAGGGTAAACCATAAATATTCAAGAATGGAATTATCATTATTTAAATTATTAAACTACAAAAAAATTCGTGATTTATAATCAAAAAATAATGATAATTACATCCTGAATATTATATATATAATCCATCATTATAAATCTCATTGATATGTGGTGATGGAAAAAATTATACTTTTTTATGAGGTAATATACTTGCTTAAAAAAATTAATGGTTTATTTCATAGTATATTAAATATATATATGTATACAAAAATATTATCATAAATAATATAGTTATGTATGAAGATTGGATTTTCTGTCATAAAACTGGTTAGAATATTTTTGATAGATGTAAATAAAAAAATAAAACTAAAACACTGGTTAAAAACAATACCTCATAGACATCCCAAAATGGATAGTAATCCATTTAACTTGTTTTTCGACATCAATAAAAAATAATGTGTATTTTATGGATAAATAATTCCAAAAAATGATCAAACATTAAAATTTATAAATAATAAATAAATCATCAAAATTCAATTGAAATTCCCAATGTTCATAACATATCAATCAATAATTTAGTATCCTTAAAATTATTCATCATATTCATAACCATGATTCAAAACCACAAAACAGATGTATTTGATAACACATAATTACTACATAAATTTAAAATTTATCTCCATGTAACATTATTCAAATATTAAATTTTATAAATAGAAAGGTATATGACCAACTCATATAATATCCAAAAACCAGCATAATGGCACATTAGGTTCATTTATTCTTCTATAATATATTTTGACCATGGCTCCTCAAATAAAAATTGATGTTTTACATACGGATTTCACTTAACTTAAAAGAATTTATCAACTCCATAAAAGAAATATTCACCTTATAATTCCATCATAAAAAATATGAAAAGGCATGTATAAAACATCTAACTTATGATCGATAAAAAACATAAAAATCCATGATGGTATCCACAACAGTTAGGATGACCTGACATGAATAAATCATAATGTACAATGATATTTTAAATCCACAGTAATACAAAATTTTACCTCTTTAGAGATTAACTCAAATATCCATGGATAAAAACATAAAGTCTATATTTATCTATTTGATAGTGATAAAAGTGACATAATTTTATCCACCCAAAAATTAAAAAAATCAAAAAGTAATATTGAACCTCTCACATAACTAAGAAACATTAATTTTTATAGATTTATATAAGTTGGAAAAACTCATATCAACATTGATATATAAATAAAACAGTCATAGAGATCTATATCAATTCCCATGACATTACCCACATATAAAACCATTCAGTATTGAAAACAATTCCTTATTATTCATAGCATTGAGAAACTAAATCATAATAAATGTGACAAAAAATACTCAGTATGGGTGAGCTTAAGAATTAAAAATTGAATTTCTTCTATGAAATAATGAATAGTATATGAGTTTTATGAAATAATTAACGTTAAAGGGAATAATATAATATAACTATTAAAAACCAATAATTATATAATTATTCACGATATATGGAATATATATTTAGCATAAGATATGAGTCTTATGAATGAATTATCATGATCATTGTGAATCTATCCTTCATGAATGAAATAATTTATTACCTATTAAACTAATTAAGAAAACATGTGTGTATCATGAAAATTATCCATATCAACATTACAAAGGTAATAAAAATAATGGTTACAATAGGAGTAATTTTCATGGTTTCACATGGATTAAATATCATAGTTACACATTAAATATCCATCAGGATAATACTTTCAAAAAACATCACTGTATGCTCCCATAAACTTTTAATAGAATCATAATCTATTAACTCTTTCCCTTTACCAATTTTATTAGATATATATAATAGGATCTCAAAAAATGGGTTTATAATAGAAAACCCAATCAAAATAAATAATTCACAATTACCATAATATAATCCAAACATCTAAATCATGATTTTTTTATATAAACCTTTCACCCACAATAAGAAATTTATGAATATAGAAATATGAATTATTTTTAAAAATCCATCTATTAAAACATAAATCAAAGGAATAGGCGAAGACTTCTTTCCCTAATTAAAAAAAATCTTATTAAGGAATAAAGAAAAAAAATTATATGATAGAATGAATCCATATTGTATCGATATTCTTTAAAATAGATCATTCTATTTAAAAAATTATTTGAATGTGGAAAAGAAATAAGTTATGTGAAAATATTATTTAAATAATCAAAATCCTTCTAAAAGATGAATGAGGATGATATCATTATAAAATATCCTCTGTGGTGCATTTTTATCCATATCTATGATGATATTGATGAATTAAAATACCATTATATGATAATTTATATATACTTTACGAAATTATCCTTTTACATTATTAATATCACATTCAAAAACTAAGAATTTATAGAATATTTTGGAAATCATATTCAACATAAATAAAAATTAAAATAAATAATGAAATATTAAAATTAATTAATGGTTGTGATGGTGGGAAAATCTTAGTATATTTTAAACAATAAAATAACGAATCGTGTAAATCATTTTTTAATTACTAAAAAACATTCAACAATTTTAAAATTACTAAGAAATTTAATTTTATAAAATATAAAAAAATATAACATAAAATGTGAAATAGAATTTTGAAATAATTATTTTTTAAAGAATAATATTTTAGAAAACATATTACAAAACTTGTTCATGGAAGAGAAACATTTTCATTCTAAATGAAAACACATGATCAGTAACAATTAAAAATGAATTTTTATTGACTCTTTAATCAATAACAGAGGAATTATAAACTAGACATAAAAAAATTGTTATCAAATATAGAAAAATATACATGTGCTTCATCAAAATATGACCATTTGATTCTCTCCCCCTAAGTATACATGATAGTTAATAATCCTGAAATTAATGGAGATTATATTGTAACAAATTATCTACTTTTGTAACATTTCAATATTACCCCCGATGAAGGATTAATATCAAAAGAAACATTAAATATCATAACAAATATGATATAAATGATAGAAATTTTAAATTCTTAATACATGAACCTTATAATAGAAGATGTGTGAATATTTTATATGTATGTCCAAAAAAATCTATTTTGAAAAGATTAGGCCATACCTAGACTATATGATTGAATTGTTGATTAATAAATGAATTTATTGTGTAAAAATATATAGATCCTAAATTAAAATGGTTCAAAATATAATAATATAATTTTGAGATCAATTCAAACATATTAATGGAATAAAAATTCCAAGGAAAAATAGTTATATTATAATGAAAATATAATGATTTAAAAAATCCACTTTTTAACCTTTATTTCAAATACACTTGGATAAAATAATTAAAATTATAAAATAAAATAAAATATATTATGAAATATTCATGAAAAAACATATATATGGACCACTTATAAACCATTACAAATCAATTCGTTTCATATCAATAAAATATACGATAATGAATGAATATTTAGATTCAATCTCTTACCTCGAGTCCATACATTCCCAGCATGTCCCTTAACACAAGTATTATAAAACCATATTAATAATTTCGAGTCTTAATGATATTTTATATTATTAATAAAATATCCTTAAACCATATATTTCATTTAACATTGTTAATTATTTCATTACATAGTTAGTTATATCATCATCATGTATTTTGAGGTTTTTCAGTTCATAAGTCCAAAATGACTTCTATATGCTGAATGAGGTCAACATAGTCATTAATCCAAAATCTATAGAATTGTAATCATTGAATACATATCATTTTTATAGGGAAATAATAATTTTAATAAAAATAATAAAATTTCGTAATGAAAAATATACTATGTTACTATCTTGGAGATAGTAGGTCCTAAATACACATGTGTAACATTTCCTGTTTTCAACATTATTTATGAGAATAATATAAGTATTATTATATCATTTTCAAACTAAGATATTAAAAAAATTTCATATAATTTTTTTAAATAAACTAATATATGTCATCCCTGTGATGTGGTGTTGAAAAAAATCATGTCACTTCTTAGAGGTGGTATTCAATACATACACACAAATGACATTTTAATTTTTTAGTGAATAGAAATTTAGAAAAGTAAATTTAATATTATTATTTTATGAGAAATAAATATTTAAGGAATATAATATATCATCATTAACTTTTTCATTATAGCCATCTATGAGAGGTGGTGATGAAAACATGTTACATAATTCTACGGGGCAGTTGTCCATCGTACACAGGAATGATGAATTCAAATACCATTTGATAGAAGTTGGATAATGATATAAGTTTTTCCATTAAAATAATAAACTCATAGTGTATTAAATATAAAAATATTTCTATACATATTTATATAAGGTTTTAATTTAGAGGAAGAATAAATAAACATAAAACATATTGTTAAAACTATAACTCTTCTTTGGGAACTATTCATTGATTAACATAATAATCAATATTAGGTCGTATTCCTCTTAAAAATGTCATGTATAATGGGAGGATGGATTATATTATGTGATTTTCGAAGTTAATGTATGAAAAATGGTCATAAGGTGTGATTTCAAAAAAAAGGACATAAATGTTTATAATTGAAGGGAGAGACAGTCTATGAATTTCTCAAATTATTAATTTAATATAAATATGATTTAAATTTAAAATAGCTTCAAAATTATTTATTTTATATGTAGTATTTTTATAAATCAAAATAAAATAAAAAATTATAAAATAGTACATTTTGTTACTATTTTTTTGTTTTATCAGTTTGTATTAACTCCTTATTAACCCCTTTTATACATACCACGACAACAAGTATTTTTCAAAATTGAGGGTCAAGATAGTCACTATAAATGAAAAAATTCCATAAATGGATGATATTATCAACTATATCCTATTCAATTGTCTGGATATTATAATTTTATTAATTTTATATTATAATATAATTTTATTAATTTGAAATATCAATAATTCCCATTTATATAACTATTTATTTGTTTTACATTAATAAAATTATGAAAAAAATTACAATTTTAACCACATATTGTAATACATTCCTAAAATGTAATATTTATCAATAAAATTATTGGATCCCATTAATTATTTCATTATATAAATGTTTCAATCATTTTAATATCATTTATTTTATTTATCCATTATTTAATTAATTGCAACATTCTCATTTTGTAGGAATTTAAGGTAATAATTTAAATTCCAAAATTTAAAAAAATAATTATAGTAATGATGATTAATCCTTTATATTTCAGAATAGTATTTATCGTTAAAAATATCCTCTCATTATAACCATGATAAAAATAATATAGTTATTAAAAACTAGAGTGCCACATTTTTTTCATTACCTGTAATATAATAATGGTTTTTATAATACACAAATGAAATAAGGTAATATAACCACACCACCTATTTTTATAGTCTAAATAGACTCAAAAACAATCATTTTAACATGTTTTGGATTAATTTTATTGTTTTTATTATTTTATTTATAACCATTATTTACTTTATTTACCAATAACTGAGGACAAAATAGTTTCTATATTTAAGATTCATTTTCACTAAAAATAAAATGGAAAAACTAAAAATTTAATAAACTTATTAAAATGAAATTTGGTTAAATTTATTAAATAAAAAAAGAGTAATAGAATATAATATAACATATGATAGGAAAAATGTGATGAGAAATAGCACTTCATAAAAAAAATTTAAATATAAAATTATTTTACATGAAATTCAAGTATAACAGTAAATTAAAATCACATAACTGGATTATTTTAAATAAAAGTTCACTAATAAAAAATTAAATATAAAATAATTTTAAATTATAAATAAATTAATTGAAAATATAGTTTTCAATAAAAACTGTATTATCCACTAATCACTATAAATAAATATCTTTAGATACATGCCAAAAAATTTCACTTAGTTCTTTTATATATTTTTATTATAGAAATTTAAATTATGCCTTCAAATAAAAAATTTATAATATAAAATTATTACTTATAATACTCACTCACAGATGATAAAAAAAACATTACTGGGTGAAAACATGTTTTTTATGAAATTTTTTTTTTTTAAAATATAGTGATTTTTAATGAATTAAAAAATCTTTTTTATTGATTACTACCATTAAATATATTTCATGAATTACTTATATAAATATATCATGCATATTTTTAATGTCTATGTTATAATGGAAAAATCTAAATAATAGCATGTTATTGTTTTTTTTGCTCATTGTTATTTATTTATTATATTACAGATCATAGTTGGTAATTTTAAAATCATATGATTTTATATCATCACAAATATAATTAATTACAACCTATAAATTTTCATATAAATTTCATTAATCAAAGGAATATATTTTTATATAATCTAGTTGAAATCCCACACTCAAAAAAGGCTTAATAAAACATCCAACTGAATGAAGAGAAAAGAAAGTACGATGCTAATCTGAAATAACCTAAAACTAGGATTTTGAATTTCATAACTTTAATAGGAAGTGAAAATATAGAAATAGAAGATAAAACTAATACACAAGTGTTAATATAGGGTAATAAATAATATGGTAATGAGAATGTTAAACATCAAAAACCTATAAACATATGATGGGTTAAAAGGGAAAAATTTCTCTATAAGAAAAGTAAAATGATAATATTTTTATTTTTAGACCATTTTCCAATATTTGTTAAATTCCATTAATATAATATAATATTTAAATATCAATATACATTAATAGAATTAATTAATTATTCCATTAGTCAATATCCACCCCAATTTCATATTTTTCTTCGAACTATGAGTATTTTAGATTAAAATTTTCTTTGAATGAAAGCTTCTATTAGAGAATATACTTCTAAAAAAGATACTATTTCTCCTACCTTATCATTATAAAAATAAAATAACCATAATGGTGAAAAAATATTTTCTAAAAATGAAAGCACTTCCATGCAATGAAGTAATACATTAATCTTCATATTTGAACAGTAATAACAAATGATCTGCAACATAATTACATAAATAATTTCCTATAAAATTATTCAAAATATTTATAACAATATTTAAATAATAAATTTATAGGTTTTTTATCATTAATTCTTCCAAGATAAATTTTACATTGGTATGTAAATAACATTTTTTACTTGTAAAATCATATAACCAAAATAGTATAAACTTATTATATAATATCAATAAATAATGTAAATTCAAATTAAAATATTGTCATCCTAAGGGACAATTCATCCTTGAAACCTAAAATAATACTTCATGCCAATTATAAGGGATTCATGTACATTAATTGAATAAAACACCTCAAAAAAATATCTAGACACCTACATAATTTATAACATAAAGCATACATTGTGATGAATAAAAAATTTAACATATGATCATCATCAAGAATATAATACCTTATTTTATACATTAATCATGAGATAACATAGAGTGAAAAATTATAAAAATTAAAGTCAACTAAATAATTCAGTAATAGTAATTTTAATAGTCATGTACCATAACTCCAAGATCCAATGCTAAAAACATTAAAATTAATTTTACATATTTGATATTGATAAATGTCACATAATTGTTTACAAAATAACATTAAACATCAAAATGTATTATTATATCACTTAAAACCCCATTACCAATTTCGGTTTAGAGTATTAGTGAATTAGGATAAATTGCTAAAAACTTTGATTCATTCTAACTAGTTCATAAATAACTACATCATATATGATAACAATATCCAAAAATGAAACATTTATTGAAACAAATAGATTCCATCATTCTTTAAAACATATAGAAAATGAATTATTTTATTTGTGATATAAAATTGTCGATATCTATAATCAATTAATTAGAAATTGATTGTCTTGAGTGATAGATAGATGAGAATAAAGTTACAATGCCATAGTCATAGTGCCTTATAATAACATATTACAATCAAACCAATCACTACCTTGGTCATAAATCATTAAACAAGGAATATATATTTACAATAGGACAACAATCATAATAATAAATAACTATGAACAATGTTATTTAAACCATGATCATAGGAAACAATTTTAACAAATAACAATCACAAAGAAATCATAGTGGTGTATTATAAAAATTTCATATATCATTTTAATACATAGTAACCATCATAGCTACATATGAATTGAACATCATAGGTAAACATGGAGTTACTATCATAGATAATGTTTAAATAACCATCATATTTATATAAATAATAAAAAACACAATATGTTCCCATAATCTTTTATGATAATCAAAATAATTTATCTTAATCCATTAACTCAATGCATTTGAAATATATTACAATCTAAACTAGACATCAATAATAATAGAACCACCCACCATCATAAAAAATTCCTTAGAAGCATAAAATAATCATAAATAATAAAATCATTATGGTTTAAAAATATAAATTTCACACTTAAAGTATTTTATAAATAAATAAATATAATTTCCATTTTAAACCCCCAATTTTATATCATAAATCGCCCATAATAATCAAAGGACAGTTATTTTTTAATGAAATTGGGAATTTTTATAAGTGATTCCAAAAATAAAATAAATATTATGGCATAAAGAAATGTTATTGTAACCATATATGTTAAAATATTGTATTCCATCCAATGAATGAATAACACAGGGAAAAAAATAAATTCCACGAAAAAATATTTTAGATAATCATAATCCATCAAGATAATGTGTTATGATTATATCAATAAAAAATATACCTAGTGCGCATATCTATCATCAATTTTTTTTTGTCGTTGATAAATATTAATATTATTAAATTATCATTTAATCACTTCAATAATAATTTTTTTAAAAAATATTATATATTATTATAAGAAATAGTTTTCATTTTAATAAAATTGTTTTTTTATAAGGGAATCATTAAAAAGAATAATTCTTATGAAGTCAAGAAAATCCATTTAGGTATTAAATATAAAAAAATATTTTCAAATAGTGTTGAAAATTGAATCAAAAGTTACACGTTTGAAAAATGTTAAAAATTATCAATTTAAAAAAATTCCTAAGATGATAAAAAATCATATGAAATATCTTGAAAATCATTTATATTTACATATTATAATTTTGGATATATTTTCAAAAAACATTTATATTAATGATAAAAAATTTTATCTACAATAACATTCAAATTGGATATTAATTACAAATTAAATTCAATATATATATAATTTTTAAAATAAAAATTATTCAATTTTAATGAATTTTACCTAGAAGATAATAAAAGATTTGTATTTTAAGTAACTAAAAGTAAATGATTTTCCACTAGGGAAACTTGGACATTAATAATCCCAAAAAGGAAATAGATTTTAACATTATGCCATTTCAACTTTCTTAAATTTTAATTAATAAGTCCCATAAAAAATAACATCATATGAAACATTAAATATCAATGAAAATAAAGAGATTCAAAAAATAACATTCTTATGGTGCATTATATACACTTTTTAATAAATGAAAAAAAATCGTATCATTAATTTATTTCCCCAAACAATTGAATTTTTTATGAATAATTCTTACGTATATAATATAATTGAATTGAGAGTAAATATATGAAAATATTATTAATAAAAATTAAAAATAAACCATAAATAAGTTAAAATATAGAAGAAAAATATTACTATAAAAATTCCAAAATATTAATTCTACAAATAATAAAATATAAAATAGTTATAACTATATAAAACTAAATGAAGATAACAAACCCCAACCACATATTACCATTCATTTTGAATTCACTTGGATGAAATAATTCTAATATTAATATCAGATTAAATGATGTATTAATAATTTATGATATAACATGTAAATTTACGGTATAGAAACCATATAAAAGAAACTAGGTGCATAAAAAAGGAAATATTTCTCAATGAATTAAAATTTAGATGAAATACCTTATCTTGAGTTGATAATATACTTCAGTTTATATTAAAATATTAATAATAAACTAATATAAATTATTGGATTCCCTATTAGAATGTTATATTATTTATAAATTACCCTTAATTGTAACCTCCTTCCCATCTAATTGGACTTAGATGATCGTGAGATGTTACTAGGATTTAAGAGACATCCACAAGATTCCAATGGCTGGAAATAAATGACCAAGAGATTAAATACATGTGGTGGATGATTTACCCTTTAAAAATAAAAACAATAACAAAAAAATTAACCAAACAACCACTATATTATTCATGATAAAAATTAAGGACAACTCAAAAATTCATTTAACAAAATCATACCAAAATCATGAGTCACATCAGAAGACTATAATACAAATGTAAATAGAGAATGTAAAACTATTAATCTCATATATTGTGATAATACTTCAGGATTCACTATCTCCATGCTCCAAATTCATTAAATAACTTAAGATTCATGAAGTTGTTCTAAATAAAATTGATATATTAAATTTTCCCATTTATTGGTAGATGAAATATACCAAAGGAATAATATGTTCATGAATGGATGAGTACTAAAACTCAATAGGTTTCCCCAATTACTTCCCAACTCATGCCACTATGATAGAATAGTTTTAAAAAATTTATATAAAACAATTTCAAAAAAAATTTATAACTAAATATAACAAATTTCCATGACTACCAGTTTTTCTATCAAAAGAAATTTCTCAAATAATGAAACCAAATAATTATTAAGAACTACTTTATAAGTTCCCTTTGGAATGACCATTCCATTTCTCGGGTCACCGCAATAAACCAAGTATGATTCATCATGATATTAACATACTCATGTGTGGTCTCATGTTGATCTACCAAGTAATCACAAGGTAATTATATCCCATGTGTCATTACACCTTTGGAAATTAAAACAAGGTCCTATTTCAACCATGCCCCGTCAATTAAATATAAACACACACATATAGTATTCCAAAAAATTATGCCTAATCCATTTCAATAAATCAACACTTTTATTGATAAACCAATACCATTAAATCATTTAAATGCCAATACATTTCAATAAACAACCCTTTTATTGAAAACGTTTATTCCATAAATTAAATCATATAATTATTTATATTTTACATTTTAAAATTATTTATGAAATCACATGTCACAACTAAAGAATATAACTCAACAATTTCACCAAAAACTATAAACCATCTCTAATGATTATTTATAACAAGATTCTTACCACAATAACACAATCAGTTTCAATAAACTAAATCAATTAAAAATAAATCCAATTTATTATATAAAGAGGAGTTGATATTGATTCCACCTACTATAAGAGTTTTGGAGAAAATGATACAGGTCATGAAAAATGTCACAAGACAGGGTTTAATCTACATGAAACCACCTTACATATCTTCCCCTATTATAAACATGTCCAAATATAAAAATATTTGGAAACCATCAACATAGATATACCCATTTAAGTTTTAGACATATTAATATGAATGAGATGGTGAATTAGATTTACGAAAAAATCAAGAATGATAATGTACAGTCATATTCCGATATATATTATCTTATACTCACCAAGGGAAACCTTAATATTGATTCTGGATCAATGTAAGAACCTACTTGACCATTGAGAGATAAAAATATTGAATTAAGTCTACATAAGTGGAAAAGAATATTTTTGAAACCTAATCTATAATATATCAAATTTTTTATGATAGTTAATTTAACTGTTATTGGTTTAGTCATAGGGATACAATAACTATTCGTTATCCTTATGTTAGACAATTCATTAAGAATAACTCCCCATGATCATCATGAACGGTCTCTAACAAATACCCAAAAGGTGATTATGAAACCAACTAAAATTGACCAAATTCATATTTCAATTTGTACAATTTCATTATAATTTGATGCACTGTTTAGGAAAAGTGTGAGTCATCCATGCGCCATCCTTCCTGCCCATGTCAAACAATACATGATTTTATGAATGTGTTGCACAATTATCCCAAACCATGAACAAGATGTATACCTATATAAAAACCCAAAAAACATTCCCAAATTTATTCCAACTATTATAAACAATACAATATACTTTACATATATATAATTCATAATTAAAGGGTTACATATTAGAAACTAGGGAAAATACATTATCCCTATATTTGGTTTTCCATCCCAGAAGTAGAAAACAATTTGTATTTTGAATTATTTACATCCATTTCTCATTCATCTACTTTTATCACTACAATATCTATTCTTAAACATTACAATGTTGCATAAACCTTACACTAGAATGATTCTTTTTACCAGAAAGGATATCTCTTGCCTATCAACAATATGCACACGGATTTTTACCAAAGAAGCATATGTATCTAGGTCCACATGATCACATTTGATCACATTGTATGAATTAGGCTGATAATTTTTAAAATAATATACATTGAAATCATTATTATATTTACTAAACAATTGTCTCCATCCTCTTTCGGATCAATTTAATCTTCTATATTGTCTCTTGGACTAGGCTCATCCAAACTAGTGAAGTGTCACCTGTTTCGATCCTAAAAAGAGGAGAACCATAACTATTTCCATACATAACTTCAAACAGATCCTTGTGTATCTATTCCAGATAGATATTTTTATACGAGATCTCCACTAAAGAAACATTTTTATTCCCATGATCTACCAAAATCTATTATAGACGCTCAAGACATTTATACCAATGTTCTTATCCTCAATTTATATTTCCCATATATCTATGGATGATACTCCGTACTCATATTCAACTGTATCCAAATGGATTTCTATATGTATTTATATAAATGAGACATTAACCTATGATATCATTCTAACACTATTGAAATTAGTATTTCATGTCTCCATAATTCTTCTCATATATAGATTTTGTACAAATCCTTTATGATACTATTTTCATGAATAAGGATGAAATGATCTGACTTCATGAGATGATCCATAATCACCCATATAGAAATTTTCATCCAAACCATTCAAGGATGACATATTTCAAAATACATATCTTTTTTCACATATTTCCACTAGAGAATAGGGAAAGAGTCTAACACATATATCATATAAAGATAATCTTTATTAACTTGCGGATAAGTTTTTCATCATAAAACAAACTCAAATACTTTTTTCATGTCGACCAACCCAAAATATGCTTTCAACACCTTATACATATTCTTTATTTTAGGATGGAAAACTAATCTCGAATGGTGGTAAGCATAAAACATTTTCTTCTTTGAATCCATAGGTATAACCAACTGATTTTCGAACCCAACAACTAAATTCTCTTGTAGATTCCATCCTTTAATGGTATCCCAATCATTGAGTTTTAAACTCATTGCAACACATTCAACATCATATTTTGGTTCCACCTTTACCATCTTTAAAAAATCAGGAACAAACAAAATTAAAAATAAAACTGAAACAACACCTCGATATTTACATTCCATATGCATGTTAGTGATAACTGACATAAACTAACACTCATATGAAGTTCCTTTTTTCCAAATATGTCTAAAAATTTATTCTCAATGCATCGGCCACTGAATCTCCTTTACCTAGTGTATATATGATGTCAAGGATAATAATTTGGAGCCATTCCATCCATATTCTATTCCCCATATTCAAATATCATTGTGAGAAAATATTTTTCAAGATCTTATGATCTATGAACATAGTAAATTTCTCATAAAAGAGTGAATGACACCAAGTCATCAAATAATGGACTAATGTAGAAAAGTCCAAATCATTTGATGGGTAATTATTCACATGCACACTAAAATTCATTTATTCAAAAGCAAAAAAGATTATCTACTTACATGAGAACATACCCCAGCCCAGATACCAAAGCATCACAATACACCGTGTACCCATTTCATGATTCTTGAAAAATAATTATTGGTGCTAATGTGAGGGGAAAATTCAAATCATTATAAGATTTTGGGAATTATTCCTTCCATTATGATGGAATATTATTCATTTTTAAGGTTGTAATATATGATACTAGTCATTAAGAATCATGAATGAAATGACGGTAATAACCATCTTGACAAAGAACATTCACTATCTCAAAAACATTCTTCAAATCATTCCAAAAGACACTAGTTTATATCTTCTAGTGGTCCACTAAAGTAATTTTTTTAGAAACTACTATTCCCATAAAACATATCTCTTGTATTATAAAATAACACATTGATATGTTTTCATACAAAAAATATTCTGTCATGATTTCTAGTATTGTCCCCAAGTGTTGCTCATGCTCAGCCCTTGTATATGAATACACTAATATTCCCTTCACAACACCACAATAATAGAATTGATATATCTCTAAAATATTATATTTATCAATTCCATAAATCCTATTGGTGGATTCTTAATAACAAAAGACATTATCACATAATCATTAAGGAAATATATAATTTGAAATAATTCTTTGCAATGTTATACTTCCCAACTCTCAATTGGTGATATCTTGAGTATATGACTTTCTTAGAGAACCACTGAGCTCCATTAAACTGATTTGATTTTCTAAAAAAGTGTGGAATTATATATATATATATATATATATTATTTATTGTTACTAGGTTTAGCTTATGATAATCAACAGACAGCCTTAGAGACCCATCTTCATTCTTCGTGAACATGATTTTTTCTTCCCATATAGATGTTATCAACTAAATGAAACCTATTTTATTAGTACTTCCATCTAAAAATCCAACTCCATTTATTCTATTGGTTTATGTCTATAACATGGATGTGATATATTATTTGTCCCTTGGAGGAGATGAATTATAAAATCATCATCCCTTATAGGTGTTAACCTAGAGAAATTTTTAAGAAACACATCTAGAATGTGACCCAAAACTACTTGAGAACTGAAATTCATGATCATTTATATCGATGCCAACATCATCACTACCAACTGGTATGAGATTGTTCTAACTATCAGTGCTATCAGTCCCATTTAAACTATATTTACAACCCTTTCTTCTATAAATACATTCTCGACGCTATTATCAATCTAAAAATAAATTTTTCCATTATAATAGTAGATGTGATCCTTGAAAGTTTTCAACCTATCCACGACTAGGATTACATCATAGACAACCATCTCTAATATATAGAAATCCTAATTCCGCATAGCTCTAGAAATAGTTATAGAACGTTATATACTTGGAAAGGCTCAACATTCTCTTTCCCCAAGATGAGTTTAATGTTATATCACATATGGAATCATTTTATTTTTTAAAATTACAAAAAGTATTACATGAAGAAATATATAAATGTTATTCCCTAGTATAAAATAGTACTTGTATAAGGGTAAAATAAAAAATTATATACCTCTCATTACAGATAGTCTAGATTGATCATCCATAATCACTATCTTAGCTCCATATAATTTCTCTATCATTGTACTTTTATCTTTGATTTTATGTTCATATTTTCCTTCCTAAGGAATCATGGTATTCATTAAATCTCCAAGGAAATATTTTTAATTCTAACGAGCCCGATTCTATTGTCCTCAACCCATCGAAGCATATGATGCATGCGATACCTGAGATGTGTCTCAAGCACCTCAGCCGGGTGCACTATAATAGTAGAACTAAATATGTCCCATATTGTTGAAATTGTAGATATATCTCGGTTCTGTCCTACAATATTGCTTCATGTGGTCAAAGAAAACATATTAAAAACATCTATCTTTTATCATGGGTCTAGTAGAAAGATTAACTGATCACTCCATTTGATTCTGATTCACACTCCCACATTTGAAGAAGGTGACCATATTTAACTTTCACCCTTAATTAGAGTTCCCACCATTTAACCTATGTATCAACATACATCCTCCTCCCATAGCTTCTGAGATGTCTCATTCAACCACTGTCTCTCTATTAAAAATATTGGGTATAGATTGTAATATAGATAACAAAAAACTATTAGTGAATCTCTAATATCATCTCTGATTCAATGATGTCTTCCATAAAGGATGTACTAGTTTCATGTTTATGGCAAAATCACACTAAATTCAGGAATTTAGATGAGTACAAGTGATAGAGATACTTTCTATCATTAGGATGATGAATTATTTCTTTCTTTAAATATTAAACATGTGGAGATATAATTTTCCTTTTTCTTAATTACTAAAATTAGTACTAACCATGGACTTGATACACTTTAGGATACATAGTTAGATCCCACCATTGATATGAGAGATCCTCCAGTATATACATCATTGGATTAAATTTTAGAATGGATGGTGTTCTGATGTAGTCATTTATATATTTCATCTTATTCATCCACACCTCTCTCTTTCCTAGTTCAGAATAATCCACGAAGATGAGTATATTTTATATCTAGAACCAGATAAAATGATACACTTTACTTTCATCATCCCTCTAATCCCCAATATCCACATCCTGTAATTCATTGATGATATTGTTAACTAGCTATTGGTTTACTTGGGGTTCAGGTAAACCACATTCTCTGCAGCTTCTTCTTATTGGTTTCTATGACACCTATTAGGATTCATTTTCTAAAAATACAACAACTACAATAAGTCTCAATCTCTAGCAACTGAAACCTAATAATTTCAGATTATACCACCTCAAATATCACAACAGTACTTTCCAAAATCAACATTTTCCACCAAAAACAATTTCCATGAAAAATGTCAACTTCATTTTGAAAATCATACCATTTTCAAAATACCACTAACATACTATTTTTCAAAATAATTCATTTGAAAACAGTTTCATATTTTTTTACCTGGCATGAAGCCATATATCATTACTCAAAATGATATATGAACTCTTAGTTGGAATTAATTCCCCTTATTCTTTTCATGCTAGTATCATTTTATAAACCCGTTATAATGAAATTTTAAAATTCTATGAGTGTCTCGAAAGAAATTATGTACCCAACTCCCAGATAACATGATGTTCAACATAAAAATTTTCTCGATGTCTTATTATGCACTAAATTTCATATCTTGATAATCCTAATCCATTCAATGATACCAACTCGAGGATTAGATAAGAGTGAATTAACATCCAAAACTAACTTAACTGTTGACTACTTGTTCCACAAAAAAATGACTAAGCTGATACAACTTGCCTCAATAATATTTTCGACAAAACCATATTTATTACATATATAATGAATAATATTTTTCACTGATCAAAATTGATACCATTTGTAACGTCCCTCCACTTCTAACTAGATTTAGATGGCGGTAAGATGTTATTATCCCTTAAGAGACATCCCAATGATGCTAAAGGATGGAAATAAACACAAATGGGACTCAATACATGTGGTGAATGATTTTACCTATAATAATAAAACCTATAACCAAAAAAAAATAAAAAACAACCACTATATGATTCATGATAATAATAAAAGACAAGTCAACATTTAATTTATCAAAATCATACCAATTTCAAGTGTCATAACAGAATACTATAATTTCAATTTAACTAAAAGAATATAACCTATCAAACTATAATTAGAAAACAATACTACATGATCCTCAAGATACATGTTCCAACTTCATAAAATAGGCTATGTATGATGAAGTGGTTCAAAATTCCTGTGATCCTTTTCCATTTCCTAGTTCAGATAGATTACTTCTGAAAAATTACCAATGTTACAAAGTAGGATTGATTATTAAAACATAATAGTTTTCTCAAATGAATTCCCTACTTACACAACTATGATAGAAAATTTAGAAACAACTACATAAAATGTTTTATATAATAAAATTTATAAAAAAAATTATAACTAAATTTAATTTACTATCATTATAACCAATATTTCCACCAAAAGAAACTTTTAAAACAAATTAACCCAAAAATTATTTAGAACCATTTAACAAGTTCCCTTTGGAAAACCAATTTGATTTCTCATATTACTACAACCAACAATGCATTATTTTATTTAATTATTCCATGCTCATGACATGTCTCTCATTAATCTACCAAGTCATCACAAAGTAATTATATCACATGTGTCATTAAAACTTTGGCCGTAGACACAAGACTATATATGAAGAAACCTATATAAATTCAATATGAACACAAACACCAAGTATGCCAAAAAAACATTCAAAAACTATTTCAATAAATAAACCCATTTATTTAAAACCTTCTTCTAATGAAACGTTAAAATGATAACCCGCTTCAAGAAACAACTGTTTTATTGAGAACTTTTTTTCCACAAACTAAATCAAGAAATTATTTTTAAACCGTCATTTTAAAAATTTTTATCAATAATGATTACATTAAAAAAGATTAAAATTACACAATTTATCCAAAATCCATAAATCATCACTAAATAGGATTTATAACATGCTCTTCACCACAATTTATCAATTAGTTTAATGAAATTAGATCAATTTAAAACTATGATAACCCGTTCTATAAAGAGTTGTTGATAAGGAATACACCTACCTTGAGTGTTTTGAAAAATATGATAAACAATATGAAAATCACCACAAAAATATGTTGAATCTACACAATCCCACCATAGACCTCCAACCCTAAGAAAACAAATGACATATATAATCATATTTTACATCCAAAAATATATATCATTCAATAATGTTAATAGATCTATGAAACCATGATATAAATATATATATCTATATATATATTGGGTGAACTAGATTTAATGATACATTAATAATGATCATAAAAGATCAAATACTATGAACAATAGTCTTCTAATCAGCAATTGAAACCATTATATCACCTCTTGATCAAGGGAATAACCCTCCCATACCTCTGAGAGTGAAAAATATTGAAATGGGCTATAAAAGGATGAAAATGAGATGTTAAACCTTAATTTTACCTACATTAACTTGTTTGGATCATGATTTTTACTGTGAAATGTTTAGTTCCATGTTTAGGAAAAACTTGTTGTAAACATGAATTATCCCCTACCTTAAGGATAAATCTTGTGTGATCCTCTCACATGGTCTCTAAACTATACTCCAACTCTGCTAAAACCGATGCCTTAAAATGACCAAATCCATTTTTTAAAGATCACAGTTTCTCATTAGTTGAAACATAGTTTAGAAAACCAATAAATCAGCTGTGTGCCATCCCACTCACACCTATATCACAATGTCAAATTTCATTCATGTGTTTCACTTTGCCCAAACTGTGCACCAACCGTTCACCTATAGAAAATCCATAAAAAACTCTCATAATGTTATCTGAACACTCCGAATAATTAATTGTAAACATTATATACAAAAAATAATAATTAACCAGTTAATTAGATGAAAATAGCGGTACTAAATTAATAAAAAAAATTTATATATATTTTTAAAATATTTAATTAAATAATCAATAAATTTTATATCCTGTGCGTGGAATATTTTGTATTCATAAGTTAAAAAAGACTTATATTGGTTGAATGAGGTCAGTGAGGTCATCATTAAATCATTTAAATATTAATAATAATAAAATTTTTAACCTTTTTATTCATAAATTTAAATTATAAATTAAATAATGGATGATAGTTATGAAATATTAAATATGATACAATCATAAAAATAGTAGGTCGTACGTACGGCTAAATAATGTTTCAATTCTTCAATGATCATTCTCGATTAAAGGTATTTATTATAATTAATTAATAGAGTGATAATGAAATAAAAAATATCATGTTATGTTTGTAAATAAACTCATATAGATCATCCATGTTTTGTGGTGATGAAAAATGAATTGCACTGCTTCGTGGAGGTAATAATTCACATTTATGCATGAATGACATTATCATTTTTCCATGTATAGATATAGAATATGTAAATGATATATTAATTTCTCAAAATGAAAAATATTTCGTGAATATTATATATAAACATTAATTCCACTATAATAACCATCTATGAGAGATGGTGACATGAAATGAATTGCATATGTCTGTGTGGTCGTAGTCTATCGTACACAAATGATGAGTTCTTTTCCCATTTGGAAGAGATTACATATTGATATAGGTAATTATATTGACATAAAAAATATAGACAATGTGAATTTTTTATTATATATGATTTGTTAAGTAATATATTAATGATGTGGAATAACAAATAAAACTAAAACCTATGGATTAAAATATACCTCTTCTTTGGAATGTCATCTTTTCTTAATACATTAACCAGTCTATGAATAGTATTATTTATAGAAAAGGAATATATAATAGCGATATGGAAAATATTAGGGGATTATTAAAATATTTTCAAATTAAAATACCTCATTACATGTGAAGTAAAGAGAAATGGAGGTGTTATATTATAAGAGAGGGGAGGGGCACTATGGGAATTTTTTAAATTTTTTAATTTATATAAATTAAATATTAATAAAATATTACTGTAAACTAATTTATTTCAAATAAAGAATGATAATGGTTTTAAAGAGTATTTTAAAATAAAAAATTAGACATACTTTAACTGTGATATAAAATTTTTTAGGTTTTAACAAGTCATCAATTTCATTAAAACTTACTAAGACAACAATTTTTTTTACAATTAATGTGTCATGAATGATATTATAAATAAATAAAATTACCATAAATAGAAAATGGTTTATATTATATTCCATAAAATAATTTTTGAGTTGAATATTTTTTTAGGAATTATATTTCATTTAATAATATATTATGTATTATAAAATAGCATTGATGTAAATTTATAAAACTATTCATGTATTTATCATTGGTAACATCAAAAAAATTATTTAATTAGAAAAAAAAATATTTTAATACATCTCTAAATTGGGTATTTAATATATAAAATACTCAACTACCATTACATATCTCATATTATAATACTATTAACAATGTTAATATTATTTATGTATTGTTTCTTTTAAATTTAATAATTACTACATTAAAATTATGAAAAAAAATATTATGATTATTTCATAGATAATAATTAAAGATTATTATTATGTAGATAAATTTCATTACATTAAAATTTAAAATTTTAATCTAACATGTCCTCAAGTGATCCCCATTTCAAAAATATTTTAGTTATTATGAAAAAGGACTATTCCATTCTTATATTTTCATTAAAACAAATTTTATATTGGTTTTAATCATAAAAAAATTGAAAAAAAATTTATTAAACTAAATCTTGTATGACTATGGAAGAAATGGAATAATAAAATAAAATTTATGCACATATTGTGGACATTATATTATTTTCTAATTTTATTCATAACCATTAATAACTTGAATTTCCCTTCAGTATGGTAACCATAATTCTTAAGATTATTATTCATTTTGATTAAAAAATTAACTTATGAAACAAATTTTTATCTTATGATTAAAAATATGGAATTCATTTTTCACAATTAAAAAAATGGTTGGATTTAACTAAAAATCATAATTGAAAAAACAACACAAAATATAGTTTTTTTAGTAAAATTCCATTTCTAGAAATAAAACTTTATTATAAAATATTATTGCATAAAATTAATTTTATAAAAGGTATTCTAAATTATTTCTAATAAATCAAATCAAATTAATATTTTAAAATAATAATAGTTTATTTTATAAATTATTTATTATAAGATAATTTTTTAAATAAAAATCATTAATTTTTACTATTCAATAAATTATCATAGATTTTATATAATTAACAAGAGTTCATACAAAAAGAGATTTAATATTATAATTTAAACAATAATATTTAATTAATTAATAAATTCAAAAATAAGTTTTCATATTCTAAAAAAAACTAATAAAATATATTGTTTAAAAAGGGAATCTCCATGAGTGGCCATTCCAAATAATCAACCCTATGAACCCCCCCCCCCCCCCATTATGATATCACTCAAGATAGATCCATAGGTGAGAAAAGGTTTCTTTTATCAAAGATTTCAATGCGTCCCATGAGGTATCTGCACGATCAGTGATGGTTAGACACATTAATTCTTAAGTGGGTGGGATTCATCATTTTTAACTCCTGATGAGACATCAAGTGACCCATCAGGTTGAGTGGACCGTAGGAGGTGGGAATTCTCGCAAGAGTAGGCTCCCAGAAATTTAACATCATACCTTAAATTAAATTTACTACCATGTCCCATGACCCTTGACCACTACACCACCAATAAAGATGTAACATTTAGACCCTTTCTATATTTTTTCTATCATCCATTCATTAGGTCTATGCTAATCATCTATACATCATTCCAAAAAATTAATTTCTAAGGAAATTATTTTTATGAAAAAAATTTAATAATAATTTAACTCTTTTTTCAAAACCATTTATCAATAAATATGAATTTATTTGAATTAGTATGTATTTTTTTTAAAACATTAATCATATTCATACTCTTTAGTTTTTAGCTTTTTTATAACTCTCACATTTTAAAAATAATAATTCAGGGTTCATTTATGTTCGGTGTTGTCTATTTTGTATTCTATCGAAGGTAGTAATTATTTTAAAAATATTAGGATATTAGAATTTAAAGATATCAAAACCACATTATACTAATAAATTTACATTCTTACAGATGATATCCAATATAATTAAAATGATATAACTGTAACATTAAAAAATATTATATAAATAGTATATAGCAGTTTGATAAACCCACTGTTTTGTGTAATCTTGGATATCATAGAAATATAAATAAATTATAAAGAGAAATTTATAGTAAATTATAAGGGTTTTATAGAATAATTGAAATACATTCAAAATGGAATGTATGTATCATCCATTAATATACTTATCAGTGAATAGAAACACCATTAAAGGAAAATTAATAAAAAAATATAAAAATAAACATTCCACAATAAAATCATTATTTCAATACAAAAAATTAAAATAATATTTTCATAACAATTTTCTTTGAAAATAACCATGGAATATTTTAATGGAATATTTAATTTAAAAAATATTCATTGAAATAGGAAAATCCATTCATGATGTGAATGATATAAATAAAAATTCTTTTCATATTATACTTAACTGTTACCCATGATCAATATGAAAAAACAAACATAATATTAAAACATGTTGAAAAATTGTCAAATAACAAATATGTTCAATTTATGATATCATTTAAATTAAAAAATTATTATATAATGTAATTTAGAAAACATGGATATGAAAAATAATGATTCCTACTCTTAAATAAAAAACATCATTGTTTAAACAAAGAAATTATTGATTCGTCATTAATAAATAATATATTAAATTGAAATTAATCATCTAATGAACATTGATAACCATAGAAGAATGAAATTTATTTATTTTAATTAAATAATACCATATTATTCATCTTAAGGTAACATTGAATATATATTATTTCAAAATGTGATGATATTTTATGATAATCATCATTAAATTTTTCATTAAATTTGGATCATAAACCTAGTGAAGAAATTAATTTATATGGGACATAAAATATCATTAATATGAGCTACTACATGATATTTATTCATTGGTATGTATATAACCTATTAAATAATATAGATTCTAATCCTAATAATAACTCTCAAAGTAGGAATTTATTTGAACAATAACCCTAACAATGATCATATAATTTAATTGAGAATTAATATATGGATGAATTATATCATACAAAATTAAATACAAAAATAATGGGTGCATACCAAAAAAAATCATTAATAGGTAATTAAACACATAATCATGGTATAATATAGGCAATGAAGGAGGTAATATATCCTAATGAATATAAATTGAGTTATGAAATATCTAACCACTTTAGGAATAATGGAATCAAAACCACTTGAGAAAACTAAAAAAATAGTAACTTATAATATAATAAACTAGTAAGCATTAATTATATAATATTTAAATGGTTTTGTATATACATCATGTAATATTATTTACCTATATAACATTAAAAATACCTCAATGAATGTAAATTGTTATGAAATCCCCTACCTCAACCATCTACATTCAATTAATGTCCATCAACTCATGTATAATAATCATACATCATCTATTTACATTTTAAAAAACCATTTCAATATTTATTAATGTTTAATTATTATTATTGTTTGATAGAGTGAAATATTTAATAACTTAATTATTAAAATTTTTGTTCAATGATTTTTGGTTGTTTGGTTCATAATTATAAAATGCCTTTGTTATGTTTACCATGGCCAAATTTAAAAAGCTCCACAATATATATAATAATAATCATGATTATATGATAATTTTTAATAGTAATTGATTCATTTGAAATCGACCAATAATTATGGTTATGATAAAATAATTACATTAATATCTTAAAAATAGAATGTCATATTGTTGTATTAATATCATTCTTATTTTTCAGTGAACATGTGCAAAATAAGACAAATATTAATATATATTTACATAAATATGACTATATCATAAATATCTACATATATATTTATATAAACTTATATTTACCATCAATATTATGTGGTGATGACAAGAAAATAATATCACATCATGGTTGTGGTAATCAAAATAAAGTTTTAATATCATTATCATTTTCCAATGGATGAAAATTTTAAAAAATTATTATCTATTCTGCTAATATAATTATAATTATTTCACTAAAATCTTGTATATATATATAATAAATCATTCAAAACCTCTGTGAGTGGTGGTGATGGAAAACAAATTCCAACATTTGTGATGCATTATTATTTCATACAGAAAAATGAATGTTTTATTTCATAATTTATTGAATAAAGTGATAGATTAAAGAAAAATTGTTATCATAATAATATGAATTTATGTGGTATTTCATTATTTTGTTGTATAAAAATATTTTATAATGGTTTTTATAGAGGCTGAAAAAGAAATAATGATAAAACATTCAGTTAAAAGTTATACATCTCATTCGAAAAACCTCTATTTTATTATACCATAATACATAAATGGTTGGTATTATTCTAAAAATAAGATATAATATAAATTTTAAGGAATTAATTCAATAAGTTATTGGACAATTGAAACGACTATTTATATTTGTATACAAGAGGAGAGGATGGTCATTTTTGGGAATAAATGAATAATTATAAAAATAAATATTGATATATATGTTGTAAACTGATTAAAAAATTTCATGGACTTTGGTATAATGATTTTATTTTCATTATTTAATGATAAAATAACATTAAAATATTTTTTATTATAATTTTTTAATATTCTCACTTGGATTAACACCATTTAAAACCATTTTTAACGTAATTGTGGAAAACCCGTTTTCAATATTATAGGGTTATAAATACACCAATGGGGTAAAAATTGGTCCAAATAATAAAAAGATGATATAATAAGCTATTTATATCTCAATATATCTCATTTATTATTTTTATGTTTCCTAATTTCATTAGTAAAATATTATTTCTTAAAATATAATTAATTTCATTTCTAAATTATTGTTTTAAATAAAATTAAAATGAAATAATATTGTAACATAATATGAATATAAATTTTTTTACACATTAATTATATAATATATTTGTCTGAAAAAAGTCTTATCAAATTAATTCTTCCAAATTATATTAATTTTTTTGTTTTTAATATAATTTTTGTGATTTTCTACTTCTTGTAGAAGATCATTGTCAGTTTTTATATGGACACTATTATTTCCTATTTAGACATTGAAATAAATTTTGAAGTTTTTTATTAGAGCCAAGGGATAATATGGCTTCTGATATTGATTCTTGGTGATCCTGGAAATCATATATTAAAAAATATTTATTACAACAAAATCATGTATACAAATGTCTTATAAATTATATAATCTCTAAAAAAAATATTAAATAAAAAATTTAAGTCCACAGTTTAATATAAAGCCTACGTTTCACGTAATGTGTGACCTAAGGTTAGTGTGAATCATATTTTCGGTTGAGGTAACCACTGGATAGTGTATTTAATTAAACTAAATATATTAATATTTTAATCAAATCAAATTAAATCCTCTATAAATGTGCTATAATGAATATTTTACAAGATTTATTATGAATATAAACATTTATAAATTATAGAAATATAGGATAATTTTTTTTAATTTAATATCAATATCAATTATTGAATAATGATCAGATCATGGTGGACTGTAAAATAGCAGATTCAGTAGACATGTCATGTGGACCTGTACAAAATCGATTCATAACCTATGTAGGGATCATAAATTTAAGTTTCCTCCCATTAGTAAATGATTTAGTTTGGATATTTGATTATATTATTTTGATTTTGAAAATTCAGTGGAATACCATGATTGTTTTATTATATGTAATTATTTTATAAAATTAATTCATTTATTCGATGATCTGACTTGGGATTATATACTTTACAATTGATGTATTTGAATCTTTTAACAACATTTTTATCACATTTTTTATTGTTATATTCCCCTATCATTCTTCATATTCTTCTTTCATGGTCTATGAGGTCGTAGTTTGAAATATTTTTGTTGGGTTTGAGATTGATTGAACCCTAGTATTCAGGGTTGTTTTGTGAATGTTGATTAGAATGTAAATTCATATACGGATAAAGTTTCATCATGGGTTGAGTGTTATGAATCTTGCATATTTGGGATTTTGAGATTGATGATGGGAAGTAGGAGATGTGGATGATGTGAAACATGTCACTATTTTTGATTTAGATCTTTTTTCTTTCCACTTAATGGTTGAAATCGGTGGTCGAAGGCAAACCCCACCAGCTTTGGGTGGTCAAATAGTGGGTATAATAGTGGCGGTCAAGGATCTGGAATGCGCATGAAGCTTTCCATGAATTATGTGAATGAAATTTAAAAACAACATATACAATGATGAAAACATGACATATAGTCACCCAATTGTAAATACTATGGTTTCTATGGTTTTATTGAAATGATAAGATCATAAATAGTCTGGATTGGACACAAGCCTTGTGACCCTCCCCTTGTATCCATGCCATGTGTGAGTTATAAATTACTAGGAACATGTGAGGGAGGTAACGTTTTCTACTCTATGAGTACATTGGAATTTGTGGGTTACATGAAATGGCATGGTACATATCATGACACAAAGCATATCATGATTGATATGATCATGTTTATGATAACAAGGGAAATCCTCAGGTAGACTAGACATGTCATGTGGACCTGTACACGCAGTGTATAGGGACATGCCCATCATGTCATGTATATAGAATAACACGACTAGGGAATAGGTAGGGATAAAATCATTTTGAACCCCATATAAATTGATTATAACTTTTTGATGAACTTTTACCTCTCATATATCCTTCATTTTGACTATTATCGTACCTAGTGAGTGGATTATCCAATGTGTTTTTCTATGTTGAACATTATGTTTTCATTCATAGTGGATTGTGAGATAAAATGTGATATATATAGGGAATGATGATTCTTTAAGAGATTCTCGATGATGGAAGTGATTATGCAGGATCATTGGTGAGGTTTGATAGGGATGATACACTCTTATCACACAAAGTGATTAGTCCTCAATCCATTGAAATGGTACTCACATCACTCACAAGAGGGTAATACTCCATACTCATTTTTCAGATAGATATGTTACTACCCTATCATACTAGGCCATGGGTCATATATCAATTGAGATTGTTCACTTTTTTCACACAAGGGTGTGGGTCCTCCTTTCTAATTGATCAGATAGAGAAAATAATCCCTTATCACCCCAAGGCATAGATCATGTATCCATGGAGAGAGTACTCCCATGATGTACCAAGTAATGATCCCCCAAGCTCATTTTTAGTGTATATATTGAACTCCCATATGTGGGTACATGTCCTTTCTCTATAGGGATGGTACTCCCTTGTACAAACTGGTCATGGGTACCCCATATTATGTAAAAAAATATAGTAATGGTACTCTACTACATGGATGGGGGTCCTCTATCTACTGAGTGGAATTTCCATGTTGTACTAAGGCATAATACATTTGTCTACTGAGTGGAATTCAATCTTTTTAATAGTGCATGAGTCCTCTATTATAATGAGGTTATCCTCCCTTGGCCTATAGAGTAGTGTTGATGTGTGTTCCCTCTTAAATACTTTTTCACAAGGAAAAAAGTGATTCTCGGTATCAATGATGGAACTTCAATGATGTAGGAAGACTAATCATCTAAGGCTGGGAATGAGATAGAAATATAACTTATCTCTTTTATATGGGATTATAATATGAGAATATATCTATTTTTTGGGGTTCATACAAAACATTACTTTGTTTTGAGTTGACTTATTTTATTAATTCATCTATTTATCCCTCTCTAGTTATTTGTGCGCCCTACTGAGCATGTATATACTCATACCTTCATTCGATTTTACTGCACATTTCATGTCTTATGTATAAAATAGATAGATTAGTTTTTATTTTAGAGGAGCATATTGATACGTGGTTTTATAGATTGTGTATAATGGTTAAAATGGATATCATGTGTTGGGAAGTGTTATTTATTTTTAATTCAATTTTTTTTATGCTTTGAAATATTTTCAGGGTTAGTATGTATATTGCACTTTTCATTTTGGATTACACTTCCACCCATTTTTTATTACTAATAGTTATATTAAAGATATTTTTTTTACACTATATGATAATAATTATTATTCGTATTCCTCTATAATTTATAATGGATGTAGTTTCTTTCATTTCTATATTTATTTTAGGAAAAGGCATCTCATTTTAGTTATTTATTCTGGAAGCTCTTATCCATCCCCACGATAATGTATTTTTTCTTCGGCATGTAGTGGCTTGCACTTCATCCATCCAGGTGGGAATAGGTTATCCAGGACATTATTGTGTGGTATTATAGGATGTTCGACCTTGAGATGATGTTTGGAAATTTTTCCCTTATATGATTTGGTTGGGAATATATGGAAACTATGTCAATGTGTATTGAATAATACTTCCAGGATAAAAACAAAATGTTGGAGCATCAACCATCAAATATATAATAGGATTATAAATACCTTATTTTTTACACATAATATCTAAACATTGGTCCCATGGAACATTTCTATATGAAAAATTTACGATTTAGTCCTTTTCTTATCATACATGAGTCATCTCCACATTTATATATAAAAAATTTACCATGGTACATCATGATTAGTTTTATTTTATTTCCAAGAAGACATCCATCCCTGTTTCTAATTCACAATTTTAACAAATTTTTTATGAATTATTATTTATTTTTTAAATTAAATTTAGTTTATATACTAAATGTTAAACAAAACTATGTTAAGTATGCATTACATGAAACACAAATTTTAGCATACATCACGCAAAACATTGTGTTTTAACAAACTATGACTTATTATTAATATAATTACTTAGACATGACCATTATAACATATATATTAAACACAGTGATTTGAATAATAAAAAATAATTCAATTATTATGAACAATGGTTTTATTTAATGAAATAATATTTATAAAAAGATTCATTATTTTTTGAAAAATATTTATACATTTTGAACATATAATTTTATAAAAAATTAACATTTATATATTTTTTGGAAAATAATAAAAATAATTTTTATATATTATATGAAATTATATTTATTATTTAAAATTAAATTTTGAGTTTTACCATGTGAAAATAATATTATAATGAATTTTTTTATTTTTTCATAAAAATATTTATTTTTCTAATAATGAAATATAGTGAATTTTAATTGAAAAATTCATTTTCAATGAAATTAATTTTATTATTTAAAATTAAATTTTGCATTCATCATATGAAAATTATATTAGGGTGAATTGTTATATTTTTTAATGAGAATATTAATTGATTATGAATATTAAAAAATATAATATTTTGATTATAAAATTCCTTTTCATTTAAATTAATTTAAAATTTTATATTATATATTATGGTGATTGTAAAGAAAAATTTAATATATTTAATATATTTTTATTAAAATGTGTTTCTTTTTAATAATTTTTATATTGACTTTTGATAAAAAAAACTTTTCAATATTTTCAAAATGTTCCTCTTTAAACACATTCTTTCTCATAAATTCTTTGAGTTTAATTTTAAATAAAATATATTCACATATATGAATTGAATTTCAAAAAAATAAATATTATTTAGAATAATAATTATTATTATAATTAAATAAATAAAACCCCATTTTTAAATAAAATATATATTAAAAATTGATTATTAACAACTATAGTTATGATAAAAATTTGTTTATCAAGTTTTAAACTAATATGATAAGGGTTAAAATAACATGAAATCATGTATGAAATATATTATATAGTAATATTTAAAACATATGATTTATTTATTGATAATACACCATTTTGGACTCATGTGGAATGTGAAAAACCATCATACACATTTTTCATTCAAAGAATTAAAAGTTTCACACCCACCTCACCAATAATAGACCACCCTATATCCTCTCTTATTCACACTATCGAACCCTTTTAATTCAGACAATAGATACTCATATCACATGAAAACATCTCCTCGCATATCTTAGATGACATAGTATTTTCATAAATCTTACATATGTCGGATTTTGGTGGAAGCCTTAGGAGGTTATGTATGGAAGAGTTATCATTCATCAAGGATCCATTTTTGTGTTATTTCTTCTTGAACCTAATTTAATTTTTATTAATACAATATGTTGTAGAAAAATAAGTTCCATTCATATATTCAGATGTTTTTTTGATAATGTCTTTCAACCATCTATTCTTCCATCAAATTGGTTTCAAAACCATCATTCGTATATACGACAGACTACCATGTTACAAACCGATGAAATTTATTTTTCCATTACATAATATTGTTTATGGATAAATGAGATATTTATTATTTATATGTTAAATTATTTTTATTATTATGAGTCTAGAGTTTTTATTTCACTCATAAATTCTATCTTTCCATTTTGTGGCGATATATAACATCGCTCGTGGTTACAGAAGACTGCCACCTCTTAAAGCTGTGTAATTCAACCACGCTATACAATGTAGGTAATAAAGTTGGTTTTAATGAAAAAATTGGTATATAAGAATTATTATTATTTTTAATGATAATATATCAATTTACATTCTTTCTTTTAGTGCGTCAAGAAAATGGAAACAATGATCATCTGTACGCAAAACATATCATCTCCATGAATGGAGTATTTTATTTCGAATCTCTATCTTTTCAAGATTACTATAGAAAAATATTTACTAAATATGTATAGCATTTATATCATGGATAAATTTATATATATTATTTAACCTCAGTCAATGTATGAGGACTAGAAGTAAAACATAAAAAATTACAAGAAAAACAAAGCAGATATTGCTAAAAATGGGACTTTTACATGGAAATTTAGACAAATGGGTAATAAAAGGTCATAAGTAAATAATTAATATAAATATTTATATATATTTATTCATGGTTATTTAATATATGTATAATTAACATATTTTTATTATAATGGTGGTTTGATATTGTATAAATGATTTAATGACTTATGGTAAGTGATCTTTGTCACAATTTTTCTTCATCATGAAATATGTTATGTTATGCACCTATATTATGTTAGGAGGTGTATATATACTATCATTGAAATGAAATTTAACTTATTTATTTATTCATATGATATTATATGTTTCATTTAGAATCGTTCATTCATTGGGTTTATGATTCCATTATTATTAATTTAGTAATGATTCCATGATACAATCTCATCATTTATTAGGATTATTTATGATTATGTTTCCAATGACAATATATTATAATCCATATCTATATAAAATGAAAAAAAATCTCCTCCAATGGTTATAATTGAAATTTCCCAGTTATATTTCATTTTTTCTCTAATTGGAAGTTAAAATTAATTATAACTATTTTTATGAAAATCCTATATTATTTCTCACCATAGAAAAAAACCCCTTTCTCATCCATAATTGTGATAACTAAAAAGGGTTTTAAATTATTTTAACATTATCAAAATTATTTATTAATGAATTTTATACCCATCATTTACATTAAAAAATAATCTGAAAGAAATATTCTTTTTTTTTGAAAACAATTCTTGTCTAGATTGTACTTTAAAGGTAATAGAAATCATTATTTCAATATATATCAAATAAATTGAATTTAGAAACAATATGACCATTATTTTATTTAAATATTATTTTATAATATTTAAATGTAATATAAAAATAATTATTTTTTGAAAAAATATTTTTTTTAGAAAAGATATTTTTCTCAAGAATTTTGTAAAATGTTATTTCAAAATAATTTTCCAAATAAGATAACATTGTTGATGATACCAATACATTAATGGCGTTATAAAAAAATGATACCATTATTATTATTTCATTTATATTTTTATTATGGAATGATTTTTATGAAACCCATTTATCTTTAACAGAATATACAATGTGAAATTTATTGTGACAAAAGCTTCTCTTTCAATGGGTTATTATATGATGAAATGATGAAATGATTGTTGAAACCTTTCTATTTTCCATATTTTTTTATATGATTTAACATTAATAATCCCTCTTTAATATATAGGGTTATGATATGATTACTCATTACTGGTCTATTGGAAGAAATAAATATTTTCTTCATTATGAGATTGTCTGACATATATTTCCCTCAATGAATTGGGTAAAAATTAATGTTATATGAGATCAAAGTGTAATCAATAGGTTATCCTAAAGCTAAAAAAAATTTATATGATGTCATATCAATACTAAAAATGGTAAAAGTGTCATTATCAAAATAGAAACATGTTACGAATGTTCAATTAGTGACTTCAGTAAATGTCATTTTATCAATGCTCGTGTTATTTGAGAATATAATGATTCATGTCTTATTAACTTCAAATCATTATGATATAACTCAATATTGTGATATATGATATGGAAGGTATTATTTTTAAATATTATGATCATGTTATCATATAATCAGTTTAATGTTATTATTATTTATCACTTATGTTCACCCGAATTGAGAATATGATCACACATATTCATTTTCATCCTTTGTTTAGGTTTTGAAGAAATAAAGTATGTATAATTTTTCTAAGAATGGTGAATTTTTGTAATATCACAATATGAGATGATGTAGTATACCTATTAACATGTTTTTTATGTTCACACATTTCCAAAGGCATCTAACCTTTATGATCTGCGTCTATGAGGCATTGAAATATAATAAATGATCATTATAAATTATATAATATATATTTGTAATAATATTTTTTTGTAAAAATAATTTTGATCTTTATTAGATGAATGGTGAGTCCTCAGTTTAAGAGACATATCATGAGGTCCTTCTTTCTAGAGGATAGGTAGAAGAACCCTCGTTTGTTGAGTAGTAGACTGGACTAGCAGATTAGAATGTGGATGCCTGCTTTATTAACACACTTCCAAATTTCCAGCACTCGAGGGCGTTTAAGTTCAACATAGACCAAGACCCATAGAAATTGTAAGATGAAATTGAGTCTCTTATCAACATCATTATTGAATCGATGGCCTCAACAAATCAGATGGTTAGGATGATGTCTTAACAATTCTGTAGAGAAAAATGGTGTTGTTGGAGTCCTCTCACCAATAAACATGATGAGTTGACACTCTCATGGTTCAAATTCTAGCTTCTATTTCAATAGTGTAATTTTCCCTCTTTGTTGAACTCAATATAGATTATGAATAATTTTGATGTTTAGCATAGAGGATTGATAATATATGAATATTCCATGAGGTTCACTAACATTTCATGTTAATCTCTTAACATGATTCTATATGGTTAATTAGAAGAATGGATTTTTACCTTGGGTCTCTTCAGACATGTCTATTCTAGTGTGGTACACCACTTTATTCCCAGATATGATGGAGTGAATGAGTAGAAACTCATGGTGGACAGCTTCCAATATATAGTATTCCATGCAGCTGGGGACATTAGTTGGAATCCCATGTCTGAGACATATAAATAAGTTATAATATGAATGGTGTAATGGTATATGAGTTTTATCTTTTATCAGACTCATGCACATGGTTATGTGGAACATGGATAGTTCATAAGACCATTGATGCCTTGATATTTGTGATGATGTGAATTTGATATATGTGGTCACATGGAAAATTATTTTTTGATCATTTCATATGATGTGGTTGGGAGGAATGTAGATGGACTACCACAAAACAGGTTGTCCCCTGACCAGGTATCTCCTCGTCATGTGTAGAGTAGACCCCAGTAAGGTAGAGTTGGATGTAGATCTAGTATGGCTCATGGGGGAGGAGTTTATAGTTTTGGATGAAATTTGGAATTGCTTACACTACCACCAGCATTATCCCACACAAAGTTCAAGAAGATATTATTTCGTTATTGTAGGCATCAAGAGGCCATAGAGGATTATGACCCAGTAGTAAATGAGATTATTAATGTAATATCTATGTTTATAATTCTAATTATTCACTAACAGTATTGGAATGTTAAACTTACTCTTTCATCACCTGACAACTAGTGCAATTAATACATCTCCTATGTGATAATTGCTCCCCACGTCATTGGATTTAGAATCTTACTGGTAATGCTTCATCGATATTAGTTTTTAGATAGTAGAGATATTTTCTTTATTGGGAAAAAATCCCTCAAAGTTACATTGCAGTATTTTTGGATTGATTGTGTTGGTTGACAAAGCAGGTTTCCGTGAAATATTGTCGAGTTCCAAAGAAGTTGTTGACAATCAATGTTGACAAAAAACGACGACAAATGAAAGGACGATCTGGAGGTGGTATAAAAGAGCAGTACAAGGTGGCACCATTTTCCAGTGTTTGCCAAATTTTTTGGGGTCCAAAATTTGGAAGTTGGTGAGCATCACGAAAAGTGTATATCTATGACAATCATAATTTAATATGGAAAAGGCATGAATTTCGCGAAGATAAGATTCATGATTTGGATTTCGCGAAGACCAGACGAATGAAGGTGGTGATTCCTCACGATTACGACAAGCTTCGTGAACGGCAGCGGTTGAAGTGCATCACGGCGTTGAAGGGCTTTGTGAGGGAGCTTTGCGGCGAAGCTGGGAAATAATGTTGACGGTGATGCTCAGTGATTACGACGAGCTCCGGGATCGAAAAATTGTTGTGGTGCTTCGCGATTTAAACAGAATTCATGCGGAAATATCGATGCTTCACGATAGGTGATGATGTGGTGCTGACTTCGCGTGAAAGGGTCGAGGGTCAATGGAATTGCCTAAAAATAGATGTCGACCCCCTCGAGAGAAGTATAGAGTTCTTAATGAAAATCCTTTGCACTCGTTTCGCGAAGGTGGTTCGTGTAGCCAGTTTGCTTCGTGAAAGAGGAGCTTTGTGGCGGCTATTGTAGCTCTGCAAAAGTTTTGTGCCCTGCTTTGGCTCAGTGAGCTTCGTGAGGGAAGCCACTCTACGACGACTTGAGCTTTGCAAGAGTTCTTTGCGAGTGTGCTTCGTGATAGTGCTTCTTGAAAAGGCATAAGCTTCGTGAAAGCTTGTTTGAGCTTCGTGAAATTGGGAGCCTCGCGATGTAGGGTTCTTTGCGAAGGTGTTTCCAAAGGTAGTTTCCCAGTGTTTCAGAGGAAAAAGGGTATTCATCAGTGGATGAAATTTGGAATTCAACATAGAATCTATCAATAGTTAAGGATTCATGCTTTCATGAAAATGAAGTGACCTACAGGTCTATAAACAATGAGTGGATTTTCTGAAGAAGTAGTGAGCTCACATCAGTTGATAGAGCAGTGAGTTCTCAAATTGTGTGTGGTTGTAAACCATGAGGGACAGTGATTCCACATCGAAATTGTAAACAATAGTGCGATTATAGTGGAATTGGTACATCGGCACACTGCCAATGTATGCTCCTTGGACGTAGCGCAATGAGGGTGAACCGATTAAAAATCGTTCTGTCATGTGAATGATTTAAAGTTTTCTTATACTCTGCATTAGGAAGGATAGAGAAGAGGGTTTTTTCTAAAAATAAAACAAGATCAAAAGGGGCAGCTGTTTTAATCTTTCATACCCTTATTCACCCCCACCTCTCAGGGTATCTAGCCTAGTGGACCTAACAATTAGTATCAGAGCGAATGGTTAATATATGCGATTCTCTCTCAAATGGATATTACTAATCATAAACGGATTCTGATCTTCAACAGGAACAATTTTTAGCTATGGAAGAATCAGATGAAACACTACTTCCGATCATTGTGAATGGATGTGTTAACATCATCAATGCATGGTCTAACAGCTAACTTCAAATGTCAGGCATTATCGGATGTCGGGTGAAGAGAATTAGATTCGAACTCCAAGAGAATAAATGCTTTAGGGGGATCCCTATCTAATGCTATCTGTAGAAAGGTGATGTCATTTAAAACATAACATTCCATGTAGGAAAAAATATTGAATATATATGAAGGAGAAACAAAGGTCAGAGAGGCAATGCATTAAGTACTATGGAATAAGTATGATGATCTGAAGATGATCCCGAATGAGTCTGTTGATGCATTCTCTGACAAGGTAAATGTTGTAGTGGAAGACATGCAAGGATTTGGAGTAGTTATTAAAGACATCAAAATTGTGAAGCGCATCTTGGGGAAACATCCACCTCGGTTCAATCCCAACGTTTCAGTTTAGAAGATAAATACCTAGAAGTGATTACAATGGACAATCTATACAGCACCCTTGTTGCATATGAAATGTGAAATGATGATAACAATGTTGTGGAAAAGGGGAAATCCAAAGAGGTCACATTCAAGGCCATAATGAATCTCACCATTGAGGACTCTCAGGAAGAAGAAGAGACAGATGATGTGATGTCATTCCTCTCCTCAAACCATCAATGAGGAAAAGGAATGTTTAAAGGGAAACTTCCACTTTCTTGTTTTAGATGTGGAAAGGTTGGACATATTGCGGTACGATGCACCAAAAAGTTCCACGAGGATGATGATGTCGATAAAATCGAAATTCCCAAGAATAAGAGTTCAGCCTATGGTAAAGGAAATAAACAGTTCAAGAGAAATGTTTTTAATAAAAAGAAACTTCTTTCAAAAAAATGATAGTTCAGATGAGTCATAGGCTGAGGAGGTTGAAAAAATAGAGAACTACAAAGACCGAGGAGAAAATTCTATGGTGGCAGTTGTCGGTAGTTCTCAGAATAAGAATGAAACAGAAGCTGATGAAGAAGAAGAATATGTTGAGGGAAGAGTTGATATTCACGAATTGTTAGAGGATACTCATGAAGAGATAGATGTTTGGAGAGACAAAACAAAGAAAGCCAACAATGTTATTTGTGACGCCAAACTCTATATGCAGCAGCAGGAAGAAGAGATGTCTGAGTTGATGGAAGAAATTGAAAAACTCAAGTTATCAACACCAGAGAACTCAGAATCAGTTAGTGAGTACAAAATAAAAATTGAATAATAGAAAAGGGAGATTGATATCATGAATAACACAAGGAAAGAACAAATCAAGCGTATTGAAGAACGTAAAGGAGAAGTTCTCAGTCTACGAAAAAAGGTTAATGATCAAGAAAAGCTCTTGACTCATACAAGGTCATCAACATAGAATATCACTCAGAGAACCGAGAAGATAAAAGTGTAGAATAGTGGTTCAGTAGAAAAGAGGAATCAAATTTTTTCATATTCTAAGACTGATGAAGGGCATGATCAAAAACAGAAATCTGTGAAAGTTGAGGTCTGACAGTAAGCACCCACACCGAGACTGAAGGTGGATTTTGGCATATGGAAGAATCAGAATATTCAGAGATCCCAAAGGGAAACTAGCTGTACAGAAGTAACATGATGGAATGCACCTTATATCAGGTGTTATTGTTGTGAAAAAATGGGACATTCAAAGTATGTGTGTTCCATAGCCAAGAGATATCGAATGGCACAAGAACAGAGGTGGCAGCCAAACTGAGAAATGTTCTCTAGAACATATTCTGAAGGGCAATATTTTTGGTGTGGAGGATTTAGGCACATGGCTTGGTATTTCACTTCAACCATACAAAGGAATATTTCAAAGCAGAACCCAAATGTTCACAAACACCATATCAATGAACCAACAAGTGATTTGAAAATGCAAGATATATTATCACCTCTGCAGGATGATGCGGGTCCATCATACTCTGAGATAGAACAGAAGTCTCAATCCATACCGAGTGTGGAGGAAAAGATATGGACCATGAAGAAGACAGATGAGAAGGTCGTGGTGGTAGAAATTGCCCTTAAAGCATCAGATCTCTCTGGTGTATGTATCCTTGATTGTGGTTGCACATCTCACATGACAGGTAATAAGTATCTTGTTATAGGCATGAAATATGACAAAGAAGGAGTTGTCAAGTTTGGAAATGATTAAGATCTGAATATTATTGGCTCAGGAAAGGCCATTTTTGGGGGCAAAGAGATGAGACGTGCTGATGTCTTAGTAGTAGAAGGCCTCAGTCACAATTTGCTCAGCGTCAATTAACTATGTGACTCAGGACATTATATAAGGTTTACTAAGAAGATGTGTGTCGTCAAAGGAAGAGACATGGATATTGTTCTATAGGGAAAAATAACAAAGTGAAATCATTACCTGGTGAGTGGAGAAGAAGATATGTGTTTTCTGTCTAGAGAGGAAGAAAACAAGTTGTGGCATAAACGAATTGGTCATCTTTGCCAACCATCCCTGGAAGATCTGGGAAATTGTGATGCAGCAAGAGACATACCCAAGCTATCACATGATCGTACTCACAAGTGTGATGCATGTCATCAATGGAAGCTCATCAGAAAGATGTATAAGGAAAAAGAAAAGAAGTAAACAAGAGTGCTTGAATTGGTGAATGCAGATGTTTGTGGACCCATCACACCAAGAGCATTTGAAGGAAATAGGTACAACGTTATTTTCATCGATGACTATATCAGAATGGCATGTGTATATTTTATTTCCCAAAAGTCTGATGTGTTCAGCTTCTTAAAACAGTACCGAAGGGAGTGTGAAAGGATTCTTGGACAAAAAATTCTGAAGTTTCGTGCTGACAATGGTACAGAATTCACAAACAGTCATGTTGAAGAATATCTCGAGAAAACAGGATAAGGAATCAAGTTTCTTCAGTAAGAACTCCCCAACCGAAAGGAGTTGTTGAAAGTAGAAATCGGATCATCAATAACATGGCCAAAATGATTCTCATTGAAAATGACCTACCAGAGAAATTTTGGAAGGAAGCAGTTTTAACATCGGTCAACATTTCTAACAGGGATCTGTTGTGTTCGAAGAAAGGAAAGACTCCATACGAGATGTGGTATGGAAATAACCCAACGATAAAATAATTCCAAATATTTGGAAGTAAGTGATTTATCCTCAATAGGGAAAAACATAGGAAATACGAATCTTGAGGAGATGAGGGGATATTCCTTGGATACTCTGGAAAAAGAAAGGCATATAAATTCTTTAACAGAAGGCTGGGAATGGTTGTCTAGAGCAGTGATGTAATTATAGTGGAGAATGAGAAGATAATTCAACATTGTAGTGAACAATTTCCAGATAAGAGTGATGAAGAAGAAAGCAACGCAGGGGAAGCAGAAGTGGATGATTTTGATTCAGAAGAAGATATTGATGTTGAGCATGAGGAAGTAAAGTCTCTATCTAAACAAAATCCAAGGAGTGGAGCTGAAATTGATAGGTAGAATATCATTGGTGATTAGTCTACTCTAGTTTAGACTAGGAGAATGAAATCACTACAGCAAACATCATTCCAATATCAAGATGATCCAAAATGATTTGCAGATGCAGATGAAGATGAAAACAGGATTCAGGAAATGAATGAGGAGCTGGATCATATTGAGAAGAATCAAACACGGGAGATTGTTTTGAGGCCAACAGATAAGAATGTCATCGGGACTAAATGGTTCTATCATAACAAGATGAATTAAGATGACATAGTGACATGGAACAAAGCACAACTAGTGTGCAAGGGGTACTCCCAGATCTATGGAATAGATGTTTATGAGACATTTGCACCGGTTGCAAGGCTGGAGACAATCAGATTATTCCTAACCATCACAGTGCAATGGAAGTTCAAAGTGTTCTAGATGAAGGTCAAATCCGCAATCTAGAATGGTGTTCTAGAAGAGGAGGTGTATATTGACAGCCAAATGTTTTTCTCATTCATAAAGATGAGAACAAAGTTTTCAGGCTAAAGAAGGCGTTGTATGGGCTGAAACAAGCACTAAGACCATAATACTCAAGGCTTGATCAATACTTGAAGAATCGTGGTTTTCAGCATGGAGGAGTTGATTAAAATCTCTATTTCAGCAATGACATTAATCAAAGGATGATGGTGTTGGTGTATGTCGATGACATAGTTTTTGGCGGATCAGATGAAGCTCAGTACAGACAATTTTCCAAATTCATAAAAAATGTGTTTGAAATGTCAATGATTGGAGAGCTAACGTTTTTGTTGTCTACAGGTGACACAAGGAAGGAATTGAACATTGATTTCTCAATATTAATATGCCAAGGAGGTTTTGAGATGGCATAGAATGGAGAATTCCAAGGAGATGAAGACTACAATTTCTAGCTGGATAAAACTGTCCAATGATGAGGATGGCAAGGCAGTTAATAACACAGAATACAAGAAAATCTTTGGAAGTTTGTTATACTTGACTTCAACAAGGCCTAACATTGTTTTTTCCACATTCCAAGCACTGAGATAACAGATTAATCCCAAAGAAAGCCACATACTAGTAGTGAAATGAATAATTAGGTATATCAAAGGTTTAGTGGACTTCGGCTTGATGTATAATGAAAAATATCAGTCATAATTATTGGGATATACTGATGCAGATTGGGCCGGTTCAACGGATGACAGGAAGTCAACGTCAGGAGGTGCTTTCTATCTTAGCGAATTGTGTGTTTCTTGGCTAAGCAAGAAACAAGATTGCATTTCATTGAGCACTGAAGAAGCTGAGTATATTGTGGCCACTCAAGAATGCACACAGTTATTATGGATGAAACAACAGCTTGATGATGTGGGTGTTGAAGTGAAGTCTCCGATCGAAATCCAGTGCGACAACTCAAGTGTTATAAATCTCAGCAGAAATCCAGTCCATCACTCATGGACAAAGCACATTGAGATAAAATATCATTTTATCAAGGAGAAGGTTGAGAAAGAAATTGTGAAGTTGGAGTACGTGCCTACAGAACTACAGGTTGTAGACATTGTGACAAAGTCTTTACCCAAGGAAGAGTTTGAAAGGCATCGACTGGATTTGGGAGTCCAGTCGACTCCCCGAACATGAAAAACTGTGGATGTGGGACCCCCCCCCCCCCCCTCTCCCCGAGGTATGATGTGTTTTTCCCAAGTGTACTGATATGTGTTCTGTACTCTTTTACAGACTACAAAGAAGTTACCTTTGGGTTCATTGACAAAGGGGGAGAAAATATTGATAGTTCATGGGGGAAATATTGTAGAGATTTATGAAATCATGACAGATATGGGGAGAAGCTAACAGGTGGAGCAGCAAGATAGGGGGAGTTGAAGCTGTGAACATAAAGGGGGAGTGTATTAAATATGACGATGCTAGATGTGATCGATCAAAGCCTAGATATCATGACAGCTGAGGAACGTGATAAAAGCAGAATACTGAGTTTGGAATAGTGAGAGAAGGTTTCTAGATATCACCAATTGGTATCGGTATGGTTCAACAATTGGTATAAATTTTTCAACTGGTATCAGCTTGTAATCGACAATTGTTGTTTCAGATGAAGTGATTCATTGATGAACTTCTCATAATACTCTTGTTTCTCACGCCGCACATTGCTCAGGTGGGCTTAGATTACTTGTTAAGTGAATCGTTGAATATTATCTGAATCGCAAGAGGCGAATGGTGGTAGATGTTGGAAGGAGACTCAGTAGGGTATCAAAGTGCATAAAATCATTCTGAGAAGAGTTGTGAAGAGTTGTCAACAAACACAAAGGGGGATATTTTTGGGAGAAAATATCTCAAGTTAACATTGCAGTATTTTTTGGTTGATTGTGTTTTTTGACAAAGCAGGTTCCTGTGAAGAATTGTCGAGTTCCAAAGAAGTTGTTGACAATACAATTTGAAAAAAGAATGATGAAAAATGTAAGAAAGATATGGAGGCTGTACAAAAGGGCAGTACAAGGTGGCACTGTTTTCAAGTGTTTGCCAAAATTTTTGAGGTCCAAAATTTGGAAGTTGGTGAGCATCGTGAAAAGTGGATATCCATGAAGATCATAATTTAATATGGAAAAGGCGTTAATTTCGCGAAGATAAGCTTCATGGTTTTGTTTTCGCGAAGACCAGAAGAATGAAGGCGGTGATTCTTCGCGATTACGACATGCTTTGTGAACAACAGAGGTTGAAGTGAATCGTAGTGGTGAATGGAATTGCGAAGGAGCTTTGTAGCGAAGACACGAAATAATGTTGACGGTGATGCTCCGCGATTACGATGAGCTCCACAATCGGAAAATTTCTGTGGTTCTTCGCGATTTGGACAAAATTCAAGCGGAAACATCGAAGCTTCTCGATAGGCGATGACGTGGTACTGACTTCGCATGGATGGATCGAGGGTCGGTGGAATTTCTTATAAATAGAGAATGACCCCCTAGAGGGAAGTAGAGAGTTCTCAAATAAAATCCTTTGCTCTCATTTCGCAAAGGTGGTCCGTGTAGCCAGTGTGCTTCGTGAAATAGGAGCTTCACAGAGGCTATTGTAGCTCCACGAAAGTTTCGTTCTCCGCATTAGCTCAGTGAGCATCGCGAGGGAAGTCGCTCTGCGATGGCTTGAGCTTCGCAAGAGTTCTTCGCAATAGTGCTTCACGATAGTGCTTCGCGAAAGCTTGTTTGAGCTTCGTGAAATTGGGAGCCTCGTGAAGTAGGGTGATTTGCGAAGGTGTTTCCAAACGTAGTTTCCCAGTGTTTCCGAGGAAAAGGGGTATTAATCAGTGGATGAAATTCAGAATTCAACAGAGCATCTATCAACAGTTGAGGATGCATGCTTTCATGAAAATGAAGAGACCTTCAGGTCTATAAACTGTTAGTGGATCTTCTTGAAGAAGCAGTGATATCACTTCATTTCAAAGAGCAGTGAGTTCTAAAATTGTGTGTGGTTGTAAAACACGAGGGACAGTGAGTCTATTTCGAACTTGTAAACTGCTGTGTGATTATAGTGGAATTGGACCATTGGCACACTGTCGGTGTATGCTTCATGGACCTAGCCCAGGGAGGGTGAACCAAGTAAAAATCAATGTGTCCTTTGCATGATATAAAGTTTACTTATACTCTACATCGGGAAGTAGATAGAAGAGGGTTTTGTCTAACAGAAAAACAAGATCAAAAGGGGATGTTTTTTTAATCTGTCATACCTTGATTCACCCCCCCCCCCCTCAGGGTATCTAGCCTAGTGGACCTAACATTATTCTCGATCGTTAGAGTTTTTCATAATACCTATTGGTCATCACAATTAGTCCATATGAAATTACCTTAGGTATGGGTTGGGATTCCATGTTCTAATACTATATTGACATTCATTGAAAAAAAATTTGATGCCCTGGGATTCATATGATAATATTTCTTTTTCTAGTTTAGGTTGATCTTATTGTGTATCTTGTGGGTATTATGAGCAGTAAGATGAACCTCGTCACCCATTAGTTGGTGAGTTTGGTCATTGGATCAATAGTATCTTCATGAATCATAGTTTTTATAGGTTGTAATGGATTATATATATTTCATCATTGATAGAGTATCAAGACTACCATAGAGGAGGTAGATGGATTACTGCATCGACATGCACCCGATGACAACTCTAATAACTTCTAAAATATGTAGGATTTCCCCTAACAAAATATAGTTGTTAATCATGTAGTTTGTGGTACATTGAGAGAATGTATCATCAGACCTGGTGTACCCCCTGGGATGCTGTAGTTTTTATCTACAAAAAGTATGATGGCTCTACTGGACTTGTGATGACTATCATCACCAAAATAAATAATAAAGACAAATTACTCATTTCCAAGGATTTAATACCACTTTGTTATTTTTTTAATTTTGAGATGGTTGTTGATGATGGATTTCAGGTATGACAATAACTAGTTGACGATTCGTGATAATGATATTCTTTTTCTGATGTTATAATGTAGTTATGTATAATTTGAGTTCATAGTGTTGACTTTTTATTTGACTAATTTCTAATATTATTAAATATTTTTATATATGATGAAATTGGTCTTAAATCCAAACATGGATCTATTTTTGGTTATCTTCATTGATGAAGAACTCATCTACTCTGTGTCAGATAAGAAGCATATACAACAATTGAGGATGTTCCTATAGATACTTTAGGTTCTCCATTATTATGGTATGATCTAAACGTTCTAGTTCTTGATAAATTTGGTTTAATTAATATGGTATTTCATTTATTATAATATATTATTTAAGGTCTTGTATAATATTAATTTGGTGCTTTCGTTGGATCCAACCAAGAGCATCTCAATGGTGTAGCGTTTTTATGGATAAGAAGTGAATTATACATTATTCTTGGTTGAAATTTTTGAGAATTGACCCATGTTTCCAATACTAATTCAAAAAGGAAAAATTTTTACCTACTATGAGTAGTGTCTAGTATAATATTATGAGTTAATGGTAAGGCGTGCTCGGTCTACTGTCTTGAGACTATTAGAGGGGTCATGGTGTATGTAGTGTATTATGATTCCTATGGAATTGGGATCAAATAAGTGTTGATGAATCGGTATGTATTGATCACATATGGGTCGATTTAGTTTGTACTCTTTGAGAAGAACTGTAAACTCATAACCAATTGTTGGTAGTGATTATCTTAACTCTATTTTCTTGAGATTCCATTTTCTCAGATTGCAATTAATTTTTCACTGATACCATCAGAGTTATATTCATTTCTTCACTCAGTGAGATATAATTCTTAGATAAAGGTGTTTGTTATATTTAATTGATATCTACTAGTTTGAGATAAAAAAATACTCATAGTTAGGGAAACTTTTTGGCATTTTCCATTTGTAGGAAGTCCATTTCTCATCTAGTAGAGGATGCATATGAGTACATTTTTTAACTACCCCAATTATAGGAGAGGGGTATAGTTTTTCATATGCTGATGGTGCAAAATAATTATATTTTCTAACATGTGATGGATTCATTGTTAGGTGACAAATAATGTGAGGTCCTACATGAAAATATATCCTTAGAATATTCACATGATGGTTCTTCTGAAGGAGAGAATCATTTCATTCTTTTAAAGAAATTGATTGTGGTTCTTATCATGTTATGAGAGGATGTGATGATGGATTTTCAAACATACCTCTTTATTATATCCTATTATAGATAATATTTAAATATATTTCCATATATTGTTTGTTGGTATGTTAGAAGGTAGTGTGTGACCAATTTCATCTATCAATGTCTCCCAAGTCATATGGTGAAGGTTGTGTACCATTTTTATGTAGATTTTTTATAGTCTCTTCAGATCTTGGAGTAGTAATGTGATGTGCCATTCATGGAAATTGTGGAAGGTATCTTCTATACTGTGATATTACACAATGTTATTTCTGAGATTGTTGAATAATATAAAATGTCATTATAATTAATTTATATCTGGGAGTATAGTTTGATTCATAGTTTGGTGTAATTGATTATTCTTGACATCATTGACCTTTATGGGTTCCCTTTATGGTTTTCTTCAAACATGATGTAAGATTCACATCATAGTTTTATAGATGAATTTAAGTGCAATTTGATACCTAGTTAAATATGTGTACAACATTCCACCACCCTATATATGGAAGACCAAGCACACTATATAGGTATTGAATGACATGATGAGGGATTTAATTTAATACTTTTTCAAGTGTTTTTAGGATAATATACCTCTCTTATATTTTATATAAAATAATATATATCACACTAATATCATAATTGAACCATTAGAGGCCCTATATGGATAAACCTGTATTCCACCGTGTGTTGGATGTATATTGGTGAGGCATGTCTTAGTTGGCCATAGAAAATACATGTGATGACTTAGAAGGCCCATGTGATATATTAGTGTCTAAGGATATCCCATAGTTGAGTTAAATATTATAAAAATATCAATAATTGGCCACTCAATTTTGAGTAGGGAGACCATGGTTCCTTGAACGTCTCTCCATGATGAGGATTGTTGAGATTTGGATGGGGTTGGATGTTGTCCCTGATGTTTATGATGTCATAATAGATACTTTTTGTGTTTTTGAGATTTATTACTGCTTTAGACTTACCCTCATATTTATATATGGTTCTTTAAGACTTCCATGAGTCATAGTTGAACTAAAAAATTCATGATACTACACATATTATTGATTAAGGAATGCTGGACATCGAGGATGGAGCCAACATAAAATACTAAATAGTGGTAAAATATTACATTAAGGAGAGTATCCATCGAGTACCAACCATTCCTTTGGTTCATTTTCTATAGTGTCATGGGTGCATGAAAGGGAGATCATTAGAGTAGGAAAGCTATATATAAGATCTGTAAGAACTCCTTTTTTGATTTTGTTCTTTTTATGTATGAAAATAATTTATTGAGGTAAATAATATAGTGACTATATTTCTTCATTTTCTAAATTTAAATAAATTATGATATACTTTTCAGTCTATGTGTTGATATTTCATAAGATTTTAAGGCCTGATGAGCCCAAAATTGATATGTAAAAAAATAAATATATTAAATTGATACTTAGAAGATGTTTCAAAAATATTTTATTATATATTTAATATAATCATAAATAAATAATAGAATAATATAGTTGAATATACAGTGCAGGGTTTAACCTAATTTCAATATAATGGTTGTAGGCATTGGACGTTCGGTTGAGGAATCATTTTGTTGGAATGTTTAAATAAAATAGATTATTAATTTATTAATTTATTGTATTAAATTTAATGTATTAAGAATGGGTTTAATCAAAATATTTGATATATATGATGTAAAAATGATTCAAGAATCATATTATTTCGTTTAATATTACTTCATTAAATCTGAAAAGAAAACAAAATATTGTTTTTATTTAGATACAGCAAACCTTCTACATAAATAGTTTATTTAATTTTCTATCAACATATTTTATGGATTATTATAAATACATTTGTACTTAATATATATGACATGTATATCATTTTAATCAGTATTAAGATTATGTATCCAAGATCAATGTTATATAGGGTATGGTTTATAACTATCACGATAAAGTTATAATACAATTACATTATTTTTATTCTTACATTTCACCATTGTTTCTCTTTATTGAAAATTTTATCTCACCCCTTCTTGTGTTTCCTTTCCCAAGTTATGAAAAAGTTTTAATTTGGGATTGTTTGTGAAGAATACTAAAGGTACATGATCATTTTGGGAAACATTGAGTAATATTCACCTAATTAATATGTTTTCTTCCAAGATTCCAAATGCATTGAAATATTATACTCCTTAATAGTGTGCTTTTTTTCTTTTGATGAATATTTATACAAAAAGAATTAATATCCATTTTTTATAACATTGTGTTTCAATATTCCCCATATATGTTGATAATGTAATCACTTATTAATATTTTTAATTATCGTAATATGGGAAAAATTTCTTGATGAATGATTTAGATTAGGAATCAATAATCCTATGATTAATTATTTGGTGATAATTTCATTACAGGGAAGTGTGGGACATATATAGATGAATCACATGGGTATTGAAATATATATTAATATAGGGAGAATTAAATATTTCTTATATGATATGTTTGGTATTAATAAATTATTATTTTTACAATATACATTACAACATACTATATTCAAATAAGGTGGTTAATGATCTAATCAATAAATACCATGATAAACTATTAATGATTAGGATAGAAAAAGATATAACTCATGGATCAGTAAAAGATGAATCATGATGTCAAATTTAGAGGAGATAAATCCATACATTCTTAGATGACTACTCAAACTTCTATTCACATAATGATTAACAAATAGAATATATATTTTACAGATTCATAAAAAATGTTAAAAAAATTCCCGAAAAAAACAATATTGATAGGTTTATAAGGTTTATAACATGTATATGTTTCTCGTAAAATCCAGAGATAAAGAACGATAATTTTAATGATTCCCATAAATTATCCTTCTCTATCAATCAGGGAAGAAAAATAATTAAAATATATTTAAATTAAAACATCTTCTGAAATAACATGAATAAGTAAAACACATAGTTTATATCTAGATTCCATTTTTTCCAACAAGTTAGGGTTGAACAATAACATTCTATGTTTATGTTCCAACCATTACCCAATAATTTATAGAAATTGAAAAAAAACATAGACGTTATCAAAGCATATCCCAAAACATTTAATGTGTCACAATCCATCCCTCGTGGCTCATTCCATGGCTTCTATAACCCGCCTTCCATGGGCATGGGGTTGGAGACTAGCACTGGAAGGCATATCCCAAAAACAGGAAGGCATTCCCTTTATTAACCTGCAAACACACAGACTGCGGACACAAAAAAATTAAACCATTTAGTAAAAGAGAAGATGTTAATGTGTAAATGGAAATTAAAGGGGATAATATAATATCCTAACTGAAGGAGATATATCCAAAATGAAAAACAGCTCCTTAGATCATCCTCCAAGGATCCTACCAGAATGGTATGTACCACTCGTCTCTAAGGATCACTACTTTAACTGGTCCCCTATGAGAAAAATTTGGTCCTAACAATCATTCCACGATTAATTTTTTTCATTGTCTTCAAAGACAAAAAGTTTTGTGGTAGAATCACATGTATGGGTGAGTATAACAACACTCATTAGGGACCCTGATACCCCCAAAGGTCTCACAAAATTCCACAAAGGAAAAACCTCAATGTATGATCCCAATAAAAGATCACAAGTAAATATTCATCTCAAACATGGTATATACCCTAAATAACATGAGTAATGATGATTAGTCATAATTATACTACATTTACTTCATTTTAGATGTTTCAGTTCTGAACCATGATGACGTTGCTCTGTCACTGATCCACACATGGTCATAAGTCTATGATTTACATAGGGGCATAAGTCATCAATCCACACATTGTCGTAAGTCACTGATGTAATATGGTCCACTCTATGGTAGGTCATTCATAGGTCGTTCTACTACTGATCCACATTGGTTCATATGTCATCGATCCTCATTGGGTCATAAGTCGTTGATCCACAAAGGTTTGTACGTTGTTGATCCAGACATTTTCATAACTCGTCGATACACACAGGGTCGTAAGTCATCAATCCGCACAGGTTTGTAATTTACTCATCCATTATGCACCTCTATAAGGCTGGTCCTCATCCATTTTCACTATTTATGATCCACACAGGTTTGTTCTAATTCTAATCCACAAAGTGACATTCTGATACTTGACAGCTCGCCACAAGATTCCCGCACTAAGCACACTTGATTTCTGGGATAACCACACCACAATCAATAAAATGTATGATAACCTCCACTAAGTCTAATTAATAAGTATTCTAAAGTATCTTCATGTCATAAGGGTTCGAACACAACAGAAGACACATAAATCAGATGCTTGGTTTGATAGTTATAGGCATTTTAGTGCTGAGGGACCAATTGGAATTGAGTGCGACCCCCCATCCATTCTCCAAATATCTAAAAAATTCATATGGAGTATCTCAAAAGGATAGGATTATCCTAAGGGTTCCATCTCCATAAATGTTTCCTCAAATAAATGTCTTGTTTTGAAGATATACCCCTTTATGTGAAACTGGGCTAAAAACTTGTCTAGGTCCGGTCCGACCCGGTCGGACAGAACTGAGCCGGTTAAGTCTGGGCCAACCGACCTGGTCTGGGTCAACCCAGGTCTGACATTCCAGGCTCGAACTGGTTGTGCCCTGCTTGGACCGGCTGGACCCAGTCCGGTCCGTTGGCTTGGCAGGGCCCACCAGCTAGGTTCTAACCGAGCTCCCCACCGAACAAACCGAAGTTTGTTCAGTCTTCAACAGGCGGTTCTAGGCTGATGCTACCACATAAGCTGCCTGATCCCATGGACTGTTCTTGGGTGGGTCGCACAGTCAAGGCTCACCTCTACCACAGTCGGAGCCTTGACATCTGCTTCGTGGATCATTGTCACAGTGTGTCGCCACCGTCAATGTGGTCGACGTCAGTAGGCCTCCCCCTCTCCACCATAGCGGCTTCGGGCACCACCACCTCTTCTCGTCTGGAAGTATTTGGGTACTTCCCCCTTCGGTTGTCAGCACCACCATGCCAGTGTAGCTTCCATGGGACTCCGGTGATGATCCGGAGGTCCGTTCTCTTTTCTGACTGCACCTACGGGCATCCTAGTACGTCACCTACACTGGGTGGACCTCAGTTTAGCCTTACATCTTTGTTGTCTGGTCTCCCATGAAAAACACCATCAAACCAAGAACGGCAGAGGTTCTGGGCCTTGTTCGGTTCACCGCACTCCATATGGATTATCATTATTACAAGGCAATATTTCAAACATTATCAAGAGAAGATGAATTCATATACTCTTAGAAATAAATCAAGCCAAACCCCTACCTAGAATGCGCTGGAATACGCTGTGGATGAGGAAGAAGGGTCTGCATTCAAATATATTTGTCAGTGTTTTATTTTTCCCCATTATTCATTGGAGAATGTTTCCATAGATGTTTCATCAGATCTTCCTAATGTTAATCCCCAAAACACATTCCATAGGTTTGTTAAATTAGAATAGAAGGAACCACACACATTGTGTTTTATTAATGTAGTTCATTAATGGGATACAATTAATGATCCGTTAATTCAACAAATTTGTGGTTACACAAACAAGGGTCATGTTATTAAATGAATTCCATTCAAGTCTGACGTTACACTATGGACCCTCCATCTACCACTCAATGGTGAGAAGATAATAAAATAACCCATGGAGTTATTTAATTTTATTTTTATTAAAGTGAAAAAATAAACATTTTTGTCCGACCCTTACCGATCGATGTTAAGATTTACTTAAGTGAATCCTGGAACTGAAAATTCAACGGTGCCCTGAGATTTTTATTTCGCGAGCTGGTTTAAATGATTGAAATTTTTTCTCTCATGTCTAATAAATATACCTTAAATAAGTTCAAAATTTTGTTCTGGGCTCTATGGGCCTCAAAATCACTTGTCATCAATTTTTGTAGACTCGTAAAAATCCCAAATATTTATAAAAAAAATATATTGAAATTATTTGACATTTCATCCTCCCCACCTTTGGTCATTATTTCCCCAAAGGCCACAAAAAATCTAGGGAAAAAATGGTGGTATTGAGCATGTTTCTGATCCTCCTGCTCCCATTGATCTTTTGGAGGTTCTTTTGCTACCACCAAAATCGCACAAGAAGAATCAAAAACCCACAACAGACCTGCTCCGATCAATCCTTTATCTCCACCGAGAACTCCACGAACATCACCCTATTGTTAATCTCTAGATCTCCACTGTTAATAAATTGTGATTGATCATGCACGTACAACCTCAACTGCAACACATGAAAAAATTATGCACCCAGTGTATATATGGGGGAAGAGCGATGTGGTAAGTCTCCTCACCTACTCTAGTAAGGATCTAGAAATGTCTGATAAAACTCAAAAATAGTTTACTGCCCTGACCAAATTTCTGCAATCCTCATCAGGGAGAGACCCATAAGAACACATTGTATCCCTCATGGAACTCCAAGGCATCTGTCTCCAGTTGGTACAAGACTTTAGTCGACTCTATGCAGTCTTCATCCACTTCTAGATGATCTTCACCATCTTAGTGGTAGCCCATACCAACTCTGGACCCATAAGTGCTTACTCCCATGGGTCTATCCAGCATAGAGGTGATCTTCATGGTCTCCCGTACAGGGCCTCAAACGGTGCCATGCAGATTTTTGATTGATAACTATTGTTGTATGAGAACTCCACCAGTGGTAGGTGGTCCTCCCAACTACGTCTGAAATCAATGACACGAGCATGAAGAATGTCTTCATGCATCCATATTTTCCGCTCTGTCTGATCATCTGTCAGAGGATGAAAGGTGGCGCTCAAGTTTAAGTGAGTCCCAAATTCCTCTTACAATATCTTCTAAAATAGGGATGTAAAAAAGCGTCATTATCTGAGATGGTAGTAGATTGTACGTCATGGATCTGTAAAATCTTTTGTACATAGATGCATCATAATCCATCTACTAATCATATATCTCAGATGAGTAGGAAGTGTGCCAACTTGATGAGTTGTTCAACAATCACCCAGATGAAATCATGGACTCTAGAATTACATGGAATCCCTATCACAAAATCCATGGATATGTCATCCCACATCCACTACGAAACCTCAAGTGGTTGAATCAAGCCTGCTAGAACATGGTGCTTGGCCTTTAATTTCTAATATGTGAGGCATCGTGAAATGAAGTCCACCACTACTTTATTCATCCATGGAGACCATTACTAATGCTGGAGGTCCTAGTACATCTTCACCACACCATTATGTTCCACCAAAGGAGATGTGTGGAACTCTCTCAACCCCTCATCTCATATCATCACTAGTACCATAGTACGTATAATTAAAAGGATAATGTGCTCCCCACCTTTATAAAATCCCTCAGGATCCCATCCTATGGATATTTGAGCACGTCGGTCCTCGAAGTCAACCTTCCCATGATGTGTCTCCCATACTCACTAAAGGGGTGGGGAGTGAAATTCATCGATTAGAGGTAATCTACTCCATCACTAGCAGTGAAGGATATCTACAAAGCAACTAGCTGCTCTGTCACCTCTCTCAGAAACTGTAAACCAGACCTCCTGCTGAGTGTATCTTCAACCATGTTCCCCTTACCAAGAGTGTAGAATACCACAAAGTCATAGTCCATGAGGAACTCTAGCCATTGTTGTTGTATCAGGTTTAGGTCCTTTTATGAAAAGATATTCTTGAGACTGTAGTTTTTGGAGTACAAAGAAAATTATTCTCGGATCAAGTAGTGTCACCGCATTTTCAATGCAAATACCACTGCAGATAACTCCAGTTCATGGGTAGTGTATTTCTGCTCGTGTTTCCTCAGTTTCTGGGAGCCTTAGGTGATCACTACCTACTCTTACATCAAGAAACATCCTTGTATGGTCCCTGATGCGTTGTTGTAGACTACATACCCAACACCCTTTTCTGGTATCCCCAATACAGGGGCAGTCATCAGTCTCCTCCTTACATCCAATAAACTCTATTGGAATCTCTCTATTCACAAGAATGGTTTTCTCATCTTTCCCAAAGCATAAAAGGGTGCTGCCACTCTAGAAAATTCATGTATGAATATTCAGTAGTACCCATCCAATCCCAGGAAACTCTTAACCTCAGTCAAAGTCATGGGTGGCTCCCAAGAAATCACTTCATCTATCATCACCAGATCCACCACTACTACATCCTCTAAGATAAAGTGCATCAGAATGTAGACCTCCCATATCCAAAACTAGAACATCAAGAGATTACCATAAATCTGGTGCTCTCAATGTGTATCAATAACAATCTGCCGATGAGTGGCATGCTCTTCCTCCGATGCTGAGTACACTAAGATGTTGTCAATGAAGATGGCCATGAAGTGATTGAGATAAGGCTAGAATATCATGTTCATGATCCATATGAACAATGTTGTAGAATTGTTCACACCAACAGGAATCACCGAGAACATATGTTGGCCATACTGACATCTGAATGTTGTCTTCGGTACGTTCAGATACCATACCCTGAGTTGATGATATCCTGATCTAAGGTCTATCATCAAAAACCACTGATCTCTCTTTAGCTGGTTGATGAGATAATCAATATTCTAAAGATGAAACTTATTCTTAAAGGTCACCTAGTTTAGGCACTGATAGTCCATGCAAATCCTCAAAATCTCATTTTCCTTCTTGGTGGACAAAATCGGGGCTGCCAATAGAGAAACACTAGGCCTTATCAACCCCATACCTTAAATATACTCCAAGTATACCCAAACCACACGATGTTCTGTGGGGGACATTTGACATGCTAGTGTAGATATCGGCGCAGTCCCAGGGTTCATGTCATTATTTATGTCTACCTCTTTATGAGGAGGTAATCCATGAACATCTTCAGGACATACATAATCATATTGTTCCACCACTACAGGATAATGTGGAATCCGCTCTTCAACTACTATGAGGGTAAAGAAAACCAACTAATGAGTGATCGGATGCAACCACATATAGAAAAGTCCATCCTGATCTTTAAAGTATTCCTTATCTCTGGTGAAAGAAAACCTGGTCCCATCCTTATAGTCGCACCATCGATTGTTCATAAATCATTCAATATGAGTATGGACCATGGATAACCATTTCATTAACAAGATGAAATCATAAGGCCTTGAAACAACTACTGGGAGATCCTAGATGAATCTCTCGCCTCCTAGAGTGAGCTCACACTACTATAACCAATGCATAATCTTCAAATCCTCTCTTGTATGAGTCTCTAATCATAAGGATAGATCTAGTGGATCTACAGGAATCTCCGAGCCCTGAATAATATTCGTGAAAATAAATTAGTGACTAGAAACTGTGTTTATATGAACTACAACTAGGATGGAGTAAACACATATCGTACCTTGAATCATCTCTAGAGCATCATGGTCATAGGCCTCAACTACTACAAGTTGTGCTCATCCATGTCCACCTGCACTCTGAGGTCGGGTTGGACCACCTAGAGGTGGTGGCTGTAGAACCTCAAACCACTGCCAACCGCCTACAGCACAGTCCTCTTTTCATCCAAATCTGCATCCCTATGGACAATCCCACTCGAATTTATGCCTCTTCCTCACTGGTCCCTTGAAAATTTTCTGATCATTAGTGTGGTAGGTCAAGCAGTAACGAGTCATGTGAACCTTCCCACCACACCAGTAGCACAATATGCTCCTCTTCAGACATCCTATGTCACATGAGCTCTGCTCTCCTGACACAACATATTGAGTTCGTCCACAATATGGTCTGGCCTTCTTGGTCCCCTGCATCATCCACCTACTTCCTGTTATATATTACCTAGCCACGTGTCATCCGGTGGTGGCCCTTTTTGTCGGTTCCTTCTCAGTTAGGAATATCTTCACCAAAATTTTTCCCTCTAGAACTCCTACATGCATTGGTATGTTTATAGATATCATTGATACTCTGATCTCCTGTCGGAGACCCTACTCAATGGTCTGGGCCCTGAAGAAAGGGTCTCATTCCATGAAGGTGGAGTAGTGTTAGAGGTCAGTGAATCTCCCTGAGTACTGGGTGACTGTCATGTTTCCATACCGTAAGTGCATTAGATCCTGAATACACACATATAATAGGGTATCTATAATGAACTTCACCCTGAAATGGATCTCCAATTCCAACTAAATGAGGGTCACCTCATCGTGCATCTAGACTGTCATGCTCCATCATCTCCCTTTCGTTCCCTAAAAGAGACTAGAATCCAGGATCACGATCTATTCATTGGTGTCCCAACTAGGCATTAAACAATAAAAACTTCCTCCAAGCAGTCCTCAGCTGCATGTGGATCTATCTCGCCTTGAAACATCAGAGTCCTCTACCACTGGAACCCGTTCAGTGCACTACATTTGTGTGCACCGTTTGCTGCTGGTCTTGGTGGAAACTATTACCCCATGGGTAGTGGTGACACTGGTATACCACTCAAAGGTACCATCACCATACGAGGGACTTGCACTGAAGCCTCATCGCTCAGTGGGCCATCATCGTGAACTCTATGGAATCTTGGATGGATTTCTACATTGTGAAATCCTGTAAAGAAATGGATGTTCCACAGTTAATAAGTTTTACCTAGTGAGATGACTTGAACGAGATCAAAAAGAAAAATAATTTCAAAAACACTCATAATAATTTTTTCCTTAAATCGAGTGGGAAATATGAACATATGGTCCGAGTGTATGGATACATTGGTCATTGGACTAACACCAGACTCCCCAAACTGAAAACCTTACTCAAACCACTTAAACCTATTTTCCCATTGAAAGCATATTCTCTGAGTATGTCTGGTAGATCTGACCACCCTCTGATACAACATTGTTGTGAATAGTCCCCTGGTGCCCGTGTGGTGACTACCCCATGCCCGCCCTCCATATGCCAAGGGTTGGAGACTATCACCGGAAGGCATATCCCTAAGATGGGAAGGCGTTTCTTTTTTAACCAACACCCACACAAACAATGTACACAACAAAATTAAACCACATAGTAAAACAACTAAAGTGAATTTGTAAACTAAAATTAATGGGGCCAGCATACAATCACAATTGAAGGAGATAAAAAAAAGGAAAAAACTTATCTTGAGGTCGTCCGCCAAGGATCCTACCTAATGGGTAGGTCCAACTCATCTCTACAGCTCACCACGTCAATTGGTCACCACTGTGCACCGCCTGGTCCGGAATACCTAACCTTGGTCAATGTTTTTTGTCTTTTACACAGTACACAACAAGGTGTGGGTGAATCCTATGAAGGGGTGAGCATAACAATACCTAGTAGGGACCCTGAGACCCTCAAAGGTCTCCAAGAATTCCACAAAGGAAATACCACAAAGCGTGATCCGAATCACAAATCACAAGTAAAGACGCAGCTCAAACCAGGTATATAACATAAAAAACAGAAATAATGACGATTAGTCGTAAATATAATTCATCTTATTCCATTTATCAGTTCCATTATTGAACCATGAAGAGGTTGCTCTATCACCAATCAATATAGGGTTATAAGTCACTGATCCACAGAGGGTCGTTACGCATCGAACCACATAGGTTTGTAAGTCTTTGATCTAGGATGGGATACACTAAGGATGGTCCTCATCGAGTCACTTTACTGATGATCCACATAGGGTAAAAATTCCTTCATCAACATAGTATGGTAAGTCACCGATCTAGCGAGGGTCATAAGTTGTTGATCCACACATGGTCGTAAGCCATCTATCTAAATAGGTATGTAATTCACCGATCCATACAGGGTAGTATGTTTTTGATCCACGATGATATTCTCTATGTCTGTTCCTCATCAGTTCATGCTACTGTCGATCCACACATGATCATTTTGATGCTAATCCACAATGGGTCGTATTGATGCATGACAGCCAACCACAGGATTCTCGCAGTAATCACGCTTGATTTATAAAGGATCCACACCACAATCCATTGGATTTATTTTAACCATTGTGAATTCCCACAAATAAGTATTCCAAATAACCTCCACATCATATGGGTTACAATGCAATAGACATCGCGTCAATCAGATTCTCATTCTGTATGTTATAGGCATTTTAGTACTGACATCCCGATTGGATTCGAGACCGATCCAACCCAGCTATACTCCAACTTTTTCTAAAATCAATGTAGAGTATCTTAAATGTACCACCTTGTCTTAGGGATCCAACACCATAGATGGTTCATCAAACAGATGTATGGTTTAGAAGATAATCCATTTTAAACGAAATTATAGAAAAAAGTGTATGGGTCCGCTCTGACCCAGTCTAGGCCAACCCGACCTGATCTGGGTTGACCCAGGTCCGACACAGCCCGGTTGGAACTATCCCAGCCCACATCGGCTAGGATCACCCTTAACCAGCTTGACCCGGTCCAGTATGTTGGCATTTTGTGGCCCTCCACCTATGTGAAGACTCATATCCCCACCAAACAAACCGATGTCTGTTCGGTCTTCAACGGGCGGTGCCAGGCTAGTGTCGCCCCTTCAGTTGACCGGTCCCGTAGACTAGTCTAGGGTGGGACCCATTTTTTGGTTCCTCTATTTCCATGGAAGGATCTGCAGAATCTCCTCTGTGGCGCACAGCTAGCGTTGGCCGACTAACCCTATCTGCAGTGGTGCCTTCGGGCACCACCACCTCATCATGGCCTACAAGATTTGGTCTCCGCCTCCTTGGGTCACCAGCATTGTCGAACCGTTAGAGCTTCTGTGGGCCTCCAGTGATGCTCTGAAGGTTCGTTATATTTTTTTACTATGCCTACTAGACTCCCAGGACGTAAGCTACCCTATATGGCCATCAGTTTAGCCTTTCGGACATTTTTCTCAGTCACCCATGAAGAACACAACCAAACCAAGAATGTCTGAGGGTTCGGGCCATGTTCAGTTCAGCCCGCACCCTCCACTTGAGAATTATTACAAGGGAAGAGTTGAAACATTATCAAGATAGTATTAATTACAAAACTCTTAGAATTAAATCAAGACAACCCCATACCTAGAACTTAATGGAAGACGTTGCAGATAGGGAATACGAGTCCACATTTGATAATCTTTATCGGCATTCGTTCGCTCCTCATTTTTTGTAGTAGTAATTTTTCATCGATGTTTCATCAGAGCTTCCTCAAGTTAATCCCTAAAACCCATGCCATTGTTTTTTTAAATAGAAGAGAAGTAAACATCCATGTTTTATTTTATTGTTGTTGTCATTAATGGACGAAAGTTAATGTACAATTAATTCAACGAACGTCATGGTTACACAACACAAGGGGCATGACATTAAATGACTCTCATTAATTCTTGACGTTATACAATAGTCCCACCATCTACCTCTCAGTGATGAGAAAAGAATAAAATCACTCAAGGAGTTTTTTTTGAAATTTCAAATATCATCTTTTTCATCTGATCCTTTCCTATCGAGGTTAAACGTCTCCATAGAGAACCATTATGCTAAAAATTCAATGATTCCATCAGATTCTTAATCTAAGCACCAGTTTAAAATATACAAATCATCGATGCACATGTAATGAACATACCTTACAAAAAGTTTAAAATTCTGTTTTTGGTTTTTAGGGCCTCCGAATCATGTGATGTCTATTTTCGTAGACTTGTAAAAATCCCAAATAAATTAAAATATATATATGGAAATCATAGAACTTTCTATAATGTACATAATTCAAATTCTCTTTTAGTTTATCAAGTAATAAAGTTAGATAATTTTTCACTAAAAAAAATATATCCCTTGTAAAGACGACTAAGATATACATATGGAATTGGGTGAAAATTCATGCAGTAACAAAATCCATTTTTGTGATTATTATCTTATGTAATCCTTGATAATCAATTCAATTCCTTGAGTTATTTGGAGATAAGGCTCACAATTAGCACAAAATATTATCCTTAGATAAATGATCAGTATAAGAGGGTATTTAAAACAATATAGGTTTTGTAGTTATAATATTCTATTTATATATATGGATTTTCTGACCGAAATATACACCTATAAGTGACAACATATAACAATAGTTTCCATTGAATCACTTATATAGAAAAATATGAGGCTCCTTTTGGGAATATATGTTGTGCTACATCTTTCTAGGATGATACTAGAGAGGGTAATATAATTGGGGTGACATTTTCCATCATTTGATAGAAAAGGTTTAATACATTAATTCAAAAATGTAGGAAGTATAAGAAAAATATAAGATTTATATAATCATCGAAGATATATAGTACGAATTTTGAAATAAGGAGTTCCTCCTAATACCTCCATGGAAGCCCCTAACGAGAATTTGGAAGAAGGGGATATTTTTTCCTTGATACATAATTCCTCTATATATCCTAGATCATTTAAAGACCATAAAATATAACATAGTGCTCCCAAATAGAAACTATCAATTTCATAATGTCTTCTAAATATTTCTTTTTTGGAAGTACCTACTAGATCTATCACATTTACTAATCTTAGAGGCTACAAAACTAGGACATTGCCTTTCATTTGAAGAACTACCGATATCAAATGTAGATTGAAGAGTGAAATTATTCAAATACAATTACACCCAAATATTCAATGTTTTATGGTTCAATTATAAGCTTGATAATGTTACTTTTGAACTTGATGATGTATTGAGGAAACATTCCATTGTTTTTTCCCAAATTAAAAAAATTGTGGACAAAATTATTTTTAAAGGAGTTATAATTTAATAACCCTAAACTATAGACATTTTAAAATTTATTACATGTTTAATATCATTCCTTAAATGATAAAAAATGTAATTAGTAACAATAATAATGAAAATATATTTAAAAATTACATAAATATCACTAAAATGTTACACTATTAAAATATATTGCATTTAGAATATAAATTACAATATGACTTATTATTTAAAGAAGATAATTTATATAAAAATAATTTTATTCATAGTATTTATTTTATGTAAAATATTTTAAAAAAATTAAACGATAATTGATTAAATTAAATTAAATTTTTAATTACACATATAATACATTACTATGTATTAGTTTTAATAAATATATTCAAAATGTTTTAAATAAAAAATTTGTTTTTTGAGAAGTTTTTATTTTGATTTACCATTATGTTAGAATATCCTTTAATATTACCAAAAATTCTATGTAAAAAATATTTATTTATGGAAATTATTTACGAATTATAATACATTCATTGTACTTATAAATCTCATGCCTATTTTTTGGCGGAGTATATTTAGAATATAGTTTAATAAAAACAATTTTTGGTAAATTATTTGAATAAGTTATTTGATATATATTACAATGTTTTAAAATTCCATAAAATCCATGTCTCATGTAATATTTTAAAATAAGTCCATTTATTCCATATAAATATAACTATGAAAATATTATCTTTCACATAATTTTTATTCTGAAAACATTAGGGGTCTAAAAGTAATGTTTATGTTATTATTTTTGTTTCTGTAAAAATATAATTTTTATCACATTATATTTTTAACAATATTAAATTATTTTATATTTTGGATCCTAATAGTTTAATGAATCTTATCAGATAAAATTTAATATTGGTCAAAAAATTTAAGTACAGAGGTTTAAAAATAAATAGCCAAGGAAAAAGTGAAATTTGTAAAATGAATTTTACAAATGGGGAAATGAATAAACCTTTAAAACCCATGCTGTAATATGAATGGACAAGGAGCGGTTAAAAATTATCAAATTTTACCCTACTTTTTTTTACTGTTTTAGTTATTAGTGAATAAAAACATTACATTATTGAAAAATGCAAGGTTTACTTCCATAACAAGCCTTCTCTTCACTTATAAAAAATAACACTTTCTCCACTTCATCTATCACCTTTCCATTTAATATATCCTTTAATATCACAAAAATGTATCATTCTATAACCATATTCCATGTATAAAATTCTATTGGAAGAATTGGTTATCATAATTCAATAATTTAAATAGAGAATTCCATCAAAAAATTAAATTCAATGAAATGACTATGAACTAATTTTTACTAATTATTTCATATTGTTATCCATAATAACCATATATAAAATTAATTATATATTTATTTTGGTAACATTTTTATAATAAAATTTAATTTTATTAATTATAAAATAATTATTTAATTCTTTACATCAACTAAGTGAATAAGATAAAATCGATCATGTGTATGTTGAGATTAATTCTTTCAAATAAAAATGTTATTTGTTTATAATAAAATTATCACAAGGATAAAATATCAAATGAATTTTTTGAATAATTATTACTTAACTATACATAAAATTATTTTTAAAATATCATTTCCCATATATCATAATTATGTCCATTCACTGAGAAATTGGATCATAAATCATCCATACGACATAATACAACCTCTAAAAAATAATTTCTTCCATCATCTTTCATTGTGTATTATTATAAAAATTTATTTAATATAAAAATATAATAATTAAATTTTTTATATTAATAATATTTCAAATTTTCATTATCTAAAAACATACCCTGACTCATGAAAACAATATAATATGTTACAATTTCTAGCAGTTGTGTCACCTATGTAAATGTTCTTTAATTGAATATGTTATCAATAATTATGGGATTTAATATGATGAAAATATAATTTAATAATTATTTATTTGATATTTATTAATTAATATAGTGTTTTTTTAATCTTTATACATTTATCAGTATTTCAAAACTTGATCATCAAACATGTCAAAAACTATTTATCCAGATTTCCATCTTCACAGGTTGTATTCATTTGATTCCAAAAATTAAAATAGGGATTAATAAATAATATAAAATGGTGATTGTAGTATCATTAATGATTTATTATTCATCTACATGAATCCATATATTGATAATTGATATGTTTTCCATGATGTTTTAATGAAATAAATATGCCAAAGTTATGATACATGATAAGGAAAATAAAATACAATCGATTAAAATAATTACAATATTTAGATATATGATAATTAGGAAAAATTTATTGTGTTTATATTATGGTATTTAGATAACTAATAATGAAAATAATTTTCATTATATAATAGGTAAAAAACATAAATAGAGATCAGTTTTAAAGGTAAGGGGTTTGTTAACTGAAATTTCTTCAATTGACTTGGACATATTCTTTTCAATTTTCACTCCCCTATCTTAACAAAATATTCATTTTTAGTTTATGTTTTATAATTATTTATGTGAGAAAAATTGATCCATATTAATTTCCTTGAACTATTTTATTTGTAGAAATATATTAAAAATCAATTGATAATTTTTGAAAAAAGACATCAATCTACCTATTTTACAATACTGAATAGAATTTTATTCAAAATTATCTCTCTGTGAATTTTTTAGATAGCTATAAAAAAATATTTAAAATGGTTTTATATTATATATTTCTCCATATTTTCTATTGTGTTACTATTTACTGGGAATAAGTTTTAGATTTCACATGATCTAAATTATGATGTTTTTATACCACATGGGTGATTATTAAACACGTTAGTTTTTCATCCATACTTTAAGATATGATGATGATTTATTTTAATTGGAACACATATGTGTGTATAATGATGTGAAGGTTACTGTGTATCCCTAAAATGCATTTAATTTGTTTATATCCCCTTATATATTTAGGCATGGGGTTCATTATATAGTTCATGTTGTCGTGGGTATTATAGGCTTGCTCATGTATTTAGGTGTAAACACAATGACTTTGTTCACATAGGTGGAATGATTGTATTTTTTAAAATGATTTCCAATTAAAATGGTTGTGAAATATTTCCATGTTTTTTAAATTAATTTGAAAAAAATATCATGATGCATTTCAATTCCATGAAATTTAATTTTTTTATCATTACTCCATTATTTTATGTATACTCCACATTTATTTCATGAAAACATGTTTTATGATTAATTATAAATATTCTACAATATTTTATATAATTCTTGTATTCTTAAGGATATTGTTATGATCATTTTTTATTCAAACATATTCTAGGATTAAAATATATGGTATTTTTCATTAATTAAAATATTTATATCTTCCACTAATTCTAATTCATGTTTATGATCTGATAACAAAGATATGTTTTGTTATATCATTTGTTTTGTCTCATCCCTTTATTATGGTTACATTCACTAGGTTATGATGATGATTATATCATTTGGGATGTCCATAAAGGTTCTATATGTAATGATAATTATGAAATGTTTTCATGTGTTATTAATTATTATTTATAGATATTAAACGTATGAGCCACTAAAAAATTTGAACTTTTGGTTAGGGGAATCTCTATATGATTTACAATTTAAATCATGAGATTATTTTACTATTTATATTATTTTAATATTCGGTAACCATATAAACTATGTCATTATGATCCTAGAACCATACTATATCTATTTAATTGATCTTCTATTTACATGGTAGACTAGGTAACCCCCCCCATAGTTATAGGGAACATATTCTCCACTTATATAGTAGGTAACACCCTAGTTTGATTGACATTACACATGATGAGGTGTAAGATCAGTAACGAGACATTAATTCCTCAATTTATGTAATCACATTGGTGTTTAATTGGTCCCTAATTTTTTATAATATTATGGTACAATGTGGAAGGGATTGTACTAAGGTATACTTTTTTTATTTGGTTCTATGATGATCTAGTTTAATCAATATCCTTTTATATTTAATCACATAAAAAATAATTTTTTATGGATGATAACAAGTTTGACATCAGTAACCTATTTATTTAAATCTTATTTTCATTTTTCATGTTGAGCTAATTTTCATTCATATTTTTCATTTATGTGTTTAATTTTTCCTACGAGAAATAGTTATACTCACTTATATACTAAAAACATTTGTATATGGGTTTTGACTATGAGGGTAATTAAATGTTTAATGGTGTTCATGAAGGGTAATGAGTTGTTGGAGGAAACTAGAGATTGTGTACATGGGTATTTAGAGGTGTCCACTACATGGAGTTCTCATATAGGTAATGACCTGGTATAGAGTAAATCTTCCCAATTAATCATGGTGCTTCATTATCTGTGGTTAATAGTCTCTACATTTTTCAATGTTTGATATATTTTTATGATTTATTCATAGAATATTTTCCATTTTCATTTTAATTTCATCTATATTTGGTCTATATATTAATGGGATTAAATTATTATATATATAATCATGATTATTTGAGGTTGTTAACCAGTTTATTAGATAAGGAGTAATAATTGTATGATATACCTTTATACTGTTTATCATAAGGAACTAGAAAATATGAATCATATATGTATTATAAATTAGCTTACTATCTCCCTACGTGGGGGTAAATGTGTATCTATTAGTGTCAAATACATTACATAACTAAAAAAACTCAACCTAAATAGAATACATGGTTGTATCAACATTATGAGAACAATATTACCTTACCATAGTGGTGGAGCACTCATTCTACTTTAGTTCATATATGGTTGGTAGTATCATTAACCACATATCATATCCCTGTATATTATTTATATTTTCCATGACATTTCATTGACCTTATTTTGTTGACAATTCCTTTATTTAAGACAAAATTATCATATATGATTTGATTGTTTTTTTACACCTATTCAAATCCTCATTTTCTTCTCACGAACATTCTCTCATTAATCAATTTTAAAACTATTCTTCATGGTAAGTATCTAGTTTTTCCTTTTTATTCCCATTATCAATTATAATTTACCTTCTTCCTAACATTATATTGATGCGATAAATAATACATTTTAATGATATTTATGAATTTTAGATCTTTATTTGTTTGAGTGTAAATGATTTATTTCTATGAAAATATTATTCTAGATGTTTTTTATGTTTTCATGAATTATCCAGCCATGTTATATTTTCTTATAATAATTCATATACCGATTTTTTAACATTCTTAGAGTTAATAAACTTTTTTATTAATCTAAATTAAAATATTATAAAAAATCTAATGAATAATGTTTAGTGGTAAACCTTTACCTTGTATTATTCAATCCACTTCAAAATGAGTGGTTGGATTTGTGTTAATATATTAATTAACATCCTACATATATATATATATATTCAATAAAAAGGAATTATGTTAGATTATAGGTTCCTGTGTATTTTTTGTTCTAGTAATTGATCCTAATGAAAATATATTATTGAAATCTAAATGGTCTGTGGGATATTGGAACTATTATAGATCTATTATACTTGTGTCTCATATGATTTATTCATTTGATTCACTCATTGGAACATAGTTCTCTTGGAAAAATAACAAACATCGTTCTCAACTTAAGATATTTTTTATTACTACTATTTATAGGTCTGAATTTTTTGTCGGTTTAATGGATGTACTTCTGGTGATGATACCATTAAAGAATCATGTATTCTTAATCGATGTTTGAAGATAATAAAATTGAAAAATATTTAAATTGAAGAAGTTTGTATAGATAGTTTTAATCAAACATTGGAGATATATCAACTCGACATTGTCCAAAATTAGATTAATGGGAATAGAGGTTTTGATTATGTTTGTATCCCCATTATAGTGGTTATAAACAAAACATTAATGGCTCTATATATTGTAATATTACATGAGGGGTGTGGTTTTTTCAGATCTATAATGTTGTTAATTCTAGGTTTTTCAATACAGAAGGGGAGAAAAACATTAATATTTATAAAAAAGACTCTTCATTTTATTGTATCAATATATAACATCAAAGTGTATCCCAATTTATTGTATTGTATTGGATACTTCAATCATCATTATGTTTACTTAAAATCGTAATTTTGAAGATTTTTTTTCTTATACAAGATGTATACCTCCATAATGATGGTTATAGATGAAAAAAAATATCTCACATGTGGATGGAATGAAATATTTTATCTCATTATATTTGAAAAAAATTTCAATAGATTATTGATATGGCCGTTTTTTCATCATTCCGATTCATCCCTCTTTTGTACAAGTTTTTTTATATTTTAATTCACATTGATTGTATTTTTTCATTTGTTTTGATTGTTTTATTTTTAAATTATTACAAATATATGTTTTTTAAAATGTAATGAAAAATATTATTTCATATTTTGACGGAATTTATCGTTGATTTACTTTTCAAATGATATTAATAATCTCAATTTTTCCCCATTTGACACAATTTGGTGATTTTTTAATTCAATTAAATTTTCACTCTATTGGTATTTATATGAATACTATGTGTTTTTTCAAATAGTATATGAGGATTAATTATAATAACAATGAAATGTAATGGGTGATTTGATTTATTATCTATTTTTAATGATATGAAAGATTTTTATTTGTATTTTTCATTAATATAATTTTGTGTATTGTATGATAATTGATGTTAGTAATTCTATTATTTTAATTGTTATGTTTTTGTATCATCGATGGGATTATAATATTTAAAATTATACAAGTGTGATAAAATTTTATGATTTTTTTCATGATTTTCTATATGAATTTTGTTTTTTTTTATTTACATTTATAAAGTCCATAGTCTATTTCTATAAAGCCTAAATTATTATTTTTTAAATCATATAGTTTATTTTATAAACCATTAGTTATGTTTTATATGGTTACATAAATTAATAGATGTAATTTTTTATTATTTTATTTCAATATCGAAGTGGTTTGTTTCACTTAGTTGCGTTTAGAGGTGATATTTGTGTTAACAAGTAATTTTTAAATAATTTTATATTCTTATTTTGTGTGTATTTTCTCATATACATGTATAAATGTCATTGGATTAGTAATGTAGATTAAAATAAGTCAAGGGGTGAGTGCTATGGTAGTTGAGATTACACACTCGATTAAATGCACTAATAAATTTAGTTCCATGTTTATGGTAGGTATTTTCCATTAAGGTTTTTTGAGAGTATTTTTATGGGATATTTTCAAAGTATAACATCATAAACTAGTATGTGGTTTAGCCAGAGCACATATATTATTGAATCAATCATAAATAAGGTTTTTTCCAATTATTCACATAATTTAATATAAATATATTATGTTATTATGATTTTTTGATACATAATTTTTTGTATTAGTAATTATATTGTCTATTTCAATTGTTGACATATGATTAGGTTTGTTATAAATTTCATTACATATAGTCAAAATAATGAGGTTTATTTATTTTTTCATCATTATAATATCATACTTTTCTATTATATTTTTTTTCAAATTTCGGTAAAATAAATTTTTTTTAAATGGTTAAATTTCATATTAGATTAATTTCCCGATTTATTTGAAAAAAATTATTGTTTTTAACTTAGTATATTCCCTTGAAATAATTCATTAGGAAAAAAATTAAAATGTTTTCATATGATATTTAATGAAATAAAATATTTAAATTTCTTTATGATTCATAATGTTAATTTGTTTTTGAGGGAAAATGTAATGCCCTGACCCTAGTTACTAAGAGTCAGTTCATTATTAGAAAACATTGGCATGATACAAGGAATCCTGTCCCAAAATACAGATTTTTTTAGTAGTCTTGGAAGAACTAGATACATATATAAGGTTTACATTACATCATGAGATAAAAACAAAAACAACATTTTTTCCCCTTTGAACACTAATATCCCTTATCCTATCCCTACAGGTAAACTATAAAATAATTCTTCACATCTTGGGAAAAATAAAACAACGAAACGGGTGATATCAGATTCCCATATAGGATAACAAAATAGAGGAAATATCATAAATAAGCATAAAAATTTAAGGAAATGTATAAGACTAAAACATGATCCTTTTAAACATAAAATTCAGCATAATATGGAAAATATAAATTGAATAATGTAATTTACATATTCACATGGATATTCATTGAGTCAAACAATCACATGAAAAATCAATATCTAATTTCATAATGATGGAATGAATAATTCCTGATATCATATCCACATAGTCAAGGCCTCGTGCCTAGTCCAAAAATATGATTTTTTCAATGTGTTGTGCCAAGACACTAGTTTGTCTCATTATACATACTGATGCATCAAGGAGATATAGCGGTCTCCACCCATCACTTACTAAGTCGAATGCATTTTTCATATAAATAGATGGAAACATAATATAATCATTTGTAATAAAACTAGCATCTGAAATGTAAATACGGTATCCATAAACCATTAATTGTATAAAAATAACACATCGATAGTCAAACATAACACATATCCTTCAATAAAATAATTATCATTTTTGTCATAATAAATCAACATCTAATTAGTAAAAAATCCATTAAAGGATGTTGACATATATGAAATAAAAATTATTTGAGAGAAATATCTCTTTCTACATTGATATCATTTAAAACTCATGTAATAATAAAAGAAAATGGTTATTTTGATAATATTATTACAATATTTTAATGGAATATTCAATGGTGTTATAACGGTGGAAAATAACCACACCCAACGTATATGTTAAAAAACATTCTTACATTAATTTGTCGAAAAGGTGATAAAGTACTTTCTTTAGTAAATGATAGAAATATTCCTTTCAAACCATTTTATAAATATTCAATCAAGGGTATAATTGAAATAAAACCATAGTATAGTAAATTTTCAAAAAAAAATTGAAATAAATTTTAAACAAACAAGGATTTGGAATATAAAGTGGTCCCAGTAGATACATATGTAAAAACAACCTCGGATAATAAAAAAATTGTGAAATTAACCCTAACCTTGTAATTTTCTTTGGTCGAGGGTACATTAACCTCGGGTATAATAGTGAAATAATTTTTATTAAATTATAAAAGAACTACATACATAAATATTATATCATATATGATCTTCTAATATTTCTTTGTTAATAATATTTCAGTTGTATTGTTGCTTTGGGTTTTAACTGATTTATTTTCCTTTATATTCTTTGTTACGTAAGATATGCTTGTTATCGATAAGATGTATTTGATTAATATCTAGAATTATATTATGTTGTTAAATATTATTTTTCATAATTAAATGAAAATTATTCTTGGGTGGTTTTTAAGGGGAATCAATCTCATCACGTTCGTGGAGACAGTAATTCGTACGTACACACGACACTACTTTCATTTCATTTTTTATTTTAAAAGAAATTAAACCCAAATGATAAATAGTTATATTATTGTTCCAGTATAATATAATATTTTATATATGTTATTTATGTTCACTAACCCCTTCTTTTATACGTTCCATGAATGGTATGAATGAGTCATATCACTTTGAGGGGGCGGTAGTCTGCACTTCCTCAAATGAAATTATCGTATATAGTCAACATGAAAAGAAAAATGTTATGAAATAAAAGATAATTACAGAAACTTATAGATAAAATAAATATCATATATATAATATATAATTATAGTTCCATCATAATGTCCACCATAAGTGGTGGTAATAGAATATTGAACAATCATCATTTCAGGAGGTTGTAGTTCGTCGTCCACGGAATCACTATGTTCTATAACCATTAGACTAAGGTGTGTGTAATTTTAGTTCAAATAATTATCATAAAAATCCTAGTTTATTTATGATATTGTTTTTTTTATAAAATAAATTAATAAATAGAATTTAGGGGATTGGAGAAGTAAAATAAAAGAAAAGAACTTAAAAGGAGACGTTACCTTTAAATCGGGTAACTCCCTTTGGTTTGAACCAAAATGCTTCCTTGATGATTCTTCTTCATAAGCTAAGGATTCTAGGAGGAATCGAGGGATGTAAAGAGTTACATTCAGCAGAGTTTGGATGATCCAAGGGTCTTGGGAGGTGTGAGAAATGGGTTAGATGAGGGGGATTTTTATAAGGCGAAGAATGGGCTCTTTAGGAATATTTGAAAATATAATTTTATTATATAATTATTTTCAGATTATAAAAGTCCAAATCTAATTAAGGTTGAATATAAGATGACTCATGTTCTAAATAAAATAATCCAATAATTATTTGAGTGGATTTTTAAATTTTTTTAATTTTTATAATATCATTTATTAAAAAAAATTATTAATGTGTTCAACACTGAATCATTATTATGTCATAAATAATTTTATTTATTTGATGTCTAAAAATTATAAACAAAATACCATGATGTTGGAAATAATTTTATCTTTCAATTTAATATTTATAGTCTAAGAGATAACTTATATAACCCCGTATAATTTTTTTTACTAAAAGATATATGTTTATGTCATTTTTGTCTTTACTTAAAAATAATTCATATAAAGTGTCATTATCCCTCCCATGTGGATTCATGGGGTCCAAAATTAGACCCAACGATGACCATGTTCAGACATGTATCAGTCATTAGGGTCAGGACACGTGTTAGGGTAATTAAATATTATAATAATATTATTGTTTACCCTGATTTCATGAATTTACCCCTTTAACCATGGTAAATAAAATATTTACCGAAATAATTATTCATAATCAATATAAATAAAAGATACCTATTTACATATCTTGAATCTCTTGATTCCAAATATAGAATCCATTTTTCCAAATAAAAAACACAGAAGTGGTAGAAAATAATTTAATATTAATTCTCGTTTTCAAAACAAAAAATGTGTTTTTAAGAAATAATTATTATCAAATGATTACACTTGTTTATGATCAGTTTAAATGTGAAATTATATCAAATGACCTAAATTATATTATATGATTACAAGATAATCAAATGACATTTAAAAACCATTAAAATTTATAATTATATGCTATTAATTATTTCGATAAAAAGAATTTAATTAAAATTTAGTATTTTTCCTTATTCATCAAAAATTAAATGTTTTCAGAAGAGTAAAAAAATTTAACCCTTAGCTAATTTTGATATTATGAAATCAAAAATGAAGCCCATTTTGAAAAACAATTAAAATTTCAAAAAATGGGTATTACATTTCATAATGACTAGATTAGTTGGGTGTGTCGTTTTATAACTCCATGTTGCCTCATTAAAATATTTTATTTCTTGAAATTTCTACAATACTAATGTACAATAATATTCAGGTGGTACTTCATTATAAGTTTATCGGGTTCCCATGCTGCCTGTTCCATCATATTGTTTCTCCAAAGAACGTTCACCAGATGTGTCATTCAGTTTATAAACACATGTTCTCTGGTTTCAAGAATACTGATAGGCTCTTTACAATAAGACACATTAGGTTCAAGTTCTATTTCTTCATAGGTTAGTACACACATTGGTTCAGGCATGTATTTACTTAACAGTGATATGTGGCACACATCATTAAATTTGGAAATACTTGGCGGGATTTCTAAAAAATAATCTATAACTCCATTTCGTTTTAGAATTTTGAATGTTCTGATATAGCTGGGACACATTTTACCCTTCTTAACAAAATTTATAACACCCTTCTATTGAGATACCTTCATGAAAACATGATCTCTTACTTGAAATTCCAAATCATTCCTTCAGATATCAGCATAGAATGTTTTTTACTTTGAGCTACATTGATGTGGGTTTGGATAACCTTCACCTTTTCCACTATTTCCTTAACATGTTTTGGTCCAATGAGTTTTCTATCACCAACATCATCCCAAAAAGTTGGTATGTGACATCTCTTTCAATATAACGCTTTGTATGGTGCCATCTGAATACTTGAATGGAAGCTATTGTTATAGTAAAATTCTACAAAAGTTAAATAATGATCCCACATACCTTTAAAATCAGCTGATCAAGATCTCATCATGTCTTCTAAGGATTGAATAGTTTGTTCTGATTGTACATCTATTTGAGGGTGGTAGGAAGCGCTCAAATGGAGTTCAGTATCCAAGGACTTCTGAATACTTTTCCAGAATCTGATGTTAAACAGGGATCACAATCTGATACAGTCAAAAAGGGTACTACATGAAATCAAACAACTTCATTAATATATAGTCTTGATAAATGTTCAATTGGAAAATTATCTACTATAGAAAGAAAATGTGATGAATTGGTAAAATGACCAACAATGACCCCTATTGCATCATTCCTTCTAGGTGTCTTTGGTATTATAATGACAAATTACATTGTAATATCATCCCATTTCCACTCAGGTATGGAAATAGGTTGCATGGGTCTTCTAGGATGTCGTCTTCCATCATTCACCTATTGACAAACCATACATCTTGACACATAATCAGTAATCTTCCTCTTCATGTTGTCCATATACAAATGTTCCTTCCAATATCTATACATCTTAGTGATACTTTGTCTGGTATGTCAGGAACACAATGTATCTTCCCATATTTAAAAATTCCATCTTCATATATGAAGTCAATCAATCTCCCATCATTCACAGCTTTAATTTTATTTTGAAACACTTCATCATCAGTACGTGAACTCTTTATCCTTTCTAGAAATGATGGTTTTCAGCCATTTGAGAATGTATTGATGTTTCACTTTCCATGGCTATTCCCATATCAATCTAAACTAGATCCATGAAAATTAGATCCCTTTTAACTATCATTTTGTTAAAAAAATACATAATCCTTTCTACTCAAACCATTTTCCACCTTATTTTCCTTCCAGGGGTGGTATTGTGTAGTGTAACCATAATCCTTGAGTAGTTAGAGTCGTCTCCTTTGCCTCATGTTGAGTTTTTATTATGACAAAATATAATTCAAACTCTTTTGATCAATAAATAGCTCAAATTTTTTACCATAGATATAGTGTCTCCATATCATCAACGAAAATATTACAACTGCTAACTCAAGATTATGAGTGGGATAGTTTTCTTCATTAATTTTTAGATATCTTGATTAATATTCAATAACACTATCATTTTGTATAAGGACAGAACCAATTCCTCTCTTTGATGCATCACTATAAATAACAAACACATCATTCCCCACTAATAGAGTCAAGATACGATCATTGAATAATATTCTCTTCATTTATGTAAAATATTCATCACAAACTTTTTTACAAAAAAAATTAACACCTTTACGTGTGATCTTGGTTAATGGGTTTGCCAATCAGAAAAAATTCTAGACGAAATACTGATAATAACCTGTTAAACCAATAAAACTGTGTACCTCAGTTATACTCGGTAGTGCTGTCCATTCATGTATTTCTCTTGTATTTGAAGGATCAACTGAGAATTCATCCATTGATATAATATGGCCATGAAAAGAAATTTCTTTAAGACAAAATTCACACTTTCTAAAATTCTCATATAATTTATTTCTTCTGAGGGTTTTTTAGAATAGTGAGAAAGTGATTTTCATGATCTTTATTTCTTTTTGAGTATACCATAATGTCATCAATAAATACTTCTACAAAGACATCATGATATTCCTAGAAAATGCCATTCATTAGATCCATGAAAACAATGGGTGCATTAGTCAGTCCAAAAGGTATTATTGTAAACTCCTAATACCCGTACTTGGTTCTAAATGATGTTTTTGGAATGTCTTCCTTATTCAGAAAAAACTGATGATATCCAAATCGAAGGTCGATATTTGAAAAATATAGATCTCCATGAAGTTTGTTTAATAATTCATCAATGCGCGGTATAGGATACTTGTTCTTTATTATTATAGCATTGATATCCCTATATTCAATGCACAACCTCATAGATCAATTTTTCTTCTTAACAAAAAGAACAAGGGCTCCCCCTGGAGAAACACTAGGGAGAATAAATCATTTATTACTCAATTATTATAGTTATTTATTTATTTCAACTAATTCCACTGTGGCCATTTTACAAAGGGTGTTTGATATGGTCCCTGAACCAGGAATTAAATCAGTGCAAAACTCAATTTCTCATTCTAGAGGATGTCCAGGTAAATCCAGTGGAAACACATCAACATATTCATAGAAAATAGGTACATCCTCTATTTGAACATTTCTTCCTTCGCCATATTTATTTTTATCTATTACTCCCCAATAATTGAATTTATTAGAGCTATTGGGGGTGGATCTAGATAAGAATTAGGTAGTGAAATTTCTGCTCTTAAGATAAGATACTCCTTATCATCATCAAAAATTGTAGCCTTATTCTTGTTTCATTAAATTTTCACATCATGGTATGAAATCCCATCCATTCTAAAGATTCTATCAAATTAAATCATGGTTATGATGATGAGATCAGTAGATAAAGAATAGTTATAGGCCCTAATATGAAATGATTCACAAAACATTATTGCAATGATAAATACCTTAAGAGTTTTAACTAACAAATCCCATGGAAAATCAAATTGAAAATATCTAATTTTCATAATAAACTAGTTAGATATGAATCAAAGTGATGATCCAAAATTAAATAAATCTTTTTCTGAACTATATGATTCCAATAAATTACCCACCACTAACTAATTCGGAGCAACAACCTTAGCAATAATGATCTCATAAGATTGGCCTTTCTCCCTTAGACATTTCTGAGGTAATTTTTCTTGGCGCTTAGGATATTTGTTTGAATAATGCCCATTTTCTCTGCAATTTTTTCACTCAACATTGAAAGCCTCTTTCGTTCCCATGCAGTCACAATCTTGGTGGCCTTTTTCACCACACTTTAAATAGACTCACATTCCCTTCAACTAAGTACCATGTTGTTTCTTCCTACATTTACCGTATAATATATATTCAACCTTTCCCTTCATCCCCTTATTTCCATTCTCAGGGTTTCCAACATATCTCTTTTTCTCATTCTTTTCTTTAATGTTGTAAGACATAGGGAATTCCTTTTCTGTCTGGACAGCACATGAGACAATATATTCATATGACTAAATGGATTGTGAGACTAATACTTGACCGAGAAATTGGTTTAACCCATTCATGAATCAATCAATATTACTCTTTGGGTTACTTATATAATCTATATAATTCCTTTCTAACCTTGTAATGTTAGCCTCATACTTTGTTACATTCTCATTCTCCTTTTGCCTCAAACTCAGAAATTATCTTTCCATATGCGCTTGATGGTCATGATGAATGTATATCTCCTAATAAAATCTCTTTAAACTCCCTCCATTCTATATTTGATATTTTTTCATCCTCCTTTGTGTTTTAAATTAATTACCACCATTGATCTTCATCTCCCATTATGTGATAATCTACCAAGAAAACATTTTCTCATTCACTACACCCCAAAGCATGAAAACTTTTCTCTAATGAAACCCATCCATTTCCCTGTTTTAAATCCATTTGTTGTCCCATTGATTGTTGGTGGTTGTTTCTTCATGAATCAGTCTAGCATCGATCCTCCGCATTGTGGATTAAGGTGCTCTATATGGGTAAGGTAATTATTCATAACCATAGTATGTTTTTCCAATATAGTGATAAGCTGATCAGCACCAGTTGCATCTCCAGCTCTACTATAATTATGTTATGTAGAAGGGAAATCCCTACATAGATTATGTGTGTTGATACGGTTCTCATTCCTTCCACTATGCGTCATTTCTAAACAATGGCATACACTACATTTCTTATGAATCGAAATTCATAATTATAAACTTGTGAAACACTTAACATAAATTGAATGTTTTATTGATATGATCCATAATAAAAATAAAAAATTCATTAAGGAGGTATATACTCATAAATCTATCATAATGGATGGTAAACAAAATTTGGATTATACTAAGAATATCCCCAGCTGAGTCGTAACCAAGAGTGCAACAAGGCCCATTTTCATGTACTAAGATACCTCAGGTCAAGCCTGAAACTCTTTATCATAGTTTTCAATCTCACTTACATCTATTCCATATCTTCCTCTACCTTCTTGTATCCAGACTGGGATGTATTTCTTGGAAAAAAGACAAAATATTTACATTACCAAAATTATAACAATTTCTTCTATACTACTCCTCAAAGTCTATCAAGGGTAATGTGTTCTAATCAGATTTTGTCTAAATCTAGTTTCCAAGGATTGTACTAAAATTCATCTAATACGAATTGTAATACCCTGACAATAATTACCAAGAGTCACTGCATGTTTACATAACATTGGAAATATATAAGTAATCATGTCGCGAAAGACCGATTAGTTTAGTAGAATTGGAATTACTAGATACATACATAAGTTTTACATTACCCCATGATGTAAAAACGACAAAAAAATTGTGTCCCCTATGAACACACTTATATCCCTTATATTATCCCTATATTTAAACCAAAAAATACTCTCCACATCCTAGGAAAAATAAAACATAGAAAAGAGTGAGTTCAGATGCTCAATAAGGATAACAATATAGCAGAAACTTCATAAATAAGAATAAACATTAAAGGAAATTTATAAGACTAAAACAGGAGCCTTTAAAACATATAATTCATCCTAATATGGAAAATATAAATCGTATAATGTTATATAATTATTCACATGGATATTATACTAGTATAATATACACATGCAATGTCAATAGCCAATTTCATAATGATGAAATACGTAATGTCGAACAGCATAACCACATAGTCAAAGCCTCGTGCGAAGACTACAAATAAGATTTTGTCAATGCCTAGTGTCAAGTCACTAGTTTGTCTCATCAGACCTACAGATTCCTCGAGGAGTAGTAGCATGCTCCATCTGTCACTTACTAAGTCCAATTAATTTCTCATATAAAAATTTTGAACATAACATAAACATTCATATTAAAAATAGCATATGAAACATTAATAAATTAACCATAAATCATGAATGGTATAAAAATAAGACATCCATAGTAAAAAAAATATCACAAAACCATCAATAAAATATGGAATATTTGTATCTTAATAAATCAACTTCAAACATTTATAAAATCCATTAATGGATTTTGACATAGATGAAATCAAAATTACATCAGAGGAAAATATATTTCTATTTTGAAATCATTTAAAATAAATTTAACTGTAAAAGAAAAAATTTCTTTTGAAAATATTCATATAATATTGCAAGGGATGCTTCAAATGTGTTATAACGGCGGAGAATAACCGCACACACCGTATAGGTTAAAAAACATTCTTACCTTACTTTTTCGAAAAGGTCATAAAGTACATTGTTTGGAAAACGATGGAATGATTCCTTTCAAACCATTTCATAAAATATAAAAAAAGGTCATAAATTAATTTAACCCATAGTATAGTAAATAGTAAAAAGGATTTGAAATTAATTTTTATGAATCACAGATGTGGATGATAAAGAGGTCCTTGTAGTTACTTACACAAAACAACCTTGGATAATAAAGAGATTTTAAAATTAACTCTTACCTTGTAATCTTCTATGTTCGAGATTATGATAACCTCATATATATTAATTAAATCATTGTTATTAAATTATTAAAGAACAACATGCATAAATATTATATCATATATATAACGACCCATACTTTACATACATTGTTAATACATCAAAATTGAAGCACACTTATTACAACATAAGACAAAACCACAAAGGACTGTATAGGTATAGTGTCTTTAGAAACTGGGAAACATAAACAACTGGTTCATAATTCTTCTACAGTGTCTCCCATTTATTTCATCATATCTAGGGTCCCTTTTAGCATATTCTACTTAATATCCATCTTCCTGACCTGGGGAAAAGAAAACATAAAAGGGTGAGCTCAATTGCTCAGCAAGGGCAAATAAAGGAAATAAAAATCATATCATATCTTTTTGAAAATCATAACCTGCAAAAGAGATCATAATATCTTAACATGGAATAAATCATAGAAGTGAAAATGAGATCCCCATAATCATAACATAAAACTTGAAACCTTGTGGCATGTACACATAATCCTGGAAAATCATTTCTTGTTAGTCATGACTCATTGCCAAGACTATCTTAGCGGACAAAGTCCATTTCTGAATCGAGTTCACTCCTCGTTTCATTCCTGTATCACTGAACAAAAATAACCTTCCATTCCAGACATGTCTATCTCATGATATATAAAATATTTACCCAATGCATTGGAGGGAGATATAGGTCCCACCCATCTTATAATGAATCCTTTCTTATGTGTGCCACATAATCATAAATCATATATCATCGCATAACACATGTAACAAAAATGGGATTCTTGAAACATCATGACATCATAAAACAAACCATATAAGGTAAATGACTTCATAAAAATAATTCCCTCACAACATAATCAAATCAATGTAATAATAGGGATAAAAACAGAACTCTATATTATCTTAGATGGAAAATAATTTTGATAAAACATTTGAACTCCATTCTTGAGGAAAATATCCTTTCTACTTCAAAAACACTTTTCCTTTCTTAAAATGTCATAAAATTCTGAAATAAAAGAATTTGATTAAAAATAAACCTGAAAACTAGTAAAGGAAGCTTCTTGGAAATAATGTTTTAAAAATCCATTCATTCCGTATAAGTTAAAAAAACATTCTTCGTACTTTTTTCGGAAAAGTCAAAAAGTACCTCATACAAAAAAAACGACAAAAGATTCCTTTCATATTCTTTAATAAAAACTCACCGAAGGGTAAAATTGGATTTAAACTATTGTAAGTGGATGGAAACAATATTACATATTGAGGGAACATGGATGTGGATGATAAAATACACCCCAGTAAATGCCAAAGTAAAAACAATCTCGGATAAAAATGAGATTGTGATATTTTCCCTTACCTTAGGTCCGATTTGCTTTGTACGTGTCTGAAGCTCCTGTATAATGGTTTAAATAATGTTATTGACTTATTCCAGAATCATACATATTGATATGATATCATATATGGTCATATTCTTAGCTTCTTGTCAGTAATATTTCATTGTTACTTGTTACTCGGGTCTTTATTGCCTTTTGTTCTTATGCGTGTTTTTTCGAATAAATTCTTATTCTTCTTTTAAGGTTATAGATACATTATATCCAGAATGGTATTAGTGTAACATATATAATATTTATTCATTCAATTCATTTATATAATTACTATGTAATGATGATCATGTAGAACGAGTCGCATCACATCGTGGAGACGGTATTCCATACGTACGCACGAGTGATGATATCATTCCTATGATCGTGGAATTGTGTTGGAGTATATATATATTATTTCAGTATCAATATTACTTTATAATAATCATAAATAGTTACTAATTACACCATTATACCCATCCTTGTAAGGTGATGGTGGAAAATAGATTACACAACGGCGTGGAGACGGTATTCCGTACGTACGCACGTGCGGTGATTTCATTTTTCCGTAGGATGGATAGAAGGTGAATTAGGGTTGTTTAATATTTATAATAACATATCATTATGTAAGTAATACTTATGTTATTACTTTATCATGAAAAAACTAAAGAAGAAGAAGTTGAAGAAGAATGAAATTGAAAAGAACGGTAATGGATATTACCTCTTCTTTGGAACGCTTCTTTGAATCCTCCACTTAGGGAACTAAGATTGGTCTTTGAAGAAGACCAGTACCTCTAGGATTATTCTAGGGAAGTGTAGAGGAAAAAATGGCAGGGGTTGGCCGAGCTTGAGTGCTCAAATTGGTTTGAGGAGGTGGGGGAGGAGGTGCCCTTTTATAAGGGAGGGGAGGGGCACCTTAGGAATATCTCAAAATATTATTTTATATTAAAGTCAAAATAGGTTTATAATGGTTAAAAATGGACTTATATCGAATCTAATGTGGGGAAGGGTCGAAATCCTATCAACCAATAGGATTTAGTCAAGTTTAGGGTATTATTTTAACCTTACCAATTAGATTTTACTCTAAGTTAAATAATTTAACTTTTACCGTGTCTTTTTGTTTTCTTTCTATATATCTTTAATACACTTACTATAACATGCAAAACGAACCCCAAATTATTTATTATTAATATATATATCCTTATCTAAGTCATTTGTCTGAACCTTATATTTTTAGGAATAAAATAACAATTAATAATATAATATTTGATTTAAAAACTATTTTGTGTCAATTTTGACACTATTTGATATATGATTTTTTTGAAAGTCATAACAGAATTATATGTTCGAACCAAGTTTATTAAATCAACACTAATATATCATAGTAACCTATAAAATTAGTGGAATTCATAAAAGGTCTCAAATTAAATTTATTTTGGTGTTTATAACATCAATTATGTCAATATTTCATAAATAAGATAATTACTGCATCATAATTGTGTCATAAATAAAATAAATTATTCAATTTATAAAAATTATAAATAAAGTACCATTATGTAGTAAATCTTTTTATATTTCTAATGAATATATATAGTCGAATTTATCTTATGTATAACCCCATATTAAAAATGATTTACTTAATAAACATTGATTTTAACTATTTAAACCCTTCTTTAAATAAATTAATAATAAATGTCCTCATCTAACCCAAGTGGGCCTAAATGGTCATATTTAATTCATAAGGTTGTTTTTGGTCGAATTACACTTATCCAATAGAATTAGAACATGTGTTAGGGTAATAGTAATATCATATTTACCCCTATTTACTATTTACCGCGGTAAAAAAATTAAAAAGTTACTATTCACTAAAAAATTATTTTTATCTCATTAAGCCACATTTTACTTACTAATATCAACCGTGTCTGTCGGATTTTCGAAATTCCATTCACAGAAGTGGTAAAATTAAGTTTTATGCAAAATTCAGTTTTTAACCTACCACTTAGTGGTTTCACTATTCATCAAAAATTGAAAATTTTCAGAAAAATACCAAAATTTCACCCTAGGCTAATTTCATTATTCTGAATCCAAAAATGAATTCCATTTGGAAAATAAAATTTATAAAATTTCAAAAAGTGGTTATTACTATTCATAACGGCTAGTTTTAATAATATTTTAATAGCATATCGTTGTTTAGTGAAACTCGGTATTGCGTACGACGCAAGCAATCGAGGAAGGTCGTGATTGCGTGTAAAGTAAGCCAAGCTAGTATGTAGTGAAAGATTCCTTTGATGATATATAAAACCAAAATATTACTCATAAAAATCTCAGGTGTTACAATCTACCCCCCTTAAAAAGAATTTCTCCCTCGAAATTCGTCACTTTGTAACAAATAGATGAGGATACTTCTCCCTCATCATATCCTCAAGCTCCCATGTAGCTTCTTCAAGTTGGTGGTTCCTCCATAAAACTTTCACCAATTGAGTGGTCTTGTTTCGTAGGACTTTTTCGCTACGATCAAGAATCTCTATCGGTTGTTCCTCATAAGAGAGATCTTTCTCCAGCGGTACAACTTATGAGCTGAGTACATGTGAAGGATCAGGTATGTACTTTTCAGGAGAGATACATGGAACACATAGTGAAATTGAGAGAGATTCGGTGGAAGCGCCAATCGGTAAGCTACCTTTCCAACACGATCCAGTATTTCGAAAGCACCGATATATCTAGGGCTCAACTTCCCCTTCTTTCCAAATCTCATAACCCTATTCCAAGGAGATATTCGTAAGAACACTTTATCACCCACATCAAACTCTAGGTCTTTTCTTCGGTTGTCGGCATAACTTTTCTGTCGACTCTGAGCTGCTCTTATGTGTTGTTGAATAGATCTGACCTTTTCTGCCATTTCATCAATGAGATCAGGTCCTAATAGATTTCTTTCCCCAACATCATCTCAGCAAGTTGGAGTCCTACATTTATTTCCATAGAGAGCTTCATAAGGATCCATCTGAATACTGGAGTGAAAGCTATTATTATAAGAAAATTCCACCAAATGTAGATGTTGATCCTAACCTCCTTTGGAATCCATAGAGCATGCTCTCAACATATCTTCTAGGGTTTGAATTGTTCTCTCAGACTGATCGTCTGTCTGGGGATGATAAGAAGTGCTGAAACTCAACTCTGTATCCAGAGTATGCTGAAGACTTCGCCAGAACTTCGAGGTAAATCTCGGATCCCGATCAGATATAATAGAAAGTGGAACTCCATGCAATCTTACCACTTCTTTTACATATATCCTGGCAAGCTGATCTAGAGAGAAATCCTCTCTAATAGCAATGAAGTGTGCAGACATTGTAAGATGATCAACTATGACCCAGATAGCATTATTGCCATTGGATGTTTTAGGAAGTCCTGTGACAAAGTCCATAGTGATGTTTTCCCATTTCCATTCGAGTATGGGTAATGGTTGTAACAACCCCTTAGACTTCTGTCTCTCAGCTTTAACTTGTTGAAAAACCAAGCATCGAGAGACATATTCAGCAACATCTCTATTCATTCCATCCCACCAGAAGTACTCTTTCAGGTCCCTACACATCTTCGTGCTTCCAGGATGAACAGAGAATGAAGAACTATGAGCCTCATCCAGCAGCTCCTTCTTTAATTCGAGGATGGGAGGAACACAAACCCGATTCGTGAACATTATTATCCCATCACAATCAAGGTTGAATTCAGGAACATTTCTCACCTTCTTTTGTAACTCTACATCTTCTTTCTGTGCCTCTTTAATCTTCACATGTATAGATGGTTGAACATTCATTTGAGAAAGATAATATTTTTCTCCTTCCATTATAATTCCAAGATCCATCCTTTGTAAATCCATAAATATTGGATCTTTTGTGATCCTCGTCATGGATAAACTAGCATGTTCCTGTCGACTTAATGCATCTGCCACCTTGTTTTCTTTCCCAGGGTGGTAATGGATTGAGCAGTCATAATCCTTAATCAGCTCCAACCATATTCTTTGATGCATATTCAACTCCTTTTGTCTAAAAATATACTTTAAACTTTTATGATCAATATAAATATCACACCTTTCACCATAAAGGTAATGCCTCCAAATATTTAATGAAAATATTACCGCAGCCAACTCCAAATCATGTGTTGGGTAATTTTTCTCATGGATTTTCAACTGTCGTGAGGCAGAAGCTATCACCATGTCATTCTGCATAAGAACACACCCCAATCCCTTCTTGGATGCATCACTTTAGATCACAAACCTTTCTCCACTACAAGGCAGTGGGAGCACAGGTGCACTGGATAACCTTCTTTTTTTCTCCTTGAAATTATATTCACATTCCTCTGTCCAAACAAACTTAACTCCTTTCCGAGTCAACTTGGTGAGTGGATTAGATAATCGTGAAAAATCTTTTACAAAATGTCAATAATATCCAGCCAAACCAAGAAAACATCGGATCTCAGTTACTGTTGTTAGTCTTGACCATCTTTCGATAACCTCTGTTTTTGCTGGATCCACAGATATCCCCTCTTTTGAGATTATGTGACCCAAAAATGCAACTTTTCAAAGCCAAAATTCACACATGGTAAATTTGGCATAAAGCTTCTCCTTTCTCAGGGTCTTCAATATAATTCTCAAGTGATCTTCATGCTGTTCCTTGCTCTTTGAATAGACAAGAATATTTTCTATAAAGACTACCAAAAATTGATCAAGATAGTCTCTAAAGACTCTATTAATTAGATCCATGAAGATAGCAGGGGAATTAGTAAGACCAAATGGCATCACTATAAATTCATAGTGTCCATACCTTGTACGGAAAGCCGTCTTTGGTATATCCTCCCTTTTGACCCTTAATTGATGATACCCTGAACGAAGATCAATCTTGGAAAAGTATTGAGATCCACGTAGTTGGTCAAATAAGTCATCAATGTGTGGGAGAGGATATTTGTTCTTGATAGTGATCTTGTTAAGTTCTCGATAATCAATGCAGAGTCTCATTGATTCATCTTTCTTCTTAACAAATAGAACAGGTGCTCCCCAAGGTGACGCACTAGGGCGTATGAATCCCTTATCAAGATTCTCTTGGAGTTGATTCTTCAATTCCTGCAACTCAATTGGGGCCATTCTATAAGGTGTCTTTGAAATAGGCAAAGCACCCGGTATGAGTTCTATTGAAAACTCAACTTCACGATTTGGTGGAAGACCCGGTAATTCCGCCGGAAAGACATCATCAAACTCCCGTACGATGGGAATATTCTTAATCATAAGTTTCTCACCAACCATTTGAGATAAATAACCTTCATTTAGTGGAATCATGACCCATAAGATGGAAGGAATTTCCACTGGAAGGTTTTATTCATCCTTGCATCGATAGACGATCGTAGATTGATCTGGAATATGAAATGTGACTTCCCTTCTTTCGCAATTGATTTGAGCTCCATGTAGAGAAAGCCAATCCATGCCAAGAATCACATCAAATTCTACTAAAGGAAGGATCACAAGATTTTCAGGAAGCACTTTACCACAAACTTCGATTGGAGAAGAATTATAAACTTTTGATGCGACTGTTGTGCCATTAGGTGTTGTCACAGCTAACTCAACATCTAATTGTTGAGGTAATACAGTGATACCCTTAGAAAATTATTTATAAATAAAAGAGTGGGTGGATCCAGAATCAAATAAAACATTTTCTACATTAGAGTGGATGGTAAGTTTACCTTTCACCACTTCATTATCGTACTCCACATCGCTGATAGAAATTGCATGTGACTTTCCTTTGTCTTTAGCCTTAAGGATTTGTTGACGTCGACCATCATCATCAAACCTTGGATTTGGGCATTGATTGAAATAATTCCCCATCTCCATGCACATGAAACATTGAAGTGTAGTAGGTTCATTATGTGTATCCCTTCATTTGTTTGCATCATTAGACATCTTCTTCTCATTATCGCGGCATTCAAATGCCTGATGACCTTCCTTTCCACATTTGAAACATTTACTTGTCCCTTTAAGACAACTCCCTCCATGTTTCTTTCCACACTTTGAGAATAAGGGAAAGCTCATCTTCTTTTCAGTGTGCTCTTTATATTTTCCTTTGAATTCCATATTCCTCTTCTTATCAAACCCATGTGACTGATGGGTTACTCCAATATCCCTCTCGACTTTGAGAGCACATCGAATGATTTCCTCGTAGCTATTGAAGTCCCTTATGGCTAACGCCCTTCGAAGACTTGGTTTTAAGCCACTAAAGAATCGATCGATCTTACTCTCAGGTTGGATAATAATACCAGAAGCGTACCTTACATGTCTTGTAAAATTTGCTTCATAGGTACCAGCAGATTCATCATCCCTTTGCTTCAGTTCAAGAAACTCTTTCTCCATCTTTGTTCGGAGAATACGAGGGAAGTACTTATTGAAAAATAAGTTCTTTAACTCGTCCCATTCCATAGACTCAATTTCATCTCTTTTCCTCGTATTCTTAATAAGATTCCACCATTGATCAACATCTCCTTCAAAACGATACACAGCTAGGATGACTTTATCATGTTCAGAACATTGAAGAACTGAAAATATCTTTTCAGTAGTACTAATCCATTGTTCAGAAACTAATGGATCAGTAGACCCACTGAAAGAAGGTGGACGCTGCCTCATGAAGGATTCAACAGAATGTTGCTCCTTTCTTTGATCGTTTAGAAGTCCTGCATGATTCAGAGCATGAGAAAGTTGTGTGAGCATGGCTACAAGATTTTGCATTCCAGCTCCCATGTCGTTTGGTTGCTCAGGGGGACAATCATTGCATTACCCATCGCATTCTGCATTAACACGATTCCTTCGGGTTCTATCCATTGACTAAAACCAAGAAGAATCGTGTGAGCAACACTAATTATAATAGGAAAACCACATAATCAAGGACAAAATTTCACACTTAATGTCTTATCCTAGGGTATTCATTGCCATTTATAAGACACTAAGATTGTGTTCTATGCTTAGACTTATCCTTAGGGTTCTTACTAAGACATTCACATCCTAGATTCCAAAGGTTGACTATACCTTTCCTCTGATACCAACTATAACGACCCATAATTCACATACATTGTTAATACTTCAAAATTGAAGCACACTTATTACAACATATGACAAAACCACAAAGGACCGTATTGGTATAGTGACTTTAGAAACTGGGAAACATAAACAACTGGTTCATAATTCTTCTATAGTGTCTCCCATTTATTTCATCATATCTAGGGTCCCTTTTAGCATATTCTACTTAATATCCATCTTCCTGACCTGGGGAAATGAAAACATAAAAGGGTGAGCTCAATTGCTTAGCAAGGGCAAATAAAGGAAATAAAAATCATATCATATCTTTTTGAAAATCATAACCTGCAAAAGAGATCATAATATCTTAACATGGAATAAATCATAGAAGTGAAAATGAGATCCCCATAATCAAAACATAAAATTTGAAATCTTGTGGCATGTACACATAATCATGGAAAATCATTTCTTGTTAGTCATGACTCATTGCCAAGACTATCTTAGCGGACAAAGTCCATTTCGGAACCGAGTTCACTCCACATTTCAGTCCTGTATCACTGAACCGAAATAACCTTCCGTTCTAGCCATGTCTATATCATGAGATATAAAATCTTTACCCAATGCATTGGAGGGTGATATAGGTCCCACCCATCTAATAATGAATCCTTTCTTATGTGTGCCACATAATCATAAATCATACATCATCGCATAACACATGTAACAAAAATGGGATTCTTGAAACATCATGACATCACAAAACCAACCATATAAGGTAAATGACTTCATAAAAATAATTCCCTCACAACATAATCAAATCAATGTAATAATAGGGGTAAAAACAGAACTCTATATTATCTTAGATGGAAAATAATTTTGATAAAACATTTGAACTCCATTCTTGATGAAAATATCCTTTCTACTTCAAAAACAATTTTCCTTTATTAAAATGTCATAAAATTCTAAACTAAAAGAAGTTGATTAAAAATAAACTTGAATACTTATAAAGGGAGATTCTTGGAAATAATGTTTTAAAAATCCATTCATGCCGTATAAGTTAAGAAAAACATTCATCATACTTTTGTCGGAAAAATCAAAAAGTACCTCGTACAAAAAAAACGACAAAATATTCCTTTAGTATTATTTAATAAAAACTCACCAAATGGTAAAATTGGTTTTAAACTATTGTAAGTGGATGGAAAAAATATTACATATTGAGGGAACATGGATGTGGATGATAAAATACACCCCAGTAAATGCCAAAGTAATAACAATCTCGGATAAAAATGAGATTGTGATATTTTCTCTTACCTTAGGTCCGATTTGCTTTGTACGTGTCCAAAGCTCCTGTATAATGGTTTAAATAATGTTATTTACTTATTCCAGAATCATACATATTGATCTAATATCATATATGGTCATATTCTTAGCTTCTTGTTTGTAATATTTCATTGTTACTTGTTACTCGGGTCTTTATTGCCATTTGTTCTTATGCGTGTTTTGCCGAATAAATTCATATTATTATTTTAAGGTTATAGATACCTTATATCCAGAATTTTATTAGTGTAACATATATCATATTTATTCATTCAATTCATTTATATAATTACTATGTAATGATGATCATGTAGAACGAGTCGCATCACATCGTGGAGACGGTATTCCGTACGTATGCACGAGTGATGATATCGTTCCTATGATGGTGGAATTGTATTGGAGTATATATATATTATTTCAGTATCAATATTACTTTATAATAATCATAAATAGTTACTCATTACACCATTATACCCATCCTTGTAAGGTGATGGTGGAAAATAGATTACACCACGGCGTGGAGACGGTATTCCGTACGTACGCACGCGCGGTGATTTCATTTTTCCGTACGATGGATAGAAGGTGAATTAGGGTTGTTTAATATTTATAATAACATATAAGTATGTAAGTAAAACTGATGTTTTTACTTTATCATGAAACAACTAAAGAAGAAGAAGTTGAAGAAGAATGAAATTGAAAAGATCGGTAATGGATATTACCTCTTCTTTGGAACGCTTCTTTGAATCCTCCACTTAGGGAACTAAGATTGGTCTTTGAAGAAGACCAGGACATCTAGGATTATTCTAGGGAAGTGGAGAGGAAAAAATGGCAGGGTTTGGCCGAGCATGAGTGCTCAAATTGGTGTGAGGAGGAGGGGGAGGAGGTTCCCTTTTATAAGGGAGGAGAGGGGCACCTTAGGAATATCTCAAAATATTATTTTATATTAAAGTCAAAATCGGTTTATAATGGTTCAAAAGGGTCTTATTTAGAAGATAAAGTGGGGAAGGGTCGAAATCCTATCAACCAATAGGATTTAGACAAGTTTAGAGTATTATTTTAACCTTATCAATTAGATTTAACTCTAAGTTAAATAATTTAACTTTTACCGTGTCTTTTTGTTTTCTTTTACTATATGGTTAATACACTTACTATAACATGCCAAACGAACCCCAAATTATTTATTATTAATATATATATCCTTATATAAGTCCTTTTGCCAGACATTAGATTTTTAGGAATAAAATAACAATTAATAATATAATATTTGATTTAAAAACTATTTTGTGTCAATTTTGACACTATTTGATATATGATTTTTTTGAAAGTCATAACAGAATTATATGTTCGAACCAAGCTTCTTAAATCAACAATAATATATCATAGTAACCTAGAAAATTAGTTTAATTCATAAAAAGTCCCAAATTACATTTATTTTGGTGTTTATAACATCAATTATGTCAATATTTCATAAATAAGATAATTACTGCATCATAATTGTGTCATAAATAAAATAAATTATTTAATGTATAAAAATTATAAATAAAGTACCATTATGTAGGAAATATTTTTATCTTTCTAATGAATATTTATAGTCGAATTTATCTTATGTATAACCCCATACTAAAAATGATTTACTTATTAAACTTTGATTTTAACTATTTTAACCCTTCTTTAAATAAATTAATAATAAATGTCCTAATCTAACCCATGTGGGCCTAAATGGTCATATTTAATTCATAAGGTTGTTTTTGGTCGAATTACACTTATCCAATAGAATTAGGACATGCGTTAGGGTAATAGTAATATCATATTTACCCCTATTTACTATTAATCGCGGTAAAAAAAGTAAAAAGTTACTATTCACTAAAAAATTATTTTTATCTCATTAAACCACATTTTTCTTACTGATATCAACCGTGTCTATCGGATTTTTGAAATTCCATTCACAGAAGCGGTAAAATTAAGTTTTATTCAAAATTCAGTTTTTAACCTACCACTTAGTGGTTTCACAATAATCAAAAATTGAATGTTTTCAGAAAAATACCAATATATCACCCTAGGCTAATTTCGGTATTCCGAATCCAAAAATGAAGTCCATTTGGAAAATAAAATTTATAAAATTTCAAAAAGTGGATATTACTATTAATAACGGCTAGTTTTAATAATATTTTAATAGCATATCGTTGTTTAGTGAAACTCGGTATTGACTACGACGCAAGCTATCGAGGAAGGTCGTGATTGCGTGTAAAGTAAGCCAAGATAGTATGTAGTGAAAGATTCCCTTGATGATATATAAAAAAAATATTACTCATAAAAATCTCAGGTGTTACATTCTACCCCCCTTAAAAAGAATTTCGCCCTCAAAATTTTTCACTTTGTAACAAACAGATGAGGATACTTCTCCCTCATCATATACTCAAGCTCCCATGTAGCTTCTTCAAGTTGGTGGTTCCTCCATAAATCATTGACCAATTTAGTGGTCTTGTTTCGTAGGACTTTTTCGCTACGATCCAGAATCTCTATTGGTTGTTCCTCATAAGAGAGATCTTGTTCCAGCGGTACAAATTCTGAGCTGAGTACATGTGAAGGATCAGGTATGTACTTTCTCAGGAGAGATACATGGAACACATCGTGAACTAGAGAGAGATTTGGTGGAAGCGACAATCGGTAAGCTACCTTTCCAACACGATCCAATATTTCTAAAGGACCGATATATCTAGGGCTCAACTCCCCCTTCTTTCCAAATCTCATAACCCTCTTCAAAGGAGATATTCGTAAGAACACATTATCACCCACTTCAAACTCTAGGTCTTTTCTTCGGTTGTCGGCATAACTTTTCTGTCGACTCTGAGATGCTCTTATGTGTTGTTGAATAGATCTGAACTTTTCTGCCATTTCATCAACGAGATCAGGTCCTAATAGCTTTCTTTCCCCAACTTCATCCCAGCAAGTTGGAGTCCTACATTTCTTTCCATTGAGAGCATCATAAGGAGCCATTTGAATACTGGAGTGAAAGCTATTATTATAAGAAAATTCCACCAAAGGTAGGTGTTGATCCTAACCACCTTTGGAATCCATAGAGAAAGCTCTCAACATATCTTCTAGGGTTTGAATTGTTCTCTCAGACTGACCGTCTGTCTGGGGATGATAAGAAGTGCTGAAAATCAGCTCTGTATCCAGAGTATGCTGAAGACTTCGCCCGAACTTCGAGGTAAATCTCGGATCCCGATCAGATATAATAGAAATTGGTACTCCATGCAATCTTACCATTTCCTTTACATATATCCTGGAAAGCAGATCTAGAGAGAAATCCTCTCTAATAGCAATGAAGTGTGCAGACTTTGTAAGATGATCAACTATGACCCAGATAGCATTATTGCCTTTGAATGTTTTAGGAAGTCCTGTGACAAAGTCCATAGTGATGTTTTCCCATTCCCATTCGAGTATGGGTAATGGTTGTAACATCCCCTTAGACTTCTGTCTCTCAGCTTTAACTTATTGACAAACCAAGCATCAAGAGACATATTCAGCAACATCTCTATTCATGCCATCCCACCAGAAGTACTCTTTCAGGTCCCTATACATCTTCGTGCTTCCAGGATGAATAGAGAATGAAAAACTATGAGCCTCATCCAGCAGCTCCTTCTTTAATTTGGGAATGGGAGGAACACAAACCCGATTCCTGAACTTTATTATCATATCACAATAAAGGTTGAATTCAGGAACATTTCTCACCTTCTTTTGTCACTCTACATCTTCTTTATGTGCCTCTTTAATCTTCACATGTATAGATGGTTGAACATTCATTTGAAAAAGATATGATTTTTCTCCTTCCATTATAATTCCATGATCCATCCTTTGTAAATCCATAAATATTGGATCTTTTGTGATCCTCATAATGGATAAACTAGCATGTTCCTGTCGACTTAATGCATCTGCCACCTTGTTTGCTTTCCCGGGGTGGTAATGGATTGAGCAGTCATAATCCTTAATCAGCTCCAACCATATTCTTTGACGCATATTCAACTCCTTTTGTGTGAAAATATACTTCAAACTTTTATGATAAGTATAAATATCACACCTTTCACCATAAAGGAAATGCCTCCAAATCTTTAATGAAATGATTACCGCAGCCAACTCCAAATCATGTGTTGGGTAATTTTGCTCATGGATTTTCAACTGTCATGAGGCATAAGCTATCACCATGTTATTTTGCATAAGAACACACCCCAATCCCTTCTTGGATGCATCACTTTAGATCACAAACCTTTCTCCACTACAAGGCAGTGTGAGCACATGTGCACTGGATAACCTTCTTTTCAACTCCTTGAAATTCTCTTCACATTCCTCTGTCCAAACAAACTTAACTCCTTTCCGAGTCAACTTGGTGAGTGGATTAGATAATCGTGAAAAATCTTTTACAAAACGTCGATAATATCCATCCAAACCAAGAAAACATCGGATCTCAGTTACTGTTGTTGGTCTTGACCATCTTTCAATAACCTCTGTTTTTGCTGGATCCACAGATATCCCCTATTTTGAGATTATGTGACCCAAAAATGCAACTTTTTGAAGCCAAAATTCACACATGGTAAATTTGGCATAAAGCTTCTCCTTTCTCATGGTCTTCAATATAATTCTCAAGTGATCTCCATGATCTTCCTTGCTCTTTGAATAGACAATAATATCGTCTATAAAGACCACCACAAATTGATCAAGATAGTCTCTAAATACTCTATTCATTAGATCCATGAAGATAGCAGGGGCATTAGTAAGACCAAATGGCATCACTATAAATTCATAGTGTCCATACCTAGTACGGAAAGCCGTCTTTGGTATATCCACCCTTTTGACCCTTAATTGATGATACCATGAACGAAGATCAATCTTGGAAAATTATTGAGCTCCGTGTAGTTGGTCAAATAAGTCATCAATGCATGGGAGATGATATTTGTTCTTGATATTGATCTTGTTAAGTTCTCGATAATCAATGCAGAGTCTCATTGATCCATCTTTCTTCTTAACAAATAAAACAGGTGCTCCCCAAGGTGACGCACTAGGGCTTATGAATCCATTATCAAGATTCTCTTGGAGTTGCTTCTTCAATTCCTGCAACTCAATTGGGGCCATTCTATAAGGTGTCTTTGAAATAGGCAAAGCACCCGGTACGAGTTCTATTGAAAACTCAACTTCACGATTTGGTGGAAGACCCGGTAATTCCTCCGGAAAGACATCATCAAACTCCCGTACGATGGGAATATTCTTAATCGTAATTTTCTCACCAACCATTTGAGATAAATAACCTTCATTTAGTGGAATCAAGACCCATAAGATGGAAGGAATTTCCACTGGAAGGTTATATTCATCCTTGCATCGATAGACAATCGTAGATTGATCTGGAATATGAAATGTGACTTCCCTTCTTTCGCAATTGATATGAGCTCCATGTAGAGAAAGCCAATCCATGCCAAGAATCACATCAAATTCCACTAAAGGAAGGATCACAAGATTTGCAGGAAGCACTTTCCCACAAACTTCGATCGGAGAAGAATTATAAACTTTTGATTCGACTGTTGTTCCATTAGGTGTTGTCACAGCTAACTCAACATCTAATTGTTGAGGTAATACGGTGATACCCTTAGAAAATTCTTTAGAAATAAAAGAGTGGGTGGATCCAGAATCAAATAATACATTTGCTACTTTAGAGTGGATGGTAATTTTACCTTTCACCACTTCGTTATCGTACTCCACATCGCTGATAGAAATTGCATGTGACTTTCCTTTGTCTTTAGCCTTAATATTTTGTTGACATCGACCATCATCATCAACCCTTGGATTTGGGCATTGATTGGCATAATGCCCCATCTCCTTGCACATGAAACATTGAAGTGTAGTAGGTTCATTCTGTGTATCCCTTCCTTTGGTTGCATCATTAGACATCTTCTTCTCATTATAGCGGAATTCAAATGCCCGATGACCTTCCTTTCAACATTTGAAACATTTACATGTCCCATTAAGACAACTCCCTCCATGATTCTTTCCACACTTTGATAATAAGGGAAATCTCATCTTCTTTTCAGTGTGCTCTTTAGATTTTCCTTTGAATTCCATCTTCCTCTTCTTATCAAACCCATGTGACTGATGGGTTACTCCAATCTCTATCTCGACTTTGAGAGCACATCGAACGATTTCCTCGTAGCTATTGAAGTCCCTTATGGCTAACGCCCTTCGAAGACTTGGTTTTAAGCCACTAAAGAATCGATCGATCTTACTCTCAGGTTGGATAATAATACCAGAAGCGTACCTTGTAAGTCTTGTAAAATTTGCTTCATAGGTACCAGCAGATTCATCATCCCTTTGCTTCAGTTCAAGAAACTCTTTCTCCATCTTTGTTCGGAGAATAAGAGGGAAGTACTTTTTGAAAAATATGTTCTTGAACTCGTCCCATTCCATAGACTCAATTTCATCTCTTTTCCTCGTATTCTTAATAAGATTCCACCATTGATCAGCATCTCCTTCCAAACGATACACTGCTAGGATGACTTTATCAGGTTCAGAACATTGAAGAACAGATAATATCTTTTCAGTAGTACTAATCCATTGTTCAGCAACTAATGGATCAGTAGACCCACTGAAAGAAGGTGGACGCTGACTCATGAAGGATTCAACAGAATGTTGCTCCTTCCTTTGCTCGTTTGGAAGTCCTGCATGATTCATAGCATGAGAAAGTTGTGTGAGCATGGCTACAAGATTTTGCATTTCAGCTCCCATGTCGTTTGGTTGCTCAGGGGGACAATCATTGCATTGCCCATCGCATTCTGCATTAACACAGTTCCTTCGGGTTCCAACCATTGACTAAAACCAAGAAGAATAGTGTGAGCAACACTAATTATAATTGGAAAACCACATAATCAAGGATAAAATTTCACACTTAAGGTCTTATCCTAGGGTATTCATGGCCATTTCTAAAACACTAAGATTGTGTTCTATGCTTAGACTTATCCTTAGGGTTCTTACTAAGACTTTCACATCCTAGTTTCTAAAGGTTGACTATACCTTTCCTCTGATACCAACTATAACGACCCATACTTTACATACATTTTTAATACTTCAAAATTGAAGCACACTTATTACAACATATGACAAAACCACAAAAGACCGTATAGGTGTAGTGTCTTTAGAAACTGGGAAACATAAACAACTAGTTCATAATTCTTCTATAGTGTATCCCATTTATTTCATCATATCTATGGTCCCTTTTAGCATATTCTACTTAATATCCATTTTCATGACCTGGGGAAAATAAAACATAAAAGGGTGATCTCAATTGCTCAGCAAGGGCAAATAAAGGAAATAAAAATCATATCATATCTTTTTGAAAATCATAACCTGCAAAAGAGATCATAATATCTTAACATGGAATAAATCATAGAAGTGAAAATGAGATCCCCATAATCATAACATAAAATTTGAAATCTTGTGGCATGTACACATAATCATGGAAAATCATTTCTTGTTTGTCATGACTCATTTCCAAGACTATCTTAGCAGACAAAGTCCATTTCTGAACCGAGTTCACTCCTCGTTTCAGTCCTGTATCACTGAACCGAAATAACCTTCCGTTCCAGCCATGTCTATCTCATGAGATATAAAATCTTTACCCAATGCATTGGAGGGAGATATAGGTCCCACCCATCTTATAATGAATCCTTTCTTATGTGTGCCACATAATAATAAATCATACATCATCGCATAACACATGTAACAAAAATGGGATTCTTGAAACATCATGACATCATAAAACAAACCATATAAGGTAAATGACTTCATAAAAATAATTCCCTCACAAAATAATCAAATCAATGTAATAATAGGGATAAAAACAGAACTCTATGTTATCTTAGATGGAAAATAATTTTGATAAAACATTTGAACACCATTCTTGAAGAAAATATCCTTTCTACTTCAAAAACACTTTTCCTTTCTTAAAATGTCATAAAATTCTAAACTTAAAGAAGTTGATTAAAAATAAACTTAAAAACTTTTAAAGGAAGATTCTTGGAAATAATTTTTTACAAATCCATTCATGCCGTATAAGTTAAAAAAAACATTCTTCGTACTTTTGTCGGAAAAGTCAAAAAGTACCTCGTACAAAAAAAACGACAACAGATTCCATTCGTATTATTTAATAAAAACTCACCGAATGGTAAAATTGGATTTAAACTATTGTAAGTGGACGTAAAAAATATTACATATTGAGGTAACATGGAAGTGGATGATAAAATACACCCCAGTAAATGCCAAAGTAAAAACAATCTCGGATAAAAATGAGATTGTGATATTTTCCCTTACCTTAGGTCCAATTTGCTTTTTACGTGTCCGAAGCTCCTGTATAATGGTTTAAATAATGTTATTGACTTATTCCAGAATCATACATATTGATATGATATCATATATGGTCATATTCTTAACTTCTTGTTAGTAATATTTCATTGTTACTTGTTACTCGGGTCTTTATTGCCTTTTGTTCTTATGCGTGTTTTGCCGAATAAATTCTTATTCTTATTTTAAGGTTATAGATACCTTATATCCAGAATTGTATTAGTGTAACATATATCATATTTATTCATTCAATTCATTTATATAATTACTATGTAATGATGATCATGTAGAACGAGTCGCATCACATCGTGGAGACGGTATTCCGTACGTACGCACGAGTGATGATATCGTTCCTATGATCATGGAATTGTATTGGAGTATATATATATTATTTCAGTATCAATATTACTTTATAATAATCATAAATAGTTACTCATTACACCATTATACCCATCCTTGTAAGGTGATGGTGGAAAATAGATTACACCACGGCGTGGAGACGGTATTCCGTACGTACGCACGCGTGGTGATTTCATTTTTCTGTAGGATGGATAGAAGGTGAATTAGGGTTGTTTCATATTTATAATAACATATCAGTATGTAATTAATACTGATGTTATTACTTTATCATGAAACAACTAAAGAAGAAGAAGTTGAAGAAAAATGAAATTGAAAAGATCGGTAATGGATATTACCTCTTCTTTGGAACGCTTCTTTGAATCCTCCACTTAGGGAACTAAGATTTGTCTTTGAAGAAGACCAGGACCTCTAGGATTATTCTAGGGAAGTGTAGAGGAGAAAATGGCAGGGGTTGGCCCAGCTTGAGTGCTCAAATTGGTGTGAGGAGGAGGGGGAGGAGGTGCCCTTTTATAAGGGAGGAGAGGGGCACCTTAGGAATATCTCAAAATATTATTTTATATTAAAGTCAAAATCGGTTTATAATGGTTCCAAAGGGTCTTATTTAGAAGCTAAAGTGGGGAAGGGTCGAAATCCTATCAACCAATAGGATTTAGACAAGTTTAGGGTATTATTTTAACCTTATCAATTAGATTTAACTCTATGTTAAATAATTTAACTTTTACCGTGTCTTTTTGTTTTCTTTCACTATATGGTTAATACACTTGCTATAACATGCCAAACGAACCCAAAATTATTTATTATTAATATATATATCCTTATATAAGTCATTTGGACGAACCATAGATTTTTAGGAATAACATAACAATTAATAATATTATATTTGATTTAAAAACTATTTTGTGTCAATTTTGACACTATTTGATATATGATTTTTGTGAAAGTCATAACAGAATTATATGTTCGAACCAAGTTGATTAGATCAACAATAATATATCATAGTAACCTAGAAAATTAGTGGAATTCATAAAAAGTCTAAAATTACAATTAATTTTGTGTTTATAACATCAATTATGTGAATATTTAATAAATAAGATAATTACTGCATCATAATTGTGTCATAAATTAATTAAATTATTTAATGTCTAAAAATTATAAATAAAATACCATTATGTAGGAAATCTTTTTATCTTTCTAATGAATATTTATAGTCGAATTTATATTATGTATAACCCCATATTAAAAATTATTTACTTATTAAACATTGATTTTAACTATTTTAACCCTTCTTAAAATAAATTAATAATAAATGTCCTAATCTAACCCAAGTGAGACTAAATGGTCATATTTTATTCATAAGGTTGTTTTTGGTCGAATTACACTTATCCAATAGAATTAGGACATGTGTTAGGGTAATAGTAATATCATATTTACCCCTATTTACTATTAACCGCGGTAAAAAGAGTAAAAAGTTACTATTCACCGAAAAATTATTTTTATCTCATTGGACCACATTTTACTTACTGATATCAACCGTGTCTGTCGGATTTTCGAAATTCCATTCACAGAAGCGGTAACATTATGTTTTATGCCAAATTCAGTTTTTAACCTACCACTTAGTGGTTTCACTATTCATCAAAAATTGAAAGTTTTCAGAAAAATACCAAAACTTCACCATAGGCTAATTTCGGTATTCCGAATCCAAAAATGAAGTCCATATTGAAAAATAAAATTTATAAAATTTCAAAAAGTTGTTATTACTATTCATAACGGCTAGTTTTAATAATATTTTAATAGCATATCGTTGTTTAGTGAAACTCGGTATTGCGTACGACGCAAGCTATTGAGGAAGGTCGCGATTGCGTGTAAAGTAAGCCAAGCTAGTATGTAGTAAAAGATTCCTTTGATGATATATAAAAAAAAATATTACTCATAAAAATCTCAGGTGTTACAATATACGATCTTATAATATTGGTTTGTTAATAATATTTTAGTAGTGTCATTATTTCGGGTGTTAACTGATCTGTTTTCCATTTTATGTTTTGTTGTGTAATTCAGGTTTGTTATGGATAAAATGTATTTTATTCAAAAATACAATGATATTTTTTTTCTTTAATATTATTTTTAATAATAAAATAAAAATTATTCCTGAATGGTTACGATGGGGAATGAATCTCATCGCGTTCGTGGAGACGGTAAACTGTACGTATGCTTGAATGCTATTTTCATTTCATTTATTTATGTTATAAGGAATAAAAAATAAATAATACATATGTATATTATTATTTAAGTATAATATAATATTTTATATATGTTATGTATGTTCATTAACAACATCCTTTATACATCCCATGTATTGTATGAACGTGTCATATCACTTTGAGAGGCCGGTAGTCTGCACTTCCTCAAATGAAATAATTGTATATATTAAACATGAAAAGAAAAAAGTTATGCTATAAAAGATAATTACATAAGATTATAGTCATAATAAATATCATAAATATCATATATAATTATAGTTCCATCATAATGGCCACCATAAGAGGTGGTAGTATAAGGTTGATCAATCATTGTTTCGTGTGGCAGTTGTTCGCCGTCAAGAGAAACATTTTTCTCTATACCCATTAGATAGAGGTGTGTGTAAGTGTAGTTCAAATAATTCTCATAAAAACAATATATTATATTTATGATAGTTTTTTTGTTTTAAAAGATAGTAATAAATATTGTTTTGTGGGTTAGAGAAATAAGATAAAATAAAAGAACTTAAGAGGAGATGTTACCTTTAAATCGGGTAACTCGCTTTGGTTGGAAACAAAAGGATTAATTGAAGATACTTATGCTTATGGTATGGCCTCTATGAAGGATATAAGTATGTAGGGAGTTTAATTTGTCAGATTTTGGTTGAGCCTAGGGGCTTGAGAGGTGTGAAAAATGGGATAGAGGTGAGGGATTTTTTTAAGAGGGAGGAGGGCTCTTAAGGAATGTTTGAAAATATTATTTTATTATATAGTGATTTTCAGTTTATAAAGGTCCATAACTCATTATCATGGAAAATAAGAAGACTCATGTTAAAAATAAAATCATTAAATAATAATTGGATAGGTTTTGGATATTTTTATAATTTTTATAATCTCATTTGTTAAAATCATTCATTAATGAGGTAAACACTGCATCATTATTATGTCATAAATAATTTTAATGATTTGAAGTTTAGAATTTATAAAAAAATTCCATGATGTAAGAAATTTTTTTCAATTTAAAATTAATATTTATAGTCAAAGAGAAAACTTATATAACCCCATGTAAAACTAGTTTTACTAAAATATATATGTTTATGTTATTTTTGTCATTATTTTAATTTAATTAATATAAAGTGTCATTATGACTCCCATGTGGCTCCATTGGTTTCCAAATTAAACCCAAAGATGCACATCGACAGACATGTATAAAAACATAGGGTTATGAAATGTGTTAGGGTAGCCTAATAGTTTTATAATATTATTTTTTAACCTTATTTATAGGATTTATCCCTTTAACCATGGTAAATAAAATATTTACAGAATTAATTATTCGTAATGTATAAAAATAAATTTTAGCTATTTAAAAAATTTGGAACTCTTAATTCCTAATATGGAATATATTCTTCAAAATTCAAAACAGAGAAGTGGAAGAAATTAATTTAAAATTAATTCTTGTTGTCAAAACAAAAAATGTGTTTTTAAGAAATAAACACTATCAAAAGATTAACACTTGTTTATGTCCAGTTTTAATTTAAAATTATATAAAATAACATAAATTATATTAAATGATAAAAATATATTATAATTATATTTAAAAACCATTAAAATTTATAATTTATCACTATAAATTATTTGGATTTAAAAAAATTGTGTTTAATTAAAATTTAGTATTTTTCATTATTCATCCAAAATTGAATTTTTTTATAAGAGTGCCAAAAATTAACCTTATGATAATTTTGATATTCCAAATCCAAAAATTATTTCCATTTTGAAAAATAAAATTCATATAATTTCCAAAATCAGTCTTACTATTCAAAATGGCTAGATTGATAGGTCGTGGTGTGTTAAAACTCCATTTTCCGTACAACACAAGATGTTGTATTATTCAAAGGGAAATGTTCCATAGAATATTGCGGTGTTACAGAAAATAGACCACTAAAATAGTAATTATATATATATATATATATATTGATCATTTAAACAACAGTCATTCATTTTTTTATTATCAAACACTAATTTCAGGTTTCTTATTAAAAGTAATTGTACAAATTATTCTTTGGTATTCAACAGGGAATATTGTTGCACCATACATAAAAATTATTTTTTATATATAGTTCTGATAACATTGGTACTAATTAGAAGTTAAAATCTGCCATAATGGGATCATTCCTTCTTCTTTTTAGATTCTTATGGAAGTTAAGACATGTTGGTGACCTCAGATCACAAAGAGATAATTTATTATTTGATTTTTGAGTATTTTTAATCATATCATGTGTCAAAATATTCCTATTTTTTTCAATATGGATATATTAAAAAATTATGATAAATATTTAATAATGTTATAAAATTAATAGAAAAGAATCTATTATTTGTTTTATTATGCATTGTTTTTTATTATTATTTGAAAATGGATTATTTAGTTATTGAAACACCATTATCCACTTTTACCACATAAAAAGGTGATACATTACATTAACACAAGTTCATTGGTTTGTCTCCAAAGTCTAGATTCTCGAAATAACATCCCTAAAGCTACACTCAGGTATCCTATAATAGAAACTAAAACATTACATTTCTGGATACAATGTCTGCAATCACAACTCAATTTTATGTTCTAAATCTTTAAACATGAAATGTAAAATTGGATCATATATATACTACATTCCCTTTTAGTTTAAGGGTTTTATATAATTAGTGAAAACTCTTACATAAATAGTTAAAATCATATATAAATCATGAACAACACACTCTTAAAGTCATAAATTATCTCCTGTCATACCCAGCGGTTCTTATTCCACATTAAGTCATCAACAATATCCTTATTATGTCCTTTATAGACAATAATCTCTCAAATCAACTATCTAATTAATAAGGAAAATAAAACATAGGAATGGTGAGATCAAATGTATAGTAATGGAAAAAGTAGGCATTAATAAGTGAAAGTAATTTGTGTTCATACAAAGGTAATAATTGAATTATTGCCTAATCAAAGTGTATGATTATAAAATAATAATTTTCATACCCATAAAAATATATATATTCAAACCTGAAACCATGGAATAATATTTTAATAAAGTATATTATCACAATAATAAATAATAATGATCTATGTGATACCAATAATTATCAAAAGAATCATCATAAACTCATACCATTAATAAATAAAACATGTTGGAATATTTGAACATCATCTCATAGAACCCATACAGAACCCTTAAGAAACCCATATATATCCCATTCAAATTGAGTAACTAATATGGTCAACATCCATATCTAACATACCCAATGTTTTAGTGTTCAATATACACACAACCATGAAATATATCTTTTTCATTTGGAAGATCAGGAACAAGGCAATACCTTTAGATGAAAATGACAAAAGGATGGGCATCAGCCTGCCTTCCAGATTCCAATGTTGTAATGAGGTAAGGTAGTAAAATATGTATCACATATTTTTTGATGGGTAGTGGGCTCATGTGGTGTGGAGTTATTTTGGTGGGATTACTGCTTATTCTGCTCGGGAGCTGTATTCTTCTCCTTTCATGGACCGATGGTTTAAGGGAGCAGATTCAAAAAGCCTGGAAAGAACAGCAAGAACCATGATTCTCATCACTGGGTGCTGGTGTCTATGGAAGGCTATAAACATGGAAAGATATTAGGGGAGTAATTCAATTGGGTGGGACATCATTGTGAGGACAAAGAGTCTATTGGTTGACATGGATTCGTTGATCAATAAATTGAAGGAGGAAACTTCTCTTCACATGTTGCAGGCTCTCCCACTGTCCAACATTCCCATACGGGGACACTGGGTACAATGGTCTCCCCCAACAATCAGCCTTAAGCTTAATATAGTTGGATCATGCATCTCAGGGGACAGGCAAAGTGGATGGGTTGCCTGCGATCACAGGGGATGTGTTTGGCTAGCCTTCACTTTTCAATACAGTAGTGGAACATCCATGCAAGCATAGGAAAAATCTATCCTCACGAGGCTCAACTTCTGTGCTCGAAAAAATATTTCCCACTCCCATTTGGAAATAGACTCAATGACCATTCAAGATTCCTTACATGGTAGAGGCTCTATTCCAAGGTCAATCTCTAATATCATTAGGATCTACAAGGGTCTCCTCAATAAAATAAAAATGTAACCCATAAATGGCATGTGGGGAACATAGTAATAGATTATCTCACCTCTTTAGTTGTACAAGGCACCAATGTAGCTTGTTTATCCAACATTTCCCTCTTAAAGCATGATGGGGTGAATTTAATATGAGAAAACTCCCTTGATCTATATTAATTTAGGCCCCCCTAGCCCGCTGTCTTTGTACTCTGTACTTTGTGTTTTTCACTTGAATTAAAATGATAATATTGGTGATGGTGATGAAACCAGATTCACCCATGTAAAAGAAATGGTTTCAAAAATAGGTTCATTGAAACCTTATTAAGTGGTTGATAAAAATGCGTTACAAAATAATCACCTTGAATCAGGATTATGACAGGTAAGAAATATTAATTTTTGAATATTAATATTGAATACATGATTAATAAATTGAAAATAAATGGGTTTCAAAAGAATCTATTTAAAAACAAGATTATCACATTGAAAAGAAATGGGCACCAAAATAATATCATTGAGACTTGATTAACATGTGGTAAATAAATGGGTTACAAAAAAAATACTATTTGATAATTTATTAGTCCTTGGTGAAAATATGTTCTATAATAATATCATTGGTATAAAATTAACCCATTTAAAAGAAATGGGTTTCATAATAATATCTTTTGGAAATATTGAAACAATGGAAAATAAATGGGATTCATAATAATATAATTGAAAAAATATTCAAACCAAATAAATAATGGGGATGGAATAATTAAAAAAATATCCCAATATTATGATAAGTAACAAAAATGATTGTTGTTGTGGATGAATGGGAGTGAACATAAAATATCATTAAGGAATTTTTTAGAAACATAATCATTAAATATTTTAATACATCCCATTCCACTTTGAAACATCGTAAAAATTAACCTCATGAATCGAATAACATTAAATGAAACATAGATATAATGAAAATAATGATTTTTATTATAAAACATTTAAAAAGATCAGTATATTGAACTTCTAAAATAGGGTAGTAGTGTAACATAAGAAACAAATCAATGTAGTAAAATTTTGACAAAAAAACCATTACATATTTCGTATCATTGAAACCATAAACCCCATAAAATAGATATTATAAAATATGACATATAAATACCTCTAAATTGTTGGATAAGAATCATCAAATACATTCATAAGAAATATAGACACCACAAAACATGAATAAGTGGAGATTATGGAAAATATCTCACATTAATAAAAGGGATATAGAAAAACCCTCATAATTATCATATCCTTGTAATGATAATAAATAAATGAAATAATTATGTGGGATAATTTTAAATACAAAAAAATAAATTTAAAAATATGGAATAATAAAATACAAGGACATTTCACACAAAATAATGGTATAATATAATCTATTTCATTGATTTTTAAACCATGGAATGAAAATTCGGTTATGAAATTCCTTATAACTATATTTTATCTGAATTAGAAACCTATAAAATTAATAATCATCAAATGGTACATTTAAATAAAAATAAGGAAAAATAATTCATTCTATAATATATCAATATTGGTTGTATAAACCAAACACAATATTATTAAGTAGTTCATAGGAAATTCATCTCATGGATATAAAATAGATAGACTAAAATCCCTACAAATAATTTATCATTTGAATGAGAATAACTCAATGAATTAATTATGTGGTTAAAATTTGAATCCATAAAAAATAGTGTAAATATGGTATAAAATAATCATTTGTAATTTCCCAAAATTTATTGGCATGACATTACCATTCAGATAGATGTCTAACTTATGTAATGAAAATAGATTTAAGAAATCTCTAAATTGGAGCTTGATTTGATATGATTTTCCACTAAATTCATGAATAATAAACCTATGTTAAATAATAAATTTATGAATAATCTTTTTAAATTTTTTGTGACTTTTATTTCACTTATTATACTATGGTATAAAATAAATTATACAATTAATTATATATCATTTTCTATTACCTTATTTGGTATATGATTCAAAAAAACAAAGGTTTTTTGACTATGGACAGATAGGTAATTATATAAAAATCTCCATAATAATAAAAATAAAATAAATATCATATTTATATAAAGAAATACTTTTAAATACAGTCAATAAATATTTTTATGAAAAATGAACCAATATTAGAATCATAGAGTTAGTAGGTCGTACAAACACATGAGTAAGGTTCATATTTTAAAATTATTATTTTAGAAAAAATGTATGTAACATTAATTTTTTTGAATATTAAGTATAAAATAAATTAAATATTATTCAATCATATATAATAAAAAATAATACTTCTTATAATTTTAAATTAATTACATCGCTTCAAATAAGTGGTAGTCCACACATCTAAGAACTGTGTTATCACATTTTCATTATGTGAAATTGTTATAAATATAATGATGTATTTTATAAAATAGAATAATTATTCCATAAATTTAATATACAAATAAATTATATCACATATGTTTATTTAAACCAACCCTAATTCATTTAATGTAAATCATGAATGAATCACATCACTTTGAAGAGTTGGTAGTCGAAACATCCACAAATAAAAATATATTATTCTCAAAAAAATGTAAATAATAAATGAATGTGTTATATAATAATTATAGAAGCAGAAATACAAAATCTATATCATATTTACCACATATGAAACTTTCATTACATAATTATTCCAATCCATTAGAGTTGTAATGGATACAAAAACGACATCGGTTCGCGATGTGGTAGTCCTCCATACACATGAACAATAATTAAGTATCTCATTTAATGGAATAGTTTGATGGTGTTGTTAAAAATCCTAACATGAAAAATATCATTAAATTTTGGATAAATATGTTATTATATATCCATGTAATAATAATAATTTCAGTGTTTTGATAATGAAATAAAATAAATTTTATTATCATAGAATGTTACCTTTTTTCAAATAACTCCATTTCATTTAAACCAAGGGTCATCATTGAATTATTATCAAAAAAAATTCAGCCTTCTAGGATAACATTTGGGTTTTTGGGAGATTTTTTTTTATTTTATGGAAGAAACAAAAGGATTTTGATGTGATAATAATTGGGTATGGTGTGTTCCTTTTTAGTGGATGGGGAGTGGAATTATTGTTAATATAAAAAGATAAACATTATTGGGAGGTTTCAATTACATCATGTGGATCCAATTATGATAATAATTTGATAAAAGTGGGGATATTTTCACATAATGGACATAAAATTGGTTTTAAATAGTTTTCTAGGTCACCTAACCCCTAGCGAGTGATGTTTATCGACTAGGTAAACACATTTTACCTCAATAAATTTAATTAATTATAATGAATTTCACTAATATTTTTGGTCAAAAACAATTATTACGGTTATATAAATTTAAAATAAATATGATTCTGAAAATAAAATGAGTTTTTTTAAGAAAAATGTTCAAATGACCAAAATGGAATTATATCCAATTTTAATGTAAAAATATTCCAATTTACTAAATTTGATTAAATGATATTAAATTTATCTATTTAAATTTTAAAAAATAAATAAATATATATTTTTTAAATATAAATTATATAGATGAAAAATAATATTTCAATTTAAATATGGTAGAATTCACTATACTTCAAAATATGAATATTTTTTAAAAAACATCAAAAATTCACCTGAAATAAATTTTAATATTAAGGTTTCAAAAAATTAATTTATTTCGTGAAACAAAAATTTAAAATTTTGAAGATATATATTTAAAATCACACATAAGATTAAAAGGTTGTAAATTGAATTTAAAAAAATACACCATTTTATGATAAAAAATGTATTTACTCTTATATTATCTCGATAAAAATAATTAGATGATTTTAATAACATATTATTAAATATATAGAATATAATTTTCATTAACATCTCTCAATAATAGTAATTAATTAAATTTATTAATATAAAACGCCAATCTTCTCATAAAAATAGATTCCGTGAAAACATATCATTTATTCACATTTGTAAAGGATTTTTATTTCTAATTCATTGGTAACAAATGAATTAATTTTACAAACATGTGGGAGATATATTTTTATAATATAGTTGATTTAATTCAATATCTATATTTCAATGGATAGGTGATAAGTATAATAACATTAATATTATATTGGTGATCAATAAAACTCAGTATTTCATTTACCAAAAGTCATCAAATAAAAAAATATTTTATGCAATGCAAGATAATATTGGCTTTTAAAAAATGACAGATAAAATGTAAATTTTTTATTACACAATATATCAAATTTTTTAAACTATGTAAAATAGACAGATTTTATAAAATATATTGATGTTACATCCTACACCCCTTAATATTAATTCTTCAATTTAAATTCATTTTTATTGTTAAAGGATTAACATTTTTAAAATTCCATTATTTAAAACAACATGTTAAAAATGGTTAATGAATCATACTTTTTAAATTTCAATGTGTGAAACATAATGGTGACCAAAATTTATGCAGCACTTGGATTCCATTTAGGAAGAACATTGGGGGGAAATTAAATGATGTATTTGGAAGGAAAAATTAATTTCCATGGGATAATAGAGAGTGATATATAAATTGTTAATGTGTATTTTAAAATAGGTGTTTAAAACTCATTAATAGAATAAAAAAAGATGAAAATATGAAATCATTTTATTTCAACATAATTTTTTGAATGATAAAAGATTTATTTCACTATGTAGACTAAATAAATAAAAATCAAATATATATATATATGATAACTATAATTTAATACATTAGTAAAAGTTTACCAAAATTTAATCTTTTTCCCAAAATGATGAGTATTCATGATGAATTTTAAATTCCTGGAGCACTAAAATTTACTTTTAAAGAGCACATAACCATAAAATAAATATTCATGAAATTCCATTAGACTTTAAAAATTAATCCAAACTAGATTGGTTAGAAAATAGATATACAATTCCCAAAATTATTAAAACATCATTAAATACATTAATCATCAATTGTAATACAAAAAATTCAAATATAAATTATTCCATAAATAATTATCTATGAAATTCTTAAAATATTTTAAAACTATGTTTAAACTCAAATATTATAAGTAATTGTTCATATATTCTTAAAATATAAACCAACCATTATTCCTCAGATAAAATCTTCTATACAAAAATCATGTTTATCCTAGGGGTTTCAAATACCTCATCCCAAAAATAGTCTCCAAAAATTTCATTCTTGAATTAAAATGTTTGATAATTAAATAGCTAAAATGGGGTGCCTTATGAGATTGAAAACATAATAAACATTAAGATAATGGTACTATGAAGTTATCCATAACTATTTATATAACCTCATATGAATATATTTTGATATCAAATTTTATCTAAACTGTTATCTAATATGAACTGTAATATCCCAGTACCCAAAATCCCAAATCATGTGCTGAAAAGGTGAAATAAAAATACATTACAAACATTGTAGATTTTGAGTGCTAATAATTCAATAAATTAATAATGTTTGACAAATTTAAATACATAATAAAAATAAAAACAATAAAAATCAATCATATTTTACATCAAACATATTTTTGGAATATCCTATCCAATGGAATATAAGTTTAACATAGTGAATGCAAATTAAGTTATGAAATATCTTACCATGATTCATATTTCTCATACTTTTCCTCTATCTTTTTGAATTATAAAATTATATTAATTAATTAAATTATTCACAAAATTTTCAATCCTTATTTTAACTTTTATATCATTTATTATAATATTTTATACAATTTCATAAACAATTATGTTTACATTATGTGTTGTGTCCATATTCAGAAAATGTGTCAAAATGACTATAGTTGGTTGAATATCATCAAGGAGGTAAGTTTATAACAATCAAGAATAATAATAAAAAATTTATTTGAATATTAATATATAAATTATAATTTTAAATAAAATTAAAAATTATTTTTAAGATAAATGAAATAACATTACAGTCATGTTGATGGTAGTTTGTATGTACACATGAGTAATGTTCCCATTTTTTAATATTCACTATGGGGTGGAGATAAGTAAAATTCATTTTTAATGAATGATAATTGTATAATAAATAACTTATTCATTAATTCTATATAATTATATATGTAATTTTGTGATTTATTAGAAATCACATCACTTTGAGGAGTCGATAGTCCACACGTCCATGAATGATGATATCATTTTTTTAGTGTGTGGAGAGGTAATAAGGAAACTGATATATTATATTCTAAAAAAATGAAATTATGACATGAATTTAATATATATTTCTTTTATGTCACATATTTTTATAAATGTAACCCTTAATACATTAAATGGAAAGCATTAATGAATTGCATCTCTTTGAGGACGCGGTAGTCCACACGACCACAAATAAAGATATAGTATTCCATAAAAGTGGAAAAATTGAAATAATGTGTTATATAAAAATAAAAAAATATTATCTACATCATAAATATTATATATATATATATAATATATAATATAAATTTATTTATATCATCACTCTAAACTATGTGAGGTTGTAATTGAAGAATAAACGACATCATTACGTAAGGCAGTAGACTACCTTACATACGAACAATGATTGTGTATCACATTTGATGGATTCAGGTAAATGTATATGTAAAACCATTTAAATCAAAAAAGAATTATTATATTAACTTTAATATGATTAAAATATAACCATGAATAAGAGAAACTGATGTGGTTTGTCGAAGAAATATAATAAAAGCAATCATTGAACTACGTTGCCTCTTTTTCGGATAACTTTTTTTGTTAATACAAAAGGACAGACATGTATTTCTTTCATCCCAATGTGAGGCTTCTAAGATATGATTGTGAATTTTGAGAGATTATTATGTTAGGGGATGGGATATACAATGGGCTTGATTTTTGTGATGATGTGGTGAGACTGAGTGAATTTTAATAATGGTGGGGCAGTGATACCCTTGTAAATATAAAATGATAAACACTATAGTGTGGTCTCCCTTAAATCATGTACCTCCAATAATCATTAAAATTGAAAGAAATATTTGATATTGATATATAATTTCAATCAAATGGTTATTTACATGTTTCTACGTAATTTTCACTATTAAGAATAATTTTTAGAAACTAAGTAAAAACATTTTAACCTTAATCAGTGTAAATAACATTAATTAAATTCACTATTTGTTGGAAAATAACAACGTTAATCTAACTAAACATTATAAATTATTTTTATTTGAAATATGAAATCCAATTTTCCAAATTACTATCTTATAAGTGGCATAAATTAACATAAATTTTATCATGAAAATGGGATGTGACAATGTGATTTTAAAAAGTGAAGATTACAATATTAAAATGTTATTATATCCACATTGGAGGAAAATTTGATTACAATTGAATTAATAGTAATTCTGAATGGCCCGAAGGCCTTCATTTATATTTTTTTTGATAACCCCCATATAAAGGGATGAGGGGGAACCCTTAAAAGGCCCGTAGGCTCATAGATTACATGGCTCGTAGTCTTAAGAGATTACATGACCAGAAGGTCTTAGGAAATTCAACAAAACTATCTACAAGAAAATGCCCCTCCCCAGCATATGCATCATGATAGTATCTCTCCACCTTTGCATGGTCGTCTGGCTAGGAATCTTGTGGAATTACAGGCTGGTCCCAATGGTATATCCATACCCTCTCATTATTACAAATCCATTTGGCTCTGCTTTAGTGAGTTCACCAGCTCTAAATCCTCTTATGGGGCTACTCATTTCTTTGTAGTGTGTCTTGGGAAACTTCATGCGGCCTGAGGGCCATGAAGTGGACAGAAGGCCTTAAAGGTGGCCCTAAATCCCTACTTACACGAAGGCCTAGGTGGCTCGAAATCATTAAGGACTCCATGCCCAATCTGGTTGGCTAAGGTGAATAGTTTCAGCTGCTACAGTCCCGAACAGTACCTGCTATTGTAACTACTACAGCGCCTGCACAGTGCATAGTTTTGCTACAGCACCTGTACAGTGTCTATTCATGTTACAGTACATGCATAGTGTATTGTTCTACATCAGTGCCTGCTACAGTACATCTATAGTACCCAGAAATGTGCCTCACCTGGATTTAAACCTGGGTCTTGTGGATGCACATAAGGATACCTCACCAATTGGGCTAAGGCTCATGTGAATTAAATTAATTAGATAAAATTTTATCATTGTTTTTTAATTATAATTTAAAAAAATTAATAAAATATTTTAACACTATATATATTTTAGACGATGAAGCAGTTTTCAATTAAAATTTAGTGTCATCCACCTTTTATCAAAGAATGAATGTTCATCAAAAAATATCAAAATATGTCAAAATGTAAATTTTTATATAATTATTAAAAAAAATATATTTATTTTTTTAAATAAACTTTTTACATGTTGCAAAAACTGTATTTAACATATGTGGACTATTTAACATTAGTAAAACTACCTTTTAAAAATGTAAAACATTATGTGCTTAAAAATGGATTTATTATTATATTGACACAATAAAACATATTGGATGGATTCAAAAATATTTTATTAAATATATAAAATATAATTTCTTTTAATATATTTAACTAATAAAGGATAAATTAATTTATTAGTATATAACATAATTCAAGTCATAAACACAATTTTGATGGAAAATCATCCATTGTATTAAATTGATATTTATTTTCATTCATAATTAATAGGTATCCAATGATTTAATCTATTAAAAATGTGTAATATGTATTTTTATAATTTATTTAATATCATTAGTTATATCTATTCACATGGAAAGGCGATAACTATTATAATAACATTAATAATGTATTTTTGTTTCATAAAAAAATTATTTCATATAGCCAAAGTCATCAAAATAACCGAATTTTGTTTGAAATATAAGATAATAATTTTGTTGTCAATAAGAAAATATATACTTTTAATTCTATGTAACATAATCTATCATTGAATTTATAATAAATTGAACATATATTTATTATTTAATCTAAGGAGGATACTATAGTACTGAGGGCCCAATATCATCCCTTTGGGAGTGATTGAACCTCTAATGGTCTATCAATTATATATAAACTAATGATATGATTTTTATTGAATATATATTTTTTCATAATTAAATTAAAAAAAATATCCATTCATTCCAAAGATATCATAAAAGTATACAAGATATGAAATAAGTCCTATAGAAATAAATTCTACTTAATATAACAAAAATATGCCATCTGTGGACAACTAAACAGGCCACACCATAATACTCTAAATTAGAAGGATGAGATAAAATTCCTATTGATACATCTAAAACTATAATTTGATTCCTCTTACCCTTACCCATATTTCATTCATGTACAATATATGCGTAGAATGTGGAAATACATTGTATGTAAGAACATAATCCCTAGTAGAAACCGCTACAACTCCGATCATTTAAAGCATTCATCATGTTCATATGTAGATAAGGGTTCTGGTTATATAATTTAATATATATATATATTATTGATTGTATAATAGTATATTTTTATGTTATCAAATCTAAATACATAAAATCTACATTTTCCAATATCAGTATTTTTGGATAAAGGAACAAATCCCACATCACAACATGCAATTTCTTACCCACTAAAATCATGTATCATCACGTATACCCATCCAATCTATTAGAATCTTAATATATCATAAAATATCACATTTATAACCACTCAAAGTTAACTCTGTTATATTATGTTACATCACATCTCATTCTAATATAGGTCAAACTCTCACTACTATAATCATGATTCATTTATAACAAAAAAAATTGCATTATTAATATCTAATTCACCCATCAAACCCTATCACATTATAATAATTTCACTGAAGAATTGTATTATTTTAATATTCAACCACTCAAAACTACATGTTCATGAAATAAGATTACTTTTATTTTATTGTAGGATTTTGGAAAAAGTCATTCTAAAAATAAAAAATAAAGACCCACAGTTAGGTATTCATAGTCTTACAATCAACTAATTATTCTTTAAGAAAATTTTTATAGTTATTCAACATATTATCTCGCTCATATTCAATTTATATATTTAAAAAATACTTTAAACAACATCCCAATCACACACGTTAAATACCAATGTATATGGTAAATTTAAAACTTATGTTAGGTATATTTGAATGAATTTTCCTCCCAATTTCAGTTATGAATATATGTAGTTATATAGTAGCATTACCTTTTAATAATAGTTGGGGACATCTATTTCACCATAAAAATCCTAATCATGTCACTATTATTTTTTATGGTGTTTTTATCACAAATGACACCAACTAACCAATTTTATATTCCATACAAAGCCATGTTTAACCATCTTGCATATCTTCATTAGTATCCTCGTGATATTAAGACATAAAATAATACATTCACACATAAAATAGATATAATAATAATTGTAATCTAATATTCTAAACAAATTTCCTCTAATTTATGTTTCTATTACACATCAATACTTAATTAAAACACCATCCCATAATAATTAAGCACATTCTAAATTCTATAATCACATTGAAGAAATAATATCACAAAAATAAAAAATATATCACATTTAAAAAAATTAATAAGAAAATATATGGAATAAGTTCCTTACATTATTGAAGACATGTAACTTGTTTAAGGTGAAGAACCATAGTAACTGCATGAACTCAACGATTCATAAATATGATGATATCTAAGAAATATAAGTATGATTAGAAACCCATAATGCTCAGTAAATCATCACCTACACTTAAAATTTTATGATTCATTATATACATACTATGATTTTGTCAATGATCATATCAAATCAAAAAATAAGATTTTAAATAATGATGAAATCACCCTATAATTAACGGGTAAAAAGGGTAGGATTACGAAACATTATATTCATCATAATTCATCTAAAACCCAATAAATAAATTGATTCATACATTTAAAAAATATTCCATGAAAAGGATAATAAGATATATTTAAACCAATCCTAGTGGAAAAAATTTACCTTTCCAAATCACATTAGAACCGCAATAGATTTTATACCACTTGGTGGAAGTTTACAGGCCACCTACTGATCAAAATAAACACCTAATTTTATAAGGTTTATTGATTGTATATATTCTATATAGTATACTAGAAATTTATCCTTTGAAAAATATAGCTCTTCATGATGGTCATGAAATGATAGCATATTCCATCAAATCATTAAGTCTTCTAAGACTATGTTCCAAAATGGATGTGTGGTAATAGTGTTCCATGTGCTAGGAGAATGGAAGTTATAATAATATATGTGAGTTTATAGTGATGATATGTTCTGTTATTCTAAATTATTTTCAATATTAAATTATATAATGTTTTATTTATCATTGGAAACATAATATTATCTTACACTATTCTATGAGAGTTAGTTCTTAGAGGTAAATGGTTAAAAAAGATAATTGGTTACGTTCTTCAATTGGGTTACAATCATAATTTAAGGACATGTAATTTATCTGTAATAGTTTTTCATAAATACATGGGAATTTTATGAGTCTGCAAAAATTGACGGCACTTGATTCCCATGCCCAGTGTGCCCAGAAAATTTTTTTGGAGTATTTTTTAGGTATGCTCAATAAACATACTGGCGGGTTTTTATAACATTGGAACAAGTGTTTTTGAATAGAAATCTGATCACACCGTTGAACTCATAGCATCGGTATTCGCTTATGAAGAATTTCACCTCGATGGTAGTTGGTTGATAATAAATGTTTGTTTTTTAGTTTTGATGGAAAAATAATAATAAAATTAAGTGCACAACTATATTTTATTTAAGCCTCCATGTGAGTGGTCTGTGGTTAAAACCTCCTCGTGGAAGTTGGAGGATGGACCGCGACGCCATAACCTCTGATGAGAGGTTACAGTGGTGTGGCCCACCCAACCCCAACCTTCTCATCATTTAAATTATGTTTGGGACCACCCAGGATTTTAACCCCTTGAAACTCCCCATTAAAGTATAGAAACACTCAAGCTCAAAATTAATACAGGGGAGCCTCTTCAACCCCCTTTAATTAAATCATGCGAACATCCCCTAATCCTTCACATTAATTGGGTGAGGCCATTTAATTAATACTCCATTTTTTATTTTAAATCCAACATTCTAAAATAATATAAAATCAATTATTTTATGGGTACATATTTCTTTTGGTTGTAATTTTTCATTTGGTTGAACATTGATAGGTGAGAGATAGGGAGAAAAGCTCCAAACGAAGAATGAATAATGCTCCATCGATGAAGAACGTCGATCCCGACTTGACTTCCCTCCTCGAAACAACCTCTACATAGGACGCATTCGTCTACAACGAATCGATGTATGCCTTTCCGAGACTTCATAAACAATCAATGCACAAAGGTAGGTGTGTGTTTTGATTTGAGAAATGTTGATTCTCCCTTCCATGATTGTTTCTCTTAACCCGCTTAATACCAAACATTCACAAGAATGACGGAGGGATCGGGCTGTGTTCAATGGTGCCCTCTAATACCAATTTTTCATGACCCCTCCCCCAGGGCCCATGTCGTGACTACCCCAAGCCCGCTTTCAAAAGGCCAGGGACTGGAGTCTAGCGCCTAAGGCATAAAACACTAAACAGGGAAGGCATTACCTTTATATCTGAAAACACACACAACAAAGTACACAATTGAATACAAAACACTATGCAAAACTATATAACAAGATAGTGCTAAATGAATAGGGTCCGGAAATACAATCCCAACTGTAATGTATAAGTACAACTTAAATGGAAAAAATGAATGAAAGGTGAAAATCTGCTATTGGATCTTCCAACACGGATCATACCTGAAGGGTAGTCACATATAGCCTCCTCATCACTCTATGTCCTTCAGTCTCCATCGGGTACCGACTCGTCGTGAGGTCCACCTTCGGGTTTCTTCAAGTCCTCATGCACTCAGCCTCAGTTAGCGTTTTCCATTGTCTGCATCCAACACAATGAGGTGTGGGCAAAGCTCGTGTAGTGGTGAGTATAACGATACTAATTAGTGAACATGAGACCCTCAAGGCCTCACAAAATCGATCAAGTTTAAACGAAAATTTATTTAATCAACGGAACGACATTACATAGGTATATGCCCATAAATATACCTAAGTTATCAAGTAACCCATCTCAATCATGAGTAAAAACATAGAAGTCATTGAATCAGCTCACAAAGCTATACAACATTTGATAAGAGATAGGGATGATCAGATGTAGCAACTGAATCATCTATTCTGTCGAACCCACATAGGATCCAGGAATACTTATTCTATCGAACCCACACAGTATCCAGGAACAGAAGTTAGAACTGTTGAACCCACACAAGATCCAAGAATAGTAGTCAGAGCTATCAAACCTGTTTGGGATCCCAAAACAGTCTTCAGTTCTATTGAACCCACACAGGATCTAGGAATAGTAGTCGGAGCTGCCGAACCCACACAGGATCCAGGAACAATCGTCAGAGTGCAGCCAACCATAGGGCTCCACACAAGCATGCTTGATTCTGGGAGGGTCTTCTCCTTAATAAAACATTCTATACATAAAATGACATAAATTTCCAAGTAGATATATCCAAAAGATCTGTATTTCTATAAGAAACTCAATGCGACAGACAGTGCATCAATCAGATGCCCGGTCCGAGAGTTATTTCCATTTATGTTCCGAGGGCCCGGTTGGACTTACATTCGATCCAACCTGGTCATACCCCAACTATGCCCAAACCTCGAGTGGGTTATACCAAAAGTACCGTCCTCCTCAAAGGTTTTGTCACCACATATGGTTTGTCAATAGGACACATGTAGCTTAGGTAACCGGCAAAAGAATGGAAACAGGTCAAACGGGTCCGGGTTTGGTCTGACCCAATCATACCGACCCGGGTTTGGACTAGGGTCTGACCCAATCTGCGGGTCCGACCCAGTCTGTGGGTCTGACCTAGCCATAGGGGACGACCCGACCCATGCTAATGGCTTGGACCACGCTGGGTCTGTCCCATGATGGGTATGGCTTGTACTAGGTTTGGCCCGCACTAGGTCCTTCCTGCGCAAAGTCCAGCCCGATGGCCTGACGGCTCGTGGGGCTCGTGGGGTTTGCCGTAATTTCATTGGTCTTCCTTGTAGTTACCATTTCACCGGGCATGGCCCATTTTTCTCGACCATGTTGGGCAGTTACACCACTCCTTCTCTAGTGACACGGTGGCTTGAGCTGTCAGCTACCTTCGCGGTCGGCATTGGGCAGGCCACCGCTGCACCTCCGCAGCAAGTTGACAGCGGCCTTCTCCTCCAGCGGCATGGTTGCGCCACCCCTGATAACCCCTCTTATCGTCACTATAGATTTTCTCAGGTTCTGACCGCCGAAGAATCTTTCGCTGTCCACTGGACGAGTTCTGGTGGCCCGTTTCTTGTTTCGGATGTTGTCACGCTTTCCTCAGAATATTTCCATCGATCGACAATCAAAGTTGACGAGAAACACTCAACACTGACTCATACCGTGTTGGGCGTCAAATTCCATAATAAAGGAAGAGGGGTCAGGCCATGTTTGTTCGGCTGCACCCTCTATGTCAGAGAGATAGAAAATGACTTTTATTTTCAATCCTAGAAGCAAGGCGAAGAACATGCCACAATTAACCAAGCATTAAATCCTACCTTGTTCTTTGATCATTGACGAAGTCGCAGAAGGTTGGACGTCGATTCTATTGTATTTGAACGCGTTCTATGTTGAGGAGGCTTCATGAAAGGAAGTTGATGTAGAAATCGAGGTCGACATTCATCATTGGATGGAGCGTTCTTCGATAAAAGCCTTCTCCCAAGTCCTCCCCTCTCCCAAGAGACAATTTCCATCCAATATAATAGATTATCCATCCCAATTATTAAATCATTGGAACAAAATTCAAAAATATTCAAATTAATTAATTGTAGTGCTCAATTGATTAATTAAAAAGAATTTTCACAATAAAGTGGGGAGCTCAAGGGGTTTCTCCCCACTTAATGGAGGGGGTTCAAGAGATTTTAACATCGGGTGATCCCCATCACATTAATCCTCACATGGGAGGTTGAGTTCGGGTGGGCCCCACCACCATAACCTCTCATGGGTGGTTAAGGTGTTGTGGTCCCACCTCCAACTTCCATGATGAGGTTTTGACCAACAATAAAAATTAAGCCACACACACAAATTTTATTTAATTCATTCTATAAAAAACCCAAAAACTGTCTTTTAGTCTTGACCCACTACCATCGAGGTGATTGTCTTATTAAGAGAATATCGGCACTACGAGATCAACGATGTCATCAGATTTCAATTCTGAGTACCCGTTCAAAATTTATAAAATATCGCCTGTACTTTTAATGAACATACCTGAATAAAACATCAGCAATTGATTCAGGGGACACTGGGCCTCAGAATCACGCGCCCTTAGTTTTCGGGGACTCATAAAATTCCCATGTATTTAAGAAAAACATTCCATGGAAATTCTGGGTCTTTACATTATCCCTTCCTCCGGGCATTACCTCCCCATAAGTTACATCTTGAACTAAGGGAACAAATGGGGGTATAGATCACACATATAAGCCTCCCACTCCCATGTGCTCCCTTGGAGGTTCCCACGCTGCCAGCAAACACACACCAGAGGTATCGACCGTCCACGTAGTACGCACTCTAGTTGATCCTCAATCTCCACTGGAACCTCAGTTAAAGTCGCCTCATCATCAATGTCCAACTCTCCATGGTTGATGATGTGAGAATGGTTGTGCATGTATCTCCTCTGTTGGGAAAAATGAAAGACTTCATGCACCCTGTGAAACTAAATTGGAAGTGCTAAGTGGTATGCCGCCTCAAAAACTCTATTGAGGACCTGGAAAGGTTCGATGAAACTCAGAGATAACATTCCGCCTCAGCCAAAAACTCTGTAATCCTTATCGAGGTTAGACCCGTAAATGACGTGGTCACCATCCTTAAACTCTATAGGTCTCCGTATTATATCAGCAAACTACTTTTTCCTGCTCTGTGAATTCTTCATCCACTCTTGGATGATCTTCACCTTCTCTGTGGTAGCCCGTACCATATCTGGTCCCACTAGTGCCGACTCACCTAGGTCTATCCAGCATAGTGGAGATCTGTAAGGTCGACTATACAAGGCCTCAAAATGTTCCATCCTGATTGTTGAATGATAGATGTTGTTGTATGAAAACTCCACCAAAGTTAAGTGATCCTCCCAGCTGCGACCAAAGTCAAGCACACAAGCATGCATCATGTCCTCAAGGGTTTGAATGGTCTACTCGGTCTGGCCATCTGTCTGATGATGGAAGGCGGTGCTCAGACAAAGATGCATCCCAAAATCCTCTTGAAACCCCATCCATAGCCGGGAAGTAAACCATGTGTCATGATTGGATACAATAGAAGAAGGTACTCCATGTATCTGCACAATCTCTTTCATATAGATTCGTCCGATGCTCTCTACTGAACTCGGATCTCTGATCGGTAAAATGTGAGCCAACTTGGTGAGTCATTTTACAATCACCCAAATCAATTCATGACTCCAAGATGTATGTGGAAGTCTATGGGGGGCCGGGTCCGACCTGCGGACCGGGTCAGACCCCTATCAGGACCCGGTTCGGGCCGGGTCGGTCTGATTGGGGTAAACCAGACCCAAACCCATTTGACATGATTCCACTCTTTTGTTTGTAACCTAATAGATAGGTGTCTGATTGATGAACCATATATAGAGACGAAAACCTTGGAGAATGAAAGTTATTTTGGTATACCCCACTCGAGGATTGAGCACATTTTTTGTATGGCCGAGTTAGATCGAACGTAAATCCAACAGGGCCCTCAAAACTGAAATGTTAATAACACTCGGATTGGGGGTCCAATTTACATGCCGTCTATAGCATTGAGTTTCTTATATAAAGATGGATCTTTTGGATAAATCAAATTTGTATTTCATTGTAGTTGATGTTTTGACATTTGGATTGAGGATCAGACACTCCCAGAATGAAGAATGCTTGTGCAGAACACTGTGGCTAGCTGTGCTCTGGTGACTGTTCTGATATCTTATGTGGGTTCAACAGCTCTGACTATTGTTCTTGGATCCCATGTGGTTTCAACAGCAGTGAAGATTGTTTCTGGATCCCATACGGGTTTGACATCTCTGACTACTCTTCTCGGATCCTGTGTGGGTTCGACAGTTCTGACTTCTATTCCTGGATCCTATGTGGGTTCGACCGAATAACTATTTCTGGATCCTGTGTGGGTTTGAAAGTTATGATTTCCATTCCTAGATCTTGTGTGGGTTAGACGGAATAGATGATTCAGTGGCTACATCTGATCATCTCTCTCTCTATGTCTTCAAAAGTTGTATACCTGTGTGAGCTGAGTCAGTGACATCTGTGTTTTTCCTCATGATTGAGATGGGTTACTTGATAACGTAGGTATATGTATGGGTATATACCTAAGTAATGAATATCAGTTGATTTCATACCTTGTGGTTTATTATAGTTTTATTTTTTGTGACATTGAGGGTCTCAAGGTCCCTACTAAGTATCATTATACTCACCCCAGCACGGGTTATGCCTGCACATCTTAGTGTTGGATGTAGACGACAGACAACACTGATCGAGGCTGAGTGTACGAGGACTGGACGGTATCCAGAGGTGGACCTCATGATAATTTTGTACCCGATGGAGACTGACAAATGTGGAGTGTTGAGGAGGCTATTGATACATACCCTTCAGGTAGGATCCATGGTGGATGATCCAATAGCTTCTTTTCACCTTTCAATTGTTTTGTCCTTTTCAGATGTACTTGTACTTTACAGATGGGCAAGTATTTCTGGCCACTTTACTTTTAGCACTCTATTGTAATATAATTTTTCATAGTTTATTGTATTGATCTATGTACTCTATTGTGTGTTTTTTCAGTTATAATGGCAATGCCTTCCTAGTTTAGGGATTTACACCTTTGGTGCTAGTCCCCAGCCCCTGGCCCCCGGGGCCCATGCCATGACTACCCCAAGCCCACCTTCCATAAGCCCGGGGCTGGCGACTAGAACCAAAGGCGTAAATACCTAAACTGGGAAGGCATTGACATTGTAACGGAAAACAAACACAATATAGTACACAGCTAAATAAAAAACACTAAGAAAAATTGTATATCAAGAGAGTGCTAAAAATTAATGGGTCCAGAAACAGACACTCAACAGTAATGTACAAGTACAACTAAAAGGTGAAAAGTAACTCCTGGATCATCCACTACAGATCCTACCTAAAGGGTAGGTACAGATTGCCTCCTCAGTAATCCACATCCGACAGCCTTTACTGGGTACCGACTCATCGTGAGATCCACCTCCAAGTACCGTCCAGTCCTCATACACTCAGCCTTAGTCAGCGCCGCCCATCGTCCGCATCCAACACAATGAGGTGCGAGAATAGCTCATGCAGGGGTGAGTATAAGGATACTCAGTAGGGACCCCGAGACCTTCAAGGTCTCACAAAATCCAACAAGGATTAACCACATGAAATGAAATCAATAGATAACCCCACTTAGATATTCGCCCATACATATACCTAAGTTATCTAGTAAGCCATCTCAATCATGGAGAAAAAACAATGTTACTGACTCATCTCACACAGTTATACAATCTTCGAACAGAGATTTAGATGATCAAATGTATCCACTGAATCATTTATTCTGTCAAATCCACAATGGATCCAGGAATAGAAATCAGAACTGTCGAACAGACATAGGATCCAGGAAAAATTATTCTGTTGAACCCACACAAAATCCAGGAACATAAGTCAAAACTGTCAAGCCCACACAAGATCTAGGAACAGTAGACATAGTTTTCGAATCCACACATGATCCAAGAATAGTAGTCAGTGCTGTCGAACCCACACAGAATCGAGGAACAGTCGTCAGTGCACAGCTAGCCACATGCTTTCTACATGAAACACGCTTGATTCCAGGAGGGTATTCTCTTCATGCCAAGTGTCGATACATAAACTACCAAAATGTCCTTAAAACAAGTATCTCAAAGGTTCGACTCTTCATAGGGGTCTCAACACAACATATGGTGCGTCAATCGGACGCCCGGTCTGTGAGTTATTAGCCTTTTAGTCTTGAGGGACTTGTTGGATTCGTGTATGATCCAACCTGACCATATCCCAACTAAACCCCCGAAATTTAGTGGGGTATACTCAAAGAGACCAATACGCTCCATGATTTCCCACACCACAGACGGATCATCAAACGGACGTCCGATGCCAAGGATATGGCCAAAGAAAGTAACAGGTCGGTAGTGGGTTCGGGCCTGGTCCCACCCAGTCGGACCAGCCCAGTTCCACCCATGGTCTGGCTCGGTCTATTGGGAATTCCAGTCTGTTACGTTTGGACCGGCCCACTGGGCCCCAGCCAGCTAGTCGTGAGGGCGGTTCGGCCCGAGCTCGAGGCCAGTTTGGCCCGGAGCGTCGTGATGGCGCGGCTCGTCGCAGCTCAGCCCTGAGGGCGCGGCAGGGCTGGTTCGGCTAGGGAACTGTGAGGGGGACTGCATACCAGTTTGGAAGGCCAGGCGGCCGGGTAAGGCATGGAATTGGGGGTCGGTGGGCAGCAGCTTCGGGCAGGGCGTAACCAGCGCGGGCCGGCGCGGTTCGGGCAGGGCGCGGCTATGCAGGCCAGTTCGGGTAGCTGGTTAGGGCACACGTAAAGGAGGCCCGACAGCCAGGAAGTGTGTGGCCTGACAGTTCGGTAGTCGGGAGGCATACGGCCAGGCAGGATGACAGTCAGAAGGCGTGCAGCCAGGTGGGGCACGGGCGGACGGGAGTCCGGGAGGCCGGAAGTTGCCGAGAGCGTGGTGGCGTGGGCTGGCGGCTGTGCGGCCAGGGGGCTCGGCCGGAGGACCGCGGTTCGTCCCGGAGAACTAGTGTGCCACAGGGGTGGTGCGGTTTGCGGAGGCTACGGGTATCATAGCCATTAATGTCGATGCCTTCGTCGCCTCGTTGTTCATCTCCATACCGAATGTACAACATAAACAAGATCGACGGAGAGGTTGGGCCATGTTGGTTTGGCCCGCACCCTTCACATTTAGGGAAGTATCAATTGGTTCATCAAATATGTACAATGTAAAATAAATAATTTAAAACCATGAAAAGAATTCTTTCTATCTGAAGAAGTGAAAGAAAAAAGGAATAAAACAGAAAATTAAACCCACTACCTTTTTTTGTCGTTCGTCGTTCGTTGATGGAGTCAAAGAAAGTAGACAAAAATGTTCTTCATTTGTCTCTTCTGTTGTACGCTTCAAATCCCGAGACGCATCAGCTCATGGAAAACACTCCACATCATTATTTTTTTGAGGAAGAAGTTCTATGAGGATCAACATTCTTCTTCGGTGGATCATTCATCATTCTTCATTGGGATATTTTCTCCCTAGATCTCCTCTTTCCAAGTTCCACCAAAAAGATTCCATCCAAAAGAAATATGTCCCCCAAAGATAGATTGTCTATTATTTTAGTATGTTGAATTTAAAAATCAAAATTGAATATTAATTAATCATCCCCAACCAATTATTGTGGAGGATTAGGGAATGTTGGAAAAAATTAATTAAAGTGGAGTTCAAGAGGATCACCTATATTAATTTGGAGCTTGAGAGTTTCTCCACATTAAGGGGGAGTATTAAGGGATTAAAATCCCAGGTTGTCCCCACCAAAATGAACATGAAGAAATGGTTGGGTTCTGGTGGGCCCCACCACTATAACCTCTCGTGAGATGTTAAGGTGTGGTGGTCCCACCTCCAACTTCCACGAGAGGTTTTAACCACCAAACACAGACATGGAGGATCAAATTAAATAATGTGCCGCTCACATTATTTTTTTATTTTTTCCATGAAAACTCAAAAACAAACATTTATTCTCGCCAAATATCATCGAGGAGAATGTCTTATTAAGTGAATATTGGCACTGCGTGTCCAACGGTACCCTTGGATTTCAATTCTGAGCACCGATTCAAATGTTTTAAAAACCCACACGTATGTTTACTGAACGTACCCGAACAAAACTTCATAAATTGATTCCAGGCACACCGGGCCTTGGAATCAAGTGCTGTCAATTTTCCCAGACTAGTAAAATTTCAATGTATTTAAGAAAAAAATTCCATGGAAATTCTGGGTCTTTACATTCTCCCCACCATAGGGCTTTACATCCCCTTAAGCTACAATTGGAACTAAGGGAACATGTGGGGGGTACTAATCACGTATCTAGGCCTCCCGCTCCCATGTTCTCTCCTGGAGGATCTCGTTCTACCAGCGTACGCACACCAAGAGGTATCGACCATCCACGTAGGACCTGCTCCTGTCGATCGCCAGTCTCCACTAAAATGTCCATAAAAGTCTCCCCATCGTTGACGTCCATCTCCCCATGGTTGATAATGTGTGAAGGGTTGTGCACATATCTTTTCAACTGGGATATGTGGAAGACGTCATGAACCGATGCAACAGAGGTGGAAGAGCTATGTGTTATTCCACCTCTCCAACTCTGCTGAGGACCTGAAAAGGTCTGATGAAATGCGGGGATATCTTTCTTCCTCAGACAAATCTCCATAAACCTTTTAGGGGTGAGACCTGTAAAAAGATGTGGTCGCAATCCTCAAAATCTATAGGTCCTCATCTGCTATCATAATTTTACTTCTACCTACCTTGTGCAGTCTTCATCCGCTCCTGGATGATCTGAACCTTCTCTTTGGTAGCCCATACCATCTCTGGTCCCACCAGTGCTGACACCCCTGGGTTTGTCTTGTACAAGGGTGATCTGCTAGGTTGCCCGTATAACGCCTTGAAAGGTGCTATCACAATGGTGGTGTGAGAGTTTTTGTTGTAGAGAACTCCACCAAAGGTAAGAAATCATGCCAGGTGAGACCAATGTCGAGGACACAAGCACGCAACATGTACATGAGGGTCTAAATGGTCCGCTCAGTCTAGCCATCCGTCTGAGGATGGAAGGTGGTGCTCAGATGAAGCTGTATCCCGAAAGCCTCCGGCAACCCCTTATATAGCCTTGAAGTAAACCGTGTGTCATGATCAGACACAATAGAATAAGGTACTCCATGTAGCCGCACAATATTTTTCACATAGAGGCATCCCAATCTCTCAACTGAACCATTCCCTGTGATCGGTAAGAAGTTGGATGAATTGTTGATTCTGTCAATGATCACCCAAATCAAGTCATGATCCCTGGATGTATGTGGAAGAACCTTCACAAATTACATAGATATCCCATCCCACATCCACTATGGAACCTTTAAAGGCTAAACCAAGCCTGCTGGTACCTGATGATCTACCTTCACTTACTGACAAGTGTGGCGCCATGAGACAAACTCTACTACTACCTTCTTCTTACCTAGACACTAGTGTTATAGTCGACGGTCCAGGTTCATCTTCGCCACTCATGGATATACCTCTATAGAGGATGTGTTGAAATCTATCAACACTTCCTCTTGAAGTGACACTAGAACCATAGTATGTCTTCTACAGAGGGTGACGTGCTCCCCATCTTCATAAAATCTATAAGGTGCCCACCCTGGGGATATTTTAGCATGTCATGTCTCACAGTTAGCGTCTTCACAATGTTCCTCCCTGACTCGCTGAATAATTAGAGGAGTGACTGTAAGAGACTGAAGGAAAGATGCTCCATCTCTATCCACAAAGGATATCTTTATAGTAGCCAGCTGCTCCCTTGCCTCACCTAGAAGATGTATTCCAGATCTCCTACTATGTGAATCTGCTACAATGTTCCTCTTACCAAGATTATAGACTATCTCAGAGTCATAGTACTAGAGAAACTCAATTCATCGTCATTGTCTAAGGTTCTGGTCCTTCTAAGAGAAGATATTCCTAAGACTCTGGTGGTCAGGTTAGAATATGAAATGATCACCCATCAGATAGTGTCACCACATCTTCAAGGCGGATACCACATATGCAAACTCTAGTTCATGGGTAGCATAGTTCTTTTTGTGTTGTCTCACCTTCCGAGAACTATAAACAATCACTTCTCACTACAGCATCAGGACACACCTGAGTATGGTCCCTGATGCATCCCAGAAAACTATGTACCCTATGCCTTCCTCTAGAAGTCTCAAGATGGGGGAAATAGTTAGCCTCTGCCTCAGCTCCTAAAAGCTCTGCCGGAATCACTCCAACCACACGAAGGGTTTCCCCTTCTGTTTCAAGGCTGATAGTGGTGTTGCAACTCTAGAGAAGTCTGGTATGAACCCCCAGAAATATTCAGCCAAACCTAGGAATCATCGTACCTTCGTCACACTACTAGGTGGCTCCCGAGCAAGTACCACCTCAATCATCATTGGATATAATACAACTCAAGCCTCCGAGATGACAAGTTCCAAGAAGTGAACCTCACAGATCCTAAATGTCACTTCAAGAGCCTACCATAAAGATAGTGCTCTCAAAGTGTGTCCAGTACTACCTGCAAATGGTATGCATGCTCCTCCTCAGTAGTCGAGTAGATCAGAATGTTTTCGATGAAGAATACGAAAAACCGATCGAGGTTTGGCTGGAAGATCCTATTCTTGAGTCCCACGAACACTGATGGAGTGTTGGTTACGCCGAAAGGCATAACCGAGAATTCTTAGTGGTTGTACCGACATCTGAAATCCATCTTCAGTACAACCTCATCTCAATCTCTGAGTTTTTGATATCCTGAACTGAGTTCTATCTTCGAGAACCATCGTTAACCATTTAGCTGATCATAGAAGAATTCAATCCTCAGGAGCGTGTACTTGTTCATCATGGTCAGCAGGTTTAGGCGATGGTAGTCGACACAAATCTTCAAGCTCCCATATGCCTTCTTGGTGAATAGAATCGGGGCTTCCTAGGGAGAAATACTCAGCCAGATGAATCTCTTCCCCTAAAAGTCCTCCAATTGTACCTATTGCTCCCGAAGCTCAGCTGGAGCCACCCTATATACTAGAGTAGATATCAGTTTCATACCATTGATAAAGTAAATGTAGAAGTACACCTCTCTATGAGGAGGTAGACTTGGTACATCATCAGGTAAAACATTTGTGTACTAGTCCACCACTACAGGATATGTCCGACTCTTCACATCAACTACTCTGAGGGTACGGCAGGCCAACTGATGAGTGATTGGCTGAACCCTCCTTCGATCAAGTCCGTCTGGAAAAGAAAAGGCTCCCTTCTCACTGATGAATGTAAACTTGGTCCAATCCGTGCAGACACTCCACACATTGCACCTAATATAGTCGATATGTGAATGGACTATAAATATCAGTACATATCGAAGATGACGTTGTAAGTCCTTGACACCGCTATGAGGAGATCTTAGTCGAAGCTCACACATCCTAGAGTACGCTCACACTGTCGGCACCTGTGTGTGATCATTGAGTTTTCTCCCATAGGAGCCTCTAGCCATAAGAATCAAGCCAATGGCTCTGTTAGAATCTCCGACCTCCGAACGAGGGCGGTGTAAATGAATGTAACTATAACTTCTGTCGATAATTACTGCATCCAAGGTGGTGTAGACAGATATCATACCTCGAATAATATCTGGAGCACCATGATCGTAAGCCTCAGCTTCCTGGAGCTATGCTCTCCCCAATCTACCAACTCATTGTGGTCGGGGTGGACCACCTAGTGGCGGTGGTGGTAACACCTTGTAGCATCTTCCACCACTAGCTGCGCGACCAAGTCCTCTTCCACGTCTGCCTACTCCCTATGGATCACCTTGATCGAACATTTGCCTTTACCTGGGAGGTCCTTCAATTTTATGTTGAACATATGAACGAGGGGTTGTACAGCCATGAGCCATGTGACCCTGCCCACCTCATGTGAAACACTACATGTTCCATGAATGACTGGTTCTATCTCATGTGCCTCGCACAACTAAAATTGAGTCATGAGGTCATCCACGTGATGGTCTAGTCTTCTTGGGCATCTGCAACATCTGTCTACTACCAGCTGCAGAAGACTCTACTACGTGATGCATAGTAGCAGGTCTTGCTTCTCGTGACTGCTCATCAAAGAAACTCTCCACTAAGATGGATTCCTCCAACACCCCCGCCTACGTTAGGATTCATAGGGAGATCAACAAACCCATAATCTATCACATGATCCCCTTCATGAATGTAAAGGCCTTGAAGAATGGGTCCCACACCATATATGCGGAGTAGCCTGAGAGGTCGGTGAACCTCATTGAGTACTGCACCACCGTCATGCTACCCTTCTTTAGATCCAGTAGCTCCTATATCCACACTGCACATAGGTTTTTTGGGACAAACTACGCCCGAAACGATATCTCAAATTAGTCCTAGAGAAGTGTCTCCTTATCATACACCTGGAGCATCAGGCTCCACCATTTGCCTGCTGCTACCTGAAGTAGACTCTCGGAAAGGATCGCCATAAGTTCTTTTAGTGTCCCTACTAGTCTGAAGAGTCCCACCACGACCTCCATCCAATCCGCAGCTACCTACTGGTTCGTCTCACTAGTGAACCAGGGCGACCTATGGCACTGGAACTCGTGCAACGTGCACAGATGGTGTGCACTTTCTACTAATGGGGTTGGTGGAATCAGTGGACCAACGGGTTGTGGTACCACTGGTGAATTCGATGAGATTGGCCCCTACAATGAGTCCTCGTCGCTCGGTGGGATTCCATCCCATACAAAGCCTGGAACCTTGCCTAGGTATCTGTGTAGAGCCATACTTTATGGAAACAGTTGCACCACGATCAAAAAATTATACCTGGTGAGCTGACTCAATGAATTCAAAGAAAACTCTACAAAACACACACACAATTAGTGTTTTCATGCACTGAGTGTTTATTGGTTAAAACCTCCTCGTGGAAGTTGGACGTGGGACCACCACACCATAACCTCCCATGAGAGGTTATGGTGGTGGGGCCCACCCGAACACAAGTTTCTCATCATGTTTATTGTGGTGGGGACCACCTGGGTTTTTAACCCATTGAAACTCCCCATTAATGTGGAGAAACTCTCAAGCTCCAAATTAATATAGGGGATCCTCTTCAACTCCCCTTTAAAAAATTTGTTCCAACATTCCCTAATCCTGCTGATTAATTGGGTGGGGCTAATTAATTAATACTCCATTTTTAATTTTAAATACAAAATTCTAAAATAATAGACAATCTATTATTTTTTGGGGGAATATTTTTCTGGTTGACATTTTTCATTTGGTGGAACTTGGAAAGAGGGGATCTAGGGAGAAAATCTCTCAACGAAGAATGAAGAACGCTCCACCGACGAAGAACGTCGATCCTCTTCAAACTTCTTCCTCAGAAACCTACCGACATGGAGCATCTTCCATGAGTTGATATGGCTTAGGTAGTCACAGCACATGCCCCGCAGTGGCCGGGAGCCAGGTGGCGTGGGCCAACGATGGTGCAGCTGGGGTGGCTCGGCCGGAAGATCGTGGTTCTTCCCGCAACAGTGGAGCACCACGGGGGCAGTGTGGTTCGCGGAGGCCACGGGTAGTGCGGAATTTGTCATCACTGCCTTCATCACCTCATTTCTCATCGACATGCCAGTATTTCAACATAAACAAGAATGATGGATGGGTCGGGCCGTGTTTGTTTGGCCCGCACCCTCCACGATTAGGGTGGTATAAATTGGTTCATCAGACGTATGAGGCCCATGACGTGACTACCCAATGCCCACCTTGCATAGGCCAGGGGCTAGACACTAGAACCAAAGGCATAAATACCTAAACAGGGAAGGAATTACAATTTTAATTGAAAAATAATAATAGAATACACAGATGAATACAAAACACTAAACAAAACTGTATAACAAGAGAGCGCTAAAAGTAAAGGGGCCAGAATTACATTCCCAGCTATAAATTACAAGTAAAACTGAATAGGAAAAAATAGCTAAAATGTGAAAAGATGCTTGTGGATCATACACCACAGATCCTACCTGAAGGGTAGGTACATATAGCCTTTTCAGCACTCCACGTTCGTCAATCTCCACCGGGTACTGACATGTCGTGAAGTCCACCTCTGGGTACTGTCCAGTCCTTGTACACTCATCCTCGGTCAGCTCTCTCCATCGTCTACATCCAACACAATGAGGTGTGGGCATAACCCATGCAGGAGTGAGTTTAAAGTTACTTAGTAGGGACCCTGAGACCCTTAAGGTCTCAAAAAATGAAACAAGGATAAAGCACAAGGTATAAAATCAATAGATATCCATTACTCAGGTATATTACCAAACATATACCTATTTAATCAAATAACCCATATCAATCATAAGCAATAACACATAAGTCACTGACTCAGCTCACATAGGTATACAACTTTTGAAGAGAGATAGATATGATCAGATGTAGCCACTAAATAATCTATTCTGTTAAAACTACACCGGATCCAGGATTATAAATCAGAACTGTCGAACCCACACAGGATCCAAGAATAGTTATTTTGTCGAACCCACACAGGATCCTAGAGTAGAAGTCAGAACTGTCAAACCCACACAAGATCTGGGTACAATAGTCTGAGCTGTCGAACCCGTATGAGATTCAAAAACACTCTTCAGTGATATTGAACCCACATAGGATCTAGGAACAGTAGTCGAAGCTGTCCAACCCACAAAAGATCTAGTAATAGTCGTCAGAGCGCAGCCAGCCACAGGGTTCCGCACACGAATTCTTGATTCCGGGAGGGTCCTCTCCACAAGCCAAATGTCGATACTTCATCTGACACAAATTCCAAATTTGATATATCCAAAATATTCTTCTTTCCATTGGAAACTCAACAAGAGACATGGCGCGTCAATGGGACGCCCGGTATGAGATTTATTGGTATTTCCATTCCAAGAGCCCGATTGAATTTACGTTCAATCCAATTTCGCTATACCCCAATGGTGACCAAACCTCTAGTAGTTTATACTAAAAGAACCATATTACTCTAAGAATTGCATCCCAATAGACAGTTCCTCAATCGGACACTCGTAGCTCAGGTTACAGGAAAAAGAGTGGAAATAGGTCAAACGGTTCTGGGTCCGGTCCGACCCAATCGGACAGACACGACCCGACCCAGGTTCAAACAGGGGTCCGACCCGGTCCGAAGGTCCGAACTAGTTCGTGGGTCCGACCCAGCCTATGGGGATGGCCCACCCCATGCTGGAAGCCTGGCCCATGGGGGCTGGCCGACCTGTGAGCGGTCCGGACCGCGATGGGTCCAGCCCACGCAGGGTCCGGCCCGATGGCCCGTGGTGTCTGCCCTAACCGCATCCAAGGGGGAGGTCACGCCGCTTGGATTCCCAAATTCCTTTTTCATTCGGGTGGTCTCCAAAATTGGTGCCACATGGTTCTGGTCTGCGTCACGTGATATAGCGACCCGAGCCTTTTACATAATATATTTCATGATTTTAAGCATAATTAATCATCAGAGTATCAGCCATGGATCGTTAAGTCTAGTGTCTTGGAAGACTAGGTACATATAACCTAATACATGGGTCTAAATAAAATTGTTATTTAATCTCCATAAAGATCATCTAGATTAATTTGATCCCTTACATCTTCATAGAGAACCTTGGGGAACAAATGATCAAAGGGATGAACTAAAAATCCCAGTAAGGAAATGAACATAAGGATACATCTCAAGCACATGAGTTAGGAGGCATGACACAATGATATCAAAAGAGTGAAACTTATAATGCAATTTAATATATGCCTGGGAACATATAAACATAGAATCATATAAATGTGGTAGAATCATAAATCATATCTTTAGTACGGGTCATTGCTAACTGCCAATCATGTATCCCATTTTAGTACGGGTCAAGACTACCTACCAATCCCATTTCACAATGCATCTCATGAGACTTAACCTTACCCAATGCATTGGAGCACTCTTGGGGCGCACCCATCTAAAAATTTTCATGAATATTATTTCCACATAAATATTCTTACCATATATACTATCATACATAATCTAGAATACACAAACATAAGGGTTCCCTGGAATGAATTGGGTACCACAATCGTGACATAAATAATAACCAATGTGCGTATCATGAAAGTGTCCATGTAAAGAAAGAATTAGAAAATACATGGACGTTTGTAGGATAAAATAGTCATATGAAATGGTAAGAGGTTTCAATCATAAGTGACAACATAAGAGAAATGTATTTTAGAAACAGTAGCATTAAATCATTTTTGTGCGGTTTTAAGGAAAATACGATAGAGCTTTTAAATTATTAAAGAAGGAATTCATTTATATAAAACCAGAACTGAACCAAGAAGGATTTCATAATTAAAATATAGAATTTAAAAAGATAATGGTGTCTTAAAACAGAATATAGATTTAATTACATATTTTATAAAATTTCGGGAAGTTCCTTTAAAACAAGTGTGCTTATTGGGAAGTACCGAAAAGAGATTCACTTAAAAGCATGTATATCCCCGGAAGAGAATGAGAGATGTATCTTGGAAGATGAGTTTGGAGTATATAAATAGAATGATTATGTTCTAAATAAAAAGAAAAGAGAACTATATTTTGGTAAAAATAATGATATAGCAACCCGAAGGAATAAGGGAAGTTATGGTAGAATCCATTATGGTTTTTAGAATGGTATCATGTGTAAATAAGAGGGATAGATGATAGACTTAAAAGGATTCTAATCACTTAAAAACATTAGGTATGTATTAGCAGGGTGTATAAACGTACCCCATCACTTTTTATTACACAAAAAGGCATAGCATAGATAAAAATCATGATTACGAGTTAAAAGGGGAGGATCTCTTACCTTAAATCTGTCTGTGTTCTCCACTTTTTATTACCGACCTGAATAAACAAATTAGGATTATTAATTAATAAGTCCAGAACGTATTTTATATTCAATTTATTTATCATAACCCTTTTTAGTTCATTCATATCCTTTTTTATTAGTTACAAGGTTCAATTTAATTGTTCGGGCTCGTTTGTTTACTTGTCTTTAACGCATCGGTTCACTTATATTCAAATTTGGATTATATCCAAGATGAAAGTTTTTGTCCAGAATTGAAGTTATATTCTTTAGTTAATACTCTTGAGATTACATGGTTTTAATTTTAATTAGGTTACTTAGAGTGATGTATGATTTATATATATATATATATAACCAGTGTGATAACCGTTTTTGTTAATTGGTAGATTTGATCACAATGAATGTGTTTTGATTTATAACTTAATTTCATTTTTTGCAAAGGATTACAGAACCAAAAATATGATATATTGAATATATAATAATCTGGTTAAACCATATCACAAATAGTTTCATTACTAGAATTAATGACAATAAAAGAAAGTGATAAACCGTTGTCCTTAAATGTGAAAAATTAGCACATCTCAAACGATGCTTTCATTTCTTTCAAATAAAAGGGCAGGGAAAGAAGAGAAGATAATTAAATATATCACTCTCATTAAGAAATTAAATTATAATTATGTTACTGGATTTTTCATACTATTATGGTGAAGGGAGGTGAGGAAAGAATAAAAATGTAAATAACATCAAAGAAAAGAAGAAATTGGGATGTGGAATTTACCTCTTGAGACTTCCTCCTTTGAGAACCTCTTAAGGGGCAAGATTTTGGTATGTTGAGGAGTCTGAGAGCTTTTGGACATGGGAGAGAATTTTGGGGAGATATTTGGGCAGAATAATGGCAAGGCACAAGGCTAGATAGGAGTAGAGAGAAGAGGGAGTGAAGGGGGGCGGGGGTTTATAGTGGAGGAGAATAGGTATTTCATAATATTATAATCATTAATTTATTATTTCTTCCCAAGATAAGGAATAGTAAGTCATCCATGACCATGAATAGTAAATAACGCATGTGAATTCGGTATTTGGGAGCTTATATCACCTGTGAGGTCATGAATATTGGGTTTTAATTATAATGTATTTATACGGTAAATTAATGTCTTTTACTATTCACAGAAAGTTCAAGTATTTTAGAAATATCCCAAAAATTTACCGCAAAATTTTTTAGATGTTTAGAATAAAAAAATTAATTCCATTTTTCAAATATAACTTTCTAAATATTATTAATTTAATATTTAATTAAAATCATAATTTACTTAAACAAACAATTTTTAAAATTAAAAATGATTTTATGGTGCTTTCCAAAAATTACATAGGGTCGTATAAAATTATCTAAAAAAGATAAGATATTAATTTGATAATTAATGAAAACATTTTACGAAAATATAATTTATTTTAATTTAATTAATTTATTATAATTACTTATTTATGACTTTCATAATACCAAAACATTTACTAAGGTCAAATTGTCAATTTCTAAGATGTCTAAATTTTATTTAATAATTCATGGGTAAGGTTACTCTTATGTTGGATGATTTAATATTCATAAGGGTCACTTTATTATTCATAAGGGTAGGTTACTGTTCACATAAAATTATATTCATTTCATTAGACTCCAAAAAACATCTTGAACACAACCGTGTATTTGGGAATTTTAAAATTCTCAACACAGAAGTGACAAACTTATGTTTAAATGTCACTTAGAACTTATTAGATCATTATGTTGTGTATTCATGTGATTTTATGACATATTTATAAGAAGGTGAATTTCATTGAAAAATAATAGGATGTTATATTCATCCCCCCTTATGAAATTTCACCCTTGAAATTTCATTTTACATTCTAAGCCAAAAATCGGTGTGGGTAATTTTCCTTCCTTGCTTCCACCAACTCCCATGTTGCCTATTCATACTTATGGTTTCCCCATAGTACCTTGACCAAATAGGTCTTCTTGATTCATTGAATGTTTTCTCTATGATCTAAGATCTTCACTAGCTTCACCTCGTAATAGAGATCATCCTCCAACTGTACCACCTCTAAAGTGATTACATGTGAAGGGTCTGGTATGTACATCCTTAGGAGTGATACGTGAAAAAAAATCATGAACTCGAGCCATATTCGGTGGATGTGCAAGCTGATATGCCACAGATTCTAAGCGGTCAAGGATCTCAAAGGGGCCAATATACCTTGCTCTTAGCTTCCCTTTCTTCCCGAATCGCATGAATCTCTTCCATGAAGATATTCAAAGGAAGACATTATCACCAATGTCGAACTCCAAGTCCCTTCGATGATTGTCAACACAGCTCTTTTTTCGACTTTAAGTAGCTTTGATGTGTTTCTGGATGAGTTGAACCTTCTATTTCATCTCATGAACAAGATCAGGTCCAAGTAGCTTTCTTTCTCCAACTTCATCCAAACAGGTTGGCGTTATACATTTCTTTCCATACAGAGCTTCACATGGAGCCATAGGAATACTTGAGTGGAAGCTATTGTTGTATGATAACTCAATCAATGTGAGATGATGATCCCATCAACCTTTGTATTCTAGAGATAAGGCTCTAATAATATCTTCAAGCGTCTGAATAGTTCTTTCAGACTGTCCATCTGTTTGGGGGTGATAGGTCATGTTGAAATTTAATTCAGTACTCAAAGAATGTTGAAGGCTCCTCCAGAATAAAAAATGTGAAACTTGGATCACGGTCATAGACAATTTATAGTGTAACATTGTGCATTCTCACCACTTCCTCCACATATATCATTTCAAATTGTTGAAGAGAGAGATCTTCCAGAATGGCGATAATATAGGATGTATTAGTGAGTCGTTCAACCAGAACACATATCAAATTATTTCTCGTCGACATCTTCGGGAGACCTATGACATAGTATATAGTAACATTTTCCCATTTCCACATTGGTATAGGAAATGGATGCATCATACCATTGTACTTTTGTGACTCAGCTTTAACTTGCTGACATACCAAGCACCTTGATATATATTTTGCAATCTTTTTCTTCATGGTATCCCACTAGAAGTGTTCTCAGAGATCACTGTACATTTTGGTACTCCCAGGATGGATAGAAAATGTTGAGATTAGTGCATTATCCAATAACTCCATCATTATCCGAGGTGATGAAGGCACACAAAGTCGCGTTCCAAACCGAATCACACCATCATCATCGATATGGAACTCTTGAAATTTCCCTTCCATTACTGCATTCACCGTTTTTTATATCTCTACATCATCCCTTTGTGAAACCATAATCTTCTCCTGGATGGATGGTTTCACATTTATTTGGTCAAGGTATGATGTATCCCCTTCCCTTATGATTTCCAAATCTGTTCTTTGCATATCAAAGAAGATAGTGTCTTTCTCAATCTATAACATGGATAGAGTAGTGGGTTCTTTTCTACTTAGATCATCGACAACCTTGTTCGCCTTTCCAGGGTGGTAGTGAATTCAGCAATCGTAACCCTTGATTAGCTCTAACCATATCTTTTAATTCATGTTGAGTTCCTTTTGTGTGAATATATATTTTAGGATCTTTTGGTTAGTGTATATGTAACACTTCTCACCATAAAGGGAGTGCCACCATATTCACAAGGCAGAAATCATGGTTCCCAGCTCTAGATCATGCATGGGATAGTTTTTCTCTTGGATTTTCTGCTTCCTTGAGGCATAGGATGTCACTTTATCATTATCCATTAGCATGCCACCTATGCCGTTCATAGAATAATCACTATACACCACAAATAGTTCTCCACTTGATGGGAGTGTGAGTACCAGCGCAGTGATAATCCTCTTTTTCAACTCCTTGAAATAGTCTTCACATTTATGTGTCCAGAAGAACTTTACTCCCTTCCATGTCATCTTGGTCATTGGCTTTGAAAATCGTGAAAATTTCTTCACGAATCATCGATAATACCCATCTATAATTAAAAAGCTGTGGATCTCCGTTACAGAAGTTTTCATCGACCACTCTATAATTACCTATGTCTTTGAAGAGTCCACAGATATCCCTTTCATGGTGATAACATGCCCCAAGAATGATACTTCCTCCTTCCAAAACTCATATTTATTGTACTTTTAATACAACTTCTCCCTTATAAGAGTCTTTAACAAAGTTTCCAAATTCTCCTCATGTTCCTCCTTACTCATGGAGTATATCAGAATATCATCAATAAAGATCACCATAAATTTTTTGAGGCAATCTCTAAAGATTCTATTCATTAAATTTATGTAAATTTCTGGAGCATCAGTGATTCTGAAGGAAATCACTATGAACTCATAGTTCTTATACCTCGTTCGAAATGTAGTCTTGGGAATATCTTCCTTCCTCACCTTTATTTGGTGATATCCTGACCAAAGTTCCACCTTAAAGAATTAACTAGCCCCATGAAGAGAATCAAAGAAGTCATCTATCCATGGAAGGTGATACTTGTTCTTTATAGTGATTTTATTGAGCTTACAATAATCAATTTAGAGGTGCATTGATCCATCCTTATTCTTGACGAAGAGGACTGGAGAACCCCACGGTGAAGCACTCAGACGTATAAAACCCTTCTCCATATTCTCAGGTAACCGCTTCATCAGCTCTTTTATCTCTACGGTGGACATTTTTTAAGGTTTTATTGATATTGTAAGTGATCCAAGGATAAGTTCAATTGAGAACTCGACCTCTCAGTCAAGAGGAAGACCAGGAAACTCTTCGAAGAATACATCAGTGTAATCCCTCACAATGGGAATGACTTCAACAATGATTCTATCCTTTTTCCCAATATTTTGATCTAGATATTGTTTCTCACAAAGAAGTAGTATCCAATCTTGAGATGAATATTATAAAGGAGACTCATCCTCCTCCTTACACTTGTAAAGAATCGGAGGATTCTATGGGATGTTAGAAGTGATCTCCCTTTCCCGACAATTGATGTTGGCCTTGTACAATGATATCCAATCCATTCCAAATATAGCATCGAACTCTAATAAAAGAAGTATGAAAATATTTTCTTGGAGGTTCAGTCCACAAAAATTAACCGAGGAGGAGATATAAACATTGGATGAAATAATTTCCCCATTCACTATTCTCACAGATAACTTTTCCTCCAAATTTTGAGGCTATGTTTGAATAGTTCTACTAAACATGCATGGTATGAAAGATTGCGTAGAACCAGAATCCAATAGTAGGTTTTCTATTCTTGAATGAATAATAAGTCTACCTGTCACCACATCATTTTCTAGTTCCACCTCAGCAGTAGTTATAACTTAATATTTTCTTTGTTTCCATGGAGGATGTTTCTGATTGCCTCTGATAACACTCGACTTATGCAAATTGTTTGCATAATACCCATGCTCCATGATGATATAATACTACACTGCAGGCTGAGTATTGATTTGAACATTCCTTTCTTCTCCAACATTAGAGGGATTTTTCATATCCCATTGGTAGTTCTTGGACAGATGACCACACATTTCACATTTGATGCAATTCTTGGTTCCATTGAGACAGTCACCAAGATTCTTTTTCCCGCAATTTTTGCAAAGGGGAAAGTGAGGGTTCTTTCTATCATGGGATTTGTTAGTTGAACCACCCATGTTTTTCTCCATTTTCCTCTTCTTGTCACTAGGACCAGGATACCAATAAGAGTCTCCAATCTCCATTTCAACCTTGGGGCACAACAGACAACCTCCATGTAGCTGTCGAATTTTGATTCGCCAAAACTTTATGTAGACTCTGCTATAGTCTGCTAAAGAAGCGATCCACCTTGATTTAAGTGTTCATGGCCATGACCGAGGCATACCTTTAAATCCTTGTAATGTTCGCTTCATACTCCCTGATGGACTCATCTTCCCTCTACTTGAGTCCAAGGAACTCGATTTCCATCTTGAGTTGGAGAGTTTGAGGAAAATTCAAGTTGAAAAACATCATCTTGAATTCCTCCCATTATATGGAATCAATTTCCTCTTGGGATATTGTACTCTTCATTAGTTTCTACAATTGATCACCATCCCCATCAAAACGATAGACATCTAGTACAACTTTATCTTCTTTCGAGAACTGGATGATAGTGAAAATCTTTTCAATGGAGTTAATCCATTATTTTGTGAGGAGGGGATCAGAAGCCCGCTGAACATGGGAGGCCATTTCCGTATGAAGGATTCTATGGAATCATGATCTTTCCTTGGAGGATGGGGGATGTTCCACCTGATTCAAGTTATTATTCTTAACTCGATCCCAACGGAGTAAGTACTTCCATGATGTTTTGTGCACCCACTTCCATCACATCAGGAATGTCATTAGGGCAATCATCACATTTCCTAACACATTGGTTGTCGGAATGCATTCATCTATTTCCATCCATTAACTATTAGAAAGAACATATAATTAGAGGTCTTGAATACTTAGTTATTAAGCATAAAAAGAAACATTCAACATAAAATTATGAACTTATAAAGAAGTCGTATATCCGGACTTGTGATTCCTTAGGTTTATATCTAGGTTATCCATGATCTATTTCATAAATTATATTCTTATGGGATTCTTTTTGCTTCTTAATAACGGTTTGTACTAAGATTGTGAGTCTATTGAAGCATATCCCCTGGGAGTGTCGTAACCAAGAGTGCAGCAAGGCCCATTATCATGCACCAGTTCCTGTTCGAGTCTAGCTCAATTCAGTGTTTTTGGGTTTTACCCCTAGATATATCTGTGCCAGAGCTGACTCCACATGCTTGTATCCAAATAAGGATATTTTCCTAATATACCACTTATTCTATATTCATCAAATTTTAGGACTGTTTTCTTATAATTAGTATAATCCTTAAGGTTCTCACTAAGTTGATCTATTCCTAATCTCCAAAAAAAACTAGACCATCCTCTGATACCAAATATAGAGACGTGACCCTTTTACATAAAACATTTCATGATTTTAAGTATAATTAATCATCAGATTACAAGCCAAGGATCGTTAAGTCTTGTTTCTTGGAAGACTAGTTACATATAACGTAAAACAGGGGGCTAATAAAACTTCTTAATTTAATCTCCATAAAAATCTTCTATCTTCCTTTGAGCCCTCAAATCTTTATAGGGTACCCTAGGGAACACATGAACAAAGGGATGAGCGAAAAATCCTAGTATCGGAATGAACATAAGGATACATCTCAAGCACATGAGTTAGAAGGAATGACATAATGATATCCAAAGCATGAAACTTATAAAATCATCTAATATAAGCATGGGAAAATATAAACATGGAATCATATAAATTTGGTAGAATCAAAAATCATATCTTTATCATGGGTCAAGGATAACCGCCAATCACATTTCCCATTTTTTACGGGTCTAGGATAACCTCCAATCCTATTTCACAACACATCTCATGAGACTTAACCATACCCAATGCATTGGAGCACTATTTGGGCACATCCATATAAACATTTTCATGAATATTCTTTTACCTAAATATTATTTCTTCATAAATATTCTTACCATGTATAAAATCATACACAATCAACCATACAAAATCCTAAGGGTACCCATGGAAAGAATTGGGTACCACAATCATGACATAAATCATAACCAATGGGAATATCATGAATGTGTCCATTTAAGTAATGAATTATAAAATACATGGACGTTAATAGGGTAAAATAGGAATATAAAATGGTAAGTTTTTTCAAACTGAAGTTAAAACATATGAGAAATGTATTTTAGAAACATTAGTATTAAAACATTTTTGTTCGGGTTTAAAGGAAATACTATAGAGCTTTTAAAATAGTAAAGAAGGCATTGTTTTATATAAAACCAGAATTCATCCAAGAAGGTATTCATAACAAAAATACAGTATTTTCAAATATAATGGTTTCTTAAAAAAGAAGATAGAGTGAACTTGAAATTTGGTAAAATTTCGGGAAGTTCATTTAAAACATGTGTGCTTATTGGGAAGTATCGAAAAGAGATTCACATAAAAGAATGTATATCCCCGAAAGAGAATTAGAGATGGATCTTGGAAGATGCGTTTTGGAGTATATACACATAATGTTTATGTTATACATAAAAATAAAAGACAACTATATTTTGGTAAAAAGAAAGATAGAGCAACCTGAAGGAATAATGGATTTTCTGGTAGAATCCATTATGGTTTATTGGCATGGTATCGGGTGTAACTAAGAGGGCTTGATGAGAGCGATAAAATGTTTCTCATAACTTATAAAACATTATTAAAGTATTATGAAGGTGTATAAAAGTACCCCATCACATGGTATTACACAAAAAATGCATAGCATAGAGAACAATCTTGATTATGTGTAAAAAGGAGAGGATCCCTTACCTAAAATCTGTCGGTGTTCTCCAATTGTTATTAACGACCTGAATTGAAGTTATAGTCTTTATTTAATATCTAGGCATGTTTGTTAACTTGGCATTAAAAGATCAGTTCACTTATATTCAAGTTTGGATTATATGGAAGATGAAAGTGGTAGTCCAGAATTGAATTTATAATCTTTATTTAATATCTAGGAGATTACATGGTTTTAAATTTAATTTGGTTACTTATATTGATGTCGAATATATATATATATTACCATAGTGATAACAGTTTTTGTTAATCGGTGGATTTGATCACAAAGAAAGTGTTTTTCATTATAACTTAATTATGTTTGTACCAAAAGATTACAGAACAAAAAATTGGATATATTATATATATTATAACTTGGTTCAACCATAACACAAATGATTTGATGACCATAATTAATGATAATAATATAAATTGATAAACTGTTGTCTGTGAATCTGATAAATTAACACATCTCAAACGGTGCTTTCATTGTGTTCAAATAAAAGGGTGGGGAAAGGAGAGAAGATATTGAAATATATCATTATCATGAAGAAAGTATAGTATATGTGTGTTGCTAGATTTATCATACTATTATATTGACGGGATTTGATGAAAAAAATAAAAAAATAAAAGAACTTAAAGGAAAGAAAAAATTGGGAAGAGGAATTTACCTCTTGAGACTTCCTCATTTGAGAACCTGTTAAAGGGAGCGGTTTTGGTATTTTGAAGAGACTGAGAGATTTTTCACGTGGGGGGGGGGGGATCATGGAGATTGATTTGGGAAAATAATGGCAAGGCATAAGGCTTTAGAGGAGTGGAGAGAAGAAAGAGTGAAGGGGGGTTTTATAGTGGAGGAGAGAAGGGATTTCATAATATTATAATCATTAATTTATTAATTCTTTCTAATACAAGGAATAGTAATTCATACATGAACATGAATTGTAAATAAGGCATGTGATTTCGGGATTTTGGTTCTTACATCACTTGTGATGTCAGGAATAGTGGGTTTTAATTATAATGCATTTATACGGTAAATTAATGTGTTTTACTATTCACAAAAATTCAAGTACTATAGTAAAAAACAAAAAATTTACCCCAACCATTTTTTGTTGGATTGAATCAAAAAATGAAGTCCATTTTTCAAAAATAATTTTCTAAATATTATTAATTTTTTATTTTATTAAAATCATAATTTAGTTAAAAAATGGTTTTTAAAATTAAAAATCATGTTATAGTGATTTCAAAAATTACGTAGGGTCATATAAAATTATCTAAAAACTATAGGTCATTGATTTTATAATTAATGAACACATTTAATGAAATTTAATTTTCTTCTAAATTAATTAATTAATTATAATTAATTATTTATGTCTCACAAAATACAAAAACGTTTACTAAGGTCAAACTACCACTTTTTAAGATGTATAAATTTTATTTAATTATTCTTGGGTAAGGTTACTATTATTTTCGATGATTTAATATTCATAAGGGTCATTTTACTATTACTAAGGGTAATTTACTATTCATAAGGGTACGCTACTGTTCACAAAAAATTATTTTTCTTTCATTAGACTCCCAAAAACTTCTTGAACACAACCGTTTATGTCAGAAAGTCAAAATTCTCATTACAGAATTGATAAACTTATGTTTAAAGGACACTTAAAACATAGTAGTTCATTATGTTGTGTATTCATGTGATTTTATGACATATTTATAAGAAGAGAAATTCCATTGAAAAACTTTGGTCCATTACACGCGGGACCCGGTGAGGGGTCCCGCTCTTGCCGGCTGGATGAGTGGCCAGCCGCCTCCCGTGCGGTGCTTGTTACACCGCCCCTCCTCTGGAAACCTGGCGGCCTGAGCTGCTTGTCTTCCTCATGGTCATCCATGCGTCAGCCGTCGTTGCACCGCTGAGGTATGGGGACATTACCCCTTCTTCTCCACCTCGTGGCACGTTTGTGTCGCGCCTTCTCTGATGACCCGGTGGCTCGAGGCGCCAGCATCCTTCGCGGCGGGCTGCCGCTGCCGTGCCGCAGCCAGTCAGTCGCGGCCTTCCCCACCAGTGGTCCGGTTACACCGCAACTGTCCATGCAGTTGTCCAAAGTGACTTACACCCTTCTCTTCTTCATTGGAGACATTTTCCAATTCTGACCGTCGGTGAATCATTCACGAATCATCAGATTAGTTCTGGTGGCATGTTTCTCATTCCGGAAGTAGTCATGCTTTCCTCAGAACGTTTCCTTTGATCTGCAATCATAGCTGACGGGAAACCCCCAACCCGGACTCCTGTCGCATTGGGTGTCAAATTCCAAAATAAAGGAGGAGGGTTCTGGATGTGTTTTTTTGGACCGCACCCTCTGTGTCAGAGTGATAGAAAACTGCTTTGATTTTAAATCCTAGAAGAATGGAGAAAAATGTGCAAAAATTTACCAAGCATGAACCACTACCTTGTTTTTTGATCATTGACGAAGTCACGGAATGGCGGACATTGATTCGTTGGTAGTCGAACATGTCCTACATCGAGGAGGGTCCGAGGAAGGAAGTCAATGTCGAAATCAAAGTCGTCGTTCTTCGTTGGATGGAGCGTTCTTCATCGGAATCCTTCTCCCAAGTCCTCCCCTCTCCCAAGAGAAAATTTCCAACCAAAATAAAAGATTAAACATAAGTATCATTTAATCGTTAGCACACAATTCAGAAAAAATCAAATTAATTAATTGTAGTGCTCAATTAATTAATTCCAAGCCACTAGTGCTATCGTCGAATGTCCTGGAACATATTCACCACTCCTGGATGTACAGCTAGAGGGGATGTGTGGAAATCCATCAACACTTCCTCTAGAAGTGACACTGGCACCATAGTACGTCCTATTAAGAGGATGGAATTCTCCCCACCTTCATAAAATCAATCAAGTCACTGCCCTGTGGATTTCTCACCACAACCTCCAGCCAATCATTAGTTGCCTGCAGGTCCGTCTCGCCCCTGTACCTGGGCGGCCTCTGGTGCTGGAACTCATGCAATGTGCTCAAGCAGTGTGCACTCTCTACTACTAGAGCTTGTGGAATCGGTGGCCGAGCAGGGGATCAAGTGAGACATCAGGGCTTCGATGAACTTCCTCTGCATCCTAACGTAGATAGGGGTGTTGGAGCGAGCCCTCATAATGGAGAGTTTCCTTACTGAGCAGTCACCTGCAGTGAGACCCACCACCTAGTTCCATGTAGCGGAGTCTTCTACAGAAGGCAATAGTCATATGTTGTAGAGGTCCAAGCAGGCCAGACCATCCGGTAGACAACCTCAGGAAACCGGTTCGGTTGTGTGAGGCACACGAGTAAGAGCCAGCCATTAGAGGAACATGTAGTGTTTCACAAGCGGTGGGTAGGGTCAAATGGCTCGTGACTGTCTGAACCATAGTTGAGATGATCAGCAGACAGTTGAGGGACCTACTAGGTAGATGCATAGGTTTAATCTAGGTGATGCGCAGAGTGCAGGTGGACGTGGCAGAGGAGATGCTCATGCAGCTGGTGGTGGACAACATAGCGAGGTGTTACCACCACCACCAACAAGAGGTACACCCCGACCATAGGAAGCAGGTGGACAGGGGAGAGGTCAGCTCCAGGTAGCTGAGACATATGATCCTGGTGCTCCAAAAATGATTCGAGGTACGGTCTATGTCTACTCCACCTTAGTTGCAGTTCTTATAGACATAGATTCCAATCACTCTTTCATTTCCACTACCCTCGTTCGGAGCTCAGAGATTCTGACGGATTCGTTGGCTCGATCCTTACGGCTAGAGACTCCTACGAGAGAATACTCAATGATCACGCACTATTTTTGGTAGTGTGTGCTTACTCTAGGAGATGAGAGCTTCAGCTAGGATCTCCTCATAGAAGCTTCGAGTCCTTACAACGTCATATTGGGTATTAACTGGTTATCTATAGTCCACGCCCAGATCAACTATATTAGGAACAAATTGCGGTGTGTCCACACTGATGGGACAATGTTTACGTTCAAAGGCGAGAAGGGAGCCTTTGTAGAATAGGATGGAATTAGTCGGAGGAGGGTGCAGATGATCACTCATCAGTTGGCATCCCTTACCCTCAGAGGAGTAGATGTAGAGAGTTCGAGCAATATTGTAGTGGTGGACTAGTATGCGGATGTTTTCCCTGATGATGTCCCAGGTCTACATACTCGTAGAGAGGTGGACATCTACATTGTATTGTACCCTGGGATAGACCCATTATCTCCACCAGCATATCGGATGGCTCCCACTATGTTTCCTGAGCTGCGGGTACAGCTGGAGGACTTGTAGGGGAAGGGATTCCTTCAGCCTAGTGTTTCTCCGTATACAACCCCGATTATGTTCACAAAGAAGTCGGATGGGATCTTGAGGCTTTGTGTCGTCTATCGTCACCTAAACCAAGTGATCGTGAATAACAAGTACCCACTCCTGAGGATTAACAACATCTTTGATCAGCTGAAGGGAGCACATTGGTTCTTGAAGATAGACCTCATATCAGGCTATCACCAGCTCAGAGTTTGAGATGAGGATGTGAAGAAGACGTCCTTTAGATGTCGGTACGACCACTACGAGTTCTTTTTTATTCCATTATGCATAAGCAACACTCCATCATTGTTCATAGGACTAATGAATAGGATATTCCTTCCATACATTGATCGCTTTGTGGTAGTCATCATCGACGACATTATGATCTACTCAACTACCGAGGAGGAGCATGCCTACTATTTGTAGGTTTTAATGGCCACAATCTAAGAGCACCATCTTTATGTTAAGCTCTCGAAGTGCTAGTTTTAGATTTGGTAGGTTCACTATTTAAGACATGTCATCTTGGAGGCTGGAGTAGTAGTGGATTCAGCAATGATTGAGTTGGTACTTTCTTGGGATCCACCCATGAGTGTGACAGAGGTACGGAGTTTACAGGATTTGACTGGTAATTATTGGAGGTTCTTACCAGATTTATCCATAGATTCAGCGCCACTATCAGCCTTGACGAAGAAGGATCAACCCTTCATGTGGTCAGAGAGATTCCTTTAGATCTTTCAGGAGTTAAGGTAGAGACTGACTAGTGCTCCCATCTTGAGGCTTCCAGATGAGGTCATAGGGTATGTAGTCTACTATGATGCATCAGGGACTAGAATCGAGTGTGACCTAATCCAGGAGCGAGCAGTGATCGCTTATGGTTCTCGTCAGCTGAGGCATCAAGTGCAGAACTACGCTACCCATGACCTGGAGTTAGCAGCAGTGGTCTTCACCTTGAAGATGTGGCGGAACTATCTGATGGGAGAGAATTTCATAGTATACTCTAAACACCAAAGTCTTAGTTATATCTTCTCTCAAAAGGACCTGAGCTTGAGACAAAAGTCATGGCTTGAGTTCCTCTAGGTCTATGACTTCAAGATAATCAATACAAATTGGAAGGGGAACGTTGTTGTAGATGCACTCAATAGGAGATCTGGTATACAGATGTTAGGTGAGGTGAAATAGGAGCTAGCTGATTTACAGATATCATTTATTGAACGAGATAAAGCTGCTTTCCTTCAGTCTCTTACAGTCACTTCTCCACTTATTTATCAAGTCAGGGGGCACAACATGTAGACGCTGACTGCGAGACACGGTGTGCTCCGAAATCCACAGGGCAGTCACCTGAGGAATTTTCTGATGGTGGTCAGCATGTCATCCTCTTTATAGAATGTACTATGGTGCCACTCTAACTTTAGGAGGACGTTTTTAGGGAGTTCCACACATCCCCTCTAGTGGTAAATCCAAGAGTGGCAAAGATGTACCAAAATCTTCAAAAATATCACAGGTGGCCAGGTATAAAGCAGGCAGTAGCGGAGTTTGTCTCATAGTGCCTCACATGTCAGCAAGTGAAGGTAGAGCATCAGGTACCAGAAAGCTTGGTTAAGCTATTAGAGGTTCCAGAATGGATGTGGGATGTGATATCCATGTACTTCATTACGAGTCTTCCATATACATCCAGGGGTCACGACTCTATTTGGGTGATCATTGACTGACTCACCAAGTCGGCCGACATCCTACCGATCCGAGATCAGGGTTCAGTAGAGAGATTGGGGAGCCTCTACGTACAAGAGATTGTCCAGCTTCATGGATAAATTTTTTCTATCTTCTTCAATCGTGATTCACAGTTTGCTTCTCGACTATTAAAGGGGTTGTAGGAGGCTTTTGGGACTTAGCTTCATCTAATCATCACCTTCCATCCATAGACGGATGGTCAGACTGAGCAGACCATTCAGACCATTGAGGACATGTTGCGTTCTTTTGTCCTTTACATTGTTCGTTGCTGGGAGGATCACTTACCGTTGGTAGAGTTTTCTTACAACAACAGATATCACACCACCATTGGGATGACACCATTTGAGGCGTTATACGTGTGACCTTATAGATCACCCTTTTTCTAGACAGACCCTGGGGAGTCAGCACTAGTGGGACTAGAGATAGTATGGGCTACCACAGAGAAGGTGCAGATCATACAGGAGTGGAAGAAGATTGCACCGAGAAGGCAGAAGTCATTTGCTGGTAGGATACGGAGATCTCTGGATTTCGAGGATGGCGACCACCACTTTCTACGGGTCTCACCCCGATGTGTTTTAGGTAGATTTGGATGAGGCGGAAAGTCATCTCCATGTTTCATCGGTCCTTTTCAGGTCCTCAGTAGAGATGGAGAGGAGGCATACTGCTTATCTCTTCCACCTAAATTGCACCGGGTGCATGACTTCTTCCATGTATCCGAGCTGAAGAGATATGTGCATGACTCTTCACAAATCATCGAACATTAAGAGATGTACATCAATGATGGAGGGACTTTTATAGAGGTTCCAGTTGAGATTGAGGATCTACAAGAGTGGGTCCTACATAGTTGATCTTTAACTCTGGTGCGTGTACGCTGGCAGCATGGGAACCTCTGTAGAGAACATAGGAGTGGGAGGATCAGATGCATGCTCATTATCCCCACATATTCTCTTAGTTCGAGTTGTAGTTTATGGGGATGTAAATACCTGAGGTGGGGAGAATTTAAAGACCTGGAATTTCTGTGAATTTTTTTTTCATAAATACATGGGAATTTTATGAGTCCGCAAAAATTGACAGTGCTTGATTCTGAGGCCTCGTGTTTCTAGAATAAATTTATGATGTTTTTATCGGGTACGTTTAGTAAACGTACAAGAATATATTTATAACTTATGAACTAGTGCTCAAAATTGAAATCCGAGGGAACTATTGATCTCAAATCACCGATATTCATTTAAGAAGACTTTCACCTCAACGACAGCTGGTCGAGAATAAAAGTATGTTTTTGAGGTTTCATGGAAAAAAATAATAAAATATAGATAGAGACACTCTATTTTATTTGAGCCACCATGTGAGTATTTGGTGGTTAAAACCTCCTCATGGAAGGTGGTGGTGGGACCACCACACCTTAGCCTCCCTTTAGAGGTTATGGTGGTGGTGCCACCTGATCCAACCTTCTCTTCATGTTAATTTGGTGGGGACCACCCGATCTTTTAACCCCTTCAAACTCCCCATTAATGTGGAGAAACTCTCAAGATCCAAATTAATATAAGGACCCTCTTCAACTACCCTTTAATTAAAATTATCCAGCATTCCCTAATCCTTCATGTTAATTGGGTGGGGCCATTTAATTAATATTCTATTTTGAATTTTAAATCCAACATTCGAAAATAATTGACAATCTATTATTTTTGGGGGACATATTTCATTTGGTTGGAATTTTTTATTTGGTGGAATGTGGAAAGAGGAGAGATAGGGAGAAAAGATCCCACTGAAGAATGAAGAATTCTCCATCAATGAAGAGTGTCGATCCCGGCTTCGGCTTCCCTCCTCGGATCCTCCGCGACGTAAGACACATTCCTCTACAACAAATCGACTTCCGCCTTCCTGCGGCTTCGTAAATGATCAATAAACAAAGGTATGGGTGTGTTTTTATTTGAGAAACATTGATTCTTCCTTCCATGATTGTTTATCTTGACACAGTTTCTATCAAAATAAAATGGAAGGACCGGGCCAAATGAACACATCCCGATCCCTCCGCCATTCTTGTGAATGTTTTTTGTGTTCTTCATGTTCTTAATGGGTGACAAACAATGGATCGTTGTGAGACCGTTGTGCAAAGAAAAGTTCCCAAATTTAAGATCCAACATCACAACGACCTGGAGGAGGTGCGACGAAGATAGTAGGCGATGGATCAGATCGTAATGGGATGGACCATTCCTCGACCGTTCATCGCGCAGGAGAATCATGTCGTGTTTTCGGAGCCGATTAGATGCCCGAAAACACGGGAGATGACTACGGGGTAGAAGGGAGACCTAGTGTTTGTTGTTTCATGACGAACGGACCATCAAAGCAAATAAGGGACATCATGGGAGGCGCGCTGGTTGGAGGCACCGTTTCGGGAAAATTTCAAAATACACGGTGTGTACCTGTGACAAACACACCGTGTAGTACGGGTATTCTACGGCTTGAGATACGGACGCTAGACAAGTAACACATGGTTATAACCCCGGAAAAATGGCATGTATTCTCTACGCAGAATGGAAAAAGTGGATTTGTGAGACATGGCATGAATTCTGGGAAATACTCGGACACGGGCAGTACCCGAGGTCTGTAGATACAGCGTGTAACCATACCACATGCCATGTACTTACTTTTCTACATGACCAGCATTTCGATATGGACCATTGCACATGGGAAGTGCCTGAGGTATGTAGACACGACGTGTAACCATACCAAAATCCATGTACTTACTATTCTACATGCCTATCCTTTCGACACGGGCCGTTGTACATAGGAAGTACCTGAGGTCTGAAGACATGGCGTGTGCCTTATTCCAACATTCCGTGTACAGTTCGGAAATGTTTTTGGTCATCTCATCTCTAGGTCTTGGAAATGTATTTCTTTTATTTCCCCCTATGAAATGGCATACCTTTGAGACACATGGATTGGGGAGAAGACCCACCTGAAATCTAGCATTCTTTGTATGGAACCCTATGGTTGGCTACGCTCTGACAACGATTACTAGATACTGTGTGGGTTTGATAGCACTGATGACTGTTCCTGGATCCTATGTGTGTTCGACTGCTCTGACTACTATTCCTAGATCATGTGTGGGTCTGAAAGCGCTAACGACCATTTCTAGATCTTGTATGGGTTTGACAGCTCTATTATCTGTTATTGGATCCTGTTTGGGTTTGACAGTTCTGATTTCTATTCCTGGATCATGTGTGGGTTCAACTGAATAGATGATTCAGTGGCTACATCTAATTATCACTATATTTCTATCTGAGTTGTATACATGTGTTAGCTGAGTTAGTAACTTTTGTGTTTACTTCATTATTGAAATGGGTCAGTTGATAACTTAGGTATATGAATGGGAATATACCTAAGTGGTGTTATCTATTGATTTCATACTCTCTGGATTATCCATGGTGGATTTAGAGAGACCATGAGGATCTCGGGGTTCCTACAGAGTATTGTTATAATCACCCCTGCACGGGCTATGCCCGCACCTTGTTGTGTTGGTTGCAGACGATGGACAATGCTGACTGAGGCTGAGAGTACCAGGACTGGACGGTACCCAAAGGTGGACCACATGGTGTGATGGTACACGGAGGAGACCAATAGACATCTAATGCTGAAGAGGATATCTGTACCTACCCTTCAGGTAGGATCAGTGGTGGACGATCCAGGAGAAACTTTTCACTCTTTTAGATGGTTTGTACTTTTTAGTTGTACTTCTACTTTAAGGTTGGGATAGTATTTCTGGCCCCCTTTACTTTTCAGCAATCTCATGTTATACAGTTTTACATAGTGTTTTGTATTCCGATGTGTGCTCTATTGTTTTTGTTTATAGTTTTAAAGGAAATTCCCTCCCGGTTTATTGATTTGCGCCTTTGGTGCTAGTTGCCAGCCCCTGGCCTATGGATGCAGGGCTTGGTGTTTTCACAGCATGGGCCCCGGGGGTTGGGTAATGACACATAACCCCACTACAAAATAGGTTTTGGATAGTATGCAGATTTGACATGGTTTAGTGATTTATTATTATTACAAATCCATTTTTCTTGTTAAAAAAATTTATTTAATCTTCTTGATTTTTTATAAAATGAAATGTGAACTTTTTTTCTCTTTGCGATGTAATACATAACCAATGAATGATTTAAATTCATTATTTCCATTATATTTATTTTTTATAGTTCAATTTCATTATTTATCATTATGATTGTATAAATTGGAATGACTTGATGAGAATATTTATCCTGTGTTTTATGTTTATATTTTATGTTTTGTTAAATTTATAGAATAATATTTTTTTAATTGATGGCATGGAACTGTGTATCCACTAATTGAATATTCAATGGTAAATAAGGATGATTTTTGTTTTTTTATGTAAAATGTTTTATTAGAGCATGGTTATTGGATATATAGAACTCTATGTAGAATACTCAAGTAATGCTCAATCTTTTGTTGATTTTATTTTGATTCATTGGGAATTTACTATTATCTTTATTTATGTAATACAAATAATAAAATTTATGGTTATACAATATTTTGTTGGTTTGAATATGGATTATAAATGATATAGAGGAAACACTATTCTATTTAGAAGGACCTAAACAATCCATCAAATGTGGCCATGCTAGAATACATAGTAAAATGAAAATGGGAACAACTGGGAATAATGGAATATGAGATAATATGAATGTATTTAGTATATAGAATTGAATTTTACATCTAACATAATAGTAATATATCATGTATGATTAATGATATAGTTGACATGTATGTGAAGATTCAAACTTTTATCAAGGTCACCATTATGAAGAGTTTGTATGACATGTTGTTAGAGTTAATTACCACTAAATCTCATGTGAATTACTTTAATAAAAATTTATGTAATCATAAATATGATAATAATTTTTTTGGATTTTTTTGGGGATTTTGGTTGTTATTATTTCTTCCAGATGAAATTTTTTTGTAACAATTAAAATTAATTCTTCTACGAAAAGCATAATTCAATTTTAAGATGTCAGGGATGTTATTATGAGTTAAAATATCCAGTGGATGGATGTAAAAGAATCTATGATAACAAAAGTTAATATAAAATGTATATGATAGGATCACAAATAAATATGATGGATGATATTTTAAGATAGTATTTGATATATGATTAAATGATAATTGATCAGACATATATATATATTTTGGAAATACAAGAAAAATAGGAATATCAAGATGATCAGTAGGGATCACATGGTGATATTTTTAACTAATGCTTTCAGAAGTTATTGTTTCACTAATCACATTTATAAATGTATTATATATTTACTACTATGATTAAATGTTCCATTATAATCATGGAATAATTGACTTTGGGGTTTCATTTCACTCAATTGAATATAGGGATGTATGATGAAAATAGAATATATTATGTGTTAAATGTTACAATTGGATGGTTAATAGTTTTTTTAATTCATGAAAAATGGTGATATTATTGGCTGAATATGAATCAAATTACATTCACACTAATAGAATATGACATATATTTTTTATATAGACAAACATAATTTTTATAGGACAGCTATATGATAAATGTTCTGAAATAAACTTCATGAATTTAGTTTGACAAATAACATAGAGATCCACATTTGGGTAATGATGTGTCACATATTAGAAATTGTATCTGACTAGAATATAACATGGGGTTATTTTTTTGGTGAACAATCATGTAGTGTTTTTAAATGGGGAGATTTTTTTCATGATGATTTATATTAGATGAACATGATTGTTCTAGTTAATATGAATAAAATAAATCCTAGAAAAAAATGTTTGGATGTTTTTAAAGTGGTTTAAATAGAAAATAATTAGTTTTCTTCATTCAATATGGAGTGAATGAAAACAAAAAACAAGATGTTAGATATTGTACACATAGATTTTTTTAGTATTCACCATGTCATTATCATATTGAGACATTTTAAATTTTCACATTTTTTGATGATTTTACAATGAAAGTTTGTTTTACTTCCTAAAACACAATTATGAAGTGTTCAGAGTGTTTCATTGATGGATGTTCATGGCATAAATATATAATGGAAAAATGAGTAAATGTTTCAGGTCTAATATTGTTGGGGAAAATAACATTAGGGATTTCTAGAACATCTTTAAGATAATTTAAATTAGTAAATAAGGAAATATATCTTGGAATCTATAGAATAATATTATTTACTTGAGTATGAATAGAGTAGGTTGAAATAGAACATAGAATTAGATTCCCATATGGAATATCCAAGAAAAATTTGGGTTAAGAGGTCAATTGATTAGTGTATGTTACAAATAGATTCCATGTTTTGTACTTTTGAGTCATGGTATTATATGGACTATATGTTTTGAAAAATAATTAATATTTGTCAACCTCTATGTTTGTAATAAATATACTAATGTATAAGTGGATTTCATAGATGGGTAAAAGAATGAAGACAAATGCAAGATGGTTTTTATTATAGTTTATTGGATGAAATGAATTAATTTAATATTTGATATTATAATAAGAGAAAATTAGATACTGATAATAATTCTTTATTATAGGTGAATCTATTTTGGATGGACCATAATTTATTTAAAATTGTTTTGTGAGAAGAAATTAAATTAAGAATATAAATTTTTTTATTAAATGAATATCATGATGTGAAAAAGTTATAATATTTTTAGAGGGTATATAATTATTTGAATTCACGCTAAAAGAAGATGTACCCAGATTCCCTTGGGATACTGAATCTCATTTAATTTTTTTCAAATGTGGTATTTAAACAGTTTATATTTTTGAATGAGTAGATATTGGAGTTATAGAAAATAGTTCTTCTATATTTAGGTAATCATTACAACCATTTTTATTTTATTTATAATGGTTAATTTTAAATTGAGAAAGTTATGTCATGAACCATGAAAAAGTGGATAATCTACTTAATTAGAAAAATTAGTATCTTTATATGATGTATGAGTAAATTTCATTTCAAGAAAATGAAAATTATGAGGAAATTAAAGTACCATAGGGGAAGATAAAAAAGAGAACAAAGGGATCTATTGGTTAAAAGTTGTGGTTAATAGTATTAATAGTTACATGGGAAGGATAGTGATGAATGGTCATCTATAAAAAGGATAGATGTTCTATGAAATATCATTATTGGTAGTTAAAAAATACAATCCAAAAGATCCTCGGTACTATTTCATGAAATAGAAATCATATAGAGAAAATTTACATGATGAATATTTATTACGTGGTTAGTTAGAGGTGGAAATATACATTACTAAACTGGTCTGCTTAATGGATCAATGAAAAAGGACATCGTGTATGATATAGGGATAAGTATACTGGTCTTTTTCTCATTCTAGAATAATAGAAATATATGATTGATAATATTATTGTTAATAACAGTTTCATGTATATAAAATTGGATAATTATTTATTCGGTAAGTTCTTTGAGGACTCTTATATCATTAATTTTATTTTTTATGTCATTGAAATGATCCCAATGTTTTTAGAACATAATATGATTTTGGATAAGAGGTTTGTAATTTGTATATTATTTTAAATGAATGATATTTGGGAGACTAAAAGTTATGGTAATGGGGACTGAATGAGAATATAATGCTATAATAATGTATTTCCCTTAGAGATAATACATTGATATAGAAATTTAAACATTTTCAATTTCTGAAAGAAATCATGTCTGGACTCCATTAATAAGATACATGAAATTGTTTAAAAGTAATTCACTGAAAATAAATGAAGATGTCATGTAAGTGATGAATTATTTAGTATCATTATTGGTATATATCTTGATATATCCCATTATATGTACTCATTTTGTTAATAATGGATATCATTATATGGTTCGTGAAAAATTATTGGGAATGAACAGTTTGAGAAAATAAACTATATTTTATGATATCTCAATGTTTAAGAAGATATATCTTAATGATTTAGGATATATGACCCATTATTGAAGGTTTATTATGAATATATAGTGGAGAAATATATACATAGAAGAGTACAATACGATATGCCATAATATTCATAGGAATTCTAGATATATTGATTTCATGATTGCAATAAATTGTAGTTTTTTCCATAAAAAGCTAATTACATGACCATAAATGATGTTGGGAAAGAAATTACATGGTTTAGGGGTCTATTATAGGATCATAGAACGATTCAATAAGACATATTTTTTACAATGTGATAGTTAGAGTGAGATTCATTTGGTAATGATATCAGTGTTTCATTAGAAGATAAAACACATTTACATAAAAAATCATTTCATCGAGATTATTATTATATCTTGTGTAGTATATAATTATTTATTATAAGTGTTAGATGATTTCATTTTTTTTATTATTTATCATGTGAGATATTGATAGGTATAGTTATGTAAATTTCAGGTTCATTTTTTTTGATTAGAATTAGATGATATTGAAGATATAACTCGATATGATGATTCGGTTGAATTTGTGTATTTTAGTGAATGAAAGTGTTTTTGAAGATTTTGTTTCAGATTTGGATTTCGGATGTAATACTTTTTATGATGGTTTAATGTATGAAACATCATCAGGGAAGAGTCATTAATGATGATATATAAATATCATCATTCATTGGTTTATATAAAATAGTATAGAAATTATGAATTATTAGATGAAATCTAGTAGTATAGTTAACTATTTACCACATGTTAACCGGTGGATATGTTTTTTTATAGGATATTTATTGTATCAATATTGATTTTATATAATCCATAATATATTGGAAGTTTGTGAAATTATTTGACCATACATACCACAAAAAAAGTCAGATTATACCACATCCACATGATTCTTAAAATAGAGGTTAAAATATATTTTTGATTCATTTTGATTATTATTTAATTTGATTACTGTATTTGTATCCTAAGAAGTAGTGAAAGGTGAATATTTTTTATTTTTCATGTAGGGAATATTTTGTGAACTTATTAGATCAAATATATTCATTTATTTTTCCATTTTACTATTTTAATTTTTTTTTTAGTCCTGGTTCTGGGTGTTTGAGGGGTGTGAATATGTGTAATGATTTTTATTATAGAGAAACATTTTATTTATTTTTTTAAATTAAATTTTAGGAGATCCTTATAGTCATATGATTTCATATATTTTTTGAAATATAAAATTTAATTCTATCATCTGATGATATTTGGTTTTTTGTTTCCCTTATCTTTTACATCATTGACTTATCATGAAAGTATATAGTAAACCATTACCATGTATCTTACATCTTTTGTTAGGATACTCAATCGAGGACCACTTCTATCTTGTTATCAATTCACATATCATAAACACAATCTCCAAACATTTTTTCCATAATTAAAAAAGTATACCAAATGATTAAAATGATATAAATAATATAACGTTACAATAAGGGTCATTAAAAATATCCACCATAAGTATTCTAATCTCATTCAATCATTGTAGAAAATCCCCAGAGAACACCTCTATCCATTGATACCTTATATAGTATACTAAATTTATGGATTCCAAATATATAATATTATGTTTCCAAAGAATTAATACGAGTGTCAGACCTTTTCCCTAAAAAATATTTTTTCTATCGTAAAAAAATTATCTAGTTCATCATAAAATTACAATCCTTCTTCAACTTCGCATTTTCACAATGATGCACATGATATGGAAACATTTCATAGTTCCCTAAAAGAGACAAATGAAAACCATCACTCATATTATCATACACTCTAAATAGGTCAAATCGATAGAATACATTACATATCCTCTATAAAATTACATTTAACCCATAATAATTTGTATCCAATATTCCTTTATTACCAATCCTATGATGTCATAGTCAAGGTGAAATTTCTAGGTAAGATATATCCAAACAAAAAATCAAGAGTTCGATACATATAGTTACTATAACACTTTTTTGTAATCTATGATGTAATACACATAATTTTTATCACCTAAAAATGATCATATGCATGATTCATGGAGCTTATCCTAAGAATAGATATCTCAAACATTTATATTATAAATAAGGATAAAATTATTTCTTACCATAGAAATAATTTAAAAATTATATATGTATATATTCATAGTAGATATTATATTATTTAAAATCAAATAAGAAAAATTGATACTATGACACATCACCATGGTCAACGACACTTTCTAACAACATATCATTGAGTTTTTGGTTAACATACTCAAATTTTTCATTCATATAATAATGATAAGTATATATATTTTCACTTAAGAACCAAACTATTTTTCTATCCAAGGAATTCTAAAATAAAAATCTCACATAAAAAATTACTATAATTATATGAGGTATCCTATGAATACTCATAATCTCATTGACAATGATTTTCAAAATAAATTAAACCACATATGTCTCATTAATAAAAAATACATTTTAATCATTTAAAAAATGATAAAAATCAAGTCATACATAATCACTCAACTTATATGACCTACAAAACATAGTAAAAAAATAAATTATTATTTCATCCCACTTTCATTTTTGAAATAAGAAGTTTCAAAATGTAACATGTATTTTTTTGAGATTCATCATTAAAAAATAATATGTAATATAACTCAACATGAACCAAATCATATCCGCTTTTTTTCTCAGCCAGCATAATTGTCATTTCCCATTAAAGAAAGTCATGGTCAAGGAAAAAATAACTGACCACTAATAAATTGTAATGTATCCCATCACCTCTTATCATTGCAACAAAGGGACATAGTGACTCATGGAAATAATATTTATATTTATAATAAATCACAAATTTGATTAATTTATCCCCACTATAAAACATAATATTTTTGACATAAAACTCAAATTATAAACCTTATCAGTCTATGACAAGATCCACTATGTAAACTGTGATATAATATTGAATAATTAAAATAAAATCATATTCTATAGATAAATAAAGATGTATATTTGATAATAGATTTATATTATTTCACTTTTTTTAAAATTCCTAGATAACACAACCTTCAGAATGAATTCTCAAATTATTAGTGAGATCAACCCATTCATGGAGTTTCTATATCATATGAAATTAAATTTACAGTTGGTATTCAAACCATATATTCTTCATAATATTCTAATACATGTGAGAAAATAAATAATTCATATTTTAGTGGTTTCTTAAAACAAAAAATATTTCAAGAATACATAATCTGATAAATTTATAAGAGTATGAAGAATTATATCCATGTCTAGATAATGTGATATATAATTATTCTCATATCACATAAGTTATAGATATTTAAATTCCACTACATGACCATATATTATTAATTCATGACTAAATCCCACATCAAAATCATCACAATATACATCATATTTTATCCTATAATGTGGTAATACAAGAATTGTCAAAGATGTAAATATCTTCTTCAAAAGCTTTTAATAATCCACAAAAATTACATCAAAATAAAAATTAACTCCCAATATAGTAAATTTTGTCATCATAGAAGCTATGATAGGTTGTTATTATGTAAAAATGTTGTAACATAATAAATGACATAATACACATCAGATCTTCAAGACATTTAGAAATTATAATTCCCAATGTGACTCAACACAACACCAAACCTAAAAGGCCTTTATTCAGGAAGGGAATTACAAATCCCTAAATACTACAAAAATGTGAGGGGACAATAATAGAATATACTTTTTGATGGTTCACACCCATATGATAATAATAAAACTAATTAGATTAAACAATAACATGAATCTAGTGTTTTGGATCCATACAACGAAATCCAAGTAACTAAAATATATATATTTAAATATTTAACAATCCAAATAGTGCATAAATAAATTAATTAAATAAGTAATATATAATTGTTTTCAGTGAAAATTACAATTCTGAACCATAAATAATTTATATATTTTATATTCACCTTAATGACACATGTTAAAAAAAATTACATTACATAAACTACAATATGAAAAAACCTAAATAATAGAAAAATTTATATATTAGATCATAGTAGAACATATAGAAAATAAACCACAATCCTAAACGATCATAGTTTATGATCCATATGACCCATTGTCACAACCACATCCATCATTGAACTGTAAGAAACCAAAAATGAATTTGATCAAAATCATAGGACCTTAGAGGAATCATATGATCTAGCCACACAACAAAATTTCTATTGTGTCCAAGATAATAATGAAAATTATGAACTAATTAATGATTTAATGAAATTTTATATATGAAATATTAAATTAATTATACTTTAATTAAATTTATTTATTTTTTACCAGTTTTTCTTGTTTAATTGATAAACATTAACTTATAAATAGTACCAAACCATTTTATATAAATCATGTGTGGAAACATCATTATAAAAATAAAATCATTCAATTCCACAATGATGAACATTTACATTATAAAATATAATCTTCATTTAAAAATATTTCTTGAAATATTATTACGTAATCAAAAAAATTTGTTTACCTTAAAAACACACATTTTCAAAATCTATATTTTAAAACTATTTTCAAATCAACCCAAACAAAATTTTGATTATTATAATATAACTATACCATCAATTACTATAATAAAAAATAATCAACAAGTAGATGATAGTTTTAAAAAGTAATTATGATATCAATGGCATACACTGAAATGTGAAGTAGGGGTCCATTAAATATATTCTTCATAATGATTAAAGAGTCATGTGAACTCACAATTCCCTAATGTGATATGACCATCAAAAACCCTAATTTATATAGAAAAAATAGCATATGTTTCATTCATATAAAATAAGTATGAAAATTACTATTTTTTACAATCATAGTGGAACTCTCTGCATAATGAATTTGAAATACATATATGGGAACTAAAATCTCTATAACCTAACCTGTATAGAAAAATTCCATTTTTATAGATTAGTATTTTGGGTTCCCAAGAATTCAACTAAAAAGAGGCGAGTAAACAGTAAATCACTTTATCAATAAAAAAGAAAATTTTAAATACATCTGACTTGAAAACTATCTCATGAAATTTCGACATTTTCGAGTTCATGTAGAAGAATTATTAACAACATCTTTCATTCCACTCTTGGAAAAATTATATACAATACATAATGTTAAGAAATGGGATCAATATCTATCTGAATCGAATCATGTATTACATATATCCTCATAAAATTCAAAACATGGATGTGAATGTTACTTGGAAGGCCATTTTGTATAAAAATTATTTGAAAAAATACTAATGGTGACACCATATGGATAAAATTCATAAATAAAAAAACTATTACCAAATCAATATAAAACATTTCAAAAAATAAAATGTCAAAAATTAATTTAATGAAACCATATTTTCCTCATTGATTATTTAACTATAAGAACCTATATAAAATATCTATATTCATTTGAATTATTCCAATGTTAATTTATGAAAGCACTATGAATGTATAGAATCATATTAGAAAAAAACTACAATACCATGAATACCCCCTTTCCCATGTATCAAGTTTTTACATAAGTGCTTTCAATCCTCTCGTTATATTTAGATATACTTCAAGAGAAATAAATTTAAAATAAATCAACCATTTAATAATAAGGGGAATAAAATAATTACACAAAAACACCAACGTAATTATCATGAAATAATCCACTATTGATAAAAATATAAAATCATTGAAGAAAAATGGATTCTAAAAACACCAGATTTATCTACACAAGAATTAAACCTTGCCTAGAGCCTAAATTTGGGAAACAATATAACCCAGTTTTTTGGGATGAGAAAAAAAATGACATAAATTTGGAAGGGGAATGGATATAGATAAAGTATAGTCATACCTTCCAATCTGAAAAAAATTAAAAAGATAATGAAATTGAAATATTTAAGGGGAAGGGTGAGAGATCCACTATGTTTCATTTTAGTTGGATGATATATGTAAGGAAGAGAAATTGGAAAATGATACATATTTTCAACACCAAAAAATGTAACAATAAAAAAACCTAGAACTGCTAAGTCGTGATGTGACCTTCCATGTCATGAAATGAAAACCCTATTTACCCTTGAACTATGGATCCACATCATAATGTTTCATTATAATGACCGGATATTTTTGGTCATCTAAATTATTATAATCTTTAATAGATTTTGTCACACACAATACAGAACTAAAATTAATTTGAACTATATTAAGTTCATTAATACCATGATGTATAAATATAATGTATTTATATAGGTATTTTTATTTGAAAATTTATTTATATGTATTTAATTTTTATTTTACATAACATTTTTAGTTTACTACTGTGATTATGAATTTTCTGTTTTTATACTCTTTTCAATTTCGTATTTAAAACAATATATATTGTTGTTAAATAATTATGACAATAAAATTAAAAAAAATTATTAAATTCAATATTCATTAGTGTTTTATATAAATTTTGAATAAGAATAAGTAGAAGTTAATAAAAATTAAATATATTATAAACAATGTCGTTATTGTGAATTATTATTTAATTTTAAATTTAAAATATAAAATTATTGAAATTTAAATTGGGAACACAATTTTTATTTTTGGATTTGTAATTTCAATGTTTGATTATGATTTTTTCAGTTTTTTCTAAAAATCATGAATTTTTAGTTAATTGTAAAAAATACCATCTTAATAAATATTATATCTTATATATCATTATAATTGTATATTATTAAATTTTTAATCCAATAATCAATTTTCTAAGAGAAAATAATTAATTTATAATTTAATTAATATTAATAAAAAATGAAGATCGAATTTAATAACACATATATGACACTATAGAACTTATGTTATATTTCTAAATATTATTTTCTTGCAATATACATTTTTATTTTTAAATTATTCTTTATAACATTTATAATTTGAATAGTGGAAAATTACTTCCATTTCATAATTTATAATGGGAAAATGAATAGAAGATTAATATTTGGGAATTTTTATTATGTAATTATTTTTAATATGAATTGTAAAAAAATAAATTTTCTATCAAACGATGATTTTATGATATTATAACAATATAACATAAACTTATATTTCTATGATACTATTTTATAATTCAAATATTTATTTTTGAAATACTTTTATTCTTTTTAAGGTTATTATTATAACATATCCTTAACTATATAAAATAATAATAATATTTTAATTCTCATAAAAAATAAGATATTTGACCTTTAAATGTATTGAAAATTGATAATTATTATTATTTTACTAGATTATAAATATCTATAACATTTTATATATTTATCGTAAAAAAATTTATTCTTTAAAAATAAAAAACCCAAACATATAATAAAGAACTAAATTTAATGCTTAAAATAAACATTTTCTATGAAATATGTTTCACATGTTATGTGCTCTAATAAAAGGATTAATTTATAAAAAAACATTCAAATATGATTCCATAAATATTTCTATGAATTTAAAATTATTGTTTAATAATTTGAATTTATTTATTTTTATATCAATTTAGTATCATAATGTGAAATTGTAGTTACCACGATAAGGGTAGATAAGTTTAAAAGTTTCATAAAAAACTGATAAAGGTTAATATGTTTTCAAAAGATGTTATATATTTTATTTTGGATGGTGGATAGATCTTATATATATCCACACAAATTTATTTGTCATTTTGTTCGATTTTTCCTTGAATAATATAGTGATGTCATTAAAAAATAATAAGAATTTACAAAAGTGATTTTTTCCTAACTTATAAACTGAGACCACCACCTCCCTATATCTCCACCCATTTCAAATTCCTTACATAACTAAAAATCATTCATAGTATCTCATCATAACCCTACCCCTTCATTTTAGGAATTCCTATATCTAAAACGCTAAGCTAAATCAACTTAAGGTGTTACCTAAATGAGAACATATAAGGGGATGATAATAATCTCAACCCATACATTTAATGATATATTATTCTTATATATCCATAGATACCATATATCCATTAATAAATAGTAACTTTATAATTTTAATTATGTTTTAATTTTGTTATATTAATAGATAAATTTCTACATTCATCTAAAATCTTAGAGAAAACATTTGTGTCGTTATACGTGTTTGCCAACTACTGCCTCCATGAACAAAATGAATTGTATTCCATTCCCACCTAGAATAATTGAATTTAAAAATATATCTTATTTTTAAAAATTATTTTATTGAAAAAAAATTATATTTTTAAATTTTGATATATTAGAATATATAATTAATAATATTTTTAAATGGTAATATTTAATTTGTCCTTGGTTAATTGACATATCTATGATTTTTTATGAATTTGGAACATTTAGGGATATTAATTGAAATTGTGTATTCACTTATCTAATTTAATAACAAAGGATATAAAACTCCACAATTATATAGATCTTGAAGTTATTTTAACACAACTTCTCTTATGGAAAAAATCAATTTTCATGCATGGCAATAAAGAAAGCATTCTAGACTAAACAAAGTACATTAAACCATATTAGTAAAAACATATCAATAGTTAATATGTGGAACCTATAAAATTATATATATATATATATATGAATAATTTATTTTGGTTATATATGTAATGAACATAATTTCATTATTATGAATTTTCTGTTTAATTTTAGATAGCATCTGGAGATGGGGTAACAATTTCAGGTCAAACATTACTTCTTTGAGACATGTTTACTTTTGTGTATCTATTTTCATTTAAATTGTATGTAAAAAAATATTATATATTGTTTAATAAATTTCAAATTTTTAGGTAATTCAATCTTTAATTTCAATATTTCAATATTTCATGGAGTCTTGGTAAAATGTTTCATAAGTTTGAAGGGTATGTGTATTAATTATACATTTTTACACGTTATTTATTATTAAATATAAATGATTAGTTATATTGTGTAATCAATTCCCACTAACATATAATTTCTTAAATCATTATAAAAAATGGATTATAAATTCCACTAATTATCATCCATAATATAGGATATGTTTGATGTCTTCTGTAAAATATAATGCTCTATGATAACTCAATCTGGTTTCATGAGTGATTAGCTACTAAAAGAGGATAATATTCATTGATTATATCTTAATATTCAAATTTTCTTGTCTATATACATAAATCTTAGTACATTATTGAAGTCTAACTTCATTTCTCATCTCAAATTAAATTCATGTTTAAAGTAGAAATTTTGGCCCAATAAATAATCATATTGTAGAATTAAATATATTGATTATTTGAATTTTAGATTTTGGTATATTATTTATCACATTCTTTGGAACATTTTATCTTTTAGGATCAATGTGTTAATCCCAAGGGAAGATGATGATTTTTGGGTATAAATGTAGAAATTTTATGGATGAATCATAATGGACCTAAGGCACATCAAAGAAAAGATGGGCCCAAAATCTGTGCCCAATGATTGTCAAAATTTATTTGTAAAAACATTATATTATGGGGATAAATTAATTAAACTATGTCTGGAGATAATTCTTATTTTTTCAAGGATATAATGGGATATAAATTTGACATTTTAATTGTGAGAAGATTTTAGTGCCCATAAATTCACCACACTTTCTCGATCATAACATCCAAGCGGCAGGTCCAATTTTGCTGAAATTTTTATAGATGTTATAGGACACGTGGAGTAATATATTTTCCTCCTATAAACTCCATATATTTGTACATATTATGTTACAAATTGTGATTTCAATAAGAGGGATGAATCTGAACAATTTTCATGGTCTACTTTGAAATGTAAAATTTCCCTTCATTTTAACACCCTCCTTTTCACTCTATAAATTAATGGGGATACAATGTATTTATGGTGGGTATAACTAAGGATGAAAATATTCCTATATAAATAATTGGTGGTAAAGGGAATTAAGATCCATGTATTTCCTTTCTATATGTTTTTTTACTTTCAATTGTATTTTCTTACTTTTATTTTGTAATTTAATTGTCAATTATTCTCATGTATATTTTTTATTAACCATCATTTAATTATAAAATTTATTCTTCATATTATCTTATTTTATTTTCTTCAATATCACTTTGATAATATTGAATCAATATGTAAACTTATTCACCCCATCACTGGTGAATTTTGTCACACAATTGTGGAGTTATCGTAATTCAGTTTTTTTTTCTTCTCCTCAATTCCACCCTCGTGAGTCTACTACCCACTTCAATTAATAGAATAAAATAAATGGAGGGATAATAATCTTATGGGTTTATCCAATGGAGTATCAAGGTTATATATTGGATTTTATTTATCATTTTAAAATTTTTTAATCAACCCTTTTTTTGATACTTTCATTCAGTGATGTACCTTTTGAACACCAAAATTTTCAGGATAGGCATCCTATCATAACCCGTCCCCTGAGGCCCATATCGAGACTACCCCAAACCCGTATTCCATAGTCCAATGGATGTTGACTAGCATTAAAGGCATAAATCCCTAAACTGGGAAGACATTACCTTTATAACTATCGAAAAACAAATCAGAGTACACAACTGGAAGGAAAATGCTAAGTAAAACCGCATGCAAAATAAGTGATGGAAAGTAAAAGGGTCCCGAAATAGAAGCCCAATAGGAAAGTACACGTACAACTGAAAGCATGTAAAACTGAAGAAATTTGAATTAGCTACTAGGCCATCCTTCGTGTTCATACCTAAAGGGTAGGAACATATGGCCTCCTCAGCACTCCACGTTCATCCGTCTCCTCTGTGTACCATCACACCGAGTGGTCCACCTCTGGGTACCATCTAGTCCTAATACTCTATGCCTCAATCAGCGTTTTCTATCATCTACTTCAATCAAACCTAGGTGCGGGCATTTCCCATGTAGGGGTGAGTATAACGATACTTATTAGGGACCACGAGACCCTCGAGGTCACACAAAATCCAACAAGGATAAACCAAACTGTATGCAATCAATGAATAACCGTTATTTTGGTATATGATCATACATATACATAAGTTATCTAGTGTTCATCTCAATAACAATGAAAACACAAAAGTCATCGACTTAGCTCAAACCAAGATTTTCATTATCAAAACCACGGCTGTTGGGGAACTCTTCCTCTGTCGAGTACAGTGGTCCTATTGCGACACCAAGGCACTTCTCACTATCCTCAGGCTACTGAGGTACTCCTCCTGTCAAGTACCATGAGTCTGCTCCCAACTACCAAGCACTCCTCCATTGTGTGTCTACCGCCAACTACCAGGTGCTCCCCCTAATATCCTGTAGAAGTACTGCTCTTGTCGAGTACCATGGGTCTGCCACCAACTACCAGGCACTCTTATGCCGTGGTTCTGCTACCAACAACCAGGCGCTCCCCACTAGGATAGTCAAATCACTCCAAATCGAATCGGTCAAGAAGTTATCTGGTCTGCCAGCTACTAGGTCTCTTCACTCTGTCTTCCCATCACTAAAAGTATCCTCTCCACAAGCTATTGGGTAATACTCCAACTGTGGAAAAGTTACATGAAGAAGTATCTCAATTTTCCTCCACGTAATAGGGTTCTCAACGCAAAATACGGCACGTCAATTGGACTCACGGTCTGTTAGATACTAGCCATGTAGTCCTAGGGTCCGGTTGGATTCGTATACAATCCAACCTGACTTTAACTCAAAAATACCTCGAACATTAGTGGGGTATTCTCAAAGGTATCGTATCTCATTGAGATTACCAGAGCTGTTAATAGTTCGTCAAACAGATGTCTTGTGCCAAAGATATGGCCAAAGAAAGAAAAGGGGTCAGCAGAGAGCCAGTGTCTGGTCTGACGCCGTCGGACCTACTCAGCCCAATAAAGTCTGGGTCGACCTGGTCTGGGTCGGCACAGATGGACCCGTTGGGTCTAACCTGGCCCGTTGGGCGGGTCAGCTTGCTATGTTCAACCCAGTCCACTGGGCACGACCTAGTGGACTAAGGGGGAATTTCGTCCTGGGCTCGGGGCTAGTTCGACCCGGAGTATTGCGAGGGAGCATCCCGACATGGCTCATCACGGAGGGCGCAGCTGGGCCGGTTCGGACAGGGCACCACGAGGGGATCGGGAAACCGGCTCAGCCAGGTGGCTGCAAGGGATCTAGGACACCATGGGGGGATCGGGTATGGCGTGATAGGGTGCTGGGTGTGCCATGAAATGCACGGCATGTTGCCGGGGGCACTGGGGAGGTCGTGGCAGGGGCCGGGCATGCCGTTGGGGGCTTGCGGGAAGACCGCCTCTAGGGGCCGGGCAGGCCGGCGTAGGGCAGCGCACAGGGAAACCAGGCAGGCGATGGTGGGGCCGAGCAGGCCACTGGGAGCGCACGGCAGTGCCCGTGGGAACCCGATAGGGCACCGGTGGGGCCGGGCAAGCTGCTGGGAGTGCGCGGGCAGCGCGCAGGGGCCCCAGGTAGGGCACCGACGGTGCCGTGTAGGGAGGGTACTACTCGGGCCGGCGATGTCCGACCGAGAGCTTCGAGGACCCGTGGGGTTCGCGAAGGCCATGGGGTTCACATAGGTCGTGGTTAGCGCGGCCTTTTTCATCTACACCTTCTTCGCCTCGATGCCATTAAGTCTCCATGAAGAAGTAACGTCACAAAAAGGATTGACAGAGTGAGTCAGGCCATGTTAGTTGGCCCACACCCTCCACGTTTACGGTTGATAACAATTGTTCAACAAAGAGGAAGGAAGTTGATCATCAATCATTTACTAGTTTTCATTGATTCTTTTTCAAAGAATAGGAGAAAAGAAAAAGGAAATCACCAACATTCAATAACCACCTACCATTAATCACAGGTCATCGTCCATTGATGGAGTCACGGATGTCATCGTCGAAGACGTCTCACGATGGTTGATACTTCAACAACGAAGGTCAAAGGTGATCATTTCTAGCATTATTCATGTTCTTCGTTCTACATTGGGAGAACTCTTTTATCCCAATAAGCCTCCTCTCAAAACACCCAAGCTCCCCCCAAATGACAAAGGCCACACCAAAATAATTGGTTAGAATATCAATTATTTATTGGCATGAATTTGAGAAGCTCATTGATTTAGGTGGGTGGCATAATTAAATTGCGGGGGTTGGAAGAACATAATGTGGAGGAGTTGAAGAGGCTCCCCCACATTATTAGAGAGTTGAAAAGGATTCTCCCAATTTAATGGGGGATTCAAGGGGTTTAATCCTTGGGTGGTCCCCACCACTTTAATTGATAAGAGGGCTTTAGACCATGGGTGGGCCCCACCACCATAACCTGTCATGGGAGGTTATGGTGTGGTGGCCCCAACCCCTAAACTCCTCTTGGATGTTTTAACCACCAAAAATAAAAATAAATCCACACTTTAATTTTTGTTAAATTAATCATAAAAACTTAAAAACTAACTTTCAGTCTCGACTAACTGTTGTCGAGGTGAAAGACTTGATAAATGAATACCGGCACTGCGAGTTCAACGGTTCCCTCAGATTTCAATTCCAATAACCGGTTCCAATGTTATAAAATCTCGTTAGTATGTTTTCTGAATGTTCCCAAAAAAAACTTCTGAAATTTATTTCGGGCACACCGGGCTTCATAATCACGCGTCGTCAGTTTTCGCGGACAGGTAAAATTCCCATGTTTTTAGGAAATAATTTTATACAGAATTTTCGGGTTTTTAAATTGTCCTCACCTCAGGGATTTACGTCCTTGTAAGATACAACTCGAACTATGGGAACAAATGGGGGTACAGATCACGCATCTGAGCCTCTCGCTCCCATTAGCTCTCTTGGAAGTTCATGTACTGCTATCAATCGCACACCAGAGGTATCAACCATCCACGTAGTACCTTCTCCTGTCAATCCTCATTCTCCGATGGAACCTTCATGATGGTCGCCCCATCGTTGACGTCCAGCTCTCCATAGTCGATGTTGTGGGAAGGGTCATGCCCATATCTCCTCATCTGAGATATGTGGAAGACGTCGTGCACCAGATGCAACTGAGGTGGAAGAGCTATGTGGTATGCCACCTCGTCTACTCTGTTGAGGACCTGAAAAGGTCTGATGAACCTCATAGATAACTTGTCACCTCGACCAAATCTCTGTAGACCACATCAAGGTGAGACTCATAGAAAGACATCCCCACCATCCTCGATCTCCAGAGGTCTCTGTCTCCTGCCAGCATATGACTTCTTCCTGCTCTGTGCAGTCTTCAATAGACCCTGTATGATTTGAACCTTCTCCGTTGTAGCTCGAACCATCTCTGGTCCCACTAGTTCTCACTCCCCAGGATCTGTCCAGCACAAGGGAGATCTGCAAGGATTCTTGTACAAGGACTCAAAAGGATCAATCCATGTGGTGGATTGATAACTATTGTTGTAATATAACTCTAACACAGGAAATTGAACCTTCCAGATGTGACTGAAGTCAAGAACACATGCACATAGCATGTCCTCGAGGGTCTAAATGGTCCCCTTAGTCTGACCATCTGTCTAAGGATGGAAGGTGGTGATCAAGAAAAGCTGTGTCAAAAAATTTCCTACAACCCCATCCATAGATGGGAAGTAAAACGTGCAACATGGTAGGAGACAATATAAGAAGTTAATCCATGGAAATGAACAATATATTGCACATAGAGGCATCCCGAGCTCTCTACAGAACCCCGGTCTTTGATTGGTAGGATGTGGGCCAACTTGGTGAGTCTTTCGACGATCACCCAAATCGAATCGTGACCCCTGGATGTACGTGGAAGACCTATCACGAATACCATGGATATCCCATCCCACTTCCACTCTGGGACCTCTAATGGCTATACCAAGCCTGCTGGTACCATGTAATCCATCTTCACTTGTTGATAGGTGAGGCATTGAGAGACCAACTCTGCTACCACCTTCTTCATACCTGGACACCAGTGTTGTCGTCGAAGGTCTGGGTAAATCATCACCACTCCAAGATGTACTGCTTGAGGGAATGTGTGGAACTACCACAACACATCCTCCTAACATGACACTGGCACCGTGGTATGTCCTCTGAAGAGGATGACGTGCTCCCCACCTTCATAAAATCCATCCGGTTCCTGCCCTATTGATATCTAAGCACGTCGTGCCTCACAGTCAGCATCCAGATGAGCCTCCCTGATTCGCTGAAGAAGCGGGGGAGTGACCGTAAGATATTGTAGGAATGCTTCTTCATCTCTATCCAAAAAGGATATCTGTAAAGAAGCCGGCTGTTCTATCACCTCTCCTAGTAGCTGTAAACCAGTCCTCCTACTGAGCGCATCTGCAACAACTTTCCACTCATAGGGGAATAAACTATCTCTAATTCATAGTCTTGGAGGAACTCAAACCAAAATCATTGTCTTAGGTTCAGTTCCTTATGAGAGAAGATATACCTGAGACTCTTGTGATCATTGTAGAAGGAAAAATGCTCTCCAATCAGATATTACCACCACATCTTCAAGGTGAATACCACTGCTGCTAACTCCAGGTCATGGGTAGCGTAGTTCTGCTCATGCTGTCTCAGCTGCCAAGAACCATAAGAAATCAATGCTCTCTCCTGCATCAGGACACACCCATGTCTGATCCCTGATGTGTCACAATAGACTATGTACCCTATGCCCTCCTCTAGAAGCCTAAAGATAAGGGCACTGGTCAACCACTATATCAGCTCCTGAAATCTCTGCTGGCATCTCTCCGATCACACGAAGGGTTTCCCCTTCTTCATCAAGGCTGATAATGGTGCTAAAACTCTGGAGAAGTCTGGAATGAGCTTCCGATAGTATCCAGCCAATCCCAGGAAACTCCGTACCTCTGTCACACTCCTGGGTGTCTACCAAGCATGTACCACCTCGATCATCGCTGGATCCACTACAAATCTAACCTCCGAGATGACATGTCCTAAGAAGTGAACCTCTTGAATCCAAAAATATATCTTCGAGAGCTTATCATAAATATTGGGCTCTCTGAGTGTTTCCAGTACTACTTGCAAATGGTAAGCATCCTCCCCCTCAATAGTCGAGTAGATTAGAATGTCGTCGATGAAGACTATGTCAAATTGATCGAGGTATGGCTGGATGATCCTATTCATGAAACTCATGAACACTACTGGAGTGTGTGGTATGCCAAAGGGTATAAACCAGAACTCATAGTGGTCGTAACAACACCTAAATGCCATCATCTGCACATCCTCATCTCGAACTCTGAGCTGGTGATAGCTTGATCAGAGGTCTATCTTCGAGAACCATTGTGCTCCCTTTAGCTAATCAAAGAGGTCTTCAATCCTCGGGAGTGGGTACTTTTTCTTCACGGTCAACTACTTCAGGTGACGATAGTCAACACAAAACCTCAAGCTCTCATCCGCCTTCTTGGTGAACAGAATCGGGGTTGCCCAGGGATAAACACTAGTCTGGATGAATCCCTACCCCTGTAAGTCCTCCAGCTGTACCTGTAGCTCACGAGGCTCATCAAGAGCCATCCAATATGCTGGAGTAGATATCGATGTCTTCCTGGGGTACATGCCAATGTAGAAGTCCACTTCTCTACGAGTAGTTAGTACTAGAACATTTTCAGGGAAAACATCCGCGTATTGTTCCACCACTACATGATAAGTTGGACTCTACACATCAACTTCTCCGAGGGTAAGGCAAGCCAACTAGTGATTGATCGGCTGCACCCTCCTCCGAGTAAGCTTGTCCTATGCTTCAAAGGCTCCCTTCTCACCGGTGAAGGTAAAATTCATTCCATCCATGAGAAAACACCGCACTTTTTTCCTAATACAGTTGATATGAACATAGACTATAGATAACCAATACATACCCAAGATGATGTCATAAGGCCTCGATGCTGCTACGTGGAGATCCATGGGGAAACCCTCACCTCTTAGAGTAAGCTCGCACTGCTGGAACTAGTGCGTAATTGTCGAATCAGCTCTCGTAGGAGTCTCTAGGTGTAAGGATTGAAATAATGGATCCATCAGAATCATTGTGATCTGAATAAGGGATGTTGCAATAAAAGTGTGATAGGGACCTGTGTCTATAAGAACAGTAGGTAATCTATAATAGACACAGATAGTTCCCCGTATCATCTACGGAGCACTGTGATCATTGGCCTCAGATTCCTGAAGCTGATCTCTCCCCTATCCACCTACTCCCTATGGTCGGGGTGGACCTCCTGGTGGTGGTGGTGGTAACAACTCATAGTGTCGTCCACTTACAGCTGCACATCAAGCTCCTCTACCAAGTCTGCCTCCTCCATGTTGACCCCCTAGTTCAAACCTCTGCCTCGGCATGGGAGGTCCCTCAACTATCTTCTGATCATCTGTACGGCGGGTCGGATAGTCACGAGCCATGTGACCCTATTCACCGCATGAGTAACACTGTCTGATCCTAGCATATCTTGCTCTTTCTCCACTCTTGGTGCCCTGCACAACCGATTCTGAGTCGTGCAGTAGACCACCTGTAGTTATGGTCCTCTTGAACCTCTGCAACATCTCTCCACTGCCAGCTGCAAAAGACTTCATTGCATGTCGGCTAATGACGGGTCTCGCTGCTGGAGACTGGTCAGTAAGAAAACTCTCTACAATGAGGTCTCTCTCTTGCACCCCCATCTGTGTAAGGATGCTAATTGTGATCATCAGATCTCTGATATCTCTCTTGAGTCTCTAATTAAAGATCCGGGCCCTAAAGAATGGGTCTCAAACTATATCTTTGGAGTAGCATGAGAGGCCGGTGAACCTCGCTGAGTGCTATGCTACTGTCACGCTACCCTACTATAGATGCAGTAGCTCCTGTATTTGCACCGCTAAAAGGGTGGTTGGGACAAACTTCAGCTGAAACATGCTCTCGAAGTCTGACCAGAGTAGCATCACCTTTACAGGATACTAGGGCATTTGGCTCCACCATTTTCCTACTGCTACCCGAAGCAGGCTGGCAGAAAAGATCACCAAGAAGTTGGTTGGTGTCATTACCAGTCTGTAGACTCTCACCACAACCTCCAGTCAATCCTCAGATGCCTGTGGTTCTGTCTCTCCCCTGAACCTGGGTGTCCTCTAGTGCTGCAACTCATGCATTGTGCTCAAGCGGCATGCATTGCCAGCTGCTGGGGTTGGTGGAATCGGTGGCCCAACGGGAAGTATTACTGATGGTGCCTCTGCTGGAAAAGGACCCTGTACCGAGGCCTCGTCGCTCGGTGGGCTATCAGCATGTATGACTCTCAGGGATCTAACTGGTCATCTGTGGTGAGGGATCCTAAAAGAAACAGATGCAACATGGTTAAAATATTAATCCGGGTGAGCTGATCTGGTTGATCAACCTTAAAGAAAACATTGGAAACACGCATGCAGTCAGTGTTTTAGTGCATGAAGTAGGAAATCAAAAGTCACGGTCCTGGTGTATGGATACGTCAATCGCCTGCACTAACACTGGAATCCCTGAACTGAAAACCACAATTAGTACCCGTAACAGTATTGATTCACAAAAAATAAAAGATCAGTGTACTATGATTTGCGGTAGAACCAACCTTTGATACCTATTTGTCACGACCCTTCCTCCGGGGCCCGTATCATGACTATCCAAGCCCGCCTTCCATAGGCCAGGGGCTAGGAACTAGCACCAAAGACGTAAATCCCTAAACTGAGAATGCATTACCTTTATAACTATAAAAGAACACATCAGTGTACACAACTAGAGGAAAAACACATAGTAAAACTGTATACAAAAGAAGTGCAAGGAATAAAAATGGGACGGAAATACAAGCCCAACAAGAATGTACAAGTACAACTGAAAGAAAGTACAACTGAAGAGAATTAAAGAAGTTACTAGGTGATCCTATGGGTTCTTACCTGAATTATAGGTACATATGGCCTCCTCAACACTCCACGCTCGTCCGTCTCCTCTGTGTACCGTCACACCGAGTGGTCCACCTCCGGGTACCGTCCAGTCCTTCTACTCTCTACCTCAGTCAGCACTCTCAGTCATCTGCAGCTAATACAACAAGGTGTGGGAATAGCCCGTGCAGGGGTGAGTATAACGATACTCAGTAGGGACCCCGAGAACCGCAGGGTCTCTCAAAATCCCACAACGATAAACCAAAAATTATGAAATCAACGGATAACCATTACTTAGGTATATTCCCATACATATAACTAATTTATCTAGTGACCCATCTCAATCATGAGGAAAAAACGTAAGTTATTGACTCAGCTCAAACCAGTATTTTCTTTATCAAAACCATGTTTGCTGGAGCACTCCTCCTCTATCAAGTACTGTGGGTATGTTGCGACACCCAGGCCATTCTCACTAACCTTGGGCTGCCGAGGTACTCCTCCTATCACGTACCGCAGGTCTTCTGCCAACTATTAAGCGCTCCTCCATTGTGGGTCTGTCGCCAACTACCAGGGGCTCCCCCTAATAGCCTGCAGAGGTACTCCTCCTTTCGTGTACCACGGGTCTGCCACCAACTACCAGGCACTACTCATTGGGATAGTCGAATCACTCCGAGTCGAATCGGTCAAGCAGTCGTTAGGTCTGCTAGCTACTAGGTCTCCACACTCTGTCTTCTCATGAATGGAAGGATCAGTTTCACAAGCTACTAGTAAATACTCCAACTATCACAAATTTACACGATGAAGTATATCAAAGGTCCTCCACATCATAGGAGTCTCAACACAAAAAACAGCGCATCAATCTGATGCCCGGTCTGTTAGATATTAGCATTTTAGTCCTGGGGGCCCAGTTGGATTCCTGTACAATCCAACCTGTCCATAACTCAAAACTACCCCGAAATCTAGTGAGGGATTTCAAAAGGGACCGTATCTAATTTATATTACCATCTCCGCTGATGGATCGTCAAATGGACGCCCGATGCCAATGATATGGCCAATACAAGAAAAGGGCTAGGTAGTGGGACAGAGTCCAGTCTGACCCGGTCTGGGTCAACCCGGACGGACCCGTTAGGTGGGTCAGCCCAATATGTTCAACATGTTCTATTAGGCCCAACCCATCGGACATTTGGGGCGGTTCGCCCTGGCCTCAGGGCTAGTTCGGCCTGGAGCGTTGTGAGGGCATGACCCATCACGGCTCGGCCCAGAGGGTGTGGAGGGCCGGTTCGGCTAGGGTACCGTGAGGGGGCTGAGTCATCGGCTCAGCCGGGAGGACACAAGGGATACAAGACGCCTCGGGGGTGCCGGGAAGGGCGCGACAGGGTTCTGGGTGCACCGGGTAGGCTGTGGAAGGGGCAACGGGCAACTGGCAGGGCGGGACAGGGTGCCAGGGGCGCCATTTAGGGCACAACAGGGCGTCGGGAAAGCCATAGGGGGCGCGCATGGGACGTTGGTAGACCACCAGTAAAGGCTAGGCAAGATTAGGAATGCTGAGAAGCATGCAGGGGGCACGGTCAGTGGCTGGGGTTTCTAGGGAAGTTGCCGACGAGGTCAGGCAAACCACTGGGGGTGTGCTGGCTACGTGCAGGGGCGCCGAGCAGGGCGACGGTAGGGCCGGGTATGCTGTTGGTGTTGTGCAGGTGACACACGGGGGCCTCGATCAGGGCATCGGTGGGGCCTTCCAGGCCACTGGGAGTGCTCAGGGGCACCGAGCAAGGCGCTGGCGGGGCCGGGCAGGCCGGGTGCCGCTCAGGCCGGCGATGTATAGCCGAGAGCTTTGGTGCACCGTGGGGTTCGAGAAGGCTACTGGGAGCACTGCCTTTTTCATCACTGCCTTCGTCACCTTTTCATAGTTACGTTTCCATGTCGAAGTAACATCACAACAAGGATTGGAAGAGGGATTCGGGCCATGTTAGATGGTCCGCACCCTCTGAGTTTAGGGGTGATAACAATTGTTCAACAAATGGGAAGGAATTTGGACGTCAATCATTTAATACTTTGCATCAATTATTTTCAACGAAGTGGAGAAAAGAAAATGAACGCACCAACATGCAATAACCCACTACCATTGATTCACCAATTATTGTTCATTGGCGGAGTCGCGGAAGTCGTCATCGAAGACGTCTCACGACAGTTGAAACGTTGAGAAAAGAGGTTAAAGTATATCGCTATCGGCGTTCTTCGCGTTCTCCATTCTTTGATGGGAGAAATCTTTTCTCCCAATAACCCTCCTCTCAAAATACCCAAGCTCCCACCAAATGAAAAATCCAAACCAAAAATAATAGGTTAGAATATCTGTTATTTGTTGGCATGAATTTGGAAATCCCCTTGATTTCGGTGGGTGGCACAATTAAATTGTGGTGGTTGGCATAACTTAATGTGGATGAGTTGAAGAGCCCCCCCCCCCCCCCGCACATTATTAGGGAGTTGAAGAGGATCTTCCCAATTTAAGGGGGGTTTCAAGGGGTTTCATCCTTAGGTGGTCCCCACAATGTTAATTGATAAGAGGTGTTTAGACCTCCGGTGGACTCCACCACCATAGAATCTCATGGGAGTTCATGGTGTGGTGGCCCCCACATCTAACCTCCTATTGATGGTTTTAACCACCATGAATAAAAATAAAGTCATGCATTAATTTTATTTAAATTAATCTTAAAAACACAAAAACTAACTTTCATTATCGACATATTGTCATTGAGATGAATGTCTTCTTATGCAAATACTGGTGCAGCGAGTTCAACAGTGCCCTCAGATTTTAATTCTGTGCACTACTTCAAAAGTTATAAAAACATGCTCGAATGTTTACTGAACGTACCCGAACAAAACATCAGAAATTGATTCCGGGAACACCGGGCCTCAGAATCATGCGCCGTATGTTTTGGAAGACTCGTAAAATTCTAATGTATTTAATGATAAAATTTCCATGGAATTTTCGGGACGTTACACATCCAGAGTACAAAAATGTTCTTATACCTTGATGTGCTTATAAATATCATCATCCAAGTGTATATGTGATTATAATTAGGATAGTGAAGTCTCAAAAATCTGTGAGTGATTGTGTATGTTCAAATTAAATTCAAGTAAATGCATGAATTTAATACATTGAAATAATTTAAAAATAAATTTATCCAATACACCCCATGCAATAACCAAGGATCAAATCATTATTTTTAAATTAAATTCACATAGGTCTTTAAAAATAACTTTTAATAATCCAATCATTTCAAAAAAAAAATTTCAAATCCAGCTAAATCACCTCCATAGATTGTTTTTTTCCTTTACGATTATTCTTTGGTCTTTAAGGATTCGAAAACCCATGTTGTTCTACAAGTGACCACTTACACCATAAATAATGGGTAAATATGGGTGCAACCAAAATTTAGCTCTGTTGTCGGGGACACAAGTAATTACCTTAGAACCTCATTCTATTCTCCCCCATTTCCCTTTTCTCATCAAAATTCTCTTGTCTTTTCCCCTTTCATTTTTCCCTTTTCATGGAGCATGTCCACATACACCCATGATGATTCAAATCGTCTAGTTATGGTTGATATACCTTGGTTTAGGGATTCAAGTTAACTTAGGGGTCCCTTTCCATTACACCATAAAAATACTAATAAACTAGATTCAAACTTTTAGACCAATCCAATGGATGATATTTAATGAAACCAATTCATCAATCATAGTGGGAACTAACATAGAATACCAAATAACACATTCCCAAACATGTAAAATTCCATTGATTAAACCATTAATGATTACCTCATAACATCATGGACCAATTCACCATATTTCATTCAGCATGACACTATAGGATATACTCAATATGTTTTCAAACCCCATATCATGAACCAACTTCAAACTGTTAGTGGTATGATGTTTGATATTCCTTACCTTCATGTTAGAGAATTCAATGACATTATAAAAACCATGTTCCGACCAAATCAAATTCAATCAGCTGATGTGATACTATTTACTTTTTATACAAATATAAGGAAAATAATTAGTTAAAAAATTTGATACCATCATCAGTTCACTCTTACAACCTACTAAAAAGATATTTCTACAAAAAAATTATTTCCCCAAACACAAAATAATTGAACTTAAAAAATGATTGCAAAAACTTCTTGAGAAAGATAGAGATACATTATATGAAACCTAGGAAATGTTCAAAGACACATTAATAATGGTACCACACCATGTTTTCATAATCCTAGAAAAATTGATAATTTTATATGAGGGGTTTGGTCTAAGACACAAATATTTTATTCACATGATGTGCAATGGAACATTCAAAAACAAATCCCCAAATGTTGCTTACGAGTATTTAGAAAATATATCTAAACAAAACCAATCATGGGGAACAACACGTTACTACATGAAACCACAAAATTTGATGGAATGAGGAATCATAGTGTGGAATAAAACCATAGATAAAATCTTTTTGTACTCACTAGGATGGTTGAGAATAATGATCATAAGAAGGTCTATGAAACACAAATTGTTGGTCATGTTTCCATAATTTCTGTCAAACATGACCATAAGACCAATAACTTCTTGACCATTCTTTTATCATGGCCGTTTTTTAGGAGTACCACCAGAGGAGGTTAATTTTTTAACAGTCAAAATTAAATGTGCCAAAACAATTTCAATCCAAGGTATATTGAACATCCATAACTCTGTTGGAATGAAAATCAACATTCAACACAACACAATTATCTCAACCCCTACCCTTACCAAAATTATCAAACACATAACCAGTTTCAATCATTACCAGATTAATACCAACAACATATCCATCAACCAAATAAATATTACATCCAATAGCCAACGTATCATGGTAGGGAAACCCAACCAACACAAATTCTTACCCAATTTTTCTGTCAACTAATCCTTGATAAATTGTGTAATCAAATGGAAAAATTGAACATAGAAGAATCATCAATTAAAAAATAAATGAAATAAATTAAAACTGAAAATTTACCTATTATTACTCACATTTTACCTCCCCCATCCTTTAGGGGAGAATCTAGTTACACACAAATATCTCATGAACAAATCAATGTGGTGATTGTTATAAGAGGTGTTAAAACCATAGAAAATCAAGAACCAACAATTACTAAAATATCCACAACTTCAATTATCATAAAAATGATGATGATAAAATAATTTATTCTTAAAATACTCATTATAATTTTAAGGAACCGCTACATTTTAAAACAATCCAACAACCTGATCTATCCCCTCAATGATTGAGAAGAATTTCCAAACCCATGCTTAATGAATCATTGAATGAAATATTCTCACATGTTGAGATGAACATACCCTTTACAGATTCAATAAAAACCATACCTACATAGTCAAAGTACCTAACGGACTTGTGTACATTCAAAATAATGTGTTCATACAATAATCAACTCCTTTTTTAGATAATATGAGTAACACCATCCAAGTAACCATGCCACCTATGGTAAGGGACCCATGTTTTCCTTAAATCAATGTTGAACTTGGAGAAGAAAAAATGAGAAGGGCCTTCTTTGATCTAGGATCTAGTGTGAACCTCATTACATATACAATGTACTATCAGTTAGGTCTAGACGATATTTATCCCACTCCTATCACACTCCCACTCTCTGGCCGTAGTGTTTAGATTTGGAAAGGTATCTTGAAGGATGTTTTACCGAATGTTGACAATGTTGTTTACTTTGATGAATTTATTTTCCATGAAAATAACCCAAGATTAGGTACTAGGGAGAAAACCACAATCATTAATGGTCATCCATTATTTTTAATAGTCAACACAGTCATCTGTATTAGGAGAGGGAATATGACAATAACCATTGGAAACGTGAGCCTTGATCTCAACATCTATAACCCAAGCTCTCATGATAGTGATGATGAGGATGTTCATGAGGTGAATTTGATAATTAATATTGAAAATGAACCTGAAAATGATCATGTAATTATTGATTAATGTTTAAGTCAATATGATTTAAATTTCATCTATTCCCATGAGGGAAACTTGTATCCCTGGCTTGATTATCTTTTAGATTTCTAGAATTGTTTTTTCGTGATCATTGATTATTGATCCATTGGGAGAAACCATAAAAATAAATTCCATACCCATTTCTAAAAATAATCTCACCAATTTTATGGATGAAACAACTATTCAAAAGAAACATGTTCTACTAACCAATTTGGAAACTAAAATGGAGTTCAATTCAAGATCTCAAATATTTTATGATACTTTTTCCAACCTGATTTTGAATTAATGGTCCATACTCTCTATCCCAAATATTCATTCATATGGGATAACCAAAATCATACAATTATCATTCCATCATCTCTCTAACATAATGATAATAAAATTAACCATGATTAATTAAGAAATATTATAAATGGAATCAGATAGACCATTTTTTGTATTCATGGGATTTGCCCATTTCATGGGACCAATGTGATTTTTCTCAATTCAATATCCAAACCATCCCAAAAACCCCAATAGAGATTCAATAATGATCTAATGGAATTATTGATTAATATAATTTTTAGATGTCTAAATTTTTTATTGGTTAAGGTGGGGGTATAAGACGAGCTAATGACTTTAAATTATTCTCTTTGCATGTGGCAAACCGAATTCCCAATTTTTTATAAATTTTTAAATTTTGTTTGTTTTTTGTTTTATTCCTCAATGGATCCACTTGGGGTTTCCAATTTTTTTTATTGTCTCTTGAGTGTGAGATTTAGGTGTTGATGAATTTTAGTGTTTCAAAATAAATTTTTTTTTATAAATTTCAACCCCAGCTATCAAAGATCATCGAGGAGTCTTCTTGTTGCATTAATCCAATGGATAAAATTTCTTTTTCATAGGTCATACACTCCAAACTAGGTGGTCATATTCCATGATTTAATTTCAAATCACATCTCCACTCTTTTATCCCAATCATTTTCTCTCTCATTTCTTTTTTCAAAAATTTAACGGAGTGTCATTCTATGTTGGGGGTGTAAAAATATTTGATTTTGACCAAACATATAATGATTTTATAATAAAATACATCAATTAAATAAAACCCAATTCATTATTCCTGAATTCATTAATGTACATTGTGAAATATATAAACATAATTTTAAATGATTTTAAATTCCTTGATTATGATTTGAATGAATTTTTTTAGTTGATGAGAATAGTTTTTTTTTTAAATTGTGGTTGTCTGATGTGATTCTTGTAACGATCTGACCGAAGTTACCCAGAGTCAGTGCATTATTTTAATATATTGGCATGATTAAATGGAATCAAGTCCTGAAGGACCAATCAGTTTAGCAGTCTTGAAAAATAGATTACATACATGAATGTTACATTATACTTTATAACATACAACACAACATAAGTAATCATTTATGAACTCCATTATTCCCTTACCATAACCCTGCATATCAATCAAAATTCACTTCTTAGAATCCTAGGAAAAATAAAACATAGAAAGGGGTGAGCTCTAATGCTCTATAAGGGTAAGAAATATAGCGGGAGATAACATAAATATTAATCTTGGTGAATAATTGAAACCAATTCCTTTACCAATTATAAACATGAATACATTTATGGAAGGAATATGAGCTGAGTATATAATGACATAATAAAACATAATAATGGGTATTCTAATAGTCGAATGACCACATAAACCATCAATATTATTTTCATAATGAGGGAATGTATAATGCCAGACATTCTAAAACATTTTTTCAAGGCCTCGGCGAAGACGTCAAAAAATGATTAAGGCCTCGGCGAAAACCATATATCAAATTGGGAAAGGCCATCAGCCAATTCCACATCTAGTTGTCTCATGAATCCTATTGATGCATCGAGGAGCTATAGTGGGATCCACCCGTCACTTTTATGTCCAATACATTCCTCATATGAAAAGGTTGAAACAAAACATAAACATTCATATTAGAACTAGAATACGAAATGTCAATACATAATCTATAAACCATGAATGGTATAAAAATATAACATCCATAGTCAAACATATCATAACTCATTCTAAACAATATGGAATATTGTATTATAATTAATCAACCTCAATCAAAAATAATATCTTGTAAAGGATGCTGACATAGTTGAAAATGATGAGTTATACTTTTTGAGAGAGATATACATTTTGAAAAATCATTTAAAAGTCACACATTTAAAAAGGAAGTAATTTTAAAAATATTTTTTAATCAAAGTTTCCCACACCACTTTGAATCTTCTGAAAATAATTATCATTTCAAAACATTCATGTCCATATAAATAAATCCTTAAAATAATTTTGAAAACATGGACATTAATTAAAAAGATTTAGAAAGATAAATCTTTAAAACATTTAAATTTCTGATCTTCATTAAGATTACCTTTAAAAAATCCTTAAAATATTAATTTTTAAATAATTTTTATTAAAAATGGACATGGATGATAAAAATTCCCAATCAAATACTTACACATAAACAATCTCAGATAATAATGTGATTGAGGAATTAACCCTTACCAATTTGGTTACTTACAAAACATACACCCCATGAAAGAAGTATCATACAATGAATATGTAAATAAATATATATTAAAGTGTATTACACAATGAGTACAATTATGGGAAGTACATACACCAAACAAATGGTAATTGTTTCAATATGGCATGAATCTCACGAGAATAAGGAGTGAGATGAAAATCCCTTACCTTGCACTTTATTTTAGTCAAGGGTACGTTTAACCTCCTGTATGAAGACTATAGTATGTTATTAAATTCTACCAGAACCATATTAATATTTATGATATCATACAATATTAATTTATGAATTTATACTACCCATTTAATAATAATTTCCATGTTATACTAATACTTCGTGTAATAATCACTTTCTTTATCGTACGTGTTTTAACTTGTTACACTTGATTGTATCAATTAGATAATGATTTTAATACGTCCAGAATATAAAACATGATTTATATATCATTTATATTTAGAATATAAATATGTATAATATACATATATATGAAATGGAAAACACCATTTATGTAGACGGTCGTCCGTATGTATGCAAAAATGTTGTTTCCGTTTTCATATCGTATTGAACGAAACTAAGTAAATAAGATATAAGTATATACATATATATATATATATATATCTGCAGTAGAATTATTATGACATATATTACATACTTATTAGTAATATATTGTTATAATATTCAATTAATGGTGGACTTGGAAATGAATCTCATTGCGTCGTGGAGACGGTAATCCATACGTACGCACGAGCGACAATATCATTCTTTTGATATTATAATAATATATAATTGGTTGGTGTATCATATATACAGAATAATTACCATGTTATATTTATTATTTACAAGAATTACACTTCATTATCATACCCATCCAAATAATAATGTTTTGAATAACAATTACACCACGACGTGGAGAAGGTAAACTGTACGTACACACGTATGGTGTCATGTCATTTAAAGGATAGATAGAATACTGAATATGGTTGTACCATATTCATAATAACATAATAGTATATAGAAGATAGTGTAGTTATTATTTTATAATGGACATAACAAATAAATATGAAGTTGATGAAGAAAGGGACCTGAAAGAGATTTGTGAAAACATTACCTCTTCTTCGGGTTCTACCTTTTGATTTGATCAAAATGGCTCCATATTATGGCTTTCTGATCAAACTAATCCCTCTAGGTTTAAATTAGGATATTTGAGATAATATTTTGGAAGGGTTTGGCAAAAACAAAAGGCTTTGAAGGTATGAATAATTGGTTAGAAGTGGTGTCCTTTTATAAGGGGGAGGAGGGGCTCTTTAGGAAAAACTAAAAGTATTAATTTATAAAAAAATCATATTAAGTTTATAATTGCTCCAATGTAAATTATTCAAAGTATAAGGTGGGGATGGGTCAAAATACACTCAACCAATAGGTTTTAAAGATGGCTGGGTCTCATTATTAACCTTATCTTTTAGTTTTAACCCTTAGTTAATTAGTTTGACATTTACCATGTCTCCTTGTATTTTTATATTATAATTAATAAACTTACAATAAACTTCCAGGAGACACCCAAGTGGTCCATCAATGATTCACTTATCATGATATAAGTCTCTTGTCCAATTCTCCGATTTTTATGAATAGAATATCAATTAATCATATAATATTTGTTTTAAATATTAATTTATGTCAACTTTGACACTATTTGATATGTTGTTTTTGTGAAAGTCATCAAAACTTGATTACTTCGAAAAAGATACATTGAAAAATCCCTAACATGTCATGGTCACCTAGAAAATTCGTGGATGTAATAAAAACACTGCAATTATATTTATTTCAATATTTATAATACCATTTATTTGATTCATTCATTAATAAGGTAATTAATGCATCATCATTGTGTCATTAATAAATTTAATTATTTAATGACTAAAAATTATAAATAAAATTCCATGATGTATAAAATCTTTTTGAGATTTATAATGAATATTTATAGTCAAATTTATCGTATGTATATCCTTATATTAAAAATAGATTAGTTAATACACATTGAATTTAACACTTTTAACTCTTCTTTAAATTAAATAATAATAAATGTCCTAATTGAATCCAGGTTGACCTAAAGGGTAATATATTATTCTGAAGGTTGTTTTTGGTCGATTTACACTTATCCAATATAATTAGGACATGTGTTAGGGTTACAATAAAATCAATTTGACCCTTAATTACCCTATCTACTTTTAACTGTGGTAAATAAAAGTAAAAAGTTAATATTCACCAAAAATTATTTTCATCTTATTGAACCACATTTTACACATTTATATTAACGATGTCTCTCGGATTTTCGAAATTCCACTCACAGAAGCGGTAAAATTACGGTTTAAGTGAATTTGCAAATTCTCCTAGGAGGTGGTAAAAGACGGTGAACAGTCCAATATACTTTTTAAATATCTAAAATTATTATACACTGACTCTAATGAATTACATTGAACTTATATAGGTATTATGTATATATTTTGACCTAAAATAATTTTAAATAAAATAAATAACTATTTAAATATAAATTCGGTTTTAAACTATAACTCATTGTTTTTCAATATTCATCAAAAATTAAAAGTTTTCATTAAAATACAAAAAATTTACCCTTTTCTAATTTTGATATTACAAATTCAATAATGATGTCTATTTTATCAAATTAAAAACATAAAATTTGCATTTATTAATTTAAAATTAATTCCTGTTCTTAAAACAAAAAGCGTGTTTTTTAGAAACAATAACAATCAAATGATTGACAATTGTTTATGTCTGGTTTAAATGTGAAATTATGTCTAATGAACAACATTTGATTAAATGGTAAAAATATATTCTAAATATGCATTTAAACTGGTCAAATTCATAATTTATCACTATTAATTATTTCGATTAAAAAAGTTGTTTTTAAATAATATTTAGTAATTTTCACTATTCATCAAAATATGAATGTTATCAGAAAAGTACCAAAAATTCACCATAAGCTAATTTCGATATTCCAAATCCAAAAATGAATTCCATTTTTATAGATAAAATGTATGAAATTTTAAAAAGTGGGTATTACTATTCATAACAACTAGTTTGATTGGTTGTGGTGTGTGTTAGATCTCTAAGTTGCATACAACACACGCTACTATATTAGTCAAAGAGAAGCGTACCATGAAAGCATGAGGTGTAACATTCCCCTCTAATTAAATTAATTCCATCCTCATAATTTATGCTCAGTATTGGAAACTTGGGGATGACATTCCAAAATATATTAGTTGAAATCCCACATCGAAAAATGGATTAATGAGGCATCTATTTAAAATAATGAGTGGTATGTATGAAGGTTACCTAAAATAACACATACTAGGGTTCTATGTAGGAAAACATGGATATGGAAGATAAATATAACCATCAATATCTGATAGAGAGTGGTAGAGAACATGGCTATGATAAGTCCAACAATCACAAAGCCATAAATTTGTGATGATATGAGGTACCATCTTGGACAATGTTTTTGTTCATAGTTACATTTCATAATATTGAGGAATTTATTATTGAGATTGTATTAGATCATAAAGAGATATACTTAATTTATAATAAGAGTTTTATCTATTAATAAATTTCTACACAAAACTCATCTATCACTCCAAAAGATTTCAAAAAAAATATTTTATTTATCCTAATCATATATGGTTCCCAAAATAATGAATTTATAATTCACCTATCAGACCTTTTAAAGAAAATCTTCATTGAAAAATCCAAGACATCACGTGGTTCAGTGATATGTGATACACCCTTTCCTCCCTTCAGTTCCATGTTCAAGTCTCACGGCCCTGTCGGACATGACGGGTTGCCGCCCAACCTACGGGTTGTCCTTTTTATGGAAATTCAAAATTAACGTTAACAATAGTATCCAATTTCAATCTTAACCCATTCCCACCATTAGAATTATCAAAAATACTTATATCCAAACTCTCATTCAAAATTTTATATAGAATTTAAACATAATGAGAATCATTTTCACCAAGTAATAACATGTGAATGCCTTCATCATTTATTCATTTACAAAACCACAACATCCTGAAATTCCAAAATCAACCATCTCTTATTCCGAAATTACTACCTTAGTATCAGGACCATATAATCTAAAATTCAAAATGAAATAGTACTGCAGTACAATCCTTATTTATCTCAATAATTCATGTAACCTGTATATTGTTCATACAACACTCAAATGAAATAATTCTATAATAAAAATATAAGAACACTAGTCATTCTTCTTCATCTGAGGTAGTATCATAATGTAATTATTATCCAATAACATCATTTGTGGTATACTCTTAGGAATAGTACATTTATTCGCGTAGTGTCTCAAAGCCTTGAAAATGAAGCATTTTATATTTGAAAACTTTTTCATACCCTTGAAATCACGTACTTGGTGTCCTTTTTCTCCACACTCATAACAAACTCCCATTCCCTTCAAACATTTACCAAGGTGATTCATTCCACATTTATCACATATTTGAAAATCCTTCTTTCCCTTATTCCCCTTATCCATATTTCATTCTACCATTCTTTTCTTCTTTGGCTTCCCTTCAAAGAGATAGGATTTAGAGAATTCTTTGTTGATCTTATTAACACATGATACTTTTTATTCATCTGATGATAATACATGGGGGAATATTTCCTTTCTAAATATTTTCTTAATACCATGAATGATATGACCCTTCTTACTATTTGGATCATACGTATTACTAGAGATAACACTCCTTCTACTGGGTTCCATTTCTAAACAATGGAATACACTAGGTCAGTTTATGAACCAAAATTCATAATTCCAAACATTAAAAATACTTAACGTAAATTGAAAAGTTTATGGATATAATCCATAATTATAAAAATGTTTTTTAGGAGGTATATACTCATAAACCCTTCATAGTGGTTTGTAATGAAAATGATAATTATCCTAATCATATTCCCAGGGAGTGTCGTAACCAAGAGTGCAGAAATGCTCATTGTTGTGCACCAGTTCCCATTCGAGTCTAGCTCAAAGCGGTGCTTTCAGGTTTTACTCCTAAGTACATCTGTGCTAGAGCTGCCTTTACCTACTCATATCCATAAAGGGATGTATTTTATTTTAAAGCTCAAAAAATCGTTACATTACCAAAATTCTAGGAAGTTCTTCTATACTAATCTTCAAAGTCCATCTTACGGTAATGTGATCTAATCAGATTTTATATAAATATAGTTTCCAAGGTTATGGCTTAACTTCCTCTGATACCAACTATAATGCCCTAACCAAAGTTATCCAGAGTCGGTGTATTATTTTAATACATTGGCATGATTACAATGAATCAAGTCCCGAAGGACCGATCAGTTTAGCAGTCTTGGAAAATAGATTACATACATTAATATTACATTATACTTTATAACATACAACACAACATAAGTAATCTTTTATGAACTCCATTATTCCTTTACATTAACCCTGCATATCAATCAAAATTTACTTCTTGGAATCCTGGGAAAAATAAAACATAGAAAGGGGTGAGATCAAACACTCAGTAAGGGTAAGCAATACAGCAGGAGATAACATAAATATTAAGAATGATGAATAATTGAAACCAATTCCTTTTCCAATAATAAACATTAATACTATTATGGCAGGAATATGAGCTGAGTAAATAATTCCCTAATAAAACTAATCATGGGTATTCTACTAGTCGAATGACCACATGAACCATCAATATTATTTTCATAATGAGGGTATGTATAATGCCAGACATTTGAAAACAATTTGTGAAGGCCTCAGCCAGGACGTCTAAACATGATTAAGGCCTCGACCAAAACCATATATCAAATTGGGAAAGGGCCTCAGCCAATTCCACATCTAGTTGTCTCACGAGACCTACAGCTACCTCAAGCTTCTATAGCAGCCTCCACCCATCACTTACTATGTCCAATACATTCCTCATATGAAAAGGTTAAAACATAACATAAACATTCGTATTAGAACTAGAATATGAAATGTCAATACTTTAACCAAAAACCATGAATGATATAAAAATATAACATCCACAATCAAACATATCATAACTCATTCAATAAAATATGGAATATTGTATTATAATAAATCAACCTAAATCAAAAATAATATCTACTAAAGGATGCCAACATAGTTGAAAATTATGATTAAAACATTTTGAGAGAAATATAATTTTTGTAAAGTAATTTAAAATTCACACATTTATATAGGATGTAATTTAAAAGATATTTTTGAATTAAAGTTTCCCACACAACTTTGAATCTTTTGAAATGAATTGTCATTTCAAAACATTCATGTCCATATAAATAAATCCTTAAAATCATTTTGAAAACATGGACATTAATTAAAAATATTTAGAAAGATAAATCTTGAAAACATTTAAAATTCTGATCTTGATAAAGTGTACATTTAAAAAATCCTTAAAATATTAATTTTGAAATAATATTTATGAAAAATGGACGTGGATGATAAAAATGTCGCTGCAATTACTTACACATAAACAATCTCAGATAATAATGAGATTGAGGAATTAACCCTTACAAATTTGGTAACATACAAAACATACACCCCATGAAAGAAGTATCATACAATGAATATGTAAATACACATAAATTAAATTGTATTACAAAATGAATTCAATTATGGGCAGTACATACACCACACAAAAGGTAATTGTGGCAATATGGCATGAATCTCACGGGAATAAGGAGTGAGATGAAAATCCCTTACCTTGCACTTTCTTTTAGTCGAGGGTCTGTTTAGCCTCCTGCATGAAGATCGTAGTATGTTGTTAAATTATACCAGAACCATATTAATATTTATGATATCATACATTATTCATTTATGACTTTATACTACCCATTTAATAATAATTTCCATGTTATATTAATATTTCGGGTAATAATCGCTTTCTTTATCATACGTCTTTGAACTTGTTACTCTTGATTCTATCACTTAGATAATGATTTTCATACATCCAGAATATAATACATGATTTATATATATTTTATATTTAGATTATAAATTTTTATAATACACATATATATGAAATGGGAAACACCATTTATGGAGACGGTAGTCCGTACGTACGCATAAACGATGTTTCCGTTTTCATGTCCTATTGAATGGAACTAAGTGAATAAGATATATGCATGTACATAAATACATATATATATAAATATATATATCTTCAGTAGAATTATTATTTATTATATTACAAACATATTAGTAATATATTTTTAAAATTGTCGATGAATGATGGACTTAGAAATGAATCTCATTGCATCCTGGAGACGGTAATCCGTACAAACGCACGAGCAATAATATCAATCTTTTGATATTAAAATAATATATAATTGGATTTTGTATCATATATACAGAATCATTATCATGTTATATTTATTATTTACATGAATTAAACTTCATTATCATACCCATCCAAATAATAATGTTTTGAATAACAATTACACCACGACGTGGAGACGGTAAGTCGTACGTAGGCACCTATGGTGTCATGTCATTCAAAGGATGGATTTAATACTGAATATTGTTGTACCATATTAAAAATAACAACAATTTATATAGAAGATACTGGAGCTATTATTTTAGAATGGAAATAAAAAATAAAGAAGAAGTTGAAGAAAAATGGAACTTGAAAGAGGGTGGTGAAAACATTATATCTTCTTCGGGTTCTTCTTTTTGATTTGATCAAAATGGCTCTATAGGATGGCTTTCTGATCCAACTACGGACTCTAGGTTGAAATGAGGATAGTAGAGAGAATATTTTTGCAGGTTTTGGCCGATCCAAAAGGCTTTCAAGTTATGATGAATTGGTTAGAAGTGGTGTCCTTTTATAAGGGGGAGGAGGGGATCTTTAGGAAATACTTAAAGTATTGATTTATAATAAATTCATATTCAGTTTATAATGTCTCAAAAGTGGAAAATTCAAAGTATGAGATGGGTATGGGTCGAAATTCACTCAACCAATAGGTTTTAAAGAAGTTTCAGTCTCATTATTAACCTTATCTTTTAGTTTTAACCCTTAGTTAATTAGTTTGACATTTACCATGTCTCTTTTATTTTTATATTATAGTTATTAATCATACTATAAACATACAAGAGACCCCAAAGTGTTCCATTATTGATTCTACTATATTTATATAAGTCCCTTGGCCAAACCTTATGTTTTTCGGAATAGAATATCAATTAATCATATAATATTTGTTTTAAATATTAATTTATGTCAATTTTGACACTATTTGATATTTTGTTTTTGTGAAAGTCATCACAACTTGATTACAACGAAAACGATACATTAAAAAATCTCTAACATGTCATCTTCAGCTAGAAAATTCGTGGATGTCATAATAACTTGAAAATTATATTTATTTTAATATTTATAATACCATTTATTTGATTATTTCATTAATAAGGAAATTAATGCATCATCATTGTGTCATAAATAAATTTAATTATTGGTTGTCTAAAAATTATCAATAAAATGACATTATTTAGAAAATCTTTTTAACTTTATAATGAATTTTTATACTCGAATTTATCGTATCTATAACCCTATATTAAAAATGGTTTAGTTAATAAACATTGAATTTAACACTTTTAACTCTTCTTTAAATTAAATAATAATAAATATCCTAATCCAATCCACGTGGACCTAAAGGGTTATATTTTATTTTTAAGGTTGTTTTTGGTCGAATTATACTTATCCAATAGAATTAGGTCATGTGTTAGGGTAATAATAATATCAATTTTACCCTTAATTACCCTATCTACTTTTAACTATGGAAAATAAAAGTAAAAAGTTATTATTCACCAAAAATTATTTTCATCATATTGAACCACATTTTATTCCTTTATATTAACCGTGTCTCTATGATTTTTTAAATTTCACTCACATAAGCGGTAAAATTATGTTTTATGTGAATTTGCATATATTTCTAGGAGGTGGGTAAAAGACGGTGAAAAGTTCTATAAAATTTTTATATATCTAAAATTATTATAAACTGACTCCAATGAAGTGCATTGAAATTATATAGGTATTTTGTATATATTTTGACCTAAAATAAATTTATATAAAATAAATAATTATTTAAATATAAATTCGGTTTTAAACTATAACTTAGTGTTTTCACTATTCATAAAAAATTTAATGTTTTCAGAAATATGCCAAAAAATTACCCTATTCTAATTTTGATATTCAAAATTCAATAATGAAGTCTATTTTATCAAATTCAAAACAAACATGTTTCATTTATTAATTTAAAATTATTTCTCCTTGTCAAAATAAAAAACGTGTTTTTAAGAAACAATAAATATCAAAAGATTGAGAATTTTTTATGTCCGGTTTAAAAGTGAAATTATTTTCAATGATGAAAAATGGATTAAATGGTAAAAATATATTCTAAATATACTTTAAAACTAGTAAAATTCAATATTTATCGCTATTAATTATTTCGATTAAAAATGTTGTTTTTAATTAAAATTTAGTAATTTTCACTATTCATCAAAATATGAAAGTTATCAGAAAATTAACAAAAATTAAAACTAAGATAAAGTTGATATTATGAATCCAAAAATGAAGTCCATTTTGAAAGATAAAATGTATAAAATTTCAAAAATTGTGTATTAATATTCATAACAGCTAGTTTGATTAGTTGTGGTGTGTGTTAGAACTCAAAGTTGTGTACAACACACACTACTATATTATTCAAAGAGAAGCGTACCATGGATGATTGAGGTGATAAATTCTCCCCTCCTTCAATAAATTGCATCCTCGCAATTTATGCTCAGTATTGGAAACTTGGGTTTGACATTACAAAATATATTATTTGAAATCCCAATCGAAAAATGGATTAGTGTGGCCTCTATTTAAATTAACGAGTGGTTAGTATGAAGCTTACCGAAAATGAAACATACTAGGGTTCCATGTAGGAATACATGGATATGGAAGAGAAATATAACCATCAATATCCGATGGAGAGTGGTAGAGATCATGGCTATTAAAATGCCAACAATCACAAAGACATAAATTTGTGATGATCTAAGGTATCATCTTGGACAATGTTTTTGTTCTAAGATCCTTTTCATGATGTTGAGGAATTTATTTATGATATTGGCTAACATAATAAGGAGATATACTTACTTTATGATTATAGTTTTATCCATTAATAAATTTCTACCCAAAATCATCCTTCACTCCAAAAGATTTCAAAAAAATATATTTTATTTATCCTAATCATATAGTGTTCCAAAAATAATGGATTTATAATTCAGCTATCAGACCTTTTAAAGAAAAACTACATTACACAATCCAGGATATCACGTGGTTCAGTGATAGGTGATACACCCTTGCCTCCCTTTGGTTGCATGTTCATGTCTCGTGGCCTTGTCGGACATGAAGGGTTGCCGCCCAACCTCTGGGTTGTCCATTTTATGGAAATCCAAAAATAACATTAACAATAGTATCCAATTCCAATCTTAACCCAATCCAACCTTTAGAATTATCCAAAATACTTATATCCAAACTCGCATTCAAATGTTTATAAGGAAGTTAAACATAATGAGAATCCTTTTTACCAGGTAATAACATGTGAACGCCTTTATCTTGTATTCTTTTACAAAACCGCAACATCCTGAATTTCCAAAATCAACCATCTCTTATTCCAAAATTACTACCTTAGTATCTGGACCATATAATCTCAAATTACCAATGAAATATTACTGCAGTACAATCTTTATTTATCTCAATAATTCATGTAACCAGTATACTGTTGATATAACACTAAAATGAATTAATTCTATAATAACAATATATGAACACTAGTCATTCTTCTTTATCTGAGGTAGTTTCATAACTTGATTATTATCCAATAAAATCATTTGTGGTATAATCTTATTAATGAGACATTGATTTGTGTAGTGTCTCATCTCCTTGCAGATGAAGTATTTTATATTTGAAAACATTTTCTTACCCTAGCAATCACGTATGTGGTGTCCTTTTTCTCTGCAGTTATAACAAACTCTCATTCCCTTCAAGCATTTATCAAGGTGATTCATTCAACATTTATCAAATATTGGAAAATCATTCTTTACCTTTATCCATGTTTCTTTCTACCATCATTTTCTTCTCTGGCTTCCCATCAAAGAAATAGGATTTAGAGAATTCATTGTTGATCTTATTAACACATGATAATATTTATTCATATGATGATAATACGTGGGAAAATATTTCCATTCTAAATGTTTTCTTAATACCATGAATGTTATGACCCTTCTTACTGTTTGGATCATACGTATTACTAGAGTTCTCATTCCTTCTACTGGGTTCCATTTCTAATCAATGGCCTACACTAGGTTAGTTTATGAATCACAATTCCTAATTCCAAACATTTAAAATACCTAACGAAAATTGAATAGTTTATTAATATAATCCAAAATTATAAAAATGTTTTCTTTGAGTGCAATAAGGCTTGTTGTCGTGCACCAGTTCCCGTTCGAGTATAGATCAAAGAGGTGATTTCGTGTTTTACCCCTAGGTATATTTGTGCCAGAGCCACCACTACCTGGTCGTATTCAGATAGGGATGTATTTTCTTGGAAAATTCACAAAATATTTACATTACTAAAATTTTAGGAAGTTATTCTATACTAATCTTCAAAGTCTATCTTATGGTAATGTGATCTAATCATATTTTATATAAATCTAGTTTCCAAGGATATTGATAAACTTCCTCTGATACTAAATGTAATTCCCCGACCCAAGTTACCCAGAGTCAGAGCATTATTTTAATACATTGGCATGATTACAAGGAATCAAATCCTGAAGGGCCGATCGGTTTAGAAGGTTTGGAAAATAGATTACATACATTAATGTTACATTATACTTTATAACATACAACACAACATAAGTAATCCTTTATGAAATCCATTATTCCCTTATCTTAAACCAACATATTAATCAAAATGCACTTCTTGGAATCCTGGGAAAAATAAAACATAGAAGGGGGTGAGCTCAAACACTCAGTAAAGGTAAGTAATAAAGTGGAAGATAACATAAATATTAATCATGGTGAATAATTGAATCCAATACCTTTACCAATAATAAAAATGAATTATTTTATGGAAGGAATATGAGATGAATAAATAATTCCGTAATAAAACATAATCATGGGTATTCTACTAGTCGAATGACCACATGAACCATCAATATTATTTCATAATGAGGGATTGTATAATCTCATACATTCTAAAACATTTTTCCAAGACTCATCCAAGATGTCTAAAATTGATGATGGTCTCAGCCAAAACCATATATTAAATTGGGAAAGGGCCTTAGCCAATTCCACATCTAGATGTCTCATGAGACCTACCGATGCATCGAGGAGCTATAGAGGGATCCACCCATCACTTACTATGTCCAATACATTCCTCATATGAAAATGTTGAAACATAACATAAACATTTTTATTAGAACTAGTATAAGAAATGTAAATACTTTAACCATAAACCATGAATGGTATAAAAATAGAACATCCACAGTCAAAAATATCATAAATCATTCAATACAATATGGAATATTGTATTATAATAAATCAACCTCAATAAAAAATAATATCCTGTAAAGGATGCTGACGTAGTTGAAAATGATGAGTAAAACGTTTTGATAGAAATATCCTTTTTTGTAAAATCATTTAAAAGTCACACATTTATAAAGGAAGTAATTTAAAAGAAAATTTTGAATCATATTGTCCCACACCACTTTGATACTTTTGAAAATAGTTGTCATTTCAAAACATTCATGTCCATATAAGTAAATCATTAAAATAATTTTGAAAACATAGACATTTATTAACATTATTTAGAAAGATAAATCATTAAAACATTTAAAATTATGATCTTGATAAATAGTAACTTTAAAAAATCCTTAAAATATTAATTTTGAAATAATTTTTATGAAAAATGGATATGGACGATAAAAATGTCCCAGCAAATACTTACACATAAACAATCTCGGATAATAATGAAATTAAGGAATTGAGCCTTACCAATTTGGTAACATACAAAACATACACCACATGAAACAAGTATCATACAATGAATATTTAAATACACATAAATTAAAATTTATTACAAATTGAATAAAATTATGGTCCGTACATACACCACTCAAAAGGTAATAGTGGAAATATGTCATGAATCTCACGAGAATAAGGAGTGACATGAAAACACCTTACCTTGCACATTCTTTTAGTCGAGGGTATGTTTAACCACCTATATGAAAACCATAGTCTGTTATTAAATTATACCATAACCATATTAATTTTTATGATATCATACATTATTCATTTATGACTTTACATTACCCATTTAATAAAAATTTCCATATTATATTAATATTTTGGGTAATAATCCCTTTGTTTATCGTATGTGTTTTAACTTGTTACTCTTGATTGTATCACTTAGATAATGATTTAAATACTTCGCGAATATAAAACATGATTTATATATCATTTATATTTATAATATAAATATGTAATATATATATATATATGAAATGGAAAACACCGTGTATGGAGATGGTAGTTCGTACGTATGCATAAACGCTTTTTCCGTTTTCATATCGTATTGAACGGAACTAAGTGAATAAGATATATTAATTTACATAAGTATATATATATATATATATATATATATATCTTAAGTAGCAATAATATATCATATATTACATAATTATTAGTAATATATTTTTATAATCGTTGATTAATGGTGGACTTGGAAATGAATCTCATTGCATCGTGGAGACGGTAATCCGTACGTACACACGAGCGAATATATCATTATTTTGATATTAAAATAATATATAATTGGATGGTTTATCATATATACAGATTAATTTTTATGTTATATTTATTATTTACATTAGTTAAAATTTATTATCATACCCATCCAAATAAAAATGTTTTGAATAACAATTGCACCCTGACATGGAGATGGTAAGTCGTACGTACACACGTATGGTGTCATGTCATTCAAAGGATGGATAGAATACTGAATATGGTTGTACCATATTTATAATAACATCACAGTGTTTTGAAGATACATGAGTTATTATTTTATAATGGAAATAACAATGAAAGATGAAGTTGAATAAGAAAAGAACTTGAAAGAGGGTGGTGAAAACTGAACCTCTTCTTCGGGTTCTTCCTTTTGATTTGATCAAAATGGCTCCTTAGGTTGGATTTATGAACAAACTATGTCCTCTAGGTTGAATTGAGTATAGTTCAGAGAATATTTGGGTAGGGGTTGGCAGAACCAAAAGGATTTAAATGTATGAAGAATTGGTTAGATGTGGTGTCCTTTTATAAGGGAGAGGAGGGTCTCTTTAGGAAAAAACATAATGTATTAATTTATAATAAATTTCTATTCGGTTTATAATGGCTCAAAAGTGGATTATTAAAATTATATGGTGGGAATGGGTAGAAATACACAAAAAATAGGTTTTATACATGTTTTGATCACATTATTAACCATATATATTAGTTTTAACCCTTAGTTAATTAGTTTGACATTTACCATGTCTCTTTGAATTTTTATATTATATGGTTAATAAACTTATTATAAACTTCCAGGAGACTCCCAAGTGGTCCATTAATGACCCACCTATCATGATATAAGTACCCTGGCCTAACATTATATTTTTATGTATATAATATAAATTAATAATATAATACTTGATTTAAATATTAATTTTTGTCAATTTTGATAGCATTTGATATTTTGTTTTTGTGATAGTCATAAAAACTTTATTACTTCAAAAAAGATACATTGAATAAACCCTAACATGTCATAGTCACCTAGAATATTCGTGTATGTCATAAAAACTTTAAAATTATATTTATTTTAATATTTATAATAACATTTATTTGATTCTTTCATTAATAAGGTAATTACTACATCATCATTGTGTCATAAATAAATTTAATTATTTAATGTCTAAAAATTATTAATAAAATACCATGACGTAGGAAATATTTTTAGATTTCTAATGAATATTTATTGTCGAATTTATCTTATTTATAACCCTATATTAAAAATGTTTTAGTAAATAAAAAATGAATTTAACACTTTTAACTCTTCTTTAAGTTAAATAATAATAAATGTCCTAATCCAATCCAAGTGGACCTAAAGGGTCATATTTTATTCCTAAGGTTTTTTTTGGTCGAATTACACTTATCCAATAGAATTAGGACATGTGTTAAGGTAATAATAATATCTATTTTACCCTTAATTACCCTATATACTTTTAACCGCGGTAAATAAAAGTAAAAAGTTACTATTCACCAAAAATTATTTTCATCTTATTGAAAAAAAAAATTAATTCTTGATACTAACCATTTCTCTTATATTTTTTAAATTCCATGCACAAAATCATTAAAATTCAGTTTTATGTGAATTTTCAAATTCTCCTAGGAGGTGGGTAAAAGACAGAGAAAAGTTCAATAAAAGTTTTATATATCTCAAATTATTATAAACTGAATCCAATGAATTACATTGAACTTATATAGGTATTATGTATCTATTTTTACCTAAAATAAATTTAAATAAATAAAATAATTATTTAAATAAAATTTCGGTTTTAAAATATAACTTAGTGTTTTTCACTATTCATCAATAATTAAAAGTTTTCAGAAAAATACAAAAAAGTTACCATATGATAGTTTTGATATTATAAATTCAATAATGAAGTCCATTTTACCAAATTCAAAGCATAGAAGTTTCATTTATTAATTTAAAATTAATTCTAGTTGTCAAAACTAAAAGCGTGTTTTTAAGAAACAATAATTATCAAAAGATTGACACTTGTTTATGGCCGGTTTAAATGTGAAATTATGTCCAATGAAAAAAATTGAATTAAATGGTAAAAATATATTCTAAATATACTTTAAAACCAGTAAAATTCATAATTTATCACTATTAATTATTTCGATTAAAAATGTTTTTTTAATTAAAATTTAGTAATTTACACTATTCATCGAAATACGAATGTTATCAGAAAAGTCCTAAAAATAATCCCTAAGCTAATTTCGATATTAAAAATCCAAAATTAAAGTCCATTTTGAAAGATAAAATGTATAAAATTTCAAAAGGTGGGTATTAACATTCATAACATCCAGTTTGATTGGTTGTGATGTGTGTTAGAACTCGAAGTTGCGTATAACACACGCTATTATATTATTCAAAGAGTTGCATACCGTGGAAGCTTGGGGTGTTACAATTATTCAATGTTTAAATTTTTAATCCGCTTTATAAATATTTGACAATTCATGTCCATTGTATCGTGGGTGTTAATTTGATTTATTAGGCCCCCTTTATTATGGAACATGATTTTGGGTCGCTTTTAGTTTAATTTTTGAATCCAAAATATACATATACATATATATATATATATGTATGTATGTATGTGTTATTGACCACAAAGAGTAATGGTTTGTACAAATGTGTGGAGAATGGAAATTGGGGATGATGACTCCATAGTTTTATTTCCCAGATTTGGGCATTATATATCTATTGTAGAGCATGGAACTAAAAATATGTGTGTCGTCTGACACTTCGGGATCACGACACAATAGTTGTCTTGCCAAGATCTAGTATTTTCTATGTTATTTGGATTCAAATAATAAAAAAACAACCAAAAAATCATCATGGATACTCATATTAAGGTTTAATGTGATTCCCACCCAGTGCTTCAATTTTATTCTCAAGAATAAGAATATATATCCCATGTCTTTTGAGATACACAAAACATCATCATGTTTAATTCCAATTGGTTGAAATGTGGAAATAAGCTTTATCAAAGGAATGGTCTTGGGGTTGGGATATTCTTGTGAACCTATATTGTCTGAAATTATTTTGAAAGGCTTCATGATTATTTGTAATGATGTCTTTTGTTGAGAAATGTAGTTTAAAATGTTTTCGAAAAAGAAAATTCAATGTCATATTTTTGAAATAGTTTTTTCATGGGTCTACTAACACTGATGTTGGGGGTGTGATTACCCTCTAAAAGGTTGTAATATTAGTGTATTATATATTTATATTCATGTTTTTCAAGTCCATAAATATCAATTTTAGTGAATTATAGAAATTGACTTCATTTCTCGTCTCAAATGAAATTCATGTTTAATGTGAATGTTTTGGCCAAATCAACAATCTTCATGTAGAATTAATTATATTCATTTTTTGACATTGATAATTTAGGATATCATTTATAAATGTGTTCTTAAAATTTTATCTTTTAGGGAATATGGATTAATCCTAAGGGAGGATGAATATTTTTTTTTGTGAATACAGAAATATGATGGACAAAGCATAATAGACCAAAGCCCCATCAAACGAATACAGGGCCCACATTACATTCCCAGTGAATCTCAAATTTTTTTTTGTAACAATATTAATATATGTGTATCATTTATCTAAACTATGTTCATATCTATATGTTAATTTTTCATGGAGATAATGGGTGACAAAGTTGACATTTAAATTGTGGTAATGATTTGAACCCCCTTTAAGTTACCTAACATGATTGATCATAACGTTCAAATGATTATGACAATTTTAATGAAATTTTTACATATATTATAGGACACATAGATTATGATATTTTATTTTTATGACAACACTATATTCGGAAACCATCATTTACAAATTCAGACATCAACAAATGGGATGAATCAAAGCAATTTTTCCTGGCCAACATTGAATCATCAAATTTCCCTTGATTTTATCTTCCTCCTTTTGAATCCCTGAATTAATGGGGATGGAATGCATTAATGTAGAATAGAACTAACGATAAAAATATGCCTATATAAGGATGTTCTATTTAAGTTAATTAGTATCCATGTTTTTCCATTCTATCAATGATATTTACATACAATTGTATTTTCCCGATTTCATTTTATAATAGAATTGTCAATTTTTATCATGTATATTTTTCATTCACCATCATTTATTAATATATTTACATATTAATATTATAATATATTATTCTTTTCAATATAAATTCAACACAATTTAATAAATAAGTGGCCTTATTTACACTAGCACTTGGGAAGTTTATAACACAATGGTGTGCTTTTCATAATTAAGTTTTTCATCTTCTTATTCTTCAATTAGACCATCATGAGTCAATTACCTGCTTCTATTAATAGAATAGAATCAATGGTGGGATAAATAAATTATGTTAAGATATATGGGATTAGAAAGGGATTTTATTGGATTTTGTTTATCATTTTAATTATTCTTAATCAATTATATTATTGAGATTATTATTCAAGGATGTATTTTCTCTTCTAAACTCACCGATTTTAAGGATACACTTCTAGAGTGATAAAATGATCTTGTACATTAGTTTTCTAATAAATAATATCCTCCAAATGTATATTTTTTAATCCCTAGGATATTAAATACTATAAATTATCTGAATGATTTGGTAAGATCATATTTCATAGAATGAAACACTCAAATTTAAGACATTGAAATAATTTATAAAGAAATTCATCCAATCCAATCCATACGATAACTAAGGATCAACTCATTGTTTATAAATTGAATTCACATAAGTCTATAAATATATAATAAAATAACCCAATCAATTTAAAACTATTTTTAAATCTTCATATACAAATCATCTCTAATGAATTTTTGTTTGTTTGGGCTCTGAGGATTGGATAATCCATGTTGTTTGACAAGAAACTGCTTACACCATAAAACATGGGTAAATTTCGGAGCAACCAGTTGGTTATTATGCTAATACTTTAGATTATTCATTAATTTCATTTCTTATGAACTATATGTATTATTGGTAAAAATCATGATTAATATATTATTTATAGTTGAGTTTTAATAATTTTTTAAAATGAAACAATATTATAAATAATTTCCACACAATCAACCAATGGTTGTTTCCTCCTTGTCTATAATTTCTCATTTATCAAATGTTATCCCTTTTAATCAAAACCCCATTATTTTTATGTCATAAGAACATCATTTTTACCTTCTCCAAATTTAAAATTAATTTTTATTAGATTTTTATTTCATATGATATTTTAGAAATGGTGTTATAAAACATTTAAATGGATCCCTCATTCAACCCTCTTTACTTATGAATTTCTTTTGTTCCGTTTATTTTTCTAAATTATTTAAAATATTCTTATTAGGTACTTTTATTACTTTTTAAAAAATTACATTACATATATACCTAATTAAATATCATTTTCATTATTTTGGTCATACATATCTCTACATCCCTTCATAATTTACACTTTTTTGAAAATCCTATTTTAACATACCATCCAATTTATTTTCATGGGACATAATCACCCGCATAAAATACTTTTAGTCCTTGAATATATTATAAAAAACAAAATTATTCGATAGTGAATAATATTAATTCAATTATTATTTAAGATAATATTCTATTTACCTCATTAAAATGATAATTACTTATATTTTAAGCCGTCACCAAATGGATATTTGGTCATCTTTCTTTTACACATCATAATAATTAAATCATTATTGTATGAAAATATGTTCAATACATATTTTTAGTTTCACAATTATCAAACCCAATTAATTACAATGGGTTTGATAATTATTATGATTTATTTAAACTTTCTTTTCACCATGTGAGAAACATATATATGTTATTCAATTTGTGATGGGTGGTGTCATAGTTAATATTACTCTAATGAATTGTGTAACAACTTATATCTATTTTGATATTATGTAATGTATTATGGAGTTAACCTAATCCACCAAGGTATAGTTTAAAATGTTTATAAGAATGGGGAATGAACCCAACATTCCATTAGAAATTTTTTACTTTATAATGATTCTTCTCTTAGTGACCCTCAGATTACATTTATGATGTCATCTTATAGGTTTCTTCCATATATTCCTTAATTACATGATATTATTTATTCATTTCATTATACCATGTTTTAAGGAATATTTTTATTAACATTATGATATCATGTTATGTGTCTTGGCTCACTTATTTTTCATAATTACAATGTTTTTTTCCTTTACTGGTGTTTTTGAATACATTTTTTCTTATGTATTTTTTAATGTGTATCCATAATAATTTTGGATGAAATATGGGTGTTAAAAGAACCTTGTGTATGATTAAATAAATATTTTATTATCATTATGTACTTATTTATATAATAATCTAATGATTTTAAAACTATAGATCTTAGGTAGTTATTGTTTTAGAATTTTAATATAAATAATGCATAGTTTTCTATTAAGATTTAATTTTTTATATTCATAATAGATTTAACTTGTCTTCTTTAATGTGATGAACTAATGTGAATAAACCCTCATGGTGTGATACACACACCAAACATGGAAGGAATGTTCTACACTAGGATATGTCAATCAGAATTCATAATTGCAACATGACTCCCCATGGAAGAAGTGAAAATTAATAATATGGAATGAACACTAGTCATTATAAATACGTATTGTGATATGACTACCCTATTCATTTTTGGACAATAAATCATTCAAAATATCACAAAATGAAAAGGATAAACCATAGAGATACCTCACTTGGACATAGTGTGACTTATTTTAGTCGAAATTAATTATTCACTATGACATCCTAAAATGACCTAAAAATAAGGAAAAAATAGAGAAAACAAAAAAAAATAGAAGTTAAATTTTTCACTTGAAAATTACATCATTATTGAAACATTTCTCACCATTATTTAACTTTCCATATCATAAAAGTCATTAAGAAATGTAGAAATAATATATCTAACAAACATTACTTAAACTAAAGGAATATGAGGTATAGTGAAAATAAGAGAATTTTCTTATGAAATGGAAACATGTCTAACTAATCAATTAATCATAAATATTAACCGACATAAAAAAATAAATTCATGCATAAACTAACACACTGCTATATATCATCATGCTCTGTAAAAACGGAGACATAATGTTGGATTCTTGACCATATATAATTCATCTAAAATTTTGAAATCAAATATATTTATTTTCAAGAAACTTTTTATATTTATAACAATTATATCTATATAAAATATCAAAAAATCGTATATCTCTACCTACTATAATACCCAAATCATTAACATCCTTACCTGAAAAAGAAGGTGTGATCCAGAATACCACTTAACTTTAATCACACCCTACCAAATTCAAGAGGCTACATACCTACGTTGATGGTCAATGTAGTTTCATGGGGAGGCTACACCCTATATCAGTGTCAAAATAATAGATAATTAACAAAACGTGTGATGATATACCAAAGGTTATGTTTAAGAATAATAATACATATATCCAAATGATGTTAAATAGTACACTTACTCAATATTTATAAAAAATCAAAAGTTGAGAAACCAATTGCCCAATCATGTACCAAAAATATTGAAATATTACAATTTTAAGGATGATATAACAATCCAAGAATCATCTCCTCCTGATCTATAGACACATGCTAATCTAAAATACTAGATAATTATCCTCAGGACAAATAAAAACTTGTTCCTAACCCAGGTGAGGGATACTCATATACTAGGGTGTCTTCGAGATCCAATAAGGGAGTTAATATAAATCAGTAAGACTCCACCGACATGGTTCTGTACATGACAATTAAATTTCCTGTAAATTAATATGATATGGATAGATAATAAAAATGTTAAAAATATAATTCAAACCTAAAAATATAGCATATAATCACTAATATATAGGTATGTAATAATACCCTTATGTTGAGTTGTTGTGTACTCATCTAAATTATACGAATCATCACTATAACATCATAGATTTTATTGAATATGAAAAAATGATCTTTCTCTAGAAATATTATCTTCAATGGGATAATCAATAAAATTACTAGCATATGCATCTAGAAAGGGTACCCTAAGGCCTACTAGTATGAGATATGGAATACCTTCATAGGGGAATAGCCCATGATTTTCAACTTTAACATTCTAATTAAATATATATGAATAATATAATAATATATAAGATACAAATGATAGATAAAAACTCAAGTCAAATTAAAATGTTTTATCATAATAAATGAAAACCACATGCATGAAATCATCAACAAATGTACAATGGGTTTACACAGCAAATCCTTATGTCGTAAAACAACAATCATAGTTTAATCATACATGAATATAGTAAACTAGCATCTGACATAACCTTATCCATTGAAAAGAATAAATAAACATCACACAATGCCATATTTGTCCATTGGAACCTTATATATTTATTAGAAATATTTTATTTATTTTTTAAGATACTAAATTAATCAACTAATTAAGCTTGGCACATAGACACTCATTATAATTGATTAGTATAATTTAATATGATATTTTATTAGGGTCCCTCTTAATATCTTGGTTTTAATAGAATCACAATATGAACCAAAAAATGTTGTGTGACTACATATCACATGCCAATACTATATGAATAAAGTCATGGGGTCTCTTACACATAACCAACAACCTCTAAAGAATCCAACTTCTAAAGGATCATGGATCAGAAACATGGTCTATCTAATCAATTTCTATTCTACCTCCAACAATATCCATGAGGTTCTCCTATCATAGTAGCATCAAAAATTTATTGAATTATTAAAAATTAAATTTAATTGAATGAATAAAATTTATATTTTTATAAATGTGAAGGGATACATTACTGAATACATTAACATATTTCACTGTTTAGAAAAACCCATGACTATCAACCCATGGATGGCATTTCTCATTATTCACATATAATTCATTGGATAAATGTAACGACCTAATGTTTTATCAATTGAGTTCCCTTATTATAGTTATTCCTTATGGTATAATAATATTAGGAAGAACAATGGAATATAGTGATACTAAATATCATGTAACCATTAAACATAAATTTTCCACTTCTATGTTTATAATTTCGAAAATCTAGCATACACGATTGTGTTCAGGATGATTTCTGGAGTCTAAAATAACCAACATAATTTTTGGTGAATAGTAACATACCCATATTAATAGTAACCTACCTTTATGAATAGTAATATTAACCATATAAATATTTACTCGTAAAATGTAATAGTAACCTTACCCTTGAATGATTCAATAAACATTAGGCGTCTTATAAGTGACAATTTGACCTTAGTAAAAACATTAGAATTCATTTAAATCAAAAATGATTAATTTTAATTAATAAATTAATTTAAAAGAAAATTTATTTTCAGAAAATCTGTTTTTAAATTAACTATTTTATATCTTATTGTTTTAAGATAATTTAATAAGATCTTATGGAATTTTTTAAAGCATTATGAAATCAGTATTCATTTTTTGTAGTGTATTTTTCCTGTAAATTATGATTTTAAATAAATAAAAAATTAATCATATATATAAATTTAATTTTGAAAAATATACTAAATTTTTGGATTATACACATTGAAAAATGGTTAGGGTGATTTTTCGTTATTTTTCTGAAATACATCATTTTTACAGCAAATAGTTAAAATACAGTTTTTCACATAACCGATGTATCTTAAATTGCACCATTCAAGATGTAATGATAAAAATAACTTTATAAATCATTATATTCAGATATTTTATATTTAATTTCTTAAATGGTTCCTTAAAATAAAATACACTAAATTTCCAAACCTAATAATAACTTCTGAAATCCTAAAGTTAAAAAGCGATTCCATAAAGTATATTTTTCACTTTCTGTCACTTTCCTTTTAATAAATTATTAAATTCAAAATATAAAGATGATTTATAATCTATGAGAAGTAATATTATATTAATATATGATTTGTGATGTCAAAAAACTACTATTAAAAGTCTAAAATTTGATAAATTATATTATTTAATATTTTATTCTAAAAACACCCCCCTCATGTATAAATAACCCCTCTCCCTCCCCTTGCCAAACCACACCTCTCAAGCTTCAAGACATGTCTAAAAAATGCCCAATAATAATCTGTATCCCCACTACCACTTCCAATATTTCCTTGTCTCATAAAGAGACCAGGCATATCTTCCTTAATAATGATCTCAAGAGAATGATTCAAGTAGTAATTCCTCCATCTCTATTTTCTGTTAATTTCCTTTCAATTTCATGTTCTTTTCTTATTATATATCCACCAATATTCATAAAAATGGTATGGTAACACCAGTATAAAAATATACTGTAATTTTATGATACTAATGGGATATTATATCATCTACCCACCTTCTCCGCTTTTTTTAGAAAGTAAAATGTTGTTTGGACAGTGTTAATTTATCAACATTAAGAACGACATGTTTTCTTTTTTCCTTTACCACCTTCAGATATAGACATGAAAACACTTTTATGGTTGAATATGATTATTTTATCTTTATGATATCCTATTTAATTTTATGTATGTAACTTATGTACATATTACTATATAATTAAAAGAAACAATTTTGTTGTGGACGAAAAACCGCCGAATTAACCAAAATGATCATCATTAATATCATATATAAGGATTAATAAACATGATATATAATATAATAAATTACAAGATAATTTTACCTCCTGTAATATAATTAATAACATGTAATATCTGTTCTGGATGTTTACCCATGTTCTACATGAACATCCATTTAGAAATATAAGTGAACCGCTCAAGAAAACCATAAAAACAAAAAAAATTTAAAATTTTTTTTAAACTATATAACTTGTATTATGTCCCATAAAGTAAATTAATAAAACCAAAATAAACCAAATTCAAGTAATCAAGGTTATTTAATTTATAATTAATTAATCTAATGTGGATATACATGAAATTAAAACAAAGACATCATTCAGATACAATGTAAGAAAAAATTCTCGAACCCAACTTTCATTCTTCAAGTTCTCCCTCTTTCAATCCATTTTAGGTATGATCCTTCCTTAAAAATTATTTTTTCATAATTATATTACATTTTATGCGATATAAATGTTTCAAATGGAGTTTTTTTCAAACAAATTTTTTCCATAATAACCCTTCATTCATAAACACACATTTTATTTCTGACTCATGATTGATGGTTATTGTATCAGGTATGTTATTTCCATTTTATTTTTTGATTCAAAAGATTATGAATGTTTTATTATGATATAAATCCCATTAATTTACATGAGTTAGTTATGTTAATTTTTTATATATGTTCTATGTGGAATTCATGATAATGATAATGTTATGATGTGACAGGTGCACCCAAAATTATATAGCGAAATATGAATGTTTGAATATGATGGGTGCACCGTGAATTATATAGAGCTCCAACGCATTAGCTAAAGTGATGAATATATTGAGTTAAAGTGAAATGATGTTTTAACAAGATTCTATCTTTTTTCTCAACTATGTGTGGTGTTTAACCACTGAGACATGATGTTTCATTTTTATGTACTTTCACATTTCAAGTATTTTATTATCGCTTCCTCTAATGTTCATGATCCATTTCCTATGAGATGATTATGCTCACTCATTGTTATATTGTTAATATCTATCCTCTTATAGGGATTTTATCTCACCCATTTTTGATGTATATCCTTAGGTGACTACATGTACTAAGGAGAGCTCAAGTTCCAATAAGAAGCAAGAGATGAATGAATTAAATAAATGCTTGTGTTTGAGGTTGTAAATGTTATGTTTGGTCCTAGTTTTACAAATAAACAAAACCTATGGATCCTCATGGTGTAATAATATTATGTTTTTCATATTTATAATGATGTAAAAGTAATTTACAAAAAAGTAAGGGTTGATGCAGTTGGTATCAGAAGAAAGGATTAGCTAATTTGGGAATTAGGAATAGAAAACCCTAGAGAAAACCTCTAGAATGAGACTAATTACAAATAGGTACACAAGAAGATTTACATAGGGATCCCATAAGTTATGTTTTTAGTGTGAAGTTTACAAATAAATATGTTATTCATGACTTATTGACTTATGTTTTGTTCTAGAATTTTCTATTTTAGAAAATGGTGGTAACTAGGAGAAACCAAGCCAACAACTCGAGGGAGGTACAATGAAATAATTTCCAAATTGAAATCCCCACTGCTTTTTGAGGTGGAGTTCAAAAAATCATGGTGATTCTTACCCAAATATCTCAGGTTATGAACAATAACCAGAATAATGGGGAACATCCTCCTTCCCCAAAGAGGGACAACTGGCTATCGGGTGTTTTGTACTGAAAATGCCTCCAATGTTTAGTGGATCTTTTGATCCACTAGTTGTGGAATAGTGGGTCATCTCCATGGAGAACATATCTTCTATGCTCCAGTGTTCTGAGACATAGAAGGAGACTCTAGCTATTTATCATCTAGATGTAGAGGATTATCAATGGTGGGGTTTGATTAAGAACACCAAACAAATAGAAAAAGATGAAGACATTGAAAGGGAAGACTTTAATATCATGTTTCTCAATAAGTATTTTCAATGTAATATTCATAAAAAGATTGAAAAATAATTCATAGAGCACAAAAAACGGAAGGAGGGTCTATAATGACATACGAAGCGAATTTCACAAGGCTTACAAGGTATGCTTCAGGTTTCGTTATAAACAATGATATCAAAATTGATAGATTCATTAGTGGATTAAAACAAAAACTTAAAAAGGATCATGCAATTAGAAACATTGGTAGTTATGAATAATTTCTTCAATCTGACATCAAAGTGGAGATAGAGTTTGGAGAATGGTCCCATGGATATGGTGATAAGATATGAAATATGGTGTTCCAAGCCAGAGGATCTAATGATAAAGGTGGGAAGAAAACTCAATGACTGACACACCCAAATTGTGGGAAGATGCATTATGGGAACTACTTCAAAGGTATGGGTATTATCTTCAAGTGTAGGAAAGAAGGACACCATGTCCAAGAGTTTTGAAAAGACATGAAAAAGAAGAAGAATTTAGTGGAAGAAATGGGAGCACAACCCATGGCCATATAAAACAATTGTAGTGTGAAAGGGCAGTATGAAAGCCAGTGCAGTAAACCTTGAGTCCCCAATGGAAATTATCATCAAAATCCACAAAATAAAATGAAAAAATGGAAGTAGTATTCCATAACTACTGTAGAAGTGGGGAAAGGTAATGAAGTTGTACAAGGTACAATTCATATTCACTCAAGAATGGAAAAATTCAATTTTTATTCTGGTTCTATTCATTCCCTTTTATCATTAATGTTTCCTAAAACTATAGAATTGAAGCCATAAAGTCGTGAGTTAGATATATAAATAAAAAAACCAAGTGGTTAAATCATTGAAACCCAAGTGTTTTACTCTTCTCTTGTTAGCATATGTGGGAAGATTCTTCCAGTGAATCTTGTAATACATCCCTTAGTGGAATTTGATGATATAATGTCAATGGATTGGCACTCTTTATATAGATCATGTATCATCTACCGTGAATAGGAAATAACATTGCATATTATGAACCATATCATGATCCTATTCAAATTTAAGGAAGATCATGAATCTCCTCTGAAAAATACTTCAACTATGGGGGTGTTGATTCAATATAAAGAAGAATACCTCTCCCAAATAGTTGAGTCAAAGGAATGTTCAAATCTTGTAGAAATTTCCATTGTGATGGAATACATTGATGTATTTTTTAAATAGTTACTCGGACTTCCCATTGATCGTGAGGTAGAGTTCTCGATAGAACTCATAACCGGAGCTTCTACTATTTCAAATTTTCCCAATAGGATGGCTCCTATCGAACTGGAGGAGTTAAAGAAGAATCTTCATGTGAATTTGGACGAAGATTTTATAATCCCTAGTGCATCACCATAGAGTGCAACCGTGCTCTTTGTGAATAAGAAGGGTGAAAAAATGAGGCTGTGTAACGACTATTTGGAACTCAACAAGATCACTATAAATAAAAAGTGTTCTATTCCAAGGATTTATGACTTTTTAGATTGGTTAAAAGGATCTGAATACTTCTCAAAAGTGAATCTTTATTCTGTATATCATCAGTTAAAGGTGAAGAATGAAGATATTCAGAAGATTGCCTTCCGTACTATGTATGAGCACTATGAGTTTCTAGTGATAGCCTTCAGAATTATTAATGCCCATGAAATATTCATGGATTTGATGAATATACTCTTTGGACATTACCTCACAAAATTTTTGGTAGTTTTTATTTATGATATTCTCTTATACTTCAAGATAAAGGAAAAAATGAAGAACATCTAAGACTTATGTTGGTGACATCGAGAAAGGAGAATGTCACGACCTATCTTCGGGGCCCGTGTCATGACTACCCCAAGCCCGCCTTCCATAGGCCAGGGGCTGGAGACTAGTACCAAAGGTGTAATCCCGATAAAAAGGGAAGGTATTTCCTTTAATAAGTAAAAAAAACAATAGAATACGCAACTGGAAGTAAACCCTAAGTAAATCTGTATACCAAAGAAAGTGCTTAAAGGAAGGGGGTTCGGAAGTACATGCCCAACAGTAAAGTGCAAACTACTGAAAAAATAGTAAAACTAAAGAAAGGTAAAACATTAACTAATGAGTCATCCTCCAGGAATCCCACCTGAAGGGTCGGTACATATGGCCTCCTAAGCACCCCTGGCCCATCTGTCCGCTTCGTGTACATCTCGCCATGTGATCCACCTTCGAGTACTGTCCATATCTACAACTCTATAACTCGATTAGTGGTGTCCATCGTCTGTATCCAACACAATGATGTGCAGCCATAGCCCGTGTAGAGGTGAGTATAACGATACTCAGTAGGGAACCCGAGATCTGCAAGGTCTCACAATATCCACAAAGGATTAAAAAAAGTAGAAAGTTACAACCATGACGTATCAACCAACCCTACATATGTATATGCCCATAAATATACCAACGTTACCAATCTCAGTCTGGCTCCAAATCTCGAGCCCATGAACAAACCAATTCCACAAAGGAAGTAAATTAAATCACCACGATGATAATGGTTGAAAGACCAGACTCATCCCACACAGGTATTCCACAATAGTAGAGAGATATAGATGATCAGATATTGCCACTGGATCATCTAAGCTTTCAAATCCACACATGATACAGGACCAGCTAAGCTGTCTAACCCACACATGATATAGGACCAACTATCTCGTATAAACTGTCAGACCCACACAGGATACAAGAGCAGCTATAATTCATCTGAATTGTCAGACCCACACAAGATACAGGACCAACTATTCTATTGGACCCACACAGGATAGAGGAACAGAAGTCAAAACTATCGATCCCACACAGGATTCTGGTACAGTAGTCGTCATCATCGAATACTCAGAGGATTCCAGTACTGTAGTCTTCACAGTCGAAGCGAGCTCTAGGGTTACCACAAAAACCACACTCGATTCTGGGAGGGCCCGCTCCTCGAGAAAAGGAGGTCGATACATCAACTATCACGAAGTCTTGAGTTGATGAATCCCGAAGTTCTGTCTCATCATAAGGAACCTAATGCGATAGATAGTGCTTCAATTGGATGCCCGACCTGAGAGTTATTAGCTTTTCTGTTCCAGGGGCGTGGTTAGATTTACGCACATTCGAAACCTGGCCATTTTCCAAAGTTTTCCAAAACTCAGTTAGAGTATCAAAAAATGATCGCCTCATTGTGAGGGCCCTAGTGTCATAGATGGTGCATTGTTCAGATGCACGGTCTTAGAGATATTCATATTTAGGCGATGTCGGGCCCGGCCCGTCAAGCCCACTGGGCTGACTGGTCAGCCCGACCTGACTCGTCAGGTCCGACCCTGCTGGGGGACGGCCCAGCCCGGTTTGGCAGGTCTGACCTAGCTTGGGGGTCACCCTAGCTCGGTGATGCATGGGACACCTGTGGACCCGGGCCACGGAGCGGGCCTGTTCGGTTCGCCCGGTAGTGCCGAGGGGCACCGCCTCTTCCTTCTGGGCCAGTTGAAGTCAGCCGGTTCTATCTGGCATGAGCGGCCCGCATAGCGGACCGCTGTTCCTCCCAAGAAACACTGTGGTTCTCTATCTCGGATAGCTGGAAACCATCCGTAGCTGGCCGGTTTTTCCAGCCTAGTCGACATGAGCGAAGCTCGTTTTTCTCCGGCTTGAGTGGCCCGCGAATTCGGGCTGCGGTTTTCCACCTCGCGGCTGGCGTGACGGCTCCGGTCCACCACCGCTTCAGCTAGGTTTAGTCGCGGCCTTCAGTTGCATCCGCCTTCAGTCACCGCCACCCCATGGCTGTGGTCTTCTTCCTCTGGCGCGATGTGATGAAACATAGTCCTTCTGACTCCACCTCCATTGTTAACACAATCAAGAATCAACAGAGGGTCATCGGTCCGTGTTTGTTCTGCCCGCGCCCTCTGCGTTAAGTGATAACAAAATAATTGGCCACCTTCAATCCAAATATAATCTCTAATTTAAGTGGGTATAATTCACAAGTTCCAATAAATAAACCAAATTCCATCTACCTTGTAATTGACATTGCACGTTGACGAGCTGTAGAAGACGGACGTCACAGAAGTCGAGCATCACGGAAGATGGTCGTCGTTCCGTCAACGTCGGGGGAAAGTCATTTTCATAGGAAGCATTCTTTGCGAGCGACGTCTTCTCCCTTGACAGAGAGGAAGAGGAAGGAAGACGGGGAATTCCTCGTGAATGTTTCCTAACTTTCATTCCCCTGTTTAAGAAGTGGAGGAGATGTTCTTCGTGTTATTCATAGGAAGAAGGCTCTCCCTCTCCTCCTTCGCTCTCCACAAAGCTATTCCAAAATAATAGAGATTGTTCTCTATTATTGTTATGGCACAAAAACTCATGAGTTGTCTATCATTAAATATTAGAACACATTATATTAAATGTGGGTTGATGGAATCAAAAAGATATGAATTAAAAATTGAATTAATTCTCTTCATTTATGGTGGGGTGTTGGCCAGTATTAAACTAAGGAATTCCAAGACGTTAAGGGGGTTCAAGGGATTTTAATGGGAAGGTGATGAGTTTGAACTCGTGTGGTCCCCACAACAAAATATCCTCTGATGGGATGTTATGTGGGGTGTGGGCCACACCTCCAACTTCCCTTTGGAGGAAATTACCACCTACTAAAATCAAATTATTTAACATAGAAATTTTATTTAATTTATTAAGAATCCTCATAATTATCTTCCGCTCTCGACAAAATGAAACTGCGGTAAAGGTCTCCTTAAGAGAATACTGGCGCTATGAGTCAATCAGAGTCCTTAGATTTCAATTTTGTGCACGGCTTCTAATGATAGAAAAACACGCATATATGATTATTGAACGTACTCGAACAAAACTTCAGAAAATGATTTTGGGCACACCGCGCCTCAGAATCAGTTGCCGTCAGAAATCACATACTCCTAAAATTACAAAGAATTTATGAAAAATTATCCTTGACGTTTCCAGCTCTTTAAATTACCCCAACATCATGGAATTACGTCCTTGTGAAGCTACAACACACACAAGGGAAACAAATGAGCGTACTGAGCATGCATCTGTGCCCCCTGCTCCCATGGGCTCTCCTGGAGGTTCCCATGCTGCCAGTGAATGCGCACTAGAGGAATTGACAATCCACGCAGGACCTGCTCCTATTGATCCTCTATCTCTATAGGGACCTCTATGAAAGTCGCCCCATTATCGATATCCAGCTCCCTCTGGTCGATGATGTGGGATGGTTCGTGCACGTATCTTCTCAGTTGTGATACATGGAAATTGTCGTGCACTAGATGTAACTAAGGTGGAAGGGCAATGTTTTAATCCACCTCGCCTACCATGATGAGAACCTTAAAAGGCCTGATGAATCTCGGAGACAACTTGATGCCTCGGTGAAATCTTCATAGTCCTCATCAAGGTGAGACCCGTAGAAAGATGTGGTCGCCATCCTCAAACACCAGTGGTCTCTATCTCATATCATCATATGACTTCTGCCTACTCTTTGCAGTCTTCATCCACTCCTAGATTATCTACACCTTCTCTAGTCTGACAAGTGCTGACTCCCCTGGGTCAATCTGGCATAGAGGCGATCTGCAAGGTCGGCCGTAAAGTGCCTCCTAAGGTGCCATCACGATGGTAGAGTGGTAGCTATTGTTGAACTCAAACTCCACCAAGGGTAAGTGATCCTCCCAACTATAACCAAAGTCTAGGACACATATATGGAACATGTCCTTAAGAGTCTGAATGGTCCTCTCAGTTTGGCCATCCTTATGAGGATTGAAGGCGGTGCTAAAGTGAAGTTGTGTCCCGAAAGCCTCCTGTATCCCCTTCCATAGCTGGGAAGTGAATCGAGCATCTCAATCGGAGACGATCGCCGATGACACACCATGAATCTGTACGATCTCTAGTATGTAAAGGCATCCAAAGCTCTCTATTGAGCCCTGCTCTCTGATTGGTAGGAAGTGGGCGGACATTGTGAGTCGGTCGACAATCACCCAGATAGAGTCATGTCCTCTGGATGTATGTGGAAACCCCATCACAAAGTCTATGTATATCTCATCCATATTCCACTTTGGTAACCTTAAAGGCTGAACCAAGCCTACTGGTACCCGATGCTCTGCCCTCGCTTTCTGACAAGTGAGGTAATGAGATACAAAATCCGCTATTTCCTTCTTCATACCTAGTCACCAGTACTATCATCGAAGGTCGTGATACATATTCTCCACTCTAGGATGTACCTCTAAAAGGGATATGAGAAACTCAGTCCACACGTCCTCCTGAAGTGAAACTGGATCCATTTACATCCTCTGAAGAGGATGACGTGCTCCCCACCTTTAGAAAATCTATCAGGTTCCTGCCCTTTCAATTTCTGAGCATGTCGTGTCTTGCGGTCAGCCTCCCCACATTGCACCTCTCTGACTTGCTGAAGAAGTGGAGGAGTGACTGTATGAGACTGTAGATAGGTTTCTCCATCTCGGGAGATGTCTGGAACAAATCACCAATAGTATCTAGCCAAACCCAGAAAACTCCATATCTCCATCACACTCCTAGGTGGATCCCAAACAAGTACCACTTCAATCATCCCTGGATGTACTACAAATCCAGATAAAGCCAACGTCCCTCCCACATGGGGGTGGGGGTTTATCCGGGAAACATCTTTTGAAAAGTTTTCCCCATCTTCTAACACTCCTATTTGGAACTGAAAACTCAATACTCCTGCTGCCACAAGGGTAAGGCTGGCCGACTCAAGAGTGATTGACTGCACCCCCCAATGCATGAGTTTAACTTGTACTGCCTGGGATTCCTTTTTTTTTACCGACTAAGGAAATCCTCATCCTAACATTGTTGATAAACCACGAACTTTTGGCCTAATATAGTCAATCCGTGTATGAACTATGGTTTCCTAGTCCATACCCAAACTAACATTGTAAGGCCTCGAAACTACCACCATGTTGTTCCAACCGAACTCTCTCATCAAGGGTTAGATAACACTGTCGGTGTATGTTTGATTATCGAGTCTCCTCCCAAAGGTATCTCCAGACGTGACGGTCTAGTCAACAGTTTAACCGAAAGCTCTAGGTATGGGACATGATTTGTGGAAGGATGAAATGATTGGTACCTTTGTCTATTGATACAGAAGCTAGAAGTAGACACAGACCGTACCTCGAATCATTCCTAGAGCCATTGGGTCACACTCCTTTAGACACATGCAGCTACTCTCTTCCACTTCCCTCCTGATCCCTGGGCCTAGTGGGGACTACAAAGGCGGGTGGTTGTAACATGTCGAAATGTTCACCACCTCATGCTTCTATCCATGATCTGCTTCCACATATGTTGCCATGTAGATTCATCTATCATTAACACTTCCACCTCTCGAAACATTCTACACGCTCAAGTCTCTAAGACTGGTGCCAGTTCCCTACCTTCCCACTCCTAACATTCACTACCTGTATTCATTCAGCCGAAGAACATTCAGCCACAAAGGTTCTCTCTAACATTTAAAGAAAAGTTGTTGGGTAGGATGTCCTAAAACACACCTCGCTTGATAGTATGAGCTCCAAATCATTGATCGTAACATATTCATCGAGTACCCGGAACGATCGGTATGCCTCGATGAATACTCAGCTACCGATATGTCTTCTTGAAGTAGCAGTACAAGCTCTAGAGAAATATTAGCCACCTCCTCAGGACAGTCCTCAGCCGCCTGTGAGTCGGGCTCACCTCGAAACATGAGGTGTATCTGATGCTGAAACACTTGTAAGTCACTAAGCCTACATGTGTCATCTACCGATTCCGCCGATTGTAACTATTGAACAACATGTAGTGTTATAGCGACACACTACCTGAAGGTACAATCTCAAGCATCAGGCCACGTACTAAAGCCTCAACACTATGCGGTCTATCCTCATGGTCACTCCCTGAAAAAGACTAGTAGCTAAGATAAACATCTGTTATACAAGTGTCTCATCTAGGAGTAGAACTATAGAAATCGCCACCAGCCAGTCCTCTACTACCTGGGAATCTGTCTTTCCTAGTAACCTCGGAGGCCTCAACTGCTACAACTCATGCAACGCACTCATTCGGCATGCACCGTACATCAATGAGGCTGGTGGAATCTACTTCCCAATGTGTGGTGGTGCTGCTAGTACACCACCCGAAGGTGACTACATAGTAAGAGGGCCTTGCACCAAGCCTCATTGCTTGGTGGTCCATCACTGAGTACTATCTATGAAACCCTAACTGGCTATCTTCCTGGAGGCTTCCTGATATGGAACAGGTGTGCCACGGTCAAAAGTTTATACCTAGTGAGCTAACACAAATTAATCACAAAGAAAAGTTTTCAAAGGAAACACACAGGCAATCAGTGTTTTCGTGCACTAGGTCAGAGATTGGTAGTTAGAGTCCGAGTGTATGGATACGTCGGCCACCGCACCAACACTTGTTTCCCTAAACAGATAACCACAGCCAAAATACTTAACATTATTACTGTTAAAAGAATCAGATTCCATGTTATTTGGTAGAACCAACTCCTCTGATACCAATTTATCACGACCCGTCCTCGGGGCACATGCCATGACTACCCCAAGCCCGCCTTCCATAGGCCAGGGGCTAGTGAATAGCAACAAAGGCGTAATATTGATAAAAAGGGTATGAATATCCTTTAATAAGTTAAAAAAATAATAGAGTACGCAACTGGAAGTAAGCACTAAGTAAATCTCTATACAAAATAAAGTGATGAAAGGAAAGGGGGAGAGAAATACAAGCACACTAGTAATGCAAAAACAACTAAAAAGTTAGTAAAACTACAGAAAGGTAAAACATCAACTACTGAGTCGTTCTCCGGGAATCCCACCTAAAATGTGGGTAAGATGGGCTCCTCGGCACCCCAGGTCCATTAGTCTGCTCTGTGTACATCTGACCAAGTGATCCACCTCCAGGTATCGTCCAACACTACAACTCTCTACCTCGATCAGTGTTGTCCATTACCTGCAACCGGCACAACGAAGTGCGGGCATAGAACATGCAGGGGTGAGTATAACGATACTCACTAGGGACCCCAAGACCTGCAGGGTCTCAAAATGTCCACTAAGTATAAACAAAAGAAGAAAGATATAATCATGACGTATCAACCAACCCTAATTAGGTATATTATCATACATATACAAAAGTTACCAATCTAAGTCCGGCTCCAACTCTCGAGCCCAAGAACTAACCAATTCCATAGAGGAAGTAAATTCAATCACCATAATGATAATGGTTGAAAGACATGACTCAGCTCACACATGTATGCCACAATAATAGTGAGATATAGACGATCAGATGTAGCCACTGGATCATCTATGATGTCGGACCCACACAAGATACATGACTCGCTAAGCTGTCGGACCCACACAGGATACAGGACCAACTATCTCGTCTAAGCAGTCAGACCCACACAGGATACAGGACCGGCTATAATTCATAAGAGGTGTCTGTCCAACACATGATACAAGACCAGCTACTCTGCCAGACCCACACAGGATTCCGGTATAGTAGTCATCGTCATTGAATCCATAGGGGAATCCAGTACAACAGTCATCGTAGTGGCAACCAACTCTAGGGTTTCCGCACAAAACACACTCGATTCTAGGAGGGTCTGCTATTCGAGCAAAGGGGTTCAATACATCAACTATCATGAAGTCCTGAGTTGATGTATCCTGAAGTTCCATCTAATCATAAGGAACACAACGCGACAGACAACGCGTCAATCAGACGCCCGATCTATGATTTATTAGATTTTCAGTTCTAGGGGCCCAGTTGGATTTACGCACGTTCCAAACCCATCCATTTTCCAAATTGGTCCAAAACTCACTTAGAGTATCACAAAAGGAGCACCTCATCTCTAGAGTCCATGTGCTGCCGACGGTGCATTGTTCGGACGTGCGATCATGGAGATATTCTCATTTAGGCGATGTCGGGCCCGTCCCATCAAGCCTAGTGGGCTAGCGGGACGGCCCGACCCGACTCGGTGGGTCTGACCTGGCTGGGGGTTAGCCTGGCCCAAATTGGTGGTTCCGACCCAACTGGGTTGTTGGCCCAGCCAGGTCAGGCGCCTCCCACCTTAGGACCGGCCCGCGGAGCGGGCCGGTCCGGTTCGTCCAGCGGCATCGAGCGGCACCCCCTCTCTCTACCCGACCGGCCAAAGCGGGCTATTTCTTTCTAGTGTGGGAGGCCCACACAGTGGTCCCCTATTCCTCCCATGTGTCACCAAGCGGCGCCGCAGTTATTCAGCCTGGCCGACTGGCGGCCGACAAGCGGCTCACGGTTTCGGGTCGTGGTTCCCCCGCATCAAGGATCCTACGGCTCCGCGAACCACCAGCACAGCCAACCCTAGCTGACTGGTTATTCAATCCCAGCCGGAATGAGGCTAGCCTGTTCATCTCCGGCCATAGTGTCCTACATATGTGGGCCATGGTTTTTCTCCACACGGCCGGCACGACGGCGTCAGTCCACCACTGTTTCGGCCCGTTTTGGCTGCGGCCTTCGGTTGTCGCAGCCTTTGGTCACCACCACCCGATGGCCGTGGTCTTCTTCCTTCGTCACGGTGCAACGACACCACACCCTTATAGCTTGATCTCCAATTTTAACACAATCAAGAATCAACGGAGGGTCTTCAGGCCATGTTTTATTAGCATGCTCCCTCCGCATTAAGTGATAAGAAAATAATTAACCATCGTCAATCAAAATATAATCCCCAAAGTATAAGGGTATAATTCACATGTTCAAATAAATAAAACAAATTCCCCCTAACTCGTAATTGACGTTCTAGGTTGACGAGCCACGGATGATGGATGTCACAAAAGTTGTGCATCTGGGAAGATGGTCGTCATTCTGTCAACGTCGGGGTAAATTCGTTATCGTTGGCAGCGTTCTTTGCGGGCGGTGTCTTCTCCCTAGACACAGAGGAAGAGGAAGGAAGACGGGGGTTCTTAATGGGCATCGCCTCACTTTCTTTCCCCGGTTGAAGAAGTGGAGGGGATGTTCTTCATGTTCTTCGTGGGAAGAAGGCTCTCCCTCTTATCCTTCGCTCTCCACAAATCTAAGCCAACATAATAGAGATTGTCCTCTATTATTTTTATGGCACAACAACTCAAGAGTTGTCTCTCATTAAATGTGACAACACAGTAGATAAAATGTGGAGGTATGAGTTCAAAAAGATTTGAATTAATAATTTAATTAATTCTCTTCATTAATGGTGGGGTGTTGGAAAGTAATAAACCATGTAATTCCAAGATTTTACAGGGTCTCAAGGGAGTTTAAAGGGGAGGTGAAGAGTTTGAACTCATGTGGGCCCCACTACATTATATCCTCCCATGGGATGTTATGTGGGGTGTGGGCCCCACCCCAACTTCCCTTTGAAGGAAATAACCACCACCTAAAATAAAATTATGTAACACATAAATTTTATATAATTTATTATGAATCCCCAAAATTATCTTCTACTCTCGACCAAACTTAAATGCGGTAAAGGTCTTCGTAACCAAATACTGGCGCTGCGAGTTCATCTATGTCTATATATTTCAATTTGGAGCACCATTTCAAAAGATAGAAAAAATCACACGTACGTTTACTGAAAATACCCGAAAAAAACTTAAGAAATTATTATGGGCACACCGGGCCTCGGAATAAGGTGCCGTCAAAAACCGCTGACTCGTAAAATTCTAAAAAATATAAAAAAAAATTCCTTGAAATTTAAAGGTCTTTACAGAGATGTTGTACGACAAGTTCAGAAAGTGTGACTTTTGGATAAAGCAAGTCATGTTATGGGGACATGTGATCACAAGTAATGGAATTCTTGTGGACCCTTCGAAATCAAAGGCAATTGAGGAATGTACCAAGACCATTAGTGTCATGGAAATCTGTTATTTTCTAATATTATCTAGGTACTAATGAAATTTTGTGAGAACTTTATCTTGATTGTCATTCCCACCATCTATGTTAACAAAGAAAGGGGTAATATATATCTAGATAGAAGAATATGGGGAATGAATCAAGGAGCTAAAGAGAAGGCTGATCACTACACTTGTACTCACACTAACAAAAAGCAGAGAATTTTTTGTGACATACAAGGTTGCTTCAAAGATAGTATTTGGTTATGTACTCATTAAAAATGATAATTTGATACCCTATGCCTCATGGTAGTTGACGATCCATGAGCAGAAATACCTCACACATGATCTTGGGATAGCATCAATGATTTTTTCCTTGAAAATATGGCAGCACTACCTTTATGGGGAGAAGGGTTACATATATAATGACCACAATAGAATAAATTATATATTCTCACAAAAGGATATAAACATGCATCAAAGGATATGGTTAATTCTAATCAATGACTTTGATTGCTCTATTCATTATCATCCTAGAAATGCGAACACGGTATTTGATGCTCTAATCAAAAAAGAACCTGCTACTCTATCCCGGTTATGGATTGAGAAACATCCTATCTTCTTGGATATGTAACGGATCGATTTGTAAATCATAATGATAGGGGATACATATTAAATTTCCCAAATGTTTTCAGAACCATCAATTTAAGAGGTGATTAAAGAGCCACAAAGGGATGATCTGGAGTTACCATAGATGGTGAATGTACTAAAGGAAGGGAAGATGCAAGAGTTCCATATCGATGATGATGGTGTGATTGGGTTTTGAAACGCCCCGACCCCAGTTACCCCGAGTCGGTGCATTATTACATAACATTGGAATGATCAAAAGAAAGATCAAATCTCGAAATATCGATTGGTTTAGTAGCCTTGGAAACACTAGATATATTCATAAGGTTTACATTACATCATAAAATTAAAAATACAACAACTTAGTCTCCATAGTCCACACTCTTATCCCCTTAAACTATCCCTGTAGGTCATTCCTAAATTACTTCTTCACATCCTGCGAAAAATAAAACATAGAAAAGGGGTGATATCAAATGACCAGTAAGGATAACAATTAGCAAAAACTTTCATAAATAAGAATAAACATTTAAGGCAATGTTTTACTAAAACAAAAGCCTTTTAAACCTGAACATCAACATAGTATGGAAAAAGTAAAATGAAATAATTCCATTTACTTATTCACAAGAATATTATACTAATCAAATAATCACATGCAATATCAATAACCACTTTCATAATGATGGAATGCATAATTCCAGACTATCATAACCACATAGCCAAGGCCTCGTGCCAAGACTACAAATAAGATTTTGTCAAGGCCTTGTGCCAAGACACTAGATTGTCTCATGAGACCTACCGATGCATCAAGGAGTTATAGCAGGCTCCACCCGTCACTTAATAAGACCATTGCATTCCCATATGAAAAGGTTTAAATGTAACATAAACATTCGTATTAAAACTATCATTCAAAATATCAATACTTTCTCCATAAAGAATTAATGGTATAAAAATAAAACATCTACAGTAAAACATATCACAAAACCTTCAATACAATACAAAAGTTTGTATCATAATAAATCAACTTCAAATAATCTTAAAATCCATCAAACGATGTTGATATAGATGAAAATCAAAACTATTTGAGAGAAATATCTCTTTTCTCGAAATCATTGAAAAGTCAAACATTTATAAAGGAAGTTATTTCAAAGAGGTTTTTGAATCAATGTGTCCCATACCACTTTGAAAATTTAGAAAAGAAATATCATTTCGAAACATTCATGTCCATATAAATAAATCCTTAAAATCATTTTGAAAAAATGGAAATTAATTAAAAAGATTTAGAAAGATAAATCTTTAAAACATTTAAAATTATGATCTTGATAAAGAGAACATTCACAACTTCTTAAAATATTCATTTTGAAATCATTTAAAAGTCACATAATTATAAAATAAAACATTTACTTTGAAAATATTCGTATAGGATTCTAAGGGAAGATTTGACTATTTTATAACGGCAGTAAATAGCCGCACCCGCCGTATAAGTTAAAAAAAGACATTCTTACCTTAAATTTTTCGAAAAGGTTAAAAGTGCCTTTTTTGGAAAACGACAGAAATATTCATTTCAAAACACATAAGGGTATAAATTACTTTAACCCATTTTATATTAAATAGTAAAAATGTTTTTTAAATACATTTTTAAGGAACATGGATGTGGATGATAAAGATATCCCAGTAGATAATTGCGTTTAAACAACCTCAGATAATGAAGAGATTGTGAAATAAACCCTTAACTTGTACATTTCCTTGGTTGAGGGTAGGTTAACCTCCTGTATAATGGTGAAATAATTGTTATTAAATTATACAAGAATGATATATATTAATATGATATCATATATGATCTTTTAACATTTCATTGTTAATAATATCTTAGTATCATCGTCATTTTGGGTGTTAACTTACTCGTTTTCTTTTATATTTTTTATTACGTAAGCCATGTTTGTAATGGTTAGGTTGTATATTTTTTATTTTAATAATGATATCAAGTCCTTAAACATTATTTTTAAATCATCAAATCATAATTATACTTGAATGGATACGATGGATAATAAATCTCATCGCGTTCGTGGAGACTGTAGTCCGTACATACGCACGAGCGACAATATCATTCATTTGATATTAAAATAATATATAATTCGATAGTATATCATATATAAAGAATAATAATCATGTTATATTTATTATTTACATTAGTTACACATCATTTTTATACCCATCCATATAATAATATATTGAATAACAATTACACCACGACGTGGAGACGGTAAGCCGTACGTACGCACGTGTGGTGACATGTTATTCAAAGGGTGGATAGAATACTGAATATGGTTGTACCATATTTATAATAACATCACAGTATATATAAGATACTGGAGTTATTATTTTATAATTTTAATAACAACTAAAGTAGAAGTGGAAGAAGGAATGAATTTGAAAAAGGGTGGTGAAAACATTACCTTTTCTTCGGGTTTTTTCCTTTTGATTTGATCAAATCGGATCCATAGGTTGGCTTTATGATCAAACTAAGTCCTCTAGGTTGTATTGAGGGAAGTTTAGAGAGTATTTGGGCAGATTTTGGCTGAACCAAAAGGCTTTGAAGGTGTGATGTAATGATAAGGGGGAGTGCCCTTTTATAAGAGGGGTGAGGGGCACCTTTGGAAAAGCTAAAAATATTAATTTATAATAAATTCATATTCGGTTTCTAATGGCTCCAAAGTTTATTACTAAATGTTTGAGCTGGGGATAGGTCTAAAACCATTCAACCAATAGAATATAGACAGGTTTGGGTCACTATATTAACCATATCATTTAGTTTTAACTCTTAGTTAATTAGATTGACATTTACCATGTCACTTTGTATTTTTATATTACATAGTTAATAAACATACTATATACATCCAAGAGACCCTCAAGTGGTCCATTAATGATATACCTATCATGATATAAGTCTCTTGACCTATCCTTAGTTTTTAAGGAATTTAATATCAATTAATAAAATAATATTTGTTTTAAAAACTCTTTTTGTCAATTTTGACAATATTCAATAGTTGATTTTTGTAAAACTCATAACAGAATGATTACTTCTAAAAACGTCACTTACATAAATCCTAATATGTCATATTATCCTATAAAATTAGTGTAATTCATTAAAAGTCTCAAATTATATTAATTTGGGTATTTATAATATCAATTATTTTAATTTTTCACTATTATGGTAATTACTGCATCATCATTGTGTCAAAAATAAATTAAATTATTTAATATCTAAAAATTATAAATAAAATATCATTATTTATGAAATCGTTTTAGCTTTCGAATGAATATTTAAAATCGAATTTATCTTATGTATAACCCTATATTAAAAATGTTTTAGTAAATAAACTTTGATTTTATCTCTTTTAACTCTTCTTTGAATTAAATAATAATAAATGTCCTAATCTAATCCAAGTGGACCTAAATGATAATATTTTAATCCTAAGGTTGTTTTTTGTCGAGATACACTTGTAAAATAGAATTAGGACATGTTTTAGGGTAATATTAATGTCATTTCTACCCTTAATTACCCTATTTACTTTTAACCGTGGTAAATAAAAGTAAAAAGTTACTATTCATCAAAAATTATTTTCATCTCATTGAACCACATTTTACTTCTTGATATTTACCGTGTCTCTTGAATTTTCGAAATTCCATTCACAGAAGCGGTAAAATTATGTTTAATGAAAAAATCAGTTTTTTTAACTACCACTTAGTAGTTTCACTATTCATAAAAAATTGAAGTTTTTCAGAACAATGCCAAAATTTCACCCTAAGATATAATTGATATTCTTAATTCAAAAATGAAGACTATTTTACAAAATTAAAAACATATAATATGCATTAATTAATTTTAAAATTAATTCCTGCTGTCACAACAAATTGCATGTTTTTAAGAAATAATATATATCAAAAGATTGACAATTGTTTAGGTCCAATTTCAAAGTGAAATTAATTCTTATGAACACCATTGGATAAAATGGTAAAAATATATTCTAATTATACTTTAAAACCACTCAAATTCATAATTTATCACTATTAATTATTTTGATTAAAAAAGTTGTTTTTAATTAAAATTTAGTAATTTTCACTATTCATCAAAATATTAAAGTTATCCAAAAAGTACCAAAATTTCACCCTAGGCTAATTTTGATATTCTGAATCAAAAAATGAAGTCCATTTTGGGAGATATAATTTATAAAAGTTCAAAAAGTAGGTATTAATATTCATAACGGCTAGTTTGGTAAGTCATGGTGCGCTTTAACTTGGTGTTGTGTGTAGTGCAAGTTATTGAATTATTTTGAAGAAATAACACACTATGAAATCTTGGGGTGTTACATTATCCCCTCCATCAATAAATTGCTTCCTCGCAATTTGAAATTGTTCTTCTAAAATAAAAGGTTGAAAATAAAAAATATCTTTGCGGGAAAAACCCACATCGGAAATTTGGTTACCAAAATTTAGTCTTAATATGAGGAAAAGAGAAATGAAAGGGTCACCACCAAATTATGATCTAGATTAGGAGAACATTGGTAGAAATTTGAGACATATAATTGGAGGAAAAACATAAATATTTATAGGTAGTGATTGAGGTCATAAATCACAAACAAGTGTAAAATTGAGGTCCTTAAATTCATCAATCTCTGATGATTTGAAATACCATCGGTTCAACAAAACATAGGGTATTAGGATAACACATTTTTGGCTTTAGGATTCCTTAAATAATGTATAAGAATTAATTTCTTCATAGAATAAGAGAATAAGAAAATATATTCTTGACAAGTAGAGTTCCATCCTTTAACTAATTTCTACCACAAACTCATCTTTCACTCTAAAAGATAATAGAACATAATTTTTTTTTTCTATTTATCCTATTCGTATAGGGTTAAAAAAATGAATTTATAATTAATCTAACAGAACCATTAAAAATTACATCATTCAATCCAAGACATCACGTGGGTCAGTGGTAGGTGATACACCTTTGTCTCCCTTTGGTTGTGGGTTCAAGTCTCGCGGCCTTGCCGGACGCGACGGGTTGCCGCCCGACCTCCGAGTTGTCCTTTTATGGAAATCCAAAATAATCCAAACTAGAACTATCCAAAATACATCAGTCCAAAATTTATAAGGAAGGTAAACACAATAAAGATCCTTTTTTTCACTTAATAACATGTGAACATCGTCATCATGTATTGTTTTAAAACACTTTAACATCCTGAATTACCATAAAACCTTATTGATTACATTCATGATCCCTTATTCCTTAAAGAATAATAGATATACTCTTTCAATCCAAAAATGTTTTAAACCCCAACAATGATAAAATATACAAATCATTAATCAGTTTCATGGTAGTCAAGAATATACAATATAATTTATCCAAATCAATCGTGTATTATTCCAAAATCACTACCTCGGTATCAGAACTATATTATGGTTTATAATTCTCTCAACCATATATTTTCCAAAAATTTATCTTTCTATTGAGCCACTTTTCATTGTTCCACACAATCTCAAGTCCTTAATAAAATAGTACTGCAGTACAATCCTTATATACTACATAATTATTATAAAAAGTAAATTATATATACAACACTCAAATGACATAATCATCACAAGAACTCTAATCATTCCTCTTCATCTGTGGTAGTATTATAACTTGATTATTATCCAATAGCATCATTTTAGGCATAGTCTGATGACTGGGACATAGGTTTGCGTAGTGTCCAAACTCCTTAAAAATGAAGGATTGTACATTTGAAACCATTTTCTTACCCTTGCAGTCACGTACTTTGTGCCCTTTTCCTCCACACTTATAACAAACTCCCATTCTTTTCAGGCAAGTTGCAGGGTGTTTCTTCCCACAGTTATCACGTATGGTAAAATTCTTCTTTTCCCTCTTCCCTTTATCCATCTGTCTCTCTTCCATCATTTTCTTCTCCTACTTCCCATCAAAGACATAGGACTCAGTAAACTCTTTACTTATCTTATCAACACATGATATTATTCCTTCATATGATGATAATACATGGGATACAATTTCTCTTATAAATTCTAGCTTAAGACCATGAAAGATATGATCCTTCTTTTTCTTTGGATCATGTGCATTGCTGGAGTTCTCATTCCTTCTACTGGGCGCCATTTCTAAACAATGGCATACACAAGATTAGTTTATGAATAACAATACATAATCCCAAACTTGTAAGACACATAACATAAATTAAATAGTTTTTGGATATAATCCATAATCATAAAAATTTATTCTTTGAGGAAGTATAATCTCATAAACCCTTCATAATGATTTGTAATGAAAATGAGAGTTATCCTAAGAATATCCCCCGGGAGTGTCGTAACCAAGAGTGCAGCAAGGCCCGTTGTCATGCACCAGTTCCGGTTCGAGTCTAGCTCAAAGTGGTGTTTTCGGGTTTTACCCCTAGGTACATCTGTGCCAGAGCCTCCTCTACCGGCTCGTATCCAGACATGGATGTATTGCTCGGAAAACTCACAAAATCTCTACAATTCCAAAATTCTAGGAAGTTCTTCTATACTATTCCTCAAAGTATATCTTAAATATATGTGCTCTAATCAGAGTTTATCTAAAAATCTAGCTTCCAAGTATTGTACTAAACATCCTCTGATACCAACTGTAACGCCCCGACCCCAGTTACCCAGAGTCGGTGCATTATTACATAACATTGGCATGATCACAAGAAAGATCAAATCTCGAAAAACCGATTGGTTTAGTAGCCTTGGGAACACTAGATATATTCATAAGGTTTACTTTACATCATAAAATTAAAACTACAACAACATAGTATCCATAATCCACACTCTTATCCCCTCACACTATCCCTTTAGGTCATTCATAAATTACTTCTTCACATCCTGGGAAAAATAAAACATAGAAAAGGGGTGAGCTCAAATGTCCAGTAAGGATAACAATATAGTGGAAACATTCATAAATAAGAATAAACATTTTAGGCAATGTATAACTAAAACAAAAGCCTTTTAAACTTGAACTTCAACATAGTATGGAAAAAGTAAAATGAAATAATGTCATTTACTTATTCACATGGATATTATACTAATCGAATAATCACATGCAATATCAATAACCACTTTCATTATTTTGGAATGCATAATGCCAGACTATCATAACCACATAGCCAAGGCCTCGTGCCATGACTACAAATAAGATTTTGTCAAGGCCTTGTGACAAGACACTAGTTTGTCTCATGAGACCTACCAATGCATCAAGGAGCTATAGCGGCCTCCACCCGTCAATTACTAATTCCAATGCATTCCCATATGAAAAGGATTAAACGTAACATAAACATTCGTATTAAAACTAGCATACGAAATATCAATACTTTCTCCATAAACGATGAATGGTATAAAAATAACACATCCACAGTAAAACATATCACAAAACCTTCAATACAATACAAAAGTTTTTATCATAATAAATAAACTTCAAATAAACTTAAAATTCATCAAAGGATGTTGATATAGATGAACATCAAAACTATTTGAGTGAAATAACTCTTTTCTCGAAATCATTGAAAAGTCACAAATTTATAAAGGATGTAATTAAAAAGAGGTTTTTGAATCAATGTGTCCCATACCACTTTGAAAATTTTGAAAAGAAATATCATTTCAAAACATTCATGTCCGTATAAATAAATCCTTAAAATCATTTTGAAAACGTGGACATTAATTAAAAATATTTAGAAAGATAAATCTTTAAAACATTTAAAATTATGATCTTGATAAAGAGTAAATTTCACAAATTCTTAAAATATTCATTTTGAAATCATTTAAAAGTAACATAATTATAAAATAAAACATTTAATTTGAAAATATTCTTATAAGCTTCTAAGGTAAGCTTTGATGATTTTATAACGGCGGTAAATAGCCACACCCACCGTATAAGTTAAAAAAAGACAATCTTACCATACATTTGCAAAAAGGTTAAAAGTGCCTTATTTGGAAAATGACGGAAAGATTTATTTAAAAACACATAAGGGTATAAATGACTTTAACCCATTGTCTAGTAAATAGTACACATGTTTTTTAATACATCTTTAAGGAACATGGATGTGGATGGTAATGAGATCCCAGAAGATAATTACGTATAAACAACCTCAGATAATGAAGAGATTGTAAAATAAACCCTTACCCTGTACTTTTCCTTGGTTGAGGGTAGGTTAACATCCTGTATAATGGTGAAATAATTGTTATTAAATTATAAAATAATCATATATATTAATATGATATCATATATGATCTTTTAACATTTCTTTGTTAATAATATCTTAGTATTATCATCGTTTCGGGTGTTAACTTACTCATTTTATATTATATGTTTTGTTATGTAAGCCATGTTTGTAATGGTTAGGTTTTATCTTTTTTATATCCATAATGATATCAAGTTCTTAAACATTATTTTTAAATCATCAAATTATAATTATACTTGAATGGATATGATGGAGAATGAATCTCATCGCGTTCGTGGAGACGGTAGTCCGTACGTACACACGAGCGACAATATCATTATTTTGATATTAAAATAATATATAATTGGATAGTATATCATATATACATAATTATTATCATGTTATATTTATTATTTTAATGATTTATACTTCATTATTATACCTATCCAAATAATAATATATTGAATAACAATTACACCACGACGTGGAGACGGTAAGTCGTACGTACGCACCTATAATGACATGTTATTAAAAGGGGAAATAGAATACTGAATATGGTTGTACCATATTTATAATAACATCACAGTATATATAAGACACTGGAGTTATTATTTTAGAATGGTAATAACAGTGAAAGAAGAAGTGGATGTAGAAATAAAATTTGAAAAAGGGTGGTGAAAACATTACCTCTTCTTCGGGTTTTTTCCTTTTGATTTGATCAAAAGGGAACCATAGCATGGCCTTTTGATAAAAATAAGTCATCTAGGTTGTATTGAGGGATATTGAGAGAGTAGTTGGGCAGTGTTTGGCCAAACCAAAAGGCTTTTAAGGTGTGAAGCAATGATAAGGGGGAGTGCCCTTTTATAAGAGGGGTGAAGGGAACCTTTGGAAAAGCTAAATATATTAATTTATAATAAATTCATGTTCGGTTTGTAATGGCTAAAAATTTAATTAATCAAAGGTTAAGGTTGGGATAGGTATAAACCCATTCAACCAAAAGAATTTAGACAGGTTTGGGTCACTATATTAACCTTATCTTTTAGTTTTAACTCTTAGTTAATTAGTTTGACATTTACCATGTCACTTTGTATTTTTATATTATATAATTATTAAACATACTATATACATACAAGAGACCCCAAAATGGTCCATTAATGATATAAATATCATGATATAAGTCTCTTGTCTGAACCTTAGATTTTTAGGAATTTAATATCAATTAATAATATAATATTTGTTTTAAAAACGCTTTTATGTCAATTTTGACACTATTCAATAGTTGATTTTTGTAAAACTCATTACAGAATGATTACTTCTAAAAACGTCACTTATATCAATCGTAATATGTCATATTATCCTAGAAAATTAGTTTAATACATTAAAAGTCTCAAATTATATTTAATCGGGTATTTATAATATCAATTATTTTAATTTTTCACTATTATGGTAATTACTGCATCATCACTGTGTCATAAATAAATTAAACTATATAATGTCTAAAAAATATAAATAAAATATCATTATGTAGGAAATCGTTTTATCTTTCTAATGAATATTTACAATCGAATTTATCTTATGTATAACTCTATAATAAGAATGTTTTAGTAAATAATGTTTGATTTTAACTCTTTTAACTCTTCTTTGAATTAAATAATAATAAATGTCCTAATCTAATCCAAGTGGACCTAAATGATAATATTTTATTCCTAATGTTGTTTTTGGTCGAGATATACTTGTCCAATATAATTAGGACATGTGTTAGGGTAATATTAATATCATTTCTACCCTTAATTGCCCTATTTACTTTTAACAGTGGTAAATAAAAGTAAACATTTACTATTCACCAAAAATTATTTTCTTCTCATTGAACCACATTTTACTTCCTGATATTAACTGTGTCTCTCGGATTTTCAAAATTTCATTCACAGAAGTGGTAAAATTATCTTTTATGAAAAATTCCGATTTTTTAACTACCACTTACTAGTTTCACTATTCATCAAAAATTGAAGTTTTTCAGAACAATGCAAAAATTTCACCCTAAGCTATAATTGATATTCCGAAATCAAAAATGATATCTATTTTAAAAAATTCCAAACATATAAGTTTCATTAATTAATTTTAGAATTAATTCCCACTGTCACAACAAATATCGTGTTTTTAAGAAACAATATATATCAAAAGATTGAAAATTGTTTAGGTCCAATTTCAAAGTGAAATTAATTATTAAAGTTATCCGAAAAGTACCAAATTTTCACTATTCATCAAAATATTAAAGTTATCCTAAAAGTACCAAATTTTCACTCTATGCTAATTTTGATACTCCGAATCCAAAAATAAAGTCCATTTTGAGAGATAGAATTTATAAAATTTCAAAAAGTAGGTATTACTATTCATAATGGCTAGTTTAGTAAGTCATGGTGCGCTTTAACATGGTGTTGTGTGTAGTGAAAGTTGTTAAATTATTTTGAAGAAATAAAACACTATTAAAGCTTAGGGCGTTACAGCTTTGGAACACAACTTTTTGTTCCTTAATCACACAAGATAATGAAGAAGCTATTGGATAATGCACATATCTCAACATTCACTATCAATCCTTGTAGCACCAAGATGTATCTAGATCTCTATGAACACTTATGGTGGGATAACATGAGGAAGGTGATCGCAAAATATATCTCATAGTTCTTGTTATAGTATCATGTTAACTAAGAGAGAGAAAAGTCCAAAGGGTTGATGCATACATTTCCTATACCCATGTGGAAATGGAAAAATTTCACTCTGGACTTTGTCATAGGTCTTCTAAAGATGTCAAAGGGAAATAATGCGATATGGGTTGTGGTTGACCAAATCACCAAGACTACCCCTTTTATAGCTATTGAGGAAGACCTACCACTTGAATGACTTGCAATGATATATGGGAAGGAAGTGTTGAGACTTCATGGTGTTCCACTCTCGATTTTATCTAATTGTGATCCAATGATGACATCAAAATTCTTGAGGATCCGTCAACATTCTTTGAGTACTGAATTAAATTTCAGCATGGCCTATCCAACCAAACATATATCCAATCAGATGATTATTCATACATTTAAAGACATACTAAGATCCTACTATTTAGATTTCAAATGTGGATGGGATCAGTATCTCCCTGTGGTTGAGTTCTCATACAACAATAGATTCCACTAAAGTTTTCATATGGACCTATATATATCTATGTATGAAAAGTGATGTAGAAATAAAACATGTTTGGATAATGTCAGAAAATGAATGCTACCTAGATCTGACCTTATGTAAGAGATGACAGAGAACGTTCAAGTCATCGAGAAACAAATCGAAGCTTCTCAATGTCGGAAAAAGAGCTATGTGTACAATTGTCAAAGGGACATGGATTTCGACATTAGAGATAATGTATTCATTAGAATATATCCATGGAAAAGTGTCATGTGGTTTGGAAGGAATGGGAAGCTAATCCCAAAGTATATTGGCCCTCTTAAGATCCTTGACTTCAAAGGAGATGTGGAATATCATCTTGAACTTACACTGAATATGGCTCAAGATCAGGATGTATACCACATATCACTTTTGAGGAAGTACATACAATATCCCTCACATGTGCTGAGCCCATAGGTGGTGTAGCTGGAAGACGATATCTCTAATGAGGAACAACCAGCAGAGATTCTAGATAAGAGAGATAAGGTTTTACGCAATAAGACAACCCAAATTGTCAATGTGTTGTGGAAGAACACTAAGTTTAAAGAATCTACCAAGGAACTAGAGGAGGTGATGAAGTATGTGTACCCTCACCTGTTTGAGTAAAACGATATTTCGGGGATGAAATTTCATAAGGGGGGAAGAATGTAACAACCCAAAGTTATATCAATGGAATTACCTTCTTTAAATTATTATTTATGGTATAATCACATTAGAAAGAACAATGACATACTAATATAAAAAATATCATGTGAACATTAAACATAATTTTTCCACTTCTATGTTTTGAATTTCAAAAATCGGACATGCATGATTGTGTTCAAGATGATTTTTGGAGTCTAATAGAACAACATAATATTTGGTGAATAATAACATACCCTTATGAATAATATTCTACCATTATGAATAGTTTTATGACCCTTATTAATAGTAAATCATCAAATGTAATAGTAACCTTTCCCTTGAAATATTAAATAAACTTTAGGCATCTTTTTAGTGACAATTTGACCATAGTAAAAATATTGGTATTTTTGTAAGTCATAAAAAATTAATTATAATGAATTAATTATTTTAAAATAAAATTTATTATATTAAAATGTGTTAATAATTTAAAAATTCTATGTCTTTTAGTTTTATGAAAATTTTATAAGTCATTTTGTAATTTTTTAAAGCATCATACAATCAATTTTAATTTTAAAAACTGTATTTTTCTTGTAAATTATGAATTTAATTAAATTTTAAATAATTCATATATAGAAAATTATTTATGAAAAAATTAAAATCATTTATCGGTAATATACATCATAAAATGGTTTGGGTGAATATTTTGAATTTTTCTGAAATACATCAATTTTCATGTGAATAGTAAAAATACAGTTTTTCACATTATCGGGGAATCTTAAATTGCATCATTCATTATGTAATAATTACATAAACAGTATATAACTTTAGAATCGGCTATGTTATATTTAATTTAATAAAATTTTCCTTAAAATACAATAGAATCAGTTTCCAATCCTAAAAAGAACATTCCAAATCCTAAAGTCAAAAGGTTATTCGTTAAAGTATATTTTTCTCTTTCTTTCGATTTCCATTTAATAAATTAATAATTATAATTATAATGATTATTTAAAGTCCAAAAAATTATATTATATTAATATATGATTTATGATGTTAAAAAACTACCATTCCAAGTCTAACATTTGATATATTATTTTATTTAATATTTTATTCTAAAAACAACCCCTCATGAATAAATATCCCCTCTCCCTCCCCTTACAAACCACACCTATAAAGCATCAAGACGTGTATAAAAAATGCCCAATAATCATCCCTATCCCATCCCTCATGTCCATGATCTTTTGGTCTCATCCAATGACCATGCCATTCTTCTATAGGGAGGATCTTAAGAGGTAATTCCTCTCTCTCTCTTCCTTCAATTTTCTTTGAATTTCAAGTTCTTTTCTTATTCTCTCCCATCCAATATTTATAAAAATGTTATTGTAACTAAATTATAAAATATATAATTTTATTTTATTTTACTAATATGATATTATATCATTAAACCATCTTCAATTCTTATTTTTATTTTATAAAGGAAAACATTATTGTGAGGTTAATCTATCACATTCCAGAATGACATGTTTACTTTTTTCCATTACTGCCTTAAGATATGGTCATGAAACCATTTTAATGGTTGAAACAGAATATTTTATATGTATAATATCCTATTTATATTTTTGGAACTAACTTATGTACATATTTCAAAATAATTAAAAGAAACAATTTCGCTGTGCACGAAAAACCGCCAAAATAACCCAAATAATCATCATTAAGATCCTATCTAAAGATTTCTCCACATATTATATAGTATAATAAATTATAATATAATTCAATATCTTGAAATATAATTAATAACATGTAATATAAGTTTTTTATGTTTACCAATGTTCTACACAAACTTCCATTTATGAATACAAGTGAACTGCTCATGAAAACTAAATAAAACAGACCGTCCCGAACAAAGTTTTTAAACTCTATAACGCATCCAAAGTCCCATAAAAAACATAATGAAACAATAATTAACAATATTCATGTAAAAAATATTCTTTATTTGATAATTAATGAATCTAATGTGGTTATACAGGAATTAAAGAAAGCCACCAGATACATGGTAAGGGGAAATTCTCGAACCCAACTTTCTTTCTTCGAGTTCTCCCTATTCCACTCCATTTTTGGTATGGTCACTCCTTAAAACTCATTTTTTCATCATTATAGTACCTTTACTGGGATATAAATTTTTTCCAATTGAGTTTATATTAAACAAATATTTTCTAAAAGAACTCTTCTTTCATAAACACACCTTTTATTTCTCACTCAATGTTGATAGTTATTGTATCAAGTATGTTATACCCACTTTCTATTGGAAATACAATGTTTATGAATGTTTTCTTATGAAATAAAACTCATTACATTCCATGGGTTAGTTATTTTTATTTTTGATATATGTTTTATGTCTCATGCATGATAATGATAATGTTATGATGTGACGAGTGCACCGAGAATTATATAGAGAAAAATGAATGTTTGTATGTGACGGGGGCACCCAGAATTATACAACACTCCAATACATTGGGTCATGTGATTCATCTCCTGAGTTAATATGAAATGATTTGTTCACAATATTATATGTTTTTTTACAATTATGTTTGGTAGTTAACCACTGAGACATGATGTTTCATTTTTATGCATTACCATATTTCAAGTCTTTTATTAGTGCTTCCTCTCGTATTCATAATGCATTGAATATGTTATGATTGTTCTCACCCATTGTTATATTGTTCATATCTATCCTTTTGTTGGGATTTAATATAACCCCTTGTTATTTGTATCCTCAGGTGACTACATGTACTATGGAGAGTTCAAGTTCTAATAAGAAGAAAGAGATGATGGAAATAATAAATGTTTATGTTTGATGTAGAAAATGATATGTCTGGTCCTAGTTTTACCAAGACACTAAACCTATGGATCCATGTGGTGTATTAAAATTATATGTTTATCATTAAAATTATGTAATAGTAATTTAATAAAATCCAGGGTTGCTATAAGAAATCATAATCAGTCAACCAAATGACATAACCAATTTCTTAAAATTAAATTGTTAACTCATAAAGAATTCATCCTAATAACATACATTTTCTACTACATCTTCCAAATTTGATTTAAAAACCCTTATTGTACTCTGGTTTCAATGATTTGGGATTCCTAGTAATCAATTTTATGTTCCTATGGTCAATTAATCCTAAATTGATCAACACCATAAAATGAATAATAAATAGACATTACATAAATAATTAAAAATTACTTTTTTATGTGATCGATAATCTCTCCATTCTCAGAAAACCTTATCAAGATTTAGTGGAATTTAATTATATATTACCCAATCTATGAAAATAAATTTTTTATAGATATTAAAAGTAAAAAAGGTAAATAAATTTACTCAAATAAATTATACTTAGATAAATTTAAAAATAAAAAATTGGTCTTTGATCGGTTAGGGAACAATATCAATGGATCTCGCAGAGGAACGAACTACCCATTCAAATCTCATTTCTATAAAAAATTAGTGGAATTATTTATGTGAGATTACAAAAAATCATGTCAAATTAAAAATTATTAAATTCTTATTAGGAGTACATATAAAAATGAAATTTGGGTTTCCAATTTCATATTTCAGGAACAGACTCATTTGGGTCTTGGAGATAATGATTCACATACTAAAACATCTCAGGGAACCTCATGAACCATTAATGTCAGTGATATCATTTTAATCATGTGAATGTTTTTTTTTGTATGATTCAATAGTTTTGGTCCATTTTACCACTCCTCCACCAGATTCACAAACCTATAGGTTTCACTCAAGCCTTGAAACACATCAATAAATACCATTCCAAGACTCAAAATAAGGACACATAGTTCTAATTCTAGTTTCACAAAAAAAAACTATCCAAAATACTTACAATGTGAATTTCAATACATATTACCAACTTGTAGTGAAGTTATTCATTAAAATCTACCTAACAAAGATCATATTTTACTTAATAAGTTGTAATTTCATGTGAACATTACCCCTATCATCCTGGACCATCAACCACGTTGAGTTCACTACATTCAATCCATGAATGAAAAATCATTGCTTGATGTACATTATCATTAAACATTTTACATAAATCCATCTATAATAAAACAATGAAAGAAAAATAGAATCCAATCCAAAATATCATTGTTATCAAAACATAAACGATATTATCACCACATCCATTCAACTAAGTAATACACATTTTTATTAACTGATTCCACCTATATTATTAAACTACTCCACACTATAGGAATTTCTAATGAACATGATTTTTTCTATCCAACAACATAACCCGTATAGTTTTGTTCCATCATGCTCACTATATAAAATAAACTAGTTACATACTAATATGTGAACCTAATGCCAGATTGATAACCATGAAATGAGTCTCTAATAACCAAAATAAAACTCATCATGTTAACCTTCAAAAACTCACCAACTGATTCTAAACACTTTTTTTGTACCTAATATAGTGTGTTCGATGCAATTATATACTAATACATTAAAGATGATGGGATAAAACTATTTTTTATTCCAAACTTTCTACTAATAAATTTTCTTACTCTATAAATCTTATAGTCCATGAATCCATCATTAATAATTCCTCGACCCTCTGAGGTGACATTAAAATGGTCTTACAACCTAACCTCTATTTATATAGGCATAGAATATGTTTCCTGAGTTGGGTCACCAAAATATTTTTCTTTACACAATTCTCTCAATTATGCATCAGCACCCAACAAATCAAATTCCATCTAATCTTGAAATAATTTACTCCCATGGACAAATACAATATCCAGTATTCACCTAGAAAAAATTATTACATAACCCTAAAACATTTAACATGGAAACAAATACTCTCAGAACCCCTACACATCGACATTTTGGTGTGACAACATTCGTTCAATAACTTCTCTAACCAATGATAATGACCAATTATGAAAGATATGTAATTTCACATAATAAATGTTTGATGTTCCCCACTATAAAAGTATCATTAATCACCACACGGTTATTAAAATAGACCACATAGACCACAAATAGTGAATCTCAAAATGAAATGATTTAATGTGATAATTATCTCTACATTTAACTATCACTTCTCAATGTGTGTAAACATAACAATCATTTGAAAAATATGTTATGACTGTTAATAAATAAAATTACATTTCACTTACACAATAAACTATGTTGAACAAAAAGATATCTACTAATTAAAAACTATATTTCAACACATTTTCGTTTCTCTATCCCTTTCAGACATTTTAAAGACACTAACTCATGTATCCATGTGCTAGTAGTAAAACTATTATATTGGATAACGATAAAAGATTTCACATACAAAATTACTAAATATTTTAGTTGTTTTGATGACCCATGTACATACATGCTTCACATTTTAAAATGATAATAAAACATAACAAAATAATTAATGTGTAAAAAAATTATTCACCATTGAACACATTTAATTATGTAATAATAATAACCTAGATAAATGAATCAATATAATGGTGAGATCAAATGATCTGTAATGGAGTGAGAATATTGGAAACAACCATAGAATAAAAAGGCCATAAAAAATTTTCCCTAGTGAATAACTAAAACCCCATTATATTTAATCAATAACCAGATTGTTATGAAATAATATTGAAGGAAAAAATAATGATCAAATAATTCCATATAAATTATCCCATGATTAAGAAAATTGTCATGTGATACCTTAAAAATTAATATAATAACATCGTGACCAATAAATATTATCATACTGATGGAATTCATATTGTTATAAATTATAATATTATCGTCTTTTCCTCATTCCATGATATCATACATTTATGGAGTTGACCTCGGATTAATACCCAAAGTAGTGTGTATAAATAGATCTATTGATGCAACAAGGGCTATAGTATGCCCTTCCCATCATTAACAATGTCCATGCATTCATCATATAAAATAGAAGAATAAAAATTTAATACTTAATCATAACAACCAATCATATTTAAAAACTATAATACGAAATTTTTATATTTTTTTATTAAAAAAGATCATTGCCACTCAAAATAATGAATATGAATTTTTTTACTACAACATATACTAAATAAATTATAATTAATATAAATGGTCATATCCATTAATGAAGGATATACAATTAAAATATTTTTCTTGAAAAAAATAAAATTTCCATTTAAAAGACATTTGGTAAGATATAAAATATCAATTAATTTCGAAAAAATATTTTCTTTAACAGGATTCATGGAAATTTTTTAAAATAATCATCAGTAAATAGGTGTTCGTAATATTATGAAAGGTATATTCATGTTAATTACATAAAATATATTCTTTTTTATTTTTGAGAAAAGAAATTAAACTTTTTCATGTTTGGATAATGAAAATAATACTCCTTTTAAACAATTTCATAAATAGTTAATCATAGGAAAACATGTGTCCGAAAACTAATTGGAAAATATTAATAGTATTATTTTAATCATATTATGTAAAATATATATTTTGTAGAAAACTATTCTCAATCGACAAAAAAATAGGTATTTATCCCATTAAAAATTGATATTGATAGATTGAGAACTTGAAGAGTGAAAAAAGAATAAAAGAAAAAATATTTTAACAAATAACCATAGGAGGGGGAAAATGTTTGGTTTTAGATAGATATTTCAAAAAAAATCCAGCATTACAGACATAAAAATATATAATTCGAAACAATGATGATATTTTTAAATAAACCCTTAAAACATTGAAAATATTGGAATCATAAACCACATTGAAGAAATAATATCAAATGAAACAATAAATAGTTAACATGTAATGTGATTAATGATATAAAAATCCTATATAGTGCAACATAAACCAAATAAATGATGGTTGTATAAGACCAAATATTTTTTTGAAATATAGTAAATTGATATGAAAAATCTTATAAAGGGCATACCATTGAAGTTAAAAATAATAAATTATATTATTATGTTTATTATATGTAAATTCATAAAAAAATTGTAAATAAAAAATAAAATAATCATATTTCATTAAACAGATACTCATAGAATATCAAACAAAATAATGTTATTAAAAACCCCAATAAATGTAATTTCATTTTTGAAACCACTTACCGTAGGTATGAATCATCATTTTTTGTTATTATAATCTTCATTAATAAAATTATGTTAATTTATTACACTTTGTAGAAACTTTTTGAGGCCTATTATTGGGTATTATTTTATACAATACTATGTTATATTTAATTCCAAGGCCAATTAACATTGTGTCATGTGATTTATTGATGTTAAATTAAAATGTAAAAAACTAATTAGTAGTATGACTAATATAAAAGAAGACATTGTTTGATAATATCTTGAATAATATTATTAATATTATATTTGAAGAAATTGTATATTAAAATCTAACCAAGAAATATGGTTATTAAAAATGTATTATGTTACAATCATTGAGACGGTAGGCCGTACACATGTAATAGTAATATTTTCAATTTTAAACTATCATTAAATAAATATTATAAGATTAATTTTATCCTCATATAAAAATAATTATATATATAATGTCATATAATTTTTTTAAATACAGATATATAGTTCATTCATGTTATGTGTTTATGAAGAATGAATCACATACATTCATGGAGGTGATAATCCATGGGTGTGTGCATATTTCATTATCATTTTTATATGAATGTAATGGTAAAGAGTTATGTGATATATTAACATTCCATAATTATATATATGTCATGAATATAATATACTTATATTTTTAGTACCTAAAAATCATCATTAGGGATAGAAAACAAATTAAATTAGATTATGAGGTGTTGCATGGCATTACACATAAATGATGATTTTATTTCACCTTTAATGGAAGATGATACAGATAATGTGTATTAAATTAATATATACATATCATAATATATGGTATATAATTTTTTTTTTATTTAATCATGTTTGATTAATATTGTAATGTTTTGTAAGAGGAAATAAAATAGAATGGATTAGTTATGAATGATTCCACTTTTACAGACAACCTCGATATGTTTTTATGAAAATCTTTTATATGATGTGTTTATAATCATAAAATGAAAATAGGTAGTGGGAAGGGACTCAAGGTTGGTATTTTAGATTATATTATTATAAATAAATGGCTTTTGAATTGTTAATACATCACAAGAGGAGGAACCCTTTTATAAGTAAGGGGATGTAAAATAATTGAATTCCATAATGAATTGATTTAATATAATAAATTTCTAATATAAAATAAAATAAAATATTATATCATTATTATATAATGGCATACGGTTGAAATCCACTCATCTAAAAAACGTATATATTTTTAGGTTGAGTTTTTTGAATTAGTTTTTAGTTTTTACTCATTATAACAATTTTTTGGGATTAATATTTTAATGAATTTTTATACTCTTTTTGGGTCATGATAGTTCTAAAAATAAAAAATTAGATAATAAATGTTTTTTTTATATTCTAGAAAATATCTCAAATTTTTTTTAAGTAAGGTATTTTAAGTATTTTAAATCATAAAATGAAATATTATTTATTATAACATATAATCAATGTCAATTTTAGAACTATTAATTTAATTTGTCATTTAAAATAATATGAATGAAAATATATTTAAATATATCCCATTAACTCGTCCATAATATGTTATATTTTTCTAATAATTTTTTTGAATAAAATATTTCTTTCCTGTTGTGATACATTAAATTTTTTATATTAATTTATTTTATTATTATATTAAATAATTAAATATTGTGTTAGCATTGCAGAAGAATTAATGTAAAGCGATCATTTATAAAAATATATATAAATAAATTAACATGATAAAAAATTAACATTAAAATTAATCATTATAACTTAGTAGTAGCTTTATTTATCTATATCACAATATAAATTTATTATTAAAAAAAAGAAAGTGACATTTTTTATTTATCATTTAAATTAACAATATATTGTCCAGAGTCAAATAAATAAGGAACCATGTGTACATATATTTGATATATAGATCAAAATGGATTAATTTCACTTATCAAATAGGATAAATTAGAGTATTAGGGTCAAATTATTTTCCTTATCATATTATTTTTATCCTTTATTACGTGATATACCATTACATCGATCATAATTATTTATAATTGTATGTTTTTATAATTTCCAAAAATAAATTGGATATAAATTTATGAAAAATTATCTTCTTCATTATAAAGATAGCGGAAATTTTTTATGAATTAATTTATTGTAGAAAAAGAATTTAATTTAAATATAAAATAAAACTATTTACTGAAATGTTGTTTTTTAAGAATATTCATTTTCAAGGAAAAGATGATTTCACATTTTCTATAGGATTAATTATATTCATTATATGAATTTCAATTAACATAGATATAAATATAGTCAATAATGGGATATTTTAATTATTTTAACAGTAAAAACATTATAAACAAAACAACAGTTTGAAGAGAAAATAATTTTTAAGCTTAAAATTTGACTAACAAAAAATCATGAAAATTTTGGACTTTAATGAAATAATTTAGATTATTATCAATAAAATGAACCATATTTATATTAAATACAAAATTTATAATATAAAAATACTTCAATTTTCATGATGTACATAAATTAAATGATTGTTTTATAAAAATTAATATTTTAAACTATTCACTAAAAACCCAATATTTTGTGAAAAATAAAAAAAATCTAACATTTGATAATTTTAAAACCCTATATATAAATTAATATATTTTATTATAAAATATAATTTAAAAAATTATCAGAAATTAGTTATATAATATTTCATGAAATGATCTCGAATCCATTTCTAAGGAAACTATATTTTTAAATAATAAATTTACATTACAAAAAATTGAATTGTTATTTACTAAGAATAAATCAATAAATGTGCATTGTGTATGGAATTTATACATGTGTTTCATAATTATCTTAATCCTATTCATACCAACCAATTTTATGGATATGTTAAAATGATGATGTCTTTATATTAACATTTCATTGTTTATTTAGGATCAGTAATATGTATTTTGTAAATAATCAAATATAGTATTATTTTAAAAATATATATGTGTTAGAGATATCATCCAATTACATTAATAAATATCTATAATCATTTAAATGAAATATAAAAGGTTATCGAAAACTAAAATCATCAGTGAAAAATTGTCGTTGCTGCATTTGGGTTTTTCCATTAAACTAAGAACATACTAAACCGTAAAAAAACTACCATGCTTTTACAGGTTCAACCAACCTCTCCTTTAACCACCATATGGATACCCAAAAATAAAGGAAATCCTAGTAATTTAATACAATATCAAAAATTAATCTAAATATATTATTCATTTATTGGGTCAAACTCCTTCAACTTGACCTCATTCACTTTTTAGCTACATATTATTTATGAGGCACCAAATCTATATAATCCATCACTCATAATGATCCCATTTAGAAAATTCAACACCAAAAAACTAAGTTTAATGATTTATCACTTGTATCATGTGTGTAAGTTCGTGATACTAGGCGGCTTCCAACACTCATTCCTACCATGTTTAACATGAAATGATATTCAATAGGTACCTGACAGTTATTGTATTATGAACTAACAGGGTATGAAACCCCTAATCCTCAAACTGAGGAAACAAGAATATAATTTGCATAGAACCAAACCATATATCATGAGTAATATTAGTATAATGTATTTTTACACTTATGTTACAATACAACATGAAATATCATCCTAGGGGACCTACATTGTTTTTAAGAATTCTCAGAAAATTTTCACCAATGAAAACTTCCCTACTTCATTAACCTTGACATTACCTTAACAAGAAATATTTTCACTCGAGTTACATCCACATACAATGAGGCATCATCATGCATGTAACTAAAGTTGTATTTCAAAAACAATTCCTTTGATAAAACCTAAACCCAGTTTCACTAGGGGTTTCCGCCAATATAATGTCATCGTGGAACATATCTCAAGAAATTATATGATGTCCAAGATCTAACGACTACCATGTTGAGAGATAGAGATTCCAAGGTCATTTACATACAATTTCACTACGTTCTGTAGGGGAAAAATATATTTCCTATAGTACACAAATTAGACGACCACGTCAATCAATATTCAACTCTTAGGAGGTTATTTATAGTGGTATTTAACTCCATATAATTAGATAACAATTTACAATGTATTGCCTATGCAGTGAAGGACTACATCATCTGCATTGTCATTATTATCACCTTTATCATCATCTTCATTGACCAGGTGAACTACACTAAAGTCTTACATAACATATAATCATATGTATATTTGAATTAGAGTCTAATTTAATTAATTCCACCGTAATATCATATGTGTATTGATATTACAAATTATTGTGACTAAACACCTCAATCCTCTATTGTTAGTGAAATAAATGACAAAGAGCATATATTCCATGTTAAACGAATGTATTAAACTGAATTATATAGTATATATTTTCACTTAAAAAATTCTTAAATATGATTGGTTGAGTGAATTTAAACATTATAATATCATATAGTCAAAAATATTTCAATTTGGTTCCACGTTACTAGAAATATGACTTTATACTTTTTTAATAATTGAATGTTTAGAAGGGTGTTTTCCCTCACTTATAACTGGGCACCTCATGTTCTCACATATATACACAACTTCATAAACTTATATCAATGATGATCATCTAAAACAACTAAGAAAAATCCATTATACATGTCCTATAATATGGGATTTGAAATGGTCCATCCCATGAATTCATAATGTGTAATCCATATAAATATACATAAAGATATATGAATAATAATAACTAAGATATTTCAAGTTTATTTAATCATTATCCACCCCAAAAATATTATATAATCATATTAAAATAATTAAGTATAAATAATTAATATAATAAAACGGTTTTTTAATCTTATAATCATTTTATAAATCCTTTAATGCCTACAGATTATGAATGTATTTCTTAGTTTTAAGTACAAAATACAATCTCTATAAAGGGATGTAGTTCATTTTTCATTTAAGCCTCCCATGAATGGTTATTTTAGAAGATTTAATTAAAATATTTTATATATTTTATATTATTATGATACTATAATGTTAATTTTTTTTTAAATTTTATTCCATTCATTCAAATATGAAAGCATCACAAGTACATCTGTGAATACTCTTACCGATATGAATTGATATAATTAATTTTTCATTGCTAAATTAATTGGATTTTTTAAAATATTATATCATTAATTAATATTATATTTAAAAATTTACGAATTTTTTTTATTAATAAAAAAAATTAAGCCTTCAAATATAGGAATCTCCTAAATGAGTCAAGCATAGAAAATACATCAATCACCAATGAGGATATCAATTTTAGTGATTATTTGTTAATAAATGGTTTCTTGAAAACTATGTTTGAACCATATAATTTAAGATATGAATTAATATTATTATTATATATAATTAAAATAAATATAAATTTGTTATACTAATCTAAGACATTGTAAGAATGAATTTAAGTGTTATATAAGGATTTATGATATTATCTTATTTTTAATCTATGGTGTTCATGTAAAAATATCTATGAAAATATTTTATTATATATCCCTCAATATCGATATCCCTTAAAAATTGTGTATTTTATTTTCCTCTAGTAAGTTCTTAGGATTTAATGTGTTTATTATATTTTCACTGTCTTTGTTTCTAATAATGTTCAATGGATTGTTTTTAAGAAAAACCATTATTAATTATATTTTTGTTTGGGAATACTTTTCATTTAAACCCTTACTCATTTTAATGACTCAATAATGTTATTTTATATTCTATAATTATTTGTAAATTTTATTGTCAACTATATTTTACATTATTTTATATGATTTAAAGAGTAATTTCTATATTTTTTTATTCTTTATCTGTGAAATTTTACTAAATTTTCAGTAGAATGATATTTTAAATTTTAATAAATTAATTGATATATAAGGAAATATGATTGAAATTATTTATTATAACCTCATAAATGATTCCATTGTTGAAAAAAAATTATCTTATTTTTATGGGATTATTTTTATTTTTTAATTTTGGAAAAATAAGTAGAAATTTCCTCATATATTAAAAAATTATTTAAATTGAGTTTTTAAAAGTTTTTTTAATCATTGTTATCATCTATTTATGAATAATATGCCACATTAAGAATATTATATGATGATTCTATTCACATTTTTTCTCTCTCTGGATTATAATGATGATATTTAAGGGATATTTTCATCCATAACATTTCATTCCTAGAGTTTAAATATGTTATGTTCAAATAATGACTTTTTCCATTATCATATGGAACACATATGAATGGTTTTTTTCATGTGATTGGATAAAAAATAAATTAAACATCACTCCAATTTAATGGTGAATGATCGACATATCCTGTGTTAATATGAATGGGAATAGAGAGTTATCCCAAAAAAATATGGGACTCTATCCAGAATGAATGATATGAAAATAGATAGTGAACCCAATAAATTATTATAATCTTACACCTATATTATGATGGACTTTATAGTATTAATTTAATAAGGAAATTATTTACAGTGTGTGTTGTGATGACATTTTCCAATGAATGTTTCTTATTCTCATGATACAATCTTATAGCTCATGATTTATTGTATATTTCTTCACAATCATATGAATCTAGTCGTTTGTTTTTAAAATAGTTCATATAATAGATAATGAGTTATGGTCTATTAATGATTGTTTAAAAATTTTATATTTAGTGATAGTTATCTCATAAAATTATGTTTATGTTATGATCATATATAATAATTGAATGATATTTGTTATGTTTACACTGACCTTGTATTTGACTGCACAATTTCTTATATTACCACTTTTCCAGGTTATAAAGATATGTTTAAATAGGGATATTTATATGAATGGTAGTATATGAGAAAACCATTTTGGGATATGTATAATATATTTCATAATATGTTGATTATGTATATTTTCCAAAATTAAACATATCATTTATAGTTTTTAGGCATTTATTACTATGATATGAATTCCATATTCGTCTATAATGGTGTAATATATTTTTATGAATTAATTTGGTAACCATATTTTTATTAGATTTTAGTTTATTAATTTTTACATATTGGGAGATATATTATATTAGAAAGTAAATAATAATAACATATGATGCAATGAATGTGATATAGAATGAATATAATGTGTCGTAGCTTTAAAATAGGGTTTCATAATTTATAAAATTAGTGGAATTATTTTCATGATTAAATGATTTCTCAGCATTATTAATTTTTATTTATCTTTATTCATAAAATTTTGGTATTATGTTATGTGTTGAAATAGGATGAATAATAAAAACCATCAATATGAATGGAATGTGAGGATTGTTCTCATGAGAAACCAAATCAAATGGTAGTTGGAATCAAAACTATTAGGGAAATTCTCACATTAAAATCACAAGATATTAATTGTAACATTTAACATTCTAAGCATCCAAAAAAAATTAATGAAATACTAACCATATAATATTTTATGAAGAATTCTATAAATTCCTTCAATGAGTCTATTAATGAACTAATTTCTATAAAATGGATTAATGATTTAGAAAATTTATGTTATGATTTATATTTCATCTACCTTGAGATGGTTTTGTTATCTATGAATTATTTGGATGTTTTATTAATTCAAATAGTTAAATCATATCAATAATATTTGTTAATATGGAGAAATTAACCCCATAAAATTAGTTGATTTTACAAATTCATTTTTCAATATCAATTTTCCTTAAAATATTTACCATCAAAAGGTGTTAGAATTCCTAGAACTAATGAAAAAAAATAAGTAGAATACATTGGTATAAAAGAATAAAATTTTATGGAAAATAAATTTCTGCTTTTCATTTTACCATTTTTCTTGAAATAAACTTTTATCAAAATCATCATTGGATTAAAAACGACATTTATAAAAGGAGTTATCTATACTGAACATTATTATCTATGAATAAAGCATTCAATTTTCTATCAAGGTTGATGTGTGGACTAGAGACTCCAAATATTTTTATGGTATTTGTAAATTGAGTATAGTAATAAAATTTTATGGAAATTCAAATTAAAAAACAAATATTGGAAATAAAATTATTACCACTTAATAAAATATGTGTAATGTAGTGTGGGTGAAATTTTGATAAATGAAAAAGTAAAATCATAAAGTGTTAAAATTGTTTATATAAAGAAAATTAATATCATATAGTCAATAAGAAACCTACAATTAATCTAATGAATGGTTAACCAGATACACCACCCACACAGAGGTTCATCAATTACAATGATTATTGGAATTAAGAAAATGAATTCTTGAATTCGAAATTTAATGGTGTTAGTTAGCATCATATACCATATAAAATAATATATTAAATGAAAATCCTTGTGATCTTAACCTCCATAGATGGTCATGAAAATGATGTGGTGAAACATACACTTTTCTTTTACTATGAAAACAAATAAAATATTATTTAATTAATTATCTACATAATCTATTATATTTTATTAATTATCATTAACCATCACATACCCAATTCATAAATAATATGATAAATTATTTGTGAAAAATCGTAATTATTTTATGATCTCATCTCTTGTTAATATCTTGTACATAATATAATTTTTTTGGAAATGTTCTACCTACAAAACTTTTTATTTTTACACTTTTTGACTTTGATGTGATTTTGGTGATGAAGTTTTTATCTCTATATATATCTAATATAATTTTTCAATAAAGGGATGCCACATTACACATTTGGAATAAAACTATGATCATATACCAATGAATGGGTGAATATTAATATCTAATGGAAATTGAAATAAATTATATTGGGCTTAATACATATTCCTATGGTATATTTATCTCAAATGGATGGGGGAGAATCTTAACATTAAAAATATTTCAACAATTGACAATGTTTAATAAATTATTTCTTTTACAGCTTCCAAGTATTTACCCATGTTATAGAGCTATGTTTTCTATAGGACTCATTCATAGTGTTATACCCATCTCATAGACTCCATATAGAATATCACTAATTTAATTTAATAAATTGAATATAAAAATATATGAAAATATAGAAACAATATTCATATACCAAACTATATAACCATGAGGTGAAGATATTCAACCTTTTATGATCGAATATGGACTAATATTTTTTTCAACATTTAATATTAGAGGAAAATTAGTTCAATATCAAAAATAAGGAACATCCTTGGAGTATTCTTGAATTAGTTGATCAATTTCATTCAACTATATACTTTTTAATGATTTATCATCGAGTTAGATGTCATAAAACAAGATTCAAATGTGGGAATATAACAAATATATATTCTATATGTGGTATGACCACTATAATTTTATAATGATTACATTCACAATTAATAATGATGAAATATTATTAATTGATCTATTTAATTGTGTTTTTTGATACTACCATGATCATTTTATAGTATTATTTATATTTCATATTCTAATATACTCAATGATCATGGAAGATCCAGAAATAATTTGAGTATGTAATTTACTACCAGGATTAAGGAAATAAAAAATACATAATTTAAAAAGTTTGTACTTTTTCTATATAATGTATCATTATTCAATCCCATAATTAATAGTGATGTTATATTTGTGGATACATCAATATTAATAAAAGATAAGAATTACCACATACCAAACATATTTACTAATATCCATAGATTTCATGTATTTTTTATAAACTATAAGTGATTTTTTTAACTGTCATGGGTATCAAATATATAAATAAATTTGACTTAAAAGGGCTTCATGGACATTTGGATTAATTAATGTGAATTCAATTTAAAATAAATAAAGAGATGGTTATTCAATTTACCTATCCCTATAAAACAATGCAGTGGAGAATAATTATAATCATTAATGATGTGGAAATAATGTGTCTAGTTTTTTGTCATTTAGAAAAAATGGTGGTAGTGTATACCACTAACAAATTGATTTATCATGATAAAATTACACAAATCATTATGTAGATTAGGTTGCAATATGTTTTCATTAAAAAATTGTGGAAATTTATTTCGGGTTATTGATGTGATTTATATATTAATCATAAAATATAGATTTATAAAGTCATAATGAAATATATGAATATACACAAAATGAGATGGTTAGTGGTGATTAAAGATTTATAAATTCAAAAAATATCCCCTGGAAACAAAAACAATGTGGTTTCTTCTCTGTGTTGGGAGGATCATGTTTTCATCTCAATAATGATGATTGAAATGGGTATAATACTTACAAATTTATATATTAACGCACATAAAATCATATCAAAACAGGATTAATCTCGTCATTTTCATATTACTATTCAATATTCCATCCATGTAATGATTAAAATGTTATTCAAGGATTATTTGGAGCAACAAATGATGTTATAGAATGTTCTAGTGTTCAACAATTATAGTAATTAAGTGATCATATTCATCAACAATCTATATTTCTAGTCAATAAAATAATTGTGTAAATTGAGTTTTGATAAATAAAAAATGCCATCATTAATTATCTATCATAAGAGTAAAAATATGTATATTTATTTCAAAAATTATTTCATGTGTGTCAATAAGAAAAGTGCTATTAATGATATTTTATCTAAATTCGACATATATTTTTATGTTATTGATGAATGTCATAAGCCTTTGTGGATGATTCAAGTATTCATTATTCCAGTGTCCACATTTGAAAACTTCTCCAATTTACTAATAGGACACCCCAAGAGATCAAAATTATATTATTTTAATAATTTATATCAAACATTATTATGAAGTTATTGTATTATATTTCCTTCAGATATTATTTTTGTATTTACATAGTTTATATAATATAATGTATATAAGATGTTAGGTTTTATATACTACTAGTATCAATCATATCAGATCATGATGTAATGATTACCTAAATGACCTAGATAAATATTCTATAATAGAGGAATATGGATTTGATCACAATCACTTCCAATTATCCTTAGGCACATAATCATTTTAATCTAAAAAATAAAACCCAATATGAAATGTTGGGACCTTTCTCAAAAAAATTGAAACCATTTTCTTCTCATAACCTTATACTTTTATTATTTTCTTTAAAAAATATCATTCACCCAATATTTATGAGGGATCATTATTAAGAATTCTATTAATATAATTATAGAGATCCATGATATTTGGATGAAGTCATATATTCAACATTACTGGTACATGGGATAGATATGGAAATTGAAGACAATTTACATCCATTCGATTATAAATTATTGCATATGAGATTTGATGTAACATTTATTTCGATAATCATTGATGGTATATATAGTATTTATTTTTATATAACGTATTGTTATGTATATCTCTAGGAAAGAAGTTCATTTGACTTGGATGGGGAATTTTATCACCATATACATTTGTCTCATTTAGATCAAAGATCACGTTATGATAGAATCATATATCATAAAACATCTATTATACCACTCCCATAATGGTGTATTGTTACATTTATCTCATTTCATGAATTACATACCTGATAATTCACATGAAATAAAATAAAAATTTTACCACTGCATAATTACGTGTCATTTGATTAGTAACTAGTAGAAATCGATAATCTGAGAGATAAAGGTCATAAAAAAATACATGTCACACGATTAATGTCCACTATCATTATTATATATTTGATAAAGATATGTGTGAAAAAAATGAGGTAATGTTAAAAGGGTATCATCATTTTTTTACTTTAATGCAATATAGATGGTAAAATTATTATAATGGGGATGAATAAAACACACTAAAATTTTACATTAAATTTATCTTTAATAATTTATATATGTTTGATATTATTTGATTTACAAGACAGCTAACATATGTGAATAATTAATTATTGAAAAAAGAAAATGAATGGAATTAAGAGTTAATTAGTTGAAATTGATATAACAAATTTAATTAAAATATATAATGAAATTAATAATATTTTTTAGAAATGATAATAAATGTTACTCATGTTATATATGAAAAAATAGAAATCTATTAATTATAATTATATTAATTAAATACATATTTAATTTAAAATATAATTAATTTTTTTTTGAATACTAAAATTTAATAAAATAATTTTTAAAAAATTATAAAAAATAAAAATCATTCATACATTGATTATCAAATTTTTCTAATTTGAGATAAACCATTTAAAATTAAATATGGTGAAAAATTTAGTAAAATAATTTATATGTGTGTTCATGTTATTTTGTTAGAAAATTAAATTAATACTTAATGAAGAAACATTTAAATCATATTTTTATATAATATATCCAATAAAAATGATATAATTCATCTAATGTTTTAAAAAATAATTTAATAATAATAAAATCACTTTTATTCTTAAAGATTTTTTTTAAATGCGTTATACTAATTTTTTGTTTGGATATTGAAATAATGTCTTGAAACTTATAGAAATCTAATCATGAAAAATGAATTCCATATTTTGAATATTTATTATAAATATTTTCATATACCTTCAACTAACACTTTATAAATAATATATAATTACCATAGAAAACAAATTTCTCCTAAGTGAGGGTTAAAAGGGATAATGACAGGCTTATACTAAGAGAAAATTATTCATTTTCTATAAAACAGGTATAAGCCATATTTTTAGTAGAATTAGAATATAAAAAATATTTTTACATTTTTACATTTTTTTCAACATTACCATAAAAAACAATTCTATTCAATTTTAAGATATATTATATTAAAAATGGGTCAACTCTCATCACTTCTAAGACAGTATATCCACTACATACCTCTAATAAAAACATAATTAAATAAGCTCAACCAAAATACTCCAAAATACCGAAAGAAAACCTAATACCTAACTTATATGTTATATAACTCTGGAAATATTTTCTTTATAAGGATTAATGTGTAATCCAATGGAAGATACTCAAAGAAGAAGTAATCATCTTGACCATGTTCTTCCTAGACCTCCAGAACTGTATATATAAATTAAATTATATAATGAAATATTTTTCTATGAAATACTAGAATTTAATTATCTTATATATATATAAATTTTATATCTATTTTACTTCTTATTGAAAAATAATTGTTATTACTGTGTTCATACAGACTACGGTTTCAAGGAAGATACATGATTAAATTTTCATCATCGCCTCACATGGATAGTAATATTGATGGATTTAATGAATATATACTATATTTATTAACTTATTTCTATTTTATAGTTGGTGGAATTCTCGTTTTTAATGTCGGTATAGAATTTTGACTATGACCACATATGAAATCAGAGAAACCTCCCATTGATTTTATTTCTAGTATAATTATAGTGGATAATGCAGGTGTTAATGCTTTGTGGTGAAAAACATTTATAGTGCAGGTATTGAAGAATACAGGGGTGAAGATCTATGTACATTATTATGTTTTATTTCTTATTATTATGGGTGATTGGGAAAGATAAATCAATTAATGCAATATGGAATTTGTTCCATAATTTTTTGGGGTATCCTATAGAGTGGTTCAACCCTTGGAGGGGGTGTGTTATATATTTTCTAGCCTATCTGTGTGTAGGGATATTTCATTACAATTCAGCTCATTGATAATAATGAAATTATTTTTATTTCATATATATATATATATTATTTAATTTCATTGAATGATAAAATATCATATGTGTTTACGTATAGACTAATACCTCCATGAAGTGATGTAATTCATTTTTAATCCCTAAATTACATGGTTTTTTTGATATATATCTATATATATAATTAATATTATAGTTTTAGCACTATTTAAATTTCATTGATGATGAAACTATTTTCAGGTTGAAAGTACAAGAATTGTGAAACTGAAACATGAGTCAAAAATGAAACTACTAACACCAATAGTAACTATTTTAGTGGGTGATTATAAATTCAGTATTAATAATATGTGTATTGATAATAACAAATATTTATTTTTATGTTTAGAAGACATATAAGGAATCAAAAATATTATCTTTAGTATACTCAGTATGAAAATAACATTAAAGGACCATCTGGTTGCTGATGATGAGGTCACACACATGTTTCGAAATGTGTGGGAAATGTTGACATTCCACTAGGAATGGGTTTTCATTATGAAGAAAACAAATCATTAAATTCATGATTCAGTGGTTGACACCATGTTATAGGACCTTATGAACAATAAATTATTGATTCATTAAATCCTAGTATTTTGACCCCATATTTATGTTTAATGATTCATTTCACACCAATGGTGACATTGGTCTGGATCAATTTCTTGACAAAATCCTAGTGGTAAAGGAGAAATCAGTTTGAAAATCTGATTCCATGCATTTGGAATTGCATGCCAAAACACTAGTATTCAATCTATATATAGATTCAAACCCCATTTTGTGGAATATCTCAGGAAGAAAAACTGATGATATACTACATGTAATTGTTGTTCTTTTTTTCATCATGAAAATAAATCAAACCAAGGATGTTCCATGATAATTGATTTATGTGACATACTGATTTTGCACCAAAACAATTACATGTTCTATAGTGGGGTGGCCATAAAAATTATTCCAATGTATTTTTTAGAGTACCCAAAGAGCCTTCCTAGGTGAAAAATTGATCTGTGTCAATTACCAAATACTTTCACTCAACAATGCCTCTTAATTCTATGCCTTCCCATTAGTCTAGAGCCCCCTTCTTATGCAACTATTTTGAGAAAACCTACCTAATTGTAAAAAATAACCTCTAGTACCATACAAGATGTCCCCTTACCTCCGGTGCTTCTCTACCTATATCTTATATGAATATGTACCACAACCCATATCATTTCAAATCATAGGTACCGTCACATTCACCTCGTGATTTCCAACTCCCCTACTATAGTTCCAATGCCTCTCTCAACCAAGCGTCACATGAGTGGTGGTTACAAAAGACCAATGAGTTAAGGATTAATTGTAACGCCCCGACCCCAGCTACCCAGAGTCGGTGCATTACTTCGTAACATTGGCATGATCACAAAAGATCAAGTCTCTAAAAAACGATTAGTTTAGTAGCCTTGGAAACACTAGATACATTCATAAGTCATTCATTACATCAAAAAGTAAACAAACTACAATAACATGGTCTTCATAGTCCACACTCATATCCTCACTGACTATTCTTGAAAGTCAGTCATAATACACTTCTTCACATCCTGGAAAATATTAAAACATTGAAAGGGGTGAGCTCAGATGCTCAGTAAGGATAACAATATTGCGGAAGCTTTTATAAGAAAACATAAGCATTTAAGGCAATGTATAACTAAAACAAAAGCCTTATTGAACTTGAACTTCAGCATAATATGGAAAAAGTAAAATAAAATAATTCCATTACTTACTCACATGGATATTCTACTAGACGAATAATCGATTGAAATATCAATAACCACTTTCATAATGAGGGAATGTATAATGCCAGACGTTCGGAAACATTTTGTCACCGCCTCACCCAAGACGTCTAAAATGATTAAGGCCTCGGCCAAAACCATAAATCAAATTGGGAAAGGGCCTCCAGCCAATTCCACATCTAGTTGTCTCATGAGACCTACCGATGCATCAAGGGGCTATAGCGGGCTCCACCCATCACATATTAAGTCCAATACATTCCTCATATGAATAGGTTTAAAAATAACATAAATATTCGTATTAAAACTAGCATACGAAATGTCAACAATTTCTACATAAACTATGGATGGTATAAAATAACACATCCACAGTCAAATATTTCACAAAATTTTCAGTGGAAGTTTCGTATCATAAATCAATTTCAATTAAACATAAAACCCATCAAAGAATGTTGACATGGATGAAATCAAAGCTATTTGAGAGAAATATATCTCCTTTATGAAATCATTTAAAAGTCCCATAATTATAAAATAATACATTTACTTTGAAAATATTCTTATAAGCTTGTTAGGGAAGCTTCAACGAAGTTATAATGGCGGAAAATAGCTGCACCCGCCGTATAAGTAAAAAAACATTCTTACCTTAAATTTGTCAAAAAGGTCAAAAAGTACATTGTTTGGAAAACGACGGTAAGATTACTTTCAAAAATGTATAAGGGTATAAATGACTTTAACCCATTTTCCATTTAATAGTAAAATTTTTTTGAAATACATTTTTAAGAAACATGGATGTGGATGATAACGAGGTCCCAGTAGATAATTATGTATAAACAACCTTGGATAATGAAGAGGTTGTGAAGTAAACCCTTACCTTGTACTTTTCCTTGGTTGGGGTAGGTTAACCTCCTATATAATGGTGAAATAATTGTTATTAAATTATACAAGAATCATATACATTCATATGATATCATATATGATCTTTTAACATTGCTTTGTTAACAATATCTTAGATTTATCGTTGTTTCGGGTGTTAACTTACTCGTTTTCTTTTATATGTTTTGTTACGTAAGTCTTGTTTTTCATGGATAGGTTGTATCTTATTCATATCCAGAATGATATCATGTCCTTAAACATTATTTTTAAATCATCAAATGATAATTATACTTGAATGGATACGACGGAGAATGAATCTCATCGCGTTCGTGGAGACGGTAGTCCGTACGTACGCACGAGCGACAATATCATTATTTTGATATTAAAATAATATATAATTGGATAGTATATAACATATACAGAATCATTATCATTTTATATTTATTATTTACATGAATTACATATCATTATTATACCCATCTAAATAATAATATATTGAATAACAATTACACCACGACGTAGAGACGGTAAGCCGTACGTATGCACGTATGGTGACATGTCATTCAAATGATGGGTAGAATACTGAATATGGTTGTTCCATATTTATAATAACATCACAGTATATATAAGATACTGGAGTTATAATTTTAGAATTGAAATAATAAACAAAGAGGGAGTGGAAGAAGAAAGAAACTTGAAAGAGGGTGATGAAAATGTTACCTCTTCTTCGGGTTCTTCCTTTTGATTTGATCAAAAGGACTCTTTAGGATGGCTTTCCGACTAAAGTAAACCTTATAGGATGAAGGGAGATAAGTTGGGAGAGTATTTGGGTAGAGGATGGCCGAACCAAAAGGCATGGAAGTGTGAATAAGGTGGTATAGGTGGGGGCCTTTTATAAGAGGAGAGGAGGGGCTCTTTTGGAAAGATTGAAATGTTACATTATTATACAATTCTTTTCGGATTCTAAAGGTCCCACACTTATATAATTCATGGCTAAGGTGATAAGGGTTCGAAATCACTTCATCCAATAGGCTTTGGACAAGTGTAAGCCTTGGATTTTGCATTATCTTCTCATTTTATTTAAATCGTTAAATAATGAGGTCATCGCTGCATCATAATGATGTCATAAATAATTTAATTTATTTAATGTATAAAAATTATAAAAAAAATACTATGATATAGGAATTCTTTTTAGATTTCTAATGAATATTTATAGTCAAAATTTGGATCTGTGTAACCCCACTTAAAAACTGTTTTAGTAAAACAACTCATGTTTGTGTCAATTTAATTTTAACATTAAATAAATATATATTAATGTCATTTTCCAACTAAAGTGCCTCCATGGGGTCCCCAAGTTGACCCATGGGTTTTATTGGTCGGCCATGACTCATCCAATAGGAGTAGGACAAGTTTCAAGCTCATCTCATATTATTAAAACATTATTTTTACCGTAAACTACACTAATTACCTCTCATCGCGATTAAGAACTTAAAAGTTACTATTCATCAAAAAATTATTTTAATCTAATTGAACCACATTTTACTTCTTAATGAAAACAATGTATGTCGGATTTTTGAAAATCAAATCACAGAAGTGTCAATATTTCATTTTAACGAAAAATCAGTTTTTAACAACCACTTAGTGGTTTCACTATTCATCAAAAATTGAAGTTTTTCAGAATAAGGCCAAAATTTTACCCTAAGCTATAATTGATATTACGAATTAAAAAATGTTGTCTATTTTACAAAATTCCAAACATATAAGTTGTATTAATTAATTTTATAATTAATTCCCGTTGTTACAACAAATATCGTGTTTTTAAGAAACAATTTATATCAAAAGATTGGCAATTGATTATGTCCAATTTCAATATTAAATTAATTCTAATGACCACCATTGGATAAAATGGTAAAAATATATTCTAATTATACTTTAAAACCACTAAATATTATAATTTATCACTATAAATTATTTTGATTAAAAAAGTAGTTTTTAAGTATTTTTCACTATTCATAAAATCTTAGAAGTTCTCAGAAAAATACCAAAAATTCAACATAGGCTAATTTCAATATTCCGAATCCAAAAATGAAGACCATTTTTATAAATAAAATTTATAAAATTTCAAAAAGTAGGTATTAATATTCACAACGACTAGTTTAATTAGTTGTGGTGTGTGTTAGAGCTCGAGGTTGCATATAACACACGCTATTGCATTATTCCAAGGGAGACGTACAGTGGAAGCTTGGGGTGTTACATTCTCCTCTCCTTCAAATAATTGAGTCCTCGCAATTTCTAGGGTATTACTGCATAAAAAGACTCGGGTGGTTTTTCATCATAAATTCCTCAGGTTCCCACGTTGCCTCTTCACTTTTATGATTTCTCCACAAAACCATCACCAGACGAGTCGTCCGGTTTCTCAACACCTGCTCCCTCACATCAAGAATCCTGACGGGATCTTCACAATAGGAAAGATCGGGTTCCAGTTCTAATTCCTCATAGGTGAGTACATGCGTTGGGTCAGGCATGTATTTCCTCAACAGAGATACGTGGAACACATCGTGAACTTTGGAGAGACTTGGCGGCATTGCCAATCGGTAAGCTACAACCCCAATTCGTTCTAGAATTTCGAAAGGTCCGATGCACCTGGGACTCAATTTACCTTTCGTACCAAAACGTATGACTCCCTTCCATGGAGATACCTTCATGAAAACATGATCACCGACTTGAAATTCCAAATCCTTCCTTCGATTATCGGCATAGCTCTTCTGCCTACTTTGAGCTGCATTGATGTGATTTTGGATTAATTTCACCTTTTCCACCGTTTCCTCCACCAGTTCTGGGCCTACGAGTTTTCTTTCACCAACGTCATCCCAACAGGTTGGTGTACGACATCTCTTTCCGTATAACGCTTCATATGGTGCCATCTGAATACTCGAATGGAAGCTATTGTTATAGGAAAATTCTACCAGTGGTAAATATTGATCCCGCATACCCTGAAAGTCAAGAGAGCATGATCTCAACATGTCTTCTAAGGTTTGAATAGTCTGTTCTGATTTTCCATCTGTTTGAGGGTGATAGGCAGTGCTCAAACGAAGTTCAGTATCCAAGGCCTTTTGAAGACATTTCCAGAATCTTGAAGTAAAACGAGGATCACGATCAGAAACAATCGATAGGGGATCTCCATGAAGTCTTAAAACTTCATTAATATATATTCTTGCTAGACGTTCAAGTTATAGATCCTCCCGTATAGCCAGAAAATGTGCTGACTTAGTAAGTCGATCAACAATGACCCATATTGCATCATTCCTTCTAGGAGTCTTTGGTAGTCCCATGAAAAAGTCCATCGTAATATTATCCCATTTCCACTCAGGTATGGGAAGAGGTTTCAGTACTCCACCAGGATGTTGCCTTCCAGCTTTCACTTGTTGACAAACCATACACCTCGACACAAAATCAGCAATCTCCCTCTTCATATTGTCCCACCAAAAACGTTCCTTCAAATCTCTATACATTTTGGTGCTCCTAGGGTGTATAGAGAAGTTGGAACTATGAGCATCATCCAGTAATTCCCTTTTTAGATCAGGTATATCGGGAACACAAAGTCTCTTCCCGAATTTCAAAATTCCATCCTTATACACAAAGTCCCTCAATCTTCCATCATTCACACCTTTAATATTCTTCTGAAATTCTTCATCATTGGTCTGAGAACTCTTAATCCTTTCTAGTAATGATGGTTTGGCAACCATTTGAAAAAGCATTGATGTTTCACCTTCCCTAGTTATTCCCATGTCCATCTTCGCTATATCCAAGAAAATTGGATCCCTTTCAATTCTCATCACATTTAAAACTCCATGGTCTTTTCTACTCAAAGCATCTTCCACCTTGTTTTCCTTCCCCGGGTGGTAATGTATCGTGCAATCATAATCCTTGAGTAGTTCCAGCCATCGCCTTTGCCTAATGTTGAGTTCTTTTTGTGTGAAAATATACTTCAAACTCTTGTGATCAGTATAAATCTCACATTTTCACCATAGAGGTAATGTCTCCATACCTTTAAAGCAAAGATCACAGCTTCTAACTCAAGATCATGAGTAGGATAGTTTTTCTCATGAATTTTTAGCTGTCGTGATGCATAGGCAATGACCTTATCATTCTGCATAAGGACACAACCAAGTCCTTTCTTCAATGCATCACTATAAATAACAAACCCATCAATCCCCGATGGTAGAGTCAATACAGGGGCATTGACTAATCTTCTCTTTAGTTCTTCAAAACATTCTTCACACTCTTTTTTCCAGACAAATTTAATCCCTTTACGTGTGAGCTTTGTCAATGGGTTAGCCAATCCGGCAAAATTCTGGACGAAACGTCGATAATAACATGCTAAACCAATAAAACTGCATACCTCAGTTATACTTGTCAATGCTGGCCATTCTTGGATTGCCTTGGTTTTAGAAGGATCAACGGAAATTCCATCCTTAGAGACAATATGGCCAAGAAAAGAAATCTCATGAATCCAGAATTCACACTTGCTAAATTTCCCATATAATTCATGTCTTCTAAGAGTCATCAGGATAATGCGTAAGTGATTTTCATGATCTTCGTGGCTTTTAGAGTATACCAAGATATCATCAATAAATACCACTACAAAGTCATCAAGATATTCCTTGAAAACTCTATTCATTAGATCCATGAAAACAGAGGGTGCATTAGTCAATCCAAAAGGCATTACTGTAAACACATAATGCCTGTACCTTGTTCGAAATGCTGTCTTTGGAACGTCTTCCTTCTTCACACACAACTGATGGTATCCAGACCGAAGGTCAATCTTTGAAAAGTATTGAGCTCCATGAAGTTGGTCAAACAAATCATCAATGCGAGGTAGGGGATACTTATTCTTTATTGTTATAGCATTGATCTCCCTATAATCAATGCACAACCTCATAGATCCATCTTTCTTCTTAACAAAAAGAACAGGGCTCCCCAAGGAGAAACACTAGGGCGAATAAATCCCTTATTACTCAATTCCTCTAGTTGTTTCTTTAGTTCATCTAATTCCACAGTGGCCATTCTATAAGGGGTCTTTGATATGGGCCTTGATCCAGGAATTAAATCAATGGAAAACTCAACTTCTCGTTCTGGAGGATGTCCAGGTAAATCTTCCGGAAACACATCAACATATTCTCTCGCAATAGGTACATCCTCTATTTGAATATTCCTTTACTCATCCTCAGTAATTTCCTTCTCTTCCTCCTTAATAATTGAATTTAGTTGAGCTACTGGGGGTGGATCTTGATAAGAATTATGTGGCAATGATTCTGCTCTAAAGATAAGGTGTTCCTTATCATCATCATCAAGAATCGTATCCTCTTTCCTCTTACAATAAATTTTTGCATCATGGTCCGAAAGCCAATCCATACCGAGGATTATATCAAATTCAATCACGGGTATGACGATGAGATCAGCAGGTAAAGAACATTTAGGTGCTCTAATGGGAACTAATCGACAAAACTTTGTTGCAACAATACTTCCCTTAGGGGTTTTGACCGACAACTCCCTTGTTAAATCAAATAGGAAATATCTAATTTTCTTAGCAAACTGGGAAGATATGAAACAATGCGATGATCCAGAATCAAATAATGCATTTGCTAAACTTGAGGAAACCATTAAATTACCTGCCACCATGTCTTTCGGAGCATCCACCTCAGCAGTAGTGATAGCATAAGCCTGGCCTTGATCCCTTGGCCTCTTCTGAGGTAAGTTCCCCTGACGCTTAGGACATTCATTTGCATAATGTCCGTTCTCTCTACAATTATAATATTCCACGTTGACAGCCGCTTTCATTCCCTTGCATTCATGAGCTTGGTGGCCTTTTTCACCACACTTGTAACATACTCCTTTTCATTTTAGACAGGCACCAGGGTGCTTCCTACCACAATTATCACAGGGTGGAAATTCATTTCTACCCTTCTTCCCTGTTTCCTTATTTCCTTTCCCAGAGTTTTCAGTGGATCTCTTCTTATCTTGATTTGATTTAAAGTCATAAGACTTAGAGAATTCCTTTTCCGTCTTGATAGCCCACGAGACAATACCTTCATATGAAGAGAATGTTTGTGATACTAATGCTCGACGGAGAAATGGTTTCAACCCATCAAAGAAATGATCAGCCTTACTTCTTGGGTTACGTATGTAATATGCAGCATACCTTGCTAACCTTTTAAAGTTAGCATCATACTTTGCTACATTCTCATCCTCCTTCTTCCTTAGACTCAGAAATTTCCTTTCCATATCCGCTCGATGGTCTCGAGGAATGTATTTTTCTAAGAACAGCTCTTTGAACTCCCGCCATTCCATGTTTGTTAATTCATCATCTTCCTTTGTGTTTTGAATTAGTGACCACCATTGATCGGCATCTCCAGTGAGGCGGTAAACTGCCATGACAACATTCTCCATTTCACTACTCCCCAAGGCATGGAATATTTTCTCTAAGGAATTTATCCATTGCTTAGCTACTATAGGATTTGTACTCCCATTGAAGGTTGGCGGTTGTTGCCTCATGAAACGGTCTAGCATTGATCCTCCACGTTGCGAATCAGGGTGATCCATACGAGTAAGGTTGTTATTCATAACCTGCGTGAGTTGTCCCAGTACGGTGAGAAGCTGATCAGCACCAGTTGTATCACTAGCTCCACCATAATTATCCTGAGCAGGAGGGAAATCCCTACACGGAGTGCATGCATTGATACGGTTTCCATTCCTTCCACTAGGAACCATTTCTAAATAATGGCATAAACTAGATTAGTTCATGAATCAAAATACATAATTCTATACTTGTAAAACACTTAACATAAATTAAACTAATTATGGATATAATCCATAATTATAAAAATGTTTTCTTTGAGGAAGTATATACTCGTAACCCTTCATAGTGTTTTGTAAAGTAAATGGGAATTATCCAAAGCATATCCCCCAGGAGTGTCGTAACCATGAGTGCAGCAAGGCCCGTTGTCGTGCACCAGTTCCTGTTCGAGTCTAGCTCAAAGCGGTGTTTTCGGGTTTTACCCCTAGGTACATCTGTGCCAGAGCCGCCTCTACCTGCTCGTATCCAGACATGGATGTATTTCTCGGAAAACTCACAACATCACTACAAAACCAAAATTCTAGGATGTTCTTCTATACTAATCCTCAAAGTCTATCTTCGGGATATGTGCTCTAATCAGAGTTTATCTAAATCTAGCTTCCATGGTTAGTACTAAACTGCCTCTGATACCAACTATAACACCCCGACCCCAGCTACCCAGAGTCGGTGCATTACTTCGTAGCATTAGTATGATCACAAAAGATCAAGCCTCGAAAGACCGATTAGTTTAGTAGCCTTGGAAACACTAGATACATTCATAAGTCATTCATTACATCAAAAAGTAAACAAACTACAATAACATGGTCTTCATAGTCCACACTCATATCCTCACTGACTATTCTTGCAAGTCAGTCATAATACACTTCTTCACATCCTGGAAAATATTAAAACATTGAAAGGGGTGAGCTCAGATGCTCAGTAAGGATAACAATATTTCGGAAGCTTTTATAAGAAAACATAATCATTTAAGGAAATGTATAACTAAAACAAAATCCTTATTGAACTTGAACTTCAGCATAATATGGAAAAAGTAAAATAAAATAATGCCATTACTTAATCACATGGATATTCTACTAGACGAATAATCACATGAAATATCAATAACCACTTTCATAATGAGTTAATGTATAATTCCAGACGTTCTGAAACATTTTGTCAAGGCCTTGGCCAAGACGTCTAAAATGATTAAGGCCTCGGCCAAAACCATAAATCAAATTGGGAAAGGGCCTCCGGCCAATTCCACGTCTAGTTGTCTCATGAGACCCACCGATGCATCGAGGAGCTATAGCGGGCTCCACCCGTCACATATTAAGTCCAATACATTCCTCATAAGAATAGGTTTAAACATAACATAAATATTCGTATTAAAACTAGCATACGAAATGTCAACAATTTCTCCATAAACTATGGATGGTATAAAATAACACATCCACAGTCAAATATTTCACAAAATGTTCAATGGAAGTTTTGTATCATAAATCAATTTCAATTAAACTTAAAACCCATCCAAGGATGTTGACATGGATGAAATCAAAGCTATTTGAGAGAAATATCTCTCCTTTTTGAAATAATTTAAAAGTCCCATAATTATAAAATAATACATTTACTTTGAAAATATTCTTATAAGCTTGTTAGGGAAGCTTCGACGAAGTTATAATGGCGGAAAATAGCCGCACCCGCCGTATAAGTAAAAAAAACATTCTTACCTTAAATTTGTCAAAAAGGTCAAAAAGTACATTGTTTGGAAAATGACGGTAAGATTCCTTTAAAAAACTTATAAGGGTATAAATGACTTTAACCCATTTACCATTTAATAGTAAAAATGTTTTGAAATACATTTTTAAGAAACATGGATGTGGATGATAACGAGGTCCCAGTAGATAATTATGTATAAACAACCTTGGATAATGAAGAGGTTGTGAAGTAAACCCTTACCTTGTACTTTTACTTGGTTGGGGTAGGTTAACCTCCTGTATAATTGTGAAATAATTGTGATTAAATTATACAAGAATCATATACATTCATATGATATCATATATGATCTTTTCACATTGCTTTGTTAACAATATCTTAGATTTATCGTTGTTTCGGGTGTTAACTTACTCGTTTTCTTTTATATGTTTTGTTACGTAAGTCGTGTTTTTCATGGATAGGTTGTATCTTATTAATATCCAGAATAATATCATGTCCTTAAACATTATTTTTAAATCATCAAATGATAATTATACTTGAATGGATACGACGGAGAATGAATCTCATCGCGTTCGTGGAGACGGTAGTCCGTACGTACGCACGAGCGACAATATCATTATTTTGATATTAAAATAATATATAATTGGATATTATATCATATATACAGAATCATTATCATGTTATATTTATTATTTACATGAATGACATATCATTATTATAAACATCTAAATAATAATATATTGAATAACAATTACACCACGACGTGGAGACGGTAAGCCGTACTTACGCACGTATGGTGACATGTCATTCAAATGATGGCTAGAATACTGAATATGGTTGTTCCATATTTATAATAACATCACAGTATATAGAAGATACTGGAGTTATAATTTTAGAATTGAAATAATAAACAAAGAGGGAGTGGAAGAAGAAAGAAACTTGAAAGAGGGTGATGAAAATGTTACCTCTTCTTCGGGTTCTTCCTTTTGATTTGATCAAAAGGACTCTTTAGGATGGCTTTCCGACTAAAATAAAGCTTCTAGGATGAAGGGAGAGAAGTTGGGAGAGTATTTGGGCAGAGTTTGGCCGAACCAAAAGGCTTGGATGTGTGAATAAGGTGGTAGAGGTGGGGGCCTTTTATAAGAGGAGAGGAGGGGCTCTATTGGAAAGATTGAAATGTTACATTATTATAAAATGATTTTAGGATTATAAAGGTCCCACACTTATATAATTCGTGGATAAGGTGATAAAGGTTAGAAATCTCCTCATCCAATAGGCTTTGGACAGGTGTATGCATTGGATTTTGCATTATCTTCTCATTTTATTTAAATCGTTAAATAATGAGGTCATCGCTGCATCATAATGATGTCATAAATAATTTAATTTATTTAATTTATAAAAATTATAAAAAAAATACTATGATTTAGGAAATCTTTTTAGCTTTCTAATGAATATTTATAGTCAAACTTTGGATCTATGTAACCCCACTTAAAAACTGTTTTAGTAAAACAACTCATGTTTGTGTCAATTTAATTTTAACATTAAATAAATATATATTAATGTCATTTTCCAACTAAAGTGGCTCCATGGGGTCCCCAAGTTGACCCATGGGTTGTCTTGGTCGGCCATGACTCATCCAATAGGAGTAGGACAAGTGTCAAGCTCATCTCATATTATTAAAACATTATTTTTACCTTAAACTACACTAATTACCTCTAATCGCGATTAAGAACTTAAAAGTTACTATTCATCAAAAAATTATTTTAATCTCATTGAACCACATTTTACTTCTTAATGACAACCATGTATGTCGGATTTTTGAAAATCAAATCACAGAAGTGGCAATATTTCATTTTAACGAAAAATCAGTTTTTAACAACCACTTAGTGGTTTCACTATTCATCAAAAATTGAAGTTTTTCAGATTAAGGCCAAAATTTCACCCTAAGCTATAATTGATATTCCGAATTCAAAAATGATTTATATTTTAAAAAATTCCAAACATATAAGTTGTGTTAATTAATTTTATAATTAATTCCCGCTGTTACAACAAATAGCGTGTTTTTAAGAAACAATTTATATCAAAAGATTGGCAATTATTTATGTCTAATTTCAATGTTAAATTAATTCTAATGACCACCATTGGATAAAATGGTAAAAATATATTCTAATTATACTTTAAAACCACTAAATATTATAATTTATCACTATAAATTAATTTGATTAAAAAAGTTGTTTTTAAGTATTTTTCACTATTCATAAAAATTTAGAAGTTCTCAGAAAAATACCAAAAATTCAACATAGGCTAATTTCAATATTCCAAATCCACAAATGAAGTCCATTTTGATAAATAAAATTTATAAAATTTCAAAAAGTAGGTATTACTATTCACAACGGCTAGTTTAATTAGTTGTGGTGTGTGTTAGAGCTCGAGGTTGCATACAACACACGCTATTGCATTATTCGAAGGGAAACGTACAGTGGAAGCTTGGGGTGTTACATTAATTTACCCACATCCAGGATTCATGATTTGTTTTACTTTCATATCTGAGTCCTATGTTGTTAAACTCCACAACAGCGTCTTCTACACATGGTATGAAACAATATTCTTTCCTCGTGTGATATCTGTGGGATTCCCCACATACGATCATCCTGTAATGACACATTCTCCTCTATGAAAAGATGATATTTCCATAATTTGTAGCATCAATGAGTAATCCCCAACCCATCCCTCAATAACACTACTTTTGGAATTGGTGAATCCATAACTCATTATGTTAAACTACAATGATTTTTCTTGGAATGCAACCTCAAACTATGAAAAAAAATACATGGTTTTCATTCCCATAATCTAATCAGGGTAAGTGGGATGCCTCCTAAATATTCAATCCCAATAAATGGTAAACGTTTGTGCTCCCTCTTTTTAGTGTGCTTCCCGGATCTACCTCCATAAAAAATCTTATCTATTAACCATGGATTGTCCTCTAAATAAATTTGATAAACCCATACCAGATCTTCCACCATTTGTTTTTGATCCAGCAATTCAGAATCCTCCACCACATAGGGTTCAATCCATCCATCCCAGATTTGCCTCCATAAGCATCTGATCTACCCATCCCAGATCCTCCTACATAAGATCTTAATCCATCCATCCCATATCCTCTTTTATTGTGATTTTTATCCATTCATTACTAACCTATCCAGTTGTGACATATTACATACATAAGATGCACGTTTATAATTTTCCTCATAGGTAATCATAGCCCACCACGTTGTAAACTATATAGGTCCCTGTCTTAGAGACACGCTTCCTCGATCCACCTTCATGGTGCATTCTAATCAACAATCATCATCACTACAAGATGTTAAACTAATTCCCCGATCCGTCCCAACCAGACATTTTGATTTATATCCACAGAATTAAAATTTGTGACCTATCCCAAATCACACAACTCTTTTAAAATATGGTATTACTAAGGTAAAAATACTTTAATGAATTATGGACCTATATTTAATTACCTCATGATAGACATGGGAGTCTTGGGTTCGATGCTTAGGATGATTTATTTTAGATTCACTCCAAATTGAAAGAAGACTATTAATTAATGAAAACAATGTTTAGAAAGGATGAGTGATGACCAAAATGGTACTCTACTAAACAAATGTTGATGCCCTATAATGATATAAGTACTGTAATTAACTGTTTTCCACAAAGATACGTAACCAGAAATGAGTTTCATGAACATAACTGAAACATATGCTGGTGACCCAAACAATGAAACAATACCCATGGAGGAATCCAAGGAAGGTGGAACACACATCCCATAATCTCATTTTGATAATGGAGAAGACATTAACATTAAAATATATGATATAATTCCACCTTTGAAGAGTTTTAATGTGGTGAAATAGAACTCTAACCAACATCAATGTGTAGATGATGTCCAGTGAAATAATCAGAAACAGAAATGGTCAATATGATGTGAAGAAAAAAACTGTAACAGTGGGGACTATTATCAGAAGATATATCATAGGATTATCCCTTCACCAAATTCAATCATCTAGTGGAATTTCACACCAAAAAATTATGGTCCCTACGTGGAACTCAATTATGAATTGGGGAAGTTAGAAATGGGAATCCATGGTAAATGACATTATAAGAACATATCTATCTATTTCACAGAATATTGGATTATTTTGGTAATTTGGAACTTATTTCTTAGTAAATCAATGAATGGTGGAATCCACCTACTACACATTATCAAAACAACATGAAATCAACAACTTAGTGTCATTAGGCACTGGTACTGGATAAATGTTGATGCAAAGATCCAACATGACAATGATTAAACTGTGAATTCCACCACATTTTATACTACCGGGACTTCTCACCGAATTTGTGTATCTAATTTAATCAAAAAGAGGGTGTTTTATTGCCTATTATAGTGGGAAAATATGGAGGGGTTCATTCCAACATTGGACATGGACTGCCAGGATCTGGAGTGAAGTGCGCATGTCAGTTTGAATCATCAAGAGGGGGAGGGGTGAATTAGTGATCCCTTTATTATTTTTAAAAATTAATTCATTTCAATTAAACCTATATTGTTGGTAAATGTCTCAATCTACACTTCTTGTGTCTCTCACCATTAACTAGAATGTTTTTGTAAATGTAAAGTCACTGAACAGAATGATTGAAAAATATTGATTCAATGGAATACTCCTTATGGTGTTGGTTATTCTCCACAACATAGATTCTCCACAATAATCAGGTGAAATATTACAATGGTCGATACAAAGTCTGACAATATCTCTCTTTATTTCCACAGGATGTTCATTATACTGCTTCCGACAGTGTTACCAGAGTCCCACTAGCCTACTCCAGTGTCTCAAAAAAGACGTCTTCTTCTTCTTGAATCACACAAGGTTCCTCTAGCTCTTGATTAACAAATGTAGTTTCCTTATTTCTTTTCTTTGATTTAATATAGATGATTTGATTATCCTTCCCAACAATATTTCTGAATCAAACATCCACGTGTATCTATTTAAAAATCTTCAATAGCCTTTGGTAAGGTCGGTTGGCCTTACTCAACAATCTGATCACCTTTCCTAATCATTCCTCAGTGTAACAATGCTCAGGAATTATTTCTTCTTCTGATGAATACCCAACCACACTACGATCTGTTCAAGTGGTGTACACAACTTCATCAGCTATATAGTATGAAATAATTATTTTTCATATTATCATCTTTGTCTCCCTTCATGAATAATAAAATACATGTCAAATCGGTTATATGATCTACTTTAACTCTTCCCAGTTTTAGTCTCAATCAAATTCACATCATGCTTGGATTGCATGGCAACCAAACTTCTTCTTTTTTTGTATTTCTAAAAAACATCTCTTATGTTCATGGGATTTCGCATGATTACATGCATGTATGATATGTTACTTGTCAACTCAAACACATACTATTCTTTTATCAAAATTTTAGGTTCAATGAGTGTGTCTCAGGAATTTACACATGTACTATTTAATTCCTTGTTTGTCAATATGCACATAGTTCCTTTTTTCCTTATCTATTCATTGATATGCCTGAATTCATTATCTATTACATTTCTTCTTTCACATCTGATTCATTATTTATGTGTGCATAAGAATAAATGTTATGATTTTATATTCAGTTTTGATTTTATGCAACCTAAATACACTATTTCATCCATGATTCTGGCACACACGTTGTCCTCTTATGTATTTATTAACGTAAACGAAATATCCATCTTCATAGCACACACAAAAACTTCAGTTTTCTTCAATGAAATCACACATTTTCATCATATATACAACACATGAATGGGTATTTATTGTTATTGAGTTTCTCTTCTTCTATATGGAAGGTGTATGTGTGCACATTCCTTCTTTATGTAATCTCCTTATTATCTTCATGAAAAAATTGGGGATCATGGGTTTTTTTTCCTCACAAATTGATTTCATGTGGATATTCTTCACAGAACAAGTGCTATTTTTGGTTTCTGTCTCACATAGTACAACAAGGGTGCGATTTCACTAGTTGTATACAAGTGGCATTACCCTTCAAAGCATATTAATTGTTCGATAACACCCTTTATGTTCTCATTGTATTCCTTCAAAAAGAGTATTTTTCTTCTATTCATTCATCACAAGGTTTCATTAATAGTGCATTAAACATTTTGAATGAATGCGGGTTCTCTGCTCCTTCACATAAGAAAAATAATTTGGTGTCCTCTATTTCCGAGAACACAAACACCCAAAGATATGTAAATGGAAGAAGGGTTCTTGGGGTAAGAGCTTCTCCTTTTATAGATGAGGATGATGGCCTAGATAAAAATTCAAATCATTCATTAGATGAAATGGGGTTCAAATCATTGACTGACTAAAAACTTCATCTTCAAATATTTACAAACACAAGATAAAAGATATTGTTTGAATCATGTGATATTTCTTTGGAATGTCGATGCCTTCATTGTTGTCTGATCACCACATGCATGAGTTTTTGAAAGCATGAAATTTATCTCCACAAACAACGAATTTCCAGTGCGGACTTATCAACATAATTTTCTATCAGATAATGTGAGTTCCTCATTTCATTTTCATGAATGAAAATGTAATTGCATGAATGACTATTGTGACCTCTAGACGATCATAATGCATGAGGTTGGATCAAAATAGGGGGTTTGAGTTATATCAAGGAGGCTCGGTCAGAGCTCTAGTGTAAAGTGGCATCTTGGTGACAAGAGGTTAAAGACAATGCAGTTATGGATCATCATACACTCAAATTTCAAACAGACGTGGAACATGATGGATGGATGACACAACACTGATGCTACGATGTGGGATGCAATGTCTGACTGGGATCTCACATGAGATCAGATTGACAGTGGGGATTACTTCTTATTTTTTAAAACTTTTCATTCATTGAAACATGCATGCGGGATGAGTTCAATTTAACTATAAAAATTCCTTGAATCATTTCTAGATTACTCCTCCTCCCTCCTCGGTACTTCCTCATACTATGTTTTCCTTGTGGGAGCTCTCTACACCCACCCTATACTCTTCCACCATGTCTCCCCACACACTGGATATATGTATTCTCGCCTATGTTCCCCATGAATATGAATGCATCCTGTCATGCATGGTTGGGTGTCTAGGGTAATGCTCAGCCCCCCACTCCTGTTGTGTGTGCCGCTTCCCTAGTTGGCAGGCTGTATTTATAGCATCCTGCCTTTTTATAACATAAACTTTCATTACAGTACACAAAACTGAGGATCTTTAAGGTTTACTGTCTTGGAAACCAGGAACATAATACATGAATACAACATAAAACATTCTTCTTAAACACTTTAAAGGATTCTCCTTAAGTTCATCCTAGGTTCATTACTGCATCTCATAACCTGGGGACATACATCAAAAGAAAGGATGAGCAGAAGGCCCTTTATGGGAAACAAGAGAAACATTTTACATGTGAACTTGAGATACTTCAATAAGGTCAAAAAAAGAACATTAAGTCATGAGAAAGAATTCATGAGGAATTTCATAATAAAAATAACATTTTTCATAACATGAAGATGTGGCTACATCATTTAAAATAGACAATCATGAACATATCACCAATGTCCATCCCCAAGGTGTCATCTGAAAATTACCATGGTTTTTCACCAAGGTATTGTGAAAATTGTAATCTATAGTGGTTACATCATTACCCAATGCATTGGAGCGCTATCAGGGTGCACCCTTAAATTTTCCTTTATTATTATGTGAGCCACATATATCATCATAAAACATTTCATAAATAACCCATATAGCTTAAAATAAATGGGTTTCATTTGATAATCATAACGTTTTAAAAACTGCTTTAAAGACATGATCTTAATGTCACTTTAAACCCACAAAAAGGGAAAGCAGGTCTCATGTATGCAAATCCCAGAATTTAAAATAGAAAATTTTGATATATATGTGAATACCCTTATATAAATAAGAGCTTTGAGTATTAACTTTATAACCGAATATAATTTTTGAGAAAAGAGAGGCATTTTGAGACGAAAATTCTGCAGCATAATGGCTATGTTTTGGGGTTTTAGAAGACATTGAATGAAGAGGGGACATGGGTCAGACATTCATAAATGACAAATTAAACATTAGAGGGATAGAATAAGAATGATATATTAACATGGTAATGAAATTTTAAAGACATACCATTTGAAATGAAAAACATGGAAGGAAGAAAAAAATTAGATTTCTCTTATGAAAATTCGGCAGCCTAACGACGTCACTTAAACTTCATCAAAATGATTTGAAAAGATAAAATATGGTCTCTCATCATGTGAAAATAAGAGTTCAGTATGATAGATATAGATATCATACCCCAATGTAAAAAAAAATAACTGGAATTACTTGACTTGAAAGTAGAATTTTGAAAAGAATGAGAAGGGTGAAAGAATCCCCTTAAAAATTCGGCAGCCTAACGGCGTCACTTAAACATTCTTAAAACGAATTGGTGAGAGAAAGATGGTGTATCTAATCATATGAACATGAAAAAGGAATTAATATGAATATATAAATCCATCCTCCATCATAATAACATGGAGTATAAAAGAAATGACATAAAAGATATTACTTGAAAAGAAAGAGAGAGGTCGGATCCCTTATCTTAAAACGTAACTCTTAAAACTCAAAGGTTTGGACCTTGAGGCTTGGGGGAACCTTGGGAGGGCTACTTGGGAGGGAAGGAGACCATAACTTCGTTGGGGGAGAGTTGGGAGTGAAAAATAAAGGAGGAAAGGGTGGGTATTTATAGGGAAAGTGAGGGGACAAGGCATTAATGGCCAAGGGAAACCTCACAAGTGCTTTTCTCAAAACCATGTGCTCTCCCATGGAATTTAACATGGATTTAGGAAAAATGGGTCCCCCAATACAATAATCCATCACATTTGGCCGGCCAACACTTAAAATATCTCATGATATCATCATGACACAGTTATGATGTCATTAAACATACCGAAACCCTAAAACTGCATTTCTACTATTCACTGAAAAAATCATCTTTCTCAGAAAAATCCCGAAATTTCACCTTAACAAAATATCTATGATATAATTACATTTATGAACTCCATTTTATAAAAATATTTTTATAAATATTTTTAATTTAATTATTAAAAAAAAAACCTATTCATCGAGAATTCATTTTTTTTGATAAAATCCCCAAAAATTACCATAACATAATATTGATGATCTGAGTTCAAAATTAATGTCCATTTTATAAAAATAATTATCTAATTATTATTAATTAAATTTTTAATTAAAAAACACTATTCACCATTACAAAACAAATACTTTACTACTAATTTATGAAACCGTTATTTACCCATTTTATTGAATCTCATTACTTAATCAAGGTGTCTAAATTATATTAAAACTTTCTTTAAGTGAGATTACTAATCCATTTGGTCACATTACTAATACTAAGCGTAAAATCAATATTCATAATCTACTATTCGTCAGAAAATATGGTGATCTTATTAGACTCAAAATTCCTTACTAAACACTTTTGTAGAAGACCATTTTTTGAAAATCATTACACATCATTAATTATTTAAGGTTTACATAAATATTTTAAAATATATTTTTTTCCAAATTACATCAATAAAATACATTCCAATATTATCTGGTCATTTGAAATTTCACAAACATCACTAAAGGAAGAAATCATAATTTATTCATCCCAAAGGATTACACAAAGAAGCTACGGTCTCGTAACATAGCCCTTTATAACACCAGCATATGACCTAAGTGTAAGGTGTGCTATGGTGAGAGAATCTGAGGAAGGCTTAGATAATATTGCCCTAGTAGTAATCTCTACTAACTTGAACTTCTCCCGCAGGCGTTTCTGTTCAAGCTTGACACGCTGGAGTTCGGCTTGGGCTTGGTCCAAAGCGAAGCCCAAAGATGCCACCTAATTCCCAAGCTCTGATAAGTGGGATTCATAAGGTTCGAGTCTACTGGATGAAGCCATCGACTCCTCTTTCTGCATTAACCATTAACATCTCTATTAAATCGTTAAGAGTACGTTAATATACTATTTAAAAAGTTTGGGTCCTTACATTCTTCCCCCATTAAGAAATTTTGTCCCCAAATTTTTATACTTGAGGCATAGTCGAAAAGGTGAGGGTACTTTTGCATCATTGTTTCCTCAGGCTCCCAAGTCGCTTCTTCATATTTATGATTCCTCCACAACACTTTCACAAGGAGGGTGGTCTTGTTTCGTAGAACCTTGTCTCTACGGTCTAAGATATCCACTAGTTGCTCCTCATAAGAGAGGTCATGTTCCAGTTGTACCACATCTGGGTTCAGTACATGCGAAGGGTTGGGTATGTACTTCCTCAAGAGAGATACATGGAACACATTGTGAACTTGAGCTAGGTTCGGTGGAAGTGCGATATGATAGGCCACTACTCCTTTGCGATCAAAGATTTCATAGGGGCCAATGTACCTAGGGCTGAGCTTCCCTTTCTTCCCAAACCGAATGACTTTATTCCATGGAGAAATTCAAAGGAAGACTTTGTCGCCAACACCAAACTCCAGTCCCTTCAACGGTTTTCAGCATCGCTCTTCTGCCGACTCTGAGCAGCCTTTATGTGTTTTTGTATGGCATGAAACTGTTCTGTCATCTCATGGAGAAGATCAGGTCAAGAATATTTCTCTCACTAGTTTCATCCCAATAGGTAGTAGTTCTACATCACTTTCCATATAGAGCTTCATAGGGTGCCATATGAATACTCGAATGGAAGTTATTCTTATAGGATAACTCATCTAATGGGAGGTGTTGATCCCATCCACCTTTAAATTCTATTGAGCATAATCTCAGCATGTCTTCTAGTGTCTGAATAGTCCTTTCATATTGTCCATAGTTTTGAGGATGATAGGCCATACTAAAATTCAATTCAGTATTCAGAGCATGTTGAAAACTTCTCCAGAATTTTGATGTGAATCTTGGGTCACGATCAGACACGATTGATAGTGGTACCCCATGCAGCCTTACCACTTCCTTCACGTATATCATGGCAAGTTGATCCAGAGATAAATCTTCCCGAATAGAGATAAAGTGGGCGGTCTTGGTGAGATGGTCCGCAATCACCCATATCACATTGTTCCCATTGGTTGTTTTTGGGAGACCGGTGATAAAGTCCATTGTGATATTATCCCACTTCCATGCTGGTATGGGTAGCGGTTGTAAAACCCCCTTAGGAAGTTGTCGTTCTGCCTTTACTTGCTGACACACCAGGCACCTTGTAGAGTAATCAGAAATCTCCCGCTTCATGTTATCCCACCAATAATGATCAAGAAGATCTCTATACATTTTAGTGCTTCCAAGATGTATAGAGAAAGTAGAGATATGAGCTTTATCCGTCAATTCTTTCTTTATCTCAGGAATAGTTGGAACACATAGTCTTGTATGAAATTTCAATACACCTTCTTGATCAATATTGAAATCAGGGAACTTCCCATCCTTTACAGCCTCAAACATCACCTCCAGCAAAGGATCTTCTTTTTGAGCCTTCTTGATCTTCTCTAGTAATGAAGGTTGAGAAATCATTTGGGATAAGGTTGATGATGTCCCTTCCCATACAATTCCCATGTCCAGTTTTACTAGATCTTTAATCAAGGGATCTCCTAGGATCCACATTGTTGCATTAAAAACAAGATCATTCCTTCTTAACGCATCCACGACTTTTTTTGCTCTTCCAGGGTGATAATGAATTGAACAATCATAGTCTTTAATAAGCTCCAACCATCTCCTTTGTCTCATGTTCAATTCTTTCTGCATGAAAATATACTTTAAAATTTGGTGGTCGGTGTATATATCACATTTCTCCCCATAAAGATAGTTCCTCCATATCTTTAGAGTAGAAACAACTGCCACTATCTATAGATCTTGTGTAGGATAATTCTTCTCATGAATCTTCAACTGTCGAGTTGCATAATCAATTACCTTGTCATTTTTCATGAGGAAACACCCAATCCCATTCAAAGATGCATCACTAAAAATAACGAATCCTTCTCTGATAGAGTGTAGTGTTAACATAGGTGCAGTAACCAATCTCTTCTTCAGCTCTTGGAAACTTTCCTCGCATTCCTTTGTCCAGATGAACTTAACCCCTTTTCGAGTTAACTTGGTTAGCAGATTAGAAAGCTGTGAAAAGTTTTTCACAAACCTCCTATAATATCCAACTAAACCAAGGAAACTATGAATTTCAGTTACTGTTGTGGGTTGAGGCCACTCCTCCACAACTATTGCATTTGCAGGGTCAACCGAGATTCTTTCATTGGTTACGATGTGCCCCAAGAAAGCCACTTGTTGTAACCAAAACTCACACTTACTGAACTTTCCAAAGAGCCTCTCCTTCCACGGAGTTTTTAAAATAACCCTAAGATGATCTTCATGCTCCTCATGACATTTTGAATATATAAAAATATCATCAATAAAAACTACCACAACGTTACCAAGGTAGTACTTAAATACTCTATTCATCAAATCCATGAAAATAGTAGGAGCATTAGTCAAGCCGAAGGTCATAATAGTAAACTCATAATGCCCATATCTTGATCGAAAGGCAGTCTTTGGAATATCTTCCTTCTTCACCCTCAGTCGATGATAACCAGATCGAAGGTCAATCTTGGAGAATAATTGAGCCCCATGAAGTTGGTCAAATAAATAATCAATTCCAGGAAGAGGGTATTTGTTCTTCACTGCGATCACATTCAGTTATCTATAATCAATGCATAGCCGCATTGATCCAACCTTCTTCTTCTCAAAGATAATTGATGCTCCCCAAGGAGACACACACGGTCGGATAAACCCCTTCTCCAACAAGTCATGGAGTTGTTTCTTTAACTCTTCTAGCTCCACTTTTTCCATTTTATACAGACTCTTTGATATTGGTTGAGACCCTGGTACGAGTTCAATGGAGAACTCTACCTCTCTTTCTGGGGAAGGTCAAGGTAAATCCTTAGGAAATACATCCATGTATTCTTGAAAAATCAGAACATCTTCTATTTGTATTCTCCCTTTTCCTTCTTCATCATCACTGATTAACTCCATAAAGAAAGATATTGGAGGTGCTTATAGATAGGGATCAGTTCGGGATATCTCTACTTAGAAGATAACTGTAGGTCGTTTATTCAAGACTACTAAAATTTCCTTAATTCTGCATTTGATCTTAGCATTATACATTGAGAGCCATTCCATCCCTAGTATAACGTTGAATTCCAACATGGGAATGACTACTAGATTTGCGATAAGATTGTGCTCATTAAAGTAAACACTAGAGTCTCTAAACATTGTTGATTCATGGATAATCCCACTTGGAGTCTTGACTGACAATTCTACCTCAAGCATTTCAGGGATTGATTCTATATTCCTTAAAAACGTGGAAGAAATAATGGAATGCGTAGAACCATAATCAAACAAAGTACTTGATAGTTTTGAGAGGACAACAAGAGTACCTGCTACCACATCATTTGGAGCTTCAACTTCAGTTGTTGTGATAGGAAAAGCACGACCTTGTTATCGTGGCCTTTGCTGAGGTTGATGGTGATTCCCCTCCACTACCCTCGTATTTGGACATTGATTAGCAAAGTGCCCAAGCTGTCCACACTTGAATCATGTGACTTTGGGTAGGGCCAGAACCATCTTTCCTCTGTCGTTAGTGATGAGATGTTCAGGCCTCACATCACTACGACAATTCCGAGAAATATGGCCATCTTTTCCACACCTATAGCACTTACCACTTCCGATCAAGCAGTTCCATGAATGCTTCTTTCCACATTTATTACATGTGGCATGTTTCATATTCTGTCCACCTCTTTCCTAATCAAAACTTCTTCCCAGTCTTGGTTCTAGAGTTCTCTTCTTCTCATTAGATTTGTGAGACCACTGTGTCTACCCAAACTCTAGTTCAACATTCATAGCACTTCGAACTATTTCTTCATAGCTATCATAGTCCCTGTTGGCTAGATTCTTCCGCAGATGAGGTCGTATTCCACCAAAGAATCTATCAACCTTCCCATTATGGTCCATGCAAAGCTTGAGGTATAACGGGAAAGCCTTGTGATGTTCATCTCGTAGGTTCCAACTGATTCATTCTCCTTCTGCTTCATCTCGAGAAATTATTTCTCTATTCTCGTTCTCATCGAATGAGGGAAATACTTATTAAAGAATATTCCCCAGAACTCTTCCCAATCCATAGTTTCCATCTCTCCTCGTGGCTTCGTGTTTTTGATCAGTGACCACCACTGATCAGCTTCTCCCTCTAGGTGGTAAACAACAAGGGTGAAATTTTCTTGTTCCGAACATTGAAGTAAAGAAATGATCTTTTCAATGGAGCTTATCCATTGTTCTGCAACCAATTGGTCAGTAGATCCACTGAATGATGGTTGTCGCTGACTCATGAAAGACTCAACAGAATGTTGTTGCCTTCATGGTGAGATCGGAATCTCATCTTGATTCATGTTATTACTCATAACTTGAGTCAGTTGGTTCATCATTCGAATGAATGTTTCCATTCCGACTTCCATCGGAGGGTCGTCCGCACATGGTGCATTGCGTTCACCATCTACACGGTTCCTCCTATTTCCCGCCATTTTCTAAAAGAATAAAACCTTAGTGAGAAACTTATTTCATTTATGAATCATTTAACTAAGACTTCATGCATAGACAATTACAATTCTCTTTAATTCCTTCATAATGATTCATAAAAATCTTCTGATTAACCAAACATATCCACCAGGAGTGTCGTAACCAAGAGTGCAGCAAGTCCCGTTATCGTTAACCAGTTCCCATTCAAGTCTATCTCAAAGCGGTGTTTTCGGGTTTTACCCCTATGTACATCTGTGCCAGATCTGCCTCTACCTCCTCGTATCCAGACAGGGATGTATTTGTTTGATAAACCACTTACTCAATACATACCAAAATACCAGGAAGTTTTCCTATATTTAAACATTTCTATAGGATTCTTCCTAAAGATTATATATCCTAATTTCCACAAATAACTAATCCACCCTTTGATACCAACTATAGCATCCCGCCTTTTTATAACATAATCATTCATTACAGTACACAAAACTAATGATCTTTAAGGATTAGTGTCTTGGAAACCAGGAACATAATACAGGAAAAAAACATAAAAAATTCTTCTTAAACACTTGAAAGTATTATCCTTAAGTTCATCCTAGGTTCATTACTGCATCTCATAACCTGGGGACATACATCAAAAGAGAGGGTGAGCAGAAGACTCAGTAAGGGAAACAAGAGAAACATTTTACATGTGAACTTGAGATACTTCAATAAGGTCAAGAAAAGAACTTTAAGGCATGAGAAAGAAATCATGAGGCATTTCATAATAAAAATAACATTTTTCATAACTTCAAGATGTGGCTACATCATTTAACATAGAAAATAATGAACATATCACCAAGGTCCATCCCCAAGGTGTCATTTGAAAATTACCAAGGTTATTCACCATGGTATCATGAAAATTTTAATCTCTAGTGGTTACATCATTACCCAATGCATTGGAGCACTATCAGGGAGCACCCTTAAATTTTCCTTTATAATCATGTGAGCCACATATATCATCATCAAAAATTTCATAAATAACCCATATAGCATAAAATAAATGGGTGTCATTTCATAATCATAACGTTTTAGAAACTGCTTTAAAGACATGATCTTAATGTCACATAAAACCAACAGAAAGGGAAAGAGGGTCTCATGTATGTAAATCCCAGAATTTAAAATAGAAAATTTTGATATATATTTGAGTACCCTTGTAGAAATAAGAGCTTTGAGAATTCACTTTATAACCTAAAATAATTTTGAGAAAAGAGAGAGGCATTTTGAGACGAAAAGTCTGCAGCATAACGGATATGTTTCGGGATTTTAGAAAACATTGAAAGGAGAGGGGACATGGGTCAAACATTCATAAATGACCCATAAAACAGTAGAGGGACAGAATAAGAAGCATATATGAACATGGTAATTAAATTTTAAGGACATACCATTTGAAATTAAATACATGGAAGGGAGGAAAAATTTAGATTTCTCTTATGAAAATTTGGCAGCCTAACAACGTCACTTAAACTTCAACAAAATGATTAGAAAAGATAAAATAGGGTCTCTCATCAGGTGAACATAATATTTCAGTATGATATATATAGATATCATACCCCACCATAATAAAAAAAATATTTTCAAAGACTTGACATTAAAGTAGAATTTTGAAAATAATGAGAAGGGTGAAAGAATCCCCTTAAAAATTCGGCAGCCTAATAGCGTCACTTAAACATTCATAAAACGAATTGATGAGAGCAATATGGGGTATCTCATCATATGAACATGAAAATGTAAGTAATATGAATATATAAGAACATCCTCCAACATAAGAACATGGAGTATAAAATAAATGACATTAAAGATATTACTTGAAAAGAAAGAGAGGTCGGATCCCTTACCTTAAAACGTAACTCGTAAAACTCAATGGTTTGGACCTTGAGAGCTTGGGGGCACCTTGGGAGGACTCCTAGGGAGGTAAGGAAACCATAACATCGTTGGGGGAGAGTTGGGAGTGAAAACTAAAAGAAGAAAGGGTGGGTATTTATAGGGAAAGTGAGTGGACAAGGCATTAATTACCAAGGGAAACCTCACAAGTGCTTTTCTCAAAACCATGTGCTCTCCCATGGAATTTACCATGGAGTTAGGCCACATGGGGCCCCAAATACAACAATTCATCACCTTTGGCCGGCCAACCCTTAAAATATCTCATGACATCATCATGACACAGTTATGATATCATTAAACATACCGAAACCCTAAAACTGCTTTTTTACTAATCACTGAAAAAATCATCTTTCTCAGAAAAATCCCAAAATTTCACCAAAAAAAAATATTTATTCTCTAATTACATTTATGGAATCCATTTTATAGAAATAATTTTCTAAATATTTTTAATTTAATTTTTAAATATAACACTATTCATCAAGAATTCATTTTTTTCTGAAAAATCCCCAAAAATTACCATAACATAACATCGATATATGAGTTCAAAAATAAAGTCCATTTTATAAAAATAATTTTCTAATTATTTTTAATTAAATTTTTAATTAAAAAACACTATTCACCAGAAAAAACTAATACTGGACTAATAATATATGAAACCTTTATTTACCCATTTTATTGAATCTCATTACATAATCAATGTGTCTAAATTATATTAAAACATTCTTTAAGTGAGATTACTAATCCAATTGGTCACATTACTGATCCTAAACGTAAAACAACTATTCATAACTTACTATTCATCAAAAATTAAATTGATCTTATTAGACTCCAAATTCCTTATTGAACACTTTTGCAGAAGACGATTTTTTTAAAATCATTACACATCATTTATTATTTAAAGTTTACATAAATATTTTAAAATATATTTTTTTTCCAAAAATCATCAATAAAATACATCCCAAAATTATCTAGACATTTGAAATTTCACAAACATCACTAAAGGGAGAAATGTTAATTTATTCATCCCAAAGGATTACACAAAAAATCTTCGGTCTCATCACATATCCCCTTATAACACCAGCATATGACCAAAGTGTAAGGTGTGCTATGGTGAGAGAATATGAGGGAGGCTCAGATAACATTGCTCTAATACTAATCTCTACTAACTTGAACTTCTCCCACGGGCGTTTCCGTTCAAGCTTGACACACTGGAGTTCGGCTTGGGCTTGGTCCAAAGAGAAGCCTAATGATTCCACCTCCTTCCCAAGCTCTGATAAGTGGGCTTCATAAGGTTCGAGTCTACTGGTTGAAGCCATCGACTCCTCTTTCTGCATTAACCATTAACATATCTATTAAATCATTAAGAGTAAGTTAATATACTATTTAAAAAGTTTGGGTAGTTACAGTATTGCTGTCCAAAGTCCCATTTTTTTTATAATCCCCATATAAAAAAATATACTTATATTGGAATTCAACATGAAATTCATAGCCATTTCAACTAAGTATCCCAATCTAATTAAAAGTACCCATTTCTCAAATTCTTTTTTCACACATCTTAAACATTTAAAATGAGAACCATTAATCATCTCATTTACTCACGCTTCATCCAATCAGAAACAAGTGGATGAATCTTCCAAATTCATCATGAAAGGAAATATTTCATGGCCTTCTACAAATTGTGTAACCAAGTCTCATTCATTGATACATGTTGTGGAACATAGGATCAGGTCAAAAATTAATTGAATTGACAACATGGATAATTTTCCAAGCATGGAATCCAGTGCTACGAGTCTATAACTATTCACTGGGCATCATTATCATAGTAAAAACATCATCATATTGATAGAAATTATAGATTACCATCTCATTGATCACCATTGAAAACCAATAATTATTGATAGTACGAGTCAACCAGTACAATTCATAATCAATGTGTGATTTTCACTAAGTCAATAACATTACATTTAGAATCACCACTTTAACCATCATCCCCAATTCAATCATTACCTTTCTATACACATATCGGCACATAATCGAAATAATATGAAACACTATGCTCATCGTGGAGGCATCAACACCTCATTGACACTACTGACCCTGATGGTTGTGCTAGGGGAAACAAAACAATTATTCCAATAGTAATACACTTTTGGATCACCTCCTCTATATTCTCTATTCACTTACTCCACTATGCCAAGGAGGTGGGTTGATCAAGTTACCCCAGTCTCGACTACAACCAAGGAGTCTCTAATAAGGTATCCCACTAGGCCTCATCAACACTGTTAAAGACTAGTCCCTCAGGTTAACGAACATGTTCACTTTACCCATTCTCTATGTGCCATGGATATAAGATCCTAACACCAACATTGTGGGTGAGCTGAAGACCCAACTTGTTAAAGGGAATATTCGATGGCTCAAGTTTCCCCTACCACTAATTGAGTATCCTGGAAGATTTCAATGGTAGGAGAATAGGGAAATGAATTTTCTTGATTTTGATTGAGGCCATAGACATACCAAAGGTAGTAAATTTTGTCTCTTCAATATCTAAAACCACCAAGTGTCATTATAGTCTAATCCTTAAGGATGACAGATAGAACAAAGGTCCCCAGCACACCTTCATCAACACATGTAGATGTCCTCACAACTATTCTATCAACATGTGCGAGGTTTATATCAATGATATTACCAGCCAAAGTGATGATCCACCTCGCTCAACCTTAATCCTTGTTAAATGTACCCCCCATATTTTCCAAAAATTTGAGTGGAGGTCTTCCATGATATGTCAACAACAAGGAAAATGGTGCTCCCCATGCAGCTACCACCTAGTGTATAGGTCCCCCCCACTTCATTCACCAGTAAAAGTAGAGGTCCTCCATACTCCAACAAAAGTATAAATAGTGGCCCTCCCCATGTACCAATTTATCAATAAGGAGGTCCTCCTAATATTAACACCCACCAGCATTGGGTTCCTACCCACACCGAAGATGAATGCTTCCAAGAAAGACCATCCTATGGAAGATGGGGGAACACTTTATTAGAATGGAGAAATATTTAGAAACACCGTGTCATTGCTAGCCTCATACACCATTATGATTAGTAGGGGACAAATGACTCAATTTTGGAACCGTCACCACTTTTATCGAAATTTGGGGAAGGGGTTTGATAGATAAATTTCTCCACCCCATAAGATTATATACACAGAATCCTAAGATTAATTCACTAGTACTTGTAGGCATAGGAAGTTCTATGTACCATTCAATGGGTCACAGTGTAACCATCCCTTCCACCTACTATTTCACACCTCTCTGCCTGTACATAAGATGCTGGAGAGATGTGAAGATATTGATTTGATCCTTTATATGATGAAAACACTACAAATATATTTATATGAACAACTTTCCTTACGCATGAGGCCTTTGTAAACACCAAGTACTATAATGATGTGATGATGTGGGTGGTTACACACACATGAGATAGACTAGTGTGTAGTAACCAAATTACATTAATAGGGGTTCATTTATTGGTCAACCCACAAAATCCTTGATCGATATCAATTCCCCCACATATCTCACATCCATTACTGATTGGACAGTATTCCAACCAAGACGATGTGCCCATACAATGAGATAGAGGACATTTATGATGTTATAGAAACTAACCATCTATCTTTGGTGTTCTTGACACCTAAAACTCTAAAATTTACATCCTATAGTAACTCGATATGGTTTTGGTCATCTATTTATTATACACAATATGAGTGATGCTTCACCGCCTCTACGATCATTAGTTTACTAATAAAGGAATCCAAGGGAACCTAAATCCCATTAAACAAATATTTTGAAGGGTTTAGATCACATCACTCCCAATAGATAGTCACATGAGTTCTTCAGATACCATCATACCCTAAAACAAAGATGATATCATAGACTCATAGTGCACCTCCAAATTATCAATGTGTCTTCTCTACAAATATTGATTTGGGGATGGGGAAAATATGCCACATTATTCTTAATCTCTATCTTATGATAGACTTACTTAAAGAATGATGATGAAATTTCCCACATGGGTACAGTTTCATTGAACATGGTTATTTTCAAGATGCTTGGGAATATGGTCTGTAACATAGGCATTTAGTGGGGAAACCAACCCCTATAGGGAATGTAGTTCCCTAAATACCCTCAGACAAGTCCCCCCCCACACAAAAAGGTTTTGCCTCCCCATAAACCTCACGATAATGGTAATAAAAATTTTGGTACCACTCATCTATCTAAGTTTTCACTAAAGACATATGTATAGACTATGTTGGTCTCCTTGTTTATGTAGTGGAAAGAGAAGAAGAGTATCATTTCCAATGTAATGGATGATCCAATACTAGATTACGGAACTGAATGATGTGATGCCAGGTCTCCACCATCAGTGTATAATGTTCTTATTAGACAGATTACCCCATTTGATATTGGAAATCACACACATATGGACAGAGATAAGGGAAAATTATTTTTTAAGCGATCAAGGTACAAGTTAAAAAGAATGCCCAAGAAGAAAAATATTCATCCTTATGATCCAGTAATGCTGCTACACAATCCAATGAGTCTATTTATAATTTGGAAAATCTTGTAAACATATTGGTGGTTATGAATCCTCATCAAGATAAGGACCATCTCTAAGATAATATGATAATTGATATAACGACTCGACTTGATCCCCTGTAGACATGAATCGTAGATATAACTAATGACAAAATGTCATTATATGAATGGGTGGATAACACACAAGCATGCTCAGAGTTTGGGAACCCTATATGTTTTCCATTCAACGGGATGGGTGGCCCCTTATATCAAAAGGGGTACTTCATCCCAATGTGTGGACCCATGTGGGGAACCCTGGAACATTATCAGGCTACTGATATTTTGTTTTTTATTTAAGGGATGGAAGGAAATGCTATGGTTTGATACTACCAGATTTTTATAGGGTCTATTTACAATTGGAGAGACCATTAGAAACTATTTAATTACCAGTTATTCGAACCCATGAGATGTATATTTATTGGTTAACTCAATAAGTGAAATAAAATTCATAATGAGAGAGTCACATATTTTATTATTCTGTGTTAAGGCCTCACATACAAACTTGAAATTCCACTGACTGAGTTGAAGATGCTAAAAATGTGTTTCTGGATTTGAAGACTAAGATGTTTCCTACCCTCATCACCCATAACTATTTTAGTTGGTTCTAGAAGTATTAAGATAAGAACCATCATCTAAAATAATCATTAAATTAGGCTATGAAGGCACCCTCATTTCCTCCCCCAAATCCATCAATATGTCCTAATAATTTATATACCACCATAATCATACATGTATAGGTCCCCAGAATGATATATATTTTGGACCATTTTCTAGAGGATCCTCAATGAGTGCACCCTTAACAAGAACAGACTCACACAGTACAACCCATTCGGGCATAACCACACATGAAACAGATCATCCATGAACCACCTCACCAATTACTGGTGCCTATATGAGAAAATGTAGATCTATACCCTCTTCATGGTCAATATCTCAGAGTTACATATCTAGACAATAATGACTATAACTATTCTTTTATGGATGCTCATTTCTTGAGTTATTTCATGAATTCGGTGGAGAAAAAAATTCTGAATCTTCCAAAATGGTTACTACCCCATGAATATAGACTTGTTAACATCCCCAACCATTGAAGACACAACATGATCCTTGGAAATACCATAATTAATGAAATTTTTTAAAATTTTGGATCCATGATCAAGTTGATCATGGACTGGTCGAGATGGGTGTTATCCCAGCATAAGTGATGCATATATATTCCCAACATAGAAATGACTATGAGAGTTCTAGTGTATTGAAATAAGATTGTTTCCATGAAACCATAAAATATGATGAATTCTTGGATTGTATAGAAGTTTCCCATTCCCATAGATTCATTTTTTCCTGCTCAGTTAAGCTAGAACCTTTGGGGGTTTCCACAACTACTCCAGCCAATACATCAGTATCTTCATCATAGAATTCAATGTCCCAAAAGGGAATGTGACAAATGTGAAAGGGGTTTAAATTTCCACCAATTTTTTTAATTACATCTCACACCCTCGATAATTTCATGATAGAAATGTTGGAAACTATATCTAGGGTTTTCCCAACACATGAAGAATTCACAGATGAAAAGAAGGAGTATGATTCAATGAACATCATTGATATGGTAGACCACTTCATAGTAATCGAAAATGTGGAATACATAGAACCCCCTAACCCCATATTTCTCTGACTGATTATAACAGTGGAATGGTAGAGGAAATGAAAATTCATAAAATTATTAGGCAAACTAATAAAAAATATTCAAGCATGAAACAGAGACCAAGAAACATGTTCTTCATATATCTCTACAGGAACAATCCTCATATCCTGCTCCATCAGATAGGCCTCTTCAGCTGATAGTGTTAATTGACCAAGACAATCAGCTATGATCTCACATTGATCAGTCTTTTCTAGAAGGATCATGTCTCCATCAAACTAATATATATCTATCAGTTTTATAGAGTGGTATAGTTGGTTAATAGTTGGATATTTTCAATACCAACTAGAACCTAGTGATACAGAATACAATATCCTTCATGGATCATTCAAAATATCACACCCCTATGGAAATGAATATGAATTTTATATTAATTTACAAAATGTTGAAACACCTATCCAGCATTCCATCAAGGATCTCCATTTTCATGTACATTTTATTTTAGATGTAAAAGATTGAGTCCCTTGAAGATTAATAAAATTCCCCATAGTACATCAAACCATTTGTTTCTTTAATAGAGGTGTACTATGTGGATGAGGTAGAGTTAATTGAATTCGAATCCATTATATTAATCTACAAAGAAGACATGTGAACCTTATTGAGGGGAACATATTCCCACTATATATTTGAATCTACTGTAACGGTGTGGACATCCTCCCATGCCTGGTCGACATATTTGTTGAGATAATTATCATTTAGATAGAGACACTCAACAATATGGTCTGATTTATGTCAATCTAACTTCATTAGACTTAAAAAGTTTTGGGATATGATAGGATAAACCATAAAATATGTGTAAGGGATCTTTTAGAGCCCATCTTAGTTGCATGTTATAATGTGTTGAATTAATGATATCACATAGGGTAATTCCTACAGCACGATATTGGGTAGACCCTAGAATCATTTTTAGGCTTCGTTTTTCTCTTTGCATCACTAGTGGCTCATGTACTACCCCAACATTTGATCATTGGTAATCCCTGGTTATTCAACTCACATAGACTATTTAAAATAACTATATTTAGATTTTAGTTACTAATGGATAGAGGGGATGCTGGTTCATACCAATGAGGATTAGGGAACTAATAATTGAATGCCTCTCACTGCCAATACGTGGGTAAGGATTGATGTTTCTTGTAATCTCCAAATTCATCATCTAGAAACTATAGTGTCATAATTGGGTGTTATCTTTGGTGTATCAAATAAAAGAAGTCACATAGTCGCTAAAATGAAATAACATCCTCATATAAATGAAAATCACACACATGACAAGATCAGGTACTTAGTGAATCCCCACTACTATGAGGTAATGAGATATTCTCTATGTGTACACCATTTTGTGTAATTATTTCCAGTTTGGAAGAGTGAAGTTTTGTTTATTGAAAAAAAAATTCCACCAAATTATTAAAAATTGAGAATAGGCCCATCATCCAAAGGCCAATTGGAATTGATTCAATAGCATATGTGGCCATGGTATTAGAATATTAGAATACCATCATCGAATAATATGATTTGGGAAAAGCTGGTACTTGTGGACCCCAGATACCAGTTTTCCTAGATAATCATTCTCTTCCAACTAATTCCCCTTCCATAGACGATGATTATTATTTTGAAGACTCTCCTACTGAATTCAAAGAAGTTGTCTCTACCACTATCATTGAGTTGGTTCAGGTGAAACTTTTAACTAAGGAAGACATGAGGTTGATGCTAATATATTAATCCATATATTCATCAGAGAAATAGTGGAATGGGCCCTTCTTAAGGGATCATTTTGATGTGTTATCCTCAATCTATTAAGATATTCTAGGAGTAGACGCCACATGTTTCCATTCACCATCTTGGTCTCCCAGTCAGTAACCACTGATTCAAGATTTCATCCAGAAATATGGACCCTTCCCATGGTTCTATTGTTGAGGATGAAGATGATTATCTTTTCAAAGGTAATTTTTTATGTAATTATAGTACCTAAAGTGAATATCTTACATCATCCTATTTATGAAGAATAATGGTTAGATAAGATTCAACACCGACTTACCGGACCTCGACTGCCATTTCCTAATGGATGATATTCAAATTCTTGTGAGATATGTCTTCAATGATCTATATAATGTTTTTTGGTAACTTTCTTTTATTGGATGGATACTCTAGGATCAACTAGATCTTCATGCCCCCCAAGTATGAGGATTTTATAGCCTTGATGATGTTGTATGCGACCTTATGTATATGGTGATGTCGTTCAACCTAAAGAAAGTAGGAGCCACCAATATGTGGGACATGAACCACATATTCAAACTTATTTGTTGTACACTAGTAGGATTTATTGTGGACTACATGGTGCTTAAATATATTAAGTGTCAAGGATGTCATATAGACCATGATAATGTGTTTTTCTTTCTACGCTCCATGATTTTGAATATGAACACACTTAAGTGTGTATTAATAGTTACCTATATTACATTTCTTGACATCAACATATGATATTGATCATTGAGATTGAACAAGATAAGATCACTATGTTAGCCAAATTCCTCCACTGAGCATCATTTGGGAGTTTCGAGGCCTCACAATGAATATAGGCTATATACACTAATTTATTAAAAGTCTAGAAGGATCATGTATTCCCTTCTTGAGGATCATCCAAAAAGGCATGACATTCTATTGAGATGTGGAATGTTAGTCCACATTTGGGGAAATAAATCAGAATATATAATATCCTTCAATTATTATTTCACCAATATCTAAAAATTTTCATGTGCTCCACGTGACTATGTTGTAATTGTTCCTAATCACCCTTATCCCCCAAATGAAAAATGAGGGAAGGGAAAATATTTTATATAATCATAACCTCATTCTCCTCGATACAATGAATAGACAGTCCCATCATCCCAAACAGCTGTGTCATAGTAGTTTTACAATGTTGAAATTGTGACACGTTTAACAAAACCATGAGATACAGCTGGTGTAATGTACTAAAAAAAATTTAATATATACAAAAGCACACCATGTTGGTGGAATTATTGGCATGGTAGTAAGTCATCTTTTAAAAATTAAACATAAGATTCATTCTACATAAATCTATAAAGGGGAAATAATTGTCAAACAATATGGATGCACGTAATTCCCTTAAAGAATATACCATGGATGTGAATTTCCCAAAAGAGGGTATCCTCCCAGAAAATCAGTTTATCCCATGATGGAAGATTCATTTTTATGGAACCTCATATATCCCAACTAGTATATGTCTCATTAATAACAATAAAAACAGAGTTGGTCAATGAATCATCTTCATCACCCATGTACATACAATTATACCATATTTGTTCAATCTTTCATAAGGTGACACCGAAAATGAGGTCGAGTCTCATAACAACATTAGATATTCTATGATGGATCTTGAGATCAATGTCCCCTTCTTACATGTGAATGGAGATTCCAATATAATCATCAAAATAAATTTATGGTGCTACATAGATAAGTTTTCAGAACATGGTCCCTTGATTGAGTGCACTCATTAGGTAATAAACAACTTACTTTATCATACAGAAGTAACCCATGTCCATTGATCATAGAGTGGTAGAATCGATGAATTTGAAATCCTACCCACATCTCAAGATGATCTGAATCATGATGAATAATTCATTCATGTGGTATATAATATGGTCTTCAAACATATTATGTTAGATGATGATGAAAGGAAACATTTAAACATACTGGATTTTGGTATATATACATCAGGTTTTCTGATTTACCAATAGTACAACAAACCATCAATTGTAAAACTCCATTCATTCACTATCTCTATGATATTATTATCCAACCAAATTGGGCTTAACAATTTTCAATCCATCATCATGAAGAGTAGTTTACACATCAAAGTAGACCTTATCTTGAATCGACTCTCTATAGACATCCGTTTGTTGGATTATCCTCTATTTCATCCAAGGATATGTGAATCCCCAGGTTATAAAGAAAGTTCATGTTGGGTATTATGGTTCCCATTAGGACTTATATTATATATCCCACCATATTTCAAGGATGTCATGCTTCTTTTTCCTCCTGATTCATGCCTTCATTTATTTTTTGAGTAGGTTTCATGTCTTTCATATCAATGCCAATATTTTCCCCTGACTGATGAAGCTCTCCTATACCATAGATTATTCTTAGAACATTGTAATATGGTGAGTTTAATTCATTAGTCAATTCCTTCCATTTTTTTAACATTATAGGTTTATTCTATATACGTCAGATTTCTTCTCCATGTGGGAAGAATTGATTCCACTAAACGATGTCCAGGATTGATCTATTTTTACATTTCTGAGATCCCATATAATCAACAATATTAAGTGCCTCATGCCATTATCATATACCACAATAAAAAAATACATGAAATAGATCTAACAAGGTTATACACCAATTAAATCATTTATTACAACCATACTTCCTAGTAACAAGTGAAGTTGAATGGGAAGATCGAGGTGTTAATCAATATACTCTCTAACATTGTTCAAAAATGGTTGGCCAGAACAAGAATGGTTTTTCCGATAAAATCCCCAATTCTATATTGTCCTAATGAATAAAAAAAACATAATTTTACCCAAGTTACCCCTTATCATATTTAGTATAGAACAATGTAATTAATTCCCATTTGTTTAGATTCCATTTATCTTAATAGAAATCTATGACCAAAAGATGCTTGAAAAAAGACCAGATGTTCATCTAGATATGTTAGAAGTCCTTGAAGAGATCAGTATTCATTCTTCCACAATCTATATAGGAAATATTATGGGATATAAAGGGAGTTAAATAATATGGATCACTTCTACTCTATTATCCATGGAGATATGGTACTGTATCCTAAATTTTTTGTTAAACTAGGCAAGAATCCATGAAAGATTGAGCCTTTATGGGATGGACCTTTCAGCATTCATAATTTATATCCCAATAGAGAATAATCCTTGATCACCATGTATGGATAGAGAATAACACATCCCCTTAATATAATGTTTCTCAATTATTACTTCTCATAAATAATTAAATGTTTATGCATCATTATTGTAAATTGCGTGTGATCCTTCTCAAAAATGTGTTTCTTGGAATTGGGACTCCATGGTCCACATTCAAATCGTGATTTCTACTCTACCCTTCTATATTTATGTATATATATTTTAGATGGTAATCCATGGATCGAAATCAATGACCACAATCTATGTTCCCCCATGGTCCAAGAATTATTTTCGTAAACTGTTTGCCTATGGATCAATATCTATGATAATAAAATAAGATAATATTGTTCCAAACTCTATGAAATCAATCTAAGAGCTTGTTTTCCATTATTTATTACTTATCAATAGTATAAAATATATTTTATATCATAAATGGTCATAAACTTCTTGCATATGGTCTAGGAATTATGATCATATACTATTAGAGTCTTGTATAGTCTAAGTTGTATGACTTTAAACTATAAAGCCTGATGTCCTCAATACATAATTTTAAACATTGATCTTATACTATATTTAATCAGGGTTCCTCGAATGATAAATATAATATGTTTAACAAATATTAATTCATGATTTTATCATGGAATGCCTCAATTCTCTCCCTAAAATAGGATCACCACAACCATTGTTAGTCACCCACCAACAATGTGTGGATTGATTGTGATCATTATGAAATACATAGCGATGTATATACTTCTCATCCATAGGACCTATAGTAAATTCATGAACCATTCAAGACCTTTTCCTCTATCATGTTCCAAGAACAATGAAATTAATTTTTTTTTCATTAAATTTCAATGAATGCATGCGGGGAAACAAGGCTCCTTTAGATCCATTCAGGTTTAGGTTTTCCTCTTCTATGAGACATTGGAACCCTTAAGACAGAAATATACCTATTCCAAGTAACGTGACATTAAACTATCTTCCACTATCAATGTATTAGGGACACAAAATCCGTGAGATTGGTTTTCTAGTTTTTAAGTGCTATGAAAGCCTCATTGGATCCATTTATATTACATTTTTACCTTTTCAAGCCTCACATATACCCTTATAGAAAAAAACCTCCAATTCCTTGGTCTGGACCATGGAACCTTAATGTACGTGCAACTAGCTCGTGATTTCTTCCCATGGCACAAGGAATCCTTGGATCCATTCACGTTGGATCATAACTCGTGCACCATATGAACATCCTAAAATATTGTCTTCAAGAATTTTGACCCAAACTATTTATCTTTAATCTCATTCACATAAAATGCATTAACATTTTTTAATCCAATGACTATACCACCTATTAAAAACTATATGTGGCTTGATTAACATTCTCATGGGATATGTAGTGATGACTACACACCCCATATCCAGGACAGGAATGAAATTCACCACAAAACATTCTATTACCCATAGTGTTATCTCTCCAAAACTCTCTCATGGGGATCTATCTTAGGTACATGTGCCATTTATTTTCATTTCCTCATCAGTAGGTTATGATTCACTCATATTTTGATGTTATTAAGATAAGAATGGGTGACCCAGTGTGTACATCTCCAATGCCATCACCCACAATGCATAGTGTTAAACTATGATCTTACCCAATACACAACTAGAATTCCACTTGTATAATATGAGTCAGTGTATTCATATCACTTAGAGGGGGAGGGGGTGAATCATGGATACTTTTTTATTTTATGTTTCATTTTAATTGAAACAACATTCTCCTCCTATTATATATTTTAGTTCCTTACTGAATGAAAATCAAACACACATCTATAAGAACACAATGATTTAAAAGGATCACTATTCAATAAGAATATCTTCATCCTTGGTGTTTTTTGGAAATGATCCAATAACATAAAATCCATTATAAAAAATCCTTGGTTTAAAAATATTAGTATATTTCCTTGTACTCATGTAGCACTATAAAACAATCCCACTAGTGAGTGTTCACACTCTGAGCATAAATAGGGTAACAAATTTTTTATTTAACAACTCTTATTACCTGGGATTATTTTGAATTCATCAAATATAGTCAATTGAAATAAAATTCTTCTATTACATACCCAGAATAATAGTATGAACCACCTATACATTGTTGTAGATGAACTCCTTCTAATTTATCCAGAACTGATTTTCCTAATTTGATTCCTCGGAGTATGAATCTCCCAGTATGATTTTATTTCATAATACAATTTTATTAAATCAGCATCACTCCAATATCTAAGTAAGATAAACATTTACTGATACATCCTTGGTCTGAGAAACCCAATATGGAAATACCCAGTATGGATAACCTGAAGATGATTAATCTATCTTGATATGATGATCAGTCGAATACAAATTTCACTTCTCTGTCAAAACCTCTTAATCAAAATATTGGTACAAAAAATTATTTTTCTCTCTAAAATCATAGAGTATCTCTATAGTTAGCGATGAATAATAAACAGTCGTCCGTAATGTTCCATGTTAAATATTAATTTTAGAGGTGATCCAAATTAGGATGAGCTGTGAATTTCAAAATCATTTCGGCTCACCTAAATTCAACCAAATAATATGTTCACCTAAAATTGTGGAGGAATTATGTCTTCATCACTGCTTCTCGATTATTCTAGAAACCTCAAAAATATTCATCTATAATTCTCAAAAATCTCATTTCCATTTCCAGTATGATTACAATTGATGATAAATACATGGTTCTAATCATCTGATTCTGATTTTTTCAATCCGATTGTTGAAAATGATTCTCAGAACTTATTTGAATCATAATAATGTATTTGAAAGTTAGGATACCACTCAAAAATATTTAATAAAACACATTAAATCATCCAAAAAAGGTAATTCGACCATTTTTAAATGGATGAAAACATTTTTGATCATCTTCTTCAGTTTTTACCTTGACCAACTCGAACAAAACATTTTAAAACAAACAGGAGTACAATTATTTCTTGAAAAGATCTTTTCACGATACGATCATTTCTAGGTATAATAATTAACTTATTAAGCCTGAATAAAATCATCATGTTGCTTATCATTCTGGATACAATCATTATGTGTTAAAAAATTATTTATATTATCCGATGGAATATATAATTCTATAGTAATTTGGCACCACCTCTTCAATTGAAACTACCTCTTCAATTAGAAAAACCCTTTCAATCGGCACCACCTTTTCAATCAACACCACATCTTCTTAATCAACCCAAATACATTTTTTAAAAAAATAATGGGAATAAGTTCATTATTTCTTCCACACAGATATGATAAATAAGGGTATGATATTTTTCCAATCGATATCATCTCCCCCCTTATTTCATAAATCTTTCTTCACAATATCTCATTTCAACACATGTTTTTTATGAAATACATATCATAATAACATCGTCAAAAATAAAAAATACTATTCATAAAGACACTGATTCTACATCAAAACAATAACTTAACTCTCATCATATTCAGAGTAAATCTGAATTCCACTTACATCCCACAATATTTTTTTACATTCAATCAGACCTAAGGTGAGTCGAATTATAAACACTCCTTTCAAAACAGTTTATTCTCATTAAAATAGACATTCATAGTGATTCCAATTCCTTTAGAAGACATGATTCTGATACATTATAAAATGGTAGTTTGATTCTATTGAAAAAAACATTAATACATGTTTTCCCAATAAAAAGTGAGGTGATTTCCTTTCTTCAAAATTTACATATATAACCAAATACAACACATAAAAACATCACCAAGATCATCAACATGGTCCTAAAAATACCCCCCTTTTGATTATGTTGTCAAACAATTTTTCATGAATCACTAAACATTTTATCCTCTATTAATGGATTATATCTCAACAATTCATAGCCTATGTGAGATAACTCATTGAAGGAAAAAATTGACAGATGCCCATGTTCAACTCAATACAGATTTATGTTGATAGGGGGGAAAGAAACAAATACCATAGCCTTGAAGAGAAAGAGGTTGGATTCCCATGTTCAACCTCAATCTATAAAATTATTCTATCTGAAAAGGTTAGGTAAAAATTTCAGCCACTTGTTCTGATGATGAATATACTCTAGCTTTAGTTCATTTCTCTCCACATGATCTATGGTAAAATGATATCTGATATGAATACGAATTGAGGAATATTGTTGAATTTGATTCTTGTTGAGATTTATTTTTCTCTAATTTTCACACACTAGGGGAAAGGGTAACCTCAATTCAACAAGTAGATCTTCTAATTGAGTCCTCATCCACAAGATTTGAGTAGATTCTTGAGTAGCAGAAACATACTCACCTTCATCCTTATTGAGTGTTAATAAAATATTTTTCATTGAATTTCAACTAAAACAAATCTTTCCTATAATTAATACTCCATCATATCTGGATATTCTATTGTTAATATTTCCTACATAGATTTCATATGAATACACAATAAAATCAATATTATCTGAGCTTTGATACATCATCATGAATTTAGTTGTTCCTGTGACATATTAAAGAATTATTTTTACAACAATAAGATGTGATTCATTTGGAGAACCCTAAAATCTTGCACATAATTTAACAACATAAACAATGATGGATCTTGAGGTAGTTAAACACATTAGACTTCCAATCAGCTTCCAATACACTTTCTAATAAAGTTATTTTCCTTCCCCGTATTTACATAGATATATTACCACAAACATTAGTGTAGAAATAGGTTTTTAGTTTTCCATGAAGAACCTATTGAGAAATTCATTTGCATACTTTTCATGGGAGAGAAAAATACATTATTTAATTTTCAATAATTTTAACCCCAGAAAGTATTTGATTTCCCCCAGTATGGACATTTTAAATACCTTCTTTATCACTTTAGTAATATTTTCACAACTTCTTTCAACATTCCTAGTAATGATAATATAATCAAAAAAATCAATCACAATGAGGGAATACACTTGAAATTATATTATATACATATTATTACCCACTCTTCCTATCTTGAAATTAATCTTTCTTAAGAAAGTATCCAATTTGTAATACCATTCCATTGGTTCCTATTTTATCCCATACAAGGATTTCTTCAATATAAACACATAACTCTCATATTTCCCAATAAAAAATCCATGGGGTTGTTCCATATAACCCTCCTTTTCAAGATCACCTTTCAAGAATGTGGATTTAACATCCATTTGAATGATCTTGTATCCTCATTGTGCATTAATAGAAAGAAGGATTATAAATGTCTAAAATATTACAACTAGATAAAAGGTTTCATCATTATCCATACCCTCAATTTTTGAATACCATTTTCAAACCAATCTTGTTTTGTTTCTAATAATTTCAGCTTCTTCATTCACCTTGTTTCATAAAACCCATTTAGTTCCAAAGATGTTATCTTTTTTAGGTTTGGGTATGAGTTCTTTTGTATTGTTCTTTTCAATATAATCCAATTATTCATTAATAGATTGAACCCAGTATGGATACTCAAAATATTATTTCACATAATTTTTTTCCACATTTGAATGTACTGAATTATGTGTGATACCAATTGATGTTCTTCTAGTGTGAACCATTTAATTATCTCCAATTATATTAAAATCTTCCACTTGTTTCCTAAGTCTGGGATGAGTTTTTCAAGAATCGTATTTATCACTTGAAATAGGTGAGTCTTATTATTCTTCTTGAGAAGGATTACAATTGTTTGTATCCTTATCAAAATGTATTTCTTCAACTTGATCAACTTATTTTTCATCTTATGAATGTTTCTAGTTTCCACATCATTCAATCAACTTCACACCAACAATATCAACGATTTTATATTTATTTTTTGAAGCATCTATATCCTATTCCTTCAAGAGAATACCCAAGAAAGATTTAATCTTCACATTTCTTCTCAAACATTCCAGAGTTTCCACCTTTCTTCATTATAATGAATAGACTCCTGAAAACTCCAAAGTGATCAGGACATGGATTTTTTCCATAAAACAATTCCAATATAATCATATCTTATTCAGTATTATTGAAACAATGGTTCAAAATGTAAAAATTAGTACTCATTTCTTGCATCCAAACATAATATAAATTACCATGTTCAAGTAACATAGTTCTCACAATTTCCACCAAACTTATATTATTTTGTTAAGAAACACATTTTGATAGGGTATGTTTAAGGAACTATACTTATTCAATATTTCATTATTATTAAGACAGACTTAAATCAATTCACTTCTATGCTTACCATAAAAATTTATTCATATCTTCTTCACTCTATAATAACATACCATTTTTTCTTTTCTTTTTAATCTTTTAAAAATATTAAAATAACCTTATTTAGGTTTCAAATAACTGACACAAGTAATGATAGTAAAATAAATAATTAAATTAATAACCTACTTATATACATTTGTTGATTGGTTCACATTGGACTGCATATATCAGAATGCATCAGCACTATGGGTTGTTTTGAACAAATATCAACTTTCTTGAGCACAATATTAGTAATCTTTCCATTCTTGATATTATTGAAACACCAATCCATCATTCATGGAAAATCAAGAATTTCTCAAACACTTTCTCATTTAGATAGATTTCTTATTTTTCATTGACACAATTGTCTAATCCTTTTATTCCATAAAGAATTCTCTTCCACCATTCTCATTTAACATGAGTTTTATGTATCACCAATCTGAAATAAAATAATTTTTTATGTTGTCCTCTTTTATTTATATTCCCATCATATTCACTATTTTAAAAAAGCCCATATTACCTCAAGATAACTTTTTTACCCTCATCTCACAATTGTGAAACACATATCTTGTTGTGTTTCAACACATTAACATACAAATACTTCATGGATTTTTTTTACAATGATGGATTAACCAACACCTTTGATTTTCAGTGATTCATCATTTCTATATTTCATGGTTCCTTTTTTAAAATAATTCACATCCTTTAAAAATTTAAAGTCTCCTATAATGTGTGAGGAACACCCACTATCATTTATTTAGGTTAATTACCTTTTCATGGATTTCAATGTTATTTAAATAAAAATATATTTTTCCCTTTTATTTAATTTCTTCACATTATTATTCTAAGAAGTAATAATATTCTATGAGGTATTAACAAAATAAGACATCCTTTTGAAAGGTTTCTAGGTTGTTCACATCTTTTATAGATAGTTTTTAAGGGATAGAAACTATTTTTACTCACTATTCATCATTTTTCAGACTTCTTCTCAGTAAAATTCTCAATCATCTCCTTTTGAAGGATTTCAGTCTCCATAATGCATTTCCTTTCATATCCTATGGAGTAATAGTAATGTATTTTGGTCAAACCATAACGTACTTAGAGTATGACCAAATCAACCAAAATGCCAAAAATGACAATAAAATGTGTATTTTCCTCTTAAACCTCTATAATGATCAAAATTATGAATATGATTCTCATCCACATTATTTTATTTATTTTTTAATCCAACAAATTTTTTGTTCTGATTCATATTTTTCATGTTTTTTTATCCGTGTTGGAATCAGGAGTATTGTAAGTTGTTCCGGAAGTCAATTGTTTAAAAAAAATTAGGCATAGGTTTCTTTTAGAGTTCTAAATTCTTAGTATTGTTGATATTTTACACATATAAAACACCACCATTATTCTCCTTTTCAAATAAAATCCATTCATATCATCACAATTTGATGGTAAATTTCGTTAAACCTTCTATGGATTCCATTTTGAGAACTTTCACTAACCTCAGTGATAGAATTTTGGAAACTTGTGTATCTCAATTCATATTTTGAGAGTTCTTTTTGGACATTTTCTGAATCTTAGTATTTTTTCCATCAACTTCACTTCCAAATTCTCAATACCATTATATTCATCATTTATAGACATATTCAAATCAACTATATATTTCATGATATTTCTTTATCATCATCAATAACTTATTTGTTTCTTAAGAATTCATCTTATATCTTTTTTGTTTTTTTTCAATCCTTCTGATCTTTCTGAGTCAATATTTCATCACTTCTTTCAAATGGATTTCATGTTGTGTTTCTTCTTATTCAAAAATAGGGCTTCAATATTATTCATTATTCATTGTTTCTATAAAAGTGTTTTCAATACCATACTCAATTGTTTTTTCATATTCATCGTCACCTCGTTATTTTTATTTTTATTTATATAAGAAACATCTTATTTTGTATTTTAATAATTTCTTTTCTATTCCTGTGAAATACAACATTTGATCATCACCTTGTTTCATTCATGATCTTCATACCATTGTTTATTAATCATCACTATCTCCTTTATTATTTCTTCGAGGACAGTTTTCATAAATGTTTCTAACACCTTTACATTCAAAACACTTTAAGGTATTTCATTACTTTGTATTTATGTGCACCACTTTTCACATTCTTAGAAAATAAGGATGAAATGTCCTTGTTATTTTTAAAAACATAATTTTCAGAGTCAAAATCGACATATTCTTCTTTAGTTACAATTTATTTAACTATTAATTCTTTATATACCTGAAAGACATGTATCTATATTTCATTTTTTTACTCTTCATATAATTCTATATTCTCTTTTCATAAGTCATAAGAGTGCAATGAAAATTATCATCAAAAAATGTATGAGGATCTCTATCTTCTAATGAAGAAACTTTTGCATTAAATTTTTCAGGTTGGATTCTCAAGATCTTCTCAAAAAATGTAGATACAAGAAAAATTTCACAAAGACATATGATAGCATTCAAAATTTCAATCACTCGGGTTTATAAGTCCCTAATAAAGTATTTCTCTCCTATTATTATGTCTTTATACTTCATTCATAGATTTTATGTTTTCCCTAATTGAATTTTTTATTTCACTTATATATGTTTTTAAAATTATTGAATATACCATTGGATATGAAAACACCTTTCACTCTTAATAATTCACATTTAGAATGTGAGAATAATGTATCATAATTCACGCATCCTTGATTCTTCATATTCTTCTTCTCAGCAGATGTAAGTAGAGATTTATCATTATTGGGACGAAACCCAACTATTATAGCATCATGAACATCATATCTAATTAAAATAATTTATGGAAACAACCTATCCTTCTGTAACTGATAATTCCTTACATCAATGGACATACTAAATTTATATTTCACACGGTTCAAATTATCCATCTGTAAATAATAAGAGCAGGGAACCTCCCTCTAATACCAATTGAAAAAGACTTGTTAGTGTATTTGTATCACTGAGAGGTGGAGGGTTGAATCCGTGACGTAATTTTTTGTTTATATTTCATTACAATTGAATCATCATTTTCCTCCTTCTAGAGATTTCAATTCCCAACTATAAAAAAAATCAATCAAAAATCCATAGGAACACACATATTTACATGGATCACTGTTTAATAAGAATCGCTACATCCTTGGTGTGGTTTGGATGTGATTCTATACCATACAATCCATATAAAATTATCCTTAGAGTACAATGAGTAGGATATACACTTTCACTCGTGTATCACTATGAAACAATCCCAAAAATACATCTTCACCCTCCATGCACAAATAGGGTAATACAATTATTATGTAACAAATCATGTTACCTGTGAATATTTTCAATTAATAAAATGTATTCAATTGAAATAAAATAATTTAATTCATAATCCATAATAATGGTTAAAACCTGATAGAAATTGTTGTAGAAAAACTCATTCAAAATTTTATGGGTCCGAAATTCCCAGTTTGATTCCTCTGAGTACAATTCTCCAAGTCTTATTTTCATTTATAATACAGAAGTAATGAATCAGAACCACTCCAATCCCTGATTATGATTAGCTCAGTATGATAATTATATGGTTTCAGAAACCTATTACATAAATACCTAGTATGTAAATCCCAAAGTCATTTAATCCAGATCAGTACACAGATCATCTAAATACACATTTCACTTATCCGTCAAAACTTATTGAACAAAATATAGATACAAAGTTTTCTTCTTCTCCCTAATAACTAAGAAATTCTCTCTCTACTGTGATGAATAGTACACCACCTCGAGGAAAGTACCATGCATATTATTTCTTTTATATGTGACCCATAATAGGTTTGTGTGGGTTTTCCATATTATTTTATTATCACCTAAATTCACCCAAATCTGAATTTCTCCTAAAATAATAGAGTAATTATGACATTGTAAATTCATATCAATTATGGTTGAAACTCCTAAAATGTTAACCTATTCTTCTCCAGAATCCCATTTTAATTTCCACAATGATTATAATTGATGAACAATAAATGGGTTCGATCATTTTAGTCGGATTTCCTTAATATTATTGCTGAAGATGATTCTCAGAACTGATTTTAATCAAAATATTATATATGAAAGTTAGGCTCCGCAAGTTGAGTCATTCAAAAAACTATTTTCATTATCCAAAAAATATAATTCAACCATTATGATATGTTAAAAAACATTATTGATGATATTCCTCATTTATTCTTATGACCCACTTGAATGGAACATTTGATAACAACCTATAGTACGATCCTTTCTAGATACAATCATTTGTGGGTACAATCATTTTTGAGTGCAATCTTTACCTTCTTATGCTTATATATGATCATCTTGATGTCGATCATCCAACATATAGTCATTATAAGTAAAAAACTTTATATTATCCAATGTAGTACAAGATTCTAAAGTAAATCTACACCACCTATTCAATCTACACCACCTTTTTAATTTCCACCACCTCTTATTAATCAATCTATATAATATTTTTTAAATAAACAATCAATATCACTTATGTGATAGCCCGATATTTTATGAGATAAATTATTTTTAATTTATTTGATAGCTTTTGTTTTACACTACACAAAAATTATCTTGCACTACACACAACACGGACTTGACATGCGTTACACGCAAGAGTGAACTTTCTCGATATTTTGCATTATACGTGATACCAAATGTCACCAAAACAATGACATATTATGAAAATATTATTATTTAATGGGATATTAACTATCCATTATAAATATAATTAATCATATTTTTAACTTTATATAACATTAACATTTATCTTAGGTATTTTCTAAACATGATATAAGAAAAAGTTCATTTTTCGAAAAAAATAAGTATTTTTATAAAAAAAAATCCAGTTTTGCGGCCTTTGGATGGCACACCAATTTTAAATATAGTTTTTGAAATTTTTATATGTTGAATTTGAAATTATAAACATATTTTTTTTCTATCATGATATTAAATTTACATTTAATAATTTTTTGATATTTTTCTAATAACATTTATATTTTGATGAATAGTAAAACTGTGCAATATTTTAATTAAAAAAAACTTTTCTTATCGAGATAATTTATATGGTTCAATTATAATATTGACTTATTTTAAATTATTAATAGAAAATATTTTTACAATTTAATATAATTTATTTCTTTATCATTAATTTTACATTGAATTCATATGGAAAACATTTCAATCTTTTGTAATGTTTTATCTTTTAAATCTCATTTTCTCAACAACGAGATTAATTTTAAATTAATTACTATAGATTTTGTGTTTTAAATTTTGAAAAATGGATTCTATATTTGGAATCAATAGGTTAAAATTATGTTAATAGGATACATTTTCTTTTTTGGGCATAATGAATAGTAACATTGGTAAATATTTTTATTATTATAGTTAATAGTAAATAGAGTAATTAATGGTAAATATAATATTATAAAATTACCCTACCACCTTATTAAATTCTATTGGATGAATAAAATTATTCCCACATCACCTAAGGGTCGGGCTAGATTCATTTAATTGAATTTTTTTCCATTAAAATGATGTAATTATTATTAAAACAAAATAAAGTGACAACATGTCACTCTCTTATATATTATAAGTGTAATAATTTTAATTTGGTGATAATATTCATAAAACATAGAAAGTAAAGATTCACTAAAATGATAATTAAATTATATACCTCATGTGAATTTATTTATAATTTTCAGTGATTAATTAATTAACATTAAGGAAAACACAATAGTGATGTAAAAATTATTTTATTAATAGTAATAACAAATAAATGGTTTTAAAAATATTAAACGAAATATCATATGAACTAATTAAAATTCTCCATGAATTTTCTAGGTTACTATGAAATGTAAAGGGAGTATTAAATTTGTTTTATTTGTCTTTTTTGAGGATTTTATTTGAATTATAATAAATGAATAATGTCAAAACTGATTCTATTGAAATTTTATAAACATAACATTTTATTAAATTAATTAAAAATCATAAAAATATTAAAAATTTTAAAAACAAAAAATTATAAGGTCTAAAATTTTATAAATTATTCATTTATGGTCATTTAAAATCACATAAGTAAATATTAATTAACATTAAATATTTAGAATGTTATTACCAAAATTAAAAAAAATTATAGAATAATGAGGTTTCAATAAAGAAGATAAGGTTTAAATTGAAAAAATATGTTATAAAAAATTTATTGGTTTATGATATTTGTTTCGGGTCGGTCTCAAAATGCCCAACAGTTTCGTATCTGATGACACGTGGACCTGCTTTCCAAAGGTAGGCGTTCGTCAGGTGGTTTGACCCGTGACACTTAAGAACTCACATTGGTCGAGAGGATGGGAATTCGGGCTCATCGCACCCTTTTGGGGGCAAATTGTTGCTTATTTTGAGACTGTTTTATAGATTTAAGACGTATTCATATGTTTGAGAATCGTTGGTTTATACCCAAGTATAATATCCATGGATTACTCCTGGTTGGAAATGGTCAGCTGGACGTAGGGGTTCGAAATCATTTATGCCCGAGGTTCACCATCCCTCATTGGATTAATGACCCCGAGGAATCTGGACTCATTGAGGCGGCACTAGGAGTGGCACAATGAACCGATGTAAGTATAGTCGAATTGATTGGTCATTGGGCTTGAACCTCAACTAGGCTTCCTACATACCCTGCCTGGGAGACAGGGATCAAAGTCCACGTAGTTCGAATGGATTATCGGAGAGCCGACGTGAATGTGGACCGGGGGGGTCCGACGGTGATTGGGCATGAACCTCAGGGAAGCTTCTTATGTATCATACCTTGACATGGATCAACGTCCTCATAGTTCGCATGAGATTGGGGCCTACAGTCTGAGGAGTCCCAAGGTAATGGATTGGGGTTTACACTCTAAGGAGGCACAGGGTAATGGATTAGGGCTTACATTCTAAGGAGGCCCGTAAGAGGATTTCATGTTTGATGCTTACTCTAAGCCCACGTGAGTCATTCTCGGTATGAGAAACAAGAGGTAGCAGGGACCAGACAATTACGTCGCGAAAGGTGCTCCATGGGAAGTGTGGGGCTTACGCATAAAGCGGCAAAAAAAGTTGGGGCTTACTCCGGGATGGATGCCCATGGCGACTTCCTCATGTCTGACCATGAGGGAATCCCAACCCATCGATGGGTTGAGAAATATAATGGGGGCGAACACCTATGTGCAAGTGAAGCAATGAAATAACACCAAGGGCATTGGAATCAGTCCGAACAATGAAAGATGAAAAGTGTGAATTACATGCCCAACATTTGGAATGTAATGATGGGGGCATGGTGATGGAAGCTAACAATTGACTGTGATCGAAACATAAAATCCATATCATGTTAGACTGAAATGGGGACTAACAAATGAGGGTCGACTGCTGACCGTGTTCAATACACTGGACCTGACTCAAAGTGTTGTCAAAAGTCTTCCAAGGCGTTGGCCCAGGATGATAGGTGAGCAGATGTGGCTTGTGACTAGGCCGTTAGAGGGTGCTTTCGGACATAGAAGTGGATGAAGATCAGAATGAAGGACACACAAAGTGTGAGACAGAGTGATTTAATGTTTGAATAGATTTCAATGGTGATCATGGCATTAGGCATCTTATACTTGGAACATAAGGAATCTATTGTTTGGTGCAAGAGGCATCCTATGTTTGGAACATAGGGAATACTACAGTTAAAAGTCATGTAGATAGGACTGTTTCTATATAGTTTAACGTCATATGTATAGGACGAGGTCCATACAGTTTAACGTAATGTGGTTAGGATGAGGGTCATACAGTTTAACGTCTTGTGTTTAGGACGAGGGCCATAAAATTTAACGTCATGTGGTTAGGACGACTAGGTAGGGGATACCTAGAAATGGTTTGTGTGGGACCTACGCAAGGGCGGCCCTATCTGGAGAAACCTACCAAAAGGATCTAAGTAATGGGTTTATAGGAGAGTCGTGATTAGTAGCTCAACTCATGGAATGCATAGGATGGATGTTGGGTGCGCAAAGGTAAATCCCAACATCCAGGCTAGAAAATTTTGTAGTGGGACTATCCATTATTAATGGGAGTCAGTGACGGTAGCGAAGGGACTGTCCTGGAGGGCCGGGACCGCAGGCCGGAACTGAGGCCGAGTGGGGGTGCGGGGGTGCAAACCCTGAGTTATGGACCAGCGAGTGCATGAGTTTTAACACATGGGGTGGACCGCGTAAGAGCTAGCCACGAGTGACTGGCTTCGGCGGAGCTGGATGCTTATAAGACGACCACGGAGGGGCTGTTCGCGAAGGAGACGGCTGCATAGGGCTGGCTACATGTGGCTCATAGTTTGGTTTTCAATGAAGGGTGTATGCAGAGGAGCTGGCCGTGAGGGAGCAGGCTACGAAAGAATAGGCCGTGATGGCTAGACCGTGAAGGATGATTTCCACGAAGGAGGCTGTCCGTGAAGGAGTCTCTCCGTGAAGGATGATTTCTGTGAAGGAGGTTGTCCATGAAGGAGGTTGTCTGCATATGAGATGGTCATGAAGGGCGTCTGCTAAGGGGCTGGTGTCCATCCTCCATCGCGCACGCGGAGGGGTTCCAGCCTCCATTTCGAGATCGACACTGGTCCACGGAGTGCACCTGCAGACGACATGGGGTCCGCTGATGGTCGCGGAATATTACTGCTAGGAGCAATTTCTCCAGCGTCTCCCCATGAGTTTTCACCCGTCCTTCTTCCCTTTTGATCATCGCCCCTCGGTGACTATTTATAGAGTCGTGAGGAGACTGTATTGATGGGCACCTGACAATTTCTGTGGATGCCTATGAAGGAATCCCCACCCGCAAAGGACCTGGTCAACCAGGGATCTTTGGAACCGAGATTCGCGGAATTGCTTCACGGCTGTGCACCACTCCGCCTCTATCCCGCGAACAATAGCGGTCCACAGAGGGGGTGGCTCTCGGTAGTGGAGCGGACTGGAACCCATCTAGCTTCACACCCGCTGAGGGTCCCCGCCTCTATTTCACAGACGACACTAGTCCGTGGAATTGTGGGAGGGCGGTCTGCCGAACCGACCGCGTGCTGTTGCTGGGAGCTGGTGCACAGATAGGTTCAATTATTTTCCAAGTCTTGCAGTAACTGGATTTCCACCTTGTAGAATTTTCTGGACACTACAAATGCCCACCATCGGAATGGGGTCCGATCGGAAAGAAAAGGAGGCCATTCCGATGTAGAGTGGTCCTGAAAATCGATGATTGATTGGAAAATTCTCTAAATTTATCCTGAGAAAAGGGACTCCGCGAGCATAGTTTTACTATTTATAGGGTTTTGTTGAAAAACCCCACAAACCATTTGTCTTTTCTTTTAATACCCTGATCTTTCCTGGGCCCATTTGGTGTGGACCCAGATGGTGTGGCCCGACTTTCACTTATCTCACCCTTTTCGGGTTTTTGGACTAACAGGCTTTGTGCCTCTTTTGATGTGCAATTTAAAGTACCGCCATCAAGAATATCATTACTGATGTTTTAGGTCTAACATCATTGACAATGAATGGTGTGGAGAGGGTCCCAATGAATATTGGTTGATTAAATGATTTATCAATGTCCTTCAGAGGCATGTGGAGGGAGTGTGTTTAGATTTGAACGACATGCAGGGCATGTATTCTGGCATGGGAGCCGTATCGGCATGCTGAGGTGGGAAGATCGTCACCTAAGGAAATAGTGAATTTGTTAGACACGACATGGGTGATAAATATGCAGAGCCGCTGAGGTCATGGAATACATAATCGTGCAAAGGTGTCTTAAAGTCAATGACTCTCCATTTCTGATTGCCATAGGACTTCATGGATGTTCGGCTTATGGAAACCACCATGGGTGGCTTAGAGAATTATGAAAACCACCGGGGGTGGCTTGAAAAGGGTCTGGGACTTCTGAAAGGTTTTGAGAACATCTGTATCAATCAGGAGTGCGAAATAAAGGTTCATATCCCATGCATTTATCTAGTATAATGGAGAGTTTGAGGTTTTCCCAGTTTAATGTCATGCAGTTGGGACATTATCTATAATGGAATAGCTTCTCTTGGTACTCGGTAATCTCATCAGAGACATTCCACCATATTCAGGAAGGGTTGTGAAAGAAGATGGTATACTGTTTCTTTAGGGTTTTCGAATCCTGTGATGAATATAGGTTCCCAGGGGCCAAGAGTCGTACGGAGAGAAGAATTTCCAGAGGAAATATTGCCTTTGGTAGATGGGCTAGGGGATTTCAATATGCAGAGCTGCTGAGGGCATGGTATGCATATTCATGTAAAGTTTTCCTTGGGTCAATGATTTTATTCTCCCGATATCCGAGAAACATAAGGGAAGTTGAGATTAGGAACCCCCATGGGTGAGAATTTGGCTTTTTCTGAGTACAGAGTATACTTTATGAGGAGAGGGCACCTGGATGCGGGAGAAGCGCCTAGGCTAAATATCTGGATAATGGGTGAAGTAATTCCATCTCATGTTGGTGTGAGATGGTGGTTTGTGAAGGTCTGACCCATGCACTGAGGGATAGGGAAAAACCTCCGTTCCTTACTGAACCCATAATAAGTTTGACCGTCCAGTTTAACATCATGCGATATTGACAACTTCCGTGCAGTTTAACGTCATTCGGTAAGGACATCATTCGTAAAGTTTATCATCACGCAGTAAGGACAAGGAGCATTTTTAAATGGTTCTGTGCAATTTTTCGTCATGTAGCAAGGATGGGGGACATTTTTAAACTATTGAAAATGCTTGTAGTTAAAGGAATTCCCCGAGATGGTTAATGCTTGGTCATTGCGTCTTTATGACAAGAGGCCAAGATGTTATGTGCAGTTTAATGTCATGTGGTAAGGACATATTTTCAAAGGCCTCTCTTCATCAGAATGTAACTGTGCTTGAATATCTCGGCATTCCCAAGACGTGTAGAGGTGTATATGGTGTAAATCGGGGTTCCAGGGCTTCATGGATCAGGAGAAATGATATGAGGGCTCTGAGGCTGGTAAACATACAGAGCAAGGAAGAGTGTTGCCTATGGAAATCATGCCTTTTGTAGATGGGTCAGGGGCTATAAATATGAAGAGTAACTAAGGGCATGGTTTTCATAGTCATGGAAAGGTGTCAAAGAGTCGATTCATTTCCACTTCGGATGGCTGTGAATGGTTATGAGGATCCTCAATTGTCTGGGCCACGAATTCTGTCATTTGTAAGAAAATGTCTGGACATGTCTGGCATACTCGACCCTGGATGATGTTAAAGCTTAGAGAGCTCCCTGTGCTGATTTATTTTATGTGTGGGGGTGTACCATTAACCTATGTAGTTTAACATCATGTGGTAAGGACGAAGTAATCCTAGTATAGCAATCATAGAGCTCAGACCAATGGGTGACTATTGCTGTAGTCACTCGAAGGATAACTGAGTCAACATGATTTAATATACTATGAACATGGTGGGGGATGAAGGTTGTAAAATGCAACTCTGAGGTTTCCTGGATCATGAGATGGGGTGTGGGGGCTGTGAGGCTGGTAAGCGTACTGAGCTAGGAAGAGTGTCGCCTGAGGAAATCATGTATTTGGTAGATGAGCCAGGTTCTATCAATATGCAGAGACGCTGAGGGAATGGTATGCATATACATGAAACGGTGTCCCTGAGTCGATAACATTCCACTTCGATGGCCATAAATGATTATGAAAATCCGAGATTTCTCACAGTATGGAGTTCGACATGTGGGGATAATGGTGTCCGAGCATGCAAGAAACATCTTCACTACAATTTTCCGTTGACTCAATGTAGCCTAGTCCCAGCTTGACGTTCGTAGAAATAGGTCATCATGTGAACCACAACTGGATACATAGGCTAATCGGGTAGGGATACCACGGCGACGTTTGGATGTGAAAAGGGGATGGGCTTGTAAACCACTACGCCATAAATTTCTGGATCAGGAGGTATGGTATGGGGGCTCTGAGGCCGGTAAGCGTACGGAGAGAGGGAGAGTGTCATCTGTGGAAATCATGCCTTTGGTAGATGGGCCTCTGGCTATCAATATACAAATCCACTGAGGGCATGGTATGCATAGTCATGCAAAAGTGTCCACAGGTTGATAACTTTCCACTTCTAATGGCCATGAATGTTAATGAAGATCCATAATTATCTTGTCCGTGGAGTCTGATGTATGGGGAGGATGCATCCAAATGCACAAGTAGTATTTCCGTCTCATTTCGCCATACCTCTTAGGTTGTTCGAAATTAAATCCATGGAGTTTAACATCGTGCGGTGAGGACCTGGTCCGTGCAGTTTAACGTCATGCGTTCTGTAACAGAAATAAACTCCATGCAGGTCTGGTCTATATATTGGGGAAAGAGGCATTTTTAACTGTCATTATCCATGAGGTTTAACATCGTGCGGTAAGGATAAAAAAATACACATCATGCCGGTACAGCCCATACTCGAGGGAAAGGGAGCATTTTTAACCTTTATTCGGGGGGGTGGATAGGCCAGCATGGGGAACCCTAGCGTCACTACGTATCCTGTGAGGGCAGGAATCAAGCCAAACATTGTTCACTGAGTGGATTACACCCTGTGAAGGTCTGTTCCATACACGGGGGAATGGGGCATTTTTAACTTTTATTTGAGCATCGATGGGCCATGATGGGGAACCCTAGAATCACTACATATCTTGCGAGGGCAGGAATGAAGCCATACATAGTTCTCTGAAAAGAGTACACCCCAATCAGGGATGGTCCATACATGAGGAAGGGGACATTTTTTTATTTTTATTCCATTTGGGAGTGGATGGGATAGGGGAGGGGATCATGGCGTCGCAATGTATCCTGTGAAGGCAGGAATCAAGCCATATGTAGTGCAATTAAAGACATTACACCTCGTGCAAGTCTGGTCCATACACGGGGGGAGAGGGAATTTTTAAAACTTTTGGTCCGTGCAGTTTAACGTCGTGCAGTGTGGACGAAATACTCTTCGTTTAAGGTCATAGAGATTGGACCGTTGGGTGATTGGTAGTTTAACGTCCTGCATCTTAGACGAAGAATACACCCCATGCAGGTCTTGTCCATACACGGAGGGAGGGATCATTTTTATTATTATTATTATTTATATTTTTTATTGGGGGTGGATGGGCCAGGATAGGGGGTCCTAGCCTCGCTACATATCCTATGATGGCAGGAGTCAAGCCTCACATAGTTCTCTGAAATCCATGCAATTTAAAGTCATGCGGTAAGGACAAAGAATACACCCCGTGCAGGTTTGGTCCATACACAGGGGAAGGAGGACATTTTTAACATTAATTCATGGGTGGTTGGGCCAAGATGGGGAACCCTGGGGTCGCTATGTATCCTGCGAGGGCAGGAATCAAGCCATACATAGTTCTCTGAAATTCATATAGTTTAGCGTCGTGTGGTAAGGACAAAGGATACACCCCGTGCATGTCTAGTCTGTACACATGGGAAAGGGAAATTTTTTAAACCTTCTTGGGGATAGTTGGGCCAGGATGGGAAACCCTGGAGTCACTCCATATCCTGTGAGGGCATGAATCGACCCATACATTGTTCTCTAAAATCTGTACTGTTTAACATCGTGCGGTAAGGATGACTCACATGCAGTTTAACGTCATGTGCTAAGGACATAAAAAAACACCCATTGTAGGTCTAGTCCATACATGAGGGAAAGGGAATTTTCTAGAGCTTCTTGTCGGTGCAGTTTAACATCGTGCATTGTGGACAATATACTCTTAGTTTAGGGTCATATAGTTTGGACTGTAGGGTGCTTGGCAGGTTAACGTCATGCAACTCAGACGATTATCCCTCTCTTTTTTTATCCATGCAGTTTATCACCGTGCGGTAAGGACGAGGGGTATTATTAGATTCTGTGCTATTTAATTTCATGCAGTAAAGACGATTCCCCCTCTTTTTTACCTGTGCAGTTTATCGGCATGTGGTAAGGACAATGGGTATTATTAGATTCTGTGCACTTTAACGTAACACGGAAAGGATGAGGGGTACTTTTGGTTTCTATGAGAAGTACTTCTTTAGGAATATCGCATTGGTAGGAGCCGTGGTGAATTTCCCATCCATGGATATTAGGGCATATGCTTCATTGTAGTAGACCTTGTGTATAATGTATGGTCCCTCCCACTTGGGCTCCAGCTTTAGAGGTTTCCTTCTAGGAATCATTGTGGTTCGAAGGAGAAACTCCAATTCTGTAACATCCCCAAATGATAAAGGATTAAATGACTAAATAATATGACTCATGTCAACAAGGTGCACCTTCTTTTTCGGGAGCCTCTATGATTAGAACTCCACAGGTAAGTGTGCTTGGCCTGAAGTAGTGATCAGGATGGGTGACCTGCTGGGAAGTTTCTCAGGGTGTGTGAGTGAGGAAAAAACACACTGGAAAGGACATGTGTTGGCCTGTGGGGACTATCATTAGTCTGATAACCCATTCAGGCATGTGGGTGGACCCTGGGATGGGTCCCATGTGTCTGTGGGTGAACTGGTGGTACTTGGTGGACCAGGACCCGATGACCATGTTAAGGCGGGGTGGTTGTGCTGTCACTGGGACCCGGTTGTCACACTTGGTATCAGAGGAGGAACCCATCCTTAAGTGTGCGGTGCACTACCTGGGTTGAGATGTAGAGATTTTAACATCTTCAAATGATAAAGGGTTAAATGAAAAAATAATATGACTCATGTCAACAAGGTGCACCTTCCTTTTCAGGAGCCTGTATGATTAGAACTCCACAGTTAAGTGTGCTTAGCCTGGTGTAGTGATTAGGATGGGTGACCTCCTAGGAAGTTTCTTAGGGTGTATGTGAGTGAGGACAAAACACACTAGAAAGGACATGTGTTGGCCTGTGGGGACTATCATTAGTCAGATGACCCATTCAGGCATGTGGGTGGACCCTGGGGTGGACCCCACATGTGTGCGGGGAAACTGGTGGTACCTGATGGGCCAGGACTTGACGGCCATGTTAAGACGGGGTGTCTGTGCTGTCACTGGGACCCGGTTGTCTCAAATTATCCTTCCAAGAAAGACTGAAGATGGACCTTTTTATTGAAGGCTCGTGCAATCCGGTTCTAGTACACTTCCAAATGATGAAAAGTGTGCAGCCACTTCTCGTCTAGTTGTTTCAATTCACCTAGCCGCTTTTCTGATTGCTCATCATCAGATAATTGATCACAGATTGCAACACGGAGTGAGGGAAGTTGGACTTCAATGGGAAGGACCGCCGTTGTGCCATTTACTAGTGAGTACGGGGTAGCCCGAGTAGCAGTGCGGATTGTGGTTAAATAATCCCACTATGCATGGAGGAGTTTGTCCGGTCATGACTTCTTGTACTTGTCGACAATTTTCTGGAGAATGTTGGACAGGGTCTTGTTGAAAGCCTCTATCTATCCGTTGGCCGCCGCATGGTAGCGGGATGACTGGTTAGCCTAAATACCATATTCTTGGTATAGTTTCTCCAATTCAGGAGAGCAGAAGTTGGTGCCATTATCCGTCAGTATGTTGTGAGGGACACTAAATCTGGTGATGATAATGGTTTTCACAAAGTTGGCAATGCTTCTTTCCCTGAATTCCTTAAAGGGTACAGCTTCCGCCAATTTGGAAAAGAAGTCGGTTTCCATGAAGATATACCTCAGTTGTTTGGATATGGTGGGAGGATATGGTCCCATGACATCCATTCCCTAGACGGAAAATGGGAAGGAGTACTTGGCTTGATGAACAAACTCCGGGGGTTACTGTGTGAAGATGGCATGAATATGGAATGAGTGGCATTTTGCGGTAAAGTGCGTGCAATCCTGTGCCACAGTGGTCCAATAGTATCTATGTCTTTGAACCTGATGGAAAATCTTGGACCATGGCTGATTTTCTCCACATACTCCGACATGCACATCAGTCATGACAGTGGCAGTTTCTTCTCTATCAATTCATCTGAGGAGGATTCCGTCGAGGCCTCATTTGTAAAGGACCTCTTGTTGTCCTGTGCCGCCATATAGGACAATGTTGATTTCCCTTCTCTGTATTTTATCTCGTTCAGCCATGTCTGATGGATGTTCTCCCCTTTGAAGATAATTTACAATGGGGGTCATCCAGCCTGTGGCGGGAGCATACGGCTCAGAGACAGGACTGATTTCATTGATTACTTCTATCTTAGTCTGGACAAACGACAAGACCATTCAACGGTGAGAGATACTGATGACTATTTCATCCCGATCTGGGTCAGCATGGATGTGGCTGCATTGGCTAATGCGTCGGCCTGGGCATTCTGAGACCGGGGAATATTGGTCAATGTTGGTTTTAAGGAAAATTCCACCATTAACCCTCGGACAAGGACAAATAGGAGAATCAGATCCTCCTTTTTAATAGCATAGTCATCATTAACTTTCTGGATGACCAGTTCTGAATCACATTTGACCTTAAGGTGTTGTACTTGTGCTTGGAGTGCGAGCTCTATGCCGGCAATGAGTGCTTGATATTCTGCTTCATTGTTCGTACATCCTTCTGACAGTAGAAAATAATATGGTAAAACTTCCTTTCCAGGGACATTATTATTTTCCCTAGGCCCACCCTGTTAAATTTTGGGTCTTCAGTCCTCTTCTCAGTTGGGCTTCGGGATGCGCCGTCAATGTACATTTCCAATGTTGGGAGCTCCTCTTGAACCGTGAAGACGTCTTCATCCGGTTGCACGATTTCTAGTGCGGTAGTCCCTATTGAGGGGTGCTCTACCAGAAAATCTCCTAATGCTTGGCCCTTGATGGCCTTTTGAGGCACAAACCTGATGTAAAACTGTTACAGGATAATGACCCATCAAGAGAGGCGCCCAGTCAGCATCCAGAAGCTAAGGATGTACTTTAGCCGGTTATTACGTGAGACCAAATGGACTTAATGATATTTTAGATACTGTCGCAACTCTTGAACTGCAATGTCCAAGTCCAAACATCTCTTCTCGATGTTAGAGTATCATGTCTCAAGATCAATCATCATTCAGCTGAGGTAATAGAGATTGTTTTCACTACCAGCATCATTCATTTGTGAGAGGAAGGCTCCTACAGACCGCTCTAGGGCTGTCACATATAGGATGAGAATTCTTCCTTAGAATGGGGTCATGAGCACTGTTGGGCTTAAAATGTATCTCATTAGTCTGTTAAACAGCTCTTGGAAGTCATCTGTCCATTGGTACATGATTTCATTATTCATTAACCTAGTAAAGGGAAAACATTTTCCTGCCAGGTTGGCTACGAATCGCCTGATATTGGCCAAGTGCCCTTGGAATGCTCTCAACTCAGTGAGGTTTCGGGGAGGAGGTAGGCCAAGGATTGCCTTTTTATTTTCATGGTCGACTTCGATACCGCGATGGCGTACAATGAAGCCAAGGAATTTCCCTAAAGTAACCCAGAAGGTTCACTTCAAGGGGTTCAACTTTAGACTATGTTGTCGAAGTTTGTTGAAGACGGTCTCAAGATCTAACACGTGATCCGAGCACTTCCTGGATTTAACCACCAAGCATCTATGCAACATTCAATGAATCTCCCCATGAATGGTTTAAATATACGATGCATGGCACGTTGATATGTGGCAACAGCGTTATTGAGAAGAAAGGGCATGAACCTGTAACAGAATACTCCCTGGGGGCCCTGAAGGTAGTGAATTCATCATCTTCTTCAGCCATCCTGATTTGATTATACCCAGAATAGTTGTCCATGATGGATAGAGCCTCATACCCGGCAGTTGTATCAATTAATAACTCTGTGATCGGGATCGGGAAATCATCTTTTGAGCAGTGCTGATTGAGATCTCTGAAGTCAATGTAGAAACGGATTTGCCTATTATTTTTCTTGACAAGGACGATGTTGGCCAACCATATGGGGTATTGGACCTCTGGAATAAATCATTTTTTAAAAACCTTATCAACTTTGGTATCTATTTTGGTAGTATGTGAGTGGTGTGTCCTTCTGGCGGCTTGTTTATAGCCCTGGTGGTCTTATGGAAGACCCAGGTGATGTGTCGCCACTTGGGATCAACTTCCGGCATTTCTGTGTAATTCCTAACAAAGGCATCCTGATGATGCTTTAGGAAATAGGTATATACCTCATGGTCCTCAGTGGGCATGGATGCACTAATGAAAGTATTCATCAGATATTCCCCAGTACCCAAGATTATTTCCCTGAGTTCGTCCACAGTGGTAGAGATACCTTTCTCAAATGCGAGAGGTGCAACCCTGAGATCTTCCTTATCTTCTACTCCCAAAACCTCATCTTCTTGATCTGACGGGGGGAGAGTTTTGGGCCCGAGATCTCATGGGTTTGAGGGCAAGGCATTGTGGGCATCTCCTCTCGAGTATTCATCCCTAGATTGTGGGTTGGTAGACGTCCCCACATTGTCACACACGGATGTTATGGCTGAAGTCATGAAGTCAGCTAAGTGTGTGTCTGAACATGAATCCCTACTCTTGATATGGTTGCTGGGAAGTATGTAGTCTTTGCAAAGATTCCTTAGGGGGTCGTCAGGTTCCACTTCCCGACCATTTGGATCGGGGATCCAGTCAACACCATTGGCAAAGGCTTCTTCCTCTTTTTCTCACAGAACTCGGCATCAATGTAGTGTGAATCAAAGATCTCAAAAGGGGCCTTATCAGTGGTCAATGTCCCACTTTTCCCATTAATGCAGTATTTAATACACTGGTGTTATGATAAAGGAACGAACTTGTGCGTATGGAGCCACAACCATCCTAGTATGGCATTGAATGTTGTGTTCTATCAAACCACCAGGAATTCCGAGTAGGCCACGAAGTCACCAAATTGGGTCATTAGCTTAATTTGTCCCATAGTCTCTTGCTCACTCTTGTCGTATCCTAGCAGAGTTTTTACTAAGGGTATTAAATCACCCTCACTGTATCCCAACATACAGAGTGTCTGTAGGGGAAGGAGGTTAATTCTAGAGCCATTTTCGATGAAGAATTTGAGGATATAAACATCATCTATTGTTCCAGACACATATAATGGTTTGATGTGTCCATGCATGATGGAATCTTCATCTAGATCAGTGAATGAAAATACTGCATCGCATTCAGCCGAGCCTGTCTCCGTCCGGTAAATCATGGCGGAAACTACCTCAGCTTGAAAATCCTGGGGGCTGATCAAGGCTTCAATAAGCTCCTCTTTGAGGTCGGCTAACAAACCCATGGATTCTAGTATGGACATCTTGGCTGTTACAGATGCCAGATGCTTAAGGATGTCCTAATATTTATCCAATGACCGAACCTTATCCGCTGACGGGAGAGTTCTATCAAGTAGCATAGGAGTTGGAATGCATGAAGAGGAGGGACAAGTCGCGGGGTCAGGTGTCGGCGATGTTCCCACGTTCTGGGGTCTCGGCCCGACTGGTCTGTTTGGGCGCACCAGGCGGCTAAAAACATCTTCCTCCTCTGATGGGAAGCACAGAATAACGGCGCCAGAGTGGAATCTTGTGGAGGTGGAGGGATGTTATTTCTCTTGCTGAGTCCATATAAGGGCCCTCCCATGGGTTTCCACGATATTGACTATTTGGGTCGTGGTCCAACCTTAGGGTTGGTTTCAGCCGTGACTGCTCCTCCCCAGGTATCCCCTTCCTCTGTGATTCCTCTTCCCAACTCCTCGTGTTTGGAACTCGGGTTCATATCCATACCCTTTATTAGGGAATGATTCCATAATATGGATGACGTTGATGGAACCAAAGATTGTCTCCTTATCCTCTGACAGGTTAACCTGGTCGGTCGTCCCGGATGGTGTTGTTTGGTGGGTCGGTGCCCATGGTGTTAAATTCAAGGGAATGAAATCTGATAGCATTAGGGATTACATTGGCCTTGTTGCCGACTGATACTCTTGCGCTTGTCTCCTCCTTTTTTGATTATTCCTGGACAACCAGCTCATGGAGGGTTGTGAGGCTGATAGTTTCAGCTGTGCAGCATCGGGGGTTGTTGGTGGAAACACTGGCTGCTGTAGTTGAGCTCAGAGTATGCCCTAGGCTCGATTTATAGTCATCTGAGTCATCCAGTTATCATATTTCGGCCCCTTATTGATGGTGAATTCCAACCACCTTTCCCCTTCATCGGAGCCGGTGATAGAAATGTACGTCACATGTGCTGGGGGTTGTCCCAGATCGACTTGCCCGTATTCTACCACCCTTTTCAGGAGGTCCTTGAGGATGAAGCATTACCGAATATTGTTCCACAACATTCGATGGTAAGGAAAGTAGTATATCCTATCATCATGGATAGCTTCTTCATGTTTCCTCAGCTCTGGGAGGCATAGCATGTTGCAATTCATAGCGGCGATGAAGTAGTCGTGGACTTTGTCCTCTCGGAACGATTAGGATTTATGTCTTCATTCCCCAAACTGGTTCTGATTCTCCCCTTTCTGATCGTCCCACCTAGGTGGAGGCCGCCACTGATATACAGGGGGCCCATGATGATTTGGTGGTGGCCTGAGTGGTGGAGCAGGCACAGGGGCTGGCTTGAGCGTGAGAAAGGATGCTTCAGCCTTAGCTACTCTCATTGTGGGAGCCTACGAGGATATTCGGGACTTAAAATTGGTCCGCTACAGGGAGTCCTCGATTCTCTATGCAATAGCCGAGAGATGGCAGAAGCCAGTGGTGCACTCCACTTGTATGAGCATAGTTCGCGACACATCTTGAAGATTATCGATGCATATGGCGAGCTGCTCATCTTGAGGAATTGGCCTGTTCAGAGAGTAGTTCAGACCATTCCATCTAGTGATGAAATCTGAGACCCTCTCATTCTCCCTCGGCTTGCAGTTCATGAGGACGATGACCATTGTCTTAGGAATGGTTGAGCTAAAGTGGAACAGGAACTGCTGCCAAATGTCTTCCTAGCTTTTTATTGACTGGGATGGTATACTCATATACCAGCAATGGCGGATGCTTGCGTGGTCCGTACGAAGCATCTGAGTTTGATTGCTTCATGTTGTTCTGAAGTCCATATCATAGGGTCACAATAGGATGTGTAGTGAATCAAATGATGTTCCAGATTTCCTGATCCATTGAAGTTAGGGAATACATGGCTCCTGAAATTGGGTTGAGGAGGTGTGTTTATTACCCAATCTAGGTAGGTCTTCCACTCTGGCTATATCGGATCATGTTGGCCCTCCATTGCATTCAATCGAGCTGTAAGTGCCTTGATGGTGTTGGTGAGACCCTGGTTTACATCCTGTTGGGCCCGGTCTTGGGCAGGTGCTGCATGAGGCTTTGCTCGAGGATCTGGCTCAATCGGCACCAAGGGTGCATATGCCGTTTGTGACACCTTATAAGGTTTCAGACGTACTCTCTCCGGTTGCTTCCTGAGTGGAGGGAAGTCTTGGTATTCATCCAGATCCACATTTGGGTAGTTGGACAGACCAGGTGCCACATTGGTCGGGATAAACCTGGGTCCTTGAGGTGCACTTACTAGGAGTGCGTGATGTGGCTCCTCTTGGGATGTGCTTTCAATAAGATGATTCCTCTGGAGTAGTTCAGCATTAAGCCTCCTCAATTCTTTCTTCTCCTCTTACTATCGAGCGAACCACTCTTCGAGCGTAAGTGGATCGTCTTTATTGATAGAATACAGCTAGTTAAGTGTAACCGTTCCTTTGTTCTTATCCTTGTTGGAGGCTCATAGGGTGAGCAGATGATGGTTGGATGAAGGGGTGTCCATGTTTAAAGCAGCCCTCTGGTTCCGGGTGTGCACACCTGGTGGTTCCTTGCAGGTGGCAGCCTGACCAAAACCATCATCTCATGATTCATCAGGATTTACATCATCTTCGGCATTACCCATGGGGTCGGCCTCTATGGCGTTAATGGATGTATATCGCAGGGCAGAGAAGTTTTCATCTTCCAAATAGGAATAGGATCTTTTGTGTCTCTTACTTGCCTTCCTTTTCATGTCCCGGGATGGCCTTTGGACTCCTTGACTAAGGGTGGCGTGGAGAGTCCTTTGATGCGTCCATACGGTACACCTCCCTCTTGGAGGGGAAAATGATTCAAACAACGGGATATGGCAGGAGAATCCTCTTTTTACTGTCCTCCCTAGACGATAGAATACTGATTCTCGTGGGAGGGGGGTTGTTGTTGTTGAGGAGGTAATAATTCCCCCACCCCTGAGGGCTGGGGTTGGCTCTGTTCCTCAGACGTTGAGTCTCTTCCCATTTTTATTGGTCTTACAGGGGAATTTGTTGTTAAAAATTCCCCCAGCCCTGTAGGCTGAGGTTGAGCCTGGATTACGGCAGTGGCAGTTGCTATCATCACCTACTTGATCTTACGTACCCCCATTCGGGGGTGAACTAGGTTTTGTGCCAAGTTCTTCTATTAATCAATCCATTCTGGGGAGGTATTCAATGACTACTGATTGGCCTCTCTTAGGCGAGCGGCCCGTTGTATGCTCTCGGTGGTCTAATTCCAATTTTTTTGAATGGATTTTTCTCGTTGGGCCTGATGCTTATGGGACTTACTCAAGGCCCAACTATGTTTGGTGTGTTGCCTTTCGTGAACAGGTAGACCACTCGATTGTTGTCTTGACGTGATGACGTTGCAAGGCACTATGCCGAACGGGTACTTTTGAGTGGGGAGCGAAGTAAAATGTAGAGCTCCATGTTCTCCCCATCCCCTGATATGGACCCCCGTCGGGGCATGACCGATGAGGCAGCACAACTGGGGCAGCACACAGAGGCAGGCTATCTCCACATTTCCTTTGCGCCTCTCGGGTCACTGTTGTCGCGCCAAAGGAAGAGCTTCCTGGTCGATGTGATGCAGGAGGTATCCTATTGTCTTTTCATGGACTACATACCTGTCGTAGGGCATGAGGCTTGATTTCAGCCAGTGGATGGTTGCCCATATATTATGGTGGATTCCGTGCATGCATTATTCCGACAAATCTCGGGGTTTGTCGATCTGATAGGTGGTCGTGTGCCAAAACATAACTGGTATATCATTCATGGCTAGTCATTTCCTCAGGTGCAACATGTCAGTATACTCCTCCTCTAGTGATTCCTCTACCTGGTCAGCCCAACCGAGACCCTCACTGTCAGTGGGGCCGGAGGCTGTGGGACCAGTCGGTATTGAATTATCATGTTGGCGATCCGAGGGTGGTTTCGAAGATGAACATGGCCCCAGAACATATCCCGATTGAAGAAGGATGTCGTTGGAGATTAACTGAGAATCCGACATGCTTGATCCCATCCTTCTGAGTGCCTCGGGATACGATGGATTTTCTGTGCTTCATTTGGCTGGGGGAGGACCTTCCTATTGATATGATATGTCATTGCGGGGTGGAACTTCACAATGGCGGATGAAATGGCAAGGACTACCATTACTGCTTGAAGCCTCACTACATAGAGGACTTTTGCAATGCATACCCTGGGGAGGACCTCCAAGGAATGTCGCAGCAGGGGGAGGACCTTCTGGATGATTAGATTTGTTACGGGGAGGGCCTTCACAACAACTGCCATTATGGTGAGGATGACCATCATGGTTTGACGTTCGACGTGTATCCTGGGGAGGACCTTCAAGGCACACTACGACAAGGGGAGGACCTTCTTGTTTCTTGGGGCCACAGGAGGGAGGTCCTTCGCAATTGCAGTCGTATTGGAGAGGAATACCATCACATCTACTATAATGGAGAGGACTACCATTATAGTTGCTGCTGGTACAATATATGAAGGGTACACCATGGGGAGGGCCTTCAGAATGTACCGCAATGAGGTGAGGGCCTTCTCGGTTCTTGATGTCTCTATGGGGAGGACCTCCATTATCAGGGTGGCGAGGACTACCACTGCGATCTGATGCCCGACTGTGCGGAGTATCGTTGTAGCGTAACCCCTGGGGAGGACATTTAGGGAAGGCCACAACAATGGGAGGGCCTTCTTATCACGATGAGATGTCACTGCGGGGAGGGCCTCTACATTTGTGACTATGATAGCGAGGACTACTACCATAACATATGGTCCCACTACATGGAGAGTGTTTGCAGCGTGTACCCTGGGGAGGACCATCAGGGTGGAAAACAACAAGTTGAGGGCCTTCTTTCTATGTGATCTTCTGGTCATGTGGAGGGTTTCCTTGAATCGCATCAAAATAGGAGCTCTAGTGATCGATCATTATATGCCCGCGGGGAAGGCCCCCACGGGTGCTCTGGGGAGGACCATCAGAGCTGCTGGTAGCGACATTGCAGGGAGGACATTTGCAACTGCTACTACTACTCCCATAATATGGTAATGGGTGGGAAGGGTTCTGATCCTTCGATATACGTTTAGCGGCATGAGAACCCTAGCTTCTAGTAGAGCGAAGTCATGAACCCGCTCTTTATTTTCTGGCTGCCTTAAGTGCATTTGGGGCGCTTTCATTCGGGAAGCGGGGAATATCTGTTATTGAAAACAGCCTTCGCCTTTGGGTCCCTATCTAATTGGGTACCATGATGCTGCTGGGGGAAAATGACAGACATCTTGACTTTTAGCAGGTATATCTGCCTTCTCTGGTGCATCCACCATGATGGACGGGTGTCCCCCAGTTGGAACGAGTGAAGATGCTCGATCCAGTTGCCCTTGCATCATGGAATATGGCTTGCGACCCACCTGGGCAGAAGCAGGGATGCAGATCTACTCTGAGGTGTTTATCTCGTCTCTTAGATGAGTCGCTTCAATTGCGGAGATGGGCTCACAGGGCCGAGTCCTTTCTATTTCCGCTGATGCAATTACACTCTGGAAAGTTTGCAAGATCTGATCTGGGATTGATACCTACTACTCCATCATTGAAATGATATCCAGAGAGACATCTTTGGCAGGAATAGGTATGAAGGGCCATTCCGGTATCAGAGTAGGAATATCTGGCTCCTGTCCTCTAGTGTTCAGTCGGTACTGACAATTCTCCTATTTCGAGGCAGGTGAGAGAATCTGCCCCCAGGCTGGGATATGCCAGTTTATCTCTCTATTTCCACCACATCGAGATGGTGGACTTTACTTGCATCCGTAGGAAGCTAGCCCTACATATGTTGGTTTCCCACCGTATCGAGTCAGTAGTGTTTATTGGTGAGGAAATGTTCCCTCCTATGAGTTGTCACCACATCTGGATAGCGAGCTTTGTTGATCACCACCACATCAGGATGGTAGGCATCAGAAACATTTGCTAAGAGTTGGTCCTGCAGGTGCTGGGTTGCCACCATGTCTTGTTGGTGGGATTCACAACCCTGGACAGGGAGAGGTGCATGCCGGGTAAGTGTCGTCTTGTTTGAGCGACAGGCATGACAGAGCTCGATGGGGATGCACGCTTGCTTGTATGAGGCCACCATGTCTGGATGGCAGCCCTTGGAGGAATGAAAATGTGTATGTTGATGATCGTAATGCATCTCCGTGACTAGGCACCGGAGCTCCTCCACTATGACAAGGGTGATGATTGGTCCCTAGTTGTATGTTTTCCTCCCTCCTCGGGCGGTCCAAGGGGCCGCTGCTCGGGGAGCATGTGCCTGGATGCTCGGGGCTTCATCCCCCTATGCGTGAGGATGTTGAGTCGTGGCGCAACCATGATGACGTCTTCCCGTGGGGGCCTTGGAGTGGAACCCCTGTTTGGCGGGGATGAATTACTCAATGTTGACCTCATTTTCCACCCTAAGATAATGGAGGTACTCATTGTCCAGTTCTGGGGATAGACTCCCGAAACAGTTGGAGACAGCAACAGGGGATTTTTGGATCTACCATTGTAGCCACTACTGGGCTGGGGGCTGATGAGTTCTAGCGGATTGGAGGGTGTGCATGGTCGCCTCCACCATCAGGAGAGCACTGTTCACGTGGAACTCTTAGATTAACATATCTAAGACCAAGAGTTGAAGATGCTGTGTAGGTGATGGGCTCCTCCATTGGTTAGGACGTCTGGTCATTAGGTTGTTGGAAGCACACGCTTGTGAGTTCCTTCGGGACACCATTGGATCGAAGGGAGTTCTATGTGGTACCTGTAAATTTTTTTAACAAATACAAACAGAAAAACCGTCAAATCATCATCTCATGATCCCATGCATAATTAATGACCTTGCTTTTCCCTCCTTGTGTGTATTAAGGGGGAACATGGGTGGATTAGGTTAAATCCATCATGACTGGTTACAGATTCACATCGGGTTCACCATTTTTTTTTTGGTCGGTTTGAAAATTCCCAATAGTTCCTAATCCAATGACACGGGGACCTGCTTACAAAAGGCATGCGTTCACTGGGTGGTTTGACCAGTGACGTTTAAGAACTCTCATTTGTCGAGAGGGTTAGAAGTTGGGATCATCAAACCCTTTTGGGGGGAAATTATTTCCTGTTACGGGACTTCTTATAGATTTATGACATATTCATATGTTCACGAATCTTTGGTTTATAACCAAGCATAGTATCCACAGATTACACCTAGTTGGCAATGGATAGCTAGACGCAGGGGTTCAGAATCATTTATGATCGAGGATTACCATCCCTCATTGGATTAATGTCCCTTGAGGAATCTAGACTCATTGAGTTAGTACTAGGAGTGGTGTCATGAACCGATGTGAAGATAGTCGGATCGACTGGTCGTTGGGATTGAACCTCAAGGAGGCTTCCTACGTACCCATCCAAGGAGACAGGGATCAAAGTCCACGTAGTTCGAATGGATTTTCGGAGATCTGACGTGAATGTGGACCCAAGGGTCCAATGGTGATTGGGTTTAATCCTCGTGGAGGCTTCCTATGTACCATGCCTTGACATGGATCAATGTCCTCGTAGTTCGCATGATATTTGGGCTTACACTCTGAGGAGGCCCAGTGTAATGGATTTGGGCTTACACTCTGAGGAGGCCCAGGGTAATGGATTGGGGCTTATACTCTGAGGTGGACCATAAGAGGATGTCATGGTCGATGATAACTATAATCCCACGTGAGACATGCTCGATGTGAGAAATAATAAGAAGTAGGGACCAGATGATCACTTCACAAAAGGTTCATTCGTGGGAAGTGGAGTGGGGCTTACGCATAGGGCGACCCAAAATATTGGGGGTTTCTCCGGGATGGACGCCCAGGGCGACTTCCTCGTGTCTGGCCATGAGGGCATCCCATCCCATTGGTGTGTTGAAGAATATAATGGGGGCTACCACCTATGTGCAAGTGCACAAGTGGGATAATGCCAAGGGCGTTGGAATCAGTCTGAACAAAGGGAGATGAAAAGTGTGAATTACATGCCTGACATTCAGAATGCAATGAGGGTGGCATGACAATTGAATATAACTATTGACCATGTTCGGAACACAACATCCATAACTTGTTATCCTGAAATGGGGGCCAACAAATGAAGGTCAACTACTGACCATATTCGTAACACAGGACATGAATCAAAGTGTTGTCAAAAGTATCCCGAGGTGTTGGTCTTGGACGGTAGGTGAGCTGATGCGTCATGTGACCAGGCCGTTAGGGGGTCCCTTCAGACATGGAAGTTGATGAAGATCAGAATGAAGGACACACAATGCATGAGGTGGAGTGATGTAATGTTTTAATAGATTCCAATTCTCTTGAAGGTACGCCGCTATGATCATGGCATTAGGAATCTTATGCTTGGAGCGTAAGGCATCTCTTGTTTAGAGAAAGAGGCATCCTTCTTTTGGAACATAGGGAATACTACAGTTTAAAGTCATGTAGATATGATTGTTTCTGTATAGTTTAATGTCATATGGATAGGACAAGTGCCATAGAGTTTAACATCATGTGGTTAGGACGAGGGCCATACAGTTTAACATCATGTGGTTAGGACGACTAGGTAGGAGATACCTAGCAATGGTTGGTGTTGGACTTATGAAAGGGCGACCCTCTCTAGATAAACATAGAAAAAGGAGCTATGTAATGGGTTTATAGGAGATTTTTGTGGCGTATCTCGATTCATGGAATGTATAAGATGGATGTTGGGTGCGCATAAGGGTGTAATTGAAAATCACGACATCCCGGTCAAAAACGTTCACGATGTGACTATCCATTTTTCATGGGGTCAGTTCCGGTAGTGAAGGGACTGGCCCGGAGGTCCGGGACCACAGCCCGCGACTAACGCTGAGCGGGGGTGTGGGGGCGCAACACTTGGGGTATGGACCAGCGAGTGCATGGGTTTTTTCCCATGGGGTGGGCCGCGTAAGAGCTAGTTGCGAGTGACTGGCTGCGGCAGAGCTAGATTCGTAGAAGACAGCCACAGAGGGGATGTCCACGAAGGATCCAGCAGCGTAGGGCTAGCAGCATGTGGTTCGCAGTTTGGTTGACCGTGAAGGATGTCTGCAGAGGAGCTGGCCACGAGGGAGCAGGCCGTGAAGGACTAGGCCGCAAATGTCTAGGCTACAAAGGATTATTTCAGTGAAGTAGGCTTTCCACGAAGGAGTCTCTACTCAATGGATGATTTACATGAAGGAATTTGTCCACAAAGGAGGTTGTCCGCGGATGAGATGGTCGTGAAGGGAATCTGCAAAGTGGCTGGCGTCCTTCCTACTTTGCACCCGTGGCGGGGTTCCTGCCTCCATTTCGCGAAAGACACTAGTCCGCGGAGGGGGTGCTTTGAGGAAGGACTAACATGATGTAAATAACGAAATGTGGTTTGCTATTTTTTCTACTCTATGCGATAGAGTGCACCGGCGTATCCCCACGAGTTTTCACCCATCTTCCTCCCTTATTTTTGGTGCCCCTCGGTGATTATTTATACAGTCGCAAAGAGGAAATATTGATGGGCACACAACACGTTTTGTAGAAGCCCATGAAGGAACCCCGACCCATGGACAACTCAGTCAACCAGGAAGTTTTGGAACTGAGATTCGTGGGATTGCTCTGCGGTCGTGCACCACTCTGCCTCTATCCCACGAACGACAGCGGTCCGCGGAGGGGGCGGCCCATGGTGGTGGACTAGTCTGGAACCCATCCTGCTTTTCACCCACGCAGGTTCCTCGCCTCTATTTCATGGACGACGTTGGTCCACGGAATTGCAAGAGGGTGGTTTGCTGAACCGGCCGCGGGTTGTTGCAAGGAGCCGGTGTGGAGACTGGTTCGGTCCTATTCCATGTCTTTGAGAAACTGGATTTCCCCCTTTTGGAATTTTTAGGACCCTACAATATTTCAACCCTATCTTATATAATATTTAAATTTGTGACACTTTTGAAGATTTTTGGTAGGGATTGAATTTTTTATAAATTAATATTTTTGAACGTTTCTTAAAGTGCCCCTCTCATCACTTATAAAACAACACCTCCACCCTCTTATCTTAACTCAATTTTAACCCTTAAGGTTCCTCAAACCCCTAAAAATTTCTCTTCTAAACATCCCTAGTTACATTATAGAGGTTATAGGATTATAAGAATACAAACTCTAGTTCCCTAATAAGAAATTCAAAGGAGGCACGTCATATAAGAGGTAATCACTTCTACATATTATTTTGAATTTATTTATTCTTCTACTTACTCTTACTTAGATTTTTAATTATAAATTAATAACACAAGTATCACTCATATAATGATATATTATTATAAATATTAAACAACCCGATCTCACCTTTAATCCATCCTATTAAAAACAAAATCACTACGTGTGCGTACGTATGGATTACCGTCTTTTTGTTGAGGTGTATTCTGTTTTTCACCAACACCATACATGGATGGGTATAATGGTGGAAATAATAACTATATGTGATTATAATAACATGATAAAAATTTTGATATATTATACACTATCCCCTACAATACCATTCAACAACTATGGGAATGATATTTTCGCTCGTGTGTACGTACAACTTACCATCTCCATGAAGCAATGAGATTCATTCTCCATGATAACCATTCGAGAATGATTATAAAGAATATATAATAAATTATCATGAAATATATAAAATAATAATTCTATTTAATTTTTGTATATATATATATATTTCATTTACTTAATTCCATTCAATTTAATAACGAAACAAAAATAGACTTCATACATACGTACGACCCACCGTCTCCATGAACGGTGTATTCCATTTCATTTATCTATCTATTATATATATATTTACTGAATATATATGATATATAATTCATGTTTTACATTATGGATGTATGTAAATCATTATCTAAGTAATAATATCAAGAACAACAAGTTCAAACTCCTATGATAAATGAAACAATTATTTCCCAAAATGTTGCTTTAAATGGAATTTACAAATAAAAGCATAATGTAAAGTCCTAAGGGAATCATATATGATATCATAAATATTATTACGGTTCTATTAAAGGTTAATAATAATATTTAATCCATAATACAATAGTTTAAGACACATACGTAAGAAATCATACCTAAGGTAAGGTATAACTTTTCCAGTCATGTTTTATTTGAAATTATTTCTTAGTAAGAATCTACTGGGAATATACTAAACAACCATGTTCATGTTTTCTTAAAATATTCCCATAAAATGTGCTATATTTTTCTATTTATGTTTAATGTCTTCTTTACCCATTTTTACTTTCACTATATGGTTTGGAAGGAAACATTCTTTTTTTACCATACGTGGTACTTTGGGACTTTTTTAGCTAATGTATGAGGACAAAGTTTTTTTATCTTGTACTACATGAATGGATTTTTATGTTTTCAAATATAATTATTTTCATGAAGCTTCGTTTATGAGATTTCATATTTACTTTCAAATAACTTATTTTTTAAATAAATTGCACGAAATATTGAGAAAAGAAAACGTTTTTGTAGAAGAAATGATATTTTCCTCAAGAACTAAATTCAAGTGTTTTATCATAATTATTTTCCATCTATGTTGATATTGGGTTATGTTTATATCCCAACTATTACATTAATTTTATTACATTATCATGGAATTTTTTATATGAAGTATATTTATCATATATATATTATGTTATAATGGCATGATGTTTAAGAATCCCATTGTATTACATAGGTTATTCTAGGATGTATGATTTATATTTTTTGTGGAACAGATAAGAATGGTTTCATTATGAGTTGGGTGGGACCTATATCTCCATCCAATACAATAGGTAAATATTTATATGTATTATAATTTTAATTTGTTGATAAGCTTCATAAAACCTAGAAAGTAAAAAATCACTAGAAAGATAATTAAATTATATACCTCAGGTTCATGTATTTAGAATTTTTAGAGATTAATTAATTATCATTAAGGATAACACAATAGTGATGTAAATATTATTTTATTAATATGAATATCAAATAAATGGTTTTAAATATATTAAATGAAATATCATATGAAATAATTTAAACAATACAAGAATTTTATAGGTGACTATGAAATGTAAAGATATTATTAAAATTTTTTAATTTGTTTTTTTTTAGAATTTTATTTAAATTATAATAAATTAAAAGTATTAAAATGGATTCTATTGACATTTTATAATCATAAAATTTCATTAAAATAATTGAAAATCATAAAAAATTTTGAAATTTAAAAAACAAAAATTATAAGGTCTAAAATTTCATAAAGTATCCATTTATGGTAATTTAAAACCACATAAGTAAATATTAATTAACATTAAATATTTAGAATGTTATTAAAAAAATTATAAAAATTATATAATAACTATGTGTCAATAAAAAAGATAAGGCATAAATTGACAAAATAAGTTGTAAAAAATATATTTGTTTATGATATTACAACCCTCTATCATCTAATAATATAATTTGAGACACTTTGGAAGTTTTTTGGTAGGTTTTGATTTTATTATAAATTAATATTTCTACGAGTTTCCTAAAGTGCCCCTCTCCTATTTTATAAAACGACGCCTCCAACCTCTCATATTAACTCAATTTTAAGCCTTAAAGTTCGTCCAATCCCTACCAATTTATCTTCTAAACATCCCTAGTTACATTCTAGAGGTTCTAGGCTTCTCAAATGACAAACTCTAGTTCCCTAAGATGTAATTCAAAGGAGGGACGTCATGGAAGAGGTAATCACTTCTACATATTCTTTCAAATTTCATTCTTATTATACATAATAATTATTAGTTTTTTAATTACAATGTAATAACATAAGTATCACTCATATAATTATATGTTATTATAAAAATGAAACAACCTTATTTCACCTTCTATCCATCCTACGAAAAATGAAATGACTGTGAGTGCGTACATATGGATTACTATCTTCTTGTTTTGGTGTAATCTATTTTTCACCACCACCATACTTGGATAGGTATAATGGTCGAAATAATGACTATATATGATTATAATAACATGATAAAAATTCTGAGATATTATACACCATCCCCTACAATACCATTCAACTACTATGGAAATGATATTTTCGCTCGTGCGTACGTTCAGCTTACCGTCTCCATGACTCAATGAGATTCATTCTCCATGATAACCATTTGAGAATTATAATAAATTATATATAATTAATTATCATGAAATATGTTAAATAATAATTCTGTTGTATCTTTGAATATATATATATATATATATGTCATTTAGTTAATTCCATACAACTTAATAATGAAATGAAAACAAGCTTCATGCATACATACGGTCTACCATCTCCATGAACGGTGTATTCCATTTCATTAACTATATATTATGTTTATATAATGAATATATATGATATATAAATCATGTATTACATTCTTGAAGTAAGTAAATCATTATCTATGTAATAATATCAAGATAAACAAGTCCAAACACATATGATAAATGAAACAATTATTATCCAAAATGTTGCCTTCACAAGGAATTTCCAAATGGAGGGGTAATATTAAGTCATATATGAATCATATATGATATAATAAATATTATTATGGTTTTACTAAAAGTTTAAAATAATATTAAATCCACTATACAATAGTTTGGGACACATAGGTAAGAAATCGGACCAAAGGCAATGTATAACTTTTCCAGTCTTGTTTTATTTGAAATTATTTATTCGTAAGTATCTACTAGGGATATACTTAAAATACATGTTCATGTTTTCTATAAATATTCACATAAAATGTGTAATATTCTTCTTTGAATGTTTAATGTCATCATTACCTATTTTTACTTTCACTATATGGTTTGGAAGAAAATTTATTTTTTTTACCATATGAGGTACATTGGAAATTTTTCAGCAAAAGTACGAGGAATTTTTTGAACTTGTAAGGAATGAATGTATTTTTACGCTTTAATAATGAATTATTTTCATGAATATTATACTAATAGTTATCATATTTATTTTCAATTAAATTCTTTTTTTAAAAAAATTGAACGATATATTGAGTAAAGAAAATGTTTTTGTAGAAGAAATGATATTTTCCTCGAGAACTAAATTAAAGTGTTTTATCATAATTATTTTCCATCTAAGTTAATATAGGGATATTTTTATATCCTCATTATTACTTTAATTTGATTACGTTATCATGAAATTATTTTTATGACGTCCATTTATCATATATGGATTATGATATGATGGCATGATATTTAAGAATCTTATTGTTTACATTGGTTATGCTATGATGTATGATTTTATATTTGTGGAACACATAAGAATTGATTTATTATAATATGGGTGGGACTTATATCTCCCTCCAATTCATTGGTTAAATATTTATATCACATGAGATAGACATTACTGGAATGGTATGTAAATCTAGTTCAGTAATACAAGGCCGAAATGACAAGTAAACCCGCTTAAGTGATGGTCTCCGTCCACTATGATGGTCTTGGTAGCACCTCCTTGGATAATATGTATATAATAATATGTTATTATTATTTTACCAAGATTACATATTTTATTCCATTTATATTTTATCATGGTTAATGTTCCTTTATGATTCATTCCTTGCGTACTGCAAAGATTTATGTCATTGCTCCTGATTTTGATGTTTAATCATTATGTTAATGTTTTTACATTCAAATGTTTATGGTTTGTTTTATGTTATCCATGTTTACCCTTACTAAAAATTTGAGCTCACACTTTTTATGTTTTCTGTTTTCTAAGATATATAGAAAGTGTTACGTAGGAAAACAAAAGAGGAAGATCATTATGGGTGATGTTGAAGATCTTTCACCATGATTAGAATATTATATTATGAGTTATCAAATACACTAAACTAATACATTCTTTTCGAATTTGTTTGTGTCATGTATTAGGTATTCCACAAAACAAATTTAATTTCCATGCACTTCAATCTTGAGTCTCTACAGTTAGTATCAGTGTGAAGGTTTATTTACCCTTTGGTAACTAGGATGTGAACATTTTATGGAGATCACTATAGATATTTCTAAGGATGTGTCTAGGGATGTACCTATGGTTAAGAATAAATATAGGTTATAGTATTAGAATTATGATAATGATCATGAATAGCCAATGATTAAAACTAATATGTATAGATATTGAAATTACTCCCCCTTAATTATGTTGTTTTCCAAGTTTGATTTTTTCCTCTAACACTTTTCATTTTGGGTTTTAGACAATGGATGGAACCTGAAGGAACAAAATTAATGATCAATGCATTGGGAAATGAAATGTGTGTCCTCTTAAACATAAAAATTTTATGGGATATGGAGTGATAAATCTTATTTCTATACATACACATTCTATAAATCATTATAGACATCCAAATGAGCAGAGAAGGGAACAATATTCTATTAAATCTTTCATGAGGCAACATCCACCTTATTTCGGTGGGTCTTTTGATCCACTTATTTCTGAACAATGTGTCGGTACAATTGAAAATATATTTTCCATAATTCTCTATTTGGAACATGAAAAAGTCATTTTGGATATTTACCTTTTTTATGGTGAAGTAGATTAATGGTGGACTCTAATTAAGAATACAAGGCACCAAGATGAAATTGAGTCCATGGAATGGGATGATTTCATGAACATATTTTTCAATAAGTACATTCCTTTTATTATTAAAAAAATATATAGAAAAGGATTTCCTTGAGCTTAAGAAAAAGGATTATGGAAAAGGAGTTCCTTGAGATTAAGCAAAAGGATGATAAATTTATTGGTACATATGAGGAAAATTTTACAATGCATGCATTGTATGATTCTGGCTTTATCATCCAACCTGAAATTAAAGTTGATCGATTCTTCAGTGCTTTAAAGCAAAGTCTTCTATGGGAATTAGCTATAAGATACATTAGTATATATTAAGAGATTTTTTTTTGTGCTTTCAAGGTTGAACTGCATGTTGGTGATATATATCAATCTAATGGTTTTGAAAATCTCAATACAACGGGGAAAATAATATAAATTTTACCTTCTGCTCGAAGTGTGGAAAAATAATAATGGAGATAGTCTTAAAGGGACTATAAAATGTTTCATGTTTGGAAAAGAAGGTCATTGAGCAGTTGAGTGTTGATGTAATGAGACAAATTTTCTAATGATGTGAATGGAGAAAAGACTATATAGAACACACCACAAAAACATCAATGCTATATGTGCAAGAGATTGGGGAATTATGCTGACCAATTCTCTAATCAACGTGTTAATGAATATTGACATCAACAACCTCTTAAAGAAAAAAAAGAAAAACAGATATCACATGTGATAACTATTGGTGATGTCATGTATGACAACGAAGTAGTGGAATGAGTAAGTGATCATGTAATGGGATTTCAGAATAGTGTTATGGAATCTCATTTATAGTATTACGGAATGTTGGAATATCTATGTATTGGTCTATTATGGTATTATATAATTATATGGTATCAATAAACATTATAATTAATTGATTTTTTTTGGAATGTTGATAATATGCATATAATTAAGGGGCAAGGATCAAATAATATGTTTAATAATATTAATGAGCTCATAACTGATAAAAGGACAAGGTGATATCATTGTTTGAGTATATATATAATTATTTGTATATTTGGTGTATGGAAAGAGTTAATTTTGAAAGAATTAATGTTTCACTAATTTTATATGATAATTTATGTTATTATCATATTTCAAGAGAAAGAATGATGAATTACCACAAATGATTGGAATTTGGCCAAAAAGATATATCCTGTGACAGATGGGGGATAAATTATGGTATTCACTTGCTTGTTATATGAAATTTTTGGTAATTGTTTTCATTATACTGTGAGATTGGAAATTAGTATTTTGGACAAGCCTAAAGCTTGGAATGTATTATGTTAGACATCATATAGTATTTCTTAAGGACAGAAATTTTTATATATATTTTTTCTAGAATGTTATAATAGTATAGTTTAAGAAAAAGAACAACCCGTAGGTCAGGCGACAACACATCGCGTCGGACAAGGGTGCTGGAATTGAACCCACAACCGAAGAGCGAAATGCCTTTATCACCTACCACTGGCCTATATGATGTCCTTGGTCAGTAAAAATTAGATATTTTTATTAAGTGGTATAATAGATGAATTATAAGTACATTTTTGGAACTATATACAATTAATCTCATCATTGATGGACTTATGTATATTTAATAATTTGTGCTAACCTATTGTTGATAGAGACAGTTGGAATGACCTATAATTATTTCAAATGATCTACTAACACTCCAAAAATGAAAAATTCAACTTCAATTCATTAAATAACAGATGAAGTGGAAATTTATCAAGGCAGGAACAATACTGAAATTGTACCAAAATCCAGGAAGTATTTATGCTCATGAAAAATTATTCAAAAAAGGTTCTTAAAAACCAAAAATGTTATACAAGTACCTTATTATCAAATAAATCATATGGTCCCTTAAATCATCTCACATTTATAGATTTCTAGATGTTAAATTTCTCCAAAACTTATTCTCTACCATTATCCATCAGAACATGATGGTTAGATTTCTCTTCCATATATATGTTTTCACTTCACACATTTGTTCTCTTATGTGGAAACCTAGTGATGTGATACATAGGGTAACTATTATGTTTCTAAAATTAATATTTAAAATTAATATCTAGTTTTCCTTTTTATGATGTCGGTTTATATGAATGAATTTTTCCTATAGAAAACCCTTTATAACCCCAACTAATTTCGCGGGAGAAATCCATTTTAAGCGGGGTAGAATTTGAGAGCCCGAAATTTTATGAGATAAATTCTTTTTGATTTCATTTATTTTTTCTGTTTTAATCTACATCAAGATTATCTTAAACTAAATACATCATCGTCTAGACTTGCGTTACACACATGAGTGACCTTTCTCGATAGTTTTCATTGTACGTGATACTGAATTTCGATATACAACAATATATAATTAAAATATTGTTATTTAATGGGATATTAACTTGTTGTTATGAATATTATTAACCACATATTAAATTTTATATAACATTAACATTTATATTATGTATTTTCTAGACATGATATAAGAACAAGTTCATTTATTCAGATAAAATAAGTATTTTTTAAAAAAAACAATTTTTTCTGCCTTTTGATGGTGTACAAATATTAAATATATTTATTGACATTTTTATAAGCTAAATTTGAATATATAAACTTATTATTTACAATCAGGATATAAAAAAATACTTTGGATAATTTTTTTATATTTTTCTAATAACTTTCATATATTGATGAATAGTAAAAATAAACTTAATTTTAATTAGAAACTATTTTTTTCATTGAGATAATTTATATGGTTAAATTATAAAAATTAATGGGTTTAAAGTATAAATTGAATATATTTTTACCATTTAATATAATGTATGTCATTATCATTAATTTTACATTGAATTCATAGGTAAAAACATTTCAATCTTTTGTAGTGTATTATCTTTTAAAACCTATTTTCTCAAAAACAAGATTAATTTTAAATTAATTACTGCAGCTTGTGTGTTTTAAATTTTGATAGATGGATTCCATATTTGGAATAAGTATGCTCATATTCTATTAGTAGAATCATTTTTATTTTTTTGGGTATAATGAATATTAAATTTGGTAATTATTTCTATTACAATGGTTAATGGTAAATCGGGTAATTGCGGGTAAAAATAATATTATAAAATTACCCTACCAACTTATTAAATTCTACTGTATGAATAAAAGTCAAAACATATCACCAAAGGGTTGTAATAGATTCATTTCATGGACATTTTCCATAAAAATGATGTAATTATTATTAATACAAAAGAAAGTGGCTACTTGTCACTCTCTTATATATTACAAGTGTAATAATTTTAATTTAGTGATAAGCTTTGTAAAAGATTGAAATTAATTATTAAATAGAAATATAAATAAATTATATAAATAATTTTTATTTATTTATAATTTTTAGTGATTAATTAATTGTCATTAATGATGATAAAATAGTTATATAAAAATTATTTTATTGATAATAATATCAAATAAATGGTTTTAAAAATATTAAAGAAAATATCATATGAACTCATTAAAGTGATCCATGAATTTTATAGGTAACAATGACATTTTATTAGTGTATTAATTTTTTTTTTAATTTTTGTGAGTATTTTATTTAATGTCTAATAAATGAATAGTGTGAAAATTGACACTACTGACATTTTATAAACATAACATTTTATTAAATTATTTAAAAATCATAAAAATTTGTAAAAATTAAAAAGTTATAATTATTAGGTATAATAATTCTTTAATTATCCATTTTTTTCATTTAACACTACATATGAAAAAATCCATTACCATTAAATATTTTGAATGTTATTACTAAAATTAATAAAATAATAGAATAACTAAGTGTCAATTAAAATTTTATTGTTTAAATTGACAAACTATGTTGTAAAAAAATTATTGGTTGATGATATTACAACCCTATCTCATATCATATTATAATTTAAAAAACATTTTAGGCTTTTGGGTAGGGTTTAAGTTTATTATAAATTAATATTTTTGAGAGTTTCCAAAATTGCCCCCCTCCTCTCTTATGAAAGGGCACAACCTCCCTCTCATATTAATGCTATTTTAAGACTTAAAGGTCATAAAAACCCTTCCAATTTATCTTCTATACTTCCCTAGTTACATTCTAGATGTTTTAGTCTTCTCAAAAGCCCAACTCTAGTGCTCTAAGATGAAATTCAAAGGAGGCTCGTCAAGGAAGACGTAATCTCTTCTACCGATTCTTTCAAATTTTTTTATTCTTCTACATATTATTATTTAGTTGTTTAATTATAAAGTAATAACATATGTATCACTCATATACTGATATGTTATTATAAATATTTAGCAACTCTGTTTCTCCTTCTTATCCATCCTATGAAATATAAAATCATCACGCGTGCGTACATATGGTTTACCGTCTCCATGACGTGGTGTAATCTATTTTTCACCGCCACCAAATGTGGATAGGTATAATGGTGGAAATAATAGCTATTTATTATTATTATAACATTATACTAATTCTGAGATATTATACACCATCCACTTCAATACCGTTCAACAACTATGGGAATGATATTTTCCCTCGTGTGTATGTGTGGTTTACCATCTCCACAACGCGATGAGATTCATTCTCCATGTTAACCATTCATTAATGATTATAACGTATAAATAATAAATAATCCTGAAATATATTACATAATAATGATATTGGATAGATGTATATATATATATATATCATTTAATTACTTCCTTTCAATTTAATAAGGAAATGAAAAAAGTGTTCATGCATACATACGACCTACCGTCTCCATGAACGGTGTATTCCACTTAATTTAGCTATCTATCATATAAATATTTATTTATATAATGAATATATATGATATTGAAATCATGTTTCACATTTTGGATGTAATTAAATAATGATCAAAGTAATAATATCAATAACAACAAGTCCAAACACGTATGATAAATGAAACAATTATTACCCAAAACGTTGCTTTAACATGTATTTGACAAATGAATGGGTAAAATAAAGTCAAAAGTGAATAATATATGAAATCGTAAATATTAGAATGGTTCTGATAAAAGTTATTAATTTGATTGAACCCACTATACATGTGTTTGGGTCATATATAGAAGAAATTGGACCTAAGGTAATGGATAAAGTTTCCAATATCGTTTTATCCGAAATTTTTTATTCGTAAGTATCTACTTGGAATATACTTATCATTTATGTCCATGTTATCTAAAAATGTTCTCATAAAATGTGTATTATTCTTCTATGTATTTCTAAATTCATTTTTACCCATTTTTAGTTTTATTACATGGTTTGGATGGAATATTTTTTTTATTTACCATACGAGATACATTTTGACTTTTTTGGAAAAAAGAACGAGGAGAATGTTTTTTTAACTTATACATCATAAACTAATATTTTTGTTTTCATAAAGAATTATTTCCTTGAATCCTCTTTTACAATTTGTCATGTTTATTTTCAACTAATTTTTTTTAAATTGCATCACATATTAAGGAAAGAAAATGTTCTTGAAGAAGAAAGGTTATTTTATTCAAGAACCAAATTCATGTATTTTATAGTAATTATTTTCCATCTACGTTGATATAGGGTTATGTTTATATCCTTATTATTACTTTGATTTGATTACATTATTATAGAATTATTTTTATGAAGTCTATTTATCTTATATGTATTATGTTATGATTGCATGATGTTAATGAATCTCATTTTATTACATGGGTTATGTTTTGATGGATGATTTATGTTTTTGTGGAACACATAAGAATGGTTTCATTATGAGATGGGTGTGACCTATCTCTCCGTCCAATGAATTCGCTAAAAATTTATATCACAAGAAATAGACATGACTGTAATGGTAGGTAAATCCAGTTCAGTAATACAGGGTTGGAACAGAAAGTAAACCCGGTTCAGTATTGGGATTTGTCCACTCCAGTTGTCTTGGTAGCACTACCTTGGCAAATATGGAAATCATAATTTTTGCTTATTATTTTTCCACAATTACATGTTTTTTCCAATTCTATTCTATCATGGTTAATGTTCCGTTATGATCCATTCCTTAGGTACTTCCATGATTTATGTCATTGCTCAATATTTTTATGTTAAAACATTATGGTCATGTTTTTATGTTCAAATGTTTATGGTTTGTTTTATGTTATCTATTTTGACCCTTGATGAGAATTTTAGCTCACCCTTTCTAGGTTTTTTCCCATGATATAATGAAAAAATTTAAGTAGGAAAAAATGGGAATATATTTATGGGATATGTGAAAGATCTTTCACTGTGATTAGAAGATTATGTTCTATGTTTCCAAAGGTACTAAAATAATACAGTATTTTGGAATTATTTTGTATCATGTATTATGTATTACGAAAAACAAATGTAATGTCCTTGTACGTCAATATTTGGTCTCTAAAACTTATTTCTTTCTACCTCCTAGATACGATAACTGTAGGTACCATATTATTACAATCTATATTATCTCTTTAACTACACCTTTGTTCCTTCAAACTTGATCACGGGTTCTCAATTCAAATCACGATTTTAATTGAATAAAAATTTGTAAATAATAATGATAATTAAAACACCATCATCACAGATACTACGATTCTCCATGAAATCAAACACATCATTATCATCATATTTAGAGTGAATTAGATTTCCATTTTCTTCAAAAAATATGTTTTCACTTGCAGTCGTACATGAGGTGAGTCATATCACAAACAATCCTTTTAGTATAACTTCTTCTCATTAATATGGAATTTCATAGGGATCATGATTCCTTTTAAAAACATGATCCCAATTATTTACAAAACATGATTACATTTTATTTGAAAACAATCCTCAATATGAGTTATTTTAGTACAAGGTGTTGTTTTTTAATTCCTTCAAAACATACCTTTAAAACAAAAGAAAACAGATAAAATCCATCACCATTATCATCATATTTTTCCTAACAAATCTCAATGATTGATTGTTTTTACCCATATCAAACTGGGATGGTCCATGAAAAAATAATGAGTGGAACAAACACCAACATCATTATAACATGAATTTAAATTTTAGCTTTACCCTATATGAATTATGGATGCCTTAGATCTCTATATTAGAAGTGTCAATGTATTTTTTTAAATGGTAACCCACATTCTTCTAGGCGTTGGTCTCTTGCACTTTAATATTGTATAACTATGGTTGGATTGATTATCATCCTTATTTGAAATGTTTTGATTCTCGAATATTTTATATTCATCCCATCCCACTTTATCGACTCATTAAGAGGTCATTCCTTCCATGATGTCAGTATTTTGACCTAAGGTACAATATATCTTGGTTTTTTTCTAGAAGATACTCCCTCTAGACCTCTATTAATTATATATGTCCACTCATCCATACAACATAAACCTCATTAGTAAACCAATAACCTTATTCTCAATGCTATGAAATATTCAACAAGTAATTTCTATTATATTCTAATTTTAATAAATCATACCTAGACCGAGTTGAAGGATTTGAAACTACAATGCCCAACATCCCGAGGGAATGACATTAAACTACTGTTTTACCCCATTTGAAAACAAGATTCCGCATAAATTTTGTATTTTATAATAATATACCCATTTAAAAATTTTATTCCATATATATTGAATATTGTATTAGTCATACACTACCCCATCGAAAATCAGAATTCCTTGTAATGTGAGATGATATGAAACCCCATTCAAACAGGGCATCACACTACCAATTTTGGTCTCCTACAATTCTATACCACCAGTGATCTATTCTTTCCATGGATTGGATAATGATCATCCTCTAATATCAAGAGGCTCTCAAATGGAAATCGTATCACAACAAACAAGATCACCTACCTTAAAAGTCTCTCACCTCAATGGATCATTATTAAAAATAAATAAATACCTTATTTCGAACATGGTTAATGATTAATATTACATTTTTTCTTCATCCTTGACCAATTCAGGTCAAAAAAATTTTTTTGAACAATTTTAGTTGTTTTTAAATCTTTTTCCACTATTCCCATATTTCAATATTCATGTCTAGATGTATCAATTTCCATAGATGGTTTTTTTGAATACTTCTACCCCTCAATATATTTCCCCTTTCAAGAATATGAACTCATTTCCAACCCTTGTTTGAAACATATAGCGTGGATCATACATTCTTAATAACCATGAGGATATTTTGCCTCAAGATGTGTTGTGAAAAAATAGTGAACCACATGGTCCAAACATTATGATCTTAAACCTGGAGTCCAAGACTAAGTATCTAAACATTAAAATTCATATGGTCCTTCCTAGGAGTTTGTTGTGTAGCAGTGTCCCACTTCATCCTTCCATTGGCCTCGGGGTCGTCACTATTTTACACTATATATATCTAGTTGAGGTGCTCAACCGTACACTTTATACATTTTTAATTTAAAAAAAAAGTTATGTCTAAGTCCTCATAACCATAAACTGGGAAAATAATTTGTTAAAATTTTTTTTTTCAGTACTGGGTTGCCTCATTGGCCTCTACATTTAGATTGACATATCTTAATCCAATTTCCTTCATGTTCTATTAAGATACACCTTTTCCACTAGTCTACGAAGTGTAACCATAATATGTTTTCCACTTACCCCTTTTATTTCACATGGAACATAGTCTACTAGGTTTTCATTGACATCAAGTTATCTCTCCATCATGTTCGGTTAGACACTTTAGGTTTCCCATGGTCTGAACTAAATAAACATACACTAAGAGCCCATTGTCCATAATATATGACCATATAAGAGATAATATTCACTATTCAAAAAATTAATGTATTTAAAATGTGTGATTTTCTCCCTGTGAATGGGTTGTGTGGTATTTTCCCCTCTTTTCACTCTATTCACATCAGGTTACCCGACTCACCGCACTACACATATCCATTTAAAGTGATCCTTATTCTAAGAATCATGCTCTTAAAATGTTTTTGACTCTCCCTATATTCATTCACATGGTTAAGATTCATCATAGCTCCTATTCCGAATTAATGTACTCCCAGTAAAAAAAATATTGGGATTCATACCTTCACCTCAATCATCTTTTTTGGGAGGGTATTGTTCATGTTGTTTCACACATCCATGAAAAAGGCCATATAACTATATGGATTGGAGTCCCAATCACATTTCATTAATCATTTCAATATATAATCCAATTATATGTGTTAAAAAATATGTCTCTCATCCCCATGCACAACATAAAACTATGTGGCATCTGATTCCCTCACCTGTGATATGAATTCCTTGAATTATGGTCACTTGCCTCATCATTCATGTTCTTTAACTCTTACTTGAAATCTGAGTATTTTCTCCCCTAAAATGTGTGTTTGGCCTTTTCTTAAAAACATATTCAAAAACCAATGTGTTTTAATCCATGGTTGAAAAATTCTGGTACAATTGGAATCCATTCAAACATTCTATCACTTTATCTCTAGGATTTGTATGTCCCCTTATTTGAATCCTCATCCACATTCACTCCTAAAGGGACACACAAGAAATAAAAAAATTCAAATGGAACAACCACCATCATGGGAATATTCCCCAGAGTAATTTGGTTGAAATTCTATTATATGTTCATTGATTCAAAAATCTTCAAGGGTTTTCCAATTACCCCTCCCCCACCCTTTCATAGATAATTAATATGTATATAATTATTCATATAAAATCACTTGTTGTGTTATATCATGATTCCATCCTTTCATGTTACAACTTTTGGGTAATATAATTCACACATTACATTTATGTTAGTTTGAGTATAATTTAAAACACCTAAAATTATCCAATTAGTTCACTAGATCACATTTGGAATGTAATCCAGGTGTTCAGAGCACCTTGTTCACCAGAAATAGCTCCTTTCAGTCCAACCATCCTCAATGGTCAGTCAACTATGGTATAACACAACGTTTTAGATTATTGTTAGACATATCATCCAAATGGGAAATCATATTAAGTTACATTTTTTTGACACACATGTCATGACTCATGTGAGCTCAATGATTGGTCATTGTTCATTTCACAAATAATATTGAAGTGTAGTAGAAGAAATATTTCCATGCATGAAGTGAATTTTTATTTATAAAATTGTGTAATAGTAATGGTTCATACACATACTAGAGGATCTTTATGTACAGGTAAAATATTTCATTATGGATCCACCTTAGAAATTGAGAACACCAATACCACCAGACATTTATATTTGGAGATAATGACTTGTTTTAACCTCCCATGCTCTACTTATTCTTCATAAGATGTAGGATGATTCATATTATGCTAGATCTTCACCTGGTCCCACTAATCACAGATCCTAGTTATCTTATGTATCCCATGCGTTTATTGATTCTCCGCCTCAACTAGTTGGACCATCAATTTCAAGATAATCTATCCATAATCATTGTGGATGGAAGCGTGATAATTAAATTTAAATTCATGATATTAGATTTCATGGTTAACCACTTAGATCTTTCATGTGTTATAGGACCTAATCTTAGTGGAGAAAAAATCTAAATTTTGGATTTCTTATGACACCCATTTGACAAGAAATTCGCAAACCAGTGTATGGAGTCCCTGAGCGCCAACTCCTCCAACACCAATTTTGTGTAACCAGTGGTAAAGGGACCCTATCCAGCTAACCATTTATGGTTCCTAGGACTAGGAAATAAAACATTGTATGATCTTTCATGGCCAATGATGGACAATGAAATTATCTTCATCCACATCATAGCTTGATTCTTCTTACTCATTAGGCATTTTAGGCTCATACTCTTGAAAACAATTAAGAATATTAGTAGTAGGGTCCACTTCTTGGATCCTCTTGGAGGATTCAGGTGACAAATCATGAGTTAGGTTACCTTCCTCTAACCGTTCCTTAATGAAATCGCCTCATTCGTCACCATGATCCACCCCACCATTGGTGCCACATGGGTATGTAATAGTCTATTCCCCCAGACCATGGACTTTTCAACAGAAAATTTTTTCTCTTAAAGGTCAAATGTAGATATCTAGTATGAAATCCTAGATTCTAAAACCACACCCACTTTCTACGAACACATCCTTTTGAGTGCTTCTTAAAACAATATCATATCATCCAATTTGATTAGAAAATGAAATGTCAGAATGGTTTGGGAGTGAATGGTTAATGAAGGATATGAATTGGTAGATTTAGACCCTAAGCCTTAGTGATGAGTTCTGCCATAGGAGATCCCTCAACTCCAATCAGTACCTCAGGAGCTATCCCTAGATCTCACTATGTTGGTTGAGCATGATATGTAGGTGGAAAACAAACATGTCAATGAAAAATATCCAATAAGAGTTCTAAAAAACCACGTATATTGTAATTCATCCAAATATTAAGTAATATGGATTATTATTATGAGATTATTGGGCATTCCATATCCCCAACAGTGTTCTCCACCATTGGAATACTTGGGGGTTATCCTCTTTAAATGATAGGGAGTACAAGGGGCTCTGAATTCACTACTCTATCCATTTTAATGATAACTCCTATTTCTCCTTCCTAGTTTATGTACTCTAGAGTATACACTACATTACCTGATGTGGATCTTTCACCCCCTTCAATAGGGACCCCTTTCTCATTTTCAATTTTCACAATTTAGGGGAATATTTCCGTTGGAGCTTCAGAAAAATAAATGAGGACATAAAGAACCATTTTAGTTAACTATATTAACCCATGTAGATCAACCAAATAATCATAGTAGATCACAATTTCATTACATGGCTAGTATATTTCATGATTAGTTAATGGTCCCTAGGAATCACTATCGTCGGTGCACTATGTTCCCTCATCAGTTGATTCCTCTTCACTCAAATCATCCATAAGTGGTGTATCTTCACATCTCATATATCTATATAATATTATACAGACATGGGTGGAAGGAATGATGGGTAACACTTGCTGAAATAAAATGAATGTATGGTCTTAATTTATACATTCCCTTAATTGAATTTCACCTTCACTATGACATGGGCATTTCTGAACTTATGAAGCTCGATTTAATCCACAATCAGCATCCTCAACTGAACCTGTATCAACATGAATTTCTATAACATCCTCAATGATGTCCAAATCATGGAGAGGATAACATCATGAGTTGGATGGAACAAGAAATTTAACATCTTCCAATAAAATTCCCTACCAATGTTGATCCAAACATTGAACCCCCCTAAATTCTTGATATAATTATTTTGGAATACCCCGTCTCCAAAGGGTGGGGTGTAGATGCACCTCATGCCTCCCTCATCACATATCTATCTTGAGGTTCCCTTGATTGTTGAGTTTCCCCTTAAAGAGAATCCTGAATACCTTCTTATTACCCAAGATACTCACTCTCCATTATGATTACTATGATGCATCACCACACTATCATTCCTATACATGATACCACAATGTTCTTTGTAAAATTCAAAGCCAATATAGAATTCAAATTGTTATACGGCTACATGATCATTTATCTTGAAAACAATTAAAATAACATACACAAAATATATTGAAGAATACATGGATTTCCCTCTTCATGGAACACCGTCTAAACTCTCCTCATCAACTTCTGGATTCCCTCGAACTTTTTAGTGGATAGGGATGGTATGTAATTTTTACAATAGGTGATGTTTTCAATTTTCTCCACCACCACTCTACCATGGTAGGACTATAAGAACTTTGTCTACTACTGATTCCCCTACTTATTTTCCACAATAAGAATAACTTGGTTCAATAATATGGGGAATATGAAGTTCCCATAATTTTTTATGCTGACAGTGACCGAAGATTCATTGATCATTAGTACACCAACACCAGAAATGATGACCATAGAGGGAAACAAACCTATATTTGGAAGAATGATTTAATTTGGAAACTCATAGACTCAAAAGTGTGTGGCTATCCAGCTGTGATGTTATAAGAGTGGGCCATAGAGCGTCCCAATATTCTCTCCCCTATCCACATGACACACACACACACACACACACATATATATATTCCATTAATGGAACACCCATAATAACCCTATTTCTTTATTCCATGATTTTCTCTATAACCAGCATCCCCAAGCATAGATCCATGGTGTTATATTTGAATATATGATGCTAGAAACTGAGTAATATCATGAGGAAAGAAGCATAGTGAAAAAGTGGCTGCTAGTCATTTATCATGTTGGCCTCTATGTTGTCGTGACCTCTTAAACCAATCATTTCGGTTTCTTTTAGTGATCATCTATATTGGGGAGGAATGAGGCCTTGGGTTTGTATCCCCTTCCTTTGTTGATTTCTTGTTCCCTTTTTCCATTCTCCTTTTTATCCTCCCTCATATGTCTCTTTCATCTGTGCTCATTCCCGATGGGGGATTCACGGTCTGGATAGGATCCCAGGAATTATCATGCTTTTATGTGGATACATTCCCCCTTTAATCTATACTCTAGATTCTAGTTCTTTTATCTCCCTCAATGTTAGTCTACTTTTGGTGGGTTCTGGAGGCTTTGGGGGGTGCTGATTGTTTGGTCAATGATACTTCAAGAGGCATAACTTTCATATGATATAATTCAAGTAGCGGTGTATATCACTAATAGCCTGATGATTCAAATTGCCATTACAAGGTGTTATTTTGGGTTCCTGGTGGTGTAGATGGTTCAAGATGGAGGTCATGGTGATGATGCTTCACTATCGAGTCTATGTCTAAATCACTGCTCTCGCTTCATGTGCTTTCAACGCTCTCTAGGTAGGATTACTATGATTTTTTGAAGGAGGATCTAGGATGTATGATCATTAAGTCAAGGTGTTTCAAGGGGCAAGTCTAGGCCTCAATATGAGCGTGGTGGTATTCATTAATCATCAAAGTGGATGGTTCAGGGATGGTAATATGATTGATTTTCTATCAGTGTTTGTAGTGTCAACTTTGGATATGGTTTGGTTGTTTGTATTTTGTTCATCTTTTAATTGTATTGTTTCTTTTTCAGTGATGGTTCCATTTATGGTTTGGTTATATTTGAATTTATGCATTTGATGTTCTTCGATGTCCACTGTTGTGTTGTGTTTGGATGGCAGTGATGATGGTGTTGATAAAATGTGATGTTATCAGTGCGGATGTTTGAGGTTCTTCAGTTTGGTTGAATAAATATTTGGTTTCATTTTAATTTTCTCAGGTCACCAATGATAGCAGTTATGGCCGGTGATAAGGATTACGATGGTTCAATATTATCATAAATGACTATATGTGGAATGAACATCTGTTGATGGTGGATCATTTCTCAAGGACTCCTCAGTTTTGGTGATCATTTTTTGAATTTCAAATTCGTTATGAATCTTGTATTTTTGTTGCCACTTGTATTCTGGGGTTACCGCTTACCATTAAATCGGCTCTTTTGAATTTAAAAATATAATTCTTAGTAGTAGGAATTTACCATATTGAAACCCCCACTCAAAATATCACAGCTCTGAAATCAACAAATACAAGTTCGACCTCCTATTATACTGCCCCTCCTTGTATCACTTGGGCCACCTCGACATCTTTACATTTAGGTTCTTCATTAATAAAATTCTCATATATTAATTGAATTTGAAATCCATTTTAAATCAAGACAGATGATTTAAAACCCAAGTTAATGCATCTTGAATGTATTATGATATGAGAGGGGTAACTTCCAATTACCCTAGAAATTATTCTCCATAAGAAATTCAACACATTAGAATTAATTTAGTTGGATACCACTATTGTAGTTCACATCCCTCAATCTTATACCCCCATTTCTATAGTTGAGGTGGAATATCATATTATTAGGAGGCAAATGGATCATAAGATCTATTAGAGAATTCTATAGATGATAAAAATAGAATTCAAACGTCAACAACACTTAAATCAGTATGATTTTTTGAAGATAGACCCCATATTCAATGTTGTTGTAGCATAACATGTATTCTCGGGATCATTATTCATTATAATTTTCTCATTCCTGTAAGTTACCATAATTATTTCAACCCCTATTGTTGTCCTTCATGCTACTCATGAAGATATATGCATATTTTTTCATAAATTCATCTACATCTGTTTATTCCAATGTGACTATCCATATCCTCCCACATAACATTTAGATAGCAATATCCCCAAGTTCTTGAGTAGGGTGATATTAGAAAATATTATTCTAGTGATTGAGATCATATTCATGCATGAACCAGTAGCACATTGTCCTGATGAGAATTTCTAGAATGATCACATCATCCATCAATCCAATGTTCCATAATAATAGGATCTTGCTTAGAAGGGTGTTTCATTGATCCTCATTCAGCATGCATAAAAGTGACTTGTTTTGGGAAATAACCCTTATTTAACAAGGAATCTATAATTTTTTTTCATTTCAGTTCCCTGATTAATGGAATACACTTTAGATACAATCTCATATGGATCTAGTTGGATGTCCATTTCATAATATTCTTGAATTTCAATGGGAACCATTCACAAATGTAATTTCATAAATATCATCATGATGATAATTTTATGTGGACACAAACAATTTCACCTCTATCATGGTGATGGAGAACATATGCTGGACATGCATGAAAATGTGACAAGGGGCTCAGATTTTTATGAAAAAAAAGGAATTCCACACATGAGGGAGATGTATTATCTCATGAGAAATGTATGTTCCATACAAGGGACTCCATTGACCTATTTAATAGTGACAAATTATGAATGTTTGTGGAGCATATATTAATTATTCACACATTTAGACCATTGTAGCTTGAACCAATGGATAAAATCCATTATCTTCAACATTATCCTCGTAACAATCCCTTCTAGAACAACATTATTTGGGATTCTATAGGGGGTGGAAAATATGATATGAGGCCAGATATAGCTAGTTATTGATTACTATAGAAAAAAACCAAATTAATGAACCTTTATGTGGATGATGATAAAGTCACAGAACTATTTCAGCAATATCTCACAATGATTTTATTATTTTCACAATTAGATTTAGCTTCCAAGTTAACATATAATTTCAAGGATGATCTGGAGGAAAAATCTATGGGAATGGACCATGGACTCATGTAATTATTATTATACAAAAATTAATGAATTTTTACATTCATCATTGTTCAAGACTATACGTTTTATTACCAAATGAGACATTATTCTAGAACTATTTCATGACAAAACTCAAGTGGAAAAGGATAAATTGGAATGCAATGAAAATTTAGTTCCCATGAAATTAGCCACCATTAATAGATGATTTCAGCAATCATTATAATCTCAAACCCTCCTATAAGTAGGAAATATGGAAGATGAAGTGACACAATACTGCATGAAATTAACTTTCTTCAATGAAATCTTGTAAATCCAGTGAGAATAGATATTCAAATGTACTCTATTTACATGACAGACCTCCTCTGATCCCAAACATGACTTTTCCTACTATAGAGTTATCATCATGAAACTAAGACTACAAATTTCAGAGTGTGCACAAATTATCATCCTGTATGCAACCCTGATCTCTATGAAAACTAAAATACTTATTTCAAACTATTCATCTTGATTCAATGCATTTCCTTTGGACTAGAGACCACCTGTCATTCATCTCTTGCACGCAGACTAAACCAATAGTTAGAAAAACATCTTTGTCCCATAAATAACATTCCATATTCTTATATTATAGCTCTAAAACATGATTCTAATCATATTTACTATTAATCAGGATTCTTTTAAGCGAAGGGACCATAATTAGGACTTCATGGTTGCCCACACTGCCACGATAGTGCCAACACAGGGTTCATCCCAAAGGCGCATGAGAAATCAAAACATAAGGCCAATGGGTGATTGTTGAGTTCCCTTATATAATTCATACATAATGTAAAACTACCATGTTTCAAATCCTAGATGTATGATGTTAAACATCCCAACAATATCCACACCACATGATGTGAAACAGTAGTCTTAACTCATGAAATAGGACTATGGTGACCTAAATACGATCATCATGGGATGTTATTTTCTCCACAAGTGTAGGATTATACTTCCATAAATAGTGGCATTATTTTGTAACCCCCACATAATCTCAGATCCAAACTTATCTCATTACAAGAGCATACATATTGCATGTCATAAAATAGAATTTACTGGTTATATCAATTGATGTTAAACTATTTCATTGAAATACATGGGTTATGAAATCATTCTTAAAAATAGGTTATTTAGGATGCATCTATTAATGTCAAACAAATCCAATAGAGAACATAGGTTCTCCCCCCTTGGAACACACTACCCAAATCTGAATTTATAAGGCAACAGTTCCATCCAATCCAGAATCAATTTTACACGAGTCTAATACACCCATCCCAGATCCTCCACCATAGTTATTAGATCCATCCATTCCATATCCACCTTCACACGATATTAAATACATCTATCCTGGATTATCATACATTGGAATCTTATCCAACTATCCTAGTTCTAACTTCATTGACATCTAATACATCCATCACATATCCGCATACACAGTCATTTGATGCACCAATGTTGGAACCAACTCCAAAGGCATCTAATCCATCCATCATTGATCCTTTTTCATAATGATTTTTATTATATCAATCAATAAATGATCTCAATTTTAAATATTCCCTCCAGTGTATGCATCCTATACATCCTCCCCACAAGGTGTGTGATCCTAAAAAATAGTAAACAATCTATGTCCTCCCACATATGGACAGAACTCCAAGATCCACCATCATGTGTTGTCCTAATCAATCGACCCCATCTTCACATGATTTTAAAATCATTCCTCAATCCATCTCAACAAGATGTTATGATCCTTCTCCATAAGACATAGAACTTGTAACCTCTCCCAAAACACTAAATTCAATAAAAACATATGATAACAAAAATAAAAAGAAATGAAACACATGTTTTCCTAGAGTTAATTTTCTCATGATTAACATAAGAATCCTTAGGTTTTACTCCTATGGTGCCTCATATTATGTGCCCTCCTAAGTGGAAGAATACATTTTACCAATGGATTTAATTTCTAGACATGTGCATATATACCCAATATGGCTAATGTTAATACCAAAGGTACTGCACTATTAATAGAGAATCATATTTATTAACAGTTGTCCACAATTATATGGAACTGGGAATGAGTTCTATGAACATGACCAAACTATATGTTTTATACTTGTACTATGAAAATAGATCTAATGTGGAAACCATTGAAAGAGGAAATTACATCCTATAATCCAATTTTGATGAAGGGTCATACATCACTATAGATATTGATGAAATAAAGCATGCCTCTGGAAAGTGGAATGCAGGGAAACAAAATTCCAACCCACATTAACACATAGGTAGGGCCAAAATAAAATCATCAGAAATAATTATTATGATATGCATGTAAAATAAATGTTATTAATGAGGTTGGAGAATGTATGGGGAAATCTATGACATTGAATAAGTCGTTAAGTTACAATCTCATTTTCAATCAAGAGTATTCATGTCTAAATCTCAATTATGAGAATTTATTGAACAATTTTTTAAAAAAATTGTATTTTATTTTCCATTTGTTATATATTAGAAATTATTATTTCTATTATACTCTTTAGGAACTCAAAAGAGATCAATTTTTTTTATGAAAACCTGACTTATTTATAATTTATTATCAGAAATCTTATTCTTCAATATATTTAAACTAAAAAATTATTAATTTATATTGATTTATATTCTTAAATGATTGTTAAATTTTACTTCAATTAGTATTTTTTTCTTACTAAGGTTTTTAAAGATAATTTTTCGATGTTTGAATTACATTTTATGTTTAATTTTTTTGTAAAATTTTAGATAGAATATTTTTTAATATTTACTGAGGGGAAAATATTTTCCAATCTCTATGAATATTATTATTTTTTATGCTCCAATTAAATTTTTTCATTGTAAAATAAATATAATACAACTCCAATTATTCATTGATTTTTTAGTTTTATTTTAAATCAAAATATATAAATTATTCATATTTTTCCAGGTAAATATTGAAGGATTTTAGAAAATTATTTTTCTTCTATGTTGAAATCCTTAAATGGATATTATTATTTAACAAGAAAATTAATTTACGATAGCATCCACTTTGTTACATGTTTTGGTTTATAATGATGATCATTAAATTAAATTTTCAATTAACTTGTTTCTTTGCAACATCATAATTATGGAATGAGGAAATGATAAATTATTTTATGATCATGTGAAATAACTATGTACAGTTTTCATATTTTTGTACTTGGTGTTTTATAATATATTTATTCTTTAATCCTGTATTGTGTTCAATAGATTTCATGACATGATTCACCTACCCAAAACAAACCTATAAACATTATATAACCCATAAATTGAATCCATTGAAATGGAGGTTAAAAATAGATGTATCCGAACTATAAATTATATATAGAATTAAAAATAAAGATTATAGTTATTACTAATCAGTTAAAGATCATTCCATTTTTTATATCAAAATAATTAATAACACTGATGTTTTCTTTAAAATATATATTTTTAATAAATTATATTTTTCATGACATAAATATATTATGGTTAAAATGATTTTTTTTTAAATATTATTTTTAAATGAATTCTATTAGAAATTAATTATAAATAGTAAATAATTATGAATGATTATTAAATAAATATTTTCCTATTAAAACATTTTCATTAATATATTATTTTTTTATTTCATTGATAAATTATAATATTATATATTTTGAATTTTGAAAAAAAAATATTAGTATTTAGTGTTTCACTATTATATATACATGAATTTTTGGGTTTTTCCTAAAATAGATGATTTTGAGGTTAATATAGAAAATTATGATTTTGTTAAAAACTACCACATTATATAAATTTTCAAAACAAAAAAATGAGTTAATATATTTTGAAACAATTTTCATATGATAATATTTAATTTTTTAAAAAAAACATTTAAAAATTCATGTTGAATTTATTAATCCCATCTATAACGTTTTAGAAATATAATTAATATCAAAATCAAAAACTATTTTTATTATCTTATAATAAAAAGTACAATTCACCACTAGTAGTCAATGGATATATTAAAATAGAAATCATCTTTTTTGTTAAAACTAATCATATTATAAATTAATGAGAATTTAATTTTTGGTCATAAAAGTCTGACTATGAATATTAATGATAAGGTCCATTATAATGAAAAATTGGTTATTTGTAATTAATTTTTTTTGTTTTTATTTTGATAATTTTATCTAATAAATTAAATTAATATATTTTTAATTATTAATAAAATTTAATTTTTAAAGTAATTTTTGATAATATTAATAAATATTTATTTGGTAACTAATTCTGAATAATATGATGATCACATAATCATTAAAACACTATTTTTCTATAATGAATTTCGTGGCTATATTTTTTTTTAATTTTAAGGTTAAATTCATATTATTTATAAATTCAATCAGATTAAATTGAGTCTAAATTTAGGTTTATGTAACGTATATTTTATATGATGTTCTATTATTTTGTATAATAACAAATTAATTTTTTAAAAAAATGTTACAAGGTAAATATAAAAAATGATAAAAGTAATAACCAAAGAATAAATGATAGTAAAAATGTTTAAAACGCATGTATAAATGAGTGGAAGATAATTTAATGAACATATATCACACTAAAGTCAATTTTTCTATGTTTTAAAACCAATAAACAGAAAATAATGACATTTAATTATTGAAATTCATTATATGTTGACAATAGTTTCATTTTATTTAATTATAAAAGGGGATAGTTCAACCCCTTCATGCCACGCCCATTACATTGAATATAATATTTTAGCAATTCCATTTATCACCTATTAAAACCTTATATTAAATTAAAAAGACTATTTTTACCATATTTTAAATTATGTCCATGCTCTAAAGTGAGTATTACATACTCCATACATTTAAATATTAATATTTCTCTTCTAGTGCAACAATGAAAACTGTAATATAAGGACATATGTATCACTAGTATACTAGTGTGTTATTATGTTATTATAACTCCTAATTTTTATTCCACTACATTTAATTATAAATAAAAATGTTATTTAATTCCATTGTATAGACTATCTCTTCCATGAAATAATATTTTTAATATTCCATGTTTATTTTCATAAATTATATGAGAAACATAAAATATGATTCAATAACATAAAAAACAAATAATATGATTATTTATTAGTTATAATTATATTATACACATTCTTAACTATACTCATCCATCGATATACCACATATTAATGTTTGGGATGGATTGACAGCCGACTGAAAAAAATAATTTCAAACTCTCGTATAGATGTCTATTGGAAAATAATAAATAATGTCATTATAAATTAATAATAAAATAATTATTTTTTAATTTTCTTGAATAATTATGTTGACTATTTTACATATTTTTATAATATCAACACTGATGGATTATATTTATGAAATAAACTGACATTAATTCAATTTGCATACAAACATAAGCGAAATCAATATAATAAATATAATGAATATTATAGTAAATTGTATATTTTAATGAAATAAGTTTGATTAATCTTACAAAGATATTAAATAATAAAAATAAATTTATTATTTAAAAATTTACTCAAATTTGTATAATAAATCAGGAACAATATTAAGATTTTAAATGTCTCGATTTAGATACATTAAGGAATGATTTATGTTATACACCAGGATTTATTTTTATCATAATATTTTTTTAAAATATTCCATTAATATTATATACATTATTTCATTGTAATTAAAAGGATATTAGAGAAAATTCTTGTTCTTTTCATGATTTGTTTACTCATATGTTACCAAGTTATAATTTTTTTAGTTGTACAATTTTCATTCATTGAGTTGTGGTAAATCTATTTAAATAATTACATATATGTTGGGTATATACAGCCTTGTTATTTTATTATGTGGTATTATCACATTTTAAAAAAAAATCTAGATAAATTATTTTTAAAATATTATATGAATTATAGATACTGTTTCTTATTATATATTTTCATAACTCAAATATATTTTTCATGTGTTATTATGATTCATCTAGAACATTTCTTTCCCTTAAATGGGTCAACTCTCATAATGTTTTTGTTTAATAATACATTCTCTTCATGTAACGATTAAATATACTTATATTCCACATATTTTACATTGATGAATCTATTCCCCGTGTAGTATATCATAATTAAGAATAAATTTCATTCTCTTTAATGACATTTTACCCTCTAAATCAATATTTTACATTACCTAAAATTTTATCCTTTATAGATGGAAACATAATTATTTTTTAACTCATGTTACCTCTATATTTCTATCTTCTTCTATTAAAAATAGTGTTTTTTAATATTTTTAAGATGTGGGTTTTCAGCCTATGTACATTAAAATAAAAAATGAGTATATAAATCATGGAAAAATGGTTTATATTAAAGGAAAAATTTTATTTCATACCATTATGAGTTTTTCAAGGTTTTACTATTGGAGAATATTTTTGAAATAAATAGTTTTATATGTTTCACTCCTTATAAAAAAAATACATTTGAATATGAATGGTAACATTGCATATATGATAACATTAACATTTTTTTCTAGAAACTGTATTATGTTTTCACTTCCTTTTTTTATTTATATTCAATAATATTTACTCAAATTGTACATATATTTCATCATATACACTATAGTATTTATTACTTCTTTTCCCATTTTGGTGAATTGAACTCATTATACCAATGAATCCAATTATTATAACTTTGTTATGTTCTACCATTTGAATAATTATTAATTCATGTTTGTTTTCCATCTATGTTAGAGTACTTTAACATTTTATTTTATTTTTCATTAGGGGTAAAATCTTTTGAAACCATCCATATTCATTATATCGAAGGGTAATGTAACATTATTCTCTAATAAAAATATTATATTTGATATTTGTTTCTTTTGTAACCATTTACTATTAATAGGTAATAAATTTATTCTATTTCCATTACATTGTGAATACATTTTTTTATTTCCTTGATTGATGTGTGTTCACCTAGATTATATACATCGTCTGATAGGAAATAACATGATTTAAAATTATATCAATTAATCTATATTATGTTTGTATTAAGTATTCTTACAAAAAAATCTATTCCAATAATTGATTATAGAACTATTTAAATAATGTATATTTTTTAATTATGACAGATATGTACAGTTATTACATTGGAAAGAGGACTATGAATTATTTAACCACCCACATTCTTTATCTAGATGTTTTATGACCCGATTATCCATTTTAATGTAATGTGAAAATATATGTTTGTAATCCATGTTTTAATTCAAATATGGGTGACTATTTTCAATATATAAAATGTATTGTTTTTTCATTTTTATATATGATTAATTTATTATACATAATTTGTGATGGATGTGTCCAAGTTATTAATTGATCCATGATGATTTAATAAGTCTTAGAGGAAAATATATCTAGGGTATTTTCGTAAATTCCTAACAAGACTGAAATATTTCTTATATTGACAGCCTTGATTGAAAGAGAGTGATATTTTTTTAGGAAATTGAATTAAATATCCAATATTAAATACTTAACTTATAAAGAAACTTTTATTATTATCATCAATTCCATAATATAATTTCCATTGTTATTTAGGGATATATTATTCCTTCATTTTCATTTTATTATGGAAATTTTTATTCTTTTATTCTTACCAGATAATGTATTTTCATCTTATTATTACTAATGTTCTTTGATTTTTATCACATATATTTACCCTTAATGAGTATTTTGGATCTCCCCTAATTATGTTTTATTTTCACGACATTTTGAATAATAGTATTTTGTATGACATGTCAAATATTATATAATGTTTTATTTATTTTAGGGATATTTTTAAAACTTAATATTTCATTAGTATGTTTCTTATATATTTTAAAAAACTACATTAGTTGAGGATGACATGTTCATTATTAGTTTATGATTTTTACTAATTATCAAAATATAAAGACATAAATAGTCTTAGGAATGTATATAATTTAATAATATATTTATGTTATTTAATTATGTTAATTTTTTCTATAAATCTTCCATAGGTTTCATATATAATATGTAAATTATAGATTTTTAACATATGATCCCTGATTGCATGTCAGGGTGTCACAATTCGTATCAATGAATGGTTTTATATAAGATTATATAATTTTTTAGGTTGGTTTAATGGATGATTAGTTTAGCTTGATAATAATATAAAATATATATATTAATTTTAAATGGAATGTGAATTACTGTAGAGGTAAACAATAAATTTTTTGTAGTATTTAGGTAAGATAATTTTTTTGAATATCATTGGAATAAATCTTGGTATAGGATATCCTTATGAGATTTTTTTAAATTATTTATTTTGTGTTTATTTTAGTAATAATATCATTTTAATGATAATACATATTGGTGTAGGATATGAGAAAAATATAACTAGGTGTAATAATCCTAAAAAAGGTAGATTTGGTATTAACGCAATCATCACCCAATGCATGAGAGGGATGGATAACAACACACTTGGTTTAACACAACTTATGGAAATTCTATTAATAATAAATTTCAACTTAAAATACATTTGATATATTATTTATATAATAAAATGATTGTAAGAAGTAGAATTAAACCCAACAAAAATAATCCAAGATTAAACTTATAGTTATTTCGATTGAACAGAAAAATAATGAAATAATTGTTGTGTTCAATACATTTTTATATTTATTTATCCATTTAATTATCTTAATGTAATTATCTTATGGTTATAATTTATAATCACTTATTATTAACTCTATTTTATATTAGTAATGGATTATGTTTCATGGACTTGGGTTAACAATGGATATTGTAAAAAATATTAAGACATTCCAAACAGGAAAACTAATTGGATAATAGATGGAGTTAGAATCATTATAAATATGAGAACCAGTTATTGAGAATTATGGTTATAAATATGAAAATAGTAAAATCCTACAATAAAAAAATTAATAGTAAGGTTTATTTTCCTGGAAGTTATGGTCTAAAATATGAATAAGGAAATAAGATCCAATTTCCTCTATGTCATGATTATGGGAATAAACACATAAGGACATGATTAAATGGAATGGAATGTCAATATAATTATTAAAATGAAGGACCTAGAGATATAATGTTCAATGAAAATAAATAATCCATAAAATTTTAGGGTTTTAATAAGAAATAAATTGGACACAATGACGACCAATTATGTTAATTATTGAAAAAGGGCGGAATAGTCTCCATAAACTCCATAGACAATGGGAATAAGGAAAATCATAAAAAATAACAATTGATGGTAATGTTTATGATTAACTCTACATTTTCCTATGTATTATTCCATGTATGTTTTAGAAAACTATTAGATATTGAATTATAAATAAAAACTCCCATTGGTTTGATTATTATTAAATATTCTTCATGGTATGTGAGAGGAGACCTCTTATTGATTGATTTTTAAAAAAAAAATGATGTGTTATTATGAATGTATTATATCTCGTTGAAAATGGATAAATTATGTTCCCTATTATAAAATATCATTATATATCCTATATCAAACCATGGCCATCTATCGATGTAGACTATGAACTTCTTAAGTAAATTATATTTCTTAAATAGGTATTAATAACCAGTCATAATTTTCATACAATATAAAAAGGAATAAATGATATCTTAATATACATTAAACAATTCATATTCTCTATAATACCTCGATATTACATAAAATCATTATTAAAATTAATTTAATGTTTTGTAAATTGTGTAACACTGAATATAGCTTCTGTTATATTAAAAACAATTGTTTGAATTTCATTTTATGAAACATAAAGACAATATTTAAATAAAAAACACTAATATTATTATTATGTATATGAAAAAATTGCCTTTTGTTACACACACTACATAGTCCCTTTTATATCTTTTTTACACACGAGGCTATTTTTCTGAACACATATATAGTATTAATATTATTATCAAATTAATATTATAATTATCACATATTCATTAGAATGGAATATATGAATGTTATTGAATTAATTATGCAACTTTGATTTATATAAGTATATAATATTTATCTGTTGGTTATCAGTTGGTTATAAATTAATGTATTCACTATTTGAAAATAAAGAAATTTCTTTTCTAGAAAATAGTTTTTCTATATACAAATGATATTTTATCTTAATAAATAAAATAATAATGAATGATTTAAATTAAATATATATATTATATATTCAATATATATTTTTGATATTAATCTAGTAGATTATATAGTTATAAGATAAGAATAAATCTAATTATTTGAATAAAATTATGTATTTATCTAAAAGATATTTGAACTACCTTTTAATAACGAACCTATATTTGATAATATTTAATACACATTTGGAATGTTTGTTTAAAAAAAACAATTTTCATGAAATAGTAAAATCAAAATTTACCTTGTGGTATTTTTTTGTATTTTTTCGAAACGTTTCATTTTTTGATAAATTCTTAAAAGACTGAATATTATTTGAAACTTATTTTTAATATTATTTATTTATATAGAATGATTATATTTAAATTTGGGTTTGAATTATAAATAGATCAATTATGCATCAATTAATTCCATTTAGTGTATTAAAATCAATTTCACATTGAAATTGGATATAAAAACATTTCACGATTTTGGACGTTTTCACTTTAAAAACTCATCACCTTGTCTCGTCTAAGGGTTTAGTTCTAGTTTAATTTTTTCCAATTATTTGGTTTTAATTTTTAAAAATTGGATTAATATTTAGAATCTAAATAATTTATAAAATATTATAATTTTGATTTATTTTTTACCAAAATATATTAGTAATGGTAATAAAATTTATTAAAGTGATTAAGTTAAAACAATCTTAATTAATGACTAAATAAAGAAAAAAAGTCTAAAAATGAACCTGTAATTGAGTAATAATTTTTTCGTTTACATAGTTCGACAATTCCACCTATTATGTGCATAATGGTTCATTCTGAATCTTTTGGAGATAATTGAAATGTGGGTAACATACAATTCTTTTTTAAACTAAATATTGTGTCATTTTCTCACTTTAAAAAGTCATCCTCTCATTCTCCTCACATTACACATATTAATAACCTTTTGGATATCATAAAACATACCCATTTATAGTAAAAAATTACTTCCATAACCCTTTTATATATCTTTTTGGAATAAAATTGAACACGAAATCCCATTGGTGAAAACCAAAAAAACATTCCATATGATGTACCATTCTTGAACATGAGTTTCTGTTTTAATTCATTATCCACCCATTAGGTTTTAATTATTATAGGCTTATATTAGAACATAAATATCCTAAATATACTTATATGTTTTAATTATTAGGGTTTTATTTATAACTTCACACATGGAAATCAAATGGGTAATGTCCACACTGTTTGTGTGTACACCGAGCTGCCGCCTCTCGAAATGATGTAATCCATTTTTTCATTACCTCATCTCATGGTTGATAATTATGATATATATAATATTTATAATATCTATATATATATATATGATATTAATGTTTTGATTTAATGGTTTAATTATTATATAACACATATAACTATTCTTACAATTTTGCATAAAATGAAAACAAAGATTGTGGATGTGTGGACTACAACCTCCTCAAAGTGATGTAATTAATTAAAAAAATACATGGAACATATAAATGATAATAATTATACTAATTATATATATATATATTTATATATATTTATTTACTCTACTTTTATTCATTCAATACAATAAGAAAATGAAAATAATGTTCATGTGGACGTATGGCCTACCGTCTCCATGACTATTGTCATATATTTAATGTAAATATATTTTATAGATTGTTATAAATATTTATACATATATTATATATGATATTTATATCAGGTTATAAATTCTTTAAATAATTAAATAATGATATATTTAAGAGGATCATGAATAATAAGTCAATACATATTGGAAAATCACACAAAAATAACCTAAAACATCACAATGACATGGAATTTTAAATAAAATCATAATATAATGTAAAATTAAAATGATATATGGTTTTATATATAATAATTTGGTTGTTTTTTGGATTTATAATAAACTTATAATTATTATATTACTGTTTTTAATGTGTATTATGACATTCTTAACATTGGGTAAGAGTTTTCTTATCTCACTTTTGTTTCTGTGAGACATATTCCTTATTCAGCCCTCATTTAATATATTTTGTGCATATACATACCATGAATATTTATTATATGAATATTATATTATAATTTATACTGATTTAAATATCTCATATATGATTTTTCATTAATGTTTTTTTGGTTCAAATGTTACAAAATCAGTAAAGTAATTTTGTCACAATTCTCCTTCTCTCTGACACATAGCATGTTACACACCATTATTTTTAAAAGAGGATTATACACTACCATAAAAAAAATTATATCCTGAATTGTATTCATAAAAATATATTTTATTATTAATGGAAATTTATTTTTTATATAGTGTTAGGATTCTATGTAACCATATTTGTAACGTTTATGTTTTAACATCATCATTTATCAAGATTGTTTATCATTATAAATAGATTAATGAAATATATTGATTTGTATATCATGGAATATTATAAATTTTATTATCCTATTTTTACAATTGATATATCCATATATGGGTAACCTATTCTAGTTGGAAAATATGACTATATTTCTCTATTCTGTTAGAATCATGTTTTATTAAAAAAAATTCTAAAAACATTCAATAATTTTTACTATGATGTGTTAAAGAAAATTTTATCCAGGTTTTATTTTTTTAATAAAAAAGAATTAAAATTAAAATCATTTTCTTTTTATAATCATGGGACTTTCCTATACTATTAACAGGGAAAACTGAATGTTCTTTATGTACAGATTTACCCGTTATAATTTTCATAAACCTTAATTTGAATGATTAAATGGTTATTTTTGAAAGAATTTTTTATCTTAATATTCTATAAATAATTTATTAAAGGTTTTTTAATGAAAATTATTTAATAAAATTATTTATATAGTTTTCTAAACACCCTTTATATGTTTTCAAGTTTATTTTTGAAGAAAAAACCTTTCAAAATATTTTTTTTAAATGAATTTTTTTTGAATTAGAAAGGTTATTTTCCATAAGAAATTTTGTAAATAAGCATTTATGATTCCAATAAATGTTTTCAATGTTTTTTTAAAGACAATTGTTATGTAAATGTAATAATATTTTAAATTTTATTTTCAATATAATGTTATGTTCCATGTGGTCATTAAAAATTCACCCCTATCTTAGATTGCATCCTTTGATATTCATAAATATTTTTTGGGGACTTGATCCTTGAATACCATTCTAATTTTTTATTGAATGGTTTATGTTGTTATTTCATGATATTTATGAAACCTATTTCACTTCCACGGGTAATATTATTTTCAAAATCACTTCTTATTATTGGTTATGCTTTGATGAAATGATTATATCACCTATCAGATTTTTTTAGGTTATGATGTGATAAAAATGTTATGATTACCATTTAATTTCACGTGTTATGATATAATGTCTATGAAAATAATTTATTTTGGCTCAATATATGATGAATGGTAATGATCATCTGGAATATGTATGCACGATTTTATTATGATACGGGTGGGACCTATATATACCTCCAAGTAGTTGGTTAAAGAATTTTATCTCATGATATAATGATGGGAAACATGTCGATGAGCTTGATCTACAGGGGGAATAGGTGTGCCATAATGCATAGTGGGAAACTTCTGTATCCTAATACAAAATTCCAAATAGGTGTGTCCTGATCAAAAATGGAAACCATATGTGTACTGATACAAAATGAGAATCATGTGTGTCTTGATCCACTAAAGGAAACTGGTGTGTCCTGATACACTATGTTGATGGTATTTCTATTTTACATTATCACATGAAATGGTTTTCTATAGTTATAATGGTTACTCGCTTATATGATATGATATCAGGGTTCATGATTCATTTATAGTAATTTTACACCCATATAATTTATGCCTTATGAACTAGAAATATTTATTCCATGACTTAAAATTATGATCATTGATATATAGGGTATTATATTAAACTATTTATATCATATTCCTATAATTTTTTTCTCATGATATGCTTATAAATATCCTTTTTTCTATTACATGGTTTTTGATCCCTTACTGGAAATTTGACCACACCCATTTATTATATTTCCAATCCCATGTTTATAAATAACGTTTTTTATTAGGATTACAAAATTGGAATATCTTTATGGGATATGTGAATGGTATTTATACATGTTATAATATTTTATTTTCCAAATACACAACACTATTATGGCCTCTGGGAAAGTATTGATGTAAAAATTTGAATAATCATTTAAAATAATGTAATATCAATGTATGATAAGTTAGGGTTGATATAGTTGGTATCAAAAGAGATACTTTTTCATAATTTGGAAAGTAAGATGATAAGAAATTAGTGATAATTATATTGATATATATATATGGATTTGTCTAATGATAATCCTAAAGTATCATATATTTAATCCTAGGATGCATGACTTAAGAATATTATAAGTGAATTTTTCTGATTATGTGGTTTTCTACTGTGATAAATTTTGGTCACAATAGGCTTTCTGGTTTTAGTCAATAGTTAGAACTAGATGGAACATGTTTAACATTGAATTTTTCATATTTGTAATGTATTGGAATTATGAAAATTTATTTTTTAAATAGAAAACTCATGTCGATAACTAGGAAAGTGGAACAATTATTGGTTATACTGCTAAAGGTAAAGATACCATGACTGTTATCTAAACAGGTATGCGATTTTTTAATAGTATATTTTACTATAAACATAATAATCATGATTAAATTTATATTGAGGAACCATAACACATTTTTTTTATTTCATAATTTAGAAAAGGGGTATCAAGGTATAATATACCAATGATTAATGAATTTACTTAGAAAGAAGTGGGATTAATGAAGTGTTTATTATTTGGAATTCAATTATTATATTATGAAATTTATTATTTTTTTGTTAAAATTTTTTCATTGTGGATTGAAAATGATATGTTTAATGGTGATGAAAAATCAAAAATTTATTTTTTTGGTAATGTTATATTTTGAATAATTTAATTTATCCCTTAAGGTGTTCCAAATGATGAGAAAATTTTCTCTTTTGTGGATAATGATATGATTATTGATTATATAAAAAAGATAATACTAATTACCATATAAATGATTAGTGATTTATTGAGAAAGTGGTATAAGTTATATTGTAAGAATTTATAAATTATTTTTGTATTTAAGGATTATATTAAATATTATTTGGAATAAGAAATAATGCATTTTTTAACAATGATTTATGGTAATTAAGAATGTTGTTTAAATAGAATACATGATAAAGATATAAAAATGTATAGAATGTGATTGTAGAGAGATATATCATAATATATGCGGGATGAAAGTTATGATTATTTATTTTCTTTCGCTATAATGTTTTGGACATTAATCTTATGGAAGGATTATAAGGTTGACCATTTATGGAATTAGTTTAGGTTAAATATCATATGATGGTTTAGAGATTAATCTAAGATATCGCCATATTAGGATTTATTAATATTGGATTACCTGTGATACCTATTTTTATGTGACGATAGCTATGATAGATAAACTACCTTATCATTATATATATGGATATTATGATATTTTATTTCATTAGGCATAATAAATTCCTTTAATTTTTTGATGGATAGATTAAGTCAGCATTGGTATAGCAACAACTAAATGGTATTATTGTGCATATGAAAGGGAATTAAATAATGTAATTTTATTTCCTTTGTTTCTTAGATAGTAAAATAATCCCCCAAATATAATAACTGCATATTGAAAATGGTTTTTCATAACACCTTCATTTCTATTAAACTGAAGTTCATATATATAATCTTAGATTTATGGTTTTGAGACCATAAACATTCTATTGATCATTCACTTGTTGGTAATTAAAGCCCTTTATCACTCTCTATAGATTTGTATATGTATATATATATTAAAATTATATATTATTTATTATTTATTTGTTTAATATTTTGTAATTTAATTCATTTTTAATATTTAATGTATAATAATTTTTTTCATCAATAGAAATATATATATATATATATACACACAAAATTTATTTCATTTAAACATTATATATATAGTTTGACATGAATGATATATTTTTAATTTTCTTCATTTTTAATATTTATTCATAATTAAATTTTTTTTTCACATATAGAAATATATATTGATACACATATATACACAAACAATATTTTTTTCTTTTTAATAGATATATATAAATATATAAATATTGTTTTCAATTTTTATTTTACAAATATTTATTAGTTTTTTGGTTTTTAAAATTAATTTTTTATTTATTAACATTTAATATATTTGAAAAAAATAAATTGTATTCATTATAATATTTTTATCCAATATATATTATTTATTGTTTTTTATCATTTGTTTCTAATTTACCGATTTTATAGATTATTTATTCATTAATAATATAAATTTTTAAGATATTTTTTTTTAATTTAATCATTTTAAATTTTTCATTGTTCATTTTTTTAATTTTACCCATTCTTAATATTTATTAATACCTGTTTATTCATTAACATATAAAGTTTCTAATATGTTATATATATATATATTTATATGAGTCCCATCACTTTCAAAATTAAATAAATAAATAACGATTAATAAGCATTAATATTCATTTAAACATATACCCATTTTTATTATTTTTAACAATTTATATAATTAATAACACTTGTTCATTATTGTAATATTTTTTCAATATACTACTTTTTTAATTAATAAATTTCAAACTTTTTTAGTATTCATTCATATATTTGTATTTAGAATTATTATTTCACTAGTAATGTTTCTTATTTTTTAATTTTTTGTATAATGAAAACATTTTTAATATTTTTTCATTTAAATTTTTTTAAATTTCATTATTTATAATATTTATTTATACACATTTATTCATAATTATTTTTTGTATTTAATATTGTTATAATAAACACATTTAATATGTATTAATTTTATCTTATAATATATATTCAATATTTTTATAATTTACATATTTAATAAATCATATTCATTTATTAAAAAAATTTAGAAGACTATTAATTATTAATTATAAATTTACAATCATTTATACCATTGACACATTTTATATTATACATTAAATAAAATATTTAATTATTTCTTCCATTTTTATTATATATTAATTTTAAATATATGTTGTTTTAAATTATTTTAATATATTTTATCTATTTAAGATCATGGACTTCCAATGTGAGATAAAAAAAATTAAGGTTTTTTGGAACTATTAAATATCTGCCTTTATATTTTTAAATAATTTTTATAAGTAATATAATCAATTAATTCATTAAATATTTTTAATATATTTATTTTTCGGTATTCAATTTCACTTATTTTTTAAATAATATTTATCTAAATATATCTTAATAATTATATTTAGAAATTATAATAAAATTATAATATATGTAAATAATAAATATATTTGTTATATTTATATGTTAATATATATATATAAATATTATTTTATAAAATTATAAAATTATAAAATTATATATAAATATATTTTTAAATTATATAAATTTTTTTATAATTATAAAAATATACTTTTAATTATATATAAAGTTTACTAAATATATTTAAATAAATATTTATATAATGACAAATAAACATCTATAATTATATTTATAAATACATATATAAAAGTCATTTGATATTTTAATAATTATTTATATATATCTATTTATAAATACATATTTTAAATTCATTAAATATATTTATAATTATGTAAATAATTTTTATAATTATATATATTTATATTTATGTATAATTTTATAATTTTATAATTTTTATTTATATTAATTATAATAAAAAAATTTCGATATATAGGTCTTTATAAGAATTAAAAAATAAGTTATAATGATTTATCTTTATTATTACTATAATTTTAGTGCTGGTTAATATATTTTTTGAGAGTGTTAAATCATTATTACTGATAATAAGAGGTTCTGTTTGTGATTTTTTCAGCACTTTAAAAAACTATATTTATTTTCATCTTTTAATAACTTTTGTAAATACTATTATGATATTTTAAGCATAACCCTAATTTAGATCTCCATCTATTTCTCTATTAAATCTATCACATAAATAATTCTTTTTTGTCACTCCCAATCAAGAATCATGCATTAATCATCTCTTTCAAACCCCATGGTATGTGACTTGTGATTAGTAGTTCAATACCTTTAATTATGTCAACATTTATAGTCCTTCGTTGTATATATTTAATTTTTCTATAGGGTTTGAACAGTGCCCTAGAACAATCATTTTTCTCAATAATAATCCTCCATGATTCCCTACCCAATCACTCTCACCTTGATCGATTTTCTTTTCACCCACTTCATTACCCTCACGTTTATTTTTACTCGATGTTTTTTCTTATTCAATGATCCTACTTCAAACTTTGTGACATGTCTGGATGTGAATTGAAAATCCAACACACACTATCATACTACCCTTTTTTTACAGGTCCTTTCACACACCTATTCATCTACTTAATCTCTATTATGGATCAACGATTAATCATTTCTCCCTTATTTACTCATCCCACATTCGACTCCCTTTTGTTGTTTACATGTACTGATTCAATTCACTTCTTTTCCTCACCTAAGATATAATTTTTCAATTTATATTTTTAACTTTTTTATACAAAATAAATTGATTTTTAAATAATTAATTTATTTATATGTATTCATAAAAAACATCTCATTATCACAAGTTTTTATATTCTACCTCCTTTCCATATATTCCCACATACCCTCTATCCCTGACCCACTACACGATATGACTCCAATTAACCCTTAAAACTGGGTAGTTATTTCAAAATCGATAAATTTTGATCAAAGAGATATTAATCCAATGATTAGATTCATATTATTTTTAGTAATATGTTTCTATGCACTTAAAATTTTGATTTATTTATAAAAAATCATTAAAAATTTTATAAGAACATTTAAAATACTAATCATGTTTCAAATATTTACTACTATCAAATTTATCATATTAATTAAATTTAAACTAGGTAAAATATTTACTGATTACCTTATCAAAAAGAATAAAATAACAGTTTTAAATAATTTTTTCCCAATTTATATAGTGTTTTTAACAACATAGGTACAAATATAATAATTTGTTTTTATATTTATTATTAATCACTAATTAAATAATAAATTTTATTATGTCAAGTAATCCATAAAATAAATAAATTATTATATGGTGATTTATTTTAAAAAATTATTTTTTAAAATATATATATTTAATTCCAAATATCTAATTTTATTTTTGAAATCATCATGTTATAATTATATTTTTATGATTTTTTAAGAATTCTTTCAAAAACACAATATTTAATGAATATTGAAAATTAGCACATTTTAGATGAAAACTAAATTTTCATATAAATTATCTATATCATTAGATTAAAATTTTAACTGGTTTTGAAGTATAATTAAATCACATTTTACTCAATGTATCAAATGTATGTAATTTTAATCAATTTCACATTAAAAATTGTTAAAAAAAACTTTCTGAAATTTCCAATGTTTTTACATTAATTAAACCAATTTTTTAATCCATCAATGGAATTATTATTAAATTAATATTAAAGAATTATATTATCTAAATTTAAAAAATATACTTAAATATTTTTAATTATTTTGATTTTTTGGTCTAATAGAAACATCTTAATTTTTTGGAAATAGTAACTATAGAACTTTTATACCACGTTTAATGATCAATCAGGTAATTGATGGTAAAAATAATTTTATAATCATTATAAAATTATCCTAATACTTGTACAAGTTCCATTAGATTAGTGTTTTTTGAGAAAAATATCAATTGGTTGATTTTAGGACCACTTGGAGTAACTTGGATGACATTAAACAATTTATAGTATTTTATTCAACGAAAAGAAAAATTAAGAGATTAGAGATGTTTTCATGACATAGATATAACTAAATATACATAAGGAATAAATACTATTGATTATATTGAATGCAATTGCTTTATTTTCATGATGTAAATTTACTGTTAATTTTTATATATGAAAAAATGAATATTAATGTTTATGCAATGTTGTAGTAGTGCTTGTGCAAGCAGAATAAAAATAAATTGTTTTTCATATAAATTATAAGATTTATTAAATGGCCCAAATTTTTTCTAAATCATTTTATATATGAAAACCCAGACAATTATCATGTTTTTAATTTATTTTGGGACATATTTACTATAAGGCTCCGACCTTAAACCTTACATAATATTGAATTAAATGAATAATTAACATTCAGGATCATTTCAGGTTTAGAGTTTTAGATAATTAGAACATAACTATTACATCTCAAAAGATTACAAAGTATTAACTTCTACTAAATTTCCTTAAAATAAAAACTCTTAAAAAGAAACATGTCTAGTTCCATGTTTTAGATATCATGACTTTCCCCTGATCCCATCCTTGACCCTATTCCACATAAAATCTTGTGAAAAAAATTTCAAAAAAACATGGGGTGAGCATAAAATGCTCAGTAAGGGATACACAAAGAATGAAAATTGTTATTTTTTCAAAACAACAAGTAAACCATGTATACTTTATCAGAGTAATATCTTTCACCTGTAGGAAGTAGTAAAAACTCTTCACTGAATAAAATATCATTACTTACCCTTTTGTAACCAAAACATTACCATAAACCAATATAAATAACACATAACATAAAAAGGTAACTTGGGACATAAACATACTTAAATAGAATTACCATACGGTCGACTTCCACACATACTTAATGAAATAGCCATACGGCCGACTTCCATACCCAATGCATTGGAGGTTATAACGCAACCACCCATCCTGGATTTCACGGCACCACCCGTCATTTGGTTTATCACGTAACCACCCGTAAAATTTCCATGTACCATCATTACACATAAAATATTGAAAATATAAACATTTCAATATCAAAATTTCATTTTCAATCACAATAAGTAATTCCAGGATATTTAATTAAGCAATCCAATTTAAAAAAAATTAAAAGAGATTTTCGAATCAAAGTGTCCCATACCACTTTGAAGCTTTTAATGGTATTATAATTTTAAAACATTAATGTCCATATAAATAAATACAGAAACCCATTTTTAAAACATGTACATTAATGATAAATATGTATAATAATGAATATTTAAAAATTTTAAAATGATATTTTTGTTAAAGAGTTTTTAACAAAATGAGAGACTCTTGAATAAAAATAATTATGGAATAACATGTAATACAAGCTTTATAATATCATGAGAATAAAGGGATTCATGATATAATATGTCAAAGGATAGAATACACACCATATAAGAGTGAATTGGTGCATAACAACAATGAAGTCTCAATGGAAAAGTAAATTGATTTGAAATCCATTATAAAGATGGTATCCTTAAATTAAGGATAAATCTATCACATAATTATGTGTGAAAAATATAAATACACCCAATATAAGAGGATATTAAGTTTGAAATAATCATAGGCCATTCACACATAATCTTGGAAAACAAAACCAAAGACATTGATATTTAACCCAATGAAATGAGATTGAGTTTTTATTTCCCATACAAGTTCATAAGAATTTATCAATGAGATGATTATGTGTAGAAATACTATATCCACAAAAATTTTTGTGGAAATTAAAACATAGATATCACTACTAGAAAAACAGTTATTTGCGACGGGTCATTTGTGACGGGATCGCGTCGCAAATGGGTTTTTGCGATGGGGGCCCGTCGTAAATGGCCCGTTGCTGAAAACGGCGTCGCAACAACACTTATTTGCGACGGGCCCGTCGCTAAAGCCTTTTTTTGCGACGGTTGTTCTCCCCGTCAAAAATAGTACTCCGTATATTTGTAAAAAAGTATTCAAATAGTTTTTGCGATGGTACCCGTCGCAAATAACTTTTGCGACGGGACCCGTCGCAAAAACTATTTTTAAAAAAAATTAAAAAACTATTAATAAATTATTTTAATGCATATAATAATACTAGTATTTGCGACGGGCATAGTATCCCGTCCCAAATACTATAAAAAAATAAAAAAAATATATTATTAATATATTATTTTAATTAATATAATAATAGAATTATAATTCACAAATAAAAATAATAAATTTTTTTAATTAATATAATAATAATAGAATTATAATTCAAAAATAAAAAATAATAGAATATTAATAAATGATTTAATTACTATAATAATATTAGAATTATAATTCATAAATAAAAAAATATTAATAAGTTATTTTAATTAATAAAAAAATAATAGAATTATTTTACATTCAAATATTAAAATAATTCAAGTATTACAAAAAATATAATTAAATTATAATATTATAAAATTTTAATATATATATAAAATTTAATATTATAAAATATAAATAATTTTATTAATCATATTAATATTGTTATTTAAAAATATAATATTATTAATATTTTATAATGAGACAAAAACTAAGAATAGAAAAAAAATATATTTTGATTTCCCAAATTTTATAACATAAATACAAACTCTAATCTGAAGGAGGGGGGGTAGGGGATCTGCAGATGGTGGTGGAGGAAACTCCCTCCCTAAAGCATGAGTGAGTCGGCGCATGTACTCCATCTGCTCCTGATGCTGCTGCTGCCACCGACTCGTCTGCTCCTCGTACAACTACTGCTGGCGTCGACGCTCCTCCTCATGCTTCTGACGCATCTGCTCCTGCTCCTGTCGGAGACTCTCTATCTGTGCAGTCTAAGATCGCAACTGATCCTCATACTGTGTAGTAGAAGAAGATGCACGAGCTCCTCTTGAGCTGGACACCGACATCGCAGCACTGCCATAATAATCTCCGGGAGTCAGTCGAGAGCCGATACCAACTACCCGGCCCTTCTCGAAGGCATACTGGGTGGCCTGAATCCATGCTGCCTCATCAAAATGACGGGCAGTGGTATGATCTGATGACGCGGCCTGACTCTCAGGCCGGGCCTATGACGCTGCGGCCTCATATGACTCCTATAGTTGAAATTTTAAATTAAAATTGTGAATATATTATATGCAGTTAATTTTTAAACTTGAAAACAAATAATACTGACCATGATGTGATGTTGACGATCACCTCTAAGCTCCCCAGTAGCAGGATCACTATACATCCTCTGATATACGTCGTACTCTGTAATATCGGGGTGCTCGACAGCCTATAAGAATAAAAAATAAACTGTTAATATTTATAGTTATATAAAATATTTATAAATAATGTACGTACCAGATGATGTCTATGAGTACAGAAAAAATGAATCCCAGCTCGATGAGTAACCTCCTGTCTCCCCCGATTCTGCCTCCCCACCGATGATCTCCTCTGAAAGGCACCACTCAACCAGTGCGCACATAATCCATCACATACATGGGATGAAATATACTCTGGTCGGTGTGCTCTACATGACTCCTCAAAATCTGACACTCCTGCTTTCATCATCGCAGATTTTCTTAAATTGTGCAAAAACTGACGAAGGCGATCACGCATGGCCACCTCCCATGCCTCGTGGATGGCGTCACACATGGTATCCTCGATCGGATACCATAAACCCTACAAATAAATCAAAATATCAAGTTAGAAATGAAATAATTTTCAAAATAAAAATTATTTATTTACATACATACCAACCAATGGCCGAACATGGCCTGCTGTACATCAATGGGAATCTGCTCCCATGTGGTCCACGGCTAAGAGAAATAGTTGCGAAAAATAGCCTTTCCCTATCCGACTGCTATATGCAGAAAACTGAAAAAATAATAAACATTTATTATGTGAATAGATTAATGAAATCTTAGTCAAATCCACAGGTTATCACACAGGTTATCACACCTCTGTGTGCGTGGATCAAACCCAAGACGTGGACGTCGCTCGGGGACGGGGTCAGGAATCATCAATCGTTCAAGACCGTGCCCCCTCCGCGTACTCCCTGGAGCGCCTGCAGGCTGAGGGTCATCTATCAGCAACGCATCCGCATCGAAAGTCAGGTCAGCATCCGCCAACTCACGAAATGTGGCGTCGTCCATCTGAAACAGAAAATGTTAATATTAGCAAATAATTGATAATTACTATTATATATTCATATATACATATTATGATTGTATATAAATACCATAGAATGCTATCAGTGTTCATCTTCATCATCATCTTCATATATGTCAATGTCATCTTCATATTCCTCCTCAACATCATCGATATCCATTCGAGTTACAGTTGTTTCATCTCTTACCATTTCAAATTCATATGTGACATCATTAACATCATCTTCATCACCGAATCTTAAATGTGGGGTGTCGTCATCGATACTCATGTCTCTTTGTAAAAAAGATTGATTTTGAGTACTCTCTTGAAAAACTTCAATTCTTTACACATCAGTGAAAGCACATTCACTTTGACTAAACTGATTGTATCGAATTTTGAATTTTATTACACTCCACCAATCAGTAAAGTCTCTTGATGTTGCACAGTACTTTGTATAATAAACTTGATATGCATGTTGAGCCAATAAGAATGGTTCATTTACTGCGAGAACACTTTTACATTTAATATCGATGATTCCATGAGTCGGATGGACACACACTCCTCTCTCTGTATCCAACCACCGACATTTGAACATGGTTATGTAATGTTGTCCAAGATAACAGAGTTCAATGATTTCATAAAGTATGCCATAAAATTCAACTTCATTTTCTTGATGATGATATCCTCTCATGCTAACTCCACTGTTCATTTTTTTTTTCGATTCCCCATATGCATGTGTGTGGAATAGAAATCCATTCACCACATATGCATTATAAGTTTTAACAAGTTTGGAAGGTGGGTTACTCAATACACACAGCCGTTTGTCAATTTTATCAGCATGTCGAGACACCTAAAAATTTGTGAAATAATTATCAATATAGTAAACTATACATTGAATGAGTTGCTAAAAGATAAAGAATTTATGTTACCAGTTTTTGAAACCACTGAGAGAAATTTTTCAGTCGACGTTCTTCGAGAGCAGCTGCTGTAATTTGTGGAATTTGTTTCTTGATATGATTATCATAGAACCTATAAAAACCAAAGTTATTTACTGTAACATAAATGATATAATAAGTGATATAAACACTTACAGTACAACTGATGTCATCTCTTTACAGTTGAGCAGAACATACGTATGAGCTCTCGGATGTTCATCATCTGAAAATCAGCGTTCATAAACTCCACCAAAACCAAGCTCTGACTGGGTGAAAATAGATAATTGATTGTCGATTTCATCAATATTCATCTCGTTCCGTCCCATTCGGTTGTGTTTTGAAGGATAATCGGATTGAAAATAATGGTAGCAGAAAAAAGTTATTTCCTCTTGCAAATAAGCTTCTGCAATAGATCCTTCAACAGATGCTTTGTTACGTACTTTTCTTTTCAATTTTTGCATGCATCATTCAAATGGGTACATCTATCAAAACTGTACCGGACCTCCACATTTGGCTTCATATGGCAAATGTAACATCAAATGTTCCATTGAGTCGAAGAAAGACGGCAGAAATATTTTTTCCAGTTTACATATAATTACAACAACATCTTTTGCACGTTTTCCTAGAGAATCATAATCTACCGTAGCCGCACAAATTTCCCGAAAAAAATGAGACATGTCTATTATGGAATCCCAAATCAAAGAATTCAACAGACCTCTTAATCCAATGGGTAGAAGTCTCTCCATTATAACATGAAAATCATGACTTTTTAATCCAGTAATATGACCATTCTTTACACATCTACCCAAATTAGAAGCACAACCATCTGGAAGTCTCAAATCTGCAATCCACTGACAAAATAATAAACGGTTTTCTTTAGACAGTGTATAATCTGCTTTTGGTTTCAGTAACCTTTCTGTTCTGACATTCTCAAATAGTTCTAATTCTGGACGCCTGCAAATTTGGGCAAGATCTAAACGTGCATTTACATTGTCTTTTCTCTTTCCTGGCGTATCCAAAACTGTATGAAACAAATTATCAAAACATTTCTTCTCAATATGCATGACATCTAACATGTGTCGGACCAACAGATCAGACCAATATGGAAAATCCCAAAATATGCTACGTTTAATCCAATTGTGTTCTTTCCCAAAACCAGAAATTTTCTGTTGGTTTATTGTGGGACCAAAAGTGATGGGAGGTAATAAAAATAAAACTGATTTCAACTCTGAACCTGATTGCATTTTTGGAGGTCCATCCCTTTCAACTGTTCCTTTTCTGAAATGAGATCTGTTTCTGCGAAAAGGATGATCAGCTGGAAGAAATATGTGATGACAGTCAAAATAACAAGGTTTCTTTCCATGAATGAGTATAAATGCTTTGTTCTCTCCCATAGAGTAAGGACATGATTTCTGACCATGTGTACTCCAGCCGGATAACATCCCATAAGCCGGGAAGTCACTTATTTTCCACATCAATGCTGCTCTCAGAATGAAATTCTGTTTCGTTACAACATCATATGTACTGACACCAGTACTCCACAATAAATTTAATTCATCAATCAATGGCTTCAAATAAACATCAATATTTTTCTTCAGATGTCCTGGAATTAGTAATGTCAAAAAGATATATGGCTCCTTCATCAACATCCATGGAGGTAAATTGTACGAAGTTAAAAAAACAGGCCAACATTAATATTGACTACCATAAGATCCAAACGGACAGAAACCATCAGTGGAAAGGCCCAGTCGAGCATTTATAGCTTCTAAATAAAAGGATGGATGCACTCTATCAAAATGTTTCCATGAATCACCATCGGCTGGATGATTCAAGCTTTTATCGGTTGAAATATTCTCTTTATACCATGACATCATTGTCGCTGTATTCTTAGACATGAATAAATGCTGAAGTCTGGATGTAAGCAGAAAATATCTCAACCATTTTACAGGAATCAAACTAGACTTCCCATGTTGTCCTTCTTTATATCTCAGTTGCCCACATGTAGGACAACTATCCAACGACTCATTTTCCCCAGAATATAAAAAGCAGTCATTTAAACATGCATGAATCTTCTGACAAGTAAGTCCCAAATTTCGAACCAGCCTCTTACTCTCATAGTAATTTGCAGGTAAAACATTTCCTTCGGGTAACAGTGTTTTCAGCAAAGAAAATATCTGGTCAAAACAGGTGTTTGACATTCCGTTATCTGATTTGATAGCCAAAAATTTTGCAACTGCTTCTAATTTGCTCATCTTGCAGCTAGGATATAATGCATCCTCAGCAGACTTCAACAACTCATAAAATTCAGACGGTGCCAACTCAGGATTTGAAGCTATATCAGCCGGAGTTTCTCTATGTTGAACAGATGAACCTGCAACATCATGTACTAAATCTTGAAACCGGGATGGATCCGGAATCAAGTTGGTATCACCTGCTCTGGAACTGCGTTCACCGTGTTGATACCAAAAAAACATAATCTGGTTGAAAACCAAAATGCAAGAGATGTTCTCCCAATTTGTCCAACGTGTCAAACGTTCTCAATGCACATTTTCTGTAAGGGCATTTTATTTTGCCTTCTGAAGCAAATTCTGGATTGGATGCCGCAAATGATAAAAAAGTCTCCACACCCTCAACATATACTGGATTTAAACCAGAACCGTTGGGATTTCTACGTTGATTTATCCATATGCGGTCACCTAATAATGATTGTTGACGACCTCGTTGTTCCATATTTCTCTATAATATATAAAAGCATTACTGGTTTGGAATAATTTGTTAGAAAAAACACTCAAGCTAGGATAATTATTGGTAAGTATTGTTAATTATTACTAGTTATTGGTAATTATTACTAATTATTACTAATTATTGGTAATTTTTACTAATTATTACTAATTATTGGAAATTATTACTAATTATTACTAATTATTGCTTATTTTTGGTAATTATTACTAATTATTGGAAATTATTACTAATTATTGGTAATTAATACTAATTATTTGTAATTATTACTAATTATTGTAAATTATTACTAATTATTGTTAATTATTACTAATTATTGGTAATTATTACTAATTAATGGTAATTATTACTAATTATTGGTAATTATTACTAATTATTGGTAATTTTTGGTAATTATTGGTAATTATTACTAAGTATTGTTAATTATTACTAATTATTGTTAATTATTACGAATTATTGGTAATTATTACTAATTATTGTTAATTATTACTAATTATTATTAATTATTACTAATTATTACTAATTATTACTAATTATTGGTAATTATTACAAATAATTGGTAATTATTCCTAATTATTGTTAATTATTACTAATTATTAGTAATTAATACTAATTATTACTAATTGTTACTAATTATTACAAAATATTGCTAATTATTGTTAATTATTACTAATTATTGGTAATTATTAATAATTATTACTCATTATTGATAATTATTACTAATTATTGGTAATTATTATTAATTATTACTAATCATTAATAATTATTACTAATTATTGGTAATTATTACTAATTATTACTAATTATTACTAATTATTGGTAATTTTAATTAATTATTACCAATTATTGGTAATTATTGGTAATTATTACTAATTATTGGTAATTATTACAAATTATTGGTAATTATTGGTAATTATTGGTAATTATTGGTAATTATTACTAAGTATTTGTAATTATTACTAATTATTGTTAATTATTACGAATTATTGGTAATTATTACTAATTATTGGTAATTATTACTAATTATTACTAATTATTGCTAATTATTACTAATTATTACTAATTATTACTAATTATTGGTAATTATTACTAATTATAGGTAATTATTCCTAATTATTGGTAATTATATCTAATTATTGGTATTTATTAATAATTATTACTAATTATTGGTAAATATTACTAATTATTGGTAATTATTGTTAAGTATTACTAATTATTGGTAATTATTATTAATTATTACCAATTATTGGTAATTATTAATAATTATTGGTAATTATTATTAATTATTACTAATTATTAATAATTATTACTAATTATTGGTAATTATTACTAATTATTAATAATTATTACTAATTATTGGTAATTATTATTAATTATTACCAATTATTGGTAATTATTGGTAATTATTACTAATTACTGGTAATTATTACTAATTATTGGTAATTATTACTAATTATTACTAATTATTGGTAATTATTACTAATTATTACTAATTATTGGTAATTATTACTAATTATTACTAATTATTGGTAATTATTACTAATTATTGGTAATTAATACTAATTATTGGTAATTAATACTAATTATTTGTAATTATTACTAATTATTGTTAATTATTACTAATTATTGTTAATTATTACTAATTATTGGTAATTATTACTAGTTATTGGTAATTATTACTAATTATTGGTAATTATTACTAATTATTGGTAATTATTACTAATTATTTGTAATTAATACTAATTATTGGTAATTAATACTAATTATTGGTAATTAATACTAATTATTGGTAATAAATAATAATTATTGGTAATTAATACTAATTATTACTAATTATTGGTAATTATTGGTAATTATTGTTAATTATTGGTAATTATTACTAATTATTGGTAATTATTGCTAATTATTACTAATTATTACTAATTATTGGTAATTATTACTAATTATTTGTAATTATTACTAATTATTGGTAATTATTACTAATTATTGGTAATTAATACTATTTATTGGTAATTAATACTAATTATTACTAATTATTACTAATTATTACTAATTATTGGTAATTATTGTTAATTATTACTAATTATTGTTAATTATTACTAATTATTGATAATTATTACTAATTATTGGTAATTATTATTAATTATTACTATTTATTAATAATTATTACTAATTATTGGTAATTATTATTAATTATTACCAATTATTACTAATTATTGGTAATTATTATTAATTATTACCAAGTATTGGTAATTATTATTAATTATTACCAATTATTGGTAATTATTGGTAATTATTACTAATCATTGGTAATTATTGGTATGTATTGGTAAGTATTGTTAATTATTACTAATTATTGGTAATTATTACTAATTATTACTAATTATTGGTAATTATTACTAATTATTGGTAATTATTACTAATTATTGGTAATTAATACGAATTATTACTAATTATTACTAATTATTGGTAATTATTCCTAATTTTTACTAATTATTACTAATTATTGGTAATTATTACTAATTATTAATAATTATTACTAATTATTGGTAATTATTGGTATTTATTCCTAATTATTCCTAATTATTACTAATTATTGGTAATTATTGGTAATTATTACTAATTATTACTAATTATTACTAATTATTCCTAATTATTCCTAATTATTCCTAATTATTCCTAATTATTACTAATTATTCCTAATTATTACTAATTATTGGCAATTATTGGTAATTATTGGTAATTATTGGTAATTATTTGTAATTATTGGTAATTATTGGTAATTATTGGTAATTATTACTAATTAGTGGTAATTATTAGTAATTATTACTAATTATTACTAATTATTGTTTATTATTGGTAATTATTACAAATTATTGGTAAGTATTACCAATTATTGATAATTATTACTACTTATTGGTAATTATTACTAATTATTGGTAATTATTACTAATTATTGGTAATTATTACTAATTATTGGTAATTATTACTAATTATTCCTAATTATTTATAATTATTGGTAATTGTTCCTAATTATTATTAATTAAATGAATAATTACCAATAATTAGGAATAATTACCAATAATTAAAAATAATAACATTATTAGTATATTTTATTATTAATATTAAAATAATATAATTTTTCTAATTTATATACAATTTTCCTTTCATCTGTGCGTTTTCTATCTCCACATACAAATAATACATGTGAAGACAGCAAACACACAGATGAAAAGAGAATTGTATATATATAAAAAATTATATTATTTTAATATTAATAATAAAATATACTAATAATGTAATAATGTTATTATTCCTAATTATAGGTATTTATTATTAATTATTAATATTTATTCTTAATTATTAAAAATTATTACTAATTATTCCTAATTACCATTAACTATGAACAATACTAATAATTTAAATTTATTAAGTAACAAAACAATGTAAACATAATTAAATTACAACTAATTAAGAATAATTGAAACTAATAAAAAATTAAAAATAAATATTAAATTAAAATGAACATAAATACCTCGAAAATTGATCTGCTCTGATCGTTCTTCAAAACATTAATATCAACTCCGGAGAAAATAATTAAACTGGAGAAAAATTGAACATTAGAAATACAACTTTGAGAGAAGAAGAAGATGGAGTTTGAGAATGATTTGAAAAAAACGGATGGGGGTATTTATAGGTTAGATTATTTTCGACGGGTCCATTTGCGACGGGATTCCCGTCGCAAATACCTTAGCCAACATTTATTACGGTCAACGGTTAAATACTTATTTGCGACGGGTCCCGTCGCAAATAACCACCTGTCGACATACTATTTGCGACGGGGGAATATTCCCGTCGCAAATACCTTTTACCGCAGCCGGTTATTTGCGACGGGAATATTCCCCCGTCGCAAATAGTTTTCCCGCGATTTGGCGCGCAACGCGCGCCAGTTCTTTTGCGACGGGGAAAGCAATCCCGTCGCAAAAGCCTACTTATTTGCGACGGGTAAATACCCCCGTCGCAAATAAGTTTTTCACTGGGCTATTTGCGACGGGATTTTTTCCCGTCGCAAATAACCCATCGCAAATACCTATTTTTCCCGTAATGTATTCCACACATAATCTTGTCATAATAAAATCAATAAGTAGAGGTTCAACAAAAAGAATTGAAAGTGAGTTAAGAAGTTCCCTTACAGAAATCTGACAGCCTAACGACATCACTTTAAAATTCAGAAAATGAGTTGATGAGAGAGAAAATGGTATCTCATAACTTGGACATAAAATTTACATAAATAAGGATATAGAAGAACATATCCCAACATAATAGTATGTGAATTAAAAGACATAACAAAAAAGACTTTTAAAAAGAGGAGGGTGAAAGATCCCCTTACCGAGGTGGGTAACTGTCGAAACGTACACCCCATGGAAGAATGGTCACACAATTAAGATGTAAATACCCATAAATGAAATTATACTACACAAAGTGTATAATAATGGGCAGTACATACACCACTCAATGGAAATAGTGGAAAACGTAGCATAAATGTCATGGGAATAAAAGTGAGATGAAAAATCCCTTACAGAAACTCGGCAGCCTAACGACGCCACTTAAAACTTCCAAAAATTGATATATAAGATGAAATAGGGTCTCTCATAATATCAACATAAAAAGTAAAGTATTAGGAATATAATATAAAATCGCCAACCATAATAAAGATGAGCTTAAAAGAAATGACATAAAAGAGTGTACTTAAAAAGAAAGAGAGGGGTAGGATCCCTTACCTCGGGTCCGACTTTACATGATCATTCTTTAACGTCCTGAATAATACACTTGAGATAATTTCTACTTGATTAAGAACCTTTTTAAAGTTCATTATTACTTTTATATCACTTATTACCATGTTATAAACATTATGTATTCATTTAAGTTAATAATGTTTGTTTTGTCGATATTTGGTTTTTAATTTGAAAGTGGACTTTTTACAATTTCATGTAGTTCATGTGGTCAAAGGTTCATTATATCCATAATGATATTCATGATTTGGATACCATATATATCATATATATCCAGAATATACATTTATTTATAATACTACATAATCATTTAGAGGTAAGAAATGAAATGCATCGTTCATGGAGACGGTAAGCCGTACGTACGCATTAACACTACTTTCATTACTATGTCATATTATTGGAATTAAAACTAAATGAGAGATATTTATATTTTAATTCCAGAATTATATTAATCATTTAGATGTTACAGACATCATATATATCCATTATATATATGTACTTATAATAGTACATTACATTTGGGGATAAGAAATGAAATGCACTGTTCATGGAGACGGTAAGCAGTACGTACGCATGAATGCTACTTTCATTTCTATATCATACTTTAATGGAAGGAAAATAATAATTATATAAAGTTATATTATAATTACATTATAAAATAATATATAATAACTTAAATCCATCCTTTATACATCCCACATATGGCATTAACAAATCAAATCACTTTGAGGGGGCGGTAGTCCGCACTTCCTAAAATTAAATTATCGTGTTTACCCACAATGGAAACCATAAAGTTATGCCACAAATGAAAAATACAGAATCTTATGTAAAACATAATCATATTATATATCATATATAAATATAGTTTCATCTTAATGGCCACCTTTGAAGGTGTTATATGAGTGTTGAACAATCATCGTTTCGTAGGGAAGAAATTCACCATCCACAAAAACAATATGTTCTTTAACCATTAGATGAAGTTCTATGTAAGTGTAGCTATATTACCTCTTATAAAAACATCCTAATATATTTAGGATACTGTTTTTGTTTCAAAAGAAATGAATGAAAAGAGTTTAGGGTGTTAGAGAAGCAAAATAAAACAAAAGAACACAAGAGAAGACACTACCTTTAAATCGGGTAACTCTTTTTGATTTGAGCTCAAAGGCTTCCTTGAGAAGGCTTCTGCCAAAAGTTAGGATTCTATGAGTAATAGAGGTATGTGGAGATACAAAATGGGAAGGGTTTTCTTGTGCCAAAGTCTTGAGAGGTGTGGGTAAGGAGGTAAATGTGGGGGCCTTTTATAAGAGGAGAGGAGGGGCACTCTTGGATAGTAAGGAAATGATACTTTATTGTAGAATGAGTTTCAGAGTTTAATGGTCCCATATTGATGTTTTTCGAGGATAAGGTGATAAGGGTTCTAAATCCACCCATCCAATAGTTTTTGGAGTTGTTTAGGTCCTATATTTTACATTATCTTTCCATTTTATTTAAATCGTTAAATAATGACGTAATCGTTGCATCATCATGGAGTCATAAATAATTTAATTTAGTTAATGTCTAAAAATTATAAATAAAACAATTATAATGTAGGAATGTTTTTTATCTTTACAATGAATATTTATAGTCAAAAATAGGATTTGTATAACCCCATGTAAAAATTGTTTGAGTAAAACAACTCATGTTTGTGACATTTTTATTTTAACATTAAATAAAAAGATATTAATGTCATTTTCCTACCAAAGTGGCTCCATGGGGTCCCCAAGTTGACCCATGGATTGTATTGATCGGCCATGACACATCCAATAAGGGTAGTACATGTGTCATGGTCATTTCATATTATTAAAACATTATTTTTACCTTAAACTACACTAATTACCTCTAATCGCGATTAAAAACATAAAAGTTACTATTCACCAAAAAATTTATTTTAATCCCATTGAACCACATTTTACTTCTTAATGACAACAATGTATTTAGGATTTTTGAAATTCAAAACACAAAGATGGTAAAATTTCATTTAAACGAAAAAATCAGTTTTTTTAAGTACCACTTAGTAGTTTCACTATTCATCAAAAATTGATGTTTTTCAGAAAAATACCAAAACATCACCTTAAGCTATATTTGATATTCCGAATTCAAATATGATTTATTTTTTAAAAAATTAAAATCATATAAGTTTCATTAATTAATTTAATAATTAATTCCTGTTGTCAAAACAAATAGCTTGTTTTTATAAAACAAAATGTATCAAAAGATTGACACTAGTTTAAGTCCGATTTCAAAGTGAAATTAATTCCAATGACCACTATTGGATTAAATGGTAAAAATATAATCTAATTTCAATTTAAAACCAATTCAAAATATAATATAATCATATAAATAAAATAGATTAAAATGTGGTTTTGAATTAAAATACAACATTTTTCACTATTCTTAAAAAAATGATCATTATCGGAAAAATACAAAAAATTTACACAAAGTGAATTTTGATGTCCCTATTCTAAAGAAGAGTTTTATTTTATCCAATATAATGTATAAGAGTGACCAGAACTATATTTAATGACGGTTCGCCATCAAAAGTTGATAAGTGGACCTTTAGTGAAAATTAGAGTATATATGCCTAAAATTGAATTAATTTCATATTTTAAGCCTTTATCCTTAATTGGATAAATGTAAAAACATTAAATAGGCATATATAATCATAGTTTAGTTATTTATATTCATTAATTCCAATACAACGACTACGTATTAACTAACATTTTAAATAATATTATTTTATTATTAGAGTGCAACGTAAGATTTCAAAGGAACTCGTTATTGCATATTAGGTAAGCCATCAAGCATAGTGTTCCCTTTAAATTAATATTAAAATATTATTCACAAATATGGATAAATATAAAAATGTCATATTCTTTATTTAAGTGGGGTGTTACATCCTTCCCCCCTTTTGGTAATTGCGTCCTCGCATTTTTAAAATTGGGCTTGGAAACATCCTTGAATGTCCCACATCGGAACAAGAGTTGGTAAAACAATCACTATAAAACAAAGAAAGAAAAGTACAGAGGTCACCCGAGTTAACCCATACTAGGATTCCATGTTGGAAAACATGGACATATAGGAGAAAACAAAGGGTTATGTTCTGATGGAGAGTGATAGAAAACATGTTTAGGAGAAAGTTAACCACAAGAAAATCACAAACTTGTGATGGGTTAAACGGTATTTGATTCCCCAGTAGGAAAAGTTAATAAACAACATTTTTTTAAGTTACTTTTCATTGAGGAATTTATTTTTTATCTTAAGAAAACATACCTACTTGTCATGTTGACTTTCAAATTTTACTAGATTTCTTACACAAACTCATACATTCCACAAATGATGAGTATTTAGGAAGACTTGTTCACATTAAGAGTAATATAATCAACATCTAGAGAATTACCTAATCCACAATATAGAACTATATATTTCCCATGTCTTTAGACCTTAACCAAAACCAAAATTTTTAGAACAAGATCAGATAATCCAGAAAAGGATAACCCTTTATAAAAAGAAAATCTATTCTTAATCTCCAAATTTTTTCCAACAAAACACAATGTTTAACGAGGACCATTCGATAAAAAAATATTCCATAAAATTCTTCCAAGTAAACCAAAATAATATTGAATCCCAAATATTTGAAGTATTTAGTCACATAGTCTTCCAAGTTAAATCATAACATTTATCTCCAAACAACATCAGTTTCTCTTAAAATCTCGTATTGAAAGGTAATTAACCTAATCACATATCTTCCATATAGGTTAATAAATTTCCATAGATAACCCAAAATCAACTTACTCTGAATTAATAAAACCATCTAACTAAAAAGAATCAGTCAAACTAACCATGGACTTCATGTAGTCCAGTGGTAGGCGATAAATACCAGTTTCACTTTCGTTGTGGGTTTAATTCCCGCAGCTTTGTCCGACACGACGGGTTGTCACACGGTCTACGTGTTGTCCTTTTTTCAAAACTATATAATTCTTAAAACATTCCCCAAAACGAGACAAAATCTTCAAAAATAATTATAACATATTTTATCATCAAGAATATCTCATGCATTTCATTTCCACCATATCATAGAGTAACCCATAATTACCTAAAAAGTAAGGATCATATAAACCCTAATGGTTACGTTTATAATTATTACCTGAACTTCCACATCGATCGGTCATCTCGTACATGATGCATTACAGAACATACCAAGGTTCAGGTGGTTGATCATGAATCATTGATAGTCAGTTTAGAACAACCACGAGTTTCCACATTGAATCTCCCATTTCATCCAGTCTCTTAATCATAGAACCACCACATTTTCCTTCAAACCTATTGTCACTTTGGTGCCTGATAGATCCATCAAATCACTAAAAACAGAAATGTCAGTGTGAGTATATCAAAAAAAATCATGTACTATTGAGGAAGATAAACACTACGATATTCTTACTCATTCACTTTATCCAAAACTAGGACTCCTTCTGAAATCCTAACCATTATGGTACTGTCACTTATCCTTAGAGAATACCCTAACCTCTAAAGTTATCTAAACTGACCTCTGATACCAACTATAAGGCCCTGACCTTAAACCTTACTTAATATTGAATTAAATGAATAATTCACATTTAGGATCTTTTCAGGTTTAGAGTTTTAGAGAATTAGGACATAACTATTACATATCAAAAGATTACAAAGTAGTAACTTCTACTAAATTTCCATAAAATAAAAAATCATAAAAAGAAACTGGTCTAGTTCCATGTTTTAGATATCATGACTTTCCCTTGATCCCATCCTTGACCCTATTCAACATTAAGTCCAGTGAAAACAATTTCAAAAAAACTTGGGGTGAGCATAAAAAGCTTAGTAAGGGATACAAATAGAATGAAAACTGTTAGTTTTTCAAAACAACAAGTAATCCAAGTATACTTTATAAGAGTAATACCTTTCACCTTTAGGAAGTAGTAAAAACACTTAACTGAATAAAATATCATTACTTACCCTTTTGTAACCAAAAGATTACCATAAAACCCATATAAAGAACACATAACATAAAAAAGATAACTTGGGACATAAACATAATTAAATGGAATAACCATACGGTCGACTTCCACACATACTTAATGGAATAGCCATACGACCGACTTCCATACCCAATGCATTGGAGGTTATAACGTAACCACCCGTCCTGGTATTCATGGAACCACCCGTCATATGGTTTATCACGAAAAAACATGTAAAATGTCCAAGTACCATCATTACACATAAAATATTGAAAATATAAACATTTAAATAACAACATTTCACATTCAATCACAATAAATAATTCCAAGATATTGAATTAAGCAATCCATTTTCAAAAACCATTTAAAAGAGATTTTTGAATCAAAGTGTCATATACCACTTTGATTCTTTTAATGGTATTATAATTTTAAAACTTTAATGTCCATATAAATAAATACTGAAATCCATTTTGAAAACATGGACATTAAAGATAAAGATGTAGAATAATGAATCTTTAAAACATTTAAAACGATATTTTTGTTAAAGAGTTTTTAACAAAATTAGAGACTCTTGAATAAAAATAATTGTGGAATAACATGTAATACGATCTTTATAATATCATTAGAATAAAGGGATTCATGATATAATATTTCAAAGGACAGTATACACACCATATAAGAGTGAATTAGTGCATAACAACAATAAAGTCTCAATGGAAAAGTAAATTGAGATGAAATCCATTATAAAGATGGTATCCTTAAATTAAGGATTAATCTATCACATAATTATGTGTGAGAAATATAAATACACCCAATATAAGTTGATATTAAGTGTGAAACAATCAGAGGTCATTCAAACATAATCTTGGAAAAACAAAAACAGTGACATAGATATTTAACTCAATGAAATGAGATTGAGTTTTGATTACCCATACAAGTTAGTAAGAATTTATCAATGAGATGATTATGTGTAGAAATAATATATCCAAAAAACGGGTTGTGGAAATTTCAAAATAGATATTCCACACATAATCTTGGCATAATAAAATCAAGAAGTAGAGGTTTAACCCAAAGAATTGAAAGTGGTTTAAGAAGTTCCCTTACAGAAATCTCACAGCCTAACGACATCACTTTAAAATTCCGAAAATGAGTTGATGAGAGAGAAAATGGTATCTCATTACATGGAATTTTTTTACATAAATAAGGATATAGAATAACATATCCCAACATAATATTATCTGAATTAAAATACATAACAAAAGAAGTCTTTTAAAAATAGGCGGGTGAAAGATCCCCTTACCGAGTTGGGTAACTTTTGAAACATACACCCCATGGAAGAAAGGTCATACAATGATGATGTAAATACCCATAAATAAATTTATACTACACAAAGTGTATAATAATGGACAGTACATACACCACTCAAAGGAAATAGTGTCAAAGATAGCATAAATGTGATAGGAATAAAAGTGAGATGAAAAATCCCTTACGGAAACTCGGTAGCCTAACGTCGCCACTTAAAACATCCAAAAATGGATTTTTGAGGTGAAATATGGTCTCTCATAATATGAACATAAAAAGTATAGTATGAGGAATATAAAATAACATCCCCAAACATAATTATGATGACATTAAAATAAATGACATAAAAGAGTGTACTTAAAAAGAAAGAGAGGGGTAGGATCCATTACCTTGGGTCTGACATGACTCGATCGTTCTTTAACGTCCTTAATAATAAACACGAGTTAAGTTATACTTGATTAAGAACCTTTTTCATGTTTATTATTAATTGTATATCACTTATTACCATGTTATAAACATTATGTAATCATTTAGGTTAATAATGTTTGTTTTGTTGATATTTGGTTCTTAAGTCGAAAGTGTACTTCTTACAATTACATGTTGTTCATGTGGTCAAAGGTTCATTATATTCAGAATGAAATTCATGATTTGGATATCATATATATCATATATATCCAGAATATACATGTCTTTATAATATTACATAATCATTTAGAGATAATAAATGAAATGCACCGTTCATGGAGACGGTAAGCCGTACGTACGCATAAACGCTACTTTCGTTTCTATGTCATATGAATGGAATTTAAACTAAATGAGAGATATGTATATTTTAATTCCATAATAATATTAATCATTTAGATGAAACATAAATCATATATATCCATTATATATATGTACTTATAATAGTACATTACATTTGGGGATCATAAATGAAATGCACCGTTCATTGAGACGGTAAGCCGTACGTACGTATGAACGCTACGTTCATTTCTATATCATACATTAAAGGAAAGAAAATAAAAATTATAGAAAGTTATATTATAATTTCATTATAACATCATATATAATAACTTTAAATCCATCCTTTAAAAATCCCACACATGGCATTAACGAATCAAATCACTTTGAGGGGGCGGTAGTCCGCACTTCCCAAAATAAAATTATCGTGTTTACCCACAATGGAAACCATAAAGTTATTGCACAAATGAAAAATACAGAAGCATAAGTAAAACATAAAAATATTAGATATCATATATAAATATAGTGTCATCATAATGGCCACCTTTGAAGGTGTTATATGAGTGTTGAACAATCCTCGTTTCGTGAGGCAGAAATTCACCATCCATAAATACAATATGTTCTTTAACCATTAGATGAAGGTGTGAGTAAGTGTATCTAGATTCATTCTTATAAAAACATACATGTATATTGAGGATACTGGTGTTTTTGCAAAATAAATGAATGAAAAGTGTTTAGGGTGTTGGAGAAGAAAAATAAAATAAAAGAACAGAAGAGAAGATACTACCTTTAAATCGGGTAACTCTTTTTGATTTGAGCTCAAAGGATTCCTTGGGAAGACTTCTGCCCAAAGTGAGGCTTATAGGAGTAATAAAGTGATGTGGAGTGACAAAATGGGCAGGGTTTGTCCAAGCAAAAGGCTTGAGAGGTGTGGTTAAGGAGGTAGAGGTGATGGCGTTTTATAAAAGGAGAGGAGGGGCACTCTTGGAATGTTAGGAACTGTTACTTTATTTTAGAATGAGTTTCCGATTTTAATGGTCCCACATTGATGAGTTTTTAGGATAAGGTGATAAGGGTTCGATATAAACCCATCCTATAGGTTTTGGACATGTGTAGGTCTTGGATTTTACATTATATTTATATTTTATTTAAATCGTTAAATAATGAGGTAATCGCTGCATCATCATGGTGTCATAAATAATTTAATTTAGTTAATGTATAAAAATTATAAACAAAATACTATTATGTAGAACAGTTTTTTATCTTTCCAATTAATATTTATAGTCAAAAATCTGACTTTTATAACTCCATGTAAAAATTGTTTTAGTAAAACAACTCATGTTCGTGACATTTTTATTTTAACATTAAATAAAAAGATATTAATGTCATTTTCCTACCAAAGTGGCTCCATGGGGTCCCCTAGTTGACCCATGGATTTTCTTGGTCGGCCATGACACATCCAATAAGGGTAGGACATGTGTCAAGTTCATTTCATATTATTAAAACATTATTTTTACCTTAAACTACACTAATTACATCTAATCGCGATTAAAAACTTAAAAGTTACTATTCACCAAAAAATTATTTTAATCCCATTGAACCACATGTTACTTCTTAATGACAACCATTTATGTCGGATTTTTGAAATTCAAAACAGAAAGGTGGTAAAATTTCATTTCAACGAAAAAATCAGTTTTTTATGTAACACTTAGTAGTTTCACTATTCATCAAAAATTGATGTTTTTCAGAAAAATACCAAAACATCACCCGAAGCTATATTTGGTATTCAGAATTAAAAAATGATGTCTATTTTAAAAAATTCAAAACAAATAAGTTTCATTAATTTATTTAATAATTAATTCCCGATGTCAAAACAAATAGCGTGTTTTTATAAAACAAAATGTATCAAAAGATTGACACTAGTTTAAGTTCGATTTCAAAGTGAATTTAATTCCAACGACCACTATTGGATTAAATGGTAAAAATATAATATAATTTCACTTTAAAACCAATTAAAAATATAATCTATTCATATAAATCAAATATATTAAAAAGATGTTTTGAATTAAAATACAATATTTTTCACTATTCATTAAAATTGATCTTTATCGGTAAAATACCAAAAATTCACACAAAGTGAATTTTGATGTCCCGATTCTAAAGAAGTGTTTTATTTGGTCCAATAGAATGTATAAGTGTGACCAGAACTATATTTAATGAAGGTTCTCCATCAAAATATGATAAGTGGACCATTAGTGAAAATTAGAGTATATATGCCTAAAATTGAATTCTTTTCATATTTTAAGCCTTTATCTTTTATTGGATAAATGTAAAAACATTTAACAAACATATATAATCATATTATACTTATTTATATTCATTCCTTACAATAAAAAAGCTACGTGTTAACTAATATTTAAAATAATATTATTTTATTATTAGAGTGCAACGTAAGATTTCAAAGGAACTCGTTGTTGCATATTGGGTAAGTCATATAGCATAGAGTTCCCTTTAAATTAATGTTAAAATTTTATTCACAAATAGAGATAAATATAAAAATGTAATATTCTTTATTTACCTTGGGTGTTACATTGACCCACATGAAACTCTTTATGCCCCTAATAATATTTCATTTAAATGTAAATCGAGTGGTTCAAACTATAATTTTTTTACAATATTTTAGTATGAGGATTTCTAGAAGTGTTTTTCAAAATATTAATGGGTTTTATAAATATAATAAAAACATCTTTTTCATAGTATTTTATTTATAAGTTTTAGGGTATTAATAATTACCTTAATGACTTGAACAATTGTGATGTAGTAATTATTTGATCAATGAATAAATCAATTTAATGATATGAAAAATAATAAAATAAATAAAAATTAATATTTTTAAAATAATTCTTGAATTTACTATATAAATATGATATTTCATTAATATAATAAACAATTAAATTTAAATTTGATTTTTTTATATTAATAATGTCATAGTTATGAAAAGTCTGTAATTTCACATAAATTAGTGTTTATGAATAAAATATATTATTTATTATTTTAAAAAAATATAAAAAATATTTAAAAAAGTATAATGAGAAATTATTTTAAAAATGTAATATGATTTAGTTTCTACAATTTTTTGGATGTATTAATCAGAATAATATTTTAATTCTATATTAATAATTTGAGTAATTCAAAACTTATCTATCACCTCAATTATAAAAGCGATAATTTAGATCACAAATTTCATCATCATAAGCAATATTTTTTTTCTATGCTATTATAATATACCCTATCCTTATCCCTTGAAACATTATAGATCTTATGGTCTCATAAAATGTCAACTTCTATGATCGTTGAGGATGTTCTGAGGGATAAATTTTCAAGAGGTAAGATTTTATCTTCTTCTTTTTTAAATTCTTTTTCAGTTATACCTTATCCCCACCTACTATCGAATTATTCATGAAAACTAAAGTATAAAATATATACATGAATTTTTCATGATTTCAGTATATTAATCATAAAATATCTTATATTTTAACTTTTATTTTATAAATGAGAACATTGTCTTTGATATGTCCATTTAGCACAATCAATTTGATAAGTTATATAATGTTCTTGATAATATATATAAACATTATACTAAATGATATGCTATGTGTTCTTAATTATCTTCAAAACTACAAAAATAAATTAAATCATTATCATTAATGTTTTATATGCTAAATAATCCTAATATTAGTGAAAAATTATAAATGGTATCATTTAAAAATTTTAAAACATTATAATTTCATTTCATTAAACATCTATAGTTTTCATTCCATTTGAATAGAAAATAAATAAGGAACCGACTATGGAACCCATGAAAATAACGGACTGAAGTAATGGAAGTAATTAAATATTTTCAATAAATAGGTGGAAAATTTTATAAGAAGATAATGTAAGTTATTATAAACATGATTAAAATACCATAATATATCAATAACACTCTTGAAATCAGTATATAGGAGGATTGAACATGTTAATAGTAAAGAGAACCCAAGGTAAGAGAAATATTAACCCAATTCTCATTATTTGGGTTATCCTTCTACTTCATTTATTTTTCCATGATAAAATTATTTGTGATTTTAAATTTTCATTTTATTTTGTTTTATTATTTTTATTTTATTACTTCAATGAGATGATATTTTAAGGGACATTTATTTGAAAATAATTTTTTAAACTCTATTTTTTTTTAAAAATCTAATGAAATAATTTCCGGATGAAAATATTATTTTATTATTATCATGTTATTGTTCTTGGGAATTGTTTATGATAATGTGTGGGACCTATAACTCTATTCAATATAATGAGTTTGTTAAATTTGGTGGTTGGTCATATAATTACTCCATGTAAAACTGTGATGGTTACAGAATAAGGTAGTTGTGAGAGTTACATTGTAATGTATCAATGAGGGTTACAAATTATAAGGTAGATATTAGGGTTACAATGTTATGTATATAATTTACCATGTTACCTATATAATTTATTTTTTTTCAATGTTTTATTGAATTTTTTTTTCACAAGTATATGTATGATACATTAAAGGATAGATGTATTTTCTTATAGAAATTATTTCTTATACTTAGAAGTATTTATGGACTAAAGGTTACTTTAATTCTTTTTATATCCCTAATTGATATTTCTTACCATCCCATTTTTATTATGTTCTTCACAGGACTAATTATAAGTTCAAATGATAGTTATGGTTCCAGTAATGACGAATCTAATTAGTTATTTTTTAATAATTTTTACAAAAACTAATTGAATTAATGTTTGGAATAAATTTCCAAAACCTAGACCATAAACGGTTTTTTATTGTACAATTTACTGTTAATTTTTTTTGGTATCTTTCATAAAATTATTCATTTAATGTTTTATTATAAAATCTGAAATTTCATGTTTAGGGATTCACAATTTTTATTAGTGGAATGGTCTAAACAACATTGGATATTAGGCTTTGACATTTTTTAAGAAAACTCTAAGCGATATCATTTTCTTTTAAACACATAAAAAATTTGGTTTCCCTATGCATTATATATTTTATTAATTATAAAGGAGGAATTTAAAGATTTTATGTATGAGTAATAAATTGTAATGCAAAGATTAATTTAATGGGGGTTAGAATGTAACATCCTTATCCAAAATAGGAAAATCTGTTTTAATATATTTATTATTCTTAAAATAAATATTTATTTGCATTATGTAATTTAATCCTTAAAATAATTAATTTACTATATGGTTAATTTTCTTCAACCATAATTTTAAAATTATATTATTTTAATTTGAAAAAATTATTTTCTTTTTTTTCATAATGTTGAAATTAATTTTGTGTGATTTTGTGTGATTTTTTGGAAGTATCATCACTTTTAACAAATATTGGTAATCTACATTTTAGTTCAATAATAATTTTTTGTATAAATTATTTATATCATTTGATTAATATTTTAATTGTTATTAAATTATAATTAAACAATTTTTTATTAGTCAATCTAATATTGATCATTGTAATAAATTCAATTTTGAAATTTGATATAAGAACATTAAAAACTTTTGAATGTTTTGACATTAAATAAACATGTTTTCCCAATCCGTCAATGAGATTTATTTTAAATTTATTTTAACTAATTATATTAATTGAATTATTAAAAATTTTAATGAATGTGTGTAATTAGTATGATTTTTTTTTCTATTGGGAAAAAAATTAAATTTTGTTGAACAATAACATTAGTATTTTTTTAACCACACTTACGAATAAAATGGGTAATTAAGGGTACAAATTATATTATAATCATTAATATGAGGTTTTACAGAAGTTTATATTGAAAAAGAAAAGTTTTGTGAAATATAATGAAATTTTATTTGTCATATAATTTAATTTTTAATTTTTGGGGAATAAATAATTATTTTAATGTTTGAACTATTATGATGTAGTTATTATTTGACAGATGTGTAATTCTATTTAAGGATTTTAAAAATAATAAAAATAATAAAATATGATATTATAAACCTGATTTATTAATTCCTATAATAAATAAGATATTTATTTTATATAATAAAAATATTTATTCAAATTCGAAACCCCTTTTAGATAAGTTTGAATTCATCGTCATGAATATTATGTAACTTGACATAATTTATTTTTCATGAATATAATATTTTATTAAAAAATTTAAAAAATTCCAAAAATCGTACATAAAAAATGGAATATTATATTCTATAAAAAGAAATACCTTTTTTTATGTTTTTTTTGAATTTTTAAACCATATAATAGATTTAATATATATTAAAAATTTGAGTATTTCCTAAGTTTACCATCACCTCAATTTTATGAAGGGACTTTTTTCCTTCAAAAATTTTATGACATTAAGTCATCTTATTTAGATAAACTATTAAAAAAACATTTACTCATCCCTTACTAAATTTAAGATATTATATTCTCCTAAAAATACATCTTCCATGTGCCTTGATGAGGCTCTCGAGGTGAAATTTTCTAGATGTTGGATTGTTTCTTCTTCCCTTTTAAATTCATTTTCACTTATACCTTTTCCCCACCTCATATCGGATGATTCATGAAAAATAAAATATCACATATATATAAATATACATACTATAAATTTGTTTTGTTTATGGTATATTCATCAAAAAATTCCTCAACATTTCCTTCAAATTCTAAAAATGATAACATCATCCTTGATGGTCGAATTTACTGTCATCGGGGCCGATACATATTAATTTCCATTACCGAATTCATAGATAGTCATAAAACCATTATTATGGTTAAATAATAAAACACCGTATATTTTATACGTTATATAATGTTACTAGTCATATATATGAACATGATTTTAAATGAGATGTTATAAGTTCGTGATGATCTTAAAAACAGCAAAAATATATTAAATCGTTATTATTAATGATTTATCTAATGAATAATCCTAATACTAGATATAAATCAAATACAAAATTATTTAATATTTTGGAAACATGTTTATAACATTTTATTCTACTTAGAGAGTTTTTCATCCATTCTCTAGTAAAATCCAAAAACAAATAGACCAAATAAACCATAAAAAGAACTCACCAAAACAATGGGAATAACTTAATATTGTTAATAAATGGGAGGAAATTGTTATAATAAGATAATGTAAGGTATTATAAACAATAGTATAGTTCATTAATATATCAATAACACTTTTAAAACCACTATACATGATCTATGAACATGTTTTAAGTATGACGAACATAAGGTAAGGGAGTTCTTAAACAAATTTACATTCATTTGGATAACCTTTTATTTCATTGAATTTTACTTGATAAGATTATTTTTGAAAGTATATTTTTATTATATAATGTTTTATTTTTAATTTTTATAGTGAATACACATATTCCAATAATTTAATAATTTAAATCATTAATGATATGATATATTCATGTGACTATATTTTTAGAAAAACACAATTTTAAATATCATTTTTTTTACAAAATTAAAAATAAATGTTATTATGATGCAATAATTATTGTTTTTTTATTTTAGGGTTCCTGTGAATTTTTTATGAATAGTGTTGTCACCTATATTGTAATGACCCATAAAATTCATGGAAATTTTTTTCTTATTTTTCTTGGGAATTTTACAAGAACGTAGATTCTGACAACACGTGATTCTGATGCCCGGTGTTCCCGGAATAATTTTCCAAAGTTTAGCTCAGGTACGTTTAGCGAACGAACGAGCGGGTGTTCCTAACTATTGAACTGGTGATCAGAATAGAAATCTGAGGACACCGATGGAATATTAGCACCGGTAATTGCTTAGAAACACCTTTTCCGGAGTTTCATTTTCTTGATTGTGGTTTTTAAATTTTGGGGTTAAGTAAAGGAATACAATAAAAGTGGTGCAACCAATTTTATTTTATTTTTGTTTATCCTAAGATAAGTGGATGAAGTGGGACCCACAATATCCTACCCACTTGGTAGGATATTTGTGAGGTGGGACCCACAGGAGCCCCACCATTTCTTTTCTTCCTAAACCCCCTCCTTTAATAAGGTAACGCACCCGCACCCCTTTTAAGTGGAATTCAACCCTTGCGTTTTTCTATTTATGAAACGCCTCTATTAATTTGGGCGGTTTAAACGTTGCAATTAATTAATTTAATTGATTGATTGTTTCATTTTTTAATTTCAAATCACATGTCTTGAGAAATAAAATAAGAAAAACTCTTATTTTATTAGATTTTTTGGGTTGTGTGAGGATTGGGAGAATTTGTTCAAGATCTTGATGTTCTTCCTCCTTGACGAAGAACATGAAGAACTCCGACCACCGTAGATGGATGACGGTGAGAGACGCCTTCCTTATAGATCGACGACTAGACGTACATCACCTCGTTCCTTCTTTCTGTGTCAATGTAAGGGAGACACCATTCCTCCATGACGCGACAATCCTCCTTCTTTCTGTGACGTCCCTTTCCGTGACAACCTCATTCGATGACTACCCTCCAGGTAGGGGTTTATTTTAATTTTTTGTTCATGATTATTTCTGTTGATTTCTCTTTTTAATTTGAGCCACCTGATATCGCAATAACGGATGGAGGTCGGACCGCACGAACACGGCCGACCCTCCTCCCCCTTGTTTGTTTGATTTTGTTGCGGCACGTGTGAGGCTGCGCGGTGCCGTTGCACCGCGCGAAAGCTATGAGATTTGGGCGAATATGAGTGGTGCCGTTGTGCCACGCCGTTGAATTCAAACAAAGTCATGGTTCTGTCACGCTGCGTCAGAGAACCTCGAAGACACTGCAGCTGGAGCAGGGCCACGATGGAGGGGTGCAGCGCCGTCGCGCCGCGGCTTGGGCCGCTGTGGAGCAGGGACCGAAGGCCGGTTCTGGGCCGCTGGCGTTGGATCAGGGGGACCGGCCCATGCCAGTCCCATGGCGGAAGAAGCCGGTGGTTCAGAGGAGGAGTTGGGGGTTACGACCCCCGGCTGGCTGGACAAGAACAGCCCCCACATTGGGACCATGGTTACGAACAGGCGGGGGGGGGGGGGGGGCAGCGTGCCCCCCCCCACCCCAAACGCTTGGCCGTTTCGGCCGAGCCAGGTGGCCAGCGCCAGTGCGCCAGGCTAGGCCGCACCCAGGCAGGGCCTAGCCGTGCCATCCAGAACGGGCCGCGCCCAAGAGGGCCAGACCAAGACCCGGGTCGGGCCGACCCAGGGGGTCTCGGGCCGGATCAATGCACTTCTGGACCTCTTTCGGTATTTCTTCCATAACATGGGCTGCAAACCTCCGATCAACGCACCGTAAGCTGCGATGTGATCCTTGGATCGATACAGTCGTTTGATTATATTACACTCAAGGTTTCGGAGAACCTTGGGTTTGTCCAGGTTGGTTCATACATGAAACCAACCAGGCCCTCAGAGCAGAAACACTTATAACATGAGCTCCAGACGTCCGATTGACGTGTCATCGACTTGGATGGATTCCTCTTAGTGAGACAGACCTTTTGGCTTACTATGCTCGCGGTTTGGACGCAGTTGGAGTATGGTCGGGTTGGTTTTGACTTAAAAACCAACTGGGCCCCTGGAACGAAAAAGCCAATAACTCTCAGATCGGGCGTCTGATTGACGCGTCGTCTGTGTCGTTGAATTCCTGTTGAGGATACAGAACTTTTGGATACATCATTTTCGGACTATGTGTTAGTTGATGTATCATCCCCTCAGATCATTGAGAAGACCCTCCCGAATGAGCTTGCTATGTGCGGGAACCCTAGAGTTGGTTGCGACTGCGACAATGATGACGACTGTACAGAAAACCTCCGTGGATTAGACAGCGATGACTACATCACTCAGCGATCCTACATGGATCAGTGCTACTGATTATGTGTGGGATAGATCCTGTGTGGGTCAGCACTCAATGGTCTTGTGTGGGCCAACACCTACAGATCCTGTGTGGGTCTGGTCCTGTGTGGGTCATTGCGGAGGTTAGTATCTATCAATCCTTTGTGGTTCATTGCGGGGGTTAGTTCTTATCGATCCTTTATGGGTCATTTCAGGGGTTAGTAATTGTCGATCCTTTATGGGTCACTGTGGGGGTTATTACCTATCAATCCTGTGTGGTTCCGACGGCATAGATGAATCAGTGGCTACATCTGATTATCACTATCGCCATACGAAGAAGTATACCTATGTGAGCTGAATCTTGATTTTCTTTCCTGCATGGATTGTGTTGTTCTATCCTATGTGGATGTGATCAAACTTGGGCTCGGATGTTGGAGCCGAACTGGAATTGTTAACTTAGGTATATGTATGGGAATATACCTAAGTAGTGTCTGATGTTACTTCATGATTGTATCTTTACTTTGTGGATTATCCATTATGGATTCTGGGCGACCTTCAGGGGTCTCGGGGTCCCTACTGAGTAGCTTATACTTACCCTTGCACGGGCTATGCCCGCACTACGTTGTGTTGGTTGCAGACGAAGGACAACGCTAATCGTGGTTAAGGCTTGCGGAGCAGGTCGGTACCTGGAGGTGGACCACTGGGCGGGATGTACACGGAGCGGACGGCTGGACCTGAGGAGCTGAGGTGGTTATCTGTACCCACCCTTCAGGTGGGAATACCAGAGGACGGCTCGACGTGGCTTCTTTACTTTCAGTTTCTATACTTTCTTTCTAGTTGTACTTTACTTTCAGTTTGGGATTTATTCAGGCCCATTTACTTTCCGCACTTACTTATACTCAGTTTACTTAGTGTTTACTTTGTCTGGCTTACTTTGTGGTTTTTGTTTACTTTTAAAGGCAATGCCTTCCCTTTTTGTTGGGATTTACGCCTTGGTGCTAGTGGCCAACCCCTGGCCTATGGAAGGTGGGCTTGGGGTAGTCATGGCACGGTCCCTAAGGATGTGTCGTGACAAATTTGTATCAGAGGAGTTCGGTTCTACCGCAGAACTCAGGACTCTGATATTATTCTATGTGAAGCAATACTGTTAAGAGTATTGAGTGTTGTTATCAGTCTAGGGAGTCTAGTATTGGTGTAGTGGCTAACGTATCCATACACCAGGACCCTGACTTCTGATTTCCGACTTAATGCATGAAAACATTGATTGCATGTGTGTTTCAAGTTTTCATTGTGATTACTTGGTGTCAGCTCACCAGGTATACTGTTTGACCATGGCACACCTGTTTATTTTCCGGATGGCCCCACGACGGCAACCATCTAGGGTTCCGAGCGTTATACGTGACGACAAACCACCGAGCGACGAGGCCTCGGTACAAGGCCCTTTGACAGTAGAGGCACTGGCGGAACCACTACCCGCCGAGCCACTGATGCTACCAGCCCCAGCCATTGACGATGCACGTCGCCTTAGTGCACTGCACGAGTTTCAGCATCAGCGACCACCCAGGTTCTGTGGGGAGATGGACCCTCAGGCAGCCGAAGATTGGCTGGAGGCAGTTGTACGAGTTTTTAGTTTAGTGAGGACACCAGCTGACCTCATGGTGATCCTCACAGCTAGCCTCCTGCACGCGGCAGCATGCAGATTCTGGAGCATGATGCTCCAAGTGCATGACAAGACATCTCTCCTCTGGACGGACTTTTAGTGCCTCTTCTGCTCGGAGTTCGTCCCAGCCACCCTTCGTGCGGTGCACATCCATGAGCTTCTATAGCTGCGGTAGGGCAGCTTGACAGTCTCCCAGTACTCGGCGAGATTTACAGATCCCTCGCGTTATTCAACGGACATGGTACAAGACCCATTTTTCCGAGCCCAGACCTTTGAGCAGGGATTGAGGCTAGAGATCAAGGCATCGCTGATCTCCCTCAGCATTCTGACACAGGCAGGGGTACTAGAGCGAGCCCTTCTCATCGAGAGCTTACTTGCTGAGCCTACATCAGCAGTGAGACCTACCGTAGGGTGGCACGTAACAGAGTCTTCTACAGCAGGCAGTCGATGGATGACACATGGGTCCATGTAGACGAAACCCTCAAGATGACGACCTCAGGACACTGGCTCAGTGGTGCAGGGAACACAGCACGGAGCCAGTCTTTCGAGAGGCAGACAGTGCTATGCATGCGGCGTGTAGTGCCACATGGCTCGTGACTGCCCGACCCACCGTGCCATGGAGCAGCAGACGGCTGAGGGACCACCCAGGAAGAGGCAGAGGGTCGACCATGGCGATCCGTATGGAGAAGGCGGACGAGGCAGAGGAGGTGGCCGAGTAGCAGGTAGTGGGCGACTCTTTGAGGCTCTACCCCCCCCCCCCCCCCAAGAGGTCCACCCCGACCACAGTGACCTGGTGGGCAGAGACATGCAAAACTTCAGGCAGCAGAGGCCTACGACAACGGCGCGCCCGAGATGATTCGAGGTACTATCTGTGTCTATTCCACACTTGTTGCAGTTCTTATAGATACAGGAGCGAGTCATTCTTTCATAGTCGTTGCACTTGTTCGGATCTCATAGATTCTAACAGAGCCATTGGCTCAATCATTACTGCTAGAGACTCATACAAGAGAGGACTCGATGATTACACACTGGTGCCGGCAGTGTGAGCTTACTCTAGGAGGCGAGAGCTTCAGCTGGGATCTTCTTGTAGCAGCGTCGTGGCCTTACGACATCATCTTGGGCAAGGATTGGTTATCTACAGTCCATTCTCAGATTGATTGTATTAGGTGCAAAGTGGGGAGTGTACGCATCGACGGGAGCAGGTTCACCTTCACCGGCGAGAAGGGAGCCTTCATGACACAGGATGGACTCTTGCAGTGGAAAGTACAGCCCATCACTCACGAGTTGGCTAGCCTCATCCTAGGAGTAGTTGACGTGCGGAGTCCTGGTTTTCCTATAGTGGTGGATCGGTATGCGGACGTTTTCCACGACGACGTTCCAGGACTAACTGCTCGTAGAGAGGTAGAATTTTATATTGATCTAGACCCCAAGACATCCCCAATATCCACCCCATTGTATCAGATTTCCCCCACTGAGCTACGAGAGATATGGGTATAGTTGGAGGACTTGCAGGGCAAGGGATTCATCCAACCTAGTGTTTCACCCTGGGCTTCCCTGATATTGTTCGCCAAGAAGGTGGACGGGATCTTGCAACTTTGTGTCGACTATCGTCGCCTGAACCAGGAGACAGTGAATTACAAGTATCCGCTACCGAGGATTGAGGAAATCTTCAATCAGCTCAAGGGAGCATGGTGGTTCTCAATGATAGACCCTAGATCAGGCTATCATCAGCTCAGAGTTCGGGACGAGGATGTTCAGAAGACGGCCTTCAGATGTCGATATAGCCACTATGAGTTCTTGGTTATGCCATTCGGTGTATCCAATGATCCATCAGTGTTCATGGGCCTCATGAACATGATATTTGAGCCATACCTCGATCAATTTGTCATGGTCTTCATCGATGACATTTTGATATACTCAACAACTGAGGAGGAGAACGCCTACCACTTACGGGTTGTACTGGACACACTTATAGAGAATGAGCATTATGGAAAGCTCCCAATGTGTCAGTTCTGCATATGTGAGGTCCACTTCTTTGGACACATCATCTCTAAGGTGGGAGTTGTGGTGGATCCTGTGATGATCAAGGCAGTGCTATCTTGGGACCCATCCAGGAGAGTGACAAAGGTGCAGAGTTTCTTGGGACTAGCTGGATACTACCAGAGATTTGTGCCAGACTTCTCCAGAGTTGTAGAACCACTCTCAGCATTGACAAATAAGGGGAAACCCTTTGTGTGGTCAGACAAATGTCAGCAGAGCTTCCAGAAGATGAGACATAGATTGACCAGCGCGCCTATCTTGAGGCTACCAGAGGAGGGAGTTGGGTACGTAGTTTACTGTGATTCATCAGGGACCAGACTCAGATGCGTCCTGATGTTTGAGCGGGGCATGATCGCCTATGGATAATGTCAGTTGAGGCAGCATGAGAAGATCTACGGTACCCATGACTTGGAGTTAGCTTCAGTGTTCTTCACACTGAAGATGTGGCGACACTATCTTATGGGCGAGCGCTTTACAGTCTATTCTGACCATGAATGTCTCAGTTACATCTACTCATAAAAAGACCTAATCCTGAGACAGTGGCGATGGCTCGAGTTCTTCCAAGACTATGACTTCGAGATAGTCTATTCTCATGGAAAGGGGAACATGGTATCCGATGCTCTCAGCAGGAGGACGGGCATTCAGCTACATGGGGAGGCGACAGAGCAGCTCGCCGCTCTGCAAATATCCTTCGTGGATTGAGATAGATAAGCCTTTCTTCAGTCACTCACAGTCACTCCTCCACTACTGCAATGGGTCAGAGAGGCACAGTGTGGGGACACCGACTATGAGACGCGACGTGCGTAGATATCCTCAGGACATGCACCTGATGGTTTCTCATTAGGGTGAGAGAACGACGTCTTATTCATAGAACATAACTTTGTACCAGTTGATCTATGGGAGGATTTACTGAGAGAGTACCACACTTCCCCTTTGGAGGTACATCCTGGAGTGGCAAAGATGTACCAGGATCTCAGATGACAGCACTGGTGTCCGGGCATGAAGAAGGCTGTGGAAAAGTTCGTTTCTCGATGCCTCACCTGCCAGCAGGTGAAGGTAGAGTACCAGGTACCAACAGGCTTGGTACAACCCTTGTAGGTCCCGATGTGGATGTGGGATGGCATATCTATGGAATTCATGACTAGAATTTCATGCACTTCCAGAGGTCAGGACTCCATTTGGGTGATTGTCGACCGACTCGCCAAGTCAGCTCACTTCTTACCCATTAGAGAGAAGGGCTTAGTGGAGAGCTTGGGACGTATCTACGTCTAGGAGATTGTACGGCTTCATGGTCTCCCATCATGAATCGTCTCCGATCGAGATTCTATCATTACTTCCCAGATTTGGAAGGGGTTTCAGGAGGCATTCAGGATGCATCTACGTCTGAGTACTGCCTTTCACCCTCAGACAGATGGACAGATGGATAGGACCATTCAGACTCTCGAGGACATGCTCCGCGCATGATTCCTCAACTTTGGTCGCAGCTGGGAGGACCACCTACCCTAGGTGGAGTTCACGTACAACAACAGCCACCACTCCGCCATCGGGATGGCACCATACTAGGCGTCGTTCGACCGAACATACAGATCTCCTCTGTACTGGGCAGACCCTGGGGAGTTAGCACTTGTGGGACCAGAGATGGTCCAGGCCATGACCAAGAAGGTCTAGGTCATCCAGGAGGGGATGAGGATAGCTTAGATCCGGCAGACGTCTTGTGCTGACAGGAGGCAGAGGCCACTGGAGTTCGAGGATGGCGTCCACATCTTCATGTGGGTCTCACCTCGACGTGGATTACGAAGATTTGGCTGAGGCGGAAAGTTGTCTCCACGCTTCATCGTACCATTCAAGGTCCTCAGCAGGATTGGAGAGGCGTCTTATCACCTGGATCTACCACCTCAGTTGCACCGGGTGCACGACGTCATCCACGTATCCCAGCTGAGGAGATACGTGCATGACCCGACGCATATCATTGAACATGGAGAGGTGAACATTGATGATGGGGATAATTTTGCGGAGGTCCCGGTGGAGATTGAGGATCGATAGGAGTGGGACCAACGTGGACAGTCGATTCCTCTAGTGCGCATCAGATGGCAGCATGGGAACCTCCAGGAGAGCACTTGGGAGCAGGCGCCTCAGATGCATGCTCAGTACCCACATTTATTTCCTGAGTTTATGATGTATCTTTACGGGGACGTAAAGCCCTGAGGTGGGAGTGATGTAATGACCCGTAAAATTCAAGGAAATTTTTTTTCTTATATTTTTTGGGAATTTTACAAGAACGTAGATTCTGAAGGCAACTGATTCTGAGGCCCAGTGTGCCCGGAATAATTTTCCAAAGCTTAGCTCGGGTATATTCAGTGAAAGAACGAGCGGGTTTTCCTAACTTTTTTACTGTTGCTCGGAATTGAAATCCTAGGACACTGATGGAATCACATAACCGATAATTGCTTAGAAACACCATTTCCAGAGTTGCGTTTGCTCGGGTGTGGTTTTTAAATTTTGGGGTCAAGTAAAGGAATAAAATAAAAGTGCTGCAACCAATTTTATTTTATTTTTTTTAACCTAAGCTAAGTGGATGAAGTGGGACCCAAAATATCCTACCCACTAGGTAGGATATTTGTGAGGTGGGACCCACATGATCCCCACCATTTATTTTCTTCCTAAACCACCTCTTTTAATAAGGTAACGCACCCGCACCCATTTTATGTGGAAGTCAACCCTTTCACTTTTCTATTTATGAAACACCTCTATTAATTTGGGTGGTTTAAACGTTTCAATTAATTCATTTAATTGATTTATTGTTTCATTTTTTAATTTCAAAACACATGGCTTGAGAAATAAAATAAGACAAACTCTTATTTTATTAGAGTTGTTGGGTTGTGTGAGGCTTGGGAGAATTTTCCCAAGATCATGAAGTTCTTCCTCCTCGACGAAGAACACACAGAAACCTTGACCTCTGATGATGGACGATGGTGAGAGACACCTTCCTCGGAGATTGATGACCCGACGCGCATCACATCGTTCCTTCTTTCCACGTCAAAGGAAGGGAGACATCGTTCCTCCGTGACGCGACGATCCGCCTTCTTTCCGTGACGTCCCTTTCCACGACAACCTCGTTCGACGACTAAGCTTGAGGTAGGGGCTTATTTTAATTGATTGTTCATTATTACTTCCATAGCTTTCTTATTTTTAATTTGAGATGCCTGATAACACAATAACGGAAGGAGGTCGGACCGCACGAACACGGCCAACCCTCCTCCACCTTGTTTTTTTGATTTTGTTGTGGCACGTGTGAGGCGGCACGGTGCCGTTGCACCGCACGGAAGCTATGATATTTGGGCGAAGAAGCGTGGCGCTATCGCGCCATGCCGTTGAAGTCAAAAAAAGGCGTGGCGCCGTCGCACCACGCTGGAGAACCTCGAAGGGACCTCGAAGACACCGCGGCTGGAGTGGGGCCGCGGCGGAGCAAGGACCTGCGGCCGATTCCGGGCCACCGGCGTCGGATCAGGGGGACCAGCCCAAGATGGTCCCATGGTGGCAACAGACGGCCGGCCGGGGTGGGCCGACCGGTCAGAGAAGGAGCCAGGGGTTACGACCCACAGCTGGCCGGACAAGAACGGCCCCCCACATGGGGGTCGCAGTTAAGAACAGTCGGGGGGGGGCCGCGTGCCCCCCCCACCCCCGCACCCCAAACGCTAGGCCATTTCGGCCGAGCCACATGGCCAGCGCCAGCGTTCCGGGCCGGACCATGCCCAAGCGGGCCAAAACCAGAACCGGGTCGGGTCGACCCGGTTCGGGCCGACCCAGGGGGTCTCGGGCCGGATTGTTCCACTTCCATACCTCTTTCGGTCTTTTGACCATAACATGGGTTGCGGACCTCCGATCGACGCACCTTCAGCTATGATGCGATCCTTGGATCGAGATGGTCTTTTTGGTATATTACACTCAAGGTTTTGGAGAACTTTGGGTTCGGCAGGGATCGTTCGTATACAAAACTAACCGTGCCCTCGGAGTGGAAACACTTATAACATGAGTTCCGAACGTCCGATTGATGTGACGTCAACTTTGATGGATTCCTCTTTGTGAGACGGACATTTTGGATTACTCCACTCGAGGTTTGGACGTAGTTGGAGTATTGTCGGGTTGGTTTTGATTTAAAAACTAACTGGGCCCCTCGGACAAAAAAGACAATAACTCTTAGATCGGGTGTTTGATTGACGCACCGTCTGTGTCATTGAGTTCCTATTGATGATACGGAACAATTGGATACATCAACTTCGGACTATGTGTCATTTGATGTATCAGCCCCTCGGCTCGTGGAGCGGACCCTCCCGAACAAGCTTGCTGTGTGCGAGAACCCTAGAGCTGGCTGTGACTGCGATGAAGATGATGACTATACAGAAATCCTCCGTGGATTCGACGACGATGACTAAAACACTCAGCGATCCTACGTGGATCGGTGCTACCGATCCTGTGTGGGTCAGATCCTGTGTGGGTTAGCGTCCAGTGGTCCTGTGTGGGCCAATGCCTAAACATAATGTGTGGGTCCGATCCTATGTGGGTCATTGCGGGGTTTAGCACCTATCTATCCTTTTTGGGTCATTGCAGGGGTTAGTACATATCGATCATTGGTGGGTAATTGCGGGGGTTAGTACCTATCGATCTTTTGTGGGTCATTGCGGGGGTTAGTACCGATCGATCCTGTGTGGGTCTGATGGCTTAGATGAATTCGTTTCTACATCTGATCATCTCTATCGTCATATGAAAATGTGTACCTGTGTGAGCTGAATCTTGATTTGATTTCCTATGTGGATTGTGTTGTGATATCCTATGTTGATGTGATCGAACACGGGCTCGGATGTTGGAGCTGAACTAGAATGGATAACATAGGTATATGTATGAGAATATACCAAAGTAGTATCAGATGTTACTTTGTGATTGTATCTTTCGATTTTGGATTATCCTTTGTGGATTCTGGGAGACCTTCGGGGGTCTCGGGGTCCCTAATGAGTAGCTTATACTCACCCCTGCACGGGCTATTCCCGCACTACGTTGTGTTGGTTGCAGACGACAGACAGCGATGATCGTGGTTGTGGCTTGCGGAGCGGGTCGGTACCTGGAGGTGGACCACTGGGCGGGACGTACACGGAGCGGACGACTGGACCCGAGGAGCCGAGGTGGTTATCTGTACCCGCCCTTCATGTGGGAGTACCAGAGGATGGCTCGACGTTGCTGCTTTACTTTTAGTTGTTGTACTTTCTTTCCAGTTTTACTTTACTTTCAGTTTCAGTTTGTATTCTGGCCCATTTACTTTCCACACTTACTTGTACTCAATTTACGTAGTGTTTACTTCTGTTGGCTTACTCTGTAGTGTTTTTTTACTTTTAGAGGCAATTCCTTCCCTATTTGTTGGGATTTACGCCTTGGGGCTAGTCGCCAACCCCTGGCCTATGGAAGGCGGGCTTGGGGTAGTCACGGCACGGGCCCCGAGGATGGGTCATGACATATATCTCCATCCAATTAATTGGGTATGATTAAGTTAGAGGTCATCTTTATGGTTACTCTAAGTGTAAATGTGATGGTTAACTGATAAAATATCAATGAAAGTTTCATTTTAAGGTATTCATGTGAGTTGTGAATCATAATATAGAAGTGAGGGTAACAATATTATGTATGTAATTACCCATGGTACATATATAGTTTTTATAATATTCTCTATGTTATAGGGAATTCTCATGTTTTCATATGTATGTATATGATACATTATGGGTGAGAAGTATGTAAATAATATAATTATTTAATATAATTATATATATTTATGGACAAATAGTTTATTTACTACTTTTTATATCCCTTACAGAGATTTTTAGATCATCAAATGGTTTTATCATGAACCAGATTTGGTCGCCGTCAAAACCAGCACCCGACCCAGCCCATGGCAGGGCCCGAAGGGCGTTCCAGATCCCCATTGGATGGAACAAGTGTCTAGGTATAAAAAAATGGAATTTTTGTGCGATTTACCAGATTTTATAAATATAAAACAACAAAAATATCCAATATATCAAATCTGGATTTTTTCAAAACAAACCCTCTTTCACAAAAATTCAGAATTGAATTACATAATTTAAATAATTATAAAAGACAATAAAAAATGATGAAACCTGAAATAGAAATCCCAAGAACATACTCATGGTAAGGGGAACCACCCTTAAAGTATCTCCATGACACTGCACCAAGACATATTTCTAGAAACCCAAACAATTGGAAAAAAACATTTTACGCAAACTTGTGACAAAATAAATATGTCTACATACACCCAAGGGTGTCAGTAGTGTGTGATCCAAATCCCATTAAGATTCCAACACTAAAATATTCCATGAGATAGACATTCAAGGATGAAAATACTTTATGTTTTCATAAACATGAAATGATAATAATAATTTTAAATAGACTCAAATTTATAGAAAAAAATTTCTTAGGTGGGAAACATTGAAGAATCAAATATTTTAAATAGAATTCAAAAGCTACTGAATTTTCCTGACAAAACTGTTGTATGACGTTGGTGAAAATAACGTATCCAATGAGAATTTGCAATGGGAAATAACCCCTAGGCTCTAGATCGATGTGGGTCTCAGGTGCCTTGTATCTCGGTGAAAGTAACCATACAAATATTTGTTCTTGTACTCCCGATCAACTTTTAGGGATCATACCTAGAACCTTGTTGTCCCACACCATCATCATCATCATCATCATCATTGTTTTGTTAGTGTGGTCATCGTTAATCATGTTACATGAAACTAGGTCCAAACCCCACAAGATCACTACCATACTTGTACACATCCACCCACTAAGATACCATAGTTTTCCCTCTTGTGCTAAAGAATGTTCCATAATCCATGAAATACAATTTTCACATTAAAATAGAAGTTATAAGTCACATAAAAACTATATTGCTGAAACAGATGTCACATAATACTCAATTAACAAAAAATATTCATTTTTCAAAACATACTCATATAAAACAGCCTAAAATCGTGTTTCCCACCGTTCTTTAAATCTGATAAATCATTTAATAAATGTGTAAAACAATTAGAAAATGTTTTAAATCTAAAATCACCACATTAAATTTCAAAAACCCATCTTATGTGAACACAGTCACTAAAATAATAAATGCACATCATTTTCTCACTTTTTTTAACTCAATAAATCACTAACAATTTTCATAAAACAATATCAATGTGTATGACAATATTTGGAACAAAAAACTATTTTAAAACCCTTTTTTCAGGAAAAAATCATCCCAATACCAATAAAAAACAATATTTTTCATTCATAGAAACATTTATTAAACCACCTTCAAATGTTATCATATTACTTAAAATGAAATAAAAAAATTTACACATCGAAAACACACATTTTTAATTAAATATTCCATATGGAACTGACAGATTAATTAATAATACCAAAAATGGTTCCCAATCCAAACATAATGTAAGTAGAGAATGATAATAATTATGGATTAAGAAAAAGATAACTCATCATAGGATAAATACACATGGAACAACCTACCATTTGTCTCAAAACATTGATTTGTTTGGAGAAAATTCAACCACACCACCGCCACACCACAAGTGAGTGAAATCCAACCTAAAACCCCCAATATTTGAACAAAAAGACGCCAACTATAAACCTCAGTATGAACACTAAGTTTTTTACATTTTAGAACATCATGAATGATGGAGGAAACCCTAAGGGTAGGGAAAATAATGAAAAAAGAAACACATTCTTGAAGAAATATTGCATAAACGACCCTAATACACCGATAGCTAAATTTTAAAACAACCAAAAATGAATGTGAGGTTCTAATAATGCTGATTAGGTCATTTAGGAATTGAAATAGGGTGGACGTGTAATAATCAATGGATTTATAAAAGAAATAATTTAATTATTTAATTGGAGAGATTTTAGAAATCCGTAGAAGTTTCTCCCAAAGTCATGATGAATATGAGCTAAAAATAGGGGAGGTAAGCGAGGGGGAACACTGTGGTTATGTTGGCTCAGGTGATATTTTTCATAACAGGAAAAACATAATATTGAATGATATATAAAAAATTAAAAAACTAATTTAAAGTAGGAAATGGGATTTTAGGCTAGCCCAAAACCATAATAATAAAACCCAAATCCATCATGATTATGGATTCCTATGAGGTCCAAATGAATATGGTTGTTTTAATATACCAGGTAATGAAAATATGAATGTGTAATGGGTGTAAAATGAGAAAACATGAATGTTTAATAATAGAAAAAAATTTGGTTTTTAAATCTTGAAATGATCTCATTGTTTCACAACTAGAAAATTTCTCTATACCATAGATTTGAAACCATGGGTATAGACCATAAAACCTAGTGCATAGGATATACCCATATTTTCATGAACTATGGGATCTCGAGGTGTCGATATTTCCCTATACCCATATTATTTTATAAACTATGGGTGTATCCCACTGAAATTTCACATTACCTTTGATTCTAGAAAACTATTGGTATACATCTATAACCGCGATTTAAAAAATCAGGGGTATACATTTCTACAACACAATGTATATACCCATGGTTAATTAAACTATTGGTATAAATGGTTTTCTTCATCGCACATATACCCATGTTTTAATAAACCATGGGTATAGATGGTTTTCCCAAAAAAAAAACGATGCCCATCATGGTATAACATTGATCTTGGAATCTAAAATGCAATTTGAATCAATGGAAAAGTTCTTATCAGAAAAAATGGTACCACTATGAAACCACAACCCCTCCCCCTGCGCACACCAAACTATCCTTCTATAAAGATCCCCCTTACAACCCCTTGACCCCCTCCCCCTAGATACCCCCACTGCACACCCCCCTGGACACCCCCTAGATACCACCACATGGACACCACACTTCCAGACACCCCCCACATCCCCCCAAGACACCCCCTTTGACACCCCCCGTAGACCTCCCCCCCCCACTAGACCCCCTAGACACCCCCCTTGAAACCCCTTGGACACCCCACTGACCCCATAGACACCCTCCAGACACCTGGCCGGGACACACCCCCTCGAAACCCCATCCCCGTAGACACCCTCTCCCCCTTAAAAACCCCCTTGGACACCACTCTCCCAAGACACCCCTCCTCTTAGACATCCCCCTTGGACACCCCCTGCACCCAACCCCCCCTGTACCTAGCCCCCCCCACCAACCCCCCCCCCACCTCCGCACCTAACCCACCCCACTACACCCAGCCCCACCCGCTACACCCACCCCCCTCCACCACTGTGAACCATTCCCGACCCCCTACACCCAGCCCCCCTAAAACTAAATAATGAATCAAAAAAAACTAAAACCATGCCAGAAAATTTATCTAGTGAGGGAAATATCAAACTAAACAAATAATAGAGACTCATACTATAAAAAAATTACTACATCAACAAAAAAATCAGAAAAAATATAATCCCAAAATTAATAACCTCCCCTATGCACAGTATGGGCCACAAGAATTCATCATTAAATGTCATCCATTCTAACAAAGTGAACTAAAGGCCATGTATTAGTTCTATGTAAAGATAAAATCTCTTAATGAGTCTCTTGATACCACTATGGTTAAAAGAAATCTTCACTAAAAGATTTAGGTTCCACAGAAGTAATATATACTATGGGTTTGAATATACCAGCCTTGAAACATGTGGTAATAGGATGAGAATAATGAGGAATCAAATGAGTTGTGACCGACCAGAATACCGCTCCAACATAGGATCATCAGCAAGAGATTGTCTCAATGAATTATCACTAAGAGACAGTCCAAAAAACTATGCTGAGGTGGGATGAGAACCAAGAGACTCATCAAGGGAAAATAAAGTAGAAAGTGGTGAACTAGGCTAGGGATAAGAGGAGAAAAGAGAAGTAGGTGAAACATAAACTAAAATTAAATATCCTTCTCTATTATCCACAATAGTGATGGGACACGAATAATCCACTAAAAGGGGAATGAAACAATATTTGGATATAATTGTAGAAAAATTTGTGGAGGAAAAATATGAGTGCCAATGCTGAAAAGGAATCCCTGATTCTACAAAGACAACATGTCCTGAGATAAAAACACTACCTGTTGATTCCAAACACATAAATCTGTTGAATCCACTTTGTGTTTATATTTTATATGTTGTCAACGAATGAAGAAATATTAATTAGTACAATATGTGATGAAGACGAGATGCTTGGATAGAAGATTGTGTCCCTATGCTGGTTGCTGATAATAAATATAGTTTTGAAGTCTTGATACAAAAATGTGTTGAGCTCTAAAAAATTAATGAGTATTGGTGATGCAATTTAAATCATGGAAGGTGGTAGGGGTCTCCAATGATGCCCCCATTGTTTAGGTGAAAGAGAAATGAAATTAAGAAATTCCATTATAATGACTATAATAAATCTTATGAAAATGAAATGAATTTTACCGACTCCCCTCCACTACACAGCCCCCTGAACCACCTCCCTCACTCTTCCCTACTACCCTCCTCAGCCCCTACATTTCCTCCCACCTCCCCTTCCAATCCCCCCACACCTCTCCCCTCGCATACCCTCCCACTGGCCCCTTGCACTGCATTCCCCCTACCCTCCGCCATACCCTCCCACATCAGCCTATACTGCCTCCCCCACCCTCCCCTTTTATCCTACATATCCCCTACACTACCTACCCCACTCCCCTCCCCGTTCCCCACACTGCCTACCCCCTCCAATCCCTATCCCTCTATAATTCCCCCTCCAAACCTCCCCACAACCCCTACACTCTTGGCCCCCTCCCCTCCCCCAGCACCTTGAACTACCAGCCACCCCCACCCTATTGTCCCCCCATACTGGTGTCTCATTCACCACACCATGGAATAACATAAACTCATAAAACCTATAGTTATCCTTCAGAGCTCACATCAACTTTAGTAGGTTCCACTATTTTTTACATGAAAACGAAATGAAATTATGTTTTTTCATTGTAATAGATGAGATTAATTATAAGGAAATTAAATGATGTTTCCCATTGCAAATCTAATATCAATCGTATGACAAATATGGATGGATAAATTTATTGGAGTTCATGTGTATAATATGTGGTAACTGGTTTTATTTATAAAGCACTTTAGACCCATGATGTGTAGTTTATGTTGATCATTTTATCTCTGTGAAGGTTCTGTGAATAATAAATTGTTCTTATTTTGGAGACATATTGTATGGAAATATGTCAAAGCATTGATTAAATGGTTTCAGTGGTGTCCACAACATATCATAAGTGATGTTGGTAAACATTTACTTTATTATATCTACTAAAAACATGCCAAAAAATTACCAACATTTTATAATTTGAGGCTAAAGCCTCAGTTAATTTAGGGAAAAGGGACACATTAAAATGAAATATAAGAATCATACAGTGCATCGATATACTAATCGAGACTCAAACTCGAGACCTTACTGATAACCGTAAGAGAAACTATTACTAAGCTGCACCCTGGGGGCAAATTTTATTGGATTAATAACATATATTGTTATTGTTGCTACTGATGTTGGTCAAACATATTCAGAAATTCCATTAAGGTAATGACCCATTTGGAATTTCATAGCTGACTCATAGACAACCCCCCAATGAATCATACGTAGTCCATCTAAGAACTTAAACATATTCAACAATCTCATGTGAATCTAGTCGATTGTTGGAGAATCCATCCATTGAAAAAAATCCCTTCGATGATGTTTTCAGGAATTTGAAAATTCCTTGAAGTGATTCCGAGTTGACATGAGGTGAGTTCGATCAAAGATGAATTTTCTATGTTGGAGTTGAAATTTTAAAATGAACTCATACATGGAAATATGTATCATTCATTAAAATCTATGTAAGAGTCATTTGGATAAATTTTAGAATTATTTCTGAGAGAGATCAAAAAGATCGAAAATTCATGAACCCTCCCTTGTGTATGTAAGGAAAATTTTCCCACTGTGTAAGGATCAACAAAAGAACTAACTTACAAATTGTTAACGATGATTTGGGTGTTTGTATCATTTTTATGTCTATATTGATCATTTATCATTATGAAGTGGAAGATGATCCAAAATATGACAAAGGTTGAACTGTTGTAATTTTCATCTAACCAAATAGCGATGTATGATTGATTAAATATACCGAGGATCGATATAAGAGCATTGAATGATATTTTTAAGTGAAGAAATAATGCATAAAAATTTTCAAAATATTATTCGTAGATAAAAGCTATCGTTTATCCAAAAGATATTACCGATCACATTAAGTAGCGGCATAAATGGAAGATAAATGAAGAATCCTTTAAAAACATCATACGACTTGACTAGAAGATAAATTATTTTAAAAAAAGGAATGAAGAAACTTCTCAAAATGATACATAAGATTAATAGTTTCTTACGTAATATATAAGAGGATAATATATATGTGTTTCAATCAAAGTGATAAATTATTTTTATCTATTTGGAATAATTTTTGGTTTATTGAATTATTTTCTATAAGTAAATTAAGATCATTCTATACTGCTTATTTAATGTGACAATCATCCTGATAGTTTAAAAATATACTATAACTGATGATGAGTGTGGAAGATAGATTTATTCTGTGACTGACGGAGATGTATCGAAATGTTTAAAATCTAAGACATAAAAAAAACTTGAGAGATATAGTTTTAGAAATTTGAATCTATATATTAATTCAATAGATGCTAAATATTCTGTTATAAAATCATATACTAGGAAGAAACTCCAAAATTTGATGTAGAAATTGAAGAGGTTGATGTAGATAATGGATATAGGAGAGGATCATAATTTTTCTTAGTCTCTCCCACGGTTCGGGCATAGAATCTAATATAGGATTACTAGAACAGTATATGGTGGATGGTCTATACCCATGGGATGCAACCAATGTCCAAGAATCAAGGAATCACCCCTTGGGAACGATTTCACCCACAAACAATTAATTAAGACAATAGAAGAAAATAAATAAAAATTCAGAATAATTCATCTGTACGTCATACGTCTGTACCGGAAGAAAAGAAAATAAACAAAAATAGCACAAGAAAAAGGTAGAAAATATCTAAAGATGGTAATTAATCTCTACACTACCCCGATCTCCCCCTGTAAAGAAAATCATGTAGATGCCTCTAGTTCCTTTCTGGCCCCCTTCACAGAATATAACCACCCTCCATCCATAGAAAATAGTAAAAATCCAAAGTGGATGATGTGATAAAAAAATAAAACAAAAACTATACTAGAACATACCTATCTCTTATGACTATACAAGTCATTGTACCAATATAAGAACAATAACTCCCCATGGGTTAAGAAATGTTCCTGCGAGCAAGGAGGAAGCAAATTATATTGGAAGGACTATTTAGAAGAAAAAAATTCACATCATACCACTTCCATGAGATTATAGAAATCCTCTAGTAGAATATTGTACATCTCTTTCGGCATTAATATAAAACACTCAAGAAGATATAGAAAACATTTTATGAATAAATCATAAAAATATTACACATTATCTTGCAGCCAATTAGTGTATGAATCACCCAATAAAATAACCAACTTCATTGAATATGTGGAATGTTAACAAAGAAACCTTATTTACTGAATAATATGTTGGGGAAAAAGAAAATAATGAATACATGCTCATATCTATGTTAGAGGACCAAATTGAATTGAATACCATGTTAAACAATTATGCTATAAATTTAAATAAATATTTTCGGATAATGTTGATCCAAATAACGAATCTTTCACCATAAAGAGAAAAACATTTGACGTGATCACGAAATTAAAGATGGAGGTTACTGATGTTCTAATAATAGATTCCTTCTCAGGATGAGTATAAAGGTAAGAAAATATCAAATTACCAACAATGAAGTCATATAATAAATTTTCATGTAATATATTTCATTAATATTTCTGAATTTAGAATATAGATTGATTATAATTTCTCAAAATAGGTGTTGTATTGGAGGAGATAAAATTTGTGTTAAACTGCTTGAGGAATGTTTCAAAATATTATTCTTTTAGTAGAATACATGATTCATAAGATCTACCATTCTAAATTTGTATGCCTGAAAAAACATAAGGATTGGCATGTATTTTTATATCAAATTAATCAATCATCATTATTTTTCTCTCATTAAAATGTTTAAAAGAACTAGTTGCTAAAAATATTCCATCAATATAAGAAAAAAAATATTTATAAATTTATTTTTATTATATTTTAAAAAAATTCATTAATTTTAATATTATTTTAAATAAACAAATTTATCTGAATAACTATATTTAAAATAAAATTATGTTATCACCTATACAAAATTCATATACCATTGTCTTAAAGAATATCTTATAATATAAATGGATTTATTTATCTTATAATCTAAATTTCAAAAAACCGTTTTAATAAAATCAAAATGATAAACCATAGATTTTTTTTACAAAAAATCCCCATTCATGAAAATATATTTTAACAATGACTTGATGATACTCTAAATCAATATGATATTCTAAGAACATAATAACTCAAAATTCTTCTTTAGTAGAAACTAGAGAATAATTTTCTTGATAACCAATACCACCTCTTTGATTATATACCTTTACTTCTAACTTATATTTTTATCTCTAAATATTACCATTTCAATCACACTTGGTTTTAATAACTCATTTTCATATAACATGATTAATTCTATCAGAAAATTATTGAAGACCCCATGTGCTATTATGATTTATACAAACAATATCCTCCTGTATCTAATATAATCACTATAAACTATCAAAACTAGAGTTATCATCCTAAAAAATGATTATATAATTTTTATTGTTGAAATTAAATCTATGATCTCCATCTTAGACTATATCCATTTGGTACAGAAGTCTTATCAATCTTTTCATATCTCCTCAAGATAATTGCTTCAATAAATTATTCAGGTCCATTTTCGCACAATGATAGTTTAATGACACTATCTTGTCAATAAATAATGGATTTATTATCATCAATATATATGGGTATTGAAATATCACTTATAAATGATGTATGTTACACAAGTAATTCAACAAAATACTCTATAAACATTATTAGGTGATTATAATAGTTAATAACATCTATATCATCTTTAATGATTATGGAATGATCAAATTCATTGATTCTCACAGAGTGGGAAGGATAACAAAATATTATACCTATAGAAACCTATAGTATAGTACAAAAACAAACACTTGTAGTTTACGATCAATAGAAAAATTTGGCTATATTAGAAGACCACAATCTACTTGTGTGTGTTGATTTCCCCTCTATCAATGAATAAATTTCATTGCTCCTGATAAAATAGAAACAACTGAACAATTTAATGTTGAGTTACTTTGGGAAACATACTTTTCATATTAATATCCAAGGTGATTTTTACATATCTATATTTTATAGCCTTCTATGGAATGTGGATACTATTAAAATAATGAATGTAGAGTCAAACAATGAAACCGACCAAAGAAAACATCAATGTCATTCATTAACTAAAACATCCATTGATAAACATGGTTTTATTGTAGAAGGATATCAAGAGTAAAATGATCCAACAAGTCACCTAGTATAACCTCAAACATGCTATCTTGGTTAAATTTTTATATAAGAAAAATAATCACATGTATGGATGTTGGATGTTATTACCACTCGATTAGATGCTGTTGAAGTTTGGTGTGCACCAATATAGTTAGAGAATAAACCATAGCATGATTGACTATTCTGGAATCCTCCTATTTCTAATTTTTTTAATCCCAGTTTTTCAATATTTAAGGGCATAAGAGATATAGAGATTCATATAACTCATTTTTCTTCCCGTTGTGGCTCGATATTGGGAAATATAGAGCAATGGAAAGCAACTAAACTTAGATATATCACAAATAATATAGAAGGTGTTAGGGATAATATAAATTTTATTTAAACTACCTGATTTTATGTATATAGAACATAATAGTTGAAAACTAATTACAAAAACGAACTCAGCTAAAGCAGCAGAACATAAGTGATGTTCACCCATTGAAACCATGATGGTCACTATTGAAATGGTCATGTGTTTTGGTATCAAAGAAATGATTTTGGAAAAATCTACACCTTAATTTTTTAAAACCTCGTCATAAATATATTATCCTTGTTTCATTGACTACCAACCACTAATCCTTTCACCTATAAATTCATTTATAATAAAGAACATTAATCTCATAATTCCATTAAATTATATCCCATGTTCCATAAACTATTGAATAATCTATTTCATCACACATAGTTATATCATCCTAATTATATACTTTTAGATTCATAGCCTTTCTATTCTATCAAGTCCTATATCATTTACGATAAAACATAATTCAGAAAAATTCCATACATTTGTAATGGAGATAAATACTAGTATAACACCAATGATATACCTATGGATTTGTGGTAGGTGGAATAGGATTGTGGTATGCAGATGCAGACATGGATGCAAATGCAGATGCATGAAGGAGAAGGGAGGGACAAGGCTGGGAGATCAAGGTGGGGGAAGAGATGGGGGTCGGGAGGTCGACACTGAGGTGGTGGCCGGGATGCAGAGGCTATGAGGTCGACATGGAGGTGGAAGCTAGTAGGATGATGCAGAGGCAGGGGCGGCTAGGTCGAGGCGGTGGTGGGGAGGGGTATGGAGGTCGAGGATGAGAGAGCTCATAAGAGGTGTGATTGGGAATCGTCGAAGTGGGAGGGGGGGAGTTGCCTTAGTGAGGGTGGATATGCATTGCGGTGTACATACAGTTTTTAAAAACTATGGGAATAGGTTCAATCAAATACTATATTTCCATAGTTTCTCTAAACTGTGGGTATAGATCCATTGTATTAGAAGCCATTTCCAGTTGCGTTTGGCCCAAGTCATGATAACTCACTCTTTCCTCAAACAATGTATGGGAAACCCCCAAAACCAAGAAACAATAGAAATTAAATAAATAATTAACTCTAAAAAAGTCATGGATATGACAACTTTCTATACCATAAATCTTCCTTCCCTTGGAAGGTCACAACAAGGCCAAAATACAAAACAAAATCCAATCAAAATCCTCAAATGGATTGTTTTTACATGCTTCGCCCCCATAGGACAAAACACCTCCAGTGATCAATAAAAGATGTAATAATATCACAAACCAAAACATACACCAGTTTACTAAAACAATTGTTCACATTTAGAATGTATCCCTAGAAAACTCATAAAACACTTTCTGAACATGTCTTGAACAATTTACTCAAACAAACAACAATATCAAACATGGATACACATACCTTACTATAACTAAACTATTGGGATTTATCCCACCCCAATGTTTTCCAAAAGAAGATTCCAGTGGATTGATTGATATGAATGAGATTACCTACCACCAATACAAAACCACTATAAAATCTATATGACTAGTATGGGGGGACACAAATGGCCTCCCAAAACAAATAGACAACCTAAATTTTGTCTTGAGACAAATTCTTAAAACTAACAGGTGGAGGTTCGAACAAACTCTCCATTTCAAGGGGTATATACCATTATAACATTCCAAAAGAACATAAATAATTCTAATAGCGGGTCTCCCCACCATAAGAACCAAAAATCTTAATCGACCATCATGGGCCATCGCAAAACAACCCAAAAATCTAAATAATTGTGACAAACACATAGTTAGTCCACAATATTTGAGAGACCATGCTTGAACTGTGGGGATCCTTCTATTTACATTGATTCATAGGGAATGGTTACTACTTACCGTGTGCTCATCATATCAATCCAAATCACAAAACTTTCTCAAAAAACTCAATGGAAACCAAATGGGGAAGTAATGACATTAGACGATAACATGAACATGAGGTCTTCCCTCCACTTCCCATCGAACATGATCAAAAAAATAAATATGATAACTCTCTAGGTTTATTGTACTCTCATCATTCACACTGAGGGAAAAAAATTTTACAATGGTTTATTTTACCCCTGTATTTCCCATGACTATGCCCCAGCTTTAATCCATGTCCTATGACTGGAGCATAAATGATTATAGCATTTTCGGCCTCATAGTTATGCTTCAGAAAACCGCTGAATGGAATTTATCAATTCGGTTCCATGAAAACTCTTCCCAGATCCCATATGGGTTCACCAATACATAACACACTAAAAACTCACTTTACCCTAAACTTAAATTTCACCAAAAAGTGCTTTGAAGACACGTACACATCACTGATTATTTCATCAGATGAGAAATGGAAAGAAAAAGGATAGATAGAAACACCTTTTTATAAACATTGGATTTAAATATTTTATGAAGGGAGACACACATCTTACAAAATAGATATTCTTTTATGACATCACAACCTTTACATTTACAATCAAATGAGCACAAAACATCACAAGGCATCCACCAACGTGACCATAGGGACAGATAGAATCAATACATGGAGAGGGAACATATACAATATCCCCAAACATCATAGAATTATATAATTTGACCATAATAGCGTCTCATGACCATATTTATTATGCATGTGGTTTAACATAATCTGCAAATTAGAAGAGACTATGAAGGACAGATATGACCTCTTTGAAACCATCCACACTTAAACCCAAGACTACATTTACATACGATGAATAATGTAACATAAGAATGAAAGGACTCGGTCAACATTCCATGATCACTCACCCTCCCCGAGAGGATTACCAATAATTGGAAAGGTAATGGGGGAATGAACAATATCAAAATCAGGAGAATAAATTCCTTATGTTGATCAACTAGAGGATTTTCCTTCAGTGAAATAATCTGGGCTGCACTTCAGTTGTGCAGTAACTCTTTTTGGGGGCGTACCTTATCCAACAATAGAAACCAATGACCCAACCAAGATGGTCCATTAGTTAAAATGTGCCAAAAACTAGAACCAAATAAATGAGGGGAACCACCATAAAGTATTCCCAAATATTTCTCAGAATAGTCCACTAACCAACCCTTCAACCTAGCTTACCGACCGTACACAAACCCAAATCACTGTTCAAACAAGAGGAATTCTTATACTCAAAACATCCCACAATGAATACATTTCCAAAAAAATAAGATACAAAACCCATAAACATTCATAAAGACATCATGTTTTCTTTTAATTGATTTCACTTCATTGAAATTAAATTGGTCGTTGGTTAACGTACACACCAATGGTATCCTATGGGCCTTACATTCATGTTTCATTTCCACGTCGGTAAACAACCTAATATCCATCATGGATCTCATCCATTTGTTTTATTAACCTTATAAAATCCAATATATCGCCATACATGTGGACGCTCATGAAAAAATCAAACGTTAAAACAAATATTCATCCACTTTTCACAACCAAAAAATTCAACCGACATGTCCCATTTAAAAAAAACCACTAACCAAAAAATAAAAGCTAATTTTCATATTACAAAGCATTTCAAAAATCCCCAATCATTCAAATAAATTCTCCATTTTAATCCACACATTAATTTTGAAACATTTCATCTAGTTTCAAAAAACTCCTAGTTTGATGAAAAAACTCCCATTCACCAACACCCATCCTTTAAAAACCCATACTTCTTATTTAAACAAAAATGAAATGATTCATAAAACGTTTCTAAGTTTTACTAATTTAAAAATAAATATTTATCTTAAAAACCCACACATAATTTCCCAAAACACTTTATTAAACTCAAAACACTTGTCAATAATTCTCAAAAGACTATTTGGAATAGATTTTCAAAACCCACTCTTACATAATTCATAATTTTAAAAGGGGTGTAAACACACCATTTACCATTTCAAAATAGTTTTGAAAATTCGTTTACACCATTTTAAAAATAAGTCCACCTCTCCTTTACTAAAAAGTAATTTCATAAAATTTCACATTTAATAAATCAAGCCTTATTTATAATTTTAAAACCAAGCATCCATGATTCCAAAACAATGGGACGTAAGACAACGCGAGAGGAAAATTGTTTCAGTTGGTGACTTTGACATATGGTTGGTGGCCATACGCCAATCACTTCATCATCATTGAGAGTGTTCTAGGACAATATCCCCTACTCCACATGGCTTTTCTGGCCCTATGAGCTCACTGAGACTATTGAACCAAATTTCTTTTCCTTTATCCTATCATTGATGACCCATGAAAACAAAAGGACTCAGATAAAACTTGAATTACCCTAGTCAGTTAAATCCCATCATGAGGTGTGCTGGCTAGACACCCTTGTGAAAATAAGAATGTCATTTCCCGAAAATCCTAGCTATGGACTATCCTGACTCTTCCTAAAATAACATGACCCAAGAGAGAAAACCTGGCCCTTTAATACGATTTTGTCACGAACCAGATCTGGTCTTTATCAAAACAGGCCCCTGACACGGCCTGTGGCAAGGCCTGAAGGTCGTTCTCATTTCCAAAGGGCTTGAAAAAGTGCCCGAGTATCACAGAATAGAAATTTTTAATGATTTACTTGTGTTTATATACATATAACAAAAAATAAAATATAAAAAATAAGGATTTTTTTAAAAATAAACCACATTTAAAAAAACATAATTGAATTACATAATTTAAAACAATTTATAATGACTATAACAAATAAAGATTACCAAAATTGATAGCCCAAGAACAACTTCATGGCAAGGGGACCACCCACGATCCATCTCCATGACACTACACCAAGAAATACTATTATAAACCTGAACCACTAAAACTAACAGCTTCACCCAGACATGTGACATAATAGCCAAGTCTACATACACCCAAGGGGGTAATTAGGGTGTTACAAAAACCACAATAGAATCCCACCAATAAATGATTACAGGTGATAAGCATTCAATGATGAAATGCTATAAAATTATCATAAACATGAAATGATAATAATAATTTTAAAAAGATGTAACTCTAAATAAAAAACAATTTTCAAGTGGGATACATTAAAGAATCAACACTTCAAAATAAAATTCCAATGATATAGAATTTTCCATCCTAACATAATCTATTCCAGTAGTATGCATATTTTATTTAGTGAGAACAAGATATGGGAAATAACCCCTACCCACTAGCTCGTTGTGGGTCCCATATAACTCGTATCTTGTCTAATGTAACCATACAAATATTTGTTCTCATGCACACAATCCACAAGTATGGATCATACACATAACGTTGTGGTTCACCAAAATCATCATCATCATTGTGGTTTTGTTACTGTTTTTATCGTCAAACATGCTACATGAAACATGGGCCAAACCCGATGAGATCACAATCATGCTAGTATACGCCCACCGACCTAGATACCTGGAATATCCCACTTGTTCTCAATCAAGTTCCACAATCGATGAAATAAAATTTTGGAATTAAAATACTTCTTACTAGTCACAAACACTCCAAGAAGCCCACACACGTGTAATAAAATACTCCTTTCACAAAAAATATATATTCATTTATCACATCATACTCACACTAAACAGCCCACAAATGTGTTTCACACATTTCTTGCACTTTCATAAATCATTTAAAAAATTTATAAATCATTATAAATTTTTTTAACATACTAAATCACAAAATTACCTTTAAAACCCCAATATTATGTGAACACACACTCAAAAAAGTACATTTACATCCATTTCCCACATTTTTAACTCAATAAATTACTTATAATTTTCATAAAATAATCCCTAGGGGTATAACAATTGTTTTCACACAAAACCCATTCCAAACCCTATTACAGGGCCAAAATTACTCCAATTCAAATATAAAACATATTTTTCATCCCTAGAAACATTTATTAGTCTTCTTTCAAATGTTATCCAGATACCAAAAATGACACAACAAAATATACACATGGAAAACACACATTTTGAAAAAAAATTATGCAAAATTGAAACTAAATTATTAATCAATAATACCATAAATGGTTCCCAAACAAAATATAATGTAATAGTAGAATGGTAAAAATATGAATAAAGTAATTCTAACTCATCTTAGGTGTCTTAAAAATGTAACCACATGCCTTTTATGTCAAAACACCAATTTGTTTTGCGAAACATCATCCCACCTCCGCCGCACCATGAGGGGGTGAAATCCATCATAAAACCCTTATATTTGACCACAAATACATCAAATCAAACCATAGTTATGAACCCAATCTTTTGAACATTTTACTACTTCATGAATAAGAGTCGAAACCCTGAAAATAAAGAAGGAAATGAAGAGAGAAATACTTAATTGAAGAAAGCTTGAAGAAGACGACCCAAATACACATGTAGATAAATTTACAAATATCCAAAAATGAATGTAAGTTTTGAATAATGTTTAAGAGGTCATTTAAGAAATGTAATGGTGGAAGAAGAGTAAAACTTGAATGAGTTATGAATAAAACAATTTAAATCTTGAAATATAGATGATTTGAGAAATTATGAGAAGTTTCACCTAAATTTTTAATTAATATGAGCTCTAAATAGTGGGTGGAGATCATGGAGGCACACCTTGGGTAAGGGGTCTTCTATGAGACTTATTATTGAACACCATAAAAATTGAATGATATGTTAAATAATTAAAAAAATTAATTCATAAAATGGAATTTTGGGATGTTCCAATACATTAATAAAAACCAAAAACTATCATGATTATGGATTCATATGAGGTCCAATTTATTATGGCGGTTTTAAAATATTAGAGTATGAAAGTATGGAAGTGGAAAGGGTGTAAAATGTTTAAAAATGAAATAGTTTTAAAAAAAACAAAATTGGTTTTTAAATTTGGAAATGGGATCACAGTTATGCTCAAATCCTTAAAACTCTCCCCCTCCTCTATAAATATATGGGAAACCACCCATAATCTGTAAGAATGGAGAATAAATGAAAAAATACCTTTGAAATAATTAATTTATGTGTTAGATATAATTTTTTTAAATGATTAATTAAAATATAATGGGACCCTTAATGTTATAGTGCATTATATTCCAATTAGATATTTCGTAATTGTTTTTGTAAACAATGATTTAATGAATTGTTTTTATAATCCTCCAAAACATAGAACATAAAAGGTCATAGATTATATAATGTAATAAGAATTTTATATCTTATCTTTTATCAAGAAAATACATTTCATGTTTTATTACTGAATCTAAAAGGGCAGGACATGGAATTTATATAATGAACCATTAAATGTATTGAAAATTATTCATTAATATCATAATGAATAATTTCATAAAAATGTTTCTAATCATTATTAAATATTATAATTTACAATATTTTACATTAATAGTTCCCTAGTTCTGTGTATTTTCAATAATTTTATTCACATCTCCTACCGAACCAAACATGTATTCCTTCCACTTTCATTTCAAATTCGATTAAAATTAAAATGGGGGTGTTTATTTTCATAGTGATCATTATTATATACCCCAAATTAATTCATTACAAACACCATTTAACATTTATCACTCTGATGTCATCGAGATGCGTGCTAAATGAGGGTGTGGATGAGATATAGAACACTTTATTGATGGAAGGACCAACTGAACATTGTATAAACATACCCACATATCATATAAAAAGAGGTGATATATAATGATAAGTAGGACCTATTTTTATAGTGAAAAAAATAGTAATATACTCTTAGATCAAGGATTTCTTATTGTTTTCAAGGATTAAAATCAAACAATTGTGCCAATTTTCTTCTAATTCTAGTACAAATAACATAAATTATTTTACTATTTTCATTTTCATGACATCTATGATAGAGATTATAAAATAAAAACCAATAATCTTATGTTATGGTAAAAATAAATTCATATAAAAATGTACCAAAAGTTGTCATAAAAATAGATATTTTCATATATTTGTAAAAAAATATTGTTTTTTAATATAATTAGAATTGGGATAGATTTATTAACAAATAATTCATCAAAAGAAGCCAATTGTGATGTTAAATATTTCAATGCAAAAGCAAATTAAAAAAGGAGGATATTTATTGATTAAAACAAGATGATGATATACAAATAACCATAATATCCAATAAAAAAAGATAAATTTATCAAATTAATAATAAAAATACAATAGTATTATATAATAATTGATCTATTTTCCTAAATAGTGTAGGATCAAAATGTGATGTAGATGCTCAAAATACATGAGGGGGTGAATTGTAAACATTAAAAATTATTTTGGATGTTTCAAATATGGTATAATAATTTATATTTTTTAACAATGTTAAACAAGGTAAATTCACAAGCCCTCTTAGTTCTAAAACATTCTAGATTTTGGTAATATGGTTCAGAAATGAATCTTAAAATAAGTTTACAAGGACAATGATTTTGTCATAAACCATATAAAATCTTACTAATCAGTGTATACATGTATGAGAAATTCTAAGATAGTTATACTCTCCTTAATATTAAAAATGCAATGGGAAAAAACATGAAACAATACATGTAACATGTATGAAATCTTTTAACATAAATAGTAGGGTATCTAACAACCTTGGATAATGGTTCCTCGATTTATAATTTCAAGAAAGTCTGTCTTACCCACACAAGGGTATTATAGCATCCCTTCATTTTATAACATAACTTTTCATTTCATTACACGGAATTGAGGATCTTTATGGTTTAGTGTCTTGGAAACAAGGAACATAAAACATGAAACAAAAAAAAACATTCTTCTTAAACACTTGAAAGGCTTCTCCTCATGTTCACCCTAGGCTCATTACTGCACCTCATAACCTGGGGACATACATCAAAAGGAAGGGTGAGCAGAAGGCCCAGCAAGGGAAACAAGTGAAACATTTTACATATGAACTTGAGATACATCAATAAAGTCATGAAAAGAACTTTAATGCATGAAAATGAAATCATGAGGCATATCATAATAAAAATAAAACATTTTCATAACTTGAAGATGTGGCTACATCATTTAACATAGACAATCATGAACATATCACCAAGGTCCATCCCCAAGGTGTCATTTTAAAATTACCATGGTTATTCACCAAGGTATCGTGAAAATTGTAATCTCTAGTGGTTACATCATTACCCAATGCATTGGAGCGCTATCAGGGAACACCCTTAAATTTTCCTTTATTATCATGTGAGCCACATATATCATCATCAAACATTTCATAAATAACCCACATAGCATAAAATAAATGGGTTTCATTTCATAATCATAACGTTTTAAAAACTGCTTTAAAGACATGATCTTTACGTCACTTTAAACCCACGGAAAGGGAAAGCGGGTCTCATGTATGTAAATCCCAGAATATAAAATGGAACATTTTGATATATATGTGAATACCCTTGTAGAAATAAGAGCTTTGAGTATTCACTTTATAACATAAAATAATTTTTGAGAAAAGAGAGAGTCATTTTGAGGGGAACATTCTGCAGCATAACGGCTAAGTTTCGGGGTTTTAGAAAACATTGAAATGAGAGGGGACATGGGTCACCCTCTCATAAATGATCCATAAAACAGTAGGGTGAAAGAATAAGAAGGACATATGGACATGGTAATGAAATTTTAGGGACATACCATTTGAAATGAAAAACATGGAAGGAAAAAAAATAGATTTCTCTTATGAAAATTCGGCAGCCTTACGGCGTCACTTAACTTCATAAGAAAATTATTTGACATGATCAAATATGGTCCCTCATCATATGATCATAAGAGATCAGTATGATAGATATAGAGATAATTCCCCAACATAACAAAAAATAACTTGAAAGAATTGACATGAAAGTAGAACTTCAAAACGAGAAGGGTGAAGAACCACTTAAAAATTCGGCAGCCTAACGGCGCCACTTAAAACATCAAAATACTGAATTGAAGAGATCAAATGGGGTCTCTCATCATATGAACATAAGAGTACAGTATGATATATATAGAGATCATACCCCAATATAAAAAAAAGGAACTTGAAATAATTGACATGAAAGTAGAACTTCAAAATGAGAAGGGTGAAGAACCACTTAAAAATTCGACAGCCTAACGGCACCACTTAAGACATCAAAATACTGAATTGAAGCGATCAAATGGGGTCTCTCATCGTATGATCATAAAATATCAGTATGATAATTTAGAGATCATACCCCAACATAATAAAAAGTAACATGAAAGACTTGAATGAAAATAGAACTTGAAAACGAGGAAGGTGAAAGAATCCCTTAAAAATTCGGCAGCCTAACGGCGCCACTAAAACACTCTTAAAACGAATTGATGAGATCAAGGGGGGTCTCTCATCATATGAACATGAAATAGGCAGTAGGATTAATATAAAAGAACATCCTCCAACATAAGAACATGGAGTACAAAAGAAATGACATAAAAGAGATTACTTGAAAAGAAAGAGAGGGGTCAGATCCCTTACCTTAAAATGTAACTCTTAAACCTCAAAGGTTGGGACCTTGAGGGCTTGGGGGCCCCTTGGGAGGACTCCTTGGGAGGTAATGAGACCATAAATTCGTTGGGAATGAGTGGGGAGTCGAATGGATGAGAGGAGGGCTTGGCATTTATAGGGAAAGTGAGGGGACAAGGCATTAATGGCCAAGGGACACCTCACATGTGCTTTTCTCAAACCCATGTGCTCTCCCTTGTCATTTATCATGGAGTTAGGCCACATGGGGCCCCCAAAACAATAATTCATCACCCTTGGCCGGCCAACCCTCAAAAGATCTCATGAAATCATCCTGACACCGTTATGATGTCATTAAACATACTGAAACCCTAAAACTGTATTTTTACTATTCACTGAAAATTCAACTTTCTCAGAAAAATCCCAAAATTTCACATTCACAAAATATCAATGCTCTGATTTCAAAAATGAAATCCATTTTATAAAAATAATTTTCTAAATATTTTTAATTTAATTTTTAAATAAAAACACTATTCATCGAAAATTCATTTTTTTCAGAAAAAACCCCAAAAATTACCATAACATAATATCGATGCTCTGAGTTCAAAAATAAAGTCATTTTTATAAAAATAATTTTCTAATTATTTTTAATTAAATTTTTAATTAAAAAACACTATTCACCCAAAAAAACTAATACTTGAATAATAATTAATGAAACCGTTATTTAACTATTTTATTGAATCACATTACTTAATCAAGGTGCCTAGATTATTTTAAAACTTTCTTTAAGTGAGATTACTAATCCATTTGGTCATATTACTAATCCTAATCATATAATCACTATTCATAATTTACTATTCATCAAAAATCAAGTTGATCTTATTAGACTCTAAATTTAGTACTGAACATAATTGCAGAAGACCATTTTTTGAAAATCATTACACATTTTTAATTATTTATGGTTTACATAAACATATTTAAAATATCCTTTTTCTAAAATTCATCAAAAATATGCATACTATATTTATCCGGTCATTTCAAAATTCATAAACTTCATCATAAAAAGAAATCCCAATTTTTATTTAAAACAAGGATTACACAAGGTAGTTACGGTCTCGTTACATAACCCCTTATAATACCAGCATAGGACCTAAGAGTAAGGTGTGCTAGGGTGATAGAAGCTTGGGGCGACTCAGTCAACATTGCCCGAGTAGTAATTTCTATCAGTTTGAACTTCTCACGAAGGCGATTTCGTTCCAGCTTCACATGATGAAGTTCGGCTTGGATTTGATCCAGAGCAAAGCCCAGTGGTGCTACCTCCTTCCCAAGCTCTGTTAGATGGGCTTCGATCGGTCCAAGACTACTAGGTGAGGCCATCGAATCTTCTTTCTATAATAATTAACCAAGATTACTTATATTTAGAGACGATAATCAAAACATTTTGTTCACAGCGGTCATGTTGACCGATTGTTATATATTTGTCAAAACCCACTGATCTCATTTTAATTATAATCATGTTTATCAAATAAAACATTTTTGTTGAGTATAATAATAACACATAAAATTAGGAAACAAAATTTATTTAAAAAATTCGGGTCGTTACAATCTTCCCTCCTTAAGAAATTGCGTCCTCGCAATTTTAAAATTGGGTTTTGAAATTTCATTGAAAGTCCCACATCGGAAAAGGAGTCAGTAAGACTATTACTTTAAAATAAAGAAAGGGAAGTACAATGGTCACCCGAGTTAACCCACACTAGGGTTCCATGTAGGAAAACATGGACATGGAGGAAAAAAACAAAGGGTCAAGTTCTGAGGGAGAGTGATAGAGAACATGATTAGGAGAAAGTTAACCATGAGAAAATCCCAAACTTATGATGTGTGTAAACGGTCTTCGATTACCTAGTAGGAAACGTAAACCAACAACATTTTTGTTTTACGTTTCTTTTCATAATTTTGAGGATTTCATTTACTACATAGAACAAATACATAAGAAAATATACCTACCTTCAAGTAGAGTTTCATCCTTTAACAAGTCCCTACCAACACTAATCTTTTCTCCAAATGATGAGAATTCAAAAACAATTGGTCTCATAAAAGCACAAGAATCATCTTCTATAGAATCACATAATCTACAAAATATTAACTATCTATTTCTTCTATCTTTAAACATTATCCCAAAAACAGAAAGGTTAAGGTAAAACAACTCTTCAAAAAGAAATAATCCCATAGGAATGGAAACTACTTTTAAATCATCAAAGTTCCATGGTACTACCCAAATTTCATCATAGACCATTCCCTAAATAACGGTCCTTAAAATTCCTCAAAACAAACCAAACTAAGATTGAAACCCAAATACAATAAGGATTTGATAACATAGTCTTCCAAAACAACTTCATTGTTCATCTCTAGACAACATCAACCACTCCTAACATCTTATAAAAAAAGTAGCTAACCTAAACATATTTTACCCAAGATAGGTTAGTCATTCCCATAAGTAACCTAAATTACTATAAGTTCACCTTAAATTCATCGATTCTTCAAAATATAATTCAACCTTACTCCTCAATGAAAATACCATAGTAATCTATTTACCTCGATCAAATATGGTTCCCAAAATAATGAACGTCTTCCAAAATAATAATCATATTTTAATCCCCTAATCATCCCTGTCATATTAATACGAAAATCGTCGCATTTCCTATCACATTGGTTTTCGGAACATGTTCTTCCATTTCCCACCATTAACTAAGAAGAGAAAGCATAATTAGGGGCTTAAGTACTTAGCTAATAATCATGAAAAGGAACTGAAAGCATATAAGGATAACTTGTATATGAAAGGTATACCCTAACTTGTGATCTCCTAGGTTCCCATCTAGGTTATGAATGATCATATATTCTTATGTGAACCTTTATTTTATTTTATCTTTGTTCCTTTAACAATGGTTCATACCAAACTTATGAATTTACCAAAGCATATCCCCCGAGAGTGTCGTAACCAAGAGTGCAGCAAGGCCCGTTGTCGTGTACCAGTTCCCGTTCGAGTCTAGCTCAAAGAGGTGTTTTTGGGTTTTACCCCTATATACATATGTGCCAGAGCCACCTCTACCTGCTCGTATCCAGACAGGGATTTATTTGCTTGGCAACCCCTTACTCAATACTCACCAAAATACCAGGAAGATTTCCTATATTAAACTTTTCTATAGGGTTCCTCCTAGAGTTTTCATATCCTAATTTCCACAAATAACTAAACCATCCTTTGATACCAACTATAGCATCCCGTCTTTTTATAACATAACTTTTCATTTCATTACACGGAACTGAGGATCTTTAAGGTTTAGTATCTTGGAAACAAGGAACATAAAACATGAAACAAAAAAACATTCTTCTTAAACACATGAAAGGCTTCTCCTCATGTTCACCCTAGGCTCATTACTGCATCTCATAACCTGGGGACATACATCAAAAGGAAGGGTGAGCAGAAGGCCCAGCAAGGGAAACAAGTGAAACATTTTACATATGAACTTGAGATACATCAATAAAGTCATGAAAAGAACTTTAATGCATGAAAATGAAATCATGAGGCATATCATAATAAAAATAAAATTTTTTAATAACTTGAAGATGTGGCTACATCATTTAAAATAGACAATCATGAACATATCACCAAGGTCCATCCTCAAGGTGTCATTTTAAAATTACCAAGGTTATTCACCAAGGTATCGTGAAAATTGTAATCTCTAGTGGTTACATCATTACCCAATGCATTGGAGTGCTATCAGGGCGCACCCTTAAATTTGCCTTTATTATCATGTGAGCCACATATATCATCATCAAACATTTCATAAATAACCCACATAGCATAAAATAAATGGGTTTCATTTCATAATCATAACGTTTTAAAAACTGCTTTAAAGACATGATCTTTACGTCACTTTAAACCCACGGAAAGGGAAAGCGGGTCTCATGTATGTAAATCCCAGAATTTAAAATGGAAAATTTTGATATATATGTGAATAACCTTGTAGAAATAAGAGCTTTGAGTATTCAATTTATAACATAAAATAATTTTTGAGAAAAGAGAGAGGCATTTTGAGGGGAAAATTCTGCAGCATAACGACTAAGTTTCGGGGTTTTAGAAAACATTGAAATGAGAGGGGACATGGGTCACCCTCTCATAAATGATCCATAAAACAGTAGGGTGAAAGAATAATAAGGACATATGGACATGGTAATGAAATTTTAGGGACATACCATTTGAAATGAAAAACATGGAAGGAAAAAAAATAGATTTCTCTTATGAAAATTCGGCAGCCTTACGGCGTCACTTAACTTCAAAAGAAAATGATTTGACAAGATCAAATAGGGTCCCTCATCATATGATCATAAGAGATCAGTATGATAGATATATAGATAATTACCCAACATAACAAAAAAGAACTTGAAAGAATTGACATGAAAGTAGAACTTCAAAACGAGAAGGGTGAAGAACCACTTAAAAATTCGGCAGCCTAACGATGCCACTTAAAACATCAAAATACTGAATTGAAGAGATCAAATGGGGTCTCTCATCATATGAACATAAGAGTCCAGTATTATATATATAGAGATCATACCACAATATAACAAAAAGGAACTTTAAATAATTGACATGAAAGTAGAACTTCAAAATGAGAAGGGTAAAGAACCACTTAAAAATTCAGCAGCCTAATGGCACCACTTAAAACTTCAAAATACTGAATTGAAGCGATCAAATGGGGTCTCTCATCTTATGATCATAAAATATCAGTATGATAATTTAGAGATCATACCCCAACATAATAAAAAGTAACATGAAAGACTTGAATGAAAATAGAACTTGAAAACGAGGAAGGTGAAAGAATCCCTTAAAAATTCGGCAGCCTAACGACGCCACTTAAACATTCTTAAAACGAATTGATGAGAGCAAGGGGGGTCTCTCATCATATGAACATGAAATAGGCAGTAGGATGAATATAAAAGAACATCCTCCAACATAAGAACATGGAGTATAAAAGAAATGACATAAAAGAGATTACTTGAAAAGAAAGAGAGGGGTCGGATCCCTTACCTTAAAATGTAACTCTTAAACCTCAAAGGTTGGGACCTTGAGGGCTTGGGGGCACCTTGGGAGGACTCCTTGGGAGGTAATGAGACCAGAAATTCGTTGGGAATGAGTGGGGAGTCGAATGGATGAGAGGAGGGCTTGGTATTTACAGGGAAAGTGAGGGGACAAGGCATTAATGGCCAAGGGACACCTCACATGTGCTTTTCTCAAACCCATGTGCTCTCCCTTGTCATTTATCATGGAGTTAGGCCACATGGGGCCCCCAAAACAATAATTCATCACCCTTGGCCGGCCAACCCTCAAAATATCTCATGACATCCTCATGACACCGTTATGATGTCATTAAACATACCGAAACCCTAAAACTGTATTTTTACTATTCACTGAAAATTCAACTTTCTCAGAAAAATCCCAAACTTTCACATTAACCAAATATCAATGCTCTGATTTCAAAAATGAAATCCAATTTATAAAAATAATTTTCTAAATATTTTTAATTTAATTTTTAAATAAAAACACTATTCATCGAAAATTCATTTTTTTCAGAAAAAACCCCAAAAATTACCATAACATAATATCGATGCTCTGAGTTCAAAAATAAAGTCATTTTTATAAAAATAACTTTCCAATTATTTTTAATTAAATTTTTAATTAAAAAACACTATTCACCCGAAAAAACTAATACTTGAATAATAATTAATGAAACCGTTATTTAACTATTTTATTGAATCACATTACTTAATCAAGGTGCCTAGATTATTTTAAAACTTTATTTAAGTGAGATTACTAATCCATTTGGTCATATTACTAATCCTAATCATAAAATCACTATTCACAATTTACTATTCATCAAAAATCAAGTTGATCTTATTAGACTCTAAATTTAGTACTGAACATAATTGCAGAAGACCATTTTTTGAAAATCATTACACATTTTTAATTATTTAGGGTTTACATAAACATATTTAAAATATCTTTTTTCTAAAATTCATCGAAAATATGCATACTATATTTATCCGGTCATTTCAAAATTCATAAACTTCATCATAAGAAGAAATCCAAATTTTTATTTAAAACAAGGATTACACAAGGTAGTTACGGTCTCGTTACATAAACCCTTATAATACCAGCATATGACCTAAGAGTAAGGTGTGCTAGGGTGATATAAGCTTGGGGCGACTCAGTCAACATTGCCCGAGTAGTAATTTCTATCAGTTTGAACTTCTCACGAAGGCGATTTCGTTCCAGCTTCACATGATGAAGTTCGGCTTGGATTTGATCCAGAGCAAAGCCCAGTGGTGCTACCTCCTTCCCAAGCTCTGTTATATGGGCTTCGATCGGTCCAAGACTACTAGGTGAGGCCATCGAATCTTCTTTCTATAATAATTAACCAAGATTACTTATATTTAGAGACGATAATCAAAAAAATTTGTTCACAGCAGTCATGTTGACCGATGGTTATATATTAGTCAAAACCCACTGATCTCATTTTAATTATAATCATGTTTATCAAATAAAACATTTTTGTTGAGTATAACAATAACACATAAAATTAGGAAACAAAATTTATTTAAAAAATTCGGGTTGTTACAGGTATGCCCTCGATTGGAATATCAAAGTCTATCTGACTATCCACAGAAGCCCTATAACTTAAAGGTAGATGGAACCTATTTCTTCCTTATCAAGGAAGTCCTAGAACTTTATGTTAGTCGGAACATATGTCTTTCTATCCCTGAAAGCCCTTGATTGTAAACAACAACAATCAAAGTCACACGAAGCAATCTGAACAAGGTGTTTAGTACACACAAGGCATGAGAGTCACTCTCTCTATAAAACACTTTATCTCCATGTATTCTCTATAGTTATAGAACTCTCATCAAAGTTGTGAGAACAATCAAATGAGATCCTTTTTATATGAATTTTACGAACGGTAGGCTCCCTACTCTAATGATAATATTATTCCTTGAATCTCAGACAGACCTGTACACGTGTCACTCAAAAAACGGTTAGTCAGAAATAGAATGCATGACATCAATTCATAACAATAACAAAGGTATGTAAAATAAGGTTTAACTATCAAATATATTTTTCAAAGACTAATGAAAAAATAATGTTCAGATTCTATGAAAAAAAACTTTAGCAGCCTATATTACATGGATATTCAGATTCTGATTTTCAAGGAATTTGATATTTGAAATTTGTAGACATTAGTGTCTGAATTCTGAGAAATTCAGAACATGGATTTTGATGAATTCGGAACCTGAATTCTTAAGAATTCAGAACCTGAATTTTGAAGAATTCGAACCTGAATTCCCAGGAATTCAACATTCGATTTCTATTGAATTCGGAATCTTAATTCTAAGGAATTTAGAAACTGAATTTCATAGAATTCAGTGTCTATATTATAGAGAATTAAGAGTCTGAATTTTACAGATTTTGGTGACTGAATTTTTATAATTTAGAGTATAAAATTCAATGAATTTGGAGTCTGAATTTCAGAGAATTTGGATTCTGAATTTCAATGAATTCATAGTGGGAATTTTAGAGAATTCTGTTTTGGAATTATATAGAATTCAGAGTCTGAATTCATATCCTAAACAATAAATACTCTATATCTATGTATTGATAAAATTATGAAGATTAAGATATGAAACCGAACAATAATCATTAAAAATAATAATAGTTACAAACTAAATCATGAAAAATGAATCAAGGAATAAGATAAAATTCCCTTTGGGAAGGATAAAAATTCCTTATTAAAAAATCATCATGGATATCACAAACATCATTACAAAAAAAATCAAAGGAATTTGAAATTTTATGGTCATGAAAATAAAATCTTTTCTCACATTACTTATAAATCATAGTGAATATTACTAACTCCCACTTAGTCTCTGTAATCACTATGGATAACATAATTGATTTCATGAATGGGATTTTTTATTATCTTGTATTAGAAAAATATCATTTATAAGAACAATCCTCTAGATGTAATCTCCCTTTCATAGAGAATTCAATTCATTATATTGAATTATTTTTATTATTCTCTTCCCCCACCCCCCTTTTTGATTTTCAAAAATAAATAGTGGAAATGGGGAAAAAATTGGTACCTAAAACATTAGTACTATAGAAACAAAAATATGGAGAACAAAAAAAAATTCATAAAGATTTGATGTATTTTTGCAATGAATAAAATAAAAGAAATGATAGGATTGAAATGAAATTATCCCTCTTTCTACTTAGAAATTATCTTCTTCACAATAGTTTTTAGCTTCATGGTCTCTTTATGATCTTCTTCTGCACTCTTATGAAACTGATCCTGCTCTTCACTTTTCTTCTCTAAGGCATGAATTTTCACTTCCTGATCCTTAAGAATGTCTGCCTGAGCTTCAAGATTTCTTCATGCATAAAAATCATTTCATAAATCTCTATTTTATGATCTATTTCTATTTTTGAATTCATGGATATAGAGTTAATAATACCATTAAAATCTTTTACTTCCTACTTCTAAGTAGTCTATTCAGGAATTAACTTTTCTTCAAAACTATTTTAATTATATTTAATAAACACATCTTCAGCATCAAAAGCATCCTTAACATTATCATGGAACTCAATAAAAATATTCATTTCTTCAATAACATTCATTGACCAGCCTTTTGTCTTCTTGGAAGATCATTTATGTTCCTCATAACCAATATGAAATGTATTGAAATCTACCTCTATTGCACAAAAAAATTATCCATCACCATAGAAACAGATTCTTATATCTGGTTTATTCTATGATGAAGCATCTGACATCTTGAATCTATGATTGGAAACAACATAATAGTATCAACCAGCATCTTCAATGATAGGACAACAAAACCATTTCAATGTGTAGATGATTCTGAATCCAAAAATTTGGATGGTGATGATTTTTTTCTATATCCTTAGATTTACACGTTTTTGATCCACTAGCATGTTTCCTCTTCAATATGTTATTAATTGGTGTTCCTACAACCACCTGATTTCCCTTAGTTGATCTCAGAATGATATATTCTTCTTTAAGATATCATTGCTCACTATTAGATAGTAGACCAATCTCTTCTTCCTCAATGTCTTATTTCTCTTCATCAGCCACAAGATCATCCAGATGAATAAAATCATGATTACTACTTTCATAATCTATTAGATTATTCACTTCTTCATTACCCTTTTCATTTTTTCCCAATGTGGCAATTTTTTTGCATTCATCTTGGGTATTATCTATTGATAATTTCACAGATAGACTGTCCTTCTCATGATACTTTTCAACTTGTTTTATAACATCATCATAATCATTCCATTCTTCATTCACCTCCTCCTCTTCTTCTATTTCTTCTTCCACTTCCTAAGTAATTTTTTCTTCTTGAAGTGATTATGGAACAATGACATTCTTTCCCAGAGACTCTGGTAATGGTTCTATCAAAAAAGATTCTGGTTCATGAATTTTTTTAGAGGCTCTTTCATTAGCATTGAGAATGGGTTGAATGACTTCTTTTTCAAAAAATATATTCCTTTGCTTCTTTTATTTTTGTTCATTCTCAATATTCTCAGTATCCTTTTCCTCCAATGATTTTGCTTCAGTGGGATCCAAACCAAACTGAGGGTCTCATTCCTTCAAGATCTTCATATATATTCTACACATAGACACAACTTCATCAGCATATTCTTTTTTCTTCTATGGCTTTGGAGGTGATGAATGAGATTTCATGGCCATAGGGAATTTTGATTTATCTTCCAGCTCCTTAGCCTTTCCCTTATATCCAACTTTCAAATATGTTTCAACCACTTCCAGATTCTTTGAAAACGATTATAACTCATATTCAGTAACGTCATAGAATTTTACAGATTCACTAGAAAACCAAATATTAATTCTTCTTAAGGTGTCATCACTCTGAAACATGAATTGGTAATATCTCAGCTTGGAAATGCATGGTATTTTCAATGACTAAAGGAATATAACAATGATCATTGAATTAATGTCAAGATACATAATAATACGAGACATCCAGTTTCCATTCTTTATATTTTCAATCGTTACCAAGATATAATTAACCATGTTTATCATCCTTAGAATCACTAAGAAATCAAAAATATAAATGACACTCTTCTTTAAGGTATTATTATCCCCTTTCCATGAAATTATAAATCCTTGAACCCATAATTCATGAATCTGAATTTTTTTGAATGGTGAATGATCTTAGGAGTCTTCACTCCTTTCACGCCAAGGCATTATATTTCCTTCTCTTTTCTAAAATATCCTGATTCATCAGGTAATTTGTGTGTACAAAAATATGCGTCCCCTTTATAAAGGATAACAATCAGACTCACAGCCTTGTAGTATGAAAGGGAATAGGTTTTTTAATAACACTTGAAAGAAAAATTATCTTTCCCTCATTAATTGAAAAAATTAAACGATTCATAAAACTCCACTATCAACTCTAAATATACCATGTCATGTTACTTTGGTTTTGAAATAAAGAGGATCTCCCATACATTTAACATAATGTTTTTGGAAACAATATAGTCTTATTTTTCAAGGAATTTTTTATCCACTATCCTCTCTTGGTAGATCTTCTGTTAAGTGATTTCCTTAACAGTTGACATTTAATTTTGAGGAGAAGCTTTAGTAGACATCTGGAAATGAGGAAAATTTTGATGATTATGAACATCCTTAAAATATAAAAACATAGATTCAGTATGTGAATGCTTGAGAAACAATACAGGACAATCATTGAGGAGGCTTTATATAAAAGATTGAGGTAACGATTCAGCTTCTAAACGTAATCCAACTGTTAAAAACCATCTGATCAAATATGATGGTTGATATAATAACCGAAAAATGAATTTGATAGGATTTGATCTTTTGAGGTTTTTTAAGATATACATTCCGATTTAAGAAAAAGTGAATCCCAAAATTATTATTAAAGGTAAAAACAACAACATGTAAAAATATGATTACAAAAAAAAAGAAAAGAAAACATACCTTTTAGATTTCTATAATGGTTATTCGTAATTAGAAAACAATTCTTAAATATCGTTAGATTCCAATATTTTTATGGCAATAGGAAATTTATACTATGAAGAAAAATTTGGTTACAAACAATTTTTACTCTGAAAAAATTTATTTATAAAAAAAATATCACTATGGAAAAAATTTGATTACCAAAAATTTGACTAATAAGAAAATATACTCCCCCTATGAGAAAGAATTTATTAATATAAGAATATAGGTTTAACAAGAAGTTAATATGGAATGTTACCTTACATTTATCATTCATAACTTCTTATTAATGTATTAAAATCTCTCAAATGGTAATGATTTTGTGAAGATATCATCAAGTTGATCTTGTGGTCCGATAAAGTGAAAAATGATATTTCCTTTTTTTGTCTAATCCCTAAAAAAGTGATGCATAATATCTATGTGTTTTTATGAGAGTGATATTAATGGTTTTTAATTAAGACAATGGAACTAGTATAATCACACAATATTTGTGTTTTGGTAAAACTCATACCATATTCTCTGTGTTTGTGTTGCATCGACAATACTTGAGCACAAAAAATTCCAGTTGTTACATATTCAATTTCAGTTGCGGAAAGTGTTAGTGAGTGATACATTTTTCATGACTAAGAAACTATAGAAAATCATAATAAACGGCAGGTTCTATATTTTCTTTTCTTATCAATTCTACTCCCACAATAGGCAGCATCTAAAAAACTTTTTAAAACAAAATCATTTCCAAAAGTATAGAAGCGACCTATATCCATGGTTTCCTTTACGTAGTGAAAAATTATTTTCACTGGATTTAAATGAGATTCCATAGGATTTGATTGATATCTAGTACATAATAATATTAAAGTCATTATGTATAGATGACTAGCTATCATGTAAAGCAGACTTCCTATCATACCTCTAATGGATTCTTGATCTACTGTTTTCCCAACATCATCAAGATCAAGTGAATTTTAGATACCAATGGGAGTACTTATACTAGTAGTGTTGTCATATCCATACATTTTAAGATGATCATTAATATACTTATGTTGGGATACATAGATTCCTTTTAGTTTTTCATAAATTTGAAAACTAAGGAAAAACGATAACTCACCCATCATACTTATTTCAAACTCATATTTCATTAGATCTGTAAAATAATCTGTTAAAGATTGCTGAGTTGAACAAAATATAATTTCATCAACATAAATTTGACAATCAAAACATTTTTCCTATCTTTCTTTATAAAATGTTTTGGATCAACATTTCCAATAACAGATTTTTTTTGTAAAAAAAAACCTATAAGTATATCATACCAAGATCTAGGGGCTTGTTTAAGTACATGTAAATATTAGGTCTGTTTGAAAACATATTAATGATGTTTTGAATCATCAAAACCAATAGTATGTTCCACATAAAAATTATGGAATTCACATTTAACATCCATTTGAAAAAGTTTTAAGTTGAAGAATTCTTAAAAGGAAAGTAAAATATGAATTGATTCATGTCTAGAAACTGGAGCATATGTTTTTTCATAGTCTATTCTTTCTTGTTGATTATATCTTATAACAACCAATCTAGATTTAATTCTTACTATGATTCCATTTTCATCATACTTATTTCTGGAAATTCATTTTAATTCAATAAGAGAAGTTTCCTTATGTCATTCAACCAAGATCCAGACTTTATTACTTTTGAATTAATTTATCTCATCTTTCATAGATTTTATCCAATCATCATCACCTAAAGATTCATCATTGATTTTTGGTTCTAATTGGGAAAGGAAAGATAGATGTTCTATTTAAATTCCTAAGGAACTTCTAGTCCATGCTTTTTTATTTACATCACTAATGATACATTCACTCTAATGGTTCTGAAGAAACAAATAATTTGGGTTTTTGAAAGTCTTTTCATCAACATATGATATGAAATCTTCTAGGGTAAAAACTTTAGAAACATTTTCTTAGAAATTTTTCTTATTAGATGGATCTTATATTTAGTGTTTATAATTAGTTTTTGAAAACACATCTACAGATGTAGGTGGAGATTTTTTAAAAACAAAAGGATCAGATTCATCAAATTTAACATGTACTGTTTCCCCAACAGTATAAGTTTTTTAATTGAGAACTCTATAAGTGTTAAATGTTGCAGAGTTGCCTAAGAAAATTACTTTATCAGATTGTGGTGAAAATTTGTGTAGATTATCTTTAGTATTAATAATGAATAACTTACAACACAAAACCTTGAAGTATGAAAGTCTAGGTTTTCTACCATTCCAAAACTTATAAAGTGTTTTATTATGAAACGATCTAATAAAAAATGATTTATAGTATAACAAGATGCACATAGAGCTTCAACACATAAATGTTTGGCTACCAAATATTCACTCAATATGGTTCTAATTATCTCTTAATTTATTTTGTTTCATCATTCAACAACATCATTTTGTTGACCAGTTCTTTGTGCTGTGATGTTATGAGTAATGCCTTTTTTTCTAAAAAAAGATTCAAATTCAGAATATTGATATTCTCTACCATGAACACTATGAAAAGTTATCAAATTAGGATTTTCCCATTTTTAACATGGGCTCTAAAACTTTTCAAATAAGAAAAATATTCAATTATGTTTTCTTAAAAATATTCAAATGTAAATCTTGTGTAACCTGAAACTTATACAAATACATAAAATTTTCCTACAATGCTTCAAGTTTGTATTGGACCAAGAATATACATATTCACCAACTGAACCGAATCACAAGTTGATACTTCACTAAATAATTTAAAACATTATTTATGTTTCTTTCCATATTGATAAGAATCACAAAAATTTGAAAAATCAAATCTATGCATTAGTAGATCCTCAAGTAGTATTTTTTAAATGAGTTTCCATAGGTTTCTAAGGTTATACTTTCCTAACCATCTATTCCATGACCAACAATGATATTATATTTCACTAAGACAAGGTGGATCTTGGATGCTAAGGACTTCTATGTTTAGAGTGTAAAAATTATCTTGCCTATAGATAGAAAGAAAAAAATCTTCCGTAGATTTTTTTACTAAACACTAATAATTCCAAAAATTCACAAAGTAACCTTCATCACATAATTTAATTCTGATAATTAGGTTTTTCCTAAGACCCTTAATGATTAAATCATTTGAAATCAATATTTTTCCAGGAAAAACAATATTATCTATACCAATAATTTCTCCATGATCATTATATCTGAAAGTTACTTATTCATCCCTTCGTCTTGATAATCGTTTCAAAGAAGTTTTTGTTACCAGTCATGTGTCAGGAACATCCACTATCCATGTACCATGTATTTTTATCGATACTATCATTATTTTATTGAAAATAAGAGTGTTAGACATTCAGAACCCAAACATTCTTGGGTCCATAAACATAAAAAAAAAATCAGGAGTGCACATTTTCTTTTGAAAAATATGATTTATGAAATACTAAAGACTGAGTTTTGTTTAAGGAACAATTATTTTCCCAATTCCCACCACAATGACACTTAGTTTAAAATGAATAACTTTGAGTACAAAATAATTATTACTAATAATCAGTTATGAATGTGTATAGCAAAATACAAAATTATTATTTATATGTCTAATTTGGGGATACATCTTGTCAAAATTTTAATTACATAAGATGATGTTTGAGAAACAATTTTTCAAGGAAATTATTTTTGACTTCAGTCTAATAACTATGTTCTAATCCTAAAAAACATTATTTTTAGCACTAGAGTTAGGCTGTAAAATATTTTTCGTAGAAAGTTTATCTTTCTCATAATTAACTCCCTCGTGTGTTTTTGAAATACTATCAAAATCATAATTTTTTTATCAAGATCTTTAGAAATATTTGATACTTGTTTAGTAAGAATAGAAATTATAGAATTTTCCTTATCATGCTTTTTCTTGAATTTATAATTTTCAATCTTATGGATCGTATCAAACCTAGAGAATTCATCATAAGTAGGTAATGTATTATCTTCATTAGAAGATTATTTTTTAGCTGAGGATTCATAATATTTACTATCACTATAATTAGAGTTCAAGGATACATTGAATATAGATTCAGTATTGTGTACATTGTCTAGTAACCAATTATTTTCTATTGGTATATTTTATAGTAACCCAAGATTCTACTGACTAGAATATTCATACTCTAGGGATTCCTCAGAAGATTCTCTGCCACTGGCACTCTAGGTGTCATTATGTTTCCAAAATTTCATGGCTTTATCATTGTTTTCATTAATTCTATTTCTATAAAAATGATTTTTCCTTCTATCCTTTTTCTTTAGCATAAGAAAATATGGCCTTATATTCTTATATCATTTGCACTCATAACAATTGAATTCTGAGTCTTTATTTTCCATTCATTCATTCTTCTTATATATATACTAAATGTATTTCTTCCCATCTATCTTCTTCATCCTTTGAGCAAGATTAGCTAGTTCATTATCAGAATGATCACATTCACTTGATTATGATAAAATAGTGACCTACTTCGACTTGGATCTAGAAACCCTTTTAGGTGTCTTGGATTTCATATGATTTGATGTAGTTGTAAAATCAACACTACAATTTCGATTTTTCTTTTTATTTAGATCAACGTCTCTTTTCATTATTGTCTCGTGTTGAAGAAGAGTTCTATAAATATCATCAAAAGTAATCTATGAGACTTTCCTATTCTCTTCAATAAATGTTATCTTTGATTCCCACTCATTAGATATTATATTTATAATATTTTCTACAAGAGCCTCATCATCTAAACCTTTTTCACCCTTGGATTGTAAACTATTAACAATATTAATAAACCTACATTGTACCTTGCATATTTGATCTCCATAAAGAAATATAAATCCATAATATTTATTCTAAGAATAACTCATTTAGTTTCGATAACATTGGGAGTTCCAAAATGAGTAACCTTAAATTTTTTCCAAATAAAATTTTCATCTTTACATAAATAAATTTGGATAAATATACTCTTGGTCACAGAACACAACAATGTATTGAGTACCATGTAGTTTAGTTGATATTATAACTTTTCTTGATTGGTAAAGGTCCTAACATCCTTATCATGAATCTTGTAATCTTTAATAATTATTACAAAGTTTCTAACTCTAGTTATAAGGACCCGGCCTTAAAAAATTCCATAATCATGAATTAAATGAATAATTCACATAGAGGAACTTTTCAAGTTTAGAGTTTTAGAGAATTACGACATAACTATTACATCTCAAAAGATAACAAAGTAGAGAGTTCTACTATTTTTCCATAAAATAAAAACTCTTAAAAAGGAAAATGTCTAATTCCATGTTTTAGATAGCATGTCATACCTTGATCCCATACTTGACCCTATTCCACATTATGTCCTATAAAAAAATTTAAAAAAAAACTCGGGATGAGCACAAAAAGATCAGTAAGGGAAACACAATGAATAAAAACTGTTAGTTTTTCAAAACAACAAGTAAACCATGAATACTTTATCAAAGTAATAAATTTCACCTTTATGAAGTAGAAAATACTCTTCACTAAATAAAAGATCATTACTTACCCTTTTGTAACCAAAATATTACCATAAAACTCATATAAATAACACATAACATATAAAGGTAACTTGGGACATAAACATACTTAAATGGAATAACCATACAGCTGACTTCCACACATATCACTAAATGGAATAACCATACAGCTGACTTCCACACAAATCACTAAATGGAATAGCCATACGACCGACTTCCATACCCAATGAATTGGAGGTTATAACGTAACCACTCATTCTGGATTCAAGATACTACTCGTCATATGGTTTATTACATAACCACACGTCAAATGTCCATGTACCATTATAAAATCATAAGACAAAAAACAAATATAATGGAAAGAAAACATTTCCACATTTTGATCACAATATATCACTTAAATATATTGACATAAAAAATACATTATAAAAACCATTTTCCATACCAAATTACATAAAAGAGTATACGGTATTTATTTCATTTTAAAAACATTACGTCTTGTTGAGGAATCCAATGAACAAATAATACTCACGGCGGCGGAAAAGGTCGTTGTCATCGCGTACATTAAAATAAACATTCCTTTATGTCATTTAGTAAAATTATTCAAATAAAAAGATTACCTTTGAATGAAATGAAATTTCAAAGGTGTTTTATACCGTGTATAAATTAAAGTCTTGTATTAGAAAAAAATATGCCTCAATGAAAGGAGACTGAGACGAAGTCCCTTACAATGATGGTATCCTTTGATTAAGGATAAATCAATTACATAATTATGTGTGACAAAATAATACAACAAATGTAAGTGGATATTAAGTGTAAAACAATCAAAGTTCATTCACACATTTTTATAGAATGACATATTCAAGGAGTACATGTTTAACCCAAAGAATCAAAATTGGTTTATGAAGTTCCCTTGAAAAAATTAGACCTCCTATTAGCGTCACTTCAAAATTCAGAAAATGAGTTGATGAGAGATAAAAAGGGTATCTCATCACTTGTAATTTAAATTTACATCAATAAGGTTATATGAGAATATATACCAACATAATAAAATGTAATTTAAAAGACGTAACAAAAGAAGTCTTTTTAAAGAGGAGGAGGGTAAAAGGTCCCCTTACCGATTTGGGTAACATTCGAAACATACACCCCATGGAAGAAGGGTCATACAATTTAGATGTAAATACCAATAAATGAAATTATATTACACAAAGAGTATAATAATCAGCATTACAAACACCAATCAATGGAAATGGTAGAAAATGTAGCATAAATCTCACGGGAATAAAACTAAGATGAAAAATCCCTTATGAAAAGTCGACAGCCTAACGACGCCTCTTAAAAAAAAAAATCCAAAAATGGATTTATGAGATCAAATAGGGTCTCTCATAATATGAACATAAAAATTTCAGTATGAGGAATATAAAATAACATCCCCAAACAAAAGAAAGATGAGCTTAAAATAATGACATAAAAGAGAGTACTTAAAAAGAACGAGAGAGGTTGGATCCCTTACATCAAGTTCGACTTCTCTTGTTCATTTCTTTATAATCCTGAATAATAAACTTTGGTCAATTTATAATTGATTAAGGACCTCCTTTAAATATTATTATTCAGTTCATATCACATATTATAATGTTATAATAATTGGTTAATAATGTGAGTTCATATCAGACATTTTTGTCGATGTTTGGTACATGATTCAAAAATGAACTTGTTTGAAAATGATTTTCCATGTAGTAATAATTAAATCATCTCCAGAATAGTATTAATGATTTAAATATAATATTTATCCAGTATATATTTATTTTATACTATTCCATAACATTTGGAGATAAAGTAAAGTGAAATTCACCGTTAATGGAGACGGTAGGCCATACGTACGCATGAACGCTACATTCATTTCTTTGTCATATTAATGGAATTAAAAATAAATGATATATATATATTATAATTCCAGAATAACATATATATGTTCTATAGGTCATGTATTTTTATTAATTTCATTCTTTATACATTCCATGTATAGCATGAATGAGTCACATCACATGAGGGGGCGGTAGTCCACACTTCCTCGTATAAAATTATCACATTTGCACAACATGAAAAGCATAAAGGTATGTTTTAAATATATAATACAGAAGAATATAGAAAAGATAAATATCATAAATATCATATATAAAATAAATTTTCATCATAATGTCCACCATGAAAGGTGTTAAGAGAATATTGAACAATCATCGTTTCGTGAGGCAGTAATTCGCCATCCACAGAAACAATATGTTCTTTAACCATTACACGGAGGTGTGTGTATGTGTAGCCCGAATACATCTCATAAAGACATCCTATTATATTTAATATATTTTTTTTGTTATGAAATAAAGGAATAAAAATATTATAGGGGGTTGGAGAAGAAAAATAAAACAAAAGAACAATAGAGAGGACATTACCTTTAAATGAGGTATCTCCCCATGGTTTGAACCAAAAGTGATTCTTGAATATTTTTCTACCTAAGGTAAGGCTTCTAGGATGAGGAGAGGAATGTGTAGAGATAAAATGATCAGATTTTTGCCGAGCCAATGGCTTGAGAGGTGTGGGCCTTTTATAAGAGGGAGGAGGGGCACTCTTGGAAAGACTTGAAAAGTTACATTATTATAAAATTATTTTCGGATATCAAAGGTCCGAAAATTATATATTTCGAGGATAAGGTTATAAGGGTTATAAATCCAAAAATACAATAGGTTTTTGACAAGTTTAGGTCTTATATTTTACATTATCTTTTCATTTTATTTAAATCGTTAAATAATGATGTAATAGCTGCATCATCATGGTGTCATATATAATTTAATTTATTTAATGTCTAAAAATTATAAAAAAATATCATGATGTAGGAAATATTTTTGTCTTTATAATGAATATTTGTAGTAAAAAATATGACTTTTATAACCTCATGTATATATTTTTAGTAAAACAATTCATGTTTGTGACATTTTTATTTTTACTTTAAATTAAAAGTTATTAATGTCATTTTCTTACCCAAGTGGATCCATGTGGTCCCCAAGTTGACCCATGGATAGTCTTGGTCGGACATGACACATAAAATAAGGTTAGTACATGTGTCAAGGTCATTTCATATTATTAAAAAATTATTTTTACCTTAAATTACACTAATTACCTCTAATTGCGATTAATAAAACATAAAAGTTACTATTCACCAAAAAATTATTTTAATCACGTTGAACCACATTTTACGTCCTAATGACAACCATGTATGTCTGATTTTTGAAATTCAATTCATAAAAGTGGTAAAGTTTAATTTAAACAAAAAATCTATTTTTAACTACCACTTAGTGGTTTCATTGTTCATCAAAAAATGATGTTTTCCAGAAAAATACCAAAAATTCACCCTAATCTATATTTGATATTCTGAATTCCGAAATGATTCCTATTTTAAAAAATTAAAAACATATAAGTTGCAATAATAAATTTAATAATTAATTCCTTTGTCAAAACAAATAGCTTGTTTTTATGAAACAATATATAACAAAAGATTGACACTAGTTTAAATCCAATTTCAATGTGAAAATAATTCCTATGACCACCATTGGATTAAATGGTAAAAATATATTATAATTTCACTTTAAAACCATTTAAAATTATATTCTAATAATATATATAAATTATATTAATAAGAGGTTTTGGATTAAAATACAACATTTTTTACTATTCATTAAAAATGAACTTTATTGGAAAAATATCAAAAAATTACACAAAGTAAATTTTCATGTCCCGATTGTGAATAAGAATTTTATTTGGTCCAATGAATGTGTAATAGTGACCAAAACTATATTTAAAGAGGTTTTTCTATTAAAAGGCGATAAGTCGACCTTTTAGTGAATATTAGCGTACCTTTGCCTAAAATTGAATTTTTTCTTATTTTAAGGCTTTATATTTTTTTTAGATAAAAGTAAAAATTATTTGAAAAACATATATAATCATTTTGTGGTTAGTTTTGTTCATTCCCTCCATTACAACGGCTAGACGTTAACTACCATTTAAAATAATATTATTTTATTATTGGAGTGCAATGTATGATTTCCAAGAAACCCGTTGTTGCGTATTGGGTACGCCATCGAGCATAGAATTCCCATTAAATTAATATTAACATTTTAATCACAAATATGGATAAATATAAAAATTTCATATTCTTTTTTTACCTGGGGTGTTACATCCATCCCTTCTTTTTGGGAATTGCGTCCTCGCAATTTTAAAAATTGGCTCAGAAACTTCATTGAAAGTACCACATCGAAACAAGAGTCAGTAAAACTATCACATTAAAAGAAAGAAAGTGAAGTACAGAGGACACCAATGTTAACCCATACTAGGATTCCATGTAGGATAACATGGATATAGAAGAAAAAATAATGGGTCATGTTCTGAGGGAGAGTGATAGAAAACATGTCTAGGAGAAAGTTAACCACCAGAAAATCACAAACTTGTGATGGGTTAAATGGTATTTGATTCCCCAGTAGGAAAAGTTAACATAAAACATTTTTGTTTCAAGTTACTTTTCATTGAGGAATTTAATTATGAGATTAACTAAATCGCAATGAAACATAATTTGTTGTCGTTTAGACTTTCATCTCTTAATAGATTTCTCACACAAACTCTTTTCCCCCAATAGATGAGTATTTAGGATAACTTTTTCACATTAAGATCTCTATAATAAACATATAGAGAATCACCTAATCCACAAAAGATAACTATATATTTCCCATGTCTTTAGATAGAAACCAAAACCAAATTTATTAGTACAAGATCAGATAATACCCAAAAAGGATAATCCTTTATAAAAAGAAAATCTATTCTCAATCTTCAAAATTTGTCCAACAAAACCCAAAGTTCTAAAAAGACCATTTGATAAAAAATTGTCCATAAAATTCTTCAATGTAAACCAAACTAATATTGAAACCCAATTATTTGAACGATTTAATCACATAGTCTTCCCAGGTAAAAAAATTAACATTTATCTCCAAATACCATCAGTTGCACTTAAAGTCTCATATTGAAAAGTGATTAACCTAATCATATATCCTCCATCATAAGTAAAAATTTTACTAGATAACCCAAAATAAACTTATTTTTGATTCATAAAATTATATAACTAAAAAGGATTTGTCATACTAACAAGGGACTTCATGTAGTCCAGTGGTAGGTGATAAATACAAGTCACACCTTGGTTGTGGGTTCAATTCCTATAGATTTGTTCAACGTGACGGGTTGTCACAAGGTCTGCATGTTGTCCTTTTTGCAGAAGTATATAATTCTAAAAACATTCCCCAAAAAGAGATATAATCATTAAAAATATCCATAACATAATTTAACCTCAATTTTATCTCATGCCTTTCATTTTCCATCATAACATATTGTAACCCATAATTACCTCAAAAGTAAGGATCATATAAACTCAAATGGTTCTTTATAACAATGTCCACAAAATAATATATAACTATTCCTTGAATAAAATTTTCATATATCAAACATCAACGTTACACATACTATAAAAATTCTTCTAATGTAACCCCATCATCAAAAGAGACGTAATACTTTTATTAATTTCACAATCCTAAAATCTACCTTCACTCTTGAATCCCTTATATGTTGAATTCTTTCTCATTCACCATTCTTCATGATCCATTAACGATTCATTTCCAACTGATTCTATAATAATTCATTCCTACAAACAAAATCATGAATCATATCCTAAGATTCTAAAATAGGAAAACATAAGTTAAGAAATAATCCATACCTTTGATTGGTCATTGTCAGTTTCTTCATCCTCAATAAGAATGGAATTAGGTATTGATAAACAAATATTTGTATGATCTTGGTGATCCCATTCCAGAAACATCTTCACAGGGCATGTGATTTCATAGTGACCATGCACACCACATTTAAAACATTCAATTGATCCCTCAGAAAGATCTTCTTTCCCTTTCCTCGAGTCGACTAGATGCTTCCTTTTTCCATGGAAGGTTATCACATTATGGATTTCATTTCCACATATATAACATATTTATGTCCTTTTGAATCATTTTATTTGGTGTTTCTTTCCACATCTTTGACACATAGGTTTTTGAACACCATTATCTTTTTTATTATTAGCTGAACTTCCGTAGGGATTTGTTTCTCGCATATATGATTCCTTTTAAAAATCACCAAGGTTTAGGTGGTCAATAATGACTCCAGATAGTTGGTTGAGGATAAACACAAGATTTGTCATTGCAGCTCCCATATCATTCAGTTGCTCACTCAGAAAAGTGTCACAGTTTCCTTCACATCCATTGTTACTTTGGTACCTGCTAGTTTGAGCCATTTACTAAAACCAAAAATTTCAGTGTGAGCATATCAGTAAAATAATCATATAATAATCAAGAAGATAATCATTAATATATAGTTATCCATTTATCTCAAACTCATTCTAACATTCAAAAAAATACAATGACTCCATCAAATATACTACCCATTATGGTTATACACAACTTTTCAATTATGCTTAAACGACACTCTAACCTATAAAGTTATCTAAACCGAACTTTGATACCAACTATAAGGACCTAGCCTTAAAAAATTATATAATAATGAATTACATGAATAATTCATATAGAAGATTTTTTCAGGTTTAGAGTTTTAGAGAATTAGGACATAACTATTACATATCAAAAGATAACAAATTAGACACTTCTACTATGTTTCCTTAAAATAAATACTCTTAAAAAGAAACATATCTAGTTCTGTGTTTTAGATAGCATGTATTTCCTTGATCTCAATCTTGACCCTATTACACATTATGTCTTGTTAAAAAAAATTTCAAGAAAAACATAGGATGAGCATAAAAAGATCAGTAAGGGATACACAATGAAGGAAAACTGTTAGTTTTTCAAAACAACAAGTAAACCCCGAATACTTTATTAAAGTAATAATTTTCACCTTTATGAAGTAGTAAATACACTTCAATGAATAAAAGATCATTACTTAACCTTTTGTAACCAAAATATTACTATAATACCCATTTAAATAACACATAACATATAAAGGTGTCTTGGGACATGAACATACTTAAACGGAAAAACCATACAATCGACATCCACACATATCACTAAATGGAAAACCCATACTGCCGAATTCCATACCCAATGCATTGGAGGTTATAACATAACCACCCATACCGGTATTCATGGCACCACCCGTCATATGGTTTATCACATAACCACTTATCAAATGTCCAAGTACCATTATAAAATCATAAGATGTAAAACTAATATAATGGAAAGAAACCATTTCCACATTTCGATCACAATATATCACATAAATATATTTACATAAAAAATCCACTATAAAAAATATTTTTAATACCAAAATACATAAATGAGTATATGGTATTTATTTCATTTTTAAAACATTACAGCTTGTTGAGGAAGCAAAAGACCAAATAATACTCGCGGCGGTGGAAAAGGTCGTTGTCACCACAAACGTTAAAATAAACATTTGTTTTTGTCATTTAGTAAAATTATTCAAAGAAAAAGATTCGCTTTGAATGAAATGAAAAGTCAAAGGTGTTTTATACTGTGTATAAAAGAAAGTATTTTATTAGAACAAAACATGCCTCAATGAAAGGAGATTGAGACGAAGTCCCTTAGAAAGAAGGTATCCTTTGATTAAGGATAAATCAATTACATAATTATGTGTGACAAAAGAATACACCAAATATAAGTGGATATTAAGTGTAAAATAATCATAGGTCATTCGCACATATTCATATAAATACATATTCAAGGAGTACAAGTTTAACCCAAAGAATCAAAATTGGGTTAAGAAGTTCCCATGCAAAAATTCGACAGCCTAATAGTGTCACTTCAAAATTCAGAAAATGAGTTGATTGGAGATAAAAAGTGTATCTCATAACATGTAAATTAAATTTAAATTAATAAGGATATATGATAACATATCACAACATAAGAAGATGTAATTTAAAATACATAACAAAAGAAGTCTTTTTAAAGAAGTGGAGGGTAAAAGGTCCCCTTACCGATTTGGGTAACTTTCGAAATGTAAAACCCATCGAAGAAGGGTCATAAAATGAAGATTTAAATACCCATAAATGAAATTATATTACACAAAGAGTATAATAATGGGAAGAACATACACCACTCAAAGGAAATGGTGGAAAATGTATCATAACTCTCACGGGAATAAAAGTGAGATGAAAAATCCCTTACGAAAACTCGGCAGCCTAACGATGCCACTTAAAACATCCAAAAATGGATTTATGAGATTAAATAGTGTATCCCATAATATGAACATAAAAATTAATGTTTTAGGAATATAAAATAACATCCAAAAAACATAAGAAATATGAGCTTAAAAGAAATGACATAAAAGAGAGTACTTAAAAAGAACAAGAGAGGTTGGATCCCTTACCTCAAGTACGACTTGTCTTGTTAGTTTCGTTATATTCCCAAATAATAAACATTGGTCAATTTATAATTGATTAATGACCTCCTTTAAAGATTATTATTAAGTTCATATCACGTATTATAATTTTATAATAATTGGTTAATAATGTGAGTTCACATTAGACGTTTTTGTCGATGTTTGGTATATGAGTCAAAAATAAACTGGGTTGAAAATGATTGTCCATGTAGTAATAATTAAATAATCTACATAATAGTATTAATGATTTAAATATCATATATATTCAGTAAATATTCATTTTATACTATTCCATAACATTTCGAGATAAAATGAAATGAAATGCACCATTCATGGAGACGGTAGGCCGTACGTACGCATGAACAACACTTTCATTTCTTTGTCATATTAATGGAATTAAAAATAAATGAAAGATATATTTATTATAATTATAGTATCATATATATGTCATAAAATTCACATAGGTTAATTAATTTCATTCTTTATACATTCCATGTATTGCATGAACAAGTCACATCACCTGATGGGGCGGTAGTCCACACTTCCTCGAATGAAATTATCGCATTTGCACTACTTGAAAAGCATAAAGGTATGTTTTAAATATAAAATACAGAAGCATGTCGAAAACATAAATACCATATATATCATATATAAAATACAGTGTCATCATAATGGCCACCATTAATGGTGTTAAGAGAAGAATGAACAATCATCGTTTCGTGAGGTAGTAATTCGCCATCCACAGAAACAGTATGTTCTTTAACCATTAGACGGAGGTGTGTGTAAGTGTTTCTCTAATCCATCCCATAAAAAATACTTGTATATTGATGATACTATTGTTGTAACAAATTAAAGTAATAACAAGAGTTTAGGGGGTTGGAGATGCAAAATAAAACAAAAATAACATAAGGGAGCTCTTTACCTTTAAATCGGATATCTCCCCATGGTTTTACCAAAAGGGTTTCTTGAAGAGCTTTATGCCTAAGGAATGGATTCTAGGATGAGTAGAGAGATTTGGAGAGATAAAATTATCAGAGTTTGGCAGAGCCAAAGGATTGAGAGTTGTGGGTATGGGGGTAGAGGTGGGGGCCCTTCATAAGAGGGAGGAGGGGCACTCTAGGAAAGACTTGAAATGTTACTTTATAATAAAATGATTTTCGGATATCAAAGGTCCCAAAATTTTATATTCCTAGGATAAGGTGATAAGGTTTCTAAATACACCCATCCAATAGATTTTTTAAAAGTTTAGGTCTTATATTTTACATAATCTTTTTATTTTTTTTAAATCATTAAATAATGAGGAAATCGCTGGATCATCATGGTGTCAAAAATAATCTAATTAATTTAATGACTACAAAATATGAAAAAACTATCATGATGTAGGAAATATTTCAAGCTTTCTAATTAATACTTATAGTCAAAAATATGACTTGTATAACCCCATGTAAAAATTGTTTTAGTAAAACTATACATGTTTGTGACTTTTTTATTTTAACATTAAATAAAATGTTATTAATGTCATATTCTTACCCAAGTGGATCCATGAGGTCCCCATGAAGACACATTGATTGTATTGGTCGGCCATGACACATCCAATAATGGTAGGAAATGTGTCATGTTCATTTAATATTATTAAAACATTATTTTTACCTTAAATTAAACTAATTTCCTCTAATCGCGATTAATAAAACTTAAAAGTTACTATTCACCAATAAATTATTTTAATCCCATTGAAAAAATTTTATATCCTAATGACAACCATGTATGTCGGATTTTTGAAAGTCAATTCACAGAAGTGGTAAAGTTTAATTTAAACGAAAAATCAGTTTTTAACTACCACTTAGTGGTTTCACTATTCATCAAAAATTGAAGATTTTCAAAAAAATACCAAAAATTCACCCTAAGATATATTTTGATATATGAATTCAAAAATGATGTCTATTTTACAAAATTAAAAACATATAAGTGGCATTGATTAATTTAATAATTAATTCTTGTTGTCAAAATAAATAGCGTGTTATTATGAAACAATATATATCAAAAGATTAACAGTAGTTTAAGTCCAATTTCAAAGTGAAATTAATTCCAATGAATACCATTGGATTAAATTGTAAAAATATATTCTAATTTCACTTTAAAACCAATTAAAATGATAATCTAATCATATAAATTAATATGATTAGAAAGAGGTTTTGGATTAAAAAGCAACATTTTTCACTATTCATTAAAAAATGAACATTATCAGAAAATTACCAGAAAATTACACAAAGTAAATATTGATGTGCCGATTCTAAAGAAGAATTTTATTTTTTCAAAATAATTTATAAGAGTGACCAGAACTATATTTAAAGAGGTTTCTCCATCAAACGGGGATAAGTCGACCTTTAAGTGAATATTATCATATATATGCATAAAATTGAATTCTTTTCATATATTAAGCCTTTATCTTTTATTGGATAAGAGTATAAAATATTTGAAAACCATATATAATCATTTTGTAGTTGATTTTTTTCATTCCTCTCATTGAAATGGCTAGACGTTAACTACCATTTAAAATTATATTATTTTATTATTAGAGTGCAACGTAAGATTTCCAAGAAACTCGTTGTTGTGTATTGGGTACGCCATCGAGCATAGAGTTTCATTTAAATTAATATTATAATTTTAGTCAAAAATTTGGATAAATATAAAAATGTCATATTCTTTATTTACCCGGGGTGTTACACTAGTGCTAATGACAAATGTCTTCATACGATCTCTACAATATTCATAATCATTCCCCTCAAATATTGGTTGTCATGTAGGATTAAGATTGTCAATAAAAACAAAATTCATTCATTCCATCTAAAAGAAGATATCAATCCATAGAAACATGTTAGTAATTAATGTTTCTAAAAAAGGATAAAAATCATATGTAATGAAAATATAGAACAAAAGAAAACATGAGCAAGAAAACATATATGTGTGTATAAGCATTTCAGAGGCCTCCTTTGATACCAATTGTAGGACAGAAATATTATGTAGAAGCTAAAATACAAGAGGGGGGTGAATTGTATACATTAAAACTTACTTTGGAACTATCAAAGATGGTATAAAACATTCTATTATTTAAAAATGTTAATCTAGGTAAATTCAAAAGACCTCTCAATTTTACAAACATGCTGGATTCCAAAAATATAGTTCAGGACATGTAACTTAAGCGATGTTCACAAGGACACAGATTTTATCATAAAGCATATAGAATATTACTAATAAGAGTATATAAGTACGAGAATGTATAATATAGTTATACATTCCTTATTAATTAAAATGGAATGGAAAAAAACATCAAACAATAAAACTAACAAGTACGGAATGTTTTATCCCAAAGAATAGGGTACCCAACAACCTTGGATAAATGTCCCTTGATTTATACATTAATGAAGGTTTTTCTTACCCACACTAGGGAAATACCTTGATAGGAATATTGGATTTTGTCTTTCTATCCACGTAAGACCTCAAACATTAAGGTAATAAGAACCTTTGTCTTTCTTATCAGTGAAGTCCTCGAACTTTAAGGTAGTAGATGCATTTGTTTTATTATTCCCGGAATCCATCGATTTCACACCACAACAATCAGAGTCGCATGAAGAAATCTGCATAAGGTATTCAGTACACACATGGAATGATAGTCTCTCTCTAGAAATCACATTATCTGCATGTTATCTCAAGAGTTGTAGAACGCTCATCAAAGTTATGAACTCGTTCAAATGAGCTCCTATTTATAAGAATTTTCCCAACGGTCGGTTCCCTCCTCCAAAAATCATATTTTTCATTGAATTTTTGAGGGACATGTACACAAGTCACTCAAGCAATGGTTTGTTAGAATCAGAATGCCCGATATTGTTTCATAACTTCAAAAAGTGTATGTAAAATATGGTTTCTCTATCAAATCAATTTTTCTAAGTCTAAGGAAAAAATGTTTCAAGACTAAGATGAAAATATTCAGAGATTATATTAAATGGATATTAAGAATCTATTTTTCAAATAATTTAGAATCGCAATTCTATACAACTCGGAGTCTGAATTCTATGGAATTAAGAACCTAAATTTTGAGGAATTCGGAACCTGAATTCTATGAAATTCAAAACCCACATTCTGAGGAATTTGGAACCATAATTATAAGGAATTTGGTATCTGAATTCTGAGGAACTCAGAGTCCTAATTCAAAGGAATTCAGAACCATAATTACAGAGAATTTAGAGTATGTATATCAGAGAATTCAGAGTATGATTTTTAGAGAATTTAGAGTCTGAATTTCATAGAATTCATAGTCTGAATTTCAGAGAATATGGAGTCTAAATTTCAATGAATTTGGAGTCTGAATTTTAGAGAATCCAGAGTCTCAATTTCAGAGAATTCATAATTTGAAATTCTGGGAATTCAGAGTCTGAATGTCAGACAATTCAGAGTCTAAATTTTAGAGAATTCGGATTCTGAATTTCAAAAAATTCAAAGTCTGAATTTAGATTCTAAAAACATAATTCACTATATCTATGTATTTATATAATTTTGAGGTTTTAGATATGAAACAAAATTTTACACTTTAGAAAGAAAACAAGTTAGAAACTAATTCATGAACAATGAAAACAAAGAACAGGAGAAAATTTCCTTGGTGAAGGGAAAAAAATTCATTTTTAAGAAAAATCATCCGGGAAATAAAATTTCTATTGAGATAGAGTGTTTTTGATTTTCAAAACATAAAAAAATAGAAACATAATAAAGAATCCTTATTGACTCAACAAATATTATAAACAAGTCTATGCGTTAAGAAGTGTCAGGGTCTCAAGTGACTATGATATGAAGAAAACTTGATTAAAAAATAAGTCTCTTCCTTTCTATTATATATATATATATATATATATAATTTATATAATTTATAATTTTATCATATGAAAAAGATAATGTAAAAAAATGATAGGATCCTTAATGGTACTTTATAATCAAATCAACCCTCTTATTTTACATCCAATTAGAAACATTGAAGAAACTATTTGAGATTTATTGAATCAAAATTGGAAATATAATAGATATAAAATTGATGTGATTGATGTGTAGGAAAATATAAATCCATAAAAAAAATTTGAATTGTGAATAGTATTAGTTTGGAGTGGGGAATCCTAGAAATCCATTTGAATATCCACTCAATTTTCTCCCATTTTCCACTGTGATATTTTTCTAGATTCTATTATCAATATTGTTTCTATAGAGGATGAATTTTGTTTTATGATGATCATTAGTAGTTGGTCCAATAGTCTTATTAATATTTTGAGATGAGTATTTTTACTGATCCCACTGGGACACTTATTCAACTTGTGTTATGGTTTTTTTATCATGTTATTAAATATCATAAAATATGGTTCTTAATAACTGAGTCAATGAAACACCATATTGGACACCATATACCAAGTTATGAAATTAATGAACACTATCTACATCCTCTTTTTGTACCCCACCGATAATTTTTATAGAAATCATACTATAATTAGTGACATTTTTTCCACACAACATAAATTTAAGATTCTAGACCAACAACCACATATTTAACCATGTTTGTTACTTTTCATGTCACCACTGTGTAAAATCAATACATGTTAGGAATCATCACCAATAAAATTAAAATTTTGGCTTACCATTATTAGAATTATATATATCTTTATCCTTTTATTATTAATATTCATTTTGAATTTTTTTGATAAGAATTAATATTTTATGATCCTAATAAGACATATATTAATTGAAAATTGAAGAATTGTAATCTTATGAAAAAATAGTATGATGACTGTGTTAAATATTTAAAATTGTGTTAAATAAATCATGAATATGTCCCTTCTCAGATCATTCGTCTATGTTTAAAATATTTATATTCATGGAAAATAATTGAAAAAGAGTTGGAAGAACATTTTATTTTTCATCAAATAGATCAGGACAATAAATGTTTCACAAATAACTAGATGCATTATTTTTTCAAACATATTGGTATGATATTGTTGTTTAGGGATCATTTTATATAAATACTGGTGTAAATAATGATAGAGATATAATGGATGAAATGTTAATTGAAATTTAATACTACTTTAATGATTGTCTAAAGTTGTTTGAGAAGTTATAACAATTATAATGGACTATGCTATACCAGTTTTACAAAGAATAATAAATTTTCTGGTATATTAATGTTATATAATATGATATTTAGTAATGAATGGAGTGACATCAACATTAAAAAAAATACTTGACCTCCTGAATAATATGTTACAAGAATAAAATGATTTTTTTTTGAACATATGATTCTAAAAGAATGTTGTGCTCAATGATAATGATCTATGAAAAAAATACATGCGTGTCCCAATGATTGTATATTTATTAATAAGATCCACGAATAAAAAGATGAATTATGAATCAATTCCATATAATTTTGAATTATATTTATTCCAAGGTTTGGAAGAATCTATAGATACCACGACACAACTAAAAATTGACAAGGAATGCATATTCAATAATTGAACATTGGAAAAGAAGTCACCCAATAAACTCTCATCAATAGAATAATATTTATTATTAGTTCAAAACATTGATGCATGGCGATTTTTTTCTTTTAAATCAATTTAATATCTTTGATATCTTTCAATTGATGAAACATAGAGTTTAAAAAGAATGTATACTCTATTAAAATATTATTATTTAAATAAGACCATTATAACAATGTTTTTGTGTTAGTGAGAATGAATAATGATAAATAAATTATCCAAATTAAATGGGTTTCAAATGTATAAAATAAATTCAATGGTTATATGTTGATTAGAAATAAAATAAAAATAAATTGAAAATAAGGAAAAAAAATTTAAAATTCAATTTTTTGAAATGCAGGATTAGTCACTATTTTCACACATAATTTAATATTAATTGTAAAAAACCAAATTTTCTATATCTACAAGTCAAAATTATCTTTAAATTAATTTTTTATATTTTTTTAGTAGATAAATTTCTTGACGAAGAGTAAAAAATACTTATCTTTTAATGAAAAGGATTTATTTAAAATTATTTACAAGGTTTTTTTATATATTAAATTGGGGATAACTTAAATTTTTCATGATTATAATACAAATTATCTAATTTATTTCATTGGATGGAATTTTATATTTACTTCTCATATAGACAACTTTTAATTTTTTGAATGTTTTTCATTATAAAAAATGTATTGTCAGCATATAAATAGGTTTAATTTAAAATATAATTAATAGAATTTTATTAATTGAATTTGGGAAAATTGATTCCATACTATTAATCATAATAATTTATATTAAATAAAAATTTCATCTTAATTTTTTACCATTATGTGTAGTAAGACAATTAAAAATGTATCACAATGGTACGAGTAATAATGGGTTTATCATGGGATAAAATAAGTAAATAAGAGTTAAAAATTACCTAAAACATGTACAACACCAATTATATATATATTTATACCATATAATCTATAATTATCTATAATTATTAATTTTGAGGCATTACATATGATAACAATGTTAGAATAATTTTATGTTTTTAAAAATTTCACAGGTGTCTTATCCCCGACTTATAAAAAACCTCCAAATATCCTCCCATATACACAAATACAAAGACCTTTTTTGGATAATATCTAACCAAATGGTTTAATTATCATTTAAAAAACATATTTTAATACTTTTTTTGATCACAAATCAATCCTTGGATGTCTTTCGGTGAAAACATAATGAAATTCCCCTAATGAAGAGGCAACCTTTATAAAAAAGAACATTAATTTATTTTATCATATTGAACATAATGAAATTATTGATAAAAAATAATAACATAATTACACCAAAAAATCACATAAGATTTTATTTTAATAATTTAATTGAATAAACGATAACCATCTTAATTTTTTTCAAATTGAAATCAAAACCATCGATTTTTTGTATTGTGGACCACAGCCTCATGAACCGATGAATGTACTTTTACTTCAACATCCATCACATTTGGATATAAAAAATTATTTAATTTTTATATATAATATTTATGATTCAATGGTAATTTTGTAATCACCATAGCACATATAACATTAAAATATACTTTTAATTGACATATGATATCATTGCTTGTGTGTACGGAGGTCTACTACCTTGCGAGAGAATGTGATATATTATTTAATTATGATTTAACTGGATGGAAAAATGGTTAAATTTAATTAATATATGAAATACATATGATATTATACAAATTATCTAAAATTAGTATGCCTTATTCTCCAATACCCAGTAAACACATTGATGGAATGATATTGTCGCTCGTACGTACGTGTGACCTACCGTCTCCACAAAGGGATGCGACTCATTTTTCAAGAACAACATTAAATAATGGTTATAATATATATATATATAGAATATATATTATTCTTATAACTTTATTATATTTCTAGAAATGTTTTATTTATATATTTTTAAGAAGAACCATAACGTTCATGATAAAGTAGTCTTGATAACACACTAGAATTAACATGCGGATCAATGGAAATAATGAATATTATTAACAAAAAGGTTGTAAAATGTTTCAAAATGATATTAAATGTTATTATTATTTTTTATTATTATAAATTATTAATATTCTTAAAAACCATTATAGAGGAGGTTATAAAATTTTCAGCTAATTGGAATTTTGAGGTAATAGATTTCTTCTCAATTTTAATATTATGGAAGTATATTCTTTAATATGAGACTATTAACATATATGTGGTGAATATACTAATATTATTATGTATTTAATTTCAAAAACATTTATACATGGTGATTAATGATTTATTTCATATCTATTCCTTAAGGGTATACAATTTAATACTTTTTTAGGGGGTATATTTCATACAATATCACTTTCTTTTATAATTGTTTACATTCAATGGAAACAATCACATTATTGTAATCATTTATAAATAGAAATTAAATTTCTATTAAATATAAATATTATTTTATAATGGAAGTTTTTATTTCAAATTCTATATTCCATTTTTACATAAAATGATTACATTGAAAATTATTTGATTAATGATGGAAATATTGATAAATATATATGATTTACTAAACACAAATATTTTATGAAAAGGAATATTGATTCTTATATTAAATATAATAATAAACTTATGATTACTTATTTTTACATTAATTTATAGGTGTGACCTAGTTATATATATCCTCTCTATGGATTAACATGTCTTATGAGACAAAATCATTGGCTAAATTAGATGAGAGTTTACACATATTTTTAAATACTCATGTGAATGGTATTTAAAGAAGAGGTATCATATTTATTGATATCATGAAGTCTAATAATTAATCATTTACATCATTTTTAATTTAATTATTTAATTATACACGATATGTTTTCTATGATATTATCATTGGATTGATTTCATTATCGGTTTATTGATTAAATTTAATGGTTTTCTGGTTAGTTTCATTACAATATTTTTTCTTCCATATCTCATTCTCTTGATATTAATTAAATGGAATGTCTTATTAGTGATTTACTATGAAATATTGAATATTAATCATTTTATGATGATATATTTCATTATTTTTAAACCTTATAGTGGATTTGATCTCACCCATATTTCGTTTTGTTTCCCCATGATATGATGAATAAATCATTGAGTGAGTTTTCAAGGATATAGTTATATATATATATTATGTTTTATTTTTATATTCTAAATGTAAAATGGGTATAATGTATAGAAATGGTTATTATATATAATAAATTATTTTTCCCATTGGGATGTATTCACTTGTATCTAGTGCCTATTTAAACAAGTAGACACCGACTCTGGGTTACCAGTGTTTGGGTCATTATAGTTGTTATCAGATAAGGTATGGAAGAAATAACGGGAACTAGATTAATGTAATAGTTGATTTTGGAGTATAAAACTATGATATTAATTAATGATAATTATAAAATAATATCATAAATAAATTTAAGGCTGATATTATGTGTTTTTTCATGAACTAAATCACTATCTGGAAACTACACATTGACATGGTTTGAGAATTTATATACCGAGGGGAAATAACTTCAAGAAAGGTGGGATATTATTGACTCTAGAAATACCTAGTACATGAATATGTACATTACTTGGAACCTAGTTTAACACTCATAGGGGACAAACATTTGTTAATTCATACTTTATTTATAAACCAATAAAAATGATTTAGAAATAAATATATCCCCAATGAAATAATGTTTCTGATTCTATAATTATAAATGAATAAATTTTCAATTTAGTTTATATCTTCTAATATTTTTAGAATTATACATTATGATTGAGAATTTATAATTTTATCTTATAGTTCATTATATTCCATTATTTTGAAATGAAACCAGGTTGGAAGAAGGTATTAATACTCTTAAACAATGTTGTTATTTCCATTAATAGCAATCCAATACATATTGTATTGAAACTGGGAAGATCATTTCTATATTATGGAAGCATAAAAATGTTATAAAAATAACATTTCCTAGATATAGTTTCATGTTGTTCGATAGTGTGATTCTCTATTGCCAGATCACTTTTTATGGTAGAATACTGCATCATTTAGTTGTAATACTCACCCAATGATAGACAAGAAATGCATTATGTCCCTTTATAAGGTATTTCTATCATTAGGACGCTATAACATGAATAATATTTTACTTGCAGTGTATTATAATGAGGAAAATGTTAATCAATTGTCGAAATTTGAAAATAATGGTAAGGATGAAAAGTAAATAGAACAGGTATAATGGAATTGTATTAATGAATAACTATTTTAAATATATTTCCCTTATAAAAATGAACTAAAATGAAGATAAAGATACTAAACATATTGAAAAATTAAAAAGAATGTGTTTTTGAGTGTGAGGCTACCTTCACGAAGATATCTAGTTATCATAAAAACTATATATTAAACACATAGTGCAGTATTGACAATTTATTTAAAGGGGTTAATCCATGTTTCTTGAGAGAGACAGTCTCTCAATTTTTTCCATATGATTAAATAGGTTAGTGATCCATAAAAATGGAGAAGGAATTCTATAGATCCTACATGTTCAAGGGAAATCAAGAAATAAACAGACAATTGGGCACTAGTAGAAAGGAAATGCATCAAAGGTGAAGATAATAACGAAATTTTCATTTTTTTTGGGAATTGTGGAGAGAATAATCCTAGAAATATAATTATGTGATTATGAATTTGTTTTAATTTTGGAGATAATGTTCATTAAGATAATGAATGAAAAAATATTAAATAACATATGTAATTTTGTGTTTTATATTTAATGATATTGGTATCTACAAAAATGAATACCCCAATAATCAATAGAATTTACCACATAAAATTATGTGGGTAGAAGTCGAAGAATATGAAATAACTATATTTGAGGTGGAAGTACCTACTATTGTGGTGGAAAGTACTATAATCATATCTTTAAATTCATTCAATTTCATATTGGATTATAGAACTTCATAATATTTTTTATCTTTCTTGATTTTCATGAATATTTAATATTTATTAAGAACCTTAATATAGGAGTTTTCATTCGAAACTCTTAGAAAATGTCTCACAGCAATAATGATTTTTCAGGAAGTCCCCATTATGCACATAATGATGATTTATTTTTTGACCATATTACCATACCTATGATTGACATGAATATAATAAATGGAATATAATTGAATTCAAAATATTATGTTAAAAATATATTGCAATAATAATAAAATATTTTCATGATTAAGATATAGAATATCTTTTATTTAGTGAAGATACATCATCTTCTGATTCCTATCTATATCCACCCTTAATATCTTTAAAGAATTATATTTTTGGGGATGAATAGTATACATAATCTTTTGATGGATAAGGTAAAATTCAAAATGAGGATATGACAATTTTATAGAAAAACATTGATGTATATAATGATTAATTACATGGTCACCCACTGAGGTGTGATGTTGAGTTTTCCATTGATTTTCTTCCAATAACCCGAAGTCCTTCAAATATCGTTATTATTTAGAAATTACCCATTTAAATAATGAAAGTTAAACCCATAGTTTTCTATTGATTTAATCCCTGATGAATGACCAATATCAAAGGCACTTTATAGAATGGAAACTAATGAATTTTTGTAGTTGAAGAGAATAATATAAGAGTTGTGTTATAAAGTATTTATTCACCATAGAATTTCACTATGGGAAGCCCCTATAATCTTTCTAAACAAGGAAGAAGTATCCATGAGGTTTTTTGTTGATTATAGGGAAATAAATGATATTAAGGTAAAAACTATATTCTCTACCTTATATTTATTATTTATTTGATCCAATTTATTTGTATATATATATTACACATATTGAACATTATTTATGGTATTATTAATTGCTATTAAAAAAATTAAGACATTAAAAATATTATATCTTGGTTGAGGTTTGTAAATTCAGTGTTTATAGTAATGACATTTTGATTTACAATATAACTCTATATTATTATGCATATAATGGATAGAGTGTTAAATTAATATCATGAAGATTTTTTATTATATTAATTGATGTTATCCAAGAGAATTAAAAATTCCATAAGGACATTGAGAAATAGTTTTAGATCATTCTTGTTGGCCTTAAATGAAATGTTTTAAATGGAAAATTTAATTTGTGTGATTTATGGTTTCTTGGAGTTTCATGTCATGGAAATATTATCTAAAAGGATGGAATATCATTTAATCCTTTAAAGAAAAAGGAATCCATTGAATGTCCTAAAATAATGAATATGACTAAGGTATGTGGATTCATTGGTTTGAAAGGTTACTATTGGTTATTTGTTCAAAATATTTCCAAATAAGCTAACACATTAATCGACCTTTTCACATAATGGGGGAAAGTTTATCTAAAAAAGGAATGCAAAGAATTTTTTGATGAACTAAATAGATGGTTGTTCAATTCTCTAATTTAGACTCTACCAAAAAGAAATAATGGGTTTTTGATATATAACGATACATCCAATAAGAGACATTATTTATTAATTATGAAAAATGATAATGTTATTTCATATGCATCACAGAATTTGAAGAATCGTGAATAAAAGTTTCAAAAAAATGATCTTTAGTTGGAATCTATAATATTTCCATTGATGATGTGGAGAGATTATATTTGTGGTGAAATATGTAAGATATACATAGTCTATAAAAGCTAAAAATAAAAATTTCATATAATAGATTTATATATGGAAAATGTGATGTATCGAGCTACTCATGTGTTATGATTTCTCGATACACTACTGGCCAGGGATAGAAAATAAGATAAAAAATTATCTATGTAGAAAAAATCATAGTGCTATGACCCAAAATAGGATTGAGAGTGATCCTATGTTCATTGATTGAGTAATAAAGATTATGTAAATTTAATTGGAATAAGATACATCAATCTCTTTTAAATGTTTTTTTCATGACCCGTCCACCGGGGCCCATGCAGTGACTACCCCGATCCATCCTTCCATAGGCCAGGGCCTGGGTACTAGAACCGAAAGTCATATTCCCTAAATCCTAGATGAAATTGCCTTTATAACCAGCGAACACACTCAACCGGGCACATGAAACTACGAACACAAGTCAACAATATAGAAAAAAGAGTGCTGAAAGTAAAAACATGCTGAAATACCAGCCCAACAGTAAAGGTACAAGTACAACTAAAATACAATACAACTGAAGAAAAAGAAAGGAATCTATTGGTTCATCCCCTATGGTTCCTACCTATAGGGTAAGAACATGTCACCATCTCAGCACTCTACGTCCGCCCGTCTCCTCTACGTACCGACACACCATATGGTCCACCATTGGGCCATGTCTTGTCCTGGTACCCTCAGCATCGATCAGCGATGTTCGTCGTCTGCATCAAAAACAACAAGGTGTGGGTATAGCCCGTGAAGGGGTGAGTATAACGATACTCAGTAGGGACCCCCAGACACGCATGGTCAGACAAAATCTACAAAGGACAAACCAAAAAGCATTAAGTCCACTGACAACCCTACTTAGGTATATACCCTTACATATACCTATTTTATCATGTATACCCATCATAATAGAGAGGAAACATCAGGTCCATCCCAAACTACCAAAGCTCAACTATTCGACAAAATAAGGAATACCATGATGGTAGGTACCACATAGGCACGCCACACAAAATAATATCACCAAGGTATTACTGTGAAGGAAAGTAACACACTAGAACAAAGTTAGCTCACACTAGGTATAACATAGGTACAGTAGTAGAGAAGATTAGATGTAACTACTAATTAATCTTACTCTATTAAGAAGTAGATCCATGAGGATCCTAAAACATCATTAGACCCACATAGGATCGTAGTACATCAGCAAACCCACACAAGATCCAAGTACCTCATCAGTACATCATCATACCCACACAATATCATAGTACAATTACATCATCAGACCCACACAGGATCCTAGTACACCGTCAGTATGTCATCAAACCCACACAAAATCCTAGTTCGTCATCATTACATCATTAGACCCACACAAGATCCTAGTATAACCACATTGTCAGACCCACAAAAGATCATAGTACACTATTAGTACGTCATCAGACTCACACAAGTTCCTAGTACATCGTCAGTATGTCTTCATACCCACACATGATCCTAGTAAATATTCATTACAACGTCAGACCCACACATGATCCTAGTACATCTTTAGTTCATCATCAGCCCCACAAATTATCCTAGTACATCATCATAGCCTACTTCAGGGTTCCCGCACTATCCTCACTTATCTCTGGGAGGGTCTTCTCCTCAAGCCACTGATCTATAATCCATCTTCCACAAAGTCTCATGAAGATGTATCTCAAATGACATACATTTCATAGGTGTCTAAACTCAACAAATGATGCATCAGATGGACACCCATTCTTTAAGTTATTAGAATTTTAGTCCCAAGGGCCAGGTTGGATTCATGCTCGATCCAACCCAACAATACCCCGACATTATCCAAATCTACAGAGAGGTATACCAAAAGGACAATATCTCTCTTGAAGAATTCTGATGCTATAGACATTTAATCAAACAGACATCTAGTGCCAATTTTATGGTGAAAAGAGCATTTGGATCAAAACTAGTTCAGGCCCTTTCCAACCCGGTAGTACCACTGTGGCTCGAACCATCTTGGGCTGATCCGTCCAATGCTAGGCATCCCAGTTTGGAATAAGGGTGGTCGTGGGGTGTCACGGGGGCCGTGGTGCGGCGCGAGTGTTGCATCAAGGGGGTTGTTGGGTAGTGTTAGGGTCGGGAGGTTGTTCAAGGTTACGGGGTAGCACGGGGTGGCCGTGGTGCGGAGGTTATCCACGGCTAATCAGTTGACCATCCTTCCTCTCTACGCAGTGCATTCACGTACCGTGTCTTCGGCGGAGGCCGGTTCGGCCGGCCATCTATCCTTCATATTTGCAGCAATAAGACATAGTTCACTTCCATCGGGTGGTGTGGTAACACTGTCCCCTCCATCTCAAAGAACACAAGAAATAATCACTAGAAAATGCGAAGAGTTCAGACCATTTTTTCTAGCCTGCACTCTCCACCTTAGAGTGATAGCATGTGGTTCACAAATTTTTAATCCAGAACATGTACGGAAGATATTTAAAACATCAAACCCCACATCCTCCATCAATCAATATTCCCAAACCCGCAAAATAAAACATCAGCGGATCAAATTGTTAGAGAGAGTTGATCCACATTCGTTGTTTAGATGGGGAAAACATGGGAAATATTAATCACATAGAATTAAATAGTTACCTTGATTGCTCGTTGATGTTGTAAGGGGTGATGTCGGTGATGTCGGCATTTCCCCGATCATCGGATCCTTGTCATTGAAGACGTCCTACATTGGTTTCCTCCATAGTGTGCTTCTGATCCAGCTCGGAGTCAGTTTCCTCGTTCTTTGATCTCCGATGGTCATTCTTCTTTGAGATATGTTCTTTGTTGGGGAGGGTAAAAGTTTATCTATGTTCTTTTCCAACACTTCTCCCAATAAAATAATATTCAATTTAAATTAAAAATAGGTTTTATTAATTTAATTTGATTTGGCACCATTAAACAAGAGGTGTAGGCATAATCAATGTGAAAGAAGTTTAAGAGATATCTCCACATTAAAGAGGGAGTTTAGGAGTTTCTCCCATTATGAGGGTTTGGGTGTTCCCCACCTTCAAGATTTTAAAATGGGGGGTTACGTTCTGGTGGACCCCACCACCATAACAAACATGTGGAGGTTTCAAAAAATAAAAAAGTTATTCATTTTTATTTTATTTTATTCATTCACGAAAAACATAAAAACTAACATTCACCCTCAACCAACTGTCATCAAGATAAAAGTATCCTTAAACGAATTTCATTGCTAAGAGTTCTATGGTGTCCTCAGATAACAATTCCAAGAACCAGTTCCAAAGTTACATAATCTCGCTCGGACATTTACTGAACGTACCTGATAAAAAGTTCAGAAATTCATTCAGGGAACTCCAGGCCTCAGTATCACGCACCATAAATTTTCACGGACTTCTATAATTACCATATAATTAAAAACAATTAACATAGAACTTCCAGGTCTTTACCTCCTCCCCACCTCAGGGCGTTGCATCTCTAAAATCCACAACCCAAAACTAGGAAAACAAGTGGGGGTAATGAGCACGTTTCTGAGCCTCCCGCTCCCATGTTCTCTCCTAGAGGTTCTCATGCTGCCAGTGAACATGCACCAGAGGTATTTACATCCCACAAAGCACTCGCTCTTTTCAATTATCAATCACTAATGGAACCTTTGTAAAACTCACCACACTGTCGACGTCCAGCTCACCATGGTTGATGATGTGAGAAGGGTCATGCACGTATCTCCTTAGCTGGGATATGTAGAAGATGTCGTGGACCCAGTGCAACTAAGGTGGAAGATCTAAGCAGTAATACACATGTCCAACTCTAATAAGGACCTAGAAGGGTCCAATGAACCACAAAGATTTTTTATGGCTCGACCAACTCTCCGAAAACCTCATCGGGGTGAGACCTGTAGAAAGACGTGGTCGCCATCATCGAACTCTAGAGGTCTCTGTCTCCTATTGGCATAATACTTCTTCATTCTATGTGCTATCTTCATCTTCTCATGGATGATCTACACTTTCTCTATAGATGCTTGTACCATCTCTGGTCCCATGAGTGCTGACTCCCCGGGGTCAGTCTAGCACAAAGCTGATCTGCAATGTCATACGTACAACACCTCAAAAGATGAGATCCCAATGGTGGAGTGATAACTATTGTTGTATGAAAGCTCCACTAAAGTAAACTGATCCTCCAAAATGTGAACTATGTAAAGGATGGAAGCACGTATCATTTACTCAAGGGACTGAAATGTCCGCTCAGGCTGGCCATCCATCTGAGGATGGAAGGCGGTTCTCAAACAAATCTTTGTCCCAAAATCCTCCAGCAACCCCTTCCATAACTAGGAAGTGAAACATGTATCATGAATGGAGACAATCATCGAGGTTAATCCATTTACCTGTACAATATCTTGCACATAGAGGCGTCCCAATCTCTCTACTGAACCCTGCACTATGATCGGTATGAAGTGGTCTGACATCAGGAGTCGGTCCAAAATCACCCAGATAAAATCATGAACCATGGATATAATTGGATTTCCAATCACAAAGTCCATGGATATCCCATCCCACATCCACTCTGGGACTTCTAAAGGCTGATCCAAGCCTGTTGGTACCTGATTCTCCACCTTCACATGCTAATAAGTGAGGCACTGAGAGACAAACTCTATTACTGCTTTCTTCATTCCTAGCCACCAGTGTTGTTATCGAAGATCTTGGTACCTATTTTCCACTCTTAGATGTAATGCTAGAGGGGATGTGTGGAACTCACTCAACACTTCCTCCTACAGTGTCCCTGGTAACAAGGTACGTCCTCTAAAAAGGACGATGTGCTGCCAACATTCATGAAATCATTCAGGTGCAGGTCCTGTGGATATCTGAGCACGTCGTGCCTCGTAGTCAGTGTCCCCGTTTTTTTCCTCCCTGACTCACTCAAGAAGTGGGGGAGTGACTGTAAGAGACTGAAAAAAAATCCTCCATCCTGGTCCACAAAGGATGTCAATATGGATCCAGCTTCTCTGTCGCCTCACCTATCATCTGTATAACAAATTTCTTGGTAGTGAATCTTCTATAATGTTCCACTTCCTAGGAGTATAGAATATATCGATGTCATAATTCTCGGGGAACTCAAGCCAACATCGTTGTCTCAGGTTCAAGTCATTCTCAGATAAGATATACATGAGGCTCACATAATCCAGTAGACTGTAAAATGATCACCTATAATGTAATCTCACGACATATTCAAGTTGAAGACCACTAATCCAAACACTAGGTGATGGGTTGTATAGTTCTGTTCATAATGTCTCAACTGCAGAGACCCATAAGCGATCACTATTCACTCCAACATCAGGACCCATTTGTGTCCGGTCCCGGATGCATCTCATTATACCAGGTACCCAATTCCCTCCTTCAGTAGCCTCAAGATGGGGGCACAATTCAGCCTCTGCCTCATATCCTAAAAACTCCGCTGGAATCTCTCCAACCACATGAAGGGTTTCCCCTTCTTTCTCAATGCTGATAGTGGTGCTACAACTTTGGAGAAATTTATCACAAATCTCTAGTAGTATTCATCCAAATCCAGGAAACTCGGTACCCCCCTCACAGTCTTGGGTGGCTCCCAAGAATGTACCACCTCAATCATTACTATATCCACTGCAACTCCAGCATTTGAAATTACTTGTCCCTGAAAGTGAACCTCTCGGATCCAGAACTGAAATTTTGAGAGCATATGATAATGCTGATTCTCTCGGAGTGTGTCCAGTACTACCTGAAAATGATAGAAATTCTCCTACTCAGTAGTCTAGTAGATCATAATGTCATCGATAAAGACTACTACAAAGAGATCATGGTCTGGCTGAAAGATCATGTTCATGAGTCCCATAAACACTTCTGGAGCATTGGTTTCACCGAATTGCATAACCATGAATTCATAATGTCCATACCGACATCTAAAATCAGTCTTCTAAACATACTCATCTAATACTCTGAGCTAGTGATAGCCAGATTTGAGGTCTATCTTTGAAAACCATCATGCTCCTTTCAGCTGATCAATGCGGTCGTCAATCCCCGAGAGTGGGTTCATGTTCTTCATTGTCAACAGATTCAGGTGTCGATAGTCAAAAAAAAGCCTCAACCTTCAATCTTTATTCTTGGTGAACAAAATCGGGGCTTCACATGTAGAAAAACTGGGCCGAATGAATCCCTTCTCTTACAAGTCCAATATTTGTACCCGTGGCACACCAAGCTCCATAGGAGATATCCGATACTCTATTGTAGATATCGGTGTCGTCCCTGGGTAAAAGTCAATGTAAAAGACCATTTCTCAGTGAGGAGGTATCTCCAAAACATCATCAGTGAAGACATCCGCATATTGGTCCACCACTAAAGGATAACATAGACTCTCCACATCAACCTCTCCGAGGGAATGTCTATCCATCTAATGAGTGATAGGATTCACTCTCCTCCGGATAAGTCCATCATGTGGTTCCAAGGATACCTTCTTGCCGGTGAAGGTAAATCTGGTCCCATATGTGTCGACACACCGCACTATGTGCTTGATATAGTCAATATATGAATGTTATACAGTTAACCAGTCTACACCCAAGAAGACGTCTTAAGGCCTCAACACCGCTACTAGGATATCCCAGTCGAATATCTTGCATCCTAGATTAATATCACACTACCAGCACTAGTGTTTAATCATCGAATTCACTCCCATAAGAATCTCTATCCATAAGGATCGGTCCAACGACTTAGGTGGAATCTCCATGATATGAATGTGTGAAGTGGAAATAAAATAAGGACTGGCACCTCTGTCTATAATTACTGCAGCTAAGGTGGGGTAGACACAGATCATAACCTGTATCATCTCCAGAGCATCGTGATCGTAAGTCTCAGCTCCCAGAAGAATAGATCGCCATTTTCCTACTACTCTCTGTAGTATGGGTGGAAAACTAGGTGGTGGTGGTGATGACATCTCAAATCGACGCCCACAGCCATTTTCACAACCATGTATTCTTCCACGCCTGCTTGCTCCCTATGGACCTCCTCGGTCGAATCATTATCTCTACCTTGGCGGTCCCGTGACCGTTTGCTGATCATCCATACGATGAGTTGGGTAGTCACGAGACTTGTGACCCAGCCCACCACATGTGAAACACTGCTTGTTCCCCACATGACTGGATCTGTCTCTTATACCTCGGACAACCGATCCTGAGTTATGCGGTCGTCCACCTTTAGGTCTGGTCTTCTTGGAGCTCTATCACATCTGTCTGCTGCCTGCTGTAGAAGACTCTGCTATGTGTTGTCTGGTGGTGGGTCTCACTACTGGTGACTACTCAGCAAGAAAACTCTCCACTAATAGGGCTCGCTCTAGCACCCCCTCCTACATCATAATGCTATGAGAAATCATTGAAGACCTGATCTCCTGTCCGAGTCCCTACTCGATGGCATGTTCCCTGATGAATGGGTCTAGCACCATATCATTGGAGTAGTGTGAGAGGTTAGTGAACCTCAATGAGTATTGAGCCACAGTCATGATGCTATTATGCAGATGAAGAAGCTCTTATATGCGCACAATGGGAAGAGTCGATGTGACCAAATCTTCCTGAAATAGGCTCTCAAAGTTTTTCCTAAAAAGAATCACCTCGTCATGAAATTGGAGCATCAATATCCACCAACTGCCTACTGTTGCCTGTAGTAGACTGGTGGGAAGGATTATCATGAGATCTCATGGTGTCCCTACCAGTTGGAAGACTCTCACTATGGCCTCCAGTAAATCCTCACCCGCCTATGGGTCTATATCTCCCCTGAACCTGGGTGGCCTCTAGCACTCAAAATCGTGCAACGTTCTCAAGCGGTGTGAACCCTCTGCTGTTGGGGCTGGTGGAATCGGTGTCCCAATAGGTAATGGTACCACTGGTGCCTCCGCAGATGCCTATACTAGAAGAGGGCCATGCACCGAGGCCTCCTCACTAGGTGGGCTATCAGCGCACACTATATCCAGAAACCTAGCTGGCTATCTACGTGGAGGAATCCTGAAAAGAAACAGGTGTTCCATGATCAATATGTTCTACCTGGTAAGCTGACTCAAAGAGATCGCAACGAAAACTTTTCAAAACACACACTCAATCAGTGCATTTGTTCACTGAGTCTGAAATCAGAGGTCAGGGTCCCGGTGTATAGATACGTCAGCCGCCGCACTAACACATGATTCACTAAACTGATAAAAACACTCAATTTAGTTAACGCTATTGTCGTTAAAATGACCAGATTCATTTGTTCTACGGTATAACCGACTCCCCTGATACCAATTTGTCCTGACCCGTCCACTGGGGCCCGTACCACGACAACCTCAAGCTCACGTTTTATTGGCCATGGGCTGGAGACTAGAACAAAAAGGAATATTCCCTAAAACCGAAAGGTAATGCCATTATAACCTGTAAACACACACAACCATGCACACAAAAAGATATGAAAAAAAGTTAACTTAACAGAAAAAATAGTGTTTAATGTAAAAAGAGGCCAGAATACAAGCCCAATAGTAAAGGTACAATTACAACTAAAAAACAATACAACTGAAGAAAAAGGAAAGAAGCTACTAGGTCATCCTCTGTGGTTTCTACCTGATGGATAGGTACAAATTTCATCCTCAGCACTCCATGTCTGCCAGTCTCCCATGTGTACTGACATGCTGTATGGTCCACTTCCGGTCCCAGTCTAATCCTGGTACCCTCAACCTCGACCAGTGTTGTCTGTTGTCTCCACCAAATGCAACAAGGTGCAGGCATAGGTGTGTAGGGGTGAGTATAATGATACATAGTATGTATCCCGAGACCCTCAATGTCTCACAGAATCCACAAAGGATGAACCACAAAACATGTAGACAACTAACAACCCATCTTAGATATATTCCCATACATATACCTAAGTTATCATGTATACCCATCTCAATCAAGAGGAAACACATGGTCCAACCCAAAGTCTCAAAGCTCAACTGTTCCACAAAGGATTTACTACCACAAATGTAAGTACCACACATGTACGCCACAAAAAATATCATCCCCAAGGTATTAACATGAAGGAATGTACCACACAGGTACGATCTCAGCTCACACCAGGTATAACTTTGGTACAATAGTAGAGATTATTAGATGTAACTAATAATCTGTGTTACTCTGTTAGGAGGCAGACCGACGAAGGATCCTAAATCATCATCAGACCCACAGAGGATCATAGTACATAGTCATACCCACACAGGATCCTAGTACCTCGTGAGTATGTCATTAGACCCACACACGATCCTAGTACAAGTACATCGCCAGACCCACACATGTTCCTTACACAATGTCAGTACGTCTTCATTCCCACAAAGGATCCTATTACATCGTCAGTACGTCATCAGAACCAGACAAGATCCTAGTACAATTACATCGTCAGACCCATACAGGATTATAGTACCATCAGAATGTTGTCAGACCCACACAAATCCTAGTACATCATTAGTAAATCGTCATACCCGCACAGGATCCTAGTACATCGTCAGTATATCATCATAACCACACAATATCCTCGTACATTGTCAGTACGTCATCAGATCCACACAAGATCCTAGTACATCAGCACAGCCTTTTATAGGGATCCCGCACTAAGCTCGGTTATCTCCGGGAGGTTCTTCTCCTAAAGCCATTGGTCGATACTCCAACTACCAAAAACACTCACGAAGAACTATCTCGAAGGGCCACCTTCTCACAGGGGTATTAATGAAAAGGACCGTGCATCAAATGGACACCCGGTCTATATTTTATTACCCTTTTAGTCCTAAGGGCTAGGTTGGATTTGTGTTCGATCCAACCCGAATGTACCCCAAAATTATTCAAATATCATGTGGGGTATAGAAAATAGAAAATAACTCACTCCAAGGATTCTCGTGCTACAGACGGTTTGTCAGATGGACTTCTGATTCCAATGTTATGGAAAAAGATTATTTAGACTGAAACGGGTTAGGGTCCAATCCGACCTAGCCCGACCCAGTTCGGGTCGACCCAGACCGACCCACAGGGTCCCTCTCAGCTCGTTGGGTCTGGCCCGACATGCGCTCGATTGCCCAGCCTGGCGGCGTGGCAGCCGCAGTGCAGGGTGGCGGGACGACCGGTGTGTGGCGGTCAGCCGTGGGGCGAAACAAGGGACGTGAGACGGCGAGAGGGCCATAAGGCCATAGGGCGCGTGAGGGATGTGGTGCGGAGGTCTACCTCGGGGTGGCGCGAGGGTCGTGTGGAAGCATGGGACTGTGGGGAAGCGCGAGGTTGTGGTGCGGCATGGGGCGGTTGCAGGGCGGTGGTCCACTGCAGCTGGTCTGTTGGCCCGCCTTCCTCTCCGAGCAGTGCAGTCGTGATCTGTGCCTTCACCGGTGGTTGGTTCGTCCGTAAGTCCATCCTTCACCACTGCGGCAACAAGCCATGATTCTCTTTGGTTATGCGGTGCGGTCATGCCATCACCTTCTTCGCAAAGAACTTAACAAATAATCACTAGAAAATGCGGAGAGGTCATGCCATGTTTGTTTGGAATGCACTCTCTGTGTTAGTGCGGTAGAATGTGGTTCACAAATTTTTAATCATGAATGTGTATGGAAGTTATTTAAAACATAAAACCCCACAACCATCATGAATCACTATTACCAAACCTTGAAAAGAAAACATCTGTGGGTCAACTAGTTAGAGTGATTTGATATGCATTCATTGTTTAGAAGGGAAAAACATGGGAAATATTAATCACATCGAATTAAACCCCTACCGTGATTGCTCAATGACATTGGAAGGGGTGAAGTCAGTGACATCGTCGTTTCCCCAATCGTCCGTTCGTTGCCAACGAAGACGTCCTATGTCAGTTTCCTCTGAAAGGTTCTTCTGATCCAGCTAGGGGTCGGTTTCCTCGTTCTTCGATCCCTAGTGGTAGTTCTTCGTTGGGAGTTGTTCTTTGTTGGAGAAGCTAATAGTCTCTCCATGTGCTTTTCCAACACATCTCCCAACAAATTAATAGCTAATATAAATAAAATTAGGTATTATTAATTTAATTTGAATTTTCACCCTTAATCAAGAGGTGTTGGCCTCATAAATGTGGAGGAATTTCGGGAGACATCTCCACATTAAAGAGGGATTTTAAGAGTTTCTCCCATTATGAAGGTTCGGGTGGTCCCCACTATTAGGAATTATAATGGGGGGGGGGGGGGGTTTAGACTCGGCTGGTCCCCACCACCATAACACACACGTGAGAGGTTTCAACAAATAAAAATGTTAAACATTTTATTTTATTTTATTCTTTCACGAAATACACAAAAACTGACTTTCACCCTCGACCAAATTCCATGGAGGTGAAAGTCACCTTAAGTGAATACTGGCGCTGCGTGTTCAATAGTGTATTCAGATATCAATTCTGAGCACCGGTTCAAATGTTACAAAAACTCACACGCACGTTTACTAAACGTATTTGAAAAGAAGTTCATAAATTAATTCTCGGCACTCCGCCCTCGAAATCATGCACCGTAAATTTTTGTGGACTCATCAAATTTCCATATAATTAAAAAAATTACATCTAATTTTCAGGTCTTTACAGTTTTTAAAACCATATTTATTGAAATAGATAAGATTATAGTAATTTGTTAAAGTGAATTTTAAGAGGAATGTTTTGTTTTGAATAATGGGAAATTAGAAGTCCTTTTTTTGTGAAGATGATTCTTCAAAATTTGGAAAAAGATTATGTGTTCAATATATATGTGAATTAAAAATTTAATTTTTGGATGATTACAATTTACGAAATTTCATTAAATACCTTCGGTTATCAAATATGTATAACGATTTGAGGAACCCTTTCAGGGGAATAACATGATATAGGAAATTGCTGATTTAGTGTCCATATGTTTGATATTTTTAACTTGTGGAAGCTGTGATATTTATTGCAATGGTTTTCTTGAAACCAAGAGCTATTAATGTGTGTAAATGGGATGAAAATTTTATATACTTTGTCACAATAATAACAAAGACTCAATTGAAGAATGATGCAATATGAGTTATCATTTATCGCTTGAAAAATTAGCACATTTCCTCAATATAAGAGAATATTTACCCCATGATTTCCCTATAAGTATTTATATTATTGAAATTGTAAGTAATAATAGTTCCCCCATTTCAAACATATATAATCAAAATCCATGTTTTACAAAATGATTATTGAATCTTCATCAGAAGTCCATTGATACTGATCTTCATTATAGATTTTTATATCATATCTAGAATGACTGATAGTCTAAAATGACTATTCAAATAATGAAACAAATGTTAAGCTTATGATCAAATAATATTCAAGGTATGTGATATCATTGTTTTCCTTTGGTGTATTTTCCATATAAAAATTGTCTCCTTTCAATTATTCATATTGTGATGTATGAAGATTTATATTGGAATATATGTTACACTCTATCTTTATTTGGATGATGTTTTTCAAATGAAAACATATATGGTTAGAACATGTTCAAGTAATAACAAAAATTTTAATTACTATTCAGGATCATACTAAAGTATCTCAAAGCTGGGAAGACAATTATTTGGGAAATTAGAGTAGGAATTTGTAATTTAATATGGGAGATATTGTTATCTTGAATGTATATTCATGGAAGGGTGTCTCAAGATTTAGTAATAAAGGATACCAATGCCCTATGTATATCACGAAATTCAAAATCTTGGAAATAACTGGAGTGTGGATTATCACTTGAAAATTCTCCCAAGCCTCATTAATGAACATTACATGTTTTATGTATGATTATTAATGAAGTGCATGAGAAACCCAATAGATGTTCCCACATATGATGAGAATGAATATGAACATGATCTATCTTACTATTATGAGAACATGGAAATTCTTAACACTAGATAAGACTTATTGAGGAATCATATAACACCATTAGAAAATTATCATTAGAGACAACAAAAAAATAGGGGGAGAAACATGGTAACCAAAAGATGTTATATATGAGAACTGCTATCATATGATTATATGGTAATATCCATGAAATTTCCAGGGTAAAATTGCTCATAGGATGTAAGAATATAAAACCACGATTGTTAAAAATTTATTCACTATAAATAAATATAATCTCTTTGATACCCTGTGATGCATGTTATGCAAGGTTAAAAAAAATTTATACACTAATAAAATATTATTATTTAAACATGACCATTTTAGCCTTGACGTTATGACTTAGGGTATGTATAAAAATAAAAAAATTATAAAAATTATATAATTTTCACATGTATAAAATTATTTTTTTACTTATTGATTAGAAAAAAAATTATGTGGTAGAAAAAAGAAAGGTTTTAAGAAAAAAAATATCTTTAAAAAGTTGATACAGTCGTGCTTTCCATACATAATTTTAAAAAAAAAATTAAAACAATTAAAAATTTTATTTCAAAAAAATAAATTCATTTTTTAAATCTAAAATCAAAATTATCATTTTGTTATTTTTTGGAACCTTTTAAAAAAGAATATATTTTAATGAAATTCCAAAATGCTGAATATTTATTGAAATTTAATTTCCGTTTAAATATTTTACAAGGTAAATTAACATTTTAAATTAGTAATCAAATAAAATTAGTAGATATATATATAAATTTAACTATATCATGTCATTTTAATGAATTTAAAATATAAATGTGATATAAAGTACTTTTTAATCTTTTGAATGTTCTTCTGTGGAAAATAAATTTTTTTCAACACATCTGTGTATTTCATTTTATATTTAATTATACCACTTATGTGAATTGAAATTATAAAAAATGATTGAAAATTATTTATTATAAAAAATTATTATCTACCATGTTCCAATTTAATCCTTACTATTATGAATAGTAAATGCAATCAAAATTAATCACCACGAATAAGGGTAAAATTTTTTTTACCATGGGTTAAACTAAAATTATAAGGGTTTCAAATTACATAAAACATGTTTTAATTATATTTTATTGCGACAATTTATTCTATTATATATTAGGTTACATAATGATCCAATTTTTAGGTTTTTTTGATTTAAAAAACATGGGTTTCACTTTATATTTTGAAAAATGTTCTAGTGTGTCCCCTCCCTGAAAAATAAAAGGCCTCCCCTCTCCTCACGTATTCATACATCACATTTGTTCAGGTATTTAATACTAAAACCTATATTTTATTCCAATAAAATCATTCTGTTTGACATGGTTTCTTCATAAATCCATCATACGATGCCTTTTAGTTCATGCCTTATGATTTTCCCTAAGAAGAGGTAATGTTATTAAAGAGTCATTTTCATTTTTTTGTTCTTCATCCACATTCTTCAAGTATTATAAAATCATGAAAATATAATTACATTTTTCAAAAATATACAGATATTTTATTATTTTAATTTTATAACCACTATTCATATCAATTTCTATCTAATGGAAAAAATTCATTGATCTTGTGTACGACAGTCTACCGCCTCGTGAACCGATGCAACTCGTTTTTCATAAACCCTTCACATGGTTTGATATAATGAGGTGATTAATTTTCATATAAAATATTAATGAAATTATTATACTTATTTCATTATAATATCACATATAATATATAATTTAAATTCTATTTTAAATATGATAATGTTGCTCATGTGTACACATGACCATCGCCTCCCAAAGGAATGTGATTTTCTTCACCTCTGATTTACAAGGAAGGTTATAAGTAAAACATCAATGAATATATTTTATATATATTACATGTTATAAGATGTTTAAAATTAATATATCACACACAAAATAACCTTTCTCTTATTAATGGAAAGATATCCCATCTCGTGCAAAGGTACAACCCAAACTCTCCACGAAGTGATGTGACTCATTTTCTAAGAAATAAATTAAATAATTTTTCTAATAATTTATTTAATCTCTAAAAAAAATATTTATAACATTTGTATCATTATTTATATGAATTATTTATATCATATGTATAGGAACCAAAACATTTAGGACAAAATATGCATGAGAAAACTAAGAAATTAACACTAGAAACAATGAAAATAATGAAGTTTGTTAAAAACAGTTGGTAACATATTTAATAATATCATATAGGATGTTATAAATTTGATTATAGTTCTAGTATAAATTAATAATATAAATTAACCCGTTATAAAGTATTTTAAATTATGTTCGACTATTGGAGGATGTGAGGTAATTAATTTTATTTCAATTTAAGTATTATTGAGACATATTTTAGAATATGCATATATTTAATTTTATGAGTTTATATATTTAAAAATTGATTTATTAAATATTAATACAATTTATTCATGATTATTAAAAAAATTCAAGTTAATTTACCAAGGGGATATATTTTAATTATTTAAAAAATGGTAAAAATTATTCTATAAGTTAATTTTTTTGACATTTTACTTTATCATGGAACAATCACTTTATTTTGATCATTTTCATTATAAATTACATTCCTATTAAATATAAATATTATTATGTGATTGATATTATAATTTCTAAAATTTTATACCATTTATGCATATGGTGGTTACATTGATATTTATTTGATTTAAATTGAAAATATTGATAAATATATATAATTTAATTAATATTGATATTTAAAAATAAGGAATATCGATTCATGAATTTAATTAATTATTCAATATTTCAATATAAATTTGAATATTTAGTTATTGGGGGGAAATGAAACTATAAATACCCTAAATTCATTGACAAGTCTCATGAGAAAATCAGTTAGGGAAACCAAATGGGATTATACAAATTGTTTTTAACTGTCATGTAAAATATATTGATAGCAGTGCTATCAAAATTCCTGATATCTGGACATTTAATAATTAATAATTTCATTCATTGATAATTTCATTATTATTATTACCCATGATAGTTTTGAATGGTCATTATCATTGAGTTTATTTTTTCACATTTTATTGATTAAATGACTTGGGTGTTTAGTTAGTTACATGTTATTATTGATCATTCCATAGCTTATGATCATGTAACTGATTATATGTCATGTGTTTTGAGTTATTTATCATTCCTTATTGAATATTTTTATTTACAGGAGATATCTGTAGCTACATTTAACCATTTTTATTCATTTTAGCCCATTCTTAATTTTTATTCTCTCAGGTATGACGATGAAATCATTAAATGAGTTCTGAAGGATCTAGGTCAATAATTTTTAGGTATTATGTATTATTTTTCTATTCCCTATGAAAAATTGGTATCATGTATTTATCTGGTTCTTCTAGAATACTATACTATTCAATCCTATGGGATGTTATCCCTTTTATCAACTTCTAATATAATATTTTATATGTTGAATCTGAGTTTCTTGAGTCTAGGCCATTACAAAGAATATTTTTATTTGGAAATGAATTTAGAAACCACTATGATACAGTATCTATAGATAGAATAAATCAATTTGGTTTACAAATTATTACTCACATTACATGGAATGTTATATTGTTAAATTTTAACATTACATTGAAGTTATGAATGAAGTAAAATTACATTATATTGTCATTGATTATCTCTACACCAGAAAAATGAGGTAATTATATAGATGTGTATTCATCTCCATTGATTGATCATTTGGAATTTATGTGGGAAAAGTTGTTATAATGTGTGACTATCGTATATGTGAAAATTCATTATGAGATGCATATTATACGATATGGTAAATGAATTTAATATCTATATAAAATTTTAAATCTATAGAATTAAAGTAATAATGGGTATTTTATTTGTTAAGAATTCACATGCTCAGTTCAATTGAAACATCATACCAATACATTCCTTTAAGAAAATTGAAAATTTTAATCTTGTCAAAAAATACCTATCATAAATGGAGACATTCATTATGAATATATAAAAGGGTAAAATTCCATTTATACTAATAGGTGGTCAACTATTTTTAAAAATAAAAAGTTAACACTATTTTAGTTAATACATTTTGAAAAAACCATGTGTAACCAGGTTGGAAAAATTTATAATGTTTCATTGAATTACTATATGGGAATTTATTGTATGTAATCTATTTTCATTAGGTCATGAATGAATAAAAAATATATTTTATATCATTCTTTTCACATTTCCAAATAATTTGATAAAATAGATATAATCAAGGATAGGTTGTATATGATTATCATGGGGAAAAGGGAAGTGCTGGCACCATTGAATGTTTATGGTCGACATTTCATCTATCGTCAACTTATACTCTATCCAAAAAAGGAAATTTAAATTTTTTTGTTTATCTTAATGGTGTAAATGACATAGATGGTTCTTTAAATAATATAAATAATGTCATGTAAATGAAAAATTTGATTCCATAGGGTCTAAAATCACATAACTGTCATTTTTTTATTATATATTTGATTTTGGTTTCATTATGTTGCATTCTACCTAAATTTGTAAAACATACATTAAACATACTCTTTATTTTCTAAATCCTTATATTTTATATTTACAAACCATGTGAAGTTTCTAATCATAAACAATGTGGATATAGTCATATTATGTGAATTTAGTATGTTCCTCTCATGATAATTCATTGATATGATGGTCCAATTTGTGATTCACTTTATTAGAGAGGTCCAAGTATGTTTAAACTTCCATAACATATGAATTTACCCTATTTAATGGTATATAGCGATATTAAATGGGTACATCAATAATATATGATTTCAAGAAGGTTATAATATAGAATGATATTTCAATGAAGATGTTATTAAATTTTTAAATGATTATCTATTAGATGTTGATAGCAACATTCTCTAAAAGTCTCGTCATAATGGATGTATTCATGGTGAAGTAGTTTATAGAAGATATGTTTTTACAATTATCAGAATATAGTAGGATCAATACCACCCATACAATTTATTTAATAGTAATGAGGATTATCCATAGGTTGAAACCACCATAATAAATTAGTATATATTTGAATCCATTATGCTATGAAGGATGGATATTACCCACACAAAATAAATAGATTTTAGGATAGATTCAATATAATATTAATTAATAGTTATCTAAAAATATGAATTTAATTTTCTAATGACATCATTCCAAAAATTTGGGATGAAATGAATTTATTATGTCTTATAATGGTTTTTTTGCAAGGGAGATATTTTCCATAGAAAGAAACTAAATGAACGTAATAAGATGTTGTTGGGGTTTGGCATAGTGGAATGGAACCCGTAATCCTATATGAAAAATGAGGGTTCAAAACCCATTAGGTGTAGGTACTGTAGCAGTACTATTGAAAAATATAGCAGCGACAACACTGTATTGGCGGCATGTCACTGGGGCGCCGATAGCGGTACTGTAGCGGTGGCAGGGTACTAATTTTCACTGTACAAGCAGGTACTATAGCAATACTATTCATAGCATTGGATTTGGGACAATAATATGGCCCTATGGGCTATGTAATGAGCTAAATTCCCACTGAGCCTTTGAGCTCTGTATTTGGTATCCCTCTACTTAGTTAAAAGAGGAATTTTCATTGATTTAATAATAAATAAGGATTTAACCTCAACATTATTAAAAAATAAAAATAGTAAGAAAAAAAAATTAGAGTTACACATGTGGAATAATAATTTCAAATCAATATTCCCAATGATATAAATCCAATTTATGTGCATATGTCAAATTCCAGCATCATCGTACAACAATAAAAGTTTAATTATACAATATTTCAATTTTCAATTTTCCATATCGAATGGGTTGACAGATGGAGTGCAGTGAAAGTTACTGAAATGGGATTCGTGAAGGTGAATGATAGTTTGAAATGGTTTAAGGATAATCTATACATAACAAAATCATGATAAATATAGATATTATATATATCAAATCTAGAAAAAAAAACAATCTGGTTAGTTTTTTGGCTGGGGACTAGAATAAATATAGAGTTAGAAGAAAATTCAATTCAGGATTAAACTTTTATTGGGAGATCTCAATATTTTCAAGACGTTTCCATTATAGAAAATGAAATTTATTGTTTAAGGAACCAAAAAGCTGGGGTTTTTTATATATGATATAGGAGATAAATCAATTTAATCAATAAGGAAAAGAAAGAGAGTTCAATGATCAGGTTATATTATTTGTTAATATAATTTCCTTTTTCTCATAATTTTATTTGTAATGTACTTCATTTTTGAAATCTAAATTAAATGTTTGACTACAATGCCAACAATGACATCTAAACCGGATTGTGCTACCAATATTAGCGAAAAATATAAGGTTAATGCTTAAACAATATAATTATTATCAGATCAACAATATGATGATAAAAAATTAATTATATATAATCATCATGTTGATTATAATTATTAAGACACGAAAAATGATATAAAATTGAGGTTAGTAGGAATTAGTGATGCCAATATGTTAACCCAAACAATAAAATGCTCCGTAGTATTATTGGGTTCACAGTGGGATGGAATGTTCCAATTGATATAGATATATGGTTACATGTGTAATTTTAACGAATAAAACTTTTTTGGAAGATTTTAACATAATATTATACTATACATACTCTATTTTTACGAAAAATTACATAATTAAAAATGAATTTAATTTTCTTTATTCATTATAGATTTAATTTATAATAGAATATTTCCATAATAAATATTTATTAATATCACATATAACAACCTATAGTGGCTTCCAAACATTAATTAATATGTTTCAAAATATGGATGTTGAGAAGAATGCAAATCACAAACCAACTATAAAGTATATTCAAATTATAAGGTTGGAAACATAGAACTATTTGATCAGACATCACTAAGAGAAATCATTTACAATTCATTTTAGACACCAAAATTTTATTACAAATTAGTTATCTTATCCAAATTCAATAAATGTTTTAATTTATGATACAATAAAGGAGTTATAAAAATAAAAAATGCACATCCAAACTTTTGTACCCCTATAAAAAATTTAGGATCGAGCACAATTCACTATGTAATAAATTGGAATGTACTATAAATATATAATAAATTAATTCTGTGATATGAAACATTATATATTCCTTTTATAATATTATCATTGATGAATCAAAAGAGAAAGCCATTTACATCCCACGTCAAGTGATATGGATGGAGGCCCACATCAATAAATTGTGGAATATTGTTGATGAAAGCACATGCAAATTTTGGGAATAAAGTGTATGTATTACATAATCATAATTAATTATGACATTTAATAATATTACATAAAATTAACAATTTATTTATATGTTTTTATATTGTTTGATCGTAATAATTATCATTTACCATACCTAATGAAAAATATATTCCAGTACCTTTGTTTTATCCAGAACAATAATGTTGTGTTTGAGGTGTAGGTTTCAGAGGATTAGAAAATACATTTTCAGAAATACATATATTTATTGATATATATAAGATATGATGAAAAGAGTGCATGAAAAAAGTTATTCATGGAAAGATATTTTTTTCTGGTCCCGTTTGGCAGATGAATGTATGTGACATGATCCATGAGAATCGACAATGGAACAATGATTAACACATGAAGAGCCATATAAATTCACTAGATTTGAGGATATTTATTTCCCTCACCGATATTCCATAATTGAGTTAATCATCTTTTTCATTTTATTTTCTATGAAATATGATTCAAAACGATTTTGATAACATTATACTACTAAAAATTTAAATGGATATGTTCTATGTGATTTATATTTATCAAAAACCACACATCGTATGGTTTTAATGGAAAATGGTGTTCAATATCACGGAATAAAAGATACATAGGAATAAACAACCAAAATATCACATGATAGTAAGGATTTATATAGTTCATGAGTCAATGATTGGGTTACATTGTCTTCTTGATGATCATGATATTACAATGGTCAATAATGTAATTTGAACTATCATAACTGGGTCATCAAAAAATATAATGATATGTGTGGCATGCCCTTAACATTTTTTCCAATAAAAAACCTTTAAAATATTAAGAAAAAGATCTGAAATGTGGTATGGTATTATATATGGATAACAATATTGGGAAATATAATTTCAAATATGAATAATCTTGAAAATCGATGAAGAAAAAATGGCCTACTGGGAGTACCTTCACCCTTCCTATTCCACTGGAATATGTATTAATGTTACACATTCATGAATACACCAGTTGGGAAAAAATACCTCAATGCATCATTGATGCATTTTAGAGGTTATTGTGTTTGTTGAAAAAGTTGGCCTATATGTTGTGATTGTTGAAAATGTAGACCACGATGTACAATTTTTTGACCAAGTGGGTTTACATTGGGATTTTTCAGGTTCAATAGATTTTTATGGCAATCAGTGTTTGACAGAAGAACCCCGAAAAAGGAATGGATGATCTGGAGGCAGTACGAAAATAGCAGATATAAGGAGTTGTGAAAAATATAGTGGTGCAAAAAATATTAGGGTGGTGAACAAAATAGTGATGTAAAGTCATTCAAAAAAGAGGTGTTTTGAGATAAAAAGAGGCCAAATTGTAATAGGTATATGGTGTGTGAAAAATTGGATCCTTTTGAGAAATATGGTGTTGCATGAAAGATGTAATTTTCTCCCTTAAAGAGGATTTCACGTGCACAGAGGGTTTCTTCAAAGGGGTCAATTTTGCCTATATGTATGAGGTGACTCCTCATTCGTTTCAACTCAAGACATAGAAAGCATTCAATTTCTGGAATGTGAAATTGGAGTACACAAATATGTCAAGTGTAAACATCGTGTTTGCACTTAAAAGAAGTGTTTTCACCTAATGAAAAGGTTTCACGTAAAGAAAAGGTTGCACGTAAAAGAAGAAAATTGCGTATAAAACAAGCGATTAGGCATAAAAGAGGTGTTGCACAAAATGTTGATTTTGTAAAAAATCATGGAATTATGCGCCCAACACAGTGAAGGTTGCACATAAAAATTTGGGTTGCCTTGTACACCCGGTGCAAAGAGAGATTCATCTGCAGGTGAAAGTGGGATGTCAACAGAGCATCTATCAACACTTAAGGATGTAGATTTCATTAGAAATAAAGAAGAGACCTATAACTCTATAAAATGTTAGTGGATATTCTGAAGAAGTAGTGAGCATACATTAGTTGATAGAGCAGTGATATTTCACTTCATGATTGGTTGTAAACCAGAAGAGATAATGAGTCTGCTTCAAACATTGTGAACAGTAGTGCACATTTAGTGAATTTGGTAAATCAGCACATCGCAAGTGTGTGATGCTGGACGTATCTCAATGATGGGGAACCATGTAAAATTAGTGTGTCTTGTGCATGACTTAGTTCTTATTTATAATTATCTATATGAAATAGAGAAAAGAATTTTGTTTCTTAACAACAAATCAAGAGTAGTAGGGGTAGTTGTTTTAATCAGTCATACCATGAATCACCCCCTCATGATATCTAACCTAGTTGACATAACAACACCACATTCAAAAATAACATTATTTCATAAATTGAATACTATTAAGAAATATTTATAAATGTAATTATAGAACCTCATTATTAGAAAAATCAGTATTTGTGATGAGCTATGCACAACGAGCCCATCGCCTACCACGAATAGTCAATGCGAGTGGAATATTTGAGATAAGATTATAATCCCTTTATAAATACTAATTAATAATAAATTATTAGTTGAAAAATAAGGTACCCATGATATATAATTCTTTATTGGATTCCCGTGAAAATGTGGTAAAGTGTATCTCTGATGGGACTAGGTTCCCATCTCAAATACCATTCGTCATTAAATGTTATTCGTGATGGGAGAAAGTTCCCTTCACAAAAAACATTCATTATAAATATTAATTTGAGATGGGTCAATAATACTCATCTTATATATATTTGGATATTGGGTATTTACGACAGCACACAACACAAATAACAATATAGCTATGTCCTCGACTATTCATATTGGGAACTATTTGGGATGGTACCCATCAATAATATCAATATTTAGGATTGAATTCACGCCAAAAATAGTCACATTACTACTAATGCAACCTACATATACCCCCTCAAATTTTACCCTTCATTATCAATCTGAGCTCTCTTATGGTCAACATTATATTAATATGTTCAATTATGCAGTGAAAAAATTTATTTTTTATAGAGAATATAATTGTGAGGATTTCATCGTATAAAAGAATACTTTTTTGGTGTATTGGTGTAATGTTTTTAATTTTTATTTCCTTAATATTATATCACATTAGATTTTCATATTATTATCATGTACTAGTTAATGTAAATTATATGTAATTATTTATAATTAAATTTAATAATTTTAATTAAGTGTACTTCTTTTAAATTAGTAATAATTAATTTTAATTAGCATTAATGTTTTTATTTAAAAGTGAATAGTGTTATATTGAAACAATTAGAATTACTTATCTTTATGTTGGTGTTAGTGATAGTAGTTACTTATAATTGATATATAAATAGTATTAATCAAAAGAACATATTAATAATTTACAGAACATTATAATAATATATATTATATTATATTAATTTTTAATAAAAAACAATATTAGTAAAACTGAATTGAAATCCACTGTAATTAGAAAAATAATCCGTATTTAGTAAAAACTTACTAAAAATCACAATATTTATTAAATTTATGGGTTATAAGTGATAATTTGTAATAACGAGGTTTAATTAATATACATTAGTAAACATAAAAATCAGATCACTAAAATTAATAATAATTAATGAAAATTAATAAATATTAGTGATAAATCACTATAATTATTTTAAATTTATTAGAATGACATAAATTTATTAGAAATATGTGCTATGTAGTAAACATTACTATTAACAAAATTATTTATAATGAGTAGAAATGACTAAAATTATTTTAAATAAATAGGGAATAGTAAAAATTAGAAAATATTATTGGTAATGATTAAATAATAGTAAAAATTAGCAATGATTAGTAAAAATAAGTAGTAAAAACTATATTTAGTATTAATTAATATTAATTAGTAAAAATTAAAGGTAATTAAATTTAATTTAAAAATATTAGTGGTAATCATTAAAAACAAGCAGAAATTACCAGTAAAGAAACATTAAATAGTAAAAATTAATATAAAAATAGAATAATTAGTTAAAATTTGCATTAATCAGAAATATTCTTTGTAAATCACTATAATTATTAAAAATTTGTATTAAGTACTAAACGTTACTACAAATTACAAGTAAATTATTAAAAATAATTAAGAATATAACTAAAATTATTAAAAATTAACAATAAATAGTAAAAATTGATTGTAAATCACTTTTATTATAAAAAAATTATATTTAATTAGTCAAAATTAGTAAAAATTACTTGTAATTAGTAATGATTCACAGAAATGAAATTTAAATCACAATTAATTGAAAAAAATTAGTTGTAATTAGAAAAATTAGCTTTATATAGTAAAAATTAGTAATAAATCATTGTGATTTATAAAAATTAGTACTGATAAGTAAAAATTAGTTGAATTTATTTGTAACTGACTATAATTAAGTAAAAATTAATTGTAATTACTAATAACATGTGGTAAAAAGTGGCAATTGGTGATAATTTGTGAAAATTTGTCATAGTCAGTGATAATTAACACTATTTGAGAACATTTATTAATAATTATTGGTGATTAGTAATAATTAGTTCTAAATGGTCGTAATTTGTGAAAATTTGGAGTAATTAGTGTAAATTTGAGGTATTTTGTAATACTAAGTATTTTTTTAGTATAAATAACAAAAAAAATGAAATATACTGTCAATTTTCAGGTGAATAGAAATGAAAAAATTGGACATGGTTGACATAAATTGGTTTCATCACCACAAGTGTGAAAATATATGATTTACATATTTCTAGTAATTTATAATATATTTTTTACTTAATATAAATTTATAAAAAAAACTAGTTATAATTAGTGGTAATTATTTCTATTAAATACTACATATGTCTAGATTTTAATGTAATTTATTATAACATAATAAATTATATTCTATATAACTTAAAAGTTGGGAAACATAAAATTTACATTCTTCAGGTGGTGTAAAATAATAAATTTCTTCTAAGCATGTCTTGATTTTTCATTAGGCTCGCATAACTATGGCATAAAGGATGTGACACATCAATCTGGTAGTCGTATATTCACAATGCATCAATAGAAAAAGGAAAATAACTATTTTAGTAGTTAAAATAACATTAAATTTAATATATATATTTTATATTTATATTGGTAGTTTAAATTCCTAATATTGTATAGTTTGGTGTTTATAAAATGATTTGTAATGATCATATCACCTGTGATATTAATGGTGGTCTTCAATATAGGATTTTGTTCAGTATATAAATTTTAGAATTAATATTAAATTAAAAAAAATATGCTAAAAATTTTAATTTTAAATTGAAATTGAAGTTTTTATATAAGTAAAAGGCATGTGAGGCACACAATTTAAATTAGGTTGGTACTGAGGATTTGAGAACCTATTCGGAAGGATTCATGATGCAACAAAAATGTAGGAAACTCAGTATGACTTCTTGAAAGGTTGTGATGTTGGTATCAATTTTCAATTATTTTGTAAGAGTTATAAAGAGACTATTGGTATGTCATTGTCCAGCTTGAGGGGAGCTCATATAGAGTCATCATAAAATGATTCATAGTATGGTGAGAAGCTGAAAGATTGGGTTGATCAAATATAGACCATGCATAGGGTGTAGAAAGATTTTTGTTGATAGTAGTTGTGGGAGGAGGATGAGATGTGTCGATGAAAAGATCTACAACCTGAGAAGAAGATGGATTACATGTTTCATCTGGCTCGGGGTTGAAGAATGGATTTGACTCTATCACCTCATATATATGACCCTCCCTCTTAGTGAGTCAATTTTTTTTTCAAATTTATTTTTATAAAAAATTGAATGATATATTTTTTGAAAAAGATTAATTGTTTTAGATGTGTAAAATTTTATTTATTATATTTTTTAACATTATTTTAAAATGTAAATATTTTACTTCGTATTTAATCATTTTATTCATTTTTTATCAGGATTGAGATTAAAATGTATCTTCAAAAAAATAATTTTTTTGATGATTTACATAAATCAGCATACATAATAACATAGTTAAAAATAATAGTAACAGGAAAAGTCCCCATAAAAAATGACACATTTTGAGATGAACCATAATAAAATGAATCTTTTATGATGTCGTTTTCAGTGAAAAGTCATTTTCAAAGGAGTCTCATCACAAATAATGCATTCCCTAGTTGTGGTTGTTAGTTTAGAGATTAAAAATGATATTATCTTGTTTTAATTGATGAACATATCAATTGAGAATAAATATATGAGTTATAATTTCATAATCCATGTATCAAAAAACTTATATACCATTTTCAATTAATATATTAAGTATTTATATTTTAATATGGGTTTGTAATAGTACTATATAATTTTTAAAAAAAACAAATTCCTTACGTGGAATCATTAATCCATGTTTCATTTATACACATCAAATTTCATTATAAATAAGAGAAATTTAATAATAAAAAGGATGTAAAATGTGACACATTTGAGAAAAATAATAATAAATCATAAAATCTTCTTGATTTATATAATTTGGGTGGTAAAAAAAATCCAATTTTAAATATATATATATATATATATATTATTTTTTAGTAAATATTTATTTATTAGGAAAAACTGGATGTTGATTGCAATAATTTTGTATACCCCTATTTTTTAGATTCAATAAATCAATATACATTAAATAGAATATACATTATGCTTATTGTAAATTTATAATGTACTATAATAAGGATTTTATAAATAATCATTTAATTAGAATTTTTACTTTCTGCCATAATGGGAAATTTGTTATAATAGGATGATCTATAAATATAGGATATATCATGGAATGATATCTGTGAATGAACATAAGAAGCCAATTGATTTTGTCCTGTGGAAATGGATTATGATATAAAAATAAAGATTTAAATATTAAATCTTCTTACATAAAAATATAATTATTTTTTTCAATGATTATATAGAGTATGAAGAAAAATAACAGCAATGATTGAAAATATTATGTTCTCAAATTTATGAATGTTATCATTGATTATAAATTTATATCATCTGTGAAATTAAAATTTCCATATGTAATTACAATTTCACTTAAAATATTTCATCATATTTTTTCCTATATTTTATTAGTATATCAATAACTTTACACAATCTACACAATCAAAAGTTGAGGTGAAATTTTTTGAATATTATTTGGATGATTAAATGATGTAATAATTCTTCTCAGCATAAAATCGGACTGATTACCTATACTTTGAATGACATATAATGGGTTATGACTTTACGGATATATTTCTGATTTGAATCATTAGTAACATACTAATTATATAATATTCCGATCTACCTATCATGAAGTAGGGTAATAGAATAAATTTAAATTTTTTTAAATTAATTGTAACAACACATGGTGTAATAATATATACATATATCACAAATATGTTACTTCTTAGTACTTCATCTCTTAATCTTATAAACTTTTTATCTACTTTTTCTACTTAATTTCAGTATCCATTTTTTGTAATTCTTTTTTTATTTTTTTTATTGAAAATTCTTAAATGAATTCTTATATAATTTTTTGTCTTTAAAATGGAATATGTCATCGTATACAAGGACATGAACTCAATAGGGATGATACACTCATGATGAGGCACTTTTTATTTTATTCAATAATGAATTTATTATTCTCAATGAACAAACAATAATATTGTTAGATAACCCTAAATCATTAATTCTTTATAGAATACAAATAAACGATGCGATGCATGGTAGTCATAAAAAAAATATGATATATGAAATCCCTAATATGAATTGATATTTTTAGGTTTAAATTGACATTTTAGTTCAAAAAACACATTTTATAATCATAACTGAGCAAAAACATTCATATTATCTTGATAATTACCAAAAATGATTCAAAAGAAATTTTTTATGTGTAGGAATCATTATAAACTCAATATAATACATGGTTTGTTCGTTATAAATAACTGTTTATGTTTTTAGTTTAAATATAAACATTAGTTCATAACATACATTACATGATCAAAACAAAGAAAACAAATTCATATTTTTATATACATTATAAGATTGATCTATATGTCATTTTTTATTTGAAAGAATTAGATGCATCTCATTATGAAATTTAATGTCTCCTATATATCTCAAAGTGTGTGTTTTAAATTTGAAAACAACAATTTAGATAAAAAAATTATCAGCAACTGAAAACCTATAAAAATGATCATATTAGCATAATACATTGGGTAACATATCCTTATGTTACTTGTGACATATATGAATCAAACATAAGTAAATTTTATTCTTTTTGTGAGAGGTATGACTCAATGTGTGTTATTTTACTATAATAGTAACATTTTAATTTAAAACAAAAATCACATATCCCAAATTGATTTAAAGAGTCTACATTATTTTCAGACATTAGTTAAAAGATCCATAATTCACGTTTGACTTATAGGATTCGACCATATGGAAATCTAATACCTGATGTTATTTTTATGAATATAATTATATATTTTTAATATAAAAGATCTTTTTAGATTAAAACATACATCACATAACCATGACATAGAAAATGTTCTTAGATTATCTTTAAATACTAGGAAGAAAATTTCATATATCATTTTTTTTGTGTTTTAAGGGAAAACATTCAAATATATCATTTGATACATTTAGTATGACTCAAAGTATGTTTTTCAAAAAAAAACGTTTCCCTTTAGATTAAAATTCATCACATAATGAAAATATGAAAAAGATATCATATTATTTTGAAACATTCAAAAAATAATCCAAAATTCAGTTGTGATTTATAGGAATTAACCACATGTAAATCTTACTTCGCATCTGGTTAGTCTGAGTTGAAATGAATGTTTCCAATTTAAATGATTCACTGTGTTTGAAAACTACATTTACATCACCAAAACAATGAAAATGATTTAAAATTTTTTTAAACATATGTAAGGTGGTCTATAATTTATCCCTATAGTGTATGAATTAACCACACATTAATCATAATGAAAATGTGGTTGGTAAGACATGATGTACGTGTTTGAAAATAAATTAAATTTTAATTTAAAACACATCTATAATATAAAAAAATTGAGTAAAAAACCTCATATTAATTTCAATTTTTAGGAAAACGATCCAAAATTTATTTGTGACATGAAGTAATTAACCTCACATCAATGTGATTCACCATATAACTGATATGAATTAATATTTTCGTTTTCAATATAAAAGTGTCATTTTAGTTTTAAAAACATATCATAATCCATATATGAGTAAAGAAGGTTATATTTTTAAAAAAAATAAATAACGTACTCCAAAACTCATCTAAGATGTGTATTAAGTGACAACACATCAATCTGGTACCCAATGTGGTTTGAATGACTTGAAGTTTGTGTTTTCTATATAAAATGTCATTTTAGATTAAAATGAATGCCACATAACTAAAAATTAGAAAATGATCCCTCATTAATTTAAAATATAAGGTAAATAATCTATAATTACATCGTGATGTGTAGGAATAGAGCAAACATCAATCGAACACACAATGTGTTTGGTATAACTCTATGTGTGTAATTTTTACAAAAAAATCCAATTTTTTTTAAAAAACAGATCAAATATCAATAACTAATAAAATGATAATGTGTTTTTTTAAAACAGTACAGAAAATATCCATAACTCATTGATTAGGTGTTATAATTGACCTCACTTTAATATGATAAATGATGTGATCGATATGACTCAATGTCTGTATTTTCAATATTAAGGTTCCATTTTAGTTTATAACACACTTAAATATTCAGAATAGAGTATATGAGATCATATAATTTTAAGAAACATGAAAAATGATATATACTAAATTTTTTATGTGTATGAATTGACCACACATAAATCCAAAACATGACATGATTGGTATGAATCGAAGTGTGTGTTTTCAATATATATGTGTCATTTTAGATTAAAATACACATCATATAACAAAAACTAATCATAATAATATTAGTTTTTTCTCAGAATTTAATCAAATATTTCTCAATTAATTTCCTTATAATTTTACTTGATACATATATAGTTAAATATCACATAGATAATTCATGAATTTGAATAATAAATGGTTTACTAGTTGATGGATTGTTTTTACAAGAAAGTTATATTCGGATTGGATCATATCAATTGTGAAATTTATCACCCCATTTGTGAGACAATTCAAGAAAACCTACATTTGGTAATAACATGTAATTACATGACATGATCGAATCAACCACAACATAATTTGATACAAGGTGTGAGTGGTATGAAAATTGGACCCACCATTAAAAAATTCACATTTATATGTTTCGTTAGATTTTCCAATTAGTGGTTTTATGTATTGTTCCTCATACATTATGATCATTATTAATGAAAATTATGACTGATTTATGTAATGCCCCAACCCAGTTACCCAGATTCGGTGCATTATTACATAACATTGGAATGATAACAATAAAGATCAAATCTCGAAAGACCGATTGGTTTAGTAGCCTCTGAAACACTAGATATATTAATAAAGTTTTACGTTACATCATCAAGTGAAAAACAACAACAACAACATGGTCTCCATATTCCACACTCATATCCCCACATACTATCCCTGCAGGTCATTCATAAAGTACTTCTTCACATTCTGGGAAAAATAAAGCATAGAAAAGGGGTGAGCTCAAATGCCCAGTAAGGATAAAAATATAGCAGAAACTTTCATAAATAAGAATAAACATTTTAAGGCAATGTATAACTTAAAATAAAATCCTCTTAAACATGAACATCAACATATTATGGAAAAAATAAAATGAAATAATGACATTTAATTATTCACATTGATATTCTACTAATCGAATAATCACATGCAATATCAATAACCACTTTCATAATGATGGAATGCATAATTCCAGACTATCAAAACCACATAGCCAACGCCTCGTGCCATGACTACAAATAAGATTTTGTCAAGGCCTTGTGCCAAGACACTAGTTTGTCTCATGAGACCTACTGATGCATCGAGGAGCTATAGCTGGCTCCACCCGTCACTTACTAAGTCCAATGCATTCCCATATGAAAAGGTTTAAACATAACATAAACATTCGTATTAAAACGAGCATACAAAATGTCAATACATCCTCCATAAACCATGAATGGTACAAAAATAACACATCCACAGTAAAACATATCACAAAACCTTCAATAAAATACAATGGTTTTTTATCATAATAAATAAACTTCATATAAGCTTAAAATCCATCAAAGGATGTTGACATAGATTAAAATAAAAACTATTTGACCGAAATATCTCTTTTCTCGAAATCTTTGAAAAGTCACACATTTATAAAAGAAGTAATTTAAAAGAGATTTATGAATCAAAGTGTCCCATACCAATTTGAAACTTTTGAAAAGAAATACCATTTCAAAACATTAATGTCCATATAAATAAATCCTTAAAATCATTTTGAAAACATGGACATTAATTAAAAAGATTTAGAAAGATAAATCTTTAAAACATTTAAAATTATGATCTTGATAAAGAGTACCTTTCAAAAATTCTTAAAATAATCATTTGGAAATCATTTAAAAGTCACATAATTATAAAATAAAACATTTACTTTGAAAATATTCTTATAAGCTTCTAAGGGAAGCTTTGACGATTTTATAACGGCAGTAAATAGCCATACCCGCCGTATAAGTTAAAAAAAAGACATTCTTACCTTAAATTTGTTGAAAAGGTTAAAAGTGACTTGTTTGGAAAAAGACAGAATGATTCCTCTAAAAACACATAAGGGTATAAATGAATTTAACCCATTGTCTAGTAAATAGTAAAAATGTTTTTAAATACATTTTTAAGGAACATGGATGTGGATGATAAAGAGATCCCAGTAGATAATTGCGTATAAATAACCTCGGATAATGAAGAGATTGTGAGAAAAACCCTTACCTTGTACTTTTCCTTGGTTTGTGGTAGGTTAACCTCCTGTATAATGGTGAAATTATATATTAATATGATATCATATATGATCTTTTAACATTGATTTGTTAATAATATCTTAGTATTATCGTCGTTTCGGGTGTTAACTTACTCGTTTTATTTTATATGTTTTTTTACGTAAGCCATGTTTTTCATGGATTGTTTGTATATTATTCATATCCAGAATGATATCAAGTCCTTAAACATTATTTTTAAATCATCAAATGATAATTATAATTTAATGGGTATGATGGAGAATGAATCTCCTCACGTTCGTGGAGACGGTAGTCCGTACGTACGCATGAGTGACAATATCATTCTTTTGATATTAAAATAATATATAATTGGATAGTATATAATATATACAGAATCATTATCTTATTACATTTATTATTTACATGAGTTACACATCATTATTATACCCATCCAAATAATAATATATTGAATAACAATTACACCACGACGTGGAGATGGTAAGCCGTACGTACGCACATATGGTGACATGTTATATAAAGGGTGGATAGAATACTGAATATGGTTATACCATACTTATAATAACATCACAGTATATATAAGATACTGGAGTTATTATTTTAGAATGTAAATAACAAAGAGAGAAGAAGTGGAAGATGAAATGAATTTGAAAAAGGGTGGTGAAAACATTACCTCTTCTTCGGGTCCTTCCTTTTGATTTGATCAAAAGGGATCCTTAGGTTGGCTTTATGATCAAAATAAGGCCTCTAGGTTGTAGTGAGGGATGTTGAGAGAGTATTTGGGTAGAGTTTGGCCGAACCAAAAGGCTTTTATGGTGTGAAGTAATGAGAAGGGGGAGTTCCCTTTTATAAGAGGGGTGAGGGGCACCTTTGGAAAAGCTAGAAATATTAAATTATAATAAATTCATATTCGGTTTCTAATTTCTCCAAAGTTTATTATTCAAATTTTATGGTCGGGATAGGTCGATAACCATTCAAAAAATAGAATTTAGACAGGTTTGGGTCATTATATTAACCTTATCATTTTGTTTTAACTCGTAGTTAATTAGTTTTACATTTACCATGTCACTTTTTATTTTTATATTATATAGATAATAAACATACTATATACATCCAAGAAACCCCGAAATTGTCCATTAATGATACACCTATCATGATATAGGTATATTGGCCAAACCTGAGATTTTTAGGAACTTAATATCAATTAACAATATAATATTTCTTTTAAGAACTCTTTTATGTCAATTTTGACACTATTCAATAGTTGATTTTTTTGAAACTTATAACAGAATGATTACTTCAAAAAAAGTCAATTAAATCAATCCTATTATGTAATATTATCCTAGAGAATTAGTTTAATTCATTAAAATTCTCATATTATATTTATTTGGGTATTTATAATATCAATTATTTTAATTTTTCACTATTATGGTAATTATTGCATCATCATTGTGTCATAAATAAATTAAATTATATAATATCTAAAAATTATAAATAAAATATAATTAAGTAGGAAATCGTTTTAGCTTTATAATTAATATTTATAGTCGAAAATCCAACATATATAACCCTATGTAAAAATTGTATTTCTAAAAGATATATGCTTGTGTCATTTTTGTATTCATTTTAACTTAATTAAAATAAAGTGTCCCTATCACATACAAGTGGCACATTGGGGTCCCAAAATCAACCCAAAGATGCCCATGGTCAGATATGTATCCCCCAATAATGTTAGGACGTGTTTTAGGGTAATTTAGTATTATTATAATATTATTTTTTTAACCATTATTTACCGGATTTACCCTTAACCATAGTAAATAAAATATTTACTGCAGTAATTATTCAAAATTTCTAAAAATAAAAGTTACCTATTTACACAATTTGAACATCCTGATTTCAAATATGGAATACATTTTTCTAAATTCAAAACACAGAAGTGACAGAAATTAATTTAAAATTAATTCCCGCTGTTAAAACAAAAAGCGTGTTTTTAAGATATAATAACTATCAGAAGATTTATACTTGTTTATGTTCGGTTTAATTGTGAAATTATGTCCAATGACCAAAATTGTTTTAAATGGTAAAAATATATTCTAAATATACTTTAAAACCACCCAAATTCATAATTTATCAATATAAATTATTTCGATTAAAAAAGTTGTTCTTAATTAAAATTTAGTAATGTTCACTATTCATCAAAATATTATTGTTATCCGAAAAGTACCAAAATTTCACCTTAGGATAAATTCGATATTACGATTCCAAAAATGAAGTCAATTTTGAAATATAAAATATATATAATTTCAAAAGGTAGGTATTACTATTCATAATGGCTAGTTTGATTATTTATGGTGTGTTAGAACTCGGTGTTGCGTACAACACACACTATCATGTTATTCAAAGAGAAGCGTACCGTAGAAGCTTGAGGTGTCACATTCTCCCCTCCTTAAATTAATTTCTTCCTCGAAATTTGAAATTTTTCTTCAAAAATAAAAGGTTGAAAATAAAAAATATCTTTGTGGGAAAACGAACATCGGAAATTGGGTTACTAAAATTTAGTCTTAATATGAGGAAAAGAGAAATGAAAGGGTCATCACCAAATTATGATCTCAATTAGGAGAACATTGGTGAAAATTAGAGGCATATAATTGGAGGAAAAAGGTAAATATTTATATGTGGTGATTGAGGCCATCAATCACAAAGAAGTGTAAAATTGAGGTCCTTAAATTCATCAATCTATGATGATTTGAAATACCATCACTTCAACAAAACATAGGGTATTAGGATAACACATTTTTGGTTTTAGGATTCCATAAATATAGTATAAGAATTAATTTCTTCATAGAATAAGAGAAAAAGAAAAATATATTCTTGACAAGTATAGTTCCATCCCTTATCTAGTTTCTACCATAGACTCATCTTTTACTCTAAAAGATAATAGAACATAAAAATAATATTCTATTTATCCTATTTGTATAAGGTTAAAAAACGAATTTATAATTCATTTAGCAGAACCATTAGAAAAACGACATTATTTCATCCAGGACATAACATGGGTCAGTGGTAGGTGATACACCCTTGTAACCCTTCGTTGTGGGTTCAAGTCTCGTGGCCTTGCCGGACGCGACGGGTTGCCGCCCGACCTCTGGGTTGTCCTTTTATGGAAATCCAAAATAATCCAAACTAAAACTATACAAAATACATCCGTCCAAAATTTATAATGAAGGTAAAAACAATATAGATCCTTTTTTTCCACGTAATAACATGTGAACACCTTCATCATGTATTCTTTTAAAACACTACAACATCCTGAATTATCATAAAACCTTATTGATTACATTCATGATCCCTCATTCCTTAAAGAATACTAGATATTCTCCTTCAATCCAAAAATCTTTTAAACCCCAACAATGATGGAATATAAAAATCATTAATCAGTTTCAAGGTAGTAAATAATATCCAATATAATTTATCCAAATCAATCATGTATTATACCAAAATCACTACCCCGGTATCAGAACTATATTATGGTTTATCATTCTCTCAACCATATATTTTCCAAAAATTTATCCTGCTATTGAGTCACTTTTCTTTGTTCCACACAATCTCAAGTCCTTAATGAAATAGTACTACAGTAAAATCCTTATATACTCCATAATTATTATAACAAGTACATTGTTGATACAACACTCAAATGACATAATCAACATAAGAACTCTAATCATTCCTCTTCATCTGTGGTAGTATCATAACTTGATTATTATCCAAAGAATCATTTGCAGCATAGTCTGATGACTAGGGCATAGGTTCGAGTAGTGTCCAAACTCCTTGCAAACGAAGCATTGTAAATTTGAAACCATTTTCTTACCCTTACAGTCATGTACTTTTTTCCCTTTTCCTCTACAGTTATAAAAAATTCCCATTCCTTTCAGGAAAGTTCCACGGTGTTTCTTCCCACAGTTATCACATATGGAAAAATTCTTCTTTTCCCTTTTCCCTTTATCCATCTTTCTCTCTTCCATCCGTTTCTTCTCTTTCTTCCCTTCAAATCCATAGGACTCAGTATACTCTTTACTGATCTTATCAACACATGATATTATTTCTTCATATGATGATAATACATGGAAGACTTCTTCTCTTATAAATTCTAGCTTAAGAAGATGAAAGATAGGATCCTTCTTTCTCTTTGGATCATGTGTATTGCTGGAGTTATCATTCATTCTACTGGGTGCCATTTCTAAACAATGGCATAAACTAGATCCGTTTATGAATCAAAATACATAATCTCATACTTACAAAACACTTAACATAAATTGAACTATTTATAGACATAATCCATAATCATAAGATTGTTTTCTTTTAGGAAGTATATACTCATAAACCCTTCATAATGATTTGTAATTAAAATGAGAGTTATCCTAAGCATATCCCCCGGGAGTGTCGTAACCAAGAGTGCAGCAAGGCCCGTTGTCATGCACCAGTTCCTGTTCGAGTATAGCTCAAAGCAGTGTTTTCGGGTTTTACCCCTAGGTACATCTGTGCCCGAGCCGCCTCTACCTGCTCGTATCCAGACATGGATGTATTGCTCAGAAAACTCACAAAATCTCTACAATACCAATATTTTAGGAATTTCTTCTATACTAATCCTCAATGCCCATCATAAATCTATGTGCTCTAATCAGAGTTTATCTAAATCTATCTTCCAAGGTTTGTACTAAACATCCTTTGATACCAACTGTAACGCCCCGACCCCAGTTACCCAGGGTCGGTGCATTATTACATAACATTGGCATGATCAAAAGAAAGATCAAATCTCGAAAGACCGATTGGTTTAGTAGACTTTGAAACACAAGATATATTCATAAAGTTTTACATTACATCATAAAGTGAAAAACTACTACAACAACATGGTTTCCATATTCCACACTCATATCCCCACATACTATCCCTGTAGGTCATTCATAAATTACTTTTTCACATCCTAGGAAAAATACAACATAGAAAAGGGGTGAGCTCAAATTCCCAGTAATGATAACAATATAGCGGAAACTTTCATAAATAAGAATAATAAATTAATGCAATGTATATCTTAAAATAAAATCCTTATAAACTTGAAATTCAACATAGAATGGGAAAAATAAAATGAAATAATGCCATTTACATATTCACATGGATATTCTACTAATCGAATAATCACATGAAATATCAATAATCACTTTCATAATGATGGAATGCATAATGGCAGACTGTCATAACCACATAGCCAAGGCCTCGTGCCAAGACTACAAATAATATTTTGTCAAAGCCTTGTGCCAAGACACTAGTTTGTCTCATGAGACATATCGATGCATCGAAGAGCTATAGAAGGCTCCACCCATCACTTACTAAGTCCAATGCATTCCCATATGAAAAAGTTTAAACATAACATAAACATTCATATTAAAACTAGCATATAAAATGTCAATACTTTCTCCATAAACCATGAATTGTATAAAAATAACACATCCACAGTAAAACATATCAAAAAACCTTCAATACAATAAAAACGTTTTTTATCACAATAAATCAACTTCATATAAGCTTAAAATCCATCAAAGGACGTTGACATAGATTCAAATCAAAACTATTTTAGAGAAATATCTCTTTCCACGAAATTGCTGAAAAGTTACACATTTATAAAGGATGCAATTTAAATGATATTTTTGAATCAAAGTATCCCATACCACTTTGAAACTTTTGAAAAGAAATACCATTTCAAAACATTCATGTCCATATAAATAAACCCTTAAAATCATTTTGAAAACATGGACATTAATTAAAAATATTTAGAAAGATAAATCTTTAAAACATTTAAAAATATGATCTTGATAAATAGTACCATTCAAAAATTATTAAAATATTCATTTTGAAATCATTTAAAAGTCACATAATTATAAAATAAAACATTTACTTTTAAGATATTCTTATAGGCTTCTAAGGGATTCTTTGACGATTTTATAATGGCGGTAAATAGTCGTACCCACTGTATACGTTAAGAAAAAAGACATTCTTACCTTAAATTTGTCGAAAATGTTAAAAGTGACTTGTTTGGAAAATGAAAGAATGATTCCTTTAAAAACACATAATGGTATAAATGACTTTAACCCATTGTCTAGTAAATAGTAAAAAAAAATTTCAATACATTTTTAAGGAACATGGATGTGGATGATAAAGAGATCCCAGTAGATAATTGCGTATAAACAACCTCAGATAATGAAGAGATTGTGAGATAAACCCATACCTTGTACTTTTCCTTGGTTGAGGGTAGGTTAACCTCCTATATAATGGTGAAATAATTGTTATTAAATTATACATGAATCATATATATTAATATGATATCATATATGATTTTTTAAAATTGTTTTGTTAGTAATATCTTAGTATTATCGTCATTTCGGGTGTTAACATACTCATTTTCTTTTATATGTTTTGTTACGTAAGCCATGTTTGTCATGCATAGATTGTATCTTATTCACATTCATAATGATATCAAGTCCATGAAAATTATTTTTAAATCATCAAATTATAATTATACTTTAATGGATACGATGGAGAATTAATCTCATCGTGGTCGTGGAGACGGTAGTCCGTACGTACGCACGAGCGACAATATCATTCTTTTGATATTAAAATAATATATAATTGGATAGTATATCATATATACAGAATAACTATCTTGTTATATTTATTATTTACATTAGTTACACATCATTATTATACTTATCCAAATAATAATATATTGAATAACAATTACACCACGATGTGGAGACAGTTAGCCGTACGTACGCATGTATGGTGACAGGTTATTCAAAGGGTGGATAGAATACTGAATATGGTTATACCATAATTATAATAACATAAAATTTTCTATAAGATACTTGAGTTATTATTTTAGAATGGTAATAACAAAAAAATAAGAAGTGGAAGAAGAAATGAATTTGAAAAAGGGTGGTGAAAACATTACCTCTTCTCCAGGTTCTTCCTTTTGATTTGATCAAAAGGGCTCCATAGGTTGGCTTTGTGATCAAACTAAGGCCTATAGGTTGTATTGAGGGAAGTTGAGAGAGTATTTGGGAAGAGTATGGACAATCCAAAAGGCTTTGAAGGTGTGAAGTAATGATAAGGGGGAGTTCCCTTTTATAAGAGGGGTGAGGGGCACCTTTGGAAAAGCTAGAAATATTAATTTATAATAAATTTATATTCGGGTTCTAATGGATCCAAAGTTAATTATTAAAAGGTTAAGGTGGGGATAGGTCGAAAACCATTCAACCAATATAATTTAGACAGGTTTGGTTCATTATATTAACAATATATTTTTTATTTAACTCTTAGTTAATTAGTTTGACATTTACCATGTCACTTTGTAATTTTATATTATATAGTTAATAAACCTACTGTATACATCCAATAGACACCCAAATGGTCCATTAATGATACAAATATAATTATATAAGTCTCTTGGCCGAACCGTAGATTTTTAGGAATTTAATATCAATTAATAATATAATATTTGTTTTAAAAACCCTTTTATGTCAATTTTGACACTATTCCATAGTTTATTTTTGTGAAACTTATAACAGAATTATTACTTCGAAAAAAGTCAATTTAATAAATCCTAATATGTCATATTATCCTATAAAATTATTTTAATTCATTAAAAGTCTCAAATTATATTTATTTTGGTATTTATAATATCAATTATTTTAATTTTTTACTATTATGGTAATTACTGCATCATCATTGTATCATAAATAAATTAGATTATTTAATATATAAAAATTATAAATAAAACATAATTATGTAGGAAATATTTTTATCTTTCTAATTAATATTTATAGTCGAAAATCCAAAATATATAACCCTATTTAAAAATTGTTTTTCTAAAGGATATATGCTTGTGTCATTTTTGTATTTATTTGAACTTAATTAAAATAAAGTGTCCCTATCACTTACAAGTGGCACCATGGGGTCCCAAAATCGACCCAAAGATGCCCATGGTCGGACATGTATCCGCCAATAAGGTTAGGACACTTTTTAGGGTAATATGGGGTTATTATAATATTATTTTTTAACCCTTATTTACCGAATTTACCCTTAACCATGGTAAATAAAAAATTTACCGCAGTAATTATTCAAAATGTCTCAATATAAAAGTTACCTATTTGCAGAATTTGAACATCCCGATTCCAAATACAGAATCAATTTTTCTAAATTCAAAACACAGAAGTGGCAGAAATTAATTTAAAATTAATTACCGCTGTCAAAACAAAAAGCATGTTTTTAAGATATAATAACTATCAAAAGGTTGATACTTGTTTATGTTCGGTTTAATTGTGAAATTATGTCCAATGACCAAAATTGTATTAAATGGTAAAAATTTATTCTAAATATACTTTGAAACCACTCAAATTCATAATTTATCAATATAAATTATTTCGAATAAAAAAGTTGTTTTTAATTAAAATTTAGTAATTTTCACTATTCATCAAAATATTAAAGTTATCCGAAAGGAACCAAAATTTCACCTTAGGCTAAATTCGATATTCTGAATCCAGAAATGAAGTCAATTTTGAAATATAAAATATATATAATTTCAAAAAGTAGGTATTAATATTCATAACAGCTAGTTTGATTAGTTATGGTGTGTTAGAACTCGGTGTTGCGTACAACACCCGCTATCACATTATTCAAAGAGAAGCGTACCATAGAAGCTTGGGGTGATAAAATTTATTTTCTATGTATTGATGAATATAGTGACGAGATATTTTCATGGTGAATTAGGATACATTGAGTGCATCATGAGTAATATTTCATTATGAAATAATTGAGAAATGTTATTTCACTTATGTTATTTAATAAAATGAAATATCTCAGACAGTTTGATAGAAATGATATATTCAAAATAAATCCATGGCCATGGTGTTCTATAATCAAGATAAATTTTCAGAAGGACAAAAAAAGACACATCAAGAACATAAGTTGATGTAACAATCTTGCAAACAAATTGATTAGATATTTAATAATTATGGTATTGTATTTCATAGTAAGTGTCTCTATATTTTTATGTCATTCCTACATTAAATTCATCCTCAATAGGTGCCTTGTAATTTAGCTAGACGATAGACTTTGACGATAGGCTTGTTCTACTACTGCTACGGAAAAAGAGGCCTATAGGGTCACACAATATGTGTATCCACAAATTTAATAGAATAATAATATTTATTATTATTTAAAATTTTAAAAATATCATTACTATAGGTGGTTTAATAATTATTCAGGTTTTTTCGATCACATCTGTTCCAACACTACTTATTCATGGTAATATTTTGAGAGAAAAACATATAATAAATATTTATTTTTCTTATTTAGTGAATTTAATACTAATTTTACAAATGAATAATGAAGTGATATTTATTTACTAAAAAATATTCATTATTCAAGTTTCTATTAACATTCATTTATGATAGGTGGATCTATAATAATATTTTTAATAGAAATAATATACATTGTATAATTATTTAGATAAATAAATTATAATTTAATTCAGGATTTTTTTAGCTTGTTAATAAATATTATTATTAATATTATTATTATAATTAACTTTTTTTCTTAAAGGAATTGATGAAAATAACAAGGGAGCATGATGAATTCTTGTTTTCTAACCCTATAGGCATATAAACCCAATTAATTTTTTTCGGTTTGTAATTCCATTTGGTTGAATACATTCATATCTGAAGACTAGTATCATGAATCACTTGAGAGAACCCCCTCTAAGAACACTCTAAAAAATCTAGATTGATCATCCTATACCACCAATATCGAGTCTATATGGATCAAATTAATCCTTCGTCAAATGATTCTCTGGGAAATCAATGGAAAATGATGCATTTGTTAGGATTTGGGATTGTCAAATCCATAGATTCCAACATCGTCATTCAAAGGTTGGTGGAAGGTAGGATGATCACATTTAGAGGTTATCCACTAATTATTCATACAATGATATGATGGTATGATATAGTGACCTTGTCAGATCCAAAAATGATGTATGAATTAATAATAAGTTAATTCTATAATTTTAAAAATTAATTATAAATTATATTTAGTGATGTTGAATATTTTTTTAAACATTCAATCGTTAGTTACATTTCGATTAAATTCCACAAATCAATGAATTTATCACAAAGTAAATATAAGATTATTCCTTGATTAAAAAATCCTTGTTTTACATTCCCTTCTATTTCGTTCACTATTCCAATAATCAAACACACCTTTTACAAAAGATTATTGATTCCCCATTCATAATTCAAGTGTTTTATAATGTTCACTAAGGAATAAACAATTAATATTCTATAAAAGGTGACTCTACGATTGGATAAAATCACTAAATTCTTGTGTAATATTCTTTAATCTTCTATGATATTCAAGTACTTATCAATTAGTTCTGGATATAGATAAATTTAGATTCATGGGGGACATAAAATCATCTAGATTAATTTCCATTTACTACACATCCATTCATATTCTAACAACCCCCTTATAGAGGTATTTTAATTCTTACAACCCTAATATTGAATTTATATATACAATCATACATTAAGATTAAACGAATTTTAGTTAGAACTAATTATATCATTCAGATGATAAAACTACCCTTCATTTCCTCGTGTAAAATGGATATAATCATTGATAACTAAGGTGGAAGATTATTCAAATATTAACCCTTAACATTCAAATGAAATGATACATTATACATAGAAATATAAAATTTATAAAATTTATCTTAATTCCATATGATATATACAAGTCTTATAATATGGAACGCTTAAGGAAGTGTCATGAAACAACTATTTTATTCTTTATGATACACCCAAACTAATGACTTATAAAATTCTTTGGTATCCTTAATGTCATACCATACGACCCATACAAACACAAATGTATATATATATATATATCGAAGAATATTATGTATTACAATTTACATCAAATGTAAATAATGTTATACGACTTATCACATTCAATTTACCATATACACTAAAACCTCACTGGATTTGTTCCATTTTCCATTATATTAAATCATATATATTTTCTTCTGAAAACATATTAAAAACAATTTTTGGATATTTAAATAATAATTTTGGAAATCTATCATCAATCACACATTGTATCATATATTATGAAATACATTGTGAGTATTCATCCAAATATCCATTTAGATAAATTTCAAACACCTTTTAAGAAGCAATATGAGCCTCAAAAAACATTATACAGATTATTTATACTATTATGTTTAAACCCATTTTCCTTTTTATCATTGTGTGGATATATAAATTTTTAATCTAATATTTCTATAAAAAAACCTCTAGAAATTAACCAATTATAGTAAAGAAACAAAGGGATATATTGTTATCCTTATCAAATACATTTCTCTCAATACCCACATCCACCAATTATGTCATATAAAATCATGCATTTTCAAATGATCCCTTTATCCAATACATCTTGTAAACATGGGAAATGGTGTATTTTAATCTCATATAACATACACATATGTTCTTGTTTCTATGCGTATAAACTGACGAGGTCGATGAATAAATCAAATTTCATTCAAAATTTTGAATGATCATATCACATGCCACTCTTCAAATATATTAGAATATAAAATTTTTTATAATGCTAAATATATACATTTCTTTAGTTTATAATTATTGAGGGTAAAGATTTCATACTTATTAAACTAGTGGAAAATTATCATATTGGTAATGTCTCAATGGATGACATGATAAACAATATACCAGGTCACTACAACGTTGAAGAAGTCTAATTTATTTTGTAATAATATTATAAAAGTATAAAATATCTCATTCTATGAATCTCTATAACATTCTAAATGAGGAAATATATAAGGAACTGACCTTAAAACATTACAAAATCATTAATTACATGAATAATTCACTTAGAGGATCTTTTCAGGATTAGTGTTTTAGAGAATTAGGACATAACTATTACATCTCGAAAGATAACAAAGTAGACACTTCTACTATGTTTCCATCAAATAAAAACTCTTGAAAAGGAACATGAAGGAAAACTGTTAGTTTTTCAAAAAAACAATTAACCATGAATACTTTAACAAATAAATACTTGTCACATTTAAAAAGTAGTAAATATCCTTCACTGAGTAAAAGATCATTACTTACCCTTTTGTAAATAAAATATTACCATAAAACCCATATAAAGAACACTTAACATATAAAGGTATCATGGGACATAAACATAATTAAATGGAATAACCATACGGTCGACTTCCACACATATTACTAAATGGAATAGCCATACGGTCGACTTCCACACCCAATGCATTGGAGGTTATAACATAACCACCCATCCTTGTATTCATGGCACCACCCATCATATGGATTATCACATAACCACCCGTCAAATGTCCAAGCACCATTATAAAATTATAAGACGGAAAACAAATATAATGGAAAGAAAACATTTCCACATTTCAATCACAATATATCACGTAAATATATTGACATAACAAATCCATTATAAAAACCATTTTCAATACCAAAATACATAAAAGTTTATATGGTATTTATTCCATTTTAAAAACATTACAGCTTTTTGAGGAAGCCAAAGACCAAATAATACTCGTAGCGGCGGAAAAGGACGTTGTCACCACATACGTTAAAATAAACATTCTTTTTTTGATGTTTAGTAAAATGCTTCATAGAAAAAGATTCCCTTTGAATGAAATGAAATGTCAAAGGTGTTTTATACAGTGTGTAAAAGAAATTCTTATATTAGAACAAAATATTCCTCAATGAAAGGAGATTGAGACCAAGTCCCTTACAAAGACGATATCCTTTGATTAAGGACAAATAAATTACATAATTATGTGTGCCAAAAGAATACAGCAAATATAAGTGGATATTAAGTGTAAAAAAAATGAAAGATCATTCAAACATATTAATAAAACGACATATTCAAGGAGTAAAAGTTTAACCCAATGAATCGAAATTGGGTTTTGAAGTTCCTTTGCAAAAATTCGACAGCCTAACTGTGTCACTTATAATTTCAGATTAAGAGTTGATGAGAGAGAAAATGGTATCTCATCACATGGACATAAAATTTACATCAATAAGGATATATAATAACATATCCCAACATAACAATATGTAAATTAAAATACCAAACCAAAATAAGTCTTTTAAAAAGAGGTTGGTGAAAGGTTCCCTTACCGTTTTGGGTAACTTTTAAAACATACACCCCATGGATGAAGCGTCATACAATGAATATGTAAATACCCATAAACGAAATTATATTAGACAAATAGTATAATAATGGACAGTAAATACACCCCTCAAAGGAAATGGTGGAAAATGTAGCATAAATCTCACGGGAATAAAAGTGGGAGGAAAAATCCCGTACGAAAACTCGGCAGCCTAACAGCGCCACATAAAACATCCAAAAATGGATTTATGATATCAAATAGGGCCTCTAATAATATAAACATAAAAATTAAAGTATGAGAAATATAAAAGAACATCCCCAAACATAATAAATATGATCTTAAAAGAAATGACATAAAAGAGAGTACTTAAAAAGAACAAGAGAAGTTGGATCTCTTACCTCATGTCCGACTTGTCTTGTTCGTTTATTTATATTCCTGAATAATAAACATTGGTCAATTTATAATTTCTTAATTAACTCCTTTAATGATTATTATTCATTTCATAGCACATATTATAATGTTATAATAATTTTTTAATAATGTGAGTTCATATCAGACGTTTTTGTCGATGTTTGGTAAATGAGTCAAAAATGAACTTGATTGAAAATGATTGTCCATGTAGTTATAAGTAAATCATATCTGGAATGGTATTAATGATTTAAATATCATATATATCCAGTACATATTCATTTTATACTATTCCAAAACATTTGGAGATAAAATGAAATGAAATGCACCGTTCATGGAGATGGTAGGCCGTACGTACGGATGAACGCTACTTTCATTTCATTGTCATATTAATGGAATTAAAAATAAATTAGAGATATGTATATTATAAATCCAGTATAATATATATGTTATTTAGATCACATATTTTCATTAAATTCATTATTTATAAATTCTATGTATTTCATGAATGAGTCACATCACTTGAGGGGGCGGTAGTCCACACTTCCTCGTATGAAATTATCACATTTTCACAACATGAAAAGCATAAAGGTATGTTTTAAATATAAAATAAAGATGAATATAAGAAAAATAAATACCATATATATCATATATAAAATATAGTTTCATCATAATGGCCACCATGAAAGGTGTTAAGCGAATATTGAACAATCATCGTTTCCTGAGGCAGTAATTCGCCATCCACAGAAACAGTATGTTCTTTAGCCATTAGATGGATGTGTGTTTAAGTGTTGCTCGAATACATCTCATAAAAAATCCTAGTATTTTCAAGATACTTTTGTTGTTACAAAACAAAGGAATAAAAAGAGTTTAAGGGGTTGGAGAAGCAAAATAAAACAAAAGAACATAAGAGAGGACATTACCTTTAAATCCGATATCTCCCCATTGTTTGAACCAAAAGGGTTTCTTGAAAAGGATTATGACTAAGGTAAGGATTAATTGATGAATAGAGGGGTGTGGAGAGATAAAATTATCAGATTATGGCTGAGACAAAGGCTTTAGAGGTGTGGGTAAGGGGATAGAGGTGGGGGCCTTTTATAAGAGGGAGGAGGGGCACTCTTGGAAAGACTTGAAATGTTACTTTATTATAAAAAGGTTTTCTGATATCAATGGTCCCAAAATTAAATATTTAGAGGATAAGGTGATAAGGGTTATAAATACACCCATCCAAATGGTTTTTTAAAATTTTAGGTCTTACATTTTAATTATCGTTTCATTTAATTTAAATCGTTAAATAATGAGGTAATCGCTGCATCATCATGGTGTCATAAATAATTTAATATATTTAATTTCTAAAAATTATAAAAAAATTTCATGATGTAGGAAATCTTTTTAGCGTTCTAAAGAATTTGTATAGTAAAAAATATGACTTGGATAACCCCATGTAAAAATTGATTTAGTAAAAAAATACATTTTTCTAACATTTTTATTTTAACTTTAAATAAAAAGTTATTAATGTCATTTTCTTACCCAAGTGGATCCATGGGGTCCCAAAGATGACCCATGGATTGTCTTGGTCGATCATGACACATCCAATAATGGTATGACACGTTTCAATGTCATTTCATATTATTAAAACATTATTTTTACCTTAAATTACACTAATTACCTCTAATCACGATTAAAAAAACATAAAAGTTACTATTTACCGAAAAATTATTTTAATCCCATTGAAAGAAAATTCCATAATAATGATAACCATGTATGTCAGATTTTTGAAATTCAATACAAAAAAGTTGTAATGTTTAATTTAAACGAAAAATCAGTTTTTAACTACCACTTAGTGGTTTCACTATTCATCAAAAATTGATGTTTTTCAGAAAAATACCAAAAATTCACCCTAAAATATATTTGATATTCCGAATTCAAAAATGATGTCTATTTTAAAAAATTAAAAACATTTATGTTTCAATAATTAATTTAATAATTAATTCCTGTTGTCGTAACAAATAGAGTGTTTTTATAAAACAATATATATCAAAAGATTGACACTAGTTTAAGTTCAATTTCAAAGTGAAATTAATTCCAATGACCACCATTGGATTAATTTTAAAAAATATATTATTATTGAACTATAAAACCAATGCAAATGTTAATATAATCATATAAATAAATTATGTTGAAAAGAGGTTTTGGATTAAAATACAACATTTTTCACTATTCATTATAAAATGAACTTTATCGGAAAAATACCAAAAAAATTACACAAAGTAAATTATGATGTCCTAATTCTAAATAATAATTTTATTTGTTCAAAAGAATATATAAGAGTGTCCAAAACTATATTTAAAATCGGTTCTCCATCAAAATACGATAAGTCGACCTTTTAGTGAATATTAGCATATCTATGCCTAAAATTGAATTCTTTTCTAATTTTAAGCCATTATCATTTATTTGATAAAAGTAAAAAATATTTGACAAACATATATAATATTTTTGTAGTTAGTTCTGTTCATTCTCTCCATTACAACATCTAGACGTTAACTACCATTTAAAATAATATTATTTTATTATTAGAGTGCAACGTATGATTTCAGAGAAACCCATTGTTGTGTATTGGTTACGCCATCGAGCATAGAAGTACCTTTAAATTAATATTAACATTTTACTCACAAATATGGATAAATATAAAAATGTCATCTTCTTTATTTACCTGGGGTGTTACATCCTTTCCCCCTTTTGGGAATTGAGTCCTCGCAATTATAAAATTGGGCTTAGAAACTTCATTGAAAGTCCCACATCAGAACAAGAGTCGGTAAAACTATCACTTTAAAAGAATGAAAGAGATGTATAGAGGTCACCCGAGTTATCCCATACTGGGATTCCATGTAGGAAAAAATGGATATAGAAGAAAAAAACAATTTTTCATGTTCTAAGGCAGAGTGATAGAAAACATGTTTAGGAGATAGTTAACCACCAGAAAATCACAAAATTGTGATGGGTTAAACGGTATTTGATTCCCCAGAAGGAAAAGTTAACATAAACCATTTTTTTAAGTTGATTTTCATTGAGGAATTTATTTATGAGCTTAACTAAATCGCAATGAAACACACTTTCTTGTCGTTTTGACTTTCATCTCTTACTAGATTTCTTACACAAACTCTTTTTTTCCACCAAAAGATGAGTATTTAGGATGACTTGTTTGCATTTAGAGCGCTATAATCAACATCTATAAAATAAACTATTCCATAAAAGAGAACTATATATTTCCCATGCCTTTAGACAAAAACCAAAACCAAAGTTGTTAGTACGAGATCAGATAATACCCAAAAAGGATAGTCCTTTATAAAAAGAAAATATATTCTTAATCTCCAAAATTTGTCCAACAACACACAAAGTTATGCAAAGACCATTCGATAAAAAATTGCCTACACAATTCATCAAATTAAACCAAACTAATATTGAAACCCAATTCATTGAAGTATTTAATCACATATTATTCCAAGGTAAAAAAAATTAACATTTATCTCCAAATAACATCAGTTGCACTTAATGTCTCATATTGAAATGTAATTAACCTAATCATATATCCTCCATGATAGGTAAATATTTTCCATGATAACCCAAAATCAACTTATTCTTGATTCATAAAATTATATAACTAAAAAGTATTTGTTATACTAACCAGGGACATCACGTTGACTAGTGGTAGTCAATAAATATCAGTCTCACCTTGGTTGTGTGTTTGATTCCAACAGCTTTGTCCGATGCGATGGGTTGTCACACGATCTGCGTGTTGTCTTTTTTCCAAAACTATATAATTCTTAAAACATTCCCGAAAAAGAGAAAAAATCATGAAAAATAACCATAACATAATTTAACCTCAATTTTATCTCATGCCTTTCATTTTCCATCATAACAAATAGTAACCCAGAATTACCTCAAAAGTAAGGATCATATAAACACAAATGGTTCTTTATAACTATGTCCACAAAAGAACTAATAACCATTACTTCAATAAAATTTTCATATACCAATCATCAGGGTTACACCTACTATAAAAATCCATCTAATGTAACCCCATCACCAAAAGAGACATAACACTTTTAAGAATTTAACAATCCTAAAATCTACCATAACTATTGAATCCCTTATATGTTGACTTCTTACTCATTCAACATTCTTCATGATCTATTTAACATTTCTTTCTAACTAATTCTGAAATACTTGATTCCTAAAAACCAAATCATGAATCATATCTTAAGATTCCAAAATATGAAAACATAAGTTAAGAAATAATCCATACCTTTGATTGGTCATTGTCAGTTTCATCATCCTGAATTGGAATGGAATTAGGTATTGGTAAACGAATATTTGTATGATCTTTGTGATCTCATTCCCGAAATATCTTCTTAGCGCATGTGTTTTCTTAATGACCATGCACACCATATTTAAAACATTCAACTGATCCCTCAGAAAGAACTTCTTTCCCTTTACTTGAGTCAACTGGATGCTTCATTTTTTCATGGAAGGTTCTCGCTTTATGACCTTAATTTCCACATATATAGCATATTTCAATCCTTTTGAAACATTTTCCTTGGTTTTTCATTCCACATATTTGACACAGAGGTTTTTGAGCACACTTACATTAATGATTATTACCTGAACATCTGTAGGGATTTTTTTCTCGCATATATGATGCCCTATAAAAATAACCATGTTTTAGGTGGTCAATCATGAATCCAGATTGTTGGTTGAGGATAAACACAAGAGTTCTCATTGCAGATCCCTTATCATTCAGTTGCTCACTCAGAAAACTGTCACAGTTTCTTTCACATCCACTGTTACATTGGTGCCTGCTAGTTCCAGCGATTTACTAAAACCAAAATGGTCAGTGTGAGCATATCAATAAAATAATCAAAAAATAATTATGAAGATAAAAACTAAGATATAGTTATCCAAGTTATCTCAAACTCATTCTATCTTTCAAAAAAACAATGACTCCCTCTAATAGACTACCCATTTTGGTTATACACAACTTGTCACTTATTCATAAACAACACTCTAACCTCTAAAGTTATCTAAACTGACCTTTGATACCAACTATAAAGACCCAGCCTTAAAAAATTACATAATCAAGAATTACATGAATAATTCACATCGAGGATATTTTCAGGTTTAGAGTTTTAGAGAATTAGGACATAACTATTACATCTCAAAAGATAACAATGTAGACACTTCTATTATGTTTCCATAAAATAAAAACTCTTAAAAAGGAACATGTCTAGTTCCATGTTTTAGATAGAATGTCTTTCCTTGATACCTTCCATGACCCTATTCCACATTATTTCATGTGAAAAAACATATAAAAAAACATGGGATGAGCATAAAAATCTCAATAAGGGATACACAATGAAGGGAAACTGTTAGTTTTTCAAAACAACAAGTAAACCCCAAATAATTTATCAAAATAATACTTTTCACCTTTTTGAAGTAGTAAATACTCTTCACTAAATAAAATATCATTACTTACCCTTTTATAACAGTAATATTACCTTAAAACCCATATAAAGAACACATAACATATAAAGGTAACTTGGGACATAAACATACTTAAATGGAATAACCATACGGCCGACTTCCACACATATCACTAAATGGAATATCCATACAGCGAACTTCCATACCCAATGCATTGGAGGTTATAACATAAACACCCATCCTGGTATTCACGGCACCACCCGTCATATGGTTTATCACGTAACCACCCGTCAAATGTCCAAGTCCCATTATAAAATCATAAGACATAAAACAAATATAATGGAATGAAAAAAATTCAACATTTCGATGACAATATATCACTTAAATATATTGACATAAAAAATCGATTATAAAAAACATTTTGAATACCAAAATACATAAAAGAGTATATGGTATTTATTTCATTTAAAAAACAATACGGCTTGTTGAGGAATCCAAAGACCAAATAATACACGCGGCGGTGGAAAAGGACGTTGTCACCGCACACGTTAAAATAAACATTCCTTTTTTTCATTTAGTAAAACGCATCAAAGAAAAAGATTCCCTTTGAATGAAATGAAAATTAAAAGGTGTTTTATAGAGTGTATAAATGAATGTCTTGTATTAGAACAAAATATTCCTCAATGAAAGGTGATTGAGATGAAGTCCCTTACAAAGATGATATCCTTTGATTAAGGATAAATCAATTACATAATTATGAGTGAGAAAAGAATACACCAAATATAAGTGGATATTAATTGTAAAACAAATATAGTTCATTCACATATATTCATAGAATGACATATTCAATTAGTACAAGTTTGACTCAATGAATCGAAATTGGGTTACTATGTTCCCTTGCAAAAATTCGACAGCCTAATGACTTCACTTAGAATTTCAGATTAAGAGTTGATGAGAGAAAAAATGGAATCTCATCACTTGGAAATAAAATTTACATAAATAGGGATATAGAAGACCAAATCCAAAAATAACAATATGTAAATTAAAAGACCCAACATAAATAAGTCTTTTAAAAAGAGGAGGGTTAATGGTTCCCTTACCGATTTGGGTAACTTTTAAAACGTACACCCCATGGAAGAACAGTCATACAATGAAGATATAAATACACATAAATGAAATTTTATTACAAAAATAGTATAATAATGGGCATTACATACACCACTTAAATGAAATGGTGGAAAAGGTAGCATAAATCTCACAGGAATAAAAGTGAGATGAAAAATCCCTTACAAAAACTCGGCAGCCTAAAGGCGCCACTTAAAACATCCAAAAATGGATTTATGAGATCAAATAGGGTATCTCATAATATGAACATAAAAATTATAGTATGAGGAATATAAAATAACATCCCCAAACATAAGAAATTTGAGCTTAAAAGAAATGACATAAAAGAGAGTACTTAAAAATAACGAGAGAGGTTGGATCCCTTACCTCAAGTCCGACTTGTCTTGTTCATTTCATTATATTCATGAATAATAAAATTTGGTAAATTTATAATTTATTGAGTACCTCCATTAAATATTATTATTCAGTTCATATCACTTATTTAATGTAATTATAATTGTTTAATAATGTGAGTTCATTTCAGATGTTTTTGTCGATGTTTGGTACATGAGTAAAAAATTAATTTGTTCGAAAATGATTGTCTATGTAGTTATAAATAAATCATATCCAGAATATTATTAATGAATTAAATATGATATATATCTAGTAAATATTCAATTTATACTATTCCATAACATTTGGAGATAAAATGAAATGAAATGCACCGTTCATGGAGACGGTAGGTCGTACGTACGCATGAACACTACTTTCATTTCATTGTCATATTAATGGAATTAAAAAAAATGAGAGATATATGTATTATAACTCTAGTATAATATATATGTTTAATAAGTCACATATGTTCATTAATTTCATTCTATATACATTCAATTTCTTGCAGGAACGAGTCAAATCACTTGAGGGGGAGGTAGTCCACACTTCCTCGTATGAAATTATCGCATTTGCACAACGTGCAAAGCATAGAGGTATGTTTTAAATATAAAATACAAAAGCATATAGAAAACATAAATACCATATATATCATATATAAAATACAGTGTCATCATAATTAACACCATGAAAGGTGTTAAGAGAATATTGAACAATCATCGTTTCGTGAGGCAGTAATTCACTATCCACAGAAAAAGTATGTTCTCTACCCATTAGACGGAGGTGTGTATAATTGTAGCTCGAATACATCTCATAACAACATTATAGTATATTGAAGATTCTTTTGTTGTTACAAGAGAAATAATAAAAAGAGTTTATGGGGTTGGAGAAGAAAAATAAAACAAAAGAACATAAGAGAGGACATTACCTTTAAATCGGGAATCTCCCCATGGTTTGAACTAAAAGGGTTTCTTGAAAATCATTCTACTTATGGTAAGGCTTCTAGGAAGAAGAGAGGGATGTGGAGAGATAAAATTATCAGATTTTGGCCGAGAAAAAATCTTGAGAGGTGTGGGTATGGGGGTAGAGGTGGGGGCCTTTTATAAGCGGGAGGAGGGGCACTCTTGGAATGAATTGAAAATTTAATTTATTATAAAATGATTTTCGGATATCAAAGGTCCCAAAATTATATATTTCGATGATAAGGTGATAAGGGTTAGAAATAAACCCATCAAATAGTTTTTTGACAAGTGTAGGTCTTAGATTTAACATTATCTTTTCATTTTATTTAAATTGTTAAATAATGAGGTAATCACTACATCATCATGGTGTCATAAATAATTTAATTTACTTAATGTCTAAAAATGAAAAAAAATTATTGATTTTGAAAAAATATTAGATTTATAATGAATATTTAAAGTAAAAAATATGACTTGTTTAACCCCTTGTAAAAATTGTTTTAGTAAAACAATACATGTTTGTGACATTTTTATTTTAACATTAAATAAAAAGTTATGAATGTCATTTTCTTACCCAAGTGGATCCATTGGGTCCCCAAGTTGACCCATGGATTTTCATTGTCGGCCATGACACATCCAATAATGGTAGTACATGTGTAAAGATCATATCATATTATTAAAACATTATTTTTACCTTAAATTACACTAATTTCCTCTAATCGCGTATAATAAAACATAAAAGTTACTATTCACCAAAAAAATATTTTAATCCCATTGAACCACATTTTACATCCTAATGAAAACCATTTATTTAATATTTTTTAAATTAATTTCACAAATGTGGTAATGTTTAATTTAAACGAAAAATCAGTTTTTAACTACCACTTAGTGGTTTCACTATTCATCAAAAATTAAAGTTTTTCAGAAAAATACAAAAAATTCACCCTAAGCTATATTTGATATTCCAAATTCAAAAATTATATCTATATTACTATATTAAAAACATATAAGTTGCATTAATTAATTTAATAATTAATTCCCTCTGTCTAAACAAATAGCGTGTTTTTATGAAACAATATATATCAAAAGATTGACACTAGTTTAAGTCAAATTTCAAAGTGAAATTAATTCCAATGACCCCCATTAGATTAAATGGAATAAATATATTATAATTGAACATTAAAACCAATTCAAATGATAATCTAATCATATAAATAAATCATATTAAAATGAGTTTCTGGATTAAAATACAACATTTTTCATTATTCATTAATAATGAACATTATCAGAAAAATACCAAAAAATTACACAATGTAAATTTTGATGTCCCGATTCTAAATAAGAATATTATTTTTTCCAATGAATGTATAAGAGTGACCAAAACTATATTTAAAGAGGGTTCTCTATCAAAAGGTAATAAGTTGGCCTTTTAGTGAATATTAGCGTATCCATGGCTAAAATTGAATTCTTTTTTATTTTAAGCCTTTATCTTTTATTGAATAAAAGTAAAAAATATTTGACAAACATATATAATAATTTTTTAGTTAGTTTGGTTCATTCCCACCATTACAACGGCTAGACGTTTACTACCATTTAAAATAATATTATTTTATTATTAGAGTGCAACGTAAGATTTCCAAGAAACTCATTGTTACGTATTGGGTACGCCATCAAGCATAGTGTTCCCTTTAAATTAATATTAATATTTTACTCACAAATATGGATAAATATAAAAATGTCATATTCTTTATTTACCTGGGATGTTATATCCTTCCCCCCCTTTTGAGAATTGCGTCCTCGGAATTTTAAAATTTGGCTCAGAAACATCATTGAAAGTCCCACATCGGAACAAGAGTCGATAAAACTATCACTTTAATATAATGAAAGAGAAGTACAGAGGTCACCCGATTTAACCCATACTAGGATTACATGTAGGAAATCATGGATATGGAAGAAAAAAAAATGGTCATATTCTGAGTGAGAGTGATAGATTACATGTTTAGGAGAAAGTTAACCACCAGATAATGACAAACTTGTGATGGGTTAAATGGTATTTGATTCCCAAGTAGGAAAAGTTAACATACAACATTTTTGTATTAAGTTACTTTTAATTGAGGAATTTATTTATGATCTTAATTAAATCTCAATGAAACATACTTTCTTGTCATTTATAATTTCATCTCTTACTAGATTTCTTACAAAAACTCTTTTTTTCCTCAAAAAGATGAGTATCTAGGGTGACTTGTTCACATTAAGAGCGATATAATCAACATCTAGAGAAACACCTAATCCAGAAAAGGGAACTATATATTTCCTATGTCTTTAGAAAAAAACCAACACCAAAGTTGTTAGTACATGATAAGATAATACCAAAAAAGGATAATCCTTTATAAAAAGAAAATCTATTCTTAATATTCAAAATTTCTCCAACAAAACCCAAAGTTCTACAAAGACCATTCGAGAAACAATTTTCCCTAAAATTCTTCAAAGTAAACAAAACTAATATTGAAACCCAATTCTATGATAGATTTAATCAGATAGTCTTACAAGGTAAAAAAATTAAAATTTATCTCCAAATAACATCAATTTCTCTTAAAGTCACATATTGAAAAGTAATTAACCTAATCATATATCCTCCATGATAGGTCAATATTTTCCTAGATAACCCAAAATCAACTTATTCTTGATTCATAAAATTATTTTACTATAAATTATTTGTCATACCAACCAGGGACTTCAATTAATCCAGTGGTAGGCGATAAATATCAGTCGCACAATGGTTGTTGGTTTGATTCCCATAGCTTTGTCCGATGCGACGGGTTATCACACGGTCAACGTGTTGTGCTTTTTCCAAAACTATATAATTCTTAAAAAATTACCAAGAAAGAGATAAAATCATAAAAAATAACCATAACATAATTTAACCTCAATTTTATCTCATGCCTTTCATTTTCCATCATAACATATAGTAACCCATAAATACCTTAAAATTAAGGATCATATAAACCAAAATGGTTCTTTATAACTATGTCCACAAAAGAACAGATAACTATTCCTTGAATAAAATTTTCATATATCAAACTTATGGGTTACACATACTATAAGAAGTCTTCTAATGTAACCCCATCATCAAAAGAGACATAATACTTTTATGAATTTCACAATCCTAAAATCTACCATAACTCATGAATACTTATATGTTGACTTCTTACTCATTCAAAATTCTTCATGATCTATTAACCATTCCCTTCCAACTTTTTCTGAAATACTTCTTTCCTACAAACAAAATCATGAATCATATCTTAGGATTCCAAAATAGGAAAACATAAGTTAAGAAATAATCTATATCTTTGATTGGTCATTTTTAGTTTCTTCTTCCTCAATCAGAATGGAATTAGGTATTGGTAAATGAATATTTTTATGATCTTGGTGATCACATTCCCGAAAAATATTCGTAGGGAATGTGTTTGAAAAATGACCATGCACACCACATTTAAAACATTAAATTGATCCCTCAGAAAGAACTTCTTTCCCTTTCCTCGAGTTGACTGGATGCTAAATTTTTCCATGGATGGTTCTTGCTTTATGACCTTCATTTCCACATCTATAGCATATTTCTGTCCTTTTGAAACATCTTCCTAGGTGTTTCTTTCCACATCTTTTACACATAGGTTTTTTAACACACTATCATTTATGGTTATTACCTGATCTTCTGTAGGGATTTGTTTCTCGCATATATGATGCCTTATAAAAATCACCAAGGATTAGGTTTTCAATCATGACTCTAGATAGTTGGTTGAGGATAAACACAATAGTTCTCATTACAGCTCCCATATCATTCAATTTCTCACTAAAAAAACGATCACAATTTCCTCCGCATCCACTGTTACTTTGGTGCCTGCTAGTTCCAGCCATTTACTAAAACCAAAAAGGTCAGTGTGAGCATATCAGTAAAATAATAATATAATAATGATGAAGCTAAACACTAATATATAGTTATCCAAGTTATCTCAAACTCATTCTAACTTTCAAAAAAACAATGAATCCATCTAATATACTTCCCATTGTGGTTATTCACAACTTTTCACTTAAGCTTAAAAAACACTCTAACCTCTAATGTTATCTAAACATACCATTGATAACAACTATAAGGACCCATCCATAAAACATTACATAATCAGGAATTACCAGAATAATTCACATAGAGGATTTTTCAGGTTTAGAGTTATAGGGAATTAGGACATAACTATTGTCTCTCAAAAGATAAAAAAGCTGACACTTCTATTATGTTTCCATAAAATAAAAACTCTTAAAAATGAACAAGTCTAGTTCCATATTTTAGATAGAATGTCTTTCCTTGATCTCATCCTCGACCCTATTCCACATTATTTTCTATGAAAAACATTTCAAAAAATACTTGGGATGAGCATAAAAAGCTTAGTAAGGGATATACAATGATGGAAAACTGTTAGTTTTTAAAAATAACAAGTAAACCACGAATACATTATCAAAGTAATACTTTTCACCTTTATGAAGTAGTAAATACTTTTAACTGATTAAAATATCATTACTTACCCTTTTGTAACCAAAAGATTACCATAAAACCAATACAAAGAACACATATCATATAAAAGTAACATGGGACATAAACATACTTAAATGGAATAACATTACGGTCGACTTACATACATATCACTAAATGGAATAGCCATACGGCCGACTTATATACCAAATGAATTGGAGGTTATAATGTAAACCCCAATCCTGGTATTCACAAAACCACCCTTCATATGGTTTATCACTAACCACCTGTCAAATGTCCAAGTACCATTATAATATCATAAGACATAAAAAAATATAATGGAAAGAAAACATTTCCACATTTCAATCCCCATATATCACTTAAATATATTGACATAACAAATACATTATAAAAATCATTTTAAATACAAAAATACATAAAGTATTATATGGTATTTATTTAATTTTAAAAACATTATGACTTATTGAGGAAGCCAATGACAAAATAATACTCATGGCGGCGGAAAAGTTCATTGTCACCGCATACGTTAAAATAAACATTCCTTTTTGTCATTTAGTAAAATGCATCAAAGAAAAATAATCCCTTTGCTTTAAATGAAATGTCAAATGTGTTTTATATAGTGTATAAAAGAAAGTCTTGTATTAGAACAAAATATTCCTCAATGAAAGGATATTGAGACGAAGTCCTTTACAAAGACGGTATCCTTTGATTAAAGATAAATCAATTATATAATTATGTGTGACGAAAGAATACACCAAATATTATTGGATATTAAGTTTAAAACAACCAGAGGTCATTCAATCATATTCATTGAACTATATATTCAAGGAGTACATGTTTAATCCAAAGAATATAAATTGGTTAAGAAGTTCCCTTGAAAAAATTCAACAGTGTAACAACGTCACTTATAATTTCAAATTTAGAGATGATGAGAGATAAAATGGTATCACATCACTTGGACCTAAAATTTACCTCAATAAGGATATAGAAGAACATATCCCAACATAAAAATAAGAAAATTAAAAGACCCAACAAGAAGAAGTCATTTAAAAAGAGGCGGGTGAAAGGTTCTCTTACTAATTTGGGTAACTTTTGAAACGTACAACCCATGGAAGAAGGGTCATACAATGAAGACGTAAATACCCATAAATTAAATTATATTACAAAAATAATATAATAATTTGAATTACATACACCACTCAAAGGAAATGGTGGAAAATGTAGCATATATCTCATGGGAATAAAAGTGAGATGAAAAATCCCTTACGAAAACTCGGCAGCCTAACAGCGCCACTTAAAACATCCAAAATGAATTTATGATATCAAACAGTTTCCCTAATAATATGAACATAAAAATTACAGTATGATGAATATAAAATAACATCCCCAATAATAAGAAATATGAGCTTAAACGAAATTACATAAAAGAGAGTACTTAAAAAGAACGAGAGAGGTTGGATCCCTTACCTCAAATCTGACTTGTCTTGTTCGTTTATTTATATTCTTGAATAATAATAATTGGTCAATTTATAATTGCTTAAGGATCTCCTTTAAAGATTAATATTCATTTCATATCACATATTATAATGTTATAATAATTGGTTAACAATGTTAGTTCATATCAGACGTTTTTGTCGATGTTTTGTACATGAGTCAAAAATGAACTTGTTTGAAAATGATTGTCCATGTAGTTATAATAAATCATCTCCAGAATAGTATTAATGACTTAAATATCTTATATATACATTAAATAATCATTTTATACTATTACATAACATTTGGAGATAAAATGAAATGAAATTCACCGTTCATGGAGATGGTAGGTTGTACGTACGTATGAACGCTAATTTCATTTCTTTGTCATATTAATGGAATTTAAAATAAATGAAAGACATATATATTATAATTACAGTATAATATATATGTTCTATAGGTCACATAAGTTAATTAATTTCATTCTTTATACATTCCATGTATTGCATGAACGAGTCATATCACTTGAGGGGGCGGTAGTCCACAATTCCTCGTATGAAATTATCGCATTTGCACAACACGCAAAGCCTAAAGGTATATTTTAAATATAAAATACAGAAGCATATATAAAACATAAATACCATATATATCATATATAAAATACAATTTCATCATAATGGCCACCAAGAAAGGTGTTCAGATAAGATTGAACAATCATCGTTTCGTGATGCAGTAATTCACCATCCACAGAAACAATATGTTCTTTAACCATTAGACAGAGGTGTGTGTAAGTTTAGCTTGAATAAATATCATAACAACATCCTAGTATATTTAAGACACTAATATGTTTACAAAATGAAGGAATAAAAAGAGTTTAGGGGGTTGGAGAAGCAAAATAAAACAAAACAACATAAGAGAGGACATTACCTTTAAATCGGGTATCTCCCCATGGTTTGACCCAAAAAGGGTTTATTGAAGAACATTATGCCTATGGTAATGCTTCAAGGATGAAGAGAGGGATGTGTAGAGATAAAATGATCAGATTTTGGCCCATACAATGGATTGAGAGGTGTGGGTAAGTGGGTAGAGGTGGGGGTCATTTATAAGAGGGAGGAGGGGCACTCATGGAATGACTTGAAAGGTTACATTATTTTAAAATGATTTTAAGATATCAAAGGTCCCAAAATTAATTATTTCAAGGATATGTTAATAAGGTTTCGAAATACACCCATCCAATAGTTTTTTGAAATGTGTACATCTTATATTTTACATTATCTCTTCATTTTATTTAAATCGTTAAATAATGAGGTAATCGGTGAATCATCATAGTGTCATAAATAATTTAATTTATATAATGTCTAAAAATTATATAAAAACTATCATAATGTAGGAAATATTTTTAGTTTTTTACTAAATAATTATAGTCCAAAATATGACTTGTATAACACCATGTAATTTTTTTTAGTAAAACAATACATGTTTGTGACATTTTTATTTTAACTTTAAATAAAAAGTTATTAATGTCATCTTCTTACTCAATAGGGTCTATGGCGTCCCCATGTTGACCAGTGGATTTTATTGGTCGGCCATGACACATTAAATAAGTGTAGGACATGTTTCAAGGTCATTTCATATTATTAAAAAATTATTTTTACCTTCAATTACAATAATTACATCTAATCACGATTAATAAAACATAAATGTTACTATTCACCAAAAATAATTTTAATCCCATTGAACCACATTTTACATCCTAATGAAAAACATGTTTGTCGGATTTTTTAAATTCAATTCAAAAAAGTGGTAATGTATAATTTAAACGAAATACCATTTTTAACTACCACTTAGTGGTTGCACTATTCATAAAAAATTGATGTTTTTTAGAAAAATAGAAAAAATTCACCCTAAGATATATTTGATATTCCGAATTCAAAAATGATGTCTAGTTTACAAAATTCAAAACATATAAGTTGCATTAATTAATTTAATAATTAATTCCCATTGTCAAAACAAATAGGGTGTTTTTATGAAACAATATATATCAAAAGATTGACACTAGTTTAAGTCCAATTTCAAAGTGAAATTAATTCCAATGACCCCCATTGGATTAAATGGTAAAAATATATTCTAATTTAACTTTAAAACCAATTAAAATTATAATATAATCTTATAAATTATTTATATTAAAAAGATGTTTCAGATTAAAATACAACATTTTTCACTATTCATTAAAAATCAACTTTATTGGAACAATATCAAAAAATAACACAAAGTAAATTTTGATGACCCAATTCTAAAGAAGAATTTTATTTAGTCGAAATTATGTATAAGAGTGACCAAATATATATTTAAATAGGGTTCTCCATCAAAAGGCGATAAGTCGACCATTTAGTGAATATTAGCGTATCTATGCCTAAAATTGAATTCTTTTCTTATTTTAAGCCATTATCTTTTACTAGATAAAAGTAAAAAATATTTGAAAAACATATATAATCATTTTTTAGTAAGTTTTGTTCATTACCTTCATTATAATGGCTTTAAGTATACTACCATTTAATATAATATTATTTTATTATTATAGTGCAACGTAAGATTTCCAAAAAACTCATTGTTGCGTATTGGGTACGCCATCGAGAATAGCGTTCCCTTTTAATTAATATTAACATTTTACTCAAACATATGTATAAATATAAAAATGTCATATTTTTTATTTAAATGGGGTGTTACAAAATCCCTATATGAAACATGTATCCCTTCTCTATCCAAGACATAGTGTATGACACTCTATGTGGTATAATGGTTTGTTATCCATTGCACAATAAAAATTTCATGACTCGTGAAAAATATTTCATATATATAAAACTAACTCTAGGAATCATAATTTTATAGTTATCTTAATCTATTATCACAAGATTTGGAAGAACACATAATAAAGGATCAAATATATTAGATTTAGAATGACACCGATATTATTACAAAATTTCTCAAAAATGAAATATATCAATGAATTAATGAATATAATGAGTTCACCATAGCCATGTATAAAATGGATATATTTTTATTTATTATTATTTATATCTTAAGGTGTATATGTACACCAAAATTGAAACTGAATTTTTTATGATCACGAATTTTGAGTTCTAAAAACATCTATGCGGGTACTATTTATAGTATTTTTATTTTTTATATTTTCTAGATTATTTATTTTCTTTTATCATTAAATGATATTAAATATAATTTCACCAATTTTTTTAAGGATTAATACTAGTTAAATGGGTGGGTTTTGATGGTTCTTTCTTGTTATAGGCTATTGAAAAATTATGGATTTGGGTTGACAGATATGTTGTTATCGGGGGATATTATTCATAAATTTTGTGTTTAATGATGAGCTCCATCTTGTATGGATGGGTGTACAACATATTTAATATAGACTACATGATCATAAATTCTCCTGATCAAACTTTTATGTTTTTATATGTTTTTATTTGAAATATAAATTACTATATATAAAAAAGTGCTTTGAGTAACGAACCGGCTATGATGCAACTAGAATCCATTAAAATGATTTCCTTAACTCACGCTTTAATATTCTAAATATGAAGAAATATATATAGTTACATTTTCTATAATAAATATTATCAATTATATTGGAACATAATAATAACTAAAAGGATTATGTATTTCACTACCATCGATTGATGAAACATACCATTAGAAATCGATATGGGGTTTCATTGTATACAATATTCCCCATAATGGACTGATGTATTAAAGAATTTTAATTTTAGATGAAAAATATAATTACAATGAGACAATATAATGAATTGGAAGGCTAGTTCATATAAGTTTTAGTGATGATAAATTATTGGAGGTCATTCATCCTATATATTTAAGCAACATTCCATTATTCTCTTGATCTTAAAAAGGTAGAAACTCCATAGAGGTTTTCCTAGATTTTTTATTTTCTTTAAATACCATTAAATTTTCATCTGATAGCCATTATGAATTCTTATTTTGGAATTTAAATTTTAAATCATTAAATTTTAAACTGGTTCAATCTAATTTAACCTCATGCTCCCACTATAGAACTACATTCTCATATAATAAATTTTATAGGGCATGAGTTGGGTAACCATAACATGATATAAACATCTAGGATAAAACATAAACCATAAGACTATTATAATAAAAGGTTAAAAAATAATTGGTTGAAATAATAACATCAATAAACATACGAATAAAAATAAAAAATAATTATAATGAAATAATGTATAATAGTGGGCATCATTATCCTACCGTTAGGGGCTCATGGCATGATATCATATATAAATTGGTAAGGTGTATACCAAATACCGATAAAGTGTGCCTTGTGAGACCTAAAAATGAAAAAAAGTCTTTTAATAAGAACTTCCCATAACATAATAATTCCAATAAATTCATCATAAGAAATAAATGAATAAAATAAACTACATAATCAAACATAATCATTCATACTGAAAACTAGCATATGAAATGTTAATATTCCATCTATAAATCAACAAAATAAAATCATCAAAATCCATAATGTGAAATATAGTATATTATATCATTATATTGTATCTCCATTAAATTATAAAAATCATTAATGGATATTTAAATCGTGGATCATAGCCTTAAAATACCATTCTAGGCATTATTTAAAACATGAGATTAGTATCTTTCTCTTTTGATTAAATTATAAATAAAATTATATATTTTAAGAAAATATTTTACATGAAAAAACATTAAAAAATTATAAGGAATATTCAATTAAATGATGATTAATAGTGGCTAAAAAATCCATTCATGTGTTATATGTAAAAAAAATATTAATTTTAAAACATTGTGAAAAGTATATTGGTCAAAAAATGTCAACAAGATTTATTTCAATTATTTTTATACAATGTGAAACAAGGGTAAAAATTAATTAAATTAATCATTGAAACATATTAGAATATATCTAATGAAATTTTAACGAATATATGGGCATGTAATAGTATTATTATAGTACGAATATTGAAATAAATATAGTTTTCCATGAAAAAATCATTAAGGCTTTGGAGTACACAAACAGAGTAATATTAATAGAAAATTTATAGTTTATTAAAATAGTCATATTATAATAAATTAAATAATATTTTTGAGTGATATATTATATAATTTCATCATAATAATTTTCAACAGGATCAATCCCTATAAAAAGTTTTATTTTAACTTAAAAACCCTTTTGAACTCGTAACATTCAAATCATAAAACCCTTGAAAGAAATAAAATCCAAATAATCATATTGTATAATAAATATTTTCTGTTCATTATATAACATATAAAATGAGAAATATATTCAAAAAATTAACTAAATTAGTGTTGTATATGAAATATTTCAAATAGAAACAAAAATGAGATAAAACGATATTACCTCAATTCTAAATTACCATATTCATTCTTTAACACATGAATAATACAAATATATTAAGTTATTACTTTTTAAAAAAAATCTGTTTTATTAACATTTTGTAATCACTATACATTCATTTATTACTATTATTTATATAGTTAATAAATATGTTATGTCCATGTTGGGTTCATTCAGTTTATTGCCTCAAAAAACATTGTTGTGATGGATATGGTCAAAGGGTTCATGGTTACATTATTTGTAAAATATTTAACATGAAATAATTATAATTTTAAAATTTTAAATAATATTTTCAAACTGTCCATTAAAGGATGAAATGAAAAATAAATCTCAACCTTTCATGGAGATGGAGTCCCAACATGGACATGAGAAAAATTATCATTATTAAAGGGTGGAAGTATAGAATGGTATATGATATCGTATATTTACATAATAATAAATATGTAAATATCATATATATTCATTATTTATATCTTCCAAAAAATATCATTATATTGGTGATGAAAAATGAATTAAACAACTTTGTGAAGACGATATGACTTATGAACGTATGAGTGGTGATTTCATTTTAAGTAGAATGAAAAAGACATGATAATGGTTTGTGACATCAAAACAATACAATTAATGTATATGGAATATAATGATTTTATAATACCATAATGGTGTTAAAATTTTCTAATGAAGTGAAATAAAAGACATTTATATTAAACTTATAAATCTAATTTTAGAAACCCCAATAATATTAAAATGTAAATTTTTTTGAAGTGGTATATTGGTGAGAAAAAGAATTGTATGTCATGGGAATTGATGTTTGGAATGATATTTAGTAGATATTAGTTATTATAAATGGGTCATTTAGTGTGGATAATATAGACTAATGGGTTATTTTTTATAAGTATTTCGAGTGGTGAAATTTAATTATTAATAAATACTAAATATTATTTGTGTCTTACTCATGAATACGGGAATGTTAAATAATTAAATATAAAATATATAATAGGATAAGTCTGAATACGAAATCATAAAAAGAATAATTAAGGGAATATTTTATTACCAGGTCACAATGTTATAACCTTATTTAACATTTTGTACCCCATTGTCGAGGTGACAATATTTTTAACATGGTTATTATTCATAATGCCCAAAAATTAAATTCAAATAATTACTAGAATAAATGATACATATCCCAAATATATGATCATCCTTTTATGATTATGATTTTATAATTGGTAGAAATTAACTTTAATAATATTTTGGAAAACACTAATAAATATGGATTTTTGAAAAAAATATGTTTTTAAGAAAAAAATAATATTATACCAAATCCAAATATAATAATGATTCTTCTAGAATTAATTATATTATATCTCATAAAATTGTTATTATATTACATTAATACCAAATAATAAACATAATATGACTTTCAAAATACATGATTCAAATAATATAAATTACCATTTGGAAACAAATGACTATTTCAATTTCAACCAAAAAATATACTATTTTGGTAAAATAAAAAAAAATTAAAAGTAAGACTAAAAAAATATTATAAACACAAAAATGATATTATTTTTATCATGTTAAATTAATATAATTTATATATTTTACTCTTATATAAAACCATGAACTCATTAAAAGTAAATGATAAAATAGAAGGATGCGAAATGAGTAATAATATATGGATGTAATGTTTAGCTGTCACCGGAAGATATCAAGACTTACATTCTTAGCCACATCACTAATTTCATCCCTGAAATTATGATACCTGTTACCTCTATTTTTTTTTGGAAATCCTTCCTCATAGATTCTTTATGCCACCATATTTCTTCTATTTGTTTGTGATATCTCAAAATAAGATCCACTAGATGACATTCCCATTTCTAAAACACTTTATCCATCCTGTAAATAATATTAATATTCAGATAAACATAGAATAAATTATGTTTCAAATATTTTTCTGCATATTTTATCTCAATAATTAGATATGATATTTTTTTCTTAATAATGAGATACAGAATAAATCATAATAATCAGATATTCTCTGTAGTATTTCTAAATGATAGTCTATAACCCTCAATTATTTTTATACCTTCAATATGACTGATGTAAAAAGGTATATGAAGGAAAGGGATTTAAGAGGTATAAAATCAGTGAAACCATATGATGATTTTATTTCATGGATAAAATGAATATTCCTTATAAATAAACCTTTCTTTATGGATTAAATTTTTGGTTTTAATATTATCATTTTCATGGAGTATTTGGTTTTATAACCAATACTCTGAGTTTTATTTTCGAATTTCCACTATGTTATCTCACTCATTAATAATATTTAAATCATTGGTCCCTATATCTATTATTCTAAATGTATTTCATAAAATTAATAATTTATTTCCTCAATTTTTTGTTTTAACTAAAAAAACTAATCAACATAATACATGTAGATGATGTAAATTACATGTTTTCTTAAAAAATAATCAACCCCATTTTGTATATTATTATTTATAATACATCATGAAAAAAATTATTCACTTGTATTTATGCTATATCATTTACACTATTTACATTACCATATATCAATAATTTTTATATTTTTTGGATACCATAAAAATTCAATGTTGTTTACTGAGAAATTTATTTCATTTAATATCTTTTTAATCAATGAGAATCCATATAACTTTTTATTTCAAATGAAATCATTATTCAGGAAAGATTTCCATTAAATGTTTATTTATTTATTTCATTTTATAAATTAATTGGACTTATTGGGTGATAGGATGGTCCTGTAATTATTTATTCTCTTCATTGATCACTAGGTCTTTGGAGACAAACTTGATTTGGTGTTTTGTGTATTGCTTAACTTTTATATATGGTGTCATGGAATGAGGTTTCAATAATATGATTATAATGTCTACCAATATTCATTCCATCAATATGAAATTATTTTTAATTATCCTTATGATTATTTATATTTATTTATATATATTCTGGGTTGTAGTTAATATTTTATTTATTAATTGATTGTTTCTTATTCTTGTAATACCTATTATTATAGGTAATTATGATATAAAATCAATTATATACTACATTTTACTATAAATATAATATCAACATTTTCTATTTTATTTTATTTCCTATGAAACCTGTTAAATATCATTTAATTATTTTTTATATACAGTGGAAGGAATAATTATGTTCTCACCGAGATCTTAAGTTGTATTTTAGGTTCTCAAATGTAATTTGTAATAAAGGTATATATTTACTCTTCCACGAATACTATACTATTATATGATGTGTTATATGATCAATTTTATTCTATAACAGTGTATTAATATAACATATGGCTCTTGGATACAGGATCCAGTGTTATAATAGTTATTATCGAAGCATGTTTAGTTAAATATTTTTAAATTTGATATAATGTTACATAGATATAAAACATTAACATTAAAGTAAAACCTAAATATTTTCAAGAATATTTAATGAATGTTTAGTTTACATAGGATAGTTTATATTGATGGAATATTCCTAAGTTTGGAGAAAATTAATTGAATTCTGTTTTCTAGAAATGGTGTCTAGTTGAAGGGATGGAAACTATATCAACGCCTATAACCACAAAAAGGATTTTCTTCTTTACCATGTTAATGAGATTCGAGTTACGGTTGAGAATATTATGATAATATTAGGGATTCTCAATTAGGTTATGACTAATAACATTGTTCCTATAGATAAACTTGTTTATTCATGTCATATTGAATCATGTTTATTCTTATTAAACTAATAATGACCTTCATAATTCAATAAAATAATTAATAAATTGGTATTAAATAAATGGTTCAATTCAATTAAGAAAATATTATTCTTTTTATTGAATTATCAAAATTGATTTATTTACTATGTAGATTGATCATCCAAGGATAGTTTTTTTATCAATGATGATTATTTATTCAAATCACTGGGTATATATAATAGATAGAGAATACATAATCAGATTATTTTTTTGTTATAGTTTTCTAAAAATACATTCCTCGCGAGGAATGAGATAATATACAGGGGAAATTATTAAATCTAAGAAATCTGATTTGGTAGATGTTTTCAAGTATGTGGATAACATTATGAGGTCAGAAAGAAATGTTGTGGATAACATAGGAAACACATAAATAATGATTGATCAACTATTTTATTAGATAAATACAAGAAAATTAAATGGAATTAGTCACTTAATTTTTTTCACCATATTAGACTTTTTTGGATATATAAATTAAACCAAATTAATTTGAATAAATATTTCTAAACACATTGAATATGGTTCAATCGTTTAGTTAAATGAAATGCATGATCCATGTAAATAAAAATGGATATAATCTCTCCAATAGTGGAAATAAATTTCTTAAAAATGATATTATAATTTATTATTTTATAGAATATTTTATATCACTAAGAGAAGGAAAAATAAACCCTTAGAGAGTGTCAAGTATCAACCAGTAGATATTAGGATCCTAGGTCAATGAAATATTTTAGAGCCATGATGCATTTCCTTACTTATTTTTTATCATAATCAATCATAATCAGTCAATGATTAATAATTGAGGATACTACATCAGTAATCTATTTACTTATATTTTATGTTCATTTTTATATTAAAGATTAAATCTATTAAATTACAATGAGCCTGTAACCAAGTGGTATAGGCTCTTACTTGGCATCCAAAAGAAAAATGATCAAAGCCAGGAAGGGAAAAATGATAGGGGTTCTGTAGTAGTACTATTGCAGGGCACTATAGCAGTACTGTAGTAGCGGCATAACTATAGCAGCAGCAGCACTATAGTAGCAGAGGCATTGTAGCAGGAACTATAGTGGTGGTGGTACAGTATCAGGAATGATAGCAGTGTGGTACTATTCACCGAGGGGTCTTTTGGACTAATAAATGAACTTTCAAACCATTTATTCATTCCACTAGGCCTCGGTCCTTAGGGATATTTAATGGGTCTCCCTCTACCCATAGTAAATAGGTCTTTTATTTGAATAATAAATTGAGGATTCCACCCCATCCTTTAAAAAAACATTGAATCTATTAAAGATAAATAAGATAATATGGGTTTTCTCCCCCTCGTAATGTTCATATGATGATCACCCAAAATCCATCTATTTTAATAGAGAAATTATACTTCGATGAATCACAATGTTCATTTTTAAATAAATTACTTATTTTATAAATTGAAATAATTATTAAAAGAAAAATTAAAGGGAGAATTTTTAATGGGATGGATGTTTTAGTCAAATGTATTGACAAAGGTGTCCAATCACAATAATTAAAAAAGGAGTCTCTTATGTAAAATAATTAAATTATATAGTTATGAGTAAAAATTCAAATCAACTCTCTATTAAGCAAGGGAATTCAACGCAGATGAAGTTAAAGGAACAATGATGATATCTTACCGTCACATTATCTTATGTTTATTTTTTAATAATGTGATAACATATAATTTTATTAGGGACTAAAATATAGATAATAATAAATTTGATTCTAGATCTATGAACACATTTATATAATTAATTTTTTAAAAGTTCACTAAATGATCCCCTAACACTCTAAGAAATGAGATATTAGTTAAAACAATAATGAGAATATTATTACAACAAGGTTATAAAAATAAATCTCTATTAAGATACAGACATATTCCCTATATAAAAATATTATTATTATAACTATGGTTCATTTTTACATAATCTATGATATGGCTTAGCTCATGCAATATAATGAAATTATTTACAATGATAATAATATTTCTATTTTTGATGTTGGAATTAAATCACTTTTTTTAGTGAAGAGATTTCATTATTCAATCCTTTCATAGATACACCACCATTAGCTGAATTTAATGAATTTTGTTTTGAATTGGATGAGAAAACATATTTTATGCATGAAAAAGTCATTCTTATAACAATTTATATACTCATTTTGAAGGAATGAATAAATTTATTTATGGAATAATATCATAGACATCCAACAAAGTATGATGTTGAGACTACCATTAAATTAATCATGATGAATAATAGCTATCTAAGACTCCATACAAAATAATCCTTGTGAAACATTGGGAGTTAAGGAAAAAATTGTACAATTTATTTAAAAAGGGACTCATATGACACGGTTTATCAGCATGAATATCACATAATATATATAGGAAAAAAATTCTTGATCAGTTAGATAAAAATTTATTTATTGTAAATAAATTATATTTCTAAAATGAATATGTATCTTTTAACTCACTTTATGACTTTTTTTGTCTTCTTACAGGAGAAAAATAAATTTTAAAGATTTATCTTATGTTTTATTATCATCAATTAAGAGTGATGGAAGATGATATTCAAAAGATATATTTTTTTATTGTATGAACCTTCTGAGTTCATTGTAATTCCCTGTGGACAAACTAATGCAACCATAGTGTTTTTGGATATTATGAATACATTATTGAAATATTATCTTAATAAATTATTTTGGTTTTTTATTTATGATCTTTTGTTACATTATATAATATTTGAGGAGAATGAGAATCATATTTAAATCTTTACAATGATTATAGATTAAAATAATTTATATATTAAATTAAGTAAGTTTGAATTATATATCCATAATGTATCTTTTCATGACCATATTATATCTATATATGGATTATTTATTTATACTTCAATGAAAAATTCAATCATGTAATGTACCATAACAACTAATATATTTGATAAAAATTATTTCCTAGTTTACCTAGGATCTATTGGTGATTGTTTAAATTTTATTCTCAATATTACAACCCATTAACTAAGTTGAAACATAAATGCGTAAAGATTTCATGGATGAAGAAATATGAGTAATGTGTCAAATAATTTAGGAATAGATTGGTTAATTCCTTGATGTTAACTATACCCTTAAAAAACAAATTATTTTTTATATATTTTGATGTATCAATTAAAGGATCTCTTTGTGTCATTATATAGAATGATACAGTTGTTAATCGTGAATTTAGAATGATAATGATCCATAAATATAACTATCTAACTCATGATATTTAGTTATAAGCTTTAATATTATCTTTAATAATATGAATAAAATATCTCTATGGTGAAAGATGTGATATATATATATATATATCTAAAAAATTATGAAGAATATATTGTCTAAAAAATATTTCAACTGGACATAATAGAGATAGACATAACTACTACAGAACTAGGGATGCACAACACAATACACCTTTTTGATAGACAACAATGACCTCAAAGCATTGAGTATGGATGAACATGGATTTATGACCATGATAAGGATATACATGTATCTTATATACACGTATTTATTAAATTTATATATGGAATAATTGTATAAGAGGGAACATAATTCCTTTCTAAAGAAATTTTGAACCCTATTAACTAGAGGGGATAATGAAGTCAAAAAAGTATGATAATATTTATAAAATAGAATTAGTACATGGATGATGGGTTATGGTTGTAATTAATCTACAATGATGTTTTGTTATCATTTTGAAAGAGATTATGTGTTTCATCTGTACATCAGTTACTATATGAACTACATATCTAAAATTTCTCTATACACCTTGGTAGCACCAATATGTTGACAAAATAAAATATCCTATAGAACACATGATTCCTCTCCCTAGAATAATGTGGTAGTGTAACAATTTTATAATTAACATTATTATGGGAATTCATAAGACTCCTAGGAAGAATGATGTTATATATGTAATTATGGGTCAAATTACTATGTTCTCATATTTCCTAGAAATAATGGAGGATCTACCCCATTGAGTGAATTTAACAAATAAATATAAATTAATATGTGTGACTTCATGGTAAAAATCTACAATTTTTATTTAATCATGACCCTTATTTCAAATCATGAAATTAGGTGAGTCAATAGATGGCTCTAAACAATTAGATACATTTATGAACTACCTATCATTCTAAAAATTATAGGATGTATTAAAATAATATTAAAACATTACAATATATATTAATATTATTATCACGTGCTTATAAAGTAACATTTGACCAATATTAAACTTTATTAGAATCTTCATGTTACAATAGCTTCCATTCATCTATTTAGATATTAAGATATAAGGATCTAAATAGAAATAGATATCATCTCCAACTGGTTTGGGTGAAGATAGAGAAAGGGATCTAAAACGTATATAAAAAATTTATGAAAAAACTATAAATGATTGATATATTAAATATCATATTAAAAAATTTAGGATGGAAGAAATAATTACGATGATCATCTAATGACAAAAAATTTCGTGGAGGGTCATGCCTTCTTAAATTCTTCTCTAGGGAAGTGAGTGATAATGATTGATTAGAATGGAATTTTATTTTCGAGGTATATTGGGCCCATTTTTTCTATATTGAATTTTAGTTATGGATTACCATAGGTTATGACACCAAATATTTCTTAAGTTCTTGATGTCTTCAATATTCCATTTTTAAGGAATTGTATTTTTGACACATCAAATTTACTCAACATTATAAAAAATGGTTGTAACATGATTTATATTGTAATTATCTAAATATAATAATTATTAAAACTGTAGAGAATTTATTTCAGAATAAGAAAACATGACTAGTGAAATTAAAATTGTGGAATCCCAAGTAATAGGAGGCAATTTAGGAACCTAAAGAAGAAATTATGACGAAGTACCCAATGTTTTTTGTGAGATAAAATATATCAAAAATTTTGATGGTGAAATTATATTAGAGAGTTATAATGTAAAAATATATATTATTCTATAGAAGGTAGACATTATATCCATAATATAATTTCACGAAACATATTTTATTACCTTATCATTATAGTACTGTATATTGATATTTTATTTATAAATTTCATTAAATGTTATTTTTAGAAAATATATAATTATAATTTGATAAATTGGACATCATTTTTTGATTAAAAATATCAAAATAATATTACTGTGATGTAATTGTAATATTATAAATATATTTTATTTCTAAATGAACATATTATTTTAATACTTATATTAATGTTTGTTTTTTATATTTAGAAATTGAATCTAATAAAATATGTTTTTTATTTGAAAAAAGAATTTTACAATTATCCAATGAATTCAAAATTATATTTGATCATAAAAAATCACCTAAGTTAAAATTGAGTCACCAAAATAATGGTTAAATAAGGAATATGGGACTAAATTAGTGTAAAATCACAAAAAACATCAACAATAATGGTTATATAAGGGATATATTAACCCATACTCATCTAATAATATCTCTATATATAATTTAGAACCATTATACTTGAATATTATCCATTTTTATTATGAAATTATATTTACATATGCTTCACCCCCTCACCTAAAAAGATCTTCATCATCCCACCTCTCCACATATTTAAAGAATCCAAGCTTGAAAAATAATCTTTTGAAAACTATCTTTAACAAAAAATTTCATGTATAATATTTTTTTGCATTTAAAATAAGATCATAGAATTGAATAATCCACTCATTAATGTAGTTATCCTTCACTGTAATATGAGAACCACTAATGATTATTTTAGTTTCTATTTCATTATTCCATATTATAAATATTTTACAGAAACATACTTATATAATGACATAAGCATCCATAATATACAGAAATGTTATTTTGTTAAGTAAATACCTATTATATACCTTATTCAAAAAATTTCAAATAAATGAATCATCATCCATGTCACATATAGACTACCTCCTCCAAGGGTGATGTACTTTATTTTTTATCTCGGACATACATGGATGCTTTTATAAGTTGAATTAATGAATTAAGGTAATATTTATAATAATATTCAGATTTAATAAATATAAGTTTTGAATAAAATTAATGATATTATCTTTAATAGACCATAGTAATTTTAGTCTCCAAAAGGAGATCACTATAATGACCCATACTTTACATACATTTTTATTATATCAGAATTGAAACATACATATCACAAAATATAACAAAACCATGATAGGACCGTATAGTTATAGTGTCATTAAAAACTGGGAAACATTAACAATTGGTTCATAAATCATCTATATTGTCTCCTGATTATTTCATAATATCTAGAGTCTCTTATGGCATATCCTACATAATACCTTTCTTCCTGACAAGGGTAAAAGAAAACAAACAAATGGGTGATCTCAAATGATCAGTAAGGGTAAACTAAGGAAATTTCAATAATATCATATTCATGAGAACATATCATTTTGAAAATCATAACCTGCAAAAGATATCATAATATAATGACAAGGGATAAATCAGAGTAGTGAAATTTTATCCCGATAATCATAACATAAAACATTATGCATTTTGGAATACACGCATAATCATAAAAAATAATTTCATATTAGTCAAGACTCATTTCCAACACCATCATATCTAACAAAGTCCATTACTGAACTGAGTTCACTCCTCATTCTAGTCCTATATAACTGAACCAGATTAAATTTTCATTCCAGCCTTGTCTATCTTAGGAGATATAAATTTTACCTAATGTATTGAAGGGAGATATAGGTCCCACCCATCTCATAGTGATACCATTCTTATGTGTTCCACAAAATCATAAATCATACATCATAGCATAACCCATGTAATAAAAATGGGATTCTTAAACATCATGCCATCATAACATAATCCTATAAGATAAATGGACTTCATAAAAATAATTCCATCAAAACATAATTAAATAAATTTAATAATAAGGATAGAAATAGAACCCTATATTATCTTAGATGGAAAATAATTTAAAAAAAACATAAACTCCATTCTTGAGAAAAAACATCCTTTCTATTTCAAAAACATTTTTCCTTACATAATATGTCATTCAATTTTAAACTAAAAGAAGTTAATTGAAAATAAACAAGAAAAATTTTAAAGGAATCTTCATATAAATAATTTTCATAAAAATCCATTCATGTCGTATAAGTTAAAAAACATTCTTCTCGTACTTTGGATGCAAAAGTCAAAAAGTATCTCGTACTCAAAAAGACAGAAGATTCCTTTCTTTGAATTTACTTAAAATTCACCAATATAAAAAATTGGATTTAAAAAATTGTATGAGAATTTATAAAATATTACATATTTAGGAAACATGTATGTGGATGTTATATTTTCCTCAATAAATTCTGATGTAATAACAATTTCGGATAAAAATTAGATTGTGAGATTTTCTTTTACCTTAGGTTTGATATGTTCTGTACGTATATGAACCTCCTGTATAATTATTTAAATAATGTTATTTACTTATTCCAGAATCATATACATTGTTATGATATTATATATGGTCATATTATTATCTCTTTATTCGTAATATTTAATTGCTACTTGTTATTTGTGTGTTCATTTGTTTATGTTCTAATGAATTTTTTCCGAATAAATTCGTATTCCTCTTTTTAGGATATAGATACAACATTTAAAAAATGGTTTTAATATAATATATATCTTATTTATTCATTCAATTCATTTATATAATCATGGTTTAATGAAGATCATGTAGAACGAATCACATCGCACCATGGAGATGGTAAGCCGTACGTACGCATGGGAGACGATATCATTCCTATAATTATTTAATGGTATTGGAGTGGATGATATAATATCTCAGAATATGTATAATTTTATAATAATAATATATAGCTATTATATACACCATTATACCCATCCATGTAAGGTGGTGTTGGAAAACAGATTAAACTACGGCGTGGAGACGATATTCCGTACGTACCCACACGCGGTGATTTCATTTTTCATAGGATGGATAGAAAGTGAAATAGGGTTGTTTCCTATTTATAATAACATATCGGTATATTAGTTATACTGATGTTATTACATTATAATTAAACAAATAATGAATATAATGTAAAATAAGAAATAATTTTGAAAGAATCGGTAAAGGATATTACCTCTTCTTCGACGCGCCTCTTCTAAACCCCCTCTTAGGGCACTAATGTTAGTCATTAAAGAAGACTAGAACCTCTAGAATGTTTCTAGGGAAGGGGATAAGTTAAATTTTAAGGGGTAGGCCGAGCATGAAGGTTCAAAATGGTGTGAGAAGGATAGGTAAGAGGTTCCCTTTTCTAAAGGAGGAGAGGGGCACCTTTGGAAACATAAGAAATATTAATTTATAATAAATTCAAACCCTACATAAAAACCTCCAAAAATGACTCAAATCCAAATATTAGATGTGATAGGGTTGTAATCTCATCAACCAATAAAATTTACACATGTTGGGAAATTAGTTTAATCCTAATCAACTTGATTTATTCTTTTTTAATCTATTAAATTTTATTTTTGGTAATAATATTACAAATTTTAAATTATTATAAATAATTACTTATGTGTTCTGAATTATCCATAATTAGATAAATTATGTCATTTTAGAAAATATAAATTTTAATTTATAATTTTTAAATATTTTTGTGATTTTTTAAAAAATTTATAATATGATAATTTTATAAAATAACTATAGTGCCAATTTTGACACTATTAATTTATTTGAATTTAAATAAAATACACACAAAGAAAATAATTGAAAAAAACTATTTAATATATTCCTAACATATTATAGTCATCTAGAAAATTTGTGAAGAACATTAATTAGATCATATAATATTTATTTTAAAATTTTTAATACCATTTATTTGATATTTCAATCAATAAAATAATTTCTACATAACTATTCTGTCATCATTAATGATAATTATTTAATCCTTAAAAATTATAAATAAATTCTCATGATGTAGATAATTATATAATATTTCTTTTGACTATTTATATTCGATGTTTTATAAGGATTTTCTCAAAATTAATTTTATTATACTTATAAGATATAAGAGAGCAACATGTTGTCACTTTCTTTGGTTTTAATAATAATTATATCATTTTCATTGTCAAAAGTCCAAGAAATGAATATATTCAGTCTATTAGGTGATATGGGTCGTCCTTTATTCATCCAATAGAATTATGGCAGGTGTTAGTGTAATTTTATAATCTTATTTTTACCCTTAATTACCCGATTTACCTTTAACTGTAGTAAATAAAAATTACCGTAGTTACTATTCTTAATGTCAAAAAAATAAAAGTAACCTATTTACATAATTTGGACCCACTGATCCCAAATATGGAATCCATATTTCAAAACTCAAAACAATGTAGTTTCAGTTATTAATTTAAAATTAATCTCTTTGTTAAGAAAACTTGTTTTAAAAGTTAAAACATTATCAAAGTTTGAAAAGTTTTTACCTATGAATTCAATGAAAAATTAATGGTAATGACAAAAATTATATTAAATGGTAAAAATACATTCTATTTATACATTAAAAACATTATATTTTTTCATTTAACTATATAAATTATCATGATGAAAAATGTAGTTTTTATGAAAAATTTAGCGTATTTTGACTAATCATCAAAATATGAATGTTATCAAAAAAGTAGCAGAAATTTATCCAATGTAAATTTTTATATCCTGATTCAAAAGAAGAATTTTTTTTGTAAAATATAACTGATAAAATTTTAAATATTATAATTATAATGGGTGCGCCATTAAAAAGCGCTAAAACTGCAATTTTTGAAAAATACTTCTTTTATCCAAAAAATTGATTTTGTTTTCATATCTCATTATAATAAATGTGTAAGATGAATGATAAGGTTTTAAAATTAAAAATTATGTTAATAATATTCATAAATACTACCATTATTTATTGAAACTTAGTATTTCGTACAACGCAAGCTATCGAGGAAGGTTTCTCTTGCGTGTAACGCAAGCCAAACCATTTTTGTGTTCAGTGAATGATTCCTTTAGTATTTCGTATAACATAATACATAAAAAATATATACATTTCTCATAAAATATCTGGGTGTTACATTATACCCCCATTAAAATGAATTTCTCCCTCGAAATTCATCACTTCATAACAAACAGATGAGGATACATCTCCCTCATCATATCCCCAAGTTCCCATGTAACTTCATATAATTAGTGATTCCTCCATAAAACATTAACCAAGAGAGTGGTATTGTTTCGTAGAAAGTTTTCTCTACGATCAAGAATCTCTATCGGATATTCTTCATAAGAAATGTCTTACATCAGCGGTACAACTTCTGAGCTTAGTACATTTGAAGGATAAGGTATGTACTTTCTCAGGAGAGATACATGGAACACATAATGAACTTGAGAGATATTTGATGGAAGTTCCAATTTGTAAGCTACCTTCCCATCACGATCCACTATTTTTAATGGACCGATATACCTAGGGTTCAACATTCCCTTCTGTCCAAATCTAATTACTCTCTTCCAAGAAGATATTCTTAAGAAAACATTATCACCCACTTTAAACTCTAGGTATTTTCTTTGATTGTCGGCATAAATTTTTTGTCGACTGTGAGATTCTCTTATGTGTTGTTGAATAAATCGGACTTTTTCTGCCATCTCATCAACAAGATTAGGTTTTAATATATTTCTTTCACCAGATACATCTAAGCATGTTTGAGTTCTTCATTTCATTCCACAGAGAGATTTATAAGGATCCATATGAATACTAGAATGAATGCTATTATTATAAGAAAATTCCACAAAAGGTTGGTGTTGATCCCAACCACCTTTGAAATCCATAGAGTAACATGTCAACATATCTTCCATTGATTGAATTTGCCTCACAGACTGACCTTCTGTCTGAGGATGATAAGCACTGATGAAACACAACTCTGTATCTAGAGTATGATGAAGACTTATCCAAAACATCGAGGTAAACCGTAGATTCAGATAAGATATAATGGAAAGTGGTACTCCCTGAAATCGTACCACTTCTTTTACATATATCATGGCAAGCAGATCAACAGATAAATCCACTCTAATAGCAATGAAGTGTGCCGACTTCGTAAGACGATCATGTATAACCCAAATAGCATTATTGACTTAGGATGTTTTAGGAAATCCATAAAAAAACTTGATAGTGATGTTTTACCATTTCAATTATGGTATGGGTAATGGTTGTAACATCCCCTTATACTTCTATCTCATAACTTTAAATTGATGACAAACCAAGAATAGAGAGATATAATCAGCAACATATCTTTTCATACCATCCCACCAGAAGGACTCTTTCAGGTCCCTATACATCTTTGTGATTCTAAGGTGAATAGAGAATAAATAACTATGAGCCTCATTCAATATATACTTCCTTAATTCTAGGATGGGAGGAACACAAACCCAATTCCTGAACCTTATTATTTCATCACAATCAATGTGAAATTCCAGAACATTTCTCACATTCTTTTGTAACTATACATCTTTTTTCTATGCCTCTTTAATCCTCACATGTATAGATGGTTGATCAATTATTTGAGAAAGATAAGATTTTTCATCTTCTATTATAATTCCATGATCTATCCTTTGTAAATACATAAAAAAATAGATGTTTTTTATTCTCATCATGGATAAAAATGCATGTTCTTGTCGTCTAAATGCATCTACTACCTTCTGTTCTTTCCCATGGTGATAATAAATTGACCAGTCATAATCATTAATCAGCTCCAACCATCTTTTTTGGCGCATTATCATCTCCTTTTTTTGTGAAAATATACATTAAAAATTTATGATCAGTATAAATATCACACCTTTCACCGTAAAGATAATTCCTACAAATCATTATTGCAATGATTACTGCATCTAACTCTAAATCATGAGTTGGGTAATTTTGCTCATTTATTTTTGACTTCTTTGAGGCATATGTTATCACCATATCATTTCTCATGATAACACACCCCAATCCCTTATTGGATATATCATTGTAGATCACATACCTTTATCCAGTACAAGGTAGTGTGAGAATAAGTGCACTGGATAACATTCTTTTTAAATCCATTAAATTCTCTTCACACTCCTCCATCCAAATGAACGTAACTCCTTTTTGAGTCAACCTGGTGATTGGATTAGATAATCATGAAAAATCGTCCACCAAATGTCGATAATATCCATCCAAACCAAGAAAACGTTGTATCTCGGTTACTCTTGTTGGTCTCGACCATCTTTCGATAACCTCTGTTTTTTGATGGATCCACATATATCCCCTCTTTTGGGATTATGTGACCCAAAAAATGTAACTTTTTGAAGCCAAAATTCACACTTTGTAAATTTGGCATAAAGTTTCTCCTTTTTCGGGGCTTTAATACAATTCTCAAGTGATCATCATGTCCATCCTTACTCTTTGAATAGACAATATGATCATCTAAAATGACAACCAAAAACTAAACAAGATAGTCTCTAATGACTCAATTAATTTGATCCATGAAAATTGTTGGCGAAATAGTAAGACCAAATAGAATCACTATAAATTCATAGTGTCCATACCTTTTATGGAAAGCTGTATTTGGTATATCCTCTCTTTTGAACCTTAATTGATGATAACCTGAATGAATATCAATCATGGAAAAGTATTGAGCTCTGCGTAGTTGGTAAAATAAGTCATCAATGTTTGGGAGAGGATATTTGTTCTTGATAGTGATCTTGTAAAGTTCTTGATAATCAATGCAGAGTCTCATTGATCCATATTTCTTCATAACAAACAGAACAGGTTCTACCGATGGTGATGCACTAGGGCGTATGAATCCCTTATCAAGATTATCTTGGAGTTTCTTTGTTAATTCCCGCAACCCAACTGGAGCCATTCTATAAGGTGTCTTTGAAATGTGCATAGCACCCGGTATGAGTTCTATTAAAAACTGAACTTCACGATTAAGTGGAAGACCTAGAAATTCCTCTGGAAAGACATCATCAATCTCACATACAGGGGGAATATTCATAATCATGAGTTTCTATCCAACCATTTAAGATAAATAACTTTCATTTATTGGAATCAATACCCATAATATGGAATAAATTTCCACTAGAAGGTTATATTTATCCTTGCATCGATAGGTGATCATTGATTGATCAGGAATATTAAATGTGAGTTCCCTTTTCTAGAAATTGATATTTTCTCTATATAATGAAATCCAATCCCAACCATGAATCACATAAAATTCCACTATAGAAAGGATCATAAGATTTTCAAGAAGCACTTTCCCACAAACATTAATCTGAGAAGAATTGTAAACTTTTGATGTGACTATTGTTCTATTATGAGTTGTCACGGATAACTCAACCACTAATTATTGGGGTAGTACGGTGATACCCTTATGAAATTCTTAAGAAATAAATGTGTGGGTAGATCCAGAATCAAATAAAAAAATTTCTACTTTAGAGTGGATAGTAAGTGTACCTTTCACCACATCGTTATCATACTCCACATCGAAGATAGAAATTGCATGTGACTTTCATTTGTCTTTGTCCTTAAGAGTTTGTGTACGTCGATCATCATCCCCAACCCTTGGATTTGGGCAGTGATTGGCATAATTCCCCATTTCCTTGCACTTGTAACATTGATGTGTAGGTGGTGCATTCTGTGAATCCTTTTCTTTGTTCGCATCACTATATATCTTTTTCCCCTCACTACAACATTCAATTTACTGATGACATTATTTTCCACACTTATATCATTTACTTATACCTTTAATAAAATTACCTCTATGTTTCTTCCCACACATTGAGATTAGGGGAAAACTCATCTTCTTTTTAGTGTGGTCTTTATATTTTCCATTGAATTCCATTTTCCACCTCTTATCAAACCCATATGACTGATGGGTTACTCCAATATCCATCTAAACCTTGAGAGCACATCGAACAATTTCCTCATAGGTTTTGAAGTCCCTTATAGCTAATTCCCTTCAGAGACTTGGTTTTACGACACTAAAGAATCTATCGATCTTACACTCAGGTTGGATAATAATCCCAGAAGCATACCTTGAAAGCCTTGTAAAATATGTTTCCTTGGTACCAACATATTCATAATCATTTTGAATTAGTTCAAGAAAATCCTTCTCTATCATTGTTCGAAGAATATGGGGGAAGTACTTATTGAAAAATATGTTCTTTAACTCGTCCCATTACATGGAATCAATTTCGTCTCATTGCCTCGTATTCTTGATAAGATTCCACCATTCATCAGTTTCACCTTCCAAACGATATACTGCTAAGATGACTTTATCATATTCAGAACATTGTAGAACTGAAAATATATTTTCGGTGGTACTAATCAATTGTTCAGCCACTAACGTATTAGAAGACCCGTTGAATGAAGGTGGACACTGCCTCATGAAGGACTCAACATAATGTTTCTCCGTCCATTTCTCATTTTAATGTCTTGCATGATTAATAGCTTGAGAAAGTTGTGTGAGAATTGCTACATGATTTTGAATTCCATCTCACAAATCATTTGGTTACTCAGGGGGGAAATCATTGGATTGCCTATCGCATTCATCATTAACATGGTTCCTTCTGGTTCCATCCATTAACTAAAACCAAGATGCATAGTGTGAGAAATACTAATTACAATAGGAAAAACACATAATCCGAAATAAAATTTCACTCTTTATGTCTCATCACAGGTTATTCATGGCCATTTATAAAACATTAATATTTTTTTCAATGATTAGACACATGATTAGGGTACTTACTAAGGATTTCACATCCTAGTTTGCAAAGGATGAAAATACCTTTCCTATGATACCTACTATAACGACCCATAATTTAAATACATTGTAATCACATCAGAATTGAAGAATAATTATTACAACATATAACAAAACCATTATAGGACAGTATAGGTATAGTGTCTTTAGAAACTGGGAAACATAAACAACTGTTTCATAAATCATCTATATTGTCTCCCGCTTATTTCATCATATCTAGAGTCCCTTTTCGCATATCCTACTTAATACCCTTCTTCCAAACCCAGGGAAAATAAAACATACAAAATGTTGTTCTCAAATTCTAAGTAAGGGTAAAAAAAGGAAATGTCAATCATATCATATTCATATGAACAAAACATTTTGAAAATATTAACCTACAAAAGAGATCATAATATCATGACATGGGATAAATCATAGTAGTCAAATGTAATCTCAATAATCATAACATAAAACATGAAACTTTGTGTCATACACACATAATCATAGAATATAATTTCATATTTGTTATGACTCATTTCCAAGACGATCATATCGGAAAAAGTCCATTACTGAACCGAGTTCACTCCTCATTCTAGTCCAATATCACAGAACCAGATTAACTTGTCATTACAACCTTGTATATATCATGAGATATAAATCATTACCCAATGCATTGGAGTGAGATATAGGTCTCACCCATCTCATAATGACATCATTCTTATGTGTGCCCCAAAATCATAACTCAAACATCATTGCATAACCCATGTAATAAAAATGGGATTCTTAAACCTAATGCCAACATAAAATAATATATAAAAGATAAATGGACTTCATAAAAATAGTTCCAACTTAACATAATTAAATCAATGTAATAATAGTAATAGAAATAGATACCTAAATTATCTTAGATGAAAAATAATTTTGATAAAATACTTGAACTCCATTCTTGAGGATAATATCATTTCAACTTCAAGAACATTCTCCCTTTCATAACATGTCATACGATTTTAAACAAAAAGAAGTTAATTAAAAATAAACTTGAAAACTTGTAATGGATGCTTCATGTAAATAATGATCATAAATATCCATTCATGCTATAGAGCTTAAAAAACATTCTTCTCGTACATTGGCTGGAAAAGTCAAAAAGTATCTCGTACTGAAAATGACAAATGATTCATGTCATAACTTTTACTAAAAATTAACCAATAGGTAAAATTTATTTAAAACAATTATAGGAGGATATAAATAATATTAAATATTTAGGAAACATGGATGTGGATAGTAAATATTCCCCAGTAAATTCTGATGTACTAACAATCTCGGTTAAAAATGAGATTGAGAGATTTTCCCTTACCTTAGGTCTGATATACTCTGTACATATTAGATCCTCCGGTATAATGATTTAAATAATGTTATTTACTTATTCCAGAATCATATATATTGTTTTGATAACATATATGGTCATATTATTATCTCTCTATTAGTAATATTTAATTGCTACTTGTTAATCAGGTGTTCATTGCTTTATGTTCTTATGTGGGTTTTGTCGAATAAATTATTATAAATCTTTTTAGTTTATAGCTAAATAATTTACAGAATGTTATTAGTATAATATATATTATATTTATTCATTCAATTCATTTATATAATCATGGTTTAATGAAGATCATGTAGAACGAATCACATTGCACTGTGGAGACGGTAGGTCTTACGTACGCACGAGCGACGATATCATTCCCATAATTATTGAATGGTATTGGAGTGGATGATAGAATATATCAGAATTAATATCATGTAATAATAATCCGATATACATATTACTTACCCCATTATACCCATCTAAGTTAGGTGGTGGTGGAAAACAGATTACACCACGGCGTAGAGATGGTATTCTGTACGTACGAACGCGCGGTGATTTTGTTTTCCATAGGATGTATATAAGGTGAAATAGGGTTGCATCATATTTATAATAACATATCATTATATGAGTGATACTGATGTTATTAGTTTATAATGAAACAAATAAATAATAGTATGTAGAATAAGAAATAAGTTTGAAAGAATCGGTAAAAAATATTACCTCTTCTTCAACGCGCCTCTTCTAAACCTCCTCTTAGGGCACTAAAGATGGACTTTGAGAATGACTAGTACCACTAGTATGTTTCTTGTGAAGGGTAGAAGAGAAATTGGCAGGTTTTGGTTGTGCTTGAAGGCTCAAAATGGTGTGAGAATGGGAGGGAGGAGGTGCCCTTTCATAAGGGAGGAGAGGGGCACCTTTGAAAACAGAAGAAATATTAATTTATAATAAATTCAAAACCCACATAAAAACATCCAAAAATGCCTCAAAAAAAATTATATTATATAATCTTTTAATATCATCAAAAAAACAAAATTTAGACATGTTGGAAAATTATTTTAAACCATTTCAACTTGATTTATCCTAATTTAACCTATTTAATTTTATTTGTGGTAATAATATTCCAAATTTTAAAATATTATAAATAATTACTTATGTTGTGTGAATTATCCATAATTGGATAATTTATGAAATTTTAGACCATATAAATTTCAATTTATAGTTTTTAAATATTTTTTTTTTATTTTAAACAATTTTATAATATGTTAATTTTATAAAATAACAATATTGTCAATTTTGGAACTCTTAATTTATTTGAATTTAAATAAATTCCACATAGAAAAAATAATCAAAACAAACCACTTAATATATTACTAACATACCATATTCATCTAGAAAATTTGTTGATAATGTTAATGAGTTAATATAATATTTATTTTAATATTTCTAAAACCATTTATTTGATATTTCAATCAATAAAGTAATTTCTATAACAATATTGTTTTATCTTTAATGATAATTATATAATCCATAAAAATTATAAAACAATTATCATGATATAGATAATTTTATTATATTTCATGAGATTATTTATATTTTATGTTTTATGAGTTTTATCACTAAATGAAAATTATTATACATATAATATATAAGAGAGTAACATGTTGTCACTTTCTTTGGTTTTAATAATAATTATATCATTTTCATGGTCAATTGTCCAGTAAAGGAGTCAATTACGACCCTTAGATGATATGGTTCAACTTCAATTCATAAAATAGATGTTTGAAAGATGTTAGGGTAATTTTTTAATCTTATTTTTACCCTTAATTACCAGATTTACCTTTAACTATCGTAAATAATAATTAACGTAGTTACTATTCATAATTTAAAAAAAATAAAAGTTACCTATTAACATAATTTGGACCCGATGAATCCAAAAATGGAATCCATTTTCAAAAATTCAAAACACAGAAGTACTGGTAATTAATTTAAAATTAATCTCGTTGTTAAGAAAACAGGTTTTAAAAGTTAAAACATTTTCAAATATTGAAATGTTTTTACATATGAATTCAATGTAAATTTAATGTTAATGATAGACATTATATTAAATTATACAAATATATTCTATTTATACATTAAAACCATTAAATTTTATCATTTAACTATATAAATTATCTTGATGAAAATTGTTTTTTTATGAAAAATTTAGTGTATTTTTACTATTCATCAAAATATGAAAGTTATCAGAAAAGTATCAAAAATTTATCCATTGTAAATTTTTATATACTGATTCAAAAGAAGAAGTTTATTTTTTAAAATTGAACTTATAAACTTGTAAAAATTATATTTGAAATTGGTGCTCCATCAAAAGGTAGTAAAACTGCATTTTTTGAAAAATACTTCTTTTATCCGAAATATTGATTTTTTTTCATATCTAATTATAGAAATTGTGTAATATGAATTATAATTTTTTAAAACCGAAAATTCAGTTATTAAAATTAATAATGGGTATCATTGTTTAGTGAAACTCAGTATTGCGTACAACACAAGGTATCGAGGAAGGTTGCTTTTTCATGTAACGCAAGCCAAACCAGTGTTGTGTGTAGTGAATGATTCCTCTGGTGTTACGTATAACATAAGACATAAAAAATAAATATTTCTCAAAAAATATTATGGTGTTACATTCTACCCCCCTTAAAATGAATTTCAACCTTGAAATTCGTCACTTCATAACAAACATTTGAGGATACCACTCCCTCATCAAATCCTCAAGTTCACATGTAGCTTCTTCTAATTCGTGGTTTCTCCAAAAAACATTAACCAAGCGAGTGGTCTTGTTTCATAGAACATTATCGCTATGATCCAGAATCTCTATCGGATATACTTCCGAAGAAAGATCTTACTCCATCTGTACAACTTCTGAGCTTAGTACATGTAAAGGATCAGGTATGTACTTTCTCAGGAGAGATACATGAGACACATAATGATCTTGAGAGAGATTTGGTGGAAGTTCCATTCGGTAAGTCACCATCCCAACATGATAAAGTATTTTGAATGGACTGATATACCTCGGCCTCAACATTCCCTTCTATCCAAATCTTATTACTCTCTTCCAAGGATGTATTCGTAAGAACACTTTATCACCGACTTCAAACACTATGTCTTTTTCTTCAATTGTCGGCATAAATTTTTTGTTGACTCTGAGTTTATCCTATGTGTTGTTGAATAGATCAGACCTTTTCTTCCATCTCATCAACAAGATCTGATCCTAATAGCTTTCTTTCACCAACTCCATCCCAGCATGTTGGAGTTCTACAGTTCTTTCCATAGAGAGCTTCATAAGGAGCCATCTTAATACTGGAGTTAAAGATATTATTATAAGAAAATTCCACCAAAGGTAGGTGTTGATATCAAATCTAAAGACATGGAAATTACATTGATTTTTTTTCTTAAATTCATGGGAATTTTTTGAGTCTGCATTTTCTGACGACACCCGATTCCAAGGCCCGGAGTGCCAAGAATGGTCCGTCAAAGTTTTGTAATGCTTAAATTAACATGCATATAAATTTTTCTTAAAAACAATAATTACTCTTAAACGATTACACAGATCAAAAATCTGAGGCCATCATTGTGCTCAAGATTGCATGATTACCCTAGGAGTGACTTATGTTTGGTCGGTACGGGCCTCCTGGGAGAAAGCCTGAAAATGGCATAACCGTAAATAAAATAATTAAATAAAGTTATTTTATTTTTCAAATCCTTATAACTCAAAAACGGTAACTCGTATTAAAAATACGAGACCACTGCTCAACTCGTGAGGGTATGTTTTCATTAATAAGAAATTAACATGGGTCGGCGAAGGCCACCAGAGAATGTTATTTTTTGGTCGCAAATAAAATAATTAATTGACAATTATTTTAGTGTAAAATCGTAAATTTTAAATGGTAACTCAGATTGAAAATCCGAGGGTACCGTTGGGTTTGTTAGGGCGTTTTCCACCAAGGGAAAGCCTAACATGGACCACAATGGGTCGAGAGTGGTGGTAAATAATTTTCCGAACATTTTTTAGGTACGTTCCATAAATGTACGTTCGTGATTTTATATCTTTTGAACTGGTGCATGGAATTGAAATCCGAGGATAACGATGAACTCACATCGCCGATATTCACTTAAGGAGACCTTTACCACAATTTTGTTTTATCGGGAGTGGATGTAACGACCCAAAGTTTTTCAATGAAAATTTCCATTCTTAAATTTATGTCATAAAAACACATTATAATGAACTACAAAGTGAAAAGTGACCTTTAAACATATGTTTGTCACTCTTATGTTTGAAATTTTTTAAATCTGACATACACAGTTGTGATCAAGATGTTTTTTGGAGTCTAATGAAACAAAAATATTTTTTTGTGAATAGTAACGTACCCTTACGAATAGTTACATAACCTTATGAATAGTAATATGAACCTTATGAATATTAAATCATCCAACATAAGAGTAGCATTACCTATGAATAATAAAATAAAATTTAGACATCTTAGAATGTGTCAATTTGATCTTAGTAAATGTTTTGATATTTTTGTAAGTCATAAATAATTAATTAGAATTAATTAATTAAATTTTAAAGAATATTAATTTCCATAAAATGTATTCATAAGTTATTGAATAAATGCCTTATAGTTTTTATATAATTTCATAAGACCTTACGTAATTGTTGAAAGCACTATAAAATCAGTTTTAATCATAAAAACAATTTTTTTAGTAAATTATGATTTTTATTAAATGTTAAATTAATAATATTTTGAAAATTATTTTTGAAAACTGGAATTCATTTTGGGATTCTACACATCAAAAAAATTTGTGGTAAATTATTGGGATTTTTCTGAGATACGTGATTTGTTGATAAATAGTGGAATATCATAATTTAAAAATAAGCTAAATAAGCTAATTATATGGTTATTTGTGACGTTATACTGATGTAAGCACACTTGGTTCGGGATTACATTACGAAATTACGATTCTTGGTCATTCAAGACTCACCATTCCTTCTCTTGTGGGGAAATAATAAACTAATGAATTTTATATTAAGTAAACCCCTCTCCCCTCCACTATAAAATCCACCCTTCACACCCTCATTTCCTCACACCTCATAAGCTCCATGAGTTCTCTAAACTCTACCCAAAAACTTTCCCTATCCCCTACCCCACGTCCAAGAGCTTCTGGTCTAATCAAAATACAATGCTTAGGCCCATAAGGAGGTTCTCAAGAGAAGGATTCAATAGGCAATTTGTCTCCCTCTTCTCCATTAATTTCCTTTGAAGTTCAAGTTCTTTCTTGATCTCTTCCCACCTATCTTCATCAAAACTGTATTATAACTCTAGTATTATACATATACTATAATTGTTGATTCTAATGGGATATTATATCATCCAACCCCCTTTCCCTCTTCGGTTTATTTTATTAATGAGAACTTTGTTTGTGAGGTGTTAATTTATCACCTTCAAGAATGACATGATTTCTTCTTCCATTTCTACCATCAGATCTGGTCATGAAACCATTTTTATGGTTGATCTAGAATATTTTATATTTTTTTTTCTGTTTAAAGTTCTTTAAAAAAACTATGGCCATATTACTAAGTGATATGTTAAAACAAGTTCGTTGTGATCCAAAAACAACCCAAATTTACCCAAATAACAATCATTTAATTCTTATCTAATGATTCATCCACATGGATATAATATAATTAATTATAAGATCATTAAAACTCCTTTAATATCATTAATGACATGTATTATCATTTCATTATGTTTACTCATGTTCTACCCGAACAACGATTTATGAATACAAGTGAACAAGCCAAGAAAACCCATAAAAACGAAAATCCTCGAACAATGTTTTTAAACTCGATAAGTCATCCAAAGGAACATAAAATGACATAATGAAATCTGAATGAACACTATTAATGTAAAAATGGTTCTGGATTTCTAATTAATGAATACAATTTAATTATACATGACATTAAATAAAAGGAAGCCTTTGGGTACAAGGTAAGGGGAAATTCTTGAACCCATCTTTCATCCATCAGGTTCTACCTCTTTCACTCCATTTTCATATGGTCACTCCTTAAAGATCATTTTTTCAACATTGTATTCCCTTTTCTAGGATATACATGTTTTCTAATGATGTTTATGTCAATTTAAATGTTTTCGGAAAGAACTCGTCTCTTAAGAACTCATCTTTTACCTCTCATTCATGGTTGATGGTTCTTGTATCAAGTATGTTGTTCCCTCTTTATTTTGGGAACCAAAAGTTTATGAATGTGTTATCATGAGATTAAAACCATTCCTTTTCATGGGTTAGTTATGTTCAATTATGGTATATGTTCATTTTGGTATTCATTATAAATTATAATGTTATGATGTGACGGGTGTGCCCGGAATTATATAGCGCAATATGAATGATTAAATGTCATGCATGTGCCCGGAATTATATATCACTCCAATGTTTTGGGTGAAGTGATGAATCTAATGAGTAAATGTGAAATGATGTGTGAACAGGATTCTATCTTGGTTCACAAGTATGTGTGGTAGTTAACCACTAAGACATGATGTTTCATTTTTATGATTTTCCACATTTCATTTCTTTTATTTATTCTCCTCTAGTGTTCATGATCTTTTGCTTGTGTTATGATTATGCTCAACCCATGATATATTGTTCTTATCTATCCTATGACTCGGATTCTATCTCACCTCTTTTGATGTATATCATTAGGTGTCTACATGCACTAAGGAGTGGACAAGTCCCAATATGAAGCTATAGGAGAAGAAATTTAATAAATGTTTATGCTAGATGTTGTATTTGTTATGTGTGGTCCTAGTTTTCCCCAGACACTAAACTATTCGATCCTCTATGTGCATTACTATTATGTTGTTTATCTTTGAAATGATTTATTAGTATTGTAATAAAAGGCTCAGGTCATTACAGTTGGTATCAGAGGCAAGGTTTAGTTAATTTGAGAATTAGGATTAGTGAACCATAGAGAAAACCCCTTGTATGAGACTAAGTAAAAATATGCACAGATGAATATTTACATGGGGATCCCATATGTTATGTTTTTGTTATAATTTTTTAAATGAATATGTTATTAATGACTAGTTTAGTTATGTATTTTATATGCTTTTCTATTTTATAAAATGGTAGGAACCAGGAGAAATCTGGACAACAAATAATGTGAGGGCCAATGCAACGATTTCCAGAACAACATCCCTAATTATTTGGGAGGTGGAGTTCAAAACATCATGGTGATTATTACCCAATTATCTCAGGTTATGATTAATTACCTTATTAATGGGGAATATCCTCCTTCACCAAAGAGGGAGAAACTTGATATTGAATGTTTAATGCAGCAACGACCACTGAGGTTTTGTGGATCTTCCGATCGACATGTTGCGGAACATTGGGTCAACTCCATGGAGAAGATCTTTTCTATGATTCACTGTTCTGAGATAGAGAAGGTTACTCTAGCTGTTCATCATCTTAATGGAGAAGCTGATCAATGGTGGGATTTGATTAAGAACACCATGCTAAGGGAGGAAATTGAATAGATGGAATGGGAAGACTTTAAGAAAATGTTTCTTAATAAGTATTTCCCATGAACTCTTCGCACGAAGATAGAGAGAGAATTCATAAAGCACAAGTAAAATGAAGGAGAATCTGTCACAACCTATGAAGAAAATTTCACGAGGATTGCAATGTATGATTCAGGTTTTTTATCAACAATTATAGAAAATTTGATATATTATTTAGTGGATTAAAACCACACCTTAGAAAAGTTCTTGAAATTCGAGACTTTGGGAGTTATGAGGAAGTTTATCTATGTTCTCTCAAAGTAGAGATGGAGTTTGGAGAACAGTCCCAAGGCTATGGGGATAAGAGATGAAAGATGGAGTTTCAATCTAGTTGATATAATGATAATGGTGGGAAGAAAATTCAATGTCCCACATTCCAAAAATGTGGGATGTTGAACAATGGGAACTACCTCAATGAGATAGGGAAATGCTTCAACTGTGGGAAAGAAGGACACCATGATCAAGAGTGTCGAAAAGGCAAAAAAAGAAGGAGAAATTAGATGATGAAAGTAGATAACCACTCATGGTTCAATGCTACAACTGTAAGGAGCTAGGGTACTATGAAAACAAGTGCACTAAACCTCAAGTTCTTGAGGGTAATCAGTGTCAGTAGCCACCAAAGCCAAAGGAACAAGGTAAGGCTTATGCCATCACTACTATGGAGGTGGATCAGGATAATGATGTCGTACAAGGTACACTTCATATTCAATCAGGAATGGAAAAAGTCTTATTTGATTCTGGTTCTACACATTTTTTTATATCTTACAAGATTTCTTGAACTATAGAATCGAAGCCCTGAAACCTTGAAGTAGAGATATCTGTGAAAACACCAAGTGGTGAAATCATTGAAACCCATGTGTTTGACTCTTCTCATGTTGCTGTCTGTGGGAAGATTCTTCTATAAAATCTCTTAATACATTCATTAGTGGAATTCGATGCTATAATGGGAATGGATAGGCCCTCGTTATATATAGCGCATATCTACTGTCGGGAAAAAGAAATATATATTCATATTTTGAACGATCCCATGTTCCTGTACAAATGCAAGGAAGATCATGAATCTCCTCTGAAAAATCCTTCAATGGTGTGGTTTTTTATTCCCTATGAATAAGCATACCTCGCCCAAATTTTTGAGTCGATGAAAAGTGCATTCCTTGAGAAAATTCCCATCGTGAGGGAATACGGTGATGTATTTCTCGAAGAGTTACCCGGAATTCCCACGGATCGTGAGGTAGAGTTCTTAATTGAACTCATACCTATAGATACTCCTATATTGAAATATCCCTATAGGATGGCTCCAATCGAACTGGAGGAGTTAAATAAGCAACATCAAGAGCATCTGGAGAAAGGGTTGACAAACCCTAGTGCATCACCTAGGGGTGCACCGGTGCTCTTTGTGAAGAAGAAGGATGGAACAATGTGGCTGTGTATCGATTATCGGTAACTCAACAATATCACCACAAAGAACAAGTATCCACTCCCAAGGATTGGTGACTTGTTCAACCTATTAAGTTGAGATCAATACTTCTCAAAGGTGGATCTTCATTCTAGATATCATCAGGTAATGGTGAATAAGGAAGATATTCAGAAGACTGCCTTCCGTACAAGGTATGGGCACTATGAGTTTTTGGTGATGCCTTTTGGACTTACTAATTCCTCTGCAATATTCATGGATTTGTTGAATAGTGTCTTTAGACATTACCTCGACAAATTTGTGTCCATGTTTATCGATGATATTCTCATCTACACCAAGGGCAAGGAGGAACATGTAGAACATCTAAGACTTGTGTTTGTTACATTTAGAAAGGATAAGTTGTATGAAAAGTTCCGAAAGTGTGGCATTTAGATGAATCAAGTCACGTTCATGGGACACGTGATCACAAAGTGAGTGATTTTCTATGGTTCCTTTAAAGACAAAGGCGATTGAGGAATGGAAAAATCCCTCTAGTGTCAGAGAAATCCGTAGTTTTCATAGATTATCTAGGTAGTAAAGATGTTTTGTGAGAAACGTCTCACGATTGTTAAGCCCTCTAACTAAGTTAACAAGGAAAGGGGTAAAGTATGTCTGGATGGAAGAATATGAGGGAATCTTCAAGGAGCTAAAGGGAAGGCTGCTCACTACACTTGTACTCACAATACCGAAAAGGGGAGAAAGTTTTATGACATACAATGATGATTCAAAGAATGTCTTGGTTTGTGTACTCATGAAAAATGATAATGTGATATCCTACACCTCACGATAGTTGAAGATCCATGAGTAGAACTACCTGAATCATTATTTAGAGCTGGAAGCCGTGATTTTTGCCTTTAAAATATGGCAGCACTACCTTTATTGCAAGAAGTGTGACATATACACTAACCACAAGAGCCAAATGTATATATTCACAAAAAAGGATCTCAACATGCGTCAATGGAGATGGTTAGAGGTAATCATAAATTACGATTGTTATATTCACTATCATCCTAGAAAGGCAAACAAGGTAGCTGATTCTCTAAGCAGAAAAGAACCTGCTACTCAATCCATGTTGCGGATTGAAAAAGACCATATCATCATGGATATTTAAAGGATGGATTTGGAAATCATAAGGGTAGGGGATACATCCTACTTTTACCAAATGATTGTGCAACCATCCATCTAGGAGAAGATTAAAGAAGCACAAATGGATGATGTGGAGATACAAAAGAGGGTGAATGTAATGAAGGAATGGAAGCTGCAAGAGTTCCATATTGATGATGATGGTGTGATTCTGTTTGGAATGCGGCTTTGTGTTCCTTCATCATCCGAGATAAAGAAGGAGCTATTGGAAAATGCACATAGCTAACCTTTATCTATCTATCCTGGGAGTACCAAGATGTACAATGATCTCCGAGAACACTTCTGGTGGGATATCATGAAGAATGAGATTGTGGAATATATATCAAGGTGCTTGGTCTGTCATAAAGTTAAATCATTGAGACAAAAGACCAAAGGTATGATGCATTCATTGACTATACCCATGTGGAAATGGGAAAATGTTACTTTAGACATTGTCACGGGTCTCTCGAAGACGTCAATGGGAAATAATGCGATATGGGTTGTGGTTGAACAACTCACCAAGACTTTACATTTTATCGCTATTCAGGAATATCTCTCTCTTGAAAAACATGAAAAGATATATGTGAAGGAAGTGGTGATACTGCATGGTGTTCCACTCTCAATTATGTATGACCGTGATCCAAGGTTCACATCTAAATTCTTGAGGAGACTTCAACATGCTTTTAGTACTGAATTAAATTTCAGCACGACCTATCAACCCCAGACTGATGGCCATACTGAAAGGACTATTTAGACGCTTGATGATATTCTTAGTGACTGCTCTCTTGAATTAAAGGTGGTTGGGATCAGCATCTCTCGTTGGTTGGGTTCTATACAATAATAGCTTCCACTCGAGTATTCAGATTGTTCCGTATAAATCTCTTTATGGGAAGCAATGTAGAACTCCAACCTGTTAGGATGAAGATGGAGAAAGAAAGCTACTTGGGCCCGATCTTGTTCAAGAGATGACAAATAAGGTTCATGTTATACAGAAACACATCAATGAAGCTCATTGTCGGAAAAAGAGCTATGCTGACAACCGTCGAATGGACTTCGAGTTCGACGTTGGAGATAAAGTCTTCCTTTGAATATATCCATGGAAGAGAGTCGTGCAATTCAGGAAGAAATGGAAGCTAAGCCCATGGTATATTGGCCCCTTTGATATCCATGACTACATAGGATATGTGGAATATTGTCTTGCACTTCCACCAAATATGGCTCAAGTTCATGATGTGTTTCATGTATCTCTTCTGAGGAAGTACATACCAGACCCCTCAAATGTACTACACTCAGAGGTGTTGCAGCTTGAAGTTGATCACTCATATGAGGAGTAGCCAGTAATGATTCTGGATTGGAGAGATATGGTTCTACGCAATAGGACAATCCATCATTTAAATGTATTATTGAGGAACCATAAGTATTAGGAAGCAACTTGGGTTCCATAAGTGGCAATGAAGTAGAAGTACCCTCACCTATTTGTGTAAAGAGAAATTTTTTGGGTGAAATTCATTAAGGTGGGATGAATGTTACGACCAAAATTATTTCAATGAAAATTTCCCTTATTATATTTATGTCATAAAAACAGAAAATAATGAACTACTAAGTGATAAGTGACCTTTAAACAAATGTTTGTCACTCTTATGTTTGGAATTTTGAAAATCTGACATACACGGTTGTCTTCATGATGATTTTTGGAGTCTAATGAAACAAAAATATTTTTTGGTGAATTGTAACGTACACTTAGGAATAGTAACATAACCTTATGAATAGTAATATGACCCTTATGATTAGTAAATCATCCAACATAGGAGTAACATTACCTATGAATAATAAAATAAAATTTAGACATATTTGAAAGTGACAATTTGACCTCAGTAAACGTTTTGATATTTTGTAAGTCATAAATAATTAATTATAATTAATTTATTTATTTAAAAGAATATTTATTTCCCTATAATTTATTCATAAATTATTTAATCAATGTATTATAGTTTTTAAATAATTTTATAATCCCCTACGTAATTTTTAAAAGCACTATAAAATCAGTTTTAATCTTAAAAACTGTTTTTTAGTAAATTATGATTTTAGTTAAATATTAAATTAATAATATTTAGAAAATCATTTTTGAAAAATGGACATAATTTTTGGATTCTAAATTTCAAAAAATGGTTGGGGTAAATTTTTGGGATTTTGTTTGAGATACTTGAGTTTTTGAGGAATAGTGAAATACCGTAATTTACAAAATAAGCTAAAAAACTAATTATAGGGTCATGTGTGATGTTCTTCTGATGCAAGCCCACTTTGTCTGGGATTAAATTATAAAATTATTATTCTTGGTCTTTCAAGACTCACTATTCTTTGTCTTTTGTGTAAATAAAAAACTTATGAATTTTATATTAAGGAAACTCCTCTCTCCTCCACTATAAAAGCCACCCTACAGACCCTAATTTCCTCACACCTCTCAATCTCCAAGAATATTCTAAACTCTGCCCAAAATTCTTTCGTAGCCCCTCCCCCACGTCCAATAGATTCTGGTCTCATCAAAAGACCAAGCATAGGCCCTTAAGGAGGTTATCAAGAGAATGATTCAAGAGGTAATTTCCCTCCCTCTTCTCCTTTAATTTCCTTTCATGTTCAAGGTCATTTCTTGATCTCTCCCCACCTATATTCATCCAAATTATATAGTTAATCTAGTATTATACATATAATGTAATTTTATTATTTTATTGGGATATTATATCATCCAAACCCATTTCCCTATACCTTTTATTTTATTAAAGAGAACGTTGTTCGTGAGGTGATAATTTATCACCTTCAAGAACGACATGCTTTCTTATTCCATTTCTACCTTTAGATCGGGTCATGAAACCATTTTTATGGTTGATACAGAATATGTTATATGTTTTATTTCCTATTTAATGTTCTAGAAATAACTTATGTCCATATTAATAAGTGATATGTTAAAACAAGTTCGTTGCGATCCAAAAACAACCCAAATTTACCGAAATAACCATCATTTAATTCTTATCTAATGATTCATCCACATGGATCTCATATAATTCATTATACGACCAATAAAACTACTTTAATATAATTAATTACATGTAATATCATTACTGTATGTTTACCCATGTTCTACCCAAACATCAATTTATGAATACAAGTGAACAACCCAAGAAAAACCATAAAAATAAACATCCCCGAACAATGGTTTTAAACTCTATAAGTCATCCAAGGAAACATAAAATCACATAATAAAACCAGAATGAACCCTTTCAATGTACACAAGGTTCTAGATTTATAATTAATGAATATAATGTCATTATACTGGATATTAAGGATAAGGAAGCATTCGAGTACAAGGTAAGGGGAAATTCTCAAACCCCACATTCATCCTTCGGGTTTTACCTCTTTCACTACATTTTTGATATGGTCACTCTGTAAAGATCATTTTTTCATCATTCTATTTCCTTCTATAGGATATAAATGTTTTCTAATGAATTTTATGTGTATGCAAATGTTTTTCAAAAGAACTCTTCTCTTAAGAACTCAACTTTTACCTCTCATTCAAGGTTGATGGTTCTTGTATCAACTATGTAGTTCCCTCTTTCTTTTGGTAACCCAATCCTAGTGAATGTGTACTTATGAGATGAAACCCATTCCTTTTAATGGGTTAGTTATGTTCATTTTTTTATATGTTCATTGTTGCATGCATGTTAAAAGATAATGTTATGATGTGATGGGTACGCCCGTTATTATATAGCGCAATATGATTGTTTAAATGTGACGGGTGCACCCAGAATTATATAGCGCTCCAATTCATTGGGTAAAGTGATGAATCTCATGACTAAATGTGAAATTATGTGTGAACAAGATTCCAGATTGTTTCACAAGTATGAATGGTAGTTAACAACTAAGACATGATGTTTTATTTTTATGATTTTCCACATTTCAAGTCTTTTATTTATGCACCTCTCATGTTCATGACCTTTTTCTAATGTTATGATTATTCTCACTCCATGATATATTGTTCGTATCTATCCTCTTACTGGGATTATAGCTCATCCCTTTTTATTTACATCCACATGTGGCTACATGTACTAAGGAGAGGACAAGTGCCAATAAGAAGCTAGAGAAGAAGAAATTAAATAAATGTTTATGCTAGATGTTGTATTTTTTATGTATGGTCCTAGTTTTCCCAAGACACTAAACCTTGGGATCCTCTATGTGTAATAATAATATGTTTGTTTATATTTGAAATGATGTATTAGTAATGTAAGAAAATTCTTGGGTCTCCATAGTGGATGTTAATTTTTGGGGATTCTTTATAAATTAAAAACAATTATGTGTGACAAAATTTTATGAGGGTGGTAGTTTTTATCTCCAAAGGGATGTTGGTGGTGGGGTCCACCCCCACATACCCTCCCATGAAAGGATAATATGTTGTGGGCCCACATGAGTACAAACTCTTCAACTACCCCATAATATCCTTAAACTCCTTGAAATCCCAAATAAAGAGGATGAAACTTCTTTTATTAATTGGGGGCCTCTTCATCTCCTCCCTCCCTCTTAATGAGCCAACTCAAATTTTAATTAATTAAATGATGTGGCTTAATGAATTTAAATCCATTTGAATTCATTAATCCATACATTAAATAAGTGGTGTGTTTTTATTTTATGTTGGTTGGATATATTACCTTGGGAGGCTTTTAAGAATTAGGAAGAAAGTATTCTTCCCATGAAGAACATGAAGAACATCTTCAACATCCTCCATCCGCGATAGAGGAGAAGATGCCACCCTCGAAGAAAGTCTCCAACAACGACATCATCTCAATGACATCATGGATTGACATCGTCCTGGGACTCCACCAAGAGAGCATCATTTACGAGGTAGGGGGTTTACTTCTTGTTGATGTAATATTCCATTTATATTTTTATTCGTTGAAATTGAAAGGTATCATTGAGTGGTTTAAAAACAATTGAAGATCATTCCCTTCCTTGAGACAATTGTTACCACACTAAACGCGGAGGGTGCAGGCAAAACAAACATGGCCCGACTCCTCTGACGATCTTCCATCCAAATTTAAATTTTTATTAAGCCATATTGAGGAAAAATGGAAAACCAAAGTTCACAGATAAGACCACTACATGCTAAAAGGGATCAAAAAATTATTAAACACGAGACTTATATTACTCTAGTTAGATACCCTATAAAGTTCCAAATGCAGCGGACTAACATGGGTTTTTGGGTCCTCTCTAATAAGCTCTTAAAGGTGGGTAAGCATCCTCTCCATTTTCTGGATGAATTCCTCTAAGTTGATTATGATCTGTTTGGAGCCCCAGGCCAGAATTTGTCCTTGTTTGTCTATCCACAGCTCTTTCTCCACGTTGGTGTCAACTTGCAACCTTCTTTCGTAAATTATTTTGATCACCTCTTATGAGACATTGGGATGGAAAACTTTTTCTAACATTTCATTCCTCCGATGATCATGATGTGATGTTCTTTGGTTGATTGAAGCGGCAACGAGGCAACAAAGGTGGCACCGAAAAATTTCATGCCACCCGCGACATCCATGAACTACACCACCCCCGCGATGCCCCGTTTACCTACCCGCACCCTTGACGGCGCGCGCCCGGCCCCCGACACCCCTTCCGGCATGTCCCTAGCGCCCCGTGATGCCCTGCTCGTGCTACCGGAGCCCTCGCGGTACCCTGACTACACTACCCGTGGCACCCCGCCGCACCCTGCGGCGCCCTGACACCCTGCCTGGTGCCCCTCGGCGCCCTGCTGCGCTATCTGGCAAGCCCCCGCGTGCTCCCCGGTGCTCTGTCACCCAGACCGCCACCCCACGTCACCCTTTCACCCTGACTGTTTCCCCTGGCACCCTGCCACACTTCCCGACGTGGTGCTGTGCACTGCCCGATGTTCGGCACCCTACCAGGCATCCACGCACCCTGCCCGGCACCTCCCTGCCCTACAGGGTTCACCCGCTGCCTGTTTGGAGTCCAGCCAGCCCGCCTGTGCCACGCGTGGCCTGCCCACTAGCCTCCAATCCATCGTCATTCTGAATCGGCCCGCCGCGCCCCCGTGGTTCCATTAGTCGAACCGGACCGGTCTCCCAGGTCGGGTTACCGAGTCGCCTACGTGGTGATTATTGGGTTGATCCTCCCTCGCAGTCCACTGCGTCCGGCCCAACGGACCAGGGTAGACCCGTCCAATGCTCCGGGTCAGACCCAGTGAGTCTGACCGGGTCGACCGAGACTGGGTCGGCTCAGACTAGGTTGGGTCGAGTCGGTATGACCGGGTCAGACCGGACTTGGGCCTATCACTGACCCATTGCCTTCTTGGGCCAAATCGTTGGTACCGGACGTCCTGTTGATGAACCGTCAGTGGCGCTGGTTTTTTTGGAGCATAACCATTCTATTGAGTATAACCCACTATATTTTGGGGTATATTTGAGTTACGGTGAGATTGGTTCGTACACGAATCCAACCAGGACCCCGTGACTAAAATGCAAATAACTCAGTAACCGGGCGTCCGATTGACGTTTCTTCTATTGCATTGAGACCCCTATGACATGGTGGTCATTTGAGATACATTAATGTGAGTCTTCATGACACATGGAGAAGCGACCGGTAGCTCATTGAGTGGATCCTCCTAGAGACGAGCAGACAGAGTGTAGAGCCCCAGTAGCTGTAGACCTAACGACTGCTTGACCGATTCGACTCGGAGTGATTCGACTAGCCCAGTGGATGGAGAGCCCGGTTTAGAAGCAGACCCACTGTGGAAAGAGTGCCCAGTTTTGAAGCAGACCCAAGGTACTCGATAGGAGGAGTACGTTTGACGACTATTAGGGGGAGTGCCCTGTTTGGCGGCAGAACCACAGCGAACGGAGCACCTGGTTTGGCCGCAAACCCACTGTACTCAACTGGAGGAGTACCTCAGCAGTCTAAGGTTTGTGAGTAGCACCTCAGAGTCGCGATAGGTCCACTTTACTCGATATAGGTGGTGTTCTACAACAGCCGTGGTTTCGTTGATGAAAATCCTAGTTTTATCTGAGTCTATGAATTTTTTTTCACATGATTGAGATGGGTTACTTGATAACTTAGGGATATGTATGGGCATATACCTAGTAATGATTATCCATAAAAATCATACTTTTTGGTTTATACTTATTGGATTTGTGAGACCGTGAGCACCTCATGGTCCCTACTGAGTATCATTATACTCACCCCTACACGGGCTATGCCCACACCTCATTATGTTGGAAGTAGATGATAGACAATGCTCATGATGACCAAGAGTGCTAGGACTGGACGGTACCTAGAGGTGGACCTCATGATGAGTCTGTACCCGGAGGAGATGGTTGAAAGTGGAGCACTGAAGAGGTTGTCTATACCTACTTTTTAGTTAGGATCTGTGGTAGATGGTTTAGGATCTATTAGACACATTCTAGCTATTTGTCTTTTCCTTTTACTTTATAGTTAGGATTGTATTTCCGGACCCTATACATTTCAACACTAATTCTGTACACATTTTTTACATATTGTTTGCTTCTTCTTGTACTCTAGTTGTTAGTGTTTACATTTTATAAAGATAATTCCTTCCCAATTTTAGAGATTTACACCTTCGGTGCTAGTCGCCAGCCCCTGGCCTATGGAAGGCGGGTTTGGGGTAGTCACGATACGGGCCTCGGGGGATAGGTCGTGAAACATTGTTACCAGAGGAGTTGGTTCTACCATAGAACATAGGACATTGATATTTCTTTTCTATGAAGCAATAGTCTTAAGGGTACCAAGTGTGGTTTTCAGTTCAGGGAGTCAAGTGTTGGTGTGGCAGCCGATGTATCCATACACAGGACACTGACTACTGATTTCTGACAGAGTACACTAAAACACTTATTGAGTGTGTGTTTTAAAAAAAATTATTTAAGTCATCTAAAACCAGGTCAACTCACCAGTTATAGTCTTTTAACTGTGTCGCATTTGTTCAGGAAGCCTCAACGTAGGAAGCCAGTTAGAGTTCTGGGAGAGTACTCGATGACAGCCCACTGAGTGATGAGGCTCTGATGCATGGCCCTCTTACTGTGTTGGAACCTTCGGGTGGTGTAACAGCATCACCACCACCTATTGAGCAGCATATTCCACCAACCACACTAGAGGACGGTGAATGCCGACTGAGCACATTGCACGAGTTCCTGTAGTTTAGGCCATTGATGTTATGAGGAGAGACAGATTCCCAGACAGCAGGGGACTGACTGTAGGCGATTTCTAGAGTTATCCACCTAGTTGAGCCACCAGTAGAGAAGATGGGGATCTTAGCTACTTGTGTTTCCCAGTGAGTGAACATGAGTTTCATCCGCATAGTGGTGAGGTTTCAGTACTTGGACCATTTTTCCGAGATTGTACCTTCTATTAGTGTGTCAGTTATATCACTGCCTATTGGATAGGTGTTTCAACCGTGGGTACCGGATCATGACACATGCATGCGTAGTAACTTACACGTGTTTTAGCATCAGATACCCCTTAGGTTCCGAGGCAATACCGATATATAGGCGGCTAAGGACTGGCCTGAGTAGATGGGTGAGTGTTCTCTAGAACTTCTATAGCTTCGACATGACAACATGTCGGTAGCTGAGTATTCATCGAGGCATACAGATCCTTCCTGGTACTCAATGAATACGATATGATCAGGGCTTCAGAGCTTGGACCTCCAAGTGATATGTATTTAGGGACATCTAAGACAGAAATTTCTTTTTCCTCTGTCCATTACTACCTATGTTAGGATCCTAGAGAGAACCTTCGCTGTTGAATGTTCTTTGGCTAAGTAGCTACAACCATTGAATATTAGTAGTGGGAAAGCAGAAAACTAGCGCCAGTCTCAGATACATGGGCGTGTAAACTATTTCGGGAAGTGGAAGTGTTAAGGATGGATAAATCTACAGAGCAGCAGATGTGGATGTAGAGCCAAGAGAGTATCATAAGGTGGTGTACATTTCAACATGTTACAACCACCAACCTTTGTAGTCCCAACCACACTCAGGGAGCTGGAGGGAAGTGGAAGAGAATAGCTTCCTACGGTCAAGGAGTTGACCCATAGGATATATGAATGATTTGAGCTATAGACTATGTCAACTACTCACTTCCATATCAATAGACATAGATACCATTCATTCCTTCCTTCCACGAAACTTGTCCCAGACGTAGAGTTTTGGGTTAAACCGTTTACATGAAACTCACATCTGGAGATACCATTAGGATGAGACTCAACAATAAAACTTACGTTGATGGTTTGATCTTACCCTAGATGCAATAATTTATGTTGGAACCTCTTGGTGGCAGCGTCAAGGCCTGAAGAAATTATTTTGGGTATGGACTGGGGAACCACAGTTCATACACAGATTGACTATATTAGGCAAAATGGTTGTGGTTTATCTACAACGTTGGAGTATGGTTTTCCTTGGTCTGTGAAAAAGGAAACTTGGACAACACAAGATAAACTTATGTGCATGACATAGTGTGTTTACATGGAGTTTGAGTATGGTGACCGCGTTTTTCTACGGGTCTCACCTTGACGAGGTCTACAGAGATTTGCTCGAGGAGGCATGTCATCTCCAATATTCATTAGACATTTTTAGAGCCTTAGTAGAGTTGGTGAGGCGGCATACTGCTTAGCTCTTCCACCTCAGTTACACCGGGTGCACCATGTCTTCCATATATCCCAGCTGAGATGATATGTGCATGACCCTTCCCACATCATCGAACATGGAGAGTTCGACATCGATGACGGGGCGAAATTTACGGAGGTTCCAGTGGAGATTGAGGACCGACAGGAGTGGGTCCTACATGGATGGTCGATACCTCTAGTACGTGTTTTCTGGAAGCACGTGAACCTCCATGAGAGCACATCGGAGAGGGAGGCTCAGATGCGTGCTTAGTACCCCCACTTATTCTTTTAATGTGAGTTATAGCATATGGGGACGTAAAGCCCTGAGGTGGGGTGAATTTAAATACCTGGAAATTACATGCTCATTTTTTTCTTAAATTCATGGGAATTTTAAGAGTCCACAGTTTCTGACGGCGCACGATTCCGAGGCCCAGAGTTCCCAAAATGATCCGTCGAAGTATTGTAAAGCTAAAATTAATGTGCATATCGAATTTTTATGAAAAACTGTAATAACTCTTAAACAGTTACTGAGATAAGAAATTTGAGGCCACCATTGCGCTCAGGATGGTGGGTTTACCCTAGGCATGACTTAAGATTAGTCGGCGGGGGCCTCCTGTGAGAAATCCTGAAAATGGCATAACCGTAAATAAAATGATTAAATAATGTTATATTATTTCTCAAATGCGTATAACTCACAAACTGTAACTCTGATTAAAAATCGGTGATCACTATTGAACTTGTGAGGGTATGTTTTCTTTATGTAGATACTAAAATGGATCGGTTAGGGCCACCAGAGATAGTTAGTTATTGGCCACAAATAAAATAATTAAGTGAAAATTAATTTATTGTAAAATTTGTATCTTTTAAATGGTAACTTGGACTAGAAATACAAGGTTAACTTTGGGTTCTTTGGGGCGTGTTTCACATAGGAAAAGCCTAACTTCAACCGTAGTGGGTCGAGAGTGGCTGTTAATAATTTTCTGAACTTTTTTTGGGCATATTCAGTAAACATACGTTCGAGATTTTATATCTTTTGAACTGATTCTCAGTATTGAAATCCGACGATAATGATGAACTCACAACCCCGATATTCGCATAAGGATTCCATTAATGCAGTTTCATTTTATCTGGATTGGAAGTAAATTTTTGGGGATTCTTTATAAATGAAATAAAATTATGTGTGACATAATTTTATGAGGGTAGTAGTTTTTATCTTCACAGGGATGTTGGTGGTGGGGCCCACCCCCACATAACCTCCCATGGGAGGATAATATATGGTGGGGACCACACGAGTACAAACTCTTCAACTCCCCCTTAATCTCCTTAATCTCCTTGAACTCCCAATTAATGGGGATGAATCTTCCTTTATTAATTGTGAGCCTCTTCTTCTCCTCCCTCCCTCTTAATGAGCAAATTTAACTTTAAATTAATTAAAGGATGTGTCTTAATGAAATTTAATCCCATTGAATTCATTAATCCATCATTAAAATAAGTGGTTTGTTCTTATTTTATGTTTCTTGGACATATTACCTTGGGATGCTTTAAATAATAAGGAATAAAGTGTTCTTCCCATGATGAACACGAAGAACATCTTTCGCCCACTCCATCCGCGATAGAGGAGTAGATGCCACCCGCGAAGAACATCGCCAACAATGACGTCATCTCAACGATGTCATGGATCCACATCGTCTTCCCGCGACTCCACTGAGTGAGCATCATTTATGAGGTAGGGGTTTTACTTATTGTTGATGTAATATTCAGTTTCTTTTTCTCTTCTTTGAAATTGAATGGAATCATTGCATGGTTAAAAAAAATTGTATATCATTCCCTTACATGAGACAATTGTTACCACACTATACCCGGAGGGTGCGGTCCAAACAAACATGGCCCAACTCCTCTGCCGATCCTGATATAATGTTTTTTGGAAGAACGAAGCGGAAACGAGGCAAAAAAGGCAGCACCGACAAAGGTCGTGCCACCCGCGGCCTCCAAGAATTGTGCCGCCCCTACGATGCACTGGTGCGCTACCAGCGCCCCTGCCGGTGCGCGCCTAGCACCCCGCGCCCCTGTCGGTGCCCACCTTGTCCCCCATGGCACCCTACCCGCACTTCCGACACCATCGCGGTGCCCAAACAGCACTGCCCAGTGCACCCCATCGCACCTTGCGGTGCCCTTATTCCCTTCCTGGTGCCCCACGGCGCTGCCTGGCACGCCCCCGCATGCTGCCTGACGACCCGACACCCTTCCCGGCACCCTTCGGCGCCCGTCCGCCCAACCCAGGGCCCCCGCCACCCTTCTGTGCTGACCAGAGCGCCCCCGCGCGCTGCCTGGTGTTCGACACCCCACCTAGCACCAACGCGCCCTGCCCGGCGCCCTCGCACCCTACTGGGTGAACCCACGGCCTGCCTGGAGTCTATCCAGCCCGCCCGCACCCCGTGCAGCTTGCCCGCTGGCCTCCTGGCCATCGGCCTACTGAACTGGCCTGCTACGCCCCCACGGTGTCGCTGGTATAACCAGCCCAGTCTCTCGAGTCGACTTACCGAGTTGCCTATGTGGTAACTTTTGGGTTGAACCGCCCTCACGGTCCGTTGAGCCGGGCCCAGCAGACCGGGTCAAAAATTAGCTGGCAGACCTTCCCAATGGGCCAGGTCTGACCCATCAAGTCTGACCGGGTCGACCCAGACCAGGTCGGTCTAGACTTGGTGGGGTCGAGTCGGCCCGACCAAGTCGAACCAGACCTGAGCCCATTACTTACCCATTACCCTCTGGGGCCATATCTTTGGCATCAGACGTCCGATTGACGAACCGTCAGTGGATCCAGTATTCTTGTAGCATAACTGTTCCATTGATTATACCCCACTGGAGTTTGGGGTATAGTTGAGTTAAGGTCAGGTTGGTTTGTACACGAATCAAACTAGGCCCCAAGGACTAAAATGATAATAACTCACAGACCGGGGGTCCGATTGACATGTCGTCTATTATGTTGAGACCCATATGATATGGTGGTCATTTCAGATACATTCATGTGGGACTTCGTGACAATTGGTGTATTGACTATGAGCTCGTGGTGCGGATCCTCCTGGAGACGAGAAGATGGAGTGCGGAGTCCTAATAGCTGTAGACCTGACGACTTCTTGACCGATTCGACTCGGAGTGATTCAACTAGACCAGTGGATAGAGCTCCCGGTTTAGCGGCAGACCCATGGTAGACGGAGCACCTGGTTTGGATGCAGACTCACAGTACTCGACAAAAGGAGTACCTCTGATGGCTATTAGGGGGAGCACCCAGTTTGGTGGAAGACCCCCAGCCGACGGAGCACCTGATTTGGCAGCAGACCCACGGTACTCAACAGGAAGAGTACCTCAACAGTCTTAGGTTATTGAGTAGCGCTTATGAGTCATGACGGGGCCAATATACACGAATGAGAAGGACTACTCGAGCAGTCGTGGTTTCGTTAATGATAATCTTAGTTTAAGCTGAGCCAATGGCCTTTGTGTTTTCCTCATGATTGAGATTGGTCACTTGAAAACATAGGTATATGTATGGGCATATACCTAAGTAATGGTTATCTGTTAAAATGATACTTTGTGGTTTATCTTTATTGGATTTGTGAGACCTTGAGGGTCTCGGGGTCCCAACTGAGTATCGTTATACTCACTCGTGCACGGGTTATCCCCGCACCTCGTTATGTTGGATGCAGACGACAGACAGTGCTAATTGCTACCAGGAGCGCCGGGATTGGACAGTACCCAGAGGTGGTCCTCACGACGAGTCAGTACCCGAAGGATACAAACAAATATGGAGCACTGAGGAGGCTATCTGTATCTACCCATCAGGTAGGATCCATGGTGGATGATCTTGGAGCTGCTTGACACCTTCCAGCTATATGTCTTTGCCTTGTACTTTAAAGTTGGGATTGTATTTCTGGCCCATTTAATTTTCAGCACTACTTTCTAAACAATTTTTACATAGAGTTTTGTTCCTCTTGTACTCTGTTTGTGTGTGTTTATGTTTTATAAAGCCAATGCCTTCCCAGTTTAAGGGAATTTCGGCTTTGGTGCTAGTCTCCAGCCCCTGGCCCATGGAAGGTGGGCTTGGGATAGTAACGATATAGGCCCCAGGGGAAGGGTCATGAAAACAACCACATTTGAAATCTATAGAGTATGATCTCAACATGTTTTCCAAAGTTTGAATTGTCCTCTCAGACTGACCATCTTCCAGAGGATGATAAGAAGTGCTGATACTCAACTCTGTATCTATATTATGCTGAAGACTTCGCCAAAACTTTGAGGTAATCCATGGATCATGATTAGATATAATGAAAAGTGGAACTCCATTCAATTTTACCACTTCCTTTAAATATATCCTGGAGTGCTGATCAAGAGATAAAAACTCTCTAATAGTAGTGATGTGGGAAGACTTCGTAAGACAATCAACTATAACCTAGATATCATTATTGCCTTTGGATGATTTAGGAAGTCCAGTGATAAAATTTATGGTGACGTTTTCCCATTTACATTCTAGTATGGGTAATGATAATAACATCACCATAAAATTTTTTTCTCTTTGCATTAACTTGCTGACGATCCAAGCATCGAGAGACATATTCAGCAATATCTCTTTTCATGCCATCCTACCAGAATTACTCTTTTAGGTCCTTAAACATGTTCGTGCTTACAGGGTGAATAGAGAATGAATAACTATGAGAATCATCCACTATTTCCTTCATTAATTCTGGGATGTGATGACCACAAACCCTTTTCTTGAACCTTATTATTTCATCACAATCAATGTAGAATTCTAGAACATTTCTCACCTTCTATTGTAACACTACATCTTCTTTTTGTGCCTCTTTAATCTTCTCATGTATAGATGGTTGAACATTCATTTGAGAATGATCAGAGTTTTCCCATTCCATTATAATTCCAAGATCCATCCTTTGTAAATCCATAAATATTAGATCTTTTGTGATCCTCATCATGGATATGCAAGCATGGTCTTATCGACTTAATGCATCTTCCACCTTGTTTTCATTCTGAGGGTGATGATGAATTGAGTAGTCGTAATCATTAATCATCTCCAACCATCTTCATTGGCGTATATTTCGTTTCTTTTGTGTGAAAATATACTTTAAACTTTTATGATCAGTATAAATATCACAATGTTCACCATAAAGATAATTCCTCTAAATCATTAATGCAAATATTACCATAGATAACTCCAAATCACGAGTTGGGTAATTTTTCTCATGGATTTTCAACTGTCATGAGGCATAAGATATAACAATATCATTTTGCTTGAGAAAACACCCCGATCCCTTCTTGGGTGCATCACTATAGGTCACAAACCTTTCTCCACTACATGGATGTGTGAGCATATGTGAACTGGATAACCTTATTTTTAACTCCATGATATTCACTTCACACTCCTCCGTCCAAACGAACATAACTCTTTTTCAAGTCAGACTGGTGAGTGGATTAGATAATCGTGAAAATTATTCACAAAACGTCGATAATATCCATCCAAACCAAGAAAACTCTGTATCTCAATTACTGTTGTTGGTCTGAACCATCTTTCGATAACCTCTGTTTCTGCTGGTTCCACAGATATCCCCACTTTTGAGATTATGTGACCCAAAAATGTAACTTTTTGAAGCCAAAATTCAATCATGGTGAATTTGGTAAAAAGCTTCTCTTTTCTTAGGGTCTTTTATACAATTATCAAGTGATCTTCATGTTCTTCCTTTCTCTTTGAATAGACAATAATATCGTCTATAAAGACTACCAAAAACTTATAAAGATTGTCTCTAAAGACTCTATTCATTAGATCCACGAGGATGATAGGGGCATTAGTAAGACCAAATGGCATCACTATATATTCATAGTGTCCATACATAGTATGGAATGTCGTCATTGTTATATCCTCCTTTCTTACCCTTAATTGATGATACCTTGAAATAACATCAATCTTGGAAAAGTATTGATCTCTACGTATTTGGTCAAATAAGTCATCAATGCGTGGGAGAGGATATTTTTTATTGATAGTGACCTTGTTAGGTTCTCGATAATCAATACAGAGTCTCATTGACCCATCTTTCTTCTTAACAAATAGAACAAGTTCTCCCAAGGTGATGCACTAGGGAGTATGAATCCATTATCAATATTTTCTGGGAGTTTCTTCTTCAATTACTTCATCTCAATTGGGTCAATTCTATAAGGTGACTTTTAAATGGGCATAGCACCCGGTATGAGTTCTTTTGAAAACCCAACTTCACAATTTTGTAGAAGACCTTGAAATTAATCTGGAAAGACATAATCAAACACATGTTCAATGGGTACATTCATAATCATGAGTTTCTCTCCAACTATTTGAGATAAATAACATTCATTTATTGGAATCAAGACCCATAATATGGAAGAAATATTAACTGGATGGTTATATTCATCCTTGCATTGATAAATGATCATAGATTGATCAGGATTAGGAAATGTGACTTCCCTTTTCTAGAAATTTATATGGGCTCCATATAATGAATCCAATCCATGCTAATAATTACATCAAATTCCACAATTGGAATGATCATAAGATTTTCAGGAAGCACTTTCCCACAAACTTCAATCGAAGAAGAATTGTAAACTTTTGATGCGACTGTTGTTCCATTAGGAGTTTTCAAAGATAACTCAACAACTAATTATTTGGGTATTATGGAGATACCCTTATAAAATTCATCAAAAATAAAAGATTGGGAGGATACATAATCAAATAAAATATTTTATACTTTAGAGTGGATGATAACTGTACCTTTCACCAATTTGTCATCGTACTCCACATTGCTGATAGAAATTGAATGTGAACTTCTTTTGTCATTGGCCTTAAATGTTTGTTAACGTCGATCATCATCCAAAACCCTTGGATTCGGGCATTTATTGACATAATTCCCTATTTCATTGCACTTGTAACATTGAATTGTAAGAGGTGAATTCTAAGCAGAGTTTTCTTTGTTAACATCACTAGATATATTTTTCCAATTGCTGCAGCATTCAATTGCCCGATGACCTTCATTTCCATACTTCTATCATTTACTTTTCCCTTTAAGAAATTTCCCTCCATGTTTCTTCCTACACTTTGAGAATAAGGGATAAATATTCTTATTTTTAGTGTGGTCTTTGGATTTTCCTTTGAATTCCATTTTCCTCTTCTTATCAAGCCCATATGACTGATGGGTTACTCTAATCTCCATCTCAACCTTGATAGCACATCGAACAATTTCCTCATTTCTATTGATGTCATTTATATCTAATGCCCTTCGAAGACTTGGTTTTAAGCCACAAAATAATAGGCCGATCTTACAATGAGGTTGGATAATAATCCTAGAAGCATACAATGAAAGCCTTGTAAAATTTGATTCATAAGTACCAACAAATTCATCATCCTTTTTCATTATTTCAAGAAACTCCTTCTCCATCTATGTTTGAAGAATACGAGGGAAGTACTTATTGAAAAATAAGTTATTAAACTTGTTCCATTCCATTGACTCAATTTTGTCTCTTTGCCTTGTATTCTTAATAAGATTCCATCGTTGTTCAACATCACCTTCCAAATGATATACTTATATGAAGACATTATCATGTTCAGAACATTGTAGAAATGAAAATATCTTTTCAGTGGTACCAATCCATTGTTTAACGACTAATGGATCAGATGACCCGCTAAATGAAGGTGGATGCTGCCTCATGATGGATTCAATAGAATGTTGCTCCTTACTTTGCTCATTTCAAAGTCCTAAATGATTCATATATTGAAAATGTTGTGTGAGAATGGCTACATGATTTTTCATTCCATCTCCCACATCATTTGGTTTCTCAGGAAGATAATCATGGCATTGCCCATCACATTCAGCATTAACACGGTTCCTTTAGGTTCCATCCATTGACAAAAACGAAGAATCATAGTGTGAGTAACACTAATTACAATTGGAAGACCACATAATTAGAAATAAAATTTCAAACATTAGGTCATAACATAGGTTATTCATGACCATTTATAAAACACTAATATTGTGTTCTATCCTTAGACATATCCTTAGGATTATTACTAAGGATTTCACATCCTAGTTTGCAAAGGTTGACTATACCTTTCCTCTGATACCAACTATAACAACCCATACATTACATACACTGTTATAAAATCAGAATTGAAGTGTACTTATTAAAACATATAAAGAACCATGGTAGGACCGTATAGGTATTGTGTCTTTAGAAATTGGGAAACATAAACAACTGGTTCATAAATCATCTATTTTTTCTCCCGCTTATTTCATCAAATCTAGAGTTCCTTTTGGCTTATCCTACATAATACCCTTCTTCCAGACCTGGGGAAAAGAAAAAATAAAAAAGGGTGAGCTCAAAATATTCATTGAGGGTAGATAAAGGAAATGTCAATCATATCATATTCATAAGAACATAACATTTTGAAAATCTTATCCTTCAAAAGAGGTCATAATATCATGACATGAGATAAATCATAGTAGTGAATTGTAATCCCCATAATCATAACATAAAGCATGAATCTTTGTGCCATACACACAAAATCAAAGAAAATCATTTCATATTAGTCAATACTCATTTCCAAGACCATCATATCGGACAGAGTCCATTATTGAACTGAGTTCACTCCTCGATCCAATCCTGTATCACTGAACCAGATTAACATTTATTCCATCCATGTATATCTCATGAGATATTAATATTTACCCTATGAATTGGAGGGAGATTTAGGTCCCACCCATCCTATTATGATACCATTCTTATGTGTTCCAAAAAATCATAATTCATACATCATAGCATAACCCATGTAATAAAAATGTGATTCTTAAACATCATGCCATCATAACATAATACATATAAGATAAATGGACTTCATAATAATAATTCCATAATAACATATATAAATCAATGTAATAATTGTGATAGAAACAAAACCCTATATTATCTTTGATGGAAAACAATTTTTATAAAACACTTGAACTCTATTCTTGCGGAAAATATCCCTTCTACTTCAAAAACATTTTTCCTTTCTTAACATGTCACAAAATTTTAAACTAAATGAAGTTAATTGAAAATAAATAGGAAAAAATATAACAGAATCTTCATGGAAATAATTTTCATAAAATTCCATTCATTCCGTATAAGTTAAAAAAAATCCATTATTCTCATACTTTGGCCTGCAAAGTCAAAAAGAATCTTATACTGAAAACGACAAAATATTCATTTCATAAAATTTAATAAAAATTCATAAATAGGTAAAATTGGATATAAATTTTTTTGGAGGATAGAAATAATATTACATATTAAGGAAACATTGATGCAGATGATAAATATGCCCCTGAAAATTCTGAAGTAATAACAATCTCGGATAAAAATGAGATTGCAAGATTTTCCGTTACCTTAGGTATGATATGCTATGTACGTATCCAAACCTTCTGTATAATGATTTAAATAATGTTATTTACTTATTAAAAAATCATATACATTTTTATGCTGTCATATATGGTCATATTCTTATCTCTTTAATAGTAATATTTAATTCCTACTTTTTATTCGGGTGTTCATTGCTTTATGTTCTTATGCGTGTTTTGTCGAATAAATTATTATTCCTCTATTTAGGTTATGGCTACATCATTTACAGAATGGTATTAGTATAATATATATCATATTTATTCATTCAATTAGAATATATAATCATGGATTAATGAAGATCATTTAGAACGAATCACATCGCACCGTGGAGACGGTAAACGGTACGTACACACGGGCGACGATATCATTCCCATAATTATTCAAATAAGGTGGTGGTGGAAAACAGATACACCACGACGTGGAGATGATATTCCGTACGTACACACGAGCGTTGATTTCGTCTTATGTATGATGGATTGAAGGACAGATAAGGTTGTTTCATATTTATATTAACATATCAGTATATGAGTTATACTAATATTATTACTTTATAATGAAACAAATAAAAAATATAGATGAATAAATAAGTTTGAATGAATCGGTAAATGAAATTACCTCTTCTTCGACGCACCTCTTATAAACCTCCTCTTAGGGCACAAACGCAGGTCTTTGAAGAAGGCCAGAACCTCCAATATGTTTCTAGAGAAGGGGATAAGAGAACTTTTCAAGGTTTTGCCTAGCTTGAAGGCTCAAAACGGTGTTAGAAGGACAGGGAGGAGGTTCCCTTTTATAAGGGAGGAGAGGGGAACCTTTTGAATCATAAGAAATATTAATTTATAATAAATTCAAAACCCACATAAAAACCACCAAAAATGACTCAAATCCAAATATTAGATGAGATATTATTGTAATATCATCATCCAATAAAATTTATACATTCTGGTAAATTATTTTAAACCTTATCAACTTGATTTATATTTATATAATGTATTTAATTTTATTTGTGGTAATAATATTAAAAATTTTAAATTGCCATAAATAATTACTTATATGTTGTGAATTATGAAAAATTGGATAATGTATGAAATTTTAGAACATATAAATTTTAATTTATAATTTTTAAATATTTTTGTGATTTTTAAAAAAATTTATAATATGTTATTTTTAAACAATAACAATAGTGTCGATTTTGACACTATTTATTTATTTGAATTTAAATAAAATCCACACAGAGAAAATAATTAAACCAAACTATTTAATAGATTTATAACATATCATATTCATCTAGAAATGTTTTGAGAACATTAATTTGTTGATATAATATTTATATTAATATTTCTAAAATCATTTATTTGATATTTCAATCAATAAAATAATTTCTACATCACTATTGTGTCATCCTTAATGATAGTTATTTAATCCCTAAAAATTTTAAATAAATTCTCAGGATTTATATAATTTTATTATATTTCTGGATATTATTTATATTCAATGTTTTATGAGGTTTATCACTATATTAAAATTATTATACTTATAAGATATAAGAGAGTGACATGTTGTCACTTTCTTTGGTTATAATAATAATTATATCATTTTCATGGTCAAAAGTCAAGGAAATGAATCTATTCTGACCCTTAGGTGATATTAGTGGAATTGTTTTCATCCAATAAAATTTTGGCAGGTGTTAGGGTTATTTTATAGTTTTATTTTTACCCATAATTAACCGATTTACCTTTAGCTGTAGTAAATAAAAATTATCATAGTTACTATTCATAATGTCAAAAAATAAAAGTAACTTATTAACATAATTTAGACCCACTGAATCCAAATATAAAATCCATTATTCATAATTCAAAACATATAAGTTGTAGTAATTAATTTAAAATTAATAATGTTGTTAAGAAAACATGTTTTAAAAGTTAAAACATTGTCAAAGATTGAAATATTTTTATCCATGAATTCAATATAAAATTAATGGTAATGACATTAATTATAATAAATGGTAAAAATATATTCTATTTATACTTTAAAACCATTAAATTGTATCATTTAACTATATAAATTATCTTGATGAAAAAGTTGTTTTTATGAAAAATTTAGCGTATTTTTACTATTCATCAAAATATGAAAGTTATCAGAAGAGTATCAAAAATTTTTCCAAAGTAAATTTATATATTTTGATTCAAAATAAGATGTTTATTTTGTAAAATTGAACTTATAAACTTGTAAAAATTATTTTTAAAATGGGTGAGCCATCAAATGGTGCTAAAACTGCACCTTTTAAAAAATACATTTTTAATCCAAAAAATTGATTTTGTTTTCATATCTCATTATAGAAAATGTGTAATATGTATTATAATGTTATAAATTTCAATGTTCGTTAATACTATTCATAACGACTATCAATGGTTAGTGAAACTTGGTATTGCGTAAAACACAATCTATCGAGGAAGGTTGCTCTTGCGTGTAGTGCAAGCAAAACCAGTGTTGTGTACAGTGAAAGATTCCTTTGGTGTTGCGTGTAACAAAATACATAAAAATATATATTTCTCATAAAATATCTGGGAGTTACAATCACATTAAGAAATATTTCATAAAGTGAATCTATATAAATAATACTTGTAGATGAATAAATTTACAATAAATATAATGTTAATGAATTTATAATTCTAAAATTATAGATATTATAAACCTATTTTATATCTCTTTTGATCAGGGTGAAAAAACCAATGCATCCTTAGAGAAATTGACTAAATAACCCCAACAAACCGATGAGAGAAAAAACTTTATTATAAATGAATGACATGTTGTAAAAATTATACCATAAAAATGAAATATATATGAAAAATATTATAAATTAAGAATTTAATATACTTATATTTATTTTAATAGATTGTAAAAGCATCTGTCAAGTACCTACAGACTCATTGTAAATGAATTTATAGCTCAATTACTATTCATCAAGTTATAGTCATCGTTATAATTATCCACTTGTACTATATTTTTCATTCACTATGTCTATTATTCATTCCCATGATTTATTTTAAAATATTATTGTTATTCCAAATTATACTATTTTTAAATGTTTTGGAATATTTAAATTTTGAAAATAAAATAAAAATAAGTAGTATAATGATTTTTCATTAGTTTTCAATTAAAAAACATTTGATGTAATATCATTGAAAATTACTTTTTATATATTTGCATACTTGTACATAAATTATTTTATGATATATTGAATATATATTTTTAGTGAGATATTAGTTATTATCACACATTTAACTACCCTTATAATTCATTTAAATGGTCAAATATTAGAGAAAAAATTGAGTAAATATAATAAACAAGAACATCATAATATTACATTAAAGTAAAGAGCGGTGGTTTACCTAGAAATGAAATCCATATATAGACAAAAACATGTGGACTGATTATTTAAAATAGCTTAATTTAAGGGTAATATCCATAAAAGGGGTTGGATGGTTATTTACTCAATATTCACTTAATTCATAAATATTGGGACTAACTACACATCTTGTCTTGAACCGGGCTGGATACCCTTGTACCCTGATTATTGAGCCAAATATAACACAGCTCAAGGGGCATTCATGATCCCCAGGGGTTGGAAATTAGAACCTGGAATTATAGATGAATAAAGAGATACTAAATATGTTATAAATGGAGTAAGATAAAATTTACAAGTTTGTAACACAACAAGATTTCAGAGTACGTTATTTTTCAAAGTAATTCAGTAACTAGCAATACATGCAACACATAGTTCGAGCGCACCATGACTTACCAAACTAGTTGTTCAAAAGTAGTTGTTAATAGTATTATCTGCATTCTCAATTTAATATATTCCATATAAATTTTGAAAACCAAAATATGTGTTTCTTAGACATAATATAAGAACAAATTCATTATTTTCAGATAAAGGAATTATTTTTCTGAAAATGCAATTTTATCGCCTTTTAAAAAAGAACACTATTTAAATCCAATATTTGACACTGTTATATATTCAATTTGACAAAATGAACTTATTATTTATATTAATGTCAAAAATATTTACATTTTATAAATTTTTTGTGTATTTATGATAACTTTTATATCTGGTTGAATAGTGAAAAAATAGTAAATTTTAATTAAAATTAACTTTTTAAAATAAAATAATTTATAGATTTTGATAACACATTTATATAGTTTATAAGTATAATTAGATTATATTTTCATCATTTAATACATTTAATGTCATTATAAGTAATTTTATGTTTATATTGGACACAAACACATGTCAATATTTTAACAACTTTTACTTTTTAAAAACCCACTTTTTGGTTTTAACAAAGGGAATTAATAAAAAATTAATAAATAAAACTTCTATGTTTTTAATTTGGTAATATATACATAATTTTTAATTCAAAATATCATAATTATCTTAGGGTCAGTATTTGTAATTTTCTAAAAACGTTCAATTTTTGATGAATAATGAAGAATATTGCTTTATTGTTTAAAACAAACTATTTATTTAAATAATTATTTATCTTATTTAAAATTATTATAATTTAGTATATATTTAATACCAATATAAGTTGAATTTAATTAATTGGAGAAATTTTATAATAAAATTAGAGGTATAAAATTTTATTGAACTTTTTACCGTATTATACCCGCTTTCTAGGAGCATTTAAAAATTTGCATAAAAATTAATTTTACCACTTCTATGAGTTGAATTGAAAACACTCAAGATAAATAGTCTACATCAGTAAATAATATGTGATTCAATAAGATGAAAATATTTTTTGGTGAATAGTAACATTCTACTTTTATTTACCATAGTTAAAAGTGAATAGGCTAATTGAAGTTTAAAATGATATTATAATTACACTTACACATGTCTTAATTCTATTGTATAAGTGTAATTAGACCAAAAAACTATAGGAATAAAATATGATCCTTTTGGTTCGCATGGATTAGATTATGAAATTAATTATTATATTATTTAAGGAAGAGTTGAAAGTCTTCAATTCAATGTTTATTGACAAAACCATATTTAATATAAGGTTATACATCAGATAAATTCAACAATAAATATTCATTCCAAATATAAAAATATTTCCAACATCATGGTATTTTTTTATAATTTTAATAAATTAAATAATTAAATTTATTTACTGGGACATATTTATTATCAATGTCAATATTTCATAAAAATGTTTTCAGAAGGAATATTTGATGTTTATATGGAATGGTCTATATACCTATATCATCATTTTAAATGTATTGAATATTTATTTTTTAAAATATTTATAAATATTTTTCATGTTTTCAAAATGATTTTAAGGATTTATTTATACGGACATCATTTTTTTAAAAGGTTTATTCCTTTAAATATTTCATAAAGGAATGGGTAACTTTGATTTAAAAATGTTTTTAAATGTATTTCTTTCTAAATTATGAGACTTTTAAATGATTTCAAAAAAAGAAAGAGATTTTCCTCTCAAATAGTTTTTATTTCATTTATGTCTACATACTTTGATGGATTTGACACATTTTTGAATTTTATTTATTATTATACAAATCTTCCATATTGTATTGAAGGTTTTGTGATATGTTTGACTATGCATGACTTATTTTTACACCATTAATGATTTATAATTATAAAAGTTAACAATTTGTATTATATTTCTCATATGAATGTTTATGTAATGTTTGAACCATTCATATGAGGAATGCATTGAACTTAGTATGTGATGGGTGGAGCCTGCTATAACTTCTCAATGCATTGATAGGTCACATGAGAAAAACTAGTGTATTGGCATGAGGCGTTGACAAAATATTATTTGTAGTCCTGGAACAAGGCCTTGACTATATGTTAATGAAGTCTGGCATTATGAATTCCATTATTATGAAATTTGGTATTGATATTACATGTGATTATTCGACTATTATAATATCCATGGAAATAAGAAAATAGAATTATTTGATTTATCTTTTTCATATTATTATGATGTTTATGTTTAAAAAGATTTTTTTAATCTTATTCATTGCCTTAAATGATTATGCATATTTATGAATGTTTCCACTATATTTTTATCCTTACTGATCATCAAAAATTACCCATTTATTATGTTTTATTTTCCTAGGATTCCAATATGTGTATTATGATTGATAAGTAGGGTTAAAATGAGGATTAATGGTGTTATCAAAGGATCATTCATGGTGTGTCTTATTTTTTTAATGTTTATTGTAACATTCATGTATGTAATATATTTTTTAAGACTACTAAACTGATTGTTCATACGGAACCCTATTCATTGTAATCATGCCACCGTATTAAAATAATGCACTAACTCTGGCTTCATGGGTCAGGGTGTTACAGTTAGTATCATAGGAAGTTTAGAAACAACGTTGGAAATAGATTTAACTAAACTCACATTAGAGAACATTACCCTAATATAGAATTTGAATATTTGAATTGAAGAACTTCCCAGAATTTTGGTAATGTATATATTTTGTTTATTTTACAAGAAATACATCTATGTCTGGATACAAGAAGGTAGAGGCGGATTTGGAACAGATGTACCTAGGAGTGAAAACTCTAATAAGTAATTTTGGGTTTGACCTGGGGTATCCTATACATGACAACAGGCATTGCTGCACTTTTGGTCACGACACTACCGGGGGGATATTTTTAAGATAATACTCATTGTTATTAGAATCCATTATGAATGATTTATGAGTAAATATTTCATCAAAGAAAACATTTTATGATTATAGAATATATGAATAATATTATCAATTAATATTATTTATTTTATAAGTATGTAATTAGGCATTGTGATTCATAAACTATCCTATATTATATCATTATTTAGAAATGGATCCTAATAGAGAGAATGAGAATTCTAGAAATATGAATGATTAAAATATTAAGAAGGATCGTATAATTCCTAGTATTAACCCAACATTTTAAGGGGAAATAGTCTCCCCTGAATTCTCATCATATGAAGAAATAATAACATGTGTTGATAAGATATGTAAATAATTCTTTGAGTCTTTTGGAATTATAGGGAAGTAAGAGAATAAAGTAATAGAAGAGAGATATTTGGATAAACAGTAGAGGAGAAAGAAGTATTTTCCCATCTGTAAAAATTGAGGAAAGTATAACCTTGGTAAATGCTTGAAGGTAATTTGAGTTTCATATAAGTGTAGAGAAAAAGGACAGCATGTACATGATTGAAAGGGAAAGAAAAAATGATTCAAATGTACAATGCTTCATCTGGAAGGAGTTGGGACAGTACGTGAATCAATTTCCAAATCATCAATGTATACCCCAAATTATGTTATTGAATAATAATCAAGTTATCATTCTATAGAAGATGAAGAGGTATGATTAGAGTTATTATGTTGTTATTAAAGCATTGTATCACTTTATTATTGTATTATTGATATACATGTTATAATAATTATAGAGTATATAAGCATTGTACTATAGTATTATTTCATTAAGTACATGAGATTGTGTGGAACCATGAAAAATGACTCAATAGCAGGTTAATTTTTTTGGAAAATATATTTTTGATATAAAGGTAAACCATAATCTGGTTCTGATACTGATGTAGTGATTTTGGAATAATATATGATTGATTTGGATAAATTATATTGGATATTACTGATTACCTATAAACTAATTAATGATTTTTATATTCCATAATTCTTGGAGTTTACAACATTTTGGGATATAAGGAGTATATCCGGTATTCTATAAGGATTAAAGGAGAATGAAGGTATTAAATAAGGTTTTATGGTCTTTTACGATGTTACTGTGTTTTAAAAGAATACATGTTGATGATATTCACAAGCTGTTATGTGGAAAAATATCTTTATTTTATTTTACTTATATATTTTGGACTGAGAGTTTGGATATAAGTATTTTGGATACGTTTAATGGTTGGATTTGATTATGTTTGACACTGGATACTATTTTCAATGTTAAATCATTTATTTTGATTATTTTCGGATTGTCATAAAAAGGTCAACCTGGAGGTCGTGCGATAACCTGTCACGTCCGGAAAGGCCGTGAGACTTGAACCCATAGTCGAAGGGTGACAAGGGTGGATCCCCTACCACAAGAATACATGATGTCCTGGATTGTACAATGCAATTTTTATTAATACTCTAAAAATGAATTATAAATTCATTATTTTTGAAACCCTATACGATTAGAATAAATAGAATATTTTTTATTTCTTTTATCTTTTGGAGTGAAAGATGAGTTTTTGGTAGGAATTTTTTGAAGGATGAAACTCTAATTATCTAGTATATTTTTATACTCTTATTCTATGAATAAATTAAATCTTAAACATTATGGAAGGGATCGTAAAACCAAAAATGTGTAATCCAAATACCTTATGTTTTGTTGATTCAATGATATTTTAAATCATCATAGATTGATGGCTTTGAGCCCCCAAATTTTACACATGTTTGGAATTGATGACCTGAATCACTCCATATAAATATTTATGTTCTCCCTCTAATTATGTGACTCAAATTTCCACCAAGTTTCTCCTTACATAGATTATTATCTGGTTGTGACTTTTTCATTTCTCTTTTCCTCGTAATAAGACAAAATCTTATTAACCCTATTTCTGATTTGGGTTTTCCATAAAGGTATTATTATATTTTTAACCTTTTATTTTCGATGGAAAATTTCCAATTTCAAAGGAACAATTTATTGAAGGAGGGGATAATATAACACCCCATGATTTCATAGTACATTATTTTTTCAACGTAATTCAATAACATGCTCTACATACAACACCGAGTTCGAGCGCACCAAGATATACTAAACTAGCTATTTATAAGAGGTTATGAATAATATTATCTAAATTTTCAATTTTATATATTCAATATAAATTTTAGCATCCATATTATGTCATTGATAGACATAATAGAAGAACATGTTCATTATTTTCAGATAAATGCAGCATTTTTCGAAAAAATGAAACTTTAACACCTTTTAATAGAGAACCCTTTTTAAATCCAATATTCTACACTTTTATATATTTAATTTGACAAAAGAAAAAACTTTTCTATAATCACGACAAATAAATGTAGTTTCAATAAATTTTTGCAGTTTTTATGATAACATTAATATTTGGATGAAGAGTGAAAAACACTATATAATTGTTTAAAACCGACTTTTTATTTGAATAATTATTTTACATTATTTAAATTTATTTTCTGTAAAAATATGTAAATAATATCTATATATGTTCAATGTAATTCATTAGATTCATTTTATAATAAAATTATATATATATAATTTTATTGAACTTTTTACCATCTTTTACCCACCATCAAGGATAATTTTCAAATTTGTATAAAACATAAGTTTACCACATCTGTGAGTTGAATTAGAAAAATATGAGAGACACGGTTAACAAAAGTAAGTAATATGCGATTCAATAAGATTATTTTTTTTTGGTGAATAGTAAATGTTTACTTTTAATTACCACGATTTAAATTAAATAGGCTAACTAAAGGTAAAATGATATTATAATTATGCTAACACATGTTTTAATTATATTGGATAAGTGTAATTTTTCCAAAAAAACCATTGGAATTAAATATTTTTTATTTGGATCAATTGTATTAGATTACGGCATTTGTTATTATTTTATTTAAAGACACCTAAAAAATGATTAATTCAATTGTTATTGACTAAAACATTTTTAATATAAAGAAAATACATATGATAAATTACACTATAAATATTTATTAAAAAGATAAAAAATTTCCTACATCATGGTGTTTTATTTATAAATTTTATACATTAAATAATTAAATTTATTTATGAAATAATGATTATGCAGTAATTATCTTATTAATGAAAGAATCCAATAAATGATATTATAAATATTAAAATAACTACAATTTAAAAGTTTTGATGTCAACCAACAATTTTATAGGCTAATATTAAATTTTATGGTTTATTATAAAAATTTAGTTCTATTTTATAAGGTTTTTATGACTTTTACAAAAACAAAATACCAAATAGTGTCAAAATTGACATAAATTAATTTTTAAAACAAATACTATATTATTCATTGATATAATAATCCTAAAAATATAACATTCATCTAAAGGGATTAAATAAGAATATTTCTATCATTAATGAACAACATGATGTTCTCTTATATTTTTAGAGTATGTTTATTAACCATATAGTGTAAGAATCCAAGAAGACACGATAAAAGTTAAAATATTTAAATAAGAGTTAAATCTAAAATACAAGGTTAAAATGGTAAACTAAACTTGTCAAAAACATATAGGATGAAATAAATTTGGCCTGTAACCACCTAAGGATCTAAATTAATTCATTTTTTCCATTCTAAAATGATTATGATTGTATAATAAATTAATATATTAATCTTTTCAAAAAGTGACTCACACCCCACTTATAAAAGAGAACATCCCCTTTTCTCAAAATCACACCTCCAAAAGCTATTTGGCTCTACCAACCCATGCCCAAAAATCCTCCCAACACTGATCAATTAAACCTTGAGTCCATATTTTGATCCAAAATCCATCCAATGGGGCCCTGTTGATCAACTCAATAGGAAACACCCGAATAAGATGTAATAATATCACCACCCTCTTTTATGTTCTTTTATTCTTCCACTTCCTCTTTCTTTGTTTTTTCCAAAAAAAATAATAATTCTAGTACCTTTTAAATAAATTTATATTATTATAAATTCCTTACAAATATATTCAATAATCTATCCATCATATAAATGACCATGTAACCATACGTGCGTACGTACAACTTACCGTCTCCACTTTGTGGTATAGTTTGTTATTCAAACACTTCATTATTTGGATGGGTATAATAATGAGTATAACTAATTTAAATAATAAATATAACATGTTAATGATTCAGTATATATGAAATACCATCCTTTTTTAAACTATTTCACCATTAATATGCTGATATTGTCACTCGTGCATACATATCGATTTCCATCTCCACAAACTCGATTAGATTCATTCCCTATCATATTCAATCTAGAATAAAATTCATTTAATGATTAAAAATAATGTTTAAGAACATTATATCATTCTAGATATTAATAAAATACATCCTATCCATATCAAACATGTCTTACGTAACCATGCATATAAAGGAAACCTGATCAGTTAACACCTGAAATCATGATACTACTAAAATATTAATAACAATGAATAATTAAAAAATCATATATGATATCATATTTATGTATGTGGTTATTTTATAATTTAATAACAATTATTTAGATGTTATACCGGACATCAATGTACCCTCAACCAATGAAATCTATATTTTAAGGTTTCATGTAAGGGTATATTTAACTATATCATCATATTAAATGTTTTAAATATTTATTTTTTTTAAATCTATTTAATTTATGCTCATGTGTTCAAAATGATTTTATAGATATATTTATATGGACATAATTGTTTTAAAATGTTAATTTATTTCAATATTTTAAAGTGGTATGGGACACGTTGATTCAAAAATATCTTTAATTTTCATCGTTTCTATATTATGTGGCTTAAAAATGATTTTGAAAAAAATAAAGAGTTATTTATCTCAAATAGTTTTGATTTAAAATATGTCAACATCCTTTTATGGATTTTACACTTCATTGATGTTGATTCATTATGGTAAAAATAATCAATATTGTATTGATGGTTATGTTATATGTTTGAATGTGGATGTGTTATTTTTATACCATTCATGGTTTATGGTTAATGTATTAACATTTAATATTCCAGTTTTAATAGTAATGTTTATGTTATGTTTTATCCTTTCTTATGAGGAATGCATTGGACTTAGTTTTTGACGGGTGGAGCCAGCTATAGCTCCTCGATGTGTCGGTAGGTCTCATGAGACAAAGTACTAGATTGGCACAAGGCCTTGAAAAAATAATAATTTTAGTCTTGGAACAAGCCTTGACTTTGTGGTTATAAAGTCTAGAATTATGAATTCTATCATTATGAAATTGGCTATTGATATAACATTTGATTATTCGACTAGTAGAATATCCATGTGAATAAGTACATAGACGTATTTGATTTATCTTTTCCATATTTTGATTATTTTTTATTTTAAAAGGCTTGTGTTTTAGTCATATATATTTCCTTAAATGTTAATTCTTAAATATGAGTGTTTCTGCTATATTGTTATCCCTGCGGGGCATCTGAGCTCACTCATTTTTATGATTTATTTTTTCAGGATTCCAAGATGTGTATTATGATTGATAAGTGGGGTTAAGATAGGGAATTAATGGAGTTATAAAAGGATCATTTATGTTGGGTTTAATTTTATAAAGTGTAATGTAATGATATGTATGTAATATATTTTCCAAGAGTGCTAAACTAACCGGTTTTCCAGGACATGATTCCTTGTAATCATGCCAATGTATTAAAATAAAGCACCGACTCTAGGCTTCTAGGGTCAAGGATTTATATGGTCAGAATTCTCAACACTATATATATAGAATTTAAAAAAAAGTGTAGGTATAAAAACACCAAATAAGTATATCATCAATGTACAAAGTATTTAACTAGAAGATATCATAGATATCCCGTGAAATATGTTGATTACATCTCCACCGGTAACCTCTATCACTCTGAGTCCAATGGGTCTATAACATGCACATCCTATAAGAGTCATATTCCCTTTTCTCGATTTTGGTATAATAAAATATAATAAAACATCATGTAAAAGGAAGCTTGTGATCCAAAAATCATGGTAGGGTCTCAATAAGTGTTACATAATTATTAATAAATCTATAAACATATAATTATATCAATTCAAATAAAATACGGCATGGAATTTAATTTTAATATTTAATACAAAACAATCAGTCTTTTGAATTGATGGAATATATATCATGAAACTATCAAATAGGATTAAATGAACATGTTATATAAAATAGTTTATATAAATTAGGTAGAATTACTAAAAATGATCAATAAATCAATGAAATGTATATAATATCAATCAAAAACTCCCCTACTTAATTGAAAATTACATCCTCTCTCACATAATGGGAAATTAAATCAACTCCCCCTTAAAGGAAAATAACATCCAATTCTTCTTAAGGGAAAATTAATTCCACTCCAACATAAGGGTAGATTACATCCAAAACAGATTAAGGTAAAATTATATCAAAAAAATTAGAAATTAATAATCATAAAACACAATAACATATGATTTCCCTATTTCAATTTACAAAATGAATTATCATTTAAAAATAATAATGTAGGATTTTTTATTTCATTCCATTTCAATAAAAAATTCAATTTAATATTGTTTTCTCATTATTGACATTATATAATTTTAATATAATCACTTTCCAAAAACCAATCAATCATATTTTATAATTCCATACCATAATTTTAATTCCATTTAAATGGGTGGTTTCTCAATCTAAATACCCTTTTCAAATCAAGGATCAAATAATAAAATTTATAAGTTATTAAATCAATTAAAACAACAATTTTATTTAATCAATAAATTCAAGGGTTGAATTATATGGAAAAGAATTATAAAACCCCCAAAATTCAATGAAATATCAAGAATCAATACCCACAACATGACTCTTTAATGATGAAAAATGACATCGATGATCTATAAACACAACCAAGAATAAATATCCAAGTAAAGTAGTTTAGATCTATCTGATACATAAATATACAAACAACATTTAAGAGGAATTGTAGACGCCGGAAAAGTCCGTTGTTCCCAAACGAAGCTCCGGATGCGGAAAGTGAAGTGATATTTGGAGTCGGAAGAACGTTTCGGAGGGCCCGGAGGCCTTGCGCGGAATTTCAGAGGCCCGCGCGCAAAGGGGATGTTCCGCGCGCAAACCCCCCGGGATGCGCGCAATGCGCCGGTCCGGCGCGCAATTTTGCGCGCCGCGGGTCCGCGCGACTCCCTTGCGCGCCGCGCCCGATTCCGCGCCCGCGGGGGGAATTTCGCGCTCGCACCCTGGATTCCGCGCCCGGGGTTGCCTATAAATACAAGGCGACCCCCAACGTTTCAAAGGTTGCTGGAAGTCGAAACGTCTCCCGTGCGCGCAATTCAACCCCTTCCGCGCGCAATGACGAACTTCAGGTAACCACCTTTCTTTCGCGCAAGAAAGCCTCGGGGTCCGCCTTCGCGCGCAATCCCCGCTGGCTCCTTTCATTTGAATAAAAACTCACCCTAAGGCCTTTGCGCGCAAAAGAACCCGCTTGCGCGCAATTGCCCCCGGGGTGCGCGCAATCCGGCCTGATTGCGCGCACCCCCCCTTCTTTCAAGTGGCCATTCGTTAAAGAATGAGCCGTTGCCCCCGCGCGCTATCCGAAGCCCGGTGTGAGCAATCTCAAGCATCCGCGCGCAAGGCGCTGGCCCAATTGCGCGCCAGCCGCCCCGATTGCGCGCCGGCCCGCAGTATTGCGCGCAAAGCTTCCTTTTTGCGCGCAATCTGCCAGGGTCGTCCCCGTTGACCTCCTAAGGGTACCCGCCTGTGTGGCACCCGATGATTCTCATCCCGGGTGCCCGCACCGTGCGTTGTCTTCCCGTGCGGCCCTCCAGGCTTGCGCGAAGTGACACGCACCTATGTCCAGCATGACGTTAAACTGCATACTCGTCCAGCATGACGTTAAACTGCATATACGTCCTGCACGACGTTAAACTGTACATCGTCCGCGCTGCAAGACGTTAAACTGCCAAGTGCTTCGTCCGGCAACCTATGCCCAGCATGACGTTAAACTGCACACTCGTCCGTGCTGCAAGACGTTAAACTGCCAAGTGCCTCGTCCTCAACACATGACGTTAAACTGTACTTCGTCTGGCAAGACGCTAAACCGTCCGCAACCTGATCCCGTGCTCCGCACGCAGGGTCTCCCCCGGTTTGGACGTGGCCCCCACCCGCTCGTCTCTGCAGGGATGTCGGGATTGTCCCCCTTTTGGGACGATTTAATGGGAGTGGCTTTTCCCTACGGGGGCAGGGTATTACAAACCCCTAGTTTCTCGTGGGAGGCTGCACATGTGTATCTCCATTGCACCTCCCCACTGCCGAAGCCAGTAGAGGGTCTGACTGGGATCGAGGTGTCTTTTGCTTTCGGTCCAAGTCCCTTCCAACTGAGTTTTGCAGTATCCGGGCTGCCCCAAGTGCGTAAGTCCTGACAGAATGAACTACGTGGACTTTGATCCCTGTCTTCTATACAGGGTACGTAGGAAGCCTCCCTGAGGCCCAAACCCACCACCTGGTCGTTCCGGTCGTATTTACGTCCGTTCGTCCATCAGTGGACCCCTCCAGGGTTCACGCTTGCGTTGATTCACCTATGAATCCGCCCCTGTGGAAGACTGCCCGTGTGTATCTCCACGGTGCCTCCCCACAGCCCCCCTTTTCCATTTCCCCTTTTATCGTCCAGCATGACGTGAAACTGTGATCCACCCGGCCGTTCCATCCCCCTCCGTGCGAGGTGGTTCGGTTCAATCCTCCGCCCGGCGGCCTCGACCTCTTCGTGAGTCGGCTTGCCGACGTCCAGCATGACGTTAAACTGTATGCCCGAACTACGTTGACTTTGATCCGTGTTAACGCGCGGTACGTAGGAAGCCCCTCTGGGGTCCAAGCTCTTTACTCCATCATCCATCCTGATCCTTACCCGGGCCGCCACATCCCGGTGGGGTCATGCCACTTCACTTCACTCCACGTTACTTGGGAAGCCGCCCATGTGCTGGCCCCAGCGTCGGAGGTTCCCCGCAAAGGGGTTCCGTCATCTGATCCACTTTTCGTGTTGATCGGTCCGATGCCGTCCCCGCTGGACGTTAAACTCGCGGCATACCCCGTGTTAAACACGGGAAGCTGAGGAAAACCTCAGGTGACACAGTTCCCCGCACCTAGTACGGGATGCCTCAGGCCATCGTGCCTTCGAGAAGCCCTATTAGGGACGGAAGACAGACGTGCAGAGCCGCAGTGTTACGACACGCCCCCAGCACCCGGAGCCACCCGGCCTTCTCACCGCAGGTTGCTGCCCCGCCCAGACTCCTTGGAACGTCCGGGCGGAAGCAGCGTAATTAACCGGTGTCCATGAAGATATGGCGCCGGGAACGAGATTCACGAACATTCTTAAGTCTATGAGGGAGACCCGGATTAGGCGACAAGTTCCGAGGAGACGTCCAAGGAAGGAGAAGCCGACATCCCATCATCCCGGTTTCGATCAAGGAGCAGACGCCCCTAAATAAGGGACGGATGCCGCCCGCCCTTGGAAAGCGGGACTGCGGGACCACAAGCCGCGCGCCCATCCCCTCGGGTTGACGGGTGCACGCGCGAACGCGTCCTGGCGGAACAGCGTAACCCGACGCACATCCGCACCGAAACAGAAAAATGGTGAACCCGACGTGAATCTCTTCTCCTCGACACGAAGACCGATGGCTTTCAGAGGTGTTGGAAGACCGGCGTGTTGCCCGGCCAAGCATTCAGTCTTACCCGCCAGGGGCTGGGGAAGGGACATCGGGCACTCCGTCTCGCAACGTCGAGGGCCTGGGTTCCCCCCACGGAAGGCGTCGTGGCGCTAATGGTTGGTTGTCGATTCCTTTTTCCTGTCAGTATTAATGGGTCATTCTCCCTGCTTGCAGAAATCAGGTCGCCCGATCTAGTGCCCGAACGCCACCCGCCCACTGGCGCAGGGACAGGGGAGACACCGACGCGGCTGCTCCGCGCGGTCCCGCCCGTTCCGCAGCCGTCCCAGCAGCCGCAATTGCGGGACGACCACGCCCTCTCTCCCCCTCGGAGGTCATCCAGAGAAGGGTGATCAACACCCTGGTGCGGAGATACGAGGAAGAGGGAGTCATCCCCACTAGGGAAATGGCTCGCCTGGACCTTGAGGAGGCTGCGCCTCGCCACCACCGCCGCCCCCGAGGGCCGCGCAGGGAGGCACCGCTGCCTACCTCAACGTCCAATCGCTTCGGGAGTTTATCCCCGGAGCGCTCTGACAGTTCCCTTCCTTATGCGGATGAGGTGGGAGATGCCCAGGATCACCCTATCTGAGGTCCGCTCCAGGGATCCACGATAAGGGCTCCCGCCAGGCCACGGCGACATCGCCGCCAGGCCCCTCAAGTCGAGGAACAGGCTCTCCACCTGCCCGCGCCGCTCATCCCGGCTCGTCTGTCTCGACGCCAACGTCGGGCACGAGCGGAAGAGGATGCCCACCATGGGGCTCTAGCAACAGCGGCCGCATTGGCCCAAGCCACTGCTGGCTCCAGTCGCCAGGCCTCTGTGCATCCTGAGCGGGGGAACTCCTATGCCCGACCCGGATCGAGGCCCCGACCGCCCCAAAGGCAGGTTGGGTTGACTCTCCCGGTTGCTGGCACTGGCAGTAGCCACCGCGGACCACCTCGCGGCAGCGCTATTCACCGGCAGGATCTACTCTGTGTGGCCGATCCAGGAGGCGTGGGTCATCCCACCTTCCGATCCCGACCCGGGGGCCTGCCCGGAATCATCTCTCCCCGCGTCCCCTTTGATATCTGTCCCGGTGCCCCTCGCACCTTGGTTCCCAGTCCTCTCGGCCCCAGCACCAGTGCGGCCGGAGGACGCCAGGACAGACATCAGCCCTGCCCCGAAGAACCACCCAGGGGCAGGAAGGCAAGGCGTCGACGCCGAGGGAAGAATGTTGCGGAGTTCCGGACAGAGATCCGACCGGTTTGCTTCTCTGACTCAGAGGCAGAGTACGATTCGGCGACAGAGCCCCTTCCCCAATCCCGCCAGTCAAGGGCAGGGGTAGGAATGCGGCACGTCAGCCTCGTGCTCCCCGAGAGCGAGATCGATGTGATCCCCGCGTCTCTCCGAAGGTATATCCGGAGTAACGAGGGCCTGGTAGACCCCCAAGGATCAAACTTGCGGTTGGTACCGGCCCCTCCGGAAGTGCCTTCCGTCTCGATCAGAGAAGCCGGAGACTTTTTCTGGGGACCGACGGTCGAACCACGATCTGGTGCGCCCTCGGCGAGCACCGATGCTACGGCAGGATGTTCGCTCGCCGGCCCGTCCTATCGTGATGTGGTAGCTGGGGCACCGCCACCCTCAGGGGGAGGCCCGGGATATGGAGGCCAATCGGCCTGCTCGCCGTATTCACCGCCGGCCAGCCCGTCGGCCCGACGGCCCGCCTCGGCACCACTACCAGTTCCCCGTCCGTTCCCAGCCATGGAAGAGGACCGAGGAGATCTGGGTCCCGAGTTTGAGTCGTGGAGCTTCTGGACCGTCCTTGCAGAGGGCCACTTCCCTGAGAAGTTTTGGCCAGTCGCAGGACCGGGCTTTGATGCACCCGAATCGCTCACCCCGGATGAGTTCGAGTGCTTCCGCCGAACTCTCCGGGAGACTCACTCCCGTCTTCACTACCTACAAATGCCATACCCCGGGAGTCAACTACACCTGGAGGATATTGGTGAGCAGTGCCGTCAAATTGACCTGGCCATGCTCCCCGCGGTTCGGCACCCCGGGTCATTTGGGCACCACGAGGCCCTCCTACAACGATGCGTTGAGTGCTTTCAAGTACTCCGCAAAGTTATCGAGGAAGCCACTCCCAACGTGTATATCCGTGGATGGGGGCAGTACGCTGCCCTACGCTTCAGTGTGATTCGCCGACAGCCCGATTCGTTGGGTGGCCCTGAGGGTATATCCCCAGGGACAGGAACAGTCAATATGGCTGACCTGTCGGGAGAGGGGAACGACTTGGAACTTCTCGACGGGGGCTTCCCCCCCGAAGACAAGCCGTCGTCAGACCCATCAGTGAGAGTTACTCGTCATCAGAGGAACCTCCTGGGGCTCCCCGCACCCACTGAAGCACTGACGTTGAGCCGAAACGTCAGCAAAGGAAAAGAGCACAGCGAGGCTATAAGGCCCGCCGACCCATCTGCCTCCATGCGGAAGGCAGAGGAGGATCCCGAGAAGGCTACGCTACGTCAGCAGCTCGCCGAACAGAAGAGGCTGGTTGACCAGCTCCTCGCCGAGCGCGCTGCAGAACGGCGGCCTGACTACGGTGATCCCAGGCCAGGGCAGCAGGGACCGGAACAACCACCCCTCGATGAGACTCTCCCGGGCAACCGTGATTACGCCGTGTTCGCCGACAGGAGAGAGGCCATTGCCTACGGCAAGAGGGCGCGGTATGTTTCGCCACACCCTCCCGAGCGGCGCGACTACCCGAGAGATCCCGCTCGGATTCCTCCCGCTGCCCCAAGGGCCGCTCCGCCAGCCATCCCACGAGCTGCCGAGTTCGACGATCCGGTCGACGACCCGATTGAAGGGCCATGCAATGCGCTCGTGGTTAGAGATCCTCGCCAGGACTGGAACCCATGTCCGGACGATCCGATGGCGGCACTCATTGCCCGCTTGGAAGCCTTGGAGACTCGGCAGGTGGCGATCCCACCGGACGGCAAGCCATACCCAGCATGGGTGGATGACATGCCGGCGCCTCCGGGATTCGGGAATCCCACTTTCGCCCCCTTCAACGGGACCGGAGATCCGCCACAACATTTGGCCCATTTCAACTCGAGGTGCGGGCCTATGTTGGGGACTCCGGCGCAGCAAGAGGCCGCTAAGCTTCGCTGCTTTGTCCAGACACTGGAAGGGCCAGCATTTGTCTGGTACAGCCAGCTCCCCGTCGGGTCGGTAACCAGCTGGGAGGACCTCCGTAGACAGTTCCTCTACCAGTTCAGTTCCACGACCCGGAAGACGAGTATCGCAGACCTCTTCAGGTGCAAGCAGAGGCCTGATGAGCGAGTCGCGGACTTCGTCGCCCGATGGAAGGGTCTCACGTATTCCCTTGACATGCCATTGACTCAGGAGCAGTTGCTGACAATGTGCGTCGGGAACGTCAAGACTGAGCTGGTCCCTTCCCTGATCACTCAGAATTACCCCGGAGGGTTCAGGGACTTCTCAGACAAAGCTCAACGTCTTGAGGAAGCCCTGCAACAGGCCAGCCAGGCACACCCGCTGCCTCCTATGATTCCTGCAAGGAGAGCCAGCAGGGCTGAGCCCGCTGCTGTGGCCCCGATAGAGGCTCCCAGGCCGTTGGAGCTGCTGCCGGTGAGGCCAGCTCCGCAGCCTCACAGGAATCCGCCTCTACGGGCTCAGTTCCCGGCCCAGCAGCGGCAGCCTCAGAACCGGCCGGCCCCTCCGCGTAATGTACCGCCACAACCCAGGCGAGATAATCAGGGTCCACCTCCTCGGCAGGCCCCTCCAGCCCCTCGTCAAGACCGCGCTCCCAGGGGCCCGCGACACCTGACGTACTCATTCCATGAGGATCAGGTCCCCGGTTATTTCCGGAGCGCCCTGGAGCAGAGGATTGTGCGATTGCCTGAGTGCTGGAGGCCAGAGGAGGCACATCTCACGGATAACCCCCGCTACTGCCCCTACCATCGGGCCCTGGGGCACACCATCCAGCGGTGCTATGTGTTTAAGGACTGGCTCCAAGACCAGATTAACAACAATGTAATCAGGTTGGGCCCAGCTCCAGCACAGGTAGCGGGCGTGTTCGTGGGATCAGATGACGATAGTGGCAACGAGGACGAATGGCGGCTGGTCTCCGACCGCGGGTCCCAGAAGTATAATAACTGGATGGCCCGCAAGACGACCATTCGCGCCCAGGGAATCATCCGTGCGTGCTTGAATGAGCCTGAGCCCCCAGAACCTGCGGGTGCTGCTTCGGCATCGTCGTCCCAGTCTGCCTCCTCCAAGAGGAGCAAACGGCGGCAGCGCAAGAAGGAAGAGCGCGCCCCGCCAGTTCCGCCACTATCCCGTACTCTCAGCGATTTCATGCCCCCGGAGATGGGGGTCCCTCCTCGGATCCGCCCGGTGATGGATGATTCGTCCGATGACGGTATTGGGTACGCTTCGGTTAACACCGTCGAGCTGGTAAATCCCTTTTCGGTTCCCGACGTTGAAGAACACCAGGTGGACCTCCCTAGTGTCCCCGGTCGTCGCCACCGTCGGAAGAACCGCAGCAGCAGGAGTCGCCGGGGCACAGCCGTCGGTACCTCCGGCCAGGCCGTGCACGCCACTGAGACTAGGCGGCAGGCTCAAGATCGAGCTCAACGTGCGCAGGCTCCCCATCCGGGGATGACGGATTCGCCTCCGCCACTGTTTGTGGTATGGGACCGGGCAGAACCGCCTCAGCCGCGTCGCGACCAGCTCCGCCCTGCCACAAGTCCATCCCGGCCTCCTGACTCCAGTACGGTGACCATTTCCCGGACTGCGACCAGTGAACAGCGAGATGCGCCAAGTACCAGTCGGCCGCCGATCCAACCGGTAAGGCCCGTCATGCCGCCAACCGCAGAGCAACCTCCTGCAACCAGGAGCTCGCGCTTGGCCAAAAAGTATGATGTCCTGAAGCACTTGGCCGACATCCCAGCAAGGCTCTCCATCCTTGAGGCTCTGCGCATGTCATCTGAGATGCGCGAGGCACTCGCTGAAGCCCTGAAGAGCCCCCTCCAGTTTGAGACAGAGGTTGCGGCTGCAGAGGCCTTTCACGCCGAAACGATCGAGGACGCCGAATGTCAGGCAGTTATCTCGTTCTCTGGTAAGGATGAAGACCCTCCTATACAGGGACACATTCGTCCGCTGTATGTCACCGGCCAGTTCAACGGCCTTGAAGTCCGGCGCTGTCTTGTCGACACGGGGTCCGGGATTAATCTGATTCCAACTCGGACGCTCCGGAGATTGGGGTTGTCTGAGGATGACTTGATTCCCTCCGACCTCAGGATCCAGGGGTACGACCGCACCGAGCAAACCCCGGTCGGCAAGATACGTTTGAAGACCCAGTTCGGTGACTTGGTTGCCAACACCGAATTCATGGTAGTCTCTCAGGACACTGCGTATAACGCATTGATGGGCAGACCATGGCTTCACCTTCATGCGGCGGTTCCCTCGTCATACCACCAATGCCTCAAATACTCCCTTAATGGTCGAGTAGGCGTGCTTCAAGGAGATGCCTCTCCTTTTGCCTCATGTGAAGCCCGCTATCTGGACGCGGACTATTACAAGAGCAAGGATAAGCAGATCCTGGCAGGTGAGGTTGAGCCTGTCGCTGTTGCAAGCGATCCCTGGGCAAGTCTGGATGACGCTTACGTCCTCCCGATTCACCGGTTGGACGTCGCCATGGTCTTGACGGTCCGCGAGTCTCCTGATGAGACGGCCGCGACCGCCCGCGCCAGCACCAGTGGCCCAGCAGGATCTGGTAGCCCCAATGCAGTTTCCAACGCAGTCTCTCCCGTGGATGATCCCTCCCCGAGTGGAGAGGGTATGGAAGACGCACCCCCAGCCTTTGAGGAGGGCGTCCCCGCCACGGTCGATGAGTTAATACAGGTGAACCTTGGAACCGAGGCCGATCCAAGACCCACGTTGGTTAGTGCCGCCATGCCCTCTGAGGAGCGGCAGCAGTACGTGGACTTTCTCAGGCAGCACCGTGATGTGTTCGCTTGGGGCTATGACGAGATGCCGGGGCTAGATCCTCAGGTAGCCGTCCACCGCCTTGGTCTCCCGGCGAACCATCGCGGGTTCAAGCAGCCTCCCAGGAAGATGCACCCATCCCATGGTGCCATGGTTGAGGCCGAAGTTGACAAGCTTATCAAAGCCAACTTCGTGAGGGAAGTTCAGTACCCCAAATGGCTGGCCAACATTGTGCCGGTCAGGAAGAAGAACGGGCAGATTAGAGTCTGCATCGACTTCCGCGATCTCAACCGCCACTGTCCGAAGGATGACTTTCCCCTTCCAGTGACAGAGCTGTTGATTGATGCCACAGCAGGGTTCCAAGCCCTCTCCTTCATGGATGGATACTCCGGATACAACCAAATTCGGATGGCCCCTGAGGATGAGGAGTTCACTGCCTTCAGGGCCCCCCAAGGTACCTTTTTCTACCGGGTCATGCCCTTCGGCCTGAAGAATGCAGGTGCCACCTACCAACGGGCGATGCACCGCATATTCAAGCCAATCCTCGGCACACTGGTGGAATGCTACGTCGACGACTTGGTTGTCAAATCGCGCCAGCGTCAGGACCATCTCAAAGATCTTGAGAAAGTGTTCAGCTTCCTCCGGTCTCGCTGCCTGAAGATGAACCCGTTGAAGTGTGCCTTTGGGGTCACCTCCGGAAAGTTCCTTGGATTTGTGGTAAGATACCGGGGTATTGAGATCGACCCAGAGAAAATCAGGGCGATTAGCCAGATGCCTCCCCCGGGTACCGTCCGGGAACTGCAAGGGTTCCAAGGCCACTTAGCCTATATACGCCGATTCATCGCGAATCTGGCCGGCAAGTGTAAGCCCTTTTCTCGGCTTATGAAGAAGGGTGCCACCTATGTATGGGATAAAGAGTGTCAGACCGCTTTCGAGGAAATCAAGCAGTACCTGCTTCAACCTCCGGTCCTGATGCCGCCCGTATCCGGAAAGCCGCTGGTCCTTTATGTGACCGCCCTGGAACGGTCCCTGGGTGCCCTTCTCGCCCAGAAGAACAACGAGGGAACAGAGAATAGCCTCTATTACCTCAGTCGCATGCTCCTCGATGCGGAGGTTAGGTATTCCCCCATCGAGAAGAGCTGCCTGGCGCTCGTATTTGCCGTACAGAAATTACGGCACTACTTGCAGCACCATGAGGTACAGTTGGTTTCTCGGGTAGACCCGTTGAAATATATCCTGAGCCGACCTATGTTGACTAGCCGTCTAGCGCGGTGGGCTGTGATTCTCCAGCAGTTCGACATCAGGTATGTGTCTCAGAAGGCCATCAAAGGGCAAGCGTTGGCAGACTTTCTGGCCGCTCACCCGACCTCCGCGGATCAGCCGCTGGATCTAGGCTTTCCTGATGAGACCATTCTCTCGGTTGATCGAGCCGATCCATGCTGGCAGATGCACTTTGACGGTGCCTCCCGGAGCCCCACCGGTAGAAGACTCGATAATCCTAAGCTCAATAGAGTGGGCTTGGGCATCGTCTTCATTACCCCGGAGCGAGCCGTGCTGCCATACTCTTTCCTGTTGTCAGAGGGCTGTACCAACAATGAGGCGGAATACCATGCCCTCATCACCGGCCTCGAGTTGGCTCTCGAGATCGACGTGCCCCGTCTGTGCGTGAAAGGGGACTCCGAGCTGGTCGTTAAGCAGATCAATGGCGACTACGTTGTCAGGAAGCCGGAACTTGTGCCATTGTTGGAGTGCACCCTCCTTCTGATGGCCCGGTTCCCTTCTCGGCCAGAAATTGTCCATATTCCCCGGTCGCAGAACGGTCGAGCAGATGCTTTGGCCAGCCTGGCTGCGTCACTTGCGGAACCTGAACAGGACAACCTGATCGTCCGCGTGACGCGCCGCAGGCTCATCGCTCCCGTTATCCCGGAAGAAGATCGCGGCCCGTTGGTAAGTAATCTCACCACGGTTGCCCCTATGCCCGGAGCCCCGAGTACCCCGGATATAGCAGTCGAATCAGCCCGTGATTGGAGGGCGCCTTTGGTTGAGTACCTCCAACATGGCATTCTTCCGTCAGATCGGGCCGAGCGCGAGCGAGTTCGACGCCGCGCATCGCAGTTCGTCCTCCAGAGCAGTCCCGGCCTGGAGCAGATCCTCTACAAACGCGGATTTGATGGTGTTCTCCTCCGTTGCCTTCAGGGAGTTGAGATCCCACGAGTCATGCAAGAGGTTCATGCTGGTTCATGCGGCGCCCACCAAACTGGGCCGAAGCTGTCCCACCAGATTCGGAGGTTGGGATACTTCTGGCCCTCTATGATCCATGACTGCATCGAGTACGCCAGAAGGTGCCATGCGTGCCAGGTTCATGCGAACTTTGTGCATCGGCCGCCGGAGCCTCTCCATACCACAAGGTATTCCTGGCCCTTTGCAGTCTGGGGACTGGACGTCGTGGGACCTTACCCGCCGGCGACAGCTCGCCAGTGCCGGTTCATTCTGACCGCCACGGACTTCTTCTCCAAATGGGCAGAAGCGATTCCGCTCAGAGAGGTCAAATCCTGTTCGATCGCTGACTTCGTGACCTCCAACATCATCTATCGATTTGGAGTGCCTCACGCTATCCTCACGGATAACGGAACCAATTTCCGAGCAGCCGAGTTGAAGAAGTTGTACGCCAAGTATAACATCCGCTCGAACCATACATCTCGCTATCATGCGCAGGCGAATGGACAGATCGAGGCGTTTAACAAAACCCTCTCTAACATTCTGCAAAAGATGGTTGGTCAGAACAAGAAGAGTTGGCCGGACAAGCTCCCCAACGCCCTCTGGGCTTATCGGACGACGACTCGCAATTCCACCCAGATGACCCCTTATTCCCTGGTGTATGGAGCTGAGGCCGTCCTGCCCATCGAGATCCAGTTACCGTCCTTGCGCACTGCGGTCTACGACCAGCAAGCGCCGGACAGAGTTGCTGAAGCCCGTCTAGTCGAGTTGGAAGCATTGGATGAGAATAGACTTCACGCTTTGCACAACTTGGAGAGGCACCAAAGCAGGATGGCTCGAGCTTTCAATAAGAAGGTTCGCCTCCGCTCCTTCCTGCAGGGTGATCTAGTGCTAGCCCTAAGAGCACCAATGATCCCCGGCAGGAAGCCGCCCAAGTTGGAGCCCAAGTGGGAGGGACCTTTTGTTGTCCACAAGGTCTATCCCAATGGCGCGTACTCCCTAGCGACTATGGATGGTGAGCGTGTCACTCCTCCCACCAACGCTAGGTTCCTCAAGCAATACTTTGCCTGAGTGTCACCACGTCCTGCACGACGTTAAACTGCATTCGTCCAGGCTACAAGACATTAAACTGTTCAGCATTCGTCCGCGCTACAAGACGTTAAACTGCCAAGTGCTTCGTCCCGCATGACGCTAAACTGCACTACGTCCGAGCTACAAGACGTTAAACTGTTCAGCATTCGTCCTGCATGACGTAAAACTGCCACTCAAGAACTACGTGCGGCTTGATTCCCATCCTTATGGGATACGTAGGACCGCCTGAACCCTCGTGTTTCAGGCCCAGCCCCATCCTTCGGGAATTTCCATCCCATCTCGGGCCCTTGGCCCAGTTGCCCCGGGGTATGCGGCGTATGGTGTGAGTGCGGGGCTATGCCCTCATTCACGACGGTTTGCTCGTCACGCTGTACGCCCCCCTCCACGTTTGGGGATGCCTTCTGCTTCCCCCTTCTTTTTTCCTCATCGTCCTGCATGACGTTAAACTGCACTTCAAGAACTACGTATGGCTTGATTCCCATCCTTATGGGATACGTAGGACCGCCTGGACATTCATGTTTCAGGCCCAGCCCCATTTCCCGGGAATCCCTATCCCGCGTTGGGCCTCTGGCCCCAGTTCCCCTCCTTTTTGTGTGAGGCGTATCGCGTGAGCAAGGGATTATGTCCTCATTCACGTCGGTCTACTGGCCGTGCCGTACGCCTCCCCCGTGTGTGGGACTACCTCACACCCCTCATCATCCTGCATGACGTTAAACTGCCTTTTCAGAACTACGTATGGCTTGATTCCCATCCTTATGGGATACGTAGGACCGCCTGGACGCTTGTGTCTCAGGTCCAGCCCCGTCTCTTGGTTGATTGCGGGGATCTGCCCCCCTTCGGTTGCTCTCGGGGTGAGTCCTCCGACCCTTTCCGGAGATCTGTTAACATGTTTTGGGGTGCTTCGGTCTATGACTCGTAGTGTCAGATTCAATCCCAACAAGTCCTGTGTTGCTTGTCAGGCCTCGCGCTTCCTCTTGTTCGAGCCTTCACTCAAAGGGATCCTCGTTAGCGGTTTGGGTACGATGCCTCAGTGCTCTCCCACCGCTCCGGGTCGATTTACCAGCGGGTCTTGGGCCGCAAATCGATATGAATCCTGCGATTGAGCGGTTGATGCTCGTTTGCTTGCCCCGTCTTAGGCTGACGCGATCGGATGTTGTGTTGCGAATGCGTCAGCAACGTCCTTGATCGCCATGTCAGCTCTCTCGGGCTCTGAACATTGGTTGCGCAGTCCTCATCACACTCCGCCTTTGTGCGTTGTAGTGGGATCTTGACACTCTCTTCATACCGACCTCTGGTACGCCTCTACACGTTAGGCAGACCAACCAGGGTAATGATGTCGTTCGAGGCTCCCATGATCTGAGCACCAAGGATATATGCAGATATCCTCCCTGAGGGCCATGCGTAGCTGGACCCTCGTCCCCATAAGGAGGAGGGAGTCGCCCGAACAATTGCGTTCTGGGCCCAGTATATCTGGAGGCTAGCATCTCTGCCCCTCGGGTGATGGATATACGCAGACCCCTATCCCAAGACTCTTTTCCTGGAATCGTGCGTGACCGCAGGGCTGGGTATGTTCCCACCTCCGCCGTGTCCGCCGTACCGCGATAAGCGGGTTCCTCCATGGTCCGAACCACACGACCTTAAACTGTGTTGTCTGGTCCTACCACACGACCGTAAACTGTGATCGTCTTGGCCGCCCGACGAGAAACGGCACTGCATCGTGATGTCCTCCTCAGGGGACACTAATGTTGGGCGCTGGTTAATGACCACGCCATTCATCAATGCCTTCCATGGCTTGATTATTGTGGCGACGCCAGAGATTTCTCAATCACGGGCATGTCGCCGCACAAAGAAAAACCATTCATCTTTAAGGACAAACAAGAAATATCAAATGCCGCTCCTTTTGTGTGCGAGGGTCAGACCCGCACTCTTCCCCGCGCTGGTGCCCGATTGTGTCGCACCGCGCTTCAAGAACTACGTGCGGCTTGATTCCCATCCTTATGGGATACGTAGGAACGCCCGGATGTTTGAAACTTCGGGTCCAGCCCCCCACCTCTTAGAGATTCCCCCTTCTCTGGGGAATCCGCCGCCTTCAGGTCACCCTCAAGGCGTGTTCCCCGACCCCTTGCCGTGGTCCACCGGTGTCAAGAGTACTCTGGTTTATTGCCAGGAGGGTCAGGATCCGCTTGGTCAGGTTTCCTCCACTTTTCAGGCTTCGTTCTCCCTTTCATTCGGACCCATCGTCTACGCCCTGGGTGGAGCCCCCGTGAACGGTTCGGACACAATGCCTCAGTGCTCTCCCACCGACTCGGGCCGGTACCCCCAATGGCCTCGGGCAGCAAATCGATATAAATCCTGCGATTGAGCGGTCGATGCTCGTTTGCTGCCTCATTCCACCAACGGTTGGTGCGATGTTGATGCTGCTTTTCCGCCACGGTCGGCAGTATTCTCATATCGTCACGCCGGTGCTCCCGGTCCTCGAGTGAATGGCCGCATGATTCACATTTTCCACCTCCCATTCTGACCAGGCGAAACCTCGACACTCTTGACACTATCCCTCAGTGCATCTTCGCATATCCAGGGGATATGACCACGATGTGGCGTGCTTTGAGCCCTTATGGTCCGAGCTCTAAGACCTTAAACTAAGATCTCTCCTTTCTGGTCCGAGCTCTAAGACCTTAAACTAAGATCCCCCCTTTATGGTCCGAGCTCTAAGACCTTAAACTAAGATCTCTCCTTTCTGGTCCGAGCTCTAAGACCTTAAACTAAGATCCCCCCTTTATGGTCCGAGCTCTAAGACCTTAAACTAAGATCCCCCCTTTATGGTCCGAGCTCTAAGACCTTAAACTAAGATCTCCCCTTTATGGTCCGAGCTCTAAGACCTTAAACTAAGATCCCCCCCTTTTTTGGTCCGAGCTCTAAGACCTTAAACTAAGATCTCTCCTTATGGTCCGAGCTCTAAGACCTTAAACTAAGATCTCCCCTTCTGGTCTGAGCTCTAAGACCTTAAACTAAGATCTAGCCCTTATGGTCCGAGCTCTAAGACCTTAAACTAAGATCCTCTAGCCCTTATGGTCCGAGCTCTAAGACCTTAAACTAAGATCCTCTAGCCCTTATGGTCCGAGCTCTAAGACCTTAAACTAAGATCCTCTAGCCCTTATGGTCCGAGCTCTAAGACCTTAAACTAAGATCCTCTAGCCCTTATGGTCCGAGCTCTAAGACCTTAAACTAAGATCCTCTAGCCCTTATGGTCCGAGCTCTAAGACCTTAAACTAAGATCCTCTAGCCCTATGGTCCGAGCTCTAAGACCTTAAACTAAGATCCTCCACCTTTATGGTCCGAGCTCTAAGACCTTAAACTAAGATCCAGCCCTTATGGTCCGAGCTCTAAGACCCTAAACTAAGATCTACCCCAAATGGGGTCCTACGTCCTGCATGACGTTAAACTGCACTCACAGAACTACGTGTGGCTTGATCTCCAGCCTGATGGAGTACGTAGGAACGCCCGGGCATTTCGACTCGGGTCCAGCCTCAGGGATCGATAAGTCCCGCCCCTCCTCGTCGCCGGCCGTCTGGCCTGACTTCGGGTAGAGTGGTGCAGTTGTGATATTCTCCCCGATTCAGCTCGGGATGCCCCATCGCAATGATGGGAAGCGACAGTTTCCTCGTCAGAGAGGTGCTGTCTGAGAATTGAGGTGACTCACGGCCAGATTAGTGCATCCGCCCAATACGCTTTCCCCACGGTGGCGCAATTTTGAGAGCGTTGGATTCTGTCCGAACAAATCGTCACTTCGCCCCACGCTTCGCATGCCCTGTTGATCTGGATTTTCCACCCTTGTGTCTGAAGGAACCCCAAAGCGGTATTCATGATGACATGTGGTCCGCCTCCTGCAATATGAATGATGGCCTTTTTCGGTCCGTCTATTGCAGTTGTTATGGTCGATCCACTGTCCGCCTACCGTCTTGGGCATTTCCTGGAAGGCCGATCGTTGTGGATGTCTGGATTCGGGACACGCGATTCACCTTTTCTCATTTCCCCATGTTCGGATAAAATCTCAACGCCCCTAGCGTTGTCCCGCTCGTGTGTTGGAACAAGTTGGGGGATGATACATTGGTTAGGTCTGAGGTCTCCTTTCCTAGGAATGACCTCCCTCTTTTCTCCAGAAACCCAGGCCCAATTATGGATGCCTGATGCTTGGTTAACACTCCCGCAAGACAACGAATTGTGGTTGAGCATGTTAAACCAAAAGACGCAGATAAATATGGCGATTCATACAAGTGGATCAAAATATTAAGTAGCGGAAGCAAATGTTCTGGGAATGGCAAAAAACAGCCCTTAGGGATTAGCGTGCTGAATGAGTCTTTCTAATGCCGCTACCCTTTGGCTGGCGGCCTCCAGGGCTGCTTCTCGTTCTCTGCGTGCCCTCTCCTCGTCGGCGGTCGCAGCACGCAGTTCGTCAATCCTGGCCTGTGCACGCTCCCGCTCGACTTGGAGTGTGACCATCTGTTGGCCCGCCTCCGTCAGCTGTACCTGAGCGTCGATCAGTTGTGCCGATAGTTGCTCCACAAGCTCGGTACATGCTGCGACGAAGGCCTCCTTCTCTGCCGCCTGCCCTTCGAGGCGCCGGACTTCCTGCTCTGCCGCGATGAGCGCCTGCGTGCTCTCCGACATGTCCCGACTTTGTGCGACGTCGGCACGCCGGCGGCTCTCGCGCATCTTCTCGGCCATGAAATCACGGACCGTCAGATGGAGGCGTTGAGCATCAGCTCCCCCGGCACACAGGAAGCGCAGCCAGGTCTGAAGTGATCCCATGCGCCCCAGCCATTCCGATGGGTCTCGCTTGAGGAAGCGCTGGATGCACTTCCACCCCCTGCGTCGCGTTACCCGGCTATCCTCGACCGCCTCCGCGTCCGAGTCATCCATCTCCTCTGGGTCGGCAGGCCGGTAGGCAGGGAAGGCAGCCAGCAGGTCTGCTGCAGGGTCCGCCCCTGGGAGGTCCTCACGAGGGATAGGTTCCCCAACATCCGGGCAACCTTCTTCTCTCTCCCCAGCGGCGCTGACACCCTCGTCAGCCCCCAACCTCTCTCCGATGTCAGCACCGCCGATGTCCGCAGCCCCTTGATCAGCAGTTGGTGGGGCCGGCTCGGTTTGGGAAGCCTGTTCCGGAGCAAGCGGCATGTCCACCACTGGTCCACTCGTAGATGGCCCGGGTTCGGCAACCCGACGAGCCTCCGATGTTGAGATCACTGCGCAGGGCATGCCATGGTTAGTCACGGATCGTCAATGGCAAGCACCAGTAGTAAAGTAGGGAGACTTACGGGAGTTCGGAGCGTCATCTTCTGCTACCCCGGTCGCCGCAGGAACAGTTGCAGCAGGGGACCCCTTAGCGCTTGTCAAATCGATAATGGGTGCCTGGCCCCCGCCTTGTCCTGCTGGCGCCTCTCCTACTCCTGTTGAGGACGCCTGACCGACGTCCGTGTGCTCCTGAGAAGGATGGAGAAACGGGTTAGAAGCTGCATAAGAGAATGGATGAAGCAAGTTGAGTAGGGATAGAAGCGGACCTCGAGGAGCTCAGTGACATCAACGTTGTCAGAGCCGGCCACCTCGCCGCTCTCCCGTGGGCTCCCCCGATGGGACCTTCCCTCGGAGCCTTCATCCTCCCCCGTCTCCTCCTCCTCCTCGGAGTCGTTACTGTCATCTTCTTCCGGCGGCATCTGTTCTGGAGCGGGCTCGAGACCGAGCATCACCTTCACCAGAAGGGATGGCTCCGCACGCTGACCACGTTGGCGCGCGTACTCGTCCATGGCCGTCAGATATGCATATTGCCGGTTGAAGTCCACCCTGTCGGTGATCTGGAGGCGCCCGACCTCTGGCAGATAGATTCCTTCTCTGAGTATCTTTCGCCAGATAACGTCGGTCCCCAGTGACTACCGCAGGGTCATCCAGGCCGACCACAGCGCCGGGAAGACTGCATCGTGGGAGGGTTCGAGCAGACGCCTCACCTGCTTCCCGGGCCGCTCCTCGACCGACGCATGCGCCCCCTCTCTGGGCGCCGAGGTCGTGGCGGCAGCCTGCGATGCGCCCGCCGCCGAAGTCCCTGCCCGCGCCGGCTCCGCTGCTTGGCGCGCCTCCGTTCTCCCCCGTGTGGCGGCGCCTCGCCTCCTTCCTTGACGCCCGGTCTCCGCACGGGTAGCCTCGAGCCGCCGAACTAGCTTCCGCAAGAGCCCCTCAGGGTACGCGATGGCCCAGTGTTCGGCGTACTCGGTTGCCAAGCCTGCGTTAACTCCGGTAGGAGGGAGGGTGATGACGTCGCCAGAGCCGAAGGCGACGAACATCAGCCACATCTGGCGAAGGACGCCAGGGTTCGTCTCCTCCCGGACAGCAGTGAATACCCTCTTCGGCATCCGCTGAAGGCACCCGAACTGCCTGGCGAACCGGGTCGGCACGTAAGGCTCGCAGATCACCTTCCCGTCGATCCGAGCCACGAGCACCCCGCCCCGCATGTTCAGGAAATATTCATGCTGCTCCAGCGGGCCCTGTCCGTTGTCGATCATCTGGCCGACGGGAGTGGGGAACGGGCTGAAGTTGAAATTGGCATGATTGCCAATCCGAACCCTCACGCCCTCCTCACTGAGGGTCATCGGAGCGACCCCCGCAATGTTCAGCAGGGAGGGTCGCAGGCCGTTGCCCGGAGGACTGATGGCATTTGGGAACGTATACCCACCGAGGTGAGCAGCCACCCATCCGTGGAAGAACTGAAAGGGCCCACAGATCCTTCGTGGCGACCCCCCTCGTGAGATGCGTCCCAGAATGGCATACAGCCTCGCCAGTACTGGGACCCCGAGGTTGTACCTCTTATTGGCAGCCATGGCGCCCGCCATCGCCAGCGTCGCCGGGCGGACGCCCATCCTCGCATCCCGCACTGGCAGGAGCCACCCGCTCAGAAAGGCGGCCAGGAACGCCGCGTACCGGACGTTCGGGTCCCGGGCCTCGATGACGCGGTACCCCCATGAGCGGTAATCGCCCGTCTCCAGGACCCGCCAGTACGACCCGTTCCGGCTCCTCTGAGCTGCGGTCGGGCACCGCTTCCCCCTGCCTGGCATCTTGACCGCCGGGTCATGCTCCAGGAACTGGCCGAACCAATCCTTGTAGGCTATGTCCTTCTGGAAGTCTTGGATCCCGAGCCGCTGCGTAGCCAGGTCAAGAAGATGCCAGGTCAGAATGGGAGTCCGTGACCTGTCCTCCCAGATGTTCTTCGGTGGCAGGAACTCATCGTACTGGTAGCCCTCCAGCGGGATACCTCCGATGCAGTGGATGTCCCAGAGACCGATGCCGACCTCCCCATGGTGAAGATGGAAGGTGTTGGTATCCGGGGACCAGCGAGTGAACAGCTCCGGCCCGAGCTCAGACTGCTGGTAGAAGTGGAACTGCGACGTCCACACCGCCTCGAACAGGCCGATGTACCGCAGCTCCTCTGCGAAGTGATCGCAAGTGTGGCGTACCCAGAACGCCCAGGCCCATTCACTGGTAAAGTTGCCCCCGGATCGCAAGTCCCAGTCCTTCAGCCAGCCCTTGGTGTCGTCAGTGACACTCTGACGGTATGTGCTCGAGTAGAGGGCTGGAGAATTCTCCGCTGTAGGCTCACCCCCATCAATGGTTCGCGTCCTCGGGTTCAGGACGTAGACATCCAAGTGCCTGGTTTCCCTGGCAGGATGCCCATTGTTGGTGATGTTATAGCGGTGAAGCTCGTCCTCCCGAGTCACCCAGGTTCGCGGCGCATCAACCTCGAATCCTGGCACCGGAACCTCATCGAGGATGCCGAAGTTCCAGAGCGGCAGGTTGTCCGACAGTGGATATGTCTTCTGGGCCGGCGTTAGTAAGTCGAACAAGGATTGATTGTTAGAAACAATCTCCTTGGCTCCGTAAACCTCCTCGTTCGTCGCCATCTCGGCTCTGCGGGTGGCGGCATCCCCTTCATTTCCTCTGTGCGCGGCCATCTCGGAAGATTCGGGAGTCGTGCGGGTTAAGGGATGAAGCGTGCGGGATCGGACGAGGCTGGTGGAAAAGTTTGAAGGTTGGCGCGCAATCCAAGTGGATGGCGCGCAATTGGGAAGACTGTCGCGCAAAGTTCCGGGGTTTCGCGCAAAAACAGGCGAAATCCGGACGGTTTTGCGCGCCGATCGGGCGAATTTCGCGACCGGAAGAGGCAATTTCGCGCACGAGAGCTTTGGAGCTTATCGCGCGGAAGGCCAGAGTACGGAACGCGGGACCCAGCGCCCCTATTTATAGGCGAGGCCGGGCCCGCGCTGCGCGGAAAGCGCTTTGCGCGACCGCAGCGGCGAATTTCGCGACCGGCGCCCCTTTTTGCGCGCCTAAGTCCCGCGCCGCCCAGGACTTCGGCATTCCGGCGTCTCCCTCGGAACCCGATCGTTGCGACCTCTCGCCGATCAGATTCCGAGGGGGGGCTTTTGTAGACGCCGGAAAAGTCCGTTGTTCCCAAACGAAGCTCCGGATGCGGAAAGTGAAGTGATATTTGGAGTCGAAAGAACGTTTCGGAGGGCCCGGAGGCCTTGCGCGGAATTTCAGAGGCCCGCGCGCAAAGGGGATGTTCCGCGCGCAAACCCCCCGGGATGCGCGCAATGCGCCGGTCCGGCGCGCAATTTTGCGCGCCGCGGGTCCGCGCGACTCCCTTGCGCGCCGCGCCCGATTCCGCGCCCGCGGGGGGAATTTCGCGCTCGCACCCTGGATTCCGCGCCCGGGGTTGCCTATAAATACAAGGCGACCCCCAACGTTTCAAAGGTTGCTGGAAGTCGAAACGTCTCCCGTGCGCGCAATTCAACCCCTTCCGCGCGCAATGACGAACTTCAGGTAACCTCCTTTCTTTCGCGCAAGAAAGCCTCGGGGTCCGCCTTCGCGCGCAATCCCCGCTGGCTCCTTTCATTTGAATAAAAACTCACCCTAAGGCCTTTGCGCGCAAAAGAACCCGCTTGCGCGCAATTGCCCCCGGGGTGCGCGCAATCCGGCCTGATTGCGCGCACCCCCCCTTCTTTCAAGTGGCCATTCGTTAAAGAATGAGCCGTTGCCCCCGCGCGCTATCCGAAGCCCGGTGTGAGCAATCTCAAGCATCCGCGCGCAAGGCGCTGGCCCAATTGCGCGCCAGCCGCCCCGATTGCGCGCCGGCCCGCAGTATTGCGCGCAAAGCTTCCTTTTTGCGCGCAATCTGCCAGGGTCGTCCCCGTTGACCTCCTAAGGGTACCCGCCTGTGTGGCACCCGATGATTCTCATCCCGGGTGCCCGCACCGTGCGTTGTCTTCCCGTGCGGCCCTCCAGGCTTGCGCGAAGTGACACGCACCTATGTCCAGCATGACGTTAAACTGCATACTCGTCCAGCATGACGTTAAACTGCATATACGTCCTGCACGACGTTAAACTGTACATCGTCCGCGCTGCAAGACGTTAAACTGCCAAGTGCTTCGTCCGGCAACCTATGCCCAGCATGACGTTAAACTGCACACTCGTCCGTGCTGCAAGACGTTAAACTGCCAAGTGCCTCGTCCTCAACACATGACGTTAAACTGTACTTCGTCTGGCAAGACGCTAAACCGTCCGCAACCTGATCCCGTGCTCCGCACGCAGGGTCTCCCCCGGTTTGGACGTGGCCCCCACCCGCTCGTCTCTGCAGGGATGTCGGGATTGTCCCCCTTTTGGGACGATTTAATGGGAGTGGCTTTTCCCTACGGGGGCAGGGTATTACAAACCCCTAGTTTCTCGTGGGAGGCTGCACATGTGTATCTCCATTGCACCTCCCCACTGCCGAAGCCAGTAGAGGGTCTGACTGGGATCGAGGTGTCTTTTGCTTTCGGTCCAAGTCCCTTCCAACTGAGTTTTGCAGTATCCGGGCTGCCCCAAGTGCGTAAGTCCTGACAGAATGAACTACGTGGACTTTGATCCCTGTCTTCTATACAGGGTACGTAGGAAGCCTCCCTGAGGCCCAAGCCCACCACCTGGTCGTTCCGGTCGTATTTACGTCCGTTCGTCCATCAGTGGACCCCTCCAGGGTTCACGCTTGCGTTGATTCACCTATGAATCCGCCCCTGTGGAAGACTGCCCGTGTGTATCTCCACGGTGCCTCCCCACAGCCCCCCTTTTCCATTTCCCCTTTTATCGTCCAGCATGACGTGAAACTGTGATCCACCCGGCCGTTCCATCCCCCTCCGTGCGAGGTGGTTCGGTTCAATCCTCCGCCTGGCGGCCTCGACCTCTTCGTGAGTCGGCTTGCCGACGTCCAGCATGACGTTAAACTGTATGCCCGAACTACGTTGACTTTGATCCGTGTTAACGCGCGGTACGTAGGAAGCCCCTCTGGGGTCCAAGCTCTTTACTCCATCATCCATCCTGATCCTTACCCGGGCCGCCACATCCCGGTGGGGTCATGCCACTTCACTTCACTCCACGTTACTTGGGAAGCCGCCCATGTGCTGGCCCCAGCGTCGGAGGTTCCCCGCAAAGGGGTTCCGTCATCTGATCCACTTTTCGTGTTGATCGGTCCGATGCCGTCCCCGCTGGACGTTAAACTCGCGGCATACCCTGTGTTAAACACGGGAAGCTGAGGAAAACCTCAGGTGACACAGTTCCCCGCACCTAGTACGGGATGCCTCAGGCCATCGTGCCTTCGAGAAGCCCTATTAGGGACGGAAGACAGACGTGCAGAGCCGCAGTGTTACGACACGCCCCCAGCACCCGGAGCCACCCGGCCTTCTCACCGCAGGTTGCTGCCCCGCCCAGACTCCTTGGAACGTCCGGGCGGAAGCAGCGTAATTAACCGGTGTCCATGAAGATATGGCGCCGGGAACGAGATTCACGAACATTCTTAAGTCTATGAGGGAGACCCGGATTAGGCGACAAGTTCCGAGGAGACGTCCAAGGAAGGAGAAGCCGACATCCCATCATCCCGGTTTCGATCAAGGAGCAGACGCCCCTGAATAAGGGACGGATGCCGCTCGCCCTTGGAAAGCGGGACTGCGGGACCACAAGCCGCGCGCCCATCCCCTCGGGTTGACGGGTGCACGCGCGAACGCGTCCTGGCGGAACAGCGTAACCCGACGCACATCCGCACCGAAACAGGAATGAAAGAGAGATTATATGGAATTATATAAGAGGAGATAATAATACAAAATCTTGGTCAGATCATCTAATGGGAATTTGATTCATCAAATGAGGATTTTAGAGAAGTCAAAACATCTTTTACGGAGCCATCTCAACCATGGAAATTACATTTGGGTTGATCGTGGTGTTTATGAATCAATTATAAAAGATCAGAAATTTCTAAAAAAAAATTCTATAAATAATAACATCCTACATGTACTATTTCTATGTGAGGGTCACATGATTAGAAAAAATCTGCATTTTAGCCATGCACACCAACTATTTGGGTTCACAATTTACTTTAGTGGTAGCATATTTTTCGAAACCATGTGCCAACCTGAAAACCCTCACTATCACAGGATATATATTTTAGAAGGTTTTGACACATGGATTGAACACAATATAGACCACCTCAAGAGAACAATCAAAGGGAATACTATGTTTTGGGAAAAAATTTATCATTATTCGTAATCATGAACTTAACTTTCATAACCCATATGGTTTGTATAATTCTCCAAATTTCACAAAAAATCACTATAAAATTAAAATAAAAACTAGGGTTGGGTATTACATGAAATAGATTAATTTTTTTGTAACATACCCACCATAACAAAATATTTTCCCAATAAAGCATGTCATGATATATCCATATCAAAGAGATGAGGTCATGTCTCTCTCATTTGTTCCTCATGTTGGTATTTTTTCAACTCAATTTCCCCCAACAGGATTTATCAAAAGTACAAGTAATGGTTGGATGTGTTAAACCCCAACAAACAACATTTGAAGGAAAGAAAATGTGGGTGCTGGTAGCTTATAAAAAGGGATCTCCCCCAACAAAATCATCATCAACATTACTATAAATTACCTCGCATAATGTTCATCTATTAGTGTTGTATTTGTTGTGGTAGTTTCCAAGGATATTCGAGAAATATATGTATGAGAGTTTTCTCCATATAATAGTGAGGGAGTGTATACCCAATTTTATACATTTTTATTATTCTATATGTTTATGTATTTTTACCACTATAATATTATTTTGTTTTCTACATTACATCTAGTATCTTTTTTATCCGAATTGTTTAGTAAAATTTACCTTACAATTATCATTTCACTATTTTTCCAATCATTTAGAGTCCCAAAAAATTATTAGAGGAATATTTTGGCCCAGTTCTATTCAATTATTAGTTATTAATAATTCAAAAAAGATTGTGTATCCTATAATATTGTGACCATGGATATTACTTCACAAAAAAATATTAAGATTAATAAAAACCCCATTTAGAAATAATGGAATATTTTTAATGATGAAATTTCAAGATGGTGTAAAATCATTAGATCAAATAAATCAACTGGAATAATTTTCCATTGTGGAAAATGAATATATAATTAGTGTTGTGTAAGGATAATTGTGGGAAATAAATACGTGAAATGATAGAATATGTTATAATAGTGCATGGTTCTAATGGGATATATAATCATTACATGAATAGAAATGTGATGAGTGCTTTTGGAAATAATTATATACTAGATAATGATGTAGTGATACCTACTAGAGGAAGAAAACATCTCAACGACACATGGATAATAAAATCAAGAGAAACATGTGACTTGAGATATTGATGAGAATGGTTTATCAATACGAAGCTATCTTAAAATAAATTTTACACATGAGGAAAATCATAACATGAAAGTAATTAGATTCAAAATAATCAAACAATAGATTCTTGATGTAATAATACGAACATTCCATTGATTATTATATTTCAATCCTCTAAAAAAGAATATATTATCATTGGGAAAAATTTAAGACATCATATGAAAGAGTCACACTAAAAATCTAGTGATTGTAATTATGAAGGTCTCACATTTAGTAATGATTTGGAGAATATCTCTATGAAAATATACATTCTTATGTGTGAGATGTGTGAGGGAGAAGTTATAGTCTCCATATAATCTACCTCAATGAACATGTTAAATACTTTATGGAATCAAAATATTATCCATATGATAGAATGAAAAATAGTGTTTCCAAGAAATTATAATTTGTTTCATGGGATTAGAATTTTATAATAAAAATAATATGAGAATTTATTTTTGAGAATGGAACACATGTTAATGTTTAGAAAGTCATCAAAAAGGAGAAATAATATGTTGAATTTGATGCATTAAGTTGTTTGGAGAACACAGATTATTTCCCTAGTAGAGTTAAAGAATATTGTATCATTTATAGGTTATTATTATAAGATATTTTGTGTGTACCCAATAATTTTCAATGATGGATTTTATTGTATTCAAAATATTCCATGTGCATAAGTATCATAAATATTGAAATAAGATATATTGTATGGGGTCTAGAAATGAGTTTGATAAATTTTTTCAATAGTAATGCATTAATAGATAATTCAGAATAGCACACACTACTCAAAAAATGACGTGTAAAATCGAATGAAAATTACATTGTTGTAGAAAACAAGGTTGATTTTGATGACTAAAAGAATTGAAAAAAAATATGGGAAGAAGTAGTGAAAACGTCCTGTCATGTGATCAAATGATTTTCCTCAATGATAATTAATATGAATGCATTTATTGAGATTTAAAATGTTAATAAGACTAAAAATTATTGATATTATAATTTTGAGAGTCTATTATATGCATTTTTTAGTTTGTTTGAAACATTTATGTCAGATTCAATATTTAGAAACTGGATCTTTTTTGGGGTACCATGATGGTGTATAGTGTTATTGTTTGTTGGAAACCACTGCCTGTAAACTTATCATCAGCATAAATGTAAATTTTTAGAATAAAGAATTAATATAATATTTTTTGAGTTATAGGGAAATATAATATTTAAACTGGAATAGTTTTAGTAGAGGTGAAATTTAAGGAAGAAATAGTTTCCATTGATTCATTATCATAGTAGGAAGATCAAGTACATGTTGAGTCTGGTTCAGAACAATCCATTTAGGGGAAAATAAAACCATTTTAGAACACATAATATGTCCCTAATGGAAATATTACATATTTATTATTGAATTAGGATAGAGATAAATGTTTTTTATAGAGGAAACCCAGAGTGATGATGTATTCTCAAGGATGGTAGCGGTGCAAGATGAACATTAATTAATACAAAAGAACAATAATTGGGATATTGTTTCACTACCTCATGGAAAAAATTATATAGACAAAATGTTATTTATGATCAAGAATTATGGAAATAACCATGTTTAAATATTTTTATTAACATTTCTGGTAAAATGTATGCTCATAGGGAAGGTATTGATTTCAATGATATAGTTTCTATTGTATTTAGAAAAATTACTCTTTGGATAGTTAAAGAAATTTTTTTTACAGAAATTTAAATCTAGAGAAACAATACATAAAGAAGTATCTTCTCTATAGAGACCAATATATATATATATGATATATCTTTAAGGTTTTATAGACTAATGAAAAGATCACATGGTTTGAAGGATGAAAAATCATTGTATAATCTCATGAAAGCACTAAGCTATTGGTAAAATATATTTAATTATTATATCATGACAATTGGATATTAATTGATTCATTTGGATCCTTTTTCATATTTAATGTAGGTTTTATGGTAATGATTTTATCACGATTCTATTCTATGTGGATGACTTGTTCGTTTTAGAAACTAAAACTGAGTAGATCTTGTAGATTAAATCCTATATGTCTACGGAGTTTGATATGAATGAATTTATTTGAGAAAAAAAGATTATTATGATGTATATTTAAATGGTTATAAATAATGTAAATATTTATATTTCATAGGAAATTACTTAAATAATGTTTTGAAACACTTAAACATGAGTGAACGTAATCTATTCTCCATCCCTATTCCCAATCATTTCAATTTATCTTCAAGGATGAGTCCTAGTACTGAATATGGGATAATAGATATGTATCAAGTATTTTATTTGTTATTATTGGTAGTATGATGTTCATTATGGTTTTTAGTAATCCATACACTACACTGGTAGTTGGAGTAGATAGTGCATACACGAAGATTTCATGATGGAAGAATTAGAGCATTGTGAATAGGATCATGAGTGACATTAAAGAGACCACATATGATTCATTAATTTTCTGAGGGTCATATTTTACTATCAAATTATATTTTGATTCATTTTTTCTAGTGAATTTGAAAATATTAAATCCATTACTTGTTCTTCATTTACTTTTTTAGAAACAATTTTTTGCTGAATTTCAAATTTATAGTCAGATATGGATTTCTCCTTGGAAGAGTATGTGTACATGTATGATAAAAATGCATTCAAAATGGTTATTTTTTATATAATGTGTTTATAGGACATAAAACAAGTATAAATGCAAATTCCATTATTTCGTGATAGTTATAAATCCATGAAAATTGTAAGGAACCAATATTTTCATTCCATAATGAAGAACATTAGGGTAAATTTTCACTTTTTTAGATATGTGGTCGAGTAAGGTATTGTAGACATGCATATGATTAACAATAAAGAAAATATTGATGATTTTGTGATAAAGGTGATTGAATCTGAAAAGGTCAAATGGTGAATATCCTCAAGTGGAATCATAGACATATAAGAATCATGGATTGGAAGATATAATGGATGTGTAAAATATGATTGGTTTTCAATAAATATTTAGTTGAGATATGGGTCAACTAATTTTTCTCCACAATCATAGCCAACCCCACTTGATATTTCAATGGGGGAATGAAATGGTTAGATGTGGTGAGTGGAAAACCCCACCAACCATGAAGCAGATGAAGAACAACAGGGGATGAGTCATCCAATAAAAGGGGACCCACTAGTGGTTTTATTACCAACTTCACTATAAATATCATCACCAGAAGTTCATTAGTCTATGTGATATTTTGTTTGCTGTCTTCCCCATATACTCAAGAGAGAACTTTATGAGGTTCTTCTTCTTGTAACGTTGATGGAGCGTGTACCCACTTTTACCCATAGTGATTATTCTATATCCATATGGTTTTTTACCCCTTTTGTTTTCCTGATTTTCCCACATGAAATATGGTTTCATTTTTTCTTCATTTTTTCACGTTATTATATCACAAAATTATCACTATTACAGTGGGAAGTTATGGTCCCATATTATCCCTCTCCTAGGTATCATGATAAAAAAATCTATCGTTTCATATCACATGGAACAATGGTATCATCCTCCCATGAAGTACCTTTTTATCAAAACCATCAATCATGACTAGATGCTCAGTCATAGATAAATCTCGATCAGAATCATGATCTCTATAGTTCATGACCTGATATGGTTTAGAACGATACTTCTTAAGCTTCTAAATATGGAAAATATTATATATTGATGTCAAATATGGTGGATGGCCTATATAGTAAGCCACTTTTCCAAACATCTAAAAAACCAATAAAAATACCCACAATAAAAAAGAAATCCTCCCTTACATAGTAAGATATTTTTTGCCCAAATGAAGTGGTACTCTCAACAACACATGTTCCTAAAATGAAAAATCCAACAGTCATCAATGATGATAAAAATAAAATTAAAATGGTTTTGTTCTGTCAACATTATCTAGTGAATTAACTTAATCATTGATGTAATCTCTTGGAAGAAGCTGGGTCTAAACATATAGATTTCATAAATCTCAGTCCAACACATTGAATATTTTCATGGTTGAATGAAAAATTCCTCAAAAGTATTAATTGTCATGGATAAATGGAATAACTTGTTGTAAAAAACAAAAAACATAAAAAATGGTCATTATAAGCTCCACTAAAGACAACAACCCAAATTTTGTAGGATATCCACAATAATATTTTTAGCTATCTCCATCTATATCCATTAGTATAGGGATGGTATGATGTAATAAATAGAAAAAAATATCCTAATTCGTTTTTATAGCCTCAGAAAAAATGATAGGTAAAATGGTGATCACAATCAGATAAATAGAATTTTGATCTCATTGAAAATGAAAAATATTTTTCATATAAATATTTTCCACCTCATCATCTTTTGTTATATAGTGAATCTGTATAAAGCCATCCTATTTGGTTATTTGATTGATCACAAACCCTATCACATTATTCATTCATGGGATATGAGGAAACCCAATATAATGTCCATAAAGATACCATACCAATTTCATGATGGCACTAAAAGTAGATTATGTAATCCCGGATGATTATGGTTATAATTATTGAATTTATGTTAAATGTTACAATGAAAAAAATAGAAATTTATTGGAACATACATAGACACTGAAATATACTCCACATATCATTAAAAATATTTGAGGTTCCAAGGTGTAGAACCCATTGTTAATTATAGAAACCCCCTATTATAATTGTTCACAATAGAAATGGTATAACATACCGACTCTAGAAACATAGAAACCATCTGTAGAGAACACCCACTCAGTAATTTTATCCCCACCATAAACTGAGTCATTAATTACACAGAATTCATCATCAAGCTATTGTTCTTAAAGATTCATCTTGAGAATAGTGATGGTAAACTGAACATTGGACAATAAAAATATGGAGACCAATTCCTAGACTACATAATTCAATTTTTTAAATATTTATATATGATTTCACTCATTAGATGATTATTTAAAAGTCATAGTTCATATGTTTCATTATCAAATAACTAACTAATACAATTTATCATCTAATTGTATAGGCAATGTAAAAAAACATTGTAGGTATTATACCCAACACTTTTATTGAAGGATCAAGTATTATTTAGGGAATAAATATCTAATGATCTAGTGGTTGGAATAAATGGTAAAAGATTATCCAAAAATGAAATGTCTCAAATAATTATGTGTATGCATCATGGATATGAGTTCAATGGAATGAGTGAAATTATTATTCTAGTGTGTCTTGAGATGTCTAGAGCCATAGGATACCTCATATAAGTACCCAACCATAAACATTACATAATCTTAAAATATGTTAATAATTCACATTATGGGTATTTTTATGTTTAGAGCTTTTGAGAATTAGGTTATAACATAAACAAAACAACTTGAATATTACATGTATAAAATTCTACTCAGGATCCATTATTTTATAAAATAAAATCTCTTTGAAAAAAGAGTCATGTCTAGTTCCTTGTTGTAGACAGCATGAATTTTCCGTGACCCCCTACATGAACATATTCCTCATTATGTCCTGTGAAAAACATTTTAAAAACATGGGATGAGCATAAAAATCATTGTAAAGGATACACAAAGAACGAAAACTATTAGGTTATTAAAAAACAAGTAAACCATGAATAACATATCATATGTAACACATTTAACCTTTATGAGGTAGTAAATACTCTTCACTAAATAAAAGATCACTTCTTACCATTTTGTATCCAATATATTACAATAAAACCCTTATAAAGAACACATAACATATAAAGGTATCCGGGGACATAAACATAATTAAATGGATAAAACATAATGTCGACTTCCACACATATCACTAAATAGAATACACAAAAGGCCGACATTCAAACCAATTCCATTGAAGGTTATAAAGTTACCACCCATCCTGGATTATCCCGATACCACCCGTCATTTGGTTTATCACCTAACCACCTGTCAAATGTCCAAGTAACGTTATAAAATCACGACACATAAAATATTGAAAATATAAATATTTCACTAATAATATTTCATTTGAAATCACAATACATCATTTCAAGACATTGAAATAATAAATCTATTTCAACAACCATTTTTAATAAAACACAATAAAAAAAAGAAGAAGGGGTTTTTTCATTTTAAAACCATTAAGCCTTAAAATTAAAAGGTTTTTATTATATACCTTATAAAAAAAGTCGTGTGTATATCAAATTATGCATCAATGAAAGGATATTGAGACGAAGTCTCTTACCTCATGTCCAACATGACCCATTCTTTATTTTATTTCACGAATAATAAGCCTATGTCAATTTAAACTTTATTAAAAACCATTTTCAAGTTTTTTATTAATTTGATATCACTTATTACCTATATATAACAATTTGTTAATTATTTGAGTTCATATTAGACATTTTTTCGATGTTCAGAACATGAGCTAAAAAATGATCATGATCTAATTATAAATTTTCCATGTGGTTAAAATTCAATTATCTCATGAATTATATTCATGATTTAGATATTATATATATCATATATATCCAGTATATATATGTATTTATAAGAGTACATAATATTTGGGGGTAACAAATGAAATGCACCGTTCTTAGAGACGGTAATCCATACGTATTAATGAACAATACATTCATTTATTTTTCACATTAAATTGAATGAAAAATTAATAATACATAGGAATATAATGATTCTAGTAAAATATCATATATATAATTTCATTAACTCCATCCTTTATACATCCCATGTAAGGAATGAACGGGTCATATCACTTTGAGAGGGTGATAGTCGCCACTTCCTCAAATAAAATTATCACGTTTACCCATAATGGAAACCATAATTGTATGATATAAATTATTAATAAATAAGATTAGAGACAATATAAATATAATATATATCACATATAAATATAGTTCTATCATAATGGCCACCATGAGAGGCTTTTAGAGATAATTGAACAATCATCATTTTGTGAGGCAGTAGTTCGCTATCAGCAGAAATAGTATGTTATTTACTAATTAGATAGAGGTGTGTGTATGTGTAGTTCTAGTCCATACAATATAAAAAACCTAATATGTATTGGATACTGATTTTCATTATAAAATTATGAAATAAAATGATTTTGGGGGTGCTGGAGAATTAAAATAAAAGGAAATAACTTAAAAGAATACATTTCCATTAAATCAGTTAACTCCCTTTGGTTTGAACCAAAAGGATTTATTGAAGATCCTTTTGCTTATGGTAAGGATTCTAGGAGGGATGGAATGATATAGAGAGCATAATTGGGCAGTGGTTGGACAAAAAAGGGGCTTTAGAGGTCTGAGTAATGAGTTAGAGGCGAGGGATTTTTATAAGGGGGAAGGGATATTTTTGAATGTTTGAAAGTATTATTTTATCATATAATTATTCCCAGTTTATAAATGTCCAAAACTCTTTATATAAAAACATAAGATGTCTCATGTTCATAATAATATCATCCAATAAGAATTGGATAAGTTTTGTATATAAAATTTCATTACCTTACCCAATTGGCTTTCAAAGGCCAAAGGTCTCACCCAAAGATTTTCTTGGTTGGAAATTACTCATCCAATAAGGTTATTACAAGTGTTAAGGTAATTTTATATTATTTTAATATTGTTTTTACCTAAAATTACCCAATTTACCTTTAAACGTGGTAAATAAAAGTGAAAAGTTACTATTTACCAAAAAATATTCTCATCTTATTGAACCAAATTTTACAATCTAATAACGAAAATGTATATTCTATTTTGGAAATTCAATTTATAGAAGTGGTAAAAGTTCAGTTAAATGAAAAGTCCAATTTTTAACTAATATTTAGTGTTTTCTCTATTCATCAAAATCGAAGTTTTTTTCAGGAAAATTTCAAAAATTCATAGTAAGATATATTGGATATTATGAATTCAAAAATGATCTCTATTTTAACAAATTAATAACATAATATTTAGATTAATTAATTTAAAAGTAATTACCGTTGTCAAAACAAATGCGTGTTTTTAAGAAACAATATCTATCAAAATATTGACAGTAGTTTATATCCAATATCACAATGAGATTACATCAAATGACCAATATCTGATTAAATGGAACAATTATAATCTAATTACACTTTAAAACCAATTAAAATGATGATATAACAATATAAATAAATTATATTAAAAGGAATTTTTGAATTAAAATACAGTATATTTCACTATTCATTAAAAATGAATATTATCAGAAAAATACCAAATATTTACTGAAAGTAAATTTTTATCTCTAGAATCTAAGGAATAACTTTACTTTGTCTAATAGAACATAAAAAAGTTTTCAAAACAATATTTAATGCAGGTTTTCCAACAAAAGGTGAAAAATCGACCTTTTAATGAATATAAGAGTATTTATACTTAAAATCAAATTCTTTCTTATTTTATGCCACTAAGATTTATTTGAACCATGTATATTAGTATTGTAGTTAGTTTTTTTCCATTGCTGCCAATAAAATAGATAAGTTTTAACTAAAACTTAAAATAATATAATCATATTATTTTTCAGTATGACCTAATATTGTGTGCAACATAAGAATTCAAAGAAACATGTTGTCGCATATTGGATACACCATCGAACATAGAATCCCCTTTAATGTAAAATTAATATTTAATCAAAAAATATTAATAAATATAAAAAAGTATTATAATTTTTTTACTTGTGATGTTACATCCTTACCTACTTTTGGAAATTGCATCCTCCCAATTTTTAGTAACTTATCAAATAACTGGTGGTATTTATCCGTCAAAGCATTTTTAGATTCACAGGCTGCCTCTAAAACCATTTGGTTTTCCAAAAAACCTTTACCTATTGAATTAACTTATTACAAAATAGTTGATATCTTCAGTTAATAATCTGGAATGGATGTTACTCATAAGAGAGATTCTCTTCCAACTAAACTACCTCTGGGCTCAAAATAGGTGTTAGATCCGGCATTGACTTTCTCATCATTGAATCATGAAAAAAACTTTATACATAGGATAAACCTAGAGGTAAAACCACTATGTAGGAAACTGATCCATCATTCTATAGGATTTCATAGGGTCCAATGAAAATCAGACTCCTATTTTCCTTATTACCAAAACAAATCAATCTTTTCCATGGAGAACCATTTAGAAAGACATGATCACCTAACTGAAAATAAATATCCTTCCTCTGTTTATATTCATAACATTTCTTACTGCTCTGAGTTGTTCTCACATTATTTTGAATCAACTAATCCTTTCTTCCATCTCTTCTACAAATTTTTATCCCATCAACTTCCTTTCACCTACTTCATCCAAAAAATATGATGTTTAACCCTGCTTCCCATATAATGCCTCAAATTGATCCATTTGTATTCTAGAATGAAACTATTTTTATTTTAAAATTCAAACAACGAAATATTTTTGTCCAAACATCCCTGGTATTCTATCGAGCGAGAACGTAACATATGCTCCAAGGACTGAATTGTTCATTCTGACATCCCATCTGATTGAGGATGAAGATCTATACGAAAATTTAATTCATTACCAGACCATTTCTAAAAACCTTTACAAAAGTTAGAATTTAACATGTGATTACAATCAGATACAATAGATATGGGAACTCCATGAAACTAGATTTTATCATTAATATACAACCGATAATGATGATCTAGGGATAATGTATATCGAATAGGAAATAAATTATCAGATTTAGTCAATTGATCAACCCTAATCCTGAATGCATTATTACTTCAAGATGTATTTGGTAAACCCACAATGATTTCCATTTATATATTTTCCCATTTTCACTATGTCACCAGTGCAGACTAAAGAATCCCTTTCAATAATAGTCTCTATGCTTTAACCTATTGACAAGTCAAACAATTCACATTAAATTCAGTAATACCTCTCTTCAGTCCGTCCCACCAGTAATACTGTTGAAGATCTATGTACATCATAGTACATTTAGGATGAATTGGAAAAAGGAAAACTATGAGCTTCGCATAATGACCCATTCTTCAACTGTGAATAAAGACAAGAATAATATCTTTCAAAATCTCAAATCACAATCATTATCAATGTTAAAATCATAAAACCCACTCTTATGAACGAACTCCAATTTTTTATGCAACTCATTATCTTCCTTCTGTGCTAGCATAATTTTGTTTGATAGAGATGATTTAACTGACACCAGAAACAAAATGGAGGAATATCCTCCATGAACAAATTCTATTCCAATGTATATCAAGTATTTATTCAATGAATCTTATTCCAAACTTAACATGTTTAATGAATCATTACTTTTTTGAATCAAAACATAAAACACTTTATTTGATTTTCTCAGATGCTAATGGATCGTGCAATCATAATACTTGATTAATTCTCAACATTTCCTCCATCTATTTTTTTGATAATTTCTGGATTCATATCTTTATATATAATTCCCAATTTAAATGAAAACTTATCAGAAAGTAAAGTATGTTTAGACCATGAATAAACAACAGGTTGGAATATTCTGAGAAAACAAACAGTGTACCTGATACAACATCATTCGATTTCCCAACATCTACTAAAGATGTTGCAAATGATTTCCCCACCCTTTCTGCATGTAGTCTGGATGCTTTCCCATAGTTAAGATCTATGTTGAATTCTAATTTTCATAATAATCCATTTCTTTTCACATAAAACATCTTACCATTGGCTTTTTATTGCCTTCTTGATCATCTTCCTCATATTTACCAACAATATGACAAGACTTACCACACTGTATGTACTTTAAATACTTTTATAATCATTCCCTGAGATGGTTTTTAAAACACTTATCCCAAAAAAAATTAACATTCATACCTAAAATATTATTTGATGAATTATTTCTCTTTTCCTACCATATGGAACTGTTATTTTATTTACTCTCTTAGAACACCTGATAATCAGAAAACATCATTTCTAAATTCTCAACACATCTGAAATTTTTTTCATAGCAATTGAATTCTAGAGAGAATAATTCTCTTCAATATCACGACTTCAGTCCTAAATAAAATAAATTTATCATACTCTCATGATATCGTTAGAAATTTGGAGCATACCATTAATGTCAAGTGAGTTTTTCTTCAGAAGAAACAACTGAGTCATCCCCATTCATTAATTCCAAGTATTTTTCCATACTAAGACGAACCACCTTAGGAAAATATTTATCAAGAAACATACCTTTCAATTCAACCCAATCAAGAGCATCAATCTCCTCACTATCCCTAATATTTTTTACCACCGACAACCACTGGTCAGCTTCACCTTCAATACAAAAAAAAGTAAGACAATTCTTTGGATGTTATGAACACCACCATGACATGGAAAATCTTCACTGGTTCATTAATACACCCTTCAGCTAGCACATAGTCATATGATCCTCTGATTTATGGGGGACATTGCCTCATTAAATGATACACTACTGACATGTTACTCTATAGTTATTCTGGTTGATCTCATGCATGGATACCACCACCATTTATAGCCTATGTAAATTATTCCATCAGTGCAACATATTGTTCAGTTCTGATTTCAACCATCATAGGTTTCGTAATTGGAAGGTTATCTTCTTCATGATGTTTTCCCATCATAGCTGCCATGTTTCCTCTACGGAAAACCATTATGAACATAGAAATATCTTAGGTGAAGCAACATGGTAATCTTTAAATGACAGATCATTTTAATTTTAACATAAATTAATTTATGGATATTACTTTAAGAATACCCTAATTCCTAATGTTTTCTAAACCAGCCTCTGATACCAACTATAAAGAACTAGCCTTAAACATTACATAATCTTGAATTAAGTTAATAATTAACATTATGGTTCATCTCAGGTTTATTATTTATAGATAATTATGTAATAACATAAACAAAACGACTTGAATATTACATGTAGACTCTTCTACTTAGTATCCATTTTTTTATAAAATAAACACACTTTAAAAAAAGAGTCACGTATGGTTCCATGTTTTAGGCTGTATGACTTTTCTTCAATCCCATCCTTGACCCTATTACACTTTATGTTCTATGAAAAATATTTCAAAATCTTGGGATGAGCATAAAAGCTAAGTAAGGGATACAATGACATCAAACTGTTTGTTTATCAAAACAACAAGTAAACCATGAATAGCTTCTCATAAGTAATACTATTCACCTTTATGATTATAAATATATTATTCACTGAATAAAAGATAATTGGGTACCATTTTAGAACCAAAAAATTACCATAAATCCCATATATGGAACACATAACATATAATGGAGACTTGGGACATAAACATACTTAAATGGTATAACCATACGACCGACTTCTACACATATCACTAAATGGAATAGCTATATGGCTGACATCCATACCCAATGAATTATTGGTTATAACATCACCACATGTCATGTTTTATCACGAAACCACCCGTCATTTGGTTTATTACGTAACCCCCCTTTAATGGTCCAAGTACAAATATAAAATCATAACAAATAAAATATGGAAAATACTAATATTTCACTAAAAAAATTTCATTTGCAATAAAATTACATCATTTAAAGATATTGAAATAATATACCATTTTCAAAAACCATTTTCAATACCAAATAACCTCAGAAATATGAAAATGGGTTTCTATTTCAATTTTGAAAACATTAGGGCTTATTGAGGAAGCCAACTAAAGATTAATGCGGCGGAGAAGTCATTATCGCTGCAAACTGTAAAAAAATTCCTTTTTTTATTTAGTAAAATTATTCATAGAAAAAAGATTCTATTTGAATGAAATTAAAAGTCATGTGTTTTATTATATACCATATAAAATAAATTCATGTATAAATCAATGTATGCCTCAATGAAAGGATATTGAGACAACATCCCTTACCTTGTGTCCGACTTCACACATTCATTATTTAATTTGATGAATAATAAATATAATATAATATAAACTTGAATAAGAAAAATATTCCTGTTTATTATTCATTTTAAATAATTTATTACCTTTATATAACAATTGGTTAGTTATTTGAGTTCATATCAGACATTTCGTCAATGTTCAGAACTTGAGTTAATAAAATGAACTTGTTATAATTCTAAATATTCCATGTAGTGAAAATTCCATTATCTCCAGAATTATTTTAATGATTTAAATATTATATATACCAGATATATCCAATATATATTTATTTATAATAGTACATACATTTGAAGGTACAAAATTTATTGCACCGTTCATCGTGAAAGTAAGTCGTACGTACGCAAGAATGCTACTTTAATTTATATTTCATATACAATGGAATGAAAATTTAATGATAAATAGGTATATTATAATTCCATTAAAATATAATATATATTATTTCATTAACTCCATCATTTATACATACCACATATGGCATGAACGTGTCATAACACTTTAAGGGGGAGGTAGTCCACGCTTTCTCAAATGAAATTATCACGTTTACCCATAATAGAAACCATAAAGAATTGATATAAATGAAAAATACAGAATCATAGAGACAATATATTAATATAATATATATCACATATAAATATCGTTGCATCATAATGGCCACCATGAGAGGTAGATAGAGATAAATGAACAATCATCGTTTCTTGGGGTAGTAGTTTGTCGTCGATAGAAACAATATATTCATTACACATTAGATAGATGTTTGTGTAAGTGTAGTTTGAATATTTTTCATTTCAACAACAAAATATACTGATGATAATGTTGTTTTTATAAAATAGTGAAAAAAGTGTTTGGGGGGTTAGAAAAATAATATAAAAATAAAATAACATAAAAAAGACGTTACCTTTAAATTGAGTAACTCCATTTGGATTGAAACAAAAGGCTTTTTTTAAGTTTCTTCTTGGTAATATAAGGAATATAGGTGGATGATAGGGATGTTGGGAGCTTAATTAGTTAGAGGTTTGATGAAACAAGTGTCCTGAGAGTTGTGTGTAATGAGTTATAGGTGAGGGCTTTTTATAAGGGAGAGGGGCTCTTGAAGAATGTCTGAAATTATTATCTTATTATAAATTGATTTTCCGTTTCAAAATTTCCAAAACTCATTAAAGACGAATCTAAGATGACTCGTGTTCAAAATTAAATAATCCAATAATAATTGGAGTGGTTTTGGATATTTTTTTAATCGTTTTAGTATTGTTTATTTAAATCATTCAGTAATGATGTAAACACTGCATCATTATTGTGTCATAAATAATTTTTTATTGATATCCAAAAATTATGAAAAGACAATGATGTTGGAATTTTTTATCTTTCTAATGAATATTTAAAGTAGAATAGATTACATATATAACCCCATGTAAAATTTTATTCACTAAAAGATATATGATTATTTCATATTTGTCATTACTTTAAATTAATTAATATAATGTGTCATTATCTTACCCACTAGCCTTTCAAAGGCCAAATTACTCACCCAAGGATTTTTTTGGTCTTCCATTACTAATATAATAATATTAAGACTAGTGTTAATATAATTTTATATTATAATAATATTGTTTTACCTTAAATTACCCTATTTACCTTTAACCGTGATAAATAAAAGTCAAAAGTTTCTATTTTCCAAAAATTATTTTATTCATATTGAACCAAATTTTAATTAATAATAACAACCATTTATGTCTGATTCTTTAAATTCAATTTAATGAATTGGTAAAATTTCATTTAAATGAAAATGTTTTCTTTTGAACTACTACTTAGTGTTTTCACTATTCATCAAAAATTTATATTTTTCAGAAACATACCAAAAATTAATCCTAAGATATATTTGATATTATAAATTCAAAAATGATATCTATTTTACCAAATTAATAATATATAAGTTAAATTAATTAATTTAAAATTAATTTCTATTCTTAAAACAAAAGTGTGTTTTTAATAAACAATAAGTATCAAAAGATTGACACATGTGGATGTCCAATTTCAAGGTAAAAATACATCCATTGTCAAAAATTGGATTAAATGGTAAAAATATAATCTAATTACAAATTGAAAAAAATTGTAAAAATAACTAACCATATAAATAAATTAGATTAAATGGCAGTTTTTAATTGAAATACAATATTTTTCAATAATCATTAAAACTAAATTTTATCAGAAAAAAACCAAAAATTTACCCAATGTAAATTATGATGTCCAAAATCTAAATAATAAATTTATTTGGTAAAATATAACATATAAAAGGGACCAAAACTATATTTAAAGAGGGTTCACCATCAAAACGTGGTAAACCGACCTTTTAATGAAAATTAGATTATTTATGCTTAAAGATGGATTCTTTCTTATTTTAAGCCTCTAAAATCTATTGGATAAATTTAAAAATATTTATCAAACATGTATATTCATATTTTAAATAGTTCTGTCCAATCCCCCCAGTATAATGACTAGATGTTTACTACCATTTAAAATAATATTATATTATTATTATTATTCAGTATGACCAAAGGTTGTGTGCAACGTATGATTTCAAAGAAATTCAATGTTGCCTACAGTGTATGCCATCGAACATAGAATCCCATTTAATGTAAAATTGTAATTTTATTCACAAATATTTATAAATATTAAAAATAATAATTATTTATTTACTCAAGATGTTACACAACATGATCACCCTAGTTAAGAACATAACCTATAAAAAATTAAGGAATCAAAAAAGGCCATATATTCCTGCTTGTCCTATTGATGTTTCAACACTAGTTTAGAAGTAAATAGATATAAAATAACTCTATCATTTATCATCCCAACCAATATTCACTAACTTATATGTGAAAGTGGTTATCAGAGAAGCCAAATTTGTATAATCCATTAAAATCCAAAAATAATACCCCTCCAAACACATGAATATCCAAATCTCCAAAACATTACATTATTATTCCCTTTTCATAACAGCTCATAACATATTGTTTTCAACTAAGATTCCATTTTCACAGACCACATGTCCCAATAAATTCATTTCTTGAATATAGAAACAAAATTTTTACATCGTTTAAAAGAGTTTTTGATTTCAATATTTTTGAAAAAAAGATTTTAAATGAGACACATGATCCTCCTTAGACTGAGAGTAATCTAGTAATTCATCCACAATGACCACCCCAAATGTATAAAGATACTCATAGAAAATACACTTTATTAAATCCATAAATACCATAAGATAGTTGGTTAGTCTAAATGGAATAGAAAGATTATTATAATATAAATACATGCTCTGCAATATAGTTCTCTAAATTTATAATTATTTTATTCAAATCTAGTGATAACATGATCGAAGATAAATCATGAAATACCGATTTAACTATTTCAACTAAAAATAGATTATTTATATATGGAAATGAATATTTCTTATTTATATTAGATTTTTTTAGTTTCAAGTAATTCTCTCATAGGTGAAGTCTCCCATCATCTTTCGTATCAAAGAGAATAGGCACTGCCCAAGGAAACAAACTTGTGTGTATGAAAACATTCTCTAATATATCATGCAAAAATGGCTTAAAATATTTAATTTTATTTTTTTCCATATAGTAAAATGGAATGGATACTTGTCGAGTACCAAGAACTAAATAATTGAGAACAATACCTCTCATAGTAGTATCAAACTAGGGAAATCAGAATGAATCATGGTAGGAAACTCACTGAAAACATTAGGTAGATCATCACTCCATGACATCCAATCTAAATCAATATAAAATAGTGATATTATTTCCCGCTTGTCTAGATAAGATTTCATATCTCTACTAAAACTCATGTATAATATTATTTGAAAGGTATAACACACTCCATAAGGTGTAGTAAAATAGACTGGATAAAGATAAATATACATCCGAACATTATTAGGAATGAGCCAATCCATCAAAAAATATGATATCAATATGTTTCATGTAATGATCAATGATTATACAATATAAGATGAAAATATTATAAAGAGAAGATAGAAGAATGAAAATGAAGACCCATACCTCTCTTCATTGAGAGGGATGTAGTATTATCCATAAAATAAGTAAAAACCTCTATAAAATGATGTTGATGGATCATAGTACGAGTCAATAAAAATTAGTGAGATACACCAATATTAAATAAAGTCGTCACTATGGATAATGATATAGGGATGGTACCTCTAATTTTTGTTGGATCTATATCATCTTCCTCTATGGTCTCTTTTACTGCTTGAGGAATATTCATCTAGTAAGCCATTGGATGGTACCCATTAAGTATAAAAGAAACTAATTGCACCATAGTACATTTAGTTATTGATGAGCCTATTCCATTACATGGAGTAGAATGAAAATGGATGAATTTATATAGGTTTCCTGAGAATACCTAAGAACTATGGATCTTTAGGACCTGAGTAAAAACATTCATACATTTGAAGCAATTAAAATGAAGTCTTCCATGAACTGCATGAAGTCTACATGATGCCTGATATTGAGAACCACCGTGAGAAAAATTAAAAATCCTATTTCTATTAAATAAATATATTGAATGAAAATTCGGAGAAATAGTAAATCTTTTTGACCCAAACATACCAACCAGATCAAGAACAACCATCAGTAGTATTGTAATCATATGTACATATGATTTGATCTTCATTAAGAAACATTGAGAACAAATATCAGTTTTAAGAACGGTCTTAAACGTTTGAATCTTCATCATCCCATTCAATAAAATTTCTGTGGAAAATTTCACAATATTGGAAGAGAAGTTTACATACATTATTACTGCAATATCAGCCTATTTGTGTTTAAAAAACACTATAGCCATGGCTAGAACCAGAGAATCTATATAAAAAATAAAAATGAATAGAACCATAAATCTCTTTCTCTCTAAAAACTCATTCATATTCTTATTTAAAATAAAATCACATAGGTCCATATAGCTCTAAGTTTAGCATTTTACATTAATAGAATAATGAATTTACCTGAAATCGAATAAAATCACTATCTTTATCAAGAAATCCTTATCCTCTTGAGGATATTTAGAGCATTGGAATGATAGGGGATTCTAGGTAAGGAACTCATTAATATGATTCTAATATTCATCCCTCTAAGGATTCATAATTACATCTTGATATATAATAGGCTTTGGCTCCTATCATAAAGCTTGTAATAAGAACAAAATAATCTCAACAATATTCTAGTCCATGATAGGATATGATTACTATGTTTCAGCAATATCATCCACCTAAAACCTATAAAAAATTATTTTCAGAGTCCTGATGATACACAACATTAGAAAATAACATTGGAAATTTTAAATTATTAATCAATTCACTAACACATACATGATCAACATAAATTTCAATTCGACCAAACAAGATATTGAGATTTGAATTATAATCTATAAAAATAAAAATATATGATAATATTAGAATAAAATAATATTATTACTCAAGGTTCCTTTCCCAAAACACGCCTCTTGAAATAAGGATCATTTAGACGAGAGATATCTAGTCACTCACTGACAACTACTTCCTATTTCCCGACATCAAATCAAAAAATTCATATTGACTTTAATGAATGATTATTAACCTACCCCACTGATACTATTTTTTTAAAAACCATCCAAAATACCCTAATACATAGATAAATTTTCCTATTATAACATATCATGAAATAAATTCCCAATCCCCATGGGATTGTGACTAACACATGGAATCATGAATGAAAAATATGGAATGAATATGCCAAAAAACAATGGAAGATAAGAAGAATGTGTAATTATGATAAACAAACCGAAATGATAAATTATCTGAAAAAATTGGTAAAATGAATCCGAAATAAGTATATCATCATAGTACTTAGTATAATACAAAAATAAAACATTATAATCCCACTAAATTGATAGATAACATATCCACTCTTCACATACATCACTTCAAGACTAATGGATCAAGAAAATCAACCTATATGTGTTTTATAAACAGTTTGAAAAATAAAACAACTGTGTTATTGGATATACCAAATAGGATGGATAACCGAACAGTTTGGGGGTGAATATGGGCATGAAGAATGATATATTAAAACAACCACCCCTTCATATCTTGTTTCATTGGTAAGAAAAACAACCATCTCTGCCTTTTTTGTAGTAATATATGAACATAAATGAAATAATTCACAAGATATAACAATTTTACATGATTTTCCCTCTCAAGCATACATACAAGGAGTTTACAATGATAATGTGATGATGTGTCAAATATAATAAGGATAAATTGAAAAATAATTTTCAAGATAGACGAGTATTATTCTCATGAGTAGTACCCTTAGAATGTTCAGTGGGGACTCAATTTATTTACTATTTTACAAATAATCCATACATTGAAGCTCAATTATCACTCATCTAAACTATGATTATTTCTATATAATAATATATAGTTGTTCTAAATCACCTATGAATTGTTCTACACATATTTGATAGTTCCTCAAAACATGTTTTTACCCCTTAGATGAAATTTTTTTTAAGAATACTGTCAGTATAAAGAAATTTTTAATGTAAAATATTTTAGTCCCTTCATGAACATCCATTAAACATCGTTAAACTGGTTTTCATCCTTCATGAACTACCATCCACCACATGGTGTGAGTGCTTAAGGAAAAACCTTTTTCTTCATGGGATAAAAATTCTTTGCGAATGACTGATTCCTCACCAATAACTGATACTTCATGGAACACCTCTACATCAGGTTCCAATTTTCATTTCATTATACTAAACTCCACAAACACCTTTTTCAAAAATTCTTTATGAATTTTCCCTTTTCCATAATTTTACCCTTATGAAACTATTTTCCTTTAAATAATCCTCCCTTATGAACAACACGATACAAATAAGAATTATTCTTATTATGATATTCTATAATGAAATTTTCTTTAGGTAATTATATAATTAAGGGTAATTATATTGTAAATTAGATCTTCAAAACCCACTAACCATAATTACCAAAACCGTGATTTGGAATAGACATCACTAAGATCTATTTATATGGTTTGGATAATTTCTCTATCCTTTGTGGTGGCTGATGTCATAAAAATAAAACCATTTTTGGAATCATAAGTTCACCACTTCAATCATTTAATGATGTTCCTACAGTTAATCATGAGCCTCTTTTATAAGAGTTTATTGATCCAAAAAAATTCTATAGGGTTTGTGTGGCACAAATCACGATTCTCATAGCACGAATTCCTTGGTGGATGAATTAGTCCACCAAAGTCACCACTAAATCATTATAATCCCTTTTGGTCTTGGAATATCATTTTCATTATATATAGTAGATCTTTTATAAAGAAATATTTCTTTTCCCAAAAAACAAACACTCAATTTTTTAAGACTAAATATATAGAAAAAACTGGGAACTTTTTTCACAATAAACACACCATCTATGGAGAACGAACCATATTGAAACATATTATTATGGATTTTTATATAAACAAAATCACCAAAAAACACCTATATGAATCTATGAGGTATTTGTTTTCCAAAACTATCAATTTTAATAAAAGTAGGAATTAATTTTCATTTTCGTATATAAAATGAAATATGATTTTATCAAAATAGATGTTAAATGAAATATGACTTTATCTAAATAGATATTAGGTATATTTGGAAACTCTCAAGTAGTCAAATATGATAAATTTATAAAATATGTTTTGTTTAAATCACTATGAATGAATAAAAAATTGTATATAAATCAATTACATGCATAAAAAATCAGAAAAATACACCCCAATTAAGGAAAAATTATATCCTCTCTCACATAAAGCGAAACATATAACCACTCCCATATAAGATAAATTTGCATCCCCTCAAACATAATTTAAAATTAAATCCAAGAACAATTGTTTTTAGATAATATACACTCTCACATATGGGAAAACTACATCAAACAAATTGGTAATCAATAAATATAATGAAATTTAATTTATGATTTTGAAATTTCAATTTTTAGGATGATTTTTCATTAAGAAACACAATGTTTTTTAGAATTTTATGACATTTCATATAACATTTCAAATTAAAACATTTTTCAATATTGTTGTGAAAAACATTTCATCAAAAAATTTAAATAATATCACAACATTATTTGATATTATTCAATCCCACAATTTCAATTCCATTGAAATTTGGTTTTTTCCGAAATTTCAATACTCTTTTCAAATCAAGGATTGATTCATCAGTATTATATAATTTTAAATCAATTAAAATCAAATTTAAAATTTAATAAATTAATATATATTTTCAATATAATGGAAAGGATTTATGGAACTACCTACCTTTAATCAAAGAAAAAAATCAACAACAAAAATGGGACTAGCCAATGAAGAATGAAGCTGTGGAGGATTTAAGAACCCACTACAATAAAAAATCAACAAAAAATAGTTTAGATTCATCCAATAATTTTTTATCCATATAAATCTAAATAGTAAAGATATAGATATCAAAAGGTATTATATAAATGGATATAAAATTACTTTAGGGTGTCAGAACATCTACCAGTGCATTGATTCGTCAAATGAAGATGTTGGAGAAGACAAAAATTACTTCTTGGAAATCTTATACCAGTGCATTGATTCATAAAATTGTGTGCCCTAACTATTTAGTGTCCACATATTATCTTAAGTGGGTTCAATATTTTTCAATGTGTTCCCAATCAATAGAAAACATAATTGAATGAGGTATCATGGTTTTCTGGGGTTTACCACATGTTATGAACAAATCATCAACCCCATATAGAGTAATACCTATGGGTGAAAAATTATATTGGAATAAACCACATGACATTATATAACTGTGCACAATCATCCACATGCCAAAGGGATTACAAAATTATCCAAATTTCACACAAAAACCTACAATACCCTCAACAAAATTAAGATAAAAATAGGATTCATGAGTACGAAAATACAAATAGAATGATGTTATTCATGTTTTTTGAACATTTAGGGTAATATTCATTGGATAATTCACATGATTCTTTACAACCCACAATAAAATATTTGAATATATTATTTATCAATTTATACTCTATTTCATTGTTTATCCAATTCATGAAATTATTATTATCCTTCTTGTACATGCCTTTTAATCTCATTGATTTATCCTAATCAATTCAATTATTGACTTAACCATATATCCACTATTCTATATGATATGAATAACATAAATATTTAATTTAATTTAAAAATAATTCTATAATATTTATTAATTTGGTAATTTTTGACTATACGTACACTGGTTATTTCTATATGGATTTATTAGTAAGAAATTATGACCATGTATTGTATATTCATTCAAGTCATTTGAACAGTTCCTTAATCATATTTGAGTATTTTTGGGGCTCAAGATTATATAGCCTATTGATGCCTTATCACATCACAGGAGACAAATAAGCTTTGGTATTTGGAATATGCATTGACTCTTTGGTATGATTTCATTGCAATAAGACATGATGAAAAGATTAAGATGCCTGAAATTTTGCATTTAAAATCTATGATATTATTTTTTATTATCCATCTTTTATTTGTATTCAGTACTATAAATTTTTGTTTACTATATACAAATAATTATCAAGTAAAATATAAAATTAATAATGTGGTTCCTTTTTTGGATGCTAATAAAGGTTCCCGTTATCATCAATGAACAAAGAACTGATAAAATGGTAAATTTTGTATACAATTTATTCAATACTAGAAAAGGTTCTCATTTATTAGTGCTTTTTTTATTACTGATAAACCACACATTTAGAACCAATGAAAAGGCACTGATAAAGGGCATTATGAATAATTTAATTTTTATATTTTTAAATATGATGTATGTAACAAAAAATATAGATATCAATATAGTATATACATTTGATATATTTAACTTTATTTAAATGAAGAAAATATTATCTATCTTATTTTAATAAATTTATGTAAAAACATAATATTTCTATTAATCAATAAGAAATAGTAATAATAAATTTATATACATTGATAGCAAAATGTTTATATAAATATGAAATATTAATATTTTATTTATAAAATTATAAATATATGTAAATTAATATATAATTATTTAAACATAGTTCATATTTTAATTTATAAGTTTATTTTCATATTAAATAATTTAGAATATCCACATATATTTGTATCTATGTGTACATATGTGTGTGTATGTATATATATATGTATGTATGTGTCTATAAGTGTGTGTTTTTATGTGTTTTTTATCTATATATTTGTTGGGTGTGTCTGTTTCTATATATGTATGTTTGTGTATGGGTATGTTTTTGTGTATGTCTATGTACGCATATGTTTTTATGTATATGAATATGTGTGTGCACATGTATGTGTATGTGTATATGTATGCATGAGGATGTATGTGAATGTGTGTGTGTCTGTGTATGAATGTGTATGTATATGTGTATGTGTGTAAATGTATATATATATATTTATGTTTATGTATGAATATTTTTATGTAATATGTGAATTTATGCATATCTTGTTTTATGTATATGTATTTATGTGTATATGATTGTGCAAATATGTATACGTATACATGTGTCTACCTATATGAATATTATATGTATGTATGTGTATCTACGTCTTCGTGTATTTATGTGTATGTGTATGTATGTTTATGTATATGTACCTTTATACATATGTGTGTGATTGGGTGTTTGATTATGTATGAAATACGTCTGTATATTTATTCATTAATAATTTTTATTCATTTTTAACACTTCTCCGTTTTAAATATTTTATGTAAATTATTTATTTTGAAAATATATTAATTTTTTAAATTTATTTATTTAATATTTTTCTAATATATTTAATTTTTATAATTATTAATAATTTTAAAATTTTTCAACATTTAATTAAATAAAAATATTTTTTATGATAATTAAAATTTCAGAAGATTAATTATTAATTTCTTTTTATATACTATAAATACAATGCATAGATCAATAATTAATTATAATTTAATATATTTATTATTTTTAATTCATTTCTATAAGTTTATAATTCATGAAATTAATGATATGATTCAAAATTTTAAAATATTTTTATAATTTATTCATTTTTATTTATTTATTTTTAAATTTTTCTCATTTAATATCAATATTTTAATTTTTTTAAAATATATAAATTTTTAATATTTTATGAAATGAATCAATTTTTTTATTTATTCAGATTTATTTACCATGATCTAATATTTTAAATATGTCTGTATCTTAAATTATTTTTATTCCATTTTTGTTTATTATGTTTTAATATATTTTTATATATTTGAAATTTACATAGTTAACATGTTTAAATTAAATTTATTTTTATTTTTAAAAAATTTAAATATTTAATAAAATTAATTTTTAATATTCTTGATTTATATATAATTAATATTTTTTATTTTTTTATTTTTAGTTGTTTATTATTCATGTAATTAATGTTATGAAATAATATTTTAATTTTTTTATGATTTATTTATTTTAAATAATCATAAAAATAAAATTATTTATTCATTTTAATGATTTATTAATTTTAAATATTTTTTATCTTTTTATATTATAATATTTATTTCAAAAGAATTAGTTTTTTCAGTATATTTAAAATTTATATGATTAATAATAACTAATTTTTATTTATTATTTTTTTATTTTAATTTTTTCTAAACTTATATTGTTTACTTATTTTATTTCATTTTTCAATTTTTCCACTTATAATAGTCATTAAAAATTTTTTTATAATTTTTTTATTTATAAAATTTACATTATTTAATTATTTATTTTTAATATTTTTAACTGTATAGATTTCATATAGTTAATCTTATGAATTTTATTGTCTTTATTTATTTTTTTACAAATTTACATTGTATTTATTATCCACTAATATTATTTATTCTAATATTATTTTATATGTTTTTTTATATAATTTTTTTAACTTTTTTGAAATTATTTATTTTGTAATATATATTAATAAGTATTTATATATAAAGCTTTAATATTTTCATTACATTTGTAATTTATATGATATATTTATTTAAATGCATATTCTTGAAATTAAAATAATTATTAAAAATATATTTAAATAATTTTGTATTTTATATAATTAATAATGTTATTTATTTGTTTACGATTTTTTATTACATTTTTTATTGCTAGATTAACCAGTGATAACTGATCTTTTTGTCAACTCTAACAATTATGTGCTAAAAAATTATTTTTTATCTGCACTAATAATATAAACATAGATAAATATCACATTTATTGGATTGTTTAGTTCGTAATGTTATTAACTTATCTACAAAAAAAGAACAAAGAGAAGTGGTATTTCTCTATGCTAATATTTTTACTACTAATAAAATATAACTTTATTAGTGCTTCCCTATATATACTTGTAGAATCCTTCATTTTTTTAAAACAATACCCTAACATATGTCTTCAACCCCCTATTCATTCAATATCCCAGGAAATTGATCCTCTAAAGCCATCGAAATCGTTTTTTTGGAGAAATCTAACATCGAAACTATATGTATTATATTCCAAATATATTTTTAAGAATTATCAATCAATATTTCTTGTGTTTTATTGATTTTTATGAGTATTTTATCAAGTATGGATTTGATCGAACTGATTTTTTTATATTGGGAAAATTTAATATATGATAATCCAAATTTGTTTTCATGGATTCATCGATTATCATTCATGAGTGTTTATTTTTTTGAGTTTCTCTTCCCTTACAAACCCGAAACAGTTCTTCCCAACGTGTTCGCCATTACTCTATTTTAGGGTGCTTTTCTTATTTGGTCCCCCTATGTGTTTTCTATTTTGGATCCCCTTTCCATTATTAAGGTCCTTGAGTGATTTTACACAAAAATTTATATGCATCATAATTATATATATATTTTTGTATGTTTCATTCAATTAAAAATGTATAATTATAAATTTATATATCTTTTTCTCAATATGTGTTAAAGTATTTATATATCTAACTGTGTATATGTGGGTGTTCATATATATATTTATATATTAATATTATTTTATATTATATTTAAATCCTTAAACATCCATGACAAAAAAACATAACATTAAATCATCACAATATTCTTGATATTACCTACTCTACACCAAGAAAACTATCTACACCAAGATAGAAGACATAATATTTTCCAAAACATATGCCTTGTAATATCAGCACATATATTTTTAGACCCAATAGTATACAAGAATCTTTTGGTTTATTGTAATTTATTTCCATCATGGAAGAATTTAGTCTATATAAATACTTAATTTGAATGAAAAAGTATTGAATCCTTGAAATGATTCCAAATATCCAAAAACAATATAAAATATAATACTATAAATTCCATTAAATTGTATAATCAAAATTGAGGGGAGAATACTTATGTGAAGAGTTTACAAAATACTAAATTGGTTGTGGTATGATATTATTACACACTCATTTGTAAATAAACAAATATCATTGTGTATTAAAAATAAAAAACATTTTTAAATAAGGATTATCCAATAATTATTTAAGAATGAGGTTCTTATATTAAATTTGGATTATGTTATAGAAATAATATCATTCACATATAACCGTGTTCTAGGTATGAAAACTAAAAAAACCTATTATATGTTAACTTGAAATCATAAAATATTTTATTTTTTTTTTGTTCTCAAAGGATAACAAAAATGACTTATGATGACCTTGAAAATGATTGATGAAGTGAACTAATTGGAGATGGTGATATCCATTTTGATAGTATGTTATATTTAACCCCTAGATAAATCCATTTAAAAATAGAATGATTTATGATATATGAATCCTTTTAATAAAAATATGTGTTATAATACATTAAATACATGTTATTATTGCCATTTATATGTTTTAAAACGTTTTGGATAAAATGACCATTTATATCAAATATGGTGACTATATGTGTGTATATATAAATAATGGACTTTTAAAATTAGATGATTAGAACTTATGTGTATTAATTTTATTAAATATAAATTTTATTAAATACAAAATTATTTATATTAATCTAAATTGGATATATTCGAATCATATAGAAAATTCATTGGATAATGATGTTGAGTCCCTTCATTATTATTTAATGTCCACAACACTTTTTTTCTAACATATTTTATTTTTTTCTTGACTTGTTTACGCAATACTGATAGGAAGTCATCTAACAAGAAACTTTATTAAAAATATGATGAAATGTTATTTTCCATGTCATGTCCATTATTGTATTATCAGATAGCCAGTACCATAAGACTAAATGAAGAAATTTTTCAAAGGACCAGTAGATGGATATTGGATGGCACCAGAAAAATAGGGTAAACAGAATATTATAGGTTCTATATGGTATACCATAAATTTTATGGAAGATGAAGCCATGTATCTGGATTGTTAGGAAGGATAGTCCATGGCAGCATTTATTATGGTCAATATACATCCTTTTAGGGATTTAATTTATTTGGCTTGATACATTAGACCACAACACCATATAGAGTTTATTTAAAAAGGTTTTGGGAGTCATGTAACTTCATCCATTAATTATGTGCCCCAAATGGAATGATCATAATTCTTTAATGCCTTTATTATCTCTCAATATATCCAATGTTCTGTCCTCCCCATTATTTATCAAAGGAGATTCCCAAAGAGAACATCATCTAAGTAAATCAAGGCACTGAATCAAGAAGGTCATGTTCTTCAATGACATCATCCTAAGTTCAATCGATATTCATGGTTTATCCTCTTAGGAATATTCTATCTCCACATATTGACCCTATTTTGTAAAAGACCATGATTATCACATATTATCCTTCAACCTCTACATTTCTATATTATTCTAATTAATTATATATTAAAGGAAGACCACACATTATAAATCGATTTCTATTAGGAATGACATAAATTTCTTTTCTCCCTATATTTATTTGGTTTTTTTTCATCTATCCCAATTCATGTTGTTAGTTCATAGTTCATCATACGAACCAACAGTTTAATGATACTGTTATTCCAATTAAATAATAGCCTTTTAAATTTCTTTTTTTCCACTAAAACAAAGTATTCTTGGTATATTTGTTATTATTTAAACCAAATGGCTGAATATATTGAACCTCATTATCATTATTAAAGTGAGCATACACAAGGGAATATTAAATTATTATGTATAAAAACCATTAAAAAAATTCACATATCCATTTTCATTTCACATAATACATTAAGAATTACATTCAAATTATTTCCTACTTATTTATGTTATGCATAAATTTAATTATATTGATTACTTTCTTGTATCTTTATTATATTTATAAAATCAATTATTTTTTTAAAAAAATTTGATACAAATTTAACTTCTTTTCCAATTTATATTCCATCTTTGATTTATTTTTGGGATCAAATGAGTCTTAAATATTTGAATTTCTTTACAGTAAAATTATTTTTATGAAACTTGTTTTGAAATCAATATCTAATTTTTCAAATAAATATATCTTTTATAAATGGGTTTTTTAGACACACAGGGTGCACCTAAAGATACATCTTGGATTATGATATTTTTATATGGTAATAGTAATTATCATTATATAAATGACATGTATACTTGTATTATATCACTTAGGTATCCTAATTATAAGACTAATTTGAAAGGATATATACATTTAAAAACTATAATGAATAGCTAGACTCATGAAGACATTTATATTATTTATCATGAAAGAAATTTTATTAATATATTACATTTTGAATTATATAGAAAATTATTTCAATCATATTTTTTATGTAAATATTATTATGAAAATTAGAATCTTTTAGATGTGTCTTATTAATTATAAAAATCATGGATGATAATGTACTAAAATAGTCATTCATATTCAATTTCATGAACGAAAACACACCCATAATTAATGGTGAAGACATGTTTCACATAAAAGACTTATTTAAAAATTCATTTAATTTCCATTTTGATTTGTTTTCTGGATTTCTCACGATTTTATGGTAGAATGGGTGAGTTTTTTTGAATTGGGCCAAACCGTGATCCAAATTCTAGATTTAAAAATAAATTTTGTTTCTTTAATAAAATATTAATTTTTTAATATTTTTCACCCATCACAATTTATAAATGGTCTTCCCTGACATATTAACACCAACAATGTAGTTTGGATCCTTTAAATTTCCATAACCAAGGTGTATATGAGTTTTTATTTAAGGGATTTGGCCTGCCTGAAAGGCCAATTCCAGTTTAAAAAATTAAATTTGAATAATTAGTAATTTATTAATTTTTAATGATTTTTATGTGATTCTAAGACTCCCACACGCCCATTGAACACAGACTCTCGCCCAACCTCTCTCTACCCTCTTTGATTCTCTTCGGCATTGGGATTGAGCGATGAACATCTTAGGATTTTGAAAATCGGGCAGATTTGAGGATGTAAGTGCTTTCCATCATTACTCTCTCAATTATTACTCAATTTACCCCATTCCAGTTTCCTAAATAACCTCATAATCCTTATTCTAACCTCCCTTTATTTTTTTAAAATTTCATCTACTGGTGTATTAGGAGATATTCTTCAAAATCCCACAAGTAAGTGAGTCTCTTCCATTCCACTTTCAAATTGCTTAGGGTTTCATTCCATTAGATTGGGGTTTATTCCCTTTTTAATGAAGTAACAATCGACTAGGAAGTAGGTTTTTTAATCTAGGGTTTATCCTTTGGTTTTCTTGGTCAAACTTTTTGTTTTTAGGTTAGTTCTAAGTCCCTCTTTGTGCGGTGGTGGTGCGACTTGATTTTTGCACGTTGATTCAAGAATTTTCATTACATTGGTAGGTGATTCAACTTTTTATGAAATCCATGTGAAATAGCTACTGTGTTTATTATATTTTTATGTATAACCCATTTATTTGGTGCTACAAAAATTGGTTTTAGTGGTGTTTTTAATGCAAGTGAATTTTAAGGGAAAATTTCTTGTGGAATTTGTGGCTTTTTTATATAAATCTTTTATTGGTTGATTAAGGGATGTATTTTAATTATTTAGATGACTTCATTGAATTGTATTAGGTCTAAAAACTATTTTTTAAATGTTATTATTCTTTGTTTGTTTCTGAAAAATTGGTTTTGGGTGACGATTATTAAGAAAATGGGTTTTGAGTACCAATTTGGTGTTGAATTGGGTGTTTTACATCGGTATTATATACGATGATTATTGGTATGGTTTTATAAATCATGTAATGAGATTAAATAAATTTTTAGGTTGTGTTGGATTCTTTTTTGATAAATATTAATACGAATATGGTGTTTAAGTGGGGTTTTCAAAGAGTTTTGGGTGCAAAACAATGAAATATTTAGAGAAGTTTTTTTTATTAAAACTCAACGTGTTTTGTTGTGTTTCTTAAATGCTATAAAATGTGTGTAGATATATTGATGATTGAATGTGTTCCATAGTGGTGTTTTATATGAAAATTTATATATTTATCATTATTAAATTGTTTGAGCACAATGGGGGAAGCCCGGGTACCTAGGTGGGGCAGATGTGAAACAGTACAGCTAGTGGAGTGGAAGGTTTTCGTCCTTATTTAACCTAGAATTTGCATAACAAAAACTCTTAATAAACTATGTGGATCATGATTAGAGACCATTAGGTTTTTTTAGGTTCCCTACTAGTAGCTCGTGCATGAGGACATATTTTTATATGGTTACATTACACCAAGGAATGAGGTACAGGGGGCCCAAGAATTTCTAGTGCCTTCAGGTCTTCCCAATTTTGTTTATCATTGTGTTTGTGGTATTTTTTCCATGTATATGGGTGTTTTTAGTATTAATTTATAGTATCTAACATGTCTATTTTAATGTGTGACTATTCTGAAAACTTTAGCTTGAATTTTTTTTTCAATTGAATGTTTCATTTCTTGTATTTTATTACTGCTATTCTTTACCTATTAAAACTACTAGGTTTTTTACATTATATTGCATGATGTTTGGAATAATTGGGTGTTATCCTATTGGTATTAGGATCACACCCTACTTACACTCCTTGGATCTAAGTATACTTGGTTATGTTTGACTCAGGTAAAGGAAAGGCTATGGGTGATGGCGGTTCTGGGTGTTCGTCCCCATCCTTGGGGCGGATTTGTGGAGACGGCTTGGGGGTGATAACCAATTGTCATGTGGAGTCCATGGGGATATTTTTTTGATGTTTAATTGTGTCTTCAGACCTTTTTTATTTCATTTGAACCAATGTATTCAGTTCTAGATTTTTGTATAAACCTTGTTGGTATGAATTTTTCAGATTCATTTTATCAAATATTTTCGGTGTTTTATGTATTCATATCTGGGTAAATCATTTCCAAAACAAGATAAATGATACCCGGGCCCTTGTTCCAGCCCATGGGGATCAGGAAAGCCCTTCTGGCCTTGTCACGAGCTGGGTTTGGTGTTGTTTTTGGTGGTTACTAGATTCAGTTTGTGACAGCATTGTTGATCAATGTTCCAAAAACAGATGATTAAATTGATGTTTTGAAAGATACATTTTTTATATCATCCTTCCATATTATTCCTAGAAAAAACAAATAAATACAATAGGATAGTTAATAGGTAATTATTTTTACCAACTCTGACTTATAATGATAATAAACTAAACTCGTCCTCGTCGTATGAGTAATGTAAAAAATGCATCATGGTTGAAGATCAGTTAAGTAGTAATTTAAATTAAAAATCTTATACCATATCAACCAAATCTTTCTGATCTTATTATTTAGGAAATTAAATTGGAAAATTTTGATAAGTAATTATTTCAAAATATGAAATAATTAATTGAATATAAAAATCATTATTAATGATAATAATAAGCATTCTAATTAAAAGGATATTATTTTAAAGGGAAAAAATAATTTTAATTTAAACATAAAAAATAACATGATATTTTAATTATTAAATATAAAATAAAGGATCTCTGAAATCATATTTAAAAATTAATTTATGGAGAACAATACGTAATACAATTCTTGTTTCTAGATGAATTAATGTAATAAATCGTTGTTTGGGATTTTAAATAATAATGAAACTTCATCAAAAAATAATTCTATTGGGAAGTTATTTATAAAAATAAATTTTCCACTATTTGCATAATTATTTTCATGTAACAATTGAATTCAATTTAATAAATGAGTAATAAGGTAGACCAAAATGAATTCATCTATATTCTCAAATTTCTATAATAAATTTTTATTATAAACTTGTTTGGGTACTGAAATCCATTTCAAAAAATTATAACAAAACCAAAATTGAATCACCTTAAAAATGTTTATTATTTCACATTATAGGACCCAAATTCCAAGTAAAAATAATCTATTTTTTCTATAATAAAGAGGAATTCCTATTAACCTCCTCGATCTATCAAATTGTAGTTATTTTTAATGGTTTTCATAACCATTTAAGTGATTAATAAAATCATTCCAACTTGAGATTAATTTTCAATGGTAAAAATTAAGTAGATCAATGATATTTCCATATTAGATGATATATGTACATTAAACTCATTCTTAATACATAATCTCCCTTCATTTATTATTTATATTTAGTTATCTCATCCATGCATTATTTCTCAAAAGAGGAGGGAATATATTTTTAAATTTTGTGTTCATTATATATTTTTTCCATTATTGACTAACATTTCACTATATCTATCACTACACATATAATGTAATTTTGGGGAGTTATTGAAATAAAAATATGAATTAAAAATTTATTAATTCTATTTTCAATTTTTTTTTAAATTTACTATATCATTTATTTTTCAGAATTTATTTTCTAATTGTTTTTGAAATTTTATTGTTATCTTATTTTAATTTTCTTTGAAAACATTATTTTTCCGTTTTTGGATATGATCTATCTATCTCAATTTCTCTTAAGATTGATAAAGAGCATTTTGTATATAAAGTATGTTTGTTTTTAAAATTTATTTTTCTAATTCAAATTAAATATTTAGTTTAACTCTTATCATTTTATGTTGATCTTTAATGGTTCATCTCTTTTTATTCACTACAATGGTTTACTTTGATTGGTATTATTTTTTACACTATATAATTTTCATTAGCTGAGTTTCCTTAATGGTATTTGCATTCCATATTATACCGTATATATGCATGGGTAGTTTATTTTATTATAATAATGATTTAATTTTTTTGTCTAATGGAATAATTTCTCTTCAAATTCTTTGAAAATTCTTTATATATTCCATGAATATTATTCTAAAATGAATTTTGAGCTTAATTATTTAGTCACATTATCATGATATATATTTTTTAATATTATAACTACTTTCTATTATCTTATCATATGTCTCTAATCCTCATATATAAAATGATTCATTTTATAATAATAAATATGGATAATTATTTTAAGGGGGATAAGTGTTTGATGGATGTAAAATATGAATGATTATTTGTTTATGTTTATTTTTCATCAAGGATGAGTTATTTGTTTTAAAATATTAATTAAGGAACCATAGTTTATCGTAAATTTGTTATATGCCGTTATTTCTATATTTTCATCTTAATAATCTAGATTGTCATATCACATGTTTTTAATAATCAAAACATGGGAGATTTTTGACTTATTCTGTGATTTTTTATTAATGATAACAACACTTTAATTTTTTCATATCCTATTTCAAGTGAATTTGATTTGTTTTTATATTTTTAATGATATGATGATATTTGGTCTGAATATAGCTTCAAAATAAGTACAAATGGTATTTTCTATGACTTGTGTACTAGTGTGGAATCAGTTTGCTGGTGTAGTGCAACCCAATAGTTGGTAGCATTTGTATGATCCATGAATGTTTTAGAAGTAATATTAGATAATTGAAGGAGTCCATCATCCATCACATGGTAGTTGAAATATTTTATGTTCCATCATGTATCAAATTAGATAGATGGTGCATGAAACCATTTATCCATTGTAATAAATTAGGATACTATGAAAATACATTTTTTAAGAACAAAAACTATATTTTGGAGTAATAATTTCCTTAAATCCAATCATTAGACCAGGAAACACTATAAAGGCTATATAAAGTTTATTTGGGAGGAATATGACATCATACATACATTTTGTGAATCAATTGAAATGATATTTGATGTTCGATAGTTTTATAATCTTTCATGATCTTTGAATTTATTTCCTCCTCATCATTGTCAAAAAAATATTCTCATAGAGAACCTCATATAAAGAGATCAGCGTACTGAATCCAAAATGGAGTGGTATTTATTGATTCCATCCTATACTAGATTAAAATTCTTATTTTATCATATTATCCCTATTAATATCTCTTCCTATTAATCCTATTTTTTTAAAACCCTTTGTTACATTATTCTTGTCCTTCACAATCTCCATTTAATAAATGTTCTAATTTTTGCAAGAGATAGTGAATATCCTTTATTGTAATGGTATTTAGAATTAAAAAAATTATTTATTTATGTTATCTTTGTATTTTTTATTCATTTCTATCTGTTCAAACATAGGATTTGACTATTATTTATTTTTCCATGCCACGAGATTGATATTATTAAAATTCCATAGAAATTAATATTTTTTAGGCTATGAGATTTCATTAAAATGAATGGTATATAGTTTCTATGTTCTTCTTCAAACTAATGCGATTTGAATATTTAATCTTGTGATCATTCTTATTAGTGGGAGATGTAGGGGTACTTTCAAGTACTACTATAAAACATCTTTAACAAAGTTCCCATGTTCATTTACTACACAAAATTTACTTTCTACATAAATTTTACATTATTACCATTGTATGATTTTTTTATAACTAAATTTTTTATATGGATTGAATTCATGAACAATTTTTTCTTTTATATAATCGATTTCATTAAAGTCAATTCACCCAACTTTTTCAATTTTACATCCCCCTATGATCTACTTATGATGTTATAGAGTTCAATAATTTTGAGAAATAACATTCACATAACATATATAAATTAATTTGGATGTGTTTTCACTAATTTTATTGAGGACTAATAACTAAAAATTATTTGAAAAAAAATTTATTCATTATAAAATAGATAAATGTTATAAATAATGTTGTAAACATGGAGATGAACGGAATTTTTCTTGTGACTACAAAAAAAGTCATTTAATGGATCATTTAATATGATTATATATTTGAAAAATGATTAATATTATATTGAGAAAATGAAAATTATGGTTTAATATTAACAATATGATTATATTAATATGCTTCCTAAGATAAATAATTTTGAAAATATTCCATTTTATAATAGTTGTACTTAATAAAAATTATTTTAATACATAATGAAGATATATAATATAAAGGATTGTAATTTTTGGAGTGACATTAAGTTTATTGAAGTAATTAATATCATTAATGATATACAACTATAAGATAAAAATATTACATGTTGAACATATTATGCTAACTAAATGTTATGTTCAATGGGAATGATATCAAAAAATTACATTCATATCCTATGTATTGTATGTTTTTTCCAATGACTCGGAATAACATAAAAATTACCAAATTGTAGGGAATCATGATACAAGATAGATGAATCATGTCCATTGAATCTACTATGGTATTTTTCAATCATTACATTGTCTTAGTGCCTACACGGAAATGATGAGACTATTAGTCAATTTATGTGCCGTAAAGATACATGAAATCAAGACGTGAATATTTTTCACCCATCAAGCTATCCTTATTGGAATAAAATTGACCATTAGTATTTTGAATTTTGAAATGAGATAAGAAATAATTTATGATATATCTATAGATGGGTTGAATCCTTTATTGTAATATTAATCACTCATTCAACATGACCAGTTATGTTCTTAAATTATAACATTAAATCATTGATATGAATGAATAAAAAATAAATTATAATACATCATCTTATATTCAGGGAAAAAGATACCAGGTAATGATATTGATGTTTATTTGGATCTACTTATTGATGGTATTAATTAAATGTGTTCTTCTATTATTAGGGTGTATTCGTCTTATAAAATTAATATTTCAAATTGAGAGCTATGTTGTATAAGGTAATATATGAATATAATATTTTATGAATTTATCAAGATATAACATTAAAATAACTCATGATATTTCTATTTTGAATAAAGTATCCACTTAGTTTAATATAAATATTATTCAATGATTTTGTTTCTATGATATAAACAATTTCTACCCCGATGAACAAAATAATAATATTTGATGATTTCACTAAATGAAAATTCAGTTGGATGTACAAGACCATATCCAATAATAGATGATTAGCTATTTGAAAATCTAAAGGATATCATCACCCCCTTTTGAATACTTTATTAAAAATGAAAATGAAAACTAGTTTGAATGATAATTCATATTGTTGAATTACCTTCGTAGAATTATTTGTACATTAGAGATTTTCTTGATTCCATGCATATAGAAAAAAATTAGTGGGATCGTTTCTTTGGATTGTTACTAAATGTACCTGAACTAACAAAGGATGGACATAAGGATAGGTTTTACATGATTAACATAATGATATGGGAAGAGTTTAAAATTTTCAATGGTGAAAGGTAGGCATTTCTTCCCCCATATTCAAACACACTTTCCAGGATAGATCGATATTGTTTTTTAAACTTTCTGAATGATCTAATGCTTCAATAGTGGGATTCATGAAACATCAAGAATACCATTTTAATTACTTACTTAATTTTAATGGCCTTTAAATCCCATAAAAATAATATTTATATTCCATATATATTATTTGTATAATTTCATTTCATTTATCTTAAAAAAATTCCATACATTAATCAGAAATTATTTCTATTTTAACGGTATATGACGTACAATTATAGATGTCATAGAATTTAAAACTATGTAAAACTATACTATTATCATATTATATGAAATTGATGTTTTCTTCCAACTGTAATTCATGGATATAATAGTCCACTTAATATTTTACTTAGATTGAGAGGTCCATCTAGGTGGTAGACATTATAGATACATATACCATATTAAGTTGAATATGAATTTTTAAAATTAATTTACAAAAGAGAAGTCAATAAAGAGGTTGTATTTAAGATAGAAATATTTATAAGAATAAAATTTAATTATGTGCAAACTAGCTAGTCGGTGTAATGACCATTGATTTTCCAAAACCACATCATAACGGAAAGCATGTGTGAGATGGGATTTTTAGAATTGAATTTTTTTAAATAAAAATTATAGGGTGGTATCAGGGTCACATTTAGGATTTATATAATATTTTAGATGATTTTTGATATGTTTAAACCCATAGAGTAATTATTAGTTAGTTGAATCTATCATGTTGTGAAATTGGGATATCAAATTCACATAATTAATAGTTTATAATAAAACATCAAGAACATATTTTCAAAGATAAACTCTGAATTTTAATTCAATTTTATAATGACTTAGATAGAAAGGTATAAGAGCAATTTTTCATGTATTATCTTATAATGGTTATGAAATTAATTTTTATATGTTTTATAATAAGTTTCATTATTAATTCATTACCATGAAAAATAGTTTAGTTAATACTATAGAATAAGTAACTCATGTATCCAATACCAAGGAAAGAAATCTAATTTACAAGAATATGTATAATGTTTCATCATCAAACTAATACATATGTTTTATTATACAATATTTCATGATCCAATTCTTTTAACGAATGTGGGTTTATAACAGAAGAGAATTTAAAATCAATGAATTCGGATTCATGAATGTGGATTTCAATTACGAAGGGTATAACGATGAATCATTCAATAGGGAATCACATGTAGTGAAAGTAATCTTTGTCACGGATCCTGGAAATAGAATGTGTTCAATTGACTTATTATCGAACAAAACAGTTTCAGTGTTTGATGTCAAATTCTTTTAATGATGCCCCTTTCATTGGGATTTCATAATCATTTCATGGTGATCCCAATATACATTGGTTATTATATTTTAATAGTGACCAAATTGATGGGATTTTGATAATATATAGAGGGTTCATATCCATTTATTAATTAATGAGAAAAGAAAGTTCAATAATTAGGTTATATTAATTAAATATACATCGTGTTAGTCACATTAATTATGGTTAAAGACACGATTTTCATCATGCTAATGCTTATAATTTAGAATAATAACACAATTCTGTACATGTTGATGTTATCAATCCTAACGAACAAATTATTGAAAATTGTATAACTAAGTAAATGGGTTAATGTGAACAAAATATGTCTAATAAAACTATTATCATCATATCATGAGAGTCTTATGAAAAATTATTGAGTAGATAAATAGAGGAACACGATTGAAGGTTGTATAGAATACACATGGTTGTCCTGTTATCCTTAAGATGTCCATTATTATTTGCTGCATTTTGTTTGCTGCACCAATACATACATTTACTGATAAATATATATGACACATTGTTGTTCCCAAGACAAAGGCACTTGTTTGGGAAGATATTAGAGTTACATTATGATATAAACTCTCTATTTTAATAAAAAATAAAATAAATAAATTATCATTCACTCGGTATAAACCCTTTAAGGTAAATTTATAGTAGATGAACATCAAAGGAAATATTTATTCATGGTCATTTAAAACGATCATTGGTCATTTTAGATAAGTATGATGAAGAATCCTGTCACGGTATGTTTAATGTAATATAAACCCTCATACACCACAAATATATTCATACACATTATTCCATGAAGCTGTTAATTCATTTATCTGTTGTTTTGATGATTAATCATTTAATGGACATTTTGATTAGTAATATTTTTTATGTAAATATAAATATTAGTGTCTATAATTACGAAGTTATTTATTTATTAAATAATAATCAATTGATGAAAATAAGCAGTTTGAATCAATACAAATGTACCACTTTCAATATTTAAGGATTGGGTATTCTTCACTTGATGTTTTGTATTTTAAATCAATTATAATACTTTTATTTTTTATGTAACAAATAGATAATTATGTTCCTTTAATTATTTATAGACTTATGAATAAAAGTTTGATGCCACTTCCATCACATGTTATTCGACATAGATGGAGGCTCGTGTAAATTATCATAGGATTCTTGAAGATAAAATTAGAAATAATTGAATAGGAATTATGTTGGGTAATGATGGAATTAAAATTTATTATACATTAAATCAGTATTATGTTACAATGACTATTTATTTTTTAATATTGTATCTATTTTAAACAAAATATTCAAATTTATGTTGAAGATGAATGACATCATTTATCAGCCTTTAAAAAGGAAAAACAATATGTTTGTTTCATTAATGCGGGTTTTCAGATATCACTGCAATATTATTTGGTGAAAAGAAATGAATAAAGTGATAAAGATAAAAATTAGATAATATGCAGGCATGAAAAAATTCATTATATGATAAAATTAACCAGTATTTTGAGTGGTTAGAAAAGGTTATGTGAAGGAAACAATGAGACAAAAAACACAATAATAACCACTACATGAATATCCAACCATAGAGGTAACTATAATGTGATATAATAGGAGGACCAGGTAATCAAATTTGGAATACTATTATATGAATATACATGTGAATTATAAAAACAATATGTATATATGTCATATCATTTTATAAAGAAATAATTTTGAAAATACTCATAACGTTCATAAACTAATATTATATAGGGTGAAATTGATTCAGATTTATCTCTATAATCCCCAAACCATGTCATTATAATGAGGGGGACAATGTAAAATTTCCATGGAGATATCCTACATAACAAAAAAATATAAAATATAATTCGATAGAGGGGACTCAGGTAGATTATGATCAGATCGCCTAGATTCTAGTTCCCCTTGAAAATCTATATTATTGCAAGTTGAAATTTCTATTAGAACATTAATAGAATGTCCATTTTTTTTGAAAAAAATACATGTTGACAATGATGTATCAACTTTAATTTTTTTTGTTTTATAAAAAAACCTATAAAAATAAATGAAGAAAATCCCCAAATCGAGGAATGTTATTGTAGGTAGAGGTAGGGATGTGTAATTTGAAGGATGAATATAAATACTCTTAAGGATCAAATAATAAATCCAAAGGACCATTATAGAGTATCTATACACCATTACATTAACTACTAAATTTACTAATATTAGATGTTCATGTAGACAAAATGTTAAATTATGGAAATACACCACCATTTATATTGGATAGTGTATGTACAGAGAGTCCATTATAGCTTATCTTTGACTTAATAATGTAGATGATTTCCTTAAGAATTTATGAATGTGAGTATTAATTTTAAAATTACAAATGTGGTGCATTTTCATAATATGTTTTTCCAATTGATTAAATTCTAGGTTAATTATAGATAAATATTATTCTTCTTTAGAGGTGTATATATCTTCAATATTTTATTGGAAATCCATATGAATAAAGATTTAGAATCCTTAGTCGTATCATAAATTCTAAACAACAAAGGTCATTAAAAGAAGATGAATATTTAAAAATAATGGACCAACTGGCCACAATGCTATAAAAGATACTTACATATGAAAAACACTTTTTAATACACATTATAGAATAGTTAAAATATATAATATATTTATATGAAATATATTTTCATTGAATTACTTTTTATTAATTATTATGGATCATTTAGTTCTTATTTTAATAAATTTAAAATAAATAAATATCTATTTTTTGGATTCAATGCATGGATTACCAACATATAATTCTTACATGATTATTTTTAGGAATATGTAATACACAACATTTAATATTTTTCAAATAAATATCACACTATATGATTTATATAATGTTTTATAGAAAAATATTTAGGATAGTGTAGGGTTTATATATTTTTAAAATCATTGTACGCTGATGGTCCATGAGAAAAATATGCATATCTGATTCAAAAAATTCATAATTATTTGGGTATATAAAATTAAATTTACCTATAAAGAAATATATCAAATAAAGTAATTTTTTATCTATAATTATATAGTTTATAATACAACATAATGGCATTTATTTTGGTTATTATGTTTTCAATTTATGAAAAATATCATATTACATAAAAACATGCATCCTTAAATTGGGTTTTCCAATGATAATTACAATTTCATTAAAACATTTATTAATATTTTGATTATTAATATTTTTATAATACTAGTAGGACTATAGATATTCCACATATTAATGAGATTAAATAGATTTTTTTATAAATGAGGGGACATAATACATGGTGTTTGAAGTTATAGAAACACAATTAGGTGGTGAAGATAGATTAATTAAATATTTAGTTTTTTGATCATTTTATTTATTTGTATAGAAATATTTCTAATCACTATTATCAAATGTTTTTCTAGTATATTTTTTTATCCTTCATTAAGAGGGATCTTTTTTGATAATTTATTCTTCTCCAACAATTTCAGGGTTTATGTAGGGCACAAAATTCAAAGGTAAAAATCAATTCTCATCAAATTATTCAAAAATGATGATGTACTCAAGTACTATTTTTTATATTAATAGATCTATGAAATCTTTATTTGAAATTTATATGTTTAGTAGTGTGTTTTTTCATAATACAAATGATCAAAGTGCATGATTTCAGTTTACCAATGAAATTATAGTTAAAAACATGAATGAAACTGTACAAACTAATGAAACATGAATACATTATCTTGATAATTTTGGAAAATGACCCACAAACAATTTTTGGTTTTTCAGAATTTACAATAGATCAATCTTTTATATCAGGTACCTGATGTGTCTAAAATGTATATTATTAATTTAAAAGTATTAATTCAGTTTAAAACATATGTCACTCATTAAAAAATGAGGAAACATGACCTAAATATCTTGAAAATTTATGACATCATAAATATGTATTTTTTGTGATGTGTAATAATTAACCTCACATCAATAAATTAAATTTTTTGGGTGATACGATGGTATGTTCATGATTTAATAGAAATGTGAAATTTTATATAAACATAAATTTCACTCACTAAAAACAACGTAGACACAATCTAACTATCTGGGTTCATTAAAAAAATGATCTATATGTAATTATCACTTTTATGAATCAATAAAATTTCAATAATATAATTATTTTTTGAGGTGTCATTAAAAGTGTTGTTTCTCTGTTTAAACATTACATTTTATTTAAAAACACATATAATTCACTTCAAACTAAGAAAAAATAATCATATTTGTATATACATTATGAATGGTGTCCAAAATTAATTTGTGACTCTTAGAAATCAATTTCACTTTAATTTGACAAAAGATGTGCATCATTTGTCTTTAAGTGTCTGTTTTATGTTTAAAAGAACATTATAGTTCAGAATAGATGTAACTTGCTGAAAACATAGAATAAAAACTCATATTTACTTTATAATTTAGAAAATTTATCCATAATGAATTTAAAAAAAATAAAAAATAATTTTCATATAAATATGACAAATAGTGCTTTTAGTATGATTATAAGTTCATGTTTTTATTTTTAAGTAATATTTTTACTACAAATCAAAAATATCATACACAAATAGAAGAAATCATGCTCAGATTATATTGACTCTTTATGAATATTTGTCATTTTTTATTTTTAGGAATAATACTCATGTTAATATGATACATGGTGTGTTTTATAGGTATAAATGTTTGGTTTTTAGTTTAAAAGTTACATTTTAGTTAAAAATTTATGGAATAAACTGAAATCCATGAAAATGAACCGGGTTTGTCTTCATAATTAATGAAAAGGATATAGAAGTGATTTATGATGTATATGAATTAGCAATATGTAATTATTACACACATAATAATCATTAAGACTGATTTTTAATTTAAAATCTATATTTTAGTACAAACACAATTCATATAACCCCTTGATGTTTAAAAAAATGAAATCTCTGTTTGATATCATATTCATCACAGAACTATTTTCTTAAATGACAAATAAAATATATGATATTTGTAACATTTCCATTAAATTAATGGGTATAAATTATATTAAATACATTATGAAATATATAAATATATACACCCTACTAAATATAATTTTTTATAAGATTTTAGAAAATAATCATTATCTTTTACAAAAAAAAATTTACTATTAAAATATATGTTTTCATCAAAAAACAAGTTTATTGATTTTCAAGAAAAAAAATTATTTTATATATTATTAACTTTAAGAAATATTATTTAAAAAATGAAAATAATTTTTTTAAATATTAATATTAAATTATATTTCACTAATTTTTTGGGATTTTATTGAAAAGTATTGAGTTTTCTGTAAATAGTGAAAAAGAAAATATTTTCCAAAAATGTCATTTATGTTCACTAAATTTGGAAATTAACATGTAAAAACATGGTTTCAATATGGTAAAATGTAACATAATAATAACTTATTAATATTTATTCCTCTTAATTTAATTTTAACTGTCTTTATATTGGATTTTAGTATAAGGTTGCCTTTGATTTAAAAGCAACATTTTTTCTATAAACTTTTTTATAGTGTATAAGATTTATACGTTTAAATTTAATTAAAAACACTAATGAGTAATAAATTAATGAAGTTTTTATATTTTATATAAATTAATAGTCTTTTATTTTCAGATAATTGTTGTTATTAATCATATAGTCAATATAATATCATCTTTTTCTCACAAAATACACTTCCTGAAACCCCACATTTTTTTCCTGCCAATGAGAATATTTTAAATTAATTATTTACACTAATGTGAAATAAATTTGTTAAATTGCATTAAATATTGTTAATCCTCATAATTTATATTTTATAATATGTTCAACTAAATATTCATCAATAATGAATAGTGAAATGAGTAAAAATTAAATAACATTGTTAAGGAAAAAAAACGTTTAATGGGGGTTAAACATAAATTGTAACGGTAAAAATGCCAAAAATATGTATAAAATTTATTTTATTCCGTATATATACCTTATCATTTTCAAAATTCATCAATGGTTCATTTTAGATACATTTTCATGTGAAAAATTTTGTTACACATGTTACTTTTCAATATAAATAGTTTTCCACACACTTCACTTATAAAAGGCCACCCAAAACCTATCTTTTTATCCAAATCAAACACTTTAGGATTAGAATATACATATCAAAAATGATTCCCATCATATATACCATAATCCAAGAAAAAGTTATTGGTTACAAATATATCTTGTAATACTTTAGGTATAATCCAAAAGAGGTGGTGTGAGAAGAGGTAAAATTATAAACTACAATTTTTTATTTTTTATTTTTAAATATCCCTAAAATATATATATTTTTTTAAATATGTTCATATGATAAAAATATTAACTAATATTTACATATAATTTATAATAGTCATAAAATGACCTAAATATATCTCCCATTTCATCAAATAGTGTACAAAATCATTATTTGTGTGTTCGACAGACTACGACCTCTAAATCTAATGTGATTTATTTTCCATCATCACATCTCAAAGATTTTATTAATGATTTATTTAAATAATATATATGATACTTGTAATATAATTATAATTATTGAGTTATTATATAAAATATAACTCCATACATACAACTCCATGGAGGATACGATAACATTGTTCATGTGTACAGTTGACGATCGCCTCATAAAGAAATATTATTTTTTCTCAATAAATCATTACATGGAAGGAAATAACGAAAAATTAATTAATATATGTGATATTAATGACATAATAATTACACACATTACATAATTTTCAGAAATATAATAATATATATCATTTTATTTATTACACTGAAAAAATGATTATGTTGTTTGTGTATGTGTGGTCTACCACCTCAATGTGGAAATGTGATTCCTTTTTCCTCACCACATGAATAGAATGACATTTAGAAGTAAATTTTAATAAATAATATGTTACTAATTATATTATTATATATTTGTTAAATATAATATTACATACTTAATTTCCATAATTATCATTTAAATATAGAAATGTTACTCATATGTATGTATAAGGTATCGTCTTCATGATGGTAAAATAGTTTATTTTTTATATTTTTTTAATGATTTGTTTCAAAATTTTATGTTTTGAATACATATGAAAGTTATTTCATTATTATTATGTATATATTTTTAAATAATGACCTCTTTAATTACATTCAACACACTATATCTATTTTTAAATAATAATCCGAACGACCTCAAAACACAGGATATGGACTTAACAGATAATGTAGTATAATATGTCATTAAAAACATAAAATACGTAATTTAAGTGTAAGGTATTAAAACAGAAAAGGATTATTAATAAATATAATAATTAATAAAAGATTGTTTTAAAATAGAAATATGTCACACATGGAATTTTTATACTCGAGGTAAGGGTTTCTCGTGTATCTTTTTCTAATTTGAGATGTATTACTTATTCACCACAAATTTTTCTTATCTAGTGTATATAATTAAGAACAATTAATTATATTTTTATTTTAAATAATATTTTTTTTTATTTTCATTTCAATATGTGTTTATTTCCTTTCACAAGGTGTTAATCCACATATTACAAATTCCATAATGGAATCCATCTCAATTTCCCTTAATTGAGGCATATTATAATATTACACAACAATGTTATATTAAGATAAGTATATGTTATCCATTTTGACATGTTACGTCATGAAACTCCTTATTTTTATTATATTTAATGTTTCTATTCATTTCATTATATCATGTATATCACGAATGAATATATTACTAAATTGGAAAAGTCTATGTTATAATAATTTTTCATTCCTGATTTAATATGTTGAATTTTATTTCAGCAAAAATGATTTTTCAATATTTTATTTAAGAAATTATATTTTAGATTACTCTAGTAAAGAAATATTTTGACATTTATACTATCATTTTATTTCCATATTGATTGATGAGTCAACAAGAATTTTTTTTGCACATGATAGCAATCATACATTTTTTTTCTTTTTAATCATGCTTCATTTCCTTTCATATACATTTTTTCAAAAATGTTTTAAAAAATTTGATTTAATAAAACTAAATTATTTCTTTAATATATTTTACAAGATCATTTACCTTTTTAACGGATATAAATGACTTTTTTATTGTTTTCCAAATGATTCACTTATCACTCCATTTTCCAAAAATTTTAAGGATATTTTTTTTAAAACTTATGGAAGGATCATATTTTCACATCATAATGTTAATTATTTTCCTCACTATTTTTTCTTTGATTCATCGGTTTTTTAAAAAGTAATTAATTTTATCAGTATATTTGTGAGTTTTTAATTTTTGAAATTTATTTCCAAAATTAAAATGTAATTTTACTTGAAAATATTTTCAATGATCTATTAATGGTATTTATATTTATCAATATGACTAACTTTATTATTAATTATGCTCAAATGGGGATATTTTTTAATTCTTCCATTGTCATTATTTCTCTCATTGGATTATAATTGTTTGAATGATATTTTTATCGAACCCATTTATTTTCCACTTGATAATATTGAATCAAAGAGATTATTGTCTAACTCATTTCACTTCAATGGGATATTTATTATTCAAAGATATTTCAAGGTAAACCATTTATTAACCATGGGATAGTCATTTTAATGAATTCTGTTAATGAAAATTATTATTATCCATGGGCTAATCTACATTCAATGTTAATGGGTTAATCATGTTTAAAATATGTTTTTATGGATCCTATTTCATTTTCAGAGGTTAATCTAGTTGAAATGATATTTTTATTGAACCGATTTATTTTTTTATGGTTCAATTATATTTCAAAGAGTTCGTTATGGAACCTATATTATTTTAATAGGTAAATTTGGTTTCAAATAGATTTATATTGAACCCATTTAATTTATATAGGTTAATAAGGTTTCAAAGAGACTTATATATATACTATTTAATTTCAATGATTAAATCGTGTTTCATATATATTTTTATAGAAGCCTTTACATTTCCATGGGTTAATCATGATTCAAGGATATTTTTGTGGAACCAATTTATTTTTTACTAGTTAATAATGTTTTTAAGGGTTTATTATATAAACTATTTTTTCATGGATTAATCATGTTTTAAATATATTTTCATAAACATGATTTATTTTCTACGGTTTAACAATGTTATTAATGGAATTATGATTGTTTATATCAAATTTAAGAGGAAATTAAAACTCTATAGACGTTATTCATAGTTCATGTACATTATTATATATTTGATGTGTCCATATTGAAATGATTTAGATTAATATATCTTATATTATGGGTTCATCAATATCTCACATGGTGAGCCTGATATATATTATATAATGGGTGTGCACGGATAACATTAGGCGATCTTCATATAACTGATACAACGGGTGTGCCTAGATATGTCTCTAATGAATTAGGTAATGATTATGTTCTTTATAGAATTATATTGGTAGTTGGTATTATGGTTATTACAATTTTAACAGTTTTATAAGAGTTATATGATGATGACGTCTTGAAATACAAACATGATTTAACAAGGTTTTGTATGGGTTTATAATATTTTATTTAATCTTGATTGATATCACATGGATAATGAATATTGATTATTAAGACCCTTTAAAATGTTAAATACATATTCCATATTTCATGAATGATGAAATATGTATTGATGGGTATGATTTATTTTGTGATTTTCTCATGAACTCTAATTAGGTCTCCATACCATTATTCACTTATTATGATCAATGATGACATTTAGTTGTTAATGTTTATGTATACCCTTACTATTCATTTTATCTCACCAATCTAATGATTCCTTTTCCCTAGGATATAAATATGTTTGAATAAAATGCGAATTAAAGGGATTTATAAGGATGATTATGATGACTTAATGTGAGTTAACAAAATATGGTTTATGTTGAAGTATTGATCATCTAAAAATATATGTATTATTATTGTAAGTGGTTTTCCTAATAATATAAAACTATTAAACTAAATGGTTCTTGGGTATGTATGGGCTAAATATTTTTGTTTTTATATCCTTTCTTATAGAAGTATAAAATTCAGTCACCATTATTTGTATTAAATCTAGAAATGTAATGCTTATTATTTTTTCACCAGATTAGAGAGTACTAGTTCTTGGCTATTAATATTGTTATGGAAGGAAAGATTAAATTAAATTAGATATTATTATGTTTAAATGAAGTTTATAATAATATTTAGGGATACCATAATATGATTATAACATTAAGAATGACTATAATTTCAATGCATTAGACACCCAATTGAGGTTTTAAACAATGAGATATTAAAGTGATTACTGACATTTAAGGAGACGTTTTATTTGGATGAATTATATAAAAAAAATTTTAAATGGGAAGTATGAATTTATATTTTTTGGAAATAATATTTAAGGAATTTATAACCTCTAAGGATTATATGATTTTTGATATTGAGGTAATAATAGGAACAACATTTTATTCATATAAATAACCGTGGGATTGAAAAATGGATTGTTGCCTTAGGGGTTAATGTTACAGAAAAAATATGCCTATATTTTCAGAATTGTAAGATAAAAGGTATGATATATCATTTTAATTTAAGACACTCTTTAATAATAGGGTTATTTAATAATGATTTAGTTTGAACAATGGGTTTTATAGTTGACTATTTGAGAATAATGTATTATTTCATTATATGACAGTTTACTCATTTTATTAAGAAACATTTCACGTACTAATGATTTTTTATTAAATAATTTATAATTATTTGTGGAATAGATTTATTATACCATTAATGGTTATTTTTTCCTTTAGAAATTAATTTTATCTCTTGAGGAATCAAAAAAATATATTCAAGAATAGTCATTGTTTACAGAAAAAGATGAGATTATGGAGGAAATTGATCACATGAAGAAATTATGAAATCGTTAATATTTAAAAGCATACAAATACATGAGTCCCATCACCAAAATCATTCTTCGCCTGATAGAATCAAAGAGAACTAAATATTCCTGTCCACCCTAAAACAAGATAAACATATGAGAAATTTTTATATTAGTAAAACCCAATATATCCACCTTCTATGGGCCACCAACTAGTGTGTAATCTTTATATTGTAGTAATCATTCCTAAAACATTCACTTAGAATACATCGTTGTCGTGTCTCCTGAAAAAGGGGTTTATCCAAATAATTTCAAATGATAATCCAATTACATAAAAATAATATAATAATTCCAACAACATAAATCACCCATGTCAACCCAATTATAAATCACTTAATGTAGAGAAAATAGATCTCAAGGAGTACATGCTTAGTATCTAAAATTATAATAATAGATCTCAAGGATTCCATAGAAGGAAATCCCATCTATTAAACATTAAAAAGTCATGGGAACCACCCTATTGAGGTTTCCATAATAAAAACCATCAAAAAAATTCGAAAAGTATCAAATGGGACATTAAGAATTATCCACAAAACCATAACATTAATAGAACCTAGTACATTTCATCAGAAAGGAAAAAAATGATTTTCTATTTTATAAAAATTTTGAAAAAAATACCTTTAATGTTTCTAAAATTAAAATGTAAATTTTTTTTATCAAAATTCCTAATGGGAAAAAAATTTACAACACATGCCAAACCAAATTTTAAAACCAATACATATTCCTCTTAAATAGAACAACCCTTAGAAACCATTCTAAAAACCCCAAATAATCATTTCAATAACCTACAATTCATTCAAATTTCAAACCCATTCTTTAATCATCACAATATATATGACAAAGAAAACATGACATATTTTCAAACACTTAGTATAGACATTTTTTATAATGATATTTCATTTTACACAAAACAATGTGTAAACTGTTACGTTGCACACAATATTATTTATCCAAGTATCAAAACCCAAAATTTGGCATATAAATAAATAGTAAATATAATATAATCAACTATTCTAATATAAAAAGGAAAGTTCTTGTGATACCTACCTGAATTGCTTATTGATCTAAAAAACGGACACCTGAAACCATGCCATAAGTGTACAAGAAGTTAAGAAGGTCCAAGAAGAAACCTAAATAAAAAAACCCATAACATAGATAAATTAGAATCCAAAATTTTGGTTGTCATGAATATAATAGAAGAGGAACTTATGTGAAACTGTATGATTGAGAATGATAGAGATGAGATGAGAAAAAATACCTTGACGTTCAATCCTATACCCTTATAGAAACACAATATCTACACCAAAAGAGGAGGGTGGAGTCTTAGAGAAAAATAGTAGGGGCCCCTTAAGTTTGTAAGAACCAATGGGGTATAAGGAGGAACATTTGGATTTTATACTTAGAGGATAAAATTTGATTTTAATATTTTATTAGATATCAGAAAGACAAATGGTTTTCCTATATAGTTAACCAAACAGTGTGCCAACAATAAGGTAGCTACTGTATAAGGGGGGAAAAGCACACATCTAACACATATATTTTCACCTAAGGTAAAAAACAGTTTTACAGGTTCTATTAAAAACCACAAATATGGCACAATTACCTAGGATCGTCTGAATTACTTACTAAACCATGCACCAATCGTGCACATACTACTACCATGCCAAAACACTAATTTTTCTCTAATAACTCTCAAACAAAAAAAGGATACAAAATGCGGTAAAAATTATTCCAAGAAAAACATTAACACTTAATCATATTCCCAATAGAATATCGAGAGTTAAGATTCCCAATTTAACTAGAATGAAAGATGAAATGAAAAAACTCGGTGTGAATATTCTCTCTAGAATTAATGATTTATACCCCCATAAATCTACAATATTTTCTAACTTATCGATAAATGAATAATAATTAAAAAACCTTAAGATCCAACCTCTCATTCGATGAAAATATAAACAACACAAAAACATATATTTATTCACTTACTCAATATGGAAAAACAAATAGAAACCACTTTGAGAGAATCAATGGGATATGAAATTTAAAACCTTAACAATCATACATCTAATATAACCGTTGGTCTAAAGTTTACCAAAACCAAAAGGGAAAACTCATAAATGAAATTATTTCTATATAAAGAATCCTCAACTAGACTAACACCAAAACAAAAACAGATCACCAATAAGGATATTCCTGAATGGACTCCCCACCGCATGAAACAATATAGCATTGATTTCCCATAGGAGAGTTCCAAATGAGACTCAAGGTGTATAGTCCCCCATTAAAACCCAAATAGATTTATCAAAACAAAATTAATCCACATAATTACCAAAAACCCTCCACTATTAGGGGATGGGAGGGGAGTGTCCCATTGATATGATCAACAAAACCATAACCAACATAAAACATATGAAAAATCAACCTAGGATTTTTATAGACCCAATAGACACCTGATTCACTTGGGTAGTCCAATATATGATAACTAATCATATTATTACATCCGAGATGGTAATTTCACAGACATTACATGATGGGTATTTCCACCATACCCTTTCAAATAAGAGTAAATTTGATGCTACAGAGAAACCTTACTGAACACCTAAGAAATACTTCACTGTAATAGTGGAGGCCCATACTTACCCAAACTTCCCTCACCCCCAATATTATTCACTATACACTGACTTTTCATTTATGTCATTGGATGGAATCCTGATTTTTGAAGCATCCACAACCTCATTGTCATTATATACTAATCCCAAATCCAAACTCATTATTATAGATCCCCAAGGGGTCATATGACACCACAAGATGAAATAGAAAATCATAAAACCCTACAAATCCAAATTTCTCAAACAACACACTTTTACACAAACTTTGACTTAAAGTTAAACAAAACCATTATATCTTATAAATAAAGAGGTGTAGGATGAACAAAGAACATGATAATACACATGACACTCTATTGATAACAAACACTAAATAATATAGGAATGTCATGACTGGATGTCATTTTAATTTGAGCCCAAATAGCTCAATACTCTAAAAAATAGGTTGGGGTATTATTTGATGAAGTGTATTTAACTTTTTATGCTCAGGAAAAAAATAACATAGGATGATCATCTAGATATTTTTATAAAAGTAAACCACCCATATCAGGACCAATAACATTTATCAAATCTCTATCGGGGTGAACACTGGGAAACAAGGAATCTATGATCTTTATAAAAATTTCTCATAAACTATAAATAACATAAAATCAACACTGAGTCTCATATGGTTGAAAATATCCAAAAGAAAATTTTATAAATACTCTAAACATCAATTAATAACCAAAATAACAAAATGAATATAAATTCAAAACACCTCATAATTAACACTAGCCCAATCACTAGAATGAAACCACCCAAGTATTGGTGTTTTAAAACATCACTACTTTCGTCAGAAGAAAAATTTCAATGAAAAAATATTATTTGGTTGCTCACTAAGAAATGTCATTACATAGAGCCACAAAAATTTTCATTCCATGCCACCTTGGGAATCTATCAACCCATGAAAATCTAGGACCCTTCCAATAACATTCCAAATATTTTCATGCATGTGAGAACCCATAGAATCATCAATGTTAAAAATGAACATTCACATTTCACAATTCATAATAATTTTTAAAATCCCACCAACAATCAAGTCAAAAAAAATCACAATATAACAATCCATATCTTCATTTCATTAAAATAAATTTCATGGATTATTTTTCAAATTCCATTTCTAATACATTTTATAGGTAACATTTTTTTAGAGAATCAATGTTCCATATTTCATCACAATCACTTAAATGAAAACTCAAACCCTTTTATTTTAGTAAAATTATCTAACAAAAAATCAACTTTAAAATAATAATTTTCCACAAATGAATGTTTTTTATTATAAATATAAAATGTCATTAATTTATTGACATTTTCCTCTAAGTGGTCATTATATAAAAACTAATTTTTACAATGTCTTTCATAAGGTCTATAATGAAAATAACTTTTCCCACATTAAAAAAAACAATTACCACATAAAAATCTATATTTCTTAATTCCAATACAATAGTTCTCAAGGAAATTTCATAAACTTGAAAAACTCGATGAACCAAATGAATCAAACAAAACTAGAATTCCCATTGAAACTCATGGATTGTGATGAGAAAGCGTTCATGATGGAATTCATGTGCCTATCTCTCAAGTTCATATAATCCTACTCCCTCTACATTAAAACACCCAAGAAACAACAGTCTTTATAAAATTTGAGGTCCTTTAATGATCTAACCTAATTTGATACCATTTTAGTCATGAACGATATAGGGTTGACCCTATACAAGTTACCCGATCCGATCTGTGGCATGGCCCAAAGGGTGTTCATGATTTCAATGGGGTAGATGATATTGTTGGGAATCAACAGAGATACAGGAGAGAAATATTTCACCAACGATAAATAAATAAATGAATATATTGAAGATGATAAACACCACTCAATATATTAATAAAACATAACTAAACATCATTTATACATGAATATGGAATGTTCAAAAAAATACACAATAAAACCCAAAGTAAAACCTGACAACCCAACATCTTTATTTTACCCGGAGGGTAACTATCCCATAGTAGGAACAGAAATTTCCAACAACAATCAAAACCAAGATGATTCTTTTTACACAAGCGAAAAACAAGAGGAAACTATATGTGTGAGTGATGAAACTATGTTGGAAATATAGAATAAATGTATTCCTAATATAAATAAACTAATATAAAATAATGTATAAACATATGTTATAAAAACTATATAGAATTTAATATTTTTCTAAATGTTTTTACTTGAAAAAATAATATGGTCTATATCCCTTTTTAATACTCAAAAAACACTTTATTAGCTGGGAGTAATCATATAAATTTTATGTGAAAATGGTGAAATTTCAATGAAATGGGAGAAAATGGTTGTAATACATTTCCTAAACAGTTTTCAAAAAAAAAGATGTGAACAATACATCAATTTTATTGAGGGATCAAATTTCTCAAGAAGAATGTGCAATAGATATACAACAAGGGAAATTGAAATTAACACGTAAGAGTAATCATGTGTCTCAATCATTACTGTAAGCAGCAACAAACAAATGGACATGGGTGAACCTCAGAGATCAGAAATAATACAGAACATACAAATATATGAGACCCATCCGTAACCCATTTCCTCGCCCAATGAAATCAATGCACCCATAACTATCCCATCGACCCAAAATATAGAAAGACTGAATGTAAAATCCCATAGAAATGAGACACAATATATCCACATTTAGTGGGAAAACAGAAAGTTCGTAAACTAGAAAGTGAAAAAATCATTCTTCAATATATCTCTAACTATGCTAGGTTTTCATGTCTAATAAAAAATAGGTTGATAAAACTAATTCAAACCACTATCCAATCACAAACACTAAATATAATAATTAAAACAATAGGAATAAACCAGGTCATCCTAAGGATGGATATAATTCCATAGTGAAAACAGATATCAAGGATTATATGTCGAGGATTTTCAATTATCATATTGGATCACAAAGATTTCACAGTGTGAACTCCCCATCCATTAAACATTAAAAATCTATGAAAATCACCAACTAGGGGTATTCATAATAACAACATTCACCATTTATATTAAAGATATAGTTGAGAGTTTAACATTATCCACAAAACCACCAATTTAAAATAACAACAATCCCTTCAATGTAACAACACATCATTTAAAAAACCCCATTTTTTAAAAAAATTCCAAAGGGGACACTAGTCAACAACACATTCCAAATAACATTTTAAAACCACCACAGAATAGTTTTGAATCCAAAACAACATGGGAAGAAATTCATGGAAACCAAAATCAAAATTTCAAATACAATAAATTTATTTAAATTGTCAAACCATTATTTAATCATAAAAAACAAGTGAATACTAACATGACATTTTCTCAAACACTTGGAGTACAACTTTTTAATTAAAATATTACATTTTTTTACAAAAAAGGTATAACCAATTACATTGCACATAAAATAATTTATGTATGTATCACACCACAATATTTGACTTGTATGGGAGGAGATACAAATCATGAAATCACCTTTTATTAAATTAAAATATCATGTGCACTTGAAAACTACCTCAATCTCGAGGTGAAACAACCAAAACAAACTTAAAACCACAATAAAAGGGTTAGAGAAGTCAAGAGGATCCAAGAGAAACCCTAATATAACAAAACCCAAACATTAATCAAGGGGAAACCAAACCCTAGGTTGTATTGACAATAGGATGAGAGGTACTTAAGAGAATATGGAAGAGAGAGGAAAAGGGAGAAGGAAGGATGGAAAATACCTTGATGAAATTGACTGGAACATTGAAGAAACCTTAGATCTTCACCATAGGGTGAAGGTGGAGGCTTGTAGAATGAGCACAATGAATCCTTTGGGATATAAGAACCAGAAGTGGGGAGGAGAAGTCATTTTTGGTCCAAAAACTCATTATTGAAAAGTGAGAATGTTATGATTTTTTTTATCTAGGAAACACACATGGTTTGGCCACATGGTTTATGAAACTGTGTTCCAACCGTGTAGTAGCTACATTCTATAAGTAGAATGAGCACAAGAGCATGTCGTACTGTTTCACCTAACACCTGAAAATAGTGTAGTAGATTATGTACAAAAACCTATAACTACAAAATTATTACCTAGTATTTTCCAAATGTTTTTCCAAATTAAGCACTGACTATGAACATGCTACTATCAGAAAAAACATCCTAATTTTTCCCAATAACTCCCAATCAAACCGATGATCAAAAAATGGGTAAAAAATGTTAAAAAAACATAAAAACATAATAACCATGACACTAAGATATTGAGAAAAACAACTAATCTTCCGAAATGAATAAAAACAAAATATGGAACAGAAAAAAATGGTATGTGAAAACACATTTCGTTCCCCTAGCTTAGTCATTTTTCAATGATATTTTAATTGATCCCCTTTATTTTCCTTAGGTTAATTTTAGTTCGAATAGATTTTTGTAAAACCTATTATTTTTCAATAGGATAATCAGGTTTCATTGATATTGTTAAGAAAACTATTTCATTTCCAAATGTTAATCATGTTCCAAATATTTTATTATAGAACCCATTTTTCCCTAGGATAATAATATTTTATGGAGATTATTATAGAACGTTTTTGTTTTCCAAGATATAATCTCATTTCAAATATATATTCCTGGAACACATTCATTTTTTATATGTTAATCATGTTACAAAAGAATAATTAATTATTATGAGTTTTGTGATGAAATGAATGATCCATGTTCAAAAATTATGGTTCATAGACAATAATATACAATGAGTTTTACGAAATAGAATTGGGTGATCCTGATATAGAATATTCAATGTGTGAGCCCAAATAGAATTTGATTATCCTAATATATCATATATGATGGTGGAAACCAAATAGTGTAGGGTGAGCGTGAAATATCATTTACAATGGGTAGGATCAGGTGAAATATTAATTTATTATATAATAATTATGTCTTCTAGATAATTATATTGGATATAAGCCTTATATTTATTCTATTTTCAAGGGTTCTATAAGGGTTCTATGATGATAATATTCCATGATACCAATATGTTTTATCTATTATTTCTATGGGATCATAATGTTTACTTTGTACCAAATTGATATCACATTGCTCGTGATTAATAATATTTATGTTCCTCTCCATATTTAATATATTTCTCCATATTTCATGATTACTGATTCTATTAGTTATGTGTATGAGTTTATTTATGATTATCTCATGCACCATGATTATATAAACATATCATTATTCACTTATTATGCTCACTACTAAAATTAATTTTTTAATGCTTATGATTACCCATACTAATAATTTTAGATTAATATTTTTAAGTTTCCTCTAAACTAGGTTATCAATAATGATGTTGAATAAATAATTTCATGAAGTTTTTAATATATATTATGATTATGACATAATGTGAAACAATAAAAGATGGTTTAATTGGGAAAAATTATCATTTACAAATAAAAGGCACATATTTTGTAAGGGGAATTCCTATTTCTATAAAACTCTAAATTTAAATGGACCTTAAGTGTGTAAGTGATACAATTTATAATCATTATATATTTTTTGTATGGTGAGAATTTGGTTTTCTTCATTAGTATCAAATAAAAAAATATAATGGTTATGATTTTAGAAAAAGAAATGGGTGGTTTGGTTCAAGTATGTTATGCATCACATACTCAGAATTGATAAAATGGACTCAGAATGAATTTTTGGATTTGTAAAAGGATTTATAAGTTATTTATGGCTTGTTTGAATCATTAAAATATCAATCGGACACAAAATGTGTCTATTATGACTCAATGTTAATATTCTCAGTTTAATGGTCACATTTTAGTTCAATAGATGCACAAAATAATAAAATTCGATAAAATCATATTATATTATCTTGATACAATAGGTAAAAATAACTAATAAAATTGTGATGTGTAGGAATTGGAAGAATCTCAATCAGATACTCATAATGACTATTATGATTCAAATTTCATGTTTTCTATTTAAAAATGGAATTTTAGTTAATAAAACATGTACCAAATTGAAAAAAATTTAATTTTGATTATATTTATAATTTTTAAAAATATTCAATATTTTTTTATTAATTTTAATCAATTAGTCACTTGTCAATCTTATACATGGATTGACACATATGACTCAAAGTGTGTGTTTTCAATTTAAAATGATATTTTAGATATATAATTTTCCCAACACTAAAATAAAATATATACTAAGACTATATTCATATTTTATTTTAAAATATATATATCTTTTATGTTTGGTATCAATTAGCCACATGTAAATCCAAAACACAATGTTACTGGAATGTCTCAAGTAGTTTTGTTTATATTTAAAATTGAAATTTAATAAAAAATATAGTTTCACTAAATGAAAACTAAGAAGAAAAACTCTGGTTTTTTAGATACATTATTACAATGATTCAAAAGTCATTGGTAGATAATATAAAAAAATCTAATTAAATCAAATACATAGTGCATTCAGTATCACTAAAAGATTTTTCTTATTTATAATGGTCAATTTAGTTCAAATGTCACACAAATTGTTTAAAACCATAAAAAAATATTTACCTTATACTTTAGTAAAATGATACATAATTGATTTTGAGGAGTAAAAATAAATAGCAAGACATTCTATCACACATTATTATGGGTATGGGTGAAAGTGTGTGCATTCATCTTAAATGTCAAATTTTAGTTCAAAAAATGAATCAATCACTGAAAACATATAGAACTCAATCATATTATCTTAATATATTTTAAAAATTATCGGGAAATAATTTATAAAAAATATTAATCAACCACACATCCATATTACACATACTGTGTGACCTATATGAATCAAATGGCCTTTTTTGTTTAACAATCACATTTTAGTTCAAAATAGACATCGCTTACTAAAAACTATGAAAAAATTGTTTGACTGTCATTTTACATTAGTAAAATCATAATGAAAATCATTTTACAAATGTATTAATAGATTTAATGTAAATAAATCACACATTGTGCCCTTTTTGACTCATAGTGAATATTTTTAGTTTGATAGTGACAATTTAGTTCAAAAACATGCTTCACTCACTGTTAAATATGAAAATGTAATAGTATTCTTTTTATACATTATTAAAATAGTCCATAAGTAATTTTTAAATTAATTTTTTTAAAACCACATTTATATGTTAGAAAATGTGTGAAATGTGACTCGATGTGCATGTTTTTAGTTTAAAAGTCATATTTTGTTCAAAAACATCTCTCACATGTTAAAAAATCAAATATACCACATAGATTGTCTTGATACCTTAATAAAATGATCTATATGTCAATTGTCTTCTATTTAATATTGAATCTCACTTCACCATAACACACAATGTTTATGGAATGACAAAAAGTTTGTTCTTTTCATTTACATTTGACATTTTAATATTAATGTTACGTCACAAAGTCAAAATTGAGAAAATGTGGTCCTATTATATTAATACATTATGATAATCATCCATAAGAAATTTTTTTGTGAATGAATCCACATGAAATAAATGTAAAACATAGTCTTCTCAGTATATCTTAAAGTGATTATATTGATTTTAAGTGAATAATTTTAGTTGAAACCCACTATCACTACAAAAATATAAATCTAATATGTATTATCCTAATAAATTATAAAAAATATCCATAAATAAATTTTCATGTAGATGTATCATTGTCACATCACTATGACACATTGTTATCCCGATAAATCATTATGTGTGTATTTTTTATTTAAAGGTTATATTTGTTTGTAAAAAGAAGATATCAAATTCTAATAAAAAGAAACCATTATTCGATTATGTTGAAAATATATGAAAAAAATCCATAAATCATTTTTGTTGGGTATGATTCGACCAGAAATCAATCTGAAACATAGTGTTTTTGGTTTGAATCAATGTAAATATTTTTAATTTAAAAGTATCATTTTAGGTTGAAATATCCTTCACTCATAAGAAAACAAGAAAATTTTGATATTATTCAGATACATTAGACAAATCATTCATGGATAATTTTTTATATGTATGAATCAGCTGGACATTAATCTGAAACACGGTTTTGTAGGTACAATAGTGAGTGATTTTTAATTTAAAAGTTTTATTTAAATTCAAAACACACATAACATTTTAAAAATCATGAATACACACTTTAATTATATTAATACTTTAGAAAAATGATCCTTAAAAAATTTATGATGTGTATGAATAACGTTTATATCCATATTACATATGGTATCCCTAGAATTACTCAAAGTGCATGTTATCAATTTAAATGTGATATTGTAGTTAATAAATTTATGTTACTCACTAAAAACTAAGATAACATAACACACGGTGTTGATTTTATGACTAAAAGTGGAATTATATTATCCAAAATTGATATTTTAGTTAATGACATATAGAATGTACTATAAACTAGAAAAATGTATTTGTATTTTCTTCAGACAATATTATAACGATTCTTATGTAATTTTTATGTGTATGAATCAACTGTAGGTTATTTAGACACATGGTGTACCAGGTGTGATTTGAATTGTGGCTTTCAATTTAAAATGACATTCATTTATTTCACTATATCAAATTTATGTTTTAAATATTTTAATATATTACTAATAACATATGATTTTCTTCTATTTAGGTACACTCGTTTGTTCATGTTTGGGTTACTTTTAGGAAATTGGTAGCATGATTAGACACTTGGATAAGGTTATAATAGAAATAAATCAATGATTTTGAATTTATTGTTTTGTGTTGTAAATTTAATATATACCAATTTAATTGTACATACAAATGTTGAAATTTTTTCAATCATTGTATAATGTTTTTCTATATTATAATGGCTATTTAATTGAAATTTATAAAATTAACTTTTCATTGTCATGTGCTATAAATTGCAGAAAAACACTACTAAAACTGATTTTAGGTGCACCCATTCTTAAAATACCTGAGTTATTCCCCTTCCCATTGACATCAATTGACACACTATACACATCATTCTATATAATTCCTCATACAAAAACAATAATTTTATCTGAAATTTTCATTGAACACCATAAACAAATACTTCATGTTTCATTATTTAATGTACCCATCATCATCATATTCACCTCTTCATTGTCTTTCAATAACAATTTAATGAGGGGAGGCCTAATTTGACCATATTATATTATCATATAATGTCATAGAAGGTGTAATCTATCTAGGGAATCAATATTAGTGTATTTTCATTATCTAAAGTGATCCCTGATCAGAAAAAAGAAGTGTTCATTCATAGATCACTATTTGAAACCTAGACTTTAGGAGCCAGCTAATGTAATTCGATGACCGGGAATATGTCCCAATATTATTGTATACCGTATTGTGGGATATTCCCTTAGTGGATCCATGAATGTGGGGACCCTCTTCATAGAATAGGATATATTATGAAAAAGTGTTGGTGTCCATCATGGATGCCTAGGATAAAAGAGATAGTGGTGAATTTTTTTGGATTTCACTAAGAATAGAAGAAGATCCACTGATGCATATGGTTGGGATAAAAATTAATAAGATATACCTTTTAAAACAAGAATTTGTCATAAAAACCTTGTTTTATAACTAATTGATTACAAGAACCAAAATAATGGAATGTAGAAAATGAGAAATAACAATTGATATAATGTCACTCAGATCACAATGATCATACATTTAATTTTTATAACCCCACCTTAGGTTATAAATTTTAATCATAAGGTATAAAATTAAAGAAAAAATGAATCGAATTTGAATGATATAACTATAGAATCTATCCAATAAATCTTACCATGTTGAACTAGGTGACAGGTAAAACCCACCATGTAGACACAAAATTATAACTCTTATATGAAAACACACACACATCCCCATAAAAAATACAATGTCAAGCATACATAAAACATCACTTATAAAGTCATCTTTTAACATTGAATCACAGTTATGATGAAATGTTTTAAAAATATGATGATTCCTTCTAGTGCACAATCATCATAGACGTAGGATTTTGACGTTTTCAACCAAGTCTTCACTAGAACATGTATTCAGAAGTAGGTATCATCATATACAAGATGAGGGATTGTTTATGTGGTCATGACTACTCTATTTTATTATTCTTATATGATTATATTCCTTAATATCTCATGAACATCAACTCAAAACACTATTATTAAATAAATTATTAAATGTGGAGTGACATATATACACTAAAAAAACTATACTAATAAGTGGAGAGAAATAATGTTAACTTAGGTGGTGCAAGATAAATTAGTAGGGCGAAACCCACATGGATATCCTGAATCATAGAGTTAGTCCCAAAAAACGAAGATGAATAATTATGTATGACACGTCAAATAATTAAGATTGATGTGACTAATGGGACACATATCAAAGCGTCTCTATAAAAAACACACCCCAATGCTAGCCTGGAAAATTAGATCAGTGTGATCCAATGCCCAGATTAAAATATATTGAAAAAATATGGAAAATAAGTATTCTAGGAAAAATAAATTCAAGGTAACATGATATTGTCAAAATAGATAAATAGTCTCCATGTGTGAGGGAAATTATATGAATATGATAATGAAAATGAAATGTGGTCAATGGATGATAACATGAAAAATTAATTAAAATTCGTCACATGTATTAATATGGTACAAAAAACCTTCACATAGAAAACAGATAAAATATATATGTGGGTCTCATAATCGAAATTATATAATTGTAACCATATACATCAACATTAAATTATTTATGAATTTATAAAATGATACATCATTACTCAAACTATCTATTGGATTGTATCCACATAGAATATTTGTGATATAAACTACTACAAAATAAATAACATCTCTTACAAACTGAATTTTAATGATAATGTTAATTTATCTACACATGTATACATATATTATAGACATATATAGAGCATAATTAAAACTATAGTAGTCTACAATTATATCAGAAGATAATGAAAAATCAAAATCAGACATCATAACTACATATGTTCCATGATTACTTATATCAATTCAATATTCTATGAATCTATGTTGGAGAGGGAAAACATGGATTTCTTGATTTTTCCCAGATAATAGTTTTCTATATTCTCTAAATAAGAAACCATTCAGTGAATTATGACTATCTATATTTCCAGTTTTATAAAACTCAATATAGCTATCCATATTATCCTTAAAACTATAGTTTTCTCTATATTTATTAAAAAATTTAGTAAAAATATATAATTAAATTTGGAGATAATTAAAAAATGTTTATGAGGATTATCAAGATTCACAATAAAACTATTAAATATACATAAGGAAAATTCAATGACTCATTGAGATAAAACTATTTCATACAGAAAAGTTACAGTAAAACTAGTGTATATGGTCTTATTAATAATGAAAACATCAACATATTTTATGGGGGATTATTCAAGGTAAAATATAAAATGATTTCTTGAAGGAACACTAATAGGATAAATTTTCTTGAAAACGTACCTTTTCAAAAAAAATCTTAATACATGAATAATATGATAGGTATATGGTTCAAACCATTGTAAATATAATTAAGTCCATTCACAAAATTTGAATATAATTTTAAAAATTATTCATATAAATGTAATAATATTATAATGTTTTGATTGAATTTATAATCCTATTATTTTTTAGATCAATATCATGCGATCAATATACAGTGACTGGTAAACAACTTATTGTTTATATTTTTTAATGTAGTAACATGAATGAAATTTACATCTGAAAATATTATTCTAAATAATTAAAGAATAAGACATTTTATACAATTATCTAAATGTCTATTTAATCTCATAAAATTACATATTTCAAAGAAATATGTAATTATGTTTATTTATATTTTATAATTTTTTGGTGGTAATCATTTAAATTATTTTATAAATATAACTATGTAAGAAAGTATCTTTTACAAAAAAGAATTTCAAAATAAAAAAATTCTAGTAAAAAGTTATAATAATACCTATAGATAAATGCTTAGTAACAGACGTTAATATATCAGTATAATAAAAAAATTCACAGTGATGGGAAGATTAGATAATAATTACGATTTTTATTTTATTTAATTTCTATAACATTATTCCCCATTTTATTTAATATCCACTTACAATGATATTATTTCCATTACATTGTTTGGATACACCAATGTATGATATATTCTATTGAAGGAAATTAATCTCATCTTGAGTAATATATCTCTGAATATTTTATAATTTTCACATAACATATTTTATATATGTTTGAGTTTCCATAATAACCTGGTATAGAGAACCATTAAATGAATAAGAATATTCATCGAATTTATTTAATCGACATAGAGGCCTTATTATTATTCTCTAATAATATTGGGTGAGTTTATAATCTCAAATATTATCTTTATCATAAGTATTAATTTCATATTCTAAATTAGTATCATATTTAACTTGAGTCTGAGGAAGAGAAGGGTTGGATTCATCACTGGTTTGGGGTAGGTCTTTATATTCTAAAGAAAAATTGATAACTATGGGTTCATAACATTAATCAGAAAACCAACTATAATTATATAAATATATAATAAAATCATTTATCCTTATATAGACCATAATAACTAGAAAAAATCATGGAAAATGTTGTACATTTTATTATTTAGTTTATCTATACACAAAAAAACCCTTAACACCATCTAGATATAAAAAACTTATACACTTCACATACCAATGGGAAATTATTTCATTCTCGTATGATTATAATCTATGGATAAAAATAAAATATGGTGTGATAAAATAAAGGGGATAACACTTTCAATGTCCCCTTTAGTGTTTTCAATGAATTAGAAAGTGATAAGAAATAGTTGATTATGTAAATAAAAATAGAGGAGGGCACCTCTTAGAAATACCTAGGGATATTATAATGGGAAATCATTCATAAAATCTTTTTTAAGATAATCATATTCATTACATCTACTAATTCATTATTTTATAGGTTCTCCAAAACCTTCTCAAACATCTTAATAAAATATTATTTATTTATATCAATCAATTATTTGTATAGGTACTCTAAATCATTACATTTTCTAAAATAATTTATATTTTTAAAAGATTCAGTTTATACACAATATTTTCATTTCATAAAAGTATAAATTTTATCTAACCTGTTTTTTATACAAAAATATAGAATTTCATAGAGTATTCTTAAACTAATGAACTGATGTAGAAACCTCCTTCATTGGGGGCACCCCTAGAAGGGCCCCAAAGCTAAAAATGGACACACTAAAGGGGTTCTCTTAACTTATACACTAGCCAACTAAAGATAACCTATATAAAAATATCATATAAACAACATTCAAAAAAGGGGCAATTTTTAGGAGTGACATAACTCAATAACCCATGTTTTTTAGTTTCATTAAGTCATCTGGCCCTTACATGACCTAATATTCTTTTTGATATAGTGAAATTATATATACCCAAATCATTAATGGAATTTAGAATTATTCAAATGAACCATACCATTTAATTCATAGATAATATTATGATGGTTTTCGATAATAGTGAGAGATAATTAGTTAATTATCTTACATGATAAGTCTATCCTACGGATGTATACTTTGTGATCATGGACTACAAGATAAATGTTATTTCATTTCAATTTTGGTACACATAAGAACTTAGTTTATTTTTAGAGTCTTATCATGATGCTCTATATAAACTGAGGGAGTCCCCATACTATAAAAACACTTTTTATTCCATAAGAACACCTCACCAAATTAAATTTCCCTTGTCTCAATGAACCACTCCCTCAAATGAAACTTGTTAAATTATAATATTTAATCAAGGATCCATTTCTTATAGATAGAAATATTAGAGGCATCTAAAACAAAATAAATATCATGACTTGTTAAAAATTTAAGGTATCATTAATACCATAGTCTTTATAGTCACATTTCGTAAGAGGATAGTTAATTGTAATGTGACCATGTTTTTTTTGAATTAGATTAATTTGAATACATGATTATAATATTTTGGTAAATGTTTCTTAAATTTATTTATTCCCCCCTCTAACCCCTATACTAACTTTTACCTCTGATGTTAAGACCCTCATCATCAACCTTAAAACAATCCTTATTATGATTTTATTAATAGAAATAACAAATCTTCTCCCTTGAAACTAAGAGTGTTTATTCCATACATCATAGAACAATTATAATAAATTTAGGAATCACCTATCACTATTAGAAATATTATGTATGGATCCTAAACATATATTTTTATATATTTTTTGGAAAGGTATTACAATATCATATTAAATTCATTAATATGATACTTGAATCTAGTTCTATAGAACATAATGAATCTATATAAACTTGTTTTGTTGAATAATATATCAGCAATAGACTAAATCATAAAATTGGATTCTAATTATGACCATATATGAATTACAATTTACACGCATGTAACCTATCTGAGAACCTAGTCTTCTAATGGTAATATCACAGAACTATGTATTTCTTAAGAAAAAATCCAATAACATCAATATGGGTGATGTCAGTATTTCCATCTAAGGAAATGGTATTCAATTTCCCTTTCGGGCGAGTAAGAGAATCAATTAATTCTATATTATATAAAAGTGTAGTCATTGTAAACCACTATAGGGTAAAATCATTTTGACAATCGAAATTTTTAATAAAAAACATTTTAAAACAATTAATAAGTACACAGTTGGATGTGAATCCAAATTTTGTGTATAATATTATTCAGTTTGTCTCCAATTATAGTTTATAATCGCTTGATACAATATTTTGGGTTACAAATACATCTGTTCAATTATATTTATTTATTAAAAATGAGAATTAGAATTAAAAACATGATATTTAACTAATCAATTACATGAACAGAACGAATGAAAACATAAAAAAATAAAACCAATAAGAAGCATGTTTCGTACTATAGTGATCATATGTGCATGGTTCAAATACCATTAGAGTTTATGTGTTTTATAACTATATGAAAATAGGTAACCATATATAGACTCAAATTCAAATATGATAACTGAAGAAGTTATCCAATGAGGATGGGATTTTTTAATTAGTAGTGGTTATGAATCCCTTCATATAGATTCATTACCATAAACTCCATAATGGACACACACACACATACACAAACACCGATAAAAATTTATCAAACAAGATTTAAAGTATACGAGAATACATTATAAAACCAAATATCAATACAAAAAAATGGTTTTGATGAAACATTGTCTTATATTTATACTTTTATCTAGTATGTAGTCAATGTAGACATATTATTAAATAGTCATCTATGAAGTCTCTATAAGAATAAGGCTCCATTTTGAACATGTCGTTATATATAGGATTAATGGTAGCATGCATGGATGGGAAAAATTGATTTCCCTATTATTATAAGAGTTCTTTCCATTAATCAACAGAACTATCATCAAAAAAATTCATTAGAACCCATATAAAAAACTATTTAATGTTATTAAGATACTTAAAACCCCAAAACATTTAAGGGATTACAATACTAGGTTGTCTGACATTTTTGGTAAAATTAGTGGTATAAAATGCATGTCCATTATCTAATTCAAGGAGGTATTTATCCAAACCAAAGACGCATATTTGTGGAGGACATGTGGACTCACAAGATTAGATGACAGGGAAAACATGGATTTATTACACACCAAACAAAAAAAACATGAGCCATAGAATGTACCTGTGTTTTTGTTGTTTCATATCCATCATGACGTTTTGGACTGTGTCCCTAACCAGAACTAGGATAAAGACGTTAAGTCCAAAATAAATGCTCTGATGAGAACTGTTAGAGGAGATGAAATACTTAATTAATCTATATTAGATATTTTAATTTTCCTTTTTATCAATTTTATCCATCCAATCTGATATGGGGATTTTATTTATTGGCCTTATGTATTCTTCAATTTAGTAGCCTTATATTTTCATGAGGTCCCCTGAACATTTCGTAGCTCTAGTATTCCCCCATGTAATAGGTTTTATAACCTTATATAGCAACAATAATGTACTAATTACCATTACATGATATGTGCAATGGTGACACTACCCTTATGTGAGTGGTTCTAAACATACAAGAGTCTTGGTGTACCATTACACTGTTAGCAGTTCCCCCATTATGTAGTAGTGTGGAACCCATACCAAGTGGATAACTACCCATATGAATTAGTTTTATACCCTTATATAATTTGGTCTTCCCATACAAAACTTATAATAACACAATTTTGTAACTTATCCAATACATGTTTTTCTTCACAAATTTATGAGGCTGTTAGGGTGTTTCATTATTATCCCTCTAATTCTTGGGATCCATTGATTCATTGAAAAAAATGAGACCCATTTATGGTATTTTAATATTTATAAATTTACAGATATCAATTATTTTATTAGGTTTTTTGATTTTTTAGTTCTATTAGGGCGATAAATTCATCTATTTGAGGTAGACGAAAGATTAATTGATCATACTCTAACAAAAGAACAATTATTTTGATGTTTTAGAAAAAAGAATCCTAAAATTGTATTCCATTACATATTGTGCTTCTATTTGTCATCTATTATTTACTACTCATCATATTAACGATAAATATGACTCATCATATTTTCAATTGCGACTAGTTTTTAATGTCATTCATCTGTCAGTAGTGTTCATCTTCATTATTTTTCAATTTTAATTATTTTAGGTTTATTTGATAGATATATTTCATTCTTTATATCACTAATATATGTTCTATTTGAGAATTAATAATGATATGTAGTGTAGTAGTGTTCCTTCCAAATAGTATGACCAACTAGTACTAAACCACTTAAAACATCCTATGTTATTTAATGGTTTCTCACTTGTTCATTGATTTGGGATGCCCACTATCATTGATTATTTACAACTAAATTCATGTTTCATTACTTTTATGATACCCTAATTCATATGTGTGATCCTTAGATTATTATGGACTACCTTTTTTGGTTTCCATCATCAGTTTTTATCATATGGTCACACATAGTCATATAGATACTAGTAAGTATGAAATTAAAAAAAAATTAATGATACTAATGAATTTAATTTTTTTAAATTAAATATGTGAACCATATTGGTCTATTATGAGAGAAAAAATTAAATTATACAGTTTAAGGAAACATTATATAACTCAATATAATAATTGATAGATAGTGATGACCTTTTCAGATATGCCTCTAAATATTGTGATGAATGTACATATCTCTTTAACCATTTATTTTATTTATAAAGTCTCATAGTATGTTTCATAAGAATATTCCAAAGTCTTTATTTATATATATACTGTAAAATATTGGGTGAAAAAATATTTAATAGACCATATATATATGAATAAAATAATTATATATCTTCATGATGCATACTAGATCTGCCATTCAAACGCACATTGATGAATATAAAAAATTCAGTTTAAATATATCCATATAAATATTAGTGTAAAAAATAAGGAAAAATACATATTACATTAAATATTATTAAGTAGTTTTTATGAGCATCCAGTTTATTCTATGTTGTATAAAAAAATTACATGAACTTAGAGGAAGTTCAATATTATTTTATATCTAATGGTTTTCAGGGGAAGGTTAATATTAAACCTTCATATGAGGGATTAAATGTGAGGTAGTTTTAAAATGATTCTAGGGTTTAAGAAAGGTAAAAATAATAAGTGTGTAAATAATCATAGTCAATTGAGGGATCCACACACTAAATACTTGTTGTAAGATGTTAGATTCTATCATTATAGTAACACTAATAATGTTACACCCTAATTACACAATTTAAAATCTAGTAAACTATCTAAATATTCTGGTGACGATTCAATCTTTAATAACCAAGGATATGAAATTGTTGAGGTGTTTTTGGTGTCACGATATACTCTTCATCTTAAATTGGATTTGGACACAAGTTATATCTTCCTTATATTCCTAGTTAGGATTTCATTTTAATTTCTTCACCAAGGGGGAAGATGTAGATGAAATTTTTTAATACAATGTTAGATTTCATTTCAAGGTTTTATGTTATGTTATTCTACAACATCATACCATTATCTATTTACATTGTTCAAAATCAGACGGTTTCCTGCTTTATAAAGGAATCTGATCTCATTTAGTGTCTTGGTTTAAATAGGTTACACAATTAAATTGTATAATTGATATCTAATAATATTTTAACAATCTGTCATAGTTATGATAATAGCCTTGATGAATGGGTTGTGTTATCTATATTTTAGAACACATATAAAATAGTTGGGAACAAACTATGTCACATATTTTGAAAACACCATGATTTGAAAAATGTGATTGAAAAATGTGAGGGCTAAAGGGATTTATGAATAGATCAAGAAATGCATTATTTTTCATTTTAGACTAGTAACATAACCATTTTTTTAATATTTATTGGGTATGTCTAAATAAGGAATTTCTTAAATCTAATATTAATGTTTGTAACCCAATTGAGTATGTTTTCTATTATTTGTGGGGAATTGAATGAAATACAAACTAATGTGGAGGTTTCTACTATATAAACATAATAGAAATTTTTTCATGTGAATTTTGTGTTTATAATTTTCAAAATAAATTTGATGTATTATAGATGTTTAAAACATGGATATTTGTTGTAGAAAATTAATCAATGATGAAACTAAAGGAATTGTGGAAACAAATGGTCTCAAATATCTATCTAATGAATTTAATATGTTTTTTTATGATAAGGTAATTTTCAGTCCTAGAATTTTCATTCATACACATTAGTATATTGTTCTATCTGAGCATATCAACCATACCTTTCATGAGTGGGTTCAATGGATGACTACATGATTGGGCTTTTCTGTGTCATTTTTGGAAGAGGTTTTCACCACAATAGTCATCATAATAAATTGGTATACCTCAAATAACCATTAATTTTGGGATCCTTTATAATTATAGGGAAACCAACCTCATCCTACGTACATATTAGTGTTATTTGGAGTCACGTCTTTTGATAATGTAATAACTGATGAGATTGATCATAAAATGATAAAATTCATTTTCCTAGGGTATCATAAGGGTTTATTGGATATAAATTTTATACAGATAAACCTATATTTCAATACGATGTTATTATCATTTATATGGTTCTTCAAGATTCCTTTTCTCGTAATTTGTAGCCTCACACTCATGGTGGTGGTGATCCTTCTCAGAAAAGGAATCTTTATTTCGATCATACTAATATTAGTGAGTAACCTATTGAGACTTTTATATTGACCTCTCAACATAACATTTCATCCATTGATAAAGAATATATGTATACTTTGGATAATTATTTTTATTACTGATCTCTTAGTGAATGTATAGGTTATCATCTCACAAGGGATAAGCATAATAGATCATTATAAATCCCTCTAGGAAAATCTAGGCAGATATGGTTGCCTTTTCCTTGAATGTGGAAAAAGATCTCAGTGGATTGGATCACCATTCCAAAAAATAATTTTATAAATGGAATCAATTATAATCATTAGATTTCATCCATGGAACTTGAGATATAATCTCTAATGAATAATCATACATGTTCTATATTTAATAAATGATATACTTCTAAGAAGATTGGTTGTAAATAAATCATTAAAACAAAATAAGATAAAACGACAAAGAATAATGTTATGTTAAAATACAATATTTTATTTAAATTCATCCTTTAAATAAAGTTAGTAAAATTATTATTAATATTTTTATAATTTATTTAATAATTCTTTTATAAAAATTCTTCTTTGATTTTGGTTCCCATATAGATTTTTTTATAGAACAATGATATGTTAAATCTAATTTATTTAATAATGATTTACATGTATAATTATACATGAATCCTCCTATTTTTATTTGAGTATTAACTCAAATATAATAATTTATGTTCACTTAATATGACATTATATGGATAAAAGAATATTCAATACAATTTTACATCCTGTTCAACACATTTATGTTGAATTTTTTTAGAATGAGCTAGTTTAAGGAATGTATATTTTTAATATATATTAAAAAACCTGATTTATTTCTTAATATATGTGGATGACATGTTACTCAGGTGTAGTTGTATAAATTAATAAAGCATGTTAATATTAAATTTGTTTTTGTTTTTAAAATGAATGATCTATGTATTTATATGAAATTTTTGATAACAAAAGCTAATTTGGATCAGAGACATATGATTTGTTATCTATCTCAACATTATTATATCCTAAATGTACATATGAGGTATTTTTTTATTCATTAAAATATGATAGTGTATCTCTCTAATTATATTTAATTTTTTGATTATCTCATTCACATTACATAACCTCTGATGTTATGTATAATAAAATAATCCCCTATGGAAATGTATTGGGATGTGTTATGTATGCTATTATTTTTACAATTGAAGATGTTGAATTTTCTATATGTACATAGAGAATGTTTTAGGAAAATTTAGTTAAGATAAAATTGCATGCTATTAAATGGATATTATGATACACTTTTTATACTTCATCTCCTTCAATTTTCTATGTTGTTATTTTAATTCAATTGAATTCGAGATTGTTTAGGTATTATTAAACTATGTAGGAAACAATGATACTAGGAAATGCCTAAATGGATTTGTATTCACATAATATTGGGTACATATTTCATGAATGTGAAATATTAAATCAGTGGCGGCCCTCTAAACTACTGAGATCGTGTGCATAGCACTAATTGAATATAAAAAAAATACATATGGTTAGTGATTTTATTCTCTGAGAACAATACAAGTGATTATTTTGTTACTATACACTGTGATTAAAAATATACCATTTATCTTTCCAAAAATTTACTATTCCAAGATAGTTATAAGAACATAGATATTATGAATTATTTTATTATATAATTAATGGAAATTTTATGTTTGTGTTACCCTGAGAGACATAAATATAAAAATCTAGACAATAGTTAAATTAGAGTTGTATATTTATCAATGTTTAATTATTTATAACAAATCACTAACATGGTTATACAGGAATGACACTTAGCTGAAAGAACACAATACATTTGTTTATGTTTATTTTGAGAATTATGGAATTTTTATTATTTAACATTATATTTTTTAAAATGGAACTAATCACCTTTTTAGTTTATTATTGAAGATAATTATGTTTTTTATTCATCTTAATTATCAAAAATATAATCCCCAAACATTTTCTATTTTTCTCTTGTTTTACAAAAAATATGTAATATTATTTTGGTATATTTTTACCCTTATGTTATTTTTCAATAACTCATACGCTTGATTTGAATGCAGAACTATACTCTTACTTAAATATTGATTCTATATCATATTGTCTGAAGAGGGCCCTTAACATTTACATAGACATGGTTTTACCCAATTATAGGATATTTTTTAGTAGCCTTTACCTTATGTGAGGTCACTAGGTCTTTACGAAAATAATGAGTTACCTTTACATGGGAAGTGCACTGGTGGCTCTATCCTTACGCGATCTAGTTTATACATACATAATATGGTCTACACATATACAAGTGGGTATTCCCTAATACAGTTAATAGAGTACCATTATGAGATTGAAAGTGCATCATTACATAGTGGAATAATACCCATACAGCTCAGGTGTATACCCATAGATAATCTATTAGATCGCTTTCATATCTTATCCTCACATGGTGTATTATTTTTTCATTTAAATGTTTTTGTTTCAATCAATTATGGGGTTATTAGTGTTTTTTAATTCACATTCCATGGATTATTGGTTTATGGTGATCAATTATAATAACCATGATCTCTTAGGGGTGTTTTGGTATAACATATTCATATTTTAGGATATTGATTCATTTGAAGGTTTTATAGAGATTATAGTGATTCCAGTAGTGATAGATATTACACCATTAGAGTATTGTTGGAGCATGAAGAATACTACCTTTTCTAGAAGAATAATTTCTTAATTGATGAACAAAAGACCCACCTAGTTATGTGTTTTGGTGGATATTGTGATCTAATAGACAGTAATTTCATTAGTCATATTTATTATAACATCAATTATAACAAAAAATCCACATGGCCATCACTAGATGGTATATCAAATTGAGTTATGTGGGGGTTCCACTACATTTTTTAAAAAATATAAATTTTTTATTTTTTATTCAATTGTTTCTAGATCATTATTTTTTTCATTGGTCGACATTTTATTTGAGAATTGATAATGATATCTATTATAGTTTTGTTCTTGATGTGGATTATGACCAAATTGAACAACAACGAATTAAATCTCTTTGGTTATGTACTTATCTTCTTACATCATCACAAATTATTTTTTATACCCATAATTATTTATTTACCAGTCATCTATCATTTCATTACGAGTTGAATACCTTCATGTCATGTCTGATCCCCATATTTTCGGGGATTAATGTTTTTGGATACCCTCATAAAATTCAATTGATTTTAATTAATCTTACCTAGAAAATGTAATTTAATTTTAATGGTGGTGGGGTATGTTAGATGGAAAATTACATAGTGGGGTCAATCGGAAAAATTGATTTATAAATCTATTATACAAATAAATATAAGGATACATTATTATTGTAATTTTATTCTAATTATTTATAATTAAAATTTATTTTAATAAATATAATATTATTTTTGTATGATATTTTTACAATTTCAATCATCAGATCACGTGTGGAATTTCGTCTATGCATTGGATCAATACCGAGAAAATTTTATTCAGAAAATTATTTATGTGGTGTGTACTTAAAGGCTCATCCAAAAAATAAAGGGTGGTGAATAAATGATCAAAATAGAGGTTTTAATGAAAAATTATTATTAGAATATATATATAAATATATAACAATTGAAAAAAAATTATATTTATATAATTATAAATATATTCAATTTTTAGCATTTTCTATAAATATAATATTTTTTGGGAAAATAATTATAATATAATGTAATTAAGGGTAAATTAATTTTCAAAACTTGTAATTAATTTATCTAAATAATAATGTTTATGAATTTGATATATAATTGTTAAATGTATATAACAAATGGGTTATATATATATAATGACATATTATTCTCTATTACTAACCATCTCCCCACACAATCCATAATGGAAACTCAAACAAAAAAGTTGATCTCAAATATCTTCAAAAATATAACTCCCATCATAACATAATAACTCAGGATCTTTAGAAGACCACATGAAATATAATATCCCAAGGGAAGTCTTGGTAAAGTCCAAGTGGAATAAAGAAGCTAGTTATATCAAAAACACTAATCTTTTTATTTGATATAATTAAAATATTCAATGTCATTCCACCTCAGATTAAACCTAATCAATAAGAACAAATATAAGGCCCCAGCCTTAAACCTTACTTAATATTGAATTAAATGAATAATTCACATTTAGGATCTTTTCAGGTTTAGTGTTTTAGAGAATTAGGACATGACTATTACATCTCAAACGTTTACAAAGTAGAATCTTCTACTAATATTCCATAAAATAAAAACTCTTAAAAAGAAACATGTCTAATTCCATGTTTTAGGTAGCATGACTTTCCATTGATCCCATCCTTCACCCTATTCCATGTTAAGTCATGTGAAAAACATTTAAAATACTTGGGATGAGCATAAAAAGCTCAGTAAGGGATACACAAAGAATGAAAATTGTTAGTTTTTCAAGACAACAAGTAAACCATGTATACTTTATCAAAGTAATACCTTTCACCTTTTAGAAGTAGTAAAAAAACACTTCAATGAATAAAAGATCATTACTTACCCTTTTGTGACCAAAAGATTACAATAAAAACCATATAAAGAACACATAACATAAAAAGGTAACATGGGACATAAACATACTCAAATGGAATAACCATACGGTCGACTTCCACACATACTTAATGAAATAGCCATACGGTCGACTTCCACACATACTTAATGGAATAACCATATGGCCAACTTCCATACATACTTAATGGAATAGCCATACGACCATCTTCCATACCCAATGCATTGGAGGTTATAACGTAACCACCCGTCCTGGTATTCACGACACCACCTGTCATAATGTCCAAGTACCGTTATAAAATCATAAGACAATAAAAAAATATAATGGAATGAAAACATTTACACATTTCGATCACAATATATCACTTAAATATATCAACATAATAAATCCTTTATAAATACCATTTTCAATACCAACATAAATAAAAGAGTATATGGTATTTATTTCATTTTAATAAACATTACAGCTTGTTGAGGAATCCAAAGAGAAAATAATACTCACGGTGGCGGAAAAGGTCGTTGTCACCGTGTACGTTAAAAGAAACATTCATTTTTGTCGTTTAGTAAAATTATTCAAATTAAAATATTCCTTTTGAATAAAATTAAAAGTCAAAGGGGTTTATACACCGTATAAAAAAAGTTGTGTGTAAAACCAAATATTCCTCAATGAATGGAGATTGAGACAAAGTCCCTTACAAAGTTGGTATCCTTAGATTAAGGATAAATCAATTACATGATTATGTGTGACAAATAGGAATACACAAAATATAAGTGGATATTAAGTGTAAAACAATCAGAGGTCATTCACATAGAATCATGTAAAAAAAACCAATGACATAGATATTTAACTCAATGAAATGATATTGAGTTATGATTTCCGAAACAAGTCCGTCTAAATGACATAAGAATTTATCAATGAGATGATTATGTGTAGAAATAGTATACCCGCACTAAGGTTTGTGGAAACTACAACATAGAGATTCCACACATAATCATGGCATAATAAAATCAAGAATTAGAGGTTTAACCCGAAGAATTGAAAGTGGGTTAAGAAGTTCCCTTACAAAAATTTGATAGCCTAATGACGTCACTTCAAAACTCATAAATGAGTTGATGAGAGATAAAAAGGGTATCTCATAACTTGGATATAAAATTTACATTAATAAGGATATATAATAACATATCCCAACATAATAGTATGTGAATTAAAAGACATAACAAAAGAAGTCTTTTAAAAAGAGGAGGGTGAAAGGATCCCTTACCGACTTGGGTAACTTTTGAAACGTACACCCCATTAAAGAAGGGTCATACAATGAATACTTAAGTACCCATAAATGAAATTATATTACACAAAGAGTATAATAATGGGAAGTAATTACACCACACAAATGAAATGGTGGCAATTTTAGCATAAATCTCACGTGAATAAAAGTGAGATGAAAAATCCCTTACGAAAACTCGGCAGCCAAATGGGACCACTTAAAACTTCCAAAAATGGATTGATGAGATAAAATAGAGTATCTCATCATATTAAAATAAAATTTACAGCAATAGGAATATAAAAGAACATCCCCCATCATAACAAAGAGGAGCATAAAAGAATTTACCTAAATGAGAGTACTTAAAAGAAAGAGAGAGGTTAGATCTCTTATGAAAATTCGGCAGCCTAACGGCGCCACTCAAAACATCCAAAATGGATTGATGAGAGAAAATAGGTTCTCTCACCATATGAACATAAAAAGTACAGTTGTAGTAATATAAAAGAACATCCCAATCATAATAAAGATTATCTTAAAAGGAATGACATAAAAGAGTGTACTTAAAAAGAAAGAGAGGAGTATGATCCCTTACCTCGTGTCCGACATGACTCGATCGTTCCTTAATCTCCTGAATAATAAAATTTAGTCAATTTATAATTGCTTAAGGACCTTCTTTAAACATTATTATTCAGTTCATATCAAATATTATAATTTTATTATAATTGGTTAATAAAGCGAGTTCATATCAGATGTTTTTGTCGATGTTCAGTACATGAGTAAAAATTTAACTTGTTGGAAAATAATTTTCCTTGTAGTTATAGGTACATCATCTCCATAATAGTATTTATGTTTTAAATATCATATATATCCAGTATATATTCAATTTATACTATTCCATAGCATTTGGAGATAAAAATTTAAAAGCACCGTTCATGGAGATGATAGGCCGTACGCATGCATGAACGCTACTTTTATTTTTTTCCATATTAATGGAATTAAAACGAAATGAGAGATATATATATTATAATTCCAGAATGATACCCATAATTTAGATTTAAAATATTACATATATATCCATTATATATATGTACTTATAATAGTACATAACATTTGGAAATACGAAATGAAATGTACCGTTCATGGAGACGGTAAGCCGTATGTACGCATTAACGTTACTTTCATTTCTTTTTTTTTGTATTAAATGAAATGAATTAATAAATATATAAAGGTATATTATAATTCTAGTAGTAAAGAATATTTAATACAATTAATTACATCCTTTATATGTCCCACATATGGAATTAACGAATCAAATCACTTTGAGGGGGCGGTAGTCCGCACTTCCTAAAATGAAGATATCGTGTTTACCCATAATGGAAACCATAAAGGTATGCCATAAATGAAAAATACAGAAGCTTAAGGAAAACATAAACATATTCTATATCATATATAAATATAGTGACATCTTAATGGCCACCTTTGAAGGTGTTAAAAGAATATTGAACAATCATCGTTTCGTGAGGCAGTAATTCGCCATCCACAGAAACAGTATGTTCTTTAACCATTAGATGATGGTGTGTGTAAGTGTAGCTCTAATACATATCATAACAACATACTAGTATATTGAGGATACTTTTGTTGTTACAAAAGAAAAGAATAAAAAGTGTTTAGGGGGTTGGATAAGCAAAATAAAACAAAATAACACAAGGGAAGACATTACCTTTAAATCGGGTAACTTCCTTTGATTTGAGCTCAAAGGCTTCCTTGGAAAGGATTCTGCCCAATGTGAGGATTCAATGATGAATAGAGGGATGTGGAGAGATTAAATGGGCAGGTGTTGGCCGATCCAATGTCTTCAGAGGTGTGTGTAAGGTGGTAGAGGTGGGGGCCTTTTATAATAGGAGAGGAGGGGCACTCTTGGAGAGTTACAAAATGTTACTTTATTTTCAAAAGATTCTCGGATTTTAGAAGTCTCAAATTGATGTATTTAGAGGATAAGGTTTTAAGGGGTCTAAACATACTCATAAAATAGGTTTTTTACAAATTTAAGATATAGTTTTAACATTATCATTTAATTTTATTTAAATCGTTTATTAATGAGGTAATTGTTGCATTATCATGATGTCATAAATAATTTTTTTTTTAATGTCTAAAAATTATAAAACAAATATCATGATGTAGGAAATATTTTTGTCTTTCTAATTAATATTTATAGTCAAAAATATGACTTGGATATCCTCATTTAAAAATTGTTTTAGTGAAACATCTCATGTTTGTGACATTTTTATTTTAACTTTAAATAATACGTTATTTATGTCATTTTCCAACCTATGTGGGTCTATGGGGTCCCCAAGTTGACCCATGTATTTTATTGGTCTGCCATGACACATACAATGAGGGCATTACATGTGTCTAGGTCATTTCATATTATTAACACATTTTTTTTATCCTTAATTACACTAATTACCTCTAATCGCGATTAATAAACTTAAAAGTTAATATTCACCAAAAAAAATATTTTAATCTCATTGAACCACAATTTACCTCTTAATGACAACCATGTATGTCAAATTTTTGAAATTCAAATAACAGAAGTGGTAAAGTTTAATTTAAACAAAAAATCAGTTTCTTTTACTTCAACTTAGTGGTTTCACAATTCATCAAAAATTGATGTTTTTTAGAAAATTTCCAAAAATTCAACCTAGGCTATATTTGATATTCCGATTTCAAAAATGACATCTATTTTAAAAAATTCAAAACATATAAGTTACATTAATTAATTTAATAATTAATTTCCGTAGTCAGAGCAAGTAGCATGTTTTTATGAAACAATAAGTATCAAAAGAATGACCCTAGTTTAAGTCCAATTTCAAGATGAAATTAATTCCAACGACCACTATTGGATTAAATGGTAGTAATATATTCTAATTTTATTTAAAAAATATATATATAATCTAATCATATAAATAAATTAGATTAAAAAGAGGTTTTGAATTAAAATACAACATTTTCACTATTCATTAAAAATGAACATTATCGAAAAAATACCATAAATTTACACAAAGTAAATTTTGATGTCTCGATTCTAAAGAAGAATTTTATTTTGTCAAATATAACACATAAAATTTTCAAAAAGTGGATTTAAAAGAGGTTCACCGTCAAAAGGCGGTTAATCGTCCTTCTAGAGAATATTAGAATGTTTACGCTTAAAATTGGATTCATTCATATTTTTATTCTTCTAACTTTTATTGTAAAAAGTAAAAATAATTGACTAAAATATATAATCATTTTTTAGTTAGTTCTGTTCATTCCCTCCATTACAATGGCTAGGCATTAACTACCATTTAAGATAATATTATTTTATTATTAGAGTGCAACGTAAGATTTCAAAGGAACTCGTTGTTGTGTATTGGGTAAGCCATCGTGCATAGCGTTCCCTTTAAATTAATATTGACATTTTATTCACAAATAGGGATAAATATAAAAATTTCATATTAATTATTTACCTGGGGTGTTACATTCTTCCCCCTTTTGGTAATTGCGTCCTCGCAATTTCAAAATTGGGCTCGGAAACATCCTTGAAAGTCCGACATCGGAACAAGAGTCGGTAAAACAATCACTTTAAATGAATGGGAGAGAAGTACAAATGTCACCCGAGTTAACCCGTAATAGGATTCCAAGTATGAAAATATGGATATGGAGGAGAAAACAAAGGGTCATTTTCTGATGGAGAGTGATAGTAAACATGTCTACGAGAATGTTAACCATTAGAAAATCGCAAACTTGTGATGGGTTAAACGGTATAAGATTCTCCAGTAGGCAAAGTTAATGGGAAAAATTTTTTCAGTAACTTTTCATTGAGGAATTTATTTTTGAGCTTAACTAAATCATAAGGAAACATACTTACTTGTCATGTTGACATTCAAATTTTACTAGATTTTTTACACGAACTCATATTTTCTCAAAAAGATGAGTATTTAGGATGACTTGTTTACATTAAGAGATCTATAATCAACTTCCTGAGAATCACCTAATCCACAAAAGTGAAATATATATTTCCCATGTCTTTAGACAAAATCCAAAACCAAAATTGTTATTATAAGATCAGATAACCCACAAAAGTATAATCCTTTATAAAAAGAAAATCCATTCTTAATCTCCAAAATTTGTCCAAAAAACCCAAAGTTCAACGAAGATCATTCGATAAACAATTGTCCATAAAATTTTCCAATGTAAACCAAACTAAGATTGAATCCCAAATATTTGAAGGAAATAATCACATAGTCTTCAAAGGTACAAATTAAATTTTATCTCCAAATAACAATAGTTGCTCTTAAATTCTCATATTGAAAAGTAATTAACCTAATCACATATCCTCCATGATAGGTTAATCATTTCCATAGATAACCCAAATTAAACTTACTCTTGATTCCCAAAATCATCTAACTAAAAATAATTAGTCAAACTAACCAGGGACTTCATGTAGTCCAGTTGTAGGCGATAAATAGCACTCGCACTTTGGTTGTGGGTTCGATTGCCGCAGCTTTGTCCGACGCGACGGGTTGTCACACGGTCTGCGTGTTGTCCTTTTTTCAAAACAATAAAATTCTTAAATCATTCCCCAAAATGAGATAAAATATTCAAAAATAATCATAAAATATTTTAAGCTCAATTTTATCTCATGCCTTTCATTTTCCATCATAATATATAACAACCCATAATTACCTCAAAAGTAAGGATCATATAAACCCTAATGTTTACCTTTATAATTATTACCTAAACTTCCACATCGATTGGTCATCTCGTTCATGATGAATTACAGAACATACCAAGGTACAAGTGGTTGATCCTGACTCCTTCATAGTTAGATTAGAACAACCAAGAGTTTCATCATTGAATCCCCCATTTCATCCAGTCTCTTAATCAGAGAACCACCACAGTTTCCTTCAAACATATTGTCACATTAGTGCCTGCTAGATCCATCCATTCACTAAAAACAGAAATGTTAGTGTGAGTATATCAACAAAACCATCATGTACTAAAGAGAAAGATAAAAACGAATATATACTTACTCATTCACTTTATCTAAAACTATGACTCTTTTAGAAATTCTAACCATTATGGTAATGTCACTTGTGCTTAGAGAATACCCTAACCTCTAAAGTTATCTAAGCCGACCTTTGAGACCAACTATAAGGCCCTAGCCTTTAACCTTACTTAATATTGAATTAAATGAATAATTCATATTGAGAATCTTTTCAGGTTTATAGTTTTAGAGAATTAGGACATGACTATTACATCTCAAAAGATTACAAAGTAGAAACTTCTACTAAGTTTCAATAAAATCAACACTCTTAAAAATAAACATTTCTAGTTCCATGTTTTAGGTAGCATGACTTTCCCTTGATACCATCCTTGACCCTATTTCATGTTAAGTCCTGTGAAAAAAAATTCAAAAACTTGGGATGAGCATAAAAAGCTCAGTAAGGGATACACAAAGAATGAAAACTGTTAGTTTTTTCAAACAACAAGTAAACCATGTATACATTATCAAAGTAATACCGTTCAACTTTTAGAAGTAGAAAAAAACTCTTCAATGAATAAAATATCATTACATACCCTTTTGTAACCAAAATGTTTCCATAAAACCCATATAAAGAACACATAACATACAAAGGTAACTTGGGACATAAACATACTTAAATGGAATAACCATACGGTCAACTTCCACACATACTTAATAGAATAGCCATATGGCCGACTTCCACACATACTTAATGGAATAGCCATATGGCCAACTTCCATACATACTTAATGGAATATCCATACGGCCAACTTCCATACCCAATGCATTGGAGGTTATAACGTAACCACTCGTCCTGGTATTCACGGCACCACCCGTCATAATTTCCATGTACCATTATAAAATCATAAGACAATTAACAAATATAATAGAAAGAAAACATTTCCACATTTTGATCATAATATATCACTTAAATATATCGACATAACAAATCCTTTATAAAAACCATTTTCAATACCAACATACATAAAAGAGTATATGGTATTTATTTCATTTTAAAAAACATTATGGCTTATTGAGGAATCCAAATACCATATAATACTTGCTGCGGTGGAAAAGGTCGTTGTCGCCGCGTACGTTAAAAGAAACATTCCTTTTTTTCGTTTAGTAAAACAATTCTTATAAAAAGATTCCTTTTGAATAAAATTAAACGTCAAAGTGGTTTATACACCGTATAAAAAAAAGTTGTGTGTAAAACCATATATGCCTCAATGAAATGAGATTGAGATGAAGTCCCTTACAAAGTATGTATCCTTAGATTAAGGATAAATCAATTACATGATTATGTGTGACAAATAAGAACACACAAAATATTAGTGGATATTAAGTGTAAAACAATCAGTGGTCATTCACACATAATCATGGAAAAACAAAACCAATGAAATAGATATTTAACTCAATGAAATGAGATTGAGTTATGATTTCCGATACAAGTCCGTCTAAATGACATAAGAATTTATCAATGAGAAGATTATGTGTATAAATAGTATATCCACACTAAGGTTTGTGGAAACTACAACATATAGATTCCAAAAATAATCTTGGCATAATAAAATCAAGAATTTTAGGTTTAACCCAAAGAATTGAAAGTGGGTTAAGAAGTTCCCTTACAGAAATTCTACAGCCTAACAACGTCACTTCAAAACTCATAAAATTAGTTGATGAGAGATAAAAAGTGTATCTCATCACTAGGACATAAAATTTACATTAATAAGGATATATAAGAACATATCCCAACATAATAGTATGTGAATTAAAAGGCATAACAAAATTTGTCTTTTAAAAAGAGGAGGGTGAAAGGTTCCCTTACCGACTTGGGTAACTTTCGAAACGTACACCCCATTGAAGAAGGATCATAAAATGAATATGTATGTACCCATAAATGAAATTATATTACACAAAGAGTATAATAATGGGAAGGAAATACACCACTCAAAGGAAATGGTGGAAAATGTAGCATAAATCTCACGGGAATAAACGTGAGATGAAAAATCCTTTACGAAAACTCGGCAGCCTAACGGCGCCACTTGAAACTTCCAAAAATGGATTCATGAGATCAAATAAAGTATATCATCATATTAAAATAAAATGTACAGAAAGAGGAATATAAAAGAACATCACCCATAATAACAAATAGGATCATAAAATAAGTGACATAAATGAGAGTACTTAAAAAAAGAGAGGGTAGATCTCTTACGAAAATTCGGAAGCTTAACGGCGCCACTCAAACCATCCAAAATGGATTTATGAGAGAAAATAGGGTCTCCCACCATATAAACATAAAGATTACAGTATTATTAATATAAAATAACATCCCAATCATAATAAAGATGATCTTAAAATGAATTACATAAAAGCGTGTACTTAAAAAGAAAGAGAGGAGTAGGATCCCTTACCTCGTGTCCAACATGACTCGATCGTTCTTTAAAATCCTGAATAATAAAATTTGGTCAATTTATAACTGCTTAAGGACCTCCTCTAAATATTATTATTCAGTTCATATCAAATATTATAATGTTATAATAATTGGTTAATAAAGTGAGTTCATATCAGAAGGTTTTTGTCGATGTTCAGCACATGAGTAAAAATTGAACTTGTTGGAAAAGAATTTTCCATTTAGTTATAGGTAAATAATCTCCTGAATAGTATTTATGTTTTAAATATCATATATATCCAGGTGATATTCATTTTATACTATTCCATAGCATTTGGGGTTAAAAAATTAAAAGCACCGTTCATGGAGACGGTAGGCCGTACATACGCATGGACGCTACTTTCATTTTTTTGCCATATTAATGGAATTAAAACAAAATGAGAGATATATATAATATATTTCCAAAATTATACCCATAATTTAGATGTAATATATTACATATATATCCATTATATCTATGTACTTATAATAGTACATAACATTTGTAGGTAAGAAATGAAATGTAGCGTTCATGGAGACGGTAAACCGTACGTACGCATGAACACTACTTTCATTTTTTTTTGTATTCAATGGAATGAAATAATAAATAAATAAAGGTATATTATAATTCCAGTAGGATAACATATGTTATACCATTAATTCCATCCTTTATATGTCCCATATATGGAATTAACGAATCAAATCACTTTGAGGGGGCGGTAGTCCGCACTTCCTAAAATGAAGATATCGCATTTACCCATAATGGAAACCATAATGGAATGCAATAAATTAAAAATACAGAAGCTTAAGGAAAAAATAAAAATATCATATATCATATATAAATATAGTGACATATTAATAGCCCCCTCTGAAGGTGTTAAAATAATATTGAACAATCATCGTTTCATGAGGCAGTAATTCGCCATCCACAAAAACAATATGTTCATTAACCATTAGACGAAGGTGTGAGTAAGTGTAGCTCGAATACCTCAGATAACAACATCCTATTATATTGAGGATACTGGTTTTGTGACAAAAGAAAATAATGAAAATGGTTTAGGGGGTTGGATAAGAAAAATAAAACAAAATAACACAAGGGAAGACATTACCTTTAAATCAGGTAACGTCCTTTGATTTGAGCTCAAAGGCTTCCTTGGAAAGGATTATGCCCAAAGTGAGGCTTAAATGTTGAATATAGGGATGTGGAGAGATAATATGAGAAGGGTTTGGCCTATCCAAAGGCTTGAGAGGTGTGTGTAAGGTGGTAGAGGTGGGGGCCTTTTATAAGAGGAGAGGAGGGGAACTCTTGGAAAGTTACAAAAGGTTACATTATTTTCAAATGATTTTCGGATTTTAAAGGTCCCACATTGATGTATTTCGGGGATAAGGTGGTAAGTGTACGAAATATACTCATCCAATAGGTTTTTGACAAGTTTATTTTATAGTTTTAACATTATCTTTTAATTTTATTTAAATTCATTATTAATGAGGTAATCGTTGCATCATCATGATGTCATAAATAATTTAATTTATTTAATGTCTAAAAATTATAAAAAAGTATCATGATTTAGAAAATCTTTTTAGATTTCTAATGAATATTTATAGTCAAAAATATGACTTGTATAACCCTATTAAAAATTTGTTTTAGTGAAACATCTCATGCCTGTGACATTTTTATTTTAACTTTAAATAAAAAGTAATTTATGTCATTTTGAAACCAAAGTGTCTCCATGGGGTCCCCAAGTTGACCCATGGATTGTCTTGGTCGGCCATGACACATCAAATGTGGGTAGGACATGTGTCTAGGTCATTTCATATTATTAAAACATCATTTTTTAACTTAAATTACACTAATTACCTCTAATCGTGATTAATAATCATAAAAGTTACTATTAAAACAAAAATATTATTTTAATCCCATTGAACCAAATTTTACTTCTTAATGACAACCATGTATGTCAGATTTTTGAAATTCAAATCATTGAAGTGGTAAAGTATCATTTAAACAAAAAATCAGTTTTTTTAACTACCACTTAGTGGTTTCACTATTCATAAAAAATTGACATTTTTCAGAAAATTACCAAAAATTCACCCTAGGCTATATTGGATATTCCGATTTCAAAAATGATGTATGTTTTAAAAAATTCAAAACATATAAGGTACATTAATTAATTTTATAATTAATTTCTGATGTCCGAGCAAATAGTGTGTTTTTATGAAACAATATGTATCAAAATATTGACACTTGTTTAAGTCAAATTTCAAGATGAAATTAATTTCAACGACCACTATTGGATTAAATGGTAAAAATATATTCTAATTTTACTTTAAAAAAAATTAAAAATATAATCTAATCATATAAATAAAGTAGATCAAAAAGAGGTTTTGAATAAAAATACAACATTTTTCACTAATCATTAAAAAAATGGACATTATCAGAAAAATACCAAAAATTTACACAAAGTAAATTTTGATGTCCCAATTCTAAAGAAGAATTTTATTTTGACAAATATAACACATAAAATTGTCAAAAAGTGTATTTAAAAGAGGTTCGCAATCAAAAGGCGGTTAATCGACCTTATAAAGAATATTAGAATGTTTACGCATAAAATCGAATTCATTCACATTTTTAATCCTCTAACATTTATTGTAAAAGGTAAAAATATTTGACAAACATATATAATCATTTTGTAGTTAGTTCTATTCATTCCATTCATTACAACGGCTAGGCGTTATCTGCCATTTAAGATAATATTATTTTATTATTAGAGTGCAATGTAAGATTTCAAAGGAACTCATTATTGTGTATTGGGTAAGCCATCAAGAATAGTGTTCCCATTAAATTAATATTGACATTTTATTCACAAATAGGGATAAATATAAAAATGTCATATTCTTTATTTACCTGGGGTGTTACAATAAATGTTCTAATCCATATGTGGGATGTAATGGCCCAGACCCTTATGGTCCAACCCTTTTCCAAATTCTGGATCCTAAGGGTGGCACCTCTGTGGTAGGACGTCATTTTGGTGTGCAACCTACTGACGGGACACGATCAGTGAAACTAATCCTTCTGTTGCCGATCCGTGCGACCGATCCATCTACCATCGATCAGTGCGACCAAATGGTCTGTCCCCGATCATTGTCACACAGTCTTGTCAGGTTTTCCTTCTACATATTTTCCTATAACGCCACTTTTAAGACTTCTTAACCTTTTGTGAAGTGGTTCAAGGCTGTTTTTAGACCTATAATCAATATTTGAATTCCTAAGAGTGGGAGACCCTCAATGCACTCAGCTGTGTGTATGCATAACATTTCCCCTCTATTTAGATAAAATACATTAAAGAGATGTTACCACCATTTCCTGATGAGATTTATTAAATAACAATTAATTTAGTAATGCGTAACCACCCAACTACAAGGTGAAACCACGATCCGACTTTATAGCCATTCAAAATTCCATATCCTATGAAAACCGGATCTCATCCTTATATTGTACAGAAATTTCTTCTTCTTCTTCCTCTTTTTCCTCTTGGCCAGTCTCCTTTCTTCCTAGTTCGATTGGATATCCCCTTCCAGTGGAAATTGGTGCGCATATTCCAAATATTTTCTTCACACCCTTAGTGTCCCCGATGTTGCTATCCTGCAAGTCGCGCATCCCCCATTCTTTACGTGTGGAGAAGAACTACGATCCTTGATCAACCAGGCAGGGTTCTTCCTTCATCTCTCTTACTATGAATCATATGGGGTGGTTACGCTATTGTTTCGGTGGGATGGATAAAACCAAACATTAACGAAGATAACAAAGAGACATTTAAAGAGTGAATTTGGGGTGTGATTGATGTTCTACTGGTTTTCCTTACCCTTGATTATTTATGTTGTGAATTATACTGGACTATGAGCCAATTCCCACTACAAATCATGGTTATTGGTGGTCTTTCATTATGAATTAATGAACTACCATCTTCTGTGATGATCGAATAGATCCAATATGGGAATTTGGTTAATTATGTAAACTCGGTCGATAAAATGAATCTCCAGTGAACAACAAACATTGTGTGATCACCCCAGTTAACCAAACAGAAAAGAAAAAACATAGTGAATGATGTGCTTGAACCGGGAGTTTCCCGAATGAGTTATGGTAGAAAGTGTTTTTTACTGTTTGATGTTTATGGGGTGATGTGGGTGAGGATGGGATCCTCCATTGTGGCATGATTGTTGGTTGTGAATTTGAAGCAGTGCGGGGCTGTATCTAGAGGCTCAGTTTGGTTTTAGTACATCAATGGATCTCACTTACCCATTTGCTTTTGTGACGTCACAAGAGAACTGGGTGTGAATGATTAAATTTATGTTGGGTTGTTTCTTTTTCTCTAGCTTTTGGTTATTCCTGTTAGTTGGCCTGTAGTGCAGAATTCACCTAAATGTGATCACATGAACATGAAAACAATAATGATAAAAATGGGGAATTGGTTTTGGGAATTAGTTGTGACTTGGCTGTGATTGTTGTTCCTTTCTTTTATGAATGAATAGTAAAAGGGTGTTGTGCTTAGGTTGGATTCAGAAACCCTAGGGTGGGATTTGTGTTTGTTAACTATACATAAATCTATAGTATTTTTATGTTTCATATTCGCGCTCCACCCAAGTTGATAACTCGGTGTCGAACACCCCCATTTTATGGGGGTGGGTTTTTTTCTCAACACTCTTATGAGTAGATGGTTATTAGATCCTTTTCTGCTCCCTTTCCGGAATATCCCAAGACTCTTCAGGTAGGCTGTGACAGACTGAGGTCCATTATAGCCCAAGCTTCTTCGGGCAGGGTAGCTGTGGTAGTTGGCCCATGTGTGTGTGGGAAGGTTGTTTACAAAGAATCTCTGTGATGTGGCCAAGGTGTCTTCGGGCGTGGCAGTGGTTGTTGTAGCCTAGGTATTTTCAGGTGTCTTTATGCATGGTGGTTGTGGTCCAGGTGTGTGCAGGTTGGTTGGGGTAGTGGGACTGCAATGAGAATGGCGGGATTGGTTAGATGCATAGGATGTCTTCAATAACTAGTGGGAAAGTAGCGCTGGGTACCCAAACATCGATGTTGTATTACTATACATTACTTGACTTTCATTATTTGGGGAGTGTTCCTTGGTGATGCTTGTGTGGATAGTTTTCCTTGCTATGTGATTTGGTTTTCTCTTTTTCTCACAGGGAATTAGAATTCCTCCCCACTTGTGCACATGAGTTATTGGTTTTTCTCTACTGAGTATACTTCTATGCTGACCCTACAAATATAATACTGCTTTCAGGTTTCCAAGAGGACTTTAGGGATCGTGCGGGGGCGTACCATCTCAGACAGTGGGATAGTTGCAGTTTCTGTTTTTCTTTTCATTATTACTTTACCATTGAAGTCTCCATGTACTTGTGGTATTTAATTTTGTAACATGCATATGGTAATGGTTTTTTGGGATTTACTTTTACCCCCAGTTTTGGTGTTGTTGGGATTTACTAGATTATATCCTGATCCTATTAAAGAAATCGGGTAATTCCTTCCATCATGTGTGTGATTATATACACTTGGTGCTAGTAACCACTATGGGACCTATTGAAGGCGAGTATTGGGGGTCATTATCTCTCATTCAACTTGAAGAAGGAAGGGTCTGGAAATCTGTTGTCTTTTCTCTCATCTTGGAGAAGGCGGGCCGTGGCAGAATGGTATCAGAGGAAGGGGTTTAGAGATATTATAGAGTCTAGAGTTAGGTATAATGATGATTTCATGGGATGGTAGTGAAACAGTGCTGGGTGAACTTAGTGCATTAAATATTCCAGGGAAGACCAACTAGAACATGGGATTTTAGGGCCCCCATGATCCGACGCAAGGACCCTGGACCTACCGAACGACTAAGTGTGGCTATAATGATTGCAGGGAAGAGACCCTAAGGAAAGTACATACATCATTATGACTTGTTTTATTAGGTTTCATGGTTATTTTTGGGATATAAAATGAATAATAATTCTAAGAAAATGTATGAAAAATATTCTACAGTACTCGGGCATAGGCATTACTTGTTTACCTTGTAGCTATGTCACCTGGGAGAAGACCACAAGCAGTGCGGGCGATCGAGGGCCAAGAGGTTGACTTGGCTGATTGACAGAGGGATGATTGAGAGGAGGGGGATGATCAGTGGAAGAAGGTGCTTCGAGATTTTCAACGGAAGAACCTTTGGAAGTACTAGGGAAGTATCTCATACATGGAGACAGAGAGATGGCTAAAGAAGCTGGTGATAGCTTTCAGCTTGATCCGGGGTCCGATGGAGTACTGGGTTTCTTTGGCTGTAATCCAGATACGGGGAGCAGTATGTCAGTGGTGGACGCTTTATCTTGGGGAGAATAGATATGCTAAGGTGATGTGGGCTTACTTCAAGAGGGAGTTTTGGGCATAATTCCTCTCCTCCACGATGAAGGCTGAGAAGAGATAGGAGCTACTCTCTCTCCAATAGGGGAGCATGTCAGTGAGAGATTTGGGGATCAAGTTCAAGGATCTCCTCCACTTCACTCCGAACCTCATTTCGGATGAGGAGTCTCAGGCGAGACATTTGGAGGAGGCACATTGGCCTTTTCTCTAGTATGTTGTTACTCCCTTCACCTTATCGACGTACTTGGAGGTCCAGAAGAAGGTTGAAGTGGTGGAAAGGATGACACACAATGGGAGTTGTATCACAAGAGGGAATCCATTTGGGCTCGTTGAAGGTGAAGGCCATCAGTAGCAGGCCTCCAGCATCATGGTCCTCTAGGTTTCAACCAGCCGGAAGAAGGGCTCAGCAGTTTCAGTTCTAATCTCCTAGCCCTCGCCCTTTTCATTCGGGCCTAGGGCAGAGATGCTTCATCTATGGAATCCAGGGGCACCTTCGAAATCGGTTCCTGGATAGAGTGTTGTACGGAGGTGGTGGGAAGGTTTAACACCATCCTCAGTAGTGGTACTTTCCACCTAGACCCATTTAGTGGAAGCAGCAGGGGCAGTGATCTCCCACTCTTATGAGGGAATACATCACAAAAGGAGGCCGACCGTAGGGCGCTCCTCAAGGACCTTGACTAGGGCACAGTCGGGGAGGTAGCCGACAACTGAAGGGTAGAGGAGTTGGGCGTGGGAAGTTACATGCCGCGGAGGCAACATCTCCCGGAGGGCCGGAAGTCATTCGATGTATGATCAGCTTTTTTATTACTCTTTCATATGCCTTGTTTGATAAAGTAGCTTCGCACTCCTTTGTTGCGCCTAGTCTGGCACGTGCTCTGGGTCTAGATGCTGACAGACTTCCAGTGCCCCTGGCGTTGAGTACACTAGTCCGAAGTCAGACCGACTTGTTTTATGTTTGCCGAGGGTGTAAACAGATGATTGGGCCACATCGGTCAATCATGGATCTTCTACTTTTGTAGATACAACCTTACGATGTCATCCTTGGCATCGAATGGATGTTCTTTATATGTTTCGTCATTGACTGCTTCCAAGGAAGGGTCGTGTTTTCAGATTTGGGCGGCTGATTTGTAACTTTCATCGGTGAGTGGAGTTTCCAGAAAAGCAGTAGGTGAGAGGAGCCCCTCTTTTCCTTATTAACTGAGTTATCAGTGGATTCAGTGGATGCAAAAATGGGGGAATTTCTAGGGGTCATCAGTAAGTTTATGGATGTATTCCCTAAGGAGGTGGCAACTCTACCCCCTTGACGTGATGTTGAGTTTGGGATAGACTTGCATCCTAGCACCCATCTGATTTCGATCGCTCCCTATAGGATGGAACCTTCCAAGTTGCGGGAGTTGCAGATTCAGATTGATGATCTAATGAAGAATGGTTTTGTTCGTCCAAGTGCTTCACCATGGGGTGCTCCAATCTTATTCACAAAAAAGGTAGATTGTAGTCTCAGGATATGTATAGACAACATGAGACTGAATCGGGTGATGGTCAAGAATCCCTACCCTCTTCCGAGGATAGATTATCTCTTTGACTAGCTGAGTGGAGAACGTTGGTTCTCTAAGATCGATATGTGGTCTGGATATCACCAGTTTAGGGTGAACGAGGGAGATATCTCGAAGACTTCCTTCAGATGCAGATATAGGCACATTGAGTATGTGTTCATGTTGTTCGGCCCTATGAATGCTCTAGCTGTGTTCATGGGCCTCATAAACTCCATCTTCTGGGAATACCTTGATCGGTTTGTAGTCATGTTTATTGACACCATTTTGATTTACTGAAGATAAGAGGAGGATCACACTGAGCACCTGATAACAGTTTTTGAGGTCTTCCGACAGCACCAACTCTATGGGAAATTGTCCAAGTTCATGTTCTGGATGTGAGAAGTGTATTTCCATGGGAACTTGGTGTCCGAGAAAGTAATAGGGGTGGACCCATCGATGGTCGAGGAGGTTTTTTCTTGAGCAGAACCCAAGAACGTTGCATAGGTTCATATTTTCCTTGGACTGGAAGGTTACTACCGGAGGTTCATACCCTACTTCTCCCAAGTTGCTGAACCTTTGACAGCCTTGATGAAGAATGATCGAGCTTTCGTGTGGGATTAGTAGTGCGAGGCATCCTTAATTTATCTAAAGGTAAAGTTAGTTAGTTCCCCAATGCTGATATTACTAGAGGAGGGAGTAATGATAGAGGTATTTTGTGATGCCTCTGGCCAAGGCTTGGGGTGCGTGCTAATGGTATAGCAAGGGGTGGTCTCTTATGGGTCTAGGCGGTTATTTCCTCATGAACATAACTATGCCACCCATGATCAAGAGCTAATGGAGGTTGTGTTCGCACTGATGTTGTGGCATGAATACCTCATCAGGGAGTGCTTTGTGGTCTTCACGAATCACAAGAGTTTGAAGTATATCTTCTCCCAGTGGGACCTGAACTAGCGGCAGCAAAGGTGGATGGAGTTACTTCCGGACTACGACTTTGAGATTTCCTACACCTTAGCAAGAGGGAATGTGGTAATCTATGCCTTGAGCAGGAAGTCACAGAAGGATGTGGTTCGAGAGTCTGTAGATGCTTGGAAGTTGATGGAGGAGTTAGCTTCCTTGCACCTGGATGCGAGGATGGATGGTGGTAGAGGTTTCCTGTATCAAATGATAGTGTAGTCTTCTCTACTATGGTAGGTGGAGGAGTCTCAGTGGGAAGACATAGTGAGAGAAGTGATGCGTAACTGGGATAACCAAGGAGATGCTTCCGAAGGGTGGACATAGGATAGTCAGAATTAGATGCTTTTCCAAGGAATGTTGTTTGTTCCAAAGGAGATGCACGAGAGGATTCTTGTTAAGTACCACAACTCACCCTTAGCAGTGCACCTGAGAGTTTCCAAAATGTACCGGGGCATGAGGGGTCAGTTCTAATGGCACGGGGTAAAGCAGGCGGTGGCAGAGTTCATGGCTAGGTGCCTGGTGTGTCCATAGGTGAAGGACAAACACCATGTTCCAGGTGGATTGTTATAGCCTTTAGACATCCACGAGTGGAAGTGGGATTATATCTCGATGGATTTTGTCACAGGGCTACCCAGGGTTCAAGGAGTTTGTGACTCTATCTGTGTAGTGGTGGACCGATTGACGAAATCGGATCACTTCCTGGCGATCAAGGAGTCGTGTGTAGTGGATGCCTTAGCACGGAGATATGTGGATGAGGTGGTTCAATTTCATTGTTTTCTGATGTCTATAGTCTCGGATAGGGATGCACAGAATACATCACGAGTCTGGAGAGGATTGCATCATGATTTTGGCCTCCAACTACATCTTAGCACTGCTTTCCACCCCCAGACAGATGGACAAATAGAGCGCACCATCCATACAATGGAGGACATTCTACGGGAATGTATTCTGGATTTTGGTGGATCGTGGGTGAGAAACATTCTTCTTGTAGAATTGTCCTACAATAATATCTACCACACTAACATCGGCACGACTCCATTTGAACCCTTGTATGGAAGGCCATGTCGCTCACCTGTGTGCTAGACCGAGGTTGGGGAAACAAGTTTTCTTGACCCGAAAGTGGTGCAGAGCATGACTGAGAAGGTTTAGTTTATACAGGAGAGGATAAATGAAACTCAAGACTGGAAGAATTCATATGCCGTTAATAAGAGGAGAACCTTGGAGTTTGGGATCGGGGACTATGTATTCTTAACGGTATCCCATCGGCGTGGGAAGCAGAGGTTTGATTGGGGGAGTAAGCTCTCACTGAGGTTCATCAGACCATTCGATGTGCTGAAACAGGTGGGAGAAGTGGATTATAAACTAGAGCTACCACCACCACTACTGAGAATACATGAGGTTTTCCATGATTCTCAACTCTGACGGTATCTACATGATGGTTCACACGTCCTCGACAAGGGAATGATGGACGTTGAGGCCGACATGACTTTTTTGGAAATACCAATAAGGATCGAGGATCGTGGGGAAAAGTTTCTTCGCGAATGGACCATTCCTTTAGTTCATGTGTTGTGGAGACATGGTGGGATGGAAGAGAGTACCTATGAACAGGAGGCAAAGGTGCGCGCCCAATACCCAGAGCTATTTTGGGTTTTATTCTATTATACTTGTTTTTGATAGAACACTTTATCCTTGTTAACTTTAAATTATTTGTTTTTCCTTTTTTTCTAAATGAATGGGAAGAGTCTTGACTTCAGGGAGGGGAGTACATGATACCTAATCAAGACACATTAAGGTGGATGCGATTAAAATCGTGCAGGCGAGTTAGTGCCACCCAAAGAGGATAGTATCTTGACATGGAGGAAGAAACTACCTAACCCATATTATTGGACATCTTGACCCCTTTAATGATTCTGGGTTGCTTAAGGGGGAGGTATTCCAATATGCCAAAGAGGTTCACTCCTGAGGGGTATCTTTCAGGGTGGTTGTTCAGACCACCTCTTTTCTTAAGATTTGGTTTTGATTCTAGACAGCAAGAATAGTTTGAGTGGTATCTGATGTAATGGCCCAGACCCTCATGGTCCAAATATTTGCCAAATTCTGGATCTTAAGGGTGGCACCTCGGTGGTAGGACGTCATTTCGGTGTGTGACCAACTGACAGGACACTATCGGTGTAACCGATCGGTGGGACTGATCAGTGTTACATCGATCAGTGGGATTGATCTGTGTGCCACCGATTGGTGTGACTGATCGGTGTGTCACCTATTGGTGTACGACCGATCCATCTGTCACCGATCGGTGCCACCGATCAGTGTGTCTCTGATCGGTGCGATCGAACGGTGTGTCCCAAATTGGTGATACTGATCGGTGTCACACAGCCTTGTCGAGCATTTCATCAACTGATTTTCCAGTAATGTACCTTTTAATCCTTTTTAACATTTTGAGAAGTGGTTTGAGGCTGTATTTATCCCCATAATCTATATTTGAATTCCAAAGAGTGGAGAAACCCTCAACGGACCAAATTGTGTGTCCGCATAACTTTTCCACTTAATTTAAAAAAAATCCTTCAAAGTCACAGTTGTTACCACCTTTTCCCGATGACAGTTATTAAAGAACAATTAATTCAGTCATGTTTAACCACCCAAACGCACGAGCAAACAATGATCAAACTTTATATCCGTTCCAAATTCAATATCATGTGACAACCAGATCTCATCCTTATATCGCACGGATATTTCTTCTTCTTCTTCCACTTTTTCCTTTTGGCCGGTCTCCATTCTTCTTGGTGTGTTTGGAGATCCCATTCAGGAGGCAATTGCTACACCTCTACCAAAGATTTTCTTCTCACCCTTGGAGTCCCTGAAGTTCCTCTCCCGGAAGCCGTGTATCCCCCATTCTTGGACCGTGGAGAAGAACATCTATCCTTGATTAACCAGGTAGGGTTTTTCCTTCGTCTCTCTTACTATGTATCGTATGGGGTTGGTACGCTACAGTTTATGTGGGATGGATGACACCAAAAGTTAATGAAGATAACAAACAGGATTTTAATGAATGAAGGTGGTGTGTGATTGATGTTTTTCTACTTTTCCTTACACTTAATTATTTATGTTGGGAATTGTGCTGGTCTATGCCCCTATGCCCACTGAAAATCATGGCCATTTGTGGCCTTTCTTTGTGAATTTATGAAACACCATCTTTTGTGATGATCTCATTACTTCAATATGGGAATTTAGTTAATTACGTAAACTTTTCCGATTAAATGAATGTCTAGTGAACAACAATCCTTGTGTTATCACACCGGTTAACCAAACAGAAAGAAGAAAACATAGTGAATGATGTGCTTGAACCGGGCGTTTCCCAACTGTGTTATGGGAGTAGGTGTGTGGTACTATTTGATGATTATGGGGTGATGTGGGTGAGGATGGGATCCTTCATTGTGGCATAAATGTTGGTTGTGAATTTGAAGCATTGTGGAACTGTATCATGGGGCTCGGTTTGGTTCCAGTACTTCGAGGTATATCACAAATCCCTTTGTTATTACGACTTCACAAGAGAACCAGGTGTGAATTCTGAAATTGATGTTTGGTTGTTTCATTTTCTCTAGCTTGTGGTTATGCCAGTTATTTGCCTAGTATTGCAGAATTCACTTAAACGGGATCACTTGAACATGAAAACAAGAATGAGTAAATTGGGGAATTGGTTTTGGGAATGAGTTGTGACTTGGTAGTGAGTGTTTTTCCTTTCTTATATGAATGAATAGTAACAGAGTGTTGTGATTAGGTTGTCTTCGGAAACCCTAAGGTGGGATGAGTGTTTGTTACCTATACATACATCTGTATTTTTTATGTTTCATATTCGCGCTTCACCCAAGTTGAGAACTTGGTGATGAACACCCCCATTTTATGGGGGTGGGTGTTTTTCTCAACACTCCAATGAGTGGAAGGTTATTAGCTCTTTTTCTTCTCCCTCTTCCAAATATCACATTACTCTTCATGCCGGCTGTGACATCCTGAGGTCCATTATAGCCCAAGATTCTTCGGGTGTGGTAGCTGTGGTAGTTGGCCCAAGTGTGTGTGGGCATGTTGTTTCCCAAGAATATTCAGGATGAGGCCTAGGTGTCTTCGGGCGTGGAAGTGGTTGTTCTATCCTGCGTGTTTGTGGGCATGGTTATGCATGGTGGTTGTGGACCCGGTGTTTGTGGGCAGGATGTGTGGTAGTGGCCCAGGTGTCTACAGGTGGGATGTGTGGTAGTGGCCCAGGTGTGTGTGGGTGGGGTGGGGTAGGGGGTCTCCGATGAGAACGGAGGGATTTGTTCGATGCGTATGATGTATTCAATAACCAATGGGAAAGTGGCATGGGGTACCCAAACATCGATGTACTACAACTATACATTAATTGAATTGTGTTATTTGGGGAGTGTGCCTTGGTGATGCTTGGGTGGATAGTTTTCCTTACTCAGTGCATTGGTTTTCACTTTTCTCACTGGGCATTAGAATTCCTCCTCACTTGGGCATGGGATTCGTTGGGTTATTCCCTACTAAGTATACTTGTATGCTCACCCTACATATATAAATCATCATTTAGGATTCCAGGAGGACTTCGGGGATCATGCAGGGTTATACTATCTTGGATAATGGGTAGTTTAAGTTGCTGTTTTTCTTTTCTTGGGTACATTACCATTGAAGTATCATTGTACTTGTGTTATTTACATTTGTAACATGCATATGGTAATGGTTTTTTTTGGTTTTAAATTTACCCCTAGTTTTGGTGTTATTGGGATTTACTATCTTATCTCTCGATCCTATTAAAGAAATAGGGTAATGCCTTCCATGTTTTGTGTGATTCTATACCCTTGGTTCTAGTCAACACTCCGGGACCTAATGAAGGCAGGCCTCAGGTGTCATTATCTCCCCATCAACATGAAGAAGAAGGGTATGGAAATATGTTGTCTCTTCTCTTATCTTGGTGAAGGCGGTTCGTGTATGAATGGTATCAGAGGAAGGGGTTGAGAGATATGATTGATTCTATTGTTATGCAAAGTGAGGATTGCATGGGATGGTAGGGAAGCAGTGTAGGGTGATCTTGGTGAGTGAAATAGGCCAGGTAATACCGGCTAGGACATCGGAATTTAGGGCCCCCTGTGATCCGATGCAAGGACTCTGGACCTACTGAACGACCAAGTGAGGCCACACTGATTGTAGGGTAGAGACCCTAGGGAAGGTACATGCATCATGATGACCTATGTTCTTATGTTTCATTTGAATATTGGGACTTCAAATGAGTAATAAGTCTCTGAAAATGTAATTACAATATTCTACACTTCTCGGGCTTAGACAACCCCTATTTACCTTGCAGCTATGGAACCTAGGATATGACTATGAGAAGTGGGGGTGATCGAGCCCCAGGAGGTTGACTTGACTGATCAACAGAAGGATGAACGAGGGGAGGAGGATGTTCAGTGGCAGATGATTCTTCGAGCTCTTCAGCGGTAGACCCTTGGGAAGTATGATGGAAGCATCTAAGACATGGAGACAGAGAGCTTTCAAGAGGAGATTTTAATAGATTTCAGCATGATCCAGGCTTCGATGGAGTACTGGGTTCTATTGGATGTATGCCAGATGCGGGGAGCTGCATGTCAGTGGTGGACGCTTTAACTTGGGTTGAAGATGGAGGCTGAGGTGACGTGGGATGACTTTGAGAGGGAGTTCTGGGCAGAATTCCTCTCCTCCACGATTATGGCTAAGAAGAGTCAGGAGCTACACTCCATCCAGTAGGAGAGAATGTCAGTGAAAGTGTTGGGGATCAAGTTCAAGGATCTCTTTCACTACACTCTGGACCTCTTTCTGGATATGGAGTATCAGGCGAGATATTTGGAGGAGGCACATCGGCCTTCTCTCTAGTATGTTGTTACTACTTTCATCCTACTGACTCACATGGAGGTCCAGAAGAAGGATGAAATGGTGGAGAGGTTGCACACGCTGGGATGTTTATCATGAGAGGGAATCTAGTTGGGCTCATCAAAGGGAATGTCTGTCAGCAGCAGGCCTCCAACATCAGGGCCCTCTAGGTTTCGACCAGCAGTAAGTAGGCCTCAACAGTTCTAGTTATGATATCTTGGCCCTCGCCCTTCATATTTGGGCACACGGCCGAGATTCATCATCTGTAGAATCCATGGGAACCTTCAGAATCAGTGCCCAGACATAGTTCAGTACGGCGGTTGTGGGCGGGTTGAACACCCACCTTAGCAGTAGCAGTTTTTAGCAAGACCCTTTCAACAGCAGCATCAGGGGTAGCGACCTCCCGCTCCTTCGAGGTTAGACATCATAGGAGTAGGATGGCATCATTTTTCTCCTTAGGGACCTCGACTAGGGCGCGTTCCGGGAGGTGGTCGATAGTCGAAGGGTAGAGGAGCTGGGCAGGGGCAGTTACACGCTGTGGGGGAAGAAACTCCAGCAAGGACGGAAGTCGTTCGAGGTACAATCATCTTGTTTATTACTCTTGCATATTCCTTTTTTTGGTACAGGAGAATCAAACTCCTTTGTTGCGCCCAGTCTAGCCTGTTCTCTGGGTCTATGTGATGAGAGAATTCCAATTCCCCTGGTGTTGAGTACACCAGTCGGATTTCAGACCAACTTGTTTTATGTTTGCAGAGGGTGTAAACTGATGATAGGACCACATCATCCTATTAGATATCTTCTATTTTTAGAGATATAACCTTATGATGTAATACTGGGCATCGACTAGCGGTTCTCTGTATGTGCCATCATTGACTGCTTCCGAGGAAGGGTCATGTTATCAGATTTTTATGGCCGACGTGTAACTTTCATCGGCGAGCAGTGTTTCCAAAAAAGCAGTAGGATAGAGGAGCCCCTCATTTCTTTATTAGTTGAGCTATTATTGGAGTCGGTTTATGCATAAATGGTGGAAGTTCGACAGGTCTTTAGTGAGTTTATGGACTTCTTCCTTGAGGAGTTGGAAACTCTACCCCCTCGACGTGATGTTGAGTTTGGGATAGACATGCAACCGGGATCCCGTCTTATTTTTATGGCTCCCTACCGGATGGCACCTTCTGAGTTTCGGGAGTTGTGGATTCAAATTGATGATCTGATGAAGATGGATTTTGTTCGATCAAGTTCGTCACCATGGGGTTCTCTAGTCATATTCACAAATAAGGAAGATGGTGGTCTCAGGCTGTGCATAGACTACTGGAGAGTGAATCAGGTGATGGTCAAGAATTTCTACCCTCTTCCAAGGATAGACGATCTCTTTGACCCACTGAGGGGAGAAAGTTGGTTCTCTAACATTGATCTGTGCTCTGGATATCACTAGTTGAGGGTGAAAGAGGGAGACATCTCAAAGACTGCCTTCAGATGAAGATGTGGTCACTTTGAGTTTGTGGTCATGTCGTTCGATGTTACAAACGCTCTAGCTGTGTTCATGGGGATCATGAACTCCGTCTTCCGGGAATACCTGTATCGGTTTATAGTAATGTTTATTGATGACATTTTGATCTACTCATGATCATAGGACGATCATGCTGAGAACCTGAGAACAGTTTTAGAGGTCCTCCGATAGCACCAAATCTAAGGGAAATTGTCCATGTGCATGTTATGGATGCGAGAAGTGCATTACCTTGGGCACATGGTGTCTGAGAAAGGAATATCAGTGGACCCATTGAAGGGTGAGGCGGTGTTTTCTTGGGAATCTCCCGAGAATGTGGCAGAGGTTCATAGTTTCTGTGGACTGGAAGGTTACTATTGCAGGTTTGTACCCAACTTCTCCTGAGTTATATCACCTTTGACAGCCTTGATGACCAAGGATCGAGCATTCGTGTGGGATGATCAGTTTGATGCATCCATCAGTTATCTAATGGAAAAGATTGTTAGTTCCCTAGTGCTGAGATTACCAGAGGAGGGAGTAACGTTTGAGGTATTCTTTGACGCCTCAGGCAAAGGGCTGGGGTGCGTGCTGATGCAACAACAAGGGATGATCTTTTATGGTTCTAGGTAGTTACGTCATCATGAACTTAACTATGCCACCCATGATCTAGATCTTGTGGCGGTTGTGTTCGCACTGAAGTTATGGCGGAATTACCACATCGGGGAGCGCTTCTTGGTCTTCACAGATCACAATAGTTTGAAATATATCTTCTCCCAGTGGGACCTAAACTTACGACCGCGAAGGTGGATGGAGTTCCTTCAAGACTACGACTTCGAGATTTTCTACACCTCAGAAAAACGGAACTTGGTTGCCAATTCCTTGAGCAGGATGTTGTTGAACGATGCAGTTAGAGAGTCAGCAGATGCTTGGAAGGTGATAGAGGAGTCACCTGCCCTGCACCTGGATGGGAGGATGGATGGTGGTTGAGGTTTCCTATATCAGATGAAAGTGGAGACTTCTCTTCTATGGAAGGTGGGGGAGTCTCAGTGGGGAGACATCGAGAGTGATGTGATGCATGACTGGGTTAACCAAGGCGATTCTCTGGAAGGGTCGATAGAGGATATCCCGAATCAGATGCTTTTCAAAGGAAATTTGTTTGTTCCAGACGCGATGCGTGAGAGAGTTCATGGTGAGTTCCACAACTCACCCATAGAAGTGCACCCGGGTTTTTCCAAAATTTATCGGGGCTTGAGGTGTCAGTTCTGGTGGCCCAGGGTAAAGCAGGAGATGGAAGAGTTCATGGCCAGGTGCCTAGTGTGTCAGCAGGTGATGGCTGAACACCGTGTTCCAGGCATCTTGTTGAATCCTTTAGACGTCCCCAAGTGGAAGTGGGATGACATCTCGATGGATTTTGTCACAAGGCTACCCAAGGTTCAAGGGGTATGCAACTCTATCTAGGTTGTGGTGGACCGGTTGAAGAAATAGGCTCACTTTCTGATGATCAAGGAGTCGGGTGAAGTGGATGCCTTAGCACGGAGATACGTGGATTAGGTGGTGTGGTTTCATGGAGTTTCAAGGTCTATATTCTTGGATAGGGAAGCACTGTATACCTCACGAGTATGGAGATGGTTGCAGCTTGCTTTCTTTCACCCAGGTATGTCTTAGAACTGATTTCCACCATCAGACAGATGGATAGATAGAGTGCACCATCCAGACAATGGAGGAAATGCTGTGGTCATGTATTCAGGATTTTTTGAGATCGTGGGTGAGGAACTTTCCTATGGTAGAATTGGCCTATAATAATAGCTACCACACTACCATCGGCATGCGTCCATTCGAAGAGTTTTACTGAAGGCCATGTCTCTCACCCGTGTGCTGGACCGAGGTTGGTGAAAAAAGTGTTCTTGGCCAGAAGTTGTGCAGATCACGACAGAGAAGGTTCAGCTTATACGGCAGAGAATGAAGGCTGCTCAAGACCGGTAGAATTCATTTATTGATAATAGGAGGAGACCCTTGGAGTTCAGGGTCAGGGACCATGTATTCTTGAATGTCTCCCCTTGGTGTGGGAAACAGAGGTTCGGTAGGTAGATTAAGCTCTCTCTGAGGTTCATCGGACCATTTGAATTGATGTGGTGGGTGGGAGATGTGTCTTATCAACTAGTGCCACCACTACTGCTACTGAGAATACAAGATTTCTTCCATGTGTCTCAACTCCGACGATATCTACACGACGATTCACACATCCTAAACTGGGGAAAGCTGGGCACTAAGGCCGACGTGACTTTTGTGGAAAGACTAGTAAGGATAGAGGATCGTGGGGAAAAGGTGCTCCGTGGACGGACCATTCCATTAGTTCGTGTATTGTGGAGACATGGTGGGCTGGAGGAGAGTACCTGGGAATGGGAGGCATAGTTGTGGAGCCAATACCCAGAGTTGTTTTGAGTTTTATGGTATTATACTTTTTTTTGATGGAACACTTTAACATGTTAACTACGGAATATATGGTTTTCTTTTTTCTCTAGATGCATGTGAAAAGTCCTGACTGCGGGGAGTGGAGGACCCGATCCCTAATCAAGACGCATTATGTTGGATGTAATTAAACCAGTGTGGGTGAGTCAGTGCTGGCCAAAGTGGATAGTATCTGGACATGGAGGAAGAAACTACCTAACCCATATGATTGGACAGGTTAACACCTTTAATGCTTACTAGTTCCTTAAATGGGATGTGTTCTTATATGTCGGAGAGGTTCACTCATGACAGGTATCTTTCGGTGTGGTTGTTCGGACCCCCTCTTTTCTTCGGATCTGGTTCTGATTATGGAGGGGGAGAACAGTTTGAAAGGTATATGATGTAATGTCCTAGACCCTCATTGTCCAACCCTTTTCCAAATTCCAGATCCTAAGGGTGGCACCTCGGTGGTAGGATGTCATTTCGGTGTGTGACCGGCCGACAGGACATGATCGGTGCAACCGATCCGTGTGCCACCGCTCGGTGTGTCGCCGATCGGTGCGACCGAATGGTTTGTCCCCAATCGTTGCGACCGATCGGTTTCACACAGCCCTTTCAAGTTTTTATTCTATAGATTTTCCCATAACCCCACTCTTTAGAATTTTTAACCTTCTTAGAAGTGGTTCAAATCCTTTTTTAGCCCCATAATCAATATTTGAATTCCAAAGAGTGGGGAAAACATCAACTGACCCAGCTGTGTGTCCGCGTAACGTTTCGACTCTATTTACATAAAATTATTCAAATTCACAGATGTTACCACCTTTTCCTGATGAGAGATATTAAATAACAATTAATTCAGTCATGTGTAACCACCCAACCGCATGGTGAAACCACGATATAACCTTATATATATATTGTAAAATATTTTTAGTTACAATTTACATCATATGTAAATAATGATATATGACATATCTCTATAAATCACTCACTTGAAAAATTTCTCAAGGGATGTGTTATATTTCACCTTATATTGTATCATATACAATATATTGTGAAACCATATTCGAAAAAAATATATTTCAAACACACATTTAGAGATATATCATTAAATTCACCATATAAAACATCATATATAATACTTTTTTAATATCTCTCCAAAACACATTTTATATTAACACTAAACATGTTTTTGATAAGATTTCATAATTCAATAAAATTTACTCAGAATTCATCTAGCTACTAAGTGTGAACCCCATGGAATTTCATATGTTGAAAAAATATTTAAATTTTTGAAATCGTAATTGAAAAAAATATTAGTCTTTATAATTTTAATAGTGTTACTCCAAAAACAAACGGATATGAAAGCATACCCATGAATATTTTGAATCTATTTAGCTGTATCCAAAAACAATGTCATATAAAAGCTTGAATATTCATATGATCCTGTTTTCTATGAAATAATGTAAAAATGGGAAAGAATGTATGTATATCCCAAATAACATATTCATATTTTCTTGATTATATAAGCATATACTGACAAGGTTGATGAATAGATCACATGTATTTCACCCATAAAAATGAGAATATAACATACCCCTTATCCAATAGATTATTATATCACATGTCATATCATGGAAAAATCTCACACATCATTATTCAAACACAATCAAGGGCCCGGATGTCAATGTACTTATACAATAAAAAGATATCACGTTGGTTATATCTCAACTGATAGCTTGTTCTACTATAAATCAGACCATCACATGATTATAAATATTTATGGATTGTATAAAAATGTTATAAAAGTATAAAGGTTGTAATAATAGGAATATTTAAAATTATAGGTACGAAATAAATCCCAAAATAAAACTCACACCCATATCATACCAAATACATAGTGTATACTATCTCTGTGGTATAAAAGGGGGGTTATCCATTACATAGAACTTATTTTGTACACAATGAGAATATTTGATATATAAGAATGCTACTACAGTAACCTAATGTTAATATTCATCTTATAATATTTTTACATGATACAATATATCATACCCTACAATATCTAATAGTTTAGAAATCATGGGTTACTGGATGCATACATGCTTCTCACTTTTCATTAGAAAAACAGATATGAAACTTTAAATTTTAGTGAGAAATTTCTTATTTTTTCTTGAATATTAATATAAACATTCATTTACATCCTCTTGGTATCCTAGGAAATTTAAAACATAATAAATATTGAGATATGATTCTCAATGAAGAAATAATAAAGCAGAATATATAACAAAATTAATAATGCACGAATATAATATTGATATAAAAAATAATAAAATTCAACATATAAATTTTATAATAATGTGGGAATATATATATATATATATATCGGAGAAAAATTTTCATAAATAATTATATGTAAAGTAGAAAATAATTTCAAAATGATAGGATACATAATTTTTTATATCATAATCTTCAAAACAAGGCATCTTGCAAAGGCATCATACATAAATAGGTAAGACATAAGACAAATACAAAAACCAATTTGTCTAAAGAGACATACAAATGAATTAATGGTTTATAAAAAGAATTTCTTATCACCTACTAAGACCAATTTATTAATCATATAAAAATATGAAAAATAATTCAATACCTAATCAATATAAATATTAATATTATAAATTAACATAATTTTTTTTAAATTTTCCGTAATAAATAAATTGAACATATGATTATAAACATTCAAGATAAATAAATATGATAATACAGTTATATTATATCACTATAAAATTAAAATAATCATCATAGAAAATCAAATTTATGAAAAATAACTTTTACAGAATATCTGATCCTTTCTTAAAAAATTCAGAAAATTTTATTATTCTTTGGATAAAAATTTCCATATATTGTATAGTATATTAAAAAAATAATTTGTAAAAAACATGGAATATTTTAATTTAATATTCAAATGGAATATTATCGATGGTGTCTATAAGATCCATTAAAGTATAATTTGTTAAAATAAATATTTCATTCACACATAATTAAAAATTATCTCATTCAAAAAATTAAAAACAATATTCAACTTAAACATATTAATAAAAATTAAAATATGAGTGAAAATAAATATAACATATAGTTTTAAAATATAAAAAACCTTATTGAATAATTTAATGAAAATATTGACATGAAATAAAAATATTATCATCCAAAAAGTGGAATAATGTAGGTTTTATATAAACAATCATTTATAATTTTTTTTAAATAAATTGGGTCAAATTAAAGGGAACCTTTTAATTTATATAAATAACCTATATGAAATCGGCCCTAGACATTAAATAATATTTTAAATTCTTTTGGAATATAGTTATTTAAATTCCCAAAGATCTTTTCAGTTTATAGATTATGAATTTTAGGATATAATTCATACATATCAATCCATAATCATAATCATTGGGAACTATTAAAACAATATCAATTTTTTTCATAATACAAATGTTTCTAATAAAAAACATAAAATCTATTCATGAAGGGTATTCTCTACACACATCTTGGATTTTAAATTTCTCTTACCCATACTTAATCCTTTTGAAAATATTTTTAAAACTTTTTATGCGATAAAAAAGATCAGTAATTGATATAAAATTGGATAGAAACCATTAGTCCATGAATACTTATAACCATATGAGATCATTTTCACAAAGGAAAACATCTCACCCCTAATGTATCATATATATAACTTTTGAAACAGTAGATTTATATATAACATAGATAAACCAAGATAAACCATATAGGTTACTTGGGGAGTTACATAATTAATCTTCTAACCCTTGTATAAACCTTATGATTTTCCACCCTCACTATTACCTTACATTATAACCCTTTCACATACCTTGTGATGTAACCATCGAAGATACACATAGAGCGACCATATAGGTGACCACCAAATTAAACCTACCTAATGAATTGAAGGGATATATTGGTTCCCACCTTCATCATAATTAATTCTCAAGAAATAGAACACAATCATAAGAATACATATAATATATATATAATTCCTTTCAAAAAAAATTGAAAAATGATTTTTAAGTAATATCCGTTAAAAATATAATATATTTGAAGTAAAAAATTAATATAATGAATAGAATTTGTTGATACACTATATATAGACATGAAAATAATTATATATTTAATATTTTTTACAAAAAAAAAATAATAGTACTTCATAATAAACAATGTAGAATGTCAAACAAATGAATATAAATTTGGTAAAGAATTCACTTACGAGGGGTTCTCCTTACTTCAAACGTGATAAAATTACTTTTATAATGGTTGTAATATTGTTATTAATATATAATGGAATGATATTAATATTTAGGATTTAATATATTATATTTTAATTACAAATTTCAACCCATTTATTAGTAATACAATGTTATTTTCAATGTTTTAGTTGAATTTATTTCATGGTTTCCATGGTTGGTTTATTATAAAATATCATATAGAAAGTTAAAAAACCCATAATTAAAATTAAATGTTTTATATGAACTTAAAAAATATTAATTGGACTTATATATCATTCTGGTTGCATTGTATGGGTATAAACCATTTGATAAACATTAGTTATGTATATTTGTTTAATTTGGTGAATTTTGATCATTCTGAACAACTGCTATTTTATTAATTAATATTATTCATAAACACTAATTCCAAAACATAATATAACATATAATATGTATAATAATAATATGATGTAACCATAATAATAGTTTTAAGACCTAACGTGATGAGGGTAATGTAAAGTGAAAACACATCGTCTATGTTGTCGGTAATTCGACATATCACAAACGATGTTATTATTTTTAGAATTAAATTGAGAGGAGAAGAAGTATAATGATTAATTTTTCTATAAAAATGATAAAATTAAAGTACATATATAATTATATATTTTTATTTCCAATTTTATTGAGGTATATTATGATATTATAAGAAAAAAATGAATTAAAAAAATGAATCGGGATTTTTACCTCTTCAATCCTCCTCCTCGAGAACCTCTTTACAACCCTTAGTTTTGGCCGTTTACTAAGACCAGAAGGTCATGGACATGGGGAAGAGTATTTTTAGGAGGATTGTGGTGAATTTTTTCAATTTTCAAGGCTTTAGTTTTGTATGGTGAGGAGGGGGTGATGGGTTGTATTTATAGTGGATGAGAAGAGGGTTTCTAGATTATTTTATTCATTAATTTATTATTTTGTATCAATACTATGAATAGTTTGATAATTATCACTAAATATATTAAAATAATCAATTTAACTTCTATATTGTTGTTTATACATCCTTCATGATGTTAGGAATACCGTATATAACTTATAATACATTTATCATAAATTGTCATCTTTCACAATTCACTAAAAATTCATGTATTTTAGAAAAATACAAAAACATCACCCTAATAATTATTGACATATAGAATTAAAAATATGAAATCCAATTTTTCAAAATAATTTCCAAATAATGAGAAATTTAAATATATAATTAAATCATAATTTATTAGAAAATCAATTTTAAATGTATACCTTATTTTATAACACCTTAAAAAATAAATCATGGTCTCAATAAATAATATTATCTCCATATGACAATAATATATTACTTTATAATTTTATTTTATTTAAATACTTTTTAATATAAATTATATAATTAATTATAATATTTTAATTGAATATTTATGAAATACAAAAATACCAACAATTGATATATGATTTGCAAAACTTTTATTTACATATTACATGATGTAAATATATCATGATTACACATAAAAGATACGTACAAATTATTTATTGTCTCATAGGTGAGGTTACTACTATTTTTCAAATTACTTTTCCTAATAGTCATTGTACTACACCTATGGTCTTGTTACTATTCCATGAGCGAAAATTCATAATCTTCTAAAAATATCAATTATTTTATTATAAAATTATAAAGAATTTTATTATTTAATTCCATAAGAAAAAAAAATTTATATGTTCTTGGTTTGTTATATTCTTGACTATTTTTTAAAATTGAGTCGTTTAAATTTTTAATTTACTTATTAATCATGTTAGGGTTCATTTCCATTATTGTATATTCAGAATCCCATGTTGTTTTTTCAACCACAAGGTTCATCCCAAAAAACCACAACTTGGAGGATTACCTTATTCCCCAACACATGCTCTCTATAGTCATGAATCCAACTTATTTTCTCTTCATATTAATGGTTCCCTTATAGATGAACTACTTCGAGGCACAAAACAACAGATGAATTTGGCACATTTTTTCTCAATATCAAATCATCTAAAAAATTTTGTACCTATGATAAAATTTAAGGCATATCTACTTGATAGAATATTTATCTAACATTATCCATGATTTTATAAGGTCTAGTAAACCATTTAATTAGCTATACACTAGTTGAAAAATTCATAACACTATTCCAAGGAGATATTTTAAAGAAAACATGATCACCTACCTTGAAAGAAATGCCTTTCATCCTATTATCTTTATCACTTTTCATCCTTCTCTATGTTGTTATAATGTGTTTTTAGATAATATTACCTAACCAAACCACATACTCTATTAATTCAGGTCCAACCAACATACTTTTCCTAAATATATCCCAAAAGAAAGTGGTGGAAACTATATTCCATTAAATACCTCGAAATGATCCACTTGTATACTGGAATGAAAACTGTTATTATGTAGATAAGTCAAATAACAAATATGACAATCCTAAAATCAGTGGTTGTATGTCAAACAAAAATTAATCACTGAATCTATTGTATGAAATTTTTAACTCTGATTTTATATCGAATTGACGTTGAAAGGACGTGCAAAAATTTAATTTTGTGACCAACGACTTTTGATGGAAATTCTGAATTTTATAAGTGAAATTGGGATTAGGGTCAGATATAATCGATGTAAGAACTCTATTTAACCTAATAATATCATTAAATTATTTTTTACAAATCTAATAAAAATACATATTACCTCAAATAGGATGGAAATGTTCAGATTTATTCATCCGATCAAGCAGAACCCAAATTGCATTATAACGTTGAAAAATTATTGGTAGTCCCACAAAGACAACCATATATATATTTTCCCATTTCAAAACATCACTAGAAAATGAAAAATAACACCCTTTTTTCACTATTTTTTAAGTAAATGACATTCCAATAATTTCACGATAAAATCAGCAATATCTCCATTAATTTCATCACACCAGTAATACTCTTAAAGGCCTCTATACATCATTGTACTTCTAAAATGAAATGAAAATGGAAAAGTATGTTAATAAAAAACCAATTATTTATTTATTTGGGAATCCAAAGGCACTCATAAAATATTCCCAAATCTCCAAACATAATATTTATCAACATTAAATTCTCAAAAATTCCTTTTTTTCACCAATTCTACATGTTTCTATAACTTTTTTTTCTTCCTTCCACCATTGCATAATTTTTTATAACAAAGATAACTACACTAAAACCTAAAACAAAGCTGTGGAATTTCTTTAACCATCAACATCCCAGCTAATATTCATCAAATTATTAATCAAGGTGTCCTATTCCAAAAATATCATTATCAATTAGGCATATCATTTTCAAATCAAGGAATCCACCACATTGTTTACTTTTCCATGATAAAAATTTATTATGCATTTCTAATCCTTTATAAAGTCAAGGAAAATTTTCTGCCTAATGTTTCATTACTTCTATGTTAATATATACTTCATAATTTTATGCTCAATATATATTTCAGATTTGGAATCATATAAATGAATCCTCTAAATTTTCAGAGGAAATACTACAATTGGTATTTACAAATCATGTGTGAGAAAATTTAACTCCTGATGTTATATTTATATTGAAGCATTAGTAATTACATGATCATTATGTACAAAAACAAAACCATTCCCCTTTAGTAAAACATCATTATATAAAAAAAACACACAATTTCGGCATGTTGGGTCCAAAAAATCAACATTCAATAATATATTCTTCAGTTTCTAAAAAAAAATTCATATTCTAATCCCCAAATAAATTTAATTTGTTGTCATATTAACTTATTCAGTTTGATAGATGACCATGAAATGCTTAATAAAACCATTGGTAATAAACTACTAATACAAGAAAACATTGAATCTATATATATATTTTTTGTTCTGAAAAATTTACCAACAAATTTTATTTTGATGGGATAAAATATTATTACTTTTTAATTTACAATTATCCCAATAAAATATATCTATTTCAAAAAAACATTTTCTATGATTTCAAAATATCTTATTTTCATTGATATTTTTCAATGAAATCCTCTAATGTTTTTCAGGATCCTAATTAAATATTAAAAAAGACCAAAATATTATAAATAAAAAACAAAATACATATCCTAATATTCATGAAAAATTAAATTCATAAGATAAATGAATATAATAGGGGCAATTTTCAAAACAAATGGCATAAAAAAATTACAATACCATAATCTAGTATTAAAAGTTGTTTTAGGATGTCAATATCATTAACCTTCAGCTAATGGTACCCGGATCACAAGTAAATCGTTGAAAAATACTAAGCTCCCTCGAGATAGTAAAATAGGTAATCAATATGATTCAATGGATACTTATTCTTAATAGTAATGTTATTCAATGCCCTATAATAACAATATCTCACAAGTAACTATATTTATTTTTAATTAACAAAAAGGGGCATCCCATGTTGATGTGCTGGGGAGAATGAAAATTTTATCCATAAACTCCTACAAATTAATTTTTTACACATGATGATCCACATGATATTTAGATAATAAGTATTTGAAATTGGAATTGCATTAGAAACTATGTCAAAAGTAGAATCAATATGCCAATCTGATAAAACACTGGGAAACTCATTAGAATAAATATCCACATATTATTTTACTAATAGCACGTCATTAATAAGAACTATTCTCTTATTTTTAAAAATTTGAGAATGATAAAATTCAACTACATATTTTAAAAGTTTCGTAGATTTCTGATATATTATCAATTAAATGGGATCATTCATGTTTAAAAACTGAAAATCTTTATAAAGAAACTTATTTAACAAAACAATCAATATTAACATGATAAAAATAAATCTAATATATAACTAGAATAAAATCAATATATAATAATGGAAAAAAGGTTTAAATGTAATGAATTTCCACAGACAACAACAAGAATATTTTTATAATTCCTTTTTGAGGAAATATTTTTCCCAGGGTGTTTTAACAATATGTTCTCGCCTATTTTAATGAGGTAAAATTTTTAATTTATTATAAAATTTCATAGAAATAAATTAATGTCTAGGCCTATATCAAACAAGATATTAGAATAATATGAGTAAAAAATTACCTGATACCACTACATCGGATGGCCTTACATCTACTGACATAGTCATAGAGGATATTAATACACCTTAATACTAATTATCTTGCTACATCCAAGTATTTGGATCTTTCTTTGCAAATTTATTTGATAAAGAACAATGTAACAACGCGTACAACATCCTATTTTTTAATTATAATTAATATTATGATCATTTGATTTACATTCTCATACCATATTTTTAATAAAACTACATTAAAAAATCCTCCCAATTTTTTATGGTATTCCCCACAATTCTTTTCAAAATACATTTCTAAAACTATAATTTAATATTTTGTCGATTGGTTGTTATCAATTTAATTCCATGCATACCTCTTATTATGATTATTTTTAAAGTACATGTGATCATTAAAAGACAACTTATACCCACTTAGCACATCAAAAAAGTTTTTAATAACATTTTAACTTTCAAGAATACAATTACATTAAATATCTTGGCTTCAATCCTAATTAAAAATAATTTTTTTTTATTAATATCTCAAATATTATTTAGATAATAACATGGCAATAAGGTGAGGTTTTCTACATAAAAAACATTAACTCTTCACCACTATTCATCAATTCATGGAAATGCTTTTCCATCATATGATGATCCTATATTGGAAAAAAAAATCAAGGAAAATATTTTTAAATACATCCCATTCCAAGGCATCATTCACATAATTATCCCATATATTCTTGACCATTGATCACTTTATGTAAAAATAACCCACATAATGATAAATGAAAAAACATACTTTTGATTATCTGAACATCCCATAAAATTAAATATATTTTCAAGGACACTAACCCATCCTTCACACAGCACTAGGTTAAGAGATCAAATTAAACCAGAAGTGTGGTTCCTTATAAAATTCCCCATCATTTTCTTGTTTATTAATGGTTGTTATAATTTTTTTCTTGCATGGAATACACCACTATTTATAGCCTAATTAAAATGATTCATTAATGTCAAAATCTACTCAGTTCCAATTCCCATTATCTAAGGTTGTAGGTTCACGAACGATATTATCTCTTTGTACCTTCATTCTTCTACTTCCATTTTTCGTCTGTGGAAAACCATTATGAATAGACATATTATGGATGAAGTGATATAAAAATCATAAAATTATATATCATTTCAACAAAAAATGTAAAAAATATTTTATTTCATCCTTTTAACATCATCAAAACCCCTAATGTTATATAAATCATGATCTGATGCCAACTATGAGGACTATACCTTAAACATTACATAATATTGTAAATTTCAATAAAATTAATTTATTTACATTCCAAATGATCTTTTTGGTTTAAGGATTAGAATTTTAGGAAATAATTTGGACATATTATCAAATAATAATACTATGTGGATACCATTAATAAAATATACATTTTTTGTTCCAAACATAAATGTTCTTAATAAAAACAAAAATTTTATTCTATAAAATTCTTTACAACATTCATATTAGATTATCCATTTATCTTACTAATCCTTAAACTATATGATGATCATTTCAAAACATGGGATGGGCACAAAAATCATAGTATATGACACAAAAATAGGTAGATAAACCAATAATATATTAATACTTAAAAACATATAAGTGTTTATCTCAAAGAAATACTTCTGACTCATAATGTATCATATAATTACTTTGTGAAACAAGAAATTTATGTAAAACATAGACACCATAAATAAATTTTATAGATTAATTGGTAAATTTCATAATAAATATTTTAACCCTCATATCTACTTTATGATTTTTAACCCTCAATGCTACCTTATAATATATCCTTATTAGCTTCTTTATGATTTAACCATCACAATTACAATGGAGTGACCGTACGACCAACCTCCAACAAAAACAGAGAAAATGAATTGGAGGTATATATATGTCATACCATTCATCAAAAAAAATTCCCAAGAACTATAAAATAATCATAATAATTCTTACATCAAATAAATCATTACCTTTAAAAAATACAATAAATGAAAAAGTATATTTTTTTAAGAACTCATTATAAATAACATATATTTGAAGTGAGAAATAACAAAATAAATGTAATATGTGTATAAATAGTAAATCCAAATATGTATACATAATATAATCAAAATATATTAAAAAAATAATATTATTACCACATAATCAATTAAGTATATGTTTAACCCAATAAATGAAAATTGGATCAAGAATTCTCTTACATCAGGTTCTTCATAATTCTAACATATTCACACCTCGTATATAATGGTTAAAAGTTTTTTTAATATATCATAAAACCATATTAATATTAATAATTAATTATATGATATTCTCATAACATATTTCAACAATTTTATTAATAATATTTTTTTATTTTCATTATTTCATGTACATTTATTTCATGGTTTCCATGATTTGTTTATTATGGAATTTCTTATCAGAAGCGAGAAAAACTACAAAATTGAATCTAAATGTTATTTATGAGTGTATATAATATTCAATGATATTCTATATCATACTTATTATATGGAATGTGTATGAATTATTAGATAATCATTAGTTTCAAATGTTAGTTTATTTAGCTGAATATTGATTATTATGAACCACTTTTGTTTTAGTAGTTATTATTATTCATATTCACTTGTTATAAAATATAAAATAAAATAAAATATGTATAATAAAATATGATCTATACATATTAATGGTTTCATGACCATACTTGAAGAATTTATGGAAATAGAAAACATGGTATTTATATTGTCTGTAATTCGACACATCACGAACAATATTTATATTTTTTTAATAAAAGGGATAGGTGAAGAAGTATGTTGAATTTCTTTCCATAAACATGATAAAATTATAGTAAATATAATGTAATAGATTTATTTTAATACTTTATTAAGAGAGGTGAAGATATTATAAGAAAAAATAATAATTAAAAAATGAATAAATGGAAATGAAACATGATTTTTACCTCTTGAATCCTACTCCTTGAGAAATACCTCAAAGACATTGGTTTGGGACTTTTGGTGAGACCAATGGGAATTGGAAGTGGAGAAGGGGCTTGGTAATTATATTGGAATTAATTTTAATATTTAATAATGATATATGGGTGTGAGGAGAAGAGTGGTTGAGGAGTGGTATTTATAGTACATGAGAGAAGCATTTTTTGATCATTTTATTCATTAATTTATTATTTTTGGTTCAAGACTGAATACTTTGATAATTATTAAAAAAATATATTAAAATAATAATAAGAGGTTTGAGATTATGGTTCTTATATATTTCATGATGTAAGTATTAGTTTATTAAATATATAATGTATATATTTTGTAAATTTGCGTATTTCACTATACAAAAAATAATTCAAGTATTTCTGAAAAATCCAAAAAATTCACACCAAGAAATTTTCAATGTGTATAATTCAAAAAGAAACTCAATTTTATCAAAATAATATTCTCTAAATGATTAATTATGTTTTTTCAAAATATCATAAATTTTTTATTAAATAAAAATATTTAAAGTCTGACTGAAATTATAACACCTAGAAATATTAATCACGACCTCATAAAATTATATTATAATAATAAGAAAATAAAAGTAATATAATATTATATTTTGTGAAAACAAATTTTCATTCAATTCACAAAATGAATATTTAAATTGATATTAAATATTTATGAGTTACAAAAATATCAATACTAAATTTATCATTACAAAAACATTTTTTTACTTATTCCATGATATATATATATCATGATTACACTTATAAGATACATAAATTTTATTTATGCTCTCGTAGGTGAAATTACTATTCCATTGGCCAAATTACTATTACTAATTGTCATTTTACCATTCCTATGGTTAAGATACTATTTTGTCAGTGTATGTTCCCTAATTTATATATATATATATATTTTATTTAATTATAAATTTATAATGAATTTAAAAATTTATTTCCAAACTGAAGAAAATTATAAGTACATGGGTTTTTAAGAAACTAGTTGAGAAGAAAATAATAATAAAATTTGAGTGATGGATCATGTAATTTCATTATAAAAAATTTAAGCAAAAAAATCCTGATAAAAATTTAGACTGTAACATAAAACCCTTACCATATTAGTAAATTTTAAATCATAACCCCTTGAAATAATTGAAATTAAAGATTGATTTAAATTAAATGGTGATAAATATATTCATTATATAACATATCAGTGAAGAATTATATACACCACATGAAATAAATAAGTAGTGAATATGATATTTGAGACATAGAAGCACAAGTGATATGTGAAAACCTAAAATCTATTTTGACTCACCACTAAAATACTTTAAGTATTTTATAACAAACATATATTTTATTTATACATGATTAATAAAATTTTAATAACATATTTTATTTAATTTATTACTATGTATTATATAGTTTGTAAATGGGATAAGATCTCATTGGACATTTTGGGGTCCTCCGGTTAATAATCACAAAATAATATTATTATATTGAACATGGTCAAATAGATCATGGTTCCATTGTCTCTAGAATATTAATCATTACATAAGTATTTTATTTATTCATTAAATTTAATTTCATATTTATCCACAAAATTATAACATGAAAATTGATACCCATCAATTCAAGCTGGTGGTAGTCCACAGGCAAGGAAAAAGGGTGTAATAGTTTTTTAATGGGAGGAAGGTATTACACGTAGATAATATCTTATATTTTCAGAAAAATAATTAAGTCATAAATAAAAAATAATTTTATTATATCCATATTTATAACATTCCATGTAAATTTGTGATGAAAATGATATATATCACTATGTGGAGAAGGTAGGTTTTAATGAAAAAAAAGCGATGATTTTATTTTTCATTAGATGGAGAAAGAGATGATAAATTATTATTACATAATAATAATTAAATTTATTTATATGGATAATATTTAGGTTTTCTTATCATAATGGTTATATTATATTTTATTGAGGTAAAATATTGAATGAACTTCAAAACACATGGTTACGCGTTTTACCTCATATTTGAGAAACATCGTATATCATACATAGTAATCTATCTTAAACTATTATTATTGTGACATAAGTATTTATAGGATGAGGCAAGGGATATTGAAATGGTATGTGGGGATATATTTTTAAAGATAATTGGTTCATGTAGTTTTGAAATGATCGGATTAGGGGAACCTTTATATATTTGAGGCGAGTGGAAAACATGTAATTATTATTAATAATTTATTATTATAAGTTTCTATATAATGAATTTGTTAAAATTATACAATTAAATTATAAATATAATATTATATATCTAAAAATAAACACTTCCTATAACAATTAAGATGATTTTTTTATGACCATGTTATAAAAATTAACATAATTTAACCAGTTTTTCCCCTTTACTAAGGTGATAATTTTTTTTCCATGATTAATCTTTATAAGGACCAAAAATTAAATTTATCTCATTAATAAATTTTAACCAATAGATTAAAAGTAATTGAATTATTATTTATTTTCTAATGTGTATATGTGTTATAAAAACGATTAATATAAGTGTGGAAAATAAAATTTAAAATCATTCATTATAAAAATGAGTGTTTATGTAAAAAAATATTATTATAAAAAACAAAATAGAATTTTTTATAAATAAATTTATTGTATTATATTTAATAAAATGGATATTATATTACATTAACAACAAATTAAAAAATAACGGTTCTTTAATATTACATTATTTGATGAAAATAAATGTCACTTTTGTAAAAAACATCATTTTCACAATTCATTCAATAACCAACTTTTTATAAAAATTCTACCAATGTTAAATTTAACATCATTAAAAAATTAAATCAATTTTATATAATTAAACTTGAAAAATATGTATATGTTACATTTAAATATAATAATTAACTATTTCAATTATAATGAAAAAATAATATGAAGCGCATTGGACAATAGTAATGTGATGTAATGTTTACCCACCATAGGATGATATCGGGTATCAAATTCTCATAAACCTAAATAATTTTATCCTAATAATTTTGATACAATTTACTTATTAAGTGTATTTTATAGTATTTCCTTATAGCTTCTCCACTCCCATATATTGTGTCTTTCACATTGTGATTTCACTTAAAAAACATCAAAAGAAGAGTTTCCTGACTATGAAAAATAATTTCTATCATTTCAAGTATATGGATAGTTTTCTCATAGTTGGATAAATAATATTACAAATATATTTCTCAAATTTTATAACCTTCATTTCTCCATACATGTAATTCCTCAATAATGATATGTGGAACATATCATGAACTTTTGAGAGGTTTTGTTACATTACGAAACGGTATGCAATAAATCAAACTATTTCTAGGATTTTAAGAGGCCCAATGTACTTTTGGTTATGAATAATAACTGTCTGATAGGTATAATGTTGAGGATACCTTTTGAATGGTTTAAATCCATGCATTCCTTGGATGTGGTTTACAGATCCACCATTGATTTATGATTAAAAATTCTATTTTTATAAATAAGATTTTAGATGAGTATTTTGTTTTATAACCAAATCCAATACTATTAATTTTAATTTCCACTATGTTAAATCATTCATCAGTCATATTGACAATACTGATTACATTTTTTCCACCATTATATGTAACACTTAGAAGCTTTTGTGAAATAAATTCATTAAGTAATTTTAATACTTCAATAACATTCATTGAATTCAATCAAGTGTTTTAACAAACTGAAAGATTCAATTAGGATAAAATGACCACATAACCCATCCATCAATTTAGTAGTAATTAATATAACTTAATTATGAATATATATAGTGATTTCTTTGTCCACCAATCATTAATGAAAAATATAAACATATTAACTGTAAAGATAATATTTGTTTTTTAGTAATATATTATCTTAATTACAATTAGTAAAATAAAATAATTAAATATTTGTGTTGTATATTTAAAAAATAATTATTATATTAAACTAAAAGATACATTAGTCATATGATATGAATAAACCCTATTTTAAATATAAAAACCTAATTTTTTAAAATGGAAATTTTAGTAACTTTTATTGGTGAAACCATTTTAGGATAAATATTTCACCAATTAATAATTATTATATGATAACATAAACTTATTTATTGGAATATAGATATAAATATTTTCTTTGGTTGAATTTTTTATATTTGTTCTGATATATTTCATGTTTTGATGAATTGTAAAAATATTCTAAATTTTAATTTTAAAAATTTTATCATCGCAAAAATTTATATGTTTAAATTATATTATTGAATGGTATTAAATTATTATTATATTTTATTTTTATTATTTAATATAATGTAGGTCATTGAGAGTAAATTTACATTAAATTTAGTAGTCAAAACCTTTGAATCTTTAGAAGGTTTTAACTTTTAAAACCAATTTTATCATTTTGAAAATGGGACTAATTATAAAATAATTTGTAAAACTCATGTGTTTTGAATATTAAGAAATTTTTCCATATTTTTAGTCATTGGTTCCAAATTAAATAACTAGTATTCCTTTATTTTTCATTATTATGAATAGTAAATTCAGTTATTTTTATTAATCGGGTAAAAAGTTAAATAAGATAATTATGGTCAATAAATATATTATAAAATAATACTATCACATTTCTTAATATCATTGGATAAGTTTTATTAAGACCAAAAAATAATTTGGTCAAAATGGTATCCTTTGGAAGCCACTTAAATGAGATTAGTATATTTAATATAATTTTTTTAAGGAAAAGATTAATATGTCTTACAAAAATTATTTTAAATATATTATTTTTATACATTTCTATACCATATCTAAAATATATTATAACTAATAATTTGAAATATTATTTTTTTGATTTATCATGGTAATTTATTTGTACATTTAAGTGATAATTTAATACCTTAAAGTATTTTTTTTACTAAGAGGTAGAAAATATTTTGTCGAAAAAATCAGTAGAGAAATTTTAATTAATATTATAATAAAAATTAAAATAATCAAAAAAGAAACCCAATTATTATTTTTCATTTATATATCATCTATAATCATCCATTGGATGAATTATTGGAAATTTTGAAACCCATGAAAATGATTAAGAAACTTATAATATTTTATTTAATGCAATTTTAATGTTTTTACATTCTTTTTTTAATTAATATAACAATTTTAATGTAGGATTTTTCACAATATATATTTAAATATATGTATTATTATGAAATATATAGGATTTTTATTTTTAAAATTATTTTATTTTTAATTTTTATTAAATAATATGTAAATTACATAAATATATAAAACTGGTGTGGTAATTTTTTTTAAATGAAAATTACAAACAAATATTAATAAAAATATATTAAAAAAATATAATTTTAGAATTAATATTATATCCAATGAATTTTATATATGATTTCCACCTATTATAAATTTAATAAAATATTTTTTTTGATGATAAATTGTTATCTCGTTATTTTTAAAAATCAATGAGTTGAATATTATCAAAATTACAACTATTGATTATTTATCAAAATAAAATTTTATTAAATTATTTAAAAAACATTAAAACGTTATAAACATAAAAAATAAATATGATATGTCTTCTAATATTATTAATTGTTCAACATTAGTTTAAATTACATATAATAATTAAATTATACTCTATTAATATTGATAAATTTGTCACCTTAGTTAAAGTTAAAATGTAATAACAAAGGGTGAATTAAAATGAAATTTTTTAGATTGATATAGATCCCTATCTAAAATATATTTGATGAATATATAAATATATATCTCTAATAATATTATAAAATATGAAATTTTGTGTTTTTTACATGTTTTAATTTTATTAGAGAAGTTGTATTTTTCTAGATTCCAAATCACCACCTCACATCAATATTTACAGGGCCCCTCCTCGCATATCAAATTAAATCACATTAAGCCTAAATGATCAAAATTACCCATCCCAATTACCATAAAAAAAATTATATCCATGTTCCAGATGTTTTGGTCTTGTCAAAAGTCCAACTCTAGCATTCCTAATAGGAGATCTAGATATAGGTCAATGAAGAAGAGGTAATCTAATTTTTTAACTGTCTCAACATCATTTCTTCTTCCACTTCCTATTACTATGGGTTTTCCATTATAAATTAATAATTAATGGAATAAATTATATAATGATATGTTATTAAAATTATGGAATAAAAATATTCCTTCTTTTATCCATCATAAGAAAAACAAAATCAACAGGCATGCATACATATGAGCTTCCATCTCCAGGATGTGATGAAAAACATTATAAAAGATGATCATTAAAAATGATTATATAAATATAAAGTATTGATTAATATGATATATGTTACATTAATATCATTTTGGAAGTAATATATTAATTATCTAAGATGAAAAATATCACTTATATGAAAAAACATGCATAAGAAAACTGAAGAAGTTAATACACGAAAGACGAGTAATAATGAAATTTTATTAATCAGTGTGTGGGAAGATGATCACATTTAATATCATGGTTTTTTAATAAGGTAATAAAATTATTTAAACCATTATATTGGAGTTTTAGGTATGTTTCAATAGAATCATACCTATGGTAAGGGATTATTTTTGTATCACAATTATTTATCAAAGGCATATGCCATATAGAAATAATATTTCTTTTATGTTGTGTATATACATCCCATTAATTTTTTTATGAGTCTTATCCAAAATATGTCACATTTATTGATTTTATTTCCCACATAGGGAATAAAATTCTATTGAATATAATGTGTGGAGTATTTATTTCACATTCTCTTCAATATTTATAATTTTTTCATTTGAAGTCTCTATTAGAGGATATTTATCATCCATGTCAATGTATTCTAATTTTTTTTTACATAAAATGGTTTAATATTGTCTTATATATATTAATAGTTATTTTAACCCACTTTCCCCTTTTTACTACATTGTTTTAATGAGATATTCCCTTAATTTTCTAAATGAGGTACTTTTTTACATTATCAGCAAAAGTATGAGAATAATGATTTGTTATAAAATAAACAACATGAATTGAGTTTTACACTTTTATGAGGATTTATTTCATTGAATCATCATTTTGATATTATAATTATATTTTAAAATAAATTATTTTCAATTATAATTCAGTGGAATTTTACAATATGCAAATATTTTCAAAGAATACAAGATTTTTTTCTCAAGAATTATTTTAAAGTGTTCTAAAATAATAACTATGCATCTCTTATTACATTCCACGATGCCATGAATGATTTAATTGGGACATTTCTTAAGGATATTTTCTATATTTTTCTTATGATTTGATGATTTTTTGGATGAGATCATATTTATGAAATATATTTATTTTTCAGGAATTATATTATGATGTAATGATGTTTATAAATCCCATTTAGAGATGATATGATAAATGAATTGTGTTATTATGGAACACAAATGTATGATTATCATTATGTGATGAGTGACACTAATATATCACTGCAATTAATTTGGGGGATATTTATATATCATGATATAGAAACTGAGGGAATGTGAAATGATCATGGTTCATTAATGCATAACTGGAACGAACTGTAATCCTGATTTAGTAATACAATAATGTAACTGGAAGAAATCATATATCAGTGATATAGAGTTGGAAAATGAATTAAAACAAGTTCAGAATTATTGGGATAGAATAAGGAGTGGACTCAGATTAGTAAATGACATTGTCCATTATGATGGTAATGGCAATGATATGTGGGTAATAATGAAATGTTTTTCCATTATTATGGTTTTTCCAAATTTCTATGTTTTATTCCATGGAAATTTTCTCATATCTCATTTTCCATTATGATTTATGCATTATGAAATGACAGTATTTATTCCACAACTCTTGATTTTGATATATGATATACATGGTATGATTTATAAAATTTATGTTCATGTCTTTACATTCTTATGTTAAATTTTTGTTAAAAAATTTCATTCATTAACCTTACTGAGCAAATGATATCACCATTTTCACCTGATTTATTTTCACTAAGATATTAATAAATGTTTAAGGTTGGAAAACTAATATGGATTATATTTATAAGATATTTTGAATATCATTCACCAAAATAAATGAATTTTTTCCAAGATTCCAAAGGAACAAAAACAATATGATATTTGGGAAAGTTATTGTGTAATGTATAAATGATTCTATAAAAATAATGTAATTTATATGTACATCAAACAATGGTCATTAGAGTTGGTATCATATCAATGGTTTAATTAACCTTTGGAATCTATGATGAAAACACTTTAGTGATATCCCTTAATATGTATCTATGAATATTTATACGGATGTATCTATTGATAAGTACATTTATAGTTCACAATACTATAATATTGGTTGTGGTTATGGAAACCATTTAATCAACCATAATATCAATGAAATTGAAATTAATTCCTCATTTATAATTTATTTTCCTAATATTATTTTTCCCACTCACATAATTCATTTCGGGTTTTAGAAAATTGATGTAACCCAAAGGAACTGTAATACTGGTGAATACTATGGTAAATTTAATGAATGTCCTCTATGATAACCAAATGTTATCGGAGATCGAATAAAAAACCATTCTACAATACATACACAAGGTTAGAATCATTCTGTACTACCAAATGAGTGTAGAAGGGAAAAAGTTCTATTTAATCCTTCATAAGAAAATATCAACATTATTTATGTCTTTCATTTGATCCACAAGTTAATGAATACTGGATATGTACCATTGATAATATATTTTCAATCCTTCACTATTTGAAAAATGATAAATTATTATTTTTTCATTCAGAAGGTGAAGAAGACTAGTGGTGGACTTTAATCATTAATATGATGAGAAAAGTATGAAACTGAATCCATGAAATGGGAAGAGTTCAAGGAAATATTTTTCAAAATGTACATTCATCGTATTATTTTAATGAATATGGAGAATGTGTTCAATGAGATTATGATGAATGGGTGAGGAATTAATTGGTAAATAAAAAGTTAATTTTACAAGACATTGGAGGAATTCTTCTGGGATTAAAATTTAACCTAAGGGAAAAATTTATCAATTATTTAGTAGATTATATCAAATTCATCAAAGGGGATTATGCATAAAAGACCCCAATAGTTATGAATAGTTTCATTTGTTGTGATATCATGGTAGTAATGCAAGTTGGTGTTACATATCAATTTCATGTGTTTTTTATATGATAAAATAAGATGGAGATTAAGGGAAATTTCAAAAATGAGAGTGAATAGAATATGAGTGTTTACATATCCTCAATTCATGGAAAATATAATGTTGGAGACATTATTATGGGGATTAATAAATAACTCACATGTGGGAATAAAGGTCATTAAGAAATTGGCTACCAAATTGTAGGGGGGGATGATTGTTAATTATAGTAAGATAGAAACGACAACACCGAATTCACCTCCCAAACATCATTGACTCAGGTGCATGGAAAATGGGTATTTGGAAAAAAAATTCCATAACCCAAGTGTAATCAATGATTAATGATGTAGGAAACCACTTAAGGCCAATGAAATGGAAAAATAACATGACATCACTATTGTAGATGTAAAGTACAATAATGAAGTTATGGAATGATTGTGTAATTATTTAATGGGATTCCAGATAAAGGTTTTAGAATTGGTTTAATGGTATTTTAGAATATTGGAATATCTATTTATTGGTCAACTATGGTTTTTACATAAAAATATGGTACCGGTAACCATGAAAAGTGATTGATATATATTTTTAAAACACATAATGTGTGTATTATGTTGGAACAAGGAAATATAGATATGTTCAACAGTATTATTAACATTGGGACTGATATATTTAAAAATATATTTATGATATAAGTGATTGAGTTTATATAATATTTGTTATGTTGAATGAGTAAATTTTTGAAAAAATTTATGGTTTCACTTATATTTTGGGGTAATTTTGGTTATTACTATGATTGAATAGATTACATGATAATTATTTTCATATGATTTATGTGTAATAACTATGGGATATATCAACTTGTTTTGTGAATTAATTATATGTTAATTTGAGAAATTTAGTGGCCTTATTAGAAATTTTTGGATTGTATAATTTTTTGAGGATCATAAAGGTATTGAATTTTGAAATTGTACTTTATTTAGCGACGTCGGTATTATCTTTCAATAATATGATTTATTCATATTAGTTAACTTTTTTTATTCCCTTTTTATTATGATGATGATAGATGGATTAACCTATAATAATATTTATTGATCTCATGATCTTCTAGTTCTTACGTAATGAAAAATTAACTTCTATTTCATGGAATGGGAGATGAAGTGGAAATTGATAATGACATAATGAATGGTTGAGATTATACTTAATCGAGTTATTATTTATTCTCATTCATTAAATCAATAGAAAGGATCTTGAAACTAAAATTATTATCATAATATTATCATTATGATTGAATAATATGGCCACTTAGATCATCACAGATTTATGGATATTTATTATTATCTTTCTCCCAATGATTTTATCTATCACTATGCATCATGATATGATAGTTATATTTATCATCCTTGTCCATGTTTTCACATTCAAACTATTTATTCCCATGTTAAACCCCATTTATGAGTGACATTGGGAAACCATTATGCTTCTATCATTAATTTTTAAAATAATGTTTCATTATTTATTTTAATGACTAGGCTTTCAATGATTTGAACTTTCATATATTAAACCTTTGAAAATATATATGAATTTCAAGGGGAAAAATTATTTTATGGTCTGTGTAATAAAACTCCCAGATGTTTTTCAAATATTTTCATTAAATAATTTAAATTCATCATTAGCATTTATTTCATGCAATCACGGGTTTAAACGAACCATGAGACACCATTTTATAAAAATGACCATTATAACCTATTTTTTATGTTAGTGGGAATAAATAAAAGAAAAGTATTAAAATATATGGTGAACTCCTTGGCTACCAATCATTTATGAAAAATATAGACCAATTAAATGAAATGAAAATATTTGTCTTTTTGTATTAATAAAATATTTTAATTAAAATTATGAACATAAATAAATTGAATATAAATGTAATATTTTTAGTGAAATATTTTTTATATTAATATAATATATTTTTTTAGTCATATGATATGAATAAACCCTATTTTATGTATAAAAACATATATTTATCAAAAGGGTAATTTTACTACCTTTTAATAAAAAACCATTTTAAATAAAAAATTATACACATTAATAGATTTTAATTAAAAATTAACTTATTCTATGGAATTGGGATGTTATAATTTTCATTGTATTAGTTTTTTTATTTCTCAAATAAGTTTCATGTTTTGATGATTATTAAAAATTCACTAAACTTTAATTCAATGTAAATATTCTAATTGATATAATTTATATTGTTAAATTATATTATTGAATAGTTTAAAATTATAAATGGATTATATTTTTATGATTTTATATATTTTACATAATTGGAATTAATTTCACATTAAATATAGACGTAAAACATTTCAACATTTTACAAGTTTTATCTTTTTAAAATAGTTTTCTCACTAAAACAATTGTATTTATTTTAAATTGAACCACACATTTTATGTGTTTTTTATTTATAAAAATTGATTCCTTATTTCAAATCAATGGATATAAATTATTTAAATATCTTTATTTCGTTATAATCATAAATATTGACTTCATATTTTTTTATTAATATTTATAAAAGGTAAATATAATAATTATTAGTAAAAATATTATTATAAATTTACTGTAACACATGTTATAGTATCATTGGATATGTTTTTTTACCTAAATAATCCTTGTTTCTAAATGGTTTCATTTGAAATCCACTTGGACGATATTATAAGATTTAATATATTTTATTTTAAGAAAATTTAATGATGTCTTACTCAAATTTTGATAATAATATTATTATTAATAAAAGGTATATCAAAGATAAATTATAATTAAAATATGCATTATAAAGATAAAATGTTTTTCTTTAGAATGTTTATTTAGATTTAATTTCAAGGAAATAATTCTTTTCCTTAATGTATTATATAATGATGATGATTTAATTATTTAATTGATGAAAAAATAAACAAAATAATATTAATTAATATGATAATAACTATTAAAATACCCAAAAACATTTCTAAGTCCTATTGTAATACAATATTTCTAACAAGATCATATAAGGGTATAATTATGGACCAATTATTCCACATGGATATGATTAAGAAACATATAATATTTTGTCTAAAGTAATATCAATGTTGTCTGGTTCATATTTAAATAAGTTTAACATTTTTAATGTAGGAGTTTATAGAAGATATATTAATAATTATTTATTATTATGAAATAAATAGTATTTATCTTTATCATAGTATTATATATTTAATTTATATAAAAAATAAGTATATTAAATACTTACATGAAACAAATGTAGTAATTATATTAATTATGAAAATATCAAATAAATTTCATTGAAATATTAAAATAAATTTAACTTGTTATAATTAATATATCCAAAAAATTTGAAGATGAAATTTACCGCATATAAATATTATTAATTATTTTTTTAAGTTAACGTATGATATTAATATTTTAAAAAATCAATGAATAAAATAGTTTTAAAATTAACACTTTTGGTTGCCTATAAAAATAATATTTTAATAAATTATTCAAAATAAAATAAAACAATTATAATGATAAGAAATATTTCTTATATGTTATAAATGTATTAAATTTTTTTATTTATGGTTCATATAACATCTACTAGTTATAAATTTAACATTTTAGTATTGAATAATTTGTTACCTTCGTTCAAATAAAAATAGAATGACTACAGGTTAATTAAAATTAGAAGGATTACATGATAATAAACAATTTTATAAAATTTATTGGTTGATAATATTACGTACTAATATAATCTAATATTATAAAATATGATTTTTTTAGGATTTTTGGAAGTTAATTAAAATTATTATAAAATTAATATTTTTACATATTACAATTGTGCCCCTCAACTCAATTATAAAAGGGCACCTCCCTCATTACTTATTTACCTCACTAGGAGATTTAATTATTGGAAATATCCTTAAAATATCCCATTTCAAAATTAAAATTCAGGTTTTGGAGGTGTTAATAATCTCAAAAGGACATCTCTATTGTATCTAAGAGGAGATATAGAAGAAGCTTATTTAAAAAAAAGGAAATCCCCTTAACTAACACTCTCTATATCCTTTCATCGTCTAATTACTCATCCTATGTTGTTTCTATTGTAATTAAATAACTATAGTATTAATTATATTATTAAATTTTATTACAGCTATAGAACAACAAAATTCAACCTTTTATCCATTTACAAAAGAAATACCAAACATGCATTTGTACAAACAACCATATCCATGATTATAAGGACCTAGATTTAAAACATTACCTAATAATGAATTACATGAATAAATCACATAGATGATCTTTTCAGGTTTAGAGTTTTAGAGAATTAGGACATAAATATTACAACTCAAAAGATAACAAAGTAGACACTTCTACTATGTTACCATAAAATAAAAACTCTTATAAAGGAAAATGTCTAGTTCCATGTTTTAGATAGCATGTCTCTCCTTGATCCCATCCTTGGCTCTATTTCACAATATGTCCTGTGAAAAACATTTCATAAAAAACTTGGGATGAGCATAAAAAGCTCCATAAGGGATACACAAATAGGGAAATCTTTTAGTTTTTCAAAACAACAAGTAAACCACAAATACATTATCAATGTAATACTATTCACCTTTAGGAAGTAGTAAATAATCTTCACTAATGAAATGATCATTACATACCCTTTTGTAACCAAAAGATTACCATAAAACCCATATAAAGAACACATAACATATAAAGGTAACTTGGGACATAAACATACATAAATGGAATTACCATACGGTCGACTTCCACACATATCACTAAATAGAATAGCTATACGGCTGACTTCCATACCCAATGCATTGTAGGTTATAACATAACCACCCGTCCGAGTATTGACGGCACCACCCGTCATATGGTTTATCACATGACCACCCGTCAAATGTCCAAGTACCATTATAAAATCGTTAGACATAAAGAAAATATAATGGAAAGAAAACATTTCCATATTTCGATCACAATATATTACTTAAATATTTTGAAATAACAAATCCATTATAAAAAACATTTTCAATACCAAAATAAATAAAATATTATATGGTATTTATTTCATTTTAAAAACATTACGGCCTGTTGAGGAAGCCAAAGACCAAATAATACTCGCGGCAGCGGAGAAGGTCGTTGTCACCACATACGTTAAAATAAACATTACTTTTTTCCATTTAGTAAAATGGTTCAAAGAAAAAGATTCCCTTTGAATGAAATTAAAATTAAAAGGTGTTTTATACATTGTATAAAATAAAGTCTTTTATTAGAACAAAATATACCTCAATGAAATGATATTGAGACGAAGTCCAATTACAAAGACAGTATCCTTTGATTAAGGGTAAATCAATTAAATAATTGTGTGTGACAAATGAATACACAAAATATAAGTGGATATTAAGTATAAAACAATAATATGTCATTTAAACATATTAATAAAACAACATATTCATGGTGTGCAAGTTTAACCCAAAAAATCAAAATTGGGTTATAAAGTTCCTTTGCAAAAATTTGACAGCCTAACGATGTCACTTTAAAATTCAGAAAATGAGTTGATGAGAGATAAGAAGGGTATCTAATCACATTAACATTAAATTTAAAGAAATAAGGATATATTATAACATATCCCAATATATGAATATGTAATTTAAAATACATAACAAAATAAGTCTTTTTAAAGAAGAGGTGGGTGAAAGGTCCCCTTACCGATTTGGGTAACATTCGAAACATACACTCAGGGAAGAAGGGTCGTACAATGAAGATGTAAATACCCAAAAATGAAATTATATTACCCATGTTGTATAATAATGGGCAGTACATACACCATTCCAAGGAAATGGTGGAAAATGTACCATAAATCTCACTGGAATAAAAGTGAGATGAAAAATCCCTTTCAAAATGTCGTAAGCCTAATGACACCACTTAAACGATCCAAAAATAGATTTTTGAGATCAAATAGGGTATCTCATAATATTAACATAAAAAGTATTGTATAAGTAATATAAAATAACATCCCCAAACATAAGAAAGATGAGCTTAAAAGAAATTACATAAAAGAGAGTAATTAAAAAAACGAGAGAGGTTGGGTCCCTTACCTCAAGTCTGACTTGTCGTGTTCGTTTCGTTATAATCCTGAATAATAAACAATGGTAAATTTATAATGGCTTAAGGAACTCCTTTAAATATTATTATTCAGTTCATATAACATATTATAATGTTATAATAATTGGTTAATAATGTGAGTTCATATCAGACGTTTTTTTCGATGTTTGGTACATGAGTCTAAAATGAACTTGTTTGATAATGATTGTCCATGTAGTTATAAGTAAATCAACTCCAGAATAGTATTAATGATTTAAATATCATATATATCCAGTAAATATTCATTTTATACTATTCCATAACATTTGGAGATAAAATGAAATGAAATTCACCGTTCATGGAGACGGTAGCCCGTACGTACGCATGACCGCTACTTTCATTTCTTTGTCATATTAATGGAATTAAAAATAAATGAGATATATATATATATATATTAAAATTCCATTATAATATATATGTTCTATAGGTCACATATGTTCATTAATTTCATTATATATACATTCCATGTATTGCATGAATGAGTCACATCACTTGAGGGGGAGGTAGTCCACACATCGTCGTATGAAATTATCGCATTCTCACAACATGCAAAGCATAAAGGTATGTTTTAAATATAAAATACAGAAGCATATAGAACACATAAATACCATATATATCATATATAAAATACAGTGTCATCATAATGTCCATCATCAAAAGGTGTTAAGAGAATATTTAACAATCACCGTTTCGTGAGGCAGTAATTCACCATCCACAGAAATAGTATGTTATTTAACCATTAGACGGAGGTGTGTGTAATTTTATCTTGAATCAATATCATAAAAAAATCCTAGTATATTTAATATACTTTTTTTGTTACAAAATAATGGAATAAAAATATTTTAGGGGGTTGGAGAAACAAAATAAAACAAAAGAACAAAAGAGAGGACATTACCTTTAAATTGGGTATCTCCCCATGGTTTGAACCAAAAAGATTTCGTGAAGAGCTTTCTGCCTTAGGTAAGGATTTTAGGATGAATAAAGGGATGTAGAGAGATAAAACGATCCGATTTTTCCGAGCCAATGGCTTGAGAGGTGTGGGTAAGGGGGTAGAGGTGAGGGCCTTTTATAAGAGGGAGGAGGGACACTCTTGGAAAGACTTGAAAAGATACTTTATTATAAAATGATTTTCAGATATCAAAGGTCCAAAAATTATATATTTCGGGGCTAAGGTGATAAGGATTATAAATACACCCATCCAATAGTTTTTTTACAAGTTTAGGTCTTTTATTTTACATTATATTTTTCTTTTATTTAAATCGTTAAATAATGACATAATCGCTGCATCATCATGGTGTCATAAATAATTTAATTTATTTAATGTCTAAAAATTATTACGAAAATACCATGATATAGGAAATATTTTTAGATTTCTAATGAATATTTATAGACAAAAATATGACTTGTATAACCCCATGTAAAATATTGTTTTAGTAAAACCATTCATGTTTGTGACATTTTAATTTTAACTTTAAATAAAAAGTTATTAATGTCATTTTCTTACCCAAGTGGATCAATGGGGTCCCCAAGTTGACCCATGGATTTCAGTGGTCTCCCATGACACATAAAATAAGGGTAGGACATGTGTCAAGGTCATTTAATATTATTAAAACATTATTTTTACCTTAAATTACACTAATTACCTCTAATCGCGATTAATAAAACTTAAAAGTTACTATTCATTAAAAAATTATATCAATCTCATTGAACCAAATTTTTTCATCCTAATGAAAACCATGTATGAAAAATCTTTGATATTCAATTCAAAAAATTGGTAATGTATAATTTCAATGAAAAATCAGTTTTTAACTACAACTTAGTGGTTTCACTATTCATCAAAATTTGAATTTTTTCAGAAAAATACCAAAAATTCACCCTAAGCTATATTTGATATTCTGAATTCATAAATGATTTATATTCTAAAAAATTCAAATCATTTACGTTTCATTAATTAATTTAATAATTAATTGCTGTTGTCAAAACAAATAGCGTGTTTTTATGAAACAATATATATCAAAAGATTGACACTAGTTTATGTCCAATTTCAAAGTGAAATTAATTCAAATGACCACCATTGGATTAAATGGTAAAAATATATTCTAATTTAACTTTAAAAAAAATTAAAATGATAATCTAATCATGTAAATAAATTATATTAAAAAGATTTTTTTGATTAAAATACAATATTTTTCACTATTCATTAAAAAATGAACTTTATCCGAAAAATACCAAAAAATTACACAAAGTAAATTTTGATGTCCCGATTATAAAAAAGAATTTTATTTGGTCCAAAGAATGTATAAGAGTGACCAAAACTATATTTAATTATTTTTCTCCATCAAAAGGTGATAAGTCGACCTTTTAGTGAATTTTAGCGTATCTATGCCTAAAATTGAATTCTTTTCTTATTTGAAGCCGTTATCATTTATTTGATAAAAGTATAAAATATTTTACAAACACATATAATCATTTTTTAGTTAGTTCTATTCATTATCTCCATTACCGCGGCTAGACGTTAACTACCATTTAACATATTATTATTTTATTATTAGAGTGCAATGTATGATTTCCATGAAACTCATTGTTGCGTATTGGTTACGCCATCGAGCATAGCGTTACCTTTAAATTAATATTAACATTTTACTAAAAAATATGGATAAATTAAAAAATTTCATATTCTTTATTTACCTGGGGTGGTACATCGTTCCCCAATTTTGGAAATTGCGTCCTTGCAATTTTAAAATTGGACTCAGAAACTTCATTGAAAGACCCACATCAGAACAAGAGTCGGTAAAACTATCACTTTAAAAGAATGAAAGATAATTATAGAGGTCACCTGAGTTAACCCATACTAGGATTTCATGTAGGAAAAGATAGATATGGGAGAAAAAAACAAAGGTTCATGTTCTGAGGGAGAGTGATAGAAAACAATTTTAGGAGAATGTTAACCACGAGAACATCACAAACTTGTGATGGGTTAAACGGTAATTGACTCCCCAGTAGGAAAATTTAACATACAACATTATTGATTTAAGTTACTTTTCATTGAGGAATTTATTTATGAGCTTAACTAAATTTCAATGAATCATAATTTCATGTCATTTCGACATTCATCTCTTAATAGATTTCTTACACAAACTCTTTTTTTCCTCCAAAAGATGAGTATTTAGGATGACTTGTTCACATTAAGAGTGCTATAATCAACATCTGGAGAATCACCTAATCTATAAAAGAGAACTATATGTTTCCCATGTCATTTGACAAAAACCAAAACCAAAGTTATTAGTACGATATCAGATAATACCCAAAAAGGATAATGCTTTATAAAAAGAAAATATATTCTTAATCTCCAAAATTTGTCCAACAAAACCCAAAGTTCTAAAAAGAAAATTCGATAAACAATTGTCCATAAAATTCATCAATGTAAACCAAACAAATATTGAAACCCAAGTCTTTGAAGGATTTTATCACATAATTTTATAAGGTGAAAAATTAATATTTATCTCCAAATAACCTCATTTTCTCTTAAAGTCTCATATTGAAAAGTAATTAACCTCATCATATATCCTCCAATATAGGTCAATATTTTCTTAGATAACCAAAAATAAACTTATTATTGATTCATAAATTTATATAACTAAATATTATTTGTCATACTAACCAGGGACATCACGTAGTCCAGTTGTAGGCGATAAATACAAGTCGCACCTTGGTTGTGGGTTCGATTCCCACAGCTTTGTCCGACACGATGGGTTGTCATATGGTCTGCATGTTGTCTTTTTTCCAAAACTATATAATTCACAAAATATTCCCCAAAAAGAGATAAAATCATGAAAAATAACCATAACATAATTTAACCTCAATTTTATCTCATGCCTTTCATTTTCCATCATAGCATATAGTAACCCATAATTAACTCAAAAGTAAGGATCATATAAACCCAAATGGTTCATTATAACTATGTACACAAAAGAATAGAAAACTATTCCTTGAATAAATTTTTCATAAATCAAACATCAGGGATTCACATAATATAAAAAGTCTTCTAATGTAACCCCATCATCAAAAGAGACATAATACTTTTAAAATTTTCACAATCCTAAAATCTACTATAAATCTTGAATCCCTTATATGTTGACATCTTTCTCAGTCAACATTATTCATGATCCATTAACCATTCCTTTCCAACTTATTATGAAATACTTCTTTCCAAAAAGAAAATCATGAATCATATCATAAAATTCTAAAATAGGAAAACATATGTTAAAATATAATCCATACCTTTGATTGGCCATTGTCAGTTTCTTCATCCTCAATCAGAATGGAATTAGGTATTAGTAAATGAATATTTGTATGATCTTGGTGATCCCATTCCTGAAACATCTTCGTAGGGCATGTGTTTGCATAATGACCATGCACATCACATTTAAATCATTCAATTGATCCCTAATAAAGAACTTCTTTCCCTTTCATCTAGTCGACTGAATGCTTCCTTTTTCCATGGCAGGTTCTCGCTTTATGACCTTCATTTCCACATCTATAGCATATTTCTGTCATTTTGAAACATTTTCATAGGTGTTTCTTTCCACGTCTTTGACACATAGGTTTTTAAACACACTTACCTTTAAGATTATTACCTGAACATCTGTAGGGATTTTTTTCTCACATATATGATTCCTTATAAAATAAACCAAGGATTAGGGGGTCAATCATGACTCCAGATAGTTGGTTGAGGATAAACACAAGAGTTCTCATTCAAGCTCCCATATCATTCAGTTTCTCACTCATAAAACTATCACAGTTTCCTTCACATCTATTGTTACTTTGGTGCATGCTAGTTCTATCCATTTACTAAAATCAAAAACATCAATGTGGGAATATCAGTAAAATAATCATATAATAATGAGAAATATAAACACTAAGATATAGTTTACCAAGTTTTCTCAAAATCAGTATTACTTTAAAAAAAACAATGTCTCCATCTAATATACTACCCATTGTGGTTATACAAAACATGTCACTTATGCATAAACAACACTCTAACCTCTAATGTTATTTAAACCGATCTTGGATAACAAATATAAGGACCCATCCTTAAAACAATACATATTCATTAATTACATGAACAATTCACATAGATGATATTTTCTGGTTTAGAGTTTTAGAGAATTAGGACATAACTATTACATCTCAAAAGATAAAAAAGTAGACACTTCTACTATGTTTCCATAAAATAAAAACTAATAAAAAGGAACATGTCTATTTCCATGTTTTAGATAGCATGCCTTTCCTTGATCCCATCTTTGACCCTATTCCACATTATGTCATGTGAAAAACATTTCAAAAAAAATTTGGGATGCGCATAAAAAGCTCAGTAAGGGATACACAAATAAGGAAAACTGTTAGTTTTTCAAAACAACAAGTAAACCATGAATACTTTATCAAAGTAATAATTTTCACCATTATGAAGTAGTAAATACTCTTTACTAAATAAAATATCATTACTTACCCTTTTGTAACCAAAATTTTACCATAAACCCCATATAAATAACACATAACATATAAAGGTAACTGGGGACATAAAAATACTTAAATGGAATAACCATACGGTCGACATCCACACATATCACTAAATGGAATAGCCATATGATTGACTTCCATACGCAATGCATTGGAGTTTATAACATAACCATCCGTCCAGGTATTCACGGCACCACCCGTCATATGGTTTATCATGTAACCACCCATCAAATGTCCAAGTAACATTATAAATTCATAAGACATAAAACAAATATAATGGAAAGAAAACATATCCACATTTTGATCACAATATATCACATATATATATATTGACATAAAAATCCATTATAAAAACCATTTTCAATACCAAAATAAATAATAGAGTATATGGTATTTATTTTATTTTAAAAACATTATGGCTTGTTGAGGAAGCCAAAGACCAAATAATACTCGCGGCGGTGAAAAGGGTGGTGGTCATCGTGTAAGTTAAAATATACATTCCTTTTTTTAATTTAGTAAAATTCTTCAAAGTAAAATATTCCCTTTGAATTAAATGAAAATTCAAAGTTGTTTTATACAGTGTATAAATTAAAGTCTTGTATTAGAACAAAATATGCCTCAATGAAAGAAGATTGAGACGAAGTCCCTCACAAAGATGATATCCTTTGATTATTGATAAATAAATTACAAAATTATGTGTGAAAAACGGATAAACAAAATATAAGTGGATATTAAGTGTAAAAAAATCAGAGGTCATTCACACATATTCATAGAACGACATATTCAAGGAGTACAAGTTTAACTAAAAGGGTATCTCATGACATGTACATTAAATGAGTTGATGAGAGATAAAAAGGGTATCTCATCACTTGTACATTAAATTTAAATTAATAAGGATATATTAGAACATATCCCAATATAAGAATATGTAATTTAAAAGACATAAAAAAAAATTCTTTTTAAGGAAGAGGATGGCGAAATGTCCCCTTACCGATTTGGGTAACTTTCGAAACGTACACCCCATGGAAGAAGGGTCATAAAATGAATATTTAAATACCCATAAATGAAATTATATTAAAAAAAAGTATAATAATGGGCAATAAATACACTACTCAATGGAAATGGTGGAAAGTGTAGCATAAATCTCATGGGAATAATAGTGAGATGAAAAATCCCTTACGAAAAGTCAACAGCCTAACGTCGCCACTTAAAACATCCAAAAATTGATTTATGAGATCAAATAGTGTCTCTCATAATATGAACATTAAAAGTACAGTATTATTAATATAAAATAACATCCCCAAACATAAGAAAGATGAGCTTAAATGAAATGACATAAAAGATAGTACATAAAAAGAACGGGAGAGGTTGGATCCCTTAACTCAAGTCCGACTTGTCTTGTTCGTTTCATTATATTTCTGAATAATATACATTGATCAATTTATAGTTTCTTAATTAGCACCATTAAATATTATTATTCACTTAACATCACATATTATAATTTTATAATAATTGGTTAATAATGTGACTTCATATCAGACGTTTTTGTCGATGTTTGGTAAATGAGTCAAAAATGATGTTGTTTGAAAATGATTGTCGATGTAGTAAGTAAATCATCTCCAGAATAGTATTAATGATTTAAATATTATATATATCCATTAAATATTCATTTTATACTATTCAATTACATTTGGAGATAAAATTAAATGAAATTCACTGTTCATGGAGATGGTAGGCCGTACGTACGCATGAATGCTACATTCGTTTCTTTGTCATATTAATGGAATTAAAATTAAATGAGAGATATATATATTATCATTCAAGTATAATATATATGTTCTATAGGTCACATATGTTCATTAATTTCATTTTTTATACATTCCATGTATTGTTTGAATGAGTCACGTCAGTTGAGGGGGCGGTAGTCCACACATCCTCGTATGAAATTATCATATTTGCACAACATTTAAAGCATAAAAGTATTTTTTAAATATAAAATACAGAAGAGTATAGAAAACAAAAATACCATATATATCATATATAAAATATAGTGTCATCATAATGTCCACCATGAAATGTGTTAAGAGAATATTGAACAATCATCGTTTCGTGAGGTAGTAATTCGCCATCCACAGAAACAGTATGTTCTTTAACCATTAGACGAAGGTGTGTGTAAGTGTAGCTATAATTAATCTCATAAAAACATTTTAGTATATTTAAGGTACTGTTTTTATTATAAAATAAATTAATAAAAAGATTTTATGGGATTGTAGAAGAAAAATAAAACAATAGAACATAAGAGAGGACATTACCTTTAAATCGGGTATCTCCCCATGGTTTGAATGAAAAGGGTTTCTTGAAGATCTTTATTCCTAAGGTAAGGCTTCTATGATGAATAGAGGGATGTGGATAGATAAAATGATCGGAGTTTTGCTGAGCCAAATGCTTGAGTGGTGTGGGTAAGGGGGTATAGGTGGGGGCCTTTTATAAGATGGAGGATGGGCAATTTTGGACAGACTTGAAAAGTTACTTTATTATAAAATGATTTTCAGATATCAAAGGTCCCACAATTATATATTTCGAGGATAAGGTGATAAGGGTTATAAATACACCCATACAATAGGTTTTTGACAAGTGGAGGTCTTATATTTTACATTATCATTTCATTTTATATAAATCGTTAAATAATGAGGTAATCGCTGCATCATCATGGTGTCATAAATAATATAATTTATTTAATGTCTAAAAATTATAAAACAAATATCATGATGTAGGAAATATTTTTAGACTTCTAATGAATATTTATAGTAAGAAATATTACTTCTATAACCCCATGTAATAATTGTTTTAGTAAAACAATACATGTTTGTGATATTTTTATTTTAACTTTAAATAAAAGGTTATTAATGTCATTTTCTTACCCAAGTAGATCCATGGGGTCCCCAAGTTGACGCATGGATTTTATTGGTAAGCCATGACACATCCAATATTGTTAGGACATGTGTCAATGTCATTTTATATTATTAAAACATTACTTTTACCTTAAATTACACTAATTACCTCTAATCGTGATTAATAAAACTTAAAGGTTACTATTCACCAAAAAATTATTTTAATCCCATTTAACCGCATGTTTTTATTAAACAATATATATCAAAAGACTGAAACTAGTTTAAGTCCAATTTCAATGTGAAATTAATTCCAATTACCACCATTGGATTAAATAGAAAAATATATTCCAATTTAACTTTAAAACAAATTCAAATGAAAATATAATCATATAAAAAAATTAGATTAAAAAGACATTTTGGGTTAAAATACCACAGTTTTAACTATTCATTAAAAAATTAACTTTATCAGAAAATTACCAAAAAATTACACAAAGTAAATTTTGATGTCCCAATAATAAAGAAGAATTTTATTTGTTCCAATGAATGAATAAGTGTGACAAAAAATATATTTAAAAAGGGTTTTCCATTAAAATGTTATAAGTCGACCTTTTAGTGAATATTAGTGCATCTTTGCCTAACATTGATTTCTTTTCTTATTTTAAGCCTTTATATTTTATTGGATAAAAGTAAAAAAATATTTGACAAACATATATAATCATTTTATAGTTAGTTCTATTAATTCCTTCCATTAGAACGGCTAGACGTTAACTACCATTTAAAATAATATTATTTTATTATTACAGTGCAATGTATGATTTCCATTAAACCCATTTTTTTGTATTGGGTACGCCATCGAGCATAGCATTCCCTTTAAATTAATATTAAAATTTTACTCACAAATATGGATAAATATAAATATGTCATATTCTTTATTTACCTGGGGTGTTATAATGATGCATTGTGATTAATTCAGCATGATCACCATTAAAACATGATTATATAAATGAATATAATGAAAAAATGTAATATATATTACATTAATATCATTCTAGAAATGATATATCTATGACTAAAGAAGAAAACCCAAAACAGATATGATATTACATGAAAAATAAAATGATGTAATTAATACTCAAAAAATGAGTAATAATGAATTGTTTTTATCAAAAGAGTTATACGATTATTATACTAAATATAATGGTTCTATAATAATTTAGTGAAATTATTTAAACCATTATATAAAATGTTTAGATAAATAAAAAGTTAATTAGACATAAGTAATGTGATTATTATTGTCTTACCTTTATTTATGTGAGACAAATTTTGTATACACTACTTGTTTCTTCTATGTGGTGTTTATACTTCCCATGAATGTATTTTACAAGCCTTATCTATAAGAGTGTGTTATTTTATTAAAATTTTTTGTTAATAGGGAATATATTTCTATTTATTATAATGTGATGAGAATTTATTTCACAATATCTTCAATATTTATAATTATTTCATTTAAAGTCTATTTTGGGGAATATTTATCATCCATATACATGTCTTCTAAAAATGTTTTCAAACAATGTTTTTCTATTCTCATTTGGTTACAAAATGACATTTTTACTCATTTTTTACATTTTACATCATGGTTTGAATTGAATCTTTAATTTGTTTTCTAAACATGGTACTTTCTAATTTTTGAGCAAAAGTATTGGAGGATTATTTTCATTTAACATATATGGAATTAATTTAATTTTACACATTCATAATTCATTAATTTCTTGAATCATCCCTTAAAATTTTCCAAGATTATTATAAAAGAAATAAATTTCTATTAAACATTTTTCATTTAATTAAAGAAAAAAAGTTTAAAATGAATGGATATTTTCGTCATGTTTTTTTTCATGTGTTCTAAAAAATTATTTTTTATATAAAATTAAATTCATTGAAGTAATATATTCTTTAACGAGGAATTTTTTTTTACGATATTTTCCCATTAATATAATGATTTGATATTTTTATGATGGAATTGTATATATGAAATCCATTTCATTTTCATGGATTAAGATATGTAAGAATATAATTTATAAAACCCAGTTACTATTATATGATGAATGAGATTTGTTAATATAGATCACATATGCATGGATTCGATTATGAGTTGGGAGAGACCTATATTTCCCTCCAATTCATTGGGTATTGATTTTTGTATGTAGAGATATATAATGCAAGTATAGAAAATTGTCTATATTCAGCAATATAATATTTGAATGAGAAGTAAACCCAGTTAATTAAAACATGGATAGATTGGAAAGAAAACCCAGTTCAAATATACTTGGATAGAATGGAAAGTAACCATTGTCTAAGAAGATACGGTTAGAAAAAAGAGTGAACCCAGTTTAGTAATGCAATTTTTCCACTATGATTTCTATAGAAATGAGGCTAGGATAATGTACAAATTATTCTCTAGGACAGTGTGTTTTCCATAATTCCATGTTTTATGCCAATATTGTATTCTCATAGAACATAATCCTTTATTTTTTATTTTTTATTAATAGAAAATATTTATTTAATGATTCATGATTTTAATATATGTCATAAATGGTAGAATTCTCAAATGTTATGTTCACGTTTTTCCTTTTTTTATTCAGGTTTTATTTAATAGTTTCCTTGTTTACCATTTCTGAGTATCTGTGCTCATCCATTTCATAGGATATATTTTACCATGAATTAAAAGAATTAATTTTGGAAGTAAAACTAAAGGGGAAGAATATTATGGGAGATATTAAAGACCTTTCACTAAATTATAAGACTATGTTCCATGAATCCTAAAGAAATACAGTAATATAGACTTTGTGTGTGTGCTTGTGTAATGTATAAAAGATTTCAAGAAAAAATGTGATGTCTATGTACGTAAAACATGGGAAATTATATTCTAACAATATATCATTCAGTTTATAATTTAATTACTCATATATTTTATTTTATTTAAAATATAAAAAATCCTTCAAAAGAATACATGTAGATGTTAGAAATTAAAAATTTTTTAAATGTAATTCACCCATGTATTGTATTTTATTTTCCATCATTACTCAGTTAAAAACATTAATATCATGGAATTATGTTATATCATTTCTATTATTGACATAAATATATATCCATTATTCTATACAGTATGAAAACCTTAAAAATTAAGTGATGTTTAACAAGAAAGTTATTCATTTTATTAATTTAGAAATTATTGATAATCTATGTACTTGTTATTTTAATATGTATTGATTACTATTTCACAATGATCATGTATTGATTAAACATTATTTTAATATTATTAATTAATTATATTTTTTTAGTGATGGGTGGCGCCAAGAAATATATACTCCTTGATGAATCCACTACTATCACTCAACAATATAGCTTGGGTATTTGGTGGATTACATATCTATTATGTATTATGTCTTAGAACAAATAATTAATGGTACAATTATGATGCATAAAAATATTAATTCCTTCAATATAAATTTTTTTTTAATTTTACATGTAATTGTATATACTTCATTAGGTATATTCTTTGTTGATGTTATTTTTTAAAGAATAATTTATTATTGTTTTTTACATTCATTCCTATCATGTTTTTAAATTTATGTGATATATTTAATTATATTATAAATTTCATAGGGAATATGAGCTAACATATTTATATCATTCACAAATCCCAAATAATCCTAGGAGAGAGCATAGAAAAATTTAAAGTTTTTTATATGGAATAATAATGCTCTCATTGAGACAATAAATTATATTATACGATTTAAAATGTAATTTCCAAGACATGTATGTATATATTATTTATAAAAAATATAAACTATTATATATTGTGTTATGTGACATATATTGTTGTGTGGGCCCCACACGAGCTAGCTACGGTGAAAAATGCCTTTTTCACTGGTGCTCTATTTCGGGCGAGTAAGTAGCCTATCCTGCGTGTTTTTCCGCATAGATCGCGATGGTGGCCTCTGTTTTGGCTTTGGAGGTGCACTGTGTGGTGTTGTTGCGGGTCGCACGGGTTAGCGATGTTTGGACCAGCAGTGGTTGAGGGTACTCCCTTGGTTCATTCCCACGAGGGATTGTGTGGCATCACAGCCTTCGTATTGGTTTGTGATCCTCTCGATGGGATGTTTAAACTGTTAGAGTTGTGGAATCCCTCCGGTGGGCCCGGAGTGGGATCTTCTAGCATCTTTTCCCTAGATCGGGTTCATGGTATCACTTTGACCGCTTATTCATAGGCGGCGATCCCCAATCTAGCCGGTTAATCCTGTAGGGTTGTGGCATCATCAGGATTATGATCCCTTATGTGGTGGGCTGTGCTCGGTAGGGTTGTGGAATCATTGGGTATATGATCCCCTACTCAGCATTAGGTATATAGTAGGGTTGCGGTATCGTTGGGTATGTGATCCCCTACTCAGCGTGAGGTTTCAGTAGGGTTGCTGCATCATCGATTCGATGCCCTACATCGCGAGTTATACCCGATAGGGTTCCGGTATCATTATGACCACATTTATATGGGAAATGATCCTCTATCTGTGAGATGTTCTTCTGCCTAGCGCCAGATCAGGTTGCGGTATCCCACAGCGGATCCTGGGTGTGATCCACTATCTGTGAAAACTACGTACGCCAGATCGGGTCGTGCTATCCCCCAACAGACCCTTGGAGTGATCCCCTATCAGTGAGCTTCGTATACCGGAGTGGGTTCCGGTATCCCCTAGAGAACCCTAGGAGAGATCCCCTATCCAAGGAGTTTGGTGGTTATGTTGTTTTAGCGAGGTTTCCTCAGTAATGCTATCCGATGAGCATGATCTCTTGGGTGAGTGTCTGAGATGTTTTTAAGAAACCCGATGGAGTGTATCTCTCGGATGAGTGTCATCTGGGATGATAGTGATCGTGTGGTGTACTCTCTTAGTTGTGGACTGTTGCTGGTGATGAGGTTGGTACCTCTTGTTGCTTCAAGCGTGAGATGACTATATCTGGACTGTTCAAGGTGTATGTATGGGAATACACCTGAGTTGAGCTGACTAATTTTTTTTAGCTGAGGATGGTCACGAGATGGAGTGTCTCTCTCGTCTAGGTTCCCTCTGGCTGGGTTGAGCGGACTGTTTCCTTTCAGTTACTCCCTTTGGTTTTGGGTTTTTGGGGTTCCTACTGGGTATGATTATTATCACCCCAGCACGGGCTTTGCCCTCACATATTTGTGTCCTGTGCAGACCACATGCCTTCCAACGGAGTCCCAGGAGGACTCGGAGCAGGCGGAGTTTAGTGAGCGTGTTGACAAGGGTGTTTACCGGAGTTGTGTCGAGGGAGCTTTCCGGCGGGTGTTTGTGGTAGCGTTCTCCTTCTTCAGAGCAGGTTGGACGTGCTTTGTAGTTTTCTTTTGGCAGGCCCTATTTTTCCCTTTTGTACTTCTGTTGTAATTTGGTTGTGGGATAGTGTATGCATGCATTTACTTTTCAGTTTTCTATATCTTTGCACAGTTTCATGGAAGTGTTTTTGGGTGCATGTGTACATGTACCTTAGGCTAATTCCACCCATGTGTGCGATAGCCTACTCGGCGTTGGTTGCCAGCCCCTGGCTTATTGGAGGCTGGTTTGGGGACGAGCGGCTCGAGCCCCATTGGGTTGGGTCGTGACAGAGTGGTATCAGAGGAGGTTCCACCTTTGGGATCTTAGAGCATAGCTAGTCTAGTTGTGAGTTTGGTTTGAGTTGCATAGCGGTAGTGTTAAGGTGTTTCGAGCTTAGATTTCTAGCCAAAGACTCTAGTGTTGGTGCGACGGCCGACGTATCCATACACCGGGACTCTAATAAGCTTCCTTTCAACTTGGGAAATTCGTACACTGGTCGCAGGGACATAATGGTACATGCATCATATAGGACGAGGTTTTGGGTTTTCCTTGTCCTTCTTGATTCAGATCTCAAGATATACACATTGACTGTGGTGCGTCTTGAATGTATTTCAGGATTCCTCCACGGCGACAGCCAGCGAGGCTTCCACAACGGGATTATGGTGACGATCATCCACGTGTAGAGGCTGTGGACTAGGGCGCAGGTTCTGAGGCTGGACATCCAGGTGGTCCGCCAGTTGAGCCACCACCTGTCGAGCAGCTGGTTGTGCCGATAGTGCAGGATGAGGTTGCGTGCAGGCTGGGGGCGTTGCATGAGTTCCAGAGGCCTCGACCTCTGAGGTTTCGGGGTGATCTAGAACCCGAGGCAGATGATGAATGGCTTGAGGTAATCACCCGAGTTTTCCGTCTAGTGAGGACACCTCCAGATCAGATGGCGGTCCTAGCAGCAATCCTATTGCATGGTTCTACCGGGCGATGGTGGAGCCTGGTGATGCAGTCCCATGATGAGGAGACACTCACATGGGCAGAGTATGAGCGGCTCTTCAGGGAGGAGTTCTATCTGGTGACGCTGAGATTAGTGCGGATTCAAGTGATTTTGAAGCTTCGGCAAGAGAGTCTGACCATGTCGGAGTACTCAGCGAGGTTTACAGACCTGTCTCTCTACTCCCTGTATATGGTTCGAGACCAGTTCATTAGGGATCGGACCTTCGAGCAGGGATTACACAGGGACATCCGAACAAGTGTGGTTTCCTTGTGCCTACCCACCTATGCTGGAGTGTTGGAGCAAGCTTTTGTGGTGGAGAGCTTTCTGGCTGAGCAGATTCCCCCTGTTAGTGCTGGGAACGTGAGAGCTGAAACGTTGGCATCTGGTAGCCGACGACAGACTCATGGGTCTGGATGTGGCCGACGTTTCAGGAGGCGACCCCAGGATGGAGGATCTAAGGCTTAGAGCTCGCATGCCAGTTTTGGTCAGGCCCAAGAAGCCGGTGTTATGATTGCAATGGTCGGGGACATATTGCTAGAGATTGTCCAACTCGTCGAGCTACTGAGAGGGAGTCGGTCGATGGACCGACTTGGCCGAGGCATCGTCTCGAGCAAGGAGGTCTGCAAGACGGCAGACGTGGCAACAGAGCTGGTGCAACATGAGGCGGTGGTAGGCAGTATCAGTTGCCACCACCCCACCCCCAGGTTGTCCACGCCAAGCTCAGGGAGCTGGTGGTCGTGGGTGAGGACAGCTGCATGCCCTGGAGGCTGTTGACCCAGATGCTCCGCGGATGGATAGAGGTACGCCTTGTGTCTTTTCTACTTAATGCAGTAGTTTGATAGACACTGTTGAGTGGTACCCTTTATTTATGTTGCTTTCTCGAGTTTTTTTCAGGGTGTTGGTATGGCCATATGTGTGTTGTTTGGTATGCTTCGATTTCATGGGGAAGAGGGATCCTTCCCCCACCGAGACACATTTTAGTGATGCGATTAAAACCGTGCGGGCGAGTCAGTGCCGCCCAAAGCGGATAGTGTTGAGGTGTGGTGGATGATTTCCTCCGACTTATGTGTTCATGCATCAGTGTTTGTTGGCGAACTCGCTGGTGTGGGTGACCCAGTTGTGAGTCCAGTCACAATCCTTGTGCTTATGGCTTTTCAGGGACGAAATTTTCTAAGGGGGGAGGATGTAGAGACTCGGGTTTTTGTCCCTATCAGACTTTGTAATATTTCTACGAAGAATTCCAGAGATAGGCGTGAAGACGGCGTGTGATTCTGAGGCATGGTGTGCCCGAAATTAATTTTATAAAAATATTATGTATTTTTATACTATACACGTGGTAGGGGTGTGATATCTCCTAAACGGTAGCTCGGAATGGGAATCCGATGGAACAGTTGCGTCCGTAACATTCTGTTTACCCTAGGTGAGGTGTAAACTTTGTGGGCGCAAGCCTGCGGTGAGAAACGCCACCAGGGGAGTTTTCGTAAATAAGTGGAAAAGTCCATTTATGAGCATCAGCTCGAATAACTTCTGAACGAAGTGTCGGATCGTAAATCCGAGTCTGCAGTTGTGTTCAGAACAGCACGTTTACCCTAGGGGTGACCTTACCTTGGTCTGCATCAGGAGCCAGGACAGAGACGAGTTGGTGGGGTGTGAAATGTGTTGTTTTTTAAAAAAAAAACATTTCATCTCCCCCCCCATATCACCTACGCAGTGGAATGAAACCCCCTCCTGACCTCCGTTTCGTCGCCAAATCTAGCCAGAATCGTCAGTTTTCTATGCCCTTCGACAGCGGATCTAGATTTCGGGCGTCGTCGGCGTCGATCAGCACCTGAAGCTTCGACATTTCTTCCGCGAGGTAGGCGGGTTGAGTTTTAAAATCCCGAACCAAATTTTTGTGTTTTTATTTCTTCAAATTTTTATAAGGGTTGTATAGTTCGGGTCCCGAGCTTTCCGAAACATGTTTCAGATCAGAATTTGGAGCACTGAGGTGCTCCCGGTGGCTTCCGGAAGTTTTCCGGCGATGACCCGGTTTTTCGGCGATGAGGGGCAGCGGCTAAGGCGGAATCCGGCGACGGCGCGGCGGCGGTGCGGTGGAATCTGGCGGTGGCTCGGCGGATTCTAGCAGTGGTGCGGTGGTTTCCGGCGAGGCAGACGGTGGTACGGCCAGGTTTTTCTGGGGGTTATTTATACCCCCGTATCTTGCAATCCGAGAGTCGGATTCGCGTACCATTTGCGGCGACGCGACCCTAACGACGAGGCGAGACTTCCAGTGTGGGTTCGAGGATTTAAGAGTTCGGGATCATGGCCCGAGAGCGTGAAAAGTCGAATAAAGTAATGATATTTTATTATTATTCGACATCGGGCCATTGTATCTTCTACCCGGAGAGTCTGATTGACATGTCGTCAGTGGCGTTGAGACCCTGATGATACGGCGGAATTTTCTTGAGGTTTTCTGGGTGTTGGGACCAAGTTTGGGGTGCGGGCCCCATGAGGTCGGGTTTGTTCGTTTGTGGAGAAACGCAACTTTCGCACCAGGAGTCCAATTTTGATGGATGATTATTTGATCCTGTGTGTTTTTCTGAGAGGATCACAATGGTGTGATCCATTCGGTGATATTCGGAAATGAGGTGCGGGCCACACCCGAGTGGGCTTCGCTGAATAGAGCATTTTTCACCGAGTGTCTGTTTTGGATGAACGAGTAGTCGATTACGCTTGTTTTTTCGATGGGATCGACATGGTATGGTCCGATCGATGGGTTTCAGGATCGTTGTGTGGGCACCGCACGAGCATGCTACGTTGAATAGTGCCTTATTCACCAGTGCTCCGTTGGGAGCACGTATGCATCCTATCCTGCATGTTTTTCTACGTAGATCACGATGGTGTCCTCGGTTTTGGCCTTGGATGTGTGTAGTGTGGCTTTGTTGTGGGACGCTCGGGTTAGCGATGTTTTGGACCAGCAGTGGTTGAGGGTACTCCCTTGGTTTGTTCCCACGAGAGTTTGTGTGGCATCACAACCTTCGTATAGGTTTTTGATCCTCTCGATGGGATGTTGAAACTATTAGAGTTGTGGCATCCCTCTGATAGGCCCCAAGCGGGATCTTCTAGCATATTTTCCCTAGATCGGGTTCTTGGTATCACTGTGACCGCTTATTCACGGGCGGTGATCCCCTATCTAGCTGGTTAACCTCGTAGGTTTATGGAATAATCAGGATTATGATCCCCTATACGGTAGGTCATTCTCAGTAGGGTTGTGGCATCATCGGGTATATGACCCCCTATTCAGTATGAGGTGTATAGTAGGGTTGCGGTATCATTGGTTATGCGATCCCCTACTCAGCGCGAGTTTTCAGTAGGGTTTCAGCATCGTCGATTCGATCCCCTACATCGCATGTTATACCAGAAAGGGTTCTGATATCGTCGTGACCACCTTTATATTGGCGATGATCCTCTATCTTTGAGACGTGCTTCTGTCTAGCACCATATCGGGTTGTGGTATCCCCCAGTGGATCCTGGGTGTGATCCCCTATCTGTGATAACTACGTATGCCTGATCGGATCGTGGTATCGCCCAGCGGACCCCGTGAGTGATCCCCTATCTGTGAGCTTCGTATACTGGAGTGGGTTTTGGTATCCCCTAGCGGACCCTAAGAGTGATCCCCTATCCGAGGTGATTTGTGGTTATGTTGTTTCAGTGAGGTTTCCTCAGTGATGCTATCTGACAAGCATGATCTCTCGGGTGAGCGTCTAAGAGGTTTGTGAGAAACCCGATGGAGTGTATCTCTCGGATGAGTGTCATCTAGGATGACAATGATCGTGTGGTGTAATCTCCTGTTTGTGGACAGTTGTTGGTGACGAGGTCGGTACCTCTTGTGGCATTGAGTGTGATATGAGTATATATGGATTGTTCAAGGTGTATGTATGGGCATACACCTGAGTTGAGATGACTAGTTGTGTTTTGCTAAGGAAGGTCACGAGATAGAGTTTCTCTCTTGTCTAGGTTCCCTCTGGATGGGTTGACCGGACTATTGCCTTTCATTTTCTCCCTTTGTTTTTTCGTTTTGGGGGTGCCTACTGAGTATGTTTATACTCATCCCTGCACAGGCTTTTCCTGAACATGTTTGTGTCTTGTGCAGACCACATGCCTTTCGACGGAGTCCCTGGAGGACGCGGTGCAGGCAGAGCTTAGAGAGCGTGTTGACCGGGGTGTTTACCAGAGCTGTGTCGAGGGAGCTCTCCGGCGGTTGTTTGTGGCTGCGTTCCCCTTCTTCAGAGCACGTTGGACGTGCTTTATTGTTTTCTTTTGGTGGGACATGTTTTTTCCTTTTGTACTTCTGTTGTACTCTAGTTGTGGGATAGTGTATGCATGAATTTACTCTTCAGTTTTCTATATCTCTACGCTATTTCATGGAAGTGTTTGTGGGTGCGTGTGTTCAGGTACCTTAAGGTAATGCCTCCCATGTGTGTGATAGCCAACTCGGCACTGGTCACCAGCCCCTGGCCTATTGGAGGAGGTCTTGGGGAGTCGCGGCTCGAGCCCCGTTGGGTCGGGTTGTGACACAATGTACAAACCAGAACCCAAGAATAAATATTCATTGTCATATATACAACGCCAAAGCTGAAGGAACCAAAAATAAAGACAAAACACATGTTAATAAAACATGATAAACTCCATGTATGGATACATACCAATACATATCCTGGTCCCATATCAACTCTCTAGCATAGTTCATTTTCACTTTTCCTACCCTACAACCTAGAACTCTTCTCTGGTAGCTAATGGTAACTTGAGCTTGTATGAGTAAATGTTATCATTTCCCCACAAAGGGTATCTATTAAATATCTAGTCTAAACAAATATTTGATGAAATTAATAAAAAAGTATATAGATTAAAAAAGAAAACATTTGTTCTATTAGTTAATAATATTCACTTTAACTATTTTCATCAATTATTCCATGTGATGTGCATTTAAATCATTCACACTATGGTCCAATTAAGCCATTTATCATTAATATAAAAATAAGTCATCTTTAAATTCCCACATGTTATAAACATTCTATAAAAAACATCATACATACCTTGAATCCTATGTCCATGTGGTATCATCAAATTCATCCATTAGTAGAATAGATCCTCAATCCCCTTTTCTAACCCTTTAATTTTGGGTTGTTAATTAGTTTGTTAGTGTATTCCAAACTATGGGCATTGATCCTAAAGTCCAATAAAACAAAAATTCCATGTTATGTGCCCAGGATTATTTATCCATTATCCAAAAATACCATATCAGTAAAAACAGAAAACCAATACATATAACATATACAATTAAAATTCCACATAACATATAAATCGTAATAAATCCTTAACACATTAACACATTAATCGTTTACTTAGATCAGTCAATTTAAATCATCTACCTATCAACACCAAAAACTATTTAGCATAATCAACAATTCGAATTCTTTATTCAATTTAACATAATCATTAATATAAAATTATTTACCTATTTGAAATTTCTGTCATTTCACATGTTTTAATCCATTTACAAAATTCATGTATAATTAATAATCCATTAAGAATAATCACCACATTTCATTGAACCCCTTTCATATTAAGAGAAACAATCACTTATGAAATTATAAATTTCCATACTAAATTTTCAATATTCCTTTTTTGACCTACTATCATTTAAAAAATTTTCAAATGGTCATACATTCTCACAAGCCCATTTTATGAATAATAGTACGATTTTTCCATTTCAGGGAATGTTGTCACACCCCATGGGTGGCCCCAATGAGGTCTTGTCAAACTCAATGTTTCCAAAGAGGGTTAATAGGGGTTTGATTTATCATTCGCCCATCCATTTTACCAAATCTCACTAAAGTCTCTATGTTAAATGTAATAAATAACAAATAACACCAACTCACATTCCCAAATTCATATCTATATTATGGTCTATATCATTTAGAAAACATACCTTCAATTCATAGATGAAAACTCATATAACATTAGATATATATATCAATTTGGGAACCCCTTGAATTAAAAACCTATGATCCTTTATAAAAAGAGGGTTTTAGAGCCTTATAAGAAGAATAAAAAATTGAAATCCCCAATCCTGAAAAGAGAGTAAAAGGAAGCGTTAGAATCACCACAAATATTTTATCCACACCCAATGATGCTCCAAATAGTTTTTAAACAATGTAGGTTTCCCCTTTTGAAGTTTTCGTCAAATTCATTTATCAATTGGGTTGATAGAAGAGAAATTTGGGAAAACATTGAGTGAGAAATAATAAAATTCCGCAGGTAGAAAATGGTAAAATGTCACTTTTGAATGGGTAACATGGTTTAGCCACATGGTTTTCCAAATAATTCTCCAACCATTCATAATCCTCAGTACTATAAAAGGACATCTCATACAGTTACCTAGGGATCCCATACATTTTTTCAAAACATGATCCAACCATCTGAAGTGTCATGGCCATGTTCATATGGTTTAGCCTCCCAATTTTATTGGTTCATCCTAACGATGAACCCCACCTACTCTGTAGAAAGGTTTGGGATCACTATTACATATAACCATGAAACAACTATAAAACCAACATCTTATGACCTATTTCCAAATTTCATTCGTGTCATGAAACCTCAAGACACACCTTGATCTTCCACATACATTCAATAAACATTCTGTTAACAAAATTTATGCGGTTTAAACCATAATTTATTATGTTCATACATCTGTGAAGTCAATGATCGTAATCTAATTTTGTGTACATTTTTTTTATATTAATATTATTTTATAATATATATATTTAAATCCTTAAGAATCCATGGATAAAACTATCATATCTGTAACAGCCCAAGATTTTATAAAAAATATTCTTTTTAATTTTATTCATGTCTTGTGTTGTACGCTACACCAAAAGGAGCTTGCACAACACGCATCCTTGACTTGCCTTTCATTACACGCAATCGTGACCTTCCTCGATAGCATGTGTAATACGCAATACCGAGTTTCACTAAACAACGATATGCTATTAAAATATTATTAAAACTAGCCGGTATGAATAGTAATAACCACTTTTTAAAATTCTGTAAATCTTATTTTTCAAAATGAACTTCATTTTTGGATTCGGAGTATCGAATTTAGCCTAAGGTGAAATTTTGGTACATTTCGGATAACTTTCATATTCTGATGAATAGTGAAAATTACTAAATTATAATTAAAAAACAACTTTTTTAATCGAAATAATTAATAGTGATAAATTATTAATTGGAGTAGTTTTAAAGTATATTTATAATATATTTTTACAATTTAATACAATGTTGGTCGTTGGATGTAATTGCACATTTAAACCAGACATAAACAAGTGTCAATCTTTTGATAGAGATTGTTTCTTAAAAACACGCTATTTGTTTTAACAGTGAGATTTAATTATAAAATTAATTAATGAAACATATATGTTATGAATTTGGTAAAATAGACTTAATTTTTGAATTCGGAATATGAAATATAGCTTAGGATGAAATTTTGGCATTTTTCTGAAAACCTTCATTTTTTGATGAATAGTGAAACTACTAAGTGGTAGTTAAAAAACTGAATTTTTCATAAAACATAATTTTACCGCTTCTGTGAATGGAATTTCAAAAATCCGACAGACACAGTTAATATCAAGGACTAAAATGTGGTTCAATGAGATGAAAATAATTTTTGGTGAATAGTAACTTCTTACTTTTTTTTTACCACGGTTAATAGTAAATAGGGTAACTAAGGGTAAATATGATATTACTATTACCCTAACACATGTCCTAATTCTATTGGATAAGTTTCATTCGACCAAAAACAACCTTATGAATAAAATATGACCATTTAGGCCCACTTGGATTAGATTAAGACATTTATTATTAATTTATTTAAAGAAGGGTTAAAATAGTTAAAATCAAAGTTTAATAAGTAAATCATTTTTAATATGGGGTTATACATAAGATAAATTCGACTATAAATATTAATTAGAAAGATAAAAAGATTTCCTACATAATGGTATTTTATTTGTAATTTTTAGACATCAAATAATTTAATTAATTTATGACACAAAGATGATGCAGTAATTATCTTATTTATGAAATATTGACATAATTGATGTTATAAACACCAAAATAAATGTAATTTGAGAATTTTTATGAATTCCACTAATTTTCTAGGTTAGTATGATATATTAGTGTTGATTTAATCAACTTGGTTCGAACATATAATTCTGTTATGACTTTCACAAAAATCATATATCAAATAGTGTCAAAATTGACACAAAATAGTTTTTAAATAAAATATTATATTATTAATTGTTATTTTATTCCTAAAAATCTAAGGTTCGGCCAAATGACTTAGATAAGGATATATGTATTAATAATAAACAATTTGGGGTTCTTTTTGCATGTTATAGTAAGTGTATTAACCATATAGTGAAAGGAAACAAAAAGACACGGTAAAAGTTAAATTATTTAACTTACAGTTAAATCTAATTGATAAGGTTAAAATAATACCCTAAACATTGTCTAAATTCTATTGGATGAGAGGATTTCGACCCATCCCCACCTTATCCTAGAAATAAATCAATTTGGAGCTAATTAAAACCGAACTTGACTTTATAATAAAATAATATTTTGAGATATTCCTAAGGTGCCCCTCTCCTCCCTTATAAAAGGACACCTCCTCCCCCTCCTCCTCACACCAAATTGAGCACTAAAGCTCGGCCAACCCCTGCCATTTTCTCTTCTACACTTCCATAGAATAATCCTAGAGGTTTCGGTGTTCTTCAAAGACCAATCTTAGTTCCCTAAGTGGAGGATTCCAAGAGGCGTTTCAAAGAAGAGGTAATATCCATTACCGATCTTTACAATTTCTTTCTTCTTCCACTTCTTCTTCTTAGGTTTTTTCATTATGAAGTAATAACATCAGTATCACTCATATACTGATATGTTATTATAATTATTAAACAAGCCTATTTCACCATCTATCCATCCTACGGGAAAAGAAATCACCGCGCGTGCGTACGTACGGAATACCGTCTCCACGCCGTGGTGTAATCTATTTTCCACCATCACCTTACATGGATGGGTATAATGGTGTAAAGAATAACTATACATAGTTATTAAAAAATAATATTGATTCTGATATATTGTATAATCCACTCCAATTCAATTCAATATTTATGGAAATGATATCATCGCTCGTGCGTACGTACGGACTACCGTCTCCACGACGTGATGAGATTCATTCTCCATGTTAACCATTTAAGAATGATTATAAAGTATATATAAGAAATAATAATGAAATATATGAAATTATAAAGCTACTGGATTTATGTATATATATATATATATATATGTATGTCATCTACTTACTTCCATTGAAGACAATAGGGAAAGGAAAACAGCGTTCATGCGTACGTACGGACTACCGTCTCCATGAACGGTGTTTTTCATTTCATTTATCTATCTATTATATATATATATATACTGAATATATATGATATATAAATCATATTTTATATTCTGGAAGTAAGTAAATCATGATATAAGTAATAATAATGTCAAGAACAACAAGTCAAAACACATACGATAAAAGAAACGATTTTACCCAAAACGCTTCTTTAACATGGAATTTACAAAAGAACGGGTAATATAATGTCATAAGAGAACCATATATGATATCATAACAATGAATATGATTCTGTAATAAGTCAATGACATTATTTAAACCATTATACAGGAGCTTCGGACACGTACAAAGCAAATCGGACCTAAGTTAAGGGAAATATCACAATCTCATTTTTATCCGAGATTGTTTATTCGTAAGTATTTACTGGGGTGTATTTTATCATCCACATCCATGTTTCATCAATATGTAATATTATTTCCATCCACCTACAATTGTTTAAATCCATTTTTACCCTTCGGTGAGTTTTAGTAATATGTATGAAAGGAATCTTTTTTCGTTTTTTGTAAGAGGTACTTTTTTACTTTTCCGACAAAAGTACGAAGAATGTTTTTTTTAACTTATACGGCATGAATGGATTTTTAAAATATTATTTCCAAGGAGCTTCCTTTACAAGTTTTCAAGTTTATTTTTAATCAACTTCTTTTATTTTAAAGTTGTATGACATGTTATGAAAGGAAAAATGTTTTTGAAGAAGAAAGGATATTTTCCTCAAGAATGGAGTTCAAGTGTTTTATCAAAATTATTTTCCATCTAAGATAATAAAGGGTTCTGTTTTTATCCCTATTATTAAATTGATTTGATCATGTTGTGATGGAATTATTTTTATGAATTCCTTTATCTTATATGAATTGTTTTATGATGTCATGATGTTTAAGAATCCCATTTTTATTACATGGGTTACGCTATGATGTATGGTTTATGATTATGTGGCACAAATAAGAAAGGATTCATTATAAGATGGGTGGGACCTATATCTCCCTCCAATGCATTGGGTAAAGATTTTATATCTCATGAGATAGACAGGGCCGGAACGGTAGGTTATACCGGTTCAGTGAAACAGGACTGAAATGAGGGTTACTCGATTCAGAAAGGGACTTTGTCCACTAAGATAGTCTTGGCAATGAGTCTTGACTAACAAGAAATGATTCTCTATGATTATGTGTGCATGCCACAAAGTTTCAAGTTTCATGTTATGATTATGGTGATCTCATTTTCACTTCTATGATTTGTTCCATGTTAAGATATTATGATCTCTTTTGCAGGTTATGATTTTCAAAAAAGATATGATATGATTTTTATTTCTTTTTTATACCCTTACTGAGAATTTGAGCTCACCCTTTTATGTTTTCTTTTCCCCAGGATATAAAGAAAGGTTTTAGGTAAAAAAAGGGGAAGATCTTTATGGGAGATATTGAAGATCTTTCACCACGATTAGAGGATTACGTTCCGAGTTTCCAAAGACACTAAACTATTACGATCCTTGTGTATGTGTGTTTTTGTTATGTACTAAGTATTCCGCAAAAAGTAATGTAAAGTCTATGTACGTCAGGCTTCGGGTCTCTACAGTTGGTATCAGAGGAAAGGTTTAGTCAAACTTTGGAAACTAGGATGCGAAAGCGTTAGTGAGATCCCTAGAGATATTTCAAAGGTATGTCTAGGGATGTCCGTAAGGATAAGTATACGTATAGGATATAGTCCTAGAACTACAGTAACGATCATAGAATTTAACCTAAGATGATAGATACTGAGGATACTCCACCTTTATTATGTTGTTTTCCCAAGCATGATTTTTGCCTCTCACACTATTCTTTTTGGGTTTTAGACGATGGCTGGAACCCGAAGGAACCGTGTTGATCAATGCAATGGACAATGCAATGATTGCCCTCCTGAACAAACAAATGTTATGGGAGATGGAGTGCAAAATTTTATTTCTATACTTACACAAGCTATGAATCATTCTGGACTTCCAAATGAGCAGAGAAGGGAATAGTATTCTATTGAGTCCTTCATGAGGCAACATCCACCTTCTTTTAGTGGGACTTTCGATCCACTTGTTGCTGAACAATGGATCAATACTACTGAAAAGATATTTTCAGTTCTTCAATGTTCTGAACATGATAAAGTCATCTTAGCAGTGTATCGTTTGGAAGGTGATGCTGATCAATGGTGGAATCTTATTAAGAATACGAGGCCAAGAGATGAAATTGAGTCCATGGAATGGGACGAGTTCAAGAACTTGTTTTTCAGTAAGTACTTCCCTCATATTCTTCGAACAAAGATGGAAAAGGAGTTTCTTGAGCTGAAGCAGAAGGATGAGGAATCTGTTGGTATATACGAAGAAAATTTTACAAGACTTGCAAGGTATGCATCTGGCATTATCATCCAACCTGAAAGTAAAGTTGATCGATTTTTCAGTGGCTTAAAACCAAGTCTTCGAAGGGCATTAGCTATAAGAGACTTCAGTAGCTATGAAGAAATTGTACGTTGTGCTATCAAGGTAGAAATGGAAGTTGGTGTTACATATCCATCTCATGGTGTTGAAAAGAAACGAAAGATGGAGTTCAAGGAGAAATCTCAAAATAATGGTGAAAAGAAGATGAATGTTTCCTTATGCACAAAGTGTGGAAAGAAGCATGGTGGAGATTGTCTTAAAGGGACTAGAAAATGTTTTAAGTGTGGAAAAGAAGGTCATCGAGTAGCTGAGTGTCGATGTAATGGAAAAAGGTTTTCTAATGATGTGAACAAAGAAAACACTACAGAGAACGCACCACCAACACTTCAATGTTTCAAGTGCAAGGAGATGGGACATTATGAAAATAAATGCCCTAATCCAAGGGTTAGTGACGATCAACATGAGCAACCACATAAGGCAAAGGACAAAGGGACGTCACATGCGATCTCTATTGGCAATGTTAAATATGACAATGATGTGGTGGAATGATTAAGTGTTTATGTAATGGGATTCCAAAATAATGTTGTATCATGTAGTATTGGAATATTTATGAATTTGTCTAATGTGGTATTCAAAGTAATTGAGACATTATGCTCATAATGAAGGGAAAACGAGAAAATGAAATGTTTAACAGTATTCATGAGCTCATGATTGATATAAGGACTAAGTGATATCATGGTTTGAGAATATAGAATTTTGAAAATTTTGGTATGTGGAAAGAGTTAACTTTTGACAGCATTCATGTTTTCACTAAGGTTTAATGGGTATTCATTTTTCAAGAGAATACATCATTAAGGTATTGACATGATTGGAATGTGACTAACAAGATATATGGGGGATAAATGATGGTATTCACATGCTTGGTTGACGACATTTCAAGTTATCGTTTTCTTTATACTATGAGCTTGGACCGAAGTATTTTAGATAAGCCTAAAGATTGGAATGGATTATGTTAACCATAAGTTAGTATTGTTTAAGGATAGAATTGTTTTTCGATATTATTTATGTGATGTTATAGTAATGTAGTTTTAGAAAAAGGACAACCTGCAGGACGGGCGACAGCCCATCGCTTCGGACAAGGCTGTGGGAATCGAACCCACAACCGAAGTGTGACTCGCCTTTATCGCCTACCACTGGCCTACAGGAAGTCCCTGTTTAGTAGAAACTAGTTTTATTATATTAAGCAGTATGATATGTGATGTATAAGTTCATTTTAGGAACCATATAGGATTAATCTCACTATAGATGTACTTATGTATTTTTTGATAACTTTTCTAACCTTTTGTTTGAGACAGATGGAATGACCCATCATTCTATCACATGATCTTCTAACACATCACGAATGACAAATTCAACTTCATTTCTTTAATAGATGATGTGGAAATTGTTAAAGTCACGGACAATAGTGAGATTGTACCAAAATAAAGTAAGTATTTATTCTAATTCAAATTTTCATCTTTAGGGAAATGATCTTGAAAACCAAAAATGTTGTCCTAGTGATCTTATACCTGATGAATCAGATGGTACCTTATATCATCACAAATCTATGGATTTTTGATTACTGGATTTTCCATAGCCATGTTCTCTACCACTCTCCATCAGAACATGATGGTTATATTTCTCTTCCATATCCATATTTTTAGCTATGTGAAAACCCAGCGATTAGTTTATTTGGGTAATCGTTACATTTCATACATTAGTTTTTAAAGCCAAGTTTTTGTATTCCTTTTTACGATGTGGGATCCAATTAAAGAAACTTTCGAATAGTAAACCATTTATAACCCCGACGAATTTCGAGGGCGAAATTCATTTTAAGGGGGGTAGAATGTAACAGCCCAAGATTTTATAAAAAATATTCTTTTTAATTTTATTAATGTCTTGTGTTGTACGCTACACCAAAAGGAGCTTGCACAACACGCATCCTTGACTTGCCTTTCATTACACGCAATCGCGACCTTCCTCGATAGCGTGTGTAATACGCAATACCGAGTTTCACTAAACAACGATATGCTATTAAAATATTATTAAAACTAGCCGGTATAAATAGTAATAACCACTTTTTAAAATTCTTTAAATCTTATTTTTCAAAATGAACTTCATTTTTGGATTTGGAGTATCGAATTTAGCCTAAGGTGAAATTTTGGTACATTTCGGATAACTTTCATATTCTGATGAATAGTGAAAATTACTAAATTATAATTAAAAAACAACTTTTTTAATCGAAATAATTAATAGTGATAAATTATTAATTGGAGTAGTTTTAAAGTATATTTAGAATATATTTTTAAAATTTAATACAATGTTGGTCATTGGATGTAATTGCACATTTAAACCAGACATAAACAAGTGTCAATCTTTTGATAGAGATTGTTTCTTAAAAACACGCTATTTGTTTTAACAGCGGGATTTAATTATAAAATTAATTAATGCAACTTATATGTTATGAATTTGGTAAAATATACTTCATTTTTGAATTCGGAATATGAAATATAGCTTAGGATGAAATTTTGGCATTTTTCTGAAAACCATCATTTTTTGATGAATAGTGAAACTACTAAGTGGTAGTTAAAAAACTGAATTTTTCATAAAACTTAATTTTACCGCTTCTGTGAATGAAATTTCAAAAATCCGACAGACACGGTTAATATCAAGGACTAAAATGTGGTTCAATGAGATGAAAATAATTTTTTGTGAATAGTAACTTTTTACTTTTTTTTACCACGGTTAATAGTAAATAGGGTAACTAAAGGTAAATATGATATTACTATTACCCTAACACATGTCCTAATTCTATTGGATAAGTTTCATTCGACCAAAAACAAACTTATGAATAATATATGACCATTTAGGCCCACTTGGATTAGATTAAGACATTTATTATTAATTTATTTAAAGAAGGGTTAAAATAGTTAAAATCAAAGTTTAATAAGTAAATCATTTTTAATATGGGGTTATACATAAGATGAATTCGACTATAAATATTCATTAGAAAGATAAAAAGCTTTCCTACATAATGGTATTTTATTTGTAATTTTTAGACATGAAATAATTTAATTAATGTATGACACAATGATGATGCAGTAATTATCTTATTTATGAAATATTGACATAATTGATGTTATAAACACCAAAATAAATGTAATTTGAGAATTTTTATGAATTCCACTAATTTTCTAGGTTACTATGATATATTAGTGTTGATTTAATCCACTTGGTTCGAACATATAATTCGGTTATTACTTTCAAAAAAATCATATATCAAATAGTGTCAAAATTGACACAAAATAGTTTTTAAATCAAATATTATATTATTAATTGTTATTTTATTCCTAAAAATCTAAGGTTCGGCCAAATGACTTAGATAAGGATATATGTATTAATAATAAACAATTTGGGGTTCTTTTGGCATGTTATAGTAAGTGTATTAACCATATAGTGAAAGGAAACAAAAAGACACGGTAAAAGTTAAATTATTTAACTTAGAGTTAAATCTAATTGATAAGGTTAAAATAATACCCTAAACTTGTCTAAATTCTATTGGATGAGAGGCTTTCGACCCATACCCACCTTATCCTCGAAATAAATCAATTTGGAGCTACTTAAAACCGAACATGACTTTATAATAAAATAATATTTTGAGATATTCCTAAGGTGCCCCTCTCCTCCCTTATAAAAGGACACCTCCTCCCCCTCCTCCTCACACCAAATTGAGCACTCAAGCTCGGCCAACCCCTGCCATTTTCTCTTCTCCACTTACCTAGAATAATCCTAGAGGTTCTGGTGTTCTTCAAAGACCAATCTTAGTTCCCTAAGTGGAGGATTCTAAGAGGCGTTTCAAAGAAGAGGTAATATCCATTACCGATCTTTTCAATTTCTTTCTTCTTCCACTTCTTCTTCTTAGGTTGTTTCATTATGAAGTAATAACATCAGTATCACTAATATACTGATATGTTATTATAATTCTGAAACAATCCTATTTCACCATCTATCCATCCTACGGGAAAAGAAATCACCGTGCGTGCGTACGTACGGAATACCGTCTCCACGCCGTGGTGTAATCTATTTTCCACCATCACCTTACATGCATGGGTATAATGGTGTAAAGAATAACTATACATAGTTATTACAACATCATATTGATTCTTATATATTGTATAATCCACTCCAATTCAATTCAATATTTATGGAAATGATATCATCGCTCGTGCGTACGTACGGACTACAGTCTCCACGACGCGATGAGATTCATTCTCCATGTTAACCATTTAAGAATGATTATAAAGTATATATAAGAAATAATAATGAAATATATGACATTATAAAGCTACTGGATTTATTTATATATATATATATATGTATGTCATCTACTTACTTCCATTCAAGACAATAGGGAAAGGAAAACAGCGTTCATGCGTACGTACGGACTACCGTCTCCATGAACGGTGTTTTTCATTTCTTTTATCTATCTATTATATATATATATATAATGAATATATATGATATATAAATCATATTTTATATTCTGGAAGTAATTAAATCATGATATAAGTAATAATAATGTCAAGAACAACAAGTCAAAACACCTATGATAAAAGAAACGATTTTACCCAAAACGCTTCTTTAACATGGAATTTACAAAAGAACGGGTAATATAATGTCATAAGTGAACCATATATGATATCATAACAATGAATATGATTCTGTAATAAGTCAATGACATTATTTAAACCATTATACAGGAGCTTCGGACACGTACAAAGCAAATCGGACCTAAGGTAAGGGAAATATCACAATCTCATTTTTATCCGAGATTGTTTATTCGTAAGTATTTACTGGGGTGTATTTTATCATCCACATCCATGTTTCATCAATATGTAATATTATTTCCATCCACCTACAATTTTTTAAATCCATTTTTACCCTTCGGTGAGTTTTAGTAATATGTATGAAAGGAATCTTTTGTCTTTTTTCGTACGAGGTACTTTTTGACTTTTCCGACAAAAGTACGAAGAATGTTTTTTTTAACTTATACGGCATGAATGGATTTTTAAAACATTATTTCCAAGGAGATTACTTTACAAGTTTTCAAGTTTATTTTTAATCAACTTCTTTTATTTTAATGTTGTATGACATGTTATGAAAGGAAAAATGTTTTTGAAGAAGAAATGATATTTTCCTCAAGAATGGAGTTCAAGTGTTTTATCAAAATTATTTTCCATCTAAGATAATAAAGGGTTCTGTTTTTATCCCTATTATTAAATTCATTTGATCATGTTGTGATGGAATTATTTTTATGAATTCCTTTATCTTATATGAATTGTTTTATGATGTCATGTTGTTTAAGAATCCCATTTTTATTACATGGGTTACGCTATGATGTATGGTTTATGATTATGTGGCACACATAAGAAAGGATTCATTATAAGATGGGTGGGACCTATATCTCCCTTCAATGCATTGGGTAAAGATTTTAAATCTCATGAGATAGACAGGGCTGGAACGGTAGGTTATACCGGTTCAGTGAAACAGGACTGAAATGAGGGTTACTCGATTCAGAAAGGGACTTTGTCCACTAAGATAGTCTTGGCAATGAGTCTTGACTAACAAGAAATGATTCTCTATGATTATGTGTGCATGCCACAAAGTTTCAAGTTTCATGTTATGATTATGGTGATCTCATTTTCACTTCTATGATTTGTTCCATGTTAAGATATTATGATCTCTTTTGCAGGTTATGATTTTCAAAAAAGATATGATATGATTTTTATTTATTTTTTATACCCTTACTGAGCATTTGAGCTCACCCTTTTATGTTTTCTTTTCCCCAGGATATAAAGAAAGGTTTTATGTAAAAAAAGGGGAAGATCTTTATGGGAGATATTGAAGATCTTTCACCACGATTAGAAGATTACGTTCCGAGTTTCCAAAGACACTAAACTATTACGATCCTTGTGTATGTGTGTTTTTGTTATGTACTAAGTATTCCGCAAAAGTAATGTAAAGTCTATGTACGTCAGGCTTCGGGTCTCTACAATATCAGACCATCACAATGTGCACAATATTACATTCTCCACAATATGAAAACAATCTACACCATGATAGATGAATATATTATATTCAGATTAGATGCATTGTAATATCATAACATATATATGTGGATCAAAAATTAAAAAAGTATGTGGTTGTTTATGGTACTTTTTTACCCGGATGTATTATTTTAGTATATATAAATATGTATTTATAATGAAAAAATAAATAATGAATCATTATAATTTTTCATAATATTGAATAAATATATATATAAACAATCCTAGAAACGTTTTGATAATTTTTGAACAAACTTGAGGGACTGAATACCTTATATAAGGGTTTAACAACAATTTAGGTGGGTGTGGTAGTATATCCTATACCACTCATTTGTAAATACCATAATAATATGGTGTAATAAAAAAATATTTTTTTGAAAATATTCATCCATTGATAATTTAATATTGAGATTATTATATTATTTTTTAGTTATTCTATAGAAATAATAGAATTCATAATTAACTATATTATATACCTCAAAACTCAACACACACCATATAATATGAAAAAATTAATTTATACAAAAAAAATTTCAACTATTAATTCTTACTTGTGACCTCTAAAAACATATGTCTTTCATGAATACATTTTATGATGTGATCAAACTTAAGATAACAATATTCAATTTAAATGTATACATTATTTTATCCAATGATTATTATTAATAAAAAATAATTAATTATGATTTTTTAAATTTTTTCATACTTTAAATTCATTGTACATTTATCCATCATATGTTATAAAAAAATTATAATGGAATGAATATTTCTATCTAATCCATTCACGATTTGTGTGTATGTATAAAGAATAACGTTTTTTTATAACATCATTTATTTTATGTATTTTTGTAGTTAAATATGAATATTTCTGAGTCAAATTTAATTGATATGAACAAAAAAATAGATTGATTACAATTATATGAAAAATCAGCTTGTGGATTTTATTTACACCAAATGTGATTTTTTAACTGATCAAAAAAAAAAATTTGTTTCTAAACTATTTCATGTTGTATAACTTTTTTTGATTAGTTATTATGACAGGAAGGAATCCGACAAAAAGATAACATAAAGATAAGAATTATGTGAATTTTACTTGTCTTTTGATGTAATGAATCACTAAATATATGATAAAGTCCTACTAGATTACCAATAGAATATGATAGAACTAATGAATTCCCTCAATACCACTTGTTGGCTGGTGGAGGCCACTATTTAGCTGGTGGTGGGAGACAACATATGTTTTCCTTAAATAAACCCACTGGCTACACAATGGAGTCCATTAGGAATCCAATGAAGCCAATATATCTTATACGTTGTAGAATTTATTATATAAAGAAGTGTTTGTTTCCGGTTTTAATTTACAAGGACTGGTTAATTGGACCCCAAAACCTTATTTAGGCTATTTATGGATGATTTGGGAGTCATGGGATGTCATCCAAACGTTGCGCGAAACAAGTGAAATGGTATTCTATCTTTGATGAATTGATAATTTATAAATAAATCATATGTTATATCTATATCCTACATTCTAAAAATATAATATAAAAGTGTACATAATTCATAGATATCATCGAACTAAATAACGAAATCTTTGTTCATCAGTGACTTCACCCCTGTATCCACTGTCAAGCATGTTTTATCATATTGGTCATCTTTCCCTCTTCTCCTATTGAGCATTTTTTTTAACACATAATCTCATACATATTATCCACTAGTCTCTCAATTTATATATTATTCTAATTCACTCAAGTGTGAGTGAGGATCACACACAATAATTGGATTTAAATTAATCAATCCATCTATTACATTTATCTGCCTTTATTTATTTCTTGGTTACATGTTTTCCAACAAATGTTTTCAGTTGTTGGTTATGAATTCATACAAAGGCATTAATGTCCTTATAATTTCATTAAAATATTTGTGTTTGAGGTTCTTTTTTCCGTTATTTTTAAGTGGTTTTTGGTTTCATTGTTCCCATTAAAACTAGGGGTTTAATATATTGAACCTCATGATAGTTTTTATGGGGAGAAGACATAGTTATACATTCGAGTATAATTTCTAAAATTATTTAACAAATTTTCTTTATCAATTTTCATTTCACACACTACATTTTTCACCTCTTTAAAATATTTACAATATTATTATTTTCTATATTCATAAATTTGATAATTTTTTTTATTTATTGAATTGTTGTAACATTTATAACATCAATATTTTTATTCACTTATATTTTTTAAAAGGAAATTAACCCCACCACTCTTTCCATTTTACCATCCCACTTCATCCTAACTTTGGTATTAATGGAGTATTGATTTTTCCAATTTCTTTTTTTAAAATAAATTAATGTTTTTATTATCAAAATCATTATCTAATTTTTCAAATACAAACCTCTTTTTAAATGGATAATCAACCGCCCATGGTTGTCAATATATAAACTCCATGGGCCATTCTTGATTTTTTATTGTAATAATTTTTATTATTTAAAACTCAAATGTCTACTTTTTTTAAATATAATAAGTAACATTTTTATAGAATTATTATATAAATATTAGTACATTCTAATATTTAAGAGGACAATTAGACTCTTGAATATATTTCTTATATTGATCTTTATATAAATGATTTGTATAATTTATATTATGAATTAAATAAAAATAAATTCAATCATAGTACATTAATATGGATTAAAAAGATTAGAATCTTTTATAATTGTCATATCAAGGTAGGAAAAAACCATGAAGCCAATGAACTATAAAAGGACATTGAATTTATTACCATCAATAAAAAGTAACTAAAAATTTATGGTGTTGACAATATAAACCAAAGTGGAAAATGAAATATAAAATTTAAATTATGATATTTATTTTGTTTGACCACATCAAGATGTATTTCCCCATGAAAAAATGTATATAAATTATAATAAAAGAATGGAGTCTTTGAGATTCTAAAAATAGAGTTATAGTGATGATTACCTCAATTCACCCTCCTTGATTTAATATAGTATGAAATGTTTTATACTGATAATTTATGTAATTGATGATTTAAAATATAAAACTCATTACAGATAATCATATTATTTTTCCTTCACTTATTTAGAAAATTATAATGTTATTTTTTCTAGAAATTATTTAAAAAAAGAAAATATATCAATAAAATATAAAATATTTCATTAATAAATAAGCTTTATTTATATTTTAAATGTTATTTTCAATTAATGATAAATAATTATTTGATTTTAATATTTAATAACTACCCTTTGTTGAATTTTTAAAATTTGAAATGAAGTTTCTAAAAACAAGTCCTCAAAAACTTATTGAAGGTGAAAAATATCTTAATATATTATATTGTTCTCAATTAATTAAAATAAAAAATTATGTACTTGGATTTTCAAATAATTGTGAATTTTACTAAATAATACTTATTTTTGTAAAAGTTATTTCTTGAAATAAAATTTTATTTTTTTCATAAATATGGAAATTTATTATATGAATAAAAATAATAAAATAATATATCATTTAGATCAAAATAATAATATTTTTTCTGAGATTTAAATCATTATTGTTTTTCTAAACATGTCTCAATTTTCAAATCCCTTTTAGATAATCTTAGTGGTCCCAATATTGTTTCTCCTTATAAATGATTATTTTTGTACTCTATATTGGACAAAAAATCTAGGTACCAAAATGATGTTTTTTATAAATTTCATCACATATTGTACTAATTGTCATTAATTTATTATATGGTGGATAATTTATAAAAGAAACGACAATTTTACCCCTTGTAGTGATTGATGAAATCGTTACACCTCGAGCTTAATGATATTTTATCCAAGTGAGGGGGAGCCATACTATTTATTTCCTAAATAATACTTTGACCTAATTCATGATATTCATGGGAAATAGATCATTATTTTTTTCTATTGTGAAATTTTTTCTAAAATATAATCTCTAATCTATGATTTATTTCTCAAAACAAGAGCATATATTTTTAAAAAAATTCTCCCCATTTAAATTTTTATTTTTTTATTTTTTTATTTCATTTTTTATTAAACCTACAATGTATTTATATAATTATTATATTACTTGTGGAGTTATGGAATTTAAAATGTGTCTTTATGATTATAAAATTTTATTTTCAATTACTTTTCAAAATTTCCTTCTCTATTATTTTTTAATTTTAGATTTATATTTTTTTCTTTATTTGTTCACTATAACGCCTTAATATCTATTGTGATATCTTTTGAGGGATTAAATTATTTATTTAAAATATATTATTTTTTTAGTTTTCTTTTGAAATTATTTTTATCCCATGAGTTTCTCTTTAATCATTTTGAGAAGATCTTCAATGGATTATCTTCTTTTCTTCTATCAAATTATTTACTTATATGAAATTTTTTTATGGGAAATATATTTTGCATAAGGGGAGTTATGATAATAATCTTCTCATTCTCTCCTCTCTCATATCTAGGTGCATGTAATTTATTTTTAAAAAAAAATACTATTTTAATATTTAACTATTGGTATGAAATATCATTCACATTCATTGTAAATATATTATATGTTCGTTGAATATCTTTTTGTATTGATTATAGAGATTAATTATTTAATCCATTTATCATGAATCATTTATATTTTGAAATTATCTTATATTTTTACTATCTTATATTTTATCTTCATCGCACATTCTTTGAATGTTTCATATTTATATTCTCATATAGGGAGGATTTTTTGAAGGGGAGGATGTTATTAGATATTTAAGATAACTTATTATTGGTTTCAATTGATGTTTTTAAAGGAGGGGGAATTTGTTAAACAATATTAATGGATAAAACATGGTTTCTAATTTATTTATTAAACTCATTAATTTATACCTTTTACTAGTTGTTATATTGATTTTCTATTAGGTGAATATTATCATAAAAAATAAAGGCATTACATACTCATGTTATGATATTTGATATATCAATACACATTAAATTTTTTCAAACACATGTAAATTTTTACATAGTGATATTTTGGTTATAATGACATGAAGAAATATTATAAAATTATGGCTTCAAAATTGGTACAATGTAAATTTAAATTATCTTGTGTAAGAGTTCAGCAATTGCTAGCCAATAGCATTTGAAAAACCTAGAAAATTCTTAGATGGCTTATCAGCTAGTCGATGGAGTCCATTTGCTAGTTGGGGAAAGAATATTCATTACAGGTTCCTATTTGCAGAACACCTGATCATTTGTAGTGAATAAAAGGTATCTGTTGGCATCATAACATCTAGTTTTATGAGTCATTTATTATTACAAAAATTATATATTTTGTGTCTTAATTTTATTCGATCAATTCATTTAAAATCAATACTCCATGGAGTATATTTTTGGAATAATTTCACGACATGCAATGTTATCCAAAAATTGTGTGTGTCATGTCAAATGATATTTAATAAATAATTTTATCATAATATCTCAATATCTGCATAGTTCTATGACCACCATCCTTCCATAAATGTGATCCTCAATGTAAACATAATAAAAGAAGATACATGAACTGAATCAACAAGTATGTGTTCTTGAATGACTTCACCCTAAGAACCATATATTTTATAGTTCTAGATTCATGTTTCTCTTTATCTCTCCATGTACAGTGCATATATTGTAAAACTACTTCTCTCGAACTTCTTTTCCTTTACTATCTTAGATTCTTTCTTGTTCTAATAATTTAAATAATTAGTGAATATTATGCAATCTATATGGCATCAAATAAGGAAATAAATCTATTTATTTTCTCCCTATATTAATTTATATTTCTTTATCCATTAAATCCATGTTTTATTAAAAAAATTCTTCTGTAAAACCAAGGTATTGAGGTTCTTGATATTCAGTTATTTATATGTTTTGTGTGGATTCTGGTTTTAAAAAAACAAAGGGTTTTTGGTTTTTAGTCCAAATAAAAAAATGAGTTTTTTTATATTAAATTGTAAGATTTTTCTCAAGGGGAAGAGACATATATTTACAATTTGTTATTTTTTATGAACACATTTTAAAAATTATAGGTAGGCATTTAAATTCAACACATAATTTTCTGCATCACTTTTACATTATTAAATTATTATTATTTCATTTATGAATATAAATGATTTTATAAATTTCATTCATGTGTCACCATATATTTTATTACATTGATAATTTAATTAGACTTAAATAAAATCAATTTTCCTTTTATAATATTATACCTTACCTCTCTATCCTACAGATGTGGTTGAAGAGATCATAATGTTTGCAAAATAATATGTGTATTACCCTTCTAAAATCCTTGGTATATGATTATAATGTTATTCGTAGATACTTATTAGTCCATATGAGTTATATGTATACATAATCTATCATTTAATGGGTAAAATTTAAAAATGACGGAATAATCACATGGGAAAATTGAATGTTGCCACTAACTAGGATAATAATGCATTTATAGATCATCTGATAAGATTACAATATTAAATGATGATAAAGATTGCATCAACGATATTATTATCGGTATAATAAATGATGAATATTATATTGATGAAATTAAAATTGTAGTAAAATATGAACTTCATGATTATCTAATGTTGATTTAGAAGTAAAAGAGCCATGTAATGATTCCATTATATACTAGTTACACGAAATATTTGACATTTCCATCCATTCTAATGATATATAATGTAAAATATGGAAATTTATAGAGTTAAGAAATATTTACAAAACTATTTTCTATCATGAATGATATTCTACTCAAATATATTGATTATCCTTTTCAAAAATATGATGAAAAAATGAAAAATTTAATCAGTTTGATCTCTAAGAGAATGAATGCTTATCTAAATAACTGTAAACTACTTCATAAGGACTATTAATTGATTAAAATGACCATATCATGGTGCATTTTTTTCACAATAATTATGAATATTTTCCTTCATATATTTTTGGTTAAATTCGGATCATTCTACGGTTTGAGTGCCAATTAAAAAGTGGTAAGATTATATGGTTGTTGATGTTGTATGCAGATACATGAAATCAAGATGGGAAATGTCAACACCCATCATATATTCTTGAGTAGAAGAAAATTAATTATGAGGGTTAAAATTCGAAAATAATCTATGAAATGATTATTTTAAATTATATAATGTTATAGTGAATCCTTTTGGTGTTCAAAATATCATCCACATTACCTAAACAATTATATTCATTAATTATAACATTAAATTGTGGTTATATGTGGTGTGAAAACATGTTATGTTTTATGTTAATATATTAGGAGAAAGAAAAACATGTAATAATATGGATGTGAATTTAGATTCATTTGTCAAAGATATGAAATCAATGTGTGATTTTGGTGTTATTTTGTTAGATTCTGATAGAAATGATAATTTGACATTAAGGTCCATGTTGAAATGGTGGGACAAATTAATTAGCTACTATGTAAAATTTTTAGGATATAATATTAAAAGAACTCAATGGTGTCCCATTGTCAAATAATTTATAAAATTAGATATCTTGAGAAATTAGTTGAATAATATGTTTATATATCATCACAAATTTTTACTCAAATGACATAAAAATGATCATTGATGAAATCATTTAACATGAATGTAAGAGAATGCACAAATTCATTTCCAGTTTGTAGTTATAATGTATACCAAAAAATAAAATATATATTCACCACTTTTGGTGAACATTATTTAAATAATCATTATGAAATTTGGATTGATGATGTGTTTTATTTTTAAAATACCTTAATATATATTTTTTCATTTTTTAAATTTTATTTATTTCATTCATGTAGAATAATATAAACGCGATAGTTTTATTGTGATAAAACTAAATTAACCAGATGAAATAAAGGTTAATATTACGACTTTTACAAAAATATTAACATGGGGATACTAGAAGTGCTACCGGTAGTGAAGCATGAAAGAAAAAAAAATCATTCTCCAGACTATTACATTTTATCCACATAAAAGATACTTAATTTTTTCATATACTAAATTATGTAATGGTTCTATAGGGGTATTCATAAAATATTAAGAATATAATTTCAATGAATGATATAATGATAAAGGTATTGATATCAAATGGATATTAAGTTTTTTTTAATATTTAATACCTATTGATTTATGTTACATTCCACCTAACAATTTATATCATAAATTAATAAATATTTTTTTTATTTTACAAAAAAAACATTAATTAATGTTATAGGCATAGAAAAGTTACCAAACATGGAAAATGAAATTGATTTATCATTTTGTGAATTAGATACATTCTTCCCACAATCATTATTTGATATAATGGTTCACTTGGTAGGAGAGATAAGACATTGTGGTCCACTAAATTATAAATAAATGTAGCTCATTAAATAGTATATGATGATTTTGGATGTGTGTGTTAAAAAATTCAAATTCATCCCGATAGTTTTGTTGTAGAGTGGTATATTTCCAATGAAGTCATTGAATTCAAGAAAAAATTCTTATCCTATTTGAATATAACTATTCTATAAAAATCATTTCATAGTTTATGAATTATTTGTGAGGTATTTTTATAACAAATATTTTCATAATTAGCATTCTATATAATGACAAATATCACATATTCATTTGAATTTTTTTATTGGTTTCATCATATGATAAATCCCAAAATGTAATAATAAGTCAATTTAATCTATTAAGGGATAAAATATAGATATCAAAATACCCATAATAAATAGTTAATAGGATTATTTTGAGACCATATATTTAATAAATAAAATATAAATAAGAATTCAATTTCATAACAACATATATGGTAAATTGGAGGACCACACATTCATTTATTATCTTTTAATAGTTATATAATTAGTCATTCAATTCTATGTATAGAGTAACATGATGAACATATTAACATAAAAATAGTATAGTTACTCATATGAACAAAATAATGAATGTATATCGTATCACAAAATGAAATCCAATTCAATATATATATGTTATACTTTAGTATCCTCAAAAAAAGATGGGTGTTTTATAATAAAACATTCGATGTTTTGAATTTTCATTCAAAGATTGTTAATAAAATTATTATAGTTGAAATCAACAGTGAAGTATTTTTGATAGTTGATTTTAGTATGTTAATGTTAATTTGAGAATCACTCATAATAGAATCACTAGGAGTACATGTATTTTATTTACCAGGTCCATCAAAAATTAAAGTGGTCAATTTTCATATTATCAACCAATACTACAATAGTTTAAGAGTTCAATTGAAGTGAGGCTAAACCTTTCATTTGAAAATTGTAATCATATCATTGTGGTGAATATGTAGATTTGGAATTTCATTTCTGAGGGGGCCACAATGAGTGGATTTGGATACTAGATAAAGGGTTAAAATAAATTAAAACATTAAATAAAAAAGAGACTTTAATAATCATGTTAATGTTCATTTTTATATATATTGTGTTATATAAAAAACTTATGTCTTTCGAACATAGTTTATGTAATATAAACTAAATTTTCAAACACATATTTAGATAATGTAATCAATATATATTAATTAACCCAATATTTTGTAATGATAGGTTTATCAACTGGTTAATGAAACCAATCCATAGGAACAATATATTTCTCCACATTATAATTCCACAAATTGGTAGGTATAACATATTAACAATGTTTAAACTAATAAAATGGTATATGGTAAAAATTCACTATATGAAAAAAAAGAAAAGCATCATATATTATAAATATTAACACAAATTATTATATTTAGAAGTAGATTCATAGAATTTTAGGTGGGATGAAATGAACCTGACCATCCTATTAAACCCAATAGGTCTATATTAATTAGTTATAGTAGATTAACCACTCAAATGAATGTGCTGATTAATTTAGGAAAATTGAACTAGTATGACACCCATTATGCCTCTTTAAATTTTATTTTATATTATTTTAATTTATTATGTGTAATTATAATTTTATTATGTCATGGATTTAATTTTATAAAATTTTCCAGATTTTTAATTTCACACATTCTGTGCTTGAATTGAAGTTATTGAATGAAAAACAATCATGTGTGGTATATAAAAGTGAAATTTCCATTTATAATCATTATATCAATTTTACTCTTACTAGGAAGTTCATAGTATAAACTATGCGGGGTAGGGTTTTACTAGATAGTGTCTGACATAGTGTTGGAACATAATAAGTAAAACGTTATGGAATAACCACGTGGTCTATAGATATTAATAAAAATTGGTATTTTACTTTTATTTTAACTACTTATTATTTTAAAATATTATTAATAAATCACTCACCTCACCCCCTATCTTCTTTATTACACAAAACCCCCTAGGATAATTCCACCATTAGTGTGATGCCTCCTTAGAAATAATTCCCCTCAATTGATATCCCTCACCTATGTGAGATTCCCCTATCAATAGCCCTCTCTATTACACTCTCACCCTCATGTGAGACCACCCATGGATGACAACACCATATAACAAACTCTATTATCCTCCATGCTCCATAATTATAGATATTTTATAGAAATTTCTTCAGATGTTCATGGCCTAATCAAAAGGGCATGGTCCCATCTTCCATTATCTTTCAAATTCAGGTGATTTTCCCTCTCCCAATTTCTCATCATACAAGACCGTGCCCCGGGTAAAGTTGGTTGTATGGTTTTTATGATTAAATCATACTAAATGAATGTGAGAGGTCTTTTAGGTCACCTTGCCACATTTTTTGAAACCTAACACCAAATATGAACTGTTTCATACCAATTAGGTTCTCCCATGAATAATTTAGGTAAGAAAATCTTGGTTAACAATTTATATAATTTTACATTAAATAATTAATGATTAAAACTGATATATTTTAAAATTATATATGTATGACACATGAGTGGTCAATTTTATATAGAAATGATTTCTAAAACATTTTTTGTGATGTGAATCTATGAAAAGGGATTATGTGAATTTCATTTTGATTTTTAATGAATTATTTTGAATTTAATATGTGGTGTTGAGAAAATAAATAATGATTAAAAAATAAATATTTATTTATAGTGGGTTTCAAATAAAGTGTTTGGAGGTGTGTATTTTTAGAGGGGTGTGATAACATTTGTTTAAATGTGTTTAATGATTTGGACATTTTAAAAATGATTTGTTTATGTCAACATGGGGGGTCTCCCCCTGGGGGTTATACTTTAAAACTCATAATTGATTTGAATATTTTAATGTGGTTTTTTAAAAGGGAAGGGTGAAATCCCATTTTTGTTTCAAATGTTGTTAATTTAATGGAATGTCATTTTAAGAAATTTTTAAGATATTTCATGATTGGAATTTAATAAAATCACTTTTTATTAAATTATTTGATACCCACGTAATCACCACTATGATTTTAATAGACAATAGTGGCATTTGAACCAATTAAGATATAAGTACATTTACACATTTTACATTTTAATTATGGTTGGCTATGGTGTTGTTCGTGTGAGGGTATGATGTGGTGTGTGGGTTATTTTAAATTATTTCTCCATGATTATAGAATGTTTAATTATAAAAAAAAATCTTTTTAACTAATCATGGAAGACATTGGAGACAATGGTTGGTTAATAAGGAGTTGAAGTCCTGAAAAAATATAGTGATTAAGAGGGGTTCCCTTGAGAGTGAGATAACCCATTTTGGAAGGGCCCCCATAAGACCACGTGTGTTCATGGTAGGTAATATATCGAAAACACCATAGTGGGGATTGTGAGATCCCATGGAGTACCATGTGATTATCCATCTATTTTAAGTCATGTAATGTGATATGGTTTATCTTCGGGGCATTCATTTTCTGGATATCACCAGTTTAGTGATCATTGTTATTTTTTATAAGACTGTGATTATTTTTATGATATTTTTATTAAATTTTCATTGAATTTTAATTGTTTCTCCTCTTTGTATATTAGTTCCTTAGTATATATTTTTTTCACTTTATTATTCTTGTTGTGTTAATTTTATTATTGTTCTCTTCTAGTGTTCTTTCTTATATATTTGTGTTATTTCCTTTAAAAGGTTTTAAAATGGTATTGTTAAATGAATTTAAACAAGGAAATATAATTTATGGTTTTAAAGTGTTTTAATATTTTTTTACTCACACATTTGATAAGTAATGTAAAGTTAAAATAGTAAAATGGTTTTTAAACATTAAGTGTGAATGAGTTTTAAAATGGGGAATTAGGATGATATGTCTAGTATTTATTAAAAACATACCTTTTTTAATATGATTCACAAAACATGGTGAATTCATGAAACTCATTTTTTATTTGAAATGTTTATCTGTAAAATTGGGTATTATAAAATGGTTTTAGTGAGACATTAGAAATTATTTTGTTTATATTTTCATTATATGAAGAAGTAAATTTTGTATTATTATTATTAATTAAAAAAATTAATGGAATATTTTCCTAACATGTGATTTTTTGATGTTTCTTATAAATGTTTATGGAAAATATATATATTTTTCTATTAAATTTAAAGTTGAATTTATAGTATGTAATGTGAAACGAATTACTTATATTATATAGGTTTTTGTGGATTTTTTAATTCTTATGTTCTTAGGAATATAATTTTAGCTTAGTTGTTGAATCCTGTTTTAATTTATTGGTTACCATAGAGGTTTTTATCCTTTAAGGTTATTATTTATTTTATCACATTAATCAAAATATAACCAATACATTATTTTATTATGAAATATTATTCATTTCGTAGTGTTTCTTGAATGTGGACCTCTAAATGATTTATCTTGTACAATTTGGGTTTTTTAACTTTATATGGTTGTGGGTGTAGTGATCATATGGTGATAAGAATAGTAATAGGGTTGTTTTATTTTCCTTGTAGGAGAGGGAAAATTGGGTGGAAAGTGATATTTTTTTATCATTTTATTACCACCTTCCTCATTTTATACTTTATTTCTTTCTTTCTTTTTCCCATTTTTATAGGAAATAGATATATTAATGGTTAATATTTCATGTTATTTTATTATTAATATCTCATTTACTCTATTTATTTATATACACTATTCACTAGTATGTTCTGGGGATTCATTAAAACTAAATGAAAACTTGTGGGGATAGATAATGCAATTCGGTCCAGTGGCAGGCCGGTTCAAGAATTCGTCATATTGACGACATTAGACGATCGTTATAAATGGTTTTATAGATTTTTTTATTCATTTAAATTGGATTAAAATAATTTATAAGGATCTGTGTTATTTTGGAGTTTGAAATATTGGAGATAAATTTTTTGATAATATATATGTTAGTGTGGAGAGAGTCCCGTGATCTCTTTCATACCCTTAACCATTAGTTTACATGGGAATTTGGTAATTTTACTTGATTTTAGTTTGGTGTTTTATGGTGATGTTGTATTATGGTATGATTCCTATGTAATTGGTGTGTTATGCGCTATAAAATTTCTTATGATTCCTAATTTAATGTTTTTTATGTAGGGATAGAATTAGAAAAGGGAATTGAAGCACGAGGTTCTATAGGGGGTCTAGAAAACCGACATGACAAACAAATGCTTGATATATGATACATTGTAGAAAAAATTAATAATTATTATGTATCCATAAAAAAATGTACCCTTTTGGGAATATATCCACATATAAGATGATTTCATTATTTAAACCACTTGATTAATATATCTCATGGTTTGGGATAAAGAAATTGGATAGGGATTATGATTAGTCTTGTGATATGCTAAAATCTATGGATTTAGTTCTTATTTAGGATTGTGTTTCTAAATTGATTATTATTTTTATCATGTTAATAAAAATTTATATTTTTTATTGAAAAATTGTATTCATGGGAAATAAGTTTTTGGTTTAAAAAAAGTACTAATAGATTTCAGTAATGTGATATTGGTTTTCTAAAAAATTTCAAACATATGATTTCAATTTAGGAATTTTAAAAAATACACATGATTGGTTTTTATAATCAAGTTCAGATAATGTTTTAATGGAATGGTTTTCTATTTATTATAAATAATATTTTAGAAGATATTATTACTATTAATTTGTTATTTTAATATGTTAGTAGATTTTAAAACTGTCTAAAAAATGAAAGTGTGTGTTTCATTTAATACATGAAATGGTCTTCCCGTTTTAAAAATAGTTGAAATTTTTTTATTTATGTTTTGGAAAAATTTTACAATAATCATGTCATGTGATGTCATAAAGCTTAAATAATGAAATTATTTCTGTTTTGTTTTGGATGAAATAAGGACCAATATTATTGAGTTCTTTTTTTTAGAAAGGGATTTCCGAATAAACTCTCTTGATTTAGTATATATGTTACTTCCCCCATTCATTTTTGAGAAACATTTGTGTGATATTACGGACATGAACACATTATGGTCAATTCTGTAGGTTGTTTTTTGTATGATCCCCTCTTTTATTGTGGTCCAGTCTGAAATTATTGTGTTTATATTTTGGGTCATTCCACATTTTGTTTAACATTATCCCAACTCAAATTAGATTAGAATGTGTAGTTTCATTCTTGTTGTGTTATATTATTGGATAAATCAATGGTAATTTTTCTTTAGTTTCATCATTATATTTTTTTGGTCATTTCATTCAGACCCGTGAGCATTTGATTGATGGATGGATCATTGAGTATTTGTCTCTCTCTCTCTCTCTCAAAGTCTATTTTGTATGATCTCACTTGGGGATTCCTAGGTGACTAAACATCTATTTTTTTGGAGTAAAAGTTATTTCTTATTTTAAATTTTGGGTGATAAATTGGTTTTGGATTTTTGGTTATTGTGTGTAGAGTATTTTAGATTGAGGATTCCTTAGCCATGTTTTTCATGGATTCTCATTTGGTTTCCAATTAGAGGAGATGTTTTTTCTGGAATTGGTTATGTTTTATTGTAGTTATCCTTTTATGGGGTAGGACATAAGAAAATATTGGTTTCTAACTATGACATGGGATGAACCTATGGTGAATGCTTGGATACTTGGGATATAGGTTTTCAGCGAGGATGTGGAGACAACCAAGGTATTTGTTTCTATTATGATAACCATTAGATGGTTCTGTGGAAATTTTTACATGAACAACATTTTATTCTAGATGTGATCCATAAGTTAAATAATTTTCTTTATAGAGGAATGTTTCTTGTTGTTCAGATCCACATTTGGATGTCATTATTTGGATATATGGTTTGTTACCCTTTAGATGATCCTTAGAGTAATAAACTCCTTTTCCTTTTTGAATAGTAGTTTATTTTGGTTGGATTTGGCCTATATAATATTGTGAATTTCATTTGAAGATTTTTATTAATGTGGTTTCATAGTGAAATTCATTCATTATGAGGTAATATATGGCTTTTTTTCCGTGATATTAGTTTACTTCTCGATGATGAGGATACCAATACTCAATCTCCATCTCTTTGGAGATTCACATTGAGTCTTTTTTTATTGGTTGATGATCGGTTTTTTTAAGGATTTAATCAATTACATGAGGATTTATCCATATTACGGAATATATTCTTTATAATTCTATATCTTTTTTGATATTAAATATTACCTAAGACTTTTTGATGGTAGAATATATGATTATATTCTTAAATAAACTATAAATAAAATATATAGATTTGAATTTTATTTATTTCATTCCTAATAATCATATTGGGTAATAATTTTAGATAATCAGGTCATATATGTTACATAACAAAACTCATATATAAAAAATAGACAACTCCACTAAGTATAAATGTTTACTACAATATAGATCATTTAAAATGAAACATTATTTATTTTTATGACTAACATTCATGAATTTAAATATGAATTCATCTAGGTACTTACCCATTCATAAAAAATGTGAATATTTTTTTAATAAACATTGTTTGAGAATATAAATATCATTGAGTGATATAAAATAAAGAGGAATGAAATAGGTTAATTTGAGAATACATATAAAAATTTCCCCATTTAAAATAATATTTATTCAAAAAAATAAAAAATTTCTTACCCATGAAATCAATATTCCTAAAAACTTTGTTTTGTATAAAAATTAATGTGAAATTATTAAAGAAAAATATAACCCCAAAATATTTACTGGATTTAATGAATTATGATTAATTTTATTTCATTATGTTGTATTTTTTACCCTGAGGTTGTAGAATATACTTCCGTTTAAACATGGGATCATTATCATACCTTTATAAGTCATAATATGTTCATGACAACCAATAGAAATCATATATAAATCCTGAAGGTAAGTTTGGAAATCATTTTCCATATCAAAATTTCAAATTGAATAACCAACATTGCCGATTCATATAACAAATCTATATAGTGATTTCACGAACCCACCTATCATTGGTTTATAATGAAACCACTCATAAATAGTTTATAACAGAACCAACCATCATCATAAAAATTCCATGGACCCAAAACAATGTAAATATAAAAAAAAAATTCAATATCCAATTTTAGAATAAATTGTTATACTTTTTACCTGTATGAAAACATTTTAGGATATTAAGATATCCATTCCATTTTAAAAACGTTTTTGAAGAAACAATAAAATACGGATGTTTTGTTTATATTATATGAAAACATGTAACAATATAATTTTAATCAAATATAAAATAATTTTAATTGTTGTGGGAAAATTCATTACCATCGTATAATCTAAAATATAGTATTTGTTTTTTATTTTATAATTAAATTGAAAAAAATTCAATTTAAAATACATAAAAATTCAATTTAAATTTACATCAAAAAACACAGATTCTTCTATGTATGTTTAATTATATTTCATTTACTTCTATATAAATACATTTGTATATTAATTTTAATAAAAACAAGACATGGGAAGAAAATATTCCAATGGGAATCATTAAAATATTAATTTTTTTTAAATAATGATCCTTACATAAAACCGTAAAAATATTCATTTTTAATTAATTATTCAAAAATTCAAATATGATCAAAATTCCCTTTATTGTGATACAAAATATTTCATGAATTTCTTATAAAAACATGGCACGTAAGAAATTATTTTTAAGGTAAATGTTTAATGTTGATTTTTAAAATAATCTCATTTTCATATAGCCTTAAAAAATTTCATTCGTAAATAATTAAAAAAATAGAAAAATGCGATCAAAAAGAAAAATTATAATCTGTTTATGAATAATAAAATTATTTTCAAAACATTTATAATAAAATGGTTGGGGATAAAAAGAGTTTTAATTGAAACTTTATAAGATGGGTTTTAAAAGAATATCTCTTATTATGTGTCTAACATGTCATATGAGTTAATTATTATATTGAACAATAAAAAATTATTAATTTTAAAATTGTTTATGAAACATTTTAAAATTAATAAAACATTCTAACTTGTTGAAATAAATTACATAATCAATATACCTCACAATGGACGATTGGATGATATTCGGATCATATATACAAAATATCTTTGGTAGGTTGAAATTTTTCTAATTGGTAATTATTAGATAATTTATAATAAAAATCATGAAATAATTATCATTTTTACACATGAAATAATCTTTTAAAACCAATAATGAAATATGTTTAACAAAAATGATCTACATTAAAATCATGGAGAAGGTAGGTCGTACATCCTCTTGAGTAACATTGTCATTTATCAATGATCATGATGGAAAGAAAAAACATATTATTTTATCCATATTGGATGATTATTATATTATAAATTCTATATTATATAATCAAATATACACACAAACACATATATATATTTATCATCTGTGTGATTTGATAATTAATAATGAATCATATCGATTGGTAGAGGTGGTAGTCCACATATACCTATGAATGACATTATCATTTTTTAATGAATAAGAATGTAAGAATGTAATGAATTTATAATATTTTAAGACTTATAAATATTTAATGAATATAATATACCGATATATATATTTATATATTAAATCCATCATTACACCTAGACTTAATAGGCGGTTATTTATAATTAATTGAATTAATTTGTGAGGATGTAGTTCTCTGTACACATGAATGACGGTTTTGTCTCATATTTTTTGGAAGAGGAGAGGTATATAATATTTGAATTTAACTTAATAAAATCTCCATATATTAATGATATTGGTGTTATAATTTCATCATGGTTTAAATATATTTTAAGGAGGTACAAGTATACATAAAACAAAAATTATTGGTTTTGAACTACCCATATACTTCAGAAATCCTCTAAAAGATTACACCAAAATCATTGATATGATTGTTTTTTTATAAAAGAAATCCTTATAGGATGCGGGGATTTATTTAATTGAATTATTTTAGGGAGATAATGGATAAAACATATGGGTTTTATGTGTTAACATAAGTGGATAGGAAGATTCATTTTATAAGAGAGGGAGGGGCACTCTTGGATTTTCTAAGAGTATTAAATAAATATAAATTAATGTTTATATTTAAATTGATAAAAATTAATGAGATAAAATATAATATAACAATAATTCTAAATCATACCATCCAAAAAATAGTTGGAAATTTTAAGTTATTGTTTCTCATTTATAATTTTTTCTAACCTATATTAACTCTTTTGACACATTCTTCAATATTATTATTTTTTCTATTTAGGGGATATGGAATTTTATATTAAAAGATTATTAGACCATTAAAAACATTATTTTTTTTGGAAAATATTACAATCACTTAAAATAAAAAATTATTTCAAAGAATCCAAAATCATTTTAATAGAATGTTCTATAATAAAATATCATTAATGTCAATTTTCACAATGTTTATTTAATTTGACTTTAGAAACAACAAGGAAAATATATAATTTGAATATATTTAATTTATAATTACCTATCATGTAATATTTACATAAATAAAATTGGAACATAATATTTCTTTTATTTTATATTACCATTTATATTTTTAAAATCATTTATTTCATTTTCCATATAATTAAAAAATTATAGCGTCAATATTGCATAAGAATTTAAGGTAGTTATTTAATATCTAAAAAGTACAAAAAACATACCATGATATGGGATTATTTATATGTTAAATTAAATTTAGAAAAAATATATCATCTTTATAGCCCTATATCTGAAATTTAATGGCAATAAACTAGAAAAAATCACATATTGGACTTTTCTTTAAAAAAATGTTATACAGGACAAAATCATATCCATAAGGAAATAAGAGGAAATATTTTTTGATTTTAGATAATTATGGAATAAATATAATTATCCAGTAAAATTAATTATTTTTTTAGGATAACATTGTAGTTTGTATCACATTATTTTTACACGTAATTATACAATATTACCTTTACTGTGTTAACAAGTAGTTACTACAATTACTATTAATAATTTCCAAAAATAAATGTGACAATTTAAAAATATCGGATCAATTAAATTAAAATATGATATCCATTTTTCATGAATCAAAAAAAATAACTAGAAGAATTCAATTTCATATTATACATGATGAAAATAAGTTCTTCTAAACAATGTATTTTCTATGAAATAAATGATATTATATTAATTATAGGACTGTGAATCATAAATATAAAAATTTAATAACATGTAAATATATAAGTTATAAATATATGTATTTCCTATAATTCTTTATTAGGTTTTATTTATATTATTTAAAATTTATAAACATTGTTTACTTAAAAATAATGTTCAGACAACTCTGTTTTAAGCAAAAATATAATCTTAATTCAAAATCATGAAATTTTATAATAAAAATGTATTTAATTAGATTAATCTAAATAAAGATTCAATATGTCACATTATTTTAAAAAATATAATCTTACTTTTTAATTACATTATTTAATAGAATTAAATGACAATAGTTGATCAATCGATAATTTTCACTATTCATTGAAAAAATAAAACATTTTAAAAAAATCCCAAAATTCTACCATATTTTAATTTTAATGTAATGGTTTAGAAATTGATGTTAATTGAATATATTTACATTTTAAAAATTGATATACATTAATTAAAATAATTGTTTTCAAAAAAACAATGAAAATTATTTTTAATGACAACACTTTTTTCAATAATAAAATTACTTTATGAAAAATGAGATTTTATTTTATAAAAATTTATCAATTAAATTTTATTGAGTAAAAAAAATTTATGTAATCAATAAATAATTTAGTCTTATTTATACACAACATTTCAATGTCATAGTTATAGCAATCATATTTAAATAATTATATTTTTATAGTATAACCCAATTTACATAAAGATTTGTATTGATTGTTATGGAAGATATCAAGAAAATTATTCTTTTAAAATCTCATTGTGTTAAGTTATGACTCCATTAATAAATTGAATCCTCAAAATTATAAATTTATATTGGAAATCAAATTTTTGATATTTTGAAGCACCTTTTTGGAAATCCCACTTCAAAAAGTGTTAATAAAACTTCAACATGAAAATAGGAAAAAAAAACTTGTCAGTCATTTGAAATACCAAAAAACTAGGATTCTAGAAATGAAAAAATTTAATATGAAGTGAAAATATTCACATGGGGGAAAAGAACAACCCAGTTATAATAAATATTGATATAAATCATTGATCACTTGAATGTGGATGATGAAGATAATATCCGAAACTATAAAACCATAAATCGATATAGTGTGAAAAAGAATATTGATTAATTAAAAATTAAGGTAATAGAGATAAATGTTTATTTTAATGTAATTTAACTATATAGTATGAAATAAATTACCATCTAGATGAATAAAATGATTAAATTTACTTACTTGATATGTATGTTTTCATCCGTTGATATATTTTTACCCAAATATCATCATTTTCTCGAAAAATTGAGTATTAAAGATGAATTTTTTCCATGATGTACAAAAATAAAATTAAAATGGATCACATAATCCAAAAAAGGATTAAAATACCTTTCCAATGTCATTATAATTTATCCAAAAACCGAATAGATAAAACAAGATAATTATTAAAATGAATGAACCATCATGTGAATAAATATAACATTAATAAAAAATAATTATTAATAGAGGACAATATCAAATTTATATCTATTAATAAATAATAAAATATAAAATTCTTCAAAATATTCCAAAATAAGTCTGAAAACTAACTATTAAAATGGCATGATCACATATTCTTCCAGATATAAAAATGTACATATATCTCTAAATAACATCAATTAATTTTATTGTATCATACCAAAATTATATATTACCAAACAATATAATATTCATTTTATAAAAATTATATGTATAGATAACCAAAATCTCTATAAAGACACATTACTATCATTTTTTATTCACAAATATGTCATAATATTAGAATATGGTCCCCAAAAATATAGTGATATTCTTCTAAAATAAAATTAATAACATTATCACAAAATCCCATTTCAATATCTTTGTTTTCTATTTGCAAAAAATAATTTCCAAAATTTGGTGGCTCTTGACGATAGACCTTGGTAAAGTACCCTGGTTGATGATTGTAGATAGATTCCCCCCACATCCTAGAGGTGGGAGGGGGGAGGTGGTTGTTCCATCACCTTCGGTAACACAGGCAGTGTTTTTACCGTCTATAAATCTAGCTTTCTCATAAATTTTCTATCAATCTCTTTAAGCCCGAAGTTTCTAGATTGGCAATATGGGGACTCTCAACTCTCCATTTTGCTGACAGAATTTTCCGAGACTTTGAGTTTCCTGGATTTGACACTGGTGGCTCACTTCAATCATTTAAGACCTTCTGTTTTTTAATTTTACCACCTCATATTCAGTAATTGGTACCTTCATGATCGCACGGTGGTGTGTTGGATTTATAAATTTCATCAGATAATACACTTTTCTTCAGAGGATGATATAATCTGTGCATGTTTTAGATCACCTTGCCGATGAAATAGATGAGAGTTATTTCTTCTCATATTGTCATTTGATCATTGTATAAATAAAGACTTTCCATCCACAGTGAGCTGGATATGTCTTCCTCACCTTCCATTTCTGATTCAAAATCCAGCATTAATCCATATTTTTCATAATTTTATGTGGAAATTTCTATGTGTGATGCCCGCACTTCCTCAGTAAGTCATCCAATTAATCGGCACTTATTTGATAAGCTGTATTCTTTGAAGACTCTAGTTGGATCGATATGGATCATGGTTGGTGATGAGTGGTGATGGATGAAGCTTTTGTCTTGGAATCTTGGGTTGATTAGTGCATGACATGCCAATGATTGGGTCATCTGAAAGATAATTGTCATAGTGGATCCACATCTTCTCTGGTGAAGAGATTATGTATGGTCCCTGACCCGGGGGAGAAGCTCGTTGATGCTGGAAAGTATGTCACTCGATTGGGTGGTTTAGCATTGGTAAAATAGGGTAGGGTACCTTATAATTTAACAGTAACTGTGTTGATTGAGAGGCTGATGTTGGACCTTACCTGGGGGCTTGTGTGAAGCATTATTTTATGGATGCAGCTGATCCTAGAAGTGGTGCTAGTAATGGAGTAAATACTATAGTGGAATATCTTAAATCGGTTCCACAGATTCATGGGGAATGTGGACATGGGTACTGTGTTGTTAGTGTTAGTTATGGTTATGATGGGCCCAAGTATGGTGATATTCCCCTAAAAATATTTTGTGGGAAAATCAATGATGCATCTCCTTTCCTGACTGTTAAGAAGCCTAATGAGAAGCAACAATTTTATTGATTGAATATTGCAGTTGCTACATCAATCTGACTTAATGAGATAAATCATTAATAAGTATCTCATATGGAGGAGATTTTTCAAATAAAGGAGGGTAACAATATGCAACTTGTGATAGAAGGTTCATTGAAGAAGGTGAATGTTGGTCTTGAGTTTGTGGAGTAGCCACAATTTTTGGACATGATTGGCTGTAATAGGATACAAGAGTAGGACCAGAAGGTTATTGATGGTTACAAAGATGTGATAGTCTCTTGAAAATGGGGAGATGTCTTAAAAAGTGATGTGGAAAATCATACTGATTTGGTAAGACATTATTATAGTGATGTAGTCAAGGATGGTAAGAAGAATCCCAGAAATGAGGATTCTATCACAACAAACATAATTTTGAGGATAGACTACTCTAATATTCCAAAGCCTGTGTCCACTAGGTCCTCTAGCAATAAATTATTGAAGAAGTGGATATGTTTGTTGAAATTGAAGCTTATAAAAAAGTATGAAAAGATCCTAAAATCCTATGAAAGATGATAATGTGATTCAAAACTGTAGAGAAAGGGATCTATCATGGGGGTTGTGTCAGGTTTAACTTTTATGATATGTAATTGGGTTTTCGGGTTTGTTTTTTATACTTTCAGTACTTTTAATTTATTTTAATAAATGGTTAGGGTATTACCTTTGAATGGTTTTTTAGTTATTCCCAAAATTTAATACCACATATTTACCATAATATAAAATATCATTAAACCCCTAATGGTTATCAATAACATTAAACTTATTAAAATATAATTCATCATAAAAAAATACTTCATCTTCAACATAATGGTTACAAATATCATAATCCCAATAAAAAACATCCCAAAATTTCATTATTCATATTAAAATCCATTTATTTATAAATAAAAATTGGTTAATACGAACTTAAACATATGATCAACCTTATACTCATAAACCAATGATTTTATATGTGACTCTTAAGATAATCTCTAATGAAAACCTAATAATCCTTAATGTCATCTGAATAATTTATCTCATACAAACTATGAGGACTGAAAGATAAACCATCTATAAATAGAATCAATACACAATAATTTAAAATCATACATATAAAAAGTACATTTAGGTTTATAAAATTTTAAAAATAGTTAATGAATATTAAAGAAAAACCTAGTTTGAAAGTATAAACTTAACCTATGTATCCATTCTCACATAATATAATTCCATTGAATCATGTTTTTTTCATGACTAATAATCATTACTTTCAACATAGACAAATATTATTCTTACACATACTTAAACCTGGTGAAAAATGTTTCAATAATGTGGTATGAGCATAAAAATCATAGTAAGGGAAAAAATTGACGAAGAAGAAAACATGTTAGTCAATTAATACAAATAAAACTATCTTCATAATACTAATTTGGGATAAATATAAATATTTTATTACCTAATAAATAAACTTTTTAGTAATAATATTATCATCAAATTTTTCATAAAAATCCTTAATTTAAAATAAAAATCATTGAGTTTTATTTGAATTCGTGAAATACATATGAAATATTTTTCATGCAGTTGTACTTTCCACATTTAAAATGTATCATATACATTACATTAAACATTATATGATTAGATTAACTTGAGAAATCATAATATTTTATGAAGAACACATATAAAAAAATATAAATCATTTAGGTAACTTGGGATATCATTTTTTATACTTTTATTACAAAAATAGTAACCAATATATCAGATGTCCATACAGAATTAATTAGTAGGCTATTACAGGCCACCAATCCTTACATTATAATAGACTACCCATCATTGGTTTATAACTAAAACTACTCTCCTTTGTTTATAATGGAACAAGAAATTAATATTTTTTAATGGAAATATACTTCATCATAATAACTCCCATGATCAAAAAATATTCATAGCACATAAAAGATATTAATTTCCATCAATACACTTATAAAAGTATTATTTTCACCCATAAGTAAATATTTTCCAATAATAAAATATAAACAAAATTGAATAATTTTTTCTCAATAAAAAAACATATTGAAAGAGGGTTATTATATGAATAAAAATAGAATGTCATAAATTAAATAATGTATTATATATTTGTTTTAGTAGTATGAAAACTTGTCATCTCTCTATATATTAAAATATAATATTTGTTTTTTCTTTCTACAGAATGAAAAATAATTAATATAAAATAAATTAAAAGATTATTTTTCAGATACAATGAATGTATTAAAATAAATACATAAATTTATATTTATAATTTTTCTAAAATCAATATAAATACATCATTTAATTTAAAAAAAATATCATCATTAAAGAATATGTGTTGTAAGAAAAACATTGAAATAATAGTTTTTCTTAAATGAAATAAAATAACATAAAAAATAAAAATATCTATTTTAAAACAATCTAATGAAATTAAAATATTTTTAAAAATGGATTTACTAAATAACTGAAGCAAAAATACTAATTTTCCAAATACATTTTGAATAAAAACAACATGAAAAATTCAATGTATTTGAATTCAAATGTTAAAAGATGAATTTTATAGAAACTACCTTATGTAAAAATGTAAAAGTATTCATTTAAAAAATTAGAGAATTTAAAATATGGTTAAACCTTACCATTTTCAACCACTGAGGAAAAATAATAATTTTCATGAAACATTTATAATAACATTGACTTTAATAATAAAATTATTTTTAAAGGAATCATTAAATGTTGAATTTTAATTGACATCCACTTACTTTGAGTAAGAATTATCACATACATTATTTATCTTCCTGAATAATAAATTCATGTTATTACAATAAATTATTAAGAATGAATTTCAATCTTATTATTACATTAGCCATTTAATAACCAATTAATTAATCAATTAATCTCATGTCATACATTTTGATGATATTTAGATCATATATCCAAAACGATATAAGTTTGTTGACTATGGTCAGCGATATATTTCTTAAATCATTTAAATAATAATAATCATCAAATAATTACCCTTTAAATATATAAATTAAACTTCTAACATTTATCATGAAATATGTGTATGAACAATGATTCATGTTACATCATGAAGAAGGTATGTCACACGTATACATGAGTTATGTTTCAATTTATTGATGATCATGATGGAAAGAAGTTGTGTAATATTTTAACGTCTTATAATTATATTTACATCATAATACCATATTATTTCATCAAATCAACATATATATATATATCATTCATTTAATTTGTTAATTAAAAACAAATTAAATCACATTGTGGAGGTGGTAGTATGCATGAATGCACAAATGACGTTATTATTTTTTAGTGAATCGAAATTTATGAAAGTGAGTGAAAAAATATACTTTTATAATGATAAATATTTCATTAATATAATATATATAGATTAAATTCATCATTAAAACAAGTTTGAAAATGAGGTTATTGAAAACGAATGTTTGCTAGATGGTAGTTCTTCGTACATAAGAACAATAATTTAGTTTCTAATTGAAGGTAAAAGTGATTGATATAGGTAATTACCTTATCATATTAATGTTTAATATTATCTAATATACTGGTATTATTATTTAATAATGATTGAATAATATATTAAGGAGGTAGAATGATAAATTAAATGAAAATTATTGGTTAATAACTATAGATATTCATTGGAAAAAAATTATTATTTATAGAAAAAGCATTCCATGGATGGTTTTATAACAAAAAGAGACTATAGGTTGCTGGGACGAATTTACAGAAAATATATTTTTTCGTATGTTTTGAAATATAAAGGTTTTATATGCGAATAAAAGTTTTGATGAGGTTCTCATTTATTGGTGAGAAGAAGGGAATTGTTGGGATTTCATAATTTATTAAATTAATATAAATTAGTTTTCATATTTAAAATCAACAAAATTTATTATAATATAATATAATATTTTTATGATTAAAAAAATCTCATAAATAAAAAAAATTTCTAGATTATATTTCTTTTTCACCTTAACTTTTTGTTTAATCCAATGCTATGACTTTTGAAAATTACCCTTTTATTATACATTTTACTCACTTGGGATTAAGAAATTTACTGTAGAAGAAAAATTGGACAATATTTGGAACATATATGATATTTATGAATATTTAATAATTCATTGTCCAAATATAATGTAATGGCCCGGACCTCTCCGGTCAATTACTTTGTAGAATTTTTGTGTTGGAGGTGTTCCGGGAGGTCAAGGGGACTTATCCCCAACACATTGCCAATTTTCCAGTTCTGTGAACAGTGTTTCCAGTTTTATGAATAGTAACAGATCGGTCTCACCGATCGGTCTGACAGATCGGTCTCACCAATCAGTTTCACATATCGGTGTGACAGATCGGTTTCACAGAATAGTCTCACCGATCGGTCTGACAGAACGGTCTCGCCGATCGGTCTGACAGATCAGTCTCACCGATCAGTTTCACAGATCAGTCTCACCGATCGGTCTGACAGATCGGTCTCACCGATCAGTTTCAGAGATCGGTGTGACAGATTGGTTTCACAGATCGGTCTGATAGATCGGTGTCACAGATCGGTCTGACAGATCGGTCTCACCGACCGGTCTGACAGATCGGTCTCACCGATCAGTGTCACAGATCGGTGTGATAGATCGGTTTCACAGATCAGTTTGACAGATCGGTTTCAAAAATCGGTGTCACAGATAGGTTTCACAGATCGGTGTGACAGATCGGTTTCACAGACTGGTGTCACAGATCGATTTCACAGATCGGTGTCACAGATCGGTTTCACATATCGGTGTGACATATCGGTTTCAGAGACCGGTGTCACAGATCGGTTTCACAGATCGATGTGACAGATCGGTTTCACAGATCGGTGTGACAGATCAGTTTCACAGATCGGTTTCACAGATCGGTTTCACAGATCGGTGTGACAGATCAGTTTCACAGATCTGTTTCATGTACAGTAACAGTGGGTGAACAGTGTTTCCAGACTCCTACAGTTTTTCCCTTTTGACGTTTCCTTTGACGTAAAATACATTTAAAGCATTATTTTAAGGGCTCTTAAGGCCGATTCAAATTCCATAAATCCTATATTAATTATTCCTAAGGCTTGGAATGTTTTACTTAGTCAACCGCGTGGGTTAATGCTATCTGTTTTTAATGGAGAATTAACCGGATCTTAAACCGTCGCCCCATTAAATCTTAAAAAGGGACGATATATCATTCTTCCTTGTTCTTTCCCTTTGTTATCGATTAAGAGGCACTAGAACCTTTCAATCCTTTCCGTAGGAGTTGCGCAATCAATATTTACTCCTAGGATTGGTTCTGCTTTGTTTTGATGCAACCAAGCTGTGTCGATCAATCTTCAATATAAGGTATGTTGTATCGTCGTTCTTTTGGGGTTCATCTTCTCCTATCCTCCTTTCAATAATTATACCATGAAATTTCCAAGATTCTAATGGGTTTTCTAATGGGGTTGGTTGGTACTGTCGTACCGCATCATCCTCCGGTGGATGCAGTTGTCGCGAGGGGAGGATCGTGACCTGTTGTGTGGATAAAGAACGTGAGGAACTGTTTGAGGTAGGGGATTCATGGATTCTCTAATTGTATATGTGCAATCGTAGAATTAGCATGATTTATCCCTTTGGATCACAATGAAATTGACCTAATTAAATACTTGAACCGGATTAAAAGAATTGGTTGATCGCATGTTGTTGCTTTATACCATGATAACGGGTTGCCTCATGTTTCCCTAGATATAGTGATATCTATGTTTTCTTTAATTAGTTGCACGTTCATGATGGAAATTGATAAAAAACGTAAAGCCAGAATTATTTGTTAAATAATTGGCTAAAGATAAAGAGGCATGTTAATGAATCTGGTAATTCAAGACGGATTAATGAACTATTAGTTCGATAATTTCAAAAGGGTTCTGAGTTACCCAGTTGCTTGTAAGGCTGAATGCCTTGTGGTTTGGAGCTCTGAGTGCACATTTTGTCTGAAGGATGAATGCCTTGTTAAAGGGCCTAGAGCCCATTTTGTGATCTTTGTTTTCCTGCTGCTTGTGATTTGATGTGAGCCTGGATGGCTGTTGTGATATGTGGAGGCATGGAGGCCTTGTGGTTATGGCAGCAGATGACGCCTAGAGTGGTGAGATGCATCAGTTTATGCATGTGGTTGTCGGGGAGGACACCAGGGGTGATGGAATGGGATGGATGTGGTTGCTAGTTGCTTGCGGTATTCTTGAATGTTAATCTTCTTTTCTTTTCCCCACTGCTCAAGGCAGCTGGTCTTGCTACCATTCTTCTGAAGGAGGTGAAGATGCGCGGGGTATGCCACGTGCTTTCCGTGTTTAGCCTCTCGAGGGAGAATGGGTATATTCTCATTCTATAGGCAGAAATACTTGAAGGGTAGTATATCTACTCATCGTGTTGAGCCTCCTTTGTTTTTAGAAGCATAGGATGTTTTTCTAGAATGCCTGGGAATGCGAAAATGTAATTCTGTAATGAATGTTTGATTAGATGGTGAAAATCCACGGGGATGGAGATGCTGGAATTTAAAGGTGATGTGAATCTTAAAAACGAGCAGTTGTTTTTGAAAGTGATGCCAATTCAGTTTAATGTGGAATTTTTCATTCTTAATTAATGTTTAAATAATTAATTAATGTACAGTGGAACTGATAAATGAGAATGGAGTAATCTAATAAAGCTCTTCAATTGGTTGTGTGCTTATAGGATACCTAGTCTTTGAAGTAGTGGCCTGGAGTCTGAGAGATGTTAGCTGCAGTAGTATCTAAGACTAGGTAGTGCCCATAGTGTGGATGTGAGATATATATATATATTCTGTACTTTTTGTGTTTCTATATGGTACTCCACCCTGTAGGTAAGGGAAACTGACACCCCTGGGATTCTGAGCCCTGGGGGGTGTTTTCCCCAATATTCTGATGGGTGGTTGAATGGCTGACTACCCCCTTTGGCCCCGCTCTCTTCTCATGGTAGATCTTTGTGCTTGTAGGTATAGTGGTTAGTTTTACCCATATATGTGTGTAGAGGGCTGTAATGGATTGTGGTTATTTCACACACATATATTCTGGATATAGTATCCTATGGAATACTATAGGTGTAACGTGTATAGGCTGTGATGGCTTGAGGATCCTTACTCGGCGTATGGGCTGTGATGGCTTGAGGTATAATACTCGACGTATGATACATGTTATACGAGCTATGGTGGCTCCCGGAAACTACATGGTTACCTTGGTTGTGAGGATGGTGTGGTGCTTAGCCCAGGTGCCTACGGGCATGCCTATGTGGTGCACGAGGTGCAGATCGTGGAGCTTAGCCCAGGTGTCTGCGGGCAAGCCTTGGAGAGAGATGCACATGACGTATGTCATTGCGGAAAAGCGGAAAACCAGTGGGAATGTAGTAGCGGGGTACCCTTGATATTCTTTACTACATTCTATAATCTTGTATGCGTTACTTGGTGAGAGTAGCCATAGTGAGGTTGGGAACATAGTATACCTGTTCAGGTGACGAGTTAGTTTCACTTGTTGTTCACTGGGCTTTAGCATGCTTTCTTTACTTTTGCACGAGAGGCTTGGGGAGGATCCTACTGTGTATACTGTTATACTCACCCTATGAATATATAAACTGTTTTTCAGGTCACTTGGAGCAAGTTGGAGATCAAGCGGGTTACTACTAGCTTGTGGTTGGAGGAGGAGTTTTTCGGGCTCGTGGTCGCTGCCGTTTTTCTTTCTTTTGGGTACTTTTAGTTTTCCCTTTCAGTTGTAGTACTTTTGCATGACATTTCATATATGTACTTGGTTTCCTTTTATATTTCAGTTATGAGTTGGAGTTGGTTGGAGTCTATTCTATATCTCTCTTCTGTATGTGTTCTCTTAGAGGGTAATTCCTCCCATTTGTATGTTATTATACCCTCGGTGCTAGTCGCCAACCCGGGGCCTACTGGAGGCGGGACTCGGGGGTCATTATCTCCCTTTTCACATTGCCGGCCCAGGAGAGGTACACTTTGTGGGGAGCGGGTCGTGACTGAGTGGTATCAGAGGTCTGGTTGAGGGATAGGATGGAGTTTGGAGTTAGGCACAGGTGAGGATGCATGGGATGGTAGGGAAACAATGTCATTCATGTTTAGCAAGTGGGGTAAACACTGGAGACCAGCAGAGACATAGGCGTTCAGGCCCCCCTATGATCTGTTGCATAGACCTTTAAGTTTACGATGGCTACTAAACAAAGTGATACTGGTTGCAGGGTAGAGACCTAGGAAAGGATCATGCATCATTATTCTTTGTGTCTGTGATTGAATGGGTAGACCTTGGGATTGGTAACCTAAAATTAATAAAACAAAATAATTAATTAATTAATGTTTAGTCTTCCATATTACAGGCTTAGGAGCTCTAACAGTTGTTATTTTACAGGTATGGCTCCAGGTCGAAGTCCTCATCAGGTTTGCGCAGAAGGTGCCCAGCAGACTGTTCCAGCAGATCGTCGCCGGGTAGAGGTTGAAAACGATGACACTTGGAGGAAGACACTCTGAGAGTTTCAGATGCAGTCACAGAAGATTGGTTGGAGGAGGTCGAGATAGTCTTCAGTTCGATTCGTGCTCGGAAGGAACACTGGGTGTCCTTGGTTGTGACGATGCTGCGTGGAGCAGCGAGGCAATGGTGGTTCTTGTTCCTCGGTGATCATGAGGAGTCAGCGATCTCATGGGAGGAGTTTCGAGACAGGTTTAGAGTCGAGTTTCTTTCATCAACTGCGAAGGCGTCCTGTTGCCCGGAGCTACTCACCCTTCGACAGGGGAGCTCCAGTGTTCGAGAGTTTGGAATCCGTTTCAGGAACCTTCTACGATATGCTTCAGACCTGTTACCAGATGATGAGGCCAGGGCGAGGCATTTCGTGGAGTCTTTGCATCCAGAGATCCAGCGCCAGGTCACCCCATTTATGCTGAAGACATATCTTGAGGTGCTGGCAAGGGTAGAGGTTATTGATAGGACTTTGACCAGGACCGGATCGTCACGAGAAGGGAATCGTCATGATTCCTCACGAAGCAGAGCTGTGGTCCGGGGCTCCCGGTTTTCAGGACAGAAGAGTTTCTGTTCTCCTTGGGGTAGGTCCCAACCCTTTCCATCTCGTTTCTCCAGAGGCAAGAACTCTCAGGCCTATACCAAGGGATCAGGCGCTTGTTTTTCTTGTGGTGGTCATGGTCATCTGCAGCGGGAGTGCCTGACTTTTCAGAGCAGTCATCGTGCACCAGGCGCTCCACTCCAGGGTCCTCCGTTGAGGCAGCTCCAGCCGAGGCAGTAGCAGCAGGTTGCACCAGTTTTAGATCACCATAGGGTAGATGGAGCAGGCAGAGGACAGTCCCATGACGCTCCCCGTCCTCAGAGAGCAGAGCGCAGCAATGGTGGTGGTCGTCATCAGGGTCAGAGAGGCCGTGGAGGTGGTCGTGGACAGCTTCATGCTCTAGCGTTGCCAGCTCTAGGCGAGCCAGACGTCGTCCAAGGTACCCTTTGCTTGTTTTCTACCTTGGTGTATTCCTTGTTTGATTCAAGAGCGACACACTCCTTTATATCCCCTACCCTTGTCCACGCTTTGGGACTTGAGGTAGAGAGGCTTCCAGTGCCCTTGGCGTTGACTACGCCAGTTGGAGGTCGAGCTAGCTTGTTTGAAGTATGTAGAGACAGTGAGCTAGTGTTGGGGCAGCACCGCTCTTGGGGAGATTTCCTTTGTTTACGAATACAACCATATGATGTCATCCTCGGCATGGATTGGTTGTTTTCGGTGCAGGCTATTGTGGATTGCTACAGGAAGAAGGTCATTTTCTTTGATGAAGATGGGGAGGAAGTAGTGTTTGTTGGTGAGAGAGATCCTCGGATGAGTCATAGACGAGTTTCATCCTTATCATCCATGATGGCTGGGTTGATGCTGAGTTCTTCAGAGGTTCAACAGTTGGCGTTTCCTAGGGTCGTAGAGGAGTACCCTGACGTCTTTCCAGAAGAGGATGTATCCTTACCCCCTCGATGAGATATCGAGTTTGGGATCGAGCTACAGCCGGGAGCGTCTTCTATCTCTATGTCTTCGTATAGGATGTCCCCTTCTAAGTTACGAGAGCTACGTATACAGCTCGATGGTCTGTTGGAGTGTGGTTTTGTTTGGCCAAGCGTGTCACCGTGGGGTGCACCAGTTTTGTTTGTGAAAAAGGCTGACAGCAGTTTTCGGTTGTGTGCCGATTATCGTCGGTTAAACAAAGTGACAATAAAGAATCGCTATCCTCTTCCACGGATTGATGACCTATTCGATCAACTGAAGGGTGGAAGTTGGTTCTCAAAGATCGACTTGCGGTCCGGATATCATCAGATGCGTGTAAAGGATGAGGATATACCGATGACTGCTTTCCGTTGTCATCATGGGCATTATGAGTTTGTTGTAATGCCATTCGGTGTGACAAATGCTCCAGCTGTTTTCATGGGGTTGATGAATGTTGTGTTCCGTGAATTCCATGACAAGTTTGTTGTGGTTTTCATCGATGACATCCTTGTGTACTCCACATCTGAAGAGGATCATGCAGAGCATCTACGAGCCGTTTTGGGAGTTTTTCGCCAACATCAGTTGTTTGGTAAGTTGTCCAAGTTTGAGTTCTGGGCTCGAGAAGTTCGTTTCTTAGGGCATGTTGTGTCCCAACAGAGAGTAGCTGTGGATCCTTCGAAGATAGAAGCAGTGGTGTCTTGGCCAGCCCCCAAGACCGTGTCAGAGGTGTGAAGTTTCCTTGGTCTCGCAGGCTATTATAGGAGGTTTGTGGCTAATTTCTCCCGAGTTGCAACTCCTCTGACAGCTTTGACCAGGAAGGATCAAGCATTCATATGGACTGATCAGTGTCAGACAGCTTTCGAGTATCTAAAGGAGAAGATGGTAAGTGCTCCGGTCCTTTGTCTTCCAGCGGAGGGAGTCCAGTTTGATGTTTTCTATGATGCTTCACATCTGGGGCTAGGATGTGTTCTCATGCAGCAGAGGTCAGTTGTTTCTTATGGGTCTCGGCAGTTGCGTCCCCATGAACGCAACTGTGCCACCCATGATCTTGAGTTGTCAGCCGTGGTGTTTGCTCTGAAGTTGTTGAGACATTACCTCATTGGTGAGCACTTTGTGGTTTTCACCGATCATAAGAGTTTGAGGTATGTTTTCTCCCAACGTGACTTTCACTTGAGGCAGCGTCGATGGATGGAGTTCATGAAGGAATACGACTTTGAAATATCGTATACACCTGGAAAAGGGAACGTTGTAGCTGATGCATTAAGCCGAAAGTCACGTAATGTTGTTGTGCGTGAATCTGGTGATTCCTGGAGAGTGATGGAAGAGCTAGCAGCTTTGCATCTTGATATGGAAGAGGTTGGAGGTAGAGGTTGTCTTTTCCAGATGACGGAGCAGTCATCTCTAATACATAAGGTGGAAGAGTCTCAGTTGGGTGATCTAGAGGTGGAAGTTTGGAGAGACAGAGTTGTTTGTGGGGAGGCCCCTGATGGTTGGTTGGAGGATGAACAACACCGAGTGTTGTATCATGGCAGGCTTTTTGTTCCCTTGGCGATGCGCGAGACCGTTCTCCAAGAGTTCCATAGTTCACCCTTGGCGGTACATCCTGGTGTGACGAAGATGTACCGATCCTTGAGGAGTCAGTTTTGGTGGCCTGGGCTGAAGCGTACAGTTGCAGAATGTGTTCCTCGATGTTTAGTCTGCCAGAAGGTGAAGGCCGAACACTGTGTTCCTGGTGGTCTTCTCCAACACATAGATATTCCTCAGTGGAAGTGGGAGGACATCTCAATGGACTTGGTTATAGGTTTACCTCGAGCTCCGGGAGGACATGATGCTATATGGGTGGTAGTGGATTGTTTAACTAAATCGGACCACTTCATAGAAATCAAGGAGTCGAGCTCAGTGGAGGTCTTGTCGAGGCAGTATTTGGAGGAGGTGGTGAGGCTTCACGGAGTACCTAGGACGATCATTTCTGATCGAGATCCTCGTTTTACCTCTAGGCTGTGGAGAGGTCTCCAACATGCTTTTGGATCTCAAATATGCCTTAGCACTGCTTTTCATCCTCAAACGGATGGTCAGACAGAGCGAACAATCCAGACTCTTGAAGACATGTTGCGCTCTTGTGTTCTTGATTTTGGAGGTTCATGGGTGAAGCACTAACCCTTGGTAGAGTTCGCTTACAATAATAGTTTTCACTCTACCATCAGCATGGTGCCGTTTGAAGCCTTGTATGGCCGGCCATGTCGTTCTCTGTTGTGCTGGACTGGGGTCGGAGAGTCAGCAATTCTCGGACCAGAACTAGTGCAGAATACAACAGAGATAGTACAGGTGATTCGTGAGAGGATGAAGACAGCACAGGATCGTCAAAAATCATATTCTGATCAAAGAAGGAGACCGTTAGAGTTTAATGTTGGGGATCATGTGTTTCTGAAGGCGACTCTCTGTCGTGGGCAGCGAAGGTTTGGTCGTGGAAGTAAGATTTCTCCCCGGTTTGTTGGGTCTTTCGAGGTGTTAGCTCGTGTTGGAGCTGTGGCATATCAGGTAGCACTTCCCCCTCAGATGAGTCGGATACATGATGTTTTACATGTATCGTAGCTCCACCGTTATCTTCATGATGAATCTCATGTTATCGATTGGGGAGAGATCGATATTGATGATGATGCAACCTTCGAGGAGCGACATGTGGAGATCCAAGACCACAAGGAGAAGCTGTTGCGTGGGCATTCTATCCCCTTAGTTTGTGTCTTGTGGTGACACAGTGGCATGTAGGAGAGTACCTGGGAGTGTGAGTCACAGATACGTGCTCAGTACCCAGAGTTGGTCAATGTGTAACTCCTTTCATGTAGTTATGTTTCCTCTCTGGTTAGACCTTTCATGTTTTATTTATGTACCTTTGATGTGATGTTGTGAATGAATTATTTGGGTATGGATTGTTTGTTCCCGGATGTCATAGTTTTGTTCCATCTTTCGAACAACTCATGGTGGTTTTTCCCTGAGAGGTATCTTATGGGGTGGTTGTTCGGACCCCTCTTTTCCTCTGGGTTGGTTTTTAATTCTCGAGGACGAGAATGTTTTGAGAGGTATCTAATGTAATGGCTTGGACCTCTCCGGTCCATTACTTTGTGGAATTTTGGTGTTGGAGGTGTTCCGGGAGGTTAAGGAGACTTATCCCCAACACTTTGCCAATTTTCCAGTTCCATGAACAGTGTTTCCAGTTTTATGAACAGTAACAGATCGGTCTCACCGATCAGTTTCAAAGATTGGTGTGACAGATCGGTCTCACTGATCGGTCTGACAAATCGCTCTCACCGATCGGTCTGACAGGTTGGTCTCACCGATCAGTTTCACAGATCGGTCTCACCGATCGGTCTCACCGATCAGTTTCACAGATCGGTGTGACAGATCGGTTTCACAGATCTGTCTGATAGATCGGTTTCACAGATCAGTCTGACAGATTGGTCTCACCGATCGGTCTGACAGATCGGTCTCACCGATCAGTTTCACAGATCGGTGTGACAGATCAGTTTCACAGATCGGTTTCACAGATCAGTGTGACAGATCGGTTTCACAGACCGGTGTCATAGACCGGTTTCACAGATCGGTGTCACAGATCGGTTTCACAGATCGGTGTGACAGATCGGTTTCGCAGACCGGTGTCACAGATCGGTGTCACAGATCGGTGTGACAGATCGGTCTCACAGATCGGTGTGACAGATCAGTTTCACAGATCGGTTTCACAGATCGGTTTCACAGATCGGTGTGACAGATCAGTTTCACAGATCGGTTTCATGTACAGTAACAGTGGGTGAACAGTGTTTCCAGACTCCTACAGTTTTGCCCTTTTGACGTTTCCTTTGACGTAAAATACATTTAAAGACTTATTTTAAGGGCTCTTAAGGCCGATTCAAATGCCATAAATCCTATATTAATTATTCCTAAGGCTTGGAATGTTTTACTTGGTCAACCACATGGGTTAATGCGATCCGTTTTTAATGGAGAATTAACAAGATCTTAAACCGTCGCCCCATTAAATCTTAAAAAGGGACGAGATATCATTCTTCACTATTCTTTCCCTTTGTTCTCGATTAAGAGGCACCATAACCTTTCAATCCTTTCCGTAGGAGTTTCAAAATCAATCTTTACTCCTAGGATTGGTTCCGCTTTGTTTTGATGCAACCAAGTTGTGTCGATCAATCATCGATATAAGGTATGTTGTATCGTCGTTCTTTTGGGGTTCATCTTCTCCTATCCTCCTTTAAATAATTATACCATGAAATTTCCAAGATTCTAATGGGTTTTCTAATGGGGTTGGTTGGTACTATCGTACCGCAGCATCCTCCGGTGGATGCAGTTGTCACGAGGGGAGGATCGTGACCTGTTGTGTGGATAAAGAACATGAGGAACTGTTTGAGGTAGGGGATTCATGGCTTCTATAATTGTATATGTGCAATCGTAGAATTAGCATGATTTATCCCTTTGGATCACTATGAAATTGACCTAATTAAATACTTGAACCGGATTAAAAGAATTGGTTGATCGCATGTTGTTGCTTTATACCGTGATAACGGGTTGCCTCATGTTTTCCTAGATATAGTGATGTCTATTTTTTCTTTAATTAGTTGCTCGTTCATGATGGAAATTGATAAAGAACGTAAAGCCGGAATTATTTGTTAAATAATTGGCTAAAGATAAAGAGGCATGTTAATGAATCTGTTAAGTCAAGATGTATTAAAGAACTAGTAGTTCGTTAATTTCAAAAGGGTTCTGAGTTACCCACTTGCTTGTAAGGCTGAATGCCTTGTGGATTGGAGCTCTGAGTGCCCATTTTGTCTGAAGACTGAATGCCTTGTTAAAGGGCCGAGAGCCCATTTTGTGATCTTTTTTTCCCTGCTGCTTGTGATTTGAAGTGAGCCTAGATGGATGTTGTGATATGTGGAGGCATGGAGTCCTTGTGGTTATGGCAGAAGATGACGCCTAGAGTGGCGAGATGCATCATTTTATGCATGTGGGTGTCGGGGAGGACACCAGGGGTGATGGAATGGGATGGATGTGGTTTCTAATTGCTTGCGGTTTTCTTGAATGTTAATCTGCTTTGCTTTTCCCAACTGCTCAAGGCAGCTGGTCTTGCTACCATTCTTCTGAAGGAGGCGAAGACGCGCGGGGTATGCCACATGCTTTCCGTGTTTATCCTCTCGAGGGAGAATGGGTATATGCTCTTTCTATAGGCGGCAATGACTCAACGGGTAGTATATCTACTCACCGTGTTGAGCCTCCTTTGTGTTTAGAAGCATAGGATGTTTTTTTAGAATGCCTGGGAATGTGGAAAAGTAATTCTGTAATGAATGTTTGATTAGATGGTGAAAATCCACGGGGATGGAGATGTTGGAATTTAAATGTGATGTGAATCTTAAAAAGGAGCAGTTGTTTTTGAATGTGATGCCAATTCAGTTTAATGTGGAATTGTTCATTCTTAATTAATGTTTAAATAATTAATTAATGTACAGTGGAACTGATTAATGAGAATGGAGTAATCTAATAAAGCTCTTCAATTGGTTATGTGCTTATAGGATACCTAGTATTTGAAGTAGCACCCTGGAGTCTGAGAGATGTTAGCTGTAGTTGTATCTAAGACTAGGTAGTGCCCATAGTGTAGATGTGAGATATATATATATATATTCTGTACTTTTTGTGTTTCTATACGCTACTCCACCCTGTCGATAAGGGTAACTGACACCCCTGGGATTCTGAGCCCTGGGGGGTGTTTTCCCCAACATTATGATGGGAGGTTGAATGGCTGACTACCCCCTTTGTCCCCGCTCTCTTCTCTTGGTAGATCTTTGTGCTGGTAGGCACAGTGGTTAGTTTTACCCATATATGTGTGTAGAGGGCTGTAATGGCTTGTGGTTATTTCACACACATATATTCTGGATATAGTATCCTATGGAATACTATAGGTGTAACGTGTATAGGCTGTGATGGCTAGAGGATCCTTACTCGGCGTATGGGCTGTGATGGCTTGAGGTATAATACTCGACGTATGATACACGTTATACGAGCTATGGTGGCTCCCGGAAACTACCTGGTTACCTTGGTTGTGAGGATGGTGTGGTGCTCAGCCCAGGTGTTTGCGGGCAAGCCTATGTGGTGCACGAGGTGCAGATCGTGGAGCTTAGATCAGGTGTCTGCGGGCAAGCCTTGGAGAGAGATGCACAAGACGTATGTCGTTGGGGCAAAGCGGCAAACCAGTGGGGAAGTAGTAGCGGGGTAACCTTGATATTCTTTACTACATGCTATATTCTTGTATGCGTTACTTGGTGAGAGTAGCCATGGTGAGGTTGGGAACATAGTATACCAGTTCAGGTGATGAGTTAGTTTCACTTGTTGTTCACTGGGCTTTAGCATGATTTCTTTACTTTTGAACGAGAGGCTTGGGGAGGATCCTACTGAGTATACTGTTATACTCACTCTATGAATATATAAACTGTTTTCAGGTCACTTGGAGCAATTTGGAGATCAAGCGGGTTACTACTAGCTTGTGGTTGGAGGAGGAGCTGTTCGGGCTCGTGGTCGCTGTCGTTTTTCTTTCTTTTGGTTACTTTTAGTTTTCCCTTTCAGTTGTAGTACTTTTGCATGAAATTTCATATATGTACTTGGTTTCCTTTTATATTTCAGTTATGAGTTGGAGTTGGTTGGAGTCTATTCTATCTCTCTCTTCTGCATGTGTTCTCTTAGAGGGTAATACCTACCATTTGTATGTTATTATACCATCGGTGCTAGTCGCCAACCCGGGGCCTACTGGAGGCGGGACTCGGGGGTCATTATCTCCCTTTTCACATTGACGGCCCAGGAGGGGTACACTTTGTGGGGAGGGGGTCGTGACATATAAGATCATTATGACTTTTTAATCAATTTTTTAAAAAAATTATATTGAAATACCATTAATGTCAATTTTGACAACATTCATATGATTTAAATTTAAAAACACCAATAAAATGACAAAGTTAAAATTACTACCATTAAAAAATATTTATAATGTTATATTTTTTCTTAAAATATTCAGTAAAAAAATTATCAAATTATATTACTTTTAATATATGTAAAATAAGATATTTAATTTTCATATTGATTAAATAATTATTATGTTAGCATTGCCTAAACATTTAATGTAATTATTCATTAGAAAAAAATAAGAAATAATGTACCATGATAAAATAATATTATTTATATATTAGAAAACTATTATGTAATGAAAATATTTTTTTTTATAAAAATATTTAATAAAAATTAATGTTAGTTAGACATTGAAGATAATGTTTTTACTTCTCATTAAATAAATTATTGTTAAGGAAAAAATCATGATAATATTAAAAAAAAGAAATATATTTTAATTTTTACTCATTATGGATATAATGTTATCATAAAATATTATTAATGGAAATTTTATGCCTACTTTTTTACTACTTATGAAATTATTTTTACCCTTACTGAACTCATTTTACCTTTACTCTAGTAACAAATATTTTTTATTGTTATTATTCATGAAGAAAGAAAACTAAAAGGGATATATTAAAAAAATTACCTACAAATATAAAATATGGATTCAATTTATATTGATTTAAAACACATAATTGGAGGAATTTAATATAAACAGACACCCACAAAACATGATGAAAATCGATTATTCAAGAAAATTTATTTTTTAAGAAATGTAAGATATTATATTTAGAATATGAATAATAATAGTCATTATATGAATTATGAATATTATAAATAAATATCAAATATATTATCATAATTTAAAATTTATTTATTGGGTTTATATTAATTAATCAAAATGGGAATAAATTTAAGCAATTAAAAATTGTTTTAATATAACTATGATTTTATGCATAAAGATAAAATTATACAAAAAACCAGAAAATATCATAGTAAAATAAATTAATTAGGATATTTTATATAATATGGTTCATATTTCACATTAATTCCAAGTATAAATTTTATATGTACTTTTAAATTACTTGATTTAATGGAACGAAATGACAATTTTTGAAAAGCTTGAATTTTTAAAAGTTAAATTTTAATAAATAAATTTAGAAAAATCCCAAAAATTTATCCATATGTTATTTTGAATATAATTATTTAAAAAATTATCTAAATTTTATTAAATAAAATAAATAAATGTTTCATAAATTAATTATAATAAATAAAAATAAATCAAAAAACATATTTATTTGAAGAAAAAGTATTTTTGAAGAGTAAAATGACTGTTCTGAAATTATGCGATTAATTGATAATAATTATTCAATAAATATTTAGATATTAAAACTTTATATGTATTTCATTAATTACTTAATCATGTTCATGCCCTCCAATTTAAAGTCTAGGTTATAACACTAAATTTATATAATAATATAATTATAATATATATCATGTTGGTTAAAGCATGATGTTACGTATTATGATAGAAATCAAGTAAACTATTCATTTAAAAATTCATGTTATTAAATATAATGTGGTGATGGGTATATTATAATGGCCATGTATGTTTTGTTTTTATTTTATATTTTTTATATAATTTGGGATAATTAATTTTTTTTAATGCTCAGGATTATATTTCCAAAATGTTAATCATTATTTACTATTAACTAGTTACACATGGTTATGAGTAGTAATGCAAAAACTATTTTTTGGGTTCTATAAGTTGTAAAATGTTGTTTGGGATGGTTGGAGAATATCCACATTAACAAATTGATGCCAATTAAGAGTTATGGGGTGTAGGGTCATGCTAAAAAGTGCCTTCCACTTGGTGGGGACACAATTAGTCAAACAATATGGTCAATCAATGTGGTCTACATGGAAATTTAAATAATTGGGGTTTTTTATATATATTCCATTTTTAAACGCCTAAAATTAAATTAATCACCCCTCACTATCTCATCGTCATCACGTGACACCCCATGGGAGACGCTTAGTGCGCACATGATGCCTCTTCTTCAGCGATCTCCATTTGATTAAATCGTCAACATATACGAGATCCCCTTAATAACAAATATATAAATTACCCTCTCTCTCACATGTGAAACACCCCTAGTAAAAGGCCCCCTTGACCTCTTCTCCCTCATACTCTTATGTCCATCAGTTTGGTTATTTAATCACAATTTTCTTATAGGTTATTGGTCGAATCATCACGCTAAGGTTTTAACATCCCTTTTTCATGCCATTTTGAGTTATTTTTACATCTCATGAATACCCTATATCCTATTATATTAATTGGTCAAATTGATTGACAATATTTATATGATTCTATCATTTTTTTCATTGTGTGATTTAACTCTCAGGTTTTTTTCTTGTCTGTTTGTGAATATGCGACCAAATGTGATAAATTTCAAACCATTCAGTTCCCCCATGATCAATTTTTTAAGTGTGTTTCCTTAACACTTCATTCTATTATTTTTCAATAAATCATTACTTCTTTAAATTTATTTCATTTCCAATTATTATATATATATCAAATAATGGGACAACATGATTTAAAATTGATATTGTAACCTGAAAATGGGATTTAAATTTATGTCAAGTGATTCTTGAAATGTAAGGATAGGTGTTAATGAATAATAATAATTTAAAAAATAGATGTTTCATCCGTATTGAGGTTTTAAAAATGTATTATTAATTTAAAGTGTGCTTTAAAAAATGTGTTTGGAGTTTTAATTTTAAAAGGGATGTGACAAATTTTTTTGGTGATTTATGATTTTGAAATTTCCAAATAAGTTTTTTGATTTTATAATGATTTTCTTATTTTTAGGGTTTTTATATTGAAACTAGCCTTGGACGGTATTTTTTCATTGTTTTTTTTTAAAAAAATAAATTGTTTTATCCTAATTGAGTATTAAAATTGAAATTTGGAATGGATTGGTATTCAAAACATTTATATAAAGATATGGTCCATTTTTCATTTTAGAAAAATGATATTTCATTAATTATGAGAGACATTGTTATGAATCTTTTGGAATATTGTGGGAAATTTTATTATTAGACCCCATGTAGGGATGTTTACTTTAAAGCACTGTATATTTTTTTTCAAGTTTTATTATGAAGTTGATTTTATTAGGGTAATATGTGGTGCAAGGGTTATTTTAAATTCATTATACTTGAGTAAGTATTGTTTTATAATGTATAAAACCTTTTTAATTTTCATCTAATAATGAAGAAATTTTTTAGGTAAATAAGGTTTTTTAGGCCCTTACATAGTCCACTGAATAAGGGTGATCCTTATGGGACATATGGAGAGTATTGTGGAAATATCCCCCCTAGGATAGAGTGTTCTCAATGGTGGTTATGGACTGAGATAACCCTAGTAGGAACCATGATATCCTAGGGAGGAAAATGTGAGGATCCACCTATTTGTAGTCACATTCTGTTATATGAATTAGTCTAGGGTCATTCTGAGTCTTGCAAGCACATTATGGTTAGTTCCATGACACAAGTATCCATTTTATGATCATTTTGGGGATTTATCATTATTCATGCATTGTATCCCCTATATTCGACATTATGTATTGGTATATATTTAATATTCATTAAAAAATTTTCATTCTGATAATTTACATATTGGTGAAACCCAATGTTCATTATTCCTTATATGTGTGGTTTTTTGTTCCGATGTTTTTTTAGATGGTGTTGTGAAGTTATTTTTAGTATGCTATGTTAAAGCATGATTTTATGTTTTTTAAACTATTTTTATAAAAGATATTAAAGCTTATTCTCAATTGAGAATGGGGAAATGGTATATTTTGAATCTCCATGATTTCATGTGATTTGAAACGAGGTTATAAGTTGTTCTATCATTTTTTAATGGAAATGGTTTGATTTAAAAATTGTTTAAAATAACTTGTGAAAATGTAAAACTTCTATGATATTTGAAATGATAATTTCTAAAGTGGTTTTTAAGGTGTTTTTAATGTGAGACATTAAAATACTGTTCTGTAAATTTATCTTATGTTATGTAAAGAGATTAAAAAGTGATTATTTTCATTTTAATAAATTGTAAAATGATTTTACCACACATGTGATGTGCTATTGGTTCTTTTTATGAAATATATAAGATGTATATTTCTATATATTATTTTAGAATATATTTTCTAGGGTTTTATATGAATGAGTCTTCTTAGTTTCACTGAATTTTGTATTCATATTGAGTGATTATGTGGTCATTCATACATTATTATCTCTGTTGTAGTGTCTTGTTTTAGTTTATTGGCTGCTCTTTAGAGAATTCATCTTTTGAGGTTTTTTTTACATTATCACATTCAAAAAGTTGTGCCTGTTAATGTATTTTATAAGGGCCAATTTTTTTAACATTATTAGAGTTCCCTGAAATTATTCTTTTAAATTATTTTCCTTTGAAAATATGATTCTACTAATTTCTATAGTTGGTTATGTATTTATATTATAATAGAAATGTATAGGTATTTGGTGGGAATGTTTTCATTTCTAGATATGGAGTCATAGATGTTGAAGGAGGTTTTAAGTGATTATTCTATTTAATGAATTCCATATTTTCTATTTTTTATTTTTTAAATTTCATTACTCAACAAGGTAGTCATATATTCAGATTATTTTTCCCAAATTTTATATTTTTTTTCATTTACTCTAATTATTAGGAAAATAATATTCATATATGTGTTCTTATAATTATCATGAAATAATTTCTAGCTCATGGTGATTGGGAACATTAATTGGTCTAGTGGTAGGTTGGTTTGGGTGTCCATCAAATGGATATCCTAGTTCGGTGCATTGTAATTGTGTTATTCCTATGGTGAAATAACTAATTATAAATTATATTAGAGTAAAATTATCTTATAATTTCTTTATTTTATTAAAATCGTAATGATGAAATTTTAATTAACTCCCCATTATCCATTATAGAGTTAAAATATAATAAATTATTTTAAAATAAAATTTGTATTAATAATATCTATAGGGGCTCATGGGACCTTTCGATTAATTCTCACTGAAAATATTCTCAGGGATTCTTAAAGGAAATTAAACCTACACCCACCAAAAGTTTTTATTTCAAATATTTGTCTTGGAAAACAAGAATAGGTTTGATGGTTATCAGAAGCATGCATAATTAATGGTACATTTTTATTGGTAATAAATTACTTGTAAATATATATATTTATCACATTTATTAATAATTATTAATTTATTTAAAATATTAAGTAATGAAAATATAGAATGTGAAGCCTAACCAATGAACCCCTGCTATAATTTAAGGATAGGGTATGAATCACTTGAAATAAAATGATTGGTGTCTAATTCTAAGGTAAAAAATTTATATAGACTGAAACAACAACAAAATTATGAGCATTTTTTGTTAATAGAATGATGAATAAAAAATTAAATTCACTTCTACCAAATTTCATATGTTATTAAATGTGGAACATGTAAATAAAATATTATAATAGTATATGGAAACACACAAATATTATGGGTTTCATATGTAAGTATGTCTTCATAAAAATTTATTCGTCGTTATATCGTTATTAAACAATAATGAATAATTATTTTAAAATATTTTTACATATTCTAGATATAATAATCATCTGCTAATGTACCTAATGAATGAATAATTTTAGTTACCTTCAAGAGGCAAAAATAATATCATTGTGTCAATGTATTTAGTTTTTTCACCTTGATCATATTTTAATAAAATAAATTATAAGGTGGATAAAGATAAAAAAGTATAAAATATACAAGAAATATTTTTCTTGAAGAAAAAATTAAGTAGCATTCTGTGCTGTTTGATAATTATTTGGGAAAGAAGGAAAAAAAATAATCATCATAAAAACAAAACTACATGAAAATATACCCCACCCCCATACTTATCATTTACGTTTTATTGAACTATAATCAGGTAAAAAAACATATAATACTAGTATATGAAAACACACAAAGAGTACAGGAATCATGTGTGATTGTGAAGTAACATAATTAATTAAATTAGAATCAAGTATATAATAATACCATTATTTTATTAATATTATATAAGGTGAAATTTATTGGAAATTATCTATAGCAAAAACCACCCATATCATTGTTACAAGAGGAATAACACAAAATTTCCATAAAGATATTCTAAAAAATAAATAGAACATTTAAAACATAATGTGATTGTAGGGATTCAGATATATCTTGTGCCAAACACCAAAATACATTTTCCATGTGATGATATATATGTTTACATGGTCAAAAATTTTATTAGAAATTTTATTTTGGTATATCATTTATGGGAAATTTTAAATAAATCGTTAAAATTATCAGGAAACCAATATTGTTATTATATATGAAAAAATTATAGAGAAATATAAATTCAAATAAAAATAATATAAAGGACCAACCAATCAATAAAAATGGCCTTTATAAAGTACCTTTAACATTCTAGTTCAATTTCCACATTTACTAATATTACGAATTCATAAAAACAAAATGTTCAATCAAGGTAATATAACCAGCATGTATTTTTAGGAAGAAGTTTATAGAGTTTCCATTACATTTTATATTGGTATTGATATTGTAAATGAAATAATCAATCATGGAAGGCATGATGTATCAGTTGTAAATGAATTCATGTGGTGTGTTGTTAAATTTATGTTTTGAAACAGTATATTTTCTATATTGACTATAGAAAAATACTATTTATATTATGTAGGTATATATATCAAAACTAGTAGAATTTAAAAATATTTAGACAAACATTATAACTACTTAGTCCGCAAATCACATTTACACAATAAATGTCCTTTAAAGAAAAATAATATTACAAATATTTGATTATCTAGCCATAGTGTTTGGAATAAAACATATAGATTATAAACTCTTTAAAATTCCCATTATGTTTCTATTAAACACTAAATCTAATCAAATTAAATATACTATAATTTCATTCATTATATATTTCATTTTCTTTTTATGGGGAAATAATTTTTTATTTCACTTAATTTAGATACTATAAATATACAATTTTTTTATTCTATTCATGTATTACCCAAAAACTAACCAAATATAATTACATTTATCAATTTTCACTATACAACATTGATCATTTTATGAGAGAACCATGTTATAAATTTTATATTATGTTATAATGATTTTTTATGATTTGATGGTGATTAAAAACTATCAAAACAATGGTATGAAAATTGTAGAGCCCATATAATTATATAACTATATATGTATTATAGAATGTAAAATAAAATTTCACTAAAAAAATATTTCAAAACAAAATAATTTTTAAATTTTTTTATAGTTTCTGAAGAAAACTAATAAAACATGTAGTGGTAGTTAGGTTTGGAAATTTTTAAATGATATTTTAGTCCATAAAAAATAGAAAACACTAAGTGTTATCTCTATTTATTATTACAATTTAATTTAAAATAGTTGTTAATATTTTATTTATGAAAATTATTCAATTAATACTTATACTGTCATTAACCAACTTATTTAAAAGAGGAAATATATATTTTAAAAATATGTGGGTACAATTAATGTTGTAAGAATTTTTATATATATCCCAATGATATGACTAATTACAACATATTTAGTAAAATTTATGATTATTTTCCTACTTCTATATTAGAAAATTTTGTTATAATTTTTAACTTCTAGTTATTTACATTATTATCATTGAGAACATTCAGAGATGACATCATTGAGAATTGATTCTTCTCAAACCATTTTGTGCTTTATAAAGACCATAAAATACATAGTTAATATTAAATTATTGATGATGTCTTAAATACGGATGATTCATTAATATTAATTTTTAATCATAATACTGATATTTATTCTTTATCTGATCTATTCATGTTTTGTAATGTTTTTTTCACATAAAAAAGGACTCAATGTTCTTGTTTTCAGTTTAAAATTGAAATTTTATTTAAAAAAACGAATCTCTCACTATAATTCTATTAATTAATATTTAATAATCTTTATACATTATTGAAATGTGGCATATCTAATTGGATATGTGTGGGAATCATCTACACATTATCTGAGAACAGGGTGTACATGGAATGACTCAAAAAATATGTTTTTATTTCAAATGTATCATTTTAGATGAAACCACATGTTACACAAAAAAAACATAGAAAATAAACGAAAATTATCTTTATACATTAATAAAATTATCCAAATATCATTTGTGGTGTTTATAAATTTGATACACATCAATCTAAGAAATAATGTTAACGGTATTATTTAAAGATCATGATTCAATTTAAAAGTGATATTTTACCTAAAAATTTTCATCATTCACTAAAAATAGATAGAAACACTTTTATTTTCTTCATAGATTATGAAAATTATCCAAATGTCAATTGTTTTTTATAGGGGGTTAAAACTCATCAATATAATACATAGTGTGTTCAGTATGATTTAAAGTGTGGGTTTTCATTTTAAAATAAATATATTCATTCAAAAAAAAGACAGTCAATTAATAATAGGAAAATATACCCATATTATTATAATATATATGGTAAAAAAATACATAAATAATTTGTCACATGAAGTGGTCAAGTGAAAATTAGTATGATACAAAATGTGCCCGATATGACTCTAAGTGTGTGTTTTCAATTAAATGTTGGTATTTTGGTTCAAAATTTGTGTGAATCATGTTAGATCATTAGAACTCACCTATAAGATCATGATATGTAAAATTAATTATCCATACAATAGTGGTTTCATTTACTAATCAATTACCCATCAATCTAAACGATGGTATTTCCAAAATGAAAAAAAATGTGTTTTCATTTTTAAAAAATAATTTTTGCTAAAAATATGTTTCACTCACTAAAAATAGATTAAAAAACTTATATCATATTTATATTTTAGGAAAATTATCTATTTGTAATTTTTTTACATAATGTAATTGAACCCAAATTTATTCCACCCACAACGTGGACTTACTACTCAATGTGCATGTTTTGGGTTTAGAATTGTCCATTTTGTGTAATACATTTTTCATATACTCAAAACTAGGAATAAAAGATAATATTTTCATGATAATTTTATAAAATTATCCATAAGTCATTTTTTATCAATTATTCTCACATCAATATGATATGTTATGTTACTAATTTGACTAACAGTGACTGTTTTGATTTAAGATGACAATTTTATTTCAAAACACATGGCACAAATCCAAAAGTAAGAAAATGTGATCATATTCTCATTACACTTTTTTTAAAAAGGTTTCATAAATAGTTTTGTACATATATTAATCACCATCATGTTAATCTGATTCAAGGGGTTCCAGATATGAATTAAATTAGATGTTTCTAGTTTAAAATAAACTTTTTAGTTCTATATGAATGTCACTTATTTGAAACTAAGAAAAAATATTTAAATTTTCTTTACAATTTAGGAAACAGTTCCATAAGGATTTATTTCTGCATAATAATTATCCACACATCATTTTGAATCAATGTTCACACACTATTATAAAAAGTGTTTATTTTTATTTAAAAAATACATGTTTTTATATAACATGCTTCACATACTCAAAAATAAAAAATTCATTGTATTTTAATGATTCTTTAAAAAATGAACAATGTGGAATTTTTTACACTTGTGAATCAGCAAGATGTTAATATGATATATTGTGTGGCTAGTATGGCTAGATTTATTTTTTTTAGTTTAAATGTAACATTATAGATCAAAATGTGCATCAATAAATGAAAACCATGAAATATATCCGATATTGTCTTGATAATTTAATAAAACTAGACATATTTCATTTTTTATTTCTAAATACTATCCGTGTAAAAACATTACAGATATTGTGACTGGTATTACATAATGTTTTTATTTTATTGAAAATAATATTTTTAGTACAAAACAAACTATTTATATTAAAAACATATAAAAACAGTCATATTATCTTGATAATTATGTAAAATGATCAATATTTAATTTTTTATAATTACTAATTATGATCACATAAATCTAATTCATTGTGTTTATGGTATGACTCAATGTGTATATTTTCAAATTAAAAGTCACAAATTATTTTTAAAAGATACGTTACGCGGTTAGAATCCTGAAAACCACATAAAATTTTCTTGATACTTTATAAAAAGAATATAATAGTAATTTGTGTTGTCTACTAATTGGTTTCCTCAAAATCTGATACATGGTGTGACCGGTATAAATTAAACTATGGGCTTTTAGTTTAAAATTTATAATTCTATAAAAATTTTGGGTCACATAATAAATAGATATAATTAATTTTTATTATATTGATACTTTAGTAAAATTTACTATTATTCGTTTTTATTGATTTTTAATTAGTTTCGCATCAGTTTGATAAATAGTAAGACCCATATAATATAAAGTGTGTGCTTTGTGTTTAAAATGAAAATTTAGTTAATAAAATTCCATAAAATTAAAACATGAAAAAACACAGATTTTCATCATATTTTAGTAAAATTATCCATACATAGTTTTTAATTTGTAGTGAAAACATTAATGTTAATATAATACAAAATGTGATTGATATGATTCAAGGAAGAGGATTTGTATTTACAAATTACAATTTAGATAAAATAATTTACCAATCAGTGAAAATGAATAAAACAAACATATATTTTCATCATACATTATTAAAGTGATGCATCTGTCACTTTAAATAGGTTAAAATCATCCAAACTCAATCTATCACACGGTGTGTCCAGAATTATTGAAAGTGTTTTTTTTATTAATAATCATAATCTTAGTTCAACTCACACATCACATACTCAAAATTTGGAAATTAATATTGTATTTTATTTATAATTTATAATAATTATCCATATGCCATTTTTATGTCTATGAATTAACCACCTATCAATTCAAAATATGGTGTTCTCGGTATGACATAAAGTGTGTGATTCAAATTTCAAAGGTATTTTTTTCAAAATATGAAACACCCATTTAATACCATAAAAATTCACTAGGAAAATATTGATTCTTTATGATAGAATTAAATAATTCTACCATTCATGAATCAAACATGTGGTAGTAATATACATGGTATTAACTGTATGACTCCATGTATGTGTTTCTAATTTAATGTCTTGTGTAAGGTCCCAACCCCAGATACTCAGATTTGATGTCATATTTTTTAATATTGTTATATAAACAAGTTATAATAATCCCAATGGACCGATTAGTTTATATTCTTTTTAAAATATATACATACTTTTGTTCAACATCAATACTTGAAATGGAATACAACACAGAAATTCCTATGAAAACATCAATAGCTCCAAGTAAATTCCTGCAGTTCATATATAATATACTTCTTCACATACTATGTAAAATAAAACATTGGAAAGGAATGATCTCGAACTCTTAGTAAGAGTAATAAATTGGGAAGAAGATATCATAAACATAAACACTAGTCATGATGAATAACTAAAAACACAAGCCATTAAAAATAAAAATGAACATAATACAGAAGGAATAAGAGGTGAATAAATAATTCCTAAATAAAACATAATCATGGGTATTCCACTAGTTGAATTACCATATTAAATAACAATTAATATTTTCATAATGAGAGAATTCATAATGAGGTACATCATAATCATTCCATCATGGCCTCATTTAATGACCATAAATAACAATTTCATATAGTCCTTGTTTAAAGACTTAGATTGTCTAATAAGACATATTAATGATTTAAGGGGATATAACATTCCCCAAATGATATTTACTAAGTAAAATGAATTCCACATTGGAACAAGCATAATCATAAAAAACATATAAATACATATTGCATATAAAATATGAAATATAAATAACATTCCTCGATCATTAATCAAACACACTAACCATTCAGAGTAAATTGGTGAATAGATTTATGATATCACATCCACAATCAAAATAATTTTTATACATTAAATTATATATTATATATGATATCATAAAATATTAATAATATTAATACATAATAATCAACAAGGGTGTTGAAACAGATGAAGATACTCTTATAATATCATCAAGTTATTATTGAGACAAATACTATTTTACGTTGAAAAGTAGAATTATTTTGGAAAATATTTTTCTTACAAAAATATAAGTGAATTAAGACAGTATTTTCAAAATAAATTTACTCTATTTATAATGATAAATAGGGTCTAAATATAGTATAAATATTTCCATTAAAAATAGGTAGTAATATGAGAAATTTCATTCAATTAGGCTTGTATTTCGGGAAGAAATTTTGAATGATCATTTTAAAAAATATAACTCCCCATAAATGAAGGCATGATTATGGTTATTACACATATATAGAACATTAAAAAAATAATTTATGATGAGTACATATGATTAAATAATTATTTAATTGTGGTTAGTATAGAATAAATGTAATTCGAATGAAAATGGAGGTTCGAGTGGAAAACTCTTACCTTATGTCCAAAGGGGTATTTAACTGATCTCAATGAGCTGAAATATAAAATTTACGTTCATAAATTAATGATTACATAACATCATCGTCATTTTATTTATTTTTTATAAACATAATAGGTGTATTCATGTATTTTTTGATGGGTTAATATATTTAATTTTATTCTTAGGGAGAGTTTTCTTCCTTGGATTTCAAGATTAGTTTACTTATATTCACTTATGGATTAAAAAATTATAATGATAAAGGATCTAAAAAATAAAATTTTTATGCTATTATTGAACAAACATAATATTAATTGGTTATAAAATTTAGTTTGGTTATTGGTAGTGAAGATAAATCATTATATAAAACATTAATGACAATTGTTTGGGTTAAATGGCATTTTTTTTTACAATGAAGTCAATTTGGTTTATAAATTAATATCATGATTATAAAAGGATTACAGAAACTTAAATTTGTTATAATAAATATATTGAATTCCGAAATAACCCAAAAAATGGGTTCATTATCAGAATTGAAGATGGTAATAGAAATTTAAAATCGGTCGTCCTTGAATGCCATAAATATACACATCTTGGATGGTGATTTCATTTCTATTATAAAAATGGGTAAGGAATAGATGATGATTAATTATTCCTTTATTGTAACAAAAATATTTTACATTTAAATTACTTTATTCATCATAAAATTTTGATCTAGGGAGGTTAGTAATGATAAAGAATAGAAAGGAACATGAAATAATCGAAATGAAAAGTGAAATTTACCTCTGGATTTAATCTTCGATAAGAGCATCTTTATAGGAGTTGATTTGTTATTTTTATGAGACCAAGGTCTAATGGAAAATGAGGAGGAGCTTCGGAGGATATTTCAGACAAATTTAAAAAATTAAAATGTTTAGAGAGGATTGATGAGAAGAGGGAGTTGGGGGGGCATTATAGTGGTGGAGGGGGGTAATAAGTGAAAATCATATTCATTATTTTATTACATCAAGACAACTAATAACGTTGATTCATGTGACCCATGACATTAATAAGATTATGTGGGTTAGAAAAAAGTGTTTTTGAATCATACATGATTCTAAGAATAGTGAATTTAACTGATCATGTATATCTACAATAAATTACTATATTTTACTATTGATAAAAAATTTGAGTATTTTAGAAAAATAAAAAAAAATCAACCTACCCATTATTTAACATGTACAATTCAATGTTGAATTATATTATTTGAAAATAATTTTCTAAATATAATTAATATATTTTTTAAATAAAATTATAATTTATTCGAAAAATAACAAAATTTAAACTATAATTTATTTTATATATCATTGAAAATTAGGAAATTTCTCATTATATTATATCCATAAGATAATAAAATACTAATATGTTTTTCTATTTATATGGGACATATTTATATTCATTAGTGTATATTAATATTTAGAAATAAATATTTTTTTTCTTATCATTCTCTAAATATCATACTAAATCCACCATTGTATGTTAGTGTTTATAAATTAAAATCATAGAGGGGGTAAAATAATGTTTAATCATAAGGTTATAAAAAGGTGTTTTTTTAATATACTCAATGTTTGATGAAAAAAATATTAAACTAATTTTTAAAATCATGGAGTGTTACATTCTCCCCTTCTTAAAAAAATTCCTTCCACAAAATTCAAAAAGTGATTCCTTATAAAACAATTTGGATAGGTCTTCAACATATCTCTTTAGGCTCCCATGTCGCCACTTCAATTATATGATTTTTACAATATATCTATACCTGTTGAGTTGTCCAATTCCTCAACACCTCTTCTTTGGTGTCCATAATCTGGAGAAGCTCTTCACATTATGATAGGTCGTGTTTCAATTCTATTACTTCACAACTAACGACATGAATTGTGTCTAGAATGTACTTCCTTAGCAATGATACATTCAACACATTGGGAACTCTATACATGATAGGAATAATATCCAATTGATATGCAATAACTCCAATTCTCTCTAGGATTTCAAAAGTCCCTTATTTCTAGGGCTTAGTTTCCTAATCTCCCCAAACCAAATAACGCAATTCCACAATTATAGTTTCAAGAAAATGCGATCTCTTACTTGAAATTCCAAATCCTTTATATGATTATCGACATAGCTCTTTTTCGTTATTTGATCTACATTGATATGTTTTTTCATAGTCTTTACGATTTTTGTTGTTTCCTCCAATTCCCTTGGGCCATAAGCTTCCTTTCTCCAACTTTATCTCAACTACTTGGTTTACAACATCTCTTTCCATACAATTCTTTATATGGTGCCATTTCAATTATTGAATGGAAAATATTATTTTAGGTATATTTCACTAAAGATAACTATTGACCCACATACCTAAAATGTCAATTGAACTTGATCTCAACATGTCATAAAAGGTTTGGAACATCCTTTTGGGTTGCCCTTCAGTTTTTGGGTGGTAAGAATTTCCAAAATGAAGCTTAGTATCCAAAGTTTTCTGATATCAATTTTTCAAAATTATGAAAACAATTGTAATAAAAATCAGACAAATTTTATAGAGTTTCTCCATGGGTCTTAAAAATTTGTTGATATTGAGGTGTGTGAAGAACTCCAATATAAAATCATCCCTTATGTTGAGGAAATGTGAATATTTCATAAGTCAATCAATCATCACCCATAACACATCATTTTTCCTCGTAGATTTTGGTAATATAGATATTAAATACATGGTGATGTCATATCATTTCAATGTAGTAATAAGTATAGGTTTCATGAATTCTGCTAGATGATTCCTTTCAGCCTTCAAATCAATAAGACTGGATTACATGATACATAATTATAAATCTCATGCTTCATGTTGTCACACCAGAAATGGTCCTTCAAATATCTATACATCTCAGTGCTAATAGGATGTATAGAGAAATTATAACTATGGGAATCATCTGATAACCTTCTTTTTAGCACTATTATAGCTGGAAGACATATTATATTCTCAAATTTATGATGTCCATCTTCAGGAATGGATTCAACCAACATTCCATCATTCACACCATTAATTTTATTTCTTAGATTCTCATTATCAGACTATGATGTTTTAATAGTTTTGAATATAAATTCTTGGGAAACCAATTGATAAATTAATGATGATTCCCCTTCTTCAATAATTCTCATATCCATCCTCAATAGGTCTATGTAAAAAGGATCCTTATCAATCCTCATTTTTTTGAACCCCATGATACTTCTTCGTCAATATATCAACTATATTATTTACCTTTCTTGAGTGGTAGTGTATTAAACAATCATAGTCCTTGAGTAGTTTGATCCATTTCTTTTTCCACATGTTGAGTTCTTTCTATGGTAATGTATATTTAAAAGTCTTATTATCCGTATATATATAAAATTTTTCACCATAAAGACAATTTCACCATATCATCGAAGAAAAGAATATAGCTACTAACTCATGATCACGAGTATGATATTTTTCTTCATAAAATTTTAGTTGGATGCATAGGAAAAAACACTATCATTCTATATGAGGACACAACCTAGTACTTTCTTTGATGCGTAAATATATATTCCAAACCCATCATTCCCCAATAGTAACTTCAGGATCAGATCATTCACTAATATCATCATCAATTCCTTAGAACATTCCTCACATTAATTTGTCCATACAAACTAATCCTTTTTATGTGAAAATTAAGTCATTGGGTTTGCTAAATTGGTGAAGTTATGAACATAATTCCGATAGATACATTATTACCCAATAAAAGTGCATACCACCATTATTTTTATTGGAGTAGGTCATTCTTTAATGGTCATTGTCATCATAGAATCACTAAATATTCCATCCTTAGATATAATGTTGTCAAGAAAGAAAAGTTATTTAATCCAAAATTCAGACCTACTAAACATCCCATATAATTCATTTCTTCTAAGAGTCTTCAGAACAGTTCAAAATGGTTATTTTTATGATCATTATAGATTTTGGAGTATAAAGATATATCATTAATAAATATCACTACAAATTCATAATTATTTCCCTTGAAACCTCTATTGATTAGATCTATGAAAAGAGAGGGTGCATTAGTCGGTCCAAACAACATAAAAATAAATTCGTAATGCCCATACCTGGTTCGAAATGAAATTTTTTGGAATGTCAAACTTCACTACTCGAAAGTGATGATATTTAGATTGAAGGTAATCATTTTAAAAATATTAGGCTTCAGGATGTTGACCAAATAAATCATCAATGTGCGGATGGGGGTACTTTTTCTTTGTCATTATAGCACTGATACCCAATTGGTTAATTAAAATCTTCATAGATCCTTGTTTCATCTTAAAAATAATGATAATAGCTCCCCTGGATAATCATTTGGGCAAATAAATCCTTTTTCACATAATTTATTTTGGTATTTCTTCAATTTGACTATTTCCACAGTGGTTGTTCTATACAGAGTTTTTGATTTAGTCATTAAAAAAGAAATTAAGTGATTGGAAAACTAAATTTTCCACTATGGATGATGATCATGTAAATTGTCTTCATACATGTCAACATATTCATTAAAAATATGAAACGTCCTCTATTTGAAAATTCCTTTCCTCACCCGTAGTTATAGAATTTCATTCCTCCACAATAATTTAATTTATTATAGATACTTGGAGTGGATATAGATAAGAATCAACTAGAATAGTTTCTACTCTAAAAATAAGGGATTCAACACTGTTGTTAAAAATCATTAGTTCCCTCTTCTTACAATAGATATTCACATCATAACCTGAAAGACAACTCATACCATGTATTATATCAATGGAAATCATGGGCATCATGAAATGGTTAACAACTAAATAACCTTTATGGGTCATGAGGGGAACTGATCGAAACATCTTTGTAGCCGTGTTACAACCCCTAGGTGATTTTACAAAAAAACTCCTTTATAAAATCAAATTTGAAATGTCTAATTTTAGATGAAAAATAATAATCTATTAATGAATTAGTTGATGTGAAATAAAATAATGATTTTGATATGTTCATGGAAATAATTACTAATCATACCACGACATCATAAGGAACGTCAATCTCAGTATTCGTGACTGCATAAGCTTGGCATGGCTCCCATGCCCTTATTTTGGGAATGATTACCTAGAAATTAGATAATTTATTTTTATAATGTCACATATATTTGAATCTTATTCATCGAACATTGGTTATTTCTTTGGTCTCCTTAAAATCCTGAGATTGTTGTTCTTTTTTATTTGTACTTTTAATAAACTCACATTCCCTTCATGCAAGTGCTTGGATTTTTATTCCGACAATTACTATATGGGGGAAGGCCAACTCTTCCCATCTTACCCATTTCATTATTTATTTTTCTTGTGTTTTTAGAATCCCTCTTCTTCTATTTCATTCATTTAACTTCATATAAAATAGAAAATACTTTTTTCATGATATCACACAAGAATATATTTTTCATATGAAAAGATATTCTTGGAGACTAGTGCACTTTGAAAGAATGGATTTAAACTATAAAAAATTCAATCAATCATCCTCCATGGATTATGTATGTCTTCTGCGACATGCCTTTATATCCTTGTAAATATATATTCATAATTTACAATATTTTCATCATTTTTTGCTTCATATTCAGAAATTTCCTTTCAATATCTTTTCACTATTCATAAGGGAAGTATTTTTATTAGAGATTTTTATTCAAAGTATTCCATTATATATCATATATTTATTTATCCTCATTTTTGTAATGGATTAAGGACCACCACCGATCCATATATCCATCTAAATGATAAATTGTAATGAAATCTATCTTATCATTCATTACACAGAAATCGAAAAATATCTTTTCTAGGGAACTTATCCACTACTCAGCTAGAAATGGGTTTTAGTCCTATTGAATGATGGAGCCTGTTGTCACATAATGCGACCCAGAATTTCTCTTCCACATTATGTATCAGGATGATCCATATGGATAATATTTTTGTTTATTACCTGAGTGAACTATCCCAGTATTGTTATATGTTTTTCATCACCAGTCGCAACACTAGATCCAACATCATTATCTTGCATCATTTTGGAAATCCATAAATCGGATATGTGAATCCATGATGATTAATTTCCTTCCAATATGACCAATTTCTAAATAATTTAATTCTCTAGATTAGGTAATGAATAATAATCTATAATCTCAACATACAAAAATACATAGCATAAATTCACATCTTAACCATAGAAACTCTATTAATCATATGCATGGTTTTTTAGGTAAAATTACATATAATTCGAACAAATTTTTAAAAAGAAAATTTGAATTATTCTAAAAATATCTCCTAAGTGTTTCAGACCATGTGCACAATAGTTCTTGTTGTCGTGTACCATGATACCTTAGGTCGTGCCCAAATGACATTGTCAGAGTATTCCCTCATAGGTACATATATGCCAAAACTACATACACTTTTATTGTCTAGACTGAGATGTATTTTCTCGAAATATCCAAAAAATATATTCTTTACTAATATTATATGATATTCTTGAATACTTATCCTCATATACTATTTTAGATTTTTTTCAGAAATAAAAAAATTTAAAATATATTTTTTATGCTTTCTACTAATCTTTCTCTGATACCAACTATAAGGACTCCACCTCAGTTACTTGATGCTATTACCTTATATTATTTCATTTTCATATAAATAAGGAATATAAATTTTTGATGACAAAGTAGTTTAGTATAATTGAAAATAAGATACATACATAAGTTCAACATTAATACATGGAATAAAATATATCATTTTTTTTGAAAACATCGATATCTATTATGTTATCCTTGTCATTCATTTATAAAATGTTACTTCACATCCAGGAAAAAATAAATCATAAGAATGAGGTAATATCAATTTCTCAGTAAGGGTATGAAACATTTCCTAAGATATCATAAACAAAAACATTATGTGTTGTTAGTAACTAAAAAAACATGCCATTAAATATAAACATGATCATAATATAGAAATAATAACAACAGAATAAATAATTCCAAAATAAATGATAATCATGGGTATTATACTAGTTAAATAGTTACACAAACTTACATTTAGAATTTTATTAATTAGGGACATCATAATCATACCTCCAAGGCCTTGTGCCAAGATAATAAATAACTATTTTGTAAAGGCGTCATGCCAATACCTTGTTTGTCTCATGAGACCTACTGAATCACCGAGGGGATATAGTGGGGCCCACCCGACACATAATAGAACCAATTAATTCTTCATATGAATATTAATAAACATAAACAACATATTCATTCATATTTAATCTAACATATTAAATATAAAAAACTATCCTTGAACATTAAGCATGAACACAACTATTTAGAGTAAATTGGGGAATGGATTTATGATAGAATATACACAATCAAACTAATCATAAAACATTAAATTATATATGTTATATGATATCCTAAAATATTTATCACAATAATACATAATAATTATCAAGAGTGTTGAAACAAATGAATATGCCCTTATAAAATCACCAACTAATTCTTGAGATAAATACTCTTTTACACTGAAAAGATGAATTCTTATGGGAAAATATTTTTTTTTTAAACTAGAAGTAAAGTAAGGTAGTGTTATCATAAATAAATTAGTGATGTTATAATGGATATGGATTCATAAAACATATTATACTGTTCCATTGAAAATTGGTCAGAATTTGAGAAATTACTTTGAATTGGGATGATATTTTCGATAAGAATTCTTGAATGATACTTTTAAAACATATAACTACCCATAAATAATGGTATTATTATGGTTAATAAATATATATATAACATTAAACAAAATTATGTGGAGTATATAACAATAAATAAGGTTTTAATTGAGATAAGTAGAGAATTCGAGTAACCCGAATGAAAATGGAGGTTCGGGTTGAAAACCCTTAACTGAAGTATGATGTTGTTCCCCACATGATCATAATGTCCTGAACAATAAAATCAGGTTAAAAAATTAATTATTAAATAAACTCATATACAATCTTTTTATTTATTATAACCTCATTAATTTCATCAAGGGACTTTTGAAGTGTAAATAGATTCAAATTCATTATTTGGTAGCTTTTTTTCTTGGTTTTCATAATCGATTTACTTATATTATACAACATATAACCATATACAATGAAATGTTTTGCATATATTATCATTTGTATGATATTATTGGGAAATAATAATATTAAACGTTTTTAATTTTTTTTTTGTTTATTGTCAATAAAGGTGAATCGCTATATAAAACATAAATGACTATTGTTTGGGTTAATTAGTGGTTTTCTTATCAAAATGAACTATTTATGATTTATAAATTAATATCAAATGTATAAAAGGATAACATAAACATAAATATGTTATAATAAATATATTATAGTATTTTTTAACAAAAAAATTGATACATGATTATAATTTTGGATGGTAATAGTAATTAAAAACTGGTCGTCCTTGAATGTGAAAAATTAACACATCTCAGTTGCTATTTTAATTTCTAGAACGAATGATGTTGAAGGGAGATTTATAGAAGAGTTATTTCTTTATTATAACAACATTCCAGTATATGTAAGGTGATATAGTCATCAAAATATTTCTATTAAAGGAGCCGAGGCAAGAAAAAGAAAAGGATGTAACTTCAAATAATACAAATGAAAGGTGGAAATTACCTCTTGATATAATCTTCCTTGAGATCCTCGTTATGTAAGAGCTTTTAGAAATTTTATTATAAAAATTGAAATAGACAAAAGTGTAGGATCGTGGGTGGAGACTACAGATTAATTTTGTCATGTCACAGGGCTTTAGAGGAATGAATGGAAGAGGGAGTGGGAGGTGGTTATGGTGGAGGAAAGGGGTGATTTGTGGTTATATTATTCATTATTTTATTATTTCTGTTAATAAAACCAATAGTGTTGATTAATGTGACCCATAATAGTAATAATTTCATTTTTTTTCTAACCATGTGCGATTACATCAACTATGATTCCAGGAATAGATAATTTTATAGATAATGTATATATTTGGTAAATTGTCGTATATTACAATTCATAAGAATTTTAATATTCTAGAGAAATCCCAAAAATTCACATTAAACATTTTCTATCATGTACAAATTTAAAAATGAAATACTAATTTTGAAAATGGTTATCTTAATATGAACTATTTAATTTTTATACATAATCATAATTAATTCGAAAAATTGCAATTTTAAAACAATAATTCATTTTATATCACATTGACAAATTAATCATGTTTTTATTATCCAATAACCTTAATTCAATAAAATAATAATATGGATTACTATTTATAAGGTTAATCATACTATTAATAGTACTATTCATAAGGGTATGTCACTAATAATGACAAAATTATGTTTGTCTTATCAGACCCTAAATATATTCTTGAATGCAATGGTGTGTGTTATTTTTTCAAAATTTAAATCATAGAGTAGATAAAATTATGTTTCTTGGATAGGTTATAAGAATTTTTTGTTTTTTAGAGACGTTGTGTTTCATGCATTCAGTCTTAAATTTATTTGAAAAATAATGTTGTGTTAAATAACATTTTTGTGAAAAACACACATCACATGTTTATAACTAAGAAAAAATACATTGATTAGCATCCTAAATTAGGATAATGATCTATAATTCTGATACGATATAAATGAATAAACCACAAGTCAATTTGATATAGGTTGTGTACATTATGATTCAATTTTCATGTTTTTAGTTTAAAAGTATGAATTTACTTCAAGAAATAGTGTCCCTCATTGATATGAAGGAAAATTCAATTTTATTAACTTGATACATTAGGGAAAAAATACATAATTTATTTCTAACATGTAGAAATAATCTAAACATCAATCTAACACACAGTGAGCCATGTATGACTCAAATTGAATGTTTTAAATTAAGAAGTCACACATTATGTCATCAATAAATCACATCACTCACTAAAAATCTAATCAAACCAACTCAAATTTTCTTGATAATTTACTAAAAATATTCATAAGGCCTTATTAATTTTTAATTTATTAACCGCACATTATCCAAACAATGTACGTTTGATATTATTTAATGTGTGGGTTCTTATTTAATATTATTATTTTATTTTAATTCACACATCGCATACTAAAAACTGAGTAAGAAATCCATGATTTTTTTGGGTGCATATATAAAATTATCGATAATTAATTTGAGAAATCTATGAATCGGTCACATATATATGCAACAAACGGTGTTCACGATATAACTCAACGTACAAGTTTTTCATTAAAACATGAAATTTTAGATAAAAGTGTATTGATGAAACTAAAAATCTATAAAACCCATTTTTATTGACCTAATCCATTAGGAAAACAATAAAAATATTTTTATGTGTAGGAATTAGTTATATGTCTATTTTACCCACAGCTTACCTTGTCTACATATAGGAGCATATTTTTTTTAAAAAAAGTAACTTTTAAGTTCAAAATATAAATCACACACTCAAATCTATGAAAACAAACTCAAATTGTAATGGTACTCTAGAATTATAATCATAAAGTAATTTGTGAGGATTATGCCTCAGATACACCTCATTTGGACATGCAATGTTCCCAGTATGACTAAAATTTAATTATTTATTTAAAATTAACAATTTTAATCAAAACAGATTTCGCTCACTAAATCCCAACAAAACCACCAGTGTTTCCCTTGTACATTAGAAAAAATGGTCCATAAATCATTTATGACATCTATTGATTACATAAACATCACACTGACACACTATATTCCCAATATGACTCTATTTTTGATTATTTAGATTAAATGATAGTTTAATTCATAACTCACATCACATACTCAAAAATGAGAAAATATTCACTGATTTTCATTATAATTTAGTAAAAATATCCAAAAGTCATGTTTGATGTGTATATTTCAATTACATGTTATTTAGACACAAGGTGAACCCGATACGGCTCAATGTGCATGATTTATGATTATAAGAGTCTATATAAATCAAAGACATGTTTTTCTTTTTAAAAGATTATAAAAAAATTCAATTGATATAATAGTTTATAAGATCAATCCATAATTCATTTGTGACATATATAAACAAACTACATGTCAATGAGACAAAAATGTAGTTTGTAAGACTAAGAGTGTGTTTTTAATATCAAATAATCATTTTAGTTCAACACATGAAAAACATACTCAAAACTCATAACATATGCATGAATTTTCATGAAAAATTTATGACTATGATCCATGAGTAATTTTTTATGTATACAAATCAACATCGAATTATCCCAGAAAATAGAAGACCTGATGTGGCATGAAATGTATGTTTTCAATTTAAAATGTAATTTTACTACCAAATTGTTTCATATTTATTTATCAATTATTTATTTATAGAATTAATAACATGATAATTGTTTATCAATAAAATTACACTATTTTATTCAATATTATTTGAGTTTTTTTACCTATACCATGATCAGTCATTTGGAACGGGAAAAATATTACATAATAATATTTTGAAATATATTAATGATTGTGTTAATTTTATATGTACCAAGGTCATTATAAGTAACAATATAATTATAAAATATAATATTTAAAATCCATGTAATCATTGTACAATTTTTTATATATATTAATATAAATGAAATAAAAATTTATTTCAATGATTTTTTTGCAGTGTTTTATAAACTACAACATCAAACTACTACATATATAACATTATCATTGCTAAAAATAACACTCATAAAATATAAAATCATAAATCATAAAAAAAAATCCAAAAAAAATATATTTATTAGTGTTAAAAACATCAATGAAGGAAAATCATTATCAGTGCTAAAATTTTATCTATGAAAAGGAATAATTTATAATTTTTTTATCACTATTGAGGTAATATTTTATAAATTTTATTTTTAACGATGATAAAATATTTTTGTATTTATAATAACTTATAATATAAGTTCATTTTTAGTGATGTTAATGACCAATTTATATCACGGATAATGTCCATATATAAAGTAAACATTACTTTGGGTATATTTATTTATCTTGTAAATAGATTAATGAAATAATTAATTTTGGTTTATTTCGAATATACTTATTATGCAGTGTAATTATATGGTAGCTAAAACTATAAGTTATCCCAAAATAATAATCTATGATAAATACTTAGTATTTTCTTCCATTCCGAAGGAAACTTAATGGAGAAAATAGTATAATTTTATTTATTTTCTATATGGAATAATAAATTTCTCACTATCGAAGAATATTGTATCTTATTTTTTCAATTGTAATAAGTATTATATATATTTTTCTATTCTCCCTCACAACTAAATAGTGGATCATTTGATATCTGATCTCTTTTATTCTGTACCGGTGTAGTAATATAACGATAATTGTTGAGAAATTAAATTTTTTGTTTTTATATTTTTATTTTTTAAAATTTGTATCACCATATATTAAATTTATCTTATTAGTTATATGAGATATATTTAAATTGAATCAATATTTTAAATAAAATTATATTTTTTAAAAGTATATCATGGTAATCAAATTTATCCCACATTAAAAATGAGATATAATACTTATTTAAATGATACTATTGAATACTCGATATAATAATTTTATCATGTACATAAAAAAATTAATTTTTACTATATATTAACATTTATCTCCTTTCGTACAAGAGTTAAATAATATTTTTTAAATTATGTATAATCTTGCATGATATTAATTTTATTAACAAAAAAAATAAAGTGAACTATTTATAATTTATATAATGCATCCCATCAGATATAATTCATTTTATAAAATCATTATAAATGTTAAGAAATTTATCTCAACATGTATGTGAGATTAATTTTATTTTTAGAAAATTTTTATTACACATAAGATAAATTTTAAATTTTAAAATATGTTTAATGTCAAATTTATTTCATTTCATATATATGAAAAATTTTAATTTTTGTTTTTTTATGTAAAATTTATATCCTCTCACGAATGGTTAAATTATAAATAAATTAAATATGTATCATTGCGTATAAATTTTTTTATTCATATATAATTATTATTTTAAAATATGTTATATAGTATACGAATTTTTTCTAACCTCATAAATAAATGTATTTAAATATTTAGATGGATTTGCAAAGAAATAAAAGCATGTGTATAGAATAAATATCATTTTCAAATAGATTTAAAATTTTAAATAAAATATATTTTAAATGAAACATTAGAAAGATGTTATTTTTATGATATTTCTTAATATGTGATATTTATTTCAAATTAAAGAAGGGGAAAAATTCATTTTTTATTACTATATATTAATTTTTAATAGATATAAAGTGATATTAATAATTTATACATGAAATAAATTTTATTTCTTATAATTTATACATGCTGGTTTTTAATTTTTCACCTTAAATGAGAAATGATAGAGAGGGATTCGATTTTCTTATTATATTGGGAATGGTTATTTATATTAACAATGTCAGGTCCTAATGTTTTGAAATGAAAGATTCAATAAAATAAAATTCAAACAATAAGAAGAAACCCCATATCCAAGGGGCTTTAAAGGATACATAAATAAGATATTATTGTAATATAAAGGAAAAATTGAAGGCAATGTTGATATCTGGTGAGAATATTCATGGTAAAATCGAACTAAATTCCATTAAAATCAATTTAAAAACCATCTAGTGCATATTTCATGTTTCTCGATATTCCAAAACTATTTTCACCTCAATTTTCCATATATTGAAAGCATAGATAGTTCATGGTGCCTTTGATGATGGTCCTAATCACTATTATATTGACCACCACATTATCATTGAATACTAGGGTGATGATGAAGTACCCATAAATCACCAGGATTGGGCATCCATAAGGCCGTAATATGATTCAAGCAATGCATTTTTCAAACTAACATAGAATTTAACCATTATTTTCAATATTTACACTCGATGGGGGTGTACTTGATTTGGTGAATCAATGTGAGAATTTTTCTATATTATACTATGATAAAAAAGGATAAGACTATTGGCTCAATTATATGATCACCATAGACAACTTGTATTTTCAATATCAAAGAGAATTAATCTAGAAAATTAGTTTTTGTCATAATATTAGTATACACAATTTCCTGGGAGCTTCCACTGGTGGTGCTGAACATGAGGCACCACTCGCCTAAACTCTGAAGGTAGTAAGATAAAATTATGTCAACATATAAGCTCTCTAAGTCAAGAGGGAGACCTTCCCAACCCAAATCCAAGAATCCCTTCCATGTCTTTTATGTTCCCTTTTGTTTTTATTTAAACAACCAATTATATCATCATTCTTATATAAGATAAATCATACACTTGTTCAATCCATCTCAATTGTTGGACCATATGTCATTATCATTATATTTGAAGAAAAATCCCTTTTTGGTTAAGTCTCAACTGTACACATGATAAACAACATAACTATAACCCTATAAGATTCTAAAACTGAAGGATTATTTATGAAATTCATTAAATTATAATGTTTCTCGTTCTAGTTATATTTAATTCCATAAGTATGAAGAAATACCAATATGAAAAACACACACATGGTATAATAAATTAACAGTGTATGAAACTCTATGTGTTATACAAAGGGGGCCATCCATTGTGAAAAAATATTTTATTCCTCATAATAATATTTATTATTTAATACCGCAACTCAAATGACTCAAATTTGTGGTTATCATACTATATTGGCACATGATACAAGGGGTCACATCATAAAGAATCAAATAGTATTGTTTTTAAGGGACAGTTGATGTATAAAAGATTCTAACCTATCATTTGAAAACTATATATATAACATAACATTATAATTAGAACATTTTTATTTCATTCTAGTATATCCCTAAAATAATTCATAGGTCGTTTCTGGTATCTTGAGTAAATGAAAAAATAATAAATAATGATCGTAGATACTAATTAATGGATATAATATAGTATAAACTCTCTTATAATAAATAAATCACTAAATAATATGTACATTTAAATAGTAATAAAATATTTCATATAAATATTATCATAAAAGGAGATTATATAAATGGATTAAATAATAACTTAAACTATCATATAGATAACAAAAAATAATTTCGTAATGATGTATTGTATAATTTGGAACATCATAATCTTAACACTATAGCCTTCTTCTAATACCTCATACATAACTTGGTAGGGAGTACATAAAATACCAAATTTTATTTGTTTCATAAGACATACCAATGCATCTAATTTCTATCATAGGATATTACCATCATTTATTATGCCCAATTAATTCATTATATGAAATAAATGACTAGAAGTTAAAAAAATTAACCAATATAATGATTTTTATCAAAAACTAGTATATAAATTGTAACTATTTTCCCCAATAAATAAATGGAACAATAGTAACATGATCTATTTAGAGAAATAAGATTGATAATATAATTTGGAAATTTCCCATGTAAATTATAGGAATCATCAAATGATTTTGACATGAATGAAAAGAGTAGAAAATTATCATTCAATATTTTCTTTCAAAAAATGAATAAAATTCCATTTTATTTTTAATTTTTTTAAATATTCATATTATCATGAAATATACTTTCTTTAAGGAAAACCATGGAAATTTATATATGTATCATAAAATAAATGTGTATTTATGATGTCTGTAAAATTAATTCATGCAATATATGTTAAAATAAAGATTCTTGATTGCACATTTTTAAATAGTACATCATTAAATTTAGAACAAGGAGATTAAATTTTATACTTTTTATAGAAAGTCATAAATGGGTAATATTTAATTTAATAATTTATTATAAAATAGAAAAAACATTATTGATTTTTTTATAATGAAAATATGGGAATGGAAGAGAAATATTCTCAAATGAAGAGAGAAATAAAGTGTATTTTCCATAAAAACATCATTTTGGACTTTTTACTAAATAATGACATTAAAATTAGTGAAAATTAAATAATTTCTAGATAAAATAATTGGAGAAGAAAATAAATAATATTTTTTACTGATAGATCATATATTTCTACCATTATTATTATTACTATAACAAATCCCCATAAAAAGTGATATTTTAACATTAAACCCTTACAGCTTCATCAAATTTTTAATCATAACCTCCATTAATGAAATAACATTGAATAAAACTTCAAAGACCATGAATATAAATATATTCATGATATAAAAAACAAACTTTTATGTATATTCACCACATTAATGAAAACGTGGCGATATAACAGATTTCTGATAGAAAAAAAAGTGATGTAAGAGAACCTAAACTTGATTCTGACTCACCACAATCACATTTTTCCCCATTACAATATAAATATATCAATTTTATAATTGATAAATAAATTTTTTATGTTTTATTTTTTTTAAAATTTAGTTTTTCTATATTATTACTATATCTAATAATGTTATTAATGAAATTATGTATATGTTGTACATTTTCTTATCCTTTAGTTTTTATCCTTAAAATATCATCAGTGTATCAACTATGGTCAAAGGGTAATAATTTCATTATATTTTTAATTTTAATAATGAAATACTTTTAAATTCTATTCATTAAATTAAATTTTATATTCATACATGGTAATTAAATAAATAAATGAAGATCATATCTCTTTGTGGATGTTGTAGTCTACACATATTCCAGAGTGACATTTTCATTTTAAATGGGTGGAAGGTTCGGATGGTTGATGACAACATATATTTCCAAAATATAAATTATCTCATCAATATCATATATATTCATTTGTTCTATATTTATAACCATCACAATATTTGGGTGAAAAAAATGAATTACACCACTACATAGATATGATAAGACATACGTACACATGATCAATGGTTTCATTTTCCATATGATGGAAAAGGAATTGATAAAGGGTTATTCCAATATCATAATGAAATTTTAGAAACTTTATAATGTTTTAGTTATCATATCATCATTGTTATTGAATATTTTAAGGAGGAAATTTAGGAACTAAATATGTAACCACTTTGATGTAGGTTATAAGTCTTCTTGAGAAACCTCAGTGAGATGAGAGTTACACATTATGCTATTTTGAATTGATCTTTTAGGGATAGTAGGTCCTTGATGAAATTATAAGGTATCTGGGGGAAGTTTTTTCAGAAGAGTGTTGAGTGGATTACTTGTTATTAATCATAACAAATAAATCTTTTACGCTCTACTCCTGAATATGTGGAACATAAAAAAACTAAAATTTGAATATATAATTATAAGGAAATAAATACAGTTAGATAATAATAATTAAGATTATATTTTATAATCTTATTACAATTATTTATCCTTAGTTAACACATCTTTTACTTTTATCGAACTGATAATATTTTTACCATGGATACTATTCATAATGAAAAAAATGAAATTGAATTGATTACTTAATTAGAATCTAATGATTCCTTATAATGGATCGAATTTTTTTTAATATTCAATGATTATAATTTTAAAAAAATTTCTTTAATATAATTTTTCATAACATAAATACAAACTGTTTTTTAGAAAAATGACTTTATCAGCATAAAGATAATCAAAAACCCAGAAAAAAATAAAGATTATTCCATTGAAATTAATTTTATATCATTTAATCAAAAATATATTAGATTAATTTAAAACATAGTATATATTTTCAACTATTTTGTTTGAAAAAATTAGATTATATTTTTCCAAAAATCCATACATTAACTATTCACATAAAAATAAACTATTAAAAAAATCCTAAAAATTAATTAATATAAAAAAATCTTATAATAAAAAAATGATATCCATTTTAACTAATTAATTTTACAAAATTTATAAAAATTTCATTAAAATATAAAAAGGAATTATTTATATTATAATGATAAAATAATAACACATGCATTAGGTAATAGTCATTAAAGGTAATTTTTACCTATTACTGGATGATTTTGTGTAATACTTCACCCACATTAATTTCATTTTAAAAATTTGCGATGTAATTAAATTCATAAATAAATGTCGGTAATCCTTCCTCATATCTTCCCCGAGCTCCCTTATTTCCACTCCTAGTATGTGATTTCTCCAATGAACCTTCATCTGATGAGTTTGACAATTTTGAAATACATTCTTCCTAGTTTTACTAATCTCGATTGGATATTTCGAGTAATATAAATCATGTTACAATTATATTTCTACATTGGTGAATAGATATATTAGTTTAGACATTTACTTTCACATTAATCATATATAGAACAAATCATTATCTTTAGAGAGGCTATGTGACATTGATATATGGTAATACACAACTCTAATTATTTCTACAATCCCAAAATTATCGATGTACGTAGAGATGGTGGGAAAAATCATTCAATAGTTATAAAATCAATGATATCTTAGATTAGTTTATATTAATAGAAATTGTGTATCTAATCTGCAAATTTCCCATTCATGTTAGATTAAATCTTTATTATTATTAATATCTATTTAAAAGATGTTTTTTTTCTATCCAATAATCTATGTTTTTATTTTGAATATCAATTATATAGAATCATTCAACAATATTATTTAAAATAATATTCACTTTATTTCCACTTTCATGATTGTATTTTATAAATTTTTTAAAATGGTTTTCTTTTTATTTTATTGGAAATGAAAAAATGATCAATATGATAGTTATAGATAATGAATATTATATTCTTTTTTAAAACTAAACCAGACCCCCATTTATTTTATTAGACATCATACCTCTAGAAAGCACATTAATATTCTGAATTTATTCTATATAATTTCTATTATTGACATATATCTATATATATATTATTCATTATTTTAAGAATACTATAAAAATTATAGTATTTTACTTAGAAATATATTATTTTTATTAAATATGTAATTATTAAAAATACATATACTTGTAATTAAAATATTAATTGATTATTTTAGAATGATGATGATGTAATTTTTTATAATTATTTTAATTTGAAAAATGCATTTGAATTATTGACCGATGGGTGGGGACCTGAATAATATAGCTTCTAGATGGATGGATAAATCTCATGATTACAAGATACTTATTTATATAGAATATTCATTACCATTTATAAATGATAAAAATAAATGAGGACATATCTGTACAGTTATGATTAATGGAATTATGCATTCCATCATTTTGAAATTATTTTTCCTTTTTCCACATTTTTTTTCAGATTTATATATATTACATGCTAATATTAATAGTTACATGGGTTAATTATTTATTATTTATTCCTCTCATTCATATTTTTATTTTTAATTATGTGATAGATTCCATTGTACAATATATCTTACTAAGAATATGAGAGTCTGTGTTGTTACAGTTTTTATTATAGAGAAATTTTTCTAATCCTTGAGAACAAGAAAAAGATGATTATAAAAATAAATAATAAACATTATAACAACCCATTAAAATATACATGAAGTTCCTCATGAGTATTTTTTTTAACATGGAGATAATATTATGATTCAATGTTTAAAATTTTAGGATCCAATTATGTGTAGTAATAATTTAGAAATGATACCTAGTTGAAGGGATGGGAACTGTATCAATTCATGTACTCAAAAAATTTATTTTCTTTCTAGTCAATTATTTGAGAATGAAGCTTGATATGAGTATATTATAATGGAATTAGGGAATATAACTCATGTTATGATTAATAAAATTACACTTATAGAGAAACCTATCAATTATTTAAATAAAATATCAATTGTGGTGCTATGTATATGAGTTTTTTTATAATTCAATATATCCAAAAATCCATTAGTAGCTAAATAATTTATCAGGTTTAAAAAAAAAATCTTTCATAGAGAATTAGTTTAACAGTGATGAATATAATGAATATTTATCATCTAAATAGAGAGCATTATCGACGGTGGTAATTAATTCAAAACACTAAGTATGTAAAAGAGATATAGGGCATGTGATAGAATACTTTTATGGGTATATTCATCAAAAATATACTTTCCTTATGAGAAATGAGTGTATATATATATATACAATTATGAAATATATGGAAAATGGAGGAGTACAATGTCTTATATTATGTGGATACCATCATAAGTTTTTTTCATATCAGTATATTATGGAATATATGAAGTAAAACCATATTAATTTTTGGCATTTATATTTTCCTACGGTTTTATAAATTATGAATGGTTTAAATTGATTTCATATTCATTAGAATATGATTTATTGAATAAATGAAAATGTATATATATATATTAAAATTATGTTTGAAATGTTTTATTAAATTAAAAACTTGTGGATGAATATATTATGGTATATTATTCAACCTTTTCTTAAAATTTATTGTATGAAATATTTCAAATAATGTATTATTCTTGATCTTTATTTATCTATACTAGATAAAGTTCTAATGACTATTCAAGGGAATTCATTATCCTCAAATAGAGATCATGATCCACAGTCATTGTAATCACTTAGAGGTATAAATCTATTTCTTAATACATTGGTGATCATCATCAAGAGTTCTCTACTAGGGATTTTAGATTGAGACTACCACATTTGTTATCCAATTATACATATTTTATATTATTTATTTATATTACACATTGAGTCAATTAATTATTAATCATACATTTAGGGTTTTATTCCATTCTCAATGTTTATATGATGAACCCACAAAATTCATATGTGGTATCCTATATAGTATTCTTAAATAAATTTACATGGTCATTTTTTAAGGAAGAGCATGATTTAAAATTTTTAATAAATGTAGAAAGTATCATCATGGTTCATGTTTGAAGGTAATGGGTGTTTAGATCAATTTTAGTGATAACGGCTACCAAGATCATGAAGGATTAAATGATTCGCCAGTAGTCAATGCTTCAACTATAGAAAGATGATGACCTATTCAAATAAAATAATCATGTGAAAAGGGAATTCACCTAACAAGAAGAAAAAGAAACAAGTTCCAGAACATTTAATCACATCCACTGATGTTAATTTTTTAGATGACATGACAGAAGGTACATTGATCTTAAACTAAAATTTATATAATGATTTATTTTATTCTATATGTTCAAAATACTTTATATATTTAATATTAAATCATAGTTTGACACACTGAGAAATGGGTTATTAATGAAAACAGAAGTTGATATTCTTATTTTAATAATTACATATATAGAAATAACTATTTTGACACAAAGATATTCCACAGCTAAAAACTATATTTTTATACATATAATTCATTTTTAAATAATACTTTATATGTTTTGTATCGTGGATAACAATGAAAAAATTAATATAAAGGAGAATGATATCACTAAAGTGACCCTATACTTTGAAATATAACATTACATGATTTTAATAATAATTATACATCAGATTACAATCCATGGATTGGGAAGCCTAGAGTATTTGAAAAGTAGTTATATAAAACTAAAACAAGATACTAAAAAATAGTTATTTATTTAATGTTTAAAAATATCCCCTAACATCCATTGTGCTCATGCATCTTCATAGGGTATCCTAGGGATACCATGAACAAAGGCATGAGATAAAAAACCCATAAAGAGAATAAGAATAAAAACAAAGAATTAGCATAAGGAGTATAATGTTATATATGATGACATAAAATTCCATTTATAATATGTAACATCAAAATATAATCATTGAATAATATAAACATAGTGTCATAGAAATTGGTTAAAAATTTATAAAATGAATCCATTACGAGTGAAGGCCAACTAAAAAAAAAGAATTCACATAGTAGCATGAGCCAAGGCTGACCTCCCTGACCATCACACATAACATCCCCATAGACCTAGCATTACCCATTGAAATGGAGCACTATTTGGTCGCACACATCATATATTTTCATGAATATTTTTTCCACATAATTAACCATACATATTTAATTATACATATTGAATCTTTCATTAACATAAGGATTGCCCATGGAACAAATTGGGTAGCATAATCAGGACACAAATAATAACAGATGGGTGTAACACAGAAGCTTAAATAAAACAAGGGAACTAAATAATACATTGAAATTAATAATGTAAATACATATATATATATATCATTGTATGTTATTTCATGTATATTTGACATCATATATGAATTGTATTCAAGATGTTTTGGCATAAAAACATTTTTGAGCGGTTTAAAGGGAAATATTATAAAGACTTTAAAATAGAAATGATTAATAATCCATTATAAAAAACCATAAGTGAACTATAAATGTTTTTAAAATAATAACATTTATATTATAAACATAATGGTGGATTATAAAAGAATATACATAGCACATGAAAGTGGGTATGAAGTCCGGAACCTCCCTCAGAACAGGTTTACTTATCGTGAAGTATTGAGGAGAGAATAATTTAAAAACAAGTTTATCCATAAAAGATAATGATGAATGGAAGTTGCTAGATTATTTTTAAAAGTTCACATAATATTTTGAATATTTATAATATAATTATATATAACCTCAATTTGGTAAAAATAATGATAAAGAACCCTAATGTAATAAAGGAGGTTTGTGTTGAATCCCTCGTGGAATTTCGGCATAGTATCATGTGTAAAAAAGATAGATTAATGAGAGATAATGATGTTTCTCAAAATATAATCCCCAAGAGTATTGTGTGGGGGAGGTACTTAATAATTCTCCACAACTATGAATTACACATGAAAGGAAATATCCAATAGTAAAATCTTTAATGAAAGTGAAATAGAGAGGATCCCATACAATAAGTCTGATGAAGTTCTCCATTTGATATTATTGACCAGAATAATCAATCTAGGTTCATTAATTAATAATTAAATAACCCATTATATATTAAATAAAATTATTATAACATTTTTTTGTCCATTCAAGACCTTATTTATTGGATATAAGGTTCAATTGCAATGTTTGGGTCTGTTTGCTTCTTTTATTTTATTGATAAGTTTACTTATATTGATGAATGGATAAACATGTATGATGATATTGGTTGTCTATAATTAATGATATATGAAATTAGTGAATAAACATGAGATTACATGGTTGTATATTTAATTGTGTCACCTGTAGTGATGTCAAATCATTATATAAAACATCAGTTATAACATTTTGTCCTAATTGGTTTTCTTCTTCCAAAATGAACAAGTTTTGTTTTAGAAATAAGTCCCATGTGTAAAAAAGGATTAAAAAACCATATATGAGAAATAATACAAATATTTTAGTATTTATAATCCATGAAAATGGTTTCACCACCAAATATTAAGACCATAATAGTAATTGAAAACCCATCATTCATGAATGTGGTAAACTAACACATCTTAGGTGGAGTCTATACCATGAAAATAAAATAAGGGTAAAGGAGGAGTGATAATAATTTATTCAATTATAATTAACCATTATAGTACATTAATGGAGATATATTTTTCATTACATTTAGATGGGGAGACATAAGGACATAAATGTAAATAAGAGAACTCCAAAAGAAAGTAAAAGAATTGAAAAGAGCAATATACCTCTTGAATCAATCATCTGTGAGAGCCTATTAAGGGGAGAGAATTTGGTATTTTTTAGAATACAAAGGCTATTGGACTTGGTAAGGGATCAACAGGAGATATTTGGGAATAATTCCTTGAAGGAACAAGGCTTGAGGAGAGTTAATTGAAGAGGTAAGGAGGGGTGGTATTTATAGTGGAGGAGAGGAGGGTATTCATCGTATTATAATCACTAGTTTATTATTTTTTCTGAAGACATGAACTAGTAATGATTCCATGATTAGGAATACTATTAAATGCATGTCAGTTCAATATTTTGGTTCTTAAATCCCCATTGATGCCATGAATGGAGGATTTAATTTATAATGTATTGATACGATAAATTATTGTAATTTACTATTCACGAAGAATTCAACTATTTCAGAAAAATCCCTAAAATTCAACCAATCCATTTTTTGATATTTAGAATTACAAAATGAAAATCCAATTTTTAAAATATAATTTTATAAATATAATAATTTTTTTATTTTTAATTGAAATCTTTATTTATTAAAAAATAACCAGTTTTAAAACATTTATTTACACATTCCAAAATAAATTTACATCATTCATTCACATGAATCTTATTTTTATACTATCATAGGTATAGTTACTATTAATTAGGTAATATCTCTATTCATAAGGGTAACCTTACTATTCATAAGGGTATGTTACTATTCACCCAAAAATAATTATTATTTCTTACATAAAACATCTTACAGTTCGCAACCGTCAATGACAGATTTTCAAAATTAAAAACACCGATGTGTGAAATTATAGATAATCGTAACATACTACATAATATTTAATTATATTATGATATCATGTGATTATATGAAATATCTATAAGAAGGAAATTTCCATTGAATATTTTGGCTCATTTAATTACCCCCCATTATGAAATTTCTCCCTCGAAATTTCATTTTACATTCTAAGACATAAAAAGGTGTAGGTACATTTCCTTAATTGCTTCCTCCAATTCCCATACTGCCTCTTTGTATATATTGTTCTACCACAATACTTTAATTATGTTAGTAGTCTTATTACGTTGAACTATGTCCCTACAATCCAAGATCTTCATTGGATTCTCCTTGTATGAATGATCATTCTCTAAATGTACCACCTATAAAAAGATTATATGTGTAGGAACTAATATGTACATCTATAATAGGAATGCTTGAAAGATATAATATACTTTGGTAATCATAGGTTGAAGTTCTAGTTGATACCCAACAACCATGTTACAATCAATAATCTCTATGGGACCGATGTACCTGGGACATAGATTCACTTAATTCCCAAATCCCACAACCTTATTCCCTAGAGATATGTAGAGAAATATCATTTCTCTAAAATTGAACAGATGTTATCATCTAAAATTTTCTTCATAACACTTATATCAACATTTGGATACCTTGATATATTGCTAAATGGTTTTCCCCTTCTCCAACATTTCTTCGACTTTTTTAGGTTCGTGCAGCTTACACTCACTGGCTTTATCCCAACATGTCAGTGTACTAAGCTTTTTCCCATTAAGGGCTTTATATGGTACCATTTTTATTCTCGAGTGGAAATTGTTTTGGTATGAGAATTCATCTAGTGGAAGATATTGGTCTCATCATGATTATAGGTACATAGAATACTCTCTCAACAAATATTTCATTTTTGGAATAGTTTTCTCCTATTGGCCACTGGTTTAAGGATGATAGGAAGTATTGAGTATCACTTTGGTATATATAGATTTTTCTAGACGTTCCCAGAACGTCAAGGTGAATCTTGGATCATGATACTATACAATAAATAATGGTACTCCAGGCAGCCATACCACATCATTGATGTAAATCCGTGAATTTTTATCCAATGAGAAGTACTCTAGAATTGTAGTATACTGAGTTGTCTTCGTAAGATGATCCACAATCACCTATATAGCATTTTTTTCTTGTAGATGTCTTCGGAAGTATATGTGTAAAATTCTATGGTCATTTTTTCCACATACATACTGGTATTGATATTTATTGCATAATCAACTAATACTTATGACTTTGACCCTACACTTATTTAAAGAGTAGGAACATTGATGTATACTCAGCAATCTACTTCTTCATATTGTCCCACCAAAATGTCTCTCAGATATCTCAATACATCTTTGTGCAGCATGGGTGGATATATAAGGTCGAGATATATGCGTCCTTCAAAATATCTATAATTATCTCTAGATTGGATGGTATACATAATCATGACCCAAATCATACAACTCGATGGTTGTCAATTTTGAAATCACTTGATTTCCCATTTCTGATAGCTTCCAACCTTTTTTAAATTTCAACAAATTTCCTTCAAGAATCCAGTATTTTATCTATGATGTATGGTTGATCAATTATTTGAGAATGTATTGATGGTGTTCCTCAATTAATGATTCCCACATATTTCCTCTACAAATATATGAATATCAGATCTTTTTCGATTCTAATCGTTGAAAATGAAGCAAGATACTTTATACATAGAGCATCTACCACCTTATTTTGCATACCTAGATGGATGTGGATTGAGTAGTCAAAATTCTTGATGATATATATCCATTATCTCTGGAACATATTATGATATTTTTGGGTGAAAATATATTTTATACTCTTATGGTCAGTATATATCTCACACTTCTCCCCATAGAGATAACTCCTCCAAATTTTTAATGCAATGATCACTGCCTCTAACTCTAGATCATACATAGAATATTTTTCTCATGTATTCTTATCATCCATGAGGAAAAGTCTATCACATTAACATTTTTCAACAGCAAAAAGCATAATACATTATATGGAAAATCTCTATACACTACAAAGAGTTCTCTACTTTTTGGGATTGTGAGTACAAACATAGTGAATGTCTCTTTTCCACTCTGTGAAATTGCCTTCACATTCTTGAGTCTATACAGTCTTTAATATCATCCATGTCAAATTCATCATTGAGTTTGACAATCATGAAATGTTCATCACAATCCATCAATAATAATTGAATAGACCCAGAATGTTATGTATCTCTATTATATATGTTGTCATATTCCGCCATTCAATTGTAGTTTCCTTGGAAGGGTCCACTTATATCCATTTTTTGGTGATAAAATGGACCCAAAATGATACATCCTACATCTAGAACTCACATTTATAGTAATTTCAATACATATTCTCCATTCGGAATGTCTTTAACATAATATTCAAATGATATTCATGTCCCTCTATGAACTTGGATTATATCATAATAACATTGATAAAAATACCCAAAAAATTTTCAAGGTAATCCCTAAAGAATATAATCATTAAATCAATGAAGATTTCTCGAGGATTATTTTTTCTTAAGGGAATCACTATGAACACATTATGTCCATACCTCGTTAAAAAGGCGGCCTTTCGGAATATATTCCATCTTCACAATTAATTGGTGATATCTCGACTGAAGATCCTCCTAAGAGAAGTAACTGGCCCTATGAAGCTAATAAAACTAGTCAACAATCTAATGTAGTGTATACTTGTTCTTTATCGTGATTTTATTGATCTCATGATTATCAAGCTAGAGTCTCATTGAACCATCCTTCTTCATGATGAAGAGGATTGTCCCTCCCCATGGTGATGCATTACGGCATGTAAAACCCATCTCCAAATTCTCTTATATCTACTTCTTCAGCTCATCTAGCTCTATAGTGGCCATTCAATAAGGATTCATTGATATAGAAAGAGATCCAGGAATAGGCCCAATTGAGAACTCAATGTCTCTATCTAGAGTAAGACCATGAAACTCTTTAGGAAATACATCAGTGTAATCCCACATGACGAGCATATCTTCGAACACGATTATATCGTTTTTCACAATCATTTGAGCTAGAAAGGCTTTCTCATAAGTAATTAATATTCACACAGATGACATGGATTCTAAAATAGATTCAACTTCCTCTTTACACGTTAAAAGAATTGGATGATGCTTTAGGATGTGAAGAGTGATCTCCCATTACTAATAGTTTATGTTGGATTTGTAGAAAAATTTATGATCCTTGACCAATATATGATTGAACTCCACTAAAGGAAGTGTGACAGGAATTTGTGGGAGGTTCGGTACACAAATGTTAATCAAGGATGAGTGATAAACCATGTATTCAATAATTTCCTCATTCACTTCCCTCATATATAACTTATCCTACATGTTTTGTGGTAGCATTTAAATAGTTCTACTAATATTTCTAGATAGAAAAGAATGCGTAGAACCAGAATCAAATAGTATGTTTTCTATTCTTGAATGAATAATTTTCATACCGGTCACCCCATCATTTTTCAGCTCAACGTCAGCAGTAGTGATATAATAAGACCTTCCTTTGTTTCCTTTGCGGTTGTTGTTGATTTCCTCCAACATTCAATGATGTTTGGTAATTGTTCAGAAAATTCCCACACTCCATTTATTTGTAATAATGCACTACATGATTATTATTGATTTAAAACATCTTTTATTCATCCACATTAATAGGATTTTTCGTATCTCATTGGCAGTTTTTAGCAATATGTCCCAGCATTTCACATTAGAAGAAATTCATGATTCTTTTTAGATATCTCCAAATATGCTTCTTCCCCAAAATTTTACATGTGGGATAGTCAGGCTTCTTTCAATCATGGGATTTGTTTTTTCGACCACCCATATTTTTCTCCATTTTCCACTTCTTGTTAATTGGCCTATGAGATCACTTAAATTCTCTAATTTCTATTTTGACCTTATGGGCACAATAGACAATCTCATCATAATAGTCGAGGACTCGAATCTCCAATGACTTCCATAGACTCAACATTAGTCCTATAAAGAAGCAATCCACCTTATATTAATTGTTAATAAAAAATATTGTGGTGTACCTTGCAATCCATGTATTTTTATCTTCTTATGCCCTGTTAGACTCATCTTCCTTCATTATGAGTCAATGGAAGTCTCTTTACATCTTGAGATGGAGGGTTTGAGGAAATAATTTATTGAAAACATCCTCTTTAATTCCTCCGAATCCATGGAATTAATTTTATACTGGGTCTTTGTATTCTCGATCAGTTTCCTCCAGTAATTAACTTCACCATCAAAATGATAGACCACTAGTACACATTTCACTTCATCCAAGCACTGTAGGATAGATAATATCATTTCAATGGAGTAAATCCATTGTTCAATAAGGAAGAGATCAATATACCCACTAAACATTGAATTCCTTTTCCATATGAAGGATTATTTGGAATCATTCTTTTTCTTTAGTGGATATGGGAGTTCCACATGATTCGTGTTATTATTTATAAATTAAGACAATTGGGAAAGTACTATCAAGATTTTTTGAGCACACGTTCCCATCATATCAATAATATTTTATGGAAGCCATCACAATCCCTATCAGATTGATTTTTGTCACATGTTCTTCTATTTTCCACCACTAACTATGAAAATGATTGCACAATTATAAGGCTTCAATACATAGCTATTGATTGTAAAAAGGAAACATTAAACATAAAAGGATAAAATTATAAAGGATAAGTGTATCCAAACTTGTGATTCCTTATTATTCAAACTATTTTATCCTTGATCAATTTAATAACATATATTCTTATGATCTTTTATTTATTTATTAAATAATGGTTTGTACTCAGATAACGATTTTAAAAAACCATATTCCATTGGTGGGTCAAACCAAGAGTGAATAAAGGCCCATTACTGTGTTCCAGGATACCCAAATTGAGTCCTAATACTCATTGACTGTGTTTTCACTCTTAGGTACAACTGTTCCAAAGCCATCACTCCATGTTTTTATCCAAACAAGGATGCATTTTCTTGATAAACCACATCCACTATACTATAAAAAATATAGGGATATTTTTTATACATAATCTCATCTTTAAGGTTCTTAATAAAGTGTTATATTCTTAATCTCAAAAAATAACTAAACCTTCCTCTAATACCATCTATTACAATGCTGTACTTTTACATATAACAGTATATGAATTTATGAAAAAATATATATTAGTGTAAAATCCATGGTAGAGAAGTCAAGTGTCTCTGAAGATTAGGTACACACAAATAAAACAAGAGACTACACCACACTTCATTAATTAATCATAAAAAATAGATCATGAGTATTATTGTTATCAAACAACTTCATAGGGTATCCTCGGGATAACATGAAAAAAGGGATGAGAAAAAAATCCTATTATGGAAATAACAATAAGAACAAAGCATTTTCATAAGGAATATAAGGCATGAAATGATTACATAAAAAATAATTTAACATAAAGTACCACAATATAATAACATAGAATAATATAAACATTGAATTATAGAAATTTTACAGAAATATAAAACATTAATTTAGTATGATTCAATGCTAACCGCCATGATCGTTTCACATAGTAGCACAAGTCATGGCTGACCGGCCAAGACTGTCGCACATACCATTTCATGAGACTTAACATTACCCAATTCAATGGAGATCTATCTGGGCACACCCATATTAAATTTTCATGAATATTTTTTCAACGTACTTAATCATACATAATCAATCTTACATAAACATAAGTATCTCCCATATAAAGAATTGGGTGACATATTCCCGAAACAAAGCATAACAGATAGGTGCTACACAAAAGTGTCCATGAAAGAAGGGAACTCAATTATACGTGGAAATTAATAAGGAATATATATATATATATATATATATATATCATGGTGATTTATGACATTTATAATTTACAACATTTAATAAAATTTTTCAATAATTATTTTTATAAAAACCTTTTTTGGTGGTTTTAAAGAAAATACTTTAGAGCCATTAAAGTGGAAAATGAAACAATGCATTATTACAGACAAGAAGTGAACAATTAATGTTTTTATAATAAAAATAGATATTTTATATTGAAAATGGTGGCCAAAAAAAGAATATATAGTTCACTTAAAATCATTTATGAATTTGGGATTCTCCCTCAAAACAGGTTTTCTTATCGTGAACTATTGTGGAGGAAATCACATGAAAATATATATATCCCTAAAAGAGAATGATTACTGGAACTTGTTAAATATTTTTTAGAATTAAAATATAATTTAGAATACGAAAATAATAATAATTGATAATCCCATTTACATTATATGAATGATAATGAAACCCAAAAGAATGAAGGAGGTTTGAGTTGAATACCTCACGAAATCTCAGCATGACATAGACTTGTACATAATAGGGATTAATGAGAGAGAAATGGGTTTCTAATAATTTAATAATAAATAATATATTATGGGGTAGGTTTTTAATTAGACCCCATAAATATAAATTAAACATAAAATGAAATATCATAGATGATAATCACGAATAAAAGTGAAATGGAGAGGATCCCGTGTCGTAAGTCTTATGGTGTTCTCCACATGATATTAATGACCAGAATAAAAAAACTAGATAAATTAATTAAAAAATTTATAACACCTTATATATTTAAAATATTTATTTTATCCTTTTATGTCCATTCATGTCTTTTTTGTTTGGTTATAAGGTTAAATTTAATTGTTCGGGTTAGTTTTCTTCAGTTGTTTTAATGATCGATTTAATTATATTCATAGATGGATAAACTTGTAAGAAGAATGTGGTTGTCTAAAATTGATTTTATATAAAATTAGGGAAAAACCCAGGGATTACATTGTTTAAAAATTAATATTTTTACTTGTAGTGAAGTCGAATAATTATATAAAACTTTAGTAATAACCTTTTGGGAAAGTCGGTGGTTTTTGGACACAATTAAAATGTATTGTTTTCAAAATAAAAACCAATTTCACAAAAGGATTAAAAAACCATAGAAAAGACAAAATAAATAATTTGTGGTATGTTTCAACCATTAAAATGGTTTCATGGCCATAAATTCAGATGGTAATTTAAATTGAAAACGTTTCATCCATGAATGTAGAAAATTTACACATCTCGGATAGTGGCTTGACTACTAAAATAAAAGAAGGTTAAATAATATATGGTAATAACATATTCCATTATTTAAAAAAATTATTGTACATTTAAGGTACCGGAGTTTTCATCAAATTTGGATGAGTATAGATAATGATAGTATTGGAAACAAAACAACTCACAAAGAAAGTAAAATAATTTGAAAAATGAATTTAACTCTTGAATATATTTTTTTTGACAACCACTTAAAGTGAGAGGATTTGGTCATTTTGGGTGACCATGGGATATTGAAATTTGGGGGGGGGCATGGTTAGATATTTTGGTAGAATTTGGGGAAGTTACAAGGCCTGAGAATAGTGAAGATAAGATGTAAGGAGAGGTGTTAATTATAGTGGAGGAGAAGAGGGTTTTCTTAATATTGTAATCATTAGTCTAATATTTTTCCATAAGACCAGAAATATTTATGATTCCATGACCATGAATAGTAATAATGGCATGTGATTATGATATTTGGGTTAAAAAATCTCTTATGATGACAATAACCGTGTATTTAAATTCTAACATATTTATACGATAAATTATTGTAATTTACTATTTTCCAAAAAATCATGTACTTCAGAAAAAATACAAAAAAATCACCCTAAACATTTTTGAACATGTAGAATCCAAAATTAAAATTAATTTTTCTAAAATAATTATCTAACAATAGTTAATTTAAAGATTTATTATAATAATAATTTATTCTTCAAAAAAAAATTTAAAACATTTATTTATTAATTAAAAAATATAGGTAAATCATACATTCAATCAAATCTTATTTATATACTATCATAGGTAAGGTAACTATTCATTAGGTATAATCACTATGCATAAGGGTAACATTACTATTAATAAGGGTTGGTTACTATTAAATAAAAATTGATATTATCTTATCGGACATCAATAATCATACAGATCACAATAATAAATGTCAAATTTTCGAACATCCAAACACAAAATCATTTTATTTATATGAAATTTGTATAAGAAGAAAATTTCCATCGAAAACATGGGTTCGTTATAGTTACTATTTATGAAGGTGACATATAATTTGTATTTTTTTGGAAGAAACTTCATTATCTATGTATTCCCGGGACACACCTATAATAGATAACTTTAACAATATTATGGGAAAACTGGAAGAAAAAATGACATTTATGGATGATAAATTCGTCCTAATATATATGTATGTACACATTTTGAATGAATTTATTAATGTATTTTTAAAATAAATACATTTACATCATATATATTGTAATGTGTATTTTAACATTGAATTATTCCTTGATGAAAAAAATATATATTTGAATCCTTATAAAATATCCCTAATGGAATTGATTGACTTAATGAGACAACTATAGGAGTTGTGTGAAAATTGATTAATTTTCCCCAGTGTGTCATATTTACTTCCATTATTATATTTTGAAAAAGATGTATGGAACTATGTGGTTGGGCGTAAATTGTTTGGAAATATTTTTTATTTATATGAATAGTGATTATTTATTACCACACATTAATCAATTATTAGATCAACCTAATGGATATCAAAACTGTAAGAACCCAGGTTTTTGAAACGGGTTAAATTTCCGACCCTGTTTGAATTTTCAGTTTTCTTCTATAAAATTTTCACAATTTTTGTAATGTCTGGAAAATTTGGGATGTTTTTGTAAATTTCCAGACTACACGCCATGTACTCCCAAGTATATGTCATGTATTATCTAGGCAGGTGTCAACCTATCTGAGACCAAGTAAATTTCGTTTGGTGCCCGTGTGTAAATTCCCATCTACACGGTGTGTCGTCTTCGTTAAAACGCCATGTAATTTTCTTTCTATGCAATGGCCGAATCCTTGCCCTGTGTTGGATATGTACATGGTCCAGGCCATGCACTAGAATCTGCTTAAGGCGGTGTATGGAAAATTAATCAACATGGTGTGTAGTCTTGAAATACACGACGTGTACTTTTTTTATTAGTGCGAGTGGGACGTCGTCGTGTCTTATTTCTGGAAATATCTTCTTCTCCTCCGTTGGATGAACCCTTCATTTGAAAGACCTCCATGAACACAATTCCTCCTAGAATCAACATACGTTGTTCATTATTCGATCCAATGTTGGTTGTGGTACTGCATTAGAAAGGCTAACCAGGTGCACTCTATTTCGTTTAAGATCCCTTATCCTTTTCTCCTCATTTTCCATCTGAGTGGAATTGTTGGGATTTGACGGAAATGCAGATCTACCGCGATTTAGACCGATTCAGAGGCTGATATCAGAGTAGTATCATCGTACGAGTACAAGGTGGGTGGTTCATACCTTCTTTCGTGTTTTCTTAGTCTTTTGAGGTTGTGACCTTCAGGCCCGATATCGAGTATTAATCGAAACCCTATTTAAATGCTATAAATTATTCACCTATAATGTGGGATGCCTCTGGGTATTCCCTTACCCTGTTATGATTGAGAAAGGCTGGGATAGAGGTTGTTTTTCATTTGGGGCAATTCGGCAGGGGGTGCCGAAATGAAAATGAATTTGGACCATCTTTTAAACTGTTGTGTTTAGACTGTTTATTAAATTTTCTTGAGTTAAACTGATGTGTTTAATTGTTACATTATGAATGAGTTAGGTGATGGTATGGGACAACACAAGTTAGTGAAAATTGACTGTTTATTAACTTACGGTTCAAATTGAAGCTTTCCAGTATGTATATGTAATGTGTGATATTGGAAGAAAGAGGAAGATGGGTTTTTCATTGTATTTTTTTAATTTATGATTTTTAAGAGGAAGAAGAGTTTTTCTTTGTGTTTTTTTTTCAATTTTTTTTAAATTTTGTTTTTTTTGGGTTTTTTTTACAATAACCCAAAACTAATGACTATATAAAGCACCATCCCCGGCAATGGAGCCATTTGAAATGCGCGGCTTATTTTCTCCTATTGACCGGTCATGTTTCCGGTGCTCTACTAATGTGTATAGCAGCACTCGGGTCGAATCCTCGGCGATAGTACTTCGTAATAGTCGTTTGTTTTTAGTTAATTGTATTCTGATTGGGGGGTTTTTTTGCAGCACTTATGAAAAAATTTATGGATGATGATTGAATTAAAAAATTGATGAAGATTGGTGTGAGTTAATCATTAGATAGATACGCTTGTGATATCCTTGAGCTTTGCTTTATATTGTATTAAATTAACACCCATGTCACAAGATGATTTTGATCAGAATTCCCAAGTGTTAAAGCTTTAATCCATGCCATAACTTAACTTTGGTTTCTAATAATTACCATTACTTGTTTTTGGTAGTGTATTTTTTGTTCTAATAATCCATGGAATCTACATATTAAACAAAACATGTCATTATTCCATGACATATAAAGTTCAACATACACAATATTAATTTAAAAAACATTCGTCGAAAAAAGATCTCAATCACTTAACATACCTAAATTATAACTCACCCCAATTAAATATTTACTCATCCATTAAAATGATTAATAATATGGTTATAATTATTATGATTATAAATTAATAATAGAAGAAAAAGAAAGGGATTAGAAAATAGTGGTACGTCGAACAGACATGCACGAACAATGATGATAATTAAAAACATATTTTCAATTGAATGAGGAAGCAAAAGAAGGGAAGGGGATTCAACTGAATTTAAACTATTTTAAGAACATAAATATTAAACTACAGAGGGTGGATGAGAATAACAGAAATTTATGAAGAAACTTTTATTAAAACAGAATTACAAAAAAAGAGACTTACAAAATTACAAAAACAAAGAACACGAAATTAATTGAAAACAAAGAGAGGAGAAAGGGAGTATCAAGTGAAAACATGAGTTTGGAAGATCCTAACAATCCTTTGGCAAGGCTTTGGTCGTTCCAATATGTTATCCTCTCTTCTGAAATGCCAACCCTTTTGAAAGGAGAGGAGGGGATGTATTTATAGCCCAAGGTGGTGGACTGTTTACATTCCAGAAATACCCCTCCACATGGATCGTAGATATGGACATCAAGACAGCCGAAACTCGAGAAATACCCTTCTTCAAAGTTGTAGATAATAAAGTTGGACGACTAATCTCAAATTATGGAGTCATTTTGATTTAAGGATCGAAAGTTAGGGCCAGTTGATTTAACAAATTAAACCTGTCCATTTCAATCCATTCTTTTTGAAGTCCAGAATGTGAAAGGGGTTTTGAATATGAATATGCCTTCAAATCCGAATTGGTTCTTCAACAAAGTTGGCCGACTATATCGCCTCTTTCACACTGCAAAATCTCTGCTCTATTTGATGCAGACATCATGAGATAGGTCATGCATACAATACTAATTTTAATTATTGTCCAGAATGGTGGGATGGACATGAAAGCATCATTTGGGCCCCTTGTCCTTAGATTTGGGACTTGAAAGTTTTATCCAAGATGACATGTAGTGTCCCCAGAATTATGGTGGAGAGTTAATGTTTTTGGACGTCTGTATTGAGCCCATTAAATCAATCTTCAAGGCTGGTCCAGTTTGTTCACAGATTCTTTGGTCTCGTTTGTGAGGACCATATGACCTTTCAAATGGAACAATTGGCTCATGGTACCTTCTAATGAAATGTTTTATATTGAAAGTATAATCCTACAAAACAATAACCACTAAATTTGGATCCGTATAGTGATATTTATCATTAAAACATTGTAATGATTCAATTGGACTACTTCTAAAAATTCTCAAAAATTATACTTAATATTAAAACATTAATATTTCACACAAATTATGCACATTTCGTATAAAATAAGTAAAGGGAGTATATAACAAGTCATGAAAATATTAATAACATCAACTACCCCACAATTATTTTTGTGCATGTCCTCATGTGCAACAAATATAAAAACATGACAAAATCATTTTTACTCCCCAATAGATTTTAAAATTTTGTTTTCTCCAATCATGGGAGGTTTAGACTATTTCACTCATCCATTTTGAATTCCATCACAAGTTGTTACAGAAACAATGTTCCAAAACTAATTCATTTTTTCATGCTCAAATTTAGAAATGTAAAATGTGGACACCCAAAACTCACACCTCTCAAGATGATAAAATTTATTTGAGGAGGTTCACTCATTCACCAACCAAATGTGAAAATCATAGAGTTTGAAAAGAGCTCTCAGCTTAAAATCCCTATCCAAAGTGCACAAGAATCGAGAGGTGTTTTTATGGGGTTTTTTTGTGGCTATGGGACGGTAGAAATATAATGTCCAAGAGAGAGAAGAAGAGGGTTAAAATACCAACATAGAAAAATCAATGCACATTTTTTTTGAAATAAAAAATGGAAGGAAATGAAAAAACATATTTACAAGGGAATGATTGTGTGAAGAATGACACAATAGAACAAGAAAATATAAAGGGGATGAGAAGATGAAATATTTACAAACCACCAAACTTCTCCCAATGATATAAGAATATAATGCAAGTGTTCTTTTTTTTCTTCTTTTCGAAAGTTGAACTTGGAAAAGATATCACACTCATAACCCAACCGATGATTGATCTCCTCGTGACGCTAATTGTAATGGTTATAACAAGATCAAAGGTTGAGGAAGAGTGATTTTTGACCTACCCAAGACACAACCCATTCTTTCATCATTTTTTTTGATTTTTTTTCATCATCATGTTTTTGAACACTTTTCAATAACATTTAAAAAATTATATAAATGGAAGTTCATTACATTCCCCAAAACACACTGAATGACAACCTCTACCCCACACTGAAATGGATGCTTGCCCTCAAGTAGATGATAACTCGTTGAAAATCAATAATAGGGTACCCAAACAATGAAATCCATTCCCCCCACAGTTAAATGTTAAAAAATTATGCAATGAAAATCCATGTGGATATTGGGTGGGAAAAATCTATTGGGCATGTAATGTGGATATAAAAGAAAAGGTTTTCATATGCTTAAAGGGGATTTCAAAAGAAGGATTACTGTAAGTGAAATGAGAGGCTATTTGGCTATTGTGATTCTCATGTGGTTCAGAAAATGCCTCTATCATATTAATGCACACTACGATAGGAAATTCAGCTCGAAGGTCCACAAACTCAAGACTCACAAATGGGGGTGAAAACACACATTTTGAAAAGATGGCCATAGGTGGCCTTAGCATGAAAGCAAATTTTGGTCCTCACGGTTTGGGAAAACCATTTTCCAAATCAAAAATAGGGCATTCAAAATTTTTTGGTTTTGACACAATATTCTTTATCCAATTTTATGATGAAAATACAAATTGTTTGAGATGAAACCATGTCTTTTAACTCCCCAAAATGGTTAAAAAAATTTCAATACTCGATGGTGAGTAAGCATGACTCTTTAATTTTTTGTATCTTTTTTAAGTGATTGTTTTCTTGGTTTTTTAGTTTTTTACTTTTATTTAAAATACACACCCTCACAAGAAAGAGAAAAAAAGGGTTTGAAAAAAAAGTGGTAAAAAATGAAGTAGAGAAGAAGAAGAAGAAATAGGTAGAGAGATGAAGAGATTGAGAGAGAGTTAAAGGGAAAGAGATGCCCCCGGTTTAGATTTGGTGGGTTTCCATCTCTATCTAGTGGTGGGTCGAGTACAGAAGTTGGGGATCCAATTGAAGTCGATGTGGTTCTAGGATTGTGGGATGTTTCCTGAAAAAGAAAAATCATTATTAATATAATGAAAAACTAAAAATAAATTGAAATTTCATAAAAGTAAAAGAAAACATGGGTTGCCTCCCAAGAAGCGCTGCATTTATTTTTCTACAGCTGGGCAATTGCAGTGGACTACCCATAGTCTGACAGTGGCCATCGTATTTTCTCAACTCTAGTGTGCTTCTAGAAAAACTCTTTTCTTTGGGAGGCCTAATGATTCATTGGATAATTTCTTCACATCCTTATTGGTGTGCTTCCAATTCAATGGGGCTGGAAAGAGAATATTAATATCATCACTTGGGTCTTCATCCTGAGGAATGATTTTATCCACAATGTGATGGTTTTCTATTCTTGGAAATTTAGGAAGATGGCTCAATTTTGATGGTTCATTTATGTAAGGATCAGATAACATAAAATCTGAGTATGAGATCCCAATTGTTTGTTACTCATTTATTTCATCAATTACCGATGTAGAGAAATGAGGATCAGTGGAGTCAAAACACTGAATAAAATTTTCAATATCCTTTATTTCAATGCTTTTCGCCAAAGAATGGTCAATTTCAACATCAATAGTGATCACTTTATTAATTAGGGTACAAATATCACAAACATCACTACCATCAATACAATATAAACACATTGGTTCAGGGTTCACTTCACATATAACAGAATTTTCAGAATCATGGATAGGAAAGGATGAATGTGGGATAATATGATCTGAATCAACAAATTACCATTCTAGATCATTTTCCTCATTACCATCCATGTTGGTGCATTGGAGGTCAGAGGTGAGATGATATTTCAATGAGTTTTCAAGATCCTTTATATCAATAGAGTTTGCATTTGTAATGTCAACATCAATTTCACCATTAATCACTTGGTTAATGAGAATGCAATATTCACAAACTCCTATATTAGTAGAACAGGAAGACCATGATAGATTAGGATTCAACACACTCTCAGAGGGAGTTTCAGAAACATGGATAGAGAATACATATTGATTCTCTAATGGGTATAGCATTGATTGAAAAATATTGAACCTGACCATTTGGTCGCCAAATTCCAATGATCAGATGCCAGCGTGGACATCAATTATGGTTTTACATGTCATAAGGAATGGTCTTCCTAGAATCAGAGGAGATTTGAAAGAAGTTGTCTCACCTTCCATGTCAAGGACATAGAAGTCAGCTGGGAAGATAAGATAATTTTCTCGAACAAGGACATCCTCAATTATTCCCTCAGGACTGGTTGTGCTTTGATTGGATAACTGAATGACAACACATGTTGGGTGCAAGGTACCTAGACCAAGGATGGAGAATATGGTTTTGGGAATGACATTAATTGAGGCTCCTATGTCTATGAGTGCATCATCAAAGTTGGAACTTCAAATTTGGCATGGAACCGTAAAGGTACCTAGATCTTTGCACTTAAAGGATATGGATTGCTAGGTGGAAACATTTTCAAAGGTCCTAAGTTGCCTCTTGTGGGTACACAACTCCTTGAGAAACGTGGCATACTTAGGAATTTTTTTATGGCATCTAAGAGGGGAATGTTGACATCAACACATCTAAACATGTCATGCATTTCAGGATCAGGTTTAAAGGACTTCCTTGCTTTAGGGATAGCTTGAGGAAAAGGAATTGGATTCCTAAGTGGAATGGAAGGAGGTGAGGGAATGGATTCGGGTTCCTTTTCAATTTTATTTTTCTTTTCATTTTCTAGGTCAACATTTAAAGGAGGGTTTGGGGATTTATCTTGAGGCATAGAATGTTTCTTTCCTGATCTAAGTGCAATTGAACTTACATTACCCTTGGGGTTGGGTAATGGTTGATCTGGGAGTTGGGAAGAATTTGATTATTGTTGTTGGCTCAGGTGGGATGCAAGTTGACCTATTTGAGTTTCAATGTTTTTATGGCTACAACGGGTGAAGGAGGCCAGATCTCCCACTGCACTTTCCCATGGTTTCTTGGAAGAATAGGCTTGTCCCGGATTGGGAATTCCTTGATTTTGGTTCTTGGGAAATTGATTGTATAGGTTTTGGAATTGGGAAGGCTCACTAGGATAATGGAATCCAAGAGGAGGATTGTTCCATTGAGGTTGAGGGAAAAAAGGATATGGTTGATGGAAGTTACCACCACCTTGACCATATTGGAATTGGTTTGGGTTTTGAGCAGGGAATTGAGGGGGTGAGACATGGGGTTACTATACCTCAATACTTTGTTAAATGATGAAGAGAAGGGCTCAAAGTGAGGTTTGTTGAAGTTTCTAACAAACTGACCTGATAGTTGAGGGTTGGTGTTCCGCTGAGCATATGCTGCATTGAGCTCCATTGGTCCAGATGAATTGGATTGATCCTCTTGACGTTGTGGACATGTGTCAGTTGGATGAGATGGAGTGTTGTAGACTCCACAGTTTTTGACAGTTCCAGGAAACATTGATTGCGGAGAAGATGAGGTTGGGGATTTGGTATCCATAGCTAGTTGTCTCACAAGACCTGTAAGTTCACTTATCCACTCGGTCATTTTGCTTGGTTCAATTGATTGATTATCTTGGGCTTGTTCTACTTGAGCATGTACTCGAGTATGGAATTGTTTTGTATTTGCAGCCATGTTACTTATGAGATCTCTTTCATCTGCAGGAATTTTATCAACAAGAGCACCGCCACATGCGGTATCTATGAGAGTTCTCTCCATAGCCAATAAACCTTCATAGAAGTATTAGATCAAGAGTTGGTCAGGGATTTGATGATGTGCGTAGGTTGCAATAATCTTTTTGAACCTCTCCCAGTACTCATGGAGTGATTCACATGGGAAATGATGAATACCACTTATTTCCTTTCGGATAGAAGCAGTATGAGAAGCACGAAAGAATTTCTCTAAGAATAGTCACTTCATGTCATTCCATGTAGTTATGGAACCAAGAGGTAGGTAGTAGAGCCATGACTAAGCAGTGTCAGCTAGGGAAAAGGGAATGCTCATAGTTTTATTTGTTTTCAAGAAACCCCTTGAGTCTTCATGGTAGAGCACACTACTTGGAACTCTTTAAGGTGAAGATGTGGATCCTCACCGGATAGCCCGTGAAAATGAGGGAAAAGATGAATCAAACCCGATTTGAGTTCAAAGTCAGCTTCTATGTTTGTATATTGAATACCAGGAGGTTGGTAATTCATATCAGGGGTATAGAGTTCTTTTAGGGTTTGTTCCCTAGGATTGGCCATTTCAAAACATGTCATTAATCCATGACATATAATGTTCAACATACACAATATTAATTTGAAGAACATTCGTCGAGAAAAATCTCTCAATCACTTAAAATACCTGAATTATTACTCGCCCAAATTAAATATTTACTCATCCAATAAAATTATTACTAATATGTTTATAATTATTATGATTATAAATTAATAATAGAAGAAAAATAAAGGGATTAGAAAAGAGTGGTACGTCGAACACACACGCACGAACAATGATGATAATTAAAAACAAATTTTTGATTGAATGAGGAAGAAAAACAAGGGAAGGGGATTCAAATGAATTTAAACTATTTTAAGAACATAAATATTAAACTGAAGAGAGTGGATGAGAATAAGATAAATTTATGAAGAAACATTTACTAAAACAGAATTACAAAGAAAGAGACTTACAAAATTACAAAAACAAAGAACACGAAATTAATTGAAAACAATGAGAGGAGAAATAGAGTATCATGTGAAAACATGAGTTTGGAAGATCCTCACAAGCCTTTTTCAAGGCTTTGGTCGTGCCAATATGTTCTTCTCTCTTATGAAATTCCAACCCTTTTGAAAGGAGAGGAGGGGATGTATTTATAGCCCAAGGCGGTGGACTGTTTAAATTCCAGAAATACCCCTCCACTTGGCTCGCAGATATGGACATCAAGACAGCAGAATCTAGAACAATCTCCTTCTTCAAAGTTGTATATAATAAAGTTGGCCGACTACTCTAAAAATATGGAGTCATTTGGACTTACGGATCAAAAGATATGTCCGGTTGATTAAACAAATTAAAACTGTCCATTTCAATCCAGTATTTTTGAAGTCCAGCATGTGAAAGGGTTTTTGAATATGACGATGCCTTCAAATACGAATGGGTTCTTCAACAACGTCATCCATCTATATATCCTCTTTCACACTGCAAAATCTCAGCTCGATTGGATGCTTACATCATGAGATATGTCATGCATACTATACTGATTTTAATTCTCGTCCAGAATGGTGGGATGGACTTCAAAGATTCAGTTGGGACCCTTGTACTTAGATTTTGGCCTTGAAATGGTTATCCAAGATGACATGTAGTGTCCCCTGAATTATGGTGGAGAGTTAATGTTTTTGGACCTCTTTATTGAGCCAAGTAAATCAATAATCAGGGCTGGTCCAGTTTGTTCACAGATTCTTGGGTCTTTTTTATGAGGATCATATGACCATTCAGATGGAAGAATTGGCTCATGGTACCTTCTAATGAAATATTTTATATTGAATGGAGAATCCTACAAAACAAGAACCACAAAATTTTGATTAGTATAGTGATAGGTATTATTAAAACATTAAACTGACAAAATTGGACTACTTCTAAAAATGCTCAAAAATTATACATAATATTAAAACATATATATTTCACACAAATTATTCACATTTCATATAAAATAATTAATGGGAGTACATAATAAGTCATTAAAATATTAATAACATCAACTCCCCCATACTTAGTTTTGTGAATTTCCTCATGTGCAACAAATATAAAAACATGACAAAATCATTTTTACTCACCAACATATTTTAAAATTTTGTTTTCTCCAATCAGGGGAGGTTTAAACTATGTAACTCATCCATTTTGAATTCCACCACATGTTTTTACAGAAACAATGTTCCGAAACTAATTCAATTTTTCACGCTCAAATTTAGAAATGGAAAATGTGGACACTCAAAACTCACACCTCTCAAGATGATAAAATTTATTTGTGGAGGTTCACTGTTTCACCAACCAAATGTGAAAATATTAGAGTTTGAAAAGAGCTCTAAGATTACATTCCCTATCCAATGTGCAAAAGAATCAAGAGGTCTTTTTAAGAGGTTTTTCTGTGGCTATGGGATGGTAGGAATATAATATCCAAGAGAGAGAAGAAAAGGGTTAAAATACCAACATAGAAAAAGCAATGCACCTTTTTTTGAAATAAAACATGGAAGGAAATGAAAACACATATTTACAAGGGAATGATTGTGTGAAGAAAGAGACAATAGAGGAAGAAAATATGAAGTGGATGAGAATATGAAATATTTACAAACCACAAAACATCTCCCAATGATATAAGAATATAATGAAAGTGTTATTTTTTATTCTTTTTTTTTGAAAGTTGAACTTGGAAAAGATCTCACACTCATAACCCAACCCATGATTGATCTCCTCACGACAGTAATTGTAATAGTTATAACAAGATCAAAGGTTGAGGAAGAGTGATTTTTCAACTACCCAAGACACGACCCATTATTTCATCAATTATTTTGATTTTTTTTTCATCATCATGTTTTTGAACACTTGTCAATAACATTTACAAAAATACATAAATGGAAGTTCATTACATTCCCCAAAACACACTGAATGACAACCTCTACCCCACACTGAAATGGATTTTTTCCTTCAAGAAGATGATAACTCATTGAAAATCAATAATAGGGTACCCAAACAATGAAATCCGTTCCCCCCACAATTAAATTTCAAAAAATTATGCAACGAAAATCCATGTTGATATTGGGTGGGAAATAGGTATTGGGCTTGTAATGTGGCTATAAAAGAAAAGGTTTTCATAGGCATGAAGGGGCTTTCAAAAGGAGGATTAATGTAGGGGAAATAAGAGGTTATTTGGCTATTATGATTCTTATGTGGTTCAGAAAATGCCTCTATCATATTAATGCACACTAAGATAAGAAATTCAGCTCGAAGGTCCACAAACTTATGACTCACAAATTGGGGCAAAAACACACATTTTGAATAGATGGCCATATGAGGCCTTGGCATGAAAGCAAATTTAGGTCCTCACGGTTTGGGAAAACGATTTTCCAAATCAAAAATAGAGCATTCAAAATTTTTTGGTCTTGAAACATGATTCTTTAGAGAATTTTATGATGAAAATACAAAATTTTTGAGATGAAAAAATGTATGTTAACTCCCCACAATGGTTGGAAAAAATTTCAAAACTCGATGGTGAGTAATCATGACTCTATAATTTTTTGTATTTTTTAAATTGATTGTTTTCATGGTTTTTTTTAGTTTTTATGTTTTTTAAAATACACACCCTCAAAAGAATGAGAAAAAAAAGGCTTTGAAAAAAATTGGTAAAAAAATGAAGGAGAGAAGAAGAAGAAGAAAGAGGTAGAGATATGAAGAGATAGAGAGAGAGTTAAAGGGAAAGATGTGCCCCCTGGTTTAGATTTGGTGGGTTTCCATCTCCATCTAGTGGTGGGTCGAGTACAGAAGTTGGGGATCTAATGGAAGTCGATGTGGTTCTAGGATTGTGGGATGTTACTTGAAAAAGAAAATTCATTATTCATATAATGAAAAACTAAAAAGAAATTGAAATTTCATAAATGTAAAAGAAAACATGGGTTGCCTCCCAAGAAGCACTGTATTTTTTTGTCTACAGCTGGACAATTGCAGTGGACGACCCATAGTCTGATGGTGGCCATCATATTTTCTCAACTCCAGTGTGCTTTCAGAAAAACTTTTTCTTTGGGAGGCCTGATGATTCATTGGATAATTTCTTCCCATCCTTGTTGGTGTTCTTGCAATTCAATGGGGTTGGAAAGGGAATATTTCTATCCTCACATTGGTCTTCAACCTAAGGAATTATTTTATCCAGAAAGTGATGGATTTCTATCTTGTAAATTTTGGAAGATGGCTCAATTCTGATGGTTCATTTGTGTAAGGATCAGATAACACAAAAGCAGAGTATGAGATCCCAATTGTTTTTGAGTCATTTATTTCATCACTTACCAATGTAGAGTAATGAGGATCAGTGGAGTCATAAGACTGAATAAAATTTTCAATATCCTTTATTTCAATGTTGTTCGCCAAAGAATGCTCGATTTCAACCTCACCAGTGATCACTTTATTAATTAGGGTACAAATATCACAAACATAACTACCATCAGGACAATATAAACACATTGGTTCAAGGTTCACTTCACATATAATATAATTTTTAGAATCATGGATATGAAAGGATGAATGTGGGATAATCTGATCTGAATCAACAAATGAGCATTCTAGTTCATTTTCCTCATTACCATCCATGTTGGAGCATTGGAGGTCAGAGGTGAGATGAGATTTCAATGAGTTTTCAAGATCCTTTAGATCAATGGAGTTTGCATTTGTAATGTCAACATCAATTTCACCATTAATCACCTGGTTAATGAGAATGCAATATTCACAAACTCCTCTATTAGTAGAACATGAAGAACATGATGGATTAGGATTCAACACACTCTCAGAGGGAGTTTCAGAAACATGGATAGAGAATACAGATTGATTCTATAATGGGTATAGCATGGATTGAAAAATATTGAACCTGACCATTTGGTCGCCAAATTCCAAGGATAAGATGCCAGCGTTGACATCAATTTTGGTTTTAGATGTCATAAGGAATGGTCTTCCTAGATTCAGAGGAGAAATGCAAGAAGTTGTCTCACCTTCCATGTCAATGAAATAGAAGTCAACTGGGAAGATAAGGTCATTTACTCGAACAAGGACATCCCCAATTATTCCCTCAGGACTGGCTGTGCTTCGATTGGATAACTGAATGACAACACCTGTTGGGTGCAAGGGACCTAGACCAAGGTCGAAGAATATGGTTTTGGGCACAACATTAATTGAGACTCATAGGTCTATGAGTGCATCATCAAAGTTGGAACTTCCAATTTGGCATGGAACTGTAAAATTACCTGGATCTTTGCACTTAATGGGTATGGACTACTGGGTGGAAACATTTTCAAAGGTCCTAAGTTGCCTCTTGTGGGTACACAACTCCTTGAAAAACTTGGCATACTTAAGAATTTGTTTTATGGCATCTAAGAGGGGAATGTTTACTTCAACGCGTCTAAACATGTCAATCATTTCAGGATCAGGTTCAAAGGACTTCCTTGGTTTAGGGACAGCTTGAGGAAAAGGAATTGGATTCCTAAGTGGAATGGAAGGAGTTGAGGGAATGGATTCGGGTTCCTTTTCAATTTTATTTTTCTTTTCCTTTTCTAGGTAAACATTTAAAGGAGGGTTTGGGGATTTATCTTGAGGCATAGCAAGTTTCTTTCCCGATCTAGGTGCAGTTGCACATACATTACCCTTGGTGTTGGGTAATGGTTGAGCTGGGAGTTGGGAATAATTTGATTATTGTTGTTGGCTCAGGTGGGATGCAAGATGACCTATTTGAGTTTCAATGTTTTTAAGGATGGAATGGGTGAAGGAGGCAAGATCTTCCACTGCACTTTCCCATGGTTTCGTGGAAGAATAGGCTTGTCCTGGATTGGGATTTCCATGATTTTGGTTCTTGGGAAATCGATTGTATTGGTTTTGGAATTGGGAAGGCTCACTAGGATAATGGAATCCAGGAGAAGGATTGTTCCTTTGAGGTTGAGGAACAAAAGGATAAGGTTTATGGAAGTTACCACCACCTTGACCATATTGAAATAGGTTTGGGTTTTGAGGAGGGAATTGAGGGGGGTGAGACATGGGGTTACCATACCTCCATCCTTTGTTAAAGGAAGAAGACAAGGGCTCAGAGTGAGGTTGGTTGAAGTTTCTAACAAACTGACCTGATAGTTGAGGGTTGGTGTTCCGCTGAGCATATGCTGCATTGAGCTCCATTGGTCTAGATGAATTGGATTGATCCTCTTGAAGTTGTGGACATGTGTAAGTTGGATGAGATGGAGAGTTCCAGACTTCACAATTTTTGACAGGTCTAGGAAACATTGTTTGCGGGGAAGACGAGGTTGGGGATTTGGTAGCCATAGCTAGTTGTCACACAAGACCTGTAAATTCACTCATCCACTCGGTCATTTTTTTTGGTTCAATTGATTCGTTATCTTGGGCTTGTTTGACTTGAGCATGTACTCGTGTATGGAATTGTTGTGTATTTTCTGCCATGTTACTTATGATATCTCTTAATTCTGCAAGAGTTTTATCAACAAGAGCACTGCCACTTGCGGCATCTATGAGAGTTCTCTCCATAGCCAATAAACCGTCATAGAAGTATTAGATCAATATTTGGTCAGGGATTTGATGATGTGGGAAGGTTGCAACAAGCTTTTTGAACCTCTCCTAGTACTCATGGAGTGATTCACTTGGGAAATGATGAATACCACTTATTTCCTTTCGGATAGAAGCAGTACGAGAAGCACGAAATAATATCTCTATGAATAGTCGCTTCATGTCATTCCATGTAGTTATGGAACCAGGAGGTAGGTAGTAGAGCCATGACTAAGCAGTTTCAGCTAGGGAAAAAGGGAATGCTAAGAGTTTGATTTGTTTTCATAAACCCCTTCAGGCTTCATGGAAGAGCACACTACTTGGAACTCTTTAAGATGAAGATGTGGATCCTCACCGGATAGCCCATGAAAATTACGGAAAAGATGAATCAAACCCGATTTGAGATCGAAGTCAGCTTCTATGTTTGGATATTGAATACCAGGAGGTTGGTAATTCATATCAGGGTTAGCGAGTTATTTTAGTGTTTTTTCCCTAGGATTGGCCATTTCAAAACATGTCATTAATCTATGACATATAAAGTTCAACATACACAATATTAATTTAAAGAACATTCCTCAAGAAAAAGCTCTCAATCACTTAACATACCTGAATTATAACTCACCTCAATTAAATATTTAATCATCCATTGAAATGATTACTAATCTGGTTATAATTATTATTATTATAAATTAATAATAGAAGAAAAATAAAGAGATTAGAAAAGAGTGGTACGTCGAACACACACGCACGAACAATGATGATAATTAAAAACAGATTTTTGATTGAATGAGGAAGCAAAAGAAGGGAAGGGTATTCAACTGAATTTAAACTATTTTAAGAACATAAATATTAAACTACATAGGGTGGATGAGAATAAGATAAATTGATGAAGAAACATTTATTAAAACAGAATTACAAAGAAAGAGACTTACATAATTACAAAAACAAAGAACACGAAATTAATTGAAAACAAAGAGAGGTGAAAGGGAGTATCAAGTGAAAACATGAGTTTGGAGATCCTCACAATCCTTTTTCAAGGCTTTGGTCGTGCCAATATGTTCTCCTCTCTTATGAAATGCCAACCCTTTTTAAAAGAGAAGAGGGGATGTATTTATAGCCCAAGGTGGTGGACTGTTTACATTCCAGAAATACCCCTCCACTTGGCTGGTAGATATGGACATCAAGACAGAATAATCTAGAACAATCTACTTCTTTAAAGTTGTATATAATAATGTTGGCCGAATAATCTCAAAATATGGAGTCATTTGGACATACGGATCAAACGTTATGTCCGGTTGATTAAACAAATTAAAACTGTTAATTTCAATCCATTATTTTTGAATTCCAGCATGTGAAAGGGTTTTTGAATATGAATATGCCTTAAAATACGAATTGGTTCTTCAACAACGTCAGCCAACTATATCTCCTCTTTCGCACTGCAAAAGCTCAGCTCGATTTCATTCTTACATCATGAGATATGTCATGCATACTATACTGATTTTAATTCTCGTCCAGAATGGTGGGCTGGACTTCAACGCTTCATTTGGGACCCTTGTACTTAGATTTGGGCCTTGAAATGTTTATCCATGATGACATGTAGTGTCCCCAGAATTATGGTGGAGAGTTAATGTTTTTGTACTTCTTTATTGAGCCTAGTAAATCAATCATCAGGGCTTGTCCAGTTTGTTCACAGATTCTTTGGTCTTGTTTGTGAGGACCATATGACCATTCAAATGGCAGAATTGGCTCATGGTACCTTCTAATTAAATGTTGTATATTTAATGGAGAACCCTACAAAACAAAAACCACACAATTTGGATCTGTATAGTGATAGGTATTATTAAAAAACTAAACTGACTCAATTGGACTACTTCTAAAAATGCTCAAAAAATATACTTAATATTAAAACATTAATATTTCACACAAATTATTAACATTTCATATAAAATAAGTAAAGGGAGTATATAATAATTCATGAAAATATTAATAAAATCAACTCCCCCACACATAGTTTTGTGAATGTAATCATGTGTAACAAATATAAAAACATGACAAAATCATTTTTACACACCAACAGATTTTAAAATTTTGTTTTCTATAATCAGTGGAGGTTTAAACTGTTTCACTAATAAATTTTGAATTCCACCACAAGTTGTTATAGAATCAATGTTCCAAAACTAATTCATTTTTTCATGCTCAAATTTACAAATGGAAAATTTGGACACTCAAAACTCACACCTCTCAAGATGATAAAATTTATTTGTGGAGGGTCACTCTTTCACCAACCAAATGTGAAAATATTAGAGTTTGAAAAGATCTCTAAGATTACAATCACTATCCAAAGTGCACAATAATAAAGAGGTCTTTTAAGAGGTTTTTTTGTGGCTATGGGATGGTAGGAATATAATGTTCAAGAGAGAGAAGAAGAGGGTTAAAATACCAACATAGAAAAAGCAATGCACATTTTTTTGAAATAAAACATGGAAGAAAATGAAAACACATATTTACAAGGGAATGATTATGTGAAGAAAGACACAATAGAGGGAAAAAATATTAAGGGGATGAGAATATTAAGTATTTACAAACCACCAATCTTCTCCCAATGATATAAGAATATAATGCAAGTGTTATTTTTTTTCTTTTTTTCGAAAGTTGAACTTGGAAAATATCTCACACTCATAACCCAACCCATGATTGATATCCTCACGACAGTAATTGAAATATTTATAACAAGATCAAAGGGTGAGGAAGAGTGATTTTTGACCTACCCATGAAACGACCCATTCTTTCATCAATTTTTTGATTTTATTTCATCATCATGTTTTTGAACACATGTCAATAACATTTACAAAATTACATAAATGGAATTTCATTACATTCCCCAAAACACACTAAATGACAACCTCTCCCCCACACAGAAATGAAAGTTTTCCCTCAAGTAGATGAGAAATTGTAGAAAATCAATAAAAGGGTACCCAAATAATGAAATCCATTCCCCCCACACTTAAATTTCAATAAATTATGCAATAAAAATCCATGTTGATATTGGGTGGGAAAAAGGTATTGGCCTTGTAATGTGGCTATAAAAGAAAAGGTTTTCATAGGCATGAAGGGGCATTCAAAAGGTGGATTAATGTAGGGGAAATGAGAGTCTATTTGGCTATTGTGATTCTCATGTTGTTCAGAAAATGCCTCTATCATATTAATGCACACTAAGATAGGAAATTCAGATCGAAGGTCCATAAACTCAAGACTCACAAATAGGGGAAAAAACACACATTTTGAAAAGATGGCCATAGGAGGCCTTGGCATGAAAGCAAATTTTGGTCATCATGTTTTGGGAAAACCATTTTCCAAATCAAAAATAGAGCATTCAAAATTTGTTGGTTTTGACACATGATTCTTTAGCCAATATTATGATGAAAATAGAAAATGTTTGTGATGAAAACATGTCTGTTATCTCCCCAAAATGGTTGGAAAAAATTTCAAAACTGGATGGTGAGTAATCATGACTCTTTTATTTTTTGTATTTTTTAAAGTGATTGTTTTCATGGTTCTTTTAGTTTTTATGTTTTTTTAAAATACACACCATCACAACAAAGAGAAAAAAAGGGTTTGAAAAAAAAAGTGGTAAAAAAATGAAGGAGAGAAGAAGAAGAAGAAAAGGGTAGAGAGATGAAGAGATAGAGAGAGAGTTAAAGGGAAAGAGGTGCCCCTGGTTTAGATTTAGTGGGTTTCCATCTCCATCTAGTGTTGGGTCGAGAACAGAAGTTGGGGATCCAATGGAAGTCGATGTGGTTATAGGATTGTGGGATGTTACTTGAAAAAGAAAAATCAATATTCATATTATAAAAAACTAAAAAGAAATTGAAATTTCATAAATGTAAAAGAAAACATGGGTTGCCTCCCAAGAATCACTACATTTATTTGTCTACAGCTGGACAATTGCAGTGGAATACCCATAGTCTGATGGTAGCCATCGTATTTTCTCAACTCCAGTGTGCTTCCAGAAAAACTATTTCTTTTGGAGGCCTGATGATTCATTGGATAATTTCGTCCCATCCTTTTTGGTGTGCTTGCAATTCAATGGGGTTGGAAAGGGAATATTTCTATCCACACTTTGGTCTTCAACCTGAGGAATGATTTTATCCACAAAGTGATGGATTTCTATTCTTGTAAATTTTGGAAGATGGCTCAATTATTATGGTTTATTTATGTAAGTATCAGATAACACAAAAGTAGAGTATGAGATCCCAATTGTTTTTGAGTCTTTTTTTTTCATCACTTACCAATGTAGAGTAATGAGGATCAGTGGAGTCATATGACTGAATAAAATCTTCAATATCCATTATTTTAATGTTGTTCGCCAATGAATGGTCGATTTCAACCTCACCAGTGATCACTTTATTAATTAGGGTACAAATATCACAAACATCACTACCATCAGGACAATATAAACACATTGGTTCAAGGTTCACTTCACATATAACATAATTTTCAGAATCATGGATAGGAAAGGAATAATTTGGGATAATCTGATCTGAATCAATAAATGAGCATTCTAGTTCATTTTCCTCATTACCATCCATTTTGGAGCATTGGTGGTCAGAGGTGAGATGAGATTTCAATGAGTTTTCAGGATGCTTTAGATCAATGGAGTTTGCAGTTGTAATGTCATCATCTATTTCACCATTAATCACTTGGTTAATGAGAATGAAATATTCACAAACTCCTCTATTAGTATAACAGGAAGAACATGATGGATTAAGATTAAACACACTCTCAGAGGGTGTTTCAGAAACATGGATAGAGAATACAGATTGATTCTCTAATGGGTATAGCATGGATTGAAAAATATTGAACCAGACCATTTGGTCGCCAAATTCCAAGGATAAGATGACAGTGTGGACATCAATTTTTGTTTTAGATGTCATAAGTAATGGTCTTCCTAGAATCAGAGGATATTTTCAAGAAGTTGTCTCACCTTCCATGTCAAGGACATAGAAGTCAGCTGGGAAGATAAAATCATTTACTTGAACAAGGACATCCTCAATTATTCCCTCAATACTGGTTGTGCTTCGATTGGATAACTGAATGACAACACCTGTTGGGTGCAAGGGACCTAGACCAAGGTTGGAGAATATGTTTTTGGTCATGACATTAATTGAGTATCCTAGGTCTATGAGTGCATCATCAAAGTTGGAACATCCAATTTGGCATGGAACCGTAAAGGTACCTAGATCTTTGCACTTAATGGATATGGACTGCTGGGTGGAAACATTTTCAAAGGTCCTAAGTTGCCTCTTGTGGGTACACAACTCCTTGAGAAACTTGTCATACTTATGAATTTTCTTTATGGCATATAAGTTGGGAATGTTGACTTCAACATGTCTAAACATGTCAAGCATTTCAGGATCAGGTTCAAAGGACTTCCTTGGATTATGGACAGCTTGAGGAAAAGGAATTGGATTCCTAAGTGGAATGGAAGGAGGTGGGGGAATGGATTCGGGTTCCTTTTCAGTTTTATTTTTCTTTTCATTTTCTACGTCAACATTTAAAGGAGGGTTTGGGGATTTATCTTGAGGCATAGAAATTTTCTTTCCCGATCTAAGTGCAATTGCACTTACATTACCCATGGGGTTGGGTAATGGTTGAGCTGGGAGTTGGGAAGAATTTTATTATTTTTGTTGGATCTGGTGGGATGCAAGTTGACATATTTGAGTTTCAATGTTTTTAAGGCTAGAACGGGTGAAGGAGGCAAGATCTTCCACTGCATTTTCCCATGGTTTCTTGGAAGAATTGGCTTGTCCCGGATTGGGATTGCCTTGATATTGGTTCTTGGGAAATCGATTGTATTGGTTTTGGAATTGGGAAGGCTCACTAGGATAATGGAATCCAGGAGGAGGATTGTTCCTTTGAGGTTGAGGAAGAAAAGGATAAGGTTGATGGAAGTTACCACAACCTTGACCATATTGGAATTGGTTTGGGTTTTGTGGAGGGAATTGAGGGGGGTGAGACATGGGGTTACCATACCACAATCCTTTGTTAATGGAAGAAGAGAAGGGCTCAGAGTGAGGTTGGTTGAAGTTTCTAACAAACTGACCTGATAATTGAGGGTTGGTGTTCCGCTGAGCATATGTTGCATTGAGCTCCATTGGTCGAGATGAATTGGATTGATCCTCTTGAAGTTGTGGACATGTGTCAGTTGGATGATATGGAGAGTTGCAGACCCCATATTTTTTGACAGGTCCAGGAAACATTGATTGCGGAGAAGATGAGGTTGGGGATTTGGTAGCCATAGCTAGTTTTCGCACAAGACCTGTAAGTTCACTCATCCAGTCGGTCATTTTGTTTGGTTCAATTGATTGATTCTCTTGGGCTTGTTTGACTTAAGCATGTACTCGAGTATGGAATTGTTGTGTATTTTCAGCCATGTTACTTATGAGATCTCTTGCTTCTGCAGGAGTTTTATCAACAAAATCACCGCCACTTGCGGCATCTATGAGAGTTCTCTCCATAGCCAATAAACCTTCATAGAAGTATTAGATCAAGAGTTGGTCAGGGATTTGATGATGTGGGTAGGTTGCAACAAGATTTTTGAACCTCTCGCAGTACTCATGGAGTGATTCACTTGGGAAATTATGTATACCACTTATTTCCTTTCGGATAGAAGCAGTACGAGAAACACGAAGGAATTTTTTTAAGAATAGTCGCTTCATGTCATTCCATGTAGTTATGGAACCAGGAGGTAGGTAGTAGAGCCAAGACTAAGCAGTGTCAGCTAGGGAAAAAGGGAATGCTCAGAGTTTGATTTGTTTTCAGAAACCCCTTGAGGCTTCATGGTAGAGCACACTACTTGGATCTCTTTAAGGTGAAGATGTGGATCCTCACTGGATAGCCCGTGAAAATTTGGGAAAAGATGAATCAAACCCGATTTGAGTTCGAAGTCAGCTTCTATGTTTGGATATTTAATACCATGAGGTCGGTAATTCATATCAGGGGTAGCGAGTTCTTTTAGGGTTTGTTCCCTAGGATTTTCCATTTCAAAACATGTCATTAATCCATGAAATATAAAGTTCAACATACACAATATTAATTTAAAGAACATTCATCAAAAAAAGATCTCAATCACTTAACATACCTGAATTATAACGCACCTCAATTAAATATTTACTCAGCCATTAAAATGATTACTAATCTGGTTATAATTATTATGATTATAAATTAATAATTGAAGAAAAATAAAGGGATTAGAAAAGAGTGGTATGTCGAACACACACGCACGAACAATGATGCTAATTAAAAACAGATTTTTGATTGAATGAGGAAGCAATAGAAGGGAAGGGAATTCAACTGAATTTAAACTATTTTAAGAAAATAAATATTAAACTATAGAGGGCGGATGAGAATAAAAGAAATTGATGAAGAAACTTTTATTAAAACAGAATTACAAAGAAAGACACTTACAAAATTACAAAAACAAAGAACACAAAATTAATTGAAAACAAAGAGAGGAGAGAGGAAGTATCAAGTGAAAACCTGAGTTTGGAAGATCCTCCCAAGCTTTTTTCTAGGCTTTGGTCATGCCAATATGTTCTCCTCTCTTATGAAATTCCAACCCTTTTGAAAGGAGAGGAGGGGATGTATTTATAGCCCAAGGCGGTGGACAGTTTACATTCCAAAAATACCCCTCCACTTGGATCAATGATATGGACATCAAGACAGCAGAATCTCAAACAATCTCCTTCTTCAAAGTTGTATATAATAACGTTATCCGAGTACTCTCAAAATATGGAGTCATTTGGACTTACGGACCAAAATTTATGTCCGGTTAATTAAAAAAATTAAAACTGTCCATTTCAATCCAGTATTTTTGAAGTCCATCATTTGAAAGGGTTTTTGAATATGAAGATGCCTTCAAATACGAATGGGTTCTTCAACAACATCGGAAAACTATATCTACTCTTTAACATTGCAAAATCTCAGCTCGATTTGATGCTTACATCATGGGATATTTCATCATACTATATTGATTTTAATTCTCGTCCAGAATGGTGGGCTGGACATCAAAGCTTCATTTGGGACCCTTGTACTTAGATTTGGGCCTTGAAATTTTTATCCAAGATGACATGTAGTGTCCCCCGAATTATGGTGGAGAGTTAATGTTTTTAGAATTCTTTATTGAGCCTAGTAAATCAATCTTCATGTCTGGTCCAGTTTGTTCACAGATTCTTTGGTCTTGTTTGTGAGGACCATATGACCATTCAAATGGCAGAATTGGCTCATGGTACCTTCTAATGAAATGTTTTATATTGAATGTAGAATCCTAAAAACAAGAACCACACAATTTTGATCAGTATAGTGACAGGTAGTATTAAAAAATTAAACTGACTCAATTGGACTACTTCTAAAAATGCTCAAAAATTATACTTAATATTAAAACATTAATATTTCACACAAATTATGCACATTTAATATAAAATAAGTAAAGGGAGTATATAATAAGTCATGAAAATATTAATAACATCAACTCCCCCACACTTAGTTTTGTGAATTTCCTAATGTGCAACAAATATAAGAACATGAAAAAATCATTTTTACTCACCAACAGATTATAAAATTTTGTTTTCTCCAATTAGGGGAGGTTTAAACTATTTCACTCATCCATTTTGAATTCCACCACATGTTGTTACAGAAACAATGTTCCAAAACTAATTCATTTTTTCATGCTCAAATTTAGAAATGGAAAATCTGGACACTCAAAACTCACAGCTCTCATGATGATAAAATTTATTTGTGGAGGTTCACTCTTTCACCAACCAAATGTGAAAATATTAGAGTTTGAAAAGAGATCTAAGATTACAATACCTATCCAAAGTGCACAAGAATAAAGAGGTCTTTTAAGAGGTTTTTCTATGGCTATGGGATGGTAGGAATCTAATTTCCAAGAGAGAGAATAAGAGGGTTAAAATACCAACATAGAAAAAGCAATGCACATTTTTTTGAAATAAAACATGGAAGGAAATGAAAACAAATATTTACAAGGGAATGATTGTGTGAAGAAAGACACAATAGAGGAAGAAAATATGAAGGGGATGAGAATAGGAAATATTTACAAACCACCAAACTTCTCCCAATGATATAATAATATAATGAATGTGTTCTTTTTTTTATTTTTTTCGAAAGATGAACTTGGAAAAGATCTCACACTCATAACCCATCCCATGATTGATCTCCTCACGATAGTAATTGTAATAGTTTTAACAAGATCAAAGGTTGAGGAAGAGTGATTTTTGACCTTCCCAAGACACGACCCATTATTTCATCATTTTTTTATTTTGTTTTCATCATCATGTTTTTGAACACTTGTCAATAACATTTAAAAAATTACATAAATGGATGTTCATTACATTCCACAAAACACACTGAATGACAACCTCTCCCCCACACTAAAATGGATGTTTTCCCTCAAGAAGATGATAACTCGTTGAAAATCAATAATGGGTTACCCAAACAATGAAATCCATTCCCCCAACACTTAAATTTCAAAAAATTATGCACTGAAAATCCATGTTGATATTGGGTGGGAAAAAGGTATTGGGCTTGTAATGTGGTTATAAAAGAAAAGGTTTTCATAGGCATGAAGGGGCTTTCAAAAGGAGGATTAATGTAGGGTAAATGAGAGGCTATTTGGCTATTGTGATTCTCGTGTGGTTCAGAAAATGTCTCTATCATATTAATGCACACTATGATAGGAAATTCAGCTCGAAGGTCCACAAACTCAAGACTCACAAATAGGGTAAATACACAAATTTTGAAATGATGGCCATAGGAGGCCATGGCATGAAAGAAAATTTTGGTCCTCACGGTCTGGGAAAACCATTTTCCAAATCAAAAATAGAGCATTCAAAATTTTTTGGTTTTGACACATGATTCTTTAGCCAATTTTATGATGAAAATACAAAATGATTGAGATGAAAACATGTCTGTTAACTCCCCAAAATGGTTGGAGAAAATTTCAAAACTTGCTGGTGAGTAATCATAACTCTTTAATTTTTTGTATTTTTTAAAGTGATTGTTTTCATGGTTTTTTTATTTTTTAATGTTTTTTTAAAATACACACCCCCACATGAAAGAGAAAAAAAGGGTTTAAAAAAAAGTGGTAAAAAATTAAGGAGATAAGAAGAAGAAGAAAGAGGTAGAGAGATGAAGAGATAGAGAGAGAGTTAAAGGGAAAGTGGTTCCCCATGGTTTATATTTGGTAGGTTTCCATCTCCATCTAGTGGTGGGTCGAGAATAGAAGTTGGGGATCCAATGGAAGTTTATGTGGTTCTAGGATTGTGGGATGTTACATGAAAAATAAAAGTCATTATTAATATAATGAAAAACTAAAAATAAATTGAAATTTCATAAAAGTAAATGAAAACATGGGTTGCCTCCCAAGAAGCACTGCATTTATTTTTCTACAGCTAGACAATTGTAGTGGAATACCCATAGTCTGACAGTGGCCATCATATTTTCTCAACTCCAGTGTGCTTCCAGAAAAACTGTTTCTTTGGGAGGCCTGATGATTCATTGGATAATTTCTTCCCATCCTTGTTGGTGTGCTTGCAATTCAATGGGGTTGGGAAGGGAATATTTCTATCCACACTTTGGTCTTCAACCTGAAGAATGATTTTATCCACAAAGTGATGGATTTCTATTCTTGTAAATTTAGGAAGATGGCTCAATTGTGATGGTTAATTTATGTAAGGATTAGATAACACAAAAGTAGAGTATGAGATCCCAATTGTTTTTGAGTCAATTATTTCATCACTTACCAATGTAGAGTAATGAGGATCAGTGGAGTCATAAGACTGAATAAAATTTTCAATATCCTTTATTTCAATGTTGTTTACCAAAGAATGGTCAATTTCAACCTCACTAGTGATCACTTTACTAATTAGGGTACAAATATCACAAACATCACTACCATCGAGACAATATAAACACATTGGTTCAAGGTTCACTTCACATATAACAGAATTTTCAGAATCATGATTGGAAAGGATGAATGTGGGATAATCTGATCTGAATCAACAAATGAGCATTTTAGTTCATTTTCCTCATTACCATCCATGTTGGAGTAGTGGAGGTCAGAGGTGAGATGATATTTCAATGAGTTTTCAAGATCCTTTAGATCAATGGAGTCTGCATTTGAAATGTCAACATCAATTTCACCATTAATCACATGGTTAATTAGAATGAAATATTCAAAAACTCCTCTATTAGTAGAACATTAAGAACATGATGGATTAGGATTCAACACACTCTCAGAGGGAGTTTCAGAAACATGGATAGAGAATACAGATTGATTCTCTAATGGGTATCGCATGGATTGAAAAATATTGAACCTGACCATTTGGTCGCCAAATTCCATGGATAAGATTGTAGCGTGGACATCAATTTTGGTTTTAGATGTCATAAGGAATGGTCTTCCAAGAATCAGAGAAGATTTGCATGAAGTTGTCTCACCTTCCATGTCAAGGACATTGAAGTCAGCTGGGAAGATAAGATCATTTACTCGAACAAGGACATCCTCAATTATTCCCTTAGGACTGGATGTGCTTCAATTGGCTAACTGAATGACAACACCTGTTTGGTGAAAGGGACCTAGACCAAGGTTGGAGAATATGGATTTTGTCATGGCATTAATTAAGGCTCCTAGGTCTATGAGTGCATCATCAAATTTGGAACTTCCAATTTTACAAGGAACCATAAAGGTACCTAGATCTTTGCACTTAATGGGTATGGACTGCTGGGTGGAAACATTTTAAAAGGTCCTAAGTTGCCTCTTGTGGGTACACAACTCCTTGAGAAACCTGGCATAATTAGGAATTTGTTTTATGGAATCTAAGAGGGTAATGTTGACATCAACACATCTAAACATGTCAAGCATTTCAGGATCAGGTTCAAAGGACTTCCTTGGTTTAGAGACAGCTTGAGGAAAAGAAATTTGATTCCTAAGTGGAATGGAAGGAGGTGAGGGAATGGATTCGGGTTCCTTTTCAATTTTATTTTTATTTTCATTTTCTTGGTCAACATTTAAAGGAGGGTTTGGGGATTTAACTTGAGTCATAGCAAGTTCCTTTCCCGATCTAAGTGCAATTTCACTTACATTACACTTGGGGTTGGATAATGGTTGAGCTGGGAGTTGGGAAGAATTTGATTGTTGTTGTTGGCTCAGGTGGGATGCAAGTTGACCAATTTGAGTTTCAATGTTTTTAAGGCTAGAACGGGTGAAGGAGGCAAGATCTTCAACTGCACTTTCCCATGGTTGCTTGGAAGAAGTGGCTTGTCTCGGATTGGGATTACCTTGATTTTGGTTCTTCGGAAATCGATTATATTGGTTTTGGAATTGGGAAGGCTCACTAGGATAATGGAATGCAGGAGGAGGATTGTTCCTTTGAGGTTGAGGAACAAAAGTATAAGGTTGATGGAAGTTACCACCACCTTGACATATTGGAATTGGTTTGGGTTTTGAGGAGGGAATTGAGGGGGGTGGGACATGGGGTTACCATACCTCAATCCTTGGTTAAAGGAAGAAGAGAAGGGCCCAGAGTGAGGTTGGTTGAAGTTTCTAACAAACTGAACTAATAGTTGAGGTTTGGTGTTCCGCTGAGCATATGCTGCATTGAGATCCATTTGTCTAGATGAATTGGATTGATCCTCTTGAAGTTGTGGACATTTGTCAGTTGGATGAGATGGAGAGTTGCATATTCCATTGTTTTTGATAGGTCTAGGAAACATTGATTGCGGAGAAGACGAGGTTGGGGATTTGGTAGCCACAGCTAGTTGTCGCACAAGATCTATAAGTTCACTCATCCACTCAGTCATTTTGTTTGGTTCAATTGATTGATTATCTTGGGCTTGTTTGACTTGATCATGTACTCGAGTATGGAATTGTTGTGTATTTGCAGCCATGTTACTTATGAGATCTCTTGCTGTTGTAGGAGTTTTATCAAAAAGACCACCACAACTTGTGACATCTATGAGAGTTATCTCCATAGCCAATAAACCCTCATAGAAGTATTGGATCAAGAGTTGGTCAGGGATTTGATGATGTGGGCAGGTTGCAACAAGTTTTTTGAACCTCTCCCAGTACTAATGGAGTGATTCACTTGGGAACTGACGAATACCACTTATTTCCTTTCAGTTAGAAGCAGTACGAGAAGAACGAATGAATTTCCCTAAGAATAGTCGCTTCATGTCATTCCATGTAGTTATAGAACCAGGAGGTAGGTAGTAGATCCATGACTTAGCAGTGTCAGCTAGGGAAAAAGGGAATGCTCGGAGTTTGATTTGTTTTTTAGAAACCCCATGAGGCTTCATGGTAGAGCACACTACTTGGAACTCTTTAAGGTGAAGATGTGGATCCTCACCGGATAACCCGTGAAAATGAGGTAAAAGATGAATCAAACCTGATTTGAGTTCAAAGTCAGCTTCTATGTTTGGATATTGAATACCAATAGGTTGGTAATTCATATCAGGGGTAGCAAGTTCTTTTAGGGTTTGTTCCCTAGTATTGGCCATTTCAAAACATGTCATTAATCCATGACATTTAAGTTCAACATACACAATATTAATTTAAAGAACATTCGTCGAGAAAAATCTCTCAATCAATTAACATACCTAAATTATAACTCCCCCAAATTAAATATTTACTCAGCCATTAAAATTATTACTAATCTGGTTATAATTATTATGATTATAAATTAATAATAGAAGAAAAAGAAAGGGATTAGAAAAGAGTGGTACGTCGAACACACACGCACGAACAATGATGATAATTAAAAACAGATTTTTGATTGAATGAGGAAGCAAAAGAAGGGAATGGGATTCAACTAAATTTAAACTATTTTAATAAAATAAATATTAAACTACAGAGTTTGGATGAGAATAAGATAAATTGATGAAGAAACTTTTATTAAAACTGAATTACAAAGAAGGAGACTTACAAAATTACAAAAAACGACGAACACGAAATTAATTGAAAACAAAGAGAGGAGAGAGGGAGTATCAAGTGAAAACTTGAGTTTGGAAGATCCTCCCAAGCCTTTGGAAAGGCTTTGGTCGTTCCAATATGTTATCCTCCCTTATGAAATGCTAACCCTTTTGAAAGGAGAGGAGGGGATTATTTATAGCCCAAGCTGGTGGACTGTTTACATTCCAGAAATATGCCTCCAATTGGCTCACAGATATGGTCATCAAGACAGCTGAATATCGAGCAATCTCCTTCTTCACAGTTGTATATAACAAAGTCTTCTGACTACTCTCAAAATATGGAGTCATTTGGACTTACGGATCAAATGTTATGTCCGGTTGAGTAATCAAATTAAAACTGTCCATTACAATCGAGTCTTTTTGAAGTCCAGAATATGAAATAGTTTTTGAATATGAAGATGCCTTCAAATCCGAATGGGTTATTCAACAAAGTCGGCCGACTATATCTCCAATTTCACACTGCAAAATATCATCTCGATTTGATTCTTACATAATGAGATATGTCATGCATACTATACTGATTTTAATTCTCGGCCATAATGTTGGGCTGGACTTCAAAGCCTCATTTGGGCCCCTTGTACTTATATTTGGGCCTTGAAATTTTTATCCAAGATGAAATTTAGTGTCCCCCGAATTATGGTGTAGAGTTAATGTTTTTAGACTTCTTTATTGAGCACAGTAAATCAATCTTCAAGGCTAGTCCAGTTTGATCACAGATTCTTTGGTCTTGTTTGTGAGGACCATATGGCCCTTAAAATGGAAAATTGGCACATGGTACCTTCTGATGAAATGTTTTATATTGAAAGGAGAATCCTAAAAAACAAGAACCACAGAATTTGGATTAGTATAGTGACAATTATTATTAAAACATTAAACTAACTCAATTGGACTACTTCTAAAAATGCTCAAAAATTATACTTAATATTAAAAAATTAATATCTCACAAAAATTATGCAAATTTCATATAAAATAAGTAAAGGAAGTATATAATAAGTCATTAAAATATTAATAACATAAACTTCCCCACACTTAGTTTTGTGCATGTCCTCATGTGAAACAAATATAAAAACATGAAAAAATCATTTTTACAAACCAACAAATTTTAAAATTTTGTTTTCTCCAATCAGGGGAGGTTTAGACTATTTCACTCATCCATTTTGAATTCCACCACAAGTTGTGACAGAATCAATGTTCCAAGACTAATTCATTTTTTCATGATCAAATTTAGAAATGGAAAATGTGGACACTCAAAACTCACACCTCTCAAGATTATAAAATTTATTTGTGGAGGTTCACTCTTTCACCAACCAAATGTGAAAATCTTAGAGTTTCAAAAGAGCTCTAAGCTTACAATCCCTATCTGAAGTGCACAAGAATCAAGAGGTCTTTTTAAGAAGTTTTTGTATGGCTATGGGACGGTAGAAATATAATGTCCAAGAGAGAGAAGAAGAGGGTTAAAATACCAACATAGAAAAAGCAATGCACCTTTTTTTGAAATAAAACATGGAAGGAAATGAAAACACATATTTACAAGGGAATGATTGTGTGAAAAAAGACACAATAGAGGAAGAAAATATGAAGGGTATGAGAATATGAAATATTTACAATCCACAAAACTTCTCCCAATGATATAAGAATATAATGCAAGTGTTCTTTTTTTTTCGAATGTTGAACATGGAAAATATTTCACACTCATAACCCAACCCATGATTGATCTCCTCACGACAGTAATTGTAAAAGTTATAAAAATATCAAATGTTGAGGAAGAGTGATTTATGACCTACCCAAGACACAAACCATTCTTTCATCATTTTTTTTTGATTTTTTTCATCATCATGTTTTTGAACACTTGTCAATAACATTTACAAAATTACATAAATGGAAGTTCATTACATTCCCCAAAACCCACTGAATGACAACCTCTCCCCCACACTGAGATGGATTCTTTCCCTCAAGAAGATGATAACTCGTTGAAAATCAATAATAGGGTACCCAAAAAATGAAATCCATTCCCCCCACACATAAATTTCAAAAAATTATGCAATGAAAATCCATGTTGATATTGGGTGGGAAAAAGGTATTGGGCTTGTAATGTGGCTATAAAAGAAATGGTTTTCATAGGCTTGATGGGGATTTCAAAAGGAGGATTAATTTAGGGGAAATGAGAGGCTATTTGGCTATTGTGATTCTCATGTGGTTCAGAAAATTCCTCTATCATATTAATGCACACTAAGATATGAAATTCAGCTCGAAGGTCCACAAACTCAAGACTGACAAATAGGGGTGAAAACACACATTTTGAAAAGATGTACATAGGTGGCCTTGGCATGAAAGTAGAGTCCTCACGGTTTGGGAAAACCATTTTCCAAATCAAAAATAGAGCATTCAAAATTTGATGGTCTTGACACATGATTCTTTATCCAATTTTATGATGAAAATACAAAATGTATGAGATGAAAACATGTCCGTTAACTCCCCAAAATGGTTGGAAAAAATTTCAAAACACGATGGTGAGTATGCATGACTCTTTAATTTTTTTGTGTTTGTTTATGTGATTGTTTTATTGGTTTTTTTAGTTTTTAATGTTTTTTTAAAATACACACCCTCACAAGAAAGAGAAAAAAGTGTTTGAAAAAAAAGTTGTAAATAATGAAGGAGAGAAGAAGAAGAAGAAAGAGGTAGAGAGATGAAGAGATATAGAGAGAGTTATAGGGAAAGAGGTGCCCCCTGGTTTAGATTTGGTGGGTTTCCATCTCCATCTAGTGGTGGGTCAAGTACAGAAGTTGGGGATCTAATGGAAGTCGATGTGGTTCTAGTATTGTGGTATGTTACCTGAAAAAGAAAAATCATTATTCATATAATGAAAAAATAAATAGAAATTGAAATTTCATAAAAGTAAAAGAAAAAATGGGTTGCCTCCCAAGAAGCACTGCATTTATTTTTCTACATCTGGACAATTGCAGTGGACTACCCATAGTCTGACGGTGGCCATCGTATTTTCTCAACTCAAGTGTGATTCCAGAAAAAGTTTTTCTTTGGGGGGCCTGATGATTCATTGGATAATTTCTTCCCATACTTGTTAGTGTTCTTGCAATTCAATGGGGTTGGAAAGAGAATATTTCTATCCTCACTTTGGTCTTCAACCTAAGGAATGATTTTATCCACAAAGTGATGGTTTTCTATTCTTGGAAATTCAGGAAGATGGATCAATTCTGATGGTTCATTTATGTAAGGATCAGATAACTCAAAAGCAGAGTATGAGATCCCAATTGTTTTTGAGTCATTTATTTCATCACTTACCAATGTAGAATAATGAGGATCAGTGGAGTCATAAGACTGAATAAAATTTTCAATATCCTTTATTTTAATGTTTTTCTCCAAAGAATGGTCAATTTCAACCTCACTAGTGATCAATTTATTAATTAGGGTAAAAATATCACAAACATCACTACCATCAGGACAACATAAACACATTTGTTCAAGTTTCACTTCACATATAACAGAATTTTCAGAATCATGGATAGGAAAGGATGAATGTGGGATAATCTGATCTGAATCAACATATGATCATTCTAGTTTATTTTCCTCATTACCATCCATGTTGGAACAGTTGAGGTCAGAGGTGAGATGAGATTTCAAAGAGTTTTCAATATCCTTTAGATCAATGGAGTTTGCATTTGGAATGTCAAAATAAATTTCACCATTAATCACTTGGTTAATTAGAATGAAATATACACAAACTCCTCTATTAGTAGAATAGGAAGAACATGATGGATTAGGATTCAACACACTCTCAGAGGGAGTTTCAGAATCATGGATAAAGAATATAGATTGATTCTCTAATGGGTATCGCATGGCTTGAAAAATATTGATCCTGATCATGTGGTCACCAAATTCCATGGATAATAAGTCAGTGTGGACATAAATTTTGGTTTTAGATGTCATAAGGAATGGTCTACCTATAATCAGAGGAGATTTGCAAGAAGTTGTCTCACCTTCCATGTCAAGGACATTGAAGTCAACTGGGAAGATAAGATCATTTACTCGAACAAGGACATCCTCAATTATTCCCTCAGGACTAGTTGTGTTTCGATTGGCTAACTGAATGACAACACCCGTTGGGTGCGAGGGACCTAGACCAAGGATGGAGAATATGGATTTGGGCATGACATTAATTGAGGCTCCTAGGTCTATGAGTGCATCATCAAAGTTGGAACATCCAATTTGGCATGGAACCGTAAAGGTACCTGGATATTTCCACTTAATGGGTATGGACTGCTAGGTGGAAACATTTTCAAAGGTCCTATGTTTCCTCTTGTGGGTATAGAAATCCTTGAGAAACTTGGCATACTTATGAATTAGTTTTATGGAATCTAAGATGATTTTGATCGTAATTCCCAAGTGTTAATGCTTTAATCCAAGCCATAACTTAACTTCGGTTTCTAATAATTACCTTTACTTGTTTATGGTAGTGTATGTGTGGTTCCAATAATCAATGGAATCTACATATTAAACAAAACATGTCATTAATCCATGACATATAACGTTCAACATACAAAATATTAATTTAAAGAACATTCGTCGAGAAAAAGATCTCAATCACTTAACATACCTAAATTATAACTCACCCCAATTAAATAATTACTCAGACATTAAAATGATTACTAATCTGGTTATAATTATTATGATTATAAATTAATAATAGAAGAAAAATAATGGGATTATAAAAGAGTGGTACGTCGAACACACACGCACGAACAATAATGATAATTAAAAATAGATTTTCGATTGAACGAGGAATCAAAAAAAGGGAAGGGGATTAAACTGAATTTAAACTATTTTAAGAACATAAATATTAAACTACAGAGGGTGTATCAGAATAAGAGAAATTGATGAAGAAAATTTTATTGAAACAGAATTACAAAGAAAGAGACTTACAAAATTACAAAAATGAAGAACACGAAATTAATTGAAAACAAAGAGAGGAGAAAGGGAGTATCAAGTGAGAACCTGAGTTTGGAAGATCCTGCCAAGCCTTTGTCAAGGCATTGGTCATGCCAATATTTTCTACTCTCTTCTGAAATGCCAACCCTTTTGAAAGGAGAGGAGGGGATGTATTTATAGCCCAAGGAGGTGGACTGTTTACATTCCATAAATACCCCTCCACATGGCTCACAGATATGGACATCAAGACAGCCGAATCTAGAGTAATATCATTCTTCAAAGTTGTAGATAATAAAGTTGGACGACTACTAACAAAATATGGAGTCATTTGGATTTATGGATCAAAAGTTATGGCTGGTTGATTACACAAATTAAAACTGTACATTTCAATCCAGTATTTTTGAACACCATAATGTGAAAGGGTTTTTGAATATGAATATGCCTTCAAATACGAATGGGTTCTTCAACCAAGCCGGCCGAATATATCTCCTCTTTCACACTGCAAAATCTCACATCAATTTGATGATTACATCATGAGATATGTCATGAATACTATACTGATTTAAATTCTCGGCCAGAATGTTGTTATGTACTTCAGAGCTTCATTTGGGCCCATTGTACATAGATTTGGGCCTTGAAATTTTTATCCAAGATTAAATGTAGTGTCCCCCGAAATATGGTGGAGATTTAATGTTTTTGGACTTCTGTATGGATCCCAGTAAATCAATCTTCAAGGCTGGTCCATTGTGTTCACAGATTCCTTGGTCTTGTTTTTGAGGACCATATGATCCTTCAAATGGCAGAATTGGCTCATGGTACCTTCTAATGAAATGTTGTATACTGAAAGGAGAATAATAAAAAACAAGAACCACACTGAAATGGATGCTTTTCCTCAAGCAGATGACAACTCATTGAAAATCAATAATATGGTACCCAAAAAATGAAATCCATTCCCCCCACACATAAATTTAACAAAATTATGCAATGAAAATCCATGCTGATATTGGGTGGGAAAATGGTATTGGGCTTGTAATGTGGCTATAAAAGAAAAGGTTTACATAGGTTTTAAGGGGATTTCAAAAGGAGGATTAATGTAAGGGAAATGAGAGGCAATTTGGCTATTGTGATTCTCTTGTGGTTTAGAAAATTCCTCTATCATATTAATGCACAGTAATATAGGAAATTCAGCTCGAAGGTCCACAAACTCAAGACTCACAAACGGGGGTGAAAACACACATTTTGAAAAGATGGCCATACGTGGCCTTGGCATGAAAGAAAATTTTGGTCCCCACAGTTTGGGAAAACCATTTTCCAAATCAAAAATAGAGCATTAAAAATTTGTGGGTTTTGAAACAAGATTTATTATCCAATTTTATGATGAAAATACAAAATATTTGAGATGAAAACATGTCTGTTAACTCCCTAAAATGTTAGGAAAAAATTTCAAAACTCGATGGTGAGTAAGCATGACTCTTTAATTTTTTGTATTTTGTTAAGTGATTGTTTTCTTGGTTTTTCTTGTTTTTAAGGTTTTTTTAAAATACACATCCTCACAAGAAAGAGAAAAAAAAGGGTTTGAAAAAAAAAAGTGTTAAAAATGATGGAGGGATGAAGAGATAGAGAGATAGTTAAAGGGAAAGAGGTGCCCCCTAGTTTAGATTTGGTGGGATTCCATCTCCATCTTGTGGTGGGTTGAGTACAGAAGTTGGGGATCCAATGGAAGTCGATGTGGTTATAGGACTGTGGGATGTTACCTGAAAAAGAAAACTCATTATTCATATAATGAAAAAATAAAAAGAAATTGAAATTTCATAAAATTAAAAGAAAACATGGGTTTCCTCCCAAGAAGCGCTGCATTTATTGTTCTACATCTGGACAATTGCAGTGGACTACCCATAGTCTGACAGTGGCCATCATATTTTCTCAACTCCAGTGTGCATCCAGAAAAACTTTTTCTTTGGGGGGCCTGATGATTCATTGGATAATTTCTTCCCATCCTTGTTGGTGTGCTTTCAATTCAATGGGGTTGGAAAGAGAATATTTCTCTCCTCACTTTGGTCTTCAACCTGAGGAATGATTTTATACACAATGTGATGGTTTTCTATTCTTGGAAATTCAGGAAAATGGCTCAATTCTGATGGTTCATTTATGTAAGGATCAGATAACACAAAAGAAGAGTATGAGATCCCAATTGTTTTTTACTCATTTATTTCATCACTTACCGATGTAGAGTAATGAGGATCAGTGGAGTCATAAGACTGAATAATATTTTCAATATCCATTATTTCAATGCTGTTCGCCAAAGAATGGTCAATTTCAACCTCACCAGTGATCACTTTATTAATTAGGGTACAAATATCACAAACATCACTACCATCAGGACAATCTAAACACATTGGTTCAAGGTTCACTTCACATATAACAGAATTTTTAGAATCATGGATAGGAAAGGATGAATGTTGGATAACTTGATCTGAATCAACAAATGAGCATTCTAGTTCATTTTCCTCATTACCATCCATGTTGGAGAATTTGAGGTTAGAGGTGATATGAGATTTCAAAGAGTTTTCAAGATCCTTTCAATAAATGGAGTTTTCATTTGTAATGTCAACATCAAATGCACCATTAATCACTTGGTTAATGAGAATGCAATATTCACAAATTCCTATATTAGTAGAAAAGGAAGAACATGATGGATTAGGATTCAACACACTCTTAGAAAGAGTTTCAGAAACATGGATATAGAATACAAATTGATTCTCTAATGGGTATAGCATGGATTGAAAAATATTGAACCTGACCATTTGGTCACCAAATTCCACGGATAAGATGCCAGCGTGGACATCATTTTTGGTTTTAGATGTCATAAGGAATGGTCTTCCTAGAATGAGAGGATATTTGCAAGAAGTTGTCTCACCTTCCCTGTCAAGGACATAGAAGTCACCTGGGAAGATAAGATCATTTACTTGAACAAGGACATCCTCAATTATTCCCTCAAGACCGGTTGTGCTTCGATTGGCTAACTGAATGACAACACCCGTTGGGTGAAAGGGACCTAGACCAAGGTTGGTGAATATGGATTTGGTCATGACATTATTTGAGGCTCCTAGGTCTATCAGTGCATCATCAATGTTGGAACTTCCAATTTGGCATGGAACCCTAAAGGTACCTGGATCTTTTCACTTAATGGGTATGGACTGCTGGGTGGAAACATTTTCAAAGGTCCTAAGTTGCCTCTTGTGGGTACACAACTCCTTGAGAAACTTGGCATACTTAAGAATTTGTTTTATGGAATCTAAGAGGGGAATGTTGACTTCAACACATATAAACATGTCAAGCATTTCAGGATTAGGTTCAAAGGACTTCCTTGGTTTAGAGACAGCTTGAGGAAAATGAATCGGATTCGTAAGTGGAATGGAAGGAGGTGAGGGAATGGCTTCGGGTACCTTTTCAATTTTATTTTTCTTTTCATTTTATAGGTAATCATTTAAAAGAGTGTTTGGGGATTTATATTGAGACATAGCATGTTTCTTTCCCAATCTAAGTGCAATTGCACTTACATTGCCCTTGGGGTTGGGTAATGGTTGAGCTGGGAGTTGGGAAGAATTTGATTGTTGTTGTTGGCTCAGGTGGGATGCAAGTTGACCTATTTGAGTTTCAATGTTTTTAAGGATAGAACGAGTGAAGGAGGCAAGATATTCCACTTCACATTCCCATGGTTTCTTGGAAGAAGTGTCTTGTCCCGGATTGGGACTGCCTTGATTTTAGTTCTTGGGAAATCGATTGTATTGGTTTTGGAATTGGGAAGGCTCACTGAGATAATGGAATCCAGGAGAAGGATTGTTCCTTTGAGGTTGAGGAACAAAAGGATAAGGTTGATGGAAGCTACCACCACCTTGACCATATTGGAATTGGTTTGGGTTTTGAGGAGGGATTTGAGGGGGGGTGAGACATGGGGTTACCATACCTCAATCCACTACTGGAAATCAGATCTTTCCCAACACTTCTATACCAACAGTTTGTAAAAACCGTTGGTATTGGAACCCTTTCCCAACGGTTTGGGAGAACCGTTGGGAAATGGGTGGGTCTTTCCCAACGGTTCCCCCAAACCATTGGGAAAGGGAGCTCAAAACACCCCTTTCCCAACGGTTTGGGAGAACCGTTGGAAAAGGGGTGGGTCTTTCCCAATGGTTCCCTCAAACCGTTGGGAAAGGGAGCTCAAAACACCACTTTCCCAACGGTTTTGGAGAACCGTTGGGAAAGACCCACCCCTTTCCCAACGGTTCTCCCAAACCGTTGGGAAAGGGTGCCCCAAAATCCAGCACACCCCGAAAGAAAATATGCACCTATCCCAACGGTTTTGCGAACCGTTGGGATAGGTTCTTCGATTTTTTTTCCAGGTCTACTACCCGAGAACATTATATAAATCTAAATTTTAAATAATTATTATAATACATATATATATTTATGAAATTATGTTTAAAAAAGTCATATAAGGTTAGTGGTTAAGTCGTTCTATTATAAACGAGGGGTTCAGGGATCAAATCATACCGAATGTATTTTTTTGGAAATACATATACCAACGGTTTTATAACTGTTGGAATAGATTTTCATATTACCTATGCCAACGGTTTTCAAAACTGTTGGGATAGGTATATACCAACGGTTTTCCCAAAACTGTTTGTATAGACCTATCCCAACGGCTTACTTCGCCACGGTTCTCCAAACCGTTGGTATAGGCTATACCAACGGTTTGGAGGCCTATACCAACGGTTCCAAACCGTTGGTATAGGTTAGTTTTCCAGTAGTGATCCTTGGTTAAAGGATGAAGAGAAGGGCTTAGAGTGAGGTTGGTTGATGTTTCTAACAAACCGACCTGATAGTTGAGGGTTGGTGTTCCGCTGAGCATATGCTACATTGAGCTACATTGGTCCATATGAATTGGATTGATCATCTTGAAGTTAGGGACATGAGTATGTTGGATGAGCTGGGGAGCTACAAATTCCACAATTCATGATAGGTCCAGGGAATAGTGACTGTGGACAAGATGATGTTGGGGCTTTGTTAGCCACCGCTAGTTGACGCACAAGACCTATAAGTTCACTCATCCACTCAGTAATCTTGTTAGGCTCTATGGATTGATTATCTTGGGCTTGTTTGACTTGAGCATGTGCTCGAGTATGGAATTGTTGTGTGTTTTTAGCCATGTTACTTATGAGATCTCTTGCAGCTGCTGTAGTTTTGACAACAAGAGCACTGCCACTTGCAGCATCAATGAGGGTTCGCTCCATAGCAAATAACCCCTCATAGAAGTATTGGATCAAGATTTGGTCAGGGATTTGGTGGTGCGGGCAGGTTGCCACATGCTTTTTGAACCTCTCCCAATACTCATGGAGTGATTCATTTGAGAATTGATGGATACCACTTATTTCCATTCGGATGGAAGCGGTACGAGAAGTAGGAAATAATTTTTCTAGAAAGAGACTCTTCATGTCCTTACATGTAGTTATGGAACTAGGAGGGAGGTAGCAGATCCATGACTTGGAAGAGTCAGCTAGGGAGAAAGAGAATGCTCGGAGTTTGATTTGTTCTTCATAAACCCCTTGAGGTTTCATGGTTGAGCACACCACCTGGAACTCTTTGAGATGTAGATGTGGATCCTCACCGGCTAGCCCATGGAAATGAGGTAGAAGATTAATCAAACCCGATTTGAGTTCGAAGTAAGCCTCTATGTTTGGATATTGAATACCAAGGGGTTGGTAATTAATATCAGGGGTATCCTGTTCTTTCAATGTTTGTTGCCTAGGATTGGCCATATCGAATTCAATTGGTAGGGAAATGATTGGTTCTTGGGTGATTTGGTTATCCCTAATGGTTCTCCAAAGTTGACGAAGTGTTCTATCAATTTCAGGGTCAAACAAATCTGATGGATTGTTTGGGAGGATACGGGGCATTTAGAGAGATTTAGAAAGGATGAGGAATGCGAGTTTTTCTTGGTGTTTTTTTTCAAATTGTTTTTTTTTTGTTTTTTTTTAAAAACAAAAAACTATTGACTACTTAAACCACCATCCCCAGAAATGGATCCATTTGAAACGCGCAGCCGATTGTCACCTATCGACCGGTCATGGTTCCGATTCTCTGCTAATGTGTATAGAAGCACTCGGGTCGAATCCTCGGTGATGGTACATCATAATAGTCATTTGTTTTTAGTTAATTGTATTCTGATGGGGGGGTTTGTTTGCAGAGCTTATGAAAACATTTATGGATCATGTTTTATTTAACAAATTGATGAAGATAGGGGTGATTTCATCAATAGATATTTAAGCTTGTGATATCCTTGATCTTTGCTTTATATTGCATTAAATTAACACCCATGTCACAAGATGATTTTGATCGGAATTCCCAAGTGTTAATGCTTTAATCCAAGATGTAAATTAACTTCGGTTTCTAATGATTACCATTTCCTGTTTATGTTAGTGTATTTTTGGTTCCAATAATCCATGGAATCTACATGTTAAACAAAACATATCATTAATCCATGACATATAATGTTCAACATACACAATATTAATTTAAAGAACATTCGTCGTGAAAAAGCTCTCAATCACTTAACATACCTAAATTATAACTCACCCCAATTGAATATTTACTCATCCATTAAAATGATTACTAATATGGTTATAATTATTATGATTATATATTAATAATAGACGAAAAATAAAGGGATTAGAAAAAAGTGGTACGTCGAACACACACAGAAGAACAATGATGATAATTAAAAACAGATTTTCGATTGAATGAGGAAGAAAAAGAATGGAAGGGGATTAAACTGGATTTAAAATATTTTAAGAACATAAATATTAAACTACCGAGGTTGGATGATAATAATTTAAATTGATGAAGAAACTTTTATTAAAACAGAATTACAAAGAAAAAGACTTACAAAATTACAAAAATGAAGAACACAAAATTATTTGAAAACAAAGAGAGGAGAAAGGTAGTATCAATTGAAAACATGAGTTTGGAAGATCCTCCCAAGTCTTTTCAAGGATTTGGTCATACCAATTTGTTCTCCTCTCTTCTGAAATGCAAACCCTTTTGAAAGGAGAGGAGGGGATGTATTTATAGCCCAAGGTGGTGGACTGTTTACATTCCAGAAATACCCCTCTACTTGGCTCGCAGATATGGACATCATGACAGACGAATCTCGAGCAATCTACTTCTTCAATGATGTTGATAATAAAGTATTCCGTCTTTTATCAAAATATGGAGTCATTTGGGCGTAAGGATCAAAAGTTATGGCCTGTGGATTAAACAAATTAAAACTTTCCATTTCAATCCAGTCTTTTTGATGTTTAGATTGTGAAAGGGTTTTTGAATTTTAATATTCCTTCAAATCCAAATGGGTTCTTCAACAATGCCGGCCTACTATATCTCCTCTTTCACAATAAAAAATTGGATCTCTAATTGATGCTTACATCATGAGATATGTCATGCAAACTATACTTATTTTAATTCTTGGCCAGAATTGTGGGATGGACTTCAAAGCTTCATTTGGGCCCCTTGTACTTAGATTTGGGGCTTGAAATTCTTATCCAAGATGACATGTAGTGTCCCCAGAATTATGGTGTAGATTTAATGTTTTTCTACTTCTGTATTGATCCTAGTAAATCATTCTTCAAGGCTGGTCAAGTTTGTTCACAGATTCTTTGGTCTTATTTGTGAGGACCATATGCCCCTTCAAATGGATGAATTGGCTCATGGTACCTTCTAATTAAATGTTGTATATTTAAAGGAGAATCATAGAAGAAGAGAACCACACAATTTGGATCAGTATAGTGATAGTTATTATTAAAACATTAAACCGACTCAATTGGACTACTTCTAAAAATGCTAAAAAATTATACTTAATATTAAAACATTAATATTTCACACAAATTATGCACATTTCATATAAAATAAGTAAAGGGAGTATATAATAATTCATGAAAATATTATTAACATCAACTTGAAAGGCACTTCCTATTGTCCCCTATCGACCGGTCAAAGTTCTGGTACTCTGCTAATGTGTATAGCAGCACTCGGGTCGAATCCTCGGCGATGATAATTTGAAATAGTCGTTTGTTTTTAGTTGATTGCATTTTGATTAGGGGGGTTTGTTGTAGAGCTTAATTGAAATTATTGATTGAATATAATTGATTTAAAAAATTGATAAATATTTCGGTGAGTTCATTATTAGGGATTTAAGCTTGTGATATCCTTGAGCTTTGCTTTATATTGCATTTAAATTAACACCCACTTCACAAGTTGACATCGATTAGAATTCCTAAGTGTTAAAGCTTTAATCCAAGCCTTAAATTAACTAGGATTTTAATCTAAATAAGTAAATGTTTATGGTAGTGTATTTGTAGTTCGAATAATCCATGTAAACAACATTCTAAACAAAATATTTCATTAATCCATGACAAATTAAGTCCAACATACACAATGTTAAATTAACGAATACTCATCGAGGAAATAATTTCAATCACTTAACATCCCTAAATTATAACTCACCCCAATGAGATATTTACTCATACATTTGGGTGTTTAATATTCTGGTTATAATAATTATGATGATAAATTAAGAATAGAAGAAAAAGAAGGGGATTAGAAAGAGTGGTACGTCGACACACACACACGAACGATGATGATAATTAAAAACGAATTTTCGATTGAATGAGGAAGAAAAAGAAGGGAAGGGGATTCAACTGAATTAAAACTATTTTAAGAACATAAATATTAAACTAAATAAGGTGGATGAGAATAAGGGATATTGAAGAAGAAACTAGTGTTAAAACAGAATTACAGAGAAAGAGACTTACAAAATTATAAAAACGAAAAACACGAAATTAAGTGAAAACAAAGAGAAGAGGAAACGTCTCTCAACTGAAAACCTGAGTATGGAAGGTACTCCCAAGCCTTTTTATAGGCTTTGGTAGTGACAATATGTTATCCTGTATTCTTAAATGCCAACCCCTCTCAAGGAGAGAAGGGGAGTGTATTTATAGCCCAAGGAGTGGACTGTTTGAATTCCCAATCTGTCCCTCCACTTTCATCGAAAATTTGGCTATACAAACAGCCGAATCTCCCAATATATCCTTCTTAAAAGTTGTATATAATAAAGTTGTCTGACTACTGTCATAATTGGGAGGCATTTGGACAAGTGGATCCAATGTTATGGCGGTTTTATTAAACAAAGGTAAACTGTCCATTTCAATCCATGCTTTTTCGGTGGCCAAAATGTGAATGGTTTTTGGAACAGGAAGATGACTTGAAGTCCGATTGGTTTCTTAAAAAAAGTCGTCCTCCTATACCTCCGTTTCCACACTAAAAATCTCAGCTCTATTTGATGCTTACATCATGAGATATGTCATGAATACTATACTGATTTTATTTCTCAGCCATAATGGTGCCCTGGACTTCAAAGCTTCATTTGGTTCCATTGTACATAGATTTGGGCCTTGAAATTTTTATCCCAGATTACATGTAGTGTCCCCCGAATTATGGGGGAGATTTAATGTCTTTGAACATCTGGATTGAGCCCAGTAAATCAATCTTCATGGCTGCTCTAGTTTGTTCACAGATTTTTTGGTCTTGATTGTGAGGACCATATGACCCTTCAAATGGAAGAATTGGATCATGGTACCTTCTAATGAAATGTTTTATATTGAAATGAGAATATTAAAAAACAAGAACCACACAATTGGGATCAGTATAGTGATAGTTATTATTAAAACATTAAATTGACTCAATTAGACTACTTCTAAAAATGCTCAAAAATTATACTTAACATTAAAACATTAATATTTCACAAAAATTAGGCACATTTCATATAAAATCAGTTAAGGGAGTATATAATAATTCATTAAAATATTAATAACATCAACTCCCCACACTTATTTTTGTGCATTTCCTCATGTGTAACAAATTTAAAAACATAACAAAATCATTTTCACTCACCAACAAATATAAAAATTTTGTTTTCTCCAATCAGGGGAGGTTTAGACTATTTTACTCATCCATTTTGAATTCCACCACAAGTTTTTACCGAAACAATTTTCCAAAACTAATTTATATTTTCATGCTCAAATTTAGAAATGGAAAATGTGGACACTCAAAACTCACACCTCTCAAGATGATAAAATTCATTTGTGGAGGTTCACCCTTTCACCAACCAAATGTGAAAATATTAGAGTTTTAAAAGAGATCTCGGCTTACAATCCCTATCCAATGTGCACAAGAATCAAGAGGTCTATTTAAGGGGTATTTCTGGGGCTATGGGGCGGTAGGAATATAATGTCCAAGAGAGAGAAGAAGAGGGTTAAAATACCAACATAGAGAAATCAATGCACATTTTTTTGAAATAAAACAAGGAAGGAAATGAAAACACATATTTACAAGGGAATGATTGTGTGAAGAAAGACACAATAGAGGAAGAAAATATGAAGGAATGAGAAGATGAAATATTTACAAACCACCAATCTTCTCCCAATGATATAAGAATATAATAAAAGTATTCTTTTTTTATCTTTTTTTTCGAAAGTTGAACATGGAAAAGATCTCACACTCATAACCCAACCATTGATTGATCTCCTCATGACAATAATTTTAATAGTTATAACAAGATCAAAGGTTGAGGAAGAGTGATTTTTGACCTACCGAAGACACAACCCATTCTTTCATCATTTTTTTTGATTTTTTTTCATCATCATGTTTTTGAACACTTGTCAATAACATTTAAAAAATTACATAAATGGAAGTTCTTTACATTCCCCAAAACCCACTGAATGACAACCTCTCCCCCAACCTGAAATGGTTGCTTTCCCTCAAGCAGATGATAAATCGTTGAAAATCAATAATAGGGTACACAAACAATGAAATCCATTCCCCCGACACTTAAATTTCAAAAAATTATGCAATGAAAATCCATGTTAATATTGGGTGGGAAAAAGGTATTGGGCTTGTAATGTGGCTATAAAAGAAAAGGTTTTCATAGGCTTGAAGGGACTTTGAAAAGGAGGATTAATTTAAGGTAAATGAGAGGATATTTGGTTATTGTGATTCTCGTGTGGTTCATAAAATGCCTCTATCATATTAATGCACACTAAGATAGGAAATTCAGCTCGAAGGTCCACAAACTCAAGACTCACAAATGGGGGTAAAAACACACATTTTGAAAAGATGGCCATAGGTGGCCATGGCATGAAAGCAAATTTTGGTCGTCACGGTTTGGGATTACCATTTTCCAAATCAAAAATAGAGCATTCAAAATTTGTTGGTTTTGACACAAGATTCTTTATCCAATTTTATGATGAAAATAAAAAATGTTTGAGATGAAAACATGTATGTTAACTTTCCAAAATGGTTGGAAAAAATTTCACAACTCGATGGTGAGTAAGCATGATTCTTTAATTTTTTGGATTTTTTTAAACTGATTTTTTTCATTGTTTTTTTAAGGTTTTTTAAAAAAACACACCCTCACAAGAAAGAGAAAAAAAGGGTTTGAAAAAAAAGTGGTAAAAAAATGAAGGAGAGTAGAAGAAGAAGAAAGAGGTAGAGAGATGAAGAGATAGAGAGAGAGTTAAAGGGAAAGAGGTGACCCCTGATTTGGATTTGGTGGGTTGCCATCTCCATCTAGTGGTGGGTCTTCTAGAGAATTTGGGGATTCGGTGGAAGTCGAGGTGGTTCCAGGACAGTGGGAAGTTACGTGAAAAATAAAATTCATTATTCATCTAACGAAAAACTATAAATAAATTGAAATTTCATAAAATTAAAAGAAAACATTAGTTTCCTCCCAAGAAGTGCTGCATTTATTTGTCTACAGCTGGACAATTGCAGTGGACTACCCATAGTCTGATGGTGGCCATCGTATTTTCTCAACTCTAGTGTGCTTCTAGAAAATCTTTTTCTTTGGGAGGCCTGATGATTCATTGGATAATTTCTTCCCATCCTTGTTGGTGTGCTTGCAATTCAATGGGGTTGGAAAGAGAATATTTCTGTCCTCACATTGGTCTCCAACCTGAGGAATTATTTTATCCACAAAGCGATGGTTTTCTATTCTTAGAAATTCAGGATGATGACTCAATTCTGATGGTTCGTTTATATAAGGATCAGATAACACAAAAACCGAGTATGAGATCCCAATTTTTTTTGATTCATTTATTTCATCACTTACCAACGTAGAGTAATGAGGATCATTGGAGTCATAAGACTGAATAAAATTTTCAATATCCTTTATTTCAATGTTGTTCGCCAAAGAATGGTCAATTTCAACATCACCAGTGATCACTTTATTAATTAGGGTACAAATATCACAAACACCACTACCATCAGGACAATATAAACACATTGGTTCAAGGTTAACTTCACATATAACAGAATTTTTAGAATCATGGATAGGAAAGGAAAAATGTGGGATAATCTGATCAAAATCAACAAATGAGCATTCTTGTTCATTTTCCTCATTACCATCCATGTTGGAGTATTGGAGGTCAGAGGTGATATGAGATTTCAAAGAGTTTTCAAGATCCTTTAGATCAATGGAGTTTGAATTTGTAATGTCAACATCAATTTCACCATTAATCACTTGGTTAATGAGGATGCAATATTCACAAACTACTATATTAGTAGAATAGGAAGAACATGATGGATTAAGATTCAACACACTCTAAGAGGGAGTTTCAGAATCATGGATAGAGAATACAGATTGATTCTCTAATGGGTATCGCATGGATTAAAAAATATTGAACCTGACCATTTGGTCACCAAATTCCATGGTTAAGATGCCAGCATGGACATCAATTTTGGTTTTAGATGTCATAAGGAATGGTCTTCCTAGAATCAGAGGAGATTTTCAAGAATTTGTCTCACCTTCCATGTCGAGGACATAGAAGTCATCTGGGAAGATAAGATCATTTACTCGAACAAGGACATCCTCAATTATTCCCTCAGGACTGGCTATGCTTTGATTGGCTAACTGAATGACAACACCCATTGGGTGTAAGGTACCTAGACCAAGGTTGGAGAATATGGATTTGGGCATGACATTAATTGAGGCTCCTAGGTCTATGAGTGCATCATCAATGTTCGAACTTCCAATTTGGCATGGAACCGTAATGGTACTTAGGTCATTGCACTTAATGGGTATGGACTGCTCGGTGGAAACATTTTCAAAGGTCCTAAGTTTCCTCTTGTGGGTACAAAACTCTTTTAGAAGCTTGAAATACTTAGGAATTTGTTTTATGGAATCTAAGAAGAGAATGTTGACTTCAACACATCTAAACATGTCAAGCATTTCAGGATCAGGTTCAAAGGACTTCCTTGTCTTAGAAACAGCTTGAGGAAAAGGAATTTGGTTTCTAAGTGGAATGGAAGGAGGTGATGGAATGGATTCAAATTCCTTTTCAATTTTCTGTTTCTTTTCATTTTCTAGGTCAACATTCAAAGGAGGGTTTAAGGATTTATCTTGAGTCATAGAAACTTGCTTTCCTGATCTAAGTCCAATTGCACTTACATTACCCTTGGGGTTGGGTAATGGTTGATCTGGGAGTTGGGAAGAATTTGACTGTTGTTGCTGGCTCAGGTGGGATGCAAGTTGACCTATTTGAGTTTCAATGTTTTTTAGGCAAGATCGGGTGAAGGAGGCAAGAACTTCCACTGCACATTCCCATGGTTGCTTGGAAGAAGAGGCTTGTCCCGGATTAGGATTGCCTTGATTTTGGTTCTTGAGAAATTGATTGAATTTTTTTGGGAATTGGGAAGGCTGACTAGGATAGTGGAATCCAGGAGGAGGAATAAGTGGATTGATCCTTTAAGGTTGAGGGACAAAAGGATAAGGTTGTTGGAAGTTACCAACACCTTGACTATATTGAAACTAGTTTGGGTTTTGAGGAGAGAATTGAGGGGGTGATATATGGGATTACCATACCTAAGGCCTTGGTTATAGGAATAAGAGAAGGTCTCAGAGTAAGGTTGGTTGACGTTTCTAACAAACTGACCTGATAGTTGAGGATTGGTGTTCCACTGAGCATATGCTGCATTGAGCTCCATTGGTCCAGATGAACCAGATTTATCCTCTTGAAGTTGTGGACATGTGTCAGTTGGATGAGATGGATAGTTGCAGATTCCACAGTTTTTGACAGGTCCAGGAAACAATGATTGTGGAGAAGATGAGGTTGGGGATTTGGTGGCCACATCTAGGTGTCGCACAAGACCTGTAAGTTCACTCATCAACTCGATCATCTTGTTCGACTCAATTGATTGATTATCTTGGGCTTGTTTGAATTGATCATGTGCTCGATTATGGAATTGTTGTGTGTTTTCAGCCATGTTACTTATGATATCTCCTACAACTGCAGTAGTTTTATCAACAAGAGCACCGCCACTTGTGGCATCTATGAGAGTTCTCTCCATAGCAAATAACCCCTCATAGAAGAATTGGATCAAGATTTGGTCAAAGATTTGATGATGTGGGCAGGTTGCAACAAGCTTTTTGAACCTCTCCCAGTACTCATGGAGTGATTCACATGGTAACTGACGAATACCACTTATTTATTTTCGGATAGAAGCAGTATGAGAAGCAGGAAAGTATTTCTCTAAGAAGTGTTTCTTCATGTAATTCCATGTAGTTATGGAACCAGGAGGTTGGTAGTAGAGCCATTACATAGCAGTGTCAGCTAGGGAAAAATGAAATTCTAGGAGTTTGATTTGTTCATCAGATACCCATTGAGGCTTCATGGTAGAGCACACCACTTGGAACTCTTTAAGGTGAAGATGTGGATCCTCACCGGATAGCCCGTGAAAATGAGGGAGAAGATGAATCAAACCCGATTTGAGTTTGAAGACAGCTTCTATGTTTGGATATTGAATACCAAGAGGTTGGTAATTCATATCAGGGGTAGCGAGTTCTTTTAGGGTTTATTCCCTAGGATTGGCCATTTCAATTTCAAATGGTTGGATGAGGACTGGTTCTTGAATTATTTGAGTGTCTCTTATATTCCTCTTAAGTTGGTGAAGTGTTCGCTCAATTTCAGGGTAAAAAAAATCTGAGGGATTGTGTGAGAGGCTACGGGGCATTCATATAGATTTTGGACGAAAGAGGAAGATGGGTTTTTCTTTTTATTTTTTTCAGTTTATGATTTTTAAGAGGTAGACGAGTTTTTCTTTGTGTTTTTTCAATTATTTTTAAAATTTTGTTTTTTTTTTGAATTTTTTTACAATAACCAGAAACTAATGACCACATAAAGCACCATCATCAGCAACAACTCCATTTGAAATGCACGGACGATTGTCACCTATCGATCGGTCAATGTTCCGGTGCTCTGCTAATGTGTATAGAAGCACTCGGGTCGAATCCTCGGCGTCGATACTTTGAAATAGTTGTTTGTTTTTAGTGGATTGTATTTTGATTTGGGTGGTTAGTTGTAGAGATTAATTGAAATGATTTATTGAATATAATTTATTTAACAAATTGACAAATATTGGGGTGATTTCATTATTAGCGAGTTAAGCCTGTGATATCCTTGAGTTTTCTTTATATTGCATTTAAATTAACACCCACTTCACAAGTTGACATCGATTAGAATTTCTATGTTTAAAAGATTTAATCCAAGCCTTAACTTAATTAGGATTTTAATCTCAATCAGTACATGTTTATGTTAGTGTATTTTTAGTTCCAATAATCCATGGAAACCACATGCTAAACAAAATATGTCATTAATCCATGACAAATTAAGTCCAACATACACAATGTTAAATTAACGAATACTCATCGAGCAAATGCACTCAATCACTTAACATCCCTAAATTATAACTCACCCCACTGAGATATTTAATCATCCATTTGGGTGTTCAATATTCTGGTTATAATAATTATGATGATAAATTAATAATAGAAGAAAAAGAAAGGGATTAGAAAAGAGTGGTACGTCGACACACACACACACGAATGATGATGATAATTAAAAACGGATTTTTTATTGAATGAGGAAGCAAAATAAGGGAAGGAGATTGAACTGAATTTAAACTATTTTATGATCATAAATATTAAACTACAGAAGGTGTATGAGAATAAGAGATATTGAAGGAGAAACTTGCGTTAAAATAGAATTACAAAGAAAGAGACTTACAAAATTATAAAAATGAAGAACACAAAATTAAGTGAAAATAAATAGAGGATGAAAGGTCATTCAAGTGAAAACATTAGTATTGCAGGTCCTCTCAAGCCTTTGGAAAAGCTTTGGTCGTACTAATATGTTATCCACTCTTCTGAAATGCCAACCCCTCTCAAGGAGAGAAGGGGAGAGTATTTATAGCCCAAGGATTGGACTGTTTGCATTCCCAGTCTGTCCTTCCATTTGCATCGCCAATTTGGCTATTCAAACAGCCAAATATCTAGATATATTTTTATTAAAAGTTGTATATAATAATGTTTTCCGACTACTATCAAAATTTGGAGGCATTTGGAAAAGTGGATCCAATATTATGTTGGTTTTATTAAACAAAGGTAAACTGTCCATTTCAATCCATGATTTTTCTATGGCCAAAATGTGAATGGATTTTGGAACAAGAAGAAGCCTTGAAATCTGATTGGTTACTTCAACAAAGTTGTGAGCCTATATATCCTATTTGACACTGAAAACTCTTAGCTATATTTGAAGTTTACATCATATGATATATCATGAATACTATACTAATTTCATTTCTCAGCAAGAATGTTGTCCTGGACTTCAATGCTTCAATTCGTTCCCTTGTACTTATATTTGGGACTTGAAATTTTTATCCCAGATGACATGTAGTGTCCAACGAATTATGGGGGAGAGTTAATGTTTTTGGCCTTCTGGAATGAGCCCAGTAAATCAATCTTCAGGGCTGGTCTAGTTTGTTCACATATTCTTTTGTCTTGTTTGTGAGGACCATATGACCCTTTAAATGGAATAATTGGCTCATGGTACCTTCTAATGAAATGTTTTATATTGAAAGGAGAATCCTAAAAAACTATAACCACACAATGTGGATCATTATATTGATAGTTATTATTAAAAAAGTAAACTAACTCAATTAGAGTACTTCTAAAAATTCTCAAAAATTATACTTAACATTAAAACATTAATTTTTCTCACAAATGATGCACATTTCATATAAAATCAGTAATTCTAGTATGTAATATGTCAAGAAAATATTAATAACATCATATTCCTCTGGGTATTCCCTGACCCTGTTGTGATTGAGCAAGGCTGGGTTAGAGGTTGTTTCTCATTTCGGGCAATTCGGCAGGGGGTGCCAAAATGCAAATGAATTTGGACCATCTTTTAAACTATTGTGTTTAGACTGCTTATTGAATTTTCTTGAGTTAAACTGATGATTTTAATTTTTAAATTATGAATGAGTTAGGTGATGGTATGGGACAACACAAGTTAGTTCAAATTGACTGTTTAGTAATTTACAGTCCAAAGTGAAGCTTTCCAGTATGTATATGTATTGTGTGATATTTCCTATGTTGAACTATAAAGTTATATTGGGTGTGGACTATATATTTTGTGGAGTGATGTTGATCATAGGTTGGGGCTTTTCCCAGGTTACTTGGTTGGTTTCTACCATGGGATTGGGCGTCATGGACGTCGGTTGAGGCAGTTGGACTATCAGGTTGGTCTTGGCCCGAGTTACATGGATGGAGAGGGCATCAGATGTGAGAGATAGGTTCGTAGGGACACTAGGTGTAAGAAATTTTGTTTCCTGGGAACGTATTGAGGTGATTACCACTCACCAGGTACTTTTGAGTAGAGTGCACATAGATAGAGTCCGTGATGAGGTGGTACGACCACTCGCTGGGTAGAGGCCCCCAATAGATGTAGTTCAGAAATATTTGTTTTGGGGTTCATGCCATAGGAAGCCACATAGAAATTGAGGATCCATCAAGAGATAGTGTTGAGTATGTCAGTTTAGGGGCCGATGCTCGCTGTGATTTGAAGGAAGATATCACTGTCCCTCTGGGTATTATTTGAAGACAATGCTATCCCTCCGGTTATTATTTGAGGACATGTATCGCTATTCATGTTGATGTTGTACCACTGGCAGTTTGAGCTTTCGAGCTGGTTTATGATTATTGGGCATACCTTTTGGATGTTGGTACTTGAGACACATTGTGTTGGATGGCACGTGCGGCCGGTTTACAGACCAGAGATTCCAGTGTTGGCTGAAGCAGGTGACACTTCCTGATGGCTGCTATGCACCAGTGAAGTTTGTGTTTACTTTTGGGAATTGTATTGTTTACGGTTTTCTTCTACAATCATTTCTATAGAAACACTTATATTAGGTACACACCCTTGGGTGGTATCCCACTTAGACTCGTCTCACCCCCTACACGGGCCCTTCAGGATGCATGTAGATTTATAAAATTCTGTGCAGGTAGTGGGTCAGCCACAAGAGCTGGACCATAGGGCTGATGGCAAGGAGACAGGTATGGACCATGAGGTCATGCCTTTCTAGAGTTACTTTGTTTAGTTTCCTTTAGGTATTAACATGCTTACATTATTATGTAGTAACTATTGGTTAGTCATTGGAACCATTCTATGTTGAAATGTATGACTTTCTATGGATGCATGTTTGTTTGATTACAACCACATTTACTTGTGATATTCATCAAGTTTTTCTGTTTTCATTCCACTGCTATTGTTCTATATTGCTACCTATAATTATTTGATTCGGATATTCTTCCGCTCTGCAGGTCTGGTTCGAGTCTTCCGAGTCATTTATTCCACTGCATAACTATTGTTATACTCAGACCAGTACCATTATTATCCTTCAAGAGGGTATAGCCTCCCCACAATACCTAAAAGACCCTCGCTGCCAGTCGGTAGTCTTTGGCATTTGGGGAGGTGCGCCGACACCCGACACGTTTGGCACTGTTCGGGTGGCTAGCCGGGTCCAGGTCGTTTAAAAGTGGTATCAGAGCAGTTCTTGACAGAGATTTAGCAGCAGCGCCTTGCTGACTACTAGTAGTTGAAACCTATATTTATTTCTGCTAGTTTTACTATTTGGAATATAGTAGACTAGAGATAGCTTGTTACTGGAAATTGGGTTTCTAACTTGTGCTTGGGTGCCTGCAGCCCCAGGTATGATGGATGAACCATGTTTCCATGGGTGGGAATTTATGTTTACATTTTCTCAGAATACAGTTTATATGATTTCAACCATGATGGCTCAAATGTAGTGTGATGTTATTAATTTTGATATGTGACCCCTGACCTGGTGCGGTAAGGGAGAATTGGACCTTGGCCCGGTTTGACGAGGCTTGTTTTCTGGGATTTTGATAGGCACATTTTAAGGAATTTCAATTTCATAATTGTTTGTATGGTTTGTGAAGTGATAATACCTTGTGAATAAAATCATTTTCCATGTTATGTATGGTTTGAAATGTTCATAGGTAAAACTCCTAATATAATAAGTTGTTTGTTGCAATATGTATGCCAGGCTTTGTGTATTTTTAGAATTACTTGTTGCAGGATATTTGAGCATGGATCTTATGAGAGAAGGAAGGTACTATGACTAAGGTAGTGTAACTGTTAGGATTAAGAGACTCGGTCATCGGGTTTGAGGCAATTTTGGTTCTCAGGATTGGCATGGCATGAGGTACCATTGATAATTGGATCTGTTGAGGGAAGGTAAGGAGACCGTGAGGTCAGGATGCCAAGGGAATAGGTTGCGATAGGGGAAAGTAAGGGTAGTTGTTATAAACTACCTCTTTACTATATTCCTTATCTATAGAGAATATATTGTTATATATATATGGGTTGTCTAACCATTTTTGGTATTCAGTGGGTTACCCTTTCATGACTCGATGGAGCATCAGATATGTGAAGATATAGTGTAGCAGAACCAGGTTCAGAATCTGGTGCAGGCAGAGCATTAGCCACAGGTATAGGCTTAGGGACAGGATTAGGATGAGGATCCAGTACAGGTAGGTCATCATCTGGGTATGGCGGAATTCAGACCATGGCTTGACGAGCAGCTCTAATCTAGCCTGGTACGTGTCTTATAGGGGATGGATAGAGGCACACAAGGTATAGAGCCTTCTATGGCATATCTGACGCGGGATCTCTAGTCGTAACACCCACCACTTTTTCAGTGTGACGTTGGTCCACAAGCCGTTTAAATTAGGATAGAAAGCATGGAGATGATCTTCAAGAAGCTCGAGACGCCTCCAGGGCGGAGGGTCAAGCTGGGGACGTACATGCTGAGATGACCGATGAAGCATTAGTGGGATGTACAAGTACAGAGGCACTGAGGGAAGAGAGTGATCAGGAGTTCTTGAGTCTTTAGCGAGGAGATATTTCTATCATGGACTACGCAACTACCTTCACAGTGTTTTCTCCTTTTGCACCTGGTATGGTATGTGATGATGCAGTTAGAGTGAGTCTCTTTGATGATGGTTTATGACACGCCATTAGAGTCTAGGTGAACAACATCTAGTTGGGTTCCTTCTCTGAGTCGATGAACCAGGATTGTATAGAAGAGGGAAACCAGTGGTATAGACCACATATTGGCAGGGCGACAGCTTCATGTGATGGATCAGACAGTAGGAAGAAAGGAAGAGATGAGTTCTAGTAGGGAGGGTTGGCCAAAGACTCAGCTAGGCCACCTCATGGTAGTTCAGCAGTGGTTTTATTTCAGTGTGGGCAGGCAGTACATGTTTTGGGTTAATGCGATAGTCCTCCGATGGAGTTTTGGGCATGTGGAAAGGTCGTGCATCTGGAAAGGTTATGCAAACAGCCTTCTCAGATAGCCGACAGGAAGGGACCATGACATACTGTGGCGTCAGGTGATGGTTCAGGTTTAGTACCAGGATAGGGTAGTCGAGGATTAACTGTGTTGGGAGGGCGTGATAGAGATGCGTGGACCCATATGAGGGGTTAGTGGCCGGTGACTAGAGAAGCACCATTGGGAGGTTAGTCATCAGGTAGTCGTACTTCAGGCTAGGTGCACCCTGTGGAGCTGCCAGGGACTGAGAAGGCTGGTGAGGTGATGATGGTTGCAGGTACACTACGGTTGTGGCCATGATTTTTTTCCTTTATTTCTTTTGGCATGACCCTTTGATGCATGTCTGGTTGAGTGCATGAGTTGCACAGGATACTTGGGGACTGACTGGATTCTAGTTAGTGGGATTGGCATCATATCAGATGCATTATATATTTTATTTATATATTTGAGAGGCGTAGCATCAGGAGCATCATGGATGCAGGTTACGTGAGGTGCCATGGGCATCAGGGCATCATGGATGCAGGTTATTTGAGGCACAAGGCACCAGGTTTTGATTTGAGAATCAATGATATGTATGACCTCTTGGTTGCGGACACTGATGTGGTGATGGTTACATTGGGTGTCAAAAACGACATGGGAGTGCCGAGGAGGTGCAGGGGTGACGATGCGTCACGGGAGGACCATGGGTATGAAGAATAGGTCATTGCGCCTTGTTTGTTTACTAGTTTTATTTATGCTTTATTGGTTGAGACCGTGTAGGCAATTCCTAATGTGGGGATCCCCTTGAGGAATATAGCCTGAGAAATGGGACCGGGGTAGTCTATGTTGTTTAACTTGGATAAGTGTGTTCGGTGTTGTCTCTGGGATTCATTCTGTTTCATGTGGATTAACTACATTAAGGTGGGGAGTTTGTAAAAACATGGGTTTCTGAAACGGGATAAATTTCTAACCCTGTTTGAATTTTCTGTTTTCTTCTATAAAATTTTGGCTGTTTTTGTGATTTATGGAAAATCTGGGAAGTTTATGGAAATTTCTATACTACACATCATGTACTCCCATGTACACACTGTGTATTATCTAGGAAGGTGTCAACCCGTCTGAGACCATGTACATGTCGTGTGGTGCCCATGTGTAAATTTCCATCTACACGGCATGTAGTTTTCCATGACATGAAATGTAATTTTCGTTCTATGCAATGACCGAATCCCTGGCCGTGTGTGGGTCGTGTACAAGGACCAATCCATGCATTGGACTCCTCTAAAGGCAGAGTATGTAAAAGCAATCCATATGGCATGTATTCTTGAAATACACTCCATGTACTTTTTTTTATTTGTGCGAACGGGACTCTGTCGAGTCTTATTTCCAGAAACAACTTCTTCTTCTCTGTTGGACGAACCCTTTGTGTGAAAGACCTCCGTGAAAACAAATCCTCCTATAATTGTCATACATTGTATGTTATTCGATCTGTCGGTGGCTGAGGGACCTCATAGGAAAGGCTAACCCCACACACCCTATTTTGTTCCAGATCCCTTAAACTTTTCTTCGATGTATCTATCCGAGCAGAATTGCTGGGATTTGGCGGAAACATAGATTTACCACGATTTAGACCGTTTCAGAGGCTGATATCGGATGAGTATCATCTTATGAGTACAAGGTGGTTGGTACATACCTTCTTCTGTGTTTTCGTAGACTTTTGGGGGTTATGACCTTTGGGTGCGACGTCGGGTATTGAGAGAAACCCTATTTAATTGCTTTAAATTATTCACCTACAATGTGGGATGCCTCTGGGTATTCCCTAACCCTAATGTTATTGAGTGAGGCCGTGTTAGAGGCTGTTGAGAATTTGGGGAAATTCTTCCGGGGTGCCGAAATGCGTATGAATTTGGACCATCATTTAAACTATCGTGTTCAGACTTCTAATTGAATTTTCTTAAGTTAGACTGTTGAGTTTAATTGTTAAATTTTTAATGAGTTAGGTGCTGGTATGGGACATCACAAGTTAGTGCATCTTGAATATTTAGTAATTGTATGTTCAAAGTGATGCTTTCCAGTATGTATATGAAATGTGTATTATTGGATGTGTTAAACTATTTAGTTATGTTGGGCGTGGCCCAGATATTTTGTGGAGTGATTTTGATCAGAGGTTGGGGCTTTTCCTGGGTTACAAGGGTGATTTCTACCATGCGTTTGGGCATCATGAATGTCGGTTGAGGAAGTTGGATAGTTAGTTTGGGCTTGGCCCTGGTAACATGGATGGCGAGGCCATCAGACGTGACTGATAGGTTTGCAGGGACACGAGCTGTCATAAATGTTGTGGCTTGGTAACTTATTGAGGTGATTAATGCTCACCGGGTACTTTTGAGTAGTGTGCACATAGATAGACTCTGTGATGAGGTGGTATGGCCACTCGCTAGGTAGAGGCCCCTGATATATGCAGTTATGTGATATTAGTTTGGGGATGCATGCCATAGGAAGCCACATGGAAGGTGTGGAGACTTTGGGAGATAGTGTTGAGGCTGTCAGGTTGGGGGCCGAGGCTCACCGTGATTTGTGGGAAGATATTGTTGTCCCTCTGGTTATTATTTGAGAACAGACATTGTTGTTCCTACGATTATTATTTTAGGACAATTATTGTTGTTTCTCCAGATGTTGTTCCATGGGCAAGTTGATCTTTCGAGTTAGGTTACGATTATTTGGTGTACCATCAGGATGTCGGTGCTTGAGACACATGGTGTCGGATGGCTCGTGGTGCTGGTTTACAGACCAGAGAATCTGGTGTTGGCTGAAGCAGGTGACACTTCCTGGTGGCTACTAAGCACCAGTGAAGTGTGTGTTTACTTTTTGGAATCATACAATTTACTATTTTCTTCTATAATAATGTCAATAGAAACACTTATATTAGGTACGCACCCTTGGGTGGTATCCTATTGAGACTCTTCTCACACCCTACATGGGCCCTTCGGGATGCGTGTAGACTTTATGAAACTGCATGTTGGTAGAGGTTCAGCCTTCGGAGCTAAACCATAGGGATGTTGGCATAGATACTGGCATGGACCTTAAGGTTGTTCCTTGCTGGAGTTACTTTGTTTAGATTCCTTTTTGTATCAGCATTCTTACCTTATTATGTAGTAACTGTTGGTTATCCAATGGTTCTATTCTATGTTGATATGTATGAATTGATATGGATTAGTGTTTGTTTGTTTAAAGCCATAGTTTCTTGTGATATTCAGCATTTTGTTATGTTTACATTCCACTACCATTGTTCTATATTACTTCCACTGTTTATTTGATTTGGATATGCTTTCACTCTGCAGGTCTGGTTCGAGTATGCTGAGTCTTTTATTCCGGTACATAACTATTACTATACTCAAACCAGTACCATTATCATCCTCTGAGAGGGTATAGCCTCCCCACTATACCTAAAAGATCCTCGCTGCTAGTCTGTAGCCTTTGGAATTCGGGGATGTGCGCCTAAGGTAGGGACACCAGACCCGATTGGCACTGTTCTAGTGGATGGCCGGGTCCAGGTTGTTACAAAAACATTTCAAAGATTGGTCTTTATTTTTGAAATCAGCAAATACATATTATGTATGATTATATATAATAGATATCATTTTGTTCAAGGGTTGAAAGTTATTTATTTTTTAAATTCTATATAGATTGACTAATTTAATTTTGTTTCAATGGATATGATGAATTGATTATTAAATGTTTTTCTATATAATTTATTTGTTGTATTAATTGGTGATATTTTTGTATTATCTAAAATCCATTTAAGAGAGAAATAATAATTTATTAATTATTCTTAATACTCTCAATGAAATTTAGTTATATGATAAATTATGTAAGAGTGAATTTTACCACTAGAAGTTTTCATTTCATGGACATATCATATCTAGTGATGAAATATTTACTGAGATTAAAAAAATTGATCATGAAATGTCCCATAGAAACAAATATAATTGAGATATATATTATAATTTGTTTTTAAGGTAACATTTTACTATTTTCTCAAGAATTCACTTGATTAGAAAACCCATTAAAAATTTTACATAAAAAATGGTGAAATTAAATTGTAAAATAAAATGTGTGAATATTTTACATTAATATATAAAGAGATTGTTCAATGAATTGGGGTTAACTATACCCTCATGAATGGATAGATTTTTATATGTAGTTATTTATTAATGAATGGAATGACATGTGTAAAATTGTAAAATGATAGTGTGGTATTAAAGAATAAATGTATTTAATGATATTTTAATAAAACTATTCAACTCATGATCTTTTGTTGTACATTTTTATCCTTTACAAAAACATATGAATGCATTATATAAATGGAGAATAACTTGATATACCTATGCCTATTTATATATGTGGGTGTGTGTTTTTGTGTCTGTGTGAATCATTAAGGACTAATATATGTATTCTCTCCCAAATAGTTCAACATGACACAAAGGATATTTCTAGAAATACTTAACAAATATGTTAGCTCAGAACACATCAACCATTTGAAGTAAAATAAGATATTTGATTCATTAAGTAGGAAAGGCCATGAAATAATTAAAATAATGGGGATATACAGGGAACTTTTATAAATTTATATAATAAATTTTTATATTGTAATCATTAATCTAAAGGTAAAATTAATCCTTTTATAAATAAATTTCATTACCATCATATAGTAGAAGATAATGAATATCAATTGAGATTATATGGGTTTAAAAGATAAAATTTCTTTTTTAATGTTAGAATATTTTTAGACACTATCTATAATTATGGGGTTAATCTTTTGAATGAAACAATGTGTTGTGTCCATATTTGAGAAGAAAATTGAATTTCTAAATGAAGTATATAGAACCAATATATATATACAACCTGTACCAAAAATATGTATAATGATTTAATAGGAATTTTTTTATGCGCTTTATGGACCATGGGTCTACATCATTAGTGAACAAGAAGGTAATGGATAAAAAAAATATCAAAAAAGGGTCAACAATCCTCTTTCTAGACTAATGTTGTAGTGGTAATATATTACAATGGACATTATTACAGGACATCCAAAGACAAATGGTATGAATAATTTTATATATGTCAATGAGGATCACCATACTATGTCCTAATATTTTCTATAAATGAGAGAGGATCATACCCTTGTGTTCCTTGAATGAATCTACGTTAGAAAAATTTTGATATTACACGGTACACCACTATCAATTTTATCTGATCCTAACCCTTAGTTCACATCAATATATTAGAGGAGTATTCTTATTGATCTCAAAACTAAGATAAATTTAAACACAAAAAGTTATCCTCAATCTGATTGGAATTTAAGAAAATAATATTAACACATTATATGGAATTTTGATATCATTCTCACTATATTTCAAATCAACATGGGTTCTATTTTTAACATTAGTAGAATTTTCATTCCAAAATACCCTTCATTCAAGAATTGATATGTCCACATAGGAATAAATTTATATAAATAGATATTATACTCTGACTTTTTTGGATTAAGATAGATAATATATCCTCGTAGGGCTATAATTAGTTGTGGAGACAATTAAAAAGGTTCTAAAAATTCAAGATATAAATAGGACAACACAAATAATACACAATATAATGATGATAATTCAAGAAATAATTTTAAATGTCAATTGGTGAATCAGGTATTCTTAAATTTATCTTTATGTAAAGGAATTATGTGGTTTTATAACAATGTTATATCCTAGGTACATTAGGCCATTTAAAATTTTAAAGATTAATGGATTAATGGATTATCAATTGACTATTCCTCCTAAGATTCCTTGACTGAAAGACATATTGAATGAATAATTTTTATGGAACTACATGCCAACCCAATTAACATACCTACCAATAATGAAGTAGAGTTTCAATGTTTTATCTTATAATTAACAGCCTTTCTAGATTCTTGACACATAAAAGAATGTACTGATGAATTAGGAAACCATACATTTGAAAGCACTATAGATGAATCACTAGATTGATGAAGAAACATCAGAACATAAATAAGTAATGATAAATAACTACTTAAATTAATTTTAGATTTAACATATTTCTAATAGTTCAATGAATAAATTATTTAGGGGTATAATATAAGACCCAAGATTCTACTATATTTAGTATCTTTAATATTCTTTAAAAATTATATTCTATTACAAAATAATTATAGTATAGTAGAATGATATTTTAAGCATAAATAAATGGTATATTTATATTTATAAAATTAATAATTCATATTTGATAAAATGAATATCAATTTTGGATTCTGAATATTAAAATTATCATAGAGTGTATTCATGGGATTTTTCTTAAAAAATAATTTTTTATTAAAAATATTGTTTTATTAAATATATTAATTGTTTTATTAATTATAATAACTAAATCTATAAATATTTAAAATATTTTTGTATTTATAATTTATAAAATATTCAATTTTTTTCAATTTTTTTTGATTAGGAAAATATTTTACCTAAGCTAAATGTTTGTCACTATGATAAACATTGAAAAATGTTAATGATTAAAATTATGGTCTATGCCCTAAAAAACTCATCCTTAGTGAGTATATATGTGATTTAATAATATATAATGATAAAAGTCTCTAGGTATATCAATTATTTTATCAACATGACACGAATATGCATATTTCTATATTATTTAAATTATATTTACAAAAGTTTCATCACTCTAACCTATAAAAGGACCTCTTCACCATACCACCTCCACACAAATTTAAATTCCTAAAATAACCATGAACTACCAAAACATATCCATGAAACTCATACCAATTTAATAAAGGTTATCACTTCATCAAAATACCATCCCTTTTTGGAATAATACACTTAGGAATGTAGTAATCCCATGAATAAGAGTGAGAATTCCAATTACTATATTCAATTATATTTTATACTTCTACCTTCTCAAAGTCCTAAAAAATAATAATAATATAATGAAATTATAATGATTATTACAATAAAATAATATTATTATAATTGGATACCCATTATCTAGAAGTCTCTCTCCATTTTATAATAAAGGAAAAGTCACCCATGTCGTGTACCGACTACCACCTCCACATATGATGTACTTTATTTTTTTTTCCACACATTACATGGATGGATTTATTAATAAATTTAGTGAATAAATTAAATATTTCTCATATAATTGGGATTTTTTATTGATATATGTTGAATCATAAAAAAATATTAAATTTAATTAATCATAGTAGTTTTAATCACCAACAAACAAACCATTCATGAAAACCGTATTAATTTGAATCTATTTTGATAATATATGTTATTGTACAATTTTTGTATAACTATAATGATATATTATTTATAATTATAAAATTATGTAGATTATGATACCATTTTACATCTCTATTGATCATGGTGGACACACCAGGGATGTTTCAAAGAAATTGACTGAATCCCCAAAATTCCCAATCGGAGAAAAAACTAAATGATAAAAGAATGAAATAAGATAATAAATGGACCATAAAAAGAAATATATATGCAGAAGAATCTAAATTAATTATATCATAAAATTAATCTCTTTATTAAATATTATAACCCAATATATCAAGAGACTCGGATCTTGTGGTGATGGAATTCATAACTCAATTACACATCGTTGAGTTATGATCGATTTTAATATTCTCTTCTAGTACCCTTTTTTATGTCATTATTTCCATTCATACATTTTAATTGTAATATTCATATTTTCATTTGTTCTAAGGTAAAATATCTACTAATTATTTTGTGAATTTTTTAATTTAAAATTAAATAAAAAATAAGGATGTTCAGTTAGCCTCATAACTATTTAATTACTATGTATATTTTAATATCACATAAAACTATTTTTCATATATTTTAAATCTGATAAATAAATTTATTAATCATCCAATATATATATATATATTCAGATATATCACTTATTATCTATAATTTTACTACCTCCACAATCCATTTAAATGATCAAATAATTGAAAAAACACCAAAAAAAAATTCTAAAAACTGAATAACATCCTATTTTTTAATATAAAAACTATTGATTTCCCTAAGATGAAATATTGATAAAAACAGGTTGAATAATGAACTAGAATTAATTCCTCTATTGGTGATAACCATAAATGGTTGGATGGGTGCTAACTTGATCCTCAATCAGTGAACAAATAGTTATCCCAATTTAGCTTAATGTTTGATAATAATGGGGAATATTCTTTGGACATTTCATTTGATTTTATAAAAACCATAATGATGTATTTGAAAATATTTATCATCATTTTACAATCTCAATCACTATTCATACATATCTTGAGAATTTTCTCCTTCATGTAATTTCACATTTATCTCATGGGATTATGTTATATAATTTATGTTTTAGAAATTACAATATATACATTATTCTATAAAGTATTAATACCTTATAAATGGAAGGAATTTTACTAATTGGCATATTACAATTATTTATTTGGGAATTTTTTTCAATCATTATACATATTATTTCAAAAAATATTTATTACTATATCATGAGTATCAGGTATTATTTATTCATTCTCTTGATTTGATTAATGAATTGATTTAGTGGTGGGTGGTTCTCTAAAATATATAGTAAATTGATGCATCAATAGGTCTCATGAGACAAAATAACATGGATATTAGGTGAATGTATTACATTTTCTACATGATTCATTTTCATATGGAATTTATAGTAAGATTAATACCTTTGACATTAACAATTCGATCACTATGAAATTATCATTTATTATCTATGCATTCTTTGGATTCACTTCTTTATATTTTTGTTTATTAAGTACTAACCTTTATCAATTCTAAAAAAATGATGATAATGAGGATAATTTTTATAGCATTTAAGATCATTACCTTTATGAATAAAAAATGAATGGATAATATGGTACAATTTTTCAGTGTTTTTTATCATTGATAAAGGCACCCCTTTATCAATTCTTTTCTCAACACTGACAAAAAACCCCCCTCTAATATCTCTAAAGTGCTGATAAAGGGTTTCATGAATAATTAAATTTATATTCACATATTTATATTTTTTTATTTATATAACAATAAGTATATATATGTAAATATATTATATAAATATAAATGATATAACAATATAGTAAAATAATTATCAATATTATTTTTAAAATTTTACATGGAAATAAATATATAATTAATATTAATCAGCAACATTTTTTAATAACAAATTTACACACATTGATTAAAAAATGTATATTTTAATATAATATATTAATACATAATTTAGATAATTATATAAATATATACATGAAAATATATATATATTCAAATATAGTTCATATTTCAATTTATATTTTGATTTTTATATTAAATAATTTAAAATATACAGAAATATTCGTATGTATTTACGCATATGAATATAAAAATATGACTATTTGTGTACAAATATATATATATATATGTATATATATATATTTTTGTGCGTGTCTGTGTGTTTATATAGATGCATGTTTGTGTATGTGTATGTTTATGTGTATATGTATATGTATGAATCTCTTTCTGTGTGTGTTCATATGTACACTTTCGTGTATGTGTCTGTGTATGTTTATGTAGTATGTTTATATCGTACATGTATGTCTTCATATGTATTTATATGTATGTATATGTAATTATGTGTGTGTAAGTGTTTAAATGTGTGTACGTGTAAGTATGCATATGTACATGTATGTGGATGTATATTTGTATATATGTTTATGTGTATGTCTATGACTATGTATCTTTGTATGCATATGTATGATTTTTGTATGTCTTTATATTCATTTAATACTATTTATTCATTTTAAATAATTAACCATTTCTAATATTTTATGTAATTTATTCATTTTAATATTTATTCATTTAATATTATTATAATATATCCAATTTTGATAGTTATTCATATGTCATTAAATATTTATTCTTTTAATTAAATGCTAATATTTTTAAATATTTTTACAATTTCTGAAGGTTAACAAATAATTATAATTTTTATATAAAATCATTAAAATAAATACATTATTTTTTTGAAATAACAATATTTATTCATTTTTTTGGTGATTTTAATTTATTTAATTAATGTAATAAATTTACGTTTATAAAATATATTTGAAATTTGTTCAATTTTATTTATTCATTTTTAATATTATTTCATTTTATATTATTATTTCATTTTTATATATACTAATTTCTTATATTTTGTAAATTTATAAATTCTTTTTAGTTAAGTTGTATATGTTTACCATTTTTTTAATATGTTTATTATCTATTTGATTAATATTTCACTATTTTTGAATATATATTTTTCTATATTTTTATTATATTTGAAATTTATTTCATAAATTAATTTAAATACATTTCAATTTTAATATTATTTAATTAAAATAGTTAATATTAAATGTTTCCAATTATTTAATTACATATATAATTAATATTATATATTTATTCATTTGTTATGTGTTTGTAATTCATTTTGTTAATGTTACGAATTCACAAATTAAATAGGTTCTTAATTTTTAAATTTTATTTGTTAATTTTTGATACTATTAAATTTAATATTTTCAATTTCATTTTAATATTCATTAATTGTAATATTTTTCTGTATTTATACATTTTTAAATATTGTTTTATAAATATTTCATAACAATGATTTGATATTTTCAGTATGTTTTGTGATTATATTATTAATATTTAATTATTTTTATTTATCATGTTTTTTTATTTTTGAAATGTATGAAATGTATAAAAATAATTTATTTAAAATAAAATTTTAATATTTTTATTATTTAAATATATAATATACATTATTTATAAAAATATTTTATTTATTATTTATATAATTTATGTTTTCATTTTTCTAGATTCCATTAGGGGTTTATAATTCTCTTAATTACTATTAAGAATTCACTTTAATAAAAAAAGTAAAAAATTATTATTTTATTTTTTTCACTTTTCAAATAATATCATTTCATATTATTTATTAATTTTAAATATTTATTATTTTTGATTTCATCAATTTTATAAAAATTGTAGCATTTATATGAATATACTTATTTACTATGTTTTAATAATTTCATTAACTTAATTATTTATATGATTAATATTTTTTTTTATTCAAGTTCAATAATTTTTTATATTTTATTTCTGTTTGACATGTTTATAATTAATTAATTTAAATGTGTTTTATAATAATTTTGTATTTTAATTATTTAATATAATATATTTTCGATTATTTCTATAGAATTCATATTACTTATTTATTCATTTTTAATCATTATTTTTGGGTTTATAAATGATGTAATTAATGTTATGCATTTAATTTTTCAAATAATTTTTAATTTATTCAAATAAATTTATTATATTTTCATATTTATTCATATAATATTATTTATTAATTTTAATATTTTTGAAATTTATTCAATTTTTATATTTTTTTAATAATTTTTAATATGATCAATGAGATTTCAAATTATATTATTACTATTTATTAAAAAAAATATGTATAATGTTATTTTAATATAAATTATGTGTATAATTCATTTTTAATAATATTTAGATTTATATAATGAATTATATTTACTTGTTTTCATTTATTCAATTTTTTAAAATTTTTAATTGCATGATTAATCACTGATAGAAGTGCATTTTTTCACGACTAAAATTTAACTAGTGATGAAAGTGGATTTTATCAATGGTAAAAATATATTCCCTTATAAATATAACATATTTCAGAACTTTATATATAAGGCACCAGCCTTAAACATTACTTAATCTTGAGATATTTCAAGAATACACCTTGAGGATCTTTTCAGGTTTAGAGTTTTAGAGAATTTTGATCATACAACATGCATTACATACTACATTTAAACAAAGTGGTTACATAAAATATAGTACTCATTTTTTCCATCAGCGGAAACATATATAAAATAAAACATGGATTCTTTCTTGACACTTCATTGACATTATCATCACATCATGCACCTTTCCCTTGACATGTGAAAAACATTTAAAAAACATGGGATGAGCATAAAAAGAACAGTAAGGGATATAAAAATATGAAATGAAAACATTAGTCCATGTATGAAATCATACTATACTCATAAAATATAAGATCATTAACATACCTCGTCAAATCATGAATAAATCATAGAAATCATAAGACATAAAGGTAACTTGAGGCATTCATAACATTCTTACGTAGGGAGTAACCCTCTTGGTTATGTTTGGAATGCCAATCACAGTATGTTCCCTAAATCTCTTTGGAGAAACCTTAATGTTTTACTCCTTCATGTTATCCAATTCATTGAAGAGCTATATCAGGCTCACCCGCCCTTGGTTTATCACGGAACCACCCGTCTTCATAACAATGCCCAAAAACCATAACATAATCGTATCACATAAAACATGAATAAAGGAAACATAAAATTTACACTTTTCAATCACAAGATATCAATACAACACATTGATATAAAAACATTATGAAAACATTTTTCAAGACCAAAATAAAAGAAAAGTAAAACATGGTATTTTTTTTATTTTTTTAAAAAAGGTATGGCATGTGGAGGAAGTCGAAACTCAAATAATGGCCACGGCGGCGGAGAAGTCATTGACGCCGCATACGTACGACAAAAAAATATTCCCTTTTATCATTTATTAAACATAAAAATTATTCCTTTTGAATAAACGTAAAAGTCAATGGGGTTTATACACCGTATAAAAGAAGTTTGTGTATAAAACAAAATATGCCTCAATCAAAGGAGATTGAAACGAAGTCCAATACCTCATGTCTGACTTGACTCGATCGTTCTTTAATCTCCTGAATAATAAACATGAGTTAATTTCTACTTGCTTAAAACCCTTTTTAATGTTCATTATTACTTTTATATCACTTATTACCATGTCATGAACACTATGTAATCATTTAAGTTAATAACGGTAGTTTTGTCGATATTCGGTACTTGAGTCAAAAATAAACTTCTTATATTTACAAGTTGTTCATGTAGTCCAATATCCATTATCTCAAAATTATATTCATGATTTAGATATCATATATATCATATATATCTAGTATATACATGCATTTTTAATATTACATAGCGTTTAGAGGTAAGAAATGAAATCCACCGTTCATGGAGACAGTAAGTCGTACGTACGCATGAACACTATTTTCATTTCTATTTCATATTTTATGGAGTGAAATCATAATGATATAAAGGTATATTATAATTCCTGTATAATATCATATATAATATCATTAATTCTATCTTTTATACGCCCCACATATGGTATTAACGAATTAAATCACCTTCAGGGGGAGGTAGTCCGCACTTCCTAAAATGAAGATATCACATTTACCCATAATGGAAACCGTAAAGGTATGCCATAAATGAAAAATACAAAAGTTTAAGTAAAACATATACATATTATAAATCATATATAAATATAGTGTCATCTTAATGGCCACCTTTGAAGGTGTTAAAAGAATATTGACCAATCATCTTTTCGTGAGGCAGAAATTCACCATCCACGGAAACAGTATGTTATTTAACCATTAGATGTAGGTGTGTGTAAGTGTAGCTCTAATCCTTCTTATAACAACATCCTAGTATATGGAAGATACTGTTGTTGTTAAAAAAGAGGAGAGGAGGGGCGCTCATGAAAACTTATAATAGGATACATTATTATAAAATGTTTTTCGGATTTAAAAGGTCCCAAAATTATACCATTCGAGGATAAGGTGATAAGGGTTCGAAATACACCCATCCAATAGGTTTTTGGCAAGTGTAGGTCTAATATTTTACATTTTATTTTCATTTTATTTAAATCGTTAAATAATGAGGTAATCGCTGCATCATCATGGTGTCATAAATAATTTAATTTATTTAATGTCTACAAAATATAAAAAATTACTATGATTTAGTAAATCTTTTTATCTTTATAATGAGATTTTATAGTCAAAAATATGACTTGTATAACCCCATTTAAAAAATGGTTTAGTAAAACAACTCATGTTTTTGTCATTTTTACTTTTACTTTAAATAAAAGGCATTAATGTCTTTATCATACCCAAGTGGCTCCATTGGGTGCCAAAAATCAACCCATGAGTTTTCTTGGTCGGCCATGACACATCCAATAAGGGTAGGACATGTTTATAGGTATTTTCATTTTATTATACTATCATTTTTTCCTTTAATTGCATTAATTAACTCTAATCGCGATTAAAAACATAGAAGTTATTATTCACCATAAAAATATTTTAATCCCATTGATCCACATTTTACTTCTTAATGACAACCATGTATGTCGAATTTTTGAAATTCAAAACACAGAGGTGGTAAAATTTCATTTAAACGAAAAATATGTTTTTTAAGTACAACTTAGTGGTATCACTATTCATCAAAAATTGAAGTTTTTTAGAAAAATACCAAAACATCACCCTAAGCTATATTTTCTATTCCGAATTCAAAAATTATGTCTATTTTACAAAATTCCAAACATATAAGTTACATTAATTAATTTAATAATTAATTCCCGCTGTCAGAGAAAATAGTGTGTTTTTATGAAACAATTAGTATAAAAAGATTGACACTAGTTTAAGTCCAATGTCAAAGTGAAATTAATTCCAACAACCAATATTGGATTAAATGGTAAAAATATATTCTAATTTAACATTAAAACCAATTCAAAAGATAATCTAATCATAAAAATAAAATAGATTTAAAAGTAGTTTTGATGTAAAAGGCATTATTTTTCACTATTCATTAAAAAATGAACATTGTCAGAAAAATACCAAAAAATTATCCAATGTAAATTTTATATGTACCAATCATAAAGAATAAGTTTATTTTGACAAATAGAGCTTATAAAATGGTCAAAATTTTGATTTAAAAATGGTTTTCCATCAAAAGGCAGTAAAACAATCTTTCAAAAATATTAGTGTATTCCATGATTAATATTGGATTTATTCTCATTTTAAGCTTCTAAAACACTATCTAATTTATTAGTAGACATAGATAGAAATATCTATTATTAATTACTTACTTGGGATGTTACATCCTTCCCCCCTTTTGAAAATTTTGTCCCCGCAATTTATTTACTAATCGAATAAGTGGGGGTATTTAGCCCTCATTGCATTTTCAGATTCCCATGTTGCCTCTTCAATCATGTGGTTTTTCCAAAAAAACCATTACCTGATGAATCACCTTATTCTGTAACACTTTCTCCCTGTGGTTAAGAATCTGGACTGGTTGTTTCTTATAAGATAGGTTCTCTTCCAGCTAAACTACCTCTGGACTCAAAACATGAGATGGATCTGGCATGTACTTCCTTATCATTGAAATATGAAAAAAATTGTGTACCTGAGATACAATCAGAGGAATATTTACTCGGTAAGCAACTGATCCAACTCTCTACAGAATTTCATATGGTCCAATGAACCTTGGAATCATCTTTCCTTTCTTAACAAATCGCATCACACTTTTCCATGGTGAGACTTTGAGAAAAACATGATCACCTACCTCAAAAGACAGATCCTTCCTCCTGTTGTCCACATAACTCTTCTGCCTTCTTTGAGCTGTTCTCATGTGTTTCTGTATTAGCTGAACTTTTTCTGCCAACTCATCTATCAATTCTGGTCCCATCAGCTTCATTTCACCCACTTCATCCCAGAAAGCTGGAGTTCAACACTGCTTCCTATATAACGCCTCAAACGGTTCCATCTGTATATTGTAATGAAAACTGTTATTATAAGAAAACACAACCAAATAAAGACGGTGGTCCCATCTTCTGTAATAATCCATCCAATAAGCATGTAGCGAATCATCCAAAGTCTGAATTGTTCGTTCTGACTGTCCATCTGACTGAGGATGAAAAGTTGTACTAAAATTTAATTCAGTACCCAACGACTTATGAAGGCCTTCCCAAAAGTTAGAAGTGAACCTCAGATCATGGTCAAATAAAATTGAGTGAGGAACTCCATGTAACATGACTATCTCTTTGAGATACAATTAGGAATGTTTATCTAGGGAAAAATTATCTCGTATAGTAAGAAAATGAGCAGATTTAGTCAAGCGATCAACAATAACCTAGATTGCATTATTACCTCGAGATGTCTTCGGTAATCCCACAACAAAGTCCATGGATATATTTTCCCATTTCCACTTTGGCACTGGTAAAGGATGAAGCATCCCTTTCGGTAACTGCCACTCTACATTTACCTGTTGACATGTCAAACTCATCACAGTAAAATCAGAAATATCTCTTTTCATTCCATCCCACCAGTAATACTCCCGCAGATCTCTGTACATATTAGTACTGTCATGATGAACTGAAAACGGAGAACTAAGATCTTCACATAACAACTCTCCCTTCAACTGTGAATCACAATGCACACACAATCTCTTCCCAAATCTCAAAACACAATCATTATCAGTGTTGAATTCAGGAAACTTACCCATCTGAACCATCTCTACCTTTTTCTGCAATTCACTGTCTTGCTTCTATGCTTGCTTGAATCTATCTGATAGAGAAGATTTCACTAATACCTGAAACAAAACAGAAGAACTTCCAGCACCAACAACTTCTATGCCAAACTTCATCAAATCCTTAACCAAAGGATCACGTTCCAAATGCAACATTATTAATGAAGCATTAATTTTTCGACTCAAAGCATCAACCACATTATTTTCTTTTCCCAGATGGTAATGAACTGTACAATCATAATCCTTGGTTAATTCTAGCCATATCCTATGTCTCATGTTAAATTTTTTCTAGGTCAATATATACTTTAAAATTTTTTGATTGGTATATATTTCACACTTTAATCCATACAAATGATGCCTCCAAAATTTTAAAACGAAAACAACAATAGCTAATTTCAAATCATGTGTAGGATAATTTACCTCATTAGTTTTCAACTGATGTGAAGCATAAGAAATTACCTGATCATTCTGCATTAGGACACAACCATGCCCTTTCAATGAAGCATCACTGTAGATAACAAACTCTCCATTCTTGGAAGGTAGTGCCAAAACTAGAGCATTCACCAATATTCTTTTCAATTCCCGAAAACAATCATCACATTCTTTTGTGTAGATAAACATAACACCCTTCCGAGTTAGCTTAGTCATTGTACTAGATAACTGTGAAAAAATTTTAACAAACCTTCTGTAATAGCCTTCCAAAACAAGGAAACTACAAATCTCAGTTACATTTGTGGGTCTTGGCCATTCTTCCACAACCTCTGTTTTTGCAGGATCAACAGTTATCCCAGATTTAAAAACAATATGACCAAGGATGGAAATTTGTTGCAACCAAAACTCACACTTGCTGAATTTCTCACACAATTTCTTTTCTTTTAAGGTTTGCAAGATAACCCTTAAATGTCTTTAATGATCCTCTTTACATTTAGAAAACACCAAAATATCATCAATGAAAACCACCACAAACTTATCCAAGAACTCATGGAAAATTCTATTCATTAAGTCCATGTATACAGCAGGTGCATTGGTTATTCCAAAATGCATTAATACAATTCATAATGGAAATATCTTTTACGGAACGCTGTCTTTGGAATATCTGCTACCTTTACCTTCAACAGATGGTACCCCGACCTCATGTCAATCTTCGAAAAATACTGAGCTCCCTGGAGCTGATCAAACAAATCATCTATATGAGGCAAAGGATATTTTTTCTTAACAGTGATTTTATTCAATGATTTATAATCAATGCAAAGTCTCATAGAACCATCTTTCTTTTTAACAAATAAAACAGGAGAACCCCATGGTGATGTGCTAGGTCGAATGAAACCATTCTCTAATAAATCTTGTAATTGCTCCTTCAACTCCAAAAGTTCAATTTGAGCCATTCGATAGGGGGTTTTGAAATTGGATTAGAATCATGAACTATGTCTACAATAAACTCAACTTCCCGATCTGGTATTATTCTAGGCAACTCATCAGGAAAAACATCAGGATACACATTTACCATCGGCACATCATTAATCTGAAAAGTTCCCTTGTTTTCAACAATATGTGCAAGGTAACATTCATTTCCATATTTTACATGTTTCTCATCCTCTTGATATGTTATCAACATCAAGGGTTCATTCTTGTACACAATCTGAAAGTATTTTTGAAAAGAAACTTCTTTAGATCTACATTCAATCTTAGCATGGTAAATAGAGAGCCAATCTATACCCAGGAAAACATCAAACTCTACTAGAGGTAAAACAATAAGGTTCACAAGTAGGTTCTTTCCCCGAATAAGGATAGGAAGATTCTTATATATTATTTTTTCCTCAACATTTCCCCCATGTGTTTTTACAACATGTTCAGGAGTCATTTCTTGAGATGGTATTCCCATTTTACTAGAAACGGTTTTAGAGATTAACGAATGTTTAGACCCCGAATCAAACAACACAATGGCATAATCTGAAAAAACAAAAAAAGAACCCGATACAACTTCCTTTGATGGCCCGACATCTGCTGAAGTAGTTGCAAAGGATTTCACCACACCTTTCTGCTTGTAGTCTAACTACTTCCCATCACTCAAGATCTTTTTCGGACACTCATTTGCATAGTGACACATCTCATTGTACATAAAACATTTCACTAACTGTAAATCAAATTAGGACTTACCATCACCTTGATATTTTTCAGTTCAATCACGAGCCTTATGTCCCATCTTACCACATTGGTAGCACTTTCCAGAATTCAGAAGACATTCCCCAGCATGCCTTTTCCCACACTTATCACAAAATGGAAACATAGTTTTCTTACCATCAGACCTTTTTGATGAATTCTTTCCTTTCTCCTGCCACCTCAGTCTCTTCTTCTGTTGGTTGTTATAGAACACTTGATCATCGGAAAACTCTATTTCCACCTTCTCAGCACATCGAACAAGCTTTTCATAATTTTTGAGCTCAGGAGAAGCTAATGTCCTTCGATATATTTCCTTTAATCCTGAGTAAAAATGATTGATTTTACTATCATGGTCTCGGATAAAATTTGGAGCATACCTTGCCAATCGAGTGAACCTTTCTTCATTGGCAGCCACTGAGTCTTCCTGTTGCCTCAATTACAGGAATTGTTTTCCATCCTAAGTAGAATAGGCTTAGGAAAATAATTCTCAAGAAACATACCTTTGAATTTATCCCAGTCGAGAGCATCAATCTCATCATTGTCCCATATATTTTTAACCATCGACCTCCACTGATCTGCTTCACCCTCCAAATGGTAAATAGAAAGACTATCCTTTTGATTGTCTGAACACCCCATGACATCTAAAATCTTCTCCAGTGCTTTAATCCATGCTTCAGCTAGAATAGGGTCAGATGATCCTCTAAATGATGGGGGATGTTGCCTCATGAAATGTTCCACCACTGACATGTTCCTCTGCGGTTGATCTGGCTGATCTCGTGCATGGATACCACCACCATTTATCGCTTGAGTCAACTGCTCCATTACTACAACAAATTGTTCAGTTCCAATTCTAACCATCTCAGGATGCTGATTCGGAAAGTTATTTCCATCTGTATGCCTTCCTAGAAATGATTTCCTATTTCCTCTACGGAAAACCATTCTGAACAAACATTTTTCAGATGAAGCAACATGGTAATCTTAAAATTCTATATCATTTCAATTTGACAATAAAAAATATTTTTGTATAATCATTTATTAGAATTATAACTCCTAAATTTATCTAAACTGACCTCTAATACCAACTATAAGGCCCCAGCCTTAAACATTACATAATCATGGGATATTTCAAGAATACACCTTGAGGATCTTTTTAGGTTTATAGTTTTAGATAATTAGATCATAAAACATGCATTACATACCACATTTAAACAAAGTGGTTACATAAAATATAGTACTAATTTTTCCCATCAGCGGAAATATATTTAAAATAAACCATGGATTCATTCTTGACACATCATTGACACTATCATCACATCATGTACCTTTCCATTGACCTGTGAAAAACATTTCAAAAACTTTGGATGAGCATAAAAATCTCAATAAGGGATATAAAAATATGAAATTAAAACATTATCCCATGTATGAAATCATAATTTACTCATAAAACATAAGAACGTTAACATACGTCATCAAATAATGAATAAATAATAGAAATCATATAACATAAAGGTAACTTGAGGGATTCATAACATTCTTACATATGGAGTAACCCTCTTGGTTACGTTTGGAATACCCATCACAGTATATTCCATACATATGTTCGGAGAAACCTTAATGTTTAACTCCTTCACGTTACCCAATGCATTGGAGAGCTATATTGGGCTCACCCACCCTTATTTGATCACGGAACCACCCGTCTTCATAACAATTCTCATGAGCCATATCATAATCGTATCACATAAAACATGCATAAAGGAAACGTAAAATTACCACTTTTCAATCACAAGATATCAATACAACAAATTGATATAAAAACATTATGAAAACTATTTTCAATACAAAAATAAAAGAAATGTAAAACTTGGTATTTGTTTATTTTTCAAAAATTAGGTATGGCTTGTAAAGGAAGCCGAAACTCAAATAATGGCCATGGCGACGGAGAAGTCATTGTCGCCGCATACATACGACAAAAAAAATTCCCTTTTTACTTTTTAGTAAATGCTTTGTATAAAAAATATTCTTTTGAATAAACATAAAAGTCAAAGGGGTTTATACACCGTATAAAAGTATGTTGTGTATAAGACAAAATATGCCTCAATGAAAGGAGATTGAGAAGAAGTCTCATACCTAGTCTCCGACTTGACTCGATCGTTCTTTAATATCCTGAATAATAAACATGAGTTAATTTATACTTGCATAAGAACCTTTTTTAAAGTTCATTATTTCTTTCATATGACTTTTTACCATTTCATGAACATTATGTAATCATTTAAGTTAATAATGGTCGTTTTGTCGATATTTGGTACTTGAGTCAAAAGTGAACTTCTTATATTTTCAAGTTGTTCACGTAGTAAAATATCCATTATCTCAAGAATTATATTCATGATGTAGATAAATATATATCATATATATCCAGTATATACATGCATTTATAATATTACATAACGTTTAGAGGTAAGAAATGAAATGCACCGTTCATGGAGACAATAAGCCGTACGTACGCATGAACGCTACTTTCATTTCTATTTCGTATTTTATGGAGTGGAATCATAATGATATAATGGTATATTATAATTCTAGTATAATATCATATATAATATCATTAATTCCATCTTTTATACATCCCACATATGGTATTAACAAATCAAATCACTTTGAGGGGGCGGTAGTCCATACTTCCTAAAATGAAGATATCGCGTTTACCCATAATAGAAACCATAAAGGTATGACATAAATAAAAAATGCAGAATATTAAGTAAAATATAAACTTATTATATATCTTATATAAATATACTGTCATCTTAATGGCCACCTTTTAAGGTGTTAAAAGAATATTGAACAATCATCGTTTCGTGAGACAGAAATTCGCCATCCACAGAAACAGTATGTTCTTTAACCATTAGATTTAGGTGTGTGTAAGTGTAGCTCGAATACTTCTTATAACAACATCCTAGTATATGTAAGATACTACTTTTGTTTAAAAAGAAATGAATAAAATGTATTTAGGGGGTTTGAGAAGAAAAATAAAACATAAGAACACAAGAGAAGACACTACCTTTAAATCGGGTAACTCTTTTTTATTTGAGCTCAAAGGCTACCTTGGGAAGACTTATGCCCAAAGTGAGGCTTATAAGAGTTATAGAGGGATGTGGAGAGACAAAATGGGCAGGTTGTGGCCGATCCAATGTCTTTGGAAGTGTGGGTAAGGGGGTAGAGGTGGGGGCCTTTTATAAGAGGAGAGGAGGGGCACTCTTAAAAAGTTATAAAATGATACTTTATTATAAATTGATTTTAGGATTTAAAAGGACCCAAAATTATAAAATTCTAGGATAATGTAATAAGGGTTCGAAATACACTCATCCAATAGGTTTTTTTACATGTGTAGGTCTTATAGTTTACATTATATTTTCATTTTATTTAAATCGTTAAATAATGAGGTAATCGTTGCATCATCATGGTGTCATAAATAATTTAATTTAATTAATGTCTAAAAAATATAAAAAAAATACTATGATGTAGTAAATATTTTTGTCTTTCTAATGAGTATTTATAGTGAAAAATATGACTTGTGTAACCCCATTTAAAAAATATATTAGTAAAACAACTCATGTTTGTGTCATTTTTAGTTTCACTTTAAATAAAAGGCATTAATGACTTTATCTTACCCAAGTGGCTTCATGGGGTCCCAAAAGATGACCGATGGGTTGTCTTTGTCGGCCATGACACATCAAATTAGTATAGGACATGTGTCTAGGTATTTTCATTTTATTATAATATCATTTTTTCGTTAAATTGCACTAATTACCTCTAATCGCGATTAAAAACTTTAAAGTTACTATTCACCAAAACATTATTTTAATCCAATTGAACCAAATTTTACTTCTTAATTACAACCATGTGTGTTGGATTTTTCAAATTAAAAAAACAGAGGTGGTAAAATTTCATTTAAACAAAAAATCAGTTTTTTAAGTACCACTTAGTTGTTTCAGTATTCATCAAAAATTGATGTTTTTTCAGAAAAATACCAAAACTTCACCCTAAGATATATTTGATATTCCGAATTCAAAAATGATGTATATTTTTCAAAATTCAAAACATATAAGTTACATTAATTAATATAATAATTAATTCCCGCTGTCAGAGAAAATAGCGTGTTTTTATGAAACAATAAGTATCAAAAGATTGACACTAGTTTAAGTCCAATTTCAAAGAGAAATTAATTCCAACGACCACTATTGGATTAAATGGTAAAAATATATTCTAATTTAACATTAAAAACAATTAAAAAGACAATATAATCATATAAATAAATTAGATTAAAAAGCACTTTTGATGTAAAATTCAGTATGTTTCACTATTCCTCAAAAAAGAACATTGTTAGAAAAATACAAAAAAAATTCCCTAATGTAAATTTTCAATGTCCCATTCATAAAGAATTAGTTTTGTTTTACCAATATATCTTATAAAATGGTCAAAAGTTTGATTTAAAAATGGTTTTCTATCAAATGGCAGTAAAACAATCTTTTAAAAATATTAGTGTATTCCAGGCTTAAGATTGGATTTATTCTCATTTTAAACCTCTAAAACACTATCTAATTTATTAGTATAAATATATAAAAATATCTATTATTAATTACTTACATGGGATTTTACATTATAAAACTGATAATTTTATTAGTTTATAAACACTAAAAATCACTAACAAAAGTGGTAGTCCTCAACTCGTATAAATTTGCACCAAAAAAAATAAAATTTTGTAAGTGCTTCTCCATATACACTGATCAAACCCATAACCATTTTTTGAACTAAACTCTATCAGATTTTTTCTCCGACCTCTTTTTTTGATCTGTCTCAAAACCAATCATATTGAGCATCCAAAGTAATTTTTTTTGGAAAAATTAATCCTTGGAACCATGGTTATGAATTTTAGAACTATTTTTAAGGACTCGTATTTAATCATTCATATATTTTCATGATTTTTGATATTTTATTCTCCTTTTCATCTTCTATAATCTAACTCATTTATTTTCAAAAAACCAGACCTCTTAATCGAACGTTTGATAATGTTAACAAGTTCTTATGGATTCAATAATGATCTTTCATGTGTTTTTCATGATTTTTTTCGAGTTTATCTTTACCTTTTCATCTAGATCATTTTTCACATATGTGATATTTTATTTATCTTGGGAATTTTTCTTCCCTTTTTTGATAAATCAACCCTTTTAGGGTTTCTTCCATTTTGTGATTTTGATCCCACATGATTTCCATTTTTTGTGTTTTTTTATATTTTTATATATAAATAGACACAAAAGATATGAATTAGAAGAAAAATAATTCTAAAATTATATTATATAAAATTAATTGGAAATTTCAATTCAGTTTCCTTGAATAAGCCTGCATTATGTTGATTATGTGGTGAATTAATAGTTTTGTTAATTTTGAAGAAATGAAATAAATGTCTGAAAATTTTATAAATAAGTGTAGGCCTTATAAATATAAATGGATTCTACAATATTCATTGGGTTACAGTTTGGGTAAAACTGGTAAATATATTTGAAAATAGAATGATAAAAGTGTGTGATTAACGGCTTTTTATAGAAATATGAAATGCGATATAATATTTTATAATATTTATTTATACACATCTATTTGTTCCATTTTCTATTTATATAAGAATAAATGTAAATATATTTGTCTTTATCAGTGTTGGAGTATTTATATATGTATATGTCTATATGTGTGTGTGTCTATATATATAAATATAAGTATAAGTTTAATTTTGATTTCATTCCATAAAAATCAATTTAAAACCCATAACACTAGATCATCACATTGTGTATCATGTTTCCTACACTCCCTAGTAAAAAAATCTATATCAAGAGAGAATACATAATTCATTTCAAAATAACGGCTTTGTTATATCAACAAAAATGTGTGTGGATCAAAAATTACACAAGAATGTAGTGATTAGTGGAACATTATTATAATCATAGAAGATTTTAGTATATATTTATATATGTGTGTGTTAATTTATGATGAAAAAAATATTAAATATTTTAATTGTCTCAAATCATTTAATAACAATTTCAAAAAATAATATTCAGAATTTTTTTGAATTTTTTATTCAAAAAGAGGGAGTAAATACCTAAGTTAAGTGTTTGAAAACAAAATTATGGGGGTTCGGTGTCACATCATAGAACATTATTTTAGAAATAAAATTATATAATTGTGTATTAAAAGTTTAAAACATTACTAAACATGGATCACTCCGTGAGGATTTAAGATTGAGCATCATATATATTTTTTAGATTATGATCTTAAATAGTAGTATTCGTAGTTAACAATGTTATATGCATGAAAACTAAAAATACAACATATAACATTTATAAATGTAAACATAAATTTTTTTATAATTATTTATTATTTAAGGTGACCTCCAATGAATTTTTTTAACTTTTATGACCATTGATGAATTGAACTGACTTGAGATGGAAATACCTATTTTAAAATTTTATATTATTATCTCCCTCCATGATTCTATTTTTAAAAAATAATTTTTACGAAATGTGTAGTGTTTTATAAAGGTAAGTGTTATTATTCTATAAATTCATATAATTTTTGGACATTATATGTTCTAACATGTAGGTGTTGTATTAAATATTTATATAAAATATGATTTTTAAAATCTACCGAACTAGAACCCTCTCTAATGGACATTCCATGGTGGTTACTGGACCCCAAGCGTGCCTCTTAATATATTAGAGGCTTCTGACTAGCAGTGGACATGTGAGGAACATATTTAAGAGACTATAACCCATGATTCTTAGTAATAGTATGGTGGATATAGAAAATATCAGAGTAATGGAAAATGTGGAAATAATATAATATACATAATAAAGATAAAGGATGAACCAAACAAATAAAATAATAATGAACATTGTAATGTTTTGATGAAATGTAACTAAATAAAATAATAGAAGTCATATAGATAAATGGTCATGAAGACAAAAATAAACTCAAAAGGCTTATATCCTGAATCCAATGTTTATCCCTTCTCCATGCTCTAACAAAAAAAATGAAAAAATAATGAACAATGTATATTTTCTATATCCAATCCTGCATCCATGTAATATGCTCATATACCAAATGAAGACCAGAGTATGGTCTGAGTAAAACTCATGAGGTCAACACCATAATGTCTAAACAAATACACTCAGAATATAGTGCATGCAATAATGATATAATATGGAATGATTTATTCAGATAATACATTAATTAAAATAAACTATCTAAGCATCGAGTTCAGGGCTAGAAATCAAGGCTAACCAAAATTAATTTTCCTCTATATGAGTAGTCTCTAACACATGGTTTATCCACCTACATTAGGATAAATGGACTATAACATGTCTTAAGATGCACAACCAGGATATATGTGAATTCCATTGTTGGAGTCACTTACATATTCCAAGGGTGAAATACCATTCCAGGGGAATCTAAGCATATCATAGTTGTATCCATGTGAATTGTGATAATATATTCACTTAAAAATTTTCTTGTACACATTACAAGGAGATAATCTTATCTCAAGCAGTGGGTTATCCTCTCCATGGATGATCTATTAGTGCCATGACTCATCCCGAAGTGGTCCAAGCTCTCAAACAACCAGTAATAAAACATATTTACAAAAAAATATGTATAAATTTCATCAACATTCCATTAAAAAGACAACTTGGTAAATTTATCTCATTATATTTACATAAAAAATATTCTAAATTTTTATATTATTTTAGAACATAAAAAATCACTATTATAGAACAATATTATTTTTCCATTTAACACTATATGTTTTTGAACTGTATGTATGAAAAATTAACAATTTAAAAATGACAATGAATCCCATTTTTTTTTAATATATGGACCATTTAACATCAAGGGATGGCTCGCCATATGGGTGGCCACCAGGTCTGTCTCAGTCGCAATATAGATAGCTGGGTCTACATGGCATCCTAAGAACTAATTGTTTGTCAAAACTATATTTAATAAATTATTTGAATCACATGATATGTCTGAATGGGAAACAACAATTATTTAACATACCTAGATAATTGGAATAATAATTTAAGTATTGATCTAGACAACCCAAATTTATCTGGTGATGAATGAAACACCATTGATAGGTAACAACTATAGGGAAATGTAGGCGACAAAGAAGAAAAAATAAAAATTAGAAAACTAAACCATTAATATGAAATAATGATTAAAATTTGGAAATGGGATCACACTGTTATAATAGAGGATAATCAAATAAAGAAGAAATAAAATAGAAGGATCTCAATGGAGATGTAAATCTTGACTGAAGAATCCAAAAGTGATAGAGCACCCAAAAAACACATAGATTAACCCTAGGTTTTATAAGAGGAGGTTGTATAATGAAATTGGGATGATTCAGTCATATATTATGAATAAAAACTATTATCCCTCATTAATTCACATCATGAAAATAATTCTTGGCAATATTCCAAATACGTTCATAAAAATAATACCTTGGGTTTTAACTTGCATGGATCATGATTTTTACAACATGAAATGATTTCATTGACTTTATAACATATGAATTAAAAGAATATTTCATGGATTCATTATAATAAGAAATTCAGATCATGAATTAGTATTTTAGTGTGGACATGTCCTTTGGGTAATACTCATTGCAGAATCATATAGAAAAAACCGAAAATCATATAACTCAAATGGATCCCAATGAGAATACTATTATGACCATAAATACTATATACATAGACTCCACCCTCTCGAATGAACATACATCCCCAATCACTAGTTAATTTTCCCTATAAAAATCCCTCCACCAATGAAGAAATTGCATCAATGCCAAGGTTTAATAGAATAAATAAATATAAATAAAATTGGATTGACCAACAACTCAAAGAGGGATATAAATATAAAAAATTGGATCATAAAACCTCCCTATAACATGATAGATCATCCTCAAGATGCTTGAGGCATCACTAAGTTGTCCTGATGAAAAAGAATCAGCACTATGATTTTATATTAGATTCCCTCTCTCTATCTCTTTTTGATGATTCTAATGGTTCCAATGAACTCACGATAGATGTATAATATTTTATTAATGATACATCTCACTATGGTCCACAATTAAACTCATATTAACCTCAAAGGACACATCTATAAATATTTTAACATTATTAATGTCTACTAAATGATACGTGTCATTATGATATCATTAATTCTATGATACATGAACCACATTGTGCATGGTTCTATAGAACAATAAAGTGCATATAAGTACACAACATTATTGACCCTCCCCACTATCTCAAACATCTTGAATAACCCTGGTTCCATCATTCAATGTTTCTTAATATAGTGTTTCACCAACCAAAGAGACACTCAGTGAAAAAATATATGACACACATTAATCTATATAGGTATATATGATGATCACCATAAGTTTTTTCCTTATCTTCATGGTCAATAAAAACTACATTATTAACTATAAATTCATAGAAATCTCCTCTATGAGACTATGTTCAACAAGTATTGACTCACCTACCTCTATCCAGAAAAGAAGATAATAGAAAAACCTACTGTACAATTCCTTTAATGGTTCAAACTAGATCTATTACATAAATATATTGTTATATAAAAACTCTATAATATCCATATGATGATACCATGAACCAATGAATGATATCACATAAGGTCATAAATTTTCCTCCAATGTAGGAATAATCCATTCAGAGTGGACATTAATCTAAGGATGATATGTTTTACTCAAAAGTACTTGAAATCCCAGAGAATTGTAGTGAACCTATTATAATTGATATGTAAAATGAAGATATCAATCATAAATCATACACCTTATACAATCATCCAGTAGAACTATTTCACACAAGTTAATAGCACCTAGATCGACAATGTTGAATATATCTGTAATGTGAAAAGGATGGATAGCTTCATTTATCAATCAAAGATCCCCCACACATCATCATTATTATAATTATTCATGGGAAATACAATCACAAAATCAATTTTGAAATACACTGGTTCCAATTAGGATTGGGCACAGTTTACAATACTCATATAGGCCAATGGTGATCATTTTTTCATATTTAGAAAATTGAAACACGTAGATTCAATACCAAATACCTATTTCATAATTTAAATCCACTAGTATTATATAATTATATCATTATATATCATTGTTATAACTCAATATACCACCCATCTAGAAGAATGAATCATTTTCATCATCACCCCGCACAAGCATGTTGGAAGTTATACTCAACAATAGAAAAGAATAGAATTTACACAACCAATAGGATATCATGGTGGTCAATCCCCAATATATAATTATTCTGATAGAGATAGTACCTCAAAGATAGATAAATTATTTATCCTAATCTATTCCAATGTGTAACTCCCCGACCCCAATTACCTAGAGTCCGTGCATTATTACATAACATTGGCATTTTAACAAGTTATGAAACCCCGAATTTCAGATCAGTTTCATATCCTTTGAAGTTCTAGGTACATTCATATGTTTTATATTACATTATAAAAATAACAACATCAACATTGTCTCCATTCACCAAATTCATATCCCTAAGACTATCACTGTTGGTCAGTCATAATATACTTCATCGCATCCTAGGAAATATAAAACATAGAAATGTGTGAGATTAGATGCTCGTTAAGGATATCAATATAGTAGAATCATTCATAAATAAGCATAAACATTTAAGGAAATGTATAAGACTAAAACAAGATACTTTTAAACATGAACTTTTACATAATATGTCCAATATAAATCAAATAATTATATTTACTTATTCACGTATATATTCTACTAGTAGAATAATCCGATGCAATATAAATAGCCAATTTCATAATGTTGAAATTAATAATTCTAGACATAATAACCACATTATCAAGGCATTGTGCCAATAATACAAATAAAATTTTTCATGGCCTTTTTCCAAGACACAAGTTTATCTCATGATACCTACCGATGCATCGAGGATCTATAGCAGGCACCACCCTTCACTTACTAAGTCCAATGCATTCCACACATGAAAAGGATTAAACATAACATAAACATTCATATTAAAACTATCATAAGAAATGTTAATACAATAAACATAAACCATGAATGATATAAACATAACACTTCCACAGTCAGGCATATCACAAAACCTTCAGTACAATATGAAATATTTGTATCATAATAAATCAACATCAAACAAGTATACAATCCATTGAAGGATGTAGACATAGATGAAATGAGAACCATTTTAAATTACTAACTCTTTCTATTTTGAAATCATTTATAAGTCATATAGTTATAAAATAAAAAATTTAATGTGAAAATATTTTTATAAACTAGTATGGGAATCTTCGACTATGTTATAACTGCGGAAAATACCGGCACCCACCGTATAAGTTAAAAAAGACATTCCTACCTTAATTTTATTGAAAAGGTCATAAAGTGCCTTATTTGGAAAACGAAAAAATGATATCTTTGAACACATATATGGTCTAATAATGTTATAAATGACTTTAACCCATAGTCTATTAAATAGTAAAAATGTTTTGAATTACATTTTTAAGAAAAAAAATTATGTGGATGATAAAGTGGTCGCAATAGATACATACGTATTAACAACATCGGATAAGTAAAGAGACTGTAGAATTAACCTTACCCTGTACATTTAAATAGTTTATAGACTGTTAACTTTCTGTGTAATACATAAAACATTGTTATTAAATTATACAAGAATCATATACATAAATATGACATCATTTATGATCTTATAATATTGCTTTGTTGATAATATTTTTGTAGTATCATCGTTTCTTGTGTTAACATATTGTTTTAATAATTATGATTGGTTAAGAAATCCATGTTTTTTAGGGAAAGGATGTATTTAATTAATATACCGAATAATATTATGTTCATAAAAATTATTTTAAATCATAAAATGAATATTATTTTATAAATGATTACAATGGGGAATTAATCTCATCGCATTTTTGGAAACGGTAATCTGTACGTATGCCTAAGAGAAAATATCATAATATTGATGTTGAAATACCATGTAATTAAATAGTATATCATATATACAGAATCATTAAAATTATATATTTATTATTTACATCAGTTAAACTCATTATTATACCCATAAAAATAATGTAGTGTTTGAATAACAAACTACACCATGACATGGAAAAGGTAATCCTTACGTACGCACGTATGGTGACATTGTCATTTATTGGATATTTAGAATAAGGAATATAGTAGTACAATATTTATAATAACATCAAAATAAGAATAAGTTACAGGATTTATTATTTTGCTATGGAAACAAAAAAAGGAAGTGGAAGAAGGAAAGAACATGAAAGAGTGTGGTGAAATTATTACCGCTTCTTCGGGAGTTTCTTTTTGAGTTGATCAAAAGGTCTAATTATGTTGGATTTATGAACAATGTATGTACCCAAGGATGATTTTAGTGAAGTTGGGAGGATAGTTTGGTAGGTTTTGGCCCAGCCATATGTATTTGGAGGTGAGAAATTAAGATAAGGGGAAGTAACCTTTTATAAGAGAGGTGAGTGTCACTTTAGGAAAAGTTTGAAATATTATTTTATAATATTTCAATTTTATATTACTAATATATGAATAATAATTTATTTTGAGAATAAGGTGGGGATGGGTCAAAAAACATTCATCCAATAGGTTTTAGACTGGTTTATGCCACCATATTAACCTTATCATTAAGATTTAACTCTTTGTTATATAGTTTGACACTTACAATGTCTCTTCGTATTTTTATATTATATGGTTAATAAACATACTATGACAAGACAAGAGAACCCCAAGTTGTTAATTATTAATATATAGAAACTTATCTAAGTCCTTTGATCGATCCTTATATTTTTAGGAATATTATATTAATTAATAATATAGTTTTTTTAAAACTCAATTATGTAAATTTGGAACTATTTAGTATTTGGTTTTTTTGAAATTTATAACAGCATGATTACTTAAAACTAAAAATACTAAATCAACCCTAACATGTCATATTAAAAAATAAAAATATTTTCATTCCTCAAAAGTCTCAAATTTCATTTATTTTTATTTTTATAATATCAATTATTTTAATCATTCATTAATAATTTAATTACTGCATTATCATTTTGTCATACATAAATTAAATTATTTATTGACTAAAAATTATAAAAAAAATATAAATATGTAGGAAATATATTTATGTATCTAATGAATATTTTTAGTTTAATATATATTTTGTATAACCCAATATTAAAAAGTGGTTTAGTTATTAAACATTGAATTTAACTCTTTTAACTCTTCTTCAACTAAAATAATAATTAATGTTCTAATCTAATACATGTAGACCAAAGGGGATAAATTTAATTCCTATGGTTTTTTGGTATAATTATACTTATTAAATTGAATTATTACATGTGTCAGGGTAATTATTATATCATTTTTACCCTTAATTACCCTATTTACTTTTAACTGTGATAAATTAAAGTCAAAAGATAAAATTCACCAAAAATTATTTTCATCTCATGGAACCACATTCTACTTACTGATATCAATCATGTCTCTTGAATTTTTAAAATTCAAATCATTTAAGTGGTAAAATTTTATTTTATGAAAATTATCAAATGCTCCTAGAAGTTGGGTAAAAGACGGTAAAAAGTTCAATAATATTTAATATATTGAAACTTATTATAAAATGATTCCAATGAAATACATTTAACATATATAGGTATTATGTATATATTTTTACCTAATATAAATTATAATTAAATAACTAATTACCTAAATAAAAATCCAGTTTTAAACATTAGCATAGTGGTTTTCACTATTTATAAAAAATTGAATGTTTTTAGGGAAATACAAATAATTTACCCTATGCTAAATATTGATATTCTGAATCAAAAAATGAAGTCCATTTTGAAATATAAAATATACTAAATTTTAAAAAACTGGGTATTATTATTGATAATGGCTTGTTCGATTGGTCGTGGTGTGTTAAAACTCCAAGTTTTGTACAATGCAAGATACTGCATTATTCAGAGAGAAATTTACCATGGGAGATTGGGGTGTTAAATTCAACCCTCCTTAAAATAATTTCATCCTAGAAATTTCAATAACATTACTGCATAAAAATATTTGGGTGGTTCTTATCATAAGTTCCTCTGGTTCCCATGTTGCCTCTTTAATCTTATGGTTTCTCCAAATATCTTTTACCAAATGAGTCATCCAGTTTCTCAGCACATGTTCTCTGGTACCATAAATTTTTACAGGGTCTTCGTAAAAAGATATAATTGGTTCCAGTTCAATTTTCTCATTGGTGAGTACATGCGTTGGGTCAGGCATATATTTTCTCAACAGTGATATATAGAACAAATCATGGACATTGGAGGGACATAGAGTCATTATCAAATGATAAGCTATAACTCCAAATCATTCTAGAATTTTGAAAGGTCCGATATACCTGGGACATAATTTACCATTTTTACCAAAATGTATAACACACTTCCATGGATATAACTTCACAAAAACATGGGCTCCTTATGAAAATTACAAATCCTTCCTTCAGTTATCAGCATATCTCTTTTGCTTACTTTGGGCTGCTTTGATGTGGGTTTGGATAATCTTCAATTTTTCCATCGTTTCCCCAAAATATTTAAGGCCTACGAGTTTTAATTCACCAACATCATCCAAAAAAGTTGGTCTAAGACATCTCATTTAGTATAATGCCGTATATGGTGCCACCTGAATGCTTGAATGGATGTTATTATTATAAGAATATTCTAGCATAGGTAAATATTGATCCCACATACATTGAAAGTAATGTGACAATGATTTCAACATATCTTCTAAGGTTTTTATACTATATTATAATTTTCCATTGGTTTGAGGGTGGTAGGCAGTTCTCAAATGGAGATCAGTATCAATGGCCTTCTGAAGATTTTTTAAAAATATTTATGTAAAAAAGGGCTCACAAAAAAAAATCGATAGAGGCACTCAATGATGTCTTAAAACATCATTAATATATATTCTTATGATACGTTCAAGTGGTAAATCTTCTCTTATCACATGAAATCGTGCTGACATGGTAAGTTTATCAACAATGACCCATATTCAATCATTCCTTCTTGCAGTCATTGGTAGCCCCATGAAAAAAATCATCATAATATTATCCCATTTCCACTCTGGTATTGGAAGTGGTTACATGACTCCAATAGTATATGGCCTTCCAGCATTCACTTGTTGACAATCCATACATCTTTACACATAATCACAAATATCTGACATCATGTTGTCCCACCAAAAATGTTCCTTCAAATATCTATTCATCTTGGTTCACCCATGGTGTATAGAAAAATTAAAGTTATGAGCATAATCCAATAATTCCTTTTTTAGATCAAGTACGTTAGGAACACAAATTCTCTTCTCAAATTTTAAACATCCATCTTCTTATATGAATTCACTCAATATCTCATCATTCATAGCATTAATATTCTTTTGAAACTCCTCATCATTAGTCTGAGAACTCTTTATCTTTTCTAGTAAAGATGGTTTGGAAAGCATTTGAAAAAGTTTTGATGTTTCACCTTTCCTGGTTATTCCCATTTCTATATTTACTAGATCCATAAAAATAGGATCCCTTTCAACTCTCATCTAGTTCAAAATATCTTGATCCTTTCTACTCAAATCATCTTCCTCCTTATTTTCCTTCCTAAGGAGGTATTGTATTGTGAAATCATAATCCTTGAGTAGTTCAAGACATCATATTTTCCTCATGTTGAGTTCTTTCTATGAGAAAATATACATCAAACTCTAGTGATCAATATAAATCTCCAGTTTTTCACCATATAGATAGTGTATCCATATTTTCAGGTTGAAGAGTACAACTTATAACCCAATATCATGAGTAGGTAGTTTTTATCATAAATTTTTAGTTGTCGTGATTCATATGAAATCACTCTATCATTCTACAAAAGGATACAACCAAGTCCTTTCATTGAAGCTTCAATATAAATGACAACCCCATCATTCTTTGATGGAAAATTCAATATAGGATAATTGACTAATCTTTTCATAATTTATTCAAAACATTATTCACAATGTTTTTTTCCAAAAAAAATTAACCCCTTTGCGTGTGATCTAGGATAATTGGTTATCCATCCAGAAAAAGTTCTGGATGAATAGTCAATAATAACCTACTAAACAAATAAAATTTCATACCTCAGTTATACTCATCGATGATGGCCCTTCTTGGATTGCCGTTATATTTGAAGGATAAATTTAGATTTCATCCTTTGAGACAATATGGCCAAGAAAAGAAATATCTTGAAGCCAGAATTCACAGTTGCTAAACATTCCATATAATTTATTTTTTCTGTGGGTTTTCAGAATAGTGCACAAGTGATTTTTAGGATTTTTGTAAATTTTTTATTATTCCAATATATAATCATAAATACCACAAAAAATCATCATGATATTGTAGAGATCCGAAGCTTGACGTAAATTGACATTACATTACATTTTTGGAATACTTAGTACATAACAATAACACACACACAAGGATCGTAATAGTTTAGTGTCTTTGGAAACATGGAGTATAATATTCTAATCCTGGTGAAAGATATTCAACATCTCCCATAAAGATCTTCCCCTTTTTTTATACCTAAAACCTTTCTTTATATCCTTGTGAAAAAACATAAAAGGGTGAGCTCAAATGCTCAGTAAGGGTAAACAAAAGAAAAATCAATCACATCATATTCATAAGAACATAAATTTTGGAAATCTTAACCTGCAAAAGAGAGCATAATTTCATAACATGGGATAAATCATAGTAGTGAAATGAAATCCCAATAATCATAACATAAAACATGAAACATTGTGGCATACACACATAATCATAGAGAATCATTTCTTATTAGTCAAGACTCATTGCCAAGATTATCTTAGTGGACAAAGTCCCTTTCTGAACCGAGTCACCCTCCTTTCAGTCCTGTTTCTTTGAACCGGTATAACATACCATTCCAGCCATTTCTATCTCATTAGATATAAAATATTTACCCAATGCATAGGAGGGAGATATAGTTCCCACCCCTCTCATAATGATATTATTCTTATGTCTGCCACAAAATCATAAACCATACATCATAGCATAACCCATGTAATAAAAATGGGTTTTTTAAACAACATGACATCATAAAACAATTCACATAAGATAATGGAATTCATAAAAATATTTCCATCACAACATAATCAAATCCATGTAATAATAGGGATAGAAACAAAACCCTTTTATTATCTTATATGGAAAATAATTTTGATAAAACACTTGAACTCCATTCTTGAGGAAAATATCCTTTCTACTTCAAAATCTATTTCTTTTCACAAAATGTCATGCAATTTTAAAATAAATATATTTTGTTGAAAATAGTCATGAAATCTTTTGGAGAAATATTTATGAAAATAAGGCTTTATAAAACCGTAAAAATCCGTTCGTGCTGTATAAGTTAAAAAAAACATTCTTCGTACGTTTGTCGGAAAAGTCAAAAAGTACCTCGTACGAAGAATGAAAAAAAATTCCTTTTATATATTTTACTAAAAACTGTCCTAAGGGTAAAATAGTATTTAAACTATTTTATGTGAATGGAAATAATATTACATATTGAGGGAACATGGATGTGGATGATAAAATACACCCCAGTAATTACCAAAGTAAAAACAATCTCGGATAAAAGTGAGATTGTGATATTTCCCTTACCTTAGGTCCGACTTGCTTTGTATGTGTATGAACCTCCTGTATAATGATTTAAATCATGTTATTTACTTATTGCAGAATCATATTCATTGTTATTATATCATATATGGTCCACTTATGACTTTATATTACCCGTTCTTTTGTAAATTCATGTTAAAGTAGCGTTTTGGGTAAAATCGTCTCATTTGTCGTTCGTGTTTTTAACTTGTAATTATTAATATGATTACATGGATCATGATTACTTATATCCAGAATGTAAAACATGATTTATATATAATATATTTTTAGAATATATATATATATATATATATAATATATCGATAAATGGAATGAAATACACCATTCATGGAGACGGTAGTCCGTACGTACGCATGAACGATGTTTTCGTTTCCCTATTGAAGTGAATGGAATTAAGTAGATGAAATAAATATAAATTTACATAAGTCCAGTATCATTATTATGTCATATATTTCATTAGTACTTATTATATATACTTTATAATCATTCATGAATGGTTAATCATTGAGAATGAATTTCATCGCGTCGTGGAGACGGTAGTCCGTACGTACGCACGAGCGATGATATCGTTCCCATGGACGTGGAATTGTGTTGAAGTGTATGTAGAATATTTCAATATAAATATCACTTTATAATAATCATATATAGTTACTCATTACACCATTATACCCATCCTATTAAGGTGGTGGTGGAAAATAGATTACACCACGGCATGGAGACAGTATTTCGTACGTACGCACGCGCGGTGATTTCATTTTTCCATAGGATGGATAGAAGGTGAATTAGGGTTGTTTCATATTTATAATAACATATCTGTATGTAATTAATACTTATGTTATTACTTTGTCATGAAACAACTAAAGAAGAAGAAGTTGAAGAAGAAAGAAATTGAAAAGATCGGTATTGGATATTACCTCTTCTTTGAAACGCCTCTTTGAATCCTCCACTTAGGGAAATAAGATTGGTCTTTGAAGAATACCAGGACCTCTAAGATTATTCTATTGATGTGGAGAAGGGATTTTGGCAGGGTTTGGCTGAGCTTGAGAGCTCAAATTGGTGTGAGGAGGAGGGGTAGGTGGTGTCCTTTTATAAGGGAGGAGAGGGGCACCTTTGGAATAACTAAAAATATTATTTTATTATAAAGTCAAGTTCGGTTTTAAATAGCTCCAAATTGATTTATTTAGAGGATAAGGTGGTAATGGGTCTAAATACTCTCATCCTATAGAATTTAGACAAGTTTAGGTTCCTATTTTAACCTTATCATTTAGATTTAACATTAAGTTAAATAATTTTACTTTTACCGTGTCTTCTTGTGTTCTTATACTATAAGGTTAATAAACTTACTATAAGACGCCAAACGAACCCCAAATTGTTTATTATTAATATATATAACCTTATTAAGTCAGTTGGCCGAACCTTAGATTTTTAGGAATAAAATAACAATTAATAATATAATATTTATTTTAAAAACTATTTTATGACAATTTTGACACTATTTAGTAATTGATTTTTGTGAAAATCATAACAGAATGATAAGTTCTAAAAAAGTTAATTAAATCAACAATAACATGTCATATTAACCTAGAAAATTATTGTAAGTCATAAAAAGTCTGAAATTATATTTATTTGAGTATTTATAACATCAATTATGTCAATATTTCATTAATAAGATAATTACTGCATCATAGTTGTGTCCTAAATAAATTAAATTATTTAATGTCTAAAATTACAAATAAAATAAAATTATGTAGGAAATCTGTTTAGCTTTCTAATTAATATTTATAGTAGAATTTATCGTATGTATAACCCTATATTAAAAATGTTTTATTAAACAAAATTTTATTTTAACTCTTTTAACTCTTCTTTGAATTAAATAATAATAAATGTCCTAATCCAATCCAAGTGGGCCTAAATGATAATATTTTTCACTTAAGGTTGTTTTTTGTCGAGATAAACTTTTCCAATTGGATTAGGACATGTGTTAGGGTAATATTAATATCATTTTTACCCTTAATTACCCTATTTACTTTTAACCGTGGTAAATAAAAGTAAAAAGTTACTATTCACCAAAAATTATTTTCATCTCATTGAACCACATTTTACTTACTGACATCAACCATGACTCTCGAATTTTTGAAATTCCACTCACAGAAGTGGTAAAATTAAGTTTTATGAAAAATTCAGTTTTTTAACTACCACTTAGTGGTTTCACTATTCATCAAAAATTGAATGTTTTCAGCAAACTACCAAAAATTAGGCCTAAGATATATTTGATATTATGATCTCAAAAATGATTTCTATTTTACCAAATTCAAAACATATCAGTTGCATTAATTAATTTAAAAATTAATTCCCGTCGTCAAAACAAAAGGCGTGTTTTTAAGAGATAATAACTATCAAAATATTATCACTTGTTTATAACTGGTTTAAATGTGAAATTACATCCAATGACCAACATTGTATTAAATTGTAAAAATATATTCTAAATATAATTTAAAACCACTCAAATTAATAATTTATCACTATTAATTATATCGATTGAAAAATTTGTTTTTAATTAAAATTTAGTAATTTTCACTATTCATCAAAATATGAAAGTTATCCGAAAATCACCAAAATTTTACCCTAAGCTAATTTCGATATTCAGAATCCAAAAATGAAGACCATTTTGATAAAATAAAATTTACAAAATTTAAAAAAGTGGTTGTTACTATTCATAACGGCTATTTTTAATAATATTTTAATAGCATATTGTTGTTTAGTGAAACTCGTTATTGCGTACTACACACGCTATCGAGGAAGGTCGCGGTTGCATGTAATGGAAGGAAAGTCAAGGATGCGTGTTGTGAGAGATTCTTTTGGTGTAGCGTACAACACAAGACATTAATGAAATTAAAAATAATATTTTTCATAAAATTTTGGGGTGTTACATTCTACCCCCCTTAAAATGATTTTCGCCCTCGAAATTCGTCGGGGTTATAAATGGTTTACTATTCGAAAGTTTCTTTAATAGAAACCCACATCATAAAAAGGAATACCAAAACCAATCTTTAAAAACAAAAGTATGAAACATAACGGTTACCCAATTAAACTAATCATTGGGTTTCCACATAGGTGAAAATATGGATATGGAAGAGAAATCTAACCATCATGTTCTGATGGAGAGTGGTAAAGAACATGGCTATGGAAAAGACAGCAATCACAAAGCCATAAATTTGAGACGATCTAGGGTACCATCTGATTCATCGGATATAAGGGCACTAGGACAACATTTTTGGTTTTCAAGATCATTTCCCTAAAGTTGAAAATTTGAATTAAATTAAATACTTACTTTATTTTGGTACAATCTCACTATTGTTCGTGCCTTGAACAATTTCCACTTCATCTCTTAAATAAATGAAGTTGAATTTGTTATTCGTGAAGTGTTAGCAGATCATGTGATAGAATGACGGGTCATTCCATCTGTCTCAAACAAAAGGTTAGCAAAAACTATATACATAAGTCGATCTATAGTGAGATTAATCATATATGGTTCCTAAAATGGACTTACACTTCATATTTCATACTGCATAATATAATAAAACAAGATTCTACTAAACAGGGACTTCCTGTAGGCCAGTGGTAGGCGATAAAGGCCAGTCGCACTTCGGTTGTGGGTTTGATTCCCACAGCCTTGTCCGAAGCGATGGGCTGTCGCCCGTCCAGTAGGTTATCCTTTTTCTAAAACTACATTACTATAACATCCCATCAATAATATCAAAAATCTTCTATCCTTAAACAATACTAACTTATGTCCAACATAATGCATTCCAATCTTTAGGCTTATCCATAATACTGCCGTCCACTCTCAGAGATTTAATACCATCATTGATCGCCATATATCATAAGATATATCTTGTTGGTCACATTCCAAACATTCAAAGGCCTTAATAATGTATTCTCTTGAATACCCATTGAACCATAGTGAAAACTTGAATGCAGTTAAAAGTTAACACTTTTCACATACTAAAATCCTCAAAATTCTATATACTCAAACCATGACATCACTTAGTCCTTATATCAATCATGAGCTCATGAATACTGTTAAACATTTATTTTTCTCGTTTTCCCTTCATTATGCGCATATCATCTTATTTCCAAAAATATCCCAATCACTTTGAATACCACATTAGACCAATACATAAATATTCCAATACTCCATGATACAACATTATTTTGGAATCCCATTACATAAACACTTAATCATTCCACCACATCATTGTCATATTCAACATCACCAATAGTGATAGAATGTGACTTCCCTTTGTCCTTTTCCTTCAGTGGTTGCTCATTTTGATAATCACTAACCCTTGGATTAGGGTATTTATTAGCATAATGCCCCATTTCCTTGCACTTGAAGCATTGAAGTGTTGGTGGTGCGTTCTCTGCAGTTTTTGCTTTATTCAAATCATTAGAAACCCTTTTTCCATTACTTCGACACTCAGCTGCTCGATGACCTTCTTTTCCACACTTAAAACATTTTCTAGTCCCTTTAAGACAATCCCCACCATGCTTCTTTCCACACTTTGTGCATACGGAAACATTCATCTTCTTTTCACCATTATTCTGAGATTTCTCCTTGAACTCCATCTTTCGTTTCTTGTCAAAACCATGAGATGGATATGTAACACCAACTTCCATTTCTACCTTGATAGCACAACACACAATTTCTTCAAATCTACTGAAGTCTCTTATAGCTAATGTCCTTCGAAGACTTGGTTTTAAGCCACTGAAAAATCGATCAACTTTACTTTCAGGTTGGATGATAATTCCAGATGCATACCTTGAAAGTCTTGTAAAATTCGCTTCGTATATACCAACAGATTCATCATCCTTTTGCTTTAGTTGAAGAAACTCCTTCTCCATCTTTGTTCGAAGAATACGAGGGAAGTACTTACTGAAAAACAAGTTCTTGAACTCGTCCCATTCCATGGACTCAATTTCATCTCTTGGCCTCGTATTATTGATATGATTCCACCATTGATTAGCTCCACCTTCCAAACGATATAATTCTAAGATGACTTTATCATGTTCAGAACATTGAAGAACTGAAAATATCTTTTCAGTGGTACTGATCCATTGTTCAGCAACAAGTGGATCTGAAGTCCCACTGAAAGAAGGTGGACGTTGCCTCATGAAGGACTCAATAGAATACTGTTCCTTTCTCTGATCACTTGGAAGTCCAGAATGATTCATAGCTTGTGTAAGGATAGCAAGAAGATTTTTCACTCCATCTCCCATAACATTTTTTTGTTCAGGAGGACAATCATTGCATTTTCCATTGCATTGATCAACATGGTTCCTTCGGGTTCCAGCCATCGTCTAAAACCCAAAAAGAATAGTGTGAGAGGAAAAAATCATGCTAGGGAAAACAACATAATAAAGGGGGAGTAACCTCAATATCTAACATCTTAGGGTAAATTCTAAGATCGTTAGCACAATTCTAGGACTATAACCTATACGTATACTTAACCTTAGAGACATCCCTAGACATACCTTAGAAATATTTCTAGGGACCTCACTAACGTTTTCGCGTCCTAGTCTCCAAAGGTTGACAAAAACTCCCTCTGATACCAACTGTAGAGACCCGAAGCATGACGTACATTGACATTACATTACATTTGCGGAATACATAGTACATAATAAAAACACACACACAAGGATCGTAATAGTTTAGTGTCTTTGGAAACTCGGAGTATAATCTTCTAATACTGGTGAAAGATCTTCAACATCTCCCACAAAGATCGTCCCCTTTTTTTTATACCTAAAACCTTTCTTTATATCATGGTGAAAAGAAAACATAAAAGGGTGAGCTCAAATTCTCAGTAACGGTAAACAAAAGAAAAATCAATCACATCATATTCATAAGAACATAAATTTTGGAAATCTTAACCTGCAAAAGAGAGCATAATTTCATAACATGGTATAAATCATAGTAGTGAAATGAAATCCCACTAATCATAACATAAAACATGAAACATTGTGGCATAAACACATAATCATAGAGAATCATTTCTTGTTAGTCAAGACTCATTTCCAAGACTATCTTAGTGGACAAAGTCCCTTTTTGAACCGAGTCACCCTCGTTTCAGTCCTGTTTCACTGAACCGGTATAACCTACCATTCCAGCCATGTCTATCTCATTAGATATAAAATCATTACCCAATTCATTGTAGGGAGATATAGGTCCCACCACTCTCATAATGATACCATTCTTATGTGTGCCACAAAATCATAAACCATACATCATAGCATAACCCATGTAATAAAAATGGGATTTTTAAACAACAGGACATCATAAAACAATTCACATAAGATTATGGAATTCATAAAAATATTTCCATCACAACATAATCAAATCCATGTAATAATAGGGATAGAAACAGAACCCTTTTATTATCATAGATGGAAAATAATTTTGATAAAACACTTAAACTCCATTCTTGAGGAAAATATCCTTTCTGCTTTAAAAGCTATTTCTTTTCACAAAACGTCATGCAATTTTAAAAGAAAGAGATTTTGTTGAAAATAGTCATGAAATCTTTTGGAGTAATCTTTATGAAAATAAGGCTTTATAAAACCGTAAAAATCCGTTCGTGCCGTATATGTTAAAAAAACATTCTTCGTACTTTTGTCGGAATAGTCAAAAAGTACCTCGTACGAAAAATGAAAAAAAATTCCTTTTATATCTTTTACTAAAAACTAGCCTAAGGGTAAAATAGTATTTAAAATATTGTAGGTGAATGGAAATAATATTACATATTGAGGGAACATGGATGTGGATGATAAAATACACCCCAGTAATTACCAAAGTAAAAACAATCTCGGATAAAAGTGAGATTGTGATATTTCCCTTACCTTAGGTCCGACATGCTTTGTAAGTGTCCGAACCTCATGTATAATGATTTAAATCATGTTATTGACTTATTCTAGAATCATATTCATTGTTATTATATCATATATGGTCCACTTATGACTTTATATTACCCGTTCTTTTGTAAATTCATGTTAAAGTAGCGTTTTGGGTAAAATCGTCTCATTTGTCGTTCGTGTTTTTAACGTATAATTATTAATATGATTACTTGGATCATGATTACTTATATCCAGAATGTAAAACATGATTTATATATAATATATTTTCAGAATATATATATATATATATAATATATCGATAAATGGAATGAAATACACCGTTCATGGAGACGGTAGTCCGTACATACGCATGAACGCTGTTTTCGTTTCCTTATTGAAGTGAATGGAATTAAGTAGATGAAAAACATATAAATTTACATAAGTCCAGTATCATTATTATGTCATATATTTCATTATTACTTATTATATATACTTTATAATCATTCATGAATGGTTAATCATTGAGAATGAATCTCATCGCGTCGTGGAGACGGTAGTCCGTACGTACGCACGAGCGATGATATCGTTCCCATTGTCGTGGAATTGTGTTGAAGTGTATGTGGAAAATTTCAGTATCAATATCAATTTATAATAATCATATATAGTTACTCATTAAACCATTATACCCATCCTATTAAGGTGGTGGTGGAAAATAGATTACACCACGGCGTGGAGACGGTATTCCGTACGTACGCACGCGTGGTGATTTCATTTTTACATAGGATGGATAGATGGTGAATTAGGGTTGTTTCATATTTATAATAACATATCAGTATGTAATTAATACTGATGTTATTACTTTGTCATGAAACAACTAAAGAAGAAGAAGTTGAAGAAGAAATAAATTGAAAAGATCGGCAATGTATATTAACTCTTCTTTGAAACGCCTCTTTGAATCCTCCAATTAGGGAACTATGATTGGTCTTTGAAGAAGACCAGGACCTCTAGGATTATTCTAGGGAAGTGGAGAAGGGATTTTGGCAGGGTTTGGCCGAGCTTGAGTGCTCAAATTGGTGTGAGGAGGAGGGGGAGGAGGTGTCCTTTTATAAGGGAGGAGAGGGGCACCTTTGGAATAACAAAAAATATTATTTTATTATAAAGTCAAGTTCGGTTCTAAATAGCTCCAAATTCATTTATTTCGAGGTTAAGGTGGGTATGGGTCGAAATAATCTCATAAAATAGAATTTAGACAAGTTTAGGTTCCTATTTTAACCTTAACATTTAGATTTAACATTAAGTTAAATGATTTTACTTTTACCGTGTCTTCTTGTGTTCTTATACTATAAGGTTAATAAACTTACTATAAGAAGCCAAACGAACCCCAAATTGTTTATTATTAATATATATAACCTTATCTAAGTCATTAGTCCGAACCTTAGATTTTTAGGAATAAAATAAAAATTAATAATATAATTTTTCTTTTAAAATCTATTTTATGTCAATTTTGACACTATTTAGTAATTGATTTTTGTGAAAATCATAACAGAATGATAAGTGATAACAAAGTTAATTAAATCAACAATAACATGTCCTATTAACCTAGAAAATTATTTTAAGTCATAAAATGTCTCAAATTATATTTATTTGGGTATTTATAACATCAATTATGTCAATATTTCATTAATAAGATAATTACTCCATCATAGTTGTGTCATAAATAAATCAAATTATTTAATGTCTAAAATTACAAATAAAATATCATTATGTAGGAAATAATTTTATCTTTCTAATGAATATTTATAGACGAATTTATCTTATGTATAACCATATATTAAAAATGTTTTATTAAATAAACTTTTATTTTAACTCTTTTAACTCTTCTTTGAATTAAATAATAATAAATGTCCTAATCTAATCCAAGTGGGCCTAAATGATAATATTTTTCACTTAAGGTTGTTTTTGGTCGAGATACACTTTTCCAATAGGATTAGGACATGTGTTAGGGTAATATTAATATCATTTTTACCCTTAAATACCCTATTTACTTTTAACTGTGGTAAATAAGAGTAAAAAGTTACTATTCACCAAAAATTATTTTCATCTCATTGAACCACATTTTACTTACTGACATCAACCATGTCTCTCGGATTTTTGAAATTCCACTCACAGAAGTGGTAAAATTATGTTTTATGAAAAATTCAGTTTTTTTAACTACAACTTAGTGGTTTCACTATTCATCAAAAATTGAATGTTTTCAGAAAACTACCAAAAATTAGGCCTAAGATATATTTGATATTATGAACTCAAAAATGATTTCTATTTTACCAAATTCAAAACATATCAGTTGCATTAATTAATTTAAAAATTAATTCCCGTCATCAAAACAAAAGGTGTGTTTTTAAGAGATAATAACTATCAAAAGATTGACACTTGTTTATAACTGGTTTAAATGTGAAATTACATCCAATGACCAACATTGTATTAAATTGTGAAAATATATTCTAAATATACTTTAAAACCACTGAAATTAATAATGTATCACTATTAATTATGTCGATTGAAAAAGTTTTTTTTAATTAAAATTTCGTAATTTTCACTATTCATCAAAATATGAAAGTTATCCAAAAATCACCAAAATTTCACCCTAAGCTAATTTCGATATTCCGAATCCAAAAATGAAGTCCATTTTGATAAAATAAAATTTACAAAATTTCAAAAAGTGGTTATTACTATTCATAACGGCTATTTTTAATAATATTTTAATAGCATATTGTTGTTTAGTGAAACTTGTTATTGCGTACTACACACACTATCGAGGAAGGTCGCGATTGCGTGTAATGGAAGGCAAGTCAAGGATGCGTGTTGTGAAAGCTTCTTTTGGTGTAGCGTACAACACAAGACATTAATGAAATTAAAAAGAATATTTTTCATAAAATTTCGGGGTGTTACAGATATTCTTTGAAAACTCTATTCATTAGATCCATGAGGATAGAGGGTGAATTAGTCAATCAAAAAGGAATTACTGTAAACTCGTAATGCTAGTACCTAGTTTAAAATGCTATTTTTGAAATTTCTTCCTTCTCCACACAAATCTGATGATATCCAGATCAAAGGTCAATATTTGAAAAATATAGAGCTCCATGATGTTGGTCGATTATATGATCAATGCGATATAGGGGATACATGTTCTTTACTGTTATAGAATTAATCTCCCTATAGTCAATGCACAATCTCATATATCCATCTCTCTTAATAAAAAAACGTAGGGGCTCCCCATGGAGAAACACATGGGAGAAAAAATACATTATTAATCGATTAATATAGTTCTTTATTTAGTTCCTCTAATTACATAGTGGCCATTCAATATGGGGTCTTCGATATGGGCCTTGAACTAGGAATTAAATCAATGGAAACAAAATTTCTTGTTCTGGAGGATGTCTAGGTAAATCCTCCAAAAAACACATCAACATATTCTATCACAATATGTAGGTCCTATATTAGAACATTATTTTACTCACCCATAGTTATTTTATTATCTTCCACTAAAATAAATGAATTTAATTGAGCTAATGGGAGTAAATCTTGATAAGAATCAGGTGGTGATGTTTCTGCTATAAAGATAAGGTACTTTTTATCAACAATGAAAATTGAAACTTCGTTATTCTTACAATAAATTTTCACATCATAGTCCAAAAGCCAATACATTATTAGGATTATATCAAATTCATTCATTGGTATGATGATGAGATCAGCGGATAAAGAACATTTATATGCCCTAATGAGAACTGATTCACAATACAATATTGCAATGATACATCACTTAGTTGTTTTGACTGACATCTCCCTTGATATGTTAAATTTAAAATTTCTAATTTTTTAGCAAACATGAATGATATAAAACAATGCGACGATCCATAATCAAATAAATCATTGGCTAAACTTGAGGAAACCATTAAATTACCGCCACAACGTCTTTCAGAGCTTCAAAATCAGCAGTAGTGATTGCAAAATCAAGTACATGATCCCTTTTATTTTTTTAGTTATGTTCCCTTTGAACATAAGACATTCATTTGAATAATTCCAATTTTCTCTACAATTTTAGCATTCATCATTGACATCCTCTTTCTTCCCCTTTAAATCATGATCATGGTGGCCTTTTCAACACACATTTAATAGATTCTCATTACCTCAGGAAAGTACCGAGGTGTTTTTACCACATTTACCACAAGATGGATAATCATCTTTTCTACTCTTCAACTTAATTACATTTCCAGAGTGTTAAACAGATCATTTTATCTCTTGCTTTTCTTTAAAGTCTTATGACTTAGAGAATTATATTTTTTCTTTGATAGTGCATGAGATAATATCATCATGCAATGAGAAGGATTGTGAGACTATTTCTCGATGGAGAAATGGTTTTAACTCATCAAATAATCGATCAATATTACTCCATGGGTTATGTATATAATATGATGAATTATTTCTAGCCTTGTAATGTTATCCTCGTACTTCTTGACATTCTCATCATCCTCTTGACTTAGACCCAGAAATTTCCTTTCCATATCCTCAAGATGGTCACGAGGAAAGTATTTTTATAATAAAATCTCCTTAAACTCTCTCCATTCCATTTTCGAAACATTTTCATCTTCTTTTTTGTTTTGAAATAATGACCACTATTGATATGCATCTCTCGTGAGGTGATAAACGGCCATTATAACTCTTTCCATTTCGCTACTCCTCAAATCAAGAAATATTTTCTCTAATGAATTTATCCATTGCTCCACTACTATTGGATTTTTAATCCCATTGAGTGTTGGTGGTTTATTCTTCATGAAGGGGTCTAACATTTATCCTCAACGTTGTGGATCAGGGTGCTCTATACGGGTATGGTTATTATTCATAACATGAGTGAGTTGTCCCTGTATGGTGATAAGCTGATCAGCACTAGTTGCATCACCATAACCACTATAATTATTTTGAGTAGGAGGGAAATCCCTAAATGGATTACGTGCATTGATATGGTTTCCATTCCTTCCACTGGGCACCATTTCTAAACAAAGGTATATAGTAAATTAGTTTATGAATTACAATATAGAGTTCCCAACATGTAAAACACTTAACATAAATTTTATAGTTTCTGGATAAAATCCATAATCATAAAAAAATTCTTTATGGAGGTATATACAAATAAATATTTCATAATGTTTGGTAATGAAAATTTGAATTATCTTAATAATATCCCATGGGACTGTTGTAACCAAGAGTGATGTAAGGCATGTTGTCGTGCACCAGTTCAAGTTCGAGTCTAGCTCAAAGTGGTGTTTTTAGGTTTTACCCCTAAGTGCATATGTGCCAAATCCACCTCTAACAACATTTATCTAGAATGGTATGTATTTGTTGGAAAACAAAAAAATATCTACAATACTAAAAATCTAAGAAGTTCTTATATAATAATCTTCAAAGGAAATCATAGGGTAATGTTCTATAATTAGAGTTTTTCTAAATACAGATTCCATGGTTTGAAATAAACATCCTCTCATACCAACTGTAACGCCCTAACCCCAGATACCTAGACTCGAAAAATTATTACATAACAGTAGCATGATGACAAGGGATCAAACCCCAACAGACCGATCAGTTTGGTAGCCATGAAAGAACTAGATACATTAATAATTTTTACATTGCATTATAAAATGAAAAACAACAACAACATTGTATCCATTTTTCAAATTCATATCCCTTATACTATCCCTATATGTTAGTCATAATATAGTTCTTTTCATCTTTAGACAAATAAAACATATAAAGGGGTGAGCTCAGATGCTCAGTAAAAATTGAAATATAGAGGAAACGTTAATAAATAATCATAAACATTAAATGAAATGTATTGGACTAAAACATAATCCTTTTAAACATAAAATTATTTCATAATATGGATAATATAAATCAAATAATTCTATTTACTTATTCACATGGATATTCTACTAGTCGATAATCACTTGCAATATCAATAGCCAATTTCATAATGATGGAATGCATAAAGAAAAACATCATTACCTCATAATCAAGGCATTGTACCAAGACTACAAATAAGATTTTGTCAAGGAAATATTCCAAGAAACTAGCTAGCCTCATGAGTCCTATCAATTAATTGATGAGCTATAGCGGGCTCCACTCGTCACTTACTATGTCTATTGCATTTCCCTTATGAAAAAGTTTAAACTAAACATAAACATTTGTATTAAGAATATCATACAAAATGTTAATAATTGAACAATATACAATGAATGGTATAAAAATTACATCCACAGTCTAGCATATCAAAAAATATTCAATAAAATATGATAGATATTTATCATAATAAATCAACTTCAAACAAGCTAAAAATCCATCAAAGGATGTTGACAAAGTTGAAATGAGAAAAATTTGAAATAAATAACTCCTTCTATTTTGAAATAATTTAAAAGTAACATAGTTATAAAATAAATCATTTATTTTGAAAATATTTTTATAATCGTGTATGGGATGCTTCGATGATTTTATAACGACAGAAAATATCTACACCCACCATCTAATTTAAAAAAATACATTCTTACCTTAATTTTGTAAAAAATGTCATAAAGTACCTCGTTTAGAAAACAACAAAATGATTCCATTCAAAACATATATGGTCAAATAAGGGGTTAAATGACTTTATCCCAAATTATATTAAATATTAAGAATTTTTTGAATTACATTTTTAAGAAAACACTTATGTGGATGTTAAATAGGTCCCATTAAATACTTATGTGTTAACAACCTGATATAAGTAAAGAGATTGTAGAAATAACACAAACCATGTACTTTTCTTTAGTCGATGGTATGTTAACAACCTTTATAATAGTAAAAAAATTAAATTAAAAAATAATCATATATATAAATATGGTATCATATATGATGACATAATATTTCTGTGTTAATAATATTTTAGTAGTTTCATGTTTTCGAGAGTTAACAGATTCATTTTCCTTTATATGCTTGGTTAAGTAAGCCTTGTTTGTTATGGTAGGATGTATTTGATTAATATACCAAATGATATTACAATCATATAATTTTTTAAATCATAAAATGGAAATTATTCTTGAATTATTACGATAGGGAATGAATATCATCGCGTTCGTGGAGAAGGTAATCTGTATGTACGCAAAAGTGGTAATTTCATTATATTGATGGTGAAATCATATGTAATTGGTTAGTATATCATATATACAGAATCATTAATATATTATATTAATTATTGACATAATATATACTCATTGTTATACCCATCAAAATAATGATGTATTTGAATAACAAACTACACCAAGACGTGGAGACTGTAAGCTGTATGTACGCACATATGGAGACTTTTTCATTTATAGGTTGGATAGATTATTGAATATGGAAGTACCATATTTATATTAACATCTTAGTATGTTGAAGGTACTATATTTTTTAACTTGATATGGAATCAATAAAGAAATAGGATGTGGAAGAATAAATGTACTTGAAAGATGGTGGTGAAATTATTACCTCTTCTTTGGGTGTTTCATTTTATATTGATCAAAAGAGCTATTTATGATTGCTTTCTGATCAATGTAATGACTCTAAGTTTATGTGAGGGAGATTGGGAGAATATTTTTGTAGGGTTTCTCCAAGCCAAATGGATCTGGAGGTGTGGAATCATGAGAGGGTGAATTACCCTTCTATAAGAGAGGTGATAGTCACATTAGGAAAAGTTTGAAATGTTATTTTATAATAAAATAATTTTCAGTTTCTAATGGATCCAAAATGATTTATTTCAAGTATAAGGTGGGGATGGGTCAAAAACTCTAATCCAATATGTTTTATATTTGTTTAGGTCACCATATTACATTTATCTTTTATATTTAACTCTTAGTTAAATAGTTTTACATTTACCATGTCCCTTTGTACTTTTATATTATATGGTCAATAAACATACTATAAAAATTCAAGAGAACCTCAAGTGGTTAATTATTAATATATATAACCTTTTATAAGTCCTCTGAACGAACCCTAAGTATTTAGAATTTTTAAATCAATTAATTAAATAGTATTTGTTTTAAAAACTCAATTATGTCAATTTTGACACTATTTAGTACTCGGTTTTTATGAAAATCATAAAAAGATGATTACATCAAAAAATAACTATTTAGTCAACCCTAACATGTCATATTAACCTATATAATTAGTCTAATTCATCAAAAGTAACAAATTACATTTATTTGGATATTTATAATATCAATTATTTAATCCTTTCAGTAATAAGATTATTACCACATCATCATTGTGTCATAAATAAATTTAATTATTTAATGACTAAATATTATAAATAAAATACCATTATATAGGAATAGTTTTTCTATTGAATATATATATTAGAATTTATATAGTCTATAACCCTATATTAAAAATGGTTTAGTTATTATACATTGAATTTAATTATTTTAAATCTTCTATAAATAAAATTATTATAAATGTCCTAATCTAAAAAATGTGAACCAAATTGGATAATATTTTATTCATAAAGTTGGTTTTGGTCGAATTACACTTATCCAATAGAATTAGTACAGATATTAGGGTAATTATGATATCATTTTTACCCTTAATTACAGTATTTACTTTTAAAAGTGGTAAATAAAAGTCAAAAGTTTATATTTACAAAAAAAATATTCTCATCTTAGTGAATCAAATTTTACTTACTGATATCAACTGTGCCTCTCGGAAATTTTAAATTCAACTCATAGAAGTGGTAAAATTTAGTTTTATTCAAATTTTTAAGTGCTCATAGAGGGTGCGTAAAAGACGGTAAAAATTTTAATTAAATTTTATATATCTAAAATTATTATAAAATTACTCTAACTAATTACATTGAACATTTGTAGGTATTATGTAACTATTTTAACCTAAAATAAATAAAAAAAAAAATTAATTACTTAAATAAATAGTCTGTTTTAAACATTAACGTAGTGTTTTTTTTACTATTCATCATAAATTGAATGTTTCCAGAAAAATACCAAAAATTCACCCTAAGCTTATTTTAATATTATAAATCCAAAAATGAAGATCATTTTAAAAAAAATTATGAAATTTCAAAAGGTTGGTATTACTATTAATAATGGATAGTTTGATTGGTCATGGTGTGTTAAAACTCCATGTTGCGTACAACACAACCTACTGCATTATTGAAAGGGAAACATACCCTGGGAGCTTGGTGTGTTACACAAAATCACAGGTATAATAGATGTCAATGTCAGAGGTACTCATCAATGGGACTTCTCAATATCTAGATGCATGTCTATTAAGAGTTTCATCATCCTAAACTCATCACAATAATCTCTCACCACCTCTATCTACATGTTCTATCTTAAAGAATTATAAAAAAATTTACCATTACCATGTCTATTATCTATATCAATGCCGAAATACTATTGATAATCGACCCACCCCATCTGTAGAAAGTTCATGTCACATTATGAAAGGATGTTCCTAATGATATTTTTGTTTGATTACATCACAAATCTATCACCCAAAATATTGTGTATCCATATTCATATTGGTTTTATTTCTTTATATAACACTAGATCGTGAGTATGGTAATTCATCAAATGCAGTCATATTTATTTGAAGAAATAATCTACTACTTGATCATCCTATTTCATAATTTCTCCGTGTACCACCCTCAATGGATCAAAATAGACAAAATATTCTTTATAAACATAGGTAAGGTGATGATTTCTATTGAATTCACCCTTCTCTTCAGCTCTTAAAAAAAATATCACAGGCCCATGACCAAACAATCTTCACCCATTTCATTGTCATCCTAGACATTGGTTCTACATAGTGGGATAATTACTAGATTATATTAAAATAAAACCGTTCTAGTCCAAGAACAATATGAATCATGAATAAATTCTCATACCAATCTTATGATACCATGGATGCAACCATCTATGTGTCCACTGACACTCCATCCTCTAGGTTGAAATGATGTAATCAATGCACTTTATCATTCATTTATAACATTTTGATAGATTGGTATAAATCAGATGATATGTAAATTTACTGAAGATTAGGTCTATAGGTTGTTCAAGATCATCATTTGAATTAGAGTACACCAAGACACCCTCTATAAAAATTACAACAAAATTACCCATTAAAAGATGGAAATATGATTAATCAAGTCCATGAATAAAATTGGTGTTTTTTTAAAATGAATTGCATCACCAATATGTTATACAAACCATGAGTTCTTATTAAAATACTCCAAGGTATGTTGTATAGTCTAAATATCAACTGATAGAACCCTCATCACAAATCAATCTTAGAATAGATCTTGGAACATGTAAAATGATTAAAAAGTAGATTGAGGAATGACAGTGGGAGTTGATTCATGATTATAAAATGGTTTATTCTTTAATAATCCACACAGAAGTAAACATTTCCATCATCCTTCGTGGATAAAATCATTGGAGATCCACAAAGAGATATACTATGTTGTATGAATCCATTTTCCTTCAAGATATTCCGACTAAATTTATAAATCTGGATGCTCTATTGGTGTTGTCTTGTAAGGTGGGAATGATACTAGCTCTGCTCACTCAACTAACTCGAGCAGAACTTTATATCCCTACTGGGTCATAAAATAGATAACCCTTTGGGAAAGAAAACCTAAAAATAATCTATTACGTGATGAAAATTATCATCCTACATTCAATAAATTTCTAGAAAACAACTTTCTATATAATCATTGATACAATCTAATATAAAATAATTGGTATTACATGACTTACATATAGATACCACTCATCCTAGGTAAAATATATGCCTTTGTATGATGATTGAAAGTAATATCTACTTTTTTAGTAGTTAGTATGAGATTGGATCAAATATAAACAATCCATAAAATGCATCAAATAGAAAACTATCATTTCTTTAATAAAAAGTTCCCAAAAGAATTAGTAACATCCAATTTATAGATATCACACCATGAATCATAATATATTCTTTGACCCCATCCCAATAGTGTATCCATGGTCATGAAACAATGCAATTTTTACACAACCAAGACCAAAGTATTTAGAAAATGTTAAGATATAATTTACTGTGAAGATCATTTATAAAAAAACGAATATTGAGGTAGATGATATAATAATCATACATATATTTATAGAATTTCATGAATCCATTCTAGAAAAAGTTGACTGTATAGCATGTTGGTGACATTTCCATCTTCCTTGGGATCTAGTTGGAACCCCTGCACTACTCTAACTTAGTGGAATTTATGCAACTTCATAAGAGTTCCACATCCTCTATATCTTCCATAATTTAATGAAGACCATTAGCTAAATGTATGTTGAGTGTTAGATTCAAACTTTGAAGAATGAAATTATTTTCCTAATCCTATACAACTTCATTTCTATTGTGATATGTTATATAAACTCTTAATATGTCCCATCCTTCCAATATAATGGATATCCACAGTATATTAAGAACACAGATGGTGCGTGTGGCCACTCATTCCACGCTACGTTCACTATAAAAAGACATGATTATGAGAGGTATTTCCACTCTATTGATTACTCTTCACACTACAGACCTAGATATAATGATCAAAATTACATTTCATTATACTAGAAGAAGAACTCCCAGTCCACCTTATTGAAACTACAAGGATACTTCTTAGAAACACATTTGATTCCCCACCATCATGAGATATTTATTCATCAGTTTCTCAATTGTATTATGGGCAATCAAGTTTATCATTGATCAAATATTATAGACAATTTCATCCTAAAAATGTATTGACATGGTTACCTCATCCGCTACTAAGGATAAAGAAAAATGATGTAGTTGGGTGAAATATTCCGCATAGTCCATAAATAATAAGATATCCTATTTTTGGTTTATGAGCTCATGATAATTCTAATTCCATAACAACTTTGGATGAAACTGGTTGTAGAACATTTCCATTTATTCTATATGGTTTATCTCCACATATAGCTTAGCTTTCTCCACAATGACCCACCAACACATGGAGGGTCCCCATAACATGTAGGAATCAAACCATGTATATATTTATAATAATTCACATCACAATCATAGTTTGTTAATTTATCTCATTCTATTAAGAAGAGATATATTCTCAAATGGTAGATTCTTCTACAACATCACTATTCACTACAATCAAACCATGCCATGTTTCTATTTATCTCAATTCATTTTCAAAGTTAAATCATGTGAAATTATAAATTATAACTATTAAACAAAACCCAATTTTTAATAATTTTTTATTCATTATATCTTAATGAGAATGCTCAATGTGTCAGAGGTTGTAAGAACAATCTAAAATCCAATAGACCTTGTAGGGTCCAATATGAGGTCTAAGTACATACTATTCAAAAAAACATATATTTCAAAAATAATTGTGATGGAGATCAAAAAAGAAACCCTATATAACACAAGAATCATGATCAAATACAAAATCTATGGTTGTAACAAATCCAAAATACTATCGGAGTGGATAGATAAATGAATAAGGAACCCAACATGATGGAACTCATCAGGGATAAAAATTTATACCAAGGTGTCGAAAGAAAATTAATAACTCAAAAATCACCTAGATTTACCATTGGGTCCAAGAGTGGTGGGTGAGTATTTAAATAGTCACGATTTAGGCATAAAACATGATAAAAGTATTTAAACTGATGAATAGAAATTGTCATCCAATTTTACTACATGAATTCCACATTCCTTGAAAAAACACACCTCAGGATGATTTGTACATCGATTGAACTTTTCATGATTTCAAATTATTTCATTGTATTTATAATATTCACATCATGAAACTATTTAATAGATTCACATAATGAATTAGTTACACTATGTGAATATGTCTTGAATATTATACACAAAATAAAATATTATAGAAAATACCAAGAAACCATCAACATAAATTGATGGAATGGTGCATCAATTTGAAATTAAATAAAAAATCTATCAAAGACTCCACTATTACAAACAAATAGAAATCCCCAAATGTTATGTCATTTTCCCATTAAAAATCTCCCTGCCCTAAAATTAGAGGCTTGACTAGCATGTTCTATAAGAAAAAAAACACAACTAAAAGGGGCTTATGAAATTATAAATGAGGGACATAACTAAAAAATTGGGATCTTACATGATCACTATATATATGTGTTCATATAAATAATTACATTTTGGGATTCTAAGATCATTTTAGTTTCCATTATTTAATATTAATTCTATTTATTTAAATAATATGTATATTGATTGAAAATTGTTATATGTCAATCATATGACAACAGATATGAGTATTGTATTGAATCCCACCATACATTTATTTTAATGATCATAACTCATTTAATTTTTAGTAAAATATTTCATGTTGTATAATTTTTTTCATAATGATAGGAAGGTATATGAATTATATATTTATATAAAATAATTTTAAATGGAATTTCTTGGTATTTTGAAATATTGAAGCACAATATTTTTAGTAGTATATGATTGAAGAATGAAATTCCTTGATGGCGCACCATCTAGCTAGTGGTAACAGAAATATTACAAGTTTTATTAGGAAGCCCACTGGATACTTGGTGGAGGATACTGGGTATCCAGTGGATGTGGGATGGAAAGTCCAAAGAGGAATTTATTAAGGTCAAAAATATTCTATTTTGGTTTTTTATTTAATTTTATAGAATCATTGGACCCCAACACCCTATCAGGGATAATTAAAGTGGATTTTTGTGGCATAGAACTCCATTCAAAAAATTTACACAAAAATTAAAATGATATTAGATCTTAAAAAACATCCTAATAACTGATTATGTATAGTGTTCCACCGACATCATTCTTTATAAAATTAAAATCTAAAAGAAAACTAGATTTTATTAAATCAATTTACAAATATAAAAGGTTGTGTTCTTAAAAAAATTCATCATAAACACTATTTACATTATTAATAAATCTTATTATTTCTCTTTATCTCTTCTACCATTGAGCCTATTTTTAAAAATTTAGTAGTCTCTCACTTATTATCCTTCACACCCTCTATATTTATTGTGTAAATTTTTTTTCAGGAGTGATTGATAATAATGAATTTTAAATAGAATACCAATATAAAGGTCATATGTTTTTTTTATCCATTTATTTCTATGGTTCATGGTTTTAGATTAATACAAATGTTTTCATTTCATGGTTCTCCATTTATAAAAGCTAATTGGGTTTAATTATATTCTATTAAAACCCCATTTTTTGGTTCTTGGTTTCTATTTAAACTAATGGTTGTTGGTCACTTTTCCCCATTAAAAATAAGTTGTTTAATATATTGAACGTCATGATTTTTCATGTTGTTTGGATACATAGTAGTACATTTTTCTATAATTTGTAATCTTTTTAAAATATTAATCTTGTGTATTTCCTTTTTTAACATTACATCCATATTCAATTTTTTGAATCATTTCCTTATTAGGTTTTGAAAGTTACATTATTTTACTACCTAAAGAAAAGTTATAATTTCATTAGATATTATATATAATAAAAAAATAAGGATTTATGTGTCTGAAATTTGAGTTCTAGTGAATATTTAGTAAACTCATCCTCCCTAAGTTACTCATCTCTAAACTGTAACATATATAATGTTTAGGTATGTGTATATTTAAATTCTACATATTCCATTACCCCATCCACTCTTTATTTATCCTTATCTTCATAAACTAATATGCTAATTTTTATGGAAATTATTTCAAAATATGAAAATATTTTAAATAAATATAATTTTTTTAATAATAGATATATTATTTCTGATGAAAATGATCTTATTTTAACAGAAAATTATGATTTATTTTAAAATTTGAAAATCAAAAAGATTTTTATTTTTTAAAAAAATAGTCAAGGATTAAAATAGATCACTTTAAAAAATACAACAATGCTGTAAATTTTCATCACATCATCCACAGTTCCCAATACATTTGAAGAAATATGCATGGATTTTTATTTCAAATAATAATGAGTCAAATTAAAAAATTATTATTTTGAAAAAGGTATTCCTAAAAATAAATTTTACATTAATTTTAATAAATAATTTCATTTAATATATGAATGAAATTTTAAAAATTATATATATGTTGAATAAAAAAGGAATTTATTTTTATTCTATATTTCATAGAAATATATTCTTGTTTTAAACACGTTTCAGTTACAAAATCCCTTTTATCAAATCATAGTTAACCCAAAAATGTTTCACCTTCAAAATCTAAATTAATTATCACTGTTAGACCCGAAATATGGATCTAGAATGAAGTTGATATTGATATATTTATTGTTTAGGCTTCCAAACCTTATTTATATATCATATGTTATATTTTTTTTTTAAATTGAGTTTTTACCACATGAAATGATTGATTAACTATTTCCACCGTGATTATAATGCATTATAATCTAAATGAGGTTGGTCTAACTCTTTTCTTCATGGATATGATTTGTAAATCAACCATTATCTTCATAGGATAAATGTATTTTTTTTATGTTTGTAAAGACCCATAAATTTCAAGGATATTTTTCCTTAATTTCTTTAGGATTTTATGAGTACTTAGTTTCTGACGACACTTGATTCCGAGGCCCAGTGTTCCCAGAATCAATTTTTGATGTTTAGCTCGGGTACGTTCAGTGAACGAATTAGAGGGTTTTTCTAAATTTTGAACCGGTGCTCGAAATCAAAATCCGAGGGCACTGACGAAACCGCGGTGATGGTAATTTCATGAGAAGACCTTTTCTAGAGTTGCGTTTACTCGGGAAGAGTTGTCAAAAAAATTTGGTTATGTATTAAGAGAGATAAAATTTTGTTACATTTTTATTTCACTTATAAGAGGTTAAAACCAAATGTGTGGGAGTTGGGGTGGGACCCAATAAAATCCCAACCCCTCTTAGTGGGATATTAGTGAGGTGGGGTCCACACGAGCCCCCACCCCTTCAATTTCATCTAGCCCTCTTAATGTTTGGAAACCCCCATTTAATTTATGACTTTCCCTCTTCTCTTATTAATTGAATGCCAGCACACCTTTAATATATTAATTGAAACTCTTTAATTAATTGAATTAGATGTTTTGAATTTTGAAAATGTTCGCATAAGTGAATAAAATAAGGCAAATCCATATTTTATTTTAGTATCGTTTTTGATGTGTGAAGAAAAGGGGAGAGCTCTTGTGTTGATCTTTTTGAAGAACTTAATCTTCTGGGTGAAGAAAAACTCCACCTCAATGAATAATTCTATCACGCCATTTCATATTCTTCCTGCGTCGATGAAAGGGAGGAGCCGATTCTTCCACTGACGTTCACCATCAACGTACACGGAGCCTCGCCCGCGACATCGTATTCCGTGACGCGAACTTCCTTGAACTACATTGTGGTAGGGGTTAAGTTCAAATTTAATAATTTAAATTTATGCCTTAATTATCGTTGTGAATAATCGTTCTTGGATGCTTGATATCTTTATAACGGGAGGAGGTCAGATCGCACAAACACGGCTGACCCTCCTCCCCATTGTCGTTGTATTTCGTGGCTTCGAACGGAGGCGGCACGGTGCAACGGCAACGCACGAAAACGAGGGAAACCGTGGCTGGATCAGGACGTGGTGAAAGATCTCGGCGCCGTCACGCCGTGCCAGTGAAGATGAAGGAGGCCACGACCGAGAGCGGGCTGCGGCGAAGGGGCGCGGCTCCGTCGCGCCGCGCCGGAGCACTAAGGAGGGCTACGGACGGGGCGCACCGCGGCGGAGGGGCGCGGCTCTGACGCACCGTGCCAGACGGCCAAGAGTGACAGCCCATGGTCGTAGCAGTTCTGGGGGGCGACCGACTGAGCCGGCTGTCGCCACATGATGGAGGCGGGACCCCCTGCAGGTCCACATGAACCGAACGACTGGCCATAAAGGCCGACGGCTACCTTGGAAAACCGGGGGTTGAAACCCCCAGTTAACAGATAGGGCGGACCTCATGGGATCTTCCGTTCGGTTTGAAGGGGGAGGCGCCCTCCCCCCGTCCCTATCCGCTCAGCGTGTGGGCACCTGCACCGGCCGGACTGCCTGCGCGGGGTCGGACCGCCCGCGCCGGGCGGGGCCGTCCGCGCTCGGCCGGAGCTCCGTGCCGGGCCGAGCCGCACCGGTCCAGCAGGGCCACGCCATCCGTGCCGGTCCATACCCAACCGGGCCGGACCCAGAACCAGGTCGGGTCGACCGTGGTCGGGCTGACCCCGGGGGTCTCGGTCCGGGTCAGACCGGGCCCAAACCCCATACTTTCGGACAGTTCCTTTCAAACGCCCGTAGCTTGGGCTATGGACCTCCGATCAACGCACCGTCAGTTGCGTAATGATCCTTGGATCGAAGAGGCCATTTAAGTATATTGAACTCAGGTTTTCAGAGAGCATTGGGTACATCTGTATTGGTTCGAACATAAAACCAACAGGGCCCTCGGAGCGGAAACGCTTATAACATGAACATCGGACATCCAATTGACGTTCCATCGACTTTTATGGTTTACTCTTAGTGAGACGGTTCTTTTGGATTACTCCGCTTGAGGTTTGGATGCAGTTGGAGTATGGTCGGGTTAGTTTTAGCTTAAAACCCAACCGGGCCCCTGGGATAAAAAAGCCAATAACTCTCAGACCGAGCATCCAATTGACGCCCCATGTGTCATGTTAAGTTCCTTTTGAAGAGACATAACAATGTGATACATCAACTCCAGACTTCGTGTTAGTTGATATATCGACCCCCATGGCTCGTGGAGAGGACCCTCCTGGAATCGATTTTGTTGTGTGCGGGAACCCTAGAGCTGGCTGCAACTGCGATGACGATGACGACTGTACTGGGATCCTACATTGGTTCGGTAGTGACGACGACCATACTGGAATCCTCCATTGGTTCGACGGAAATGACTACTGTTCTTGTATCCTATGTGGGTCTGGCAGTACTTGAAAACTATTCTTGTATCCTATGTGGTTCGGACAGTATTTGACAATGTACTTGTATCCTATGTGGGTCCGGCAGAGTAGCTGGTCTTGTATCCTTTGTGGGTCTGACATCTTAGCTGGTCTTTTATCCTATGTGGGTCCGACAGCTTAGATGAATCAGTGGCTACATCTGATCATCTCTATCGTCTTACGAATAAGTATTCCTATGTGAGCTGAGTCTTGACTTGCAATCATTATCATCGATAAGATTGTCGTGCTTTCTTGCGTGGATTGGGTTGTGCATTCCTGTGTGGATTGTGTTGTGAATTCCTATGTGTAATGGGTTATGTTTTTCCTGTGTGGACTGGGTTGTAACATGGGCTTCTGTGCTGGAGCCGAGCTGGAAGTGGTGACTTAGGTATATGTAGGGGCATATACCTAAGTAGAGTTGGTTGTTACTTCGTGATTGTATCTTTCCTTTGTGGATTATCCTTCGTAGATTTTGGGAGACCTTCGGGGGTCTCGGGGTCCCTACTGAATAGAGTATACACACCCCTGCACAGGATATGCCCGCACTTCATTATGTAGGATGCCGACGACAGACAACGCTAATCGAGGTTGGAGCACATGGATCTGGATGGTACCTGGAGTTGGATCACTGGACGGTATATACATGGAGAGGACAGATGGAGTCGAGGAGCAGAGGGGACTATCTATACCCACCCTTCAGGTGGGATTACTAGAAGAAGGCTTGGAGTTTCTGCTTTAATTTTCTACTGATGTACATTCTTTTCAGTTGTGTTTTAATTTTCGTTGGGTTTGTATACTGGCCCATTTACATTCCAGCACTTACTTTTGTACACAGGTTACTTAGTGATTACTTCAACTCACATACTCTATGGTGTTTGTTTTCTTACATAAAGTCAATGCCTTCCCTTTTATCGGGTTTTACGCTTATGGTGCTAGTCGCCAGCCCCTGGCCTATGGGAGGCGGGCTTAGCGTATTCACGGAACGAGTCCCAAGGACGGGTCGTGACAATTTGGTATCAGAGGAGTTTGGTTCTACCACAAAACTCATGACTCTGATCTTCTTCTATGTGAATAATCATGTTAAGGGTATTGAGTGTGGTTATCAGTCTAGGGAGTCTAGTGTTGGTGCGGTGGCTGACGTGTCCATACACCAGGACCATGACTTCTCATTTCCGACCCAATGCATGAAAACATTGATTACATGTCTGTTTCAAGATTTCTTTGTGATAACTTGTGTCATCTCACCAGGTATACTGTATTGACCGTGGAACACATATCTCTTTTTAGGATGGCCCCACGATGGCAGCCAGCTAGGGTTTCGAGCATTGTGCGAGATGACAGCCCACTGAGCGATGGGGCCTCGGGGCAAGGCCCTATTACAGCGGAGGCACCGGCGGTACCTCTACAGTAGAGCCACCGATGCCACCTACACCAGCTGTTGAGATTGCACATCGCCTTAGTGCACTGCATGAGTTTCATCATCAGAGACCACCCAGGTTCCACGGGGAGATGGAACCTCAGGTAGTCGAGGATTGACTGGAGGCTATTTTATGAGTTTTCAGGTTAGTGGGGAAACCAGCTGACCTCATGGTGATCCTTGCAGTGAGTCTCCTGCATGTGGAAACAGGTAGATTGTGGAGCCTGATGCTCTTGGTGCACGACATGGAATCTCTTCTTTGGTCGGAAATCGAGAGCCTCTTCATCTCAGAGTTCGTACAGCAACCCCTCGTGCGTTTCACAATCAAGAGCTACTACAGCTGTGGCATGACATCATGACAGTAGCCCAGTACATGGCGAGATTTACCGATCTATCGCGCTATTCCACGAACATGGTACGAGACCCATTCTTCTGGGCCCGATCCTTCGAGCAGGGACTGAGGCATGATATCAAGGCATCAATGGTCTCCCTCATCATTCTGACATAGGCAGGAGTACTGGAGCGAGCCCTTCTAGAATAGATCCTTCTTGCTAAGCCTAAACTAGCAGTGAGACCAACCGCAGGGCGGCATGTAGCTGTGTCTCCTATAGCTCTCAGTCGACGGATGTCACAGGGGTCCAAGAAAACCAGACCATCGGGCAGATGACCTCAGGACACATGCTCAGAGTTGTGGGCCACACGGCACAAAGCCAGTCTTACGAGGAGTAGACAGTGCTATGCATGCGGCGGGCAGGGCCACATGGCTCGTGACTGCCGGACCCGCCATGCAGAAGAGTAGTAGACGGTTGAGGGACCACCCAGGCAGATGCAGAGGTTCGACCGTGGCGGTCCATAGGGAGAAGGCAGACGAGGCAGAGGAGATGGCCGAGTAGTAGGTGGTGAGCGACGCTTTGAGGCTCTACCACCCCCACCACCAGGAGGTCCACCCCGACCAAAGGGAGCTGGCAGACAAAGGCATGCATAGCTTCAGGCAGTGAAGGCCAACGACCACGGCGCACCAGAGATTATTCGAGGAACTATCTGTGTCTACTCCACCCTTTCTGCAGTTCTTATAGTCACTAAAGCGAGTCATTCTTTCATTTATGTTGCCCTTTTTCGGAGCTCAGAGATTCCGATGTAGCCGTTGGCTCGATCCTTACGGCTAGAGACTCCTATGGGAGCATACTTGATGACTATGCACTGGTGCCGGCAGTGTAAGCTTACTCTAGGAGGCAAGAGCTTCGGCTGGGATCTTCTTGTAGCAGTTTTGAGGCCTTTATACGTCATCTTGGTCATGGATTGGTTATCTACATTCAATGCTCAGATCGACTATATTAGGCGCAATATGTGGTGTGTTCACACCGATGGGAGCAGGTCCACCTTCACCAGTGAGAAGGGATCCGTTGCAGCACAGGATGGACTCATACTGAGCAGAGGATAACTGATCACTCATTAGTGGTCTAGCCTCATCCTATGAGTAGTTGACGTGAAAAGTCTGAGTTACCCTGTTGTGGTGGATCAGTATGCAGAAGTTTTTCTTGATGGCGTTCCAGGACTACCTCCTCGTAGAGAGGTAGACTTCTATATTGACCTGTACCTTGGGAAAACCCAGATATCTACTCCTGCATTTTGGATGGCTCCTACTAAACATTGAGATCTATGGTTACAACTGTAGGACATGCAGGGCAATGCATTCATTCAACCCAGTGTTTCACCCTAGGCTTCCCCGATTTTGTTCACCAAGAAGGCAGATGGGAGATTGCGACTATGTGTCGATTACCATCACCTAAAATAGGTAAATGTGAAGAACAAGTATCCACTTCCGAGTATTGATGACCTCTTCGATCATCTAAAGGGAGCACGTTGGTTCTCGAAGATAGACCTCAGGCCAGACTATCATCAGCTCAGTGTTCGAGACAAGGATGTGCAGAAGACGGCCTTTAGATGCTGGTATGGCCACTATGAGTTCCTGGTTATGCCTTTCGGTGTAACCAATGCTCCAGTAGTGTTAATGAGTCTCATGAACATGATCTTTCATCCTTACCTGGATCGATTTGTCATGGTCTTCAGTGACACCATATTGATTTACTCGACCAATGAGGAGGAGCACGCCTACCACATATGGGTTGTACTAGACACACTCTAAAAGCACCAGATTTATGGTAAGCTCTCAAAGTTTCATTTTTGGATATGTGAGGTCCACTTCTTGTGGCACTTCATCTTTGAGGCGGGAGTTGTAGTGGATCATATGAAGATTGAGGCAGTGCTAGCTTGGGAGCCACCCAGGAGCGTGATGCAGGTGTGTAGTTTCTTAATTTTGGCTGGGTACTACTGGAGATTTGTTCCAGACTTCCCCATAGTTGCGGAACCTCTTTCATCATTGAAGAAGAAGGTGAAACCCTTCATGTGGTCAGATAGATGTCAGCAGAGCTTCCAAGAGCTGAGATAGAGATTGACCAGCGCACCCATCATGAGGTTACCAGAGGAGGGAGTAGAGTACGTAGTCTACTACGATGCATTAGAGACCAGACTCAGGTGTGTCCTGATGCAAGAGCAGGAAGTGATCGCCTATGGATAATGACAATTGAGGCAGCATGAGCAGAACTACGCTGCCCATGACCTGGAGTTAGCAGCAGTGGTCTTCGCTCTCAAGATGTGGCGGCACTATATTATGGGTGTGCACTTTACAAACTATTCTGACCACCAGAGTCTCAGGTACATCTTCTTGCAGAAGGATCGGAACATGAGACAATGGTGATGGTTCGAGTTCCTCTAGGACTATGACATTGAGATGGTATATACTCATGGAAAGTGGAATGTAGTAGCCTATTTTCTCAGCAGGAGGATGGGCATTCAACTACTTAGAGAGGCGACAGAGCAGCTAGCTGTGTTGCAGATATCCTTTGTGGATAGAGATGGAGCATCCTCCCTACAGTCGATCATAGTCACACCTCCACTTCTCCAACGGGTTAGGAGGCACAGCGTGGGGACATTGACTGTGAGACATGGCATGCACAGATTTCCACAGGACATGCACCTGATGGATTCTCGGTTGGAGGAGAGCATGTCGTCCTTTTTAGAGGACGTACCATGGTACCCACTGCTTTAAATGAGGAGGTGCTGAGAGAGTTTCACACTTCCCCATTAGTGGTATAGCCAGGAGAAGAGATGATGTACCAGGATCTCAGACGATAGCACTGGTGGTCGGGTATGAAGAAGGTTTTGGCAGAGTCTGTTTCTCGATCCCTCACCTGCTAACAGGTGAAGGCAAGCACCAGGTACCTGCAGGCTTGGTACAACACTTGGAGGTCCCGGAGTGGAAGTGGTACGGGATTTCTATGGATTTCGTGACTGGACTTCCACATAATTCCAGAGGAAATGACTCCATTTGGGTGATCGCCGACCGACTCACCAGGTTTTCCCACTTCTTACCCATCAGAGAGAAGGGTTCAGTGGAGATCTTGGGAAGCATCTATGTTCAAGAGATTGTACGGCTTCATGGTGTTTCATCACCTATCGTCTCTGATCGAGATGCCAGATTTACTTCCTGGCTTTCGAAGGGGATGTAGGAGGCATTCAGGACGCAGCTACGCCTGAGCAACGCCTTTCACCCTCAGACGGATGGACAGACGAAGATGACCATCCAGACTCTTGAGGACATGCTCTGTGCATGTGTTCTCGACTTTGGTCACAGCTGGGAGGATCACCTACCGTTTGTGGAGTTTTCGTACAACAATAGCTACCACTCCACCATCAGGATGACACCATACGAGGCATTGTACGGTCGACCTTGCAGGTCACCACTGTGCTGGACAGACCCTGGGGAGTCAGTACTTGTTGGACCAGAGATGGTCCAGGCCATGACAGAGAAGGTCCAGGCCAACTAGGAGCAGATGAGGACAGATAAGAGCCGAAAAAAGACTTTTGGTGATATGATTTAGAGACCACTAGAGTTCAAGGACGGCAACCATGTTTTCTTGCCGGTCTCACCTCGATGTGGATTACGGAGATTTGGACGGGGAGACAAGTTATCTCCACACTTCATCGGACCATTACAGGTTCTCACCAGGATAGGCGAGATGGCTTATCTCCTAGATCTACCACCTCAGTTGCACTGGGTGCACGACGTTTTCCACGTATATTAGCTGAGGAGATATGTGCATAACATGATGCATATCATTGGCCATGGGCAGCAGGACATCGATGAAGAGGCAACTTTTGCGGAGGTCTCAGTTGAGATCAAGGATCGACAGGAGCGAGTCCTACGTGGGCAGTCGATTCCTCTATTTCACATCAGGTGGCAGCACAAGAACCTCCAAGAGAGCACTTGGGAGCGGTAGGCTTAGATGTGTGCACAGTACCCTCATTTTTTCCCCTAGTTTGTGATGTATCATTATGGGGACATAAAGCCCTGAGGTGGGAGCAATGTAAAGTCCCGTAAATTTCAAGGTAAATTGTTTTTCTTAAATTGTTTGGTAATTTATGGCTACGCAGTTTATGACGACACCGGATTCTGAGGCCCGATGTGCCCGGAATCAATTTCCGATTTTAGCTCGGGTACGTTCAGCGAACGAACGAGTGGGGTTTTCTATATTTTCAACTGGTGCCCAGAATCGAAATCTGAGGGCACCGATGAAACTGCAGCACCGATAATTTCTTAAGAAGACCATTTATAGAGTTGTGTTTACTCGGGAAGAGTTGTTAAAAAAATTTGGGTTAAGTATTAAGAGAGATAAAATTGTGTTACAATTTTATTTCACATATAAGAGGTTAAAACCCCATGTGTGAGAGTTGGGGTGGGACCCAATAAAATCCTAACCCCTCATTGTAGGATATTAGTGAGGTGGGGCCCACACGAGCCCCCACCCCTTCAATTTCCTCTAACCCACTTAATGTTGGAAAACCCCCATTTAATTTATGACTTTCCCTCGTCTCTTATTAATTGAATTCCAACACTTGTTTATTTAATTAATTGAAACTCTTTAATTAATTGAATTAGATGTTTTGAATTTTGAAAATGTTGGAATAAGTGAATAAAATAAGGCAAATCCTTATTTTATATTAGTTTGGTTTTGGCTGTGCGAAGAAAAGGGGAGAGCTCTTATGATGATCTTTTTGAATAACTTCATCTTCTGGGAGAAGAACATATCTACCTAGATGAAGAAATCCATCACACCATTTCATCTTCTTCCTTCATTGAAGAATGGGAGATGCTGATTCTTCCACGGATGTTCACCGTCAATGTACACGGAGCCTCTCCCGTGACGTCGTATTCCGCGACGCAACTTCCTCGATATTCTTTGAGGTAGGGGTTAAGTTCAAATTTAATCATTTCAATTTGATCTTTAATTTTCGTTGTGAATAAACTTGCTATTGTTATAACTGGAGGAGGTCGGACCACAGAAACACAGTCGACCCTCCTAGCCATTATTGTTGTATTTCGTGGCTTGAAACAGAGGCATCATGGTGCAATGGCACCACATGGAAACGAGGGAAACCACGGCCGGAGCAGGCCTTGATGAAGGAGCACAGTGCCGTCGTGCTGTGCCGATGAAGCTGAAGGAGGCCGCAGATGAGGGAAGGCCGCGGCGAAGGGGTGCGGAACCATCGGCCGTGTTGGAGCACTAAGGAGAGTCATGGCTGGGGCGGGCCGCGGTAGAGGGGGGCAGCGCCGACGCACCACGCCGGACGGCCAAGAGCCACGGCCCATGGCCGCAGTGGTTCTGGGAGGCGTCCGAATGAGCTGGCCACCGACACACCCTGGAGGCGGGACCCCCAGCAGGTCCCGCATGAACTGAACGGTCGGCCATAAAGGTCGGCCGCTACCCAAGAAAACTGGGGGTTGAATCCCCCAGTCAACAGATAGGGCCGACCCCTTGGGGTCCGCCGTTCGGTTTGAAGGGGGCGGTGCCCTCCCCCCGTCCACGTCCGCTCAGCGTGCGGGCGCCCGCACCGGCCACACCGGTTGCGCCGGGCCGGACCGCCCGTGCCTGGCCGGACCGTCCGCGCGGGGTCGGGTCGACCGCGCTCTGCCAGACCACCGTGCAGGGCCGGGTCGTGCCAACCGGGCCGGGCCACGCCCAACCAGGTCAGACCCAGACTCAGGTCGGGTCAACCCTAGGGGGTATTGGGCCTGGTCGGACCGGGCCCGAACCCCCTACTTTCGGACAGTTCCGTTCAAACACCCATAACATGGGCTACAGACCTACGATCTATGCATCGTTAGTTGTGTAGAAATCTTTGGATCGAGATAGTCATTTCTGTATATTACACATAGGGTTTTGGAGAACTTTGGGTATGGCCGGGTTGGTTCAAACACAAAACCAACTAGGCCCTTGGAGCGGAAACAAATATAACTTGAGCTCCGGACGTCCGATTGGAATACCGTCGACTTTGATAGTTTCCTCTTGGTGATAAGATTATATTGGATTACTCCACTCAAGGTTTGAATACAGTTGGAGTATGGTCAGGTTGTTTTTAGCTTAAAAACCAACTTGGCCCCTGGGATGAAAAAGCCAATAACTCTCAAACCGGGTGTTCGATTGACGTGCCGTCTGTAGAATTGAGTTCCTTTTGATGAGACAGAACATTGAGATACATCAACTCTGGACATCATGATAGTGGATGTATCAACACCCTTGGCTAATGGAGTAGACCCTCATGGAATCGAGCATGCTGTGTGCAGGAACCCAAGAGCTGGCCGTGAATACGACGACGATGACGACTGTACTGGGATCCTCCATGGGTTCGGCAGCGACGACGACCGTATTGGAATCATTCGTGGGTTCGACGGCGATGACTACTATTCTTATATCCTATGTGGGTCTGTTAGTACTTGACTACTCTTCTTGAAACCTATGTGGGTCTGGCAGAATTTGACTCTGTACTTGTATCCAATGTGGGTCTGGTAGAGTAGCTAGTCTTGTATCCTTTGTGGGTCCGACAACTTAGATGGTCTTGTATCCTATGTGGGTCTGATAGCTTAGATGAATCAGTGGATACATCTGATTATCTCTATCGTCTTATAAAGAAGTATTCATGTGTAAGCTGAGTCTTGACTTGGAATCATTATCATTGATAAGATTGTTGTGCTTTTCTGTGTGGATTAGGTTGTGCTTTCCTTTGTAGACTGGCTTGTGAATTCCTATGTGAAATGGGTTATGTTTTTCCAGTGTGGAATGGGTTGTATCTTGGGTTCATGTGCTGGAGCCAAGCAGGAAGTGGTGACTTAGGTATATGTATGGGCATATACCTAAGTAGAGTTGGTTGTTACTTCGTGATTGTATCTTTCCATTGTGGATTAACTTTCGTGGATTCTTGGAGACCTTCGGGGGTCTCCGGGTCCCTACTGAGTAGCGTATACTCACCCCTGCACAGGTTTTGATCTCACTTCATTGTGTTTGATGCAGACGATGGACAACGCTGATCGAGGTGGGAGCTCGTGGAGCAGGACGGTACCTAGAGGTGGATCACTGGACGGGACGTACTCGGAGCGGACGGCTGGAGCCGAGGAGCAAAGGGGACTATCTGTACCCACCCTTCATGTGGGATCACTAGAGGATGTCTCGATGTTTATGCTTTACTTTTCTGCTGCTGCACATTCTTATCAGTTGTACTTTACTTTCAGTTGGGTTTGTATACTGTGCCATTTACTTTCCAGCACTTACTTTTGTACTCAGTTTACTTAGTGTTTAATTCAGCATGCATACTCTGTGGTGTTTTTTTCTTATATAAAGGCAATGTCTTCCCTTTTATCGCGGTTTATGCCTTTGGTGTTAGTCGCTAGCCCCTGGTCTATGACAGGCGGGCATGGGGTAGTCACGATACGGGTCCTGAGGACGGGTCGTGTCAATGTTATCTATTAAATCTGTTTTTTTATACTCTTCTATCATATATATATTGATTTTAAAAAGTGCAAAGGGAATTTTTAAAATTTTTTACCCCTCTCATTCTTTTCTTTTATATTTTTTTATTTTCATAATAGTCCAAACATGCACATCCTATCTATATATATTATTTCATTTGGGGTGAAATGGAAGTAAAATTGTTTTTAAAAAAATTTATGATTTCTTTTGTAATTTTTATTATTGTAATTTCTTATTTTAATCATTTTGAATTATTTTATTAAAATTTTATGCATACTCATATTTATTAAAAAAAATAATGTCAAAAGGGGTAGATGGTGTTAGAAAATAAAATATTCCCTCTTCCAGAGTGAAAAGGGAAAAAAATAAGGGAAACATTAACATGTTAAATAGTGGCTACTCATATTATGATAATGAATTATCCCTACCTAGACATAGGGATTTGGACTCATTCCCTTTTTATTGACTTGATAACAAGGTCAAACAACATCATTTACACATAAATATTCAATATCATTCAATCCATAAATTAATTTAGAGTCCCCATCCCTTATTTGTCCCTCCACCAGACTACATTTGGTAGCGAGTCATCAAAATGGATTTTAATTAAGAAACATACCATTTACGTGACAAAAAGAGTGGTTTCATTCCCTAATTAGAAAAAATTGAGGTTGTGATTTGCAAGAAGAACCCCTAAAATTATAAATATGAATATTAGATTCATGATTAATTACTAGAATAGCTTGACGACTAATCTTAAGTTTATCACAAGTAGTTATCTGACTCCCCTACAATACCTACACTAGAAGACAATTTTTAATATGAGTATTATCTCTATTACTCGGGCTTCGATGAGTCATGTCTGAATACACGGATAAATTTCCTTATAATTCATTTATAATTTTAATGATTATAGGTGGACCCTTTATCTGATTTAATGTCCTTTTGTAGTAGCATAATCAATTTTTTTACCAATAGTATTGACACCAGTCATTCCAGTCTCTAACTTCTTCATGCTTCCAAGAATTGTAGATGAGACAATCAAGGGGGTCCAAATTAATCATGATAGAAAAGAGGCTGGTAGATAAATTTCATGGAGTTATTTAAGTTGTTAAAGAACACATTGGTCTCCCCTTTACCTTTTTCATCTTCTAAAAAGGCTCCTCTCATAATTAAAAATATCCCATAAAATATACAACATACTCTCTATTATATTAGACATTAAAAGTATATATAGGTTTTTTATACCTATGACTCCATTTATAAAAAAAATCATAGAAATATGTCTCATGATATATCATTATTCAAGAAACATTAGCTTCCTCTATGATTTCAGCTCATGATCTTGATGCATTGTTATGAGGGGAATCCTGTATATCATGGAATTTACCCCCATTAACAATAGTTATATGATTAGGATCATCCCAAGAACATTATATATAATGGTGACCTTCAACCACTGAGGGGTACACAGTATCCTCAGGGGCATCCCCAACTTTAATCAGATTCCATTTTTTCTTGAAATCTATCTATTTAGGGATATTCATTGTATATAAGAATAAAATGGTTCTTTATGCAACTTGATACCTTATTAAAAACAACATTACATCCAGTACAAGGTATAGGAATCCTTTTATACATGATTATCACAATATATTATACTTTTATAGTAGAGTGGAAATCCATATCTACAAGATTGGAACAATTGTCTAATTCCACATATAGGCAAGCATAATTCCCAAACCAGAACTTCCATGTTTATTTGTTCAATAAAATAAAAATTCTAGAAAAGTGAAATTTCATACAATATTTTTTGATGCCATAATATACATTGAAGAGAAAATATTCATATATATAAATTCATAGTTTTTTCCTTCAATGTTGTATAACGATTCAAACTCCAATGTTTTAACTATATAAATACCAAATTGAGGGGAATATAAATAAAACCCATGATTTAATCACTAGTTATTGAGAAGGAAAATTATGTGAAAAAAAACTCGAACAATCAATAAAAAAACTCATTTAATGAATCCCCAAAATGAGGAACAAATATTTTTCCAAATTATCAAACATCCATTATTTTTCAGTCCTCAGAATAAAAAAATGTATAATGATATATATTTTTTATATAATTATCCAATCAGTGATAGAATCTCTATTTTTAACTACATGTTATATAGCTACCTTGTTCTATAATTTATCAGAATATGAAACCCTAAACTGTGAAAAGTATCTTGTTCCTGATTCTTATGTTTTTAGTGATTTGTTGAGCTCTCTTCCTATAATACAATGACATAATCTGTGTTAACTATGTTTGTGTAATTTATTTATTAAAAATAATATTTTAATTATTTACCTCATAAAAGGATATCTATTTCATATTACTTGAGAATACTTTATAAATTCCTTTAATATCTTTTTACGTGGGTTTTTAATTATAAATTTTCAGTCCAGTTATATCGTAGCATGTTTGTTTTTAAATTCTATTTTATTTCTATTATCATATATTATATATCTAAAATTCATAGGCAGAATGATTATTTTTTATAATCCTCAAGGAGACACTTTTTTATAGGGGGATAATATTATATTGTAGGTAAAATATTCCTTTTTAGTTTTAATTGATGTTTCCCCAATGAGTATGACAATGTTTCAACGTTTCAAAAGAGAAAACATTGTTTCAAGTTTATTTTGTAAAATTAATATTTTTTTCTTTTCCCCATCCATATCAATATTTTTATATTAGGTATCTATGATAATAAAAAAGGCTAATTTATTGAAACCCATCATTATTTCATTTTACTAATCCAAACATATTTATTTAATTCAAACATATTTCATGTTCTCATTATTATTATTTAGTCATAGTGACATGAATTCATATAGACTGATGATATCTCCAAGATAGGTTCAAATGAAGGTATATGTATCTTTATTATTAGTGAAATACTAACACATATGTAGAATATGACCGAATAATGATATTCTTGTGATTCCCATCGGCTAGTTGATGGAGTCTACAAAAAAGGCTGGTGGTAGTGGATGGATTTCAAGTTTTATTACGCATCCCACTGGCTACCAAGAATAGTTTATTGGGAATCCAGTGGATTTAGGTAGGAATATCTGAGGAGCCATTCAATATCAGCAATTTTTTATGGCTATTTGGTGTCTTGGATGGAATCATTGGACCCCAAAACACTATAGAGGATATTTATGGGGGGCATTGGAATGAATGTAAATACATACAGAAATTATTAAAATCAATTGAAATGATATTATATCTTAAATGGATTCATAATTTTACATCATCTCCAATGTAATTCCCTCCTCATCCTTCCCATAGGATAACTCAAAGAGAACATCATCTAAGGATATCAAGGCTCGATATCAAGAAGTGTGGGTTTTTCAATGACTTCATCCATAGTTCCATATACATTTTTATTCTATCATCTTATACCTATTTATCAATCACCCTATTATTAATCCACTCATATCCCACATTTTATAATTCAATATCACTATTTATATCTTGTTCATATTATTTAAATAGAGAGTAATGATGTTTCCTTGTAAAGGGCCTCTAATTTGGAAATTCATCTTTTTGTTTTGTCCCGATATTTATTTTGTACTTGGTTAAACATTCAAACCATGTTTAGTTTTTGTTTATCGAATAAAAAACAATGATTGGGGTTCATTTTGATACAATATATATAAGGATTTTTAGGTCTTTAATTTCAATTAAATTTAGTGATATTTTGGTTTCCTAGTTCCATTTAAAACAAAGGGTTTTAATATACTGAACCATATGATCAATTTCATGGGGTACAAATGTTGGTATACTGACATATTTTATTTAAAAACATCTTTTAAAATTTTACAATTACTACCTACCTTCGTCACATTATTGTTTGAAATTATTTCACGTTATTTAATTTTAATTATTTATGCTATGACTTGATTTAGTTAAATCTATTAATATATTCACTACAGCATATAAGGCCTTTATCATTTCTAAAATAGTCATTTTAATGAAAATATTGTATTGTATATATGATCACAGCTAAATTTACTTGGCCTCTATCAATAATATAAATTCACTTTTAAAGGGTAACTATATAAGCATTTAATTAATAACTGAAGATAATCCCTCTTTATAAGAATTTTTATTTAGATATGATAATGTACTCCTTTATTAGTGCTAAAAATAGTGTCGATATAGGAAGTCCTTTATCATTGATAGCTTAACACTGATAATGGATCCCCTTAGCATCTTTATTTATAATTTTTATAAAGGATAATTTTATGAGAACATTTAAAATCACTATAAATGTGTCCTTTTATAATAAATTTTTCTATCACTAAAACAATGGCCATAATAGTGCAGTGTGGGAGTAAAATTCCTGCACATTAAATCTCTAAACCCATCAAATGAAAAAAAATATCTAATAAAATAAGTAATTTAATTTAAATAGTTTTTATTTCAAAAATACAAGAATCGAACTATTTTATAGACATTTCAAATATTGGTTTGTAAAAATAAAATAGTAAGTACAAATTATCATAAAAACATGGAAACAATATTGTTTGATTATCTTTGGCCCTAACCCTGGATAATGGTATTTTTTACTATAAAACCCCATAGTTTCAAAAAAAGTGTTCATATATATATATATAATAAGTTCTAGTGTTAGTAATACTATAAATAGAAAATGAACAACAAATTATGAATTTTAATTTGAAAAAATATACAATGACCTGTACGACGAACATCGTGTTAATGATTTAGTTCTTGTTCATTCTTATACATCACATTATTTGATGTAATTCTCAAATGATGATCCTCTTGAATTATATATCATCTTTTGTGATAAAAAATCATTGTGGATTATATCCAATTAAAGAGGACATTCTTTTTCAGAACACGCCTCCAAATTTCCAACCATTTACTATTTGTCTTCAAGAATTATCGATTTGAAAATTAAAAAAATAAATATTAAATCAAAATAATAAGAAAAATAATTATCGGATAAAAAAAATTTATGAGAAAACATTATATGATTTTTGTCTTTGTATTGTAATTTTGAATCACATTTCAATCTACAAGGGAACTTATATATTAAAATAATTAACATCATGTGATAATGACCTCATCATGTGTCTGATTGATCTCTACTCAATTTCTTTATGTCAAAATTAAATTTTGGATCCAAGTCTAAATGTTTGAAAAATTATTCTATAACTTTTTCTCAGTTTTGGCTGGTGATGTTAATTTTAAGCTAAAATGAAACCTTTATATTGAAAATACATTGTTTGAGTCTTGTCGGCTGCATCATGTGTTTAATTAATGTGTGGTTGATTATTACACATCAAAAATGAATTATGAGTTGTTTTCATAATTATTTCAAATAATTCAACTAATTTTCTCATTTTTTTTCTATTTGATGTGTGTTATAAGCAAGAATAACATTTTCATATTGAAAATAATTACTTTTGGACATTTAAACAACATTGTTTTCATATTTTTAGGTAGTGAATTCTTACACCTAAAAAATTAACATTTGATCATTTACCAAATGTTTGAGATTGATATATAACTATTTTCACATTTTTTGGCGATGTAAAACATAATTAAAACCAAAATGGAATAATTCTATTGGCATTTTGAGCTTTGAGTCATATAGTTCAAATCATGAATCATATTTATGTGAAGTCGATATTTATATGAAAAAAATAATTTTTGGACAATTTCCTTAATGTTTGAAAATAATCAGATCATGATTTATCAATTTAGGCTATTTGATGTGTGTTTTAGAAGAAAATTATATTATAGTATTGAAAACAAACACTTTAAGTCACACTAACCACATGAGGTGTCAGATTGAAATGATATAAATTCTTATTAGCCACAAATGAATAATGGACCATTATCATATTGTTTGAAAAAATATGGTCTCATTTTATTGGTTTTGGATATCTGATATCCTATAATCTAAAATGAAATTTTTTTATTGAATAAATGTACATTGTGTCATATAAACCATATTATATCTAAAATTGGAATACATTAAATTATTACATATTAAAAAAAATAAATTTTTTGTTATGTTTTAAAACCAAATAATCTTTTTTTCTTGGTTCTAGTGATGTGAAACATGTTTTTTCTACAATGTATCCATTATATTAAAAACATTTACATTAATTAATAAAAAGAAGATCACGTGTGGGATTAATTTTAAAGTCAATTAATACACATGAAAAAACGAATTACAGATCACATTATTAATGTTTGAAAAGAAATTGATCCCACTTCTTTTGCTTTGGGGATTTCAAATGTGATTGAAACTAAAGTGGATACTTTTCATTGAAAACACACACAATAATTCATATCAACCTCATTGGTTGTCATATTTATGTGAGGTGAATTCCTAAAATAAATATTCAATAATATATTAGTTTACTAAATTATAAATATTATATGATCGTGTTCTCTCTTTTTTTTATGTTCAAATATTTTAGTCTAAAATGGCACATTAATATGGAAAACATGAACTTTATGTTATATAGACCACATTAATTGTCTAATTTATGTGCAATCAATTCCTATATAATAAAAAGTAATTGTAGATCATTTTTATAAAGTTAGAAAAACAAATTTCTATCATTTTATTGGATTTGTTGATATAAAATTCATTTTAAAAAAAATTGACTTTCATTATAAAAACATAAACTTGTAGTCACACAAACCACATTATGTTTTAGATTAGGGTGCAATCAATTCCTACACTTGAGAAATAAAATTTGGATTTTAGTCCATGTGTATGTAAATAAAGTGATCTTATTTTTTTGGTTTTGGTCATGTGGAACATTTTTTAATCTAAAATGAATATTTTAACATCCAAAATTATACCAATATTGATCATAAATTCATATAACTTCCTATCATATAAACTACTTGAAAAAATGAAAACAGGAAAAAATAATTTTAATTTTACCTAGTATATGATCGTTATAGTGAATTGAAAATTAAAAATACATGCCATTTGTGGTATTTTTGATCGAAATCCTTGCATTGGATCATAAAAAAATATTTTGGGAATCCAATTTGATTTTATCATAATCAATTGATTCTCTAATAATAAAATCAAATAATAAATGAAAATAAAAAATAAATATCTTATGTGATTAGATTGAATAGTTTTACCTAGGTATTGTTGACATAAAAAAATTTTAATCTATTATTTTATCTTAAAAACCTGTTTTAACATTTTTTTACTTATAAAATTATTTCAAATCTAATGTAATTTCATCCATAGAAATCATAATGGTATTTCTAAATCATAATAGTTCTTTTAATGTTTTTCTTTATATACTACTAATATACACACCTATTGAAAATTTTAATTGTTATTAACACAAATGAAGATATTAGATTATTTTCTGAATAAAATTATTATGTAAATGTAACTTATATACATATCCGTAAATTAGACTCCCATATATTCAAACAATTGAATCAGTTTTATAATATCAAGGCTACCCACATCTAAAATAGAAATTCCAAAATCTTATTCTTTATATTAAATGTTGGACACAAATCCATATTTTGATGTGCTGTCTACATGATGTTATAATGGTAATATCTATTTCATTGGAACTTGTGGGGAGATGGTACTCAGAGGATGTATATTATTTTCATGGTAGATTGATAATAATTTTTTTGATCTGAACATTTATTTTCTAAATATTATATTTGTCTATAATACAATTCCTCACTTCAAAAAAAATTATCAATTATTATATGATTTAAATTTTATATTTTTTGAGGACATACATCATATATCATTATAAAATTATATTAACAGGTTATTAAATCCTTAATAGCATCATAGACCATTGTAATATCAAGATCATCATGTAAAACCTAGAAATCAGCACTTTTCTATTGAGATACATCAATATTCCAACTCATGTGATATTTTGTAGATTCTTTATCGTGGTGCATGTTGCTCAATATATAATACCATATACACCTTGAAATATGATGGTGCATGAGTTTTTATAGAATTAAATCACATGCAACATGACTCTATATTGTTTTAGTAACATAATGTAATATGTTGTTATATGATTCACATTTATGAGAATGAGTAACGAATGAATTGATTAACTCTATTAATTTATGTAGTTTTGGGGATTTAATCACCTAAAATACAGTGGGGTTACTTGGTTGTTCATGTACTGATATTTTTTCAGAAATGGTTAACATTGATCCTTTGGCATATATTGGTCATCAAAACCAGACTGGACAATAATATCTTGAAATTACACATATATTAATTTCATCATATGATATGTATATTCTTGTGATTCTATCTTGTTAATTATTTCCAATTACATACTTAAAAACATACTCCTCTAACTAGACTATATTGTTCCAGCACTTATAATTTACTAAAACTAGTTTATCTTCTAGAACGGCCACTACCAACTACTGTTTTTGAACTGTATAAAAACATATGAACCAAAACATAAATTTTTCTGTAATATTATTAATAAGTGAAATGAATTACTATTTTCTCACAGTTTCACATGTTTAATAAATTTATATTGTGTTTTAATCAACCCATTTAACCTCTTTATTTACATAGGCCTCCTTCTATATCACATCACATTGGATGAAGGTGGCTTCATATTTTTATTCTCTAATATGAATAGTATCGAAGGAAAATATGTTGTTTCATATCACATAAATTCTTTATTTTTATTGAAATGTATAACATTTTCATATCTACTGATTTACACTCCCTCGATTATATGTCTTATAGGCTCATTGGTTTTGATTATTATTTTTTATTTTCAAATCTCCATTGTTGTTTAATAAATTAACAATTTTAAATATTATTAGATAAAAAAATAATTTCAAATAATATATTATCCACAATAATTCAACTAATGATTTTTTATCATGACAACTAATAAAATTACTTTCTGTTTTCATAATTTAAAGTGTAAATAAAAAACTAGTGTGTGTTGCATTATATTACCCTTAACAATCCTGAGATAAAATATACTAAGAATAGTTTTAAAGCCTCTATTTGATTTTTTAGTGGCCATTAAGAAACATTTTTTATGAAAACATCTAAAATATATGTATATAACATAATATATTGAATATTAAATCGATATGTAGATATATAATTATTCAATAAAATAGAAAATGTATATCATATCATTACTTTGATGTGTTTCTAAATGGTTTTCTTCATTATATTTTCTAAATGGTTCCGAAAATATATATAAATTGAAAAATTAATTCTCATTGTGAACATAATATAACTAATGAATTTTCCTTTTTTTGTGAAATGGTTGGACACATTGATTAAAGACAACCTCAAATTCTATAAACATTCTTCTTGCATTGATTACTTAAGTCATTACAGTGACACAATATCATTCTAATTTATTTCATTAAAATATTGTTTATCAAAAAAAAATTATATGGTTTCATAATAAACTACATATTATTCGCCAATATTTGTATCATCATCATGTATTGAAGTCCATTTTTGGATGTTTATTCAAATATTTATTATAGATTATTTTAATATAATATAGAACACATAATATTATGAGGAAAATAAAAATTGTATTAAAAAAATTGAACAAATTATTGAACTCTCTTTTATTTAATGTTTTAAGGGATTAGTAACACCTTTAAATAATAAAAATCATCTATTTTTTGCCCCCTCAAACTTATAAGAAATTTTATACACTGGGACTACTATGAAATCATTGTGAAATCCCAAATAAAGGGTTATCTCCGATTGACTATTTATATTAACATATATCCTTTTAGTTTCCAGTTTGAAAATTGAGACATTATTATTTATTGGATCTTCGAAAGAAAATTATTGTACAAAATTTGATTCCATTATGAACATCTCACCATTTTCAATTCCATACTAAAATTTACATTCATAATGCCCATTTTATCAAATTTCATTACAATCCCATTTTCAATCAATTTGAAATAGAAAATAAGAACTTGAAATGTTGAATAGTAAAAATCATTTACATGTTTGATGGTAAAAAAGTATGAAAGAATTTTCTTTCCTTAATTGTAAAAAATATATTTTCATTTCTTTTGATAGAAATGTAACTCTATTATTTTCAACGTACTACAGCTGTTATGATATTTTTTATAAAAAATAAAATTATAAATTTAAAAAAGTGTAATATATAATATTTTTATTTGGTCCCTTGAATATCCATAAAATTAATTCTCTAAAGGAATTTCTATGTTAAAATAAATCATTATAAATATTATCTCTAAACCATCCAATAAACTATTTATTATGTGTATTTCATATTCATTCTTCATCCCATGATGGATTTAAAGGACTAAAACATTCATTTAAGTTTTAAATGTATCGAAAAACTTTTTTTCATTTTATTTAAAATGTAAATTTAAACATTTTATCACACTATGATAATAATTTAACAACTTATCATCCATAAATCCCTTCACACATAAGGCGTCTACTATTATGTGACATTGGAAAACAGATGATATTAATAAATAATACATAATTTGTATATAATTCAACTACATCATCAATAATACACAATTATTCAACAAAATACATTGGTATATACTTATTCATGAAATTCACATTAAAAATATTCATATATCATTCAATTTGGTTCATCCATCAATAATGGAAGGAACTATATAGTTGAACCTCTCTGACTAAGTGAACCATTAGTTAAACTGTTATGTCAAAGAATGAGAGTGATAATTACATATCTAATTCATATAATTTGATAAAAACATCCTCATTCATGATTGGAAACTTTTTTTTTCTATAGCATGACTTCATATGGCTTCGAAATATAACAAGTTACTAGTAGATGTCTATATTTCACTTTCAGAAAAAATTCAATATACAGAATTATAAATAAAATGATACATTAAATCATGTAAATAATGTGATTTTTGTCCACATAACATCATATTAGTCACTAACACAACACTCTAGATATTTTATTAATACCCCTCATATAGTTTTACACAATTTAGGATTTGTTTTAATTTCTAATTTTTGGATAGATTTTATGCTAAGGACAAAAAAATACTACTAAATTTTACCTTCACTTGTCCTACCTATTCCCTTATCCCCATATCAATAATATAGAACCTTTCTATAATTTCATCTTTTATTTTCTACAAATATTTATTTATATTCCAATAACACTATCAAAATCATTTTTAAACAAGCATGACATCAAGAAAATTTTTAATGTATGAGAAATTATAGTGATGAAATTTGTAGAAAATTGATCGAATTTTCCAGACAAAATATATAAGGTAATTTAAAATGGATAATAAAAAATGGTTCCAATATATTATCCTTTATCAAATATTTGTTCACCCATTTTTTGGGATGGTATTTTTACTTTGTCAATATTCATGTTGAATATTTTGTCTCCAAGATCAATATTAATGTCATTGAGCTAAAAATTTACAATGCCCACAAGGCACAGTTCTGAAAGAATGTATCTACTGAACTAAGTGTGTGTATTAATTATAAATGGGACACCCCAAAATTCCTTTAATACTATAGCCTAAAAAATTTACATAAACAGTAAATCCATTTATCTTCCAATATAATATGTCCCCCCTTTTGATGTTTTACTTCTAAGAGCATCATATATTATAATTGATGTATCTCACATCAATTTCAGATCTTCAATTAATAGAGTCAAATAGGTAACCATATCAATAATGGGATTTATTTTCCATATATAAGTTGATAAAACAAAATTTATTTTCACTTTATTATTAATCATGGTGGAATATTAAAATTTAACTACATAACACACAATGTACTGTCAGTATGAATATGTACACTAAAATGATTTCATCCTTATGTACATAATAAAAGATATATGTTTCATAGATCATTTACAAATTAAGGAATATAATTAACATTTTTCATTCACTATGTATATTATGTTGGATGACGTTGTTTCCCATATTTAATTCATGTATATTTTTTCCCTATCAATTTCCTCATAGTTTTTTGACACACAAAATGTCTTTTATTATGTACAATGATAGGAAAGTACCATAATTCTCATGAAGGATTTTATTCATCATTATTTTATAAAATCTTGCAACACATATGGTATTTTTTATATGATTCATGGGTCTCATGAAATAAAATTAAATCATTTGGAGATGCCTGATTTTTTTAGAAATCATTCCCATTAAACATTGTTTGCGTTTAGAGTAATATATTGGAAAATGAAGTTTATTTTATTCTTGTAAAATATCATTCATAAGACCAATTTGTTCTACCATTGTAGTTTAACTCTATCCACAAGAAAAATTCAAATAATATAACTTTTTTACAACTCAATGTGTTTTGTATTTTGTAAAAACATCATAAAATTTTCACTCATAACAATAATTTAACATATCAAATAACATTTTAAAATAATAGCTTCCATTTTTTATTTCCTTTTTTAATTATATAGGATCTCTATCATCATATAAATGATCATTCATATCTAAAGATTCATAAACTATCCCATTATTGTTCACATTCAATTTTTATTTATGTTTATTATATCATTTATTTCTCTGATCCAATCCATGGAAAAATTTAAATTTTCATCCAACTCTTCTAGGCTCTTTTTTATTGAATAATGAGAATTTAAACGTGTAAAAAGTACTTTAGAAGGTAAATATGCATTATCTATTTAAATATTTATTAACTCTTTAACTCTGTCTCAATATTATTTTTTCATAAGATTAAAGTGATTTTTTATACATATTCATTCTATTATGTTCATAAAAAACTATTTTTGTACAAAATAATTAATAAATGAAAATAATATATTCATAATATACAGTTAAATAACTAATCGATATTTTTATTTTTAAATGACACTTTAATGGAAAAGTGGGAAACTGAAACACTATAACCAGGTTCAATCCTTCCTATAACATAATTAATTGTCAAAATACAGCACGTGATAAAAAATATTTAAAATTAAAAATTAAAAAGGATTTCCTCACAACCATTCTCAAACCATGAGGCTCTTGTGTCATGTATTCACCATTAGTCGCATCACTACCAAATACCATTTTCATCATCGTCAACAGAGCTAAACACATCCTCACTGGAGCCAAACACTACATCATGGATATAGGCATCAACACCGTCAACCTCATCACCAACATAGTCATCCTTCCATGAACACTACATACCCAACCCTAAGAATCAAAAACCAATTAGTAATCATCATAAATTCCATCCTTCATTATACCTAGCATAAATGTGATAAACTGATCTATTAGAAAGCTGTTGGCCACCTAAACATCACTTCCAAAAGCCCTGAAGATCCATCACACCTAGATTACATGGGGAAGAGAAATGGAGCCAAAATCTAGGGTGTATTTGGGTGGCATAGGCCCTATATATAATAAATCCTTTCTCATTGACATGAAAAAAACCATAAAAAATGTAAACCATTATAATAGATTGAATATCATCTGTGAAACTAAAAACCACCCCTAAAAACAACTAATACAAACACTAATGAGACCAAAATAAAAAACAACTAAATAGAAATAGAATCACAACCCATAGGTACCATGGGAAAAGGAAGAATAAAATGAGATTAAAACCAAGGAAAAAACATATAAGGACATGTGTATATAGTAAAAAACTTGAAAAAAACATGTAAAAGTATGAAAAAACAAGAAACATATCTTGGGATTGAAACCCTAGGAAGGAAAACCAAATTCATTTATTAATAGAAATATATCATCTACCAAATAACATTCCCAAACCCTCAGCATATACCACTCTCCAAATTCCAACTGGAGAGGAGCTAATGAATTATAGAATATAGCTCTAAGAGACAAAAGGGGAGATAAGAGTGCACCATCAAATTCTAGAGAGAGTCGAGCAGTAAAGAAAGAACTTCTGAAAGAGAGAACATCCTAGTGTGGAAAAGAGATAAGGATAAACTGATTAGAGCGACATTGAGGAACCATCGTTGTCGGGGAAAGAAGAACCCCTAAGAAACTACAGTTATTTGTTGTCATTTAATTATGACATGTAATTAATAATTGGGGTAAAAATATCATTCATAGGAACACAAAATATCATGTAATCACAACATTTTGAAACTATTTTAATGATTATTAAATTCCATGGAAATTAATGCATGGAAAAATTAATGATAATTGATGTGACATTGACTTCCATGTTACTCACTATTTCATCATATTAATTAATACCATGTATTATAGGAATACCGAAAAATATTTATTTTACTAAAACCCATTAATTATCCTTTATTTCAAAAATAGTAGAGTAATCAATCACAATTCTGTTACACATATCCTAAAATTTCCAAAACCACTATTAGAATTCCTTAAAAACACAATATATGCATTCCATTAAGAAACATTCCAAAAAATTCAATTAGCATGGATTTCACATCACTGAGATCTGAAACATTATATTTCCATATCCAATAATGACATAAATCAATTGAAGCAATGTTCCAAATCTATTAGAATAAAACATCAAAGGTATATCCAGAGGAATATTCTAATTCTTAACAAAATACATACAACTAGTATAGTTATTTATGATTATAGTAAATGTTTTTAAATTTTTCCACTATCCCATAATCATGTTTTTGCATGATATAAATGTGTTTTAAATTAGAAAATTTTTATGTGTTATACTCAAAAAACTCCAACTGATACACAATATATCAAAATAATTATAATATTGTGTGCCTAGAATATTAAAAAAATAATAATTTAATCAAACCATTCATTTTTTTGGTAGACCATATATCCACTATAAATTCTTAGATAATTCCCATATTTCATAGTTCTAACATTAATATTTCCTAACACACATTACACACAACAAGACACCTATTTAGAGTTCTGAGATAGCTACCTGAAACTCGTTTTAATGATTTTTCTCACTCAATGACTTGTTACATTTTGTGGATGTTAAAAAAATAAATATTCCATTTTCATAATTGATAAAAAAATCAATCAAAAACCTACCAAATAATCCCATTTAATTATATTATACATGGTTCCTACATGAATTTTTAGTTCTAAATACATATGACACTTGAACCAATATATAACATCAAACATAATGTGACTAGTTTAATATAAATAATTTTATAATAAATTCAATAACAAAAAATCATTCTAACTAAATGCTTTATCATACCTAATAAAAATTATTGGCCAAACTAAATACATTCATAATTAATGAAATAAGAAAAGCACATTCATATAACAAAACAAATCACAAAAACATTATATTAACCCAATATTAAAGGAGTTTAAAACAATAATCTCATAAAAATTTCTTTTTAAAATATCTACTCACCCAAAATATACATTACACTTCAATTTGGTCATAAACAATCAAATTGGTTTCATTAAATATTAGAGAACTAATTTATATCATAGAAAACCATTTATACTAAAGAAAAAACCCATCTTCAAATTTTTAATAACTTTTTATTCCAAATGAAACATCACAAATAAAAAATAAAACAGTAAATTTAATTTATAAACACATTAAAACTCAATTAAAATATACCAATGTGTAATAATTTAAGTATATTTTAAAATAATAATATCTTTAATATGAAAAATGTTGTATTTTTTAGTAAAAATTTCATTTCCTCATATTTTAAAAAATATTTATAATTTAGATAACAAAATAACTAACTTCAACACCTTCTTCAAAAATTAAATTTCGTAATAAGAATATTTTAATAATAAATTTATGTATTATTTATACTAAAAAGTAATAGCATTCAAAATAATTGTACATAGAAATGCAAAAAATTGTTATATTGATGAAAAATATAAATATTAATTAATTAAACACATAAAACCAATTTATAAAACATTAAGAAAACATAAAAATTTCAATTATAATAAGTTAAAGTAAATAATAGAAAAATTTTGAATTTATCATTTTTAATTTAATTTACATACCTATTGAAAACCATAATTTACAACTAAAACGAAAATCCATTGATTTTTAAGGATACCATTTTTAATTATAAATCTTCTATTGTAAAATTCATCCCTAAAAAACCAGTATCCTTATGAACTCTAACTAGTTCAAACTAAATACAAAATTAATTTATTATGAAAAAAATAATGATGAATCATACCAAATAATTGGAATTAAATTTTTTATCAATATATTAAATAAAATGAAAAAATTGAATATTCATTCCCATACCTATTTTGGAGACTATAAAAATTTATTCAGAATTCATAAATTCAATTTTTAGATTCTTAAAATCCAAATTAAATGAAATAGAAACCAATAACTTCAAAAAAGTATTATTTTAAATTATATATGTTTTTTTCATGTTAAAATTACATTAAATAAAATCATGCAAAATACCATGAAAACAATAAAAATATTGAGAACTCATATAATCTATAAATATTTCCTATAAAAAAACTATTAAAACTAATAACGTCAAATGTTATTAAAAATGAAATATAAAAACTATAATGTGAAGTATCAAACCCTCAATAATTAAGCTTCTAATATTGAAAAACATTAAATCAAGGATGTATTTTATTTTATGATTTTTAAGATTATACATTTTATGTATTAAATATAATGTAAATAATCCATTGAATTCATAGAATATAATTACATTTATTGATTATCATATAGAGAACATAATTAAAAATGATTTAATTTATTCTGTTTAAAACCTTGTGTTTCCAAAAATCACTTTTATATATACCTATTTTACCAAATATTATCACAATTAAAAATGCTAAAACACTAAAACATATTTTTTTTATTGAAAATAATCCATTACAAAATTATTTCATTTATAAATAATTAATAATATAGTTTAAATTGAATACCTTGATATTAAAAAATCTCCAATGAACTGGTAAAATTTAACAATTTATATTGAATAAAAATAATCTCAATCATTAATTTTTTTAAAAAACAAATTCATGTAGAATTTTAAATTTCAAATTTTTGAAAATACTTACTATAAGATAATTCATAAATCTATGTATCTAGATAAATAATTCTATTTATTGATTAATAAATTAATAAATCATAATTAATATTTTTGAATAAATAATTAAAACATATCAATATATACTAATATATGTTTCAATATATATGATTATTAATGGTTGGGTGGTTTTAGTCAGGGAAGTAGAGTGTGACACTAATGATGGTAGTGTTTGAGGATCACATAACTAGTGGTCTCCCATGTTCTACAATATATTATAATGTAGGATCTTAATTGTTTTGATGTTTAAATAAGAGTTGTGTTGTGTCATGTGGTGAGTAGTGGATCTTTATGTGATAAAGTAAATCAGAGAAGGAAATACTAAGGATAATGATTAAATAAGACTAGAAATAATAACATAGCTAAACATTTGAGAGGATTGATTCGTCCAAGAAGATTGAGGATGCCCGAAAATAATGATTCAATTCCATGAGAAGAAAAAGGGTTTGAGAGAGGAGGACTGTATTAGTGTTTTATTTACAATATTGTGAAGGGATTTATGAGAATTAAAAAACAATAACTAATATAGTGTAGTTTTATATGTTCTAAAAATGAAATCACTGATAAAAATGGATATTTATCCGTGTTAAAATTCTTGAAATAATATAGAAATGTTTTATTAATGGTTTTTTCAACAAATAAATTTAGTTATTTATATTCACTAATAGAAAGCTATTAAAATCAAATTAAAATAATAAAAATAATATAATTATATTTTATAAATTTATATAAAAAACTAAATATTTATGTAATTATAATACGGTTAGAATAAGTCCTGGATCAACTATTTCTAGTCCTCAAAAAATTAACTAAAAGTAAATTTGAATCATTGTATGGAAGGTTTACAATCATCGGTGTGGATTTCACACCTAATATAGAATTCAACTATAGGTGCTCAATGGTGTTGGGTAATAATGGTCCAATACAACCTACCTTCCCACTTTTATTTTGGAAAACCACATACCACCATGTTCTCCATACTATACGCATTTTGTATGTTTAGAAAAAGACACTTCGAAGAATTTAAACATCAATCCCAGTATGTAATAATTTCATATGGAATACTACTAGATTCTTTTTTCAAGGTATAAACATCTAATGTTACGTATGATTCAATACAATGGATCTTCCACCCAAATTGAGTGAAAAAATAAAAGCCTTCATCATTTATGATAGTTTATCCTTGTGTGTGCATCCATTTTTATATAAATGTTGATATAAACCTTTCAAAATTCCCCTGGTTTTTTAAATAACACAATAATATCTCATGATACCTAGAGCACCAGAAGCGGCACTATCTTTGTTAACATTTATTCATTGTGGTATCAGACAAAAACATCATATATGGTGTATTTTTTTCTCACATTTAAGACTCTAAAAATGTATTAAATAATTAAATCATTGAAATAATATTCCATAGAAACCATTTTGATATTTTTTCCCATATGATCATATTTTTCGAAGGCCACAACACCATCATATAATAATATTCTTATGATTTCAAGCACTACAACATTTATGGATGTCTAATTATATGTTATAAATGTGGTCTCCACCATGAGTAAGTTGGTTTTCACATACTCATCGAGCTCAAGTTTAGGGATACAAATCAGAATGTCAAACACATAGAAATCTAGGCACAAATCAATTCTGAACATGTCTTCAATGTATATCCAAATATTTGACAAACTCAGGCAATTAATGAATTTGTGTTGGAAAATTTCTTTAACAATTAAGAATAGGTGGAATACATATTACAACTATATTCTGTTTTTTATCAATTGATTCATGTGGGAAACCTAATTTTTCATATTTGTAACAACAACTGATTTGTAGTTGGTTGGATGAAGGACCTCTTAAACCATTATATCTAAACCAGAACATGAATTTCATGGGCACATTTTTTCATCTGGTATTCACTTTTATTATGATCCTAAACTAGATTTGGTTTCAAGATGACAGTGTAAATGTCCTAAATGATGCGACTCTTGATCTCTATGATGGTATGTCTCTAAATAATTTCAACAAGCCTTACAACATTCTAGTAGAAATCTTCATTGTCATTTTTTTCTTTTGTGTAGTGGCATGAAAATATAAACTAGTTGAATTTGAAACCAGGGTGTTGTCTTGTATTTAAATACTAACTTCTAAGATTCAACCCATTTTGAGAAAAACAAGAGGTCTTATTATTAAAAGTAGATTTATGGCTAGACAGATAATGTTATATACATTATGTATCAATTTAATATTTTGTGATTTAATCAATAATTAAAAATTTCATATCCTTGTCATGTGATATACTCAAATTCTATGTAATTTTTCAAAGGAGTGATTTATTTAATATATTTTAATTTTCAATACCTTATCCAAACATGTCAACATGTTTAGTAGAATAATAATATTCCATGGAATCCTACTTTCATTTATTGATGCATGTAGTCCTCAAAATATATCTAACTTGACATATTTGTCCTTACTAAAACTGAAGGGATATTTATGAATGTAAAATCATATAAATACATTAATGTTATTAGAATTTTTTTCGGAAAACCCATCACTCCAAGAATATAATTTTACCTTTCCACTTAGAATGTGAAATATTCATTTTGACATAGATTCTATTTAAGTGGAGAAATTTCGCCTTCCCCCAAACTATAGGGATACAAAGATACAGAATGTGTAATGATCGCTTCTTCATACTCATAGTTCTGGCTATACTAATTTTTATAAAAGATGAAATTTATTATAATTGGGTATTTAAAATTTTACATCTCTTTTTTTTGATAAATTACTCTTACATCACATTATGTTAAATAAAATCGTGTTTCAAAATTAATATTTTTCATTATATTTTATTTAATATTTTATTTCAATATTTATTTTCTCTTTACATGGATCATTATATTTTTTTTTATTTTTTATAAAGAAAATTCCTTTATTATAGGAATGTTTGGACCAACCATTCAATCCATATTAGGGGAATCTTTAGGTCAACCCCTGTTTGAGGTCCATCCATTGTTCCCCAAAGAGGATGGGTCAAGCATAGTGCATTCATGTCACAAGTAGGACCATAGAAAATCCCCATATGTTCGCACATAAGGGAATTGGATAGCTAAGTCATCCAATTGGAAAGGATATATGTGTGCGTTTTGTGTTTTATTCTGACTGTCCATCATAACACATTTATTGAAATACTAGTCTGTATTATTTCTTCAAAAATTATTTGGGATAAAGGTTAAAAACATATTTAATCTATGTCACCTATTCTATTTTATCCATTCCATCTAATATCTCTTCGCATCCAATTTATTTTATTTTAAACACTCAAATTATTTTTCTAATACTGTGATTCTACTATTAAAACTCCATTATTCATTCTCAAATGTTTTGATTGTCACTAATATGTTGACTACTATCCAGAAAAACACTAATAAATCAAATCATCATATTGACCTCATGCCTTTCTGTTGTATCTTCTTCAAACACTCTTTGTGTTTAAGGATAATGTACGGGTTCAACATTTTTTATCTTATATATTTTCATTCTTTCTCTATAATCATATAATCATCATGATTCCCATGGCCACCTAGATTTTTTTTCTTGATTGAATAATTCTTTTTGTTGGGTTTTTAATAGTTGCAACTTTGAAAACCAATGGTGGGTCATGAAAAATCATTGGAACCCAACGGTGAGTCCAAAACCACTATTGGAACCCAACATTGTGTTAGTATTATACTGTGAGACATCAATGGCGCATCATGTGACTCACAGTTGGATATTAATGGGTGGTTATTTTTTACCAACTGATTAATTATTATTTTTTGTAAAAACCCATGCCCGGGGTTCTTTGATGTTCTAATAATATCTTTCCTATCTTGAATCAAGTGAAATTAATTAGTTTTCCATGTTTTATTTTAAATTTATATTATTTAGAGGTATTTAATTATTTTTTATAATATCATCCCCACAATGTTTTATGTCATTAGTTTTATGGAATCTAGGTAGAAAGTTTTTTGTTCATTCATTATTTTTTATATTATCTCATGTTTAATCAAGAAAAAACATTTTTCCCACATTAGTAACTTCAATATTTTTATTGAATTTATTTTTCAACAATCCACTATTGGATACATCCAATAATATTTTATTAGTATCTATTGTGTCACCATTAGAATTCAAATGGCTACAAAATGATTATTTATTATCATGAATACTTTGACTTCGTAGATAAATATATTATCAATTTTTTGGATGGATGTATTTATTTTAAGATGAGATTCTAATGGTATTTCAACTAATGTTTAGCAACCATTGAACATTTTGACTAGTATTACATGAGATTCTACTCTTTATTTTCTGCAGAAGTTCATGCCCCACATATATTTTAAAAAACTATTTCTAATTTTTTTGTTTATTAGTTTTAGTAAATTTTGTTAAAATTATTTTATTTTTAAATAAATTTTTTTATTTTCGAAAATATAATTTTAGTTTTATGTTAAAATAATATTTCAAATATTTTATATAAAAATGTTGATTCCAAACTAATACTCATATTAGGATCCACTTTTACAAAAATATTTGATCACTATAAAGTAGAAGATTATATTTGTATTTTAATTTTTACAAAAATTATGATTAGTTTTGCTTTGTTTTAATTAAAATAATTAATGTTTTATTTCAATATTTTATGAGGAAATATAATGTCTGATTTTGTTTATTTATCAACATGGAAATTATAAAATATAGTAACTATAATATTTTTATATTGGAATATAATAACATGAGTTGTTAATATATTTTATATAGATATACTCCTTAATAATTTTTCATTAATTATCCATTATATTTCATTATGGTTAAAGAAAATATATGAGTGAAAATCATTACACATATAAATATGATGAGATGATTTTTTAATTATAATAATTTTTCTAGAAACATATTAATTTTCTATTCCCTTATTGTGATCACTAAAGATAATTGTCTCTCTTTTTTTCTCTAATAGTGTGATCAATAAATTTGAGCTTCACTTAATTTCTATATAATCTTATCTCATATTTTTGTAAATATTTATGGTATTTGTCCATTGTAATTTTTCTTACCACCAATTTTTCATCAAGTTTTTTGTTTAATATATTCCCATTAAAATGTTTTTATTGGGTTGTTATTCGCATAAAAATGTACGGTCAGGTTTTTCATTTCTGAAAAAAGGAAGTTAGTTTCTGAAACCTAAAAATGTCAGAAATTATATAACCGGATGTAAAAAAGGTATGTTTCATCTTTATGTATTTTTTATCACTTCCTTTCAAAAGTGTTGATCTAGTTAATTACATTCTTATAATTGAGTATAGAAGATTTACGAGAGTACAATGATCATAGTAATACAAACCATAAAAAAAATATTCTTCAATTTCTATTTTTTATTTCCACCCCATATTGAACTTTTATCTGACTATGATATAAAATTAGATATTTTTAATAAGTCCAAATGGAATTATTACCCCCAATCTCTTGTCACTACTACCATACCAAGGGAACAATCAATTATTATAAGAGAATGGTTATTTTATATGGATATGGTTTTAGTTTCTTTGTTATATATTTATAAACAAACCATTATCCCATTCATACAAGAATAATGGAAAGATCCACTAATTTTTATGAACAATATGGATTTCATGTTATTGAATCCCGTTAGACCACCTCAATTCAATGAATGTTACTATATATACTATATGGAAATAAGTAATCTATTTTTAAAAAATTTAGATCTTGATTATTGTGATATAATTTCAATATCATATAAACATGCATCTATAGATTTATAAACACTCACAGGTAATGAGGCCACAAAATGTGTTTTAAATTAAAATATTATGAATTATATATAATTTTCACCATGTAATAATATGTATAATCATATATCATCCTGTAAAGATTCCCATAACCTATGGAGGACCATAAAAGTATCACATCAAGGAGATTATATGTTTTAGTAAACCGGTTTAAGTGTTCACCAATCCCATTTTCAAGAATCCAAATAGAATTATCAAGAATGCATCAGTGCGATATAGAATAGATTCGAAAAAAATATTCAACACTATGTTTTCACTCAAATAGACCACAAATAATGAATCACTCATTAAAATATTACATCGATATATACCCAATATATGGAATTCAGAGAATGTTTAAATTTATTAATGTAAGGATTTCACTGAATATTCAATGGATGTATTGATTGGATCAATTATTCAATATTAAATGGAAATAGTGAATGAAAACACTGATGACCATAATAAAAAGAATGTTATAGAATTTAAATTAGATAAAAATGTTTTTTAAATTGCTATAATATTGATTTAAAAAAAGTGATAAAGATCAAATTGAAAATTTCACCAAATATGTTAACAATTATATGAAGGTTAAAAGAGAATTTAAGATGTTACCATGATGCGAACAACAAAATGATGAAAACAGGGTACTAAAAGTTTTTAATGTAGTAGACATAATTTTTTTGAATTTATATTATTTGAGTGTAGGAAATATGGAAATATAGAATTACATTTTCCCACATTAAAACAAGAAGTAAAAGGAATTAAATGAAATGAGGACAAAAATAAAGGAATATCATGTAGGATGGAGTAGTATAGAACAGTCAGACTCAAGATTTGTAGGATTAAAATTTAAAAATGAATCACTATATATATGTCTGATTGATATAATGATAAATAAGGTACAATTTTATTATAATTATAGAAATTATTATGAATCTAATATTGAAAATAAAATTAATAATTAAACCACTCCAAATTGATAATTTTAATGTGATATGTTGAGAATGGAAACACTATATAAGGAATTTAATAGATAAATTAAGAATATTAATGACTAAAATAAAATCTAAATGATTTATTTTTAGTAAAAATAGATGAAAATCTGTTTTTTTTATTTTTAAAATTAAAACAATATGAAGATGATAAAATGAGAATAAATATTTTTGGGTAAAAATTTATGATATTTAAAAATAATGGTTGAAATTAGATAGTGATGATTTATATAAAATTGAAAAGGTGTATATGAATATTAAATAAACTAATAACTAAGTAAAAAATTCTGGATCATTTTTAAATGAAAAAATCTGGGACAACATCAATGTTATTTAGAAGGAGAATGAAAAACATAAAATAGAAATAACTCATTTAATGGAAACCATACCTGTTTTTGTTAAATTCCACAAAATATTTTATAAGATAATGACTATGGATAATCCCAAAAATGATAAAATAGGTTGGGTTTACAATCATCAGGTTCTTATGTTGTATATAACTACTTTTATTAATGTAACCAAAGGTAATATTTGAAATGTTACTTCATTTATAGGTAACATAAATGTGAACAATGTAAAAAACTTATCATTAATTTTTTCTCAGTACTTAGGCTATAATATGAATTTAACTTCAAAATATATATCTTATATATAACCCTATAAACAATTTATCACCTATCTATGGGTTTCATATAGTTTTTCTCTGAATGTATTTAGTTTAAACTAGTTTTGGATTAAAAAAACACATCCTTAATTTTTTTATGATTCCTTCATAAATAGTAAAAAAGTCACACAATATATGGATAATACTTTATCAAGGAATATGATTAGTGAAATAAATAAAGACCTATATTTTTTACTCATGTAATGTATGTAATTTCACTTCTAGTGAAAATTATAAATGTATGTAAAATGTTTCTGGAGATGTAGAAATATTAACATATTTTAAGAATTCAAAAGAAAATTTGGAAGAGGGATTGAAATATACATTAATAACAATTGTAAAAAAAATTCAATAATTATGTAGATTTAAATTATTATGATCATTTATTATTTATTTATTTATTTTGTATTTTTTTATTTTACACTAATAGAAATAAAATATCTAATTTATTTATCTAAACTATAATATTAGAATGTAATATGATTAAATATTATATATATAGATAACATTTTGTTGCAAAGATGTTTTGGACATTTCATCTTCAATAGTTGTACAATCTGTCATAAATGAATATGTTCTGGTTCATCTAAATTAAATACATGTAAGTATTATGTGTGTAATTCTTTTATAAAAGGTAATAATAAAAAAGATTCATTTTGATCTTTTAAAATTTACAATAGTTATAGATGTATATAATTGGTTCATCTTGAAATTTTTTGGACACATAATAACTTATACTATTAGTTCTAAATGATATGTGTTTTTATTTATATTATTTTTTTATTTATATGGATCCTTTTTTTATCCCATAGTAGTGAATCCTTGCTGAAGTTTTTTAATTTATGTATAAAATAAAAAATCCCAAAATATTAATTAATTTATCCAATTATAAGTGATAATGTATGAGGGTTTTTTTATTAATAATTAAAAATATATATATGAAACAAATAGTTATTTTCATTATATCTATTCACCCAGAACACCACAACAAAATGGTGTTGTTGTGAGTAAATATCAAATTATTACTAAAATGGAATGTACAATGATTAATGTTTTAAACCACACAAAAATAATTTGGGATGAATATATTAAAACTAATTGTTATAAAATAAATACAGTTTACATTAGACGATTTTTAAAGAAAAATCAGAATGATCATTTAATAATAAAATTCTAGAATTTTTTTTAATATTCATGGTTGTATGTTATATTTTGAAAATACTAGACATAATATAGAAATTTTTCTCAAAATATGATGAAGGTATATTTTTAGGATACTCTAATAACTGTATTTCTTATAGGATATATAATTAAAAAACTATCACTATGTAATAATCTATTCATGTTATGTTCATTGAAAGGAAAGAAAAATAGAGGTTTGATTCTATTACTAATGGTGAAGATTTTAAATTATTTAACATTGATAAAGATAAAAATTAAAATAACAATTCTTCAGTTGAGGGGGATTACAATATTCATCTTAAACTGGTAAAACAGTCACTGATCAACCTTTATAAAAATTATTCAAATTATTCAATTTATAATTAATACAATAAATTGGTTTTTAAATTTATATTCCAATTATTCCTTTGTAGTTGGTTTATTCCTGTTGTTGTTAAATAATATTTAAAAGATTTTATCAGGTTTAATTTCATGTATAATGAAATTTACCAATTTGATAGAAATAATGTATTGAACTTAGTTCTGATACCTTAAGATAAACATTATTTTTGAGAAAAAAGTATTTTTAGAATTAAAATTGAAGAGTCACATTAAATAGTTATAAATAATGCATGATTTAATACCCAATGTCATATTAATGATGTAGGAATTAATTATGAAGATTCAATTTCACCCATTTATAAATTAGAATCCATTTATATTTTTTTATATTTTCCATGTTTTAAAAATTTTAATCATTTTCAAATGGATGTAAAAATAACATCTTATATAGTGTAAAGTCAGAAGTGGTATATGTTAAAAATCCTCATGATTTCTTTAATTATGAATTTCAAAATCATGTTTGAAATCATTATAAAGAATAATATTTTCTTAATCATGGTCCTTGATCTACGTATGAAATACATACATTGTTTTTTATTTCAAAATTATTTCATTAAATGAATTGTTCATCCAAATATATTAATAAAAGGTGTTTAAATTGTTTAAGATATTATAGGTATTTATGTGAATGATATTTTTTTTCAATAAATAAAAAACATAGTTATATTTTTTCAAAATTAACTAAAATAATTTTGATACGAGCCTATATGGGAAAAATATTTAATTTTTTTTTACAAATGAATCAAAGGAGATGTGATATTTTATTAAATATGATAATAATTCCAAAGAAAATGTAAAAATTTTTGGACTTCACTCTTATAAAACTATGAGATCCCCAATGGGAAAAAATAATAAATTAGATACAGAAGAATCTGGAATGTCTTTTAGTGATAAACTGTATAGTGGAATGATTTGGATCCTTCTATATCTAAATGCTTCAAGGCCATATAATATTTTAATAGTTTGTGTGATTTCTATATATCAGTAAAAAATAAAAAAATACACCTTAATCTTTTAAAAGTGTAGTAATATATTTCAAAGGTACTAATTTTCCTTCACTATTGTATTCTATTGAGATTTTTGTTTTATTTACTATGTTAATTTGATTATGAATTTTGATTTTGTGGACATGATAGAAAGAAACTTCATGTATTTTTCACTTTTTATGAAAAATTTTGCATTCATGGATATCTACCGAACAACTATCAGTGTCACTATCAAGATCTAAGGATGAAAATATTGACACATCTAGTCATTTTCAGTAAGAATCTGTATAAAACAAACATTATATAAATTTGATATCTGTTTTGTAAAAATTCAAATCTACAATGATAACCCAAGTTCTATTTCACTTTCTAAAATACCATCTTCAACACTCTAGAATATAAGACATTTATGTTAGATTTAATTTCCCTAGGGATCATAAAAAAATGTGGATATAATTTTACAATTTGTTCCTAATAAGAAACAATTACATGAAATTTTCATAAGACCCATTGATTCAATTAATTTTTTGAAAGTGATGTTTCAATTGGATATCTTGAATGATTTACTATTATTTAGTATAATTGCTATTTTAATAAATCAATTAAATTTTTTTCTTGTGTTAGGTAATTGAATGTATTATTTAGTCTTTTAAAATTAATTTTAATTATATTACACTATCCGCATGACCACTGAAACTATCTGTTAATCTTAATATAATTTATTTCTATGTATAATTTTAAGTAGTTATATTTTTCTATAAATAGGAAAATGTTAATCAATGATTTAAAATTTTCATTTTGATAATAAGAAAAAAGGATTAAATTTTTTTTTGAATACTTAATAAATAATTTTGAAAGTAGTTTGATTATTTAATAAATGTTTTTTTGTTTAAAAAATTGGGGATATTTATTAAAATTTTCTATTAACATATTTATATCTCACCTTTTTTGATATATTACTCTTAAATTAAATTTATTTAAATAAAATATGATCCAGACATTATAATTTTTTTTAATTTGTCTTAATATTTAATTTTTCATTGATTTTATTTTATTTTACATTATTTTTCTTTTATTTTTCATTTCTTATAAAAAATTTGGCATTCTTCATAATCTATCTGGTCAAAGCCAACAACAACTCTTATGAAGGACTTATAATCAACCATCATGTGAGATTAAAACCTCATGGACTAGATAGCTTGGGATAATAATAGGGATCACATGTTTTCTATGAGAACATGTATGAATCTCTTTAAGTGAACCAATTGGAGAATTGGTGGGATGGGAGGCCAAATATGCTCAATGGACCATGTGGGATGCATGTTTTGTTCTAATAAATCATCATAACACATTTATATATATATATATATAACTTGGATATTTTAGTTTTATTTTTATGTGGGATGTGATTTAATAACTTGAATTCAATCAGAATCATCAGATCTACTTTATCACCTCTATTTTATCTCCCTTCTTATCTGTCTTATAATATTTTGATATCAAATTATGCACTTCTAATATCAAACCTCTATTGTTCAAACTTATTCTTCTTCCTTGGCCATTCAGTCTGTATCTACTATGCCTAAGACCATCATAAGAAATACTGAAAATTATGGTATTTTCTAATTTCATGCATTTTTAGTGGCTCTTGTTCAAGCTCTCCTTTTATTTAACGATGGTATATTGATTCAGTATTTGTCCATTATCTATTTTCTATTTTTATCTTTGATTTCTTGATCTCCAAGATTCCCATTTCCTACGTGGATTCTTATTCTACTTCAAATCATCTTCTTTGTTAGTTTCTCAATGTTGTCACCTTGGATCACCATTGGTGGGTAATGAGCCACATCTGAGACCCAAAATTGAGTCTCAATTCCCCATTAGAACCCAACGGTGGGATAATTACCTACCACTACACATCAATGGTGGGTCACATTACTCACTGTTTGACATCACCAGTTTGTTATTTTTTACTCTCTAGTTTTTTCTTATTTACTATTAAAAAAATATAAAAGAGGTTATTCAATCTCCAACAAGAGATTTTATATCATTTATCGAGTTCAATGATTTGTTTTTTTAAATTATTTTCATTTTTTATCATATTCTATATTTTAATTTAATTCAATCTTCCTCTGGGTGTATTATTACCTCACATGTCTGGATGTTTGGAAGCAACTTTTCTTTTCTTTTATTATAAATAAATATCTTAGTTTAATATTCTTTGAGAAAAAAATAATTTGGTTGTCTTCACCTGTAACATATTTTTTAAAAATATTTTTCAATGATCTTCTATTGGATACATCTAAAGAAATTTCATGAGTAACTATTGGATTTATCTATAGAGGATCACAAGTCACCATTAGACATCTAGTGAAGGAAATAAAATTCTTCTCTAATAGAAATATATTTCTTAGTGCAATACAATACATTTTTATTTTGGCATCATTCAGTTTTTCATGAATATTTTGATGGTAGTGCATGCTCTATTTATCCACCATTTGAGTTTTTTAGGTGGTTCATTTTCTACCACCCTCTAGTTTTACTGATTCATCATGAACCTCCATTAGTTTAAAAAATAGTTTACAAAATTTAAATTCATATTTGTATTTGATTTTATTGGAATTAGTTACCTTCATTATTGATTTTTTGTTTTATGTTGAAACATTATTGTAACAATGTGTTAAAATACTTATACAGTTGTTTCATTGCAATAATTAATGAATAATTGATTCTCATATGATGCTCTAATTATACAACAAACCAATGTCAATGTGATATAGAAGAATATATTTTTATTTCAACAATATTACATTTTTATTGGTTAAAATATTCATATGTAAAATAATTAATTTTTTAGTTTATTTTCTATATAAATATAATGTTTCCATATGTTTGGTCAACAGAAAAAATAAAAAAAATGTTTCCAAATTCATATTGTTATATTGTTTTACAATAACATGTATGACGCCCCGACCCTAGTTACCCAGAATTGGTACATTATTACATATCCTTGGCATGATCACAAGGGATCAAAATCGATAAATACTGATCAGTTTAGTAGAAATTAAAGTACTTGATACATTCATAAGTTTTAAATTACATTATAAAATTAAAACAACAACACCAACATTGTCTCCATGGACCACATTAATCCCCTAGACTATCCTTGCATGTCAGTCAAAATACACTTCCTCGCATCCTAGAAAAAATAAAACATAGAATATGGTGAGCTCAGATGCTTAGTAAGGATAAAAATATAGCGAAAACATCTCTAAATAAGCATAAAATATTTATGGAAATGTATAAAACTAAAACCAAATCCTTTTAAAGATAAACTTCAGCATCATATGGCAATGATAAATCAAATAATTCCATTCACTTATTCACATGGATATTATACTAGTCAAATAATCACATGTAATATCAGTAGATAATTAAATAATGATGGAATTCATAATGCCATACTTCATAACCACATAATTAAGGCCTTGTGCCAATATTACAAATAAGATATTTTCAAGGCCTTGTTCCAAGACACTATATTGTCTCATGAGACCTACTGATGCATCGAGGAGCTATAGCGGCTTCCACCCATCACTTACTAATTCCAATGCATTCTGCATATGAAAATGTTTAAACATAACATAAACATTAATATTAAAACTATCAAAAAAATGTCAATACATTATCCATAAAATATGAATGGTGAGAAAATAACACATCCATAGTCATACATATCAAAAATAATTTAATATAATATGTATGTTTTTAACCATAATAAATCAACATCAAACAAGCTTAAAATTCATCTAAAGATGTTAACATAGATGAAATCAACACTTTTTTAAAGAAATATGTCTTTCTATTTTGAAATAATTTTAATGTTATATAATTACAAAAGAAAACATATATTTTTAATGTATTCTTATAAGCTTTTATGGGAAGATTTGATGGTATTATAATGGTATAAAATAGGTGCACCCATCGTATAATTTTAAAAAAAGACATTCTTACCTCAATTTTTTCAAAAATATCATAAAGAACCTTATTTTGAAAACAACTCAAATATTCCTTTCAAACTATATATGGTAAAATAAGGGTATAAATGACTTTTACCCATATTATAGTAAATATTAACAATGTTTTGAATTGATTTTTTAAGAAAACATAGATTTGGATGACAAAGAGGTCCCCGAAGATACTTACGTATTAACAACCTTAGACAAGTAAAGAGATTGTAGAATTAACCCCGAACTTGTACTTTTCTTCAGTAGATGGTATTTTAACCTCATGTATAGTATTTAAAACATTGTTATTAAATTATACAATAAATATATAAATAAAAATGATATCATATATGATCCTCTAATATTCATCTTTAATAATATTTCAGCAGTATCATCATCTTGTGTGATAACTGATTTTTTTCCTTTATATGATTGGTTACATATGCCTTGTTTTTTATGGATAGGATTTATTTTATTCATATATATAATGATATTATGTTCAAAAAAATTATTATTAATCACAATATGAAAATTATACTTGAATGATTACGATGGGGATTGAATCTCATTGCGTTCTTGGAGACAATAATCCATACGTACGCATGAGTGACAATATCATTGTATTGATGGTTGAATAATATGTAATTGGATGGTATATAATATTTACAGAATCATTAACATGTTATATTTATTATTTAAATTAATAATACAAATTAATATTCCCATTTAATAGTGTTTGAATAACAAACCACACCACTACATGGACATGATAAGCTGTACGTATGAAGGTATGATGACTTTTTCATTTATTGGAGGGGTAGAATAACGAATATGGTTGTAACATATTAATAATAGCATAAAATTATGTAGAAGGTACTGTATTTTTTATTTTGTTATAAAATAACAGTGAAAGAAGAAGTGGAATAAGGAAACAACTGGAAAGAGGATGGGCAAATTTTTACCTCTTCTTTGGGTATTTCTTGAAAGTTGATCAAGAGGGCTCTATAGGTTGAATTTATGATCAAAGTAATGACTCTAGGTTAAATAGAGGATATATTAAATGATATTTTGGTAGTATTTGGCCGAGCTATATGGCTTTGGAGTTATTGAATTAAGAGAAGGGGAAATACCATTTTATAAGAGAGGTGAGGGTCACTTTAGGAATAGCTTGAAATATTATTTTATAATAAAATCATTTTCGGTTTATAATGGTTCAAAAATAATTATTTAGAGGATAAAGTGTGTATATGTATAAAACCTCTCAAAAAATAGGTTTTAGACTGGTTTAGGTTACTATATTAGCATTATCTTTTAGATTTAACTCATAGTTAAATTGTTTGACATTTACCGTGTCTCTTTGTTTTTTTTATATTTTAAGGTTAATAATCATACTTTATCAAGCCAATAAAACCCCAAGTGGTTTATTATTAATATATATAACCTTATCTATGTCCTTTGGGAGACCTTATATTTTTAGGAATATTATATCAATTAATAATATATTCATTGTTTTAAAAACTAAATTATGTCAATTTTGACACTATTTAGTATTTGATTTATTTTGAAATCCATAAAAAAGATATCTATCCAAATAAAAATTATTTAATAAACCCTAACTTGTAGTATGAATGTATAAATTTAGTTCAATTCATCAAAAGACTCAATTTACATATATTTGGATATTTATAATATTAATTATTTTAATATTTAATTATTAATGTAATTTTTGTATCATCATTGTGTCATAAATAAATTAAATTATTTAATGTCTAAAAATTATAAATAAAATACAATTATATATATAATATATTTATCTTTCTAATTAATATTTATAGTCTAATTCATATTTTTTATAACCCTATATTAAAAATGTTTTAATTAATAAACATTGAATTTAACAATTTTAACACTTCTTTAAATAAAATAATAACAAATCTCCTAGTATAATTCAAGTGGACCAAAGGGGATCATATTTTATTCCTACAGTTGTTTTGGTATAGTTACAGTTATCTAATATGTTTATAACATTTTTTAGGGTAATTATTATAAGGCCCTAGCCTTAAACATTACTTAATATTGAATTAAATGAATAATTCACATTGAGGATCTTTTCAGGTTTAGAGTTTTAGTGAATTAGGTCATAAATATTACATCTCAAAAGATTACAAAGTATACACTTCTACTAAGTTTCCATAAAATAAAAACTCTTTAAAAGAAACATTTCTAGTTCCATGTTTTAGATAGCATGACTTTCCATTGATCCCATCCTTGACCCTATTCCACATTAAGTCCTGTGAAAAACATTTAAACAAAACATGGGGTGATCATAAAAAGCTCAGAAAGGGATACAAAAAGAATGGAAACTGTTAGTTTTTCAAAGCAACAAGTAAACCATGTATACTTTATAAAAGTAATACCTTTCACCTTTAGGAAGTAGTAAAAACTCTTCACTGAATAAAATATCATTACTTACCCTTTTGTAACCAAAAGATTACCATAAAACCCATATAAAGAACACATAACATATAAAGGTAACTTGGGACATTAAAATACTTAAATGGAATAACCATACGGTCGAATTCCACTCATACTTAATGGAATAGCCATACAGCTGACTTCCATACCCAATGCATTGGAGGTTATAACGTAACCACCCGTCCCGGTATTCACAGCACCACCCATCATATGGTTTATCACGTAACCACCTGTAAAATGTCCATGTACCATCATTACACATAAAATATTGAAAATATAAACATTTCAATAACAACATTTCATTTTTTATCACAATAAGTTATTCAAAGACATTGAATTTAGCAATCCATTTTCAAACACCATTTAAAAGAGATTTTTGAATCAAGGTGTCCCTACCACTTTGAAGATTTTAATGGAATTATAATTTTAAAACATTAATGTCCATATAAATAAATACTGAAAACTATTTTGAAAACATGGACATTAAAGATAATTATTTAGAATAATGAATCTTTAAAACATTTAAAATGATATTTTTGTTAAAGAGTTTTTATCAAAATGAGAGACTCTTGAATACAAATAATTGCGGAATAACATGTAATCCGAGCGTCATAATATCACGAGAATAAAGGGATTCATGATATAATATGTCAATGGATAGTTTACACACCATATAAGAGTGAATTGGTGCATAACAGCAATGAAGTCTCAATGGAAATGTAAATTGAGATGAAATCCATTATAAAGATGGTATCCTTAAATTAAGGATAAATCTATCACATAATTATGTGTGAGAAATATAAATACACCCAATATAAGTGGATATTAAGTTTGAAATAATCAGAGGCCATTCACACATAATCTTGGAAAAACAAAACCAATGACATAGATATTTAACTCAATGAAATGAGATTGAGTTATGATTTCCAATACAAGTTCGTAAGAATTTATCAATGAGATGATTATGTGTAGAAATACCATATCCACAAATAGGTTTGTGGAAATTACAAAATAGAGATTCCACACATAATGCTCTTCCACAAGACACACAATGAAGATGTAAATACCCATAAATGAAATTATACTACAAAAAAGTGTATAGTAATGGTCAGTACATACACCACTCAATGTAAATAGTGGAAAATGTATCATAAATGTCACGGGAATAAAAGTGAGATGAAAAATCCCTTACGAAAACTCGGCAGCCTAACGACACCACTTAAAGCCTCCAAAAATGGATTTATGAGATAAAATAGGGTCTCTCATAATATGAACATAAAAAGTAAAGTATGAGGGATATAAAATAACATCCCCATCATTATAAATATGAGCTTAAAAAAAGTTACATAAAGGAGAGTTCTTAAAAAGAAAGAGAGATGTTAGATCTCTTACGAAAATTCGGCAGCCTAACGGCGCCACTCAAATCATCAAAAATTGATTGGTGAGAAAAAATAGTGTCTCTCATCATATGAAAATAAAAATTATAGTAGGATTAATATAAAAGAACATCACAATCATAAGAAATATGAGATTAAAAGGAATTACATAAAAGAGTGTGCTTAAAAAGAAAGAGAGGGGTAAGATCCCTTACCTTGGGTCCGACATGACTCGATCGTTCTTTAACGTCCTGAATAATAAACTTGAGTTAATTTAAACTTTATTAAGAACATTTTTTCATGTTAATTATTCCTTTTATATCACTTATTTCCATGTTATAAAAATTATGTAATCATTTACGTTAATAATGTTTGTTTTGTCGATATTTGGTTCTTAAGTCGAAAGTGGACTTCTTACAATTACATGTTGTTTGTGTGGTCAAAGGTTCATTATATCCAGAATGATATTCAAGATTTGGATATCATATATATCATATATATCCATAATATAAAAGTATTTATAATATTACATAATCATTTAGAGGTATGAAATGAAATGCACCGTTCATGGAGACGGTAAGCCGTACGTACGCATGAACACTACTTTCATTTCTATATCGTATTACTGGAATTAAAACCAAATTATAGGTTTGTATATTTTAATTCCAGAATTATAATAATCATTTATATGTAACATACATCATATATAATAACTTTAAATACATCCTTTATACATCCCACATATGGCATTAACGAATCAAATCACTTTGAGGGGTTGGTAGTCCGCACTTCCTAAAATGAAATTATCGGGTTTACCCACAATGGAAACCATAAAGGTATTCCACAAAAGAAAAATACAGAAGATTAAGTAAAAAATAAACATATTATATATCATATTTAAATATAGTGACATCTTAATGGCCACCTTTTAAGTTTTTATATGAGTGTTTAACAATCATCGTTTCGTGAGGCATGAATTCGCCATCCACAGAAACAGTATGTTCTTTAACCATTAGATGAAGGTGTGTGTAAGTGTAGCTCGAATCCTTCTTATAAAAACATCCTAGTATATTGAAGATACTGAAGTTGTTACAAAAGAAAAGAATAAAAATAATTTATGGGGTTGGAGAAGCAAAATAAAACAAAAGAACACAAGAGAAGACATTACCTTTAAATCGGGTAACTCTTTTTGATTTGAGCTCAAATGCTTCATTGGTAAGACTTATACCATGAGTGAGGCTTCTAAGAGTAATAGGGGGATGTGTAGAGACACAATCGGTAGGTTTTGGATGAGCCAAAGGTTTGAGAGGGGTGGGTAAGGAGGTAGAGCTGGGGGCCTTTTATAAGAGGAGAGGAGGTGCACTTTTGGAATGTAAGGAAATGTAACTTTATTTTAGAATGAGTTTAGGATTTTAAAGGTCCCACATTGATTTATTTCGAGGATAAGGTGGTAATGGTTTGAAATATACTCATTAAATAGGTTTGGGACATGTGTAGGTCATATATTTTACATTATCTTTTCATTTTATTTAAATCCTTTATTAATGAGGTAATCGCTGCATCATTATGATGTCATAAATAATTTTATATATTTTATGTCTAAAAATTATATAAAAAATATCATGATGTAGGAAATATTTTTATCTTTCCAATGACTACTCATAGTCAAAATCGGACTTGTATAACCCCATGTAAAATATTTTTTAGTAAAACAACTCATGTTTGTGTCATTTTTAATTTTACATTAAATAAAAAGTTATTTATGTCATTTCCCAAACAAAGTGGCACAATGGGGTCCCCAAGTTGACCCATGGATTTTCATGGTCGGCCATGACACATCCAATAAGGGTAGGACATGTGTCAATCTCATCTCATATTATTAAAACATTATTTTTAACTTAAACTACACTAATTACCTCTAATCGTGATTAATAACATAAAAGTTACTATTCACCAAAAAATTATTTTAATCTCATTGAACCACATTATAAATACTAATGAAAACCATGTATGTCAGATTTTTTAAATTCAAAACACATAGGTGGCAAAGTTTCATTTAAAAGAAAAAATAAGTTTCTTTAACTACCACTTAGTGGTTTCACTATTCATCAAAAATTGAAGTTTTTCAGAAAAATACCAAAAATTCACCCTAAGATAGATTTGATATTACGAATTAAAAAATGATGTCTATTTTAAAAAATTCAAAACAAATAAGTTTCATTAATTAATTTAATAATTAATTCCTGCTGTCAAAACAAATAGCGTGTTTTTAAGAAACAATAAGTATCAAAAGATTGACTCTACTTTAAGTCCAATTTCAAGATGAAATAAATTCCAACGACCACTATTGGATTAAATGGTAAAAATATATTCTAATTGAACTTTAAAACCATTTCAAAAGATTATCTAATCATATTAATAAATTATATTAAAAAGTGGTTTTGAATTAAAATACAACATTTTCATTGTTCATAAAAAAATGAACTTTATCCGAAAAATACCAAATATTTACACAATGTAAATTTTGATGTCCCGATTCTAAAGAAGAATTTTATTTTTTTCAAATATAACACATAAAATTGACAAAAAGTGGATTTAAAAGTGGTTCGCCATCAAAATGCGGTTAATCGACCTTTTAATGAATATTAGAATATTTATGCTTAAAAATTGGATTCATTCACATTTTCAACCCTCTAACATTTATTGTAAAGAGTAAAAATATTTGAAAAACATACATAATCATTTTTTTAGTCAGTTCCATTCGTTCTCGCCATTACAATGGCTAGGCGTTAACTTCCATTTAAAATAATATTATTTTATTATTAGAGTGCAACATAAGATTTCAAAGGATCCCGTTGTCGCGTATTGGGTACACCATCGAGCATAGCGTTCCCTTTAAAGTAATGTTAATATTTTTTTCTCAAATAGGGATAAATATAAAAATGTCATATTGTTTATTTACCTGGGGTGTTACATCCTTCCGCCCTTTTGGGAATTGCGTCCTCGCAATTTCAAAATTGGGCTTGAAAAATCCATTGTAAGTCCCACATCGGAAAAAGAGTAATTTAAACTATCACTTTAAAAGAAAGAAAGGGAAGTACAGAGGTCACCCATGTTAACCCATACTAGGATTCCATGTATGAAAATATAGACATGGAGAAAAAAAAGGGTCATGTTATGATGGAGAGTGATAGTAAACATGTCTAGGAGAAAGTTAACCATAAGGAAATTGCAAACTTGTGATGGGTTAAACGGTATTGGATTCCCCAGTAGGAAAAGTTAATGGACAACATTTTTGTTTTAGTTACTTTTAATTGAGGAATTTATTTTTTAGCTTAACTTAAACATAAGGAAACATACTTACTTGTCATGTTGACTTTCAAATTTTACTAGATTTCTTACACGAACTCATATTTTCTGCAAAAGATGAGTATTTAGGATGACTTGTTCACATTAAGAGATCTATAATAAACTTCTAAAAAATCACCTAACTCAAAAAGAGAACTATATACTTACCATGTCTTTAGACTTTAACCAAAACCAAAACCAAAAAGGTTAGTACAAGATCAGATAATCCGGAAAAGGATAACCCTTTATAAAAAAATTCTATTCTTAATCTCCATAATTTGTCCTAAAAAACCCAAAGTTCAACGAGGACCATTCGATAAATAATTTTTCCATAAAATTATTCAATGTAAACCAAACTGAGATTTAGACCCAAATATTTGAAGGATTTAAGTACATAGTCTTCCAAGGTACAAATTAACTTTTATCACCAAATAAAATCAGTTGGTTTTAAATTCTCATATTGGAAAGTAATTAACCTAATCACATATCCTTGATGATAGGTTAATCATTTCCATAGATAACCCAAAATAAACATAATATTGATTCCTAAAATCATATAACTAAAAATAATTAGTCAAACTAACCAGGGACTTCACGTAGTCCAGTGGTAGGCGATAAATACCAGTCTTACTTTAGTTATGGGTTTGATTCCCGCAGCTTTGTCTGACGCGACGGGTTGTCACATGGTCTATGTGTTTTCCTTTTTCCAAAACTATATAATTCTTAAAACATTCCTCAACACGAGATAAAATCTTCAAAAATAATCATAACATATTTTAACCTAGAGTTTATCTCATGCCTTTGACTTTCCATCATAACATATAGTAACCCATAATTACCTCAAAATTAAGGATCATATAAACCCAAATGGTTCTTTATAACTATGTCCACAAAATAACAGATGACTATTCCTTGAATAATATTTTCTTATATCAAACATCAAGGTTACACAAACTATAAAAAGTCTTCTAATGTAACCCCATCATCAAAAGAGACTTAATACTCTTAATAATTTCACTATAACTCTTGAAGCCTTTATATGTTGACTTCTTACACTTTCAACATTCTTCATGATACATTAACCATTCCTTTCCAACATATTCTGAAATACATATTTCCTACAAACAAAATCATGAATCGTATCCTAAGATTCCAAAATTGGAAAACAAAAGTTATGAAATAATCCATACCTTCGATTGGTCCTTGTCAGTTTCGTCATCCTCAATCGAAATGGCATTAGGTATTGTTAAACAAATATTTGTACGATCTTGGTGATCCCATTCCAGAAACTTCTTCATAGGAAATGTGTTTGCATAATGACCATGCACACCACATTTAAAACATTCAATTGATCCCTTATAAAGAACTTCATTCCCTTTCCTCGAGTCAACTAGATCCTTCCATTTTCCATGGCAGGTTATTGCTTTATGACCTTCATTTCCACATCTATAGCATATTTCTGTCCCTTTGAAACATTTTCCTAGGTGTTTCTTTCAACATCATTGACACATAGTTTTATGAACACACTTACCTTTAAGATTATTCCCTGTAGTTCTGTAGGGATTTTTTTCTCGCATATATGATGCCTTATAGAAATCACCAAGGATTAGGTGGTCAATCCTGACTCAAGATAGTTGGTTGAGGATAAACACAAGTGTTCTCATTTCAGCTCCCATATCATTCAGTTTCTTGCTCAGAAAACTGTCACAGTTTCCTTCCCATCCACTGTTACATTGGTTCCTTCTTGATCCAGCCATTTACGAAAACCAAAAAGGTCAGTGTGAGTATATCAACAAAACCATCATGTACTAATGAAGAAGATAAAGACTAAGATAACTTACTCATTCACTTTATATAAAACTAGGGCTCTTTCTGAAATCCTAACCATTATGGTAATGTCACTTATGCATAGAGGATACCCTAACCTCTAAAGTTATCTAAACCGACCTTTGATACCAACTATAAGGCCCCAGCCTTAAACCTTACTTAATATTGAATTAAATGAATAAATCACATTGAGTATTTTTTCAGGTTTAGAGTTTTAGAGAATAATTCATAACCATTACATCTCAAAAGATTAAAAATTAGACACTTCTACTAAGTTTCCATAAAATAAAAACTCTTTAAATGAAACATGTCTAGTTCCATGTTTTAGATAGGATGACTTTCCCTTGATCCCATCCTTGACCCAATTCCACATTATGTCCTGTAAAAAACATTTCAAAAAAAAAACTTGGGGTGAGCATAAAAAGCTCTTCAAGTGATACACAAAGAATGAAAACTATTAGTTTTTCAAAGCAACAAGTAAACCATGTATACTTTATCAAAGTAATACCTTTAACTTTAGGAAGTAGTAAAAAGTATTCACTGAATAAAATATCATTACATACCCTTTTGTAACCAAAAGATTACCATAAAACCCATATAAAGAACACATAACATATAAAGGTAAGATGAGACATAAAAATACTTAAATGGAATAACCATACAGTCGACTTCCATACATACTTAATGGAATAGCCATACGGCTGACTTCCATACCCAGTGCATTGGAGGTTATAACGTAACCACCCATCCTGGTATTCACGACACCACCCATCATATGGTTTATCACATAACCACCCCTAAAATTTCCAAGTACCATCATTACACATAAAATATTGAAAATATAAACATTTCAATAACAACATTTCATTTTCAATCACAATAAGTAATTCCATGATATTGAATTAAGCAATCCATTTTCAAAAACCATTTGAAATAGATTTTTGAATCAAAGTGTCCCATACCACCGTGAATATTTTAATGGAATTATAAGTTTAAAACATTAATGTCCATATAAATAAATACTGAAAACCATTTTTAAAACATGGACATTAAAGATAAATATTTAGAATAATGAATCTTTATATCATTTAAAACGATATTTTTGTTATAGTTTTATTAACAAAATGAGAGACTCTTGAATACAAATAATTGCGGAATAACATGTAATCCGAGATTCATAATATCATGAGAATAATTGGATTCATGATATAATTTGTAAAAGGACAGTTTACACACCATATAAGAGTGAATTGGTGCATAACAACAATGAAGTCTCAATGGAAATGTAAATTGAGAGGAAATCCATTATAAAGATGGTATCCTTAAATTACGGATAAATCTATCATATAATTATGTGTGAGAAATATAAATATACCCAATATAAGTGGATATTAAGTGTGAACCAATCATAGGTCATTCACACATAATCTTGGAAAAACAAAACCAATGACATAGATATTTAACTAAATGAAATTAGATTGAGTTATGATTTCCCATACAAGTTCGTAAGAATTTATCAATGTGATGATTATGTGTATAAATACCATATCCACAAAAAGGTTTGTGGAAATTACAAAATAGTGATTCCAAACATAATATTGGAATAATAAAATCATTAAGTAGAGGTTTATCCCAAATAATTGAAAGTGGGTTAAGAAGTTCTCTTATAGAAATCCGACAGCCTAACGACGTCACTTTAAAATTCAGAAAATGAGATGAGAGAGAAAATGTTATCTCATCACTTGGAAATAAAATTTACATAATTAAGGTTATATAAGAACGTATGCAAAAATAATATTATGTGAATTAAATGACATAACAAAAGAAGTCTTTTAAAAAGAGGAGGGTGAAAGGTCCCCTTACCGAGTTTGGTATCTTTCGAAAAGTACACCCCATGGAAGAAGGGTCATACAATAAAGATGTAAATACCCATAAATGAAATTATACTACAAAAACTGTATAGTAATGTGTAGTATATACAACACTAAAAGGAAATAGTGGAAAATGTAGCATAAATGTCACGGGAATAAAAGTGAGATGAAAAATCCCTTACGAAAACTCGGTAGCCTAACAGCGCCACTTAAAGCTTCCAGAAATGGATTTATGAGATCAAATAGGGTCTCTCATAATATGAACATAAAAATTAAATTATGAGGAATATAAAATAACATCCCCCATCATAACAAAGAGGAGCATAAAAGAAGTTACATAAAGGAGAGTAATTAAAAAGAAAGAGAGAGGTTAGATCTGTTAAGAAAATTCAGCAGCCTAACGGCGCCACTCAAAACATCTAAAATGGATTGGTGAGAAATAAATAGGGTCTCTAATCATATGAACATAAAATTTACAGTATGAGTAATATAAAATAACATCCCAATCTTAAGAAAGATGATATTAAAAGGAATGAAATAAAAGAGTGTACTTAAAAAGAAAGAGAGGGGTAGGATCCCTTGCCTCGAGTCCGACTTGACTCGATCGTTCTTTAACGTCCTGAATAATAAACTTGAGTTAATTTCTACTTTCATAAGAACCTTTTTTATGTTCATTATTCCTTTTATATCACTTATTGCCATGTTATAATCATTATGTAATCATTTACTTTAATAATTTTTGTCTTGTCGATATTTGGTTCTTATGTTGAAAGTGGACTTCTTACAATTACATGTTGTTCATGTGGTCGAAGGTTCATTATATCCATAATGATATTCATGATTTGGATATCATATATATCATATATATCCATAATATACAATTATTTATAATATTACATAATCATTTAGAGGTAAGTAATGAAATGCACCGTTCATGAAGACGGTAAGCCGTACATACGCAAGAAAGCTACTTTCATTTCTATGTCATATTAATGGAATTAAAACCAAATGAGAGGTATGTATATATTAATTCCAGAATTATATTCATAATTTATATGTAACATACATCATATATAATAACTTTAAATCCATCCTTTATACATCCCACATATGGCATTAACGAATCAATTCCCTTTGAGGGGGCGGTAGTCCGCACTTCCTAAAATGAAATTATCGTGTTTACCCACAATGGAAACCATAAAGGTATTCCACAAAAGAAAAATACAGAAGCTTAAGTAAAACATAATCATATTATATATCATATATAAATATAGTTACATCTTAATGTCCACCTTTTAAGGTGTTATAGGAGTGTTGAACAATCATTGTTTCGTGAGGCAGAAATTCGCCATCCACAGAAACAATATGTTCTTTAACCATTAGATGTAGGTGTGTGTAAGTGTAGATCAAATTCTTATTATAACAACATAATAGTATATTGAATATACTGGTGTTGTTACAAAATAAAAGATTAGAAATAGTTTAGGGGGTTGGAGAAACAAAATAAAACAAAAGAACACAAGAGAAGACACTACCTTTAAATCGGGTAACTCTTTTTGATTTGATCTCAAAGGCTTCCTTGGGAAGAATTCTTCCCAAAGTGAGGCTTATAGGAGTAATAGAGGGATGTGGAGAGACAAAATGGGCAGGTTTTGGCCCAGACAAAGGCTTGAGAGTTGTGGGTAAAGAGGTAGAGGTGGGGGCCTTTTATAATAGGAGAGGAGGGGCACTCTTGGAAAGTAAGGAAATGTTAATTTATTTGAGAATGAGTTTCGGATTTTAAAGGTCCCACATTGATGTATTTCGAGGATAAGGTGGTAAGGGATTTAAATATACTCATCCTATAGGTTTTGGACATGTTTAGGGCATATATTTTACATTATATTTTCATTTTATTTAAATCCTTTATTAATGAGGTAATCGTAGCATCATAATGATTTCATAAATAATTTTATTTATTTAATGTCTAAAAATTATAAAAAAATATCATGATGTAGGAAATCGTTTTATATTTCCAATGAATATTCATAGTCAAAAATATGACTTGAATAACCCCATGTAAAAATTGTTTGTGTAAAACAACTCATATTTGTGTCATTTTTAATTTTTAATTAAATAAAAAGTTATTTATGTCATTTCCCAACCAAAGTGGCTCCATGGGGTCCCCAAGTTGACCCATGTATTTTATTGGTCGTCCATGACACATATAATAAGGGTAGGACATGTTTCATTATCATCTCATATTTTTAAAACATTATTTTTACCTTAAACTATACTAATTACCTCTAATCGCGATTAAGAACATAAAAGTTACTATTCACCAAAAAATTATATTAATCCCATTGAACCACATTTTACTTCTTAATGAAAACCATGTATGTCGGATTTATGAAATCCAAAACACAGGGGTGGCAAAGTATTATTTAAACGAAAAAATCAGTTTCTTTAACTACCACTTAGTGGTTTCACTATTCATCAAAAATTGAAGTTTTTTAGAAAAATACCAAAAATTCACCCTAAGCTATATTTAATATTATGAATTCAAAAATGAAGTCTATTTTACAAAATATAAAACATATAAGTTGCATTAATTAATTTAATAATTAATTCCCGCTGTCAAAACAAATAGCGTATTTTTAAGAAACAATAAGTATCAAAAGATTGACTCTATTTTAAGTCCAATTTCAAGATGAAATTAATTCCAACGACCACTATTGGATTAAATGGTAATAATATATTCTAATTGAACTTTAAAACCAATTCAAAATATAATCTGATCATATAAATAAATTAGATTAAAAAGTGGTTTTGAATAAAAATACAATATTTTTCACTATTCATTAAAAATGAACTTTATCGGGAAAATACCAAAAAATTACACAATGTAAATTTTGATGTCTTGATTCTAAAGAAGAATTTTATTTTGTCAAATATAACACCTAAAATTGTCAGAAAGTGTATTTAATAGAGGTTCACCATCAAAAGGCGGTTAATCGACCTTTTAAAGAATATTAGAATGTTTATGCTTAAAAATAGGATTCATTTGCATTTTCAACCCTTTAACATTTATTGTAAATAGTAAAAATATTTGAGAAACATACATAATCATTTTTTAGTTAGTTCCGTTCTTTCCTGCCATTACAATGGCTAGGCGTTAACTACCATTTAAAATAATATAATTTTATTATTAGAGTGCAACGTAAGATTTCAAAGAAACTCGTTGTCACGTATTAGGTACGCCATCGAGCATAGCGTTCCCTTTAAAGTAATGTTAATATTTTTTTTCACAAATAGGGTTAAATATAAAAAATGTCATATTGTTTATTTACCTGGGGTGTTACAATTATAATATCATTTTTACCCTTAATTACCATATTTACTTTTAACCACGGTAAATAAAACTAAAAGTTACTATTGACCAAAAATTTTATCATCTTTTCAAACCAATCTTTAAATACTAATTACAAACATTTTTCTAGGATTTTTTAAATTCAACTGATATAAGGGGAAAAATTATGTTCTAGGAAAATTTGCTAACGTGCCTAGAAGGTGGGTAAAAGAGGATAAAATGTTCAAAAAAATATCAAAAATTAACCCTAAGATAATTTTGATATTAAAAAATAAATAATTAATAATATTTTACCAAATTCAAAATATATATTATTATTTTTAAATTTTAAATTAATTCATATAGTCAAAACCAAAAACTGGGTTTCTAAAAAGTTAAAACGATCAAAATATTTATATCTGTTTATGTCAAATTTAAATGTGAAATTACATATAATTAAATATATTTTATTAAATGATAAAAATATATTCTAATTATACTTATAAACATTTCAAATGCATAATTTACCACTATAAATCATTATCATTAAAAAATTAATTTTCAATTAAAACATAGTATTTTTCACTTTTGGTCAATATATGAAATTCATCAGAAATGTATGAAAAATTTATCTGAACTAAATTTTTATGTACTACTTATAAATAATAATTTAATTACATTACATTTATAAAATAATAGTGTCAAATATTGGTATTAAAAAAGGATCACCATTAAGAGGTGTTAAAATTTCATTTTTTAAAAATACTTCTTTTATCTAAAAATTGAATTTGTTCTTATATATTGTCGAAGAAACCCATAATATTGATGTTATAATAATATATAGTATATAAGATTAAAAATTATGTAAATATTATTTATATCCATATTTTAAATTTCTAGTTTGGTATGTTTTGGTGTGCTCGAACTCAGTGTTGCGTGTAGCACAAGCTATTATATTATTTTAATGAGATAATGTACTATAAAATCATAGGGTGTTATATTATCCCCTCATTTAATAAATTGCATCCCCATAATTTTAAATTTTTCATCAAAAATTAAATGTTAAAGTAGAAAAATACCATTTTGGAAAACCCACATCCGGAATTGGGTTAATAAATTTAGTCTTAAAAAGATAAAATTAGAATTGAAAAAGTTTCCACCAAATTATGATATCAATTAAGAGAACATTGGTGGAAATTAGAGACACATAATTAGAGTGAAAACATAAATATTTATAGGGTGTGATTGAGGTTATCAATCCCAAACATGTGTAAAACATGTGTAAAACATGTGTTATCAATCTATGATGATTTAAAATATCATCAGTTCCTCAAAACATAAGGTTTTATGATGAATTATTTAGGTATTTATGATCCCTTCCCTAATTTTTAATTATTAATTTATTCATTTAATAAGAAGAAAAAATATACTTAACAAGTATAGTTTCTTCCTTCAACTAATTTCTACAACAATCTCATATTTCACTAGAAAAGATAATAGAATTCAAAAATATTATATTTATCCTAATATTATAGGGTTCCAAAAATAATAAAATTATAATTAATTGGTAAGACTATTTAAATAAACTACATTATACCAACCAGGACATCAAGTATTCCTGTGGTAGGTGATCCACCTTTTTAGAGCTTTAGTTGTGGGTTCAAGTCTCGCAGCCTTGTTGGACGTGATGGGTTGTCACACAACCTTTGGGTTTTGATATTTATGAAAATTAAAAAAATAATCTCAATAAATCAATTAACCTAAGCAATATTATCCAATGTTCAACATAATCGATTCTATCATTTAGATTTATAAAAAATACATTTTTCCAAACTTATAGTAAAAAATTTAATAGGAAGGTAAACACAATGAAGAACCTTTTTTAAATGTAATAACATGTGAATAACTTATTCATATATTCTTTTGAAACACTATAACACCCTTAATTACCATAAACTAATATTGAATTTAGTCATTCTCCATTATTCATTATAGAATACCTGATATACTTCTTCTATCCACAAATTTTTTAAACTCCAACAATGATGGAATCTACAAATAATTAATTAGTTTCAAGGTAGTCTAGAATATCAAACATAATTTATTCAAATAAATCCTATATTATTCTAGAATCAGTACATTGGTATTAGAACCTTGTTATGGTTTATATTTATCTCAACCATATATTTTCTAAAAAAATCAACCTGTTATTGTCTCTATATTACCGGTTCCACACTATCTTAAGTCCTTAATTAAATAGTACAACAATACATACTTTTTATGCTCCATAATTCTTAAAACATGTACATCATCAAAACAATACTCAAATGACATAATACATTAATATCAACATAATATATATAATCATTCCACTTCATCTTCAGTAGTATGATAACTTGATTATTATCTAATAGCATCATTTGGGGTATTCTCTGATGATTTGGACATTGCTTAGCGTAGTGTCCCAACTCCTTGAAGATGAATCTTTGTATATTTGACACCTTCTTCTTACCATTGCAATCAAAAACTTTGTGTCCTTTTTTCCACACTTATAAAATCCTTCCATTACCTTCACACATTTACCAAGGTGATTCTCTCCATAGTTATCACATATAAGAAAATATTTCTTTCCCCTATTCCATTTATCCACATTTCACTCCTAGGTACATCTTTTTTAGAGCTGCCTCTACCTGCTTATATCCAGACAGGGGTGTATTACTTAGAAAATACACAAAATCTCTATATTAACAAAATTCCAGTAAGTTATTCTATACTAATATATAATTTCTATTTTGGGGTAATGTTCTCTAATCCGAGTTTTTATAAATATAGTTTCCAATGTTATTGTCAATATTCTTCTAATACCAACTATGATTCCCCGACCCCAGTTACCCAGATGTAGTGCATTATTACATAACATTGTCATGATCACAATGAATCAGAATCTCGAAAGACCGATCAGTTTAGTATCCTTGTAAGTACTAGATACATTCATAAGTTTTAAATTAAATTATAAACTGAAAAAAACAACAAAAAAATTTCTCCATTGACCTCATTCATCCACCAGAATATACCTACAATTCAGTCATAATATACTTCATCGCTTCATGGAAAAAATTAAATATACAGAAGGTGACCTCAGATGCTCAGTAATAATAACAATATAGCGAAAACATTTATAAATAAGCACATATATTTTAGTCATTGTATAAAACAAAAACAAAAGCCTTTTAAACCTAAACTTCAGTATAATATGGAAAAGATAAAGCACATAATTCCATTTACTTATTCTCATAGATATTCAACTAGTCGAATAATAACATTTAACATCAATAGGTCATTTCATATTGATGGAATGTATAATGGAAGACTACAAAACCAAATAGTCATGCCTTGTGACAGGACAGAAAATATGATTTTGTCAACACCTTGTACTGAGACACTGGATAGTCTCATTAGACCTACCAATGCATCTAGGAGCAATAGTGGGATCCTCCCGTCACATAATAAGTCCAATGCATTCTTCATATGAAAAGGTTTATACATAACAGAAACATTCATATTAAAAATATCATATGAAATGTCAATAATTTATCCCTAAAACCGGAATGGTATAAAAATAAAACATCCATAGAAAAACGTATCACAAATTCTTCAATACAATATGGATGTTTTGTATCAAAATAAATCAACTTAATATTTTTTAATATCAATCAAAAGATGTTAAAATAGATGAAATCAAATATTTTTTTTGGGAAATATCTCTTTCTATTTTGAAATAAATTAAAATTTATATAATTATAAAAGAAACAATTTATTTTGTAAATGTTTTTATAAGCTCGTATGGAAACCTTGGACAATGTTATAACAGCGGAAAATTTCTGCACCTGCCAAATAAGTAAAAAAAACATTCTAAGCTTAATTTTGTCTAAAAGGTCATAAATTACCTTGTATGGAAAACGATAGAAAGATTGCTTTCAATAAATACATGGTCAAATAAGGGTATAAATTACTTTGACCCATAGTGTAGTATATTTTGAGAATGTTATGAATTACATTTTTATGAAAATGCGGATGTGGATGGAAAAGTGGTCCTAGTAGATACTTAAGTATTAACAACATCAGATAAGTAAAGACATTGTACAATTAACCCTTACCTTGTACCTTTCCTCTGTAGATGGTATATTAACCTCTTTTATAATAGTTAAAAAAATTTATTAAATTATATATGAACTATATACATAAATATGAAATCATAAATGATCCTCTAATATTTCATTATTAATAATATTTCAGTAGTATCATCATTTCAGGTTTTAACTAATTTGCTTTCCTTTATATGAATGGTAACATAAGACATGTTTGTTATGTATATGATCTATTAGATTCACATAAATAATGATATTATGATTAATATTTTTTAATTATTAAATGAATATTATTCTTCAATGATTATGATGGGGAATGAATATCATCACATTCGTGGAGATGATAATCCATACGTACACACAAGAAAAAATATCATTATATTGATGGTTGAATCATATGTAATTTTATAGTATATCATATATACTAAATCATTAACATGTTATATTTATTACATACATTAGTTAGACACATTATTATACCCATCCAAAAGTGATTGAATAATAATGTACACCACGACGTGAAGATGCTAAGTTGTACATACTCCCGTATGGTGACTTTGTCATCTATATGATTGATATAATAAAAAATATGGTTGTAACATATTTATAATAATATCAATGAATTTATAAGGAATTGGAGTTATTATTTTGGTATGGAAACAACAAATAAATAGTAAGTGGAAGAAGAAAAGAACTTGAAAAAGGGTGGTGAAATCATTACCTATTTTTCGAGTGTTTTCTATTGAGTTGATCAAAATGCTCCATAAGATGAATTTCTGATCAAAGTATGGACTCTAGGTTTAAGTGAGTATAGTTGAGAGGATATTTGGGTAGGGGTTGGGAGAGACAAATGGATTTGGAGGTGTGATATTAAGAGAATGGGATGCACCCGTTTATATTACAGATGAGTGTCACATTAGGAAAATCTTGAAATATAATTTTATAATAAAATCATTTTCGGTTTATAATGGCTCTAAAATAATTTATTTTGGGGATAATGCTGATATGTCTCAAAACTTTTGGTACCAATAGGTCTTATACTGGTTTGGTCCCCATATTAACCTTATCTTTTAGATTTAACTCTTAGTTAAATAGTTTGACATTTACCATGTCTCTTTGTATTTTTGCATTATATAGTTAATAAACCAACTATAAAAACCAAGTGAACCCCATCCTGTTTAGTATTAATATATATTACCTTATATATGTTCTTTAACCAATACATATATTTATAGGAATATTATATCAATTTATAATATATTATTTGTTTTAAAAACTCAATTATGTCAATTTTGACACTATTTAGTAATATATTTTTTATGAAAGCCATAAAAATTTTATCAATTCAATTAAAATTATTTAATCAACCCTAACATGTCATATTAACCTATAAAATTAGTGTAATTCATCATAAGTCTCAATTTACATTTATTTGGATATTTATGAAATCAATTATTTTAAAATTTTATTATTAATGAAATTACGACATCATAATTGTGTCATAAATAAATTAAATTATGTAATGTGTAAATATTATAAATAAAATACCAATATTTATGAAATTATTATATATTTCTAATGAATATTTATAGTCTGTTTTATACTATGTTTACCCCTATAAAAAAATTAATTAGTTTTTAGACATTGAATTTAACCCATTTAACTATTCTTTAAATAAAATAATAATAAATGTCCTAATCTAATCTATGTTGAAAAAATGGGAACATATTTTATTCCTATGGTAGATTTTGTTTCTAATTAGACTTATCCAATAGAATTAAAATGTGTGTTAGGGTAATTGTAATATTATTTTAACCCTTAATTACCCTATTTACATTTAATTCTGGTAAAAAAAAGTAACATTTACAATTCACTACAAATTATTTTCATCTTGTTGAACCAAAATTTAAAATATGATTTCAACTGTGTCTCTCAGATATTTGAAATTCAAATCATAGATGTGGTAAAAATATGTTTCATGAAATTTTGCTAATGTGGCTAGAAGGTGGGTAAAAGAGGTAAAAAAGTTCAATTAAATTTTATACATATAATATTGTTATAAAACGACTCTAATAAATTACATTGAACTTATCCAGTTATTTTGTATTTTTTTGAATTAAAATAAATATATATAAAATAAATTATTTTTTAAATAAAATTTTGGTTATAAATAATAACGCTGTGTTTTCACTATTCATGAAAAATTTAACGTTTTCGAAAAAATATCAAAAATTCACCCTAATATTATTTTGATATTCCAAATTAAAAAATGAAGTATCTTTTAACAAATTAAAGACATATAAGTTGAATTTTCTTATTTAAAATTAACATGAATTGTCAAAACCAAAAATGGTGTTTTTAAAAGTAAAAACTATCAAAATATTTACATTTGTTTATGTCAAATTTAAATGTAAAATTATTATAATGAAATACATTCTATTAAATGATAAAAATATAATCAAATTATTATTAATAACCTTAAAATGAATAATTTAACACTATAAATAATTTTTATTAAAAAAGATCTTTTCAATTAAAATATAGTTATTTTCCGTATTCGTCAAAATGTGAAAGTTATCAGAAAAGTAAAAAAAATTTATCCAAACTATATTTTTATGTCAGGAATCTAAAAAAGAATTTATTTTAATTAAATTGAATACATAAAAGTGTCAAATATTGGTTTTTAAAAAGGTTCTCAATTAAAGGGCGTTAAAATTTCATTTTCTGAAAAATCCAACTTTTATCTGAAAAAAATGAATTTCATTTATTATTATATTTTAGAACCACATAAAAAGGTTGTTAAAATTATATAGAGTACATAAGATTCAAAATGCAGTTAATACTGTTCTGAACCTCTTTTTGAATGGCTATTTTGGTAAGTTATGGTGTGCTCGAACTCAGTGTTGCATGTAAAACAAGATATAGAATTACTTTAATGAGATAACGTATTGTGAATTAATGGGGTGTTGTAACATTAGTTTTTTATTTATTGGATAATGATATTATTCGAATGTATTTTTCATTAATTATTATGGAGATCTATTCAAGGTTAAATGAGATTTAGAAATTCAGATCACTACATGGATATACATAATGAGAAAATATTATAGTGTTATGAATTTATCAATAAGCATCATCAAATTATTTTCTATTGTTTTAATCAATGAATTTATTCATATCATTCTTCATCCACAAATAGCGTGATCAAATATTTTGGGATACATTTAATTTCAACATCATTTTCACTATTTTTATTTCAATTATTTTTATTTTATTGTTATAATTATTCTTACCACCAATTTTCAACTCAATTTATATTTATATTATTCCCAAAAAGGTGTTTTCATTGGGTTATTAATCTCATATAAAAGGAAGGATGAGTTTTCATGTTAGTAAAAATGAAGGTAGGTTGTGACTCCTCTAAAAGGAAGGTGTTATATTACAATCTATAAAGAAGGTTCATTTCATCTATATGTAATTGGATTATCACTCCCTATGATAATTAGTGATATAGTTAACAATTGTCTCCTCATAGAGTAGACAATATTGATTAGAGGAGCATGCTTTTTGTAATATTAACATCCATAAAGCGTAGTGTGTTATTTTTTATTTCCCTTGAATTTGTAACACTATTATTAATATTAAATAAAAATATTTTATAAAATAATTAAAAAAGTACTATTCACTCCACCTCAGGTCACTACCACCAAACCAAATAACCAAATATAAATTCCATTAAAAATTAAATTAAATATTTAATAATGTATTTTAATTGACCTTACAATTAATTGTAATGATGGAAGGTCATTTTGATGGATTTTATTGTTCTCATGGATTCCTATCTAAATAATATAATACCGTCCAAATAGATATGGTTTGAAGGTACAAAAGAGTTCATTATACCCTTATCTATTTTTAGATTATATTTTTTGAATGATCATTGAGGTATCATCTCAAATAATCTTCTATATTACAAAATAAGTGTCTTAAAAGTGGGAATCCCAATCTAAAACCATGTGAGAACATGAAAACCCACCATTAAAATATATTATTAAGGACCAATACTATATATATTTTTAATATCATGGTTATTATTTTGATATAATCATTAGAGAACACCTATTTGTAAAGGACCATGAAGATGAAGTTCGGCTTTATTGGGTCAAATGAATTTTCGATATAAATATTTAGAAATAATATTCCATCCTTTAATTCATTCAAATTGATTTTGATTCTTTATTTGGATGTGTTTATATAACTATAAATACTTATACCATTTAAAAACCCAAATTTATTAGGGGTGATAATGTTTAGGCAATCCTTTACGTTCCCATGGTCAAGAGTTTTCTAATAATATTCATAATGGTGTTTCCAATAGTGATTTATCACATGTACCTTATATCAATTTCATTTTCTGAAATTGGAATAAAAGTATTATAATTGGTGTTTATTTCATATGGAATTTATTTTGAGAGTATATATTCTATAATTGAAATTTTGATCTCCACATCCATGATATCGTAGTTGAACAAGAAGAACACTTTGCAAAATGAAACTAGACCCACCATAATTTCTATATTCAATTATAAAAGGGATGAGTTGAATGCTTTTAAAATGGGGTGATATTTAAATCATTGTTATGATGTTCATAATCCCATAGTATAATTGATTCCATGAATTTAACAGTGTCTTCATGTCCATCACCATTTTAAATATTCATTAAAAACATCACCAAATCATTTTCCATGACAATATCAATTGTGAAGAGAGTTTACTTAATCCTGATGGTAGTAAGTCCCCTTTTAAACATTTTCTACATTTAAATAGAGTGGAAGGACATATATTTCATATCACTATCTTTGAGACACGTCAAATTAAATTGATTTTTAGTGAACCATTCCTTGAGAACAAGGTGGTAATCCATCTTAGAATAAAGATAATGTTCTTTATGATAAGGAATGTTATTCTCCTATTTGATATTACATTATGTGTAATTATGGATTTTAGAAGCCTTAATATCCCCATATAACATGGAAGATGTATTTTTACCCTAATATCTCAAAATAATACAAATTTTGTTTATTATGGCGGCCTCATCAAAGTTAGGGATTCCATTGTTAATATTGTTCCATCCACTAATAACCAATTATTTACAATTCTGAACACTGATACATCCCTTACTGAAATTAAATGGTATTAAATAAAACTTCATGATATCCTACCATATGTCCTAAATTAGAATATTATTCGCCATTTTTTTTTTGCATTGTAAATCAAGATTTCTCTATGGCCGAAAGCATTTCATTGATATGAGAAAATCATATATAATGTTTTTTTTCCAGCCTCCCCTTGTGCACAAATGTTTCACAAGTGATTTATCTTCTAGATATGTGAATATCAATAATATATTAGTTTAATGAACCTATAATTTTCTATTTATTCCCTTAATTTAGTTTTTAATTAGTCATCTATTTCTATTACCATTGCCTTTGAACATAGTTTTTCGTCTCTCATTTGGAGATGGAGAACCCTTGGTGAGGAAATGACCTAATGTTTGAGGATTTATGTTTCAATGAACTTATGTATTCCAAGTATAAATGTTTTAAACATATTTGTAAGTGTTTATTGAGAGTTTTTATTGTTTGGAGGTGGTTGATGATGATTCAATTGAGACTATTCATAAAATATAATATCAGAACCATTACATACAATATATTTGAGTTACCTGATGATTCAATGTCACTAAAAAATCTACTACCTGATTTCCAGATGTGAAATGAATACATAAAATGTATAAATGTTATGAAATTTAATTTCTTGTGAAAGTTAAATTCAGCTGAACATTTTACTTTTTTTTGCATAACTCAGAAATAGAAAGTTGCATGATATGTAAGCATTACAATTTGTTTATTTCTCATCTCCAAAAAATTGAAAACATGAAGTGCATTAATTTTATTTCACCCATTTGGTATATCTATTATCTCTCAACCCTAATATAATTTGAATTAAATTTAGGATCTCGTTCATCCATCCAAGATCTACCATTGAAAAATATAGTCACTTTTGTGTTTTTTATTTTTATATCCCCTTCTCTTAAGCATATTATAAATTTTCATAGTGTAATCCCTTGGCACATTTCGAATTAGGTGTTGATATTTATCTTGTTTAATATAGGGTTTGAAATTTAGATATTATTCACATACCTTCTCATCAACATTGGCTGTTGGAGGATATTCATTAATCAATAGATAAGGTATGAGATTTAAAACTAACCCTTTGGTCTTTTTAATAGTGAAATATGTTTAATACAATTATTAAACCACCATGATGTGGAATTTGATTAACTAAATTATGAATTTTGATATTTCATGGATTTGATTAATCCTTGGATCCCATTATATTCACTCAATGTTGAGACCTCCCTTATGGTACACATTGGTTGAAAACCCCTTTGAATAATATTGAAATGGTAAATGTATTAAATTGTTTTTTACATGACATGAAATATTAGGTAATTTAGTAGTATAGAATCACAACTATAATAGATGATGCCTATTGATATTACTGTTTAGAATTTGATATATTAGAGGCTATTAAATTTCAAGGGTAATAGAATTATTTGTAATTAAAAATTCAGTCATTTTATTAGATATTGTGATAACAATCATTTTATTAATTTTTGAGTTTTATGTTGAAATTCTTATGCAGAACGATTTTCCTAGAGGTTGAAATTATTCTATAGTAGAAATTCCCTTGTAATAGTTGTTGTAAATATAAAATAGCGATTTTAGCTCAATAATAAATGTTTTAATGATTTTATAGAATTATTTGACTAGTTTGATGGTTTAATTCATATATAGCAGGATTGGACTAGTTTAAATGTAATAATGCTTATATAGTATGATTGGCCTAGTTGTTGCTGAAATTTTTATATATTGGGATTTTTCTAGAGGTTGAAATTCAGATGTATCTGGATTTTTCTGGTTATATAATTATTTATAGTTTATAGTTTTGGTTGGAAAGGTTTTTCTACATTCTTAGAGGCATTCCAACTAAGCGATAAAGATGATTTATTTATGTATTATATTAATTTCTTAATTAATACAACTTTTTTATTTTTTTTATTTTATAAACACTTTTTATAATATTTTTTATACATGATGGTGTTTTCCAATTCGATTTTACTCACAAACTATTAATTATATCATTTTTATCTCAAGTATATTACATGGATGTGGGTTTGGAAAAGCGAAACATGCCTTATTTTCAACTATGGATTTCTAGATGGGATGGTGTTTTTTGATGGAACCAACATCGAGTTCTACATAGGGGTATATAGATTTTATTTTCATGTTCTCATTATTTTATGTATCAATTCATTTAGTTTTATGTTTATATAAATATCATAAATCTATTTTATAGTTATTTATTATTGTTTATTTTCTCATCAATTACTTAGTTTCTTTTGTTATACTTATTCCGCTATTTTTGATAAAATTATGTTAATTTATATTGTTCATTTTAGAAACATTGTAACTCTATACCATTGGTTATAGTCTAACTAATATGAAAATCACATCCCATATGCTAGTTATAGTCCTATTGAATATAGGGAGGTGAAATTGAGGTTTAGTAACAAACCTTGGACTCATGAGATAGTTCCTGATCGGGGGACATTAAAAAATGGTATTAGGAGTACCTGTTTTTATTTTATGTTGATTTTTTATTATGTTATAAAACAGACAAGGATCTACTGAGGCATGCTAGTAATATTGTTCCTAGGAGTATCTAACACATGTGTGGTTGGAAATCTAAGTGCCGAGAGTTGGGATTGTAGTTTATATTGTTTTCTGGTTACAGCTGATGCTATTTCACTCATGATTCACTTATTGTGTGACTCTATTGTATTGTTATTATATTGTTCGTTTTGATATATAATACTGGCCTATTATGCTCAATAATGAGTTCAATTGCATCATTATTGGAACCTATGGATATATATTGACATGAATTGTTCATGGTTGGGACATATTTATTAAATTTGATATATTTTCAATAATGAACTGTGATATGGGACACCATTTATATATTAAAAAAGGAATGAATAAACTATTAGGTCATTCTAAAATACAAATAATTCCTCATCATGGATACTATTATCTAGTGATTCTCTTTTATTGTCACCTATTGAGGTTGACCTGGTTTTTACCATTTGTTTAATGGATTGTATTATAATTGTAGAAAAAATTCATTTTCATCATATTCAAATGGATATTTAAGAGAGTGGAAATTAGAACACTCTTAATGAATATGATCATGATCTTTTTATAGTTCATGAAGACTAGATTGATTTCTTTATTTGTGACAACATTTTTATGGTAATGTGATATATATAATGTGAGACTGTATGCACTAAGCCTTTGATGTCTGGTCCTATTATGGATTTTCAATTATAGCAGTAGCTTATCTTTATTTGGATGAGAGACCCCAAACATTCAATTTTAGGATTGTTTCAATCTTGAAGATCTTAATGAACATCGAGACACCCATATATTGGAGGTTAAAAAATGCTTATTATACGATTTGTGGACCTTCCAAGCATTAGATTTATATTCTATAGAATTATGGGATCAATGAAAATATATCATACATGTTTTTCAAGGTGATGTTGATGACCCACTGTAATCTAGATACATTCAGGTATTGTATGCATCGTGATTCAATGAATCTGATATAGGAGGCTATGTGGTGATCAGATACTTTAGACACTTCATAGACCTATAATACAATGTGATATATTTTTATATTGATGATATTTGTAGGAAAATATGTTTTCATGTTGGAATTAATTAAGATATCATGTCATATGTTATGGTATTTCACATTTTTATCTTTTCATATGTGACAAATCATGTAATTCTCAAAAAATGGAATATTAGAGTTTCCTTAAGAACTAGCTTTGAAATTTAATTTGGGAGAATTGGAATATCATTCTCTGGTAGAAATAAGGTCTATTATTATATTTATTACTCAAGAAATAGCCATGAGATCTATAAGGGTAGTGGAAAGCTAATCTGAACTATGTTCCATTGTAGTGTTTTTAGTATGTAATGTTTTTTCACAAAATACATCAGTTCCTATGCTCCATATTTGAGGTCCTTGCATTCAAATGATAGTGTAAACTTTATATGTTTTTAGGAACTTCTCAAAATGTAGTAGTGGTTAGACACCCGCATAAGTACTACATTATAATAAGGACATAGGTACTCTTTAAGAGAAAGACATTTTATGTTCCACAAGCAGTTTAAGTCTAGGTAGGGGATGTGGAACCCCATTGCAATAATGATAGTACCAGGAAGAGGAAATAAATTGGGTGGAATTATACTAGAGCCTATGTTAGAGTATTTGGTTAGTTGTAGTCTATAATGAATACTACAACTATTACAGATGGAGTACCATATACTAAAATATGTATTATTCTTATCTTTTCTACGCTTTCTTGAATTATGATTGATACATGAGAAAAAATTTCCTTTTGGTCTAAAATTATTAAAATGGTTTGGTATTGGATTTGAAAATCATCGATGGTGTTTTGTCCTTCAACAAACTGTTGTGAGTGAGGTCAGATAATATCAAACATTACAATACATTTTCACTATAGATCAGTGGTTACTATTTTTTGTGGGAATCATTTTTTATAAAAATGACCTATTTTCATTTGCTTCATTTTTTGGAATGGATAGTTAAATAATAGTCTCAAATCTAAAATTATTTGAGAAGGGTCACCAACCTATCTCCAGAAGGATGTATATATTCTGAATAGGGTGTTTAGAATCTTTAAGCTAGATGTGTGGGAGATATTTAGTAAAAATTTGATTCTATAATGGCCCATATAGAAATCCTATTTCAAGATTATGGTGGATTACAAAATATTTACTTTCTTCTAGTTGTATAATATTTTCAATATGTATTTCGTAATGAGTTTTGTGGCTCGCCAATTTATTGTGAGGTCAAATTTATTATCGATTTTATGTCAGGAGGATTGCGATTTTATAACCCTTCTTATAATATTGAAGTATCAGAGAATCAAGACATGAATATTTAATCGAATGATCTTGAGGATAATGAGTTTAAACATCCCAGTTCATTTCAATGGGTTCCTCCAGCTCATTTTTCAATGAATTATGATGGTAATTTTCTCTTTCGGGTGGATTATTAATGATTTAACAAGATAATTGTCAATAAATAGTATTTCATTCCATGAATTGATGACATTGTTTTACAATTTTTGATGTGAAAATATTTTCTCAAATATTTATTTGAGATTAAGATACAAAAAATTTATTTGAGAACCTTTTGACACACATTAGGATTCTTTTATGAGAATTTGTGGCTTTTATATTTTCATTATTGGGGTGTTAGTTTTGATGAACACACAACAGAATTTAATGGATTTGAGGTATCAGTTCTTTCATCCCTTCTTAGAGATGTTTTTAGTGGGTTTTTAGCATTATATCTTACATTAATCATAGTATTTAGAAGATCATTCCTAATTTTTTAAATCATCCAGAGTACATTGATTCAACATACAATTTATCCCAAGAAATTTAAATAATGTCAAGATTGACTAATTTCACTTCATGGCCCATGTCATCTTCGAGGTAAGAGTTTCAGTGGACCTAAAAAATGTTGTAGGTGTGGGATCATTGGAAAATAATATGAATGTCTTTGAGAATAATATCCATATGGGTTTAGTAGTTTCTTATTGGTTCGTTATCGATTATTTCTCCCATTTCACAACCCCAATGATCAAGATGACCAATATGGTGGTAAGGTTTTGTTTGGTTAGTTATTTTTTAGAGTGAATATCAAGAGATATATGGTAGGATAACCTCATAAATATTCTTTACTTTACCTATTATGTGTAAATAATATATCATGTACTATGTTGCATCTTAAGAATGACTTAGAGGAGCTCTGAGTCAGGAGGATCAGTTAGTAGTTTTTGGCTCTAAAATGATAATATATAATAAGAGGAATTAAACTGAACTTGATATTGTGTTATTATATGTATTATATGACCTAACATTTTGGAGATGTTATATTATGGGTGTAGGATATTGGTGTACACGGACTTTAACAACATCAGGTAAAACATTTCTCAGTGATACCTATCCATTTGATAGAGGAGGATGGTTGAGTATCATCAGTATTTCAGCATTGAGATGGATTATAAAACAGGGATTGGAAATGGAAATTTTGACTTTTTGAACCAAATGATTATAACATAGGTGGTTCAGGATTATTTTGATTAGTGGTGGATGAAGGATGTATTCACATACATGAATCTAGATGATTAGGATTCCTAGGGATTATTGGATCCGACATTGACATATGTTTTACATAATCTTTTCGATCAGATCAAGATATATATTTTATAAAATATAGAGGTCATAGTTTTGAGAGACATTGTATATGGTGTTAAGATATCATTATGATGTAATATTGGTAGTTAAAATTGTATTATTTTTTATGGATGAGTATGGGTTCATATGAGATTATTTGATGAGATGATGGGATAGTTTAATGCAACAATATGGGTTGTACATCTTGGTTTTACAATGATGCAACATGATCTTCATAGAAAATACTATTAGAAATTAATGAATAATGAATTAGTGGTATTTTTGGTTTGATGATTCACCAATCATTAGGTGAAATCCATGTATTAGAGGAAAATATTTCTGTTGTAACCCCAAACAATTTTAGAGTGGAAATTGGAAAATTTCACAATGATATTTATGACATGATTACCCAAAATATCATTAAGAATGATTAAATGTAGATGATCGTAGATCCAATTAAGAATGCATCCATTTTTTTATTTATCATGTAGACCATCATCATTGATGATCTGGGTAATAGCTATGTGAACAATATATTTCAATTGCATACTTTTATGAGGGATATCATTTCTAATAGAGATCCTTGTTTAATTTCATGGCTCTGGAAGGTTCATTAAAAAGAATTGGGATTGTAAGTTATTATAATAACATCATATCATATTCATATTTCTAGTCAATCTAGATAGTCGATTCAGGCTCTGTGGGATATGTTATGAGCCTTTGATAATGATTTTAAGTGTTCATGGTAGAAACTTATGGGACTCTTGGTGTTTTCATATAATGAAATATTACATGCGTAGTCCAAAATAGAACCTTATATGTATTTGAATAAATGGTCATTCCATTCACCTATTAGTTTTTTGAAATTAGGCGAGTCAGTGCTTGCTAGTCCTGGTCTTTTCAAGAAGACCTTGGAGTTGGTACGGTTGATCAAGATATAAAAAATTAATATGAATAATTTGTATGAATAGTACAATTCCCATCATAAATGGCATCATGATTTTGAGGTTTATCATCGTGTTTTCCATTTAGTATAACCTAGGTTAAGGAAACATTGAAATGAAGAAAATTAAAAATAAAGTGATCAGGTTTTTGATGAAAATTCTTATAGTGGATAAGGACGGTATAGTAGAATACATATTATTCCTTCTACATTATTATAGTTCCATGCAAGATGTGTTTTATGTATTGCAGTTTTGAAAATTTCTTCATATATATTCTCATGTGATATATATAGAGGATGCCATGTTTTTTATATTTTCATCTCTTAATGAAATAAACTATGGATTTTTATCAATATTGAGAAGTATATATGGGAAAGTATTATACCAATTGTTCTAGTGAATTGGATACAAGGTCATGTTGCAGAGGATACCATGGAGGGTGAGTGTAATATTTGACAACACTCTCAAGAATTGTTTTTCAAGACACCATAATGATGCTTGGAAAACTAGGGGATGTCATATTATATGGTGTGTGTTTTTTAGATCTGTTCTTTTATCACACATGTCCCTCTTTTTGTTTTGTTTAAAACAAATTTTTATGGGGTTTTCATTTTATTTGAAAATAGTTGTGCATGTATTATTAGGAGAAAGAAAATCTTATTGGGTAAATATCCTAATATATATGAATGTATGATTTTTTGAATTTTTGGAGTATGAGTATCAACGTTTCAGATGAGTTTACAAGGATTTCCCTGGAGTGTAGATATATTCAATGGGGGGTTGGGTTTTTTCTATGGATACTGGGATTAAAAGATACATGGATAACATATACACACTATGTAAATGAGTTAGAGAATGTGTGACATTCTCAGGGAACAAGATACAAACACAGTTCATGATATTAAATGAAAACACTCCACGATACCATTAAATGATGTGTAAGGTTATTCAAATGTCAAATTCAGTATATGTATCCTTTTTTAGTGCAATGTGAAATTAGAAAAATTTAAAACGTGTATGAATAAAACATCATGTTTTTCTTGGATCCAATAGTTTTAAGCATGACGTTAATTATTTTTATTTCATTCCTTTTGTCAATACCTCATCCGTAAACTCTAGGGTAATATAGAAGTGATCTTGGATCAATTTCCATCATTCCAAATGTATCATTTAAGGAAAAAATCATTAGTTATTTTTTTCTTTTGTTTCTCGTTATCTATCTCTTGATACTTCTTATCACGGTGTAATCCTTTTACCACTAAGGAATCAAGTGTTGATATTGATCTTATTATTATTGGGTTTCCATCTTGTGATCTTTTTATACTTTCTTCTCATCTACGTAACATTTTGGAAGTAGTTTTTTAATCATTAGATCAATGTCGGGTGACTAAACTTATCCATATGGCTATTTTAATTTCTATTTATGTACAATATTTAAATTTTTAGCACCATGATATGCACATTGATTAATTAAATTATGAATTATTATTTTTCATGGATCAGATTAATCCACTGATCCATTTGGATTAACTCAATTTTTGGACATGTGTTGTGGAAACCCAATATGTGATAATACTGTTGAATATTATCGAAATATTTAATGTTTTATTTGTTTTTTCTCATGACCTGTGGTTTCAGGTACTTATTGGTATAGAATAACATCGTTAATAACTAATTTTTGTTTATATGAATGTTGTTTTTTATATAAATATTGATTAATTATGTGGATAATTATGATTTCTATAATTTACCATTTAGTATGATGATGTGATATTTTGATATCCATGATATTATGACATGATGAGTTTTATGTAGAAATTATTATATATAGGGAATATTTCCTAGAGGGTGAAATGTTTATTTAGTTGTATTATTATTTTCCTAAATGTTTCAATTACTTTATTTTGGTATTGGCACAGTTTGATACTGAAATACTTATATAGTTGTCATTGCCTTGTAAAAAAAGATTCAATTATTATATAGATAGTTCAGCCCAGTAGATGATGAAATACTTATTTATGGTGACTTTCCGGGAGGATGAAATGTTTTTACGGACATTATTTCCCAGTTATGTGATTATTACCTAGTTTATGAATATGTTTTTCCTGGATGTGATATGTGCTAAGACAAATTACAATAAGGTTCCAAATAATGTTGATTTATGGATTGTATTAAATGATTAATTAATATATCTATTTATTTTTTCATTTAATGTACTCATTTTCAGATGATTTTGGATTATAAATGATTTTTTTACCTACTAACCGTTACTCCAAAACTATCATGTCCACCATTTAGTACCTAATATTATTACATGCATAAAATTATTTCAAGGTAAATAGACATTGTTGCTAATTATTGCTTGCTGGATGGGCTGGAGATTAGAGGGGTGATTAACATGGGTTTTGGGACTACAATCTGTTTAGTTTATTAATTTCATCTAGTTATTTTATTTTTATCTTATTTTAGTTTGAAATTTTGATGAATATCATCATATCACACAAGAATCATTATTGATTGCTTGTTGTTTCTTCTTTTACTTCCCAGTTTTTGTTATACTATTTCCTCTATTTCTGTTCCACCAATGTTTACTTTTATTGTACCTTTCTACTACATTATTACTTTATACCGGGTGGTATGGTCTCCCCAATATACATATCACACCTCTTCTTCTAATTCCCAGCCTCTAGTATATGGGGAGGTATACCTTAGGTACAGTAAGAACTTGATTTTTTCACATGAATGTGTTTTAGATTGAGGGATGTTATAGTACTGATCAATGCCACATGAAAATTCATCTAAAAATATTATTTATAATTTTTATCCAATATTTTCACCTGGTCTCAAAAATGTATTTATGTCTCCAATAATGCTGCAATTTTGTGTTTATTTTCCCATTCACTTGAGACAATTACCTTTAAATCTCTCTTCTTAGTGTGTACAAGCTATAATCATATACAAATGAAATAGTCAAGGATGTTACATGGATGAAAGGTAACTGAGAGATGAGCTGAGTTAGCTTCTCTTGTGAGGGAATATAAATTTATTCATACATCAGTAGCCACGGGTTTTCCAAGTAATTATAATTCCATTTTTAGAGAAAAAATATTAACCATGGGTTTCCTATTTAAATTCCTTCCAACTCTCAAAAGTCATTAAAGGATCATCACCTCCAACTAAAAATGACTTGTCGGAAGTATGAATGTTCATATGTGTAAAATATATGTGGGTGTTCTCAATCCCTCTACTGTTCCAATACATGATCTTTAGTTATTCAAGGAAGAACTACCCCATGTTTGAGGAATGTTTTATTTTTTTACATCAGAACAATGATTTCCTCTATTCCTATTGACTTTCCTTACCTTCTTATTGGTTCAGCCTATAGGTTTTTTGAAGGTTCAAAAGTATCTTTCTTCATACATTATATCATTACCTCTTGGGGTTGAGTTTCATCATAATAGTCATCCCAATATATACCACATAATAGATTTATTTTTTTATTAGAATTTGACACTCCTTTGGATGGTTAATCATCATTATTCTATTTTTCCATACTAAGTATACCATTGGGAAAGGGTTATAAACTATTTCGTAATCAAAGACACATTTTAGTGTAACAGGAAATTCATCATCATGGTGGGGTCCCCTTTCCATTGAAGCGAGATCTGGATTACAAAGAATAGATAGATTATTTAGTGTTACATCCTTCTATTTTTTCAGGGAGACATAATATTTACCATATCTTATCATGATAGGTGAAATCTACTACATGGCTGAGGACCTTAAACATACCCTGCAGGTGAGGACATGTGTCCAGTATGACATAGATAAGATTACAAGGGTTTCCCACTCTATTATCTGAGGTTATAGAGGAAGGTTCCCCCCACCCTATATGGATTTATTGAGCAGATACCAAGGATATAGTTCTTTATAATATTTTTAATCAAAATACAAGTATCATAGTATACACAACATCTATTTTTATATTGGGTTACAGATTGATTGCATGAGAGGAATTGAACACTAATTAATCTAGTTTCTCATGGGGGTATTTTTTTCATATCAATATTTCTCATATTAGTGGGATTGGTGTCTGATGGTGGAACTTCAATATACATATAAAAGAAATAAACATTATACTTTTCATTTTTGGTCATGGGAATTGATTCCCTAGTAATTGCATGAGTAGAAAAATCATCATTCATGGTTCTCAGATAATTTTATTAGGTCCCCTAAGATGATTAGGTGGTAATATGAAGGTAGAGGGTTTGAATAACATCACATTACCCTTACCATGATTCATATGATAGTTTCTATTATCATTCCATCATAGATTATAAACCATTCATGCCTTTAATACTTTACATTTATCGTGGATATGGCCAAATATGTCTCAATTTGTACTGAATATGGTAATTTGTTATATGATATCTCTATGGTGAGGCTATCCCATAGTGTAGTAAGAAAATATTCTTCCAACAATGTGGTATCCATTTCAACATCAATAGGAACTTTGTCATAGGATTTATATCGTAGATTGGTGGCCTCCAGGTTAATCTGAATGGGGAAGTCAACTGAAGTTGAAATGTCCCATAGAATCAGTGGATTCCAATAGAGTCATATTAACATGAATATATGAATCCATACGTGCAGGATAATGTTCTTCATATTGGATTTATTTATATTAGGAGCCCAATCTGGGATATTATAGGGGATTTTTTGGATGGATAATGAACCAAAAATCCATTCCATTCTTTAAATATATTTTTTATAAACATTTTAAAAAAATATTAATTAATTACTAATTTATAATTATAAATAAATATATTTAAAAAAATCTATATAGTATAATAAATAAATTTATATACTAATAAAAAATCATATATTTATATAGTTATATATATTTAAATAATTATATATATTCGTTAATAAAATAATAAAATAATTATAAATATATTAAATATATATTTTATATTTAAGAGACTATGTATATTTTATCATTTAAAAAATGTGACCATCTCGCCCTTTTTTCCTGGGGATTTCTCTAGAAATCCCAGCATTCCTATTAATTTTTTGGCAATCACAGTCTTGTGATTCTACTTCTCCCTAGAGGAAGGTAGGAGGATGAAATTTTTGGTCATTATAACATATATTATATGTGTGGTGGAGGGAATTTCCACACTGTATCCTGAAATGAATCTTGGAAATAGTTGGATCATCTTTTGGGAGACCATAGTGTTGAGGGGATCAGTCCTCATGTTGTTGTTGGTACCATTATAAAAGTTATTGGTGATGGTAAACTAAAGGTGGATGGTGAATTGTAAGGACGCAAACTTTTATAAATGTAATTATCCCCTTATTAGTGTAATTTAATATATTATAAATCACATATAAGAACTTATAGACCATAATAAAATTTTTATAATAAAATTTAATGAAATTAGAGGTATTTTTTTATGTTAATGAATAAATTTTAATAAAATAGTAACATGACCATATGAATTCTAATATAAACCTATGTCATAGTAAACATTCTAAATGAATAGTATCCCAACCCATGAAATTAGAAATTAAATTTTATCATCTTATTCATGAAAATAATATATAATTATATCATATTACAAGTCACTAATTTTTTTTAATATTACTAATTTTTTATTGTTATTATTATAAGTTTTAAATATTTTATTACAATTTTATGAGCAATTTAATTATTTAAAACAAAATAAAATTACATAAAAAGTATCCATAAATATATATTTTCATGTATTATGATTTTAATATAATCTTATGAGACCATATGTAATTTTTTAAAGTGTTATCAAATCATGGATAATTTTAAAATCTGAATTTTCCATGTAAATGATGATTTTAATTAGAAATTAAATTACACTTATTTTGAAAATTATTTTTATAAGATGTATTACTTTTTTAAATTTTAATAAAAAATTGTTTTTGGTTATGTTTTGTATTTTTTCTAAAATATATGAATTTTTTTGAATAGTCAAATATAGTAAATTATAGTGTATAAACATTCAAAGGTAAATATACTATTCATTGAGTCATCACTCATGTAAAAAACATTAGTTAGAACCCGCATGATCTAATTACATAATTTAGCATCAAGAGTGAAACTATTTCTTTCCTTTAGACAAATAATATACAAATTAATTAAATTATGAGAAAACACCAAACTCTACCACTATAAATACCACCCCTTAAACCTCTTCTCCTCCAATTGATCAAGATTTGAGTATTACCAAAATTATGCTCAACTATATTCCATATCCACTAAAACATGTCCAATTTCTCTTAGAATCATCAAAAGGACATGCCTAGGTTCCTTGAAGAGGATCTCAAGAGGATGAAACCCAAGGTAAATCCTGTGTATTTTTTAAAAAATTTCCTTTAAATTTCGTTTATTTTCTTAATATCTCATAACCTCTCTTTATACAAATGAAATGATAAATACATTAACATACATTTACTATAATAATTTAATGTTAATGTAATATAAATCATTAATCGTCTCCTTTTAAATATTAAATTATAAAAATGAAATTGTCGCATGAGATGTTTCAATTTACAATCATCAAGGGTAATACACATTCATTTTTCATAAATGCCTTAAAGGATATAAATATAACAATTAAAAACCATTATACTTATTTTAATGTGTATGATAAAATCATCATTATGCTTGGTAGCGAACATTTATATATAATACTAAATGATAAGATAATAAGAGTTCATTGGGGTCGAAAAACAACCAAAATTAATGTAATACAATCACAATTAGTATTCATCTAATGATTCATGCTCTTGCTATGTAACCAAATTATTTATAAGATAATTTATACATTTATACTATCATTAATAACATATAATAATAATTATGTATATTTATCCTCATTTTATATGAATTATCATTCATAAATACAAGTTAACAAATCATGAAAACTCCAAAAACGAATGCACCAAAATGATGGAATTATACTCTATTAGTCATCAAAAGGCCCTTAAATTAACATAATAAAACAATAATGAATCATAGTAATGTATAAATGGTTATTTAATTATTAATTAATTAATATAATATAATTATACTGGACATTAATGTGGTGAAATTGTTCGGACTAAAAGTACAATGAATTCTCAAACCCATCTCTCTTTCTATGGGATTTAATTATTTCACCTTATTTTCTGTATGGATATTGCATAAATATCATTTCTTCATTATTAAAATACCTTCCGAGGATATACATGTATTTTAATTGAGTTTATAAAAAACAAATTTTTTTCTAAAATAACTCATATTTAAATAAACACACCTTTAACTTCCCAAGATTGTTCACTCCATTTTGAGGATTATTATATCAAGTGGGTTGTTCATGAAAGACCTTAGACCACCTCTATGGGGAGAGGTGAATTAGGGTGTCAATATTTTTTAAATGATGGATCTTGTTCCCACTTTGGTGGGAACTTGTAAAACCTATCTGAAGTGGGAGTCCATTAAATATACAATCTCATTCAAAGAAATAAAAAGAAATTTTTATTTGGTTCACCACTAAGGGATACATCCAAGGAGCATACAAAAACAGTGTGTTGGTCGTACCAAAAACCACTAATCTACACTATTTTTGGATCACAATACTTTATTACGATCACTATTTTTTAAGTGAACTTCCATTACATGGTTTTTGGGATATCACACTGCATCCCTCGGATTAGAACCAACGACTCCCCTTTGCTCACTAAATTGGAAGAATCTTAAATAAGATTAATGAATTAGAGGTTGCTTCAATGGTTTAGCATTATATCAGGCATCATAAAATGTAAATGGATTCTATGATGAAGTACTATAATAACCTACATATATAATTTACTTTTCTATACACTAATATGTTATGGAAATTAATTTAGAAAATAGCTTTTTTATTTTTTAGGCTTCCTTTGATGTTTTGTGTACTGCTGCTATTTCCGCATACTGCTGATGTTTCTGCGTGCTGCTATAGTTTCTGTATAACATCAATCTGTTTTCACATACCATCCAAATCCTCCATGAAATTTCTTTATCTCAGTACTAGCCTACTTGGAGTATTGCTCCACTTCTATGCATATCGTTTTGCTCTGCGTATTGCCTTGCTCACCCACATACTGTGAGAGATTCCAATGCAAATTGTTCTATCTTCTGAAAAAAAAACATTGTGTGGATGCTTTTCTCCTCATAATAGATTCCCCTATGCTTAAGACTTCAGAATTCACTGAATTTCATCAGGAATTTTAATCTCCAATCTCATCACTTCTCAAAGGGGAAATCTTATCCTTATATAAGCACATAACTATGAAAAATTTGGTAATTTGATTTATCCAAATTTCCAATGTGGGACAATCTTCACTATAAAATGAACTACATTGTCGTACTAGTATCCAACACCGCATACTACAATTCTCTATACTAAAAACCATTATTGTGTATCATTAACCTTCACCCTACAATATGCCATTCATATCGTTACTACATCTATACACCGCGTACCATCGTTGTAGAAAATTTTCAGTGGAATTTTTCATACCACACGCCTTCATCTCATAACACATGCCTTCACTGCGTAACACATGCCTTCACCGTGTACCCACACCTCAAACGTATAACACTATTATTTTCAAACTCAGTACTAATTCATGTGCAGATTGAAAACAAACACAACTCATCATTCATTATTAGCAACACGTTAAATTGGTTACAATAGTCTACCCCAGATGGAAATATCCAGATAAATTTATTGATGTCCCTACAATGATCAAAAAATGGTCCTTCAAGAAACAAATCACCCATCACTCTAAGTCTACATGAACAGTCCTTAGTTTAGAAAACAAGAGAGTGGACATGAATTGATTTATCATTCTTTTTATCTCTCCACCATAGTATTACTTTTGACATTTTATATTTTCAATATTTCTCGTAACTCGAAATAAATAAATAACTCAAAAAAATCCATTGAATTTATCAATTATCCACCATTGGAAATAAGACCATTGAACTAAATCTTGACTTGTAGAGTTAAAAATACATCATCCCCCTAGACTGTATCGCCCCAATAAACCAGCATTATTTCCGAAAATATATTAAAAATAATTAAAACAGCTAGTGGAGGGGAATATCATAATCTAATTATTCACTAGGAGGTGGTTTATCACTATGGTTCAACCGATGTTTCTCAAACATAGCTGTTGAAACTAGCTTGGTCATAATGTCATACACTTTCTCATCAGTTACAACATGGTCCATTTTGATCACGCCTTATTCAATGTATTCCTTGATGAAGTGATATATTATCCCATTATGTTTCACAAAATAATTATGAACATGATTCTTTTTAAGATCAATTGTGCTCTTACTATCACAGGAAATCACCATTGGTTGTTTAACCTCATCACCTATGCCACTCATTTGCTGGTCCATCCAATGTAACTGAGTGAAAAACTAGGAAGTAGATATATATTTAGCTTCAATAGTACTAAGTGATGTGCTTGCATACTTATTTCATAAATAGGACTCACATTTCATCCAAAATATTGAATGATCCGACACTGGTAGATTTTTTTTCCATTGTGTTTCCAACCCAGTTAGCATCAAAAAATTCGGATAGTACACTATCTCTTCCAGCAACAATGTATAGCCCATAATTATGTGTGCCTGGAATGTATCTCATGACTCTTTTCACTAACTTGAAAATTTCTTCTTTAGGATTACACTGAAAGTGGGCCGCATGGCATGTTATGAACACAATTTCTTGCCGTGTCACTGTTAGGTATTGTAGTCTTCAAATGATTTTTATGTACATGGTGGGATCCACAGAAGTCTAGTCCTCAGGTTTCCTGATCGTTTTTCCTAACTCAATCAGAGTAATCATTGGTTTTGAATCATTCATATTAAATTTAATTAGAAGCTACATTTCATAATTTTAATGAGAAATGAATGTGTATGATTTTTTACGAAGAACATACAACCCTAAAACATATTTGAGTTCACCAAACAAGGAAATTTTCAATTCTAATTTCATGTGATTGGAAAATTCATCCACTGATCCATTTCTACATCCAAAAAAATAATATCATCCACATATACTAATACCATGAACTGATCCTATTCTGAGTTCTTCACATAGATATTTTGATCCATCCCTCCTCTTTTAGATAGATTCAATCTCATATAAAATTCCAACTGAGAGTACCATGCTAGTGGTGATTATTTCAGGCCATAAAGAGAATTTTATAATACCTAAACAATTTGTACATTATTTCCAAGGAAAAAAACTATGGTTTTCTTAATATAGACTTTTTCTTCCAATTTTCAATTTATGAATTCTTTCTGGAAATCCATTTGATACAATTTATAACCTCTTTGGATTTCCATGGAATGTAATATCCCGATTGACTCGAGTATCTCTATGGGAGAAAATATCTTCTCATCATCAACACCTTTGATTTGTGAATATCCTTTAGAGACCAAACATGCTTTATTTTGGATTACATTTCCATGTTCATCAATTTTATTCTTGAAAACCCACATTGTACCAATTACATTATAATATTTATGTCTATTAACAAGATCTCATGTTATATTTTTGTCAATATTATCAAACTCGTCATTCATTTATTTCACCCATAACTCAATTTTTGCATACTATTCAAATAAGGATGGTTCCAAAACTGATAGAAAGGAAGATTGTGCATTATTACTCATTTTTATTTATTTGTGTAGGTGCATTCTGGTCCCCGATAATGTAGGACTAATCAATCTCTAATCGTCAATTTCATCTTGGAGTTAGACCAAATTATCTCCAGTTATGGCATCTACTTCTGATTTATCATCAATGTCAACATCATGATGTGACTCCTATGATTTTTTTCTACCTTCCTCTGTCTCTATATAGGAATTTGTTTCGTGTTCACATTCATAATCATCTTCTAACACATCAACATTAGAATTCCTTGAAGAATTTATTTTCTATCTTCATTGATCACTATATCACTACTTTCCATAATTTTCCCAAGCTCTTATTGAAGCACTTGTAGGATTTGTTGTTAATTTAGTATCAAAGAAATATTCCTTTTTCTACATTTTCTACATACCTCCCTTGAATTCCTTCTTCGTTTCAGATAAATCATTTTCTTCTAAAAACGATAATTTATTTCAATGAGGGCATCCATCCATCCGATAATTAATATGGTGTATTTTTTTCTCCCATATATAGCCATGTTAATTTTTGAATATACATTAGAGCTTGTACAACATCTTTCCTCTAAGGTAGAGGAATACACATCTCATTCTTCATAGATAGGACACATTTTTTACCTATTCATTCATGTGTTCAAAAACTCCATTTTGTTGTGGAGTTTTCCTAACTATGACCCCATGTTGTATATCAGACTTCTCTGGGTAATTTTAAAATTCAATAGATGTCTATTCCCCAAATTTTTCAGACCATACGACATTTATCAACAATCCAGTATCATTTTTAGTGATTCATCTATCAGTTTTCTTGAAATCATGCACTTGTTGCTTTATATACATAATTATAACAAATTCCATTATACTATAATCATCTAAGAAAATGTAACCTCCCAGTTCTTGAAGCCGCCCAAGGTCACCCCATACACAGTTGGTCACATGGAATCAAGCACATTTCCCCTAACACCAGAGGCTTCTGACTAGCATTGAGGGCCTTGGGTTTGATAGTTGGGAAACTATTCCCTCATTGACAAAGTAACAAAACATAAGTAAAACAAATAATAATAATGTAAGAAGTAATAATACAATACAAAAAGTAAATAATGGAAGTAATAAATAGTTGGAGCTCAAATATATAAATGATTTATTATACATATTCCAAGGAAATAATCCAAACAAATACTAATTCTAAAATACAGTGCTAAACCAAAGTAAAAAATAAAAGTAGTAAACACCTCCAAAACATCGCATGCCTCATCTTGGTCCCATTCTCCCATGCTCCACAAAAATCAAGCAACTGATGTTTAATGTTGATTTCCCTTATCTATACCTGTAGTAATATAATCTGTTTTGGCCCAATAGCCTAACCCAAATAAGGAGTGAGACTCATTCCAGTACAAAACCAACCAATTATTTGTTCCAAATAGTCAGTGAATAAATATGTATGTTAATAAGAAAAAAAAGCAGTACACAAAAAAGTACTCAAAAGTAAACAATATTAACGTTTAGTTGCATTAAATTTCATATATTAGATAAGAAACTAATAATAAATAGGTAACTCTATATGAAGTACTCACAGCCTAACCCCACTAGTTCAACCAAAAAATATAAGCAACCCTCTAGGATGTACACATAGTCTAAACACTCTTATTCATCTTTAGAAAAGACACTCTAATGAAGCACTCACCGTCAATTCCCAATGTGGTCTTGTATCGTTAAATAAAAGAAACTATGAGGATGCACTAAATGTTTAATTCCCCTTGTGCCTTGTATCGAGGATGCTATAGACACTCTGATGGAGAACAATTTCCACCTCCATATGGTCATGAAACATAAAAATAAACAGACACTTTAGAGAATCCCTCAATTTCAATCTCTCTATGGTCTACTACAATATGTTCTCACGGCCCTGTGAGAGTCAGTCGAGCACGATGATATGTGGAAGACAATGTAATCCTCAAGAACTACTTGGCTAAAAATCTATAGCATATCATACCATGTCAGATAACAATCACTCCATCCTAACAATAATAGGCATGAGAATCAAAGTAGCCTAACAAGAAATATAGTCCAAATGGTCATAACAAAAAACATGGGAAAAACTCAAAAGAATAGAAATGTTAACATAATTCATAAACAATTATCCTTTATCTAAACAAACAAGGCATAACAGGCAATAATAGGGCTGAAACCCATAAAGAGGCAATACCCCGATCATGGGTATTGTGAACTTTTGCACATAAAATTCAATGATTATATATGGAGAGGAACAAACCACCTATATCGACATCGTGAGATCAAAATATGTGAACCTTAGGCCTTGACTATCCCTATAATTTCATAGATCTACAAAAATATTAAAATGTTCAAACAGAGATATCTTGTGGAAGTGGTGAAATCAGGAGATGATGTTCAAGAAGAAGGGAGAACTCACCGATGTGATTCTAATGAAATAAAGAAGGTCAATTCTGAAAATATATGGGGAATCAGGGGCTCATGGAAGATCTGTGGAAGTAAGAACACTCCTGGACGAAATAGGTCGAGATGAAGTGTGTTTTGTCCGTCAGGCATTACCACGGTCCATTTAATGAAAAGGAAAGTACATGACGTGTTCTTTAAAAGTACACGGAGTGTACTTGCCTTTTTGGGCCTCCAGATTAGGCTGTCTCTTGGTAACCACACATGGCTCTGTACGGTGATGTTACACATCCCTTAAATGGTCACCTGCATCAACCAGGTACACGACGTGTACTTAAAGTGCACGACGTGTACTCTAAATATTTCTAGAAACTTATCTTTTTCTCAAAAACATTCAAAAAAGTAAAACATACCTGAAAATAATATCTAGTTTCTTACAAACTTCCCCAAATAAATAAATTCATCCCTAAATTTCCCTAGCAAGGTGGCGTGGAAGAAGAAACATCGATCAACTCTTGCCACTATGATCATACATCAACCTCACTCTCCCAACACTCGTCCTCTACTCTCCAATTATTCTATAGCACTCATACCGGAGGAACAGACCGACCATAGATAATCTAATCACATCAATCAATAATATTGATTGGATGATCCTCGAACAAGGCAACCACCTCGAGCATAACATATTCAGGTTGAAAAACAAGAGACGTGTCTTAGATGTAACGTTGAAGATGAGATATGCAACCAGCACAACTCTCTAAAATCTCAAACAGCCTGACGTACCATGGTGAATGCTTAACTTTTCAAATAATAATCCTATGTCCCAACCTTAGTGTGTCATGTAGAAAAACATGATCCCTGACCTCTAACTCTATAGGTCATCTCTGTAGATCATCATTAGACTTCTATTGTGATTGTGAAGATGACATCCTCTTCTGAATAAACTCTATCTACTCTGTGGTCTCTTAGAATAGATGAGGTCCCACCATAGCTGCGTCTCATTCCTCCAGCCAACATAAGGGTGATCAAGATATCCTACCATACAAAGCCTCATATGGTTCCATCAGAATCAATAAATGAAAATTATTATAGTAATAAAACACCAAAATAGGTATGATCTTATCCCATGAACCTCTAAAACTAGTATGCTTGATCTATGTTTGTCCTCAGAAACCTTAAATGTATGCTCAGATGGGCCATCAATCTAAGGATGTTAAGATGTACTTAGAAGCACTTGTGTACCCAATGCACTCTGATGCCCCTGCCAGATCCGAGATGTAAAATGGGTATCCCTATTTGAAATAATGATGTGCAAATATCCATGTAAACATAAAATATCCCTAATGTACATCCTTCCCAACTCATCAACACTAATTGTCTCCTTGATTAGCAACAAGTGATCAACCTTTGTGAGTCTGTCAATGACAACATATACATTATCATTCACATGAGGTGAACTTAGAAAAACTGACACTAAATCCTTCAATACATCATTCCATTTCAACTCATGAATGGTTAACTGCTACCAAATCCATATTGGTTGTTTATTCTCTTCCTTCACTTGCTGATAGGTGGAACACCTCATGTAAAAACCAGAAGCTTCTCTCACCATACCTGGCCATGAATACTTATTGTGTAGATCATGATACAACTTGGTGACACATGGATGAACTTCCCAAACTGAGGAATGAATGTCTCATATCAGAAACTTGTGTATGTCTGTTGGCACCAAAACACATCAATGAAAATGATAGATGTCATCATTTCCTACTGTCCATCTAGAAATAGGGTCCTCCCCTAAAACACTGTCCCATAGGAATAGGCTTTATAAATCAGATAGTTTCTGAATTATCACTTCATCAATAAGAGTAGACATAACATCTAAATAAGATAAAATCAGCTGCCCCTATATGTTATGAACCTCCATATTCATTTTAGAGAACCTATCTATAAGCTTCCACTCACTAATGGCCATCACAACTACATGTACATGGGTCTCCCTTCTCAACACATCAGCCACTGTGTCGCCCTTCTTAGGCGTGTATGCAAGCTCAATGCTAAAATATTGATGGTACTCAACCCACATTCACTATATCCAATTAAGTTCACGCTGAGTGAAGATATATTGGATACTTTTTTGGTCCGTGAAAACAAAAAAAAAAGACTCTCCCAATAGATAGTGTCTTGAACAGTGTAAAGCATGAACAACTAAAACTAACTCGAGATCGTGTGTCTGGTAATTTCTCTCATGTGGCCTCAACTGCTGAGACCCATACACTATGACTCCATCTCCCAACATAAGCACTGCTCCCATACAAATATTTGATGCATCACAGTATATAGTATCACCCTTGCCCAGATCTGTCAATACTATTATCGATGCTAAAGTCAACCGTTCTTTCAGCTATTGAATGGATGACTCACAAGAATATGACCACAATTAATTCAAAAACATCTTAGTAATTAACGTTAGTGGCAGTACTAAGCATGATAAGTATTTTTTGAAATGTCTTTAGTAACCATCCAACCCTAGAAAACATTGTACCTCAAATTCATTCTTCGGTTGGTCCTAGGGAACTATTTTTATCACGTTCTATAGGTTTACCGATACTCATTTCACTATGACAAGATGGCCTATGATGTGAATTTGGTCCATCCAAAAGTGGAATTTTGAGAGTTTAGCATATAACTGATTCCCTCTCAGTGTACTCAAAATAATCTCAAGATGTGCCACATGGTTGTGTCATGTGTGTGAGTAAAATAAGATATAGTACACAAATACTACAAAAAATAAATCCAAGTACAAATGAAAGACTCATTTAATCAGTGCCATGAATATTGTAGGCTCGTTCGTGAGACCGAATGACATAACCACATACTCTTATAGACCATTCATGCTCTGAAAGTATGTAAGAGGTATATCAGAAATTCTAACGTGCAACTGATGGTATCTGGACCTCAAGAAAACATTCGAGAGCACCCAGTATCCACAAAGATAATCAACGTGATCATCAATCCTTGGAAAGGGATATCGGTTCATGACCATTAACTAGGTCAACTTTTGATATTCCACACAAGGTCTTAGGCTAACGTCTGCCTTCTCCGCAAACCGGAAAGGTAAACCCTAAGAAGAATTAATGGGTTGGATGAACCCCTTTACCTGCAACTCCTCTAACTACTTCTTGATCTAATACAACTCTAGTGTATCCATCCTATTAAGACGAATGGAAACTAGTGCTACTCTTTTCATCTACTCAATAGAAATGTTTACCTCATGATCTGGAGGCAAACATGAAAAGTCTTCTAGAACATCATCTCTAAAATGATCAACCACTGGAGGAAATCTATCTGTGTTGTCCCCTGGTCATCCAGATAAAGACAAGAAAACTGGACTGTAACTACACCCAACCAATGATGCTCGGGTCCCGCTCTGCTAGCATGGACATCCCACTCACCCTTATAAAGAAACAATATGCCCTCTGGTGATGGAAAACTCACTTGATAATGATATCAATAGATAACTGCATGTAAGGGAACTAACCAATCCATTCTGAGAATGACATCACACCTTATCATATCTAGGACATAGAGGTCCTAAAAGAAGTGACACCTACCGACCGCAAGAGGTCACTCCTTGTACTGATGTACACCAGTCTTTCTAGTCCCCAATTAAGTGTTTTGTGTCAAGATATCAGCAGATGAAAAGATAAAGAGCTCAAAGCCCTACACAACAACAAAAAATGTAAATCTATGGGAAGCATCGTTATCAAAAAGTATAGAATATAAAACTGAGGCAACTAGGATGGTACATGGAGCTGTTGAGGGTCTGAGATCCTACTCTTGTTGGGTTAGCCCCTTGGAAAATGTATAATCTACACTGCGGCCCTACGACCCTTCCTGACCACCATGAGCTGATCCACCCTATTGTCACTAAAAGCTTGGTGACTGGCTACCAAGACCATGACCTCCACCATGACCTGAATGTGGAGTCATAGAAGAACCATTGTAACTAGCTTCCAGTGAGAAAAAATGACCTAAATGATGATGACGGACCATCATCCCACATGATCGCAGTCCAATGGGTCTCTTGGACAAATGTGTCCTTGTATGCATGATCTTACCACACTAGTAGCACAACACATGACTTCCTGAAGATGTCTCTTGAATCCAATGATCTCCATGTGTAGACTCCCTACGGTGCTTCCTACTATCCGTAGTAGGGATACAAACTGCAGATATTGAACCACCCTGGCTCACCAATCCATAATCCCTCAAATTGCACTCCGTGATCAGTGCTTGGATAACTATAAAAGTGATTGAAGTCTGCCTAAATATATTCACCTGAGATTGAATGTCATGCCTAAGAGCAGCCTCAAACTTCATTACTAGAAATAACTCATCACCTCCTGGAATAGGTGTGAATCTCTATAGCTCTATGAAGCGAGAATAATACCTCATAACAAAAAGAGTAACCTGCTCCAGACTCATGAACTCTAGTGCTCGATCAGCCCTCAATGTCTCCAGGTAGAAGTATTCATAAAAGGTATGATGGAACTCATCACAAACCATAACCTACTATTATCCCACCTGTGAGAACACATCCCACCATCTCTTTATGGAATTAAGAATCATAAACGGAGTGATCATGACCCACCCCTCCATAATACTCTCCACATGTTTGAAGATAGACATCATGGCATCTAGCCTTGACATTGCAGCTTGGGTTCCTCTATACCTTTAAAATTTGGGAGGATGCTGCTGGTGAAATAATGACGTTAATTATTCCATCGACATTGAAGGATGTGTTACACCATGGAAAGTCTGCATAAGCCTCAAAAAACCCTCTCAAATTTGTGCCTTTGCACCTGTATGTGGGATGATGAATGGTTCAAAGACTAGCACAACTAGAGTATGTGATGTAAGTCCATGATCAGCCATATCTGGTGTCTGATCATTTCCTTCTAACTGTGGGAAAACTGGAGGACGTCTCTATTTCATGACTCTACTGGGTCAATTGAACACCTCATATCAATATTAACAGGGAATGAAACCTATAATTGTAATAAGGGAAAACAAAAATGAAAGCATTCATTTTTTTAAACATGTATACACAAAATGTATAATTCCTACCCTGCATGTTCCTTAAACCTTCACATGGGAATGTACATCTGCCAACCCAAGTCGTGTATCACCCCATTAAAACAATGTGTTGTCCTAACACATGGTGTATACTTGAAACATCTTCCCCTACTTATGTTCTTCTACAAAGCTAGACTACACAGTTTCCCTAGAGCAAGACTACACAATGTGTTAGTTCTAGACATAGCGTGTACCAGATGAACATCATCAACATGTGTTGTTAGTTACATGGTAATCACAAAGTTAACACTACATTGAATGACTTTTCTAGACACAGCATGTACTAGAAAAATTTCACTTACTTGTGTTTTTCACTACATGGCCAGATTCAAGGTTCACTCTATATGAAGTGTTGAATATTGACACGACAAGTATAACATACTTTATATCCACCAGTGTCATTTGTCACACTAGTGGACACATGGTCTACCAAAAACGGCATGTACATCCAGTAGACAGTGTATACCACCACTAAATTTCAACCACATATCTCTACCCACACAACAAGTGACACGGTTAGAGACTACATAGCGTGTTCAAACAAAAGACGATGTGTACATATGAATTATAGTTCCTTACCGAACTGATGGACAAAAGGCTTGTATTCATCATTGCACGTTGTGTATTCTTGGTTTTTCAGTACATTAAGCCTTAGAAACTATTCTGGAATCCAATAAAAATAGTGAAACGAACATTAAAGTGCCAAATTATGATCTGTGAGGGCCCATATTCCCCAAAAATCAAAGCACATCATCTTATAAACGTCAAATTCATGAAAAAACAATATAATGATACACAACATTCTGTTCCATGTCTTCCCATAACACCTCAAGAACCAATGTCTGACGTCCATTTAAACATAATAGTTCACAAAATATGTCTTCTAAAAAAGTTTGTGTTCTATCAATGCTTCTATTACAACAACAAGAATATCTAACACAACCTCTACCAAAACAACATTATATCTATAATGCACCTTAAATCACATGGAATGACTGCATGGCTTGTGATCTCTAGAAAGATACTTTATGATGCATGACATTTCATACCCTCATCTAATTAGGTTGAAATAGAAATAGAACCTCAATAATATCAACAATAAAAGCACAAAACAAGTGATTCACCCAATGGTGAAATCAAATCAACAATAAAAATTGCGAAATTAAAAAAATCACAATAACAGGGTAAATTGGATTTTCCTTGTAAAGGGGTTAGCTACTCTCAGCTACTACTTATTACCAAGTACCTATTTCTTTCATATCTCGGGTTATAGGCTCAAAACAGAAACTCAATGAGAAAATAAATCTCTGATACCACTTTGTAAAATCTCGGTTCTGGAAGCCTCCTAGTGGCTCCCCATACCCCGTTGGTCACATGGCCTCATGCGCATTTCCCAGAATGCTAGTGGCTTCCAAATAGCAGCGAGGGCCTTGGGATTGATAGTGGGAAAACTATGCCTTCATTGACAGAGTAACACATTTGATGTAAAACAGATGGCAATAGTGGAAGCCATAACAATACCATTCCAAAAGTAAGTAGCGAAAGTAATAAATATTTGTATCTCACATATATAAATGACGCATGATACATATATATATGAAACTAGCCAAACTAATCAAAATTCTATAATATATTACCATACCAGTGATAAAAAATAACTAATCTTAAACACATCATTTTAAGCCTCGTCTTGGTCCCATACTCCCCATATCCACAGCAATCATGTACCACATGTAGATGGGAACATTCTATTATCTATACCTGAAGCAATATTGTCTATTTGGATCCAAAAGAATGACCCAAATACGGTGTAAGACTAATCATAGTAGGCAACCACCCAATGATCTGTGCCTAATAGTCAGTGAATATATAGGGTAGGCATTAAGTAAAAAGAAGCATTAAACAAGGATGTACTCAAATGTAAAGAAACCCATCGTTCAGTTTCATTCAATTTAATATATTAGTTAATCAACTAATTACAAACAGGTGACCCTATGGAAATTACTCATAGCCTAACCCCTCTTGTTCAACCAAAAACCACATGAAACCCTCTGGGATGTAAAAGCTATCTAACCCCTCTAGACCAGGTTTAGAAAAGACACTCTGAGGACGCACTCACCATAAATTCCCCTATGGTCTCGTATCAGTAACTAATATGCATTTTGAGGAATCACTAAACGTCAAATTCCACCTATGGACCATATCGAGGAAACAACATACACTCTAAGAGAGCTCAATGTTCACCCACCCTAGGTTCTCGCTACGTAATAATAAACATAAACTCTTGAGAAGCCCTCAACGCTTATTCGACCCATGGTCTACTACACCAAGTTTTCATGGGCCTGTGTATGTTAGTCGTTCACAAGGATATGGGGAAACCAATGTAAAAATCAAGAACTACTTATCTAAAAAATCTAAAACATATCATATCATGTCAGATAATAATAACTCCATCCTTATAATACTAGGCATGGGAATCAAAGCAGCATAACAGGCAAGCTAGACCAAACGGTCAAAATAAGAAACATGGTCAAAAACTCTATAGCATAGAAATGTTATACTTATTTATAAACAATAAAACTATATCCAAACAATCAAGGAATAGAATGCACTAGAATGGCTAAAAACCATAAACACACATTACCTCGTTCTTCTGTATTGGGCACTTTTGCACATAAAACTCTAATACAATCTACAGAAAGGCACAAACCACCCACCTCGGTGTCATGAGATCCATATACATAAACCTCAGGCCTTAAGTCACCCTAAAATGTCATAGATCTAAATGAAGTCAAAACTTTCAACTGAATATATCTTGTGGAAGAGGAGAAATTACAAGATGATGTTCGAGAAGAAGGAAGAACTCAATGATGTGATTCCAACACAATGGACAACATACAATTTGGAGAACGAACAACAAGTCAGGGGATCAGAGAATATCCATGGCTGTACAGCTGCTCCAAGATGATATTAGTCAAGAAGAAGTGTGTTTTGTCCATCAGACGCGACCCTATCTCGTTTATGGAATAGAAGAATGTACATGGAATGCTCTTTAAAAGTACACAACGTGTAATTTTTTTTTCCATACTATGCTTTAGGAAGCCTCCAGGTCACCACACATAACCATGTAATCGGCCTTTACATGACAATTACATTGTCACCCATGGAAACCAGGTACACGACATGTACATAATGTATAGGGCGTGTACCCATGAAATTTTTAGAAACTCCACTTGTTCTAAAAAACAACTAGAAAAGAAAATTATACATGAAAAGAATATATTGGTTCTTATAGAACAAAACAAATTAACTCTCCTCGTGTATTTCAAAAACATTTATTGGGCACATACATTTGTGTTGATGAGGTTAAGTGGATTTGATGTTATTTTATACATTGGTGGGTAGGAACTGGTGACCAGTTTCCCTCACATGCAACCATCACATGTCTATTATCATTCACAATTACAATTAGAAATATCCATGACTTTCATCATCTTAGATATCACTTCTATGTATTTTAGATTTATGTTCTCCAATCTATGATACCATAAGTTTTTTTTCTCTCTAACAGTTGGTATAAAATGGTCTCTTTGTTATAAACATGATATTAATTTCCTTTTTTCCTATATCTATTCCTGAGATTATTCCTTATCGTTCCTGTTATAGTACAACCATTTTTATTTACTGTCACAATAAGTCCTATGTCATTTTGATGACTCACACTAATAAAATTGTGACACAAACCATCCACATACATGAATTTAGTTTTCTTAATATCTCCATTAGATAGAACAATACATCCACTTGCTTTTATATTCAAAGCACCATCATTACCGAACCCCATAGTTCTATCATCCTTTATCATAGAATTCGTAAATAGGTCTACATTACCCATCATGTGGGATGAACATCCACTATCAAGAATCCAGGTACTATTGTTCACTGATGCTTTGAGGGCTACTTCTGCAAAATTGGCCTTTTCAATTTTCCTCTTACTATTCAATGAGATATTGAATTTAGTGTATAATATTAATGGTCTTTCATTTATCTATTCCATGTACATGGGTTTTTCATCTTCAAATTCATATTCCATAGATGAAAACCAATTTGAAATAGAAACACTATCAGGTTGATGAGTAATGAAATTTCTCTGAGCAGTGAATCAATTTCTCCTGTCATACCTCTAACTACATTACACAACTTTATGGACACTGTTAAAAAAATAAAACAATATCAATAGAGATTATTTCCTCAATAAAATTATGATATGAATATGTTCTCTTTTTTTGAACTCCTAACTCTTCCCAATTTATATATCTCCTTTCCTCATTGTAGTATGTCATTGAATGGCCCAGATAGCCACAAAACTCAGATAGAATGAAAGGAAATGTCATCTCACCTCAATTCAACTACATGACTTCTTCTTCAGAATTTTATTTGACTACCTATCAATTCTGTAAACACAAGGATAATCATCAGTTATCATTTTATTTTGAATTATGATTTTCTTTTTTATCACTTTTGGGGGCTTTCAAACACGATCTACTTACATCTTGCCTTTATTTTGGATCACATTGTGTATAGAATTTGACATTTCATCATCACAACCAATTCCACTATTTCCCATCCATGTGAGTATTTTATAACTCAAGATCTTTTCAACTCAATTAGAACCGTGTTTTTCTCACTATATTAGCTCAAATTATGAGAACCTTCCAAATTGTATTTTATGATTTAATAATTTAAAAATTGATTGACATTTAAGTTTTCTTATCAGAGTAAAAACATCACCCTCGAGTCAATCAATGGTCATGGAATTCTCCTCCAGTCTCAAGGTAAGTTCATTGATGACCTTTTATTTTTATTCAATTATATATTTTAGTTTGAACACATCATCAGTGTTTTAAAATATTGATAATTGTACATTCACCAGTTCTTCCATTCATTCAATTTCCTCTTCTAGCTGATCAATATAGTCTAATGATTCCTCCACCATTTCTTTCCACATATTCAATCAATTAAATTTAATCTCAAGATTTCAAAAAGAATCATTAAGTTTCAACATGAGATCAGAATTATTAGTCAACTAATAATCACTTGAATTATCTTTAAATGGTTTAGACTTTTAAAATTGTATCCATCATAGAGGCATGATTTACTATCTTAAATTCTGGTTTTTCATCCTCAAACAATTAATTATCATAATCTTCTACCTCCTAGACAAAAATCTTCATATATAATGTATTCTAAAAAATGATGTTTTATTTTTTGATGATTCTTTTCAGCTTACCCATGTTTTAAACCTCACTCTCTTCGTTATCATGATTTTTTGATAAATGAGAGGCAATGTTCCCAACTCTTTAATTGTGAAATCAAGTGAGAGGTATCTTGACATCGAATTTTCCAATTCCCATTTTGAGCTTCATGAAAATTAGAAAAATATTTTTATTATCCTTATCATCTTCATCATATCTATATCCGGAATCTTTTAGTGTGTCTATGATTTGAATTCCATTTCCTTTCTCAAATAATTCATAACATCCTCTGGTTTGATTCTAATTTCATATGCTTATATATTTCTCAAATGATCATCCACTAAGATTTGGGATATATATCATTCCTCTGGGCTGACACTGTTACATTCTAAAGTGCTGGAAATATTCTAATGATTTATTTCACTATGCCAATGATGCTGATTTCATTGGCCAGACCCCAGATTGCTCCTACAATTATAGTAATTCGATTGAAGAAGGTGTATGTGTTCTCATCAGGGTGCATCTTTAGATTATCAAACTTGTTCTATAGCACTTGAAGTTTTTCCCCATAACAATTCTATATCATTCATAATAATCTCATATTTATCCTATATTGACATGGAAGATGTACATCTCATTACTATTAGATAATATTTATTAGAAAAGGTTACAGTAAGATCATTCTATGATTTCTCATCATTATAAAGAAATTTATACTCTTTATATGACATAAAATGTACTATAGTATAAGTGATTTGTATTTCCACTAATGTTGAAAATAAATCATCCATTCCATGTGATCTTCGGTGAGATCTAATCCTGTTTTCATATTTGAAAATTACATCCATCAAAGAGGTAAACTCTCTAAACATAGATGGATTCTTCATCACAACAGATTCAATAGTAGTAATCATTCTCTCTGATACTACTTGAAGGACCGCAGAACACCCTAAGAGGAAAGGGGTGAATTAGGGTGTCAAGTTTTTCTTTTAAACTGATTGATTTATTCCCACATTGGAAGGATGATGTCAGACCTGTCTGAAAGGAAGTGCAAAAGATAAACCATCACATGCAATTAAATGAAACAAAAATTTTACTTGGTTCACCACTAAGGGTTGTATCCAAGGATAATACGCCAATAGTGTTTCAGTCAAACAAAAAAACCACTAGTCATTACAATTTTTTCATTACAAGAGTTTAGCATCGGAACTCTATGCTAGGCACACTTACTTTACAAGGATTTATGGATAGCACAATGCCTCCCTTAGATCACTGACACTGACTACCCCTTTCCCACTATGTTTGAATAATATTTACACAGTTGAACGACATTAAGGGCACTTAATAGGTTTAGCATTATATTAGACATACTCCATTAAAAATAGAAGTTATGTTGATGTCTTATAATCACTTAAATATGTAGTTAATTTTCCTATACACTAATATGTTTTGGAAATTAATTTCAAAAACTGATTTTTCAATTTTTAGGCTTCATTGGGTGTTCTTTGTACTACTTCAGAATCAACATACTACATCTATTTTCACGTACAACTGCTATTTTCACGTACCATCTAGTTTTTTCCATGTACCTTGCATTTGTTGCCACATACCATCCAAATAATCCACGAACTATCCTCTCAATGTATTTCTCTACTCTACGTATAGATCCACTCCTCCACATACCTTCCTTCTCCGCATACTACCTGGCTCGGCCAGGTACTGCGAGTGCTTACTGTACAAACTACGCTCTCATCTGTGAACTTTTTTCCTTACACGAATGATTCTATCCACGCGTATCTTTTCCCATGTGTACCACTTTGTACATCAATGAATTTCTTCCTGAAATTTTAATATCAAATCTCATCATATTACAAATGGGATTACATCTCTTTAAATAGAAACATGACTGTGCAAATTTGGTAATCTAGTTTACCAAAATGTTAAATGTGGGGAAATCTTCATTGTAAACTGAAATCCATCAACATACTATTAGCCTCTGCATACAAATTTTCACTAAACATTGTAACATTATTGTGTGCGGTGAACCTTCCATGTACCATATGCCTCTCAGTCCATGTAGTGTATCTCTTCACTACATACCATCATTTCAAAATGTTTTGGCAACATTTTTTCTACTGCATACCTTCACCACATACCATTACTATGAATTGTTTTTAGATCTATGCACCATTACACATACTATACTCATTAACTGCATACTACACACCGTTACTGAACAACACATACCTTCACCGTGAACCACCCACCTTCACCGCGTACTTTTTCAAGGAACCATTACTATTCATACAATTTTTTGGACCCAAAACATTTGAAATCACTGGAAAACATTACCACCTTCTATATTGAATTCATCTTCAAACATGTGAACCTATTATTTTCATACTCCCTAGTCAACAATGTTTATATTGAAAAAAAACACAAATCAACCTCCATGATTAGAATTGAGTGTCATTTGATCCAATAATCCCCTATAGTATTTGGGAACAAAATTGTTTTGAATGTATGATTAATTAAATGAAACCCATTAATTTCCAAGGGTTATTTTATGACCAAAATTTGTATACAATCTTGGTGGCATAATGATAATGAAAATTTAATGATGTGATAGGTGTACACAGAAATATATAGAACATCAATAATTTGATAATGTGATGAAACTCTTTAGATAACAAGAAATATTCACGCACAAGATGTTATCTTTTTTCACAACTATGTTTGGTGGTTGAACACTAAGACATGATGATCCATTTTTATGCATTGCCACATTCCATTCATATCCATAAGGATTCATCTCATGATTATGATCCTATACTAATATAATCATGATAATGATTATGATCACCCCATGTTATATTTATTCATGTTATTATCTATCCTCTTACTAGGTTTTTAGCTCAACCATTCTGATGTATATCATTAGGTGGTAACATGTACTAAAATGAATTCTAGGTCTAATAAGAAGTTAGAGAAGAAGGAATTAAATAAATTATTATGTTTTATTTTGTAAATTTTATGTATGGACAATATTTTCCCAAGACTCTATACCTTTATATCCTTATGTGTAATGATTTTATTTTTTTTCATTAAAATGATGTAATAGTAATGTAAAAAATTTGTGTATATATAGTTGGTAACATAGGCATGGTATTATTAATTTTAGAATTAATATTAGATAACCTTAGTGAAAAAACATAATATGGGACTATGTTTATGTAAGTACATAAGATGATTTTCTAAACATAGGGATAAAATAAGATATGCCTTAAAATTTAATTTCACAATGAGAAAATTTAGGGAAATTTTTTTTTCTAACCTCTTCAATTTTATAAAATGGTAATAACTAGGAGAAAACAGGCGAACAACCTATGTGAGATAAAATACAATGATTTTTTAATGACATTCCAAATAATATTGGAGGTAGAGTTCAAAATTTCATTGATATGCTTACCCAACTATCTCAGGTTATGAATAATAACCTCAATAATGAGGAACATATTCCATCAACTTAGAGGGAGAAACTCTCTATCTAGTGTTTCATATTGAAATGACCACCGACGATTAGTGGATATTCTGTTCCAAAATTTGTTGAACTATAGGTCAACTCGATGGAGAAGATATATTCTATGCATCACTGTTATATGAAAGAGAGTGTGATTCATTTCATTTATAATTTTTATGGAGAGGAAAATCAATAGTGGTAATTGATTAACAACACCAATTAAAAGGATATAATTGAAGAGTTGGAGTGGGTAACATTATGATAATGTTTTTTAACAAGTATTACCCTCAAACTATTCAAATTAATATTGATAGGGAATTCATAGAGATGAAGAAAAAGGAATAAGAATCCGTTATGTCCTATAAAAGAAATTTCCAAAGGTTTCCAAGGTACGCTTCATGTTTTTTTGAAAACAATGATAGAAAAATTAATATAATAATTATTGGTTTTAAACCACACCAAAAAAATGTTCTTACAATTCAAGGCTATATGAGTTATGAATAAGTTTTTTGATGTGTTCTTAATGTATATATAGTTTTTGGAGAATGGTCCCTTGGATATGGTGATAAGAAACTAAAGAAGATGTTTCAAGATGGATGATCTCAAAAGAATGTTGGAAACGAAACTCAACCACCCACATGTCAAATATGTTGGTAGAAGGGTCATGGAAACATCATCAAGGGGATGAGGAAATGCTTTATGATTGAGTGATAAGGACACCATGATCATGAATATCAAAAAAAAGATGAGGATGTAAGAAAATTTGGTGAATTAGAGGAGAACACAACCCATCATCCAATGATAAACTATAGGGATCAATGGCACTAAAAAATCCAAAAAGCTGAAGCCCAATTTTTCTAGGGTAATCATCCCCAACAGTTGAAAAAGAAAAATGAGAAAGGAAATTCATATTCCATCACTACTGCTGAAGTTGATCCATGAAAATGTCATACAACGTAAAATTTCGATCAACTCAAGAATGGAATTTTTTTTATTTGATTATGGTTCTATGAATTTTTGTATATATTATAATTTTTTAAGAACTATTGTATCAATGACCCAAAATATTTATGTATTGATTTCTATAAAAACACCTAATTGTGAAATCATTGCAACCTAATTATTGGAATGTTCTTCAATTGGCATATGTGTGAATATAATTTCATCGAATATCATAATTCTTTTCTTGGTGTAATTAGATGCTATAATGGGGACGAATTGTCTCTCTTTATATAGAGAACATATCAACATTCAGGAAAATAATATATCATTTCTTATTCCAAACCATCATATGATCCTCAACAAATTCATTGACAATCATGAATATCTTTTTGATAATCCTTCAATGGTGGGGTTGTTGATTTTATATGAATAAGGGTATCCTGTTGAAATGGTTGAGTCAAAGCTATTTATAAGCCTATTGTAAATTTCCATTATTATAGAATACAGTTATGTATATCATTATGTGTTACATGGGCCTCCCCCAGATTGTGAGGTAGAGTTCTCAATAGAAATCATACCTGGTGCTACACCTATCTCAATGTTCCATTATAGGATGTCTCATATCAAGATGTTGTATTTAATGATTCCCCTACTAGATAATTTTGAAAAATTGTTCATACAACCTAGTTAATCTCCTTGGGATGCACAAGTTCTCTTTGTTAAAAATAAGTACAGATCAATATGGTTCTGGGTCGATTATCAGGAACTCAATAGGATCACCATAAAACAAATATATCCACTTCTAAGGATTGATAACTTGTTCGATCAGTTGTGAAGAGGATTATACTTATAAGAGGTGGAAATTCATTATTGATACCACTGCCTAAAGGTGACTATGGAAGATATTCAGAAGAATACATTCAGTGCACGCTATTGGCTCTAGGATTTTTTGGTGATTCACATCAGACTAATTAATGCCCCTACATCCTTCATGGATTTGGGGAATGTATTATTTATACATTACCTAGAATATTTTTTGGTAGTTTTTTTTGATGAAATTATCATCCACACCATGATAATGGAGGAAACAAAAAAACAAATAAATCTAATGTTATATTCACTAAGGATGAAGAAATATTTGGCCATGTATAGAAAATGTGACTTTTGGGTGTATATAATCACATTTTGGCAAACATGATCCCTAGTGGGTGAATATATATAGAGACATAAAAAATGGTTTTTTAGGAATGGCTCAGACCATCTAGTGTCTTATCAATCCAATGATTTATTGGATTAGGTATGAACTTCTGACTATTTGGGAGAAATTCAACATGATTTTCAAGACCGATAATTATGTTAACAATGATTGAGTTATGGTATGTGAGGATGGTAGAATGTGAGGAATGATTCAAGGAGTTCAAGAGAAGGATAATCATTGTACCTATAATGACATTACCAAGAAGTGTATAATATTTTTTTGATATTATTTGATACTTTAATGAATGGATTGGGATGTGTACTCATGGAAAATAATAATGATATAGCCTTCACCTCACAACAGTTGATGATATATGAGGACAACTACCAAATTCGTGATCTAGATTGTAACATCCCATGTAAATGAAGACTATGACATATTTCATATTTATTAATAATTGTGAATTAAATATTAATTTTAAATTAATGGGGTTTCTATTTTTGATAGCGTACCCGACACACAACAATTAGTTTCTTTGGAATCTTACGTTGCACACTAATAATATAATATTATTATTTCAAATGGTAGTTATCTCGAAGCCATTTTATTGGTGGGAATGAATGATCTTAACTACAATATGATTATACATGACTGTTAAATGTATTTACATTATCCAATAAAAAGTTATACGCTTAAAATGTTAATTAATCTAATTTTAAGCATAATTTACATTAAAAGGCTAATTTATCACCTTTTAATGGTGAAACCTTTTTAAATATAGTTTTGGTCACTTTAATACATTCTATATGACAAAATAAAATTATTCTTTATAATGGGGACATCAAAATTTACTTTATGTAATTTTTTGTAATTTTTCTGATAAAATTCATTTTTAATGAATAGTGAAAAATATTGTATTTTAATTGAAAAGTGCCTTTTAATATAATTTATTTATATGGATAGATTATATTTTTAATTGGTTTTAATGTGAAATTAAAATATATTTTTATGATTTATTCCAATATTGGTCATTGGAATTAATTTCGCCATGAAATTGGACATAAACAAGTATCAATCTTTTGATAGTTATAGTTTCATAAAAACAAGCTCATTGTTTTAACGAAAATTAATTTTAAAATAAATTAATGACAATTTTATGTTTTTAATTTTGAAAAATAAACATCATTTTTTTCATTCTGAATATCAAATATATCTTAGGCTTAATATTTGTTATTTTTTGAAAAACATCAATTTTGATGAATAGTGAATCCACTTAGTGGTAGTTAAAAAACTGACTTTCTCATTCAAGTGAAATTTTACCACTTCTGTGAATTGATTTTAGAAAATACAACATACATGGATGTTATCAAGAAGTAAAATGTGGTTCATTGAGATGAAACAAATTTTTGGAGAATAGTAACTTTTGACTTTTATTTACCATGCGTAAAGTTAAATAAAGTAATTCAAGGTTAAAATAATATTATAATAATTCAAAATTACATTAAAACTTGTCCAAACCTTATTGGTTGAGTCATTTAAGACCATTTTCATATTTGGGTAGATTTTGGGACCCCATTGATCCACGTGGGAGTGATAATGACAATTTATATTTATTAACTTAATGTAAAGGCAAAAATGACAAAAGCAAATATCTTAATGAAATTAATTTTTATATGGTGTTATATAAGTCTTATTTTCATCTATAAAAATTAATTATAAATACAAAAATATTTCATATATGATAGTATATTTGTATAATTTTTAGACTTTGAATAAATTAAATTATTTAGGACACAATAATAATGTTATGTTTACATCATTAATAAATGATTTAAATAAATAATATTATAATGATTAAAATATTATCCAAAACATGTTTACTTCTGATTGGATGATTTTATTTCAAATATGAGTCATCTTATCATCGAACTTAATTATTTTTGGACCTTTAGAAACCAAATATCTTTATTCAATAAAAAAATATTTTCACCCCTTCCAAAAGAGCCCCTCTTCTCCATTATAAATGGAGACCATTTATATCCAATTACTCACACCTATGAAGCCATTATTCTCGTCCAAACTCTATCCAATTAAGATCCCTACATCTATATCAAACTCCTAGAATCCTTACCTTAGGCATAAGGCACTTCAAGAAGTCCTTTCGTTCAATCCAAAGAGAGTTACCCAAATTAAAGGTAATAGTTTCTCTTAAATTGTTTTTTTTACTTCTCTAACTCCTAAATTTTTTTGATTCCTTTATTTTTTAACAACATAAGTATCATAAATATACTAGGATTTTGTTATGAGATTTATTTTAACTACACTTACACACACCTCCATCTAATGGGTGACGTACATAATGTTTCTGTGGATGGCAAACTAACGCCTCATGAAACGATGATTGTTCAATTACCTCTTACTACCTCTCATGGCAGCCATAATGATCGAATTGTATTTATATATGAAATATATTATGTTTATTATTTCATAATTCTTTTTAATTCCCAATTATATCAAGGCCTTATGATTTCCATAGTGTGTTAATACTATAATCTCATTTGAGGAAGTGTGGACTATCACCCCTTTAATGTTATGTGACCCGTTAATGCCTTATGTGGGATGTATAATGGTTAGAGTTAATGATATTATATATGATATTATACTGGAATTATTATATAACTATGTATAATTATGTTTTAATTCCATTAAAATAAGAAATAGAAATGAAAGTAGCATTCATGCGTATGTACGGCTTACCATCTCCATGAACGGTGCATTTCATTTCGTACCTCCAAATGTTATGTACTATTATAAATACAAGTATATACTGGATATATACGATATAAATGATTTTAAAATAATGAATATAGTTCTGGATATAATTCAATATTTTCCTCATGGGCAACATGCAAATATAAGGTGTTCATTTTTGTCCCAAGTACCAAATATCAAAAAATGGACGTTATTAAAATAAATGATTACATAATGTTTATATCATGTTAATAAGTGATATAAAAGTAATAAAAAACATGAAAACGGGTCTTAAGAATCTAGAAATTAACTTTAGTTTATTATTCCGGATATTATAGAACGATCGCGTCAAGTTGGACACAAGGTAAGGGATCTTCTTAACCCAAATTCTTTTCTTGGGGATGATCTTCTACTTCTTGATTATGAAGTTATATGATTATATGAAAAATGAATTTTGATGTAATATCTTCTATTTATACTTGATTTATATTTATTTATTGTTATTACACATAATCAATCTATTTAATTTACAAAATGTTCTTGGTAAGGGACTTCATCTCAATCTCCTTTCATTGAGGCATATTGTATTTTAATACCTGATGTTATTTTATATGTTGTATAAACACCTTTGAAATTTCATTTCATTCAAAGGGAATCTTTTAATATAAATAATTTTACTAAATGAGAAAACTGAATGTTTTTTACGTAAGTGGTGACAACTTCCTTTCCACCGCCGTAAGTATTATTTTATCATTGGCTTCCTTAACAAGCCGGAATGTTTTTAAAAGGAAAAATAAATACCATATATATTTTTATGTATTTTGGTATTGAAAATAATTTTTGAGAATGGATTTATTATTTCAATTTTTTGAAATGATATTTTATTTTTGCAATGTGGAAATGTTATCTTTTCATTATGATTATGTTATCTTTTATGATCATGTTATGGTTCTTGGGCATTATTTATGTATACAGGTGGTTCCGTGATAAACCTAGAGCGGGTGAGCCAGAGATAGCTCTCCAATTCATTCGGTAAGGTGACGGAGGTAAACATGAATGTTTCTCCTAAGATATTTTAAGGAATATATTGTGATGGGTATTCCAAAGTAACTCCCTATGTATCTATGATTGCTACAATGTAAGTATGATATGGATGCCTCAAGTTACCTTTATGATTTATGATTTCTATGTGTCCTTCATAAGTCATATGATTTCATGAGGTATGTAAAACCTTCCATGTTTTATATGTATTTATGAAAATATGTTTTCATTATTTGTTTTATAACCCTTACTGAGATTTTTATGATCATCCAAAGTTTTGAAATGATTTCACAGGACATAAATAAGAATATGGTCAAGGACGGGATCAAAGAAAAGTAATGCTGTCTAAAACATGAAACTAAACATGGCTCTTTTTTCAATAGTTTTTATTTTATGAAAAAATTGAAACTATGTAGATTTTTATACCTTGTAATCTTTTCATATGTAATAGTTATGTCCTAATTCTCAAAAACTCTAAACCTGAAAAAATCATCAATGTGAATTATTCTTATAATTCTATATTATGTAGTTTTTAAGGTCTGGTCCTTCTAGATGGATTCAGAGGTCAGTTCAGATAACTTTAGGAGTTAGGGCATTGTTAAATTAATATCCATAAAGTAATTTATGTTAATATTGATATCATATATAATTTACAGATAACAATGTTTCTTCTCCAAAGATATTTCTTTGTTCAGAATGGTTTTCAACAGAGGAAACAAGGCAGCTATGTTAGGATGACATCAGGAGGAGGAAAAACATCCAAATCAACAAACTGAAATGGTCAGAATAGGAACTGAACAATTTGTTTTAGTGATGGAAGAGTTGACTCAGGCTATAAATGGAGGTAATATCCATGTATGAGATCAGCTAGATCAACCATGGAAGAACATGTCAGTAGTGGATCATTTCATAAGGCAACAACCCCCATCATTCAGAGGATCATCTGACCCTGTACTAGCTGAAGGGTGGATTAAAGAACTGGAGAATATTTTTGATGTCATGGGTTATTCATCATATCAAAATGTTAGTCTTTATATTTATCATTTTGAAGGTGAAGCTGATCAGTGGTGGTCGATGGTGAAAAATATAAGGGATAGTGATGAGATTGATACTCTCAATTGGTATTAATTCAAAGGTATGTTTCTTGAGAAATATTTTCCTAAGGTGGTTTATCTTAATATGGAAAAACAATTCCTGGAATTGAGGTAAGCTGAAGAGTCAGTGGCTTCTTATGAAGAAAAAATCACCTGATTGGAAATGTATGTTCTAGATTTCATTCGAGATCTTGTTATTAAAATCAACCATTTTTCCTCAAGATTAAAGCCAAAGTATCGAAGGGATTTATCTTCTTGTGAGATAAAAAGTTATGAAAAACTTGTTTATTTTGCGGAGAAGGTGGAACTGGAGTTTCATGATGATCAGATATTCTTTGCAGAACAATAGAATAAGAGGTCAATTTGGCAGGTGAAAAGGAAAAACTCTTCAAAAAAGTCTGATGGTAAGAATCTTAAATTTACAGTTTGTTAAAATTGTGGTAAAAATCATGATGGGGAATGTCTTTTCAATTCTGTTATGTGCTATCGATGTAGTAAAATAGGGTATAAGGCTCGTAATTGCACTAAAAAATATCAGGGTAATGGTAGGACAAAATATGATTTACAGTCAGTAAAATGTTTTTCGTGCAATGAAATGGGATATTATGAAAATGAGTTTCCAAAAAAGAACTCAACTGAAATAAATCAGCAAGACTAAAAACAGAAAGGGTTGGCAAAATCCTTTGCAACTACTTCAGCAGATGTTGGTCCATCAAATGAAATGCTATCAGGTACACTGTTTGTTTGTTCAGATTATGCCAATGTGTTCTTTGATTCAGAGTCTACACACTCTTTAATTTCTGAGAAGTTTTCTAGTAAATTGTAAATTTCATCTCATGATATGAATACTAAACTTATGGTAAAAACACCAAGAGTAAATTTTGAGATAAAAAGAAGACATAAGAAAATTCTATTCCTTGTGTGCAGAATGAATATACCTGTAAACCATATTGTTTTCCTCTAGTAGAGTTTGATGTTATTTTGGGCATGGATTGGATTTCTTTTTATCATACTAAGACTGATTGTAGAGCTAAGGAGGTTTCTTTTCAGAATGATTTTTATTTGTATACAAAAATGAACCCTTGCTATTGATAACATATCAAGAAGCTGAGAAACTAGTAAAATATGGAAATGAATGTTACCTTGCACATATTGTTGAAAACAAAGGAACTGTTCAGATTAATGATGTGCTAGTGGTGAATGAGTACCTTGATGTTTTTCCTTAACAGTTTCCTGGTATTATACCTGACTGGGATGTTCAATTTACTATTGACTTCATTCCGGATGCTAATCCAATTTCAAAAACCCCTTTTCGAATTTCTCAAATTGAACTTTTAGAGTTAAAGAAGAAATTGGAGGAGTTATTAGATAAAGGTTTCATTCGACCTAGCACATAACCATTGGGTGATCCTTTCATGTTTGTTAAAAAGAATGATGGTTCGATGAGACTTTTCATTGATTATAGAGCATTGAATTACATCATTGATAAGAATAAGACTCCTTTGCCTAATTTGATTATTTTTTTGATCACCTCGAGGGGGCTCAATATTTTTCGAAGATTGACTTTAGGTTGCGGTACCATTAGTTGAAAATAAAATAAGAAGATGTTCCAAAGACCGGGTTTTGTACTAGATATGGCCATTATGAATTTTCTAGTTATGCCTTTTGGGATAACCAATTCACCTATTGTATTCATGGATCTTATGAATAGAATTTTCCGTGAGTTCTTGGATAAGTTTTTGGTTTTGTTAATTGATGATATTTTGGTTTATTCCAAAAGTAAGTAAGAACATGAAACTCATTTAAGGGTCGTCTTTCAATCCTTAAAATAAAAGAAACTATTTTGTAAATTCATCAAGTGTGAGTTTTGGTTACAAAAAATTTCTTTCCTGGGTAACATTGTTTCAAAAAATTGTATAACTTTTGATCCTACTAAAATGAATGTTGTTGATGAATGGCCAAGTCAGAAAAATATAACCGATATTCATAGCTTTCTTGGTTTGGCAGGTTATTACTGGAGGTTTTTTGAAAATTTTACAATTTTATCTAGTCTATTAACTAAGTTAACTCGAAAAGGTGTTATGTTTATCTGGATAAAAGAATGTGAGGATTGATTTTAGGAATTGAAAAGAAGATTTTTGAATGCTCTAATTTTCGCACTGCCTTCTAGAAATGGTGAGTGTGTTATCTACAATGATGATTCATTGAAAGGACTTTGGTGTGTATGAATGCACAATGATCATTTAATTGCATATGCTTCACGTTAGTCGAAACCACATGAGTTAAATTACCCTACACATGATTTGGAATTAGCTGTTGTTGTTTTTTCTTTAAAAATTTGGAGGCATCATTTGTTTTGAGTGAAGTGTGAAATATATACTGATCACAAAAGATTGAATTATATATTCACTCAGAATGAATTTAACATGAGATAGAGGAGATGGTTGGAATTAATCAAGGATTATGATTGCACGATCCTTTTTCAACTGAGAAAAGAAAATAAAGTGGATGATGCATTGAGTAGAAAAAGTAATACTTCATTAACAATGTTATGATTGGAACAAGATCCTTTGGTTTTTGATTTGATGAACTTTGGCATAGAAGTTTTTGTTGAAGGAAATTCTTATTTTTGTTTCAGGTGTCAGTGAAATCACCTCTATTAGACATAATTAATCAAGCACATAAGCAAGATAGAGAGTTTTAGAAAAAGGTTTTGTTGGTTCAGAAGGGTATGTTGCCTAATTTTAACGTTGATAATGATTGTGTTATGAGATTTGTAAAGAGATTATGTGTGCCTTGTGATTCACAGTTGAATAATGAGTTGTTCTGTGAAGCTCGTAGTTCTTCATTTCCAGTTCATCCTGGCATTACTAATATTTATAGTGATCTTCTGAAGTATTACTGGTGGGATGGAATGAAAAGAGATATTTATCATTTTACTATGATGTTTTTGACTTGTCTACTGGTTAAAGCAGAGCGACAGTTACCGGAAAGAAAGCTTCATCCTTTACCGGTTCTCGAGTAGAAATGGGAAAATATATTCATGGACATTGTTGTGGCATCACCAAAGACACCTCGAGGTAATAATGAAATCTGGGTTATAGTTGACCGATTGACTAAATCTTCTCATTCCTTCCTATTAGAGATACATTGAATCTAGATCAACTTTCTTGGTCGTATATTAAATAGATAGTCAGGTTTCATGGAGTTCCCCTCTCCATTGTATCTGATGATGATCCTAGGTTCACTTCTATGTTTTGGAAAGTACTTCAAAAGTCATTGGGTACTGAATTTATATTTAGTACAACTTTTCATCCTCAATCATATGGGCAGTCATAATGAACAATTCAGACCTTGGATGATATGTTACATGCTTGTTACATGGATCACCAGGGATTCTAGGACCAAGATCATTCTTTGGTTGAATTTTCTTATAATAATAGCTTTCATTCCAGTATACATATGGCTTCATTTGAGGCATTATAGGGAAAGCATTGTCAAACTCCAACTTTTATGGATGAAGTTTGTGAAAAGAAGATGATGGGACCAGAATTATTTCATGAGAAGGTAGAGAAAGTTCACTTGATTCAAAAGCACATGAGAACAGCTCAACGAAGATGGAAAAGTTATCCGGATAACTGGAGGAAAGACCTTTCATTTGAGGTAGGTGATCATGTCTTTCTCAATGTTTCTCCATGGAAAAGTGTGATGCTTTTTCGTATGAAGGGAAAGTTGAGTCTGAGGTTCATTGAAACTTATGAACTTGAGGACAAATGTAGATCAGTTCTGTACAAAGTGGATTTACCTCCATGTTTATCCCAGGTACACAATGTTTTTCATGTTTCTATGTTGAAAAATTATATGCCAGATCCATCTCATGTTTTGAGCCCAGAGGTAGTTCAGTGGGAAGAAAATATCTCTTATGAAGAACAACCATTCCAGATTCTTGAACGTGGATAGCTGGTGTTGAGGAATAAATTAATTCACTAGGTAAAGGTTTTGTGAAAAAACCATATGGTTGAAGAGGCAACGTGGGAATCTGAAAATGCTATGAGGGATAAATACCTCCACTAATTTTGATATGTGAATAAAAATTTCAAGGATGCAATTCCCAAAATGGGGGAAGGATGTAAAATCTCAGGTAAATTAAGAATAAGAAATATTTCATATTTATTAATAATTGTGAATTAAATATTCATTTTACTTTAAAAGGCTTACTATGTTCGATAGCGTACCCGATACGCAACAACAGGTCTCTTTGAATCTTATGTTGCACACTAATAATATAATATTATTATTTAAAATGGTAGTTAACTCCAGGCCATTGTATTGGAGGGAATGAATGAAACATACTACAATATGATTATACAGTATTTTTAAATGTATTTACATTTTACAATAAAATGATTGAGGCACAAAATGTGAATGAATCTAATTTTAAGCATAATTTACATTAAAAGGCCAATTTATCTCCATTTAATGGAAAACCATTTTTCTATCTAGTTTTGGTCACTTTAATACATTCTATATGACTAAATAAAATACTTATTTATAATGGGTACATCAAAATTTACATTGTGTAATGTTTTCGGATTTTTCGGATAAAGTTTATTTTTTAATGAATAGTGAAAAATATTTTATTTTAATTCAAAAGTGCCTCTTAATCTAATTTTTTTATATGGTTAGATTATATTTTTAATTGTATTAAAAGAGAAATTAAAATATATTTTTATCTATTAATTCAATGTTGGACATTGGAACTAATTTCACATTGAAATTGGACATAAACAAGTATCAATATTTTGATAGTTATTTTTTCTTAAAAACATGCTATCTGTTTTAACAACTGGAATTAATTTTAAAATTAATTAATCAAACTTTTATGTTTTGAATTTTTAAAAATAAACATCATTGTTTAAAGAGTCTTCAACATGATTTGAGTACATAATTAAATTAAATCATGACCTATCTCCACCAATCTAATGGTTAATGTGAATTGAATATTTATAAGTTTGAAGATATTATATGATCATAGTTATTAGAATAATTTAGTGGACTGTATAAGCATCTCCCTTTGTTTGATTTTTCATAATATAATAGATTCAACTCAAGTATCAAGATGGATCCATATAATTCTCTATATGGAAAGAGATGTAGAGCTCCATACTGTAAGGATGATGTTGGTGAAATAATGTTACATAGACCCAATATTATTTATTATATGACAGAGAAGGATCAAACATCTAAAAATAGATCAATTTTTCTGAGAGTTAGAAAATGAGTTTTTCTGAAATATTCTAAGGGGAATAGAGTTCAATGTTGGAGACAATGTCTTCCTCCATATATCACAAAACAAGACTGTCATAGGGATTGTACATAAATGAAAGACATTACTAGTGTTTGTTAGACCCTTTGATATCTGTGATCACATTGGAGTCGTGGAATATTATCTTTCACTTTAACCGATTATAGATCAAGGCCAACATGTGTTCCACATATCACTCCAATGAAAGTACAAAACAGATATGTCACATTTTCTTAACTCAGAGGTGGTATAGTAAGAATATGATCTCTCTTATAAGGAGCATCCGCTAATGATTCTTGAAGGTAGAGATACGATTCTACAAAAAAAATTCAAACCTCCTTTTCAATGTGTTATGAAGGTACCATAAGTCTTAAAAAGAAACACGGGAAACAAAGGAGGCCATGAAAAGTATTTACCTTCAACTTTATTTTCTAAAATAACATTTCGATGGTGAAATTTTAAAGGGGGGAAGAATGATATGACCTAATAATTTATCAACAAAAATTCTTCCTTATTATAGTAATATTATATATTAGATATTTAATATATGAAGTTGGGGGGAATATCAAAATGTTAAAGGCTCGATATAATGCTAAATATGACCCAGGATCAATTCTAGGTGGGAGAGAATATCCGTAGGTAGATGGTGATGCAGACATGATGCATGATGCAGGTAGGCGGTGACACATGCATGAGGTAGGCTGGGTGACTCAGGTATTATGATATAGGCATTATTCTTCATTTTTCCATTGGGCCAGTATTTGGGCCTTTGGGAAATGTTATGGACTTCATTCCCAATGGGATTTCGGGCCATGTAAGGAATATATAATGCCTGATGTGTGGGTTATTACGTAGTGGTGTTGTGACATGCCTTTCTGATCTATGTGTGTGGTGCATGTTTTTTTAATGTAATTGTGCATATAGTAACCAAGTATATATAAATCTCATATAATCACTTATGGAAAATAACAAATAAAAATATATACTACTAATTAATAAAATTTTATGTTTTTCAATAAGTTAGAAAACCAACAATGATGGAATAATAACATGACCTCAAGATTAGTAATATGAACATAATGAATAATAAAATTATTATATAGAAATTATACTCACCCATGAATGTATAAATAAAAATTTAGCATTTTATAAGTAAAAATATGATATATTTATATCATAGTACAAGAACATAAATATTTTCAAAATTATTAACTAGGTGAAATTATTTTTATAATTCATAAAAATTTAATTAAAATTTTATGTGTAATAAAAAAATTTAAATGAAAATTTATTTTATTAAAATTTATACAGAAATATATATTTTTATGTCTTAGGATTTATATTAAATTTAATGGTACTTTACTTAATTTTTCAAGGTGTTTTTAAATCAGTTATAATTTAAATATTAGTATTTTCAAGTAAATGAATATTTTAATTAAAAACTATGTTACCCATATATAGAAATTTATTTTCTTAAAACAGAGTTTATTTTTTCATTCTACATTTTAAAATCTGGTTATGGTGAATTTGTTTTTAAAATACATGAATTTTGTGTAAATAGTAAAATACCGTAATTTACGGTATATATATAGTATACGTTATGTTCAATATTAATTGATTCATCACATATTTCAAAAACAATGGTTCGAACTCATATGATATAATTACTATTTATTGTCTCAATCATCCACACAATTTCTTGTCTTTAGGAAATAATAAACTAATGAATTAAAGAGAAAACTCCCCTCTGATCCCTGACAAATACCACCCCCACACCCTCTTCTTCTCACACGTCTCAATCTTTGATCATTTCCCAAATTCTACCCAACACTCTTCCCAATACCCTTCCCCACATCCAGAAGCACATGTTCTCATCCAAATAAAATGCCTTTGTTCCTTGAGGAGGATCTCAAACGGATAATTCATGAATAAAATCCTCTCTCTTTTTCTATTAAATTAAATCCAATTTCATTTCATTTCTTATTCTATATTAAGATCCCATTATCAAAATGAAATGATAACTCCATTAACATAAATATTAATGATTTAAATCATGTTAATTGATGATCCATTATTATACTCATCCCTCTGACTATTTTCTTATCAAAATTAAACCATATCCAATGATGTGTGTGTTGAAGAATAATGTGGGTGATAGACTATCATTTTAAAAAAATTCCATAAATGATAAAAATAAAACCATTAAATGTTTTAAAATAGATTTACATTTCTATGATACAACCAAAATTTGGTTTTCTAACTATCATTTATATATATTACTAAATGATGAAACAAAAAAGTGTTAGTTGTGATCGAAAAAACTCTAAAATTATCCAAAAATGATCATTATTAAATTTCATATAATATTTAATCATTATGGTTTATACAAAATTATTTATAAGTTATTTTAAATTTTTGAAATATAATTAATAACATTAAATAACAATTATGGATATTTTTCTTCATATTACACAAACTCATTTCATGAATACAAGTGAACCAATCATGGAAGCTGTGAAAACAAATTCTCCCAAATGATGAAATTTTAACTCTATAACTCATTGGATGCCATAGAAATGAACATAATAAAATTATAACGAATCATAAAATTTTTAAAAGGTTATATAATTGTTAAATAATTAATCTAATGTCATTATAAAGGACTTTAATGTGAATAAATCAATCAAACACAAGGTAAGAGGAATTTCGGAACCTAACTCTCATTCTTTTGATTTCCTCTCATTCACCTCTTCATTGATATAAACATTCCTTAAATATAATTTTTCATGATTTTGTTAAATTTTATGGGATATATATGTTTTCTAATTCAATTTAGGGCAACCATATGTTTTTTCCAAAAGTAGTATTCTTATAAAAACTCACCTTTAACTTTTTGATATTGTTCAATCAAGGATCATGACTCTCATATCAAGTATATTATTCCCTCATTTATTTGAGAAAAAAATGTTTAGAAATTTATAATATATGAATTGAATCCCATTCTTTTCATTGGGTTATTTTATGTCCAAAATTAACAGGTGTTTTATGTTGCATTCATGATAATTTAAATATTATGATGTGATGTGTGTGCCATGAAATATATAGTGAACTGTTAATGTTGTGATGTGATAGATGTACTAAGAATTATAAATCACTCTAATTCATTGGTAATTTGACGTATTTCATGATATAATGTAAAATATGGATGTACATGATGTTATATTTTTTCAAAACTATGTGTGTTAGTTGACCACTAAAACATGATGTTTCAATTTTATGTGTTGCAACATTCCATGAAATTATTTAATGGTTCCTCTAATGATTATTATAAAATAACATTGTAGAAATTATAATTATTATGCTCAACCCATGATACATTTTTTCATGTTCTTATCTTATATTCTTATTGGGCTTTTATCGCATCCCTTTTTGATTTATATCCTCATGTGGTTACATGTACTAAAGAGAATTCATGGGCTAATAAGAAGATAGAGAAGAATGGTGTAAATAATTTTTTTTTCTAAATGTAATGTATGGTACTAATTTTCCAAATAAATTTTTCCTTTGGATCCACATTTTGTAATGATTTTATTTTTTTCCTTTGAAGAGAATGTACAAGTATTATATGAAAAAAGGAGGGTTAGTATATTAATTAAAGGTGGTGGTAGGCTATGATAATTGGAAGATGGTGGATCATGATGGTTCGCTAATGGTGGTCACCGATCTTATAGTGTTGTGTAACATAGATCAATGGATGATGGTGAAATCATGTCGTCGGATTCCTTGTGGACTCCATAGGGATGTCAATGTTATAGGGTTTGGGATTTTAGATATGATGGGATGTGAGCTTCAGGATGCATCATTCTCGTTTGGGGTATTCACCTGACGACATGTATGGTGATAATGGTGATAATGGTTTTTAATAATTTTATATTATAGAAGGGATAGAATTAGTATGGTATTGAATTGTTGGAGCTGGACACAGATACCTGACGATGGTTTCGATAAGGAGATAGTATTTTACACATGTGGGATCCCAACGGTAATGGGACCTGGCAGATGAATGTATCTCTAATCAATAGTGGATTTCATCCTATTTTCAGAAACTATTAGGGGAGAATTATGGTCCTTCATCCTTGAATATAACTCCATATTTAGGGTGGGTGGGCATAAATCATCAGATGGAAGGATGTTGTGAGTGGGTTTACAGGACTCACGGAAGAGCCTTGGGATGCATATTTTTTTTGACCTTAGAATGTGTAAAATTCTATATGATTGTAACAAGGTCATGTCATGATTTTTTGGGATTATTAGGCCTTTAATTAGTATTTTAGGTCTTTAATGGATGGTTCTTTGCCTTGTTTTCATGATGGGATTTATGATAGTTTTGTTGGTGTATGCGCATGCCTTCATGGGGTCATTAAATTTACTTTTTGATGGTTTTAGAATTTTTTCTAGTTGTTGATTGGTAGACTACTCTGGTATGAGACACAAATGTGGTTGATTATCTCAAGTACCACCTATTGTAGATGGCATGAGATGCAGATATTGAGCATCTACTGCTGATGATGTGCATACATCAACACCTCCAACGACTAGAATCAAGGAAGAACTCGATTGCATGAGTAATCTTGTTGAAGGAGCGATATGTCTGTGGGAATATCATCATCCATAATGGTAAACTTGTGTGGGGTTATGTCTACCAGACTTATAACTGAATTTGTGTATGTGATGTCTTTAGGGTTGGTAGATGTTAGTCAAATCAAAGAAACATCTGGCAGTGTTGGTGTTTTTGGGCCTTCAGGCCATTTGTTGTGGTCCATTGGTCCCTTCAATGGGTTTATAGATTTATTGCGTGGTGTGTTGCCAACATTAATGTTTTTTTGGTGTTTTATGTGACACATTCTCTAAATTTAATTTTATTTATTTTAATGAATAAATTTTTAGGGCCGAACACGCTTAGTGCCTGGATATTCATTGTAAATTTATAATCATTTTATAAATATATATATATTTATATATTTATTTATTTATAAATATAATTATAAATGAATAAATTTAAATTAACTTTTATATAATTATAAATATATTTATATATTTATATTTATTTATTTACATATCTGTATTTATTAATTTAAAAATATATATAATTATAAATATAGAGAATATATATTTTTTATCTAAATATATTTATATTGATTTTATAATTATTTAAACAAATATATATTTATTTATTACTATGATTATAAATAAACATTTTAATATATTTATTAAAATATTTATATAATTATATATATTTAAACTATTATATTTATATATTAATATAATATATATATATATATATATATATTATGTAATACATATCTATATTTCATTATAAATATAATAAATATAATTGCTAATATTTTATAGTAATTCTAATATATTCACAAATTTATAAATATTATCATAAATAAATACATTTTAAAATATTTAATTATAATATAGGTATTTATATTTAATTATATATATGCTAATAAATATATATATTTATATATTTATATGTATTTAAATAATTATAATTATTTATAATATATAAATATAAATAAATATAAATATTATAAAAATATTTATTATTTAAATAAAATTTTTATAATTATATATTTATATTTATATTTATATTTTATAAATATTTTTTAAAAAATTTCCTATATATTTATAATTTAAAATTAAGTATTTAAATTTAAAAATTAATAGAATGTTTGTTGAAATATCTTAATTTTATAAATTTCGAACATCTTTTAAATGATAAAACATAGTAACAAAATATAAATAAATATTGTTCGTATAAATTAAAATAATTTTAAAAATATTACATTTATTTAAAATAAATATATGTATACAAAAATATTACAAAGTTATTAAATTTATTTTTTACCTTATTGATGAATATATAATTATAAATGAATAAATAAAATTTAATAAATTTGAAAAATATGAAAATGTGAACTCATAACATTTACGTGAAGTACAGAAATTTCATAAAAATGATGATGAAGATCATATCAAGGATATTATTATAGGTATAAATGATGAAAATGAATTTCTTGAGGTAATAAAAATGATAGTTGACGATGAACATCGTGATTATCTTAGGTTATTTTAGAAGTAAAATTCTTGTGTAATGAATATATTGTATACTTATTGAAATAATTATACAATGTTATCATCCATAATAAAGAAATATTGTGTAAATGTTGGAAATGTATGGAGTGGAATCTCCTTTACTGAATTACATTCTCATATTAATGATATATTAACATATGAAATTTTTCTTCATTTTCGAACGTATGATGCTAAAGGAATGTTATGTTCTATAGGTATAAACATAAAAAGAATACATGGCTTTTCAAATGACTATATACTCTTTGTCAATGATTATGAATCGTTGCAATTCCAAAAGTGTAGTGCATCTAAATACATGAAATATGAATAATTGTTTTTTATTTTTTTAGAAAATTCCAATAATTCTATGGCATAAGTACTTATATAGAGTGAGGTGAATTTAAGGAAATTGGCATGCATTTTAGATATATTAAATTAATATCAGAATGATCATCACCTGTTAGCCACTATTTAATGTTTTATAATTGATCAACAATCTTCAAAGGGAGTGATTCCCATCATCTTACATAGAAGCACTCATTATACATGTCCATTTATGATTGTAAATTACAAATTATCCCTATGGTTATGCAATAATAGAAAATTAATTTTTTTATATGCATATATAATGAAAAAAACATCCATGTAATTTTATTAATGTTTATTTGAATCCATTTATCCATGATATCAAATTAATAGGCTATTTAGGAGTTCAATTTTGAGAAATGTACAGAAATTATAAATTCACATTAAGAGTCATGTTTTACGGGGTCATAAATGAAATTAAATATTATAACAAAATTCAAGTTATAACATTAAAAGAACTCAATGGTGTCTCATTTGTGAATATGGTGCACACTTAGTTATGCGGAATCATTCTTCATATATTTTTTTATGGCATTTAATTTTTTTAACCAAATTACATAAATACTGATTTTGGTTGATATCGTTAGATGGGAATTCAGATGAAGCTACAACATAATCTCAACTAATATGTGATCAAATATTTAACACAGTAAAGGATATGTTACCAATTTTAGTTAACCTTATTTAAATAAAAAATTATGATAGTTTTTATTAATAGTAATATTTTTTTATAATTTTTCTAAAAAAATTATTTTTCCTACATTTTCATGATGTCATGTTTGAAGAAAAAATATATTTTTTTATAGTTTTATTCAAATGTAACTAAAGTTTCATAACACCAAAAATGATGCAATTAACAATTATTTGGACATGATTAAATTGGTTTATGGGATGATCTGGCCTGAATGAAGGGTGGAAAAAATATTTTTCTTCATGTATGTACTTACACACATTCCATGTAAGAGGGTTATCGGTTTTGTTATTTTTTTGAATTATGTAAGGGAACAAAAGGAATATTAATAAAAATTAAGGAATATAATTTCAATGAATGATTGAAAACTAAAAGTCATAATTTCACATTATTGTGATGGTTTGATGCAAGATGCAATGCTTATAGATTTTCATCATATTTTTCCTAAAAACATCTTACATTAATAAGATTTTTTATTCTTAAAATATTTATGATGTAAATTTATGTACCCAGAAATATTTCAATTTATGGAAAAGAAAATTGATGTAATAATATGTGAATTGTATATGCTGTTTACCCCACCATTTTTTGATATGATGGTTGACTTGATGGTTTATTTGGTTAGAGAGATCCAGATATGCGGTCTTATACATTATAGAAGGATGTACTTAATTTAATTGTTTATGAATATTTTGAATAAATAGTTGAAAAATCCATGTTAACCATGATTTTTACTGAAAAACAATAGATTTTTTATGAATCCAAGGAATTCTATACATACTACCTCTCTGATGTGCAGTTCATTGGCCTACTAAAAAATTACTATTGTTGGAAAAAATTTGGTGAAGGAATTTTTGGAATATATGTCTCTAAAATTACCATTATAGAGTGGTAGTATGATCACCTTTATATTTTACATAATATTTTAGAAATTTCTCAATATATTGTAACTCGCAATTTAATTATTAAAGATTTTAATCTAACAATATTTTAAATAAAGATGTCAAATAAAAATATTTGTTAGTTTATAGCATGGTTTCCAGACCATATATTAAATGGGTAAAATGTAAATCCTTATAGAATTTGGAAAAATGTTACATGGTTACTCCCATGACCAAGTGTAATGTCTTATCATATAAAGGTTAAGTGATTAATTTTTATATGCTTAGTATAAAAGACCATAATGAAGACAACACCATGAAAATTATTGGAATTACTCTTGTGGGTGAACACATATATATGTATATATTACAAACAAAATAATTCCAATATACATGAATAAGTATTATTTTTGTATCATCAAACAAATACACGACTTGTGTTATATACATTTCAAGAACTAATTTTTTTAATGAAAGTGAGATGATAAATTGAGTGATGTAAAAAATCGATGAATTAGTATTCATGAATGTGTATTTATATAAGGAAGTGTATAAGTATGAATAATTCTTATGTAATCAAAATAATAACATGTATTATATTCCTTGGATCCTATAAATAGAACAGTTCAATCATTCTTTTATCGATTAAATATTATTGGGTCAAATGTAAATTAAAATTAGGATTAACTTTTCATTAAGATATCATAATAATGTAACGGTTGTCCTACAGTATGATGAGTATTTATTTCAATAGAGACCTTAATGAGGTGATTTTTGTACTAAATGGAGGGGTACATTTCATTAACCCTTATATAAAAAATGGTGTATTAATCAGGATAATGATCCATATTATATATTGTGTAAAATAATTGTATTATGCGTTATTTAATACATTTGTTTCAAAAAATTTAATTTTTCAAAATATTCTATAAGCAATGAATTATCACCTTGTTGGTGCACCGAGTTTCTAAGAGTAATTGATTTATCACCATGTTGTAACTAGGAATCTAGAGGAATAATAGGTTTCTCCACATGATGATTGTACCATTACTAAGGAACAATATACAGACAATGATGAAACTGTATAAATGGTAGATAGTGAACGACATAAAAAATTGGTGTGTCATAGCATGAAATTCATATCAAAAATTATTAAGGTGAAATGAAAAGGGAAAAAATTCATGGTCGGATGGAATACACGTGGCTATCATGTTAACACCAAGTAGTCCATTTTCATTAGTCACATTAAAGTCACCACATTAATGTATATGTTTCCTAATGTAGATATATGGAATGTAGTCATTCCCAAGATAAACAAACAAATTTTTTAAGATATTAGAGTAATGTTTTTATATAATTATTTATATTATGAAAAACATAAAATACCACTTCATTGGTTCTCTCTACGTTGTCCTTTGTAGAGTAAATTTTTATGAGATAACTTTAAAATGAAATTTTTATTAATGATCGCTAGAAATTATAATAGATATTTTCATACAATTCCTATGAAACATCACCTCATGGTTGCTAAAGGGAATGTAATCTCGAACATTCCTTAGCTAAATGCACACGGGATATAACAAAAAATTTATGGAATGAGTTAATTAGACATTATGAGGATGCATCATTTTAGAAATATTTTGATCGGTTATACTTTAATTGGAATTGAATTTATTAATAATTTTTATTAATAATTGTAAACTAGTTAAAAAAATTGAGTCCTAAGTAGTGTTCATAAAAAACATTGTACCTGTTACATAATTCAAGTGTGTGTTAAACATTATACTACCACTAAATAGTCCTTTAATAATGAAAAATTTGATCTTTGTTGGTGCTAAAAAATTCCTGACTACCAGAAAATGATTAAAAAATGAATGAATTTATCATTGGTAGAAGTGTGATGATAAATGGGTCATTTAGAAGTGCTAAAAAGGAAATGATAACGTGTGACTTTATAAAATATTTGAGATTCTTGGTAAAGGACCCCAATTATTATCACATTTGTTTAGAACTAATAAGGGACCCTTTTATCAAAACTGTTTGAAATGCTGATAATGGGAAACATCATGAGGAATTTTAATATCGATGATCAAGGGAATAATTATCTCTATTTTTAGAAGAACATATAATGGTGTATAATGTAGTGTGTTGATAAAATTATAGCACAATACACCACCACAAACAACACATGAACAATAAAGATTGAATAATAAATAAAAGATAGGTACAAAACATATTAAAAATTAAATAAAATTAAAAAAACACTATATTATAGAAATTACAAAAATCATTATATACAATTACATGTGGGTATAGAAATTATCATAGACATTAAAAAGATCAATGTTACTTATTCTTTATCCCCTATAACCTACTACTGTAATTTCTAAAAAAAACAGTCTCATCATTACCATAAGAACGCACCTTTATGAAGAAAAAATTCATATTTTTATAATACAATAAAAAATATTTATATATAAATTTGTAATTTTAACCTATACATTGGGCCATACCTGGAGGACTATATATCATATTGAGTTTTGGTTGATTCTTTCACATAACCCAATTAAATTTTCATCCTCAAGCATAATCTCTATTAAATTTATCTAATTATGTAAAAGAAATAAATGATATGAAAATTAATTAATATGAAGTAGGTAAAATGATTAGAAAACAATCTGATATTTTTGTCACAGTTTAGTGATGTGATGTGTGTTTTAAAGAATATTGACACTTATATATATTGAAAACACACACATGGATTTATACTGGTTACACTGTGCATCAAATTGAGGGGTGGATAATTCCTACATATTCCAAATTAATAATGAATCATTTACATAAATTATTTATAAAAATCCAAATGTTTTTTCTTAGTTTTCAGTTTGTCTTGTATGTTTTATTACTAAATTTTAATTTTAAACTAGAAAAAATCACATTGTATTATACTAGTAAAATAATGTGTTCTTTTTACCAGTAATTCATTCCAATAAAAAATTATATATGATTTTTTATCCTAAATTATATTTACAATATGTGTTTCTTTTATATATTATAGTTGAGTGACAGTTGTTAATATAAAATGTCAATTTTAAACCCATAACGAGAACATTGTGTCATATCAGGAACAATTTTTAGTTGATTAAGGAGAGGAAAATCCATATAAATAGATAATTAATGTTGTATCATTTTCTAAAATTTCAAAAACTATATGAATGAGCATTATATTTTTTTTATTATCTTAGTATAATTTTTTAATAAAATTAATGTCAATTTCAAAGAATATGAAACATGGGTATTCAAACCCATCACACCATGAATTAGATTGGGGGATATGATTTTTGAACATCCTGAAAGAATTATGTAAAATTTTCTTAAATTATCAAAATCTTCTGAATAATTTTCCCCAATATTGATTATGTGACATGTGATTTTTACTAAGATGTTATTTTAAACTTGAGACCCATCAATTGAGTCATATCAATCACATGATGAGTTATTTTTAGGAGAGTAATTCCTAAACCACACAAAAGAATAATGAAATATTTTCCAAAATAATCAAGAAAAATTGTGCTTGTTTTTTCTACTTTTAGTGAGTGACACAATATGAATGAAAATTTCAATTTTAAAAAGACAGTTTAATATTTGAGTTATATAGAGAATATTGTGTATCATATTTAGGTGAGAATTATTCCTATTTTTTAAAAAGAAATTAATGATCGTTGTCCAAAATAATCAAAATAATATGATGTTTTTTTTGTTTTTTTTGGTCTGTTAGTTTTCCATTTTACTATAATTAATGTCCATTTTTTAAAAGACAACACATGGAGTCATATTGGGAACACCGTATGTTAAATTGAGGTGAATATGATTCATTCAAATTAAAAATTAAATATGTATCATTTTAAAAATGTATCAATACAATAAAAATTCAATTTCTTGATTTTTAGTGTGTAACATGACTTTTTGACTAAATTAATGTCAATTTGAAAATAAATACACACATTAAGTAAAATCATCCACAACATGAAACAGAGTGATGTGGGGCCAATTCCCACTAGCTAAAAATAACTTTTGGATGATTTTATTATAGTAAAAAATATTATTTCTTTTTTCTGTTTTTATTATGTGATTTGTTTTTTGAAGTAAAATGTAAATTATAAACTAAAAACATACAATATGAGACATATAAAAAAATGTGTATCAGATTGATGGGAATATGAATCACACATTATGAAAATGACTTATGATTGGTTTTATTAATGTGCTAACACAATATTAATGGTTTATTAGTTTTTATATTTGATTTTTGTTTACAGGTAAAATGTAAATTATAAATTAAAAACATACAATTTGATACATACCATGTAAAATGTGTATCATATTGAAGTGATACTGATTGAGTTTGTGATATGTGTTTTACTTCTATATATATGATAAAGAATAGAAAATAGAAAATATTTTCCATTCTTGTTGAAGATGAATCCTCATTGGTGTAGGAAATAGACTTCTCTAAGATCTCATATAGGGCCTTTATGACCCACGAGGGTGTTTCACAATAGTTCAGGAAATTATAGAATATTCCAAAATCAAGTAGAGAATAATTTATTTACAGAGGATTTTAGAGAACCTCATCAACATACCTACATTCTATATTGTGGAGAGTGACATCATGATGACTCAAATACTTCAGGTTTCATGATGTATGGGGTTTACTCTTCCATAAAAAATGAACACATACTTTAAAATCTCTCATGATCACAATCATTTTCAAAAAAGACCCCAAAACTCAAGAAAAATAATCCAAAAATACAAGAAATCAATTTTTTTAGTATTACTAATGAGAAATAAATTAATCATAAATATGAAACAATGTATTGTAAATATAATTGTTCTAAATGATGATACCAAACTATAACATTTTTTATTCACCCCCGATGGATAGATATTATATTTTTTATAATATTAATGAATAAACCATTATATATTTAGCCACATTACTATTTCATAACATTAATATATTACAAAAAATTAACAAAATAATTTTTTACCATATTTGGGTTGCTTTAAAACTCATATATAAATATTTTTCTTCTTATTTTCTCTAGGAAAATATCATAGAAAACTTTATATTCATATATTATACAAAGCATTAATTTTTACATTTTTACTCATAGAAAATATTAAAAAATAGAGTAAAACTATTAGTTTTTATTTATTTAACTAATATAAATATTTACATAATATTTTTAGGTAGAATAGAAAAATATATATTTCCCCTTCACCATTATATAATGTAAAAACTACATGATAAACCATTTATCCTCAATGCTGAAAAAACACATTGTGAGACATTATATATTTTCAAAAGACACTAAACTTCATTATAATAATATTTACCCATTTTTTATAGTATTATACATTTTTATCACCACATATATCATCCAAATGCCTCTAAAATATAATTAATCCATTATGTGATATAGGATTATGCTATAAATTTGTATATCATTTTCGATATTAACGGTGATGATAAACACTAACATATTTTAAACATTATTTGTTCATCAAAATATGAACATATATATTATCATGTATTTTTTATTTATAATGATGCTGATTTTTCTATTCCTGAGCTTGTGAGCATGATTAAATTTGCATAATGAATGTGAAAAGTCTTATTATTGATGAACCAGTTAAAACATTTATTGATATTTAGTTGGTTAATAAGAATATATATGCATAATTTGGATATATTAAACACCTCCACACATTTAATAATTGTGATAATCTCTAATATATAATGTTAGGATACATTAATTTTACATTTTTTAATTCAGAATTATCATTTTTAGGTAATCCAATTCACTAATTTAAACAGTACATGTTACATGTTTGTATTCTAAAGATTTTTTTGGTACTATATCAAACAAATAATTTCTGATCAAACAACCCAAATAACTACAACACCCACAAATGTAAGACCACTATGTTGTTATTTTATTTTATCATTAACAAATCCCATGACGAAACCATAGAGAAGGAATTAGTCCTCATTTATTTTAAAAAATTTAAGGAAATGATCTAAAAAATTTATATTGGATGATGTAAAAAATAACTAAAAAAGTAGTTTGAAGTCACCTATTCATGATCAATGTATACCTTTTAACCCCATATTTTAATATTCTATCTGAAAAAATTTATCTCCTCCCTTATAATTATCCTTGATAAAGAGATAAAAAATAATGTACAATAATTCTAATACTAATTATTCACACATCATATATATATTTTTAATGTCATATAACATACTAGAAGGAGAATAGAGAAAGTAATCAACTAAATTTGATGTCCAAAAAATCAAACACAATGTATGATTCCCACTCGACTATAATCAATTTTAAATATTTTTTTGAGTAAAACTCTTGTCATAAATATTTGTAGTAATAAAAAAGTATATAAAAATAGATAATTAAAAACTATTTTCAATTTATTGATAATTATCATTATAAATAACTTGTCGGGGGATGGATGTCTATTCATGATTCACGATCTCTCTCATAAAATTTTCAAATATTTTATCCAAAATCATTTTCATTAAAATTATTTAAAAAATAAATACAAATTTTATAAGATAAGTAAATTATTTTGAAATAAGTTTTGATATTTAAATACTTCCATATAAACCTCTATATGATTCTATTTAATGTAAGGAACAACCAATTTATGTTCTATCAGAAAAATTATTCCACAATTAATCATATATTTAGTGGTATGTTTATAATAGTTTTTTAAATCATACTATATAATATATAATTTGATGTTTTCCTGTAAAATTTTGATTATAGTGAATTATAAATACATAATACACATCATATGTGGTTATTTTTTATGAATATCCATGCATTTGAAAAAAATTGGGGCATCTATATTGGGTTAAATCGGCATCCAATGCTTCCTAAATAAATTATTTAATAAAAAAAATAATATATTTTATATGATTAGATTATAGATTTTTACCCTGGCTTTTAGGCATCCAAAAGATTATTACATTAGTTAATGTTTTTCTCAAATTCATCGTATATCCCATATTCCTTCTTATCAAGTTCTTCATTCTCCAAAAAGGTGTTTGCTTAGAAATGATATAGGGATTAATGAATCCAAATCATTATTTTCCTAGATTTACAATTAAATATTGTTAATAAAAATACCTATATGAAATATGAATTGTTGCAAACAGTAATTATCATATTAAATGACTATTCATACAGATGTATTATAAAAATGCACAAATGTTTGTATTCAGAACTGAGGCTCACAAACATTCAAACTTGAGAATCACATTATACACCCAAGGACCAATAATTATTTAATTGTAGTTATAAATATTTAATCTTTATAAAGAATGATATGAATATTTTCATCATATGTTCAGTCTATATATAATGTTTTAAGGATACAAAAATTGTTGATGTACAAATGGTAGGGAGAATCTACATTCCTGATGTCTTTTTTTTATTATCGATTCACTAGATATTTTTGACCCAAAACTCAACTTCCTCATTAATTTATCCATCATTAATAGCATACCTCACTTACTTCCTTTTTCCATCAAATATTAAATTATTTTCTTATGAAAAAATTTATTAAAATTATCTCTTATATATCTTTATTAGATTAGATATCACTGATATGAATGTTACACTATCCTCATTGACTGTTGTAGTATCTGGTTCATCAAGTGAACCATTGAACTAAGTGATTGCATCTAGATCTACCTAAATCCCTAAAATAACATGATTATTTAGTATTTCCATTTTGTGTCTATTGTCTTCAATGATATTATACATTTTACTCCTCACAAAAGGTTATGTGTGTGTTGATAGATATAAAACACATATAAATTTTCATACAAAATTTTAGTAATTAAAATTTAACAAAATTGGATTGATTTAAATTTAGTAGAATGTGTAATTTGAAAATTGATTAACATGGGTAAGGTATGAGGTTGAGCGGAATGACTATCCAAAAAGCTGGTGGGGTCAATAGGTCTATCATGAGTGGATCATTGTTTCACCACAGGTTCTATTTGATCTTTTCTCATATATTGTTCTTCCAAACCAGACAGGATAATAATATCTTAATTTTTTTTATTTTTGCATAAAATATAGTAATAATCTTATATAAATATATTCTTAATGTTTTATCATAACAAAATATGCTCTTGGAAACACTCCAAAACATTCTTCTTGTACACGAATATATTGTTCTTACTACTTCAATGCTATTAGATGTAGTTTTTCATTTTGTATGGTCACTGCAAATTTGTTCATTTAAATCATATAAAATCATAGTGACCTAAATGGATATTTTTTGTAATACTTCTATAAACTATAAATATATACTATAATTTCACACCAATACATGTTTCCTATACTACATATCTGTTTTCATCAAATAGTTTACCTAACTAATTTACACGAGCCTCTTTTCATAGAACAACATGTGGAGGAAGTGGCATTAGATTTTGAATCATATATTTATAAAAAATAATGGAAAATATATTTTTTTCATTTCATAGAAAAGATTTATTATTGATTTTAAATACATATCAATTTCATATTTGATGAAATGTACCACGTCATTTCGTTACGATAAGGGTATATTTGTTTTGATCCTCATTCTTTATTTTTGGATCGATTTTTTGTATCATAAATTACCATTTTTGTATCATATTGGATAAAATAAATAATAACAGATAATATATTAATGACTAAAATTAACCTCAATTTATTTCTCATTATGATAAATGTTGAATAAATTTGATGTTTTCTACTTTATAATGTGTGAATAACTATGTGGTGTTTTGGTATTTACTTTACCCTCTGAATGACTAGGATTTAACTTATTTTGAAGAGTCAAAATCCCCTATATGATTTTCTAGAGGTCATAAAGACATATTTCATACATTATTATTGTAAAAAAAATATTCTAGAAATAGAAATAATGAAAATTAAATAAGAGTTTCGTTAAATAATTTTTCATTAAAATAATGTATGTATATAGTAGCATTACTTTTAAAAGGTTCTAATGGGTTTCCATTATTTTTAGATGATGTGGAAGCCAAAATATATATCAATAGTCTAAATCATCCTCATTGTGACCCCACCATAACTAATGAACATATACTATTAAGGTTCAATATGTTGGCCACAATTATTCTACCAAGCCTCGATTTTTATAATCATACATCATTACATGATAATTTTATTCAATACTACATTGCTGAATCATTATTGTTTTTTACAAAATCATGTTATTGATCCCCTAATATTTTTTTAGTTTTAGAATCAATAGTCTCTTCTTCCCCGGGATTGGTAACATTATCACGTACATAAGATGTTTTCTATATTAGTGGTCAAAAAATTTATTTTTATTATGTGAATGTATTTGAAAAGAAATAATATAATGGAAAAAGAATATGATATTAAAAAAAATACATTTACCATATCTGTGTACCCTCACAGTTTTTTATAATTGTTGAAGGTATTAGGAATCTCTAATGAGAATCGAAATCCCCTCTGTGTGGTCCCCTTCATTGTAGAACACATTACCTACATAGGGAAAAATGACATGTTAATGATCTTACATTAAAATGGTTATCTTATATTGAATTTGTATTGATCCTATAGTTTTTTAGTCACTAGTAGTAAAATTGACTATGTCATGTTTTTTGGATATGTGAAATAAATTACACGCACTTCTCATAATACCATTATGAACAACTAATCATTTTCTCCATCCATACTAAAATTCACCATCATGAATAAAATTTCATAAAATTTATTGACACTTCTTTTATCATCCCATTAAAAATAGAAAATAATCATTTGAAATGGTGTATATTATCTCTTGTGTTTCTATTTAATACAGAAAATATATGAAATATTTTCATAAATTGGATTACTACATTTGAAAGAGGATAAGTGCAACACTTCATCAACAATCATAACTCCAAAATGGTAGGTGTTCCATTTTAATTATTCCAAAATGTGCACTAATACTTAAAATAATATTACATATACTCATAATAGTTAGAAAAACTGTGAGTTTCTAAAAGTTATGGGGGATGAGTCTCAAGAAAAAATGATGTAATAAATGTTTGGGATATGAAGTTTATGTGGAGGATAGTTTTCTATGTTATACTTTTTTAAATTACATTGCATTATTAAATTTTAAATTCTCATCTTATAACAAATATAAAAAATAAAAAAAAATTATTATTTTTAAATCCAATCATTAAATTTATTTTTTTAATACCACATGATAAATAACCAATTATTTTCAAAATAATTAATGTGATAAGAACCCCATATTTATTAAAACAATTATCATCGAGTTAAAAAAAATTTAAATCACAATCAATGATGATTAAAGTGATTTAAAAAAAATAAAATAGTTTCCCTATAAATATGTACAATTTAAAAAAACTTATAACAAAATAGGTCCACTTTGAAATAATTACATGAGTTTCAAAACACTGAATCCTTTTTTGTTAATATAATGTGAATAATAATTTCGTAATTTCAAAACCTACATTAACAATTAACATCATGTCTCAATTTTCATTAGAGAAATTGAAAATAGCCTATACCAAAACAATTCTTTGTAGGACACCACCTACTCTAACAAAGACCATGATTATTATACATTTCAAAAACATTTTATAAAGCCGGTATGAATTCAAAAATTTATTAGAGAAAACATTATGATAACAATTTAAAACCTAACATGATAATTAAGCACTAACCACTTAAAAATAGAATTACAATGAGATTATATAAATATACAATAAAGGGAATATTAATTTATAAGAAACATGATTCTTCAAATATTAAAAAAGAATCCACAAATCCATAAATTCACATGACATATAATTTATATAATAATTGACGTTAATAATGTTTTAAAAATATTCATGACATTGAAACATATTTCGCAATATCTCTGGAGGTGATAGATAAATTCCAGGTGTGAGATCAGGATTAGGTTTTATTTGAATTTATATGATTGTGAGTTAAAATGATGGTTTCCAGGTATCCTATGTGAAAGAATGATACTAGATTTTATTTTTTTACATGGAAAAGAGCATGAAGTTAGACAAATTTTGGATTTTTTACATTGTTATGGGTTTATAGAATAACATTGAATGGTTTATGGTTTTTATGAATTGTGATAGATAATGATATACCGTGTGAAATGGTGACACTTATCATTGTTAGTGAAAATTTAGACACAATATGGCCAAATAATATTTTTTCAATAGATTGGATGTTTTGAGATGGAAACCAAATCATGAATATTGTTAAAATTATATATTTATTCGTTGTTTATTGTTTAAATTTTGTTAAAATAGATTATTTTTTTATATTATTTATTCTATGAAGGTAAATTTTGGAATTGTGTTCTTTAGTTATTTAAATTATTTCATTTATATAAATTCATTAAAAGAAACTACATAATATCTAAATAATTCCCATATCCATAACTGAATATATAATAATATATATAATATTTTTTTTCTAGAAAATGATATCTTCCATGATTGGAAATAATTTTTTTTATAGATATGGTTTACAGTCTTGACGCATTTGGAGCAACAAAAAAAGTGGGAAATATACCAATCAATTACTAGGAATTTTCTATATTCCAATTATATTTTTATCCTTCCCTTGAAATAACATAGTATAGTGATTTAATGGGATGAAGATATGATTTAATAAACAACCTAATACCATATCCAATTATTTATAATGGTTCTGATTCAAATAATCATGAATAAAACCATAAATTTTTTTCAACATTGATATAATGGGTTTTCAGAATCCACATATATGTCTGTGATCACTGTTGCTTTTTTAGATTACACTACATTAATATGAAAATAAATTTCTTCAATTATATCAAACTTATAATCATGATAATCACCACCATTAATAAATCTTTAATATTAACAAATTTCAGCATGCCAAATCTGTGGAATGTAACATGGATTAAAACCATAAAAATTATTTGATCCATAGTAAATCAGCATTGTAAATCAATCATTTTAAAAATTTTCAACCAACTATAGTAAAATGTTACATTATTAATATTCTGTTCTGAAATTTCTAAAGAATCACCAACCCCTTCTAAATATTCATCACTTGTTCAAAATCATGTAATCTAAACACAATTCATTATCACGTAGAATAAACTCCACGTATTAATATTTAAATTTTCTTTTTAAAATTACCTTTTATATTTTATATAAAATAAATTACATAAAATATATTAAAGAATATAAAAAATTTAAAAATTTACTTCGAAGTATTCATTTATAATCCATTCAAAAAAAATTGAAAAATAAATAATTACTAACATGGGTTTTAAAATCATGAACAAAAATAAAATAATTTTTTTCTTTTTAAATTATGATATTTTGTAATTATTATTTTTAATATATATAAATAAATATAAAATAGGGAAAAAATTAGTTATAATATATTAATTTTGAAAAAACATCGATAGTGATGCAGATCTGAAAAAGTATTTACAATTTGTTACATCATATTGATAATTAAAATGTCATATCGTGTAGTAAATAATCAGTGATATATCCTATGAAAATTAATAAATAGATTGTAAATTTTATACTTATATTTATTTTAATTATATTCAAAATAAATTTTAATCGTTGTCTCCTTATAAAAATATTTTTGAATGATCAATATTAGTTTAATCAAAGAAAAAATATGATATAGAATGTAACATTAAGAATTTGAGGATGTTTGTTTGATGAAATGTTTATAGTACCTGATAAAGATTAAGTTGAAAAAAATACAAGACGAATTGTATATCAGAAAAAAATTAACGGAAAATAAACAGGGATAACACAAAAGAAATATCTCAAATTATATTTTTATTATTAAATTTGAATTATAAACTAACATCCCCTAAATTGAAATTACAAAATTAACATAATAAAAACATTCCTAGATTTTTTATTTAAATATATATAATCAATAATCCATATTCAAACACTATAATCCATTATACCATCCAAACATCCATTCAAAATGAATGAAGACTACATTAATTAATTATAAAAACCCTAATTTGAAAAAATATACATACTTTAGATTTTTAAATAATATTAATATGCTAATAAAAAATAATTAAATGTCATTAAATGGAATTAAAAGATTTATAACACACCTATTAATTAAAAAATAATTCATAAAAAACTATAATGGTAAAAAAATCATTCAATAAAATTAAACATTACTTATTTTTCCTGAAAATCATTAAATAGACATTCAATAAATATTAGAACCAACTAATCATACCATAAAAACCAATTTATATGTAAATGCACTAGGTTTATAACATGGATTCATCAAATAATTGTACAAGAAACCCACAAGATAAAAAACATTTTCAAATGAAATAGATATTGGATATATGAAAATTCATATATTTGATTAAAAACCATGTGGAGGTATCAAATAGAAGAAGCGTTAGAGAGAAAAGAAAAATGGGAAGTTATTGATGATGTTGCTGATGGCGATAGGGATAATACTAAAAAATATAAAGATCCATGAGACAAGGTGGTGGGAAAAAAGAAAAAATGGGGAAGAATGAGGGAGACAAATCATGACTAGAGTTATCATAGAAGATATGTAGTGGGAATTGTGGTTGAGAACACCTCAATAATAGAAACAGAGGAACATAAACCAAAAATCAGTGTGTGATGATGAGAATAAAATGTCAGAACATGGATTCTTTCCTTGATTTGTCTGAGAGAACATAGAGGAGGAGCATCGATTATAGGGGAGTTCAGAGAAAGCATGAGAATCAAAACTGAATCAGTAATGTCTTTGGTTCCTTTAATTTCATTAGGGAATGCTTTATTAGTGATTAAGAAATTTTGATAAATTGAAATCTTTATCAGTGCAAAAATGTTTTTACTGATTAAATACTTATAATTATATTTATAAACACTGATTTTTTAAATATATTTATAAAATTTTATATTTTTTTATAATTTTAAATTTTTTTAAATAGATTATTATTTATTAATATTTAAAAAAATAAATTTTAAAAAAATTATGCTTTTTTATTTATAATTATAAATATATAATTTTATAAATTTAGTAAATATACAATTTTAGATATATTTATAAATACCTTTATTATTATTTGTTTATAATTATAAATATATTATATGTAAATATATATTTATATGAATATTTATTTTAAATAAATATATATTCAAATATACAGTAAATATATTCAATATTTAAATATATTTATTATAATTTTACAATTATGAATATATTTATATCTTCATATTTATTAATATATATTTACATATATATATATATATTTAATTAGGATATTTAAATATATTTATAAATATAGTAAAATATTAACTATTTATAAATATATCTTATAATTTTCTAATTATAAATATATGTATATATTTTTATATTTTTATATTTTTATATAAATAAATAAATATATATATATATATGTATTTAAAAACTAGATAAGTAAATAAATATAAATATAGTAAATATATTTGTTATTTAAATATATGTATTAAAATATAAAATTATTTAAACATATAATTTATAATTTATAATAATATGAATATTTTTTTAAATAAAATTTATACATTTATATCATTATATATACAAAAAAGGTTTAGTAGAAACAAAATCTCATAACAACATATTAAATGTTTAAGAAAAGGATAATAGAAAATAAATAAAGTAAATAGGGTCATACAAAGAGACATGTCCTCATCCAGATAAGGAAACTACGGATCGAGAAAAGTTGGATCATTTCCAAAATCATATTTAGAATCATAAAAAACAACAGTAATTTTCATCTTCGACTCTGAATCTCCTTGATTAATGATCTAATGGATCCTTTCCTTAGAGATTTCCTACTCTGGAGTGAGATGAATCATTGATGCCTAGGAATATTACCTAGTTGACAGATTCCCTATCAAAATATAATTATTCCTCTATGACCTAATTTTGGGTGGAATCAAAGAATAACCTCGATTACTGAACATATTTCCCTAACCATTTAAAATAGATCCTTTAATAGAAATAGGATATCCATTTTCATAGATTGAAGATGATGGGTTTCCATCAAAAAAATATCTTCTCCTTGTCACATCCATCATCCAAAACATTACGATTATACAAAAAATAACTAGATAGATGGTGAAATTTGAAATCTCTTGATGATAACCAATGATAATTTGATCATGTTTTCTTAATACATCATCATATAGACCATCCTTTGAATATTTTGTGGCTAGCGCTAGTACAATATAACCTTTATCGAATATTATTAAAGGATAAAACATATATAAAACACTAACAGCCTCTATAGACATTTCGATATCACGAGTGTGCCTCCCATCCTGACCAATTAATTTCAAGATAATCAATATAGAGATTCCAATGCGTGGAACATGTCTAGATGGAACTCTATGTTGAATCAATTTAACATCCAACAAAACACCATCACTGCTACTAAAATTTGGATCTTCATTTTCAATAGTAGTCTCAATGAAAATGATTTCAATATGAGTCTATTCTATCCTAGTCCCCACAAAATATTTATTAAGATCACACCCACCTTGGACTAACATGCTTGATCACAATATTAGAGGTGTTGTCAACCCCAGTATCAAACATGGACATTTGAGACACTTTTATATTATAATCTTTCTATTAAGGGATGTTGAATGAACATTTTGCACCTAAAAAAGCCCCTTCCTACTCTCAATTATGTACTAGTGATTTCTTCATATACAATGTAGCGCTTGGTTTCGAGTCTTCTTATCCAGAAATACTACCAGCCTCTTATTAGGCTACCTAGGTAACGAATGCTAATGAATCCTAGATGAGTTTATTTTATCATTAAAATATTAGTATTTTGAAGGATGATTCTTCAAAAAAATTCATTAATAATATTCCTCCTTATTTATCATCTAAATGGCCTACTTCTTTTCAATATTGACATAAATCAAAATAATTATCTTACTCAACGCTAATTTTTATATCATTAGTGGGGTCAATAAAAGTCACATATTCAATTATGTGACAGTCAAATAAATGTAAACCAAAATTCTCACAATTATTCAATTACATACATGTTCATTCTTTTTATCTAGGTGAATTGGAACAAAAATCGTAGCCTCAATGGCATAGACGATTTTGGGATGCTACAAAATCTTGTTAAGTCCATGAAACCTAATCTGTAGCATTGTAAAAGTATTATTGATAATTGAAACATTAAAATCCAAATTAAATTCATGGAGATGTATCATTTCTATCATTAAAATTAATGAACCATTGGACCACATAAAAATTCTGGCTTTGTCCTATGAAAAAATGTAGTGAAAAAACCACTAACTAATTATGTACACATCAAATTTGAAAACCACCACAAAAATGGAACTCCTGGTAAAATAACATCAAGACTCTATTGATTATGAAATTTTGGGAGAACAAACATGGAAATTAGTGAGTACTTACCCAAATCATCACCTTTTGAGAAGGCTTCATTGTTATCATTGACATGAGATGGTGATGATTTCATGAGAATCATAACAACAGTGGAATGATTAAATTCCATAAGCACATGTCGAAAATTATCTTCCCTATGGTGAGTGATTTCACATGATTTACAACACATAATTGCGTCCTATTAAATCCCTAATTGAGATAAAATAGTAATCAATGGTTGAAAATTTTCTTTTCACATCCATCAATATCCAGAGAGTTTTATTCACTCCAGCCACCACCTATTTATACCTATAATCTCTATTAATATTAGTGGATCTGGTGCCGTCGATTACCCTATCTAGAAACACTACTAAAAATGGGCTATATCAACTCTCAAAACAAGATTTATCATCACTAAAAAAGTACTGAAATGCATAGCGCTGGTAAAGAGATACATTAGCTGCACTTTTTAAAAGCTGATAAAGGGTTCATTTAGCCGCGCTAAAAAAGTACTGATAGATTCCATGTCTGCTGCCAAAAAAAATTCTGCAGCAGCACACCCAAACAACACCTGCAAAAAATTCATCATCTCAATAAGTATACACATACAAAATTGACAAATAAATCATAATCTAATTACACCTATTATAAACATTCACCATTAACACATAATTCATAAGTTAATTAAATAAATAATGAATTCTATTCAGAATTCAAGGGGTTGGGGGCTGTACAGGGGTTTGAGGTGGCTGTCCAAGGGGGGTAGGGGGTGTCCAGGGGGATGGGGGTGTCTGGGGGAAAGGGGTATCCAGGCGGTGGAGGTGTGTCTAGGTGGTTTGGTGATGTCTATAATGGGGGTGTCCAGGTGCGGGGGGGGGGGGGGGGGGGGGCTGTCTATAGGGGTGTCCAGGGGTGGTGGGCTGGTGTCTAGGGTGTTTGGGGGGGGGCTTTCAAGGTGGTGGGTGTCTCTGGGGGTTGGGGGCGGTCTGGGTGGTTGGTGGGTCAATCCAAGGGGGTTGGGGTGGTGTCCAGGAGGGTGGGTTGGGGGTGTCAGGGGGGATGGGGTGTCTAGGGGGATGTGGGTGACCAGGGGGTGGGGCAGTCCAAGGGGTATGTTGGGATGTCCAAGGGGGGTGGGGTGGTGTCCAAGGAGGGGGTGTCCAGGTGGGGGGTGTCCAGGTGGGGGGCTATCTATGGGGTGTCCACGTGGGTGGGCTGGTGTCCAGGGTGTCGGGGGGGGGGGGGGGGTGGGGGGGGGGGGGTTCTAGGGGGTGGGGTGTCCGGGGGGAGGGGGTGGTCGAGGGGGTTGGTGGGGCTATCCAAGGGGGTGGGATGGTTTCTGGGAGGGTGGGGGTGGCTGTCCATGGGTGGGGGTGTCCAGGGGGTTGGGGGATATCCAAGGGGGTGGGATGGTGTGTGGGAGGGTGGGGGTGGCCGTCCTTGGGTGGGGCTATCCAAGGGGGTGGTGTGGTTTCTGGGAGGGTGGGGTGTCCGTCAATGGGTGTGGGTGTCTAGGGGGCTGAGGGGGCTTTCCAGGGGTGGGGGTTTCCAGAGGGGTGGGGGTGTCCAAGGGGTGGGTGTTTCCATAAGGGTGGCGGTGTCCAGGGGGGGTTGGTATCCATGGGGTGGGGGCGGTCTAGGGGGTTGGTGGAGTTGACTCGTACACTTCCCCAATGCAATCTTGGATAATTATTTTAATGGATCAACACAATCCAAATGCATTTGGTCAGATTTCCAAGGTCAGTTGTTGTTTTCACTTAAAAATCATTCCTTTTAAATCAAAAGTGAGACCCTTTGATTGGTACCGAAAACACTGTTCCTTTGATTGAGGTGGGGATGATTTGTATACATCAAAAATGACCCGTGGATCATTCTCCTAAAATATCAACACATTCCGAATGTGTTTGGTCATATTTTTGTAGGTCATTTGTCGTTTTCACTTAAAATTGTGTCCAATTTAAACAAAAGAGAGACACTTTGAGTGGTACCATCCACACCATGCATTTTATTGAGGTGGGATGACTCATAAACGTCAAAAAGGACCCATGGATCATTTTCCGAATGTATATATACAATCCGAGTGGTTTGGTTGGATTTTAGTATGTCAGTTGTTGTTTTAATTTAAAATTGAGTCCATTTTAATCAAAAGAGAGACCCTTTGAGTCGTACCAGCCACACCATGCCTCAGACTAGGGCAGAGTTTACTTGTACATGTCACACAAGACCCATGTATAATTATCCTCTAATATCAACACAATCCAAATCCTTTTGGTCGGATTTCCGTAGGTCAGTTGTTTTTTCACTTAAAATTGTGTCAATTTTAAACAAAAGAGAGACTCGTTGAGTGATACCATCAACACTATGCCTCGGATTGATGCAGGGTTTACTCTTACATGTCCCCAATGCACTTGTGGATCATTCTCATAATGTATCAACACAACCTGAATTCTCTTGGTCAGACTTCCATAGGATAGTTGTTGTTTTCACTTAAAGATATGTTCATTTTAAACAAAAGAGAGACCCTTTGAGTGGTACCAGCCACACCGTGCCACATATTTAGGATGGGATGACTCATAAACGTTATAAAGGACTCGTGGATTGATATCCTAAAATATCAACAAAATCCAAATGCATTTGTTTAGATTTCCGTAGGTCAGCTGTTGTTTTCACTAAAAATTGTGTCCATTTTAAACAAAAGGTAGACACTTCGAGTGGTATCAGCCATAACGTGCCTTAGATTGAGGAATGGATGACTCGTACATGTAAAAAAGGACTTGTTAATCCTTCTCCTAAAGGATCAATACAATCTGAATGCATTTGGTCACATATCCGTAGGTCAGTTGTTGTTTTCACTTAAAAATATGTCCATTATAAACAAAAGAGAGACCCTTTGAGTGACACCGGCCACACCGTGCCTTGGATTGTGCCAGGGTTTACACTTACACATCAAAAATTGACCCATAGATCATTCTCATATAGGATAAAAATAATCTGAATGTGTTTGGTTGGATTTATGTATGTCAGATATTGTTATCATTTAAAATTGTGTCCATTTTAAACCGAAGAGAGACCCTTTGAGTGATACCGGCCACACCATGCCTCATATTGAGGTGGTGATGACTATTACACGTGAAAAATGACTCGTGTATCATTCTCCTAAAGGATTAAGACAATCCTAATGTGTTTGGTCAGATATCTGTAGGTCAGTTGTTGTTTTGACTTAAAAATCTGTTCATTTTTTTTAAAAAAATAGAACCTTTGAGTGGTACCGGCCACACCGTGCCTTGGATTGAGGCAGTGATGACTTTTAAACGTCAAAAAGGACCTGTGGATCGTTCTCCTAATGGATCAATACAATCTAAATGCATTTGGTCAGATTTCCGTAAGTTAATTGTTGTTTTAACAAAAAAAATTTGTCCATTTTAAGCAAAAGAGAGACACTTTTAGTGGTACCAGCCACACCATGCCTCAGATTGAGGGGGTTTTGACTCATACAAGTCCCCAATGGACCCGTGTATCGTTATCATAAAGGATCAGTACATTCTTAATCCATTTGGTCAGATATCCATAGGTCAGTTGTTTTTTTCACCTAAAAATATGTCCATTTTAATCAAAAGAGAGACCATCTATGTGGTACCGGCCACACCATGCCTTGGATTGTGGTAGGGTTGACTCTTAATAATCAAAAAGGACCCATGGATCATTCTCCTAATGTTTAAATAAAATAGAAATTATTTTGGTTGGATTTCCGTAGGTCAATTTATGTTTTCACTTTAAAATATGTCCATTTTAAAATAAAAGAGATACCCTTTGAGTGGTACCGGCCACATTGTGCCTCAGATTGAAGAGGGAATGATTTTTACACATCAAAACAGCCTATGAATCGTTATCATATTAGATCAACACAATAAGAATGTGTTTGCTCAGATTTCTGTAGGTCAGTTGTTGTTTTCACTTAAAATTACGTCAATTTTAAACAAAAGAGAGACACTTTGAGTGGTACCGGCCACACCATGCCTCAGATTGAAGTGGGGTTGACTTCTACCCATCCTCAATTCACTCTTAGATCATTCTATTAATGTATCAATACAATATGAATCCGTTTGGTCAGATTTTTGTAGGTCATTTGTTTTTTTCACATAAAATTTTGTCCATTTTAAACAAAAGACTGACCCTTTGAGTGGTAACCACCACACCATGTCACGGATTGAAGCGGGGATGAGTCACGCATATCAAAAATGACCCGTGGATAGTTCTTCTAAAGGATCAATACAATTTGAATGTGTTTGGTCAGATTTCTGTAGGTTAGTTGTTGATTTCACTTAAAATTGTGTTCATAATAAACATAAGAGAGACCCTTTGAGAGATACTGGCCACACCGTGACTTAGATTGAAGCAGGTATTAATCGTACACATCAAAAAATACTCATGGATCGTTCTCCTGAAATATAAATACAATCCAAATGTGTTTGGTCATATTTCTGTAGTCCAGTTTTTTTTTCAGTTAAAATTTTGTCCATTTTAAACAGAAGAGACCCTTTGAGAGATACTGGACACACGGTGCCTCATATTGTGGCAGGGATAACTTTTACACATAAAAAAGGACTTGTGGATTATTCTCCTAAAGTATCAATACAATCCGAATGTGTTTGGTTGGATTTCCGTTGGACATTTGTTGTTTTCACATAAAATTGTGTCCATTTTAAACAAAAGAGAGACCCTTTGAGTTGTACCGGCCACATTGTGCCTTGGATTGAGGCAGGGATGACTCTTACTTGTTAAAAAGGACCCATGGATCGTTCTACTATATGATGAACATATTATGAATTTGTTTGGTTGGATTTCGGTAGGTCAGTTGTTGTTTTCACTTAAAATTGTGTCCAATTTAAACAAAAGAGAGACCCTTTGAGTGACACCGACCACACCATGCATCGGATTGAGGCAAGGATGAATCTTAAACGTCCCCAATTCACCTAATGATCTTTATATTAGAGTATAAACACAATCCGAATGCGTTTGGTCATATTTTCATAGGTCAGTTGTTGTTTTCCCTTAAAAGTATGTCCATTTTAAACAAAAGAGAGACTCTGTGAGTGGTACCGGCCACACTGTGCCTCAGATTGAGGAATGTATTACTTGTAAACATCAAAAAGGAACTTTGGATCATTCTCCTAATAGATAAACACAATCCAAATGCTTTTGGTTAGATTTCCATAGGTCAGTTGTTGGTTTCACTTAAAATTGTGTCCATTTTAAACAAAAGAAAGACACTTTGAGTGGTATCGACCACACCGTGCCTTAGATTGAGGAGAGGTTGACTGTTACATGTCCCCCACGAACCCGTGTATCATTCTCTTAATGAATCAACCCAATCCCAATGATTTTTGTTGGATTTATTTTTTTTCAATTGTTGTTTTCACATAAAAATCTATTCATTTTAAACAAAAGAGACTCCCATTGAGTGGTACCGGCCACACTGTGCCTCAGATTGAGGCAGGGATGACTCGTACATTTCACAAAGGATCCATGGATCATTATCTTATAGTATCAACACAGTCCAAATCCGTTTGGTTGGATTTATGTAGGTCAGTTGTTGTTTTCACTTAAAATTATGCCCACTTTAAACAAAAGAGAAACATTTTGAGTGATACCGGCCACACCGTGCCTCGTATTGAGTCAGGGATGACTCTTACACATCCTCAATGCACCCATGGATCATTATTTTAATGTATCAACATAATACTAATGCTTTTAGTTAGATTTCCGTACGTCGGTTGTTGTTTTCACTTAAAAATATGCTCAATTTAAACAAAAGAGAAACACTTTCAGTGGTTCATCTTTCTTTCATGTTGTTGGTGCATATCTTTTGTTAAGATTGGAAATTGACTCTTTGGAAAAAGGATGTTTTATTTAATAACAATTACAATTTTCCTAAGAAAATTTACATGAAAAAAAGTGTCATCTTTTGATCCCCTTAACCCCTCTCAAAAATGACTGCCAATTATACATGTCCCAAAGTCAGATCTTCATGCTATTTTTGTACAATCTACCATCAGGTATGCATCCCACTCATTTATGAACAAATCTATATATTCTTGTGGGTATGGGGATTTTCAGAATTCAGATTAGTATTGAATGATATATAAATAAAGAATTAATAAATAAATTAAACGAACTAGTAGTTTATTTTGAAAATAACATTTTTAGGATGATATTTTGTTGATGAAAAATAATCTATTTCCTAAATTTTGCCAACATAATAATAGTAATCATTATCATTTGTTTGTTTTTGACACTTTAAAAAAATTTATGATTATGAGAATAAGTAACATGTCTTGAGATGTGTTTGTTGAGTCAATAAGGTTTTCCTTATGACTTTTCCATTCCTTCTTGTTTTGAAAATCACAAACACATTATCTTTAAGAAAATTGCTTTTATAAGGAAAATTGCTTTCTTAAGGAAAATCGATTTTATAAGAAAAATTATCCTTATCATATTTTAATTCATATTTTTCTTAAGTATGAGTTTCGGATTCATTTTATCGGAATCATAAAAACTTAGATATAAAGCATTCTGTTAAGTATTCGGATTCTGGATAAAGAACTATAAGGAAGTCTCATTCCGAATTCCGGATATGATATCTGACTAAGTTCTATTCCAGGTTCAGGATACGAATTCTGAAGAAGAATTCTCATTACGAATTCTAATGAAGAAATCTCATTCTGAATTCTCATTACGAATTCTGAAGAAGAATTCTCATTACGAATTCTGAAGAAGAATTCTAGTTACGAATTCTAATGAAGAAATCTCATTCCGAATTCTCATTACGAATTCTGATAAAGAATTCTCATTATGAATTCTGATGACGAATTCTCATTACGAATTCTGATGATGAATTCTCATTACGAATTCTGATGATGAATTCTCATTACGAATTCTGATGATGAATTCTCATTACGAATTCTAATGATGAATTCTCATTACGATTTCTGATGACGAATTCCTATTCTGAATTCTCATTCCAAATTCACCTATTAAACAGAATCTGATTATCATTGTTTCATACACTCTGAATTTATTCACTCCGAACCTTTACTCTGAAGTTTCTATTCCGAACCTTTATGTTAGAGTTTAAAACGATGTCGTACATTCTGTTACACTCACTTTGTTATAAAACGATGTCGTCTGTTTTGTTATAAACTAACCGTTGTCTAAGTGACACGTGTACAGGTCCCTCCAAACTTTAAGGAAAATATGACCGTTGGAGGAGGAGCCGACCTTACCTATAAATAGGAGCTCATTTGAAAAAGCTGACAAAGGATGGATGAACAATTTGGATTTTGTGCATACATGCTGTTGAAGTGATTTCTAGAGAGAGAGTATCTTATTAACTCTCAAAGCTTCGTGCGACTCTGAATGTTGGTGATTACATTCGAGGGCTTTCGGGGATAGGAAGACAGAGGTGCCGACTACCTTAAAGATCGAGGGCTTTCTTGGTGAGAAAGACAGAGGTGCCGACTACCTTAAAGATCGAGGGCTTTCTTGCTGAGAAAGACAGAGGTGCCGACTACCTTAAAGATCGAGGGATTTCTTGCTGAGAAAGACAGAGGTGCCGACTACCTTAAAGATCGAGGGCATTCTTGCTGAGAAAGACAGAGGTTACCAACTACCTTGAAGTTGAGGGCTTTCGGGGATAGCAAGACAGAGACTCCGATCTTCGTATCGAGGGCTTACCCTGGTGTGGGTAAGACAGACTTTCTTGAATGTATAAATCAAGGGACCTTTATCCAAGGTTGTTGGATACCCTTCTCTTTGGGTTAAAAGACTATTATCTTGTTACTAGTAGTTTTACTACTTGTTTTTATTCCGCTGTAATTTGTATCTTAAGGAAAGTATAACTTTCTTATACTTCCTTACTTACTCTGATTAGTTTAGATTCTATACGCTTTAAGGTAGAATCTCATATTGTTACTTTTGTTAAGTTTCAAATTCCAGAACCATATTTCCGGAACCTACTTTTGGAATCTCTTTCCAAGTTTAGTTCGGTGTTAGAGGTGTTGTGAATTTACTTAGTTTAACTTTGTTAAACTTAGCCCTTTCCTTTTCTTAAGGAAAATCTAGTTATTCATAACTAACATTAAAGGTTCCAAAGGAATTTTTAAAGTATAGAATTCACCCCCCCCCTCTTGTATATTGAGCATCTCATATTATATTTCGATCCTACAATTGGTATCAGAGGTTGGAAACCTCTTACTCTATACCATTCTTACATTTGGTATCAGAGCCAAGGTTACTGAAATACTTGTACTCACATACAAGTTTTTCTTGCTCACTTTTCCATTCCGAACTTTGTCATTCCGATTTATCCATTCCGAACTTTTCCCATTCCGAACTTTGTTATTACGAATCATTGCTACTAACAAGTTTGTGTGCAAAGTTATTTTTAGTATGACTGGAATTAATGTTGGATCAATTGACAATCTGAATCCTACAAGGCCACCAATCTTCGATGTTAATGATTATGAATACTGGAGAGATCGTATGAAGACATTTGTTATCAATACTGGAGTAGACAACTTTGTGATGCTTACTGGTGATTATAAAATTCCTGACAAGGAAGTCAGAACCTTTACTAACCAGGAAAAGCAAGAATATCAACTCAACTATAAGGTACGCAATACTTTACTATGTTCAATGACCAGAAATATATATAGCCAAATTTCTTCTTGTGAAGCAGCTAACTGTATATGGAAGAAGTTAGAGGTTACACACTTTGGGACTTCTAAGGTGATTGAGACTAGAAGAGCTATGCTTAGAGCTGAATATCATGGATTCAATTTTCCTTATGGAGAACCTATCTGTAAAGTTCAACAAAGGTTTATGACTATCGTCAACAGTCTACAGTCTATGGGAGAGAAAGGTTTAGATGATGAAGCTCTTGTGGACAAGATAATCGATATTATGCCCAATGAGTGGGAATCCAAGAGAAAAATTATAGATGAGAACAGGAAGGTCACTCAAATTACTCTTGATGAATTATTTGGAACTCTTCTACAACATGAAACTAGAATGAAGAGAGATGCTGACAACATCAAGAAGAAGAATGGAAATGGTACTGTTGCTTTTAATACAACTTCAAAACAAATGAAAGCTAAGACTCCTGAGAGAGTAACCAGATCCAAGTCTAAGAAAGTTATTTTCCAATCCGAATCTAGTGAGAGTGAAGTTTCAGAAAATGATTTAGCCAATCTTGCTCGAAGGATGAACAAGATAGCTGGACAGAGAAACTTTCAATCCAAGTATAAGAAGAAGGATATGAAAGATAAGAAAGATGGAGAAGTTACTTGTTATGAATGTAAAAGAGCTGGACATATTAGACCAGATTGCCCTATGCTCAAAAAGAAAGAAAGGAAGGAAAGACATTCAGACAGGAACAGGAAGAAGTATTATAAAGCCAAAGCTAAGAATGTTCTGAAAGCTAATGACACCTGGAGTGCTAGTGGTAGTGACTCTTCAGATGAATCTTCTGAATATGAATCTTCATGACAGAAGAATCTTGGTCTTATAGCCAGATTACCTATTGATAATCATTGTCTTATGGCTAAGGTACGAAATGCTGAATCTTTGACCAATGTTTCCTTAAATCCTAATGATAGTAAGTATTATAACTCTTCTGATGAAGAATCATCTTCTGATGAGGAAAATACTTTACCTGCTTATGAAGAAGTCTCTAGGTTTGCTGAACTTCTTGAGATTGAAAATTCCAAACTAAACAAGAAACTTGATAAGGCAAACTATAGGAATTCTATTCTTACTAAAGAGATATCAGATCTTTCTGAAGATCTTGATAATAAAAATGCTGATTTTGAAAGTATTTCAAAAAATCTTGAGGAAGTAAGTTCTGAGAAGAACAAACTTTCTAAAGAATTAGAAAAATTAATTTTTAATAAAAATGTTTTCGAGCCTAACTCTAGTTCTAAAACTAATGATTTTGAGGATAAAAACTTGGTTGTAAAACTCAAGTCCGAAATTTTTTCATTAAAGAAGTGTTTATCAAACTTTACCCATGGTAAGGAAAATTTTGATAAGATGTATTCCCAAATACGACCTTTAAGAAATAAATCCGGATTTGGTTATACCCATGCAAAACCTGTTTTCAGTATAAATTATTTTGTTCCTCAAAGTGCCCCATTTTGCACTAAATGTCAATGTGGTGGTCACTGGGCAAAAAATAGTTCCTTAAAAAAACCCAATCCTTAGGTTTTCATAAAGCTTATTTTTCTAAGAAAATGTGGGTTCCAAAAATTTTATTGTCTGGAAATCTCGGATTCAAGCAAGTTTAGATTCCGAAAATCTAACTGTTTCAGAAAAATAAAGAATGTTCCAGCAACAATACATGGTACATGGATAGTGGATGTTCCCGACACATGACTGGTATCAAAAGCTTTTTTGAAAAGATTATCAAAACGAAAGGAGGAAAGGTAACTTTCGGAGACAATGCTAGGGGAGAGATTGTTGGTATTGGTAATATAGTTATTTTAGGTAAAACTTTGATTTCAAATGTACTTTTTGTTAAAGTTCTTAAGCACAACCTCATTAGCATAAGTCAGTTATGTGATGAAGGTTACCTTGTGAATTTTAGGAATGATAAATGCTTAGTTCACAATTCCAAGGAAGAATTTATTCTCTCAGCCAACAGGCAAGAGAATGTCTACACTTTGAACCTAGAAGATCTAAGAAGCCAAGATTTACCTTGCCTAAGTGCAATGGAAGATCATTCTTGGTTATGGCATAGAAGACTAGGACACTATAATCTTAGGATGTAGTGTCTTACAGATTCTCAAAGTCCATCATGTGTGCTCGGTTTGATGGATATCCATTCTTTGAATCTAGAAAATAAATCTTTGGTGTATCCAAGTTCACTGCAATTAGCATCCAATGTTTCCTAAAAACACAAAAAGGAATAAGTAATATATGAAGTGAAAATATAATTTATATGATTTAATAATTGAGTTTTACCCCTGCATGGTTTGTATTAAGAAGATTCTGTCATCTATAATCTTTCTTTCAAATTCTTTCTGCAAGCCATTCACAACTTCATTCTTTTTTGATGGATCTAATTTTGTTAGATGTAATGATGTGGTATGAGGACTAACGAGTCCAAATTTCGGCTCATGGGAAAATTCATTCAACATTTTTTCATATATACATCTATCAACAATATAAAATGAATTTAGTCTTAATTTGCACATTAGATCAACTTTTAGAAACTCAATTCACAAAAACATACCTCATATATATATATATTAAAAATGGTGACGCCTGGCCAACCTTTTTCAAGGATCTCACTTACATTTTTAGGCGCAACATAATCGTGACTTTCTTCTCCATATATATTCTTTTCGAGAACCACTATATGACTAATACACCTCTTAGCTTCGTATCCACATGAGTCATCAATGCTAGTAAATGTGGATAGAGAATATGTGGCATTATTGTGCTTTCTATAGCTCCTTGGAATCAGTTGTTCGATCCTTCAGATGGTTTTCAGCCGATGTTTTTCTCCCCCTTCCCTTTCTCCATCTACAATAACATTCATTGGTTCAGACCCTTTATTCAAAAATTATTAAAGGTTTAGCTGGAAAAAAATTTGAAATAAATTCCTCTTTTGCGACATGTACTCTTACAAGTTTTTACGACCATGCACTGAATGTACTAATATCCATTTAGACCGTATCAATATCATGGTCATCAAGTGGAATAGGTAGCTCTACATTTGGCTCATGAGCTACAGTAATCATCACATTCATATGATCTTTTGGAAGGAATTTATTATGCAGCGTGTCATTTGGGATGTTGAACACTATAGCCCTCTCTACAAGGTGATAGGTGGTTGTTGATAGATATAAATCACAATCATTATCACCCTATAGAATATTAGTACTCAGAAAGTATCAGTGATTGTCTGATTCACATTTCATGGGAATAATTATTAGAATCATGATTACCATGGTGAAGACAACTCTTTGAGGGGAATGGGTCACCTCAATACTGGTGGGTGGTGGGGCGGGATCTTTACACCCTTGTTGTTCCTGAGTTGTGTCTTCTCTTTACTTCTCACCCATAAAAGTTGCTAGAAACTCTCCCAGACATTGCAATCATTCTTCAAGGGATGCTAGTTTTTCACTCATTTGTTTCAATGTTTCATCTCTATCATCCGCTGTTTCCTTCTTCTCAAAATATACATGGGGTGTCACCCCAAACCCCGCACCTCTGGCACAACCGTATTTTTTTTGCTGCTTCAAAGAAGTTGATAATAGGTCTACATCCGCTACAGGGGTAGCTGATTCCTGTTACTGTCATATATAGAAGAATAATTAATTATTTTTATTTAATAGATTTTTGAAACTAAAATTTTTATCGCAGTTTCATACTTACACAAATTTCCTACACTTTTTGTGCGTCCTCATCTACTTTCTTCCCATCCTTATTCACATGTGCCTCCTTCCAAAGAACATGACGTGGGATGGAAGTGTCATTGGTTTTAGACTCATTAATCTATATATAAACATAGAAAGATAATTATGATGTTGTTTATTGGAACATAACAATATTACTGTAAATTTAAAATACTTACCATTTTCTTTTTTAGGGAAGCGTACCCCATAGTTTCTTTATGATAGGGGTATGTTTGTTTTGATGCACATCACTTATTTTCGTTATACAGTTTCTATTTCATAATTGAAATATTGACAATCAAAGGTATGAATACATGTATCCTCAAAAAACATATTATCACCCACATTGTACCTGAAACTTCTCATCCCCATGGCGGCCAATAAATGCGTCCCATGCTTCTTGGTATATCATGTGAGAGTAGAAAATGGGTTAGTGTGGGTTTATTTTACCTTTGTAATCATTCAAGTGACATCTTGTTAAAATAGTGTGAAAACCATGATGAATCCTTCCTGCAAGCCTTAGTACATAATCCTTTTGTGAATCCTCTTCTATAAATGTACTCTGCAAGAGATTGATAAGAGTAAGACAGTATTTCATTATTTTATTTTCTAGTAAATGTAAAAATAAATTCATAATGTTACTGTAATTTCTTTTCAGATCACAGCCTTCAGCACGGACACAACATGGTGCCATGAATCTATGTCAATCGGCACACATTGCTGATTGAAAACTCTAATGTAACTACAAAAAATAGCCTTGTTGGGTTTCATATTTTGGCCTCAGGCAATCCATCCTACATCAAATTTTATGCCTTTTAATTTCGCCTTAAAAAATTTGGCTAACACCATCAAACTATGACGCACCTGTGTTTTCTGCGACGACGATCCTTCATTCCTGACCATTTCATCGATATCAACAACATCTATATGTTCATCTGAAATGGTAGAAACAACATCTGTTGATGGTTGTTAGACCTCAACACTAGGAGCAGATAGAGCCACAGTAGCAGAATCGGCAGCAACCACAGCAAGAGTAGTAGGAGCAGCAGGAGCCGTAGTAGGAGCAACAGTAGGAGCACCAGAAGCTGCAGTAGGAGCATTAGTAGTAGCGGCAGGAGCAGTAGTAGCCGTAGCCGCATTAGCTTGAGGGACTTGTTCAGCCTCAAGGATAGGAGATCCAGAATGAGGAGAAGTCATTATCTACAAAATATGTTGAATAGTTAATTTATATTACACAAATTCTATAATGATAAGATAATAACATGAGATACTACGATCTATATTAAAAACAAAATATAACCTGTTTATTGAACACTATTTCTTTTTTTCAAAGGATGAATGGATAGGACACCTCTACCAATTATCTATATCCATTTATTGTGGTCTCCTTTAACATATAAAATATCATCTACATTGGTATCACATTGAAATGATTGTGACGTACCGCTTAAAGGATTATCCTCAACTAAATTTTCATCAGATCCTTCAATAGTTTTGCACGATAATAGAACAATCGACCACATTCGTTTTGCGGAATCTGGAACATAAAAAACACGTACTGCTTGAGATTCCATTATAAATTATTCGTATTTTTACCCTTCTTTACAAAAATCAACTTTCAAAAATCGCCATTTATCTATTTTAACACCACTGTTTTTATCAACCCAATTAATTTAAAAAATCGGATATTGGAATGTTGTATAATCCAACTCCCATATTAGTTTGATAATGCCAAAGAATGACATATTTTCATAAATTGGATTTCTGTCCTTACTAACAGAAATATGCATCACTTCAACAACTAGTGTAACTAAACTATTTTGCATGATACTATATTCATCATGTTCATCTGTTTAGAATGTATAACCATTAATTACATAACCACTATAAGATAATACATACACACATGGTCCAAAGGCTAGCCATCGAATTCGTTCTAAAATTGAATTCGGATTTTCATCCAACTGCATAAAAATATGGTCCTAAAACCATCCTATAAACCAGTGATTATGTGTATTTGATAACCATTTTCATCCCTTGATGGATTAAACTTCCTAATAATTTCATTGTGAGTTTCAATATATGGAACATCCTTCAAACTGTTATACAAGACATAAAGGTGGGTCTGCTCTTGATATGATACGTTGATTGTCACAACATCTCTTCCAGAAATTCCCTCACCCTCAATGCGTCCGAATTAACATGGGAACTAAGACCATGGGAACTACATATGAAGATAATAATGATGGGTAGGATATGGATCTGGCATTGGATCTAGAGATTGTAGCCATAATGAAGTGGGAGGATGATCTCTCATTTAGGTCCCTTGATTTTGAACATGTTCATAATCCCTTCTGGTTGGTAATATTTATTTGAGTGGGAGATGGGGATCTAAATCGGAAGGGGAAAGATGGGTATAGAAACATGGGGGATGGTGAAAATTTTCTCAAAAGATCCATAAGTATTTGGAGATCGATGATAGTCTCAGAGATAAGGGATACATAACAAACACTACAAGGAAGGGGCTTGGCCACATCAGAGAAACAGTCAGTAACCTCAGTGAGGGAGAAGGACTGAGATGGAGGTAGCGGTGACAATGTTTGAACGCTTTGTTGTCTGATCATCATGCTAAAAAAGTTCACTGCCAGCCAAAGTCACTTAAATATCATGATGAAATGAAGTGGGAACTCCTCGAAGAAAATAGGGTTCAAGCATTGGATGACCTAGAAATGCATCAGAACCGGGTGGTTTTTTCCTTAAAGGAAAAGGTTATCCTTCATTCCTTACATTACAGTGACATGGAGTTGTATCTAAGGGAATCGATGATACCTAAGAGGAATCTAGTGAAACTGGAATCTAAGTGGGAAGGAACTTAAATTTTTCATAATCTTCACTCTGATAGTGTAAACTCATTGATCTCCATAGATTATGAGCATATCAACCATTCCACCAATACTAGGCTTCTCAAGAGATATTTCACATGAATAAACCATCCCTTTAGTCTGAGATATATGTATTTAAACTAAAAATCCAACATCCTAATTATATGTTATTGAATTATATGGTAACATCAGTAGTGCATGATGTGAAACTATAGGCTTACCCTATGTGATAACATGAGATTCCTCATATGATAAATATATGATTATTTATCATAGAACTATGTGTGTGTTTACTTCAAACCATAATAGGATATTTAATTATGTGTTGACCCTTTGTATTTAGCCCGAGTAACAAATCCACCAACTATGTTACAAGCCTATGATTCCTCCTGTGAAAAATAATAAACACCCTATGCATTTATAATATTATTCATCATGAGAAAATTATGTGATGATTCCAAAAAAACCCTATTGGTCTCCTCATTTGGTGAAAGCCCAAATTTAATTATTCCCACTATTGGGTTAAAAATATAAAATATAAATCTACAAATTCCAATCAAACACATAGGGGGTGTAAATTCTAACAGAATTCCCATAGACTATTCATAGGTTTTGACTTCAACAGGTCCTGATACGAGGAAGATAGAATGGGATGATCAGTAGACTAGTTTCATTTTTTAAATCTTCAAAACATGATGTTAAAATGTTGCCTTATATAGTTTCATGTACATAATATGCCTCACATTATAAATATGATATTAAATTTAGTCCAAGCTATGTGTATTTTAACTATGAACCTTGAAATCCTGTTTTATTGATGTGAAATTGTGTGAAATCATTGTTGATTCTATTTAACCTTAGACTACAAAAACAACATCATAATCATAAGACATTCAAATTCATGTCCAAGTTCCTTTACCCATGATGTTAACATACATGGTTCATCCCATTGAATGATGAAAAACTATGTAATTCCTTTATCCCCCTCTCAAGAGAGAACCCCCACTTGGTGTTGGTCTCCAAGTAGACTTATTTTTATAACTACATATGAATTTATTCTCAATAATAGGAGATATTCATGGATTATTTAAAGTAATATCTCAATCCCAACTAGTCTATTGACCATTTTTAGTGTTTTTCCACTTTGAGATCATGTCCAAGACCTTCTAAATGGTTCCCCTAATCAGTGAATTCAAACACATGATAGTATAAATAAATATTGTTCAAATCAACCATGAATATATACTCATCACCTCCTTAAATATCCGATTTTTCCTAAATTTGGATCCTCATCATCCTATTGAATCTGAATGGGATCCCTATGGTAATGGTGTACAGCCTAAATAGGCTCACATTCCATATGAGTGAAATCCCTGATGGACCCCTCACAATAGATAGTGGTTCCCCAATTTCAAACATAGTGATGAAATATGGAAAAAATAGGATCTCCTACTACCTTGGCACACATATTGGAAGGGACGTATTTAGGAGAATGGTTTTGTAACTAGTATTTCAAACATATTCAATTGTCATCCTCAATCCATCTACCTCTACTCTTCAATCCAGACCATCACGGACTTGATTTACTTCTCTACGTTTATTACCCACACAAGTGTAACTATAACACCATTGGTATTACACATTCATGACCCATACACATAAATGATATATATGAAATACTTGGGATTAAATTAATGTAGTTTCTAGTAGAGTATGTGTAATAGGGGACCAAACAAAACATTGCACACCTGGTCCGGCAACGTGATGATCGAGGGCACTGGAGGTCCGGCAACGCGATGATCGAGGGTGGAAGAGGACCGGCAATGTGAAGATCGAGGGCGGAAGAGGTCTGGCAATGTTAAGATCGAGGGCAACAGAGGTCCGTCAAAACGAATCTTGGGGGGCAGCGGAGGGGAGTCGTAGGGTTTTAGTACCATGAGAGATTTTGGTTGCAATAAAACGAGGACATTGTGCGACTGATTTTCAAGAATATGGGACTAAGGTTTTATGAGTTTTAAAAAGCATTTATAATGGTAGAATTTATCAACACTAAAAAAGAAATGATAAATCCTTCATGCTTGAGTGCTAACATTTTAGCGCTGATAAATGCCGTCTTTATCAGCACAAAAATTTTAGCACTAATACATAAAATCTTTATCAGCGCTTTTCTATCACTGATAAAGAATCCCTTTATCAGCGCTAGAAAATCCCTGATAAAGAATCCATGTATCAGCACTAAAATTATAGCACAAATAAAGGGTTTCTTTATCAGCGGTTTTTTCATAGCGATGATATAAGGTGGTGCTTTCCTTGCTCATTTTTGTAGTAGTGAAACCAAGAACATTGAGATAAATTTTTCCCTACACCAATCATTGAACCAATCAATGATTTCCTCAAACTTCATTAACCAATTCTAGAGGAAAAATCACCTTAATCATTGAAATCATAGAGGATCTATGAACTCCACATGAATATTGTTACACCTTCACAGTTCTAAAGTCGTGTTCACCTCAACCTCCAATGCTACCCATCGATAACATTGTCTCATATAAGCCAAAAAATCAAGAGATTTTCACATTCAAATTTCCAAATCCATGATCATCATGTTTATTGGATCTCCAATAACCTATGAAATATTGATAATCTTGATTGGAGAGATATTGTTGTCCCACCTTCCACAAACACTATAATACTTATGTGTCAAGATCTTCAATCCTTCACCTCGACCATTTAATAACCTCTATCAGCATCTAAACATTCATCCAGAAGGAAATGTCAACGAAATGAGGCATCAACATATTTGAGTGATGTTACCAATCGAAAACACCAGAATCACTATGGAACAAGAGCTTCTAAACCCTCTCCATCATCAATCATATTTAAATCATTATATATATATATATAATATAAACATAAATTTAAATTTAAATTTAAATTCAATTATTTTAAATATATTACATATTTTTAAAAATTGATTATAAATTTATAATTATTTATTATATATAGTTATTTGAATCGAATTATATTAATTCTTTTTAAAAATGAATTTTATTTTTTTTATAATTATAGTCATATTAATTTATTAATAGATAAAAATATAGTTTTAAATATATTTATTTAATTATATATTTTTAACACTATTAATGAAGATATAATTTCAAATTTAGAAATTATAAAAATGAGTGAAATTTAATAATTAAAAATTAGCACACTTTAAAAATATTGAAATAATGAATTTGTTTTATTAATTAAATATAAATTATTATAAATATATAGATATTTATTTAAATAAATATTGGTACATATTGAAAATATTAAGATATTGTATATAAATTTATATTAGTAAATAAAAGAAAATTATTAAATTCAAAAAAAGTAAATATTTAAAATATTTAAAATCAATAAATAATACCCTAAATTAATAATATTAAAAAAAATTCTGTTTGAAATTATTTAAAATCAATATATAAAAGAAGTGACGTCTTCTCTCAAGTTCTTTCTTTTGTATTCATTCTTTAACCGAATAACATCTATTTATTCAATAATATTATAAAAAACTAGTATTAAATATATAATAGGTTTTTATATGTTATTATTTAGAAGTAATCAAACACACACATCAAACTATTTGATATAGAACAAACTGTTTCGGTGTACGGTGAATTACTGCATCACGAAAATGAAGATTGTTCAATTTTCTTCTGCCACCTCTCATGGTGGCCATTATGATAGAATGTAATTTTTAAATAATATATATTATTTATATATATATTGTATCAATTATACATTAATTTTTATTTACAATATAACTTTATGATTTTCCATAATATGTAAATATGATAATTTCATTTGAGGAAGTGTGGACTAACGCCCCCTAAACGTGATGTTACTCATTCATTCCATACATAGAACATATAAAGGATATATATAATTAATTTATTTAACATATATAACTTATATATTATAGTGTAATTATTATATACATTTTTATCTTTCATTTTAATTCCTTTAATATTATAAATAATTGAACGTAGCCTTCATGCGTACATACAACCAACTGTCTCCATAAACAAGGAATTTAATTTTCTAAATCCAATTGTTATGGAATATTTTAATACATATATATTAATGATATTTTATATTTAAATCATTAATATCATTAAAGAGATAATACACTCATAAACACATGGATAGTTTTATTCAGAACAATTTGATTTTTGACAAAAGTACCGAATGTCGACATAACATCCAATATGAACCCAAGTATTTAAAAAAATTGCTATAAAGTAATAGTTAATATTAAATGAATAAAAAAATTAAAATGGTTAGGAAGAAATTAATAATTAAACATATTTTAATATTCCATAATATAAATATTGATCAAGACATATCGGATTCGAGGTATGGTGCGTCGTCTCAATCTCCTTTCATTAAGGAATATTGTGATTTATACATCAAGTTATTTTATATGGTGTATATTCTACATCATTGACATTTAATAATATTAAATGGGTTTTAAAAATGAATCATAGTATATGAATTGATATAATAAATTAAAATAAGAATGCTTTTTAACGTACCCAGTGACAATGAACTTTTTTATTCCATAAACATTATTTGGTTTTTAGAATCATAAACAATCCATAATGTTTTTAAAAAATAAATTTAAATAAAATATTCTATTTTATGTATTTTCATGATCAAAATCGTTATAATAATGTATTGATTGTATTAGTATCATGAAATAATGTCTTCTAATTGCAATTTGGAAATTTTATTTTTCCATTCTGATTATTCATGTGTTCTGATTTTGTTATGGTTCTAAAACGTTTGTTATGTATATGAGTGGTTCAGTGATAAATCGATGGTGGGTGATCCCGTGATAGCTATCAAAAGTATTGGGTGACATGATAGAGGTAAACATTATGGTTTCTCTTGTGATATTTAGGGAAAATATTCTTATGGGTATTCCAAATGTAACCGTAAAGGTTATTCCCCATGTAGGGGTGAAATATACAATGTCTGTATGACATAAATGACAAATGTTACCTTTTATGATTTATGAATGCTATGATGTTTTCTTGATTCATATAAATTTATGGGTTTCAAAATATTCATGTAATAAAGTTTTATTTCCTTATATAATTATATTCTAAGTTTATTTTGACATCTAATTTTTTTTTAAAATGATTAAATAGGATATTAGGATGAGTAAGATTAGAGAAATTTATATTCCAAAATGTTTTTCAATAGGAAAAAAATCATGTTTTATTTTTAAAATGGTTTCCTTCAGTGGAAAAAGTGGATACAATATTGATAGTATCCTGTTGTATTATAATGGGATGATATGTATTTATAATAGGCTAATTATTAGAAACTCTAAACCTGAAAATATCATTAATGTGAATTCATTATTCTACTCCATATTATGTAACAGTTGTTCCTGGGGACATATACTTAGTATTATAGGTTAGTTTAGATAACATTTAGGGTTAAGATATTGTAAATTTAATATCCATAAATTATTTTTACTTAATGTCAAAACTAAAATAGTATTTTAGGATTACGATGTTGCTCCGTCTATGATATGTCTGTTCAGAATGGTTTCCTAGAGAGGAAATAGTGCAGTTGTGTTGTAATGACATATAAAGGAAACAAACCTTCCAAATCATCACCCTAAGATGGTTGGAATAAATTCTGAACAATTTTTTTATTGATCGTAATGATTACATAGGCAATAAAGGGTGATGGAATCTATGAGCGAGGTCAACCATATCACCCATAGAAGAACATGTCATTTTTAGATAATTTTAAGAGGAAATGACCTCCATAATTATGAGGATCATCTGACACAGTGTTTGCTGAAGAGTGGATTGAATACCTAGAAAATACTTACGATGCCATGGGGTTGTTCAATAAATAAAAAGGTTAGTCTTACTATTTACCATTTTAATGGTGGGGTCAATCAGTTTTGGTCGATGTTAGAAATATGAGGGATAGTGAGGATATTTATGCACTTAATTAGGAATAATTCTAATGTACATTTCTTGAATAATATCTTCCAATAGCGGATAATATTAGGGTAGGAAAATAATTCTCAGAATTGAGGCTGGAGGATGAATGATTGGATACTTATGAAGAACAATTCACTCGACTAATAACATATGCTTAAATTTTCATATGAGATCTTGATAGAAATATCTATCATTTTTATAGGATTAAATTAAATTTATTGACGGTCATTTTCCCCTCATGATTTAAAATATAACGAAATCTTTTTCAATGTGTGGAGAAGGTGTAAATGTAGTTTTCTGAAGATCATGTCTCCTTTGAAAACAATCATAGTAAGAGGTCAAGATGGCAGATTATAGGAATAAATTATTCAAAAAACTATGATTATATGAACATTAAATTTACAATTTTTAATTTTTTTGTATAAATAATAAAGGGGAGTGCCTTTTGAATTCAGGTATGTGCTCTTGGTGTGTTAAATAGGGCTTGAGGATCATAAATACACTACAAAAGTTAACAGTAAGACAAAATATGATATGTAATTAGTGAAATTGTTAATATTTATTGAGATGGGTCATTATAAAAACGAGTGTCCAATGAAGAATTTGAATGTTTAGAAGCATCGTGAATATAAGAATAATGGTGTGGTGAGTTCATTTAAAACTATTTCAGTAGATGTTGGGCCATCAATTGATATTGTATTAGGTACATAGTTTATTTATTCAGGCATTTTCATTGTATTGTTTTATTCTTGTTATATTCATTCCTTCATTTCGGATTAATTTTATACTAAATTAGGAATCCCATATTAATATAAGAATCTAGAACTTATTGTAAAAAAACCTGGAGAAATGTCAACACAAAAATAAATTATAAGAATATTCCTATCCATGAGTGTGGAATGAATCTACCTATAAATAATTTTTTCCTCTAGTAGAGTTTGATGTTATTTTGGGCGTAGATTATATTTTTTTACTATTCTCAGAATAAATATAGAGATAATGAACTTTTTTGAAGAAATATGTTTTATGTTTATATGAATGAACTCGTACCATTGATAACATATTAGGAAGCTGAGAAACTAATATATTATTGAAATGAATCTTACCTTGCACATATTTTTGAGTATAAAAGAACTATTTAGAATAATTATATGAAAGTTGTAGATGAGTATCCTGATGTTTTATTGATTATTTTTCATAGTATTATACCTGATATAGATGATGAAATTAATGTTGAATTGGTTTAGGATGATAAGACAATTTCAAAACCCCCTTATCGAATAAATCAAATTGAAATTTTAGTGGTAAAGAATCGATTGATGGAGTTTTTAAATAAAGGTTTCATTCGATAAACAACATCACCATGGGGTTATACTATCTGGTTTTTTAAATATGATTCAATGATACATTTAATTGATTATAGATCCTTGAATAACATCACTATTGAAAACAAGAATCATTTTCCCCATATCAATTATTTTTTAGATCAGCTCTTAGGAACTCAGTATTTTTCAATGGCTGACTTAAGGTATGGGTACCATCAGTTGAACCTAAAGGAAGTATAAATTCGGAATACAGTGTTTTGTATTAGATAGGGCCCTTATAAATATGTTTTTATTCCCTTTGGGTTAACTAATTCACTTGTTATATTATTGGAACTTATGAATAAAATATTCCATGAGTTCTTGTATAATATTTGGGTTGTTTTTATTGATGTTATTTTTGTATATTCCAAAAGAGGAACACAAAATAAATTTATGGGATTCCATTCCTGCCATAAAAAATAAACTATAAGAAAAATTCAGTATGTTGGAGTTTCTGATATAATAAATTACAATCCTTGGTAAAATAATTTCTATATATGGCATAACTATTGATCCTACTAAAATAATATTTGTTGAAAATAAAAAAGATCCACAAATATAAAATCTATTATTAGATTTCATGGGTTATAAGATTATAATTAGAGGTTCATTTAAAAAAATGGGTATCTTTCCCATTGAATATGTTAACTCCAAAAGGTATAAAATTCATTTGGTCAAAATAATGTGATGAATGTTTTCATGAAATGAAAAGAAGATCGTTGAATGCTCTAGTTTTGGCGCTACCTTCTAGAAATGGTTTTTTAAATCTATAGTGATGATTTATTGAAATGTATTGTATGAGTCCAAATGATTAATAATTAGGTATTTCATTATGTTTCAAGTTAGTTTAAAACACAAGAGTTAAATTAACCCACACATGATTTGGTATTTCCTAATGTTGTTTTTGCATTAAATATTTAAGTGCTTCATATTTATGGATTAAAATGTGAAATATATACAAGACCTAAAAAATGAAGAAAATATTTCAGTATAAATAATTGAAAATGATAGATATAAAAATTATGTAATTAATCAGGAATTATGTTTGCGCAATTCCTTACCATACCTGAAAAGACAACAATATGACTGCTATTTTGAGTAGAAAAAGTAATGCTAAATTAACCATGTTAACTTTGGAATGTGACCCTTTGATTAAGGACATGATAAACATTGTCATGTAAGTTTTTGGTGCTATAAATTCATCTATTTTTATTCATGTTTTATCCTAATCAACTATTTAAGATATAATTAAGAATGCACAAAATTATGATAATGAGTGGAAGAAAAAGGTAGAGTTGGTTTAGAGGGGTAAGTTATCATAATTAAACATTGATAACGATTGTGTTTGTGAGGTTTGGAAATAGATAATGTGTGCCTTTTGATTCATATTTCATGAAATATTTTTTCTCATGATGCTCAAAGTTCTTTGTAATCAGTTCATCATGTAAGTAGTAGAATGTACAGTTCTCTTTAAGAGAATTTTTGGTGGGATGGAATGAAAAGATATATTTCTAACTTTTTGGGGATTTTTTTGGAATATTAAAAAGGTTAAAGGAGATATAAAGTTACACAAATGGATTTTTCAGTCATTTATAGTACCAGAGTTGAAATAAGAATATATATCCATTTATATCCTAGTGGGATTACCAATGAATTGTTGAGGTATCAATGTCAATTTTTTTATTATTAACCGATTAACTAAATCATCTCATTTTCTTCAAATTAAATTTCATTACATCTTTTCATCGTCTACCTAATGGGTAGTCAGAACAAAAAATTCAAACCATAAAAGAAATTCTATATGTTGGTTCAATGGATTACCAAGGATCTTGGGATCAACATAATTCTTTGGATGAGTTTCTTATAATAATAGTTTTCATTCCCGATTAAAATTTCAACATTTTTGGAATTATTTGTAAAGTAGTGTTAAACTCTAGCTATTTAGGATGCTGAAGTTGAAAGGAAGTCGATGTTACCAGAATTGGTACATGTGATGGATGAAAAAGTTCGTATGATTTAGAAGAACAAAAGGATAGCTTGTAGAAGAATGAAAAGATATCATGATAACTAGAGGAAGGATCTTTCTTTTGAGGTAGTGGATTAGGTCTTTATCATAGTTCCTCCATGTTAATGTTTGGTGAATTTTGGTAAGAAAGGAAAGTTGTGTCTATATATCGTTAGACCCAATTAAATCTTAGAGAAAGTTGGATCTGTTTCCAACAGATTGGAATCATCACCATGTTTATCCCAGGTATACAATTTTTTCCAAGCATGAATGTTTAGAAAGTATTTTTCAGATCCATCTCATGCTTTTCGTTCAAAGGTAGTTAATTTGGATGATTATATTTCTTATGACGAGTAGCCGGTACAGATTCATGACCATAGAGAGAAAGTGTTTCAGAATAAGGTGACTCATTAGGTAATAGTTTTTTTAAAAAACCATATGTCTGACTAAGAAACATGTAAATTTAAAAATTATATGAGGGGGACATACTGCAAATTATTTGATAAGTAAAAAAATTGTAGTGACAAAATTTTCATAAGGAATAATGGATGTAAGACCCCATGTATTTTAAAATAATTTTTTTCAATTAATATTTTTGAATTAGATATTATTTTTATTATAATAGGATGATTTGTATGATAGCATACTCAATACAATATATGGGGTTTCTCTAATATCATACGGAGCACTAAACATTTAAATATACCAAAAAATGTTACAATTCTAAAATTATTATTTTAAATGGTAGTTAAGGTCGAAACATTGTACAAGATAGAGTGAACCAAAGTAAGTATAATATAATTTACATAATATTGTTAATTTTTTTTACATTTATCCAATAAATTTTATATTCTTCAAATGAGAATGAATCTAATTTTAAGCATAAAATACTCTTATATTTTTAAATAATTATTTTTCTGATTGGTAATGACTTTTATAAATATTTTGATTTCTTTTATATGTTATATTTTAAAAATTAAAAAACTCATTTGGAAGATGTACATCACAATTTACAATGGTTGAAATTTTGGTATTTTTCCAATGAATTTCATATTATAATTAAATGTGAAAATTTCTGCATCTTAATTCAAAACTTCTTTTTCATATAATTTATTTATATAAATAAATATTATTTTTAATTGGTTTTAATGTTTAATAGGATATTTTTTTATCATTTCATTCAATTTTGGTCAATGGATGTAATTTCAAATTTAAATTGTATAGAAACACATGTCAATCTTTTGCTTTTTTTCCTTCTTCAAATATAACATCTAGTATTAACAACTGGAATTAATTTTAAATTATTTAATGAAAAATATGTCTTTTGAATTATTAAAAATTGATTCCTTATTTATATTGGTAAGATCCAAATTAAGTAAATCGGTAAATTTTATTTATGGAAATTTTGAATAGTAACATCAGTAATTATTTTTATTTACCATAGTTAATGTGTATATTTGGTAAATTCATGTATAAATAATATTATAATAATTGAAACACCCCTAACATGTGTTATAATAAAATTTTATGAGTCATGGTAAATAGAAAAATCATTTGGTTAATCTTTTTGAATTTAAGATCCAATTGGGTGTGATAGTGACATGTTATAATAATGAATTTAAAGTAAAAATATATATAAAATAAACATGAATATTTTTACTAAACAGTTTTAATATATGGTTATATAGCAGATATCTTGGAATATAAATAGTCATCAGATATCTAATAATATTTTCCACATCATGGTATTTTATTTATGAATTTCTTTAAGTAAAATTAATAAATTTATTTGCGACACAATAATGATGTTGGGATTACCTTATTTATGAAAGACTCAAATTAATGATATTTAAATATTAAAATAAATGTACATTGAAATTTTTGATTCCATCCATGAATTTTAAGGATCATAATTACATGTTATCTTTGAGTTAGTTTAGTTTTTTTATAAATAAAGTTGTTATGGCTTTAACAAAAATGAATTACTAAATAATGAGAAAAATGACAAAAATGAGTTTTAAAAAAATTAATTTTTTATTAAATGATACTACTGTATTAAAAATATGATATTCAAGAAACTAAATTATATAGTTCTAAAAATTTCATCAATGAAACACATTGGGTTCTATTGTTATTTTTTAGTAACTATATTATGCATATAGTGTAAAAAGAGAAGACAACTTGGTAAGAGTTAATTTATTTAACTAAGGGTTAAAGTCCAAAGATAAATTTTAATTTGTGACATAAATTGTCTAAAAACTATATTTTGATATGACTTCTCCCAATCCTCAACTTATCCTTTAAATATATAACTTTTGAGATATTGTTATTCTAATATCAATTTATATCAAAATAATATTTCCAGACTTTCCTAAGGTGACCCTCCCCACTTTTATAAAAGAACATCATATCTACCCATTTACTACCACCACTCAAGAATCTTGGCTCACAAAAAATCGGAAAAACAAATCTACCATCATCCCTAAATACATTTTATAATCCTTACATTTTGAGGAATACAATTCCAAAAATCTTTTTGGCTCAAATACAAAAGAGTTACCCGATTTAGAGGCAACATCTTCTCCCAAACACCTTTCATTTTTTCCATCTCTAACCACTTAACCTATCTTTTTTCAATTATGTGATAAAAAAAATAGTATCCAAAATATAATGGTATTTTTATGTTCTATGTATTTGACCTAAAATTACATAAACCTAAATCTAATAGATATATAACATACTTTTTATGTGTACGGTAAACTACTTCTTCACGAAATGATGATTGCTTAATTTTTTCCAAACACCTCTATTACTGGCCATTATGATTGAAATATATTTATTTATTATATATAATATATAAATATATTCTCTATTTTTATATAACTTTTATTTATTAAATACTTTTATACATTCCATATTGTGTAAATATGATAATTTCATTTGAAAAAGTGTTGACTACCGCCCCCGGAAAGTCATACGACTCATTCATTCCGTACGTGGAACACATTAGAGAAGTTATTTAATGAAATTATATAACATATCTTACAAATATATTATAATATAACTATAATATACCAATGTATAATTTATTTTTCATTCTATTTATATGAAAAAGAAATTAATGTAGCGTTCTTGTTTACGTGCGACCTACCATCTTTTTGAAAGGTGATTTTAATTTCTTTTTTAAAAATGATAAAAACTCTTATAAATAAATATAAATTTTATATACAAGTTATTTTAATCACTAATATCAATTATAATATAATTTAATTTTCATCACATGGACCAAATTCATCAAAATAATTTGATTATTGACTATGTACCAAAGATCGACATAACGTCGCAGATGAACTCAAATAATTATGTAATTGCTATAACATGGTAATAAGTAATATAAAATGAACAATAATAATGAAAAAGTTTACGATGAAAGTATAAATTAACCAATTTTTAATATTCAGGAATATAAATAATTAATGAGACATGTCATATTTGCGGTAATGGACTTCAACTCAATCTCCTTTCCTTGAGGCATATTTTCATATACACACAACCATATTTTATATGATGTATAATGAACCCCTTTGAATTTAAAAAATAATAAATGGTGTTCAATGGTTATATTTTTTTATGAAGTGTTTACTAAATGAAAAAAATGTATTTTTTAAATGTATGCCGCAATAACGAAATTTTTATTTCCACAACCATTATTTGGATTTTGGATTCCTATGAAGTCGTAATGTTTTTAAAACTAAAAGTATATACCAAATTATTTTTATGTATTTTGGTAGTGAAATTGGTTTTGATAACGGATTGATTATATTAGTATCTTGAAATTATTTCTTATGATTGTAATATAGGAATGTTGTGTTTTCTTTTATTCTTATACATGTTTTATGATTATGTTATGGTTTATGGGAATTGCTTGTGTATATAAATGGTTCCATGACACACCAAGGGAAGGTGAACCTTTGTTATCTATCCAATGCATTGGGTAATATAATTTAATTAAAAGATAAGGTTTCTCTAAAGATATTTAAATAATATACTGTGATGGTTATTCCAAACATATCCATTAAGGTTACACCTTATGTAATTGTGAATTCTACAATGTTAGTATGATATAAATGCCACAAGTTACCTTTGTTATTTATGATTTATAGGAAGTTATCATGGTTCATATTAATTCATGGTTTTATATATAATCATGGTCTAGAATTTTCATTCCTTATTTTATCCCATACAATGTTTTATGCTCATCCAATGATTTTTAAATATTTTCATAGGGTATAAGGATGAGTAAGAAATATGAAGAAGTCAAGATGAATTTTATCAGGAAATAAATTCCTATTTTATTTTTAAAATGGTTTAGTTTTGTGTAAAAAAGGGATATTATTTTAATAGTACCGTTTTGATTGATTATGGGATGATATGTATTAATAATGTCTAAATTCTCAAAAACATTATACATGGAATGATCCTCAATGTGAATTATTGATATAGCTCAACATTATGTGTCATTTAAAGTTGTGGAATTATATTTTATATCCATAATAAAAATATGGTGTACCTGAATCAACTATTTATGTTTCATTAGCCTACATAGGCTTAGATAGAGGTTTATTATTTATAATGGGAACAATATATAAACCCTCTTCATTCATATAGACCTTGGATAAAGTCATTATTTTATTTCAAATAACATGATCAATGATATTTTAGGCGACTAATGTGAGTGGGAGATAATTCAATGTATTTATATTTAAAGGATAGAGAATCTGGGCTCTTTTCATCAATAGAATCGTGGATGTTAAATGATAAGTCATCCTACCAAGTGAGGGTTATCTCCCAACACCACCACCGTCTATATGTTAAACTCAAATACACTATGATGTCTATTTATAATATTGATGTACCATTATATCCTTATTATTTTTAAATTTCATAGGTTAGTTAATATTAAATATTTTATTACCTTTTCGATCTCTGGATTAAATAATTTTTACATGCCTATAATGTTTGTCAATCACACAATCATGTTCCAACTATTCCCACACTTGAGGATCCTTTTCCTCTCATGGATTTTTCATCTCCTACTACATAATTATCTATATAAATGTAATCCAAAAATTTTTCTTTGAGTTTCAATACTTCACATCATCTAGAAAATCCATCTTATGTTTCGTAACATTTTAATCCCATAAATACACCACATTATGATGGGCAGAGACTTCTTCCACCACAACATCATAATGTATAAGAGAGAAAGTCTCCTTCAGTGATGATATTCTTTTAACATAAAAATATGCATAAATATAATTCTTATGGGTATCCCATATATTGGGATATAAGATATTCATAAATTGAATCAGTAAAATCATGTTTTATACTCTTGAATATTTTAAAACACCGACTGACATCAAGCCCATTAGTAGAGAAAATGGAAAAAATTACCAGCCTTTTGCAGTTTTAATTACATAATTGATTGTGAAATCAATTCAATAAATGTGTTATTAACATTTAGATGAACAATAAAACTACATTAAATTATTTCCATTATGTGATGCACATAATCAGTATTTTAAATTTTAATTTTGTTTTAACTATAAAATATTATTCACTAAATATATAACTTATTTATTGTAAGATAAAACCTTTCTTATTATATAAATCATACATTTGATAATATTATTTTCATTAATATATATATATAGTAGTATCGATAATTATATTTCGATATTAAATGTATTAATGAATAATTATGTATAAAAACCATTTAAAATGAATGATATTAAAATGTTTTTAATTATTACTTCTTATTCAATTTTTTTATTTCAATTTGATATATACTATTTAATAACATATATAATTACTATATATATATATATTTTTTAAACCTATTCAATTTAGTAAATAAGTGTATCACTAATTATTTATTTATCAATATTGAAATTTAATAGATTTTTATTTTTTTCTTAATTAAAACAATTAATTCATTTTTATTTTTATTTTAATAATATATATTCATTTTTTCATTATTTAATATATACTATATATTAAAATTTATAATTTATATATATATATTAAATTTATTTATTATTTTCCTTAAATATTAAATTTATGAAATATTAAATATATTTCTAAATTCACAAATTAAAAAAATATATATTTTTTTCATTAATTAATTTTATTCTTTTTATATATCTCTATATTTGTCATATTCTTCATATTAATATTTATAACATATATATATATAATAAATTAATTCATTGTTATCAATTAGTATTTAATTAGTAAATTATTTAATATTCTCTAAAAGATGCTTATTTTTATTTTTTTTTGTTTAATTCTTTAATTTTATTCTATGTCATTATTAGTGATAAAAATAACATGTTGATAAAGGGATCCATTTATCTATACAAGAAATATAAATATGATAATGTTTGCCTTGTATTTTCACTAAAGGAAAGTGTTGGCAATGGATATCCTTTATCAAGTGCTAGAAACACTCATAATGGTAAACTTTTATCCGAAGGTTTTTAAGCTAATTAATGGTACCCCTTACCAATAATTTTTTTGACCTGATGAAGCTTCCCATTATCATTGTTATATTTGTTTATAATTTTTCACTACTACCAATAATGTCCAAATTCCACGTATCCAAAACAAAAAATAGATTTTTCTCTAGATTAGTTTGTAGATTACATGGTATTAAATTGAATACCTAGATCACAAAGGGGTGATTTCTCAGTTCTTGCTGATTTATTTTTTAATTATTATACCTACTTCATATTTAGTTTGTTATATTATCATTCTTTTCTAATACTTATTTAAATAATTTTCATAAAGATCCTGAAGAGGTGACACTGACGAGAATTGATTCTTCTCCAATTTGTTTTTCTTTATGAAGAGAAAAAAATAGTATAGATTAATCATTTAATGAAGAATTTTTTAATATGGAAGATGAAATAATTTTATCTTTTAAAATTTTAAAATCTAATGTTTTATTTATTTCATAAATTATTGTTTATTACTTTGTGTTTTCAATTTACAAATGACTCAAAATTAGTGTTTCCTATTTAAAAATTTTAATTTGTGTTAAAAACGATTTAATAACTATAAACTTATAAAACATGATTGGATTAACTTTATACTATATGAAAATTACCCATATGTCATTATTGGTGTGTATGAATTATTAAAACATCAATATGGAATATAGTGTACCCCTCTAATCTCATTTTACATTATTTAAGATTAAAATTAAAATTTTTAGTCAAAAAAGATGTCACTCAGTAACAATAGTGAAAACATGCTCATTATATATTTAAACATTATTGAAATGATCAATAATTCATTTATGACATGTATGGATCAGTCTAATATTTATCAAACACATGGTTTGGCTGTTATGATTTCTAGTGTATGTTTTTATTTACATTTAATATTTTAGTTCAAAACCTAATTCACACATTAATAACAGGAAATTCACACAAATATTAACATGAATCTTTAGGAAATGATCCATATTTAATATTTAATATTTAATAATCAACTTTCATGTTAATATGAAACACACTATGGCTGGTATTTGTGATAATGTGGATATTTAGTTTAAATTGACAAATTAAGTTCAGAACCTGCATCACTCACAAAAAACTGAGAACACACGCTCAAAATAGATTACTTATTTATAAAAAGTATCTATATTTTATTTTTGACATGTAAGAAACTATTGTGTTATAATATGGACCATGGTTTTCTCGGTTAGACTCAAAGTGTGATTTTTTTAATTTAAAAGTGATGTTTTTGTTCAAAACATGTTTCACTATGTGTAAACATATAAAAAATCACTCTTTCAGTCATTATAATATATGAGAATAATATTTACACAATTTTTTGACATGTAGGAATAAAATTACCATTAATATAACTCACGGTGTGTCTGGTATGACTCAAATTGTTTTTTCATTTAAAAAGACATTATAGTTAAAAGATGTTGAACTCACTAATAAACAGAGAAAACACCCATATTTCCCTAATATATTAATTAAATTATCTATAAGTCATTTATTACATATACTAATTTACCACACATTAATTTGACACATGATATGCCCATATTACTCATAGTGTCTATTTTTATTTTAAAATTTACCATTTAGAGTAAAACATTTATATTAGACTAAAAATTGAGAAAAAATTCGTAGATTTTCATGATAATTTATGATAATGATATCCATGTCATTTGCACATCAAACAATCTATCACCCATTAATATGATAAATTGATTACCTAGTACTATTTAAAGTGTGTGTTTAGATTTAAATTTGACATTTTACATTGAAACATAGATCATATAATCAAAATTGATAAAATGTTCTCAGAATGACTTGATACATTATGAAAAAAAAACCATTAAACATATTTATTGTGTACATATCAACCACACATCAATCCCACCCATGGTGTGTCCAATATGAAACAATGTACATGTTTTTTGTTGAATATTTACATTTCTATTCAAAATAGGAATTACTTATTGAAATCAAAGGAAATAGACTCATATTTTAATAAAAAAATATTCAAAAAATCCAGAACAAAATTTAAATGAATATTATTTATCCATAGAATAAAAATTATTTAAAATGGAAATTTTAGTTCAAAACATGTCTGACTAACTAAAAACAATAAAAGCACACTCATATTGTTATGATACTCATGGGAGTGGCCCCTATATCATTTGTTACATGTAGGAACCAACTGTATTCCATTCTGGCCAACGATGTGAGAATATGATTTCATGTGCCTGATATCAGTTCAAAAATTACATTTTGGTTCAAAATATGCATCACTCAATGAAAAATAAAAAACACATGAACTGTATAAATACCTTATGAAAAGAATCCATAAATAATTTATTACTTTTAAGAATAAACTACATGTTAATTTGACACAGAGTGTTCCCAGTATGACTCCATGTGTGTGTTTTCAGTTTAAAAGTTACACATTACTTTTAAACATGTGTCACACAAGGTAAACAAGGAAAATACAATCGAACTATCTTTGTGTTTTATGAAATTGATCTTTACACAATTTTTTAAATCTTAGAGTCAACAACATTCCAATATGATAAATAATGTGTTCGGTATGACATGAATTATAAGTTTTTTGATTAAAAATAAATTATAGATAAAAATTCATGTCGCTCACTAAAAACAGATCAAATAAATTCAAACTTTCATTATATTTTAGGAAAAATATCAATAAGTCACTTTTGGGATATTGAAATTGAGGAAACATGAATTTGACTCATGATATTCCTATATAATTTTTTGTGTCTGTTTTTAATTTAAAATTGACCATCTAGTGTAACACACGTGTCACATAGTCAATATTGGGACAACATGGTTGAATTTTTATTTATATAATAGGATAATGATCCATATTTGATTTGTAACTTGTACGAATAAATGTCACATCAATTTGATACATTGTGTTATAGATATGTTCAAAATGATATATTTTAATTTAAAATCAATATATCAATTCAAAATATGTGTCACATAATCACAAATGGGAAACAATTCCCAAATTGGCCAGAGACATTAAGAAGAAAAAAATCCTTTATCATTTTTTATGTGTAGGAACCAACCACACATCAATCTAACAAACGGTGTGTCGTATATGAATCAAATTGAATCTTTTTAGTTTAAAAGAAACATTTTTGTTCAAAGCATATGCCACATATTGATAACCAAAAAAAACATTCTGCGAATAGTTTTTAATTTTGAAAAAGATTCCATTAGAAATTTTTTACATCTAAGAATTATCCCCAAAATAATTTTTTTTAAAGTGTCTTTTTAGTAAAAAAATATTCATTACCCTCTAAAACTATTAGAAAGTAATATGGTTGTGTTTGTACTCTATAAAATTATCCATAAGTCATTTTGACCATGTAATCATCAACCACACATCAACCTGACACAAGGTGTCGCTGGTATGATTAAATGTGTGGGCTTTCAATTTAAAAGAGGCATTTTAGTTCAAAACCTTTGCCACCCTTTAAAAATGAGGAATAAATCTCAAATTATATTCATACATTATAAAAAATATACATAAATAATTTGTGAAATGTAGGATTCATTTTCACATCAATCAAATATACAATGTTCTCGGGATGATTCAATGTGTGTGTTTTTAGTTTAAAAATGATTTATCTGATCAACATTTGTGTCACTTTCTATACAATATGAACCTTTCCTCCTAAGGTCTTGATACATTTATAAAATGATCCATATATTATTTTTTTGACATCTACGGATTTACTCCTCACCAAGATGACACAGAGTACGTCATGTATGACACAAAGTGTATGTTTTCAGTTTAAAAAAGTCGTTTCAGTTACAAATGTGTTTCACAAACTAAAATTAATGAAAAAAACTAATATTGTTTGGATATTTTAACAAAATGATCCATAATAATTTTTTGATTTATTGAATTAACCACTCATTAATTCGACACATGATGTTCTTCTATAAATCCCAATATGTGATTTTAATTTAAAACTGATCATTTAATGTAAAACCTTTGTCACATACAATAAATTGAGGAAAAATAATTTTATTCTCTACATACAATATAATAATGATCCATAAGTACATTTTGACCTGTAGTAATTAACAAGAAATTAATTTTAATCATTATGTTCGTGATATTATTCAATGTTTGTGTCTTGATTTAAAATCGACATTTAAATTCAAAACACATTTCACAAGATTAAAATTTAGAAAACAAGATTAGAGTTTATTGATACACTAGTAAAACTATACATATATCATTTTTTTATTTGTATGAATCAATAAAAAATCATTTTCTTACAAATTTTGTCCCATATAACTCATAGTATGTGTTTTCAGTTTAAGAGTAACTTTTTAGATACAAAAACGCATCAATTTTATAAAAAATGATAAAAGAAATTTATATTGCCCAAATATTATAATAAAATTATCCATTATTATTTATTTAATTATAAGAATTATCCACTCACCAATTTGACACATTTTTTGGCTGATATCTCTAAAAATACGTCTTTATATGAAATTGAAATTTTTTCACCAAACACACAACACATAATCAAAATAAAAAAATAATGTCATATTATTATCCTTATACAATATGAAATTGATCCATATGTTATTTTTTTTATGAATCATTGTTGTTAAATATGATACACAATGTGTCTAGAATGACTCAAATTATGTTTTTTCAGTTTAAAATTAAAATTTTGTTCAAAATTTGAATTAGTAACATAAAATGATGGAATGAAATTATATTGACTTTATTATTTAGAAAAATGGTATAAAAGTTATTTTTTATGTATAAGAGTAATCCATTCATCAATATGAGATACAATGTATCCCGAATGACCAAAAGTTAGTGATTTATTTATAATTACATTTAAAAAATAAGACACCACAAATAAAAAATGGATAAATCACATAGAACATTGTCTTTATACCTTTTGACAAAAATTAATAAGTTATTTTTGACATGATTTAATTAGGATCACATCAATATGCTAAATGGTGTGCACAATATGACTCAAAGTGCATATATTGATTTCCAAAATCACATTTTTTTATCAAATGGTGTGTGACATACACAAAATAAAAAAATAAACATATATTATATTAATATATTATAATAACTAATCGATTATTACTTTCTAATGTGTATGAATTGAATGCATCACAATTTTATACCTAGTATGACTAGTATGACTCTGTGTGTTTTTATCAGTTTAAATGTTTCATTTACATAATAATGTGTGTCGTTCATAAAAAACCTAGAAATGTAATATATATATATATATATATATATATGTTATAATTTCAGAAAATGATCCACAAGTAGTATTTTATGCTTTTAGATCTTTCACATGTCAATCTAATACAGAACGTGACCAACATAACTCAGTGTGTGTGATTTTATTTATAATTACATTTATGTTAAAAACATGACACTCATTAGAAACTAATCAAGAAAACACATATTTTCTTCTTTTTTAGTAAAATTTTACATAAATTATTTTTTATGGATAGTAAATAACATCATATCTATATAACTCAATGTATATGTTTTTTGTTTTTGAAGAAATTTATGTTAAAAATGAAAATAAGTCATTTAAAACAATAGAAATCAACATAGATTGTGTTGATATATTCGTAAACCAATACAGAAGTCATTTTTAATTTGTAAGATTCCATCATATGTAAATCCAACACATGGTGTGGATGATATGAATGAAAGTGGGTGTTTTTATTTAATATTTTCATTTTAGTTAAAAGAAAACATCACATTCTCCAAACTGAGCAATAAATTGTTGATTGTGTTGATACAATATTATAACAATCCATATATTATTTTTGACATGTATGAATCAAGTGCATGTAAACCTGACACACTCATTTCCCAGTATTACCAAATGTGATTTTTTTTATAGAACAAAAATTTTAGTTCAAAACATTTCCAATCCCTGAAAACCACGAAAACCAACTAGGACTATTTTGATTATTTAGTAAAATGATCTAGAAATAATTTTGGACATGTAAGAATCAATCACAAATCACTCAGACACATGTTACAACCTATATTACAATAAGGAAGTATATTTAGTTATAAATTCGCAATTTGGTTCAAAAAAATCATAAAAAATACAAAACTAAAGTTTCTAGTGGATGTTTATCAAACAATATTATTATAACAACTTAAAAATAAACTGTATTAAAAAATCATATATGATATAGTAGTTTAATAAAATAACTACAATTTATTATTTTAACAAATAGTGTAAATTTTATTTAACCAAACACGAAATATTTTAAAAAGTACATAATTTCACACCATACCCCCACTCCCATTTAACTTAACTCACTAAATCCCATATCACTTCCTTCATTAGTGACACCTAATATGGACCCCACCTCCCACTCCCCTTATCAATGACCTGTAACCCCCCCCCCCCCAACCCACCAACGGTTCCTTTCTATGGTGACCCTTACCCAGACCCCCCCCCCCCAACAACCTCCCAAATTGAACTGTACCCCCAATTTCCACTCCCCTCAGCGGTGAAAAACGACCCCAACCCCCCCCCCCCCAACCACTGTCCCACATCTGGCTCCCTTATAAGGTGAACTAACCCTCGACTCCCAGCCCCCACTCCCCACAGTGACCCCATATCCGAAACAACCAGTCGGTGATTACCCTCACCCCAACCCCCTTCCAGCGACCACCATATCTCAGACCCCACACCAGTGACTGTCATGACCCTAACCCATTTTGGACATATCCGTGTCCCGAACCCCCATTTCTAGTTACCTCTATTGGCCTATCCCCCAATGAAAGAAATCTTTGGGAATCTGACCCTCCACGCTATGCACTAACAATATTGAAACCCTATTACTGGAGACATCCCTGTCCGAAAATCCCCTAATGGATACGAATATGAGCATGATATTCTCTTTTGGTTAACATCTTGACCCTAACCCACCCTTCCCACCCCATTCCAGTAACACTCATGGCCCCAAATCTCCCCTCTCCTCAACGAATAAATATAATGTCTTATCTACCAATTTTTTCATCGACTATAGCACCCAATAACATTGAAGTAATGTTTTATTTAATTTATATATAATTTTAATGAATGCTCATTATTTTCTAGATAATTTAGTGATGATTATGTTTTATAATGGATTGAATAATTTTTATATTAAATTTGTGTTATTTTAAATCTTGTCCTTGTGCGGATAAATGATAAAGTTAAGTGATGTTTAATTTTGGTTGAACATGTTTTATTAAACCGTTATATATTTATTTATAAATGTACATGATAAATTCACTCTAATATATATGTATAATGATGGATTAATTGATATTTTAAAACACATCAGTTTTCAAAGGCGTTGGTAAAATTATTGTCTATGAAATTTAAAACTGAAGAGTGGATCAATGAATAAAATTTACATCTTTTGATTTGAAATTTAAGTAATGGTTTAATATAAACAATGTATATGATAATTTTATACTGAAACTGTTTCCTACTAAATGAGTTTGTTGAATTTTAAATGGTTAATAGAATGTTATGGAAATTAAAAATAATGATCGTACTATCAATTAAACACAATGTTATCAGCCAGAGGTGAATTATTCTTGAAATTTATTAAATGATTCATTTTATCATTAGAAAATACAATGTATATTGTTTTAATTGATCAATATAATATTTAGTTTATATTTAGTATGTTAATCATGCTCAGAAATTATATGACTATAAATAATGTTTTATAAATTAGGAGAAGGAAAAAAGTATTGTATAAGGGGATTCTGGAGTATTCAAAGTGATATTTTCTACATATGATTTATCATATCAAGTTTCTATCTACAATTACTAAATAAATCTATGATTTTTGAGTTCCAACATGATTTATTTAGTAAAGATTTGATCAAATAATCATTATAAAATATGATAATATTCATAAATAAATGTCAACCTTACCATAAAAAGATACATGCATGCCCTATTGATTATAATTCTTACTAAGTCTATGAGTCTTATAAAGAATAATTCATAAGGTTTTCTTTAATAATATAGAATTATATTGAATAATAATGAGAGTATAAACTCATTCAACCAATATTAGAAACAAAATATAAAGAATTATATAATGGCATTTCATTACTCGTATATGAAACCACACTTTAATAGGGTATAAATATCGTATATGAAATCATATGAAATGAAGTGGAATACTCAGGATAGAAATGATGAATTGATGAGACATCCAAAAATTTTAACATCATGGATTACATTTGATTTTTTATATCCATATTTTTATCTGGATCAATAGAATTTATATTTGAGATTAGCCTATGATGGATTTAACAATTTTGGTAATATATATACTAATAATATAATTTGTCTAGTTTCTTTAATAGCATATAATATAGATCTATAGATATGACTGAATAAGGATTCATTAGTTATTAGGATGATTATTCTTGGAAAGAATATTCATATAAATGACATTGATGTATACCATTAACCTCTAATGAAAAAATAATGTGAATTTTTTGATGATGGCCTGGAAACATGTGATTATTCAATGAGATAACATTTTGGAATAAATAATACAATAAGGTGGATAATTAGTTACCATTATAGACTATGAAATATTTTTAATGGGAACACTCATACTAGTTTGGCTTGTCCAGTTTGTAATTTTTATTTTGAACCTCATTGGTTACCTCATAGCAAGAAAATTCTATTTTATTTTTCATCTTTTAATTATTGATGCTTATCATAAATTCATGTTTAACAAGAAACATTTGAATATATATATTTAATTGAAAAACCCATAAAAGGAGTTATTTGGTTTATAAATATTAGAAAAATTAATTAATGTCACTAAATAGTTTGGAAAATGTCATATGTTTAATGATGTGGGAATAGGGAAAAAGGTTGAGTGTCTGAAGAAGCAAGAACAAAATAATATAAGGAAAAGAATATATTTTACAACTTTCTTTTTGGGATTTTAATTTTATAGATTATAATTATTATATAATATATCTTTTGAAGAATATATGTTATAATGTAATTTTCACCTTTAATAATAAAAAGGGTAAATTGAAAATCACATTAATGGTTATATAGATTTGGATTATGTGAATAAAATGCATGGTTTGTGGAAAAATAGGTATGGAAAAAATCCCTCCTCTATTATTACAAAGAAAAATCATGATAAAGGAAATCTCTTTAAATCATTAAAGAATGTAAGTAAGATAGTTTGATATTCATGTTATATATCAAGGATCATTATCATAAAACATAAAATGAAATATGGATTGAAAATTGATGACTCACGAATTCTGATGGATAATTAGTTGTCATTGGCATTATGTAAAGTATAACCTAAAAATTTAATTATGATTGATGTTCATTTTTATACCCTTTTGAAAGGGAATTGTGGAAAATATCAAAATCCAATAGTTTTATATGAACTTCAAGAATTAATTTTTTGGAAACATTTTCATTTTGAGATGTTAGTTCCCCTAATTTCTTCACATTAATGAATCATTTGACTATTTATTTGGTTTGTGAAGATGAAATTGGGGGGTATAGTACACTATTTATGTATGTATCCAATTGAGAGGTACATTGATAATATTTTTATTTTCATAAGTGAATTTTATTTTATCATATCATAGCGTAAATTTTTCTAATATGTTTCTAATTTTTTCTCATCATGTACATAGGTTATTGGAAATCATATACTAGGAATAGAGCTCAACCAGAAGGCTCTATTGATGATGGTTAAAATGTAAAAGTGTGGATGTAATTATGATCTAGGTATTTTTATTGGATTTAGTGTAGATTTAATCATGCTAGATATGGTGATGAAATCTCATCTAATTCTAATTCTGAAAACCACTCATCAAAATTTCCAAATATTGGATGACAAATTGGAAATATGAAAAATTTTAAACCGATTGATTTGGATTATATACATAAAAATAAATATGTGCTACCAAATTATTATGTTATATATCCATTTATTTAATAATTTGGATTTCCAAAAAATAGGAAACTAAGGTCTTGAGCTCAAAATGATATAGAATTAACAAACGATTTAATTATGGAGATTGTTTAAGGGTAATATTATCATGTAAGTATATAATAATATTCATATTTTTAATTTGTAATTATTTTTTCTATGTTATAATTAACACCATGAAAATATTTTTCAAGATAATGAATTTTTAGAATTGAGATGAAATATAAAATGATATGAATTTATTTTCCAAGGTCCTATATGTCATGCTTAGAGATTAGAAGCCTACAATATTAATGGATTCATGTTTTATAAAATTTATCATGAAGAAGACTTTAAAACAACAAATATTAGTTTTTTTTAAATTCTACAGGTGGGGTAATATTGGATGTCAAGTTAAAATATTAAATTAAACTATCATGACTAGTTTTCAATTGTCTTATTAAATTTTAATTTGGTTAACATTGATAGAGTTATTATTAATTTTTTATATTTTTATTCTATCAACTTCTCTCCCTTGATCCGTACCACTGAGCATGTAGATCCTGATCCATTTGACTACAAATCCTACAAAATTTCGTTTTATAATGTGGAAAATTAAATACAGAATGGTTGGATTATTTTTTATTACTTAATGAATATATTAATATAGGATATGGATGATGGATATCAATTTTACATTGTGATATGGATCTTCATCAAAAGAAACAACGAAAATTCTTTTTCCTGAAGATATAAAAATAATATATCATATAAAAGATAGTGAAAATGAAGGGCTTATTTTAATGGAGGTTGAACAAAATGATGGAAATGAGGAACAAGATAACTGAATGTATAAATTTTTAATGAAAATATATGACAATTTATCCTTGATATGTGTTTTGTAGATATATACAATGTTATAGTTTTTATTGAAGAATTATTTTAGTGTTTCATTTTTTAAATTTAATATTATTTGATGTATTTAATTACAATAATTCAATGAAAAAAATACTATGATGATCCTAGATGATCTGCATTTATGAGAACACCACCACTACCATCAGCTTCAGTTTATCTATGTGACTAAATTGTACATGAGACTAATATTGGGCCAATAGTTTCCAAAAAAATCATTAGTATCCCACCACACAATTCACCTTCCAGTGATGGAACAATTGGTCAACCCTCATTCGAGGATATATTGGTGAGTTACTATTAATATTATGTATGTCATTGTAAAGAAAAATACATATTTTATTAATTTTTTATTGAAATTTTCAAATAGATAAAGGCCAAAAAAAGGGATATATAGATGAATAAGATGTATATGAATTATAGAAATTTAGGATTTTAATTCAATTTGATGAGTTCTGGGGATCTACTTGAGTAACTTCCAGAATATATTAATTGATTATTCAGATTCTATCTTTTGATATAGTGATAACCCAATTTTTGAAATATATGTGATTCTTATTCCTACAGCTTGGAAAAATATGGCCTTTGATACTGATAAAAATGTTATGTTATTTATAAATTCTTGCATAAATAATTTAAAATACATGAGTAATTTTTTTAATATACATATATATTGTTATGTTTTTTACTTCTAAATATTTTTTCATTTTGATTTCCCAGATTCTGTTTTTTACCCTTGTAATTTTAATGTTATATGATAATGCTTCTAAATGAATTTCTCATGTGAAATTGAATCTCTTTATCAATAATAATAGATGTTCATTTCAATAGGTAATTAAATATTTTAATGTTTTTTCCAAACATTAAAAAAATAATTATAATATTTACGAATTTTTTAATTTTATATAGCACTTATCAATAAAATAATGTGAATCATGAGATACAAGTTATTCATCAAATCAACGGATCTTAATGTTTTTGAGAAAAATAAAAAAAAAATTACTTTATTCATTATTATTATTTTTATAATGTTATAATAAATAGTTTTTCATCATTTGTTAATATATATTTATAAAATCTAATGATTTAGGTTTATCTCTTGTCCAAAAAGAGACATAATTTCATTTTTGCAGGAATCATGTTGGTTGTTTTGTAAATGAACCAACCCAAAACTTTTGAAAAAGTAATTTTTACTTTAATTTTATTTTATTTAATTGAGATAAAAACATAATAAATAAAAACAATATTGTATAAAATAAAAAAGAATGAACACAATTAAATTTGTTCAACAAAATAGATCAGATTATGCCAATGTGGAATCATTTTATACATCTAGTCAGGACTAATAAATTTGGATTAATCATTTTTTAATAACTTCATTATTAATATAATGGTTTTGTAGAAATAAAATTAAAATAAATAGAAATGAAATTTTTTATTAATAAGATACTATAATAATGATCAATTATTTTGAAAATTAATTAAAAATATTTTTTATGAACAGGATAAAATTAATGATCTCTGGGATTAGAACACTTAATGATCAACATTTTTTTCCAAGAAAAATGTAGTTTAAATCATTTTATGGAATGAAAATCCATGATGTTTACAGGGGATAGGTTCTATTCCTAATCTATCAACTGTTTGTTTTAGTGAATCAATAGCCTTTACAACTACTATTGATGTAGGTTTATAGAGGGTTGTAGATCAGTAATCACAAATAGAAAATTTAATAATTAAAGAAAAATTTGAGAACCAGACTCTTATAGGATGAATAAAAATCAATGGCCTTCGATAATGGAAAATAAATTAGTTTCAATTTTTTAGAAGATATTTGGCATGATCCCTAAGGAAATTGCATTCCTTATAGACCTCCTTCTGAGGTAAATTATATATTCATTAGAACACTCACACATTTACAAAGAACAAGTAAAACATTCATAAATACAACTACAATGAATCTTTAATATATAAAACATGCTCATAGACTCATTCCAAACACATATTTCAAATATTTATTGTGTGGATTATTATTACACATCAAAAAAGAATTTTATATCATTATCATAATGTTTTAACAAAATCTATCTCAATTTATTTGTTTTGACCCTATAAATAGTTTGTAAAGCTACGAAATCCTTATAAACATTTATTGGTGAGTCAAAACTATGAAAATGAGCTTTGATTTTTGTGAAATAAAGGGAAAATGATAATATATTAATTTTAAATATTTAGTATATGTCAAAAAATAATTAGGGGTTATGGGTTTCAACTGATGAATATAAACACTTTTTAGTGATATAAAACACCAAAACGTGCATTTAAATGTAAAACTATAAAAAATGACCTAAAATTGAAATGAAATAATGTGAAAACCATGGTTATGTTATTTTCGACATATATGCATTGAAAACAAGTCAATATAATGGGGTGTGTGTTCAGAATAACTAAGTAAACACTTTATAAAGGCACTATCACTTTTTAAAAAATTATGAAGGAGTAAAACAAAGGAAACAAATTTCAAAATACCATAAAATCATAGAAAATTTTTTAGGTTAATTTATTAATGGTAGGAAAAGAAAAATCATCATTACACGTTATAAGATTCCCAAGATAGGCTTAATTAAATTTTTAGTGTTTTAAAACACCAAAACATGGATTTAACAGTCAAAACCATATAAAATGATCCCCGATTGATTTTAAAGAATGAGAAACTATCGCTTTAGTTTTTATAAAATATATGAAAAGAAAACCCAATAATCCAATATAATGAGTGGTCAGAATACCATAGTAATAAATTTTAAATTTTACCAAAGCATTTAAAGACCTGTGTTGGTGGTCAAAACTATGTACAAAATTGTATTTCCTAGAAATTAGTGTTGAATGATATTAGATGGAATTTTGGAATTTTAGAACTAAAAACACATCATTCAAGGAAATTGTTTTCTCAAGATACCCATAAACACATTTTTATTGTATTAAAACAGAAAACATTCATGTAAACGTCAAAACCATGGAAAAAAATCTATTATTTACATGGAATCAAGATTCAAACACCATTTTCAATTTTTTTATATATTCTAAGAAAAAACATTAATCCATTATCTGTTGTTGTCTGAATGGATTCATACACATTTTTTAATGGTAACAATGACATTAAAAATATGTTTCGGGGTACAAAACAAAAAAAAAATCATATTTACCAAAGAACAATGGAATATATATTTATATTGATTTGATAAATGATGTAATATATGGAACATAATTTCAAATAATGGGTTTCCTGATATTACTGTAAATTCTTTTTTAGTGTTTTAAAACACCAAAACAAGTGTGTAACGGTCAAAACCACAATAAAAAACATTAGATTGATATGAAATCATGGAAAGATCACCATGTGTTATATTAAATGTGTATTCATAGAAAACCCATCAATCCAACATTAGAGTGGATGGAATGACTTATTCATAAATCAATGGAAAGGAATATATATAGATTTTTGAAATGTAGTAATTGTCGAAAGACCCGTTTGTGTTACAGTTTTTTCAAAGATAACCATAAATTCATTTTAGTGATGTAAAACACCAAAAAATGTAAGTTACATAAAAAACCTCATATTAATATTAACTCATGGTATAACAACAATTGAGTACATTGTTATGTGTATTCACATAAAACATATCATTTTTGATTTGTGGTGTTTTCATAATGACTAGGTAAACATTTTGTAAAAGTACAAAAGCCATTAAAAACTTTTTTCAAGGGGAAAATTCATGAAAAATAAATTATAATTCTATGAACTTATAGGAACGTGTCCATAGATTGATGTTTGTATTGTAACAATAGACTAAATGTAATTCTGAGTTATTATTGTCCTAGGATTTATGTAATGTAATTTTTAGGGTTTCAAAACACAAAATTATCGTTGAAATAGTAAAACACATAAAAAATTTGATTTCATATAAATAAATATAATCCAAAATTTTGGTCATTTTTTATTTTTACACTATGAAATCATGTCAATATGACATGCAGAGTGGTCAGAATACCTCTTTAAACACTTTTAAAATGATCCAAAGCATTTAAAACATGTGTTGGGGGGGGGGGTCAAATCAATAATGGGACCTGTGATTTCCGTAAAATAATTATAAAATGACATTAGATATATATCTGAAATGGTTTAACCGGACACTCATCATTTTGTGTTATGTTATTCCTAATATGGCCACAAAAATGTTTTTATTCCTTTATAACACAAAAACATGATTATAATGGTCAAAATCATAGAAAACCTGCCTATTTTTGTTAAATCTAGGGAACACCACAAATGATTAACTTTTTAAATGTATTCATAGAATGAACATCTATATGAAATGTGGTGTGGTCATAATAACTTGATAGAAACATTTTATATGGGCTAAGGTATTTAAATACATTTGTTATGGGGTTGAAATAAAGAATAAAACATCATATTTTCCTAAAATAATTTTAATCAACAATAGATTGATATATAAAATTTAGGAATTTGTTTTCTCATAGGATATTCTTGGCCACCCTATCTGGTTTTAGTGGTCAAAAATCATGTCAACTCTTAATAAAAACATATAATCACTTCAATCATGTTTACTTACTTTTCAATTTTTTAATGATGATTATCTATGATCAAAGATAATATTAACACATTATGATAATATTTATGTAATAAGACAATGTAAAAATGATATTTTTCCTATGTATGAGAAGCTGACACCGACAGACAATTGTGTCACTGATGTCAATACCACAAAGACTCACTAATACCTACAGACTGAATGTTTCACTGATAGTTCAAATGAGTCATCAACAGTTCAACTATCTCAGTGATAGAAGGATTGACCAACTAATTCATGGTGATAACGACACATAGTTCTACAGACGCATGGTGATACAGACGCATGGGGAAACCTACACATGGTGATACTGACAGATGGTGCTTCTGATTCAAGGACTCACCGACACACAAACAAACTAATATAAGGAGACACGAATAGAATGAGACACAAATACCAATAGAAGCACTCACCGATGAAATTAGTCACCAATGAATTATTGACTAAAAAGGTAGTCACCAATAGACTGTTTAAATTTACTTTTTTTACTATTTCTAAAGGCCACATTTTGAGTGTTTTAATTCGACTCATTAATTCAACCTTTTCTGATGACATCTTTAATAAGGATTTCAGATGTGCAAGGTACAATACTTACCTCATTCATGCACATTGTGGGGATACAGAATATAAAAAGTATAAAACTCTCATGACAGAAACATATACAATGATACGCATAGACATAGTAGTAATCCTAAATGAGAAAAATACAAAAAGGATTAACACTTGAGAAACAATTCATTCCTTCTTTTTGTGAACCAGAGAACATATGTCTACTAATGTTCCAACATATCTACATGGTTCAACTAAACCTACGATTAAGATCATCCGACTATCCTTGAAAATAGAATATAGTGCTCAACGACACTCTATTTCAGTGTCTGCTTCTATAAGAGGACTTCGACTTCAACCGGGAAACATCAAAGAGTGCATAGATGAATTGCATTACACACAGATCATTTTATACTGTATATAAAATCTATTACTCCGTTACACACCATTTTATTACCTTTTTAAGCATTGAGTTCATATTTCTATAAGACAAACACTTTATCCATCAACAAACTAGAGTATACTAAATATCCCCACACAACTATATTTTTAAACTTGTTTATCCCACATAGAACTATGTTAGAGGTCATGTGTGTGACATGGTTGTATTTTTTTCCCATGTAGAACTATGGTAGGTTATAGTTTTCTTAGACTCTTGTAAACAATTTTTTAGACCTTGATATAGGGTGTGGATCTAAACCTATATCTATATAGGCTACATAGTGGGAGTTGATCACCATGTGGAGAGGACTAAGTTTTAGTTTTAGACTGAACCACTTATTTTATTTTCGATGTGTTTTCAAATTAAGTTTTATTTATTTATACATGTATTTAAGATAATTGAATTTCAATTTGATAGTTAATGTTGTCAAGTTTTTAAATACATTTTGTCTTATTAGATTAGTTTCAAAAAAAATTTGAATATCTAATATTGTTACAAATAAAAAATAATCAATCTTTAAAGAATTAGGTTGAAGCACAAGACAATAATAAATTCACTACATTGATCAAATGTCATATTATGTTTTAAATTGGAGGAATATTTTAAATAAACATTTTCTCAATTTTTTTTATAAAGTAATGCAATTTTCCCCCCTCATGAGTGACATATACTGAGAAACATAACAGACACAACATCATTTAGTTTTACCATTTTTTAATATGGTCATAATAATGTTTTTAGTTTTTTAAAATATAATATTTTTTGGTGTAATTGTAAAAAGAAGGAAAAAGTCTTCATATTGAAGTGAAATCATGGTATAATCACAGTTTATTTGTTTTTGACTTGTACTAATAGAAAACATGTCAATTTGATAAGCGTTGTGGTCAGAATGACTTAGAAAACATTTTTTAAATGTACCAATGCCTTTAAAAATGTTTGTGGGGTTTAAAATTAGTTAAACAATGGTGAATTAATCTAAAATATAATAAAAATTACTATAAATGTATTTTAAAATGTATTAACTTACGACACCACATTTTGAGTTATTGTTTTCTTAGGATGGCTGTAAATGTATAATAAGGGGATTAAAACACTAAATCATGCATGTAAGGATAAAAAAATATAAAATGATATTATATTGAAGTGTAATTATTGAAATAACACCATTGAAGTTTTTTAACATTTACTCACAAAAAATAACAATTCGATGGGTGATGTGATTTGAATAACCCATTAAATAGTTTTTAAAGTATCATGGACTTTAAAAACATGTATTGGGTGGTCAAACATAGGAAACGATATTCATATTTCAAATAAGTCAGAGTTCAATGACCATATATTTACTTTTAAAATGTAATAATTAATGTTTCGTCATTATTTGTTATATTTTTCCTAAGATGGCGGTAAATTCATTTTTAGTGTTTTTAAACACTAAAACACGAATGTAATGAACAATACAATTTAAAAAGACATCAAATTGATTTGAAATCTGGGGGAAAACCAATGTTGAGTCTTGTTTCATTTTTATGAATAGAGAATATTTCAATTTCATGTGCGATGTGGTTAGAATGAGTCTATTAAAACTTTTTAAAGGCACCAATGCCTTTGAAAACTTGTATCTGGTGTCAAAATGAAGGTAACAAAGTTAAATTTTTCTAATGTCCTTGAAAAATACTATAAATTTATTTTTGAAATATATGAATTAAGAATCATCATTCTGAGTTACAGTTTTCCCAATATTCCCATAAATGTGTAATTTATGTTTTAAGACAGTAAAACATGTAGGTATCATTAAAAACATTGAATATTTCCTTAGATTGATGTGAAAAAATGGTAAAATGGCAGCTGAGTTATTATTGATTTTTACACATAGACAACATGTCATTATGATGTGTGTTGTGGTCGAGAATGGCTTGGTAAACACTTTTTAAATGCATCAAATCCATTGAAACACATTTTTCTACGGTCCAAAACATGCATAACAATCTATGATTACCCTAAAATAAAAGTATAACAACTATAGATTGATTATTTAATATATAAGAACTGGTGGAATTTCATTCCAAGTTATGATTACTCTTGGATTATTAGAATTGTGTTTTATTGTTTTAAAATAGTAAACAATGAATGTAGTGGTAAAAACCCATAAACAACGACCTCATATTGATGTTAAATCATCAAAAAATCACTTTTGAGTTATTTCTTATGTGTACACACGTAAAACACATCAATATGACGTGCAGTGTAGATTGAATGTCCTAGTATATTCTATTTAAAGTTACCAAAGACATAAAATTTTTAAGGTGTTTCTAAACATGTAAAATGATATCATTTTTCCCTAAAGATAGAAGAAAATTACTATAGTTTTATTTTATAAATTTATTAATGAATGAGAAATTATATTAAGTTACAGTTTCATCTAGTTGATGATAATTTTTTTAGTGTTTTAAAACACTGAAATGTGTGTGTATTGGTTTTAACCAAATAAAACATATGCAAATTTTCATGAAATCATGAGACAAAAACCATTGAGTTATTTTTTATGTGTACCTAAAAAAAATCAATTCGATGTGAAGTTTTGTTGGAGTAACTCATTAAATACATTTTAGTGGTACTAAATGCATTAAAAACATGTGTGAGTGGGGGTGTCAAAACAATAAATTGATTTCATATTTCCTTAAAAACATTGGATGTCAACTATACATTAATTTTTGAAATTTTGGAATGGATAAATCTTCGTTAGAGTTATGGGTTCCTAGGTTTCTTTTAAACACATTTTTAATGTATTAAAGAACTCTAAAATGCGTGTAACAAACAAAAACATATAACAGTCCTCACAATTATGTGAAATCATGGAAGAACTACCATTGAGATATTTTTGTGATGAACGGAAGGAAAAAAATCTATCTGAAATTTTGGGTGGTTAGAATAACTCTATAAACACTTTTTAATGGTGTGAAATCATTTAAAAACAAGTGTTGGAGGTGGGTTAAGACTAGGAAAATGATTTTAGGGTTCCATTAATTTATAGGACTAGGAATTGAAAGTGATTTTTGAAATTTAAGAACTGATGGTGCTTTACTCTAAAAAATGATTTTCCTGGGATGTTAATGAACACATTTTTTTTGTTTTTCAACAATAAATGTCCTTCTAACAGTCAAAATTATAAAAAAAAGAACAAAAATTGATGTGAAATTATGATAGAAACATCATTCAAGTATTTTTGATGTGAACACATAGATAACATACCGATCAGACATGTTGTGTGGTCAAGATGATTTAGAAAACAATTTTTAAACATACCAATTCAATTAAGAACATTTGTTAGGGGGTAAACCATAAAAATGAAATTGAATTTCCATTGAATCAGAGAAAAAATAAAAAGTTTTTAATTGTGAAATGTATGAACCAATATAATATCATTCTACCTTACTTTATTCACGTGATGTCCATAAATCCGTTTTAAGTTTTCTAAAACACTAAAATGGTCATATAGATGTTGAATCTAGAATAAATTATACTATATTGATGTAATATCATTCTAATACCACCATTGAAATATTTTTTTTAATATAGGTCATATTGTTTGATCACAATATTTAAAATTTGTTTATTAATCAATTTTCAATGTGATAATATTTCGATTTTGAAATTATTTATAATATTTACTAATCCAATTTTATTTTCATGTAATGAATGATATCCTAAATAGAAATATTAATATTTTCAATTTATTTGTCATTTTATATTATTTTTTTTATATTTATATATATTTTGTTTTATTAATAAAATAAAAAAATTATTTGCATCATTTTAAATATATTATTTTTATTTTCTTTTTCTTTTTTTTATTAATTGTTCTAGTTTTTATTATAGTTTCTAAAGGCCAATATTAGGAATGATGTCGACCATTCGATTCCATTAAATTATTTGAATGGTATTTGTGAGTGTTCTTAGTGTCTGTGAAATATTTAAATTTTAAAAATCATTTTGCAGTAATTGTAATTTATGACGTATAGTTTTAATTTAAATTTAATTTTTTATAGCTGATGAGATGATGTGGTCAATTTTACTTTATGAGATGATGTTGAGAAGTATGTATGGTGTGGAGGTCATGGGATTGCATGATATCGTGAATGGGATATTTTTGGACATATATATATTGATAACTAAGGTATTAGTTGATTGAAACTGCCAGTTCAAAGATGTATATTTTTACTAAGGTTATAGAAATACTAGATGTTTGTATATATTAATGTGTATGTGTGATGTATGTATGGTTTTTTTATTGTAAATTTATATTTTAGTTTATTACATGTCATGTTTATTATATTTACATTCTAATATAATGTTTTTGAAAATATTATTAGTAATATATAGTGTCGGCTTATAGTAACCCCCATTAACGAATCTATTGAAAATTATAACTATGGATGTTTTATATTATCCTATGATATTCATTTTTACGACTAAATAAATTGTTTTTGGTTAGCTTTATCTTATCAATTATAATTTTTGTTTTTTTAATATCCGCTATATGCTCAAAAAAGGAAAACCCAAACCGACATTATTTTAAAGAAATCCCTATGAAATGACTAGATACCACACAATACATGGTGTTTTCTATAACAGTTTTCATATTATTATATGGTGGTTTAAACAACAACTAGCTCCAAAAATCCACTGGTAATGCCCTATTTTTTTAAGAACATGGTCACAACCTATAAAAAACATTCAGATTGATGGTATACATTGGGACAATGATATATGATTTAGTTTAATATGTACAAATTTTCTAAACATTAATATGGGACATGGTTTACACGGTATGACCCAAATATTATGTTATCATCTTAAAAATGTTTTTTTAGTTCAAAATCAATCATCACTCATTGATAACTAATAAAAAATGCTCATATTATCTTCATACAATATAAAAAATCCATAATTTCATTATGATATGTTGGAATAAAAAAATGGAATTCTAACACACAGTGTGCCCAATACGAATAAATGTTTTTTTATTTAGTTTAAATGTTGAATTTTAGTTCAAAAATGTGTTTCACAGACTCAAAACCAAAAAACCCCACTAATAATTTCATGATACTCTCGAAAAATTATACACAATTCATTTGTGGTTTTTAGGAATTAGCATTCTTCATTACGACACATAGTGTGTCTGATATGTCTAAACCATTGTTTTTATATAAAATCGATGTTTTAATTAAAATAAAACATTACATACTCAAAAACAATAGCATGTCACCATATTTTCATTATAATTTTAAAAAAACCATTAAAATTTTGTGATGTATATGAATAAAAAACACTCAAATCTGACACATTGTGTGCCTATTATGACTCAATATTTGTGTTTCCATTTAAAAAAGTGACAGTTTAGTTCATAACTTATTCCACTCATTAAAATACATGAAAACCCATTAGGATATTCCTACTCATTTTGGAAAACTATACATAAATCATTTTTGATGTATAGAAATCGATTACACACCTGCCTAATGATATCCATACCAATTTTAACTCTAAGTTCATGTATTTTGATTAAAAGATACATTTTAGTTAAAATCATCCATCAACAACATAATACCAGGAAAATCCATTGGAAATTTACAGAAATTTTAGTAAAAAATCAACAAACCATTTTTTATGTGAAATAATTAGCCGAGTTTTTTAAATTTAAAAGTTATTTTAATTCAAAATCTGCATGATATATTCAAAACTAATTATCAACACTCATATAATGTTGATAAAATAATTCAATGATCTAAATTTCATTTGTTATGCATATGATTTAACTAAATTTCAGTCTTACACATGGTGTACTTGATATACTCAGTGTATGTGATTTCAATTTAAACTTGTCAACTTATTTCAAAATAACGTGTCACTAATTATAAACCTATAAACCCCACTCATATTTTCATCAATATAATATTAAAAGTTTTTATAACTAATTTTTGACATATATAAATTTATTACACATCAATTCAACATGAGTTGGGATAACTACGACTGAAATTGCATGTTTTAATCTATAATTGTTTTAACACATGCCACATAATTAAAACCTAGAAAATCTGTAATCATTTTTTGATACATTAGAAAAATTATCTATATGTTATTTGTGAAGTGTACAAATCAACAACCGGTTAATCTAGTTGGGAATGAAATTTCTTGAGAAACATGAAAATTATCACCAAAGTGAATGCACAGTGGAAATATATTTATTTCCTATACAATATGCCTACAAAATTAAATCTATTATGCAACAATATGGCCACATCACTCGGACAAAACAAAAATCCTCCCTACCATGATTCCACAACTCCCAAATCATATCTTATTGTTTTTATCTTTTGCAAAAGGACATGAAATCCCCCCCATGAAGGATTATTATTGAAAAATCCCCCTCTGACATAAGTGGGGATCACTTACAAATAAAACAAATGTTAGGAATTCTAAATTTTTTTGTGGGTAAACTGGTGATCGTCCTGTCTTACCCATTTTCATTGGTGTGGACCTTCTTGAGATCCGTCAATCTTGAATTAAGGATATTGGGAATCCAATGATACCCAAAATCAATATGTTTAAACTTGTCGTGAAATGTGGAATTATTTCTGAAAAAATGAACTCTTGAAATTAAAAAATAAAACATACACTTCTGTATTAAAAAATATCTATAATAAATGTTTCAATCAATAATAATTCGTTTCATGATTCTATAACTAACATAAACTCAGACTATGTGGTAGATAAACCCAGACATCTCAATAATCTAGACATCCAAAATCATCTCCCATAATAGAACTTATGAAACATCCAAAACAATACTTCCTGAAATAGATATCTTCTACCTTATCTAAATAAGTATAGTTAGAATGAATTGTTTCTCCATTACAAAAATAAAATCATATATCATGTGTACCATGAGGATAAAAAAATATATACTTAACTACTTTCCAATTATCTCTTCTTATAATATATTTAAAATGAATGACCACACCAATTTTATGAGTTATATGTTCTCTAGTACAAACCATGTCATACATCAAAAAACCAACAAAATATGAATAATATATGTGATTAATCTTATATCACTCTTAAACAATAGAAGTTGACTAAATCAGACTGAGTTTTCAATTAAATGAAGGATTATTTCTAATAATATTCACTCTCATATAGAAAATATTTGAATAACATTATCAATATATATCCCTTGAGATAACAATAATATATTGTCCTTTCTATCAAGGTAGATCAATGTGCCCATAATCTATCATGATGGCCCCTAGTATTTCATATGGAAAGAATACCAAAAATCATTGTTCAATATGTAAATTATTGAATAATCAAGGACAATAATAAGAATTATATTAATATATAGAGACACAATAATAAAATAATCATAATAAATATTTGGAAAAAAACATTGATCAGTATATGTCTTCATAAAACCTTATTTGGAAACAACATATTCAAACTTCATATAACTGTAACATCCCAGGTAAATAAAGAATAATACATCTTCATAATTATTAATATTTGCGAATTAAATATTAATTTTAATTTAAAGGGGTTTCTATGTTCGATAGCGTACTCGATACACAACAATGAGTTTCTTTGAAAACTTACATTGCACACTAGTAATATAATAATATTATTTTAAATGGTAGTAAACACGTAGACGTTGTATTGGCAAAAATGAATAGAAATAACTATAAAATGATTATATATGTTTCTTTAAATGTTTTTACATTTTTACAATAAAAGATAAAGGGTTAAAATAAGAAAAGAATTTAATTTTAGGCATATATACTCTAACATTCACAAAAGGTCGACTTATCTCCTTTTGAAGGAGAATTGTCCATAAATATCCTTTTGGTCACTCTTATACATTCTATTGGACCAAATAAAATTCTTCTTTAGAATCAGGACATCAAAATTCACATTACGTAAATTTTTGGTATTTTCTCGATAAAGATCATTTTTATGAATAGTGAAAAATGTTGTATTTTAATTGAAACCCACTTTTTAATCAAATTTATTAATATTATTAGATTATAATTTTAAGTGGTTTTAAAGTGAAATTAATATATATTTTTACCATCTAATCCAATGTTGGTCGTTGGAATTAATTTCACTTTGAAATCGGACTTTAACGAGTGTCAATCTTTTGATGCATTTTATTTCATAAAAACACGCTATTTGCTCTGACAGCGGGAATTAATTATTAAATTAATTAATGCAACATATATGTTTTGAATTTTGTAAAATAGACATTATTTTTGAATTCGGAATATCAAATATATCTTAGGGTGAATTTTTTGTATTTTTATGAAAAACATCAATTTTTTATGAATAGTGAAACCACTAAGTGGCACTTAAAAAACTGATTTTTCGTTTGAATGAAATTTTATCACCACTGGGTTTTGAATTTCAAAAATCCGACATACATGGATGTCATTAGGAAGTAAAATGTGGTTCAAAAGGATTAAAATAATTTTTTGGTGAACAGTAACTTTTAGGTTTTTAATCGCGATTAGAGGTAATTAGTGTAATTTAAGATAAAAATAATGATTTAATAATATTAAAATGAACATGACACATGTCCTACACTTATTGGATGTGTCATGGCCGACCCAGAAAATCCATGGGTCAACTTGGGGACCCCATGGAGCCACTTCTGTGGGAAAATTACATTAATAACTTTTTATTTAATGTTAAAATAAAAATGTCACAAACATGAGTAGTTTTACTAAAACAATTTTTAAATGGGGTTATAAAATGTTATATTTTTGACTATAAATATTATTTAGAAATATAGAAAGATTTCCTACATCATTATATATTTTTTAAAATTTTTAGAAATTAAATAAATTAAATTATCTATGACACCATGATGATACAGCAAGTACCTCATTATTTAATGATTTAAATAAAATGAAAAGATAATGTAAAATCTGAGACCTAAACATTCCAAAACCCTATTAGATGGGTATATTTAGAACCCTTATCACCTTATCTGCGAATTATATCAATTTGGGACCTTTTAAAATCGAAACACATTCTAAAATAAAGTAACATTTCCTTACATTCCAGGAGTTCCCCTCCTCTCCTCTTATAAAAGGCCCCCACCTCTACCACCTTATCCACACATCTCAAGCCTTTGTCTCATCCAAACCCTGCCCATTTTGTCTCTCCACATCCCTATATTACTTCTAGAAGCCTCACTTTGGGAATAAGTCTTCCTAAGGAAGTCTTTGAGCTCAAATCAAATAGAGTTACCTAATTTTAAGGTAATGCCTTCACTTGTGTTCTTTTAATTTATTTTGATTCTCCAACCCCCTAAACATTTTATATTCATTTATTTTGTAACAAAACCAGTATCCTAAATATACTAGGATGTTTTTATAAGAAGGAATAGATATACACATACACACACCTTTATATAATGGTTAAAGAACATACTGTTTCTGTGGATGGTGAATTTCTGCCTCACGAAACGATGATTGTTCAACACTCATATAACACCTTGAAAGGTGGCCATTAAGATGAAACTATATTTATATATGACATATATTATGAATATGTTTTACTTAAGCTTCTGTATTTTTCATTTTTGGCATAACTTTATGGTTTCCATTGTGGGTAAGCACGATAATTTCATTTTAAGAAGTGCGGACTACCGCCCCCTCAAAGTGATTTGATTCGTTAATGCCATACGTGGGATGTGTAAAGAATGGATTTAATGATATTATATATGATATTATACTGGAATTATAATATATATTTATATCATTATTATTTCATTCCATTAAAGAATGATATAGAAATGAAAGTAGCGTTCATGCGTACGTATGGCTTACCGTCTCCATGAACGGTGCATTTCATTTCTTTTCCCCAAATGTAATGTACTATTATAAGTACATATATATAATGGAGATATATGATGTATGTTACATCTATATTAATAATATAATTCTGGAATTAAAATATACATATCTCTCATTTAGTTTTAATTTCATTAATATGACATAGAAATGAAAGTAGCGTTCATGCGTATGTACGGCTTACAGTCTCCATGAATGGTGCATTTCATTTATTACCTCTAAATGATTATGTAATATTATAAATACATGTATATGCTGGATATATATGATATATATGATGTCCAAGTCATGAATATCATTCTGGATATAATGAACCTTTGACCACACGAACAACATGTAATTATAAGAAGTCCACTTTCGACTTAAGGACCAAATATCTACAAAACAATCATTTTTAACATAAATGATTACATAATAATTAACTTGAAAAAGGTTATTAAGAAATTATAAATTAACTCACATTTATTATTAATGACATTAAAGAATGATCAAGTCAAGTCGGACCCGAGATAAGGGACTTTGTCTCAATCTCCTTTCATTGAGGCATATATTGTTCTAATACAAGACTTTCATTTATACGGTGTATAAACCCCTTTGAATTTTAATTTAATACAAAAGGAGTCTTTTTATAAGATGTTTTTTACAAAACGACAAAATGGAATGTTTCTTTTAACGTACGCGGTGACAACGACCTTTTCTCCCACTACGAGTATTATTTGGTCTTTGGCATCCTCAACAAGCTGTAATGTTTTTTTCAAATGAAATAAATACCATATACTCATTAATGTATTTTTGTATTGAAAATGGTTTTTATAATGGATTTTTCATGTTATTGTTTTAGTGATATATTGTGATCGAATTGTGGAAATGTTTTGTTTCCATTATATATGTTTTATGTCTTATGATTTTATAATGGTACTTGGGCATTTGATGGGTGGTTACATGATAAACCATATGACAGGTGGTGTCGTGAATTCCAGGATGGGTGGTTACGTTATAACCTCCAATGCATTGGGTATGGAAGTTGGCCGTATGGATATTCTATTAAGTGATATGTGTGGAAGTCAACCGTATGGTTATTCCATTTAAGTATGTTTATGTCCCAAGATACCTTTATATGTTATGTGATCTTTATATGGGTTCTATGGTATTCTTTTGGTTAAAAAAGGGTATGTAATGATATTTTATTCAGTGAAGAGTTTTTACTACTTCATAAAGGTGAAGGTATTACTTTCCAAAAGTATACATGGTTTACTTGTTGTTTGAAAAACTAACAGTTTTCATTCTCTATGTGTCCCTTACTGAGCTTTTTATGATCACACCAAGTTTTTTTGAAATGTTTTTCACAGGACTTAATGTGGAATAGGGTCAAGGATGGGATCAAGGTAAATTTATTCTATCTAAAACATGGAACTAGACATGTTTCTTTTTAAGAGTTTTTTATTTTATTGAAACTTAGTAAAAGTTTCTACTCTGTAATCTTTTGAGATGTAATAGTAATGTCCTAATTCAATATTTGGTAAGGTTTAAGGCCGGAGCCTTATAGTTGGTATCAGAGGTCGGTTTAGACAACTTTAGGAGTTAGAAAATTGTTTAATTATAGATTAACTTATGGTATGATTGAAATGATATAGCATTTAAAGATTACCATGTTGCTTCGCCTAAGATATTTTTGTGTAAAGAATTGATTTTCGTAGAGGAAACAGAACACCTTTTCTCAGAAGGAATACATGGGGAAATGAACATTCATATCAGTATCCAGAGATGGTCAGAATCAGAACTAAATAGTTTTTTGCAGTGATGGATCAGTTGACTCAGGTGAAAAATTATTGTTGTGTTTATTGATGATATTTTGGTATTTTCAAAAAGTAAAGGTGACCATGAAATTCATTTAAGGGTTCTTTTTTAAAACTTAATGGAAAATAAATTTAATGGAAAATTGAGCATGTGTGTGTATTGGACACAACAAATTTCTTTCCATGGTCACATTGTTTCAAAAAATGGAATAACTGTTGAGCCTGCTAAAACAAATGTTGTTGAAGAATGGCCAAGACCCACAAATGTGACTGAGATCCGTAGTTTTCTTGGTTTTCCAGGTTACTACCGAAGGATTGTTGAAAATTTTTCACGGTTATGTAGTCCAATGACTAAGATAAATCGGAAGGGTGTTAAGTTTATCTGGAAAAAAAATGTGATGATTGTTTTAAGGAGTTGAAAAGAAGATTGGTGAATGCTCCATTTTTGGCAGTTCCTTCTAGGAGTGTTGATTTTGTTGTCTACAGTCATGCTTCATTCAAGGGACTTGGTTGTGTCCTTATGCAGAATGATCAGGTAATTTCTTATGCTTCACGTTAGTTGAAAAATAATAAGGTAAATTACCCTACACATGATTTGGATTTATCTGCTGTTGTTTTTGATCTAAAAATTTGGAGGCATCATTTATATGGAGTATAGTGTGAAATATATACTGATCACAAAAGATTAAATTATATATTCACACAGAAAGAATTAAACATGAGACAGAGGAGATGGCTAGAATTAATCAAGGATTATGATTGTACAATTCATTACCATCCGGGAAAAGTAAATAAAGTGGCTGATGCTTTGAGTCGAAAAAATAATGCTTCATTAACCATGCTACGTTTGGAATGAGATCCTTTGGTTTTTGATTTGATGAAATTTGGAATGGAAGTTTTTGTGCAGGAAGTTCTTCTGTTTTGTTTCAGGTATCTGTGAAGTCTTCCCTATTAGACAGAATTAAGCAAGCACAGAGAAAAGACAGTGAGTTTCAGAAAAAGGTAGAGCTAGTTTAAAAGGGTATGTTTCCTGAGTTTAACATTGATGATGATTGTGTTTTGAGGTTTCAGAAGAGATTTTTTGTGCCTTGTGAATCACAATTAAAGAATGAGTTGTTATGTGAGACTCATAGTTCCCCATTTTCAGTTCATCCGGGTATTACTAAGATTTACAGAGATTTGCGGGAGTATTACTGGTGGGATGGAATGAAAAGAGATATTGCTGATTTTACTGTGAAGTGTTTGACTTGTCAGCATGTTAAAGAAGAGTGGAAGTTATCGAAAGGGATGCTTCAGCCTTTACCAGTTCCAGAGTGTAAGTGGGAAAATATATCCATTGAATTTGTTGTGGGATTACCGAAGACATCTCGAGGTAATAATGCAATCTGGGTTATTGTTGATCGCTTGACTAAATCTACTCATTTCCTTCCTATTCGAGATACCCTCTATGTAGATCAACTTTCTCGATTATATCTTAAAGAGATACTCAGGTTGCAGGGAGTTCCCCTATCCATTGTATCTGATCATGATCCCAGGATTACTTCTAACTTTTGGAAAGGCCTCCAGAAGTCGTTGGGTACTAAATTAAATTTTAGAACAACTTTTCATCCTCAATCAGATGGGTAGTCAGAACGAACAATTCAGACCTTGGAGGATATGCTATGTGCTAGTTTGATAGGTTATCAGGGATGTTGGGACCAACATCATTCTTTGGTTGAGTTTTCATATAATAACTATTTTCATTCCAGTCTAAAGATTGCTCTGTTTGAAGCATTATATGGTAAACGGTGTCGAACTCCAGCTTTTTGGGATGAAGTGGGTGAAAGGATGCTGATGGGGCCAGAATTGGTAGAAGAGATGGCAGAAAAATTTCAGTTGATTCAGAAACACATGAAAACAGCTTAGAGTAGACAGAAAAGTTATGCAGACAACCAGCGGAAGGATCTATCTTTTGAGGTAGATGATCATGTTTTTCTCAAAGTTTCACCATGGAAAAGTGTGATGCGATTTGGAAAGAAATGAAAGATGAGTCCAAGGTTCATTGGACCATATGATATTATGGAGAGAGTTTGATCTGTTGCTTACCGAATGGCTTTACCTCCGAGTTTATCTTAGGTATACAATGTTTTTCATGTTTCAATGTTGAGAAAGTATATGCCAGATCCATCTCATGTTTTGAGCCCAGAGGTAGTTCAGTTGGAAGAGAATCTCTCTTACAAAGAACAACCAGTACAAATTCTTGACCGAAGAGAGCAAGTGTTGAGAAATAAGGTAATTCACCAGGTAAAGGTTCTGTGGAAAACCCAAATGGTTGAAGAGGCAACATGGGAATATGAAAATTCTATGAGGGATAAAAATCCCCACTTATTTTGATAAGTGAATAAAATTGCGGGAACACAATTCCCAAAAGGGGAGAAGGATGTAACATCCCAGGTAAATAAAGAATAAAACATTTTCATATTTATTAATGTTTGTGAATTAAATATTAATTTTACTTTAAAGGGGTTGCTATGTTTGATAGCGTACTCGATACGCAACAATGAGTTTCTTTGAAAACTTATGTTACACAATAGTAATATAATATTATTATTTTAAATGGTAGTTAACACGTAGCCTTTGTATTGGTGGGAATGAATAGAAAAAACTATAATATTATTATATATATTTTTTAAATGTTTTTACATTTTTCCAATATAAGATAAAGGGTTAAAATAAGAAAAGAATTAAATTTTAGGCATATATACTCTAACATTCACAAAAGGTCGACTTATCGGCTTTTGATGGCGAACCGTCCAAAAATATAATTTTGGTCACTCTTATACATTCCATTGGACCAAATATAATTCTTCTTCAGAATTGGGACATCAAAATTTTCTTTGTGTAAATTTTTGGTATTTTTCCGATAAAGATTATTTTTTTATGAATAGTGAAAAATGTTGTATTTTAATTCAAAACCTCTTTTTAATATAATTTATTAATATGATTAGATTATATTTTTCAGTGATTTTAAAGTGAAATTAGAATATATTTTTACCATTTAATCCAATGGTGGTTGTTGGAATTAATTTAACTTTGAAATCGTACTTAAACTAGTGTCAATCTTTTGATACATTTTGTTTCACAAAAACATGCAATTTGCTCTGAAAATGGGAATTAATTATTAAGTTAATTAATGAAAATTATATGTTTTTAATTTTATTAAAATAGACATCATTTTTGAATTCAGAATATAAAATATAGCTTAGGGTGAATTTTTGCTATTTTTCTGAAAAACTTCAATTTTTTTATGAATAGTGAAACCACTAAGTGGTACTTAAAAAACTGATTTTTCGTTTAAATGAAATTTTACCCCCTATGTGTATTGAATTTCAAAAGTACGACATATATGGTTGTCATTAGAAAGTAAAATTTGATTCAATGGGATTAATATAATTTTTTGGTGAATAGTAACTTTTATGTTTTTAATTGCGATTAGAGGTAATTAGTGTAATTTAGGATAAAAATAATGTTTCAATAATATGAAATGAACATGACACATTTCCTACACTTATTGGATGTGTCATGTCCGACCAATAAAATCCATGGGTCAACTTGGGGACCCCATGGAGCCAATTTGGTGGGAAAATGATATTAATAACTTTTTATTTAAAGTTAAAATAAAAATGTCACAAACATGAGTTGTTTTACTAAAACAATATTTAAATGGGGTTATAAAAGTTATATTTTTTATTATAAATATTAATTAGAAATATAAAAAGATTTACTAAATCATGGGATTTTTTTTTTAAATTTTTAGACATTAAGTAAATTAAATTATTTATGACACCATGATGATGAAGTGATTTCGTCATTATTTAATGATTTAAATAAAATGAAAAGATAATGTAAAATCTATGACCTAAACATGTCATAAACCTATTGTATGGGTATATTTAGAACCCTAATCACTTTATCCTTGAATTATATCAATGTGGGATGTTTTAAATCCGAAACTGATTCTAAAATAATGTAACATTTCCTTACTTTCCAAGAGTGCCCCTCCTCTCCTCTTATAAAGGGCCCCCTCCTCTACCACCTTACCCCCACCTCTCAAGCCTTTGGATCAGCCAACCCCCACCCCTTTTGTCTCTCTACTTCCATCCCGTACTCCTAGAAGCCTTAATTTGGGCAGAAGTCTTCACAAGGAAGCCTTTGAGCTCAAATCAAAGAGAGTTACCCGATTTTAAGGTAATGTCTTGACTTGTGTTCTTTTGTTTTATTTTTCTTCTCCAACCCCCTAAACTATTTATATTCATTTATTTTGTAAAAAAACCAGTATACTCAATATACTGGGTTGTTTCTATAAGACGTAGTCGAGCTATACTTACACACACCTTCATCTAATGGTTAAAGAACATACAGTTTCTATGGATGGCGAATTTCTGCCTCACGAAATGATGATTGTTCAACACTCATATAACACCTTAAAAGGTGGCCATTAAGATGAAACTATATTTATATATGATATATATTATGTTCTTTTTCTACTTAATCTTTTTTATTTTTCATTTTTGGTATACCTTTATGGTTTCTGTTGTGGGTAAACACGATAATTTCATTTTAGGATGTGCGGACTACCGCCCCGTCAAAGTGATTTGATTTGTTAATGCCATACGTGGGACGTGTAAAGGATGGATTTAATGATATTATATATGATATTATACTGGAAATATAATATACCTCTATATCATTATTATTTCATTCCATTAAAGTATGAGATAGATATGAATGTAGCGTTCATGCGTACGTACGGCTTACCGTCTCCATGAACGGTGCATTTCATTTTTTATCCCCAAATGTAATGTACTATTATAAGTACATATATATAATGGATATATATGATGTATGTTACATCTAAATTATTAATATAATTCTGGAATTAAAATATACATATCTCTCATTTAGTTTTAATTCCATTAATATGACATAGAAATGAATGTAGCGTTCATGCATACGTACGGATTACCGTCTCTATGAATGGTGCATTTCATTTATTACCTCTAAACAATTATGTAATATTATAAATACAAGTATATGCTGGATAAATATGATATATATGATATCCATGTCATGAATATCATTCTGGATATAATGAACCTTGGACCACACGAACAACATGTAATTGTAAGAAGTCCACTTTCGACTTAAAAACCAAATATCGACAAAAAACATTATTAACATAAATTATTACATAATAATGAACATGAAAAAGGTTCTTAATAAAGCATAAATTAATTCAAGTTTATTATTCAGGACTTTAAAGAATGATCGAGTCAAGTCGTACCTGAGGTAAGGGACTTCGTCTAAATCTCCTTTCATTGAGTCATATATTGTTCAAATACAAGTCTTTCTTTTATATGGTCTATAAACCCTTTTGAAATTTAATTTTATACAAAAAGAATCTTTTTATATGAAGGGTTTTACAAAATGACAAAATGGAATGTTTCTTTTAACGTACGTGGTGACAAAGACCTTTTCTGCCACCGCAAGTATTATTTGGTCTTTGGCTTCCTCAACAAGCCGTAATGTTTTTTTCCAATGAAATAAATACCATATACTCTTTAATGTATTTTGGTATTGAAAATGGTTTTTATAATGGTTTTTTATGTAAATGTTTTAGGGATATATTGTGATCGAAATGTGGAAATGTGTTCTTTCCATTATATTTGTTTTATGACTTATGATTTTATAATGGTACTTGGACATTTGACGGGAGGTTACGTGATAAACCATTTGACGGGTGGTGCTGTGATACCAGGAAAGGAGGTTACGTTATAACCTCCAATGCATTGGGTATGGAAGTCGGCCATATGGATATTCCATTAAGTGATATGTGTGGAAGTCGACCGTATGGTTATTTCATTTAAGTATGTTTATGTCCCAAGTTACCTTTATATGTTATGTGATCATTAAATGGGTTTTATGGTAATATTTTTGTTACAAAAGGTTAAGTAATGATATTTTATTCAGTGAAGAGTTTCTATTACTTTATAAAGGTGACTGTATTACTTTGATAATGTATACATGGTTTACATGATGTTTAAAAAACTAACAGTTTTCATTCTTTGTGTATCCCTTACTGAGCTTTTTTTGCTCACCCCAAGTTTTTTTGAAATGTTTTTCATAGGACTTAATGTGGAATAGGGTCAAGGATGGGATCAAGGGAAAGTCATGCTATCTAAAACACGGAACTAGACATGTTTCTTTTTAAGAGTTTTTTATTTTATGGAAACATAGTAGACGTTTATAATTTGTAATATTTTGAGATGTAATATTTATGTCCTAATTCTCTGAAACTCTAAACTTGAAAAGATCCTCAATGTAAATTATTCATTTCATTCAATATTAAGTAAGGTTTAAGGCCGGGGCGTTATAATAACAATACTTCAGATTTTGATTCTAACCCTAAAAACGATCCTATAACATTTGTACATGATTCCTTTTAACTATTTAAATAAATCTATCTTGATTATCCATATATATCTCCTACTCGAAATCATAGTGGTGGAAATCTCACTTCACATTCATGTACTCTATCTTTATTTCCAAACTAGTATCCAAACCAAGGACAAGCTGAAAGGAATGCATTTTTACAACATTCTAAAGACTCTCATAAATATCACTGCATTTTATATGATGAAATACTTTAAAAACAATCATAGACATGTATAATTGAACATAAATATATTCATTAATTTTAATCTGATAAATCCAACAATTTTGAAAATTTCTCTAACTTTTTGGTAATTTAACTATTTCACATGTATGGTCAACTTATGATGATCCCACATTGTCATCTATTTTTGTGTTCTGAATTTAATTCAATAATATTTCCATAACTTAATCAAAATATTCTGGGATTCACCCTTCACAGAGGTCCATATACTCATCATATCAATAATCAGTTGAAAGGGTATGATGATGAGAATAACTATGGATAAGAAATATGGGTTCATTGATAACCCTTATTAGTTTATCATTAGAATCAAAATGTGTAAAAAACATCAACTCTAACCTTATAATCCTGAACATCAATCTACACATCTACATGATCATCAGAATAAAAAACCTGAGGTAATTGTGACTCAAAATTTTGATCAATACTAAAAAATCCCTGAAAATTTAGAGATGATTTTGTTTCCTCCCTTATGAATATCTACAATATTATGATCCTTATTAAACATTGAATAATGGTTATGACAATTTTAATCAATGCAAGATCATATAAATTATATCCAAACACATTATTTTCATAAAATGTAAAAATACATTGTCGTGATATACCATCCTACATAGACATCTCATTTCTAGGTACATGAAAAAAGGCCTAGAAAAAAACATTAATGCCATCATACCTCATATATTTTATATTCCAAACAATATCAAGAGAGTATATATTTAATGTAATTTTAGGTGATAAATGGATAATATAAGTAGTTGTGAATAAAGACGCACCAGAAAAATGTCCAAGGGAATATTCATCCAAAAGGAAACAATGAAATATCTTAATTAATGGTTTATTTTTCAACTCAACAACCCCAAATAGATGAGGTGCCTTATTAAGAGTTTTAAAATGTTGAATACTTTCTTTAATATAGTACTAATAAAATATACAACAATACTCACCCCAAACTCATTGAGAATACAATTCAATTTTACTAAAATATTGCATCTCAACTGAAACATGAAATTGCTTAGAAAACTAAGAACTTGAATTTTGGAATTAAAAACAAAAACCCAAATCATAGATGGGTTTTCATAAAAAAAATTCACAATATAAATACCAAAACTAATGGTATTAGGCATTAATGTGACAAAAAACAATAATGTTCCAAATCAAGTACACAATAGTTGATGTCTAATGGATGACTCCTAAAACACACAATGATCAGTTTTACATCTATATAGTGATCATGCATGTTCAATTTGACACACTTCATATCAGGATGTATATTTCACTTAGAGAAATAACAAATACCTTTCTCACTAATGTGTATGTTCCTCTTATCCTATTATATGGATTAAAAAATATAATCAATAACACATGTAGTAAGAAAATAAATAGGAGATATAATTCAATACAATCCAAATTTCTTATTACCTCAAAGAAATAAATATATTAACCCTAAAATATTATATTTTATATCAGTGAAGGTATATATAAAATAGTTATCAGAAATAACACTTGTACAAATAGGATTCTAATAGAAAAAAAATCCCCTAGAAATCATTCATAAACATCAAAGAACCTTATGTGTAGGTATCCAAAAAATCAGTATTGATACAAAACATATCTACATGACCATCATTAAATAATTTTAAAAAACAAAATTACCATGGAATTAAATATATAAAAAAAAATATATTAAAATTCAACTAAAAAAAAGAAGCATAGTTAATATCACAATATCAAACACTAGAAAAAATATTAAGAGTCACAAACAACAACAAGATCACAACCAACAACAGTGTAGACATGATCATATCCATCATCATTTTTATTCTACTGATTTTATTTCATTATCATTTCTATTTTTAGATTATATAAAAATGTATTAACATATATTTAATTAAAACTGTTATGATATTTATATTCTCACTACTTTCTCATGGAATTTATTAATTTTTCTCTAGAATTGACAACAATATCCATTATTCATTTCTTGAATTCACCCTTCTACACTATTGCTTAATGTAATGAATAATATTAATCTTGAGTACAGATCCTTACCTATTCATTAAATATAGTTGTCAAAACATACCTAAATTCCCCTATAACATGAGGAGATTATCTTGTTAGAGTGATAAAAAAGTTCTCCAATTAATAAGGTAGTATACTGAGAAAAAAACTCACTAAATCCTAATCATTAAAATTAATACCCATACCATATAATTGATCAAAAATAACATCATAATTTCTCAAAAAATAAATATTATACACAAAATATTTGAGCCTCAAATTAAACTTTTCTATGGATAATTGTTTTTTCATCATAGAAGCATTTGTAGTCCCCTAATTCAAAAAAAATCAGGAGTATGAGATACTGAAAATATGGTTCATGACATTATATTTGACCCAATAAAAAATTATTCCACAAACCCTATCATGCTCAAACTCCCATTCATCATCAAAAATTGTACCTAGATTATTATTACTAATCGCCGAATATGAATTCACATGAAAAAATAATATCTTTCATTTTTAATCAGTTAATATGGATTTTGGTACCATTGTAAAAAATAATCCAAAAGTAATGGAATTTCTTATTTTAGAAAAAAACCGAAAAACATTATATGAAAGTAACATAACCTATATGAGGTCGCTTTGGATGTCAAAGGTGATGTTTATAATTTTTGTCATTATTCAATGTTTCTCAGCAAACACATAGATAGGAGAATAGATGGATTCAAAAATCATGAGGAAAATGGTGGTTACCTTAGAGCCACTAGAAAGAATGCGATCATATTTGATGAAGGAGAGGTGAGACTCGATGCATCATTTATGGAGAAGGTCAGTGACCTTATTCTTTGTAGTTTTATGGATTTATGAGATGGGGATCATAGTTAGGGAATATCTAATCATTAATTAACAAATAAAATTGAAAATATATGATAAAATTGAGTATATGAATGGAAATAATACGATAATGAGTACTAAAGGAGGGATTATAGGTGGTAAGCGTCTCAGAAGATTCGACTGCGCTAACAGTGTTTTCCAGACCACCATGGCCTTCCCCATGGAAAGAAAATATTACATTTAAAGATAAGGTATATAATAATATAATGAAGATATCATTGAAGAAAGTGATTTGAACTCTATCTATGCCTCTTCTAATTGATGCATGCATGTATGTGTCCTTTACTTGTAGCATGAGACGAAATGGTTCTATTATTTTTAGACCATCCCCATGAAGTCATGGACTTATTTTCAGTGGTTCATCATGTAAAACACACTATGTTGGGTTTCCTTATTTTATATTTAATATATATATATATATATATATATATTTAAATTACATTAAATTGCATTAAAAAAGTTAAGTAAATATTAATTATTGTGTGATTGGTTTGATATAATATTATATGGAGTGGTAAATAATGAAAAATTAATTATATAAATATCAAAAAATAATACCATCTCCAATGATGTTGTATAAATGATATTTTAGAAAAACAACCTACTACCCAGTTTCATTCAGTGCCTTAAATTGATTAATTTGTATAGTGAATCTTCCAATTTGGAATTGTGTTGTTCATACACTATCATTATTTTTATGTTATGATCATTTTTTAAACATAACTAAACTTTAAAATTTATATTAATTTATTAGAATTAGGTACGACCATAGAATATTTATTTTATAGTTTGAAATTATGTCAATGAATTGGAGTTATTTTCACAGTTCATACTCCTATTTAGAGTATCATTACATCAAGAGTAATTAAACTATTGAAGTTTTTCATAAATGGATCCAAAAAACGTGAAGAACTAAAGATATTATATATATATATGAACTAATAAAAAATAAAAAACATTAATAATTAAAATTGAATCGAAACAATAAATTGACTAAAAAGTTCCAAAAATTGATTAAAAAAAATCATCCAAAAAATATTCACCCATACCACACCATCAAAGATTTTTTTAATAATTATTGAAGACAATATTTGGAATATATAACCAAAAAAACAAAGCATGGATACAAATGAGGCATGCCATTTGATCTCCAACCATTCCACTCATGACTGAGGCATGCGACCAAAAATAGAAAAATGATATTCCTTTTAACGATATTTAAACAGTGTTAGTGAGTAGATGGAAAAGGAAGGGGGTTCTTCATACAAGCATCATCATCATGTGTAGGGTGAATCAGATGATTGTTTTCGGTGATATAAATAATATCTTATGGCGAATAAACCTGAACATGTTGATAATAAATAACACTTCTAGAATTTTGTGGGTTGGATTTAAATTCATATTAATGGTGTGAATCCATTTGATTCATATGTCTTGACGAGTAATTTTATGAAGGTTGTAAAATCTATGATGAATATATTCTTCTCTAATTTCATAATTCCTTCTACCAAAAGATTCATTATGAATGGGCGAGTCATGCATATTTCATCCAATTAAAAAGTTTTTGATGAAAATATAATGATAAAAAATTAATCCATTATTTTATGACACATGACTCTGATGGGTGACACATGTAATGATATAATTATATTGTTATCAGAATTATTATAGCTTGAGGTTTGGTATAACGGAAGAGGACCTTCAGAGGAAAATTTTATTATCAAAAAATTTCTCTTATTATAGACATAAACAGTTGGTGTGAAATATTTGTTCCATCCCCTTCATGCATGAAATCATAAGGTTTTAAGAATGTGATCATACTATTTACTATTTTCAGGTTACAAATAATAACATGTAGATATTGATTCATATCTGCAGACTCAATTGTATATTTATTTATCCTTCATTCCTATAGTATATAGCTTCATTAGTGGGATCCCATAAATCAATTGATAGGAAAACTAAAATAAAAGTTTTAGTCATTTTTCAAGAGTTTGGGGATTTCGACTTGAATTCCACATTAGTTGATCTGGTCATTCTCACCCCATGATATAAAAAAACTAACATGAAAATATTATATGAAAGGAAACCTTAGTTTTTTAGTGTTTTCTACATTTTTGTTCAGTTGTTTAATAATTTAAAAAGATATAGAGTCTATATAAAGTGAAATTTAAAGGTGCATAATGAGTTCTCTTATAGATGGATTATTGATAAAGGGAAGGGGAAGGTATAACTCCTCCACGTTACAATTCTGTTGATGGGTCTACTATGGCAATGAAGGACCCCCCCCCATCATTAATAGGATAAAAATTTCAATGGATTAACCTCTCATGATAATTATGATGGACTTTATAATGAGGTTTTAAATTAAATTATAATCATTAAGATGAAAGGGGATATTAATGTGATATATCTTCACAACGTATTTAATCATCTTTTTTTGTTGTTAATATTCATGTTGTATGGAAATTGGAATACCATTTTTATGATTCTAACAACCACACTTAGGTGAGGAATGATTTTCATGATGACAGGGTTCATGGAATCCTAGGTAAACATGATAAATATTCCTCTAATAAATGATTTTTTGTATGTGAATTCTATCTATGAGGATGATTGAATCACCATGTTGAAGAATTCTAATGATCATAGATGGAACTGAATTATTAAGGACCCTTAAACCAGAATTATAAACAGAATTGGATTTTCCCCATTGATACAAAAAATATTCGAGCATGCATAAAATAACTCATTTGATAATTCACAAGATCATGTCCATATTTGGTTTTTTGGAAATATATACATAGATATTTTCTCTTCTTAAAATAGGCTGGTCCTATCAATGAAGAACCTCTTGAATAACAACCTAAATATTTACATTTTTTCCAATTCTTGTTGATTCTTGAATGAAATCATCCAATGTGGATGTATTATAAAACATGGTCTGTCATGTGATGAAATTTAAAATAGTAATCCATGATATGGATGAAAAATAATCTCATATAGTTATGGATCATTTTTAGGATGATAATTATACATCTATAACATATATGTACCTTCCTAGAAAACCAACTGATATCTGTGTCTCTTCTCAGATGGGTATGACCACTATCCATGGATCCTAGGAAGATTCTATTTTTAATTACACCAAATACAATATACATGATGTTTCTTATTTGGTTCAAACTATGGGATAACAACATAGAATTAAATTCCCTTTTCTTAGGTCCCTCTTGAAAAATAAGAAAAGATAAGGGCCATTGAGATCATAATTATCGGTATTGATCAGTTACTAAATAAATAAATCCCCATCATTGGATGATTGTTGGATGATGAAGCCTCACCCTCCACTGATGAACTTATATATCCATAGGGGTGAATGAAAAATTCTTTTAAATGATGAATAAAAACAATAAAAGGGATGTGTAATAATAATAATGTGGATTTACCAAATATCAAATGGCCTCATACAGGGGAACCGACATCTCGCCATAAATGAAATTTATCTATCAAAACATCTTTGGGATTGGGAATTCAACCACGAATATGACCCTAATACATTTGACTATGGTTAATAAAACTATAATTCCAGGCCATGCAGAATGAAAAATGAAATTGGATCAATAGAATTCCACATAGTTATCCTCTTTAAGATACACTTTTGTTTTAATAAATTCATGTGAGAATGATGTTGATCATTATTGGATAATAAATCATGATTTTATCAACATCCACTACTGCACCAAAAATTACAAGGATGTCTCATTCAATATTAAATGTTAGGTCATTTTAATTTTATTAACTTTTGTGTATGCCACTAATTATTATATTAATATAATAGAACTTTAAAATGTATTCGAAATGATATCTGAATATTTGTCCCATAGTTTTTTGATTTTGAGTGACTATAATAATATATTAAAATATGATAAAAATTTATTTCTCATTTCAGTATGGTGGAAGAATTTGAATTCTCTTATTTAATTGATAGATGTATCATGAATGACATTCCAATCCTAAGAGGATAGTTCACCTAGTTCAGATACACTATCAATGTTATGCAATCAAGAAAACTGGATTTATGTTTTTCTCAGGTTGATGATAGGAATAATAAAATTGATGTTAGTAGTATCAACTTTCCCATGTAAATCTCTAATCATAATCATCTTGTCATTTATATTTTCACTTGAAAATTATGGTCAACTATTCTTCACTTTACATTAAAAATTGAATTTCTTTTTGTAGATGGGTGGAGAGTTATTAGTAATGGTTCTCGAAGAGTGGAATCACTTAGAAGCCCACTCTACATCTGATAAAAAATGATGAATCATGTTAAAAAAATTATTTGGGAAGGGTAAAAATAATCCTTCGGTAGCAGGGATAATGAAATCTGGGCTGCGGAAAAACAACTCTTATGAAGTGAAATTTTAAATATAAATCAACCTGATCCATCTGGAGATTATATATGATCCCAATACAATATTGATGATGTTATTTAATTAATATAATGTTTGAAACAGAAATAATACAATATATTTTAGATGAGGTAGGGGATATAAACACCTTGTTCATTCATTGTGTACAAATGGAGTGGAAGGTAAGAAGAGGTCACACAAACCATAAAATTGATGGCTGAATATATATATATTTGAAATGAAATTTAAAATGATGTGGTTAATTATATATAATATATATAATCATATAGAGTGTAAGTCTCAATCTATAAGAAGATAGATAATATTACTATTACTTTTGATATTCTTCAAAATAATATGTTATCTTATGTTCCTTATGAGAAATAAATCATGGAAAGAATTTTTTTCATGGAATATTCATAGTGTGTAAAGACCTGATAGATTTAAAAACAAATTCTTATGTTCCTCTATGAAATTTTTCATGGTGATTTTCTTAATGACTAGTTAGTGTTTTTTATCCATGCATATGTGAGTTTTGATGTCAATTCTATTTTTATTTAACTGGTTTTGAAAAAATATAATGAAATGGACATTAAGGATTTCATGAATATTGGTACTAAAAAAAATGTTCCTAAATCATTTATCAAAATCCTTAAATTTGGTCTAGGACTAATTCGAAGGTATTTCATCACATTAAAAAATCATAATTTTAAGTAAAAGGATCATTTGAAAAAAATTTCACACTAGTAAAATGTTACGACATTATGAAGTAAAAAGTTTTAGATATAAAAATTTTCTTTTAATATTGAAATTTAAATGAAATTTTACACTATAAAATGGGGAATTATTTTTAAAATGGTTGAATAAAATAGATTCTATGGTGCATTCATTAACTTATTCAGCATTATAGTAAAAATTATTTGTATCTTCGTTATTGTTAGTGGATATCGTAGAGGTTTTTTAGTGAAGCAATGGTGTTACCAGAGGTGCATATTTCTGGCCTTCATTTTCTATGGATAAGGATTATTTGACGCTTTTCATTAATGATCTTGTGCGGTTTGGTCTTTAGAGAACTCTTATTCTTATAAGATATCTCTTCATCCCTTCAAATTTGTTCTATAATAATGATATTATACTATTTATTATAGATGATAGGGAAAATTTATCGAGTATTCAGAATTTTTTCCCAATTTTTAAGTGTATATATATAGGTTTATAAGATAGGAACAATAATTTTTGTATTTTGGGAATGCAATTTTTATATAAAAATTAGATTTCTATATTGAAAAGAAGCGAATAAGGGAACCCTCACTTTCACCTAAAATGGGGTTAACTTCATTTGAGAAAATATAGAAACTTGTTATCACGATAGAATTTAATATATGATCATTATACTAAAGAAAAATTGGAAGGAGAAGACAATTTTTTAAGAGTTGAGACTTTTTTAGTGAATTTAGTGATAATATCCATGTTTTTATGCTTTTTCTATTTACCGTGGGAATTAAAATGTCACAAAAGAGCTTTAATCATTGATCAAGAAATTTTTTGGGCTGGTTTCATACATGATATGATGCTCAACAATGTGTCAGGGATGAAATTTTTCAATCCCATTCAATTGAGTGGTTTGTGTATAAAATATCTGAATATTTTCAATTCATATCTTCTTATAATATTAACCTATAATATTTTTATATCTAATGATTTTTCATTGGAATTCCTTTCAAATAGATTGACAAAAAAAATAATGGATATTCCATGTATATTTCATCATCGTTCTATAATTCTATTGAACACTCATATCATGAGGTTTTTATGTTCCCTAATTGAATGGTATGAAAATATTTCTCCTTCAATATTTGGAGTACTCCGTAGATGGATCAACCAATCATTGACGATATGAGTGTATATCCACTGACAATGCATGTTTCCATTTTGGATTTACAATTTAATGATAAATTAAAGATATTATGCCTCCTTGGGTTAGGATATAATTTTAGATGTAAGAATATGTTGACATATATTTCTCATATGGACTCCAAGTTCAATAGTACATCTTACTTCTATGGAATAATATAGGTATAATCATTATGGAATCATATCATTCTCTATGTGGATGCAAATTTTCAGAAAAGATAACATATATTAGAATACATATGCTTCTATCGAGGATTTGGTGAGGAAGACTACATATTCATATCCTCGTATAGAGAACATTATTCTATATTGATTCTGTGTCCTACCTTTGTATAAAATTTTAGGAGTCCATAAATCATGTATTCATATATTCCAGTTTATCATGTATGCTTTTGTACCATGTTAAGGCAGGGTTTTTGGTAGCCTTATGTCATACTAATTTTGACATTATGATTATATCCATAAGTAAATATATATATAGTTAAAAAATAAAATGATTTCTATCATGAGCCTCTTCAAGGACATTAGTGTACATTGTATTAGGGGGGAAAATGGGTCGAGGGTGTCAGCGGAGTTGTGGGAGTCTAGGGTAGAAGTATCATTGCTTTAAAAAACAACGTTTCATAGAATTTCTTTATAAACCACCATTAATTTATTTAAAAAAATCAGTGGTAGTTTATTAAACTGCTTCAAAATGCTAACAATTTTGTAGTGCATCTAGCAAATAAATAATTTAACAAATATAAATTAATAAAAAAATTATATGATATATTCATGATATTTATCTAATAGTTGATTAAATAATACAAAATTAAAACAACCAATTATATAGTAGAAGTTGCTCCATTGGAGATTCTTGTAATGATTTAAATCATTCCACCTTTGCACCTATGTAATGCCTGATTTGGCATTAGAATGTTTCTATAATGAGCAACATCCAGGTGCCTTGGGATACATTATTAATTACATTTATTTATGAATAACATGTTCATAAGGGCCACAAATTATAGGTTAGAAATGGGATTTCATAAATATATGTAGTCATGAAGGCCCTACATAATAATGGGAGGGAAGTATGACACACAATACGTTATATTTATTTTAATAATAATATGATGAAAACTCATGAAATAAATTAAATTAAATCATCCAATCCATACACGTGTCTTTTCCAATCTCAAAAATGGACATACATGCAACTAAATCACCAAATTAACTTTGTAGAATTCATTTCATTATTAATTCCTTATTATTTAATACAAAATAGCATACACAAAATAATTAATTAATTAATTAATTCCATATCATTTTAATGATCCTATAAACCTAATTATTCACACACGTCATTTATTTCAATCCAAAAAATGAATAGGAAATCCTATAATGACATATTAATTATAATAATATAATTGATAATGTAATAATATTCAATATGAATATTAAATTTTCAAATACACAGTGGTTGTCAAATAATGAAATATTTTTTTAAATTATTGAATTTTCATTTCATTTTAATTTTAATTCTATCATTTAATGGGAAACTACACAATATGTATAGTTTTACTACATTATGTGTACCTATGTTTAATGACCCATATTTTCCTTGTATTTATTTAATTATATGGAACAATTGTGAGGCTTAAAAATATGATGACATTTGATTTTCTTGTCTAGTGTGCCTGAAATAGAATTTTAAACATTCTTAAGGTACGTTTAATAAATGTGCTAGTGGAGAATCCTAATATTTAAACTAGAAATATGAATTGAAATTTGAGGGAAATGTTGAACCTGCAGCGCTGGGATTCGCTTAAGGGATCCATAACCTCTACTGTAGTGGATTGAAAGAGGAAGTTGGTTTTTGTGGTTTTCATGGAAGGTAAATAATATAAATATAATTTATTTTAAATATCACCCACCTCTCATTAGGTATTGGTGGTGGGGTCCACAAGGGGTGGTCGGGAATTTAATGCAGGAATTAAATTCTCGGTAACCAAAAATGTGTAACCATCCTACATGAAAATAATGACGTTTGTTAATTGAACTAATTAATTAAACTCTCTTCATTGTGTGGTGTAATGCTAAATCACATATCTCTCTCTTTTTGAATTTATTGAAAAAAGGAGTGGTGTTATTGGGTGGGGAGGATTTTGGAAGAGCCTGTTGACAATGAACGGATCCACCGAGCATGAATGAAAAATAATCCTTTAAGCGGCATATTAGGAGGATTGCTTCAGGATAGACGAACATCGACCCATCATCAAATGCAGAGATGGTCTCCAACGAATCACAAGTAGTGTTTCCCTTGTTTAAATTTCATGATTTGTTGAATCATTTATCTTCTCCCTTGATATGATGCTAACACAGAGTGCCCAAGCGAAACAAACAGGACTCAGTCCCTCCACCTCTTGTTCAATAATTTTTTTCTACATGGGTGAATTTTCGAGTTGGATGTAACTGAAATACTAGGGTTAAGAATAAATGTAGATGACCTGGGAATCCTGTAGGTGTGATCGGTTGAAAAACCAGACCACAGGAGCTCACCGGGTAGCCTGAAAAAGACCACTAATGCAAGCGAACCGCATCAGCGGGCGATGAAGGCAACTAACACTAGCTGACCATGGAGGTGGCATCCTGCTGTCATGTACTGCAAGTGGAGTAGGCCACAACATATAAGTCGTAGCGGTTGGGTAGGGTGGTCGGCACTGCCTGGACGCGGAGGCAGAACAATGCGTCTTCATGCATCACTAGAGGTGGTCGCAGCTCAATGGGGTGGTAGAGGAGGGACCCACTCCATGTGTGTCTCGTGATGGCCCGGTGAAGACCCATGGTGCCACCGCTTTCGGATTCTGAATGGTCTGGACATTCTAGAAAGTGGGGGGAGTGTGTTCCCCCTATGCCAGCTAGGGCTGGCCCCTCACCCTCTTATGGGATGAGATGCTCCCCACTATGTCTTGTGTTGCGCCCTCCTGCGGGCTAGGCTACAGTACCCTACAGGTCCACCCTACCCCTCCCCCCCCCTGTGCGGGCCGAACCACCCCCCCCCCCATGTGGGCTGGGGGCGCACCCCATACGGGCCTGTCCGTGCCCCTGGAAGCTGGGTCGTACCCTCCCAATGGGCCGGGTCGGACCGCGAATCAACGTACCAAACCCACCGTGGCCAAGTCCAATTGGGTTGGTCGGGCCAGTTTGGGCTGGGATGGGTCAGACCCAGGTGGGTTAGGTGACCCAAACCGGGTCGGGTCGGACCAGAATGAGTCCCATCTATGCCCTGTTTCACTTAAAATTCCTTAACATGAAATCCTGAAGTCCATTTGATGAACTGTTTGTTGTGTTGTTATCCTTAGAGTAATAAGGTATTGTTTGTATAATCTAAATGATTTTTATAGAATGTTGGAGTATGGTAGGGTTTGATCTATCCCAAACCCAACCATGACCATGATACTAAAATGATTATAACTCACAAACCTGGTGTTTGATTGACATGTTTTCTATCATGTTAGAACCCTTACCACATGGAAGCCCTTTGGGTTACTCCATTGTAGAGATTGGTGGGAAAAGAGGTATGATTGATAACTCAAATAGGAGATTATATGATACATGACTGTACTGGGTGCGGGGAACCCTATGGATGACTGTCATTGATGCAGCGATCCTATGTGGATCAGCATCATCTCCAAAATTTGTGAATCAACATCATAGATACCTGACGATAACCTGTTCTAGGGCAGCCCATTGAGGATCAACATCTGGTGACCCTGTGTGGATCAACATCAATTGATCATGTGTAGATCAGAATTATATCAATTTGTCTGAATCAATATTCGTACGAACCTATGTTGATTATCATTCAGGAACTATGTGTGGATCAGCAATAACATGACCTGATAAATACCATCCTTACAATGGCCAATTATAGAATTTCGACATACGTCTAAGAGTTGATCATGAACAGAACGACTTCTTCGTGGATCAGTTGTGGAACTTTTAAATGGAATATGATTATATAGATTATCACTAATCATCTATATTACTGATCTATGAGTTTTATACCTAGTGTGAGATGACTATTGTTTTGTGCGTAATTATTGTGGTATTTCTTTGTTTTTTTTTCATTGTGGAACTCTAGGAGTCATTTTGGGATCTTGGGGTCCCTACTGAGTATTTTTATACTCACCCCTGTAAGGGCATCGCTCAGACCTTGTTGTGTCTTGTGCTGATGGTGGATAAATTTGATTGAGGTTTGAGAGCAATGACTAAATGGTCCTCATATGTGGTCCATTAGACATAATGTTCCGCAATGAATACAGACCGTTAGCTGTACCTACCCTTTTGGTAGGAACCATGGAAGACGATTCGAGGAGCTATTTTTCTATTACAATTGTCCTTTTTAGTTGGTCATGCATTCTGACCCCCATTACATACAGTACTAACCATTTTTTCATTCCGTACAAATATATTTACTACTACAGTTTTACAATGAAGGTTGCTCTCGGTGTATTCAAGGAATATGTGTTTGCAGGTTTAAAGGAAATGCCTTCTCATTTATCAAAGATATTCCTTTCAGTGCTTGTTTCCAACCCATGGCCTATAGAAGATGGGCTTGGGTTAGTCACGACATGGACCCTGGTGGATGGGTCGTGATAATGTGGTATCAGAAAAGGTAGTTCTACGGAAGAAATAGGATATTTAACATTTTAATGGAGCAATATCATTAATTGTTTTGAGTGAGGTTTCCTGTTCGGGGAGTCCAATGGTTGTGTGGCTGCCGACAAAACCATACACAAGGACCCCGAATTATGATTTCTGACACGGTGCATGAAAACACTAAATGGGTGTGTTTTGGAATATTTTTACGTTGATCTTTTTTTAGTCATCTCACTAGGTATAACTTCTTGACTGTGGAACACCTGTATCCTTTCGGGGTTCCACCTTATAGATAGACAGACAGGATTATCATGAGAGTACAAAATGATGGCCCTTTGAGCGATGGGGTTTCGGTGTAGGGAACTCCTACTGTGATAGTACCATCATGTTGTGTACCTGCAACACCACTACCTATTGGGCAGCTGCTTCCACCTTCCCCACTAGCAGATGGTGCTTGCCAACTGAGTTTGTTTCAAAAGATTAAATGAAAGAGGCCTCTGAGGTTCTGAGGTGAGGCAGATTTGTAGGTGTATGAGGATTGTATGGAGGCAGTGGCAGAATTTTTTTCCTGGTTTGGTCATTACCCGACCAAATGTGGATCCAAGCTGCTAGTCTTTTACATGGTGAAACATGGAGATGGTGGAGCCTGACACTCCAGATACACAAAGTGGTGACCCTCACCTGGGGAGATTTTGGTGACCTCTTCAGGGAAGTGTTTTTTTTTCAGCGACTCAATGCTCCGTGCATATCCACGAGATACTACACTTACAGGAGGGCAGCCTGACCATCGCCCAGTACTCGGAGAGGTTCACCGAACAATCGTGGAACACTACCGACATGGAGCATGACCCTTTCTTCACAGCCCAGACCCTCAATGAGGGACACCGATAAGAGATCAGATCTTTTATCTTATCTTTTAGCATCCTGATGCATGCTGGAGTGCTGGAGAGAGAAATCTTGGTGGATATATTCCTTACTGAGCAGACACCGATAGTGATACACACCATCGAATGACATGTATCAGGTTTATCATTGGATAGTATAAGGCAGATGACACAGAGGTCCAGGAGGACTATAACTTCTGGTGGATGACCACAAGATGTAGGGTCAGAGGTGTGTGGCTCACATGGTAGAGGAGGCCAGAAGAGGAGCAGACTGTACTTCAGGTGCGGTAGGCTGGGTCACATGTCCCATGACTACCTGACAAGCCACACTAACAACCAGCCGATGGTCGAGGTACCATTGATGTAGAGTCATATATTTGAGTCGGGAGGACCGCATGCATCATGCAGGCATGGAAGCGGAGCTGGTCGAGCCGTAGGTGGTGGACGGTTATTCGAGGCTCAATGGCCACCACCTCCGGGTGGTCAACCCCCATCACATAGAGCAGGTGGAAAGGGAAGATCTCAGCTCTAGGCAGCTGAGTCCTATGACCATGGTGCTCCAGAGATGATTCTAGTTTTGATATGTGTCTACTACACCATAGTGAAGTACTTATAGACACAGGTTCTATTTACTCTTTTATTTCCATGGATCTCGTTTGGAGCTTGGGCATTCCAATGGAGTCGTTTGGTCAATCCTTGCGATTAGATACTCATATAAGAGAAGATTCAATGATCACAAACCAGTTCTAGAAGTGTTAGCATACTCTAGGAGTAGAGAGCTTTTAAGGGATCTTCTAGTAGTGGATTTGAGTCCTTATGACGACATCTTGGGTATGGACTAGTTTTCTACAGTTCATGATCAGATTGACAGCATTATGTGCAATGTGATATGTGTCCACGAGGATGGGACCATGTTTTTCTTCACCGGTGAGAAGGGAACCATTGCAACACAGAATGGACTTTTCTGGAGGAGGGTACAACCAATCAAAAATCAATTGGTTGTCCATACTCTCAGAGTAGTTGATTTTTGAGAGTCTGTGTTATCCTGTAGTGGTGGAACTATATTTTGATGTCTTCTATAATGATTTTCTAGGACAACCTCCTCACAGATAAGTGGACTTCAACATTGACATGTACCCCGAGACTGCACCAATATCTACACCATCAAAGCAGATAGCTCCTGCATATCTTTGTAAGTTATAAGTACAGTTTGAGGACTTATAGGGGAAGGGGTTCATAAGGCCTAGTGTTTCTCCATGGGAAACCACGATTTTGTTAGCTAATAATGCAGATGGGAGATTGAGGATATTTTTGGATTATCAGTTATTGAACTAGGTGACAGTGAAGAAAATTTATTCACTTCCAAGGATTGACGATCACTTTGATCAGATGAAGGGAGATTGTTGGATTTAAATGATTGACCTCAGATTAGTGTATCATCATCCTAGGATACGAGTTGAGGATGTGGAGAAGATGACCTTCAGATGTTGTTATGGACACTATGACATCTTGGTTTTTCCATTAAGCATAACCATATCCCCTGAAGTGTTCATGGGACTCATGAACAAGATTTTTCTTCCATACCTCGATCACTTCGCGGTGGTCTTCATCGACAACATGTTGACATACTCGACATCATAGGAGGAGCATGACTATCATCTATAGATAGTTCTAGATAAACTCTTAGAACACCAGAATTATGGTATGTTCTTGTTGTAACACCTCTAGATACAAAAGGATCACATTCTAGGATACATTTTTTCAGGGGCTACAGTTGCAGAGGATCCGACAAAAATATAGGCTATCCCAGCTTGGGATCCACCCATGATTGTGGCTGATGTGTGGAATTTCATGAGGCTGCATGGGTAATACCATAGATTCGTACTTGACATTAACAGAGTTACAGCACCCTTGTCGACATTGATGAATAATAGACATCCCTTAATGTGGAAGAATAGATACCAGTATAGATTACAGAAGATGATGCAGAGATTGAATAGTGCCCCCATCTTGAGGATACCAAAATAGGGCATTGGGTATTTTTCTACTACGATGCATCAGGAATCAGAATTAGATGTGTCCTGATGTAGGGGTGAGTAGTGATCGCTTATGGATCATGATAGATAAGAAATTATGAGAAGAACTACACTACAAAAGACCTTGCGTAAGCAGTAATGTGTTCTCCATGAAGATGTTGATACATTACTTGATGGGAAAATGTTTTTAATGTCTACTCTGATCACAAGATTCTCCGAAATATATTCTCATAGAAGGCCATGAACCTGAGAAAATGACATTTACAACAGTTCCACCAGGACTTTGACTTTGAGATATTCTACACTCTTGGGAAGGGGAACATGGTAGCAGGAGCACTTGGCAGGAGGTCTTTCCCATAGTTGCTGAGTGAGGCAACATAGCACCTAGCAACATTGCATAAATCCTTTGTGTATTGTGATGGAGCATCATACCATCTGTCAATGACTGTAACCCCCCACTACATTAGTGAGTTCTAGAGGAACAGGTTGGGGACATTGACTACATGGCTTGACGTGCTCTGGTATCCTTAGGACATGAACCTGATAATTTATATGAATGTGGAGAGAAATTCATCATCTTCAGAGGATGCACCATGGTACAGGTCGCACTAAAGGATGGGGTGTTGCGGGGGTCCATATGCCACCACTGGTAGTACATCCTAATGTGGTGAAGATGTATTAGGACCTCCATCTTTTGCACAGGTGGCCAGGGATAAAGATAGAATTAGAAGAGTTCGTTTCATGATGCCTCATTTTTCAGCAAGTGATTGCAGAGCATCAGGTTCAAGTAGTCTTAGCGTAGCCCTTAGAGGTACTTGAGTGGAAGTGGGATGGTATTTCAATGGATTTTTTGATAGGGAAACCACATACTTCCAGGGGCCATGATTCCTTGTGGGTGATCATTGAATAAATAACCATGTCATCCCACTTCCTACACATCTGAGTGCAGGGATCAGTATAGGGCTTGGGATTCTTATATGTAAAATAGATTGTACACTTCCATGTGGTTCCATAGACAATACCATCTAATCTTGACATATGTTTTACATTCTTTTTTATGAAGGGAATACAGGATGCACTAAGATAACTTTTATCACCGCCATTCTTACTTATTCGGACGGCCAGACGGAGCAGACTATTCATACATAGGAGGACATGATTCATTCTTGCATCCTAGATTTTGGGAGCAGTTTGGAGGATCACATGCCCCTGGAGGAATTCATTTACAACAATACCTATATCTCCACCATCTATATGGAACAATTTGATAGATTTTACGGTCAACCATGTAGATCACCTCTATGATGGACATACCTAGGGGAGGTATCACTAATGGGCCCAGAGTTGGTTCGGGCTACCACTGAGAATGTGAAGATCATCTAGGAGTAGATGAAGACTACACTGGTTAGGAATATGTCTTATGACAACAGGATATGGATACCTTTATTGTTTGTGGATGGAGACTATGTCCTCTAATAGTCTATACTAGATGAGGTCAGAGGAGATTTGGACGGTGACTAAATATATATATGAGGTTCATTAGACACTTTAATGTTCATAATTTTGTTTCCATGGTTCTGTATCGCCATGTTCATCCCCCATAGATTCATTGGGTTAATGACATATTTAATGTGTCACAGCTGAGAAAGTATGTGCATAACACATCGCATGTTGTCTTCAGAGGGCGAGCTAGACATTGATGATGTGAGAAGTTTATGAAGGATCCAGTGGATATTGAGGTTCGAAAGTAGTGGGTCCTTCATGGGCTATTGATACCTATGGTGCACGGTCGATGGTTTCATCGGAACCTCCCGGAGGGCACATGGCAGTAGGAGGCTCAGATTCATTCCCTGTACCCCCATTTGTTTCCTTATTCAATGTTATGGATTTCAAAGACAGAAATATTTAAATAGGAGATAATTTTAGACCCAAACGTTAAATGATTTTTTTAATTATATGTAACTATTCTGAGGCTATGAAATCTAATAATGTTTGACTTAGATGCCCAGTGTGCCGAAAACAGAATTTTATACATTCTTAATGCACATTCAGTAAACATGCAAGCGAGAAGTCATAACCTTTGAAACAGTGCTCATAATTGAAATCTGAGGGCACCTTTAAACTCTAAGCACCGAGATTCTCTTATGGGATCCCTAACCTTTACTATAGTGGGTTGAGATAAGAAGTTGGTTTTGCGGTTTTCGTGGAGGATTAATAAAATAAATCTAACTTATTTTAATTATCCTCCTATACTCTTTAGGTTTTTGTGGAGGGGACCACAAGGGGTGCTCATGCATTTATTTTAAGACATTATATGCCTTGTTACAAAAAAATGTGTAACCACCCTATGTGAAATTCAAGAGTTTCATTATTTTCACCTATTAATGAAGCTCCCTTAATTGTGTGTCGTAAAGCTAATTCCCACCTCTCTTTTTTTGGATGCATTGGAAAAATGAGTGGAGTTCTTGGGACAAGAGGACTGGGGAGGAGCCTCTTGGAAAATAATGGATCCACCAAGCATGAATGGTGGATCATCATTTGAGCAACATTGTCAGAGGATTTCATCGGGATCGAAAAAATGACCCATCTCCAAACGCATGATACACTCCAATGACTCATGGGGTAGGTTTTTTCTTGTATAAAGTTCAATATTTTTTGAATCATTTATCTTCTACCTATATAAGATACTAATGCGAAGTGCTCATCCCAAACGAACAATGTCTGGTCCCTATTTCTCTTGTCCAATCGCAGCGTTCTATGCAGGTGAATTTTTGGGTTTGAGGAAACTCAAATCCAAGGGTCAAAAAGAAAAGGACACGACCCACGAATCTCGTAGGTGTGATCATATGGGAAACTGAAAAAATGTATCTCTCTAAGTGGCCCATGGAAGATCTCCATTGTGGTGGCCCCAATGACATGTGCTGGCAGGTGATTGTGGTGCCCAGCACCATCCTTCCACGGTAGGGGTAGTGCACCATCCCGCGCCATCACACACCATAGTAGGAGTAGGCCATGTCATTTTAGCAGTTCCAATAGAACAGGGAGGCCGACACCAGCCGATCGTGGAGGAAAAATGGTGCACCGTCACATGCCACTGGATGTGGTCTCAAATCGAAGCTATGACGGAAGATGAACCCACTCCGTGCATGTCCTACGATGACCAGTTGGTGCCCCGTAGTGAGACCACATCAAATCCAGAAGAACCTATCTGTTTGGGAATAAGGGGGCATTGTTTTCCTCTCATGCCAGCTATGGTGGACCCCACACCCTCATGCGGGATTAGATGCCCCCCCTCATGCGGGCCTCGTTGTATCCCCCTTGCAGTTTAGGTTGCACTCCCCATACGGCCTGGATCAGGCCCCCCTATGTTCCAAACCACGCCCCCAGCTGGCTGGGTCACGATCTCTCAGCGCGTTAGGCCATACCGCAACCCAGAGGGTCGAGCCCACCATGGCCCTGTCCAACCAGGTCGACCCATGATAGATCCGGTTTGGCCGAGTCGGACCCAGCCTAGATCAGGCTAGGATGGGTCTGACCCTGGACAGGTCTGGTCATCCCGAACCAGTTCGGTTCAGCACAGACCAGGTCGGGCCGGGTTGGCCCAGAACTAGATTTATCTAGGCCTAGTTTGGTTTAAAATTAAATAACATGAAATCCAGACATCCATATGACAAATTGTCTTCAGTTCTAGTATCCTTGGATAGATATTGTCCTTTTGGTATACTCCACTTGAACATTGGATAATTTTGATTATGGCTGAGTTTGATCGAACTCAAATCTTACTAGGCCCTCGATACCAAAAAACTTATAACTCACAGACCGGACAACCAATTGACGCGCCATCTATCACTTTGGAACCCTTAAGATACGGTGTTCCATTGGGTTACTCGTTTTTTGAGCTTAGTAGTAGTCGAGGTATGACTAATATCACGAGGAGTTGATTTTATGGTAATCGAGCTCCTCAGGTGAGGGGAACCCTATGACTGGATGACATTGATGTAGCAATATAGTGTGGATCAACATCATAGTGACCCTGTGTGAATCAAGCATCATATATAACTTCCAAGGACTAGTTTTAGAGAATCCCATTGATGATCACCATCTAGAAAACATTTTTGGGTCAGTATAGAGTGACCCACTTTGGATCATCATTGAGAGACCCACTATGGATTAGCATTCCAGCGAACCTTTTTTGATCAGCATTCCAGTGATCCTGTGTGGTTCAACATTATAGAGACAATATGTGGATCATAAGTAGCATGACCCGATGACAACCATCTATAATGTTTCCCATCTTGGAATTCTGACTTACATCCAAGAGTGGATCTAGAATAGAAAAACATCTTTTTTGGATCAGTTGTGGAACTTCTAAATAGAATAAGATGTTATAGGTTAAGACTAATCATGTATAATCATTATATTTGATTTGTATACCTAAATTTAGCTTTATATTTCCTCGCTCTTAGTAATTGAGTTCTTGCATTGTGGTATTTCCTTTGTATAACTTTGGGAGAATTTAAGTGATCTCGACGTCCCTACTCATTATTTTTATACTCTCCCCCTCACATGCTTCACCCACACCCTGTTTTGTCTTGTGAAGACGAAATATTACTTTGACTGAGGTTTGGGAGACATGAATAAAAGGTGCTCAAAGGTGGACCTTTAGACGTGACATGGCATAGTCACGACCAACCCTGAGCTATACCTACCCTTCAGGTAGGAACCTTGGTGGGTGATTTTGTGATCTTTTTTTTATTTCTATTGTACATTCTATGTGCGCTTGTATTCTAGCCCCCTTTACATAAAATACTCAACACTTTTTACTTTCAATACCCATATTTTTTGTACAGTAGTTTTATTGTGTGGTTTGTGCTCGTTGTATTCTTTGACTGTGTGTTTGCGGGTTTAAAGGAAATGCCTTCACATTTTTTATGGATATACCTTTCAGTGCTAGTCGTCAATCCTTGCCCTATGGAAGGTGGGATTGGGGTAGTCATGACATGTACCCTAGAGTTTGGGTTATGACACTTAGTCACTACGTATCTAAGTCATATGCCCTGGGTTTCAGAGTGAAACCTCTGTTAGAACACATGGTGTCTAAAGTCAAGAAACATTCCATGTATCCACTTACCATGTTCTTCGATTCCATGGTCACCATGAAATGATCAGTAAATGCATTTCAAGTGATCAACTACTTATTATATCCAGGTACAATGTACATGGGAACATAGTGTGTGCTCCCGATACACCCAGTGAAACCTAGTTTTTCATGATAAATATTTTGAACTTCATGTTCGAAACACTTGTCATTATTCATAAGTTCTAAAATCATTATGAATATAAAAAACTGAGTTATTAAGATTAATATATCAAAACAAGTTAAATTTAATAAAATGAATGTATTAATTATATAAAATGACAATATGATCATAATTATTCATAGATCATCAATCATATAAATTATTATAAATTTAATGGCGACTCTTTTCAAAATAACCATGGTGTTAAATTTCATAAACAATGTTTTATTTTCTATTGACAAGTATCCTTTTTTATGATTTATTTGTTATTCAAAATTTGGATATAGTCAGTCGTAATGAGTCTTATAAGAAATATGTATGTTTCTGAATATTCAAACCCAAACATAATGGTGGATAAAAAAAATTTCCATTGAGAAAGTTCTTTTTCAGAAACATGGTTCCAGACATAGGCATCCATACATTAAAGTATATAAGGAGAATTAGTCTAAAAAATAAAGTTGTTTATCATATGAATCATCATAATCAGATCCAAAACCATGAACATTTAATAGACTAGGTGTCGTTTAGAAAATCAATTTTGGTTTATTGTATGATGTTTTCAATTACCATAATTATAAAAAGAATTTCATATGAATGGATTTCAAATGTTACTAAAGAGGCTGAATAATGAAATTTAAGAGAGGATTTATAATGTTATTAAAAATTCTATATAAATAATATGATTATTTTCTAATCATGGAGTTCTCAAAATTCTTGAAAACTATCATGATAATATATTTCTATGAAATTTAGGATACACAATAATTGTATATGTTCCAAAAATCAAGACCTATATCATATCCAAAAGTATCAGACTCAGATGTTTTTAGAATTTTTAATGTCTAAAACTGATGATGTTTGAAGAATTTGGAAGATGTAAATTAGGGAATTCCATCATAATGGGAATTAATTCATTATGAAAATTCCTTTAAAATTAATCTTAGAAAAATAATATAGATCTTAATGAACTGAGAATGAACGAATGTTCTTAATGTGCTTAGAATGAAAGGGATATCATAATCAGATTGGAATGAAATGAAGATCATAGTGAACGGAGAAAGAAATGATGATTGTAATGAGACAAGGAAGATGGATATGTCTTAATATGTTTAGAAATAAAGGACAATCATAACAAATTGAGAAATTAGGGAATATTGTAATTCAATAAGGAAGATGAAGATGAGGACGATCAAATGTGTTTAATTACAAAAAGTTACCTACGAATGAGGAATGGTTAGAATGCCGAATATGAAGTAGACTCTAAAAGAATAATCATGATGTTTTATGAATATTTGATGTGGTAAAACATAATATTCAATTATGTGTAAATTTCAGAGAAATATGAGATGGTATAAATTAGTAAAAGATGATGTTTAAAATTGTGTGCTTTTGGTGTTTTGGAATATGAGGAATAATATATTGGTTTTCCATTTTTGGATCTTTATTATACAAGTGTAATATAAATTGTCTCTAAATTATAACTTATTTTTTATTTTTTCATGTAACTTCTAATGTAAGAACACAGATGAACTGAATGTGAATGTTCCCCCTGTATTGAGGAAGATCATATTGAACATTTGGGAAGAATGGATTTTTGAATATTTTAAATGGTTTTATTTTATTGGGTAAATTAAATTGTGTTAATCATATTAAAGATGATAATATTGAGAATTTTATAAGAGCTTGAGTTTTGTAGATTTAGAATGAGTTCATTGTATTGAGTTTTTCGTATTGAGATAATCAATTGAAGATGATTGTACTGTGCATTTGAATAGAGTTTTAGTTTTTCATATTGAGAATAGTTCATCATATTTTTTACATCATAATGAGTCAGGAATCCTGATCAGGATTAGACTAAGTGTTGTGAGAATTATTTTTGATGTTCATATTGTTTTAGATAGAACTGTATTGAATTTATCATATTGAGAAAACCAGATCCATACAAATGTGATTGAGCATCTAGACTAAGTATTTATAGAACAAATTGATCAAAGTATTTATTAATTTTTTTTGGATAAAATATTTTATAAGAAAATATGTAATCTGATGAAAATCAATATATTTCTTCTTATCATGAAGTAGAAGGTGTCTAATGGGAGATGGAAACAGTTTTATTCAGTTCATAATAATAGAAATTTTCTATTGACCGATTGGAGGGGCTCTGGTAAGGATTTAGGTTCTCAACTTGAGTATGAACCATGTAATTCATGTGCGGTTTAAATGATTTCCTAGTATTTTATTCATGTGTATTTATCAAATTTTGATAATTAAATGAATCTTAAAAGGATACATGTGTTACGTTTCTAAATGTTTTGTATCCCATAAAAATTGATCAAATAATTCAAACCCTCCCTCCTCTTAGTTGTTATTTGATATTTTGGAACATCAATTCGTATCAGAGATAGGTTACCTTATTGAATCATTGTCTAGTATAATATCAATTATATCAAAATCAGAGATATTTGTGTATTTGTTGGAAGAATTATTATTGACAAAAAATAGGATTATTCATTTGATCTTTTATCATGGCTTGGATGTTGTTTATTCTAGTACTATTTTTTACACCTATTGAGATAAATAATCATATTATCTTTTCTGAAAAGATGAATATAGTTGTTATTGGAAAGTATAGAAATGCAATACTTGTGTCTTTATCAAAGAATGTTTATTAGAAGTTGATGTGTCTCAATACATAAAAAATTATATTGGGCAATATTAAATGTATTTTTTTAAGGTAATACAATAGTGAATGAAGAGAGGATAAATTTTTTTAATATAATGTATGATGAAATCAAAATAAATGGTGAAGAAACTATTGGAGAATATTTTACATATGTAAATTAATTTTTTTACCACATTTGAGGATTTGTACACTTTTATGATAGTTTTACAATCGTGATTAAAATTATATGAAATATTTAGAACATATTTTATTCTAAAATTTTATCTTTATAAGATAAGTATATCTTATCTCATGATGAATTTGATAACAAAATTTTTTTAATGGGAAAATATCAAATTATTAAAAATAATATAAATAATGAAATTGATTTTGATTCATTGAGAAAAATGAAAATTCATGATTTTTTTTGGGTTTTGAATCATGTGAATTAGAATGTAAAGATGCTGGGGAGTTGAATGATAAAATCCTGTCTATTATATCTATGTAATTTCAAATAGGAAGATAAAGTTAAATATGTATTGGTCCTATCAAATGTTTTGAGTTTGATAGAATTGAAAACATTACAATGAATTTACCCAAGAATACTCTTAGTAAATGTCATTTTTATTACGATAAAACACATTAATGGAAAAAGTATAAAATTTTTTGTAATTAATAAAATTCATTCCAAAAATCCAATAAGAAATTGACTTTAAGTAATATAATTATGATGAGTTTGTATAATGATTCAGAATCAATTAACACCAATTATTTAGATGATGAATGATCAAAAAACATAGGACCTTCATTTCAAAATTTGGGAAATATGATTTCTCCACATATTCTAAAGAAGAAGGAGGTAAATAATTATATAGTTTATCATTTTAAAATAGAACATATTTGATGTCCAGAGAAAAAAACATCTCAAAAATGAAATTAGAATGATAAAGATTAATAAAGAATAATTTTATGAAGGGATAAAAAATTTCATCAATTAACCGTATGAATAAATTTTGGATATAATATGTTACAAATTTAAAATTGAAGAATATGGAAACATGTTTTATGATCTCAGTATCATTCCAGATTCCAAGGATGTATAAGTTAAAAACATTCAATAAAAACTTAATGTGATTTAAAAAACCCAGATAAAGATGAATGAAAACTTCAATATTGTCGTAGATGTAAAATATGATACATTAAATGTTGTTGAGAAGATTCATATCAAGAATCAAGTGTAGTCCATATCCACAAAAATAATATTTAATCTGACTTTTCTAGTATTTAAAGTGAGATGTAATGAATTGGGAATGATTGGGTGGAGAAAGGTTGTGAGAAACCTATCACATATAAAAAAATTGAAAACATACTCACTATGAATGATGGTCCACAATGAGATTATATTGAAAAAATAAAATGGTATCATCCACAAGAAATATTCTAGAAATAATGATATTACTTTAATATAAAATCATGATTTTATGGCTATTTAGGGTGTTGTGGAATCTATTACCATATAAAATATAATTAACGGCATAACCATTCCCTTTCTGGAAGAGGGATTGATGAAAGAAGAATGAATTAAATTCCTAATACATAGGATGTTAAAAAAGAAATATATTTTGGTTTATGAATCAATCAATCAAAAAATCAATATTATTATACAAGTAGATTTTTTTAGAAGATATGATGAGGTTGTTCATCATAATAAAAAATGAATAAAATTACTTTCAAAAAAATATTCTTATGTTATAAAATAATTGAATGTTGGAAAGAAGAATGTTGAAGAAAGAAATTTATTTGTTTAGAAGCCTTTAAAATCATGAAATTTTAAAAACCATGGAAACATAGTATTGTATCTTTTAGATATGACAAGTTATATTAATATATGAAAAAATCATAAAAACTATGATATAGAAGAAGTTAAATATGGTAATGATAGTACCTAAAAATAAATTTAATAATAAAGAATGAGATTAAAGAAGAAAATTTGAAATATATAATAGTTTTATTTGTTAATGGGCTAAAATGAAACCAAAATATCGTAAATTTACATTGTGATGATGAATAAGAATAAATTTTTACAACGTATTATTATGTTTTCAAAAGTGTTAAAGATGTAAAAGTTATTATATATGTGAAGTAACAAATGGGAATCATTTCTAGTTATGATAATTTAATAGATCATATTAAAAAAGTGTTGAAGTTGCAAAGAAATATTTTCACCTTTCGTATAGACATGTTGGACAGAAAAACATGAATTTTATTTAAAATTTGATTCTATAAGAAAATTAGAATAATTGAAAATAATGGAAAAATATGTTTGTATTACATTTCAAATAGAAAAAATTACAAATAAAAGTCCCAAGAGAGTTGAGATTCAGTCTACCGGACGACATTAACATATTCATTCTGATTTATTCAGGACGATGAAAAATCAATATAAATAGGATACTTCGACTTTATCATTTTTATTGATGACTTCGCTCATATAAAAAACACCATGTTTATGAAACAAATGTAAGATGTATTGGAAATAATAATGTTTTTTATAAAATATGATGACAATGAAATTGGGGTTTATATATATATGTTTAGAATATATAATGGAAAAGAATTCAAAAATAGTTATTTTTAATCTTATCTATGAAAACATGGTTAAAAAAAATTTATATTGGTCCCTATATTCCAGTGAAAATAGAGTAGTAGATAGATTTAATAAAATCCTAAGGAAAATAAGAATAATTATGTTCATAGAATACAAACATTCATTGTTTTACTTGAAATATGTCATTTTTACTATTGTAAATGTTCAGAATAAATAAATTTTGAGACAAGAATTCAACAACAATTCTTATAAAATGTGTTATTAAAAACATTAATTGAGGTAGATCAATGTTTTTGGAAGTACCTTATGACATAAAATAAAATATTAGGAGTAATATTGACGTAACATTTTAAGGAAGGAACCTTTATGTGTTAATCACAAAATTAAAGAATATAAAAATGTAGAAACAAAATCATAAAAAGGTTGGTGAACTCATATGATGTGAATTTAATTGAAAATAAAAATTCCATAACAAATTTCGATGTGTATACTAAGGAGGATAAACTATATATTTTCAATGTTGTGAAAATATGTCAGAAAATACATATCATGATTCTGAAAATTCACGTGATACAGAAAGTGTAGTTGAGTACGAAACATAAAAATGAACAACTATAGAAAAACCTGGTGTGTCTAGAAAAATTACTGGAAATTAGATGGATCCATTTCACATAAGAATAATATTGATATTAATAATCATACATCACTTATCTCAACATATTTACTATAATAAGTTTATGAATCGAATCAACACAATGAAATGGTAGATTTTATGAATGAATATTTGGATCAGATTGAGAAAAAATAAACACGAGGACTTTTTCCAAGGACAAGAAATTTAATTGTCATCAGAAGAATATGGGAATATGAAAACTTATCTAACAAACAAGGAGATGTTTCCTGAAAAAAATATATAAATTTTTATAAAGGATATTCAAATTTGGAAGGTGTGGATATTAAAAAAATCATTTCCCTAGTTTCATGATTAGAAACTATTTCATTATTTCATTTAGTGGTCGCACATTTTAATTACATTTGTCAGTAGATTGATGTAATGAAATCATTTTTAAATGTAATGATTATGTAACATATTTACATTGAACATCCTTATGGTTTTAAACATTATAGTTATGAAAAAAAGGATTTATTGACGAATAGTATCTTGTATTAGTTTAAACAATATCCACTTTCCTAGTGCTATATTTATGACAATTGTTTTTAAAAAAATTGAACTTTTTTAATTAAAAGATGATAGAAATATATATCTCAATTTTTTGACTCCTAAACTCTAATTATAATTATTTATTTGGATGGTATAATTATTAGTAGGAAAATATAATTAATTGAATGAGAATTATATATAAAATAAGATGAATTTTACAAATTCTATATTAGAATAATTATCATTCTTACTTGACCTACAAGTTGAACAAAATGAAAATTGCATTTTCTTATCAATATAAATGTATTCCAAGAAAATGGTAAATATGTTTTGGATAGAAGAATCTAATGGAGTTTTTAATCCTATATTTATGATTTCATTGTTGAGTAATGACAATCTATATAAGTGTGAATCATATTGTCATTAAAAATTTAAAAGGATCTCACCATTATCTTACAACTACAAGATCTAATATTTAATATGATGTGACTTTGGTTTCTTAATAGCAAAGTAATGCATAAAATTTTATATATTACAATAAATGTGTATTTTTTGATATGTTAGAGGATCAAATTGATATAGGTTATTAAAAAAATAAATTTTTATATGAAGATCCACGTTTATAATGAATCCAATTAGGCTGGAGATTATATTGATAGAAAATCGACCTCTAAGGGAACACTTTTCTTGGGTCAATTTTGTGTGATTTAGAATTGTAAGAAACAATATATAGTAACCATGAGAACTGTTGAAGCTGAATATGTTGAATCTAATCTAGAATGAACTCAAATGTTTTGGATAAAAATTCACCTAGAATACATGAAAGTGGATGTTTCTAAATGGTTGAAGATAACTTTTTATAGTATGTGTACAATTTTTCATTCTAAAAATCTTATACAACATTAAATATAAAAAAAATTGATATAATGTTTCACATTACAAAATATAAAGTTCTTACTAGATATGTTATACTAGAATACATTTTATAAATTATCAAAATGTTGATATTTTTACAATTGCCTTGTAGGTATAATTATTTGTGTAATTGAGGCTCCAACATCCTATTTAGCCTCCTCCCATGACATTATAAACCTCCAACATAACTACCCCAACTATTAATTACATTATGTTGAAAAATGGAGGAGAGAATGAAACAAATTTGTACATTATAAAAAGATTTTATTTATATTTATTTAATGAATCTATAGTTTTTGTTTTCATAAAATGGGATAGAGAAAAAGAAAACAGAGAGGAAAATATATAAATGGAGGGGAGATTTTCTTTAGACAACCATAATATTTCATTACATCTAGAGATATAATTCATCCATAAACATTACATTATCTATTATTGATGGGTAATTACCCTATATTTTGAGAATTTTAATGATTTTATAAAAGTAAAAAACAATATTTTTTTTACAAAAATATGAGTTGTAAAATTTTACATAGATCTAGAGAAGATTTTAATGAGTGGTTTCAACATGTCCATAAGAGGATATTAAAGAACCTTTTGTGATAAATGTTTTTAAAAACATTGTTGTATTTGTTGAAAAATAACCTTTTTAATATTTATTTTTTTATTATTACATTATCGTATCCAATCCACCATAAGGGGTTTTTTGAAAATGAATAATGTTGCTTAATTTTCAAACCCAAACAGAAATGGGTATAATGTTTTCCCAATGAGAAGTTTCTTTTGTAGAAAAATGTTTCAAAATATTGTTTCTGGAATGAGAATCACCAGAAAAAGTATCATTCATAAATAGGATGTTTTTTATTACATGATTTATCAAATTCATATCGATCGCCATAAAGATTCATCAGACATGTAGTTGTTTATAATATCATTTTTTATTGTAAGATTTTTTTTATTTAGTAAAACATAAAAATAATTTCTTATGAATGGATGTAATAATTTTGTTAAAGAGTTTGAATGATGAAAATGATGTCAGATGATACAAATTTACTAATCCTGTATTAAAAATTAGATGATTATTAGCTGATGATGGAGTTTCCAAAAATCATTAAAACTATAATAAAAACATATTTTGAATAATATCAATGATTATAATTAGAAAATTACATCATCATTATAATTCTATAATTATGAGGATTCTAGTACCCTTACTCTGAGAAACAATTCGAGTTTATAATACAATGATAATGAATTGTTTATCATAATGATCTAAGAATGAAATGAATATCGTAATGAGCTAAGAAAAAAAGGAAGATCCTGATGAGCATAGAAAGAAAGGCATATCATAATGAGATAAAAATAATGTAAAATCATAATGAGATTATAAATAAAGGGGATTTTAATGAAATATTATATTAAGGAATATTTCTCAATTCATACTCAATTTTTAAATTTTATCATATGCACAGAAGAAGGATATGTAATGAATTTGATGTGAATGTTCTAATGGGAGTGAGGAATATCACATTTTTTATTTTAAAAGTGTTTGAGTTTTTCAGATTTTGAATGAGTTCCTTGTACTGAGTCCATGATATTGAGTAAATTAGCTCAAAAATATCTCATTTTGAATTTGATTAGAGTTTGGGTTATATATATTTACAATTGTTTCATCATATTCTGTTTATCATATTGGGTGAATTGGACCAATGATGATCATATTGAGTAGTTGATTTGAGTTTGAATTTTTCATTTTGTGACCAGATTCATCATATTGATTGCATCATATTATGTAAATGATACTAATAAAGATCATACTGTGTTTTTTATTAGAGTTTTAGAATTTAATATTGACTATGGGAGAGTTATATTTACTTAATTTGATTGAGAAAACTATATCTAAAAAATTTAGAGTGACGATCAAGATTGAGCATTTATGGAGAAAAATGGACAAATTATGTATTGGTTTGTTTTTTCTCAATTGTTTTTTATAAAAATTATAATGTACATGGATTTTGAATAATATTTACTATCAATATATAAATTGTTTCTAATGGTAATTTCAACAAGTTGTATTCACTTCGTCATAATGGTGACATTCTACAGACCGTTGAGGGTGTCTATGGTAAGAATGTAGGTTCCCACACTATGGTCAAACCATGTAAATTGTGTGTGATATACATCCAATCATAATCTTTTATTAATTGGTATTTAATATATGTAAATAATTAAATAAATTATTTCATGTTATAGGGGTGATGTTTATTAATGTTTTGAAACTAATAAAAAGGGGGGAAATGATTTTCCCCCTCCCCTTCAATTGTTATTTGATCTTATTGAACATAACCGTTGATTCCACATGTTGGTTCCATGCACAACATAAGCATGTAGTGGAGGGTGATATATTAAAATTTCATTTATTAAGTATTTTTCAAATCCAACTGATAGGATCTTTCTTTTGTAATTTTATAATTAATTTATTTAATATTTGATGAAATAAATACTTAGGATTAGGATAGTTATTCACTAATAATTGTTGATCACACATAATGACAAGTTGAAATTACATTAATTTCACTCTGATTATCCAATGATGGAATCTATCTAGAAATGATCCACATAATCTCATATGATCTCCAAGGAACACCACTCAACCTCTTGGTGCTAGCAATTCGAGTTGAATGTCTAGTGTTTTTCATTCTTGATCACTTGTTCATTTTTTGGATGAAATATCAATTAAATTTCTCATTAATGATAGGTAGAGAGAAAGATGAGTTGAGACAGAATATTTGTTAATGCATCAACTATATATTCTCAATTTTTGGATGCATTGCACTATAGATTGGCATCAATTTATAGATTTTGGATTTTTGTTAAAATATTATTTAATTTCATGACGTCCATTCAATAACATATATTATCTTGAATAATCATCATTACACATAATAATAATAATAATATTTGAAGTGCACTAACATGTGAAAATTGATATATAATATTTAACACCTTATAAATAATTATTTTATAGAAATAAAGGGTGTTAGTCTATTTGAACTCCTCTATATTTATTAAACATCCAAGTAAATATCTTTTTCATAAATAAATATTATATTCACCTACCGAGGAATAAATAATTATCAAATATTCAATAAAATGAGAAAATATTGTTATTTACAAGCAAGATAATAAATATTTATTAAAATAATGTGTTCAATAGATATCAAATAAAAGTATTCATCAGTTTTTAGAATAAAATTTCTTCCATTAATTAAATTCAAATAGATTTTAATCAATATAAATAGAAAAACGAACTATGTGACCCTCTAAGATTATATCTCATTAGCATTAGGAGGTATTACAAGATGATTAAATTTATTTTCATCAAACAAGTCAATAGACCTACTAGAAATAACTCAATTTCACAATGATGGGAATGAAACATGATTTCTCACTATTTGATACTATCACATTATCCAAAAATGTACCAAAAAGTTTGCATCATATTTTCATCAACTAATTTATTCGATACATATTTACCTGACTATCTAAAATAAATTTTTCATTATACCAATCCCATGAATGTTATTGGTATGGTTCTATTCCAATCAAACAATTAATATATAAAAATTTATATAGTTTGAAGGAATAAATAATCCATTAAATTATCTATTAATGACATGCCAATTGTGACATGACCAACATACCATACATCATTTTAATATATGGTGTGACAGTTTTGGTCATGAAATCTATGTGCACATGTCATGAAATTTAGTAATGATCATATATAAATTTAAAAACAATTACACACATTAAAAAATAGCATTATGTGATAAATCAAAAATGTGTATAATTACTAATGGTGAGTTTGTTTATAAAAATTTACTATATTGATGATTAATTAGTTTGGACAGCATGTAAAGAATCCACATCTACTTATGTGCACTCATAGTTGATGTTCTAAATCAAATGTTTCCCATTATACAATGTTATCTAAATATAGAACAATATTATGAATATTTGAATAACACAATATGTTTCTTATCAGATAAAGGGATCTCCTAAGACATTTTCAATGCAACAAATTCTCTTATAAATTATTAAATTTGATCCATGTAGTAATAATGAACAATATATAACAAGTCATTAATTTAATATTCAATACATCAAATATACATGTATTCAGAGTACAATAAGTATGTCCTTGGAAACCAACTCTAAAAGATACATCATTCTTGTTTTGATTCTAGTCACACATAGGAAATTTTAGTAGTAATTCATAGTCTTTGAAAAAAACCAATGATTTTTACATGCATGTATATATTTGAGATCATACCCATTGAATATAAAATTCATTTATTATCATATTTTCAAAAGGTAAGAGCATCTTCTTCTAGTAGAATATCATTTATACGATCATGTTGTTTAATACAGAATTTTTCACTACATGGTTGTATATTTTCATATATAACTTAAATATATATAACAATATTGTGAATTTAGTAAAACATGTATACAATGTTATCTTAGAACATATATTTTAATTCTAAAAAAATATTGGAGAATCCCATGGGTCATTTAAAATTCCATTTAAATGTTTTATATTTTTTCTACACTATCATTTACACTGGTATTCATATAAAATGAACAATAAATCTAAGTATCATTCCAATGTATGTTCATGTTCATTTTTCCAAAAGTTTAGTCTAGAATTTATAGCTATGTTCTGTTCAATAACAAAAAAATCTTATTATAACACTTGTGAACTAATTTTTCATGAATAAAAATTATTTAAATACAGAAAAAGGATTTGAGAAGGTTCAAATGCATGGTTTACTAAAACCAAAATCATCTCATTAACTCCATATTCGTACTCTTTAGTAACATTATTAGCATGCCTCCATTTTCGATTCATATTCATCCTATTAGGTTCATAATAAATTAATTTTATACACAAACTAAATAAATTAACATAAGATAATCATACTAAAAGATAAATGTAACAAATATATATAATTATAGAGGCAAAAAATTTAATGTTATCAGTTATGATTTCTGATAAGTTATCATTTTATCAATGGGTGACATGAAATGAGACATCATAGGTTATAAATTGAGAATTTGGTATTCATTATCAATATGTTGTTTCATGAAAAAATTCATGTAATAAATATGTGGGAAAAATTATTAATATTTAATGAATGACCACCATTGTAAATTAGACCTCATTCTGGTCATAAAAATGATACATGGATTTCTATATTTTTTAAAAAATATATTTCTTCATAAAAACATGTTCAATTAATCACTAAATTTTGACATAGGGCCATGGTTCTTGGGATTTAATGAAATAATAAAATGAAATTGTTATTGACGACATAAGTGATGTTGGATTCACTTTTATCAATTTTTAAATATATTATTCAGAAAAATTTATTATATTAATAGAAAAAAATATGTTATTACTACAACCCATGTACAGATCACACATAAAAAGTATTTCTCAATGATAGGTACATTTCACATATTCTACAATATCCAATAACTCTATTAAATATCCTTTAATTAGTAAAAATACTTTCTATTAATTAACATTCTACAAAACTCAGTTAGGATGGACATTATGTCATTGAGATCTAAATCATTCTGATTCCATCTCTAGAAGTGACACATGTTAGTATAAAATATATACCTCATCGTGTAGTGAAAAATTCAATAAGAATATCAAATAGAGTATATTCATTCATAATAAAAACCATACCACATATATGGTTAGTATTGATTAAAATAAATATTATATTATAGTTCCACAATCTTCTAATCATATATATTTCTTTGATTTTTATTGTAAAATTAGAATTTTTTATCTGATACACAAACCATTTAAAATGATACACATTAAATAATATTATTATTATTATTATATACATTCTTCAATAAAAATAAATAATGAGATTATTATGATGATAGAAATTATATATAACCACACACCTCAAATCATGACTAAATTTTTCATTATCCTCTAATCATATTAAATGAAACCATATATGAAAATGAATCTGAAAAATATATTTCTAAACATAAATAAAAACTTCAAAAACTAAAAAATACATCAATATGATGATTAATATTCTAATAAAAAAATAAATAGATCATTATATAACCCCATGAAAACTCTCAATGAATTGATATGTATATTATATAACTCTTTACAAGAATGTAAAGGGAAAATTGGTTAAATAAAAAATTATCTTGTTTCCTTAAATAATTGGAAAACCCCAAACTCTTTCAAATAAATCTTAACATGATATTAACCTTATATGATAATATGATAAATACTATTCCAAAAACCATATATATTTAAAATATCATATCATAATAACCTAAAATAAAACACACTCTAAAGCCCTATAAAATCCATTTTATATGTCTCTAAAATCATAAATTAAAATATTCGATACCATTTTTTTAAATTTAAATCATAATATTATTATTTCTAAATCAGAAAAATTATTATTCCATGTTTATATTCATAAAAATGTATATTTATGCATTTAATCATAAAATAAATTAAGAAATTAATTTTCTACATTTGAGGAATCACGAAATCCATACCAAATTTATTGCAACCTGACTAGTACAAATTATAGAATTTAGAGATCTTAAATAGATATTTATTTTTGTTAAAAATAGATTACTACTCCATGAAATTTAGTAATTGAAATAAAATTCAAGATGCAAGGGAGTTCAAAATTGCATGGGAACTACCACATGCTCGTAATCAACACCCACCCTACATATCCAAAATGCATATTATAGATTTTAATTTTTCACTACCCTTGAGATCTACAGGTAATTTTATTTATTATAATGATCATTATTTCTGAATATGTAAGGATACATGGGAGAGTTATTCACTATATTAAGATATAAATTTAGTATATTAATATGATTATTCTTATAATCAATGGGTTGGAAGGAATAAATAGATGGCATAATGAAAATTATATATTGGTAGTCAAGAACTAATTTTCTATGTTTGAAGATAAAGTAGTCACTATAATTGATTCGTGTATAGATCATCATGAGATAATTAATTTTATGAAAATAAATGGAGTATTAGGACTATATATATAAAATATGGAATTTTGATAACTATTTCATAACAATTAACCATTTACTACTATGTATATGCAGATACATAAGGGTTTACACTAACGAATCAGGTTCACATTAGCATTTAATAATATAGTGAATTTGGGGATATGTTTGTTTTTCATGTTCAAAAATATCTTGAAATGGTATCATTCAAATTTTATAAAAATTATTTGGATGGATGGAATCGAACTTCTAAATGAGATCATTGGAAAAACGAAAAATATAAAAACATGAATAATAATTTATCAAAAGAAAAAATGTGTTTTATGGAGAGAAAAATTTCCCATTAAGTTTCATTGAATTGTAGAAAAGGGGGAAAATGTGAGCCAAGAATATGACATCTTTAGTCAGGAGAATTAAGAAGCACTTGGAAAACCTTACATGTGATGATTCTGTCCAAGAGGACTGATGTAGGATGACACTGGAAGTGCATATCTACCCAACTTTTGTGTTTCTAGAGAGAGTATGAGAGATCCTGGATACTTTTATAGAAGTGCTCACACAGTGATAGAGTTTACAATATGATGTGAGAGGATTGACAACAGTGATAATTGAATGTGGTGGAGAAAAATAACATATCCTAGATTCCAGAGTTGATTTAACTGATAGATGGTTATGTGGGAGTGAAGGTAGAGATGAACATTTGTGATATCGTGAACAACGTTAAGGAAATTTGTTCAATTAGGGATCTATTTAATAGATCATTATGATTTTATCACCGCATTCAAAAATTAATTTATAATGTCGGGTTTTACTAATGCTAAATAATTTGTGCAGATAAAGAACCCCATTAATATCGGTGATAAAACACTTATTATTATGTTTAATAATATAAATAATGTATTTAGAAAATTTATTTGTATATAAATATATATAAATAAAAAAATATAATTTCATATTATTATCTGTGTAATAATAGAATTGTTATTATGTGTTTATAACTATAGTAATTGATATATATTTATTATTATAAATAAAAATATATATATGAATATATATTGATAAATATATCTAAAAATATATGTATATAAATATATATTTATTTATTAAATATATATAAATTTCAGTATAGTAAATATATGAATAATTTAAATTTATTTATTTTAATTTTACAATTATGTTAATATTTATATTATAATTATATAATTATTTAAATGTATAAATAATTTTCTATATTTATATAAATAATTTTTTGGAAAAATATATTTATTTATTAATAATAAGAAAATTATAATTTTATAAATATAGATAAAATTCATTTACTCATATTTTATTTATAAATATTTCTTCTCAAATATATTTTTATCATAATTAGTGAATATATACTCTTAAATGCTTGAATGTTAAATATGATGAAATTGAATAATTAAAAATGAGTACACAATAAATAATATAAAAATGTATATGTTTTATTAATTATAAACATTCATAAATAATAAAATATTAATATATATTGAAATGATGAAGAATATACATTGAAAATTTAAAAACATAGTAAATAATTTTGTAAAATTATATATGTAAAAATAAAAATGATAAATGATTAAATTATAAATCAATATAGAATAATGAATATTTAAATGGAATAATAATGCTATCTAAAATAATTTTAAATATGAATAAATAAATTTTACACATTTTTTAAAAAGGTAGAGACAATCCACCATTTTTGAAAAAAATTAAATGGGGAATTGTGATGCTGGGGTAAGACATGATATTATTTCCCTTATCAATAAACAATCAAATACTATGTTTTCTCTAATCATAACACCAGTATTGAAATCCTCATCATGAAATGGACTCTAATTAAACAATCCACACCCAAGACCACTACCACAACCCATGGAATGTCAACCTTTGCTCTATATTTTTTTATTATTGTAATAGTCCTTTAATGTCACTACTATCTGAGTTAGACTTATTAGCCTCTGATTTCCCCTCCAATATCTTTGATGGTTCATTAATCTAAGCCCATTTAAAGAATATCTATTGGAATTTATTATACACATAATCATTCAATATATCTTCATGCATATCAGTATATTATTTCTAATTATCTGGGGACTAAGAATTCATATTCGATGTGATCTCCTGAACCTATTCAACATGAGATTCATTTTTACCATCATTGAGTCTGTCATGAACTCTAAAAAGGTTAGTGTATAGCGCAATATGGTTAATTAGTCCTCAAATTCCCTGTGTATTTATTAATTTAGAGCTACATGAATATCCAGGCCTTATTAAAACAATCATCCTAGCATGTACATGATGAAGGATCATTTTGAAGTGGTAACAAGAAAGAGACGAAAGCCATGTTCCTTGAAGGCACATTAATAGTATAATTTACATGATCATTAGATATTGATCATTGATTCATAACAGATCTAATTAAAATCCTTCATTATGCACAGATATCAAGGATGAGGATACATTTTCTTATCCAAAACAGATACTCTATGAAAATGTACACTAATACTAGGTGCAGCATACAATTCACTAACAATAAGATGACCAGGAACTACAACCTGGAAATCAGGAGGAGAACCTTCCAGGTGATCCGACAGGGAATCAATGCTTCAGAAAGAACAAGGGGAAACCTTCTACTTCCAATTATAATCTCCCAACAAGATTAACCAAGGCTATACCCTCCAAAGAAGAACAGACATCCCTAGCAGAATGAAAAGAATCCACTTTCTCTATATTTGTAGGATCAATACAATTTTTAGATTAAGAACATAATATATTAAATATATTATATAACTAAATAAATTTAAAAAATTAATATTAATATATCGATAAATTACATAAATATTAGGTGTATGTGTTTCTATATATGATTTCATTAATTATGTGAATATTTTTTTTGTTACATTAATATATATATATATATACAGTTTTGATATCTGTTAAATTGAACAATTTCATTATACAATACGAAGCCTCTATTAAAGAAATAGATACTAATAAGAATGAACAAATTGGAAAAATCAATTAATGCTATTAATTATACAGATAAGTAAAAAAATGAATAGGTATATACATTAAAATGGAATGGAATAGATATTAATTATATAAATTAAAAAAATATTAAAATATTAAATAATGCTAAAAAATGAATAAATAAAATTTCTAGAATGGAAAAAATTACAAAAATATCTAATGAAAAATTGAAATTGAATAAATTACAAAAATATTAAATATATTAATGAATAATTTTGGTTAAAAAATTTAAAATGGTATATATTACATATATATCATTTAATAAAAATATAATGCCAATAAATTATAAAATGTAATAACAAACATAAAATTTTTAATGAATAAATTATATTACATTAAATCATGTTAAAAATGAGTGAAATTTAATTATATATATTTATAATTAAATAATTATTATACATTTTATAATTAACTAATATGTATAATATTATTAGAAATGAATAAATTTAATATAAATATATATATATATAGGACTCATGGTGTGTGTAGAAGTCATAAAAATATAATGTTTATAATTCTATATATATTTAAATATGTAGGTATGAGGAAATACAAAAATGAAATAGTCACCCCATATATAAAATATAAATGGTGTATAACACTCAATGTGGTATACATCAGAGATAAAAAATTACATAAAAATTATTTTTTTCATTTTTAGTGTATTTTATATGTAACACCCCAACTCTAATAACCTAATTCTGGTAGTTATATTACTATTTTGGCATAATATACAAGAGATCACATCCCTAATGGTAAAATTGTTTATTTTTCTTTTGTGACTAGATACATACATGATTCCCACATTATATCTAAAAACGAGAAATATAACTTATAATTATTATGAGAATATTATTATTCAATATAATATATCCATGAAATAAATCATATATCTCTTCATTGTATCGTGGGTAAAGGAAATAATTATAATGAGTTGTCTTGATTGATTAGTAAGTTAAAATTTACAATGAAATCATTCACAAAATAAATTAAAAATGACTAATATATAAAGATAAATAATAGTAAAATATATCATATAACTATTATAATTATGAGGGAATATACTAATAGATTGAATGAAAAAATAATTATATAGATAATAATAAATAATTTCATAATGATAGAATCCACAATATATGACATTTTAGTCTTACCATCAAGGCATAATTCCAAGAAAACATATATAAATAAAGAATTTATATTCCAAATACCTAAACATGTTTGTAACTCGGAGAAATACTAATGAATCAATGGAATATGCATATCCCCACTCATCACTATCAAAGTCCAATAAATTCATCATATGAAATAAACGAATAAAAATTCAATACATATTGAACATAAAAATTCATATTGGAAACTACCATATTAAATGTTAATATTTTCCACAACCAGTATATAGAAAAACATGATTATAATAAATCTAGATTAATAAGAATGATATAATAAATTGAGTATATTAATATTAATGTATAATAATGGTATCATCCCTCACCTCCCCATTATTTTTGTAATTTTTTGGGACATTACTATACCTTTGGTGACATCGAAAAGACAAAAAAGGATGTTAATAAATACTAAGTGCTTCATAAACACTTGGGGGGATGTTTTGACATTTGAATATAAAAAAACAAAGAGAAAATAATTATTACCATCAATCTAATGTCTGATACATTATTGTAATGCAATAAAACTAAAATTACACAAACCTAACAAACTATAACAAAGTATAATGCCAAAACCAAGAAAAAATATTTGAATAAAAATAAAAATACAAAACCAAAACTCAATGAATCCAACGTCATAAACTCCCTATATCCCAATATCCTCTAATATCTAATGCCACGATAATTACAATTTTATCAATATGCACCACTAAAGAACTGGGATACCTCATCTTTACACGTTTCTTGGCATACCATATCTTCAAACACACCGAAGTGCTCATGAAGGGTTGAGTATAAAACACTGTAGGTTTTCCCAAAATGTCTTCCCAAATCATTCCACTAGAATAGAACATATAATCATATTTATATAAAAAAATTATATAAAAAAGTGTCAAATATTTGATATTAATTAAATGAAGTAGTTTTTTAAACAAAAATCATTTTCATGGTATGCAACAAAAGAAGTATTTCAAACCATTTTCATATTTGGTTAGCATAACCCATTACATTACACACATATGCACATGCATTAACATGTGATATTTTCACAATCATTACAATTATATCATCAATATACTATGTTTTCTTTAGGTAATCATATACCAAGTGCCTAATGGAACAAAAAAAATTCTATAGGGTCGCATCGATGAAAATAAACTGACACAAACCCTTAACGCCAAATCTCTTTACAAACCAGCAAAATCATGACATTTCAAAAAAAAAATTGAAAAAATTTAAAATAAATCATTTCAATAATACAAGAAAATAATTATTATTAATTGATTAGTTTAAAATCACGAATCAAATCAGCTTTCACAACAAACAATTTTCCACGATTTCAGTGACCATCAACAAAGAGGGTTTCTACCAAGATTTTCAAAACATCTTCATAGTTAAAATTCAAAAATTATAATAATTTTAAACCATCAATTTATTTTACAATAAATGAGTCTTGAGTAAATCCATCGATGATGAAAACATAGGTGAAAATGAAGAACAACACACATTATTCAATAAAACCATATTAAAATCCAAATAACCACCTTATATCCTAATCCATTTCATAAAAAGACATATCTCATGATGATTGGAATCAAAAAACATGGATCTATTCTTAATGTATTAGATACATGAGTTCAAGAGAAAGAATAAGATGAAACTAATAGAGAATACCATGAATTAGAATCAATCATGGAATCGGGGCCTCCAATACCTAATGAATCACTATAGGATTGTAACTTGATCAAGAGAAAATGTCTCAACAACCATTGGGTGGAGAGGAGATAATATTAAGGTTTGTTTAAGGGAAAAAGAACCATTAATTTGAAAATAAAAAACACAATCAAAATTTTTTACCTTTCTTTTAATGATGCATTGATTGGGAACACGATTAGGAAAACTATGTACCAGCCACTGCATTAAAAAAAACCCCCACCCGGTTGGAACACATGATGTTACAAACCATTCCAAAACCATGAAAACCATTATTTTAAGTTTTCATTTTTTTCATTGCATAGCACATATTATTCTCAGAACATGTGACTAACCATGTGCCTACCTAACTCCCACAAAAAAAATATGTTTTAAAAATATCCTCCTAAACCCTAAATTTTTGATATCCTGAATAGAATTCAGTTTTAGATAACAAGAGGTCTCCCTTAAATTGTTAAAAATAATAATTAAGAAATAGATGTTAATACAAATTCATTATCATAAAATGGTAAACATTACGACAATACACATAATGTTTAAGAGTTTCATCTTCAATTGTTATGAAAAAAATAGTTTCCCATAGAAACATACTAGTCAACATGAATCATTTTCATTCATAAAATTAAAACTAGAATTCTAATTCACTTAATTAAATTTGTTTCATCTGATATTATGCATGTGATATAGGAATATAAACTAGTATGATATTAGTAATAAACTCCATTAATCATGTGGGTTGAATCAAAAATAAAGTTTTTAGAAACAATTGCTAAAACTGATCAAAAATAGTAGCGAATCCACTACTCATAATATTATACACTAATTAAAAATCCAAAGCATTCATTTGGTATGATATTGATCAAACCAGTAGTGCCAAAAAGAATACTTAACATTTGTTACATTGATGTCGCATGTAAATAGACTCTCAAAGATATCCTCATGTGTAAAAAACATTTCATGTATAATAATATATATGAGATTTTAATATTGTCATCTAATCTAGTCATCATATTATTTAATTGATATCCATCTAAATCATAATGAAATACAAACTTAATTCTTCTCCATTAATTGTAATAAAATATACCTTTCACATAATGGCTATACATTATCGTTAAAGAACAGGAGTTTCCAGTTTCAAAATAGAAAGAATAATCTAAAAATGTAGTCTGAAAATATCAACACCATTAGAAGATATAAATGATTTATTCACCCATATTAATAAAATCATTCATAATGGTAGAAGTAAAAAATAATTTTAATGTTCACTACTGATGGTCCATGTTAATCATCCATCATTACTTTCTAATCTCAAAAAAACTACTTACATGATGCATTGTGTTCTTTCTTACCATACTAATATTATACAATTTTAGTAGTCCACATATTCGTGGAATCACCATGGATTATATTATTCTACTAATAATAAATATTATTCTACCCACATCAAATAAAAAATATGATTTCTGAAAATTGTAAAATGATTAATGAAAACTCAACCTCCGAGAACAAGAACAATAGAACTGAAAATGAACTATCTCGTTGTAATTATGGAATGGTCTTCATGGTACTAGAATACCCCATTTCATGTTATCAAATGAACCACACTGAAAACATTCACCATTAATATTTGGTTTTAGAGGAATATTCACTGATTCAACCATCTGATTCTATGTCATTCTAATACCTTGGAAATATTTTTCCCTCTTCCACTTATTCCCAAATATTTAGTTATCCCATTTCCCAAATCCATTTATCATTCCACATTATATTCCACACATCCATAAATGAATGGTTAGGCGATATTTAAATAATCATGCTCAGTCTCCCATGAATCTACCATGTCATCAAAATCTAAACATATACCATGTTCTTGAATGTAACATGCCCATTCCACATGGAAATATAAATGAAATGAAAAAAATCAATAGTTTATGCCAAATATTATCTCAAACCAACCAATAAATTCTATTTTAATATAACATAATATTTTTTTAGAACATTTATATTAGAATATTTACAAAAACAACGAATTCATAATTGAAAATCATCATTTTGAAATCATGAATCATTAAAATTTCAACAAAAATAAGTTTTCCACAATTTAACAAATGATCACCAAATAGGTTTTCTACCAATATATGTACAAAAATTACACAATTAAAATAAAATATTTTAATTGATTTGAAATAAATCGTTTATGATATAATAATAGGATTTTATTGTGAATCCTTCTACCTCTGAAATAATAGAAAAAATAAATAATGAAAATAATTCTTCTACAAAACCATATTGAAACTCAAAAAACCCACCAATATATATTATCCCCTATCAACAAAATATCCATATCTCATAAATAATAGAAAAAATAACATAGTTATTATACCCAATATGTTATATACATGAATAAAATATTGTAATAAAATTAATTTACGGAAGAGATACAAAGAACAAGCACTTACCAAGGAATTTAGTCTTCCAATTCATAAGTAATCACTAATGGATTGACCCAGGATATTGGGGAATTCTTCTATAGACTTTAGGAGGTAACGAAATAGTATTTCAGTCTATTTATGGGGAAAATGAAATTTTGATAGAAAATTATAAATTAGATCCACTATTTTTAGATCTTTCATGAATGTAATATGGATACAGTGGACATTTAGGGAATCTCAACACAAACAATGCACATACCACCGCCTCCAAACACACCTCGTATGGTGGTCTCACATGGTTTAAAAAACCATATGGTAGTTTCAAAAACCCCTCTGTTACACTTTGAATAGTTAATCCATGGTGGCCACATAGTTTTTCCAAATTTTGGGCCTAACCATGCACCTACCTGGATTCCACTATGTCCCATCCCGTGGATTCCATGTGTTTCTTAATGATTTATACTGACAATGTTGAAACTATGTTTGTCTATAGAAGCCATCATAACATGTCAAACCTTCTTAAACCATTCCAAACTAAACACAATAACATTATGTAACTTGAATCCATAAATCATGTGTTAATTACCTAAAATAGGGGGTTCTATAAGAATCATCATATAATGATGACATAGACTAATATTATATTAAAATTATATTCATGCCTTCTCTTGGAAACAAGAGAAAAGTATAATTTCTTTTTGATATATGAAATTTTTTATAGAATAAAAATATAAATATTTTATTATCAAAAAACAATAGAAATTTTTATTAGAATCTTCAATGAAAAGAGTTTCCATAACCACTAAAATATTAAATTTTATGATATAAATTGAAACAAAAACTATGCTCATGCCTTTGGTGAAATGAAACTCTTTCGGAAAACAAAAAGAATAATCTTGTACTCTAGTTTAAAAAAATTTCAAACATGGATGAAATAAAATTAATCAATCCTTGTAAAATAGTAAAAACATTATTTTATTTTGTTTAGAGATAAATTGGAAATGCGGAAAAGGATTCTCTATTAAAGAGAGAAAAAAATGCGGTTTTTATTGTAATCATTCTATAATGATTACAAGTATACAAATAAAGTAAAATGAATTTAACAATTTAAATTTATGATAATAACAAGAGGATAAAAATGATAAAATATTTGTGAGATGGATCATATAATTTTATCATTATAAATTTAATCATACAAAATCTTGGTAAAAAGATAGATTGTAACATAAAATCATTACCACTTTATTATGTTTTGAATCATGACCCCTTTAAAGAAATGACATAAAGTTAAAAAACAAAACAAATAATTTAAATGTATCCATTATATAACATATTAATGTATAAATATATAAACCAAGTGAAATATAAGATCTAATTATGGAATATTTATCATAGAAAAAAGTGAGACTGGAAACCCTAACCTCGACTCTAACACAACAGATACATTCTTTAACTCATTTATAATAAAAATATATTAACATTACACATAATTAATATCCTTTTTAATTTTACACAATTTTTATAATCCCTTTTATTTCATTTATTACATTGTCTTATATAGTTTCAAAATCTGATAAGTTCATGTTGGACATTTTGGTGTCCTCTAATATTTAAAACCAAAATAACATCACTGCATTAAGCATGGTCAAATGGTTCATTGTTCATTTTTATATAAAAAATTATTCCAGACATAATTATATTATTAATTTATTAAAAAATATCTTCATATATGGAAGGTGGACATGAAAAAGGAATCACAATGCCTCATAGAAGAGGTAATCCACACATTCTCATGAAAAATTATATAATTTTTAAATGGTGAAGGTGTGGGAAGGTAGGGATGGACGTGACCAAAAATTTACATGAATGAGACACATGTAATCATGTATACAATGCATGAGATATATATAATCTGATATTTTATATTTATAAATTTACATTATACATGCATTAGATTCATTATTTTTCTATGAATGAAAGTGATAACTATAATATATATTTGTTATTTATATATATGTGTGATATATATATATATAATATCCATCTAAATGATTTTCATTTAATGTTATGAATTTATTTTAAAATTATGTAGTCAGATGAAATGTAAAAGAGGTTATACAATCATATGATGCATTCATACCATTTATTTATATATTGTAACATATGAATAAATGAGAAAAATCTTAAGAGTTTCTTTAATTTCATATATAAACTACATCCATGTGATGGATATGGGAGTGAATTTTTTAAGGCTCTACATTTTTTCTTGACCAAATTAAACTTCATTTACCGAATTCAAAATGTCATAGCACCCCATCAGATATTTGGTACCATCACGATATGATTGAAGATCAATAGGACGATGTACTCCCCCAATATCGATGTTATTTTGTTCAGTAATCATTCTTATATTCAACAATAATTATCTTATTAATATTTGAAATATGGATATTGAAACCTACAAATACTAGGTATATTGTTTACAATTATATTCACACATTATTCCCTGAGGTTATATTCCATGTTTTTTTTCTTCAAATGCGTACGATCATTATATGATAGAAAACCCCATATATGGAATAGATTAGCGGTTCATTATGTTATTAACTTATATGAATCCTCATTTTATGAAAAAATTGAAAATATATGTTTTCATAAAACATGTGATGCATTATACTCCGTTACATGAGCTAAAAATAGGTAAATATATCTTACCCTGACACATGATGGCCTTGTAAAGGTAGATATTCCATTAACCTTATGTCATTCACATTCACATAATGTCTATGTAAGGGTAGCCCATTTTATTACCAAAATGAAAATTATTTTCAAAAATTTTATACCACTAAAAATGGGAGTTACATATGGATTTGTTGTAGTTTACCCATTCGTTTACATATAATTGAGATGTCGTGTAAGGGCCCATGAATCTTAACATTATAGGACATAAAAAAATATATGTTATTACCCAAAAAAATATTTGAATAAATGTTACCCCATTACATTGGGGATATGTGTAATGGTAATATGTATATACCTTTATAGCAATCTTTCCAATCAATGACATACCCTTCTGTTAAATATTCACAAAAGGGTAATACCCATGTACTCTTACACATAACGAGATTTGTAAAGGTAATATTTGGTTTAACATTAGAAAAAATGTTTTAATACAAGATTTTTTTAGGTAATAAGTTACTTACATTATCAATGTGGCAACCATATGTCCTGCATATGGGAAAATGTAAGAAACCCTTACATAGGGATGGGTTCTTATGTATGGGTAAAGAGATTTTTGGTAAATATTTTTTAAAAAATAAAATTTTTATAATGGTTTATAAATTGTTTATAGATCCCAATAATATTCATATTGTTTAATTTTAATTTATAAATATTATATAAATAAATTTATCAATTATATACTAAGGCCAAAATATAAAATGATTATATTTAAATTATATGTAATTTATAATTACTTACATTGAATTTCCCAAATTAAAGGGGCTATATTTGGATATAATTTAAGAATTGTAAAAATATATTTTGATTTTTGATATGATTAGGGTTCAAAATTTGATTTATTATTTAGTATTTAGATTATATAATGTTTCTACATCATAGGAATTATCTTTTAAATTATTTTTAATTTATAAAATATCATATATATTGAAATATAAATTCCATATAATAATAAATATTTAATAGATAATATTGGAAGGACTATATAATATTTATAATCATAATTATGGAATTACCATAAGGTTAAAGATAAAAATTATAAAAGTATTTACAATTATATTCCATTAATAAATAGTTCATTAAAATTTATCTCATGATTAATCATTTGAATTGTTAAATAATTTAATGTTTATTCTTAGTTTTCTTCATAGTTATAAATTTTTTATATTAAAAATGATTGTATGGTAAAATTTATATGATAAATTACATCCAGAATAGGGCCCTGGATATCATTATATTATCAATATCATAAAATTCAGTACACATCTAGCTTGACCATGATTTTTAATTTTATTAATGATCTTTAGAATAGTTTTTCTGAATAGTTTATGCATTTCATGTGTGAGAGTTTGAATGAATTTAATTTTCTCTTGATTAAATTATCTAGGGGTAATGGGACATTGAGTTGAACCACCTACATTCTTATAGTAAGTAATTAGATAGAAACGTTAATGGACTTTTTTATTTATCACATTGTTCTTACTCATATTAAATTTTTAAATATCACTCAATTATATTCATTGAAAATTAGTATTCATATAAATTATATATATGATTCTTTTATATATGTATGAATATACATCAATTTTATTTTGGTGATTAACAAAGATGTTTGGGTTATGTAAGTAGTAACACATTAATATTATTTTAATATAGTTATTATGTTTTTGTAGTATGTATTAATAAAATAATTCATTGGAAGAATTCATACACAAGAGATTGAATAAAACCTAAGAAGATAATCAGTGCAAATAATGTAATAGTTATAAATTTTATATTCATATGATCTATTTTAAATTGGTGTGACCTTAAAAGAAAAATCATCAAATACTTAGTACGAGATTCCTTCTAAATAATAACTTTTCAAGTTATTCATCATCTACCATTATAGTTTTATTCCACTGTCGGGTTACCCTGGATGAATTTTTTTTCATGTAAAGTAACTAATGGGTGAAATGAGATAAATAAATAGGTAGTGTCATGCCAAATATGGTCCCACGATATTGTATGGTGATAAAATTTTTTTTGTTAATTTTATTTGGGATTAACATAGGTACCAAACCTCAAGGGTTCAGATACTAGAGGAATATTAATGATTGAATACATATGAGAGATTTTTATGATGTGTTATCCGCTCAACTGTCCAAGATTCACAATCGTTGTGATAGGGATGATTCTCTACATAAAAAACTATTAGATGAGTTTCACACTAATGTGGGGTCATTTTATTTGTATAATATGAATTTTGGATCACTATATTGAGATGATGTGTGGGGTCATCAATTTTTTTTGGAGCACTATAATTTAAAATTATGTAATGAACATATATAATACATTATATTCAAAAAATAAAACTTCAATTGAAAAGAATTTAATATCCCACATCATTAAACTAAAGTGATCGTTCTCCAAAAAAAATAACTACTGATATAATTCAACATGTATTATAGTTCTATTTTTCATTGATAATATATATATATATATCAATTAATTTATAAAATATTTATAAATTTTTATTACAATGAATAACATGTAACATAATATTTAATATCATCTTTTTAAAATTTTGGGATTTTGGAAGATTTCTTAGGAATATTTTTATATTATTAGTATTATATGTATTTGAGAGAGAGTGTGTGTGAGTGTCTATGATATTTATATAATTAGAAAAAATTGAATATTTTTTACAACTGTAGGCCCCATACATAAACATTACATTATCATGAGTTATGTCAATAATTCAGCATTGAGGATCTTTTAATGTTTTGAGCTTTAAATAATTTGGTCATAATATATACATAAAAACTTTAATATTACTAGTATAAACTTTTAATCATAATCCATTTTTTCACAAATATATTATTTCATAACAAAACATGTTTAGTTACATGTTTTAGACATCATGATTTTTCCATGATCCCATCCCTGAACCTATGAATATTTAATACCTATAAAAATCATTTAAAAACATGGGGTGATCATAAAAAGCTTAGTATGGGATAATTAAAGAAGGAAAAATGTTTTTATTCAAAACAACATTTAAACCATGAATACATTATCATAATGATATAATTTTCACATTAAGGAAGTAAAAGAAACACTTCAATGAATATAATCTCATTGATTACCCCATTTTGAAACCAAATGATTACCATTATACACATATAAAGCAACATATATCATATAAAGGTAACAAGGAACATAAACATAATTAAATGTAATTACCATACCATCGACTTCAATACATGTCACTAAATCAAAAAACCATGCATCCGACTTCCATATCCAATGCATTGGAGGTTATAACATAACCGCTCATTCTTGGTTTATCACGGAACCACCCGTCATTTAGTTTATCATGTAACCACCTGTGAAATTTACAAATAACATTAAATTATCATAACACATTATCTATTTCAAATAGCAATTTTCCAGTAACAAACTTTACTTTTCAACCACATGATATCATTTTAAGATATTGAAATACCCAAACCCATTCAAAAACCATTTTCAATACAAAAACACCCAAAATAGGAAATATGGGATTTCTTTTCCTTTTAAAATCAATAAGGATTATAGAGGAAGCCTAATAAAAATTACGGTGGTGGATAGTTTATTTTCAATGCATACATTAAATACATCTTTTTTGTCATTTAGTAAAACACATCGTACCTGATTAATCAGACCCCCTTTACTGAGTCGCACCACAAAGCTGACCCTAAGTCTTCCGTAATCTTGGGACATGGCCCCATTCCTGAAGATTTTCCTCTTGCCTCTGTTTCTCAGACTTTCCTTCATAAGGGTGAGTCCTCCTTGAACAAAAGTGTGGTTGGCCCATCTCTTGGAACCCAACTCACACTCCCCCTTCCCAATCATGTTTCTAACAGTTCACCTGCATGCCTTCAAGAATCAACCTCTTTTGATAAGATGGAATGCAATAGGAAAGTTATCTCTTCAATACCTTGTGTGGTTCCCTCTGGGAATTTGGTCAAAAACAGACCCTCCTATCAAATTAGCCACTCTGTTCTTCCCAGTAACAAATCCTCTTTTTCTGCAGATTGTTCTATCACTATATCAATAAAGATTCCTTACCATGTTGTCGATGATGTTAATTCATCAGCCTCCGATCCTATTTAAACAGATCCAGTTTCAGAGCCAGTGGCCCTTCAACAGGAGGATTCTGTTTTGGATGGAAACCCGCCTGATCTGGTTGTTCCCACAGTCTCAGAATTGGATCCCTCAGATCCAGCCCCTATTGGCAATCCTGTTGGTATGTTGACTAACTGTGAAGTTAAGGCAGGAAGCAAAATTGCTAAATCTGAATCTCCCACAGATTAAAAGGATAAAATTTGTACACTCAATGAAAACACTTCCCCTAGGAAAACTAGAGGTCAAAGTGCTGGTAATAAAAAAAGGGGAGTCAAACCCCAAGAGTAAATAATAATGCATATTCTCTACTAGAACTATCAGGGGATTAAAAACCCTGACACCCTTAATGTTTTGAAGCATTTTATTTTTACCTATTGTCCTTTGTTGATTGCCATTTCTGAACCTAAAGTTTACTTTTCCCCTAAATTCATACATCTGCGTAATCTTGGTTTTTCCCTCTTAGGTGATTGTAACAATGGTTATGTTGACTCTCTTTGGATTTTCTATCACTCCTCTCTGCAAAATATCAACATTTTTAGTCTCTCTGTTCAAGATCTGACGTGTGATTACTACCTAGATAGCACTCACATGTTCATTACCTTTGATTATGAGAAAAACAATTACCTGGATTGAAGATCTCTTTGGAATGATATTTCTGACATCATTACCAAGATTCAAGATCCCTGGGTCTTGGTTGGTGACCTTAATGCTATATTTTCACCCTATGAAAAAATTGGTCACTTGTTCTCCTCTATCTCCGCTAAAGAATTCAATGCTACCATAGAAGGAAATAATATTTTTGAGATTAACCTTACGAGTGCTCAATTTACTTGGGACAGACTTCATTACAACCGCGTGGTGGTGAGTAAACTTGATAGATATTTCATTAATGCGTCTGCTCCTGATAAAAGGAACCAGATCTTGTGTGCTACCCTTACTAAAATTGCTTCTGAACATCATCTGATCTTAGTCATCATTCCTCAAAACTCACGGAAACCTTTCATTCCTTTCAAATTTAATTTGGCTTGGTCTTCGGACCCGGAGTGTGTCTCTCTTATCAGTTCTTCTTAGACTAATATGGGCAGTCACAATGATGCCTTTTCTTGCACCACTAAGTTGAAAATCAAAAAAACATTCTCAAAAATTGGTGTTATGATAAATTAGCTTCAATAGATAAAGATATTTTGGATTTGGAAAAGGATTTGTCTCTCATTCAGAATTATAACACCATATCCTGTTTCAATTCTGATCCCTAGGATGAAATCATAATCCCTGCTAAATTGATCTCCCTCATTAACTTTAATGATAACTTAAAGAGAAAAATTTGCAAAACAAAATGGCTCAATTATGGAGATAGAAACACAAAATTTTAAAACTCTCTTCAGTGTGTTATGAAAGCTTATAAGCCTCTCTCTTGCATAAGAGTTGAGGGTAATCTCATTGACTCTGAGGAAAATATTGTTAATCATGTTGTTTCCTACATCAGAGACATGTTCAATGGTCCTAACATCAACAAAGATATCTTTCCGAACATTATTCCATGCATGGATACTTATGAGGATAATTGTCTGCTCTACAACATCCCCCATGATTCTGAAATTAAGGACACTGTCTTCGGTCTTAATCCAGATAGTGCCCTGGGACTTGATGGTTTTAATAATGGTTTTTTATCAAAAAAATTGTGATGTCCTTCAAAATGACGTCTGTAATTTAGTTCAATCTTTATTTGAAAAAGTTTTTCCCCCCATGCTCTCAACTATCAATTCCTCACGTTAATTCCTAAAGTTTATTATATTGATGAAATTCACCTTTTCCATCCCATCTCCCTTTTAAATTCCATCTTTAAAATTATCACTAAGATCATTACGAATAGGCTTTCTAATTTCAACAACAAAATTGTCTCCTAGAACTAGTTTGGCTTCATTAAAGGCAGATCTATACAAGATTTCATTTTCCATTCCTCAGAATCCACTAATTTATTGAATAGAAACACTAGAGGTGGAAATATTTCTCTTAAGTTGGACATCACTAAATCCTTCGATACGATTGACTGGAACATCATTTTTAAAGTCCTCTCTAGTTTTGGATTTAATGATTCCTTTGTCAGTAAAATTAAAATCATCTTTAACTCATCCAATATCTATATCCTTATTAATGGTTCGCCTATGGGATACTTCAAATTCTTTAAAGGTGTTAGACAAGGAGACTCGCTCTATGCTATTAATTTTTCTATTGCTGAAGACTACCTTAGTAGATTGCTCTCCCTCAATGTTGATCGTGGCAGAATCAAACCCATTATTGCTTCCTGAAATATTCATGCTCCCTCTCACCTGTTCTATGCTGATGATATTATTTTCTTCCATCTGGGTGACAAATGAAATATCAATAATCTTAAATCCATCATTTCACACTATGAGGAGGTTTTTTGGCCAGTGTATTAAATGGAAAAAATCTTTTATTTACTTTGGTAAAACATTCCCTCTAATTGGAAAAATCATATCACCAATTTCATAGGGGTTAAGGAATGCACCCTCCATTTTACTTATCTTTGTGTAGACATCTTCTAGGGTCACCCCAAAGCTTTTTATTTTCACCACATTGCTGATCAAATCCAAAAGCAGCTTTCTTCCTGGAAAGCTAAATCTGTTTCACTGGATAGAAGAATTTGCCTTTTTAAATCCATCATTGGCTCTAAGCTGGTTTACTCCATGATGGTCAACAAATGGCCTTTGGGCCTCATAAAACAGTTAAATACTGCTATAAGAACCTTCACCTGGAGTAGAAGCACTCTGGAATGAGAATTGGTCACGGTCTCTTGGGCCACTTGTTGTAAACCCATTGAAAATGGAGGCATTGGTATTAATAATCTTAAAATCTTTAATAAGTCCCCCCCAAGACTAACTCATGTGGTCCCTCATTCATAATAACTCTCATTCCATGAGATTCCTCAAAAATTGTTTCCTTGATAAGCTTAATTATGGTTCTTCTTATTACAAAACTTCTTCTATCAAGCCATCGATCAAAGCATTATTTCACTATATCTTGGAAATTTATAGATGGCTTGTTAGTAATAATTCTTCATTAAAATTCTTATTTGATAACTGCACTGGCTCCCACTCATTTTGGAGATGCCTTATACATTTTCCCCTAATCCCACAAACTGATCTATCAGGGACATGATCAATTCCCCTGATTCTCAACATCTGAATCCTATCAAGGGGATTGTATACAATTATCATTTCACTTCCAATGAGGATTTTCTTGTTTGGGAACCTGATCATAATGAGTTGTTAGATTCTAAAAATTATTATCACCATCACTTCCCCAATGAGGATGAAAATTTTAATTGGATGGCCAAATTCAATAAATCCTGGATCGAGCCTTCTCGTCTTACTCTTATGTGGAATATTGGTCATAAAAAAATTCCAACAGATGTTTGCCTGCAATCTTATGGCTTTTATCTTTATTCTAAATGTAGATTATGAAATCAACATCGTGAGGACAATAATCATCTTTTTTTATCTTGTGATACTGCTATGGCCCTTTGGCATTACATCTTTGACCTTTTTGATTGCATATGGCTTTTATAAACTTTTATTTTCTCACAATTGAAATGAACGTTGGAGTTTCCAAGGTCTCCCCAAATTAAGAATCTCTTTTTTACTACTGTTGCGAATATTCTACATATACTATGGTAAGGTAGAAAAGATTATTTTTTCAACAATAACTCTTTTAATATTAATACAGGTAAAATAAGGATTCTTATTGATATAAAGGAAGCGGCTACGATCCAATAAGACTGCTGTGACAATTCTGTCATAGATTTTGAAACGCTCTGCCAAATTGGTGTCAAAGGTATCTTCCCGAAGTTACGCTACACTATTGAAGTCTTCTGGTGGACTCCCCCTCCTGGATGGATTAAGATAAATGAGGACGAGCCTCAAAGGGAAACCTTGAACTCTCGGGATGTGGAGGAATTTTCAGAGACCATTAGGACAGGATCGTCGGATGTCTCTTTGGAAGCTGCGGCATTGCTTCTGTGCTAGAGGTAGAAATACTTGGTACCATTCATGACATTTCCTATGCAAAGTCTTTCAAATGGAATAATATCTAGATCGAGTGTGACTCCATTACTATTGTGTAATCCATCTGGAAGGGTGATGCTCATTTTCCATGGTCTCTCACCCCTCGATGGATGGAATACCTCACCAAGCTCAATGGCCTCAACTTTATTTCCACCAATACCTATCGTGAGGCTAATATGATCGCTGATGGGCTTTCCAACATGGGGGTCTCACATGATATCACTTGGAGGAATGAACTCCCTCCAGTGTCGAGACCTTTTTTATTAAAGACTCTATAAAATTCCCTCTTTCTGTTTGTTGTGACTTTTTTGTTTCTCTTTCTTTTTGAATAACTCTCTATGTTTTGGTCTTTTGACCAGAACTGACCCCCTAAAAAAATATTAAAATGCATCGTATAAAAATTATTCCCGTTGAATGAATGTATAGTTGAAATGGTTTAATAATACACCGTATAAATGAAGAAGGTATTTATTATCAATATTTACCCTAATTAATAGAGATTATGATGATGTCCCTTAACTCATGTCTAACTTGACTTGTTAATTCCTTAATTTTTTAAATAATAAAATTATTTCAATTTGTACTTTTTTCAGAACCTTTTTCTACTTTATTATTCCTTTTATATAACTTATTTTTTTTATAAAAGATAATCTATATTACTGGTCCAGAAAACTAATCCAACAAAGCCATGTAGGATATGATTCCACCCAACAATGATCACCCCACAATTTTCCAAAATGAGCCAAAAAATGAGAATTCATATTCCACCCTCGCTTGATAAAAGAAAAAATGCATGCAGTGATGCATTCAGTTAAATACCAAATCTTTTTCAAGATAAGGCCATATAGTTGAGAGTCATCGTCCTTCAATGATAGGGAATTCACCACATTGAGGCATTCTTATTCCACCGAAACCTTGGGCCAATTTTGTGAACGGGTTAAAAGTATCCCATGAAGGATGACAGAGGCCTCCGCAACCACAAGACAACATGAACAAGGCATTTCCCAGAACTGAGACTCCAAAATATAGATACAAATATTATAAAAAATGATTCCAATACCAACCCTAGAATTAGAGGATACTGCATCATTAGTATTGATCTTGAGAAAACCCTCGGGTGGGGGGAACCAGCATGGGACTGTCTGCTGAGTGTTGCCCAAAGAAGGCTTTGTATCGTTATTCTTCCTACCGTTCATCCATTCCCTTTCCCTATCCACCCAAAGACGATCATGGGTCATCTTAATTTGGAAAATACAATAATTACGTCGAGTGCACACCAGCCAATCAATTGTGCAAATCAACCCCACCATTCTCGGTTCAAAATATTACAACCAATTTAACAGATTTTTGACCAGCACCAATGAAAGATCAAAGAACAAACCAAAATACGGACTCCATGCCTTCCACACCCCTTCCACCTCACGATAGGAAAGTATTGCATGTAGAGTGGATTCCAACTCCTGGAGGCACAAAAGATTGGTGTCATCGTCTACCAAATGTCGGCGCACCAAAAGTCATGGGTTTGGAGAATCCCAGAGCAGACCTGCCACCAAAAAAATATCACCTTAGGGGGAGGATAGAGTGACCAAATTCTCTTCCATCGATTATAAAAAAAAGGCTTGCGCCACACCTTGGACCCACAATTTTTATCCCGAGGAGACAGAATATTTTCTATGAGATTCCCCAGTTCAGTAAATCTAGTCAATGACCATCACTGGTGTGAGAGGAATACCCAGGATGAGTTGATGATCAAACTCATTAAACTAGCTGAGAAGCTTTCCCCGAACCCAGTCCTCGAGCGAGTCATTGATCAGATCTTGTACCCTTGAATCTTCAAACCCTAGACCAACAGATGAGGAGACCTTAAGGTTAACGCCATTGGGAAGCCATGAATAATTCCAAACATGAACATTATTTCCATTAGAAATTCTCCAGATGCATCTAGTGTTAAGTAGAGATTTTTCACCCCAGATGCTTCTCCACATAAAACTCGGTAATGGCCCCATCTGGGCATGAAATAAGTCAAGATGAGGAAAATATTTTTCACTCAGAACCTTTGAGAATAGTGCTTGGGGATGGGAGAGGATTATCCATCCTTGCTTCGAAAGAAGAGCCTCATTAAACCATTTGAGATTCCTAAAACCAAGCCCCTTGAAATTTTGAAACGCACAACATCTCTCACAACATACAGTGTGGGTTATGTTTTCCCTCATTAGATCCCAACCAAAAATTGGCCAACCATGAGTAAATTTGATTGACAAGTGTTTTGGAAATTTAAATAGTGACATATCATAATAAGGTATTTCTTGAGCCACTGACTTCCCAAGAACTTACTTTCCCGCCTTGGAAATATTCATACTAGACCAAAGGCAAATCAGATTATCCACATGGTAAAAATTATATTATCTAAAGAATATAATTAATATATATCATATATATCAATTATATAAGTATTTATAAAATTCCATAACTTTGGGAGATATGAAATAAAATGCACCATTAATAGAGAAGGTAAGTCGTACATACGCATGAACACTACATTAATTTCAATTTCATATTTAAAGGAATGAAAAAATAAATGATACATAGGCATATTATAGTTATAGTATATTATAATATAATATATATATATATATATTACAACAGTTCATTGATTCCATACTTTATATGTTCCATGTATTGCATTAATGAGTCATATCACTTTTAGGGGGCGGTAATTTGCGCTTCCTCAAAAGAAATTATCATGGCTACACATTATGAAAAGAATAAATGTATGTTTTAAATTAAAATTAAAAATTATAAATAAAATATAAACATAATATATCTCAAATATAAATACAGTTCTATCATAATAGACTCTATGAGAGGCGGTAGGATATAATTAAAAAATCATTGTTTTATATGGCAGTAGTTTGTCATCCAGAGAAACAGTATGTTCTAAATCAACTAGACGGAGGTGTTTTTATGTTTATATAGAATAATTATACTAAAAAAATGCTAGTATAATTAGTATACTGATTTTTTTATAATCAATGAATAAGAATAAAATAGGGAATGAAGAATTAGAATATTGGAAAGGAACTTTAGGGAAGACACTACCTCTTAAAATGGGTAACTACCTTTTACTTGAGTCAAAAAGATTTCTTCAACTTCTTCCATCCTAAATTAAGAAATCTAGGAGAATTATAGGGATGTTTGGATTTTATTTGATCATATTATGGATGATCCATGTGGCTTGAGAGGTATTATTAAGGAGTTAGAGGTGGTAGTTCTTATAAGAGAGAGGGGAGGTAGTTTAGGAATATATTGATAGATTATTTTATTATAAACTAAATTTAGACATTAAAAAGGTCCAAATCTCATTTAATTAAAATATAAGTTGTTTATTGTTTAAAATACTCTCTTCCAACAGGTTCTAGACATGTTTTGTTTTCAAATTTAACATCATCATTTAGCTTTAACCCTTAGTGAACTAATATGACTCTTACCATGTCTTATTCTATATTCATACTATATGATTAATATAGATACTATAAAATGCCAATAGGACATAAATTGGTTAATTAATTGAATTTTAAACCTTATTTAAGTCATTTTTTCGAATATTAAATTTTTAGAACTATTAAATCATTTAATAAAATAATATTTCTTCTAAAACACATTTATGTCTATTTTATTACTATTCATGTAATAAATTTTTAAAAATCCATAACAAATTGATAAATTAATAAAAACCTTATTAATTAAAATTTAACAATTAATAAACATCTCTAAAATTTTTTTAAGTCATAAAAAGTTTTAAAAAAATATTTTTTAATATGTATAATCTCATTTATTTAATCCATTCATTAATAAGTTAATAACTATATCATGAATGTGTCATAAAAAATTTATTTATCTGATTTAAAAAAATTATTATTAAAATACCATGATGTAGGAAATAATTATATATTTCTAATTAATATTTATAGGTGAAAATATATCTTATATAATCCCATATAAAAATTCTTTTACTAAAATGTACATGTTTAGGTTATATTTTCAGTAACTATAAAGTAAAAGTAATTAATCATGATTTTGACACACAAGTTTCCACATGGGGTCCTAAAATAGAACCTAGGATGACAATCGTCGGAATTATATCATCCAATTTAGTTAGTACATGTGTTTGAGTAATTTAATATTATTATAATATTATATTTCACCCCTATTTACCAGAAATACCCTTTATCCATGGTAAATAAAATTACTGAAATAACAATTAACAATTTATAAAAATAAAAGGTACATATTGACACAATTAAGACCTTATGATTCCAAATATTAAATCCATTTTTCCAAATTCAAAACACAAAATTGGAAAAAATTAATATAAAATTTATTACTGTAGTCAAAACCAACAACCATGTTTTTAAGAAGTAAAAACTACCAAAATATTAACATGTATTTATGTCTAGTTTACAAGTTAAATTACATCCAATGAGTAACATATGATTAAATGGTAAAAATATTATCAAATTTCACATTAAAACAAATTAAAAAAACAATATAACTATATGTATAAATTTGATTAAAATGCAGTTTTTGACTGAAAATGCATTATTTTCCACAATTCATTAAAATAATTAACATTAGCAGAAAAATACCAAAATATCATCTAATGTAAATATTTATATCCTTATTCTACATAATATGATTATATTTTAAAATAGAATATATAAAAGTAAAAAACTACATTTAAAAAGAGTTCACAATCAAAAGGCGGTAAAATGGCCTTTTAAGGAATATTAGAGTATTTTATATTACAATCAGATTAATTCTTATTTTAATACACTATAATTTATTAGAAATATTTAATGTAATTTTAAAAACATATATAATAATATTTTATTTAGTTATATTATTATTTCAAATACAATGACTAATAATTAACTACCATTTAAAATAATAATAATAATATATTATTTTTTGATATAACTCAATGTTGTCTGCAACGTAAAATTTTAGAGAAATCTGTCGATGTGTGTTTAGTATGCTATCCTACATATCATTCCAATTAAATTTAAATTAATATTTAATTCAAAAATATTATCAAATATGAATATTTCAAATTATTTATTTACCTGGGATGTTACATCCTTCCCCCCATTTGGGTATTGTTTCCCCACAATTATATTCACATATCATATAAGTGGGGGTATTTATCTATCATAGAATTTCCAAATTCCTGTGTTGTCTCTTCAACCATATAGTTTTTATAGAAAACCTATAATTGATGAATTACCTTATTCCTCAACACTTTCTCTCCTCCGTCATGATTCTAGATTGGTTGTTCCTCATAAGAGATATTCTCTTCAAACTGAACTACCTCTTGACTCAAAACATGAGATGGATCCAACATATACATTCTTAACATTGAAACATATAATACATTATGTAAATGGGATATACTTGGGGGTAATGCCAATCTCTAGGATATTGTACCAACATTCTACAAGATCACATAGGGTCCAATGAACCTCAGACTCATCTTTCCATTATTAATAAAACACATCACACTTTTTAATGGAGAAAAATTGAGAAATACATAATCACCTTCCTCGGAAGAAGGATCCTTCATTCGGTTATCCGCATAACCTTATGGCCTTTGTGGGCTATTTTTCATGTCCTTCTCAATTAATTACACTTTATCTTCCATCTCATCTACAAATTTTGGTCCCATCAACTTTCATTAATTGAATGATAAATGATATTATAACAATACTCATCCAAAGAATGATGTTGGTCCCAACTTCCCTGGTAATCCATTTAAGAAGCACATATAATTTCATTCAATGTCGGAATTTTTCATACTGACTACCCATATGATTGAGGATGAAACGCTATAAAAAATTTATTCAGTTCCTAACAACTTATAAAGGGCTTCCCAATATTAATAATTTAATCTGAGATAATGATTAGATACAAAAGAGAGGGGAAATCCATTAAGTTGACTATGTCATTAACATACAATCTAGAAAGTTGATGTAGAGACAATGTATCTTTTATAGGAATTAAATATGCATATTTAGTCAATCGATTAATAATAACCTAGATTACATTATTACCTTGAGATGTCACCATTAATCCCACAATGAAGTCTATGGATATATATTCCCATTACAACTCTTGCACTGATAAAGTCTGATGTATCCCTTTCAGTAAATATCTTTCTAAATTAACCTGTTGGGAAGTCAAAAACATCATAGTAATGTTAGAAATATCTCCTTTCATTCCATCCCACATGTATTACTCTGTAAAATCACTATACATCATAGTATTACCATGATGAACTAAAAATGGAGAACTATGAGCTTCACAAAACAACCCTTTATTCATATATGATTCACAAGGTATACATAATATCTTCTCAAATCTCAAAACACAATCCTTATCAAAGTTATGTTATTGTAACATAACCTTTTAACCCAATTATACTTTTTTTGTAACTCTCTATCTTCTTTTATAACATTTTTCAATTCGTCTTGATAGAGATGATTTCACTAACACCTACAAAATAGAGGGATATATTACACCAAAAACTTATATGCCAATGTTCATCAAGTCATGAATCAATGGAACATCTTCCAAATGTAACATGGATTATGTCTCGCTATGTTTTTGACTCAATGAATCGACCACTTGATTTTATTTTCAGGTATGGTAATGAATTTGACAATAATAATCATTGATTAAATATAGAAATATCCCTTATCACATGGTAAATTCATTCTCACTGAATATATCCTTAATTTTTTTGATCATTATATATTTCACATATTACTCCATACAAACGATTCCTCTAATTTATTCAAGAAAAAAACAATAACTAATTCAAAATCATGTGTAGGGTAATTCAACTCATGAGGTTTCATCTAACGTGAGGCATAAACAATTACCTGATCATTCTTCATTATAATACAACCAAGTCCTTTCAATGAAGCCTCACTATTGATAAAAAATTCCACATTTCTGGATGGAATGGCCAAAATAGAAGCATTCACCAGTATTATTTTCAATTCTTCAATACAATCATCACATTATCTTTCTCTGATAAATTTAACACCTTTTGGGGTTAACATAGTTAGTGGGATAGATAACTGTGAAAATTGTTCAACAGACCTTCAGTAAAAGCCTTCCAAACCAAGAAAAATGTGGATCTCAATGATATTGGTAGGTTATGGCCCCTCATAAAAAACTTTTGTTTTAAAAGGGTCAACATTTATTCCTTATTTAAAATCAATATTCCATGGAATGAAATTTCTTTCACCCTAAACTGACACTTGTTGAATTTCCTATACAATTTCTATTCCTTTATATCTTGGAAGAAACCCATTAAATGACTACCATGTTCCACTTTAATTTTGGAATATGCAGAAATATCATCAATAGAAAAACCACAAACATATCCAAGATCTCATATAAAATTCTATTAATAAGATCCATGAATACAGAAGGTGACTTGGTTAACACAAAATTCATAATTACAAATTTATAATGGCCATATCTAGTATGAAACATAGTCTTCAAAATTTCTGTTTCCTTTACATTCAACTAATGGTGCCCCGACCACAAGTCATTCTTCGAAAAAAATTAATCACCCTAGAGGTGTTTAAACAAATCATCGATATGAGGAAAATGATACGTGTTCTTAATAGTTATGTTATTCAGGGATCTATATAAATACAAATTCTCACTGAAAAATATTTGTTTTTAATAGAAAATACTAGATCACCCCACGGTGATGTGCTAGGTAGAATGAAACTTTTGTCTAACAAATCCTATAACTGTTCCTTTTTATCTAAAATTTTAATTTGACACATTCAGTAGGGATGTTTTGAAATTTCATTAGAATCAGGATATATGTTAATAGTAAATTCAACATCTCTATCTCGTATTATACCAGAAAATTCCTCAAGAAAAATAGCGAAACACTTATTCAATATTGTAACATAATAAATCTAGATAGTTTCTTTTGATTTCAAAAATATGTTCATGGTACCATTAATTTCTTTCTTTTACTAGTATCTCATCTTCATGATATATTTTTAGAGTTAAGGGTTCATTATTTTAAGAAAATTGAAATTATTTCTGAAAAGAACCCTCTTCACCTATATAGTTAATCATAGTGTGGTAAACAATAATTCAATCCATTACCAAAATAACACCACACTCTAGTAGAGGAAAAAATAAGTTTTTCAGTAGATTCATTCCACACACAAGGACATGAAGGTTATTAAAAATTATTTTTCTCTCATCATATCCGCATGGTATTTTACAACATGAACAACATTCATATCAAGATATGGAATACGCAATTTACGATAAAATTTCCAATATATGAATGAATGTGTATACCATAAATGAAACAAAACATTGGATAATATGAAAAAACAAACAAATTAAACAGTACCAATTCATTTGATGGTCCCACATCAACTATAGTAGTAGTAGAAGATTTCTCTACAACCTTCTGCTTCTGATCTATCTTGATTCCACCATGGGTAATAAACATTGGACACAAATTGGCCTAATTCCTAAAAACATTGAAACTAAATAATCATACCAATGTCTTTTCATTGAATCCTTTCCCATCATTCATATAGTTACGAGAAATATGACTAGTCTTACCACATCGGAATGAATTTATATATTTTTAGAGAAAATCTCCCTGAAGATTCTTAACACACTTCTCACAAGATAGAAATATAATAATATTTACCTCCAGGATTCATTGATTAATACATTAACTTTTCATACTAATTGGACCTCTTCTTTGGCTTACTCTCATGGAACACCTGATCATCAGAACACTACATTTTTAAATTATTATCACATCTGATTAGATTCTCATATAATATGAATTCACAAGAGGCTAATAAATTTTGATATTGTGGTTTCAATCCCGAGTAAAATCAATTTATCTTATTATCATGATCCCAAATAAAATTTGGAGTATAACTTTCTTGTCAAGTGAACTGTGCTACATTAGAATCCACTGAGTTATCCTTATGTCTACATTCCATTAATTGTTTTCCATCATAGGATGATCATCAATATGAAAATATTTTTCAAGAAAAGTACCTTTTAATTCATCTCATCCAATAGAATCAATCCCATCACTGTCCTATAAATTTTTAACCATCAAGCACCATTGATCGACTTCTCCTTCAAAATGGTAAATAGCAATACTAAAAATTTAATTTTCTGTACACCCCACGACATCAAAAATATTTTCCAGTGATTTTATCAACTCTACTTCTTCCACATGGTCATATGATCTTCTTAATGATGTGGGATGTTGCCTCATGAAATTCTCCACTACAGACATGTTCCTCTATAGTTTATCTAGTTGATTTCATGTATGTAAATTACAACCTCGTATCTCTTGAGTCAACTTATCCATCACTGAAATAAAAAATTCAGTCCTGATTCAAACCATCTTAGAATACTGGTTTAGAAGTTTATTCTTCTCTATATCCCTTCGCAACATAGATGCCTTGTTTCCTCTTCAGAAAACTATTCTTAACAAACATATCTTAGACGAAGAAACATGGTAATCCTCAAATGATATACCATTTCAATATGAACATAATGTAAAAAGTATTTATGGGTATTTTATTAACAAAATTGTAACCCATAATGTTATCTAAACAGAAATTTGATACCAATTGTAAGGCCCCATCCTTAAACATTACATAATCTTTAGTTAAGTCAAGAATTCAACATTGGAGATATTATTAGTTTTATAGATTTAGAGAATTAGGTCATAACATATATATATATAAACTTGAATATTACATGTATAAACTTCTACTCACAATCCTTTTTTTCACAAAAATAAAATCCCTAAAAAAATTGTTTTCCATGTTTTGGATGTCATGTATTTTCCTTGATCCCATCCTTGACCATATGTATCTTTAAGTCCTATGAAAAATAATTTTCAACATGGGATGAGGATAAAAATCTCTATAAAGAATACATAAAAATGAAAAAATGTTAGTTTTCAAAACATCATGTAAACCATGAATACATTATCATAAAGTAGTAATTTTCTCCTTAATAAAGTAGTGAAAAAACTTCCCTGAATATTATCTCATTGCATACCAATTTTTTTTACCATATGATTACCATAAATCCCATATAAAACAACATATAACTTATAAAAGTAACATGGGACATAAACACATTTAAATGAAATAACCATAAGGTCAACTTGCACACATATCACTAAATAGAATAGTCATACAACCAACTTCCATACCAAATGCATTGGAGGATATAACATAACCAACCACACTTGGTTTATCACAAAACAACCAATCATTTGGATTATCACATAAAAACCCATCAAATGTCCATGTACCATTAGATCATCAAAACACATAAAATATAGAAAATATAATCATTCCATTAATAACATTTAATATGAAATAAAAATATATAATTTCATGATATTGAAATACTCAGTCCATTTGAAAACAATTTTCAATACCAAAACACTAAAAAGGGAAATATGGTATTTCTCTTCCATTTAAAAACATTAAGGCTTATAGAGGACGCCAAATAATTATAATGGTGATAGATATGTCATTATCGACGTATACGTAAAAAATAAATTAATTTTTTCTTTAGTAAAATTCGTCATAGAAAAAAAATTCTAGTTGAATGAATGTAAAATTCAAAGGGAATAATAATAAACTATATAAATGAAGGAGTTTTCTTGTAAAGTCACGAAATTTCGGTGAATTTTTTTTAAATACATTAGAATTTTACGAGTCTGAACAAATTCACAATGGTTGATTTCGAGGACCAGTGTTCCCAGAATCAATTTCTAACATTTTTTCTAGTATATTCAGTAAACGTATGAGCGGGTTTTTACAACATTTGAACCGGTGTTGGGAATTTAAATCCAAGGGCACCGTTGAACTTGCAGCATCAATTTTTTCCTAAGGATACTTTCACGTCGACGACAGTTGGTTGAGAATAAAAGATTGTTTTTGGGGTTTTTGGAGATTGAATTAAATAAAAATAAAGTGTGTGGAATTATATTTATTTGACGGTTAAAATCACCTCATGGATGTTAGAGGTGGGACCACCACACCTAAATATCCCATTAAGGGTTATGGTGGTGGGGCCCACCAAAACCTAACCTCTCACTATAGGTTATGACATAGGGACCACACAGGTAAAAACTCTCTTATTAATGGTGGGAGTGGAAAACCTCTCAACTCCCTTTGTTAATGAGGGAGAGTTTCTCCACACCCTCTCTGTTTTATGGTTCCACCTTCCCTTTAATAAAATTGTGCAAACTCCCCTAATTAACTTGTGTCAATCCTTCACATTAATTTGGGGGATCTAATAAATTTATTTCACTATTTTTAATTTTAAACCCAATAATCTAAAATAATAGAAAAAATATTATTTGGAGGTGGGATATCTATTCATTGTGGCATTTGGGTGGAATATTTGGTAGAGGATAGCTTGGGCGGATTAGAGTTCTCCAACTAAGAACCCCATATCCCAACATAGAATGAAGAATGAAGAAAGTATTCTTCCAACGAAAAATGTTTGCAACGATCCTCTTCGAAATTCTTCCCCGGACACCTACTGACATGCAACATCTACCAAAACTGAGGCAAGGTGTTATTGGATGTGTGCGGTGGACATGACAAATGAATATCTTCTTCATATACTTTCTGCAACTTAATCGTCAAACAACGATCAAAGATAGGGGGTTTTTACAAGTTGGTGCATTCCTTGAATCTTCTTCAAAGGATGGAAGGGAATTTTTTTGCAGGTGAGTGGTTGTTCGTAGTCTTACTTTTTTATGATCCATTTTATACCACCATAAACATAGAGGGTGCATGCCAAACCCACCTAGCCTGACCACTCCACCGTTATTGATTGTGATTCTCTTTGGCATGGTGATGAGGCGACGGAATGACGACGGCAGTGACGATAAAGGCCACGCTACCCATAGCCTCCGCAAACCGCACCGCCCCTGTGGTGCTCTAGTGCACTGGGCAGAACTATGTCCCTCTAGTCGAGCCACCCCGGCCGCACCGCCACCGGCCCGCGCCTCCCTGATCCTTGCTATCTCTCTGCCTGGCCTCGCCCTGCCCAGCCACCCGACGAGAGCCCTACCCGGCCGCCTGCCGGCCTGCTCAGTCGCCCCCCAAACGAACCGACAACCTAGCCGTGTTGTCCTCCCAAGCCGGACCTTATCCCCCCCCCCCCGTGGCTCCCTAACCAAATCTTCTCAACCGTGACCTCCGGGTCGAGCCGCGCCCTCGCGATTCTCCAGGCCGAACAGGCCCCGAACCCAGGCCAAACCACCTACGCGGCCTGCTAGGATGGACCCAGTGGGCCGGGCTGAACCTAACAGGCTGGCCCGCCAAATGGGTCGGGCCAGACCCAACAGGTCTTACTGGGTCCACCCAAATAGGGTTGGCCCAAACTGGGTGGGGACGGGTCAGTCTGACCAGGTCGAACTGGACCCGGTCCCACTACCGACCCTTTACTTTTTTGGCTATATCATTGGCACCATACATCCCTTTAATGAATCACCAGTGGAAGTGGTATTCATGGGGAGAGAGGATCCCATTGTGTATACCCTACTAGAGTTTTGGGTAATGTTGCGATATGTCCAGGTTGGATCGAGCATGAATCCAACTGGGCCCCCGAGACTAAAACGTTAAAAACTCAAAGACTGGGCATCTAATTGATGTGTCATCTATTGCGTTGAGACCCATATGACACGGCGGACCGTTTAGATAATTCTTCATGGTACTTCATGATAGTTTGAGTATCGACCAATAGCTCTTGGAGCGGATCCTCCCGGAGATGAGCATGCGTAGTGCAGAGACCTAGTAGCTGGCTGAGACCTGAAGACTCCTGACCGTTTCGACACAGAGTGACTCTACTAGCCCAGTGGGGAGTGTCATGGTGTCGCGGAACACATGCAGTGTGGACCACTTAGTGTTATGGCTGATCCACGATACACGACGGGAGGAGTACCTCTGCAAGCTACAAGGGGATGTGCCTTGGTGATGTGACAAACACACGGTGGGGAGCACCTTGGTGACACAGCAGACCCATGGTACTCAGTAAGAGGAGTACCTCAGCAGTCCATGGTTAGTGGAAAGCGCCTTGGTGTCGTGGTAATCCCATAGTACTCGACAGAGGAGGAGTTCTCCAATAGTAGTGGTTTCGATAATAAAAATCCTAGTTGAGCTGATTCAGTAACTTTTATGTTTACCTCATGATTGAGATGCATTACTTGATAACATAGGTATATGTATAGTAATATACAATAGTGGGGTTATCTATAGATTTCATACTTTTTGGTTATCCTTGTTGGATTTTGTGAGACCTTGAGGGCCTCAGGGTCCCTTCTGAGTATCGTTATACTCAACCTTACACGATCTATGCCAGCACCTCATTGTGTTGGTTGCAGATGACGAACAACGCTGATCGAGGTGGGGACCACCAGGACTGGACGGTACCCATAGGTGGACCACACGGCATGACAGTGCACAGAGGTGATGAACGAAAATGTAGTGTCATGGAGGCTATCTGTATAAACCCTTCATATAGGATCTCCTTGTGGATAACCCAGGAGCCATTTTCTATTTTTTCCATACTTGTACATTCATTTTCCATGTACATTATAGTTGGGGTGGTATTTTCATATCCTTTACTTTTAAACACTCTCTTGTTATACAGTTTTACTTTAGTGTTTTGTTTCCAACTCGTACTCTATTGTGTGTGTTCTTAAGTTTTAAAGGTAATTCCTTCTTAGATTAGAGATTTACGCCTTTGGTGCTAGTCTCCATCACCTGGACTATGGAAGGAGGGCATGGGGTTAGTCACGACACGGCCCTAGAGGACTGGTCGTGACTAATTGGTATCAAAGGAATCGGTTCTACCACACAACTTATGACTCTGATCTTTATTTTCTATGAAGAAATAGTGTTAATGTTACTGAGTGTTGTTTTCAGTGCAGGGAGTCCAGTGTTGGTGCTATGGAAGACGTATCCATACACCAGGACCCTGACTGCTGATTTCTGACTTAGTTCACAAGAACAATGATTATGTTTGTGTTTTCAAAAGAATTATTTAATTCAGCTCAACTAGGTCATCTCACCATGTTAAAATCTTTGACCATGTCACATCTATTTTTTTATTCCTCCCTGGGAATGACCGGCTAGATTCCCGAGTCCCGAGAGTAGTACGCATAGATAGCCCATCGAGCGAGGAGGCCTCAGTGCATGGACCTTTTCCAGCAGAGGCACCTGTGTTCCTTCTTCCGATTGGGCCATCGATGCCACCATCCCCAGCATCAGACGATGCACGCCGCTTGAGCGCATTCCACGAGATCCGACACCAGAGGCCACCTAGGTTCAGGTGAGAGACATACCCGCAGGTAGCTTAGGATTGGTTGGAAGTTATGCTGAGAGCATTCTGACAGTAGGGACACCAGCCAACTTTATGGTGATTCTTACTGCCATCCTTCTACGGAAAGGAGTGGGAATATGGTGGAGCCTGATTCTCCAGCTGCACGATGTGGCAACACTACTCTGGGTAGGCTTCAACAGACTATTTTGGTTAGAGTTTGTCCCAGCCACCCTACGTGCAGTGCAGATACAGGAGATACTTCAACTGCATCATAGAAGCATGACAGTGGTACAATATTCAGCGAGGTTCACATACCTCTCAGGATACTCCACTGATATGATACATGATGCATTATTCAAGGCATGGACCTTTGAGAAGGGGCTCGGCCGAGAGATCAGGGCTTCAATGATCTCCATAAACATCCCAATGGAGGTGGATGTATTGGAGAGAGCCCTCTTAGTAGAGAGTTTCCTTGATGAGAAGTCCCCAACAGTGAAACCCACCACTAATAGACATGCAGCGGAGTGTTCTGCAGCTGGCAGTAGACAAATGTTGCAAAAGTCCAAGAGAACCAGACCTACTGGTAGACGATCGCATAACTGAATATTGGAATTGTGGGGCACCCGGAGAAGAGATATACATGCCCGGAGCGGGTAGTGATTCACCTGTGGGAGGTGGGGTCACATGGCTCATGACTGCCCGACCCGCCGTTTGGATGATCATAAGATGGTCTAGGACCGCCCAGGAAGAGGCAAAGATTCGATTGAGGTGGTCCACATGGCGTGGGCAGATGTGGAAGAAAAACTGGTGGAGTATTTGGTGGTGGGTGATGTTCAAGGTATTTCCACCACCACCACCATGAGGTCCACCTCGACTATAGGGAGCATGTGGACAGGAGAGAGATCATCTTCAGGTAGCTGAATCATATGGCCATGGAACTTTAGATATGATTTGAGGTACGATTTTTGTCTACTCCACCTTAGCTACATTACATATAGACATAGGTTCTAGTCACTCTATCATTTCCACTGACCTCATTCAGAGCTCAGATATTCTGACAAATCCATTTGCTAGATCCTTATGGCTAGAGACTCTAAGACAGAAGATTCGATGATTTTGCACTAGTGCTGGAAGTGTGAGATTACTCAAGGAGGTGAGAGCTTCGGCAAGGATATTCTCATAGCGGCGTCAAGGCCTTACGAAGTCATCATGGGTATGAACTATTTATCTACATTCCATTCTAAGATCAACTGTATTAGGCACAAAGTGTAGTGTGTCCGCATAGATGAGACCAGTTTTACCTTCAACGATGAGAAGGGAGCCTTTGCAGCATATGATGGACTTACACGGAGGAGGGTGCAGCCGATCAATCATCAGTTGGCCTACCTTACCCTAGGATCAGTTGATGTGGAGAGTCTGAGCTATCCTTTTGTGGTGGACTACTATGTGGATGTTTTCCCTGGGGATGTCCCATGTCTAACTCCTCGCTGAGAGGTGGACTTTTACATTGACATGTTCCCCGGGACAACACTAATATCTTCACCATCATATCATATGGCTCTTGCAGAGCTAGGCGAACTGCAGGTACAACTAGAGGGCTATAAGGGGAAGGGATTCTTTTGAACCAATGTTTCTCCCTAGGTATCCCCGATTATGTTTGGAATGAAGGTGGATGGGAACATGAGGCTTTGTGTTGACTACCGTCGCCTGAATCAAGTTACTGTGAAAACAAGTACCCCCTCCTGAGGATTGATGACCTCCTTGAATAGAAAAAGGGAGTGTCGTGGTTCTCGAAGATAAACCTCAGATCAGGCTATCACCAGCTATGAGTTTGAGAGAAGGATGTGCTGAAGATGACTTTTAGATGTCGGTACGGCAACTACGAGTTCTTGGTTATGCCTTTCGATGTAACCAACGCTCCAGCAGTGTTCATGCAACTCATGAAAAGTATTTTCCATACATACATCAATCTTTTTGTCTTGGTCTTCATAGACATCATTCTGATCTGCATGACTACTAAGGAGGATCATGCCTACCATTTGCGGGTAGTACTAGACACACTCCGAGAGCACCAGCAATATGGTAATCTCTCGAAGTGCCAGTTTTTGATCTGAGAGGTTCACTTTTTGGGACATGTCTTCTCTATGGCTAGAGATGTTGTGTATCCACTGAAGATTGAGGTGGTACAAGCTTTGAAACCACCCAGGAGGGTGACAGAGGTAGGATGTTTCTTGGGTTTGGATGGTTACTACCAGAGGTTTGTTCAAGACTTCTCCAGATTTGCAGTACCACTATCATCCTTGAAGAATACGGGGTAACTATTGGTGTGGTCGGAGAGATTCCATTAGGGATTTCAGTAGCTGAGGTAGAGGCTAACTAGTGACCCCTATCTTGAGGATTCCTGAGGAGGTTGTTGGGTATATAGTCTACTGCGACGAATCAGGGACCGGACTCAGGTGTGTCCTAATGAAGAAGTGACCAATGATCGCATATGGTTCTCGACAGCTGAGACAACGCCATTATCTTGAGTTTTTCCAGGAAAATGACATTGAGATAGAAAATACTACGGGGAAGGGGGATGTTGTTTCATATGCACTCAGTAGGAGGTCTAGTATACAACATCTTGGTGAGGTGACAGAGCAGCTGGCTGCTTTACAGATATCGTTTGTGGATAGAGATGGGGCATCCATCTTTCAGTATCATACACTCACTCCCCCACTTCATGTGAAAGTAAGAGAGGCACAGCATGAGGAGGCTAATTGTGACATAGGACGTGCTCAGATATCCAAAGGGAAGACACTTGATGGATTTTCTGAAGGTGGGGAGTATGTCATCCTCCTATGAGGACATACTATAGTACCAATGTTACATCAGGAGGAAGTGTTTAGGGAGTTCCACACATCCCTTCTAGCAGTACATCCAGGAGTGGTGAAGATATACCAGGATCTCCGATGACAGCACTGGTGTCCAGGAATGAAGAAAGTAGTTACAGATTTTTTCTCTCGGTGCCTCACATGTCAGCAAGTGATGGCAGAGCACCAGGTACCAGCAGGCTTGGTTCAACCTTTAGAGGTCCCAGAGTGTAAGTGGTATGTGATATCCATGTAATTCATGATGGGTCTTCCACGAACATCTAGAGATCATTACTCGACTTCGATGATCATTGACCGAATCACCAAGTCAGACCACTTCCTACTGATCAGAGAGCAGGGTTCAGTAGAGATCTTGAGACACCTCTACGTGCATGAGATTGTGCGGCTACATGGTGTGCCTTATTCTTTTGGCTACTATAATGACACACAATTTACATCCCGACTATGGAAGGAGTTTCAGGAGGCTTTTGGGACTTAGCTTCATCTGAGAACTAGCTTCCTTCCACAGACGGATGGTCAGATTGAGCGAACCGTTCATATACGCAAGGACATGCTCCGTGCTTGTGTCCTCAACTTCGGTCAGAGCTGGTATGGATCACTTACCTTTGGTAAAGTTTGTATATAACAACAGATATCACTCCATCATTGTGATGGAGCATTTTGAGGCGTTTTACAGGAGACCTTTCATATCATACTTGTTCTAAACTGACCTTGGGGAGTCAGCAATAGTGGGACCAGAGATGGTACGAGCTACCATGAAGAATGTGCAGATCATCTAGGAGCGGATGAAGACTTCACAGAGTAGATAGAATCCGTATAATGGTAGGAGACTGAGAACTCTAGAGTTCAAGGATGGTGGCCACGTCTTTTTGTGGGTATCACCTCGACGAGGATTACAACGATTTGGCTAGGGTGAGAAGTTATCTCAAAGATTCATCGGACCTTTCCAGGTCCTCAGAAGGGTTAGTGAGGTGGCATACCGCTTAGCTCTGACCCCTCAGTTGCACTGGGTGCATGATGTCTACCATGTATCTCAGCTAAGGAGATACATGCATGACCCTTATCACATCATAGACCATGGAGAGATTGACGTCGATGGTGAGGTTACTTTTACAGAGGTTCTAGTGAAAATTGAGGATCGACAAGAGCGGGTCCTACGTGGATGGTTGATACCTTTGTTGCACATTTTCTGGTAGCACAAGAACCTCCAGGAGAGCACATGGGATCGGGAGGCTCAGATGCGTGCTCAGTACACCCACTTGTTCACTTGGATTGAGTTGTAGCTTACGGGGATGTAAATACCTAATGTGGGGAGAATGTAAATTCCCATAATTTCCATGATTTTTAAAAAATACATGTGAATTTTACGAGTCCGTGAAAATTTACGGTGCATGATTCAGATTCCCGACATGCTCAGAATCAATTTCTAATATTTTGTTCCGATACATTCAGTAAATGTACGAGCATGTTTTTATACCTTTTGATCCAGTGCTTTGAATTGAAATCTGAGGGCATCATTGAAATCGCAGTGCTAGTTTTCTCTTAAGGAGACTTTCACATCCCTGGCAGTGGGTTGAGAATAAAAGACGGTTTTTGGGTTTTTAGAGATTGAATTAAATAAAAATAATTTGTATCGATTAATTTTTATATGACGGTTAAAATATTCTCATAGATGTTGGAGGTAGGACCACCACACCTTAACCTCCCATGAGAGGATATGATGCAGGGGCCCACCGAAACCTATCCTCCCGCGATAAGTTGTGATGTGGGGACCACACGGGGCTAAACACCTCTATAAATAGTGGGAGCAGAAAACCTCTCAAATCCCATCATTAATGAGGGAGAGTTTCTCCACACCCTCCATCCTTTTTGGTTCCACCTTCCCATTAATTAAATTATTCCAACTCCCCTAATTAACTTGTTCCAATCCTTCACATTAATTTGGTGGAGCCAATTAATTTATTTTTTCATTTTGAATTTTAAACCCAACATTCCAAAATAATAGAAAAACTATTATTTGGAGGGGGATATCTATTCACTTTTTCATTTGGGTGGAATATTAGGGAGAGGAGAGCCTGAGAGGATTAGAATTTTCCAACGAAGAACCCCATCTCCGAATGAAGAACGATGAAAGAAGAATATGTTCTTTCAATGAAGAACACCAGCAATGATTCCCTTCAAACTTCATCCTCAGATACCTACCGACGTGGAGGTCCTCCCACAACCGACACAACGTGGGATTGGAAGTATGTGGCAGACATGAAGAATGACGATCTTATTCATCTACTTTATGTGACTTCATCGTCAAACAACGATCAAAGGTATGTGGTTTTTACATGTTGATACTTTCCTTGAATCTTTTTCAATGGTTGGAATGGAATTTTTTTGCGGGTGAGTTGTTGTTAATCATATTACTTCTTGATGAGCCATTTGATACCACCCTAAACACAGAGGGTGTGGGCCAAACCATCATGGCCCAACCCCTCCGTCATTCTTCCTTGTGACGATCATCGACATGGAGATGAGGAAACCAAACGATGAAGGTGGCGACGACAAAGGTCGTGCTACCAACGGCCTCTGCAAACCGTGCCACCCCCGCGACGCTCCGTTGCTTCGGGCCAAACCACGACCCTCCGTTTGAGACAGCCTAGCCGAAATGCCACTGGCCCACACCGCCCGTCTTCTGGATGCCTCCCGGCCTGGCCGTTCCCTACCCGGCCTCCCGCCGGCCTGCTTGGCCGCACCCTGCCCCTCTGCCCGCTGGCCCACCTAGCCCCACCCTGCCTCACCCCCACCAGTTTGTGCCCTGGCCGGCCTCCTGTCGGCTTGCCCGACTTCCCGCCGGCCGGCCTGGAGAACTGCCCCGCTGCCTACCAGCCCGCCAGGCCGCCTAGCACCACGCCTCAACACCTGCCAGCCTGCCCGGTCACCACCCAACCGAACTGCCGCTCTGGCCATGCTAGCATCCTCAGCCGGCCCACAGACCCCTGGCGGCGCCCAGACCGAATCGGCCTGGCCGAGCCCTTCGGGCCGATCTGCGCTGGGCCGGGCCCTCGCGAAGCTCTAGGCTAAACCGGACCCAAGACCAGGCCAAACCACCAACCCTTTACTTTGTTTCGGCCATATATTTGGCACCAGATGTCCGTTTGATGAATTGTCAGCATCGCAGGTATTCATGGAGCGTGACAGTCCATTTGTGTATACCCCACTAGAGTTTTGGGTATTGTTGAGATATTTTTAGGTTGTAATGAGCACGAATCCAATTGCTCCCCTGGGAATAAAAGGCTAATAACTCAAAGATCGGACATCCAATTGACGCACCGCCTATTGATTTGAGACCTCTATGACATGGAAAACCGTTGAGATGCTTCTTTGTTTTAGTTCGGGACAGTTTTAGTATCAACCAGTAGATTGTGGAGCGGATTCTCCCGGAGATGAGCGTCCATAGTATGGAGACCTAATAGTTGGCTGAGACTTGAAGACTGCTAACCGTTTTGACTCAGAGTGACTCTACTAGCCCCGCGGGGAGTTCCATGGTGTCGCTGCAGACCTTCAATGAAAAGCGCCTTGGTGTTGTACCAGACCCACAAAACTCGACAAGTAGATTACCTCAGTAGGATATGAGGGGAAGTGTCTTAGTGACGTGGTAGATCCATGGTGGGTAGCGCATTGGGGATGCAGAAGACCCACAGTACTTGACATGAGGAGTACATCAGCAGTCCAAGGTTAGTGGGAAGCTCCTTGGTGTCGCGGAATTCACACTGTACATGAAAGAGGAAGAGTTCTCCAACTATCGAGGTTCCAATAACAAAATACATGGTTGAGATGAGTCAGTAACTTTTGTGTTTTCCTCATGATTGAGATTGATTACTTGATAACGTAGGTATGTGTATGAGCATATACCTAAGGGGGGTTATCTGTTGGTTTCATACTTTGTAGTTATCCTTGTTGGATTTTGGGAGACCGTGAGGGTCTTGGGGTCCCTACTGAGTATTTTTATACTCACCCCTACATGGGTTATGCCCTCACCACGTTGTGTTGGTTGCTGATAACGAACAGTGATGATCGAGGCTGAGAGAACCAGGACTGGATGGTACCCAGAGGTGGACCACATGGTGTGGCGGTGCACGGAGGAGACAAACAGATGTGGATCGTTGTGGAGGCTATATGTACCTACCCTTTAGGTAGGATCTCCTAGTAGATGACCCAGGATATGTTTTCCCATTTTTTAGTACTTGTACTTTCAATTTCCTTGTAATTTATAGTTGGGATTGTATTTCTGCCCCCTTTAAATTTTAGCACTGTCCTGTTATATAGATTTACTTTAGAGTTTTGTTTCCAGGTCGTACTTGGTTTTATGTGTTTTCATGTTTTAAAGGAAATGCCTTCCCTGTTTAGGGATTTATGCCTTTGGTTATAGTCGCCAGCTTCTAGCCTATGGAAGGCGAGCTTGGGGTTATTCATGGCACGAGCCATTGGGGATGGGTCATGACATTTATATAATTGATATATTCCTTAATGAAATGAAATTGAGACTACCTACTTTACTTTACATCCGACATGACTTGTTCGTTATTTAATTTCCTGAATAATAAACATAAGTTAATTTATACATGATTTAGAAACTTGTTCATGTTTATTATTACATTAATATCTCATATTACCACATTATAAAAATTACATAATAATTTATGTTAATATCAGTCGTTTTGTTGATTATAGGTACATGAGATGAAAATGAACTTATTATAATTACAAATTGTCCATGTGGTGAAAATTCCATTATCTACAAAATATAATTCATATATATCCTATATATATATTATTTCTGTATTTATAATATTACAAAATATTTTCAGTTACGATATGAAATGAACTGTCCATGGAGACAGTAAGTCGTACGTACACAAGAACGCAAGTTTCATTTTTATTTCACATTTAATGAAATGAAAACATAAATGTTACATAGGTATATTATAATTAATGTATTATATAATGTGATATATAAATTAAATAAGTTCATCTATTCCATATTTTATATGATACTTTTATGTCATAAATGAGACATATGACTTTGAGAGGGCGGTAGTCCACGCTTCTCGACATGAAATTATCGTCTTTACACATCACGAAAAACATAAAGGTATGATGTAAATAAAAATTACATAAGAATAAATAAGATATAAACACTATATATATCATATATAAATATAGTTCCATAATAATTTCCACTATGAGAGGTGGTATGAGATAATAGAACAATCATCTTTTTGTGTGGCGGTAGTTCATCGTCCATAGAAACAGTGTGTTCTAAATCATTAGAATGAGGTGTGTGAATGTGAAAATATAATACTTATCCTTAAAACATACTAGTATACTTAGGACACTAGTTTTTTATGTAATAAAGGAATAAATATAGAATATGGAGTGAAGAAGTAAAATTTTGGAAAGGAACTTTAGAGAAGATGCAACCTCTTAAAATCGGTAACTTCCTTTGATTTGAGACAAAGGTATATCTTTAATTACTTTATTCCTATCGTAGGGATTCTAAGAGGAATATAGGTATGTTTTGAGAATATTTGAGTAGTTTTTGGACAAGACAATTGTCTTGAGAGGTGTGAGTAAGGGGTTAAAGGTGTTGGCTATTTATAAGAAAGAGGAGGGGTACATTTGAAATGTAGTGAAATATTATTTTATTATAAACTGAATTTTGATTTTCAAAAGGTATAGAACTAATATAATTCTAAGATATGATGATTATTGTACGAAATACAGTCATAAAATATATTTCATACTTGTTTTGGTGTCAAATTTTACATTTTTATTTATCTTTAGCCCTTAGTTCACAAATTTGATTCTTACCATGTCTTCTTGTATATTCATACTATAAGGTTTATATAGTTACTATAAAGTGACAATTCAACCACAAGTATTTAATTAATGACATTTGAAACTTTTTTATAAGTCATTTGGAAGAATAATAGATTTTTAGGAATTTTATTTCAATTTATAAAATACTATTATTTATAAAACTAATTTATGTCAATTTTTATAATATTCATATAATGACTTTTTAAAAATGCATAACCACATGATTTATTCGAAAAAAATTCATTTATTAAAAAAAAATTAATAATAATCCTTAAAATTTGTGTTAGGCATTAAAATTTTCAAAATAAGTTTATTTTAAAATTTATACTCTAATTTATATAAATCATTAATTAACAAGTTATTCACTACATCATGAATGTGTCATAAATAAATTTATTTATACGATTTATAAAAATAATAAATAAAATACAATGATTTATGAAATATTTTTATCTTTATAGTAAATATTTATTTTTAAAGTTATCACATACATACCCCATAAAAAATGTTTTTTACTAAAAGATACATGATTAGATTATATTTTCATTAACATGACATTAAAGTAAAGAAATGTCATTTTCATGCACAAGTGGCACCATGGAATCCTAAAATCAATCAAAAGATGTCCATGGTGATAAATATCTCATTTACTAGGTTTATATGTGTTATGGTAATTTAATATTATAATAATATTATTTTTTACCCGTATTAACCAGATTTACCATTTAACCTTGGTAAATAAAACAATTATTAAAGCTATTATTCATAATTTCTAAATATAAAAGATACCTATTTATGAAATTTTGACCCCATTATTCCAAATATGGAATCCATTTTTCCAAATTAAAAACACATAATTGGAATAAATTAATTTCAAATTAATTCCCTTTTTCAAAACCAAAATGCGTGTTTTTTAGAAGTAAAAACAAACAAATGATTATCATGTGTTTATGTCCAATTTAAATCATAAATTACTTCCAATGACCAAAATTGGATTAAATGGTAAATATATAATCAAATTTCACATTAATAAAAACTAAAATTAATTATAACTATATAAATAAATTATATTATATAATAGTTTTGAATTAAAATGTAGTATTTTTCACTATTCATTAAAAAATGAGCATTATAAGAAAAATACCAAAATTTCATCGAACCCAAATTTTGATGTCCCAATTTAATAAAATATTATTATATTATCAAATAAATAATATAAAAGTGAAAAAAAACTATATTTAAAAATATTTCTTTGTCAAATTGGAGTAAAACATCATTTTAATGAATATTAGAGCATTCCATGCTAAAAATCTGATTGTTTCTTATTTTAAGTACCTGAAAATTATTGGATAAATGTAATAGAATTTAAAATAGATATATAATAATATTTTAGTCAGTTAAATTCATTCCCACCAGTATAATTTTTATGTGTTAACTACAATTTAAAATAATAATATTATTATATTATTTTTCTATATAAATCAACATTTTGTGCAACGTAAGATTTCAGAGAAATCAGTTATTGTGTGTTGAGTATTCTATACGACATATCACCCCCCTTAAAGTAATATTAATATTTAATTCACAAATATTAATAAATATGAAAATGTCATACTCTTTATTTACCTTGGATGTTATAAAAACTGATGTTTAACATTAGTTATTTTATAATTGATATAAATTTTTTTAACAATGATTGTATAAATTACGTATATTAGATGTCACATTTAACATAAATTATTATATAAATAAATTTAAAAATAAATATTTTAATTTAATTTACACATATAACTTATCCATGGAAAATGAAATATTTTATCATTATTTAGTTTATTTTTTTTTAAATTATATATATACAATGGTTTAATTTATTTTTTATGAGGATAACATATTCATATCAAGTAGAAATGTTAAATATTTTATAATGGAATTTTCACAATTTTTTTAATATTCTTGATAGTATATTCTTTACAAATGAAAACAAATATAAATAAAAGATATTTATATTTTGAGGTATTCATCAGTAGCATAGAAAAGTAGCTAATCCATTAATTTCCTATTCTTTGATTTCATTTACTTTTGAAAATCTTATTCTTATTTCATCTAATTTTTAGTTCAATGTTAATTCTGTTTATCAGCAAATGTTTTTTTCAATCTAAAACATTAAACATTAGTTATTGTGAAAATATACTTATAAAATCACCAATAATGTAACATATCTGTGAATTTAGAAAAAAATATGGTTTTATGATTGGTTTATTAAACTGAAATTAAAAACTTAATTTCAATGTCAGTAATATTTATGTCGACTGAAAAACTGATGTTTAAACTTAAACAAATCCATTGTTAAAATATATTATTCTAATTGTATGTGTATATATATATATATATATATATTATTTTTCTATTCTATTGTAATTAGAATTATAATATATAAAATTAAAATAAAATTATTATTATATTCATGATTTATATAATTTGATATACATTTATGTTTGTTGATTTCACATACACACATACACATTTTTCTCACACACACACAAACATAAAAATGCACAAACACATCAATTCTTATAGATAAAAAATTATATATACAACTTTTATCAATAATTTTTTCACTAAAACCAATTTATAAGATGCCATATTTGTAAAACATATTTATTGAAAATTTTATGTCTGAATGGGGCATAGATACCCAGATATGGGGGTGAATTAGGGTTTAGACATTCATTTAATATTATTCATGCCCCACTAGATCGTGACCTCATTATTATATGGTCACTTTGTTGGAACATATATGTTAATAATTATGTTATTCATTAATTATTTATCTTATGATGATTATTTGAGTGTAATGTATGAAAACATGCAAAATGGCACACCAACTTCTACTCGGTTCAACATCACTAGGCCATATCTAAGGAGTATATAGTGACGATGTGCAAATTGTAAAAATCACCTAAGTCTCACTACCAATAATGATGGTGTGGGATATATCTCATCTATACCCAAGCTCACTATGTTCACATGGTTTCATTTCTATTGAATACATTCCAAAGGGCCACTCCTTATGTCTCTTTCTTTGGCTCACTAATGGTGGAAAGGATCAAAGTCGTCCTCTTATATTTCTCACTACTCCTTGATGGTATCAACTCATAGTTTATGGACATACATGTCTTTTGTTTTGCATGAATGTCATATCATAGACTATAGATAGATTATATGTTGATTTTCTACATTCATCCTGTGATGAATACTGCTTTTCCAAAAATATACTAAGAAACATCCAACTTTAATACAACTTCAGGGTGACATGCACAAAAATTTACGCATGGCGCACAAGTTTATCCTTTGTTATAAACAAACCAACTTATGCACTACTGAATTCTTTTTCACAACTCATTAAATATTTTATAATCAACTTGACCTATAGAAATCTTTTCTATCGCTCATCATTCAGAAAACACTCTTCTTCCTGCACAACTTCCTTCATCAACCTCTACTTACGTGACCCTCTCTGCTTATATGACTAGAGCAGCAATTTTTATTATGTATTGAGATTATGAAATGTGAGTGGTGGTATTTTCTTATTTATAGTCATTTTGGTGAACATGTGTGAGGTTCTCAACATTCCACTGAATATGTAATCATTGACCTCCCTAGCCTCTATCAGGCAACTCACCTTACAGACCAAACGATAACTTGTGCACCCTTCCTTGATATTAATTACTTTGACGAAATTATCATGAAAAATCAATGTAATGAAACTTTTCAATCCCCTTTAAAATTAGATTCTAGCTCCCTTATCCAAAACACTTTTTTCCATTCCTCAATTCTAGGTCCAAAAATTTTGACTAACACAAAAACATGGTGCCTCTATGTAAACTATCAATTAGTATGGCCTCCAAACTATCCATGATTTTGTCGTGTTTATTTATCAATACATTTTTTCAACAATAAATTCAGAACTCATCAACTCACCAAATAAATCCAAATGTTTAAAAAATCAAATTAACATAAACTACATCAATTATAAATTGATGGATTTTTTTCCCAACATAAAAACTTTTAAATATATTATTGAAATGTAGATAAATTTAATTTTTATATAAATTTTAACTTAAATATTATATATGGAAACATTATATAAAATTTTTTTTATATGAAAAATTATTACGCAAATAATTATAATATTAATTTTCCATATATATAAATATATAATTAATAATAATTTTAAAATTGTAAATTAATCATTATATAAAAAAAATAATGTATTGTATATATATTTTTAGGAAAACACCGAATAAATTTAATTAATAATGATATTTAATAAAATAATAATATATATTTTAAATCATATTTGTATGTAAGAATATTTTTGTTATAATTTTACATGTATATAATTAATTACAATGTATCAGTTTCCCAAAACCCATCGACTTGTGTTTTATCATTTGTAAGAGGTGTTTAGAGGTTGTTTTGTGTATCCTCTCCTTTTAAATTTATTTTTTAGTTATCACATCTAATTAATTTTGTGGTTTTTTTCCTTTATATGGTTGGTTGATTTTCATCAAGTGGTTGGTTGATTCCCTTATGTGGTCGATTGGTTATATAATATGGTCAAATAATTCTATTGTGTGGTCTGTTGTTCCCTTTATGTTGTATGGTGGTTCCTTAACGTGGTCGCTTTTTCTTATATACAGTTGGTCGATTACATAATGTGATTGATGGGTTCCTTCAAATAGGTGGTTAATTATTCCATGTGCTGAATTGGTTTTGTAATGTTTTCTATAGGTTAATTCATGAAATCAATTGGTTTTTTCATGTAATAGGTTTTTCCTTGGGTAATAGAAAAGATTTTTCATAAGGTTGGTAATTATTTTCTTCAATTAACTTCGGTTGGCCTTGTGGTATGTTGGTTCTCCATGTGGAAAATTGGTATGGTCATGCATTTGATTAGTTTGTTTTGGTGGAAGGCCATTCTTTTTCTTATGGTCGATCTATTTCATCACATGTTTACTTTGTGTGGCCATGTGGCTCCACACAATTGATCCATTATTATAATAATTCCAAAAGTTTGATAATTTTATATTTTTCATAATAACTAGATTTTATAGAAATTTTTGAAATATATATTTTTAATGTATAATATGGCATTAAATGCTTAAAAACTCTATTAAAATATTTTTATAGATTATATTTCATCTGGTAATAATTTAGAGTGTATGGAATTATATTTACATGCGTTTTTAAATGGGATTTAAACGGATAGTTCTATATGATTAATGTGAATCCACATTTAGTTATACAAAAAATTGATTTTTAAATATGATAAATTTTTGGAGATTATCAGGGATATCTATTTGAAATCATAATGTATTTTATTTCCTACCATTTTATTTTTGTGGTTTCTATTGTGTATGGGTGATCTTGAATCCTTATTCTTGATCCTTAGTGTCAACATTATTGACCCCTATCTCTATTAATAATGATTTCAGGTGTTATCATAACTATTTAATCTTATGTTTTTTTAGTAATGTGATATTTCTGAGGTAGTATCCTATTACTCTGTAATATTACTTATTTTAATATTATTGTTATGTGGTTAATAAATCCCTTACCTTGTGTATATCCATGTGTAAAATTCTTATTCATTTCCCCTTTTCTTAGTATTGTGCATTCCAGAATATCTTTTCCTAGAATGAGATCCTTATTATCTCTTATTATCACCAATTTTTACAATTAAAATATATTTTTTCCAGTGGGTGGGTAGTAATTATTAATTAATGATGATAACTAACTGGATTATATTTAATTTATGTGTATGGGTTTTTTTACATATCTTTACTTATCTTTTCACTATTAAACTTATATCTCAATTCATCGAAATTGATTATTGTTGTGATTCCCTTATTATGACACCTATTGATTAATATATCCTATTTTGAATTATTTTCCAAACCCAACACTTGAAAATGGTTAATAAATGAAATACTTAAAAAAACTGGATTTGTGTAAATATTGAAATTATGTAAAAATACCACTATATGAGATGATTAACTAATGAGAAATACCTCATTAATTAAATAGTGTTTTTATATGATTTTAAAGTATTGTTTATACTAATAGTATTTTTTATTGTTGTTGTGGATATATGGTCATGGTGGATATTATATGGTGATTGTTGTGACTATTTCTTTAACAAGATGAAATATGGGATGTGGAATAATGGTTTTTGATATGTGGATATTGATGTGTTTCCTTGTTGTTTTATTCTATTGTTGATGAAATACTCATGTTAATGTTAATGATAAAATTGAATAACGTGGGTTTTTTAATAAATATGCAACAATTTAATTAATTAACAGTCTGATAATGAATATAATAGATTTATATGTGAATAACTAGATTATGAATCAATGTTTCTTCATTAAATATAGGTTAATGGGATTAATTAATAAATGGTGGTTAATAACATAATAATTTTGAAAAATAGTTCATTTATTAGTGAAATGAAATTAAAATTGTGGTATTTGTGTGGTTTGTTTGGTGTAGTAGAGTGGATGTAGTAGTGGTAGCATAGGGTAATAATTATATAGTGTTATTGATTGAAGTGGATAATTAATTATTATTTAAACCCATTAGGTCAGACATCTATGTGGTTTATGAGTTTATATATATGATTATTATTGCTTATTTTTTTATGTGCACAACACCCATATAGAGTACTACATTCCAATATCCAAAAGTTTTGGGGGTGTTTTCTCCAATATCAATATTGATAAGAACATACGACCAATTTCCCCTTTAATCCCCATTTCATATTAAACAAATGTTTTTTTTGGAAATACTCAATTTGTGGCCAGTACTAATCAATGATTTAAAAATTAATGGTGATTCATAGATTTGATAATATGTTAAAAATAGTCATGGTATTGCATTTTAAGATGGTAGAATAAGGATTATTTCTATCACATTCATCATTCGAATAACCTAGGTATCAAGGTTTAGGATGGTAATGTGATGGTGTAGAAGATGATGCGGTAATAGAACAAGACATGTGGATTATTAAATTGATTCCAATACATGATATTGTTCCCTGACAGTGGTTAGGGAGGGTAGGTTGTTACCAGAACCACATCAAATATGGCTGAATATGTGGTGATCATATGACATGGATGAAATAAGAGGATTCAATGATGAACATTGGGGCATGAGAGTGAAAACATAGTTCGATAAGTAAATGCAGGGTTCCAATATCAATTTTTTTACATTATCATTCTTCTTATATTTATTAGTTTGAGAGTGAAACATGTTGAGGTTGATATGGAAAGCTGACCTACATAAGTACTTGTTGGTTCTTGTTTTTTCTCTAGCACATTAGAATGCCCAATTCAAATTTTTTGAGAGATCATGTGTATTATCTCAATGATTATACATGTTATTCTCAACAAATATATATATATATATATATATATATTTAGTAATTTAGGTAGGCTTTATAGCATTATCTATTAATTACTACCTTGTAGGACATAGTTTTGTGGAGTTATTTTAGTAGGTATCATGTTGGTTTAATATTGGGGATTATATATATAATTCTTATCATATGAATGTGATATTTTTTTTGTTTATCTTATGTTATTTGAATGGATTTTTTTATAATATGTTCTCTCAATAGATTTTTATACTAAGGGTAATTCCTATCATTTGTGTGTTTACACCATCGATGTTAGTTGCAATCCCATTACCTACATGGGATTGGACATAGGGGGCCAGTGATTCTATTTACTACTAGACTAAGAGGTCTACCCATGGAGGGGTAGGTGTTATGATAGATTGGTATTAGTGTTTTTGATTTGTATATCGTATTGTGTTTGAATTTATAAAAATATGATGATAGAACGAGAATTTTTGAGAAATATTAATTATAGAATATTCTATGTGATTTATAACAGTATAAAATTATAAAAACATAAATTTAGGACCCCATTTTGTTTAATACAATGAACATATGATTATTGTAATCTATAGCAGAGATAGTGTTGATTTCTTGGTAGATACCTAGTAGTGGTAAATGAATCATAATTGTTTTCATTTATGACCGATTGGGGTATTTTTTGGGAATTAAAATGATATTATTTAATTGAATATAAATAAATTCTATAATACAAGATTTAAGGTTTCACATTTGTTTAAATATATCGATTATGGTATTTGTTCGTCTAATGTTAATTTGGTAGAGGAACAATATGACTATATGGTCAATCATTAAGGGATCGATTTGATCGAGGAGCAATGTATATGGTATATGGTGTTTCATTCCTTATAGTTCTAGTTTTTAGAAATGTAAGAGAAAAGTCTATATTATGTAAATATAATGTTTTTTATATGAGTTATTGATGTTGAATTTATCCATATTAGGGCCTATGATAATAATTTAATTTCATTGGAAATTATTCAGATTCATGGGGTGGAGTGTCAGGGGTGGGTGTTTTATCATGGATAACAGAGGGAAAAAGATTATCATGATCATAATTATAGAATGAGTTTCATTTTAAGTTCTTATCTTTAAATATGAAGTTGATAAAAAAGAAATCAGATTCTCTCCCATCAGTAGGTGTGGATAATTGTTCAAGAGAACAATATTTTTTTAAGGACCTCTTATGTTTTGATTTTGATCTATTGCCAAATGTGGATTCCAGAGCCTAACATCTTGAAGATGAACTATGTACCCTTATTAGATATATATACTCACCCCATTTACACATTCTAAATATCTAGTGTTGTAGAATAATGATAATGTGATAAATATGATTTACTCATTGGGGTGTGTTCCACAAGAAGAAGGATAACATAGTTTCTTGAAAAGGTGAGGTTTAAGAAGAGGAACAAAGATATAATAATAGTCAAGGTTTTAATCACCGATGAATCAATAAAAAAATAATATTTTATACTGATCTTGGGATGGTGGTTCCTCGGAATCTAGTAAGGAATCTATGTCTGTAGGTTATGTTTTCAAGTGTCATGGACACATTAGGCTTAGTTTCTGACTACATAGGTATGTCATTTTTTATGGGGCAATCATTCCATTCTCTACAAATTGTTGCAATAATGGATTTTAGGGGTTGTTTAGTAGCCAAGAGGGGATATAGCTCATAGTGGTTAGCCACATGATTGACCTATTTTTTATGGAATCTATACAACACCAATTTCCTAGAGGTTTTTAATAAGTAGTTAGATGAGTAGGGTATTGGATGGTGCATGCTATGGAGTTGTCCAAAACAAAGGGACTAAATGTTTTTTGGAATTTGATCATTTTATCGTCATCCTTAGTTCCTAATATTTTTTTAACATAACAATTATTTATTGAATATTACATACTCCACATTTTTGGACTGGATGTGGAAAGGCTACTAATACCACTTGTGTTATTCAACCCTGTATGATGGTATACATTATTTTTGGATGTGTATAAGGGATATAGATCAATGATGGGGATTTGATTAATATTTAGGGGAATTACTATTATTATAGATCAAAATATACAATGTAATCCTGAAAATTGATTGAATGTAATTCATACATGTTGCTATTTATTGTTTCGAGATGACAATATGTTATTTTGATGTGGAGGGCCCTAAGGTAGTCTTCATTGGGGAGTGGAGTTATTTGAATGGGGAAAAGAATGTATAACCTATTTTATCTATATTGGTGGAGTTCTCAGTGGAGACCCATGTGATTCTCTATCCCATATTTTTTATGTTTTTACATTCTTATATGGATAAGGTTTTAACACTCCCACTTATAGAAATGCTATTTTAAGGATAATGTTATAACTAGGTGACTCTTTGATATTGAAGGCCCCTGATCCAAAGATAGCCTTCTAAATATATGATATGAATCTATAGATCAAGGATTAATAACATATTGTATTTATTCATACCAATGTATCTCCAAGATGTACTATAGTGTTGTTCACTAAGAAGTTGGATGATATCATGAGGCATTATGTAGACTATTGAGTATAATAAGGTGATAGTTAAAAACGATTGCCCAATCCCAAAATAGCTGTCACGACCCCCTACCTACATATATGCCCCTCTTGAGCTGGAAATAATGGAGGGGAGATATTGAACCCCAGATTCCCCCCTCTAGTAGGCCCCCTGGTGGCGACCAAGTCCAATGGTATACAAATCTCACAGAATAGAAGACACTACCCTTTTTATATTAGTCACAATAGAGTGATAAGATGTATCAATATTAGAGAAACTCGAAGACATACATAAAAATAAAAAAATCCATCCCAAATGAATGTTTAATGTAAGATGACTTCAAATAAAATTAAAATGAAATGTTTATACCAAAAGAACAATGCTACTTAGCAATGCAAAAACTGTCTCAATTTCAGAGATAGAAAGGCACATAATGGTCCCCAAAATCCACCTAGAAACCTGAATGTTGTTGTATAACATATGGCGAGGATACAAGTACACTCTGTAGAAAAAAAGTTCCTTGTGCAATAGTTGGAGTGGAATACTAATGCTCTAATTAGAAAACAACAGAAACCAACAACACCAAAGAAGGTATACATTCCAACCCAACATCACCAACGGCATACTCACCAAATAATGCAAGTCATGCATAGTAATATAGAGAAAATAAATAATAGGGTACCCTGCACAACTTTACCTTTGATTATCCACTCTCACTCACTAATGGAAAATTTCATGGAACTCTTCCCTCTTCCGAATGTTCTTCATGAAAAACAACACTCACACAGATGGTCCACATACCAAATCACATCCCACCAACACAAACATGGGCCTCGTACTAGATGAAATTCCACTCAGACACTTCAGGGACGAATTCCCACTCCTTCCCTACAGATACATGGTTCACATACCGCATCACATCCCAAAAACTCTTATGAAATCCCAAAAATTCTCATCAAAATAACACCTAGGATACCGCAACTCATATCATCCTGAAGACACAGGGGAAACACTAGTCACCTACACACATCTAGTCCTCACAATCTTATAACATCCCAAAGGATCATGGTCTATAACCACCAAAAATATTTATTATGGATGAGTGGGTTCCCATCCATCCATCTACCCCCATGATGTTTAGGAATGACACCATCCCCCTATAATAGTGGTGTTTGTCACATAGTGCTCAACTATTGTGGTTGCATATAGAAAACACAATTAAAATAAAAGTATATATATATAGTATCAAAAAATCAGGCCCAACCCATGGATTATCAACCAAACAATCAACCATTATATTATCCTATAAATAGTTTAGCTACCTATAAAGGCATTTATTTACCACCGTCAATAGTAACGTCGGATGTTGATAAATGCAAGCCAACCACAATAATCCATAACTGAAACATAACCCGAACCAACCCATTTAACAATTTAATATTATTTATTAAGAAATACATTTTTTATTCCATCCATACCCAAGAAACTGATAACCATATCCCACAGTAAAGGCACACAACATATATCATATAGAGGAAACATAACCCTTGGAAAAAAACTCAATTCGTATTTCCTCTCTATTCAATACCCAAACAAAACAACTTCATTGTCATTAATAAATGTCATTTCACCCAAACCATCATCTCATAAATAAAATACCATCACATATCCAAACCCCACAACACATCCCATCATAACAAAACTGACATACATGCTGTATAACGACACAATACCTAGTATCATAAACATTTCAAAACACGAACCTATTTCCCTAATGTTCAAACCCTTCCCATCCGTGTCAAAATCAGTCAATCACTCCACATGGGATTCCATTACACCATCCGTACCACCGCAAATTACAACTATTCTCTCATCCCCAACACCACACAACCACATAAGGAACAATATATAACAAAACAACACACATCACATAGCCACTCCAAAAAATGAAAGGGTGAATTATGAATTATCAACCACTCATTCATTAGTTCCACTATGATAATCCAAGTCTTATAATAGAAAAGTTCGATCATGGTGAATCCATTTATTTAAATGAATATAAATTGTTAATCAATAATATATAAGTATAACCATTAAACCCATGATAAAAAAGGAATCCATCACTAGTTATCCTGAGTTTACAAAAAAATACAAACAGTGACACAAATTTTTAGGAGGCATAGAGGCTATATAGATCTCAATATCAATACATAATAAAACAAAAGAATGTGTAACATTAAACATAACATTTTTCTAAAAGGTGTTTTGATTATATTTATTATTCATGGATTAAACTCCCTTCACATGGGATATATTCATAATACCCCACCACATGAGACACAAAAAAGAGTAGCTACGGGATCCCTTCCTCCAGAGACATATGAGCTTCACATCCTTTGTGAGCATGATAGGGGGTGAACAGGACTCTAGTGAAACAAAATCCAATGTGTGAAATAAAAAATAACAAATCCATGGGAATAAATGTTTCTGGGACACATATGTTATCTTTTGAAAAGATAAACACAGTATAATGTAATGGTGTTTGGCCTTGATGGACTAGATCAAATACTCAAGGGAAAAGAAACCGTTTTGAACTCTCCATTAAAAGTTGATCATTACCACACATTTTGAAAGATATAATGTCTTTAATGAATTAATAAATCAATAAGTTGTTCAATATCCATAGTAAAATCTTAGACAACAATTAATTAAGTTTTTAAAATAATTTTACGTCAAATAGAATTTTAAATAGAATAAAAATATTAAAATTGGGAATAATTGGAAATTTAGAATATTTATTGAAATGTCTCACCTTTTTGTCAGTCTTCACATTGATTCATTGATGAATAATTCCTTGTTGGATGAAATCCATTGGAAGAGTCACCAGTGTGAGCTACTGGTGACAAGATACCAAGGGAGAGTCACCATTCAAACCATTCATTGATTCACAATTTGCTTAGCTACCAATAATAATCACCACTTGTAAGTCACCAACAAAAATATCAAATGACAACTACTGTTTCTACCTACAGACACCACATACTAATTCCTCATACCTACTCCACCTACCGAATCCACCAACTGACATCACCTACCAGTACCACTTATTGATTCCACTTATTGACACCACCTACTATCAATGAATCACTGTCTCTACTTACTGTTGGAGACCCAGCTGTCCTAACTCACCATTGGAAAGACTATAATTTTGGAAATCTCTTGAATGATTCATCGTATCCTCTCAGAACACATCAAATAGTATATTTTGTCAATGTAATTGTATGAGGTGATATGGGACATTACATTAGATACCTCTCAAACTATTCTCATCCTTATTAATTTGAAACATATTCATAATGAATTAGGGGTTTGAATAACCAACCCATGAGATACCTCCCATGCTTACCACTATGATTGAATTAATTCAACTAACTAAGAACACCAAAATTATATGATAAACTAATCCATGTTGTTCAAAATATGGAATGGAACCCCAAAATACAAGAACAAATCCTCCAAAATTTATTACCCCAATCGAATACAAGAAACATCACAAAAACACTAAAATAATCACATCTAAACAAATGAATAAGGGAATTCTTTTATCCATGTCATGATATTATCCGCTCTCGGCATCACTGACTCGACCCCATAATTTAAATCACTTATCAATTGAAGTGTTTTGATAAGGAATATGATCTACCCCTTTCCAATGTTGGGATTTTATCACACAAAACAAAACAAGGAAACAACTCATCTCATGATAAATAGGGTTCAGAATTTACATTACAAAGGGAAACACAACATGAAAAAACATAGAACTAATCTTGGTACTGGGCATGCATCTGCATCTCCCATTCCCATGTACACTCCTCAATGAAACTATGCCTACAAAACACACGAACCAAGGGAATGGTCTATCCATGAAGCACATTCCACTAATGATCCTAGATCACTACTCACCACTGCTAAAATATTATGTTCTCATTGACATGCATCTCTCCCTATTTAGTGACATGAGAGTCATCATGATGATACTAATGAAGCTGGGAGACATGAACGATGCCATGTATCACCTCCAACATCAATTGAAATGCCAAATGATATGTCACCCCCTAACTCACCCCACCACTTCAATGGGTCTAATGAACCTGAGGGAAAGCATAGTTCCTTTCCCGAACCTCCACTACCCACATCATAGGGAAACCTTTAAGGACATGTTGTCCCCAACTTCAAAATCCCTAGGCCACCAATTAAGATTGGTAATCAACTTTTTTATATTCACTGCTACTTTCATCCTTTAAATAATTAGATGATCCTTCTCTGTCATGCACTGTAGTACATAAATACTAAGAATAGTAGTCCTCCCAACCTCTGTCCAACAGAAAGGTGAATGAAATGGTCTTCTATAAAAATATCCAAACAAAGTGATATCAATGGAAGAGTGATACCTATTATTGTAAGGAAATACTACTAAGGGAATGTTTCATAGAAAATATCATCCAAATACAAAGACGTATGTAAGTAACATGTCCTCAAACATCTGAATGATCCAATCTATCTACCCATCTGTCTGAGGGAGGAATGTAATGTTTAGTTGTAACTGAGTGCCAAAAGCATGTTTTAATCTACACAAGATTAATGATGTAAAATATATATCCTGATATAAGATAATGGATCTTATAACTCCATAACACCTCCCACCTCATCCATATACCTCTTGGACAAAATATCGACTTCACCCAACTCCGTAATTTCTAAGAAGTTAGTCGATTTCATCAGCTGATCGAACAATACCTATATTCCATGATAGTGTCCCTAAGGTCTGGGTAATCATGTGATGAAATCCATCAAGATTTCATCCGACTTTAACTTGTGGAAATCTAAGGGATGAAAAAAAATCATTGGTTATTAGGTGATCAATCTTCCCCATTTGGAACACTATGAACTTACCTGCAAACACATCCACTACTCGTTTCATCTCGGGCCCCCAAAAACACTCTCTTACATCATGCTACATATTTGAAACTCATGGGTGTACCACTAAATGTTAGTTGTAAATCTGAAAGAGAATTACATCATGCCTCACCACTAGAAAAAACATTCTTAAACATAACAACATAAAATTTGTACCATCATCCGACCATCCCTCTAGTGTTTCACCATGGTCAACGTGATCCTACATCACATCTGCCTCCATGTCCCCCCACTAAGACTCTTATACTTACTGCATTAGCGAAGAATGCACTATCATCTAAAATAAACAAACTCTTCCCCCATCTATTATTGCATCTTAGTGTAAGGAAGTAAAATCCTTGATCTCTTTCAAAGAATCCAAAAATTCCCAAAAAAACTCTTATTTTCACATACAGATCAAACCATCTCCCAAAACATTCCACTTTCCTGAGGTGTAAATGATTCTGAATATGCAGTACTAGAGAAAATCCATCAACCATTTCTTTTTTAATTTCTGATTATTCTAGGAAAATATATACCTCGATTTCTTGTGATCTGTGATGATCAGAAATAACACCACAATGATGTAGTGCTACCACAACTTATGCTCAAAAATAACCTCTTCAAGCTCCAGAAAATGGCTGGAATAGTTACGTTCAAGGTGATTTAACAACCTAGACCCATAAGATATTACCCCTCACTATTTCAAAAAAATGCATCCCATTCTAAAGCAAGAAGAATCACAAAACATATGAAACATTACCCATTATTTTATAAACATGAGCACTGGGGAACATAACAACTAATCCATTACGTATCCAAAAACATAAAAGAACTACTCACACCACACAAAGGAATATACATTCATGGTCCATGATATCAACATTTCTCTTGCATGAGAAAAATCATGTATGAATCACTTATAATAGCCTTCCAGATATAGAAACTATGAAACCCTGCAACATTATTTGAATAACCATAAGAAATAACTACCTTAACCTTCGACACATACACTAATACACCAGCCTATGATAAAAAACAATGAGGATGTGTACATATATTTTCAGGAACATAATCTTTGACAACATCCCATAGAGCTAGTGGCGTCAGATAACATCAAAGATAATCTGGAGATTCTCGGTATGCTCCTCCTCTAACATTGAGTAGATCAGGATTTCATTAATGAATTTGATGATAGAAAAGTATAAGAACTCATAGAAAAAAAAATTGATGAGCCCAATTAATATGGATGGTGTGTTTTTAACGTCGAACTACATAACCACAAAATCAATGTGTCCATAAATACAATTGAATGTAGTATTTGGGATACCACTTTCTTTCACCCTCAGTTGGGGTTATCCAGACATTAGATCAATCATAGAAAACCCACATGCTATTGAAATATGGTTGAGAAGACCGTCTATCCTCGGTAGAGTGTAAATGTTCTTGACCATTATTTGATTCAACCTCCGATAGACTATGAACAAACTCACACCATGATCTTCCTTTTTTAGAACAAGACCTGAGCACACCACTATGACACACTATGGATGATAAATAACTACTTCATTATATCATCTATTAGAGTCCCTAACTCCCACAACTCTAAAGTTTCCATCCGATAAAGGGCTATTGAAATCATAGAACCACATGTCATCATGTCTATCATGAACTGAACATCGCATCAAGGGGGTAGAGTCAAAACCTCCTCACTGGAGACATACAAGAACTCACAAACAATTTTGGTAACCACCTATTTATTAGTATCCAACGATTTCACTAACATATCATACAGTAATGAATGGTGTTTCTCCACATGTTGACTACCCACATGATAGTTATGATCTCTATAAAAATTCACACACTGACCATCCACACCTGAAAAAAACTCTATTACGGATGTAGTTGATAACAACATCCTTAGAATAAAACCAGTATATGCAGAGAATGACAACATACGACATCATTTGTGGAAATTAAAGATACTCTTGGGACTGATGTGGCCCCATCATTAGTATACCCTCCAGTAAACATCAAACAAGTTGGTCTGACCTCTAACTGGCGTACTCAGCACCAAAGAAATAATAAGACTTAGTACATATATTCCAACTACATGGGATAGACTGGGTGAAACAAAAGAGTGTTAAGGCCATGTATCATAGAAATCACAATCATTAGTACTACACAAATTGATTTTACCACAAATGATATCTGAACCATCTAAAATAACATCTTCTGTTGTGTGAAACTAGCCATGCCCAAATCCTCTACACCTCCATTAAAAACAGCATCCTTGACCACAATTAGTCATAGGTCTATAAGGAGCTCATTGTTGTCAGCCTCTACATTCTCTATCAACCCTTAGTGGTGAAGGGGCCTGCTATCCCTGCTGCTGAAATAGACTAGCAAGAAACTACTACTAAGGCGGGCCATAATCCTATCCATCTCCACTTTAATGAGGTTGAACAACTACATGGAACAAACTATAATTATTCCCATGGAATACATTGATAAATCACATAGGTCGTAATCCCATAAGATAGGCATGAGGACTAGAAGGTAAAAATGGAAACTACTGATGTCTCATCCCCAACAATCTGAACAACTAGATCCCGGTGCCTAATACATGCTACCGATAACAATTCCTATTAATGAACTAGTCTAGACTCCCTCTCACAATAAATATCCTCATGAATTAATCCTATCGACTTCCTTTTCATTATTTTTCACCTTCATGTATGTTGGAAGGTAATTGGAGTAACTAGTTATTGGAGAGAGGGAAAAATTGAATCCTCTAAGTGTCTCACATGAGACTCCTCATCTAGAAAGTGATTTTAAGAAAAATGATGGATATCATTGAACATGATACCCATATCTAATACCATCATACTCCCATAATGGGGGGAGTTTAGATCCTACCATATATCAGCCTCCACGGTCAAAGAAAAGAATTATGTGTGGAAATCCTTCCCAAAAGTGACCCACACGAATGTCATCCTACTTATTCTCCCCAAGTAAATAGTCCACCACTGACACATAGGTCCACACATCTGGATCATAGCCAATGGATCATAATAATCCATGGGAGCCTGGATAAATCTGAAGAAGATCACACGATTCTCAAGCCAACTCTCTGTCTCCTTGTCTAAATCTATCCATCATACATTCCCATAGATCTCTATTGAAAATCATGTTGTGTATTCTACCACTGGTTGTCCTCATCTATTGGATCAATACATTATCAAAAAACAATTTTGGACTACTGGGCCTACACTACCTATATTACACATGGACAATGACCGAGATCCATGGATAATAAAATTATACTACGAACTCCTACCCCCAAATAGTATGTAAATTTATTTACTGTTCATTTTAACTCATTAATTATTTTAATTCCCCAAAACACCATATTCAAACAATAAAAGAAGTCATTTAGATGCATGTACCATTCATAGGGTCTATAACAAACAATGAGTTTAGCCTCACATGGTCTTTTTCTAGGGTCAGTGTCCTTACATCAGATCAGGTGGGGCATATAATCATGTGTTCCAGCTAGTCTTTCCAGCCCTATGTCACATACCAAGGTCATCTAGCACTGTTTCTCATACAACCCATCCAATACTAACTATGCCTAACTCCAAACTCCATACCATCTCTCAACCATCATCTTTGATACCATTCTTTCATCATCCCCTTCCCCAAAAGAAGCCCCTATTGATATGGAAATGATGGAATGAAGATAATGAACCCCCCAAGTACCGCCTCCAGTAGGACCTGGGGTGGTGGCCTACACCAAGGGTATATAAATCATAAAAAACTATTGGAATTATCATATTTGTTGTAATCATGATCAGGAGATAATATGTATCATCTTATAAAAAACCGAAAGACTTATAAAAAAGGAAAACCAGAATCCACCCCACATGTATTTTTAAAGTAAAACTACTACAAATACAGAAAAAATATAATGTAAGTACAAAAATTACCAAGATAAATAGTGACCCAACAACTATCACAATTTCCAATTTAGAAATTCCATGCATGGTCCCAGTAATTTTTCTGGAAACCTAAAAGAAATTTTATTATATAGGGGGATCATATAAGTAGTATTAGATAGAAAACCAAAGTCTCATGTGCACAAGTTAGAGAATAATACTAATGCCCCTATGAGAAATAGAAGAATCCAATAGCATCTAACCAGGTATACGATCCACCATAGCCTAACCAAATGCATTGTCACAAAAAACATATTCTATTTAAAGTAATATATAGAACATCTATTATTGGATAACTCAAACCACATTCCCACAGATTCTCTACTCTCTCACCATAACAGAAAACATCCAAGTGCTCCTGCATATTATAAAAGTACCACGTCACAACGTGCACGCAAACACGTGTGCCTCATACCACATCACATCCCGCTCACACACACCTAGGCCTAATACCAAATCACATTCCTCTCACAAACACCTGGGCCGCACAACAATTCCTTTCCCATAGACACATATGAATGATAGAAAATCACATCCCAAAAACACATGGTAAATAACACCACATATCATCCCAAAGGTAATTCAGAAACCAAAAATCATCTCATCCTATAGATACTTGGGAAAATATTACTCACCCGGACACACCAAGGCCTCACAAACCACTTCCTTTTTAAAGGATCTTAGGCTATCACTACATGGAATAGAAATATAGGATGATCTGGGGTCTAGCCATCCATCCTCCCATCAGGATGTTTGTGGATGACACCCCCTTGAAAAAGGGGATGTTAGGCACATAGTTCTCAACTAGGGTGGGGTGCGTATAGAAAACACCAGAAAAATATAGGTATGTATATATATCATCAAACACTCATGTCTAATCTATGGGTTCTCAACCAAACAATAAACCACCCAATGAAACTAATAACACTTATTTTACCTCTAAATGTATTCATTTAACACTATTAATAATCACATTGGAATTTGATAAATTAAATCCTTCCAAAACAAGACACAACGAAAACATAGCCCTAACCAACTCATTTATCAAATTATTAATTTTTATTAAAAAATAAATTTCATCATTCCATCCCTACTTGGGAAACTACCAACCATATTATGCAACAAGAGACACAATATAAACCATATAAATGAAAAAAGAACCATATTAAAACTTGTCACATTATATTTCCACTCCGTTCGACACCCATACCGTCCACCACCGATGTCATTATTCAATGTCATTCCACTAACATTTTCATCTCACAATAAAACACCAAACACATATCCAAACCCTGCAAAACAAGATATCAACCTAACTGATAACACTATTTTATAACAACTCAACTCCCAATAACCTAAACATCGTATAAACCAAACTAGTACCCCTGCATCTCAATAACATCCCATCTATTTCACAATCAGTCAATCTATCGACCAGATAATCAATTACAACACACATATCACCCCACATTAAAGTCGTGCTCTAAACCTTAAACCACACAACTACACAAGGAAAAATACAATACAAAACCAAACATATCATAGAGGCACACCAAATAAGGTAGGGTTTATTCTTATTTATAAACCACTCATTATTTAATTACACTTTAATAATTCAAGGGTTATCCCTGAATGAGTTTAAATACGAAGTATCCATTTATTTAACCAAATATATGTTGCTAATTAATTGAATATATATACATTCATTAAAAAATGTTTTTAAAAAAACAACACAATTCATCCAGAGTGCACAAACCAAGGCACCAAATGACCATGATTTTCAGTAGGCATAATGACCATATAGATCAGAATATCAATACAGTGAAAAATTTAATCATGTGACACCTTTTCCCAATCCACTTTTTATTTGGTTAAATCATATTTGATTATATTAATTAAGAATGGATTCATCACCTTTTATATATCCAATATTCTTTCACCCAAAATACATGATACACAAATAAGTGTGTTGAAGGTATCCCTAAATCAAGAAACAGATGATCAACACCTTCTCCTTAGGCCAAACAGGGGGAACACAAGACACTAGGAAACCACCGTACAAGGGTTAAACAAATATGTAGAACTACATGGGGAATAATGGTTCTAGGGAAACCTTGGTATTAACATAAAATATAAAAAAATTATGATGGAATGGTGTTGTTCCTTGAAAGATTAGATCTGATACACAAGGTATAAGAATCAATTTTGAACACCCCATTAAAATTGGACCTTGACAACGTGTTTTGAATAACATAAAGTCACTGAAGCATTAGGAAATTAATGATATATTTCTACATCCTTTGAAATTGATTAAAAACACATAAATATGGTTTTAAACTCATTTTCAGTCAAAGAAAAAATTATAGGAGAGAAACATGAAAAACTAGAAAAAACTAGTAATTTTGAAAATTTATCAAATTGACTCACTGTTGGGTGAGTCACCCTCAAAAATCACCAATTAGTCAGTTTCTAGTGGATGACCCTCCACTGGACTTATCACCAGTGTGAGATACTGTTGATGAGAAACTAATGATGAGTCACTGTTTTGTGAGTTACTTTTCAGTTAGTCAACATTCAGAGAGATATTATTGTGAATCACCATTAGAGAGTCACTGACATAACTTGGTGACACCACCTACTGACACCACATACAGACGTCACCAACTAATTCCACTTACAATTGTCACATACAAACACCACCTACTAAATCCACCTACCAATTATACCTACTGAGGAAATCTACCACCATTGTATATCAACACAACCTACTGACGCCACCTAACATCAGTGACTCACCATCGAAACTAACTTTTTCAGACATACCATTTCTGACATACTATTAGAAAAATATGATTTCTTGAAAACTAAATAGATGAGTCATTGTTTCCTCCTAGAACACCACATAAAACCATATTTTTATAGTGTAATGGACTGGGGAGGTCGGGGACATTATAATATCGATCTACTTAACAAGATGGTTTTTTAAAATATTATTCAAAGATTGATCTGTGGTCTAGATATAAACAGATGAAGGAGAAAGACGAGGATATCCCAAATACCCCCTTTTGATGTAGGTATGGAAACAAAAATCTTTTGGACATGTTATTGTGTTTCAAGAACACAAAAACATTGATTATGGGGATCCTAAACTATGTATCCAATGAGTTCATAAATTAGATCACTATTTTATTAATCAAAAAATAATCGAATAATCAATATTAAATAAGGTTTATGCTAAAAATCTCAAGAATATATAATTGTTTTTATGACACCCCCAAATATATGGAATTTTTTCTAAGTGAATGTTTTGGATGAGAAGTATTCAGTTTTTTAAACATGTTGTGTCTTTATTGGGTGTATTCATTGACTTGTCAAATATAGAGGTGGTTTTTTCTTGGTAGGCACATATAGCTTGTGGTATAGGTTCATAGATTCTTTTGTATTGTGGGAATACATATTCGACTATAATAAATCATGGATAAAGAACATACCCATTGTTTTGTTTTAGTATAAAAACAGCTATCATATTTTTAATGGTAAAGAACTTATTGAGGTGTGGTATTTGTTAACATGTCATTCTTTTTAATTCTACAATATTGGTGGTGAGTGAATATACATTGGTATTGGAATTATACCGATTATGTTAGAGAATATATAGGTTGTTTAAGACTGGATATAGGCAGTGTGGAACAACCAAAAGTATTTTTCATATCATCGTCGAAGGCCCATGGGGTTTGATTTTGGCGACAATCTAATAATTAAGGTTTCCCCTAGTATGGGGTTTCATATGTTTGGTAAAAGCAGTAAAATTTTTCATAGGTTCATTATCTATTCCATGGTGTTAGAGTTAAATTTATTTGTATATTAACGATTAGTTCTTCCACCTTTTCATTGGATTGTTCAAAACATCATTGGCATGCCCAAACATAATCAATATCAAAAAAATGACTACCATGTGATTCATTGTGGAGATCTATACATCGAGGATGGCATGATGTTTATTGGGTAGTCGATTGAGATCTAAGATCAGCATAATAATGTACTACAATAGTGATTTATCCCTTTGGATCACATGTTATAGAGTCATTGTGTCCCGAAGGAGGTAAATGATGTTTTGTAGTTATTGATACATGTTTAATACCATATTTTTTTCAAAGGATGATACAAATTTATTTTGATGAATATTGATTTATTTACTATTTAAATTATGCTTTTGAATTTATTATATTAAAAAAGTTTTTTCCCCTACCCTAGTTGATGAGGTCACTTAGATATGTGTATCTTTCCTCCTATGTGTGGTCGTATTTTTAATATATAACGACCATTTTGTTGTTTCTGATAGAAGTGTTTTTTAGATCCCTTCTCCAATTTCTATCCAATCCATCTATATTCTCAATGAACATAATTGTTATAATGTTAAATTGTGTACTGTAGTAGGTTTTCACAATCCTTCCATTTGAGCTTTATTAATGGTTTGAGGTGTTTAAGGGGTGTTTGGGGTCTCTTCCCATTTGTAATTTATATATTTTTTCTCACAGTCAAATGACTGGATGTGATGTCACTTTTTTCTTCATAGAGATAGTATATATTCTATGTGTTGTCAATTGATCCCTTTATGCATCACTTAGTTCCTTCATGTTGTTGATTGGTAAATTTTTTTGGATGTGTGGTTTCTTTATGTGATCTTATGATCATTCATATGCTCAGTTGATGTTCACTCTATTATTGGATGATTCCCTTAGGTGGTTGATCAGTTCCATCATGTTGTAGTTTCAATCCCATGAAGGGTTGATTGGTTCATTGCTGTGGTTGGATGATTCATTCATTTTTTTTGATTATGTTGGTCATTTATTATGTTGGTTCCTTATTTAGTATATCTTCTGATCATGTGTTATATTTGTTAGATCAAGTATTTATGTGGTCTAGTCATATAGTTGGTTGATTCCTTACATAGTAGCTTTGATTGGTTGTGATGTTGGATAAGTTATTCATATGGTAAGGATTTTTTTCTGATAGTTGATTTGTTTTCTGATGTGGTCAATCTGTGACGTTTCTTATCTCCATGAATATGATCCCTTCTCAAGGTTTATCTTATTTTTTTCAAAATTTAATGTTTTTCCAAATAACAAGATTCTCTAGAATGATTTGGAAAATTATTTTTAATGTAAAATGTGGAATTAAGAGAAAAAATAAATTTTTATATTTTTATAGTGGTTATGTTTACTATATAGTTGGATTTTTTAATGATTTGTTAACATGTAGTTTTGAAAGTGAATAAAATGAGTCCATCCATATGTTTGATTATGTGATAAAATTTAAATATACATGAAAATAAAATTTTACTGGACTAACATCAAATAGATATTTATATTGTAAACTGAAATATGATATTTCCTCCAATTAAACTATTATCATTTCATTTGATTCTATATGATCCTTATTCATTTCACTTGATCCATAGAGTCATATTTAATTGACAGGAGGCCTTCATTTTCACGATTCCATGTGTTCTCAAAATTCCCCTCTTCCTCTATTTTCTATAGTAATGTGACATCCATGAGGTAGGTGAATATTCTAATTTAATATTCCATCATTCAATTTGAGTTTTGTGTGAATGGTAAATCTATAAAAATTTTATTATCTAAATTATTTCTTCATTATCTATTTCCATTTTTTCTATATAGCATATTTTAGAACATCATTTCTATGAAGGGGATCATTGCTGTCATTTTTTATGTATCCATGAAATTAACGTACATTTTCCCCATTTGTGTTAACTGTAAATGATAAGTAATGAATATAATAAAATATATTAAATTCAATATAAGTGTGTGGGTGTTATCACATGTGGTTATAAGTTATTTTGATATTACTCTTGTTTTCCAATTCCTTGAAAATGATCATCATTCCGACGAAATTTTTATAACAACTATATATTAATACAACCGGTTGTGAATTATTTTCTAATATGTCCATTGAAATATTGTATATCAGTTATATATAAATAAATAATCTCTTGTCTGTAAATTTTGGAATTTTTTGAATATAACACAATAGAAGAGGACTAATTAATGGAAAAGAACCTTTAAATGAATTATGGATTTATATTTTTTGGAAATATAGCATTTTGTACAACTTGTGTGTTTTTTTCATGTTGTTGTGTGACCTTTTTTTTATTGTACCATTATGGAGGTGAAAATTTTTTTAAGTGGGAGGAGTTGTGGATGGTGTATGTGTAGGGATAAATATGTGGTTTTGTGGTGTGTTGGATGGTTTTTGGTGTTTTATTTTGTAGGTGATATGATTTTTACCTTTTTGTGGATGTTAGGTTACTATAAATTCCTAGTTATAGTATCTGGGTAGTGATGAAATAATTAACATAAAGTTAATGGTGAAATTGAATTATGAAGTTTGGGTATTAATGTTTAAAAATTTAATTAATAATTTAATTGGAAACAATTAGATTGAACTAAATGGTTGATTATATTTATTATGGTTAGATTTTTCTTCAATAAACATGAGATTAAATGGATTCATTAATTAATAATGGACAATAATGTAGAAATTTGGAAAATTTTATTAATATATAGTTTAAATAAGAGAGAATTTTTTTATATTTGTTTTTGATTTGTGTGTTGAAGTTACATTAGTTGGGTCAATATGTGGTGATAATAGTAAAGTTTTATTAACAGATAGAGATGATCATGTATTCTTTTAAAACATTTGGTATTTGATTGAGTACAGTCAATGTATATGTGTGCGAGTATATTTATATATATATATAAATATATATATATAAATGGTTTTATTTTCACGTTATTTTTTTACACACACCACCCATGTCAAGTTCTATATACTATTGCCATAATATTTTATGGTGTGTTTTCCCCAATATTTGTATATTGATGAATGAATGTATGATTACCCCATTTTACCCAATCTTTCTTGAAAAAAATATGATGAATATGAAGATAGGAAGAGGTGATTACCAAATGTTTATGGAAAATTTGGTAGAAATTATCTAATATTGGTGGATGAAATTTGTATTGGGGTATATGCATGGTAAGAGGATGTCACAGGGTTCATGTACTTAACTTTCAGGATACCTTACTTCCCTTGTTATGACATTTAATATTAATTTTTTCTAATATTGATGATGATAAAATCATTTAATTAGATATAATTATAATGAAATTTATTCTGACATTAGATAATGGTACCTACGAGAGGATTGGGTAGGTTGAGTTGCGACACCTCCTACATCAATGTCCACTAGATATGTGGTGATAAGATGATATGATATGGTTGAGTGCCAAATAAATTTAACTATGAGGTGTAAGAGAAGTAACTAATTGGGGGAAGTGGGTTAGTAAAACCATTATTTATGTTCCTGTTACATAATTTTACAATATTAATTTATTATGTGGTGAGAAATCCATTGTGGTTTTTAGATAGATAATTGTCCAATTTAGTAGCATGTTGGTTCTGATGGATGTTTCCAAGTACATTGGTATGATATTTTCACATTTTTTAGGAAGACCATTAGAATTATACTACTAATTATACATGTTATTCTCAACCTTTTTATAGAGAATATTATTTTTAGGTTATCATTGAGATATCAGTGAATTATCGGGGGTTACTATTTGGGAGGGCATAGTTTTTTTTTGGATTTTTTATTGGTTTCCATGCAGTTTTATTTTGGATAATTATATATTTATTTATTTTCATATTAATGTGAAATGTTTTGCTTTCTATTTTATTTTTAGTGCATTTATTATATGATGATTTAAATTTTCTTCCAATTCATTTTATATAATGAGGGAAATGCCTGCCTTTTGAGTGTTCAACAACCTAATTGCTAGTTACAACCCCAAGGCATACTAGAGGCGGGACTCAATGATCACTCTACTTCACTACTATCAGATTATTGGTAATAGTGGAAGGGGAATCATTTATTTAATGTCATATTACTAATTTATATTAATTAATTTATATAAATAATAATAATTTTCAATATGTATTATAATATATATAATTTAAATAACCGTATGTTTGATTTTATTTCTTATATAAAATGATTCAAATAACTATAATGTTTATCATCTCTAATAATAATAAAAACTTGAAACTAAATATAATGAATTTACCATCAATCCCACCACAAAATAAAATTTCATCATTAAATAAAATATCTGAAAACATCCCACATCCCATAAAAAATCATGGCCTAAGGGAATTATTGGGGGAGCCTATGTAGAGAAGAACACTATTATTATGTAAAAAAATAAATTAATTTTATTTAATTCAATTTATATTTTCCATTTTTTTATATCTATGAGTAGTACTTGTAAAAAATACACAATGTTCCTATCCTTATATGGGATATTTTGATAATATCGAAAATTAATTCGTTATTGATTGTTTTACATTCCTAGAGATTATATTAAGATGTTACATGCCATTGCTCAGATAGATGGTGAGAAACCATTATTATTTAATTGTATTAGTCATAATATTAATAAAAGTTAAATTCACAAGGAATATAAATATCATTATCAATTTTTTATTGTTTGATGTGACTTTAGTATGCTTAAAACCATATCTAGAGTTTGAAGGCTCTTGATAAAGATCTAGATAAACAAAATGGTGTCCAAAAGATTAAAAATTCAATTTCAAAATAAATATAATGAACAATTTAGAATAAAAATACAAAAAAATAAAATATTTCTTGTATATTTTATACCATCATTTCAATAGTTAAAGAATATTCTACAAAGTCAAACAAAAACTTCACACCATCAAATGTATCCACTAGTTACATAAATCATCAAGAAATGTTCCTTGTATGATATCCAATTTAGTTTTCTCCTACCAAATTATACCTATTAATAGAGATGGAGGTAGAATAATGACATGGATTAAAATTTCAAGAGCACAAAACAATATATCTTGTTCATCCTGCATTATATATCCTCCATATGGACACACTAAGGGGTCATATGAGTTTCTAGATAATTTCATAAATTCTCCTAACAATACACTACTTCTAATGTATGGTATTAACTCAATTGAATTCATGAATACTTAGTGCCTCCATATTCATTATGATGAATTATGAACCCCAAAAATATCATCTTATAATATTAATCTAATTGTTTGATAGGGTTGGTTGAAAGAATCAAGATGGATATATGTGTTATTATTTATCACATGCATATTGTAAATGATATGTGACACTATTTTTCCCAAGGGTATATTCCACATTACATTATCTCTCTTGGATATCGGTCTATATATCACCCTATGAATTTTTTATCACTTATATATATAGAAACCTCACAATTATATTATTCCATGTTATATAATATTATATTATGAAACACCACTATATAAAAAATAGAGATACAATTATATCATATCCTTTGATTTAACCTCAGTGCATACTATACTCTTAATTCTCCATATTTCACTAAATCCCCTAATGAGATATACAAATTTCGCTATATATTACATTAAATGTACAACATTATAACATCATATAACAAGATATCTTCATATATCTTAGAATAAAACTTTTTTATACGCTATCAAATAAATCTATTGGTTTTATATAATTACTATGTAAAAAAACATCATCCCATTCACATAACCCTTTATATTATTGTATATAATTTGTAGTGTTTATATTATTTAATAATTTAAAATTAATAAAAATAATAATATAATTACCCCTAGAAGTGTTAATACAACTCAAAATATATAAAGATCAACAATTATCTCTATTCAACACATCTTATCTGAATGATTTCTAAGGATCAAATTACAATTATTCAAGATAATGTTTGACATTAAAAACCTCCTTATCAAGACAAACATGCTATGTAAAACCAAACCAATTGATAAAAATAATGGATGTATATCTTTTACTAAATATCACCTCTGATCATTTCTTTAATCATGTTTCTAATGAAGATCACTAAAAAAACCAAAAAATATACCATCCATTGTGTATCCATCAATCAATTGAATCGCTATATTCTTGTGTGAGATTTTATAAAACTACCACAATATTCTATGTACAACTTAGTAGCTAATATAGATTGTGGAAATGAGATTTATGTGGGAATGAGAATTGTAAAAATGATTTCTCAAGGATCACACACCCATTCATAGAGGGTAATACTCCTTATAAATGTTTTAGAACACTACCAATAATTGTGTGGAATTTTTTCATTTTTATAATGAATTATTATTTAGATAATGTTTTGAATATTATATAACCTTCATAAAATACATGATGCATTTTCTACATTATAATAAATTACTATAATTATTGATAACTTATTTGTAAAATTATTCAAATGTTAATTCACAAAAAACTATAACTAATATCAATATCTTCTTGTAATATGAATCATATAAAAAATTTTATACCCTATCATATAACCATGTCAAGAATTATTATCAATTATATAAATTTTATGAATGCCACAATTCATTATTTGTGATATACCTAACCTAATAGAATATGATATGAATCGGTTTCTTTATTGCAATTCCATATAATAGAAATATAACAACATGTATTATAAATTATGATATATTACCATTAAAATCACCCATAAATAATAATTTAGGTCATTTCTCTTTTAGTTCCCCACTTACATAGAAGCCTCATTTAGTTTGGTCAATTTTACATTATATTGTATAATATAGATTATCTTGTGAAATGAAGTTCAAAAATATTTTTTAAATAATACAAAAACACTTTTGTAATTCTATCATCATTTTTAACATTTATCACAATACACGGAATAGATTTTAAATATCCATCTAACACTCATTTTATATAAAGTAAAAATAGATTATTATCAGTTCTTTGAGTTTCATAAAACATAATCCCGATTAAATCAACCAAATGTGGTGAACCCATGGGCTTTTATGGTGTTGAAAATAAATTTTTATTTTACAAATCATTAATGTAAGATAACTTAAACCTTTAAAGAAAAATCAATGATAGTCCTGAAATAAAGGGATCTAACTTCTATGAAAACAACAGTATTTAGTCTAAAATTATATACCTAAACAATTTCATATAAAAATATGCATTTCTATGTTATAGATTTCACTAAGATGTCATTTCATTATTGTAAATGTTATATTCCAATACTATATATCCAATAAATATTTTCTTGATTATATCAATATAAAATTAGGAGGTCAAAAAATAAATCACATGTCATTTACCTTTATAGATGATAACATCAAATATCTTTCATCTAATCGATAATAATATAACATGAATTATATATGTATGACTGTGTACTTCATTGTTCTATATATATCAAGGGCCCATATTTCATAATCCTATGATTACAAAACCCCTATATTAGTTATGCCTCAATTATTCCCATGAAAAACAACATAATCCACCACCCCTTGGATATATTACTCAACAGAGTACTTTCAATGATCAATTATACTTTTATTTTATGAGTATTTCTTCTATAATGATCTAATGGAATAGTAGAATCTTATTTTTGTATAAAATAATATATTTTATGTTCCCAAAATATTTATTAAATATTATCAAAACCATACATATGAACCCATCCAATCATATCCTATATTATATACTACAAGAAGGGCCTTATGTTTGATACACTTTTAGGGTTATTTTTATTCTCAATGAAAATATATTTAATTTCTAACTCGTACAAATAATACTATCTAATAGAACCCTCACAGTAAACCTTTATAGTGAGTACCATATATAGATTAATCCATTATTAACAATTATGAGAATTAATAATCAAATTACAAATGTCCAACTATATAAACATAGTATCCAAAAATATTTACTTCACATCCTGAAATTTTATAATGTCAGTAACTTTTGATTTATACTTTGAAATCTATATAATTTCAGCATCTTTATATTTCTTTGAACCATTTTCATCAATCTTATTTCTTGAAATCATGTTGGTGACTACATATAACTCAATATATTATTCTATTACAACAAATTCTAAACTAATTAGGAAATGAGGTAATATCTAATCCAACATGATAATGAAATGTTTCTCATTCTATTTTTCTTTATTAACATGACCTAAACCTGTTTACAATATTATGTGACGTCACATAACATATCATTATATATATCATCCTTAAGTTACCAAGGAAATCACATTTTAACTCGTCCTAATGACACATGGGACACCACATCACATCATATCTCGAGGACCCATAGAACACCACTTCCCAACTCATCTTGAATACATTTGGGATTCCACGTCTTATTATCTGGTGAACTAAACAAAATCCAGTAATCAATACCTATGAAGTACCTACTTATATTAGAAGAGGGATAAAGGAAGAGTGGGTGGTCAGCCATACATCCTCTAATAAGGTTTTTTGGTAAAGAATCCCCCCCCCCCCCGTGACGATGGGGGTTTTCATAACATAGTTCTCAATAATGGTGGGTACATATATATATATATATATATTTCAAGAGAAAATATAATGAATATACATATAGAATTACAAAACACAATCCTATACAATAAGTTTATAACATGAAAAAACCATATCACAAAATCCACACAATGGATGCCACCCCTAAATGCATCAAAACATAGAAAGAAAACCCAATGTATAATAACTTTTAAATATTTAAGCCATTTTATATATTTTCTATTTAATAAATAAATAATAGTTTTTCAGCCAATTTTATTTGTGTAATAAAAATTCATTTGATATTCCATTTTATTTATAAAATCATCATATTTCAAACATCGAAACTATTTGTTTTTTCATAAACATTAACTAGTTATTCAACACATCCCATCATTGTTTTACTCATTAAACATGCCCATTTTGATCTTATTAAAATTCGGTGTTAATTCTATTAATTCATTGGGAGGATATAATATAACCTTCCACACATCATAAGCACTACACCAAAACCCATTTTTGACATTCACATCACTTAACATCCACATCCAGTCTCACATTACTGCATCATTAAACGTCTCATACACAATCCCAACATATAATAGCAAAATAATATCCCATCACCATATCACTAGAGATAACACACATCACAAAATAATTTCCACAAATACATTACACCACATAATTGAAAAAAAACCTAATTTTATATTTTCATGGAATCCCTTATTGAATTTTACTTTTAAATTTATGTGTGTTAGTGAAAAAGCTTATATGATTTGGGGGTGTCCATTTATTTTAACTAAATCTACATGGTTAACCATTTACATAATAAGTGATGTTAACAACCACATAATGTGAATCTATTACACAACCCATAATCTAGTTCCCAAATAAGGACCCCCATAACAAATATTTTTCGAAGGTATTTATCCTGTATAGATCACAACATTGATCAAAATATTATTAAAATAGTACGATTAAATATAACATCCCCCTACCCCATTAAATTCAATATAAAATGATTCATTATATTTTTAATCTGATTATTACCATTTCAACAAGAGTTAATAATAATTAACCCTTACCACATGATTCACATATGTTGAAGTAAATTAAACCCTAGTCTAGAATGAATAATCACTTTTCGTATACGTGTGGTAACATAAAAGGGGCTGGGAACAAGATAATTTTATTTAGGGGGAACCTTGAACCAATTACATTACCTCATTATAGGACTTATATGGGAAGAAGAAGTTGGAACGCAAGGTTTCAAGATAATGTATGGTTGAATGAGGACATGAAAGATCTTCTCTTTAGACATATTCAGTCACAAATGTTCAAGATTAGATATGGTATCAAATTTCCTTTAAAGGAAGATCTCAACAAACCATGTGGTTTGACCATTGGAAAGAATATATATTTTTAAAAAATAAATGGTATAATTTATATCCCTTGAAATGGGATCAAAACACCTTTATATGGTATTAAACTCATTTTACTTAACCAAAGATGTTAAAATGGAAAATATGATAAAACATGAAAATTATAGAAAAAATGAATAAATGTTGGAAAAGTCTCACCATTAGGATGTTCATTATTGTAAATGTATCACCATTGGAAAACATGAAATTTAAAAAATTATTGAAATGACACACCATCTAAGTGAGTTGCTGTTGGAAAAATGGAAATTTAGAAAAATATTGAAATAAAACAATATTGGAATGAGTCACCATTAGAAAACTGAAAATTTGGAAAACTATCAAAATGACTCATCATTAGAATGAGACACCATTGGAAAACTAAAAAATTTATAAAACTGTTGAAATGAGTCACCATTGGAGTGAGAATCCTCTAGAAAACTAGAAACATGGAAAACTGTTGAAATGACTCACTGTTGGAGTGAGTCACTATTGGAATACTGGATATTTGGAACAAAGATGAAATGAATCACCGTTGGAGTGATTCAAGATTAGAAAATTGAAAATTTCATAAACTCTTATAATAATTCACCATTAAAAAGAATCAGTTTTCCCAAAAAAAACTTTAAAATACCCCTGGACACATAAAACATCAGATTTATAAAAAAGTAAAAGACCAGAATTTCATGGCCATTACAATCTTCTATAATGAAAACTCTAATAAATCATGGTGAAAATTTCTATAAGTCATCCATATTATGAAATTATATATTATATTTAAAGAATAGTGAATTCATTTTCCTGGATTGGTCTTAATAAAAATACACTATCTCTCCATGTCATTTAAAAACATAATCACATTGAGTATGTTTGTGGGGATTAAATTTTTTTTAGTCTTATTTAATCTAATTATTGTTAATCATCATTTTAATTGATCTTATCTTTTAATAATCATCATTATCTATTATTTGACCAACTTCTACATTTTTTTACCTATGGTGGAGTTATTATATCATATAATATTTATCTCTTAAATATGAATAATTCCATAGTTTTGTATATGTATGATATGCATTTTATATTAAGATTCAATTGATTCTAATATTTATCTCAAAGTTATGTTTGATGATTTTCATTCCAATTATCTACAATATATGATTTTACCAATTGATTATCAAAATATACGATCATTTCATTAATAACATTATTAATTCTGCACCCAATAAAATGATGACCCCTATGAGAATTACATTACATATATTAGTGGATAATGATACAAATTTAAATATTAAATGAGCCCACTTTAATGTTCATATCAAAAATTTTATATTTTGGTTTGTCATTATACTAGTCATATAATGTATGAATCTTTGATGTTTTAGAGGACAACTCATTACACGATATATATATATATATATAATCTCTAATATACTCCGTTGGTGTCCTATCCCACATAGTTTTAGGGATATCTGTAATAAAAATAAAATTCCAAAATTCGAGGCACCTAAAACATAATATTAAGTCATTGCATTCACTCTTTATATAATAAAATCATTGTCACCAAACAATACCATGAATGTAATTAGTTGAATGTTTGAGGTCTAGATACTTTTAGAGAAATCTTACACATAGTATTATTAAGACGAATTTAATCTAACTATAATATATCATGTATTCGTTGGACATGTATGAATTCTTATAATGATGTATATTGGATACCTACTTCATAACGCAATAAATATGTTTAAACCATATTAATGTGTAACATTTTACACAACTATAGCTAATGTTACGAACATAAATTTAGAGACAAATATAATCAAAAATATAAAAAATAATCATACATAAGGAACATAAAATACTTTAATTTTATGTTTTATAATATAATACAATAAAAAGTCCACAAAATATAAAGCTTGAAGTGATAAATAGCAGGACCCCACTTTACAAAAATGAATAATCTTCTAGTCCATTGAGAAATCCAACCAAAATTACATTCACCCAAGGATATTTTTCTCAAGGGACACAATAATTCCATCAAAATTCGAAAACAATATATATATATATATATAAATATAATTATATTTTAAATTAAATGATAATACATTTTACCAAACATAGTCAATTTATATTATAACTAAATAAAATATCATACCCAATATATCTATCATTTATTATGATATTTCTCAATGGGTTTCATAACATTATACCAACAACACAACCATGTGGTGTCTTATTATTGAGGGTAGTGGTGGTCTACGAAATATTAACCCTTCAGGTCCAGAAAAGTGTATTCTATTGTTATAATCAATATAGTTCATGATAATTAATGCTAAATTTTGTGAGTCTACTTCAGCGCTATTATATTCAATGATTGACCATATCATAAGCTATAATATATCAAAAACCGATGGAATTTAATAGTCTTTCAACCAATTATATCAGATATTATTATGCACAATTATATCATGGATTTCGATATGCCATGTCATATATCCATCTTCCAAATAAAATATCAATAGTTTATTATGAAATAAATTAAAATATAAATTATGATATATATTATTCTCATTTTTAAACCTAATTTAAAGATTCATGAAATATGTAATGGATTTGATTTTAATTATGGATTTATATGGATTGAATAATACATATTCATGGTAGTGTAGGCAATTAAAACAAAATTACCAAGATCCGAATGCTATGAAAATGGATACCATGTATTAAAAATTATAAATTTCACTAAAGAACACTATTTTTACTATTATTAATCATGTTTATGATGAATATATCCATGGTATAATCGATGTAATCATACCTCTAAGGGGTATCAATGGGTTGATCAAATCGCTAATCATTTCAATTAGATTCTACAAATCGATGTTGGAATGATATAACCTCATTATAGTTATGGTGGATAGATAATGTGATCTTTGATAGAGAGAGAATTGGCCAGATGCATTTTCAAGGATCGCACACCAATTCATTAATTATATGGTCTCTACCATATATTTTCCTTGGTATCCTCTAAATCAGTCTATGGAATTTACTGACACATATTAAAAATATGAGTATATTGATTAAATTTACAATTTCCATTAATTTTGAGGATCTATAACTCCAATTATATTGAGCATATTAACCATAAATAACCATTTATAGAATATTTTGGAGATGATTCAAAAGTTTACATTTAATGATAAACGTATTGGATCAATTATAGGGTGAAATATGAATCATATAATATAAATATTCATATCCAATGATATATACAATTCATATAGAATGAAATGTTAAAGAAAATGGAATGATATCTTTACTAAATGATTATTATATACTATAATCAATGGAATATTATATACCTTGGTTTACTCAATCTCATAACCTATGACACACTAACACACAAGAAAACATATTGTACTCTGCAACATGTATCAATTTACATCAAATATAAATAAATATTTTAGGTGTATCAAATTCAATATATCCATATAAGTATCTACCAGATATATGTCATTCAATCAATAAAATCATATTATCTATTAAATCTATAATATTTAGTATATCTTTTAGGAAATTAATATCACCATTCCATATAGGACAACTCATTTATTCTCTATTATTCAATAAAAGACTAATTACAAATAATAAATTGTTATCATGTCATTCATCTCGAAGAATGCATCTCATGAAATTTATCTAAGATGAAAAGTACATCAAATTTCACTTAAAGAGTTACAAACATATACTTCATTAACTGTTATAATTGACACATTCAATTCCATCTGTAACATATGTTGGGAAAATCCATATACTATTAATGAAAAACCCACAATTGGATTACAAACAAACCCAACCACCCCTTGATTAACATAATCTCAAGTATGTATACTACAGTATCAATGTATAATTTATGACATGTATGTTACAATGATAACCTCATTTAATAAGAATTATTACTAAATATATTCCCTAAGAATACTAATGACATTATTCATGACATTCCATGTTGTATAATGAATGGATTAATCCCAACAAAAGTCACACTTATGAGTTATAAGTTAGCTATATATATCTATACGAGTCCCCATTCACGATGACCACAAAATCACATAACAAAAAATGAATTTCCAAAATCAACATAGACAAGGGGAAACATAGATTTTTTTCTCTGAGGGGTTTATTATCATTAAACTCTTTTGTAATATGCATCATACATGAATGAATGCAAAAGAATATTTTTTTTTCACATGACACATTTTTTATTTTTATTAATATATATATAATAATTTTGAAAAAAAATATAGATAATCATCTGCTTCACCACATCATAATACATAGAGATTTATATGGACGTTTTTAATGAGGTGGATTATCTAAAAGTATTACATATCCAAAAAAAGCCTTATACTCCACAATGTGTCCGTCTAAAAATTAAATCCTCAAACAAAAATCATTAGTTAGATTACATATTTGATGAATGAACATTTATATAATTTTAATATTTTTTTGAATATCACTTATTTATATTAATTAAAAAATTTATAAAAACAACATTACTTCATTATAGAAAATATTATGTTATATTAAAAAGTTTATTAGTATAAAAATATAAATATTGGAATATTTAGTGAATTAAAATTTTCATTAATATCATTATTAATTATATAAATTAATCTCATACATAAAATATTTTTCATTATTAAAATACATCCATGTTTTTGCATGTAATAATGATACTAGATGAGTATCATTTACATATATATAACCAGTTTCATATAAATCAACATTTCTATAATGTCTTTTTTCTAATATATGATCATTCACTTCATCCTATCATATAAATTTTTTTTATAAAAAATTATATATTTAGCATCAATTTAATTTTCACTGAAATCATATCTCATATGATTTTATTTTAATTTATTTTTAATAAAAAAAATCAATATCCTATCATATTTGATATCAGTATATCACCATAATTTTTTTTTGAAAAAAATCATGAAATAAAGATTTAAAACAAAAATAATTTTTAAGTGGATAAAGGATTTTATTTTTATTTCATCATTATATAATTTAACCCACTCCTTCTATTTCATTATAATATATACATTTGATATTAATAAATTAGACCATATGTTTTCATTTTAACATTTATTTCTTTTTATGAAAAAAATTTGTTTACATATTTTTTTTCTTGTCATAGAAAAGAGTAATGAAATAAAATAACTCTATTTCACTACTCAATCGATCATGATATATAAAAGGTACTTATATTTGCATAATGGTATCCTCTATGCTCTTTATAAATTAACATATAACTTCATTCACATATTATTCATCACTTTTAATCTCCATTATACATGCATAAAAAATTATGTAATATATATTTTGTATCATATACCACACCAATTTCATAAAGATGTTGGTAAAACAATGAAATATCATTGACTTCAATTATAATGTATGCTATCTATAATAAATAGTATCTATTATGGTAGACATGGGGTAACTGTCATTCCAAGCATCTCACCATGGTACCGTAATTGAAATCTCTAAATGTTAAATTAACCTAAAATATCGCCATGAACTAGACTAACATTCTAATATTCATATTTATAATATATACAAAAATACATTAAAACAACTACCTAGATGAATTCTGGGCCTATCATTTGTAGATGAATAAATGACCATTATATGTAAACACTACAATATTTTTATATCATAAACATTCAATACCATATGTTGTTCCATATTAGAGGGCCCTTGTTAATAACACTCAATATTAAACCCATATATATGAACTATTTATAATATAAAAAATTATAATTTTTTATATGTTATATTAGCCCCCACAAATATGCTGACAACTTACCCCACATTGACTAGTCAAACAATGATAACACGAACTGCTTTAAGGGTATAAATTATCAAAATAATATAAAACGAACGTCATGATGGAACAAATAAATATTTCACAACAATTAAATTTCGAATAAAATAATACTACCTAAAAATTTATATTTGGTTTTCAACGTGATAATAATAACATCCTTTAAATTTCAAACATAATATGTTGTAGGTGGTAATTATTGTTGATGGTATAATCCTAACCAAAATATATATTTTCTTAACTTATGGGTTATATAAAAATCTATTAGATTTTAAATGTTACATAAAATCTAAACCCATTGTGAATATTATTCAAATAAATATTAAGACAAATATATAATAAACATAAATTAAAAACATACCATCTAAATTTGTACATACTTTTATAATTTGAACTCTAGTAACCCAAATATATTGGTTGTTATAATACATTTGTACATGATACAAGATATATCATCCTATAATATCGATATAGTTAATAGTATTAAGAAACTTGATAAATAAGTTATTTCTGTATTAAATGTGAAATAGAAATCATACACTGTATGATTTATAAAATTATATTATTCCTTTTATTACATCTTTGAAATCATTCAAGGATCCCTTATTTTTACCCTTGAGATGGAAGACACAGTGAAGGTTCATCTCAAATTACTTTTAAGGGAATGCGTATAATGGGTGATATAATAAATATATAAAAAATAAACAATATGGTAGATAAAATAATCAATAAATGTACTATATAGCCATTAAACATCATAAAAAATATACCAATTCACAAAAACAAAATAATCACATGAAATAATAATAACTAATTTCATTATAATGTGATTCGTAATACCCTGAATATTAATATTACATTTAATTAAACTGAAAAATGATATCATATATATCATTAAAGACCCAAAAATAAAAATATATACATACCATAATGGCCTAACAACCAAGACAAATTTTTTTTGTAAGGGCCTCTAAACTAAAAAAATTATACATAAATAAGTATTCCTTGTTCCAAAGACCCAAGATAGTCTCTCTCATTAGACCTACTGATGCATATAGGGGTTATAATGGGCCCAAAACATCAACTACATATGTTATATTAATTCATTATATATTTAATAATCAATAAAATGCATAATTAATATTCCATATCAATCAATATGTCTGTATTTTCTATCAAGAATATTGAATTTCTATATTCAATAGTTAATATAATATAATGAACAAAATCTATTATGATAAAGGACATGGATTATATCATTAGAAAATATCCCTCATGAAGAAAAAAATAATATAATGTATATTGACATATATATAACATACTTTTATATGGATATTAGACAGTCTCTTTGAAAGTAATATGATATATCAATTTCGTTTGGAAACAACTATTTAAAAACGAATAGTTCCAAAACAATAGGAAAGTAAAATAATTTTAAACCACATATAATGCATTAAATTAATATAACATATTAATAATTTATAATAAGGAAGAAAAAATACATCATGTTATAATCATTAGAAAAAAAATATTTTTCAATTTTTTTGAATAATGTACAAAATAATTTTTATAGACATTGGTGAAAATATTATCTTTAAAAATTTATAGAAAAATATAATTTTCAATAAAAAAAGAATAAAAATCCTAAATTATAAATTATAACTTTTTTTAAACATTATAATGAATATCAATTTATAGTAAAATAATTTAAAATATTAAATATTAGGTTTCAAATAATTCCAATAATAGCTTTAAAAATAATAATAACCTTGAAAAAATAACATGATACGGAGCAAAAACACACAATATTAAAAAGAGTGTCTTTATATAATATTTTAAAGAATAAATATATACACTATATAAATAAATATAGTTTCATATTTCGATTCATGTCCCAAGGAAAAAAATCTCTGACCAAAAACCCTTACCATGGATTCTTATTTGGTTAGATCAGTTCCACTCCCCAATATAGTGAATTTATATTTATTATTAATATATATAATATATATTTATACATATAGTTTTTAATATAAACTATTTAAAACTTCCTTTTAACCATTTAGTCATAATTATTAGTTAATATTAATGATTTTACTATTTTTTACCCATGATTGTTTTGATACAGATGACCAGTCCTTGAACCTTGGTTACAATTTCATTTCCTATTGAGTAAAAAATGGTAATATTATAATTATTTTAAATATTATATTGAATAATATGACTTATAGACTTATTAACCATAATTTTACGAATGCAACATATATAGGGGATGTAGAGGCTGCATGGAGGCTCACCATGGAAACTTTTGAGGGTATTTTGGAAAGATTAGATAGAGTTAATAGATGAAGGAGAACTACTTTGAATAGGGCGTTAATGTTTTTACATAATTCCCAAATATGTGTATTAAAGGGGTAATGATGAATTATAGATAATTCGAAATGATAATAAGATCAAAGGAAAAATCTCTCTTATGATTCTATAATGTTAACCTAATCCCTATAAATTTGCTAGCTATTGTTATATTTCTGGATGGGATATTATCAAGGAATTAGTTTTGGATGTGGTGAATATTTTTTTAAAGTACCAGATCTTATTGGGGATGTGTGTTATTCTTTGGTGGTTCTCATTTCGATGGTTATGTAACCCACTTTACTCAGTTTATATAGATAAATTTTAATTTTCAACTCTTCCAAAATTATCGTCACCAGCAAAGTAAATGTAATGCTTAATATTATTATTCTGAGGCTCATATTAGATAAGAATCATGGTTTTGTTTGAGAAAAAATAATTCATGGTTTGATTGGGATAGTTAATGATATGGTGGATTATAATAATAAAAAGACCCATAGATCTAATATTTTGTTCAATGTGGAATTTCAAATGCATTATAACAAATTAAAATAGATGTTCTTTTTGAGTTTCTTAATGGTATTAGGTTCAAGGAATTTGTTTGTGGCCAGTTCATTTGATGTAATGAGTCCCTATGGATTTCTATCTCTATCATGGTATGAGGTTTTTTATTCTTAAAAATTGTGCATGGATTAAGGCTGAGATACTATATGTCTTCAAACATCTTCATCCTTGCTCATTTGTCACTAACTAGGAACATATATTATAGATAAAAGGAGGGGAGGGTATTTAAATATTGGAACAACTCCAGGTATGGATTGGGGTATCACCTTATGTCTACTAAATATATGATATTATTTATTAATGGTAGTAATATATCCATCTATTGGTATAATGAAATCATTAAATTATCTATAAAATGGCGTGTCCAATGGATCAATTGGGAAAAAAATTAAATTTCCAAAAAATAATTGAAAATAATTTTAGACGAATTCAAGAGAAACTATGTATTTAGATGTTCTATCATTCTATGGAGAATAAAAAATCTCCCATATCAGATTGAAAATAAAGGAAGCTTTTCTTTAAAGGAATCCTCAATCGTATCTCTAGACACATATGTAGATAGAAGAATCACCTCATTTTGTGTCGTAGAGGGATTACATTGGTAAATATTATCCTCACCACGGTACTAGTGATTTATGTTTTTATCATCAAATATGAATAGGGAGTGGTAAATTTCTCAAAAATATATAGCCGAACTTCTTCTGTGATACTGATCCTGGTGGGAGAAGTCATTGGGATTTCTGGATGTGAATAGACAATCCAACAGAGGAAGTTGGAATCCACATATGAAGTTTATAGGGATACATGAAATTCAAACATGTGAATATATATTAAGGTATATCCTAATTGAAATATTTATTGGTTAAATTTATGTGGAATCAGATTGGTAAATATTGGATATGATGGGAATAATGTAAAAGAAGTACATGAAGCTTCAGAAGATGTATGGTCAATAAGATAAAGCTTCCCAGGGAGAATGATTAGGGGGTAATAGGACACGAAGATATCAGTTTTTAAAAAATATATTTGATATACAAATATCTACTTCTTCCTAGAGTGTCCAATTTTAGAAATTATTTTCCGAGATGTTAGCCACATCACCTTTTTTATCAATACAACTCTTTATGAAGAACACAATATTATTCATGGGAAAATCATCTTGGTGAAGATTGCGGATAGGTTCATTTTATAATAATCATTATCTATTAGATTCAGATGATGGGACTTAAAATTGGTGATTCATGAAATTCATGAGACATATGAGTTGGTGGCGAAGTAATGGAAAAAAATTTAATGCATTTTTTTGTTTAGTGTTTGAGGAACCAAGATATTACCATGGAAGAGAACATTCAAAAGATGGTGTTTATGAGAAATCAAAATTTCATTCCATGATTCTATGATAGCAGAATCCTTCTAGAATCTATTATTCAATGGTGATTGGGAATACAAAATTTAGGAGAAATATTATTTAGTTCTTGTTATTTCAGTCCATGGGGAATCCATTTTGGATTTTATTATATCTATGATCTAGGGGCCAAAAAGTATCAATTTTGAAGTTAATATTTCCATCATGATATTCATAGAAGTGTTATGGGTTCTTTGGGAGGCCAAAACCATTATGATAGAGGGTTTCCAATACTATCAATTATTCATATATGTTACTCTGAAATATCATGCGGTGAATCCTGTATTTATAACCACATGTGGCCTGTATATGGTCTTGATATAGAGGATTATTCCACAGATATACATTATTATAGTGGGATGATACTGAGAAAATCTAGGGATATGGGTTAATAGGAGTCCACCCTATATGGTGCTAATATTGAATTTTGATGGGTCGAGTGTTCTCAGGGAAATGAGAGGATTTGACCAAGTGTTATATGTAATGTGAATTTTGTATTTTGGTTTCGTCACATATTTTATTCGTGGTAAAAATATTGGGGTTTTGAAAATGTTCAGGTTCACTAGACTCATGTTCTGTAATATTTATAACATTAACTAGTTGATGGTTGAATCAAAACACGATAGTGCTAGTTGGGTTTTTATGTGATAATGTAAAACATCATGGGAACTGTCTGATGTCATTTGAAAATTCAATATGATCATTGAATCCAGTATTTTTGTTTTTATAATGCCGAGGGATGAGAACATTTCAACTAGTACCTTGTACGGTAATGGGAGTCCAAATGAGAGACTCATTTTCTATCATTGTACCAGGTCCATACGATATGTGTGTAACCTCAGTTTAAGTGTTGACAACCTCAATATACACCACTTTAACCCCTTCTCATGAGTCCATTATGAATATAAAAATAATTTTATGTGGTTTACATAATTTTAATTTTAATGACCATCCATGTATGGTGTTCATGAAAAATGAAATAAATCATCTCATCGAGGCGATAGTCCACACAAACACATTAAAGAAACTAAAGTAGATAATGGTTTAATTTTATAGATTTCCAATAATATTATAAAATCATATTTATTAATTAAATTTATCCTAATTATTTTCCATTGGAAATGGTAACTAAACAATAAATTTATCATTTATAGCGGTGGTAGTCTACATGTCCACATGAACGATATTTCCATTTTACAATGAAGAAGAGGCTGTGAAGGAAGATAATATATTATATTTATATAATCAAAAATATTTTATATATATCATATATAGTTTTCAATTCCATGTTTTTCAAAATCCATGGATAGAGGTGATGAAATACAAAAAAAACCACTTCCTGGAGGCAATAGCCTGAACAAACACATGACTGATGTTTTCATTTTCCATATGATGGAAAGGATATATGAAAATTATTTAGAAAATATTTAATAACATTTAAATATTTTAAATAAAATTTTGTAATTATATTATTATAGTTATTATATATTTGATATTCATGGAAAAATAAATAAATAAGAAAGTATTAATTTAATACTTATACCACTACTTTTGATACAGTTATTTCGATTGGAAGTACGTTCTTTGTAATATTGTTTTATAGTCACAAATGGGGATATAAAAAATATTATGGTATGTTTATTGGGTTATCTAAGAATAATTTTGATGGAAAATGATATTAGATGTACCTTTATAATGGTTATATTATGTTCCCTTTTATATGAAAATATCAATGGAGGTTTCTCAAATATTAATTCTTATAAATACTAGAATGTAATTTTTAAAATAAATAGTCTTCCAAAAATGTATTTTTGATTAAAATATAAACCATTATCAATCCCACTGAACATATTATAGTTTTTTATAGTTTTTTACAAATTATAAAATTATATTTAACATTAACTGTCCTTATAGACATTTTGATAAATTTTCCAACAATTTAACATTTAAAACATTAATAGAACAATGAATTTAGAATTAAAAAACCAAAATCATCACATATTCTTAATTATTATTTAATAAATTATTTAATAACTATAATTCATCTAAACCGTGTCACTTTTAATGTTTTTAAAAAATTTACCTTATTTTTATACCTCTTGCTCAACTGTTATGTCATCACTATATAAGGATTTTAAAAAATAATACATTTATTTATAATTAAAAATAAATTACCAAAATGAATTAACTATATCCAAGACTAATGTCGTGATATTTAACCATTCATAAATTATTCTTATCCTTTTCATTATCATGATAAATTATTATGTGATTGAATATGATGTTTTTTATTATATTATTTTTATAATATTCAAAATATTTTCCTCAAATTATGAATAAATAAACAGAAGAAATATTAAATATAAGATAATTTTGGTTGAAATAAAATAATATAATCAAGTTTATATATGTTTTTAAGACATTTCAAGCATTATCTCTCAGTTTAAATACATAATTATCCCTTTTAACATATATTACAGTGAACAAACATCATTGTGGTATCTAATCATATTGATTAAAAAAGAATTGATATTATTAACTAATTTTAATAATATAAACCCATTTTAAAATATTTAATTTTTAAACGTTGAGGTAATTTGTTCTAATACAATTATACAAAATTAAATGAAAAACACAATTTCTTAAATAACATTATTATAATAAAAAATAATTTACACCAACATCATGTATTAAATTTATCAATATAACATTTAATGTATTATGGATAAAAATATAAGATATTAATAAATTTATAATAAACATGAAACCTAATGGATCTTTTTTAATACTAAATTAATGGAAAAATGAAAGAAATAGTATATTTATTAGTAAAAAATATAAATTACATTCCAAATAATAGAATGAGTTTCTAAATATAAAATAATTGTTTTGAATGATTCATTTTACTACACAAAAATATATTTGATCAAGTATAAGGGCTCATTCATTTTTAAGTAATTCTATTTTCATACTAATTATGTAAAAAATAGGGAATTTTTAAATGAAAGAATTTTACTATTCACCAAAAAATATATCATTTAATATAAATAAATGAAATTCTCATTAATCTAATATATACATGTTGAATTAAAAAACAGACTTCATTTAAAAAAATAAAAAATTTAATTGTTTTAATTTATTTTTACAATGAAAATATTAAATATAAGGGAAACAATTTCTATAGAAGAATGGCCTTTTTGAACATCAGGTGTTCTTAATCATGTTTCAAAATTTATTGATAATTTAATCTAAATTAATGTCTTCATACACTGATGTTTCCCAAAATAGAATAAATTATAAAAATAAAAAACATGTTAAAAATATTTCTTTAAAAAATACTCATTTTTATCATAGAATGCTTTTAATAATATCATATCAATTATTTATTTTTTAATTAGTAAAATGTTGTAGTAAAAAATTAACAATAAGTATCATAGTTGATAAATATATTAATATTTAATTATTCTTCATTTTATTAATAAGTGACTTATTTTAATTGAGTGTTGGGTGTGTTACATGTTATTACACATGGTATTTTTTTAAATAAAATATTGTACTGATTTTTTGGGTGATTAAATTCTACCCCATATAGAAATTTAGTCTTTAAAATTTCAATTGTTACTTAATAATGAATATATAACTCAAGAAATCATTAATAAAAATATAGAATCCTCACTATCATGGGTAATACTATGAAAATTTTTATAATTATTCATTAAATAATATTTGTATCATAATAAGCCCTATATATGTGGATGAGTTTTGATATTCTCGTAGTTGACTTTTGTTTTGCACATAATAAATTTGACATTATATTGAATTTATATAATATGAGAAGAATACATACATTATTCATTTCCATTTTAAGGGTTAATTTTCCTTTGATTTTGTGTTTCAATCTATTTGTAGTTATAAATAAAATTATTAATGGGAATGTCAAATGTGTCATGTTTAAAGAATGAAATTCATCATTTAATAGATTTGTAAATCTTTAAAATAATTATATGTTATTAAACTTAATAAATTTTTTTATAATAAGTTAATATTATATCTAATATGATTAAAATATTATATGAAGGAGTGGCATATTCATTTTTAGAAGATAAATAATAATACTATAATACATCAACCACTAAATTATTTATTCTAAAAAATAACACATTTTAAAAATAGATTTTTTGACTCATATACTAATTCAATATCAACTAATCATTAAAAACCAAGACAATGTCAAATCCAAACTGAGGAGTAGCAACCGTGGTTGAAACTGGGGGAAATTTATCCATATTAATAGTTATTTACACATATATTCTCATTAGAACAAGATTCGCATAAGGTGCATTTTTTGGAAACCTCCTCATTACAATGACTAGGGATAATTAAGTATCCATGGAAAATATAAAATAGTGTGTAAATATGGAATCAAATAAACCATGAGTTGAGGATCCATTTACATTATTTTAAAAATTATGGTAATTCAGATTCATTTATAGTAATTGATTAAGATTACAAATTATTTCTTAACCTTTTCTATAGAAAACTATGTTTATAATTGAGGAATCTGTTATAATAGTTACCTATATCCTTATAGTTATATAACAGAAAATTACTTGTTTTTTTATTGTCATAATAATTAAGGACATTATCTACACACATTAAATGGAATATCGTTTCACTTATGTTTGTAATGAGGTGTTCTGTTCAAACTTAATCACATGATTGAAGTTTTAACATTCTCTTATTCTCTTTCACCTCATTTATTTTTCCATAGCTCCCAACCATCCTTTACTTCTCTTTATCTAATTTAAAAATATATTATTTGAAGTATAATTTCTTTTTCATGATAGAATGTGATACTATATAATCATTTGAAGAAAAAAATTGAGGAATTATACAGATTTTAAATAATAACTCAAGTAAATCAATGAATAAAACAATTATACTATTTATATTATGTATATAGTGTATATAATGTGTTGCTGATCTCAAAATGATTACTTCATTATTAATAAATATTTATTTAATATTCTTTAAAAAATTAAGGAATTGTCTATCCATATTAGCTGAGTAGTCATAAAAAAATATCAAATAATGTCATCATGAAATTATTCAATTGTATTTCCTCAATCTATTCAACTTCATTATTATTTTTAACAAATGACCACCTTTGATCAACATCTCACATTAGATAATACACTCCCATAATTACCATCCCTATTTAATTATATCTCATTGAAGAAAATTAATTTTCAAGGGACTCGATCCATTTGTTGATATTAATGTTTAATATTTACAGTTAATGGATTTATATTATTACACATGAAGGGGTCTAAAATAATTACATTATACTATGGTGTAATATGTTTTCTAAATTTAAAAGGCTATCATTCATTACCCAATTCAACTACCCTAATATAGTAATAAAATTCATCTGACCAACCTAACATTATTGACATACTTATGAGGTAAATACCAATATATATTCTAGGTATTGATATGTTGTTCATTCCTTTCAGAAGGACCCATATTAAAATAATATCACGATAATGAATCGACCTTATCATGCCATGAATATGTTCATAAGACCATATGGGTTTCACATAATTGATTTTTTCCATAACAAGACACAATATGATATTATCTACAAGGGACGCATATTAGACAAATGAAACAACCATATGCCTACACATGTTCATTTTTTTTAATTTCCCCACTCACACACATCCTAAGAGAGATCAAATATGTCAACCAATCCTAGAAACACTCTAGAATAATATTTCTTAACAGTGGTGTTTAAATCAAGAAGGATAATGAAATGAAAGGTCAACCATGTTGACATTGGTAGTGACAATTAGTATTTTATGTTTAAGTTTTCTAGGAGTGTTATAATGTCCCAACATTAATGCAAAAAACCCCCTTTTCAGACCCCACACCTCACACTCTGATAATGCAACCACACTTTTGGTCGGTCTTAACTCTGATAGTATTTGTAACTACCCGACCTCCGCATTCCATGACCATATTTTTCTAAAATTTTGGATCTTCTGAAATAACCTTGATTCCTTACCATTACACTTTAATCTATTATCCTCTAGGGTTATATATTAGACTAATGAATATCTACACATGAAAAGACATGTTTTTTCACTATTCAATTTCCTCACTCACTTATACTTAGTTTGACATCCAATGAGGTCACCCATATTAACACTACAGTAGTCCAAGATTTTCTAAATATGATGTTCTAATTAGATAGGCTTCCATTAATTATAGTTCACTAATTTGACATGGGTAGTACTATTTATTCATTTAGGTAACACTTTACTAGGGGTGTTATAGATATACAATTTTTGTATCTAAAATTTTTATTAATGATTTTTGAGAATGTAAAATAATATTAATTTAATTGACATTTTCATGGTTTATCATACTTATCTTTTTAACTATGTTATAGTAAAATCATTTTTCATAGGGTTCTATAAAACATTATCTAACACCAATTATAACAATTAAAACAATAGTTAATAAAATATGTTTGGTATTATAATACATCTTATTGTTCCAAAAGGTGTCAAATTGTAGTTTTTCTCAATTAATTTTGTTAATGTAATCATGAAAATATTATATTTTGGGTTATGGATAAATAATCATCCCAAAGAATGTTTAAACTGACAGAACATATAAATATCTTATTTTATAACTTTTTGGTTATGGATACAATATTACATTGTTTAATGAGAAATTATATAATGATATAAAAATCCCTAATGGTGTAGAATATTTCCCTTACACATAATTAATGTTATATATTAATAATGATAAACTAACTACTGATACCACCACTTTCATTCTTGTATAAATTAGAATAAAAAGTATAGAATATGATCGAGTTACATAGGAGAATCTAGAAGAAGTTGAGATGTTACCACAAATTGGGTATTTTAGTATTGAAACCATTCTAATATGAAATGTAACTATCATAGCTGAATATTTATGATGGAATAATTTTCTCATGATTGATTGACGAAGATATACTCAATAATAAGAAGGGAAAGTTTTTTGAATACTTCAATTTGGTGTATTTGATATGATTCAACACCTTTGATATGTGATTAATGGATTTTGAAATTACTTTAATTATTTTAGTATATATTTTAAGGGTCCCAATGTAATTTTAGGTGCTTTTGGAGACTTAGATCCATTGAAATATATTCTGAATATATTTTATGAAACATATATTTAGAAAGTACACCAAAAAAATAGATATGTAACAAATATTGGACTTTTACTGCTCGGTTATATGACATCACTATAAATGAATGTATTTATATATGGTATGTAAGAATTTTATGCGGTCATAATAATTTTATTTTCATTACATGAATATTTCTGGTCATATTTCTTTTCCAATATTAATAAATCATCTTATTTAATTGGATTTTACTGACAATTGGCAATTTTATGACCTTTAGACTTTGTCCACAGGGTATGTCTTGTTCATAAGGCTCTATTAAAATTATTTGTGCTCATTGTATGAATTAATTTTTTTTATTAATTCATCATAATAAATTAATTACATGAGAAACTGTTTACTGTAGGGATTTTAAAATGTAATACGTTGATGTTCGTATTGTAATACATTAACACATAGAAAATTTTTTCAAGTTCTTCTATATGAAAAATGTGAATCTTTCAGATTATATCTGATAGAGAAATATATTGTTTTTGATGACTCGATATCTATAAGGTCATGATATAAGCATAAATAATATATAAAAAGATTTGTGATCTATCATTGTAAAGAAATAGAGAAACTAATTGTTATCACTGGAAAGGGAAGATCAAATATTGATGAAAAAAATAAATTTTTAGAGTTTTTTAATTATAATTAAATTTAAATATTTATGATTCTTAGAAGAATATTATGCGTCTAAAACATTGTGATGTTTTTTTAATCAATTATATGATATTTTGGGGAATTTTTATGGAGGATTTCCACTGCCTATATTTTATGATGCTGAAAATGAATTTATCTAGATTTTAAGAATAATGAAAATAAATTACCATAAAATATTACTAATTCATAAACTATTATGTAATTTATAAAGAAAATATGTTCAGAAAGAATATAATGATTTTTGAGTATCTTATTTTCCTTTTATAGAGTCAAATCATGTTATGTTCTTTTTTCATGAGAATTTATCACATAGTAAGAGTGAATTCCACATTACAGATATGATATTTCTATTATTTTATACATCTAAGAAGAATGAAATTGAAAATATTATACTATTTGTTTTATGTATAATATGAAATAATATAACAATAAAATAATATTTTTTTGGCTGAATTTCAAGAAATTAATGAAAGAAATATCATTATTCTAGGTATAAATAATGATTTAGAAACGAGTGCATGTGAAATAATTAAAACTATAAATCGGAATTCTAATATAGTAATTTATGGATATGTTTAACTTTTTCTTCTCAAAATAATATATATGGTATTAAAAAAGGAATGATGTATTTAATGCTTCCACCCATGTAAGTGAGTACTATAGATCAAGAGGATATTAGAGATGAAGAGACTAATATAAAATAGATTAAAGATAGGGTTTAACAAATATAAGAGTTATTAAATGATAATGTGGAGTAATAAAATAGAAATTAGACTCTCTCTAATAGAAGTATGAAGGTGTTTCATGCTGAAGTGAGGAAAAATAAGAAGGGGGTGACATTATTATATAACCAACTTGGTCTGGAAGATTGACTGATTAGATGTAAATATATTGAGAATGGATAAAAATCATTTAAATATTATTAATAATCAATTTCATGAATTTTCTATTTAGTATTAATTTTTGGGTGTCCAAAAAATTAATGAATATTATTTTCAAGATATTTACAAATAGATAATGATTTTATTATACTGAGTTATAAAAGATTTCATGTTTGTCAATGACATAGTTATGGTGAGTAATTTAATCAACTTTGACTGTACAAATACATCGCTAGACTGATCATTGATCATTTTTATATAGCATAAATAAACATTAATCCATTGGTAGATTAATAATACGGATACTAGTATAAAGAGTCCATCACTTTTCTAATGTATTGGAAGTGTGTTACTTATGTAATGTTGTATCCCAAACATTGTAAAATTATATAAGTGGTTTAAATATTATACATAGCCCCAAATTTTAATTGTTAATTAGATTGTAGTGGATAATATGTGACTCAATATCAGTGGAAATGAAAAATGGTAGGTTTCCAACATTGATGATGAACCTTATAAAAATTGGGCATTAATAACTCTAATATACATTTCGTTATTTCATGTTGTTGTGAGATTTTTGTTAAAACATAAAATATCTTTATATATCCAAACAAAAATTATATTTTCAAATGATAAATGAGATTATAGGAAAACAATATCTGGAATTTGATAAAATGTTTTCACACCTATTTTACTCACCTCCTAATTTTGTATCCACGGTCCCCTGGGACACAATAACTGGTATTGAAGCAAGGTTATCTTTGATAAGATATTTTTTATTTATAAATTTTATATTAAAATATTTCTTAAATATTATTCGAGTAATAAATTTATTACCTAATTTTTTGTAAGATATATATGATGGTCATATTATATATTTTTAATGTAGTGCCTCATTTGGAGTAATCTAATTCACTTTCATGTCAAACAGATTTTAAGGTCTCAAAAATACCATGATAGAAATATATAAGGACAATTAAATAATGATATTAATGTGTTTTATGAATCAATTGGAATAAAAATTTGGTAAACATAATAATATTGGTAAGGATATTTATAAATGCATTAATAATGATTCCATGATGGAATCATTCTCAATATGTGAATAAGATAATTATAATTTCCCACTAAGTGAATTTTATCTTAAATTTAAGGACTATTGAAAAACATTATTTGAATAATTTATTGTATAAATTTTATTATACATAAGGGGACAAAAAGATTAATTTTTATGGCCAGAAGAATGTGAAATAATTGAAATAGAATAATCCTTGTAAAACAAGTTGATCTCATTCACCAATCTCTAGAAACATATAAAATCTAAATAATAACATGAATCACATTTCAATAGGATATTTTCAATAGTTTATAAATAATTATAAGTATTTATCCAATAAAATTATGTATTTGATAAACTAGTTGATGAGTTTTTCCATGCAGTGAAAACATTCATAAAATCTTATAGGAAATCATGTTATCTCATGTATAGATAAAATAAAAAATAATAAATCAGACACATAATTATTTACAAGAATGAAAAATGATGTGTGATGATTAATTTGGTAAGCCAAATAAATAATGAGAGATCGGACTGAGATGATATGAGGATGTATTTAATGCTATCAAAATGGAGTGACATTAGATATAAATGATGATGAAAAATATAAAAACTACACCTATAATAAGTCCCCAATATAGTGAAATGAAGAATGCTGATACCAAAAAAATATTTCATGGTAATTTTACATCGACTTATACTAAATATAATGAAATGAAAATGTATCAACATTCTATATAATCATACATCTCCATATCATATAAAGGGAATCCATGTTTCTAAAAAAATATTCTTTTCTTATTTTTGTTATGTTTGTGTTAGACATATATAAAATTAAATAAAAATATAATATTATAAGTTACAAAAAAACTACCATTAATAAAATCATAGATTTTCTAATGTTTCAGAAAAACTCTACCCCTATAAGATCTCAAATGTTTAGAGTTTAAAACCAAATTATAATACATATCATATAGAAGATATTTCACCAAAAATTAAATGATCATGCTCTTTGGAAGGTGTTGGTATTATTAAATATTCAAAAATTGCGATATTTATTATTGGAAAAAAATTTAGTATGTGGAAATTAGATAAGACCTCAATCAAATGTTAGTAAATTATAAACATAATACAGTACAGGCTGTAGTAAATAAGTCAAAACAAACGAGAAATAAATTTTCCAAAATGAATAGATTTTAATCACTAAGGAATTTATATTATCTATATAATATAATTGGTCTTTTATATGATTAATTAAGGTATAATCCTTCTACATATCATCCACCTAATAAAAAAAATTAAATAACCCCCAAAAATGATAATTATGTAAAGGTAGAATGTGTTTCTACCATTTAATGTATATTTATGGGGAATGTTGGTGATATATCAACATCAAATAAGTTATTAAAAAATAATATTAAGATGAAGAACATACCCATTATAAATACATAATTATATTATTTTAATAGAGGTCATATCATAGATTGTTCCATAATTTTTATAAACACAACAGTAAATGGGAGTATGATGAAAGGATAATCCATTAAACAAATAGTTTCTATGATTGTATTTTTGGTTGATTTTGTGAATAATTAGTGAACCTCCAAATATAAGAAAGAAAATAGTTTTTGATGGTGCATTAAAAAGTAGTAAAGAGGATGGTTATATTTTATTCAAATTCATGACATGACTTCCTCCATAAGAAAAATTCATGAAATATAAATCCTTAATGATATCATGTTCATAATATACTAATAAAAAATATAATTTAGTATATATAAGTAAATATTTCAACAAGCCTAATGATATACTAATCATTTTGAATGAATATTTTTATGAGAATAGAATATTATAATAGAATAAAAATAATTAAATTGATCTTTTTTCATTATTTTAGAGGTCTCTTATAGCTATGATGACTATTATAAAATAGATGAATTCCCTACTTTTATGTGAGGTACAAATATACAAATACCATGATGTTCAAATAATGAAGAATTCTACAAATTTTTTTACTATAGGAAAAGAATTTTTTAGGTTTATAAATATATCTCATCCTAGTTACTAAATATGAAAAGTTGATAATAGTTGTATCTTATTCGCATATTGTGCTTAGTAGTGTCGTTATGCATAGAAATAATGTTGATGAATATTGTCAAAAATATCTATAAAGGGAGCTATCAAAGATATTTAATGTTCTAAAAAGGGAGCTATCAAAGAGCATTATTATTCTAAAAATTAGTCATTTTACAGGATTCGATATGTAGGAATAAATTTGATGAAATAATAATTATAAGGTGATGTTTCATTCTCCTATCACCATTTATAACATGTATATTTTTTTGTGGGAGAGATATTATCCTACCATATTGAAGGTATATTCAGTTGTATGTTTTTCATGTCTATGTTCAAGTGATTGAGGGTTCGAATAATATCTTCATAATATATATATTCGGTCTAAAATAAGTGAAATATATAAAATGGAATCACATTTTATGAAATAATAGATAACTATTTTTTATAATAATTACACTATTATTCACTATAAACGGTCTTCCCACATATAATTAGTGTATATTTGTAGTGGTGGAGGTACCATAGATGAAACAACAGCGGTGGTGCTACTGTAGCTATCGGGGTTCTATAATGATCATTTCACAAAAGGGCCAACTTGGCCAAAAATGGGATTTTGGTCCTTGTATTAAGACTACAGGGTATTGGGCCTATGGAATGTGTAATGGTTCTCCCTCTACCCAATAATAAATAGGCCTTTGATTTAATAATAAAAATTGGTCTTTGACCCAAAAAAGGAATGATAGTATTTTGAATATGAAATTTATTTTTACTGAATATATCAATTTAGTAGAGAAAACATGTGGTGGATTATATGAGTTTTATTTTTAAATTTTTTTAATGTGTCCTTGGTATCATAAAAGGTATAGTAATTTGATAAATAACCATATTTTTAAATAAAATTGGAATTCATATGGTATCAAATGTTGAAGTAGGATATGAAAATGAATCATGTCACCTAATATATTAATAATAGGGAAAAATATATATACCCTTTTAATTAATTTTCAACAAGGATGACATACATAACATTAAATAATTGAACATAATGAAGTTAATTTGGAATTTTAAATGTTAAATAACCAAAATGGGGAGTTTATTATACCCCAATCTATTTGATTGTATTTTTATTCAATTATTTTAGTCATTTTAATCATGTAATGGTGATATCATGTGTAATAGAGAAAGAATCCACTGAAATGAAGAGTAAGATGCTACAACCTATGATGATCTAGGTGGAAAGCATCTATGAAGTGGCTAAAATATTAGATGATTTAAATAGCTATTATTCATGGATATATAAAATTATAAAGTTGAAGAGGACCTATTTTTCATAAATTGAATAAAATAGATTATTATTGAGAATATGGTTACTAAAATAATTAGTAGTCATCTTTTACAACTATGAATAAAATTTTTAAAATATGTTTAATGAACTTTTGACAAGAAATAATATGTTTATATGATATAAACCAATATATAAAATTAATTATTTTAATAGAGATCAATCATGAATTATTTAAGAAAACATACAACTGATTTAGTAGAGGGGCTTGTAAGAATACTATATTATCGAGGGTTTTATTTTTTACAACACCTCAGATATATTAATAACATAGTTTCAAATTATGTAAATAATTATATTATTCATTTGAAGGTTCTATATGATTATTTTAAGAGTTTTAAGGATACCTAGGTCTATTATAAGTAATTTTTAATTTATTTGTTGAAGTATGAAAATTTTCCGCACACTAAAAAATGGATATGTCTAAAAAATAAGTCATCTCCTACCATATCCAATGAATACACTATGAATTTCAATTATTAAATGATTAATGTAAGACATTGAGGAGATAATATGAATTTTTCCACATTATGACACTATTTAATTATAAATTTTTAAAACCATAGTTATTCATTCAATGAATTAATAGTTTTTTAAAAATTAACAGAAGCATGATTATATGACTTTAGTCATAATAGTAATCACGATCAAAAAAAATTAATGAATGTTTTTAGAAAATCATATTACATCACTATAATATATAAATTTATGTATGAGTTTAGTTAAACGTTTTATTCTTTTCCATATTAATTCACTAATGAATGTCTTCGATGTCCCCCACCTAACACCTCACCAGATGGCCAAAATATTGAAGTTCTAATGGTTGAAAGACTAGAGTTTACTACATTTAATCTAATAAAGAAATATTTTTTGGTATTATACTAAAGCTATTAAATCATGGAAGTAGCATAAAAAGAACATATATTAGTGCATTATTAAATATTTAAAATAGTGAAAGATTTTTATATTCAACTATGTAAGGGAAGATAAAATCTAGATGAGAAATAATTTTTCTAGAATTTTTTAATCTAGATGAGAAATAAGTTCTATCAAAAAATTTATAATTTATAAATGATTAATTAATTTATAATTATATTTTACTAATAACGAATGGAATGAGTTTTGAGTTATTATTGTTGTTTGAATAGACTCAAACTGAGTCCTATGCTATTTTCATGTCAATATATCACACTAAAAGTGTGAGTTCCGTGATATATATATGTTTGATATATACTTTTATTGATATATGATGAATGAAATTGTCGATCTTAGGTAACAGATTTTGAGATGAATAATCAAACCCTATAGAATAATAAAATATTATTTTATTCATACGGGTTTCAAGAAAAGGAGGTTAATTTCAGACGATAATTCTTGGAATACTCTTTGATTTCAAATAATATTTCATAGTAAATAATTGAAACCTAAATTCGGTATACTATAGAATTGATTTTGGGATAGTTGAGACATTATTTTCTCGGTATACCATTTATACTTTTTAATAAAGAAATTATTCATCTATTTCTACCACCCTTGTATGTTAATATTGTTGAACTTATGTATAAAAGAGGTAACACATCCATGCATCCATCAATAAATTATTATTTAATATTTTTGGTACTTTTTTGTTGATAAAGTAGGTCAATTAAAGATAACTAAATCCCTCAAAGAATAAGGAGGATGATGTTCTCTATCTAATTTATGTAAAATAAGAAGGATTTTATGAGACTATCAAAATTAATAAGATACAATTATTGAAGTAAAAAATAAAAAAGATAGTGATAATGGATGACTAATGATATTATATTCATAATAATTAATTTAAATAGAGTTCTTTAGATAATCTTGTTTTATAAGGATAATAAAAGATTTCAATGAATTAACAAAATATAGGAATGTAGAGAGAATTATTTTCTTCTCTTAAGTTATTGAATTTTTTGTAGTTGTTGATGAATCTGTGTAGTTGAGAAAGTAGATCAATTACGATTGTGTAGAGACATCCTTGTAATGATTTTTGATCTATTCTAGAAGCCTGATAGATGAAAAATAATAGTTATATTTGATGATTTTTTGTTGTAAAAATTGTATACCATCAATTTTTATATACATATTTGTGTGTAACATATGTAATTTGGTAACCAAACAAGTTCAATATGGTGGAAGTGGCTTTAAGAAGATACTTTTCTATCCATTGTGATACATTGAGATTTTGGAATATATTTTTATAAGTTAATTCTATGTTCGATATAATGATCCACATACTACACCAAACTAAAATTTATGTGTAATATTAGGAGAATATTATTAATAAAATTTAATAATACAAAAACATCTAGTAAATAAATATATTATGATCAATTTGAAATTTATACGAAGATTTATTAAAAATTATTAATGATTTAAAATAGAATTTTTCAATACAAGATGTTTTTCATTATATATTGAATTTTCATATAAATGATAAACATATAAATTTTATAACTTAAATATATTAAAATGATATTATTAAAATTCACAATTCCAAAATTAGAATATGGAAAAATTATGATATTTTTCTAAAATAATTCATTAATTGAATATGAAAAAATAAATATTTTTCCATTGATGTCAATATTATAAAATATAAATTTAAAAAATATATATTTTCTTTTATAAAAATTATATATTTATAAAGTAAAATAAATAATTAAAAACATTGTTGAGTCTACAAGGCCAATGTTAAACTTTTTTGAAACTTAAGTAATATTTTACTCTAAAAACTATTTTTATTAAATTATATTTAATTTTGATTTCCATCACTTGTATAAAGAATAAAAAATATTTATATTTTATATCATCTTTTTTATTTTATGTAACACATTTATTTTTATCTCATGTATAAATGAATGATTACTAAGATTAAACTTCATGATGATGATGATTGTGAATGATTTGTTTTCAATGAGTTTTTTATCAATATTTGTTAATTATTAATGAAATAAATTATATAATATCATCTATAAAATGAGTTTAATAGAATTTTTAAAATATATATAAGTCTATTATCATTCATTTTATTATTGTACAATACTAAATATGATTGACAACCCTTAATAATTAAAAAAATGTTTGTCTACAAAAAAATTCTATTAAATATATATGTTAAAATAAAATTTTATTTATATTTTATTTATTAATTATATTTTATTATATGGAGATAAATATTTATATTATAATTATAAAATTTGAAAATATTTTATACATTACACTTTTAATAAAATACAAATTATTTGTGTAAAATCAAGTCACCAAAATAAAAACGTAAAAGGAAAAATATAAAAAATAACCGGAGAAGGGATTGAGAAATATTATGAACATGTGTGAAAATTATCTTTTTGATATTTATAGACCCTATACCACCCAAAAATCTATTATTTATCACTTTTAGATGCATTTAACATTGAATAGTGATATACTATTACTGAAAAATGTGTATTGAAAAAATATCAGTTTTACTGACTTGTAAAAGTAGAATAATTAAAAAAATCATGACACCCATACCCCTTTTAATTTACCAATAAAACATTAAATTTTTCTCTTAATATAAAACTATTTTATGTTTATAAGCCTTTGGTCACAATTATTTAGTCTAATCAATATATTTCCTATGAAACTTGCAAGAGAATGTCTAAGGTAGCAACATGTGTATTACTTAATCCTTTAAAATTTCTTCTTAGTATTTAACATAAAAACTATCATAAAAAAATTAATACAATAAAATGGTATAATTATTATAGCGAATTATTATTATATTAATTGATTATAGTCTTCTCAAAGACCTAGAAAAAAATTAATTCCAATCATACTTTTGTGTTAACTACTGTCTCTATGAATCGATATCTTCTATTTTTCACAACCACAAATTTTCATTGATTATATGGTTGGAATTGAATAATAAATAAACAGAATAAACAATAATTATTATTACAAAGATTAAAATAATAACCTATATTCTTTCCAAATCATTCATTGAGAAACGAAAATAGTAACCATGTGTTGTACCGATAAAGACTCTACGAAGCAATGTCTTGTATTTTTTACGACCACATCTCTTCACTGGTTATTGGGATGGTATTAAATAAAAAATCATTACTTTATAACATAATTTGAATTATTAATATATATTTATTATTATTGACCTACTTTCTCCCTCATTAATTGAAAACTAAAATTAGTAATTGTGTGTTGTGAAATCATCCACCTCTACGAAGTAACATATATCACTTCTCATAGATTTTCTTTATTATTTTTTCAAATATCTTAATATATAATTCAAAACATTATAAATTTCTATATATTATCACATTTATTATTTAATTAATATATTATTCAAAAATAAAATTCTTTCATAATAACTAATATTCCATTTATAATTATATGTTAATGTTTCGATTGGTCTAACAAAAAACATGAATAAAAATATAAAATAACTTCTCATATTACTATGAGAAACAACTTAATATTGATATATGATATAAATAATTAAAAAAGTAATTTGTTTTTTCTTTTTAATGGTAACATTAATTTAATAAATATTTTTCAATATACACAATATCATTTGTTTAATGTCACTAAAACATGATTACAACCAATTGTGTTTTCAACAACCGTAACAAAAAAATATCATCAAATGAATTTATAAAATTATAAACAATATAAAACCTAAATTATAGTACCATTTATTATTTTAATGAAAATAATTTGTATAATAATGAATAACAACAACATTATTACCAAAATTTTTCAAAATGATCATGTTAACTAACATTTGATATTAAAAATGGATAATAACAAACTAATATATTTATAGATAATTATTATTAACTAGATTTATAAAAATTTTATTGAGACAAATAATTTTCATAAATATATGGTTAATATATAATTTGTTTTATGGAGTATATTCAAGAACATTTTTTTGGATCCATGAATTAATGTAAGGTGATCTATGTACTAAAATTAATCCAATGTGACATATTTCTTATTATACACCATGAAATATTTGATATTGTGTGATTACAAAAAAATGAATGTATTTTACCTTTTTAGGTAATTGATGGGTTTTGAGATCCATATTTCTTATTTTAATTGGATTCTAATTCAAAGGATACCATAGTTGTATTGGACATGTGAACACAACTACATTAATTGATTTATAATTCTTCTTCTCTGTGTTTTTTCATTTTAATTTAAATTATTAGTACTTATTATTTTATTTAATGGAACAATATTTTAATCTATGGGTAGAATAAATTTATAATTAAATGATTTAACCATTGATAAATTTCTTCCTCAAAAATTTCATCATAGTGAGAACAATCCCAACTCTCTTTAATGATGATTTCTACTCCATGTCCATTGTATATTTTAATTCCATTTTCCTTTATATTTTTGTTACCTAATATGGGTTATTTAATGTGAGATTATTTTTTCCAGTCAGTTTTTTTCAAAATTATGTTTTATTACTATTTTTATGATGTGTATTTTAAATAAATTAAATTAAAAATATTTTTATATACATTAAAAAAATTATATATCAAAGTAAATATTTATTTTAATAACCCTTATTTTATTACAAGAATTGATTAGTGGTTTTGATTCTTTAAAATTTCTTTTTTTCTGAATCCTTCAATTCATATTTTAAAACCACTCGGACATTTAATGACATTTATATTTTAAATTTATTTTGAATTATAATTGTTTTCACATGGTTTTTGAATAAAATTTTTGAAGCTAAAAGACTTTTAAAAGATTTATTATTTATATTTATTCAAAAAATAATTATAATTTATATTGATTTATTTAAAATTATTAAAATTTATCTTTTTGAAAATGAATTTTAATGTGCTCGTGACTTAAACTTTTAAACCAATGTTAAAAGTGTTTTGTAAAATGAATTTACATGACTTCGAAAAAATTTATTTTTAACAATTAATGGATTTATTTTATTGGAAGGATTTTTTCATGAATAATTATAAAAATATTCTCATACAATAGTCTTCTAATATAAACCATTTTCATTATTATTGATAATTTTTTATACCATATATAAATGTTCTCAAACCCACATTTTATTCTATGACTTTTAATTGTGATGAATGAAACCCATTACTTATCACCAGTTTTCATGATGTATTTAATGATTGATATATTATGGAAAAAATATTTATTTTTTATTATGTCATGGTTGGGATCTATATAAATGTAAAATTTATCGGTTAATGCATTGTATCATATGAGATAATCAAAAATATTTCTTGATGAATCGATTTACTAAGGGAAAAATTTGCGTAAATCCATATCCACCAAGGAAAACATGTATGTGATATATAATCCACCATCAAAAACTATTGATTGAAACTTTATCTACCTTGGGATTAATTTTTTAATTCCTAATACATTATTTCATGATTCTAATTATCATGATTTTTCAATATTGTAATTTTTTACAACATATTAATGTAATGACTACTAATGTATTTTGCTCCATGCTTTATATTTTTATGTATTCTGAATTTTTTGTTCTTAGATATTGAGTATGCTCTCATACCTATATGCTTAACTTTACCACAATTATAAACATCATTGGTTTTATATTATGTTTCCATTAATTATAATATAAGCACACCCTAATATTATGTTTCCATTCCCCAACTTATGAAGTTGATTTTGACTTATGATAATTCTAAAAGGAGTCTATTGTGGCTCAATTATGGGTAAATGTTCATTAGTATCAGAAATTATGTTACATACATATCTGATCCTCAAATTCACCAAACCTTCCATTATTTGTTTTATTTGATTATTTAGGATGTGTAATAATTAATTTATGAAAACGATGTAAAATAAAGAATCTCTTTTAATCGAATGTTATATAATTATTTTGAGTATTGTATAGTTATTTTTAAGAATTATTTTAGTTATTTTGGGGATAAGGATGAGGGGTAATTTGGTAAAACCCTAATGATAATAATATGTCATAAGTTTATACGTATAAAAAATAATAAATTTTGATAAAATTATTGATTTAATGGTTCCCTTTGAAATTTCATCCGTATCTATATACTCAATATTTGATTTTGATGTGGTATATATGCACATATTGGGAAGAACCCTAAAAATAATGGGTAATTAAAAATTAAATTTTGGCATTAGTGTATGATTAGTGTTCCTAATTCAAAAACATCATGTTAAAAATAGTTAGGGGATATTATTTACTTAATAAAAATCACTATATAATCTATTATGATGAATTTAAATGTTAAGTAATTAGGTTATGGAATATGAGAGAACCTAAACCGTTGAATCCTATATAGAACCAAGATGGATATATGTTTTTTTAAAAGTTTGATTTTTAATATCCATTTAATTAAACAAAGAATGGGTCATCTTCTTTTAGAGATGGGTGTGATGGGAAAAGATTATATTTTCTCAATGAAATAGAAAATAATATAGGTGGAGGAATATAAACTAATATAGAAATTATCACTAAAATCTAAAATTCTATTTGTAATAAAAAAATTAAATGTTTATCTCTTGAATACACCATAAATGGAGATTCATGATATCTTGTTATTAAACGGAAACAACTAACCTCCTTTAGTGGATCCTAAAATAAACCTATTATTTAAAAGAATATCATTATGATGGAAAATATATTTTACATTATATATATATAAACATGATAATTCTATTCGGGTAATTTATTATTTGGATGATGAGGTTGCTCTATTGTGGACACTTATTAATAATGATATGGAAAATGAGGAACTCAACTCAAAATAATCAGGGGAGTGGAAAAAATATCTTTCATGATATATTTACCCCAAATGTATCACATGAAAAATGATGAATAATTTACTGAGTTAAAAATATAATATGAATAAACATGAACTTATGTGGCTAACATCTTGATTCACAGAATGTACTCCTAACGTTTTATTAAAAACATCTACATTAATATCAAACTATTATTTAGTCATTTAAACCCAAATATTCCAAAAGTATTATATATATTATAATACTGTGTATTTTTTAATGGTTTTTGCTGTGAAATTATGATGGAAATAGAATTAAGAGACTCTCAGTTTTCCTAAAACAAAAATATAATGATGATTTTAATAAAAACACGAATGAAAAATATAATGAAGGGATAAAGTATCGGTTTCCTTTTCATATCCGAACATCCATGATATATTTTTTACTTTTATATTATAATTTTATCTATTTTTAACATGATATGTTGAGGGGCGGGATAAACTCAATATGAATTTTTCTTTTTTTTTCAGTTTAGCCAGAGTTTTTGAATTGGTAATGACCAACTCATGGGCATGGTACATCTAAATTTGTGGGGCTTCACCAGCCTGCCATGGGGGCTGCCTCATGCGCAATTAATTTACTAATTAACAAAATAAACAACTTAGGCACGTGCAATAATAAAATGAGAAAAATGAAGAAAATAGTTTAAGAGTTATTTTAATAATATTAATGATAATAATAATATAAATAATATTTTAGGATTATTGCTATTATTATTATTATTATTTTAGTTAATTTTATAATTATAAAAATAATATTAAAATATTGGAATAGTTATAAAATATCACCATGTTTTTATTAAATGTATTACTACTAATATCAATTTAGTAAATATTTTAATTATTTTATAATTATTAATATGTTATTGTTATAAATTTTTAAAATCATATTTTTTACAACTAATATTTTTATTCATATTATTGGTAGTATTGTTTTAGGTTAGTTTAGTGTATTTTAGGTTTTAATATATCTTTTTTATTTCTTTTTATTTTTATCATTTCCTTTACCCCACTTCTCTCTTCCTCTTCTCCTCTTCTACCATGTATATCCCCCAATCCCCCTTATTTGAAACACTCCATTTCCTAACCAAACCCCATCCATCTTCCCCCTCCTCCAACACCTCTCATCCAATTATGAAACCAATCAACAACCCGTCACACAACTGCCTAATGCAGAACCTGTGTTGTCGCTACCTCCCCCGAAACTGCATCACCGCCCACTGCCTCACATCACCAGACCCACGCCTAACCGTAATTGTAGTTTAATTTTGTGTCGTTGGCAGTGTTATTGTCGTGTGGTTTTAGGTTTTCACTCCAATGATAAAATTTTTATTTTCAATAACTTTTTAGGGAAAAAGTGATAACCCTCACACATTGCCCGATTTAGCACTAAAGGTCAGAACTGATTTGTTAATGAAAATTTTAAGCTGATTTGATCCAAGATCTCTAGTGAATATTTAGGTTATAGAGTTTATTGGGATGTCAGAATAAGCCTTTAGAACTCCTTCACAGAGATTTTCAAGTATGTCCCATGATTGCAAGTGTTCCTCCTTGCTGATCTTTCTTGTGTTGCATTCTCTATGTAGAATGTGGGCCTTCTTGTCGATCCACTTACCCTGCTCCTTAGTAAAGTCACCTAAAGCTACCTCGTCTTACTTAACTCTTGAAAATCTTGTGTGTTGTCAATCATTTCCTCATCAGAGTTATAAAGTAAGTCCCTTTGATTTAACATCGAAAGTATCTATCGATGGGAGTCATCATTGGAGTTATTCTGACATTGCTGCACTGAGCCTAAAGGCCCCTTTTCACCCTCATGGATAGTAGGGGCAACAACCTCGCAACTATCCTATTGAACCTCCTCATCTTTTTCTATTTGGTCATTGTGTTGCATTGGAGTTCTGACTTTCTTTGCTGACAAAGTCTCCATTGGCCTAGGGAGGTAGGAGTAGTCCTTGCACCCCTTTGTCTTCTACTTCTTGGACACAATGCATCTTACAGGGTCTATGTGGTCCTTATTCAACTTCTTTATTCTTGGTCTATGTAAGCTCCATCCAAACCCTCCAGTAAAAACGTCATCTGAGGTTTGGTCATCTCCATCAGATTCATCTTTAGTGGTACAGAACTGGTTATAGTTCGAATCCCCCTCGTTGCTCAAACAGTCGAAGATATTACTTAATTTGAGGCCATTCAAAGTTCAACTTGAGTTGATAAGGTTTCCAGTATCATTTAATTATGAAACTCGTTCTTGGGTATCTATAGGCTGACTACATCCAGCGATGAAACTACCACCTGCACCCACCGCCTGGGGATAAATACCCGAGATTGGCACAATACCCATGGACATTGGCCATCCGGCTCCGAAGGTCTCCCCCAGAACCTGCTTATCCAGGTTGACGTCCACGATTGTAGACCCTGATGGAGGATTGGGTACAGCCTCCCTGGGGACCCCTTGCTGCAAGGAAAAAATGTTCATGTCCTTCTTCAAATGAGAAAAAACATCTAAAACATGTGTCCCTGACTCCTATGATATGGACCTTTCCATTTCAACTAGAAGGGTCTCACCACCTTGGTGCACCATTTCAGAATACTACTGAATCATTATTAGACCCTACTAGAATTAAATACCTGATAAAACCTTGCATCCCTCCTTCAGATCGTGGACATAGTAATCAATATTCTCATTCACCCGAGTGGCTCTCAATCCTTGCGGACGTTTGAGCACCCAATGGAATCCGGAATAGAAGTGGCCAAGATGATGGCAGTGTGAACAAAATGCTAGCCAAGATTCAAAGAATACCCTCTGTTTCCATTGTAGCTCCTCTCCCACCAGAATCCAAATCCAATCCGTATTCAGTTTAGAAACATCCACCTCAACACAGAAACGAGGTTCAATACGATGACAAAGTGCAGAAGTGCATCTATGAGAACACAGGAACTGGTCTACCAAGTTCCCTAGCATACCAATAATCTAAGGATGTCGGAATGGATGTGAATGTACTGGAAAGCATACCCAAATAGCTGTCGAAGGAACATCCTGCTTCAGGTTGAACTTGAAGGACCAGCGAAGAAGATAAAAACCATAACCGTTGAAAGAGCGAGGAGAGCTAGACCACACTATGATCAGATCTTACTCCGAGGAGAATCATATCATCATGTGTTTCCATCGAGAAGACCCACCACCACTCGGTCGTTTAGACCCCATGAATCGCAAAAGAACCTGTCAAAAGAGTCAACTGAGGGTCGGATGCCTTTGATTCGAGCCACCAGTGTCACCAAGTGCAGGTCTGAGGTGTCAGTGAATTCCTTCATCGAAAGTGAGAGCTGAGGCCATCCGTTGTGAAGGACAGGGACCTTCGGACTAAGGAAAGACACCGAGAAATGAGGAAGGTAGTCAGGGTTAGTGAAGGGAGTGAATGGTGGAGCCCAAGGATATGGAGGATCAGTTCCCCCTCCCTCCTTCAGAAAGGGAGGGGCCGGCGCCGCCGAAATCACCGCTAGGGCATCGACGCCGAGAGAACCAGAAGATCGAGCCAGGATTCATTTATGTGGTATTTTTTCACTAAATTTGTGAACATAGTATAAATCTAGGTAGGTGGTTCCTTATATAGTTATTGTTTGATGATTCAATTTGTGTGTTTAATAAATTTAGTGTGTTATTCAAATATCTTTCATGGTGATAAATTGTTGTTAATTGGGGTTTGATATGATTTGATTTACATGAAACAAGTTTATGAATTTTGAGTTTGATTTTATTTTGGGAAAAAACCCATGTTAATTTTCTTCACTATTTTTTAACCAATGTTCTAGTTTATTAATGTGAGTAATGTTGGATGTTGTTTTTTTTGGTGTGTAGCCAATGTTTTTTTGGTTTTAGAGGAATTTTTTGTGTAATAATTGATATTTTTAATCACGAAAAATATTTTTAATTTTTTAGTATATTAATATAGTCTAGTAACTTATCTTAATGGTTGGTTTAATTATGAATGTATTTCATTAATTATGTAGTTTTTGTCTTGGCATAGTGTAAATATGTGTTTAGTTTAAAAGTAGAGTTTAGTGAATTAATTAATGCTTAATGTCATATAGTATATTTCAATATTGGTTAATAAATTTTTAGGGTGGTTGGTTCAACTATGGGAATGATCTTTTTTAACTGTATAATTTGTTTATTTAATTATGTAAGTGATGGAAATTATATTGTGAAATATCATTATTGTGCATATTATTTAAAAAGGTTTTTTGTGTGTTCAATTGTGTTGTTGGGTAGTTTTACTTCATTTTTTTGTTTATTTAAATTTGACGAGTGACATGATCTCTGGGCCACCTAGAAACAAATGGAATGTCTGGGTACTATGTGGGCCGACTAGGACTAGTGCTCTAGATAAATTTAAGGGGCATTAGCCTGGTTTCAGTTAGCTGTATTGACAACTATAGCACTGTCTAAAATTTTGGACAATGAGCAGAAACCATTAGGTAATGGGAATATTCCCCACTAGTGGATCATTCATGAGAACATAGACTGTTGAGGAACTTATTCCTTATTTTCATAGTGATGGGATGTTCTTGGTTCGCACTTCTCGCTAGTACCTCTAGGGCCTCTCCAACATATTTTTATCCTCTAATTTTTACTCACCATCAGCATGTGGTGTGACACCTGGGTTAATATAAAATTAAATGTGTTTATGATTTAATTTAAGATATTTTTTATCAATTAGTTATCCATGAAACTACTTTCATTTAAATTGTTCAATCATTGGATTCATTCCATCTAATATAGTTTCTAATGTATATGTCATTTAATAATTATATGTGGAATCCATTATCAGTGGCACTATATGCGGCATTATATCTCTCCCTACCTACACCTTCAGGTGTAAGTAGACTTGGTATTGTTTGACATAGTTAAGGTCGTGGTCCTCGATGATGGCAGTTTTGGATGTTAACTTTTTTTCCTAGTTGTAGTGTTGTGAAGAAGGCAAATTTATGATTCCCTTTTTACATGTGGTGTTCTTAGTGTTGGAATTTCTTTTCTATTATAGTTTTAGACCTCTTGTCTCTGGTTTAGAGCCCTGTTTTTAGTATTTAATTTTAAATAATGATCATTTGGTTTGATATTTTTCAGATTCAGTTAACTGGTTATTGTTGGTTCTTTTCTCTTTCTAAAATTGGGTAAATCATTCCCAAAATATTATTAATGATACTTGGGAACATGTTCCTTCCAACGGGGATTAGGAACTCCCTTAAAGCCTTTTTTCGGACGAGTTGGATGGAGACCTGGCTTGGTTTAGGAAAAACAGTATCAAAGGAGGTATTATTCTTATTTTTTGGGTTTTCAGGTAGATCGAAGATAGGACTGTCAATACACAAGAGGTAGGTGCAGGAAGTGTATCTCCAACTCTTTCTCACTCCAATCCTCAAGTTACCAAGGGTTGTTCATTATTTATGACTTTTATTTGCTCTCTGTGGATGAGGGAATATAGTAGTAGTAAATTGGTACTGCACACTGTCTTAGATAGAGTTTCAACCCATGTGATGCCCGAGAGTATGGTTCGATAATCCTAGTGGTTTTCTTTTACACATGTTATGGTCTTCTAAACCATATATTTGGGTTAAAAATGACTAATAATTTTACTTCTACCCGCTTTAGTGATGGTTATGTCTTCGTTCAGGTTTTTTTGGTGAAAATGGGATTTTATAAAAGGAAATAGTAAATTGGGTTACCTCTTATATTCTCGTGGTGTGCTTTTAACATTATTCTTGGGGTGTGTTTCCCTTGGGCCTTGTATCTCTAATTTTTCATTAGATTTTTTGAAATATAATTTATAAAAGAACATATTAGGTTATTTGATATTGATGTGAGTTATTTTGGAAATGGAATGATTTCTAAAAAAATTTCATTAAATTTTGAAATGGTTTTCAAAAAATGTATTTTCTAAATATTGGAAATTTTTTCTTTTAAAATTGAAAGAGCCTTGTTTTTCCTTGCGGTATTTATATGGGTTCTTGTGTGTGTATGTGGATGTCATTAATGGATGTTTCTCGATCATATGGATGGATTACTGAGTGGTATGGGAATTCATATTTTTAATGCATCCTGGAATATCAGTTGTGGTTGATTTATTTTTAAGGCTTCTTCTTATTTATTGAAAATTTTATTTGGGTTAATGGATAAAAAAACTACTCTATACTATCAATATGTGTTTTGGTTATGTCACAAGTGTTGCGATGGTTTTCTATTAGTGGACTTGAGAAGAATATTGGGGTATTCACTAAAATGGGTATTTGTGAATAAATGGTTTTGTAATTAGAAAATGGTTTTGAGTTCAGAGTATTCACAATGGTTTCAAAAGAACTTTTGTGTTTTTCTGTACATCGAATTTTTTTCAAGTAGGATATCTTATTTGAGAATGAATATATTTTTTAAATTTTTATTACTAGATTTTTGAATAGGTTGTGGATGTTTTTTTGGTCTTTAGTCATTTTGAAGGTTGGTTTTGTGTTTCTTGTTCAGATATCCCCCCTAGAATGGTACCATTGGTCTCCAGCGGGAATCTCTCAGTTCATGCCTCACCTCAAACACTCAAGGGATTTATGGAGTGGATCAATTCTTGTTTGTGATGGGTTTTGTAGGTGTTGAAGTCATTTTAATGTTAGTGAGTTCATTGGGAATGTTGGGAGTGTCTCTAGTTTTTAAGAACTCCAACCATTATGTAGGAGTAAGTTGTCTTGAGTTTGTTGAGTGGAGCTAGACTAAACTAGTAATTGATGATAGTTTGATATTTTTGGGTAATGGGGAAGGCTTTTAATGAACCTATAGACTATCATAATCATGTGGTTGTACCTAAGGATGTGAAGGAATGGGAAAGTGGTGGAATTTGTAGGTGATCGACCTGTCAACAGATGGTGAACTAGGTGTGTTGACACTACGATGAGCTAGTTTCGAGTTATATAGTGGTAGTGTGGATCTAACAGATTGAATCTAGTAAAATTTGTTAGACTTTTTAATATTGATGTATGTGAAGGTTCCTCTTCCGATAAAGACTATGAACCAAAGGGACCTTCTCTTAGTGGGTACCTTTAATCAAAATCTGTTTTACACCTGATATACCACTTAATAACCTATCTCTTGATTGGTCAGTCGGGAATTCAAATGTTGTCACTAAAATTATCAGTTGGTATGATTAATGAGTGGCCTCATGGGACTTTAGGATAAGTCTGTAAGTTTCTTCTCTAATAGAGGATGATCTATTTAGATAAGGTCATCTTATAACTATGAGTTTGTAGATGCTTAATACATCAGGTCCCAGACTATAGGTCCTGAGGTAAAGCTTATGTGTGGTCAAAATTCATTTGATTTGGGATGGGTATTGTAAAACATAATTCTTCAATGTCCGGATGGGGACAACATATGTTCCCTATGGCAGTATCATCCTTGAGGGCTTTTTATTTGTGAGTGGAATGAATGGTGTGTCTCTTTGTTGTGTTCTTAAATTATGGAAGTTCCTCTTGGGCCTTAAACATGTTCATAGATTCCATATTCTTGTGAATCCAGTGGGTGTTATCTATGATTACCAAATATAGAATGTTTTACCTTCTTTTGGGTCAGTTATGGTTCAAAATTGTACTCATTTTGGGATGCTCGTGTCTTGTGGTATTGATGGAAACCAGTCTGGTTCGCCTCTTGGTTTGGGGTTTCCGATGTCAAATCCCTCTAATGTGGTGGATTATTGGCTAGTATAGAAATATTCCTCATAGATCATCCCATTTTGGGGTGTTCAGGATGAAGAGTTCAGTCTGTATTAGTCAACATAAACTCTGAATTCATACACAAGTGTTGTGTACTAGGAAAATTTAAAATGATTGGGAGACCCAATGTGGGTCTCACATAAAACTCCTCTTATGATGGATTGGATAAACATAGGATGAATTGAGGTCCAAGACAACATTACTAGTTTTTTACAGTGTGTGAATCATTTTCATTTCGATAACCAATGATTGACAAGAATTCAAATATGGTGGGGAGACTGCCATAGGATGAACATGGGGAAAACTCTCTCTTCCAACTGTGATTTGTGGGGAAATCCCTTTCTCCTTCTCCATATGACCCAGACCATGGTAATTAGATATCCCAGGTAGTTTGTTTATAGATGAGCGTTCCTAGAGATATCGACCGAGCCTAGGTGATTCCCACATTAAGGGCTAGATTATTCCAGGTTTTAGTTGGGTTCCTGGATGCGATTTCCTTGTCATTGGTTATATTTCTTGGTGATTATAGTTTTCAGATCTAAGGCGTTTTATGTTATGGGTGTTTTGAATTCCCAGTATTTGTGTAATTGATTATTGGTTTTATATATATTCATGGAATTTCATGGAAACATGGGTTAAAAATATCTTTTAGGACATTATAGTGGTATAAATTGTCAAGGTGGGATAATTGTCTCACCCGAATAACCGCCATAACTTTTTTATATTTATATTATAATTTAATTCCATGTTAACATGTTTTGTTGTGGTGTGGGATAGAACCTGTTTGAATTTCTGTGTCTTTAATGATTAGAAAGAGTTTCCGGATTGATAATGTCTAGTGCATAGGTAGGGAATGAACAACGCCTAGTGGCATCCCCATAACACAGTGTGGTCTGCCCGGTGCGCAGTTAGTTAATTAATTAAGCAAATAAACAATATATGGAAGAGAAAAAATGAAATGAGAAAAAGTGTAAAATAATTTAATACTTTTTCAATAATAGTAATGATACTAAGAATAAAAATAATAATATTGGGATTATTATTATTATTATTATTTTAGTTAATATTTTATTTAGAAACATAATATTAATTTATTATAGAGGTTATAAAATAATTAGCATGTTATTATTAACATTATTACTAATAATATCAATTTCTATCATATTTTAATGAGGTTTTAATTATATTGATGTTATTTGTATGAAATATTAATGCCATATATTTTTCTTACCACTAATAATAATATTATTAGTAGTAGTAGTATTATTTTATGTTAGTTTTTATTTTTTAGGTTTTATTCTATTTTTTTTGTTATTTATTTTTATTTTTTTATTTTTATTTCCCCCACTTCTATCTTCTTCCCAATCTCATCAACCATAAATAGACCCCCTTCCCCCGTGTTCGTGATGCACCACTCCATCTCCAAAACCTAGATAGACTCCACCTCCTCCCTCACCTCTTTTCTGGTGATGAAACTGACTGACGGTCTGCAATGATGATGCCTCACGCTGAACCCACACCGCCCATTCCTCACACTAAACCACGTCACCACCTACTACCTTGCACCACCTGATCCATGACCCCCCTTCTTCTGACTATATCGTATTGTGAGTCACAACTCTGGAAGCCTATTCTTTTCTTTATAACCATCGCTCACTTTCCCCGTAGGCTCATTTTTTGTTGTTGGTAGTGCAATTGTCGTGCAACATGAGTTTCACAAAAAACATACAATGTTGATCTACATCACGATAGGTGGTTCCACAATAATTATATTTAGTGAATTAATTTATATGATTAATCAATTAATTTTATTATTTAATTATTTATTATTGTGATAAATTATTGTTAATTTGGGTTTTATATGCTTTGATTTTCTCATAAGATGTATATGCAATATGATTTTCATTTGATTTTGTGAAAATCCCATGTCGAGATATTTATCACTATTTTATAAACTGTGATTTTAGTTTATTAATGTTTTTATAGGTTGTAGTTGGTGTATTGGTGTAGTTCGAAGGTGGATTTGGTTTTAAAATAAATTTTTTCGTGGGCTTTGGTATTTTTAATTATTTATCATATTTTGAAAATATTTGGAAAATTAATATAATTTAGTAAATTCTCTTAGTGGGTGGTTTAATCATTGATATGTTTCATTAACTATGTAGTTTGTTTCATGGATTGGAATCAACATATATTTAGACAAAAATAAATATTTCTGTTAATTCATTTATTCTTAAAGTCATGTGGAAAATTTCAAAACATGGTTAATAAAATTTTTGGTGTGTTTTTCATCATTGGGAATTTTATTTTTTAACTATGTAGTTGGTTTCATTAATTGTTTAAGTGTAGAAAATTATGTTTTGAATGATCAGTAGTTTGTGTATTATTTGGGAATTTTTTATCTTTTCTATGTGCATGCGTGGTGTCTGGAAAAGGCATTTCCTCATTTGGTTTTTTTATTTAAATTTGACATGTGACATTAACGATGAAAAACATGAGCACAAATGGGAAGCATGGGTACTCAGTGGGAGGACTAGGACTAGTTTTCTAGTGACAAGGAAGTAGCGACATCCTATTTTAAATTTGATTAATTGATAACTAAAACAATAACTAAACTTTTAGATGATGATCAGAGACCACTTGGTTACTGGCATGTTTTATACTAGTGGATCATTCATGAGAACATAGACTGCTATGGTAACTTTTCCACATTTTTAAAAAGACAAAATGATCTATGGTTCACATATCACTTTAATATATAAGGCCTATCCATTATTTTGTATCCGTCGTTTATTTTTTGGTCACCATTGGCACATAGTGTGACATTGGGTTTACCATTAAATTAAGTGTGTTTGTGTTCTAATTTAAGTTGTTTTTTTAAAAGTAGTTTTCCGTGAAAATTTTCTCATTAAAATTATATAATCATTTGTTTCATTCCATCTAAAATATATTCTAATATAATTTTCATTTAATAATTAGGAGTGAAATATTTTCCTAGTAGAATCTTATTGGGAGTAAGCTCAGACCCTTTTTACACCTTTGAGTGTTAGTAGACTTGGACATGTTTGACAAAGGTAATGGCACAATCTTTAGAGATAGAAATTCAGGATGTCAGCTTTTTTCCATGGTGCAGTGTTGTGGAGACATACAAGGGGGTGATGTCTCTTTCCCATGTGGTGGTCTTCATGTTGTACATGCTACAATTTAATAGTTTTGGACCTCTTGTGTTCTTTTAAAAACCTTCTTTTCAGTTTTGAATTTTATTTATATATCGTTTGATTATAAATTTTTCAGATTTAGTTTACATGCTATTTTTGGTTGTTTTATATTTCAAAAATAAGTTAAATCATTTCCAACCTATTACTTATGATACCTTGGAACTTTTTTCTGCCTGTGGGTATATGAAGTGCCCTTCAAGTCTTATCGTTTTCCTGGCTTGATGCTGAGTCAGATAGCGACTCGGCCTGGTTCGTGACATAACTACAAGATAAAAAAATTAAAGAAGAAGAATGTAAATTAATTAAAATGTAATATGAGGTATTTCAAGTGTCTATGGTATATTAATAATGCTATTTAGTGTTGAATGGGTATTAATAGGTCGCTCCATAGATCAATTTTAAATATGATTCCAAGTAATGTGCCACCCACACTACATTGCGCCAATTTTAATGTGTGTGATAATTAATACTATCTATGAATAAATAAAAATATGATAGCAATAATGAAAATTATAACCCTACACTTAAAAGGAAAAAATGTGAATCTAATGAAATAACATATACTGAAATAGGTCTTGAATACTAGGTGGAGTAGGTACACTAATCATCAAATAAGGAACAATGAGTTTTGTATTTGGTTCTTGTTTAACACAATTCAATGTATTTAGATTGATTAGTAAGAACATATAATCACCAAACCAATGATTTTAATATCAAATAAAGAATATTTTTTATTTAATCCCATGTTCATTTTTCAATTAACATTTAATGTGGAAATCGAAATATATTACCTTTAGATTAATTTATTGTAGTGGACTAGTTCATTCTTCTTAGAGGAACAATTGTTTTGAATAATAGAATCACATATCATATCAATCTATGGTATTATATAAAAAAATACTATAATTAACACAATTTATAAATAAATTATATAATGTGGTTCTTGATATTCTATATTTATAGGTCCCTACACAATTGTATAGAGATAAAATCAATATCTGGGACAATCCATCTATGTGGAAAATGTTAAGTTTTACTAGGTATATGAGGTGATATATCTCTATATACTAAATCTATTATTGGGTGTATCTTTTAGATAGTATTATATATTTATAATTGTATTTTATGATGAAAATTGTGATGATTCAATTTATTTTTGGGAGAGGAGAGTGTAACACATGTGATTAGGGAATTACTTTTTCTAAATTAAGGCCACGATTGATAGCTTTCTCCAATCACAACACAAAACTAAAACATTAAATGACATATTAGATTATTATTATAAAAAAATTAATAATAATTAAATTTTTAGTATGTAAACATATTTTAATCAAATATTCATAAGTACAAAATAATAATAGGAACACTTAATGTCTAAAAAGAGAAATTTTCATCAAAATAAAAATTTCTTTATATATTGAATTTTCATATTAAATATATTTTTTAATATTATAAAATTATCATATTAAACAATTAATTTTATTTTTGAATCTAGAAATTTAATATTATCTTTGGGAGATGTTTTGATATTTTTCTACAAAAATCTTTTTGGGTCAATAATGAAAAATACATAATTTTCTTATACCATTAATTTTATAAAATATGAATTGTATGATTTATTTTTAATTTTATTTGTAAAAAAATTAAATTTATAGAGTGAAATAATTTCTTTAAAAAGATTATTTATAGTTTATAAAACCCCATGTTTAACTTTTTGAAATCTTTTGTAAAATTTTGCACACAAAAACTATTTTTAGTCACTTATTATAAAAATTAGATTTCAACACTTGTAGAAACTAAACATAACAAAATAAATTTCATATATTAGATCAACATATTTATATTATTTAATAATTCCAATTTAAATTTATAAATAATATTTTGATTACTAAAATTTATTTTAATAATAATATAAATGTTATATATTTACCTTTAATTAATTGTTTTATAAATATTGTGTTTTGGGTATCTAATAAAAAAATATATTCTAAAAATTTGTTTAATATAAAATATAATCATATATAAAATTAAAATATCACTAAAACAATTTTCAATCAAAAATAAATTATGTCAAAAACACATTGGGATTCAAGTAACATTTTTTCTACAAATTAACTTCTCAATATATTTAATGATATAATTTAAATTAAATATTTTTTATTTATAAGTTGTATTATATTATATTTTCATTAAATTTCGGTGAATATCCAAAAAAAATATTAAGTTTATTTAAGTTAAATTTTTATTAAAAAATAAATTAAGTGTGTAAAAATTAGTTACCAGCATTAAAAACAAAATGGTATAATTTAAAAAACCAATTGTAATTGATTGATTTTTTATATAAATGTCATAAATTTCTTTTTAATGTATTTATCAAACTTATAAAACCTCATAATATATTATTTTTAAAATTGAGAAGCATTTAAACCTGATTAGCATCATTCAGTTATTAAAAAATAATGGGTATTAAAAAAATACCATTATCTTAACTTATAAAATTGGACCACTTCACTTCATGCCACACCTTTACCACTGAATTTCATCTTAAAAATAATAAATATTTTTCATCATAACATCCAATATAAATTTTATAGGCCTATTTTCTCAATTATTTATCCTATTCCCTTTATTTTCATTGAAAAATTCTAAAGAATATTCAAGGCCCTAACATTAGTATTACTAAATCATTACCATTTTATAAGAAATATTTCCTTTAAAAATATATAATAAAATTATTAAAAAAATTAACATATTATAATAATTATATATATGTATTAAACATTATTCATTCCTTCCTATTCACTTAAGAAAAAAAATTATTGAGCATTTTTGTGGACTACTGGCAACATGAAGTGACTTCATCGATTTTAAACGATAGATTATATTTAATTGTTAAAAAAATTAATTAATAAATAAATTTTACATATGAAACATAGTTTCTATTGTTATGAAAAAATCCATAAAGCATTTTCATTCCTCCCTTTTAATGACATTTGGAAGCGTTACTTGTGCATTGTGTGAACTATCATCTTCACGAAGTGTCATATCTCATTTTTTATTTACCTTTATTTTTATTTATTTAGATTTCATAAAATAAAATTATATCATTAAAAATATTTATAAATTATATAATTATTTTTATAATAATGATATTATTTCTATAAAAACCAATTTCTTAACCATACACATATATTATATATTATATATTGATGTTTTGAACATTTTAACAACGCACTTCAAAAATCTAAAAAATAATTTCCTAAATGAGTATGAGAAACTAATTACTTATTAAAATTAATACAAAAAATTAAATAATGATATTATTTTTCATCAATAATGGTAACATTAATAAATAAATAATCAATTAAGATACAAATGTTCTTTTGTTAATGATCTCCAAAACAATCTGTTCACCATTTTATCTGTAAGAAACATAACTACAAATCCCATAGAATGAAATTATCACATTATAAAATATCATTATAAATAAATTAAAGTAACATTTATTATTTTATTGTAATAAAATAATTGAGAATAATGTATAAAAACACCACTAATATAAAACGAGTTCTAAATGATCAAGATAACTGTCAACCAATATTGAAAATATATTATAGCTAACTAATATAAAAGTAGATGACAATTATAAGTAACGATTAGAAATGTTTATAGATTTTAATACGTTTCTAAAATAGCTTATTGTGATATATTTTAATACATGACATTCATTCACTTTAGAAGATGTCAAGAATATAGGTGAGGTGTTATTTATCTAAAATATGATATCTTTAGTTAAAATTATCATTATGAACAATGAATTAACGAACATGTTGTGATTAATTTATAATGAATTTAATTTTAGAATATTAATATAATTTATCTTGTTTTCTGTTATTAAATTATTCCAATTATCTATTGATCATTATTAGTTCAACCCACTTCACTAGGTTTGAATGATTCTATTTTGACTATTTATTTTGTGTTTTTTTGTTTTCAACTTAATATTTTATTTCGTGTTACATTATAATGCTATTTTAGAAGAATTAATTTCAAATTCCAATATTATACATTGATGAATTTTATCCAATAACTCTATATCATTGTGAGTATAATTCACATCCTATTTAACAATGTTTTCCTATCATTTTACATATTTTCTATTCCCATAAATTTTGTCTGTTATATTTGTTAACCCAATTATTTATTATCTCATTTTACCTTTATATTTCCCTTCTCCAATTTTAATATTCTAATTTTATTACACTTTTTATGATGTGTGCATTCAACATAGGTATTTAAAAATAATATCCCATCGTTTTTAAATCAAAAATTTATCTTATACTCAATATTTATTTTGATTAAATTTTTGAAATTTAAATATATTATTGTTGAAGATTTTTTTTTAAAATTATGTTTTAACAAAAGAATTCACGTCATATTTTATACTCATATTGTCATTTTCAAGACTCTTTAATGGAAGATTATTTTTTAAAAGTAATCATTTTTCTAATGCTTAATGTTTTTCTATTTCTAAATTTTTATATATATATCTGGTTTTATTATTGATATTTATTTCAAATTTATGATTTCTAAAATACAATGTTTTAAATTTCTACAAAATCACTTTTCTAAAAATTTATTTTAAAATCGACCATAACTTCATATTTTTTTTCAAATATCAATTTTTTTAATAATATTTTTACGAATATTCAATTATATATTATTTATCATTAGTAAATTTAATTCCTAGGAATTTATTTTTCAGGAATAACAATCATATATTTCTTATAATATACTCTTTTTGGGAGATTGAGTTGTAGGAATCAACAATTTTTATTCCTGAGGTGAATTTTGGTGATACCATTTAGAAATTTCGTCTAACCCAAATTTGATTACATGGGTTGTTTTTGATTTGATGAATGTATGCCACTTTTTTACTTGGGAATTCGTGATATGTTAAATTCTTGATATGTTATGTCACTCATATTTACGGTTTTTCATTAAGTGATTGATATCCCTTATATAGCCCACCAATACATTAGGTTAAACATGATATCTCAAGATATAATCTGGAATTATTTTATATGACTTCATCCCCTAGTATAAATAGATTATTTATGGTATATCCACCATGAAAAACATGTGAGTGAAGCCTAATATAGTAAGGGATGTATGTGAATGAAATATGATGTACTAAGGGACACATGTTCTGATTCATGATCCACAATTTTATAATACTTATACGCATATTTGTTCTATATTATTATGTTATGAAATATATTTATGTTATGATTTTTCATGTATTATGATTATTATTAAAAATATGTATGATTTACTAATGTTATTTTCGTGACACTTGATTATTATCTCATACCCAAATGTATTCTATTTCCCACTTATGATCATTTTTGGTTATCTATTATATTTCACTTACTATGAATTTGATAAAACATAATGTTTGTACATAAGTTAGTCTTATACGGATTAATAATAGATAAATTTTCACAATTATCATAAAATAAGTCACTTATTTACCTGAAGATCATAGAAACTAAATATTTTATATTGAGGATGTTTTTATTATTTTTTTGGTGTAATGTTCAAATTATTAAATTGATTAAATTTTTTGATATATTAAAATTTTGTTTGTTATACACATTATAATTTTTTATCCAATTTTAGTGGATAATCCATTAATTGATAAGAGATGACTTTGAAATAAGTAGATTTCCCATATCGGGTTAGAACCTTATAAAAATTCATTTTTTGAATACTTTTTAAAATTTAAATATTATATTTGGGTTTTTCCTTAAAAAAATATATAATACATTTATATCATAATATATATCCCATGTTCTAATAAAAAAGTGGGTATATTGAATGAAAAATTTAAATTTGGTAAAAAATAGTCATGTAGTGACCAGCGTTTTACATTTTTTAAAAATTATTTGGGAAAAATATGTGACCAAGTGCTGTGACGGAATGGTATTCTGAGCCCTGGTGAGCTAGGAATAAATATTTCGATAAAGTTCAATTTTTAATTAAATGTCCCCTATTGCAGAACATTGAACTATAATATCATTCAAATAGATTCTTAGATAAGAAATATAAGGGTACTAATGTGTTTAGAACATCGACTTTACCTATGGAAGGATCTAACATTACCTAGCATGAGTTAGATGAAAAAAAATATATTTGGGACATATATTTAATTAAAAAAATTTAGTAAAAATATTCTTGAGCCACCAAATATTTTCATTTAAAAATATCTTTGTCAGTGATACATGTATATCATCATACCCCTGGAGCTACACAATGGAAAAGAGCATAGGCCCTTGACAATGAACATTAGATAATTGATTTTTGAAATCGGAGTGTGGATTATGATTTTTCTTCAATAAATTGATGAAAACAATGAAGCAAATTCTCATTTCACTAAAAAACAAACTGGATCAAGTTTCGGTGTGTTTTTTTGATTATATTGTCCCCATTATTGATTTATAAATTATGAACATGGATAACCCAACTAACATGTTGAACAGGGAATCGATCAATCTTGGAGGAGGATTTTGACTATTGGATAATTTATGGGGAATTGAAATAATACTTTTTTTGTTCTTCTAAATCATTCTAATGGGAGCGGATCAAGGCCATAATGAATAAAGGTGGAGGTACATTCCTCAAATTGTTGCATGTGATTTTTCCCTTTGACCCACGCATTATTCGCATTAAAAAATGTTTTTTGAGAAATGGTTTGTTGCATATCTGCCTTTCAATTTAATGATACCAAATCAAAGATCTAACCTCATGATGACCTAGTAGAGGTGAAAAAAAAAGATAGGCAATAGATGGATTGAAGTGACATGGGAGATACCTCCATTCATAAATTTTTCAATTAAGTCGTTCATAACATGGATTTAATCCCTTGACGATGAAGAAACAAACCTGAGGATCCTGAAACATCTTCAGGATTGAAAATCAAAACACTAGAGTGAGTATGGTGGCCCACGGAAGAAGCCACCGTTGCATCGGTGCCAGTAGTGGTGGTCGAGATTATGTTTCAACACTTGTGAGAGAAGCCCATGAACTCATGTTGTGGAGGGGATACCTAGAACCACATTCAATGTTGCGGTTTTTTGGGGTCAACGACCGAACGAGATGGAGGTCTGGCATAGCGGGGGTGCGGAAAACAGATGAATATGGGGGAGATTGAACCACCCTTCTCAAGTAGGTTGGGTTGGAGCCATCAGGATGATAGTGGGATGAACCCAATAGGTCTATCCAACTAGTTGGGTCAGGTCGGTAGACCCTAGGAAAGGATGGGTCATGTAGGTCTAACCGGGTCGGACTGGGAATGGACGCAACCAACCAATTTTCATAAAAACACATGTAACATTCAAACGGAGTATCCATTGGATGAGCCATCTATAGCATTAGGGCCCATGCGACAAGGATACCCTTTTGAGATACACTAAATGAGTATTTTATGATGGATAAGGATGACAAAATAGTTTGAGGCGTGGGTCCCCCTTGTATAAGAAACCCATTATAGGAATCTCGGCTGTTCATATAAATAGAAATTTATAATGGTTCTCCCTTGACGATGTGGGTTTTCCATTCCTCTATGATTCAGTATATATGAGACTCCCCATATCATGGTCACATATTTGTTACCTTTGGGTATTTTTCAATGGTGGTGTTACTCCCCTTATGGACTAGGGTGCTTGTTTCCCCATAAATCTCATTTCAATAGAGTAGGTACTCAATTACTAGGAATGGTATGGGTCCTCTGTTAATTGATTTGGTACTCATATACCATTCTAGGGAGTGGGTCATCTGTCCTGGGATTGATACACCCCTAACGTACTACTATATGTTTCTCCCATTGAAAATTAACTGACAGAGTCAGTACTCCCCAATCATACTAGGGTGCAAGTTCTCTAGTGACTGAGTAACACTCCACTAGCGGGTAGGTTGCAGGTCCTTGATATATGAATTAGTACTCTGATGTTGTATTAGTGTGTGTGTCTGACATGAGTATCACTCCCCTGTTAGAGCTAGGGAGCAGGTCCTCACTTATGCAGTCATAATACCCCATCTCCAAATAGATGTGGGGAGCATGACCTCCAGTAGAGTTTGATCTTCCTCAACTGTAGGTCTCAACTACGAGGAACGAAACCCTTCACATGATCTGAACATTAGCTTGATATGAGACAGTGATCCACTGATGGAATAGGGTTTTGGGTACTCATTGTAACAACTATTAATGTTTTTCCGGACTGTCTAATAAAGTGCTCCATCAACTATACAAAGTGGTGATGGGAGGGCCTCTTCACATGGGTTTCCTTAGTCCTATGTTGGTTGATAGGCAACGATGAAAAATACAATAGTGCTAGGCACTATAGTTGGAACATATAGGTGGTTATCGATAGAGCATGACCTCTATGACATACCACTCAGAATTTTTGTGTTGATCTCAATGGAGTATATCTCTTCGACGGGTGCCATTAGAGTTGGCTGAGTTCATGGATTTCTTCCTCCTAGATTTATGGGTTATGATTTTGTCCTTCAATTACAATCATGAGGCTGGCTTTGACGTTGGGACCTCAATGTCGTTTCTGTCTGAAATGTGTATATCTTGATATTTGTTGTACATGTATTGGAATATACCTAAGTAGATATTATTTTTCATTCCATTGTGATTTTACCTAGTTGTTTATCTTTGTGGTTTCAGGATATCCTACTGAGTATAGTTTTACTCACACCTGCACGAGCCATATCTGTACATGTCTTGAATTGTGAAGATGACTGATGCTTTGACAGAGTATAGGGAGGACCACGACCATTTGGTGGCCTGTGATATGACACAGATGAGGTGTACTCCTATGACTTCACGATGTTACCCTTCACCTAGTTTTCACATTGGGGTTTTGGTGGATGTGCTATTACGACGTATTGTTTCACATTCATTTTATATTTCTTTTGGTGGTCATGTATAATAGAAAAGTTTTACACCTTATACATTTCATTTTGTTACACTTTTTTTGTTTTACATAGTGGTCGACATGAATAGCTTCCTCATATTTTTATCTTTTCATCCATTGTGGTCTTGGAGATGTGGGGGTGTGTATAGGTACACATGAAATCCCTCTAATGATAGTGATTTGCCTAAATGATTCTAGTAAGCATCCCCTGGCCTATTTGAGGCACTCTTAGGGTGAATCGGTACAGTCCCCTCTGGTACGGGTCGTGAAAGAGTGGTATTAGATCATATTTGTTTCCCACTGGGACCTTGAGTTGGATAGTTTGGTTTGTGGAAACAATGTTTAGTGTTTCAAGTTCAATTTTCAGGCCATGGACTCCAATATTGGGGAAATGGCCAATTTATACAAACACCAAGACTCTAGAAACCTAATTCCCATCTTGGAATATGAAATAAATTGTTGAAGGTATGTTAATGGTAAATGCATCATCTATGAATATTTTGTGTTTTCCATGTCCTTCATCAATTTACTCTGCAAATATACTTTATTGACCATGCTTCACCTTGAACTATTTCAGGATTCCTCCACATAGATAGCCATCAAATATTCCATTGCATGACCATGATAATGTATGTTTAACACACCAATATTTCATAGTATGATATCTTTTTTATGTCATTTAATAACTTATATTTCATGCAAAACCGACTTGTCTTGCGATATATGAAAAATTGAGTTTCTATGAAACAACATATTAGTATTAATATTATTTAAAAGATATATTTATTTATCAATTAAATATTATAATATGAATAGTAAAAAATAAAATTTAAATGTAATTCATAGCATCATAAAATAAATAAATCATATTTATAATGAATTGTATATAAATATTTAAAAATTTAGAAAACTATTTTCATAAAATAAATATAAATTATGTCCTTTTGTGAACAGTAATAAAATTAATTTTAGAAACTACTAAGAATTTAATTTGGTAATATAGACATCATTTTTGAATTCAGAGTATCAAAATTATCTTCGGCTAATTTTTTGGTATTTTTTTGAAAATAAAGAAATTATAAATAGTGAAAAATAATGCATAGTACCTAAAAATAGACTTTTATATTTAAATAATTATGTTTACTTTTATTTTATTTTAAATTATGAATATATACACAATACCTATATTATTTGAATTTAATTCATTGGATTAATTTTATAATAAGATTAGATATATAAAATATTGTTAAAACCTTTTAAAATTATTTTACCCTCCATCTAGGCACATTAACCACCTTCTAGGCACACTTGAAAATTTGCATAAACATAATATTACCACTTCTACGAATTAAATTTCAAAAATATGAGAGACACAGTTGACATTAGTAAGTAAAATGTGCTTCAATAGGATGAAAATAATTTGTGGTTAATAGTATCTTTTGAATTTTATTTACCACGATAAAAAGTCAATAAGGTAATTGAAGGTAAAAATAATATTAAAATAACCCTGAACATATGTATTAATTCAATTAGATAGATTTATTTCGACCAAAATTAAACTTATTACAAAAATAAGATTCTTTTATCCATTTATGTTAGATTAGGGAATTTATTATATTTTATTTAATGAAGAGTTAAAATGTTTTAAATTATAATTTTATTATCTAAACCATATATAATATAGAGTTATACATAAGAATAAATCGACTATAAATATTAATTAGAAATATAAAAATATTTCCTACATCATGGGATTTTAATTATAATTTTTAGACATTTCAAAATTATATTTTTTTGAAAAAATGATGATGCAATAATTACCTTATTAATTAAAGATTAAAATAATAGATTTTATAAATATAAAATTAAATGAAAATTGAGACTTTTGATTCCATATATGAATTTTCAGGGTGAATATGACTTTTTTGGGTTGATTCAATGTATTTTTTTGAGGTAATTAATTTTTGATGACTTTATAAAAAAAAAAATTTTATATTGTCAAAAATGACATAAATGAGTTTTTAAAATAAAAAAACTTTATTGAATGATATAATTTTTTATCAAATATATTATTCAGTAAAAAGATATATATTATGTTTTATATTTCATTAATGAACCACATGAGGTTCCAATGGAATTTCACAGTTATTTTATTAACCATATAGTGTAAGCATATAAGAATAGATGCTAAGAGCTAAACTATTTTTTCCATGAGTTAATTCTAACAGATTAGGTTATTATGAGGACCTAAACTAGTATAAAACCTATTAGATGACAGTATTTCGAACCATAACAACCTTATCCTTGAAAAAAATCCATTTTTAGGTATTATAAACAGAAAAAGATTTCATAGAAAAATTAATATTTCAAGATTTTCCAAATGTTCCCCTCACCTCTCTTATAAAAACGTACTTCCCCTTATCTTAAATTAAAACCTCTAAATCCATTTGTCTCATCCTAACCCTAATAAAATATCCTAACAGATATCCTCAAATTATCCAATATGCCTTACATTGATCATAAAACTAACCAATGGATCCCTTTGGATAATATCAAAAGGAAGAACCTGAAGAAAATGTAAATATTTCATCACCTCATTCAATGTTTCTTCTTCTCTAACTTTGTCTTTCTTTGTTGTTTGCATACAAATATAATAAATCATGTACCTTCTACAGAGTGATATTTTATTATAAATATGGTACAACCATATTCATTATTACATCCACCATTTGAAGGAAAATCTCACCATACGTGCATACGCACAGCTTCCCGTCTCCATGTCGTGGTGTAATTTGTTATTTAACTATTCATTATTTTCATAGGTACAATAATGCGTATAATTAATGAAAATAATAAATATAAAATATTAATTACTCTATATATATAATATACCATCCAATTAAATTTGATTTCACAATCAATAGAATGATATCGTCGCTCATTCGTACGTAGGGCTTACCATCTCCACAACGCGGTTGGATTCATTTCCAAGTTCACCATTCAACAATGATTATGAAAATATATATTATTAATAAGTATTTAATATATTACATAAAAATTCTACATGAAATATATAAATATATATTATGTATTTATATATATCACATTCACATACTTTAATTAAATACGATATAAAAATAGAAACAACGTTTATTGCGTATGTACGACTTACCCTCTCAATAAATGGTTCCTTCCATTTCATATATCTATCTATTTTATATATTTATTTTATGAATATATATGATACATAAATAATTTTTGTTATTAGGGATGATATTAAATCAGTATATAAGTTATACGATCAAGAATAACAAGTTAAAACACGCACGATAAAAAAGAGATTATTATCCAAAATGTTGTATTACATAGAAATTATTAATAAATAGGTCGTATAATGTCATAAATGAATCATGAATTATTTCATAAATATGAATATGGTTCTTGTATAATTTAAAAACATTCTATGATCATTATACAGGAGGTTAAATGTACCATCGACTAAAGGAAAGTACATGGTAAGTGTTAATTCCTCAATCTCATCATTATCTGTGATTGTTTATGTATATATTTTTACTGTTACATATTTATTATACATATCCATGTTTTATAAAATTGATTTCAAACAGATTATTTTTAGGGGACTCTGAATCGAATGCATCATTTTAAATGGTTTAAATCTTTATTCATCTAAATCATTATCATTAAAGTCCCTATTTTGAAAATGTTTTTAGTGATTTGCTTCTATTTACATGAATGTTTCAAAATATTAATTCCATTCACAAGTTTCAAACTATAATTGGACATTTTGAATAAAAAATTCCCTTTAAAATTATTCCTTTTTAAATTGTGTGACTTTTAAATAATTTCATGAAAAAGGGATATTTCTCTCAATGAGTTTTACTGATCAATTTAAACAATGTCAACATCCTTTAGTAGATATTATTCATGATTGAAAATTATTTATTATAATAAATTGATATATATTTTAATTAATGTGTTATGATATGATTGACTATGGATGTGTTGTTTTTATACCATTCATGGTTTACGGATAAAGTATTTGCATTTTTATTTTATTTTTAATACCATTGTATTTGTTATGTTTCACTATTTTCATATGAGGAATGAATTAGACGTAGTAAGTGATGGGTGGGTCCCATTATAGCCCATCGATGAATCGGTAGGTCTCATGTGACAAATTAGTGACTTGGAACAAGGACTTGAAATATTTTTTATTTGTAGTCCTGGCACGAGGGCTTGACTATATGGTTATGATGTCTGACATTATGCATACCCAAGTTATGGAAAAAAGTTATTACATGGGATTATTCGACTAGTAGAATATCCATGTGAATGTTTATATGGTAATGCATGATTTGTTTTATCCATATTATGTTCATGCTAATATTTAAAAATATGTTGTTTTTATTACCTATCTTGATTTAAATGCTTATAGAATCTGCTAAATTATTTACCCTTATAGAGCATATAAGCTCACATATTTCATATATTTTGTTTCCCCATGATTCCAAGAAGTGTATTATGATTGATATGTAGGTTTACACTAGGGAAATAATGGAATTATCATAGAATTATTTATGTTGCGTGTTATGTTAGAATGTGTAATGTAACATTTATGTATGTAATCTATTTTAAAATTCTGCTAAACTGGTTTTTCCTTCAAGACATGATTCCTTGTAATAATGGAAATGTATTAAAATAATGCACCAGCTCCGGGCATATGGGTTAGGGAGATACAATTGGTATCAAAGAATGTTTAACATCATCCATATAAATAGATTTAGATAAACTGGGATTAAGAAACATTACCCTATGATAGAATTTTAGGATTAGTATAGAAGAAATCAAAAAAAATGGTAATGTCAATATTATGTGGGTTTTCCAAGTAATACATCCCTATTAAGATTCTATATGTGGACATTGTTCTGGCACAGATGTACCTAAGAGTGAAAACTCCGACAATGAGTTTTGGGCTTATCTTGGGGTATTTTGGTACACAACAACATGCCTTACTGTGCACCGGGTTTGACACTCCTGGGGGATGTTATTAGGATGATTTATATCTTCTTTACAAACAATTATAAAAGATTTTTATGTAAATATGCATGAAAAGTATAAATTTTTATGATTATGAGGCTGGATGTGTGAAATCATCAATTAATGTGGATGAATTATCTTATTTTTTGGATTATACATTTTGATAATCCCTACCCTAGTGTATTTCGTCATTTAGAAATGGTAGGTTGTAGAAGGAATGAGAACTCCATTAATACACATGATCCAATGAGTAATGCGGTTCATATATGTCATGTTCTTAAGAGAAACTTTAGAAAGAACATAGTCTCCCACATATTCTCATGATATGGTAAAATAGTATCATGTGATAATAATACATGTAATGAATTTTATGGGTCATATGGCTTTGATATAAAGCTATAGTAGTAGTGTTTCATAAATAGAAATATGGATAAAGTTTATAAGGGGAAGAAAATTTTTCCCATATGTGATAACATTATAAAAATCACTGTGGCAGGTGATTGAAAGGAATGGCTGTTTGTTATATGTGTGGAGAAAAAGGCCACCAATCTCGTGACTCAAGGGTAAGAAAAAGGTTTCAAATTTAAATTCTTCATCTTCAAGAAGATGGTACACTACATGAATCGATGTCCCAATAATCAAGGTATACCCCAAATGATGGTATTGGATGAAAATCATGTTGTCATACTACCATAGATGATGATGAATGATTAGTGTTCTTATGATTTTATTAAATAATTAAGTCATTTAAGTATCACTACTGGAAAATGGACCTATCCCCACGGTTTTCCTCAAAACCGTGGGGATAGGTACCCCCTATACCCACGGTTTTGGAAAACCGTGGGTATAGGTCAATTTTCAAGACCTATACCCACGGTTTTCAAAAACCGTGGGCATAGGGGGGTCTATCCCCACGGTTTTCCAAAACCGTGGGGATAGGTCTTGAAAAATGACCTATCCCCACGGTTTTCAAGAACCGTGGGTATAGGGGTACCTACCCCGACGGTTTTTGGAAAACCGTGGGGATAGGTATAGGATAAAAAACCTATACCCATGGTTTTGAAAAACCGTGGATATAGGTTTCCTATGTGTGCGCGGGAAAAAAAAATTCCCGCGGGAAAGATTTTTTTTTGTTGGAAGGCCTATACCTACGGTTCTTCCCTCTATACCCACGGTTTATATAACTATATTTAACTAAATATAAATATATATACACATAATTGATAGTAGGGTAGTGGTTAGACGCGGTACTTTGCAGCGAAGAGGTCGTGGGATCGAAACCCGCCTGCAGCTTTATTTTAGGATCTATACCCACGGTTTTGAAACCGTGGGTAAAAGCCATTGACACCGTGGCAATTGGGAATGTTTTGATGACACGGTGGCAGAACACCTATACCCACGGTTTTGGAAAACCGTGGCTATAGGCTGGGGACCTATACCGACGGCGTTCCATCCCACGGTTCCCAAAACCGTGGGTATAGCCTATACCCACGGTTTTGGGGGCTATACCCACGGTTTTGAACCGTGGGTATAGGCCTTTTTTCCAGTAGTGTATTATTTTAATGATTGAAAAGTTATAAGAATTATATTGTACATAAGGATTGTATTGTAGAACTATTTCATTGTGGATTTTAGATATTATGGTACGATGAATGGTGACTCAATAACAAGTTAATATTTTTGGAAAATACATGGGTGGGAGAAAGATAACCCTTAATTGGGTCCTGATACTGTGGTAGTGATTTTTCGATAAGATATGATTTATTTGGATTTATTATATTGTATATTCTTGACTACCTGAAAAATAATTAATATTTTGTTTATTACATCATTGTTAGAGGTCACATCATATTTGTATATACGGATTATATCTAATATTTTGTATCTAAAAGAAAGAATAAGGAAGTACATACATATTCAAATAAGTTTTTATTTTTATTTAGGGTGTTACCATGTTTTTAGAGAATACATGATGAAGTTATTCACATTTTATTATTTGGAAAAAGAGTTATTCCGTATGTTTACATTCCTTATAAATTTTGGACTGTGATTTTGGACACAAGAATTTTGGATAATTATAAAGGATAGAATACATTAAGATCTACATTGGATACTGTTGTTCAAGGTTACTGAATTTCTTAAGACTATTTTTTGGATAGTTATAAAAAGGAAAACCTGGAGGTTTGTCAATAACCCATCACATCCATCAAGGTCGTGATACTTGATCCTGCAACAGAAGGGCGATAATGGTGCATCACCTACCACTAGCCTACTTGATTTCCTAGTTTATATAATGTATTTTTTTAAATGCTATGACATATGAATTATAAATTCATTTTTTTAATCCCTATAAAATGAGGGTAAATAGAATATTTTTATGTTTTATTATATTTTGGAGTGAAAGATGAGTTTGTGGTAGAAATTATGTAATGGATGGAACAATTGTTGTCAAGTATTATTTTCTTTCATTAAAAATTTAGGAAAGGAGCTAAAAACATAAACTTTATTAACCTAGTACCTTATGTTTTGATGAACTAATGATATTTTAAATCATCATCATAAATTTATGGCCTTGAGGTCCTCAATGTTTCATTTATGGGTCACTTGTTTGTGATTGATGATTATAATCAATCCTTATAGATATTTATATTTTCTTACAATTACGTGTCTATCATTTCAATCAATATTCCCCTATTAGAAATCATAATTTTTTTATGAATTTTTCATTTCCATTTTCATCTTATTAAGTCATAATTTTATTATCCCTATTTCTGATGTGGGTAATTTCACAAAGATATTTTCTATTTTCAAAGTATTTTTTTCGAAGAACAATTTCAAATTGTGGGAACCCAATTTATTGAAATAGGGGAGAAAGAAACACCTCAAGATTCATAGTAAATTATATCTTTAATTTAATTTAATATCATATATTGCACACAATACCGAATTGGCTTTCAATATATAGAAGGTTGAGTTTCTTCGAAACAACACGTTTGTATTATAATTATTTAAATAATATATTTATTTATAAATTAAATATCTAAATATTAATAGTAACAAATAAATATTAAATTTTATTTGTAATTATTTCACATAAATAAAATACATTTAAAATGAAATGTATATAAATAGTTATATATTTAGAAAAATTATTTCTTAAAATTACTATTTTTTATGTCCTTTTTGTTAAAAATAATAAAATAAATTTTAGACACTCCTAAGAATTGAATTTATTAAAATAGATATTATTTTTGAATATAAAATATCAAAATTAGATTTGGATAATTTGTTGTATTTTTCTGAAAACATTCTATTTTGGATGAATAATGAAAAATACTCTGTAATACATAAAAATTAATTTTTTTATTTAAATAAACATTTCTAATTTAAATTTATTTAGTTGTTAAAATAGATATATAATACCTATATTAGTAAAATTTAATTCATTTTTGTCATTTTATAATAATATTTGATATATATATTTTCATTGAACCTTTTAACTTCTTTTTAACCTCCTTCTAGGCACATTTACCCCCCTTCTAGGTACATTTACAAATTTGAAAAAAATGTAATTTTACCACTTAAGGGAATTGAATTTAAAATTTTAAAAACACACAGTTGAGATCAGTATGTAAAATGTGGTGAAATAGGATGACAATAATTTTTGGTGAATAATATCTTTTGTATTTTGTTTACCATGGTAAACATTAAATAAGGTAATTAAATGTAAAGATAATATTAAAATTACCCCAAACATGTCTTAATTTCATTGGATATGTTCATTTCGACCAAAAAAATCCTTATCACTAAAATAAGATCCATTTAATCTTTTTGGGGGGCCACTAAGACATTTATTATATTTTATTTAAAGAAGAGTTAAATGGTGTAAAATTCAATGTTTATTAACTAAACCATTTTTAATATACAGTTATACATAAGAAAAATAAGACTATAAAAATTCATTATAAAGTTAAAAATATTACCTACACCATCATATTTTATATATTATATTTATACACTTAATAATTAAATTTTGTTATGACACAATGATGATGCAATAATTACCCTATTAATGAATGATTAAAACAAATAATATTTTATTAAATGATAAAATATTCCTAAAAATATACGATTTTTCCAAATTAAATATATAATGTTATAAATTCCATTAATTAACTACTTTAGGTTATCTTATCATTTTATAGTATGTTTTTTATCTATATAGTTTAAGAATACAAGAAAACACGGTTAGAGTTAAGCTGTTTTACTAAGAGTTAAATCTAAGTGATAAGGTCATTATGGGGACCTAAACTTGTCTAAAACCAATTGTTTGAGATTATTTATACCCATACCCACATTATCCACTTTGGAGGTATTAAAACAGGAAATTATTTTATAATAAATTAATTTTTAAATATTTTTCTAAAGTTCCCCTCACATCTCTTATGGAAGGGTACTTCAGCTTCTCTTAAATTCACACCTATAACGCCATTTTTCTCATAAAAACCCTACTGGAATCTCCTCCCAACTTCCCTAAACTCAACCTAGAGGAATTATATTGATCATAAATCAATCCTATGAAGCCATTTTGTTCATGTAAAAAGGAAGAACCCGAAGAAGAGGTAATTATTTCATCACCCCAATCAGAGTTCTTTTCTTATTCAACGTCCTCTTTCTTCATTGATTCCATACTAAAATATTAAAACATGTACCTTTTACATTGTGATAAGTTATTATAAATAAGGTTGATCCATATTTAATATTTTTTCCATCCTATGAATGAAAAATACACCATATATGCGTACAAATGGATTACAGTATCAACGTCGTGGTGTAGTTTGTTATTCAACACTTTATAATTTAGATGTGTATAATAATGATTATAATTGATTTAATTAATAAAAAAACATTTTAATGATTATTTATATATAATATACCATCCAATTACAAATTACTTCACCATTTATATAAATCTATCATCACTTGTTCGTACATACAGGTTACTGCCTCCAGGATGTGATGAGATTCATTTCCACATTCTCCATTCAATAATGATTATAAAAATATATATTTTTAATAAGTATGTAATGTATCACAAAATAATTCTACTGGATATAAATACATACATATATATATATATACATATATTACATTCACTTACTTCTATTAAATATGTTATGAAAACAGAAACAACGTTTATGCATACGTACGGCCTACCATCTCTATAAATAGTGTTTTCCATTTCATATATCTATCTATTATACATATTTATATTCTAAATATAAATGATACATAAATACAACTTTATTTTATATAAGTAATTAAATCATGTTATAGGTTATAACATAATGAATAACAAGTTATGACACGCACGATAAAGAAACTGATTATTACCCAAAATGATATTTTAACATAGAAATTATTACTAAATGACTAGTATGTAGCCATAAATGAATCATGTATGATATCATAAATATTAATATGGTTATTGTATAATTTAATAATATACTTTGGTCATTATAAATGAATTTAAATGTATTGTAGACAAAAATAATGTACATGGTAAGGGTTAATTCCTCAATATAATTTTTATCCGAGATTCTTTATGTGTACGTTTTTACTAGGACATATTTATTATCCATGTCCATGATTCATAAAATATTTTTCAAAATGATTATTTTTAAGGTACTCTTTTACTAAAACCTAATTTTAAATGTTTTAAATATTTATTCTTCTAAATCAATCCCATTAATGTCCATGTTTTCTAAATAGCTCTAAAAATTTATTTATATGGACATGGATGTTTTAAAATCTTAATTCCTTTAAAAAGATTCAATGTGGAATTGGAGAAATTTATTAAAAAATGTCATTAAAATTTATTCTTTTTTAATTTGTATGACTTTAAAATAATTTCCTAAAAACAAATATTTTTATCAAAAAGATTAATTAATCATTTTCAATCATGTCAACATTCTTTACTAGATATTATTCACGTTTGGAGATTATTTATTATAATGAAATGATTAATTTTTTTAATGAGTTACGATATGTGTGACTATTGATGTGCTATGTTTATACCATTCAGGGTTTATGGTTAAATTATTGACAATTAAAATGCTAGTTTTAATACAAATGGTTATGTTGTGTTTCAACCTTTTCATTTGAGGAATGATTTTGACTTAGTATGTGACGAGCGGGGTCCCATATAGCCCTTGATGAATCAGTATGTATCATGTGACAAATTAGTTTATCAGAACAAGGCCATGACAAAATTTGTATTCGTAGTCTTAGCACATGGCCTTGACTATGTGGTTATGATGTATCACAATATGCATTCCCTCGTTATGAAATTAGTAATTACATGTGATTATATTACTAGTAGAATATCCATGTGCATGTTTATATTGTAATTTTTGGTTTATTTTTCCCATATTCTTTACATGTTTAGGTTTAATATTTTGCTATTTTAGTTACAAATATTGCCTTAAAATGTTATAGCTTCCACTAAATTATTTTCCATTACTAAGCATCTGACGCCACCCCTTTCTTATATTTTGTATTCCTAGGATTGAAAGAAGTGAATTTTGATTTATATGCATGAATAAGCTAGAGGAATAAGGTAATTATCATAAAATTACATATATTGTTTTATATGTTTGAATGTGTAATGTAACCTTCATGTGTGTAATCTATATTACATGAATGCTAAATTGGTTTGTCTATGGCGAATTGATTTCATTGTAATAATGCCAATGTATTAAAAATAAAGCACCAGCCTTGGGTATCTGGGTTCAAGGCGTTACAGCACACATATAGATGACGTGTTAGTATTGGGACTAGTACTAGAGATATAATAATTGGGTGGTGCACCAATGATACCACCACCCGTTGATGTGAAGTTTCAACCAGTTCCCTAGTAGAGGATTCATGCAAGCTTAGTGAATTTCATGAGTTATAGAGGTAGATTACTACTAGGTTTTGGTGGAGAAGAATCCTCATGTATCTTTGGACTGGCTGGTGGCATTCACACACATCTTCCACCTTGTGCGGACACCACAAAACCAGATTGAATTCCAATCCACAGATCTTCGTTAGGGCTCAACGAGATTAAGGTGGAGCATAGTCATCTAGATGTATAAGGTGGTGAAGCTCTCTTAGACAGGCTTTTAGCACCTCTTTAGGGATGATTTATTTATTATGTCATTACACTCTATATGTATAATGATTCTACTTCTCCAACAGTAGGGAATCATGAGGGTAATAGTGTACTCGAATAGATTCCATGAGTTATCTAGCAACATTATGAACATGGTGCAAGACCCATACATCCGGGAACGTAACTTTGAGCAGGGAAAACACCTAGGGATCAGGGAGTAGATCATATCCCTTTGCATTCTGACATATTCTAAGATACTGGAGTGACCCCTAGTGGTCGAGAGATTTCATGCTGTGGAGAGGATGGATTTGAGATATAGTAGAAGTGACATGATAGTGACACCTATAGAAACTAGTATAAAATATTTGATAGGATCACGATGTTGGAGTAATACCCATGCCTGAACTCATACACCTGGTTCTATGGTGAGGGAGTAGCTTTTATATTTATATCAACCATGTGAGAGGTGTTGTTATTCTTGTGATGGCTGAGGGCATCTCTATAGGGATTGTGAGACCCGCTCTGTTGTTGGAAGAGAGATGATTGAGGAGATAACATTGAAGATATTGTTCTTGGAGAAAGGTTTTACTCAGGATGGTGGTTGAGGAAGAGGATATAAATGACCTAAAGGATGTGATAGATGGTTTATTGTGTTCCCCCACTACCCCCAGTTGTTCTGTGATAGGCACTGGGAGCATGAGGTCATGGGTGAGGAAAACATCATGCTATCATGGCTTGTGACAGAGAGGCTCTAGGATAGATCTGAGGTGTGTCCTATGTCTTTTTATTACTTCCATACTATATAAAACATGTGATAGTTGTTCTCATTCTACTTTGTGTTTTGTTTGATACTTGGTGGTTCCAATCAGACCATGTACATGACCCTCACTCATAGAGATTCCAGTTGGAGGAGAGATGATAATCACACAGATATATTGATATTGTTACCCTAATGAGGGATGTGAGAGTTGAAGTAGGTATATATTGGTCATAGCATTGAGTCCTTACAATGCCATTCATGATATGGACTACTACCGTTTATGAATAGGTTGACTGATTTATGTGAAGAATGTGGTGTGTTTATGAGGATGAAACAGGGTTTCCATGTTTGTTAAAGGAAACCCATGCCTCAAAAAGTGGACACTCATAAATGGATTATTTAGAAGGGGTATCTTGAAACCTAGTATTGAATTATAGTTGGTGAGTCCATTGGTCTTGCGTATTCTATGTGAGGTTTTGTGATAATGTGTCGGAGTAGATCATGGCCCTTCTTGTGGATTTTTTTTGCTCAATTTCTTTTTATTGAGATCATTTTCATGGTGGTAGACATAAACAATGTGATGTTTCCATAGTATGGATTTCATTCTTACTGTCTATACCTCTCTAGGATGATACTTTTTGGTGTGGGAGTGTTTTTATTATAGCATGATGTGTGGCAGTTGGAGGTTGTAGATAGAGGACCAAGTAAGAACCATAATTCACTCTTGGGTAGACCTATTATGTTCATAAATACCCATATGTGTTATGTTTCAACCGATAATGTTTAATGATTATGGTGATTGTTGTATTGTTTATCCAATGGTGGATATGGACTATAGATTAACTTCAGTATCGACATCAGGTTATCGGGGAGGTGAGCTGCTGGACCCCATGACAATAGATGGGTCATGGTTTTTTGTCCATTAACACTTTTCATAGATAAAGATACTTGTGCCATTGTTTCATGGTGTTAGCCTATAAGAGGTTATTCATGAGATTGGTTTATCCAAGGGGTTCCTACTATTTCTTTCTTGTAAGAAGCATATGGACCCTAGATGAGCTCACTAGTGTGGGAACCCAGAAGGGTGCTATGATTTTAACCCCATGAGTAGAGAATTTTTATTTTCGGTGACCAAAAATACTAAGGTGGGGATTGTGTAATATTCTTTATTTTCTTTGATTCATTTATAAATTTTCTTTCAACATTCAAAGACTAGGAACTGAGATGATATGTCATCTTGAGGCCCATTTTTTCTGGAAAAAATCATTCTATAAGGTTTTTTTTAATTAAAAGTGATCCATCAGAAAACTTTAAACATTAATATCATTCAAACTACTTCCATGAATTGAAATACAAGGGCACTATTTCATTCAAAAAAGCGACTTTGTATTACTTGGGGACTAACATCATTTGGTGCATGTCAGATGAAAATATGAGATTTTGGATGTAGAAGATATTAAAATATTTTAAATGAAAATATTTTTGATGGAACCGTGATTTTAATTTAAAAAAATATTCACCATATATCTAATGTATCCCCATAACCCTAGATATCCCCTATGGAAAAGTGGGATTCCATCTTTGGATGATGATATCTATTGAATATGTTTAGTAAATTAGGGTATGGATTGAGATCATTCTTCAACGAATAAATGATGAAAATGACCCAGCTTTCCTCTTCACCAATGATGGAACACTGATTTTGGTAGGGTGTTTGGATTTGATTATGTTTTAGCCATTATTCATTTCTAAATGAATAATTTGGATCAACGACTAAACAAGTCGTAACATGAATCAATCATTTTTTCGGGAGGGTTTTGACTGTGGGATGATTTTTATGGAATTAAAATTATGTTTTTGTTTGATCTACTAAACGATTATAATGGGAGTTGATCAACACTATAAAGAACAATGATTAAGATTTGTTCCTTGATTTGTTACATGTTTTTTTATTCTCCCATTTGACTCATGCATTCTTTTCGTTCATCATAGTGTTATGAACAATGGGACGTTGCATATCCATCTCCTAACATAAAGATCCCAAATTAGAGTTCCATCCACGTGATGATCTAGAGAAGGTGCATCAACGATGGTGAAAGATGGATTGAAGAAACATAAGAGATAACACAATTTGATTGATGTTTTTGATATGTTTTTTAACATGGATTCATACCCCTGATGATAGATAAGGCGACCCTAGGATCATGGAACATTTTCTGGATCGAAAATCAGTCCAGTGGAGCCTGTCTGAGGGTCCGTCAACGAATCCACTGACGTGACAAAATAGATGGGAGCCATGTTCTTGTGTGGCTGGGCGGCACACACTTGTGGAAGTAGCCTCCATTACATGGATTCATACATTGGAGAAGTCTAGGGCTTCATGGAATTGTTGGGCGAGCAGGACCAGCGGCCAGCCAAGCTAGCAGCATGGAGTGGAGAGGACTCAACAAGCCATCGCATCCAGGGTGGATCAAACTGGCCTGCTCAAGTGGGTCGGGACTAGCTGGTAAAGTTAGACATTGGTATAGTTTGCAGACCCTAGGCCCGATCAGGTCCGGTCGGTCCGACATGGTCAAAAATGGACTAGACCCAACAGACCCCTTTTCACTAAAACCCATGTAACTTTCAAACGAAGCGTCTGCTTGACATGTTGTCCATGGAATTGGGAACCTGGTGCTGAGATAGTCTATTTTAGATACTCTATGTGAGTTTTTTTTTGTGATTTTATGGATGTAATAATGGTTTGAGATGTGGGTACACCCTATACAATAAGACCTTGTGAAGAATCTAGGTGGTTCATTTAAAAACAATCTACGATTGTGCTCCCCTAAAAATTTAGGGTGTGGGTATTCTGTACCACTCTGGTTAGGTATACATGAGACTTGCCACATCATGGGAGATGGTTTTTTTCCTATAGGTAGTTTCCTATGGGGGTGTTACTCCCCTAAGTGACTAGGGTGTGGGTTTCCCCATAATTGGTGTATAGATAGATTATGTACTCCCCTACCAAGTTTAGTGCTTGTTCTATATTATGGGATTCGATACTCACCTGTTTTCTAGGGATCAGGACCTCTGTCATTGGGTCATTACTCCTTTGACATACTAGGATGAAGGTCCCCATTGTAAAATAAATAAAATACATGGTACTACCCTTTCATACGAGAATGTATGCCCTCTTGTAACATAGTAATACACCCATGCCGGGAAAGGTGTGGGTCCTCGATATACCAAGTAGTACTTCCTTGTACTAACATTCTACAGTTTCTTCAAGAGTAGCACTCCCCTATAGGAACTGGGTTGCGGGTCATCACGTACAGATTTGTACTCTCCCATATCCGAGTAGTAGTTGAGAGTGAGTCCTCCATTGGAATTGGAGCTCCCATGACTGTAGAACATTGTTACGAGGAGTGTGACCCTCTATATTATGTTAACATTACCTAGATAATACATAATTATCACTCGAAAGAGTGAGGTGTATGAAACTACTAGTAAGACTGATTGAGGTTTCACTGGATTGAATAGAGATGCAGTCCCTCAACTGTATGCAGTGGCGAGGGGCGGACCTCTTCACATGGGTTTCTTTAGTCCTGTGTTGGGTGAAAGGTAACGATGACTGAATATATGGTGCATGGCACAAGATATGGACATTTTATGATGTTCCTGATGGATCACATCCTCTCGAATATTCCATTAGGAATGGCAGTATTATTCTTGATGGAGTATATCTGTCGGACTGCTGACATCATATTTTGATGACCTCATGGAGTGTGTCCTCATAGTTCTATGGGTTATGATATGGACCTTAAATGAGAATCATGATGATGTATATGAGGTTGGGACCTCATGATTCTTAGTGTCTAAAACAAGTATATTTGGATATTTTTGGTACATGTATGGGAATATACCTATGTAGAGAGGTCTGTTCATTTCATTTTTATTTTCCCTTGTGCTTTACATTTGTGAGTTTAGGGCATCCTAGTGATGATTTTTTACTCATCCCTATATATGAATTTCCCTCATGTGTCTTGTCTTGTGTAGTTGAATAAAACATTGATAGTGTCTATGGAGAAAAGGGACCTGGTGGTGTCTAGGGAGATCTGATAGATGCGGTGTATTACTATGACTTCAGGAAGCTACCCTTCATCTACCATTCATGTAGGGTTTTCAATGGACATGATACAAGGACATAGGGTTTTACATGTATTCTATATTTCATTTTGTGGTATTTTATATTGGCCCGATTTTACACCATGTTCATTTCTTTCTATATAACTCTAGTTGATTTTTACTTGGTTTTCTAAAAGAATAGCTTCCTCAGCTTTTTAATTTTCAGAATTTGTATGATTGGAGATTTGTGCATGTATATAGGTACATATCATGTGCCTCTCATTTTAGTGATATTTCTAAATGGTTCTAGTCACTAGCCCTTGGCCTATTGGAGGTGGGCGTGGGGACTAACAAGATGGGTCCATCTAGGACGAGTCGTGAAAGAGTGTTATCAGATTTGGTCAGTTTCAAATTGGGATATTGAGATGGTATGTATGGTTTGTGGAATCAATGCTAAGTGTTTAAAGTTTGAATATTAGGCCATTGACTCCAATGTTGGTCTGTCAATCGAAGTATCCAAACCCTATAACATTTGACCCTAGCATCTTGAATAAGTACATAATAAATAGTTGCATGTATATACGGAACAAACATGATATATGAATGGTTTTTGATTCACATGTCCTTCTTGAGTCACCTCTCTAGATATAACTTCTCAACCATAGATCATCATAATTTATTTCTAGATTCCTCTGCATAGCTAGAAAACTGGGATTCCATTGCATGACCACGAGGATGGCATGCATAGTGATGAGGTGATAGTAAATGTATGAGTACTGAAGATAGTCCCACCGAGTGGTGCACCAGTGATGTCAAAATCCATTTATCAGCATTTTCTACCAACACTCCCTAAAAAGGATGCATGTAGGATCTATGAATTGTATGAGTTCCAATGGTAGAGACCCTCCATGTTCTAATGGGATACAAATCCTCAAGTAGATGATGATTAGTTGGAGGGAGTCACATGTGTATTCCACCTTATAAGGACATCACCTGACCAGATGGAAGCCCTAACCGTAAACCTTCTTCAAGGCTTAATGGGATGATGGTGGAACTCTGTTTTCCAGGCGTATGAGGAGGAAACCCTCTCTAAGATGGATATTGAGCGACACTTCAGGGAGCAGTTATTTCTGATGAAATTAATCCCTTTTCATATACTGGAGCTACTGCACCTATAGAATGGAAGAATGATGGTAGTTGAGAACATAATGAGATTAACAGGCTTTTCGCATTACTCTACATACATGGTGAGAGGCACATACACCAGGGCCCAGAAATTCGATCAGGGGATATGAGGGGATAACATGTCATCGATGATATCCCTTAGCATTATGACAAATGATAGGGGCTTGAGTGACCCATGGTGGTTCGGAGTTTTTTGGATGAAGAGCATACTAATTTGACATACTATAGTGGTGGCCACATGACCTAGAAGATGATAGGTAACATGATCTCATATAGGAGGAATACCTATGCCTGAACACATTGATGTGGATCTATGGTGAAAGAGATGTATCGAGGAGCAAATCATCCATGAGAGAGGTACTGATACCCCTGTGTTGACTAGGGGCATCTCACTAGGGATGGTCCGACCAATCATGCTGCTGGAAGAGAGCTGTCTGATGAGCCACCTTGGAAAAGATTGCACTTGGAATAAGGAAGTCTGAATGATGGATGGTGAGGAAGAGGATATGGATAGTATTAAGACGTAAAAAATAGTTATTTGTTCTTCCCCCACCACCCCCAGTTAGTTGGCACCATGCTCTCAAAGCATGAGGCCATTGGAGAGAATAAATATATGTTGTCATGGATTTTGACTCAAAGGCTCCATGAGAGATCTGAGGTATGATCATGTATTATATTTTTGTTATCATACTAAAGGCAAAGGATCATGTTTTTCTCCTTCTGCAGTGAGTTTTTTTAGACATAGTGAATCTGGTCAAACATTTGACACGACTATCACACTTAGTGTTTACTATTGGAGGAGACCCAATAATTACACACTAGTTCTAATAGTGTGACTCAACTCATGGAGTCAGGATTTTCGGTTAGTATCTCTTGGTTGAAGTTTTGAGGAATTACGATGTAATTATTTGTATATAATACTTCTTATCAGGTCCAGATAGAATGTATTAGGAAAAGGATGCGGTGTGTCGGCAATGATGAAATGAGGTATCCTTGTCGGTGAAAAGGAAACCCAGGAATCACAAGGTGGACCCTCATAAATGGATTAGTAAGAAGGGGATTCTTGAATCCTATTATTTATTTATGGTGTGTAAATCCCTTGGTAGTTCATATTCTGGGTTAGGTTTTATGAAGAAGCGGTATAGAAATCATGACCCTACTAGTTGAGTATTGTTTTCTCGACTTCCTTTTCTTTGTATAGATTATTTGTTTGTAGAGAGAGACCCCGAGATGTTTCCACAGTATGTAATTGTTTTATAGCATGCATACATTGGTGGGTTGCCACTAGATATCCCTTGAGGAAATGAGGAGAGGTCATCACATGACAACTAATGCTAGGGAATCAATTTTGGAAATCAAACTGAGGATAGAGATAGTTCCTCAACGGATCAACCACGACCACCACAGAACCTATCTCTTCCCTAATGGTCAACCCATATCATTGTCGGTTTTTTGTTTTTGATTCTATATTCATTTTTCTTGATTTCTATACAATGAATGTGGATCCACCAAAGATTTGGTTGACCCACGACACAATCAATCATGCAGGAGGGTTTTGACTGTGGGATGATTTTTGAGTAACTGAATTCTATTTTTGTTGGTTCTTCTAAATAATTATATGGGAGTAGACCAAATCTATAATTAAAAATTGATGAGGTTCATTCCTCAATTTTTTATATGATTTTTGGTACTCTAATTTGATCTATGTGTTCATCACAATCATTATTAGCATATAAAAAATGGGTCATTTCATATATGTCTCGCAGCAAAATGATAAAAAATCATAGATCCAGCCTCATGAAGACCTATTGAGGGTTCTACAGGAAATATGATGGATTGATCAAAGAGACACGATTAATACCTCTTTTCAATCAATTTTGGATGAAGTGGTTCATAACATGGATTTGAACCCATGGTGATGAAAAACATTAACCGAGGATCCCAGAACCTCTTTCAAATCAAAAAATAGGACCACCAGTGCAATATAGGTGGCCCACTGAACAAGACACTAGTATTGGTGGCAGCACATAGTGGTGATAGTTCCCAAGGGGGAAAGTCACAACATCATGTCACAGTGGGATGGGATTAGCCAGTGTCTAATGTTGTGGGAGTGCGAGAGAAGTTTCCTGACGATCTGGCTACATTGAATGGAATGGACATGACAAGCCACCTCATCCGGGGTGAATTGAACTAGCTAGCTCGGCCAAGAAAGGCCTAGTTTAGATAGATCGGGCCCAACGGGTTTTTTCTGGTATGTACCAGAACCAACCAACCCATTTTCAATGAAATGTCCATAACATTCAAATAGAGCATATTTTTGATGTCTCGTCCATGACGTCGGGACCCTTACATTGAGAAAATAATTTTGAGATACTCTAAGATATTTTTTTGTGGAAGTTGTAGGATGGACTAATGGTTTGAGGAGTGGTTCCTCTTGAAACATGAAAACGATGAGAAGAATCGGTGTGGTTCATAAAAATAGAATCTATGACGGTGCTCCGATGGTGATTTAGTGTTTGTGTGTGTGTGTATTCTTTACCACTCTTCTATTGTAGAGGCTGGAGTCCCCATTATAGGGGTGTGGGTTCATTACCTATTAGACGTTTTCTTCTAGGGTTGTTACTCAACTAATATACTAAGGTCCGGGTTTCCCCCTAATTAGAATAATAATAGAGTATGTACTCCCCTACCTGGTAGGGTGATGGTCTAAAATTATAGGATTTGGTAATCCCTTATCATGCTAGGGAGAATGTCCTCTATCTAGGGTTATTACTCCCCCTACATACAATGGTATTGGTCCCCCATATCAATCAAATTGATAGAGTTGGTACTCTCCTTTCATACAAGAGTGTGGGTCCTCAAGTCACTGAGTTGTACTCCCCTACATGGTAGGGTGAATGTCCTCGATATAATTGGAAGTAATCACTTCTAATATCAGGGAACAAGTCCTTTGTGGGTATCACTCTCCTATTATAACCAGTCAATGAGACCTCACATATGGTGTCATACTCCCCTATCTCTGAGTAGCAACAGGGAGCGGTCCCCCATTGGAGATGGTACACCCTTGACTATAGGAACCAACTACGGGGAGAGGGCCCTACACATAATGTGATCATTACCTAGATAAGAGTTAGTTCTCCCTTGATTGACTGAGGTGTGGGACACATTTTGCAGAAGAGACTGAGGATTCACAAGTTAGTTTGGAGAAGTGGTCCCTTAACTATAATCAGTGGTGAGGGGATAGCCACTTCACATGGGTTTCCATAGTCATGCGTTGGGCACAAGAAAACAATGAATGAACCTCTACTGATTAGTTTTGGAGATGGATAGTATATGATTTTCTTGATAGATTACATTCTATGGGACATACCATTAAGAATTGTATAGTTGTTCCTGTTGGATTATATCTGTCGAATGAGTTCCAGTGGAGCTGGATCAGCTCATGGAGTATCTTTTTGTGGTTCTATGGGTTACGATCTGAGCCATCAATGTGAAATCTAAAACACGATATGATGTTGGGGCCTCATGATTTATAGTGTCTAAAATAGTTATATCATTATATTATTATTACATGAATGTGAATATACCTGTTTAGAGCTAACTGTTCATTTCATTATGATTTTCCCTTCTCCTTTAACTTTGTTTTATTTGGGGTTTTCTACTAAGTATTTTTTACTCACCATTGCACCGGCATTCCCAGCATGTGTCATGCCCTCTGAAGACAATTGATGCTTTGACAATGTACAAGGAGGACCAAGACCAGGTGGTTCCCACAGATATTTGATATAAGAGGCATAATCCTTTGACATTAGGAAGCTACCACTAACCAACCATTCATGAAGGATTTTCGGTGGATACACTACATGGAATTAGAGTTTTATTTTTGTTCCTTCTTACATTTGGTGGCTTTTATTATGGACTGGTTTTCAACCCCATAAAATACTTTCTATTGCTCTTTGGTTGACTTTTACAATGTGTTCTTAATGTATAGATTCCTTAATTTTTTTACTTTTCATCATTTTTTGGCATGGAGATGTGTGTGCGCATACATGTATACATGAAATGCCACCCATGTTAGTGATATGCCTACTCAGTGCTAGTCACCAGCACCATGACTATTGGAGGTAGGCTTGGGGAGTCATGGAATAGGCTTCTCTAGAATGATTCTTTAAAATCCACACAATAGTTACCCCATAATTATTTATTCTACATAGTCCACTAGGATACAAAAAATTGATAAAAGATATAGGAGATCATATCCTAATGTATCAACCAATTATATACTATTGTATGAATATATTAATACATGATTTATATATTACATTAGAAACAAAAAAATATGTATGTAAGGTTTAAAAAATTATCTTATACATTAATGTTCTTCCATGAAATTAGTAAAATATTCGTTCATGGTACCTTAGTAAAATAAATCCCAACAATATATGTCTTTAGATGCTCAGAAAAAAATTATTAAAATAGAAGTTATAATGAATATATATAATAAATTATATAAAAGAGTAAATAATAAATAAACTTTTGATATAATAAAGAAACATTAAAATAAAATATATCCATATAATATAACTTAGTGATCAAATGAATAATAAAAATTTATTCCATAAGGAATGAATTCATAATTATGAACATTTTAATACAATCCTCAAGGCCTCTCGGATATGATATCATTCATATTGTCATAATATTTCATCCAATACATCTAATTTACCATCAAATCCTCACAACAAATATATATTACACGTAATTAGGGAATCAAAACCAATACATATTACATTCCATCAAGACCTCTTAACTAAGTCGTATTACATATCATCAACAACAATCAACCATGACATCATATAATAATAGGTATGAAATACGAAAAATACCTAGGGTAGACTGTATCTTCAGGTAAAAAAATTCTTCAATGGGATATAATGGGACTCAAACACTTCCAAGAAAGGCCAATATAGATTTTATATATTTAATTGTTAATACAATACATAATGAATATTTATTATTAATTAAAAAATATCTATATTTTATCATGTATACAAAATTTTAATATTCCCTGGATAAAAAAAATTTAGGTAAATGATCTATCCTCTTTATTATTTCTGATTTAATATTTAGGTAATATCCCCAATAATGAATAAAATATTCAAAATAATGATGGATACGATGAAAAATACCTTTATAATGAAATTGGAAAGTGAATTTTAATGATATAATAAATATAATTTCTTATTAGAATAAGTTTTTAAAATAAAATATTCATATTAATAAGATAAAAAGATATTAATTGGAAGAAAATATAAAATTTTAAGGCAATGTAGATAAATAATAATTGATAAAATAATGGGAGATTGTGTTCCTGTGGTAATCATTGAAAACATTTTTTTCACTTTTGTGAAAAAAATAAAAAATAAATTATATAGAAAATTTTGAATATTTAATTTAAAAATATTTATAATGTAGTTTAAAATTATTTTAAGTTAATATTTTATAATACTTAATGTATAAATTTTAATATATTTGAAACATTCAAATGAAAATATATATAGATAAAAAGTGTTTAAATCATTTAAAACAAAGCCTTGTTGAAAAGTACAATACTTATTTTAAAATAAAAAACAGTAATAGGGTGATTATGAGAAGGAACAATAATATCAATGAATACAAGGATATTCACGTCATAAAATTTCAAATATGATGTATATAAACCATATTATTGAATATTGGTGAATACCTTGAAACACGTCCCAAAGACAAAAAAATGAGATGATAAACCAATACGTTGGATTCTCGGTTTTTCGTGTGCATTTTAAACTCTCTTATAATAAATTTATTAGTATTAATAACAATAAAATATGTATTACAATCTCTATTTATGTATATCATTTATTCATTCCTTATTTCAACCCATTTGCACACAATTAATTGTTCAAATCAATTATTTGTGTGTTCAATTTCTCGTGGAATGTTTTCAATTTCCGATTTTAGTCCTCAGACCCCAGACAAGATTTCATCACCCCCATAATATAAACCATGTCATAATTTTTTATTTTATTAATTTATTATTATTTTATAAACATCTATGGATATATTTTAAAAAAAATATTAAAAATAATCTCATAGTGGTGACAATCCACAAGTACGAATGCTTGATAATTTCATATTCAAATAGGTTGAAAAATAGTGTGGATAAAATTTTATAACAAATAAATGTAATAATAATATTTTTTTATTTATTAAATAAATCCTTATAAACATACCTGAAAAAGTTAATGAAAATTGAAATGTGATTATCATTGAGGCGGAAATTTACACTTACACATTAGCGACGTATCTATTATCAAACAAAAGATAGGGTAAAAAATTAGATAATATATTATAATTATAGAATCATAATTTTGAAATAATTATAACATTTATTAATTAATTTAATATTTATTTACATTAATATGATTTGGAGATGAAAAATTAAAAACATCACTTCATAGAGGTGATTGTCTCCACATATGTACGAGCAGTGTTATAATTTTCCATAGGATGGGAATGAGTTGAAGAAAGGTTTTACCATAATAAAATTTAATTAAATATATTATATAAAATGAAATATAGATTTTATTATGTTTATGATCTAGTTTTGTTTTTTAGAATATGAAATAAACCTAAAATAACTATGTTTTGACATATACCTCTTCTTTAGGTATCCTCCATTCGATTGTTCTTATTCCCTTGGTAATAGTGGTTTATGGTTACCAAAGAGAATTGTGAATATAGTATCATAAGTTTTGAGTTGTATTCTGGGATATTTTTTTCAGAAAAATACTCATATGTTCATTTTGAGTAGTGAAATGAAGTCATTTTATATATGAAAAATTAGATGATTGTTTCTAAAATAATAATTAAATAAGGATCATCAAATAATTTTAAAAAATTAAAAGTGGATTAATAATATATAATGTATGAAATATTGGATAATTTATCATCCCATATGTTCTATGATATTGTTAATTTTTATAACTAATCAATAAAACATAATTTAACATTAATTATCTTTATTATCATTTTTGGAATTATTCATCCAATTTGACTTTTAAAATATAACGATTATAATAGATTTAGAATAAATAAAATCAATTAATAAATCATAATTTTGAATTATTTATATAATTAATGAAAATTAATAATTAATCTAATATTATTTATTTGTAATGTTTTAAATCAATTACATGATTTTAAACTACTTTCATAAGAACAGTGTGGGAATTGCGTAAGAATATTATATTATTTACTTTTAAATATTCGTAAATTATTTTTATCCTTACCATTATACAGACAAATAATTATGTGGTTGAGTGTCAGATTTTGTCCCCATTATATTTGTAATATAAAATAAATTTCATAAAAAAAGTTGCACAAAATTGATTAACATTCAAATATATGATTCGGTAGTGTCGAAATACAACCATATAATAAAATTTAGATATGTTTTAGAGATATTAGAATCTATATGTCCTAGTATAAGTACCTCATTAACCATTTTTTACCTTTTTCGTTGTGGAAAAATATTATCATGGTAAATATTCATTATAACTAGTTAGAAACATAAATTATTAGATAAATATTAATATTATGAATCTATTTTAATAGATTTAATTTTCAATAGTGTTATAAATTAATTATAATATAAGGATACCAAATTCAACCCTTAACATCCTTTTAAATATGACTATATATAAATAAAATTTAATTTACAATAAAATCATATATATAATTCATCTTGAGGAAATTTTCTAAATTATGGATAAAAATATAATTTCTTAATAAATTTGAAATCAATAAAATACTAAATGAATCATTGTAAATTACTAATTTAACTTATTGTACCAATATAGTTTTTTCATTAGAATAAAAAATGTTGTTTCCAATAACTGAAGCATGAGTTTCCTATTTCAACATAATAGTTTTAAATGATTTATTTTACTTCCTAAACACAAATTTAGTCAGTTAAAAATTTTCATATATTTTTTCAATTTTATATTTTTATTATATAAAAAATCTCATAATACTTGTCATATATTATTTTTCACTGTTAACCATAAACTCAACATTTTGGAGAAATCCCAAAAACTCACCCTAAGATAATTTTGACGTGTAAAATTAAAAAATAATGTTTGTTTAATTAAATTGAAATTAAAATTATTTGGAATTTAATATTTTCAGGGAAATATTAAATATAGAAAATATCCATTATAGAAAATTAATTTTTTAAAATTCCAGTCTTTTAAATATTTTTTCATATCATATTTTAATTGTGTGTTAATTTATTTGTTAAAAATTCAATAATTTTAAAGGTGATCATTTTACTAAAATAAAAAACAAATCAAAATAAGTTCATTGAAAATTAACCTTTTTTAACATTGAATGAATTTATTCATATAACATTTATTTACTATTTATTAACCATTGAATTTTATTATTCAAAAAAATAATAAGTATAATAATTGATTACTATATTTCTATTTACTAATGATTTTTTTAATAAGGAGTGACTCAATTTATTGTTTTTTTATTTATTACATGCTATTCGGCATTAATTTATTTTAAAGTAAAACACATACTAAAATCATAGAAATCCACACACACAAAAACACCAGTGTATGGTCACAAATTTGGTTCCTTAGTGGTGACATTTATGAAGATAATTTATCACTAGTAAAAGAATTTTTTATATTTAATTGATCCACCTGATACGAATCCAATGTTTCTATTTTTAGAACTATTACCATTAGTAAGAGTATTGAAAACAATTTTTTAGGTAGGATGAATAAATATATAAAGTTCTATGACTAATTACGAATCAACTCACAAATATTTAAATAAACAATAACCCTACATTTATACCACTATTTAATTAAATAAGAATAAATCAATGGAAATTAACATTAAAAAAATGTCCATACGATGCCTAATCAGGTAATAAAATAAATTATACATTTATAATTCATTGTTAGTATTTTCATTATTTGTTAAATTATGAAAACATTAGTGATCAATTAAAATTACATTAAACTTAATTAACACAATGTTCAATATTATGAATACTAAATAAAAATTGTGCATTCATGGAATGGAGAATATCATAAATAATTAAAATTTCATGTTTCATAAGATTAAACATAACTATTAAAATTTTAAAAAAATATGTTATATTGTATGATGTGTGTGTGTTTATTTGTGGGTATCAGTTTGATAACTACTATGATACTAATGGATCTGTAATAATGATTGTTGTGTGAAATGATACAGTGTTTAAATTTTTTATCTAAACCTAGAAAAAGTGTTGGATAAATATAAACAAACATACATACAAGCATATATACATAAAAAAATACATGAATACATACATACTCAGAAACAATATATATATATTCACTAAAGAATACACCAAGAAATTATGTGACTAAAAATGTAATGATTTAGGTTATGATGTTGTTTCTCAAACTATGGCATGGAGTTTATAAAGAATGAAGTGACATGTTATTCAGTCAATCCCCTTATGTTGATTATCATATGGTTCATTTATTATATATCATATGATGATGTGTAGTTTATTAATTTAATGTTAACTAAATTTTAAATATCACTTAATAAACAAATATTCATTTTAATAATTATAATAAATATTATAAGAGTTATTTATTTACAAATTTAAAGTCCTTGGGAATTCTGGGTGTGTTATTTCTTGTTTTTTTCATGTCCTTACCCACTATGGCGCACATGGTTGGTAGTAATCCTATTGATACACCCCAATCCCACCTCCAATATGAAAGGGGTAGGTGATAAGTGTTGATTATGAAAATCACACATATTAGAGGAATTAACCTAAAGTATTTGTATGCACACACCAAACCATATATATAAAACCATACAGAGATATAAAATAAATGTTAGTACCTAGAGTGTAATCATTCAGGATAAAATACATATAAAAAATCAATGTATTATAATATATAAGGTAAAATTTCATTCCCAAATAGAAATGATGTCTCAACCTATAAAAAATTGTAATTGGGAAAAACTAGAGAGTTCCAGACACATACGTTTCATCGCCAAACATTGATAATCATTATCCTAGATAACCTTTGTACTCCACCGAAACTATAAATGCCATTATCATTAAAAATAATCCTTAATAATTAGAATACACAACATCTATGGGAAATTTCTAAATATGTTTGAATATATAAATACCCAGTAGATACCCCAAAATCACTAAATTCAAAGCATCAAGAGTGTGATATTATCTCATTAGCATGAAATTATATTAATCATCACATGATATAGTTTCATAAAAATAATCTAGATATACGTTAAAAGAATACAAAGAAATAATAAAAATAAGATCTCTATCTCTACATCCCATATAAGAGTGAAAATACCTCTTGTAGATTTAAGGATGTATGTCTAATTCCAAACACCACAAATAACCATTCCAACAATTGTGAGGAAGGAACACACCTATTCACTAATATTAATAGCTGAGGAGGATAAATCACAACACCATCAAAGATTTTTTCTCATGGAATTAATGTGACACTCATATATTAGAAGTCACTCAACTATCCTTTCTATCCCTAATAGTACTCATCCAATAGATCTCACTTATCATGTATTATTATATTTATTACACTCATTTATGAGTTATCCCACATTGATATTTCAATGGATAATTATTCACTAAAACTCAGAATAAATTTATGCACACATATATGCTCATTCCCATGACTCATGGGGTTTACGAAAACCTCCCACTATGAATCATAATATTTTGATACTAAGATAGGGGATCACACCCTAGGATTTTGGGTTATACTTAACAATAAATAGAAAAACCTATTAAATAGGGGATCATACAATAGTGTATGTAGGTCAAAAGGATTCTTCAAAAACCACCTCTAGTTGCAAGATGATTTGATTGAGAACTACACATAGGGTAACATAGTGGGATACATGAACTCAAACAAAACCAATCCAAGAGAGGGTATGATGCATGATGTTTAGGACATGATGCCTCACTATACACTCATTGGGATAGTCCCCAACTAATAATAGTCCACTCCTAATTAACCAAAGAATCAAACAAGAATCATCTTGTGTCACATTTTTTATTCCCAAACAATGTCCTACATCACATTCTATGTGTAAGCCCACTCAGATTAGGCTACCTGAAAGGAACAATCAACATACAGAATAAGGATCTTCATGAAGAATATGTCTATGATAGTATTACACAGTGTTTTCTTCCAGGGAACAAGATGTGTACTTCAAGAATGTGCACTTTTCATGTCACCTAATTGTATGCAACATGTAAAAGGAGAGTAGAAGACATGTATAATGTTCCACATATCGTGTGGCCTCACATGATAATATAGTTTTTCCCTCATGACAACATCATGGATAGAAATGGAATCATACTTGTAATGCACTTGGGGTACACAGTTTATATTAGTAGGCCTAACCCGAGCCCATTTACATTGACATGTGTATATGTACAATAGATCATTCTCATGATCATCATTCAAGGTCCATGTACGTTTCCATGTTCTCCATCATGTGTACACTAAAGAGGTTTCATGTTCACATATAAATATACATATCCTATTAACACGGTGTGTCTGATCATATTTTTGGCCACCTAGCCATGTTCAACTACAAGGAATGTTCTCCCACTTTACATTTTTTCGTTACAAAAAACAGATTCTTCCTACATCATAAGAACACACAATGTGTTCTCCTTAACTACACACAACATGATTAGTATTTTAAAATTGGTAATCCTTATGAATATCTGGAAACAAAATATTTCCCCTAAACAACAATATATATACACCAATGTTTAATTAATTTTCATGAACATAATTAAAAAGAGTTAACAAATTCATATTGAAGGAAAAAGTCATAAAATAATGAAAAACCCAAAAATCAATGTGAAAATGATGAATATTCTCTTCGATATCCATTATTGAAATTTACTACAACTGAATTCTTTCTGGATCACTATTAAAGATGTAGTCTGATTATGTCTCTTCTCTCCCCTGGTTTATCCATATCTATTAAGAGAATACTACCAATTATACCACCCTCTAGTAATGAAAAGTGATAGTTTATTATTTAATTAAATAATTAATATATCCTACATTATTTAATTTCTATATCATCCACTAAATAGATGATTCCAACTAACATTATGCCATGCCTAGGGTAAAACTCACTTCTCAAAAATAACCAGGGTTTTAGATATCCCATTAGAGTTCTAAAAAATTAGGAAATCAAATTCATCCAAAAATAAGAGTATATTTGCTTTCATATATTTTATTATTATTAATATATTAATTCTAGGATCTAGTTACATCAGACCATAATTTTGACTATGAGGATACATATAGATATATTTTTTGAAAAATCAAAATATGAAAATAAATGAAATCAGAGTCATAACATTCTCCCATAATTTAATTACTTTCATCCTAAAAAGTACATAATAAATATAATGTTGGGTTCAAGGAGTACACATTTGGATCTCACACTCATAGGATATCTCATTCATAGAAAAAACCTGTTGAATAACACAAATCAAATGGGATGATCTATACATGTATGATCACATCCTTTTGATCATCAACAACCACAAAGTACTACATGATGGTGACTCTATCCTCACTTCCCACCTCACCATAATGACTATCATGTAATGGTTCATTAACATGTATAACTAGTTGTGACTCATGGGAGACTTAATGTACATCGCCTTAAGTTGGTGGAAGGGCAAGAAATAACATGACCACACTAACCCACATAGAAACTCAGTTGGCCTGAGAAATTTTAGGGGGTATCATACTTCCTAGCCCAAAAATCCATAATACGCATCACATGGAGACTTATAGAAAGACACAGTCTCCTTATTTACACTAAAAGATCTTATGACGTTGATAAATAAATGATTTTAATATGTCGTAGGCTATCATCAAATATTCATTGTTCATTAAACACCCTAGGATGATGCCTATACTAGCCCTGGTCCAATATTATGTGCTCCAGAACTCTATATCCATAAAAATAGTGACCTATATAATCACTCATAAATGACCTAGAAGAGTAATATTCATAAAAAATATAGTGATATATATATATATATACAACTATTAGGGTAAATATATTCTTTTAACATTGTATAATGTATAACACACTACCTCTCCACTTAAACACAAAAACATTGAGGGTTCACTAGGTCAACCCATATTTTTGAGGGAGAAATAGTTCTCTCATCTGCAATTAGATCCCAAAATCCCCCTTTAATACCATCCAAAACCATGGAATAATCAAAATTATGTTTTGGTGATGATCATCATTATTACCCAATGAATCCTTATGTTCTCACACCTGTATACCTCCCTGATATCTAATCCAAACTCAACTCCCTTATAGAAGGAAAGAATCCAATGGTTGTTTGTGGTTGTGAAGACTGATAATACAATAAGGTATTCTAACTGATCATGGAATCCTATGAAAAAACACCCACTATGTCATCTAACCACTATTTTAGTGTATCATGAGGTTGGATAAAAACAACCAGAACCTAATATTTTTTCTTCACATGAAGACATGTGAGACAGCAAAAGTTGAACTCAGTGATAGTCCACCACATGCGACCCCAATTATATTCTGGTACTGTACTATACATAATTGTATGTAAAACCAATTAGGAATTATCAATCCCCCACAACACCACCTTGTGAAATGTGACTCGAATGGCCATCTATCCCTAAAAATTGGAGATATGGTATCATCTTTCAATGAATACATCTAGAGAATAACCTATAGAGATATGTTAATGATAAATTTCATAATCACTATATCCCAATATTGCCTCTCACACATTATGAGGAAGCGTCGGTGTCCCCAACATTAACATGAGAAAAGATAAAACCCTATCCTTAACTAGGATTAGTTATATTATAGCCACCAACATAGAATCATCTCCCACTAATGGAGAACAAAAATACTTGAAAAAATAATCTATAATAACATTTCAATTCACAAAATTATAGAATATATCATATTCATAGTTGTATAGTATCTTTTAATGACACCCCTATATATTGTTTCCATGTCTCTATGTAAAATTTTACAGAGATATTAGTGTTATATAAAAACAATAAAATATTCACCAATGAAAAAAACTCCTCCTAATTTCCATGGTTTTGACTTCAATTATAAAAATGGGGTTTTTTCATAAAACTAGTCCATGGGATTCAACCACCTCAACACCTAAAAAATTTCTCCTTTTCCCCTTCTCAGTATGTCTCCAAGACCAGATATGGAGGGATCATGAGACACTACACCCTCGACTCCCTACTCCAGTTTTCTCAACAACAATGAACTAATAAAACATAATCTCAACACCTTGAAGAATCTATGAAATATATCAAACAAACAAAACAATAATCCTTATTATGTAATATTAGATAACGGCGATGCTATCAAATAAAAGTATTCCACTAATGTTCATAAGAACTTTTCTAAACATAAGAAACTTCTAACCTCTAACACACTCCTTGGTGGCTCACTAGAAACTACTCCAATGTTTACGATGTTTACTATCACAACCATTCAGAAAAACATATCCTAAAATGTGGACATCCATAAACCATAAAAAAATATTTGATAATTTCTTATATATTCAATAATCATGAATCATGTCTAAAACAATCCACAATTGTCCCGTGTGCTCTACATATGGTGTCAAGTACCAAATTATTCCCTAAATATAGGGATGGAAAATAATTAATTGTCTCATGGTTCATGGAAATATTAGACCAACCCAACCTCAAACTACCTACTACATTCATGTTTAATAATGTACGGATTCACAAAAAATATACACTAGGTCTAACCAGGCACAAACTCTATAGATTCTTCAAACGCACCTGTGAATCTCATGGCTATGTTGGTTCATCCAATATTCTAGATATATATGTTAGTACATCCCTAGGTATGGATATATGTTAAAAAAATATTATGGGAGGAAATAATAGAAAATCCTCAAGAAAAAGGTGGATATACTCCTCCACCACTGTAGGAAACTGAATTCTCATAACATACAATAGTCTTGGGTCATAATATCCAATGGATAAATAATAAGTTGTATCCTCCTAAAAATGAGCACATCATACTATTCCATATATTACTTCTCACCCAAGATGGAATATTAAATACCACAAAATGATGTAAAATGTAAAACTCATTGGTAAAATTCATGATTTTCATGGACAATAGGAAACTATTTCATGATTTGGTAAACATTATAGGTCTAAAATACCTAGTATGAAATGATTCCAGGCATGAGAAAATCTACTCTTAGGTTTGGGACACACTATTAGTAAAATTGTGATAATAGAATCTTCTCTATAGGATATTACAATAAATGATTCATGAAAAAATGGATCCACCTAAACCAAATGGTCTTAGATGAATAATAGATTTAGAGATAATGAAATGTATCAATACTGGAATATGATTGTTATTACAAAATTCGTAGGTCATACCAAAAAACACACATCTAGAATTTGAGACACAATCCCCTATAACATGAATCTATCAATACCTTGGTTCTCCATATCTTAACTACCATGGATTATTTCAATAACTTAGTACATCAACATGACCCATAAATTGTTTTCAAAGGAACCCACAAACAATAATTCATCACTATCTACATTTAGCGACACTGAAACACCCACAATGATTTAAATCTCATTATAGTAATGAATCCCTATTAAGTGCATGTACCTATTCCCTAAATGTATGAATCCATATCAAACATAATCACTACATGTCTATGCCTCCACCATGTGTTTTTTTTAAGAATGTCTCACTGCTAAAACAATCATCTAGAGGGGCATGAATAACTCTAGAAACTCATAGTGGGGGATGAATCCCTTAATTTTCCACCATTCAAGTGTTTATTAGCCATCTATGGATCTTGGTTGGCATTAATTTTAAAACATTTCGGTGAACACATAGTTTATATGTCTTATATTCCAATATCACATGAACAAGTTGTTATCCCATGATGAATATTGGTAACAACCCAATAATTCAATCAATTTGGATCTCAAAATTAGTAATCTAGAACCACTACATTTATCGAAACCTCTAATACTCAAGGGTCTAAATAGGTGTGGAAGAAAAAAAGGCTCAATTGTTTTAACACTCACAATGAGCTAAACTTGTGCACACAATGACCCCGTCCAAATATATATATATATATATATATATATATATATATATATATATATATATTTAACCGAAATATTGTGAAACATCCTCCGAAACCATTGGTTTCAGGTTTATATTCGTATAAATTGCTGGAAGAATTACTCTATTCTCATATGGTGGAAAAAAATTATTAAATGGGTTCCAAAAACTATGTACTCTTATCTCAATTGGACATAATCATGAGACTATCTCAAAATATTAGATCGTTTTCATCCTATAGAAATCTTTAAATTAATCAACACTTACCACACACAATTTAATATATTTTTATTTGACTCAAGATGCACATTGATGTCAAAAAACCAAATTTTATATGATTCATGTATCTTTGGATACCTACCATCTATATCTTATTAAACCATGTTGAAAATTAGGTAGTAATGGTTATTTTGGATGGTTACATCAGCCACTCCTCTTACCCTGTGCTCATTGGACTAAATAAAGACTATATAAATTTGAAAATTATTCCCACCCCCCAAATTCCGAATCAAACTTCACATAAGTCTTACTCCACACACAAACCTGGGAGAATACATTCTCTAATACAACTTGGTCATGAACTAACCCACTAGGGGATACACATATGAATGTAATTAAAGTGGGATTAACCAAGACTTCCTATTAAAAGACAGGGGTTAGTAATATGTTATGAATAAGAAAAATAAAAAAGATGAGAATCATTACCCTAATGTGTCTTTAAACACACACACACAACCATATCTGTGATGCCATGTAAATATATAATATAAAACTAGAAATATAGAGTATAATCATTCTTGTAACAGAATATAGTAATTATTAAGAGTATAATAATATTTATTTTAAAAAATATGTGGCCAATAATAAAAGATATTCACCAAATCAATAACTATAAAGGTTAATTAATTGAGAGAGACCAATATACAGTATCAATGGCAAACCACTGAACAAGGAATTCACCAAGAACATTTATTATTCATCAAAAAAATATTATCTAATATCATAAATTATATACCAATCTTCCACATATGACAAAATATGTTTGGGTAAATCACATTCATGGTTAATTATATACATAACAACTAGGAGAACAGAATCACCAAATAAAAAGAATCATGAGACTATGGTAAACTCAACACCATGATGGTCTATCAATTAGAATATGATACAAGTCTATAAAAAATCCCAAATTTATATATCCATGAATCCTAAGAGATAGAGTGAAATGGGATCCCCATAACTACTACACATCTAAAAAAGATGATAAATCCTAAATCTGCATTGCTTATGTCTGATGCCTAGATAAATGTTTAACCACATGAAATATTATGTTGATGTCCCACACTTCACCAAAACTCTCAATAGAAATTGGGTCCTAAATTATTAAACCTTCATATTATTATCCTTGATTCCTGAATGGGAAGATAATCTATCAAAAATAATTCCATGATAATTTCTATCCATAATAGAAATCACCCAATATATCTCAGGCTTTGGGAATTACTATACGGAGTGAACTCATCCGAGTGATCTCACTCAAAGATCATTCCATGAAAAAATTCCACTAGTACAGATGAAACATCACTACACTTATAGGGGATCACATCCATGAATTACGAGGGATGCCAAAAACCTACTATAACATAGAAGATAATGAATCATAAATAGGGGACCTCACCCAGGGCCTCTAGGATATACCAGACCCTACATAGAATAATTTACTATGTAGGAATCCATAAAACCATATCAGTTGTTCATAATGATTTATAAATTAAATCATGGGGAAATAGAACACAAGACATAGGATCATAACCTCAGTCACATATAGGGATACCTAACCACAATCTGAACCATTCCCATAGAATGGATGACACCGAAATCTCATGAAATTATTCATCACTATACTTTCATGGGGATGGACCAAGGTAACAAACCCAAAATTTATTAGTCCATGAATAGCTAAATAAAGTATTCTACTATAATAATCCTCCTTCCAAATCTATGATTCCCAATAGATGGGCATCATAACATTATTTGTTGAGAACCACTCAGGATAGACTACTCATAGACCCTAATATGAATCATGTGTAAGTGGAAAAAGGATGAATAATTCAATGAATTTAGTACAAGTCATGTCCTCATAGGGTAAAAAGTGTTACTCTTAAGAAGGAACCCTAATTGTTTCCTCTCATTATAATTTTCATATAAAGGTATAGTATAGGGTCTGTACAATAGAACACATGTTGTGTGACATCCCATGGCCACCTCTTCATGTCCACTTTTATATTTCATGATTGTCAATGGAGTTCTACATGGAATTTAAATAGGATATGTGTCAAGTATTATCTATCCCCACCCCATACCATGTCTTTCGACCTATTCTCTTATACCATGACATGTGAAAATATAAATCGGTCCATTCCCATTCACATAGCAATTTCATCCATCACATACACTCATAGGATTATGGCGCTGCCGTTCGTCATGATGATGTTCTCTAAAAATATTTTGAGTACTGATGTTCATGGAAATTTAGCCAAGTCCCACTACATGGAATGTACTTCCATTACATGGTATGTAGTTCCTAAAACTCTTTCTTCAATAATGGGAAGAACACCTAGGGTGTTCTCTTTAACTATATGGTCTATGATCCATATTTTCTAATGGGGGAAATTTTTGAACTACTTGAAACACTTTTATTTTCCCCAAAATATTAAAAAAACACCATTGGGGGTTCCTAGTATGTATAATAGAGATAAAATGTAAAAAACAATGCATACATGAAGATTACTACAAAGGAAACAAAAATCATACTACATTAGGGTGACAATTTTGAAGCTTTTGGTCAAGATCCACATCTGAATGATATCTCAACTCGATATGGTCTCGATCACCATCAAATATGGAGTCTTAAAAAGCCACTTCTCTCCCATGGTTTGTCAGACACCTATGGGAGAAACCTCACCTTATCCCATATAAAAGAATCTAAAATGGTGGGTAGGAGAAAATAATATTTATTTAATAAATTATAATATACTCTTATGTAATTTCCCCATTCTCCACTAGAATCCTTCAACTGAAAACATGATGATGAATAAATTACTGTCATGAATATGCTAAATAATGCATCCTGGTAGAAAATAAGGTCTTATATTTCGCATATGAGGACTTAAATATTGGGAAAATTTTATTCCTAAAATATTAATTTGCATTATTAAATAAATATTAATATTAATAATATATCAATTCTGGTGTCTTGCAACACCAAAACATAGAACCAACATTGACAATAAAACTTGAGGTATGTTTATAAATATTATAAAAAATATTTCAATGAAACTAGATTCATTATTTTTATCACTCATTATTGATTTTTTTGCATTATGGTTACTTTTTGTTAAATATTTTGTATATTATAGGTGGTTTTGGATGGTTTCATAATCCATTAATTTGAGTATGATTTAAGAATTATTGAGGAAATCATGCTATTTTCTTATGAATATTATGTATCCTAATGGGGAGATATATCATGAGTTTATTTATTAGAAATAATCATTTAACATTACCCATAAAAATGTGTAGCATAAAATAAAAGTAAAATAAAAAATTTCACAAGGTTTTGTAGATAATATGACAAAAATATGAGGGTTCCCTAATTAAGAAGGGATTCTTTCACTATTAGCGCATAGTTTGGTAAAAACTAGGGATATAATGTTAGTGGGGGTTTTAATTATTTCAGATATAATTATTTTAACATAATATATATTTAAAAAAACATTATTACAATAAATACATGGGTACTCTAACATAGTGACTCCAGTTTCTATTCTTGGAGAATTCATTCCTTGTGGAAATAAATTATTTTGGATCTATAGCCATCTATTAAAAGGATTTAGAGGTAATTAATAAATTTCATTATATTATTCCTTTACTTTGTATATTTTTTATGTTCTCTTATAAATGATCTTGATCCAGACTATCATGAACAAATATTTAAAATTCTACATGATCTAATGTTGTTCCCTATATACTATTGATGATAATGAAGGTGTATGTTCAGTTTTTTCTTGATCATTAATAGAATTGTCAATAGTTGGTTGTTATGTTGGATCATATTAGGTATGTATAAACTGATCAAATTCCTTAACATGTTGTTCTACATGGATCATTGTTCATAAATAATTATGTGGTGATTTATATTTGGTTATAGAAATCATTAGTGTATGAGATTTTTTTAATAAGGAAAATAAAGAAATTTAGATTTTATATTCTTAGGTTTCAATGTATTTAACATAGTATTGAATTTATATTAAATCATTTTATAATAATTTCTAATGCATTTTTCTATATCCCTTGATAAATATCTTCATATTACATGATTATTTATGTGTGTGAAGCTTGCAGGATTCCACACTGTATGAAATGATTGTTCATGTGTGTGTGTGTCCCATGATCGCTCTCATGATGTAGAATTTTTGTGGGTGTGTATAGATTAATATTTCCCTTAGTAAGGATTATTTTTATAAATGGGTATATAAAATAAAATTCTACTATATCATATTAATGTTATAGGTGGATTCTTTATGGATTGGTTATAGGGGGAGAATGTGTGACATGACATGTGATGATTTTGGAGGGTTCTTGAATGGAGAATGACAAGGCCTGATAGCCATGGGGACTAACCTGTGGATGGATATACGGTATTATGGAATTTTTTTCTAACCTAATGTAGTTGTTGGGGAATGATAGTATTATTTCTTCACATAAGATACTTGGTCATGCATGACATAACTTTTTCCTGTTGAATTTATGGGTCATATTCTAAGACTAATGTTATCCTTGTGGAATATTATAATGTTCATGGTAGAAAAAAATAACTTCCCTATATGTAATAGATATTAATAGGTTTGTTAAAGGTTCATATAATCCTATTGTGTACACTATAACGACCTATACATTACAAACATTGTTATTACCTCAAAATTTTAAATATTCAATAAAACCTACAACAAATCCATGGCAGGACTGCATAGAAACAATGTCTTTAGAAACTATGATACATAAAAAAATTGTTCTTTAAACATATAAATTGTATCACTCTTATTAATTCTTATGTAGACTAATTTTTTAATATTTTTTACTTAATAATAATATTTAGGAATTGGGGAAATGAAATATATGAAAGGGATATATCATATTCTTAGTAAGGGAAAAAAATTGAAATATCAATAATATCACATTCATTAGAAATAAGATCCTATCATTTGAAAATATTATCCTATATATGAAATATCGTGATATCACTTAATGGGATAATATTCATAAGAATAAATGGAAATAATGTAAAAATTACTAACATAAGACATGATATTTTGTGTCATACACATAATAATATAATTGTTTTTCATATTAGTCAAGTCTAATTGGCAGTCCATCCTAGTGGATATAGACCATTACATAGACGAGTTCACACCTTCTTCCATCCCTGTATTACTAAAGTGAGATAATTTTCTCTTCTAGCCATGTCTATCTCATGAGATATAAATAATTACCAAAATCATTGGAGTGATATATAATTCCCACCTATCTCATAATTAAATATTTATTAGAGTTTCCATAAAAACCTACATAATTCATCATAGAATTACACAAGGAATAAAATGGGTTTCTTAAGAATCATTACATATTAATACATATAAAATAAATTGATGTCATAAATTTCATTCCATAATAAACATAATTAAATCAAAAAAATAATTGGGATAGAAGCATATCCCTATTTGGAAAATTTCACCTTAGATGGAATGTAATTTTTATAAACACATGAAATTAATTGTTTAGGAAAATATCATTTCTTCGTCAAAATTAATTCCGTTTCTCAAGATTCGATGAGATCATAAAATAATTAATTTTAATATAAAATATAATTTAAATATTATAACGTTTTCTACATAGAAATTTTGATTTATTAAATCGTAAAAATAATTTCATGCCATAATTTAGAAAAACATTCCCCTCATAATTATTCCCAAAAAGACAAAACGTAAATGATATTGAATAAAAAAAGATTACATTCATAAAATTTAGTAAAAATTAATCAATTGGTATTTTTGAATATAACTAATTGTATAGGAATATAAATATTTTTAATATTTTATGGAACATGGATATGATTGATAAATATACCATAGTATATGATTATGAATAAATACTCTCGGATAATAACATGATTGAAAAATTATCCCTTAACTTATGTCTGACATCATTCATATGTATCCCAACATGATAGATAAAAATTTAAATAATGTCATTGAATTATTCAATAATCAAAATTAATTTTATGATATCATATATTTTCATATTTTCTTCGGTTTTTTTTTAACATTTCATTGTTACTCGCTATTCAGATATTAACTGCTTTGTGTTCCTATGAATGTTTGTCAAATAATTTTTTGTTATTTTTATTAATACATATTTATATCATTGAAAATGATATTAATATTATATATATCATATATATTCATTATTTACATTTATATAATCATTTTTTAATGCATATCATGTATAATGAATCACATCACATGGTGGAGATGGTAGGTCATACATATGCACAAGTGATGATATCATAAGCTTAATTGTAGGATGGTATTGGAGTAGATGGTTTATGTTATTTCAGAATAAAAATAATTTCATAATATTAATATATGGTTATCAATTCTTTCATCGTACCCATCCATGTAAGGTGAACGTGAAAAAAATACACCACGACGTAGAGATGGGAAGTCGTAGGTATGCACGAGTGGTTATTTTGATGTTCATAGGATGAATAAAAGGTGGAATAAAGTTGTTTAATAATTATAATAAAATATAAGTATATATTTGATAATAGATTTATTACTTTATAATGAAACAAATCATGAATAGGACGTTGAAGAAAAATTATGTTTGAAATAATCAGCATAAGAGATTACCTCTTCTTTGACATGCTTCCTCTAAATCTCGTTGTAGTGTACTAGAGTGTATCATTGAAGAAAAAAAGAACCATTTGAATATTGCTATGGAAGTTGATATGGTAAAAGGGAATATGATGGATGATCTTTAAATTAGAAAGTTAAGTGAAGAGTTGAGGGAGGAGGAGCACATTTATAATTGAGGTGCGGGACACTTATGGAAAGCTCACAAAAATTAACTTATAATAAAACCATACCATATAAAAACCCACAAAATTGAACCAAATTAGAAATGACATTACATAATGTTGAAATATAAACACCCAATAAATTTTTGTCATGTATATATATCAATTTAAGTATTATCTTTTTAAATAACACTTTTCTATTCTATTTAAATATTAACCAGGGATACAAATAATTCAATATTAAAAAGGGTGAAATATTTAATTGATGTATTTTAAACAGTAAATAAATAAATGATAATTTTTTTCCATATAATAATTAACATATATATTTAGAAATATTTTATATTTTTAAACAATTCAATAAAACAATATTTTGATAAATAATTTATATTGTCAATATTTACAATATTTAGTTTATTTATTTTTAAAAATATTAAAATTACAAGTTAGCTTAAAAAACTATTTTATTATATTTTTTACAGGAAAATAATATCATGATTATTCATTATAATTATTAATTATCCAAAATTTTATATATTTTTTTACTTTTTTATCATTTATTTGTTATTAATATTAATAAAATAATCACTACATTTATTTTTTATAAATAGTTAATATATTTATTTGTTGTATAAAAATTTAAATTAAAATAAGAATATAAAAATTATTATATTTCAGAAGAATATTTTTAGTCAAATTTATTTCTAGAAATTCAATATTTAATATGATATAATCATAAATTTATGAAGGTGACAACTATAAATTCACTTTAAAAATACTAATATAAGTGTCATTATCTCTTCTATAAGGCTTAAAATTATCATTAACTCAACCCTTGTTTCATTATCTTCATTATATAAATGACTAGTTTTATTTGGTCCCATGTTTTGACTTTTAAGGGGTATTATGAATTTAATAAAAAATATATTATTGATCTTACATCAACTATAAAATTTATTCCTCATTATTGTATATACTATTTAAGTAATGATTTATATCATAAAAATTATAAATAAATTACCTTGATAAATAAAAACATTTTATTTTTCCAATTAGTTTTTATTATCCAATTCATATTATATATAGCCTTATATAAAAAATTATTTAATTGTTGAAATTTGAGTGAGAAATATTTAACTTTTCATTGAATAAAATAAATTAAATTTCCTACTCTCATCCAAGTGGATTCAAATGGATACCATTTTTACCCAATGATTTTTAGGTCAAAACACACTCATCCATGTATATAATAATAGGTGTTAGAATAATTTTATAATAGCACTATTACCTCTAATTACTTGATTTATCCTTTTAATGTATTAAAAAATTATCGAAGTTACCATTCATAATGCCAAAAAAATAAATTTAAATAATACGGACCTAATGATTATATTTATTTAGTCCAATTTTTAAATATTATGAACACTAATATTTTAGAAATTAATTTGAAATCAATCCTATTGTCGGAATGAGAGAACATGCTTTTTTAGATGATAAAAAATTTTAAAATATTGAAATGTTGTTACATATGAATTCAACGTAAAACTAATGATATTTACATAAATTATATTAAATGATATTAATATATTCTCTTTATACATTAAAAATAATAATTATTATAATGTAAAAATGTAAATTATTCTGATGGAAAATGAAGTTATCACATAAAATTTAGTATATTTTTACTATTAATCAAAACATGATTCTTATCATAAAAAAATATAAAAACATCCAAAGTAAATTTTTATATCCATTTGAAAAAGAAAATGTTTATATAGTCATATATGAATTATTAATGTGTTAAAATATTAATTTAAAACAGTTTCTATGATGGATAGTTACCCTTTTGGAAAATAATATTGTTTTTTATACATCAAATAGGGTTTATTCATAATTAATGAAAACAATATCTATTAGATGAATATAAAATATATTATATTGTGTATATAACATATATATTTCATTAAATACATTTTGTAATTTTAATTAACTCAATGTATTAATACAAAAATAAATATATTGAATAATTCACTATGAATGAATTCACAATAGATATTCATAATTTAGTTATATTTATTCCTGTTGACCTAACAACTAATCTATAATGGTCATTTTATATTAAGGGTGTTTCTTGGTTTTTTTAAACCCTTCATTTTGTGCAATAGAATTTCTTGAATAAAAATGTTTTAGGGAAAATATTTCACTAAAACATCTGGGTGTAACATTCTTCCACCATTAAACTGAATTTTTCCCTCAAAATACATCACTTGGATAAAAATATATAAAGATATCTCAAACTCGTCATATCCTAAAGTTCCATCATAGAATCCTCAAAATGATTGTTCTTCTACAAAACATTAACCATACAAGTTGTCTTGTTTCATAGAACTTTTTCACTATGATCAAAAATCTATATCGGTTTTTCATCATAAGAATTCATTTCTCCAGTGGTATGGTGTATGCGTTTAGTAATTTTGAATGATCAATTATTTACTTTCTCAGGATAGATACATTCAACACATCACAAAATTGAGAGAGATTCATCTTAAGTGCCTATTAGTAATTTACCATCACAACATGATCTTGAATTTGAAAATGACTCATATACTGAGGGAACTATATGCCATTCTTTCCAATTAAAATTCATATATTCCATAGATATATTTATAGAAACACCTTTTATCCCCATCAATCTCTATGTTTTTCATTAGTTGTCAGCATAACCTTTTTTTCTGACTCTGAGCTAGTTGTATGTGTTGTTGAATAGATCTGACCTTTTGTTACTTATCGCGAAAAAGTTCAAGTAATAATAGATTTCATTCCCAAACATAATCCCAAAATTTAGAGTTTGGACACTATTTATAAATAGTGTTTTATTAAAAGAGATCTTAATATTGGAGTAAAACTATAATTATAAGAATATTCTACAAAAGGTAGGTGTTGATCCCAACATTTTTTGAAATCCAATGAGAAACATCTCAACATGAATTCTTGAGATTGAATTATCCTCTCAAACTGACTGTGGGTTTGAGGGTGATAAGAAGATCAGAAACTTAAATCTGTATCTAGAGCCTTCTAAATACATTTCCAAAACATTGAGGTAAACCTTGGATCTTGATCTAGTATAATATAAAGAGGTACTCCGTGAAATCATACCACTTACTTTACATATATTCTGGAAAGATTTTCAATATATAAATCATCTATAATAGAAATTATATTCTCCAACAATGTAATGTGATCAAATTTAACCCATATTGATCCTTGGCCTTTAATTTTTTTGGTAATTCTAATGAAAATTTACATTGTGATATTTTCATATTTTCATTACGGTATGGGTAATAGTTTTAACATCCCCTTGTAATTATGTCTCTCAACCATAAAATAATAAAAAATAATGTACCAAGAGACATATTCAAAAACATCTCATTTCAATCCATCCCACCAGAAATACTCTATCAGATCCATGTACATTTGTGTTCTTCTAGGGTGAATAGTGACTAAAGAACTATGAGCCCAAAAAAATAGCTCAAACATTAATTCTGGTATGGGAGGAACATAAAACATGTTCATGAAACATATTATTCCATCATAATCAAGGTTTAATTCATGAACATTTATAAACTTCTTTTGTATCTCAGTGTCTTACTTATTCACCACTTTAATCATCACTTCTACTGATGGTTGTGCATTAATTTTATAGTGACATGAAATCTCTTTTTCTTTAAAAAATTCAAGATCCATCCCTCGAAAATCCAAAAATATTGGATCCTTTGTGATCCTCATCATTAATAGTCCAGTATGGTATTTTTGACACATGGTATATTCCACATTCCTTACTTTGTTAGAGTGGTGATGTATTGAGAAGTTGTAATCTTTAATCAACTCAATAAATATTATATGATGAATATTAACCTCCTTTTGTGTGAAAATATACCTTTAACTCTTATTATTTGTATAAACATCAAAAATTTCTCCATGAAGATAATTTTTCAATATTTTTAATGCAATGTTCATCGCAGCTAACTCCAAATAATGATTTGGGTAATTTGGCACATAAAGAATCAATTTTTTTAAAGGAATAATCTGTCAACGTATAGTTTTTATAAGAAAACATCCCAACCCCCTCTTGGATGAATCACTATAGGTCACAAAACTTTCTACACTATAAGGGAGTGTGAGAAGAGGTGAACTGGATAACCTTCTTTTGAAATCATTTAAATTTTATTCCCAATCCTCCATCCACATGAACATAACTCCGATATGAGTCAACATACTAAGTGGATTAGATAATCATGAATTCTATTTCACAAAACATTAATAATATCAAACAAAACCAAGAAAACATCATATCTTAGTTACTATTTTTGGTCTTTACTAACATCTAATAACTTCTATTTTTGATTGATCTGTTGTTATCCTAGCCTATGTGATTATGTGACCCAAAAAATGAGACTATTTGAACCCAAAATTCACACATGTTAATATTTGAATAAGTATTATTATTTTTTAGGGTCATATGAATAATTAACAAGTGATATTCATGATCTTAAATACTCTTTTAATAGACAAGAAAAACGTTTATAAATAATACCAGAAACTGATCACGATATTCTCTAGTGACATTACTAATTAAATCCATGAAGATAGTGGGTGAATTAGTAAGACAAAAAGGTATCACTATAAACTCACATTGTCAGTACATTTTATAGAAATCTGTATTTGGTATATCCTACTTTTTGACCATTAATTTATAATATCCTGAAAGAAGATCAATCATAAAGAATTATTCATTTCAGTGAAGTTGGTCGAATATGTCATCAATGTAGGGAAGATGATATTTTTTTCTAAAAAGTGACCTTGTTAAGTTCTTGATAATCATTGTAGTGTCTCGTTGATCAATAATTATTTTTAAAAAATAGAATAGGTGATCCCCATCGTGATGCTATAGGGAGTATGAATCATTTTTCATGGTTATTTTTTATTTTCTTTTTTAATTATTGCAACTCAATTGGTGACATTATATATGGTTTCATAGAAATAGTAATAGCACCGGGTATGAATTATATACAAATCTCACCTTCATGATTTGGCAGACGACCTGGTATTCATTCTGCAAATACATCATCAAACTCCAATAAAAAATTTGTAATAATAATTGTGAGGTTATCACCAACCTTTTGAGATATAAATCATTCATTTATATGGATCAAGACACATCTGATGGAAGAAATTTTCACTGGGAGATCATACTAATAATTGCATCGATAGATAATCATAGATTGATATTGAATAAAAATTATGACTTCCCTTCCATGGAAATTGAAAGGAGATCCATAATGGTAAATCCAATCCATGTCAAGTATCACATCATTTCCACAAAAGGAAGGATCACAATATTTTTAGGAAGAGCTTTCCCGCAAACATCATATGGAGAACAATTGTAAACGTTGGATGCAACTTTTAATCCATTAAGAGTTTTCACAGCTAAAACAACATCTAATCATTGGCCTTATATGGACATAATCATAGAAAATTATTCTAAATTAAAACAGCGGATGGATCTATAAGGAAATAAAACATTTTCTACATTCTAGTGGATGGTATGTGTACCATTCACCACTTCATTATTGAAATACACATCACAAAAAGTGATTTCATATGACATTCCTTATTCTACTACCTTATGAATTTTATGACATTGATCATCATCACTAACCATTATATTATGGCATTTATTGGTATAATTACACATTTCCATGAACATGTAGAATTGATGTGAATAAGGCACATTCTATGTTGAATTTTCTCTATTCACATAATTAAACATATTTTTCTCATCACATCAACATTCAGAAGCCTGATGACCATCATTTCCAAATATAAATCATTTACTATTACCTTTAATAAATTTCCATCCAAGATTATTTCCTCACATTGAGAATAAATAAATCCATCTTATTTTCACTGTGGTCTTTATATTTTCTATTAAATTCCATTTTTATGCTCTTATCAAACCCATAAGACATATGGGTTATTCCAATCTTCACCTTAACTTTGAAACCACATCCAATGATCTCCTCGTATATATTAAATCCCCTTATGGGTAATTCCATTCATAAAATTGGTTTTATTCTACTACAGAATCGATCAATCTTACTCCTATGTTGGATAATAGTACAAGAATCACTCCTTGAATGTCTTGTAAAATTTTCAGAATATGTTCCAAATGATTCATCATACATTATCTTATGTGAAACAAACTCTTTCTCCATATTTGATATAAAAATATAAGTAATTTACTTATTGAAAAATAAGTTAATGAACACGTCAAATTTTGTAGACTTAATTTCATACAGGTGCCTCGTATAATTGATAAGGTGTCACCATTGATCAGAATCACCTTTCAAATGATATACTACTAAGAATACTTTATCATGTTATGAAAATTGGAGAACTAAAAATATCCTTTTTGGTGTATTGATTCAGTGTTCAACAAATAATTGACTATAAGACTCACTGAATGATGGTGGACACTACCTAATAAAGGGATGAAAAAAAAATTTCTCCTATTCTCATTTGGATGTCCATTGGGATTCATAGCTTAAGAAGGTTTGTGTGCAATTCTACCAGATTGTTCCTCCAAGATATTATAATATTTGGTTGGCCAAGAGGACAATCATTTCATTTCCCATCGCATTCGGCATTAACATGGTTCCCTTAGGTTATATCTATCAACTAAAATGGAGAAGCATAGTGTGAGAAACACCAATCATAATGGTGAGACCACAAAATCAAAAATAGAATATAATTTAGGAGACTTTAGGTTTTATCCTAGGTTATTTGTGATAATTTCTAAAACACCAGGATTTTAACATATACTTAAACATATCACTTGGGTTGTTACTATGTTTTTCTTACTATAGTTTCAAAAGGATAACTATAATATTACTATGATACCAAATATAATGAATCTTATATCAAAAACATTGTTATTAATTAAAAATTGATGAATATTCATTACAAATTATAATGAATCCAATACAAGACTTTATAGGTTTCGTGTATTTTAAATATGGGAAACATAAAAAAACAACTTCATAAAACATCTACATTATCTCCATATTATTTCTTCATAACTAGACTCATTTTTTAAATATCTTACATAATACCCTTATTAATGACATGGGGAAACGTGATCTATTTAAGGGTGATCTCGGATGCTTAGTATGGATAAACAAGGGACATATTTATCAAATCATTATCATAAGACACAAGATCATAACAGTAGAAAGTCGTATTCATCATATGAAATATCATAGTATCATGTATTTGGATAAATGTTCAAAAGAATAAATAGAAATAATCTAAAATCTCATAACATAAGACATGGTATGTTTTGTAATACACATAAGCATATAAAATCATTTCGTATTAGTCAAGGCTAATTCCCAAGACGATCATATTAGGAAAAGCCTATTACAAAACCAAGTTCACACTTCATTCCAGCCATATATTAACAAACTAAGATCATTTCCCATTACATACAAGTTTATATCATGAGATATAATTCTTTACCCATTTAATAGAAAGATAATAAAGTTCTACAAATATCATAATGAAATCATTATTACATGTTCTGAAAAAACATAATTCATTCATTATAGCATAATCTAATAAATGAAATGGGTTCCACAAACATCATTCCTTCTTATTCCTTATAAAAAATTGTATGTCATAAATATAATTCCATGATAATAAAATTAAAATTATAGTAGTTATAGGGATAAAAAAATAATCTTGATTGATTAATGTCATATTATATGGATAAAATGTTTTAAAAAACATGAAATTAATTATTCAAGAAATTATACTTTTTTCTTAAAAAATATTTCCTTTTCTCAGAATTCAGTGAGATGATTAAAAAATAACTTCAATTAAACAAAAATTGAACTATTTAAAGTATATCTTCATTGAAATGAAGAATTATGAAATGGTTGAAATCCGTTCATGCCATATTAGTTGATAAAACACCCCCTCGTACTTTTTTCACAAAAATTCAATAAGTACCTCAGGTCGAAGAACCACAAAATATTTCATTCATTTAATTTAGTAAAAATTCAAAAGTTTGTAATAATTTATTTAAAATATTTTATAAGAATATAAATAGTTTTAAATTTTTAGCTAACACGGATTTGAATTGTAAAAATACACTTGTAAATTCGTTTTTTAAAAGGGAAGCCCCATGAGTGGCCTTTTGGAACCCTCTGCTCAAAGGATCCCTCCTCCCCATGTAGAGTTCATAATTCCCCATCCAAGAATGAGATGTTTATAGACCATATGATAGATAATTCCATGGGATAACACATCGATCAGTGATGATTTGACATATAAATCCATCATCCAGGTGATGTGCACCCATTCTGCCCACCCGAGGACACAACAGGTGACCTAATAAGATGAATGGTACAAGGGAGGTAGAAATTTCACCATGAATGGGCTCCCAAGAAATTAACCCCTAACATAAAAAAAACAAATTTTATATAGACATCATCCCTAAAAAACTATTCCACATCTAAAGTGGATATACCCAAGTAAAAATGTATGAATAATCAACGTCAGATAATAAAGTTATTGAAAAATTATCCCTTACCTTAGGTTTAATATAATTCATACGTATCAAAACCTCTTGTATAATGATATCATAAATTACATTGACTTATTACATAATCAAATTAATTTTTATAAAATAATTCATGATATTATTATCATCCATTATTAGTAACATTTCATTTTTACTCATTATTTGGATATTAACTACTCTATGTTCTTATGATTATTTTGTCGAATTAGATCAGGTTGTACCTATTTTGGAATATCTATATCATTAAAAAATTGATATTAACATAATATACACCATATTAATTCATTATTTACATTTATTTAATCATTATTTAATGAAGATCATGTAGAGTGAATCACATCAAATTGACGAGATGGTATGCTATACGTACTCACGACCAAAGATTTAAATCCGATAATTATTGCATGGTATTGAAGTGGATTGTCTATGATATTTTAAATCTATATCTTCTTATAATAAAAATAAATAGTTATTATTTCCATCAATATTCCCAACCATGTAAGGTAACGGCGAAAAAATTACACCATAACATGGAGCTGGAAATCTGTATGTACGCACGGGTGATGATTTCATTTTTCTTTGGACAAATAAAATGTGGAATATAATTAATTCATAATTATAATAACATATCATTATATATGTGATAATAGGGTTTTTAGTATATAATTTAAAAACTCATGAATATAAATTAGAATAAGAAATAATTTTTAAAGAATCGGTAATGGATATTGCCCCTTCTTCAATATGCTTCCTCAAAATTATCTCTTAGAGAACTAGAGGTTGTCACATAAGAAGAAAAAAACCACTATAATGTCACCAGGGATGTTTAGAAGATAAAATGGAAGGGTATAGAGGATCATAAAGGATCAATTCAATGTTATGAGGTGAGGTAGGTGGTGGCATTTTATAATATCGTTGAGTGGAACATTTGGAAAACTCACAAATATTAATTTATAATAATACCAAACCCCATAAAAACCCTAAAAAATGACCCAAATTATAATATGAGATTATATACATCTTCAATATCATCATATAATAATTATTTATTGGTATCTATCTTAATTTGTACCATATATTTTTTATTAACACTTTGTTATTATACTTATTTATTAACTATGGTTAAAAATAATTCATTATTAAAAGGGTGAAATATTTATTAATTTTTTGTAAAATATAGAATAAATTAATAAATGGGAACATTTTATACTATATAATAATAATTTTATATTTTTAAAAAATGTTTTTTTATTTATAAATAAATTAATAATACATTATTTTGATAAATAATGAATAGTGTAAATATCATCATTACTCAATTCAATGGTTTTTTCAAATATTGTGATAAGAATTTAAATTAAAAAATTATTTTATTAAATTTTTATGAGGTAAAAGATATCTATAAAAATAATTAGAAAAATTTATTTTCAAATATTATGTTTATTTTATCATTTTTATAACATTTATTTGATATATATATATTAATAAAACAATAACTACATAAATTTTAAATAATTAATTATAATAAATATTTTCCCATAAAAATTATAAATAAATACTATGATAAAGATAAATATGTTATATTATAGTGAAATAATTTTTTTGAATTTATCATCTATAAATTGGATATTTAAAATGATATACATATTAATTTATGATGGTGAGAACTTTAATATCACGTTTAATAATATAATAAATGTGTCATAACCCCTTCTATACGGGACAAAATGGACAATAACTGGACAATTGGACGATTATGGTCAAGATATACTCCACCAATAAAATTTCATCTAATGTTTGGAACATTTAATGGGTATTATTATTTAAAAAATAACTATATTATTGATTATTCATCAATTTACTAATTTATGTATCATTAATGAATAAGCTATAAACGTAGTTATATATTTCCTAAAAATTTAAAAAAAATTACCACGATAAAGAAACAAATAGCTTTCAAATATTAATTTATAATTAAGTCTAAATTTTTATATATTTATAAAAAGATTATTTAATTATTAAAATATGAGTGAGGTATATTTAGATTTTCTTTAAATAAAATAAATTAAATGTTATAATCTCATCCAAGTCAATTTAGATGGATACCATTTCTACCCAAGGATTATTTTCATCAAAAAACACTCATCCAAAGATAATAATACAAGTCATTTGTATTTTATAACAGTATTCTCAACCTTTATTACCTAATTTTTCCTTTACCATATTAATAAAAATTACCAAAGTTGGTATTCATAATAAAAAAATAAATAGATCTTTATAATTTAGACCTATGGATTCAAAAAATGGAATCCATTTTTTAAAATTATTAATACAGAAGTTGCAGTAATTAAATTGAAAACAATATCATCGTCAGCATTAGAGAACGAGTTTTTTTAAAGATAAAACATTGAAAAATGATGAATCGATTTTACATATGATTTCCATGTAAAATTAATTATAATGACATGAATTATATTTAATAATAAAAATTTATTATATTTATACTTTAAAATCATTTAATTTTATAATTAAACAATATAAATTATTTTTATAAAAAATTTTGTTTTCAATTAAAATTTATTATATTTTAACTATTAATTAATACGTGATGGTTATGAGAAAAATATCTGAAATTCATCCAAAGTAAATTTCATATACATAATAAAAAGAAATTTTTTTTATTTTAATTTAAAAATTATTAATGTTTCAAATTCCTAATTTAAAAGGGGTTCTCCCATAAAAGGAAGAAAATTAGAGTTTCAAAAATAATATAGGGTTTTAGACATCAAATAATGTTTATTCATAATATATGAAAAAAATATCTTTTAAATGAATAAAAAAAATTACTTTATTATGTATAAAATATATAGATTTAATTAATTTCATTTACTAATACTAATTCTCTAAATTTAATAATACAAAAATACAAATTTAGAATAATTAGTAGTGAATGACTTCAATCTAAATTTTTATATGTTTGTTAAATGTATTACCGCTAACTTAATGAATATGTTATAATAGTAATTATAAATATATGGTGTCACATGGTTCATTTTAACCCACAATTGTGAGCAAGGAAATATATTGAATTAAAAAAATATTAAGAGAAAATATTTCATTATAACATCTGGGTGTTACAAACATGGTGACCATTCATGTGATTGTTTACTTATGTAATTACTTTTTTATCATTACATACTCTTATAAATAATCATTATAATTATGTTTAGCTTACATTGGTGGTTTCATAATGAGATTTATACACAAACCCAATACATAAATCTCATTGTGAGTATAGACTCTATTCACCTCAATTTTTTGATGAGGTAAATTGCCCTACATAGTTAAGTTGAGAAGGAGGAGTAGGGTTGTTTGAGGAGATACTGAGATAGGATCTGAGAATAATAGTATGTATGCCTCTATTTATTTTTTCTTGTCTATTTTATCTTTATCTACAATTTTGTGGGATCTCTTGCATGGGTTTACAAGATATTGTATGTCATACTGTTATAACATGGGATGATGATCTTGTAATTCCTTAAAAAAATTATGTTGTTAATATGACTTTTGTTTTTTCTATCATATACTCGGATTTTAATCAGTTACCATGGGAATAGTCACCCAAAGTGACTTGAAATTCCCACAGTAGGTTGGAAGCCTTTTTATTATTATAACGTACACATTAGGTCATGTGACCATTCATCTTATTTTAGGCGATTCCTATAAGGGTGTTACAATAATAGTATCAAATGATTGATTTTGTATAAGTGACTATTTTGGAATGGTAAAAAAGAGATAGGATATTAAATTAAATTGCTACAAAACTAATTGTTGTGTCTATATGACATATTTCTCAAAGAAATTAATGTTTTTAGGGATTATATTGATTTTTTTCTTAAATTATTGATTCTTTTCACCTTGAGTGATGAATATGATTTTCATGACTTTATTTATGAGATTTTCTCTCTGTGAATTCATAAGAGTCAGTGATTTCTTGAATCAGGGATATGTATTTAGGTTCACATGTCAAGAAACTATTTTTTTTATTTCAAGTCTTTTAAATTTATTAAATACTAGTAATAATATATTTGGTGACTTTATAAATACATTTTTGGTGAAAATGAATTGATTTAATCTGAGTATGTTATATTTTGGTATTAAAGAATATAACTAAAAAACATAAATTTATTTCATTGAATTTTTCCTTGTGTATTATAAAAATTTATATTTTTTTATTCCTAGGAACATAGATTGTTTCATCGGATTATTAAGTGATTATGAAATGAAAATCACATGGAATTAAATATATAAAATGGGTTTCAAAGTGATTAGGATTCTAATTGTATTTTCAAAATACATCTATTAAAAATGATTTAAATTTAATATTGGTTGTATAAATTTTTAAATATCTTGTTTTGAGATGTAATTTGGGAATTTAAAATTTAATTTACATCATTTTCATTTTCAATTGTGTGAGTCTTTTTATAAAATTTATTCAACTATAAAAATAGTTGTTCTTAAATTGATTAGAATGAAAAATGGGTTTGAATTTAAGTGTTATCAAATGATTGGAATATGGTCTATCAAATTATTTGACTTAATGGGAATTTTGATATTGAAATTGTAAATAGAATAAATGTTTTGGTTCAATGACGTCGGATTATGATTGGCCCGTTTGGACCCTTTAAAATATTTTTTTTGTATTCGAATGTGATACCCTCATAAATGCATCCTTATTTGTGATTCATTTGCATTTTATATTAATATATCATTTAAAATACTTGATCATGGATCTATTTTAAATGTTATATATGTGTTGTTATGTGAAAATCCACCGTTTATAAAATATACATAGAATTGTCTGTCCTACTGTCTTTAATAATACTCTAGCATTGGACTGCAAAAATGGGTGGGTTATTTTGAGATGTTACCATGTGATGACTATATATATCTATAGAAACTACATATAGTTGGGTTATAGGATGTTATGGGCTATATGAACCATGAGTGAGATGAAAATCCCTTGTATGATTGAGAATGTGGGATGTTGTTTCAGGTATAAACAAATTGGTTAGATAGGTTGATATGTGATTTCACCCTAGATCTTTATGATGTGGATCGAGGCATGAGAACTGAGATAATATAAACATATTGTTGATTTTTATTATTGGATGTCATTATTTTTTACCAGTTGGTGGAATGATCATGGTCCATTGGACTTTTGAGCTGAGCGAATGAGTTGTTCTTAATGTATGAAGATACTCATCTGTGAGACATCTTTAGAATTTGAGAATAGTGGTGTATGGAATAGGTTATATAGACCTTAAATATTGATCATCAATTGGTATGGTGTTGATAATTTTGATTTGTCTGGTTATGTATGTATTATTGTGTGTGACCCCAAATGAAAGTGCTGGTGACTTGGAAGAAATTTTGAAATTAATAGAGACTGAAACTGTCCAAACAGCCTATAATTTACTAATTTTTTAGTGGTTCAAATCATTAATCAATTGTTCATGTTGTGTAGGGGGTCCTAGGTAGGTTCCTATGAATGTTAGTATGAGTTAATGTGGATGTTTTAGCTTTTTTGTTTCATCTAGGAAACCAAATATGGGTGTTAGAGTTAAAAAAGTGCCATTCTTATTTAATTGGAGTGTAAAAATATTAAATTAAAGGGTGGATCAATATTATGATATGAGGTGTTGTGATAAAAGATCATTTTCTGATAGCTTTATGGCATTGGGTTATAAGGATTAAAGAACATTAGGTTTTTAGAAGAGTAATTTGAGAATGAACATTATTTGAGTGGTTGTCTTATTTTTTAAATAACTTATGTGTAGTTATAATTCATCAATATGTGTGTTGGTGCATGTATCTGATGGGTAGTTCCAAGTTAACTAACCTTGGGGTAAATGTATGGACAATATCTATATTTATTCATAGTTTTTATTCATATAAGAGAGTGGGGGTGATCTATCTGGTCTCCATAAATTTATTCCAAGCTCATAGATGATTTAATAACATTTATTGTGTTTGTTGGTATACAATGTTTGATTAGTTTGTCTCACTATAAGTGCATCAGTTATGTTTTAGGATAATAAACTTATGTGGGGCCTCTAGTGGAGAGAATAATAATATATGATGGGATAGAAAAAGTATCATACATGGTAGTATATGAAGATGGTGGGGATTTATGGTCTCTCAGTGGGAGAAGTATGTTTTTTTTGTTTTTACACATAGGATGCATGGGATAGTATTTGGGAATTACTATGGTGTTTTATTGGATTTGTAAATAATGTTTTGTGATTTTTATAGTGGTTCATTTGTTTGGTCAGCGATGATGATGATGAATTGGATATGAAATGAGAGGATCATTTATCTATTGGAAATGTTTGTCCAAAACATAATAGCTTAGTTTTGGAGTTTTAAGTCTGGTGGGATTTATCAGAAAGGCGTAGTCAAGTAATTGTGTCCTTTTGTGAAGGGGTGTGATTTCGTTGTTGGGTGGTGTAATACCTTTATTGTAAAATAGGATGGGTTTTATATCGGATAGAAAATTTAGGTGGAATTGGTTTTTATTGATAAATAATATATTTTATAGATTTATAATGATGAGTTATTTTATCTATGAGTCTGGAGGGTGATGAGTGGAGGATCAGTTACTCATTAATCAAATTATAACACAATGTAAGTTGATGAGGCCTGACCAATATGACTCCGTAGTTGGGGTGTGAATGATGCATAAGGTGAGAATCTTATGAGGTGTGATGGATGATTATCTTATCTATGGTTTTTTGTGTCATCTATGATTTGGTAGTGTGGTGGTGAAATCTACTTTTGATAATAAATTATTGGTTATGGGCCTAATATGATGGTTTATAAATTTAAGGAATGGTTTTTTGTAGTGCGAGGAAAGCTATGAATTTTGTGGTCGATGAAAGGAGAATGTGTTTCTATGTTGGGTCAATGTGAAATAGTAATATTCAAATGAGTTACTAGAGTCCTTGATATATTATATCAATTTTGGTGTTGTAATTCTATCAGAGAGAATTAAAAATGGTTATGAGTGTCATCATTCAACTATTATTGTAATATCATTAGTTATTGGATTTCATAGGGAACATTAAGAATAGTATAAAGGTGATCCAAACCCATGGGTAGAAGAAGTTGTATTTTTATCTTAATTAATATGAATTAGTTTTGGTGGTAAATGATAGATTATAATGCACTGGTATTGTATATAGGTGATCAATATTGAACATGTGATGTTAACCTAAAGAGTGAGGCATGGGTTATTATGAAATATTCATGATGTAATCTAGAAGTTTTTTGACTGGATTCATGTGAAAAATCATGTGATTGTCCATAATAAAGTATCATTGGGACATTGAGATATAGGTTGTAATAAAATTTGGTACAATGGATCATGGTAAAAGAAGTTGTGATAGAGGACATTGTTTCATTTAAAGAACATCCAATCTTCGTTATTGACTAAAATGAGGAAATTTATATAAAATTAGGGACAAAATTTCACACGAGTGTCTGGTTTTATGGATGTATCTAGTGTGGAACAATGGAATGGAAAATAAATATTTATTCTGAGTTCATTATATAAAACCATTTAGTATGTGTACTTAATTAATATGTGTTTGGGTACCACTCAACATGGGATTTGATAATATATATTTTGATTGTGAAAAAATGGATATCACTATTAGTTCCATTTTTTATTTAATTATCACTTAAACTGAGGGTCCAACATTAATGTTTTTGAGGTAAATAGGAATTATGGTTTTAGTACCATTGGAAATTTTAGAATAGAGTGTGATAATGTTTACTGGCTGAATCATCTTATATTAAATTGTGATAAGAATTATGTTTCCCTATGACTCATCACCTGAAGAATGAGCCAAATACTTTTCATTTGATTGATAATGAATAAATTTTGTTGGGGGTGGGATGATTTGATAAATAAAAGTATGATGTTGTTCATTGATCAAAGGGAAAGGTATTTTGAGGGAAGATGATGCCTCATGATCACATTTTATAGATGCATGAAAATATTCAATAAGACATGGAATAGGGAACCAAATACATTGTCTCAATGTCCTGGGTTGTTCGAATAAAATGACTATGGTTACTTCCGGAGGATGAGAATCCTTTATATCAGGTTATTTTAAAAATTCGTACACATCAGTTGATTTATTATTTATTTTTATCAGTTATATAAAAGTAATTGAGTAATTATTTATTTGGGTGAGGAGTCAGGTTTCTTCTTGGTGGTTTTCTAGTTTTTTAGGCCTTTAAGGGGGATTTTGTAGCATAGTGTGACAAAATCATTTAGTTTTCCTTAGATAACCATATGACCTATTATAGAGGAGTGATAGAAGGTTCATGGTTAGTGCAAGATTAGATATTACTATAATCATTCCCTTGTAAACTCTGTAATATGGAATTGACGGAAAATCATGACTAACATATGTTTTACAAAAATGTGGGTCTAAATCATTTGAGTGACCTGAATTGGAAGTGATCCTCAAATATTTGGAACACAGTTTGAAAAACATTCGGTAAAATCATGCATGTGATTTTAATTAATTTTAAATTTAATATTTATGGTTGATTCCCCCCCCCCAATACTTAATTATTCCTCCAAAACCTATTTCTATTGAACCTAATGATACAAATGGACATTCATAGTGAATTTCTTATCTATAGAGAGTGATTTGATTGACATAGATACATCAGTCTTATGGGTTTCAAGGAATGTAGTATTTTTCATCCATTGTTCTTATTATTTCTATATATTTTCTCCTTTATATTATGAGGACTATAGATCTAGAAAATAATGAATAGATCATGGAATTATGACATGATCTAATGTTTTTTCATCTATAGTATCAATGAAAAAAAATGTGGAACATCATTTTTATCATGACCATTGTTGGAATAATCATTATATACTCATTACATTGGGTGTTATTGGGTTATTATAAAATTATTATCGACCATGAAATAATATTTATCATGGATCAATCATATTTAATCCCAATTTAGTGTTTCAATACTGGTTATATGTATTTTTGGCATGTTTGGTTGATTTAAATAGTGAAATATGTCATTGGTATTTAGTATGATTAAAGTTGGAAGACCTAACATTTTATGGATTTATATAAAATTATGAGATATGATATTCTTGTGATAAATTTCAGGGCTAGAAATAATTCTCATTCTATGATATTCTTGATTATGTGTGTGCATCCAATGAGACCTCTCTTGACATAGAAATAATGTGTGTGGTTGTTTTATATAAAACCACTCTTGGAAAGGCATGATTGTTCGTGTGTATTTTTCCTGAGGTTGCATAAAATTTAATGTATATCAATATTTGTCTATAGTTTTATAAATATATTATCCATTATTAACTACACTGGTGGAGCCTTTTTGAATTAGTTTATCTCTTAGAGGTGGATCATTTATGATGTTACACAAGATGATTATTGCGGGGTCTTGAATAAATGATATAAGGGAATGATATCTTTGAGGCCTGACCTAGAACTCCTAGTGGAGAATGCTGGCCATGTGTTCTAACATTAAATGGTTTGTGGGAACCAAATGTAATTCTGGAAGGAGCCATGATATTTGGTTGGGTATTGAAATCACATAGCCTAAATAAGAGAATGTGGCATATTCAATGAAAAATGTTTTCTTTGTGACGTGTTTTGATGTTTGTAAAAATAATCCACAAATTTCTTATCCAACATGGATAAAATAATGGTAGGTTTGTAGTTTTTGGTGGCAATTTTTGTACAAGATGATTCAATAAGTGAATATTTTTCTTCTATATTTACATTTATATCATCACGTACACCTATTTTTAACTATTACACATATATTAAGGATATATTGGTAGTTTTATACATGGTTTTATAATAAGATTATTCATTAGAATCTCAATTCATGTGAACACTACTTTGACCTAGATTTTGTAATATGGTAGTGTGCCTTCTATGAGTAGTTTACTGGTAGGGGAAACGTACACCCAGGTGATACCCGAATAGACTCTAGGACCAGTTTCTAAGTTTCCTCTATTTATTTAGTCTTGAGTGTTTCATATATGGATTCTGTATGTGGTGACATCTTGACATTTCAAACATGTTATTTCATGTCAAACTATTATATCATGTGAAGTTGTTCTTGTAATTTCATTTTGATAATTTTAATTTTATTAATTTGATTATTAATTCTAAATAGTCCCTTTACACTATTCAATATCTTCTTATGATCATGTTGGATTATATGAGGTAATGTGACCCACTAACATGAAACTAACGATTCATATCGGGGTGTTACACACAACATATGAAACATTGAAGTCTTAAAACCTTATTAATTGTATGAATAATTTTTATTCAAGGATGTTCATGGAACACATTTTTTGATAGTAGAGACCACTCTCAAACAAGATTAATCATTCTATAATTCTCTTCACTTAATTAAAAAAATATGTGGTTCTATCATACGGTTTAAAAGAGAAGCTAACCATCCAAAGTATTCAGTGATTCCATTTTGGCTGGTGGATAACTTTTATGGTATAATTATCTTAATTAAAGAGGAAATGTCTTAATAATTTTTTTAAGAAATGGACTTATCATTGAGGATTAAATTATTTTATATTTTCACATAATTTTCTCATTATCCCTCATAGTAGATATCATGGTTGGGTTATATTTCATTATCCAATTACATTTATTACTTATGATATCATAGAAAAACCTTTTTTAGTATGTTAGTGACTGTTGGGGAATATTTTATAAGGTGAATATAAAAAATTTAAAACAAGTTTAGAGGCTTTATATAACCATTACAATATTTTATAAAACCACATCATGGTTGTTGAATATTTTCAAGAAAATTATCATTTTTTTAGATATAAATTATGGATTTTATAATATGGAAAGAATTGTGAAATATATGTATTCATATCATGGTTTTGACAAAAAATGTTTTTCTTTTCATATAAATTACATTTTCATTTCAAAAAACCATGATATGAAAAAAGTAACAAACATCATATTAAAGTATGAACTGTGAAAAAATAATAAATTATGATAGAATACCATATGAGGATTCATTTAAATTTAATTGGATTCTATAGGGAATCCACATATTATTCATGGTATTTATTATTATAGTTGTACTATGTTTTTATATCTCCTGTTAAATATTAAAATTTTTCATTTTTTTTATAATATTAATTTAATATTGGTTTATATAATATTATTATTTCATAAAAGTTGTATGATTTATTATAAATTCATTAAAATAATATTTTTATTTATTATTCAATGATTATGAATATATATTATAAGATTGATATACATACTTTCTTTTCCAAAAAAGGAAATTATTTCTCATTTGAAGGTAAATAATGATGTGGGTCTATTAAGGATGGAGTTTTTTCACTATTTTTTTACAATTTATTACTAAAAATGAAGTGGTGTTGCTACATATCTTCAAAAAATTATTATTTTATCATATATGTTGGATTTACTTATTATTTTTTCTCTTGAATTTTGTTTTTATTATGTGGGTGAATATTACTTCACCTTAGAGACAAATTTATTTTAGAAGAAGGTTAGTGATAATCAATTCTCATGTATATGTGTGATGAATATTACAGATCATGTGATCCTGAGTTTTTAAATTCATGTTAAGGAGGTATCATTTAATTTTGAATAAAAACCCTTATAAATCACGAGGCCCATAGTGTTTTCTTTTATTTTTTTTTCTTTATTTGTTATCAGATTACACTTATAATAATTCAATAATAATGAAAATGTTAAATAAAAATTGAATTTTTTTAATTCATATAATAATGAGATGATGCATTCATGGTCCAAAATATAAAACAATGAATGGAATATTTATCCCCTTTGTCATTTAATTCAGGAGAAACCTTATACACATTGGGATTGTGGTGTCCATAATATGTATCTATAAATATTTATGTCTTTAAATGATTATTATTATTAGTTTATAAATATTTATTTTATATAATTTTCATATAAGTTTAGATTTTATGTTTCATCTTTCATTGGAATCATTTTAGAGTTTTGATTTTGTATTTTATTGATAAAAAATCTATTTATAAGATTTTTTATATTGGTTTTAAATTAATATGATTTTTATATCAATATAGATAGATTCAATCCAATGAATAATAATAAATTTCATATGATTGATTGGAATATTTTTTTATGTTTTATTTATACAACATGATAATATATTCTAATTATTTTTGTATGTCATATATTTTATAATAAATCGATTTATCTAATTTTCTATTATATATTGAAGAAAATGGAATATAAGAAAAAAATTGTTAGATATTTCTATGTATAAAATTAATTTTTTGATACTCATAATGAATATGTTCATAAATGTTAAGGGAATAAAGTCTGTCAAATGTATATAGGAGATTTTTTTAAATATCTATGATGGAATGAAATAATTTAAATCAGTTAATTAATAGTAATGTGGAAACAAAGAAGATTCATCTCGGGAAATTTCATGGAATATGTCTAAAATTTTTAAAGAGGATAGTTGTAATTAAATTCACGGTTATAAAATCATCAATCACTAATAAAAATAATAATTTCTCTATATTTTATGTTTTATCAATTGATGATAGCTATAATAATTGATCATCAGGTTTATAGTTGATATGTCTTTAACTGCAAGAATTTTTATTTTGAATTCATCTTGTAAAGAAAGAGAAAGTAATTTTTCTTTAAATGGCGATGATGATAGAAGTGATAATGATTTTCATTAATATAAAATTTAGTTAACATTAAATATGTAATAAATAAACATCAAATATAATATTTTTATGCTAGGAAATAATAATGAGTGGTGGAGGATTTCTTCCAAGGTATTTGACATAAATGAAGTCAGAGCTTTTAAAAAGGATTGAATGATACTACGTAATGTGGAGGAACTAATTCAATTAATAAATATTTAAATTAATATGGATATATATTTAGATGTTATGTGGCTCTAAAATAATAGATAAATTAGATATCTCAAAGTATATTTTCTAGTAAAATAAATTGACATGATGAAAATTACATATGTGTTTTCAAATTTTAGTCCAATATGGGGATAATTCATGATGCAATAGATTTTATTATGTCTAAAATAAGGCTTATAGTTGTATTAAATAAATAAAAATATAAAATAATTGGAATTATATATATTTAAATTATTTAATAAAGGTAGGGAACAAAATCAATGAATAAAAAGGTGAAAAAAGAATAAAAAAGAATACAATATTGAATTATAATTTTTTTTGGAATGTACACATTTGAATCAAAATCTACTATAGTGTGTAGTGAGAAAAAAATTATAATAGATTTCTAATATTTATATAACCAAGTTTAAATATTCTAAATGCAGTAAATTTTTTATAAATAATTTATAATGGTTATAAAGATGATGCTTTTTAAAGTGGTTTACCACCAATTGTTTTTATTCACTGAAGAAACTTTACTTTTTATATTTACTATTGATTTTTATTATATAAAAATATCTTGATATACACATAGGGGTGAAATGGTGTGTTTTAAAATATATTATTTTATTAAAACATGACAGTAAATATATCCCATGTTTGAAATGGAAATTGGAATCTAATACACTAACAACATTTTTAAACTAAAAATTAAAAAAACAAAAACTCACCTGATACTATGATTTTACATGGTTCACCCTGATTTATCTATATCCATAGAGAACATCAAAATGAATAATAAATATGAATAATTATTTCTTATATACAAATTGATAAATATTATATTATGATAATATCACTACTCATCAATTTTCCATGATATATTTCTCTATTACACCAAGTAGATTCCATGATGGATACAACAGATGAAAATGTGAACATAAATGTTGTTCTTATATGAATAAAAGATATTAAAATGAAAATATATGAAAATGGTATTCTCTATAATTTTTTCGTCTTCACAAGTATTCACTACACATCATTACTTCAAAAAATAGGTCTTCAATGATAATAAATTCTATCATAATTCCCACAAAAAATCAAATACATTCAATAAAATACATATGTATATATTAATAATTGTTCGTTTCTTTTTGATCCACCTATATATATTTTTATTACATTTCTCTCAATCATCTAGTTAACTTTTTCTTCTATATCTGATGAATTTTGAAAATTTAATTCAACCTTCAAACATCACAACAACATTAATCATATACTACTCCAATCATTTCTATTGAATATTTTCATGAAATAACTCTTTTATTTATCATCATTTTTTGTTAGAGATCAGTCTGAATCCTATATGATTTACTAAAATTTTAAATTCAACCAATTCCATAATTTTATATATTTTGTTAAAAAATTATACTACCACATCATGATAATGTGTTGAATTGATCATTTTGAGTCAGAGTAATCTAACCACTTAGATATAAATTACATTTGTAACACCAACATTTTGATTATGTATTTCCCTTTAAATAAATTTCATTTCATTGAGTGCTTATGTAACATGAAACCATGATATCAAAAAAATCATGATATATGATTGAAATAATATTATTTAATGTGATAGTTATGGTCTACAAACTTGATTAGTGGGAATGAATAGTAGTGTATATTTTTGAGAAATAATTATTTACAAAATTATAAAATTAATTCATTGGTTATCAGTTGGTTGTAAATGGAAATAATTTCTTTTAAAGGTAACTAGGTATATTATCATGAAAATTTTTTTTATGAACACAATAAATATGAATATAAATAAATTTTATAAATAAATTTTGATTATTTTCTAAATAAAATTTATATATTATATATAATAATATATAACATGCATCTATCCATTTTTACTTAGCATGGTATAAGAATAAATCTTGTTTTCTTCTTAAAATGCAATTTTTTTTAATGATTTTCATTGAATTTTCCCTTATAATTTTATAATAATTTTATTCTTATTATAGAAATTGTGTTTGATTAAATATATATTCCATATTTATATTCATGATGTATAACTTTCATAAATAGTATATTTTTATTTTTTGGTCATTATTAATAGAAACTTTAGAAATATTTTTTTACCATGGTAAGGAAAAATCGAGTAATTATGTTGAAAAATAATTTAATAAAGCATAAAAATATATATAACATCTAAATTATTTATATTTTATAAATTCATTTTGACCATAGCAATCAAATATATTAGAATATTGAAATAATTCATCATTTCTCATTGATAACCACATTAAAATTATATTAGGTAAATATTAAAGTAAAAGCACATCTATATTTGATTTAATATCTATAATACTTTTTTAGAAGGACAAAAATATGTTTTCTTAAATTATAAAAATTTATTTGAACTATTTTTTTATAATGATATTTTATTTAATAATTTTACTGATGAAATAATTACCTAAAATTTATACACAATGTAAATATAGTACTTGTTAAAGTAATAGAAATAGAAAATAAATAATTTTCAAAATATTAAAGGTAATACAATTTTTTTGAATTGTTTTGTTCCATTATTGATATTGATAAATATAAAATATTATTTATGAGTTAAATATTTATATTTTAATTCGATCATATAATTATTGTCTTTAAATTCATATTATGTGAATAGTGCCAAAAAAAATAAATTAATGATATCTTATGTAACATAAGATTTTATAAATGAATTATTGTTAATAAACGTATTATTTTCTTCATATATAATGTTATATGGTCTCTAATTACATCAATTTTTAATTTATGGGTCAATTTTATTACTATATTTACATTCTTGACCCGTAACGTGGGATAAACATTGTTATCATCGTAATTTTCATAGATGTCAATACGGGTTAAAACTAATATATAAGTGTTAAAACATCACATACACTTTTAAAAATAATTTTTTAAGAGTGTATATCGAGTTATAATACCTATAATTTTATTATATAATTTTATATACACTTGAACCTATAAATTATTTTTATAATAATATATTAATTTATATAATTCCAAGGTTTCCCATCCACTAATTTATAATATAGCACATCATATCGTCAATGTTTTATGATTTCTGAGAAAATTTTCTCAATAATCACCTAAAAATTCTTTATAATCATCCTTATCTAAGTTCAATAGGTTTTGGTCTCTTCAAAATACAGTCCGTAGTGTATATAAGGATAGACCCAATAAATGTTCTAGAAAAAGGAGGTAACAATATTATCTGAGTGTTTTCATTTTATTTCATATTATAACAAATCTTAATATATGGTATCCATTATGAAATATTTAATTCACTACCTTAAATATATAAAATTATTGTAATGATTATTTTGAAAACAGTATAAAACATATTTCCATTCATTAGAATGAATAAACATCACTCATGCAAAAAACATGACTTATTCCCTCTATATAGATGTGTCATTCATTTTTCATCACCATTTATCACGAATAGTAGAAATGATTGATTAAATGAATATATATTATATATTTTAATTTATTATATTTCTTTAATGGTGAATTATTATTTAATTTTATTTCATTTAATCTACCAAAAGTGGAAACAACACTCCAACGTATACACAAACCACCACCACTACGAACTTATGTAACTCATATATCAACAAATATTAATGTGAATATTTATTAATGTGTATATAATTAATAAATAATTTAAAAATTTCATAATTATCATTATAGAGATGATTAAATCACTATCATTATAAGGCCCCAGCCTTAAACCTTACTTAATCTTGAGTTATTACAAGATTACACGTTGAGGATCTTTTTGGGTTTAGAGTTTTAGAGAATTAGATCATAAAACATTCATTACATTCCACATATGAACAAAGTGGTTACATAAAGATAGTATTCTTCTTTCCCATCAATGGAAACATATTTAAAATAAAACATAGATTTTTTCTTGACACTTCCTTGACACTATCATCGTATCATGTACCTTTCCCTTGACATGTGAAAAACATTTCAAAAAAACTTGGGATGAGCATAAAAAGCTCAGTAAGGGATATAAAAATACGGAAAAGAAACATGGGTACATATATACATAAGAATGAAATCATACTTTACCCATAAATCATAAGCACATTAACATACCTCATCAAATCATGAATAAATTATAGAAATCATAAGACATAATTGTATCTTGAGGCATTCATAACATTCTTACGTAGGGAGTAACCCTCTTAGTTACGTTTGGAATACCCATCATAGTATATTCCCTAAATATCTTCGGAGAAACCTTAACATTTCACTCCTTCACGTTACCCAATGCATTGGAGAGCTATATCGGGCTCACCCGCCTTTATTTTATCACGGAACCACCCGACTTCATAATAATGCCCAAGAACATCAAAATAATCGTATCACATAAAACATGTATAAAAGGAAACATAACATTTCCACCTTTCAATCACAAGATATAAATACAACACATTGATATAAAAACATTATGAAAACCATTTTCAATACCAAAATAAAAGAAAATTAAAACATGGTATTTATTTTTCTTTTTTAAAAAAAGGTATGGCTTGTAGAGGAAGTCGAAACTCAAATAATGGTCACGGCGGCGGAGAAGTCATTGTCGCTGCATACGTAGGACAAAAACATTCCCTTTTGTCGTTTAGTAAACGCTTCATATAAAAAAAGAATCCTTTTGAATAAACATAAAAGTCAAAGGGGTTTATACACCATATAAAAGAAGGTTGTGTATAAAACAAAATATGCCTCAATGAAAGGAGATTGAGATGAAGTCCCATACCTCGGGTCCGACTTGACTCGATCGTTCTTTAATGTCCTGAATAATAGACATGAGTTAATTTCTACTTGCTTAAGAACCTTTTTCAAGTTCATTATTCCTTTTATATCACTTATTTCCATGTCATGAACACTATGTAATTAATTAAGTTAATAACATTCGTTTTAACGATCATTGGTACTTGAGTCAAAAATAAACGCTTTATAATTACAAGTTGTTCATGTATCCATTATATCCATAATTATAATCATTATTTATATATCATATATATCTAGTATATACATGTATTTATAATATTTCATAATCATTTTGGGGTAAGAAATGAAATGCACTGTTCATGGAGACGGTAAGTCGTACGAACGCATGAACGCTACATTCATTTCTATTTCGTATTTTATAGAATAGAATCATAATGATATAAAGGTATATAATAATTCTAGTATAATATCATATATAATATCATAGTTCCATCCTTTATACGTCCCACATATGGTATTTAACGAATCAATTCACTTTGAGGGGGCGGTAGTCCGTACTTCTTTAAATGAAGATATCGCGTTTACCCATAATGGAAATCATAAAGGTATGCCCAAAATGAAAATTACATAATCTTAAGGAAAAAATAAACATATTATATATCATATATAAATATAGTGACATCTTAATGGTCACCTTTGAAGGTGTTAAAAGAATGTTGAACAATCATCGTTTTGGGAGGCATAAATTCACCATCCACGGAAACAGTATGTCCTTTAACCATTAGATGTAGGTGTGTGTAAGTGTAACTCGAATCCTTCATATAAAAACATCCTATTATATTGAAGATACTGGATTTGTTACAAAATAAATAAATAAAAAGAGTTTAGGGGGTTGGAGAATCAAAATAAAACAAAAGGACTCAAGTGAAGACATTACCTTAAAATCGGGTAACTCCCTTTGGTTTGAGCTCAATGGCTTCCTTGGGAATCCTTCTGCTCAAAGTGAGGCTTCAAGGAGTAAGAGAGGGATGTGGAGAGACAAAGTTGGCAGGGTTTGGCCGAGCCAAAGGCATTAGGAGTGTGGGTAAGGAGGTATAGGTGGGGGCCTTTTATAAGAGGAAAGGAGGGGCACTCATTGAAAGTAAAGAAATGATACTTTATTTTAAAATGAATTTCGGATATTAATGGTCCCAAATTGATTTTTTTCGAGGATAAGGTGATAAGGGTTCGAAATAAACTCATCCAATAGGTTTTGGACATGTTTAGGTCTTAGATTTTACATTATCATTTCATTTTATTTTAATCCTTTATTAATGAGGTAATCGCTGCATCATCATGATGTCATAAATAATTTAAGAAATTTAATGTCTAAAAATTACAAAAAACATATCATGATGTAGGAAATCGTTTTATCTTTATAATGAATATTTATAGTCCAAAAAATCATTTATGTAGACAAAATTAAAAATATTTTACTTAGGTGATACATTCTTTGTCACATTTAACATTCGTTAAAAATAAAAAGATAAAAAGTCACTTTCTCACAAAGGTGATTCCATGGGGCCCCCATGTTTGGTACAAGGAATACCATGGTCGTCCATGAGACAACCAGTTGCCTTAGGACACATTTTGTGGTCTTTTTGTATTATTATGATATCATTTTATTATCCTTGACTACCCGATTACTCATTAATCAAGATAATTAAAGATAATTACCGTCGTTACTATTCCTAATGTCCAAAAACAAAAAAGTCTTGATTAAAAAATTTGGACCCTCTGATTCCAAATATGTAATCCATTTTACCAAATTCAAAACACATAAATTGCAATAATTGATTTAAAAATAATTCCATTTGTCAAAACAAATAGAGGGTTTTTTTTAACAATATCTATGAAAAGATTGGCATTAGTTTATTACCAATTCCAAAGCGAAATTAATCCTAATGACCACCATTGGATTAAATGGTAAAAATATATTCAGATTACACTTTAAGACAAATTAAAAATATAATCTAACCATATAATTAAATTAAATGAAAAAGCAGTTTTAATGGAAAATGCAGTATTTTTCACTATTCATTAAAAAAATGAACATTGACAGAAAAATACCAAAAACTCACAAAAAGTAAATTTTGAAATCCCAAACATAAAGAATAATTTAATTTTGAAAAAAATAGCTTATAAAATTTTCAAAAGATAGATTTAAAAATAGTTTCCATCAAAAGGCAGTAAAACAATCTTTTATGAATATTAGTGTATTCCATGCATAAGATTGTATTTATTTTCATTTTAATCCTCTAAAACACTATCTTAATCATTAATAGACATAGATAAAAATATCTATTATTCATTACATACTTTGGATGTTACATCCTTCCCCCCTTTAGAAAATTTCATCCCCGCATTTTATTTACTTATCGAATAAATGGGGGTACTTATCCCTAATTGCATTTTCAGATTCCCATGTTGCATCTTCCATCATGTGGTTTTCCCACAAAACCTTTACCGGATTAATCACCTTATTCTGTAACACTTGCTCCCTGTGGTCAAAAATCCGGACCTGTTGTTCCTCATAAGATAGGTTCTCTTCCAGCAGAACTACCTGTGGACTCAAAACATGAGATGGATCTGGAATATACTTTCTCAGCATCGAAACAAGAAAAAAATTGTGTACCTGAGATAAACTCGGAGGTAAAGCCACCAGGTATGAAACTGATCAATCTCTCTCCATAATTTCATATGGTCCAATGAACTTTGGACTCAGCTTTCCTTTCATACCAAATCGCATCACACTTTTCCATGTGAGACTTTGAAAAAAACATGATCACCTACCTCAAACGATAGATCCTTCCTCCTGTTGTCTGTATAATTCTTCTGCATACTCTGAGCTATTCTCTTGTGTTTCTGAATCAGCTAAACTTTTTTTGCCATCTCTTCTACCAATTCTGGTCCCATCAACTTCCTTTCACCCACTTCATCCCAGAAAACTGGAGTTTGACACCGCTTCCCATATAACACCTCAAATGGTGGCATCTGTATACTGGAATGAATACTATTATTATATGACAACTCAACCAAAGAAAGATGTTAGTCCCAACTTCCCTGATAATCTATCGAACATGCTCTTAGCATATCCTCCAAGGTCTGAATTGTTCATTCTGACTACCTATCTGATTGAGGATGAAAAGTTGTACTAAAATTTAATTCAGTATCCAATGACATTTGAAGACCCTTACAAAAGTTAGAAGTAAACCTGGGATCACGATGAGATACAATGGATAGAGGAACTCCATGTAACCTGACTATATCTTTAAGATACAAATGGAAAAGTTGATCTAGGGAAAAAGTATCTCGTATAGCAAGGAAATGAGAAGATTTAGTCAAGCGATCAACAATAACCCAGATTGCATTATTACCACGAGATGTCTTCGGTAATCCCACAACAAAGTCCATGGATATATTCTCCCATTAACACTCTGGCACTGGTAAAAGCTGAAGCATCCCTTTCGGTAACTACCGCTCTTCTTTAACCTGTTGACATGTCAAAAACTTCACAGTAAAATCAGAAATATCTCTTTTCATTCCATCCCACCAGTAATATTCCCGCAGATCTCTGTACATCTTAGTACTGCCAGGATGAACTGAAAACGGAGAACTATGAGCTTCACATAACAACTCTCTCTTCAACTGTGAATCGCAAGGCACACACAATCTCTTCCCAACTCTCAAAATGCAATCATTATCAATGTTGAATTCCGGAAACTTGCATTTCTGAACCAGCTCTACCTCTTTCTGCAACTCATTCTCTTGCTTTTGTACTTGCTTGATTCTATCTGATAGATATGATCTCACTGATACCTGAAACAAAATAGAAGAACATCCTGCACCAAAAACATCTATGCCAAAGTTCATTAAATCCTTAACCAAAGGATCACGTTCCAAATGCAACGTTGCTAATGAAGCATTACTTTTTCGACTTAAAGCATCTGCCACTTTATTTTCTTTTCCCGGATGGTATTGAATTGTACAATCATAATCCTTGATTAATTCCAGCCATCTCCTATGTCTCATGTTCAACTCTTTCTGAGTGAATATATACATTAAACTTTTGTTATCAGTATATATTTCACACTTTACTCCATACAAATGATGCCTCCAAATTTTTAAATCGAAAACAACAGCAGCTAATTCGAAATCATGTGTAGGGTAATTTAACTCATTAGTTTTCAACTGTCGTGAAGCATAAGCAATTACCTGATCACTCTGCATTAGGACGCAACCAAGTCCTTCTAATGAAGCATCACTGTATATAACAAACTCACCATTCTTGGAAGGCAGTGCAAAAACTGGACCATTCACCAATATTCTTTTCAATTCCTGAAAACAATCATCACATTCTTTTGTCCAGATAAACATAACACCCTTCCGAATTAGCTTAGTCATTGGACTAGATAACCGTGAAAAATTTCTAACAAACCTTCGGTAATAGCCTTCCAAACCAAGGAAGCTACGAATCTCAGTTACATTTGTGGGTCTTGGCCATTCTTCCACAACTTTGTTTTTTGTAGGATCAACACTTATCCCATCTTTAGAAACAATGTGACAAAGGAAAGAAATTTGTTGCAACCAAAACTCAAACTTGCTAAATTTTCCATACAGTTTCTTTTCTTTTATGGTTTGCAAGATAACCCTTAAATGTCCTTCATGCTCCTCTTTACTTTTAGAAAACCCCAAAATATCATCAATGAAAACCACCACAAACTTATCCAAGAACTCATGGAAAATTCTATTCATTAATTCCATGAATACAACAGGTGCATTGGTTATCCCAAAAGGAATTACTACAAATTTATAATGGCTATATCTTGTACGGATGCGGTGTTTGGAATATCTGCTTCCTTTACCTTCAACTGATGGTACCCCAATATCAAGTCAATCTTTGAAAAATACTGAGCTCCCTGGAGCTGATCAAACAATTCATCGATATGAGGCAAATGATATTTGTTTTTAACAGTGATGTTATTCAAGGCTCTATAGTCACTGCAATGTCCCATTGAACCATCTTTCTTTTTAACAAACAAAACAGGAGCACCCCATGGTGATGTACTAGGTCGAATGAAACCTTTATCTAATAAATCATGAAATAGCTCCTTCAACTCTAAAAGTTCAACTTGAGCCATTCAATTAGGGAGTTTTGAAATTGGCTTAGCATCAGGAACTAAGTCAACGGTAAACTCAACTTCCCGATCTGGTATTATTCCAGGAAACCCATCATGAAAAACATCAGGATACTCATTTACCACTGGCAAATCATTAATCTGAAAAGTTCCTTTATTTTCAACGATGTGTGCAAGGTAACATTCATTTCCATCTTTTACAAGTTTCTTTGCCTCTTGATAAGTTATCAACAGTAAGGGATCATTAATGTACACAAACTGAATGTCATTCTGAAAAGAAACATCTTTAGCTCTATATTAAATCTTAGCATGGTAAATAGAGTTCCAATCCATACCCAAGATAACATCAAACACTACTAGAGGTAGAACAATAAGGTTTTCAAGTAGGTTCTTTCCATAGACAAGAATAGAAAGATTCTAATAAATTCTTTTTGCCACAACATTTCCCCCAAGTGTTTTTACGAAAAGTTCAGGAGTCATTTCTTGAGATGGTATTCCCATTTTACTAGAAAAGGTTTCAGAGATGAAAGAATGTGTAGACCCTGAATCAAACAACACACTGGCATAATCTGAAAAAACAAACAAAGTACCTGATACAACTTCATTTGATGGCCCGGCATCTGCTGAAGTAGTTGCAAAGGATTTCACCACCCCTTTCTGCTTTTAGTCTAACTGCTTCCCATAACTCAATCTCTTTGTCGGAAACTTGTTTGCATAGTGACCCATCTCATTTCACTTAAAATATTTCACTAACTGTATATAAAATTTTTTATTACCTTCACCTTGATCTTTTTCAGTGCAATCACGAGCCTTATGTCCCATCTTACCACATCAGTAGCACTTTCCAGAATTCAGAAGACATTCCCCAGCATGCCGTTTTCCACATTTATCAAAAACTGGAAACATAGATTTCTTACCATCAGACTTTTTTGAAGAATTATTCCCTTTCTCCCGCCATCTTGGTCTCTTCTTTTGCTGGTTGTTATAGAACACTTGATCATTGGTAAACTCCATTTCCTCCTTCTCAGCACATCGAACAAGTTTTCATCACTTTTAAACTCACGAGAAGCTAATGCCCTTCGATATTTTGGCTTTAATCCTGAAAAAAAATGATTGATTTTACTATCAAGGTCTCAAATAAAATTTTGAGCATGCCTTGCCAATCGAGTGAAACTTTCTTCATAGGTAGCCACTAAGTCTTCCTCTTGCCGCAATTCCATGAATTTTTTTTCCATCCTAAGTCGAACAGCCTTAGGAAAATACTTTTCAAGAAACATACCTTTGAATTCATCCCAGTCAAGAACATCAATCTCATCACCGCCCCTGATATTTTTAGCCATCGACCACCACTAATCTGCTTCACGCTCCAAACGGTAAATAGCAAGACTAACCTTTTGATTGTCTGAACACCCCATGACATTGAAAATCTTCTCCATTGCTTTAATCCACCCTTCAGCTGGCACAGGGTCAGATGATCCTCTGAATGATGGGGGATGTTGCCGCATGAAATGTTCCACCACTGACATGTTCCTCTACAGTTGATCGGGATGATCTCGTGCATGGATACCACCACTATTTATCGCTTGAGTCAACTGCGCCATTACTGCAACAAACTGTTCAGTTCCAATTCCAAGCATCTCAGGATGCTGATTCGGAAGGTTATTTCCTTCCGCATTCCTTCCTATCACTACTTCCCTATTTCCTCTGCGGAAAACCATTCTGAACAAACATGTCTTAGATAAAGCAACATGGTAATCTTCAAATACTATATCACTTCAATTTGACCATAAAAAATATTTTTGGATAATCATTTAATAGAATTATAACTCCTAAAGTTATCTAAACCGACCTTTGATACCAACTATAAGGCCCCAGCCTTAAACCTTACTTAATCTTGAGTTATTACAAGATTACACATTAAGGATATTTTCGGGTTTAGAGATTTAGAAAATTAGATCATAAAACTTTCATTACATTCCACATATAAACAAAGTGGTTAAATAAAGATAGTATTCTTTATTACCATCAATGGAAACATATTTAAAATAAAACATGGATTCTTTCTTGACACTTCCTTGACACTATCATCATATCATGTTCCTTTCCCTTGACCTGTGAAAGACATTTCAAAAAAACATGGGATGAGCATAAAAAGCTCAGTAAGGGATATAAAAATATGGAAAGGAAACATGGGTACATATATACATAAGAATGAAATCATAATTTACCCATAAAACATAGGCACTTTAACATACCTCATCAAATCATGAATAAATCATAGAAATCATAATACATAAAGGTAACTCCAGGCATTTATAACATTCTTACGTAGGGAGTAACCCTTTTGGTTACGTTTGGAATACCCATCACAGTATATTCCCTAAATCTCTTCGGAGAAACCTTAACTTTTCATTCCATCGCATTACGCAATGTATTGGAGAGCTATATCGGGCTCACCCTCCCTTAGTTTATCACGGAACCACCCGTCTTCATAATAATTCCCAAGAACATCAACATAATCGTATCACATAAAACATGCATAAAGGAAACATAAAATTTCCACCTTTCAATCACAAGATATCAATACAACACATTGATATAAAAACATTATGAAAACCATTTTCCATACCAAAATAAAAGAAAAGTAAAACATGGTATTTATTTTTCTTTAAAAAAAAGGTATGGCTTGTAGAGGAAGTCGAAACTCATATAATGGTCACGACGGCAGAGAAGTCGTTGTTGCCACATACGTACAACAAAAACATTCCCTTTTGTCATTTAGTAAATGCTTCTTATAAAAAAGATTTCTTTTGAATAAACGTAAAAGTCAAAGGGGTTTATCACCGTGTAAAAGAAGGTTGTGTAGAAAACAAAATATGCCTCAATGAAAGGAGATTGAGACGAAGTCCCATACCTCGGGTCCGACTTGACTCGATCGTTCTTTAATGCCCTGAATAATAAACTTGAGTTAATTTATACTTGATTAAGAACCTTTTTCATGTTCATTATTTATTTTTATATCACTTATTTCCATGTCATGAACACTATGTAATCATTTAAGTTAATAACGGTCGTTTTAACGATCATTGGTACTTGAGTCAAAAATAAAACCTTTATAATTACAAGTTATTCATGTATACATTATATCCAGAATTATAATAATGATTTATATATCATATATATCCAGTATATACATGCATTTATAATATTACATAATCATTTAGAGGTATGAAATGAAATGCACCGTTCATGGAGACGGTAAGCCGTACGAACGCATGAACGCTACATTCATTTCTATTTAGTATTTTATAGAATGGAATCATAATGATATAAAGGTATATTATAATTCCAGTATAACATCATATATAATATCATAGTTCCATCCTTTATACATCCCACATATGGTATTTAACGAATCAAATCACTTTGAGAGGGCGGTAGTCCGCACTTCCTTAAATGAAGATATCACGTTTGCCCATAAGGGAAACCATAAAGGTATGCCCAAAATGAAAAATACAGAAGATTAAGGAAAACATAAAAATATTATATATCATATATAAATATAGTAACATCTTAATGGCCACCTTTGAAGGTGTTAAATGAATGTTGAACAATCATCGTTTCAGGAGGCATAAATTCACCATCCACGGAAACAGTATGTCCTATAACCGTTAGATGTAGGTGTGTGTAAGTGTAGCTTGAATACATCTTATAAAAACATCCTAGTATATTGAGGATACTGGAGTTGTAACAAAAGAAATTAATAAAAAAAAATTAGGGGGTTGGAGAAGCAAAATAAAACAAAAGGAATCAAGTGAAGACATTACCTTAAAATCAGGTAACTCCCTTTGGTTTGAGCTCAAATGCTTCCTTGGGAAGACTTCTGCCCAAAGTGAGGCTTCAAGGAGTAAGAGAGGGATGTTTATAGACAAAATGGGCAGGGTTTGGCCGAGCAAAAGGCTTTGGGAGTGTTGGTAAGGAGGTAGAGGTGGGGGCCTTTTATAAGAGGAGAGGAGGGGCACTCTTGGAAAGTAAAGAAATGTTACTTTATTTTAAAATGAATTTCGGATATTAATGGTCCCACATTAATGTGTTTCGAGGATAAGGTGACAAGGGTTCGAAATCCACTCATCCAATATATTTTGGACATGTTTAGGTCTGAGATATTACATTAGCATTCCATTTTATTTAAATCCTTTATTACTGAGGTAATCGCTGCATCATCATGATGTCATAAATAATTTAATAAATTTAATGTCTAAAAATTATAAAAAAACTATCATGATGTATGAAATATTTTTATCTTTATAATGAATATTTATAGTCCAAAAGAGCATTTATGTAGAAAGAATTAAAAATATTTTACTTAGGTTATACATTCTTTGTCACATTTAACATTCTTTAAAAATAAAAAGATAAAAAGTCACTTTCTCACAAAAGTGATTCCATGGGGCCCCAAAGATTGGCACAAGGCATCCCATGGTCGGACATGAGACAACCAGTAGCCTTAGTAAACATGTTGTGGTCATTTTGATTATTATGATATCATTTTATTATCCTTAACTACCCGATTACTCATTAATCAAGATGATTAAAGATAATTACTGTCGTTACTATTCATAATGTCCAAAAACAAAAGAGTCTTGATTACATAATTTGGAACTTCTGATTCCAAATATTTAATCCATTTTACCAAATTCCAAACAAAGAAATAGAAATAATTTATTTAAAAATAATTCCTGTTGTTAAAAAAAATAGATGGGTTTTTTTTTAAATAATATCTATGAAAAGTTTGGCATTAGTTTATGACCAATTCCAAAGAGAAATTAATCCTAATGGCCACCATTAGATTAAATGGTAAAAATTTATTCATATTACACTTTAAGACCAATTAATAAGATAATCTAACCATATAATTAAATTAAATGAAAAATCTGTTTTAATGTAAAATGCATTATTTTTCACTATTCATTGAAAAAATGAACATTGCCAGAAAAATAGCAAAAATTCACACAAAGTAAATTTTGATGTCGCAATCATAATTAGTAAGTTTATTTTGACAAACATAGTTTATAAAAGTTTAAAAAGATATATTTAAAAATTGTTTGTCATCAAAAGGCAGTAAAACAATCTTTTAAAAATATTAGTGTATTCCATGCATAAGATTGTATATATTTTCATTTTAAGCCTCTAAAACACTATCTTAATCATTAATATACATAGATAAAAATATCTATTATTCATTACTTACTTGGGATGTTACAACCATACTGTATTTACCCAAACAATCGTTCTGAAACATACCATGAAAATAGACATGTTTTCACCTGAATATCGATTTGAAGAATTATTTACTATTAATAGAATGATGAGAATATTTAATTGAATGGAAAATATATAATTATATATGAATATTATTATTTTATTTATTTATATTAAACATATATTTATTATACATCTGGTTTGAATATGTATGAAGCAAGATGTGACTTAAGTTAAGTGTTCTTCATTTCATTACTGTTTTGTTCAGACATATTAGATGTTATGATGCCATTTTTGATTATGATTTGTATATAATAACCATTTTACATTTTATATCAAGTATCATTAATAATTAACATTATATAAATTTAAAATTCAAATTATCCCATCAAGGGGTTATGATTTAAAAGTTACCAATGTGGTGACAGATAGTTTTACAATCTCGTCCTTATTAGAGATTTTATATATTCTATGATTTCATTTTGTTAATTATATTACATTTATATTTTAAAAAAAACTATATTATTATAAAAAAAATTATAGAATTTAAATTTTTCATTTTATCTTTTCTTATATTTATTTACTCAAGAGACCGAAATAATGGTTTTAATGAAAAACATGTTTTTTTATATTTTGATTAAGAATATTATTATTACATGTATATATTCTCATTAAAAATTTAAAATATTGTTATTCATAATATAAAATAATTTTTAGATTAATTTTTAATTATATTTATATATTTTAAAAATGTTTACAATCAATATTATTTTCATTTTTCCAAAGGAGTTTCTTTTGACTTTTTTCCAGAAAATGTGAAAGGAGTTTTTTTACCAAAAACAGCATGAATGAAATTTAAATCCATAATAAATGATATGTGATTTAATACATCCTTATAATTTTTTCTTGAGATATATATTTCCTTATATTATTTTATTTTATATATTTTGAATTATTGATTTCAAAATGAAAAGGGTAATTTTGTTGAAAAATTTTCTGAAGATCATTGTGAAGTATCTACAAACATGTCACCATACATAGATAAAAATTTTTAGTTGTTGGGGATATAATCCAAAGTTACCATCCAATATATTTTTGTAGTAAATTTATGGTTAGTTCTACTCGATAATTAATTGATGTTTTGATTTATAGTTCATAAAATACATTTTTTTATTTTTAAGGGATATGGACATAGATGAATTTTTTATTCGTATGATGAACCTATTGTATTTATTTAGAGATGTGTGGGGAATTAAATTATATTTCCCATATATGGATTTTTAGTTCTCATTAATGAAATAGGTAGTATATTTATCGATGTCCTTAACAATTTATCTTATATGTATTCTCACGAGGCCTCAATGATAAATTCTAGATGTCTCATATAATGAATTCAAAATTTTTTAAGTCAATTTTTAATTTAATTGTATTTATTATAATTGTTATGATATACAAGGGTAATTATAATGATCATATGATTCTTTATTTGAAATTATGTTATTTTCATCAATTCCTATCATATTATTGTTTCCCTGTTTATTCTAGGATAGATTCCACTATACAAAATCCATTAATGAGAATTTGAGAGGACCCATTTGATTTGATTCATTTGCACTGGATTCTAGATGGTCTAATATGAATGACATAAATGTATATTCTAGAGATAATTATATTGTTCTCAAACAAATAATACTATTGTATTTTATGTTATAAAATTTAATTTGAGATTTATGTATGTATCTAGTTTTCTTGGATTGATGAATTATTCGATTAATTAGGATGAGACAACCTATATTGTGTGCCAATATAATAATTTTATCACTCTCTATCGACTACAAGGGTAGGGTTCTATATAGTTTGTATTATGGAATGGTTAATTGAATCCTTTGGAATTATTTTAAGGATAACATATATTAGAGAACATAATCTTATGATATACTCTAGGCATAAATTAATGTATAGAATATTATCACAAGGTTTTCATATGGTACTTAATGTGTGATTTCCCTAAAAAGGCATCCGTGTTTGGATACTTGAAACTGAATGTGGATATAGAATATATTCTTCCATAGTTAATAAAATTTAACATGGTATATTGAGTATGAAATAATTGTCACTAGAGTAAAAGGAGTGGGCCTAAGACTGCACATTGGGATAGAATCTCCCACTGGATATGCTAGGATTAATTCAAATTTTCATTAAAAACCATTATTAAATATATGAAAATAATTTTTAATGAATTTTTTAAATTCTAAAAGATACTAAGATTATGAATTAAAAATTAGAACAGTATATATTCCCAATTTACATTAATTGTTACTCAATTTTTATAAGTACACATTATGGTTCATAATGATATGAACTAATTTTGTGTATGAAAATTTTTAGATATGATACTCAGAAGAAAGAATGAAAAACATTTTAACACCCATAATCAATATAGGTATTCCCTATATGAAAATTAAAATTAGTAATATTATAAATGTGTAGATTATGAGTATATTAGGATTGTTTTTCCATGTTATGGAATATAACCATTAATGTACGGAAAAACCTATTAAATATAAACATAGTTCAATAATGTTGGACCACTATTTAGGGTAGAATCCACTAGTTTTTTAATAGAACTAAAAATACAATGTTAGTATAATAGTAGATAAATACCATATAAAATATATTATTAACTTTGATATGTAATAAAAGTGAGATAATTATTTTTATATTTGTATTGTTTAATAGGAGATGTGAATCAATTGTAGTATTTAATTAACAACATTGAGGATGTATAATAAATAATGAGTATAGATTGGAAGGATTTTAAGGTTATTTTGAAGGAAAAATATTATCTTCAAGAACAATGAGAGAACAAGGAGGGACAATTCCTAAATTTTTTATAAAAGTTAGTGTAAAGTTATGTTACGTATAAATAAAAATTAACAAGGTTAGTAAGGAATGTATCAATTTAAATACATAATCAGAAGAATAAAAATGATCATTACTATGATAGGATAAAGCTAATCCGTTGAAGGGAACTAGTATCCAAATCATTCTTATTATATGAGGATATAATATCTTTTGATATCAAGGCAGGTCCATAATATTAAATTTCTTATGGATTCAAAGGAATGTTAGAGAATAATAGGATAATTTAGAATACAAATATAAAAGGGTAATAATATAGTATTGGATCTTATAACATGTGATATGTCAGTTAGGAAACCCCATGATATATGCATAAATCGGAGGTGAGTTTTTAATGTGTGAAGAAAAAGGCCATCATGATCATTAATGGAATGATAATTGAGAATAATTTTATGGAGATTGGTAACTAAGACAACAAAATACCCAAATATCATGGTACTTACCAAAGGAAAGTCCAAGGTCATGAAATTACAACAGAAGTAGATATTCCTAGTGATGTCCTTAATGGAACAATGATCATCCACTATGGAGTTTAAAATGATTCATTTATTCAGGTTTCTATCGACTAATATTCCAATAAATAATTTTTACGCTTACCAAATCACTAAATCAATTTTTAGCTATTGAGTTTGAAGTGAAAATCATAATAGTATGATGATCGCATCACATGTATATTGTTCCTCTTCAATAATAGTTCGTGGGAATGAAATTCAAGAAATATTTTTTATTCTTAATTTAGTTGATTTATTTATAATAATGGTAATGGATTTGATCCCTCAACATAGAGCCTACATCAATTACTAAGGAAGGGAAGTTGTATTCGAAATTCTAAATCAACTTTTTATTTTTAATCTTTAATAGGATGGACCTAAAAATATAATAGAGATTACTTATGTCATATGTGTTTTAATGCATATTCATGAGGGATATTTATATCAAATTACTATGGAGAAAATAAATAAATAAAATGTTATTATTTTAAGAAATATGATATATTATTTTTTGAGGAACTTGCTAGACATACCTTAAATCTTGAGGTATTGTATTAAATAGATCTCATACATGGTTCATCACTTATTTAAAATAGTCGATATAGAATGGCCCTGATTGAGTTAATGGAATGAGTAAAATATTCATGTGAATATATATAATAGGCTTATTTTGACTGCTGATTCGTCATGGAATGCACCTATTTTTTATAAAAAAAAAAGTTAGGTCAATGTGCCTTGAATTTATTATTTAGAAATAAATAAAATTAACATATGTAAAATTTTCCTATACACTATATCAATAAGTTATTTGATCAACTATTAGGATCATAAAATTATTCAATTACTGATATTTATTTTAGATATCATCATCTGTGGATAACTACGAAAGATATATAAAAAACAACAATCCATATAAATATTAGTAAAGGTTAATTTATAGTAATTACATTTATACATTCCTATTATCTAGTTATCTTTAATCATTTAGTGAAGATATACTTTAGAGATCCCTATGATCTATCTGTGGATGCCTTTAAAAATAGTAATCTTTTATATTCAAAGAGGATGGGAGATCATAATGAATATTTTTAAAAAAAATTAAATTCAATGATGAAATATAATTTATATTCTAAATTTACATTGTGATAATTATTTATATAAAACATACATTCGTGGGCCATAAAATTTCATGTTATTTTATATCAGTGGATCCTTAAAAGATATATGTTATTATAAAATGACATAGACCAACTACAGTAACAATAATCCATATTGTTATTTGGATGTATGGATTCAACTAACACCCACTGATAAATTTATCATGAATATATAATATACTCTCCAATTTTACATGGAATGGGATAAAGATATTATTGATATGTGGAAGTGATAAATATTTATATTGAAAGAAGATATGGATGATCAGTGTAGATAAATTTAAATTACCCTATATTTGAGAGAGTTTTACGATATATTAAAATTAATTAAAGAATATATAATGATGTTTCCACATTCATAAATATATTGTGATATATTGGGCCAAATTACAGTTGAAAATTAATTAGAAAAATAACCCTACTAATGATTTGGTGCTATAAACAGTATTTTTTTATAGAAGATATATAGGGATTATGTAAATTGTTAAATTAGTACGAGATATTATAATAATAAAATGTTAATGTGTATATTTGTAATGTCCTAGAATTTTCGTACAATTTTCAATAATTATATAGATTTATTTTGAGATCGCGATATCTGACAGCGTGTTATTTTGAGGCCTGAAGTGCCCAAAATGATCCGTCAATGTTTTTTTAAGATTTAATTAGCGCGCATAAGCTGTTATTTTCTAAAAAAATTGAAAACCCCATAAACAGTTGCCCTGATCAGAAATCTAAGGGTAACATTTCGTTCAGGATGTCTAGTTTACCCTATGCTCTACTTATTTTTATTCAGCGCAAGCCTCCATTCAGAAAGCTTGTAAATTGCATAACTGTAAATAAAATAATCAAATAATGTTATTTTATTTTTAAAATTCTTATAAATCATTAAAGGTGGAACATATTAAAAATCTCATACCACTATTGAGCTCGTGAGAGTATTCTATTTTTAGAAAGATATTAACATTCACCAGTGCATCCACCAGTGAATGTTAGTTTTTTTTCTATAATAAAATAATTAAGTTACAATTATATTTTTTCGGAAATCCGTAACATATAAATGGTAAATCCTATTGATAATCTGAGAGTACCGTTGAGTTCTTTGGGGTGTGTTCTCCTTAGGCAGATCCTAACCTTTTCCAGTGTTGGTAGAAGGTGATCCTTGTTAATTTATTGATCTTTTTTATGGTACATTTATTAATCATGTGAGTGATGTTTTTAATCTTTTGAACCAGTGCTCAGATTAAAAATATGAGGGCATTTTTGAATCTGTAGTGCTGAGATTCGGTTAAGGGAGACTTTAATTTCACCATAGTAGGTCTATAAAAAATTTATTTTTTGTTACATTTTAATCTAAATAAAATAAAATAACATTATTTTTTTATTCTTATCCTACAGCGGACAAGCGGAGCATGGGACCAGCGATGTGTCAAGCCATTAAATGGATTGACCCTTTAATCCAAGTAACAAAAACATTGGGGAATTAAGAAGATTCTTAATTAATGCACCCCCTTAATTCCCAATGCCGTTACATACCCTCCTCATCCCCTATTTATTTAGATCACGGGGAGGGGTATCAGCACTGTTTCTCCATGAAACGAAGTGATATCCAAGTAACAAGATGTCAAACCCTTCGAAGAAAAATCTGGTTCGAGCGGGTAGTGAAGAACGACACTGAAAATAAAAACCGGATATCGATGATTGAACTAAGTCGTTGGAGGCTAGTTGTGAGGACTCTTAATGCCATCCAACATCTTCAATCACTGGTGTTGTTCATAGTTTTTGAGATAGGGGTGGTATTGATAATTTTTCCCCAACAATTTTTTCTTAAAATGATTAGAATATATAACTCATGAAAAAGTTGATTCATTATTCGATATATAAATAGATAGGGTGTCTTTTTTGGGATCAGGTTTAAAATTTATGGCTTTCAATCTAGTTGAAAAAATTTTCCCTGAGGCCCCCGATTTATCTCTAATGCGGAGGGTGCAGACCGACACGAACAATGCTCGAGTCCCTCCGCTTGGGCATTGATTGTGATCACCCAATTTGAAGATAGAGAAAATCTTGATCAGGGCCCATCTATGTAAATAACATAATCCTAGGATGCCACATGCTTAGACGGTGCATGAAACGGGCCACTGGTGCGCGACTGACAACCTGATGAAAATCCTGCTGCCAGCACCGGTGCACAGCAGCGTGGTGGCGGCACGCAGCGGCATTGGCCGTGTGCCTGATGGAAGATCTAGCCACTATCCTGGGTGCCATGGGAACAAGGGTGGGAATTACCCCCAGCGGCGCGTCGGCATGGCTGCTTGGCCGCATCCAATGTCGATCGCGATGGGAGCAATGGTCGTTAGTTCGACCGGGGGTCGGAGGATGGGATGCGTGTCAACGGCGCACCCGACAGTAGAGGCGCGACCCATCATCCACAGCACGAACGGACCCATGATGCCGCATTGGTACAACCCCCATGTTGGCTGAACATCTCATGTGGATCTGCGCTGCGTCTGCCTAACCAGACGCACCACATCTGGTTGTCCATAGCAGCCCACGCCGCCAGGAGGACATGACCACCGGGCTGGCTTAGCGGGCTGACCCGCCACCCAACTGGCCGACCCATGACCTAGTGGGCTGACCTGTTGCCCATCATGGTCTGGCCGAAGGGAACCTTGTTGATCTGGGTCGTATCATGTTGAACTGGGATGGGTCGGTCCATCCAGGGTGGACTGGACCCCAGACCCAATACCGACCAGTTTCACAAAACATTCCATATCTTTTAAAACAGATGTATGTTTGATGAACCATCTATGGTGTCAGGATCCTTAAAATAGGGAGTTCCTTTTCAAATACTCCAATTTTGTTTTTTATAATGTTGGGGTACATCCAATTTGTATCAAAAACGTATCCAACCGGGCCCTCGGCACAAAAAAAACCCTGTATCTTGTAAGTCGTGCATCCGATTAACAAGAATTTTGCTGCATTGGGACTCTCTTAAGGAGAAGGTTAATTTGGAATACTTTTTTTGGTTCATCCATAGATACCAAGATGTAGAGAGTGTCTTTAGTATAATTTATTCCAATAAGAATATGTACTAAATGTTGCGGCTGACGGAGACATAAATAATGTTGACCATGGACTCCTTAAATCTCGATGACTACATTAATGGGAAGTGGCTATGTATGACCCAGCAATCCCACAGTCGAAAGTGTATCTATGTGACCCAGCATGCTCATGGTGGGAAGCCACTCTCTGTTACATAGTATTCCCACATTACCAATCAGGGATGTGTACCACAACAATCCATGGTTTGTGGGATACGTCGCTCTGTGACCCAGCAAGACCAAGGTGGAAAGCGGCTCTATGTGACCCGTCATGCCCACGATAAAAATTCGGGATGAGTACAACAATAGTCCATGTTTCGTGGGATGTGTCTCTATTTGAATCACCATTCCCACGATCCTAATTGGAATAGTATTTCTCTAGTTTATGAGGATTTCGACGATATGATTGTTGATCCTTCTATCTATTACCTAAAGTGATACCTTGTGTAAACTGAGCCTTTTACCTTCGTGGTGTTATCTTTATTGTGTTACCTATGTAGTACATCTATTTTCGTGGTGTCACATGTGTGGTACTTCAATATTCATGGTGTTACCTACGTGGTACATCTATCTTTGTTGTGTTACCTATTTGATACATTCATCTTCGTGGTGTTACCTGTGTGGTACTTCTATCTTCACGGTGTTACCAGAGTTGTTCTTCTTGCCTCGTGGTGCTACCTATGTGTTAATTTTATCTTCATGGTGTTACCTGTGTGGTTCTTCAACCTTTGTGTTGATGTCTTCATGGTGTTTTATTTGTGGTACTTCTATCTCAATGGTGTTACCTGTGTGGTATTTCTACCTTCACGGTGTTACCTTTGTGGTATTCCTCCATAATGTTGGATATGAGTTTATCGTGATAACTTAGGAATGTGTATAAGAATATACCTAAGTAGATTTGAAGTATTATTTTGTGGTATTTCCTTTTTGATACTATAGGAGACCTATGGGTTCTCAGGGTCCCTACTATGTATATTTCTATTCACCCCTACATGGGATATACCCGTACATTGTTGTGTCATGTGCAGACAACTAACAACATTGATCGAGGCTGAGGGAGATTGGAATGGACGGTACCCGAAGGTGTACAATTTGGAATGATGTGGTGTAGGGGAAATTATTCGTGAGTTATAAATACCCTTCAGGTAGGATCCTTGGTGGATGATCTATGATCTGTGTGTACTTTTCAGTTGTATTTGTACATTTCTGTTCTACTCAAACATTCAGTTGAGATTTTATTCTGACCCCTTTACGTCCATCACAGTTTTACTACAATAGTTTACTTTATGGTTTCATCATGTTGTGTTATTGGACAGTGTTTCTAATTAGGTTAAAAGGCATTGCCTTCCCATTATTAAAAATGCCTTTCTGGTGCTAGTCTCTAGCCCCTAGCCTATGGAAGGCGATATTGGGGTAGTCAGGACACGAGTCCCTAGGGATGGGTCATGATAATATATACATATAATGAGTTGAATATTCATTATATAAGATAGTTGGATTTGATCAAATATAATATGAGACCAATACATTATAAACTTATAATTTTGAACAATGTGGATGATGCTCTGACATAAAAATATTTTTCATGTTTATCATAGATGAGAACAGTAAGAAATCTATTATTTATTAATTTATAGTGGTGGGATATTGAAATATTGATGAATGGGAAAAATAGTAATTTTCTCAAATAAATTTCCAACCATATATCCATGATGGGATTATAATTTTATTGAAATAATATGTAAAATATTTAAGTAAAGTTAGGATTATTTTTTCTGTTAAACCCTGATCATTCTTGATTGATAAGGATTAAGAATCTTCTTTTTTCCCTTTAAATAAAATTATTAATAGACATAAATATCATGAGGACCATAATTCATCATTCTATATTCCTTATGGACATACACAGATATATATAGAACTGAAATAGTATTTTTAAATTGATAACATTAAAAAGGATATTATAAAGTATATAACTTCATACATGGCCTGTCCGAAATTTCGGGATAAGAGAGAATAATGATATTTCACAATTGATACCCATACCTAAATGGAAATGGGATAACATGACCATAGGAAATATGATTAGAAGCCCAAAAAAGAAAATAATACTATTTGGTTTGATGTCACTCTTCTAATGAAATTGACAGATTTTACTGCGATTAAATATGATTTATCTCTCTTGTAACTTAAATAGTTATAAATAATATAAGTGATGATATTTCATGTATTACCATTGTTAATAATATATTATTGGGTCCCATGATTTACCCTGATGTTTTGAAGAAGTAATCATTATAACAAAGATACAGATATGAGTTTCATAACTATTTATCATCCCCACATAGATAATTAGTGTGAGAGTACAGTTTAATCTCTTAAAGATATATTTAGAGCACAATATATGGACATCAAGGGTGACCAGGATTAACACTATTAATTTTAAGAATTTACATAAAATAATAATGGTCACTAAACTATTCAGATGACTCCTTATGAAGAGCAATGTGAAAAAATTTAAAAAAATCCAATGTTATGGGATAATGTTTATGATACATATTTTAGAACTTCATCATGATTTTGAATTGGATAAGGTGATTAGATCCTTCTAAAACTACATCTGGTGCACTCATAGTTGATAGAAAAGTTATACTGCAAATCATCTATGAGATGATGAACTCTATATTAGTGATAAGGTATTCCAATGAATATCTATGTGAAATACATACATTAAATTTATAAATAAGTGAATGATAGTCCCTAGATATATCAGTACCATTAACATTTATGATTGTAACACGATAATATATTTTCATTTAGTAGTTCCAATGAATCCATATCAAGTTCATGATGTGTTCTATATATCTTTCATGAGGTAGTACATTCCAGATTGTTCACACATAATGAACTAAAAGGTTATACCTCAAGAGTATATCACTATTATGCAGAAAACTGGTGGATATTTGGGATCACAGAGAGAATATTAAAAAACTCTACTCTCATGGAAAATGTTTTTCAGTGAAACCATAAATTTGATGAAGCTACACAAGAACATGAGGATGATATGACTCTACATCATCCTCATTTTTTTTAGAATATTCGGATTTTAATGGCGAAGTTATTATAATGGGGGTTTAATGTAACACCATAATATTTTATGATATATTTATATTCAATTATTCTTTTTCTCTTTGATATCTTATGTTATATGTGGAAATGAGTTTATGTGGATGGGGATATACGAATGAATTTTATTAATTTAGTTTAAAATTTATTACCTAGAAATTAGATTAGTGGGTACAAATAGTTGTAAATAACATTTGTTAAATTATTATATATTTTTTTTAAATGATCTCATGGGTTATGAATTGGTTATAAATTTGAATAATAGTTTTTGATGGAAAATTGAGATTTTTTTTCTAAAAAATAGTTATTATGCACATTATGTGTTTATATATAAATTAAATAGATTATTAAATATTTATTATTATTTTAATTAAATATATGGATTTTATATTCTATAAATAATTTATACCCACTTAATATTTTTTCTAGACATAAAAAATGAATAAATCCCATTTTATTCTTAAAAATGAATTTCAATAAAAATATGTCTCGTTACATTATGTGAAATTTTTATAAAATGAATTTCTACCACATAAAATAATTAAATTTATAAAAATAATTCAAAAATTTTAATTATAATGTTTAAAAATGGTAAATATTCCCATTTTATTTTAGGTATTATGAATAACAACCCTGTTAACTATTTGTCTCGTCAATAAGGGAAAATCAGTTACTGATGTTTAAAAATAATGTCATACAACATTAAATTATTTCTAACACCTACATTAATTATAATTTATGATCTTAGTTCAACTATTCTTATCTAATATTCATATATATGAAATACTTTTCCATTTATAATTGATAATAACCTGAATAGTTTTTTATATAATGAATTATTACAAAATGTAACTCTTAATATTTTAATATATAAACTATTTTCTAAACGGATAAAAATAGGTTAAGTTTGGTTAAATTTACTTATTTTAAAATTAAATTAATTTTTAATCATGGTATTTTATTTTTTATTTTTTGTGATCCAATAATTAACTGAAATACATAAGAAATATCAATATAATACTTATTGAAGTAAGAGATAAATATAATAAATAATTTTTCAAACACAAAAGTAATAAAATTTGGATGAATTATTTAGTTAAATTAATTTTATAGATAAATATAACATATTATTTTTCTGTTAATTTTTTATATTTTAAATCAATTTCAATATTTTTTTAATTCAAAATGAGTGAAAAGACTTAAAAATTAAAATAATGGTATTGTATGTTAACTAATATATTATTAAATGAATAAAATACATAAAAATATTATATTTTGATAAGTTAATGGGATAAGATTGATAATATAAAATATTATACACATATGGTTCACTTTTCTAGTTATATTAACATTCATTACCCCAAAAGAATACAAAACATTTTTAGTGTGGTAATTGTCAACTGTGTTTATGAGGGATAATACAAAGATAAAATGGTTAAAACATCACTATAAATTGTCTAAATAATATTTGTGGTTGAGGGAATTTCTGTTTGTTTGACACCATCTGCCGCACTGATGTTCTTTTTCTTTCTTTTAATAAATGGTCAGAAGCATTACTTCTAGCTGGACTTGTCTGGTATTATTGTATGAGATTAATTTCACATATATTCTTCTATTTTTTTATATATACCAATTTTTAACCACATGAACGTCAAAATTAATTTATAATAACTTAATTCCTTTTGTAATTCAATTGCTTCCCCTCTATTCACTTATTATAGAGATCCTCATAACCACAATTTTTCAAAAGGTTATATGACTTTCACATGACCAACAACAATATAATCTAGTTATAAATATCCTTATACAATTTTTAGAGGTTCTAGTAACATCAAATGACAATCATTAGGGTCTATAAAGAGAGAAGTATAAGAGGTTATTCAAAAAAGATGTAATATTCTTAATAATTCATTTTCATTTTTTATTTTTACAGATATTATAAATATATGGTATCAGTTTTAAAATAAATAATATATTACTATTATATCTAAAACATTATAAATATTATATCCATCCTACAGAATGTGAAAATATAACTTATGTGAATGTGTGACTTATTTTTTCCACATATAGGTGAAATTATATTTTCTATAACCATTATTCTCGTATGGTTATAATGAATGATTTAATGAATGTAAATGTAAATTTAATTTATTATATTATTATATTTATATAGTTTTGAAATATTATTTACTTCTTTTCTCTCTACATCAATAATATGTACTATAACTCGCGCGTATACAAAAGATACCATCTTCTTAAAGTCGTGTAATTCATTTTTCATCACCGATTTATGTGGATAGTTATTAATTATTATTTAATGAAAAAATATAATACTTATTTAAATGATAATATTTGGGGGATGATAGCACCATGACCAAGGTGCATGTACCCGAATCATCAAACGAAAACATGCATAGAAAATTGACTATTTTTTTTACCAAAATGTACATTTTAAGGAATAATGTTTATTAAAATGATAATGATAAATTATTAATGAATGTTACAGAGAATCTAATGAATGAAAATTATTTCTTAAAATATTTAAATTAAATGTATATTTAATATAAATGAGTTTTGAATGTGTAAGGAGCACGAAGAGACATGAGGTAAGATATCTTAAATTCAATATTCTTTTGTTGAGACATGTTTGAATCTATTCATATATTAATATTTATGAGGTCGATGTGAATACATATTGGCATACATTTTATTGGATCATTAATAACTCATGTTATTTAAATTTTTCAGTTAAATGGTTTCATCTATGGTTTTTGATTCAAATATTACCATAATTGTTAGTGTTTATTTCATAGTCTCATCTGTATTAATGAGATTTTATGTTATAAGTTTTAGTTTAGGTAATTATATGGTATTTTTATAAAAAACTATATATAAATTTATCTAATATATTTTTTTTCTAAAGATTTAATTATTTACTATAATTTCACCATTTAGAAACTCAACATACTAAATTATTTTTTTAATTAAAAACAATTTTGTTTTATATTTATATTCGTAATATTTTTCTACCCTCCTCGTACTTTCTTTAAAATGTTGTCATGAATATTTTTTATTATCCAATGATTAATTAATGAAATTTTTCACCATTTCATTAATTTATATAAAAATGTTTTAAATTATTCTTCTTATAATTTTTCCAAATGAGGTACTTTTTACCCTCTTATTGAAGATTTGAAAGTAAAATTTGTTTCAACATTTATGACTAGAACTAAATATTCATCCATACTCATTGAACAATTCATTGATGATTTCATGAAAATATTAAATAGTTCTTCACAATGGAATATATTTTCATAATATTTTTTTAAATTTGATGAATTTGAATATGTGATTTCAAATTGAAAATGATATTTTCCTTATTAAATATCCAATACATCTTTTTAAATTATTCTCATCTATGTTAACATAATTTAATAAATATTATTCTTTAATATGAATATACTCTAAAGATGATTTACAAAAATTTTATCTGGATGGTGTATGATCAATTTTACTGGAGAATGTAATGAAATTATATATGCTAGTTTTTATAATATTCAAAGTTATTGATTATTAAGGAATTCTTACTAACTTGTATTAGCTATTATTATAATGAATATATTAGACATATAATTTTTTGGGTCGGGATAAAATTATATAACCCATAGATACATCAAGCAATATCATAATTAAAATAAGTTTGGGTATTCTTAAGGGTACATTCTTATTCAAATAATATGAATTTCCATGAGGCCTCAATGTTAAGTTTTAGTTCTCATATATTATTCGTTCCATTTTTATAAATGTATTTATTATTATCCTAGTGATTATATTAATAGTTAAGATATCCATGGATTTTTTTCTGGATCATGTGAATATTTATATGTAATTATATTATTATTATTTAATCATGTAATATTATTGATGAATTATTTATTATAAAATTGCTTCTACTATATGACTCCCTTACTAAAAATTAGAGCGCACCCCTTTCTTATGTTTAATTACCCGAGTATGTGATGAAGGGTATTGTGAATCATGTTAAAATATAATCAAGAGAAAATAATTATTTCCTCAATGAATAATCTATGTTGTGTTATTATTTTTTTTTAAATGCAAGGAAAGATTCTAGTATGTATGTAGCTTTCCAATAATTCTAAACTAATCCATCCATTATGATGTTATCACTCATGTCTATAGAAGTGTAATAAATTATATATATTTGATATAGGCTACTAGGTTTAGTGCATTTATAATAGAACTACTCGAGATGTCTTAAATTTTTACCTTTTCATAAACTACGATCCAATTACATGTAGACTATTTTTGGCATGGTATATCCCACACCATATAGTACTCAATCATCAGGCACCATGCCTTGAAAATTATATTCCTAAAAGACCAAATTTTAATGTTATTTCAATACATTAAAACCCAATAATCAAAAAAGGTGACTATTTAATGGTCTCCTCATTCTCACCAGTATTTTCATTCATAGATAAAGACCACCACATCCACTAGAACACCCCAGATGGCCCTAATTTTTTCTTAAAAAAACTACATCAATGAAAAATTACGTTCACTATGCCCATTTTGTATCCTTATCGAAATTTAATGTACCAAGGCCTAATATATAATATCTAAATTCATTCCAAAAGGACTTCTATGGATGAAAAACCATTCATCATAGATTGTAATCACTATTTGAATAATGAAAATATATTTTATCATACAATAAAAAACATAAAAAATTCAATCAAATTTTTTAATCACAAAATGATTTTAAAAATTCCCCTAAGAAATATGTACATATGATTTCTAGATTCACCATATAATATTTAATTCCAAAATGTTTATGTTGAGAGCCATCTCTAAAAAATTATTCTCCAACATCTTGTAAAACTCCTCAAACCATATCCATGTAATTTATCTTGAATATTTAAATCTTAAGAAACATAAAAATAAATGTTACTGACAAAAAAATACTTCCCTATATACACACTTATATATTTTTATATCTCCAAGATCAAAACATATTTCTAACCCCTCCCCATTCGTTTTTATATAAATAAAATTTGTATTTAGTGAATTTATTGTGATATATGCTCTTAGAAATCTAAATATTAATCGAATTACCCTTTCAATACACTATGTATATGTTATTAATTGCTAGTTTTTAAATAAAAATTTTTTAAAAGAGAATCCCATTCCAAATAAGAACACCATGCCAGTTCTTCTGAAAGCACATATTGAAATAAGTGAATAAACACTAAAATTATAGAAAAATCCCCCTAAATTCAAGCATACCCTTTCTTTACATCTCCTATAAACATATTAAATATCATTATTCATTCATTATTAATTATTTTTTTATATAACTAATGATTTAATCTCCCCCTATCATATGCTATGAACTATTTTCATTTATCCCATTATAGTAAGAGAGGTAGTTTAAATTATAAATCTTACCAACTATTCCAAATTAAATCCTAATTAAATATACACAAAGGTGTACGATATGTCTTACATTTAGTTTAATGTTTAAACATTAATTATATAATAGGTGAGGTTAATTTTTCAAATCCCCATAAATCGAGGGTGGTGGTTATCAAAATATGTTCAACTTGTGTTTTTTAGATACAATCTTTTACAAAAAAATGTTACATAATGTCTTCTATTTATCAGTTTGTTAAAATATATTATATCATTTTCACTCCTTGATCCACAGTCAATTTAATGATATGTTACTAAATCTAGGTGTTATTTTTTTCATGAGTTTGATATTATATTCTTTAACAACTCTACCACAAACTTTTTACCCTAATGAATCACCATGGGCACATTTATATGAGAAAATTATATTCTACCTACTACTTTTTCCAATTTATTAGTGTATATTAAATTATAGGAAAAAAATAATATTATTTATATGTAATATGGGAAAAACCATCCAACATTTTTCTCAACCAAACAATTAACTATTCCACTATTAAGAAAATTTCTTCAGTCATCAGTTTTCAATCCAAAATATAACTAACCCATTATGAATCAAAATATAAGATTAAATCATGGGTTTTTAAAATTACTAAATAAAAATTATGTTCATGAACCTTGAACATTCTTCATTATCCATTTAAAATTATTGAAATTCACATTATTATACTCACTTGAATATTGAGCCTTAAAATAATTCATATAGATAATGACCATCCTTAATACAATTAAATATAATAAACATTCATTCATCTCCCAGAAAAGTTTAAGAACAACAAAACTCCCATTCTTATTCTTCAAAATATTTGTTCCATTGAAAATCCGCATTAAAACGGGTTTTATCTTGTGAATATAATTTTTTTACTAATTTCCATGAATATTTAAAAAAAATAAAAATATTCTATTTCCTTTGGTGAAGATTAATCCAAAGAAAATGTATAATATCTCAAATAATTTTCCATTGAACATTTATTATTATCATTCAAACAAACCCATCAAGTAAATTATATTTTTTATTATTGATTATGATATCATGGACATAGATGATAAATATTGACTAAAGTTATTTGGTTGACTAGATATATATTGTGAACAATACCACTCAATTTATCTGTAGATTTTTCTATTTAGTGTACAAATAATCACACTAGTAAATATAGTATTTATTTAATCAAAAATAATTCTTTCTTCAACCTATAAACATTTTATTCTTCGTTAAAAATCAGATATCCTTATTTTTTAAATATAATATTCTTCCTTGAAAACTCTAGTATTGAAATCTATATTAAAATTAATTTTATAAAACATGAAACCTTCAAAAAATTTAAAATCGAGAACTTTTTATCAATAGAAATTTATCCACCATTGATTATATTTCCTCGATATAAATTTAATTGAATTCTACAATGTTATTTCAAAAATATAACTCTTAAATTAATATCACCATTAACTAATTATAATATTTTTTCATTCACACCCACTTTATTTTATTGATATTTTGTCCATCCAGTATCTTCATGACCTACAATTGTTTTAATTCTTCTCAAATATGATTGTCCTCTAATTCATAAAATTCACCAATTAATCATCAATTTTTTATTTTTTAAATGATCTAACTAATAAAAATATAGAGTTTTCTCTATATTTATCACTATTAATGTCTTTATTAGAGAATATTTATTATCAGCTATGTTTAACTCATTATGCATAGCATTCCTACACCTTCTTTAAGGAAATGGTTGAACCTTTTTTTGTAACTAAATCTTTCTCTAACATATCAATAGAATCCGATTGTTTTTATATACTTTATATATATATTTTTTTGAGATAACATACTATTACTCGTTATAATATTAATCAAAGAAAGAATTCAATGATAATATTCCATATTACTCTTTGATAACCTTCACATAATGAATCTATATAAAATTGATTATCCTATCATTAAGGCGCATAAAAACACTAATCATAGTGATGTTTCTTAAAAATATCGATTATTATATTGAAACTCTATATTTTACATGAATTTTTTTCATATAATGGATATAAACCTTATTCCATATAATCTAAAGTGTTTATTTATTGGATTTATTCCATTAAATATCACATAATTTTTTTTATTCTCTCCAAGACAAAGGAAATCTTTATTTTTGTCATTAAAAAGTACCTATATAACTTCTTTTCAATAGCGTTCAGATATTTCACTTGATAAATAGGGTCATTTTAATTTTATTATAAATCATATCATACCATTCCAATAAATTATATTTATTTGTATTTATAATAATTTAATGTTAACGTTTTTTTCTATGTTTCTCAAACCAATTTTCACTTTTTATAAATTGCAATCTCTATCATTGTTTGATATGTGAATCATGATAATTCTTCTGGTGTAATATTCATCTCAACATTAGATAATTTTGATACACTCCATTAATGTCATGTAAATCCTTATGAATGTGATAAAAACAATTATTTTAAAATTATAAATAAATTAAATAATCTACATTTCACATAGTATTTTAGAAACATTCATTATACCACAGACGTCATTTTAAAGTTGGTAGAAAAAATATAATGACATTTTATTCTTGGGTTGTTATAAATTTCTCCCAATATTAATAATTATAAAAAATTCACATGTTTTATTTAATATATGTTTCATATTATGAATTTGTATTAAATCTTTTAAATTTTAAAAAAATAATATACTTCACTAATTTATATGCATGAAAATTGTTTCCCAAAATTTATTCTCTCATTTCACTATATAGAGATGTGCTCTATTATTAATATAAACGGGATATAAATTTTCTTATATCTTCCCACGTTTCATTATTTATTCATAAATATATTCCTATATCAAAAATAATTTTCAATTGAATATGACATCTATTCTCTAGTCACATAGTTCTCTCACACATATGAGGCTTTGGTGATTCCTATCCATAGAATGAACCTCCATATTATTCAATTCATCGCCAACAAGATTCATTATTCAAGTTCCTTTGATATTAAATGTAACATCCTTTCAAAATAAACCATTACATTATCATTTCCTAGAATAATCTCTAATAATTCCAATCATTTCTCTTATGGTATGAGTGCACATAATATATAATCCATGCATTGCTATTTTTGGTCATAATTAAATAAATTAAATCTATAATATCATTTAAATCTTTCTTCCTTTAAATATAATAAATTCAAATTTTTGAAATGATATAGAGTTGTCATTATTAACTCTTTTTTTCATAAGAAAAAAATTAAAACTATTATCCTCTCAATCGAGAAAATAATTTCCCAATAGAATCATTTCTTTTAATCTTGAATCAATAATTTCCAAACACCCATAGAAACATTGAAACTATTTTTAGTAAATAAATGGATTTATAACTAAAATATAATTATTGAAACCATAACCCATATAAATATTGTCATCTATTTGGTACAATATAATTACATATTTTTATTTTTTGAATCCCTGTTGTTTGTATTTTCAGACAACTATCTTCCTAATTTAAATATGACATTTTTGGATAATTTGTCCAAAAAACTATGTCTTTAACATGGATGACTTTTTTACATACAAATATCCACATGTTTAAAGCTTCTAAAAATCATTATCTTGCGAAATAACCTTAATGATCGGGTATTATCTTCATCTGTATACTTCACTTTCATCATAAAACTTTCTACCTCATATTTTAATGTTTCACAATTAAAACCATGGATACTATTACCCATGTATTTTTTTGCACTCAAATATTTTTTTCCACACTAATATCATCATTATTCTGCTACATCAACTCTACTTTTTAAAATATTCCAATTTAAAATTATTCAATGATATAATTTCTTTAAATTTATATTTAATTTTTTTCATTTTATTCAACTTTTATTCATTTAATTGAACGATTTTCCTTTCATATTGATACATAAATTGACTTGTTTGATAACCATAGATTTTTATTTAATTTAACGATTTAATTATATTCATTTAATTTTTATTGTTATGAACTTTATTTTTTTCCCAATCATTCACTGATCGAGCGAGTTTGTTTATTATTTAGTTAATATATTTCGAAAATTCATTCAAAAAACCACTAAAAACTCTTTTGTTTATTTCATTTTTTGTTTATATTGTCAAACGATTCTTCCTGTTCAACATCAGTTTCATATAATCACATTTTTTCCCTCTCTTAGTTTTGTGTTGATATTTTTCAAATATTCCGCTCAACATTTTCTTAATGTCCAAAATAATATAGTATCACATTATTCAAAACATTAATTATCTATATCCACTTTCTTACTTAGAAAAATAAAAATTTAAATTATCTTCATATATTTTTCTCATGATTTAGATTCTTATTTATGTATAAATTCCATTAATTTTTTATATATGAAGTAAATGTCCACGTCTTTATCTTTTATAATTAAAAATTTACAGCAATGTTCCATAAATTTCCATTATTGAAATATTATAATGGTATCATTCCTTTAATCCTTCTGTTTACTAACTTGAACATGATTTACGTAATAGATTTAAAACCATGCTTTAATAATTTATCCAAATTTACATCCCTATAAAACTTTATCATTAAAATATAATTAAATAAAAAAATTTATGATGAACAAATCATCATTTTTATATCTTCAAATGAATTTCACATACAGACATGTTTTTATATATATCACTTATTTATATTTATATACTATTCACATCATCAATAAAAAGAACCAGTAGGTTATATAATAGGTTCAATCATTATAATATATTTAACACAATATCAACAACCTTCTTCTCATCATTTAAAAGAAGAATAATTCTAAATATGTATTGGAAATAGTTTATGATACCATTAATGTTTTCAAAATATCTCATATTATATCTATAAAATTTTTTATTAATATCCTAGAGCATAAAATATTTTACCTAACTACATTTTTCTTACCTTTTACCTAACATCAGATTTTAATACATATGTCATGTATAATATAATTTTTAAAAACATCAGAAATAATGGATTTTGAATTTTATAATAATTAAAATATTTTTCCATTTACTTATGTCTTTGACCACTTTGTGGAATCACTAAATTTTATCCCATGAATCCATATTAAAAAATATATGTCCTAGAGGAATATATATTTCCTCTCTAATTTTCCTTTAAATATAATATTTATACATATTACACAATAAAACCATTAATATTTCACTATATTCTCTTTGTCAATAATATTCAATTGACAGATATACTCAAATAAACCATATACATTAGATAATAATTTTTATATTTTGAGATCTCGATATACAACATAAGTGATTGGTAAATTAAAAAATTTAAAAATTTATTCTTATTTAAAACATAGTTGGATATTATCATCACAATTTTGAAAACACATTGTATTGGTAAAAATAATTAGGAAAATTCATTACAAAATCATGAAATGAAAAATTTAATTCTTTATGATATTTAAATTTTCTTACCTACAGAAGGTTATATCCAAGAATCACATATCAAAGATGTATTTACGTGGATAATAATCAATACATCGCAAGTAGGGGATTAAAATCATTAAGTTATGCTCATTTCACATCAAATACCTACAACCAATATTTTCCCTATAATTCAGCTTCATGTGGGGGTGAATGGATGTTTTTTATACATAACAATATATTCTTATTAACACAATGTGATGACTAGATGTTGTGTGTTCCAAAATATGAGAGGCACGTTAGATAATAAATATAATGGAAATTGAACAATTTATAAGATAACATGTAACCAAATAGTTTTGTGTAAAAAAGCATGAAATATAAAAATGTTTTCGAATTATAGATTAAATATATATACTACAAATAAAATATTTTCAAATGACATCATAATTCAAATAATAATAATATTTCCATTTTATCTCAATTTGATAGAAGGTTCAATACGATGATAATATTGAATCACTTATAAAACCCTAGAAATTATTTGATATAAAATATTTGAAGAACAATTCCTATATTTATAAATCATTGATATATGTTTTTCGTTAGAATATCCGACCCATTAGTTCCAAATTGATCAAATTATCAATATTGTCCAAGTCTATATCTCAAATAAATTTTTCATAAAAGAATTTTGATGGTACTTGTTTTTATCCTCATAACTATTAGGTAATAACATGATAAAAAGAAGATGATTATAGTGAAAAACATATTTGTTTTTACACGAAAAATAACAAAAAAATTATACGACCAAGAAAAACAATTATAATCAATCAATTCATTGATGTAGTGAATACCTCTTCAAGGTCAATAAATTAGAAGGATCCACCATCTATTTCATAGAGTCTTAGTTATCATTCTTGGGTATGAAAAAATTTAAATAGTAATATCTCTAATCATTGGGTATAAATATCAATTTAAATAAATTTAGAATATATATATTATTAATTCATTCAATGCTGTTCTAGTAAATTTAATCTTTTATAGATGATAAATGGTTTGGAATTAGTTCATCTGGAACATGCTGATTCAAAATTTAAATTTTCATACAAAATTAATTTAAATATTTGATATAACTCATGTTAAATGAGAAGTAAATTATAAATTATATGAAATGGAATGGAAATTAATTGATTTAGGAAATGTATTTTAAATTCATATTAATTTTTAAAATCATATTCTATGTAATAAAATATTTTTTTTGTTACAAAAATGAAAAAACAGAATGATTATTCTAAAAAAATCCCATTGAGAATATGGTTTTTGACAAAATAATATCTCCCATATAAGTAAAACATACCATATGAATCACTTCGTCCTATTATATTATTCATTCAAACTCTGCTCCTAGACTCTTTGTATCTATTTTAAACCATCTTATAGTTTCTTATACGCATTCGAATCATAAGTTATTTATTTATTCTTATGATTTAAAATATAGATATTATTATATTACTCATTAATATATATCTTCATCTCCTATTGAAAAAATTATATTCAGATCTTTTTCTTATTATGCATTTTTCAAATCCATTTTTGGATAAATTACAGTACACTCAATAGATTAATTGTACTTACATTAAATTTTATTATTTTGGTTTTTTCCAGGTTTAATTTACTGATCACATGTTATTGTTTAACTTGTTTTAAACTATTGAATTTTATAAAATCATGAAATAACATAAAAATTTTACATTATAAATTTATCATGATTGATATTATGATTTTTTGTTGTTGTGAAACTATGTTTCAACATCAAAAAGTTTACCTTTGATTGTCAGTTACTCTCAATAAATATAAATATAAGGTGAATAAGTTGAGTCATAAATAATTCTTTACACTAAGGTGAAGACATTCAAGATACATTTCTAACCATAGTTTCTTGAGAGATTACCAATTTTTAGTGTGATCATAGAGCCATAATTGATGTTAGGATTCATATATAATATCTCAGTTTCCCACTATAATAAATTTATTCTTATCTTCTTGTGATTTAATTCTTATAAGGATAGTAACTTGTGAATCTAAAATTCATGTTCAAGGATTTCTTTGGTATATGTAGTCATCTCTGCAAAATCATATAATTGCATATGATCTCTATGGTAAGAGATTAAAATTTCCGACTTCTCATGAAGATTATTGAGGGGAGAACATGTGCTTCAAATATTTTAGATCAACAATGTTTTTAGATTTCAAAACATATATCTATTAGATATGTGTATAAATATATCTACCTATGTAAATTAAATTTTAATAGTTTCAGTGATTTGAAAGATGATATCCCTTAATAATATCATTTTAGAGGTATATAGATGTTAATTTTAAACTCCATCCCTTAATTTTATTTTTTTATTCTCCTTAAATTTATATAAATAGTTTTGTATTAATTATAAATTTTCCAATTTTTTATATGATTATTATTTTATGCCAGTTGATAGTTCAACAATTATAGCCTTTTAACTACACATTTACAATAACTGTAGAAATTGTTATTTTAGTAAAAACATTAAATCATGATAAATGTATATTCTTTAATGGGAATAAAATTAAGAATCATAGAATGTATAATTTTACATGTTCTAACAAATAGAATATAATATTTTCATTTTTATGATACCTACCTTAAATATAATAGATGAAAATATCCTAAAAACATGTCATCTATTTATTTTTGATGGATCTGATTATGAACTAGATATATTTTATGATGTATTTTATGATTGATATTAGAGCATGTAATTATTATATGATGGTAAAAAATTTGAAGATTATGGATAAATAATTTTTAAATATTACTCGAGAAGATATAGATGAGTATCATGTTATCTATAAGGTCTAAAATATGTTACATTGTTATATGACATAGAAAATATATAGGTATATATTTTCACATGAGTTGGATAATATTATTTGTTCGATACATGATATTATTGATTTCATAACTTTTTATGTAATGGAGACTTCAATGTAAATGTTAAATGTTGATCATAGAGGTTTTATTTTCTTCTAGGAGAATTAGTTTCTTAGATGAATAAAAAATGTATATAAATTTATAATAACCTTGAATCACATAGTTAAAAATAAATTATTGAATATTAGTTGATAGATTGGATCATTAGTATAGTTGTGAATGAGTTGTAGTCCAAGAGGAAAACTATTGTAAGAAAGAAATATCATATTATGTTGAGTCTTAATGGAAATATTGAATCTTTAATATAGTATGATAACTGTTTAAAGAGATGTAAATTGAAGAATGAGAATGTAGTTTCAATTCTACTACAAATCCTAGAGACAATTCATCAATGTTTAATTTTCATTGTATTCTTAGAATCATTATTATTATAATATTACACGGTTTAGTGAAGATAAATTCACTAAACTTGTAAGATTAATGAACATAATGTTTCGAAATAAGGATTAAATAAATAAAAATTTTAAAGACACATATGAAATATTGGGATGAAGGGATGTGAAATAAATAATCTCCAGATGTTGTTTTTATTATTCCTATTAATCCATTCCATATTATACCATAATGTTTCCGGTTTTAGAGGAATGTTAAATATTTTAGAAGATCCAAATAAATGAATGGGAAAAAATATTTAATGCCTAAAAAAATAATTAACATAAAAAAATAATCATATAATGATGTTTTTATATAGATGATATCTACATGATAATTTTTTTCCATGCCGCAATTTATTTGGTTCAATCATTCCCCATGAAAAAGGTAACTCTTAAAAAAATTCTTTTATTAATTTAGGGGATATTTATACTTATTCATTGGAAGATAAGTATTATACTCCATAACATGAAGATGTGGTAGAATATATGAATATCTCGATGAAAATATATATCATGTTGAGGAAAAAATTTGATAAAACTACAAGAAACTCTTTCTAGGGATAATGATAGTATTTCAAAATATACTTCCATGAATAAAATCCAATAAATTTCTTTTTCAACTTATAAGGATCAGTATGATGTCATGAGACTTCTGTAAAAATAAATATATAGTGACGTTACTTATAAAATTTAATTTTAGAAGGGTGAAATTTGATAAACCTATAGAATATTATAAATAATCTCTAAATTATTTTGGATTTCTTATATGTATTACATTATGAAAATTTTTAATGAAAAAAAATTCTTATGAAGAGTGTACCCTTTTATACTAAATATAATAGAAAAGATTAATGGAAAAAATTAAATGTTCCTTGAATAATGTTAAATAATTTTGAATATGTAGAGACTAAATTTCTAAAGAATTTATAATATTTCAATATCAGAGAGATAAACAAATATGGGATCAGAAAGTCATTTTTATTATCATTACATTAGCAAATCATTTTTATGTACTATAGTTTTTGATTTAATCATTTTAGAAAGAAATAATTTGTATCAAGAAAATATGTATATAGTACATGGATAATATTTATTTCTGACACATGACCAGAATAAATTCTGACTTCTTGAATTTACAAAATTTCAAGGGTGAACATGATACTTTTGAAGACAATATGTAAGGTGTTATTATCTGACAGGCTGATTTTTCTTTTTTTGTTGAGTAATTAATTTATAATTCACTTTATATTATAGGAATTAAGAAAAGAACATATTATCTTAACTCTATTATGGTATGAGTTTCAGTTTTTTAATATTAGAAATATAATATATTCTATAATATGTTTTAAATGACTATGTATCATATTTTATGTTAGATATAATAGTTTCTACTATATTGACTTACAGAAAATAAATTTAAAAAAGTGGATTTCCTTAATATAATTGGGGATATGTCTTGGATTTAGAATATAAAATTAAGACATTAGACTATTCTAACATTTGTTAAACATTATATGAAATAACATTTAAAAGATCATATATAAAAAATTTAAATTCATCTAAATTCAGGTATCCTTTCCAATTTAGTTTGAACCATATCCTAAATAAAAACCTATTGTAGAAGTATCAATATTTATGCCATTGTTTTTAATGCACATGTATGATTGTAGACCAATAAATTCAACAATAATTTAATGAAAAACATAGACTATTTATTACATATTAATTACATCATGTTTACTTGGTTTATTATATTAATCAAAAATTATAAGTAGTCTCTATTTTAGGATTGATATTTTTTATAATTAGAAAATTTGAAAACCTGTCCCTTATTGATATCCTTCATTATCATGGTAGAAATTATGTAAATTTTATATTCTGAATATTGACTTTATTAAAAATATAATAAAAATAGATTTTCATCACTATCAACTAAAGTGTATAATAAGGTAGTATAGAGTAAAAATAGAACACTATAAAAAATTTCATGATCTATTTTTGTGTCTATATTATGCTCCTCGTATTTGTTTTGGATGGAAACCTCTCACACTTCCAGTTATACCATATATTGACAAAATCTTAACATGCCTTTAATCTTTATCTTTTATAAGATATAATTGGTATATTTTTAAAATAATAATATCCAAAAGACTGATAGGTTCTGTTTATTTAGAGGCAATATACATAATATGATTAATTAGGAAAAAATAATTCATTTCTCCTTTAAGGTATCATAATATAAAATCTTATAGATATCTAATTTTAATTAATTAACCTTATAACTCGGTTAATGAAAACATAAGGACATGGTGATACCAAACACTCAGTAAAAAGATAACAAACATTTCATCAATGATGAGTTTATAATAATATATTAAAACATGATCATAAGATAAATATCATATCATCATGAGTGGTAACCATAATACATAAGTTATATTAAATGTATATGTCTCAAGAACATAAAGCTACAAATTATAAATATGGAAATATAATAGAAATAAAGAATAATAATAACATTTAGAACAATCCACAAATAAGAAAAACAAAATCCATAAAATGAATAATATACATTTACTATGGTGAAAATATTATAATAAAGAAATAATACTTTCATGATCCACACCATCAGTTCCCATGCTTATGAGAAACTAAAATATACTATGGAATACATATACCATTAGATATCAACAATCAATTATTACATTGGAGGGTTATATAGAACCCCGCCCATTATTCATCAATACTTTTGTGTTCCACATAAGAACCACTAACATTTAATATCATTAATTATCACATATAAATAAAATGGTTACCAAAAAACATATAAATGAAAATCTATCACATTTCTTAAATAACCAATTGAAATAAAAAGGGATATCAAAACATTTCCAAATAGTATCATTACAATAATTAAATTTATTGACATCAATAACATGACTACACAAAAATAATCACATATTAATACAATAATGGAGGTAGAAACATGTAAAATAACATCATTGGATATATATATATATACATATTGAAACATAGAGTGTAAAATGAAAATAAAATCATATGAAATCTTTCTATATTTCGTTTGAAATCATTGAGGACCAATTATTAATTATGAGTCTCTTTTCAAGAACTCTCCTTAAAAAAATATAAGCAAAAGACAAAAAATTAAAAGTTGGATTTTATTTAAACCCTTATTTCCCTAGAAAATAAAATTACATCATTGAAAATTTAAATTCTTGAAATATTACGTTCAATAAATAATATTATAACACAAATAAAGAAGTTTGAGTTACCAAGTCACTTTCCATAATCCTTGATTTCTACTGAATTTCTTTAACCTCATGTATCATAAATTTTAAAATATTAAGTACCTATTCCTTAAACTTTTGATATTGATATCCTTTTATACACATTATATACAATAATTATATTTATGTATTATATTTTCCTCTTAATTTGACCAACGTGATGTTTTAATAATCTTGAGTAATTTGAACTATGCTAATGAAAGATGATTCAATAATTCTTTCTATTAATAATTTAATCATTTTCAAATAATTATTGTCATTAAAATTGATTTTTTTTAAAACATATAAGGATAAAATATCAGTACATGGATGTTTTATTTGAGGTTCACGAAGAAAAAATTAACGATTAACTAGTTTAAGGTTATTTACCAATATCGATGTATTACCTTATAATAGTCATTATAATTCTATGGTACAAAAAATACCACAATAAAGTTAGATATTATTTATGTATAAAATAACTAACAATAGAATATAAATTAAAAATATCCACAATTTTATGTTAAAGATTATAAATGATTATTTATGGATGTGGTGGCACACGCAATTCATGATTTATGTTTTTATTTTTCTAAATATAAAATAGAATAGTAGACTATGATTGTAATATTATTATAATAACATAACAATATAATAAATATATTGGATTTATAATATTAATATGTTAAAATAAAATACAAATAATAATAGAAATAAATAATGAAATAGAATAGGGAAAAAGAGGATTGGATCTTATAACTCACATATTCAATTTTCTCATTTGGGATACATATTAAATGTCTTAGGGATGGTCTTTAGACAATACAAAAAAATCATTATTGTGTAGATGAGAGTGGATTTTATTTTTTGGAATATTTTTTTTAAAAAAGTGGGGTTTTTTATATGATATAGTTGAGTAGAGGGATTCCACATTAAAAATTGAGACTGTATGGAAATTTTATAAGTACAATAATCATTTCATTAATGGGAAGTCACTCTTATGTATTTTGTCTCCAAAAATGAGAAATAATTTAGAGGAGAATAGATAGTGTTTATCAACCTCTCAACCACTCAATAATAACACTTTTTAAACATGTTATTATCTTTACCTCTACGGATGTGCATTTTTATAATTTATTTTTTTTCATAGGAATAACTAGTTTATACCTAAGTAATTTATCCATAAAACCTAAAAAATGGTCTTTAATATATAGTTTTTATATAATGATTTTCAAATTGAAATTTTTATTATTTTAATTAAATTTTTCAATATCATACAATTTTAATTTATAACATATAATATATAATGTATTAAAAATAATTTATTTTGAATAATACCACAATTATTTAAAAATATAAAATATAGGTTGAAATATTAAAAAATAAAACATATAAATTCATATAAAATATATATATATTTCTTAAAAAAATTATTTTATATATTAATACAAACTTTTTATAAATAAATATGTCATCTTAATAAGTGAACTACAAATAATACCTACACATTTTTCATTAATATCACCCATTATAAAAATATCATACATAATATATTTCTTTATAACATAAGGAAATGTGACATATTAAAGTGTTAGATAAGATTCTCAATAAGGGTAAACAAGTGTGATATTTATGATCTTATAGGCATAAAATGATTATAAGGGTGTGAGAATAATACATTGGAATTTAATAAACATTCCCTACAAAACAAATAATATATTACTAATTAATGGAAAATATCTTGGAATAAAAAATTAGAGTATCCATAAAAGAAATAAATAGGATGATCTGTGAGAGAAGTATATTATCATAATACACATAATTTTAGCATACATATAAACATTGAAAATAGTTGTCATATAATAAAAGGATCATTTCCATGATTGTCATTGTGTATTGGCCACACCATCAAACCATAGTGACTCTAATAGTTCACTCACAGTACTACCTTAGTATATTGGGTTAACTCCAAAAATTCATCATGGTTTACTCCCATGAATAACATAAAGGAAAATGTCTCTACCAAAACAATGTTCACCAATCATTCATGTTCTATTTATGTCATAATATATAAATATTTCCCCAATTTAATAGAGGTCTATATAGAACCAAATTTTTATTAGTTATAATTTAACCATAACCCATGGTTATAACATATCCATGGTCATATAATGAAAACCATTCATATTTTTTCCCAAAGAATATAAAATATATATCCATTCACAACTCAAGAACAAATAAACATAGTTAACAAAAATTTCATTATTATATAACACATTTAAAATAAATGGGTTTCAAAAAAATCAACCTAGTATAACCCACGGAAAAGACACATGTTTCATAAAAAAATTATCATTCCATCCATGAAAACTGATCAAAATAGAATTTTTTCTATGTAAATATTTTCATCATAATCATAAAATAACAAGAGAAATAATGAGGATGGTATAAATGGTTCACAAACCTAGTAAGTGTATGTAAGGTCAAATGATGTCATATTATAAAGAAAATTATTTTATAAGATTACCAAGGACATTTGATGGGGAAAATAATATTTTAACATTGGAAATATAATTTCTTAAACCAGAAGTTCAATTTTTTCTATAGACATTACGTTTTTATAAAATATAAATTATAAGAATAATTATTTAAAAATTTATTGGACATGATGGTAGGAAATTTTATTCATTCCATATATGATAACTAAATATTAATTTCAAATACTATTTAAAAGTAAAAAATATATATGTTTGGTAATCAACAAGGTGATGTATTTATGTATCAATATTATTTAATAAAATGGAAAAAAATTTAAAACCTATATAAGGAAATTAAAATATTCATGTTTTTTAAAACATTGATATTGATGAAAATGTGTTTATGGTTGAAGATATAAAGAAATTCATTTTTAATTTAATATTTTCATTTGGTATCATTAGTTATGAAATAAAGGAAAATTATGAGAATGTATATATTTTATATTGATGTCTATAGGATAAGAATGTTTTTTATTTTTTTGAGAGGCAGACAATAATATTTCATCATTTTACACTTATTCATTAGCAATCCAGATAAACAATGTGATTGTAACAAAATATTTTTACAACATTGGTAACTTATAAACCATAATACCAATTACATAAAAACATAAAATTAAGCTATAAATATAATTAAAATAATTATATTAATTAAATTAAAATTTGATGGAGTTGTATATACACCACATAAAACAAATAAGTGGTGAATATGGAATATGTCTCCCAAAAATAAAATAGAGGATAAGAATCTAGTAACTGAAATTTAAACATTATTATTACAAATTTCTTCATCCATTATAACAAATTTGGTAATATTAAACATATATTATATAACCCTAATTATATATATCATCTTATATATTATTTAATTATGATATTTTTTTGACCATTATTAATAAATCCTACCTAAAAGTCATATTTTAAGTAATAAGTTCTTTGTTTTCATGTATGTTTTCATTTGGTATTTTCAGTCCATTAAAATTAATTATGATTAAATAATAGATAAAATTTTAACCAAGATATGAATATTATATATACCTTCAAATATTTAATTAGCATAATCTATAAAAAAATTTGATACAAAATAACATTTTCCATTCATTGAGAGAGTATGCCTTAAATATGTATGAACACTGTTACCATTTTATTGAAATGAGGAATGATTTTAAGGTAAATAACATAAAAACATCCAGAGTAATTTTTATTTATTATGTAGCTCATATATTCATTAAATTTATCCTTATTACCTACCATGTAAATAATAAGTGAAAAATGAATAACATCGCTTTGTGAGGCCATTGTCCTCCGTACACATATTTGACATTATCATATTCCCACATAATTTAATGTAATAAGGAATATGTGATATTATCGTCTAATAAGTATAAAATTATCAAAAATTTAATATATAAATCATAAATCCATTAATATAATTGTCCGTAAGAGGTGGTGATGGAAAATAAATAACAGTAGTCTGTGAGGAGGTAGTACAACGTACACATGGTTGAATGTTTACATTCCCATTTGATGGAAAAATACATAGATATAGGTAATAAAATTAAATTAATAAAATAAAAATATGTTCAATATAATTAGTTTTTATATCATTATGTTCTAATAAATTTTAATGGAGTTACATGAATAAATTAAATGAAAACTCATGGTTATGGATTATAAATTTCCTTCTTTGAACCCCATTAAGATTACACCTATAGTCTTATTATGAGGGTTTATTAATAAATATATGTCCTATAATATTTCTTATGGTATTGATGGAAGATATTTTTTAATTAATTGTTTGAAAAAATATATTTTAATGTGTAATGTTGAGAAGAGATGTGGAGGCCTTTTATAAGTTAGGGAGAGGATATAGGTGAAATTTTTTAAAACAATAAAATATATGGAAATATTAAACATTAAAAAAGGATAGAAATGAATCAATATATCAACATAGATTATATAAGTTCATGATATGGCCTGAAAATGATATTTAGAATAGTTTATAAGACATTATACCTCTTATCCTTTTTTTAAAAAATTGTTACCCAATTTTAATCATAATTCCGATAATTAATATTTTCAATTTTTGATGTTAATATTGAAGAAAATGTTAAAAATAATATATAGTATAACTTATAATGATTTAAAATATGTAATAATTCTTCCATATTCAATTAAAATCATTGGAAAATATAAAATGAAATTACATCGACATACGTGATGAAAAGGGTGGTTTCCAAAGAGAAAATGTTCTTAACTATATAATGATTTTATATAAAAATACAATATGAAATTGAATCCAATTACCAAAATTGAATTAATAATTATAAAATTTTACTAATTATAATTGTCTTATGTTATTAAAATCATATTAAAATAAAATATATCATTTCAATTGTTTAAAAAATTGTAGATTTTAATAAAATCTGTAATTTTTATAATTAATTAAAAAATATACATCTTAAATAATTTAAAAAAATTAACAGAATGATTATTTAGATATTATGAATTATATAGTTATTTTTATTTTCAAAAATAAATTTCTTATTATTATTAAAAACTAATTATAAAATAACTATTTGAAAATGGATAAAAACCCATTTTCATTAAAATACATTCTTTTGAAGGGAAAAACGAATTTATTATAAATATATGACTATTTATATTAATTATATAAATATATATATTATTAATTTTATTTTTTTATTTTTTTATTGGATAGTTTTTTAAAAATTTAAAATATAAAAAATTTATGCACATAAAAACTATAGTTGTAAAATTAGTATTTAGTTATAAAAATAGGTTTATTCAAAATTCATAAAAATTTGAAATTCAAATGAAAATAATTTTATTATTATAAATAAAATGTATTATATGTCACATTTTTAATAAATCAAGATATATAAATTCTCTAAATTATATTATTTTGTTTATAGAAATGATAATATTCACAAAAATTTTATTTTCTATTACAACCCAATCTTTTCAAAATGTTCTTAAAAACACCATTAGCCAATTTTTATAGGAAACGTTCATATTTGGAATATATTTTATAAAACTGAATTTATAAATGTGATTGAATTTAAATATATTATCCACACACAAAAATAAACATATTTTTGATTCTTAAAACAATTTTTAATGAAAATTATGCGCTTATTTCAGATGAACTAATAACTACATTTTGAATTGGCTGAGACCTATATATATTTATCCAAATTTGAAACTATAGATATCAAATAAATTAATTTTATTTGAAAAAATCATTTCATAAAATATCTGGTTGTGACATTCTACCCCCATTAAATTCAATTTCACAATCAAAATTCCATCAATTTGGTAAAACAACTGAGGATACTTCTACCTCATTACGTCTATAGGATACCACATAGCATCCTCAATATGTTAATTTAACCACAAGTATTTTACCATGTTATTTTACCTATTTCATAGAACATAAATTCTATGATCCATAATCTCAACTACATTCATTACCTATCATTATCAAATAATGTCATCTTTTTTATAATTCATTCTATAAAAGGATTCATATGGAGTCATCTAAAGAATCAGGTGGAGGCTATTTCCATATGAAAACTCATCCAGATAAATTTGTTTATCCCAACCACATTTTTATATCCATAGAAGAGGGTGTACAAATATGATCTACAATTTTTATTTTTCTCTAAGATTTACCATCTATCCAAGGATAATACACAGTTCTGAAACATAATTCTCTATCAGGGATTTGATAAAATAATTCTGAACATTGAGGTAATCCATAGATCCAAATCAAGTACAAATGAATTTTTTAATCAATTAAATCATACCTAGTCATTAATATATATAATATAAATACTAAAAAGGCTGAAATATTATCTGATACCAATGATGTGTGCTATCATTAAAAGGATATCGACTACAACCCATATAATATTTTTCTCATTAGATGTTTCATGGAGTCCAATGAAAAAAAATATAATGATTTTACCCATTTCTATTTAGCTATGTGTAATGGTTATATCTTATCCTTGGAATTATCGCACATAGACTTAACATTCTAAAAAACCAAGCACCGTGGTACATAAACTGTGATATCTCTCTTTATATCATCCACTAGAAATTTTATTTCAAATCTATATATGTATTCAGAGTTCCAAAATGAATATAAATGAAGAACTATGAGAATTATTTAAAAAATCCTTCATGAAATTATGAATGTATGGGACACATACAACATTCTTGAACCTTACCATTCCATCACACTCATAGTTAAACACATTAACATTTCTCATCTGGTTATTTGTCTATTAATATAGTATTTTTGGATATTCCATTGATACATGGATAAATTGTTGAATAAATATTTAAGAGGGATAAAATTTATACACATAATTATTTCCAGATCCATTTGTAAAAAATATAGAAATATTAGATCATTTGTGACTTCCATGATGGGTAATCTAGCGTGATTTTTTTAATCAAACCATCTACCGCATTATTGTTTTATTAGGGTTGTAATTTATCTGCTAGTTATAATAATTAATCAACTATACCCAAATTCTATAAAGCAAGATCACCTCCTTCTATATGAAAAAAATAAATTCTAATTTTGGGATTATTATATATATCATTCATTTTTCAATAAAGATAATGTCTTCATATAATTATTGAAAAATTTGACAAATCTAAATCCAAATCATGAGTTAGGTAAGTTTTCTCTTTAGGTTTAAATTTTTAAAAGAATTATATATAACGATGTCATTTTTTTGGAAAAATCATCAGTACACTATAGTGGATGCATCATTATAGATTAAAAAACCTTAATCAGTATAGGGTAATGTAAGAATGGGTGCACTAGGTAACCGTCTCTTTATTTGATTAAAATTTTACTAATAATCATCTATTTGGTAGAAAATGGATCCCTTCTGATATAACATGATGAATTGAATAGATAATCATGATATAATCTCCAAAACATGTTAATATTATTCAGATAAACCATGAGATTAATAGATCATAATCATTGTCAATGGTGTCTTCCAGCATTAAATAGAATATATTTTTTTATGGATCTATAGATATATACTCATGTGAGGAAATATAATCCAAAAATTAAACCTTTTGTATCCAAAATTCACACATTCTTAATTTTACATATAGTTTTTCCTTCCATAGGTTCTTCATCACAATTCTCTTGTAATCTTCATGAAATAAATTTCCCTATCTATATATAATAATATCTTTTATAAATACAACCCAAAACTGATCGGGGTAATTTTTCAAGAATATATTAATTAAATCAATGAATATCAAGGGTAAATTAGTAAGACCAAATGACATCACTTTAAACTCATTATTTTTATACCATTTATGAAATATTTTCATTATTATATCCTCATTATTTAACATCTATTGATGATATCCACAATGATATCAAACATTAGAAAAGTATGGATAATCTTCTAGTTGAACAAAAAAATTGTCAATATGGGGTTTATGATGAATGTTATGAATTCTGATATTATTTAGATCTTGATAATCAATACATATTTTCACTGATCATTCGTTTCTTTGTTATAAGATGAACAAGTATACCCAAGGTAAACAGTTAGGTCAATAATAATCTCGTTAAAATTATTCTATATTTTCATTTTCAATTATTTCAAATCAATATCGGTTATTTTATTTTTAGTATGCAAAATATGTATGGAACTACGTATGATTTATATTGAAAACTCAGCATCACAATTTGGAAGAACACTACACATCCCTTATTGAATGGAATAAAAAAGATCCTTCACAATAGGCCTATTAATTATGTTGAGTTTCTCCTCAAAAAACTAATATAGAAATTTTTTAATGGGAATTAAGCTCACTAATATGAATTAGTTTTATATAATATGTTTATATTTATCATTGTGTTGAAAGAAGACTACATGTTTGTTTATATTATTATCCATGACTTCCCCTCCTCAGAAATTGATGGGGGATTTTTTTGTCAATTCAAATCCACGAATAAGATAATATAATATTCAATAAGAATGAAAATAATTAGATTCATATGATGAAAATTTAACAAAGAACATGTGGATAAGATTCATAAACTTGAGATGTGATCATCCTATCATTAGGGGCTTTCACTAATAATTAATTATCTAATAATTGATCATATTAATGAATATCCCTATATTCATTCCATGATATACATTTAATCATATAACTAAGACAAATTCAGTTACATAATTATTTTACAATACATATTTCCACATCATATTTATCACTTAATATTCAATCCAATAGTTAAACCAAAATAGTCATCCTTGGTGTTAGACATCTTCAATTAGAGTTATCAATCATTCATAGAATGTATAAATCAGGACACTTCATTTTCAATCAATGAATTATTAAGTTTATCCTTGGATAATTGTGGAAATTATTCAAATATATTATAATGTTTCATAAATAGATTGTGATTTTCTAAATAATTTCCCTTAGGAGTGTCAAATCAAGTGTGAAACAAGGACCATTTGTGGGAACCAGGTTATTATTGAGTCCTTATAAATAAAACCTATTCATAATTATTACCTACAAATCCGACTATTCAAGATCCAAATCTACATGTTGTATCTAGATAAGGATTCAATATCTGAAAAACCACTCACTCTATATTTACCAAAAATTCCAATATATTTTTCTATTTATTGATATATTCTAATAGTTTTCAACCAATATTCATCATCATAGTTTCCAAATTCTAACTAAACTGTGCATTAATTCTAATTATAGTGACCACTATATTTCATAGGTAAATATGACCTCATAATATATATATATTACAAACATAATGATCCAAGCAAGAAACATTTATGTTTAGTGAATTTTTAAATTTGGATACATAAAGAAATGATAAATAATTATACTACATCATCTACCTAGAAATTTCCTCATAGATAGCTCCCTACATTTAAAAAATTACTTTCTTCAATACATTCATAGTAGAAACATAATAAAGGATGACCTCTGATTCCAAGGGTAAATATTGGAAATAATAATGGTCCCATTAATATATCATGAGTATAAGGGTATGAAAAATCAATCATAACATTGGAAAATCATATCATTCATAACAACAAATATTATCCTATGACATTTCATAAATATTGAAAGTTCATAATATATGATTAAAAAATTAATCAAACAAAATGAGTGAAGAGAAAATAAATTTTATATACAACATGGAATTATAGAATAAAGATAACTATAGAAAATTATTTCCTTTATAGAGAAGACTTGTTTCCATGAATCTCATTGTTTATTTGGTTTACTCCCAAAACTATTTTATTAATCGATCGATAATTGATTTTTTATTAAAAATATGGGAGTCCCCCCATCAAACCGTAAAAGTTATGGGGCTAAAAATGATGAAGTCCAAGGGCATCCCCTTGAACAACATTCTTGTACTCCATGGGCAAGGAGCCAAGACTGGAATAAACAATCATGGGATCTTGATAATTACACCCTCTTGAGAGGGTATCCGCCACATGGTTTGCCTCTATTTTCACATGCCGGACCGAGCAACCCAGACTGATCTCCACATAACATCTACGAATCATATACGTCAGATTCCAAGGAGGTGTCTCCTTTCCGTGAATCACTGGAACCAATGTTTCGCAGTCCGATTCCACCTCTGAGACAGTTAGATCACAACCCTTACAAAGTGTAATCCCAGAAAGTAGATCTCTCACATCTACTCCTAATGAATTTCATGTACCATACCAGCAGCTGAATGAAATAAACACAGAGCCAAAGGAATCGTGAAGAAGACACCCCCCCACGCATCTGTCCATTCAAAAAAGATCCATTCACATTGAGTTTTTGGCTTCTCTTTGATGGAATCCATCGGATCCAGCAAACTTGAGTTATGACAACCTTAGGTGGATTTTTGGTAAGTCTACAAATAATCGGGGATCAAGTTCTACCTTTCACTAGAGAGAGTAGCTCATGAATCATCCCCTTCAAACGCATATGCATAATGGGTATCGTGGGCCTATTATCCAACCTGGATTTATTCCTGGCTTCCCATAGAGTCCAAAGAAAAAGCAGTGGCAATGAGAGCACGAACCTTGATTTCCATCTCTTCACTTCCCTGAATTGAAAGCCATCGAACAACAAAATTCTGCATGGAATCGCATGTAGGATAATAATGTCCCCAGCTGCTCATTGCTGTCCAGAGGGAGACTGCCCAATTGCTTGTGAGAAAAAGATGCAAAGCCGACTCTACTTTTGGTTTCAAACAATAGAAACACCACGAAGCCAAAGGTATCCCTTTTTTCTGAATATTATCCTCTGTTAATACTTCCTGATTTAGCACTCTCCAAACCATGAAATTCATTTTTGTGGGGATCTCTTTGCACCACAAATGGGCTTCCCATTCAATGTGCGCGCCTTCAGAAATGAGAATACCCCAATAATCCAGACCTATGAAGTTCCCATTCCTCTAACTCCTGAAACAATACCTATAATCCTCTTCTAAATAAACAATTTCAGAAAGCATTTCCTTCTGTTCTTCATTCAAAATGCACTTAATCAAGTTGGGGAATTTCCTTGTATCTTTAATATACAGGTCTAGATCTGGACAATATAGGAAAAACAGTTTCTCTCATAACCAGTTGATGTTCCAAAAATTAATGTATCCTCTTCCAACAACCCAATGGGAATCACCCTAGAGAATATCCAGATGAGATCGTGTGGTATTGGCTAGCCTGGAGAGTTTGCGATCTTCCCACTCCTCCCACCATGCCCCGTATTTGGCACTATGTGGCTTGGCCCAAAGAGAATCTCTAATAAGGATCTCCCAAGCTAGTCTCCCCTGCATGGTTTGCATGGTGATTGTTAAATCCCTGATGCCCACTCCACCCTCCTCAACCGGTTTCGCCATCTGCTTCTATGAATCCCATCTACAATGACTTGCATCGTTAGTATCCCAAAGGAATTTATTCAACATTTTCTCCATCATAAGAATTGTCCCTTTCATAGGATTGATGATGGAGAAGACGTGAATTGGAATCAAAACCATAATACTGTTTATCAATGCTACCCGACCACCAAAGGATAAGAATTTGTTTTTCAAACTGAGAATCCTCCCAAGTGTCTTGCTAATGATATCATCAAAAAAATATTTTTAACTCTTCCATTTGAAATATGAGCACCGATATACATCATATGAAAATGTTTTCTATAAACTCCTAGAATAGTTTGAATTTCCCACTCCCTTCTCTTTGAACATTTGTTAGAAATATAAACGTTGCTTTTCTGATTATTGATCCTTTGGCTTCTTAAGTACCCATACGTAGACATGATGTCATTGAAATTATTCAGGGAAGGCCTCCTGCCATTCATTAAGATCAGAATGTCATCCGCAAATATAAGATGAGAAAAGGTCCCATCCAAGGCTTTGGAGTGATATGGAGTTATCTTCCCTTCAGCCTGGACTTTGGGCAGATTTTTGGAGAGAGCTTCTTATGCAATGAAAAACCGTGATGGTGAAAGGGGTCCCCTTATCTCATGCCCCGCGCACTTTTGAAGAAACCAAAACTTTTTCCCATAATAGAAATAGTGATCCAAGGAGAGGAGTAACACCGAAAACAAAGATCACAGACCCCTTCATGGAATCCAAGTCTCCTCATGGTTTGAATGATGAATCTTCTCTCCAAGTTGTCGTATTCTTTGTTCATGTCAACTTGAATCATAATATTAGAACCAATACTCTTCCTATTTATATCATCATCCAGTTCTTTCGCAATCCCAATTGCCCCATGTATAACCCTACCCTTGATGAAACCATGTTGCTCTTGTGAAATGACTTTTGGAATCACCTTGTTGAGTCTTATAGAAATTAAACTTTCCAAAATCTTATAAGAGACATTAAAAAGGAAAATAGGTCTGAACTAATCAATAGAGGAGGGATTATTGGTTTTTGGAATAAGGACCACTCTTGAAGCACAAGAACTTCTGTTAAGAGAAACCTCATGGTTCACTCCCATGATTAATATAGGGGAAAATGATCAAAACCCAATTGGTTTCACTCTCTATTCTGGTCCAATTTATCACTTTATATATCAATATTTACTTATTGAAATTTAGAGAGATATATGTGAAAAGTTATAATTTAACCATTATCATTCGTTATAACATAACCACTACCATATAATGAATTCTGCAAATATGTGTTCCAAAATATAATAATACATTACACATTTCAGAAACCATGAGAAGAAATGGGTTTTATAAACATTTTACTAAATCAAAATTAATATTAAAGAAATAGGGTTTATAAACATTTCATTATAGTATAACCCATGGAAATGAAATGTGTTTAATAAACATTTACTAATTTTATCAAAGAATAACCCAATGAAAAAGAATTAGTTTCATGGAAATATTTTTAAAATAATAATAAACCAACTATAGAAACAATAAGGATGTTATTAATGGATCATATACCCATTAAAGATTAATTAACATTGAAGGATGTCATCATTGACAGAAAATGCATTTAATGATCACATGGATCATTTATCGAGGAAAATGGTATTTTCACAATAAATAAAACGTTTCTATAATTAATAGTTCATAATACATTTCAAAAATCCATTAATTTGGATATAAAATTTAAATATTATAGATTATTATTTAATATTTTGAATCACCATACTAAAAATAATTATATTCATTTCTTAGATGTTAAAAAAATATTACAATCAAAACTATGATATAATTCAAATGGCCCTTATATAAAAAATGGAAAGACGTTTCATTTAAAAAAATATTTAAATTTTTTAAATAAGAAAAAAATGGATTGAAAAATTCATATAACAACATCAAAACATTAATGAATAATTTTTTAGAAAACATGGATATGTAATAAAAAATGTATTTAACGAATAGTGAAATGTAGTAGATTTCTACTAAAAATATTATTTGGGTCTCATTAGTTAATAAAGAGAGTAAAATTATGGTAAATCGTTTATTTACTATAAAACCCAACGTATACGAACTCTCATGAATTTATTGGGAGTTATATCCTAATATATCATCATTGGAAACCTACTTTAAAAAAATCCTGAGAAACCACATGATTGTTTCATAATTCCTTTACCACTTTGATATCTTTTGAATTGTAAGTCCAACCAATGACGGAAAAAAAATTAAATATAAATTTCATGAATTTAGTGATATTAATGGTATAATATGTCATACTGGTCGTATATACACCACATGGAGAAAGAAATTAGGGAATATGACATGTGTCTCTCAAAAATAAAAGAGAGACTAAGAATCCAATTCCTAAAGTATTGGATTCCATGATATAGGTATAATCCAATTGTACAATAAATATTGTTTTTATAAATATATTAAATAACTGTAAATACATATATCATACTATATATTATTTACTTATAAACTGTTATTTCCAAAATATTAAGATACCTTATTAAAATCTGGTTTTAGGTTGTTATTACTTTGATTTTAATAATTGTAATAATTTCGTATTTTTGGTACTTTTAATTTGATCATGATTTATTCAAATCCATAATATTACCATGATATAAATACCATATATATTTTGTATATATTTTTTTCAATAATAGATAATATATTGTGATAGAAAATAAAATACACCATTACTGGCGATGGTAGGGAACACATAGGAATGAAAACAAATTCCAATTTTCGACAAATGGAATGATATAATGGTAAATAATATATCAATACTATATATTAATTATAATATCATATTTATCATATTTATTCTTAATATTTATCATTGTTTTCATACACATAAGGAGTTCGTGATAAACAATTTGCATCGCATCGTGAGGCGGTAGTTTTTCATACATAAAACTGATTTTATTATACTCCCATGTGGGGAAATGTAAGAAAGATTTTGTGATATTAAAATTCTTTAAGTTTAATAATATGATAAATATAACATATAATCATTAAATATGACACTATATCCCAATGTGATAGTTTTCATGAAAAAACATCGGTTCTTGAGGTTTTAGTCCACTGTACACATGATCAGCTGTTTTGTTTCATATTTGATTAAAGATGAAATAGATATATGTTTTTTAATTAACATAAAAAAATATATTTATATTTCAGATAAATATTTGATTATATTTTCAAGCTTGAATATGGTTTTTTGGATCTATGGGATAACATAAAATAAAAACATAAGGTTAGGGAATATACTTCGTCCCTAGGGAACATAATTAGGATTACAACTAACGCATTATTACTATAGTTTTAGAATAAAAATAATAACTCTTTTATGTGGTTAAGAAATTAATAAATATATTAGGGTAGTTACTGATTGATATAAACTTTTGTTGATTTTTGAAGTGGAGAGTGGTGCGGGTGCCCATTTATAAGTGGGGGAGAGTACACACATAGAATGTTTCAAAATAATGAGGTCTATGCCCATTTAAAACATCAAAATATGGTTCAAAATGTATCACTATTGAACCTTATATGATATAAATTATAAATATGTCCTTAAAATTGGATTTTTAATGGTTTCTAGCTCATTTTATTTCATATATATTTAGCTCAACCCCATATAAACATGTTTTAACCTTAAATATGATAATTAATTCTTAATTATTTTTCTAATAACTTTTAAAAATAAACTGTGTTGAATGTACTTTATTATTTATTATGATTGCAGATATTAAATCTGTTTTTATTAATTCCATTCAAATAAGTGTAAAATTTAAATTAAAAATTAAACCTAAAATATGTACAAAAAGAGTTCTTCGAATGATAAAATTAAATTATTTTTTAATATCAAAATTCAATATGAAATTGAATCTAATGTAAATTATTTTATTAAATTATATATAATTAATATAATTTTAGTACTAATATCATAATAAAATGAAATGGAACAGATAAATTCTCTAAATTAAAATGCAATTTTTATAAAAATTAGCATTTTTTACTTTTTATGGAAAAACAAACATTTTTATAAATTTTTAAAAAATTAACTAAAATATAATTTATAGTTGATGAATTAAAAAATATAATTTATTATTAAAAATAAATATTCTAAAATTGATAATGTTTAATTATAAAATGACTGTGGGAAAATAGGTTTAAATGATATTTAGAAAAATATATATTTTTCAAGGAAAAAATGAAATTATATTAACTATATGAATATTACTCTACAATATATCAATGTAATTTAAGGAAGATAAAATTTTAAAATTTTAAAATTTATTTTTTTAATTAATCATTTGTGGTTAATTTATTAAATTTATATGAAAAACATTATGAACATATAAGGAGTCATAAAATTTATATTTTAAGAATAAAACAATATTTCAAAAAATCAGGAAAATTTACAATCCTAATGAAATTATTTTGATTAATAAAAAATAAATAATTAATATTTTACATTATAATGACATCCAAAATAGAATTAGACATAAAAATACATGATTTAATGAAATTAAATGACATTATTTACACAAATGACATTAAAAAAACAAATTTTATTGAACGTTATGAAAAATTAAATATAATGAAATTTAGAGATGAAATTTTAAAAATATGTATATTTTTTATAAAATGATTTTAATAAAATTGGTATAAAATTAAAATATATTCCATGAAAAAATAAATGTATTTTTATTGCATAAAATGTCATTAAATTTCAATTGTACACATATTTCATAGTCATTAATAAATATATTTGTATAAATTAGGACCCATATATATATATATTTAATAATACAGTTCTCAAAATATAAAAAAAAATTATTTTATTTGAATGATATATATTTATTATCAGTGTGTTACATTTAATAAAATTTCTATTTATACTTCTTGACTAACAATGACATAAAATCCACAATATTGTAAATATGTTATAATGTACTACTCGCCCAAAAATAATATATTTTAGAAAAATAATTCAATTTTCTCTTATATTATTATGATAAATCCAAAAATTATGTTCATTTTTTAAAATAAGTTCCTCAAATTTTAGAATTAAATATATATATATAATATATAAAATATAGTGGAAAATAATTCAATTAGAAAACAACATTTCAAAATTTTAACAATTATTTAATATTATTTCCTATAATTTACTAATATATTTATTTGTAATATATAATTCAAGTTATCATTATTTTTAATTATTATTAAATTATTATATACTTAATTTCATGAGATAGAACACCAATTCTATATAATTATATTTTTAAACCTAAAATAATTTTCACAATAGTTTAATCCATTCTATATTCAATAAAGTAATAGTAAATGTTGAATTCATTTTAATTATATACATATTTCATATTATGGTTATTCTTATTCATCCAATCTATTTAAATGAATATTATTTAATTGTAATATTTTGTATTTAATATTTTCCTATATATTTCATGTTTATTGATTTTTCTCAGTGTTGTGTTTGGAGAATGAAATAGAACATTGTTTTTATATAATAATTAAAACTAAAATAATTACATACTAACCCTTAAAAAATATCATATATAAAAGATCATATAATTTAATAGAATAAGTAAGAGTACTTTCCTCTCATCAAATGCATGTCTCTAATGTAACATCTTTAATCATATGATTTAAATATAAAACATTGACAAGATGTGTGGTATTATTCTATAACACCTTATCCCATTAATATAAAATTTCCAATAGTTGTTCCTTAAATGAGATATGATGTTCATATTTCAAAATATTTTATTTCATTACATGTGATGGTCTGATATTTACTTCATAAAATTGGAATCATTGTACCCATCAAATAATTTGGAGAGGTCTGGGGGAGTGACATGTGATATGATACAACCCCATCCCGATTAATGAGCTCAATTGGATTTATATACAAGGGGATCAACTTGAGTTTCTTCCAAAATTTAATAACACAGTTCTAATGAGATATTCAAACGAAAATGATACAACAACCATTAAACTATTGATATCAAAGATGATTATTGGCATAAATCTTATATCAATAATTTCAACCTTTATATATGACTGTAATGTTTGAACCTTCTCCATCAATTCATTGACACGTTTGGGACCTATAAAATTTATTTATCCATTATTATCACAGTAATTTGGATCCAAAAACATATTCCCAAACATATCCACTTATGCTTTCATTTGAATGATAGAATAGAAAATTTTATAATATGAGAACTCTAATAAGGAAAGTATTTTACACAAAATACATGAATTTCCATTGAAAAAATTTCGGAATATCTTATATTATATGAATTTTTCTCTCATAATAATCATTAATATGAAGATTATATGTAGTGCTAGAACAAGGCTCTATCTACAATGATATCCATGGAATTATATAGAACATAAAGGTAAAGCTCATATACTTATCAAATATAATATATAATGCTACTATGTGTAAAATTAACACTTCTCTCGTACACACACACAGACACACACACACACATATATATATATATATATTATGGTCAGTTTTTAAAGAATTAATCTTATTTTCTGTAAATAAAATGTGTTGAATTTATAAGTGATCAGCTACATCAAAAATTAAAATTTGGACATTAGTCATTTTGGGGAGTCATAAAATTTTGTCCATAGTTGTTTTACCATGTCTATACTATCATGGGTAATTTATGAAATTTAGACATATAATTGTATCATTAAGCCATAACATATTAGTGTACCATGAATCAATATGTATTATACAATATGTCTCATCATATTATCCCACCTTAATTTTTTCTTTTGAGCTATAAACATCTTCACAGTTCCTATATGAATATAGGAGTATCATCAATGAGTATCACTCAAGATTTTCCTCTCCAGTTCACGGTTTTATGGGATACATATCAAGACTTCAAACCACGCACCTATATGTTTATCTAAGTTATAGTATAGAATAATTTCTACCATTTCTATATCTCATCAATATATTTTTGGGCTTCTTTGATCTTCATCTGAATGCATGGATGGAAAATTACATAGAAAATGTTAGATTTCTTAACTTCCATTATGAATTCATGATTAATCCATTTATATTCCATAATAATTGGGTCATTTTATATCCTTTTCAAAGATTAAGTTGTATATTATTTCAGAAATAAATAATCACCAAACTTGTATTCCATCATATAGTGAAAATGTATTCATAATTTAGAAACTTATTTTAGTTCCAACCACCCACATTGGTGTATATTTGAATACTTTAGTGTGAAAATAAATTTCAAGATCTTTTTTTGAGTATAAATATCACAATTATGAACATATGTATAATGCAACCAAGTGTTAAATGAAAATATCATTACCACTAACATCAAATAAATCATTGACTAATTTCTCTATTGAGTTTTTAATTATAACAAGGATAAATATTAACATTTATTTTTTCATGAGGTTGTATCCCAAGATAGTCTTCAACGTATTATTTTATATTAAAATCCCCTTCCCACTATTGGGTAATGTATGTACCTGAGAAGTGGCCAAACACCTATATATTTTTGCTAAACATTCTTAACATTCTTCTGTCTAATTGAACATCACTCCCATCTATATTTACATTGTCAGTATATTCAATTTCTATGTGTTTTTTAAAAAATCATTAATACTGCCCATAAAACACAAGAAAATGATTTCATGATTTTTCATTAACTATGACTATATAAAATATTATCAGAAAAGGAAAAATACTAATCCTAGTAATTTCAAAAGACTCTATTAATTGTATCCTTCCAGATAGTGAGTCAATTATTCAATATTAATGGAATTGATATAAAATCATAATTTCCCTATATAATTTTGAATGTAGTTTTTGAAATATCTTAAATTTTTACATCCAAATAATGATATTGAAGTTGATATTAAAAGTTTGAGAATAATCGAGATCTACTGAGTTGATTTCGAAAGTCATCAATATGGAGTAAATGATATATTTTTAATTGTGTTCATGTTAATCACATAAATGTTAATTTTAATTTTCATTCAAATATATTATTTATTAATAAGGGAAACTACATCCCCCTTATGGTAAGTATTTAGGGCAGATAATTACCTTGTCCAAATTCTCCTTTAGCTACTCTATTAATTAATCCAGTTCATTATGAGCTATTTTATACAGACTCCCTAAGATTGGCATAGATCTATGTATAAGTTAAATTGAGAACTCAACCACACACGAAGATGGAAGACCACATAGTTCATATATAAATACATTATTATAGTTTGTATTAAAATAATGTCATAAATTTTGACTTCCTCGTTAATAATTTGTGTAAAGAGTTCCTTATTGTTGTCTATTAGAACCCACAATATTTAAAAAATTTCAAATGGTAGATTATCCTTATGATGACACATGAGAATAGAATGATATGGAATAAAAAATGAAATATTATTCTCCCATAATTGATATGGTATATATATAGGGATAGGCGATCCATAACGAAAAACACATATAAATAAATATATGGTAGAAGAATTAGATTTTAAAAATTATCTTATGAAAATACTATAATAATAGGTTTATATATAATTATATATTTTCATCATGGAACCGGGTGTATTCAATGTTATTTTTATATTGATATCTATAGTTATTAGTTCCACATTCATTGGGAAAATTTATGATATAAAATAATGTGGAGAACCGAAATCATGTAAGGTACTTATGGATCAAGAATAAAGACTATGTTTACATACCATACTATGTTACCCTGATCTACCTCAGAATATGTGATTCATTATACCATTCCTGATTATGTTGTCTTGGGAGTCTTAAGGGATAATATTTTATTTATTATATTGATGTCAGGGGAATTGGTTATCATAGTGTCAGAACTCATTAATCATGAATCATTATACTATATGTATATCATTAGATGTGATCATATTATCATCTGTTGAGTTAAATAATATCTTTTCCTTAATTTAAAATTTTGGGGAATGATGGCCTTCTTAACCATGATTAACATTTTTACCTGGTCCATTATAGAAATTACCTAGGTTTTTTCACACACACTTTTGCAAACCAACTGGGTTCCCTTGGTATTCCACCTTCCTTTTTCCATATATTAAGCACTATGGAACCCCATATTCTATCTCCGTATTTATCACACATATAAATATCTCTTCATATAATATAAAATCTATTATAAAAAATTCCATTGAAATATTTTATTTTAATCCATTATAGTTCTGATAAATTTTACATTCCATTTCAGAGATAAAAACATATGTGATACATGAAATACATAAGTTTATTTCATCACTTTTCCTAATAGATACATCCTATTTTTATTTGATATCAAGGAATTACATCTATAAAATTATGTTAAAATTGATATAAAATTACACGGTGTGTAACACTTTGTTAATATCTCATCATTCAATTAAATATATTTATTATATCTTCTTTACATTATTAATAATATTACAACAATAGTTGCCTTTTCCATTAAAATGGTAAAATAAAAACCAAAAATTCTTATATGATAATTAATAGAACATAGGTCATTATAATTTAAACATAGGAAAATAAATCCCTCCTTGATATTTTATTAAAGAGAAGTAAACAAGGCATTGTACCTTTCACTAATCACACTTACATGTTATCATATATATTATTTAAAATTTATATTTTTACAGAAAACATTGATAATATATGTGGTCTTGTTCCTTAACACCTTCTCCCTTCGATCAAATATTTTCATTAGTTATTTCATAAATGAGAGATCATGTTCTAGTTTCGCTACAACTAATTAGATAACATGTGGAGGTTCTGGGATATACATTATTGAGAGAGATGTTTGGAATATTTTTTATACATGGGAGTGGTTAGGGAGGGTGCTATGTGAGAAGATAAAAATTATCATGCTCAAGGATCATGAAGGGAACAATATACCCAGGGCTCAACATAATTTTCATTGAAAATTTCTTAATTTGGATCCAATGAGATATTACATGGAACACATTATAACCAAATTCAAACACAACTTATCATCGATGATTATCTATATAACCCTAATATTTATTTCATAAAACTAAATGATTTGAACCATCTTTTATATTTATTAGATATGGTCAGGACCTAGTAAAATCATCTCTCCAACTAAATCCCATTATTTTGGAGTTCCACATAAATTTTTTAACAAATAGTCAAGTGGTTACATCATAATTAATGAATAGAAATTTTTTTTATGTAATAAATATTCAAAGGGGATATCTTTATCTGAAAACCCATTGAAATCAATCAAGAAATATGTCAATATATTATATATGTTTGAATTTTCTACTATATTTGACTATCTTCTTGAGGATAATATGTAGTGAATAACCTCAACACTATATATAATTCTATCTTAATATTTTTTAATAATCTCTTGGTAATCCAAGAATATCACTCATATAAAATGGTTAGTGGTGCACTAGGAGGCCATACAACTTCCCCAATATATATCCAATTATGTTTCTCAAGGGATCACTCTTTATTGATAGAAATAAAATTCATTGAATTCGTGGTGAATGATATATAAAACATTATTGTTTTATGTTTAAAGAAATCTATAAAACATTGATTTTAATTATGGAGGAAAAACATTGCTCAATATAATTAACCAAAATAAAAATAATTTCTCCCTTGAAATATTATTACATGTATGAAAAAAGATGAGTGTTCTTTTCCATTATCATATCCTCAAGTTCTCATGTATCTTCATTCAACAAAATATTTATCAATAAAATTTTTTGATAAGATGAGTGGTCTTAATCTATAACACCTTCTCTCTTTGATCATGAAATAGCACTAGTTATTCCTTATATGAAAATCATGATCTAGTTGCATGACTTTTGAGTTGAGTACATGTGAAGGAAATAGTATATACAATACAGAGAGATATATATGGATCACTTAATAAAATAGCGTGGTTAGGTATGGTGTAATGTGATAAGATACATCTTTCCATGTAGCAAGCTATGAAGCATAAATTTTGATTATTGAAGAGAAACACTTGTCATTATAATTTACCAACATTAAGATAATTTCATTCTTGAATTGTTTTGACATGGAAGAACAAAAGTGAGTGTAACTTTCCCACATAACATCTTCAAGATAACATGATTCTTATTAAAATGTATTATTTAATTATAAAACATTAATAATATGAGTGTTCTTGTTCTGTAACACGTTCTCCATTCAATCCATAATTTCCAATAATTTTTCTTTATATGAGAGATCATTTTTATGATTCATGAATTCTGTGTTCAGTGCATGTGAAGGGTTTGGTATTTTATTTATCTAGAGAGATACCTGGAGAAAATCAAGTACAAGGCAGTGGATATGTAGGGTTCTATATGATGATTTTTTTCTCAAGAAGGCCACAGATCTAAAAGGGGATGATATAACTATATATATACTTCTATATCATAGAAAATCTCATAATTCTCTTTCAATGAGATATTAAAAGAATCATGAATTGTCTGATACACTCAATTTCTTGTACAATCATAGTTTCCATTATAGTTTTGGTGTTCTGTGTATAGTAATCTATCAAACAAAATTTCTATATATGGAAGGAAAATAAGTTACATTATAATTTAACAATATATAAAGAATTTTTGCATTTAAATTTTGTTACATTCAATAAGACAACTGATTATACATTTCTCACATACCTCATGTTTTGTTGTATCTCTTTAAAACTAATGATTTCTACATAAAACATTGATTAAATGATTGGTATTATTCTATAATACCTTATCTCTTTGAAATATAATTTTCACCAGTTATTCCTAATATGAGATATTATTTTCTAGTTTCACAATTTATGAGTTAAATACATGTTAGGGGTATAATACCTACTTTTTGGAGAGATATAAATGGAGCACGTCATGCACTTGGGAGTGGCTAGGCAAGGTTTTATGTGATAAGATACAACTCTACATGGAGTAAGCTATCAAACAATGTTTTTATTAATGATTAAAACATAGGTCATTATAATTTTAACACCTAAATAAATTTATCCTTTATAAGTTATTACATAGAAAAATTCATGTGAGTTATCCTTTATCTCATAAAAAATAAATTTCTAATTTATATTATTCAAACTAATGATTTATCCACAAAACTTTGATCATATAAGGGGTGTTTTTCCATAACACATTCACTCTTCTATCCATAATGTCCATTTAATAGTCATTAAACGAGAGATCATGTTATGATTGCATGACTTTTGAGTTAAGAACATGGGAAAAGGGTCTAGGTTGTACTTTATTGAGGGAGATACATAAAAAATTTCATGTTTATTGAAATGGTTAGGCATACTATATTTGATAATCTATATATTGACAAGGAAAAACATCTTGAAGGGATTGAAATATATAGGAATAATCATTATTTTCCTATAAAATATCATAATAAAGTTCCAAAAATATTTTCAATTGATCTTAAAGTGTATAGTTATTTATCTGTATTTACTTTAGCTTGGTGTTTTGTGTGGAGAAAACTATCCAAAAATAGCTTTTATTTATAGGACAAAAAAATGTGATATTACAATTTACCCACGTAAGAAGAATATCACCATTGAAATAATTTTACATGGAATAAAGCAAGTGGGTTTACCATTCTCTCAAAGTTTACTAAATTTCCCATTCATCATCTTTAAACATATAATTGTTTCCAAAAAATATTTATAGGAGTAGTGATATTGTTCCATAACACCTTCCCTATTCGATCCAAAATTGACTCTAGTTATTCCTTACATGAGATATAATTTTATAGGTGAATGAATTCTATCATATATACATATGAATGGTATAGTATGTAATTTAATTAGTGAGATACTTTTTGAAATTAGTGTTCATGGGAGTGATTAGGAAGTGTGTTATGTGATAAGCTACATATTATAATGGTCATGGATCTATAAAGAACTAATATAAATAGGGCTCAAAATCATTTTATTAGAATATCTCATAACACGTTTCCCAAGATATATTCAAAGAAATGCAAAATCCCCAAATTAAAACTATATAGGTCATTAATTATTAAATATAAAACTCTACAATCATTTTTTTTGTAATCGAATGATGTGAACCTTTTTTTCTATTTCTATGATAGTGTCAAGACCTCAAGTTCCCTTCTCCAACCTCATCCCATTATTTTGGGGTCCCATATATCATTCCAAAAGTATGCTTTATATGGTTAATCATAATTATATATTTTAAACTATTTTAATGTAGTAAATATTCTATATGGCTACCTTAATATGAAAATTCATGGAAATAAATTGTGAAATATGATTTTATATCATCGTTTTTTGAATTGTATATTATGTTTTACCATAAGTTAATGGATAATATAATGTGATTAAAATAAAAAGAATCAGAAATTATATCGTAATAGTTATTTGAAATATCTATGTAAAAAATGATTCTTTATTATATAAAATGGATCATTGTACTCTTTGAGGCCTTACCACATCCCACATATATATCTTCTTCTTTTGGTCAAGGTATCACTCTTTATTGATGGTAATAAAATTCATTGACTTGTAGAAAATAAAATACTAACCAAATAATAGTACAAACATTATACATTTATAATAGTCCTACAATTAAGTCCAATGTTTGTAGTTCCCAATATCTATAGTAGTGTGGGAAATTTTTTTCATCATACCCTTTGAATTGTTTCTTCTATCGTCCACTTTCTACAGTACAAGTAATTTAGATATGTATTCTCTAATTTATTTCTTTACATTTTCCCATAAAATGTTATTCCATAGATCTCCATACAACAATATGATTCCAAGATGAATATAGAAGGATTCTATATGAGAATCATTAAATATATCTATATTTATTTCTATTTTTTATGGGACACAAATCGTAGTTCTATGAATTATAACTCCATATTTTTCAACGTTGATCTAAAAAATATTATCTTCATTTTTCTATAGTTATAGGTCATATATCATTTCCATGGGAGAAATGAGATTTATCAACTTTCCTTTTATCTTCAATATTAATTTGTTGAAAATCTATGAATTATGGGTCTCTTTCAATGCTCATCATATATAAGGTTTCATAATATATTTTTTTCATTCATCATTCTCCATGTTTTCATTCCTTTGGTGGTAATGAAATGAGAATTAGTAGTCTTATATTACTTATAATAGTATACATGTGCACATATTTAACTCTTTCCATGTGTATATATATTTACTATTCTATGGATCAGTATTCATATCTCACTTTGCAGTATAAGGATAATTCTGCTAAATTTCAAATGCAATGTTCTCTACCTCTCACTGTAAACCATGCAATGTGTAAACTTTTTAACGATTGTTTAATTAAAAGGAGGAATAAGTAATTACTTTTCCATTTTTCATGATAACACATCCAAATTCCTTCTTCAAAGCATCTTAATATATATGAATCCATTCCCCACTCAAGTATAATGTATGTACATGAGTAGTAAAAAATAACATTTTTAGGTCACCAAACCATTATTCACACTAAGCAATCAAATGTAACAACAATACCTTCCACTTTTGATTGGAAAGTGTGTTTCATATCCCTAAGAATTTTATCACAATTTTTTAATAATATTCATCTTACCTGATGAAAATATGGATCTCATTTACAATGTTTGGTATTAGAAATTGTTAAATTATATTTTTTAAAGATCAATAAATATACCATTGATGGTGTTTAAAAGACCCATTAATGACATGTTTATTGGTATAACTCATAATTTCTAAATTTTTCATAAAATTATACATTTATTGGGTCATGAAAACAATCTATAACTGATTTTTACACTCTTCCATTCCATTTATATATATAAAAATATCAAATATAAAGAAAATCACAGGTATATGCATGTAGTCTATGATGAACCAGTTCATTAGATCCATAAAGATGATAGGGGAGGAGGGGTTAGTCAATCAAAACTAAATAACTATTAAATAAAAATTCCCATACATCATTAAAATTATTATTTTTAAATATCTACTATTATGGTCTTTTAAGGATGACATCTAGATTGTTGCACAATCTTTGGAAAGTACACAACAATTTTGACTTAATTAAATATGTCATCAATATGGAGTAAAATTTATTTATTCAAATATTTGATCAATTTATACACATGATATTCAATGAATGTTATTACTAATACATATTTCTTCTTACCATTGTGTATTTGTGCTTCCAATGAAGAAGTACTATGGTAGACAATACCCATTTCTAAGTTATCCTTTAGTTGCATTATTAATTCCTCTAGTTCAATGGGATCCATTATACACAGAATCATTAATATTTGAATATATACATGTTTATGTTTTATATATAACTGATCCTCACTATCTCTAGGAATTACAGATAGTTTATACCGAAATACATTAGTATATTCTCATACAATTGTTATATAATCATATATGTATTAACCCTGAATCATTTAATTCAACAGTTCGACTTTTTTGGGGATTAAAACAAATATACTAGAATTATCTTATATGTATGGGCCATCCATATGTTGATACTTTTGAGTAAGATGATACATATTATAAAATAAGACATCCATATCATAATATTTAATATATGAAATTTCTAGGGTGATCCAATATGTACCATAAATCACATAAAATTGAAAAAAGGGTATATGAATTAGATTAATAAGCAATATCCTGACCCAATGGGAAATCATAGATGATTTATATATCATTTATTTGATCAATGTTCCACCATGGACTTCATAGATATATTGACATCTATCACTTTAGGTAGTGGTTAATCATTATTAAAAAAATGCTATATAAATTAACTACATAAACAAAAATAAATTTGTTACTTATAAATATATAATAAACAGTAAAATTAACAATTATAACTCAAATGCGAGGATGTACTCCAATAGTAGTGATTGCAAACTCCCTTCATTATTCCCACAGTTTTGGCATATATTAGGGTCTGTTTTCTGGTTTTTCTAAAGGGAAGTGGCATTGATTTTCATTGATGTAATGCTCATATAACATGAATCATGGTTTTGATGTTAGATCATTAGTAGGGACATACTTATCATCTTTTCTGATAAACATCCTCAGTAACGTTTTTCTATTTTTTTGGGATCAATGTCCTAGTTTATCTATTTTTAAACTATTCTAAAAACCAATAACAAAATTAATTTTGTAATGCATCCACACTTTTGGAAAGTATGGTGTTGAAATTTGTTCCCCATATATAAATTTCATTCATGGTTCCCTTAGTTTTCTTCCAAAAATTTCTCTATCTAGGGTACTGTGAACCCATAGATTCAATATCCACCTTTAGAACACATCTCAAAATATTTTTATAGATTATAATTTTTCTTATAACAAATTACTATTATATCCTAGAATTTAATAAATATAAGAAAATATTTATTTTTTCTAGATTTTAAAACTAGAATAATACCATTCAATTCATATAAAGTTTTCATTAAATTTCTCAATGTATTCATAATCTTTTAGTTTCATCTCCATGAATGACATGTCCATATTTTTTTGAATATTTTGAGGTAAATACTCGTTAAATGAACATTTATAAAAAATTTCCACTATATTAGGTCCATTTTTTCTTTCTATATTTAATTTATAATAAGATTCCACTATTAGTTGACCACACCTACCTATGGATAAAAAAATCAAACAATCTTATTAGGTATTTATCAAAATAGCATGAAAAAAATAATTTTTTCTCATTGATTATAATTATCCCTATTTTTTAAATATTATTTTAAAATATTTTATTGAATTAGTTTGGGAAAAAAACTAATAAGGCATGTAATTAAAATTTCTATAATTACTAGAATAAATTTCTTGAAAATTTAATACTTTAAATAGCAAATGTGATCAGTTTTCCTGATAAAGTGGAATATTCTTTAAATGTGTGCTCGTATCAGAAATCTAAGGGTACTATTGAATTTAGAGATGAAAAATTACCTTAATATAGGCCTTATTCTATCCAACATGGGCCATATGTTAATGTTATTTTTTGGATGACTTTTGAAGTAAAATATATTTTATTTTGATTTTATTTTTTTATTAAGCTATCACAATGAACTATGATTTTTATAAGCATTAAAAAGGAATTTTTTGGGTTTGCTTAATATTCGTATAATACATTCTATCGTTGGAGAGGAAATCCTTAAAGAAAACTCTTAATAATGAATGACGATAAGTCATGCAATCATGAATCACCATGCCATTGGAGTTGAAAGATATTGTTGATGATGATAGTGAAATCATCATTCATCATGTACGAATACAAACCCTAGGTAGGGCATGTGATATCAATATTTTTTTATCGTTGCTTGATTTAATGACAAACCTAGATCATCCCACAACCATGTTGACCAATGGGTCATTTGTTCTTGCAGGATGGATGATTGTGGGTTTGATTTTGGCAATTATTACAGTTACAATTTAGTTTTTCGATCCTTATAATGAGTGTGAATAAATCCATAAAAAATACACTAGGTTTATTCCACATGTTGTTCCTCTATGATTTTCTTCCCTCTTTATTCACATGTGTAATTAGTTATTCATGGGGTTATAAATGAATGACAGTTAAAAATCCATTAAAAACATAATGATATTAAATGATAGGTCAAATATTGTGACATTTTAGAAATGTTTTGATGGTGATGGTGGCGGATAGATCAACATATTTCAAGAGATATCGTTCTTCAATTTTTCTTCAATAGGATTATTGGAATCTGTTTTTGGAGAAAATAAAATGCATGAAACCTACCGAATCAGGGTTTCAAGGTTGATGATAACATGGATATTCAATTTTAGGTCAAAAAGATCATTAGATATAACACCATAATATCATCTTTAGTGATGGATTAAGAACAATGAATCTAAAAAATCCTGATGAACACAGAGTGTATCTTGGTGTAAATGGTGTGTTCGACTAGTTCATCGGTGGATAGGGTTTCATACTATAAGGTTGTGTCACATGGTGTGTGTCACCTATCAACTATCAAATGGGACGTTCCATGAGAACCGAAATGTTTCTCAGGGGATATATTAACACATGGTGGAGTACATGACAAGTACACCACCACAATACCATACCCTAACCATATACATGGGCTACCCCATGTACTGGTACATGGGTTGGAAAACACGAGTTGAATCCATGTACTGGAATGTGGATTGATTTTATGAGGGGACACTAAATAGTATTTTATGGTGTGTTATCTTCTATACATTCCATGTATACCTTTTCCACATGACATGGTCTTCTAACATGGGTCGTTGTACACAGGCATTACTCAGGTTTCAAGGAAACAGATGTGAACCCTTCTTTGTTCCTTGTACTCTATTCTACATGGTTTGATCTCCTTGTCCACCAAATCATGGAAAATTTTTATTTGTGTTGGTTCCACTTTTATATTACCCTCAATCTTAGTTAGTATCATTTTTTATCCACACGATCAAGGCCTCCTTTATCGGGACATTCTGGATAGAGTTGCGAGTCCACTCTGAGAGGCCCATAAGAAAATAATATATCTATTCACGTTCTCTAGGTAGAGTCAGGTTATCAACACAACCAGTCCTACCAAAATTAGATCCTCTATTTAAAATATGAATCTAGATGAGTTGTGAAATATTACATGGAACTGTCAGTGATCCTCATCCATGTATTGTGATCTTTCCACTCAAGGATTTTGTTCTCCCAGAGCGTGTGTATAATATTCTCTATTCAAATATATCAACGTATGTATATATATATCATGGTGATTTGGAAAAATAGTACATCCCATACATACATCATTAGGGCTGTTAGAATCATGAGTGTGTTCTCCTAGATGAGTTCTTCATGTAATCATCGGAATGAATCCCATCCATTGGATTGTGGTTATAGTTACATACCTATACCCAATAAGTCTGTGTTCTGACTATATCTTTATATGTTCATGTAAAATTTACAATATGAATATACATTTTATATATTATTGTACCATTAATTCGTGTATTGATTTTGGGTTTTCTGGTTTCCTGTAGTGAATTGTTATACTCACCCCTAAATGCCCTTCACCCACATCTGTCGTGTCTTGTGTAGACGAGAGACCTTATGAAGGTGTCCCAGGAAGGCCAAGACTAGTCATTGTTTAGTGAGTTCCAGATAGGAGGAGATGTTCATATGACTTTGAGGAGAAGTCTTAGTACCTATCATGTTTACATGTCAGTCATTATAGATGAAAAACTCTTTCTTCTATGGGATTTTATTCTATCCATGTTTATATTACTACATTTTACATTCCATTAAACTATATTTGTTGGGTTTATAATTGTTCATTCATTTAGTTCCTATTTTTCATTTACATTTCATCATTTTTGGGCTTAGAGATGTGTTCATGTGTGTGGGAACATTGGAAATATTTCTCAGGTTAGTGATATGACTACTCAGTTATAGTCACCAGCTGCTGGCCTATTGAATGAGGGTATGGGGAGTCACAGCATGGGCCACATTTGGACTGGTCCTAATAGAGTGTTATTAATGGTGGATGGTTTTACCTTAGGACTGAGAATCTATGAGACTGGTTTGGGGAAATAGTGTAACGTGTTTTGATTTCATCTGTCAGGCCTGTGAATATTGTTTTGGTGTGGGTGGATGACATATCTATACAGTATGACTTTGATAACCTCCTCTTCTGTTTGGTACATGAGAAATCTTATTACAGAGAAATAAAAAAATAGTACATGCATCATATAGGAATGTGTTGTTTCCATTTACTTCATGAGTCATCACTCTTAATATACTCATTTGTTATGGTGCATTTTGTTTCACTACATGATGCATCTACAATGCACATGAGATATGATTCATTAGCTCTATATGGGGATAAACCCCTTAATGATGAGGCTTCGATACGGGGGTCAATTTTATAGGTTTTTCCTCAATGTGGTGCATCATCTATACCACTAGTATTAGAGAAGCATGTGGTACCTGTAGTACTAGAAGATGAGGAGCACAGGCTGAGCACAGTCAATGTGTTTCAAAGGTAGAGACACCTTAATTTCCAAGATGAGACGAACCCTTAGGCGGCTGATGATTGTATTGAGGTAGTGACCAGAGTTTTTTGTCACGTGAGAAAACTAGTAATCCAGACAATCATCTGGGAGGAGAGACATCCTTATGGTTGAATGGGGTGGTGGTGGTGTTTAACTAAATAGACAGACGACAAGGCCACTCCTTCAATCATGGAGTCCAAGCATCTTTATAGAGAATAGTTCTCTCTAGGTAAAATTAGAGCGATATGTATACATGAGCATCTTTAGGCCTAGTAGTGAAGTATGATGGTGGCTGACAATTCATCTAGATTTACCAACATCTCATTTTACATGATTTATATGTTCATGGATTGGTACATTAGGGCTGAAAACACAATTCGAGGTCTACTTAGGAATATCCATGCTAGAATCATACCTCTATGAGTTCTTAATTATTCTAGAGTTCCTGAGAATGATTTTGTGGTCGAGATCTTCTTGGATATGTAGAGACTGCCAGCAATGGTTGGAAATAATAATATATGTGTAGAGAAATATTTTGTAGGGATTCTATGTTAGACACAGTTATTGGGATGTGGGATATGTCCCAGGGGGACCCCTGATAAGCGTTCTGTAGTCTAGGCCTCTCAAGCTACATTATGTCGGCCTAGGTAGAGGTGATTCTACATTGGAAACAGTGGAGGAATTCTCCTAATATATTTTCAAACATATTGATATGTTGATATTGAAGCGATGGATGGTATAATGTGGAAGAGGCAATGAGTGGAGTCGGTAGATCAACCATGTGCCATACATGGTAGATGATCATGGAGAGTTGTAGGAGGTGGAATTAATAATTACAAACTACCACCCCCATAGAGGTCCACAGCAGGATCAAGGAGCTTGAGGATAGGGGTAGCGGAAGCTAAATTCTTTTAAGGTGTATGACCCAAGGACTCAAAGGAAAATCAGAGGTATAATCTATGTCTTTTCTGAAGTAGATGTCATACTTAAATACACATGTGCCTGACATTCTTTCATCTCCACCTATCTTGTTCGACACCTTGAGATTCCAATAGAACCTTTGAATCAACCATTACACTTATATACACCTATGGGAGGAGTCATGATGATCACATAACTTTTTTAATAGTTTGATATTCCCATTTGAGGTGACATTTTTGGTTAGAACCTCTTGGTGGCAGCACCAAGGCCTTATCATGTCATTATCAGTTTGGATTGGCTATATTCGGTCCATGAATATATTATCTATTTTAGGAAAAGGGTGTGTTGTGTCTGCAGTGATGGAACTAGGGGTACCTATGTTCATGAAAAAAATCCTTGTAGCATAGGACGGTCTCATGAAAAGGCGGGTGTTGTCGATAAATCATGAGCTAACCAGCCTTACCCTCAGAGTTGCAGATGTTGTGAGTTTCCATTACCCATTAATAGTGGTGGATTACAGGGATATCATTCGCGAAGATGTTCCCTGATTTCCTCTTCACTAATAGATTGACCTCTGCATCAATTTAAAACCCATGGGAGGCCCTAGATTTGTTTGAAAAAAATACAATCAGAAACTTGAGGTTGTGTGTGGATTATCGGGGCATGAACCAAGTGATGGTAATGAAAAATTAACCAGTTCCATGGATAGAATAAATATTTGATCAGTTTAGAGGATAATGATGGTTTCGAAGGATGACCTTCAATCAGGCTATTAGTAGATTCGAGAAATGGATGATGATATAATAAATACAACTTTCACATGCTACTATAGTAATTATGAGAACATGGTGATCCTATTTGTAATTATGAACTCTATAGTAGGGTTTATGGGACTCGTGAAATATATCTTACATCCATACTTAGACTAATTCGTAGTGGTCTTCATCATCGACAACCTTGTGTACTGAATGTTTGAGAAATACACACGAGACACCTATAGATTGTTCTAAATGTATTCTGAGAGGATGGTATTTTTGGAACGATCTCAAAGTGTCATTTCTTAATTTATGTTTTAATCATTCTAAGACATTTTATCTCTTCAGACATTGTGGATGTGGACCCGACCACAGTGGAAGAAGTGTAAAAATGTGATCCTCTTATGAGAATGATAGAGGTGCAGAGCTTCATTGTTCTAGTAGGATATTACCAAAGATTCATACATGATATCTCCCAGATAAATGCTCTGATGAAAACAATGACTAAATAAGAGAGCCTTTTGTGTAGATGGATAAGTTCTAATAGACTACTAAAAAGTGGACGCAAAGTTTGATGAACACCCTTATCTAGAGATTGTTGGAGGAGGGGGTTGTGTACATATTTATTATGTGGTGTGTCATGGACTGTATTTGGTTGTGTCTTGTTAAAGAGGCATGTGATTATTACCTATGTTGCATTCCAGTTTAGGCCACTTGATCAAAACGATGTGACCCAGGATCATGGGTTGGTAGCGGTAGTATTCTTATTGAAGATGTGGCAGCACTACATTATGTGTCAGTAGTTTATTTTCTACTCTCATCACAAGAGTCTCATGTATATCTTCTTTCAGAAGGATTTGAAATTTGAAAGATGTTATATCTACAGATCCTCTTGGATTATTACATCAAATTTATTTATAATCATGGGAAGGGAAGCATGGTATAATATTATCTATCTATGAGAACTAGTTTTCAGTTACTTAATGAGGAATTCGAGAAGTTGGACTTGTTATAGTTATTCTTCCTAGATAGAGATTATGTTGCTTACCTCCATTCGATTACATTCACCCCTCCTCTCATACCGTGAGTCAGGGTGGTACCACTTAGTGATGTCGACTACGAGACCATACATGCTTAGATTTCGATGGGCTCCGATTCTAATGAATATTCACAATATCGGGAGCATGTGTCCTTTTTATGGGCCATATAATTGTACCGGTATCTTTGAAAGACTAGGTTCTGATGAAATTTCATACATCCCCTTTGGGGGTACACCATGATGTGGAGAGGATTTACCAGGTCCTTCGATGCCTATTTTGGTGGATTGGGATGATGATGGCATTTGTGATGTTTTTTTCTCTATGAATTATGTGTCTGGTATTGAAGGTTGATACCTAGGTACCTGTGAGATTAGATAACCACATAGAGGTTCTTGAATGGATGTGGGGTGTAATATTGATGTAAATCATGACGATTTTACCACATATTACTAGGGGATGAAATTCCATCTAGGTGATCATTGACTCACGGAAAAATTCAGCTCACTTTTTAAATATAATAGATTATAATTCAGTAAAGATATTGGGACACCATTATGTGTTGTAGATAGTGTGCCATCAAGGTGTCCTGCTGAAAAATCATACAGATTGTGATGCTCTTTTCCCAATCATGTTGTGGAAGGATTTATAGAAAGCATTTGGGAGACACTTACTCTTTTGAATATCATTTCATCCTTATATGGATGGGAAAATGGATAGGACTATTCATGTTCTATAATAAATGATGTGATACTGTATGTTGTAAATTGGTCATAGATAGGAGGACCGCCTACCACAACTGCTGTCTGCATAAAACAATAGTTACCACCCCACCATTTTTACGGCACCATTCGAGGCCTTATACGGTCGACCCTATCAATTAACATTTTTCTTGATTGAGCTGAGAGAGTTAGCACTAATGGGATAAAAAATGGTGTTATCTACTTCCACAAATGTTCAGGTCATCCAAGAGCAGATGAAGACTACATCGAGTCGGTATAAGTCTTATGTTGATAGGTGAAAGTGACTTTTGGAATTTGAGGAAGGAGACATTGTTATACTTCAGGTCTCACCTTGACAAGGTTTTCAGTGATTTGGCTAGGGCTACATGTTATCTCTGAGGATCCTCAGCCCTTTTCAGATATTGTGTAATGTTAGTGAGGTGGCTTTTCACCTTAATCTGCTGCCAGTGTTTTATTGGGTTCATGATGTCTTCCATGTTTCATAGATGAGGTGGGATGTGGATGACGCTTCACATGTCATCACCTGGGGATATCTGGACATCAAGGATGGAGAATATTTTCTGATGTAACCAATAGATATCGAGTATCAGCAGGAGATGATTCTTCATTGGTGAGTTCATCCCCGGTGCATGTCCAGTGGTAGCACAAGAATCTCTAGGAGATCACATTGGAATGGGAGGATCAGATTCTTGTGGAGTACCCAGGTCCATCGGAGTAGCCTTTTATTTTTAATTTTTGGGAATGATAATCCCTAATGTGAGTAGAATGTAATGTCACATATTTCCCATTTATTATTTTTACATATTATGTGAAATTAATTTGAGACAAGGATCTCATAAGACATGAAATTCAGAGACCTCATGTACCAAGAATAAATGTTTTGAATAATTTAACTGTTATATATCATGTGAGATTAGTTTTCCTAAAAAAGTGAAATAATTATTAAATGGGTTCCCATATCAAAATAATGATGGCACTGTTGCATTTCAAGAAGCATCATTACCATATGAAAGTCCTTACACTGATTGAAAAGGGTTGAATATTAAAGTTAGATTCTATACGTTTTGGGAAATAAAATAAATTCAGTATTTATTTTTTATCTATTTAAATAACACAATTACCCAATATTTTAAATAAGCATATATGAGAAACTTATTGGGATATCCTCGTAACCCTATAATTTTCTAGACCGTTACAAAGGATACCTATGAAAAATCCTAATGACAATGATCACTGACAAATCAAGCGATAATGAATCGCTGCACTAGTGGATTTGGAGGATCATGTCGATGAAAACCATGCTATCATTATTCATTAATGATTGATCAAAACTAGAGGAATATAATATGATTTAATAATATCTATCGAATATTAATATTTATGATAAATGGAGACTAATCCATGAACAAGTTGACTCGTGGTTTGTTTCTTCTTATGGGATGGGTGATTGCCAATTTGATTTCAATGATTTTTTATTTTATAATTTAGTTTCTTGATCCTTGTAATAGAATAAAATCAAGGTTATAAAAATTAATTTTTGATGTTCTTTCCTTCGGTTTTTCCTCTGTAATTTTCTTCACCCTTTATTCATGTGTGTTCTTCGCTCTTTGTGGGGTTATCAATGAAGGATCATTGCACATCTGTTTCGTGGTGTAATGGTCTAAAATCGGGGATCAGTCATTGTAATTGTTGAGAAGAGGTTCAAAGATGATGAATATAGATGAATCAATGTATTTTGGAATATATTGGTCTTTGATCATTCTTATTGTGGATGATTAGATTCAGTTCTTCAAGTCGGTCTAGGTCCCAAAATAAATTTAATCGGTGTTTAAAGGGAGAGGTGGCCTTGGATATTCAGTTTCAAGCTGAACATATCATTAAATAGAACAACATAAGATCAACAAATGTGGTGGATGAAGAATTTGTGATTATGGAAAATCTTGATGTACTAAATTTGTATCTCTGCATATAGGGCATCTCAGACAAATTTAGCAGCGGCTAGGATTTTGAGTGGTAGGAAAGATTCACAAGGTATGTCAAACATGTCATATGATGTGAGTGATATTCCCCAAGACTCATAGTGTATATCAGAGGACACACAGATAAGGGGTAGAGTACACTACACGCACTCCACCACACGGCCAGACCCAGACCACATACACGGGCTACCCCATGTACTAGAACACATGTTGGCTAATACAGGGGGAAGCCATGTACTAGCATATGGACAACATACAAAATCTAGACCTCAGATAGTAAGACATATGGTATGAATTTCTCTAAAAACCATGTATACCTTTTCCACATGTCATGGTCTTCCGATGTGGGTGCGTGTATAGGGGCAGTACTCAGTGTTCAGGGTCACGATGTGTGACCCCTTCTATATGAGGTGTACTCTAATATACATGTATTGATATCTAAATCCATCATATCATAAAATGATTCATTTGGGATGGTTCCACATGCTCATTCCTCTAATGTCCAGTTGGTATCATTTCTTATCCACAATAATATGAACCCTGTTACATGAGATTATAGATAGTTCAACAGTCCCCTCAGAGAGGCATAGAATTGTATACTATATAAAATCATGTTCCCAAGGTAGAGTCATGTTATCAAAACGACCAATCCTACTAGAAATGGGTCATACAGTTAGCAGTTAATTTGGTTTAGTCCTCGTATACATGATGCTCCAAGAAGTGATCAACCTCTGTGTATCATCATTTTTTATCTCTTGGAGTCGGTTTTACAAGAGTGAGTGTATCATATTCTCTCTTCAAGAATGTCTATATATCTATCTCTCGTGAATATTCTTGATGAACCACACATCTAAAAAAACTCATTTGGGAGAGTAGACTAAGTAGTGAGTTCTCCCATATGAGTTCCTCAAGGAATCTTATTACTATATCCCGATCATTGGTATTCTTTTCTTGTGACATACCTCTAATATGTATGTTTGTGTTTTGTGTACATCTGGATATGTTCTTGAAATATGTACTGTAAACAAATACTATGTAGATATTACAATAAATTTATATTGTGACATTATTTGTGGTCTCTAGGGTGTCCTACTAAGTGTTTTTATACTCACCTTTGTAGGTTATTTTCCCGCACAAGTCACATCTTGTGCAGGAGAGAAATCTTTTGATGATGTCCAAGGAGGACCTAGACAAAGAAGAGATTAGTGAGATGCAGAAAAGACAATGTGATCTAATGTCTATGAGAAGCAGTCCTAGTACTTATCTTATTTATTGGTTGGACATTCATGTTTACAAACACTTTTTTTTCAAGGGCTTGTAATTTGGACAAGTTTACATTACAACTTTTGTACATTTTATTATTCTCTATTGGTTGGGTTTATCAGTATGCATGCATTTTTTTCCTTGTTGGTTATTAAATTTTGGTATGTGTGGGATTTAAAATGAGTTTTGTTTTTTGGTACATATCAAATGCCTCCCATGTTAGTGATACGCCTACTTGGTGATAGTCACCATCCCCTAGCTTATTGGAGGTGGGATTGGGGAGTCACAGCATGGGCCCCACTAGGATGGGTCATGACATTGGTCCATTTTTATACGATACATGTAATTGAAGAGACACTAAAATTGGGTGGACATTTTTATTTGAAATACTCAATTGAATGATTCTCCCTCTTTGGTATGTTTAAGAGATCAATATGGTTCTTATTATTGTTGATATAATAAGAATGTATAATGATTACTTTTCTGATTTATTATACTTCAAGTCCCATTCCATTATATATTTTGTTTTTGGAAACCATTACATTGTCACTTCTACCAATTTCTACTCTCATTACTTCGGGTTCAATAAATTTTTAAAACCAAAAACTATTTAATAATATATATGAACAATTAATATCATTTGGGTATAATAGTATAAATGGAATTCAACAATGAAAAATAACATATTCTTCCTCTCTATCAATTTCATCTACAGTGATTTTAGTTCATCATACATCATTTTCTGTTAAAATTTTAGTTTCATTTTATCATTCTACATAACCTAATCCCTAAATTTATCCAATATATCAAACTTATAAAAGAGGTTTAAAGAGTATGAGTGAAATTATGAATATCCCATGATAGCGTGTATCTATTATTATAGTTAGGCCCCTTTTTTACATGATGTCATTTTTAATCAAACTCACACCGTGACCTATTTGGGGTTATTATAAATATGTATAGTTTTTTTCAATACTATATCCACTTCTATATATCCATACAAAGATGTATTTTTATAAGGCCACATCCTTAAACCTTACTTAATATTGAATTAAATGAATAATTCACATTGAGGATCTTTTTAGGTTTAGTGTTTGAGATAATTAGGTCATAACTATTACATCTCAAAAGATTACAAAGTAGACACTTCTACTATGTTTCCATAAAATAAAAACACTTTAAAAGAAACATGTCTAGTTCCATGTTTTAGATAGCATGACTTTTCCTTGATCCCATCCTTAACCCTATTCCACATTATGTCTGTGAAAAACATTTCAAAAAAACTTGGGGTGAGCATAAAAAGCTCAACAAGGGATATACAAAGAATGAAAACTGTTAGTTTTTCAAAGCAACAAGTAAACCATGTATACTTTATCAAAGTAATACCTTTCACCTTTAGGAAGTAGTAAAAACTCTTCACTGAATAAAACATCATTACTTACCCTTTTGTAACCAAAAGATTACCATAAAACCCATATAAAGAACACATAACATATAAAGGTAACTTGGGACATAAACATACTTAAATGGAATAACCATACGGTCGACTTCCATACATACTTAATTGAATAGCCATATGGCCGACTTCCATACCCAATGCATTGGAGGTTATAACATAACCACCCGTCCTGGTATTCACAGCACCACCCGTCATATAGTTTATCACGTAACCACCCGTAAAATGTCCAAGTACCATCATTACACATAAAATATTGAAAATATAAACATTTCAATAACAACATTTCATTTTCAATCACAATAAGTAATTCCAAGATATTGAATTAAGAAATCCATTTTCAAAAACCATTTAAAAGATATTTTTGAATCAAAGTGTCCCATACCACTTTGAAGCTTTTAATAGAACTATTATTTTAAAACATTAATGTCTATATAAATAAATACTGAACCCCATTTTGAAAACATGGACATTAAAGATAATGATTTAGAATAATGAATCTTTAAAACATTTAAAATGATATTTTTGTTAAATAGTTTTTAACAAAATGAGAGACTCTTCAATACAAATAATTGTGGAATAACATGTAATCCAAGCTTCATAATATCATGAGAATAAAGTGATTTATGATATAATATGTCAAAGGATAGTTTAAAAACATATAAGAGTGAATTGGTGCATAACAACAATGAAGTCTCAATGGAAATGTAAATTGAGATGAAATCCATTATAAAGATGGTATCCTTAAATTAAGGATAAATCTATCACATAATTATGTTTGAGAAATATAAATACACCCAATATAAGTGGATATTAAGTGTGAAACAATCAGGGGTCATTCACACATAATCTTGGAAAAACAAAACCAATGACATAGATATTTAACTCAATGAAATGAGATTGAGTTATGCTTTCCCATACAAGTTCGTAAGAATTTATCAATGAGATGATTATGTTTAGAAATACCATATCCACAAAAAGGATTGTGGAAATTTCTAATTAGATATTCCACACATAATCATGGCATAATAAAATCAATAAGTAGAGGTTTAACCCACAAAATTTAAAGTGGGTTAAGAAGTTCCTGTACAGAAATCTGACAGTCAAACGACGTCACATTAAAATTCAGAAAATGAGTTGATGAGAGAGAAAATGTTATCTCATCACATGGACATAAAATTCACATAAATAAGGATATATAATAACATATCCCAACAAAATAGTATGTGAATTAAAATACATAACAAAAGAAGTCTTTAAAAAAGAGGAGGGTGAACGGTCCCTTTACCGAGTTGGGTAACTTTCGAAAAGTACACCCCATGGAAGAAGGGTCATACAATGAAGATGTAAATTCACATAAAAGAAATTATACTACACAAACTGTATAGTAATGGTAAGTACATACACCACTCAAAGGAAATAGTGGCAAATGTAGCATAAATGTCACGGGAATAAAAGTGAGATAAAAAAATCCCTTACGAAAACTCGGAAGCCTAACGACGCCACATAAAGCTTCCAAAAATGGATTTATGAGATCAAATAGGGTATCTCATAATATGAAAATAAAAATTAAAGTATGAGGAATATAAAAGAACATCTCCCATAATAACAAATAGGATCTTAAAAGAAGTTGCATAAATGAGAGTACTTAAAAAGAAAGAGAGAGGTTAGATCTCTTACGAAAATTTGGCAGCTTACGGGCGCCACTCAAAACTTCCAAAATGGATTGGTGAGAAAAAAATAGGGTCTCTCATAATATGAACAAAAAAATTGCAGTAGTATTAATGTAAAATAACAACCCAATCATAATAAAGATGAGATTAAAAGGAATGACATTAAAGAGTGTACTTAAAAAGAAAGAGAGGGGTAGGATCCCTTACCTCGGGTCCGACTTGACTCGATCATTATTTAACGTCCTCAATAATAAACTTGAGTTAATTTATACATTATTACGAAACTTTTTTCATGTTCACTATTCCTTTTATATCACTTATTTACATGTTATAAACACTATGTAATCATTTACGTTAATAATGTTTGTTTTGTCGATATTTGGTTCTTAAGTCGAAAGTGGACTTCTAACAATTACATGTTGTTCGTGTGGTCAAAGTTTCATTATATCTAGAATGATATTCATGATTTGGATATCATATATGTCATATATATCCATAATCTATAGTTATTTATAATATTACATAATCATTTAGAGGTTTGAAATGAAATTCACTGTTCATGGAGACGGTAAGCTGTACGTACACATGAATGCTACATTCATTTCTATGTCGTATTAATGGAATTAAAACCAAATTATAGGTATGTATATTTTAATTCCATAATTATATTCATCATTTTTATGTAACATACATAATATATAATGACTTTAAATACATCCTTTATACATCCCACATATGGCATTAATGAATCAAATCACTTTGAGGGGGCGGTAGTCCGTACTTCCTAAAATGAAAATATCGTGTTTACCCACAATGGAAATCATAAAGGTATGCCACAAAAGAAAAAAACAGAAGCTTAAGTAAAACATAATAATATTATATATCATATATAAATATAGTGACATCTTAATGGCCACCTTTGAAGCTGTTATATGAGTGTTGAACAATCATCGTTTCGTGAGGCAGAAATTCTCCATCCACAGAAACAGAATGTTCTTTAACCATTAGATGTAGGTGTGTGTAAGTGTAGCTTGAATTCATATTATAACAACATCCTAGTATATTGAAGATACTGTACTTGTTACAAAATAAAAGAATAAAAATAGTTTAGGGGGTTGGAGAAGCAAAATAAAACAAAAGAACAAAAGAGAAGACACTACCTTTAAATCGGGTAACTCTTTTTGATTTGATATCAATGGCTTCCTTGGGAAGACTTCTACCCAAAGTGAGGCTTCTAGGAGTAATATAGGGCTTGTAGGGGCAAAATGGGAAGGGTTTGGACAAGACAAAGGCTTGAGAGGTGTGGGTAAGGAGGTAGAGGTGGGGGCCTTTTATAAGAGGAGAGGAGGGGCACTCTTGGAATGTAAGGAAATGTTACTTTATTTTAGAATGAGTTTCAGATTTTAAAGGTACCAAATTGATTTATTTCGAGTATAATGTGTTAAGGGTTCGCAATATACTCATCCAATAGGTTTTGGACATGTGTAGGTCATATATTTTACATTATCTTTTCATTTGATTTAAATCCTTTATTAATGAGGTAAACGCTGCATCATTATGATGTCATAAATAATTTTATTTATTTAATTTCTAAAAATTATAAAAAAATATCATGATGTAGTAAATCTTTTTATATTTCCAATGACTATTTATAGTCATACATATTACTTGTATAACCCCATGTAATAATTGCTTTTGTAGAACAACTCATGTTTGTGTCATTTTTAATTTTACATTCAATAAAAAGTTATTTATGTCATTTCCCAACCAAAGTGGCTCCATGGGGTCCCCAAGTTGACCCACGGATTTTATTGATCGGCCATGACACAAACAATAAGGGTAGGACATGTGTCAAGCACATCTCATATTATTAAAACATTATTTTTACCTTAAACTAGACTTATTACCTCTAATCGGGATTAAGAACATAAAATTTACTATTTACCAAAAAATTATTTCAATCCCATTGAATCACATTTTACTTCCTAATGAAAACCATGTCTGTCGAATTTTTGAAATTCAAAACCCAGAGGTGGAAAAGTTTCATTTAAATGAGAAAATCAGTTTCTTTATCTATCACTTAGTGGTTTCACTATTCATCAAAAATTGAAGTTTTTCAGAAAAATACCAAAAATTCACCCTAAGCTATATTTGATATTACTAATTCAAAAATGAATTCTATTTTACAAAATTCAAAACATATAATTTTTATTAATTAATTTAATAATTAATTCCCGCTGTCAAAACAAATAGCGTGTTTTTAAGAAACAATAAGTATCAAAAGATTGACTCTAGTTTAAGTCCAATTTCAAGATGAAATTAATTCCAACGACCACTATTGGATTAAATGGTAAAAATATATTCTAATTGAACATTAAAACCAATTATAAATATTATCTAATCATATAAATAAATTATATTAAAAAGAGGTTTTCAATTAAAATACAACATTTTTAATTGTTCATTAAAAAATGAACTTTATCCAAAAAATACCAAAAATTTACACAATGTAAATTTTGATGTCCCGATTCTAAAGAAGAATTTTATTTTTTCAAATATAACACATAAAATTGTCAAAAGTGGATTTAAAAGAGGTTCGCCATCAAAAGGCGGTTAATCGAACTTTTAAAGAATATTAAAATGTTTATGCTTAAAAATTGGATTCATTCTCATTTTCAAACCTCTAACATTTATTGTAAAGAGTAAAAATATTTGACAAAAAAACATAATCATTTTTTAGTTAGTTCTGTTCTTTCCCGCCATTACAATGGCTAGGCATTAACTACCATTTAAAATAATATTATTTTACTGTTAGAGTGCAACGTAATATTTCAAAGGAACTCGTTGTCGCGTATTGGGTATGCCATCGAGCATAGCGTTCCATTTAAAGTAATGTTAATATTTTTGTCACAAATAGGGATAAATATAAAAATCTGATATTGTTTATTTACCTGGGGTGTTACATCCTTCCCCCCTTTTTGGAATTGTGTCCTCGCAATTTCAAAATTAGGCTTGAAAAATCCATTGTAAGTCCCACATTGGAAAAGGAGTAAATTAAACCATCACTTTAAAAGAAAGAAAAGAAAGTACAAAGGTCACTCTAGTTAACCCATACATGGATTCCATGTATGAAAATATGGACATGGAGGAAAAAAAGGGTCATGTTCTGATGGAGAGTGATAGTAAACATGTCTAGTAGAAAGTTAACCATAAGAAAATCGCAAACTTGTGATGGGATAAACGGTATTGGATTCCCCAGTAAGAAAAGTTATTGGAAATCATTTTTCTAGTTACTTTTCATTGAAGAATTTATTTTTGAGCTTAACTAAAACATAAGGAAACATACTTACTTGTCATGGTGACTTTCAAATTTTACTAGATTTCTTACACGAACTCATATTTTCTCCAACAGATGATTATTTAGGATGACTTGTTTACATTAAGAGAGCTATAATAAACTTTTTGAGAATCACCTAACCCAAAAAAGAGAACTATATACTTCACATGTCTTTAGACTTTAACCAAAACCAAAACCAAAAAGGTTAGTACAATATCAGATAATCCAGAAAAGGATAACCCTTTATAAAAAAAATTCTATTCTTAATCTGCAAAATTTGTCCAACAAAACCCAAAGCTCAACGAGGACCATTCGATAAACAATTTTTCCATAAAATTCTTCAATGTAAAACAAACTAATATTGAAACCCAAATATTTGAAGGATTTAATGAAATAATCTTCCAAGGTACAAATTAACTTTTATCTCCAAATAACATCAGTTGCTCTTAAATTCTCATTTTGAAAAGTAATTAACCTAAACACATATCCTTGATGATAGGTTAATCATTTCCATAGATAACCCAAAATAAACATACTCTTGATTCCTAAAATCATCTAACTATAAATAATTATTCAAACTAACCAGGGACTTCACGTAGTCTAGTGGTAGGCAATAAATATCAGTCGCACTTTGGTTGTGGGTTCGATTCCCACAGCTTTGTTGGACGCGACGGGTTGTCACACGGTCTGCGTGTTGTCCTTTTTCCAAAACTATATAATTATAAAAACATTCCCCAAAACGAGATAAAATCTTCAAAAATAATCATAACATATTTTAACCTCAATTTTATCTCATGCCTTTCACTTTCCATCATAACATATAGTAACCCATAATTACCTCAAAAGTAAGGATCATATAAACCCAAATAGTTCTTTATAACTTTGTCCACAAAAGAACAGATATCTATTCCTTGAATAAAATTTTCATATATCAAACATCAGGGTTACACATACTATAAAAAGTCTTCTAATGTAACCCCATCATCAGAAGAGACTTAATACTCTTAATAATTTCACCATAACTCTTGAAGCCTTTATATGTTGACTTTTTACTCATTCAACATTCTTCATGATCCATTAACCATTCCTTTCCAACTTATTCTGAAATAATTCTTTCCTACAAACAAAATCATGAATCATATCCTAAGATTCCAAAATAGGAAAACAAAAGTTATGAAATGATCTATACCTTCGATTGGTCATTGTCAGTTTCTTCATCCTCAATCGGAATGTCATTAGGTATTGGTAAATGAATATTTGTACGATCTTTGTGATCCCATTCCAGAAACTTCTTCATAAGACATGTGTTTGCATAATGACCATGCACACCACATTTAAAAAATTCAATTGATCCATCAAAAAGAACTTCTTTCCCTTTCCTTGAGTCAACTAGATTCTTCCTTTTTCCATGGAAGGTTATTGCTTTATGATCTTCATTTCTACATCTAAAGCATATTTCTGTCCCTTTGATACATTTTCCTAGGTGTTTCTTTCCACATCATTGACACATAGGTTTTTGACCACACTTACCTTTATGATTATTACCTGTAGTTCCGTAGGGATTTGTTTCCCGCATATATGATGCATTATAGAAATCACCAAGGTTTAGGTGGTAAATAATGACTCCAGATAGTTTGTTGAGGATAAACACAAGAGTTCTCATTGCAGCTCCATATCATTCATTTGCTCGCTCAGAAAACTGTCACAGTTTCCTTCACATCCATTGTTACTTTGGTGCCTGCTAGATCCAGCCATTTACTAAAACCAAAAAGGTCATTGTGAGTATATCAACAAAACCATCATTTACTAATCAGGAAGATAAACACTAATATATACTTACTCATTCACTTTATCTAAAACTAGGACACTTTATGAAATCCTAACCATTATGGTAATGTCACTTATTCATAGAGGATACCCTAACCTCTAAAGTTATCTAAACCTCCCTTTGATACCCACTATAAGGCCCCAACCTTAATCCTTACTTAATATTGAATTAAATGAATAATTCACATTGAGGATCTTTTCAGGTTTAGAGTTTTATAAAATTAGGTCATAACTATTACATCTCAAAAGATTACAAAGTAGACACTTCTACTAAGTTTCCATAAAATAAAAACTCTTTAAAAGAAACATGTCTAGTTCCATGTTTTAGATAGCATGACTTTCCCTTGATCCCATCCTTGACCCTATTCCACATTAAGTCCTGTGAAAAAAATTTAAAAAATATTGGGGTGAGCATAAAAAGCTCATCAAGGGATACGCAAACAATGAAAACTATTTGTTTTTCAAAGCAACAAGTAATCCATGTATACTTTATCAAAGTAATACCTTTCACCTTTAGGAAGTAGTAAAAACTTTTCACTGAATAAAATATCATTACTTACCCTTTTGTAACCAAAAGATTACCATAAACCCCATATAAAGAACACATAACATATAAAGGTAACATGGGACATAAACATACTTAAATGGAATAACCATACGGTCGACTTCCACACATACTTAATGGAATAGCCATACGGCCGACTTCCATACCCAATGCGTTGGAGGTTATAACGTAACCACCCGTCCTGGTATTCACGGCACCACCCGTCATATGGTTTATCACGTAACCACCCGTAAAATGTCCAAGTACCATCATTACACATAAAATATTGAAAATATAAACATTTCAATAACAACATTTAATTTGAAATCACAATAAGTAATTCCAAGATATTGAATTAAGAAATCCATTTTCAAAAACCATTTAAAAGAGATTTTTGAATCACAGTGTCCCATACCACTTTGAAGCTTTTAGTAGAATTATAATTTTAAAACACTAATGTCCATATAAATAAATACTGAAACCCATTTTGAAAACATGGACATTAAAGATAAAGATTTTGAATAATGAATCTTTAAAACATTTAAAATGATATTTTTGTTAAAGATTTTTTAACAAAATGAGAGACTCTTGAATACAAATAATTGCGGAATAACATGTAATCTGAGCTTCATAATATCATGAGAATAAAGGGATTCATGATATAATATGTCAAAGGACAATTTAAACACCATATAAGAGTGAATTGGTGCATAACAACAATGAATTCTCAATGGAAATGTAAATTGAGATGAAATCCATTATAAAGATGGTATCCTTAAATTAAGGATAAATATATCACATAATTATATGTGAGAAATATAAATGCACCCAATATAAGTGGATATTAATTGTGAAACAATCAGAGGTCATTCACACATAACCTTGGAAAAACAAAACCAATGACATAGATATTTAAGAGGAGAGGAGGGATTTGGAGAGGCAAAATGGGCAGGGTTTGGCCGAGCCAAAGGATTGAGAGGTGTGGGTAAGGAGGTAGAGGTGGGGGCCTTTTATAAGAGGAGAGGAGGGGCACTCTTGTAATGTAAGGAAATGTTACATTATTTTAGAATGAGTTTCGGATTTTAAAGGTCCCACATTGATTTTTTTAGAGGATAAGGTGTTAAGGGTTCGCAATATACTCATCCAATAGGTTTTGGACATGTGTAGGTCATATATTTTACATTATCGTTTCTCTTTATTTAAATCCTTTATTAATGAGGTAATCGCTGCATCGTTATAATGTCATAAATAATATTATTTATTTAATGTCTAAAAATTATAAAAAAAATATCATGATGTTGGAAATCTTTTTATCTTTCCAATGAATATTTATAGTCAAAACCTTACTTGTATAACCCCATGTAAAAATTATTTTAGTAAAACAACTCATGTTTGTGTCATTTTTAATTTTACATTAAATAAAAAGTTATTTATGTCATTTCCCAAACAAAGTGGCTCCATGGGGTCCCCAAGTTTACCCATGTATTTTCTTGGTAGGCCATGACACATACAAAAAGGGTAGTACATGTGTCAAGCACATCTCATATAATTAAAAAATTATTTTTACCTTAAACTAGACTAATTACCTCTAATCGCGATTAAGAACAAAAAATTTACTATTCACCAAAAAATTACTTTAATCCCATTGAACCACATTTTACATTATATTGACAACCATGTATGTCGTATTTTTGAAATTCAAAACACAGAGGTGGAAAAGTTTCATTTAAACGAAAAAAATCAGTTTCTTTAACTATCACTTAGTGGTTTCACAATTCATCAAAAATTGAAGTTTTTCATAAAAATACCAAAAATTCACCCTAAGCTATATTTGATATTACGAATTCAAAAATTATGTCTATTTTAAAAAATTAAAAACATATAAGTTTCATTAATTAATTTAATAATTAATTCCCGCTATCGAAACAAATAGCGTGTTTTTAAGAAACAATTAGTATCAAAAGATTGACTCTAGTTTAATTCCAATTTCAAGATGAAATTAATTCCAACGACCACTATTGGATTAAATGGTAAAAATATATTCTAATTGAACTTTAAAACCAATTCAAAAGATTATATAATCATATAAATAAATTAGATTAAAAAGCGGTTTTGATTTAAAATACAACATTTTTCACTGTTCATTAAAAAATGAACATTATCCGAAAAATACCAAAAATTTACACAATGTAAATTTTGATGTCCCGATTCTAAAGAAGAATTTTATTTTGTCAAATATAACACATAAAATTTTCAACAAGTGGATTTAAAAGAGGTTCTCCATCAAAAGGCGGTTAATCGACCTTTTAAATAATATTAAAATGTTTATGCTTAAAAATTGGATTCATTCTCATTTTCAACGCTCTAACATTTATTGTAAAGAGTAAAAATATTTGACAGAGATACATAATCATTTTTTATTTGTTCCGTACTTTCCCGCCATTACAATGGCTAGGCGTTAACTACCATTTAAAATAATATTATTTTATTATTAGAGTGCAACGTAAGATTTCAAAGGAACTCGTTGTCGCGTTTTGGGTATGCCATCGAGCATAGAGTTCCCTTTAAGGTAATGTTAATATTTTTGTCACAAATGGGGATAAATATAAAAATGTCATATTCATTAATTACCTGGGGTGTTACATCCTTCCCCCCTTTTTGGAATTGCGTCCTCTCAATTTCAAAATTAGGCTTGAAAAATCCATTGTAAGTCCCACATCGGAAAAGGAGTAAATTAAACTATCACTTTAAAAGAAAGAAAGGGAAGTACAAAGGTAACCCGAGTTAACCCATACTAGGATTCCATGTATGAAAATATGGACATGGAGGAAAAAAACAAAGGGTCATGTTCTGATGGAGAGTGATAGTAAACATGTCTAGGAGAAAGTTAACCATAAGAAAATCGCAAACTTGCGATGGGTTAAACGGTATTGGATTCCCCAGAAAGAAAAGTTAATGGAAAACATTTTTTTTGTTACTTTTCATTGAGGAATTTATTTTTGAGCTTAAATAAAACATAAGGAAACATACTTACTTGTCATTCTGACTTTCAAATTTTTCTAGATTTCTTAGATGAACTCATATTTTCTCCAATAGATGAGTATTTAGGATGACTTGTTTACATTTAGAGACCGATAATCAACTTCTATATAATCACCTAACCCAAAAAAGAGAACTATATACTTCCCATGTCTTTAGACTTTAACCAAAACCAAATCCAAAAAGGTTAGTACAAGATTAGATAATCCAGAAAAGGATAACCCTTTATAAAAAAAATCTATTCTTAATCTCCAAAATTTGTCCAACACAACCCAAAGCTCAACGAGGACCATTCGATAAACAATTTTTCCATAAAATTCTTCAAAGTTAACCAAAATAATATTGAAACCCAAATATTTGAAGGATTTAATGACATAGTCTTCCAAGGTACAAATTAACTATTATCTCCAAATAACATCAGTTGCTCTTAAATTCTCATATTGAAAAGTAATTAACCTAATCACATATCCTTGATTATAGGTTAATCATTTACATAGATAACCCAAAATAAACATAATATTTATTCCTAAAATCATCTAACTAAAAATAATTATTCAAACTAACGAGGGACTTCACGTAGTCCAGTGGCAGGCGATAAATACCAGTCGCACTTTGGTTGTGGGTTCGATTCCCGCAGCTTTGTCCGACGCGACGGGTTGTCACACGGTCTACGTGTTTTCCTTTTTCCAAAACTATATAATTCATAAAACATTACCCAAAACGAGATAAAATCTTCAAAAATAATCATAACATATTTTAACCTCAAGTTCATCTCATGCCTTTCACTTTCCATCATAACATATAGTAACCCATAATTACCTCAAAAGTAAGGATCATATAAACCCAAATGGTTCTTTATAACTATGTCCACAAAAGAACAGATAACTATTCCTTGAATAAAATTTTCATATATCAAACATGAGGGTTACACATACTATAAAAAGTCTTCTAATGTAACCCCATCATCAAAAGAGACTTAATACTCTTAATAATTTCACCATAACTCTTGACACCTATATATGTTGACTTTTTGCTCATTCAACATTATTCATGATCCATTAACCATTCCTTTCCAACTTATTCTGAAATTACTCTTTCCTACAAACAAAATCATGAATCATATCCTAAGATTCCAAAATAGGAAAATAAAAGTTATGAAATTATCCATACCTTCGATTGGTCATTGTCAGTTTCTTCATCCTCAATCGGAATGGCATTAGGTATTGGTAAACAAATATTTGTACGATCATGGTGATATCATTACCGAAACTTTTTCATAGGACTTGTGTCTTCATAATGACCATGAACACCACATTTTAAACATTAAATTGATCCCTGAAAAAGAACTTCATTCCCTTTCCTAGAGTCAACTAGATGCTTCCTTTTTCCATGGCAGGTTCTTGCTTTATGACCTTCATTTCCACAACTAAAGCATATTTCTGTCCCTTTGATACATTTTCCTGGGTGTTTCTATCCACATCTTTAACACGTAGGTTTTTCAACACACATACCTTTATAATTATTACCTGTAGTTCCGTAGGGATTTTTTTCTCGCATATATGATGCCTTGTAGAAATCACCAAGGTATAGGTGGTCAATCATGACTCCAGATAGTTGGTTGAGGGTAAATAAAAGAGTTCTCATTGCAGCTCCCATATCATTCAGTTTCTCGCTCAGAAAACTGTCACAGTTCCCTTCACATCCACTATTACTTTGGTGCCTGGTAGATCCGGCCATTTACTAAAACCAAAAAGGTCAGTGTGAGTATATCAACAAAACCATCATTTACTAATGAGGAAGATAAACAATAATATATACTTACTCATTCACTTTATCTAAAACTTGGACTCTTTCTGAAATCCTAACCATTATGGTAATGTCACTTATGCTTAGAGGATACCCTAACCTCTAATGTTATATAAACCTACCTTTGATACCAACTATAAGGCCCCAGCCTTAATCCTTACGTAATATTGAATTAAATGAATAATTCACATTGAAGATCTTTTCAGGTATAGAGTTTTAGAAAATTAGGTCATAACTATTACATCTCAAAATATTACAATGTAGACACTTCTACTAAGTTTCCATAAAATAAAAACTCTTTAAAAAAAACATGTCTAGTTCCATGTTTTAGATAGCATAACTTTCCCTTGATCCCATCCTTGACCCTATTCCACATTAAGTCCTACGAAAAAAATTTAAAAAATTACTTGGGGTGAGCATAAAAAGCTCAGCAAGGGATACACAAACCATAAAAACTGTTAGTTTTTTAAAGCAACAAGTAATCCATGTATACATTATCAAAGTAATACCTTTCACCTTTAGGAAGTAGTAAAAACTCTTCACTGAATAAAATATCATTACTTATCCTTTTGTAACCAAAATATTACCATAAAACCCATATAAAGAACACATAACATATAAAGGTAACTTTGGACATAAACATACTTAAATGGAATAACCATACGGTCGACTTCCACACATACTTAATGGAATAGCCATACGGCCGACTTCCATACCCAATGCATTGGAGGTTATAACATAACCACCCGTCCTGGTATTCACGGCACCACCTGTCATATGGTTTATCACGTAACCACCCGTAAAATGTCCAAGTACCATCATTATACATAAAATATTGAAAATATAAACATTTTAATAACAGAATTTAATTTGCAATCACAATAAGTAATTCCAAGATATTAAATTAAGCAATCTATTGTCAAAAACCATTTAAAAGAGATTTTTGAATCAAAGTGTCTCATACCACTTTGAATATTTTAATAGAATTATAATTTTAAAACATTAATGTCCATATAAATAAATACTGAAAACCATTTTCAAAACATGGACATTAAAGATAAATATTTAGAATAATGAATCTTTAAAACATTTAAAATGATATTTTTGTTAAAGAGTTTTTAAGAAAACGAGAGACTCGTGAATACAAATAATTTCGGAATAACATGTAATAAGAGCTTCATAATATCATGAGAATAAATGGATTCATGATATAATTTGTCAAAGGATAGTTTAAACACCATATAAGAGTGAATTGGTGCATAACAACAATGAAGTCTCAATGGAAATCTAAATTGAGATGAAATCCATTATAAAGATGGTATCCTTAAATTAAGGATAAATCTATCACATAATTATGTGTGCGAAATATAAATACACCCAATATAAGTGGATATTAAGTGTGAAACAATCAGAGGTCATTCACACATAATCTTGGGAAAACAAAACCAATGACATAGATATTTAACTCAATGAAATGAGATTGAGTTATGCTTTCCCATACAAGTTCATAAGAATTTATCAATGAGATGATTATGTGTAGAAATACCATATCCACAAAAAGGTTTGTGGAAATTAAAAAATATAGATTCCACACATAATCATGGAATAATAAAATCATGACGTAGAGGTTTAACCCACAAAATTGAAAGTGGGTTAAGATGTTCCCTTACAGAAATCTGACAGCCTAACGGCGTCACATTAAAATTCAGAAAATGAGTTGATGAGAGAGAAAATGTTATCTCATCACTTGGACATAAAATTTACATAAATAAGGATATATAAGAACATATCCCAACATAATTGTATGTGAATTAAAATAAATAACTAAATAAGTCTTTTAAAAAGAGGAGGGTGAAAGGTCCCCTTACCGAGTTAGGTAACTTTCGAAAAGTACACGCCATGGAAGAAGGGTTATACAATGAAGATGTAAATACCCATAAATGAAATTATACTACAAAAACTGTATAGTAATTTGAAGTACATACACCACTCAAATGAAATAGTGGAAAATGTAGCATAAATGTCACGGGAATAAAAGTGAGATGAAAAATCCCTTACGAAAACTCGGCAGTCTAACAGCGCCACTTAAAGCTTCCAAAAATGGATTTTAGATATCAAATACGGTCTATCATAATATGAAAATAAAAAGTTTTGTATGGGGAATATAAAATAACATTCCCAATAATAACAAAGAGGATCTCAAAATAATTTACATAAATGAGAGTACTTAAAAAGAAAGGGAGAGGTTAGATCTCTTACGAAAATTCGGAAGCCTACGGGCGCCACTCAAAACTTCCAAAATGGGTTGGTGAGAAAAAAATAGGGTCTATCATCATATGAACAAAAAAATTACATTAGGAGTAATATAAAATAACATCCCAATAATAATAAAGATGAGTTTAAAAGGAATGACATAAAAGAGTGTACTTAAAAAGAAAGAGAGGGGTAGGATCCCTTACCTCGGGTCCGACTTGACTCGATCATTATTTAACGTCCTGAATAATAAACATGAGTTAATTTATACATTCTTAAGAACATTATTTCATGTTCATTATTCCTTTTATATCACTTATTTCCATGTTTTAAACATTATGTAATCATTTACGTTAATAATGTTTGTTTTGTCGATATTTGGTTCTTAAGTCGAAAGTGGACTTCTTAAAATTACATGTTGTTCGTGTGGTCAAAGTTTCATTATATATAGAATGATATTCATGATTTGGATATCATATATGTCATATATATACATAATATAAATGTATTTATAATATTACATAATCATTTTGAGGTAAGAAATGAAATGCACTGTTCATGGAGACGGTAAGCCGTACGTACGCATGAACGCTACTTTCATTTCTATGTCGTATTAATGGAATTAAAACCAAATGAGAGGTACGTATATTTTAATTACAGATTTATATTCATCATTTATATGTAACATAAATCATATATAATGACTTTAAATCCATCCTTTATACATCCCACATATGGCATTAACGAATCAAATCACTTTGAGGGGGCGGTAGTCCGTACTTCCTAAAATGAAATTATCATGTTTACCCACAATGGAAACCATAAAGGTATGCCAAAAAAGAAAAATACATAAGATTAAGTAAAACATAAACATATTATATATCATATATAAATATAGTGACATCTTAATGGCCACCATTGAAGGTGTCATATGAGTGTTGAACAATCATCATTTCGTGAGGCAAAAATTCGCCATCCACAGAAACAGTATGTTCTTTAACCATTAGATGTTGGTGTGTGTAAGTGTAGCTTGAATTATTCTTATAAAAACATCCTAGTATATTGAAGATACTGGATTTGTTACAAATGAAATGAATAAAAATAGTTTAGGGGGTTGGAGAAGCAAAATAAAACAAAAGATCACAAGAGAAGACACTACCTTTAAATCGGGTAACTCTTTTTGATTTGATCTCAATGGCTTACCTGGGAAGACTTCTGCCCAAAGTGAGGATTCTAGAAGTAATATAAGGATGTGGGGAGACAAAATGGGTAGTGGATGGACTAGCCAAAGGCTTGATAGGTGTGGGTAAGGAGGTAGAGGTGGGGGGCTTTTATAAGTGGAGAGGAGAGCACTCTTGGAATGTAAGAAAATGATACTTTATTTTAGAATGTGTTTCAGATATTAAAGGTCCCACATTGATGTATTACGAGGATAAGGTGGTAAGGGTTCTCAATATACTCATACAATAGTTTTTGGACATGTGTATGTCATATATTTTACATTATCTTTTCATTTTATTTAAATCCTTTATTAATGAGGTAATCGCTGCATCATTATGATGTCGTAAATAATTTTATTTATTTAATGTCTAAAAACTATAAAAAATATCATTATGTAGGAAATCGTTGTATATTTCCAATGACTATTTATAGTCAAAAATCTGACTTGTATAACCCCATGTAAAAATTGTTTTAGTAAAACAACTCATGTTTGTGTCATTTTTAATTTTACATTAAATAAAAAGTTATTTATGTCATTTCCCAACCAAAGTGGCTCCATGGGGTCCCCAAGTTGACCCATGGATTGTCTTAGTCGGCCATGACACATCCAATAAGGTTAGGACATGTTTCAAGCACATCTCATAATATAAAAATATTATTTTTAACTTAAACTAGACTAATTACCTCTAATCGCGATTAAGAACATAAAATTTACTATTCACCAATAAATTATTTTAATACCATAGAACCACATTTTACTTCTTAATGACAACCATGTATGTCGGAATTTTGAAATTAAAAACACAGAGGTGGAAAATTTTCATTTAAACGAAAAAATCAGTTTCTTTAACTATCACTTAGTGGTTTCACTATTCATCAAAAATTGAAGTTTTTCAGAAAAATACCAAAAATTCACCCTAAGATATATTTGATATTAAGAATTCAAAAATGAAGTCTATTTTACAAAATTCAAAACATATAAGTTTCATTAATTAATTTAATAATTAATTCCCGCTGTCAAAACGAATAGCGTGTTTTTAAGAAATAATAAGTATCAAAAGATTAAATCTAGTTTAAGTCCAACTTCAAGGTGAAATTAATTCCAACGACCACGATTGGATTAAATGGTAAAAATATATTCTAATTTAACTTTAAAACCAATTCAAAAGATTATCTAATCATATAAATATATTAGATTAAAAAGTGGTTTTGAATTAAAATACAACATTTTTCACTCTTCATTAAAAAATGAACTTTATCTGAAAAATAACAAAAATTTACACAATGTAAATTTTGATGTCCCGATTCTAAAGAAGAATTTTATTCTGTCAAATATAACACATAAAATTTTCAAAAAGTGTATTTAAAAGAGGTTCTCCATCAAAAGGCGGTTAATCGACCTTTTAAAGAATATTAAAATGTTTATGCTTAAAAATTGGATTCATTCGCATTTTCAACCCTCTAACATTTATTGTAAAGAGTAAAAATATTTGACAAAAATACATAATCATATTTTAGTTATTTTCGTTCTTTCCCGCCATTACAATGGCGAGGTGTTAACTACCATTTAAAATAGTATTATTTTATTATTAGAGTGCAACGTAAGATTTTAAAGGAACTCGTTGTCGCGTTTTGGGTATGCCATCGAGCATAGCGTTCCCTTTAAAGTAATGTTAATATTTTTGTCACAAATAGGGATAAATATAAAAATGTCAAATTGTTTATTTACCTGGGGTGTTACATCCTTCCCCCATTTTTGGAATTGAGTCCTCGCAATTTCAAAATTAGGCTTCAAAAATCCATTGTAAGTCCCACATCGGAAAAGAAGTAAATTAAACTATCACTTTAAAAGAAAGAAAGAGAAGTAAAAAGGTAACATAAGTTAACACATACTAGGATTCCATGTATGAAAATATGTACATGGAGGAAAAAAACAAAGGGTCATGTTCTGATGGAGAGTGATAGTAAACATGTCTAGGAGAAAGTTAGCCATAATAAAATCACAAACATGTGATGGGTTAAACGGTATTGGATTCCCTAGTAAGAAAAGTTAATGGAATACATTTTTTTTAGTTACTTTTCATTGAGCAATTTATTTTTTAGCTTAACTAAAAGGATAACCCTGTATAAAAAAATTCTAATCTTAATCTCCAAAATTTTTCCAACAATACCCAAAGCTCAACGAGGACCATTCGATAAACAATTTTCCCATAAAATTATTCAAAGTAAAACAAACTAAGATTGAATCCCAAATATTTGAAGGATTTAATGACATAGTCTTCCAAGGTACAAATTAACTTTTATCTCCAAATAACATCAGTTTCTCTAAAATTCTCATATTGGAAAGTAATTAACCTGATCAAATATCCTTGATGATAGGTTAATAATTTCCATAGATAACCCAAAATAAACATACTATTTATTCCTAAAATAATATAGCTAAAAATAATTATTCAAACTAACCAGGGACTTCACGTAGTCCAGTTGTAGGCAATAAATACCAGTCGCACTTTGGTTGTGGGTTCAATTCCCACAGCTTTGTCCGACGCGATGGGTTGTCACATGGTCTATGTGTTGTCCTTTTTCCAAAACTATATAATTCTTAAAACATTCCCCAAAACGAGATAAAATCTTCAAAAATAATCATAACATATTTTAACCTCAATTTTATCTCATGCCTTTCACTTTCCATCATAACATATAGTAACCCATAATTACCTCAAAAGTAAGGATCATATAAACCCAAATGGTTCTTTATAACTATGTCCACAAAAGAACAGATAACTATTCCTTGAATAAAATTTTCATATATCAAACATCAGGGTTACACATACTATAAAAATTCTTCTAATGTAACCCCATCATCAAAAGAGACTTAATACTCTTAATAATTTCACCATAACTCTTGACGCCTTTATATTTTGACTTTTTACTCATTCAACATTCTTCATGATTCATTTACCATTCCTTTCCAACTTATTCTGAAATTACTCTTTCCTACAAACAAAATCATGAATCATATCCTAAGATTCCAAAATAGGAAAACAAAAGTTAGGAAATAATCCATACCTTCGATTGGTCATTGTCAGTTTCTTCATCCTTAATCGGAATTGCATTAGGTATTGGTAAACGAATATTTGTATGATCTTGGAGATTCCATTCCCAAAACTTCTTCATAGTACATGTGTTTGCATAATGACCATACACACCACATTTAAAACATTCAATTGATCCCTCAAAAAGAACTTCTTTCCCTTTCCTCGAGTCAACTAGATGCTTCCTTTTTCCATGGAAGGTTCTTTCTTTATGACCTTCATTTCCACATCTAAAGCATATTTCTGTCCCTTTGATACATTTTCCTAGGTGTTTCTTTCCACATCATTGACACATAGGTTTTTGAAAACACTTACCTTTATGATTATTAACTGTAGTTCTGTAGGGATTTTTTTCTCGCATATATGATGCCTTATAGAAATCACCAAGGTTTAGGTGGTCAATCATGACTCCAGATAGTTGGTTGAGGGTAAACAAAAGAGTTCTCACTGCAGCTCCCATATCATTCAGTTTCATGCTCAGAAAACCTTCACTGTTTCCTTCACAACCACTGTTACTTTGGTGCCTGCTAGATCCAGCCATTTACTAAAACCAAAAAGGTCAGTGTGAGTATATCAACAAAACCATCATTTACTAATGAGGAAGATAAACACTAATATATACTTACTCATTCACTATATATAAAACTAGGACTCTTTCTGAAATCCTAACCATTCTGGTAATGTCACTTATGCTTAGAGGATACCCTAACCTCTAAAGTTATCTAAAGCTCCCTTTGATACCAACTATAAGGCCCCACCCTTAATCCTTACTTAATATTGAATTAAATGAATAATTCACATTGAGGACATTTTCAGGTTTATAGTTTTAGAAAATTAGGTCATAACTATTATATCTCAAAATATTACAAAGTATACACTTCTACTAAGTTTCCATAAAATAAAAACTCTTTAAAAGAAACATCTCTAGTTCCATGTTTTAGATAGCATGAATTTCCCATGATCCCATCCTTGACCCTATTCCACATTAAGTCCTGTGAAAAAAAATTTAAAAGAAACATGGTATGAGCATAAAAAGCTCAGCAAGGGATACACAAACAATGAAAACTGTTAGTTTTTCAAAGCAACCAGTAATCCATGTATACTTTATCAAAGTAATACCTTTCACATTTAGGAAGTAGTAAAAACTCTTCACTGAATAAAATATCATTACATACCCTTTTGTAAACAAAATATTACCATAAAACCCATATAAAGAACACATAACATATAAAGGTAACATGGGACATAAACATACTTAAATGGAATAACCATACGGTTGACTTCCACACATACTTAATGGAATAGCCATACGGACGACTTCCATACCCAATGCATTGGAGGTTATAACATAACCACATGTCCTGGTATTCACGGCACCACCCGTCATATGGTTTACCACGTAACCACCTGTAAAATGTCCAAGTACCATCATTACACATAAAATATTGGAAATATAAACATTTCAATAACAACATTTCATTTTCAATCACAATAAGTAATTCATAGATATTGAATTAAGCAATCCATTTTCAAAAACCATTTAAAAGAGATTTTTGAATCAATGTGTCCCATACCAATTTGAAGATTTTAATATAATTATAATTTTAAAACATTAATGTCCATATAAATAAATACTGAAAACCATTTTGAAAACATGGACATTAAAGATAAAGATTTTTAATAATGAATCTTTAAAACATTTAAAATGATATTTTTGTTAAGGAGTTTTTAAAAAAAATGAGAGACTCTTGAATACAAATAATTGCGGAATAACATGAAGTCCGAGCTTCATAATATCATGAGAATAAAGGGATTCATGATATAATATGTCAAAGGACAGTTTAAACACCGTATAAGAGTGAATTGGTGCATAACAACAATGAAGTCTCAATGGAAATGGAAATTGAGATGAAATCCATTATAAAGATGGTATCCTTAAATTAAGGATAAATCTATCACATAATTATGAGTGAGAAATATAAATACACCTAATATAAGTGGATATTAAGTGTGAAACAATCAGAGGTCATTCACACATAATCTTGGAAAAACAAAACCAATGACATAGATATTTAACTCAATGAAATGAGATTGAGTTATGCTTTCCCATATAAGTTCGTAAGAATTTATCAATGAGATGATTTTCTGTAGAAATACCATATCCACAAAAACGTTTTTGGAAATTACAAAATAGAGATTCCACACATAATCATGGTATAATAAAGTCAAGAAGTAGAGTTTTAACCAACAAAATTGAATGTGGGTTAAGAAGTTCCCTTACAGAAATCTGACATCCTAACGGCGTCACATTAAAATTCAGAAAATGAGTTGATGGGAGAGAAAATGTTATCTCATAACTTGGACATAAAATTTAAATAAATAAGGATATATAAGAATGTATCCCAACATAATAGTATGTGAATTAAAAGACATAACAAAATAAGTCTTTCAAAAAGAGGAGGGTGAAAGGTCCCCTTACCGAGTTGGGTAACTTTCAAAAAGTACACCCCATGGAAGAAGGGTTATACAATGAAGATGTAAATACCCATAAAAGAAATTTTACTACACAAACTGTATAGTAATTGGAAGTACATACACCACTCAAAGGAAATAGTGGCAAAGGTAGCATAAATTTCATGGGAATAAAATTGAGATGAAAAATCCCTTACGAAAACTCGGCAGCCTAACGGCGCCACTTAAAGCTTCCAAAAATGGATTTCTGAGATCAAATAGGGTCTCTCATAATATGGAAATAAAAGTTAAACTATGAGGAATTTAAAATTACATCCCCCATCATAACAAATAGGATCTTAAAAGAAGTTACATAAATGAGAGTACTTAAAAAGAAAGAGAGAGGTTAGATCTCTTACAAAAATTCGGCAGCCTACGGGCGCCACTCAAAACTTTCAAAATGGATTGGTGAGAAAAAAATAGGGTCTCTCATCATATTAACAAAAAATTACAGTAGGATTAATTTAAATTAACATCCCAATCATAATAAAGATGAGCTTAAAATGAATGACATAAAATAGTGTACTTAAAAAGAAAGAGAGGGGTAGGATCCCTAACCTCGGGTCTGAATTGACTCGATCATTATTTAAAATCCTGAATAATAAACATGAGTTAATTTATACATTATTAAGAACATTTATTCATGTTAATTTTTCCTTTTATATCACTTATTTCCATGTTATAAACACTATGTAATCATTTACGTTAATAATGTTTGTTTTGTCGATATTTGGTTCTTAAGTCGAAAGTGGACTTCTTACAGTTACATGTTGTTCGTGTGGTCAAAGTTTCATTATATGTAGAATGATATTCATGATTTTTATATCATATATGTCATATATATCCATAATATACAAGTATTTATAATATTACATAATCATTTAGTGTTAAGAAATGAAATGCACTGTTCATGGAGACGATAAGTCGTACGTACGCATGAACGCTACTTTCATTTCTATGTCGTATTAATGAAATTAAAACCAAATTAGAGGTATGTATATTTTAATTCCATAATTATATTCATCATTTATATGTAACATACATAATCTATAATGGCTTTAAATCCATCCTTTATACATCCCACATATGGCATTAACGAATCAAATCACTTTGAGGGTGCGGTAGTCCGTACTTCCTAAAATGAAATTATCGTGTTTACCCACAATGAAAACCATAAAGGTATGACACAAAAGAAAAATACATAAGCTTAAGTAAAAAATCAACATATTATTTATCATATATAAATATAGTGGCATATTAATGTCCACCTTTGAAGGTGTTATATGAGTGTTGAACAATCATCGTTTCGTGAGACAGAAATTCTCCATCCACAGAAACGGTATGTTCTTTAACCATTAGATGTAGGTGTGTGTAAGTGTAGCATGAATTATTCTTATAACAATATCCTATTATATTTAATATACTAGAGTTTTTACAAAAGAAAACAATGAAAATAGTTTAGGGGTTGGAGAAGAAAAATAAAACAAAAGAACCCAAGAGAAGACACTACCTTTAAATCGGGTAACTCTTTTGGATTTGATCTCAATGGCTTCCTTGAGAAGTCTTCTGCCCAAAGTGAGGCTTCTAGGAGTAATAGAGGGATGTGGAGAGACAAAATGGGAAGGGTTTGTCTGAGCCAAAGGCTTGAGAGGTGTGGGTAAGGAGGTAGAGGTGGGGGCCTTTTATAAGAGGATAGGAGGGGCACTCTTGGAATGTAAAGAAATGTTACTTTATTTTAGAATGAGTATAGGATTTTAAAGGTCAAAAATTGATGTATTTCTATGATAAGGTGGTAAGGGTTCTCAATATACTCATCCAATTGGTTTTGGACATGTGTAGGTCATATATTTTACATTATATTTTCATTTTATTTAAATCCTTTATTAATGGGGTAATCGCTGCATCATTATGATGTCATAAATACTTGTATTTATTTAAAGTCTAAAAATTATAAAAAAATATCATGATTTAGGAAATATTTTTATCTTTCCAATGATTATTTATAGTCAAAAATCTGACTTGTATAATCAAATGTAAATTTTTTTTTAGTAAAACAACTCTTGTTTGTGTCATTTTTAATTTTACATTAAATAAAAAGTTATTTCTGTCATTTCCCAACCAAAGTGGCTCCATGGGGTCCGCAAGTTGACCAATGGAGTGTCTTGGTCGGCCATGACACATCTAATAATGGTAGGACATGTGTCAAGCACATCTCATATTATTAAATCATTATTTTTACCCTAAACTAGACTAATTACCTATAATCGCGATTAAGAACATAAAATTTACTATTCACCAAAAAATTATTTTAATCCCATTGAACCACATTTTACATACTAATGAAAACCATGTATGACAGATTTTTTTAATTCAAAACACAGAGGTGGAAAAGTTTCATTTAAACGAAAAAATCAGTTTCTTTAACTATCACTTATTTGTTTCACTATTCATCAAAAATTGAAGTTTTTCAGAAAAATACCAAAATTTCACCCTAAGATATATTTGATATTAATAATTAAAAAATGAAGTCTATTTTAAAAAATTCAAAACATATAAGTTTCATTAATTAATTTAATAATTAATTCCCGCTGTCAAAAAAATAGCGTGTTTTTAAGAAACAATAAGTATCAAAAGATTGACTCTAGTTTAAGTCCAATTTCAAGATGAAATTAATTCCTATGACCACTATTGGATTAAATCATAAAAATATATTCTAATTGATCTTTAAAACCAATTCAAAATATTATCTAACATGTAAATAAATTATATTAAAAAGTGGTTTTGAATTAAAATACAACATTTTTCACTCTTCATTAAAAAAATGAACTTTATACGAAAAATACCAAAAATTTGCACAATGTAAATTTTGATGTCCTGATTCTAGAGAAGATTTTTATTTTGTCAAATATAACACATAAAATTGTCAAAAAGTGGATTTAAAAGAGGTTCGCCATCAAAAGGCGGTTAATCAACCTTTTAAAGAATATTAAAATGCTTATGCTTAAAAATTGGATTCATTCGCATTTTCAACCCTCTAACATTTATTGTAAAGAGTAAAAATATTTGAAAAACATACATAATCATTTTTTAGTTAGTTCCGTTCTTTCCCGCCATTACAATGGCTAGGCTTTAACTACCATTTAAAATAATATTATTTTATTGTTAGAGTGAAACATAAGATTTCAAAGGAACTCATTGTCGCATTTTGGGTATGCCATAGAGCATAGCGGTCCCTTTAAAGTAATGTTAATATTTTTATCACAAATAGGGCTAAATATAAAAATTTAATACTGTTTATTTACTTGTGGTGTTACATCCTTCCCCCCTTTTTGGAATTGCGTCCTCGCAATTTCAAAATTAGGCTTGAAAAATCCATTGTAAGTCCCACATTGGAAAAGGAGTAAATTAAACTATCACTTTAAAAGAAATAAAGGGACGTACAAAGGTCACCCGAGTTAACCCATACTAGGATTCCATGTATGAAAATATGGACATGGAGGAAAAAACAAAGGGTCATGTTCTTATGGAGAGTGATAGTAAACATGTCTAGGAGAAAGTTAACCATAAGAAAATCTCAAACTTGTGATGGGTTAAACGGAATTGAATTCCCCAGTAAGAAAAGATAATGGAACAAAAAAATTTGTTACTTTTCATTGAGGAATTTATTTTTGAGCTTAACTAAAACAAAAGCAAACATACTTACTTGTCATGCTGACTTTCAAATTTTACTAGATTTCTTACACGAACTCATATTTTCTCCAACAGATTAGTATTTAGGATGACTTGTTTACATTAAGAGAGCTATAATCCACTTCTATAGAATCACCTAACCCAAAAAAGAGAACTATATACTTCCCATGTCTTTAGACTTTAACCAAAACCAAAACCAAAAAGGTTAGAACAAGATCAGATAATCCCGAAAATGATAACCCTTTATAAAAAAAATTATTCTTATTCTCCAAAATTTGTCCAACAAAACCTAATGCTCAACGAGGACCATTCGGTAAACAATTTTTCCATAAAATTCTTCAAATTAAACCAAAATAAGATTGAAACCCAAATATTTGAAGGATTTAATGACATAGTCTTCCAAGGTACAAATTAACTTTTATCTCCAAATAACATCAGTTGCCCTTAAATTCTCATATTGAAAAGTAATTAACCTAATCACATATCCTTGATGATAGGTTAGTAATTTCCATAAATAACCCAAAATAAAAATACTCTTATTTCCTAAAATCATCTAACTAAAAAGAATTATTCAAAGTAACTAGGGACTTCATGTAGTCCATTGGTAGGCGATAAATACCAGCTGCACTTTGGTTGTGGGTTCGATTCCCGTAGCTTTGTCCGTCGCGACAGGTTGTCACATGGTCTACGTGTTCTCCTTTTTCCAAAACTATATAATTATTAAGACATTCCCCAAAATGAGGTAAAATATTCAAAAATAATCATAACATATTTTAACCTCAAGTTTATCTCATGCCTTTCACATTCCATCATAACATATAGTAACCCATAATTACCTCAAAAGTAAGGATCATATAAACCCAAATGGTTCTTTATAACTATTTCCACAAAAGAACAGATAACTATTCCTTGAATAAAAATTTCATATATCAAGCCTTAGGGTTTCACATACTATAAAAAGTCTTCTAATGTAACCCCATCATCCAAAGAGACTTAATACTCTTAATAATTTCACCATAACTCTTGAAGCCTATATATGTTGACTTTTTACTCATTCAAAATTCTTCATGATCCATTAACCATTCCTTTCCAACTTATTCTAAAATACTTCTTTCCTACAAACAAAATCATGAATCATATCCTAAGATTCCAAAATAGGAAAAAAAAAGTTATGAAATAATCCATACCTTCGATTGGTCCTTGTCAGTTTCATCATCCTCAATCGGAATGGCATTTGGTATTGGTAAAAGAATATTCGTACGATCTTGGTGATCCCATTCCCAAAGATTCTTCATAGGACATGTGTTTGCATAATGACCATGTACACCAAATTTAAAACATTCAATTGATCCCTCAAAAAGAAATTCTTTCCCTTTCCTCGAGTCAACTAGATGCTTCCTTTTTCCATGGCAGGTTCTTGCTTTATGACCTTCATTTCCACATATAAAGCATATTTATGTCCCTTTGATACATTTTCCTTGGTGTTTCTTTCCACATCATTGACACATAGGTTTTCATTACCTGTAGTTCCGTAGGGATTTGTTTCTCGCATATATGATGCCTTATAGAAATCAACAAGGTTTAGGTGGCCAATCTTGACTCCAGATATTTGGTTGAGGATAAACACAAGAGTTCACATTGCAGCTCCCATATCATTCAGTTGCTCGCTCAGAAAACTGTCACAGTTTCCTTCACATCCACTGTTACTTTGGTGCCTGCTAGATCCATCCATTTACTAAAACCAAAAAGGTAAGTTTGAGTATATCAACAAAACCATCATTTTCTAATGAGGAAGATAAACACTAATATATACTTACTCATTAACTTTATCTAAAACTAGGACTCTTTCTGAAATCCAAACCATTATGGTAATGTCACTTATGCTTATAGGATACCCTAACCTCTAAAGTTATCTAAACCTCCCTTTGATACCAACTATAAGGCCCCATCCTTAATCCTTACTTAATATTGAATTAAATGAATAATTCACATTGAGGATATTTTTAGGTTTAGAGTTTTATAAAATTAGGTCATAACTATTACATCTCAAAAGATTACAAAGTAGACACTTCTACTAGGTTTCCATAAAATAAAAACTCCTTAAAAGAAACATGTCTAGTTCCATGTTTTAGATAACATGACTTTCCCTTGATCCTATCCTTGACCTTATTCCACATTAAGTCCTGTGAAAAAAATTTCAAAAAAAAACTTGGGGTGAGCATAAAAAGCTCAGAAAGGGATACACAAATAATGAAAACTATTAGTTTTTCAAATCAACAAGTAATCCATGTATACTTTATCAAAGTAATACCTTTAACCTCTAGGAAGTAGTAAAAACTCTTCACTGAATAAAATATCATTACTTACCCTTTTGTAACCAAAAGATTACCAAAAAACCCACATAAAGAACACATAACATATAAAGGTAACTTGGGACATAAACATAGTTAAATGAAATAACCATACGGTTGACTTCCACACATACTTAATGGAAAAGCCATACGGCCGACTTCTATACCCAATGCATTGGAGGTTATAACGTAACCACCCGTCCTGGTATTCAGGGCACCACCCGTCATATGGTTTATCACGTAACCACCCGTAAAATGTCCAAGTACCATCATTGCACATAAAATATTGAAAATATAAACATTTCAATAACAACATTTCATTTGCAATCACAATAAGTAATTCCAAGATAGTAGATTAAAGCAATCCATTTTCAAAAACCATTTAAAAGAGATTTTTGAATCAAAGTGTCCCATACCACTTTGATGATTTTAATAGAATTATAATTTTAAAACATTAATGACCATATAAATAAATACTGAAACCCATTTTGAAAACATGGACATTGAAGATAATGATTTAGAATATTGAATCTTTAAAACATTTAAAATGATATTTTTGTTAAAGTGTTTTTAATAAAATGAGAGACTCTTGAATACAAATAATTGCATAATAACATATAATCCAAGCTTCATAATATCATGAGAATAAAGGGATTCATGATATAATATGTCAAAGGACAGTTTAAACACCATATAAGAGTGAATTGGTGCATAACAACAATGAAGTCTCAATGGAAATGTAAATTGAGATGAAATCCATTTTAAAGATGGTATCCATAAATTAACAATAAATCTATCACATAATTATGTGTGATTAATATAAATACACCCAATATAAGTGGACATTAAGTGTGAAACAATCATAGTTCATTCACACATAATCTTGGAAAAACAAAACCAATGACATTGATATTTAACTCAATGAAATGAGATTGAGTTATGCTTTCCCATACAAGTTCTTAAGAATTTATCAATGAGATTATTAAGTGTAGAAATACCATATCCACTAAAAGTTTTGTGGAAATTAAACAATAGATATTCCACACATAATCATGGCTTAATAAAATCAAGAAGTAGAGGTTTAACCCACAAAATTGAAAGTGGGTTAAGAAGTTCCCTTACAGAAATCTGACAGCCTAACGACGTCACATTAAAATTCAGAAAATGAGTTGATGAGAGAGAAAATGTTATCTCATAACTTGGACATAAAATTTACATAAATAAGTATATATAAGAACATATCCCAACATAATAGTATGTGAATTAAAAGACATAACAAAATAAGTCTTTTAAAAAGAGGAGGGTGAAAGGTCCCCTTACCGAGTTGGGTAACCTTCGAAAAGTACACCCCATGGAAAAAGCCTCATACAATGAAGATGTAAATAACCATAAATGAAATTATACTATAAAAACTGTATTGTAATGGGTAGTAAATACACCACTCAAATGAAATAGTGGAAAATGTAGCATAAATGTCACGGGAATAAAAGTGAGATGAAAAATCTCTTACGAAAACTCGGCAGCCTAACAGCGCCCCTTAAAGCTTCCAAAAATAGATTTATGAGATAAAATAGGGTCTCTCATAATATGAAAATAAAAATTAATGTATGATTAATATAAAATAACATCCCCCATCATAAAAAAGAGGATCTTAAAAGAAGTTACATAAATGAGAGTACTTAAAAAGAAATAGAGGGGTTAGATCTCTTACGAAAATTCGGCAGCATACGTGCGCCACTCAAAACGTCCAAACTGGATTGGTGAGAAATAAATAGGGTCTCTCATCATATGAACAAAAAAATTACAGTAGGTGTAATATAAAATAACATCCCAGTCATAATAAGGTTGAGCTTAAAAGGAATGACATAAAAGAGTGTACTTAAAAAGAAAGAGAGGGGTAGGATCCCTTACCTCGGGTCCGACTTGACTCGATCAATATTTAACGTCTTGAATAATAAACTTGAGTTAATTTATAAATTATTAAGAAACTTTTTTCATGTTCATTATTCCTTTTATATTACTTATTTCCATGTTATAAACATTATGTAATTATTTACGTTAATAATGTTTGTTTTGTCGATGTTTGGTTCTTAAGTCGAAAGTGGACTTCTTACAATTACATGTTTTTCGTGTGGTCAAAGATTCATTATATCTAGAATGGTATTCATGATTTGGATATCATATATTTCATATATATCCATAATATACAATTATTTATAATATTACATAATCATTTAGAGGTAAGAAATGAAATGCACTGTTCATGGAGACGGTAAGCAGTACGTACGCATGAACGCGACTTTCATTTCTATGTCATATTAATGGAATTAAAACCAAATGAGAGGTATGTATATTTTAATTCCATAATTATATTCATAATTTATATGTAACATAAATCATATATAATGACTTTAAATCCATCCTTTATACATCCCACATATGGAATTAACGAATCAAATCACTTTGAGGGGGTGGTGGTCCGTACATCCTGAAATGAAATTATCGTGTTTACCCACAATGGAAACCATAAAGGTATGCCAAAAAAAAATAAGCTTAAGTAAAACATAAACATATTATATATCATATATAAATATAGTGACATCTTAATGGCCACCTTTGAAGGTATTATATGAGTGTTGAACAATCATCGTTTCGTGAGGCAAAAATTCGTCATCCACAGAATCAATATGTTCTTTAAACATTAGATGTAGGTTTGTGTAAGTGTAGCTTGAATTATTGTTATAAAAACATCCTAGTATATTGAAGATACTGGAGTTGTTACAAAAGAAAAGAATAAAAATATTTTAGGGGGTTGGAGAAGCAAAATAAAACAAAAGAACACAAGAGAAGACACTACCTTTAAATCGGGTAACTATTTTTGATTTGATCTCAATGGCTTCCTTGGGAATACATCTGCCAAAAGTGAGGCTTCTAGGAGAAATATAGGGATTTGGAGAGACAAAATGGTCAGGTTTTGGCCGAGCCAAAGGCTTGATATGTGTGGGTAAGGAGGTAGAGGTGGGGGCCTTTTATAAGAGGGGAGGAGGGGCACTCTTGAAATGTAAGGAAATGTTACATAATTTTAGAATGAGTTTCGGATTTTAAAGGTCCCAAATTGATGTATTTCTAGGATAAGGTGGTAAGGGTTATAAATATACTCATCCAATAGGTTTTGGACATTTTTAGGTCATATATTTTACATTATCTTTTCATTTTATTTAAATCCTTTATTAATGAGGTAATCGCTGCATCATTATGATGTCCTAAATAATTTTATTTATTTAATGTCTAAAAATTATAAAAAAATATTATGATGTTGGAAATATTTTTAGCTTTCCATTTAATATTTATAGTCAAAAATCTGACTTTTATAACCCCATGTAAAAATAGTTTTAGTAAAACAACTCATGTTTGTGTTATTTTTAATTTTACATTAAATAAAAAGTTATTTATGTCATTTCCCAACCAAAGTGGCTCCATGGGGTCCCCAAGTTGACCCATGTATTTTATTGGTCGGCCATGGCACATAAACTAATGGTAGGACATGTTTCAATAACATCTCATATTATTAAAACATTATTTTTACCTTAAACTAGACTAATTACCTCTAATCGCAATTAAGAACATATAATTTACTATACACCAAAAAATTATTTTAATCCGATTGAACCACATTTTACATCCTAATGACAACCATGTATGTCGGATTTTTGAAATTCAAAACACATAGGTGGAAAAGTTTCATTTAAACGAAAAAATCAGTTTCTTTAACTATCACTTAGTGGTTTCACTATTCATCAAAAATTGAAGTTTTTCAAAAAAATACCAAAAATTCACCCTAAGCTATATTTGATATTACAAATTCAAAGATGAAGTCTATTTTACAAAATTCAAAACATATAATTTTCATTAATTAATTTAATAATTAATTCCCACTGTCAAAACAAATAGCGTGCTTTTAAGAAACAATAAGTTTCAAAAGATTGACTCTAGTTTATGTCAAATTTCAAGATGAAATTAATTCCAATGACCACTATTGGATAAAATGGTAAAAATATATTCTAATTTAACTCTAAAACCAATTCAAAATATTATCTAATCATATAAATAAATTATATTAAAAAGAGGTTTTGAATTTAAATGCAACATTTTTCACTGTTCATTAAAAAATGAACTTTATCCAAAAAATACCAAAAATTTACAGAATGTAAATTTTGCTGTCCCGATTATAAAGAAAAATTTTATTTTGTCAAATATAACACATAAAATTGTCAAAAAGTGGATTTAATAGAGGTTCGCCATCAAAAGGCGGTTAATCGACCTTTTAAAGATTATTAAAATGTTTATTCTTAAAAATTGGATTCATTCGCATTTTCAACCCTCTACCATTTATTGTAAAGAGTAAAAATATTTGAAAAAAATACATAATCATTTTTTAGTTAGTTCTGTTCTTTCCCTCCATTACAATGGCTAGGCATTAACTACCATTTAAAATAATATTATTTTATTATTAGAGTGCAACGTAAGATTTTAAAGGTACTCATTGTCGCGTTTTGGGTATGCCATCGAGCATAGCGTTCCCTTTAAAGTAATGTTAATATTTTTGTCACAAATATGGATAAATATAAAAATTTCATATTGTTTATTTACCTGGGGTGTTACATCCTTCCCCCCTTTTTGGAATTGCATCCTCGCAATTTCAAAATTAGGCTCGAAAAATCTATTTTAAGTCCCACATCAGAAAAGGATTAAATTAAACTATCACTTTAAAAGAAAGAAAGGGAAGTACAAAGGTAACCCGAGTTAACCCATACTAGGATTCCATGTATGAAAATATGGACATGGTGGAAAAAAAATGGTCATGTTCTGATGGAGAGTGATAGTAAACATGTCTAGGAGAAAGTTAACCATAAGAAAATCGCAAACATGTGATGGGTTAAACGGTATTGGATTCCCCAGTAAGAAAAGAAAATAGAAGACATTTTTTTAGTTACTTTTCATTGAGGAATTTATTTTTGAGCATAACTAAAACATAAGGAAACATACTTACTTGTCATGTTGACTTTCAAATTTTACTATATTTCTTACATGAACTCATATTTTCTCCAATAGATGAGTATTTAGGATGACTTGTTTACATTAAGAGAGCTATAATCAACTTCTAGAGAATCAACTAACCCAAAAAAGAGAACTATATAATTCCCATGTCTTTATACTTTAAACAAAACCAAAACCCAGAAGGTTAGTACAAGATCAGATAATCCAAAAAAGGATAACCCTTTATAAAAAAATTCTACTCTTAATCTCCAAAATATTTCCAACAAAACACAAAGCTCAACGAGGACCATTAGATAAACAATTTTTCCCTAAAATTATTCAAAGTAAACCAAACTAAGATTGAAACCCAAATATTTGAAGGATTTAATGACATAGTCTACCAAGATACAAATTAACATTTATCTCCAAATAACTTCAGTTGCTCTTAAATTCTCATATTGAAAAGTAATTAACCTAATCACATATCCTTGATGATAGGTTAATCATTTCCATAGAAAACCAAAAATAAACATACTATTGATTGATAAAATCATCTAACTAAAAAGAATTATTCAAACTAACAAGGGAATTCATGTATTCCAGTGGTGGGTGATAAATACCATTCCCACTTTGGTTGTGGGTTCGATTCCCGCAGCTTTGTCCAACACGACGGGTTGTCACACGGTCTACATGTTGTCCTTTTTCCAAAACTATATAATTCTTAAAACATTCCCCAAAACGAGATAAAATCTTCAAAAAAAATCATAAAATATTTTAACCTCAAGTTTATCTCATGCCTTTCACTTTCCATCATAACATATAGTAACCCATAATTACCTCAAAATTAAGGATCATATAAACCCAAATTGTTCTTTATAACTATGTCCACAAAAAAACAGATAACTATTACTTGAATAAAATTTTCATATATCAAACATAAGGGTTACACATACTATAAAAAGTCTTCTAATGTAACCCCATCATCAAAAGAGACTTAATACTCTTAATTTTTTCACCATAACTCTTGAAGCCTTTATATGTTGATTTTTTAATCATTCAACATTCTTCATGATCCATTAACCATTCCTTTCAAACTTATTCTGTAATACTTCTTTCCTAAAAACAAAATCATGAATCATATCCTAAGATTCCAAAATAGGAAAACAAAAGTTGTGAAATAATACATACCTTTGATTGGTCATTGCCAGTTTCTTCATCCTCAATCGGAATGGAATTGGGTATTGGTAAACAAATATTTGTACGATCTTGGGGATCCCATTCCCGAAACTTCTTCATAGTACATGTGTTTGCATAATGACCATGCACACCACATTTAAAATATTCAATTGATCCCTCTAAAAGAACTTATTTCCCTTTCCTCGAGTCAACTAGATGCTTCCTTTTTACATGGCAGGTTCTTGCTTTATGACCTTCATTTCCACATCTAATGCATATTTCTGTCCCTTTGATACATTTTCCTAGGTGTTTCTTTCCACATCTTTGACACATAGGTTTTTGAACACACATACCTTTATGCTTATTAACTGTAGTTCCGTAGGGATTTGTTTCTCAAATATATGATGCCTTATAGAAATCACCAAGGTTTAGGTGGTCAATCATGACTCCAGATAGTTGGTTGAGGATAAACACAAGAGTTCTCATTGCAGCTCCCATATCATTCAGTTGCTCGCTCAGAAAACTATCACAGTTTCCTTCACATCCACTATTACTTTGGTGCCTTCTAGATCCAGCCAATTACTAAAACCAAAAAGGTCAGTGTGAGTATATCAACAAAACAATCATTTACTAATCAGGAAGATAAAAACTAATATATACTTACTCATTCACTTTATCTAAAACTAGGGCTCTTTCTGAAATCCTAACCATTAAGGTAATGTCACTTATTCTTATAGGATACCCTAACCTCTAAAGTTATCTAAACCACCCTTTGAAACCAACTATAAGGCTCCAACCTTAATCCTTACTTAATATTGAATTAACTGAATAATTCACATTGAGGATCTTTTCAGGTTTATATTTTTAGAAAATCAGGTCATAACTATTACATCTCAAAAGATTACAAAGTAGACACTTCTACTATGTTTCCATAAAATAAAAACTCTATAAAATAAACATGTCTAGTATCATGTTGTAGATAGCATGACTTTTCCTTGATCCCATCATTGACCCTTTTCCACATTACGTCATGTGAAAATAAATTTCAAAAAAAACATGGGGTGAGCATAAAAAGCTCAGCAAGGGATACACAAACAATGAAAACATTTATTTTTTCAAAGCAACAAGTAATCCATGTATACTTTATCAAAGTAATACCTTTCACCTTTAAGAAGTAGTAAAAACTCTTCACTGAAAAAAAATATCATTACATACCATTTTGTAACCAAAAGATTACCATAAAACCCATATAAAGAACACCTAACATATAAAGGTATCTTGGGACATAAAAATACTTAAATGGAATAACCATATGGTCGACTTCCACACATACTTAATGGAATAGCCATACGGCTGACTTCCATACCCAATGCATTGGAGGTTATAACGTAACCACCCATCCTGGTATTCACGGCACCACCCGTCATATGGTTTATCACGTAACCACCCGTAAAATGTCCAAGTACCATCATTACACCAAAAATATTGAAAATATAAAAATTTCAATAACAATATATCATTTTCAATCACAATAAGTAATTCCAAGATATTGAATTAAGCAGTCCATTTTCAAAAACCATTTAAAAGAGATTTTTGAATCAAAGTTTCTTATACCGCATTGAATCTTTTAGTTGAATTATAATTTTAGAACATTAATATCCATATAAATAAATACTGAAAACCATTTTGAAAACATGGATATTAAAGATAAAGATTTAGAATAATGAATCTTTAAAACATTTAAAACTGTGTTTTTGTTAAAGAGTTTTTAACAAAATGAGAGACTCTTTAATACAAATAATTGTGGAATAACATGTAATCCGAGGTTCATAATATCATGAGAATAAAGGGATTCATGATATAATATGTCTAAGGATAGTTTACACACCATATAAGAGTGAATTGGTGCATAACAACAATGAAGTCTCAATGGAAATGTAAATTGAGATGAAATACATTATAAAGATGGTATCATTAAATTAAGGATAAATCTATCACATAATTATTTGTGAGAAATATAAATACACCCAATATAAGTGGATATTAAGTGTGAAACAATCATAGGTCATTCACACATAATCTTGGAAAAACAAAACCAATTACTTAGATATTTAACTCAATGAAATGAGATTGAGTTATGATTTCCCCAACAAGTTCGTATGAATTTATCAATGAGATGATTATGTGTATAAGTACCATATCCACAAAAAGGTTTGTGGAAATTAAAAAATAGAGATTCCACACATAATCTTGGGATAATAAAATCAAGAAGTAGAGGTTTAACCCAAAGAATTGAAAGTGGGTTAAGAAGTTCCCTTACAGAAATCTGACAGCCTAACGACGTCATTTTAAAATTCATAAAATGGGTTGATGAGAGAAAAAATGGTATCTCATCACTTGGACATAAAATTTACATAAATAGGGATATAGAAGAACATATCCCTACATAATATTATGTTAATTAAAAGACATAACAAAAGAAGTCTTTTAAAAAGAGGAGGGTGAAAGGTCCCCTTACCGAGTTGGGTAACTTTCGAAAAGTACACCCCATGTAAGATGGGTCATACAATGAAGATGTAAATAACCATAAATGAAATTATACTACAAAAAGTTAATATTAATGGTCAGTACAAGCACCACTCAAAGGAAATAGTGGAAAATGCAGAATAAATGTCACGGGAATAAAAGTGAGATGAAAAATCCCTTACGAAAACTCAGCAGCCTAACGGCGCCACTTAAAACTTCCAAAAATGGATTTATGAGATAAAATAGGGTCTCTCATAATATGAAAATAAAAAGTAAAGTATTAGGAATATAAAATAACATCCCCCATCATAACAAATAGGAGCTTAAAATAAGTTACATAAAGTAGAATATTTAAAAAGAAATAGAGAGGTTAGATCTCTTACGAAAATTCAGCAGCCTAATGACGCACTCAAAACATCCAAAATGGATTGGTGAGAAAAAAAAATAGGGTCTCTCATCATATGAAAATACAAATGACAGTAGGATTAATATAAAAGAACATCCCAATCATAATAAATATGAGCTGAAAAGGAATGACATAAAAGAGTGTACTTAAAAAGAAAGAGAGGGGTAGGATCCCTTACCTCAGGTCCTACTTGACTCGATCGTTCTTTAACGTCCTGAATAATAAACTTGAGTTAATTTATAATTTCTTAAGAAACTTTTTTCATGTTAATTATTCCTTTTATATCACTTATTTCCATGTTATAAACATTATGTAGTCATTTACGTTAATAATGTTTATTTTGTCGATATTTGGTTCTTAAGTCGAAAGTGGACTTCTTACAATTACATGTTGTTCGTGTGGTCAAAGGTTCATTATATCCAGAATGATATTCATGATTTGGATATAATATATCTCATATATATCCATAATATACAAGTATTTATAATATTACATAATCATTTAGAGGTAAGAAATGAAATGCACCGTTCATGGAGACGGTAAGCCGTACGTACGCATGAACGCTACTTTCATTTCTATGTCGTATTAATGGAATTAAAACCAAATGAGAGGTATGTATATTTTAATTCCAGAATTATATTTATAACTTATATGTAACATACATCATATATAATAACTTTAAATCCATCCTTTATGCATCCCACATATGGCATTAACGAATCAAATCTCTTTGATGGGGCGGTAGTCCGCACTTCCTAAAATGAAATTATCATGTTTACCCACAATGGAAACCATAAAGGTATGCCACAAAAGAAAAATACAGAAGCTTAAGTAAAACATAAACATATTATATATCATATATAAATATAGTGACATCTTAATGTCCACCTTTGAAGGTGTTATATGAGTGTTGAACAATCATCGTATCGTGAGGCAGAAATTCACCATCCACAGAAACAGTATGTTCTTTAACCATTAGATGTAGGTGTGTGTAAGTGTAGCTCGAATTATTCTTATAAAAACATCCTAGTATATTGAAGATACTATAGTTGTTACAAAATAAAATAATAAAAATAGTTTAGAGGGTTGGAGAATCAAAATAAAACAAAAGAACACAAGAGAAGACACTACCTTTAAATCGGTTAACTCTTTTTGATTTTAGCTCAAAGGCTTCCTTGGGAAGAATTATACCCAAATTGATGCCTCTAGGAGTAAGAGAGGGATGTGGAGAGACAAAATGGGTAGGGTTTGGCCGAGAAAAAGGCTTGAAAGGTGTGGGTAAGGAGGTAGAGGTGGGGGCCTTTTATAAGAGGATAAGAGGCGCAGTCTTGGAAAGTAAGGAAATGTTACTTTATTTTAGAATGAGTTTCGGATTTTAAAGGTACCACATTGATTTATTTCGAGTATAAGGTGGTAAGGGTTCTAAATATACTCATCCAATAGGTTTTGGACATGTGAAGGTCATATATTTTACATGATCTTTTCATTTTATTTAAATCCTTTATTAATGAGGTAATCGCTGCATCATTATGATGTCATAAATAATTTTATTTATATAATGTCTAAAAATTATAAAAAAAAATATCATGATTTAGGAAATCCTTTTATCCTTCCAATTAATATTTATAGTCAAAAATCTGACTTGTATAACCCCATGTAAAAATTGTTTTAGTAAAACAACTAATGTTTGTGTCATTTTTAATTTTACATTAAATAAAAAGTATTTATGTCATTTCCCAACCAAAGTGGCTCCATGGGGTCCCCAAGTTGACCCATGGATTTTCTTTTTCGGCCATTAAACATCCAATAAGGTTAGGACATGTGTCAATCTCATCTCATATTATTAAAACATTATTTTTACCTTAAACTACACTAATTACCTCTAATCGCGATTAAGAACATAAAAGTTACTATTCCCCAAAAAATTATTTTAATCCCATTAAACCAAATTTTACTTCCAAATGACAACCATGTATGTCGGATTTTTGAAATTCAAAACACAGAGGTGGAAATGTTTCATTTAAACGAAAAAATTAGTTTCTTTAACTACCACTTAGTGGTTTCACTATTTATCAAAAATTGAAGTTTTTCAGAAAAATACCAAAAATTCACCCTAACCTATATTTGATATTACGAATTAAAAAATTTATTCTATTTTACAAAATTCAAAACATATAAGTTGCATAAATTAATTTAATAATTAATTCCCGCTGTCAAAATAAATAGCGTGTTTTTAAGAAACAATAAGTATCAAAAGAATGACTCTAGTTTAAGTCCAATTTCAAGATGAAATTAATTCCAACGACCACTATTGGATTAAATGGTAAAAATATATTCTAATTGAAATTTAACACAAATTAAAAAGATAATCTAATAAAATAAATAATTTATATTAAAAAGAGGTTTTGAATTAAAATACAACATTTTTCACTGTTCATTAAAAAATGAACTTTATCGGAAAAATACCAAAAATTTACACAATGTAAATTTTGATGTTTCGATTCTAAAGAAGAATTTTATTTTTTTCAAATATAACACATAAAATTGTCAAAAAGTGGATTTAAATGAGGTTCTCCATCAAAAGGCGGTTAATCGACCTTTTAAAGAATATTTGAATCTTTATACTTAAAAATTGGATTCATTCGCATTTTCAACCCTCTAACATTTATTGTAAAGAGTAAAAATATTTGAAAAACATACATAATCATTTTTTTAGTTAGTTCTGTTCTTTCCCGCCATAACAATGGCTAGGCGTTAACTACCATTTAAAATAATATTATCATATTATTAGAGTGCAACGTAAGATTTCAAAGGAACTCGTTGTCGCGTATTGGGTATGCCATCGAGCATATCGTTCCCTTTAATGTAATGTTAATATTTTTTTTCACAAATAGGGATAAATATAAAAATATCATATTTTTTATTTACCAGGGGTGTTACAATTTTTGGGGTAAAACACATAACAAGACATTACCAATATTTTATGGTATCATCTGATACATAGTCACATCTCTTGTTTTTTACACTATAACCACACAGTCACTCGGAAGTAACTTTTTATTCTATGAAATCGTGTAGCTCAGGGGGTGAAAATGGTGAATTATTAATGCATCATTCCTTCCAATAAGATTAGAATCATGTCTCAGTGGCCCAGTGAAATGATATGTAATTGATTGTTTCATTGTCAATCACTTTATGGGACAAGTGGTCCGCCAAAACGTTCCATCCCACCATTCATGGATGACATAAATAACTTGATCAATAATAATATTTCAATTCTTGAAGATTTAGGTCAAATTCCATGGAGTACATATTTTTTAATAAATAAATCCAACTAATATCGTGGAGTTAGAAGACACTATAGAAATATTAATGTTGAAAATTATTAAAAAGGTGAGGCCACTAAAAATATCCCTTTTCTCTAACCAAAATAGAATATACTTTTCTGTGATAATTTTTAATTCTATAGACCATCAAGCCTCTACAATCCCAACATAAAACTAGGAAAATAAAGAATCTATTTTTTTATCTCCGCACTATAAAGGAACCCCCCTAAGACCAATCACTAATAAAATCCATCAAAAATTACTATTCTCTTGAGATATTTCTGAACTAAATAAATAACCTCCAAATTGTTTTAGTCCAATACAAATTTGAATAAAATATTCCATACATTTATAATACAAATAGAATCACATAAAAGTAAGTGCGTAGATATGAAAATATCCCACATTTTCACATTATAATCATTGTGAATGGACATGTTCATTAATCCCTATATCAAAAAAAATTACCTATAATTTTCAAAAACCTTATCTCAATCTCCAAAACTACATGATCATTGTTTTATTTTATCATCACATTATAATATTAGATTATAAGTCCTTTATTTCCTGAATAAAAACATTTACTTTTCTAATTAATTCATTTGGGTGTTGTGGTCATGAAGGGAATTTTTATCCACAGTGGGCATCATATTATATAGACCTTGATAAAGGTGAGCTACTATGAAGGTGATGTTAAAATCTGGGCACCTAGTAATAAAAATAGTATCTCCCACCCAATTATTCTTCTAGAAGATAATGTTTTCATAACCCGAAACCCACCAAACATATACTAAAGTGTCCCAGTTTTTTACTTCATACTTCATAAATTCTCAATATCATGAATCACACATCATATACACTATCTAATCCTTACTATACCTATTATTCAAAAACTGAGCTAATAAATATTTCACTCTAATGATATCCCAAGATTGACACTTGATATAGCTTGCATAGTTTCTAACACACTCCTTAAATTAATTCCCCTATATTAAATTGCAATTTCCATTCTCAAAAAATATTCCAAATGAAATTTACCACCCTTGTTGGAATACCGAATGAATTCAATCATAATAATCTCAATTTCATTGATGATCCCCATTGGAACCATGATGATAAAGATGCATTTGTATGAAAATAGAAGTCAGAACCCTCTTTGACAATGCTATCCTTTCTCCAAATGATAATAATAGGTTCATCCAATTTCAAATAATCCTCACTATACTATTGATGTTACAATCAAATAAAAAAGTTATGATTATGTGATATGAAAGGTGTTACCTAAAATATTACATATTTTTGACTAATCATTTGATACCAAGAATTTTATGGATTGAATAACCACTCATGACTAATCAATTTTTTTATATTAGTATAGAGATCATTGGTTACTCCATTTACTAATACATGTGCTATGATTTTTTATATTATTGATGAAATAATTTATTGATATCATATGTAAATAATAAAATGATAGTGTAATCAGTAAATGTAAGGAAATATTGAACTACTTCCCCAAACCTATTTCTATAAGTTATTATCTTCACCTCCTCATTTCAACATTTAATTTTCCTTGTGAGTTCCTCCATATCCAAAATGAAAATACTGGAAAAAATAGTCTTATAACCATTTTCTTTGTATGGGATTATAGAATCAAACTTTGTTTTCCATAAATGAAATGGAAAGATAAGTGGAAACATATAAATTTTGTCTTCTCTTGATATCTATAAAATTAATAATTCCATATAAGTAGGGAAATTAGTAGGATACAAAGAATGTGGCCTTTTTTATAAGGATTACTTTTTGTATTCATTAATAAGATACATGCTAATAGATTCCACCATTTTTTCATCGACTAGATTTCCAGTATCCACGTGATTTTTCACCTTCAAGAAAATAACCATAATGTTAATTAATGAATAAAATCAAACCCTTAAACCTTAATATATCCCATGGAATTAAAATGGGTTGAGAAAACATATCCTAATTTAGGGAAGTACATTTTTCTATTGGAGAAATACCACCATCAAATAAATCAATGAAAAGGGGACCCTCTAAAATAAAAAAAAAATCTATTGGAAGAACCTAAATTATCATTTCATTTGAAATGGATCACTACCCTTAAGGAACTAGAGAAGACATGTGTGAAACCAAATCCTCATCAACCTCGTATAAGAAAAAATTAATAATCTACTAGAATAATTATATTTAATAGATACATACATAATAAATTAATTAAAGGATTCCAGTATGTTTTATCCTCTCTTGTAACACTATATCACCCCATATTCTATAGTGGATGAAGAATCATATCATGGTATCCAAGGGTATGATCCTCATCTTGAAGGGATTACTGAATATAAAGTAGAATATTTGGGATGCCTGGTGATTGAACCTCTGGCCACCAATGATGAAACTAACACTTGGGAAATTATAATTTCTGAAGACATGATTCATTCAAATGTTCTTCCACAATACCATCATGAAATGAAAATTTTCCACGAACACTATCTTCTACCGTTTTCCTATTAAAATAATCAATATGTTTGTTTCATTAAAAAATGGAATGACACCAAATATGAAAACCATCATATAACATAGGGGATTACTAATAAAAAATTCTTTTCCAAAACTGATAATTCCCCATTATATCAAAAGAAAATGTGATATAGTAGTGGATCTAAAGTACTCATCTCTATATAAATTTATGACAAAAAATCAATTTTCATGCTCTAAGTATCTTTAACAAAAATAATAACTTCTCTAAATGGATCTACATGTTTGAATATATCAATATTTTATTGAAATAGAAATAAGATTCCCCAAATCACGACACATACAGCTTCCAATCTCAATTGTATCATGACATGATCATCGAATGACAAATTTGATAAGAAAAACATCATCTCCCACAAAACAAAACCCAAGAGACCGGTAATTAAAAAAATAAACATTAGAAAAAATATTAATGCATATGGAAAACATGGATATTAAAAATTACACCTATAGGTGATCAAGGAAATAAGATGAAGATGTGAAAATAAAAAACACATGTAAACTCACATTAGAATCCTAACACTGGGGAACAAAGATTATAATCCCCCATTGATCCATTCATTGTTACAAATAGATCCCCCAATGAGCATATCCTCAAATGTTGATCACATGGGAGAACTAGAGGATCCTAATATGTTAGAGGTATATGATATATTGGATAATGAAGAAGAACCAAAAATAACATCCTTAAAGAATCACACCCCCACCACACTGACCTTATAGTTTGATTGTATAGATAATATTAATGGAATGCTTTTTGTACCCATTATATCCTATTTAAATATCTAAAAGAGATGATCTACCACTGAATAGACCACCAAATCATCTATGGAGGTGTTATAGTCAGTTTTATAGAGGTTGATGGTAGAACATAAGGCACATTCTTTTTATTTGAAAAATACTAATCCATATTTACCACTATGGTTTTCTATCCATATTTCTAAAAATATTATCTATTATCTAAAAAAATAATAATTTCCTAGATGGTAAAAATTGTAAACCAAGAAAAAAAACCTCTTTTTACTTATTTCAAAATATATAAACTCCATATTTCATAAATTTTAATATCCAAAATGACCAATTGGTTCAATGTATTTAGATACTAGTAATATAATAGTTTTATTTTACAAAAAATGTAACCATTTATTGTTAAAGACATCATACTATAAAATATTCTAAACACATTATACAAAATACACATCCATTGTAATTTATTAATAAACATTTCATCATTTATGGGTTCATTATAATATATAAATAATTACTCATAATAGAAATATCATATCTTCATGAGTGAAATTATAAAACATAAGTGAGGTTAAATGTACATATATTATGAAATCAATTGCATTAATTATAAACATGAAAATATAATGGTTATATCATGGATTATAATAATTTAATAGAAACATTGAATCATGTTAATATAAGATCAAAATGAAGAGAATCATTTAAATAAAGAAGAAAAATTTTTATAAGGAAACATTATATTCATAAGTCGCAACATTAGTTCACATGATGATAAGAAACAAATACTTAATCATGAAGACATTTTTCCTGTGATATATACTCATAACCAATGCATTGTAGGCCAACAAATGTCCACATTTATCATTAATCTATAATTAAATCGACTAAATAAAAATAAATAAATTTCACATACTATATTTCCCATGAAAATTAAATCGGTATTATAAAATATGCAGATTAAGTTCATTGACTTTTAATAAAGATCCCATGGAAATGGAAAATGGGGTTCAAAGCCTTTTCAAATAAAATAACAACATTAAATAATTTTTTTAATCTTGATCACACAAAAATATTCAAATAGTAATAGATGAATGGAGGGTTGAACAAGAAACATGAATTCATTGGAGATATATCATTTTATGCATTGATAGAAAAAATGAAAACCAAATCACAAATGATATTTACCAAAAATAAATTATGAATCACCAATGTTGAAATCATATTCATAACACTCATCTCAAAAATCATCTGTTGTTTTATAAAAAAATTGAAATTAAAAAACATCATAAATGTTTATATGAATTAAAAACTCATTTACATAACAAATAAAAAAATAAAATCATTCAAAGTTTAATGTCTTGGATAAGGTAGTTGAATAAGTAATTGTACAACTTAAATAATGGAGTTTGAGATAACATATACATTACATTTTTCAATGATTCAAATCGATTTTTTAACCACATGTAAAATAAATATAAAGTTTTTAATTACTCATTTAATAAAAATAATGATATGCATTTATATTAATAACTATTATCTATCTATATTTCATTATTAACAAAATCATTCAACATTGTTCGTCAATAATCATTGACATTTTTAAATCGGTTCATAAAAGTGATGCCATTATATATTTTTCTCCAAAATATCATCATTTAAAAAAATAAAGGTACATGAATTTTCTTATATTGACATATAATTCAATTATTTCATTACATGATATTTGTATTTGTGTTTATGGAACAAAAAATGATTGATGAACCAGATTCAGGTTACCTACCATTCTCGATGGAATAAATTATAACATATTTACTTTTAACATTATATAAAAATACCTTTATTAATTTTTCATATGAGATATATATAAAATATAATTATCATATATAAAATTACACAATTTATATATGGAATTTAATGAACAAAACTTTTTAAGTAATGTAGGTGGTAGTATGAATAACAAAGTTTTCAAATTTTAATTTTTATAACTAGAAAAGGTTCTTATAGTTTATACTAGTAAAATAGTTATCATAAAATACCAATAAAATAATTATATTGGTGTTATCATTCTATGATGGTGAAATAAAATTTTATAATGATGGAGAATGCATAATGAAAAAGGAACTGAATGATAGGTTAAGAATGTATACCTCACATCATGGATTATATTCTTCGTGAAAGAGATAAAAACATTTATGTATGATATATTGATAATACCATAACCTAATTAAGGTTTATAAATGTTTTGATCGTATTTTTTTATTTAATTTTTTAAAAAATTTGTGGTTTTTGGGGTGAGGGGTAGAGAGGAAGGTATTACCCCATTTATAAGTGAAAAGAGTATGATTTTTTAAGTACCCATATATTTTCCTTAATGAGAATTCACCCCATTAATGATTATATCCAAAACAAAAAAATAATTGATAGTATATTCTATATATGTTCTATCCTCACATTAAATACAAAATAATCACATTTTTTAACATAGTGGTAACATTACCTATAAAGATATTTATTTTTTTCGTCATTTATTCACAACAATAACTAGACGTTACATATTAAAATTACCATTTCTGTCAAAAAATAAAATTTTAGAAATTACATTATATATATATATATATATATTAAATATAAATTTTAAAAACAATTTTGTTATTAAATTTTTAATTATGATGAAAATAACCTTTATAATACTAAATATATAGAGTATTAAAAGTATTTTTTTAAAATATAATAAAAACTATAAATTTTTAAATATGGGTTTATAAAAAAAACATTTTAAAATATTTAAATTCTCCATTAAAAGATATTTTTATTATATAAATTTTTTTTTAAATTTTCGTTTCGTATTTTTATACTCATAATGGTATAAAAACTACTATATTATTTAAAATTTTATATTACACAATTCAAATAAAATTTATTTTTTTAGAAAAATCTAGTAAATTCCAATTATTATTTTAATTTTACAAATAATCAAAAAAAAATTCACATTTTTTAAAATTAATTTTTGAAAATCATAAAATTTATTATTTATTTAATTAATAAAATGTAGTAGATAATGGATCATATATGAAAACAACTTTCTTAAATATTAACTATAATTTATTATTAGTTTGTATGCTTTAATAATTAATTTATTGGAAATATGTAATTTTTATTTTAAATATTTTTTTTGGTTATTTATTAAGAACATACATAGTTTCTTGAAATAAAAAACATATTATTAGAAAAATATATTTTAATTCATTACCTAATTTTCATAATTAGTTTAGCTATAGTGATTTATTTTAATTAGTATTAAAGGTTTCAATTATTTTGAATATTAAAATATTTCATATATTATAAAGTCCTATTCATAAATTTTAATTTAATTAATTATTTTTAATATTAATATTAATATTTGTTTTTAACTGAAATATCTCATGTTTTTCATTTTAGTTATATGATATGTGTATAAAAAGCATTAAGACCATTGTTTTTATACAAAGAATATGGCCTTTCGACAATGGAATAAATTTTTTTATTTATTAAGACGATACATGATAATATATTCCTTGAAATTGGATTGGATTGGATTTCCACCATACACAATATTCATAACCTTTAAAAATATCCCTTCATGTGAAATATAAAAGGATGACCCTCCCCTTCAACCATAATATCTATGAAATTATAAAAGTGGTTTGTAATAAAAATATCCTATTTCAAGGAATTAAATGTATCATCTTTGGAAAACCCATGTCAAATGATGATATGCATGATAGACTCTCTAATGGAAACAATAAAAATCTAGTATAATAACATGTACATGAACATCCTCCGAAATGGATAACATCTCATAGAGAATTGAAGTAGCATGTTGTGAAACAAAGTCATCATCCACCATGTATGATATACACATAAATAACCTCCTAGAAAAAACAATGTTTAGTGGAAACATCCTATTAACTTCCATACAATGATTCCAGTAAGATTTATCCTCTACTGTAACACAAGATCACTCTATATCATCTCCAGGACGAACAATCATATCAATATTTCCAATGGTCTGATCCTCATCAAATGGTTTCACTATTTATGAGAGAGAATCATTTGGATTCTTGGATTTCAAACCTCTATCCACCATTTAGGAAAATAGAAAGGATTAAATTTTTATGTATAATGTACAATATTCCTCCCCATGATGCTTCACACAACCAATATACAAAAAAAATTAAATTAGAAAAACAGCCTCCATCAACTTCCCAGTAGACGAACCAAAACCTATGTGTCTGTAAGAATCAAATGAATGACATGATATATGAATAATATATTGTTACATTGGGTTTCTAAATAAATTTTTTTTTCCACTATGATAACTCTTCATCATAAAAAAAGACAATGTGATAATGAAATCGATAAAAAATATTAATCTCTATAAAATTCTGCTCTGAATAATCAGTTTTTATTCTCCAAGTATCTATATTTAAAAATATAATGAATCAAAATTTTGACACCGTGTATTAATGGATCAATAGTTTTTTGAAATATAAATTAGATCCCCTCGGGTCCTAATCCATTACCCCAAAAATAGCAATTGTATCATGAAAAGCACATCATATAATCAATTGGATAGTGAAAACATCCTTGCCTACACTTTAAAAACCTATAAAGATCATGAATTGATGAAATAACCCTATATAAATTATTATTAGATATGTAAAACCTATATATGTAAGATACCACCTATAGGTTATTGAGGCCATAGGTTCTTAAAAATGAAAATAATGATAGAGACAACGACTCACCTCAGAATCAATAACCTAGTGGCCAAATGTGATAATTCATTACAAATCCATGAATTGATAATAAATATCCACCCATAAAAAACCATCATCCTAATATTACAATTGGGTAGAATGGGTGATGCTGGATATGCCAAGGAGATAGGATATATAGGCTGTGGAAAAAGAACCAAACAAATATCATTTAATAATCACACCCCAAATCATTATCCTTATAGTGAAATTTTCCTGACTATATCAATGGAATGGGTTGTGGAGATTTTATATCATCTTATAATATTGGATGATGTATATCCTCCTCTAAATAAGCCAATGAAATATCATTTTATGGGGGAAATGATCCTTAGGATAGAGGGTGAAGGTAGTAAGTGAGGGACATTCTTTTGATATGAAAAATACCAAGAGATATATTACTATTATGGTCCTCTAGCCATAATTCTAAAAATATTATCTCTTATCTCGAAAAATAACTAAAACATTTCCTGGAAACCAACTATTTATACCCAAAAGAACATGCCATTATTTTACAGCTTTTACAATATATAAACAGTATATTTTATAAATTATAACATTATAATAACCTAATGGTTAAAATTATTTGGATAATAATAATATAATAATATTATTTTAAAAAACATTTTACCATTTCCCGTAAAACACTTCATTATAGAAATTATTATAGACATTTCTTTATTAAAACCCATTCTTTTTATTTGGTGAAATAAAATAAAATAAAAGGATGATGTTAAATACTTATTAAATCATTAAAAAACATTTCATCAATTATGGGTTAATAAAAATATTTAAAATCATGATCATAAGTGAAATATCATATCATCATGAGTGATAACCATAAAATATAACTGAGCTTCCATATAAACTGTTTAATGACTCGAAGTCTGGATATATCAACTTGGAAATATAATTTCATTATCATGGATTAAAATAATTTAACATAAACATTGAACCATGATAATATAAGATCATAAAAATAACATCCTTTTAATGCCAAAGGAACAATTTCATAAGGAAAAATTACATTCATGAGTCACACCATTAGTTCACATGAATATAAGAAACTAAACTTTACTCATGATTACTTATATAGTGGAAAAGAAACTCTTTAAAATGCATTATTGGTTGATATAGGCCCCCATCCATCATTAATCTATAATTACATATACTAAATTTATTTTAATGAATTTTTATATAATATATCACCCATGGAAATTAAATGGGTTTTATTAAATTTCAAATTGAAATTTAAATACTCTTTATGAAGAACACAGGGAAACAATAAATGAGATTAATAACATTAATAAATATAATAACAATAAGAAATGAAATTATTTCCATTTAAAACATGATCACACAAAAATAATAAAATAATAATGGATGAATGGTGGATGAACCATGAAACCATAATTCATAAGAGATATATCATTTAAATAATTGTGTGTAAAATGAAATCCCAATCAAAAAATTACTTTCTGAAACAAAAAATTAAAAAAATAAATATAAAAAAACAGAGTTAAAACACTCGTATTAATAGTAATCCATTGTTTTATTTAAAAAAAGTGAAATTAAATCACATTTTTAAATTTTATATGAAATAAAAAAACTCATTCCCCAATGAAATAAATGTAATACATAATTCAATGATTAATGTGCATAAAAATACAGTTCAATAAAAAATAATATAACTTGATGAAAGGAGTTTCAGTTACCATGTCTCATAACATTACCCATGATTTATATAGAATATATTGAACCACATGTTTAATAAATATAAATTTGTTAATTAGACATTTAATTGCTTTAATAATATATATGTCAATTTATACTCATCACTATCAACAGTTATCTTTATTTATTACATTACTCTAATAATATTACAACCTCGTTTGTTAATAATATTGGAAATTTTGATCTAAGTTCATAATAGATATGTTAATATTTCTCAATCTCCAAAATATAATAATTTAAAAAAAATAAAGGTACTATTTACTATATTGATATATAATATTATAATTTCATTAGATGACATTTCTATTTCTATTTCCTGAGGAATAAGTAGAGAATGAACTAGTTTTTGGTTATTTACCAATATCGGTGGATTAAATTATAACCAATTCACTTTTAATATTATACAGAAATTTCCCGTATTAATTTTTTATATTACTTATATATAAAATATACACTCATTATATATACACTAGAATAAGTTTTCTATGGATATGAAGGAATAAAATGGTCTATTCATGGATGTGGAAGTCTGCACAACACAAGATTCAAATTTTCATTTTTCAAAATAGAAAATAGTAGAGTTGTTTATTCTATTAACATAATTATAATAACATACCCAAACAAAAAATGATTTTTTTATCACTCTAATTTGCTTAAAATAAATTTAGTATGAAGATAAAAACATTATTAAATAGAAAAGTGAATGAAAGGTTATGAAGGTATAACTCACATCAAGAATTATCTCCTTTATAAAAGGGATTAAACCTTTAATGGATTATATTTTGAGAAGAGCATAACCTAATTAATTTTTATAAGAGTGTGGATGGTATTTTTGGATATATTTGTTTTGGAAAATTATTGTTTCTGATGTGATGGGTATATAGGAAAGGCGTTCCTATTTTATAACTGAAAAGGAGATTTTTTTTAATACCCATAACAATTCAACAAAGGGAAGTCACTCTAATGATAATTGGATCCAAAATAAAAATAATAATTGATAAGAGAGTATATATTTTTTATCCTTACATCAAATACTAAGTTGAAACATGTTTTCAACTTGTTATTCCCATTACCTATAAGTTTACACATTTATACCATTCATTTTCTCACAACAATATCTAGTCATTACCTTGTAAATTTATCATATTAGATAAAAAATAAAATGGTACATATTATATAATTTATAAAATGTTTAGATACATTTAATATAAAATTTTCTAATTAAATTTTTTAAAGTGATGTGAATTAATTTTAAAATAATAAATTTATAATCAATTAATTTTTTTTAAAAAATATATCATAACATATAAATTGTCACATATCGGTTTATAAATTTAAAAAAAAATCTTCAATTAATTGAAAATGTTAGTTAACTAATTAATTTTTTATTATAAAAATTATTCATATATTTTAATTTCCTAGTTTTATACTAATAATGAAATCAAAATGAAATATTAGAAAAATAAAAAAAAATATATGATTTTAATTTTAATAATAATAGAAAAATGATTCTCAATTTTTAAGTATTTTTGAAATTTTAAAAATATAACATTTAAATAAAATCCAAAAATATAAAAGATTTATGTTTATATAGGAATATAACATTTTAAATTGTTAACTGTTATTTATTATTATTTCATATAATTTAACAATTAATATATTAGAAATATATGATTCATTTTTAGATTTTTTTTTTGTTATTTAATCATATCATACTTAGTTTCGTGAAATTAAACCCAATTTTTTGAAAAATATAGTTTTAATTATAACGTGATTTTCATAATTATATTACATTTACTAATTGAATTCAATTATTAGTAAATATTATATTTATTTTCAATATAAAAATATATCATATATTGGATTTTCATATTCATAACATATAATTCAATGAATTCTATTTATTTTAATATATAATATTTATATTTTTTATAAATATTTGATGTTTTTTTAGTTCTATGTTGTTTCTATAAAAATAATTCTACAATAGTTTCTATATAATGAGGAAAAAATAAGAAAATTTAATTCTTATTCCATTAAAAAAAATTCTTCTTTAGAATTGTTTTTCATGAATAACAACTGTGACTACTTTTCTCTTATCACGTTCATGGGTTCCGATGCAATTTCTTAAAAATTTGTTATTTATCCATAAAACAATGATATGATGATCGGTCTTGTTCCATAACACATTATCTCATAAATCTATATTTTCCATTTGATATTCCTAATATGAGATATCATGTTCAAATTTCAAGGGTTCTGAGTTTATTACTTTTTAATTGTCTGGTATGTACTTCTTAAAAATAAATTCATGGAACATATTATATATATAGAAGAGGCCACGTAGGATTGATAAGTGAAATGGTACATCTTCAACATGATTTGAGATATCGAAGGGACCAATGTACTTTGTGATCAACATCCATTTCATTATAACTCTCATAACAATATTCCAAGGAGAAATTTGATGGTACACACTGTCACTGACTTCAAACACTAGGTATCATGGAAACATTTATTGATAAATCTTCATTAATAATAATTCTAAATTCATAGAACACTAAATTGATTGAACCATGGAAAATTTTCAATAAAAATGTTAATAATTTTCAAAATTAATATCTTCAACTGTATCCTAGCATGTTAGAGTCTTACATCTCCTCTAAAATGTATCTTTATATGAATACATTTGAATGAAATAATAAAATGTTTTGTTATACAAAGAAATTATTAAGGGATATATTGATCTCATAATCCTTGAAATAATTCAAATGAGTTCTCATATTATATTCTAATGTTCTATTTTTTTGTAAAGAATCATAATATTTCAATAGATCGTATGTTGTACTAAAACCCACCTATATCTATATTTCTTTTTCAATTCTTCTATAGAATGTCATGTAAAAATCATATTCCAATAATATAAAACTAAAAGTAGTAATTTATATAGGATTACCACTTACCTAATTTATTTCTTAATGAGTTCTTTAATGGTAAATTATTCATTAATGTAATGAAATAAATTTAATTTGTAAGAAGATTGACTGAAACATAAATATAATTATGGAATTTACACATTTTATAGAGTGTAATGATGATTTTCATGGGGATGTTTTTATATTTACATATCGTAATGGGTAAGGGATTCCACGTGCCCATATATTTTTTTATAATACCATGACTTTTTGGAATACCATGAATCATGATAGGAAATATCTCTTCAATTATTACGACACAAAATTGTTTCTTAGGTCTTTATATATCTTTATATTTCGTAGATGAATAGAGTAGTGTGTGATATTTTAATTATTACAATGTTCATTCTTATGTAAAGTGATTTACTATAAAAATATATGTTTTATAAATATTACTAAACCATTTATATCAATGTTTAGAATTATAATATTTACTACATTTCTTAATCGCAAAACATCTTGTTTCTTGGCTTATTTGTCCTTAACCTAAATGGATTGTTGAGAAATATCATGGTTAATATAATATTTCACACTATCAATTTTTACATAATGATTCAATATTTATATATCCATTAATATTGAGTCTCTATAAAACCTCATTGTATATAATATAATATGATATTTCTTAACAGAATCATTTACCTCACTTTTTTTCTTCATATGGTGATAATTTATAAAAAGTCAAAACATTTTATTATTTACCAAGAATTACATTAGAACATATTTCAATCTATCACTGTGAATATATACTTCAAGACCTTTTTATGGGTATACATTATCCACGAAGAATTTCATGGTATATAATATGAGTTGAGACACCCTTCTTCCAATAATTGATACGGTCTCTATTTATGTATAACTAATCTATACCCAAAATAAAATAATATAAAACCCAGTGTAGAACAATATGATTTTAAATAATTATACCAGCAAAAATCACAATAAAAGAATATTCATATTTCATAAATGTGAACATTATGCTACCATGGGTTTTGATAAATAGTTTCTTATCCATCACTTGAGGAAATGATTACACATTATTATGAAATTTATTTTATATAATATAAATCGATGAACATTAACCAAATAAGGTACTTTTAGATCTTTAATTAAGTTAATGTGTACCTATTATCAGTTATTTATCATTATCTATTGTAATATCCCAAGATTTAAGAAATAATCCTTATATTCAATAGCGTACATGACACACTACATTGATCTTAAATGAACGACTAAATATTATTATATAAATGATAAAATTATAAGATAGACTTGGGAATGGAGGGAATGAATAATGTTAATTGATATGTGAAAATATTTTTTTACAAATTTATATAAATAATTCATTTTTGAAAAACTATTTATGAATGAAAAGTAATCAAATTTTATTTAAAAGTTAATGATTTTTTGAAAAAAAATAATGAAACTGTGGGAATTTATAAAATAATTAAACAATTCATGATTTTTTTCTTAATGAAATATATATTTAATATATTCAATTTATTATTTATAATAAATATTATATGTTTTCAAGACATGATATGATAATAAGTTCTATTTTTCCAAATAAAAGAAGTATTTTTTAAAAAATGATTTTTTACCACCTTTTAATGGAGAACCCTGTTTAAATCAAGTATTTTTTTCTTTTATGTGATCTAATTGATATAAAAAAACTTCTAATTTAGAAATTTGATGTCAAATTTTTTTGGTTGAATTTTGTTAAATTTTTTAATTTAAAATAATCTTTAAGAATTAGTGAAAAATATTGCATATTAAATCTAAACAACCATTTTGTCTAATTTTATATATATTCATATTATAATATTAATTGAGATTAAAGTGTTATTGGACGAATATTTTATCAGTTTATCCAAATTTTTTCATTGGATATATTTTTTCATTGAAATATGATATAAATACATGCGAATCATTTGATGGTTTTTACTTTTAAAAATATTTTTTCCTATTTTTACAATGGGAATTAATTTTCAATTAACTACTAAAACTTATGTATTTGGATTTTTGTAAAATACATTTATTATTTTGTGTCAAAATTTACAACTTATGTAAATATGTTCCTTTTATTTTTTTGACATGCTAAATAATAACCTTAATGATATTTTTATATTACCGCGGTTAAAGATTAAATTAGTTAAATAAGGTTAAAAATAATATTATAATAATATAAAAATACCATATCTCTTATCCTAATAATATTGGATGAAATATTGTATATCTAGAAATCCCATGGGATGTGAATATGGTCTTTTGAAGCCAGTTGGATGTGGTTATGACAATTATAACGTTAATTTAAAGTAAATAAAAATATGTTATAAACGTATATTTTTTAATAAAACAATTTTGATATGTTATTTTGTAAGATATATATTCAAATATAAATAGTCATTATAAATATAGGAAGATTTAATACTTCATGTTATTGTATTTATAATTTTTAAACATTATATATTAAAATTTAATTATGTCACATTGATAATTCAGTGATTTAATTATTAATGTAGAAACAAAATGAATGATATTATTAAAATTAAAATTGATATTATATGACGTAATTTATGAATTAAATGATTTTTAAAGGATAATATGACATGTAAAAAGACTATTGAATGATTTTAAATTATCTCTCTATATAGATTTTTCTTAAATTCAATAAAATAATTCATGTAAAAATCGACATAATTGATATTTTATAAAAATATTAAATTTTTAAATTTTTTTAAATACTAAAAATAGTTTAAATTTAAAAAGTTATATGAATAGGTCTAAAAGTTAATGAAGTGTCATATTATTGGAAATTTACCCCTAATTTGTATTATTTATTGAAACTTAATATTTAGAAAGTTGTTATCGAAATTAATATTTAAATGGAATAATTAAGGGTAAATTGAAAATATAAGAACTGAAATAAAATCAATAATTTTTTTGAAAATTATTTGATATAATGATTTAAAACTATATTCTTGTTATATTCAACAAATATCATGTTGTATAAAATTTGACAAAACTTTTTTAATTTATGTTAATTTAATATTTTAAGTGTTTCCAATAGTGCCTCTCCCCCACCTAAAAAAGGTACCCACACTTCTGAAATAACCACTCCAATAAAGCCTATTGGATTATGAAAAAAACTAGACATTTATAATCAAACCCCCACTCAATTCATCCTAGAGTCTATTATTTTTTCATAAATCCATCTTATGGAGTCCTTTTGTGCAACCCAAAAGGAGAAACTCGAAGAAGAGGAAGTTGTTTTACCAACTCTATCAATTGTTTCCCCTTCAACATCTTATTCAATGTTTTTTCCATACGAATGTAACAAATAATGAATATAATATATTCTGAGATGGTTTTATGGTAATGGTAAAACCAAAAAAAATCATTTTAACCATCCTATAGAAAACAATATCATCATGTGGTTGTCTGTTCGACTTTCCTTCTCGACACCGTGGTGTAAACTCTTTTCCATTTACACATTATTTAAATCGATATAAAAATTGAATATAGAGGATTTAAATAATGATATTGAACTTATTAAGATTTTATTTAATTAATATACCATCCAATTATAAACCATTTAACAATTAACTAAATTATGTCATCTCTCGTGTGTATGTATGGCTCATCGTCTCCACGACGCGATCAGATTCATTCTCCACATTACATATTAAAGACTGATTGTAAATACATATATAAGTTTTTTTAAATTATTAATATTGTAATACTGATTTAATAATCAATATGTTATGATAAAATAATCTTTACCTTATTTATAAAATGATGAATGGAAACTAGAAAATGTTACTCATGCATTCGTACGACTTACCGTATCCAGGATTATAACATTGTTAAATTTTATAAATTGAAATTTAATGAATGAATCTAAAATTATAATTGATTTATAAATGTGATTATTATTTATGGAATATTATTCTAATGATGATAAACTTATGACCACATGGACTAATGACATCAAAACCATTTTCATTTTCGACTCTAGTACCGAATATTTAAAAAAAAATCAGATATGAACCTAATTTTATTTGTAATTTATATAAAATTATAAAACATTTTATTCAAAAAATAAAAAAACATTAAAAAGGTTCTCAAGAAAGTATAAGAATAATCTATGTTTTTTAGGAATATAAAAATTGTATGTGATGAGTCAGACTCAAGGTAACAGAAATCGAAACTAAATTTCATTTCATTGAGTTATATAACCATGCCATTGGTGTTGTTTTTCCAATAATTTTTGTGTATAAACTCATATTGTTTTACACATAATATCCACTTATATTGGGTATATTTATATTTTTCACTTAAAATTATTTCATTTATTTATCTTTAATCTAATGATATGATCTTTTTTGGGGACTTCGTCAAAATATCCTTTCAATGAGCCATATTTTTTTTATACATGAACTTTTTTTATACGGTGTATAATCAAAAAATTGGACATTTAATTTAATAAAATAGTTTTCTAAAATGAATATTTTTTATGTGAATCATTTTAATAAATGACAAAAGAATATTTCATAACATTTACGGTGACTATGCCCTTCCTATTGTTATGAATATTATTTGGTATTTTGGTTCCTCTACAATACATAATGTTTTTAAAAGAAAATTGAATACCATATTAACTTTTTTGGTATTTTTTTATATAAAATATTTTTTGGAATGCATTTATTATACATATATCTTGAAGTGGTATCTTATAATTATAATATAGAAATGTTATTTTTTTTATTTATGCTTGTTAATGTGATATGATTTTATTATTGTTCTTGGAAATTTCATATGTATATGTGTGGTTTTGTGATAAATAAGGGCATGTGAACCCGTGTTATCTCTATAATGCATTAAATAATTAGGCAGTGGTAACCTTTTTGGTTTACCATAAAATATTTATGGAATATATTATGAGGGGTATTCCAAACATAACCATGAGGGTCACTTCCTAGGTACTGCTGAACTCTACAATGTAAGTATGATATAGAGTCCACCAATTACCTTTATGACTTATGATTTCTATGATATTTTTTAAGAATATTTTATTTTCAAGTGTTATGTTAAAAAGTATATGTTTTATGATTGGAAAGTCTTATTTTGTAAAAATATTTACACATGTTTAAAATTTTCATGGTCAAACGGTTGTATTCATTATTTTATATTAAATACTGAGCATTTTATTCTCATCCCTTGTATTAAAGTTTTTTCGTAAGATTAAAATGCAATAGCGTAAATGATGGGATCATGTAAAACTTATAAAGTGTACACATGATATGAAACCATGTTTTTTAAAGGTATTTGTTTATTTTATGAAAAAATAGATAGTAATTAGAAGTATCTAATTTGTAATAATAATTATGTTTTGTATGATTTATATACTAATTTTCTAAAGGATTAAACCTAAAAATATCCTCGAGGTGAAGGAAATTTATATTATTTAATTATCCCAATAATAAAGAATGATTATGTATGAGGCCTTATAGTTGGTATGAGAGTTCAATTTAGATAAAATTAGGGATTATGATGTTTTCTGAGGAGTTCAGATTGTCATCAAGGGTTGATAATGTTAAGGTTTAACATAAGTTAAATTTTATAGAAACCCTTCTGACTCATTATGATCTAAAATATTAAGGCTACTAATGGTATTTTTGGAGACATTCACATTTTAGTAAATTATGTTTTATTTGTGATTCCGATGAAAAAAATTTGGTATGAAATAACAATTGAGGTTACAATATGATATGGATATTTTTTAGGTCTTTATAATATTTATGGGAATGTTATAAAATTATATTGTTTTTGATAAATGGAAAGATGCAGATCTTGTTACAACATGTCATATCAGACAAGGCTATAATAATTGAACCCACAACCAAAGTGTGACAGGGTTTTTTGCATTCAACTTTCCTACATGAAGTCCATTTGTATGAGATATTAAAAGTGTTCATTGTTATTTTGAGATACATGTTATAATTTATCTGGGATCATTATTTTATCACATCCTTCATCTTATTCTTGATTATTTTGAGAAATTTGAAGGATAATTATTTATCAAATGGCCTTCATTGACTTTTGGATATTATTTTTGAATTTTGGATATTATGAATATTTTTTCATCATACAATGGTTTCTTGTTTTCGGTGAATTATCTAATATTATTTTATCCTTTTTGGGTTTGGTGAATATTTAAATATATGCGGAATATATATTTAATCTTTTGTGGATTATGTGTTTCTCAAGAAGTTGATTTGAGTGTTTCAAGTGTGACACAATCTTCTTGAACACACATTATTTGTAAAAAAACGATTTTATAGAGGAAATTTAAAAAAATATGAAATTATACATGACAATTAAATATTTTTCCTTATGTTCTTAGTCAATATCTTAAATGAAATCCTAAAAATTATGAAAAGGATTTAAAAACAAAACATTTTTCCTTTTCCATTCCTAATGTGAAATGTAGGACCGTCTTACCCATCACAATTTTGGGATTTTATGATTTTTATCATTCTCATGATCATGTATTATATACCATTTTATTAGAACCTAACACTTATTTTTCTTTCCATATCCATGTTTTTGTACATTGAATCCTTCTATGTGTTATATTGGGTGACCATTATATTTATCTTTTTTTATTTTGAAGTTGTTGTTTTATTAACCAATTTTTCGATGTGGGTTTGGAATAAAGGTATTTTGAAATGTTATTCCCTTATTACTGACCAAAACGTAAAATTACGAGGGTGAAATATATTTAAGTGGATAGATGTATCATCTTGAGTTTTATGAAATAAACATTATGTTCCATAGCATACATCGTATTATACACCAAGCTTAAACGAATAACTAAATATTATTATTTAAATGATATCATTATAAAGTAGCTATTGGTATTTTCTAAAAGAAATATATTAATTGACTTATTAAAAATCATTTCACACATGAATATAATTAAATATTTTGTGAATTGTTACTTATAAATGAAAATAAAACACATTTTATTTAAAAATATATTTTTTTCTAATAGAATATTTAAATAAAAATAAGTGACTTTATAAAATAATATTACTAGTTTTGTAACATCCCAGGTAAATGAAAAATAAGATATCTTCATATTTATTAATATTTTTTAATTAAATATTAATTTTACTTTAAAAGGGTTTCAATTTTCAATAGCGTATCTGATACGCAACAACGAGTTTTTTCAAAATCTAACGTTGCACACTAATACTATAATATTATTATTTTAAATGGAAGTTAACTCCTAGCTGTTGTATTGGAGGTAATGAACAAAACTAACTACAATGTGATTAAACATGTTTGTTAGATCTATTTACTTTTATCCAATAAAATTAAATGTTTAAAATGTGAATGAATCTAATTTTAATCATAATTACATTGAAAGGTAGATTTACAACCTTATAATGAGAACCCTTTTTAAACAAAGTTTTATTTACTTTAATACATTATATTTGACCAAATAATTTAATTTTTTAGAATAGGGACATCAAAATTTACTTGGTGCAAGTTTTTGGACTTTTTCTGATATAATTCATTTTTTAATGAATAGTGAAAAATATTGTATTTTAATACAAACTAAATTTTAATATTATTTATTTATATGAATAGATTATATTTTTAGTTTATTTTAAATAGTAATTAGAATATATTTTTTCTATTTAATTCAATTTTTTTCATTGGAATTAATTTCACTTTGATATTGGACGTAAACAAGTGTCAATCATTTGATAGTAATTGTTTCATAAAAACACGCCATTTGTTTTAAAAACATGAATTAATTTTAAATTAATTAATTAAATTTCTATGTTTATATTTTGATAAATAGAGATCATTTTTTATTTTAAAATATCAAATATAGCATAGTCTGAATTTCCGGTATTTTTATCAAAAACATAATTTTTTATGAATAGTGATACCACTTAATTGTAGTTAAAAAACTGACATTTTCATTTAAATGAAATTTTACAACTTCTGTGAATTGATTTTCAAAAATAAAAAATACATGGTAATTTTTAGTAAGTAAAATTTGGTTCAACAAGATGAAAATAAATTCTGGTGAATAGTAACTTTTGACTTTTATTTACGGCAGTTAACGGAAAATAAGGTAATTCAATGTAAAACGAACATTTTAATAATTCAAAATTACCTTAACACATGTCATAACATTATTGGATGAGTAATGGCCTACCATGGGAATCCTTGGGTCGATTTTGGGACCCCATGGAGCCCTTTATGAATGATAATGACACATTAGATTAATTAATTTAAGGTAAAGACAAAAATGACATAAAAAACATCTTTTAGTAAATAATTTTTTACATGTGTGTATATAAGTCATATTTTGGACTATAAATATTATTTTAAAAGGTAAAAATATTTCCTACATCATGTTATTTTTTATACATTGAATAAATTAAATCATTTATGACACAATAATGATGCACTATTTACCTCAATAATAAATGATTTAAATAAATAAGATTATAATGATTAAAATATTATCCAAAACCTATCCAATTCCTATTTGATGATATTATTTCGACAATTAGTAACTTTATTTTCGACTTTAATGATTTTTGGACCTTTAGAAACCGAATATCATTATATAATAAAATAATATTTTCACACATTCCTAAAGAGCCCCTCCTTCCCCTTAACAAAAGAGACCAATTCTAACTAATTTTTCACACATCTCAAGCCTTTCGGCACATCCAAACTCTACCCAATTAATCTCTCTACATCCCACTATACCCCTAGAATCCTTAACTTAGTCATAATGCACTTAAAGAATTCCATTTGGTCCAAACCAAAGGAAGCTACCCAAATTTAAGGTGAAAGTTTCTCTTAACTTCTTTTCTTTTATTTTACTTCTCCAACCCCTAAATTCTTTTTATTAATTAATTTTATAATAACACATGTATCCTAAATATACTAGTATATTGTTATGATATGTATTTGAAATAAAAATACGCAAACCTCCATCTAATGGGGGAAGAATATATTGTTTCTGTGGATGGAATACAAATTCCTCACAAAACGATGATTGTTCAATTATTTACTATCACCTCTCATGGAGGCCATTATGATGGAACCATATTTATATAGGATATATTTTATGTTTATGTTTTCTTTATGCATCTGTATTTTCCTTTTATAACATACCATTATGGTTTCCATTATGGTTAGACGTGATAATTTCATTTGAGGAAGTGCAGACTACAGCCCCCTCAAAGTGATATGACTCGTTAATTCCATATGTGGGACATATAAAGGATATATTTAATGATATTATTTATGATATTATACTAAAATTATAATATTACTATGTATAATTATGTTTTAATTCCATTAATTTACTAAATAGAAATGAATGTAGCGTTCATGCGTACGTACGGCTTACCATCTCCATGAACGGTGCATTTCATTTCTTATCTCCAAAATGTTACATACTATTATAAATACATATATATACTGGATATATATGATTTATATAATATCTAAATAGTGAATATAATTATGTATATAATAGAATATTTAGAACATGGACAACTTGTAATTATACGATGTTCATTTTTTTCTCAAGTACCAAAATATTGACAAAACGGATGTTATTAACATAAGTGATTACATAATGTTTATAACATGGTAATAAGTAATATAAAAGAAATAATAAACTTGAAAAATATTCTTAATAATTTTCAAATTAACTTTAGTTTATTATTAATGAGATTAAATAATGATTGAGTCATGTCAGATATGAGGTAAAGGATTTCATCTCAATCTCCTTTCATTGAGGAATATTTTGTTATATACACAAATTTCTTTTATACTGTGTATAATACTCTTTTACATTTACTTTTTCTAAAAGGAATATTTTCTCTATGATGCATTTTACTAAAAGACAAAACTAATTTTTTTTAACGTATGTGCTGATAATGACCTTTTCTGCCGCCATGAGTATTATTGGACATTTGGCTTCCTTAACAAGCCATAATGTTTTTAAAAGGAAAATAAATACCATATACTCTTTTACATATTTTGGTATTGAAAATGGTTTTGATAATGGACTTGTTATTTAAATATATTTATGTGATATATTGTGATTTAGATTTTGAAATGTTTTCTTCCTTTTATATATGTTTTATTTTATGATTTTATAATGGTACTTGGACATTTGATGGGTGGGGCTATGATAAACCAGGATGGGTGGTTATATTATAACCTCCAATGCATTGGGTATGGAAGTTGGCCGTATGGCTATTCCATTTAGTTATATGTGTAGAAGTTGACCGTATGGTTATTCCATTCAAGTATGTTAATGTCCCAAGTTACCATTATAGGTTTTGTTTTTTTATATGGGTTTTATGGTAATCATTTTGTTACAAAAGGGTTAGAAGTGATATTTTATTCACTGATGAGTATCTACTAATTTATAAAGGTGAAAAGTATTACATTTGTAAAAGTATTTGTAGTTTACATGTTGTTTTGAAAAACTAATAGTTTTCCTTTTTTGTGTATCCATTACTAATCTTGTAATGCTCATCCGGTGTTTTTTAAATTTTCTTCACAGGACATAATGTGGAATAGGGTCAGGGATGGGATCATGGAAAATTTCATACTGTCCTAAACATGGAACTAGGCATGACTATTTTCTTCAAGTGTTTTTATTTTATGAAAATACGGAAACTGAGTAGAAGTGTCTACTTTGTAATATTTTGAGATGTAATAGTGATTTTCTAATTACCTAAAACTCTAAACCCAAAAAGATATTCAATTTTAATTATTCTTTTAATTCCATATAATGTAATGTTTTAAGGCCATGTCCTTATAATATGTATCATAGGTTAGTTTAATGAACTTTAGGAGTTAGGGTATTGTTAAATAAATGACCATAAAATAATTTATGGTAATATTGAATATTTATAGCCTCTCCAGATTTCCATGTTTCCTTGACTAAGAAATATTTCTGTTCATAATTGTTTTCCATAGAGGAAACAGGGCAGCTATGTTGGGAAGAAATTAATAGAAAGACAACCTTCCAAATCAGCACCCTAAGATGGTCGGAATCAGAACTGAACAGTTTGTTGCAGTGATAGCACAGTTGACTCAGGATATAAATGGTAGTGGTATCCATGCATGAAATTAGCCAGATCAACCAAAGAGGAACATGTTAGTTGAAGAGACTTTCATGAAGAAACATCCCCCATAATTCAGAGGATCAGTTGACCGTGTGCTAGCTGAAGGGTGGATTAATGCACTATAGAAGATTTTTTATCTCATGGGGTGTTCATAACATCAAAACGTTGGTCTCACTATTTACTGTTTTGAATATGAAGCTGATCAGTGGTGGTTGATAGCGAAAAATATTAAGGATAGTGAAGAGATTCATGCTCATGATTAGGATGAATTCAAAGGTATGTTTCTTAAGAAATATTTTCCTAAGGTGGTTCATCATAGGATGGAAAAATAAATTCTTAGAATTGAGGCAGGAGGATGACTCAGTGGCTACTTATGAAGCAATGTTCACTCGACTAGCAAGGTATGCACCAAATTTCATCCAATATCTTGATAGATAGATAAATTGATTTTACTCAGGACTGATCCCACGATATTGAAGATAATTATCCTCTCGTGTGTTTAAAAGTTATGAAAAACTTGTTTTATGTGTAGAGAAGGTGGAAATAGATTTTGTCGATGATCAGGTGTTTGTTTAAAAATAACAGAATACGAGTTCCAATTGGATGGAAAAGGGAAATAATTCATCAAAGAAGCCTGAACGTAAGAATATTAAATATCCAACTTGTGATAACTGTGGTAAAAATAATCATGTAGAATGTTTATCAACGTCTAGAATGTGCTTTCAGTGTGGTAATTCTGGTTATATTACTCGTAACTTTAAGAAAGATGATCAAGAAGGCAATGAAAGGCCATAGGTAAGATGTTTTAAGTGTAATAAAATGGGTCATTATGAAAATGAGTGTCCAGTGAAGAACTCAATTGAGATAAAGCGGCCAGACTACGAGAAAAAAGGGGTGGTGAAATCCTTTGCAACTACTTCAATAGATGTTGGTCTATCAAACGAAGTAGTATCAAGTACACTATTTGTTTGTTCAGATTATAAAAATGTAATCTTTGATTCAGGGTCTACAAACTCTTTCATTTATAATATGTTTTTTAATAAATTGGAAATTCCATATCAAGATATGAATACAGAACTTATAGTAAAAAACATGGTGAAAATATTAAGACAAAAAACATAATAACCATCTCTTCCTTGTCTGTGGGAAGAATATACCTGCAAACCTTATTGATTTGCCTCTAGTAGAGTTTGATTGTATTTTTAGCATGGATTTTCTATCTTTTTATCATGTTATGATTGACTGTAGAGATAAAGAGGTTTCATTTTAGAAAGATTTACAGTTTGTGTATAAGAATGAACCCTTGATTTTGATAACATTGTAGGAAGCTGAGAAACAAGTAAAAGATAGAAATGAATGTTACCTTGAAAATATTGTTTAATATAAATTAAATATTCATATTAATGATGTTCCAGTGGTAAATGAGTATCTTCTTGTATTTCTTAATTAGTTTCCTGGTATTATACCTGATTGGGAAGTTGAATTTACTGTTGACTTAGTTTCTGATGCTAATCCAATTTGAAACCCCCCTTAATTAATGGGTCAAATTGAACATTTAGAGTTAAAGAAGAAATTGCATGAGTTAATAGATAAATGTTTCATTTTACCAAGCACATCACCATGGGGTTCTCCTCTCTTCTTTGTTAAAAATAAAGATATTTAAATGAGACATTTCATTGATTATAGAGCATTGAATAAGACCACTGTTAATAAAAAGTATCATTTTCCTCATATTGATGATTTGTTTGATCAGCTCCAAGGAGTTAAGTATTTTTTGAAGATTTAATTTAGATCAGGGTACCGTCAGTTGAAAGTACATGAAATAAGACAATCCAAATACTATGTTTCAAACTAGATATGGCCATTATGAATTTGTAGTTATCCCTTTTGGGTTAAGCAATGAACCTGCAAAATTGATGGATCTTATGAATATACTTTTCCATGATTTCTTTGATAAGTTTTTTGTTGTGTTCATTGATTATATTTTGGTGTAATCTAAAAGTAAACAGGATCATGAAAGTCATTTAAGGGTCATCTTGAAAACTCTAAATGAAAAGAAACATTATGGTAAATTCATTAAGTGTGAGTTTTGGTTACAAAAAAATTCATTCATTGGACACATTGTTTCAAAAAATGGAATAACTATTGTTCCAACTAAAACAAAAGTTATTGATTAATGGTCAAGACCCATAAATATAACTGGCATCCGTATTTTTCTTGGTTTAACAGGTTACTATTAGAAGTTTGTTGAAAAATTTTCAAGGTCATCTTGTCCAATTACTATGTTAACTCGAAAAAGAGTTAAATTCATTTGGAAAAAAGAATGTGATGATTTTTTTCATGAATTGAAAAGAATATTGGTGAATGCTCCAGTTTTGGAACTAACTTCCAAAAATAGAGAGTTTTTTATTTACAATGATGCTTTATTAAATGGACTTAGATGTGTCCTTTTGTAGAATGATCAGGTATTTTCATATGCTTCATGTCATTTGAAACCTCATGAGTTAAATTACACTACACATGATTTAGAATTAGCTAGTATTGTTTTTTTCTAAAAAAATGGAGGCATCATTTGTATGGAGTAAAATGTGAAATATATACTAACCACAAATGTTTTTAATTATATATTCACTCAAAAATAATTGAACATGAGACAGAGGTGATGGCGGGAATTAATCAAGGATTATAATTGCATGATTCCTTAAAATCGAGGAAATGAAAATAAAGTGGTTGATGATATGAGTCGAAAAATTAATGTCTCATTAACCATTCTATGTTTGAAATGAGATCCTTTGGTTTTTTATTTGATAAACCTTGGTATAGAAGTTTTTGGTGTAAGAAATGATTCTATTTTGTTTCAAGTGTCAGTGAAATAATCATTATCACACAGAATAAAGAAAGTGCAAAAAGAATAAAGTGTGTTGTAGAAAAATGTAGAATTGGTTTAGATGGGTATGTTGCCTAATTAATAGGTTTATAATTATTGTGTTCTGACAATTGGGAAGAGATTATGTGTGCCTTGTGATTCGCATTTGAAGAATGAGTTGTTATGTGAATCTCATAGTTCTCTATTTTCAGTTCATCATGGTAGTACTAAGAGGTACAAAGATCATAAAGTGTATTACTAGTGGGTTGGAATGAAAAGAGATATTGTCGATTTATCTGTGAAGTGTTTGACTTGTCAGCAGGTTAAAGTAGAAAGGTAGTTACCAAAATGTATTTTTCAGTATTTACAGGTGCAAGAGTGGAAATGGGATAATATATCCATCGAATTTGTTGTGGGATTACTTAATACATCTCGAGGTAATAATTAAATATGGGTTATAGTTGATTGATTGACTAAATATACACATTTCCTTCCTTTTTGAGATACTTTGTCTCTAGAACAACTTGCTCGGTTGTATGTTAAAGAGATAGTGAGGTTTCATGGATTTACCCTCTCCATTGTATCTGACCACGATCCCATTTTTATTTCTATCATTAGGAAAGGTGTTTAGAAGTCATTGGGTAATGAATTAAATTTTAGTACAACTTTTCATCCACAATCAGATGGGTAGTCAGAATGAACAATTCAGAACTTGGAGGAGATGCTAAGTGCATGTTCACTAGATTACCAGGGAAGTTAGAACAAATATATTTATTTGGATGAATTTTTTTTATAATAACATCTTACAATATAGTATAAATATGGCTCTATTTGAGGCATTATATGGAAAGCGTTGTTGAGCTCTAGCTTTTTGGGATAAAAGGGTGAAAGGAAGCTGATGACACCAGAATTGAAAGAAGAGACAGCAGAGAAACTTCAGATGATTCAGAAGCAGATGAGAACAACTCAGAGTAGATAGAAAAGTTATGTGGATAACCGGAGGAAGGATATTTCTTTTGATCTAGGTGATCATGTATTTCTCAATGTTTCTCCTTGAAAATGTGTGATGTGTTTTAGTAAGAAGGCAAAGTTGAGTCCAATGTTCATTGGAACTTTTGAAATCCTAGTTAAATTTGGATTAGTTGCGTACAGAGTGGATTTACCTCCATGTTTATCCAAGGTGCCCAATGTTTTTCATGTTTTGATGTTGTGAAAGTATATACAAGATCCATCACATGATTTGAGCCCAGAGGTAGTTCAGTTTGAGAAGAATCTCTCTTATAAAGAAAAACCAGTCCAGATTCTTGACCTTAGAAAGCAAGTTTTGCGAAATAAGGTAATTTACCAGCTAAAGGTTTTCTGAAAAAAAAACAATATGGTTGAAGTGGAAACGTGGGAATCTGAAAATGCTATGAAAGATTAATACCACCACTTATTATGATTAGTGAATAAAAATTGCGAGGATTCAATTTCCAAAAGGGGGGAAGGATGTAACATCCCAGGTAAATGAAGAATAGTAGATTTTCATATTTATTAATATTTACTAATTAAATATTAATTTTACTTTAAAAGGGATTCTATGTTCGATAGCGTACCCGATACGCAACAACCAGTTTCCTCGAAATCATACATTTCACACTAATAATATAATATTATTAATTTAAATAGAAGTTAACTCCTATCCAATGTATTAGTGGGAATGAACTAAACTTACTACAATATTATTATACATCGTTGTTAGATGTATTTACTTTTAACCAATAAAAGTTAGAGTCTTAAAATGTGAATGAATCTAATTTTAAGCATAATTTACATTAAAAGGTTGATTTACCACCTTTTAATGATAAACCCCTTTTAAATATAGTTTTGGTCACCTTAATACATTCTATTTGAAAAAATAAAATTCTTCTTTAGAATAGGGGCATCAAAATTTATTTTTGTAAATTTTTGGATTCTTTTGGATAAAGATCATGTGTTTAATGAATAGTGTAAAATTTATATTTTAATTCAAAATTTCATTTTAATATAATTTATTATATGGATAGATTATTTTTTAAATGGTTGTAATGTGTAATTATAATATAATTTTACCATTTATTCCAATGTTGGTCATTGGAATTAATTTCAATTTGAAATTGGACATAAACAAGTGTCAAACATTTGATAGTTATAGTTTAATAAAAACATGCTATTTGTTTTAACATCAAGAATTAATTTAAATTTAATTAATGAAAATTATATGTTTAGAATTTGGTAAAATAGACATCGATTTTGAATTCGTAATATCAAATATATCTTAGGCTATGTTTTTGGTATTTTTCAGAAATACTTCAATTTTTTATGAATAGTGATACCACTTAGTAGTAGTTAAAAAATAGACTTTTACATTTGAATATAATTTTACCACTTCTGTAAATTGAATTTCAAAAATCCAACATAAATTGTTTTTTTTAGTAAGTAATATGTGGTTCAATAAGATAAAAATAATTTTTGGTGAATAGTACCTTTTAACTTTTATTTACAGCGGTTAAAGGTAAATAGGGTAATTCAATGTAAAAAGAATATTATAATAATTCATGATTATCTTAAAAGTTGTTCTAACCTTAAATACTGAGTAATGGCCGAAAATGGAAATCTGTGGGATGATTTTGGGACCCCATGGAGCCACTTATGCTTGATAATGCACATTAGATTAATTAATTTAAAGTAAAGAAATAATGAAATAAACAAAAATCTAATGGTAAATCAATATTTACATGAGTTATATAAGTCATATTTTAGACTATAAATATTATTTAGAAAGTTAAAAATATTTCCTACATCATTGTATTTTTTTATAGTTTTTAGACAACTGAATAAATTAAATTATTTATGACACAATAATGATGTAGTATTCACCACATTAATAAATTATTTAAATAAATAAGATTATAATGATTAAAATATTTTCCAAAACCTATAAAATTTCAATTTGATGACATTATTTGGACTATGAGTCATCTTATCTTCGACTTTAATGTTTTTCGGACCTTTAGAAACCGAATATCATTATATAATAAAATAATATTATCACACTTTCCTAAAGAGTCCATCCTCCCCCTTATAAAAGGAGACCATTTCTATCCAATTACTCACACCTCTCATGCATTTTGGCTCATCCAAACTCCACTCAATTAATCTCCCTACATACCTATCTTATACCTATAATCCTTACCTTTTTCATATGGCACTTCATGTATTTTTTTTTGTTTAAACCAGATAATGTTACCCAAATTAAAGCTGAGGGTTTCTCTTAACTTCTTTTATTTTATTTTAATTCTCCAACCCCTAAAATATTTTTATTCCTTTATTTAATAACAAAACCAGTATCCTTAATATACTAGGATGTTTTTATGAGATGTATTCTAACTACACTAACACATAGCTCCATCTAATGGGTGAAGAACATATTGTTTCTGTGGATTGCAAACAAAGGCCTCACAAAACGATGATTGTTCGATTATCTCCTTCCACCTCTCATGGTGTCTATTATGATGCAACTATATTTATATATGATATATTTTATGTTTATGTTTTCCTTATTCTTATGTATTTTACTTTTATAACATTACTTTATGGTTTCCATTATAGGTAAACGCAATAATTTCATTTGAGGAAGTGCAGACTACCACCCCCTCAAAGTTATATGCCTCATTAATGCCATATGTGGGATGTATAGAGGATATATTTAATGGTAGGTTGTATTATATTATACAGGAATTATAATATACCTATGTATCAATATATTTTAATTCCATTAATGTATGAAATAGAAATGAATGTAGCGTTCATGCGTATGTACGGATTACCATCTCCATAAAATTTTCATTTCATTTCTTATCTCCAAATGTTACATACTATTATAAATTCATATATATACTCGATTTATATCATGGATATAATATCAAAATTTTGAATATCATTTTGGAGATAATGGACTATTGACCATATGGAAAACTTGTAATTATAAGGTGTTCATTTTATACTCATGTACCAAATATCGTCAAAACGAATGTTATTAATATAAATGATTACATAATGTTTATAACATGGTAATAAGTGATATTAAAGGAATAATAAACATGAAAAAGGTTATTAATCTAGTATAAATTAACTTTAGTTTGTTATTCAGGAGATTAAAGAATGATTGAGTCTAGTCAGACACGAGGTAAGGGACTTCGTCTCAATTTCATTTCATTGAGGAATATGTTGTTTAATACAGAACGATCTTTTATATGGTGTGTAAAACACGTATTCATTTACTTTTATAAAAAAGGAATCTTTTCCCTATGAATAATTTTACTAAATTAAAATAGGAATGATTTTTTTAATGTAATAGGTGACAGGGAACTTTTCCGCCACCACGAATATTATTTGATCTTTGGCGTCCTTAACTAGTCGTAATGTTTTTAAAATGAAAATAAATACCATATACTCTTTTATATATAATGGTATTGAAAATGGTTTTCATAATGGATTTGTTATGTCAATATATTTAAGTGATATATTGTGATTTAAATGTGGAAATTTTTTCTTTCCTTTATATATGTTGTATGTGTTATGATTTTATAATGGTACTTGGACATTTGATGGGTGGTTACATGATATACAAAAAGACGGGTGGTTACATGATATACAAAAATACGGGTGGTGTCATGATAAACAAGGACGGGTGGTTACGTTATAACCTCCAACGAATTGGGTATGGAATTCGGCCGTATGGCTTTTCCATTTAGTGATATGTGTGGAAATCGACCGTATGGTTATTCCAATTAAGAATATTTATGTCCCAAGTAAACTTTATATGTTATGTTTTCTATATATGGGTTTTATGGTAATCCTTTGGTTACGAAAGGATAATTAGTGAACTTTTATTCAGTGAAGAGTATTTACTACTTCATAAAGGTGAAAATTATTACCTATTTAAAAGTATTCTTGGTTTACTTGTTGTTTTGAAAAACTAACAGTTTCCCTTTATTGTGTATCCCTTACTAAGGTTTTTATGATCATCCCATGTTTTTGAAATGTTTTTCACTGGAAATAATGTATAATAGGGTCAAGGATGCGATCAAGGAAAATTTTATGTTATCATAAACATGGAACTAGACATGAATCATTTTTTAAGAGTTTTTATTTTATAAAAAAAATGGAAACTAGGTAGAAGTGTCTACTTTGTAATCTATTGAGATGTAGTAGTTATGTCATAATTCTCTAAAACTCAAAACCTGAAAAGATCATCAATGTGAATTGTTCATTTAATTCAATATTATATAATTGTCTTAGGTTGGGTCCTCATAAATCTTGATGGATTTAAATATTGTAATTTATATAAAATATATTCAATGTAATATTTAAAATTCAACTTATATAATTTCTTGACATGATCTGAAGAGAAAATCATTTTATTTAATAAAATAATTACTTTTAAAAAAATATAGTTTTACCGCCTTTTAATGGAGAATCCATTTTAAATATTTTTTTTTACGTGTTATATATTATTAAATAATATTTTTATTTATATTCAAGGAAATGTAATATTTATTGGTTAAATTTTTTAAAATTGTAAAAAAAGTATTTTTTAATGAATATTAAACTATAATGCATTTTAATTCAAAACTATCTTTTGTCTATTTCTAATATAGGTAGATTATCATTTTAAATGGTTTGAAATTTTAATTGGATTAAATTTTTAACATATAATCCATTTTGTTAATTTTATGTAATTTGATTTTGAAATTTGATATAAATGCACGTCAATATTTTGATTGTTTTTACTTTTATAAACATGTTTTCTCATTTGGACAATAATGATTAATATTAAATTAATAACTAAAACAATTTTGTTTTGAATATATAAAAATGGATTTCATATTTATAATATGAAGGTCCAGATTATGTAAATAGTTCCCTTTTAATTTTTTGACATGATGAATAGTAATATCCATAATTATTTTAATTTATTGTGGTCAAAGGGTAAATTTTCTAAATAAGGGTTAAAATAATATAATAAAGATATAAATCAATCTTAAAACATGTCCAAATTTTATTAGATGACATATGCATGACCAAGGAAACTCTTGGGATAACAATTTAGCCAGTAGAAGAATCATGGTAGTGATTATGACACTTATAACATTCAATTTAAAGTAAAAGAAAGTATGTTAAAGCCATATATCTTCGTACTAAAACCATTCAAATATAGGATTATATCAGAGTTATATTAGACTATCAATATACATTATAAATATTAAAACAATTCCTACACCAGCTTATTTTATTTATAATTTTTAGAAATAACAGAACTTAATATAAATATGATACAATGATGATGGAGTTATATCTTTATTAATGAAACAGTCCAATAATGATATTATAAACTTTAAAATAATATTATTAGACATAATTTAGGTCAGACATATATTTTATGGGTGGATATGACATTTTAATAGACTATTAAATCATTTGGATTGATGTTATGTCAATTTTTGGATTTTATTTAAATTCAATTAAACGAATAGTGTAAAAAATTAGAAAAAAAGTTTTTATAAAAATAGTAATTTCTAAAATTATTTAAAAATACAAAAAATATTTCAAAATTAAAAAGTATCTATGATAAGGTCTATAGGTAAATTTATTGTCATGTTATTTTATATTTTCCTTATATAAGTAAAATTTATAGCCCTTGAATATTTAAAATGTTGTTCCCACAATTAAAATTTTATGAGAAAAATTAAGGGTAAACTAAAAAGATAAGGTATAAAATAAAATCAGTACATTACTAAAAATAATTGGATAAAAATAATTCAAACTATCCTCGTATTAACTTCAACATATTTCTTGATGGATGAATTTGGATTAAAAAAATTATTAATTTGGATTTAATAATTTATGTTTTTCTTAGGGTGTCAGTCCCCTCTCCTATAAAATTGTACCTAGTATTATAAAAAACTAACACCTATAAATACTATTGGTTTGGCCAATCCCAAGACACATATTCTCTAACACTCCATCCTTTTACCCTAGAGGATATTATTTGGGCAGAAATCCAACATGAGGAGTCCTTTTGTGCAATTCAAAAGGAGACTTGAAGAAGTGGGAATTGTTGTATGAACTCTTTTAAAGTTATTTTATCCCTAAACATCATTTTACTAAGTTGTATCTATTCTAATGTAATTAATTTACAATCTAATATATTATGATATGTTTTTATGGTTATGGGACATCATATTCATCCTTCTACCCATCCTATAGAAAAAAATACCACCATTCATGTGTTTGTACGACATATTGACTCTTCACCATTGTGTACACTATTTTTCATCTATACATTATTTAAATGGATATAATAACAATTATAAAGAAGTTATATAATGACCATGACATGATAATAATAACGCATAATTAATATACCATTCAATTCCATAGAATTTAACAATTACTTGAATGGTATCGTTGCTCGTGCTTACGAAAATATTACAGTCTCCATGACATGATGAAATTTATTCTCCAAATTAACTATTCAATTTTTATTATAAATACATACATAAGTATGTTTAGATGATTTATATAATATTTATCTTTTTGTGATAATTCTGGAAAGATAAAATATAATTTAACTTATTTTCATAGTGATCAAATCAAAATGGAAAACAATACCCATATATATGTATGACTTACCATCTCCATGATTGTAAAAATGTTCAATATTTCAGATCTATATTTAATTAATGAATATAAAAGTATAATTAAAAAATAAAAGTTATTATTATTTCTTGAATATTTTTATAGAGATTATGGACTTATTACCACATGGACAAGTGACATCAGTACCATGTTCATTTTTGACTCATGTATCAAATATTGAAAAAACATCTAATATGAAAATAAATATTTATGTAATTTTTATTACAAGGTAATAAGTGATATAAAATATATAATTAAATAAAAAATGGTTCTCAATAAATTATAAAGTAATCAAATAATATTATTTAGGAATATGAATATTGTGTGTGATGAGTCAGACTCAAGGTAATGGAAATATTAACTCAATTTTTATTCAATAAGTTAAATATCCATTCATTGTTTTTATTTTTCCCAAAATATATCTAAATAACATCAAATTATTTTACATTAAATATACACTTATATAATGTGTATTTATATCTTTTGAAGATAATAATGTCATTTTTTATCCTCAATCTAATGATATGATCTTTGTATAGGACTTCATCTCATTCTACTTTAATTGAGGAATATTTTGATTAATACATATCCTTTTTTAAATGGTGTATAATCAACACATTTGAATTTTAATATCATTCAGTAGTTTTCAAAAAAGAATATTTTTTACGAAGCATAATATTAAATGAAAATCAAAATGTTTTTTTAGATTTTGTGTTAAAAATTAAATTTCTAATAATGTGACAATTATTTGGTATTCCCCTTCATCTACAAGCCATAATGTTTTTAAATGAAATAAAAATACCTTAATAAGATTTTCAATATTTTGGTATTGAAAATGGTATTGAGAATAGATTCATTATATCAATATCTTGAAATGATATCTTATTATTGTAAGGTGGAAATTATTTTTACATTTAATACTTTTTAATATGATATGATTATATAATGGTACTGGCGCATTTCTTTGTATATGGGTGGTTTCGTGATAAAACATGGGTGGGTCTATAAGACACCAGATTCATCCATGTAGTATGTCCTATTTTATGATTTGATTTTTCTATATTTTATTAATATGTGTTACCAAAGATTATGTGACGACGCAGGGGTGTTCCGGGGGATCAAAACTCAAAAGAGGTAGAAAAATGAATTTCTGAGAATGATGAATAGTTTGTGTATTGTTGGTGAAACAAATGTAGAGCATCTTGCGTAATGACGAATCCTTGGATGTCGGCTTGAACACAGTTACTGCAATGTTAATCTAACCATGTAGAATTCATATATAACCTTAAAAATGGGTGATTTTGGGACTATATCTCTCACACTATTTGTGCACAGTTTGAACAACCCTATGGGTAAACCATGAATCTATGTAATGTTGGAAAATTTAAAGAAATTCCACTTTGGGATTTTAAACCCCAAATTGGGAATCTCCTCCATTTCTCCCCTTGCTACCCCAGCGAATAACATGGACGATATAGTCTTCCAAAAGGTGATAATACTTTGATATTAGGCCATTCAAAGCATCGTTAGTTGTGGATCGGGGCCCTATATAATTCAAATCTCCTCAATGATTCGTCTTTTTTATTGGTGTTTTCACCACTCTACCCTCTCCTTTAGAATCTCTAAATAACTCTTTCTATACTGATATAATGTTTGGGGCTTTAAGGGATGTTTGAATTTGGATCCAAGGTTATGATTAATAGTGTGTTCATCATCGAAAATGATGTTGGTGTTCTACAAGTATTATCCCATAGTTTTATTTTAGATCTGTACATGGAAGCTTGTGTTCTTATATTTCTGTAATTTTATTCCAGGTTTTGTTGGATTTTATGATAAAATTTTGTGTTTATGTTACCAATTGAATACCCTCACGATCCTCGTGGGATGTGTTGATGATGGATTTTCTATTTTGGGGCCACCCATAGGGTGCACCAGGGTTTCCGAACCTAGGAATGAGATGGGTTAATTGAAGGGATGCTGAGTACTAATGTAGAACACTTAAAGAACATGTATTAATAATTGATTATGTTATAAAGGATTGATGATAGATTTCCATATTCGTTAATGGAATGAGGCTTTTTTGTAATAACATGAAAACCTAATAATTGGGTAGAAGAGATAATGTTCATTGTTTAATGAACATTGGTTATAAATTATTAATAGGTTTAGCACCCATTATATGGTTTACTTTTAATTGGTATGTGGAATAGAAAATGGATGAATATTTTTATTGGGTTAATACATGGAAATTTTGGGGTATTCCAAAAGGGTTATATTTAACAATGTCGGTGCGCCATATAAGACAAGAATAGTTATTATAGTACATAAGTGGGTAAATGTTTGTAAAATGATAAAAGGTCTAAAACTGTTAATATATAGTAATTGATTAATATTGGATAATACATAAGGGTTACATAATACACTTAAGTGGTTAAGGAATGTAAATGGGAATTTGGATAAAAGGCTATGAACTGTAGATTTTAAATTTATTAATGGGTTATGGCATGGTATTGATTCCCATGTTGTTTATTATGTATTTTGATATCCAATTGGATTTATTTTTCTTGGTTGTGTAATGGTATGGTTGTGGTTATAAGATACATAATCATGTTCACATGTATCATGGGAGTGTGTTATTGACAAGAGTATCTATTCCAACGGGTCGAGTTAGACTAAGGATCTAATCCCCACCTCAAAATTCATGGGTTATAGAAAGGGGCATAAGCTCTATTCCCTTAAATATTTCGCCCACTCAGACTATGGCATCAAGGGGAAGATAATGTGTTGATGTGATATGTGTAGCCATAGCTAGTGGGATAAGGACTTGACTTGATTTGTTTCCTCAGATCCATATATAGATAATTTATATGCCTACCTCCAAGAGTATGTGTTAAAAATTGCCTATGTAATAAAGAAGGTATAAGATATAAAATTTGATAAATAATAGTAATTAAATAAATGAACCTTGTAAACCAATGGAACCTAAACTATCCCTTCTTTCCATAGAATTTATTTTTACTTTAATTAAATTTCTATTAGAATGACTATTTTGTAGAAACTATTGGTGGTAGCCTACTGTGTTTTATACTCACACCCTTCTTGATCCATCGTTTGGTAATCAAGTATATATATTGGTTTCAGGTCAGGACTAGTTCCCTACACTAGTATATCGATTTTGGATCAGGATGTACATGGATATGGACAAAGACTTACAACCCAGACCTATTAGTGATTTTTCCATTTTACTTATTTGGGATTCATTCACATTGACACTATTAAAATGTCATTACATGTTTGATTTAGAATTGTGGTTATACGCAATTTTGGGTGATGTTTGGGAATTATTTTTATTTGTTGTTCCTTTTATTCCGCTATTTATATTGTATCTTGTTGTGTCTTGCTGTAGTAAAGAGGGTATAGTCTTCCCATATGACTCACATCTAGTCAGTATCCTCTGGTGTATGGAGAGGTGCGCTTGACATCATGTGCCGACTTTTCATGGGGCACCCGTTTAGTGGTTTTCGAGTTTGGGATTATAAAACGTGGTATCATAGGTAGGTTATTTTCTCTTTTTTTATTATTTAGGGATTGTTGATAGGAGATTGGGATAGTGTCAAGCCTTGGAAATGAGCTTGTTCTTGGGTGTAACTAGCCCATGTATATGGGAAAATCCAAATTACCCAATGTGGTAATTATGGTTCTTAATGTATGTTGTTACAAGTGAATGATATTTTACCATTAGTTGATGCACATTTCCTGTTATTTGACTGATTGAAGATATTTTTTCATGTCCAGATTGACATAAAGTTATGAATTCATGCATCCTTTTAGGAACCTATGGATATTGGTGGAATGCATCCTGATAGGCGCACCCAAGATCGTTGTACATAGAATAAAGAGTATTGTTTATTTTACATATTTAGAAAAATTAAAGAAAATGGTTCCTAATTATCGAAATGAAAATGTGTAGATGAAAATAATTATATGGATAGTTAATTAATATTGTGTATAATGAAACATAATTACAAGGTTGAAATTTGGTAATATGGTGGATTATAATGAATGAATTGTGTTTAAGAGAGAGATGTATTATGGTGATGATGAAAACGATAATGAATTTTCCCGAGTTAAATGTTAAAATTAGTTAAATTACTGTTATAACATGTTTTGATAATATAAATGTTCTTAATAGAAAGGAATCATGTGTAAAAGTGGAAATGGTTTAAGGGAGTGTTTGATTAGTGGTTTGTGATTATGTAATTCAGTTTTCCCCATATTGACCATGACCCAAGTGAGAATGGTCGAGGGTAGTGGTAGATATGTGAACACATCCTTTGGAGAAGTGTATGTGCAGTAGACATAGAACTAATGGTCGTGCAATCTTAGGTTTTTATTTATACCATTTTGGATTCATTCATGGTATTTTTCAATGAAAGTGTTTACAGATTTGAATCTGAGTAAGAAGCCATTTTGAAGTATTTGGGTAAGTATGATGATCTAAAGTATGAAACATTGGGTGTTCTATATTGTTTCATTAGTTAGCTAGTGTCCATGGGGTCTTAAGGTGATGTGTGGTAATATGAAGGTTGTATTCCTTATGGGTTGTATAACTAGAATAAGAATTAGTGTCCATGTGTTAGAGTCCATAGTGATGGGAATTTGTCGTTTGTGTAGTGAACCATGTGGGTTTAGACCTTATGAGTTTTATCTCAAATTGTAGAATGGGGTTTCGGCTCTTTTCATCGATGTATGTGTATAATTACATCTTATTTGGATAAATGAGTAAATTGTCTCTTGGTGCACTAGGTGAAATGTGTATCAGTACTGGGGTTAGAGTTTCATTCGTGAACATTGTATTGTTTGTATTGTGACATGTACAATTTGAGAAAGTGGATTGACGGTTTTTGTCCATCATGATTCCAGTTTAGTTAATTGGTATCACTCGACCATCAAGGTTCTCAAATAGATAGGTTGGAGAAGGTTCCTAGTGTTGTTGGGTTTTTTCAATATGGGTGGATGTTGGTCCTTGATTGTGTCACATGGAAGACGTATTTTAGTGTGGTTTATCCTAGAGGTATAATTTGGATGGTTGATGATTTGGTTTTGTGACTCGAGTTATGGTAATGTGTTTATATTTTTATGGAAATCAAGTGTTACAACATGCTATGCTAGGTCAGTGATGCTAGTTCTTTGTAAAAGGAAGCATGGTGAATGCTTAAATGGTGAGATCGATAAATATGATTATATTTATGATTCGGTAAATATAATTATAGGCACACCTGACTCATTAGTTTGGATGATGATTAATGGATACCCCAGTGTTGTTTTTAGAAGAAGCAGAAAAAGGGGACTGAAGCACGATTAGATGATCTTAATAGTAGATGAAACCCTAGGTGAGGGTGGTCATGGAGCTGTACTTGTATGTATGAATGGTTTGGTCATTGGGTTAGATGTTGAGAATGGATTGGGATAAAGAGACTGACTAATCAAAAAACAAGGTTAGGTAAGTAATCGAAATTTTGGGTATGCCATGTTATTTTTAGACAGCGGGAACTAACGTCGGTATGAGAATTGTCAAAGGATAGTGTGAAACCTTGAGATTTGTAAGTGGTATAGGTGCGGTCACACACTGGTGAGACATGATTCCAATCAAGATAAGTTTCTCTCATTCTATTTAAAGCCATGTCAGGAGTGTGGTTCTGTGATGGGTAGTTATTTTTATTGGAATGATAGACCAGAGTGTTTGATTGTATCTTCTCAGGGACATACAAGAAGAACTTGAGAAATTTGGATGAAGTAGTAAAAAGGAAAACATTTCTTCACGATAGCTTGAAAGTTTGTTGTAGGGTGGTGGTGAGTGTTAGTTATCCATAAATTTTTTGTGGTGCTAGACAATTTATCAGTAGAGGTGTACAACGTAGAATATAGATATCCTTGGTAGATCAAGGAGTTTCATAGTGGGAGGTGTTATTAGATATAGATAAGTTAGGGGTGCTGTTTTTCTATAGCTTTTTAGCATGCCTCAACTATTGATGATCATGCCCTAAATCATCATACTGTGTTAGGTACATTAAGAATCTATGTCTTTACTCTAAGAAACAATACAATGTTTTTTAAGAGGAGGTACATCATGATGTTTACGGTCCTAGTGCCGATATACATGATGTGGGATGGTGGATGCACACTATCAACATTTTTGAGGGACCTCCTTACGATAGGACGGGTGTCAATGAACATATTTGTTTACATCCAATAAGTTCATGAGAGGGTACTAGTTGACATTCAACCTCTTGTTTTGGAGATGGAAAGACCACCATTTCAATGTTTTTGGATTCTGTTTTTTGTTTGCCTGTGATCCATGGTGATTGAAATATTATGTGGAGAGAAATGGAAACAAGACTCATGTAGTGGGGAGTGATGATATTGTCATATATTTGAATAAGGGAGTGTTATGTTGATGTAGTGGGACCGTGATTCTAATAAAGAACTTTTAAGGATAAAAATGTGTCTTATACAAAGGCTAGGTGAGCCTTGTCTATGGTAGTTGATTGGTCTATTATTTGGATTTGGCTCAGGGTGGTTCTGAATGCAGTTCACGATTCTTCTTTTTACTCATGATAGAGTATAGTGATATGTGACATCAGTTTTTGGAAAGAGAGGTTGGGATCTATAATTCCAAGGGAAATAAAAAAGTAGGTTTAGGTATGATTCCTTTAGTAGATTTAGATCTCCTCGAAGTTTGAAGTCACCATTTCTGTGTAATGTATTTTCATACCAACAATAATGATAATTGTTCCAAGACATGTGAATCGCAGAAACTTGAATACATTGTGAATAGGGGATGAATGTAAAAAATTGAAAATTATCATTGATTAATGATTTAGAAAGAGAAGAGTGTCTTAAATTTATGAATGGTCTTGAGTGGGAACATATCCTTCTTTGGATAGTCTATGTATGGTACTTGTTATAGTGATTGGGAATGTTGTTGAGAGAGTGGAGCCGAACGATTGTTTGGATGGAAGTGTTGTTGTGATTAATGGATTTGACCAGAAGTCAAGGGATTACCACAGTGGGTGCACCATGTATGATGTGAATGTCATAATGAGATTCTTCTAGACTTTCATCGAAAGTGGAGGTTCCTAATAACCGAATAGGTTAGAGTGAACCATTTAAGTAACATGGTTAGTTGATTATGTGATTAGAGATTCCTGTTGTAGGGACTCGAGTGGTCGCCATTTGGGTGAGTTCGCATTGGTATTGAGCTCTACACTGGTTAAATCAGTCAAGTACTTGAGTGTGTTGGATTTGTTTGGATGTATGTTTTTGGAATGGGATTGTCAAAACATAATTGGTGGATCGATATAAGTTAGGAATTGTGGTTGGTAGGATCATGTGTTTTCCTCAAAGAGATATCTGGTTTGGTCACTATTATAGTTTGGTAGAAAAAGAGTAAAATAATGCCAAATGATTTGGGTCATCATTTGGGAGGAGGATCAGACTGATGGTATTTGATTTGATTCCCCTACAATGGGATGATGACTTCTGGAATGTTCTGGCAGTATTGAATTAGCCATTATTGCATATGTATCTCTAATAGGTTCTAGTGGTTGGTTATAGTTAAATTTGATCCATACTTTTGTAGTATCTGGTATATGGTGTGGGTTGTTGTGAGGAAGAATTGTTAGTCGAGACCATAAATTGGTTCAATTTTGTAGTATATTTGTAATGTTCAACAATAAACATTTGGAAATGATAATGTTAAACGGGTATAATGGTCTTGTCTCATGGTTGTGGAAGCTAAATGATAGTTGGGATTACGGATCGAGGACAAGTTGTTACATTGTTGGGAGGTTGTCAGACCCTATATTGATTCTTGAGGTATTTGTTTGTTTAATATTTGGTTCATGTGTTTTATTTTAATTAAATATATGTTTCCCCAATTTATGTGGTGACTTGAGGGTGTTTTGGGGATTCGATATGTGAATGAGTAGAAAAAAGGAATTTCTGAGCATATTTCGTGGTTTGTGTATGTTCAGTGCAAACCATGTGGAGCGTCCCATATAACAATGTAACCTTGGATATGGGCTTGCATACAGCTACTCCACAGTTAAGGTAACCAAGCATAATTCACAGAAAAACCAGTAAAAGGGTGATTTTGGGATAGTATATTTCGCAATGTTTGTGCACGGATTGAAAAACTATGCGGGTAACACATGATGACCAGTTATTTTTGAAAATTTATAAAACATATATTCGAGTTTTATAATTATTAACTCAAAACACTCTTCCATTTAACCCCCTATATTTATAATCTCCTCCTTCATTTTATTTTTCTATTAAGGTTTTCATCTTTCTCGTATCTCTTTTAGAAGCACTAATAACCTTTTTTTCAAGTGATATCCAGGTTGGGGATCTAAGGGGCGTCTAAATCCAGATACAATGATATGATTAAGAGTGTTCTAATCATCATATTCAAAGAATGTGGTGTATAAGTAATTTCCCATTGTTTTATTCTAGATTTTTGCATGAAATCAAGTGTTCTTTTCCAAATAAAATTATTGGTTCTGTTGGGGAGTTTGATAAAAAATGTTGTTTGTGTAACCTATTTAAATACCTCACAATCCCTATGCAATGCATAGAGGTTGATTTGTCCATTTTGGGGCCACCCATGGGGTGCACCAACTTTTTTGACACCAAGATCTAGTAAGGTTAAGTGAAGGGTTTCTAGGTAATAATTTGAAACCCATGAAGAACATGTATTATTGGTTTTATTTGTAAATAAAATTAAAATAGTTTATCATTAGTTGTTAATGGCATAAGTGGTTGTTTTTCTTAATTTGAAAAATGGAAAATTGGGTTGAAGAGATTATGTCAATTTATTAATGAACTTTGGTTAGAAATTCCTAATAGGATTAGAACATATTAGATGGAGAACTTGTAATTGGTTAATGGAATGGAAAATAAATGAATATGTTGATTGGGATAATAAATGGGAATTATGGGGTATTCATAAAGGGTTAAATGTAATAAAGTTGTTATTCCTCATGTGGCGAGAATTTTACATGCAGTACAAAAGCATGTAAATTCTTGTGAAATGATAAATGGGATAAATGAGTTAATATATGGTAATTTATAAATATTGTCTGTGACATAGGGGGTTTTGAATACACAGATGTGGTTAAAGAATTAGAATAGTAATTTGGATAAATGGCTATGAGTTGTAGATGGTAAATATATTTATGGGTTATGCCATAATATTAATTCACAAGAAGTTTGTTATGTAGTGTGATATCTAGTGGAAATTTTTTTACTTGGTTGTGCTATGGAATGGTTGTGGTAAAAAAGACAAATAAAATTTCAACATGGAAGGGTATAGTGGGGTATTTACATAATTATCTATGCGTAGTGTTTGAGTTATATTTTGGCTCTAAAATCCACTAGGAAAATTCACGGGTTAAGGAAGGGGATAGAGGCTCTATTCCCTTAATAGTTGTATCCAGCCAGACTAAGAATTATAGGTGAGGATAATTTCATGATGTGATATTGGTAGACCTAGTGAAATAGAGACTTGACTTATTTCCCCTATGCATAGTGATTAATTTCTTTAGACCCATGTATTGATTATGTATATTCCTAACTCCATGAGTATGTGTTATAAATGGGATATGTAATAAAGATGGTTTATAAAATGTGGATAAAAACTAGAAATCGAATAAATGATCCACGTTAACCAAAGGAACTATAGCATTCTCATGTTTAAATTCCAATTATTTCTACTTTAAAGAATTATAAATTATATTGGATATTTTTTAGACAATATATTTGGTGTCCGATTGGGATTTTTACTCCCACATTTCTTGGGAGGTCATTGGGTACCTAAGATGATTTATTGCTTGCAAGTTCAGAAAATGTAAAGGGCCCAATGCAAGGATATTGATTTGGGATCAGGATGTACATGGAGATGGACCTTGACATAGTGTCAAGACCTATTAGGGATTTTTCATTTGACTTATTTAATTATTATTCACATTGACACTATTATCATGTCATTTCATTGTTGATGTAGAATTGTGGTTGTACCAAAATTTGGGAGATATTTGGAAATTCTTTTAATTAGTTGTTACTTTTGATCCGCTATTTAAATTTTTTCTATTTTGGCATATTATTTTCAAGAGGGTATAGTATCCCAACATGACTCCCTAGGCCCTCTCCACTAGTCGACAACCTCTGGAGTAAGGGGTGGCATGCTTAAAGTCATGAGATGACGTGGCTCGAGGAACCAGTTTAGAGGCTTCTGGGTCAGGGATGTTACAAGTTGAACATGTGAGAACTCTCCAATGCAGTGACTAATGATAAAGAGATAAATTTTAAGATTTAATCTAATGGATTTTGAGAATATACTGTGAAGTTTATTGCAAATATAACCATGAATGTTATACCTTATGTTTTTGTGAGAGATACAATGTAAGTATGATATGGATGCCACAAGTTACCTTTATTATGTTTTATTTCTATTACGTTTTTTATGAATCTTATGTTTTCATGAATAATGTTAAAATGTTTATGTTTTATGGGTGAAAAGTATGATTTTTTGAAAAAGTTTTCATAGGTTTAAAATATTCTTTGTATAACAGTTTTATTCATTATTATATATTCATTACTGATATTTTGACACTTATCACATGTTTTGAAATTTTTTTCATAGGATTTATATAATAATAGAGTCATATATGGATCATGGAAACGTTATTAAGTTTTCACATGAAAATAAGCAATATTTTTTTTAAGTTATTTTTTTGGTTTTTTGAAAAAATGGATATAAAGTAGAAGTTTATACATTGTAATAATAAACTTGTTATGTATCAGTTATGACCTAATAATATAAAACTATAAACATGAAAGGATAAAAAACAAGAAATAAATCCTAATTATTTACATATCTTATGATTAAGTAATGATTAAGGTCGGGCCTTATGTCTATCTCAATACTTGTGATAATAAATTGTCATCCTTTTTCCCACACTTTAGGTGATAATTATGGATTATTTTCTTCATTGTACCATGTGTTGGGGTATTTCTTTTCATAGTGTCCAAACTTATTTCATGTGAAGAAATGTTGTATAGTTAAATCATTATTTGGGAACATCATTTACATTGATAAATAACACATTTTCAGTAATTTAGTAGTTGTGAACTTTGTGACCTACATTACAATGATTAAATCAATTCCATGATATATTAATAGAATTTCAAGAGTTCTTCATCCCATAATTATTAATATAATGGGGTTGAAATTTATTTCCACCAAGAAACTTACAATTATCTATACATATTTATTCCTCCTTCCATTTTCCAAATATATATTACTATGAAACCTTATATTTTATTTAAATATTTAGATTGCATCATAAAATCTATTTTTAGAATACAGATTCTCTAATACAGAAATAAATTTGATGACTATGTTTTAATACACCTAAAAATGATAAATTTAACGATTTGGAGTATAGATATAACTATAGATTCTACTGATATTGTCATGAAATACTTGATGCATTCATCAATAGATATATACTCATTTTCTTCACTACAATCATTACCTCTCAATTTTTGAGAGAATATTTCAGTGAAAATTCATGGTGATGAAATAATGTATAAAGTCTTCAAATTTATTATTCCTTGAATTCAAATTAAGAGTCCAAAATTAGATATCCCAACCTTAAAAATTTTATACAACCAAAAATCATTATCATTTTATCATCAATTGAGAATTGAATATATAGTTTCCATCCCATTGATCAATTTTTAAGAGATAGGTGTAATTAAATAGACGCTAAATGAGTGTAGATGTTTCCTTGTGAAAGGATAATTAAAAATATACTCCATCCTTGCTACATTCAATCGATATATGTGGTTATTTTTATTATTCATAGTTTGATAAACTTTATTGAGTATTTCTATGAGGTCCAATACTCTATATTCTATTTTTTCGGTAGTTCGTTGGGGAAATAATTGAAAGGACCATCACACCCATTTTTATATCAATTTATTCAGGTTCAAACCATTATGAATACAAAATATGTGTTCAATTTAATGGTGAACAATTAAAATCATATGTGAATAATAAAAAAAAGGAATTAAAAAATAAAATATATTATTATTTTACATTAGTATATATTTCAATATATGTTTTACTTTAACCATTATCATTCATGGTTAAAAAATAAGTTGGGGTTTCTCATACTTCTTATATTAATCCTTAAATTCAATCAATAAATTAATTAATTTAAATGATACATAAAAATTTTGAGATCAACCAAATCATATACCCTGAGAGTGTTTATCCAGTTGTGAAGTTATTCTTCTTTTTCATGAACTATGTTATAATTGAGTTAATAACCAACACTCCCTCTTCAGTTTTGTTACCCCTAGGTATTACTATTCCAAATCCATCATCAAAATTCAAGTATATTGGTATATAGGTGTTTTCTAGGTAATCAACATACTCAATACATTACAAATATTTTAGGATATGATCTTATAAATTGAATATTCTACCCAATTTTCCACAATTTTTATCATACCATAATTCTGAAATTAGTATCTCTAATAACCAAAAATAACTATATCTTTTTCGGATACCAAATACAGTCAGAAATTCAATACTTTACTTTATATTATATACATTACTAGATATAAAAATTTCATTTCATGCATAATAATCTACCAAAAACATGTAGGATCACTGTATTTTGAGAATAGATACATAATAATATTATTTCACAAAACTCGTGATATTTTCTCCTTAATAGAACCACACTAAACCATCACATATACATCTCATTACTAAGACTCATCCTCATAACCTCGGGAATGGAATCATAAAAAATAGATGAGCTAATACTCTATATATGGGGTGAATATAAAATTTTATCAATTGTGACGTAATTATAAAATGTAAAAAAATGATAATAAGAAAAATATCATATCATTATGAGTGAATACAATAAAATGTGTTTGAGTTTAAAATAATATTGAATAATAACATAAATCAACTTATGATCAATAGTTATAATGAGAATTATAACAATTTTATATAAATCATGAATCATTATATATTATGATATTAATGAATAATATACTTGAAATATAGAACAAATATTAAAAAAATAAAAAATTATATTCATGGGACACACCGTAATTTCTCATGATTACTATAAACTAAAAATTACATATTTTTACTATCTCATGAGATACAAACTATTAACCAATGATTTTGAGGTCGATAAAGGACCTCACCCTAAATTAATCCATACTTACTTCTTCCACATAAAAATCATTCATTTATTAAATTATAAAGAAAGAATTGAAATAAAATGGGTTTCAAAATCATTTTAATTAATATCATTTAATTTTCATAAACAATCCTTGTAAATAAAAATTATATTCATAACATTTCTAAATACTATAACAACATTAAATAATTTTATTGCAAAAAACATACTCAAAAAATATAATCACATATTAATAGAATATTGGATAGTAAAACATGAAACATAACATCATTGGATATATATCTTTGAAAATTGGAGAGTAAAATGAAAAGAAAATAGAAAATGTCTATCATGAATACATTTTTAAATCATTAATGTAAAATTAATAGTTGTGAGTCTATTTTAAAAAATTATCTTATTTTATAAAGAAAACTAGTGAAAAGAAAACACATAATGATATTTTAATTTAATTAATAATTATTTTAACATAAAAAATATGTAATTAAAAATTTGAATGTAGTGGAAAATTAGGTCAAATAATAAATTTTAAGACCCAGTGAAAAGATATGAGTTACCTAGCCTCTTACCATTTCCATTGATTTTGATTAATGCGGCTTAACATAATGTATTATAAGGATACTCTTTATTTATGACAAATTCATAATATTATTTATATTCCCTTATATTTATACTTTTAATTAAAACCAATTCTCGTTATTTATTTTATTGTAATAATTTTTTCGATCACTTCATGTTAATAATAATAATTATTTTAAACATGGTTCCTAAAAGAGGTTTTTTAAGTTTATTTCTTCCCAAAATATCATAATTTCGAAGTAATTAAATTTAAAAAAATTGATGTTTTATAAATACCAATTGTGTAATAATTTATTTAAATTTTATTTTTAGTTTCATTTCTAGAAGACAAAAAATGGGGATGAACTAGTTCTAGGTTATTTCTCTTATATCATTTGATTAAACTATAAAAATAATAAAATATTATTTTAAAAAAACATATTAATGATATATATCTTAAAGATGAAAAATATAATCAAAATAAATAACCAAGATTCTTAAATGTTTTAAAATTAGGAGAAAAATCATTTTTATTCTTGAAATTGGTAGACCACATAGTGTACACATCACGTTTTCATTTTCCATCATAAAAAGGGGATGATGGTTACTATTTATACCGCCATTATAATAAAAAATGGAATAATAATTACAATGATTTTATCATTTCATGATGGATGAAAGAATTTTTATGACTAATAAAATAGTGTAATGAAATAAAATATTTAAACAGGGGTTCATAACTTGTACCTTTCTTCATGGATTATCTTTTTTGTGAAGGGGGTTATAAAATTACAGAATTATATTTTGAGAATTCCTAAACCAAATTATGTTCAATGGGATGCCAACAAGAATGTACCCCAGTTGTACATATTCCTTCTTGGCATAAAAAAACCCAGGATCAAATCCAGAAAGGGGCGAATTTATGGGTACTATAGCATCACTATAGTAGTGGTGGTTGTACTATACCTACGCGGGTACTGTAGCATTACTATTCACTGAGGCATCCTTTGGGCCAAAAAATGGGCTTTCACGCCGTGGGCCTTTGGGGTATGTAATGGGTCTCCCTATACCCTGTATAAAGAGGGCTTTACTTTAAATAAAAAATTATGTCTTTGGTCTAAACCCTAAAAAAATCATCAACAGGTTTTTATATTATATGTTTTGGAAGGTTTTATTCCACAAAGTAGTAGGTTTTCGTGTAAGGGGATGTTAGGAGTGTAGTTTCTCTTGTATAAGTTAAAAGGAGTGACATTTTTTTAAATAAACGTGACATTTCAATAATGGGAATTCACTCTCCAAGAAAATTGTTCCATATTATAGAAATAATATATAGTAGGATATATAAGTTAATGAAACAACACCACCACTAAATAACGATATTTTATTAACATGTTATCCCCTTTACCATTGTGGATAGTCAATTTTACCATCCTTATTTTTTATTTTATTAGTAGTTTTTAACTATGAAATTTATTTATTATGGTAAAAAATAAAATGTTCATTATTATATAGTTTTCTATCAGTGATTATAAATTTTAAATCCTTTTTTTATGAAATTTTTAAAATTAGTAAAATATAATTTTTAAATAAATAATGTGTAATGTTTATAAAAAATATATTGTTTAAAATTTATCATAAATTATAAAACATAGAATATGAAATTGTTATTAATTTAATATAAATAACAATTAATTAACTTCAAAATTCAAAAATTTTCTTGTAAAAAGTTTTCATAAATTTACGTCACATATTTATATAATAATAATGACAAAAAAGAAGCAATATATTTATAAACGACGTATTTCACTATTCACCTAAAAAATTTCTTACAAAAATCCTTAAAACTAATCTTAATAATATATTATTATACTTAATATAAAATAAATTCTATTTTATAAAAAATAAATTTCAAAAGTTTAAGAGTTAAATAGTTTAATAATATTTCAAAACATAGCAGAAGACTATGAATACTGGGATATACCTTTTGAAAATGCAAACTAATTTTTATTATTATTTCCTATCATTCGCTATAAAATTTATTAATAATATATAGTTTATATTTTCACTATACAATACAATTATTTAATTAAAATATATATTTCTCCTTAAAATAAACCCCCAATTTTAAATAATATATATTTAAGCATAAAATTATTTTATTTATTAATTTATATATTATAATTTCATTTAATAAGTATTAAAAGTTGAATTTTTTTTATTATACACAAATGTAAAATTTATCTCACTTTTTTTCATACCTTATAATTAAACAATTATTTTTTAATAGTTATAGTTAATATTTTTAATACAAATAAATATTTTGTATTTTTTTAGATGGTTGTTTTATATGGATAATTCTATCAAACATATTTTTTATTTATAATGTAAAAACTCTAGTAATTACACATAGTAAATATAGTTATACTTTACTCAGTTTTTAAAATATCGATTATGGATTTTTGGAATGGAATGAAGTCGAAACATGGCCACATTATTGTTTTTGGATGTAAGGTGTTCTTATTGAATATTAAATATAATGTATATAAATTTGGCCTAAATGATGATGAAGGTATTTCTCTTGGATATTCTACCAGATGCCAAACTTAACTTTTTTTAATATAATTAGTTAATCCAACATTGTAAGGGTGCATGTTATGTTTCATGAAGCTATTTCTTATGTAAAGATAATGTGTTTAAATTATGAAAGTAATATCTATTTATTAAAGTCCCTTTGGATATAATCAGGGTTATTAGACTACATGAACTATAAAATATCATTAAAAAACTATTCATAGAAAATATAATCTTTTAATAATATGTATATCTTCCTACTCCTTTACCCAGAAACCACATAAATTTAAAAAACCATCTTTGTGATAATATCATTATTTATATAAACTAAATGGTTAAAACAAATCGTTTTTATGAAATAAATGTAGTCATCTTATATAATTCAATAAATCTGAAACAAAAAATTTAGATGTTTCTTTATGTTATGTGAGTTATATAATCATAATGAATGAAAATCTCAATCAATTTAAATGGAAAAGGTTTTGTAAGGTGGTATAAATCCCTAAACATTTTCCAACTATAGTAGTTCAATGCCTCATTAAAATCAAGCATAATGAAAATGGAACCACTGATCAGAATAAGGACAAAATAATTTCTATGAATTAGAAAAATAAACAAGAAATAATCTATAAATAAATATTTTCTATTCTATCCAAACATAATTCTTTATATATTTTTATATAATTCATCGATTATCTGAATTATATTAATTTTTAAAATGATATAAAGAGTGACTTACATAAAGATTATTTTCAAGAGGATGTTAATTATCATCTACCACATGTTTTATTAAGGTAATTTTTTTAAGACGTATTTATTAATTTATGATGGAACCTTATGGACTTAAACAAGACCCAAGGATTTCAAATTACATGAAATCTATATTTATACTTTTAAATGAGTTTCTTTATTGATTAATAGATCTTCCAGTTACAAAAAGTAGTTTTAATGACAATATAATCATATAAATCAATTTTTATTACATTATATTAAGATCCACCAATAAAAAATTATAGGATGTTTTCTATGGAAGACATGTAATGTGAAATTATGTTGATTATGATGGGGAACATAATTTAGTTTCTAGATTTTAGTTAAAATTACTACTATAATGAAGTATATAAATTAAACATATATATATTAGTGATTTACTAAAGCATTTTTTAGAAATTCATCAATTATTAGTACTTTAGTAGTTACCTAATAAAAAATTTATCATTATAATTTTTTGGAATTGATTGAATAAAAACAATATATAATTATGATCAGATGTTTCTTTTAGATAACAACTAGTCAAAAATACATTATATAATCAATTTTTTATGTTAAATACTACATAAAGATCTGAATATATCTCATATTAATGTAGTTATGTGGATCTTCAATTACCTAAATGGAACATCATTACACGGAAATTTTTATTTTTCCAAATGTTATATTCGTTTATGGAGTAATTAAAATGTACATTTAAGAGGTTAAAGAATATATATAAATAATAGAATCGAAACATTTCATTTAATATGTGAAATATTATTTTCTTTTTCAATAAAAAGAAGAAACAATTGGTTTCATTTTCCACTTTTGATAATTGACATGTTAAAATTGGATGTTGATTAACCCATTTTTATGGGTTTAGTTCAATATAATTAAATTTGGAATGATTTATACTCAATAGATAATAATTTCAGATAATCCATTTTTTGTTTCCTTATCAATGAATTATACACATAACTCATGGGCTAATCACATTGATACAGTACACCACTTCCTTATATATCTCATGAAAAAAAATATTTTATTATTAATATTATTGAAACTGATATTGGTTCAATAATATATTTTCCAAAACCTTATATTTTGAAATATTATAACACATTAAACAAAAAATTTGTATAATTATTCTTAAATGATCACATTATATAACATTTTTTTAATTCTATTCAAATTGAATATATAAATAGAAATAGAGGAGAATATTTGTTGTTTATATAGAACTATACCAAATATTTATATATCTAAAAATTATAGTAAAAATGTTTTTTAAATAGAAGTTAAAATTTTACCTAATACACCCTCTAAAACATTCCTTTTATAAGAATTTACATTTTTATACATTTTACCCTGTTTTTTATGTTTCATGATTATTTTATGGGTTATGAGAAATGATCTAGAATGAGCCAACCTTCAAAAATCGGAATTTTGGAATCTTGGTATCACAAAAATTTACCGATTTTTGGTTTAAAAAGATATTATATTGTAACTTGGGGTATTTAATTTACAAATATGTATGAACAATCCTATATACATGTATGTTATATGGAATAATTTTTAGATATGAAGTTTATTAGAAGGGTTTTATTTCTATAGTTTAGTATTAAAATAAATGTATTAAATTAAATCAATTATTGGGAATGAGTTGATCCTCGGTCAATACAATGGGTTTGTTAGAATTATTTATTCTTTTTTTAATTTAAATTTTGTAGAATATGATGTAAATCATTCAACAATATGGTACTACCATGATCACATAATTTTTTAATGCTAAAAAATTAATTTTAATAAAATACACACAAGAAGGATCATTTGTAAGGGCACTCAACTGAAAAATATTTTTTCATAACATAATCTTCATGGATTTATAGTACAGAATATATAGATAAAAAAGTATTTTTTTAATATAAATATCTACTGATGAAATAATATAAAACCTAATCGAATACAATATAACAACCAACCCATCCATTTGCATCATCCTTTAATCAACCCATAGGTATCTTACCCCTTTATTAAAGAACAAATCTCCATGTAATTTGAGAGTAGACCCATGATGGTGAAATTGATGCAAAAATAATTATTGAATGAATACTCCACCATTGTATGAATAATTTCAATACTCTTTGTGTCAATAAATTCTCACCTTAAGATGAAAATAATAAATGATTTATAAAAACATCATAAACACACACACATTCTATATAAATATATTAAATGATATTAAATAAATATTAAATTCTTCAAATATCGATCAATTAAAGAACTATATAGATCTAGTGTATTAGATAATTTTGGAATCATAAAATGTATGTTCATAAGGTATATATATCGTGACCCACATAGTAATTCAAAACCATCGCCATTCTTAGAGATATCACATATAATACCATTCATCATAGCACGGGGAAATAGAAACATAAAAAAGTTGGAGATCAGGTACATAGTTGAGGTAAACAAGGAAGATATAAAAACAAAAATGATAATAACATGAGAATAATTTAATAAGAACAAGATAATTACATTTTAAATCCACACATTCCATATCATAGATTATAATATGAATTCATGTCATAAATCATGGTAGTTCATAAGTCTTCAATCATAAAAGAATCAAATATCATGATCCATGAGAGCATAACGTTATAAGAATAAATTATCTTGTGGTATAAATAATAATATAGCATTGAGGACATGTATAAATATATTACGTTCAATAAATAATTTATGACATGAAATCATCTCCTCCAATAAACTAATGGAAATTATACCAGGTCAATGAAAAATATAGTAAACCTAATGTCTAGGTACACAAATGATCTAATGCATATGAAGTCATGGTGCATTCAGGAACTTATGGACCTAACAACTAGGTCCCCTATTATTCATATAGACATGAAATAATGGTCTATGAATAAAATCATGTACATGAAATCATACTCACACAAAAAATATTAACCACATAATTTATCCATATTCAACCAATTCATTGGATGGATATATAGGTCCCCCACATTATATAATAAAAATTAATATTGTGTTTTTATTGGAAAATTAATCACTTAACATATCATAACCTATAAAGAACAATATGGGTTTCATAAATATTTTATCGTAGTATAACCGGTGAGAGATAAACAATTATCATAAAAATATCCTCATCATACTCATAATCCATTTAGAGAAAGAATAAATCTGGTATTATTGGATGTTACCATTAATATATATTAATTAACATTATATAATGGTATCCTAAGTGGATAATGATATTGAATGATCACTTGGAACATTTTTATGATGAAAATAAACATTCCATATTAAAATAACATCCATAAAATCTAAAAATTTCCAAAATATTATGTAGAAATTTTTTTGGGAATAAATTTAAAAAATTTAATGGAAGCTTAAAAAATGTATAAATTATTATGGTGTTAAATTATGTTCAATAAATATAATTTAAATGAATAAACTACTTTCACCTGTTTGTCAAGAACACTAAAAAGTGACTCGTTTTAAAATGTATAATGTCACAAACCGAATCTTCTCTCCATAAAAACTGTCACCTGAACCAGTCCATGGAAAGACCTAAATGGATTTAAATATCCATAGAGGCTAGAATAAGTGACCTTGTGTGTTAAATATTTTTTTTGGAATGATTTAGTTGAATTTATATTCATTTAACAACCAAATACAATCAATAAGAGAAATATGAAAATGTATGTGAAACATGCCTTAAATAAAACCAAGAAGTGAACACATAGGTTTAGAGATGAAATAAGATATAAAATATAAATAAAATTAGCATAAAAACATCCCAATGGACTCCACACAACAAGGGGTTATCACCCACAAGCTGTCACCACTACACCAAACAAATGGAAGAAATTAGAATCCCAAACCGACATCACCCAAGGCCTTGCATTTTCCTACATCAAACATGATCAAGTGTACATACTCCCATGGTATGTAAGAAGGGTGTGATCATAAGACCAATATCATGCCACACAATGGATTTAATAAATTGTGAAATTAATGATGAAATTAACTTATTCTTTCGATAAACAAGAAATAGTGTTAAAAAATTCTAATGAATGACAATTTTAAATGTAAACAATATCAAATGGAATTTTAAAAAAATTAAAACATTTAATTAAAACATGTAATCTATTAAATATTCTAGAAAAAATACCATATTCCAATTATATATATATAAGTGTAAATGGGCACTAATCATTGGAATATCCATTGGTATTACTTAGTTTTAGGCCCCATGTACCTCGTATCTCGATGTAAAGAAACAATGATAATATATGTTCTTGTGTTCGAGATACTAGTTGGGGACATACCCATAACCTAGTGGTTCACAATCATCATCAATATAGTTTTTATTGTGTTTTCAATTTCCAACTGTATATATAAAATAGTGACAAACCCATAATGGATCACTAGTATACAAGTTCACGTCGGCCCACCAAGACACTCGTGTTTCCCCCTTTTGTGATCAAACAATATCAACATGTTACAAAATTCTACTTGTACATTTAAAAACAATTAATGGACACAAAAACTCAAAATAGAAGCTACATTTTCTATTAACAATTTATATAACTCAATAATTCATTTTGAATTTGAATAAAAAAATTTCAAACAATATAACCAAACATAGGTCATAAAATCCATCAAAAATTCCCATTAAAAAAATGCACACCAACGCTACCCCAATACAATATTGTCATCAAAAAAAATTTAAATAAAACCACACCATTATTTATAAATTAGCCCCATCTTGTAGAACATGGAACACACAAGTAAAACACCAATTTTAACAAAAAAAAGTGGCATTTAAAAATCAATAGTCTAACAAATTAAACCCAAAATAATTTTCACAGTCAGAAAATTGAAAGAGTGTTATGCTAAAAATATATATCAAGAAATTATTACTCATATAGTAGTGTTTATGCATGTAATCACCTACTATGTGTGTTAAAAACACCAAATACATGTGTGGAACATCAACCACACCACCACCGCACTACAAGGTAGTGAAAATAACCTAAAACCACAATATTAGACCAAAAAATAGAAAAATACACCCTATGTATGATGTCCTAACTTCCAAGAATTTTGGGCATTATGAAAATTGGAAGAAACCAAATGTAAATTGGGGGAGGAAGGGAGAAAACCCACACACTAGAGATTTTGTGATGGAATCTCCCCAAATCCACCAAAATTTAATTCTTCCTATGACCAAAACAGATAGGTATTATTTAGTGATGTTTTGTATGTCAATTGGGGACTAAAATTGTTGTATGTTAGTGAAAATTGAATGATTTTTTATGAAAGAATTTTCCTTATCAAATATTGATGATTTGAGAAACCCTGAGAAATGACTCCCTAATCTTGGAAGAAAATGATCTCCAAAGAGGTAAAATCGATATTTCAGGTGAAACTAGAGTTTTTTGTTTGAGTTGGAGGTGGAAGAATCTAAAAAAATTAAAAACTAAATGAGATGTAAATGAATTAATATTTAATAATAGGAAATGGGGTCATAAATTTGCCCAAAGCCTAACTAAGTCACCAAAATCAAAATTTATATTGAGTTTATAAGGGGTATAAAAGAAAATAGTCGGTTATATAGGATAGGGAGGCCATGTGAGAGAAAGAATAGGTGATAATTGTTGAAAAATGTTGGAGTTATAAATGAAATTAAACAATTTTTTAAATTTGAAAATGGGATCACGGTTTCTCCCATGTCTTCAATACCCACCATTTCCTCCAAAACTACATGGGAAACACCCAGATCAAAAATAATAGATATTACATTAAAAATAACTTTTAAATAAGTCATGTATGTGAAAATTATCACCAAAATGAAAGACTTCATACCCCAGAAAGTCAACCTGAAGATTGATCGAAAAACAAAATTGGGTACTCGTTCTCATCCCACAACTTATACTACCATGTTTTGTGGACATAATTCCCATGCTTCAAAAGGACCCAAACCAGTCGAATAGACTTTCCCCAAATCACCATCTCTTGGAAATCAACTATTCGCACTGGACATTCAAAAACAGATAGATCTGGATCCATATCCTAGTCATCTCAATTCAGTACATGGGATGAATCTGGGTTGTACTTTTTCAACTGGGAGACGTGGATGAAGTGATGAATGGATGCTAACTCAGATGGAAAGGAAAAATTGTATTCTGCCATACTAATACACTCGGTTATCACTAATGGATAGACATATTTTGGTGTCATCTTCCATTGCTTTCCCAATTTATGATGGCCTAGATGAGGGGCCACATTCAAGAATACCATGTCATGCATATAAATAACTAGGACTCAATGCCTTTGGTAATCATATGATATATCCGAATATGAGATATCAACAAGAACTAGATAATATACTTGACCTTCTAAGATGTATCATGCACAAGTCTTGGATGCAAAGTTGAAGTATCACCTACCTTATACAAACATAGGGGGACTGACAAAGACGACCATATAACACCTCAAAAGGATCCATTCAAATCTAGGATTGGTAAATATTATTTTAGGAAAATTCAACCGATCTGAAATATCTATCCCATGATCCTCTAAGGTCTAGAACACTTTCATGTATCATGTCCTCCATGATTATATTTTCTCTCTCTTTCTGACCATTCAATTGCAGATGGTATGTCCTGCCTATCTTAATTTTTGTCCCCAATTCCTTATGATGGCATTACCAAAATCAAGAAGTGAATAGTTGTCTCTATCTATGACAAATATTGATGGAACACCATGAATCATTACAACCTCCTAGAGAAAATAATTCCCCAACTCATTAACTTTATGAGTATCTTTTATGAGAATGAAGTGGGATGATTTGGTCATATGATAAATCACCACCCAAATGGAATTCTTAAATTGATTTGTACAAGGCAAGACAATAATGAAGTCCATAAATTCTGATTCTATCTTATGTTGGTTGAAATATTTTAGCAATCCATGGATTATTCCCTCGATACATACTATTGATGGTACAATTTCTCATAACAGAGTCCCCTCTGAAGTTTGTCTGTAATATTTTAGGATCCATCTTTTCCCTAAATGTCATATGACCAACCGACATAGAGAGTCTTTTAATCATATGTTTCTTTCATTTGTGACATGTATAACTCATTGGAATTAAATTTCTGACATTTTTAGTTTCATATGGTTTCTTCTTAATTTAATCAACTCCCAACAACCGCATTGTGTTGATTTTGAATCTTCTCAAGAAATCAAGAATATTTTTTTGACTGTAATTTATGAGATACTACATGTGATCAGGTATGATAGAAATAATATTATTCATAATAATTGTTCATTCAGGTTCAATGTAGGTAGGACATGGTTTCTCATTGCCATTCATGATTCTGCCTCGATTCAGAAAACTTATTGTGACAACACTTTTGGTGACATTGAGATCCTTCACCAACATCGAATTTCTGATTTATAAAGATAACCTATATTCACTTTTGAGGTAATTTGTCAATACTTGCTTCTAGGATGGATCAAAGTGACTATATAAGGTTCCTCTAAAGGAAACCTGGGACCTGCAGGATGTGGTGCTATTTTTAGAGACTATCTTGACCGGTGTCATGGATGCTTCTGCGGCGGTTTTGGTACATCCTTGTCTCTGAAATAAAAAATTATGGTGGTGATCCATGACGTTTACTTTTTCAAACAAATTATTTGGAACAATAATTAGTTTCAATGTTATTCAACCAATATTATCCAAGCTACTTGGAAGGGGATGGTGCATCATTCTTGTCCACTTACATCCTGTTAGATGAATTTTCATTCTTAGTTTTTGTGAATAAACTACATTGCTTCTAATTTTTTTTGTGAAGTGAACATGGTTGTTGATGGTATTTCCAACAAGGAAGTAAACATGGGCATAACATGGAAGTTTGATTTTCCTGGTGATTTTTTCCCTTTTTATGATTGATATTGTAATAAAATTTTGTCCTTTAGACTATTTTAATCATCATTTTTACCTATTAAATAAATTGTGACATGGCCTTTGACTAGGGAAACACCTTCTAAATAATAGATAGAGAATATCGGAGGACATTTTGTGCTCCTATTTCATTTGTTGACATGTGTAGCACCTTGACACAAAGTCATCTATGTCATGTCTCATACCTAGCCACCCTTACTGTCATCGCACATCATAATACATCTTGGTGATACCCGGTTGGATATCCCACTAAGACTAATCGCTATCCTTCAACACCCCCATACCCCGAGATGATGACACTTTCGAATGGCCCATGAAGCACAATATGTCCTCAAGAGATGATGCCAAATCCGAAGACAAATCCCCACCACGAAGAAACAACATTGACCATTGAAAAATTTCAACACTGGGTTGTTCTTGCTGAATCAAGACCATGAGAAAAGGAGTCAACTTAATACTCTCCAAGAACACAACCCTACTGTGCTCTTTGGCCTCCACATACATCTGAGAAAAGAGCCCCATCAGAGTCTACTTATCACTAGACTTCCATAAGGATTTCACTGGTAATTTTCTACCCAAATCATCTGCCACGACATTACACATTCCCAAGGTATAAAAAATATAAATTTCAAAACCCTTTAAGTACTCTATCCAATGGCGCTACCTTGGATTGAGGTCCTTATGTGAGAAGATATAGACCAAGCTCTATGATTATAATAGACTATAAACATCACCTCAAATAGGTAGTGATTCCAGGTATTGAAATAATTAATCAAGGCTAATAACTACATGTCATGGTTCAGATAATTCTTTTAGGGTTTCCGGAGTTGGCAAGAACCATACACCACCACATGATCACCCTGCATAAGCACACACCCGAGATCTATACCTAAATAGTTACAATACACTACATAACTTATTCCAGCCTCTTGGAAAAATTATCCCTATAGAGTTGTAGTCAACCACCGCATCAACTCCTAGAATGATTTATAACATTCTAGGACACATACAAACTTCACCCCTTTCCAGTTGATCATATTAATTGGATAAGTAAACTGATAAAATCCCAAAACAATCCTCCTATAGTGACCAGCCAGGCCGATAAAACATTTGATCTAGAAGACATTCATTGGATTCTAACATTATATAACCACACTAATATTTTGGTGTCCACATAAACCCCACTATCTAATATCACATGTTTTATAATCTTTAACTACCTAATATGGACAGTGAACTTGCACAAATTATCATAGTGTTTGAGCTCTCACAAGGTTCCCAACACTCTCCGCAAATTATATTTGTGTCCCTCCTTAAGTCTACTATAAACCTGGATTTAATCATCAAATAACATGTATAAAGAGTCAAAAGAAAATTAGAACACCCTATTAATGATTGATATATAACCATTTGATCACTGGTTAATCTGAAGGGCAAGTACAGGTACTCAAAGTGGTCATACCTACCTCATAAGGCTATCGTTGGGATATCTGCCTCTTTCACCCTGAGTTGATGGTAACCCAAACACAATTATATTTTTGAGAACAACATTTCACCATCTACTAATCAAAAAAATAATTTATTTGGGGAAAATGATATTTGTTCGAAATGGTTATCTTATTTAGCTTAAAGTAATCAATACAAAACCGGAGGGATCCATTAGCCATATCCAGAAAAAGGAAAGGAGTGGTCGAAGGAGGGAGGCTCATGTGAATGAATCCTTTAGATTATAAAACATCCAACTGTATCATGAATTACATTATCCCGATGGGGGCCATATGACATGAGGGAAGAGATATTGGCTATGTTTCCATCACCAAAACGATTGATTACTCCACATACCTCTACAGAGTAAAGCCTGAAAAATGATCTAAGAATGCCTCTAGAAACATATGCAATACAATAGTTAGTCAACCTATAGGAGAATGTTCAATGTCTTATAGAACAAACAGTGATAAATGGAATATAATTCTACCCAACTCTAGGAATGTAGGTCCGGCATGATTGGACTAAGGATCACATTCCCCCAAAAAAACATGATGACTCCCAACACGTGTCGTGAAACTCACTCACTACCAATAGAAATAAAATTTCACATAAAATTGAACCATCCAATCCATTCCATGTATTACATTAGAATGATCTATATCTATGACCAGGAGGTCCTACAATATCTCAACCCTTGACATGGAAAGAACACATGATGGGGACTTGAGACCATGTTCCTTCATCATTCCGAATAATATCACAAACTATTTTTCAATGGACAAAAAAACAGTTGGAAAATTAAAAATGTTCATATAATGGGTAGAGATGAATAAAATATAAGCACTGCTACAGAAATAAGAAGTATTTATTGAAGATGCAATTAAAACGGTCCTGCAAATAGTCGACGGTCTGTCCTCTGAACCGACTGGTAAATTATCCACCGTATAAGGCATTATAGTATCTACCTAGAAATGGATGGTCAATTGTGGATAATCCCTAAACTGGATCTTCCTTAAATATGATCTAGAGTGGCTGAAATGGCCACCAAATAGATATCCCCCTATATTTGACAGCACTGATAGAGCTCGCACTCCCCTGGAAGGTAATGATCCTACCCCACATTAGAGTGGACTTTATATCCCATAAAAGAGAGGAATGTGTCACATAACACCACACTGATAACAAGGAATCGGAGGAAAAGTTATTTCTGTATGGATGTGAACTCTCCTCCCACACTGTAGGCACACGATGGACCTCACATTAGAATCCACTAAAGAAACAACTTGGACGGTAGGCTGATCTTCCACCCCTTTTTTATTCCTCCTATGGCTTCCATTTCTTCACAAAATAGATTTCACTTCAAAGACATTATATCATCCCATAAAAACAATCCCACCCATTTTGGACGTTCTCCACCTTACACACTGGGTCAACCACCTCTATATAGGTTTTTAGTTTGAATTAGATGACTTGGGAATAGATTTCTAGCTACATACCTCACTCAAACTTCTAGGCCTTCATATTATTTTTGGAGAAAATTACTGGAGCATACTAGAACAACTCAAAAAAAGGTCATCATACTCTATCACATAAATATCATCTTGGACAGGCTCCGTAATCTCTCCAGATCAAGCATAAACAAAAACACCAGGTCAATAATGGTTGTTGAAGATAACCTTGATGTCCTTAGATCTCATTTTCTCACACTTCCCAGTATAAATAACTAATTCCGACCACCTAATACTGGGACCCTCTAATATGAAAAATACACACCTCACCCTGACTTCATCAAGAGTGTCAAGGAACTCAAACAATTTCTCGATCTTTCCAGCCACCCCTCTACATCTAGCTGTTCTCTACTACCTGGGAATGTAAGATGATTGTTTATTAGAAACTCTTGGGATTTTTACTTCATATATCTGGTTTCATCTTCCCTAATAATATCTGGAACAAGATCCAATCCCTTTTCTATGGATTTTACATCTCTAACCACAATCTCTACTATACTTTTATTAAGTGGTGTGGGAGAACTCTCCCCAGATACCTCCCATGTGTTGAGCAATGTATTGTTTTCAAACAATTCAAAATAATGTTTTTAAAGGGGGAGATTATTTCAAATAATACTCTGTCTCTTTATGATGATTTTGATGCTCACAAATACCCTTAATTATTTACTAATTATTTCGTTGAGTATTTTGCAGGAATTTATTTTATTTATTTATTTCATACAACGAGATTTCATACTTCATTTATTCCAAGATCAATTTTAGTGTGTTCTGGAATCACTGTAGCGCAAGACCAATTTTAGCGTGTTCTGGAATCACTGTAGCGCAAGATCAATTTTAGCGTGTTCTGGAATCACTGTAGCGCGAGATCAATTTTAGCGCGTACTGGAATCACTGTTCATACCCTACGTTGATGAACGTAACGTATGGATGAAAAGTTTACTTTTTATGTTAAAAGAAACGTATGGTTAAGGAACCTTACGTTATTTTGAAACGTATGGTTAATTAATCTTACGTTGTTGAAAAGTATGGAAGAAGAACATTACGTTTGGAAGGAACCTTACGTTTTCGTTGTTGGACAAGTATGGAAGAGAAACCGTACGTTAGTTTTCAGTGTTGAGTTTGTTTCTCAAAAGTATGGATCATCAACCTTACTTTTATAATCAACCGTACGTTCTTTGGAGAGTTGAAGCGAGACAAAGTATGGATGATCAACCCTACGTTTGAATGTTGAAGAGAAAGTGTGTACGTTCTGAACCTTACGTTTGTGAACCTTACGTTTGTGAACCCTACGTTTGGAGCCACGTCATCAACCCTACGTTTGGCGTCGGGATATTTTTGACAGACGATATTTCCTTTTGCATTGGTCAAACAAGCGGATTATTAAGCGGATTTCGAGCCGATTCTTAAGTACGACTTTGACTGAATCAAAGACGATTTCCAACAGATTACTAATTGATTTAAACGGAGCTTTTTATGCCGATTCTTCAGGGGAGTTACAACGGCTCTGTTATTTCATTTAATATCGCGAATCTAAAGGAGATTTTCATGGATCTATTTATGCGGAAGATTTTCTCAGATTTGAATATATATGTTCTATCTTGGAAACTTCGGATATATATATATACACAGGAAAGTGTGTGAAATATATAGATTGATCTTTTAACGAGCAAGAAACAGAGACTGAGTAAAGGCGTTCTTTTCTGGTGATCGAGAAGAAGTGTAAAACCTTTATTGCCGAAGGAAGATCTTGATAGCAGATTCACGTGTTCTACATCGACTATCTGTTGTGAATCTATTGCTGCTGAAGTTGTGAAGTTTCTGGTAATATCTATTGCAACTGGATCGACTCAGAACTGTTTTGATTACAGATCTTTATTTTCTGAAGACAACGATCTATCTACTGTCAATTGCATTCTGTTGCAATTGTGAAGAACAACTGGAGAAGTGTTTTCTTTATCGAAACCCTTTTTTATTTTTGAGTGATCAGCTTCTCGTTCTAAGCTGTGTGGGTTCGTGTTTGAACCAGGAAGGCTGTGTTTGCCTGAATCTTGTAAAGGTGTCAACTGCCTGTACTCAGTTGTGAACAGGTCTGTGGAAACGAGGACCAGATAGTGAAAATCGCCAAGCTCGTGGATTTGAGCGTTGGTGGAGTGGACTAGGGGCCTTCTGTTCCCCGAACCACTATACATCCGTGTGTTCATGCTTTTACTTTTTCCGCTGCATATTTAATCGTGCAAAAGCATAGTGGATAGAATTTGTCTAAATTGAAGAGATTGTAATAATTTTGAAAAGACACAATTCACCCCCCTCTTGTGTGTAATCCGTAGATTCAGATCCAACAATTCGTATCAGAGGAGGAGCTTCTTATTTTTAAAGTCTTATCAAGCTAGAAGTATTTAAAGATTATACATAGTGTATCATGGCTGATATGAGAGAGGGAATGTCAATGGTCAGAGCACCTTACATTAATGGAGATAATTATGGCTGCTGGAAATCACGTATGATTATTTATCTGAAAAATCTTGGTTACAAAGTCTATTCAAAGATTCTGACTCCCTATGAAATTCCTGAAAATCCCGATACATGGAGTGCTGCTACAGAGGCTGAGTATGACATAAATTCAAAAGCTATGAATGAAATCATCTGTGGTCTAGGACCAGATGAATTTAACAGAGTATCTCAATGCCCGACTGCATATGAAATGTGGCAAACAATAGCTGTTGCTTATGAAGGAACAGATAATGTAAGACAGATGAGATATGCAACTGCTAAGTTAAAATTCGATACTTTCAGAATGATTGAAGGAGAGAGCATCACTCAGATGAATGGAAGATTGATAGAAATTGTCAATAATATAACAGCTCTAGGAGAACCAATCAAGCAGGCTGATCAAGCGTTGAAGGTACTGAGAGTACTTCCTACTCGATGGAATGGAATCTCTGCGGCAATCAGACAATCAACTTCTGTTAAAGATCTAACTATGAGAGAACTGATTGGTACATTGATGATGTACGAAGCTGAAATGCAAGATGAGGTAAATAAGCATAAATTCTACATAAAAAGGGAAAATACTGCTTTGAAAGTGACTTCTCAACAAAAGGATATAAAGATGAAGAACAGAGAAGTAAGTGCTAAATCCGAAAGCTCTGATTCTTCAAATTCGGATGAAGAACTGGCACAGCTAGCCAGAAAATTCAGAAAGTTCTACAGTAAGAAGAAAGACTTCAAGAAATCCTTCAAAAAGGATAGCAAGGAAGTGAGATGTTATGAATGCAAAAAGATGGGACATATCAGACCGGATTGCCCAAAATTGAAAGATGCAAAGAAGAAGAAATTCTTCAAAAGAGATGATTATGAACAGAAAGACAAGAAAGCTATGAAAGCTACTTGGAGTGTTTCTGAAGACTCAAGTAATTCTTCTGAATCAAGCTCAGAGAAGGAGGAAGCCAATTTAAAAGAAAATATGTGTTTCATGGCTGAAACTGATGAGGTACACTCATATTACTCCTCTGACTCAAATAATGAATCAAACTCTGAAACAAGCTTCTCAAATAAAAAACTTGCAGCTTACTGCAATATGCTTGAAGAAAGGTATGACTCATTATTTAAAAAATATAAATCTATAAAGAACTTGCACAAAGCTATTTCAGATGAGAGAAATACTTTGCTAAAACAACATAAGGAATTAATTGACAAATACAACTCTGCTGACTCAAATAAAATTAATTTTGAATCAAAAATAAAAACTCTACAGGATGAAGTAGAATCTTATAAAAAGGCTGCATTAGTTTTTACAAAAGGAGAAAACCCCTTAAATGAGATACTTGGAAAAACTGTAATTAAAAAGGAAAGGTTTGGAATTGGAAGTAAAGGAGAAAAACCTAAGTTATACAAAAATTATTTTGTTCCTAGCACTAAACAGGTTATTTGTAACTTCTGTGGAACAAAAGGTCATATAGCTAAAAACTGTTTTCTAAGACAACCTCAAATATGTGGAATTAAGAAAGCTTATATTTCCAACGATCTATATGATTCAATCAATTTTAAGGAAACAAAGCAAATCTGGATACCCAGATCACTGCTTGCTAACACTCCTGGACCCAACAAAATATGGGTACCAAAGCAATTTTTTTGAATGTCTTTGCAGGTAGCAGGTCACCAAAGAAAGAAAGAAATATGGTATATGGACAGTGGCTGCTCAAGACACATGAGTGGAACTTCAGCTAATTTCTCTTCTCTTACTCGAAAGGAAGGAGGACATGTCACCTTTGGTGACAATGCCAAAGGAAAGATTATTGATATTGGAACAGTTGGAGATCCAGAGACAGTCTCAATCAACAAAGTACTTTATGTACAAGGGTTAAAACACAATCTGATAAGTATCTCTCAACTCTGTGATGATGGATACACTGTTGATTTTACTAACAATAGTTGTACTGTTTCTAAAGATAAACTGTTTAAGTTTAGAGAACCCAGAACTGATAATGTTTATACTTTGGATTTGTATTCCTTGTGTAAACAACAAGTAAACTGCTTAACTGCTAATATAAGTGAATCCTGGATCTGGCATAGAAGACTTGGTCATTGCAATATATATGCTTTACATAAATTATCTAAGAAACATCTAGTTTCTGATTTTCCTAGTCTCAAATTTGAAAATGACAGATTCTGTGATTCATGTCAGCTTGGCAAGCAACACAAATCATCATTCAAATCTGTTAATAAAGTTGCTACAACTAAACCTCTAGAACTTATCCATATGGATTTGTTTGGACCTTCAAGAGTAGCAAGTTTAGCTAGTAAATTATATGTTTATGTATTAGTTGATGATTATTCTAGATTTACTTGGATTTTCTTTTTGAAATTTAAAAGTGAAGCTTTTAGTTTATTTGAAGGTTTTTGTAAATCTATTCAAAATGAAAAAGGTTTTAATATAATCTCATTGAGAAGTGATCATGGTGGAGAATTTGAGAACCATGAATTTAATTCCTTTTGCTCAAACATGGGTATTAAACACACCTTCTCTGTTCCAAAAACACCTCAACAGAATGGGATTGTAGAAAGAAGAAATAGAACTATTCAAGAAATGGCTAGAACTATGTTAAATGAATATAGCCTACCTATATATTTCTGGGCAGAAGCTGTTAATACAGCTTGTTATATAATGAATAGAATTTTAATAAGACCTATTTTGAAAAAGAAACCCTATGAACTTTGGAATAACAGAAAACCTAAAGTAAATTACTTTAAAGTTTTTGGATGCAAGGTTTACATCTTGAATACCAAAGATAATCTTGGTAAATTTGATCCAAAATCTGATAAAGGTATTTTCTTAGGATATTCTGCAACCTCCAAAGCTTATAGAGTCTATAATAAAAAGTCAAGGATTGTTGAAGAATCAGTTCATGTGAAATTTGATGAATCTGATTCTTTTGAGAAAAGGATAGAACAAATAGATGAACCTGATTCTAATGAAAACATGAGACTTGAGAATTTATAGATTGATTTTGAAAATGATATAAAAGAAATTCAGTTCAGTTCAGAAGAACATGACACTGAAGAACCTCTGAATGTAATGCCTAGACAGTCTAGAACCTTAAAGAATCACCCTTTAGAATCTGTGATAGGTGACTTAGAGACTGGTATTCAAACTAGAAGAAACTTTGGAAACATAGTTGAATTCTCTGCTTTCCTATCCCAACAAGAACCTAAGACCATAGAAGAAGCCTTAGATGATGAGAGCTGGGTAATAGCAATGCAGGATGAATTGAACCAGTTCAAGAGAAATAAGGTTTGGGAATTAGTTGAAAGACCACATGATTATCCAGTAATAGGAACTAAATGGGTCTTTAGGAATAAACAGGATGATCAAGGGATAATAACTAGAAATAAAGCAAGATTAGTAGCTAAAGGATATAATCAAGAATAAGGAATAGATTATGATGAGACCTTTGCACCTGTAGCCAGGTTAGAAGCCATTAGAATCCTTTTAGCCTATGCATCTTATATGAATTTTAAATTATTTCAGATGGATGTTAAATCTGCCTTTTTAAATGGTTATTTAATGGAGGAAGTTTATGTTGAGCAACCTCCTGGTTTTGAAAATTCTCAAAAACCAGATTCTGTTTTCAAACTTACTAAAGCTCTTTATGGCCTTAAACAAGCACCTAGAGCTTGGTATGAAAGACTAAGTTCTTTTCTTTTGAAAAATGATTTTACTGTTGGACTAGCAGATCCAACACTCTTTAAGAAAACTGTGAAAAATAATGTTTTGTTGGTTCAAATTTATGTTGATGATGTAATTTTTGGATCAATCAATAAAATTCTTTGTCATGAATTTTCAGAATTAATGCAAAAAGAATTTGAAATGAGTATGATGGGAGAATTAAATTTCTTTTTGGGTCTTCAATTATTTCAAAAAGATTTTGGAAATGTTTTAAATCAATGCAAATACATTACTGATTTACTTAAGAAATTTGGACTTGAAAATAGCAAGACATTTACAACTCCTATGTGTACTAATATAAAACTTGATTTGGATGAAACTGGAAAATCAGTGGACAACAAGTTATATAGAGGTATGATTGGTAGTTTGTTATATCTTACTGCTAGTAGACCAGATATAATGTATTCAGTATGTCTTTGTGCTCGATTTCAATAAAATCCCAAAGAATCCCACTTAACTGCTGTTAAAAGAATTTTTAGATATTTAAAAGGTACTATTTATCAATCTCTACTTTATCCAAAAACCTCTGATTTTAATTTAATTTCATATTCAGATGCTGACTTTGGAAGCTGTAGATTAGATAGGAAGAGTACTTCAGGAACATGTCACTTTTTAGGAAAGTCTTTAGTATCATGGTCTAGTAAGAAACAACACTCAGTTGCCCTGTCAACAGCCGAGGCAGAATATGTGTCTGCAGGTAGTTGCTGTGCACAGGTGTTGTGGATGAAAAACACTCTTATGGACTTTGGATTAAATTTCAATAATACACCTATTTTATGTGATAATACTAGTGCAATTAATATTTCAAAAAAATCCTATTAGTCATTCTAGAACTAAGCACATTGATATAAGACATCACTTTTTAAGAGATCATGTGTTTAAAAAGGATATATTTTTAGAATTTGTAAATACAGAAAATCAATTAGCAGATATTTTTACTAAACCACTTCCCACGGCAAGGTTTGAATTTATTAAGGGGGAGTTAGGTTTATTTAATTTTAAATAATTTTTTTTAAATCTTATTCTGTTTTCGAATTCTGCTTAATTTCTGTTTCCCGCTATAAGTAATTTTATTTTGTTTTAAATAAAAGTAATGATTAGTGATTACACGGGAATCAAGGCTGTCAGAACCGTTTCACCTTCTAAACTGTTTCACCTTTTTCGGAAACCCTTTCGAAAACCTAAAACCGCACATCTGCTCCAAAACCCTTTTCTGAATCTTCAAACCCAAAACTTTCGAACCTTCAGAAATCGTTGTTGAAATGGAAAAGACTAAGCATCCAGATGAAGCTGAGAGCAGTGCTGCAAAGAAACCTAAAGTAGTTGGTCGGAAAATACTGCAAGGTAAAGTCATAGATTTAGAATGGCTGTTTGAAACTAATTTACTGTTGAAGCAAGCGTTGTCGTTTCAAAGCCTTGAGCAAACTTTTAATAGTGCAAATTCTGAGTTTCTATATGAGGCAGAAATGAGACATTTCTTTAGAACTGTTCAGTTTAGCCTTGGAGATACGGAGGATAGTTTATTGGCTCAAATAGAGGATAAGGACTTTTCCATATCATCTGTAGAGATAAGTCAAATTCTTAACTGCCCTCATGAAGGAGTTTTTCATTTCGATTTACGGAATATTGGATATTCTGTACATAAGTCTGAAGACATTATGTATTTTCTGTTTGGAACCAGAGTGATAAAGAAAATGTTTATTAAAGATTTGGAGCCCGATCAGAAAATCTTGGTAAAATTTGTTCAGACTGGTTTAGCACCAAGGATGGCTGAGATGGAGAAAATCCTATACCCTGACATGTACATAATGTATCTTCTGATGTGTGATATTAAGTTTAATTTTCCTCGGTTTATGATAAGATATCTGAGATACTGCTGTCAGAGTGAAGCAAGAATGACCTTTTTCCCTTATGGAAGGTTCATTTCTTTGTTTTTGCATAAAAGAGGAATGATCAGATTGGTAGATGCTGGGGTGAAATGTCACCACAGTAATGTTTTTAATGCTGGAACTTTAAGGAAAGTAGGATACTTCTGGAGCACAATTAAAGGAAAACTCTTACCTGTTGGAGCTGAGGAAGACTCGGAGAGTGCTCAGGCTCAACCGGCTAAGTCCAAGGAGGGACAAGCAGAATCAAGAGTTAGTACAGTGGCAAGGAGAATTCGCTTTGAGATGGAGGAAGTTGAGGAAGAGAGAAGTCAAGAAGGACTTCAATCTAGAAGGAAGAGGTCAATTGATGAAGAAATTATCTCTCCTGCCTTGAAATCCTCTGAACCGGTAATTTCTTATTCATTTGTGAGAGAAGCTGTTGTGGAGCAGACTGCACCGATAGAGGAACCAGAAGCTCAACCGGAAATCCAAAAAGAACCTCAATCTGCTGTTGTGGATGTTGAAAAAGTAATTCCACAAGAACAACTTATGGAGGCAGTTCCTGGTGAAGAAGTGGCCCGACCTCAAGATTTACATGAAAATATTGTTCTTGACCATTCAGTAGAAGTTAGAGAGACTACTGTTCGTGATGAACATAATTCTGAAGCTAATACAGAGGTACTTCAGGAAGATTTTTCAGTGGAAGAGTTTCAGGCTTCAAAAGCTAGTTCAGTGGATCAACCTTGTCAGGACAAGGACAAAGAACAGTCAGATGCAGATTCTTTACCACTTGCCCTACCTCATCAACCTATTTCTGGACATGAGAATAGAGCACAGGGTGCCCCTGATTCGAGAAAAGAAGAAGTTGTTGAGTTGTACAAGCGTATCTCTCAATTAGAATCTGAGAATGTTAGTCTTAGAAATTCTCTGAACTTAGAGCAGTTGATGTTTCAGAAGCTGAAAGAATCTACTGTTTCAAGACAGGAAGTAGATTTGTTTAAGACTGATATGCTGCATGTTGTTGATCAGTTAAAATCAGAGATGGTAAAGAAAGATGATTTGTCTGAGATGAAGATTTACATGGAGAATAAATTTGAGTCTGTTGCAAACAATGCTGTGAGTGGATCAGGCTCTTCACCTGATTTGATTCGGAGATTTCAAGCAATTACTGCAGCAATGAGCAATATGAGTGACAGATTACACGATCTTCAGTGTAATAGTGCCCCTTTGTCAGTTTTGCTAGATAATCAGAAATTTTTAGTGGATCAGTTGACATCTGGAGAGAAACCGATTAGGATTCTTTTGAATCAGTTATCAGAAAAACTGGCTCTTTTTGTTGAAAAAGAAGAAAGAATGCATGAGTTTTTCAGAGTTAATTTGATTGAAGATATTCATATGACTCAAGAGAACAGAGATCTTATCATCAAGTTAGGAGATGGGATGATGAAGAGGCTCAGAGAACAGTTTACAGAGATCAAGACCGCGATTCAAAGGAGATAGACACCCTTTTTTTCTTCCCTGTCTTATCTATGAACCTTGATTCCTCTGTATATCACAATCATTTATATATAACAGCTTGTGAATGAAAATTCATTTCTTACTTTTTTTTTTGTTTTGTTGTTTATTGATTTATGATTAAGTTATCCATTATAACAAATTCACTTATTCATACACAGTTAATTATAGTATTTACTTATAGTTCAGTGCAATATTGAATGTGTTCAAATCCGTAATTTTTCATTCTTTTTGATATCACAAAAAGGGGGAGAATTTGGATAAACACAACATTTAAATTCATTTGTTTCCTATGAAGAAATTTGGATATATAGGAGAAGACATTTATCTTTTATCTATTTTTTAGCTGAAAATTTATTTTTATGGGGGAGAAATTTTATTATAGTTAAATATTGTTTTAATCCTTTCAGAATTCTAAAATTTTATAAAACTAATTTTTCAATAAACATTGCAATTAAATTAGTTCTATTATTTTATGGGTTTTGTGATCATCAAAAAGGGGGAGATTGTTGAGCAATGTATTGTTTTCAAACAATTCAAAATAATGTTTTTTAAAGGGGGAGATTATTTCAAATAATACTCTGTCTCTTTATGATGATTTTGATGCTCACAAATACCCTTAATTATTTACTAATTATTTCGTTGAGTATTTTGCAGGAATTTATTTTATTTATTTATTTCATACAACGAGATTTCATACTTCATTTATTCCAAGATCAATTTTAGTGTGTTCTGGAATCACTGTAGCGCAAGATCAATTTTAGCGTGTTCTGGAATCACTGTAGCGCAAGATCAATTTTAGCGTGTTCTGGAATCACTGTAGCGCGAGATCAATTTTAGCGCGTACTGGAATCACTGTTCATACCCTACATTGATGAACGTAACGTATGGATGAAAAGTTTACTTTTTATGTTAAAAGAAACATATGGTTAAGGAACCTTACGTTATTTTGAAACGTATGGTTAATGAATCTTACGTTGTTGAAAAGTATGGAAGAAGAACATTACGTTTGGAAGAAACCTTACGTTTTCATTGTTGGACAAGTATGGAAGAGAAACCGTACGTTAGTTTTCAGTGTTGAGTTTGTTTCTCAAAAGTATGGATCATCAACCTTACTTTTATAATCAACCGTACGTTCTTTGGAGAGTTGAAGCGAGACAAAGTATGGATGATCAACCCTACGTTTGAATGCTAAAGAGAAAGTATGTACGTTCTGAACCTTACGTTTGTGAACCTTACGTTTGTGAACCCTACGTTTGGAGCCACGTCATCAACCCTACGTTTGGCGTCGGGATATTTTTGACAGACGATATTTCCTTTTGCATTGGTCAAACAAGCGGATTATTAAGCGGATTTCGAGCCGATTCTTAAGTACGACTTTGACTGAATCAAAGACGATTTTCAACGGATTACTGATTGATTTAAACGGAGCTTTTTATGCCGATTCTTCAGGGGAGTTACAACGGCTCTGTTATTTCATTTAATATCGTGAATCTAAAGGAGATTTTCATGGATCTATTTATGCGGAAGATTTTCTCAGATTTGAATATATATGTTCTATCTTGGAAACTTCGGATATATATATATACACAGGAAAGTGTGTGAAATATATAGATTGATCTTTTAACGAGCAAGAAACAGAGACTGAGTAATGTTGTTCTTTTCTGGTGATCGAGAAGAATTGTTAAACCTTTATTGCCGAAGGAAGATCTTGATAGCAGATTCACGTGTTCTACATCGACTATCTGTTGTGAATCTATTGCTGCTGAAGTTGTGAAGTTTCTGGTAATATCTATTGCAACTGGATCGACTCAGAACTGTTTTGATTACAGATCTTTATTTTCTGAAGACAACGATCTATCTACTGTCAATTGCATTCTGTTGCAATTGTGAAGAACAACTGGAGAAGTGTTTTCTTTATCGAAACCCTTTTTTATTTTTGAGTGATCAGCTTCTCGTTCTAAGCTGTGTGGGTTCGTGTTTGAACCAGGAAGGCTGTGTTTGCCTGAATCTTGTAAAGGTGTCAACTGCCTGTACTCAGTTGTGAACAGGTCTGTGGAAACGAGGACCAGATAGTGAAAATCGCCAAGCTCGTGGATTTGAGCGTTGGTGGAGTGGACTAGGGGCCTTCTGTTCCCCGAACCACTATACATCCGTGTGTTCATGCTTTTACTTTTTCCGCTGCATATTTAATCGTGCAAAAGCATAGTGGACAGAATTTTTCTAAATTGAAGAGATTGTAATAATTTTGAAAAGACACAATTCACCCCCCCTCTTGTGTGTAATCCGTAGATTCAGATCCAACACCATGGATGCATGAGTGATTTTCAGAGAGGCATGTTACTACAAAGGGCAACCATCACCAGAGAAAAATCAATACAGTATTTTTCAAAAAAGTCATTAATAACATCATCTATAAATATTATACACATTAAAATAATAAAATAAAAAACTACTTTTCCTCACCAGATGTCCACCTGCAGTCAGCATCCCACACATCTCATTTAGAAGAGATGTCAAACAAACAATTCCAATACCCCAGGGTGACTTGAGGTATGTCATGAAAGGTGTGGTCTAGAATCCCTTCTCATGACCAAAATTCCATGCCGCAACATTTTATGTTCTTGACTAGCATGTCTCAGATGAAAATAATAATATAACATAAAAAAATTAACCTCCTCTGATACCATTTTGTTATGAGATGAATTTGGTCGCCATCAAAACCGGCACCTAACCCAGTCCATGGAATGTCTAAAATGGTGTTCCATATCCCTATAGGCATGAACAAGTGATCGGGTATCTTAAATATTAGTTTGGGATTAATTTAACAATGTTTAGAAACATTTAACAACCACATAAAATAAATAAAACAAATGTGAAAATTTATGCCAAACATGCATTAAATATAATCCAGAACTAACTCATATTTTAAAACATGACACAAGAGTTCTATTGATACATAAATGTATCACGAAAATAGCCCAAGGGACTCCACACGACAAGTGGTTGTCACCAAAAATCCATCTCCACAACACCACACTATGTGAAGATACTAACAACCTGAACTGCCATCACCCAAGGCCTTCCCTATACCTACATCAAACATGATCATGTATAGTTACACACAAGGGGTTTATGTAGGGTGTGAGCCCAATACAAATAATATTCCACCCATAGGATTCCATATAGTAAGCAATAAAAGATGAAAATCATGCATTACTTTGATAAATAAGAAATCGTGGCATAAATTCTAAAGAATGAAATATTTAAAGGTAAACAACATTCAAAGGGAAATTTTAAAAAGTGAACACATTTAATTAAAACATATAGAACACTAAATTTTATAGAAAAACACACTATAATCCAATTAAAAATATAAACTTGTCAATGAGCACTAATCTTGGGAACATCCTTTGGAAGTAGTTAGTTTTGGGCCCCAAGTACCTTGTATCTTTTTGTAATGTAACCATAACAATATCTATTCTCTTTCAAGATCCACTAGTAGGGAATATAACCACAACCTAGTGGTCCCCAATAATCATAAATCATGTTTTTTAGTGTTTTCAACGTCAAAATTTCTTTGTGAAAAAGGGATAAAACCACTCTTGATCACAAGCATACTTATACAAGTCTGTCCGCTTAGATACATGGGTTTCCCCCTTTTGTGCTCCAACAATTTCCAATGGTTACCAAAATACATTTGAAGAAAGAAACACCATAACATTTAATACACACTCAAAAAAGTATCTACACATTCATTGAACCATTTATATAACTCAATAAAGCATTTCTAGTTTCCATAAAACATTTTCACAGAATATAACAAAATATTTCACATAAAATCCATCAAAATTCACTATTTGGAAAAAAAAATTCACACCAATAATACCCCAAAAAAATTAAAAGTATAAAATCTTTTTAATAAAACCCTTACAGGAATTATAAAATATCTTCAAGTGGTACTACATAGAAAAAACATGTAAATCACCCATTTTCATAAAAAATAAATTTTAAAAATCAATTGTTTGACAAATTTCACAAAAAATATTCTACTCAGCTAGCACATTGAAGGTGGATAATTCTTAAAATATAAATCTAGAAAGTTTAACTAATCTATTACTTCTTACCCATGTAATCACCTAATAATTATGTCAAAAATAACAAAATTCATGTGTGTAACTTCAACCGTACCACAGTCGCACTACAATGGAGTGAAGAAAAACACAAAACTACAAGACTAAAACAGGAAACTAAAAATACACTAGGTAAAAATACATAACATATGGACATTTGGGGCTTCAAGAAAAGTGAAATAAATCATAAGTAAATTGGAGGATGAAGGATGGAAACCCAAATACTTCATTGATATTGATGAAATTTCCACAAATCCACCAAAAATCGAATCATCAAGAAACTTAACCTGATAAGAGGGCTTGAATGAAGAAGATGAGGTCAAGTGGCGTCTAAAATGTGGGAAGAAGAGCAAAAATTGAATGAATTATGGATGAAATAAATTTCCTTCTCAAATCGGGATGATTTGAGAAACCATAAGAAATATCCACCAAATATGTGATTAAAATGAGTTCCAAAGAGTAAAAATTTATAATGGGGTCGGTCTAGAGATTTTTTTTTTGATTGGGAGGTGGAATCATCTAATGAAATTAAAAACTCTATCAGATATTAATTAATTAATTTTTTTGATGTAGAAAATGGGACAACAGGTTGGCCCAATACCTAATTAAATCACCCAAATCCAAAATGATAATGACTTTCTAAGGGGTCCAAATGGACATGGTTTTTTAATTGGTCCAGGGAGGATATGTGGGAAGTGAAATGGATAAAAAATATTGAAAATGGAGGAGTTATAAATTAGAAAAAATTTATATTTAAATTTAGAAATGGGCTTACGTTTTCCCATAATCATGAAAACCCACCCTTTCCTCCAAAAAGGCATGGACCCCCCCCCCAGGAAATATAGAATGAAAATTACATTGATAATAAGTCATGTTTGTGAAATATTAGAATAATAAATTCAATTTTTTTTAAAAGTCAAAATGGGTTTTAAGGTGGTAGTCCAAACATATGAATAAGATACATTATCTTTTCCCAATGGTTTGGATTATAAGTTGATAGATATGATATTATTAATTAAGTTTTAATTTATTTAGTAAATATAAAATATTACAATTCAAACCAACATAATTCTAATACATGAAATCTGATAATGAAAATAGAATTTTATAACTATGTGGATATGGTAATCCATATGAACACATGAGTTATACTTTCCATTCACAATTTATAGAAAAGTGGGTGTTTATTTGTTCGTTTATAATTACAATAAAATTTTATTTTAATGAATACAATTATAGTATGATTTTATGATAAATATTAGATGTTTATGGGATTTAAAATTACAAATAAAAAATAAATATTTCCCTTAATGTGATTAAATCTACATTGAACAAAATCATGTGGATATCCTATTAAGGACCCCTAAGATGTTATTTTTTGGAGAAAAACAAATCCATAATGTGTATAGAGAAGTAGAATGTTTATTTTTTCTGGTTATGGTTGAGGTATAATATTAAAAGTGGTATAGGGAATAGAAAGGATATGTGTCCTTTTAGAATTATGGGGAGGTATGTTACAGATATTTATTAAAATATTTAATTAATATTGACTAATTTTGAAATCAATACAGCTCCAATTAATAATATTCAAAGATAATATATATATAATTCAAAATTATATTATCAATTAAAATTATGAATTTTTTTGGGCATTATTTCACCCTCATAATTTCATTTTCACACTCATTAAAACTTCTAAAAATTAAATTAATATTTATGCTTCAATCTCTTTAAGAGTTATTAATGTTACTATAAAATAAAAAATAAAAAATAAGTGAACCTTGGTTGATTTTTCAAATCACATCCCATTATATTGTTTAAATGTAGTTATTATTGATTTTTTAATTCATTTAATAAAATAATATTTATTTTAAAATATCATTAATATCATATTTAACACTTTTCATCTAATTTTACTTTTAATAAATTGCAATAAAAGTGTAATATGAATATAATTATTCCAAAAATTCTCATTCATTGAAATATATTATTAAAATAGTGGGGAAATTATCTCATACAAATTATATCAATTTTAATTTTTTTAAAATATTTTTTTATGTTAAGTAAATAAATATAGTTTCATAGTCACACAAACACATAGTGTTATATGAAGTATGTACTATTACTAAGATCAAAATAACACTTTGTATCCATTCATAGAATGATTTTACTTTATATGGATATATTATTTATATTTAAAACCAAGAGAGTTACATTTTGTAACATTATTTATATTAAATAGTGAACGTTTTCTTTTCTTGGGGACATGTCCTTTATAAAAAAATATTTATGTCATGAGATGATAATGGTTGAATTATATTCCTAAAATAATAATTATAATGACAAATTATGACCTTATCAATTAGTTATAACCAGCATTTACTTGATTTACACTTTATGGACGTGGTAAATTTTATAACTTTTTCAATTCATAATGCGTAAAAATAAAAGGGAATATTTACCAAAATATAACCTTTGAATTAAAAATATTTAATATACTATATACAAATTATTAACTTTAAATGGTATAAATTAATTTTAAAATAATTTTATAGAATTCAATGAGAATAATTTTTAGAAATATATAGTTTTTAAGAAAATACCTTTTACGTATAAAAATGTTTCAAAAAAATTAAGATATAAAATTGATTTCAAGGGACATAATTTGTTGTTAATAATATATTAGAAAAATATTTTTAAAAAAATTTAAACTAATAGATTACATCGTAAAATCTTGAGGAAAAATTATATTTATGATAAAAAAAATTATTTTTTACTATTTATCGGAAAAAAAATTCTGTAGAAAAAAAATATAATATAAGAAAATTTTGGTATATTAATTTAAAATATTTTATTAGTTTTATAAGATAATGTATACATATATTCTAAAAATTCATTATAAAAACGTAGTATAAAATTTAATAGAAATTATTTCTAAATAGACATATTTCTAAAGCATAAAATAACATCACTTAAAATGGAGTACTTATTTCATTTGAATTAATAAAATACCCTCATTTATTTCATCCTTTATATATACATCATAATTAATTTATTAATATTCATACGTAATAATTTAAAAAGTAGGTTATAATGACCAATTTTAAAAAACAATATTTTACTGTATGTTTAGGCTTGGTGTTGTGTGTTGTATTGTTTATCAAACATAATGTTATTTTAATATACTAGGGTGTTAAATTATACCACCCTTAAATACATCGTTCCCTTGATATTTTATCTTGTGCTTCATAATGAAGGATTCTCTTTTTGAAAACATCATTAGGGAAAACCTAAATTATAAAAAGAGTTATTAAATAATTATCTCAAAAAGAAGGACAGTGAAGTTTAAAGGTTACCAAAAATATAGGATTCCAAATATGTGAAAATGAATGGAAAGAAAAAAAAATTACACGGAAAAGAAAACCATTATAAATTATTAATATATATTTATAGAGGACATTTTCAAGAGAATGTTGATGATCATAATACTATAAATCTATTATGAGTTAAAACACCTTTTTTCATGATATGGAAAGTAAATATATATCATTTATATTTCAGGGTCAATTTCTAATATTGAGTTTATCATTTAATTGAAAAATAAATAACTAAATAAAATAGAATTATTTTATTTTATTCTATGTCATAATCTTAATATCAACCTTTTTTGTGATTAAATCTACTTCCACATCATCTCATACACTAAGAAATAGATATTTGAGTTGAATTTTTTCATACCTACTAATCTTTTAACAAATCATAAGACCTGTAATCCATTACATTTTTCCATTAAATATTTATCAGACCCAAAATGTATAATACAAGTTTTCAAAAATGATGAATAATTTTTGGACAATAAAATATTATCCAAAGGTAATCATAATCTATTTATCATTATTTAACCATAAGGATTCTTTATGATATAATCGAAAAGATAATTTCACATTATATCCTTCCATGATCAACTTAGATTGATTTTTTATTAATCATAAATACTCAGACACAGATTTATCATACTTTATCATATATTCCATAAATATACTAATCATTTCCCAAAATAATGTTAAAATGATATAATAAATAATTTTTAAGATAAATCACCAATTATTTCTTAAATAATCTATTAACATGTCCAAAATTATTTCCATTAGAGGTTTGGGATCATCTATTTTATAAAAAATTATCATAGGTTGAATCAAAATATCAAATATTATTAATTTAAATGAAAAATATATTTTGAATTTATATAGGGAAAGAAAATTAATTCATTGAATCACATTAACTTTTACTAAAGGATAATATTTTCAAATGCCTTGATCATAAAAATATTAAAATGAAATTTTAGATTCAATATTTGAGGGTATGTTTTCATAGACATTCGTTATTCATGTTAACTATTTAAATTTCACATGCAATAACTTTCTACTTTAACATTATTGGTTATTGTGGATTATCATATTTATTAGATCATAGGTTTGGAAATTATTTCACATAATTCCCATACACATTGTATTTATATCATTTAAGTGTGACTGAAGTATTTATTTGAGCTCTAACTTCATTCATTTCAGGAATCGAATATTTAAATCACCTCAAAATTATTTTTTTCGATGGTCATCTCCCATACTTGAAACATTTTATTTTTCTTTTTATGGATTCCCCTACGTTCTCCATCCCAAATTTTCATTGAAAATATGATCTTGAAACATCTTCTTCTCACCTTGTGAAAAACCACTAGATATTCCACTAAACTCAATTTTCATTTTCATAGCACCATTATCATGGTGTCTCCATCTTTCATTATCACTTTTAGTGCACATATAATTTTTTTAAAAATGATAACAAAGTCACCTGTGGATAACTACCTTTGATGGATATGATTTAAACCACTGAATAATAAATAAATTTAGGTTTCAAAGCAGATGATTAAACCAAGAACATAATATTCATGTCTTTTAAAATTATCGACATAGGTACCAATGGGTTCAATATCATTATTCTCAACCGGAAATAGTTCATTAACCATTTTTCTGTGTTCAATATAAGGGAAGTACATACTATAAAATTTTCCCTTAATGTCATACCATTCTATATATTCAATACCCTCTTCATTCTGTGTATTCTTAATATTATTCCATCATTGACCTTCTTCTCATAAAAATGATAAGAAAATATGAAAAAGTGTCATTATCTGATCACTGAATATTGAGAAATATATTTTCCATCTCATTAATACATTTATTTGTAACTAGTAGATCACAATACACAAAAAAGTGGGTAAAATATATCACATTACTGATTTAATAATATTTTTCTCCATCCATGGATATTTTTTATGATAGATATTATCTTTATTACCAACAATATATATATATTTTTTAGTTATAATATTCCCATGAAATTTCATCCCAATAATTCAAACATTTGGTTTCTCATAGGAGTATTCCTTGAATTGGAAAAAACATTCATTAATCACACAACACCTTTCGGTTAAAAAAATTAATAAAACTAAAATGCATAGTACGAGAAATTATAATCATTGTGGAAAGTATCATTATCATTAAACATCAATCACTGTTTATATAAATCAAGACATATTATTTTCAATATTTAGAACATTGGATTTATCATAGGTCATCTCTAATCATGACCAATAAATTAGGATGTTATCCTATACATATACATACCAACTAGGTTCTTAGAAATGTTTCCTCATCCCTGTTTCCAATGTTTATCCAGACATAAAAATGATAAAAACTACAGAGACCCATACCATCATTATATATATTAAATCCTTTTAGGTGAATGTTCATCACAAACCATAACAACCCATTCCATAATCACATTTTTCTAGTTTATTTGGAATCATTTTGTACACAATCATACAGGTCAAACAAAATCTAAGTGGAATAAAAATTAGTTCATTAAAACTATATCCATTAGAATATATATAATGTAAAATAGATTTAATCATATCCTAGGGAATTGTGAAACATAATATAGGCAGCAATATGGTGCCCAGTTGGGTCAAATAAGAAAAACATCAATGATTAATTTAGTATAACATGCAAATAATGGTGTGAGAACCTGATAAAAAAATTAAATTCAAACCATACATATCATAGATTATAATAATGTATCATGACATAATGATTAGATTTTTATATAAATTAATCATAAAGGAATAAAATGATATTTTCAATGATTTAATAACTCTAGTATATGAAATGATTTTGGGTAATACAAAATCTGATTACACTATAAACAAGTATAAATAGAGACAAGTCTATCCATTGTGTTGTTGATGTGAAATCCAGAACACACATTAACATGTGGACCTGATTATAGGTTCATGAAAATTTATATAATCCTGAATTACAGGTATAAATATAAACATATAAACAAAGAAATTAATCCACATCTGATGTTATAGACATCAAAATATGTCCTTAATCAATCTTATAGACATTTAAATGAAATCCACACATACAATTATAAACATGAAATTCAGTTCATTCATAACTTGTTATCATCATTATTTTTCCAAAATTTCATATTGAATTTTATTAATATATAATTCAATAAACTAATTTCGTAAAAATAATATATAATTATACAATAATATCATTAAACATTCCTCATATTATAATCCATAAAAAGAAAATGGGTTTCCTAAACATTTCATCATAATTTTAACTATGGAAAAGAATTGAGTTTCATAAACATCTCAACATCAAAATAATTAACCATTATGAAAAAGAAAAAATATTGCATCATTATATCATAAACCTAGGAAATCTTATAAATCATAATATTATTTCATCATAGAAGTAAAAAACAGATAATATATCCCATGAATTGTTTTTATAATGAAAATTACCTTTCCATTTTGAAATCGCATAATTAAACTAAAAAAATATCCTAAACATTGTTTAATAATTTTTATTTTAAAAAAATATTCAAAATGATTAAATTATGCTTATAAACATTGATTATATATGATATTGGGAAATTTATTTCATTCCTTATAGGATAAATGAAATCACTCTTTCACTACTTTTAAAAGAAGTCCAAAAAGTTCTTCATTTAAGAAATCAATAGATGTTTAATTTTTAAATACATTCATTAAATTAAAATATATATAAAAATAAAATTATGGAATCATATGAGAATAGTAAATATCATCATGTAATAATTTTTAGAAAACTTTGATATTGAAAAGAAGGTTTTTTCTATCAATGAATGGAAAAAAATAATTTTCCTTAAAAAAATTCCTTCTCACAAGTATTTATGATAGGATAAATATACAAAAAACCTTTTTTTAAATAAAAAAATAAGATAAATATATTCATGAGAATCATGAGATTTATATCATAGTTTTTAATTTTTAAAATTTAATCACAATCAATATAGATAATCAATGAGATGTTGATATATAACCTTATAGATATTATAACATATAAATTAGGATCCACATGAATAAAATAATATTAAATATATATTAATATTATAATAAAATTAATTATTATAATAATAAAATAAATTTATGTTCAAAATATAAATCACATAATATAAAAAAGTGGTTTATATGACATGTGTCAAACAGAAATAAAACCGAGCTGATAATCCTTTACCTTAGGTCCAACTTCCATTATACGTATTTGAACCTCTTTATTTATAAATATATACTTATTATAAATATAATATTTAACCATAATAAAATATATATTACCATATATGATATACATATAATATTTAATCACCCTTTAATAAAAATTATATGATAAAAGCACTTTTTCAGTTAATAATTTCTTTATTCTCATGTATGTTTTAGTTTAGTATTTTTGATATTTGTACATTGATAAAGATTACATCATGTTTAGAAATTTTATTTCATAAATTTAATATACATAAATTTTATATTTATTTAGGTTAATACTTAAATGTTATAGAATGAAAAATGAACTACATTATTCATGGAGACAATAGGCCTTATGTACACATAAACATTGTTTCCATTTTTGATGGATGTAATGAAATGTAAGTAAATAATTATAAAAAATTACTTAATAAATATCAATTTTTTTATTAAAATATTATCATCAATTCCATTCATATTACAATTTATGTAAAATTGAAATGTAAAACAAATAACATTGCTTTGTAAAGGTGGTAGTCCACACGTACAAACAAGATTGGCCATCATTTCCCAACTGTATGGAAGGTTAGAAGGTATATATGATATTATCAGTAAATAAGAATAAATATCTCCAATATATAATATATAAATATTAAACCCATGTTATGACACTTGTTAACCCTTTTGAAAATTACTAAAATATTAATGTTTCATTTTTCTTCTGGGTTACAAATTTCACTATAAAATGATAAAAGACCCATAAATAGACCAGGTTTGATGATTAAAACCTTATCCCATTCATTTTTAGAAATAATTTATTTTTTATTTAAAAACATTTAATTAAATTGTATTTGTTATAAAAAATCATTAACTCAATTATAACACTATTCATTTAATATGATAATAAATACATAAAATGTGGTATTTAAATATAATAAATTAATACCTCTAAAAAATGTTACATTAAATCATTAAAATTATATCTATTTTAATATTTTTAGAATCATTTATTTTATTTTTTATTAATTAAATTAATCCTTTAAAAAAATTTAATACAAATTAAAGATAATTATATAATTTATAAAAATAATAAATTATTTTACATAGTTATTTTTTAATTACCTCAAATTATAAAACATATTTCATAATAAAATGACTTTTTTAATTATTTGGATATATAAGAGAGATATATATATCCATGAGATTGGAATTTTGTAAAATTCTATGCATTAAATATTAAACATTTCATTCCTTAAAAATATATCCATTGAAAAAATATTTTATGAGATTTAGATAATATGGGTAGAATTAAACTCATCCAAAAAGAATTAGGATGAAATATTATGACCTTATCACTTATATTTAACTAATATTAACCTAATTTACAGTTTATCGAGGAAATAAATTTAACATCAATTAGAATTAAAATATTATTAATACAAATGGGTCCTATTTACCAAATTTAAACCTACATATTCAAAATATTATATACATTTGACCCAATTTAATAAATTAAAGTAAAAAAATACATTTATAATAATTTTACACAATGTGATATAGAAACTTTTTAGAATAAAAATTATTTTTCTAAAAAATAGATGTTTATTTAAACAAATGTTTTTATATATTTTCCCATAATTAAAAAAAATCAATGAAAATAATTAGAAAATAATAATATAACAGATTTTTTTTCTTTTATATCATTTTACAAAAAAAATTATCTTTTTAAATTCATGAAACAAAATATAATTTTTGATAATTAGTAATATTTTTAACTATTTTAAAAAGTAAATCATTTAATAAAAATCCTAAAAATTAACCCTTATATGATTTGATATTATTAGGTTAAAAAGGTTATTATTTTTTATAAAACAAATCATATATATCTTCCAGAAATTAATCATAATATTTTAAAAAACATTTTGAAAGAAAACATAATTTTGAAGCATAAAATAACATTAATGAAAATTGATCACTTATTTTACAATAATTAATGTATGATTTAGTAATTAATATATATAAACATATATATATATTATTTTTAATTTAATGTTATTCATAACCTCTAATTTAATGACTAGTTTATAATGTCTATATTTAAATAATATTATTATGGAATTTATTTAGGCAGAATTTTTCATGTCGCATATAATATCGATCACAATATTATATTAAAATATTACAATTTTATTTAAATAATATAATATTTTTTGAATTATATATTATATTTTGAAACTAAAGTAATTTTAGAAACTTACAGTTGAAGGAATGAGATTAAAATATCAAAGTAGCACAATGATATTTCAATGAAAACATATCCAACATTCTGAAAATCCATTAAAACCAAGAACAATAATAGAAATTTTAGAATCCTAGGTCAATAATTTAGTAGTAATATTTATCATAATAAATGAGGGTATAAATATGTAGAGTGTAAAATTAATTATGTTGCATCTAATAGCCTTAAACAATCAAGGCATCCAACATGCACCCAAAAAAATGAAAAAACAAGAATCTAGATGGTAGAATTTGTTTGGTATATAGAATTATAATATAAATCTATGATATTCCACTAACAGTTACCAAATATTTATCCAATCATTCATCATATTTTAGGAGACAAGATCAAATTGTGGGGTTGTTATTCTCAGCCCCAAAATTGGGTCTAAAATATCATCATCTACAACGGCATCCTTGATCCCCACTAAAACATTATAATTATTCCTATAAATACTATTATTAAATATTACCCTTGATTTACATTATATGAATTTAAAATTTTAGTTTAATTAGGCCCATATCATGGTATTTAGATTCATTTTAGTGTCCTCATATCCATTTAACATCACCCAAAATATTCCTGATTGAATTTCTAAGATGGTGGTCTTCCAATGTTAATATCTAAGTTCTATAAAGTGTAAATTATTAATTCAATAAATTATAAACTATCATTTAATATTAAAATAATAAATATACCAACATATATTTATTATGTGATAAATTTTTTAAATTGTATTAGTTAATTTCAAAAAGAATTACAAATGTGATTTGAAAATATGTTCATTTTGTAAAATTCATTAATACCATTATTTATGAAAAATAAGTATATGAATGATTTAATTATATAATTAATATTTTTATCTTTCATATTCATATCACACCCCGGATCATAAGTTTTTCTTTTCATAATCAATAAACTCAAAATAAGTAAGTCGAATTTCCATTCTCTAAAAAAAATTTAATATACAATGCTAAACAATAATAAAATGCATTAAACAATATTTACACTAATAAAAATCATTTTAAGATTATAGTTTCCAAATAATATATCAATCCTATTTCTATTATTTTTTTCAAAATCATATTTATATTTCGTCTAATTTAAATTAGGCTTGGTGGTGTGATGTGCATCACAATACACATGAGGTTTTATTTTATTTCAATGGAGAAATATATATATGAACTAAGTGTAATCTCATTTTAATGTTAAGATTTTTATTATTTATTTTATTTTACTTATTTTTTCTATAGTAATTTTAATTTATCAAAAAAATTAACACATGACTCATATGATAAAAGGCCTTAGGACACCATGTGAGGCTCCCATACTCAAGCATCATCACAATTTAACTCAATTAATATAATATAATAAAACCACAAATAATAATAAATTTACTATCTATTGGATAGAAAATTATAGTTTTAGAATCCCTAAGTTCTAAAACCTATGAATTAGTTTAGTACATTTCTCTACATGAATATTTATTATTTTTTAATTACCAATTATTAATGTTTTTAGAATAATAATGTAAAAATTAAAATAATCAATTAACCAATATTTTTTAATAGAGATCCCATTAAGTTAAAATAATTTTCCATAATCCAAATTAAGTTCATATTCATATTTTAATTAATTTGAATAAAATATAAATGGTTAAATAATGAAATTTTATAGCCACACATTCCGTAAATTTATACTCATAAATATAAACATGCATTAAAAAAATGAAGTGATAAAAAATTATTTATTTTTTTTAGAATGTTAACAATTTTTATTTCCCCATGAATGATTAATGTAATTTTTGTTCCCACTAGTGAACATTTATTAAATAATTATTTTTAAATTTTATTTTGTTATTCTTATACAGATAAATTTTTTTAAAACAAATTTGACATCCCAAAATAGAATAACATTATCCTGATTGTTTAAATAAAATAAAAAATAAGATATTTGTAGAGGAAAAATATATGTGTTATAAAAGTAAATTTAAAGAATGTAAAATTTAAAAATTCACCTAGTTGTTGATATTGATCTTTATGCGTCTTGGGATTACTCCTTAAATCTCAAAATTGATGATAATTTATGTTTCTAAACATAGAAAAAAAATTATAGAGAATAATTCAACCTTATAAGCCCCAAAATATTACACAAAAAATAATTATAATCATAATGAAACCTCATTAAATATCCAAAGAGAAGTAAAATAAAAGAGTTTAAAACATAACAAATTATTTTAATAAACCAAACAATGAGTCAAGGTAGAGGATGATTTGTAGTTAGTTCATAAAAATTTCGATTCTTATTGTCATCAGATCAATTTGGACTCTAAATCAATAAACTGTTATATTTTTTAGTTGTTTTACTAGTTAAATATCTAAAATTGTCATATTTATTGAATTATTTAATAATTTTTTTAATCTGTAACCATTAAATTTTTTTATATGAGTAGTAGTAGGATCATAAATCACTACATCTATATAAGCGTACACTAGAAGCAGTTTTTATAGGATAGACCATGTAAACCATAATATTCTGCGGTGAAAGTTAATCTTGGAATGATAAAGTTTTACATATTCTCCAATTCAATGTGTATAAATTTAAATTTCATTTATTTGTAGAATTGAATTGTATCATTACTAATTCTTAAATTTCCATAATCCTTCATTAAATATTCCTAAATTTCATTAATGTTTAATTCCATATTTTTTCATCTAAATTGGTTTTAAAATATATATTTATTTTTACAAGAAGGAACAGTTGTGAAATTGGGTCACATAATCACTTCTGACAGACCTAAGAATCCCAAATTTAGAAAAGATGTGTTATTTTAGGAATCAGATCACATCATGACTATAATTGAAATATGTGAGAATGTAATTAGCACATAATGATACACAATCTATAGATAATTGTATTTAGATATGTCCCTATATTTGGGAAGGTTACCACAACATTAATTCCCCAAAAAAATATTCTACTATAAAAGGAGTAAAGCGTATTTGATTTATTTTTTGTTATGGACTCTAATTATCGACACTAAGGAAAATTTTGGTAAAATGTGAATGAATATTTAGTTATGTTTGGATATAATAAATTACATTTAATGACCATTATTGTTTTTTTAATAATTGTAATGTTCCATCAACATGACTCGCTAGAATAGAATTTAACAATGGAATCATTCTCACTCTCAAGAACACGCCAATTAGAGACTTGATCAAGATTCAACGTGAAGTGTTATGGATCGTAAAACAAATAGTATTTTACCTCACATCATTATTTACTACTATATTGAATCCATATTAATTTTTTAATAACACCCATAACTAATTACTTTCTTAGGTCGTCATACTATAGAAAATCACACACCGAATAGAGGTTCCCATCAAGAAAGAAATCATAAACAAAAATGTGATGTGACTTTTAATTTAATTCCACCATATTTATGTGATCACCTATATAATTTTCAAGACACATTTTATTATAAATGTATATATAAAACTCTTGAAATAGAAGGTCACACTTAAAAAAAATTTCATTAACATCATTTTTGGAAAAATCAATTTAAATAATTAATGATCTTTCAAGAAAATGGTATGTGGTATAAAAATAATGGAATTATGGGTTTTGAATAACATAAAACCAAAAGAAACAATTTTTTATTGTGGTTTTTTTATTTCATCATCATCCAATGATTTTATATTCTGTGTTATGTTGAATATAGTTTTATCAAACTGTTTATGTATAAACAAATCCTACAGAAAATTTACTCACAGCAGAAATTATTTAAAATTGAGGAGTCCAAGTGAGATAATTTTTTATTGGTATATATAAATAACATATTTTTATTATATATAATGAATCCTCATAGTTATCCATCCAAAAAATGGGGCGTTTTTATCATTCAGAGCACAAAGGTGTTAGGAAATAAAGATGATGTTTCTAATGATCATTTTATAGAATCCATTATGTCATAATAAAGAAATCAATTATTTTATAAATTTTTGAGTGGTATTCTTATTAATGAGATCTATATTGGATTCAATATCTTTAATACCACTTGTATAGAAAAGATATCCCATAACGGGTCCTTCAATTATATAGAAATATCATTTTTTCCAGTTTAAGATGTGAATTTTATAGTCAAATATAGTAAAATATCATTCAATATTTATAATTAATCCTTAAAATATTTACCCTATAGATGATATTTCATCTATATGTAACTAAAAACAACCCCCACTTGGTTAGGGATGTTACCCACCATGCACTTCTGGATATTATTGTAACGCCCCGACTCCAGCTACCCAGATTCGGTGCATTATTGTGTGACATTGGCATGATCACAAAGATCAAGTCTCCAATGACCGATTAGTTTAGTAGTCTTGGAAACACTAGATACTTTCAAAATTATTACATTACATAATAATGTAAAACAAAACTAAAAAAAAATTTGTCCTCATATCCCCTCATACTATCGCTGCAGGTCATTCATAATATACTTCACCACATCCTGGAAAAATTAAAACATTGAAAGGGGTGAGCTCAGATGCTCAGTAAGGATAACAATATAGAGGAAGCTTTCATAAATAAACATAAACATTTATGGAAATGTATAACTAAAACAAAAGCCTTTTAAACTTGAACTTCAACATAATATTGAAAAAGTAAAATGAGATAATACCATTTCCTTATTCACATGGATATTCTACGGGTTGAATAATCACATTCAATATCAATAAACACATTCATAATGATGGAATGCATAATGCCATAATATCATAACCATGTAGCCAAGGTCTTGTTCCAAGACTAAAAATAAGATTTTGTCAAGGCCTCGTGCCAAGACACTAGTTTGTCTCATTAGACCTGTCGATGCATCGAGGATCTATAGCGGGCTCCACCCGTCACTTAATAAGTCCAATGCATTCCTCATATGAACAGGTTTAAACATAACATAAACCATAAAATAACCGTTTCACATAAAACATGCATAAAGGAAACATAAAATTTCCACATTTCAATCACAAGATATCAATACAACACATTGATATAATAAAAACATTATCAAAATAATTTTCAATACCAAAATAAAAGAAAAGTAAAACATGGTATTTATTATTCATTTTAAAAAAAGTTATAGCCTATAGAGGAATCTGAAACTCAAATAATTGTCACGGAGGCAGAGAAGTCATTGTCACCGCATACGTAAGAAAAAACATTCCTTTTGTCATATTGTAAAAGTGCTTCGTATAAAAATATTCCTTTTGAATAAAAGTAAAATTCAAAGGGGTTTATACACCGTGTGAAGGAAAGTTGTGTATAAAACCAAATATGCCTCAATGAAAGGAGATTCAGATGGAGTCCCTTACAAAGATCATTTTTTAAAATAAAATATATCTGTTATGTGTATTCACTATAAGTACACATAAAGAAAGTACAAACACAATATAGGATATAATAATATAATGACATAATTTGAAAGTAAGAGATTAACCCAAAGAATGGAAATTGGGTTAAGAAGTTCCCTTACATCGTGTCTGACATGAATCGATCATTCTTTAACGTCATGAATAATAAACTAGAGTTAATCTATACTTGAATAAGAACCCTTTTAAAGTTCATTATCCCTTTTATATCACTTATTACCATGTTACGAAGATTATGGATTCATTTAAGTTAATAACGGTCATTTTGTCGATCTATGGTACTTGAGTCAACAAGAAACTTCATATAACATAAATTTGTTTATGTGGTAGAATATCCATTATCTATAGAATTATATTCATTATGTATATATCATATATATCATATATATCCAGTATATACATTCCTTCATAATATTACGTAACATTTAGAGGTAAGAAATGAAATGCACCGTTCATGGAGACGGAAAGTCGTACATACGCATGAACGCTAATTTCATTTCTATTTCGTATTTAATGAAATGAAATAATAATTATATAAAGGTGTATTATAATTCCAGTATAATATCATATATAATATCATTTACTCCATCCTTTATACGTCCCACATATGGTGTTAATGATTCAAATCACTTTGAGGGGGTGGTAGTCTGCACTTCCTAAAATGAAATTATCATGTTTACCCATAATGGAAATCATAAACATATGCCTTAAATGAGAAATACAGAAGCATAAGGAAAACATAAACATAATATATATCATATATAGAAATATTTTCATCTTAATGTCCACCATTAGAGGTGTTAAATGAATATTGAACAATCATCATTTCGTGAGGCAGAAATTCACCAACCACAGAAACAGTATGTTCTTTAATCATTAGATGAAGGTGTGTGTAAGTGTAAATAAAAAACTATTCATAAAAACATCCTAGTATATTAAATATACTGTTTTTGTTACAAAATAAATAAATAAAAAGAATTTATGGGGTTGGAGAAGCAAAATAAAACAAAATAACATAAGAAAGACATTACCTTAAAATCTGGTAACTCATTTTTTATTTGAACCAAAGGCTTCCTTGGAAAGGATTCTGCCCAAACTGAGGCTTCTAGGAGTAAGATAGGGAAGTTTAGAGAGTATTTGGGCAGATTTTGGCCGATCCAAATAGCTCGGAAGGTGTGAATAAGGTGGTAGTGGTGGGGGCCTTTTACAAGAGGAGAGGAGGGGAACTCTTGGAATGATGGAAATGTTACATTATTATGAAGTGAGTTTCGGATTCCAAAGGTCCCACAATTATATATTTATAGTATAAGGTGATAAGGGTTAGAAATATACTCATCCAATAGGATTTTGACAGGTGTATGTTTTAGATTTTACATTTTATTTTCATTTTATTTAAATCGTTAATTAATGAGGTAATCACTGCATCATCATGGTGTCATTAGTAATTTAATTTATCTGATGTCTTAAAATTATAAACAAAAAACCATGATGTAGGAAATCTTTTTATCTTTCCAATAAATATTTATAGTCTAAAATACGACTTGAATAACCCCTTCTAAAAATTTTTTTAGTAAAACAACACTTGTTTGTGACAATTTTATTTTTACTTTAAATAAAATGTTATTAATGTCATTTTCTTAACCAAGTGGCTCCATGGGGTCCCCAACTTGACCCATGGACTGTCTTGGTCAGCCATGACTTATCCAATAAGGGTGGGACAAGTGTAAGGGTATTTTCATATTATTATAATATCATTTTTACCTTAAATTTAACTAATTACCTTTAATCGCGATTAATAAAACTTAAAAGTTATTATTCATAAAAAAATTATTTTAATCACATTGAACCACATTTTACATCCTATCAACAACCATGTATGTCTTATTCTTGAAATTCAATTCATAGAAGCGGTAAAGTTTCATTTAAATGAAAAATCAATTTCTAAACTACCACTTAGTGGTTTCACTATTCATCAAAAATTGAAGTTTTTCAGAACAATTCCAAATATTCAACCTAAGATATAATTGATATTCCGAATTCAAAAATTTTGTCTATTTTAAGAAATTCCAAACATATAAGTTTCATCAATTAATTTTATAATTAATTCCCGCTGTCAGAACAAATATCATTTTTTAAGAAACAATATATATCAAAATATTGACAATTGTTTATATCCAATTTCAAAGTGAAATTAATTATAATGACCACCATTGGATAAAATGGTAAAAATATATTTTAATTATACATTAAAACCACTCAATATTATAATTTGTCACTACAATTTCTTTTGATTAAAAAAGTTATTTTTAAGTATTTTTCACTATTCTAAAAAATTGGATGTTCTCAGAAAAATACCAAAATTTCAACATAGGCTAATTTTGATATTCCAAATCCAAAAATGAAGTCTATTTTGAAATATAAAATTTATATAATTTCAAAAGGCAGGTATTACTATTCATAACGGCTACATTTATTGGTCGTGGTGTGTTGGAATGTCGAACTTGCGTACAATACAAATTATTGCATTATTGAAAGAGAAGCGTATCGTGGACGCTTGGGGTGTCATATTATCCCCTCCTTCAATAAATTGCGTCCTCGCAATTTGAAATTTTTCATTGAAAATAAAAGGTAGAAAATAGAAAATACCATTGTGTAAAACCCACATCGGAAATAAGGTTAATAAAATTTAGCCTTAATAAGAGGGAAAGGGAAATGAAAAAGTCACCACCAAATTATGATCTCGATAAAGAGATCATCGGTGGAAATTAGAGACATAAAATTGGAGTAAAAACGTAAATATTTGTAGGGAGTGATTGATGTCATCAATCACAAACAAGTGTAAAATTGAGGACCTCAAAGCCTTCAATCTATGTTGATTTAAAATATTATAAGTTCAACAAGACATAATGTATTAGGATAACACTTCTTTTTAATATCCCTTTACTAATGTTTAAGAATTAATTTATTCATAGAATAATAGATAGGTATATATATATTTATGCTTGACAAGTAGAGTTTCAACCTTCAACTAATTTCTACCACAAACTCATCTTTCACTCAAAAAGATAATAGAACTAAAAAATATTATATTTATCCTAATCGTACAAGGTTTAAAATATTAACACATACCATTTAGATTATGAAAACTATTTTTTCATAATCAGGGAAATCATATGGGCTAGTGGTAGGTAATAAAGGCCTATCGCACTATGGTTGTGGGTTCGATTCCTTCAGCTTTTTTCGACGCGGTGGGTTGTCCCCCGCCCTGCAGGTTGTCAGTTTCCTACAACTATAGTATTATAATATTCCAAAAATAATCTTCAGAAATGTTTTAACCATAAACAATACTATTCAAGGTTCAACTTAATCCATTCCAACCTTTATAGTTATCCAAAATTCCACTGTCTAGACTTTCTCTAAAATGTATCTAAATTCCAAAATCAATTGTAACATCAGATTCCCCAAACAATGTAATGATTCTCTTATTGTCACATACTAAAAATATGATTACCTTTATTATATTAAAACCTTAATGAAAACAACAAGTACTGCAGTACAATATTTATATATATCACATTATTTTTATAACTAGAATATAATCCATGAGTCCAAAAGCACCAATACAATAATTATTCCACTTCAACTATAGTAACAGCATAAGCTTGGCCTTGATCTCTTGGACTTTTCTAGGGTAAGTTTCCCTAACGCTTAGGACATTCATTTGCATAATTCCCCATTTTTATACAATTGTAGCATTCAACATTGATAGCCTCTTTCTTTCCCTTGCAATCACGAGCCTGGTGACCTTTTTCTCCACATTTATAACAAACTCCCATTCATTTTAGGCAAGTACCGGGGTGATTCTTCGCACAATTATCGCATAATGGAAAATCATTCTTTCCCATTTTCCCTTTATCTGTCTCTTGTTCCACCATTCTCTTCTTCTCTTTCTTTGCTTTATTGTCATAAGATTTAGAGAATTCATTTTCTATCTTGATAGCACATGAGAAAATATCTTCGTACGAAGAGAAAGATTCTGATACTAATGCTTGAGGGATAAATGTTTTTAACCCATCAAAGAAATGATCAATATTTCTTCTTTGGGTACGTATATAATCCGGAGCATGCCTTGCTAACCTTGTAAAGTTAGCCTCATACTTTGTGACATTCTCATCCTCCTTATGTCTCAGACTCAGAAATTGTCTTTCCATATATTCTCGATGTTCATGTGGAAAGTATTTTTCTAATAAAATCTCTTTGAACTCCCTCCATTCCATATTCAATACTTCATCATCTTCCTTTGTGTTTCGAATCAATGACTACCATTGATTATCATCTCCAGTGAGCCGGTAAACTGCCATGATAACCTTCTCTCTTTTGCTACTCCCCAAGGCGTGGAATATTTTCTCTAAAGAGTTTATCTATTGCTCCGCTACTAAGGGATTTGTAATTGCATTTAATTATAGTGGTTGTTGCCTCATGAAGTGGTATAACATTGATTCTTCACATCGCTGATCAGGGTGCTCCATACGGGTAAGGTTATTATTCATAACCTGAGTGAGTTGTCCCAGTGTGGTGATAAGTTGATCAGCACCAGTTGTATCTCTAGCTCTATAATAATTATCTTGACTGGAGGCCAATCCCTACATGGAGTGTGTGCATCTATACGGTTTCCATTCCTCCCCCTAGGCTCCATTTCTAAACAATGGAATAAACTAGATTAGTTTATGAATCAAAATACGCAATTTCATACTTGTAAAACACTTAACATAAATTTGACAGTTTATGGATACAATTCATAATCAGAAAAATGTTTTCTTTGAGAAGTATATACTCATAACCCCATCATAATAGTTGGTAAAGAATATGAGAATTATCCTAAGCGTGTCCCCCGGGAGTGTTGTAACCAAGAGTGCAGCAAGTCCCGTTGTCGTGCACTAGTTCCCATTCGAGTCTTTCTCAAAGCAGTGTTTTCAGGTTTTACCCCTAGGAACATCTATGCCAGAGCTGCCTCTACCTGCTCGTATTTAGACAGGGATATATTGCTCGGAAAAAATCCACAAAATCTCTATAATATCAAAATTCTAGGAAGTTCTTCTATACTAATCCTCAAAGTCTATCTTTGGGCTATGTGTTCTAATCAGAGTTTTTCTAAATCTAGCTTCCAGGGTTAGTACTAAACTGCCTCTGATACCAACTGTAACGCCCCGACCCCAGCTACCCAGAGTTGGTGCATTATTGCATGACATTCACATGATCACAAAGATCATGTCTCGAAATACCGATTAGTTTAGTAGTCTTGGAAACACTAGATACATTCAAAAGTATTACATTATATCATAAAGTAAAACAAAACTAAAAAACATCTTGTCTTGATATCCCCTCATACTATCCTTGCAGTTCATTAATAATAAACTTCATCACATCCTGGAAAAATTAAAACATTGAAAGGGGTGAGCTCAGATGCTCAGTAGGGATAACAAAATAGCGGAAGCTTTCATAAATAAACATAAATATTTAAGGCAATGTATGACTAAAACAAAAGTATTTTAAACATGAACGTCAACATAATATGGCAAAACTAAAATGAGATAATTTCATTACATATTCACATGGATATTCTACTAGTCGAATAATCACATGCAATATCAAAAACCACTTTCATAATGATGGAATGCATAATTCCAGACAATCATAACCACGTAGCCAAGATCTCATGCCAAGACTACAAATAATATTTTTTCAAGGCCTCCTGCCAAGACACTAGTTTGTCTCATGAGACCTACCGACACATCGAGGAGTTATAGCGGGCTCCACCCATCACTTAATAAGTCCAATGCATTCCTCATATGAACATGTTTAAACATATCATAAACCATAACATAATCGTATCACATAAAAGATGCATAAGGGAAACATAAAATTTCCACATTTCAATCAAATGATATTAATACAACACATTGATATAATAAAGACATTATCAAATGCATTTTCAATACAAAAATAAAAGAAAAGTAAAACATGGTATTTATTTTTCATTTTAAAAAAGGTATGGCTTATAGAGGAAGCCAAAACCCAAATAATAGTCATGGCGGTGTAGAAGTCATTGTCGCCGCATACGTACTACAAGAAAAACATTCCTTTTTGTCGTTTATTAAGACACTTCGTATAAAAATATTCCTTTTGAATAAAAGTAAAAGTCAAAGGGGTTTATACACTGTATAAAGGAAAGTTGTCTATAAAACCAAATATGCCTCAATTAAATGAGATTCAGAAGAAGTCCCTTACAAAGATAATTTTTTTAAATAAAATAGATCTGTTATGTGTATTCACTATGAGTACACATATAGAAAGTACAAAGACAAGATAGGACATAATAATATCATGAAATAATATGAAAGTATGAGATTAACCCAAAAAATGGAAATTGGGTTAAGAAGTTCTCTTACCTCGTGTCCGACTTGTCTCGATCATTCTTTAACCTCCTGAATAATAAACTAGAGTTAATATGTACTTGCTTAAGAACCTTTTTCAAGTTCATTATCCCTTTTATATCACTTATTACCATGTTATGAAAATTATGTAGTCATTTAAGTTAATAACGGTCGTTTTGTCGATCTTTGGTACTTGAGTCAAAAATAAACATCTTATAACTACAATTTGTTTATGTGGTAGAATATCCATTATCTACAGAATTATATTCATGATGTAGATATCATATATATACAATATATACATTCATTCATAATATTACGTAACATTTTGAGGTATGAAATGAAATGCACCGTTCATGGAGACGGTAATCCATACGTACGCATGAACGCTACTTTCATTTCTATTTATTATTTAATGGAACAAAATCATAATGTTATAATGGTGTATTATAATTCCAGTATAATATCATATATAATATCATTTACCCCATCTTTATATGTCCCACATATGGCGTTAACGATTCAAATCACTTTGAGGTGGCGGTAGTCCGCACTTCCTAAAATGAAATTATCGCGTTTACCCATAATGGAAATCATAAAGCTATGACATAAATGTGAAATACATATGCATAAGGAAAACATAAAAATAATATATATCATATATAGATATAGTTTCATCATAATGGCCACCATTAGAGGTGTTAAAAGAATATATAAAAATCATCATTTCGTGAGGCAGAAATTCGCCACCCACAGAAACAGTATGTTCTTTAACCAGTGGATGAAGGTGTGTGTAAGTGTAAATAAAATCCTTCTCATAAAAACATCCTAGTATATTGAAGATACTGTTTTTGTTACAAAATAAAGAGATAAACAGAGTTTAAGGGGTTGGAGAAGCAAAATAAGTCAAAATAACATAAGAGAAGACATTACCTTAAAATCGGGTAACTCTTTTTGAATTGAGCCAAAGGCTTCCTTGGGAAGACTTTTTCACAAATTGAGGCTTATAGGAGTAAGAGAGGGAATTTGAGAGAGTATTTTGACAGATTTTGGCCGAGCCAAATGGCTTCGAAGGTGTGAATAAGGTGGTAGTGGTGGGGGCTTTTATAAGAGGAGAGGGGGGCACTCTTGGAAAGATTGAAATGTTACATTATTATGAAGTTCTTTTCGGATTCCAAAGGTCCCACAATGATATATTTGTTGGATAAGGTGATAAGGGTTCTAAATATACTCATACAATAGGTTTTTGACAAGATTATGTTCTAGATTTTACATTATCTTTTCATTTTGATTAAATCGTTAATTAATGAGGTAATCGCTGCATCATCATGGTGTCATTAATAATTTACTTCTCCTAATGAATTAAAATTATAAAAAAATACCATGATATAGGAAATCTTATTATAATTCCAATTAATATTTATATTAAAAAATATGACTTGTATAACCCCTTCTAAATTTTTTTTTGTAAAACAACACATGTTTGTGACAATTTTATTTTTACTTTAAATAAAATGTTATTAATGTCATTTTCTTACCCAAGTGGCTCTCTGGGGTCCCCAAGTTGACACATGGATTGTCTTGGTAGGAAATGACTCATCCAATAAGTTTGGTTCAAGTGTAATGGTATTTTCATATTTTTATAATATCATTTTTACCTTAAATTTCACTAATTACATTTAATCTCGATTAATAAAACTTAAAAGTTACTATTCACAAAAAAAATATTTTAATCCCAATGAACCACATTTTACATCCTAATGAAAACAATGTATGTTGGATTCTTGAAATTCAATTCATATAATTGGTAAAGATTCATTTAAATGAAAAATCAGTTTTTAAACTACCACTTAGTGGTTTCACAATTCATCAAAAATTGAAGTTTTTCAGAACAATCCCAAAAATTCACCCTAAGATATAATTGATATTCTGAATTCAAAAATGATGTCTATTTTACAAAATTCCAAACTTATAAGTTGGATTAATTTATTTTATAATTAATTCCCACAGTCACAATAATAGAATTTTTTAAGAACAATATATATCAAAACATTGACAATTGTTTATATCTAATTTCAAAGTGAAATTAATTATAATGACCACCATTGGATAAAATGGTAAAAATATATTCAAATTATACTTTGAAACCACTCAATAGTGTAATTTATCACTATAATTTATTTTGATTAAAAAAAATATTTATGTATTTTTTATTATTCATAAAAAATTGGAAGTTCTCAGAAAAATACCAAAATTTTAACATAGGCTAATTTTAATATTCCAAATCCAAAAATGAAGTCCATTTTGAAATAAAAAATTTATATAATTTCAAAAGGTGGGTATCACTATTCGTAATAGCTACTTTGATTGGTTGTGGTGTGTTAGAATCTCGAACTTGCATACAATGCAAGCTATTGCATTTTTGAAAGAGAAGTGTATCGTGGAATCTCGGGGTGTTACAGTTACAAGGGGAATTACATAAACCAAAAGACATGTTATTTATAGGAAAATTTAGAAATAAATAAGTTATATTTTTATTCTCTTGATATTATTCAGAAAAATAAAATTGATTATACATTATTTTTCTATATAAGAGGTGATTATACTTTCAAAATACTATTTTGATGCAGAATAAATCTATTTATGGAAAGTAAAAAATGGTCTTTCTTGGTACAAGAGTATAAATTTCAATAATCAATGAAAAACTGGAAATCCACTACTAGAAATTATGGGGAAAGGATATCCATCTTCATTAGTAATCATAGTGATTAAAATCTACTTTTTAAACATTTGGATTGGGATTACCCACTCACTCTCAATAATTGGATAAATGATACCAGCCTTCAATATATTCATATTTTTTTTCCTAACCACATCTATGAGATTTATTTTTAAAATTTATTGAGGTTGTTGACATGGTTTAGAATCATTTTATAGATCAATAATATGGGTTAATATGAGTGCAATAATCCCTGGAATATCATATAGTGTCAATATAGTTTCTTTCATATTCCTACTCAGGACATATAAATTAATTCCTTTTAATTGGTTTCAAAAGTGAATGATATTAAAATGTAATGTTTTTTTATTATAAAATAGTAATTAATAATTGAGTTATGAATGAGGGGAATTGAGTACATGATCTTTTTGGTTAAAAATTTAAAATGTATGGTGGAATGTTTCATCAATATCAATTTTAATTTCGAAATTTTTTTTAGAATTAGCTCTTTTGGAACTATTGTTTCAGCCACGAAATTGGATAAATATTTTTGGGGAATGGTTATAAACATATTTATTTATTTTCAACAATTATTTAATTTATTGATAATACTAAAATTTCCTCAATGGAGATGTCTAAAAAATATTCAATCCATGGTAAAATTTTTCACATATATAAATAATTGAAGCATTATCATATTAAATTAAATTAAATTGAAAAATAAATTATATTAAAATACTTCAATATTGAAATTGAAAATACAATTGAACTCATGAAACAATTAAACATCCCCAATTTGAGATTTTTTAATGTTAATGTCTCAACAAGGATCATATTTCACAATGGGATGGTAATGTTCCCATTCTTTACCTAGATAACAGAGTAGACTATTACAAGGATGGAATGACTAAGGATGATTGGATATTATTACCAATTAATTATGTTTGGATTATTTTAAAAGTCAATGAAGTCAGTATTCTATATTAAGATCTCAAAATTCAGTAGAAAATACCTTAATATCTCTTTAAGAGTGCGAATACTATGATAAGAATGTTTATGTGTGAACCGTGTTTATTGGAGTTCCAAATATAGAATAAAACAATTACTACCTATGGGATAATGTAAAAATTGGATACTAGATCACAATGGTCACTAATTTTGGTTTCCTCTCATATTACAATGTTGATGTATAGAAAACATGGGTCTCTAAACATAAGTTGAATATTTCTTTTAATGGTGGTACACAAATTACCATCAAAAATGGAATACATTTTATATGTAAAATTTATTTTAAAAGTAAAAAATTCCACAATATTCATATATAGTAATGTATGATTTTAATTTTATCTGAAAGGTATATATTCATCTTAAACTGAGTTAATATTTTTTTCAATGAATTGTTTTTTAGGTTTATATTTTCTTCTCGTGTTTTGAGGTATGGGAGATGGCTAGTATAGTGTTTCATCATCTGTGGGTTTAGTCACATACTCATTTGATTTATTAGTATCAAAATCGGATCTATTATCATTTTCATTGTTTTTTTCATCTTTAGATGTTTTTTATTATTTTTTCAGGTTTATTAAAGGATTTTATTATTATTAAAATTGTAACTACATTGTTTTTTTTCAGGAGATAAATGTTTGATGTCCAAAATTACACTCATGGTTGGGGAGGAGAATCTTTAGTCGACTTGAGTTCCTTTCATGTTTTTATTATTTGAATTTAATGTTCTTGTGTTGATATTTTTGAGTTCTTTTTTCCATTTTCTTCAAAAATTATGGACGAATTTCTAATTGAGTTTTTCATAGAAGTTACCATAATATCCCATAATTCCAAAATTGATGATCAACGTACCAATTCCCAAAAAACTCAAACGAAAATTAACCCAAATGACCCTTATTGACTTCATTTCCTTTTGAATTATTTCACTTGATCAGCTAATAACCATGATCATGAAACCTATATTGAAAAATAATCACTAATATAACCACAATATTTGTTGTGGAAAACATCTCACACATGTCCAAAACTATGGACATAGATTTAGAAGTTTTAATCACATCAAATATGTTATCCAACAAATTCCAATCCAATATAATCCTAATCATACCTAGTTCTTTCCAACCATTTATTTTCATTTTTTCATTTATGTGAGTGTTAATTTGAGAATTTACAATATACACTCTATACCACTATATATCATGTAATTCATTACCTTCATCCTCTAGAAGTTAAAATATATTCCCTCCAGATTTTTTAGTCACACCATTCCACATTCTAACTCAATCCCTTTGAAGTGGAATAATATCATATAAATAAAATGAAATAAAATATAAAAATCTCACATTTTCTATCAATATTTATAAAAGCTACCAAAAACCTAGATTACAAGAACTTTGATAAAACATGTTGCACCAGAATTAGTGATCCCAATAAAACTCATCCATGGGAACTAATAAAGGCTTTAATAAGTGATCTTGATGGTCCAAAACACATGACACCATAGAAAAAAGTATCCAAAACTAGGAAATGTCTCAAACTATGATTGAAATTCTCTACCACCCTATTATTCACTCATAGAAAAAAACAAGAATATATCTAAAAAAATTCAAGAAATACTAAATAAATAATACATGTATTTACATGGTTTGAATCAAGTACAAATACAATTGAAATAATAAACAGAAATAGATGTGAAATTATATAATTAAAAATAATATAGTGTGATAATTGTGTTGTTATAGGTAGAAAAAATAAGAAAAATGCGTCATATAATTAATAATAACTAAAAAGAGAGGATAAAAAACACAATAATGAAAATAAAATGTATAATATATGTGATACGAACCCTAAATTTATAAAATATACTATATATGATCAATATGGTTCATTTTTTCCACCTAGAACCAATCATTTAAAATGACCCTCCATCTGATCACATGAACTACCAAAAACCTATTAATCATATCCACATAAATTACAGTTCTAATTAATTGTTAATGAATTAAAAACTCATCCTCTCACATCCATACGTCTAGATTATTCCACTACTACTTATTCAAGATTATGGTTCCAATAAACACCCTATTTAATTCCAAATATATAAGCCAATATATCTTATTAAAAGTTATCAAGTTGAAAACCCAAAAAACCATTTTCACAGTCCTATAGGTTATTGAAATAATAATGAATGAATGAAATGAAAATTGTGATAAAGGTTGTTCTTAATAGTCCTAGTATTTTCTCTTCCCAATCAACAAAATTATATAAAATAATTTTTCCCAAAATAATAAATTCAATGATTATAAATTTATAAATAAATAACTCTGACAATCATAGATATTCAATAAAATCAATGTTTCCATCTTTCTCCTTAGGATTCAATATTTTTTGTGTATCTCTATTTCACTCTCAATTCATCACATCATCCTAAAAAAATAAATATTCAATATCCATAGATTTTTTAAATTAAAATTGGAAACTAAATATTCAATCTAAATTTTAACTTTGTATACATTAAACTCATCTATTACATATAATCTAGATAAGTATCTCTCTGAATCCTAAAGGCCATTAGCTTTTTTTTCAATTTTTATTCGGTTGAGAGAGAGACCAGGTCACCACCTGTGGGTCGAGGTAACAAGGAATAATCATGACTCTAATCCTAAAGACTAAAACACCAGAATAACCCCTCCACTAGATTTTACACATTAAATCCCCAAAATCCCTATCGAAAAGAAATCAGAGCATCTATTATTTCCCATTATAGAACATCACGATGCCTCATACTGATGGTGAAAGAAATACCATATTATCATTCCCAATATAATTATCCCAACTAAGTATTGTTTCATTCTCTTCTTTTAATGGAACTTGCACCATTGGTATTATTAAAAAAACCCACCTGATGTTCCCTACATTATCAAATCCTTATGCCTCAACAGTCCATTGACACATGCTAATGATGGTCATCCACCCCTGGTTGAGAAAACCCACCAATACAGTGAGTTATTCAATTCCCAATAGCTACTATAACTGCTTGGTCCCACCACTATGGATCTGTATTTCTTCATAATCGAATCAACCATCCATTGATCCACTTGAATGATTCCATCCTCAATATTATTGATGCTTTATTAATGTCATGGATTTATCTTCTCTACTGAACTAATGATGTCTATTCCCCACTATAATTTCTAGTTTCTCCCTTATTATATGAGATAAAGTCCCCAACTCCATGGCCTGGGACGTTCTCTCTCTCTCTATTCAGCACATAGAACCAAAATATTCAGGATTCCAAAATTTGATCACGGGATTCATGCTAGATTACGGGATACATTGGCCATTATTCCAATCCCAAACATCCTCAGGATATATCTATACCATTTATATTTATTTTGACTTTTAGAGGTTGTGTTAATATAATTAAAATACATTAAAATATTAATGTAAATATATTTCATATAAATTTATTATTTATCATGAAAAAATGTCAACAATAATAAGATATCTATATAAAACAACCATTTCAAATTTACCACAATGTACTATTCTAATTTCCATAACATAACCAATCCATATGACCAATATAATTTGAATTTCAATTTATAAAAACCAACTAATCAATTAACATTTATAAAATGTTTAATCTGAAAGCATTATGTACTCTATCTCTAAAATACATTATTTAAAAAAACACATCCATAATAATTAGATGCCTCTTTTTTTAGTCAAACATAACCTGATACTCAAAATTTTAGTGGCTGAAACATAGAATCATTATACACCATATTTTGTTTTTTCAAATGTATAGTGCCACATGTATTCCAAAATTCATATTATAGTCATTCCAATTTCTTATTAAAAATACAAAATATCGGAAATCCATGAGTTGTACATATTTTTTAAAATATACTAATTTCTAAAACATAGTACTGAACCTTTATCTCTTCAATCACAACAAAATAAATTATAAATCCAAACCCTATGTATAATTTATTATACGTTCAATTATCGCTAACAAAAAATGATTCAACCCCAAAAAATGTTATTTTAGAATAAAGTTTTATCTTCACATCATTATTTTAAAAATTATCAGAGGACCACTGAAATATATATTTTCACAAAAAAACAAAATATAACCAAGGAAAATATTTTAGATGAGGTATCAACCTATAATAATTTAGTATTCAATCTCTGTCAATACTTCTTTAAATATATCCATTTTTTGTATCAAGAAAAATATTATAAAGTTGAAAATATACCTTTAATTAGTTGACTATAAACACCACATATCTCACCAATCACTCATCTATAATATATATAACTACTTCATAAACCCTTGTTTAAAATAGTTTTGTAATGAAGAAGTTCATTCGATGATATGTTTCTAGTTTGATGGAAGTAAATTTCATAACTTCATAAGATAAAAATAGTATACATATATGGGGATAAATCTATTACAAAATGAAGAATTAAATAAGAATTTTATTAAATAGTTGGGTTTCAATATGATGAACTATTTTTACAATATGATTGAATTTATTGAAGATATGATCAATAAGTACATTTTTTCACAAATTTTATCATGATTTTGCTAGCTTAAAAGTAAAATAACAATGAACCATATTAATTTTATAAGTTAGATAATTGAAATAATTGATTAATGGAAGAATTTCCTAACAAAAATATTTTATAATTATATTATAATCCATTAGAGAGTGTTAGCCACAAAGTCGATAGAAAAAATCATTCTATTAATTGTTAATTCTGAAATAGTTTTCCAATGTTAATGAGATAAAATATATATTATTATGGAAACAGTTAATGTGATTACACAAATTTTAGGATATCTTATTCAGATTTATGGAAATGAAAATGAGGTTATTTATAAAAAGAATATAGATTATTTAACATTATAAATTTTTTATTTCGATAGGAACAACAGTTCTCCAAATATATAATTGGATTTTGTGAAGAGTGTTTCAGATCAAAAATAAATTTAGTAAGGGGATAATTTTCTTTCATGATTTGGCGTTTATAGAAGAAAAATATATATTTCCACATCCATATTCAAATATATTAAATTTTATCCACTGTACAACTTTATTTATATAATTGGATGAAATAAAAAATTAAATTTTTTTTCAAATTGAATAATAAAAATACGTTATTAATGGGGTTAATTCATTTATAGTAGTTATCAAAATGGGGAAAATCTGATATTAGTTTGTGTCTTTTTTAAGGATGTAGTCTTATGGTTTGTTGAGATGTGTGTAGGTAATAATATTATAACATATATAAATAAAAAAATAATGAAGAAGATAATTCCTATGATAATAAATTGAATGTTAGTTGGTTGTGAAAAAATTTGTTATTATTTTATAATCATTATTACATCATATATCAAATATGCTTACATAGGCTTAAAATTTATTAATAATTTCTTTATTAATATATAGTTCTCATGTTGTTTAGGTGATGTATAATGAATGGTTGATGAAAAAACCCAAAGTGAGGTTGTGGAGTTTATGAATAAATTATTTTGATTTATAATAGTGTTTTAATATATTTTTTGTTATCTCATTAAAGTATTAGTTTTTTTCTTTCAAAACATGTCAAAACATGAATTAAATGTATCAAAGTCTAAAATAATATGATTTTAAGTAACGTAAATTTGTTTATATTGAATCCTAGACCGAAATGGTGTGTATATGAACCAATATATTTATATATATATACTAATTAATGTTTTGATTTTCGATGGTCATGTTTTTTTTTAGAAGAAAACAAGGTCACCATCATAGTTCTATTGTCATATAATCATGTTATGGTGGTGTCCATTGGTGCTTTGGTGAAAACGTTATAGGGGATGTAGTGGGATGTTACATCTAATAGATTTATTATTCCACATATTATATTTCTTGTAATATTGAACAAAAAACAACCATTGTTTGGAATTTTACCAAACTAAATGATTTTAACAATTTGAGACATTAACATTTAACATACAACGACAATAAAACTAATCTAAGTAGTTTGGGTGAGTTATAGTTGTCTAATGGTTAACAACTGAATATTTTTTTATTGTATTTGGAAGTGGTTATTGGTTTTGGAATTTGAATTTCAAAATTTAAAGATAGATTTAGAATATTTTTACTATTTTTTATGAATTTGGACTTGTGTAATGAATAAAAAGTGAAAATATAAAAATAATTCATTGAATGATAATAGATAATCTACATCAAATAAATTAACAATGTTTAAATTTTTATATTTTAATATTTACCACTTCTTTAAAGAAGAAAAAACACTTCTATGGTTTGTGTAATGATATTATGAGACTCATCATGTAGATTCTAGTTTAAATTCTTTCACTTTCATCAATACATAATTGCGTATGGTTAATAATGATTTTTAGTTGTAAATAGTTTAGTTATAATGTTTCTTTCATTAATTCCAATTAAATAGGTGATGTAAATATTATATAAATATATATATAATTTATTCGTAGGGATTTAAAAACCATATTATTTTATACATTATATAAATACATTTTTTTGGGGGGGAAATTAAATCTATTTGAGGATATATTTTTTTTAATAACATATTAAGGATATACCCCATTAATTTTTATCTATCATGAATAAGTTATATCATGTGATCATGAGTTTTCCTAACCCAGAAAAGGATATATGAAACGTTATGGAATAGTGAATGTTGTAAATAAATATTCCTTCAATTTTTTTATTTATTTCGATAAATATTTAAATATATATAATCAATGAATAGGTAAAATCAAAAATATAATAGTTTTCAATAATTTATGTGGCCTACGTGAGAGATGAAAATTTAATGAGAGGGGCATGAATTAGGGGTTACCAAAACACATAATCTCAAAAAAAATTCCATTTCCAGTTAATACTAGGATCTATAAATTCATCCACGTGATTATGAGAAATATAGATAAATAGAACATATAATAAAAAATATATTTCAAGGTCTCCAACACTATTTTTATTTGGTGGATAATCCTTGGTGTCAACCGTTGTAATGCCACTATTCGCATTCAGAAATTATTTTCAATGAATATATATATATGTTTATTTATATATATATATGACCAATAATATGTAATTGAAAACAATTTATTAGTATAATAAAAAATATGAATCAACATGACAATCTACCATTCATCATCTTGTCAAGTTCTTCTGGAGGTTTTATCAAGAATGAACCTTTGTTGTTATCTTAAAACATAACAAAATCTCTCTCAAGTTGATCCTATGGTGGTTATTGAAAAAATATCATATTTCATCAGACAAATTATAATGAAATTAATTTTTTTGAATATATAGAAAAATTATTTTGTCATTTATATACATTATAAATTAATCATTATTCAAATCTTGATAAAAAATATTGATATTATATAACTCCTTGAATCTTCACAGAGATGTATAAAATACTCAATATATGTAACACTATTTTATGTCAATGAATTATAGAATAATATAATATTATTAATCATAATTTATTCATATAATCCTCTATAAAATATTACATTAATGATAGAATGATTATGATATATGTCTCACTTGCAATATGGAAATGGTTTTCAATAGACATGAACAGTGCTAGCATTAAATGTTACTCCACAGTTTATTATTACTTTTTGTCAAATTGTAATGACATGAAATGAAGCCAAAAATTTATTAAAAAATAATCATAGTGAACGACATACATATAGAAAATTATTCTCATGTCATATTAAATTCTATCTCTAAATTACTCATTTGCAGCGTAATAATACCACACAATGCTGTGGTTATTTAATTATAAACATAATATTATTAAATTTCTACCAACTCGAATCTAATTGTCCAATAACTCATTTTTTTATTTTCTTTTATTTATAAGAATAACATTAAATCATCATCATAACTCAGTAATGAATCTTCCGATCGAATTATTCCTTATATTATTCTAGTGTTGACTTTATTTGTACACCACACAATGGGATATATAATATTTCTACGAGTTACCCAACTAATTAGATAATGATTAATATGATATTGAATAATTTTCAGTTAATATAATCTCATAACGTCACATTTTTAGTTTACTTAATGAGATCACATTAAACAACTCTAAAATCAATGTCTCTTAAATTTGCACTTTGTATTTATTGGAAACATATGAAAAAAAAAATTAGCTCTTCCAAATGATTCAGTTACCAGCACTACATTTATACATATATAAGAGAAAACATTCTTCTCTTCTCCCCCATTATTATCACCTAAAAAAATAATTAATTTTCCTCCAATTTTAATAAAATTAATAAAAATTATTCTCCCAATATTTCAACAAGTATTATTAAATTTAATTTGGAAGAAAATTAAATTTACTAACATGTATTAGCGGAAATAATTCAGTACAAAAAACAAAATAATGTATATCAACATATACTTTATTAAATTATTTTTCAAGACATATTAAATCCATGGAAGATTGTTTCCTATTGACCATTCAAGATTTCAGTGCTCTGCTAATGTGTATAACAACACTCGGGTCGAATCCTCAGAGATGATACTTTGTAATAGTCATTTGTTTTTAGTTGATTGTATTCTGAATGGGGGAATTGTTTGCAGAGCTTATTAAATAATTTATGGATAATTTTTTATTTGAAAAATTGATAAAGATTATGGTTAGTTCATCATTAGGTAGTTAATCTTGTGATATCCTTGAGCTTTGCTTTATATTTCATTAAATTAAAATCCATGTCACAAGTTGACGTCGATTAGAATTCTTAAGTGTTAAAGGTTTAATTGAAGCCATAACATAACTTGGATTCTCATCTCAATCAGTACATCATTTTGGAAGTGTATCTATGGTTCCAATAATCCATGGAATCCATATGTTAAACAAAACAAGTCATTAATCCATGACATGCTATGTTCAACATACACAATGTTAATTTGAAAAATAGTCATCGAGAAAAAGATCGCAATCACATAAAATAGATAAATTATAAATCAACCCAATTATTGATTTACTCATCCATTTAAATGATTAATAATCCAGTTATACTGAGTATGATGATAAATTAATAAAAGAAGAAAAAGAAAGAGATGAGAAAAAGAGTGGTGCGTCGAACACACACACAAACGATAAGAATTAAAAAAAGGAATTTCGATTGAATGAGGAAGAAATATAAGAGAATGGGATTCAACTATATTAATAATATTTTAAGATAATTAATATTAATATATAGAAGGTGGATGAGAATAAGATATATTGAAATAGAAACATTCATTAAATAAGAATTACAAAAGAAAGGACTTACAAAATTACAATAATTAAGATCATAAAAGTAAATGAAATCAAAGAGAGGAGGAAAGGTATCTATAGTGAAAAAATTCATATGGAAGGTCCTCCCAAGACTTTTTAAAGGCATTGGTCCTGCCAATATGATCTCCTCTCTTCTTAAATGTCAACCCCTTGCAAGGGGAGGAGGGGGATGTATTTATAGCCAAAGAAAGTGGACTGTTTTCATTCCCAATATGTCCATCAACGTTCATCGCCATGTTGTCTATTTAGACAATATAATCTCGAGAAATATCCTTCTTAAAAGATGTAGATAATAATGTTTTCCAACCTCTATAAAATTTGGATTCATTTGGACTTAATGATCCAAAGTTATGGTCGGTTGATTAAACAAAGTTGATCTGTCCATTTCAATCCATTTTCTTTTGATGGCCAAAATGTGAATGGATTTTGGAATAGTAATATGCCTTCAAATCTGAATTCTTTATTAAAAAAGTTATCCAACTAAATCCCTTACATAATAATTAATAATATCATATTGATTTTATGAATATATTATGAGATATTTCATTAATGCTATACTGATTTTAATTCCCATCCAGAATGGTGGGTTAGACCTCAATGCTTCATTTGGTCCCATTGTTCTTATAGTTGGGCCCTGGAATTATTACCCATGACAGTTTTAGATAATCAAGAACACAAGGTAGAGTTGCACAAAATATTGTCTTCTAGAGTGAGACCAGTAAGTCAATCATCATGGTTGGTCTAGTTTCTTCACAAATTCATTGGGTCATCTTGTGTGGTCCATATGAGCCTTTAAATGGCCGAATTGGCCCGTGATTCCTTCTAATGAAATGTGATAAATTTAATTAGAAATCCTAAAAAATAGGAACCACACAATTTGAATCCGTAGGGTGAGAGATATAAATAAAATGGTAAACTGACTCAATTAGCCTACTTCTACAAATTCTCAAAAATTATACTTAGTATTAAAACATTAATATTTCACACAAATTATTCACATTTCATATAAAATAAGTAAAGGGTGTATAAAATAAATCATGAAAATATTAATAACATCAAGTCCAACACACTTAGTATTGTTAATGTCCTCATGTGCGACAAATATAAAAACATGACAACATTATTTTCACTCACCAACAAATATTAAAATTTTGTTTTCTCCAATCAGGGGAAGTTTAGACTATTTCACTCATCCATTTTGAATTACACCAAAAATTGTTATAGAAGAAATGTTCCAAAAATAATTCCTTTCTTCATGATCAAATTTTGAAATGGAAAATGTGTACACTCAATACTCACACATCTCATGATGATGAAATTCATTTGTGGAGGATCACTTTTTCACCAACCAAAAGTGAAAATATTGGAGTTTGAATGAGCTCTCAGCTTCCAATACCTATCCAAAGTGCACAAGATTCAATAGGACTTTTAAGGTGATTTTCTATGGATATGGGGTGGTAGGAATATAATTTCTAAGAGAGAGAAGAAGTGGGTTAAACACTAACATAGAAAAAGCAATGCATATTTTTTTGAAATAAAACATGGAAGGAAATGAAAACACATACTTACAAGGGAATGATTGTGTGAATAAAGACACACTAGAGGATGAAAATAAGAAGGTAATGAGAAGATTGAATATTTATAAAACACAAAACATCTCCCAATAAGAATATAATGAAAGTGTTCTTTATTTTTCTTTTTCTTTTTTTCCATTGTTTCTTCAAAAGTTGACCTTGAAACAGATCTCACACTCATATCCCAACCCTTATTTAATCTCTTCATGACACTAATTGCAATAGTTATAACAAGATCAAATGTTGAGGAAGAGTGATTTTTGACATACCCAAGACACAACTAATTTTTTCAATTTTTATTGATTTTTTCATCATTTTTTATTTTTTTCAACACTTGTCAATAACATTTACAAAATCACATAAATCGAAGTACATTACATTCCTCGAAAAACACTAAATGAAAACCTTTACCCCACACTGAAATTGATGATTTCCCTCAAGAAGATGATAACTCATTGAAAATCAATAATAGGGTACCCAAACAATGAAATCCATTCTCCCCACACTTAAATTTCCAAAAATTATGAAATGAAAATCCATTTTGATATTGGGTGGGAAAAGGTATTGGGATTGTAATGTGGAAATAAATAAAAAGGGTTATATTGGCTTGAAGGAGATTTAAAAAGGAGGACTATTGTAAGGTAAATGGGAGTCTATTTGTCTATTGTGATTCTCATGTGGTTCAGAAAATTCCGCAATCATATTAATGTACACTATGGTAGAAAATTCAGCTGAAAGGTCCTCAAACTCAAGACTCACTAATGGGGGTGAAAACACACATTATTAAAAGATGGACATAGGTGGCCTTGGTATGAAAGCAAATGTTGTTCCTCATGGTTTGGGAAAACCATTTTCCAAATCACAAATTCAGCTTTAAAAATTTATTATTCTTGACACAAACTTTATTATCCAAATAAATGATGAAAACAAAAAAAATTGATATGAAACCATGTTTGGAAACTCCCCAAAATGTTTGCACAAAATTTGAAAATTGATGGTGATAAAGTATGACTCTTTTGGTTTTTTTTACATTTTTTTTATTTTATTTAGTTCTTTTAGTTTTATTTAAAATACACACCCACACAAAAGAGAAAGAGAAAAGGAAATGTTGGAGAGATAGAGAGAGTTAAAGGGAAAGAGGTACCCCCTGGTTTAGATTTATCGGGTCGCCATCTCCATCTAGTGGTTGGTTGAATGGAGAAGTAGGAGATCCGGTGGAAGTTGATGATGAACTAGGATTGTATGTCCTCTCATGTTGATGATTTAACCTATGTCCATTAACTGTGAATGTCCTTTTTGAAGAGGGGTCTTGGACTTTCAGTACACCAAATTGGTAAACATTAGTAATAACAAGAGGATATTCCCAACAAGAATTAAGCTTACCTTGGTGAAGCCTAAATCTAGAATTGAAGTGCATTACCTTTTCACTATCATAAAATAACTTTCTTAGGATTTTTTTTATCATGGAGTTCCTTGGATTTTTCTTTGTAGAGATTAGAATTCTCATAATAATCAAGTCGAAGCTCCTCCAGTTCAGCCAATTTCCATAATCTTTCTTCACCGGATTTTTCAATATCAAAATTAAAAGATTTTACTACCCAAAATGTCTTATGTAGGATTTCAACTGGAAAATGACATGATTTATCAAAAACTAGCCTAAAAGGATACATCCCAAATGGGTGTTTTATAGGAAGTTTTATAAGCCCACAGTTCTTCACCAAGTATTTCAGGTCAGTCTTTTCTAGCTAGTTTTACAATTATCTCAAGAACTATTTTCACTTATCTATTAGAAATTTCATCCATGCCATTTGTTTGTGGGTGATATCCAGTTGAAGTTTTATGTACAACCCCATTATTTTCCAAAATATATTTCATGGTTCTATTATAGAAATGGGTTCCTAATTCACTGATCAAGGAAGGAGGCATGCCGAATATACTGAAGTCATGTGTCTTTAGGAACTCAGTAATAGTATGTGAATCATCCTTTCTAGTGGGTTTGGCCTCAACCCACCTAGAAACATAATCAACTGCAAGAAGGATGTATGAGAATCAATTGGAAGGGGGAAATGGTCCCATGAAATCTATGCCCCAAACATCAAGGATCTCACAACTATTTATAGGCTTTTGGGGCATTTCATTTCTCTTTGAAATTGCACCAAACTTCGGGAAAGTGTGACATGTTTAACGAAACTCATGTGAGCCCTTAAAGACTGATGGCCATATTAATCCAGAGTCTATGACCTTTTGGGAGGTCCTTTGTGGTCCAAACTGGCCACCTCCGGGAAGTGACTGACATAATTCATATATGGAGGAATGTTCATTCTCTTCGAAACATGTCCTTATTATCACTTCAGCCCCAGTTTTCCAAAGTTTAGTTTCTTCCAAAAAAAATAGTATTTTGAATCACTTTTCAACTTCAATTTTTTTCTATTGAAAATTTTTCAGGAGAAACACCATAAACCAAGTAATTTACAATTAGTGGAAACCATGGTATTTATTGAGTTAGAGATGAAAGGTGCACAGTGGGGAATTCGAGATCGCTGATTTCAGAATGAGAAGAATTATAAATTCTACTCAAGTGATTAGCCAGAGGGTTTTCTTTTCCTGGTCTATCTTTGATTTCAAGGTGAAAATCGTGGAGCATTAGGATCCTTCTTATTAGCCTCGGTTTGGAATCAAATTTGTTGAGTAAGAACATAATAGCAGAATCGTCTATGAAGATGATGATTTTGGCACCTAAGAGATAGAGTCGGGATTTATCTAACACAAAAACCACTGCTAAAAGTTCATTTTCAGTGATTGTGTAGTAATATTTACTTTCATCCAATGTTTTTGAGGCATAATAGATGGCATGGGTAATATTTTCTCTTCTTTTACCATGAACATACCCAATGGCTCTATCAGAAGCCTCACCCATCAACTCAATATGTAAAGACCAATCTATGGGTTGGATTATCAGGGAAGATGTAAGAGCAGTTTTGAGTTCAATAAAGGATCTCTTGCAATCCTCATTGAAATGTAAAGTGACATCATTTTAGAGAAACCGGGTGAGTGGGAGGGAAATATTACTGAATTTATGGATGAATCTCTAAGAGAAACTAGCATGACCAAGAAATGAACAGATTCCTCAAACAGATTAGGGTTAAGGAAGTGATAAGATCAATATAATTTTGGCAGGATTGACTTCGACACCATATTGTGATACTATATTCCCTAGAACAATCCCATTTGCAACCATGAAGTTCCATTTTTTAAAAATCAATACAATGTTACACTTGACACACTTTTGGAGGACTAGAGAGATTGAATTCAAACAAGATTCAAATGACTCACCATAAATGGTGAAGTCATCCATGAAGGCTTCCATGCAGTGTTCAATGAATTCGGAAAAGTTACTCATCATACACCTCTGGAATGTTGCAGTAGTATTGCAAAGTCCAAAAGGCATTCTTCTATATGATTATGTTCTAAAGAGGCATGTTAAAGAAGTCTTTTCTTGGTCCTAATGTCCGATTGGGATTTCGAAGTAGTCGGTGTATCCATCAAGAAAGCAATGGTGTGACTTTCCAGCTAACCGTTCCAGCATTTGATGAAGTAATGGAAGATGGTAGTGGTATTTTCTTATTTCAACATTCAATTTCCTATAGTCGATGCACACATGCCATTTGTTATTAACACGAGTTGTGACTACCTATCCATGTTCATTTGTGACAACAGTTATCCCACCCTTCTTAGGTACAACATGAATAAGACTAACCCATTCACTTTAAGAAATAGGGTAGATAATACAAAAATGAAGAAGCATGGGGATATCTTCCCTAACAACCTCAAGTATTAGTGGATTTATTCTTCTTTGTGGTTCTCTAATTGGTTTGGATGATCTCTCAAGATGGATGTGATGCATGAAAAGAGTAGGTTTGATTCCTGTTATGTCATCTACGATCCAACCTAGGGCCTTTTTGTTTTCCTTTAACACCTGAACATGTTTGGACTCCATGGTTTTGGTAAGTGAAGAAGAGATAATGACAGGATAAGAGTGATCACGGAAAAGGATTTCATATTTTAGGTGTTCAGGAAGAGGTTTCATATCAGTCTCATCTTTTATTTATGGGTTAGAAAAATCAGGAATGGAGGAAGAGACTTCAGTTGCTTCATATTCATTCTCCTTAATATTATCCAAGGTGGAGCAGTAGAGATCAAAGTTGATGTGGGATTCAATAGATTTTTCAAGTCCCTCTAGATTTATGGAGTCTATGAATGAATGTTCCACATAAACTTCACCATTTATGACTTGGTTAATCATTGTGTAGATTTCACAAGATTCTTTGTCCTTAGAACATGAAGAACATGGTGGATTGGGGTTATTTGAATCTTAGAAGTTTCCTCAGAAGCATGGATTTGGAATGAATAGTGATCCTCTGATGGGTATCGCACGGCTTGTAAAATGTTGAACTTGACATGTTGGTCACCGAATTACATGGATAAGATGCCTAAATGTACATCAATCTTGGTTCTCACAATAATGATGAATGGTATTCCTAGAATTAGGGGAGATTGAGAAGTGTATGTCTCAACTTCCATGTAAAAGACATAGAAATCAGTTGGGAATATAAGATCATTAACACGAACAAAGACATCCTCAATTATACCCTCAGGACTAGCAGTGCTTTGATTGTCCAATTGAATAACAACACCCGTTGGATATAAGGGACCTAGACCAATGTTGGAGAATATGGGTTTGGGCATGAAATTAATTGAGGATCCTAGTTCTATGAGTGCCTCACCAAATTTGGAACATCCAATTTGGCATGGAACCATAAAGGTCCCTAGATCATTACACATTATGGGAATAAACTACTAGGTGGAAACATTTTCTAAGGTCCTAAGATGCCTCTTGTGGGTACACAACTGCTTGAGAAACCTGGAATACATAAGAATTAGTTTTATGGCATATAAGAGGGGAATTTTGACTTCAACATGTCTAAACATGTTGAGAATTTCAGGATCAGGTTCAAAGAACTAATTTGGATTAGAAAAATCCTGAGGAAAAGGAATTGGGTTCCTATGTGGAATAGAAGGAGGTGAGGGAATGGATTCAGGTCCCTTTTCAAGTTTCTTTTCTTTCATTTTCTAGTTCAACATTCAAAGGAGGGTTTGAGGACTTATCTTGAGGCATATAATGTTGCTTTCCTGATCTAAGTGAAATTGCACTTACATTACCATTGGATTTGGGTAATGGTTGAGCTGGAAGTTGGGAAGAATTGGATGGTTTCTGCTATCTAAGGTGGGATGCAAGTTGACCAATTCGGGATTCAATGTTCTTTAGGCTTGAACAGGTGAAGGAGGCAAGATCATCCACTACACATTCCCACGGTTTCTTAGAAGAAGAGGCTTTTCCCGTATTGGTATCACCTAGATTTTGGTTCTTGGGAAAGCGATTGTATTGGATTTGGAGTTGGGAAGGCTCACTAGGATAATGGAATTTAGGAGGAGGATTGTTTCATTGAGCTATATGAATAAAAGGATAGGGTTAATGGAAGTTACCAACACCTTGACCATATTGAAACTGGATTGGGTTTTGATGATGGAATTGAGGGGGATGAAATACGGGATTTCCATACCTCAGGCCTTGGGTATAAGAAGAAGAGAATGTCTCAGAGTGAGGTTGGTTGAAGATTCTGACAAACTGACCTGATCGTTGAGGGTTGGAGTTCCATTGAGCATATGCTGCATTGAGCTCCATTGGTCTAGAATAATCAGATTGATCCACTTGAAGTTGTGGACATGTGTCTGTTGGATGAGATGAAGAGTTGTAGATTCGACAGTTTTTGATAGGTCCAGAAAACATTGATTGTGAAGAAGATGAGGTTGGGGATTTGGTAGCCACAACTAGTTGTCGCACAAGACCTGTAAATTCACTCAACCACTAGGTCATCTTGTTCGGCTCAGTTGATTGATTATATTGGGCTTGTTTGACTTGAGCATGTGCTCAAGTATCGAATTGTTGTGTGTTTGCAGCCATGTTACCTATGAGATCTCTTGTTGCTGCATGAGTTTTATCAACAAGAGAACCACCACTTGCAGTATCAATGAGAGTTATCTCCATATCCAATAAACCCTCTTAGAAGTATTGGATCAAGAGTTAGTCAATTATTTGGTGGTGTGGGAAGGTTGAAACAAGCTTTTTGAACCTCTCCTAGTATTCATGGAGTAATTCACTTGGGAACTGACGGATATTACTTATTTCCTCTCGGATAGAATCAGTACAAGAAGAAAGAAAGAATTTCTCTAAGAAGAGTCGCTTCATGTCATTCCATGTGGATATGGAACTAGGAGGTAGGTAGTAAAGCTGTGAATTAGTAGTCTCAGCTAGGGATAAAGGGAATGCTCAGAGTTTGATTTGTTTCTCAAAACCCCTTGAGGCATCATGGTAGAAGAAAACTACTTGAAACTCTTTAAGGTGGAGATATGGATCCTCACCGTCTAGCCTGTGGAAATGAGGGAGAAGTTAAATCAATCCCAATTTGAGTTCAAAGTCAGCCTCTATATTTAGTTATTAAATATGAAGAGGATGGTTATTCATATCAGGGGAAGCAAGTTCTTCATGTGTTTGTTCCCTAGGACTGGCCATATCTAATTCAATTGGTTGGACAAGGACCGGTTGTTGAATTATTTGATTATCTCTTATGTTCCTCCTAGGTTGGTGAAGTGTTCGCTCAATTTCAAGGTCAAACAAATCCGACGGATTGTTTGGAAGGCTACGGTGCATTCGGAGAAATTTTTTAAGAAAGGGGAAGATGGGTTTTTCATTGTTTGTGTTATGTTTATGATTTTTATGAGAAGACAGGTTTTTCTTTGTGTTTTTTTCAATTTTTTTAAACATTGTTTTTTGGGGTTTTCTTACAAAAAACAAAAACTAATGACAACATAAATCTCCATACCCAGCAAAGGCTCCATTTAAAACACACACCTGATTGTCGTAGATCGGCCGGTCAAGGTTCTGGTGCTATGTTAATATGTGTAGTAGTACTCGGGTCGAATCTTTGGCGATGATACTTTATAATAGTCATATGTTTTTAGTTGATTGTATTCTAATTGGGGGGTTTGTTTTCAGAGCTTATTAAATAATTTATGGATGATGTTAGATTTAACAAATTTATAAAGATTGGGGTGTGTTCATCATTAATTAGTTATGCTTGTGATATCTTTGAGCTTTGCTTTATATTGCATTAAATTAACACCCATGTCAAAAGTTGTTGTCGATTAGAATTCCTAAGTGTTAAAGCTTTAATCCAAGCCTTAACTTAACTTGGATTATAATCTCAATTAGTACTTAATTTCTGTAGTGTATTTATGGTTTCAATAATCCATGGAATCCCTATGTTAAACAAAACAAGTCATTAATCCATGACATGCTATGTTCAACATACACAGTGTTAATTTGAATAATATTAATTGAGAAAATGGTCTCAATAACTTAACATACCTAAATTATAACTCACCCCAATGAGATATTTACTCGTCCATTGAAAGGATTAATAATCTGGTTATAATGATTATGATTATAAATTATTAAAAGAATAAAATGAAATAGATAATAAAAATAGTGGTGTGTCGAACACACACACAAATGATAAAAATTAAAAAAACAGTCATTCGATTGAATGAGAAAGAAAAAGAAGGAAAGGGTATTCAACTATAATTAAACTATTTTAGGAAAAATAATATTAATCTACAGAAGTTGGATGATAATAATAGATATTAAAGAAGAAACTTGCATTATAACAGAATTACAAAAGAAAGGACTTACAAAATTACCACAATAAAGAACATAAAATTAAATGAAAACAAAAAGCGTAGGAAAGGTATCTCAAGTGAAAACATGAGTATAGAAGGTCCTCCAAAGCCTTTGAAAATTCCTTGTCTGTGCCAATATGATCTTATTTCTTCTGAAATGCCAACCCCTTGTAATGAGAGGAGGGGGATGTATTTATCATCCAAGGAAGTGGACTATTTTCATTCCCAATTTGTCCCTCCACTTTTATCGCCATGTTGGATATTCATATATCCAAATATCGAGAAATCTTCTTCTTCAACGTTGTAGATAATAATGTTGTCCGACCTCTATCAAAATTTGGATTCATTTGGAATTAAGGATCCAATGTTCTGTCTGGTTGATTGAACAAAGTTAAACTGACAATTTTAATATATTCTTTTTCGATAGCCTAAATGTGAATGGATTTTGGAAAAGTAAGATTCCTTAAAATCCGAATTCTATCTTCAACAAAATTGGCCCGCTAAATCTCCTCCTTCACACTGAAAAATCTCATCTTGATTTGATAATTAGATCAAGAGATATTTCAATAATACTATACTGATTTTAATTCCTGGCCATAATGGTCGGCTAGATTTAAAAGCATCATTTGGGCTCCTTGTTCTTATATTTGGGACCAAAACTTTTTACCCCTGATTATTTTGGAAAATGAAGAACACATGGTGGAGTTTCAGAAAATATGGGCTTTGGGAGTGAGACCAGTAACTCAATCATCATGGCTGGTCCAGTTTCTTTAAAAATTCATTGGGTAATCTTGTGTGGTCCATATGAGCCTTCAAATGGCCGAATTGGCCCATGATTCCTTCTAATGAAATGTGGGAAATTGAACGAGAAATACTAAAAAACAAGAACCACACAATTTGAATCAGTAAGGTGAGATTTATAAATAAAATAATAAACTAAATCAATTGGACTACTTCTAAAAATTCTCAAAAATTATACTTAGTATTAAAACATTAATATTTCACCCAAATTATGCACATTTCATATAAAATAAGTAAAGGGAATATATAATAAGTCATGAAAATATTAATAACATCAAGATATATAGTATTATCTATTGTTAATATATATTTTAGTGAAATATTTCTATGTTATAACTTAACAATGATGATTTATAACTGAGGTATATATGTTTTGAGCACAAATGCTACATGAGATTAATATAAAAATTGATTAAATGTATAATTTCACCCCTAATAATTAGTGGTTATGATAGATTCATAAAAATTTAAACAATTTTGTAATTTATAAACATCATTTTAGATGTTTCTTGTTATTATCACCAAACATATCTTTAATTTTACTTGTAGTTTGTATATTTTTCTTTTTGGAGATCCATGAAATGAAAAATTCAGTGATAAAGAATAAACCAAATGATGTTGAATTTAATTCAATAATTTCTACAACCAAATACAAATAAAATTATTAATATGGTTAATTTGATGCATTTATCATATATCTCAACCCATAATAACTGTTCCCTTTGATATTCTGTAAGATCTATTTTGATTCCATAATATGACACACCTTAGGATTAAAATGGTCATTTTGTTTTGAAAAATAAAATGTATAATATATAAATTCTCTGGTTTTTTTAATCTAATGATCATTCATAACTAACTTTGATCCTCAATACTTCATTATTTATGTAACTATAATTTATTCCCAAGTGTAATAGGAGTAGAGGTCTCTAATGATTATTCCTTTTAAAAATATTTCAGAAAATTAAGAACATGATTTTTTTATGAGGGAAAGATCAAAACTCTTCAGTTAATAACTTGAAATCACAAATTTATTATCAACTCACCCATAATGATAATATCACATTGTTTTATCATTTTTGTGATTATTTCCACAAATTTCTTCTATTTAGTATTTTGTTTAAAATATATTTGATACAAACAATCACAATGAGTGAATTTGTGTCATCTCCTTTGACATTAAGATTTCAATTTACCATAGGTTCAATGAAATTCATCAAATTTATGATATTTTCCATCATTTAATAAAATTAAATGAGTTATTTTTATATCCTCTATAATGAATTAATCATTTTAGATTTAAGAGTATCATCATAGTGATGGATAATACCATTTAGTTTTTTTATATAAATATTTTTCTCTAGTTCATAATTCAACAGTTAATACTTCATATCAATTTTCACATGGTCTTCTACCATTGAAAACATATTATAAGAAACTAAATATCCTAATTAATATCAGTTGGTGATAATTTTCATGAACCCACATAAAAAATATAAAATTGTAAATGGATAATGATAATGGCCTATATGTCCCTCCTCATGTTGGCCTTGGGTTACTAACTATAAAATAGGGTATAAAATTATCATGGAATGGGAGTAATTACAATATATAATGAATAATGATCATGGGATAGGATGAATCATCAAAAAGAATCACCATCAAATATTATAAATAAAAAAAACAACAATCCCATTATGCATGTTTAAATAAAAGATGATATAGATAAAATCCTCTAAGTGTATAATCCCAAAGTAAATGGAAAATTATAAACAAAACAACTTTCAGACGATCTGAGCCATTAATATCCAGAACGGTCCATGTAATCCACCAAGAAAACTAAAAATCATTTTATATACCATGGGTGAGCATACATGTATTTTTAGTATCAAATACAACATCCCTCATACACATGTGGAAGAAGAATACTAATGAACCTGTCAGATAATAATAGAACTGATAACACATAAACATGTAAACTATCCATCACAACCTCAACGAATCACACTCACCAAATAAAAAAATTAATTTATATTATTATAATAAGATATATATATTGATAAAGGGTCCCCAAAAACTCTCCCCCTGATTTTATACTCTCACAACACTACATTGTAAATCCTAGTGCTCTAAACAATTGATAATACAATATAACACCACCCATAACACGACTGAAACACATCATGTATGATGGAACTTATGAAATCACATTACCACCCCCTACATAACAAGAGTATTTGGTTTTCATGATCATTTTGTACGAAAAACTAATGATTTCATCATATCCTAAACACATTCCTCCATAAGCCTCCCCATAATATCGTTCATATTACATTTGAACTGATGTCACCTAAGACACTACGCCATTGCTTGGTCATATCACATATATCATAAATTCACTTGAGTCACCAAGATATATCACAGTCAAATGACATCACACTTGATGATACTTGGGCCACCGGGCCTTAATAAGGTCACATCACAACATTCCCAAATAGACTCGAGTCACCTCCCAACAACATTATCATATCATATATAATATGAAGAAACACATTCCATAAAACCACTACATTATCATGTCCAATCACAGAGGAAGATACCTCATCCATAACCTAATACAATAATAGACCACCTGGAATTATAGACTATACATATCTACTCACCATGAAGAGAGAGTAGGAATGATGGGGTATCCATATATCCATCCTCATCAATGGGATATTGTGAAAACACCCTCATGTGAATATAATAATGATGGAACATAGTGTTCTATGTAGGTGGGTTTTATATTTATATCATATGAAATATATATGTATGTATATATATATGTCCTCCCATAAGTTCCACCAATAGATTCAATACAGAACCCTTAAAAAATCACAAAATCCCCACTTTCACTGCCACATACAATTTCAGAACACCACACAAGCCACAAGAAACATTTTATTTGTGGAAATTCCATCATCTGGTGCAGTTGTTTAATTATTTATCAAAACCCATATTTAATCACACATTCCTCGTTTATTTTTTAATTTATCAATTAAATCTAATTAACCAAACCAATCCAACCCATTTAATGCCACAATAAATTTTTATTTCATCACTACTGATGAATATAGAATAGTAAAACCATTCTCACAAGAAACTCATCACCCCAATCAAATGATATGAATTATAGACTAAAAGAATGTCAATAAAAAATTCACCTCACCACCCTAAAATTACTTCAAGAAAAGAGTTCACCTCACTTCCCTAAAAGAATGACCAAATAAACAACATGTCACTCAGTAGTACATTTGAACCACACATCATTTCCCCATTACATGACCAAATATCACAACACTAAAATGAAAATAATAAATATTTAATCATGTTTTTTTTTCAAAATTCACATTATTTTAGTATTGTTATCACAAAATACAGAAATATCTTGGAAAAAAATTCATAACAAAATAAAACATTTTATCAAATTTTTATTTTATAGTGATATCACAACAAACCACAAAATACAAGATCTGTGACACATAAAAATAGTAAAAATAATTACCCCAATTAAAAAATAATATGATATCCACGATACATAATAAGCTAGTGAAAACAGTGCCACATAAAGCACAATATCCCTCAGTCCATTTAGTTCATACTATCAAAATATAACACTAATTCCAAAGATGTAAAATCTTGGGAATGAATCAACATTCCACATTAATTACAAATTAACATATTTTTCATCTTTTATTATACACATTCAACCACATCACATTGATAATAATTATTAAACACTTATTAAATGATAAAAAATTTTGAGAAACAAGGTATTACATTCCTCAAAGAATCATTTCCAACACATTATGCACTAAAGGGAAAAGAATAAATTCCTATAACACCAAACTGTATGAAAAAATGATAGATCAACCTACAGCACATCTATGGTTATAAAAAACAAGGAAAAACTCACAACCTATACCCCAAATGCACAACCAAAGTGGATCAATGATATAAAATCAAGAGAAACGGATAGGAAATATATTAGAAGTCAAAATAGATAACTGATAGGGATCCACTAAAACCATTAGATAAAAGTATAAGGATTAATCCTAAAGACACAATGGGATATTCCGACGGTATTCCCAAAACAAAATAGTAATTATATGGTTTAATGAGGATGGGTTTTTCAAAATACTTATTTATAAATTGGAACTCTACACATTCACGTTTTTTTACCAAAACATGATATGAATTCAAATAAGCCACATGTATTACAATTCTGGGAACCCTTACTGACCGAACCCTTATATCAAACATTAACTGAATTCCACATCACATATGAAATTATTTTATTTCATACCTATAATTTATTTTAGGATATGAAACTATTTAAGTAATTCTTCAACCACTACAAGCAAGACATGAATTCAATGGTTGTATAATCATCGAATAACAAATTCAAGTATTGTAAAACATTAAATATGTAAATATACTACAACAAATATATATCACATCCAACCATTATGGATCATTCTTAGGACACCTACAAAAAAACCTCAAACACCCAAAAATGGTAATTTAATTAGTCTGAAGGCATGATCCATAACATTATATACCCCTCAAATGAATATCATCATCAATAATTATAACAAACTTGGTAAAATAAAGGGATATTAACAACTACCAATCAATATAACTCTAATGGTTTTATTCATAACTAAAATGATGCCAACATCTAGAATCACCTACCAAAAAACCTAAATTCTACCCAAGAATCTACACTTCAACTTCTCACTAGCTATAACAATTTATTATCTTATACAATACAAAAAACTACCACACACTAGAAAAGAACAACTAGATAATCATAACATCCATGTATCCCAAACCAACAGAAACTAAAACCAACACAATGTTCTTCCTTGACAATAAAAATATAGGAATTCTATCCTCTATTTCAAGATAATATACTCTATGGGTAACAATGACTCCCAATCATGGGTTTATTTACATCATAGTGAAATAAATCATGAATAGGAATCAGGTCCTCCCAAATTCATACATTTCAGTTTTATCACACATCATACATCAAGAAGAACAAAAAATATCACACAACAGTAGGTTCCAAACATCACACTATTAAAACTAAATAAGGAAAAACATAAATCAAAATATAATGTTTAATGGGAACATATATAATAATTACTCTCCTAAGTATCTTCCCAAATATTCCATGGATCGATAACACATGAACTATGTAAATGGTTCACCAATGAAACAACATATCTTTAAAAACATATATATCTACTTGAGGATCGATTAATGTTACATTTTAATCAATATAAAAATTTCTCTTGTTAATTAAATGGTATTCCACATGAATATAAAAATGAATCCAAGAATCCTTGATGATATCACACATCCTTTCTAACTATGGATGAAATTCTAAATAATAATCCACATCACCATCTCAACACAAACACCTCAAAGGGCCTGAAAAATTAAGATGAATCATTTTCCTTCATTCATGACACCACATCCTGTGTCTAGGAGATCCTTAAATAACACAGGATTTCCACTCTCAAATTGAAAGTTGATCCTCCAATGACTAGTAATGGCCATTATTTTCAATTCACTAATATCATCCTCTCATGAACTAACTAGAACATTTTTTCTGTGATCCACATCACATTGGGAACAAGAAATGTTACCTCCAAAATATTCTTCCAATACCAAAGAAAGCAACACTGTCACTTATTAAAAGACACAAAAGGGGATTTATAGATCGTTGAGTAAGAGAAATTATTATATTCAAACAAAAAAGGAATGTTTTATCCTCATCATCCACTAACATCTAAATTCATGATTGAATTATATCTTTAATAAACTATATAGTACAATATGTATAACCATCCATCTAAGGGTGGATGATAGTGATAAGGTATAACTGAGTGAAATAAATATTATAATCACCATGAGACCAATGAGATAAAACGTGCATCGTGGTCCCAAAAAATGGAACTTGTAACTCTATTACACAACACATCTTTATCCACATGTCCCATAGATACAAAATTCCACCATACCCAACACCTTAATTTCATGTAAATAGGCCAATTTCATTATCAAATCTATGATCATCCACATAACATCACCACCACCTTAACCTTGGGTCACCCATGTATTAAATTCATCAACAGATCATCCAATTCACACTCAAATTAAAATAGAAGGTGAACCAAAATTCCAAAAACATGAATCTCAACATTTATCTACCAGAAAACAAAAACACCATTCTATAAACACCACCCGAACCTATTTTATCCCATCCCACAAAAACTATGTCCCCGTGCGATGATACATCTTGGATACACTTATGTGTACTAAAAATACGATATATAAAACTCAAGATGGAATCCATCACACATCACTACTACAATAATGAACATCCCCCAAAACAAAAATAGGCTATGATTATCCATTAACCATCCCCCCATAGCATCACTATGTCCTACATGAACACACATCACCTATTACTCGAAGTCTCCCAACTTATACTCCACCATCAATATCAATGAAGTATTAACCATCATCTAAAACAAGAAACATACACCATCAACCAAACTGGTGTCCATTTTCATGGATTTAAATTTATCCATCACACTCCAAGAATGTCTCGATTCCAAAATAACATAATTTTTCAATATCATCCTCAAATCATTTGACCCAACATTCCTCATTTTTATTATTTATCAGATATCAAAATAATAAATATAATGACACTCTAACCACCTTAATTACAACATATTTATATTGTGGATATCAAATATGTACCTTAATCTGTTGTGATACATGGATAAAATATAGATATACCTAATTAGGTAATCCCACCACAACATCATAACAAAACTAAACACTACTATATATAGATTATTGGAAAAATTGAATGGATCATGGTGGAATAGATTTATATACTGATTAAGATTACATCTCTCTACTAAATCTACACTCGCCCAAAACACACACTGGATAGATCATAGAACACATCAAACAACACGCACCACCTCAAGAAACTGAAGCATGGGAGAAATGAACAACTTCCCCTTCAAAAAACTAAATTTTTTCTGACACATATTAGTACACAACAAATCAAGGTCCCTCTAATGAGTTTTATTCATTGGGGGTGAAACTCAAGATAAATCTAGAAAAAATATATTATAATACCATTGGATCAATGAATCGATGAATCTATTACCAATTCACGGGAGAAACCCAATAAAAAACATCTTTGAACATTGATGGGTTTAAAATTCCTACCAAATCGAGAGAGCCCATGAAAAATGGAGGTCCACTCTCATATCCAAAACATATACTGGGATAAAATTTTATATAGCTAGTGGCGTCGATTGAAATTCAAGAAAACTATATGATGCATGAATTATCCTACTCTAACGTAGACTGTATAATTATGAAATCAAAGAACATGACTAGAAAATTGTCAATAATTCAATGATCAATGATTTTATTGTCCCCAAGAAAACATCTGCTGTATTCTATCCCTGGATTGAAAGGACCATAAAAAAAACATCCCAAACCTTTATCTGAATTAATCCATTGGAAAATCTCCCTCATTCACCCTCAACATGTGATATCATGATTCTATATTTATTTTAGAAAAACATATCACCTGACTAAAATAGTTGAAATGAAAATTTTTCCCCCAATGAAAGAATTTTTTCTTGTGTGTCACCTTATTATACCTCTATTAGTATATAAAAAACATTAGACTACCATATTTTTTCATGGATAACAACCATATAGCATCCCATAGTGAAGGATATCCACACAAAAATTGTCCACCAGAAAACCCCACTAGCCAACAATAACCACACATTTTTCCAAAAACATATGAAAACATGAAAATACTCTAGAAGTAGTTAATAAAATCATGCACATTATAAAACCATTTTATGGTGAGGATGAAATCATATGATTTAATCTAAATAAATAAAATATCGCCACTGGACTAGGGTATCCCCATTAACATTCTACATCCATAACACACATCAAGAATGCGTGTTTAATTTCTGACTCGTATAGTCAACACGTCGGTATCATATAACATATCTATGTATAAACCTAGAGCATACAACAGAGTGGGAGAATAAAGTAGTGTGGTGATCTTGAATCAATAATTGGGAAACCAATGGTGGATGGAAAAAAGTGTGTACCTTGAATGATATGAGGCTTTTTTGACACCATTGCATCCACTGTGTGCAAATAAGCATGCCTCTCTCCTATACATAGCTTATGAAAACAAAAACTACAAAAATACATAGCTTTAGGTATTATAACATGAATAAGATATCGAGTTTAGACTATACCTACCACATATCTCTTTAGAAAAGAATGTGTTTTATACACCTACTATAGAAATGGTCTCATTGTATACTTCTTCTGACGATGTCCCTGAACCTATATACCTATAAAATAATAAGTTCAAAAAACCACTAGGAGCTAGTTATGGCGTTGAAAAAAACCCCAAAATGAAAAGCACACATTCCAAATATTCTCAATAAATGAACATAACACTCTATCCCCAGAATGCTAGAATAGAGGCTATTGACGTCAACTTCCCACTGATGAAATCCATGATGGCCCCGTTTACAAAGGCATATAAATGATATATATAATCATTGGGGAACTATACGTGTTCCCATATCAAGGAATAATATATCTTGATTTAATCTTATCATTTACATTATTCATTCTTATTATTTCAAAATACAGTGGAATTGTAAACAAATAAACTAGATACTAGATAGAATAATATATAACTTCCTAAAGGTGTCTCACATGCGACACCTCATCTAAAAAATGATATGAATAAAAATTCATAAGGTCCTTGAACTTGAATCCCATACCTCATGTTAAAATAATACAATTATAAATAGAGATTCTCTATCGGAACCTCAATACCATTATAGTGAATAAAAGAAACACTTTTTAGAAAATTTTCAAAAATGTCGACCCATGAAACATCTTCATCCATCTTCTCACTCACCATTGATGTGAAAATACCCAAATTTGAATAACATATAATGGTACCTAGTACCCAATTGAGACCCAAATGAAATTGAATATTGTATCTAGATAATCCATGTAGATATATGCCTCCACATCATAAACATTGTCATCATTCATCCTCAAATGTTGCCTCTAAATATTACACAACATCCTCTCCCAAAAATCGTCCTCTCAGTCCAATAGACCCTCTAGCTATCAATCACATAATCGTACGTAATGTGTACATAAAAAACCTCACATGGATGAAGTCTACGATTCAAATATGACTGAGCCGAAAATCTTCTTAAACCTAGGTTGAATTGAATTTTTATTAATATTCATTTCATTAAATTAAATTTATATAAAATAACATAGAAACAATAACTCTCATGTCATTAAATAATACAAGTCATTGTGATTCATAAAACTGTCCTCTGTATCTACCTACAAAATCTTCCATATAAATTTCTCATTAAATAAGATTATAATTTTTTTACTAGATCATGGCGGGGGGGTCTAAAACCCAATGGACAATATGGTCTCATATGCCTATGTCATGCACTAAGGTCAACAAGAACTATTTCTATTTAAACCCATATAATCTACAATGTATCTAACTCCAATCAAAATCCAATATGATAATCATCATCCTTTTATACAACTGTGTCATGAACCCCACCTGCTAATGATTGCATGATGAATAGACAGTGATAACGATGTCCTATGTGTCACCTCCTGTGGGACCCAAGAAAGAAAATACCACTTTGGTTATAAAGATCATAATAAATGAGGGAAATATACCTCTATAATAATAACATGATCATGATATAGTATTTCACTCATCATTATCTCAAAATTTGTCCTATAAAATTAACATAGGTATTCAAAAAACCATATCTTTATATGTTGGGTTATAGAAACTTCACTATAGACTGTAGTGACCACCATATTCTTGGTTAATTTTCCATACTGATACCTTATTTTATAATGTCTAAAAGTCAAATTTTAAATATATATTTCATATAAATTGAATAATATACTACTTATTGAATGTTTAGAAGTTATTCTCTTGATATAGTGTATTCAAGGATTACAATATTCTTAAGGTCCTTAATTTTTTCTCTGAATGGATCTTTTGCATATTTTTTCAGCTATAAAAGTGGAAAACTCACGCAAATATGGATTTTGTGACCACTCTATACATAATTTTACTATTACAAAATTATTTGGAATCACATGGAATTGTCATTCTTTTTGTGGTACATTGGATGTCTTATGGGTCTAACATTCTTTTTGATGGATCAAATGTAACACAAGTGGTGATTCAAACATCAATAGGTGTCATTATGGGTATGGTTATATCATTAGATATCATACATTAAATGATTAGGGATATATATATATATCCCATGTGGTATCATTAAATCTTTGGATACATTAATTTGTAGGATCATCAATGTGATTGATGCTGGGAAATAACATGTATAGTCTGAAATATGTATTGAATGTGACTTTTCTACTATGGTGCAAGATATTAGAGGTAGCACATTTCATTTTTCCTAGATGCTCATTACCAGGTGGATATGATTCATGGAAACATTGGTTTCCATGAATAAATTAATATGCATGTCTTTTTTTTTGAAACTTTCATAGTTGATGGACTCAAAAATAAAGGGTGACGACCAGTGAGTTGATATGGAATGATGATGTTCTATATGATCTCTATTATTTATGAAAAATTGACTGTTATAAAAAGTCCCACATAAAATAAATTTAATCTTCTTTTATATTAATAAATGTTAATTTTAGTTTGGAAAATGTCTCATTATAAAATGAAATTGTCTAAAGTTCCATGGTAGGAATGTCTAATATAGTCCATATTGTCCTCCTAGAAAAAGGAGAATCAGGATATATATATATAGGTTGAGAATTATAGTATACTCAGTAGGGAATCAGAAGACTCTCAAGCATATATGAAAGAATTATAATATTGAACCCAAAAGAAAACAATAGAAAAAACATCACATAATCATGTAAACTATCTATCATAGCCTCACTCTTAAATTCTCAACAAATAATTCAATCTATGTATAATAATTTAATAAGAAACATATTGATATCCGGTACCCCATACTGCTTCCCCTAGTTTTTTTACACTCAGATGACAAAATTGTACATTATAAAACTCCCAAATTTTTTGAATAACATATACCAATACCCCCAAATCAAAATTACAACACCTCACAATCAAAGACACTCGGACGCCACATCAAAATTACTAACATAACCATAGTATTTAGGTATCATGAATATGAAGAAAATAAACATTGTGACTTATTCCTACCATGAAATATTAACACCATAAGGTTCCTCACATCATGATAATGTCACATGTCAACTAATTCCACTTGGGACACTGCCGGAATTTAGGGTAATATAACTTCTTTCATAAAGACACCAATGCCACCAACCCATAATTATGTCATATCTCCTCACTCCTGAAGAAACCACTTCCACCACCCCTCATCTCAATGAAATCACATATTTTATAAAATCACTATGACAAATGACCCACATCATCATAATATCACATATCACATTAAAAAACATGGTCACTCACCTAGTACACTAACATACCTCATTCTACTACAAATTGTGCATATCAACTCACATATAAGAGAGAGAGTGAACAATAGGGTACCTATCCATCAACCCTAATAACTTGGATATTGGTAAAATCCCATATAAATACAGAGGTCCACACACATAGTGCTCTATGTAGGTGGGGTGTGTATACAAACACAAGGACCACACATACACACACATATCCTACTACAAGAACAACCTATGAGTTCAAAACAAAACACTAACCAACTGACAACTTCTCCACTTATGGGGAAACACAAAAATTAATAAAAATACACAAGGGAAAAACAAAGTTCATATTTCTAACCAATTAAATACTCCATTAACATTTATTTCATTTTTTATAAATAGCCATATTTAACCCCATTTCCGAAACTTTATTTGTTAATTAATAATATTCATCCCTAAAACCAAACCATCCCAATTCATCTAAAATCCAATTGACCAGTAATTCCATCACTACATAGGAATCAATCATAGTGAAAATATCCTCAAAATAAGATCTTAATCCCAATTAAATAATCAACTTGATTCCTCAAAATGATTAAAAAAACCATATCCTCACCACCCCAAATTCATTTCCAATAAACAATCACTTCACCAACCCAAAACCAATCCAAAAAAACCACACATCACCCCACAACACTTCATAACCAAACATCACCATCCCACAACACGACCACACATCAAAAACATAAAATATGATATATGTGTTTTTAAATGGGTATTTTAACACATTTCACATTTTTATTGGTATCTTATCATAGAAGCCGTAAATTTATTGTCAATAATATTATTAATAAAAACAATTTGTTATCAAATTTCAATTTTCTAGGGAAATAACACAAAACACACTATAATATATCTACAGCACATACCAAAATAGTAAAAAAGTCTTCCAATTGTGTAAATTTTCATGTGGGGATTTTAATGGGAAATATCTCAATATCAAAATAATATCAAAGCTATAAAAGCAATAAAATCATTGTAATTTTCATTTAAATTTCAAATTAACCAATTATTATATTTGGTTGACCTAGAAAAAATATCTTGATCAATAAATGAGATTAAAACCCTACTACATAATGCACAAATGTGAAAAATGGTGATTTATTAAATCAAAGAATCTTTTCCAACACACTACAATCCATATGGTGTAGAAAAAACATCTACAAATTTCAACCACATGAAAAACAAGTTGGCGATTTGAAAAAAACATCAAGGGTTCTAAACAATGCATCCCAAGCCATAGTCTAAAAAAACCACACCACTATAGATTATCTTGAAGGTAAGATCAATAAAAACTGATAAGAAATTGTGAAAAAATCACCACATATTTCTTCCATGGAACCACCAAAACAAATATATTAATGTATGAGTAAAAGGGATGAAGTCCCAGTAAGAGTTACCAGGGGTTTTCAGAAAATTAGAGAGGATATCCATGGATTTAATAGGAGGGGTTCATCCAAAAAAGTTAGTAAAAATATATATCTTTTCAATTTAATGTCTTGTAACCCATTGATGATTTAAATTACAATGAGGATCATATTTTACAAGTCTTGAAAACCATATAGGGTAGAAAAATAACATACCTCCAAATCCCACTAAATTTGACTTCAAAATGGCCATTATTTAATTACACATAGTAAATTTATTTCCTATTGTGAACAAGTATTATGAATTCCCACATCACCATATGAAATCTATAAATATTTATTTTCTATAAAATACACAAATCACTAATTCACATCACAAAAACCATTCATGATGTTAATATCCCACAGATACATTATTGTGCCTATAAAATATTTGGAACCTTATCAGTATTTATTAAAAACATATCCAACACCCAAAACTAGAAAATTAATGGGCTAGTAAGGAATAAACCGTTAGAAAAATTTCATCTCAAAATTTATACATTCAATTACAGAGTAACCAATATATTGAAGGGAATAATTATTCCATGCTACTTTTCATTTTTCATTGTGATTGTTTTCTTGAAATCTACTTCATCTTAATTATATTAATTTATTTTAAATGTAATACCAATTCCAATGTGATAATATCATCATTATCATCAATCTCTTCTTCCATCACTAAAATCAAATAACCAATTTCAATATTTTCATCAGTAATTTTTTTTTAAAATTACTAAATAATGTTGTTATAAATGGAATTATTTAATTTCCACATGGTTTCCACCCCATTTCCACATTAACTAAGGATGTTTATAAGAATAAAATATTTTTCATTCATTTTATACTTACTTTATCCATTTCTTATTCCATAATCATAATTTGATATTTTTTTTTCATTATGAAAATTTTTAAAACTTATTATTTTAGCTATGTTTATCCTATTGTAAAAGACATTTTATTATTTTGCTCCAAAATATAATTCAATTATTCCAAATCCTTAAACAGTTATTTAGCCATAATTTCAAAAGGTATTATATTCTATATCCTATGTATATATATCCATTAAGTGTTACTCACTTCCCAACATATGTGATTTGAATATATTGCATAATAATAAGGTTTTATATTTCTTTTAATTTTAATGTTTCCCCAACCCCAACAACATACTCTTGGTTACTATTTCTCTTAATATATTTGAATTTATCCTTTTGTTTTAGTTACTCATGTTGTATTTTGAGACCCGATTTTGTTGTTTTATTGAGTTAATCAGACCTCCTGTAAGTATCATTCCAATAATCAAAAGTGTTATAAAATTTCACCATCCCCTTTATATTTCTATTTTCTATCTTATCTTAAATTTATCATGAATCCCCTAGGATTAATGTACTCACAATGATTAATGTTGTGATATATTAACCCAATACGCACATTATATATTCCCATAAACTCTATAACACATATTTGTACATTCAAAATTCAATCACATTGGTTAATTTTTTATCAAAACCTTATTATTTTTTCATATTTGGATTATAATAAATAATTTTATCATTATTAAGATTACAAATCCTAACATTGAATTTTGAGCTTTACATATCATCTCCAGGTTTCTTCTTCTAAATATCATTACTATTATGATTTTTGATTCATATCTAGGATTAATAATGGGATAATTTTCATTCATTGAATATGTAATCAAATTAATTTGTTTTAAATCAATATTAACAGTATTTTGGGTGAAATATATATTTTCTAGAAATGTTATATGAAATAATAGGATAATATAAAATATTATTAGTGGAATGAATATATTCTCCACTAATTTACAGTTCTCACTAAATAATTTTACATAATATTTGGAATCTACTTTTTGGAATTATTTGACAGAACTATTATATTCTGTAAACATTTACATAATAGAATTTATCTCCTTCTTCCATTTAAAAAAATTTACTATATTTATATCATGATTATTAACTATTGATCTAGGAATATAATTGAGACCACTTATCTACATTAAAAACTATTGTTCCTTATAAAAAATTTCATTAATAATTGATTCATCTATATATTTATTTACTGAATCATTCCCACTCTTAAATTCATTCGTTTCTCATTCATGATTACAATTTTTCTATAAAATAAAGACAATCTCCATTTTAATTTAAATTAATTCAAGTATCCTCATAAAATCTCTCCAATTCATTAATATCATATAAAACACAAATGATCATTAGACTATTTTATATGGCCATAAAAAATTGATGTCCTTGTTTATTCAATTACACTTCCACTATTTCACTTTCATCGTCATAATAGGTCATATAATATTTTGACAAAAAATTCATCTTCTTTGAAGAATTTCTCTTTCCATTTATATTGAATATTTTTTTCGACATTAGGAGCCTCCTAACCTAATTCCTCTGGATGATATTTTGTATTTATTATCTAATTGGTCTATACATTCATTCTAAAACAATCTAACTAATCAATATATAATATTTTAATAATTTAAAGACATAAAATTCATTTTACATGTGTATTTACCTTCTTTATAATGATTATATTTAATGAATCATTATATGTATATATTTAAATCCATTTAATATTAATAAAAATAAGATTTTATTTTAATGAGGACTCTTATTATTATAGTTATTTGTCCCTTTAAAATCATTTAATGTAGTATTCTTTTCCTATTTTCCTATTTTCCTTAAGGACAAAGCCTCTACATATTATAGAATATCATGTCCATTTTGATTTTATCCATTGTAAACTAATCTATGTGTAGATATACTAGGAAAATAAAAATTTCAACTCATATTTTGTATATAATTTTTATTAATTTCTTCACTATTTTAAATTTTCAAGAACACCTCCAATACTTCAAATCCTGATGGTAAATTTTTTTCTCCCGAGTGATTAAAAAATATGAAAATCTTTTTTTACCTTTTCACTATTATAAAATAGATCATGAAATGTTTAAAACCATGACTCATTAACCTTTTAATTTACTCCAAGGATTAAATGAAATTTTACAAAAAAAATTGGTTCATTATTTTATTGCATATTACATGTTTCAACTCTTTTTAGGGTGATATATTGGGTAATGAAAACAATTCATTATCAACAACTACAAAATTAACATTTTTATTAATATTATAAACTATACCACCCTTCAGAATACAAATAAAATTCTTAGTTATTTAAAGAACACCAATAAAAATATATAGAATATATGAACCAAACTAAATTTCGAAATATTATATATATTTTTATCAAATAGTTTATAAACATTTTTTCAAGGGAATTTATACTCCCAAAATATCAATTTGATAAAAAAAAGTGATAGTAAAAAATCATGAAATTGCATATCCATGAGAAAACATAAAATTGGTTGTTATTATAGATGCATAAATGGATTATAAATTGAGTGAAATTAAATTATATCATTAAGAATTAACATGAACTAATACCAATTGTGAGAACCCTGTGAGAGATTTACAACCATTGGGGGTGAATCAGTGTTTACCTGAACAATGAACCTCATAAAATTACTCACTTCCTGGTAGAATAAGGATCTAGAAATGGGACCATGTGATGATAATAGGTAGTGATATATAAAATTAACATGAGAAATGAGTTTTACAAGGTCCAGAAGAAATTTTTATAAATTGAATAATCCATGGTGTTCATTGGTTGGAATATTACGAATCTATTTTCTTATCATGTAATTAAATAATTAATAATAAAAAATTAATCATTTGATAAATATTTAATTTAATATATAAGTGACTCCATAAATTTGATCAACCATGAACTATCATTAATTTCTTTAAATATAGAAACATTTATCTCTAAATGGAAGTCCGCAAGTTATGACATGTAATTAATTTCTTTAACACAGTTTCTAGTGAATATATTTTTAAAAAGATGTTAAATAAATCACAACATGATAACACTAGGTTATAGTGAAATCATTTAAAAATTATAGTTTCAAAATTCATGAATAATATCACCCTTAAAATATATATTGAGATTAAAATGATTCTCCAACATTCATACTATTATGATATACTAAATTAGATATTGTTTTAAAATTATTGAAAAAAATTTATCCTGTGAATATAAAAAAACATTATGGTTTAAACAACATGATTAGGATTTAAAATAATATTTTAGTTAAACACAAGTGTTTTTAAGCCTAGAACATTAATTAATTATATATTCCACCATAAAATAATCCTCTTTATTATGAAATTATATTCATGAATGATAAATCCTATAATTTCTTAGGAAATAATCATTTCTAATTTCATGTGTATTGTGATATAATTCTCATTCTATAAAAAATTGATTACCTTTTTTAACCCATTATGGAATAATAATATCATTTAATGTTGTAGATACACTGCCCACAATAGAACTATGTATCATTACTATTAACTAAACTTTATTCATACTACATCTCGTCCCTGAGTATAGTATCAATAAATCATATGAAAAGTAATCATTATAACTCATTAATGAGTTGTCTAAAGATATAAATCAAGGAATTATTTAATTTTGAATGTTTTTTAAACACCACACCGACAAAAAAATAAATTCTAATATCAATCCACTTTCTATTGTAACGATAAAAACAATATTGATCATTCCACAATTGAGATAATATTATAACCCCCATTATCATTTAAATTAATTAAGGGTATTAAACATATCCAATATTCAGGATATCATTATTTTATAATTGGAGAACATATAATTTTAATAAAAAAATGAAAAATATTATAATTCATTGGTTGTACCCATTAATAATGAATACCTAAGAATAATTATAATCATTTGTATCAAATTATATTGATGGCTTGCCCATTTGAAATTGGTAAAGAGTATCTATATTTGAAATAGGTACTTATGAGATATTTTTACCATGACTATTATTTCTAGTATTATAAAACTATTACAATGTATTTTTAATAAATATAATTTTTTCTCACTATTTTTTTCTCCAAAAAAATGTATTTTTTATTATAATCAAGGATAATAGTTTTTCTGAAAACAATATTAACCTATTTCATGTAATTTTGAATAAATAGAATAATTTTAATATTATATAAATGAATAATCTTGTATATAATATTAAAGATAATATTGTTAATGTAATTTATTCTTATTATACATTTTAATAATTATTTACATGGTATTTAAGTGAAATAAATATATAAAGTCTATATAGAAGAATTATTGAATTCATTCAATTATGAATTATTTTAAAAATTAAATTTTTTTATAATTGTAAAATGAACTCGAAAAAATTTAGTAAAAAATATAAACATGATATTATTATATTATATATATTACATATTGATGTGTGTGGAATAATTAACGCATAAAAAATTAGCAGTTATTTGTAATTTGTGTGCTTTATTGATGACTTTATTTCTTATGTTTATTACCTTTGATGATGTACATGTTTATAAACATTAAAAATTTCACATAATTAAAATCACATGCATAAAATCAAGTAAGAATAAGTATTAATATTTTTTATTTACATCACGGTGCTGAAAACGTAATCTATTAATTTAATGGTGATATTTGATGTTATAGATTTCATCAATACCTTAACCTTTCTAGAAACACATAATGGAACAGTTTTTATTAGAGAAGGAATCATACTATATTGTATATTATTTTATAGATGATTACATGTCATGACCTTACCATATTATATTAGATATATTCATTGGGTGTAACATAAACCATAAAAAAGTTCATTATATCTAAGGAATCGATAATGATACATGGAGAGATATAGATTATGAGAAATCATAATGTATATGTTATAAGGAAATAGTTTTATAAAGAATATATATAAAATTGGAAAATTCAATTTAAAATTTGTATTTTCCATTAATGTGATGAATTATATAGATAAAATGTTATATATAATGTGATTTGGGATATCTATATTATAGTGAATGATCATTAGTCACATATTATATGTTAAAAGATTATTTTTTGAGGGAATAAAATTGATTGAATCTATATAGGAAGACATATCAAGGTTTATGTAATAAAAACATCAAGATTATATTTCTCCATTGCCAAATATTTTCACTTGGGTTATAGTTGGATTTATAGCCACTACTATAGAACTCAATTTTTAGTGGAGGTCCACCAGATATCTAGAATCTCTAGGGGGTTTTTCAAACTATTAATTTTATTTATATATAATGGTTTTAAATAAATAACTCAATATCTATTATTATTTTATATTCTAAAAAGGGTATATCCAAGTACAAAACATTCCCCTCCAACTTTCCACCTCATTATTTCTCCAATACATGTTTGTTAGTTGATATGATAAGGTTTATGGAATCAAAGTGGAATTTCTAAGAGCATAAACTATTAAAATTTCCATTTATCTTATTTTGATCTGTATAATAATCTGAATATGTTATTATTTTTTAGACTTGAGACACTTCTTTGATTTTAGGCATTTAATATTAAATCTATAATTGATGCTACTGAATTATTCTCTTATACTGATAAAAACATAGGTAACATAGAGCTGGTGTCTTCTTTACTATATGGATCTAGATACGAGTAATGAATTCCCAATGTATTCAATTGAGTAGTAGTTTTTAATAAGTATATACAAACAAGATTCCTATATTACATTTTAAATATAGAATACATACAATAAAAAATTTCATTCATCCTTGATGTTATTTGTAATATCATTCTTCATATAATTGGGAAAACAAAATGAATAAGAAAATGAGATCATATTCTTTGTATTATTTATATATAAAGAAATATATATTTAGTAAATAATGAATAATAAATATGGAAAGGTAAATAACTGAAAATATATTTCATTTAATCAATAAAAAGATCACAATATACATTCATTGATAATATTAATAAAGTAATCTCATCTGTAATAATAATGTTGAAAATATATATTGGTTTATTTCATGATCGTAGACATCATGGTGTCTATACTATTATGTCCTTGTTCGAAGAATGTTTCTAACAATGGGTATCTATACACCAAAAATAAATTTAATTTTTTATTATCAATTTGTCTCAGGAGACATATCAATGCATTGATGGTCTATATAATTATGGGCCCCACCCATCACTCCGTGTCCAACGTATTCCTTGTATATCAAATTATTGATTTCAATCATGAAAATAAGAATTATTAAAAAAATTGACTAAAATATATAGATTTATACTATTTAATTAGTTAATGAAATGACATTAAAATTAAAAAATTCATTTGAAATCGATCAAGGATCTCACGGCCTGAGGTGTTTAAGTGGTGTAGTGATCGATTTAGTTGTTTCAAATTTTGAATTCAAAACCTTGGTATCCATGTTTTTCTATTCTTTTATTTTGTTTTTTTCAATTTTGTATGGTTTTGTCTTTGGAAATGTGAGGAAACCATTTTTCGTTAAAATGGATTTTTCATAATACAAAAATATAGATTTAGATAAGTATTATCCAAGGATAAAATTTATGTCAATTTTCCAAAGGATGATATCAAAATTACATATACATAGTGGTGTATATATAAATAAAATTTATTTTTCGTTGATATATAAAAATATCATATAAATATATTTAAAATCCTTCTTCAAAAACATACTCTTTTGTACATTGACATTCAATTTTAAAAGCAAATACATGATAAAATATTATCAAAATTATTCTTTGTGAATGTAAACGCGAAATATTTTTATTTAATATTAAAAAAATTCAATTTTTATGAAAGTGAAATATTCATTAAACATATTTATTTTAAACAAATACAATTCACAATTTTAAATGAAACATAAATCATTCAAGAAAATAAAATAAGGTTACATTTTAACAATTTTGTAAAATAAGCCAAAAAAGTGTAAAAATTAATTTTGATTGATATTTATAGGATTTTAATAATAATTCGAAAAAAATATAAACAAAAAAATGATTTTTAATGAAAATATATCCAATCAAAATAGAAAATAGTTCATTTTTTCTTTTAACCATTTAATTTATTGATTCATGTTTATAATGGATGCAACGTTTATAGAAAATATATTAAATATTTTTAATAGTAAACTAAAATTTAAATGAATTAATTTTGAGAAAATATAATATAATTTTTAATACTTCTAATATGCATCATATAATCCCAATAAAAATAAATATTTTAATATTAATAAATTTTTGTCAAAGGAGTTGAAAATGAAACGATTTCATTACCTTAGTTATTACTTATTACATAGGTTATCTAATGTCTTATAGAATAAACATAAAATTATTATAATTACATATTAGTACCATATTAAAATAAATGGTATAATATATATTACATCTATGACATTTTATCACCTTTTTGTTAATAATCATTTCTCATTGTCATTGTTTTTTTTCTATTGACTACTTTTTTTCATGTATCGTTCGATTTGGTAGTTTCTGTTATTATACATTGATTGTAGATCCTACATACCCCAAATTATATTCATTTATTAATGTTCATATATAATATATATATATAGTATTCTATAAAATATATATATATATATATAATGAATTATACAATTCATGGAGATGGTATGCCATACGTACAGTTGAACACTGTTTTCAATTTTTGATGAATGGTTTGAAGACAAGGTAAATCATTATTAATATTTTAAACATAATTATCATATCATATATATTATATATATTTATTAAAATCACACTTGTGTCCATCTACATATATATTATTATTAAAAGTCGTCATGTCACTTTGTATAGGTGGTATCTCCCACAAACGCATGAGAAGAATTATCATTTTCCAAAAAGAATAGAATTTAAAAAGGTATATATGAAATTATAAGGAAAAAATGATATTTATTTAACGAATATTATATATAATCATTAGTTTCATATTATTTATATTCCATTTAAAGTGGAGATAAAAAATGAATTACACAACTAAATGGAAATGAAAAGTTATTTGTAAACACAAGTGATGTTTTCACATTTCATCGGATGAAAATGTGATGGAATTTGGTTGTTACATAATAATAATAACAACATATAATTATATTTATGATATTTTATTTATTATATTATTAATTTTTGAATTAATTTAGTTTTAGTAGAAGATGAAATAGGCTTTAAGGACTCGGTAATGACGATTACCGATTTATTAGTAAACTCACATTATATCTATTTTTAACGAAATGTGATTAGGTATTTTGGGGAGAATGAATCTTCATGTACTTTACAAGAGATGTTTTTAATGTTAATGGGTTGGTTTAGGTCGAGATATATTTTTCTAGGTGGTGAAAAAAATCATTGAATGGTTTATCATTTATAAATGAGGGGAGGGACACTATTGGAATTCCATAAAAATATTGAATTTGTATAAATATATTTTGATTTAATGTTGAATAAAAATTTATCATATTATTATATAAAATTTTTATATGTATAAATACTCTCATATAAATATGTTTTGGAATTTTGGGATCACATTTTTAACTCATCGTCAATTTTTGACCCCCCCCCCCCCTAACCCTTTTTCCAATTATGAAATTATTGTTGGCATCTACCAATTAATAATTTATAATGAAATAATAAAAAGAAGAAATGGTCATAAATAGATCATGTATAATAATTAATACCATATCCCATTAATTGGGCTGAATAAATTTTTAGCAAATTTTTAATCATTTTATAAAAGATTAATAGTTATAAAATACCCTTAATATATTTTAAAAACAATTCTTTTAAATTTATTCTAAATCCATCAATACAAAGAGAGAATTAAAATTTGATAAATTAACACAACCCTTATATATAACATATATTTATATATTTAGTGTTACATATTAACTCTTACTTATTATGTAAATTTTATTATTTATAATATTATTTATTTAATTTTTTCATTTAATTGATAAATTATTGTTTCAATGTTGTGTAGAATATACAGAAACTATTTATCCATTCAAAATCATGAAAAAAAATCAATGAAAAATATAAATAATTAAAATTTAATAATTGTATAAAAACCAAACATATCATATGGTTATCACCATGTTAAAAATATTTTATTTATTAAAAATAATAGTGTGATATTTATTACTTTTTTTACATAAAATATTTTCAAAGTCATAATCATATCCAAATAGAACGAAAAATCAATATATTATAACATTATATTATTATAGATTAGAAATAATCATTAAATATAATTTATGAAAGTGTTATGATCATTTTTTTCCTTATCATTTTATTTTTGACTTTAATTACATGATTTACCCTTTACTATGGTAACAAAATTAATAAAATTACTATTTATATTGACCAAAAATAAAATGAGAATACATAAAAATTTAAATAATTGGATTAAAAATATGTTCTACCTTTTATCAAATTCAATGTCAATACCCGGAACAAATTAAAATTAAAATAATGTCACAAAATTTTATGAATAACAATTTTGTTTATAAAAATTCAATTTTAGGAATAAAAATGACCTAATAGTAAGTATAATTATGAAATTAATCTTAATTAACATAATTAGATTAAAATTTATTTATAAGGACTGATTATAGTATTAAATTATATTAAAAAATGTTAATTTTTAAATTCTTGAAACATTAATAATGTTTTTAAAAAATTATATTTTTAATCATTAAATAAAAAACACTCATTGTAATAAAAATGAAAACATATAAACCAAATATAAAAGTGATATAATGATTAAAGAATGATATTACACATATAAAATAGACTTATATAATTCTAATAATTAATTTTAATCTTTTTTCACAAAAATTTTTAAAAATTATTTTTGAAAAAAAATGTATTTCGAACTCATAAAATAAAATTACTGAAAATAGAGTACATAATTTCTTAACCATTATGAAATTAAATTTTATTGATTTTTACTTTGAATAAATTTCTATATATTTTTTAATATTATTATATCCTTCCAATTCAATAGCTACATGATGATTAATGCATTTAGTAATAATATTATAGTAGTATATTGTTGTTTATTTAGACTCAGTGTTGCGTGATATGTAAACTGTTGAAAATATATTTATTTTTAATGTCATAGAGTGTTACATATCTATATTGGTTTTTTAGATACTATTAGAGTGAATTAAGAATGTAACACATATTGTTAACTCATTTTTAACAAAAATATCTAATAATCACATCCACAGAATGTGGTGGCATAATTTCATTAGAAATATAAATAAACAATACATAAATTTGAAACAAAAAAAATTACATAATGTTGATCTTTATTTCTTTTTATACTATAAAATTTATATGTATAAATTAGGGAATACATAATTTTAATTAGTAGTCTATAAACCTTGTATGTCAATATGAATGAATAAAAAGCATATCATATGAGTCAAATAGAATTACATGATATCCAGAATGGCAACACTCGTAAATAATCACATTGAATCATGATAGAAAAAATATTGAATCAAAATATAATAGAATTATAAAAGTATGGAAACATCATAACATATGACATCATAAGAATAAATCAAGGCTCATTATTGAGACATCATATCGTGGTGGATAGAGTCCCCTAATAGATATGGTTTACATCCTAATCCTGTACATATCATCTCATCAAATTTAAAAGCTTCTCAATGTATAATAATTTAATATGGGTCCCTCCATAAATATATGCACATGAATATTCATTCCACATAATAATATAGAGCATAATACATATATATAAGAAATTCCCATTGGGAGGAATGGGTTAAAAAATATATCCAAAAATTATAATCAAAATATACCTCATAAGGATTAAAAAGATAATAAATAAATAAATAAATTGTTTATTTTTTTGGATAAATATTAGAAGTAATAAAATATATATTATCTTTTGGAGAAAATCATCAGAAATGGTGGATACGTAATTTTTGGAAGTGAACATATTTAACGAGTTTTTATGAAAATGTTACGGAATCGGTAATGATAAAAAAACATCATGTTCTCCATGAACCTAGTTAACAACCATGAGAATTCTATATATAATAATAATAATTCCTATAAAACATTAAATTACTAAAAATATTTCATGGTGTGTTTAATATCGTGATATATGATATATTATGATCTCTTAAATAATATTTACAAAGATAATGATTTGGGAAGAGAACTTCATGTTCTTGTATATAACCAATAAAGAAATGGATATTAAGATATTTAAATATTTAGAAGACATGTATAAACAATTTATATGAATAATACATGTTAAATATAAGTATATATTATAAATATATATATATATATAATATTAAATACAAATAAAAGAGGTTGCTTTATAAATTTTCCATTCCTTGTGTTTCAGTTTGTAATACAGTTTCACCTAACATCCTAAATGATCAAATTATATTTATTAAAAACATTATTTACATGATAATTAAAATATATTTTAAAAATTATTACGATTTTATTTTATTTTATTGAAATTATAGAGAGATATTATGTCTATAATTAATGTCCCAAAATAATTAATTTCATGGTTACAAGGATTCCTTATATTGTTGCTAATTATTAACATTCATGTCATATGTGACTAAGAATATAAAAATGAAATTAATTGAAATTAATGTACTTAATAATTTTAAATGCTTCTCAAAATAAATATGTGTATTGAAATTGGGATGATTAATTTTGTGTATATGTTATCGTTATATGATTTGTTTCTTTATGTAGTTATATTATTATGTCATGACCATTATTAGTTTTTCCTAATGAAATAAATATTAATAAAATATAGAACATTTAATTAGTTATAATATAAATACTAAATCCATATTAAACAATAATATTATTTCTATAACCATCCATGAAGGTGGTATAGAAAAATGACATTTTTTGTTCATAGAGGTTGTGAACCCACCATAATCAAAATACTTGTTTTCATTTTAGAATGTAATAAAAAAAATTCATAATTGATTTTAAATGATCACAATAACATTAAAGTATATTTAATATAGTAAATTAATTATGAAAATATTTATATAATAAATAATTATGAGGTGGATTAAGAGAATACTAAATGGTAGTTAGTTTAATAATGTTACATCTTTGGATATCATCCCTTGGATGAAAAATCAAAACATCATGATATAGACTTTTGGTGGGACTATAAATTATAAGAAATTTATTGAGGTTTGGGAGGTATTAAAATATAATAGTAATAAGTAAATATGTTTCTAATGTTTTAGGATAAGGGTTGGTATTTATATGTGGAGGACACATGTATTTTCCAATATAATATTTATTAGATTAGTATAATTTATTCAGAATAAAAATAGTGTTTATTTTTATGAATATATATAGTAATTAATTTATATTTTCTTAAGTAAATGGTTTCTTAAATCATTCATCAAAAACTCATTCATTTTTTATTATTATTGGATATATTGTATATTTTTGTATTACACTATAATCATAATAATCTATATTGTAAAATACCAAAAAAGACACTAAATTGTTTTTAATAATTACATTCTAAAATTGAAATTTATTTAATGATTATAATTTAAAAAATATGAAAAATATTGTTTTTATATAAAATAATAGTTATTTATAAAAATAAAATTTATATTTTATGAATAAATTATTAACCCATAAAAAAGATATTATGATATTATAAAATATATTACCATTATAATAAAACATTTTACTAAATTTAAAATTAACGTTATAAAAATATTTATTAATTTTTTATTTTATTTTTATAATAAAAATACATATAAACATTTATGTTTTTAAAAAATATAGACACTCGTTTTTAGTTTTTTAAAATTATTTATCTGTGAGATGATATAAATACTCAATATTTTAATTTAATATGATAACTAAATGCTATCTAACAATTATATATGTTAGGGTACAATTAAATCAATCACTATACTAGTCTATATGATCATATTAAAATTCCAACAACCACTTGACAATTTTAATGGTTAAATTTTTAATAGTTGTATAGGATCCTGACATTATATAAATGATTTATATTTTATTTATACATAATTTACTTATATTTTCTCTAAAGACCATATTTATTATTATTTTAAAATTTTTTAAAACATTAATGATATTTTTTTGTTTCTCAATTTTTTTTACTGAATGTTATCATTCTAGAAGATTGCGAAGATTGAAATATTTATATTACTGTTACCTTTTTTATTTTTTCCACAATCATAAGATTTTATTTTTTAAGGACTTATTTATGTTATAAATTTTATTTTCAATTCAATGAAATAGAATATATTATTTCTATACTGTGATTAATATTCAATAAATAATATTATAAAAAGAAATATGAAACATTTATATAAATAAGAGGAAAATTAAATATATAATAACTATGTGTTGTTACAATATTAACCCTAAATAAACTTCACCCCCAAACATAATTTCATCCACTATTATGAAAACTTATTCCATGGCTTGTACTAGTTGGTCATGTGCCAAAACTCCTCATGCCCGCCACTAATAGTCTAGGGGAAGGTGACTAGATTTGAGTAGGCATGTCAATAACACTAGAGGAATTGACTATGTACCTATACACAAAAACACACCTTCATGCCCATGGAAAGATGAAATCAAAAAACAACAAAACAGCCAATGCATGCATATGTATATATACCACAACCGGAAAATAATAGGGAGAAAATGGGACGTAAAGAGGGCCAAATATAAGCCCAACACAATTTAGTTTTTAACAAAAGTGAAATATGAATGAAAAGGTAATAGGAATACTATATTGATGTCATTGGAACAAACCTCATTCTGTCTTTTCTCTCTAAACACCATCTGGTCCAGGTTCACCTTGTATTCCATCAAATGATTGATCTTATACACAAGAAATGACATTTGCGGGAAGATCTGATGCATGGGTAAGTCTAAAAATACTCAATGGGACACCCAAAACCACAAAACATAGAAAAAAAATTAAATACATTGATTCGTAAATAGATATATTTCTATTGAAAATATAACAAGAATATCTAGATATACTCAATACAGACACACAATCTAGGATTAATCCACTCACATTGAATACCAAGCCTTGAATTATAGAATAAAGATTCCACAAGTCACTCATCCGTTTGAGCACACTCTTGAGTTTGATAGCACTAATGAAAACCATTTTAGAGGTACTAATCCTTGTGTCTCTTCATGAGAATGATATGATGGTAGATCCAAAGAGAATACAATACATATATTAGGATCACATCCAAGTACATGGGGTGATACCATTAAATTAAATCTGTATTAACAATATTATATAGAGTATTGGTTCCCAGGTAGTGTCAGTCATGATGATAACAATAACTCCACATACGACTTGAATATGAATCAGGAATCTCAAATCAGGAATCTTGGAGGAATGTTTATGACTCCATCAATGATGTCCTACAGAAGGGATCATTTTCCAAGGAGTAGGAAATGATTCAGACATACCTTCAAAGAAATTATAAGGGTAATGAACCCAAATAATAATAGTTCATGATATGTGGGAAAAGATATATTTCCATGTATGAAAAAGCACATGACATGTAGAGGGGTTAAACACTATGTCCCTTGTCCCTGAGTTTTCCCTATGTAAACGACACGTATCATTCAAACCACGTCTATATATTATTACACATCATGTAGAAAACTGGTTTCTTCTACTTGTGTATCAGCACATGATCCTAGCCTACATATGAGTACAAAACTTCGCTCGTGTACATGGTCATTATTTAGTCATGTGGGGGGGGTACACCTCGTGTAGGGATCCCATGTACTCAACTGAGTTTCCATGTACTCACCAAGGTACATAATGAGTATCCAAGGAAATACCATATTCCATGTAATAGGGGAAACACATTGTTTGATGTTTACCTTCTATTAAAACCATTTCTACTGATATGGGGGACCCCCATATGCTGTAGATCTGGTTTACAAGTTGTGATCTCCATATTTTCTGTAATCTCCTTTCATTAATCCTCTAATGATATGTCACCTCCGACCATTGATCCAGTTATTTTATTGACATGAAATCAATTTTCGAATATCATTCGATTCGTTCCATCATTGACCAACATGTTCAATCATCAAATAGTCTCCCAAAATTGATCAAATAACAGTTATTCATTCTATGAAGAAGAACACTAATTCATTGATCCATCATTATCTGAATAACTCCATCTTTTTCATCTCTCCTCTATTCTACCATTCCAATCCATTATATGAATTATTTGAACATTTCACTATGAATCGAGTGTGAAATAATTGGTTGATCAGGATTTATCGAGTCACAATTCAAATGAAGAACGCCTTCAGTGAATAATAAATTGAGGGAGAAAATCATAGAACCAATGATGGTATTGAACCTCGATCTATGTTTGTGTAAATTTATATCTATCTTTTATGGAATAATAATCTAATGAAAAAATAATCCCATAGATTAATCAATTGTCCAAACCCCACAAATATAATCCCAACCCACATTTTGGATGATTCATGAATCAGTCTGTTTATCGATTGATACACGTTTATCATATAAATAAATGATGGAGAACAAATGAATTAAAATATATTCCCAAACATTATTCAGAATGGTAGTTGATGTAGATAAATTTATGTTCCATGTTCATTGGCTTGTTTTATTCAATTAGTTTCTCCTCAATCATAGATCCACAATTGTGTCATTTTTAGCTTCTGATAATTATTTTGAGTTATCTCCAAAGGCTCCACAGAGTATCGAGAGTTATGAGGCTAAACATCATATTTTTATCTAAAAATAAATTTAAATAGTTATCACGCTCTACATCGAAAAATGAAATAAAATAACTTCATTCAGTTATTTTATTCATTTTATTCCCACTAAGTCTTTTTCCCAAATGTCTATTAGTGACTAATATTATGTTGCTACTTGGATAAAACTTCATTCTAAACACAATGGTTCCCTTAATTTTATTATCTAAGAAATTGTGTAGGAGTTATTCCACTATTTCTAAAAAAACTTGTGCATGAAATTTAATTTTTAAGTGTTATTACACTTTTTTTGAAAATACTCTTGCACGTGAAATTATGTATATTTCATATATTTAATCATGGAACATTATCCCTTGAAATCACTCACCCAATTATCACTTGGTTTCAAAAATAATCCATATAATATTTAGAAATAATACATGGATAATACATGACATTACATTCTTATAACCTTGGGGCTTTACATTACCAAAAAATCCAAAACAAATGCTATTAAATAAGATGTGGGTATCGTGCATGAATCTAAGCCTCCCACTACCTTGTTGTCTCGTGAAAACTCACACGCTACCACTAGATCCACATTTATGGAATTAATTACCCATGAAGGAAACTTCCATTTCAATCATGTATATCCATATGGTACTTATTAATTGTCTCTCTATCCTCGATATCCATATTGACCTAGCCGATAACATGTGACGTGTCAAGAACAAACTTCCTCTGCTACATAACGTGGAAGATGTCATGTACCCAATCTAGATGTGGAGTTAGATCTAAGTGGTACCATCCCACTCCAACACTAAATAGTATATAGAATGAGCCAATGATCATGGGAAATAACAATCCAATCCGGCCAATGCTCTGTAATCTTTTTCAAGGTGAATCAGGTAGTAACACATGATCTCCATCCTCGTACGCAAATGGCCTACGTCACCTATGTTCATAACCCCTATAAAATGTTTCTCTAGTCCTTATCTACCCCTATATTATTTAAAACATTTTTGTGTAGCACATCATAACTTTGGGCCTATGAGTGTTGACTATCATAGGTCAGTCCAATAAAGAGGTGACATATAGGTTCACACGTACAAGACCTCGAATGGTACCACACTGATGGTGGAATTTTAGTTCATGATAAACAATGAATCTACAAGTAGTATATAATCTTCACAAATATGGCATAAAATTCTAAATGCATTTTCACAACATGTCCTCCAAAACAATAATGGTTCACTCAGTCTGCCTATCAGTTTGTGGATGAAATGTTGTGCTCAATTGAAACTGTTTCCCAAATTCTTCTTGTAATCCATCCAATATCTGGAATCAATGTGTCCATCATGATAAAAAACAAACATTTAGCGAAATATATGAAGTCATGATATCTCATGAAAGTAGAGGAATCCCATGATCTACACTGATAACTATTCTATTATACCTAGGATGTGAGCAGTCATGATGAGTTGGTCTATGATCACTAAGATAACATCATGTCCCCTTGATGTTTCTGGTAATTCAACAAATATTTTCAATGATATCCCATCCCACTTCCATTATGTAACTTCAAGGTGTTGAGTTAAACCCGCTATAACATGGTTTTTAGACTTCACTTGATGACACTTAAGTCATCGAGAGAAAAACTTCACAACTCCTTTCTTAATCCCGGACTACCAAAACTGATGTCAATGTTCATGATATATCATTCCCAAACCAAAATATACATCTGAGGTGATTTTTAAACTCCCTCATAAAATCCTATCATAAAATCCTATCATAAAATCACTGGTACCCCCCATGAATCATATAGGATGAATGATGTGATCCCGATCTATAGATTACCCATTATGAGCATTCCATGATGTTATCTAACAATATAAGGACACATAATCAGTATCCACTAGATTTGCCTTCTTAAATAATTGTTGGAGTGGAGGGGAGAAAACCATCGAATGGAGGTAATATTATCAATATCTATTTAAAAAGGACAATGGTAATGAGCAAAACTTTTCTGATAGCTCACTCTGCAACTGTGAACAAGATCTCTTGCTGAGATTATCTGCTAAATTTTTCCCCTACCAAGATTTTATCCAATCTTGTAGTCATAATCTGGGAGGAACCCTTTCCATTGACTCATCCTCCAGTTAAGATATTTATATGAAAATATATACTTGAGAAAAATTTATCAGATTAGATGATATATCATTTTGACATCAGACAGTTTTTCCACATTATCAAATCGATGACTATCACTACTGACTAAATATCCTAGGTCACATAGATCTACTCAAGTGGTGTAAACTTGAATGAACCATATAAGATAACTTATTTGATCTGCATATAAACAAATCCAATATTGGTTCATGAAGCATCATATAGAAATACATACCCAACTACCTCCTTTGGAAAATCTCAAAATGGGAACACTCATCAAAGTCTACCTCAACTACTGAAAGACCAATGACACTTCTATGATAATACAAAATGATGCCCCTTTCGATTCAATGTTTGGATGGGTGCTGATATCCAGAATAAATCTTGTATAAATATTCTGTAATATCCTACTAATCCAAAGATTTTATGTACCTCTATCACGCTCTCTGGTAGCTCCTTTGGAAACAGTACCCTGACCTTGGTTGGGTCTACTCCACTCTATCTTTATAGATAATGTGTCATATAAAGTGAAACACCTGAATCCAAAACTGCATCCTCAAAATGATTTCATATTTTTGGTTCTCAAAGAGTATGTCAAGAACCATCATGAAGTGTCTATCAAGATTATCCTCTAATACTAAGTAAATAATGATATTTTTAATAAAGACCACCATATAATGGTGAATATATGGATGAAATATCTCATTCATGAATCCCATGAATACTACTGGTCGATTCATCATTCCAAATGATATTACCATGTAATCCTAGTTCCATTAACCATATATGAAGGACATCATTGATATATCATCGTCTGTACTCTAATCAGGTCATAGCCTTATTTGATTCTAACCTCTGAGAATATTTACACCCCTCTCAACATAATGAATAATTCATCAATCTTCGGTAGTGGATACATGTTCTTCTTAGTCACCTTGTTCAAGGGAATGTAGTTCACACTAAAAATCATAATCCCATCTACCTTCTTGGAAAAAGAAACTTGTGCTTTCTAGGGTGTGTTGAGTCAATAAGGTTTTTCTTATGAATTTTCTATTCCTTTATAAATGGGAGAGATTGTTGATTCAATATGGTTTCCTTATGACTTTACCATTCCTTCTTGTTTTGAAAATCACAAACACCTTATCTTAAAGAACATTTCATTTTCCCAATACTTTTCTTTTATAAGAAAAATTTCCTTCCCTGAGGAAATTTATCCTTACCATGTTTTTCATTTTATAATTATATTTTCTAACTGTAAAATTCAGTTTCATAACTAAAACCTTAGAATCATATAATTCTTAGATAAAGAGAATTCTATTTTTAAGATATGAATTCAGACTCTGAGTTCTTTGAATCTGGACTCCAAACTCTTCTGAGTTCTGACTCTGATTTCTCTGAATTTAGAATCTGAACTCTTATGAGTTCTGACTCCAAACATTTTCTGTTCAGAATCCAAATACTAATGTATTCTGACTCCTAACATAGTATGTTCTGACTCAAAATTCTCAGGAACTCTTCCTCTGAACATTGTAAGTTCGGACTCTGAATTCTCATGAATTCTAACTCCTAACATTGAATGTTTTTAATCTGAATTCTCTTGAACTCTAACTCTAAACATTATATGTTGGACTCTGAATTCTCCTAAAATCTAGATCTGAACATTTTAAACATAGATACTGAATTTTCATTGAAATTCAAACTCTGTAAATCTATAGATTTTAGTTTCTGAAATCCCTAGAATACAGAATCCGCATATCCTTGTATTATAGACACCAAATATGATTTTTCTTAGACTCTGAACATTTATTTTCTTACATTATGAATATTTGATATTGGATAAGTGACCATATTTTTTCATACACTTGTTTTTGTTAAAAAATGATGTCATGCTTTTAGTTACTAACTAACAGTTGTTTGAGTGACAAGTGTACAGGTCCCTCCGAAATTCAAGGAAAAATATGACTATTGAAGGAGGGAGATGACCGTTGGAGTTGTGCCTATAAATAGGATCACATTTGAAAGATCTCAACATTTTTCTATGACTCTAGAAATTACATGCTATTGAAGTGATTTCAAGAAAGAGACACTCATGATTTGTGAATACTGAACCCGTTGCTCAGATTTGCTTCATGCGACTCCAAATGTTACTGAGCACATTCGAGGGCTTCCAGGGATAGGAAGACATATGTGTCGACTACCTTAATGTTCGAGGACTTCCTTGATGAGGAAGATATAGGAGCCGACTACCTTTAAGTTCAAGGACTTCCTTTCTGAGGAAGATAGATGTGCTGACTACATTGAAGTTGACGGCTTGCGGGGATAGCAAGACAGACTCAAATCTTCATATCATGGGCTTACCCTTGTGTGGGTAAGACAGAATTTCTTGAAAGTATAAATAAAAGGACCTTTATCCAAGGTTGTTGTATACCCTTCTTCTTGGGTTAAAAGACTTACTACTTGTTACTTTTTTGTTTCAATTTTTCCACTGTATTTTGATTGTTGATCAAAGTATAACTGTCTTATACTTCTTTATACTCATATACTCTGATCAAGTAAAATTCTATATGATTTAAGGTAGAATTTTTATCATTGTAATCTTTTGTTATATTTCATTTCCATATTCACTTTTCCAGAATTGCTTTCTTGGAATCATATTTCCGGAATCTACAAGTGTGTAGAACATGAGTTTTTGTGAATTACCATGATTAACATTGTTAAACATAATCATCTTTAAAAGTTCCAAAAGAATTTTTTAGTGTATAAAATTAAACACTCCCTCTTGTATTCTGAGCATTATTAGATACTTCATTCAGTATCTTTATTATTTCGATCCTACATTTGGTATTATATAGTATATCATACTCCACATACCATGTCAATAATTGGTATCAAAGGATGGAAACCTCATACTCTGATCCAATTCAACAATTGCTATCAGAGGTTTGGTTCAATCTGAATTAATCTCATGATTAGATTCAGAAGAGAATTCATCTTCTTCTTATATTCGAAATCATCTTTTCAGGCTCATAAGTTCAGACTCATAAATTTCGAATTCATATTTTTTTCTTAGAGTAACTCTTGTTCTATTTTTTCCTTGTTTACATGCCTTTTAACTAACAAGATTGTGTGGAGATCATTTTCTTTAAGATGGCATGAATCAATGTTGGTTCCATTGACAACCTAAATACAATAAGACCACCTATTTTTGATGCGAATGATTGAAAATATTGGAGAGATCTCATGAAGACATTTATTAGAAATACTGGAGTAGAAAATTTTGTTATGGTTACTGGGGGATGTAAAATCCTTGACAAGGATGTGAGTACCTTCACTAACCAATAAAAGCACGAATATCAACTAAATTATAAGGTATTCAATACATTGCTATGTTCCATGACTAGAAATATATATATCCAAATTTCATCTTATAAAGTAAAAAATTGTATATGGATGAAACTTGATGTTACACACTTTGAAACATCCAATGTTATTAAAACTAGAAGATCTATGCTCAGAGTTGAGTACCATGGTTTTTGATTTCATTATGAATAACGCATTTGTAAGGTGCAATAAATATTTATGACTATTGTTAATAGTATACAATCCACGGGTGAGAAAAGATTAGATAATGAAGATCTTATGGATAAGATCATAGAAATCATGCTGAATGAATGGGAATCCAAGAGAACAACTATTGATGATAATAGAAAGGTTAATCATATTTCTCTAGATGAACTTTTTGGAACTCTATTTCAACATGATACTAGAATGAAGAGAGATTCTTACAAAATTAAGAAGATGAATGGAAATGGTTGTGTTTATTTTACTACAACTTAAAATCATATGAATTCCAAGACTCCTGAGAGAGTTACCAGATCTAAATCTAAGAATATTGTTATATAATCTAAATCTAGTGGAAGTGAATATTCAAAAAATGAACTAGACAATCTTGCTCGAAGGATGAACATGATAGTTGGACATAAGAACATTAAATCCAGATACAAGAAGAAAGAACGACAGGATAAGAAAGATTCAGAAGTTACATGTTATGAATGCAAGAGTGTAGGACATATAAGGCCTGATTGTCCTATACTTAAAAGAAAAAAAGAAAGAAAAACATTCCGAGAGAAACAGAAAGAATTACTACAAAGATAAATCTAAGAATGTCTAGAAAGCTAATGACACCAGGAGTGCCAGTGGTGGAGACTCTTCAAATGAATCATCATATTACAAATCTTCTGGACAGAACAATCTTTGTCTAAAAGCCAGAATATCTATTGACAATAATTTCTTAATGGATAAGGTACACAATGATAAATCAATGACCAATGATTCTTTTAATTGAAACTATAATGTTATTAAATACATTGAATCTTCAGATGAAGAATCTTCTTCTAATGAAGATGATACTTTACCTACCTATGAAGAAGTTTCTAGGTTTGATAATCTTCTTGAGAATGAAAATTCTAAATTTAACAAAAAGATTGATAAGTAAAATTAGGAAATTTCTATACTTACTAAAGAAATATCAAACCATTCTATAGATCTTGATAAGAGAAACCTTTATTTTGAAAATATTTAAAAAATCATGAGGAAGAAAATTCTATGAAGGATAAACTTTCTAAAGATCTAGAAAATGTAATTTATAAAAAAACTTTTTTTGAGCCTAACTCTAGTTATAAAGCTATTTTTTTGGAAGATAATAACATAATTATCATACTAAAGTCTGAAATATTTTCCTTTTTGAAGTTTTTGTCAAACATTAACTTAGGTAAGTAAAATAATGATAAGATGTACTCTCAAATCCGATCTCTAAAGAATGATTCTGGATTTGGTTATACTAGTTCTAAACTGATATTTAGTAATGATTATTTTTCTTCTCAAAGTGCTCCAATCTAGACTAAGTGTAATTTTGGTGGACACCAGGGAAAAAGTTCATCCGTAAACAAAACCCAGTCACTAGGATTTCATAATGCCTATTTTTTTTAAGAAAATGTATGAGCATAAGATTTTGTTTTCTAAAATTTCTGAATCCAAAAAAGATTGGATTTTCAATTTTTAACTCATTAGTTTTAAAGAAAGTAAAAAAGTACCAACAAAAATATATGGTACATGGATAGTGTATGTTCCCATCATATGACTGGTAACAAAAAATACTTTGAAAAGACTATCAATACGAATGGAGGAAAAGTAACGTTCCAAGATAATGCTATGGGAGAAATTTTTAGTATATGTAACATCGTTCTTCTTGAAAAAACTTTTATTTCAAATGTTTTATTTTTTAATGGTCTTAAGATCAACCACATTACCATAAGTTAATTAGGTGATGAAGGTTTCCTTTTCATTTTAGGAATGAAAAGTTCTTAGTACACAATTCCATGGAAGTGTTTGTTCATTCTTCTAATAGGCAAGAGAATGTATACACACTAAACATAGAAGCCCTTAGGAGACAAGACATACCTTGCCTTATTGAAATAGAGGATCATTCTTTGTTATGGAATAGAAGGTTAGGTCACTATAACCTTAGAAACCTAGGCATGCTCTCTAAGAAGAGATTAGTTAAGGATCTAACAGAGATTATATTTGATTCTTCAAATGTTTGTGATCCTTGTCAATATGGAATGAAACATAAATCAATTTATAAATCAGTTGGGGAAGTCTCAACTACTAATGCATTATAGTTAGGGAATATGGAACTTTTTTGACCAACACAAACTGGAAGCATTGGAGGAAAATATTATGTATTTTTTTAGTTTATGATTACACTAGATTTACATGGTTCTATTTTCTAGAAACGAAATATGAATATTTTTTTATTTCAAATGTTTTAGATCCCAAGTCAAAAATGAGGAAACCCATCCTTTCAAAACTATTCATAGTGATCATGGAGGAGATTTTCAAAATTCTGATTTTGAAAAATTTTGTAGTTCAAATGGAATTACTCAAAACATCTAAGAACATAGAACACATCATAAAAATGGTGTTATTGAAAGAAGAAATGGAATTATTAAAGAGATAACAAGAACCATGTTGAATGAGTATTCTTTGGACATAAAATTTTTGGTTGAAGTTGTACGTACTACTTGTTATACTATAAATCGAGTTTTGATTAGACCTTTTCTAAATAAAAATTTTTATGAGTTATGGAATGGTAGAAAACCTAGACTTTCCTACTTCAAGGTTTTTGGTTGCAAGGAATTAATTTTGAATAATAAAGATAATCTACAAAAATTCACACCAAAATCTGATGAAAAAATTTTCATAGGCTACTCCACAACTTCTATGGCCTATGGAGTTTTCAATAAGAACACTTGTACTGTAGAAGAAAATGTACATGTCAAATTGAATGAAACTGATCCCTTTGTTTTTAAACAACCCCAACCTACATCATCGGATGTGTTTTCAAAAAATAATTATCAATCCATGTGAGTAGATCACTCTGACAAGGAAAATGTCCAAGAAGATAATTCTGAAACATTTACCCCAGAAGATTTTTACCCTATGTTGATGAACATGTTTTACAAAACCCAAATCAGGTGTTTCTTAAGAATCATCCCAGTGATAGTATAATTGGTGATGTTGTAACGACCAAACTTTTTTCAATGAAAATTTCCCTTGTTATATTTATGTCATAAAAACACAAAAAAAATTATCTACTAAGTGATAAGTGAACTTTAAATATAAATTTTTCACTCCTATGTTTGGAATTTTGAAAATCCGATATACACGGTTGTGTTCAAGATGCTTTTTGGAGTCTAATGAAACAAAAATATTTTTTGGTGAATAGTAACGTAACCTTAGGAATAGTAACATACCCATATGAATAGTAATATGACCCTTATGAATAGTAAATCAGCCAACATAAGAGTAACATTACCTATGAATAATAAAATAAAATTTAGACATCTTAGAAAGTGACAATTTGTCCTTAGTAAACGTTTTGATATTTTGTAAGTCATAAAAAATTAATTATAATTAATTAATTAATTTAAAATAATATTTATTTCCATAAAATGTATTCATAAATTATTTAATCAATGTCTAATTGTTTTTAGATAATTTTATAATACCCTACGTAATTTTTGAAAGCACTATAAAATCAGTTTTAATCATAAAAACTTTTTTTTTGTAAATTATGATTTTAATGAAATATGAAATTAATAATATATAGAAAATTATTTTTGAAAAATGGGATTCCTTTTTGGATTCTACATGTCGAAAAATGGTTGGGGTAAATTTTTTATATTTTTCTGAGATAGTTGAATTTTTGATGAATAGTGAAATACTGAAATTTACAAAATAAGGTAAATAAGCTAATTATAGGGTCATGTGTGATGTTCTGCTGATGTAATCCCACTTTTTTCGAGATTATATTATAAAATTACTATTATTGGTCATTCAAGACTCATTATTACTTGTCTATTGGGGAAATAATAAACTAATGAATTTTATATTAAGGAAACACCTCTCCCCTCCACTATAAAAGCCACCCTTCACACCCTCATTTCCTCACACCTCTCAAGCTCCAATACTTCACTAAACTCTTCCCAAAAACCTTCCCTATCCCCTATCTCGTGTACAAGAGATGATGGTCTCATCAATAGTCCATGCTTAGTCCTTTAAGTAGGTTCTCAAGAGAAGGATTCAAGAGGTAATTTCCCTCCCTATTCTCCTTTAATTTCCTTTCAAGTTCAAGTTCATTTCTTGATCTCTCTCCACCTATCATCATCCAAATTGTATTTTAACTCAATTATTATACATATACTATATTTTTTTGATTATAATGGGATATTATATCATCCAACCCCCTATCCCTCTTCCTATTATTTTATTAAATAGAATGTTGTTCGTGAGGTGTTAATTTATCACCTTTAAGAACAACATTATTTCTTCTTCCATTCCTACCTTCAGATCTGGTCATGAAACAATTTTTATGGTTGAACCAGAATATGTTATATGTTTTATTTTTTATTTAATGTTCTGTAAATAACCTATGTCCATATTACTAAGTGATAAGTTAAAACAAGTTCGTTGTGATCCAAAAACCGCAAAAATTTACCCAAATAACCATCATTTAATTCTTATCTAATTATTCATCCACATGGATCTAATATAATTCATTATAAGATCATTTAAACTCCTTTAATATCATTAATGAAATGTAATATCATTTCTGTATGTTTACCCATGGTCTACCCGAACTTCAATTTATGAATACAAGTGAACAACCCAAGAAAATCCATAAAAATGAGCATCCCCAAACAATGTTTTTCAACTCTATAAGTCATACAAAGGAAAATAAAATTACATAATGAACCTATAAAGAACCCTATTAATGTAAAAATGGTTATTTATTTATAATTAATTAATATAATGTCAATATACAAGACATTAAATAGAATGAAGCATTCGGGTACAAGGTAAGGGGAAATTCTCGAACCTAACTTTCATCCTTCGGGTTCTACCTCTTTCACTCCATTTTTGATATGTTCACTCCTTAAAGATCAATTGGTCATCATTTTATTCCAATTTTTAGGATATACATGTTTTCTAATGAATTGTATGTCAATACAAATGTTTTTCGAAATAACTCTTCTCTTAAGAACTAAACTTTTACCTCTCATTCAAGGTTGATGGATCTTGTATCAAGTATGGTGTTCCCTCTTTCTTTTGGGAACCCAAATTTTATGAATGTCTTCTTATTAGATGAAACAAATTCCTTTTCATGGGTTATTTATGTTCATTTATGTTATATTTTCATTGTGTCTTTCATGATAAATGATAATGTTATGATGTGACAGGTTCGACCAGAATTATATAGCGCAATATGAATGTTTAAATGTGATGGGTGTGCCCGAAATTATTTAGCACTCCAATGCATTGGGAAAAGTGATGAATATCATGAGTAAATGTCAAATTATGTGTCAACAAGATGCTATCTTGGTTCACAAATATTGTGGTATTTAACTAGTAAGACATGATATTTTATTTTTATGCTTTGCCTCATTTCAAGTCCTTTATTTATGCTCCTCTCATGTTCATGATCTTTTGCCTATGTTATGATTATGATCTCCCCATGATATATTGTTCTTATCTATCCTCTTAATGGGCTTCTTGATTACCCATTTTGATGTATATCCTTAGGTGGATACATGTACTAAGGAGAGGACATGTTCCGATAAGAAGATATAGAAGAAGAAATTAAATAAATGTTTATGCTAGATGTTGTATTTTTTATGTATGGTCCTAGTTTTCCCAAGACACTAATCCTTTGGATCCTCTATGTGTAATACTATTATGTTTTTATCATTTAAAGGATGTATTAGTAATGTAAGAAAAGGCTCGGGTCACTACAATTGGTATGAGATGCAAAGTTTAGTTAATTTGGGAATTTGGATTGGTGAACCCTAGAGAAAACCTCTAGTATGAAACTATGTAAAAATATGCACACAAGAATATTTACCCAGGGATCCCATATCTTATGTTTTTGGTATAATTGTTTAAATGAATAAGTTATTCATGACTTGCTTAGTTATGTTTTGGTCTATCCTTTTATATTTTAGAAAATGGTGGGAACCAGGAGAAATCAGGCCAACAACTCATGTGAGGACCAATGCACCGATTGCCCGAATGACATCCCTAATGATTTGGGAGGCGGAGTTCAAAACTTCATGGAAATGCTTACCCAATTATCTCAGGTTATGAATAATAACCATAATAATGGGGAACATCCTCCTTCACTAAAGAGGGAGAAACTGGCTATTAAATGTTTTATGCGGTAATGACCACTGACGCTTTGTGGATCTTCCAATCCACTAGTTGATGAAAAATGATTCAAGTCCATGTATAATATCTTTTTTGTGCTTCACTATTCTGAGACGGAGAAGGTTACTCAAGCCATTTATCATCTTGATGGAGAATTTGATCAATGGTGGGCTTTGATTATGAACACCAAGCCAAGGGATGAAATTGAAAAGATGGAATGGGAAGACTTTAAGATAATTTTTCTTAATAAGTATTTCCCATGAAATCTTCACACGAAGAAGGAGAGAGAATTCATAGAGCCAGGGAAAAAGTAAGTAGAATATTTCACAACCTATGAAGCGAATTTCACAAGGCTCGCATGGTATGATTCGGGTTTTGTTATCAACAATGATAGAAAAATGGACAGATTATTTAGTGGATTAATACCACACCTTCCAAAGGCTCTTATAATTCGAGACATTGGGAGTTATGAGGAAGTTGTTCGGTGTGATCTCAAAGTGGAGATGGAGTTTGGAGAATGTTCTCATGTCTATGGGGATAAGAAATGAAAGATGGAGTTTCAAGCTGGTAGATCTAATGATAAAGGTAGGAAGAAAAATCAACAACCCACATGCCAAAAATGTGGGAAGTTTCACAATGGGAACTGCCTCAAAGGGATAGGGTAATGCTTCAGGTGTGGGAAATAAGGACACCATGATCAAGAGAGTCGAAAAGACAAAAAAAGGAAGGATAGTTTATCCAATGAAATGAGAGAACCACTCATGGTTCAATGCTATAACTGTAAGGAGCTAGGGCACTGTGAAAACCAGTACACTAAACCTCGAGTTCTCGAGGGTAATCAGCGTCAGCAGCCACCAAAGACAAACGAAGAAGGGAAGGATTATTCCATCACTACTTCGGAGGTGGAGCATGATAATGGAGTCGTACAAGTTACACTTCCTATTCACTGAAGAATGTCAAAAGTCTTATTTGATTCTGGGTCTACCCATTTTTTATATCATGAAAGTTTGATTGAACTATAGAATCAAAGCCCTGAATCCTTGAAGTAGAGATATCTGTAAAAACACCATGTGGTGCAATCATTGTAACCCATGTGTTTAACTCTTCTCCTCTTGGCGTATGTGGGAAGATTCTTCCAGAAAATCTCGTAATACTTCCCTCGGTGTAATTCGATGCTATAATGGGAATGGACTGGATCTCATCATATAGAGCACATATCAACATTCGAGAAAATGAAATATCTTTTCATATTCCAAACCATCCCATGATCTTCTAAAAATTCATGGAAGATCATGAATCTCCTTTGAAAAATCCTTCAATGGTGTGGGTGTTGATTCCCTATAAATAAGAAGACCTCACCCAAATGGTTGAGTCGAAGGAAAGTTCCGACCTTGAGGTAATGCCCATCGTGAGGGAATACAGTGATGTATTTCCTGAAGAGTTACCCGGAATTCCCCTGGATCGTGAGGTAGAGTTCTCAATTAAACTAATACCCGGAGCTAATCCAATCCCGAAATGTCCCTATATGATGGCTCCTATAGAATTGGAGGAGTTAAAGAAGCAGCTACAAGAGCATCTGGACAAAGGGTTCACACACCCTAGTGAATCACCTTGGCGTGCACCGGTGCTCTTTATGAAGAAGAAGGATGGAACAATACGGCTATGTATCGATTATCGGGAACTCCACAATATCACCATAAAGAAAAAAGTATCCTCTCCCGATGATTGATGACTTGTTTGACCAGTTATGAGGATATCAATACTTCTCGAAAGTGGATCTTCATTCTGGATATCATCAGGTAAAGGTGAAGAAGGAAGATATTCAGAAGACTACCTTCCGTACATGGTATGAGCACTATGAGTTTTTGGTGATGCCCTTTGGACTTACTAATTCCCCTACAATCTTCAGGGATTTGATGAATAGAGTCTTTTGAAATTACCTCGACAATTTTGTGGTAGTGTTTATTGATGATATTCTCATATACTCCAAGAGCAAGGAGGAACATGAAGAACATCTAAGTATTATGTTTGCGTCATTGAGAAAGGAGAAGTTGTACGCCAAGTTCTGCAGGTGTGACTTTTGGATGATTCAAGTCACGTTCTTGGGACATGTGATCACATGTTATGGAATTTTTGTGAATCCTTCAAAGAAAAAGGCGATTTAAGAATGGTCTAGGCCCTCTTGTGTCACAGAAATACGTAGTTTTCTTGGATTAGCTGGGTACTACCGGCGTTTTGTGAGAATCTTCTCACGATTGTCAAGATCACTAACTAAGTTAACATTGAAAGGGGTAATGTATGTCTAGATGGAAGAATGTGATGGAAGATTGAAGGAGCTAAAGAGAAGGATTATCACTGCACCTGTACTCACACTAACAAAATTTGGAGAATGTTTTGTGATATACAGTGATGCTTCAAAGAATGTCTTGGGTTGTGTACACATGAATATGAAAATGTGATAGCCTACGCCTCACGACAGCTAATGATCCATGAGCAGAACTACCCGACGCATGATCTAGAGCTGGCAGCTGTGATTTTTTCCTTGAAAATCTGGTTGCACTACCTTTATGGCGAGAAGTGTGACATATACACCAACCACAAGAGCCTCAAGTATATATTCACACAAAAGGATCCCAACATGTGTCAAAAAAGTTGGTTAGAGCTAATCAAATATTACGATTTCTCTATTCACTATCATCCTGGAAAGGCAAACAAGGTAGCTGATTCTCTAAGCAGAATAGAACCTGCTACTCTATCCATGCTGGGTGTTGAAAAAGACCCTATCTCTATAGATATGAAAAGGATGGATTTGGAAATCATAATGGTAGGGGATACATCCTACCCTACCCAAATTATTGTGCAACCATCCATCCGAGTGAAGATTACGGATGCACAAAGGGATGATGTGGAGATACAAAAGAGGGTGAATGTAGTAATGGAAGGGAAGCTGTAAGAGTTCCATCTCGATAATGCTGGTGGGATTCGGTTTGGAATGTTGCTTTGAATTACTTCATCACCCAAGATAAAGAAGGTGCTATTGGACAATGCACATAGCTCAACTTTCTATATCTATATTGGGAGTACCAAGATGTACCGTGATCTCCGGGAACACTTCTGGTCGGATAACATAATGAAGGATATTGCAGAATATATATCAAGTTTCTTGGTATGTCATTAAGTTAAAGCTGATTGAAAAAAGTCCAAATGTATGATGCATCCATTTCCTATACCCATGTGGAAATGGGAAAATGTTACTATGGACTTTGTCATTGGTGTCCTGAAGAGGTCAAAGGGAAATAATGTGATATGGTTTGTGGTTGACCGACTCAACAAGGCATCCCATTTTATCTCTATTCGGGAAGATCCCTCAGTTGAACAACTTGAAAAGATATATGTGAAGGAAGTGGTGAGACTGCACGGTGTTCCACTCTCAATTGTGTCAGACGATGATCCAAGGTTCACATCTAAATTCTGGGGGATCCTTCAACATGATTTGTGTACTGAATTAAATTTCATCACAGCCTATCACCCCCAAACTGATGGCCATTCTAAAAGAACTATTCATACAGTTGAATATATTCTAAGAGCCTACTCTCTTGAATTTAACGGTGGTTGGGATCAGCATCTCTCATTGTTTGAGTTCTCATACAACAATAGCTTCCACTTCAGTATTCATATGGCTCCGTATGAAGCTCTTTATGGGAAGCGATTTAGAACTCCAACCTGTTGGGAGGAATCTGGATAAATAAAGCTACTTGGGCCCGATCTTGTTCTAGAGATGACAGAGAAGGATCAAGTCATTCAGAAACACATCAAAACTGCTCAAAGTCGGAAAAAGAGCTTTGTTGACAACCGTTGAAGGGACTTGGAGTTTGATGTTGGATATAAAGTCTTCCTTCTAATATCTCCATGGAAGAGAGTCATGTGATTCGGGAATAAAGGTAACCTAATTCCATGGTATATTACCCCTTTTGAAATCATTGACTGCATAGGAGTCGTGGCCTATTGTCTTGAACATTCACCAAATATGTCTCAAGTTCATGATGTGTTTCATGTATCACTACTGAGGAAGAACATACCAGACCCCTCACATGTACTAAACACAGAGGTGGTGCAGTTGGAAGATGATCTCTCCTATGAGGAGCAGCCAGTAAAGATTCTGGATCGGAGAGATAAGGTTCTATGAAACAAGACAACCCATCTTGATAATTTTTTGTGGAGGATCCATAAGTATGAGGAACCATCTTGGGAACCAGAAGAGGCAATAAAGGAAAAGTACCCTCACCTGTTTGTGTAAAGTGAAATTTCGGGGGCAAAATTTATTAAGGGGGGAAGAATGTAACGACCCAAATTTTTTCAGTGAAAATTTACCTTCTTATGTCATAAAAACACAAAATAATGAACTACTAAGTGATAAGATACCTTTAAAAATAATTTTTGTCACTCCTATGTTTGGAATTTTGGAAATCTGACATACACGGTTGTGTTCAAGATGATTTTTGGAGTCTAATGAAACAATAATATTTTTTGGTGAATAGTAACGTACCCTTAGGAATAGTAACGTACCCTTATGAATAGTAATATGACCCTTATGAATAGTAAATCATTCAAATAAATAGTAACAGTACCTATGAATAATTAAATAAAATTTAGACATATTAGAATGTGACAATTTGACCTTAGTAAACGTTTTGATATTTTGTAAGTCATAAATAATTAATTATAATTAATTAATTAATTTAAAAGAATATTTATTTCCTTAAAATTTATTCATAAATTATTTAATCAATGTCTTATATTTTTAGATAATTTTATAAGACCCTACATAATTTTTGAAAGCACTATAAAATCAGATTTAATCTTAAAAACAATTTAGAAAATTATGATTTTAATTAAATATTAAATTAATGACATTTATAAAATTATTTTTGAAAAAATGGACTTCATTTTTGGATTATACACGTCAAAAATGGTTGGGGTAATATTTTGGGATTTTTCTGAGATACATCTATTCTTGATGAATTGTGAAATACAGTAATTTACAAAATAAGCTATATAAGCTAATTATAGGGTCATATGTGATGTTCTGCTGATGTAAGCCCACTTGTTTTGGGATTACATTATAAAATTTCTATTATTTGTCGTTCAAGACTCACTATTTCTTGTCATGTGGGTAAATAATAAACTAATTAATTTTATATTAAGGAAACCCCTCTCTCCTGCACTATAAAATCCACCCTTCACACCCTCATTTCCTCACACCTCTCAAGCTCCATGACTTTTCTAACCTCATCCCAAACACCTTACCTAGCCCCTACCCCACGTCCAAGATCTTCTGGTCTCATCAAAAGACCAAGCACATGCCCTTAAAGAGGTTCTCAAGATAAGGATTCAAGAGGTAATTTCCCTCCCTCTTCTCCTTTAATTTCCTTTCATGTTCAAGTTTATTTCTTTATCTCTCCCCACCTATCTTTGTCCAAATTGAATTGTCACTTAATTATTATCCATATAATGTAATTTTATGATTCTAATTGTATATTATATCATCCAACCCCCCTTCCCTCTTTCTTTTATTTTATTAAAGAGAACGTTGTTCATGTGGTGTTAATTTATCACATTTAAGAACGACGTGCTTTCTTCTTCCATTTATACCATCAGACATGGTCATGAAACCATTTTTATGGTTGAACCGAAATATATTATATGTTTTATTTCTTATTTAAATTTCTGTAAATAAACTATGTCCATATTACTATGTGATAAGTTAAAACAAGTTCGTTGTGATCCAAAAACCGCCCAAATTTACCCAAATAACCATCATTTAATTCTTATCTAATGATTCATCCACATGGATCTAATGTAATTCATTATAAGATCATTAAAACTCTTTTAATATCATTAATGGCATGTAATATCATTTCTGTATGTTTACTCATGTTCTACCCGAACATCAATTTATGAATACAAGTGAAAACCCCATGAAAACCAATAAAAATGAACATCCTCGAACAGTGTTTTTAAACTCTATAAGTCATCAAAAGGAACATAAAATGACATAATGAAACCAGAATGAACCCTATTAATGTAAACATGGTTTTGGATTTCTAATTAACGAATATAATTTCATTATAGAGGACATTAAAGAGAAGGAAGCATTGGGTGCAAGGTAAGGGGAAATTCACGAACCCAACTTTCATCCTTCGAGTTCTACCTCTTTCACTCCATTTTTGATATGGTAACTCCTTAATGATCATTTATTTCATCATTTTCATTCAATTTATGGGATATACATGTTTTTAAATTAATTTTATGTCAATCCAAATGTTTTCCAAAATAACTCTTCTCTTAAGAACTCAACTTTTACCTCTCATTCAAGGTTGATGGTTCTTGTATCAAGTATGTTGTTCCCTCATTCTTTTGGGAACCCAATGTGTTGGGCGGAGAAGTGATGGCAAGAGGGGGGGTGAATTTCCTTTTAAAAAATAATTAACAATTTAAAATCAAAGTTCAAAGTGCAGCGGATATAAAAGAGGCAAGACACAAAACTTGATAATGGTGTTCGGCTTAAACCAAAGCCTATGTCTCTGCTCCCAACTCAACCGTTGAGAGATTTACTACCGCTTGCTTTTTAATGGTTTTAGCAAGAAACCCACAAGACTTTAAGGTAGTATAGAACCTATTACAGCTTGCTTTTAATGGTTGAGCAAGAACCCACTAGCCTTCTTACGGGTGAAGGCTAGCTCACCTATGACTCAAGCCTTTTAAAGGGAAGGCTTGACTAACCTCTTCAAACCTTGAAGGTGGTGTGAAAACCCAAATGAAAGGAAGATGAGAGAAATAGGGGTTTGTAGGCACCAACCCAAATTGATGCTCAAAAAGATAAATAATGAAAAACCATAATGTGGAGAAGTCTTGGGCTCCAATGGATTGATGAAGTTGATGAAGAGCGCTCCCAAGCTTCTATGGTGGTGCTCCTTGGTTGTGGAAGTGAGTTGGAGCAAGTGGGGATTCTTGAAGGAATGCGCCGGAGGTTCGCCAAATGATGGAAAAATGTTCTCGTGGGCTTCCGTACATTTCCGGGGCTTCCTAGTCCTTTATTTATAGAGGGGGAACCCTCAAATGGCGTTTGGGGGTCTTCAGAGCCGTTGGAGAGGCCTTCGGAGCCGTTGGGAGTCAAGTGGACAAGTCTGGTCAAAGCCCAACGGCTAGTTTGACTAGCTCCACCGGCTGACCGGTGCTTGGCCACCGGTTGGCCAGTGCTTTGGAAAAGGGAGGGGCCTTCTGCCCAGGCTCCACCGGCTGGCCGGTGAGGAGGCCACCGGTTGGCCGGTGGTGAGACAGTAGTTGTCTCTTCTTTCTGGGTTCCACCGGCTGGCTGGTGATGGGACACCGGTTGGCCGGTGGTCTGGACAGAAAGGATGCCTTCTACCCAGGCACCACCGGCTGGCCGGTGGTCATCCACCGGTTGGCCGGTGGACTGAAAATCAGTCCACTTTTGCCTTCTGGCTTTCTTGGCCCAATTCCTTGGAAACCTGAAATCATGCCTATCATCCAAAAATACTTAAAACAAGATTAGATAAATAAGAGAGTGATTGTGATCATGAAAATTAAACCACGAGGGGTACGAGAGGTACAACAATCTCCCCCTATTTTGGTGATCACAATCACCAAAACAAGCAATGTAAAATACTGAAATGGAAGGCATGCTTTAAAGGATAAATTGAAAATTAAAGCAAAGCATGAGAGAAAGATTTCTCCCCAAATCAACCAAGAATTTCTCCCCCTTTGTGATTATCAAAATAGCACGGGGCATAAAACTTGATTGAGGGAAAGGATGAAAAACAAGATAGAGATTTAAACCAATTGAAATTTTTGAAATTTGAATTGAAAGTTTTGAATTGAATGTTTTGAAATGAATGTTTTGAAATGAAAGTTTTGAAAATGAAAGTTTTGAAAATGAATGTTTTGAATTGAAAGTTTTGAATTGAAGGTTTTGAAAATAAATCAAAAAGTCTTAACGATCCTAACTCCCCCTAAATAAAAACAACAAATCACCGGGGAGAGGTTTTTAGAACCGAGACAAATTTTGGTCCGGTGAGACTCGCTAAATGGGATTTTTCAATCCAAACTTGTCTAGTGGCGGGTCTTCTCCTATGAAATTCATCGCTAAAGGAAATGGTTTTGGGCCTTCCATACCGGGAATTTTTGCAATTGCACTCATAAATTAAGTGCCCGGGTTTTTTACAATAGTTTCAAAATTTATATTGGGAGCTCCCCCTTATAAAAATAGTAGGAGCATGGGAAGAGGAAGCTTGCTTGGAATAGCCAAGCCCTTGGGTGGTTCTAGATATGCATTGGGAACCAAGGAGCTTCGAAAGGTTACGTTCACCTTCGGTGAACTTAGATAGGGATTCCCTTAAATCCTTGATTGTTGATTCCATAGAATCAACATCGGGAAGGTTTTTGATCTTGAGGGACAACTCCTCCTTTTCTTTGAGAAGTTGTTCCTTTTCGGAAGAAGGTTTTTTGAAATTATTTTTTAAAGCAATAAATTTGGAAGAAAGTTCGTGAAAACCTTACTCCAATTGATCTCTAGCATGTTGGAGATCCTCATAAGATAAATGATTGAAAGAATTGGAAGAACAAGAGGAAGAGGAGTCGGAAGAGGATACCTCATGAAATGCCATTAGGCATTTTTTACCGTTGTCACTTGAGGAGGAGGAGGAGGAGGATATGGAGCTATCACTCCATGTGGCCTTGAATGCCTTCTTCTTTTCCTTTTGCTTGGCCTTTTTCTTGTTGAGTGGACAATCGGGCTTGTAATGGCCTTTCTTGCCACACCCATAACATGTTACCTCGGGCTCGGATTTTTCGTTGGGTTGAGCCTTGCGGGATTTCTTCTTCTTGTGCTTCTTCATGAATTTGTGCATTTTGCGGGCAAGATTCTCCATTTCTGAATCGCCGGTTGAAGAGGAAGAAGATAAGGAGGAGGAGCTTTCTTCTTTTTGAACATTGAAGGCGATGTTCTTTGGAACTTTGATCGGTTTGCCTTTCTTTTCAGCTTTCCTCCTCATGGTGATCTCGTAGGTCATGAGGGATCCGATGAGCTCTTCGACCGGCATGTTCTTGATGTCTTTTGCTTCTTGAATTGCCGTGACTTTCGGTGCCCATGTGCTTGGTAAGATCCAAAGGATCTTCTTGACCATCATTTCTGCAGAAACATCATCTCCAAGAGATTTTCTTCCATTGCAAACGTCAGTAAAATGAGTAAACATTTTAGTAATATTTTTAGATGGATGCATGGTAAACGACTCAAAATCTTGACGGTACATATCCAATCGAGTATCCTTAACTTTGTTGGTCCCCTCATGGGTAACCTCCAATAGTTTCCAGATTTCATGTGATGAGGTGCATGTGGAAACTCGATTGAATTCATTACGATCAAGGCCGTAATGAAGAGCGTTCATGGCTTTGCCATCAAGCTCGAAATTTTTAATATCGGCTTGCGTCCATTTGGATTCATTGGGAGAAGAAATAGAATAACCATGCATGACAATTCTATAAATAGGATAACCAATGCTTCTAAGAAAATTGGTCATGCGGGTTTTCCAATAGGTATAGTCGGTTCCATCAAAGAATGGAGCACGACCCAAAGAATAGCCTTCGGGGGCGAAAGAAGTTGAAGCCATCACAATGGATCTTGAATTGGAAACCGGTGAAGGTATTACTCAAATTTTCCATCTGATACCAAATGTTGGGCGGAGATGTGATGGCAAGAGGGGGGGTGAATTGCCTTTTAAAAAATAATTAACAATTTAAAATCAAAGTTCAAAGTGCAGCGGATATAAAAGAGGCAAGACACAAAACTTGATAATGGTGTTCGGCTTAAACCAAAGCCTATGTCTCTGCTCCCAACTCAACCGTTGAGAGATTTACTACCGCTTGTTTTTTAATGGTTTTAGCAAGAAACCCACAAGACTTTAAGGTAGTATAGAACCTATTACAGCTTGCTTTTAATGGTTGAGCAAGAACCCACTAGCCTTCTTACGGGTGAAGGCTAGCTCACCTATGACTCAAGCCTTTTAAAGGGAAGGCTTGACTAACCTCTTCACACCTTGAAGGTGGTTTGAAAACACGAACAAAGAGAGGATGAGAGAAAGAGGGGTTTGTAGGCACAAACCCAAATTGATGCTCAAAAAGATAAATAATGAAAAACCATAATGTGGAGAAGTCTTGGGCTCCAATGGATTGATGAAGTTGATGAAGAGCGCTCACAAGCTTCTATGGTGGTGCTCCTTGGTTGTGGAAGTGAGTTGGAGCATGTGGGGATTCTTGAAGGAATGCGCCGGAGGTTCGCCAAATGATGGAAAAATGTTCTCGTGGGCTTCCGTACATTTTCGGGGCTTCCTAGTCCTTTATTTATAGAGGGGGAACCCTCAAATGGCGTTTGGGGGTCTTCAGAGCCGTTGGAGAGGCCTTCGGAGCCGTTGGGAGTCAAGTGGACAAGTCTGGTCAAAGCCCAACGGCTAGTTTGACTAGCTCCACCGGCTGACCGGTGCTTGGCCACCGGTTGGCCGGTGCTTTGGAAAAGGGAGGGGCCTTCTGCCCAGGCTCCACCGGCTGGCCGGTGAGGAGGCCACCGGTTGGCCGGTGGTGAGACAGTAGTTGTCTCTTCTTTCTGGGTTCCACCGGGTGGCTGGTGATGGGACACCGGTTGGCCGGTGGTCTGGACAGAAAGGATGCCTTCTACCCAGGCACCACCGGCTGGCCGGTGGTCATCCACCGGTTGGCCGGTGGACTGAAAATCAGTCCACTTTTGCCTTCTGGCTTTCTTGGCCCAATTCCTTGGCAACCTGAAATCATGCCTATCATCCAAAAATACTTAAAACAAGATTAGATAAATAAGAGAGTGATTGTGATCATGAAAATTAAACCATGAGGGGTACGAGAGGTACAACACAATGTTTATGAATGTGTTCTTATGAGATGAAACCCATTCCTTTTCATGGGTTAGTAATGTTCATTTATGTTATATGTTCATTGTGACATGCGTGATATATGATAATGTTATGATGTGACGGGTGCCCCAGTAATTATATAGCTCAATATGAATTTTTAAATGTGATGGGTGCGCCCGGAATTATATAGCGCTCCAATGCATTGGGTAAAGTGATGAATCTCATGAGTAAATTTGAAATGATGTGTGAACAAGATTCTAGCTTGGTTCACAGGTATGTGTGGTATTTAACCACTAAGATATGATGATTCATTTTTATGCTTTTCCACATTTCAAGTCTTTTATTTATGCTCCTATCATGTTCATGATATTTTTACTATGTTATGATTACGCTCACCACATGATATATTGTTCTTATATATCCTCTTACTGTGCTTCTATCTCACCCCTTTTGATTTATATTTTCCGGTGGCTACATGTACTAAGGAGGGGACAAGTTCCAATAAGAAGCTAGAGAAGAATAAATTAAATAAATGTGTAGGTTAGATGTTGTATTTTCTATGTGTGGTCATAGTTTTCACAAGAAACTAAACCTTTGGATTCTCTATGTGTAATACTATTATGTTTTTTATCTTTTAAATGATATATTAGTAATGTAAGAAAAGTCTCAGGTCGCTACAGATGTGAATCAACCTGTAAGGACTAGAAGTTCCTTATGAAATGAAGTAGAACATCTAGAATTTTTTTCCAATTAGAAACAAAAGGCACTGATGAAGCTTTAGGTGGAGATTATTGGTTTAAAGATATGAAGTAAGAGCTAAATTAATATAAAAGGGATAAATTTTGGACCTTGGTTGAAAGACCTAATGAAACATCTGTTATTGGTGTAAAATGGGTCTTCATGAATAAGTGTAATGAAAATGTAATCATAGTAAGAAATAAATCTATATTGGTTGTTAAAATCAATAATCAAAAATAAAGAATATACTATAAAGAAACCTATGCTCCAGTATCTAGACGTGAATCTATTTGTATTTTACTTTCCTTTGCAGCATTATTTAATTTCAAACATTTTTAAATTGATGTGAAATGTGATTTCTTTAATTGTTTTGTACAATAGGATGTTTTTATGAACAAACTCATGATTTTAAAGATACAAAACATCCTGAACATGTTTTAGACTTACAAAATCTTTGTATTGACTTAAGAAATCCCCTTGATCTTGGTATGATAGACTTACAGGATTTTCGCTTCAAAATAATTATATTAAGGGAAAGGCATATCCAGCCCTTTTTATAAATAATGATAAGAAAAATGTTTTTATTGTTCAAATTTATGATGATTACATTATATTTGGTTCAACTCAGCAATCATTAACTGATTCCACTAGAGATCAAATGAAATCTGAGTTCGAAATTAGTATGATGGGTGGGTTAACATTTTTACTTGGTTTTAAAATTTCTCAAAAAAGAGAAAGAATCTATATATCCCAACATAAGTATATTAAAGACCTCATTAAAACGTATGGATATGACAACACTAAGAGTATAAATACTCCCATTGGTACCTAAAACACTCTTGATCTTGATGAAGCTCGAAAACGAGTAGATTAAACATCTTTTGGAGGTATGACAGGAAGTTTATGTTACCTGACATCTAGTCATCCTGACATAATGTGTTCGGTATGATTATGTGCAAGATATCAATCCAATCCTAGGGAATCTCATTTAAAGTCAGTGAAATGAATTTATCACTACTTAATGGGAAACAAGGATTAAGGACACTTTTATACTTCGAGAAATAATTATATTCTAAAATGTTTTTTGGATGCTGACTTTGGTGGATGTATAATGGATAGAAAAATTACATTCAGAACGTGTCATTTCTTAAGATATTTATTAGTTTCTTGGTCATGTAAGAAGAAACACTATGTATCACTTTCCACTGCTGAAGCTGAATATGTAGCAGCTGGAAGTTGTTGTGATCAAGTGTTGTTGATGCAACACACACTCAAAGACTATGGTATGACTTTTACAAAAACTCAAATTTTGTGTGATAATACTAGTGCCATTGCATTAAGAAAAAACCAAATACATCATATTCATGGTAAACACATGGATATTAGGCATCACATTCTTATGGATCACACACAAAAAGGAGATATCATTCTTCAATTTATCGGAACGAAAGATCAACTTGGTAATATTTTAACAAAATCAATAACCTTTGATAGATTTTAATACATTAAACATAAGTTATGAATGATAACAGTAATGTAATATTTATTGTTAACTTTCTGTTGAAGTCAATCTCCTTACAGTAAAAACCTCTTTTTCATAGGAGGAGTACATTTTCTTGTTATGTTTTTCAAAAAAAAATATTTTAAATTTTTCGAAATCAGTTATTCAAAATTTTTTGTAATGAATATTTTTTTAATTACTTTTTTCAAAAGAAATTGTAATGAAAATTTTTCCGGATCATTTCTTCAAAAAATTTCTTAGTAAAATTTATTTGTAATAAGTTTTCCAAATTTTTTTAATGAAGTTTTTTGTACTCAAATTTTTTTTTAATGAAGTTTTCTTCTCGTAATAAATTTTTTCAGTATCTAAAGTTCTTCATGAAATTTTTTTCCTTAATATGAATATTAATCCTAGAAATCCAAAACATATGTTTACTTTCTTATGTTTTCGTAATAATATTTTACTTGCTGGTATTTTGTTTTTTGTTTTAAAATCTTCAAGTTTTTCATTTCCTTAAATCCGATTGATTTTATTAAAACCCTCAAAAGATCGGATTCTATCATGATTTCCTTGCAGCTATCATTTCAACTGTCAGATCTAATCATATGTTTTCTCAACCATTGGATTGACTTTGGAAGTTAAACTATCATATCATACCCCTATATAAAGGACCCCTCGATGGTGATCCCAAATCAGATTTCAAGCCTTTGCGTGTCGAAGATCTTCCCCCTTTTAAAAGTCCGTTCTGAACCAGTCAAATAATTCTCAAATATGAATGCCTGTTGAAGTTCATTCTCAATATATGTCAACTTTCAAGCCGATTTCGGAGTGGCATATTTACAGAGAGAGGTTCTTCAAACTGAATTACTTTTTCAAGTTTGATTCCATTATATTCAAGAACATCAGGTTGAATTGAAGGGAAAGCGTTTTCACATCAATTCCAGGAGCTCAAGATGTAGTATATTTGGATTTTCTGTTGGAATTTTATGAATCTGTGATATTTTTCAAAGAAGAAGAGAGGATTAAATTTTCTTTCAAAATATATGGAAAAACTTATGCCATTTCATATACCAAGGTTTCATGCTTGGTGGGGTTGTGTTATGAAGGGGAAGCTAAAGTATATTCCCATAAGCTGCCAGATGTTCAAGGATGTTTTCTAAAGGTGAAAGCTATTGAATTCCTTGGTCTTACTGATATTCAGACTCCAAATATTTCTCACCTCTCTATAAATAATCGGATCCTTGAATTATGTGTTCAAGGATTCATCATTCTGAGAATGAGTGATAAGGACACGTTGAAGAAGTGTGATATGTACTTTTAGGATTTCTTGGTAAACTAAAAGACGATCAACTTAATGCAGCATATTATCATTATGATTGTGAATATTAAGAATAGGAACCTGAAAGTTCAGATAATCATGTATCTATCCATCATGTCTATGCTAATTGTTTGGTGCCTTGAGTCATTCAAGATTCATTGAAGTTACAAGCCAAGTAATTACAAAGTCATGTTAGTAAGTGATTATACATTAAAGAGAATGAATATTAGTTTTTATAAAGACTCTAGAGAACTTTATGATCTACCAGAGGGAGAAGCTGAATCTATTCCGAAGAATCAAGAAGTGGCTGAACCATCCAAAAAGGTATGAAATAAGAGGAAATTGAAGGAAGTAGAAGAGGAAGAGAACACCCCAAAATCTAAGGAAGCTCAATCTGCACCACCAAATCCTAGGAAACAAAAATATTATCCAGATGAGGTTGTAGCTATGTTGAGGGAAGACAACAAGTATAGGAAAGCATGGGAGCCATGTTTTGGTTTGGATCCTACTGAGGCTAGGGATTTAAAAGAGAAGGCCACTGATAATATTGAGAAGAATTCTAAAAAAATTAAGTAAAAAATTAAAATTAATGATGTTGAGTTAGTCCAATCACTTTTGATGGCTACTAAAACAGCATCCATGAATATTCAGGTACCACAATATTTCATGGTAAAAAAATTACCAGTAACTCTGGGTAAGAAGTTTGTCACTCCGAAAAAATCCCAAGAACATATTTTTGAAGAAAATGAGAAGAAGAGGTAGAAAGTAGTGGTGTCTCTTAAGATCGTATAAAGAAAGATGAAGATTACCATGAAAAGGAAACCCCATATGAGAAACTCTCAATCATAACTTCTGTTGCAGAGTCTTCAAAGATTGAAACTTCTAGGAAGGTTTAGGAAGGTGAAGATGAGAAGGGAAAAGAAGAAGTTAATATACTGTCAGAGGAATAAAGTTCAAACCATGATTTCATACACCCCGAGGATGCTAAGGCTAGAGCTAAGAAAGAGAAGATAGATGATGATAGAATTGTTCAGTTGTCTGACAGTGAACCAAAATCCCCAGATGAAAAAGCTGTTCCAAGAAGTGATAAAGGTAACACAGTGGTTGTTGATACACCCACTAAAGTAGTTGGGAATAAGAAAGATGCTGGTGGAACATCAAATAGAAATCTTGTTGATCTAGAGAAATAGCCCTCACCATGGATAGTTTTGGATTCCATATCATCTTCACTTGGACATGATTTCATTGTCCAGTCTTTGAAGAAGTTGGTTTTCACCATTCCGATTTTCCCAAGTATATACTGCAGATGTCAGATGCTTCAACACACACTAAATCAAAAAATAGATTCAGTGTCCATGGTGATGGACAAGTGTGTCTGCTAGAGGCAGAATTAAAATCTTTCCTTATCAACTATGAATCCCATAAAAGTTCATGCAAGAAAATGGTTGGCTAGTCAAAGAAGACAGTTGAAGATTTTAAGATTCTTTATGAGTTCTAAGACAGTTTCAAGGAGGCTTTTGACACTGAAGATAACAAATTTTTGCATCTTACCATGTCTTTTATGGAAAATAGTAATCTAGAATAGAATACCCAGATTCAAGAAGTAAAAGATCTGAATGGGATGTTGTATTTTGTTGTTCAAAGTTGGAAAAGAGAAAGAGATCTAATGATAGAGATGGAAGAGAAGTTAGTGAAGTAAGAAGAAGCCTTCAAGGCGTGGGATGAAATTTTCAAGTCTTAGAAGGATAAAATCAAATATCATGAAAATAAAGTAGTATTGGGATCAAATTTTTATGACAGTAGAGGAAGACCACAGAGAGCTCAAAATTTTAAACATTATAGTCAAGAAACTAATGTCGAAGGAAAAGAAAGGATAACAGTGTTCCAATCTGATATTTTGTTGTACTTTTCTTTTTTTTAATTATTTCTAATCATAATAAAATTTTTGGTTGCTTGTATTTTGGATGTGTTGTACTAATATTTCAGGTACCATAATTTCTTTTACATTCCCTAAAACTCTTTTTGAAAATCACAAATGGGGATAAAGGAAAAACAATACTAAGTAAAGGAGAAATATCCCTAAGTAAGGGGGAGTTTATATAAGGGGGAGTCTTCATTACAGAGATTTCTGTACTCAATATAATGAAAACTATAATTCCAAAAATATAGAATACAATCCTTAGTGTTCCAAATCCTAAAGGGGAGTTAGTCTTATTAATCTTTTTCCAACTGTTATGGTAGATAAGTTTTATTTTCAAATTCTTGAAAAATATTTTATAAGTCCTTTTATTCATTTTCGAAAGGATGTTTGTGCTTTCCAAAAAGTGGGAGATTTTTGAGTCAATAAGGTTTTCCTTATTAGTTTTCCTTTCCTTCACACATGGGTTATATTGTTGAGTCAATAAGGTTTCCTTATTAAATTACCATTCCTTCTTGTTTTGAAAATCACAAACACATTATCTTAAGGAAAATTTCATTTTACCCTATAATTTTCTTTCATAAAGAAAAATTTCCTTCCCCAAGGAAATTTATCCTTACCATGTTTTTCATTGATCATCATCTTGTATAAGTTTAATATTAGGTTTCCTTCCTAAAACCTTGAAATCAAATAATACTTATATAAAGATCATTTTTTCTTTCAGGATCCGAAAGCAGACTCTGAGTTCTCAGAATTTAGACTCTGAACTCTTATGAGTTCTAACTCCGAGGTCTTTGAATTAATACTCCGAAATCTTATGACTTCTGAATACGAATTCTAATGATTTATGACTCCAAACATTGTATGTTCAGACTTGAAATTCTAATAAATTCTAACTCCAAACTTTTTAAGTTCTAACTCAGAATTCTCATGAACTCCAACTCGGAACATTGTAAGTTCTGACTCCAAATTCTCATGAATTATGCCTCTGAACATTGCATGTTATGACTCCAAATACTCATGAAATGAAACTCTGAAAATTGTAATTTATGACTCCAAATTTTCATGAACTCTGACTCCGAACATTGTAATTCCATATTCCAAATTTCTTGGAAATTCAGACTCCATAATTTTATAGATTTCAGGTTCTGATTTCCTTATAAAATAGAATCATAATATCCTTGTATTATTGACACTGAATGTTTTTTTGGTTAGACTCTAAATATTTATTTTCATACATTATGAATATTTGATTTTGGTCATGTAACCATATTTTTTCTTACACATCTTTTTTTTATAAAACGATGTCGTGCTTTCAGTTAATAACTAACCGTTGTTTGAGTGACACGTGCATAGGTCCCTCCAAAATTTAATGAAAAATATGACAGTTGAAGGAGGGAGGCGATTGTTGGAGTTGTGCCTATAAATAGGAGCTCATTTAAAATAGCTCAACAGTCTTCTATGAATCTATAGATTACAAGTTGTTGAAGTGATTTCTAGAGAGAGACTCTCATGCTTTTTGCATACTAAACACCTTGCTCAGATTTTCTTCATGCGACTCCAAATGTTGATGTGCACATTCGAGGGCTTTCGGGGATAGGAAGAAAGAGGTGTTGACTACCATAATGTTCGAGGACTTACTTGCTGAGGTAGGCAGAGGTGGATACTACCTTAATGTTCAAGGACTTCCTTGCTGAGGAAGACAGTGGTCTCGACTACCGTGAAGTTGAGGGATTGTGAGGATAGAAAGATAGAATCTAATCCTTATATCAAGGGCTTACCCTAGTGTTGGTAAGACAGATTTTTTTTTGAAAGTATCAATCAAGGGACCTTTATCCAAGGTTGTTGGAAACCCTTCTCTTTGGGTTAAAAGCCTTATAACTTGTTACTTGTTTGTTTTATGTTTTATACTGTATTTTGATTTTTGAGGAATGTATAACTATCTTATAGTTCCTTATACTTGTATACTCTGATCTAGTAAGATTCTATACGCTTTAAGGTAGAATCATTATCTTTTTAAACTTCTATTAAGTTTCATTTCTGGATTCAATTTTCCGGAATTGTATTCTTGATATCATATTTCTGGAATCTAGAAAGTGTCTAGAACTGGAGTTTTGGTGAATTACCTTGTTTAACATTGTTAAACATAATCATCATTAAAAGTTCCAAAGATTTTTTTTAAGTATACAATTCACCCCATCTCTTGTATTATGAGCACTATTAGATACTTAATTCAGTATCAATATTATTTCAATCCAACATTTGGTATTATATATTATATCATACACCACATACCATCTCAACAATTGGTATCAAAGGTTCGCATCCTCATACTCTAAACCAATTCAACAGGTTGAAACACTAGTTTCTCATGAATCCCTTCGTCTCTAATTCCACCTACTTCACATGTAGCTTTCAATGCTCTATGGGATTCATATGATGTATTCATGTATTTATCAGTGTCATCCTAATATGTATATCTAGGAACAAATTAATCTATTTTATTAGATATAAACCTAGAACATATTAAAAAACACTTCCTTATACTCATTCACCACTATATGAAACATAGAACTCATAATATCTAATGTACCCAGGGTTATTTTATCCATATTATGAGTAATCAACTGCACCATTATATGATAATGTCTATAATGTACTTCCAGGGGTTAGTTTTCACAAAACAAATGAGAATGAGGTACCATCACATTGGTCACACAACAACCTTCACCTAAAATAGTGGGCATGAGCATGAATTTTGGAAAACCAGTCCATATCAAGAATGATGTCGTATGAACTCAATGATTCTACAAAAATATTCCAACCAAAATACTCACATACATGAGCCAGGTCTCACATTCAGCAAAACTACATGATCATCGAGTCATCTCCAGTACATGTCTCCAAGAATAAGGGTCAAGTTAAAGAATCAATATGGATATATTTATATTCAATAAGACATATTATGATAAAAAATGAATTACACATTTTTATGTCAACAATGTATCTAAGGTATAGAGGACACATATCTTACCTATAATCATTCCTATATCCCCTAAGTCATAATATTTATCCTCTTGCACCTATCTCCTCCCCTTTCCACTAGCTCCTTGAGCATAGCATGTACCACCTTTGGGTGCTGGTTCAAACAAGCCAAAATGCCGACCACCAAATGTTACTACCCCAAATCCTCTTCCACATCTTCTTTCCCATGGACCAAACTACTCCTATCCTTGTATCCACCCCCGTGGACAGTCCACAGTCTCTCTATTAGGTATAAAACAAGTCAGACAATCTCAACTGAGATTTACCCTATCATCACAAGCATATGACCACCTCTCTCTAAGCTGATTTTACCCTCAATATGATCCATGAACTATAGATCATCTATCTTGAGACCTCATCCAAAAACATCTCACATGTACAAGGCTACATAACTGATATCAGATCTTTAATGTCGAGATCTATGCTCTTATATTCCCAATGTTTACATCTGGTAGATCTAACAGCCCACCCATTATTCTATCAACCAAAAAAATTTACTCTATCTACCTAGAATCTATAGGAACTCATATAGGGATAATGATAGATATAATGTATCCACAAAGACTTCATTTTATGTTTTCATCCACGAAGAAATGATATCTTACCATATACATCAGGTACCTGGAAAGTTTGTTAAACATTGAGGAATACTCAGCTTCTATCATGCTAGCCTGATGGAGCTATAGAAGCTCTTACATACACAAAAATCTCAGCATATATTTTTAGAAATACCCTATCAAGGGAAATTGGAACTCATCCAAACCAAGAGTCACATCATTGTATGATAGGGTAACAAAAACCCCACCATCTCCCTATTGATCAATGATGAAGGATCACTACCAAGACCATCATCTTATCTTCTCATGTACCTAGTAGATGGAAAACTTGTGCCACTGCCTCAATTCAATCCTCAAACTCTTGTGGTTTGGGGTTACATTGCAACATGAAGGATCTCTACCACTAAAACCCAATATGGTCACATAGCCTAAGAATTTATCACGCTGCTATTACGATTATAACATGTAGTTCTATTGGTGGTGGATTATCTATTTTACCCATTGATGGAAAAATATCAAGAACTGGTATATATATAAAAGACCCTTCACTAAGGGAGTCATCCTCATGATCATGCTGATAAATTCAGTATGGTATATGTCATAGATTCATCTTGAAAAAAACAAGATGTTCCATAGTCAATGAATATATATGAGGGATTAAACAAGAAGTACTCGGAAAGCACTACCCATTCCTCTATAATCCAAGGATCATTATTTCCCAAGTAACCAGTTTTCTCCTATAACAAGCCAAAAAGAATGTTATCGGAGCCTTGATGTATGGATATTCCATCCACCACACTAAGTAATGAATCTCTATCTAAAAATATGAACTATAAACACTTAGCATGGTTTCCCCAAATTAATCTTACATACATCTGGTTATAATTCAGAACCAACCTCTCTATGACACCAACCATTCTTGACCTATCCTAGTGGGGCACATGCCATAATTCTCCAATCCCACTTCCAATTTTATAAGGGATGGTGTCTAGCATCAAGTAGGCATATCACTATCATGGGTGGAAGTTACTAAGTACTTATACACATAAAGAAATACCCATCCACGAAAATGATGAAATAAAAAAAACATAACAAACAATCCATGAATACATATATATCACAAAAATATATTGTCTGATGAAAAATGAATGCAATAAATTCAAAATACCATACCACAAAAAAATTATCTAACAAAAGTATAACATGAATTTAAATGTACTTGGACCGGTGTATAAATGCCCATAGAACACACCTCAGTCTATAGAGTGTCACTAAGTATATTTTGGTCCAATTCCACCTTGGAAACCATCTAATGGTGAATTATAGTCACATGAAATAACACTAGGGGGAAAATCCTTTTCATGGGTGAGTATAGAAATACTCAGAAAAAAACCCTGAAACCACAAAGTATATAACAATTGATATAATGTCATCTATGCTTGTTTGTATTTATAAAAACCATCTAAAAAACATATATAGATATAATAAATAATGACCCATAGTCTAGGATTAATTTACAACCATAGTATACCAATCCTGGAATTCCATATCAAAGTTTACATAAACCACTAATCAAGAATAAAACACTACTGAGTCTGATAACACTGATGATGTATGTTTGAGAGGTAATCCCTATCAGGTCTCATCATGAAAATGAAAATGTAATAGATCCAGTGATAATATAACACACTGATGAGGATTTTTGACAAGCCCATGGGGAGATACTATAAAACTTAATCATGATTAACCATTCTATGTATAGGACATGTGCCAGGGAAGTGTTGGTCACATTGACACCGATAACTCCACCTAGGGTACGAAGAGGAATTAAGGATCTCAATATTAGTCTCTCATAGGGATTCCAAAATCACTATCTAGGATGTATCAATGAAGGGGTCAATGTCTTACATGTGAAAAATTATTCATACATACCATTAATGAAATGATATAGGGAACTGACCCTAATAAAATATTTTATAATATTTAGTAAAATTGATCTAGGATAAGTATGAAAAAGGAAATGACATATAAGGGGTTGGCATATAGTTTTCCATGACCTTGATGTTTTCCTAGGTATATGAAAAAAAGTAGTTTAAACCATGTACATATTGTAATACATACCTTGTATATTACCCATGTTTTCTTCCCATGTATGTATACATGTGTATCTTTACATGGATTCACCCATGTCCCTAGTCGAAACCATGTCATGTGGGGGAGAAAATTTCATGTAGTCTACCAGTGTATCTATACATGTGTATCAATACATGGATTCTTCCATGTACTTGGTCCAGGCCGTGTTATATGAGGCAGTACACATCGTGTACGCAACCTGTGTAGTAGACCATGTGTTCGTATACTCTACGAGGTATACACCAATGATTCAAGTAGGTACTATAAGTCGTGTGATCAGGGTCATATTCTATGTAATGTTTAACTTCCATCAAAACCCTATGCATCAGTCAAGAGGCCCCACACAACTTATAGATTTTATTTACAAGCCAGGTTGATTGGTATTTTCCATAAATCACGGCATTCCTTCAACATTTGACACAGTGCCTACAGCCTTTGATAAATTGATCATTTCCCCATGATTTTGAAGGATATTTCTTGTCCAATATGTTCTATAGTCCAAAAATGCATTTCATCATCATATCCACTCGCAAAACAGATCAAATCACATTTCATTATTCTATGTTGAAGAATTCAAAACAAAGTGATTTTGGGGACCCACCATCATTTGAATCACTCTGTCTCTATTATTGCAGCACTTACATGTTATAAAAATCCGAAATATATGATATTAGATCATTCAGCTTATAATAAAGCATATAATAATGTATTGATTGGGATGTTGCGAGTCACATTCCAATCGTAGAATGCCCATGAGAAACAATGAATTGTCCGAAAAAAGAAGAAAAAACAAAGAGGGGAATTAAAATAGATTGATATTAATGTCTATCTTGATACATTTCAATTAGATTGAAATTTAATAAACAATTAATCCCAAATATTATTCCCCAATCAATACACTAAAAATTTTATTCCTACCAAAAAAATGCAAGATTTGTGAATTAATAATATAGTAGATTGAATCACATTCATCGTAGAAATAAAAAATGAGATAATAATGAATTAAAACACATGACACACATATATTTAGGTCGATCTAAATTGATAAATTATTTTTGTGTCATATTATTTTTCATGATCTGTTGAATCAGTTGAGTTTTGTTCGTCAATCCATGATTGTGTCGTCATTTTCATGAGAGAATTATTCATATCACTTTCCAATGGTCCTCCAACATCTCCCGGGATATATAAATAACCTTGGGATTCTGAAATATGTTTCCATTAAAATAGTGTTTACAATATTCATCTAAAAAACAAAAAAAATGTTAATTTAATTTTATTATTTATTTTATGCATACGAAATCCTTTTCAAAAAAATACTCATGAAGACTAATGTTAACAATCTCATATAAAAAAACTGACAAATTAAAATCAAAGGCTCCCTCATATTTTTAATTATTTAAATTATTTAGGCATTATTTTATTTTTTAGGAAAATAAAATGTGTGTTCTAAATAATATATTTAATATATTTTAAACATTTATTTCAGGCACACCAGGACTCGGAATAGCTCACCGTCTCATTCCCTAGCTTCAAAAATGTAAAGACCTAGAAATTTCAAGGAAGAATTTTTCTTAAATACTTTGGAATTTTATGAGTCATGGTTACTGACAGCACTTGATTCCGAGTCCCGGTGGGCACGGAATCAATTACTGAAGTTTTGTTTGGGTACGTTTAGTAAACATACGTGTGCGTTTTTCTATCTTTTGAATCGGTGCTCAGAATTAAAATCTTAGGGGACTGATGAACTCGCAGCACCGGTATTCGCATAGGGAGACCTTTACCATAGTTTCATTTTCTCAGGAGGAGAAGTTAATTTTTGGGGATTAATAAAAAAGTTAAATAAAATTGTTGTGAACAATTTTATTTATCTTCGGTAGTTATATCCTACAAGGGGAAGTTATTGGTGGTTCCCACATCCACATAACCTCTCATGGGAGGATATTTTTGAGTTGGGGCCCACATGAGCCCTAACTTATCACCTCCCCTCAACTCCCCATTAACACCCCCTTTAATTAATTTTAAAACTCCCCTTTAATGAATGAGACCTCTTCACCTCCCTCTCTCTCACTTTAATATTTGCCAACAATTTTTTATTAATTAATTGAACTCTTCAATTAATTAATTAAAGTGTTTGAATTTTTAATTACATGTCTGTATAATATAATAGCCTTAGCTATTATTTTATATTGGCACTCGTTGTGTTGGGAGAATTTTGGGAGAGCTCAAGAGAAGAATATTGTTCTTCTTTAGACGAAGAACACTTTCATTCATCGACGAACAACTCTGATGAAGAACGTGAGGGACACAATCACCTTCCTCCACTACTTCAATCGGGGCACGGAAGGAGGTGATGCCACAAGAATACTACCTGCCTCCCTCTTCCTTCAATGTTGACAGAACAACACCGTCATCCGTGACGCCCGACCACCGTGACACTCGTATTCCATGGCTGGTCAATGAACGAACTTTAATCAAGGTAGGGGTGTGTTTTAATTTTAGAAATGCTGATTCTTCCTAACATGTTTGTTACTCTTGACCCGCTAGCTACCAAACTAACACGGAAGGACCGGGCCTAATGAACACGGCCTGATTTTTCGGCCGCCCTTGTGAATATTAGGTCTGCTCTTTGTGTTCTTCATGGGTGACGAACACCATATCATTACGAGTTCATTGTGTGACACAACGACCCCAAATTGAAGACCCAAAATAATGATGACCTAGCGGAGGTGCAATGACCATAGTGGGTAACAGATCAAACTGGTACCGAAAGGATCGTCCCTCGGCCGTTCTTTGAGTTGGTGAATCAAATCAAGTTTTCAGAGTCGATCAGAGGTCCAAAAATACCGGATACAATTACGGGACATCGGGACGACCATGTTTCCTATGTTTCGTGATGAACGGACCATTATAACAAAGAATGGACTTCACAGGTGGCACGCTAGCGGGAGGAATCATTTCTAGAAAATTTCAGAATACACGGCATGTAACTCAGATGAACACAATGTGTCGTACAAATGTTTTGTGCCTTCATTTTCGGACGTTAGACAAGTAACGCACGGCGTGTGACCATGGTCACACGATGTGTACTCTCTACACAAAATGACATAGGAGACTTCACGAGACATGGCGTGTATTCTGGTAAATACATGGACACATGCAGAAATACACGACCAAGAGGCATGGCATGTATTCACTTCAGATAAAGGCAGAAGTGGCTTCACAGGACTCGGCTTGTATCCCGAGGTTACATTGACACGGGTTGGAGTACACCGGCATGTACTCCACCACACAGCCAGACAAGGCCAGCATACACAAAGCCGACCCCAAATGCTTGGACATGGCATGTAATAATACCACACTCTATGTACTTACTTTTCTACACGAATAACCCTTAGACACGAGCTGTGGTACATGGGAAGTACCCGAGGTTTGAAGACACGACATGTATCCATACCAACAAGTCGTGTACTTTTTGGAAAATGGCTTGTTCATATTGAATATGTGTCTTGGACACATGTTTCATGGAATTTCTCTATGAAGTATTGGATCTCTGATATACTTCTTCATAGGACTTGGTGGTAGTTGACGTGTCGACACTTGGCTTGAGGAGAGGACCCTCTGAGAATTGAGTGTGCTGTGTTCGGAAACCCTAGAGATGGATGTGACTACAATGACTACCGTACAAGAATCCTTTTTGGGTTTGATGAAAACAACAATTGTACTGGAATCCTTCGTGGGTTCGACGACGATGACAATAGTACTGGAATCCTCCGTGGGTTTGCTGACGATGACATCTGTACTGGAATCCTATGTGTGTTTGACTACGATGGCTAATGTACTTGTATCCTAAGTGGCTCTGACAGTTGACTTCTATTCTAGTACCCTACATGGGTCCGACAGAGTAGCTGGTCTAGTATCCTATGTGGGTCTGACAGCTTAGCGGGTTTAGTATCCTACATGGGTCTGATAGCTTAGATGAATCAGTGACTACATCTGATCATCTCTATCGCTATACGAAATATATATACCTATGTGATCTAATTCTTTACTTACAAGCATTATCATTGATTTGATTGACTTCTTTCCTGTGTGGTATGGGTTATGCTTGATCTCAAGAGTGGGAGCTGAATTGGATTGAAAACATAGGTATCTGTATGGGAATATTCCTAAGTAGGGTTGGATGATGCACCGTGTTTTGTATATTACTTCTTGTTTATCCTTAGTAGATATTATGAGACCTTGAGGGTCTCGGGGTCCCTTCTAAGTATCATTATACTGACCCTTGCATGGGATATGCCCTTATTACATTGTGTTGGATGCAGACGACCGACATCACTAATTGAGGTAGAGACTTGTGGAGTTGGACGATACCCGGAGGTGGACCACTTGACGAGACGTACACAGAGCAAACGGACAGACCTGAGGTGCTGAGGAGACCATTTGAACCCACTATTCAGGTGGTATTCCCGGAGGATCACTCAGTTGTTATTGTTTTACTTTGCTTTAGTTGGACTAGCTTTTCAGTTGTACTATACTTATTTATGGGCTTGTATTTCCGGCCTCTTTCTCTTTTGATCACTTAATTTTGTATATAGTTTGACTTGTTCCTTACTTCAACTACATACTCTGTTGTGTTTTTTTACTTCTATAAAGGCAATGCCTTCCCTTTTTAATAGATTTATGCCATTGGTGCTAGTCTCCAGCCCCTGCCCTCTAGAAGGCGGGCTTGGGGTAGTCACGGCATGGGCCCGGAGGACGGGTCATGACAAATTGGTATCAGAGGAGTCGGTTCTACCATAGAACATAGGACTCAGATCTATCTTACACTGAGTCAATAGTGTTAAGAGATATGAGTGTGGTTTTCAGTCTAGGGAGTCCAGTGTAGGTGCGGCGGCCGATTTATCCATACACCAGGACCCTGACCTCATATTTCTGACTCAGTGCACGAAAACAATGATTGTATGTGTGATTCCAAAGATTTCATTGTGATTACTTGTGTCAGATCATTGGGTATACTGTTTGACCATGGGGTACATGTTTCTTTTCAGGATGGCCCCACAAATGCAGCTAGCTAGGGTTATGAGTTAGAGCGACGAGGCTTCGGTTCAAGGCCCCATCACAGGGGAGGCACCAGTGGTATCACAACCTGCTGGGCCACCGACACAACCAGCCCCAGCAGCAGAGAGTGCACGCTGTCTGAGCACATTGCACGAGTTCCAGATACAGATGCTGCCCAGGTTTTGTGGAGAGACGGACCAGCAGCCAGGTGAGGACTGGCTGGAGGTTGTCGTCAGATTTTTCAGATTAGTAGGGACACCAGCCGACCTTATGGTGATCCTTGACAAAATTCTTCTACATGCAGAAGCAAGTAGAGGGTGGAGCCTGATGCTCCATGTTCATGACGACACATGTTTACTCTGGACGGACTTCAAGTGTCTTTTCTGATCATAGTTTGTTCTATCCACCCTTCGTGCGGTGCAGATTCATGAGTTACTTCATCTTCGGTAGGGCAGTATGGTAATAGCTCAGTACTAAATGAGGTTCACTAACCTCTCATGCTAGTCCACGTACATAGTGCAGGACCCATTCTTCAGGTCTTGGACCTTTGTGCAGGGACTCAGACATGAGATCAGGGCTTCGATGATCTCCCTCAGCATTCTTATGCAGGCGGGAGTGCTGTTGTGAGCCCTTCTTGTGGAGAGCTTTCTCGCTGAGCCTACACCAGCAACGAGACCCACTGTAGGACGACACATACCGGAGTCTTTTATAGCCAGCAGTAGACAGTTGACGCAGAGTTCCAAGTGGACCAGGCAATCAGGTGGGAGACCCTATGATACAGGTTCGTTGTGTGGGGCACACGAAACCGAGCTAGCTATATTAGGAGTAGGCATTGTTATGGATGTGGCGGGTAGAGTCACATGGCACGATACTATCTGACCCATCATGCAGACGACCAGCTGATAGTAGAGGGACCTCCCAAGTAGAGGCATAGGTTCGAAAATGGTGGTTCGTCGGGAGCAGGAAGATGAGGTAGAGGAGCTGGCCAAGCAGCGGGCGGTGGATGACGTTTTAACGCTCTACCACCACCACCATGAGGACCACCCTGACCATAGGGAGATGGAAGACAGTGGAAGGCACTGCTCCAGGTAGTCGAGACCTACGACCATGGTGCACCTAAGATGATTCAGGGTACTATCTGTGTCTACTCCACCCTTGCTGCAGTTATTATAGACACAGGTGCGAGTCATTATTTTATTGTTGCTTTTCTTGTTCGGAGCCCAGAGATTCTAACAGATTTTTTGGCTCGATCGTTACAGCTAGAGACTCCTATGGGAGTAGACTCGATGATTACGCACTGGTTCCAGTAGTGTGAGCTTACTTTGGGAGGTGATATCTTCGGCTGGGATCTTCTTATAGCAACTTCGAGGCCTTACGTCGTCATCTTGGGTATGGGCTGTTTTTCTACCATCCATGATCAGATCGACAGCATTAGGCACAAAGTGCGGTGTGTATACTCGGATGAGACCAGGTTTACCTTCACTGGCGAGAAAGGATCTTTTGCAGCACGGGATGGACATACACAGAGGAGAGGGAAGCCGATCACATAACAGTTGGCTAGTCTCATCCTTGGAGTGGTTGACATGTGGAGTCTGAGTTTTCCTGTTATGGTGGATCAGTATGCGGACATTTTTTCTAATGACTTTCTAGGACTACCTCCTCGTAGAGAGGTAGACTTCTACATAGACTTGTACCCTAGGACAACACTGATATCTACTCCAGCATATCGTATGGCTCCCGCTGAGCTTTGTGAGCTGCGGGTAAAGCTGGAGGACTTGCAGGGGAAGGGATTTATCCAACCCAATTTTTCACCCATGGCATCTCTGATTTTGTTCACCAAGAAGGCGGATGGGAGCTTGAGACTATGTGTTGACAACCGTCTCCTGAATCAGGTGATCGTGAAGAACAATTACACACTCTCGAGGATTGACAGCCTCTTTGATCAGCCCAATGGAGCGCAATTGTTCTTGAAGATAGACCTCAGGTTAGGCTATCACCAGCTCAGAGTTCGAGATGAGGATGTGCAGAAGACGACCTTCAGGTGTCGGTATGGCCACTATGAGTTCGTGGTTATTCCCTTCAGTGTAACCAATGCTCCAACATTGTTCATGAGTCTCATGAATAGGATCTTCCAACCTTACCTCGATCATTTTGTCTTAGTCTACATCGATGACATAATGATTTACTCGACTACTAAGGAGGAGCATGCCTACCATTTGCGAGTAGTACTAGACACTCTCCAAGAGCACCAGCTTTATGGTAAGCTCTCGAGGTGTTAGTTCTGGATTCAAGAGGTTCACTTCGTGGGACATGCCATCTAGGAGGCTGGTGTTGTAGTGGATCTAGCAATGATCGAGGAATTACTTTCTTGGGAGCCACCCAAGAGCGTGACAGAGGTGCGGAGTTTCCTGGGTCTAGTTGGATACAATCGGAGATTTGTACCAGACTTCTCCAGAGTTGCAGCACCACTTTCACCCTTGATGAAGAAGGGGAAACCCTTCACGTGGTTAGAGAGATACCAGTAGATCTTTCAAGAGCTGAGGTAGAGATTGACCAGTGCGCCCATCTTGAGGCTACTGGAGGAGGGCGTAGGGTACGTAGTTTACTAAGATGCATCAGGGACCGGACATGGGTGTTTCCTGATGTAGGAGCAAGCAGTGATCACGTATGGTTCATAGAAGTTGAGATAGAATGAGCAGAACTATACTAATCATGACCGAGAGTTAGCAGTAGTGGTCTTCACCTTGAAGATGTGGAGACACTATCTGATGGGTGAGCACTTTACATTCTATTCTGACCACCAGAATCTCAGGTACATCTTCTCACAGAAGGACCTGAACCTGAGATAGTGGTGATGGCTCGAGTTCTCTAGGACTATGACATTGAGATATTCTATACTCCTAGGAAGGAGAACGTTGTAGCTGATGCTCTCAGCATGAGATCAGGCATTCAGCTTCTAGGAGAGGCAACGGAGCAGTTGGCCGCATTTAGATATCTTTCATGGATAGAGAAGGAGCAGCTTTTCTATAGTCTCCCACACTCACACCTCCACTCCTTCAGCGAGTTAAAGAGTCATTGTGTGGGGACGTTGACTATGAGACACGACGTGCTCATATATCCACAGGGTAGGCGCCTGATGGATTTTCTGAAAGAGGGGAGCACGTCATACTCTTTAGGGGATGTATTATGGTACCAAATTCACTACAGGAGGAAGTGCTGAGTTATTTTCACATTTCCCCTCTATCGGTACATCCAGGAGTGGAGATGATGTATTAAGACCTCCAACGACATCACTGGTGGCCGGGTATGAAAAATGTTGAAGTAGAGTTTGTTACACGATGCCTCACTTGTCTTCAAGTGAAGGTAGAGCACCAGGTATCATCATTCTTGGTTCAACACTTAGAGGTCCCAAAGTGTATGTGGGACGGGATATCCATGGATTTTGTTATGGGGTTTCCACATACATCCATAGGACATGACTATATCAAGGTGATCATAGATCGACTCACCAAGTCATCCCACTTCCTACTGATCAAGGAGCATGTCTCAGTAGACCGCTCGGAATGTCTCTATATTCACGATATCATACAGATTCATGTTGTGCCATCGTCTATCATTTCTGATCGTGATGCTCGTTTAACTTCCCGACTATGGAAGGGGTTACGGGATGATTTTTGGATGCAGCTACATCTGAGCACCGCCTTTCATCCTCAGATAGACGTCCAGATAGAGAGAACCATCCAGACACATGAGGACATGCTCCGTGCATGTGTCCTAGACTTTGGTCACAGTTGGGAGGATCATTTACCCTTGGTGGAGTTTGCGTACAACAACAGCTACCACTCCACCATCAGTATGGTACCATACTAGGCGTTGTACGGCTAACCTTATAGATCACCTTTGTGATGGACTAACCCTAGAGAGTCAGTACTTGTAGGACTAGAGATGGTTCAAGCAATGATGGAGAAGGTGAAAATTATCCAGGAGCAGATAACAACTGCACAGAGCAGACAGAAGTCCTATGCTGATAGGAGACAGAGACCACTAGAGTTTGAGGATGGTGACGAAGTTTTCCTAAAGGTCTCACCTCGATGTGGTCTACGGAGATTTGGTCAGGGTGGAAAGTTATCTCTGCATTTCATCATACCATTCCAGGTCCTCAGAAGAGTAGGAGAGGTGGCTTACCACCTGACCCTTCCACCTCAGTTGCACCAGGTGCATGACGTCTTCCATGTATCTCAGCTGAGGAGATACATGTACGACCCGACCCAGATCATCGATCACGGGGAGCAGGACATTGATGACGGGGAGATTTTCAAGGAGGTCTCAGTGGAGATCGAGGATCGACATAATCAGGTCCTATGTGGATGGTCGATTCCTCTGGTGCGCATTCGCTGGTAGCATGGGAACCTCTAGGAGAGCACATGGGAGCGGGAGGCTCAGATGCGAGTTCAGTACCCCCATTTGTTTCTTTAGTGTGTGTTGTAGCTTTACGAGAATGTAAATCCCTAAGGTGGGAGTAATGTAAAGACCCATAAATTTTAAGGATATTTTTTTCTTAAATACATTGGAATTTTACGAGTTTTCGGTCTCTAACGGCACTTGATTCTCAGGCCCGGTGTGCTTGGAATCAATTACTGAAGTTTTGTTTGGGTACGTTCAGTAAACATACGTTTGTGTTTTTCTATCTTTTTAACTGGTGCATGGAATTGAAATCTGAGGGCACTGATGAACTCGCAGCGCCGATATTCTCTTAGGAGGACCTTTACAGCAATTGAGTTTTCTAAGGAGGAGAATCTAATTTTTGGGGTTTAATAAAAAAGTTAAATAAAATTTTTGTGAACTATTTTTTTATGTTGGGTAGTTATATCCTACAAGGGAAATTTATTGGTGGGACCAACATCTATATAACCTCTCATGAGAGGATACTTTTGAGGTGGGGCCCACATGATCCCTAACTTATCACCTCCCCTCAACTCCACATTAACACCCCCCTTTAATTAATTTGACAACTACCCCTTAATGAATGAGATCTCTTCACCTCCCTCTCTTTCTCTTTAATATTTTCCAACACTTTTTAATTAATGAATTGAACTCATCAATTAATTAATTGATGTGTTTTAACTTTTAATTATATGTGTGAATAAAATAATATCCTTAGATATTATTTTAGTTTGGCACTAGTTGTGTTGGGTGAATTTTGGGAGAGCTCAAGAGATGAATAGTGTTCTTCTTTCGACGAAGAACACCATTATTCAATGAAGAATAACTCCGATGAAGAACTGAAGGCACACGATAAACTTCCTCCACTACTTAAACTGGGGCAAGGAAGGAGGCAATGCCATAATAATGCTACCTACCTCCCTCTTATTGAAACGTTTATGGAACGACACCGTCACCCACGGTGCCCGACCACCACAACGCTCGTCTTCCGTCGCTCGTTGACCAACAAACCTTAATTAAGGTAGGGGTGTGTTCTATTTGAGCAATGCTGATTTTTCCTTCCATGTTTGTTACTCTTGACCCGCTTGCTACCAAACTAGCATGGAAGGACTGGGCCTAATGAACACGACCCAATTTCCCCATTGCTTTTTTGATTGTTGGGTGTGCTCTTCGTGTTCATCATGGGTGACGAACACCGAATCGGTGCGAGTTTGTTGTATGAAGCGATGATCCCAAATTGAAGACCCAACATCACGATGACCTAGCGGAGGTGCGATGATGATAGAAGGTGATGGATAAAACCAGAATTGGAAGGACCTTCCCTCGACTATTCTTCGAGTGGGTGAATCAAATCGTGTTTTTGGGGTACATCGGAGGTCCAAAACATAGGATATGATTACGGGATGTCGGGTGACCTTGTGTTTGAATTTTCACAACAAATGATTGTCAAAATGAAGAATGGACTTCACGAGAGGCGCGCTGGTCAGAGGCATCATTTTTTGAAAATTGCTGAATACATAGCATGTAACTCATATGAAAATGCCATGTAGTACAAAAGTTTTGTGGCTTTAGTTCCGGACATTAGACAAGTAACACGCGGAATGTGACCACGGTCACACAACGTGTACTCTCCAGATAGAATGATAGAGGATATTTCACGATACATGGTGTGTATTTTGGGAAATACACAGACACGGGCAGAAATACATGGCCAAGTGGCACGACGTGTATTATCTTCACAGAAAGGAAGAAGTGGCTTCATGGGAATCGGCGTGAATCCCGATGATACATAGAAACAGGGTGGAGTACATGTGAATGTACTCTACCACACTGTCAGATAAGGTCAGCGTACACGAAGCCGACCCCAGATTCTTGGACACGGAATGTAACCATACCACACGTCGTGTACTTACCTTTCTACATGAACATCCCTTCGACATGGGCCCTTGTACATGGGCAGTACCCGTGTTCTGAAGACATGGCGTGTAACCATACCATCATGCCATGTACTTTTTGGAAAATGGCTTAGTCATCTCAAATTTGTGTCTTGGACATGTGTTGCATGTAATTGTCCCATATTACATGGTGTATCTTTGAGATACTTCATCATAGGACTTGGTGGAATTTGACGTGTCGAAACTCTCTAGAAGAGGACCCTCTCGGAATCGAGCGTGTTGTGTGTGGAAACCCTAGAGCTGGCTGCAAGAGCAACAACTACAATACTGGAATCCTCAGTGGGTTCGATGAAGATGAAAATCGTACTGCAATTCTCCATGGGTTCGACAACGATGACAATCATACTAGAATCCTCCGTGGGTTTGATGACGACGACAATCGTACTAGAATACTCTGTGGGTTCGACGATGAAGGCATCTGTACTTGAATCCTTCGCGGGTTCGACAATGATGACTACTATACTTGTATGCTAATTGGGTCTGGCAGTTGACTTCTGTACTCGTAACCTACGTGGGTCCGACAGAGTTGCTGGTCTAGTATCCTTCATGGGTCTGACAGCTTAGCGGGTCTGGTATCCTACGTGGATCCGACAGCTTAGATGAATCAGTGACTACATCTGATCATCTCTATCACTATATGAAAGATGTATACCTGTCTGAGCTGAGCCTTGTCTTATAATAATTATCATTGATTTGATTTAATTATTTCTTGTGTTGATGGGATTTTTCTTAAGCTCGAGAGAGGGAGATGAACTGGATTTATGACTTAGGTATATGTATGGCCATATACCTAAGTAGTGTTGGTTGATGCACCGTGTTTTGTATCTTACATCTTGATTATCCTAAGTGGATATTTTGAGACCTTGAGGGTCTTGTGGTCCCTACTGAGTATCATTATACTCACCCCTGAACAGTCTATTCCCACACTACGTTGTGTGGGATGTAGATGATGGAAAACACTGATCGAGGTAGATACTTGTGGAGCTGGACGGTACCCGGAGGTGGAAAATTTGACGAGACATACACGGAGTAGACAGATGGACCCGAGGTGCTGAGGAGACCATCTATACCAACCCTTCAGGTGGGATTCCCAGAGGATGACTCAGTGGTTTCTGTTATAATTTACTGCAGTTGTACTAGCTTTTCAGTTGTACTGTACTTATTGTTGGGCTTGTATTTCTGGCCCCTTTCCTTTTTCAGCAATTACTTTTGTATACATTTTTGCCTAGTTCTTACTTCAGTTGCGTAGTCTGTTGTGTTTGTTTACTTCTATAAAGTAAATTCCTTCCATTTTACCCGGATTTATGCCTTTGGTGCTAGTCTTCGGCCCCTGTCCTATGGAAGGTGGTATTGGGGTAGTCACGGCATGAGCCCCAAGGATGGGTCGTGAAAGAAAATATCCATAGAATATTAAATAATAAAACACATTAAATCATAGAAATTACAAAATATAGTTGTAATTATTTTTAATTACCTCTATATATTCACTTTTTTCCACCTCATACTTGTGGTTCCTCCAAAAAAATTATACTATGTGATTTATCTTGTTTTGTAGAACATATTCTCTATAATCCAAAGTTCCTCACTGTATTACCTTCACCAAAGAGATCAGTCCCAAAATATAAGCACTATAAATTTAGTACATTTGAGGGATTGGGTATGTAATTCCACAATAGGCATATGTTTAATATTTCATGTACTTGAGGAAAGGTTGGTTGTAGTGCTAGTTGATAGGCAACTGTTCTTATGCAATCAAGAATATCAAAGGTGCTAATGTATATAAAATTCATCATTCTCCTCCTCACAAACCTTATGAATATGTTAATGGGTGATATAAAAAGGAAAAAAATTTCTCTAACATAATTCTATAGGTATCTATTATGGGTTTAAATATAACCCTTTTGTTGAATTTAAGATGAATTGATGTGATTCTAAATTGTTTTGATGTTTTTTGAAAAAAATTCAACCATTTCATGTCCCAAAAAACATATATTCCCCATCCTCAACCCATCAAGTAGGTTTTTTACATATCTTAACATAGAATTAATCATATGAATAAATTTTTGTTCTTGTTTTATATGTTATTAGTGTATGTTAATGTTACTAGATAATTATATTGATCACATCTTTCTTTTATGTCCATCAATTATAATTTCAACATGTCCATGAGTTTTTATATATTATACAAAAATTAGCCCTCAGTTTGGTGGTAATATGAAATACTAGATTTCAACATAATTATTATAGACTCTTGGAGACATTTATATTATTTTTATGTGAATATCATATATCGAGCATATATAATTGATTATGGTGTTTCATACATCCCCACCACTTCCCTAGTGTATATCCTTACATTTTGATCATGTGTGAAATCCTCCAAATTTAAAAAAAAAGGTGATTACCTTTCTATGATTTCCCACTACATCCCATAGTAAATTATTTCCATTTCTTTTCATTAGAAGAGTTATGAAATAGTTTATATTGATTTTTCCCCATTTCTATAAAAGAATGGGTAATGATTTCATCAGTTGATTGGATATTAAAATTTTTTAATTAAAATTTTTTAATTAAAATTTTTTAATATCATAAACATAGATGTAAGTATCAGAAATATGATTCATAATATTATCCTACAAATAGTTTAATTAGAGAACTCTATACATCTTCATGATCCCAAGTTGGATGGAAAATATAAGGCAATGTGGGTCATTTACAAGATCATTCTTTATCTTAATGATTAATAATACACATTGTAAGGACCCAAATCATATAATTTATTGTTCGTAAATTTTGGACTCCAAGGATTTCCATTTGTGTTATTTATATAACCTTCTTCTATATACACAAATAATAAATTTTAAAATCATTTATCATCTCTATAATGGATTATTGAGAAATATTTTAATCTAGAAATTATGGTGTGCCTTATTTTTGGACTTCCATTTCAATACATACCAAGTCAAACAATATTTTATACGTATTAATTCTCAGAATTAATAGAGTTTCATGATATTTTATACTTGAATATCTACCATTTTATTTTTATTCCATTTGTTATAATGGTTGATAAATCATAGTCCATGATCCATTCTAACCATCTTCAATATAATAAATCAATCTCCTTATGTATGAATATATATTTTATTCTCTTATAAACCATATATATTTCACATTTATCCAAATAGAGATAGTGCAACTAAATATTTAATGTGGTGATTACTGAAACCAAATATAGATAAATCATTGGATAGTTCTTCTAATTAAAATTCCACTTCCTTGAAGAATAAGTTACCACATTATAATTATTCAATAATACGTATCACCATGACATCATTAAAGTGTATTTGTGTGCCACTAAAATTTTACAATACATGGTAGTGTGGGTAATGGTTCAATAATAAAAAAAATTCAATTAATTTAATATCTCTTCAAAATTTTCGGTCCATACAAACTTCACTAACTTCCTAGTCAGCTTAGCCAATGAATTTGAAAAATCTGAGATATTCCTAAATAATAGTAAATAATAAAAAGATAGTTCAAGGAAAATACATATCTACATTATATATGTAATCATAGGTCACTCCTAAATCATCCTTTTCTTAGATGGATCAAAAAATACACTTTTGGGTGATAACATGACCTAATAATGATACTTCCACTCTCTAAAACTCACATTTTTTATTCATTGCCTGTAAATTCTCATTTTAATAGGTATATAGTATATTATTCAAATGATCATTGTGTTCTTATATAAATTTGAAGGATATGAGAATATTATCAATAAATACAAACCTGAATTTATCGAGGTCATATTTGATGACTCTATTTATCATGTCCAAGATGATTTCAGGGGAATTTGTTAGTCTGAATGGAATCAGAAAGAAACCATAGTTCTTATACCATGTAAAAAAGTAATTATTAGGAATATCTACCCTAATCACATTTATTACATGATACCCTAAACAAAGATCCATTGTAGAGATAGAATGTTCCCCATGAAGTTGATCAAAATATCTTTAATCAGTGGAATGTGTCTTTTTTCATTAAAATTCCCTATTTGAGTAAACGATAACAAATGTAGAGTCATATTAAATAATAATTCTTGTTCCTGAAGAGGACCTTTGCATCCCATAATGGAGAACTCCAGTGAATAAAACCATTGTTAGTATTCTCTTATAGTATCTACATTAGTTATTGAAACACAAATAAGTATATTTTTTATAGAGTCTTGGATATGGGCATTTATCTTCATATAAGATCAAATATAATTCAGCAACTTGATAAGGAGGTAGAACCTTAATATTTTTAGAGAATATATCATTACAATCCCTCAAAATGGTAGTGTCATAAATCATGATTCTATCCTTTGTATCAATCACTTAAGCTATATATAATTTATTAAATATCAATTAAATAATTTTAGAAATACTAAAATAAATATAATTGGAGCTGATTATGATCATAAAAAATTATTTATTAAATTGATATTATATTTATGATATATAAGTATTGTTTTTAATTTTTTTGGTTTTTTTTCAAATTTCTAAAAAACATGTTGTAAAAACTGTCAAAATTGATATTATTGATATATTAAAATAATTAATATTTTACTAAATGGTATAAAATTTTAATAAATTTCTAATTTGAAAAAAGAATTGGGTGAAATCTTAAAACTTCATAAAATTCTCATTTATTGGTCTTTTTCATTTTATAGTAATTAAATTGACTCCCCAATTGTAAATTATATGACCTCACAGTAAGAATTAAAAGTGTAAAATAAATGTTAAAACAAAATGATAAGGATTAAAAAATATTTATAACTTTTGAAAAATTTATTTAATGAATTAATTTATGCCCATCATCATCCTCTATTTTATATAAGTAACTTTGGTGGAATTTTTTAATATAAAATTAATTTATATTAATTTAACATTTTGATTACTTCCATGACCGCCCCACCCCTCACATATAAAATGGAACCCATTATTATTTATTATTAAAAACAGAAATCCTTTTTGGATCAGAAAAATTATTTAAACATACATTCTTAGAATCCCTCCCCAATTACTAGAGCACTTATTTTAGAATGAACAATAACCATATTGGTGTTAAATTGTTGGTCAAAGGACATCGTCTGAATTATATGTCTCATTATTGATTAAGTGTTTCTATTTTATTTTATTTATATTTCCCCCAAATAAATTTCCACCATGTTGACATAATAAAAATTATATCCTAAATATACTAAGATGTTATTATATTAATTTCATTACCTAAATACATCTCTATTTTAATCAATTGGAAAAAATTATACAGATGTTTTTTTGGTAGACTACCACCCCAAAGGCTGATATAATTTATTTTCCATCACTGCCTCTCAAAAGTATTTATAATTATATAATATATTTTTATATATGATATTCATGACACATTTATTATTATTAATGAATAATATATCTTTTAAATTTTAACCATTTCATGTACATAAAAATGATTACATTGTTCATGCATACGTGTGAATTATCACCTCTACAAATAGTGTGATTATTTTTCATAAACACATCTCATGAATGATATATATATATATATTAAAATGATAAATATTATATCTATGATATAATGAAATAATGTAATGATACAAAAATAACTTATGTCTATAATGATCATTGAAAAATGAAATTTTTATCATGCATACGTAATGTCTACCCACTCCATGATTATAATGGTGTTCGTTTTTTCTAACCACAAATTAAATGCATGATTTAAAAGTATAATTGATATATAAAATTTACTGTTAGGTCATGACAAGTTTTATTGATATGATGGGATTATTATAACTTTATCTAATTTTGTCATACCAAATATATTTTGGATTCATGAACCCAATATCAGAAAATGTAAAAAATAAACACAAATTATTATGTAATTTTTATAAAATTATAATAATTCATATATAAAGAATAATAAACATTGAAATGTTATAAATATAATGTATAATTAACCTATGTTTTTTATTCAGGATGTTAATGATTCTACATGGTGATTTAGACTCATGGTAGAATACATTACTTTAAAAAACATCATATGAAGTTCCTTTTTCAAAATTTATAGAGGATGTTTTGTTAAGATAGAAAACATGAGTATTTTCTCTTGATTTTATGATTCAGTATTAATTTAAATTTTTATCTACATGTTGTAGAAATTATTTTCAAACAAAATGGTTTTATTATTATGTGAATGGTTTTTATATTTTTAATGATATATATAGAAGAAAATAATATTTTTGATATCTGAAATAGATTTTATCATGGGTTTATAAGTGTTTTAGAGGGATTTAATCACAATCTAAAGTTAGGATATCAACTTTTTATTATTTTATCAAATTATTTCTCATGATAAGATGGTTTGAACCCCATTATTTCTCAAGATATGATGTGTGAACCCCATTATAGCTCTCAAATGCATTGGGTACTCCTGATATGGACGTAGACTGTATGGTTATTCAATTTGTTAAGGTAAATTTAAGATTTATATTTTAATTATGTCCTAGAGAACAATAATAATTTTACTTTGCATTCTGATGAGTTCTTTATGAAAATGTGTTTTAATGGTTTTTATTCTTTGACTAGACTAATGATTCCTTATTTAATGCCACATACTAATATTTTTGTGTTCATATCATGTTTAATTTTAATTTAAATTGCATGAGTATGGGCAATGGAAATTATAAAGTCATGTTGATAATTGTTGAAATTTATCATTAAAAATAATCATGAATTTTTAGAGTGTTATATTATAGAGGAAATCGATACTCTTTTTGTAGGATACCCTCTTTATGAATGTGTGATGTTATGATTGGAGTATTTCTTAATTCTATAAAAAATAAACTAAATAGTTCCTCAATGTGAAATAAATTCAATTCTTGACATAAACAAAATATTATGAAAGGTTTAGGAATATTTCCTTATAGCTGGTATCAAAAATTATATTAGATAACATTATAAGTTTGTGTAATATTAATTACTTTCCCTTGAAATACATTAACTTAAGGATTAAGTTAAAATGTTATTACATTTGAATAATAACATGTTTCATCATCTATGATATTTATGTTCAAAATTTCATTTTTATAGAGGATACAAGGAAGCTACGGTGGAAGGCATCAAGATGAATACTTCCTTCTATATATAGATACCGTTATGGAAGGAATTAAATCTATAGATAATATTTCTCTAATGGAATATTTTATACATGATATAAATTTAAGGGGACTCTATACACAAGATCATTAAGATCTAGCATAGAGAAATATGTTATTATTTGAGCATTTTATGAGGAAAAATTTTTCATCTTTCGGTGGAGCCCTAGATATAGTGGCAGATGAATGTGTTAGCAATGCACTAAAAAGATATTTGATTCCATGGGATGTTCAGAACACCAAAATGTTAACCTAGTAATTTATTGTTTTGATGGTTAATCCCTTCAATGTAGGTCTTTGGTTATGAATAAAAGTGATAATATGACATTGAAACTTTGTACAGGGATGATATTAAATGACATTTTTGGTAAAAAATATTTTCAAAAAACATTTTGACTGAGAATGGTGAAATTTTTCTGGTCTCAAGGTATATTGATTATGATTCCATAGCTGCGTATGAAGTAAATTTTAGGAGACTATCCAAGTACATACCATATTTTATTTTTGATTTTCATAGAAAAATTAATATATTTTACTCCGAGTTGAATTAATATTCATAAAGTTCATTGGTTTCAAGGGAATTTATATAGTATTAAAATATTGTTTGTTGTGATAAAAATGGTGATATAGAGATTGCTGATATATATGTTCCTCATGATTTAATGAATAAGAGGCATCCAGGTAGGAATGAATTGGGGAGGAATTTATCTAAAAAATATGGGGGGAAAGGAAATGAAATTCCCTTATTGTTAAATATATTGTAAAAATATTCATATAGAATGACTTATAAATTCCGAGAAGTGATACCAATGTAGAATGTATAGAAACATATATCACTAGAGAAAAATAATATGATCAAAAAATAATTAAGAGTCGAGAGTGAGATGCTTCAATTGTAATAAGTTGAGTCATTTTGACAATATATATCCATAGTTATTCACTAGGGGGTGTAATAAACAATATTAGAAATAAAAGGGTGAGGTAATGTTCTTTTCATATAATTCAACTATTTTTTATCCATCATACGAAGTGGTATCCAACACATTTCATGTTTTTACATATTTTTCCAATGTGTTGTTTGATTCAAAAACTACATCTCTCCAATTACAAATAATTTTTTTGTTAAATTGAAAATTCCACCACATAAAATGAGTATAGAACGTATGGTAAAATCACTATAGGAAAATATTAGGACCAAAATAAATTATTATTATACTCATATATTTTTCTATGGAATGAATTTACCAAGAAAACATATTTTATTGACCCCTTGTATATTTTCATATTATGATGGTTATATATTGGATTTTTTTTAAATGAGAAAATTGAATATAGAGCTAAAGAAGATTATTTTTACAAATAGATTCAGTTTGTTTACCAGAATGGTCACATACCTTTGATAACCAACTAGAAAGCTAAGAAACTGTTAAAAGATGGAAATGAATGTTATCTTGAACATTTTATTGAAAATAATAGAAATATTCAGATTTATGATGTCTTAGTTGTTAATGAGTACATGGATGGTTTTAATTGTGTTTTTACTAGTTTTATAATTGATATGAATGTTGAATTTACTATTTTCTTAGTTCCTGATTGTTATCTAATTTCTATCCCCATTATCAAAAGTCTAACATTGAAATTTTAGTGTTCAGAATTAAATTTATGGAATTGTTAGGTAAAGGTTTTAGATGAACTAAAAGAACAACATGGGGTGATTTTATCTTTCTTATAAAAAAGAAATATGGTACAATTATATTTTTCATTTATTATAGAGTATTTAATGACATCAATGTCATGAATAAGTATCCATTGACTTATATCGATGTTTTTTAATCATAACAAAGTTGTACATAATTTTTTAAATTATAACTTGAGGTTAGGGTACCATTAGTTGAAATTAAATGATGTAGACATTCTAATGAATGTGTTTTAGAGTGGATAAAATAATAATGAATTTTATTTATGCAGTTTAAATTAACTGATGAACCTTCTATATTCATTGATCTTATGAAGAGAAAATTTCATGATTTCATGGATACATTTTTGTTTTTGTTTAATGATGAAATTTTTGTATATTACAAAAGTAAATGGGAACATGAAATCAATGTAATGGTTTTTCTGAAAAGCATAAATAAAAATGAACTATTCATGAAATTCAACAATATTGAATTTCAGTTGCAACATATTTCTTTCCATTTTTCACAATACTTTTAATGATGGTATAACTGTTGATTCTACTATCACAAAAGTTGTTGAACAATGTCCAAGACCAAAAATTATAAACATAATTCATAGTTTTCTTAGTTTACTATGATATTACTGGATGTTTTTTAAAAAATATTCATGGTTATGAAGACCACAAACTATGTCTGCTTGAAATGGTTTTATGTTATGTTTGAAAAAATAATGTGATGATTTCTTTTTCAAGAATTGAAAATAAGATTTTTGAAATATCTGTTTCTAGCCCTACCTCCATAGATTGTTATTTTTCATTTATAGTAATTTTTAATTAAAATAGAATGGTTGTATCTCAATGCAAAATGATTAGAAATTTTATTATGATTTATGTGAGCTGATTCCTCATGAGTTAAATTAATATAGGAATTATTTGGAATTATCATCTAGTATTTTGTGTTTTAAAATTAGATTTTGAATTTCTATTGAGTATAATATTGATATAAATTGATAATTATATTTTTAAATATATATTCAAATATAAATAATTGACCATGAGACAAATAAGATCGCTAGAACTAATCAAAAATTATGAATTCATGATTAATTACAATAATGGAAAAAATAAATTTTTCAGTTATTTTAGTTATAATGGTAATGATACATTAATTCTAATATATTTTTTATGTGACACTGAAGTTAGTGATATTATTAATTTTATCTTGGATTTATTTGTTTATGAAATTCCACTATTTTTTAGGTGTTAATGAAATTGTCTCTATCAAAAAAAAATTACAAAGCATAAAATAAAGTCTGTGAGTTTTAGAACTATTTGTAACTAGTTGAAATGGTAATTTTCCAGAATATTCCATCAATCATGTTTTTGTTTTGAAATTTGAGAAGATCGTATATCTCTATTGTCATTAAAAATTGAATAAAGAGTTATTATGTGATGATTAATGTTCTCCATTTCATTTCATCCAACAAGAAATATGATGTATAAGGTCCTCCAAGATTATTAGTTGTTAGATGTAAATAAAAGAGATACTGGTGAATTTTTTATGATGTTTTCAGATTTTCAGTAGGATAAATCAGAATGAAAATTACTGAAGGGGATGAATCATATTTTTCTAGTTCTTGATTGGGAATGAGAATTTTTTCCATTGATTTAATAGTGGAATTATCAGTGTCTTCCAGAGGTGAAAATGTGATATGAGTTTTTAATGAATGACTATATAAATCTGCTCATTTCATTCATCTTACAAGCCATATATCTCTAAATTAACAATCTAAGTTATATTTTAATGAGACTGTCATGATATATGGTGTTCTTGGTACATTGTATATGGTTGTGATTCAAGGTTTAGTTTAGGATTTTTTAATGACCTTCAAAAGTACGTAGGAACTGAATTAAATTTAATCACATATTTTCATCCCCATCAGTATAGATAGTAAAAAAAATAAAACCTTTAATATTATTATATGTTACTTTTTCATGGATTAGCAGTGATGTTGTGATTAGCATCTTTATTTGGATGCATTTCTTATAATAAACTTTTTTTATTCTAACACAATGGTGGAACCATTTAAGTTATTTTAAAGAATGCTACATCTAACTCTATAATTTTGGGATGATGTAAGTGAATTGTAGTTGATGGTACAGAAATTGTTAGAGGAATTGGTATAGAAATATCATTTGATTTAGTGAAACATGAAGATAACATAGAAGAGATAGAAATGATATGAGGACATTCTAATGAAGGATCATTATGTTTCGGTTAGAGATCATGTATTTCTTAAAAAATCATTATGGAAAAGTGTAATGGTCTTTGGTTTGAAGGGTAAAATGATTTTATGGTTCATTGGACCCCATCAAATCTTAGATAATGTTGGTTTATTTTCTTACTGAGTGTCAATTTTTTGGAGTTTATCCTCGAAACACTATCTTTTTAACTATTCATTTTTATAAATGTATATGTCAGATCTATCTCATGTTTTTAGTCTAGATGTAGTTTAGTTGGATGTGAATCTTTATTATGGGGGAAAACCACATCATATTATTAACAATAGAGGGCATTTGCTGTGTAATAATGATATTCATTAGTTTATGGTCTTATAGGATGACTATATGGCTTTCGAGGAAACATGGAAATCTAAAAATGATATGACGAATGAAATCCCCACTTATTTAATAAGTGACTAAAAAAATGTGAGGATGTATTTTCTGGAAAGGGGGAGAATGTAAAAAACTAGATATTGATAGAATAATTTTTTTTCATATTTTTTAATATTTTTTAATTACATATTAATTAAAATATAAACTATTTTCAATATCTTATATTATAAATCTAGTTATATTATTATAAAAATTATTTTTCTTTAAATATGTTTATCCTAATTTAATTGTGCACTGGTTTTAAAACTATGTTTTTTTACATTTATAAATTTTATTTTATTAACTGATCTTATTTATTGAAATAATAAAATAAAAATTTATCTTCTGTGAAATCATAATATTTTTATGATATATTTAATGTTACGATGAGTAATGAAACGTACTATATTTTAATAGAAATCTGAATATTCATTAAATTTACTTATTGAGTTGAATTAATATTTTGAAAGGGATTAATGTATAAGTAAATCTTTTTTTATAGTTTAACTGAATTTCTGTAATTGGAATCTATTTCAAATTGCAATTGGGTATTAAATATTTTTGATATTTTAGAAGTTTTTACTTTAAAAATATATTTCCACATTCTGTTAGTGGGATTAGTTTTTAATTAATTTTTTTGTATATTTTTTTTGAATTTTAAAATATAGATTATATAGTTGGAATGAGAAGCTTTAAATTTATTTAATATTTACTTTTTATAAATTATTAATTTTAATGTTTTTAATTTTTTAATTATTATGGTTAAGGGTAGATCATGCAATTATTTTTAAAAATAATAATAATAATATTAAAAAATTATCCTCAGACCTTTTTAATTTAATTGGATGAGTATCTATAAACCTAAACCATAATTTTTATTATATTATAACATTTGGATGCTACTTTGATGAAATTATGACATTAATAATTTTATATTAAACAAAAGTAAAATTTGTCACAATTTTTCTTTTAAACAATTGAAATATTTTTTATAAGTGGTTATAAATGTGTTTTATTCAATGATAAATATTATATTGAAATTAAAAAAATTATAGTTATCAAGATAATTTTTTAATGATTATTAAATAAATAATTAAATTAAAGGCTTATATAATCATGATGCATTAAATGAATAATTAAAAGAAATATAAAATAAATGATATTATAAATAAAAACTAAAATAAATTTAATATGATTAATGTCATCCATTAATTTTCAAAGTTAATTTGAAACTTTTTATATCTTATAATTATTTTTTGAGTTTTTCTTATTTTTCCTATTATTTTTTATAAATATAAAGAATATTCTAGAAATTTACCTTTTGGATATTTTAAAATAAGTAAAATTTTATTTAATTATATAAAATCTAAAAAATCTAAAAATTGGCCATCCAATTTGTATAAGTCATAAAATATCATCAATGACTCATTTATTGGTATTTTGACATTTTATTTTAATTATGTTAAGCATAAAAGTGTAAATTAATTCTTAGGAAGTACTGGGGAAAGAAATTAAAACAAAAATATAAGGATTTAAAAAATTAAATTAAATTAATTTTAATTTTATGAATACAGTTATACCTACCCACATAATATATTATATGTAAGTCATTTGTGAGCTATTTGTTATATAAAATTAAGTATTACAAATTAAATGTTTAGAATCCTTCTAAGATTTCCCCTCCACTATCCTATAAATGGGAACTCATTATTGTGTATTATTTACACATAAAAAAATTTCCATGGTAATGGAAAATCACATAACATATCCCTCCCCTATTTCTAGATCTCTTATTTAATGTATAAAAATGAACAAAGAGGTGTTATAGTGTTGATTAAAGAGATCATCCCAAGGTGATGTATCATTTTTAATTATGTGTGTCTATTTTATTTCTTCATCCACATTCTTCATATATTAATACACCATGATTAAATAATAAATATAGTCTCGTAAATATACTTATATTTTATTATGAAAATATCATCACCCAAATCTTTCTCTATTTCTATCAAATGTGAAAATAATTAATCATTTGTATATATGGTGGACTACCACATATCGAACTGATATTATTCATATTCCATCACCCTCTATCCTGATTAGTTATAATGATGGAATAAATGGTTATATATAATATTCATTACAATTCTATTATTATATATGAATAATATATCATTTACCTTATTATCTTTTCATGAACATAAATATGGTAACATCATTTGTCTGTATGTGTGAACAATCACCTCTATGAAGTGATGTTATTCATTTATCATAACCACATTTCATGAAATATATATATATTAGTATATTTAAATTATTAATATTATATTGATTAAATTATGATCATTTAATAAATATAAAATAATAATTATCTTTTTTCTATAATCATCGTTGAAAAATAGAAGAGTTACTTATGCGTATAAATGACCAACCATCTCTATTATAATATTGTTCATTTACCCAAACAATAAATAAATTGTATGATTTAAAAGTATAATTTATATACTATTTTATTGTTATTTCAATACTATTATTCTAAAGATGATGGACTTATTAACACATCAACAAATGATATCATACTAAAGTCATTTGGAAATCAATTACTGAATATTGTCAAAACATCCGACATGGACATGTATAATTAATTAATTTTTATAACATGATAATAAGGGATATGAAAGGAATAAAAAAACAAAATTTTATAATAAAATTATATGTTTAACCAATGATTAATATTATAGAGGTTAAATATTATACGTGACAAGTTGGATTTCAGGTAAGGGGCCTTATTTTAAAATCCCTCATTTAATATTCATTTTACAAAAGTGAAAGGGAATGTTTTTTTAACTTATACGACTTGAGAGGATTCACACACATCCATGATGATTTTCTAAATTAGTGTTTATTTATAAAATTTCATAATTATATTCAAATTATAATGATATAATATTATTTGGGTGTTTTTTATATTTTAAAAGTGGTATTTACATGAAAAGTGTATTATGAAATCTGTAAGTGTTTTCCTGTTGTGTTTAATAGAATCTCCAAAGAGTTTACTCATGATATATTGTTGTGAATTATTTATTATGGGTTGATCCTATTATATTTCAAGATATAATATTTTTAGCCCCATTATATCTCATGATATGACTGGTGTGCTTCATTATATCTCACCAATGAATTGTGTACTATAGGGATAGAAGTCAATCATAAGGTTATTCTATTAGTATGGTTTAATTCTATAGTGATAAGGTAATTAAGACTACTTTAACAAGAATTATTTTACTATGCATTCTAATGAGTTTTTTTAAATGGATTTTAAAGGCATTCATATTTCCACTACATTAACTATATCTTTATTTATTTCCATTATTGAGGATTGTGTGCACATACAATGTTTTAAAATTTTTGTCACATGGTATGAGGACTGGTTAGAGAAATGAGGAAGTCATTTTGATTGTTATGATTGTTTTTTATGGAAATCAAAAATTTTATTATTTTGAATTTTTTATATTAATAAAGAAATATATATTCCTTTAGTCATATACTCTTTTTATGATCATGGGATGTTATGATTCAACGATGACCAAGTTTTATAAAAATATGAACTAAATCAATACTCAATGTTTTGAAAATAAAATTATTGATAAAAACATAATATTATATATGGTTCAAGGCTGGGTTGTTATACTATATTTTGTTTATTTTTTCTATCTATTCTATTTTTTACATACTCAAACATGTTAATGAAATTATTTCTTTATTTTTATTCAGGAACCTCCATGATATTTCATAATTATATTTTCTTTACTAATAAATTCATTAAAAAAATTAAAAGAGATATGTATTAAATATTTTTTATGAATTTTCATTTTTCATCTTATTTGATCCATAGTATCTATACATTTATTTTATTTTAAGTATTCATCCACATTTGAATGTACATACCATTTGGAAACCAATACATGATACAGGAAAACAAATTTTTTTCTTGATTCCATAGTATTAGTAACAATCATAACACATTAGACTAAATTTTATTTTTTAATAATGGACATTAGAACCTATAAATTATCTAAATTATATTTAGTGTTACAAACATAAAATCATAAAACATTAATTGACATATAGTGTTCCAGGTAACATAATTCCGTTAAAAAAATTTCAATACACCAACATATTTTTGTCTAATTTTTTACTTATTATGATGAAATTAAATGTCTAATGCCTAATAAATGTCATACGAAAAGATTTAAATATTATCATAGATGTATGATTACTAATACACAAGTCTTATGAAATTTCCACAGTATCAAATAAAATAATAATTTATACTATATAATCATGGGTATCTTGTAAAATTTATAATATATCATATGAAATATTTTCATCATTATTCTAGTTTGGATTTATCGTACTAACTCATAACTTTCCCTTTTATATGGATACTCCAAAGACTCTATCATTATTATTCATTCTTATTCATTATGGAATACCATAATGATCTTCTCAAATTAATTCATAAATCATACATTAATAAAGTTCAAAATAGATGTAGTATCTTCAAACAATATTTTTAATATCAATATGGAAGCATCAAAATTGTAAGAATTTTAAAACTCCAATATGAATCATGGAAATAACCATCCACTAAATTCATCTTTGGGCTTAAATAATTATTTATGATTCAGAGAATATCATATGGATATAGTAGAATGTAGTTGGTGAATTATGTTGTATATTTAAAAGCTATGGTAGAAAAATGGATGTTCATAGAATATAACTTATATGAAATCGTTTAAAAAAATTCATCACACATTGTAAATTTAGAGAATATTTAATAGATTTAATATTCTCTCATTAAAAATATAATTATATTATAACCTATATATTTCCCAGTTTTATTTTTTATTCCTTTACAAAATCCCATATAACAACCCCATACAACATATCAGAGGTTCCACCGCACATAATGGTGATATCTTATAAACATGACTCGTACAATCCATGTCAGTACTGAATAATACTAGATATCTGCATAGAATTATCCCTATCATAAATATAATATTATCTAGATATCTATAATAGATAACATAATATATATATTTTTGGATTATTTATTGGGATTTTTTCTTTTTAGTCAAAATTAAATTTCTGAAACAATACATATATTTGATAAAATATGATATGAAGAAATCCCATAATCATCTCCCAATATATTTAAAATCCATCAGCTATATACAGCTATATTTTATTCCTTTAAAGATAAATAATTTGTTATTTTTTATTGAAAAATAATTTTTAGAATTTCCAAGTTAATTTGAAGGCAATTTTTTTGTATGATTATTATTTAATATTCACAATTCATTAAACATAATAATGCCATTCTTGGGATCTCTTAATTTTCATTGTACTTGTATTATTTTGATAACATGAATGTAATCCATTATTATATTCATCAAACACATTGATACACAATATTGTTCAAAAAAATTAATCTACAAATAAAATATTCTTTTAAAACTAATTACCTAGAGTAAATTTAATCATACATTTTGATTAGGACACCATATGTAGAATGAATTATCAATACATGTGATAACCCAGACATGTTTTTTATATATCATCTTTAATGGTCTACCTTTATTTTTGGCCAAATTTATTAAATAAAATGTAGCATAGATTTTTTTCCTGATTATGTGAAAATATTAGGGTTTCCCATAAAAATTCATATTCATATACAATTGTTTGTGAAATATAACAAAAATAATAATTCAAAAACTCCAGACTCAAATTCTATATTCTTTAGATTCCCTCTATCACATCCATGTATATATAATACTAATATAGAAAAAAAATCTTTATAAAAATAATAACAATTGTAGGTAATCACAATAAACTTCAATGTTCATGTAGTTATTCAATCATTATATAAAAATCATGATTCATCAGAAATAATAATTCATTATATGATAAATATTCAATTATCGTCATGGTAAAACTAATAAACACAATTTCATGATATAATTCATTCCATCTATTATTCTCATTAGTACTACACGTTCATAGACAAAAATACAACATAAACACAAGGATGGATCAATAAATCCATCGTAGAGTAAATTAATCAAACATTTTTATTATACTATTACAAATAAAATACATGATTATCAATTTAAATTAAATTATGAATGTGGAATTATTTATTTTTTAGGAATGACCAATAATTTTTTCCCTATGTAGGGATGGAAACACTTGATTATCATGAAAAGACCACAGATATCAGTAGGATATGATGTGAAGGGTTCCAGAACAGAATGTCCAAACATTATTCTAGACAAAACACAACACATATATTTTCATACCACGTGAGAAAACATTACAATAACACACACATATTTTTATATAATTTTCATAACATTATAATCACATATCACAAATAAATAAATTACTCCAAAAAAGAGTTTTATTTTCCATGTAGTGTATCTCCTTAAATTTCTTATTATTTCGTAAATATCTCCCACAAATATCTTTCTCACAATAAATCATTATTGAAACATTAAAACAAATACAACTATTTAATGACTATGTAATTAGAAGATAAAGTGGTATGATATAAAATTTCATTATGGGAAAAAAATATCAATGATTTATATAGTGGTTGATAATAATCACATAAAAAACATGGTCCAAATAGCAATATTTTAATAAAAAGAACATATAATCAGAATATTTTTCTATAAGTAAATAAAAAATTAAAAATAAAATTAATAGTTAAGACTAATACCATGGAATAGAAATATAGATAAATGACACACTAATAATTATCCCAAAGTCATTACATATACATGTGGTGTGTACATAATTATAGAAACTCAAGATATTATGAACATTGATAAATGGAATATACATCATGAAAATTTAACTATTATGAATCTTTTACCAACATTACATAGTGTACATATAAAATCTTTGTCATAATCACAAATTATCATACTATCATAACAAACTATAATCGTGTCTCTGCATTTTGTTATTGTAGTAGATAAATTAAATCATGTTCATGGGTTCTCATATGCACATCAGTAATCAAAATCATTTAAACACATTATCTCATGAAAATAGAAATTCCTAATAATGTAAACACATAAACATATGAACACGAATGATCATAGTAATATACATTAATTAACTCATGAGATATAATTATTTAATCATGTAATCGGAGTAATATAATTGTCCATACATTTTCATAGTGATAATTGAATTTTTTATCTTGAATAACTTCTAAATAATTATAATTCTAATATACAAAATATCAAATTTGGGATTGAAATAAGATTAATGAAATTGTTCATAAGAAATTATAATAAAATATTTATCAAAATAAGGGGGATAATATTATTTCATAAAATCCTAAGTGAATAATAGGAATCATTAAAGTATATTTTGATATATGAAAAATACATTTGATATAACGTTATAAAATTCAGTTTAAAAATAAGAAGTAACCTCATTTACTTCAAAACAATTTCTGAAATGAATGTATCTTTAAAATATGGGAATAAAAATTAAATTGGATGACTATGAAAAATTATAGTGTAAAGTTCAAATATAAAAATATTTAAGATGGTATGAAAATTACTTCATATGGATAATATTTTAAGAAGATATTCATTTCACATATTTTTAAATAAGTTCAATGTTTGAAGAACATGACCACATAACAAAATTAAAAGAAACATCCTTTTGTATAAAAATTTAATTCCATTTAATATTTCCTTTATCAATAATGTATTTATAGTTAAGTACATATATAAAACATGATAGATAATATTGAAATATAGGATAATGATTTCTCATGAAAATAAAATTAGGTATCGTTAATCCACATACAAACTGATTTTTAGATGATGATTCAACCAAAGGGAGATTAAATGTATGAAAACATTTATAAATTGAAAAAAAAAATTAGTGAAAAGAAATAATTTTTTTAATATATATTAAAATTTTATTTTCTTTATATATATGATAACACATATATGATCTCAATTTGAAAGTGTGATTGGAAAGAATACAATACGAATTTGGTAACATTTCAAGGAAAATATATTAAAAGAAAAAAAATATTATGGATATGAAACATAAATAAAATTTATGAAAATTTTGATGAATAATGACCATGGTGAATTATATATTCCACATTAAAAGAGATAGGTGTTGAATATGGAACATATCTTAATGAAAATAAATTAAGTTGAAAATTGTAACCTTTACTCCCAACTTCTCTCATTGTAATTTCACCGATAATATAATAGAAATAGAAATACTAATTAATTATTGAATAACTATATTAATATTTATTAGTTTTTATAATCTTAAATTATAATCATTAATTACTCATATATTATTCATTTATTTATTATTTTTATCAAAAAAAATGTTTTCAAATTTATATATTTCTTACAGATTTAATAGTTGATATGTCAATCATAATTCATTTATATCAGTATAATAATTCATATATTAGTCATTTTAGAGGAATCGTTGGGTTTTTATGAATTATTTTTTTATAATCATTTGATGGATGTTAAGTTAATGTATTTCGAGAAGAAAATTTTTGGTGAACTCTTTTATGGATATTTATTGATAAAAATGATTTACTCTATAATGATGATTAATTTATATAATTTACCCTTCCAGAACTCTATTCAAATATTTATTAAAATTTTAATATCATATATTTCTGTTATTAAATTATTGATACTCATTCTTGTCAGAAATGGTTAATATATTATAATAACATTAATATTAATGGATTAAACTCCCCAAAAAGAACATGATAGACTAATAAATAAGTGTTTTATGATTCATTACACTAATAGGATCATATTTATGATTACTATGGAATTTATATGACCCTTCTATCCCATACCAAAACCATCTATTGGTAGGAACCATGTCACCATCAATGTCAACGGTGTTAGTTCCTTAATTGGAATAATATGATGTGATGCGGACCATTACATATTAGGATTCATCCAATATGGTTGTTACACAGTTTGGGACTCTATTGTAGATTTAATACATGATTAGGAATCATGTGCCTTAAGCCATATTTAATTTCAAATTTGTTAATCACTTCATTTGAATGCTTAGCGGGGTGAACACATTCTATGTGAGAGGATGAGGAAGTCTTGTGGGTGAAGACCATGCCTTTGTTCACTTTTTTGGTATCATTTTGAATTTTTTACCTTGAGTATTATTTAGTAAATTGGGTGTCTAAATGATCACTGGAACCCCTCATGGTCTACGTGGTATTTTTCATGGATATATCAGATGTTTTAGGGTAATTAATTTGGTGTGTCGACCTTATCAGACCTATGAATTGGTAAAGATAACTGTGGAAGTGAGAGAATGTAGATCCATTATTGAACATGTTACTATGTTTAGAGGAATTTTAAATGGAATTATGATAGTTATTAATTGGTTGTTAATGGATTAATGATTTTATTGGGAATTGGTTAATAATGGGTTAATTAGGTTAAATGAGATTATGTCAAAATGGTTATGAATTATGCTGTGTTTCCCAAAATAATTAGTTTGTATGAAAGGATGAACCTGTTACATTGACAATGGACTGTGAAATGAGGATAATGTGAATGGTTTCGCATAATGGAATTTATAAATATATAGAATGGGTAAATACATAAGAATTATGAGAAACACCTAAATGGTTGAGTGTGATGAAGTAGTTTTGCTAAGGGATATAAGAATTTCACATGAAATGAAAACAAGGGAAAATAAATGTGATATAATAAATTTTAAAATCGGTCTAATGTATGGTAATTTATGGATATTGAAAATTGAATGAAATCTATTAAATATAAATGATGGTATAAGTCAGGAAAATGAAAATTTGGATAAACAGTTTTGTAATGTAAATGGAAAATGTGTGAATGGTTATGGGATAATATTAATTTCAACATTGATGTTTATGGAATAAAACGGATTTTTTTATTATTGGTTTTGTTTTGTTATTTTAGGATATGTTTGGGGAGGGATTATGGACTAAGGATCCTCCCACGGGTCTGATTTGGACTAATTCTCTAACCCCACCCTGATATATTTGGTGAATAGATATATAAGAAAGTGCTCATTCCATAATTTCTGAGATAAAGGACTGAGTCTCATCCCACAGGCCATGTTGAACTAATTCTTTAACTATACCAATAATACATGAGTTAGGGAGGGTGACGTAGCTGTATTCCCATAATAGTATCATTCCTACTGTAATGAGGCTTCGAGTTGAGGATAATAAATTGAAGTGATGTGTTTATCTATAGTGTGTAAGGGACGTGACATAATCTATTATGCACGATGATTGATTTCATTAGACCCATATATAGATGATGTATATTCTTATCAAATGTATGACATGATGATAATGAATTACGTAATAAATATGGTTTGATTAATGATATTATAATAAGTTATAAATATGAATTAAATGAACCTTGTAAACTAATTTCACCCAAACTGTCCCTTGATTACAACCCATTTATTTTTCATTTGGTCATTCTATCTAATAGATTGGATATTTTTTAGACACCATTGGTGGTGGCTAACTATGATATGTTTTGGCACCGTACTCAGGAAACTACTGGGTACCCATTAATATTACTTGTTATAGGTCAGGACTAGGAAAAAGCCTCTATGAGAGTATATTGAGTTGGGAATGGGTTATACATTGATGTGGTTCCAGATATGGGGTCAGGACCATTTTGGTATCTATTTTTATTTTATTTTTGGTTTCTCTTCACATATAACATTATTATAATGACATGGCATGTTTATATTTGGTATGTGGTTTGTACCAAGATTGGGAGATGTTTGGATTGAATAATTATTTATAATTTCATATTATTTCTTCTGTTTATGTTGTGTTCTACATTGATTGACACTGGTGAAGAGGAAATAGTATCCCCATGTGACTCCCTAGACTCTTGCAGTTAGACAGCAGCCTCTAGCATACAGGGAGCCACACATGAGGTCATGTCGTGACTTTACTATAAGCACTGGTTTAGTGGATCATGGGTTAAGGACGTTAAATATAGTGTAATGTATAATATTTTATTCAAATAAATGGTGTAATTTGATATAGGATAATAGGGAGAAAGAATAAATATAAAAAATGGGATTTTTATCATTAAATAAACATTCATCGATATATTTTTCACTCACGGGTAATGAATGGAAATTAATATATGGTTATTAGTCTTCAAATAAATGAATAATAAATCATTTAGGAGTAAGAGGGTTACATTAAAACACTTCCATGGTATTATAAAAATTATATATGAAATATAGACTGAATTATTGAAAATTTCATTTATGAAATAAATCGATGCTTTGGAATGGATATTTTTTAAAACAATCTCATCAAATGATGGAATGGTTATCTAATTCCATAAATAATGAAATAATTTTATTGATCATATATATTCAAGGGGAATAATGAGAAAAATAACTTATCTAAACACCATGGAAAATGGAATGCATTAATGATGAATAATATGGTGAAACAATTTACATCATATAAAAATTAAAGAAAGATATATCATGTAAAATTCTAGAAGGGAATGTGAGTTTTTTTAACAAATATTGATAAAATTAATATTTGGATCATTGATGTTAATGGAAGATTTAGTCCAATTATCTCTAGTGCCTTAACTATAATAAAATTGAGTAAATTCAAACGAATGACCCAAGAAAGAAGGAAATATACCAATGAATAGGACATGGTGAGAAGGCCATAAGTATTCTATGAAAATATATATGGTGTAAGTACCAAATGATATGGTGGTAGGGACATCATTCATAGCCTCAAATTTATCAATATAGTTATTTCATTTTGGATATTTTCAGACATTAAAAATTATTTCCTTTCAATTAAATGTTTTTATTTTCCTATCACATTAAGGAGTGAGATGCCAGTCCTTAATATGTGTGAAAATATCACAATAGCATGGATGTGTTATGAAGTTCCCATTATCAATGGTAAACATAATACATTTGTAAAATGTTTTATCAAAACAGTTTTGGAAATTAATATATTCCTTGGTATGGAATGGATTTTAGGATATGATGAAAAGATTTATTTCATGTATAAAGAAGTTATGATTCACGATAGTGAGGTTTAATTCATAATATTTATAGGGGACACATCGTCATATGATTCATTTCTATATCCACCCCCAGTAGCTATTTTGAATGAAATTATTGGGGAAGAATAGAAAACAAAATATACAATTGGAAATCGTAGTCTTAAATTTCAGAAATTACTAATTGATGTAGGATATATTGATGTATTTTCTACGGAATTACATAGACACCCACTAGAGCACAAATTTCTGTTATCCAATAACATAATTTCTGATACAAGGCCAATATCAATGACTCTATCTAGAATAGCCACTATGTAATTTATGAAGTTGAAGAAACTGCTAGAGTAGTGTAATAAGGGATTTATATAAACTATTGTTTCACCATGGTGTACATTTATCTCTTTATAAAAATGAAATATAAATATATGATACTATGAACATATTATAGGAATATCAATTTTATTATGACAAATAACATGCATCATATATTCCATATTGAAGAATTATTCGTTCCACATTAGGAAGATCAATATTTTTTAAATATTTAATTATATTGGTTATCAACAATAGTGAGTCAATACAGAAGAAATTATGATGAAGACATTCTAGATATGGAATAAACATTATTATTTTATATAAATTTAATTTTAATTGACTAATAAGCCATAATTTTCTATGTATTTATGAAAAATAATATTCCAAGAATGTTTTAATGGTTTTTCGTGGAATTGATTGATGATATTCTGGTTTTTTCTATGAGCTATGAGGAATATGGGAATCACTTGAGGATTAATAATGCGATTCCTAGAAGAAAATAGTTATATAGTGTATTTAGTATGTGCAATTTATTTATTCAAGAAGTTTATTTTCATGGTATATTGTCTCAGAAGATGAAATGTTCGTTGATTTTTTGAAGAGAAAGGAAGTCATTTAGTGGGATAAAACAACAAACACAATCAAGGAACATAATTTCACTATTTGGAATGATAATATTTGATATTAATTCATAAATCTTCTTGATTGACTAACATGTTTCCCAATATTACCCATTAAGTGGGTTAATCTCATATGGATTAGTGAATGTGATGAATGTATTGAAACATTAAATATGAGGTTGGTTATTTATTTGATTTTGAACCAACCATCATGAAAGTATGGTTTAATGATATATACTCATTCCTCAAAGATTATTCTTTGATGTTTCATTATGAGAAATGATAATGTTATTTCATATATATATATATCAAGATGGTTACACTCTCATTATGAGAACCATCCAATCCAAAATCATTTGGGGGAAGGTGTAATAATTTATTTAAATTTATATAGAATTTATCTATATGGTGAATGATGTAAAATATATACATTTCATAAGATAATTAATATAACTTCTCACAAAATTAGATCAATATGTTCCAAAGAAAACGGATCAAGCTACACATGAATTATGATTTATCAATACACAGCCACATAGGGAATGAAAATAATGTAACATGTGAAGTAGGATGGAATGATTATGGAGTTATGACCCAAATGAAGACTGAGTGGGATCCTATATTCCTTGACCTTGTAAATATGACTATGGTAATTATTAATGAGGGGGAATCATCACATCTTTTTTTAAATAGTTCACAATCTAATGATGTTAATTTTTAAAGAATATTAAAGCAATACATGATGAGAAATGTGTATAACTAATTATTGTAGATGAAATCATGAAATTTCAAAACATGCTAAATGTTACATCTACGGCGCAGTGAAAAATAATTTTTTTGGATCATTCTCATTGATCAAATTTCAATATTCCCCATAGTATCACTATTATGTTTATAGATTTGAGTGAATTTATCTGATGGGATAACATGATGATTCAAATTAATGATTATGTATGAGGGTAATTGGATTTATAATATGCAAAGTGTGAGAGAAATAATCTTAGAGGAGTTAAGAAAATTATCCCTATTCTGTTGTAAAAATTTGATTGAAATTACAATGTACATTTTCACAGGTCTACCAAAGTATCATATAAGGATTGATTCAATATGACTTATTATTGATCCAATAAAATAATTATCACATGTCGTATCTACAGAAGATAATTTTCTCCTTCAGCTCCCCAAGAGGATACATATTAATGATGTTTTATAACCTCATGGCCAATATATTTCAATTATGCATGATCATGATCCCCAATTTACTTACAAAATAATGTAAGATTCATTATAATTCAACGTATATTTAAATCTATTTGAGTACCATTTAATATCCTCAAAATATTTTATAGTATAAAATGAATATAAGAACATTATAATACAAGGTGAAGTAATCCCACATGAATTTCATGATATGTGGGATTATTATTTTTTTCACACGCCAACATAATTTATTTTGTTTATTTATGTTTTTTTAATATTTTAATTATATTTAAAGTAGAGTGAAAAAAAATTTCTCCCTCAAATTGTTAATTTTATTATGGAATGATGACCAGATGTGGTTGGAACATAGTTAATATATTCCATGTGATAGACTATGGAAAACTAAATGACATAAAAATGGCTCTAGTTGGTCATCATTGTCTGTCACATGGAAAGGCACCATACCCAATAGGTTGTAGAACCTATTCATGGGTGGATATAAGCCCAAGCATATATAGCACATGGCCTAATAGACTTTTCAGGAAAACCGCCTAGACTACACTAGATTCCAAAAATATTGTTTTAATAATAATTATATTACTAATATTATTATTTATATTTTAATATTTATTATTTTATTTTCTAAACCCCCTTTTCTCACACCTCATGTCACTCTAACCCCATGCCCCATTCCGTAATATGTAGCATGACTCTATAAGAGAAATCAATGCCACACAAATCCCTTCATCTAATGTCTCAATATGTCATCATTTTTTTTAGGTCCTTTCCATGTAAAATCATCTAGGGTGAGTATTTATGTTCCTTTCAGCTCTTCCTATTCTATTTTATTTTAGTATATTTTTTTCTATAGTGGCGTGTGACTCCTATCCAAGCCCTAACAAAATGTTGGTTATTCATTTTTTTAGTGTTGATATTTTTAGTTCTTAGTCCCTTTTTATGGCTGGTATGTTCCATGACTCTTATGGGAAGCTAGTTATTCACTATGTCTAGGTAGGGTTTCTTTTAATTTCCTTTATAGATATTTTTTAATAGTTTATTCTATGAATGTTTTGGATAATGCTATTTTTCTAGTGTACCTCAGACCTCTTTTAGGTGCTTTGAAGCCACCATTGTTGAAGGATAATTTCTTTTATATGCATATATAAACACAAACACACACAAAAATAAACACACACAGAGACATAGATATATATGTGTGTGTGTGTATGTATGTATACATTTTGTACATATTACCTCATCGTGAGGGGAATATTTTAATTTGATCAAAGACTAAATAAGTATGTTTGATTGTTTATATTCTGGAATGTGTTTTGTATCATTCATCCAAGGAACCTTTTTATGAAGTGGGATATTTATGTATTAGAATATTAATTGATTTACTTATTTTCATGGGTGTTATAAATATATAATTTCATTATAATATAATATGTGTATTCTATACAATCTATTAATGATACATTGAAATGTATTTAAACTTGTTCCTCATGATATGACAAGGCTTTCATCACGGTGTTTTCATGTTAATAAATTCCTTAAACCTTCTACTGTAAAATGTTATGTCTTTTAAATTTTAAGTTAGTTTCATAAATGATATTTATCTAAAATTAGTGAGACCCTACTGAAACCATAAATTATTCTTTTGAAATGGAAAACCCACCATATTAAATACCTCAAAAGTAGAAAATTCACATTATAATTTAAATTTGAGGTATGAGAAGTGGACTTGATGATGAGAAGTTCCTTGTTTAAATGTGACATTGAAAGGGAATTTTCTTAATGAAAGTGATCAGAGGTGAAAGGTTTTATGGTGTTTTTCAAATAATTTTATATGTATAAATATTATTTCTTGATTAAAAACCACTGTTTTAATAAATCACTTTTATATCCTAGTTTCCTATGTGGGTGGACTAAGGAATGAAACACTAGATGAGTAGGAAAGGAATCATCCAATGTTAAAAAATTGTACTACACTCCGAAACTGTCAAAAGAACATGACAATTCATTATAACTATGAAAAAATTGGTTTCATCCCCACAATAATATTATGCATTATAAGGGTGATAATTTTTCATCACTAAGAGTAAAATAATCAAAGGGGCCAATAAAATCTATCTACATAAGTATAACCGTGGTTATTTATTTCTTTTCCACATATATTAAATGGTACTATATCTAAAATCTACCTTGTTGATATGTTTTAATATTACGATGCATATTTCATTAGAAGTTTTATTTTATAATGAATTTTTTTTAAATGAAATCCTATATTTAAAAATGTTTTTAAAATATGATGGAATACAGATTTGTAAAAAATAGATATTTTACTTGTCTTTATTAAAGAGTTAAAAGTCCCTCTTCTTATATGTATTTTTTTTAAAATACAATGGTTTCTATTTTTTTACATTATGTCATAAACCATTGTTTCCCTTTTGGAATTACTATGAGGCACTATAATTATTAAAAACTATACACTTTTTAATTTTTCCATTCAATATCTTCCAACTACGGTCCTATCACAATGTGACTATGGATTCATGGCCAGTAGTGACCCATGAGGTTAGATAGAGGAATATCCTATTTTAGTTTTTATCTGATGGAAGATAAATTTTATTTGTTCTTTATTATTTATTTATTTTTCAACTGTTTATAGGATAAATCATTCCAAAATTAATCTATTGTTGTTTGATGACACTAGTTTTTAGACTTGGATGATCGGGAATGATTCTGATTCCTTGTAATGGGCTGTCTCTAGTGTCCAATTCAGAGTTAATCAATGTTGATTCTTGAAAATTTGGTATGAGATCATCCCATATTTTTTTGTGATGTAAGGCAGACATTATATATTATTCTCAAAATATCAGTGGTCGGGTAAGGAATAACATCACAATGTATTAATACCATTTGAGACTTGATATATTAGGGAGAGTTTGAACATTAGTTATTCATTATGATTTTTGGTTTATGTTATTTCTGTTTTCAAATATAAATGATATTTTTCTTGTTGTGTGATGAATATTGAAGTGATCTAGTTTCACTTAGTGTGGTTCCATGGCGTAGAGAACAATATGGGACATGAGGGCATTGCTAAGCTGCTTCTAGTGGTTACTACAATCATTTAATATATTATATTAAAATATTTTATTTATCTATTTGTGAACAGTATTTAAAAATTAAATTTTTTGTGAGTAATTTGTTTTTTTGTTTTTATTTTGAAATGTTGTATTTTTTATAGAAAAAATAGTTTCGCTTGGAATAATAAATACTATAATTTTAAAATAATTATAATGATAATTCATTATAATGGAACTTATTGTTTCTATGGGGTAAAATATGTGGTATTTTCACATTAAAAGTGGTTATTTTATAATTATTTTATCCCATGTTATAATGAAAAGGGAAAATAGTTTTGAAAATTAGAATTGGTGTTTTGGACGGTACATTAATTTGGAAACTGACATTAATTTCCAAATGTGGAACTGAATTGTAATTTGGTGATGTTTTAAATAGTGGATTTTAAAAACGTTTATTGGATTTTTTTTAATGTCTTCTTGGTTTTTTTGATTGATTTTTTATTTAAATTTTATTTTATTAAGAGATGTTTTTATTTATGAGATTTTTGTTTTGTTTAAACTGATTATTGGTTCACACTTGGTTCAATGTTGTTTTTGTTTTTATTTTAGTGGTTTAGAGTATGATTCCTAGAAATAACTAGAATATTTCTATATATTCTCTTCCTATTGTTGGACATAATAAATATTGGGTTGTGTGGTAGAGTTGGGATATTTTTAGTATTTTAATGTCATTCCTTGAAATCGATGTCCATTAGGGAGAGAATATCCATGCATAAAATCACATAAAATTCAACTGAATATATAAAATATGATTTTTAGTAATCATATTCCTAATAACCTATATCATATAAGAGTTATATAAATGGTATTAAATCATCTGTATGCAAATATTTTTCATCAGTAGTTTGATATATAGTTGTTGGGATTCTGATTTAATGCTCATAGAATACGAATCTACTTATATTGTTGTAGTTAGAACACTAATAAAAATAAACATTTATGTTTATTTTATGAATTATGAGTGTAAAATTGAAACATATTAGTCATAAACCAGTTCAATAGTTTTGATTGTATATCCCACAAAATTTTTCTATCCACATAAGTAGTTGTTGATGTAAATTTTCGTCATTAACCCCTAGATTATTTCATTTATTAGAATATTTTTTATACTCCCTAAAATTGTTAAATTGGATTGTGGGGGTGAATTAAATAGGAAATTAATATCCTCTATTTTATTGACCTATTTATAACTTTTAGATAATAACCCAATTTATCTACAACCCTTCCCCACTTCATGTATTTTCTTATTCTTTTTTAATAATTTATAGAGTGCATATTATGAATTTTGTATAATTTTAGTGTCTGAAATTACTTTTCCCTAATCTCTTTTTAGTTTCCATAAAAATCAAATTTTCTTTTCATATCAACAATTTCATAATATGAGAATCCAATTTAAACATTCACATTATATACAAATTCATGACATTATTCAAAGATACAAAAAAACATATTGGATAATTCCATTCAAAAACATGGTTTTAAGCTAATAAAAATTGATTCAATTGTTTATCAACATTACTATTTAATCCAAATTTTTAACTTGTGAGTTTCCTAATTTTTTATAAATATGAAAATATATATTTATCCTCATTTTACATTAAATCATGGAATTTTTCACTTTGTAGTAGAAAGAGTGTGGGTAAAATATTAGGATAATAATATTTACATAATCTCATCCATTTCTTCGGACACAAATTCATCCTTTTGACTTCAATTCTTAATTAGGTTCCTCAATCAATCTTCCTCAATATCCAAATAAAAAAATATAACAACAATTACATAATCTAGGTGTTATAAAATAAAAAAAATATTATTTATATTGTGATCATCTATGACATGGAATTTTTTTCTTAAAATGAAAACTAATGGGGGTGATCATTTCTTTGCAAATGATTAAAGAAAAATTTTCTGTCATTTGGTTATTTCAGGATCAATTCATAGTTGATTTTATTATTAATAACTAGTGATATAATATCTATGATGGATTTCATTATATCACTCATCCAATTTGGTTCCTTGTTAGGGAAATCACCACATTTTCCTTCACCATCATTGTTTTATTTGTTATTCTAGCTTCATCCATCTACTAAATCTAAAGATCATATACTATGTGTCAAAAAATTGAGTAAGTAATAATAGGATAATTTAAATAAATCCTTTGATATAAAAATTTTTTACCTAGCCATTTCAATATAAGTCATTATAGGGTAATCCCCACTAAATTTTGGTTCATATTATGTTACTTTTGGTTTTATTATTATATTATTAATATCATAGTCTGAAAAGGTAACTAAAACATACTCTAATACAAACTAAAGTTCCCTACACCCTAAATATTATATTTTGGTACCAAAAATGATTTAAACATGTGTGTTGATACTAGGTGAGATGACATGACCCTGACATACAAAACATTTACTTCATTTTCATAACATTGAAATTACTTCTTACAAATAAAAAACAACACTATAACTAAAGGTATAGTGGATTTTTAGAATAATTCTCTAGATTTATTATTTTTTCATTGTATTCTTAAAAAAATATTTGTCATGGGATATAATTTTAGACACATCATAAATAATACCCTTTTTAATAACCTATAGGATGGAAAAATACGGATAGGTGACCTCAAACTATAAATAAGGGAAAAATATTATAAAATAGAGAAAAATAGTCATATTTTAAGAATCTGAGTGAAAATGATAATGGTAGAAATATGTTATTCAAACGAAGAAACTTTCATATATTTCATTGATAAGGAACAAAAAAGGACATAAAACCTCATTGGATAATACAAATACCATGGTGTATGAAAAAATATATATGATACAATAAGAATGATCCATATTGTTCAAATAGGCATGTGGTATAAATATAATCATATAAAATCAAATCATTGTGAACATCAGTAAATATAATAATGTATATAAATATTCTTCTGAATAAATATAATAAAAAAATTCCATGCATTATCTTATGAACATTTCTAATCAAAAATATGTCCATGATTTATAATAAGAACATAGACAATTATAATATTTATTATGAATTATACTGTCAACATAGAAAATCGTAATCATGTCCATTTACTATCATATTAACATATCAAATCAAAATCTTACCCATGCGTAATCCTGTAAAAACCCCATTTTTGATCATTTACACAAGTTATTTTTTAAACGTAGATAATCACAATTTTTTTCATGAATTACGATAAGGGATATAAATATTGGCTTAATTCAATGGAGTGACATAGTGGAAGAAGACACCTCATACTGATAAACCATACATATGTGAAACACCCCAAGATTTTATGAAATATATTTTTCATAATATATATAATTTTATTGATATCTTGTATTAAACAAAACATTGTGTTTTTAACAGACACACTAAAATATTAATAATATTATTTAAAAAAGGTCATTATGAACTATATATTAAACATTTTGTTATAAATAGAAATAAAAACAATTTCTCTATGGTTTTAGATAAAAAAATTTATTTATAAATAAGTATGCATTTCATTCCAATGTCTATATATCCTTCAAAAATATATTTTTATTTCATTTAAAAAAAATTATAAATTTTTTACAACTTTATAAAAGTTTTCTGAAAACATTTAATTAATTTATTTAATCAACTAGTAAAAAATATCTTATGGTGAATTATTAGTATTTTATTTAAAAGTATTATTTTTCAATGTATATTGGAAAATATAATTTTATATAAAATTACTTTTCATTTAAATATTTTATAATGTTAAAATATAAATAAAAATGTTTATAAATGCATAATTTTCCCATTTTATTATATTTTATATATTTTATATAATTTTAACAAATATTTCATTAGATTTTTTATATAAAAATATTCAAAGGAGTTAGCCACAATATCATTGAAATTGTATTATCACCATGTATACATATTTAATTTAAAATCAAATTTAAAAAATTACCTGAATGGAATTATGAATAATGGATTACATTTTTTTAATTTGAATAATTAATATTATATAATATTTTAATATTAATTTCTGTTCAAAATAAAAAGCAAAATAGTAAAAATTATTATTGCAGTTTAGGGTAAAAGTATTTTACCAGTGGTTAAACTAAAAATATAAATTTTAAGATTTCCTAAAAAATTTTAGAATTAATATATAATGGTATTTTCTCCCACATATAATACAAGGATTTATAATGGTATATTATTATATCCTTTTGTAATGTTTAAATCCTGGCTATAACTTTTTATTTTAAATAATTTCATGTTTGTGATCTAATCAAATTATAAATGTAAACCCATATCCTCTCTTGTTCAAAAATCCAATAATATTTTTTCAACCTATAAAAACAAAAAATCATTAAATAATTCAAAACACACATCCTAGGTTTCTTAGTGATTAGTAAATACACTTAACAAGAAATTGGGTGCTAATCTATGGTGGTTGTAAGAAAAATATGTATCTTTTTTAAATGACATTTTTTATTCAATTTATTATTCAACCTATATAAAATAATTTCAAAATATGATGATATAATAAAATTTTTATATCCAATATATTTAGTTTTTTTTAAATGGAATGATATACATATAACTCCTCTTATATAAAATGGGAAACAAGACTGTTGATTGTGTGTATGATAGAATACAACCTCACAAACCGATGTAATTAATTTTATATCACTACTGATCAATGTGGAATATAATGAATGATTTTAAGAATATATTTGTCTTTATGATATAATTATTAATTATTAATTATAATATTATACATAACCTCAAACATTCTATTCTGTTATAAAATGATTTCATCGCATGTCTGTATGCTATACTTCCACATTGCGAATTGATGTGATTATTTTTTCACATACAAATTACCTAAAACAAGATAAAAATAAATTTTCTACATATATATGATATATATGAAATTATAATTACTCTAAAATGGGGATATAATATTTTACTATGACTCATTGTATCTTTTTAGAAAATGGAAACCATGTTCATCTGTATATTTTACCTACCATCTATGCTAATGATATAATTGATTTGTTATCTCTAAATTGAATGTATTAATATATATAAATATGTAATGAATATACATATGATTTTTATATATTTCGAGATATTATAGACTTTATATCTCCCTGATTAATGTAAAAGGATTGAAAATATAGAAAAAAACATACATGAAAAAAAAGGAGTTATTAACCCAAAAAATTCATTTTAACAATGAATTATTTATAAATAAATCATAAAATATCAAAGGTAAATCATATATGGTATTAAATGAATGATAATGGATTTTGGATATATTTTTAGTAAATATATATTTATTGTGCATGATTTTCCAATGTCTAAAAATAATTTTGAGACTTGAGGTATGTGATTTTCCTCTAACTTTTATTTCTCCAGGGCACATTTCCTATGCACCACTAGTTTATTTTATGTGGTGTATATAAAAACCATGATATTAATTTTTATTCCATATAATAATAATTTATAGATATAAATATCTATATAATTTTCTTATTTTGGTGGTATTATTATTAAAATGAAACTACTATGGTAATCGTTTTATCTTACAATATCATTATTTATCAAGATCATTTATGATTAATTTTCCAATGATGAAATATTATGATTAATATCACAAGAAAATAATTAATTTTATTATCCACATATTATTTCATGTAATTAATGTTTTTTATTTATCTTCCTCTCTTTATGAGCTAATGATAATAAATTAATTTTTTTAGTGAAAATATTAATTATTTCACTCTTATATCGAAAACCGTTTTTTTCCAAACTAATGTTTTCTAAAAATAATTTCAGTGATGTTACAAAATAAATATAGCAATGTATAAATTACTTTTATTATATTATATACATTTCTAGAATTTGTTTTAAAAGAAATATTCCAATTAATTTCCATAAGAGGTGGTTTTTTAGTTTTTAACAAAGTGTGAGGAATAATTTCTTTTAACATGCATGAAATTATAAAATTTAAACTAAAATAAAAACTAAATGATTTTTAGTATTATAATATATATTTAGTATTATATATTCAAATAAAATGTTTTACCTAATATATTATGAATTTATAGTTTTAAAAATATTATTTTTAATGTTTAAATATTTATATTCTTCCAAAAAACATCAATGAAATTATTTCAAGAAATATTACAAAGAATATGATATAAGTTATTGTTAAATTCTATTTAATGGGGATAATATCTTAGTATAAAATTATTACTCTTTCTCTATAGGGTTTATTTTTATGATGAATGATGTCATGAAACCCTTTTCATTTCAATGGTTTATGGTATAAGAAAATTCTTAGGGATGCCATTTCTCTTCCATGGGTTATGATATGACAAAATTATTATGAAACATATTTATTTTATATGGGTTAATCTATGAAAATAATTATTAAGAATCCCTATTATTTACTATTATTTGTTTGATGATAAATATTTTATAATATTTTAAAACATATATGTTTGATTTTCATTATGCGACTTGTGGTATAAATATCTCCCACTAATGAATTAGATAAAAATTATTATATCAAAAGATAAGTATAAATATTACTAGGTGGTAATCTTTTTCCGTAACTGAATTATTCAATAATGATAACATTGGGAGTTAAAAATTGTTACTATTATTGTATGGGGGTGTACCCATTACACTATTATAGTTTTGGAAGAATTTATTGAATACTAACAAAGTATTATATATTCATCTGTGTATTCCAAAAAAATATTCCAATTTTATTCTTTCATATATTATAATATTTTATTTAATTATGATTATATCCTTATAAAGTATCAAAATTAATGAAATAACTAATTTTTATGATCTATGATATTTTGGTTATATTTGAAAAAACAAATTCTCATGTTCTAATACCCATATTGCCCTAATATGTTGATATCACATTTATTTACACATATTGAGTATTTGAACAATGACTTTATTAAGTTTCCTTTACCCAGGATATATATATATCTCTTGTATGATATAACTATCAAGGGTTATATTTATTAAGAACTTATATAGAGGTGTTTTAGTTAACTTATGAACCATATATTTATGTATCCATGTTTCCAAAGGTAGTAGGCCAATATGACCATGTTGTAATTTTTTTTGTAAACAATATTCATCACATAAGATTTAATATCATTTAATGAAATGTATATACCTTTATACTTGGTATCATTGAAAAATTTAGTTAACATTTTGAATCTATGAAAAATAATAATTTAGTTAGAAATAGAAGGAAAAATACATGTATTGGAAAATATTAATAAATTATGGAAAACTATAAAGGTTGTGGTTTCTGAGATATTACATACCTCGATTGTTTCTACCTGTTTATTCTGGTCTAGAATAGTTGTACATAAGTCTAAAAACTCAAAAATGTGAACATTGAGATGGACTCTAATAACACATGGGAAATTGAAAAAAGCCTTAACACCAACATTGTTTGACACACATGGCGGTATGATATGGAAATCCACAAACTCTATATGTTCCTTCATGAAGGATTTCAATAAATGATATTGTATGACCAGTGTTGGAATTGATGTGTCATATGTTGATAAAAATCCTTCATGATTTAAGACAACCTAATAATGAATGGTCATAATGATCAATGATTCATGATGGTCATGGTATCCAATTTTTTTATTATTGAATTGATTACATAGTAATAAATTATATTTTCTAATATTTATTATCAGATATTAATGTAACCTATTTGATATTAGTTATATGACTTTTTATATATCATAAAGTGTATATAAACATATTATTTTTATCTTTAAAGATTAGATTTATAATAACAGTGAAAACCCCCACAATATAATGATGATCGTATATATATTCTATGATTCTTATCCAATTTTTGATTTGGTAAATGTGATTCCTACATAAGTATTTTCTCCCATTTAAAAGATTTGATCTTATATTAGGCATGGATTGTATTTCTATTAATACATTTGAAATTAATTTACAAGGATGAAAATTAATGTTTGATATTTTAAAACAAAATTTTATAATATATTTGTTTTAAGATAAAAATAAACTTATAATTGAGATCATATACATAGAATGTGAATTGAAGCATATTTAATAATGGATTTTATAAAATATGTTAATTGTGAAATGCAACATTGATGATATTTCTGCTATGTTGAAATAAGTGAGGTTTTTACAAAATATATTCCAAATATTCTATTGAATCATAATGATAAGTTGTCAATATAACCAATATAGTTTTCTATGCCTATTTCAAAGTCAATAAGTAGAATATACTTCATTTAGTTAGAAAAATTGATAAAGAAACTCCCGGATAATATTTAATGGGGATTAAATATCATTTACCCATTACTGATGCCTCTTTTTATCAACTGTGAGGACCCTAATACTTTTATAATATTTAACATTATTATGTATAATATCAATTTAGGGTCACTAAAGATGATATAAAAAGTAAAAACTTATATACATGTTATGGAAACAAGCATATACAGTGATTACATTTGGTCCAACAAATGGCCTACCCATTTTCATGGGTTTAATGAATAATGTCTTTATATATATTCTTTATTAGTTTTTTTTACCATATATAAATGAAATAATTATCTATTAAATGATAAATAAAGAGCATGAAGGTCACATGAGAATTGAGATTAAGACCCTAAGGAAATAGATATTTTATTTTAGATTTACAACTTGTAAATTTTTAATATTTTTTCCATTTCAGGTTCATACAATATCATTCAATGGTATAACATTAGAGACACAAAAGATAACTAATATGGAGGGTTGGCATAGACCATACATGGTGACAGCGATCTGATGTTTTCTTGGGAGGTCTTGATATTATAAATTAATTTTTAAAAAAATCACTACTATGTAATCCACATTATATGATAACATTGAATGAATCAATGTTCCATTGGACATATAAGTGGGAGGAAATGTTCATGGAACTAAATATAAGGATAGTAATTTCACCTGTGATTAAATTACTCTGTAGTAAAGAAGGTTTTGTAATCTACATTAATGAAACTAAAAATATATTGGGATGCATTATAATGTATAATTAAATTGTTATATCTTATGCCTAATTAAAATAGAAGGTTCCTGAGAAAAATAACACAACTAATGAATTGGAGTTAGCTGTAGTAATTGTTTCATTAATGATATGGACCGATTATATTAATAGAGAAATGTGTTATATAAATATAGATAAATTATTTTTACAGTATATATTTTCACCAGTGGAGTGGTATACAGTCTAGGGAATATTTTTATCACTTATTAATAAATATGACTTTCCAATGCATTACTATAATGGGAAACATAAAATTTTATTTAATTCTTAGATTGGAAATAATCATTTTTTATTGTCAATGATATATATAAAAAAATATCATATATTATTGGTTTTTGATATGTTACATCTTGAAATAATAATGAAATGTGATAAATATTATCTATCTCAAATAAGTGATCAACCGTCTATCCATGTGAATATTAATGTGGTTTAGAAAGAATATATTAAGCTATATTTTAATGTAAGAAATGTTCCAATATTTAATGTTGATTATGATGTAATTATATTGTTTATAAACTATAAATTTGTTTATTCATACGTGATTTGATGAAGAGGATGTTAAAAAATACTCATAGATCTTCCCTCTATATTCACCATGAAAATATAAATATGAATTGTTTTTTTAATGTGTATATTTGGTGGGGTTGAATGAAGAGAGGTATTTTAGAATATATATCATGGCACTTTTAATGTTAGAATGTTAAATAAGAGAGAGAAAGGTATAAGATTATTTTATAACCAATACATATACAATAATGAAAATTGGGAAACACTACCATGAATTTTATCATTTGTTTCTTCAAAATATATAAATGGAATAATTTTATATGGCTTATAGTTGATCAACTTAAAATGAAATCAATCTACTTCTGTATAAAATAAAATTTATTATGGATAATATTTTCAAGATATACATTAAATATGTTGTAACATTTCATGGACTACCATATTCAATTTATTCTAATCGGTATCCAATTTTTTCAGAAAATTTCTATAGATGTCTCCAATAATATATTGAAACCAGGTTGAGTTTTTACACTTTATTTAATGCTAAAAAATATGGTGAATATGAATGAAAAAATCAAAATCAAAAGTATATTTTGATAGGATTAAAAAGGTTTTTAGTATCAACAAATTCATCTAGTTAAACTTTTATACACAAATAGGGTTCACTTGAGCATTAAAATTGATCCTCAAGAAAAAATATATGTAAATAACTTTCAAAATACAGCATAAATAGTTGAAAATGGATAATTAGGCCTATTGATATGTGATCTAGATGAATAAATGACATATAAGTTTAGTGTGATTCAACAACACATAAAGGGAAAAAATGGTCATTATAAAATTTATGTTGAAAATCATCGACATGATCTAGATTTTTAAGGTGATGAAAATGACATTATATTACATATAAAAGGAAAACATAATTAGATATTTATTTAAGGGTAAACTAGTACCATGTTATATATACCCCTTTAAAATTATTGATCATACTATAATGGTATATTATCAATTTTTGATTCCACCAAAACTCTCTCAAGTCCATGATTTGTTTTCAGGTATCTGTCACAAGAAATTACATACCTAACCCATAACATATATAAAAATATAGAGGTCATACCTATAGAGAATGGTCTTTCATATGGATAACGTGATCTATAGATTCTGGATCATAGAGAGAATGTGATACAAAAAAACACCCACTTGGTCAATGTTTTGTAGTGTAACCACTGATATTAGGACACCATGTAGAATCCTAAGGATGTAATGAGGAATAAGTATCATAATATATATATACATATATATATATATATATGTGTGTTTGTGTGTGTGTGTCTGTGTGTGATGTAATTTCTATGGTGGAGATAATTGTATCTGGCTAGAATCTAACACTCCTTGATTTTATGAAATAATATTCTCAATTATATTTAGTTTCTTTGATTTCTTGGGATACATTAATTAATTATTTTTATTGTATCGTGATATAAAATTAATAATATTATTTAAAAAATTTGTAAAAACCCAGATTTAAATGATATATGTATGTATAGTAATAGTTATTATTTGAAAAATAAGTATGCTCTTTTTTGTATATAATATTTATTGAAAAATAAGTACCCAATTTTTTTTCATGTCGTTATATTAATTGAAAGTATAATTTTACAAAAAATATTATTTTTATTACATTTCTGGAAAAAATAATAAAATGAATTTTCCAATAAATACAATTTTTTTGAAAAAATAAATCCTTTTTGGATATAATTTGTAAAATTTATCTTAGAGTGAATTTTTTTGGCATTTCTCTATAAAGTTAAAATTTTCTATGAATAGTGAAAAATATAGGATTTTATTAAAAAATTAATTCTAATTTAATTAATTTATATTGTAAAATTTTGTTTTAAATTTTTATTAAAATAAAAATTAGTTCAATCTAGTTATTAATTATCCAATTTATTTCATTATAATTAATTAATAGTGAAATTTTCTATAAAAACATTCTAAACGATTGAAAATGTACTCTTTGCAGAATTGATTTATTATCAGGTCAGGGTAATTAATTTTACATTAATTTTTCTAATTTTTTGGATAGTGTTTGAAAAATTATATTCAATCTTGGTGATGAACATATTTTATATTATAAAGTCATTTGAAATTATTTATTGGTAAAATGAATTGTAAATTCATGAAAATGTAATTACCACTATAAGGATTAAATTGTATTATCGTGCGTTACACTAAAAATAAAGTGGTTAAATTGAATAAAAAAAATTTCCAATTCATATTGGATATCCATATTTATTCCATATGACTTATAATGTCCCATAATTACCCATTATAGTGCCCTTTTGTTTTTTAAAACATGTATACAACTTTTTATTTTCATAAATTCCAAATCTATCTTCTCCCACACATTCAAAATGACACCCTACAACTCTCCTATTTGAAAATAAAAACAACCCTTGGTTCATTTAATACCTTCCAATATCCAGTATTTATTTCTGTCTGTTTATCGTAGAGGATTTTTCTAATAGAAAACTCTCCTACCATATAATATTTTACTAACCTTAGTAGGATTTCCAAAGAAGAGGTAACATTCATAGCTAAGAGTTTCTATTATATTTATTCCTCAAACACCAAAAAATATTATTAAAAATAATGATATAATAAAATAGGTATATAAAATATACTTACATGATATTAATAAATTTTATTAACCAAAATATATCATCACTATTATCGAATGGGAAATGAAGTCGACGATTGATTGTAAAATGGACTACCACTACATGAACCAATGAAATTCATTTTCCATCATCACCTATCATGATATAATATAATAACATACAATAATTATATAATGTATTTATAAAAAAAATTAGGATTATTTATTAGTAGTATCACATATACATTCATACTTTTGATTTTGTGCGAATATGATAATATTGCTCGTGTGTATGGAAGACTACCAACTTGGGAAGGGATGTGATTAATTTTTCATATACTCTTTACATGGAAGGTAATAAAGATTCTATGAAATAAATATTAAAACATAATGAATCTATACATGTAATAGATTAATTAAACTAAATATATTCCTTGAATTGATAAAACTAATACTATTTTCATGCGTACACACAACCTATCATCTCTATGAATTATGTAATTCAATTTATATCTATAAAATTTATGAATTAATATAAATACATGTTTCATTAATATATAATATATTTTTATCATGGTTAATATTATTTATATTATGGAACCATGATCAATGTAAAAGGATATATGATACTAAACCAAAGCATAAATGAAAATTGAAGAAGAAATTACCTGAAATGTTATTTTAACAAGGAATTGTAAATAGATAGGTAATAAATAAACATAAGTAAATAATATATTGTGTGATATGTATTAGTAATTTTATTAAATATATTTATAATAACCATATATATATTAAAAAACATTATTTTGTAAAAGTAATTTTAAGTCTTAAAATATGGGATTTTCGTCATACATTTATTTTTACGGGACACATGCCTTACACAATATTTTGTTCATTTATGTGGTATATATACATACCATGCATGTTTTTTGTCCTTATTATATTAATTATTAGATATAAATACATTTATAATTTTATTACAATCATCAGTCTTATGGGTCAATGGTATAGAAATGGTAATGTGTTAATGTCACAATATCATTATTTATTAAGATTCTTTAATATAAACCTTTTTAGGATGAAATTTTATGATATATATCTCAACAGTCTCATGACATTTATTGTTATGTTCTTATTTTATTATTATGAATTTTTTAACTTCATTTTCCTCTTATTATGTACAAGTGATTCTAAAATATGTTTTTTATAGAAAACCGACATCATTTATTTTTTCACCTGGAAAATAGCATTCTTCCATATCAATGATTTCTATAAATTTTTTGAATAATTTTTTTAATATAATTATTTCAATTTTAAAATTTTTTTCCAATGATTTAATTTTATAGATAACTATTTATAAGTAATCTTACATATTATTTCTCAATGAGGTACTTTTTACTATTTAGTAATGTTTGCTAGAAACTATTTTTAACATGCATGGTAGGAAAAAAAATTTACACCATCATAACTACACAACATTTAACAGATTTTATTATATTTTTCCAAATATATATATTTTTAAGAAAAGATAAACAATATTTTTCTATTATTATTATTTTGTTTTAAAAAAGAAATTTCAAGAATGTAAAAGTTATTTTTCTTAATAAATATTCTATGTGATCATTCAAAATCATTATCCATATAGGATTATATCCATTGAGTTTATTTAATATTATGTGGGGATATGATACAAATTTAAAATCCTTATTGTATCACTATATATTTTATATTTACCATGAGAACATTTTTAAGAAATATATTTATTTTCCAAAATTTATTCTAGGAATAAATTCATTTGAACCCCATTAATTTTCATTGGGTTGTGATATTATTAAATTATTATGTAAACAATTGTTTCTATGGGTTATGATATAATTGAGTTATTATGAAAACCAATTCTTTTATTTGTTTTATTCTATGAGTAATGTTTTAAAAACATATATCACACTTATTTATAAATTTAATTATAATATTGGTGAAACCTATATTCCCCTAGAATATATTTTTTAATGATTAATATATTATGGGAGATATAGGAATAAATTAGTCAGTAACCCTAATTCAATAAAAGACTTTGTCAACTATGATAGTCTTTTTATAAAACCTTAACTACTATGATGAATTGGGGTATGAACCCATTCCACTATAATTGATTAGGAAATATGTATTAAATAATAAGAATGTGACTTTGAAATCTTATATGTATTCATGAAATATATTCCAATGTCATTATATCATGGAATATGTTCTTTTTTTTCTTAATGATTAATTTCTTATGATATACCATGTTTTATTTCATGACTCATGTTTTTTATCTATGATATGAAGTTTATAGTTCTTAATAATTATTCACATGTTCTCAAACTTTTTCTACTGTTGTTATGTTCATATATTTCTTGTTTACCCATACCGATAGTCTAATCACACCCTTTTTATGTTTCATTTCCACATATTATGATGAACAGAGTTATGACTAATATATAAAATAAGAGTTCTAATTATGATGCTATTTGATTAATATGATGTTTTTATTTATAAACATTCTATTTATGTATCCATGTATTCAGAGGCAATATACCTCAATGATTCTGAATTATTTGTTATGTCATGTAGTTAGTATTCATATTCTAAGTTTTAATATCTATTTATGAAGAATATGTGTCATTATAATATGTGATTCATATGAACTTGAAAATTTCTACAAATTATTCATATAATAATTAACCCTTGGGAAGGAAAAAAGTTTCAAGAAAACTTCTATAAGATGATAATTTAAAATCATGTAGAGTATGAATGTGGATGGTATCATTGGATAATTTCATTATTTAATATTAATAAGTATTAAAGGATGTTACAGAATATGAAAATACATATCAATAAGTATGGGATAACATCAATTATAAATTGGAATTAATGGCCATTACCTTTTAAAAAAATATTTTTAAAATAAAATAATTTCAATAATAGTGGGAATAGAAATCTATTTGGAAGTCAATTATTTATTATAAAGGATGTTTCTTAAGGAATATTAAGGGATACTATGGAATATGGTTTCATGTAAGAAACAATTTAAAAAAATTTATTTCACACAATTATAAATCAGATCAACATTCGAATAAAACCACCATACCAAAAATGATTAAATAAAATCCCTTTTTCAATTGATGTAAATTAAATTAAATAAATTAATTAAAAATATAATTAGATATAATTATATCCATAAAATAACAATATAATACAAAAATGGAGGATAATTATTCGGGATTAAAATGAAAAGCTAAGGTTGGATCCAATTACAAACATAAATTCTGTTAAATTTGGAACCAATGGGTAGCAGAATTTTATGAATACATATAAAAAGTACAAATTATATAGGAGATAGAAATATATTATTTATAATATAGAATAAACTTCTATTTAGACATATATTATTTTTGACATATAAAATCCCGATGTGAATGTAAGAATGAAATAAACCCATATTACTTTGATAATGTTTGAATCAAACAACTTTGATAGAAAAAAATTACATGTAAATTTTCATCAAAATAAATAATTGTTATTTATGACAAAAATGTCTGTTGAGATGAATATACACCATATAAAAAAATATAAGTGTGGAATATTGACCATATCATAAATAAATGAAATAAATATGAAAATACATTACATTTTATCCAAATATCTAGAATGTGATTTAACCTTTATATAAAAAAACCAATAGTGATCACTTATTTCATAACCTTATTTATATATTAATTTTCATACTCTTCAATTGTAAATTTATTTACACCTACAATAGTTAGTTATTTTTAATTTTTGTCATTATATGTTATAAATTTTGATTTTTTTTGTACAAGTTTTGCAATGTAAATGTCAAAACAAATTATTTGATACCAATTTTGTAAGTATCATATATTAAATTTTGTGAAGTCATTTAGTTCCAATAGTAAATTCATAATCAAGAACAATTTTTTGGAGGTAATGATATGATTTTTGATAATGGAATCAATTGAATAGTTGTTTTTGGAATGGTTTTCATTAACAATGAGTTACATTATAATTGTAATTAATTAATATGATTCACCCCTATGAAACGATTTTAATAACATAAATTACTCTTTAATATAAGAAATTCCAATTAATAATTTCTTGATATCCATTCATGTTCGAAAAAGGGGATAATATTATGTCATCATTCATATAGGGGTTATATCAACACAAACAATAACATGTTATGATAATGAACACGTAAGATTATAGATTTATATAAAATTAAATAATATTGTTAGAATAATTTTAATATTAAAAAAATATTATTAAATTTGCTAATTATATGATCCTATTGTGGAAATGAGAATGTAATTGAAAAATTTTGTGAAGAAATAAGAACTCACTTTGATGAATTCCATCTATTTGGATATGTGTGTAAAGACCCTGAAATTTCAAGGAAAATTTTTTCTTAAATACTTCTGAATTTTAGGAGTCTTTGGTTTCTGACGGCTCTTGATTCCGAGGCCCGGTGTGCCCAGAATCAATTTCTGATGTTTTTTATGGTTACATTTAGTAAAAGTACGTGCGGGATTTTCAATCATTTGAACTGGTGCTTGGAATTGAAATCTGAGGACACTGATGAACTTACAGCATCGGCATTCTTTTAAGGGTACCTTTACTGCAGTTTCATTTTATGCTGGTTGAGAGTTAATATTTGGGAATTTAAAATAAAATTAATAAAATTTATAGTACACAATTTTATTTATAGATGATTTTTATTTCCTACCAAGGGGAGTTATATATGGGTCCCACACCCACATAACCTCCCATGAGAGGATATTTTTTAGGTGGGGCCTATTGGAGTTAGTGGCCTAGAACCAACTACTTTGTACGTTATTCATTAATAAATGCCTTATCGCATCTATATTATTCTTCTACGTGACAATGAATGTGATAATGTCCTAAGGACAACTATTGCATTAATAGGTCATAGTGGATCCCTACTATTATGAGAACCCGGAAGTGCCATAACAATGTTCTTCAATATATGTTCTATGGCCAGATGATGTTATTTGAGGGACACAAATAATATAGGCCATTAGGGGCGAGGACTCAGAAAACTTTGAGCCACCTTCTCATGGTGTGCGCCCTTGGTAATATTTAGGAGGATATTATGAGAACGAGACCCGCCCGTAGAAAATCCACATTTCATAGAGTCATTGGATGTTCCTAACTGCGGACGTGTGTTTTGGTCCTTAGACTTTAATATTATTATTAATGGGTCTTACAACTTGCGCACTTAGATGTATTGACGAAAACTGTGACGAGACATTGTTCATAGCGAGGTAGGATATGTTGGGTGCGTCACGAGTAATACCACATTAATAGATAATGTGAGAACAGATTTGTCCCTTCTGTTCCATAACATAAGTAGATATCTCAGGCCCTTTGATGGAATTGATATATCTTAAATAAATCCATATCCATGGTAAGGTATGGGAGAGTTCAATTCTAGAATGTCAAAGAAAGAATAATCGAGCACGTGGGTTGATGACAGTAGCATTCAACCCGCTTGATTCGAGATATCATGACAAAGGGATTCTATCACACGGTAAGTATTCGTATGTGGTGACACGTCATTGCGGTGTTAACTTCTTTCACTATGGGTGCCTTGGCATGTTGTTAGATGCTAACCTTGGAATTTTTGCAGGCTATGCATAATTCCACTAAGAAAGAGGCCTAGAGGGTCACACACTAAGTGTGTCCATGTATCACAGTCAAATATTAATTTAACCAGTTAAATAATGATTATTCCCGACTGTGGTTTAATAATTATTTAAGGATTCCTGATCGCATTTATTTCGACACTAGTTATTCGAGAGAATATATTATGGGTGAAATAAAATATAAATTATCGAGTAATGTAGTTACATTTATTTAAGAAATAAATATCCATTACTCAACGTCTAATAAATGTGGAGGAGGAGATAAAGAAAAGTGGAAAATAAAATTACTCGCCGTGTATATTTAATATACATGTTTTTTTAGTTTTAGGGAAAACAAGTACACATCGTGTATTAATGATTACACGACGTGTAGTTTTCTAGTCATGTTTTTGAGGATATAATGTTGTTTTATTAAATGATATTAATTATAATCTGTGTGGGCGCATGTCAAGGAATTAATAATTCGACATGGGGTTTCAATAAGAGTTAATGAAATAAATAAAATGCATTACGTGTTTATTTATTGTCATAACTCTATTAACCTCAAACCTGATTATAAATATCCTCAAAACCCCAACACTTTTCCTGAGCCATTGGTTGTGCACAACAGATTTGGAAATACTCTCAAGCCAAAAGAGAATTATCTTTCCACCAAGAACTCCCTCAAGTTACAAGAGCGAGATCCTCCACCGGATCAAGGCGGTTGAAGGCAGACATTGCAAGAGAAGGCTCTTCCGCGCTATCACTCGGAGATCCCTTCGGCGACGTCCAGAGATACGTAGAGCATGTGTGGATCACCGCTAGAGGAATCCAATACTTTGATTTTATGATGCAATGAGGTATCACAGGATCGTGACTGAAGACATCGACGAAGAAAAAATTCCACCGAGATAATTCTTGTGAATTAATTAAATTAATTATCACCAACATATGATGATCCTATCTCGATGGTTCTGGGACTCTTCATTTTTTTCATTCTTCATTCCATTCCGAAGATCCAGCATTTTATTTCGTGATGGATCTCGGATTGAAGATTGATTAACGCTAAAATTAAAGTTGTGTAAACCCGCCAACGCGCTTCCGCTGTGCCCAGAACCTATAGGGGCCACAAGTGCACTAAACCGTTCATCTTACCATAAGTCCCTTAACCCCATTAACACCCCCCTTTAATTAAATTTTTAACTCCTCTATTTTAAATTTTTAAATCTCTGCATCCCTCTCATTAATCTTACCAACACAATTAATTAATATCATTATTAATAAAATGGTACATCTCCTCTTTTTCTTTATTCTGATTTGCATGGCATTTCTATAAAGTGGGAGATTTCTATTATAATATTTTCATAGAAAATATTTTTGGTGGGGGAACCTCTGGAGAATCAGAAGAGATTCATTATTTGATGAAGAACACCATCCTTCCAATGAATAACCAACAAAGAACGACGATCGTCTCCTTCGATCTTTGGCCAATCCAGAGGAGAAGAAGCCACCCGCAAGGAACGACTATGACGCGTCATCCTCGGCTCCTTCTTTCCTGACGTCAACGAGTTGACACCATCTTCCCACGACTCCTTCTTCCGCGACGCCTGACTACCGTGAACATTATTTCTAGGTATGGTTTTGTACAATTTTAAGTAAATATTTGTACCCCATTCTTCGTTGAATTTTCTGATTTGTATTTGGCCAACTGCTACCGCATAACGTGTAGAGAGTGGGCCGAACGCACATGGCCTGACGACCCTCCACCGTCTCTTTTTTTTGCGATGTAGACCGTGTTGTAAAGGTGGCGACGAGCGAAGGTGGCAGCCATGTTTGGAAGAACCTCAACCCGCAACCGTGGGCTACTCGGCCAAAGGAGAACCATCCGGCTTAAGTCGTCTGGGCCGAAGGGAGACCTTGGCGCCACAAAGGGCGCGCCCTACGGAGAACCACGTCCCGTGCTTTGTGGGCCCCTTCGATGGAAAACCGGAAAGCTCGTCAGCCGACTGGGATGAAGGGTTCGTGACACTCGCAAGTGTCGTGGCCCGACCATGCGCGCTGCTCATGCTAGGAAGACCGGCCAGCTACGGTCGACCAGACAAGAGGGCGGTGCCGCATGGCACCACCAGTTTGGGAGACCGGGAAGCCCCCCCCCCCCCCCCTCCCTGTAGCACTCGGCCACCAAGGCTGAGCCGCTCATCCTACCGGGACACGCCACTCCGCGTCTGGCCGCGCCCTCTCAGGTCGGGCCCCACCCCCTTGGGCCGGCACATGCCGAACAAGGTCGGGCTGACCCACCAGCCTACTGGGCTTGACGGGCCTGGCCCGTTATGATTATATACAAATAACATAATGACCGCAAGTCTGATCAATGTGCCGTCTATGGAATTGGGACCCTCATGAGGTAGTAGTACTTTTTCAATACTCTGGGTGAGTTTTGGGCAATTTTGGAAAACGGACGGGCTTTGGAACATGTGTATTTTCAACCAGGACCCTAGAACGGAAAAACCAATATCTCTCAAATCAGGCGTCTGATTGACGTGTCGTCTATCACATTGGGTTCCTTTTGACGAGATGGAATGTCGGGGTACATCAACTCTAGTCTTCGTGATATTTTATGTGTTTACCCCTTTCCTTGAGAAGCGGACCCTCCCGGAATTGAGCATGCTGTGTGTGGGAACCCTAGAGCTGGCTGCAACTGCGACGTCTACCATACTGGAATCCTCTGTGGGTTTGGTGTAAACAACTACCGTACTAGAATCCTCCATGGGTTCAGTGACAATGACTACCATACTAGAATCCTCCGTGGGTTCGGCGTGACGACTACCGTACTGGAATCCTCCATGGGTTCGGCGAGGATGACTACCATACTAGAATCATCCATGGGTTCGGGGATGACGACTACCGTACTGGAATCCTCCGTGGTTTTGGTGATGAAAACTACAATACTGGAATCCTTTTTGGGTTTGACGGTGATGATTATTGTTCTTGTATCCTACTTGGGTCTAACAGTTTGACTTCTGTTCTAGTATCCTATGTGGGTCCGACAGAGTAGCTTTTTCGGTATCCTACGTGGGTCTAACAGCTTAGCTAGTCTAGTATCCTACATGGGTCTGACAGCTTAGATGAATCAGTGACTACATCTGATCATCTTTATCACTTTACCAAAGATGTATACTTGTGTGAGCTGAGTCTTGACCTTCAATCATTACCATCGGTGTGATTGACTTCTTTCCTGTGTGGACTGGGTTGTGCTTGGGGTTGGGAGTTGGAACCGAACTGGAATTGATGACTTAGGTATATGTATGGGAATATACCTAAGTAGAGTTGGTTGATACTTCATGATTGTATCTTTTCAGTTTATTTTATCCTTCGTGGATTCTGGGAGACCTTCGGGGGTCTCAGGGTACCTACTGAGTATTGTTATACTCACCCCTGCACATGAAATTCCCGCACTATGTTGTGTTGGATGAAGATGATGGACATTTGTGGTAGAGACTTGTAGAGCTAGACAGTACCCGGAGGTGGACTAGTTGGCGGGATGTACACTGAGCGGACGGACACACCCGAGGTGCCGATGAGACCATCTACGTTACTTTACGGCTATTGTACTAGACTTTAAGTTGTACTGTACTTACTATTGGCCATGTATTTCCAGCCCCTTTCTTTTCAGCACTTAATTTTGTATACAGTTTTACTTTCTTCTTACATATATTGGCTACTCTGTTGTGTTTTTTTATTATAAAAAGGAAATTCCTTCCCTTTTTACCTTGATATACGCTTTTGGTGCTATTCTCCATCCCCTGGCCTATGGAAGGCGGGCTTTGGGTAGTCACGGCACAGGCCGCGAGGACGGTTCGTGACAAATTGGTATTAGAGGAGTCGGTTCTGCCGTAGAATATAGACTCTGAATTCACTTCTATTAAGAAATAGTGTTAAGAGTATTGAGTGAAGTTTTCAGTCCAGGGAGTCCATTGTTGTTGCGGCAGCTGACGTATCCATACACCAGGACCTTGACCTTTGATTTCTAACTTACTGCATGAAAAAACTGATTGCATGTGTGTTTCAAAAGTTCTCTTTGTGATTACTTTGAGTCATCTCACCAGGAATATTGTTCTGATCATGGTACACCTATTTCTTTTCAGGATGGCCCCATGAAGGCAGCCAGCTTGGGTTCCGAGTTACATATGAGATGGTACCCCACTGAGCGACGAGGCCTCGGTGCAGGGCCACATCACAGCGGAGGCACCAGCGGTATCACTACTTGTTGGGCCACCGATACCACCAGCCCCTTTAGCAGAGAGTGCACACCGTCTGAGCGCGTTGCATGAGTTCCAGGGATATAGGCCGCCCAGGTTTCGTAGAGAGACGGACCCGCAGGTAGCTGAGGACTGGCTGGAGGCTATCATCAGAGTTTTCAGATCAGTAGGGACACCAGCCGACCTTATGAAGATCCTAGATGCGAGTCTCCGGCATGCAGAATCAGGTTGATGGCGGATCCTAATGCTCCATGATCATGATTAGGCATATTTACTTTGGATAGACATCGAGAGTCTCTTCTTCTTGGAGTTTGTTCCAGCCACGCTTTGTGCGGTGCAGATTCAGAAGTTACTTCATCTGCGGCAGCGCAGCATGATAGTAGCTCAGTACTCAACGAGGTTTACCGACCTCTCGTTCTACTCTACAAACAAGGTACGAGACTCATTCTTCAGGTCCCATACCATTGATAAGGGACTCAGACATGAGATCAGGGCTTTGATGATCTCCCTCAACATTCTAATGCAGGAGGGAGTGCTGGAGCGATCCCTTCTTGTGGAGAGCTTTCTCGCTGAGCTGACACTGTTAGAGAGACCCACCTCAGGGCGACACGTAGCAGAGTCTTCTGTAGCCAGTAGTAGATATTTGATGCAGAGGTCCAAGTGGACCAGGCCATCAAACGAGTTACCACATGATACAGGTTCGGTTATATGGGCCACACGGAACAGAGCTAGCTATACGAGGAGCAGGCAGTTCTATGCATGCAGCGGGTAGGGTCACATGGCTCGGGATTGCCCGACCCGCCATTTAGATGAGTAGCAGACAATGGAGTGACCTCCCAGGAAAAGGTAGTGGTTCGATCATGGTGTTCCGCCGAGAGTAGGAAGATGAGGCAATGGAGATGGCTGAGCAGCGGGTGGGGGATGACATTTCGAGACTCTACCACCACCACCACCAGGAGGTCCGCCCTGACTACATGGAGCTACTGGATAGAGGTAGACTTAGCTTCAGCTATTCGAGGCCTATGACCACGGCACACCTGAGATGATTCGAGGTACTATTTGTGTCTACTCCACCCTTGCAGCTATAATTATAGACACATGTGTGAGGCATTCTTTTATTACTAATTCCCTTGTTCGGAGCTCGGAGATTCCAACAAAGCTGTTGGCTCGATACTTAGAGCTAGAGAATCCTGCAGGAGTAAAATAATCGATTAAGAACTGGTGTCTGTAGTGTGAGATTACTCTAGGAGGCTAGAGCTATGGCTAGGATCTTCTTGTAGCAGCATCGAGGCCTTATGACGTCATCTTGGGTCTGGACTAGTTGTCTACAGTCCATGCTCAGATCGATTGCAATAGGCGCTAGGTGTGGTGTGTCCACACGGATGGGACCAGGTTCACCTTCACCAGCACGAAGGGAGCTATTACAGCGCAGAATGGACTTTCACAGAAGAGGGGGCATCTGATCACACATTAGTTGGCTAGTCTCATGCTCGGAGCAGTTGATGTGTGGAGTCTGAGTTTTCCTATTGTTTTGGATCAGTATGTGGATGTTTTTTCTAACAACATTCTAGGACTACCTCATGGAAGAGAGGTAGACTTATACAAAGTCATGTACCTCGGGACATCACCTATATCTTCTCCAGTATATCGGATGGCTCCCTCCGAGCTTCGTGGGCTGCGGGTACAGCTAGAGGACTTGCAGGGAAATGGATTTATCTGACCCAGTGCTTCACCCTGGGCTTCTCCGGTTTTGTTCGCCAAGAAGGCGAATGGGATCTTGCGACTGTTTGTCAACTACCATCACCTAAATCAAGTGGTTGTCATGAAAAAGTACCCACTCTCAAGGATTGACGACCTCTTTGATCAACTCAAGGGAGCATGATGGTTCTCGAAGATAGACCTTATGTCAGGCTATCACCAGCTCAGAGTTCAAGATGAGGATGTGCAAAAGACAGCCTTCCGGTGTCGGTATGTCCACTAAAAGATCCTGGTTATTCCTTTTGGTGTAACCAATGCTCCAGCAATGTTCATAACATAATAAATTTGAGTCTCATGAATAGGATCTTCCAGCCTTAACTCGATCATTTTGTCGTAGATTTCATTGACGACATACTGACTTACTCGACTACTAAATAGGAGAATTCATTTCACTTGCGGGTTGTAATAGATACACTACAAGAGCACCAGCTTTATGGTATGCTCTCGAAGTGTCACTTCTAGATTTGAGAGGATCACATTATGTGATGCGTCATATCAGAGGCTAGAGTTGTAGTGGATACAGCGAAAATCAAGGCAGTACATTCATGGGAGCCACCCAAGAGCGTGACGGAGGTGCGGAGTTTCCTGGGTCTGGCTAGGTACTATAAGAGATTTTTTCCAAACATATCTAGAGTTACAGCACCACTTTCAGCCTTGACGAAGAAGGGTAACCCATCGTGTGGTCAAATAGACGTCAGCATAGTATTCCGGATTTGAGGTAGAGGTTGACCAGTGCGACCATCTTGAGGCTACCAGAGGAGGACATTGGGTACACAGTGTACTACAACGCATCAGGGACCAGACTCGAGTGTTTCATGATGCTGGAGCGAGCATTGATCGCTTATGGTTCGTGACAGTAGAGACAACATGAGAAGAACTACACTACCAATGACCTGGAGTTAGCAGCAGTGGTCTTCACCTTGACGATGTGGAAGCACTATCTGATGGGAGAGTGCTTTATAGTATATTCTGAACACCAGAGTCTCAGATACATCTTCACACAGAAGGACCTAAACCCAAGATAGAGGCGATGGATCAAGTTCATCTAGGACTATGACATTGAAATAGTCTATACTCCGGGGAAAGAGAAAATTGTAGGTGATTCTCTCAGCAGAAGATCAGGCATTCATATACTAAGAGATATGACAAATTAGCTAACCGCATTGCAGATACCCTTTGTGGATAGAGATGGAGCATCCTTTCTACAGTCATTCACAGTCACTCCTCCACTCCTTCAGCGAGTCAGAGAGGAATAGTGTGGGGACATTGACTATGAGACGTGACGTGCTTAGATATCCACAAGGCAAGTTACTAATGGATTTTTTTAAGGAGGGGAGCACATCATCCTCTTCATGGGACGTACTATGGTACTAGTTGCTCTTTAGGAGGAAGTGCTGAGGGAGTTTCACACTTTCGCTGTAGCGTTACATCTAGGAGTGTAGATGTTGTACCAGGACCTCAGATGATAGCACTAGTGGCTGGGTATGAAGAAGGCTGTAGAAGAATTCGTTTCATGATGCCTCATTTGTCAGCAAGTGAAGGCGGAGCACCAGGTACTAGCAGGCTTTGTACATCTCTTTGAGGTCCCATAGTGTAAGTGGACGGAATATCCATATATTTCATGACGGGGCTTCCACGTACATCCGGGAGACATGACTCTATCTGGGTGATTGCTGACGGACTCACCAAGTCATCCCACTTCCTACCTCTCAGAAATCAGGGCTCAGTAGAGAGCTTGGGATGCCTCTACATTCAGGAGATCATATGGCTTCATGGTGTGCCATTGACTATCGTCTCTGATCGAGACACTCGTTTCACTTCCTCGCTTTGGAAGGGGTTACATGAGGATTTTGGGACGCAGCTACGTCTGAGCACCGCCTTCCATCCTTAGACGAACAAGCACACATAGAGGACCATTCATACTCTTGGGGACATGCTCCGTGTATGTGTCTTTGACTTTGGTCGTAGCGGGGAGGATAACTTACCCTTGGTGGAGTTTTCGTACAACAACAGCTGCCACTACACCATCAAGATGGCACCTTACGAGGCACTGTACAGCCGACCATGCAGATCACCTCTGTGCTGGACTGACCTTGGGGAGTCAGCACTTATAGGACCAGCGATGCTTTAGGCTATGACGGAAAAGGTGAATATCATCCAGGAGCGGATGAAGACTTCACATAGCAGATAGAAGTCCTATGCATATAGGAGATGGAGACCACTGGAGTTCGAGAATGGTGACCACATCTTCCTACGGGTCTCACCTCAATGAGATCTATGGGGATTTGGTCAGGGTGGAAAGTAATCTCCATGCTTCATTGGGACTTTCCAGGTCCTCCGCAGAGTAGGGGAGGTGGCTTACCGCCTGGCCCTTCCACCTCAGTTGCACGGGGTGCATGAAGTCTTCCACATATCTCAACTAAGTAGATATGTGCATGACCCATACCACATCATCAATCATTGGAAGCTGGACATCGATGACGGGATGAAATTCATGGAGGTCCCAGTGGAGATCGAGGATCGACAGGAGCAGGTAATACATGGACGGACGATTCCACTGGTGCGCATTCGCTGCCAGCACGAGAACCTCCAGGAGAGCACTTGGGAGTGGGAGGCACAAATGTGTGCTCAGTACCCTCATTTGTTTCCCAAGTGTGTGTTCTAGCTTTACGGGGATCTAAAGCCCTGGGCTGGGTGTAATGTAAAGATCATTAAATTTCAAGAAAAACTTTTTCTTAAATACTTTGGGATTTTAGGAGTTTTCGGTTTCTGACGGCACTTAATTCTGAAACTCGGTATACACGAAATCAATTTCTGATGTTTTGTACGGGTACGTTTAGTAAACTTACGTTCTGGTTTTTCTATATTTTAACCAGTGCTCAGAATTGAAATCATAGGACACCAATGAACTTGTAGTGTTGGTATTCACTTAAGGGGACCTTTACCGCAGTTGTGTTTTATGCAGGTTGAGAGTTAATATTTGGGGATTTAGAATAAAATAAATAAAATTTATAGTACACAATTTTATTTATGGATGTTAGTTATTTTCTCCCAAGGGGAGTTAGAGGTAGGTCCCACACCCACATAACCTCCCATGAGAGGATATTTGTGAGGTGGGGTCCAAATGTTCCCTAAACCTTCCATCTTCCCATAACTCTCCTTAACCCAATTTACACCTCCCTTTAATTAATTGTTAACTCCTCTCTTTTAAATTTTTAAACTCTCCACCTCCCTCTCATTAAGTTTTCCAACACAATTAATTAATATCCTTATTAATTAATTGTCACATCTCAGCTTTTGAATTATTTTGATTTGCATGGAATTTCATTAAAGGTGGATAATTCTATTATAATATTTGCATAGAAAATATTTTTGGTAGGGGAACCTTTGGAGAATTAGAAGATCTTTGTTCTTCAAGTAAGAACACCTTCCTTCCAATGAAGAACCACTGAATAACGACGATTGTATCCTTCGATCTTTGGCTAAGTGAAAGGAGAAGGAGCTACCAGTAAGGAATGTCGACGACGCGCCATCCTCGGCTCCTTCTTCCCCGATGTCAATGAGTTGATGTCGTCTTCCTGTGATGTCATCTTCCGTGATGCCCGACTACCGCGAACCTTATTTTTGAGGTAGGGGTTTGTACAATTTTAAGTGAAGATTTTTCCCCCATTATTCATTAAATTTTCTGATTTTTATTTGGACAACTTTTACCGCCTAATACGGAGGGTGCAGGATGAACGCACACGGCCTGACGACCCTTCGTAGTCTCTTTTATTTGCGATAGAGACCGTGTTGGAAAGGTGGTGACGAGCGAAGGTGGCGGCCACGTGCGGAAGAACCGCGGCCCTCAACCGCAGGCCACTCAGCCAAAGGAGAATTGGCCGGCTAAAGCCGGCCCGGCCGAAAGGAGACTGCGGCACCACAAGGGGCGCCGCCCTGCAGAGAACTGTAGCCCGCGCTCTGCGCGCTGCTTTGGTGGCAAACTGGCCGGCTCATCAGCCGACCACGATGAAGGGGCCGAGGAACCCGCAGGTGCCACGCCGAAGGACTGTGGCCTGACCGTGTAGGCCACTCGTGCCCGGAAGATCGTCCGGCTACAGGCGGCCGGACAAGAGGCCGACACCTCCTGGAGCCACCTAGTTGGGAGACCCCCCCCCCCTCGCAGGGCTGGGCCAGTTGGGCCGAGCCGCAGCCAGCCAGGCCGCGCCCCACCGAGCCAGACCATGGGCTTCACCGGGTTAGACCCTCCGAACCAAGTTGGGCAGACCCGCCAGCCCACTGGGCTTAATGGGTCGGGCCCGTTATGCTTAAATGCACATAACATAATGATCTCACGTCCGATCGACACGTCGCCTGCGGCATTGGGACCATCGTGATGAAGCGGTCTTTTTCAATACATTGGGTAAGTTTTGGACAATTTTTGCAAATGGTAGGGTTTTGGAATGAGCGTATTTCCAACCGGGCCCCTGGAACATAAAAGCCAATATCTCTCAGACCGGGTGTCTGATTAACTCGCCGCCTGACGCATTGGCTTCCTTTTGACGAGATAGGACATCGGGGTACATATACTCTAGTCTTCGTGATATTTGATGTGATGAACCCTTTATTCAAGGATCGGACCCTCTCGAAATTGAGCGTGTTGTGTGTGGGAACCCTAGAGCTGGCTGCAATTGCGATGTCTAACATACTGGAATCCTCCGTGGGTTCAGTGAGAATGACTATCGTACTAGAATCCTCTATGGGTTCGGCAATGATGACTATCATACTGGAATCCTCCGTGGGTTCTTCATTGATGACTACAATATTGGAATCCTCAGTGGGTTCAGCGACGACGACTACCGTAAAGGAATCCTCTGTGGGTTCGGCGACGACGACTACCGTACTAGAATCCTTCATGGGTTTGACGGTGATGATTACTATTCTTGTATCCCACGTTGTTCTAACAGTTTAACTTGTTCTAGTATCCTATGTGGGTCTGACAGAGTATCTGGTCTATTATCCTATGTAGGTCCGACAGCTTAGCTGTTCTGGTATCCTATGTGGGTCCGACAGCTTATATGAATTAGTGACTACATCTGATCATCTTTATCACTTTACAAAAGATATATACCTGCATGAGCTGAGTCTTGGCTTTCAATAATTACCATCAATTTGATTGACATTTTTCCTTCGTGGATTGGGTTTTTCTTAGGCTTGAGAGTTGGATCTAAACTGGAATTGATGACTTAGGTATATGTATGGTCATATACCTAAGTAGAGTTGGTTGATACTTCTTGATTGTATCTTTTCATGGTGGTTTATCCTTTTTGGATTCTGGGAGACCTTTGGGGGTCTCATGGTCCCTACTGAGTATCATAATACTCACCCCTCCACGGGAAATTCCCGTACTATGTTGTGTTGGATGCAGACGACGGACAACGCCGATCGTGGTAGAGACTTGTAGAGCTAAACGGTACCCGGAGGTGGACCACTTGGCGGGATGTACATGGAGCGGATGGATGGACCCGAGGTGCCGAGAGGACCATCTATACCCACCCTTCAGGTGGAATTCGCAGAGGACAAATCAGTGGTTTCTTCTTTACATTACTGATGTTGTACTAGACATTCAGTTGTACTGTACTTACTGTTGGGCTTGTATTTTCAGCCCCTTACTTTTCATCACTTAATTTTGTATACAGTTTAACTTGGTGCTTACTTCTGTTGTGTTCTCTGTTGTGTTTGTTTAATATATTAAGGCAATGCCTTCCGTTTTTATTTGGATTTATTCCTTTGGTGCTTGTCACAAGCCTATGGCCTACGGAAGGAGGGCTTGGGGTAGTCACGGCACGGGCCCCGAGGACGGGTCATGAGAATGTGTTCCTTCCATATAAAGGATTTATTCTTAAATATTTAAATAATACCCAAAAGAAAAGTATGTAAGTATTTAGTAGGGAAAAAAATTTATGTTATAAAAGTTTTATTTGAGGAAAAAATTGTTTTTATGGTGAAAGGAATAACTCCATTTATAGTTAAATGTGAGTGTCATTTCAATGGAAACAGAAGATAGATAATGGTTAAAGACATAATAACATATAGGTTCGGTGAGACAATGGTGGAAGTGATTGAGGGAAATTAAGGATTAATGAATTACATAGAAAATTACATCAAGAATACATATATTTTTTATTAATTAAAATAAATTTGTAACATGATAATTAACCTCTTTTACCCCTTTGGGCCCTACTAAATTATGTACTACGGTATTTAATTTATTATTAAAAATATATAAAGAAAACCCATACCTAAATTAATAATTATGATATCAAATTTGAACTACATTTAATCTAATTAAATTTCTATATGTTAGAACAATAACTTGTATATTAAAACATGATATATACATATATTTTTTTTGAAAATGATTACATTATCCATGAGAGTTCTAATTTTCCTTCCTATAAATTACTAATTAAAAAAGTGTTTATATATATATATAGTTATATTATATTCCTCATATAATTGAAATATATATTAATTATTTAGATAAAAAATTTCACATCACTTGTAATGAACAAGTCTATGAAAATAACCATTTTATCATTATAGTTTTACATTTCCTTATCAATGAAAATTATTTTTTAATCTAAATTTAAAATTTCACATAACAATATTTAAAAATAGTTTTCCAAATATTATAACTATTTTATTGGATTAAATTTCTAAAATTGATAAAATATTATTTCAATATTATAACATATAACATGTAGATCACAATTTTTTGAAAAAATATATTATTAAGAATAAAATCGTTTAATTATCATTAATTTCCAATTAAGAACGTTATATTTATTTTATTTTATCATATTATTATTACAATTCATTGAAATATTTCTTTACTAAAGATTAATTTAATTTTGTAAGATTAAAAAATCACACTTTTAAAATATTTTCATTAAGATAAAATTTTAAAATTTTAATGATTTTATCTTTGTTTCTATAAAATTTATATTCTATGTATAAATTATTATAAAAATTTTATATTTAGAAAAACATAATACCATTGAATATTCCAAATGTGATAAATTAATATTTAAATAAATATATATAATATATAAAATAAAAATAATGTTTTTGAAATAAATCTTATCTCATTGAATGAGAAATATTAATTTTCATTTCCATATATTTACTTTGTTATTTATTTAAAAATATTTAATTATATTACTAATAATTTCTATAAATTTTTAGAACATTCTACTGATATATATATATTTTATAAGTTTATTTATTTGAAATCATAAAAAAACGAAATAAATATATTGAAAATAAATAAAGTATTTCTTTTCTATGAGGGTTTATATATAATAATTTAATAATAGTAATAATAATATTAAACAAAAGAATATATTTTTAAAATATAATATTTTAATTAATTACTGATGTTTTATTTCATTATATATTTTATTATTATTTATAAATTATATTGCACTCATTCTATTAAAAAAAGTTTGAAGTACCAATATACCAATTGGATACATACATAACCAATGATAATATTGCCAATAAATAATTATCCAATGAATATATATAATTATCATATTTAATTCCTATATACAGCTTTAAAACATCACCAAAATCATTCAACATGTTCATTAACATATCTATCATCTTTCCTATTATTTTTTAAATGAATTGATTTTTTTCTAGTATGATCATATGATATATTATATTCTTGGTTAACCAAGTTGATTATCGTTCCATTGATATCATTCTTTTTATTTACTTTTGGGTTTTTCCACATCAAATTTTCTTGATGAAGTTACATATAATATTCTCATTATTTATTAATGATTATCATGGATTGAAGTATCTTATCTTAATAAATATTACATGGTTTTTTTAGTTCAGTATTGAATTTAAAAAAATCTATCCAACACAAAATTTATCTGTAGATAAATTTATACTAAAATATCATTGAGGTATAGTATGTATGTCGTATGTAATCAATTAATAGAACCATTATTTATGGTATTTGATGTAAGTGTCATCTCTTAAATGATATTAAATCAAATGATAATATATATAAATATAATTTATGTCATGGATAGTGTCATTTCCCACTCAATAATACATAATTATTGAGGCATGTTATCAGGTGTCTATTAAAATAGAATATTTCATTAATGATGCCAGGATTTGGGTATTATCCAATGAATATTTTAAAAATAAGAAAATCTAATAAATATGTTGTTTATAATATAAAGATTATACTTGGTTATAGTGTTTGGAAATGTATAAATTTTTTATTATAATATATGAATGATGTTATTAAATTAGTTAATGTTATAGTACATCGATTATAAAATAAAAATTGAGAATAAACCATTACTCCCCAAAATATGTTCAACAAACTCTCTTATAAATTTTTTTCAACCTTAATCCAATGATGTAAGAAATATTCATTTCACTTTATAATTTTATTGTTTAATAGTTTTTTTCGGTCAGATTATTCACTAGGAATATTTAAGTGAATTCATGGATGTATTAGTGTTTATGTAGAATGAATGTTCTTGTGAGCTGGCCATGTAATGTATTTGTTAAAAATTCTCATGAGTATTTGTCAATTAAGGAATATAATATAAAAAAATATAAAATTTTGGATATAAATAATACGTATTAAGGAACAATGTTATAAGTTTTTTAGTGCAATAAATTCCTCAAAAACTTTGTGTTACATTCTAATATTGTTTAGACACCAATTATATAAGATGGAATTTTTTCCAATAATTATATTTTAGTATAGATAATTTTTTTGATACTTATCAATTGTGGGAACTCATATGCTCAGAATTTTTTTAACAATCCATACCCATTTATTTCAAAGGAATCCAGTAATGGGTTGAATTTAATTGATGTGTAGTTAGGGGGAATTTTATTTTTTATATCTATATTTGATGAGTGGTTTATTAGACCTAATTTGATAGATATTATTTTTTTATTACAGGTGATAGAAATTTTGGAAAAGAACTAACAGTAAATTTAAATGTCAAGGTTATGAAAAATACCATTATATTGTATGGAAGGCCCCTACTGAAATTTTGATTTTGTACCACTGGAATGTTAATATAGATGGGAGTGGCACTTATATAACTATTATGCCCTAAATATATTATTAGAGTTTTTTTATGAGGAATATTTTCCAATGGGTAGTTATTTAATTTTTTAAATATAACTAATTGTAATATATATTACTTAAAACAAATTACCCTAATTGACAACATATATATGATAAAACCAAGTGATATATAAAAACATGAATCATCCCAGACCACCTTCTTCTAATTATTTAAATTTAATAACTATGCTAAAGATAACCTGGCAAGTTACCCAACCTGTCTTGACACTAGTCCCAAAGGGCATTCAGGGTCCCCAGGAGTTGGAAACAAATTAATTGATATCAAGAATAAAAACATTAGGACAATTTTGTACTCAATTTATGACATATTCTAAAATTGTTAGCTACTGATAATTTGGTGTCAGAAATCCATATATTGGAATCACATTAATATGAATAAATATTTTCAATAATAATAGAAAATACCAAACCATAAATATAAACAGATAATAATAATTATAGCTCAAAACTACATTAATAAATGATCTGGAAAATAATATAAGATTCACATGAACATATATATAAAAAAGTCCCTTAATGTCAATATTCTTCCATAGTATAGATAAGAGACAATTCAACAGGGGGTGAATTGAGTTCCGAAAAATCGTCTACATGAAATCATCCCACTTCAATATAATTGGGTCCCAATCATTTCCTTCGTAATAAAGGTAGTATAAATTTAATTATAATGTAGAAAATAACAAAAAAAATTATAGTGTTTTAAGGAATATAAATCCCCTTTTCTACTCCAGAAAAACTCTACACCTTGCTTTTTGAAAATTTCACAATCACACCCCTTTTTTTTATCCCAACTGAGTGTAAGAAACGGATACGTGTTACAAATATAAAAATGATTTCAAGAATTATATCCCTTTATAAAATCTATACATTAATTTTAAATAATAAATTAATATGAATTCATTTGAAATATAGGTGAGTGAAATTTTGATGGAACAACACAACTGAAACCTGCAAGAAGACACAACCAAATTATATTAACACGTCTAGAGAAGATGATGATCTTCAAGGATAAAATGGTAGTAATTCCATTGAAAAATAAAACTTTTTATGCATAAAGGCTATTTTTAGAATAAATATATAACTTATTTATATTTACATGTGCTCATTTTTCCTTTTAGTAGTGTTCATGTGCATATTTTCATCCATCTATTTTTCTATTTTGCAGCAGATAACATAAATATTTATATTCCCACTTATATTTTGACCATAATAATGTTAGACAATTATAAAAATAGAATATTCTATGATAAGTTATTAATTATATTTCTCCTTCCATTACAAATATAGAATAAACATTTATGTTGTTTACATAGAAATATTATTATTATTCATATCATTCCTTTCATTTGAAAAATAAAATATAGACAAAATGATCTTTCCTTTTTTAAGAAAATCATTTTATTTTATGCATAAAAGCATGAAATTAAAAACACATATATTTTTTAAACCATTTTAAATTAATTATGATAATTATATTGATATATTATACTTCACAAGATAATTAATTTATCATACTATTCTCCCACGAAAATGTTATGACAATCTTCTATAGAAAAAACACTCCATACATTGCACAATATTAAATAACATGAATTCAATTTTGGAATAAGAAAAATACATGACTAAATTAATTCTATGACTATAAGATAATTATTCACATGAATTCACTCTTCATATGTTAAAATAATTTTCAAAATAGTGATATAGAGAGCACATATAACTGTTGTAAATTGAATTGTCATTAGTTTAGAAAGCGTTAACTACCTATAAAATTATAAAAGTGGTTGATGTTTACAAGAACAAGATAAAATGTTGATAATGGGTCACTTTATTATAGATAATAGACTTATACAATAAATTAACCCTTTAAAATCCTTTTAAAATTATTAATAATGTCGTTTTAACATCCAACTCAAGATAATTATATCATTGAGAAAGGAAGTGTGATCAGTGATATGTTTTTCATAAATGTTTCCTTACATATAAAACATCTCTGGTCTCCTATTAATGATTTAGTTCCCTGAAAAAAAAAACACACATAAATATGAATAGGATAATTTACAGGGTTCACTACTCAACAAGAGTATATTCCCCCTTGTAAAGTGTTGGAAATGATCCAATACAACACAATCCACAAGAAGGAAACCCCTTTATATGGAATAAAACAAGAATGATATAAAAATACACTCGTGTATCATAAATATAAAGACAACATTCCATGAGGTTTATGTAGAATAAAATGATATTAGAATTTTTTTGTAAAAAATATGTTATGGTGCTTCTTTATCAACCTACAAAAATATGATCATTCAAATCAATTATTCAGTTTCTAAACCAAAAGTTTGTAAGAATGTGATGGATATATTAATGATAATTAGTCAAATTTTATAGTCCAATTACCATTTATGATCGGATAATATGATAATATCTGTCTATAAGAATATAGTTTAAAAACTTTTGAACCAATTCTATCTAAGTATGGAAATCCTAACTTGATTTCCCAGTTCGATTCTAGAAAACCTGATTATAATCTTATTAATTGTACATTATTCTTCTATCCATAAATCTTCTCAAAAAACACTATATGGAAACCTATCCATCAAAATAATAAAATGATTATTTATCTTCCTTTATTGAAAATACTTATGTCACAATGTATAATGTAAATTCTCCTTTTATCATAAACTGAAAAGAGGTTTTGGTGGGAAACTAAAACTATTCCCCACATAACCGAATTTTACATTATCTTGATTTCTCGTTGAAATTTGTGTTAATTTATAACCTCTTTAATTGTACTCAAGTATTCTTGAATATTCATGAATATTTTATCCATTTCAACTCTCCTTTTAATTATTTAACAAACTCCAATCTGATTCTTATTCACCATTCCAATTTCCAAAAATGATTTCATCATTATGATACTATGTACCACTTTTATTTATATTGAATAACAAAACTTCATTTTCATTAGAAAAAATTTATTTGGTTATGATTATAATTTTAAATTATGATCACTTTATTATGATTAAAGAATTATAATATTCAATATGATTGGTATAGACCCAGATTTATAGAATAATACATGAAATTAAATCAATGTTCTTATTCCCCTTGATCCACATGATATGAAAATTCATATTTTCTCTTGAGTCACTTATAGAAAACCAATAATTTGTATTTTAATAAAATAGATAATTATGTTGTTTATTATTATCTAATATTCCTTTCATGTCTGTTCCTAGTAGCTATACATATTTTTTCATTTTATTTATTACAATAAATCTAAAAATTGTTTCACCAATAAAATTATAATGTAATACAGAATCTGATGGACCGATATATATAGCATCAAATTAATAAAATTATTTCCATTCATAATAGATACCACTTGAGTATCAACATTCACCTTGTTTCTCCAAATATTAATTTTTTATTACATTTAATGTGACTGGAAACCATCTTCTTCGGTTTCTGTCATTATTTTCATCTTCATGTCTCTTCGAACAATTTTGTATCTTCTAATCTCATATCGATGGGATGAGACAAGAAATGATTATTTAGATAAACTTACTTTTTCATTAACTTATTTCTTGTATGCATGACTTCTTCATAAATTAAAAAATAGTTTATGATCATCTTCAATATCATATAACTTATAATAAAATGTATTATAACATCATATTCTTCATGAGTCATATTTTATTTACTATATATCCTAAATTTTATTATCCTTAATATGATTGGAAGAAAATTTTATCCCCAATTCATTCAAAAGTCATGCATATAAAATCTTAAAAATAATTTATCGTTAATGAGAAATAAAAAAGAAAAAAACATAATCATATTTCTATCAACTCCATGATAAATCTGATTATGATTAGAAATTTAGTACAGACCAATAGTAATTCCAATAAACCTTTTCATTGAGAAAACATATTTCCATTCTGATGCCCTTAATTAGTCATTATGAGTTTGATTTTATGAATACAATGGTATGTCCTATTTTCACAAAAAAGTGAGGTGATTTCTTATTTTTTGATATTTCCATTACCCAAAATGGAATAGTATAATATGATCACCTTTCTTATCATATTATACCTAACAAACTCCCCCTTTGGATTTTTTCCAACCTAGATTCACAAATCACTATGGATTTTAACCAAAATGTATGGGCTATATATTAAAAATTCTATTCCTTTTTATGAAAACTCAATATAGGAAATAATAACTATTGACTAACAAATATATAGTCAAAATGTAATGAATCATGGAAAATACCCTCAAATTTCCACATCATCCTTTCTTTCTCAAAATTCTTCCTCCTCATTATTCCTCATATTTCACCCTCATATTTTTCTCCTCAATTTTAGTCCTCAAAATGAATCCAAATTTTAAGAAGAGAGAGGGGATGAAAATAGATACCATCAATATGATGAGAAAAGTGATGGATTCCCATATTCATCCTCAATTTAGGGAAATACTCCTTCGGTAAACGTATTGTGACAATTTAAAAAACATATTCCAATGTAGGAACATACACCATCATTAATAAAAAAAATTCCCATTACATTTTAGGGAATGATATTTGATATCAATATTTTCTTACAGAGATTGATTTAACTGATTCTGGGTAATGTTGCATGCACTTTGATTATTGTAAACTAATAGAAATGACAACCTTAATTCAATAATAAATCTTCTAACTGATTATTCGTCCACATAAGTTGGCATAAAGATTTATTAACACCAAAATACTGAAATTCATTTATAACAAAAGATACAAAATTATATTTCCTTTTATCCCATCTGACATAATATTTCCAATGAAGGAAAACACCACTAGAAAAAGATCTTATATCATCCACATTTCTTTCAGTATCATCATATGAATACCTAAAAAATCAATAAAAATCAAGATATCATACTTTATTATGAAATATGTTGTTCCTATGATATAACTATGAAGTACATTTCTATAATGTAATGTGAGTCTGGTGTAACACTCTAAAATATATAACATACGGTAATAGTATAATGAATATCAGGTATTGGGAAATTTAAATACAATAAAAACATCCAATTAGCTCTTGAAATAATTTCTAATGAACTTCCTTTCCTCCATTGTCATTATAAAAAATTGTTCCTATTATAATTAATGTAGAATCTATTTTATAATTTTCTACGCTGATCTTCATAAAATGTTCCTTTGCAAAATATTATTGAAAAATGAAATGATGTTTATTCTTTTTTAAAATTTGAAACCCAAAAATGAATTTCATTTACACCATTATAGACATCTCAGAAATAATGTTCATCTCTTTATAATAGGGGTGTCCATGGGTCGGGTTGGGTTGGGTTGGGGGGGTTTTGGACCCGAACCAACCAAAAAATATCAGGTCGAGATGGGTCGGATCTAAGGCATTTTTTTGGGGCCCGACCCAACCCAACCCATCTAGATCGGGATGGGTTGGTCAGGTTGATCGGGTTATGTTAAAAAAATGTCGCTCCTCCTGGATAAATTACCCGCACGTCTCCCACTTCCGCTCTTCATCTTCTTCACCGCAAATGTAGGATCTGGAAGAAGAATCAGCCAAAAAATCGTGGGTCGGCCGGCAGCATGATCATTCGTGGGTGGGACCATATCTCACCCTCCCTCATGTGGGTACTGTAGCAGATCTTGAAACCCCCAATCCCAAATTTATACAACTCCCTCAATCCCCAATTCGTGTGCGCAATATCCTATTTCTTCTGTTGACCCCCTTCGATGACCGCCTTCTCCCGCCGATGACCACCACCTTCCCCTACCTTCTCCCAACCAAAGACCCCATGATTTTCGATAGACTCGTTGATTCTGCCTTCCCATATGAGTCATTGACACCGACCATAACTTCCCAGGACCTAGATTAATTATTTAATTTATTTTAAATATTTAGTTTATATATTTTATTTATTTATCAAAATAGACGGTTTTGTGGTGGAGACGAAGGTGGACGTGAAGGTGGAGGGAGGGGTAGTCTCTAGTGATTCTAGGGTCATGACGGTCGTAGTGGAGAGATAGAGGTGGCTGCGGTCATGATAGTGACGATGGAGGAGATACATGGAAATGAGGGAAAAAGAGGTTTGGTGATGGTATAGATGACTTAGGGAAGAGGGATGAGCATCAACGATGATGGGTGGTGGCGAGGTGAGGCTAGGTGGCTCTTGCGGGAGGCGCAGCGGTAGTCCATCGGGTTGGTTGGGTCGGGTTGGATCATTTTTTTCCAACACGTGACCCAACCCAACCCGACCACGGGTCAACCCGAAATGACCTGACCCATGTATATGGATTTTTTATCCCGACCCAACCGTGTCGGGTTGGGTCGGGTCAGACGGGTTGGGTCAGGTTTGGAGACCCCTACATTATAAAATCAATCACAATATCTTTCATAATTCTTATAAAGGATAATATGAAAGAATAGTTACCATCTGGTAAAATCCTGAATTTTCCTTATATAATTATTTATATCAATTAATCATTTCCTCAAATTCATCTTCTATAGGAATGTTCCAAATTAAGAATACCATGATCTCAGAGATTATCTTATCCCATACAAGGCTTCATCATCTTACTCACATAACATTAATATTTAATAACAAAAAAATGTATTTGTTTATTTAATGAAAACATCATCATATAGTCTGTATTCATAAATTGGGAATTTCCATCCTTTTTAATAAAAAAAATAACATAGTTGTGGAAAAAATAGAATTAAATATTATGATTATTTCTAGTCTCACCACTGAAAAAATATCTAATCAAAATTAGAACCTGCAATTTGTGAATAACACATGCACCCTCATATTACCTTGTTTCTTATCACATATCCTTCATTATTTGACTTGCTCTGGAAAAACCTTGTTGTACCAATAACATTTTTTATCTACATTTTGAATGAGTTACCATGTATCATTATTCTCTATCTAATATATCTCTTCATTAATGACCTATACCCATTTCATATACTCAAATTCCTTATTCACATCATTCATCTCATTTTATATTACAACGACGTAAGTGAAATTGTTCTTCTTGATTGAACCCTTTGATGGTGATCATAAATAATACTATTATCTTCTACTTGATTACTCATACTTGGATGATATTTTTGAGTTTCTACCTCATCACATAAAATAGACAATACCAATTATTATTCATGACAAAACTTACCACCGTCTGTAAGCTTATCAATACTATTATTGACTTTTTTATCATCCTCAAATTACATATCATCCAGAGTTTTTTTATCTTCCTCAATATTTTCAATAACTTTTACATTAGTATAATCAACAATTAATCATACTTCATTCTTTATACATATTTACCCTCTTTATTTTAATGAATATCCATGAAAAATTAAATCGTCACCTTAATTATCAAACATCCCGTGTTTTCCACCTTTTTTATTTATAATGCATGGAATTCGAAAAAACTCTATGTTTTTCAAATGTGGATATTTTCAACTAAAAATTTCATATAGAGTGATATATATTCTTGGTATATAAAAAATCATATTTTAATATACATATTTGTACTCATGGATTTCCTTCATTACTAATAAGAAAGACCATGTTAAAATAACATTGTTCTCCACATTTCCACCAAACTTATTGTGTTTATTTTAACCAACCCCATTTGTGGGGGATTATATAGTGTACTAAACTCTTTATAAATTCTACGATTCTCAAGATAAAATTCAAAATCTTCAATATTCTTCTCCCCGACATTGTCAGTTATTATCATCATTATGGAATACTCACATTCCTTTATATATTTCCTTATAAAACAATAAATCATTTTCAGAGAATCTAACATACGCTTGATGTACATAAAATATGTAATTAGAGTAAATTCATCAATGAATGTAGTTATTTAATTATCCTTATTATATGATTGATTAATTATTAGCCAATGTATAATAGAATAAATAATTTATAGGGTATGTTTTAAAAAATATGATCTTTCTTATTACCTAAGTTAGTAATTTAACCCAATTGAAAAATGGTGTGGCACAAATCACTTCTTCTTGACATTTCAGAATATATTTTACACTATATAACTTTTAATACATTCCACTGTTTCTCTACCTCAAGTTTTGAGGCATTTATTCCATAACTAATTCTCATCCACCATATCGATTTAACAAAATATTTTTATAACACCAACATGAAATGAATTTCTTTTTATAAAATTTTTTATAACTATATTTTCTTCTTACTCAATTTTAAAAATAAGACCATATTTTTTTATAACAAATTCTTTTCCTTAATCAAAATGTTGTGAATCATTTAGAATGTTTTGTTTCATCCCATCAACATGATAACCCTTCCTTAATTTTAAATTTTATTTAACAATTATTGATGATCCAACACGATTGATTCTCAATGATTAATAATTTTCAAGTGTCACTATTACTTCATTAAATTATTTCACATTCATTAAAAAAATTTAATAACTTATATAATGATAAGGAAACCAACAATTATGAAACCATGGTCATCGTCCTTTTTTAGCATTCATAGGGGTTTATGAAAAAAGAATTTTTTTGTACTTATCGTGGATTATAATAATTATTATCTAACTTTTTTTAGGCTTGTAACAAAAAAATACAACACTTTGAAAAATTTTCATCTTGTTCAATCCATTAGAATCTATTTTACTAGGGTTGGAACATATTATCAATTTTTACCCCATCTTCATCTTGTTTCTTCAGAAACCCTTCTTAATCTTTTTCCTTTGAAGATATTGATCCCCATAAATATTTTCATTCTTTAATTACTATTATAATTGTAATATTTTTTATGATCCAAGAAATATATATTGTGAGATTGAATCAACCAAAATACTTTAAACACCTATAAAATGAGTATTTTAATTTCAATCATCCATACTGGTAAGATTATTGTGCATCTTTTAAATCAACCTTCTCATCTTTCTTATCAAAACATTATTCACCACCAACCATTATATTTTCAACCACAATTTTATCTTTAAAATATGTTTTATTTTCATCCTTATCAAAACTAGATGTAGTATAATTTCTTTGAACATATGATGAATTATAACTTTTGATTTTCCAACATTGTTGGAAATGCTAACATATATAACATTATCATATTTATTCTACTCCAAAAATATTTCATCATTATTTGCAACCTTTGAATGTAAATTTATTTGATCCTTCTTAGATTTATCCAAACCAATACTTTTTCCATCTTGTTAGATAGTGTTTTCGAATCTTGTATCACTCATTTGAACAATAGAATTTATTCTTTGACATCCTCTTTCTACTCATATTTTTTCATTATATTTACTTCTGTATGTTCATTAATATTCTTTTGTTACTCAAAATTTGTATACAAATCATCTATGTCATTTAGAAATATAAATTTATCATGAGAAAAACGTTCCTTTTTTAATATTAACTTACATTTTTCAGCCACCTGATTTTTTCGTTCATTCCTTAAAATCAATTTTTGTAATTCATTCAATTATTCTTTCAAAAGATATTCTAATCGAGTTTCTTCTTCACCAGAACTGCTGCTCTTGAAATATTAATTTTTTTCTTCTATAATAAAAAATTTTCAACATTCTCAATAGTTGTTTTTGGTATTTAGAATAACTATTTTTTTATTCATAGTCAATAAATAATAAACCACTTCATTTGGATTTGAACTACTCATTATATTTATGTTTTAAAAATGTCTTATCCTTATAACCAAATTTCTTCCATGATCTTCTATATGTTATATCATCTCCTTCCCTATCTTATGTTTATTTCATTGAAGTCATTTAGAAGAAACATTTCAAATGACAACACATTCAACAATATTCAAGGGATTATCCACTGTATAATTACTTTTACCTCTTCGCACATTTTGAGAATGAAAGGATAAAAAATCATCATAATTTTTACATAAAACATTTATTGAATCAGAATCACCTTGTTCTTATTCAATTAAAACATTATTGGTATTTTATTTTATTGAATCATTAATATATATTTTTCTATAAATTATATATATATATATATATATTCCAATATTTACACCTTATTATTTCATAAGAGATGAGAGATATATAAAAATCCTCTAGATATAATGTTTTAAGATATCTATCATCCAATGAAGAAAATTTATAATCAAACTTATCAGGAAGGATTATCATGATATTTCCAAAAACTGTAGAGTCTTTCAAATTTCGACCAAGACATCTAATAGTGATGTAAATTTCATCCACCATGGTATAGAAGTCACCAAAAAAATTGTAATCACCCATCATGATATCATCATAAATCAGCCATCAAATTTGAAACATTTCCTTATTCACTTTTGTATTACCATCATATATGTTTTCCAAAATATATGATGATTCATTGGTTGTGAAAAACTACTCACCCTTAAAAATTAACATTCATATTGTGATTAAAGAAATGTATTTATATATCATCCAACATACTCAGGATTCTTCTTATTAATATATGTAATAGTAATATTATCATCAATATATGAAAACATTATTTTTCAGCTTCAATTACATCATATTCTAGTGAGATAAGACACAAGAATCATTCAATATTTCTAGATATCAGATTATTCCAATAAAAAAATAATACCTTTAATATTGAAACAATTTATAATCTCCATCAACTTCTCTTTAAAGGATCATCAAGGAATAGTAAACATTAACCTTTATCTATAATACCACTTATAATTTCCTAATAATGATAATGGTATCAACGAGTGTGGGTGGGGTGAATTAGTGATATCTTATTATTTTAGCTTTCATTACTAATGAAACAACATTTTTTCTATGTAAAGATTTACATCCCTAATGAAAAAACACACATCCTTTGGTACACACTAATTTACAAGGTTCACCACTCAAAAAGAGTAGATACATTCATGGTGTGGTTTGGAAATGATCTAATACTACAAATCCACTAGAATTAAATCCTTTTGTATGGATTATAATTGGTATGATATTACATTGAACATGATTATCACTATGATCAATAAAATTGTTCATTCTTTTAAATAGAAAAAAATGGTAAAATAATGTTTTTGTAACAATCATATTATGGTGACTCTTGAACAATTTTCAAAATTATCATCGTTTAAATAAATTTTTCACTTTCTTACACAAATGCTGGTAACAACATCATAGACATCATATTGACACTCATTATGATTTCTTTTTTTAATTCCCAAGTATGATTTCTCAATATAATAATGGTTATCTTTAAGAACATGGTAGATTCAATTCTCAAAAACATTAAATTTACATTAGAAATACCATTCTTATTACTTAGTCTGATTCATGAAACCATGAATAAAATCTTTCCATTTCTCACTTATTATTATATCTACAAAAACTATTCAACAAAACTCAATAGAGATTCTTCTAATCGATATAAATTTAACATGTCACTCTATTCCATTCATTGTTGACCAAAAAATTTATTTTTTCAGGATTCTGCAATATTTTTATCAATAAACTAAATACACATAAAAAAAATTTCCAATGAATTTTAGGTCCATTTTTAAATTTATAAGTGCTTCTATACACTTCTGGGATCTTATTGAATCTACAATGAACATATACTTTATTTTATCTAATTTAACAAGCTCGTGTATGATTTTGATTTCTCATATGATTTCTTTATTACAATTCTATGTACCACATTATTATATGATGAAATAGATCTCATTATTCTTCTTTGAAAACATTAGTAAAATTTCAATTATGATTTTCATTTTGAATTTTTCATTGTGAGGAACACATCAGATTCCTTAATATAATGGATCTTGACCCACATGTAGATTACCATACTTGATTTCAAATCAGAGTTCCATTTTCTCATGATCCATAGAATAATGGAATTATTCATTTCTATTATGTCACTTATAGAAAACCATCAATTTATCTTTGATTTAAATGGTTTACTACATTGTTTATTGATCTATGCCTTTGTTTTAATATTTTCCCCCATGTGCATTACTTATTTTTTCCATTTCATTGATTCCAAAACCTACCAAAAAATATTCTTCTTTCTTGATTATAATTGAATAATGAAGCCGATGGAAAAGTATTGATAACATCAACTTTAGAAACTTCATTATTTTCAAAATACAACATCATTTGAGTTTCATTATTCAAATTCATTCTTTGATGATTTAAATATTTTGCCTTTTGATCAAACTGATCACCATCTCTTTTAGTTTCTCACATTACACTCAACCATCTCATCCACTGAAAAACATTAAATCCCCTAATATTATAAATATGGGCTGAGGCTAGAATGGTTTTTTTACATAATTTTTATTTCTCAACAACTTCTTCCTTGTAACAATGAATTATTCATGACTTTGAAAACTTTTAAGATCATCTTCAGCATCATATGAATTTTAATGGAATGTATTGTAACTTCACCTCCTTCAAACATATTTTATTTAAAACTCATCCAGAATATGATTTCCCTAAACACAATTGGTGTCATCTTTACTCCACATTTCTATCCTCATGATTTCATCAAATGTTATAAAACATACTTATGATTTTTGAGAAATTAAAAATGACAAATAATCATCACATTTATATAGGATACATGAAGAAAATGATTACCATTAGAACCTCATTCCAAAAAAAATGTGATAGTGACAAACAATTTCTTCTATAAAACATCTTTCTATTCAGATTGGATTTCTTATGCATTGTGAGTCCAATATTCAGAATATGATGGTCAGCCGGATTCCTACACAAAATAAAATGAGGTAATTTATCCTTCATTACAATTTCCCTAAAAATAATATCAAGATAATATATTCCTCCATATAATATCTTCCTGAATAGTGTGGATATATCAGTGCTAGATCATGAATTGATAAAGGGATGATTCAATAGTGATACAAAAATCCCCCATAAATGTACTACTTATTAGTGGCTTACGTTGCACTAATAAATAAAGCATTTATCATTTAGTAATTTAGTACTAACAAAGGCTCCATTTCTTATCACTAGATAATGTGATGATAAAGTCTATTTCAGTTGCAATATAGATTCTTCCCTAAAACATCCATGCAACATCCAAATAAAAATCTAATTATAATACTTAAATATGATTAGATCAAAATATTTAACCACATTTGAATACAAATATAACAAGTAATTATTATTTTAATTCAAAATTTACAAACCAAGTATTTATATTGATGTCATGTTAATAATTAATCCAAAATATTACATCCCATATAGAAAATAAAAATTAGAAGACTTCTTTTAATGATCAACCTCTTTATAATATATAATCCCTAAAATAAATAAATTTTTTATTTTAGTATCATTAAATAATTAATTAATTAATTATATTTAGTATTTTATATAATCTAACTATGATAAATTATATTTTTAATTATTATATATATTAATGGAATTATCCATTAATAATGTGTTATACTGACTTGTGGTCAATTTCCACATGCTATAAATGATTTATGGGGTTTTATTCTATTTTTTTAAATAGTATAGTCCATTCTATTAAAATTTTCATATGGGATAGTTTTTTAAAATAAAAAGTCATTTATATATTATAAACATGCACCTCGAGTCATACCAACCACATCGTGTGTTAGATTAAAATTCTGTGTATTTTTATATATAAAAAATGAAATATCGATAATTTTTCAAAAAAATTAAAATTGAAACCCATCTTATTTGTTTTTATATGAGATGAGAGTTTTAAACTAAAATTCCACATATATGGAAGAAACCAAAATTGAGATGTACCAACCATATTGTGCATTGGATTGAAATTATGTTAATTCTTATATTGTATAAATTTATTAACTATAATTTACCTAATGTTGGAAGACATGAAAAGCTCATTTGTTCAGTTTTGGCTATGTGATATGTGTTTTAAACTAAAATAAACATTTTATATTAAAAACACCCTTTGAGTGAAACTAATCACATGATATGACATATTGATATGTGAACATATCCTATATATTAAAAATAATTTATGGTTTATTTTCAAAAAAAATTAAAATAGTCTGTGTTGATTTTTATAGTGTTGTCCATATGAAGCCCTTTTAAAACAAATAAGAAATTTTTTATTGAAAACACACACATTGAGTCATACCAACCACATCATGTATCAAATTGATGGGTTATCAAATTTAACTACTAAAAAATTAATTTTGGATCATTTTCATAGAATTTGAAAACAATATAATCTCATTTTACAAGTTTTGTCTTTTCTATATGTGTTTTTAACAAAAATGGCAATTTTTTATTGAAAAAAAAAACATTCTTAGACTCTTTTTACCCACATATTCTATCACATTGATGTGATTTAGGTTCCTAAAAATCATAAATTAATCATAGATATCATTCTTAAATTTTGAAAACAATTCAAGTTCATTTTCTAGATATTCACTTTTTGAGGAACATTTTAAGATAAAATTACAATATTATATTGAATAATGTACTTTTATTCATACTGAAAAAATCATTTTCGGTATTTATGTGTAGTATATTTCTAGACATCCAAAACTATTTATGGATCATTTTCATAATGATTGAAAATAATTTGATCCTATTTCCTTGTTTTTTGTTTATTTGATTCACGTTTTAAACTAAAATAGAGCATATATTTAAAAGGAAAATATTGAGTCGTAATCCCCATGACATGTTTCAGATTGATATACAATCAATTATATCATTTCATAAATGAAATAAGGACCACTTTATTTGTAATTCTTGGACCCTAGTTACCCCGAGTTGGTGCATTATTACATAACATTAGCATGATCACAGAAGATAAAATCTCGACAGACCTATCAATTTAGTAGCCTTGGAATTACTAGATAACTTCATAAGTTTTACATTACATTATAAAATGAAATAAAACAAAATCATGGTCTCCATTGACCAAATTCATATCCCTTAGCCTATCCCTACAGGCCATTCATAACATACTTCTTCGTATCCTGGAAAAAATAAAACAAAGAAAGGGGTGAGCTCAAAATCGTAGTAAGGATAACAATATCACGAAAACATTCATAAATAAGCATGAAAATTTAAGTATATGTGTAAGACTAAAAGACAGGCCTTTTAAACAATAACTTCATCATAAAATATAATAGATAAAACAAATAAATCTATCAACTTATTCACATTGATATTCTAGTAGTCGAATAATCAAATGTAATATCAATAGAAAATTTAATAATGTTTGAATGCATAATACGAGGCATCATAACCACATAGTCAAGGCCTCATGCTAATACTACAAATAAGATTTTTCAAGGCCTTGTGCCAAGAAACTAGTTTGTCTCGTGAGACCTACTGATGCATCAAGGAGATATAGCGAGCTCCACCTTTCACTTACTATGTTGAATTAATTTCTTATATTAAAAGGTTTAAACATAACATAATCATTTTTATTAAAACTGCCATTAAAAATGTAAATACTTTATACATAAACAATGAATGGCATAAAATAGTACATAAATAGTCAAACAAATCATTTCACATTCAATAAAATATGGAAGATTGTATTATAATAAATCAACCTCAGTAATGAATAATATCTAGTAAAGGATGTTGAAATAGTTGAAAATGATCATTAAAACTCCTTGAGAAAAAATGTCTATTTTTCTGAAATCATTTAGAACTCATGAATTTATAAGGGATTTTATTTAAAATATAATTCTGAATTAATGTGTTTCATACCATATTATAACTTTTGATAAGAATGACCATTTTAAAACAGTCTGGTCCATATAAATAAATCCTTAAAACATTTTTAAAAACATGGAAATTAATGAGAAAATATTAGAAGAATAAATATTTAAAACATTTAAAATGATGTTTTTTTTAAAGATTCAGTTAAAAATAATTTTTTTGAAATTTTTTTTTGAAACATGGACATGGATGATAAATATGTCCCCGTAAATTCTTATATAAAAACAATCTTGGATAATAATGAGACTAAGAAATTTACCATTACCTTGTAATTTTCCATAGTCTATATTATTTTATCCTATTGTATAATAGTTAAAAATTGTTATTAAATGGTAAAATAACTATATATATAAATATTATATCATATATGATTCTCTAATATTACTTAGTTAATAATATATCATTAGTATCATCGTTTCGGGTATTAACCGATTCGTTTTCCTTTATATACTTGGTTAAATAAGCCATGTTTGTTATGGATATGATGTATTTGATTCATATACATAATGATATTATGTTTACAAAAATTATTTTTAATCATAAAATTAAAATTATACTAGAATGATTATTATGGAGAACGAATCTCATCGCATTCGTGGATACGGTAATCCGTACGTACGCACAAATGACAATATCATTATATTGATGGTTAAATAGTATGTAATTGGATGATATATCATATATAAAAATCATTAACATGTTATATTTATTATTTAAATCAGTTATATTCATTATTATACGCATTCAAATAATGATGTGTTTGAATAACAAAGTACACCACAACGTGACGACGGTAAGTTGTACGTACGCATGTATGGTAAATTTGCAATTAATAGGATTGATAGAATAATGATAATAGTTGTACCATATTTATAATAATAGAAATGTATTTATATGGTACTATATAAATTATTTTTGTATGAAAAAAAAATAATGAGGAAGTGGAAGAAGAAAAGAACTTGAAAGAGTGTGGTGAAATTATTACCTCTTCTTTGGGTCTTTCCTTTTTAGTTGATCAAAAGGGTCGATTAGGTTGACTTTATGATCAAATTTAGGACTCTAGGATGATTTTAGGGATTTTTTTAGGATATTTGGAAAGTGTTTGGCTGAGCCAAATGGCTTTGGAGGTGTGAAATTAATAGAAGGTGAAGTACCCTTTTATAAGAGAGGTGTGGGTCACTTTTGGAAAATCTTAAAATATTAATTTATAATAAAATCATTTTTGGTTAATAATGTCTCAAAAATGATTTATTTATAGGATAAGGTAGGAATTGGTCAGAAATGACTCAACAAAGAGGTTTTATATAGGTTTATGTCACCATATTAACCATATCGTTTAGATTTAACTCTTAGATAAATAGTTTGACATTTACCATGTCTCTTTGTATTTTTATATTATATGGTTAATAAACATACAATAAAATACCCAGTGAACCCCCAGTGGTTATTATTAATATATATTACCTTATCTAAGTCATTTGTAAAAACTATAGATTTTTCAGATTATTATATCAATTAATAATTTGGTATTTGTTTTAAAAAACAATTATGTCAACATTGATGCAATTTAGTATTTGATTTTTTTTAAGCCATAACAACTTTATTACTTTGAATAATATTATTTAATCAACCATAAAATGTCATATTATCCTAAATAATTATTTTAATTCACCATAAGTCTCAATTTACATTTATTTGGATATTTATAATTTCAATTGTTTTAATAATTAATTAAAAAGGTAATTATTGTATAATCATTGTTTCATAAATAAATTAAATTATTTATTGTCTAAAAATTATAAATAAAATAAAATTATGTTGGAATTATTTTTATATTTCTAATTATTATTTATATTTAAATTTATATTTTGTGTAACCCTATATTAAAAATGGTTTAGTTATTAATCTTTTAATTTAAACATTTTAACTCTTCTTTAATTAAAAAAATAATAAATGTCCTAATATAATCCATGTGGACCAAAAGGATCATATTTTTTTCCTATAGTTGTTTTATGTCGATTTAAACTTATCCAATAAAATTATTACATGTGTTAAAGTAATTTATAAAATCATTTTTCCCTTTAATTACCATATTTACTTTTTCTATGGTAAATAAAAGTCAAAAATTACTATTGAAAAAAAATTATTTTCATCTTCTTGAACCACATATTACATACTGATTTCAACCATGTCTCTCGGAATTTTGAAATTCAACTCACAAAAGTGGTAAAATTATGTTTTATGCCATTTTCAAATGATCCTAGTAGGTGGGTAAAAGACGGTAAAAAGTTCAATAAAATTTTATATATCTAAACATATTATAAAAATTATCTAATGAATTATATTAAACATATATAGGTATTATGTATCATTTTTTTACCTAAAATAAATTAATATAAAATAACTAATTTTTTAAATAAAAACTTGGTTTTAAATAATAACGCTGATTTTTTCATTATTCAATAAAAATTGAAAGCTTTTGAAAAAATACAAAAAATTCACCATAATCTAATTTTGATATTCTGAATCCAAAAATGAAGTACATTTTGAAAAATAAAATTTATAAAATTTCAAAATGTGGGTATTAATATTCATAATAGCTAGATTGATTAGTCATGGTGTGTTAAAACTTCAAGTTGTGTACAATGCAAGCTACATAATTATTCAAAGGGAAACATAATGTAGAATCTTAGGGTGTTACATTATCCCCTCCTTCAACTAATTTTGTCCTAAAATTTTCTAAAAATTACTACATAATAAGATTTTTGTGGTTCATTATTATAATTTCCTCGGGTTCCCATGTTTCCTCTTCCATTTGATGGTTTCCTCCTGGAACATTAACCAAACTCATCATCCAGTTTCTAAGCACCTGTTCTCTAATATCAATAATTCTGATAGACTCTTCGCAATAATTCTGATCAGGTTCCAGTTCTATTATTTCATAGGTGAGTACATGCATTGGTTCAGGAATTTATTTTCTCAATAGTGATACAGGGAACACATCATGAACTTTGGAGAGACATGGACGCATATCCAAATGATAATCTATAACTCTAAATTGTTCTATAATTTCGAATGATATGATGTACCTGGGAATTAGTTTACCCTTCTTACTGAAACATATAACACCCATCCTTGGAGATACATTCAATAAAATATGGTATCCTTGTTGAAATTCCAAATCATTCCTTTGGTTATCATCATAGATATTTTCTCAACTTTGGGATTCTTTGATGTGGGTTTGGATAATCTTCACTTTTTCCATTGCTTCCCCAACATTTTTTGGGCCTACGATTTTTCTTTCACCAAAATCATCCTAAAAACATGGTGTGCAACATCTCTTTCCATATAACGCTTTATATGGTGCCATCAGAATACTTTAATGGATGATATTTTTATAAGAATATTCTACCAGAGGTAAATATTGATCCCACTTTACTTAAAAGTCATGTGAATAAGATCTGAACATGTCTTCTAAGGTTTGAATTTCCCATTCTGATTGTCCATCGGTTTGAGGGTGGAAGGATGTTCTCAAATGATGTTCAGTATCCATGTCCATCTGAAGCCTTTTCCAGATACTTTATGTAAAACGGAGATCATAGTCAGAATAAATTGATAGTTTTACCCCAAGGATTCTTATAACTTCTTTAATATATAGTCTTTCTAGATGTTTAAGTTGTAAATCTTTTCTTATAGCAAGAAAATGTGCTGACTTGGTAAGATGATCAACAATGACCCATATTTCATTATTCATTCAAGGAGACATTGGTATCCCCATGACTATTTCCATCGTAATATTATCCTATTTCCACTTAGGTATGGGAAGAGGTTTCATGACTCTTCTAGGCTGTTTCATTCCAGCATTCACTTATTGACAAACCATTTATCTTGACAAAAAATCATAAATATCTCTCTTTCTGTTGTCCCACCAAAAATTTACCTTCAAATCTATATACATTTTAGTTCTCCCAGGGGGTATAGTGAAATTGGAGCTATGAGCATCATCAAAAAATTCCATTTTTAGACCAGTTATGTTTGGAACACAATGCCTCTTCCCAAGATTCCAAATTCCATCTTAATATATGAAGTCACTCAATGTCACATAATTCCCATCTTTAATATTTTATCAAAACTCCTTATCATCAGTATGAGACCTATTTATCCATTCTAGAAAAGATGGTTTGGAAAAAATTTGACAAAGTAATGATGTTTCACCTCCAATGGTTATTCCCATGTCCATTTTTTCTTGATACATTAAAATATGATCCCTTTCAACTCAATCTTGTTAAAAACACCATGCTATTTTATAATCAAAGGTTTTACAACCTTATTTTCCTTCCCCGGGTGGTAGTGTATAGTGCAATAATAATCCTTGAGTATTACAAGCCATTTTCTTTCCCTCATGTTGAGTTCTTTCTCTGATAAAATATACATAAAAATCTTATGATCAGTATAAATCTAACATTTTTCACAATAGTGAAAGTGTCTCCATATTTTCTAAGAAAATAATACTGCTACTAACTCAAGATCATGAGTAGTATAGTTTCACTCGTGAATTTTTAGTTGTCTTGATGCTTATCCAATTACTCTATCATTCTGCATAAGGACACAACCATGTCCTTTCATTTAAGAATCACTATAAATAACAATCCCATCATTCCAAAATGTTAGATTCAATATATGAGAATTGATTAATCGTCTCTTCAGTTCTTCAATACATTCAGGACACTCTTTTGTCCAAAAAATTAACCTTTTTATGTGTGAGATTGGTTAATGGGTTACCCAATCAGGAAAAATTCTGGTCGAAATGTCGATAATATCTTGCTAAACCAATAAAACTGTGTACCTCAGTTATACTTGTCGGTTTTGGCCATTCATAGATTTACATGGTCTTGAGGATCAACAGAGATTCCATCCATAGAGACAATATAGCAAAGAAAATATATATCTTGAATTCCTAATTTACAGTTGCTAAAGTTCCCATATAATTCATTTCTTATGAGGGTTTTCAGAATAGTGCTCAAGTGATTTTCATTATTTTCATAGATTTTTTACTATACCAAGATATAATTAATAAATACCACTAAAATGTCGTCAAGATATTCCTTGAAAACATTATTCAATAGATCCATGAAGACAGTCATTAGTCAATCCAAAAGGAATTACTGTATACTTCTAATGCTTTTACCTGGTTTAAAATGTTGTTTTCAGAACTTCTTCCTTCTTTACACACAAATGATGATATCTAGATCAAAGGTCAATCTTTTAAATATATTGATCTCTATGATGTTGGTAGAATAAATCATAAATTTGAGGTATGAGATACTAGTTCTTTATTTTTATAGCATTGATCCCTCTATATTCAATGCATAACCTCATAGATCTATCTATCTTATTAAGAAAAAGGACAGTTACTCCCCATGGAGAAACACTAGGGTGAATAAATCCCTTGTTACTCAAATCCTCTAGTTGTTTCTTTATTTCCACTAATTCCACAGTGGAAATTCTATAAAGGGTCTTTGATATGGGTCTTGAACCAAGAATTAAAAATATATAAAACTCAATTTCTCATACTGTAGGATGTCAAGGTAAATCCTCTAGAAACACATCAAAAACATGTTGCACAATATGTACATCCGCTATTAGAACATTATTTTCCTCACCCATAGTTATTTCATTCTGTTCATCCCTAATAATTGAGTTTAGTAGAGCTACTGGGGGTGGATCTATATAAGAATCAGGTGGTGATGATTCATCTCTAAAGATAAGGTACTCCTTATATTCACTGAAAATTGTAACCTCCTTCTTATTATAATAAATTTTTCCTACATGGTCTAAACTCCAATCGATTTTGAAGATTATATCAAATTCAATCATGGGTATGATGATGAGAGTAGAAGATAAAGAACATTTATATTACCTAATGGGAACTCATTCACAAAACACTGTGGTGATGATACTTTCCTTAGGTGTTTTGACTAACAACTCCATTGTTAAGTCAAATAGAAAATATCTAATTTTCTTAGAAAATGGGAAGATATAAAACAATGCAATGATCCAGAATCAAATAAAGAATTGGATAAACATGATAAACCATTAAATTTCCTACCACTATGTCTTTTAGAGATTCAACCTCAGCAGTAGTGATCACATAAGCTTAGCCTTGCTCCCTTTGAATTTAAGGTAAGTTACCTTGGCTCTTAGGACATTAATTTGCTTAATGCCCCTTTTTTCTCTACAATTATAGCATTCAATAATGATATCTTCTTTCTTCCCAATACCATTACGATCTTAGTGGCCTCATTCACCACACATGTAACTGACTCACATTCACATCAGGAAAGTACGGGGGTGTTTCATCCCACATTTACTGTATGATAGATATTCAACTTTTCCCTTCATCCCCTTTTTCATTTCCAAAGTGTTCAGCAGAACTCTTTTTCTCTATCTTTTCATTAAATTCATAAGACATAGAGAATTAATTTTATGTCTTGAAATCACATGAGATAACACCCACGTATGATGAGAAGGATTGTGAGACTAATGCTAGATTGAGACATTGTTTTAACCCATCATAGAATGGTTCTGTCTTACACCTTGTTTTATGTATATAATCTGCTACACACCCTTCTAACCTTTTAATATAAGCCTCATAATTTGTGACATTATCATCCTCCTTTTGCCTCAAACATAGAAATTTTCATTCAATATTCACCTGATAGTCACGAGGAATTTATTTTTCTAAAAAAATCTTTCTAAACTCCCTTTATTCAATTTTTGACACTTCTTCATCTTCATTTGTGTTTTTGATTAATGACCACCATTGATCAGCATCACCTGTGAGGCGATAAAATTCCATGAAAACCTTTTCCCTTTCGCTACTCCCAAAAGAAAGAAATATTTTCTCTATGAAATTTATCTTTTCCTGAGCTATTATGGGATTTGTACTCGCATTAAAGGTTGGTGGGTGTTTCCCCATGAAGCGGCCTAACATTTATCATACATGTTTTGGATCAGGGTGCTCCATATAGGTAAGGTTAATATTCATTACCTAAGTGATTTGTCCCAGTATGGTGAGAATCTCATCAACACCACTTGCATCACCATCTCCACTCTAATTATCATTAGTGGGAGGGAAAACCCTACATGGATTACATGCGTTGATACGATTTCCATTCCTCCCACTAGGTTCCATTTCTAAATAATGTCATATAGTAGATTAGTTTATAAATCACAATACATAATTCCAAACTATTAAAACACTTAACATAAATTGAACTGTTTATGGATATAATCTATAATCATAAAAATGATTTCGTTGAGGATTTATATACTCATAAATTCGTTATAATGGTTTGTAAAGAATATTTGAATTATCCTCGGCATGTCCATCGGGATTGTCGTAACCAAGAGTGTATCAAGGCCCGTTGTCATGCACTAGTTCCCGTTTGAGTCTAGATCGAAGCGGTGTTTTGGGTTTTTACCCCTAGGGACATCATTTCCAGAGCCCCAACTACCTGCTCTTATCTTGACATGGATGTATTTCTTGAAACACTCAAAAAAATGTCTGCACTACCAATATTCTAGGAAGTTTATCTATACTAATCTCAATGTATATATTAGGGTAATGTTCTATAATTAGAGTTTTTCTAAATCATGCTTCCCGGGACTGTACTAAATTTCCTCTGATACCAACTGTAATGCCCCGACCCTAGTTACCTGAAGTCAGTGCATTACTACATAACATTTTTATGATCTAAAGGTATCAAATCCCGAATTGTCGATCAATTTAGTATCCTTGGAAGTACTAGATACATTCATATTTTTTATATTACATTATAAAATAAAAAACAACCACAACATTGTCTCCATTGAACACATTCATATCCCTTAGACTATCCATGTAGGTCAGTTATAATATACTTCTTCTTATCCTGGGAAAAATAAAACATATAAAGGGGTGAGCTTAGATTCTTAGTAAGGATAACAATATAGAATAAACATTTATAAATAAGCATAAACATTTAAGGAAATGTATAAGACTAAAACACATAACATTTAAACATAAACGTTTTTATAATATGGAAATGATAAATAAAAGAAATCCATTTTCTCATTCACATGGATATTCTACTAGTTGAATAATAAAATGTTATATCTATAGCCAATTTCATAATGATGTAATGTATATTACGAGACTTCATAACCACATAGTCATGGACTCATTCCATGACTACAAATAAGATTTTGACAAAGCCTTGTTCCAAGACACTAGTTTGTCTCATGAGACCTACCGATGCATCAAGGAGCTATAGCGGGCTCCCCCAATCTCTTACTAAGTCCAATGCATTCCTCATATGAAAATTTTTAAACCTAACATAAACATTTATAATAAAACTATCATAGGAAATGTCAATAAATTATCTATAAATCATGAATGGTATAAAAATAGCATGTCCACAGTCAAACATTTCATAACATATTCAAAAAAATATAGAAGATTGTATTATAATAAATCAACCTCAATCAAGAATAATATCAAGTAAAGGATCTTAACATAGTTCAATATGATCATTAAAACTCTTTAAGAGAAATGAACCTTTTTGGGAAATCATTTAGAAGTAAATAATTTATAATGAAAGTTATTTAAAAGATATTTTTGAAAAAAAGTGTCCCATAACACATTGAAAATATTGAAAAGAATTAACATTTTAAAACAATCATTTCCATATAAATAAATCCTTAAAAAAAAATTTTAAAATATGGATATTAATGAGAACATTTTAAAATAAAAAATATTTAAAAAATTTAAAGTTATGTTTTAGTTAAATAGTCCGTTAAGAAATACTTATGAAATGGTTTTTATAAAATATGGACATGGATGATAAATATGTCCCAGTAAATACTTAAATATTAATAATCTCATATAATAATGAGATTGAGAAATTAACAATTAACTTGTACATTTACATAGTCAATGGTATGTTAACCTACTGTATAATAGTTAAAAAAATTTATAAAATAATACATGAACTATATACATAAATAAAATATCATATATGGTTCTCTAATATTGCTTTGTTTTTAATAAGTCAGCAGTATCATCATTTATGCAGTTAACTGATTCTTTTTTCATTTATATGCTTGGTTTCGTAAACCATGTTTTTTATTGATAGGATATATTTGATTCATATTCATAATGATATTATGTTCATAAATATTATTTTAAATCCTAATATGAAAATTATTCTTGAAGGATTATGATGGGGAATGAATATCATCGCGTTCGTGGAGATGGTAATCTGTATGCACGTATGGGTGAAAATATCATTATATTGATGGTGAAATCATATGTAATTGAATTGTATATCATATATACAGAATCATTTAAATTTTATATTTATTATTTACATCAGTTATACTCATTATTATACACGTCCAAATAATGAAGTGTTTAAATAACAAACTACACCACGACGTGGAGACGGTAAGCCGTACATACGCACGTATGGTGACTTTGTCATTTTTAGGATAGATAGAGTAATGAATACGGTTGTAGAATATTTATAATAACATCATAATATGTATATGGTACTAGATTAATTATTTTGGTATGGAAACAACAAAGAAAGAGGAAGTGGAAGAAGGAAAGAACTTGAAAGAGGGTGTGAAAATTATTATCTCTTCTTTGGGTGTTTCTTTTTGAGTTGATCAAAACGTCTCCATTGGTTGGATTTCTGATCAAATTATGGACTCTATGATCATTTGAGATAAGTTGAGAGGAAATTTTGGAATGTTTTGGCTGATCCAAATGGCTTTGTAAGGGTAAAATTAAAAGAAGGGGAAGTACCATTTTATAGGAGAGGTGAGGATCACTTTATGAAAAACACAAAATATTATTTTATAATAAAATAAATTTAGGTTTCTAATGGATCTAAAATAATTTATATCTATGATAAGGTGGTGATATATCTAAAAAATATAAGCTAATATGTATTAGATAGGTTTAGGTCACCATATGAACCTTATATTTTAGATTTAACTCTTAGTTTAATAGTTTCACACATACCATGTCTCTTTGTATTTTTATGTTATATGGTTAATAAACATACTATAAACTCTTAATTGAACCCCAAGTGGTTAATTATTAATATATATATCATTATCTATGTACTTGGTCAAACCTTATATTTTTTTATTATTAAATCAATTAATAATATAGTATTTGTTTTAAAAACTCAATTATGTCGATTTTGACACTGTTTAGTATTTGATTTTTTTAAAATCCATAAAACTTTATCCCTTGGAATAAAATTTATTTTATCAACCATAAAAAGTTATATTAACCTAAAAAATTAGTTTAATTAACGATAAGTCTCAAGTTACATTTATTTGTATATTTATAATATCAATTAATTTAATATTTTATTAATAAGGTAATTATTGTATCATGATTTTATCATAAATAAATTAAATTATTTACTATCCAAAATTTATAAATAAAATAAAATTATGTTTGAAATAACCTTATCATTATAATTAATATTTATAGTTTAATTTGTAATGTTTGTAACCCTATATTAAGAATATTTTAGTTATTAAACATTGAATTTAACACATTTAACTCTTCTTTAAATAAAAATTAGAAAATGCCTTGATCTAATCCAAGTGAACCAAAAGGATCAAAAAAATTTTAAAGGTTTATTGTGGTAGAATTAAATTTATCCAATAGAATTAGGACATGTATTAGGGTAATTATAATATCATTTTTACCTTTAATTATGCTATTTAGTTTTAACCGTGGTAAATAAAAGTCAAAAGTTACTATTCAGAAAAAATTATTTTAATCTTATTGAACCACATTTTACTTACTGATAATAACTTTGTATCTCAAATTTTTAAATTCTACTCATAGAAATAGTAAAATAATTTTTTATGCAAATTTTCAAATGCGCCTAAAAGGTTGGTAAAAGACGGTAAAAAGATCAATAAAATTTTACATATTTATATTTATTATAAAATGACTCCAATGAATTTCATTGAAAAAATATACAAATTATATATATATTTTGACCTAAAATAAATTAAAATAAAATAACTAATTATTTAAATAAAAAGGCAGTTTTAAACAAAAACGCAGTGTTTTTCATTATTCATAAAAAATTTAATGTTTTTAGAAAAATACAAAAAATCTAACTTAAGCTATATTTTATATTCTAAATACAAAAATGAAGTCCATTTTGAAAAATAAAATTTATAAAATTTCAATGAGTTAATATTACAATTAATAATGACATGTTTGGTTGGTGGTGGTGTGTTAAAAATCCATGTTGTGTACAACGCAAGATACAACATTATTCAAAGGGAATGTACCGTGGAATCTTGGGGTGTCACATTCTTACATATTGAAAATAATAAAAGTTAGTTATCATAGATTTTTCTATGTGATTTTCATTTTAAACTAATATGACAATTTTATTAAAAATACACATTTCAAATCATATTGAACACATCATACGTCGGTTTGATGTGCTATTTATTACTAAATATCAATAATAAAATATATAACATATTAAAAATGTTTGAAAATAATACATACCCATTATCTTGGTTTTGGATATGTAAAGTTCATTTTGAACTAAAAAAAATTATTGACTGAGAAATTTTTGTGTCATACAAACCACATCATGTTTTAGATTGACATGTAGTTAATTCCTACAAATAAAAATGATTCATGGGTCATTTTCCAAATTATGGGAAAAATTTTGAGTGAAAATTCTATGATTTCACTATCTGATATATATTTTAAACATAAATTAAATGTTTATATTTAAAACATTCAGATCGATTCTACCAACCAAATCACCAGTTTGAAATACATTTTTTCAACTATTGCATATCATAAATGAATTATGTACTATTTTCCAAATTATTTTTTAAAAAATATATCATTTTTTCTCATTTTTTCTATGTGAGAAGCATATCATGATAAAATTAAATTTTTTTGAAAACACGTACTTTTATTCATACCAATGACATCGTGTGTTGGATTGACATATGTTGAATTCATACACATCACAAATTAATTATGTATCATTTTCCAAATGTTTGTAAATTATTCCTGCCAATTTTATAGGTTTTGGAATTTCAATGCACATTTTAATCAAAAATTTCACTAAAATTCAAATCATAAATTTTGAGTCATACCCACCACATCACTTTTCTAATTGTTGTGGGTTAGTTCATACATGTCATAAATGAGGTATAGATCATTATCCAAAAGCATAAAAACAATCTATGATCTCTTTATCTATTTTCACTCTATGAAATAATTTTTAAATGAAAATGGAACTTTTTTGTTAAAAACATTCACTTTGATTTGTAACAACGACATCATGTGTCGTAATGGTATGAAGTAAATTCTGATATGTTAGAAACCAAGTATATATATTATTTTACAAATGTTTAAAAACCTCTTGATATCATTTTAATATTTTTGGGAATGTGAATTTTATAAGAAACTAAAATAATATTATTTATTTTCAACATGAATGTTTTAGAATTAATGATCTCATCTTATTTCATATTGAAATGAGGTCAATTCATAAAAATCACAAATGATTTATGGTTCACTTTTCTAATATTTGAATATAATATGGTATAGTACTCTCATTTTTTGGATATATGATATGAATTTTAATATAAAACGATAATTTTATATACTGAAAACATGTACTTCGAGTAATATTGACCTTATCATATGCCATATTGATGTCTGGTTAATTTCAACACATTAAAAATTAATTATAGATCATTTTTGTAATGATTGTAAAAAATCTAAGCATGTTTCCTCAATTTTTTTGAAATCAATGGTGTTTTTTATAAAACGAAACTTTTATAATTGAAACACATACATTGAGTTATACCGACCACATCATGTGTCATAATGATGTGAATTTGATTCCCAGATGTTAGAATTCACGTATAGATCATTATATAAATTTATTAAATAAATATGAATGTATTTTATTTGTTTTGAGTATGTGATGTGTATTCTAATATAAAATTTAAATTATTAACTAAATACCTATATATGTAGTCATTCTATTCATTATTTTTATAAGATTATTATGCTAATTATTGAGTTATTGCTAATTCCTACACCATTAAAGACAAGGTTCATGACAGATCATTTTAGAAAAAATATTTTTTTCTTCCAAATTCAAAAATTCCCTTGGAAAATGAGATATTATATTTGAAATAAGGATTAAATTTTAAAAATTAACTAAAAAAATAATAGTGATCATATATTTTTTAAATTCACCCCTCATGATTCAGTTAAAATTTTGGGAAGCATGTACCATTATATTACATAAAAACACCATTTTCTCTATTTTGGGTTATAGATAGTTTAAATCAATGTATGAATTCACAGAATATATTTCAAAAAACTAAATAAGTATTTGATAGAAATGTCCAATAAATTATCTTGATAATTTTAACTAGTAAAAGGAAAAATTATCTACATAAGTTGTAGGAAGTCACCTATTTATGATGACAATATACATTCTAGAACCATTTCTCTACAACCATTACCTTAGTTGTAGACTCAAATACCAATATCTGATGGGAATGGGTAGCATTTAACATGTTACTGGATCTTCTATAATCTGTTGAGGATAACACTAAATTATATTTTTTTCTTTAGATGCAATTAAATTTTTATATATAATGATTATGATAATAATTTTGTAACATCCCAGGTAAATAAAGAATATTACTTTTTCATATTTATTAATATTTGCGAATAAAATATTAATATTACTTTAATGGTAACACTATGCTCGATGGCGTACCCAATACGCAACAACAGGTTCCTTTGAAATCTTATGTTGCGCTCTAATAATAAAATAATATTATTTTAAATCGTAGTTAATGCCTAGCCATTGTAATGGCGGGAATGAACAGAACTAACTACAAAATGATTATATATAATTGAAAAATATTTTTACTTTTATCCAATAAAAGATAAAAGCTTAAAATAAGAAAAGAATTCAATTTTAGGCATAGATACTCTAATATTCACTAAATCGCCGACTTATCGCCTTTTGATGGAGAACCCTCTTTAAATATAGTTTTGGTCACTCTTATACATTATACAAACAAAATAAAATTCTTCTTTAGAATCGGGACATCAAAATTTACTTTGTGTAAATTTTTGGTATTTTTCCGATAAAGTTCATTTTTTAATAAATAGTGAAAAATGTTGTATTTTAATCCAAAACATCTTTTTAATATAATTTATTTATATGATTAGATTATCATTTGAATTGGTTTTAAGTGAAATTATAATATATTTTTACCATTTAATCCAATTGTGTTCATTGGAATTAATTTTACTTTGCAATTGGACTTAAACTAGTGTCAATCTTTTGATATATATCGTTTCATAAAAACACACTATTTGTTTTGACAATGGGAGTTAATTATTAAATTAATTAATGCAACATATATGTTTTTAATTTTTTAAAATAGACATCATTTTTGAATTCAGAATATCAAATATAGCTTAAGGTGAATTTTTTGTATTTTTCTGAAAAACATCAATTTTTGATGAATAGTGAAACCACTAAGTGGTAGTTAAAAACTAATTTTTCATTTAAATTAAACTTTACCACTTCTATGAATTGAATTTCAAAAATCCTACATACATGGTTGTAATTAGTATGTAAAATGTGGTTCAATGTGATTAAAATACTTTTTTTTGTGAATAGTAACTTTTAAGTTTTATTAATCGTGATTAGATGTAATTAGTTTAATTTAGGGTAAAGATAATGTTATAATAATATGAAATGACCTTGACACATGTTTTAACCTTATTGGATGAGTCATCGCCGAACAAGAAAATACATGGGTCAACTTGGGGACCCTGTGGAGCTACATGGGTAAGAAAATGACACTAATAACTTTTTATTTAATGTTAAAATAAAAATGTCACAAACAAGTATTGTTTTACTAAACTGATTTTTACATGGGGTTATACAAGTCATATTTTAGACTATAAATATTAATTGGAAAGCTAAAATTATTTCCTACATCTTAGTATTTTTGTATAATTTTTAGACATTAAATAAATTAATTTATTTATGACATCGTGATGATGTAGGGATTACCTCATAAATAAACGATTTAAATAAAATGAGAAGATAGGGTAAAATATAAGTCTTACACGTGTCAAAAACCTATTGTATGGGTGTATTTCGAAACCTTATCACCTTATCCTCGAAATTTATCCTTTTGGGACCTTTAAAATCCGAAAATCATTTTATACTAAAGTAAAATATTATAACATTCCAAGAGTGCCCCTCCTCTCCTCTTATAAAAGGCCCCCACCTATACCACCACACCAACACATATCAAGCCTTTGGCTCGGCCACTCTCTACTAAATATATCTCTCCACATCCCTCTCATCATCCTAGAATCCCTACCTTAGGCTGAAATCTCTTCAATAAACCCTTTTTGGTCAATCCAAGAGGAGTTACCGGATTTAAAGGTAATGACTTAACTTGTGTTGTTTTTTTGCTTCTCCAACCCCATAAACTCTTTTTATTCACTTATTTTGTAAAAAAACAGTATCTTAAATATACTAGGTTGTTGTTATTAGAAATATTCGAGCTACACTTACACACATCTCCATTTAATGGTTAAAGAACATACTGTTTCTATGGATGGCGAATTACTGCCTCACGAAACGATGATTGTTCAATCATATCTTAACACCTTTCATGGTGGCCATTATGATGTCACTATATTTTATATGTGATATATATGGTATTCATGTTTTCTATAAGCTTCTATATTTTATATTTAAAACATACCTTTATGCTTTGAATGTTGTGCAAATGCGATAATTTCATACGAGGAAGTGTGGACTACTGCCCCCTCAAGTGATGTGACTCTTTCATGAAATACATGGAATGTATAAAGAATTAAATTAATGAACATATGTGACCTATATAACATATATATTATACTGGAATTATAATATATATATCTCTCCTTTATTTTTAATTCCATTAATATGACAATGAAATGAAAGTAGCGTTCATGCGTACGTACGGCCTACCGTCTCCATGAACGGTGCATTTCATTTCATTTTGTCTCCAAATGATATGGAATAGTATAAAATGAATATTTACTGGATATATATGATATTTAAATCATTAATACTATTCTGGAGATTATTTTCTTATAACTACATGGACAATCATTTTCAAACAAGTTCATTTTTGACTCATGTACCAAACATCGACAAAAACAGCTGATATGAACTCACATAATTAACTAATTATTATAACATTATAATATGTGATATTAACTGAATAATAATATTTAAAGGAATTTATTATTCAATTATAAATTTACCAAAGTTTATTATTCAGGAATATAAAGAAATGAACAAGAGAAGTTGGACTTAAGGTAAGGGATCCAACCTATCTTTTTCTTTCCAAGTAATATCTTTTATGTCACTTCTTATAAGCTCCTCTTTCTTATGTTGGGGGATGTTTTTTATATATTCCTAATTCTGTACTTTTTATGTTAATATTTTTAGAGACCCTATTTGATCTCATCAAACCATTTTTGGACGTTTTATGTGGCGTCGTTAGGCTACCGAGTTTTTGTAAGGGGTTTTTCATCTCAATTTTATTCCCGTGAGATTTATGCTACATTTTTCCACCATTTCCTTTGAGTGGTATATGGACTACCAATTATTATACTCTTTGTGTAATATAATTTCATTTATGAGTATTTACATCAATGTTGTATTTTCCTTCTTTCATGGGGTGTACGTTTCGAAAGATACCCAAGTCGGTAAGGGAACCTTTCACCCTCTTCTTTTTGAAAGACTTATTTTTGTTAGGTATTTTAATTTATGTCTTCTTATGTTGGGATATGTCCTTATATATCCTTATTGCTTTAAATGTTATGTGCAAGTGATGAGATACCCTTCTTATCTCTCATCATCTCATTTTCTGAATTTTAAAGTGACATCATTAGGCTCTCGAATTTTTCCAAGGAAACTTCTTAACTCAATTTCAATTCTTTGGGTTCAACTTGTACTCATTGAATATTTTAATTCAACGTGTAAGTATTGAATATGTCATCCATTGAATATGTTTTAATGACCTCTGATTTTTTTTACCATTAATATCCACTTATATTGGGTGTATTTATATTTGTCACACATAATTATGTGATTGATTTATCCTTAATTTAAGGATACCATCTTTATAAGGGATTTCATCTCAATTTACACTTCCATTGAAACTTCATTATTGTTATGAACCAATTCAATCTTATATGGTGTATATACTATACTTTGACATATTATATCATGAATCCCTTTATTCTCATGATATTATAAAGTCTTGATTAAATGTTATTTCGCAATTATTTGTATTCAAGAGTCTCTCATTTTGTTAAAAACCCTTTAACAAAAATATCATTTTTAAATGTTTTAAAGATTTATCATTCTAAATCTTTATCATTAATGTCCATGTTTTAAAAATGTTTTTGGGTATTTATTTATATAGACAGTAATTTTTTAAAATTATAATTCCATTAAAATCTTCAAAGTGGTATGGGACACTTTGATTCCAAAATACTTTTTTTACATGGTTTTTGAAAATGGATTGATTATTTCAATATCTTGAAATTACTTCTTGTGATTGAAAATGAAATGTTATTGGTGAAATGATAGTATTTGAAATATTTTATTTGTTATAATGGTACTTGGACATTTAACGGGTGGTTATGTGATAAACCATATGACTGGTGGTGCCGTGAATACCTGGACGGGTGGTTACGTTATAACATCCAATTCATTGGGTATGGAAGTCGGCTGTATGACTATTCCATGTAGTGATATGTGTGGAAGTCGACCATATGGTTATTCCATTTAATTATGTTTATGTCCCAAGTTACCTTTATATGTTATGTGTTCTTTATATGGGTTTATGTTAATCTTTTGGTTACAAAGGATAAGTGGTGATCTTTTATTCAGTGAAGAGTATAAACTACATCATAAAGGTGACAAGTATTACATTGATAAAGTATTCATGGTTTACTTGTTGTTTTGAAAAACTAACAGTTTTCCTTCTTTGTGTATCCTTTTCTGGGATTTTTATGCTCATCCCATGTTTTTGAAATGTTTTCCATATGACTTAAAGACTAATAGGGTCAAGGATGGGATCAAGGAAAGACATGCTACCCAAAACATGGAACTAGACATGTTTCTTTTTAAGAGTTTTTATTTTTCGGAAACTTAGTAGAAGAGTCTACTTTATAATCTTTTGAGATGTAATAGTTGTGTCCTAATTTTCTAAAACTCTAAACTTGAAACGATCCTCAATGTGAATTATTCATTAAATTCATGATTATGTAATGTTATAAGGTCGGTTCCATATAGTTGGTATCAAAGGTCGATTTAGATAACTTTAGAGGTTAGGGTATTCTCTAAGCATAAGTGGCATTACCATAATGGTTAGGATTTTTGAAGGAGTCATAGTTTTAGATAAAGTGAATGAGTAAGTATATCATAGTGTTTATATTTTTATAGTACATGATACTTTTTTTGATATACTCACACTAACATTTTTGGTTTTAGAAAATGGATGGATCTAGCATGCACCAATGTGATAGTGGGTTTGAAGGACACTGTGGTGGTTCTCTGATTAAGAGACTAGATGAAATGGGGGATTCAAAGAGGAGTCTCATGGTTATTCTAAACCAACTATCAAGGAGTCATGATTAACCACTTGAACCTTGGTGAGTTATCTGATGCATCATGTACGAGAGAACCAACTCGATGTGGAAGTTCAGGTAATAATTATAATGGTAACCATTAGGGTTTATATGATCCTTACTTTTGAGATAATTATGGGTTACTATATGATGGATGATGAAAGGAATCAGGTAAAATTGAGGTTAAATTATTCTACAATTATTTTTTATGATTTTATCTCATTTTGGGGAATTTTTTAAGAATTATATAGTTTTGGAAAAAGGAAAACACGCAGACCATGTGACAACCCGTCGCGTCGGACAAAGTTGTGTAAATCGAACCCACAACCAAAGTGCAACTGGTATGTATCGCCTACCACTACACTACTTGAAGTCCATGGTTAGTATGAAAAATTCATTTTTTTAGTTATATAAGTTTATTAATAAATAATAACTTGGTTTTGGGTTATCTAGGAAAATAATGACCTGTCATGGAGGATAGATTATTAGGTTAATTACTTTTCAATAGGAGACTTTAAGAGCAACTGATGTTATTTGGAGATAAATGTTATTTTTTACATTATAAGACTATGTGATTAAATCCTTCAAATATTTGGGTTTCAATCTTATTTTGGTTTACATTGAAGAATTCTATGGACAAATTGTTTATCAAATGGTCTTCGTTGAACTTTGGGTTTTATTGGACAAATTTTGGAGATTAAGAGTAGTTTTTCTTTTTCTAAAAGATTATCCTTTTCGGGGATTATCTAATCTTGTACTAACCATTTTGGTTTTTTATTGAGTTTTAAAGACATGGGAAATATATATTTCATATTTTTTGTATTATGTGATTCTCTCGCAGTTCATTTTAGCGCTCTTAATGAGAACAAGTCTTTCTAAATACTCATCATGTGGAGGAAATATGAGTTTCTGTTAAAAATGTAGTAAAAGATGATAGTCTACATGAAAAGTAAGTATGTCTCCTTATGTTTTAGTTAAGCCCATAAATAAATTCATCAATGAAAATAAACTTAAAACAAAAACTTTGTATGTTAAACTTTTCCTATGGGGGAATAAAATACTGTTTAACCCATCACATGTTTGTGATTTTCTGGTGATTAACTTTCTCCTAATCATGTTTTCTATCACTCTCCATCTAAACATGACCCTTTGTTTTTTTCTTCCATATCCATGTTTTCCTACATGGAATCCTAGTATGGTTTAACTCGGGTGACCTTTGTACTTCTCTTTATTTATTTTAAAGTGATAGTTTTACTAACTCTTTTTCTGTTGTGGGACTTTCAATGAAGATTCCAATCCCAATTTTAAAATTGCGAGGACGCAACTCCCAAAAGGGGGGAAGGATGTAACATCCCAGGTAAATAAAGAATATTACATTTTCATATTTATTAATATTTGTGAATAAAATATTAATATTACTTTGGTAATTCTATGCTCGATGGCATACCCAATACGCAACAACGAGTTCCTTTGAAATCTTATGTTGCCCTCTAATAATAAAATAATATTATATTAAATGGTAGTTAACGCCTAGCCCTTATAATGGCAAGAATGAACAGAAATAACTACAAAATGATTATATATGTTTTTCAAATATTTTTACTTTTATCCAATAAAAGATAAAGGCATAAAATAAGAAAAGAGTTCACTTTTAGGCATTGATACTCTAATATTCACTAAAAGGTTGACTTATCGCCTTTTGATAGAGAACCCTCTATAAATATAGTTTTGTCCACTATTATACATTATTTTGACCAAATAAAATTCTTCATTATAATCGGGACATCAAAATTTACTTTGAGTAATTTTTTGGTATTTTTCTGATAATGTTCATTTTTAAATGAATAGTGAAAAATGTTGTATTTTAATCCAAAACCTATTTTTAATAAAATTTATTTATATGATAAGATTATCATTTGAATTGGTTTTAAAGTTAAATTATAATATATTTTTACCATTTAATTCAATGGTGGTCATTGGAATTAATTTCACATTAAAATTGGACTTAAACTAGTGTCAATATTTTGATATATATTGTTTCATAAAAACACGCTATTTGTTTTGAAAACGGGAATTAATTATTAAATTAATTAATGCAGCTTATATGTTTTGAATTTAGTTAAATAGACATAATTTTTGTATTCAGAATATCAAATATATCTTAGGGTGAATTTTTGATATTTTTCTGAAAACATCAATTTTTGATGAATAGTGAAACCACTAAGTGGTAGTTAAAAACTGATTTCTCGTTTAAATTAAAATTTACCACTTTTGTCATTTGGATTTCAAAAATCGGACATAAATGGTTTTCATTAGGATGTAAAATTTGGTTCAATGGGATTAAAATAATTTTTTATTGAATAGTAACATTTAAGTTTTACTAATCGCGATTAGATGTAATTAGTGTGATTTAAGGTAAAGATAATGTTATAATAATATTAAATGACCTTGACACATGTCCTACCCTTTTTTATGATTCATGGACGACCAAAAAAATGCATGGCTCAACTTGGGGACCCCATGGAGCCACTTGGGTTAGAAAATGACATTAATAACTTTTATTTAATGTTAAAATAAAAATGTCACAAACATGTATTGTTTTACTAAAACAATTTTTACATGGGGTTATACAAGTCATATTTTTGACTATAAATATTCATTGTAAATATAAAAATATTTCCTACATCTTAGTATTTTTGTATAATTTTTAGACACTAAATAAATTAATTTATTGATGACACTGTGATGATGGAGTGATTACCTCATAAATGAATGATTTAAATAAAATGAGAAGATATGGTAAAATATAAGTTTTACACTTGTCACAAACCTACTGTATGGGTGGATTTCGAATATTTATCACCATATCCTTGAAATATATCCTTTTGGGACCTTTATAATCTGAAAACAATTTTATAATAATGTAAAATTTTATAACTTTCCAAGAGTGCCCCTCCTCTCCTCTTATAAAAGGCCCCCAACTCTACCACCTTACCAACACCACGCAAGGCTTTGGATCGGCCAATCTCTGGTCATTTTAAATCTCAATATACCTATACTCATCCTATAATCCTTACCTTAGGCAGAAATCTCTTCAATAAAACCTTTTGGTTCAAACTAAGAGGAGTTACCCTATTTAAAGATAATGTCTTCACTTGTGTTCTTTTGTTTTATTTTGTTTCTCCAACCCCCTAAACTTTTTTTATTCCTTCATTTTATAAAAAAAAAGTAGTATCTTCAATATAATAGGATTTTTTTATGAGAAATATTCGAGCTAAACTTACACACACATCCATCTAATGGTTAATGAACATACTGTTTCTGTGGATGGCGAATTACTGCCTCACGAAACGATGATTGTTCAATCTTCTCTTAACACCTTCCATGGTGGCCATTATGATGTCACTATATTTTATATATTATATTTATGGTATTTATGTTTTCTATAAGGTTTTTTATTTTAAATTTAAAACATACCTTTATGCTTTGCATGTTGTGAAAATGCGATAATTTCATACGAGGAAGTGTGGACTATCGCCCCCTCAAGTGATGTGACTCGTTCATGCAATACATGGAATATATAAAGAATAAAATTAATGAACATATGTTACCTATATAAAATATATATTATAATGGAATAATAATATATATATATCACTCATTTATTTTTAATTCCATTAATATGAAAAAGAAATGAAAGTAGCGTTCAGGCGTATGTACGGCCTACCATCTCCATGAACGGTGCATTTCATTTCCTTTTATCTCTGAATGATATGGAATTGTATAAAATGATTATTTACTAGATATATATTATATTTAAATCATTAATACTATTATTTATATGATTTATTTATAACTACATGGACAATCATTTTCAAACAATTTCATTTTTGACACATGTAACAAACATCGACAAAAATAGCTGATATGAACTCACATAATTAACTAATTATTCTAAAAATATAATATGTGATATGAACTGAATAATAATATTTAAAGGAGGTCCTTAAGATTTTATAAATTCACCAAAATTTATTATTCATTAATATAAATAAATTAACAAGAGAAGTTGGACTTGAGGTAAGGGATCCAGCCTCTCTTTTCCTTTTCAAGTAATATCTTTTATGTCACATCTTTTAATATCCTATTTATTATGTTGGGGGATGTTTTTTTATATATTCCTCATTCTGTAATTTTTATGTTAATATTTTTAGAGACCCTATTTGATCTCATTAATCATTTTTGGACGTTTTATGTGGCGACGTTAGGCTGCCATGTTTTTTGTAATGGGTTTTTCATCTCACTTTTTTTCCAGTGAGATTTATACTACATCTGCCAACATTTCCTTTGAGTGGTATATGTAATTCTCATTATTCTACTCTTTGTCTAATATAATTTCATTTATGAGTATTTACATATATGTTGCATTGTCTTTCTTTCATGGGGTGTACGTTTCGAAAGATACCCAAGTCGGTAAGGGAAACTTTCACCCTCCTCTTTTTAAAAGACTTATTTTCGTTAGGACTTTTAATTTATGTCTTCTTATGTTGGGATATGTCCTTATATATCCTTATTTCTCTAAATGATATGTAAAAGTGATGATATATCCATATTATCTCTCATCATCTCATTTTATGAATTTTAAAGTGACACCGTTAGGCTGTCGAATTTTTGCAAGGGAACTTCTTAACTCAATTTCAATTCTTTGGGTTCAACTTGTACTCATTGAATATTTTAATTCAACATGTACGTATTGAATATGTCATCCAATGAATATGTGTGAATGACATCTGATTTTTTTTACACTTAATCTCCACTTATATTGGGTGTATTTATATTTCTCACACATAATTATGTGATTGATTTATCCTTAATTTAATGATACCAAATTTATAAGGGATTTCAACTCAATTTACATTTCCATTGAGACTTCATTGTTGTTATGCACCAATTCACTCTTATACGGTGTATATACTGTCCTTTGACATATTATATCATGAATCCATTTATTCTCATGATATTATAAAGTTCTGATTAAATGTTTCTCCACAATTATTTGTATTCAAGAGTCTCTCATTTTGTTAAAAACTCTTTAACCAAAATATCATTTTTAAATGTTTTAAAGATTAATCATTCTAAATATTTATCAATAATGTCGATGTTTTAAAAATGTTTTTGAGTATTTATTTATATGTACATTAATGTTTTAAAATTATAATTCCATTAAAATCTTCAAAGTGGTATGGGAAACTTTGATTCAAAAATCCTTTTTTTAAATGGTTTTTGAAAATGGATTGATTATTTCAATATCTTGAAATTACTTCTTTTGATTGAAAATGAAATTTTATTGGTGAAATGTTTATATTTGAAATATTTTATTTGTTATAATGGTACTTGTACATTTAACGGGTGGTTACATGTTAAACCATATGACGGGTGGTGCCGTGAATAACAGGACGGGTGGTTACATTATAACCTCCAATGCATTGGGTATGGAAGTCAGTTGTATGGCTATTCCATGTAGTGATATGTGTGGAAGTCGATCGTATGGTTATTCCATTTAAGTATGTTTATTTCCCAAGCAACCTTTATTTGTAATGTGTTCTTTATATGGGTTTATGGTAATCTTTTGGTTACAAAGGATAAGCGGTGATCTTTTATTCCGTGAAGAGTATTTACTACTTCGTAAAGGTGAAAAGTATTACTTTGATAAATTATTCATGGTTTACTTGTTGTTTTGAAAAACTAACAGTTTTCCTTCTTTGTGTATCCTTTACTGGGCTTTTTATGCTCATCCCATGTTTTTGAAATGATTTCCACAGGACTTAAAGATTAATAGGGTCAAGGATGGGATCAAGGAAAGACATGTTATCTAAAACATTGAACTATACATGTTTCTTTTTAATAGTGTTTATTTTACATAAACTTAGTATAAGTGTCTACTTTGTAATCTTTTGAGATGTAATAGATATGTCCCAATTCTCTAAAACTCTAAACCTGAAAAGATCCCCTATGTGAATTATTCATTTAATTCATGATTATTTAATGTTATAAGGTCGGGTCTTTATAAATTTTTCATAACCCAAACGTACCTCTAAGATCATTCCATGTACATCATCACAAACATAATTTGAAATCACCAAAATTTGATGTCACCAAATATTTTTTCAACATTTACTCTTCCCCATTATCTCTAAAAAATTTACTTCTCGTATTGAGTTTGTTATTTTTTTAATATTCATACTACTTTTTAAATATATAAAAACATATGATTAAAATAATATTTATAAAGAAATTGTAATTACCATTGAAAATTACATAATCATGGACGATAGTGTTTTGATAGAATATGATATCTTTCATAAAAATGAAATCGTAATATCACAAATTCTAATTATCTTACATCAAACAACACCTAAATATTTAACATAATGTGTAAATTGTTTTGGAATAATATTTAATATTTAAATATTTTTATATGTAAATTAATATATCTTAATTTTAATAAATCCATTGTAATATTATATTTACTCGCTAAACTCATACAATGATTTCTCTAATAATTATAAATTATCCAATAAAAATTAAATTATTTTTAGAAGAAATAAATGCAATTCAATGTTTATGAATTCAAGGATGAAATTCATTCATTAAAAATTCACAATACACTAATATATTTTATATGATTAGATTATACAATTATAACACTATATTGTATGAATCAGCAACAGTCCACCATCTATTATTTTATTCTCAAATACCTCACATTGATCATTATTTTTCTTATTAATATCTTCCAATTATTAATGAAAATTATTACATATAAATGATATCGGGATTAATGAATCCAAATTGTTATTCATTTTAGTTTCCCTATATATAGTAGTAATATAAAAATCTATAAAAAAATATGAATTTTTTTTACAGTAATTATCATATTAGATCATTTATTATATGGAGATATTTCGAAAATATACCACATATATGTATTCATAACTTAGAATCCCATCTATTAAAACATGATAATACATTCTCTACTCATGAGAGTAATAAACACTAAAATAAAATGTTATTCACATGAACATATAATTTAAATGTATGTTATAGTGAAACTGTTGTGGTGAAGGTACTCTCAAAATATTCATTTTCTCTTGCCCAATATACTAGATTTTCATGATATAACCTTCCATTTGCACATAATTTAATATATATATAACAGAATACCTCACATTAGAATTTTTCTTATCAATGTTTATAGGTTTTTAATTTGGAAAACATTATTAAGGACATACCTCATAAATATTTATAATATTTCACGATTTTTCATCGAATGTGGAAATAACATCATAGACCATTATAATATATAGAACAATAATTGTAATATGAATCTAGACACTCATATTTTGATGTACATCAATACACACTTTCATGTGATCATTAAAGAGAGTATTGGTTCGAGGAATGTATCCTAGGATATTATATTATGTAATCCTCATAACAAGGAAATGTGTGGGTGTTAGTACATAAAAATCACATAAAATTTTATTCTGTGGTGTTTCAGTTATATAATTTTAACATATGTTGTTTTATTCTCATTTAGGTGAACGAATAATGTAAATTTTTGTTAAATTACGTTTTGTTAGTTATTTATATGAATGACTAACATCAATACCTTGGTGTCATTTATCTCTTAATATAATGGTATTTTTTCTAATACTATTTTACTTTGTTCATTTCGCATATATTGGTTTACCAAACCAGACCAAATAAGAATATCATTTAATGAATCCATTTGAAAATGAATTCCTTTAATCAATTGATAATTTTATTATTAAATATTTTTCTTCTCAAACAATGTTTGAGGTAACACTACATAACCTAAATTACTAACATGACCATATTGTTTTGGTCACTCCAATGTTAGAGAATGTGTTTTTCTCAGGTACGAACAATACTTATTATTACAACTTAAACATATTAAAATTAAAAAAATATAAATAAATATTTTTATTTAATAATATTGTAATTAATAATGATTAACTATGATTCATAATTACACATGTTTTCCAAATTGCTGGTATGTTTTCATAAACTTGTTTACCCTCTTTATTTACATGGGCTCCCCACCTATATCACATGACGTGGGATGTAAGTGTTTAAATTTTTTTATTAATGAATATCGATATAAAGTAATGAAATTTTTTTCACATAACAAATAAAAAATTTATTTTTTATTTAACATATATTTTATTTTCATATATAATAAATAATAATCATCCTTTAATTCTGATATGGGTACATTGGTTTGATGCACATTATTTTTTTATCACTCCATTTCTGTTTCAAAAATTGCATTTTTTAATCAAGTTGGATAAAATTAATTGTGTAAAATAATTTATTATTGACTATAATGAACCTGAAATTATTTCTCCACATGATGACTGGTGAAATAATTCCTTGTTTCCTATTTTATAATTTGTTAATATATAATTGGTGAGTAGGGATTTATATTCCCCTTAACATCCCTCATATAAATTTTTTTATGATTTTCCTAGAATATTCTATGGGATTTTATAGTGACAATTAAGACATTTTTTAGGTGTAAATCATCTAAATTTAATGAACTCTGTAAGGAATGATGAATAGTACAACAAAATTGCATTAGAATGTTTGTTGATAAAATAGATAAATTATATCATAAAATTACCTTAATACCTTCGCAAAGGAACTACATCATTAAATTATGGACATGGTTCCATGAATGTATTTCAATTGTAACATTAAACCTCATTGTGACACCACCATAAGTAATCTATATTGAATTGTTGGGGTCAACAGGTTGACTATGTAGATTTCATAAAACCTGAAATTTTATACAGATTCTTCTTTACATGAAAATTATAGTCAACAGAGTTATTCTATATCATTTTTTATCATCATCATGTTGTTGACACACTAATAATTTTTTATTTCAACAACAAATATATGTTATTCCTTGATATTGATAACTTCATCATGTTTAGATGTAATTCTCTACATGAGTTTTTAAAAATTTGATTTAGATTAATTAAATATAGTATATAAAAAATAATATTATAAAGAAATTAATATTAAATATAAAACAATAATAACATAATAATTTAAATCTATTTAATTTCATTAAAGGATGAATGTATTTGATAACCTTATTAAAAATCCATATCCCACCTTTTGGTCACCTCTAACGAACATGATATTATCGACATTCATTCCATTGCGAAAGTGGTTTGATATCCCAATTAAAGGGTTGTCCTCAATAGAATTTTCATATATCCCTACCAATATTTTTACACCTATTAGGAATATTGATCAATTCTAGTTTATTGAATCAAATATATAAAAAAATTACATTTGAACCTATACCATAATGGCCATTCACAAGATGTTTCAAAACATAGAGGTTAGAAACCCATTTGATTTGGCCATTTGATTCATCAAATGAGGCTATTGTTTCCCCATGGGGCATACATTAAACATCCCCCAATCCAAGACATACTAGTTGAAAGAGTCCATATTATATAATATGAACAGTTTTAACATATAAACATGGTTCCCTAACCAATATATTTACTGGGTAAATGATACAAATTTATCAATATTTCTAGAGTTAATATATTATCATTCAAATTATAATCCCAATGGAAAATTTATACAATGATTATAAAATAATAATATATGTTACACAATAAAATGGATATTTGAGAGAAATATAATTTCAAATCGAAATTAATTACTATTAATTGAATTTTAAGACAAAAATAATAATCAAAAAAGAAGGTGAGATTGTATAATTACGTTTACTACATAGTAATTATCTTATGAATTTTTTTACTAAATAATTAAAATTGAAACATAAATTTACATGAATAATAATGTATTGATGATATTATATTTCAAATGGATATTATATACACCACATAAATGTGCATTCATGCATAATAATAGATAAGTTTCAAAGGGATGTAAATTGAGGTGAAATACATTACCTTGCTCTTTATGTGGTATTAATGATATTTAATATAATGTATAATGTTAAAATGAATTATATTAAAATATAAATGAACCATATAAACATTTATATTATCATATATCATACATTTATAAAATTAAATCACAATTTTGTTAATAATCATTTATTATTTTAATTGTTATGGGTGTCATTTTCCTTGTTTTCCATGTATGTTTTTAATTGTTCTTTATTGTTTATAATAAATAGGTCATGATTTAATAATCTATATAATTTTAATCATGACATAAATATCTTATATATTCACTATCTAGTAATTTTATTTATCAAAAATATTTGGTGATAGGAAATGAAATTCAATATTCAGGGAGACGGTAGGTCGTAGTTATGCGTGGACATTATTTCTATTTTGTTATTATATTAAAGATTAAAACATAATTGATATATATGTACATTATAATTTAATTATCATATATAGGTCATATATGTAACATATTATTGTTAAAACCATCATTAATACATTCCACATAATTTTTGAACAAATCACATTGCTTCGGGAAGAGGTAGCCTTCTGTGAACACGTATGGCCTTATAGTATTCCCATAAAATGTATATTTTGATGTTATATATTATTTAAAATTTATATAAGACTAAAGAAATCATATATATAATTAATATTATATGGAAACTCCATGTATATAACTATTCCAAACCATGAAGGGTTGTAATGGAAAAACAAGCGACAATAGTTTGTGAGGTGGCAATCTATCGTACCAAGGAACAATGATTTCATAACACGTTATATAGATGGGTCTGATTATTTAGGTCATCATCATTAAATAATAACATATTAGTATATTTAATATGCTATTTTTATTATATTTCTATGACTTCAAAAAATTATGGCATTTGATGATGAAATAAAATAAAACAACTTAAGGAAACATTACCTCTTATTCAGGTATCATCCTTAGGTTTCTAGTAATGAATTTTTATGTAGATTTTAATACCAATATAGGTATTCTATGATTAGGGGTTATATTTTTGGAATTTATTTGGGTATGTAATGGAAAAAAAGTTATTTTGAGCAGTGTGAGGGGGGGTGGCCTTATATAAGCAGGGGAGAGGACACACATGGCATTTTTGAAATTATGTTAAGAGTACCCATATTTTTACCTAACAATAGGCTTCCATAATTATAAAAAAAATATAATATTGGTTCAATGATATAAATTTGGAAAAATATTACGTATTTTACATGTTTAGGTTCATTTTTACACATTATACTCTAATTTAAACCACTAAGTGAATTTGTTCTTACCTTAATAGTTATAATTAATTTTAACATCATTCACTAATCACAATTGTTAAAAATAAAGTTGGATATATTATTAATTATCAATTTTACTTATTCTAAATATTGAATCTATTACTACATATTGAAATCATATATGCGGTAGAAATTGAATTAAAATTAATCCCATATAAGTGTCAAAAATCATGTCTGTAAAGTGAAAATGATCAGAAGTTTACATTGTTTTTAAAAATAAATTTAATAAAATATTATAAAACTGACCTAATTTTAGTAATAAAAATTTAATTTCTCTATTAAATATTTTAAAAAAAAATAAAATATAATTTTACATTAATTAATATTTAAACAAACTTTCAGTTTAAATTTATATTCTTTATTGTCACTATTCATTTAAAAACAAAACATATTTGAAAAATCTATAAAATTCACACCATTTTTATTATCCTGTAAAAAATTAAAAAATGAATTTTATTTTCAAATAGTATATATAGAAGTGTAAAATTGTAGTTTTGGAAATATCCCCACATTAAATGGATTAATAATCCCATAAAAATTTAAATATTTTTATATGAAAAAAGGATTTAATGTTATATAATTCCTATAAGATAAATTTATTTGTTTTTTACAAAATTATTTAATATATAATATATAAAATTAATTAATGTCATCTATTAATTTTAATTATTTTAATTTATTAGGATTATATGCCTTTGGTGCATAGAAAGTGTTACTTGTAAAAACAGTTTCCTTGTATTCAATTGTTTTTTACATTCATTTAAAAATAATTGGTAACTATTGATTTAAACAATATTTTTTCATATGTTATTAAATATTATTAATGACCATTAATATAACAATTAGGAGATAATATTCATTTTAAATATTTATTTTAATAGTATTCGATAAAACATGGTCTTCTATGTAGAAAAATCCTTCAAAAAAAGACATTGGTTCATGTAATTCAAGATAACACATTATTAAATTAATTTGAATGTAAACATAAAATAAGACTTTTTCTAAAAGAAATATATTTTAATTTTTTTGGTTGTTATATTATTCCATCCTACAAAAATTCCATCGTTGAAATTTCAGAGGTATTACCTTATAAATAGATGTTGGTATTTTTTTCATTATATCTTATAGCTACCTTTTTTCATTGTCCATTTTGTGATTTCTCTAATGTACCTTCAAAAGACGTGTCATCCAATTACTCAATATTTTTTTTTTCTTTCAATAAAATTTATTTGTTCTTAAAAAATATGATTGACGAGGTTCCAAGTCTATTTCATCAGCGGTTAACACATGCATTTGGTTTTCAATGTACTTTATTTTTAATGATATACGGAACACATTTTTTACAATTGAGGGATTTTTTTTCATTTCCAATTGATAGTCAATATGTATAACTATTTCAATAATTTTAATGGTTCTGGTGTACCTAGGGCCCAGTTTCTATTTCTTATGTATCCTTATAACACCCTTTTTTGTGATACTAGAAGAAAACATGATTCTCCACTTAAAATTCAAATTATTTCATATGATTATTAGCATAACACATCTTTATAATTTAGGATGAATAAATATGATCATAAATAGAATTTACCTTTGTTGTTTTCTATTTAACAGGACCTAGTGCTAAAATTTTCCTCTCACCAATATTATCAGAATAAGTTGGAGTATGACATATCATTCTATATATTGCTTCATATGGACCCATTTGAATACATTAATAGAAACTATTAATATAATAAAACTCTCAAAAAAAAATAATTACCCCACATTCCATGAAAGTTGAGTGATCATAGACTTTACATGTATTCTATTATTTTAAATGTTACTTTAAATTGTTCATCAGTTTATTTTCTGTCAGTAGCTCTCAAATAAATATTAGTATCAAGAAACATCTGAAGGCCCAAAAAACCATTTATGTAATATAGCGGTCCTGATCAAAAATAATTGATAGATGTGTTTCATGAGGACTAAAAAAATAACAAATATATAGGCTTGTGAATAACTCAAGAGGTAAATATTTTCTTTTAACAAGAAATTGTGCATATTTGGTTAGGAGATCATTAATAACGCATATTTCATCATTATTCATGGATTTTTTGGTAGTCCCATGACAATGTCTACAGTAATTTCCTCCCATTTATAAAATATAGTAGTAATATGTTCCATCAATAACCTAGGATGATTCCTCAATGATTTCACTTATTGTAAAACCAAATATCTAGACACATAATTATAATTTTTCGACTTCATGTCAACCCACTAAAAATGTTCTTTTAAATACCTATATATTATTAAAATCTTAGGGGGTATAAAGATGTTTTAAATATGATGGTAATCCAACAGTTCCATTTTTATATTGGGAATAGATGGAGCATATAATCTCCTAACAAATTATAGGACCCCGTATTCATAAACGATGCCTACTAATTTCCCATCATTCACAGCTATAATATTCGTCACACTATTCTCCTTATAATTTTTATAATTATTTATCTTCTCTTATAATAATGTGATTTTATTCATTAAAAAATGATTTATGTCTCCCCTTACATAGATATTACCCCCAATAAATCAAGGTTAGAATAATGAATATAGGATCTCTCTCAATCCTCATTTGGTTCAGAATTCAATGATATTTCCTTGTAAATGCTTCTAATATAGTAATACCATTTCATGGGTGGTAGTGTATGAAGAAATCCTAATATTTGATTATATGAATCCATATCATTAGTTTCATATTTTTCTCTTTCGGTGAAAATATATTTTTCAATATTTTATACTTTATTCCTACCTCACAAATTTATCCATAAAGACAACGTCTCTATATTATCAAATGAATAATTATAGATATCAACTAAATATCATTGGTTGGATAGTTCATTCCTGATTCTTCAATTAAGTTAATTCATATGCATTGACATTAATATTTTTTTTATAGAATAAAACTACATAACTTATTTTATAAATTTCTATATAACACAAACCCATTACCTTTAGGTGGTATATTTAAAATTAGATCATTTACCAATATATTCATTAGTTCCTAAAAAAATTATTCATATTTCATTTTCTAAAAAAATAACCCAATTTCATGTTAGATTTGTTAAAGGGTTATCCAATCATGAACAATTATGAACAAATTTCCAATAATAATATCCCAAAAAAACGAAACTATACACCTCAATTATGTTCATTGGTGTAGTTTATTTTATGTCATTCTTTTTATTTTTAAGGTCAACTGAGATTCCATTTTTTGAGACAATATAGAACATAAAAGAGACTTAATGAATCCAAAAAGAAAACATAATAAATTTTCCATATAATTATTTAATTCTATGATTATAAATAATTATTTGAATGTAATATTCATGTCCCTCATAGATTTTAAAATATATCGTAATATCATTAGTGAATTCGAAAAAATATTTCAACATATTCCTTGAATACCATGTTCGTTAGATCTATAAAAATAGATGTATCATTGGTCTATAAAAATATAATTACTAGAAACATATAATTTTTATACCTAATTTGATAATATGCATTTAAATTTACATTATTATTTACTCACAATGTGTGATAAGAAGAACAATGGTCAATCACTGAAAAATATTGTGCTCTATAATGATGATCAAATATATCTTCAACATGAGGGATATGGTATTTTCTCTTTATTATAATTACATTATTTCTCCAAGCACATCCTCATGGAACCACATGTATTTATAAAAAAAAGTAAAATAGATCACCTCGTGAATAAATCCATTATCACCTGTATCCTATAGTTGATTCTTCAAATCAACCAATTCCACAATGGTCATTATATAGATAGTATTTGATATAGGACTTTATTCATTAATTAAATCAATGGAAAACTCATCTTCATGCTCTAGGGGTGTCACGGTAATTCCTCTGTAAATACATAAATTTATTCCCATAAAATATGTATATAAATATTTTATGATTCTAATATTTATCACAAGATGTGGTTTTCTTTTTCTTCATCATGAATTTCATTATGTTGAGTTGTTAGCGGTGGATCTAGATATGACTCGGATGACAATATTCCTTCTCTAATGAAAATAAATTCTACATCTTCCTCAATAATCATAATTTAATTCTTATTATAATAATTTCTTTCATCATATTTTAAAGCTACAATATTATGAGATTTTTAACAATTCCATCCATATGTATGAATATATGGTCAAAAAATAAATCATGATTATTTGTCATAATGGGGGAATCCTAAAATATATTTACTTCAATGACACTACCCTATAATATTTTTTACTAAAATTACCTTATTAAATCAAAATGGAAATGCTTAATTTTCTTTTAAAACATAATATACATAGTTGAGTGAGAAGATCCGTAATCAAATAAATCATTGGATAAATTTTAAGATAGTATAATTGTACCTTCCACCACATAAATGGTTTCTTATAACTAAGATGTAGTGATCACATAATCTTTTATATCTCCCTTTTGCCTCATATTTGGTAGATTCATGTTATGCATGGGGAATTTATTTTCATGGTGCCCCATCACCATAGATTAGTAACATTTAATAGCATAGTTTTACCTCTTCCCCTTTCATTATTTAACAAAAATTTTATTTTCCCAAACATATAAGAAAATCCAATTCCCTTCTTGAATTTTCTAAGGTTGATAATTCCATAGTTTTTACATTATGAAAATGTACTCATATTCTTCCAGTTGATTGATGCATTTACTCTTTAAATTTTTTTCGGGATAACATATTCTTATATTGGATTCCCTTGAATATCATGAATATATAGAATTGTATCCCTATTTTGATGGAAAAGGCATCTAGTTCATCATATGAGTAAAATGATAGAGATACATGCACACTTTAGAGACTTTTCTTAAACCATTCAATGAAATGGAAAATATTTCACATCCTGTTTCAAATGTAATCCCTATAATTCATTGACAACCTTTAAATTTCATCTTTATAATCAATAAAACATTAATCATCATTTTTATTTATCCTATCTATTTATATCTATATTAATTTATTTTTCATGAATGAAATATTGATTAATGAATATACATTTAAAGTTTCCTATTCCATGATTTATATGTCTTATTACATTCAAGTATTATAGAAAATGACTCCCATTTATCAACAAAAAATTTTAGAAAATACATTGTATGTTTAACCATATACTTTTCATCATATTTCATGGTCCAAAATATCTTATCATGTGACATAATCCATTTATCAACAATAATTAGATTAAGTTTTCCACTAAATATTTTGGGATTCTATAAAATAATGAGATCTAGACTATAGAATAGTTATTTTTGTTGGAGAAAAGTAATTTTTCATAACCTCATTAAAATATCCTCATACTGTTATACGTTGATCTCCTCCAAGACCATCTATATTTGTTTCCATAGTTGGGAAATCTCATCAATTTCCACGAGTATTCATAGAATCTATCTTTTTAATAACCATTTATAAAAATGGAATATAATGGATTATATCATATAATAAATAATGAAAAATCTAATGAAATACATAATATAAACTAAAAAATTTATGTGTATCTAATTTCAAAAAAATGAAAATTGTTTCATCAAAACGTTCTTATATACATATCCTCAATTTTTATAATAGGATCATATTCCCCAATCCATGATTTAGTAAATATAGTTTCTAGGGTTGCTATGAAATGTTCTCTGATACCCCCTTCAATGAATGTGGCCCCAATATCCCATAGTTTGTGCCTTACATTATGACATTTAAATATGTACAAGAATAAAATGTATAAGGACCTAACAAATTGAAATTTTTGGATAACCATATTATATACATGATACCCATAAATACATTTAAAAAATTCAATAAATCAATACACCAATAAAATCTCACAATCTTTGAACTTCATCCAAGATTCCATTTTCATATAATAGGAAAATGGAAAAAATAAGGGTGATAAAAAATTCTTATTAAGGTCCTTATACATTGGAATCTATCAAGAATCAATAATAATTATTAATATGGTATCCTAGATAAATATAGACACATTTCACATTAATATCAGGATAAGGCATAATAAATATGAAGTGGTGAATAACCAAAAAATCATTTCATTTAACCAATGAACTATAAATAAATGTATCCATGTATAATATAAATGAAAAAATATCATGAATAATAAGAATAATCGAATGATCACTGATGTAAATACTTAAATAATATATGACATGTTTTCTAGGAACACGAAACCTTTACAATCAAGACCATTCATAAGAGGGCTTAAAACATGTCGGGTTGATACCCATCTGATTTGGCTATAAAATTTATCTCATGAGACTACAGATGTGTCGATGAGAGTAATTTCAATTCCCCCTAAACCATTTATAATAAATCCAAATAAATAATTATATATTTAATAAATTGATTTAATTCATAAACCATTTTCCTTATAAAATTATTTTATCAAGTATAGGATATAGATTTATCAATATTTCATTAGTTAATCAAAAACCATTTACTAAAAATACTATATCTAATAATTTTATACGATTTAGGAAATAATCATTTCCACTACAAGAGAATATATATATTTAATAGAAGTGTAATTGAAAACTAATAACATTTACAATAAGGTGATTTTTTAATATTATGTAAATAATCATAAAAGAAAGTTATATTGTATAATAACCTTTAATAATTGGTTATTTTCATGTAAAATACATATAGATGAGATAATTACTATTATAAAATAATGTAACATAATGAGTAAATTATTCATGATATTATATTTCAAATGGTTAGTATGTAGACTAAATAAATGACAACTGGTGTACAATAAAAAATAATCTCAATGGAATGTAAATTCAGATGAAATCCATTACCTTACAATTTCTTTTGCATGAAAGATAATTTAAATTCATTATAATTGATTTAATAATGTATTAAATTATAGAAGAAAGATTCTAATATTCATAATATCATATATGACATTTTATAAAATATTCTCACTAGTTTGTTAATAATAATTCATTATTTTCTATATTATGGGTGTTACTTTCCCTGTTTTTTCTCATATGCTTTTACATGTTACTTTTTTACACATATATATATCATTATTTAATCATTTGTAATATATAATAATGATATATTATCATATATACTAAATATATAAGAATTTTCACTAATCCATATTATTTTTTGTAGGAAATGAAATAAGATGTTCAAGGTGATGTTTGGCCAACGAACATAGGAATAATGTTATCATATTCCCAAAAATATAGTATAAAGTTATTTTTCATATAATAAATTTAGAAAGACTAATATATCATAAATATGATAAATACCATAAAAAAGTAGTATGTCAGTTATTATTAGCATCCTTGAATGGTTATAATGGAAAAACAAATTATATCAGTTCGTGAGGCGACAATTCAATGATCACATGAATGAAGATTTCATAAAGGATTTAATGGATGTGTCTGATTTTATGTCTAAAACATGAAATAACAACATATAAGTATACAAAATATAAATAGGATATTTTATAAGGATTATTTAAAAATAAATGAATGGGGTGTTGGAAGAAATAAAATAAAATCATTCTTATAAAGACATAACATCTTCTTCGAGTATCCACCCTAGGGTTACACTAATTCATTCCAAAAATATATATATTACCAAGATAATTCTTATATTAATAATTGGGGGATATCATAAATTTATTTATTTATTTTATTTATGAACCAAATATTTTTTATATTTTTTAAGAAGGGGTATATATAACAACTCTGTTCTTTATTACACATATAAACATGATTTATTGCATAATCGTGCACTTAAGAAAACTAAAATGATCGAGAGGTCTGGTGTCTTGGGAATTAATAGAAAATACATAACAACTTATAAAATAAAACAAAATATAATTATTAATAAAATCATTTCACGACCACAACATTCCTCCGTATATAGCACTCCATTGGATAACCTGAGGACATTCTTAAGAAAATGGTGTGCTATAAAGGACATTGATGGAGTAAACAAAGAATAAAATGAAGTTCATAGTACATGTTAAACAATAGTCATATCAATGAATAACAAGAGAAACATGAAAATAAATTCATGATATATCATGATTATCATAACTTGGAAATGTGGAAACAACACTTATCATGATATTAGCATGAGCCATGGCTAATTTCACATAGAGCATGAGTTAAAACTTATTTAACATGAATTACCATGAGTAAGTCCTAATTTCAATTTAATTATAATTAGAAAACCCTTATTGCACTATACTTATGATGGTACTAATATGTACACAAGGCATTGGAACACTACTAGGGCGCACTCTTTATAAACATCCCATTTCATGCCTAAGTGTGCCACGAGGATCATAAAACAAAGATTCATTAAAAATAATAATTTATTTCATGAATATGAGATGTCCAATATATACATTTATTTCCCTGATCAAAAATTGAATGTGAATAAATTTGAATACCCTTTATAGAGAAATGATTGTTGTATTCACTCAAACGATTATTTTGGTATGAGAAATTTTTGTGTAACATCGACAGCATAATGACGTCAATTTGAAATTTTCAAATGGTTTGATTATAGAGGAAGGAGTATATAATACATTATAAATTTAAAGGGAAATAAGGGGGTCATAGATAATAATATCCCAACATGTGTATTAGAATATAGATTCATAATATAAAATAATTACATGAATGTAAATGAGAATAGAGAAATTCCTTATTGAATTTTGGCATGGTAACTGGTGTAAATTGGAGAAATTAATGAGAGAGAATGTGGTATATAATCATTCAAAAATAATTAGGGTAGTATGGGGGTGGTGTTAAATCATACCCCAACATTTTTAATTGAAAATAACACGATATAACAACATAATTATCTGGAAAAAATGAGTGAGGAAGAAATCCCTTAATTTAAAGTGTGGATGCAATGACTTGGGAGAGGCTTGAGAGAGGAATCTAGGGAGCTTGGGGTGCCTTTGAATGAATCTAGAGAGATAAGGGAATAGGTTGGTCAATATCCAAAGTTTTTTAGTAATTATAAGTGGGAGATTGGGTGGCTTTATATATAAAATGTGATGAAATTCTTTATTATTTAGTTTTTGGACACTACAGATGAAACTTATCAAAAACACAAACAATCCCCAGGATTTTTCCCATATTTTCTTCCAAGGGGTAGTGGAAAACCATATTTTATAATGAAAATGGCCTAAATTATAAAAATATTTGGCATGGTTATGTGGAGGTTACTCACTCTTTCATGGAAACCATTTTAAAATGCTAATATGTTTTCTATGTATTTGAGGGTCCCCATTGGTTTTGTAAAATAAATAAAACAAATATTAAATCAAAATAATTTAAATCTAAAGCATATATTGGCCGATCAAAAATTTTATATTATTTTTTTACATCACTATTAGGTAATTACGATTTTGTAAAACACATTATAAATTTAAACAATATTTCATTTTTACCCAAAACTTCTACTGTCTCAGAAAATTATTTAAAATTAACCATTAGATAACTTCGACATCCTGATTACAAAAATAATATTCATTTTATCTAAATATTTTCTATATATGTGATTTTTTTACTTTCAAAATAAAGATTGACTTTTATCAAATATTCATGGGATTTGAAAAAAACAGCTTTCAAACCATAATAAAAATTACAATTCTATTCATAAAAATTATATGATCTTTTATATTATATAAAATATAATTTTGTAATAAAATTTTATCAAAATATTGTTTAATTAAAAAATCCATTAGTTCATCAAAATAAAATTCTTAATTGAATATTAACTAGAAATAGTATCTGTGCTTAAAGCACCATTTACAAAGTAACAATAATAAAATGTATGTATTTTATTTATTATATAAAAAACTCATCAAAATAATCATATTTCTCGGTTAATGATACATAATACCTTATAAGACACTCATATGACTGAAGTGTAATGTGTGTGATGGTAAAAGACTTTTAGAGAGACTCAGATAACATCGCTCCGGTGGTAATCTCAATTAACTTACACTTCTCCCATAAGAGGTTACGTTCAAGCTTAACATGTTAAATATCAGCTTGGGATTGGTTAAGAGTGATGCCCAATGATGCTACCTCCTTTTCGAGCACTGAAAAATGGGATTCGAATGGATAAATTTAACTCGACGAGACCATCACTTCTTTTATATGGGTAAATTGGATTTGTTGAATCCGTATATTTATATTAATCATGTGATCACTATTCAACGACTGTTTTAACAATCATTATATTTCATAACGGTATTTTAAAATTAAAAAAAATAAAACAAGGATGTATATATGAATTATATAACCATTTTACATAGTAATAATTTTAATCAGATCAATAGGAATAATCATTAAAAAAATTCGGTCGTTACAATATTCCCCGTTATGAAAATTCACCTTCGAAATTCAATTTTCTCACACTAAAATAGATGAGGGTAACTCTACATTGTCACTTCCTACGATTCCCAGATATCCTCTTTAATCTTGTGGGTTTTCAACAACAGGTTGACAAAGTCCACTATATTATATTGTAGAACTTTTTCTCTATGATCAAATATATTCAATGACATCACATCATAAGAGAGGTCATTCTCCAATGGTACCACTTATTGATTGTGTACATCTGATAGATCAGGTATTTACTTCCTCAAGATCAATACATGGACTACATCGTGTACATAAGACATTTTTTGTGGGAGTCCTAGTCGATATGCCACTTCTCCAATATGATTAAGGATCTAAAATGGGACGATGTACCTTGGACTAATATTCCCATTCTTCCCAAATCTCATCACTCTCTTCGACAATGATATGCATAGGCATACCAAGTCTCTAACATAAAAATATAGGTCTCGTTGATGATTATCATCATATCACTTTTGGTTGACTCTGAGCAGCTCAAATGTAAGGCTGGATTATTATATCCTTCTCCACCATTTCATAGACCATTTTTGGACCAAGGGGTTTTCACTCCTCAATATCATCCCATAATTTCTATGTTATGTACCTCTTCCCATAAAGGGATTTATAATGATCTATTTGGATTCATGAGTGGATATTTTTATTGTAAGAGAACTAAACTAGAAAATCATGTTGATCCCATCATCCATTTAAGTACATTGAAGAAGCTCTCAACATGTCCTCAAGAGTTTCGATAGTCATTTCAAATTGGCCATCAGTTTGAGGATGATAAGCAGTACTAATGTTCATCTCAGTATTCACATCATGTTAAAGACTCTTCTAAAACATAGTGGTGAATAATGGATCTCAATTATATACAATAGATAGTTGTACTTTATGTATCCTTACAACTTCTCTGATTTATAGTTGTGCCAGGTGATCCAAAGATAATTCTTTAAAATTGCAATGAAGTGTGCAGTCTTTGTATGAAAATCCACAATAACCCAGATCGAATTCTTTCCTTTGTATTTTATGGATTTCCTATGATAAAGTCATGGGTGATGTTACACCATTTCCATGTGGGTATGGGTAATGGTTGCATCATCTACTTATACTTCTACCTCATAGTATTCACTAACTAACATTCCATGAACATTGATGTATACTCAGTTATCTCCTTCTTCATGTTATCCAACTAAAAATTCTATTGGAGATATTGATACATCATTGTGCTTCATAGATGAATGGAGAAAATTTAACTATGTGCATAATAAAAAAATTCATTCATTAACTCCGGATTTTATAGAACACATAGACTTGGCCCAAATCTCACAATTCATTCTTCATTAACATTGAACACAAAAGATCTCCCTTTTTGATAGTTTACACTTAATTTTTAATTCCCACATCATCCTTTTGAGCATCCATTAACCTTTCCAAAATAGGCATTTGATAAAACATGTGTGAACAGATAGACGATGTTCCATTTTTTATGATTTCCATGTCCATATCCACCAAATCGAAAAATATTGGGTGCTTTTCAATTCTAATCAATGATATAAGTATTAGGTCTATTCAACATAGACAATATTCCACCTTGTTGTCTTTACAATGGTTGTAATGGATTGAGTAGTCATAGTCTTTGATCAGCTCAATCCATCTTCATTGGCGCATATTCAACTCTTTCAGTGTGAATATATACTTTAGGGATTTATGATCTGTATAAATTTCACACTTCTCTCCAATGATGTAATATTGAAAAAAATTTAAGACAATGATTCATACAGCCTTATGTAGATAATTTATTGGATAGTTTTTATCATTAACATTCCATTTCCATGAATCATAGGCAATGACATTTTCATTTTTCATCAACACACAACACATTCAATTCTTATAAGAATCACTAAATACCACAAATAGTTCTCCACTTGTGAGTAATGTGAGCACGTGCGTAGTGATAAGCCTCCATTTCAAATTATTGAAACTCTATTCCCATTTACCACTCCAATATAACATTTCAAACTTATTAGATAACTTGTTAAGTGGTTTGAAAATCGTGAAAAATTTCTCAAAAATCAGCTATAATATCCAGATAACCCAAGAAGATATGAATATCCATCACCGATGATGGCCTCATCCATCACCCAATACCCTCTGTCTTGGAGGGATCCACTAAAATCTAATTGAATTTGATGATATGACCCACTTAGAAGACCTCCATCATCATGAAATCACATATGTTGTACATTGTATAAGGATTCTCATTTTTCATGGTCTCTAGTATAGTGCTTAGATTTTCCTCATTCTCCACCTTGATTTTTGTATATATTAGAATATTACCTATAAAGAATACCAAAAATTTGTCACAGTAGCCTATAAATACTTATTAATCATTCCCATGAAAATTTCTAGATAATTAGGGAGACTGAAATTCATTACTATGAAATTATATTGCATGTATTCTATACAACTAGTTGTCTTGGGGATATCCTCCTTCTTCACCTTTACTTCGTAATATCCCAACCACAGATCCACCTTGGAAAAGAATTGTTCTCCACAAAACAGATCAAAGAATTCATCAATTCATTGAAATGGATACTTGTTCTATATCGTGGTTTTGATGAGCTCATGATAATCGACTCAAAGGTTCATTGAACCATCCTTCTTCTTGATGAAGAGAACTAGTTCACCCCATGGTGATGCACTTTGGAGTATAACCCTTTTATCCTTATTCTCATGTAGTTGTTTCTATAACTCTCAAATCACCTAAAAATCCATTCTATATAGGTAATTTTATATCATATATGTCTCAAGTATAAGATCAACCAAGAATTAAATATCTCTTCTATGATGAAGACCTGAAAAATCTTCTGGAAACACTTCAGTGAATTCCCTCACAATAGGCCTATATTAAAATATGGTTGCATCCTTAGACTCAATCATCTGAGGTAGATAGGCATGTTCATATAGAAGAAATACCCACCCTTGAGATTATAGTGCTAAAGAAGATTCATCCTTCTATTTGCACTTGTACAGAATCAGGGGTCGATTAACCATATAGAGAATGATTTCCCTCTCATGAAAATTTATGTTGGATCTATATTGGGAAAGAAAATAAATGCAAAGAAATGAATCATATTTCACTAGAGGAATTATGAATTCATTCACTAGGAATTTCAAACCACAAATTTTGACTGGGGAGGAGTTATATTCATTGGATGAAATGATTTCTCCTTTGGTCATTATAACTAACATCTTTACTTCTATGATTTGAGGTGGTGTTGGTATTGTTCTACTTAACATTAGGGATATAGAAATAATGCATAGAAATATATTAATAAATTATGATTATTGTTCTTGAATAAATAACTATCATACTTATTGCCACATCATTTTCAGTGATTGCTTCAGCAGTAGTGATGGAAATAGATTTACCTTGTTTCCTTGATGGTTGTTGGTTGTCTCTGAAAACCCTTGGGATTGGGCCCTGGTTTTCAAAGTTCCATGTTTCATTTTTGGTGATGTAATTAACAATTTTTTGAGGTTCGAATGGATATTTAATCCCCTCTTTCACATTAGTGGATTTTTCTTGTTAGTAGTTAATGGAAAGGCTCCCTTCTCTTCCACACATAAAGCATTACTTCACCCTCTTCTGGAAATTTATGTGGTTACACTTTACACACCTTTTTCAAGTGTGGAGTAAGAACTTTATACCACCAATTTATTTGTATATTGGACCACTAAAATTAATTTCTACTTTATGCTTCATATCCACATGAAATCCCTAAGATTCACTGATATCAATTTTGAATTTGAGGGCACATCCAATAATTTTCTTCATAGCTATAGAAGTCACAGATCTTCGGGTCTTTCCATAAGCTGGGTTTTAGCCCACCAAACAAAGATTCAACCTTGAATTTGGGGGTAATGACAAAGACAGGGGAATATAATAAAATCCTTTTGATTTTTTCATCGTATTATCTAATGGATTTTCATATTTGTTTTTTTAGGGAAATGAAGTCCCTTTCCTTATTATGTCAGAGGGTGTGATGAAAAAATTATTGAAAAACATTTTCGAGAAATCATTTCATTCCAACACCTCAATGACCTCCCCAGACATCATATTTTTTATCAATGTCCACCATTTATTTGCCTCACCCACTATATAATAAGTAGCCAAAAATTACCTTATCCAATTCAAAACATTGAAGGATGGAGAACATATTCTCAATGGAGATGATCCATTGTATGGTGATCTATGGATAAGATGATCATTAAAAGTAAGAGGCATTTGTCTCATAAAGCTCTCGATTATGGCTTGTTCTTTCTTGGCGGGGAGGGTGGTTGAATGTTGCTCTTGACCCATATTTATATTCCAAATATGAGTTAAATGAGAGGGTAATATGATAATGTTTTCAAGTCCCACTCCCATTGGATTGGGAATCTAATTAGAATAGTTATCACATTTATCATTGCATCGGTTGTTACCATGGGTCCTCCTATTACCAGCCATTGGTTGGAATAAAAGGAAAGTTAGGGGTAACACATAAAGGGAAATCCAATGAAAAAAGGGTAACTAATAAATTTCATTTATTTCCATATCTTTTGAAATAATAGGCATCAATCTATGTTATCAATGATCTTCATCCCAACATATATTTTTAGGGGATTTGTTTCTTTAAATAATGGTTCATACTAATATTATAAAATTACCAATGCATATCCCATGGGAGTGTCATAACCAAGTGTGCAATAAATCCTATTTTCGTTCACTAGTTCCCATTCGAGTCTAGATCAAAGTGGTGTTTTCGGTTTCTATATCTAGATACATCAATGTCAGAGCCACCTCTACTTTCTCGTATCAAGAAAGGGATATATTTTCATGATAAACCAATTGTAAGATACGCACCAAAATTTATAGATTTTATTATTATAAATAGTTTTATCCTTAAGGCTATTAATTTGATTTTATAATCATAATCCCAAATATAACTAAACCAATGCTCTGATACAAACTATAACAACCCTTCTCTTTATTACACAATAAAACATGATTTATTACATACACATTAAATTAAAACAACTCTAATTATTAAAAGGTCTTGTGTATTGGGAAAAAGGTACATTAAATAAAAACATAGAACATAAAACCAAAATACTTTATTGAATACATATTTTACATGACCACAACATTATTTCATAATTTTCAATGAATGGGATAACGTGAGGACATGCATAATAAAAGGGTTACCTATAAATCCCAGTAATGGAGTGGAAAAGGCATAAAATGATGAATATAGTAGATGTTAGGAAATAGGAATATCAATGGATCACAAGAGAAACATGAACATAATGTCGTGACATGTCAGTATTATCATAGCATGGAAATGTAGCAATAACACTAAACATGATATTAGATTGAGGCAATGCTAATTGTACAAGAAGCATGAGTAAAACCTCATTGAACTTTAATTTGTATGTGTAAACCCTCATTGAAATTGAATTATCATGGGAAAACTATCATATCACTTTTCGTATAATTATAATAATCTTTACCCTATTCATTGGAGCGTTATTAGGGGACACAGTTCCTAAACATCGAATTTCATGAATAAGTGAGCCACGTGGATCATACAACATCGATTCATTAAACGTCATAATTTATTCCACGAATAAGTTATCAGGAATACGTAAATTTATGTAATTAATCAAAATATACTTGTTCATTATGGTAAATACCATTGATAGAGAAATGGTTACAATACTCACTTACACGATGATTTTGGCAAGTGAAATTTTGGTCTAACTTTGCAGTATAACGACATCAAATAGAATTTGTAAAATGGATTCATGTGAGAGGAATGGGTATATCTAAATTTTTACATGTAATTGATATTATGGGGGTAATGTATCATAATATCCCATCATGTTTAATGGAATTTATATGTATAATATAAAATAATTGCTTTAATGTGAATGAGAAATGGGAAATTCCTTACAAAATTTCTGCATGGTAACTGGCATACATGAGATGCATTAATGAGAGATAAAGATGGATATCATCATTAAATTATAAGGAGAGTAGTATGATTGAAGTGGAAAAGCACATCCCAACAATTGTAATTGAAATTAAAATGGTTTAACAACATAATGAAATTTGGACAAAAATAAGAAAAGAATAAATCCCTTACATGGATGTGTGATCTCAAAGGCCTGGGGGAGGATTGAGAGAGGATTATAGATTACTTTGGGCAATTTGTAAGGATTATAGAGAGAGTATGGAAGACAATGTTCAAGCTCCAATGGTTTTTAGTGAAGAAGTGGGATCATGGGTGGGTTTATATAAGAAAATGGATGAATTTATTATTATTTCGGTTTTGGACAATACACATTAAACAAATCAAAACCACAATCAAACCCTTAGTTTTTCCCCTAGGTCATTTTCCAAAGGGTAGTGGAACACATTATTTTAAAATTGAAATGGCCAAAAATATTAATATGTTAGGATTTTCTAGGTGGAGGTGAGTCACACTCTAAATTAAATCATTTAAACAGGTTAAAATGATGTATAAATCATGGAGGGTAACCTAAGGCTTTGTAAAATAAATCAAACAAATCTAAAATCACATTATTTAAAAGTATAAATATATATTTGACGAAAATACAATTTATAATATTTTATTACATCACTATTGAGTCATTATGAGGTTATATAATACATTATATATTTATATGTTATTTAATTTTTCCCAAAAAATCAATTGTCTAAATTTTCGTTGAAAAATTCACTATTGGATAATTTTGACATCCTAATTCCGTAACTAATATTCATTTTATATAAATAATTTCATGAATATTTGGATTTTTACTTTTAAAATAATGACTGACATGTAGAGACAATTCATGGGTTTTGACAAAAACATCATTCAATCCTTAATAAAAATTACAATTGTATTCAAAAAAATTATACAATCATTTATATATAATGAAAATTAATTTAGTTATATTATTTTATTAAAATATTATTTAATTAAAAAATTCAATAATTTATAAAAATATATTTCTTAATTTAATATTAAATAAAAATACTATTTTTGCTTGAAACACCATTTACAATGTAACAATAATAAAATGAATTTATATTATTTTTTTATACAAAACTAATACAAATAATCATAGTTCTAGGGTCTTGTTACATAACCCCTTATATCACCCACATAAGATGGAAGAGTATGGTGTGCGATGTTGACAGACTCTTGGGGTGGCTCAGATAATATCTCTCAGGTGGTAATCTCTATTAACTTTCACTTCTCTCATAGGAAGTTATGTTAAGCTTAATGTGTTGTAGCTCTGCTTAGGCTTGGTCAAGATCAATGACCGAGGATTCTCCCTCCTTTAAAATCTTGGAAACATTGGATTCATATAGAGCAATTCTACTGCATGAGGCCATAACTTCCTTTTACTAGGTAAATTGGATTTGTTAAAGCCTTATTTAAATACTATTCATGAGATCACTATTCGACGACTATAATAGCAATGGTATATTTTCATAAAGGTATTTAATAATTCAAAAACATAGAACCATGAATGTGAATATTTATTATATAACATCTTTACATAGTAAGACATTTCATCAAATCAAGAGGAATTTTCATTAATATATGTTTTTTGTTACAGTAGAGGAGGTGGCCTTTTATATGTGGGAGAGATGGAACACTTGGAAATTTTGAAAATATTATTCGCGTACATACATTTTGACCAAACAAATTTCATCCAAAATTAATAAAATTAAATCATAGTGGTTTAAGGGTCAAAATATTTTCATAAAATATTTATTTTATAGGTTTTTTTTGTGATTTCTCTTATCATAATATATGTTTAACAAGTATGTAGACTTGTACTTTACCTTAATCTCTTTAGTTAATTTTAACCTCATTCATTAATAATTAAGGTACAAACATATGTTGATGATATTATAAATTATAAATTATTATAAATCCAAATATGGAACAAACTTATCCATATTCAAATAACAAAAATGGTTGAAAAAAATAAAATTAATCTTGAATAAGAGTCTAGGAAATATGTTTTAAAAGTTAAAAAGTTAAAACATTTACAATTACTTTATATCTACAGTCAATATGAAAATGAATAAAATTACCTAAATTTAATAAATAAATTTATAATGGATATAATTTTATTTTTCAAAATTTTAGATATAATTTAGTAGTATAAATTAATTTTTTGAAATTTCTTATTTTTATTAAAGAATATATATATTTCACAATTAAGATAAAATCTAATCCTCTTTAAAAAATACAAAAATTACCATAAAATAAATTTAAAAATATTTTTAACAGAATTTCTTTTATTTTTTCAAATAAAATTTATAATACTATAAAAAATTTGTTTCAAAATAAGTGAATCATTAAAATATATAAAAATCACCTTTTGAAAAATAAATATTTTTATAAGTAAAAAATGTATTTTCTCTTACCTTAAGCCTACAAATTATATTGGGTGAATGTGAAATAATATTGAATATCTAACCAATAAATTTAATTATTATCATCTTGAAATTTTTTGAATACTATTTTCAATTGTTTTGTAAAAATAAATGGTTAATTTGATCATGTAAATGACATTTTTGTAAACATGGAATGTCCATTCATCGTTTGAGAAGCAGTATTTAGAATTTATTCTTGTTTTACTTGAAATCGGTGATAACCAAAATGAATAAACCTCTTTGAAAAATATTTTTCTCTATTATTTAGATTTAATAAACCATCAATTCAAGGCTTATAGAAAATTTTCTTTTTAAAAATATAATTTATTTCTCTATAACTAATTCACAGCCTCATGGATCCATATTACTTCTTAACAAAGAGAACATGGGACCACTATGGAGAATAAATCCATCATCACAAATATCTTATATTTATTTTTTAAAATCCACCAATTACATTGTTGAAATTATATAGTGGGTATTTTATATTATTCATACATCATATTTTAAATCAATAGAAAACTCAACTACATTATCTATGGGGTGTCTAGTTAATTCTGTAGGAAATAATTATATGTATTACTATACAATAAGTGAATCCTAAATTTTATATTTACCTTTAAATACCATGTTTTTTTCTATTATTCCCATGAATTTGCTTCCCCAATGATATCAGGGGTGGATCTAGATATAACTCATATAATGATGTTTCTTCTCTAAAGATAATGAATTCAACATCTTCCACACAAATCACAATTTTTATATTCAAAAAATGCATCATATTTTTAAATCGAATCCCTATCAAGTAATATATAACATTAAACCATATGTATGATGATAAGGTAATCAAATAAATCAATTTTATGTATTATAATGGTAACTCCTTGATGTATAGTTTTTGAAATGAGACTTCCATTAAGAGTTTTGACTGAAAAAATCATTAATAAAACAGAGGAAAAATGTATAATGATATTTGAAAACTAGGAAGATATAAAATATTTTTTCTGGATCCATAATAGGATACAAAATTAGCTAAATTAAAATATAATATTAATTCATCATCCACCATATCATTAGGTTAATATACCTTAGTTGTAGTGATCCCATAAACTTGGTTATCTCCCCTAGGCCTCTTCTATGGTAGATTTCATTCATTATATCAGAAGTCACATGCATAGTTACTAATCTACTAGAATTTATAATGCTGAATAATTATTTTTTCTTCTTACACTAATATTATTTAATATGATGATCCTTTTATGCACAATTAGTTTGAATTCTTATACCCATTAGTAATTTCAAAGGGTTATTACTTCCATATTTCTCACATGATTGGAATATATTAATCTACTTCTTGTTGCTTTATTAATTTCCTTTTTCACTAATTTTAGATCACCTATTTTTCTATTCATTACCTAGAATATCAAAGATATAGATAAATCATTTTCTATATTGATGGAAAATAAAAATATTTAATCATATTAAAAATATGGGTGGGTGAATAGCACCGTTTATAGACTCGGATTAATACCTTCAGAGAAATTTTAAATCATGTACTTCATTTTGTGTATGTAATTTATATCATAATGGTATCACCATGTAAATGTTTCTTCATAATATATAATAATTTATTTATCATTTTTTATTTCTAAAATACGTTTTATTCTTCCAGATTTGTTTTTCATTAGGTAAATAGTTGTCAATTAATTTAACTATAAATGTTTTCCATGAAATAAGTTCCATTTATTCTTCCTCCTTAGTATTTTCGATTACTGACCACCATGGATCCACATCACAATTTATAGAATACATCGTATGTGAAACCCTTTCAATTTCAAAACATCCCAAGACCATAAATTTATTTTTATGAGGCTCAATGAATTTCTCACCTACAATTGTATTAGTAGCCCCAGTAATCAATGAGAGATTCTCTCCCATAAAATGAAATAGTATTATAGATTCTCATTTTCAGCATTTTCTCCATTTGGGAATGGTTATTTTTTATAACATTATTTGGATACCCTAATCGATCCATTAATTTATCAATCCCATGCCATATGTGTTATTTTCATCTTTAGGGAAATATATACATTTTCCATGACTATATATTACATTCCTCATTTCATGTAGAATTTTTTAAAAAATTTCATATGCTGGATTATATCATATCATTTATAATCCAAAAACTTGTGAAAAACATAACATAAACTGAAAAATTTATGAATATCTAATATCTTAATCATAATAATGGTATATTTGGTGTATTGTTGTATACATTTACTAAATTTCATACAAGGTATAATGTTCCCTAATCTATGTTTTTTCAAATATAGTTCCCAATGATTCTACTATACTTTATTTGAATCAAACTTTAATAACCCCCAACCATATATCTCTGAGCTAATTCTGTACTTTATTACATTGGAATGAATACAAAATTAAATGAAAAATGGATAAAAGAAATAATTTTTTTTAAACATATTTTATTAATGATAACCACAAATAAACTTGAAAAGTTAAATAAATCAGAATAAAATTAAAATCTTGTAATCCTTCTAACTCATTCAAAAAATTCATCTTCAATCCATATGAAAAAGAAACAAAATTATGGTGAGGTAAAATGATTAAAAAGGGATATGTATAGTGTAAGATATCATAAATATATAGTCATCATAAATATGGAAGGCTAGATAAAAATCGTGGAACATAAATATCTAGATAATAAATGTTCAATTTAGAATGATTAAAAACTAAAACACATTCCATTTAATCAAAAAAAATTAATGAATATATAGAAAATAAAAAATAAAAAATAACATGGAAATTAATAATAACTGAATGTTAAATAAAGGAAATGGTTAAATAATGGATTATATGTTTCCTAGTGACGTGGAACCATTATCATCAATCCCTCTAACAAGATGGTAAAAAAAATATCATGTAGAAACCAATCTAATTTAGAAAAATGATTCATCTCATTATAATACTAATGAAACACGAGGATTAATTTAAACTATCCCTAATGAATTTAATACTAGGCCAAAAAAATCATCCTATATGAAACAAATCAAATTAACTCATATATATCAAGCCTTATCCAGAATCAGCATTGAGTTAATGATTCAGATTTATAAATATTTACTAAGTTAAAAAATAACATTCAATGTAAAATATGTATGTAAAAATTGTATATGAGTTATGAAATGTAAATATCCATTAGAAAATAATTTGTATATTTAATAGAAAAATAATTTCCAATGAAAAATTATTAATATTATGTTATTATTTTAAGAGAATGTATACAATCACAAAATAATCTGTGATTATATAGTATTTTTTACTACTTGGTAATTTTCAATTGAAATCCCTATAGATGTGATAATTCAAATTGAAAAACAAAATAACATTAATAATATATAATTCATGATATTATGTGTCAAAGGGGTTGTATATAATGCATATAAAATTTAATTGGATTATAATAACAAATAAGTCTCAATTCAATGTTAATTAAGATGAAATCTCTTACATTGCACTTCCTTATTTTTGAACTATATTTAAACACCTATATTATGGTTTTAAAAATGTTAATAACATATAAATAAACCATATTAATATATAAAATTTAATATATTATTTTTTTGTAGCATCTTATCACCTGCATGTAAATAGTATTGCATTATTTTCATTGTTATTGGTGTTAAATTCCTTTTTTCAAGAATATTTCGAAATGTTCAGTTTTGTTATTATTACATAGATCATGATTTAAACTTATAAGAAATTTAAACCATGATATAAATATTATATATATATTAAGTGTATATTTATTTCTATTAATCATTAATGTTTTGTTATATGAAATGAAATGCTCCATTAATGGAGATGGAAAACCGTTGTATGAATATTTGTTTTTTCTATTTTCCTGTCATTTTAAAAGAATAAAATTTGATAATATATTTTAAAATTATTATTCTAGCATAATTATGATGTTTTAAATATTACATATTATTATTAAACCCATCTTTCATATATTCCATGTAAATCATCAATGAATCACATCGCTTCACGAGGTAGTAGTCATCAATAAACATGTATGAAAATATTGTATTCCACAATAAAATGGAACAAATAATGATATTTTTATATATTTATTCTAGAATCATCAATAAAACATAAATATAATATATATCATATATATAATTATGATGTACATCATTATTACCAACATCAATTGGTGGTAATGGAATAATGAATGACATTTGTTCATAAGGTGACAGTCTGATGTATTCATGAATAGTGATTTCATAACACATTTAATGGAAGCCTTTGATGTTTTAAATTTTAAACATTAAATTAAAAATTAATTTTATATTAAATATAAATTTTTTATAATATAATAATTTTATAAAAACAATTCAATGATATGGATTAGGGAAAAAATAAAACACTTTTAGAAAAACATTACCTCTTTTTTGGGTATCTTCCTTAGGTTTGAACTAATTTCATATTAAGTTGGACATATTACTAAGATAAGGACTGTGGGATGAAGGTATGGATGTTACTAATTTATATGGGTGTGTCTTTTTAAAACAAATTTGGTTTGAATTATGTGAGGTACGGGTAGTGTTGGCGGCCTTTTATAACTGAGGGAGATGACATACTTCGTATATTCATAGTGAGGTTAGGTTTACCCATATATTTTACATGACAATAAGCTTCCATGATTTAAAATATTACACTCTATATGAATAATTTATGACATTTCGCTATAATATATGTATTAGACATGTTTAGGGTGATCTTTTCACATTATACTCAAGGATTGAAAACTATTTAAACAGGTTTCTACCATAATTAGAGGAATTAATTTTAACTACATTCTCTAATAAATATGTTCAAAAATTATAATATAATTATTACAAATTATAATTTATTATTATTATTAAAAATATCAAATCCATTTTTAGAAATTAAATTCATATATGTGGGATAAATTATGTTTAAATTAATATCGTTGATGTGTCTCTAGAACGGGGTTTTAAATGAAAATGTTTAAAAGTTTACTATGTTTTTATATCAAATTCAAGAATAAAATTTATTATAATTACATAAATTAGATTAATTATTCATTATTTGAACTATTTTTTTGTATTAAAAAAATCAAAAAAAAATTACAATTGTAAATTATTTTCAGGAAAGGTATATTTTATTTAAAAATATGTATTTTTCACTATTCATCACAAAATGAAACTCCTCATATGAATAGAAATAATCCAAGATAATTTTATTTTTACATTTACTTTTCATAAATTAATTTCATTTTGTGACCTAAAATTTATTAAAGATTCACAATTTACATTTAAAATTAGTGTTCTATTAAAATGTGGTAAAATTGCCTTCAAGAAAATAATTCTTTGTATGCGTTAAATTAGATTTCATAATTTGTTATTTCCATAAAATATTTAGTATAAATATTTGAATATTTTATTGAATATATAATTTTTAATGTTATTTAATTTTATCTAATAATTTAATTAATTTTATTTATTATCATTATATTCCTTCCACAAATAAAAATAGTTTTTCTATAAAAATATTTCGTTCATATTAAATTGGTTTTTAAATTGATTTCTCTTAAATTGGTAACCAAGGAATTGAACTGTATATTTTCATATGTTATTAACTAATATTCATTATAGTCAATTTGAAATGTAAGATATAATTTTTAATTTAAATAAAAATATTAATTTAATTTTGTAACACTCGGTATTTGGTGTAACACAAGTCATCAAATAAGTTCATTACTGCATGTAGTGAAAGATATATCATGGTTCAATTCATTCCAATATATCAATAAAATTAAATATATTTTAAAAGGAATACATTTTAATAAAATGTGTTGTTATAATGATACATTGGGATATATATGCTATCAACATCTAATATGTAATCAATATATAATTAATAAAATTATTCAATAATGTATTGTTACTAAATACAACCATCTAGAAGACATCAATTATTTACGTACCCATTCATAATCATCACACACCTTTCAATTGTTAAAATCCATATCTAATATAAGATATCACATAGCTAGGCCTCTGTAACAAAGAGATCCATCGTGTGTAAAATTATATTAAATAATGACTATGATAAGAATATATCAAATTCATAAAATATGATTTAAACCTCTATATTCATTATTTCAAGCTTCTCCGAGTCTATAACATTACTACATATGGCTTTAAAAAAGAATATAGGTGTGGCTTATATATGTGGTATATTATTATATAGAATACAATGTAATGGGACACACCCTAAATCTTGCATAAAAACATAACATCATTCTAATATTCATCCATCTGTTTTTAAATTAGTAACTAAAAAATCTTGACATTTTATAAATACCTCTCCTAAACGTTCTCAACATTAAGGAAAATGAAAATTTTCTATTTATATTTTTTGGATATAGTGTAAGATACTAAAGTAAGAAAAGTATTCATTATACCCCTCCCTGGTGTCAACTCTTCATTTATCCCTATTTCAATAATCCTTATCCTAGACTCCATGGCATGTTTTTTTCTGAATCATTTATTTATATTCTAATAAAACTATGAAATACTTTTTTTCTCTAACATTCACTACAAGACTAATGTATTTTATGTAACAAAATTATTGCATTGAAATTTATATAAAATTAAAATCCCTTTCCAACATGACTTTGTATATTTTTTCAAAAAATATTTACTAAAAATATTTTCAATAATTTATCCATTATCTACCATTGATGAATTATTAGTGGAGATATTATTTTAAATTCTTCAACATTCCTATTAAATGTTATCGTTCCAGATTACAATTTATCTAACAAAGGAAAATAATGATGTCCTAAAAGCACAGTCTACCATGAACGATTTAGATTAATTGAATATAATCATTCATAAAAATGTGATATCGCAAAATTCCATTAGTTTTATATATAGAATAATTTTAATATGAAATAAATTTATTTACAATCTCATAAAATATAGAACTCACTATAAATTATTCACTTCTATTATCATCATATAATCTAACACTTATAGAACCCATTAATTTCATATGATTGGTCCACGAGACATATAAAAGACAATATCATTACTAAGTTGTTTGGTCTATATATATGGAAGGAAAACATAATTTATTTGTTATTTATATATAACCATAAATGAAATTTAAAATTTATCAACATAACTGGACAATTAAAGTGAATACTGATAATTACACAAAAATATTTTATTTTATTTTTAGATAACACAAGGTAGTGTTTTAACAATTCATTTCCAAATTCAAGGTATTAGTAATCAATTTTCATCCATTGATGAGTATCTATGGAGAGATTTATATTCCCATATACAATTATTGTATATAAATTTTATATAAATTTTATTCCAATTTCATGGAATACATATAGTCATCTAAACCATACAATTAACGGAATATACAATATATCCTATGAAGGATATAATTCATATTTATTATATAAATTAATACCACACTTAGAGAATCATATTAGTGATTAATGGTCCTTGAGAAACAATCTACAATCATTTATATAAGATTTTATTTATAGATATCCTTACACATTAATTTATCAATATATTTTATTCATTTATTAGGCTTTTATTTTAATTTTCTTATATTTTCAAATAATATAAGAAACCATGTAGCTTAATAAAACAGGTCAAACACCACCCACTACCACCTTTGATTTATATAACATCAATATAGCTTATAATGTTTGTTATCTCGTGCACATAGTACACCAAATTCTCTTTGAATAACTTACTTAACTTCTCAAACAACATTTACAAATAAAAAAGGTCATCTATAACATCCATTTTCATTTATTCTATATGAAATTCTTCATCATTCCCCCATGTATTCATAAAATATTATCCCTAATCTGGAATATTATCCCAATTAGTGTGCCAAATTAAATTTTTCACTATTTTTAGTCCTAAATTTATAACTCAAATATATTTCATGACTAATAAAATTAAATTTAATATCCTTCAAAATAATTCGACCTGAATAAATTCAATATATAGATGAATAAAGGATTTGAGGATGGTCATATGCATGAACTATTGATAACATGTTGAACTCTTTACCTGCATCTTTACACTCTATTTCTATATGCTCAATGTACATGCTCTTTCTATTTGTGTCCACCCTATAAAGTTCATAATGTATTAATTTTTAAAAAAATAAATAAATAATGATAAAATATAAATTATAAAATAATAGTGTTTTATATAATTCTAATAAAGGGATCCCAAAATTTTAATGTTCTTATTTATTATTTCTAACATTTTATCATTTTATACATGGGTGACATGAAATGAATTATCAGAGGGAAAACTTTTAGTTCTTTTTCCAGCTTCTTGGTTTGAATTATTTTATGAACAACGGTTGAAATTGCAGGATGGTTTCTATTTAACATTCTTGGAGTGAGTTTAATAGGAGGGAGGAGATAATGTTTATTCTTTATATAATTGTTATCTTATAGCTCAACTGGTGTTTCATTTAAATTATGGCTAGATCTTTATATGAAGGTTAGGGTTCAAGTTATGGTCACTTATTAGTGGGAAAATGTCACATATGGTTAATTTGATGATCTAGAATAACTAGTAGCCATTTATAGTCATATGATACATTTGACAATTAAAATGTATTAATCAACACCTGATCAGAAATTAATGGCTTCTAAATAATTATTTCATGGATGATTTAAATAAAATATTAACATTTTTAATAAAATATATTTCCTACTCAATTGAATCAATAACAAAAATATATTAATCAATTAATTATTATTAAATATATTGGGAAAAAATATTTATTTATTTTTGGATAAAATACATCCCTTTGAAATGCATTTTCATTATTTCCATTAAAATATGACATGGATTTTTGAATTTTTGTAAAATATCATTCCTAAGAACATAAAATTTAATTTATTCATTATATTTGGAAACGAGGTTAGTGATCTTGTAATTTCAAAAATATAATTGATTAAAAAGTTATTGATGAAAAAGTGAATTCGGATTCTATATTACTGTATATATATATATAATTATAGACCTTGTATTATTTATATTCTAATAAATACATTTCAAATAATTTCCCCCCTATAATGAATTACTAAATCATGGTTTCTTTGGAACTTATAAAACTCATTATTTATTATTTAATATTGTCCTTGATATTTTTTTCAAAAACATCTTAGATATGACATATGAAACCCATTTCATATTTAATCAAGATAAAATTTTAAATCTGTACATTTAAATGGATATTGATCAATTATAATGGTTTTAGAAACTAAGAACATCACATGAAAGGGTTAATAACTAGAATTTGAATCATGAATGCCCATGAAGTACACATTCCTTTTTTGGCCAATATCCCACTTTCCATTCTTAAAAAAACCATCTATCCATCAAAATTTTGAGGGGTTGATAGAAAAAAGGAAACCATGAAAGGATAGGGTGAAGAATTTTTGTGATATTCTGATGAGGGAGTTGATGAGGGGTAATGTGTTGTCACTGATGGGCTGTTTTGAGATGGTGGGTGGTTGGACCAGGGTGTAGAAATTGATGTTGATGAGGTGGTTTATGGTAATAAATAAATAATGGACATAAAATATAATGATGTATTATGAAGGAATGCATGAGAGAGGTGATTGATGGATCTAATAAATTATAGATTAGTCATAATAATATCATTAATCAAATTAGAGTATGTTCATTCATATGAGAGAATATCAATGGGGTGGAGTGGTAGAGATGTTTCTCCATAAGAGATAAATGATGTTAGGGTAATCAGATCTGTTAGGGTTATTTTTAAATTATTAATTATGGTTTTATCAGTGACAAAATAAAAGGCACAAATAAAATATATATTTATCATTTAATAAGTTATAGCATTAATAAATACCTATATAATTATTTTTACGAATATAATAAATATGAATAAAAAATTTGAATGTATATAATTATAAATATAAAAAATATAAAATTAAATGAATATAATTATTTCAATAGAATTATAAATATGTATTAATATATATAATTATAGATATATATTGATAATTAGATGATTAGATGATTGTTATCATTTTTCATTAGGATTATTTTCATGAGATGTTCAATTGGTAAATATTGTCTCTTGTTGGGTTCCTTTTCATAGAAGAAAATAATGTTAATATGGAGGATTGGAAGATAAATCTTGGACAATATAAGGATTTAAAAAATTGAAATTCATTTTTACTAAGAAGGGATAATTTCATCTTATATTTCCTTATGAATTGCATAATTTTCCTACATAGTTTATTTTGCATTCAGAGTCTCGAACTAGGAGTCCTTATAATTTCTGGATGGGAACTAATACTGAACCATCAATACTAAAAGCATAAAATTCTTATATTTTAGTTCACATTAATGTGATCATCTTGGTATTTTTTCACCCTAAAATAATGAATGAAATTATATCTTTTATTATGTGACCTCGAAGAGTGGTTGAAAACACCATTGAAGGACAATTTTTCATTATTAAAGGGAGTTCGTTGATACATATCATATACAACCAATATATATAATTATTAATCTTCTTTTTGATTTAAGGAATATTGAGGTAGAAATTGAGTATGAATTTATTACACCTTTTTTCATTTATTTGAAAATGGCTGTACATCCATCTTCATGATGTAGAAATGTCCTAAATCTACAGGTGGAAATCCTGGTCCTACTATAATTAAAAAATTGGAATCTTAAAAAAGAAAAAGATTGTAATAAATGGTTCCTCTTACACTAAGATGGTTGATGATAGTTCTTTTTGGAATTCATGATATACCAGAAATACAAAACGTAATGATGCATTAGGTTTTCCATATTTCCCTCTAGGGAAATTTTATGAGAGGGATCAAGTGGGGTATTTAGGTCTATTTTAGTGATAATATTCTAAATTTCTCTCGAGTATGTTGGTTAGGGATAAATATGTGTCTGGGAAGAAATAGAGCCCCTGGTTTAGGAGGAGACTAAACCTTACCCTACATTAAATAACTATAAATACATTGTGGAATTTTTTTTTTGTAAAATTAGTCTTAGGATACTTATGATGTTAGAGAAGAGGTCTTGGGTCATATTTTTTCACATTGACACATACAAGATTCCAATAAAACTCCCTTTGAATGAAAAAATATTGGATAATGATGCTGGTGAAGATAAGAATCTATAGGATGTATATATTTGTAATACTCATTGATATAATAGTGTTTTATAATATATTTCAATTGGTGTTTCTTGCTCAAAATCACATGTGGTGGATGGGAATGAAACCAGCCTAATTAATAATGTTTTCTTTAGACAGGTACAACAATCTGCTTTTAATTAAAATAAAGGATCATGAAAACTTGTGGAATTCTTTAATGTAATAGGTTCAGACCATATTGAATCCGAAAAATAGCTTACTATGTAGGTTGTGATTTTTGGGTATTTGAGTCAGGAGAAAAACATAAATACTTATTTCAATCATGAAATGTAGAAACAATTTGGCTATAGATTCCAAAATTCTAACTAAGTCTACCAACATACTGCTAGTAGTAGGGGTCCCTTATATTGGGCTATAAAGAAACATCCTTTGGTTGAGAACTCTTAGGTTTTTAATTTATCTTTAATAAATATGATTTTTTGATAACCTCAGATCAGGAGAGGGATTTCAATGCATTGGGTGATGTACCAGAATGTGTCATCCAATAAGATTAGTCCAATACACCACTCTTGTCTCAATAATTTATTTCTCTTATTATAAAAAACTAGGTATGTCATTTCTAGAGGGATAACGGATTTGGTTAATGTTTGGCTGCATTTCATGCTCAACTCTCGATTTATCCTTCTCATTTTTAGACCCCAAAAAATTGGTTTGTGAATATTTATGTAAGGATTCACTTTAAGATTTTGAGATGTCAGATGTTTTTAATACCAAAGTAATATTACCCCATAAGACCTTGAGGGATAAGGGTTTCCTTAAATTTTTACAATGGATATGAGGGAATGGTTTGACATATAACTTGAGAAAATTATTCTATGTTTGAACAATAAGTACTCAAAATTCATGAATACTTTGATACTCTTGAATTTCGTTCCATCAATTTTTAAAAAGTATTTCCCATTATCCCCGTGATTGAAATTAGGGACATCTCATGGAAAAATGTATCATGCACCATGAGTATCAAAGGATAATCTTTCCCATTATCCTTAGAATAAGAACAAGCTCCATAGAAGAGGGAAAATACATGTAGGTATGTCAATCAGCTGTGTGGTCGAGGTACTTATGGATGACGAAGTAGAAAGAAACCACTCTAATTCTTTTTTTGGTGTTGTTTTGTTATTCCCTTCATGGTTGACTTGGTTTTTAATGCCTTTGAAGGAAATTAGGGATGAAACCATCCAAATTTTCCTATACCATTTTTATTTTTTCCCAAAAAGGGGCTTCACCCTATTTTTCATCATAATTATAATTATATATATATATATATATTTGTACATATGTTTATATATATATTTATATATTTATAATATTAAATATATTTATATATGTATATGTAATTATATAATTATATATATATAATAGACACATATAAATATTATTATATGTATAGTAAATATATTAATTATTTAAATATATATTATATAATTTTATAATTATTTTAATATTTAATTATATATTTATAATAATATAATTATTGTTTTAGACAATTATATTACATTATTTATGTTTATAATTATATGTTTTTAAAAATGGAACAAATAAGCATTTAATAATATATTTATTTATAAATACATATTAATAAATATATCTTAGGAATTATTAATTATTATATAATTATTAATGAATTAATGGTAAAAATTAATGAAAATGAATAATTAAAAACAAGTAGAAAAATGAAATATTAAAAATGGATGTGTTATATAAATTATAAAAAAATTTAAAAAATGTTTATGGTTTGAAATGAAGATGAACACATACTGAAATTATTAAAACATTGTAAATAAATATGTATGAATAAATATTTGAAAATGGATAATTTCTTAAAAAAAATTAAAATGAATTAACAATACTAAATTATATAATATTTTAAAAAAAATAAATAAAACGTACCTATTAAAATAATATTATATTAAATATATTGTCTTATAAATAAAATATTAAAATTATTATTAATATTTTAACAAATTAGACAAATATTATATGAGTGTTTTTAAATATAAGATTCAAAATATTTTTTTAATATTGATATGTGTGAATGTAATTTGTATATATATATCAATAATATATATATATAATAAATTAAAAGATTATATAATATAATATGTATCATATATTAATGAAATAAATAATAATAATATATAGATTTAAAAATGATAAAATTTATTAATTATATCGATTTTTAAAAAAAATAACAATGATTATTTATATATCTTAAAATGAAAATGAATAAAAAGTTATTATATATGTTAACACAAAATTAAAGACATTAAAGATTAATGAAAAAAAATGTATAAATAAATATTAGAAAATGGATAAAATTACAAAAGAAAAATAATAAACTTTTTGAAAATGAATAAAAAAATTAATAAAAATAATGAGCTATAAATATGTATAGAAAATGATAAAAATGATAAATTACCAAAATATTCAATGAATAAATATTATATATATATATAAAAATTTAACTAGGCACATAAAAATATCTATTTTTAAATAATATTAAATAAATTTTTGTAAAAATGCATGATATATTGTTATATATATATATATATTAATAATAAATATAATTTTTATTACAAATAAAAATTAATAAAAATTTTAATTATATGATATAAAATATATTACTATATATATTAAATATTTTTTCGAATAAATTTATTAGTTTTTATTAAATATAAATAGTATGGTATTTATTTAACTATATATATAATTTACTTTTATTGAATTTAGTTCTATTTATATATATTAAATTTAGAAAAATTAATTATAAAAAATTTGGATGTTGGTGTGGTCCAACATGTGAACCATTATATATATATATATATATATATATATATATATATATATTATGGGTACTGAGGGGGTACATTTATAGTGAAACACACAAATACATACCTCCCCATAGGTTGATGTGCAGGTCATGGACCCTCCAAGGGATGACCCACTTATCTATATTATTAGGCATGAGGATTGCAACAAACTAAGCCCTAGAAGGCCAATTCAAATTGCCAATATGGCCCAAACAACCATGGATTATATGACTCAACCATATCTGACAACGGCATTGACTTTTTTCTCACCACCGACCAGGCCTCCCCTCATAAGCCTATGTTAAAGACTCAAGCCTTACCATGCGCTATAGGATCCTTAAGGATTTGACTCCAAACCAACATCTACCACCATCATTCCAGATATTATGAAAGATTTTCACAATCGGCCACCATACCTCCCATCATCGATAGAGGATTCACTGATCCCAAAATCTAGTCAACAAAGCCAGTCATCGCAGCAGCAATAGGTCAACATATGAGCTTTCATATGTTTTCGTCCTCATCAAAATCCATCATCATACGATTTTACCACTCGCACTACCTATCATTTTAAGACATCCTATGTGATGGAGTGTCACCAATTCTACTTTTGGGTCCATCATAAAGCTGCACCGACAACACCAAGAAAAAAGATATTCCATCCCCCCTATGACAACATTCCCTCTATCCCATGTGTTGACTACCCACCCAATAACCCATTTCCCAACAACCACAGATATAGAGACTGAGCCCACAGATGTCACATACTATCGTTGGTAGCCATAACATATATATTTTCTCCACAAATCCGATCATTTGTTTTCGATATGATAAATTCATCATTTTTTCATTTTCTCACCCACTAATAGCAATCATTAGAACCACATGATTGCACCATCACACTAAGCACTACCAAATCTTTTGCACTGTCATGATCATTGTTTAAATTAATCAACCATTGAGGGTCTATCCACCATTAATTTCATTGCAAACTATTGTCACATCCCATCAATATTGGTCATCTCGTTCAGCCCCAGATCCACACCACCGCCATTTTTCGATGGTTCATCTAATCATTGTCCATTATAGTCCATATTAAATGTGGACATGCCACTCCAGAAGTCAATGCAGTAATGTGGTCTATTAGGTAACACCCCCTTAGGAAACGGTTATAAATATATGTCAAAAAAATATTTAAAACATATCAATTTCTTAAATTACAACTATATTAAAAATTTAAAATGTAAAAAAAATTATAATGTAATTTATTAATGAAACTATTAAGTCAAAAAATTTATAAAATTATATATATATGAATATATAGTAATAAATAATAAATTAATTGTTTAATTATTATTCTATGTATTTAAATAACTTATTCATTTTTATTAATTATAAACAACATGTTAATTATTTAATTATATTTATAATTAATTTTTCATTTATTAATATATATATATATATAATTTAATAAATTTATTTATATAAATAATATTAATAATTTAATTATATATGTATTATTTATTAATAATAATAAATATATAGTAATAAATTGTATATTATTCATTTAATTAAAAATTAATAGATTTACAAAATATTTATAATTTTTAAAATCAAATATTTATAAAAAATTATTAAATTGAATAATTATATATAATTAAATAGTTAATATACAATAATTAATTATTTTTTTAAAATTTAATATATATATATATATATTAGTAAATATAATATTGCACATATATATATATATAATTAAATAACTAATAATGTCACAAACCAACCAGGGTCGACCCTGAACCGGTCTCCCGAGTCAGTCTGCAGCAAGACCTGGGAGGCATTCCCGATCCTCCTGGGCTGGTGACAAGCACCAGGGCATCAACAGAGAATATGTTGGAATGATTGCACCCATTGAAAATAAATAAAGCAGCAGAAAAATTAGAATAACGCGATGTAAATAAATAACACGAAAAAAAAAGAACGATTAACAACAACCAACTAACCTGCCCACGACCAAAACCCCTCACGACTCAAAGAGTCGCTTAGCAGTCCACAACCAACTCTCACCCACAACGAGCAAACTCAAGTCAAACCTAGAACATAAGCTAAAAACAAAAAATCATTGTAGTTGTGAGTACTAAAACTCAGTAGGCATGCCCACCAAACTATTACCAATGCACTACCTCTAAATAAATAAATTTTCTAATTAAAAGTTTTAACTAAAGTATATAAAATATTAGTTTCCACACACACTTTCATTTCTAGAAAAAGTAACAGTCCATTAACATTTTTAAATTAAAATCAAGTTTAATGTTTGAAAGGAACATGTGCATGGCATTTAAAACGTTTTTACGAAAAATTTAGAAATCCAAATTTTAGTTGATAATTAAAAAAAGGGGAAAACACAGAATACACATCACATACTAAGGGAAATGGAAAAAGTGGCACAAAGGGGCTAGCTGCCAAACTAGACCTCTCAATCGTCTGCCACATAAAAATAAACAATAAAGAAAACATGGGTCAAACCTAGGAGCTCGTGAACAATCCCAAATGTACTATACATCTGACTCATCCTGAAGGGATGCTCTGGCTCGATGACGTCATAATGCCCTAATGCTCGGTACAGCCCTTCATGGCCTAACATAGGGTCCCAATCGCCATAACAACAATAACTCAGTATTCCCCTGCTATGGGGCCACTAGCCAGTGCGTAATCTAAACTAGTGCAGCAATCGTTCTCAGAAGATTCACTAACTATGCTAGGTTCTCATGTCAACACGTATAATAAAATAAGGGGTGATTCAAAAATGCCAATCAAGTAACTAGTAATTATGCACAAACATCATTCCCAATAACTCACACAATCACTGTACACAGTAAGATCACCCCTGAGTCACCTCAAAGAATTTTTTTCCAAAATAATTCATTTTATTAAAGTGTTAAACTGGATTTAAACGTCATTCCAAAGGAACCAACACTTTTACATCATGTGTAAAACCATTTTTCAAATATACTAAAACAATTACTTTTATCATGTGTGAAATGGGCCTTAACCAAATTGGAATAAAAACACCATTTCTCAAGAGAAATCAGTATGTTTTCTCACGTTTCAAAAGAAAAAATTTGAAATCAAACTAAAATACATGTGAGAATACTTGAATTATGTTTAAAGGCCAAAGGAGAATTCTTTTACTATTATGCATCAACTCATCAAGAAAGTAATTCAATTTCCATGCATAAAATAAACAGTTTCGTTTACATCAATATTTACTTCTAAAATAATTATCTAAAAATATTTATGAAATAACAAGAAATTAATAAATTCTAAATTTAACGGAGAGAGAAATGGGTGACATACCCTGACTCGTAGCCCGGTTACGATGACGACGTGGCACGTCTCACAATCGCACACAAGCATGCACAAGTCGATGATCGTAGTAACGCGGGGATACCCTGCCAACACGCTGCAACAAAAGTAAAATAATCTAAAACACAGAAACACTGACCATAAGTAACACGACAATTAAACATTGCAAATATAACTACCAACAAACATAAACCTTAATTTAAAATAATGAAAACAGGAAACAGTGAATACCACACCTGAACCCCAATGTAGGAGAAATGGTGGGAACTCAAATCACTCACCTTCGGTGGCGAACGCTCATCATATACCCAATTGAGAACAAGGTGCATGACTGCCATGAGAATAGAAGTGGAACAAGAGCTGACAGAATTGGTCATCCCCCCCACCAAATGGTTGGCGAGGGGCTGCAGGGCGCCGAAAAAGTCACCGGGAATAGGGGCACAACCCAGAAGGTTTCACGGTTGGTTGGAGGACGCGCGAAGGTTTGGAAGGCATACAATAGGAGGGAACTGGTAGGATGGAGTTGCGTGGCGGCTGGAAAAAGATCCCAGCAAGTCAGAGGCAGGTTTGCGTGGGTGGTGTGGTGCAATCGCAGGGCAGGAAGTGGTGCTGGCTTGATGGTCAGTGTGCGGTCAGCGGGTGCAGAGTCAGCTACAGGGCACCGGATAAAGGAGTCACACCCACTGGTTATAAGAGAAAGTTGCTGGTCGGGGTAAGAAGTGAGGGCGTGGGCGTGGAGACCTACAGGAGTGCGGAATGAGGGATGGAGGTGAGCATGGAGGGGGCTAGGGGACCGGTGAGCAGGCCAAGGCATAGAAGGAGGGCATAGGGTGAGATCTGCAAGGGGAGAAAGAGGTATTGACTCGGGGCGAGTGGTTTTCCCCGGCTTGGACAAGATATTGGTAACACGTAGCGGTGAGATGCAAAGTGTGGTGGGGCTGGTAAGAGGGCGAGGAGCTGGAGCGGCAGGGCAAGGACCTACAGGGGCGGCTGGCGCTGGAGGCACGACGAGGTCTACAGAACCAGCGCAAGGAGGAGGCGGTGCTGCTGGACGACAGGGGATCTGGCTGGAGTGGGATGCTGGGCGGACGCTCCAATAATAGGGAGGCGGGGACTCGCACAAGTAGATGAATGGAAGGTGTCTCACTCCCGATCTGTAGAAGGCGGGAGCTGGTCGGGTGTTGTGAACAAGAATCCAGGGGGAGTGTGGAGAGCCAAAGAGGGCAATATGATTGGAGGAGGTCAAGAGTGGCGTTGTGCAGGGAGAGCAGGGAAGGAGCGGCGGAGCAGCAAAGCGGTGTTGTGCGGTGCGGGGATACTAGTTGGAGGAAGAGGGTTGGTGTGGGTGGATTGAATGCGCGCAGGAAGAGGAATCCCGGCCGGGGCACTGTAACAATGGAGCTAGGATGCTGCTGAGGGAGATGGAGCAGTTTTGAGGGAGGCCGGATGGGTGTCTAGTAGGCAGGGGGGGATGCTAGGAGCAGGCAGAGCAGAGAACCGGGGCTGTAGGGGTTGGCAGAGGTGATGCTGGGAGAAGGGAGCAAATGCAAGGGAGACAAGGAGAGAGGCCCGATCCGAAAATGGGGGGAGGAGAAGCCACATGGAATTTAGAAAAAAATAAAGAAAAGCAATAAGGAAGAAGAAAGAAGAAAGAGAATAAAATAAAATAAAATATAATAAAATTAAATAAGTTAAAAATAAAAGGTAAATGAATAACAATAATAATAATAATTTTTATAATAATAATAATTGTGACCTTAATAATAAAATAAAAAATTTAATTAACATCATATAGTTTTTAATAATAATATTATTAATGAAAGGCCATGCAGTTGCATGAGTAAAGTCACACGGTTTCATGCTCCGCCCGTGCGCCAAACGACGTCAAACCCAAAACATGATTTTTTTTTATCGAGACCATAAAAATCTCACCCCAGACTCCCCCTAGATCCCAGAGAAAATATTTAGAGGTCGAAAAAATAAATAAATAAATAAAAATCATAAGTCAGGGTGTGACAATTCTCCCCACCATAACGCTTCCTATCCCCATGAATCCCCAACAAGACCTAAAATCAAGAAGAAACTCCTTAAGTGTCACTCACCCCCAAAACGTTAGTCACCTCCAATTGATCGATCCAAATGATCACTAAAATCCCATGACACGCAGCACATCCTTAAAACACGAACACATTAAAACACCACTAAAACAAAACTCTGATGCTGATACGGGGAGGCCCGAACAGACTCCCCACCATAAGAAACAATCCAAACTGAGTTCAACAGGACCAGAGATGGGTCTCCCCACCATTCAGGCTGGAGAAACTAACTGAACATGAAAACAATCCACACAGACCAAAAACCCCCCACCACGATGGGGGGAAGGGAAGGGCCCAACAGATAAAACCTCAATACTACTACCACCGCTACTCCATCGACGTCACACTCTCAAATGAAAACAAACCACACCGCACTAAGGAGTGAGATTAAACCCTGACCCTTCTTCACCATTGGAGTTCACCTGACTACGCGCTATCTTTACTCTGGGGCCTATGGCTGGTGCTCTGTTGATTAAAGCATCTCCTACCTTGCAGTTAAGCTTAAAAAATTCCTAGACATAACACATGAACAAGAATTTTACAAAACACACTTCCATAAAAATGCTACTACTGAAGACTACTACATCCAATAAAGACTACAAAGAGAAGACCTCAAACTGACTCCCAAACATCTCCCTACTCTTGTTGATGGGTTGAGGTGACCTTCCATTAGCTAGGTCTGGCTTCAGTGCACTTCTTGGAAAAACCTCGACAGAACCATTTTACGTGACCCAGGCACCCATAGGTTTGGCAGGGTCTTGAAGCATTTGGGCACATCGGCCTCTTGTGCCCCTACTTACCGCACTGGTGATTGATCAAGGCATTTCACTGGGAGGGAGGTGACTGAAGGTATGAAGGCCTCTTAATTCCTCTACCAACTCCCCAAGCATCCTGACAATTCCCATTCTTCTTATAGTTATATGTTGCACTACTTCCCAAAGCGGGAGGAGGATTCACCACCTCAAGACCTCCTACTAACTCAGATTATGTGAGGAAATCGTGTCTCACCATGTCTAGAATGGTGATTAAGTTGAACTCTTCCACCTTCGACTGTAGCTTAAAACTTAATCCAAGCCCCAAATGTCGAGCTTTCACTGGATAATTTCCAACATAACTCGGTTCATATGGAGCCAGGTCTCAGAAACGACGAATGAATTCCAACACTGATCCAACACATTTATGAATACTACACAACTCTATCCTCTTCCTCAGCTTTTCAACTAAAAGAAATTTTGCTGGATGAATGAAGTCTTGAAGAACTCCCAAGTGAGATCTACTCGAGGCATGCTTCAAGACACAGACATCCACCACTTTCAAGATGGACCTTTAAGCATAAAGGTTGTCAAATTCACCTTCAATGTCATCGGTGGTGTGAGAAAACAGAAGTTCCCCTCAATCTTCCAGTGTCACTCCTCTACCTCAAGAGGATATACTTTCCCATATAATAGGGGTGGGATCAACTTTCGAAACTCAAGGACATAGACCATGGACATGTCACGCCCGGATGTCTCTAGAGGTATGATTTTAAATTTTTATTTCATGAGTTTACTTTGTCAGTTTGATTTTATTGCTTTATTAAGCGTGGGCTGAGTCGTTAGGGAATAATTGTAGAGGCGCTGATAAACGCGCGTTTACTTCACGTCGCTCGACACGTAGTGCCGATGCTCGGACGATGAATACTGGATGGAACTTTCATGGTTTTGGTTATTATTATAACATGGTTATTTTATTATTGTCAATGTTATATTATTATCATTGTTATTATTATGACAGTATTATTGATGATATATTATTAAGTCATTATCATAACTATTATAATATTAGTATCATTATTTTATTATGATTAAAATAATAATATTATTATTAACTTTATAACTGTTTTGATAATGTTATTATTATTGATAATATATATATATATTGTATTATCATTATTACTAATACTATATTATCATTATTATTATTATTATTTATTTATTTTATATATAACTTTTATAATGTAATTGTTATTATTGTCTTTAAAATTTTTATTGATTATTATAATTATTGTTATTACTTTTAATTTTATTATAAATTTTGTAATTTGTTATTATTACTTTTGTTTATTTTATTTATTATCTTATTTCTTTTTTTTTCTTCTCTCTCTCCCGTAACCGAATTTGTTACACCGTCCCCGGCTCATCCGCGCTCCCCCCTTCTCCTCCTTCTCTCTCGTTTTTTTTCTTCTCTTCTTCTCTTCTCTAACCCTAGCCGCCGCCCCCTTTTTCTCTATTTATTTTATTTTATTTTTCTTTTCCCTTCCTTCTCTTTTTATTCTCTTCTTCTCCCCACGTCGCCTCCCCCTACCCCCCTGTTTTGCACCCACGCCGGAGCCGCCTGCTGCCTCCCGGCTTTCCCTGCTACGCACCCCCCTACCCAGCAGCCTCTCACTCTCCCCTCCGGCTGCTCCCGCTCGGCCGCCCCTGTTACACCCGCAGCAGACCAGCCGCGCTGCACCTCTCTCCCTCTCCTCTGCATTTCACCGCTCCTGCACCTTCCGCCGGACCTGCATCGGCCGCGCCTCCGCCTCGGCCTGCTACTCCTCTCTTCTTTTTCTTTCTTCTTCTTTTCTTCTTCCTTCTTCTCTTCTTCTTCTTCTTTCTTTCCTGCTCCTCTCCTTCCTCTTTTCTTCTTCTCCCCCTGCCTTCTTTCCTCCTCCGCCAGCCGGCGCAACCCGCCCCTGCCGCTGCTCTTCTCCCCCTCTTCTTCTTTTCTTCTTCCTTCTCTTCTTCTTCCTTCTCTTCTTCCTCTTTCTCTTCTTCCTCTCTCTTTTCTTCTTCTTCTCTTCTCCTTATTCTTTTCCTCTTCTTCCTCCTCTTCTCCGGACGGCGCCTCCCCTGCTGCGTCGTTCCTGCGCCCAGCATGTTTGTCTTACTTTTATTTTATTTTATTTTATTTATTTAATTTTATTATTTTAACTCATCTAATAAGATTTTTGGTTTTCTGTTATTATTATTATTAATATGTTAATTATTATATCATTACTATAAATATTAATATGTTATTATTATAATTATGTAAATAATAATGTTACCATTATTATCATAATATTATTATTATTATTATGTTAGTAATACTATTATTATTATACTACTATTGTTATTATTATTATTTATAATTATTATTATTACTACTATTATTATTTCTATTATTATTATTATTATTATTATTATCATATTATTATTATTATTATGTTATTATTAATATCATTATTATTGTTATTACTATTGTTTATAATTATTATTAATATTTCTATTGTTAGTTCTATTGTCCTTATATTATTATTATTATTATTATTATTTTATTATTATTATTATTATCATCATTATTATTACGTTAACAATTTTTCTGAACCGTTGAGCGTTCTGCTGTTTTTAGGACCTGGTTGACGGCTCAAGACGGTGCGACCGCGGCGCAACTGGAGTCTTGCACCGTGTCTTTTTCTGCGCCCGTTTGAGGTAGGTAGTTCCGCACTCAAGTATGGGTTTATAATCCTTTGCTTGCACTCCTAGTTAATCAAATGTTTTATCCCATGTTTACATACTATGAACTTTTTCCCCTTATTAATGAAATGTCATGTGTTTATTACTTGGACCTAGTTAAAACTTTGAATGTCTTTCTTTCTCTCTCTTTTAAAATAGTTATCAGCAAGTTTTAAAAGTACTGTTTTGGTTTACCTGATTGAAGAAAAGAAAAAGGATGTTGTTTATTTTCAAACTGTGCTACTGGTTTATTTAGCGTACTTGCAATACATACTATGTTTTGAAATGCTATGGTGTGCGTGTGGTAATTTCAAAAGAAAGAATATCAGTGTGCGGGTGATATGGCAGGTGTTTTTTCTGAATTGGGTGAGCACAAGGAGGGAAGCCTGGGTATTAGGTGGGTGGACTAGGACTAGTGAGCTGGTAGTCCGGAGATGACTCGACCCGGTTTCACTGGCAGGTTTGACGATTGCAACACTAACTAAACATATGATATCTGAGGGTCGTGGCCTTCTAAGCCACGTGTTCTGAGGGTCGTGGCCTTCTAAGCCACGTGTTCTGAGGGTCGTGGCCTTCTATGCCACGTTTTCTGAGGGTCGTGGCCATCTAAGCCACGTTTCACTAAGACACGATGTCCTAGGGTCCCACCGTTACTAGTATCCTTAGGGCATTCCCATCCTCTGGTGCTACTGATACTTGTGCGCACACTGATCCGTGATATTTATACCATTTGGATTTCACTCTGGTATGTGACTTGAACCGTTTTTCTTTGAAAGCATTTTGTGAAAATCTTTTATTTATTTTTGCACCTTTTTCTTTATACAGCATTGCAAATGGATTTTCTCTTTATACTTGTGCGTGGAATCTTGCTTGGTGATATCCTGCTGGGCGATTGCTCACACCCTACTTACACCTTTGGGTGTAAGTAGATCTGTTTCCTTCTGATATAGGTAAGGGCCCGGCTTTTGGAGGTAGTGGTTCAGGTTGTTAGCTAGACTGACTACGTGACATTTTGGTGGTGACTTGGAGGCAGTGTTCTCACATTGAGCTGCAGCCCCTAGGTTGGTTGTAGTCACCTTTTTTTTTTCTTGTGTGAGTTTTGACGACTTTGTCTAAAAACCTATGTTGGTTAAATGGTTGTTGACTGTCACTTCTACTTTTACTTGGTCATTTTGGTTGGCTGCTTTACATTTTTTTTCACTCGGGTAAATCGTTCCCAAGGTTTATTGGGTAAATCGTTCCAAAGGTTTATTTTTATACCCGGGCACTTGTGCCAGCCCGTGGGGATAGGGAACGCCCTTCGGGCCTTGCCGCGGGCCGGGTCGGGCGTCAGTTCGGATGGCGACCCGATTCGGTTCGTGACAAAATGATATCAAAGGGAGGTTTGTTTTGTTGGTGGTTTATGTTATTTGGGATGAGTTGGGTTGTACATGAGTTGGGTCTGTCGGGGCTCAGAATTAATGTTGCGAGTAGGGTGCCTGGCCAGCACGCCTCGTGACAGATACTGAGTCACCATGGGATGTCAGGGTGCTTGTTTCACTTTCTTTCTGGGTGGGACGTGCAGGCTGCAGACTGTGCGTGGACACCAGATAAGGAAAGTAAAGCTTTTATATGGATTTGTTTTTGCATGATTGGTTTATTGATGAATAATTATCTTGTTGGAAAATTTTATTCCCCTTTATTTGATGGTTTCCTTTCTTGATTGCTGCTCTTTTTCAGTAAGATGCCTCCCCGGAGAGTTCCCATGCATCCACGGGAGGAAGCCGGAGAGAGTTCTCCCGCGCCGCTTGATCAGAGATTTGTTGAGGCGATGGTCCGAGCCGTTTAGGCTTTAGGACAAGGGGCGACTCCTGCCCCGCCCCTGTTCCAGCTAGAGGGGAGGATTTTGGCTCCAGAAAGGATAGAGCTCAGGAGTTTCTGAGGAGCAAACCTCCTTCTTTCCGAGGTGGTTCAGAACCTCAGGAGGCAGAGGAGTGGCTTGAGAAGATAGAACGTATGTTCGATTTCCTTGACACGCCTGAGGAAGTCAGGGTGAAGTGCGCCTCGTTCCAGCTGGAAGGTTCCAGTCGCAAATGGTGGGAATCAGTGGTCCAGGCTGGGAAGCACGAGCACATGAGCTGGAAGGATTTCAAGGGTATCTTCAACGAGCAGTATTGTCCAGAGTTTGTAGCCTATGCCAGATCTCGGGAGTTCATGGAGCTATCGCAGGGGAGTCAGACAGTGATGGAGTATGCGAATCGTTTTACTGAACTGGTACGGTACGCACCTGAGATAGTTTCGAGCGAATTCCTGAAAGCTCAGAAGTTTGAGAAGGGCCTTCGACCAGAAATTCACTCCCAGGTTTTCTTGTTCAAGCTGAAGACTTATGCTGAGGTGGTAGATCGTGCTTGTATGGCTGAGATTGACCAGAGGGGAAAGTCGGGGTTTTCTAGATCAGTGTCAGAGCTTGGCAGTGGCAGTTCATCCGAGAAGAAAAGGAAGCGTGATGAGCAGTGGAAGAAGGGTGATGGCAGCTCAGGTCATCCTCCCAGGCAGTTTTCATCTGGGGCTTCTGGTGCAGGGTCTGTTGTGTGCCATCAGTGCGAAAGGGCAGGACACATCCGACCTGTTTGTCGATACCCTCCCAGACCATGCCATAGATGTGGAGTGGTGAGACATCTACAGCGCTTCTGCAGGACTGCACGCCCTTATCAGAGTGGGGCTGGATCAGTGGCTTCTAGAGGGGTATCAGTTCAGTCAGAGCCGACCCGGACGATAGGATCTCGGTTTGGTGGGCATGGTGGTAGGACCGGATCGTCTTCAGGGCAGAGCCATGTCAGGGCGGAGCCTCAGGCGAGCGGTCGCTCTCAGGCAAGGACCAGGCAACTGCATGCTGTGGATCAGGCACCAGCGGGATCTGATGCAGGGCCTTCGACGGTTCGAGGTACTATTCTCGTTGCATCTTCTATAGCTGTAGTTTTATTTGATACTGGTGCTTCAGTTTCTTTTATATCTGCTCGTTTTGTGAATCTGCTGAACCTACCATCCGAGCTTTTATCGTGTGCTATGGAGTTGGTAACGCCGTTGGGGAAAAAGAGGGAGCAAGGCCTTAAGTGCCGATCGTGCGCACTCTCTGTGTCGGGTGTCGAGATGGAATGGGATTTCTTGGTCCTTGACATGGACCTATTTGATGTGATCCTCGGTATGGACTGGCTGGTGCACTTCCAGGCGCACATTGATTGCTATCAACGCCGAGTCAGCTTTACAGCACCAGATGGGACACCTCAGCTATTTCATGGAGAATGGGATCCTCGGTCGGGACGTGCGGGACCTCCACTCCCTGAGCTTGGAAATCTTGCTTATCAGTTGTCATCGCTCGCGCTGGAGGACGATGGTGGTATTTCACAGGGCGGGTTACCTCGTGTAGTGGATGAGTTCCCAGAGGTTTTTCCAGATGATTTTTCTGGCTTACCCCCAGAGCGAGACGTGGAGTTCTCGATTGAGTTGGCGCCGGGAACACAGCCTATATCTCTTCCCTCATATCGCATGGCCCCCACCGAATTGAGGGAATTAAAGATACAGCTGGACGATTTGGAATCCAAAGGATTCATTCGCCCGAGCGTCTCTCCTTGGGCCGCACCGGTTTTATTCGCAAAGAAGGCCGATGGAACCCTTCGGTTGTGCATTGATTACCGGAAGATGAACAAGGTAACCATCAAGAATAAATACCCTTTGCCTCGGATTGACGATTTGTTTGACCAGCTGAAGAAGGCAAAGTGGTTCTCCAAGATTGATTTGCGTTCGGGATACCACCAGCTCAGGGTGAGAGAAGCAGATATCCCGAAGACGGCTTTCCGAAGCAGGTACGGTCACTTCGAGTACTTGGTCATGCCTTTTGGACTGACGAATGCTCCTGCAGTTTTTATGGCACTCATGAATAGGGTGTTCCACCAATATCTCGACTCATTTTTCGTGGTATTCATGGATGACATCCTAGTCTACTCTGGATCTGAGGAGGAGCATGAGCACCACTTGCGCGTTGTTTTGGGCACCTTGCGAGATCACCGCTTGTATGCCAAACTCTCGAAGTTCACATTCTGGATCAGGGAAGTGAAGTTTCTGGGGCATGTCGTCTCAGAACATGGGGTTTCAGTAGATCCCGAAAAGATCAGAGCAGTTATGTCTTGGGAGCAGCCGAGAAATGTGTTTGAGATCAGGAGTTTTCTGGGCTTGGCAGGTTATTACAGGCGCTTTGTCCGGGAATTCTCGCGGCTTGCCTCCCCCATGACCGCACTCACCCGGAAAGGGGTGAAGTTTGAGTGGAGCCCACAGTGCCAGACATCTTTTGAGGAGATGAAGCGGCAGTTGACCACCGCACCTGTGTTGACCTTACCGGAGTCAGGAAAGGGCTATGTGGTGTACTGTGATGCGTCAGGTACGGGCCTTGGATTTGTGCTCATGCAGGATGACCATGTTGTGGCTTATGGTTCTCGCCAACTCCGGCCGCATGAGAAGAACTATCCGACTCACGACTTAGAGTTGGCAGCAGTGATGCATGCTTTGAAAACGTGGCGCCACTATCTTTTTGGGGAGAAGTTTGTGGTCTATTCTGACCACAAGAGCCTGACCTATATTTTCTCTCAGAGGGATCTCAATTTGAGGCAGCGCCGCTGGGTCGAGTACCTGCAGGGTTTTGATTTTGATATTGTCTATACCCCTGGCAAGGGGAATGTGGTAGCTGACGCATTGAGCAGAAAAGTACCAGTGCAGGCGTTGAAGAAGTCCAGCGATGAGTGGACTTTGATGGGGCTCTTCGCTCAGTTGCATTTGGAGAGCAGGGAGCACAGTGGAGGTACTTTCTTGGCTAGCATCCAGTTGACTCCTGCCCTTCTAGAGTTGATTCAGCAGGAGCAGCCTGGTGATGAGTTTTGTCAGCAATCTATGCAGTTTCTCCATGGTGGGGAGACTCCTTCTGATTGGTCTTTGTCTTCCCAGAGGATCCTATGCTTCAAGGGCCGTGCTGTAGTGCCGTTGTCTCTGCGAAAGGTGGTGATGCAGGATAGCCACCAGTCTCAGTGGGCCATCCATCCTGGTACCACCAAGATGTACTACGATGTTCGCCGGCAGTTCTGGTGGCCAGGTATGAGACGGGACATAGCCGACTTCGTATCCCGATGTTACACTTGTCAGCAAGTGAAAGCAGAACATCAGAGACCGTCTGGCCTACTCCAGCCATTACCCATTCCTACCTGGAAGTGGGACGAGGTCGCCATGGACTTCATCATTGGCCTGCCTCGTACACCTCGAGGGAGGAATTCTATCTGGGTGGTGATTGACCGTTTGACCAAGTCTGCTCACTTCATTCCGATCAGAGACACAGCGAAGGTAGAGGAACTGGGCCGCTTGTACGTTCAGGAGGTGGTCAGACTTCATGGTGTGCCGTCGGTAGTTGTTTCTGACAGAGACCCCCGCTTTACATCACGGTTTTGGGGAGGCCTCCAGAAGGCTTTGGGGTCGCAGATTAAGATGAGCACGACATACCATCCGCAGACCGATGGCCAGACGGAGCGGGCGAATAAGATTTTTGAAGACATGCTCCGGGCCTGTGTGTTAGATTTTGGAGGCTCATGGGATAGCCATTTGGGGCTGGTCGAGTTTTCATACAATAACAGTTACCAGTCTTCCATCAGAATGGCACCCTTTGAGGCGCTCTATGGCCGACCTTGTCGGTCTCCTTTGTGTTGGGCTGAGGTAGGATAGGCCTCGCTCTTGGGACCGAGTCTTGTTCAGGAGACGTCTGAGAAGGTCAAGCTGATTAGGCAGCGGTTGTTGACAGCTCAGAGTCGCCACAAGTCTTATGCAGATCAGGGGCGGCGGGATCTCGAGTTTTCAGTGGGGGACAGAGTGTTCCTGAAAGTGGCCCCTCGCTTGGGTCACCGTCGTTTGGGGAAACAGGGGAAGCTGACACCGAGGTATGTCGGACCTTTTGACATTCTTGAGCGGATTGGCAAGGTGGCATACAGGTTAGCTTTGCCCTCGCAGTTGACGTCGATTCACGACGTATTTCATGTCTCCCAACTAAAGAAGTACAACCCCGACCCGTCGCATGTGCTGAATTGGGAGGAGCTGGAGATAGAGTCCGACTTGTCTGTGGTCGAGCGACCAGTGCGTATAGTGGATTCTCAGGAAAAGGTGCTGCGTGGAAAGTCCATTCCTATGGTGTGTGTTCTTTGGAAGCACGAGATTGATGAACACGAGACTTGGGAGCGGAAGTCATGGGTTGAGCAGGAGTACCCATTTCTTTTCTCTGATCAAGCTTTGAGCTGACCTTCCGAGGGCGGAAAGTTTTTCATGGTGGGGAGAATTGTCACGCCCGGATGTCGCTAGAGGTATGATTTTAAATTATTATTTCATGAGTTTACTTTGTCAGTTTGATTTTATTTCTTTATTAAGCGTGGGCTGAGTCGTTAGGGAATAATTGCAGAGGCGCTGATAAACGCGCGTTTACTTCACGTCGCTCGACACGTAGTGCCGATGCTCGGACGATGAATACTGGATGGAACTTTCATGGTTTTGGTTATTATTATAACATGGTTATTTTATTATTGTCAATGTTATATTATTATCATTGTTATTATTATGACAGTATTATTGATGATATATTATTAAGTCATTATCATAACTATTATAATATTAGTATCATTATTTTATTATGATTAAAATAATAATATTATTATTAACTTTATAACTGTTTTGATAATGTTATTATTATTGATAATATATATATATATTGTATTATCATTATTACTAATACTATATTATCATTATTATTATTATTATTTATTTATTTTATATATAACTTTTATAATGTAATTGTTATTATTGTCTTTAAAATTTTTATTTATTATTATAATTATTGTTATTACTTTTAATTTTATTATAAATTTTGTAATTTGTTATTATTACTTTTGTTTATTTTATTTATTATCTTATTTCTTTTTTTTTTCTTCTCTCTCTCCCGTAACCGAATTTGTTACACCGTCCCCGGCTCATCCGCGCTCCCCCCTTCTCCTCCTTCTCTCTCGTTTTTTTCTTCTCTTCTTCTCTTCTCTAACCCTAGCCGCCGCCCCTTTTTCTCTATTTATTTTATTTTATTTTTCTTTTCCCTTCCTTCTCTTTTTATTCTCTTCTTCTCCCCACGTCGCCTCCCCCTACCCCCCTGTTTTGCACCCACGCCGGAGCCGCCTGCTGCCTCCCGGCTTTCCCTGCTACGCACCCCCCTACCCAGCAGCCTCTCACTCTCCCCTCCGGCCGCTCCCGCTCGGCCGCCCCTGTTACACCCACAGCAGACCAGCCGCGCTGCACCTCTCTCCCTCTCCTCTGCATTTCACCGCTCCTGCACCTTCCGCCGGACCTGCATCGGCTGCGCCTCCGCCTCGGCCTACTACTCCTCTCTTCTTTTTCTTTCTTCTTCTTTTCTTCTTCCTTCTTCTCTTCTTCTTCTTCTTTCTTTCCTCCTCCTCTCCTTCCTCTTTTCTTCTTCTCCCCCTGCCTTCATTCCTCCTCCGCCAGCCGGCGCAACCCGCCCCTGCCGCTGCTCTTCTCCCCCTCTTCTTCTTTTCTTCTTCCATCTCTTCTTCTTCCTTCTCTTCTTCCTCTTTCTCTTCTTCCTCTCTCTTTTCTTCTTCTTCTCTTCTCCTTATTCTTTTCCTCTTCTTCCTCCTCTTCTCCGGACGACGCCTCCCCTGCTGCGTCGTTCCTGCGCCCAGCAGGTTTGTCTTACTTTTTTTTTATTTTATTTATTTAATTTTATTATTTTAACTCATCTAATAAGATTTTTGGTTTCCTGTTATTATTATTATTAATATGTTAATTATTATATCATTACTATAAATATTAATATGTTATTATTATAATTATGTAAATAATAATGTTACCATTATTATCATATTATTATTATTATTATTATGTTAGTAATACTATTATTATTATACTACTATTATTATTATTATTATTTATAATTATTATTATTACTACTATTATTATTTCTATTATTATTATTATTATTATTATTATCATATTATTATTATTATTATTATGCTATTATTAATATCATTATTATTCTTATTACTATTGTTTATAATTATTATTAATATTTCTATTGTTAGTTCTATTGTCCTTATATTATTATTATTATTATTATTTTATTATTATTATTATTATCATCATTATTATTACGTTAACAATTTTTCTGAACCGTTGAGCGTTCTGCTGTTTTTAGGACCTGGTTGACGGCTCAAGACGGTGCGACCGCGGCGCAACTGGAGTCTTGCGCCGTGTCTTTTTCTGCGCCCGTTTGAGGTAGGTGGTTCCGCACTCAAGTATGGGTTTATAATCCTTTGCTTGCACTCCTAGTTAATCAGATGTTTTATCCCCTATTTACATACTATGAACTTTTTCCCCTTATTAAAGAAATGTCATGTGTTTATTACTTGGACCTAGTTAAAACTTTGAATGTCTTTCTTTCTCTCTCTTTTAAAATAGTTATCAGCAAGTTTTAAAAGTACTGTTTTGGTTTACCTGATTGAAGAAAAGAAAAAGGATGTTGTTTATTTTCAAACTATGCTACTGGTTTATTTAGCGTACTTGCAATACATACTATGTTTTGAAATGCTATGGTGTGCGTGTGGTATTTTCAGAAGAAAGAATATCAGTGTGCGGGTGATATGGCAGGTGTTTTTTCTGAATTGGGTGAGCACAAGGAGGGAAGCCTGGGTATTAGGTGGGTGGACTAGGACTAGTGAGCTGGTTGTCCGGAGATGACTCGACCCGGTTTCACTGGCAGGTTTGACGATTGCAACACTAACTAAACATATGATATCTGAGGGTCGTGGCCTTCTAAGCCACGTGTTCTGAGGGTCGTGGCCTTCTAAGCCACGTTTTCTGAGGTTCGTGGCCATCTAAGCCACGTTTCACTGAGACACGATGTCCTAGGGTCCCACCGTTACTAGTATCCTTAGGGCATTCCCATCCTCTGGTGCTACTGATACTTGTGCGCACACTGATCCGTGATATTTATACCATTTGGATTTCACTCTGGTATGTGACTTGAACCATTTTTCTTTGAAAGAATTTTGTGAAAATCTTTTATTTATTTTTGCACCTTTTTCTTTATACAGCATTGCAAATGGATTTTCTCTTTATACTTGTGCGTGGAATCTTGCTTGGTGATATCCGGCTGGGCGATTGCTCACACCCTACTTACACCTTTGGGTGTAAGTAGATCTGTTTCCTTCTGATACAGGTAAGGGCCCGGCTTTTGGAGGTAGTGGTTCAGGTTGTTAGCTGGACTGACTACGTGACATTTTGGTGGTGACTTGGAGGCAGTGTTCTCACATTGAGCTGCAACCCCTAGGTTGGTTGTAGTCACCTTTTTTTTTGTCTTGTGTGAGTTTTAATGACTTTGTCTAAAAACCTGTGTTGGTTAAATGGTTGTTGACTGTCACTTCTACTTTTACTTGGTAATTTTGGTTGGCTGCTTTACATTTTTTTTTCACTCGGGTAAATCGTTCCCAAGGTTTATTGGGTAAATCATTCCCAAGGTTTATTTTTATACCCGGGAACTTGTGTCAGCCCGTGGGGATAGGGAACGCCCTTCGGGCCTTGCCGCGGGCCGGGTCGGGCGTCGGTTCGGATGGCGACCCGATTCGGTTCGTGACAGACAGATCAACTGGAGGATTTTCTAAGGATTCACTACCTGAAGATGCACCTTGGGAATCCATCGAACATTCATGGGGGCGAACAAAACAAGAAGATGGGTCAAACATGTTCATTACCATTTTATGTTTAACTTTTCACAATGATTTTTAGATTGATGGAAACACAAACAATTCACTAGGGGGAAACTAGTGATTATTGGTTACTCGGCCATATGGTTGATGGTCATACGCCAGTAACACCACCATCACTGAGAGTATTCTAGGATAAAGTCTCCAGATCTACATGACTTTACAGACCATGCGAGCTCACATAGGTCCCTTGCCTGACTATCCATCAATTTCCCAATACCAAATAGACCATAAGTATCAAAAGACATCGACAACGCAAACATCCCATGGTAACCCATGGTTTGGAACGATCAAGTGTTCATGACGTCTTTCTCCTCTGTATTCCCTGAGTCCCAACATCTCTTCTCCTTCTACCTTGAAAACCCCAAAAAAATGGGCTCTCTTAGAAATAGGGTCCTCTCATGAGCTCACCTCCTCTGATACCATTTTGTCACGAACCCACCCGGGTCGACCCTGAACCGGTCACCCGAGTCGGTCCGTGACAAGACCCAAGAGGCATTCCCGATCCTCCCAGGATAGCGACATGTGCCAAAGTATCAACAGAGAGTAAGAGAGAATGATTTATTACAATTAAAATAAATATAGAAGTGTAAAAATTACAATAAAACAATGTAAATAAATAAAATGAAAAGAGAGAACGATTAACAAAAACCAACTAACCTAACCACGACCAAAAGTCCTCATGACTCTAAGATTCACTTACCAGTCCACAACCAAATCTCACACACGTTGAGCATGCTCATGTCAAATCTGCTACAGAAGCTAAAAACATGAAAATACTATAGGCGTGAGTATTTAAACTCAAAAGGCGTGCCCAAAAAACTATTCCCAATGGACCAACATTAAATAACAAAATTTACTAATTCCATGTTTGAACTAAAGTATATAAAATAATAGATTCAACACACACTTTCATTTCTGAAACATGTAACAGTCCATTGCACTTTTTAAATTAATATCAAGTTTAATGTTTGAAAGGGACAGGTTTATTGCATTTACAACTTTTTTTGCGAACAATTTTGATATCAAAATTTAATTTTTAAGTAAAAAAAGGGAAAACACCACAACACTCATCACACACTAAGGGAAATGGAAAAATTGGCACACATTGGATAGCTACCAAACTAGACCTCTCAATTGTCAGGAACAAACAAATAAACACTAAAGAAAAATGGGTCTAACCTAGGAGATCGTGAATAATCTAGAACATACTATACATCTGACTCATCTTGAAGGTATGATCTAACTTGATGATGTCACAATGCCCTAAATATCGGTATAGCCCGTCATCGCCTAACCAAGGGGCCCAATCCTCATAGTAGCAATAACTCTGTATTCCTCTTCTATGGGGCCAGAAGCCAGTGCATAATCTAAACTAGTGTAGCAATCCTTCTCAAAAAATTCAATTAGTATGCTAGGGTCCCATGTCAATATGTATAATAAAAGGAGGGTTGAGTAAACAATTCCAATCAACTAACTAGTCATGATGCACAAATATCATTCTCCAAAACTCACACATTCACCGTACACAATAGGATCACCCCTAAGTCACGTCAAAGAATGTTTTTCCAAAATAATTCATTTTATTAAAGTGTCAAACTAGCTTTAAACATATTTCAAAAGAAACCAACACTTTCACATCAGAAGAAAAACCATTTTTCAAATATACGAACACACTTTACTTTTATCAGGTGCCAAATGTGCCTTAACCAACTTTTATGAAAAACACCATTTCCCAAAAGAAACCATAATTTTTTCTCTCGTGTCAAAAGAAAATGTTTTACATCTAACTAAAACCACACATGAGAGTACATGAATTGTGTTCAAAGAAAAAGTGGCATTCTTTTACTATTGTGTGTCAACACGTCAAGAAAGTAATTCAAGTGCCATGCATAAAATAACCAGTATCATTTACATCAATATTTACTTCTAAAATAATTATCTAACAATATTTATGAAATAGAAAGAAATTAATAGATTCTAAATTTAATGGAGAGTGCAATGAGGGACCTACCTCAACTCACAGCCCGGTTACAATGATGATGTGACACGTCTCACACTCGTGCACAAGTACGTGTAATCCAATGATCGCGGTAATGCGGGTTTACCCCACTAACAGGCTGCAACCAATGTTAAATAATCTAAAACACAGAAACACTGACCAAAAGTAACCCAAAAATTAAACATCTCAAAGATAACTACAAACAAAATTAAACATTATTTTAAAATAATAAAAACAATAAACAATGCATAACTCACCTAAACCCCTATGCAGGTGAAATGGTGTGAACACCAACCCCTCACCTTCAGTGGCAGACGCTCTAAGTATGCCCAATTGAGAATAGGGTGCATGGCTGGTCACAGGAATAGATGTGGAACAGGAGCTGACAGAATTGGTCGTCCCACCCCAAAAGGTTTGTGAGGAGCTACGGGGTGTCGGAAAAAGTCATTAGGTAGGGGGGGGGGGAGACCGAGAAGGGTTCATGGTCGGTTAGAGGATGCATGGAGGTTCTGATGGCGTGCAACAGGAGGGAACCAGCATGTTGGAGTTGCACGACGACCGGAAAGAGGTCTCTCAAAGTCTGAGGCAGGTGTGTGTGGGTGGTACGGTGCCTTCGTAGGGCAGGAATCAGTGCTGGCTTGATGAGCAGTGAACGGTCAGTAGTTGTGGAGTCAGATATAGGGTGCCAGATAGAGGAGTCATTCTTGATAATCTCCAAAGAAAGCTTCTGTCCGGGTCAAGAAGCTAGGACGTCGGCATGGAGACATGTGGGAGTGCAGAACAAGGTCCATAGGTGAGCATGGAGGGGGATAGGGGTCTGGTTGGTAGGACAAGTTGCAGAAGGAGGGAATAGGGTGAAATATGCAGGGGAGAGAGAGGCGAAGACCCGGGGTGAATGGTTTTCTACAGCACACAGAGGATATCGGGAACATGCAGTGGCGAGAAGTGGAGCGCGGTGGGGATGGTGTGAGGGTGAGGACCCGGAGTGGATGGGCGATGTCCATCAGGGGTGGCTGGCACATGAGGCATGACGAGGTCTATGGAAACAGTGCAAGGAGGAGGCTGTGATACTGGAAGAGATGGGATCTAGGTGGAGTGGGCTGCTGGGCGCGACGCACCAAGAACAGGGAGGCGGGGACGTGCACAGGTGGATGAAGGGAAGGTGGCTCTCTCGCGAACTGCAGGTGGCAGGAGTCGGTGAGGTTGGGTGCTATGCACAGGATGCCAGTGGGAGGGTGGCGAGCAGAATAGGGTGACAGGATTGGAAGAGGCTGAGGGTGGCGTTGTGCCGGACAAGCATGGAAGGAGCGGCGGAGTAGAAAAGTGGTGATGCGCGGTGCAGGGCTGCTGGGCGGAGGTAGAGGGGTTGGTTCGGGTGGCTGGGATACGTGTAAGAAGTGGAGGCCAGGTCGGGGCACTGAATAAAAGGATCTAGGATGATACCGAGGGAGATGTAGCAGTTTCGGGGTCAGCTGGTTGGGCATCGAGCAGGCTTGGGGGCACGCTGGGTGCAGGTAGAGAAAAGAACTGAGGTTGCATGGTTAGGCGGAGGCAATGCTGGGAGAAGTGGGAAGATGTGAGGGAGACATAGAGGGACACAAGATCCAGAAATGGGGGGGGGGAGGATAAGCTGCGTGGAACACAAAAAAAATAATGAAAAGAAAGAAGGAATCAGAAGAAAAAAGGAAGATAATAAAATAAAATAAAATAAAATAAAATAAGTTTTTTTTAAAAGGTAGGGCTTTGGTCAAAGACCAAGGCGCAATTTATTGAAGATAAAATAAGAGGTTACAAGAGTCTAAAGGATGGGAGTTTCCTACAGTCACTGTCATAAAGCTGAAAAAGATCAATAGGTAGTGCAACAAGCTAGGTCATCTCTTGGTTAACACCCATGTTTGCAAGAACATCAGCAACCTTGTTTGCTTCTATGAAAGCATGAGTGGCGATAAAGTTGATCTGCAGAAGACTATTGAGGCACTTCATCCAACGAGTAGTGAGTGGACAGGCTAGATGAGTCATCCCCTTCTAGATTGCTTGAATAGTGGTGGTCAAATCACATTCAATTCAAATCTTCCTCCATCCTTTTTGAAGTGCATAGTTGACAGTGTGGATCACATCCATCATATCGGCTTCTAGTGATGAGATAGTGCCACTGCCAGTGAAAAAGCATCCATGGAATATACCAAGATGGTCTCTGAAGATCGCTCTGTAACCGACAAGGCCTGGGTTTCCTTTGGAGGCACCATAAATGTTCACCTTGTTCCATCTTGGAAGTGGGACCTACCAGAATAATCCAGTCGTGCGTTTGGGTTGCCTGTAGATGCCTTCAATGTGAAGTCTCCGAAGAATCTCAATGTCCTTAACAGTATTTTGTAGTGATCCTTTTGAATTGAGGCAGCCTCACGTGTCGCAAGGAGGATCCGAGCTTTACCTGCATTAAGATTTGGTGAAGAATTATTATGAATTATATTATTTCTATCATACCAGATCACATAAAGAAGCTCTGTAATGGCAGAGGGGATGAAATTCATGATTTTTTGAGATTCCTCTTACTGTACACATCTCTTTAATTGTGATCCAATAATATCATAGAGGATCCATCTGCAGCACAATATGTCAAAAATATAATTCCAAAGAGCAGAAGTTGTAGCACAAGACAAAAAGAGATGATTCACATCTTCCCTGTTTTGGTTACAAAAAAGAAATTTAGAGCATAGCCGAATACCAAGAGACTTTATGAAAACTTTAGTAGGAATTCTATAATGAGAAATTCTCCAAATAAGAGTAAATATTGAGGTCTTGATCTATGGTTTGTTAAATTTGGCCAACCACTCAAAGTTGGATTCAGTGCTTATGAAATTATGATCATAGTAATTTTTTCAGTCAAGGATGCCATTATTAGCAAGTTCCAAAATAATAAAATCATCAGTATTGGAGAAAGGATAACTATCAATGACTTTCATAATGTTATCAGGGATATCACAATTGTGGGAGTGAATAACATATTTAATGGTGTGGTTGGTGTTTTCAATAGTTTCATTAGGATAAAGAATAGATATTAGGGGGGGTTCCGGTCCAATTATCAAGCCAAAAATTCATGGAAGATTTAGTACTGACCACCCATCCAGAGTTTTTCATAATGATGAAGTATGTGTATTTGATAGAGGGACAGATCAAATAAGTGATGTAATTTAAGTTTCCTTTTTTATGTTTATAAAGAAATCTCTTTTTAAGGAAACCCAAAGCATCTAAGTTGGTATGAATTAACCTCCAGGTGAGTTTGGCTTGGAGCGCATCATTAAAGAGACTAATATTTTTTATTCGAAGACCACCTTTTTCTAAAGGCTTACAGTAGGTGTCCCAAGGGATGATGACAAGTTTTATTTCAACGGTACTCCCGGCCCAAACAAAATTTTTTATATAGACATTGAGTTTTTTAAGGGTGTTAATAGGCCCTTTATAAACCATCAAAGAGTAAAGCATTTTAGAGATAATGGTGGATTTAACAAGAAAATTCTTCCATCCATGGAGAGGGATTTTCCTTTCTAGGTGGAGAGTTTTTTAGTAATTTGATCAACAATGTTGGAAAAATAAAGGGATTTTCGCCTTCCCTAAAAGATAGGAACCCCTAGGTAGTTGAATGGGAGGTATCCCTCATTAATTCCTAATTTATTTGTGACCAAAGACCTTTCTGTGTGGGGAGAAATTTTTACCAAGAAAGACAATGGATTTTTTCCAGAAGATAGCTTGACCAGAGACCTCCTCATAGTGAGTCAGAGCAGTTTTTAAAACCTAAATATTCTTTTTCTCCCCATTTAGGAATAAAATTATGTCATCAGCATATAAAATATGGATAGGTACATTCATGTTCCTAGAAGCTTGGATGGGCTTGAGTTTACTTTGCTCGACAATTCGGGTAAGTAATATACTGAGGTAGTCTTCCGTAATAACAAACAGAATAGCTGAAAGAGGATCTCCTTGTTTAACACTCTTAGTACATTAAAAAATCCTTGGAAGATCTATTGATCAAGATGGAAATGAAGGCAGAGTTAAATAGAGTTTTTATTCTCAAAATAAACATATCATTGAATCCAAATCTTTGTAGAACTTTGAAAATGAAATTTCGGTCAATGGTGTTAAAGGTTTTTCTAATGTCATGTTTAATGGAAATATTTCCAACTCTTTCATTTCTATTAAGGATATTGGTGCATTCCAAAGAAAGTAAAATGTAGTCTTGAATGGATCGGCCCTTTATAAAACCAAATTGGTTCCATGATACAATTTATTTGCATATAGGGGAAAGCCGATTAACAAGAATCTTGGTTATGATTTTTTAGAGAGTACTGATAAGGGAAATAGGTCTAAAAAGATGTATCTATGAAGCATTCTCCACTTTAGGAATTAAAGTAAGGAATTGAGAATTCAGACCATGGGGGAGGACACCATCATATAAGAAAGATCTAATAGGTTTACAAACATCTAGGTGTATGATATCCTAGTGTTGTTGAAAAAAAGTGTTATTAAAGCCATCGGGACCAGGGGCACTATCAGGCTTTAGGATAAAAACTATGTCTTTTATTTCATGGTCAAGGGGAGTGCTTAAAAGATAAGCATTATCCTAAGCATCCACCATAGAGGGGATGATATCGATCATAAGATCTTTATTCACCCCTGGGCCATTGAAAGTATTATAAAAATACGAGACAATATGATTGGAAATGGCCTCCTTTGTGTTAATAATAATTTCATTATGAACAAGGATGGTAGGAGGCCTACTAATTTTCCAAATTCGCTGAAGGGAATTATAAAATTTAGTGTTTCTATCATGCATTGTTTTATCAAAAACTCAGAAATCTCTCCTGGGACTCACCCCGGACCCCAACTAAATATTTAGAGGTATTAAAAATAAATAAATAAATAAAGATCATTGGTCAGGGTGTGACAATTAAAATGTTTATAATTAAAAAAAATTGAATTAATTTATTAAATACATCATATACAAATTAAATATTTAATAAAAAATATATATATATATATATTAAATTTATTTTTTTAATAATTTTATTTATTAATATAAATTATAAATAGTATATTAATTATTTAATTATATAAATATATATAATATAGCAATTATATAATTAATATACTAATTAGTTTGTCGACTAAAATAGAAATTGTGACAAATGCCAAGACAATGGAAGGACCTCATGTCTGACACTACCTATGTGGGTAAGAAATTCATCTTCCACTAGCTATGGTAGTGGAAAGATAAAAGGTTGGTGCTGAAATAGGTGCAGGGGTTGGATGGATTGTGTGTTAGGTGGGAATGGGGGTGGGCATTTAGACTATTGCATGGATGGATGATATGTGACCCCCCAAGTATTGTGAATGTATATCAGGTGTTGAACCTCATAGCATGATTGATTGTACAATGATCATGATATTACTTATATAGTGGAGAAAATCCATATGGGATTTATGATGTGGCACATAACTCTGGGTGGGAAAACCCTCTATTTGTGCTAAAATAAAATTTTATAAATGGTACACATTATCTATTCTAAATAAAAGAATAGATAAATGGTACCCATAATCATCACATGAAAATAGTAATTAAGGGTGTCATTTTTTTCTTAAGGATCAATTGATAAATGTTTCTCAATATCAATTATTTTATTTAGCGCGGATAAGGACCAAACATTATCAGCACGTTTATAGAGAGTTTATAACAGTTATCGCTACTTGTTACATGTTATGGATTAGTATATGTTCTTCCTAACTTATCTAAATTACATTGAGAATACAACATATAATGTAGTTTCTTAAGAATATAATATTTTATTTCCATAATATTAACATTAAATCCTTAGTTTCTATAAGAAAAAAATACATTGGAATAGATTAAAACATCCAGGAAGATATTGATTTTACTCTCTAAGATAAATATGTTACTTGTAAAATAATTACTTAGGAAAAGTTCAATCAGAAAACTATAATCAAGAATATTATATGTCATTGTGTATGATAAAATACATTGAAATAAATTTATCACACATTATATGATTATAAAATGAGAAACCCTTAAAATTAACCCATTAGAGTGTAAATATATATTTTGGATTCATCAAAACACATAAACAACATTTCTATATCAGAAAAATGTATATATATCCAATAATATCCATCTTCTCGATGATCCTAAAACCAATTGAATGAGAAACACTAAATTTGATGAAATTTGATCCAATAGATTTTAATTTTTTTATATTTCATTTTCATTACACCCATTTTTGATTTAAAAATGATTTATAAAGAAGAAAATGTATTTATAATGTCACACAAGAACATGGTTAAATGTGATTAGCAATACATATTTAACATGAATATAATTTTTCATTAATGTATAATGTGAATAATAATAGAAATATTGAAATAATTAGAGAAACATATTTAAATTCATTAAAAGATTGATCAATAATAAAATTTAGAATATTGTGAGTAAATTATCGATGAAAATAATGATGTGTAAAAAATATAACAATAGTAATAAAAAAATTCAGAAACATTCATAATAAAAATAAAAACAACCATATAATTAAATAACTAAAAACTAAGAAGGGAATCAAAATAATTTTATAAACATATAAGTAAACAATCATTTAACTTTTTTTGATGAACAATTTACTCAATAAATCAAATAATAAAATCATTTTTTTGTGGTTATAGAGGGTGTTTTCAAGGTGGAATAAGAAAATATAGATATTTCATAACTGGTAATGAAGATGTAGGCATCAGAACATCATTTCATTGTCTAATAGTTTTATAAAATGTATGAAACTATCCTCCAATTCATGTTTTATAAACTCGAGTAATCCTGATAAAATCTAACTAAATTTCTAGAGATGTTTGCTAATACAATTAGGAATCAATGTTCGAAACAAGTACAATGTATAAAATAGATGAAGTTTAATGTATAGGTGAAGAAATTTCCTTAAAAATCCTAAGGTTCTCAAATGAGTAGATGTCAGAAGTATTAATAGTTTCATTGAATATTTGAAAACATCTTCCATGATTATTTGGTAAGGTATGTCAAATAGATATCCTTCCTCTGATACTATATAAATCATTTTCACAAATATCCTTTCACTTGTCCATATCATTCTTTCATATATATATAACAAATTTTTGAATCTATTCCAAACTATCATTGATAAATTTACAAATAAATTTTTAAAATCCATTTTCATAAAATAAATAAACTATCTTCTTTAAAAATTCAAATTTTTTATTTTATAACCACCAAAAACATGATGGGATATTGAAAGAATGATTTGTTTTTAATTTTCAATACATTTACTGTTACATAGGCTCACTTAATGAGTTCTTCTTATCTTAATCTTCTATAAAGTCTGTTCAAATATTATTTCCTTCTTCTTTTAAGAAATATTTTCTTGACCAAACATAACAATAATAATTTATTGAAATAAGTTGTTTCATGAAAATAAAATAAGGTATATTATTACAATCTTTCTTAAAATAGAATTACAGATCATATGGTAATTCAACTTACCATGTGAGCTCATTTTTTATTCCTTTTATGGGAAACAAAACATCCAATGTTATGTATTTTGAGAAAGAATGGGTGATAAAAAAGTTATGTTTCATTAATAATTAGAGACATTCCTTCCATCTAGTTATAGGTTTCCATGACAGGTGATTCATTTTATTCAATATAGTTTGGACAATAGTGTTTGCGTCATATTCATGCTGAAGGTCGTTTCATACCTTGGGTCTAGAAATTTGAGGCACATTTATAAAACAGAGTATTCTAACCTCTATATATGAGGAAATACAACAAGTAACAAAGAAACAACGTTATTCCCTTTCATTCTAGTCACGACAAATGGGACCTCATCCAACAGGACCTGGGTTACCTTTTCAGGCCATATAAAAAAATTATCCATCCTCGGAAGAGGAACATTTAACAAGACCTAAATGGAGAATTCCTACTTCATGTAGTTACCTTAAACTCATAGATTTCGTTTAATTGAGAAATTACTGAAAGTGTTATTGTAGATATCAAATTGAACAATGTCTTATTATATGGATATTATGATGAGTAAAACTAATGAATATTGTAGAGATAATGTAGTCTTCCTATTAATAATCGAGTTATGCCTATGATAAATTATGTGGAATGTTTTTACAATACCCATCCATAAGATTTTCAAGATATGAGGAGAATTATTTTCATTTATTCAATGATGTATTATAGTAGTATATCGTGAAAAAATATGTGTTGGGATTTTGAAAATATTATATACTATTTTCCAAAGAGTCGACGTAGTATCACATTACATCAAAGAGTGAGTTGCATCTTCACTATGTTTATTATAGAATATACACATTGAAAAAAATAAAAAACCAAAATATTACAAGCATTCATTTGTATGAATATTTTTTTGTAGAAATCCGCCAAATTAGGTTCATTCTTGATTTCAGGTTCAATGGATTATCAAAAATATTAACCCAATTAAATAATAATCAATGTCATAATTAGAAGGATAAAAATTCATTGAATCTATAATTCTATTTCATTTGAGTTCCCAAAGAAGCATGTCCCTGTTTAGTGAAAAAATATAACTGTTTTGAAGGGTATGACAATAATATGAAAGCTCTATATTGGGTAGGTTTAGGGAATCAGGTAAGCATAGTATTGTTTCAATTGAGATGATTACTTGGTTCAACTAGTGAAATATGTGGAGTGACCATCCAATTATCATGCTAAAAATTAAAAGAAGAATCCCTATAAAAATCCACATGGCGATAAAGGAATATTTGAGTGGTAACAAAATAGATGATTAAATATAACCATTTTCCTCATTTCTATTTTTCAATTAATTTATTTGTAAGATAGTTAGGATCCATAAAGTCATTATTATTTAGAATCCATGTGAACCTAGATTGTATAGAACAATTGAATAACTTGATATTTTTTTATTCACAGACCGCATATATCTTGGCGAATGTAACACTTACTTCATGCGACTATGACCATGTTTCAATCGAGAGTAGTACCACTAAAAATAAAATACTTGATTCATACATTAAGGTTATTGAGAAAAGATATAGTCCATTTATTAATCATAAAAGAATATACCAATTTTAAGATATTAGTAAATTTAATTATTAGGATCCTACTATCCATTGAATGACATATACCTTTACATTATGATATTTTTTTCTTTTATTTTGTTTCTAATGTGGATAATGTATCTTTTTTAGGAGATAACTAACATAAAGGAACACCATGGTTACAAATGGGATTATATCCCTCTCTAATTCGCATATCCAATAAGACATGAGATATTATAGCATTATATAAATCCTTCCCAAAATATATAAAATATTTATTCAATTTAATATCATGCCCCAAAAATTTCTTATATGAGAGAAGGATGATTTTTGATATTGAACATTTATTGTACATTTGTTAAAAAATTATATTTTCATCCACATTGAGATAGTTGGTTAGAATGAAAATATTACTTGATGCATCAATTGGTTTAATATTTCAATGTTTTATCATTTTCATGAGATTCTTGCCTATATAATATTCATCAATATGGGGAATATATTGGAAGGAAGAGGATAACCCATATTAACACTATTTAAACATTTGAAATTCCCCTTTAGGTAACCATTTATATGAACTAAAAAAAAGAAGACTCAAAGAGAGCATTAACCAATTAATCAAAAACATAATTGGAACCAAATATGTAAGGAACATTTTATGTAAAACTCAAATCCATATGGTCAAAGGATTTTTAGATGTACATCTTGAGAGAAATACGACCACCAATATTTTTCTTCATAAGAATATTGACACATTCATAGGGTGTTATAATGAATTATTGGATAGGTTTACATTAAAAAAAATTATTCCAATAGAAAATTGTATTTGAAACATTGATAAGTCTGTTGGTAATGAATTTGGTACGAATTATTTATCTAGAGTGGGTGAGGGATGTGAGTCATAAATGGTGTGTATTAGATGAATTTTCTACTATGGGATAATGGTGAGAAACTAGTCATTAGGACCTTGAGGAAATATACCTTTAGAAAATAAATATTTAAATAATTTATATATATTTCATTCGATGACAACCCAAAAATTACGAAATAAAGTGTTTGTAAAAAAATCAGGTCCCAGAGAACATTCATTTTTATGTCTATACACTCCTCACATATCTTAATGTCAAGAAACATACTGGAATCCAAATATTATCCCCATAACTAACTATTTTGGAAGGATTCCAGCATCCTAGCCCTTATTGAGATCAGGTTAATGAAAAATAATTGAAAAATAATTGACTACATTATTAATAAGGTAATCATCGTTATCAATAATTCTATAATCATATTCAATTAGGGTGAGGTATTATATAAGCCTTACTAGTTCATTTGGTAGTATTATAAAATTTTATATACCTATCATAATCAATTAGAGAATGACCTTTGATTTTTTATTTTGTATATTCTCTTTCATGGAGAGTAAAGAAGTCATCTTGGAGGAAAGATATCTTTTATTTCAAAATACCCACATCAAAAAATGCATTTTTGTAAACATAATGTATCATAATAATACTATATTAATGTGAGAAAATCTCATTTTCCATCTTATTTTAATCATTATTTTACTATTCTTTTAAATTTTAATTCAAAATTTGTAGCTTCATGATACATCTAAAAGAATCATTACTTTAATTCATGGTTTTCTACAAATCATGAACAAGTTTTTGACAATTTGTGTATGAAGCCTAGGGAGTATTAAATCTGAAATGAAAAAATGGATGTAAATTTCTATTAATGAGGCTGAACATAATTCTATTATGGTAAGATTTGATACTTGGGTAGGAAATAATTTATAGAGTACTTCATTAATCATGGTATTGGTCATTAGATATGGCCCGATCATGTTTTGTAGAAAACAACCTATTTTTGTCCCTTATATAGCAGGTGTATATTTCTCCATCAAAACAAATTGCAATCATATTTTTCCTTAAAAATATTCTTGTAACTCTTGTCAATATAGAGTGAAATGAGCATCCCCCACCCATTCTGTAATACTAAAGATATAATAAAATTCACCAATAGTAATCCAAGTGTCATGGATTTTTTGATTGATGAGATTTGTATTTTTTCAAATCATTGTCCATTTAGGAAATCTATTCATTGAATAAATAAAAGAATATAACATATGAGAATTAGATATGTGATCTTCATGGTTAATCTTTTTCTCCATAATATTGAAGGTATAAGCATCACTACGTGAAGAGTGTGAATAAAATATATAGATTATCTACATTACAACAATTACTGTTACTACCAATCATTTTTTATCCCATGTTTTCCAAAATTTAATTCTTAAGAGAATTATTCTTTTTTGGGTTGCACAATTAAATATGTTTTAGGTTTATGGATATCTAAAAATCATTTTACGGAGATGGAATTAACATATTTTCCCACTTCTTGATAGTTCAATATGCATAGCAACAGTTGAACCTATTTTTGGCATTTGAACCGCCATTTTTACCCATATAATCATTATATTTATTTTTTCCTAGTCGAAAGAGAATTCTTAATATCATTATTTAGAGTACTAGTATAATTTGTATGTATATGAGCTATTTTTCAGTAAATACTTCTTTGTTTAGTCTCCATTGAATATACTATCTAATTTTCATTAGTTCATATATCATGTGGTCTAGCAATAAAATTCTGTTTTTCTAGATTCAAATATTGGTCCATTATAGATGTATCATTATAATAAAACAATTTACTATCCATAGAAGATTTTGTATTATAATAACCATGATAGATTGGTATATAATCATAAGAATGTATCTAGTTTTACGTTCTCTCTAAAATAAAGGATCACCAAAGTAATGAATGGGCATTAATCCCTCTTTGACTCCCTAATGTAATAATATATGATATCTTCTAGCAGTAAAAATTTGTTTCCCAAAATAGATATAATTTTTTTTCCAATTAATAGTCTTCCCCAGAAAATCCGCAAATATAGAGAGTGTAATGTTTTTTATTTTTAACATATCTAATACATCCTTTAAAAAAATGATCATCTCATCAGCATAGAGGATGAGGGTAGGAATAAAAAAATCATTTGTGCCTGAATGGGTTTAATATTTCTGTGTTCCGTCATGTTCATGAAAATATTTTTTAGACAAACTTTAGGTGTGGAGAATAGAATGGAATATAAAGGATAACCAGTCCTGTGTTCGTAGAAAGGAGAGACAGTTGGCATCTCCCCTGACAGGGACGAAAGCGGCTTTCGGGCCTACCCTGTTAACACATGCGGTTAAGGCTATCTACTACGGAAGTCCTTTACCTAATTTTTTAGAAAAAAAAGAGAAAGGATAACCATTCCTAACCCAATTTTATCATTGGGAATACACCTTTAGAAAACCATTTAGAAGCAATAAAATATGTGAACACTCAATGTGATCATTATCCCATTTAACATAAACATCATTGAATCCAAGTATATAATTAAAATTTTATATAAAACAGTTATAAATAGGATCAAATGCTTTTCTAATGTACATATTTATAGAAATAATAAAACCCCTAGTTTTTTCTCGAGAATATTGAAATGTTCATAAGTTGTGGTAATGTAATCATGAATTTTTCTACCATTATCAAAACAAAACTAATTCCAAGAGAAGATATATTTTTTAATTGTGGTATGTCTTTTGTAAAATAGTTTTTCAATAATTTTTTCAATATTTTTTATTAGATATATGTGTATAAAAATGTGCATCCCAGAAGAATTTTCAACATTGAGAATTAGGGTGAGTCCCAATGAATTAAAACCCTTAAAGAATATAGCCATAGAAGTTAAATATTTAACCCATCTGAATGCATCCCATTGAATGTCATCCAAAATATTCTCAAATATTATATTATCAAAACCATCGTGTTTGGAAGTACTATCTGGTTTATGATTAAAGAAAAAATCTCTTATCTAAAAGTCATACTAGATACTGATAATCCAATAATTATGATCATCACTTACCATATCTGTAATCATTTTTTCAGAGGATTTCCCTATGTTAAAATCACATACACAATATCATATAGTAGTTTATATATTTTAGAATCAAATATAATGAACTTTTGTGGTAAATCAATTCAAAAAACAATGGTATGTAGCTTTTTTACATGCTATATTACCAACATCAACATCACTAGGAGAGTTGAAACTGACATAAACTTGAATGGGATCAAAATTATAAATCTTTGTGAAGTAAAAAAAAAATTTATTATTAGTTATATATTGAATAGAATTGATAAAATTAAAAATATCCTAGGAAATTCCATGTACTATTCTTTCCTCTTTATCTTGAGTTTCTTCTTCCTCTACAAGGCTATAAAATGATTTCATGTTTTCATGGTTTCAAGAGGTCACAATATAATTCATTTATCCTATTAACATGCATAATTATTCTAAGAGGGACCCCCATTATAAATGGAAATTTATTTTCCATTATTATTTCAATTTTATTATTTCCAATCATTATAATTGGGATGTGGTTTCACCTATATCTGGCCAACTCTTCAATTATAAAAGTTGTTATAGAAATAATTTATTAAAAAAACTGGGGGTTGTGTCCATACTCTACCATGATATCATCCTTTTGATCATTAATAATCAATATAAGGACATAAGGTTTTTTTCAACCTATGTTTTCTTCAACCATGATCCTAGCATAGAGACCCCTCTCTATATTAAGAGTGTGTTATCCAATATTCATAGGAATTCCAATCGAACAAGAAATGTATTTTAATATATTAAGATTCCAGAAATCCCAATTGAAGTCACGATGTCTGATAAAAATATGAGATATGTGATTACTTTTAGATAAAGGTTTAAAATTTATATCCCAATCTGATTTCATAAAAACTCATTGCATTGAATATATATTTTTGGAGCTCTATGATATGCAAAAATCTTCCCTTCTTACTAGGATGATGTGGAAATAAAATTTTCCAATAAAAATTAATATCTAATTTATATATCCCATAGGTGAAAAATCCATGATTTTAGAGAAACATTGGACCATAACTTTTCCCCATTAGAGTACATAATTCTCCCATGAGTTTAAAATTTTTACATTTCAAGACATTCTTAAAGGTATTCAGCACATGTAACCTTCAAAACACCCCATCATCCATCCTTTTAGTCATGGGTGGTTCAGGCGAGGAAACATTCGAGTGATCAGAAATGTAAACATCTTCCAAAAATGATATACCATTGCATTTTAAAAAAGTATCAATCCTCTTACTTTGAAAAAAAATATGTGGCATTCTCCTTTGGTTTCTCGAAGACCACCTCATTGAATTTCATTCCCATTCTGGATTCAATGATTCCATGAGATATTGTAACATGATCATATCAATGAAGAATCAACACATAGACTAAAAAATTGAAAAATATGTTCTTACTAGAGTCTCATTTTCATGTTTCTGGAACACATAATCTCTTGTATTTTTCCTTAAATTAATATTAACTAGTGAATGTTTCAAAAGTTTCCTTCCTAAACATAAAAATTATTTTCCAATGGTAGTTCCATTTTCTACAGACAAGTGTTTGTAAAACTAAAATATGATTTAACATGAATTAAAACAACATTGATAAGTCATACACTATCCTTTAAAAAATATCAAACATCCTTCTGTTACAGGTCAATATTCATAAAAGATTTCTATGTAATTATTGGTATTCTTCGGATTTTAGTAGCCACTTATCACTGATGATTTCATAACAATTTATTAGAAATAATATCACATCTAATATATGATATTTTTAAATACATCACGTCCATGATAGGTGAAAATCCTAAATTTTTTATGTTATATATAAATCCGATCATTATAAGTATGTCATGATGTTTCTCTGTCTGGATTTGTTTAGACTATATCAACAAGAGATTAAAACAAAATCTTTAACTCACCAATTTTATCCTATGAGATATATTGATCTCTAAGAGTCCTTATTTTAACTCTAAACTGAACTAAAAAGTGCCTCAGTTAATCCACATTATTCATTTTCTTGTAATATCTATTTAAAAAACTTTCATTTTCATAATATAATTCCAATATTGGGATTTTTTAATTTTTAGGTTGTGGGAGAATGGGGGAAAATGTATTAGTGAACATCAGTGATAAAAACAACATCAGAAAGTTTTTTTTATCAATATTGATTCATTATACAAAATAATATTGTTCTACTTATTTTTATAACTCTCTTCACCATGCAATATGTGAATTTTCAATAACTTCATCATCTTCCACTTCACCAATATGAAAATTTCAACAAATAAGATTTATTCATTCTCTTCTTAGGTTTCATCTTATCTCCCAAGATAGAATTATTTTTATGAATGGGATTTCACATAATATGTTTGAAATGGTACCTTCTAGAAATTTTGTAACTAACTTGGTAATAGTCGAATCCAAATTAACCATTATAGAGGAAACAAGATTAATAAATTGTTTATTTAAAAAAAGAGAAGGAGTCTGATCTATGTTACATGATTATGAATTATTATTTAGAATACCCTCATACCTAGCTTGAATTTATCAATAAAATAAAACATGAAATGTTTTCTCCTATCCACAAGATCGTTATTTTTTAGAATATCACTTACATCCATACATTCACCTGGTTATTCTACCAAAGAAGTAATTCTCGAATGGGATTGAGAAGAAATATTATCATAAATAATCATACAAGATGACTACCCCTAACTATTGGTTGGTTTTATCTAAAACATTCTTCCTAACCATGTTGGATCAACATATTAAAAACTGAACTATAGTAGAATCCACTTCTCTTGAAGACATGATAACTCATCATTTGTAAACTATGACTATGTTTGGTAGATGGTTCATCTAAACATGCACATTCATTGATTAAAAAAGGATAAAAACCTTCCAAAAGGTTAAAAGATTACTAATGTTTTTGAATATGGAACATATAAATCACAATATAAAATTTCAAAATCATGTGTTTCTATATTATAAACACTTACAGTAATAAAACATCTTGAAAAAGTATTTTCTCAAAAAAACATTAAGGAATTGATGATTGAAAACACATCATAAGAACCTTTTGATATAGTTTAAGGTATTTTATGGTATTTTTATTCATTTTTTGTATTTAAAATAAGAGTCTTAATTTTTTAGGATGTCTTACATAATCTATTTGTGTTAACGAGGGATGAAAATAGAATATAATTTTTGAGGGATTAAAAAATAGTGTTCCATTGTTACAAATGATATTAAATGAACTATTTTGGTTTACAATTATTTTAATCAGATCCTCATTATAACCCAAATTAAATACAACCATTTCATAAAATTACTAAGAAAAATATTTTTTATCCTTAATGACTTATAAAATTACTAAAAATTATATTTGTACCATCTAACCATCTTAAAATGATAGCTCTTAGAATAAAAAATATTCTTATAATCCTTTGGCACTGAGCTCTAAAAGAAGTATCACCATATATTCTCTTATATTTTCCATTTTTAAAATATTCTTTATGGATTCATGTATTCTGGAAAATAGTTTGGATAGAAACAAGATGGAGATTCAGATGTTCATAGGGATTTAATATGGAGAACTGAATTTATTTATTTTGAAATTCTAGTAATTGTAGGATCATATAGAGTGTAGTGAATTATAATAAGTAAATAATATCATTTAATACGTATTTATATGTGACTAACACTGAAAATGTGAATATCAAAAGAAATATCAAAACTAAAAAATTATCTAATTATAAAACTTCCTTATAAAACAAGTAAAATAAAAATAAAAGAAAATTAACATAAATAAAATGAGTTTGGACTTTTTGAAAATAAAATCATCAGGTGGAAGAGGAATATTGAATATTTCATCTAAGTGTTTTTCAATGAAAACCAATTTTAATGATAAATCATATTTTATTTCATTATCTCTTATGAAATTATTTCCTTAATTAGTGTCCTTAATTAAATAATTATTTATAGTAATTTTAGAAATGTGGATATATCTTGTGTTACCACATTTCATTTGAAAATTATTAAAATTTAATTCAAAATCCGTTAGGGTAAGTCTCCTTAATGAATCATTTTCACAAAAACATAAAGCATTAATATATTATACTTTAATGTTTGATATTTATATAGTGTGTAATTTATTATTAGACCATGATACTAAGGATTCACTATGAAAATGATAGGTCTGTATGAATATATTATTATCTAATATACACCCACCAAATCCATCATCTAATTATAATGATAAAATAAAATCAATATTTATTGGAACTTTTTTGAAAGGGATAAATTTTCTTTTAAATATCTAAATATTATTTTATAAGTGATCAAATGATATTATTTTGGATTAGATTTAAATCATTCAAAAATACATAATAAACAAATAATATCTATCAAGATTGTAGTAAGATAAATAAAACAGGAAAATATTCGTCAATATATTTTTTTCATATGATTTTATAGCATCATCCATAAAAATTTCAATTTCTCGTATTATAGGTGTGGAATATGTCTTTATATTTGAAATCCATATCTTTTTATTTAAATCAAGGATTTATTTTATTTTGTTTAAATTATTTATAAAAACATTTAGATAAATATTAAATATAATAAATTAGTTTAACTCAACCATTATAGTAATTTTAAATTCAATTTTCACATGTTTTGAAATATTATTTCACATTTTCTTATTTCTAGAACCAAAAATCACATCATCAACATATATTTTCACATGGAATGATGATTTTGATGATTATCTTTTGAAATAAGTGGGGACTTCTCATCCAATATTAATACCATTTATTAAAATAACAAAATTAAATCATTTATACCATTTTTTAGGTTCTTTTATAAGTCTATAGAGAGGTTTGGTATATTTGATAATAGAATTGTGAAATTAGGGTCATCAGAACACGGAGGTTTCTCCACATAAACACCCTCCTTGATAATCCAATCAGAAATGAATACTATTCTTCTTATATTATAATTTAAAATTCATATATTATTAATATACTAGTATGATTCTAATTTCTTCTAACTTAGATAAAAGGGAAATTGTAAATTTTTAATAAATTCGCTATTTTTGATTATTTACTCTGGAAACTATTACATGTTTGTTTCTATTTATCACACCATGACAATCCAACGTGTTCCAGCAAACATATTTATTTACATAATTGGATAGTTATAAGATCTATTAATGAATTCACATAACATTTTTCTCTTAAAGTAGTTTGATTCTTCTTGTGTTACTAAAACCCATCTTCCTTCGTGGAGACATCTTCTATAGTTCTTGATTTTAACATTGATAAAAAATTCGTAACTTATATAATTTTTCTATATTTGATCAATTCATAACAACTTCATATAAAAAACATATAGCTATCTCCAAAGGATGGTCATTATGGATTATATATTTTCTAGGAAACTCAATTTTTTATTAACTAGTATCAACATATAAAAGATTTGGCTTATTAAACATAAATTCAGAATTATCATCATTTTTGAGTTAGAAATAGGTTTAGTACTCATGATGCTCAGATAAATAAATAAAACATAATCTTGATTTATTTTTCTTCAAATGGATCAAATTCATCAAATGTCACAATAGTTGATATTTCAAAAATGATTGAACATTTATTGAAAACTATATTAGTTTTGGATGTAGTAGAATAACCCAAGAAAATACCTATATTATCATTCGGGTAAAATCTGTGTAGATTTTCATTGGTGTTTAGAAAATAAATCATACATCTAAACAAATTTAATTATCCTAAAATTTTTCTACTATTATTACGTATTTCATATTTTGTTTTCTTTAACATTTTCCTTATTAGATATTAGTTAATGACATAAAATGTTGTTTTAATATCTTCATCCAAAAAATAATTTGACAATTTATATCCACATAACATTTTTCCAGAAACATGTTACAAAATCTTATTACACATTTTAGAAACACAATTATGTTGACATTTTCTTAGTGTAGAAAAGTTTTTTTTCATACCATATTTCAAAAATAATGATTTAAATTATTCATTATCAAATTTCCCTCCATGATAAAATCTAAATGACATAATTTTAAAATCTTTTTTATTTTTTTCATCATTATAAAAATTAAAAATAATTTATCATGAATCACTTTTAAATTTATTGATATTAGCACACATAAATCTTCAAAAATAATTAACCAAAAAATAAATAAAGGATTTTATAGAATTTATTTGTATTATAGTATGTATTAAAAAATATATATTAATGAAATATATTGGTATAGAAGTATTACAACAAACCTTCTTTTTATTACACACTTAGACATTATTTAATACATAAAACCTACACTTGATACAACATTGAAGATCGAGAGGTCTAGTGTCTTTGGTGCTTATGAACATTAATTAATGACTTAAGACATGAAACAAAACATCTTATTGAAAAAATCATTTAGATGACCACTACATTCCATCGTACTTAGCATTGCATGGGATAACCTGAGGACATACATAATAAAGGGATGAGCTATGAAGCATAGTAAGGGAATAAAAATGGAATAACATGAGGAATACCATACATGCTAGACAATAGGAATATCAATGTAGCCCAATATAAACATGAACATAATGTCATGATAAATTATGATACTCAAAAGATAGAGATGTGGAAAACACATTTAACATGATATTAGCATGAGCCAAGAGCCATTGAACATGGATCATGAGAAAACCTTCATTAAACATGAAGCATGAGTAAACCCTCATTTCACTTAAATTAGTGTGATTCAATACCCATTTCACACGACGTGTCATGATACTATACATTACCTGACGTATTGGAGCGCTATTAGTGTGCACCCTTCATAATTATTTCATTCCATGCATATGTTTGCCAAATAGATCATACAACATGGATTCATTAACATCATAATTAATTCCATGAATAAGATATGTAGAATACATAAATTTAAGTCCTCAATCAACAAGTACATGAGAATAAAGGTGAATACCCTTTATAGAGGATTGAGTACGACATTAACTTCACAAAGATTTTGTTATAGAGATTTTGTTATTATTTCAACTGCATAACGACGTGAAATAGAAATTTGGAAAATAGATTGATGAGAGAGAAAGGGGTCTATCATTATTTATTCATTAAATTAATAGTAAGGGGATCATGGGACATAATATACCGACACATGTAATAGAATTTAGATTTCTAATATAAAATAATTTCATGAATGTAAATTAGGAGAGAGAAAATCCTTACAAAGTTTCAGCATGGTAACTAGTGTACATGGAAGGCATTAATTAGGGGGAAAGGGGTATCTCATCATTAAAAGATTAAGAGGAAATCCTGGGAGACGTGAGAGATTTTACCACAAACATTTATAATTTAAAATAAAAGGGCATAACAATATAAGGAAACATGCACATAAATAAAGAAAGTGATCATCCCTTATTTGGATGTGTGATCCCAAAGGCTTGATAAAGGCTTGAGAGAGGCTTCATGGATCTTTGGGCACCATGGTGAATTCTAGAGAGAGAGGTAAGTGGTTGGATGAACTTCAATGGCTTTGAATGAAGCGCAAGTGGGGTGTTGGGTGGGTTTATATAGGAAGGGAGAGAAACTTCTTTATTATTTTGTTTTGGGACACCACACATTAAAATAATCAAAACTACAATCCAGCCCATGGTTTTTGTCAGTGGGTTTTTCCAAATGGGAGTTATAAAAAATATTATATATATACAATGGCCTCATTTCTTAAAATAATATGGTTTCATATGTGGAGGTTAGTCACACTCTCAAGGGAATCAATTTAAAAAGCTTAAATGATTTTAAAGTCTTGGAGGGTCCTCAAAGGCTTTCCAAAATAAATCAAATAAATGTAGAGTCATGTGATTTTAATAGTAAAAATATAATGGCATAACATAGTGTTTAATTTATTTTATTAAATCACTATCGGGTCATTATGATGTCATAAAACACATTATATAAATAAAAGGTTTTTAATTTTTACCAAAAAAATCGACTATCTCAGAAAATTAAGAAAAATTCACTTTTGGATAATTTCGATGTCCTAATTCAAAAAATAATATTCATTTTATGTAAATAATTTTCTAAATATGTGAATTTTCAGTTTTAAAATAAAAACTAACATAAATCGAAAAATCATGGGTTTTGAAAAAAAACACCTTGCAAACTTTAATAAAATTTACAATTGCATTAATAAAATTATACATCCATTTATATTTTATAAAAATTAATTTAATAATAATAATATATTTTATTGAAATATTATTGAATTCAACAATACATTAATTCATCAAAATAGATTCTTTGTTTGAATATTAACTAAAAATACTATTTTTGCTTTACAAAATATATACAATGTATCAATAATAAAATGATTTTACATTATCAATAAACAATTAGTGTACATAATCATACTACTAAGGTATCATTACATAACAACTTATAAAACCTACAAAACACCCAAAGGTAAGGTGTGCGATGGTGACAGACTCTTGGAGTGGCTCGGATAACATCGCTCAGGTGGTAATCTCTATCAACTTCCACTTCTCCCATATGTGGTTCTATTCAAGCTTAACATGTTGAATCTCAGCTTGGGATTGGTCAAGATAGAATACTAATGATGCCACCTCCTTTCTAAGCTCTGAAAAATGGACTTCCTATGGGTTAGGTCTATAGGATGAGGCCATCTCTTCCTTTGATTGAGTAAATTGGATTTGTTGAAGCCCTATATTTATATTTATCATGTGATCACTATTCAATGTATATATTTGAAATGGTCACAATCCATAACGGTATTTTAAAAATCCAAAAATATAAAACCAAATAATTGAAAATTTTGTATAATAATTTTACATAATAAGACATTTAATCATATTCAGAGGAATTTTCATTAATGAATATCTGGATCATTACAATATTCCCCCTTATGAAAAATGGAATCCTATCAATTTCATTACATACAAAAAAGAACTCTGAAACTTAAACAGGACTTCTGGGTTGCATACCCACCACCATTAGTCATTACTAAACCCTCATTATCTTGTCAATCATGGAGTGTGAGGGTCCAATCAATACAACAATACCTCAATTCAAATTCAATGTCTTACACTTCCTTAGTCGAGATCCTGTCCATGCAACTTGGATAGTTCCAGTTGAAAATATGATGAACTTTTTGAAAAAAAAAATTGTTTCTAAATTATAGTTTCAAAACATCGCCCTGTACCAGGTTTTTCTAAAATATTTTGACATAGTAAAATTTGAAATTATTGAAATGTGGTTCTTGGAATATATTACTATGTTTCAAAAAATACTAGAAGACAAGACTATATATATAAACTTCTTGGAGGAATCCCTCTTCGTCCGCTATTCTGAAATCAAATAGTGCATCATACTCTCTGGATAGGGTAAAATATTTGAAAATACCATGATGGTACCTCTCTCTTCTTGAAAGGTTGTAGTGTTGAGGGATTAATATTTTATCATAGGTGAGCCATTATCCCTGATGATTTCATGGTATGGAGGAGGTGTTTGACATGTCGTAGAGTGTCATGCATGAAAGTTGGACATTGGGAATGTTTTGATGCTATTCGGTCATGAAATCAGAATAATTATTGTAAGTAAGTCCTCGGGAAAGGACAATATTATTGTATGAGGTTCTTCCTATTCTATATAAAACTATCCTTAATCCTAATGATGAAACATATCAAATTTTGAGTTACCCACTAGACATGATAAAATTGTGATATTAAACTACTTTAAGTCTAATGATTTATTATTCCTTAATGAAAGGAAAATTAGGGGTAACACATAAAGTGTAATCAATGGACATAAACAGATGACTTATAAATATACTTTATTTTATTCACATATGAATCTATAGGCTTCAGTCTATGTTATCCATGATCTACATAAAAACCTATATTCTTAGGGAATTTTTTTTATTATTTTAATAATGGTTCATTATATGCTTGTGAAATTACCACAGAACAGCCCCCATGAGTGTCGTAACCAAGAGGGAAGAAAAAGATCATTGTCATGTACCAGGACAACTCAGGTGAAGCCTGAAACTCCTTGTTAGAGTTTTCAATCTTAGGTACATATGTGCTAGAGCCACCTCTACCTGCTCGTATCCAGACATAGATGTTTTTTCTCCATAAACCACATAATGAATACTCACAAAAATATAGAGATATTTTTATTATACTTAGTCTTATCCCTAAGTCTTTCACTGGGGTTTTCTAATCCAAATCACAAAAATAAATAAACCTATCTTCTGATACCAAATATAAAAACCCTGCTTTTTATTACACACGTATACATGAATTTTTACATAAAACCTTCACTTGAAAAAAAATAGAGGATCGATATGTCTATTGTCTTTGTGGATTATGAACATTACATAATGACATAAAACAGGAAATGAAACATCTTATTGAAAACATGATTTACAAGGCCACTACATAGCCTTGTACATATCATTTCATGTGATAACCCAAGGACATACATAAGAAATGGGTGAGATATAAATCCTATTAAGGGAATAAAAATGGAATAACATGAGGTATAAAATACATTTTAGACAATTGGAATTTCAATGGAGAACAAGATAACCATTATCATAAATAAATGATAAAACATGATAATCATAACATAAATATGTGGTAATAACATTTAACATGATATTAGCATGATCCAAGGCTCATTGTACATGGAACATGAGTAAACCCTAATTTCACATGATGCATGAGAAAACCCTAATTGCGCAGGAATTATAATGTGTGAACAGCCATTGAAAATTACATATCATGATATTATAATTTAACCAATTCATTGGAGCGCTATTGTAGAGAACCCTTCATAATCATTTCATTTCATTCATAAGTGTGCAATATAGATCATACAACACAGATTCATTAACATTATAATTTATTCCATGAATAAGAGATGTGAAATACATAAATGTAATTCCCCAAGAAACAAGTACATGTGCATAATGGTGAATACGCTTTATAGAGTAGTGAGTATGGTATTTACTACATAACGATTTTGGTATGGAAATTTTGGTGTAATTTCTACAGAATAACGACGTCAAATAGAAATTTTTAAATTGGGTTGATTAGAGTGAAAGGGGTATATTATCATTTATACATTATATGGATAGTATGGGGATCATGGGATATAATATAACAACATATGGAATGGAATTTAGATGCATCATATAAATTAATTTCTTGAATGTAATTGAGGAGAGAGAAATTCCTTATGGAATTTTGGCATGGTAACGGGTGTACACGGAAGGCATTAATGAAGAGAAAATGGGACTCTCATCATTAAAAAATTAAGTGGGAAGTATGGGGGTGGTGAAAAATAATAAACAAACATTTATAATCGAAAATAAAAGTGCATTACAATATAATGAAACTTGGACAAAAATAAGGAATGTTAGAATCCCTTACATGGAAGTGTGATCCCAATGGTTTAGGTGAGGCTTGAGAGAGGATTCATGATAACTTGGGGTACATTGGAATGATTTCATAGGGATTAGGGAAGAGGATGGATGAACACCAAAGGCTTTGAGTGAAGAGTAAGTGAGATCTTGGGTGGGTTTATATTAGAAATTAGAGAGAATTCTTTATTATTTAGGTTTGGGACAACACACATTACCCAAATCAAAACAACAAATCAGACCATGGTTTTTTCCAAATGGGAGTGGAAAAAAATGTTTTATATGTCCAATGGCTGAACGTTTAAAAATAATAGGGTTTCTTATATGGAGGGGAGTCACACTCTCAAGGAAATCAATTTAAAAATATAAAATGTTTTATAAGTCTTGGAGGGTCCACTAAGGCTTTTTAAAATAAATAAAATAAACATAAAATTACATCAATTTATTTGTAAAACATATAATGGTCGAACATAGTTTTTATATTATTTTATTAAATAACTATCGGGTTATTATGATGTCATAAAACACATTATATAATTAAAGGATATTTTATTTTACAAAAAAATTCAATATCTCAAAAAAATATGAAAATTTTACCATTGGATAATAAAAACATCCTGATTACAAATATAATATTCATTTTACCTAAATAATTTTTTAAATATGTGAATATTAACTTTTAAAATAAATCTAGCCTATATAAAAAAACACGGGTTTTGAAAAGAACATCTTTCAAACCATAATAAAAATTACAATTGCATTCATAAAATTATAAGATCGTATATATATTTAGTAAAAATTAATTTAATAATAATAATAATATATTATTGAAATATTATTTAATTCAAAAATCCATCAATTCAATAAAATACATTCCTTTTTTTAATATTTACTAAAAATAATATTTGTGCTTTACAAACTATTTACAATGTTACAATAATAAAATGAATGTATATTATTTATACAATAATAGTGTACATAATCATAGTACTAGGTTCTTGTTACATAACACCTTATAACAACTGAATAAGACCAAAGGGTATGGTGTGCGATGCTCACAGACTCTTGGGGTGACACGGATAACATCGCTCGGGTGGTATTCTCTATCAACTTTCACCTCTCCCTAGTTGGTTTTGTTTGATCTTAACACATTGAATATCATCTTGGGATTGGTCATGATCACATCCAAATGATGCCACCTTCTTTTCCGAGATCCAAAAAATGGGCTTCATTCGGGGAAATTCTACTATATGAGGTCATCACTTCCTTTGTCTATGTAAATTATCTTTGTTAAAGCCATTTATTTATACTAATAATGTTATCATTGGTCAATGAATATATTAGAATTGGTCATAATTTATAATGTTTTTTTAAAAATCCATAAACATAAAACAAAAAAGGTTCATATTTTATGTAAACATTTAACAAAATTAGACATTTAATTAGATCAAGGGTAATTTTCATTAATAAATGTTTGGGTCTTTACATGTATCAACATTTTTATTGGATGAAGGTTGACGTGTGTTTATATCTCATTTGACATGGATCACATAATATCTTTTTATCAAATTGATAACCTAGAAAAAAAAAACAAATTTCTCCTATATATATTTTTAAAATAATAAATATTGAAATTCTTGATCCTTCAATTAAAATCACATGATTCATTTACTTCATAATTCAATGAAGTTATATTTCCTTTACAAAAATATTAATGATCTAATGTGGAAGCATTATCTATTATAGGTTCCCTAAATTTGAGTAATTTTTTAATAAAACATAAACAATTATTTCTAGGAAAATTAAAAATATAACCATATTCTCATAGTTGAGAAATACATATCAGGTGATGATTCAAGAATTCAACATAATTTAATTATTCAATGGGGATTGATTGTGGATTTCCAATCGATACAATACCAAATATCATTATACTTCCATTGTGAACAAATTGGAAATAATCTACATCAATAATAGATTGGGACTAAACGATAGATAGATATTCACTCATGTGACTTGAAAAACCATTTTCCATTATCCATTTAAAATTTTTGATTATGTGAATATTTAACTATAATTAAAAGTAAAACTTTAAAATATCTTGATACCTAAATACTCATTGGTCTAGAAATGTTATTTTTAAAATATTTCGGATCACAAATATTTTCTTTTTTTCATAGAAATTAAACAATACATTTTAAAAATTGTATTCTGTAAAATTACTTATAATTCAGAAAAACAATATTTTTTTAGAAATTATATGTTTTGAAATAATTTCCTACTTTTATACTATTAAAAAATTAATATGGGAGATAATATTAGGCATTGATCTTGAGAGAAAATAGTTTTTACATTATTTGGGACTTTTAACATGACATTATATTCATTTTTTCATTTTTAAATCAGATTTGACTAATAATAATGCTTAATAAATCCACTACCTTAGTAAAAAAACTGTAGAATCTGTGATGATTGTAAATTATTTATGTAAATTAATTTTAAATCTATTATATTTAGAAAATTATGTTGTATATTTCCAAACCATTTTTTTGAATAAAAAAATTTATTTTTGAGACATCATCTTAATTAACAACTTATTATAAGAATTTTTAAGGATGTTTTTTTTTCAATCATTCATATTAATTATTTAATTAGGTACAATACTCATTTAATTATTGAAATTGTTAGTTTTAATTATCTAATTCAATCTCAGGACTAAAAGAATAATAATAATGTACCTCATTTTAATGTTTCATAAAAAACTTGTTATCATTTTCATTTGATATTTAATTTTTTTATTTGGAAGATGAAAAATTTCAAGGGTCTTTATAATCACTACATGTGGCCTTCATTGGATTATTTTATTTCATCTTATTTATGGCCATCTTGAAAAAAGTTTTATTAACCTTTGTATTTCCTTCACTTCTGGACAATTTTGAATTATGTGTCTAAGAATTTTATACTCGTAACATCTAACTTATTTATAATTTTTACCACAACTATTATATGTGTTAAATGGTATTTTTAGTACTATTATAGTATTACATATCTTTTATATCTTCTGAGAAAACTATGTATATTCATCATTTGATCCAAAATTACTTGAGGAATCACCATATTATGATGATTTATTGATCAACATACCCTTATTCTTCTTATAAACATTATAATTATAGGCTTTCAAATAATTTGTTCCCTTATAAACCATTTTATATTTTCATGATTCAGCATCGTTTTTTATTCATATTTAATTAAAGTTCAAATAATGTGTGTTTTTTGAAATCATTTACCACTATAAATTGTTTGATTATGGTCACTACCTAAATCCATGTAATTGGTAATATTTGTATTACATTAAATGAATTATCAAGGTTTGTTATTGGTGTTCAATGTGAAAAAATATTATGAACAATATAGTGATTCTTTCATTCTAATGAGTAATTCCTTTTTTTCTATCATTTTTAGGGCATAAACCATATGTTTTTTGCAGTATCATATCTATGGTCCTTCACTATATTTGTACCTTCCTAGAAAACTTTTATTTTTTCTTAGATTTAATATTATATTTGACATTGAAAAACACATTTAAACTCATTTTGACCTATTCCACGTATTATAGAATTAATCGATATATAGATCCAATCATTAAATTATTCTCTACCAGTATCACTTGTTTCTAGTTTTTATTGAATTTCACAAGACGTCATGCCTTTGACATAAATCTATAATTAATGGGTTTTCAAATATATAATCATTCCCTCATTCTAGGAACCATAATTTTAACCATTAATATATATAAATCCGACCATGGATATTCCTTATCAATTGTTCACTATAGTATCCATTGGAATGAAAATATGTAGGCATAAAACATTGATATTTGTGATCACAAGAATCAAGAACTATATACCAATTATTATCCTAGAGAAAGGATACATGAAAACAATAGAAAGGGTGAATTTTTTTCATGAAAATTATTTTCATTAGAACCTATATCTTTAAAGTATATGGGTTCCTTTCATTTCATTACTAAGAAAAGAATGGGTAAATGTAATTATTTGATGAAAAAGTTCAAACATAGGAAATTTGTAGTTTGAAAAGGAATATAATTCCCATAGATCACCTTAATAACACTATACTCAATGATTTTAGAGATTTACACTATAAAAACTCTTTTTAGGGGCTCCCAGATAAGAGAAATAAGTTGTAACATGTTATAAAGCTTCTTTAAGTTTTATCCAAGATATCTATTTACAATAAATTTCCATGAATGATAAAAACCTAATTATAATGAGTACATATGAAATATATATGAATGAAATTTTAATGTAATTACATAATACATATTTTCAAGACGTAACTAATAATAGATAAATAAATGTGAAAAATGTATATTTATCATCACGGCATTGTTTTGGAGGGTCTTGGATTACAAAAGATACTAATTTAATAACAATGATAATTTTTTAGATCACATTAATTTCTTGATTATATTTACACAATTTTGTTCCTTTGGTTAAAAGTGTTCTTATATATTTGTTAAAACATATTTATTATAGTATATAACTTCCCTATTTATATTTCCTCTATGATTTTTATTTAATTAGACCAGATAATCATACTAGTAAAATTAATAATCCATTTAGATATTGATAAGATAGTTTCCTAACTATACAGTACATTTTTTTACAAGTATAATATAATCATCTATGAATACGATGTCAATAATATTCTTCATCTTCCAAACATTATATTAATTGTAAAATAAAACTTCATCCAAATTTTTATTTCCTTATTTAGATAGATATTTTTCTGATATTATTAAAATTATGAAATTAATTATGAAGATATTATGATAATGTATTGAGATTTTTCATGATGATTAATATGAGAGATTATATATAATAAGATAACTGAGGGATAACATTATTCTTGAATGATTGTATTAGGATAAGCTTATAAAGAAAATACACCTTATACTATGAACTACTTAGAACATCACGAATTCACTATTTTTATAAGATAAATTCCTTGTCAAAATTAATATATGACCATAATATAATTCATGTTATGATTTTTTCATTGTAATAATAGGAACATTCATAAGATCCATCAAAAACATATATATAGCTTTGATGATACGATAAATAAATTACAATGTACATAAGATAATATATTTATTTTGTAAGATAAAAAATAAATAATGTGCATCCATAAGATAAAATTGTTTGGAAAATATTAAAACTTTAATGAAGATATTGAATATACTTTTTATGAAAAATATGAAACATATATGATAATTATAAAATTTATGATAAACCAGAAGTGTAACACTGCAAGATTTTGTAACTTTTTTCTCAAATAAATTAAATATTAGCATTATTTTATGTTTCTCAAAACACTATAATTATCTAAAATTACAAAAAAACACAATATTATCATTTTATACATGAAACAATGAGTATATCTTCTGTTACATGTAATATTGTGTGTAGCTTGCGATATATGTAACACCGAGTTTGAATGAAATGTGACATTCTATTAAAATTGTATTATTTATTATTATAGTTTTCACAAATCTATTGGAGTAGTGGGTAAAAATAGTATTTACTATATAATGATAATATATGGATTAAAAATATAAATAAAACTAATTATTTGGTGACAAATATATTGTAAATTAATATAAAAACTATTAGAAAATAGTGGAAATCATTTCTTGAAAATCTATTCATATGCACCTAAACATGTTTTACATCAATAAATTTAAAAAATAACTCTTTTTGAATGATTTTTATTAAATATATATATATTATACATCCAATAAGTGGTTTAAAATTCATTATATTTGTTTTTAGGATAAAAGATAAGAATTAATCCAATGGTTAACATTAAAATTGTATATTCTAAAATATAATAATTGCCAACTTTTTTACTATTAGGTTAAAATTAATTTATTCCACATTTATAAAATTAAATTAATTCTTAAATAATCTTTTAATATTAATTTTAACGTAAAATTTTTATTTATTTCTAAACATTATAACTACTCAATGAATAGTGAAAATTCTTGTTTAATTGGAAAACTCCCTTTTTATTAATATATTAAAAAAGTTCCTTTATGTTTAAAATGAGTTTGAAATTAAAATTCGTTCTTTATATACAAATAAATCCAATTTAATTATATATTATTATTTTAATATTTAATATTTATTTAAGAACATTTTATACCTTTGAACATTTTATTTTTGGAATACGACTTTCTCGTAGCATATTTGGGTTTATTTCTAAATTTTTATATTCCAAATTTTTTAAATTAAATTTTTAAAAAAATTGATTTCATATTTTTAATAAGTGTAATTTATATTATCTAATAATTTATAATTTATATTTTATCATTATTAATAGTGAAATGTGTAAAAAATCATTAGTGTGGTAACGGTTAAAATGGGTTTACTGTGAGGATAAATAAAAAGATAACAGCTAAAATATCCTATATACTTTTAAAACATTCCATTTTACGGTCATATTTAGAAAATATCACCTATGGGTAAAGTAATGACCTATATTTGATCCATGTTTATTGTTAAAAACATCTTTATGCCTTTCAATTATAAAAAATTAAAAGTGTGCCACTCACCTAACCTATAAATAGTTACACCCTCTCCTCTCATCTTCAAACTTCCAAATACATTTTGTTTAGAAAATAATATTCCAAATAATTTCATCAATTTAATTATATCTTCCTATAATCCTTGTTTTTATTATCAAAGACTCCTAAAAATATTATTTCTACAATCCAAAATATGCTTACTAAAGAAAAGATAATGAACATAAACAAGCATTTTATTTTATTTGATCCTCAAAATCCTTCTATTATTGTTAATCCATGATTATATTATTATCAAATTTTATTTAATAATCTTATAGGTCATTATTTTTGTGTAATAACCAAAATCCATTTTCTCTTGAATCAAATGGGTTACAAAATCATCATTTTTCTTTTACATTGTACTACCACCTCACAAATTGATTTTATTCATTTTCCATTGGTACCTCACTATGATTGGATATAATGATGGATTTATTGGTTTTTGTGATATTTATGATATTATTATTCTCATTGAATCATTATATCACATATTTTATCTTAATATAAATTATATGAGAATATGATAACATAGTTCAAGTGTAAGGAAAAATACCACCTCGCGAGGAATTATAATTTATTCTTCAAATATGGGTATTCATAAATGGTAATAAAGACATGTATAACATAAAAAATGTGATATATATGATATATAAATTATAATTTAATTATAATTTACCATTTACCATTTTTATTCTAATCTACATTGCAAATGGAAACAACATTATACGTACGTATGACATAGTATCTCCATGAGTAATGTATTCCATTTTCTATATATATCTCCTATGGATTACTATAAATACACATATAATTAATAGATATGATATTTATGTCATGGATGATCAATCCATGACCAATATAATAGGACCAAAATTAAAAAATTCACACATACATGATCAACAAAAAAATTATTACCTAAAACATGATTTTAAAAAGGAATTGTTATCGAACATGTAATAAATTATCATTGGTAAATCATATATAATACGATATATATATTTCTGTTTAAATGATAGATTTATAATAAACTTATTTTTATTATTAATTACGTTTTAACATTCAGGATGGAATTTGACACTTATGGTATGTAATTTATATGTCTTGTTTTTATTTTTATGAGACATGTTCTTTATTCATCCCTATTTATGAGACTTGTGCCAATTCTTACAACCTCAATGTTTTGAAAATAATGATTAACATGCACCATTTTATCCTTTTTTTTATTACTGAACCAAAAATTTCTTTCTCCTCTAAATATTCTCACTTATGTCAAAACAATTATGTTTTTTTCTAGTGCAATAAATAAGAATATTAATGATGATTCTTAATTGATTTTTTCTCATGTTTCTTTACAATATGTTAGTGTTTTTAATATATCTGATTAGATTATCACTTGCACCATTACTAGTTATTGTACTCACACCTTCTGATCATTTATTTATGCTAATAATAGATATCAGGAAAGAAGAACTTTTTGGAATAACCTTTGTTATTTATGCTCAAACATCAATGCCCCTTGGTTTCTCACAGAACACTTTAATGCTATTCTAAGCTCTAGTGAATATATTGGAACATCTCACACTTCTATTTCCATGAGGGAATTCAAAACATCAATTGAAGAAAACATCCTTATTGAAATTAACCTCACTGGTGTGAAATACACCTGGTATAGAAGACATTACCACATTATGGTCACCTCCAAATTGGACAGAGCCTTTACGAATGTCCCTACATTAGAAAAATGGGACACTATCTCAAGAATTACTCTCTACATATTGAACTCTGATCATCACACTATCTTGGTTAAATTAACATCCAAACAAATGAAACCTCGGTTAAATTTTGACTTCAATAATTAGTGGATATCTAATGACAGATGTAATCATGTCATCCAAAAATTATTGTCCTCAATATCTCATATCAATTGGGCCTTTGATTGAAACCTCAAACTAAAACACCTCAAACATACACTCATGTCATGGTAAAATTTCAAATCTAAACAAATCAACAATGAAATTACTCTTCTTGAGAATAATTTCAATGAAGTACAATACAAAAACACCAACTCTAACTTGTACATTGATCCTATGAAAGAAATTGACTTTGCGATCCAACTCAATTCCTTTTTCACTTTCAAGTAAAATGTGTGAAAGAAATCATATAAAGTCACATGGTTAACTAATGGGGACAGAAATAACCAGTTCTTCCGCTCACTCCAATGAATTAAGAAGGCATACAAACCTCTCTTATGACAACCCTACTTTTATTACAAACTTAAACATGATTTATTACATAAAACTTCACATGATACAACAAGAAGATCGATAGGTTTAGTGTCTTTGGGTATTATGATAATTACATAAAAACTTGAAACATTAAATACAATATCTTTATTTAAAACTTCCTTTACATGACCACTACATTCCCTCTTACATAGCACTGCATGGGATAACCTGAGGACATGCAAAAAAAAAAGGGTGAGCTATAAAACCCAGTAAGGCAGTACACATGGAATAACATGAGGAGTACAATAAATGTTAGACAATAGGCATATAAATAGAGTATAAAATAAACATGAACATAAAGGCATGATAAATCATGATAATCATAATAGTGAAATGTGGCAACAACTCTTAACATGGAATTAGCATGAGCCAAGGCTCATTGCACATGGGGCATGAGTAAATCCTCATTTCACATAAATCACGAGTAAACCCTTCTTGAAATTGAATTATCATGAGTCAACACTCATTGCACACGACGTATCATGATACTATACTTTATCCAATGCATTGGAGCGCTATAAGGGTGCACCCTTCTTAAACATTTCATTTCATGCAGAAGTGTGCCACATGGATCATAAAACATGGATTCAAAAAACATAATCATTTATTCCATGATAAAGGAATGTAGAATTCATACATGAAACTTTATAATCAATAAGTAAATGTGCATAAAGGTGAATACCCTTGATGGAGAAATGGGCGTGGTATTCACTACACAATGACATTGGCTTAGAAAATCGGTGCGATTTCGGCAGCATAATGGTGTGACATAAGAATTCATAAAAATGGTTAATGAGAGATAAAGGGGTTACTAATCATATTTACATGTAATGGAAAGTAAGTAGGTCATATATATACATTTCACATCAATTGTAATGGAATTTAGTTTCACGATACTAAAGTATTGCTTGAATGTAAAAGAGGAGAGAGAAGTTCCTTTCGAAATTTCGGCATAGTAACGGGTGTACATGGGAGGAATTTAATGAGAGAGAAAGGGGTATCCCATCATTAAAACATAAAGAGGTAAGTATGAGGGAGGTGTGAAAACATACCCCAACATTCATAATTGAAATTCAAAGGGCAAAACAACTTAATGAAAATTGGACAAAAATGAGAAAGGAAGAAAAAACCCTTACTTGGAAGTATGCTTCCAAAGGCTAGAGAGAGGATTTTGAGAGGCTTCTTGGGAGCTTGGGGAACCTTGGAAGGATTATAGAGAAAGTAGGGAAGAGTTTGGACGAACTCCAAGGTATTTTGATGAGGAGGAAGTGGGATCTTGGGTGGGTTTATATAGGAAAGGTGAGGGAATTATTTATTATTTAGGTTTGGGTCCCCTTACATTAAATTAATCCAAACCACAAACCATCCCATGGTTTTTGCCCATGGTTTTAGGAAAAGGGAAGAGGAAAAAATATATTTTATAAGTCCAAAGTCCAAACTTCTTAAAATATTAGGGTTTATTATGTGGAGGTGAGTCACACTCCCATGGAAATTAATTTAAAAAGGCAGGGTGTTGAATATGTCTTGAGGGGTCCATTAATGCTTTGAAAAGAAAGTCAAAAAAACCCAAAATCACATTATTTTAATGGAAAAACATATATTGGCCTAACATAAACATTATAGTATTTTATTACATCACTATTGGGTCATTATGATGTCATAAATCACATTATATATTTAAACGGTATTTAATTTTTACCCAAAAATTTGACTGTCTCAGAAAATTATGAAAAATTCACCGTTGGATAATTTTGACAACCTGATTTCAGAAATGACATTTATTTTATCTAAATAATTTTCTAAATATGTTAATTTTCACTTTTAAAATAAAAACTGACATTTATCGAAAATTCACTGGTTTTGACAGAAATGGCTTTCAAACCATAATAAAACAATTTAATTGCATTCATAAAATAATTATATCATTTATATTTAATAAAAAATAATTTATTATTATTATTATTATTTTATTAAAATATAATTTAGTTCAAAAATACCTTAATTTAATAAAATAGATTTATTAATTAAATAATAACTAAAACACCATTTGTACTTTAAAAACTATTTACAATGTATCAAAAATGACTAGAAATTATATTCATTATTGTATACCAAAAAAATAATGTACATGAACATAGTACTAATTATTTGTTACATAACCCCTTAAAACAGCCGCATAAGACCTAAGGGTGAGGTGTACGATGGTGACAGACTCTTGGGTGGCTCAAATAACCTCGCTCGAGTGGTAATTTAAATCAACTTACACTTTTCTCGTAGACGGTCATGTTCGAGCTTGACATGATGAAGCTCAGCTTGGGCTTGGTCAAGGGAGAATCCCAAAGATGCCACCTCTTTTCCGAGCTTCGATAAATGGGCTTCTTATGGGGCAATTCTGTTGGATGAGGCCATCGCTTTCTTTGTCTGGGTAAATTGGATTTGTTAAAGTCTTGTATTTATACTAATCATGTTATCACTGTTCAACGGCTATATTAGCAGTGCTCAAAATTCTTAACATAAAACCAAAGAAGTTGAAATTTTATATAAACATAAAGAGACATTTTATTAGATCAAGTGGGATTTCCATTAATGAAACTTTGGGTCGTTAAAATATTCCTCCCTTAAGAAATTTTGCCCTCGAAATTTTCCTTTTCCCACACTAAAACAAATGTGGGTAAATCAGCTACATCATATCCTCTGATTCCCAAGTTGCTTCTTCAAACTTGTGGTTTCTCCACAACACCTTGACGAGGGGAATTTTCTTATTTTGTATAACTTTTTCTCTACAATCTAAGATCTTCACTGGTTTCTCCTCATAAGAAAGATCGTCTTCCAATTGTACCACCTCAAAAGAGAGTACATGTGAAGGGACCGGTATGTACTTCCTTAAGAGGGATGCATGGAAGACATCATGTACTTTGGACATAGTAGGTGGAACTACTAGTTGATAGGGCACATCCCCGACATGATCAAGAATCTCGAAGTGGCCGATGTGCCTTGGACTTAACTTCCCTTTCTTTCCAAACCTCGTGAACTTCTTCCAAGGAAATATGTGTAAAAAACCATATCTCCAACTTTAAACTCAAGGGCTCATCGACGATTATCTGCATAACTCTTCTGTCGACTCTGGGTAGCCATGATATGCTACTGAATGGTTTTCACCTTCTCCACCATTTCCTCGACCATTTCTGGTCCAAGCAGCTTACGTTCACCGACCACATCCCAACATGCTCGTGTTCTGCACCTTTTCCCATATAGGGCTTCATATGGTGCCATTTAGATGCTCAAGTGGAAACTGTTATTATAAGAGAAGTCAACCAGAGGAAGATGTTGATCATATCCTCCTTTAAAGTCCATTGAGCTTGCTCTCAACATATCCTTAAGTGTTTGGATAGTCCACTCGGATTGGCCATCAGTTTGAGGATGATAGGTCGTACTAAAGTTTAGTTCAGTATTCAGAGCATGTTTAAGACTCTTCCTAAACTTAGATGTAAATCATGGATCTTGTTCAGACACAATAGACAGTGGCACTCCATGAAAACTTACCACAAACCTGATATATATTTGTGCCAGTTTATCCCAAGATAAATCCTCCCGAATAGCAATGAAGTGTGTAGTCTTTATAAAACGATCCACAACAACCCAGATTGCATTGTTGCCTTTGGATGTCCTTGGAAGTCCAGTGAAAAAGTCCATAGTGATGTTCTCCCATTTCCATTCTGGTATGGGAAATGGTTGCATCATCCCCTTAGACTTCTACCTCTCTGCCTTCACTTGCTGACACACCAGGCACTTTGATATATATTCAGCGATCTCCTTCTTTATATTATCCCACCAAAAGTGTTCTCGGAGATCTCGATACGTCTTTGTGCTCCCTAGGTGAATAGAGAAATTTAAACTATGTGCATCATTCAAAAGTTCTTTCTTCAGCTCCGGACTTGATGTAACACATAGACTTTTCCCAGACCTCACAATTCCTTCGTCATTAACATTAAAATCTGAGGATTTCACTTTTTTGATAGCTTCCACTTTTTCATGAATTCCCACATCATCAATTTGAGCATCCTTTAACCTTTCCAAAATATATGGTTGAGCAATCATTTGTGAAAATATTGCTGATTTTCCCTTCTTTATGATTCCCATGTCCATCTTCATCATGTCTAAGAAGATTGGATCCTTATCAATTCTCATCATTGATAGAATTGCTGGGTTCGTTCTACTTAGGGCATCTTCCACCTTGTTCGCTTTCCCTGGGTGGTAATGTATTTAATAGTCATAATCCTTGATGATCTCTATCCATCTTATCTGGCTCATATTAAGCTCTTTCTGTGTGAATATATATTTAAGACTCTTGTGGTCAGTATATATCTCACATTTCTCTCCATAGAGATAATGATGCCAGATTTTCAAGGAAAAGATCACTGCCGCCAACTCCAAATCATGCGTTGGATAGTTTCGCTCATGGATTTTCAATTGCCTTGAGGCATAAGATATAACTTTATCATTCTGCATCAGCACATAGCCTAATCCCTTCTTTGAAGCATCACTGAAAACAACAAAAAGTTCCCCACTTGTGGGTAAAGTGAGCACGGGCGCAGTGATAAGCCTCATTTTCAACTCCTTGAATCTTTCTTCACATTCATCACTCCATGAAAACTTTACTCCCTTTCGAGTTATCTTGGTAAGAGGGTTGGAAAATTGTGATAAATTTCTCACGAATTGTCGATAATATCCAACTAACCCCAAGAAGCTACGGATATTCGTTACCGATGTTGGCCTCGTCCATCCCTCAATTGCATCTATTTTGAAGGGGTCCACAGATATCCCATTACTTGTGATGATATGGACCAAGAATAAGACCTCCTTCAACCATAACTCACACTTGCTATACTTTTCATAGAGCTTCTCCTTGCGCAAAGTCTCTAGTAATGTTTTTAAATGCTTATCATGATCTTCATTATTTTTGGAGTATATTAGAATATCATCTATAAAGACTACCAAAAATTTTTCAAGGAAATCTATAAAGACTATATTCATCAAGTACATGAATATTTCTAGAGCATTGGTGAGTCAGAAAGGCATTACTATGAATTCATAGTGCCCATACCTTGTACGAAAAGCAGTCTTGGGGACATCTTCCTTCTTTACCCTTGATAATATCCCAACTGCAAATCCACCTTGGAGAATTATTGTGCTCCACGCAGCTGATCAAATAAGTCATCGATTCTTGGGAGAGGATACTTTTTCTTTATAGTTATTTTGTTATGTTCATGATAATCGATGCAAAGCCGCATTGACCCATCCTTCTTCATGACGAATAGGATGGATGCGCCCCATGGTGAAGCACTTGGGCGTATAAACCCTTTATCCCGATTCCCCTATAGTTTTTTCTTCAGCTCTTCAAGCTCTAAAACAGACATTCAATATGGAGTCTTGGATATTGATAGTGCTCCAGGTATAAGTTCAATTGGGAACTCAACATCTCTTCTAAGAGGAAGACCAGGCAGTTCCTCGGGAAACACTTCAGCGAATTCCTTCACAATAGGGATTTCTTCAAAGATGGTTTCTTCCTTGGACTCAATCATCTGAGCCAGATATTCATTCTCATAAGATAGTAATATCCATGCTTGAGATGATGGAGCTAAAGGAGATTCATCTTCCTCCTGACACTTGTAATTAATCGGGGGTCGATTCTCCACATGGAGTGTGATTTCCCTCTCCTGACAATTTATGTTGGCTCTATGTAAGGAAAGCCAATCCATGCCAAGAATTGCATCAAATTCCACCGGAGGGAGTATGAATAGGTTCTCCGAGAAATTCAATCCACATACTATAACATGGGATGGCTTATATTCATGGGATGCAATGATTTCCCCATTTTCCATACTCATCGACATCTTTACTTCCATGATTTCTGGTAGTGATGGGATTGTTCTACTAAACTTTTGAGATATAAAAGAATGCGTAGAACCTAAATCAAAAAGTACGTTCTCTATTCTTGAATGAATAACTAGCGTACCTGTCACCACTTAATTGTCGGGATTCACTTCGTCAGAAGTCATGGCAAAAGCTCTTCCTTGCTGCCTTAGAGGTTGTTGGTTGTCTCCGAAAACCCTTGGATTAGGGCACTGATTTTCAAAATGACCCAGTTCTTTGAATTTGTAGCATTGAACAACGTGTTGAGGTTCGAACGGAGCATTCCTCTCCTATGTCGTAGTCGTGGGTCTTTCATGCTGACAGTTAACAACTAGGTTCCCTTCTCTTCCACACCTGAAGAATTTTCTCGTCCCCTTAAGGAAATTTCCAGGGTGCTTTTTTCCACACTTTTGGCAAGTGGGGTGATGGATCTTCTTAGTATTGTTGGAGTTATCCATTCGACCACCAGTATCGAAGTCCACCTTACGCTTCCTGTCCCCATGATACCCTAGTGATTCCCCGATCTCCATTTTGACCTTATGGTCACATCAGGAAATTTTCTCATAGCTTTCAAAGTCACGGATCGCTAATGCATTCCGCAATCTAGGCTTCAACCCACCAAAGAAGCCGTTAACCTTGCATTCGGGGGTAACGACAAAGCCGGAATCATATCATGCAAGACTTGTGATGTTTTCCTCGTACGCTCCAACATATTCTTCATATTTTTACTTGAGGGAAAGGAAGCCCCTTTCCATCTTAAGCTGGAGGGTGCGCGGAAAATATTTATCGAAAAACATCTTCCGGAAATCATTGAATTCCAACGCCTCGATTTCCACCTCAAGCTTCATATTTTTGATCAACGTCCAACATTGATCAGCTTCACCCTCTATACGATAAGCCGCTAGGAGAACCTTCTCTTGTTCAGAACATTGGAGGATGGAGAATATCTTTTCAATGGAGTTGATCTGTTGTTCAGCAATCGTGGGATCGGATGATCCACTAACAGTAGGAGGCCTTTGTCTCATGAAGCTCTCGATAGCGACTTGTTCTTTCTTAGGGGGGGGGGGGGGGGGGTTGAACGTTAGTCTTGACCCGTGTTTCTATTCAATACTTGAGTTAGCTGAGAGAGAAGCGTGAAAATGTTCGCGATTCCCGCTCCCATTTGATTGGGCATCTCATTAGTACAGTCATCACACTGATCTTCACAACGGTTGCTAGCATGAGTTCTCCTATTACCGGCCATTGGATGGAATAAAAGGAAAGTTAGTGGTATCACATAAAGGGTAATCCAAAGACAAAAGATGCTGACTTATTAATAAACTTTTATTTCCATAACTCATGAGTCTATAGGCTTCAAACTAGGCTTTTCATGATCTACTTTCTAACATATATTCGTAGGGGCATTTTTTTTAATTTCTTTATTAAGGGTTCATGCTAAGATTTTGAATTTATCAAAACATATCCCCTAGGAGTGTCATAACAAATAGTTCAGCCAGGCCCGTTGTCGTGCACCAGTTCCCATTCGAGTCTAGCTCAAAGTGGTGTTTTCGGGTTTTACCCTAGGATACATCTGTGACCGAGCCGCCTCTACCTGCTCGTATCTAGACAGGGATGTATTTGTTTGATAAACCACTTACTCAGTACTTAACAAAACTTAGGGATGTTTTTATTATACTTAGTCTTGTATCTATGGATTTACTAGGGTTTCCTAATCCCAAAAATAACTAAACATATCCTCTGATACCAACTATGACAACCCTGCTTTTATTACAAACATAAACGTGATTTATTACATAAAACATCACTTGATACAACAAGAAGATCGAGAGGATTAGTGTATTTGGGGCTTAATATAATTACATAAAAACTTGAAGCCTAAAATACAACATCTTTATTGAAAACTTCCTTTACATGACCACTACATTCCCTCATACTTAGCATTGCATGGGATAACCTAAGGACATGCATAAGAAAAGGGTGACCTATAAAGCCCAGTAAGAGAGTACACATGCAATAATATGAGGATTACAATACATGTTAGACAGTAGTAAAATCAATATAGTATAAAAGAAACATGAACATAAAGGCATGATAAAGCATGATAATCATAACATTGAAATGTGGCAACAACACTAAACATGGAATTAGCATGGGCCAAGGCTCATTGCACATGGAGCATGAGTAAATCCTTATTGCACATGAAGCACGAGTAAACCCTCGTTTCACATGAATTAGCATGAGTCAACACTCATTGAACATGAAGTATCATGAAACTATACTTTATCCAATGCATTGGAGCGCTATAAGGGCGCACCCTTCTTAAACATTTCATTTCATGCATCAGTGTGCCACATGGATCATAAAACATTGATTCATAAAACATAATCATTTATAACACGATAATGGAATGTGGAATTCATACATGAAACTTTATAATCGATAAGTAAATGTGCATAAAGGTGAATACCCTTGATGGAGAAATGGGCATGGTATTCACTACATAATGACATTGGCTTAGATAATTGGTGTGATTTCGGCAGCGTAACGGCGTGACATAAGAATTCATAAAAATAGTAGATGAGAGATAAAGGGGTTCCTCATCATATTTACGTGTAATTTACAGTAAGTAGGTCATATATATACATGTCCCATCAATTTTAATGGAATTTAGATTCACGGAACAAAAGTATTGCTTGAATGTAAAAGACGAGAGAGAAGTTCCTTTCAGAATTTTGGCATAGTAACGGGTGTACATGGAAGGCATTTAATGGGAGAGAAAGGGGTCTCCCATCATTCAAACATAAATAGGAAAGTATGAGGAAGGTGAGAAACCATACCCCAACATTCATAATTGAAATTAAAATGGCAAAACAACTTAAAGAAAATTGGACAAAAATGAGAAAGGAAGAAAAAAAACCCTTACATGGATGTATGCTTCCAAAGGCTAGAGAGAGGCTTGTGAGAGGCTTCCTGGGAGCTTGGGGCACCTTGAAAGGATTCTAGAGAGAATAGGGCAGAGGTTGGATGAATTCCAATGGATTTGAGTGAGGTGTAAGTGGGATATTGGGTGGGTTTATATAGGAAAGGTGAGGGAATTCTTCATTATTTAGGTTTGGGTCCCCTTACATTAAATTAATCCAAACCACAAACCATCCCATGGTTTTTGCCCATAGTTTTTGGAAATGGGAAGAGGAAAAAAATATTTTTTAAGGCTAGTGTCTGAACATATTAATATATTATGGTTGCTTATGTGGAGGTGAGTCACACTCCCATGGAAATTAATTAAAAAAGGAAAGGTGTTGAATATGTATTGAGGGGTCCATTAATGCTTTGAAAAGTAAGTCAAACAAACCCAAAATCACATTATTTTAATGTTAAAACATATATTGTCTGAACATAAATATTATATTATTTTATTACATCACTATTGGTTCATTATGATGTCATAAAACACATTATATATTTAAACGATATTTCATTTTTACCCAAAAATTTGACTGTCTCAGAAAATTATGAAAAATTCACCATTGGATAATTTCGATGTCCTCATTCCAGAAATGACATTTAGTTTATCTAAATAATTTTCTAAATATTTTAATTTTCACTTTTAAAATAAAAACCGACATTTATCGAAAATTCACGGGTTTTGACAGAAATGGCTTTCAAACCTTAATAAAAAAATATAATTGCATTAATAAAATTATAAGATCATTTATATTTAATAAAAATTAATTTAATAATAATATTATTATTTTATTAAAATATTATTTAGTTCAAAAATACCTTAATTAAATAAAATACATTTCTTAATTAAATAATAACTAAAAACACCATTTGTACTTTAAAAACAATTTACAATGTATCAAAAATGACTAGAAATTATATTAATTATTATATGCAAAAAAAATAATGTACATGAACATAGTAATACTTATTTGTTACATAACCCCTTAAAATAGCCACATAAGACCTAAGGGTAAGGTTTGCGATTGTGAAAGACTCTTGGGGTGGCTCGGATAACATCGCTCGAGTGGTAATTTTAATCAACTTCCACTTTTCCCGTAGACGGTCATGTTCGATCTTGACAAGATGAAGCTCAGCTTGGGCTTGGTCAAGGGCGAAGCCCAAATATGCCACCTCTTTTTCGAACTCCAACAAATGGACTTTGTATTGGGAAATTCTATTGTATGAGTCCATCACTTCCTTTATCTGAGTAAATTGGATTTCTTAAAGTCTTATATTTATACTAATCATGTGATCACTGTTCAACGGCAATATTAGCAACGGTCAAAATTCTTAACATAAAACCAAAGAAGTTGACATTTTATATAAACATAAAGAGATGTTGAATTAGATCAATAGGGATTTACATTAATGAAACTTTGGGTCATTACATCTCTCGTTTATAAAGGATAGTTTAATGATTCTTGAAAAAAAATGATATTGATAATCATATAGTCGCCTACTATGAAATCCTCTTCAATGGCCATGATAATAACAAAGACCTCATCCATAAGGTCATTCTATTAGTGATCACTAATGGTGAAAATTCATTACTTATTAACCCACATATGGAGCATGAAATCATTTACACTGACTTTAGTCTGAATCCTGATAGCACCCCGGTCCTAATGGATTTAACAATGGATTCATCCCACACTATTAGGATGTGATTCATATTGATGTTTTTAATCATTATAAGGATTATTTATCTAAGGGGGTGTTACCCCATGCTCTCAATGCTCAATTCCTCACCTTAATACTTAAAGTGGTTAATTCCTATGAAATTCACCTTTTTAGACCCATTTCCTTTATCAACACTCTCTATAATAATATCACTAAAATCATTGCTAATCAGTTATCTACCATTACTGAAAAAATTGTCTCTGGCAATAAGTTTGGATTTATAAAGGTAATATCCATTCAAGATTGTATCTTTCTTTCCTCTGAGTGTATCAAAACCTTGAATAATCATAATAGAGGAGTCAACATATCGATTGATCTTGCCATCAAAAAAGCTTCTTACACCTTGAATTGGAGATTTATCTTTAAAGTCCTTCAAAATTTTGGTCTTAGTGCCTCCTTTGTCACTACTATCAAAACACTATTCAACATGGCCAATATATCCATATTGATCAATGGTGATCCCAAAGGTTACATTAAATACACTGAAGGTGTCAGAAAATGTGATCCACTCTCTGCCATTCTCTTCTCAATAGCGGAAGACTACCTCAGTCATTTGATCAATTGGCTGGCGGTCCAAAATAAACTGAATCACATTCATGTCTTCATACATATAAATTCCCCCACTCACCTCCTTTATGTTAACGACATCACACTTTTCCTCCAATGTGAAAAAAGAAATATTCTTAACCTCAATAATGCTTTAACTCACAATGAAAATGTTTCGAGTCAAAACATTAGTTGAAACAAATTGAGAATCTTATTTGGGAAGAACATCCCCCTTGACAGAAAATATAACATCATTAGTGATTTGGGGCTGAAGGAAGCCTCACTCCCTTTCACTTACCTTGGTGTCCCCATATTTTTTGGTAGACCCAAATCATGCCACATTGTGACTACTGTTGATCATGTTGTCAGTAAACTTTCTTCTTGGTAGTGTATGTTTCTCTCTATGGATGGATGAACATGCCTTGTTAAATACACTATTATCCCCAAAATGATTTACTCCATGATGGTATACAAATGGATTATTAATATTATCAAAAAAATGAACACAGCTATTAGAAAAATTATCTGGACCAGTAATATTTTTGAAATAAATCTTGTGATGGTCCCTTGGTATAATTGTTGCAAACCAATTGAAAATGGAGGCATTGGTATTAAAAATTTAATGTCCTTTAGCAATGATCTTCATGATCTCGTAACTTGGGATCTTTTTCACAATGCATCAGAATCTATCACCTTTCTCAAGAATATATTCTCAAAAAACATAAAACTGGGAACTTAACCTTCATTAATTCCTCCATTTACCCCAATAAAGATCTCCTTCTCTAACATTATGAATAATTCTAGATGGATGGTTTCTAGAGATTCCTCCATGACATTCCGGCTATAAAATTGGACTGGCATGCCTCTAGTCTCTATGATTCCTCCTAATCAAACAACTAAAAACACCAATAGTTCTATCAGTGACATTTAAAATTATCAAAATTATTATCTTCTTACTTCTATTTTTAATGTTATTGAAAACAAACATTTTTTGCATCAATGATTTCTTAATTTGGGAGCCTGCTCATAATGGTCTGAATACATCAAAGCATTACTACAATCATACTTGCTGCAATAACGATAGTTACTTCATCTGGATTAAAAACTTCAACAAACCTTGGATAAAGCCCACAAGATTTAGTCTCATACGGAGATATGCTCAACAAATAATTTCCACGTAGGATTGTCTTAAATTGTTTAGAATTAAGCTTTGCTCTAAATGTAAAATCTATAACCAACATAGAGAAGAAGAAAACAACCTTTTCCATTATTATTCTACTGTAGCTGCTCTTTGGAATTATATTTTTGACGTATTTTATTGCAGATGGTTGATTCTTGAATCTTTCTAAACTCAACATAAGAAATGAGAGGATATAGAGGGCTCTCAGCAAAGGAGGAATCTCTTCCTTACGGCAGTTTCTGAACTTCACCACATGATCTGGTATGATCAAAATGATATTATTAATAGAAACTACTCACTAAATCTTAATACAGGTCGTACCTGAATCCTCATTTCAATAAAAAAAGCATCTTTGTTACAAAATTTTCATCACCACAATTCCGTACATGTTTTTGGAATCCTAAAACGTCTTCAGATCAGCAGAAACTTTGTCAGCCGCATCACACTGTTGAGGTTTTTTTGAGAGCGCCTCTCCATAAATGGATCAAAATCAACATTGATGGTGCCTTTAAAGTAAATCGGGGGCCTGTAGGATGTGGATATGTCTACAAGAATCATATCGACCATATTCTAGGGAATTTCATGGTTCATTGGGGTATTTTCACCTCCCTTGATGATGAGATGTTGGGATTGATTCATGCGATAAAATTTTCCATGAGCATTGGTTGGAAAAACCTTTGGATTGAAAGTGACTCGATGACAATTGTTAAAGATATTTAGAATGGTGTAACTCATCTATCTTGGTTTATTACTACCCGTTGGATGGAATTCAACCTTTCTCTCACCAATCTGAACTATATCATCACTCATGTCTATCAGGAAGCAAACATGGTTGGTGATGGCTTGGCCAACTTGGGAGTTAATCAAGACATGACCTTGTGCGAAGACCTCCCTACTCCTCTTATTCCTTTCCATGTGAATGATTGTAAAATGATCCATTTTTTCATCACTTGTACAATTTATTTTAATAAATATTTTGCCTTGGACACTTAGTTTAAAGAATCATCGTTTTCATGAATTTATTTTATTAATTTTAATAATAAATATTACATTTATTTAAATTTACATTTTATTGTCTATATTCTTTGAAGTTTAAAATGTAGAACTTACTAGAGATGTATTTTATTTTTATATTAATTTTAATTCTTTGACACATGTGTTATGATATGTATCTATCATCTTTTTTGATGTTTGTATACATAACCTCACTCATGTAATATCATGAATATATTTATTCTTATGATATATTAATATTAATTTTAATTTTTTTACATGGGTATTTCGATACAATGTTTGCAATGTTGTATGAATTTTATGTTACCATCTAATTTTTTATCAGGATCGCTCATAATTATTACACCAATGATGAATTTTTATAGTCTATTAATTTGTAAAATAATTTCATTTATTCTACTCTGTTTATTTAATTAGAATAGATTTTTTCCAATCATTTTCAACTAATTATGTACTAAATATATCAAAATAATGTTTTTACTACAACATTAATTATTTCACCATTCTGTCAAAAATCATTTTTCATCCAAATCCGTGCCTTCTAAAAATATATTCAATTTTTTAAAATATCAAAATTATTACTGGTGGAATATTTTACCACAATTTAATAAACATTTTTAGTTTATTCTTTTTGAAATTATTCAAAAAAAATTATCATTTATATTTTACTAAAAATGTGATAAGAATCATTATTTTAACATGTACAACATGGGACGAATTTCTTGATGTAATGAAAAATACTTTCATTTAATATTACATTATTAATATACATGTATATTTTCAATGAAATTTATATCAACAATATTTTATGAAATTTATATTTTTAAAAATATACATTCAAACATATCATACTTTCTTCAAGAAAAGTTCAAGGTGATTTTTATTTCAAAAAAATCATCTAAAATTACTTAATTTGAAGCTACTTGTGATGTATTTGGGATATGAACTAGGGATACCATTCTTGTTATTTCTCGGAACGTTTTTATTTTTATAATTAAAATATTTTTATTAAACCTTCTTATTTTCACTAGTTCTACTTTGATGAAATGTTATAATTATTATGAAACATGTTTATTTTTCATATGTTGGGTTATTATTTGATGTTTAGAAAAGTCATTTATATTCATCATTATTTATATCATCATTATATTATCAAGTGAATGAAATATCAATTCTTTTCATTATGTGATATGGGTTATTTTAAAAAGTGGATAGTGTTAATGTTATCACAGACGGTAGTGGTTATACTATTACTAATATGTGTGTAACCTTTATCTACCTCTAATGAATTGGGTAAGGAAAATATCTCATGAGATAAAAATTATGGAATGGGGAGTTAAACGAGTTCCGTTAGGAATTTTGTCAAGTATGAAAGACATGGGAGTGAACCTTTACTACTATGATCGTTTTGGGAGAGAAACTATTCCATTATGATATTTTTTTAATGAGCCTTGACTAGTAAGGAAATGAATTTGTATTCTTCAGTATATTCCACAAATATATTTCTTATATTGATTTTATCTCCTCATAGATCATGTATTTTTAATCCATTTTTATTCATGTCTTATGATATACCAAGATATATTCCATGAATTATTTTTATGATATATGATATGCATTGTATGGTTTTCAAATAATGTTATCATCTTCTCAAACCAATTTTATCACATTATTGTTACATATTTCCCTTATTTTTTCTTAATGAGAAACTAAACATACCCTTTCTTGTGATTTCATTTATAGTATATAGAGAAATGTATTATGTATTAAATTCTTAAGAAGGGTTATTTTTAAGAGGAACTTAGTGCCAGATGTCATAGCTCACTTATAGACTTGTTCTTTATTTTTTCTTGTTTCCAAAGGAAACATACCAAAATTATAATGGGATAGATTGATATGATAAAAACATATTCTTCTATTTAGATGTAAAATTTATATATGATAAGTTTGAATCATTGTTGTATGTATCAGTTCATGGTTTTGTGAACATTTTGAAATTAGAATGCGAAAAAATTATTGTGATAACCATATAAATAACTATTGATATGTGTACATATGTCTATATTTATAGATATAAGGATTAATAAAAATATAGGAAAATTTCAGGGAATTTTGGAATGTAGGGAGTTAGAGGTTTCAATGAAATAAAATCTAGTTATGGATACTACAAGTTGATTTGGATTTGACATAAAGGTACATAGGAGTAACTAATCTGAAATAAAAATATTGAACTAGACTTTATCATCATGTAGTTCCCAAAATAGATCATTTATATACACATAGTTTGACATTTATAGGGTATATGTTATGTAAATTGAAAAAAAAAATTAATAATGAATATGTATTTGAGTAGATGATGGAAATCAATAACCATATTTAAAATTGTGGTTTCATTGTTTTAAAATATGGTTTTTTATTTATAAAACATATAAGTTATTTTATCAAAAATTACGGTTTCCCACTTTGAATAATTTTACTCTTGCTATAATTTTTAGTTTTAGTAAATGGAGGGAACCAGAGAAAAAAATATAGTAACATTGAATGTGATAGACAATGTGTTTTTGAGAAACCATATGGTATTATAACTAGATTTAAGGATATTGTGATTATGAATAATCAATTATCATGATAAATGTATTACAAAATTCCCCCCAAAACACTTAGACTAGAAAAACAATGAAGGCTATTGTTCATTGAGTGATCCAGTGGTTCATCTTATAGGGTAAATAAGATAAATTTTATTATATTTATATAATGTGTGAATAATAAATCAAGGGAATGACTCAACATAATGAGAAGTTGTTTTATCTATGGAAAAAAAGTGAATAGAGTTAGATATTTTGGATGAAAATATTAATTTTTAGTTCAGGTAATGGATGAGAATATTGGTCTCTCTAATATATTATCAATGGATGAATGTTTTGACTATAGAATGTATGAGCATGAAAAATATTGATATATATGGGGGATATCTCAAGAAGAGGACCTCAAAGGTGGTTAAAATAGTTTTTTTGTTAATGATAATGATAATAAAACTGAAATATGATTGGAAATAGGTAATTAGGATTAATATTAAGAATCATAGTGTACCTTTTAATAGATAATTATAATTATTGAAGGGGTTTTATTTTAATTTAAGAAGTATATTATATTAATCTTGAAATATATAATGATTTGTTTTAATAAATTTTTCTATAAGTATTTTCGAGAATATGTTCAATTTTATTTATTTATTTGAAATGAATTTATTGAAAAAGATTTTTTTCATGGAAAAACATTATTAAGGTAAATATAACCCTTATTGTTTTCCTAATGAAAATATAAGGATGTTGGAATAATTTGATTATTAATATGTATAAAATAAATTGGATATTATTACTTACATTAAAACTTATTTATGATGTGTTGAAAATTTTGTTTATGATTTCATTGATATATTTAATAACAATATTGGATTTTTTCAATATAATAAATAATTTGTGTTTCTATTAATGTTGAAAGGAAGATTGTATGTTTTAATTTAGGATGTATAGTAATTATAGTTTTTACTATTATTTTGAATAATATTTTACTATGGTGTTCACATATTTATTATGTCACAATTAAGACCTAATTTATTATATTTTGGAGACTAATGATAAGTTGATTTTTGGAAAATTTAGTTACCATATTTAATAATTTGGAATTTTTATGTGTCATAAGCATGACCATTTATAGAATGGTTTAAATGATATTTGGATCAATTATTTTTTATTAATGTGTTTTTCCATATAATGATTTATGAAAATTGGAAAACATGAACTAACCATTTTTTCATGATGATATCTAGAGAAATATGGATAATATTTTCATTAATGTATGCATCTTGTTATATGTTTTTTCTACTTGAGTAAATAAATCTTCTTCAATTATTATGGTAAGAGATTTAGTGGATATCGATCAAAACACCACGAAAGGATGAAATTTTTATTTTGATATAAAGAAAATAAAAACTCTAAGTATATCACTCAATTTTATTTACTCAATAATAGAAAAACAGTATCCCACTATCTGGAACTTCCACCGAACCTCTCTCATGTACATGATGCATTCCCTATATACCACAAGAAAAAGTACATATCTGATTCATCCAATGTAATAAACCTTGATGTTATACCACTGGATAATGATCATTCTTATAAAGAACAACTGATAGCTATTGTGGATCAACTAAAATAAATATAAAAAATAATACCACTCACCTGGTCAATGTTTTGTGGTGAAACCCCCCATTTTGAGAAATGTACTTTATAACAATAGAATGTAATGACACATACTTTTCTTGAGTAGTTGTTACTAAAGTGATGAATTATCGAGGGGGTAATTCCAAAGTGTGTAGGGGTTGAATTTAACACCACAATATCTTGTAATTATTTTGAAGTATATTTAATATTTTTGATAATTTTATTTACCCTCAACACTGAGTTTAGCTTTTGTTATATGGAATAATGAGTGTATCTTAAGATACATGAAACACATAATTTCATCAATATGTGACATAAAATTAAATATTATTATATAATACAATAGTTAACACATAATTTTTAGAGAGGCGTGCATGAATATGATTAAAACAATTGTCAATATATATGGTCTACACTTGTGTATTAAATGAAATCTTTTTTGACTAAATGACAATAAATAAAAAAAAATATTTAATTATAAAGGAAATATTTTTTTAGAAAATCTATAAACATAGAAATTAATTTTAAATTAATAAATTAAAAAACAACATTTGGTGAATTATTTTAATTAAATTTATATATATATTCATTTAAATATAGAAAATTCATTATATTTTTTTCTATAAATTAGATAATAATTATTCTAATTATTATCTTAAAATATTTATTTTTATAAAAATTAGTTGTGTTTCCTATTTCATACTAATATTAAAAATATTTTTCCTATATTAAATTAACATATTGAAAAATTAAAAAGTTTTGAAATCATGATGTGAAATATATCTTAAAGAGAGTTTTTTTAGATTTTTTTAAAAGAAAAAACTTATATGAATATAGAAAATTTTGATTTTTATTGAGACCCTACTTTTCCTTTAAAGAATTTTTATGTTTAAATTTTTTTTAAATGAACATTAAAGTAAAGATTATTCAATATTATATCATCTAATCCAACTTAATTACATTAAATCATTTTAATATTGAATTTTTATGTATTTTTTCTTATTCTTTGGATCATTTTCTCTTTCCAAGTCTACATTTTCATCATGTCTATGTGATTAATGATAAATTTAAATTTTCACTTATCAAAATCTAATTTGAAAAAATGGATTCCATATTTTTTAAATTTTGTATTTTATTTTATGAAATATGTTATACCTAATTTTTTATAAGTATTTATTATAAAATAATTAAATTTTAATCACAATGTTTATAGTGATTTTTTCTTTATGAGAGGGTTAAACTAAATAAATATGTTGTAAAATGGCCATGAATATTTTCCAAAAAAAAATATTAATGTAATATATGAATAACAAGGTTCAAAAATATCTTTTTTCAGATTTTTTTGCTTATGAAAAATGTGATTACACCTCTTTCATTTCAGAAATTACATATGTTGAAATCACCACACCTATAAACGGCCATATACTATCCTCTCAACTCCAAAATATCCAAACCAATTTGTTAAGGTGCAACAAACTGAATCTAGTTTCCACCAAAACTAGAAACATAACTAGCATCTGACCAGGCCCTAAGGGAATTAAAAATCCCCATGGGCTAGTACAGATTTTCAGGTATCATAAAATTAATGTTGGGAATGATTTAAGAGAGTTAAAATACATAGAACACTAAACAAATCCAATAACTGAAATCTGGATTTTTGAAACCAAACCATATTTTACAAAATTTTATAATTAAGTTACACAATTTGAAACAATGCTCAAAGACCATTACATAGGTAAAAACCCAAAACAAAGATATCCAAAGAACCTCTATATGGAAATAGGCACTGTAATACCCCAAACATCCATGGTACGCTTCTATTTGAATAATAGAGCAGTGCGTGTTGTACGCAACATCGAGTTCTAACACACCGCGACCAATCAAAATCGCCATTATGAATAGTAATACCCACTTTTTGAAATTATATATATTTTATATTTCAAAATGGACTTCATTTTTGGATTCGGAATATAGAAATTATCCTAAGTGGAATTTTTGGTATTATTCTGAGAACTTCCAATTTTTTATGAGTAGTGAAAAATACTTAAAAACTACTTTTTTAATCAAAATAATTTATTGTGATAAATTATACTATTGATTGGTTTTAAATTATAATTATAATATATTTTTACCATTTTATCTAGTGGTGTTCAGTAGAATTAATTTCACTTTGAAATTAGACATAAACAATTGTCAATCTTTTGATATATATTGTTTCTTAAAAACACGCTATTTGTTGTGACAGCGGGAATTAATTATAAAATTAATTAATGAAACTTACATGTTTGGAATTTTTTAAAATAGACATCATTTTTGAATTCGTAATGTCAATTATTTCTTAGGGTGAAATTTTTGCATTCTTCTGAAAAACGTCAATTTTTTATGAATAGTGAAACCACTAAGTGATAGTTAAAAACTGATTTTTCGTTTAAATGAAACATTACCACTTCTGTGATTTTATTTTCAAAAATCCGACATACATGGTTGTAATTAGGAAGTAAAATGTGGTTCGATGGTATTAAAATATTTTTTTGGTGAATTGTAACTTTTAAGTTTAATTATTCGCGATTAAAGGTAATTAGTGAAATTTAAGGTAAAAATGATATTATAAAAATATAAAAATATATTTACACTTTTCCTACCTTTATAGGATGAGTCATGTCCGACCAAGACAATCCATGGGTCATCTTGGGGACCCCATGGAGCCACTTGGGTAAGAAAATGACATTAATAACTTTTTATTCAAAATAAACTAAAATTGTCACAAACATGTGTTGTTTTACTAAAAAAATTTTTTGAAGGGGTTATACAAGTCATTTTTTTTACTATAAATATTAATTATAAAGATAAGAAGATTTCCTACATCATGGTAAGTTTTATAATTTTTAGACATTAAATAAATTAATTTATTTATGACACAATGATGATGCAGTGATTACCTCATTAATTAACGATTTAAATAAAATAAAAATATAATCTAAAATCTAAGTCATACACTTGTAAAAAACCTATTTTATGAGAATATTTAGAAATCTTATAAAATTATCCTAGAAATATATTATTTTGGGACCTTTAGAATCTTAAAATCATTTCATAATAAAGTAACATTTCAATCTTTCCAAGAGTGCCCCTCCTCTCCTCTTACAACACAAGTATCTTAAAAATACTAGGATTTTTTTTGTGAGAAGGATTCTATTTACATTTACACACACCTTCATCTAATGGTTAAAGATCACACTGTTTCTGTGGGTGGCGAATTACTGCCTCACGAAACGATGATTGTTCAATATTCTTTTAACACCTCTAATGGTGGACATTTGGATGACACTATTTTCATATATGATATATATATTATTTTTATGTTTTTATTATGCTTCGGTATTTCTCATTTATGGCATACCTTTATGATTTCCTTTATGGGTGAATGTGATAATTTCATTTTAGGAAGTGCGGACTACCGCCCCCTCAAAGTGATTTGAATCGTTCATGCCATATGTGGGATGTATAAATGATCGAGTAAATGATATTATATATGATATTATTCTGGAATTATAATATACCTTTATATCATTATGATTTCATTCCATTAAATACGAAATAGAAAAGAAAGTATCATTCATGCGTACGTACGTCTTAGAGTCTCCATGAATGGTGCATTTCATTTCTTACCTATAAATGTTACATAATATTATGAATGAATGTATATATTGGATATATATGATATATATGATATATATGATATCTACATCATGAATATAATTCTGGATATAATGGATATTTCACCACATGGACAACTTGTAATTATAAGATGTTTATTTTTGACTCAAGTACCAAAGATCGACAAAATGGGCATTATTAACTTAAATAATTACATAATGTTCATAACATGGTAATAAGTGATATAAAAGGAATAATGAACATGAAAAAGTTTCTTAAGAAAAAAGAAATTAACTCTAGTTTATTATTCGGAAGATTAATGAACGATCGTGTCAAGTCGGACACGAGGTAAGGGAACTTCTTAACTAAATTTCCATTCTTTGGGTTAATCTCTTACTTTCAAATTATGTCATGATATTATTATGTCTTATCTTGTATTTTTTCTTTATTTATGTGTATTTACAGTGAATACACATAAAAGATCTATTTTATTTAAAAAATGATCTCTGTAAGGGACTTCGTCTCAATCTCCTTTCATTGAGGCATATTTGGTTTTATACAAATCTTTCCTTTATACGGTGTATAAACCCCTTTGACTTTTACTTTTATTCAAAAGGAATCTTTTTATATGAAGCATTTTTACTAAACGACAAAAGGAATGTTTTTTTCTTACGTATGCGGTGACAACTAGTTCTGTGCCGTCACGACAATTATTCGAGTTCCGGCTTCCTCTATATGCCATAACTTTTTTTAAAATGAGAAATAAATACCATGTTTTACTTTTCTTTTATTTTGGTATTGAAAATGCTTTTGATAATGTTTTTATTATATCAATGTGTTGTATTGATATCTTGTGATTGAAATGTGGAAATGTTGTGTTTTCTTTATGCATGTTTTATGTGATACGATTATGTTATGGTTTATGATATGTTTAAACATGTTCATATGAGGAATGCATTGGACTTATTAATTGATGGGTGGAGCCCGCTATAGCTCCTCGATGCATCGGCATGTCCCATGAGACAAACTAGTGTCTTGGCATGAGGCCTTGACAAAATCATATTTGTAGTCTTGGTACGAGGCCTTGGATACGTGGTTATGATAGTCTGGCATTATGCATTCAATCCTTATGAAAGTGGTTATTGATATTGCATGTTATTATTCAACCAATACAATATCCATGTGAATAAGCAAATGAAATTATTTCATTTTAATTTTTCCATATTATACTGAAGTTCATGTTTAAAAGTGTTTTGTTTTAGTTATACATTTCCTTAAATGTTTATGTTTATTTATGAAAGCTTTCTCTATATTGTTATCCTTACTGAGCATCTGAGCTCACCCCTTTCAATTTTTTAATTTTTCCAAGATGTGATGAAGTATATTATGAATGACCTGCAGGGATAATATGAGGGGATATGAAGACAAAAATGTTTTTTTAGTTTTTTTTTACTTTATGATGTAATGTAATACTTATGAATGTATATAGTGTTTCCATGGATACTAAACTAATCGGTCATTTGAGACTTGATCTTTGTGATCATGCCAATGTTACGCAATAATGCACCGACTCTGGGTAACTGGGGTCGGGGAATTACAGTTGGTATCAGAGGTAGTTTAGTACTAACCTTGGAAGCTAGATTTAGATAAACTCTTATTAGAGAACATATCCCAAAGATAGACTTTTAGGATTAGTATAGAAGAACTTCCTATAATTTTGGTATTATGGAGATTTTGTGAGTTTTCTGAGAAATACATCCCTGTATAGATACGAGCAGGTAGAGGTGGCTCTTGTACAGACGTAACTAGGGGTAAAACCTGAAAACACCGCTTTGAGCTAGACTCGAATGGGATCTGGTGCATGACAACGGGTCTTGCTGCACTCTTGGTTACGACACTCCCTGGGGATATGCTTAGGATAATTCTCATTTTCCTTACAAACCATTATGATGTTTTTATGAGTATATACTTCCTCAAAGAAAACATTTCTTTTTATGATTATGGATTATATCCATAAATAGTTCAATTTATGTTAAGTGTTTAACAAGTATGGAATTATGTATTTTGATTCATAAACTAATCTAGTTTATGCCATTGTTTAGAAATGGCACCTAGTGGGAGGAATGAAAACCATATCAATGCACACACTCCATGTAGGGATTTTCCTCCTGCTCAAGATAATTATTGTGGAGCTGGAGATACAACTATTGCTGATCAATTTATCACCATACTAGGAAAACTCACTCAGGTTATGAATAATAACCTTACTTGTATGGAGCACCCTGATCCGCAACGTGGAGTATCAATGCTAGACCACTTCATGAGGAAATAACCACCAACATTTAATGGGGGTACAAATACATTAGTAGCTGAGTAATGGATAAACTCCTTAGAGGAAATATTCAACGCCTTGGGGAGTAGCAAAAGGGAAAAGTATATCATGGAAGTTTACCACCTCACTGGAGATGCTGATCAATGGTGGTCATTGATTCAAAATAAAAAGAAAGATGAAGAAGTATCAAGTATGGAATGGAGAGAGTTCAAAGATCTTTTCTTAGGAAAATACTTTCCTCGTGACCATCGAGCAGATATGGAAAGGCAATTTTTGATTCTGAGACAAAATGAGGATGAGAATATCGCAAAGTTTGAGGCTAACTTTACAAGGTTAGAGAGGTATCCTACAGATTATATACGTAACCCAAGAATTAATATTGATCATTTCTTTGATGGTTTAAAAACATTTCTCCATCGAGCATTAGTATCACAATCTTTCTCAACATACGAAGATATAGTCTCGCGTGCTATCAAGACAGAAAAGGAATTTTCTAAGTCTTATGACAACAAAGTAAAGCAAGAGAATAAGAGAATGGTGGAACAAGAGATAGATAAAGGGAAAATGGAAAGAATTATTTTCAATTATGTGATAATTATGGGAAGAATCACCCTGGTACATGACTAAAAGGAATGGGAGTTTGTTATAAATGTGGAGAAAAGGGTCACCAGGCTCTTGATGGCAAGGGAAAGAAAGAGGTTATCAATGTTGAATGCTACAATTGTAGAGAAATGGGGAATTATTCAAATTAATGTCCTAAGAGTTAGGGATACTTACCCCAGAAAAGGCCAAGGGATCAAGGCCAAGCTTATGTTGTTACTATAGTTGAAGTGGAATAATTAATGTATTGGTGCTTTTGGACTAAAGGATTATATTCTGGTTATAAAAATAATGTGATATATATAAGGATTGTACTGCAGTACTTTTTGTTTTCATTAAGGTTTTAATATGATGAAGGTAATCATATTTTTAGTATGTGACAATAATAGAAACATTACTTTGTTTGGGGAATCTGATGTTACAAATGATTTTGGAATTTAGAGAACTTTTAGAGAAAGTCTGGACAGAGGTATTTTGGATAACTATAAAGGTTGGAATGGATTAAGTTGAACCTTGAATAGTATTGTTTAAGGTTAAAAAATTTCTGAATATTATTTTTTTAATATTATAATACTATAGTTTTAGGAAAAGGACAACCTTCAGGTTGGGGGATAACCCGTCGTGCCGGAAAAAGCTGCAGAAATCGAACCCACAACCATAGGGCGACATGCCTTTATTACCTACCACTAGCCTACAGGAAGTCCCTGATTATTAAAAATATTTTTCCTAATCTAAATGCTATGTGTTGATATTTGGAACTTTGTACAATTAGGATAAATATAATATTTTTGAGTTCTATTATCTTTTTGAGTGAAAGATGGGTTTGTTGTAAAAATTTATTAAAGAATTAAAGTCTACATGACAAGTAAGTATATTTCCTTACATTCTTAGTAAATCTCTTAAATAAATTCCTCAACTTTATAAAAGGTAACTTAAAACAAAAATGTTTCCTGTTAAATTTTCCAACTTGGGATTCAATGACTGTTTAACCAATCACAAGTTTGTGATTTTCTTGGGGTTAACTTTCTCCTAATCCTGTTTTCTACAACACTCCATCAGACCTTGATGGTTTGTTTTTCTTCCATATCCATATTTTCATAGAATCCTAGTATGGGCTATCTCGGGTGACCTTTGTACTTCTCTTTATTTCTTTTAAAGTTATATTTTTATTAACCTTATTTCCGATGTGGGTTTTCCACAAAGGTATTTTTTTTAACCTTTTTTATTCAAAGAAAAATTTCAAATTGTGAGGATGCAATTTGTTGAAGGAGGGGAGAATGTAACACCCCAAGCTTCCATGGTACGCTGCTCTTTGAATAATATAGCAGTGCGTGTTGTACGCAACCTCGAGTTCTAACACACCGCCACCAATCAAAATCGCCATTATGAATAGTAAAACCCACTTTTTGAAATTATATAAATTTTATATTTCAAAATGGACTTCATTTTTGGATTCAGAATATCGAAATTATCCTAAGTTGAATTTTTGGTATTTTTCTGAGAACTTCCAATTTTTTATGAATAGTGAAAAATACTTAAAAACAAGTTTTTTAATAAAAATAATTTATAGTGATAAATTATACTATTTAGTGGTTTAAAATTATAATTATAACAAATTTTTACGATTTTATCCAGTGGTGTTCATCATAACTAATTTCACATTGAAATTAGACATAAACAATTGTCAATCTTTTGATATATATTGTTTCTTAAAAACACGCTATTTGTTGTGACAACGGGAATTAATTATAAAATTAATTAATTCAACTTATATGTTTGGAATTTTTTAAAATAGACATCATTTTTGATTTCGGAATATCAATTATATCTTAGGGTTAAATTTTGGCATTCTTCTGAAAAACTTTAATTTTTGATGAATAGTGAAACCACTATTTATAGTTAAAAACTAATTTTTCATTTAAATGAACCATTACCACTTCTGTGATTTGATTTTCAAAAATCTGACATACATGGTTGTCATTAGGAATTAAAATGTGGTTCAATGGGATTAAAATTATTTTTTGGTGAATAGTAACTTTTAAGTTTAATTAATCGCGATTAAAGGTAATTAGTGAAATTTAAGGTAGAAATGATATTATAAAAATATAAAAATATATTTACGCTTGTCCTACCTTTATAGGATGAGTCATGTCCGACCAAGAAAATCCATGAGTCAACTTGGGGACACCATGGAGCCACTTGGGTATGAAAATGACATTAATAACTTTTTATTTAAAGTAAAAATAAAATTGTCACAAACATGTGTTGTTTTAATAAAACAATTTTTAGAAGGGGTTATACAAGTCATATATTTTACTATAATTTTTAATTTGAAAGATAAAAAGATTTCATACATCATGGTAATTTTTTAATAACTTTTAGACATTAAATATATTAAATTATTTATGACACAATGATGATGCAGCGATTACCACATTAATTAACGATTTAAATAAAATGAAAATATGATGTAAAATCTAAGGTGTAAACTTCTCAAAAACATATATTATGAGCATATTTAGATCCCTTATCACCTTAGCCTCGAAATATATCATTTTGGGACATATATAATCCGAAAATCATTTCATAATAAAGTACAATTTCAATCATTCCAAGAGTGCCCCTCCTCTCCTCTTATAAAAGGCCCCCACCAATACCACCTTATTCACACCTTCCAAGCCATTTGGCTCAGAAAAACTCTACCCAAATACTCTCTAAACTTCCATCTCTTACTCCTAGAAGCCTCACTTTTTGCATAAGTCTTCCCAAGGAATCCTTTGGCTCAAATCAAAAAGAGTTACCCGATTTTAAGGTAATGTATTCTCTTATGTTATTTTGTTTTATTTTGCTTCTCCAACCCCTTAAACTCTTTTTATTCCTTTCTTTTGTAAAAAAACCAGTATCTTAAATATACTAGGATGTTTTTTTGAGAAGTAATTTGTTTACACTTACACACACCTTCGTCTAATGGTTAAAGAACATACTGTTTCTGTGGGTGGCGAATTACTGCCTCACGAAACGATGATTGTTCAATGTTCTTTTAACACCTCTAATGGTGGCCATTTGGATGACACTATTTTAATATATGATATATATATATTATGTTTATGTTTTCTTTATGCTTCTGTATTTCTCATATATGGAATACGTTTATGATTTCCATTATGATTGAACGCGATAATTTCATTTTAGGAAGTGTGGACTACCGCCCCCTCAAAGTGATTTGAATCGTTAATGCCATATGTGGGATGTATAAAGGATAGAGTAAATGATATTATATATGATATTATACTGGAATTATAATATAGCTTTATATCATTATGATTTTATTCCATTAAATATGAAATAGAAATGAAAGTAGCATTCATGCGTACGTACGGATTACCGTCTCCATGAACGGTGCATTTTATTTCTCACCTCTAAATGTTAAGTAATATTATGAATGAATGTATATACAGGATATATATGATATCTACATTAGGAATATAATTCTGGATAAAATGTATATTTCACCACATGAACAAATTGTAATTATAAGAAGTTTATTTTTGACTCAAGTACCAAAGATCGACAAAATGATCGTTATTAACTTAAATAATTACATAATGTTCATAACATGGTAATAAGTGATATAAAATGAATAATGAACATGAAAATGTTTCTTAAACAAATATAAATTAACTCAAGTTTATTATTCAGGATATTAGAGAGTGATCGTGTCAAGTCGGACACGATTTAACGGAACTTCTTAACCCAATTTCCATTCTTTGGGTTAATCTCTTACTTTTAAAATATGTCATGATATTACTATGTCCTATCTTGTATTTGTACTTTCTTTATGTGTACATATAGTGAATACACATAAAAGATCTATTTTATTTAAAAAATGATCTTTGTAAGGGACTTAGTCTTAATCTCCTTTCATTGAGGCATATTTGGTTTTATAAAAAACTTTCCTTTATAAGGTGTATAAACCCCTTTGACTTTTACTTTTATTCAAAAGGAATCTTTTTATATGAAGCGTTTTTACTAAATGACAAAAGGAATTTTTTTTTCTTACGAATGCGGTGACAACGACTTCTCCGCCGTCGTGACTATTATTTGAGTTTCGGCTTCCTCTATAAACCATAAATTTTTTAAAAAATGAAAAATAAATACCATGTTTTACTTTTATTTTAGTTTGGTATTGAAAATGCTTTTGATAATGTTTTTATTATTTCAATTTGTTGTATTGATATATTGTGATTGAAATGTGGAAATGTTATGTTTCCTTTATGCATGTTTGATGTGATACGATTATGTTATGGTTTATGATATGTTTAAACCTGTTCATATGAGGTATGCATTGGACTTATTATGTGATGGGTGGAGCCCACTATAGCTCCTCGATGCATCAGCAGGTCTCATGAGACAAACTAGTGTCTTGGCATGAGGTCTTGACAAAATCTTATTTGTAGTCTGGGCACGAGGCCTTGGCTACGTGGTTATGATAGTCTGGCATTATGAATTCCATCATTATGAAAGTGGTTATTGATATTGCATTTGATTATTCGACTAGTAGAATATCCATGTGAATAAGTAAATGAAATTATTTCATTTTACTTTTCCCATATTATGCTGAAGTTCATGTTTAAAAGGCTTTTGTTTTAGTTATTCATTGCCTTAAATGTTTGTGTTTATTTATGAAAGCTTCCTCTATATTGTTATCCTTACTGAGAATCTGAGCTCACCCCTTTCAATGTTTTAATTTTTCCAGGATGTGATGAAGTATATTATGAATGACATGGAGGGATAGTATGAGGGGATATGAAGACAAGATGTTTTTTTAGTTTTGTTTTACATTAAGATGTAATGTAAGACTTATGAATGTATCTAGTGTTTCCAAGGCTACTAAACTAATCGGTCTTTCGAGAATTGATCTTTGTGATCATGCCAATGTTACGCAATAATGCACCGAATCTGGGTAACTGGGGTCGGGGCGTTACAGGCACCGCCCTCAAGCCATCTCCACTACACCATATCACGATGGACCACAAAAAATAAAATCCATTAGTAGAAAGTCTGTACAAAAAGAAGAAACAAAAATAACCAAGTCTATTTACTCCAAAAGGTGTATGTAGTGTGTGAGTAAAATACCAGTATGAAACCACCACGAAGAGATTCCACGTGATGAACATTCAATGATTAAAATCTTGTAGTTTTCATAACATGGAATTCTAGTAAAAATTTCTAAAAGATGAAACTTTTCGTAAGAACAATATTCAAGTGGTCTATTTTAAAGAATCAATACATTTAAATAAAGTACCAAAGCATCTAAAATTTCCATCCAATCATAATGTATTCTTGTAGTGAGCATAAATCATTTAATGACCACATGCAATAGGAATTAACCCCTAGGAACCAGCTCAATGTGGGTCCTAGGTACCCTGTATCTCAGTGAAATTAACCATCACAATATCTGTTATTGTGCACATGATCCACTAGTAGGGAGCATAACCATAATCTAGTGGTTCCAAAAAAACATCATGATCATCATAGATTTTTTAGTGTTGTTGGTTTCATACATGCTACGTGAAACTGAGGCCAAACCCAACGGGATCACTACCATACTAGTACACATCCACCCACCAAGATACTCAGGTTTCCCTCTTGTTCTCAAACAAGTTCAACAAGCCATAAAATATTACCTGGACATGAAAATACCACTTCCACATCACACATTCACAAAACATCTAACTTGTATATCACCAAAGTCACATAATCCCATTTTTTCTTCATATTGATTTGGAAATCATACTAACATCAAAATAACCAACAACAATTTCCACATCTCTTTAACACTTTAACGAATCCATTATTCAATTTTTTAAAACATTTCCAACATGATACATATCAAATAACATCCCACACTCACATTCTACATAATTCCATTTTACCTTCAAATTCATTTTATCTTCATACTCACACGAAATAGTTGGAATACATGTTTTGCACCCACATAACAATTTAATAAGTCACCTAGAAAAAATTACATAACACTCTCAAAATGTTTGACATCACAAATGACCACATTATCTTTCAAAAACTCATTTTATGAACATTAACCCGCCAATATAGTACATAAGAATCCTTTTAATTCATTTTGTAACTCATTAAACCATTTATAATTTTCATAAAAAACATTCAAGAAGCATGACATGGTTTTGCACATAAAACCTATTCAAAACCCGAATTTTAAACCCAAGAGAACACCAATACCCTAAAAAAAAATTGGAAGCCTAAACAACATTTAATAAATCACCAGAATTTGTTATAAAATAAACATAATGATTTCCACAAGAGTTTCACATGGATAACACCGAATTTGACACAAAAGTGAAACTATAAAATTAATCGCTGAACAAAATACATAAAAAATGGGTTTCAGACAATAAAAATTATAAGCGGACCGTTAAAAATAAATTAAGCAAGGTTTATAACTCATCACTAAATGATTACACAAGTAATCACATTTCTTTTGTGTCAAAACTGTCAAATTATGGAGTGGAACATCAAACGCACCACTTCCACACCTCAATGAAGTGTAAGGCAACATAAAACATCAGGATTTCAAAAAAAGTAACAAATTTAATCCTAGGTGCGAACCCTAGATTGTGGAAATTTTAGAACTCATGGAAGTGTGAAGGAAACCCCACAAAAAAGGATGAAATCAAAGAGATAAACACTTACTTGCATGATTTTGATGTTTTCCCCCATCAAATATCCCTTAAAAATTAAGTTCCTAGTGAGGGAGGGAGATCATGGAAGCTATCCATGGAGTTAGGGAATGAAATGTGGAAGAATGTAGTGGCTTTGGGATTATTATGCAAGTGAAAACTGGGAATTACAATATATTTTTAATGACCTAGACACCCTTGCAGAGATTGGCCGCACGGTTTAGTAAACGGTGCGTCCAAACTGTGCAACCACTTCTAGCCACCCAAAACCATGAAATTCACCTCCAATTTTAGGGGGTCCAAGGTATAATCATAGGGGCAATGATAGTCCAAGGAAAATGGAGAAAATGTCAAAAAAATAATAATAAACCATCATTCTCACCTCAAAAGTCATCCAACTGAACGGTACAAACCACATCCACAATGTACCCCACTAGTGCTGCTACTTGGAGTGTAACTAATACAACTCCAAAACACTTTAATATCATACCATACTTTTAAAAACATATGAGGCCATATACCACACAATACCCCCATGAATAAATTCATAGATCTATAACACAAGAGTCATCATAATTTCAAACCCAGAACACCCAGATACCAAAAGAATGCTATGAACTGAAAATGGATTTAATCAAAGCATGGAATCAAAATTATAGGGTTAAAAATTCTCCCCAATTTAAATAATTCTGCCCTCATAAATCCACAATAAGTATAGAGAAACCACCAAACCCAAATGAAAAATTAATATGTACACTTTTTCCATGCTTCGCCCCCAAAGGAAAAAAGCACTTCCATTGATCAATTAAATAAAATAATACTCCCACAAATCAAAACTAACACCACATTCCTGAAACTATAAAAAACATTCAGAGATTATATCAATAGAAAACTCATCATACACTATCTGAAAATGATTCAAGCAATTTACCCAGATAATCAACAGCTTAAAACAAGGTTGCAATTAACATTCCTTAACTGAACTGTTGGGCACTCTCAAATCCCAACGTTTACCCAAAGAATATTTTGGTAGTTAGATAGCTCCGAACTAGACTACCTACCTCCAAGAAAAGACCAAGGAAAAATATGAGTTACTAGTATGGGGAGAGACTAATGGGCTACCCAACATAATAGAAAACTTGAATTTTCCTGAGATAGGATCCAGACACTAACAATGGGAGGCCCGAAAGGATATCCCAATACAAGTGGTAGAATTACATTAGACATTTCCCAAAGAAAATACATGAGACTTATAATGGGTCTCCTAACCCTAAAAACTAAACAACATAACAGATTAGCATAGGAGGACATATAAAAACTCCAAAATATAATGATTTGTGACGACCACACAGGTAGTTTACAAAGTTTGGGAAACTGTGTGCTAATTATGGGGATAAATCTATCTTTTTTGTTTCCTTGAACACATTCACTACTAATCAAGCAAAAATAGTGTGATAAAACTGTCTAGAAAAATTTCTATCCATACTCTAAAAAACATAATAGGTAATCAGGTGGAAAATAATGACATTTTACAAAAACATGGGCACAAGACCCTATACCTCTATCCACCGAATAGGAACAACAGAAGTAAGATGAAGACACTAGATGTTTACACTATACCAATATTTCATACTAAGGATAAGAATTTGTACAAGGGTTTGAATGAACCATGGATTTCCCTTGATTATGTGCCATCTTCACTCTCTTACCTAAGGATGGAGTTCTAATGATTTAAGCTTCTTCGGACTCATATTTAGGCTTTTGAAAACCGCAAAATATAATTTTTACTTTCCATGCCATGAAAACATTTCCCTAGTCTCATATGGGTTCCACAAGACAAAACACACTCCAAACTCACCATACCAAAACCTAATATTTCATTAAAACAATGGCTTAAAATATACACACACATCATACCCTACTTATTTGGATGAGAAACAACATAAGGAAAGGGAACATATGAACACATTCCTCTAAAATAAAGGATTTTCATGTTTTTCATAGGGTGACATTCTTCAAACATAATAGAGAAACGTAGAGGATTTCACCACCTTCACCTTTACATATAAATGACCACACGACATCACAAGGAATCCCCAAACATGACCATTGTGACTTATAGAAACAATGCAAGGAATTGTGCCTTATGCTAAGTCACCAAACAATACACAATTTTAAAATGTGTCCACAATATCCTATCATGACATGATCATTGAAATTGATGGTTTAATTTGAACTCCTTCTTCAAAGAGACTACAAAGCACCCAGAGGCCCTCTTAGAAACCATCCATACACTTATCCACACTAAAAATCCAAGACCACTTTCACCATTGACGAATCAGGTATCGTAAGAAACGATGGTTTCCTTCATCCTTCCACAAGAACTCTCCCTTTATAAAAGGATCCTCAAAACCATAAATGGAAAGGGTGTCGACTCAATCTCTAAAGCTCACTAAGAAAGTTCTTAGGTTTATTAAATAGAGGATCATCCAACATAGATTCACCATGGGCCATACATGAATTTTACATTAACTCTTTATGGTGGCATACCCTAGCCAACATGAAATACCAAGGACCTAACCAATCATGTTATTTGGTCACAACATAACCAAAACCTGAACTGAAAACATTAAGGGTGCCACCACATTGTCCTCCCAAGCATTTCTTCAAAAGAGACCAATGACCAATCTTTCATTCAAACTTATCGAAGAAACACCAACCCAAATCATCATTTAAACAAGGGGGTTCATGAACTTGAAACATCCCACAAAAACAATTGTGAAAACACATAAGAAACACCTCCCAACCACTAATTATCAGAAAACAACAATTTCCCTCAAAATCATTTTTTATAAAATTGTGTTGGTGGGTTGTGCATTTACTAATTGTTTCTTGTGAGCCTCACACATCCCAATTCTCATGCCACACCGGGGACCCACATTATATCTATCCTATCACTCTTAAAATTGTGCCATTAACCATCCATATTCCCACATAAATCCATGCATGTGGTCCCAATTGAGAACAACAAAGGCCAAAAACCTTTCCCCTTTTCAAAATCAAAAATATTTTTACCACACTTTCCCTTTCTAAAAATCGCTAAACAAAAAATCAAATTCCATTTTAAACATTACAAAAAAATTGAGAAAATCTCCAATAATTCAATAAAAACTCACTTTCATGCCTTGCACAACCATTTAAAGATAATTAAACCCATTTCAAAATACATCTAATTTCATGATTAACAACATTTCGTAAATCTCCATTTAATTAAGAACTCCACTCTTACTATTTCATTACAAGGATCTAAAATATCCTAAAACTTTTCAAATTATCCGAAGTTACGAAATCAAAATCCATCATCAACCACGACACATAAATTCAAGAACCCCTATTTTAATTAAAATAATTTGCCAATGGTTTGTAAAATCCTACTAGAAATACATTTTTTAAACCCCCTTTAATATAAATCATACTTCTAAAAGATGTGGAAAATAATAATTTACCCTTTTAAAACAATTCCAAAATTTTATTTCTATAATTTCAGAAATAAAACCATTTTCACATTACTAGAAAATCAAATCACAAAAATTCACACTCTATAAAATCAAATCATTTCTTCTTTAAAAACAATGTTTCAAAGATTCCAAAACAAAGAGAAACATGCCAATGTGAGAGGATACTAGTATCTATGGGTGAAATGGAAATATCATGGAAGCCATATTCTAATCACTTCAGTGTCACTAAGATTGTTTTTAAGAAATATCCCCAACTCCACACTGCCTTCCAGGCCCTACGAGCTCACTGAGACCATTGACCCAACTCCCTTTTCATTACCACAATAATTAATGAAACATGAGAAATAATGAACTCAGATAAACCCAAACATCATAGGGAGACTATAATTCCATCAAGTGGTTTCCTGGCAAGGAACACTACACAAAACCAAAATATCAGGTCCCAATAGTCCTACCTCCAGACTATCCTGACTCTTCTCCAAATAACATGACCTAAAGAGTGAACCACCTTCTGATAACATTTTTTCACGAATTGAATCTCGTCACTATTAAAAACAGCATCATACCCCTCATGTGACAAGGCCCAAAGGGCGTTCCTGATCCCCACGGATTGCCACAAGTTATCTGGTTTCATTAAATGAATTTTTTGAATGATTTACCCGAGTTTATAAACATACAACTCTAAACAAATTCTATGACCCAAATATGGATTTTTCAAAGCAGACCATCTTTCAAAAAATTTCAAAGTTGAGTTACAAAATTTAATATAATGTTCAAAGGCCATTTAAAAGGTGAAAAACCAAAAACAAAGACAACCCAAGAATATCCACAAGGAAAGAGGCATCACCCTTTAGACATCTCCACAGCACTGCAACAAGATGAACTGTATAAAACCCGAACCATTGGTACAAAGGATATACCCAAACCCATGAAAAAAATAACCAAGTCTACATACACCAAAAATTGTATGTAGGGTGTAGAAAAAATCCTAGTATGATTCCACCACTAAGAGATTCTATGTGATAAACTGTCATAGATGAAAATCTTACATGTTTTCGTTACATGAAATCCTTGTAAAAATGTCTAAAATTGCTACTTAAAATAAAAAAATATTTTCAAGTGGAAAATTTTAAAGAATAAACACTTTTAATTGATGTAACTAAGCTACTGAATTTTCCATTCAAACATAATTTATGCTGAAGGTAAGTAAAAATAATCTAATGAGAACAAGAAATTGGAAATAACCCCTAGGCACCAGCTCAATGTGGGTCCCAAGTACCTCGTATCTCGGTGAAAGTAACCATCACAATATTTTTTTCTCATGAAAAAGATCTACTTGTAGAGAGAATACCCATAACCTATTGGTTCCCTAATATCATTATCATCATCATAATTATAGTTTAGTTATGTTGTCAGCGACAAACCTTATACATGAAACTGATGAAAAACTCCCCACGTTCACTAGCATACCAGTACACGTCTGCCAACATAGATACCTATATTTCCCTCTTGTGCTCAAAAAAATTCATCAAGCCATGAAATATACCATTCACTTGAAAATAAAACATTCACATAACACATTCACCGAACATCCCACATGTATATCATACATGTCACCTAATCCCCCATTTCATTCAAATTTATTTTGAAATCCTACTCACACAAAAATAGACCACAACACATTTAAAATATCTTTAACAATTAAAAAATAATTTATGCATTTTTATAAAACATTTATAAGATGATAAACATCACATAATGGCCCAAACACACATGCCACACAACACCCATTTTACCTTCAAATTAAGTTTTTAATATTACACACACGAAACAGCCCAAAACATGATTCACACACACAACACAATTTAATAAATCACCTTTAAAAATTTAAAAACGCTATAAATATGTTTTATATCACAACTAACCACTTTATCTTTCAAAAAAATAATTTAGGAACATACACCCACTAAACCAGTACATAAAAATCATTTTCGCATTGTGTAACCCATTAAACCATTTAGAATTTTCATAGAACGCTTTCAAAAAGTATGGAAAGGTTTTTCACCTAAACCCCATTCAAAACCCCTCTTTTCAACCCAAAATCACACCAATACCCTACAAAAGTATAATTTTCAACCCAAAAATCATGTAATAAACCACTTTTATATGTTATAATATAAACCCAAATATTACCACAAGATTTACACATAGAAAACACCCAATTTAAAACAAAATTCCAACTATATAATTAATCGCTTAACAAACTCCATCAAAAATGGTTTTAAAAAATGCAAAAAAATGAGGAACATTGAAAATAATTAAATCAAGTCTGATAAAAAATTCATGAAATGATTAAACATTGAATCCCCTACCATTTTTTCCAAAACCCTAAAATCTTGTTGTGAAACATAAACTGAACCATCGTTGCACCTCAATGAAGTGAAAAGAAATAGAAGACCTCAATATTTTACCAAAAAGGATCAGTTTTAAAACCTACATATGAACCCTTTATTATTGACATTATTGAACTTGTGGAAGGGTGAAATAAACCCTTAGGAAAGGGTAGAAATCAAGGATAGAAATACTTACTTGCATGTTTTATATGTTTCCCCCATCAAACCTCACTTGAAAGTTGATATCCAAGGGATGGAGAGAGATATTGGAGTCTATCCATGGAGGTAGTACATGAAATGGGGAATAATGGAATGGATGTGGGTTTATTCTAGAAGGGGAAAATGGGAAGTACCAAATATTTTTAATGACCTGGGCAGCCTTGCATGGTCTGGCCGTACAGTTTATTAAACTGTGCGACCAAACCTTGAGGCTTGTTATAGCCACCTAAAACCATGCCATTCTCCTCCAATTTTGTTGGGTTCGTGGAAGAAACCTAGGGGGAAAGATAGTCCATGTATAGGGGATAAAAATACCCAAAATAAACCATCCTTTTCACCCCATAACTCATCCAACTCAAGGGTACAAACCACCTCAACAACATACCCACAAGTGGTTCCACAAGGATTGTTAATAATACAACTCCAAAACACCACAACATCATATCATATATTTGAAAAAATAGGATTCCATGTACCATAAAATACCCCCATGACTAAAGTCATATATTAATAACATAGTGGACACAAAATATTTCAATCCCAGAACACCAAAAAACCAAGGGAAAGCAACGAACGAAAAGATGATTTGAATCAAAGAAAGGAATAAAAAATGTAGGTGTGAAAAATGAAAATATGAAAAAAATAATTTTCAGAGTTTTATCCTCTCATCTTACAAGACCGAGTTTCATATAAATCTAGCATATGAATCCTTAGTATGAAAAAAAATTGATGAAGTGGTAATGTCCGTAACAAAGAATATTTTCCTCCCATACATCTTTAAATAATTATTAAACCATGATGAAATAATTAAATTTTTGATCTTATATTCACTAAGATGTAATTATTTAAATTTAATGACCTAAATATGTTATCGCTTCCCAAAAATGTGTTATGAAATCATTATTTATTTGTATGGTATTCTACTCCACTTGCCAATGGATGATATTTTTTATGCATGACCACATATCATTATGGGATATACTGATGAATATATTGTTAAAATGTTTTGTTTTTTATATTTTTATTCTTCTGGATTTGTGATATCAAATATTTATTTTTATATTCTATTTCAAGGGAATATAATAACATTGTGTACGGATGACTACCCCCTCACAAATCAATATGATTCATTCATCACATACACATTACATGGAAATTAATAAGAATATATTTAAATAAAAAAAATTTCTATAAATGAAATATAAATTATTATAAAACATTAATATATTATCTAATCTTATTTTGTTATACCGAAGAATAAAATGGGAGCAATATTGATGTGTACATATGACCTATCGTCTCCATGAACTATGTATTTTTTTATGTGTATCTTTTATGAATTAACATAAAAAAATATATAATGAATATATAATATTTTTATATCATGTAGAAAATTTTTGAGATTATGTAACCATGATCAATGTCAGAAGATTGAAAATATCAAATCAAAATATACATGAAAAAGAATGCATTTATTACATGAAACAATAGATGAACAAGGAATTTTTAACAAACAATTATTAAAAGTTTATAATTAAATTATTTAAGGTTTGATATATGTATTGTTTTTATTTAATAGGTGTATAAAAACAATATTATTTATATAGGAGGTTAAAATTTGTATGAAGGTATTTGAGACCTAAGGTAAAAGATTTTAGTCCTACTTTTTTACTTCTGTGAGACACACGACATATTCACCACATATTTATCTATTGTGGTTTATATATTTCACATGGTTTTATTTTATTATGATTATAATAAATATGACTATGAATTAAATATCCATTTTATTATATCTTTCCCTTGTTGTTTATGGTTGTAAATTTACCAAAATGGTAATGGATTTTTGTTCCAATTATTCTTTCACTATGAATGATGTTATTTTATGCTCCAATATTATATTATGAGGTTTATATAAAACCCCTTTGATATGTAATATCATGAATTTATTTATTCACATTATATTCTATATTTCATTTAATGGCATTGGTTCTTAGGGATTACGATTTGATGTTTCCAATGTGGTAAGGATTTTATGTTATAATCTAATTGTTTATTAGGATTGATCATTAATATGTTTCCAATGATGAGATATAATGAAATATATATCTTGAAAATTATGTATATTATTCTCCCCCATTTTTTAAGAAGCATAAATTTTTTCCCTTTATTTTCCTCTCATTATGTACAATATATTCAAATAAAATATTTTAACGAGAAGCCTTTTTTATTTATATCCCACGTGAAATCCATTTTTCTTACAAAAACCATGTTCTCAAAAAATGTTGTTAAAAATGTTTTAATTATAATAATAATGATAAGTTAGATAAATTTTTAAACATGATTTAGTTTTGAATAATATTTTTAAAATAAATCATTACATTGTTTTCAAAACGAGGAATGTTTGGATTTTATCAAAAATGTGAAAGGAATATTTGTTTTATTGAGTACAGAATGGAGGAAATTTCCCAATTTCATGATAATTATTTTCGATGAATATCCTATTATAATATTCTGAATTTTATTTTCCATTAAAATATTACCAAATTATTTTATGAATTTTTAATTTTAAAAAATTAATTTTTATTGAATGAATATTTTCCTCAAAGCACGTTCCATGTAAATTTTCATTTAAAATTATTTTCTATATATAATGAATCATTTTATGTAACATATTATTTACTAGGGATCTCATCCAAGGGTACCATTATTATTCATTATCGGAATTTTTTCTGTTTATGAATATATGATTTTTAGGAAACCCGCTTTTTTCCACAGGTTATGCTTTAATAAAATGGTGAAATTATTATGGAAATTAGTTTCATACCATAGTACATGTTATGATGAAATTTTTATGAATCTAATATATTTTCATGGGTTAATATATTATTTTTGTTTTATGAATTTCCAGCACACATATTTATAATTTTCATTATGTGAGGGTGGTTACATAAGAACCATGTACAATGGTTCTATTATAACCAAGACATGTGGGTCATATATATCCATCCAATTCATTTTGTAAATATTGATATCTCATAAATAAATAGATATATAATTGTTAGTGATCCCATTTCAGTTAGATAAATTTTACACAATGAAAATATTGGAGTTAACCTAGACTACTATAATGGTTTTTGTAGTTATCCCTTTACACTTTGACTATTTTGGAAACGCACCTTGACGATTAAAGAAATGACATTTTTTATTATGTGTGTGACACAAATATATGATTTTTTCAAATTTTATGTTATATTGGTTCATGTTTGTTAAATCCATTATTATTAATATACTACTTACTATAATGATTTATTCCATGACTTTATGTAATGATATATTTATGCATGGTATGAATTTAAAATGTTATTATAATGTTCTCACAGCATAATACCCACATTATTTTACACATTTATCTTATTTACACACACTGATCATATTTTTTCAATATTTTGTATGTTTTTCCCATTATATAAAGAAAGGTATTATGTATGATATGACTATGAATTGGGATACTTATGATGTACCTAGTAGGAGATGATGTAGATCAGTTATGAAATAGTTATTTATGTGTATAAGTCACTTAAGGCACATGTTTTAAATGATTCTGGTGTGGATCATTATGTAATCTAATTAATATTCAACTATTTAGATTTAATATTTATTTATTAGAATTTTTGGGTGTTAGCAGACAACTAAAATCCCCCAAAATATATGACTTTACATATGAAAAAATAATTTGGAAATAAAATATTCCAAAAATAAAATATGGTAAATTATGATAAACAAAAGGATAAACTCCTTGAAATAAAAATAGAAAAAAATTTAAAAAGAAAAAAAACTAAGATACGTTGGAAAAACATAGGTCTTTATAATATTAAAGGTCAATACATTATCAACACAAATTAAATTCGAAACCAAAACCACTACCAAAATTCTCCATGAATAACATAGACACTCACAACATCAACACTCCATATATCAACAAATTACTAGATTATACTTCCTATGATAATAAAGTAGATCATAGAAACCAAAATTAATAAATAAGAGCTACATACACAAATTTTGTTATGCATGATCTAATTTAAACACTCCCAGTAGTATTTCATTAATGAGTGTGTGATTTTTCTTTTGAAAATAAAATTCATCAGTTGTTGTTTTAAATATAAATATAAAACGGTTTTCTATAATGATGTGGAAATTAATCCAAAGAAAAATAAATTTCTTAACTTTTTTTAAAATTCATTCATCTATAGAGTAACCAAGGGTGGATCCAAAAAAATTAAAAATAAATTTAAAATCATATAAACTGGATCATTATGTGAATTTCAAAAACATGATCAACCACCTATCCTTATTCCAAAATCATTATTCAAATTATTATGTATGAAATAAACATCACTTTTATTTTTAAAACAAATTTTTCAATCAAATTCCTATATTTATATGAAATTAAACATGAACAAAAACTAAAAATAAACTAGATAAAACATGATATAATATATCAGTGAAGCCAAAAAAATCTCCCTAAGTAATTTTCTAGAGATATAAAATCCTAATCTTGGGAAAAACAAGGAATATTTATGGATACCTTAAAAATACTCAATAATAATAAATAATCATTGGATCCTCCCTAGACTCTTATATAAGTTATTATTATCATACATACAAGTTCAAATGGTCCTACAAAATCCTTAAAAAATACATTATTTGACATGTACCACCTAACATACCAATTATTAAACAACCCCTCGAATGGAACACATCTTCAAATTCATCAACTATAATGTGCACTAATGTCTATAAAAATATGTATCTAGACCTTATACAAGTCTATAATTACAGTGATGTAAAATATTAGAGTTTTGAAAATAACTAAATAATGAGATTATAAAATGAATCAATTTCATATCATTTGAAAATAAACCAAATCCCACCACCAAAAACCTTACAATAAATAACCCCTATATATTCATACATAACCATCATCAAATTTGGTAAGTAAAAAAACATAAACATTTGGGTTCATAATTTTTATTAGTCAATATAAATAATACAGTTCATTTAAGGTGTTGTTTAGTTTTAGATAAAAACATTAGATGTATAAACTAGATTTATTTTTCAAATCCGTATTTTTATTCTATGTCATAGTAAAATATTTTAAAACATTATATAAAAAATAAATTGAAAAATAATCATAAAAAATAATCTAAAAAACAATTTAAAACCAAATCAATATAACCACACATAAAATCACATAAATAACCAATTTTAATTTCCATTAAATCATATAAAATTTATCTAACACTATAATATATTTTAGATATTCTGTGGAAATTACAATTTTCCCAAACCATGACCAAAATTAAATCAAATTACTTTAATAATTAAAATTAAATTTAGATGAACTTTTTAAAACCATTTTTAAAACTCATAGAATCAAAACACACACCATAGATATATATGAAAACTATTAAATACATTTATGATAACTAATCCAACCATTATAAAATTTATTAAATCCATCAAAACAATAATTTATAAATTTAATTTGACAAAAAATGTTAGAAACCATTAGGAATATAATTACATTACATAAAAAAAATTTATAAAAATTTCATCTTAATATTTACTTTAATAATGTTATAACAATCTACCAAATGTTTCCATTGATATAGGAGGCTTCAATAAGAATGATTTTTACTCATACAGGCCTAAAACCCCCAAATTAACAATTTATGACTAACAAATACCCTAATGTTTTGCCAATGGAAATAATGGTTTCATAGAGGATTTATTGAAAATGGAAAATGAGAGAATGAAATATGATGAATGATAAAAGTGAAAGAAAGAGGGTATTACCTTAGAAAACCTTTTTTAAGACAGTATTGATAGGGATAATCAAAGGATGATAGAAATAAGGGTTTCTATTTCATGCTACATTGACAGGTCCAAAAAAATTGGGTAGATAGAGGCCAACAATTGAATTAAACCCAGATATAAAAAAGTGTCAAATCACTTTTATGTGATTCTAGGAAGTCCTCATAGTCAGTATGAATAATTTGGAAATCTCCATTCCAACTATGTATCATGCACTACACATGCATAAAACACTTTCATAGTTTGGTCATAAGGTTTACCATACCATTTTCCAACCATGATGATCAAATCTATAGTGACATTAAACATTATACCACAGTTACTCAAATTGATTTCTTAAACTGTGAAAAAATAATGATCCAACACCGATAAGAAATAAATAATCACATAATTCCATAGATTATTCATTCTCTGGACCAAACATTTCACCATGCATGCCAAAAAAATAGTGAAAGATAAAAATTATAACAAACCATACCATGTCACCTGACTTGTCACCTATGAAAAATTCTAGAAGGCCAACCTTGTATTCCTGATCAACATAAGAAAATAGCAAGAACTAAGTAATATCATGTAACAATTTGGTAATGGGTTCTTCTATGAATATATGACATGAAATATTAATTTATTTGATGTATACACCCGAACATAAGTAGTAAAAATAGTAATAAACATCCAAATAAATTATAAAAAACATGAACCAAAAACAATCACATCATAATTTATAAAAATAACATATATTTGATATTCATATTCAATAAATCTGTATAGCCATTATGACAAGAAATGACAATACATAAAATACAAAATAAAATATACCAAAACACCCCACATGGGATACACAGAATGATTCAATCAAATATAAAATCCCCTAATAACAATGAATATCATTAATCTAGAAGAGACACAAAAAGGGAATTTACCCTTACCCTTACAAGTGAAATTAAAAACCACAACTATAAAAATGAAATGGTATATGCATGTTTTGAGGAAAAATACCTGTAGTAAAACACCATGAATATTTTTAAGATATTTCTATAATAAAACTAATCATTTTGTTTATAATGAAAATTTTAAAATAGCTTCATGTTGAAAATAGGTTCACTTGAAAGAATTTATATTAACAGATTCCTTTTATTTCTAAAAACGAATTGCATATTTGATAAATATAAATAAATAAGGCATCATAATATGGAGGTGAAATTATATGTTATTGAAGTATTAAATTTACCAAATCATTGAATTAGAATATTCATCAGTATAAGCAACAACATATATATTTAAAATTGGATTTTTCAGAAATAATGATATTCCAAATTAAAAAAGTCACAAGATTTATACTTCATGGGATTAATATAATGGGGTCTAGTATGAAATATTCTATGAAATTATTTACAATAATGCTATGATTATACAAATGGTTTGGAGTCTCTATTAGTATTTCTCAGGCCCATCCTTCCAAGCACCAACATACAGCTTTGGGAAAAGTCATTTCTTAGATAATTCTTGGTCCCCAAGGTAGAATTATTATCATTGTTGCACTTATACTACATGAAATATATTCTTCCACAAGCCTTATGAGTCCCTTGGTATGTTTCCTATAGAAATTCCATGAAATATTATAACGATTAATACCTTATTTCCCTCACATATGCAAAGTCCGCCATATTCTGCACATTTAAAAACCCATAATCCCCTTTGTAATTCCAATTTTAAAAGTCACACATTCCCATAATAATAAAAAATATATTTTATGAAAAATAATCAAAAACAATTTTCTGAATCAATTTAAAAAAAATTCTTCATTTTGAAATTTTATCAAACACATCGAATTCATTTAAATCAAATCAATTTTCCAAATTTAATTTAAACAAAAAAAATTCCATTATATTTCATAAATCACAACAACAATAAATAAACCATCAATAATAACATAAATTAAAGATAAATTGATAAAACAAACCCAAAATAATATTAATAAACTAGAGTGAGCCTCGGAAAATAACACTTAAATTGATACACCAACCTTGTAATCAAACGAAAACTCATTTCCTTCGATTTAATGCTTTTGAATGGGGTATAAAAACACCTCATAAACCTAAACTATAATGAAACAATATAAAATTTTCATCCATGATTATATATTCTTCCACATGGTATGATATGGAATAATAATTTGATATGAATAAACAAATTAAGGAGGGCCAATTTTGGGAGTGGAAGAAACTTGTACAATTAAATCATACCTAAAGCTAAACCAAACAAAATCAATAGAGATCCAACATAAATACAAGGGTAATAATCACAAATCGGGGGCGGAAGGCTATGAAAAAATAAAGCGAAAAAATTGTAGATTTTGGTAAAATATTGACACGGGAAAAATGAAACTTTGATGAATGTATGATAATATAGAAAACTTGTATGGTTTAGTCACACTTTGAAGAAAACCAAGTACCAACTATGTATAAGCCACTACCCCAACAAAAAGATCCCCCACGATTTATAGAGAAACTGACATGGTTTGAAACACCATATAGAATCCCTGTGAAACAAAATCTTACCCCAAATATCAATCTCACATATCTATACATATAGTTACAATTGATCATGTGTAGATACTGGACAAAAACCAAATTCCAAAAAAAACATTGATCCTATCATTTTACTGACATAAATCCTAGAATTAATAAATAAATAAATAAAACCAAAAACACAGATTACCAGTGACATATATGTTTTTATATAAATGAATTGAAAATATCCATAAATTCAATATTACACACTATGTCTATTAGATTGTAAAAACTATCTTTGATACAGTGTAAAAATTCTAGAAAAATTAGAGTTTCATTATTGATGCATCCAATAATTTAAAGTTCCCAAAAATATAGGGATACAAGGGTGACATAATTCCACACATCAATCCATTTTATTCCTTCAAAAAGTAAATAATAATATTTGAAGGAATTAAATACCTAACCCCATTATTCCTACCTCATATGTTAGGGGGATGGTGTATATGAATTTTTCTTATGGTAATTGAAAACTATAAAAAATAATCAAAAAATAGATCAAATTATCAATCTTAATAAACCATATCCAAGTAATATCCAACATAATACAGCTAAACATGTAGCTTAAATAAGATAGTGACGTATAATATGTCCTCTACTATTTATTTTCTTTATAACACATTTAAGTAAGGGATAAAAACTCCCAAAAAGTAATTAACACTAACAAATAAAACTACCACCATGAACCCGAAGGATGTGATAATTGTCAATATTTGATTATAAGTATTTTTTAATCAACCTGAAAACCTCAAAAAAGAACAAGGCAAAGTAATTTGAACATATCACCAAGAATTTCATTCCAAATCCATCACATCAGATATCCTAATATGGTAATAGAAATATAAAATAAAAAAATTCAATAAGAAACAAAAATTTTCCTCACTATGGGACACAAAATACAATGTAAATAGTAATCTTTGAACTCAAACCTTGAACACCATACAACGGTGAACCAGGCACCATTAAAACCAAAACTGGATATTGCATATTCTCAACTTTCTACTTGGTCATAAAAAACATATAAAACATAAACCATAAGTCCTTAACATTTCAATACTGTAAAAAACAAACCATGTCATGTATTTTACACCATCATCCAAAGTTGGAATCCAACACTGTGGAATAAGAACACCAATTACCACCATTAGTTTTGTAATTAGGAACCATGTTGTATCATGATTTATGTTTAACAATAAACACCTAAAGGACTTGTTCCACTCCAATGTCAATGATCACAAATCTCGAAACAACCAGTTCCCCAACATTACACTATTTAATTAAATCCATGATATTTTTATATCTATATTAATCACTCCACTACCTAAAGGGGACCATTTTCCCCATATAATAGGGGATGGTGTCTTAATAAGATTGTGATAAAATAATATTTTGCTACCACCACTCAATTAAGATTAATAGAAGAGTCATCAATTGAAGAGATAAAATTAACCAAAAAATAAATCTGTTTATGGATTAACTTTGGAGGTATACATTCCACATTCTCTCATGAACTTTTTTAGAGTAAAATCAAAAAATGAGAACCATGAATATAACACAATAATGAATATAATATAATTGAAAAAAATCACAATACACATCAAGGGAAAATGAAATTATAAAAATCCATTGAGGAAGAACATACACCACAATGTATTTAAAAAAATTAATTTTCCTCTAAAATACATTCTTTAATTTTTTATCAAAATCATTTTTAATGAAACAAAAAATTTAATTAAAACCTGACTCCCTTTTTAAATAAAGTATATTTAATTACCAAACCCCCTAGAAATAAATTTCACTAAAATCAATAAATTTTAAAATTACTCCACAATTCATTTCACAAAAGTACATACATTTTTTATTACATGTATCTTTATTAAAAATAATCCACTTTTACTTTACACTATTATATTTTGTTTCAATAATTATCTATGAGCATCATTATATAATAAAATATTATAGGAAGCTCACAGATATTACAAATCATTTACATGATAACTGATATACATTTTTAATCATTTCTGAAAAATTTATTTTATTTCAAAAACTGTTCCCCAATATTATATTGAAATATTTCATTTTAGAACACCATGTTATATTTACATCCCTCATAAAATAATTAATGAGACATAACATTAAAATATATAAAAATCCATATTATCCATATTTTAATTCAAAATATTCTTTCTAACTACATAATATGGTGATGAAATTTTTTTTCCAAAATTGGTTCTTATGAAAAATAATTCCAGTCATTTTATCAAGAAAATAGTTTTGTAAAAAAATTCACCAACAAAATCTTTTTTTTCATCAAACATTTGACTAGCCAAGATACAAAAACATCTTTTATAAACACCATTAAAAAAATAATACACAAAATAATATTAATCATCATATTATAAAATAATTTTACCATAAAAGAACATTAATTAATCTCATATTAGTTATAATAACCACTGGAGTGAATTCAAGATCTATGTGTGACAAATAAAGAAACCCTAGGTAAAGAAGTATAATAATGAATTGTTTTGAATAAAGGGTGTAATAGTTATGATCAAACATGAAAAAATATCTTCTATGGTTTACATATATATATATATTGTAACATTGATCATTTTTCATGAACATGTGTGTGAATCATACTTCCCTAGTTCCAATTTGATTTACAACAATAAAGGATGTAGGGAAACCTAAAACCAGTACTATACTTATAGTTAAAAAATATATAAAATTATCATATCATGGACCATAAAAATAATCTAAAATATACCCAACATTAAAACTCAAGCCCCAAATTACAATTATAATACATCTTTCATATTTAATTTTTCTAATCAAGAACATAATAATAACATTCCTCTTCAATTGTTTAGACAATCTTAAAAACCTCAAACACCCAAAATCACTAATTAAAACCATGGGGAACTTTAATCAGTCCAAAATATTCTTTATGGTTTCTAGGATGAAGTATATTCAGGGAAATATTGTAAAAAGAGTATTTAATAAGAAATAACATGAGTGAAATAGTGTCTTACCATAATATTTCTTCCTAAATTAAATTTTTATAGAATATAATATGTAGAGAGATGAAGGGAGGATCAACCATTAATCGTAAATATCACAGATGAATGAATATGTGAGAGATGGAGGCATAAAACCAGGTTTTAAACATAATTGATAATTGTACACTCACATTTATGTTATTATAAGTAGTTCCCATTGTTAGGTTTATGCATTGGTAAATTATGTGATAATAGTGCATCTCACACCGGACAAGAATCAAACCCTTGCCAAATTGGGACACATTGTTTATCAAACCATGTGATGACCATGAGAAACATCTCTGTTATGAGAATGAACACTACTATATGAAGACTTGAATTATTTTTCCAAACCACACACAATCTATACACACACACGCCAAAAGATAAATGAGTCACATGGTTTCATTAAGGATATTTATAATTCTGATACAACCACATGATTTCCAAGAAAAAATTATTAAAATAACCAAATGAATGGGAACAATCAATACACTCAATCTTTATCATGTTCTTTATTAATATATTCATACTATCTCAGAGCCAATGAAAAATTTTATGATTTTTTTTCAATTCTAAAACATCAAAAAAAATAACCCAAAATAATAAATAATGGTGACATAGGTGTGTCAAATGAATTATTTTCTGTTTTATAATTCATCAGTATCAATGGATTCATAATTAAAATATATATAATATATACTCCTTCCATTAATATTTCTCTAATTTTATTCATTACAATTGAACTGAAAACATAGAACCATGTTCTTTTTTAAGACCATTGAGTTTTGGAATTAAACTTCAAAACATCTTCAAATATTGGGAATGTATGCTACATCTATATATAAATTAATTATTACTATTAATTTTAATTGTTTCACATGAATTTCCATGACTAAAAATTTGTTGAGTTGGGTATGGATTGTGTATTTTTACCAGATACTATGCTGGTAGAGAATAATAGTATAGTGAGTTTTAGGTTAGGGTCCCTTTAGATATGGATGTATGTGACACTTATGGAAGAACCAATATGTCACGACCCCCTGCCCACAAAGTGTACCCCTATAGGGCTGGAAATGTGAGAAGGGAGATAATGACCCCTAGTCCCACCTCTAGTAGGCCCCAGGTTGGCGACTAGCACAGAGGGTATAGTTATACACAAAAATGGGAGGCATTACCCTCTAAGAGAACACATGAAGAAGAGAGACATCAGATAGACACCAATCAACTCCATCCCAGACTGCAATATAAACAAAAACCCAAGTACACATATGAAATGTCATGTAGATGTACTACAACTGAATGGGAAAAAACTGCAAGTACCCAAAAGAAAGTAAAATAGCAGCAACCATGAGCCCAAATAGCTCATGTAACCACAAGCTATTAAACACCAGCCTGATCTCCAACCTACTCCAAGTGACCTGAAAAAACAGTATATATATACATAGGGTGAGTATAATAGTATACTCCGTAGGATCCTCCCCGAAGCCTCTCGTATAAAAGTAAAGAAAGAATGTTAAAGCACAGTGAACAACAAATGAAACTAACTCATCACCTAAATAGGTATACTAAGTTCCCAACCTCACCATGGATACTGTCACCGTGTAACGCATACAATAATATAACATATAAAAAAGAATATTAAGGGTAACCTACTACTACTTCCCCACAGGTTTGCCACTTTTTCCCAACATCGCATCTCCTGAGCATATCTCTCCAAAAAGGCTTGCCCGCAGACACCTGGGCAAAGCACAAAAATATGCACCTCATGCAACAAAACCACCACATCCACACACCAAATTGACTAGGTATTTTCCAGGAGCCACCACAGATCACATAACATGTATCATACGTCAAGTATTATACCTCAAGCCATTACCGCCCATACGACGAGTAAGGATCCTCAATCCATCACAGCCTATACACGTTACACCTATAGTTGTCCATGGAAAACTATATCCAGAATATGTGTGTGTGAAGAGCCACAATCCATTACAGCCCTCTACGCAAATATATGGGGAAAACTAACCAATGTGTCTACGAGCACAATTAACTACTAAGAGAAGAGAGCGGGGCCAAAGGGGGTAGTCATCCATCCATCCTCCCATCGGAATGTTGGGGAAAACACACCCCCCCCAGGGCTCATAATCGTTGGGGTGTCAGTGTCCCTTACTAACAGGGTGGAGTAGCGTATAGAAACACAAAAACTACATAATACATTATAACTCACAACCACACTATGGGCATAACCTAGTCTTAGACACACTGCAGCTAACATCTCTCAGACTCCGGGATGCTACTTCAAAGACTATGTATCATATATGCACACAACCATTTAAAGTGATTTATTGTATTACTTTATTCCCTTTTTCAGTTCCACTTTAAAATAATTAAATTCCTTATACATTAATTAACCATGAAAAATTCCATATTAAGTTTCACTAGCATCACACCCAAAGTCAATTGCTCCTTCAAAATTACAACCTCATCATTATTTTCTAGCAACTCTATCCCCATGGGTTAACACCATTTATTCAATAATTCCTTATAGAAATAATATCCCACATTCCCAAGCATTCTAGAAAACCATTATATGCTACTAAACACAAGGGGGGTCAACATGGTGAGTAGATGTACTACCCGTTGAGTCATTTCCACTTACAGTAAGAGTATATACCCAGCCTTCCTTGAGAAGCTAAACATGAAAATCACGTGGCATACCCGACGTGTCTTCACCTCTTTTGGAAGAAAGGTAAGTAAGACCAGCTGCCTTGAGCCGTGGGGAAAAGTAAAGAAGATTAATAACAAATCAAAATCACCAAGCATCCAACAATCACATACATCTCATTCCAACATCCCTGGTGTACTCCCCGACACCCACATGCATAAACTGATTAATCTTTCCACTCAAGGCGTCATCTTCTACCACAACCAAAAACCATCATGCCCGCACATATCACAACACCCATCCAGGCTCACATCATAGCACAAGAAGCGAGAAAACAAACACCACATTAATTGTGCCCTTTTCCATTTAGCAATCAATATGGTAACTCATAATCCCATAAGGAATTAACAAAAAATTATTTCTTTAATCCATATTGAATTAACAGATTTTTTATTCATAATTTCAAAATTCGGGAAACCCAATCAGCAAGATATCACAAATAATTAAAAATTCTTACTACGCCAATTTCATTAACATCAAATAAAAAATAGAACCAAATTCATTTACATGCCTCTTTATCTTTAGCCAAAAAATTATAAATTAATCCCAATTTAATTTCTTTACCGATTTCCATCAAGAACGAACAACTAATCAATGCAAGCATAGATATCACACTATCTAGCAAAACATGAGGTAATTACATACGACTGATATCAATTTATTTATTCGATTAAAATATTTATTATGTCAATTCCATTATTATATAGTGGGATTAAACTTGATAACGATACAGTTGCACATAAAATAAAAGAGAAGCAATGAATCCCCTACCTCAAATAGTTCCTCATGTTCTTTATCCACACAACGGGTCACGATCCTCCTCTCGCGACAACTGCATCCACCTGAGGATGTCATGATACGATATCACCAACCAAACCCCAAGAAAACCCCATTAGAAGCATGGAGATTAAATGATATAATATGGAAAGGAGAAACAGGAGGAGATGATCCCCAAAGGAACGATGATAAAACATACCTTATATCGAAGATTGACTAATACAGCCCAGTTGCATCAAAATAGATTTGAACCAATCTAAGGAGTAAAGTTTGAGTGTGAAACTCTTACGGGAAGGATTGAAATATTCTAGCGACTCATAGTTGAGAACAAATAGGAATAAAAAGGGGGTAACATATCTTTTCCCTTTTGAAGATTTAATGGGGATACTGTTTAAGATACGGTTAATTCCCCATTAAAAGAGGATCACATTAACCCATGCGGCTTGACCAAGTAAAAACATCTCGAGACTTAGGAATAATTAATATAGGATTTATGGTCCTTGAATAGGCATTGATAGTCCGTAAAATAAGGCTTTAAATTCATTTTATGTTAAAGGAAACATCAAAGGGGTGAAACTGTAAGAAGCTGGAAACACTGTTCGACGTCCACTATTAGAAGTCTGCTGTTAGAAGTATGTTGTTAGAAGTCTACTGTTAGAAGTACGCTGTTATAAGTATTCTGTTATAATTCCTCTTTTAGAAGTCATTTTTTAGAAGTCCACTGTTAAAAGTCCGCTATTAGAAATATGCTATTAGAAGTCCACTGTTAGAAGTCCACTGTTTGAAGATCGCTGTTAGAAGTCCGCTGTTAAAAGTCTGCTGTTAGAAGTCAGTTGTTTGAAGACCATTGTTAGAAGTTCGATGTTACAAGTCCTCTGTTAGAATTATGCTATTATAATTCCGTTGTTATAATTCCGCTATTAGAAGTCCGTTGTTAGAATTATGCTGTTAGAACCTCACTGGTCTGGAAACACTGTTCACTAAATCCTCACTAAGAGAACATTGTTCTGTAAATCTTCACTGATAGAACACTATTTACTAAATCCTCACTGATAGAACATTGTTCAATAAATCCTCACTGATAAAATAGTGTTCACGAAATCCTCACTAATTTAACATTGTTCACTAAATCCTCACTGATAAAACACTATTCACTAAATCCTCACTGATAGAACACTATTCACTAAATCCTCCCTAATAGAACACTGTTCAATAAATCCTTACTGATTGAACACTGTTCACTAAATCCTCACTAATAGAACATTGTTCACTAAATCCTCACTGATAGAACAGTGTTCACTAAATCCTCACTGATAGAAAACTGTTCCCTAAATCCCCACTGATAGAACATTGTTCACAAAATCCTAACTGATAGAACACTATTCAGTAAATCCTCACTGATAGAACATTGTTCACTAAATCCTCACTGATAGAAAACTATTCACTAAATCCTCACTGATAGAACACTATTCAATTAACCTCACCGATAGAAAAGTATTCACTGAACCTCACAGATAGAATACTGTTCACTGAACCTCACAGATAGAACACTATTCACTAAACCTCACTGATAAAACATTGTTCACCTACTGTTATAGGTTACCGATAGAGGTTACTGATATACTATTCACTAATGAAACTGTTAACAGAACTGGAAATTTGTAAAAATAAAGAATAGTTGCCGTTTGAGGTTACCGGTAGAACTGTTCACTGATGGAACTATTCATAGAATTGGAAATTTGGAAATGGAAATAGAGGTTACCATTAGAGGTTACCAGTAGAACTGTTCACTAATAGAACTTTTCACAAAATTATAAATTTGTCAAAGGAATGAGAGGTTACCGTTAGAGGTTACCAATATAACTATTCACTGATAGAACTGTTCACATAATTGGAAATTTAAAAATTATTGGGGATAAGTCACATTGACCTCCCGGAACACCTCAACCACCATATTTTCACAAAGTAATAGACCGGAGATATCCGGCCCATTATACAATATCAATAACTTGTTATATCTTCTTATATGAAATTTGGATATTTTTAACTAAAATTTAGATCAATAAAAGGTATCTAGAACTAAACTGAGTCATGTTATCTCCCATTTAGTTTTTTTTAGTATCATTTTATCTTTTTACCACATGTTTATTTAACATTAGGTTTTGGGATTAGACCCGTTTCTAATATTAATAAATTTGTATAATAAAGGATATTAATAAGCATCATTATATTAATTTATAATCATATATTTTCTCTGGACCTTGGGTACTTGATAATATTCAAAATAGTGTATTTTTTGGAATTTTTTTATTTTTTATTAGTTTTTATGTTTTTTTTGATATAATGGGTTGGTTATATATTTAATTACCTAATAACATGAATAATGATTTTTAATGAGAGTGGTCTTTGATTAACTATGACAGTCATAAAAATTTATTATTACTTAATTTTCACCTCTCATATGGTCTACCTACTGTTTTCTGGAAATGTATATGATTAAATTATGTTTTAATGTACATCCAAATTTGATAATTATAATTTAGTGTTGGTGAAATTTATGGTTACCTAAATAAGGACTACCCTAGTTGGGAGACCCATTGAGGATGAGTGATCCACTTCTCTATCTCTCTCTCTCTCTCATATAGTCATTTCAATAAATGATGGGAAGTTACATTAGATGGGATAAAACATTATGTGGAAATAAAATGATCTCATAATACTTTTAATTTCATCTGGCTTAATGAAAATTAATTTTAAGGAACATCTTTTCCATAATAATGGTTTCAATAATTTGTTTTTTCAATGAAGAAAATTAGGATTTTTAGAGAAATGTATTTTTGATGAAATAATTTAATAGTTAGACATGTTCACATGTATAGTTTAATTTTGATGTAATATACCAATTATGATCAAATTTTGGGACATGTTTTTTTACTTTATTTGATATAAACAAAAAAAATCATTTTTATTATATTTTATGTATTTTAAATGAAAAAATGATAGGGAATGTTGACTTCTATCCTTAATATATTTATACATGATTTAGCTTATAGTATATATCTTACAAGCATGGATTAAAAAATTTATGCTACGTAAGATTCTAATTTGTGGTATAACTAATTTTATAAACATGATCATGTAATTTTATTAAATATAATAAGTACATTAAGAATATAGAATGTTCCACATCATAAATTTCTTGAGTAATTTTACCATACACTAATGGGAATATTGTAATAAATAGTAAAGCCTCTATATTCAATTATTTAGTTTGAAATTTGAAAATAGATAAATTCATTATATTTATTTATTTTAGCAATAAAATTACTATGATGGATTATATTTTATTATGGTTAATAAATTTTCTATATATATTATGTACTTGTTTTATAACATATCCTTTTTCATTAACTTTATTATATAATGGGTTATATTATGGAACTTTTAGATGTGGTTTATGGTGTTTTATACTCAAAACATGAATATGTAGTTTCACATGATGCATTTCAAGTACATTATTAATATAATAGTTTATACGTTTTACGACTAGATGGAGAATTTTTTTCAATTCATTATTATTATAGATGTATAGTATGTGATTTTTTTATATGAGTATACTAGTGAAATAATTACATTTCATTTTTTTGGTATTTGAGATAATAATTTTATCATGTTTTTTAGAATCTTTTATCATTATATTTCTTGATTGATGTAATGTATTGTTCTGTATCCATATATATGGATTAATTTATATTAATGAATATGTACAACATGTTATCCATAGTGTATGATTTACTTATATAATGTTAACATCCAATACAAGGATGGTTAATTTTATAATTCTTCAATAATTTTGTATCAACTTAATTTTATATCCAAAAAATTAAAATAATTTCCCTATAATAATAAAATAAAAATAGAGTAAGGACCATAACCCATGTTTCCCATAGCCAATTCATTATTTTATTAAAATATCATTTAAACAATGAATTCATATCTCAATGGAAATAATTGTATAGTATTATTTTAAAACTATATAATTACATAAGTTTAACTTTACAACATGATATGAAATAAATCATAGAAACTCTATTGGAACACTCCTACTTTTCTATATTGTCATTTCATTTCATTAAAAAAATTAAACTTGGAGTACTAGGGAAAATAAAAAACAAATTGGGTGAGCATATATTCTCTGAAAGGGTATGTAATATAGAGGAAGAATAAAAAATAAAGACTATTGAATAACTATACAACATGTTCCATTAAAAGAAAATCCTGGGAATAATATAGCAGGAATAAAATATGAATAAATATATACATAATAAAACAAAACCTTGTATATTATAATAATAAAATAATCACATGCACTGTCAATAAATTGGTTCAAAATGAGGGAATAAATAATACTACACATCATAATCATACCTTCATGGTTGTGGCCAAGACACCATACATGATGGGTAAAACATAGGCTAGTTTGTGTCATGAGACTATCGATGCATTGAGGGGCAATATAGAACCCCACCCATCACATAATTTGTCCAATGAATTCTTTAATATCAAAGGGGAGAAATAGAATAAATATATACATACATATTGAAACTAAAATATGAAATGTAAAAGAAATTCCCTAATCATTAAACATAAACAATAACTATTTATAGTAATATGTTGAATTGTATTGAGATAGAACATCCAAAGTGAAACTGATAATAAAAAATTCAATAAAATATACCAGTTGCTATCATAAATGGTCAATCTCAATTATGAATAATAATAAAAAATCTTTTTAAATAAATTCAAATAATCTTATAGAATCATCAAGTAATACTTCAGTGAAATACTATTTCACTTTTCAAAGAATAATTCTTTTTGAAAAAAAATTATTTATAAATCATGAATTGAAATAATATAGTTTCTTCAATGTAAGATGAGATATTTTAAGAAAGTCATGGTTGCTTAAAACATATTATGGATGGATCATTAAAATGTATAAAAAATAGAGATATTCTGTTTAATTCGGTTTGCGTATCAAGATGAATTGATACGGGAACCATGTAAAACATCGTTATCCCATAAAAAATGATAAACTATTATATAAATATGATTTTAAGATTCACACAAACACATATATATTTAATTTAGAAAAATATAATTAAATATTCATGAATTTCAGTGGTGTATTGAGGAAGAAAGCATAACACGAATAAAAATGGAGGTTTTGGAAAGAAAACCCTTAACTTATGCCCCAATGTGTTCTTCTCTTTTCCATATTGTACTAGATAATATAATTGAATCTATTAATTAATTTTTTTCAAAACCTTTTATGAATTTATATTATTTATTATAATTTTATAAAGCTCATTTATGGAAATTTTGATGTGTCATAAGAAATAATTTTATTTCTCGAGAGCATTCTTTTCTGTTATTTTAAAAATGTTTATACTAGTATATGAGTAATGATGTACATGTAAAATGGTTATAATTCACAATAATTGTAATTAAATGTTATTAAAACACAAAAATAAGTGTAATTTTTATTATTTATAAATTTTTCATATATGAGGATGAATCATTAGGTAAAATTTCAATGATATTCGTTTGTTTTAATTTTCGCAGTTTTTCAAACTCAATAAACATAGTCTATTCTTTTATTTAATGTTATTTATATAAAATTGTTACATAACCATACATGAGATATAAATATTATTTTAAAATTTCTTTCAACCGTAAAAATTATTTCATGACAATCCTTGAGGGTGAAATTAATGTACAATTTTTCATCATCGACAAAGGTTGTAAATCAACACTTCCCGAACGATGATTTTGTTTTTAAAATGAAGAGAGATAGAGGGAGTAAGTAGATTGATAATGGATATTATATTAACATGTTATAATTATTATATTTATATATCTAATTCTACATTTATCATAATCATTTTGATAGTCGAGGTGAGGAGAGAATAAAAAAATAATATAACTTGAAAATAAATTACATGTAAAAGGAAAAGGATTTTACCTCTTGAGTAATCCTCCATCAGAACCTCCTTTAGAGAAGGAGTTTATTTATTTCAGAAGGTCCAATATATCCTTTTTGTGGGGATATACTAGGGACTAGGGTTTTGGAATAATTGTGACAAGCTTCAAGGCATACAGTTGTGAGGAGAAAGAGGGGTGAGGGGTAGTTTTTATAGTGGAGGAGAGGGGAGATTTATCAAATTTGTATACATTATTTAATTATTTTTCCAAAGAAAATAAATATTATTTATTCATGAAACATAATATAGTATTAAGTTAAAGTGAGTTCAAACTAAGGTTTCTTATAATCTTCCATGTCTCAAGGAATAGTGTCTTTTTCTTATAATGTATGTATAATGTAAACTACCCAATTTTACTATTAACTAAAAAGTCATATTTTTATAAAATATTAAAAAAATTCAACATAACTATTTTTTAGATCTATAATTAAAAAATGGACTCCATTTTATGAAAATAAATTTCTAAATATTGAAATTTAATTTTCAATTAAAATCATTTTTTACTAAAAAATATAGTTTTAAATTTATATCTGATTTTATAGTACTTTAAAAAATAATCTAAGGTCTAATAAATTTATCATAAAATCATAAGATAAAAAAATATTTCTTTATGATTAAATTTCATGAAAATTATTTTTCTTTTAAGTAATAATATTATTGTAAATAAATATTTATGACTTACAAAAATATGAATACTTTAATATTAATTTCTGAAATACCCATTTACATACACTGTGATAGGGTTATATAATAATTTCATTTAAAATAATGGAAAATTTTATTTATACATTTCTATGTGATGTTACTATTAATATGGGCTATATTACTATTCACAAGAGTAACATTTTTATTAAAAAGTGTTACTTTAATTTTCACCAAAAAAATATGTAGATCATATTTGACTATAAATTTCATACTAATCCCCATTGTGTATGTATGTTTTTCTAAATTCAAATCATATACATTTAAAAATTATGTTTCATGGCTATGTTATAATTATAATATTTAAACAACCATATTAAAAATGGTTGTTTCTCATAGTCTTTGTGTTGTGGGAATTACATTCAATGTTATATTTATTTTTTAATATATTTGGTGTAACATTCTCCCCTCCATCAATAATTTCATTCATGAAATTCTATATTGTTACCTCATAAGAAGATTTGTGTAGTTAGGCATCATATGTTCCTTAGCCACCCATGTCACCTACTCAATTTTATTTTTTTTAAATTACCTTTACTAGAAGGGTTGTTTGATTCCTCATAACAAGTTATTAAATGTCGAATATTTGGATAGGCACTTCACATTAAGATAAATATAGTTCGAGATATATTTTTTTATAAGTGAGTACATGTGTTGGGGTTGACATGTACTTTATCAACAATGTGGTATAAAACATATTTTTTACACTAGAAAGGCTAGGAGTCATCTCAAAATGATGAGCTATATCACAAACTCTCTCCCAAATTTTAAAAGGACCAGTGTACCTAGGGCACAGTTTCCTTTTATTAACAAATATTATAACACCATTCCATGGAGATGCATTCATGAATACAATATTTCACACCTAATATTCCAAATATTTCCTTCGATAATCATGATAGATATTTTTCATTATTTTAACTATTTTGATACGGGTTTGGATAGTATTTACATTATTTAGTTTTTTCTCTAAATGCTCTTGGTCTACTATCATCCCTTCAAAAAATTCATCTGATTATGTTGGTGTATATAAATTCTTTCTCTAAATTTCTTTATATGGTGTTGTTTTGATTATTCAATGGAAATGTCTATTGTAATAAATCTCCACTATTGTTAAATACTAATCTGATATAGCATGAAAATAACGTGAACATGATCTAGACATGTCTTCTCAATTTTGGATGATTCTTTCTGACAACGTTTCAGTTTAAGGGTGATATTTTGTACTAATATAAATCTCTATATCCGAATTTTCCTGAATAAATTTCCAAAATATCGAAGTAAATTTTGTATTAGGCATAGACACAATAGAGACTGGTGCTCCATGTTTTCTTAATACATTATTGCTATATAGTCGTTCTAGGAGATCCAATGGCAAATTATCCCTTATTGTGAATAAATTTGATGATTTGGTATGTTGATAAATAATTATCTATATAACATCATGATTTATATTATTTTTGGGTAACATTCGAATAAATACATAGTGATTTAATCCCATTTCTATGTAGTAATAGGAAGCAGTTGCATGACTCCTCTAGGATGTTATCTTTCATGCTTCGCATATTAATAAAATAAAAAACATTATACATAATCAGAAAATTACCCCATCATACTGGCCTAGAATAAATTTTCTTTCAGATATATATATATTAGTGATACTAGGTTGTATATATATATTTGTGCTATGGGAATCATCTAAAAACTACATTAGTAGCTCTATGATAGAGGGAGTAAATACCCTCCTAAAAAATATTGAATTCCATTCTCACACATGATGTATGGAAACATACCATCATTCAAATATTTATTTTATTTTGATGATTCACATAATTAAAATGAGAACGTTTAATTATTTAAAATATCAATGGTTAGGAAGCTAGTTGAAAAGGTAATGTTGTTCCACCTTCCAGGAAAATTTCTCTTTTACAAATTTGGTTCATCAATGTACACATGATCTTTATCAATAATAATTTTTTTCAGATCTCCATGATCTTTATTACATAAAGAATCTACTACCTTATTTCCCTTCCCAAGATGTTAGTGTATTGAGCTATAATAATCCCAGGGTAGCTTGATCCATTTATTTTTTCTCATGTTATTTTATTTCAGTGAGAAGATACTTTTCATGATCTTATGATTTGTGTATGTCTCTCATATTTTTACATTAAGATAGTTTCTCTATATCTGAAATGAAAAAATTACAACATCAAACTCAAAATCAACATCTTGATAGTTGTATTCATGAGTTTTTAACTACCTTGATGCATAGGAAATAGCATATTCACTATAGAAAAAAAACACAACCAATTCTTTTCATTGATTCGTCACAATAAATAAAAAACCCCACAATTTATTGATGGTAAATTCATGATTGTAACATTCACCAATCTCATATTTAATTATACAAAATATTCTTCCCATTATTTTTTCCATACAAACATAACCCCTTTACATGTAAGATTCGTTAATGAGTTAGCTAATCTGGAGAAGTTCTGAATGAAATGGTGATATTAACCTGCTAAACCAATAAAACTATGTACCAAGGTTTTGTCCTCTGGTATAGGACATTCCTAAAATACTTTTTTCTTCATATTATCAATTAGTCTTCCATATTTATATACAATGTGGAGAATAAAATAAACTATCTGAATACGTAATTCATTCTTTATAAACATCCCATTTAACATTTTTCTTCTAAGAGTCTTTAGAAAAGTGTGCATGGGGTTCTAATTAGGTTCATAAATTTTGGAGTATAGAAAAATATCATCAACAAATACCACAACTAAGTATCAATATATTCCATCCAAATATAATTAATTGGATACATTAAAATATAGGTTTCATTAGTTAGTTCAAAAGTCATTACTATAAATTGTAAATGCTCATTCTTAGATTGAAATGTTGTATATGGAATGCCATCCATCCCCACATGTTATTGGTGATATATAGATCTAAGTACAATCCTCAAAAAATATTGGGGTCAATGAAGTTGATCGAATAAATCATCAATTTGGGGATGATAATACCTGATATTAATTATAAAAGTATTGATTTCTATTTCATAAAAACACGGCCTCAGGGACACATCTATCTTCTTGACAAAAAGAACTTTGGATCCCTAAAAAGAAACAAAATTAAAATAAAACATTTATTAAACAATTTTAATAGTTGTTTATTTAGATCTACTAATTCAACTATGTCCATTCAATAAAGATCCATTAATATGTTTCATGAAATAGGAATTAAATCAACAGAGAACTCTATATCCATTTCTAGAGGATGTACATGTAAAACCTATAGAAATAAATCGATATATTCATTCACAATAAGTACATCCTCAATTTAATGATTTATATCCTCACCTATAAATATTGTGTTCACATAATCCCCAATAATTTCGTTTAGTAGATATACTAGTGGTAAATATAGATAATAATTTTATGGTGGTGTTTTTTCTCTAATGATATTGGATTATAAATCAATATCAAAAATTGTAAATTAATTTTTCTTGAAATAGACTTTATCATTATAATTTCAAATCTAATACATATATAGTATTATATCATATTAAGTCATATTTATGATTATAAGGTCATAAACTAAATAACATTTATTTGTCATAAAGGTGAATTCTCGAAACAACTTTTCTGTAATGATTCTTCTCTTAGTAGTATTTACTGACAACTCCTTTATTAAATAAAATTTGAAATATATAATTTTACTATAAAACACGGATGATATAAATGAATGTGATGACCCAATATCAAAAAAATAATTGCATAAATTTAAGAAAACTAATAAACTATATTTCACCTCATCAATAAGAACATCAATCTCAGCAGGTGTGGCCACATATGCTTGGCCATCATCCCTTGTCCTACTTCATGGAAAGATTAGTTGACACGTAGAAATATTGCTTTCATAATTCCCCATCTAATTCCAATTTTATAATTCAAAATTGGTGTATTTTTTCTTTATATTTCCATTATAGGATTTGTGGACTTTTTCATCAAACTAGTAACAAACACAAATTCCCTTCAGGTATGTTTCAAGGTGTTTCCTATAATAATTATCACATGATAGATATTCATATCTTCCCTTATTAACCTATTCGTTATTTCCTTTTTTAGAGTAATCAAAATCCCTATCTATATATTGATTTAAATTGAATTAATATGACTTCTATGATTATTTTTTTAACTTTATAGAACATGATACTATATCTTCTTATGAAAAGAAGTATCCAAAGATTGGTTCCCTTCATATGATTGATTTTAAACCATATATGCATCAATAAATATTGTTCCATGGATTGTGTGTATAGTCTCTGACATGTCTTCATAACCTTGTAAGGTTGTCTTAATACTTGGAAATATTCTCATCCACTTTTCTCATCATGTTCAAGAATACCTTTTCCATATCTCCTCATTTTTTGCGAGGAATATATTTTTCATGAATATTTCTTTATATTCCCTCCATTAAATAAATTTAATTTTACCCATCTCAATTTTTGGGCTTCAGTGACCAGCATTGATTTGTATCTCCTAATAGATGCTAAACATCCATGAAAAACTTCTCCCTTCCATTACATTCCAAAGGGATAAATATCTTTTCTAAGGAAAATATCAACTGCTCAACTAAAAATTGTTTTGTATTCCCAAGTAATTATGAATGTTATTGTCACATAAAGAGGTCAAATATTACTCTTTCACATTTTGGAATCATATACTCCATATATGTAAGGATATTATTCAGAACCTGAGTCGGTTATCCAACATTATTAATAATTTACTAAACATTAATCCCTGCTCTAGAACCAATAACATTATATTTATTATGATTTAAATCCCTAAATACAATATTCATGTTCAATTTGTATCAATTCCTTCTATTAGGATTCATTTATAAATAATGAAGTACACTAGATTGTGTTATGAATCAGAATGTATAATCTTAATACTATCAAAATACATAACATGAATTGAAATTATAGGAAATGAAATTCTCATAATCTAAAACAATTATTCATTAGAGATATCATTACATTTAAATCCCTCATAATGGTCTATAAGGAAAATGCGAATTATCTTAAGAGTATCGCCAGGGATTGTCAAAAAATGTGTGTTGTAAAGATAGATTTCGAGTACCAGGAGACCTCGAGTCAAGATCAGAACACCTTGTCGGAGTAGATACTCCTAGTTAAATCTGTATCAGAACAACCTCAACATATAGTATACAGACAAGGATTTATTTCTATTAATAAAATAATAATCTATTCCTTACCAAAATTCAAGGATGATCTTATATTCTTATCCGCAAATTATAACTTAGATTTATGTTACATAATATATGTTTTCTAAATCTATATTCCAAAGATTCTACCAAACTTCATCCAGTACAAACTTTAAGGGCCCCAACCCTAGTTTCCCAAATATGGTTCCCTATTTTATTACATTTTCATGTAAACAAGGAATTCATGTCCCTATGGAATGAATATGACAACCCTGCTTTTATTACAAACATAAACATGATTTATTACATAAAACTTCACTTGATACAACAAGAAGATCGAGAGGTTTATTGTCTTTGGGGCTTAGGATCATTACATAAAAACTTGAAACATGAAATACAAAATCTTTATTGAAAAATTCCTTTACATGACCACTATATTCCCTCATACTTAGCATTGCATGGGATAACCTGAGGACATGCATAAGAAAAGGGTGAGCTATAAATCCCAGTAAGGGAGTACACATGGAATAACATGAAGAGTACAATACATGTTATAAAATAGGCATATAAATATAGTATAAAAGAAACATGAACATAAAGTCATGATAAAGCACGATAATCATAACATTGGAATGTAGCAACAACACTTAACATGGAATTAGCATGAGCCAAGGCTCATTGCACATGGAGCATGAGTAAATCCTCATTGCACATAAAGCACGAGTAAACCCTAGTTTCAGTTGAATTATCATGAGTCAACACTAATTGCACATTAAGTATCATGATACAATACTTTACCCAATGCATTGGAGCGCTATAAGGGCGCACCCTTCTGAAACATTTCATTTCATGCATAAGTGTGCCACATGGATCATAAAATATGGATTCCTAAAACATAATTATTTATTACACAATAAAGGAATGTAGAATTCATACATGAAACTTTATAATCAATAAGTAAATGTGCATAAAGGTGAATACCCTTGATGGAGAAATGGGCATGGTATTCACTACACAATGACATTGGCTTAGAAAATCGGTGCGATTTCAGTAGCGTAACGGCGTGACGTAAGAATTCATAAAAATGGTTGATGAGAGAGAAAGGGGTTCCTCATCATATTTACATGTAATGGACAGTAAGGAGTTCATATATATACATTTCCCATCAATTGTAATGCAATTTAGATTCACGAAAAAAAAAGTATTGCTTGAATGTAAAAGAGAAGAGACAAGTTCCTTTCGGAATTTCAGCATAGTAACGGGTGTACATGGGAGGCATTTAATGAGAGATAAAGGGGTCTCCCATCATTCAAACATAAAGAGGGAAGTATGAGGGAGGTGTGAAACCATACCCCAACATTAATAATTGAAATTAAAAGGGAAAAACAACTTAAATAAAATTGGACAAAAATGAGAAAGGAAGAAAAAAAATCCTTACTTGGAAGTATGCTTCTAAAGACTAGAGAGAGGCTTGTGAGAGGCTTCATGGGATCTTGGGGAACCTTGGAAGGATTATAGAGAGAGTATTTCAGAGGTTGGAAGAACTCTAAGTGATTTTAGTGAGGAGGAAGTGGGATCTTGTGTTTGTTTATATAAGAAAGGTGATGGAATTCATTATTATTTAGGTTTGGGTTCCCTTACATTAAATTAATCCAAACCAGAAACCATCCCATGGTTTTTGCCCATGGTTTTTGGAAAAGGTGAGAGGAGAACAATATTTTATAAGGCCAAAGTCCGAACATCTTAAAATATTAGGGTTGCTTATGTGGAGGGGAGTCACACTCTCATGGAAATTAATTTAAAAAGGCAAGGTGTTGAATATGTCTTGAGAGGTCTATTAATGATTTGAAAAGTAAGTCAAACAAACCAAAAATCACATTATTTTAATGTTAAAACATATATTGGACGAACATAAAGATCATAGTATTTTATTACATCACTATTGGGTCATTATAATGTCATAAAACACATTATATATTTAAACGGTATTTAATTTTTACACAAAAATTATACTGTCTCAGAAAATTTTGAAAAATTAACCATTGGATAATTTTGAAATCCTGATTCAAGAAATGAAATTTATTTTATCTAAATAAATTTCTAAATATTTTAATTTTCACTTTTAAAATAGAAACTAACATTTATCGAAAATTCACGGGTTTTGACAGAAATGGCTTTCAAACCTTATAAAAAATTTAAATTCCATTCATAAAATTATAAGATCATTTATATTTAATAAAAATTAATTTAATAATAATATTATTATTTTATTAAAATATTATTTAGTTAAAAAATATCTTAATTTAATAAAATAGATTTCTTAATTAAATAATAACTTAAAACACCATTTGTACTTTAAAAACTATTTACAATGTATCAAAAATGACTAGAAATTAAATTCATTATTATATACAAAAAATAATGTACATGAACATAGTACTATTTATTTGTTACATAACCCCTTAAAACAACCACATAAAACCTAAGCGTAAGGTTTTCGATGGTGATAGACTCTTGGGGTGGCTTGGATAACATCGCTCGAGTGGTAATTTCAATCAACTTCCACTTTTCCCATAGACGGTCATATTCGAGCTTGACATGATGAAGCTCAGCTTGGGATTTGTCAAGGGAGAAGCCCAAAGACGCCACCTCTTTTCTGAGCTCTGACAAATGGGCATCGTATGGGGTAATTATACTGGATGAGGCCATCGCTTCATTTGTCTGAGTAAATTGGATTTGTTAACGTCCAATATTTATACTAATCATGTGATCACTGTTCAACGGCTATATTAGCAACGGTCAAAATTCTTAACATAAAACCAAAGAAGTTGACATTTTATATAAACATAAAGAGGAATTTAATTATATCAAGATAGATTTCCATTAATGAAACGTTGGGTCGTTACAATATTCCTCCCTTAAGAAATTTCTCCCTCGAAATTTTCCTTTTCCTACACAAAAAAAATGTGGGTAACTCAACTTCATCATATCCTCTAATTCACAATTTGCTTCTTCAAACTTGTGGTTTCTCCACAACACCTTGACGAGGGGCATTGTCTTATTTCATAGAACTTTTTCTCTATGATCTAAGATCTTCACTAGTTACTCCTCATAAGAAAGATCATCTTCCAATTGTACCATCTCAGAAGAGAGTACATGTGAAGGGTCTGGTATGTACTTCCTTAAGAGGGATACATGAAAGACATCATGTACTTTGGTCATAGGAGGTGGAAGTGCTAGTCGATAGGCCACAGTCCCGACACGATCAAGAATCTCTAATGGGGCGATGTACCTTTGACTTAACATCCCTTTCCTTCCAAACCTCATGACCTTTTTCCACGGAGATATGTGTAGAAACACCATGTCTCCAACTTTAAACTCAAGGTCTCGTCGAAGATTATCTACATAACTCTTATGTCGACTCTGGGCTACCTTGATATGCTGTTGAATGGTTTACACCTTCTCCACCATTTCTTCGACCATTTCTGGTCCAAGCAGCTTACGTTCACCGACCTCATCCCAATATGCTAGTGTTCTGCACCTTTTCCCATATAGGGCTTCATATGGTGCCATTTGGATGCTCGAGTGGAAATTGTTATTAAAAGAGAACTCAACCAGAGGAAGATGTTGATCCCATCCTCCGTTAAATTCCATTGAGCACGCTCTCAACATATCCTCAATTGTTTGGATAGTCTTCTCGTATTGGCCATCAGTTTGAGGATGATAGCCCGTACAGAAGTTCAGTTCAATATTCATAGAATGTTGAGGACTCTTCCAAATATTAGAGGTGAATCTTGGATACCGTTCAGACATAATAAATTGTAGTACTCCATACAACATTACCACTTCCCTGATATATATCTGTGCCAGTTGATCCAAAGAGAAATCCTCCCGAATAGCAATGAAGTGTGTTGTCTTTGTAAGACGATCCACAACAACCCATATTGCATTGTTTCCATTGGATGTCCTTGGAAGTCCGGTGAAAAAGTCCATGGTGATGTTCTCCCATTACCATTCTAGTATGGGCAATGGTTGTATCATCCCTTTAGACTTCTGCCTATCTGCCTTTACTTGCTGGCACACCAGGAACTTTGATGTACATTTAGTGATCTCCTTCTTTATATTATCCCACCAAAAGTTTTCTCAAAGATCTCGATACATCTTTTTTCTCCCTGGGTGAATAGAGAAATTTGATCTATGTGCATCATCCAAAAGATCCTTCTTCAACTCCGGACTTGATGGAACACATAGTCTTTTCCCAAACCGCACAATTCCTTCTTCATTAACATTAAACTCTGAGGATTTTTCTTTTCTGATAGCTTCCACTTTTTCCTGAATTCCCGCATCATCATTTTGAGCATCCTTTAACCTTTACAAAAGATATGGTTGAGCAATAATTTGTGAAAGGATTGATGATGTTACCTTCTTTATGATTCCCACATCTATCTTCATTAAGTCTAAGAAGATTTGATCCTTCTCAATTATCATCATGGATAGAATTGCTGGGTCCTTTCTACTTAGGGCATCTTCCACCTTGTTCGATTTCCTAGGGTGGTAATGTATTGAACAGTCATAATCCTTGATGAGATCTATCCATCTTCTCTGGTGCATATTTATCTCTTTCTGTGTGAATATATATTTAAGACTCTTGTGGTAAGTATATATCTCACATTTCTCTCCATTGAGATAATGCCGCCAGATTTTCAAGGCAAAGATCACCGCTACCAACTCCAGATCATGCGTTGGATAGTTTCGCTCATTGATTTTAAATTGCCTTGAGGCATAGGATATAACATTATCATTATGCATCAGCACACAGCCTAATCCCTTCTTTGAAGCATCACTAAAAACAACAAAAAGTTCCCCACTTGTGGGTAAAGTGATCATAGGCATAGTGATAAGCCTCTTTTTCATCTCCTTGAATCTTTCTTCGCATTCATCACTCCAAGAAGCTATGGATATCCATTACCGATGTTGGCCTCAGCCATCCCTCAATTGCATCTATTTTGGAGGGGTCCACAGATATACCATTGCTTCTGATGATATGGCCCAATAATGAGACCTCCTTCAACCAGAACTCACACTTGCTATACTTTTCATAGAGCTTCTCCTTGCGCAAAGTCTCTAATACAGTTTTTAAATGCTCCTCATGATCCTCCTTGGTTTTGGAGTATATTAGAATATCATCTATAAAGACTACCACAAATTTTTCAAGGTAATCTCTAAAGACTCTATTCATCATGTCCATGAATATTGCTGGAGAATTGGTGAGTCCAAAAGGCATTACTATGAATTCATAGTGACCGTACCTTTTACGAAAAACATTTTTAGGGACATCTTCCTTCTTCACCCTTACTTGATAATATCACAACCGTAAATCCACCTTGGAGAAGTATTGTTCTCCATGCAGCTGATCAAACAAGTCATCAATTCTTGGGAGAGGATACTTGTTCTTTATCGTGATTTTGTTAAGTTTACGATAATCGATGCAAACCCGCATTGACCCATCCTTCTTCTTGACGAAGAGGACTAGTGCACCCCATGGTGAAGCACTTGGGTGTATAAACCCATTATCCAGATTCTCCTATAGTTGTTTCTTCCGATCTTCAAGCTCAACAACAGCCATTCTATATGGATTCTTGGATATTGGTAGTGCCCTAGGTATAAGTTCAATTGAGAACTCAACATCTCTTCTAGGAGGAAGACCAGGCAGTTCCTTGGGAAATACCTCAGCGAATTCCCTCACAATAGGCATTTCTTCAAGGATGGTTTCTTCCTTGGACTCAATCATCTGAGCCAGATACTCATGCTCATAGGGCAGTAATATCCATTCTTGAGATGATGGAGCTAAAGGAGATTCATCTTCCTCCTTACACTTATAAAGAATTGGGGGGTCGATTCTCCATATGGAGTGTGATTTCCCTCTCCCAACAATTTATGTTGGCTCTATATAAGGATATCCAATCCATGACAAGAATTGCATCAAATTCAACCAGAGGGAGTATGACGAGGTTCACCATGAAATTCAATACACATACTATAACAGGGGAGGACTTATATTCATGGGATGCAATGATTTCCCCATTTTCTGTACTCACCGACATCTTTACTTCCATGATTTGTGGTGGTGCTGGGATTGTTCTACTAAACTTTCGAGATATAAAAGAATGCGTAGAACCTGAATCAAAAAGTACCTTCACTATTCTTGAATGAATAACTAGCATACATGTCACCACTTCGTTGTCGGGGTTCACTTCGGCAGATTTGATTGAAAAATCTCTTCTTGGCTACCTTGGAGGTTGTTGGTTGTCTCTGAAAACACTTGGATTAGGGCACTGATTTGAAAAATGACATGGTTCTTTTCATTTTTTGAATTGAACTACGCGTTGAGGTTCGAACGGAGCGTTCCTCTCCTCTGTCGCAGTCGTGGGTCTTTATTGCCGATAGTTAACAGCTAGGTGCCCTTCTCTTCCACACCTGAAGCATTTTCTCGTCCCCTTAAGGAAATATCTAGGGTGCTTCTTTCCACACTTTTGGAAAGTGGGGTGCTGGATCTTCTTAGCACCATTGGATTTTTCCATGGGACCACCAGCATCGAAGTCCACCTTACGCTTCTTGTCCCCATGATACCCTTCTGATTCCCTGATCTCCATTTCGACCTTGATGGCACATCGGACAATTTCCTCATAGCTATCGAAGTCACGGATCGCAAATTCATTCCGCAAGCTAGGCTTCAACCCACCAAAGAAGTGGTCAACCTTGCATTCGGGGGTATCGACAAAGCCGGAATCGTATCGTGAAATAATTGTGAAGTTTTCCTCGTACGCTCCAACAGATTCTTCAGCTTTTTTCTTGAGGTAACGGAAGTCCCTTTCCATCTTAAGCCGGAGGGTACGCGGAAAATATTTATCGAAAAACATCTTCCAAAAATCCTTCCATTCCAACGCCTCGATCTCCTCCTCAGGCTTCGTATTATTTATCAACATCCACCATTTATCATCTTCACCCTCCATATGATAAGCCGCGAGGAGAACCATCTCTTGTTCAGAACATTAGAAGATGGAGAATATCTTTTCAATGGAGTTGATCCATTGTTCAGTGATCGTGGGATCGGATGATCCACTAAAAGTAGGAGGCCTTTGTCTCATAAAGCCCTCGATAGTGACTTGTTCTTTCTTGGGGGGGGGGGGGGTTGAAAGTTCCTCTTGACCCGTGTTTCTATTGAAAACATGAGTTAACTGAGAGAGAAGCGTGACAAAGTTCGCGATTCCCGCTCCCATTGGATTGGGCATCTCATTAGTACAGTCATCACACTGATCTTCACAATAGTTGTTAGCCCGAGTCCTCCTATTACCGGCCATTAGCTGGAATAAAAGGAAAGTTAGGGGTAAAACATAAAGGGTAATCCAATGAAAAACGTTGTTGAATTATAAATAAACTTTTATTTAATTAACTCATGATTATATAGGCTTCAATCTGGGCTTTTCATGATCTACTTTCTAACATATATTCGTAGGGGCATTTTTTTTAATTCCCTTAATAAGGGTTCATACAAAGATTTTGAATTTATCAAAACATATCCCCTGGGTGTGTCATAACCAAGAGTGCAGCATGTCCCGTTGTCATGCACCAGTTCCCATTCGAGTTTAGCTCAAAGCGATGTTTTCTGGTTTTACCCCTAGGATACATCTGTGCCAGAGCCGCCTCTACCTGCTCGTATCCATACAGGGATGTATTTGTTTGATAAACCACTTACTCAGTACTTAGAAAAACTTAGGGATGTTTTTATTATACTTAGTCTTGTATCTAAGGCTTTACTAGGGTTTCCTAATCCAAAAAATAACTAAACCTATCCTATGATACCAACTATGACAACCCTGCTTTTATTACAAACTTAAACAAGTTTTATTACAAAAGACTTCACTTGATACAACAAGAAGATTGAGAGGTTTAGTTTCTTTGGGGATTAGGATCATTAAATAAAAACTTGAAACATTAAATACAAAATCTTTATTGAAAACTTCCTTTACATGACCACTACATTCCCTCGTACTTAGCATTGTATGGGATAACCTGAGGACATGCATAAGAAAAGGGTGAGCAATAAATCCCAGTATAGGAGTACACATTGAATAACATGAGGATTATAATACATGTTAGACAATAGGAATATCAATAGAGTATTAAAGAAACATGAACATAAGGGCATGATAAAGCATGATAATCATAACATTGAAATGTGGCAGCAACACTTAACATGGAATTAGCATGAGCCAAGGCTCATTGCACATTGAGCATGAGTAAATCCTCATTGCACACAAAGCACGAGTAAAACCTCATTTCACTTGAATTATCATGAGTCAACACTAATTGCACATGACGTATCATGATACTATACTTTACCCATTGCATTGGAGCGCTATAAGGGAGCACCCTTCTTAAACTGTTCATTTCATGCATAAGTGTGCCACATGGATCGTAAAACATGGATTCATAAAACATAATCATTTATACCATGATAAAGGAATGTGGAATTCATACATGAAACTTTATAATAAATAATTAAATGTTCATAAAGGTGAATACCCTTGATGGATAAATGGTCATGGTATTCACTACACAATGACATTGGCTTAGAAAATCGGTGCGATTTCTGCAGCATAACAGCGTGACATAAGAATTCATAAAAATGGTTGATGATAGAGAAAGAGGTTACTCATAATATTTACATGTAATTGATAGTATGGAGGTCATATATATACATGTCCCATCAATTGTAATGGAATTTATATTCACGATACAATATTATTGCTTGAATGTAAAAGAGGAGAGAGAAGTTCCTTTCGGAATTTCGGCATAGTAACGAGTGTACATGGGAGGAATTTAATGAGAGAGAAATATGGCTCCCATAATTCAAACATAAAGAGGAAAGTATGAGGGAGGTGTTAAACCATACCCCAACATTAATAATTGAAATTAAAATGGAAAAACAACTTAACGAAAATTGGACAAAAATGAGAAAGGAAGAAAAACCCCTTACTTGGAAGTATGCTTCCAAAGGATAGAGAGAGTCTTGTGAGAGGCTTCATGGGATCTTGGGGCACCTTGAAAGGATTATAGAGAGAGTAGGGCAGAGTTTGGACTAACTCCAAGGGCTTTGACTGAGGAGGAAGTGGGAGCTTGGGTGGGTTTATATAGGAAAGGTGAGGGAATTCTTTATTGTTTAGGTTTGGGTCCCCTTACATTAAATTAATCCAAACCACAAACCATCCCATGGTTTTTGCCAATGGTTTTTGTCAAAGGGAAGAGGAAAAAAATATTTTATATGTCCGAAGTCCAAAATTCTTAAAATATTAGGTTTCTTATGTGGAGGTGAGTCACACTCCCATGGAAATTAATTTAAAAAGGCAAGGTGTTGAATATGTCTTGAGGGGTCCATTAATGCTTTGAAAAGTAAGTCAAACAAACCCAAAATAACATTATTTTAATGGTAAAACATATATTGTCCGAAAATAAAGATTATAGTATTTTATTACGTCACTATTGGGTCATTATGATGTCATAAAATAGAATATATATTTAAACGGTATTTAATTTTTACCCAAAACATTGACTGTCTCAGAAAATTATGAAAAATTCACCGTTGGATAATTTTGACATCCTGATTCCAGAAATGACATTTATTTTATCTAAATAAATTTCTAAATATGTTAATTTTCACTTTTAAAATAAAAACTGACATTTATCGAAAATTCACGGGTTTTGACAGAAATGGCTTCCAAACCTTAATAAAAAAATTTAATTTCATTCATAAAATTATAAGATAATTTATATTTAATAAAAATTAATTTAATAATAATATTATTATTTTATTAAAATATTATTTAGTTCAAAAATCCCTTAATTTAAAAAAATATATTTATTTAATTAAATAATAACTAAAAACACCATTTGTACTTTAAAAACTATTTACAATGTATCAAAAATGACTAGAAATTATATTCATTTTTATATACAAAAAATAATGTACATGAACATAGTACTACTTATATTTTACACAACCCCGTTAAAATAGCCGCATAATACCTAAGGGTAAGGTGTGCGATGGTGACAGACTCTTGGGGTGGCTTGGATAACATCGCTCGAGTAGTAATTTCAATCAACATCCACTTGTCCCGTAGACGGTCATGTTAGAGCTTGACATGATGAAGCTCATCTTGGGCTTGTTCAAGGGTTAATCCCAAAGATGCCACCTCTTTTTCAAGCTCCGACAAATGGGCTTCATATGGGGCAATTCTACTGGATGAGGCCATCGCTTCCTTTGTCTGAGTAAATTGGATTTGTTAAAATCCTATATTTATACTAATCATGGGATCACTATTCAACGTCTATATTAGCAACGGTCAAAATTATTAACATAAAACCAAAGAAGTTGACATTTTATATAAATAAAAAGATACATTTAATTATATCAAGAGGGATTTCCATTAATGAAACTTTGGGTCGTTACAATGAATATTTCTATTAAAGAGAAAAACTACATACATAGATAAATTCAACATTACAACATGAAATGAAATACATAAAAGAAACTACATTTGAAAAACTATTATTATTCTAGATTATATTTCAATATCATTCATAAAATTAATCATGTAATCCAAAGGAAAATAAATAAGATAAATGTGTGAGATCAAATGTCGATTAAGGTTAATTAATACATCAAAATCATAAATAATATGGCATGATGATTAACTACAGAACAAATGATGTTAAAACAAAGACCTGATCATAATATGGTTGGAATAAAATATGAATAAATAATGAAATAATAAAACATAACAATTTATATTTTACTAGTCAAATAATCACATGGACTATAAATTAATGATTTTACAATGACGTAATAAAAAATGTTAGACATCATAATAATGCCATAAATCCCTTAGACAAGACATAATATATACTAGGTAAAACCCTATGCTAGTTTGTTAAATGAGACCTACTAATTCATTGAGGGAAAATAGCATTCGCCACCTGACACTTACTTGGTGTAATGAATTTCTCATATGAAAGGAGAGAAAAATCAACAATATAAACATTCTTATTTAATATAACATATTAAATGTAAATAACATTCCCTAATCAGTAAACATAGACACTAAAAATTCAGAGTAATATGGCAAATGGTGTAAAGATATAATGTCTACATGAAAACCAATAATCACTCATTTTTTAAAATATGGTATATTATATCATAAAATAATAATCCCTATTAAACATAATAATCATCAAGAGTGTTAAAATATATGGAAATAGTCTTATAAAATCATTAAATGATACTTGATAGAAAAACCCTTTCAGATTGTAAGTAAGTTTTATTCTGAAAAAAAAACAATTTTATAATACCATGAATGATCTAATATAATTGTTTTATTAATAAAATTACTGATTTTTTAAAAATTAGGGTTGTCTAAAAAAGATATTTCATTGTACTTTAATATGTGTAAGAAATCAAGATGTTCTCTATAATTGTGCTTTCGTATCTGAATGAATTGAGATGGGAACCTTGAAAAACATTTATTATCCCATAAATAAGTAATAATAGATCATGATATATGATTTTGGAAAATATATATAATATAGAATAATTAGAAAAAAAATAATCATTAAGTACAATGGGGTTTAGAGGAAAAAAGAATAACCAGAATGAAAATGGTGGGTTGGGAATAAAACACTTACCTTATGTATAAATTTGTTCTGTAATTGTCCTAAACATATAGGATAATAAAATTAAATACCTTAATTAATTAATTCATAACCTTACAGACATATATTTTATTTATTACAATTTTATTATGTTAATTTATGGAATTTTTTGAGTTATCAGATACAAATTTAATTCTTGAGTGTATTTGTTTCCTTGGTTTTCATTATTGGAATACATTTATATGAGTAATTTAGTTCATGTAAAATTATTATGATTCTATTGAATGAGAAATAATTTTTTTAAAGGATAGTGATATGTATAATTGATATTATTTATAATTTTTTCATATATGAGTATGAATCATTAGATAACTTGTTAAGGATAATAGTTTGGATTAATTATAGCAGGTTTTCAATCTCAATGAACTATTTCTGTTCTATTATTCAATACTATGTATATAAAATGGTTCCAGAACATTATAAAATATAAAAAATATATTTTATAATCTGGTTCAACTATAAAACTGGTTACATGAGTATAAATGTTGTATAAATTAAAGAACAATAGTTTTTTATCCATAAAGGTTGTAAATCGGAACCTGTGACATGATGATTTCACTTTAATATATATATATATATAATGTATGTAAATAATTTATGGTCCACTAACAAGATATAGTTCATATATATATTTATTATACTATAGTTATCAGGACCATTTGGATAGTGGAGGTGGGGAGATAATAATAAAATAAAAGAACTTGAAAAGAAAATACAAGGAAAAGGACGAGGATTTTACCACTTGAATACATATCCTTAAGAACTTTATTAATGGATTAAAATATGGTCTCTTTGAAGAAAAATGACCTCATATCCATTGAGATAGACTAGGGAAGAATATTTGTGTATAATTTTATCTAGATTCAAGGATTAGAAGTTTGAGGAGATGAAGGAGTGATGGGGGTTTTATTGTGGAGGAGAGGGGTGATTTTAATATTCCCTAAAAAATCAATTATTTCAAGAAAACCCAAAAATTTTACGTTATTGAAATTTGGACATGAATATTTAAAAACTAAATATCATTTTATGAATATAAATTTCTAAATGTGGGAATTTTTATTTAGTTAAAATTATTATTTACATGAAAAATAAAGTTTTATATTTATGAATTATTTTAAAATGATTAAAAATATATAAAAAGATCTCATAAAATTATCATAAAATCATAAGAAATCAAAAAATTTATTCATGAATATTTTTTTAAAATTAATTTTATTTTAAATCATTTCTATGTTGTTATTAAATATTTATGAGTAATAACAATACTGAAACATGAATATTAGTTTTTAATGTACTCATTTACTTACACTGTGATATAATTATATCAAAATTTTATTTATAAGATGTATAAATGTTTTTTATTCCTTCATGAGAGATATTAATATTCATGAGGGTAATATTAATATTCATAAGGATAAAATTATTATTTTAAATGGGGGAAATTACTATTTAAAAAAGTTCAACCTATCAGACTCCAAACATCATACTTATCACAACCGTGTATATCATTTATTCAAAATTAAAATCATAATAGTAGAAAAATTATGTTTCATCGAAGGTTTTATTTTATTTTTTAAAATAATTATAATAACAATGTGTGGTTTCATATAAACTCGGTGTCGTTTGAATTTCATTCTAAATTAAATTTACTTGTAAATCCATTGGGTGTTCCATATGGGGATACTAAATAGACATTCTAGATTAGGGATGACTCTTGGTGATAGTGACACCCTAATTTTTGTATTGTTCAATTATCCAGTATGGGGGCTTTAGAAGTACAATTTTTGGGTAAAAAACATAGATATAAATTATATAGTTCCCTATTAATGGTTAACATACTGAAAATATGTGATATTATTTTCATAATCCATTGAAAAACAATTTCATCTCCTAATATGGAATTATTCTTTAAATGGGTCACATTAATCAATGATTGAATATGAGTATAATTATATTTCTAGATGACAAACCCCAATAAGAAGAAATCATCCCTAAGAATAAAATTATATTTTTTCTAAAATAGATTGTGTAAACATAGTTCAATCATGTAAAAAAATTACACTAATGGTCTTCTAAAATTTATTATGATAATAAGAAATAAAAATTTGATGTAGTAATAAAAGAAAAAGTGATGCTCATAGACAGTGATCTTATCTCCCAACAATGATTCTATTGATTTAAATTATTTTAAGTAATTATTTTTTCCCATGAGATCTAATATATTATTCTTATACACTAATTAATTTTGGAACTTTTTTGAAGAACCTAGAGGGGATATTTCCACATATTTGAAGTATGTTTTTTTAATAAAATTTTCACGGGTGTTAGAGTTACTACCTATAAATATTATTTGATAAAACAATTGACATAAATTACACATGGTGATGACTATAATGATTCCTTTTCACTAGTAGTGTTAATAAATTCTACTTATTTATTTCATACCATGAAATAATATTACAATGATTATAAATATTAAATGGATTTCATAAAAAATTTCTATAATTATAATTTAGTCTAGTATGTGTATATGATAAAAAAATTATTTGTTAAATGATGGTATTAATGAATTAAATCTACATTGATCAATTTTTTGTACTGATGAATTATTTTTGGAGTTGGGAAATATGATTTGATTAAGAAATAACATAGTAAAATTTTATCTAAAACATTTTTTATTCTTATGTATAAACAAAATAATTAGAGTGTGGTTTAGTTTTTGGAATTTATTTTAGATGAAATAATTCCAATTAAAAATGATTTCCCAATTTTTAATTATATAAAATTTTTCTTAATTAAATGATTTTCAATAAAATACATAGGATACTAATCATAATTGATTGTATTAAAGATCCTTAAATATAGGTTTAAAATTTTATTTAGACTAAGATGGAACTTATATATTGGTTAATTGATATGTTCATTAAGTAATGGTAACTCTATGATGTAGTGTTTATATTTATTATATTGAGTGAGTTATATAATCATTTAATATTCTTATAATGATATAGAATGTTGAAACATGGTGATGATTTCTTATGCATCCAGCATGGTATGTATTGTGTATTCCTTGTTTGGTCCTGAAATGGATGTCTATAATGCTTTTAGAATTACTATTAGATACTAATGAAATCATGGTTATAGTCACTTTAGAACATTAATGACCATAGATAAATATATAATAAGAACCGTGGAATTGTTTTGGCTTTCGTGTGGAGAAAACAATAATTTTAAATAATTTCATTAATGTTTGATACAAAATTGATATTAATGATATTGGATTTCAGTCTAGTTTAACATTATTTTTTTCAATGACAGAACTATAGTATAAATAAGTAAAAAATAATCAACCACATAATAATAGTGAAAATAAGTTAAATAAATTACTATATCAATTCTGTAAAGGATGTTGATTGAATCATGAAATTTATCACAATGTAATAGAATTTTTTGAGAAAATAATCCTTACATTTAAAATAATGGGTTTTTTCTGAAAAAAGTAACTATAGTCTCTATAATTTACTAAATATTACCTTAAAAATAATATATCGTATAATTAATCAATTAAAGGAATTATATAAAAATTTATTTTTTGGATTGCGATGATAGTGTTTTAAATCACATGGAAATGCATTTTATATTGATGAATCATGTGATATATTTAAAACCATTAGATTATAGAGACATGAGATACATGATGAAATGGTTTTTTTAAAACTATATATCGTTTAGCTTTATAAAAAGTTGAATCAATATTAGTAATTCATTAATTTGTGATATATATTTTTTATGAATAGTGGAGTAATAAGAATACCTTATAGTGTAACATTATATTGACCCCAATTTTAGATGATCATTGATTATTATATCTTATGATGATATGTTAGTATTAGAGTGTTCATTTCATTTTATGTGTTTCAGAGTAGAATCAGATAATAATAAGATAATACTTATTATGGGAAGTAACCAACCAAAGTATATATGATGGAATGTCATATAGTCATTGATATTCTCAGTAGAATATAATTCATATGAATCCCTATTATATGATATAATTAATACACAAACCATGAGGATGAGTTCATCATGGGATCATAGGGTATATCATTAATCATTTTGTCAAATTAGCTTCAACAAAAAAATTGAAATATTTTGTGGAATTTATTGAAGTTGAGCCCCGGAATAAATTAGATAGATGATATTCATAGAGACCCGAGATCAAATCCAGGCAGATGCTAATTTCTGGGTACTATAGCAGTACTGTACCAGTACTGTACTCGTACTCTAGCAGGAACTGTATAGAAATGTAGCAGGTACTGTAGTGGGAACTATAGTAGGCACTGTTTAGCACTATAGAAACCGGGAATATTCCCCCGTTTGGGCCTTCGGGCCACATATTTGGTCCTTGAGTCCTTTAACGCCTTTAGGCCACCCAGGACTTCGGGTCAGTAAGGCCTTAGGGACACCTCAAGGCCCTTAGGCCTCCTTAAGTACAGATGAAAACTGGACAACCTACATGTAACAAGCTTCACAAGGAGGAGGAGGAAGAAGATTTCACCATAACAAAAGATAAATGGATTGCAAGAATGAGAGGGTATGAAACCTACCATCGGGAGAAGCCTGTGCATTCATGAGAAAGCCTGGTCGAACAGCCATGTGAAGGTAGAGAGTTGATTTCTGATGAAGGTGCTTGGGAGGAGCAGTTCCAAGTAGTTAGTCTAGGTTGTTTGTAATGTTTAAAGCCTACGGGTAATAAATTCTTCTATGTCGTACGGGCCATGTAATATTTAAGCCTACGGGCCTTGTAAGGGTTCCACCTCACCCCTGGAAAAGTGGATTATCAAAAATCAATAAAAATTGAAGGCCTTCGGGCCATTGGAGGAGGATATATGATATTCAAAGTCATTAATTATTGAGTAATAATTAATGTAATTTTTTTTGAAATGATGATATATGATGTACTCATTAAACTTGTTGATTCTTTTTTAGATGGTCAATTATATATGATTTGTAATATACTCTATTGAAGAGATCCATGTCTAATAATTTTTAATAATGGGTTAATAATTACTGAATACAACTTTTTCAATAAATTTAAATAAATTTGAATAATAAATTACCAATATCATCCATTCATTAAAAAATCATGAAAAAAGATAAAAAATAACATTGTGTACCTTTCATCAAGTGAGTAGTTTTTTTTATATTCAAAATATTAGTTCAATTAAGATCACGTAAAATATTTCATATGAGCCATTATTTTATATTATATTCATAGGGTAAACAAAATCACCCATCACATTGACAGGAACCTCCACCATTACATGATATTCTAGTATCGTAGTTATTAATGTGTGTGTGAGAAGAGGGATTTAGGTAGAAGTAGAATCTCTATAAATCTTGTTAGGATAAAACACCACCAACTTGTGATGTTTTATTCTTACAATTTTTTTGAAAAATTCTAATGTTTTTCTGAATTTACTCTAATTTTTTTGTAATATTTGAGTAATTTATGAAAATATATCTTTTTTAACATGTTCATCCACCAAAGTCACTCATACAGTTCATCTTATGAAATATAATTTCCATGATAACAAATTAGGTGCATATCTTAATGTTGACTAATTTAATACTTGGACACCTTATTAATCATATATTTTTACATGAATCATACATTTTAATTCTACACATAATATATATGAATTTCATACTATATTATATAACATGGTATTGTTTTATGATATCATTATATCATAAGAAATGATATGAAAAAAAGTATAAAATTCATCACATGTACATTTGTATTTATGGAATATAACTATAAATATAACAATTTCAGTAAATACTTATTGAATTTTTGTAGTTTAACATTATATTCTAGTGACACTTCCCTAAAGAGCATGTTGTCTATGACTACATTAATACATTATCATAATATATAGGGTATCATATCCTGAAGTACTGAACAGTTTTTTAGTCTTGGTAAACTAGATAGTCAATTCCGTATTTCATTAAATATAAAAACTAAAATTATTGAAATATTTTCTTTGGAAACACCAATATACCCTCTATAATAAAATTTCAAAAGAATCATATTACACTTCATGGATTCTTATGGAAAGGAAACAATATAAGAGTGTGATCATATTCTTAAAAATGTTTTGACACAACAGATGCTACATTGAATCAATTATCATAATTAATATTAAATGGTTAATAACTGAACACATATTTCATTGAAATAACATGACTTTAATAACCTTTATAAGACGATATACAGCTCATAACTAATATCATTTAATCAATATCATGAATATCATAATAGTATAACACATCATCAATATGGTGTGGTAAATAACTATTAAGATATACCATTTACAAAATAATTGAGTATTAATTGAATCCAAAGACAATAAAAATATTAAAATATCATGAATAATAATAACTAAATATTTAATTTATAAAATTCTTATTTATTAGACATCATGTTTTCCTAGAACATTATACCTCTACTATCAATATATATATATTATAAATAATACATATTTATCAATATTTCCCTAGATAAATAGATAAATCTCAATGTAGAATAACATATGTCGAAGTGATATATGGTATAAATAATAAAATTATGCATGATAAATAATACGAATATTTGTGGGAAATATATTGTCCAATGATCCTATAAGGGTCAGTATTTCAGGGTAATATTATTGACTACAAAAATGAATCAAGGAAATGAATTTTAATATTACCATTTGTAAAACTAATAAAATAATATTAATATTAATGATTAATATTGTATTTATAAAACCTATCCCTAATGGATTGTATAAATCATATTTTGGTTTTTCATTAATTAATATACATACCTTAAAAATACCATTAAAATAATTATTAAGGAAAATAGTCATTTACTTCTGAAAATATCATTTTGAAACTATAATTTGTGTAACACCCCAAGCTTCAACGATACGTTTCCCTTAGAATAATACCATAGCTTGCATTGTACACAAAATCGAGATTCTAACACACCAAGACCAACCTAACTAGATATTATGAATATTAATACCAAGTTTTCAAAAATTTATAAATTTCCTTTTTCAAAATGGACTTCATTTTTGAATTCAGAATATCAAAATTATCTTAGGGTGAATTTTTGGTAATTTTCTGAATACTTTCAATTTCTGATTAATAGTTAAAAACACTATGATATTGGTTAAAAAAAAATATTTTATTTAAATAATTTTTTAATTTAATTAAATTTATTTTAGGTTGAGAAAGATACATAATACCTATTTATTTTCAATTTAATTCATTATAGTCATTTTATAATATGTTTAAATATACAAATATTTTATTGAACTTTTTACCGTCTTTTACCAACCTCCAAGTAGAATTTTTAAATTTGCATAAATCTTTATTTTACCACTTCTGTGAGTTGGATTTCAAAAATCCAAGAGACACGATTTATATCTTTAAGTAAAATATGGTTTAATGTGTTGTAAATAATTTTTGGTGAATAGTTACTTTTGAATTTTATTTACCACGGTTAAATGTTAATAGAGTAATTAAAGGTAAACATTATATCATAATTACACAAAAACATGTCCTAATTCTATTATATAATTTTAATTTTTCCAAAAAACCATAGGAGTAAAATATTATCCCCTTTTCTCCACATGGATTAGATTAGGACATTAATTATTATTTTATTTAAAAAAGGGTTAAAAGAGTTGAATTCAATGTTTAATAAATAAACCATTATTAATATAGGGTTATGCATAAGATATATTCGACTATGAATATTAATTATAAATATAAAAATATTTCCTAGATAATTATATTTTATTTATAATTTTTAAACATTAAATTATTTAATTTATTTAAGACACAGTGATGTTGCAGTATTTACCTTATTAATTAAAGATTACAATAATTGATATAATAAATATACAAATAAATTTAATATGAGACTTTTGATTAATTAAACTAATTTTTTAGGTCAATATAACATGTTAGGGTTAATTAAATAATTTTTTTTCAAATTAATCATGCTGTTATGATTTTCAGAAAAACAAATACTAAATGGTGTCAAAATTTACATAATTGTTTTTTTAAAACAAATGATGTATTGTTAATTGATATAATATTTCTAAAGATCTAAGGTTCGGACAAAGGACTTATATATGGTTATATATATTAATAATTAACCACTTGGGGTTTTCTTGGCTTGTTATAGTACGTTTATTAACCATATAACATAAAAATACATAGAGACATGGTAAAGGATAAACTATTTAACTAAGAGTTAAATCGAAAAGATAAGGTTAATATAGTGACCTAAACCTGTCAAAAACCTATAGGATGGGATTTTTTTCGAACATCCTCGCCTTATCCTCTAAATAAATTATTTTTAAGCCATTAAAAACCGAAAATTATTTTATTATAAAATAATATTTCAAGCTCTTCCTAAAGTGACCCTCACCTATATTATTAAAGGGTACCTACCCTAATCTTAATTTCACACCTCTAAATCCATTTTTTATGGCCAGCCCCTGACCAAATATCCTCCCAAATATTCTCATGTCAGCCTAGAGGCCTTACTTTTGTCATAAATCCAACCTATGGATCCATTTTTATCAAATCAAAAAGAAGAACACGAAGAAGAGGTAAATATTTCATCACCTCATTCAAGTTCTTTTCTTCTTCCACTTACTCTTTATTTTTTGTTTCCAGTCTAAAATAATAACTCCAGTATATAATATATAATTTGATGTAATTATAAATATGGAAAAACCACATTCTTTATCCTATCCATCCTATAAATAACTAAGTCAGCACACGTGCGTTTATACGGCTTACCGTCTCCACGACGTGGTGTAGTTTGTTATTCAAACACTTCATTATTTTGGATGGGTATAATAATGAATATATCTGATTTAAATAATAAATATAAAATTTTAGTGTTTATTTATATATAATATACCATCCAATTACATATTATTTTACCATCAATATAATTATATTGTGGATCATGCGTACGTACAAATTACCGTCTCCACGAATGCGATTTGATTCATACCCCATAGTAATCATTCAAGAATAAATTTTATTCTATGATTAAAAATAATTTTTATGAACATAATATCATTATATATATGAATAAAATAATCCTATACATAACAAAACATGTCTTACGTAACCAAGCATATAATGGAAAATGAATCAGTTAACTCCTGTAACGATGATACTACTGAAATATTATTAACAAAGCAATATTAGAGGGTCATATATGATATTATATTTATGTATATAGTTCTTTTATAATTTAATAACAATGAATAACTATTATAAAGAGGGTTAAAGTACCCTCAAACAAGGAAAATTACAAGGTAAGTGTTAATTTCACAATATTTTTATTATCCGAGGTTGTTTTTATATAAGTATCTACTGGAACGTCTTTATCATCCACGTCCATATTTCATAAAAATATATTTCAAAACATATTTTACTATTTTTTAGACTATTATTTAACTTCATTTATACCATTTTTTTAATTTTTATAAAATATTTATAATGTAATCTTTCCGTCGTTTTCCAAACAAGGTCTTTTACTTCCTTTTCAACAAAATAAAAAAAAGAATGTTTTTTAACTTATACGGCAGGTGCTGCTATTTTTCTCCATTATAACACCTTCTAAGATTCCTTTACAAGATTATAATAATATTTTCTAAATAAATTTTTTCTTTTATAATTGTGTGACTTCTAAATTATTCTATAATAAAAAAATATATTTCTCTAAAAATGTTTTGATTTCATCTATTTCAACATCCATTGATGGATTTTAAACTTTTTTGAAGTTTATTTATTATGATACAAATCCTCCATGTTGTATTTAATTTTTTGTGATATGTTCAAATATGGATGTATTATTTTTACACCATTCATGGTTAATAGATAATGTATTGAAATTTCTTATGCTAGTATTAATACGAATGTTAATGTTATATTTTAAACTTTTCATATCAGTAATGCATTGTACTTAGTATGTGATGGGAGGATCTTGGTATAACTACTCAATGAATTTTTAGGTATCATGAGACAAACTATTTTCTTGGAACAAGGCCTTAACAAAATCTTATTTTTATTCTTGTCACACGGCCTTGACTAGGTTGTTATGATGTTTGGAATTATGCATTCCATCATTATGAAAGTGGCTATTGAGATTTCTTGTGATTATTCAACTAGTAGAATATACATGTAAATAAGTAAATAGAATTATTTGATTTTATCTTTTTCATATTATGCTGAATTTTAAGTTTATAAGTATTTTTTCATCTTATAAATTGACATAAATGTTTATGTTTATTTATAAAAGGTTCCTCTATATTGTTATCCTTACTGAGAATCTGTACTCAACCACTTCTATATTTTATTTTTCCCAGGATTTCAAGAAGTATTTTACGGTTGACCTAGAGGGATATTCTAAGGATATAAGTGTGTTTAAAAGGGTAAAAATTTTGTTGATGTTTTTATTTCTTGTTGTAATGTAAAACTTATGAATGTTTCTAGTACTTCCAAGGCTACTAAACTAATCAATATTTCAGGATTTGATCCCTCGTGATGAAACCAATGTTATATAATAATGCACCGACTCTAGGTAAATAGGGTCAGGGAATTATAGTTTATATCATATGAAGTTTAGTACAATCCTTGGAAGGTAGATTTAAAAAAACACTGATTAAAGAACATTACCCCAAGTTAGACCTTGAAAATTAGTATAGAAGAACATCCTAAAACTTTTTTACTGTAGATAATTTCTGAGTTTTTCAAGAAATATATCCCTGTCTGGAAATGGGAAGATAGAGGTAGATCTAGAACATATGTACCTAGGGGTAAAACCCTAAAGCACCGCTTTGAGGTGGACTCTAATGGGAACTAGTGCATGAGAATGGGCCTTGCTGTACTTTTGGTTATGACACTCCCATGGGATGTGCATAAGATAATTCTCATTTTCATTAAAATCCATTATAAAGGGTTTATGAGTATATACATACTTAATGATATTTTTTTAATGATTATGGATTACAGCCATAAACTGTTCAATTTATGTTAAGTGTTTTACAATCTTGGAATTATGTATTGCGATTCATAAACTAATCTAGTGTATGCCATTATTTAGAAATGGCGCCTAGTGGAAGAAATAGAAACCATATCAATGCAAATAATCCATATTGGTATATTCCTCCTACTCAAGAAAATTATAGTGGAGCTAGTGAAGCAACTGTTGCTGATCAGCTTATCACCATACTCAGAAAACTCACTCAGGTTATGAATAATAACCTTACCCGTATAGAGCACCCTGATCCACAATGTGGAGGAACAATGTTTGAACGCTTCATGAGGAAGCAACCACCAACATTAAATGGGTGTAAAAATATATTAGTATCTTAGCAATGGATAAATTTCATAGGGAAATATTTTATTCATTGTGAAGTAGCGCAAGGGAAAAAGTTGTCATGGCAGTTTATCACCTAACGGGAGATGCAGATCAATGGTGGTCATTAATCCAAACACAAAAGAAGATGAAAAAGTATTGAACATGGAATAGATGAAGTTTAAAGATAGTTGCATGGAATACTAGATTCCTCATGACCATCAAGCGGATATGGAAAGACTGTTTCTGAGTCTAAGGAAAATAGAGGATGGAAATGTCACAATGTATGAGGTGAAAAATACAAGGTTAGAAAGGCATACAACAGATTATATACGTAACCAAGAGGGTAAGATTGGTCGATTATTTAATGGGTTAAAGAAATTTCTCTATTAAGAATCAGTCTCACAATACATCTCATCGTATGAAGATATTGTCTCATGTGCTATCAAGACTAAAAAAGAATTATCAATGTCTTACAACATTAAAATATAAAGAGAGAAAAAGAGATTTGTTGAACACTATATAAATGGATATAAGGTGATGAAGGGAAAATTTGAATATCCATCCTATGGTAAATGTGGAAAGAAACACCCATGTAATTGCCTAAATGGAATGTGAGTCAATTACAAGTGTGGTGAAAAAGTCCACCAAGATCGTTGTTGCAAGGTGATGAAATAGGTTGTCAATGTTGAATGCTACAATTATAGAGAAAAGGGCCATTATGCAAATTAATTTCCTAATAGACAAGGGAACTTACCACAAGAAAATTCCAAGGCAGCAAGGCCAAGCTTATTCAATCACTACTACTACGGTTTAAGCTCTTAAAGACATCGTGGTAGGTAATTTAATGGTTTCCTCAAGTTTAGCCAATGCATTATTTGATTCTAGACCATCAAATTGTTTCATATATTCCCAGTTTTCAAAAAAAGTTAGATATTGTCAATTTTAATTAGAAAGGGAGTTTTTAGTAAAAACACCTAAGGAATTTATCATCATAACAATGTTTTGTGAATCAGTTCCCATTTGGGAATATAAATGTTATTTATATGTTAATCTTATCGACACCCCCTTGATTTGATTTGATATAATCCATGGAATATATTGTCTTTTGAACTATGATGCAAAAAAAAATTTATGAAGAAGGAGGTTACCATTTTCGATTATGATAAATAGTGCCTTATCTATAGAGCAGAAACATCACCAGCTGATTCTTAACTAGATCCCCCCCTCTAGCTCTACTAAATTCAATGATTGGGGAGGAAAATAATGAAATAACTATGTGTGAGGAAAAAAATGTTCGAATAGAGGATGTAACTATTTTGAAAGAATATGATTAAATATTTCTAGACGATTTCCCTGGATATCCCCTGGAATGAGAAATTGAGTTTCCATTGATTTAATTCCAGGTTCAAGGCCCAAATTGAATAACCCTTTTAGAATGGCCTCTGTGGAATTAGTGAAAATAAATAAAAAACTAGGGTGATTGAGTAATATGGGATTTATTCTCCATAGTGTTTCTCTATGGGGAGCCCATATCATTTTTGTTATGAATAATGAAAAATCTATGAGATTGTGCATTTAATACAGGGATATCAGTAACACCCTAACCCCAGTTACCTAGAGTCAGTGCATTACTTCGTAACATTGGCATGATTACAAAAGATTAAGTCTCGAAAGACTGATTAGTTTAGTAGCCTTGGAAACACTAGACACATTCATAAATGTTACATTACATCATAAAGAGAAAAACTAATAACAAAGTCTTCATAGTCCACACTCATATCCTATTCTTACTATCCCTACAGGTCATTCATATAATACTTTTTCACATCCTGGAAAATATTAAAACATTGAAAGGGGTGAGCTCAGATGCTCAGTAAGGATAACAATATAGCGGAAGCTTTCATCAATAAACATAAACATTTAAGGCAATGTATAACTAAAACAAAAGCCTTTTAAACTTGAACTTCAACATAATATGGCAAAAGTAAAATGAGATAATGCCATTTACTTCTTCACATGGATATTCTACTGGTCGAATAATCACATGCAATATCAATAACCACTTTCATAATGGTGGAATGCATAATGCCATACTATCATAACCACGTAGCCAAGGCCTCGTGCCAAGACCACAAATAAGATTTTGTCAAGGCCTTGTGCCAAGACACTAGTTTGTCTCATGAGACCTGTCGATGTATCTAGGAGCTATAGCGGGCTCCACCCGTCACTTATTAAGTCCAATGCATTCCACATATGAACAGGTTTAAACATATCATAAACCATAACATAATCGTATCACATAAAACATGCATAAAGGAAACATAACATTTACACATTTCAATCTCATGATATCAATACAACACATTGATATAATAAAAACACTTTCAAATCCATTTTCAATACCAAAATAAAAGAAAATTAAAACCTGGTATTTATTTTTCTTTTAAAAAAATGTATGGCTTGTAGAGGAAGCCGAAACTCAAATAATGGTCACGGCGGCGGGAAAGGCATTGTCGCCGCATACGTACAACAAAAACATTCCCTTTTGTCCTTTAGTAAACACTTCGAATAAAAATATTCCTTTTGAATAAATGTAAAACTCAAATGGGTTTATACACCGTATAAAAAATGTTGTGTATAAAACAAAATATGCCTCAATGAAAGGAGATTGAGACGAAGTCCCATACAAAGATCATTTTTAAAAATAAAATAGATCTATTATGTGTATTCACTATAATTACACATAAAGAAAGTACAAATACAAGATAGGACATAATAATATCATGACGTAATTTGAAAGTAGGAGATAAACCCAAAGAATGGAAATTGGGTTAAGAAGTTCCCTTACCTTGCGTCCTGTCTTGACTCGACCGTTCTTTAACATCTTGAATAATAAACTCGAGTTAATTTATAATTTATTAAGAACCTTTTTCAAGTTTTTTATTCCTTTTATATCACTTATTACAATGTTATGAACATTATGTAATTATTTAAGTTAATAACGGTTGTTTTGTCGATCGTTGGTGTGTGAGTCAAAAATAAACTTCTTATAATTACAAGTTTTTCATGTGGTGAAATATCCATCATATCCAGAATTATATTCATGATATAGATATCATATATCTCATATATATCTAGTATATACATGAATTTATAATATTCCATAACGTTTAGAGGTAAAAAATGAAATGCACCGTTCATGGAGACGGTAAGTCGTACGTACGCATGAACGCTACTTTCATTTCTATTTCGTATTTAATGAAATCATAACGATATAAAGGTATATTATAATTCCATTATAATATCATATATAATATCATTTACTCCATCCTTTATACATCCCACATTTGGAATTAACGATTCAAATCACTTTGAGGGGGTGGTCGTCCGCACTTCCTAAAATGAAAATATCGTGTTTACCCATAATGGAACCAATAAAGGTATGCCATAAATGAAAAATACAGAACCTTAAGTAAAACATAAACATATTATATATTATTTATAAATAGTGTGACATCTTAATGGCCACCTTTGAAGTTGTTATATGAGTTTTGAACAATCATCGTTTCGTGAGGCAGAAATTCTCCATCCACAGAAATAGTATGTTCTTTAACCATTAGATGTAGGTGTGTGTTAGTGTAGCTCGAATAATTCTAATAAAAAATTCCTAGTATATTTAGGATACTGGTTTTGTTACAAAATAAATGAATAAAAAGATATTAGGGGGTTGTATAAGCAAAATAAAACAAAATAACATAAGCGAAGACATTACCTTAAAATCGGCTAACACTTTTAATTTGAGCCAAAGGCTTCCTTGGGAAGCGTTCTTCCCAAAGTGAGGATTCTAGGAGTAATAGAGTGAAGTTGGGAGAGTATTTGGGTAGAGGTTGGCCGATCCAAATGGCTTGAAAGTGTGAATAAGGTGGTAGAGGTGGGGGAATTTTATAAGAGGAGAGGAGGGGCACTCTTGGAAAGATTGAAATGTTACATTATTATGAAATGCTTTTCGGATTATAAAGGTCCCACAATGATATATTTAGAGGCTAATATGATAAGGGTTCGAAATATACTCATCCAATAGGTTTTTGACAAGTGTAAGCCTTAGATTTTACATTATCCTTTCATTTTATTTCAATCGTTAATTAATGAGGTAATCGCGGAATCATCATGGTGTCATAAATAATTTAATTTATTTAATGTCTTAAAATTATAAACAAATTATAATGATGTATGAAATCCTTTTATATTTATAATGAATATTTTTAGTCAAACATATGACTTTTATAAACCCATTTAAAAATTGCTTTAGTAAAACAACTTATGTTTGTGACATTTTTATTTTAACTTTAAATAAAAGTTATTTATGTCATTTTCCTACCAAAGTGGATCCATGGGGTCCCCAAGTTGACCCATGTATTGTATTTGTCGTCCATGACTCATCCAATAGGTTTAAGAAAATTTTCAAGGTCATTTCATATTTTTATAATATCATTTTTACCTTAAATTTCACTAATTACCCTTAATCGCGACTAATTAAACTTAAAAGTTACTATTCACCAAAAATTATTTTAATCCCATTCAACCACATTTTACTTCCTAATGAAAACAATGTATGTAAGATTTTTTAAAATCAAATCACATAAGTGGTAATGTTTCATTTAAACGAAAAATCATTTTTCTAACTACCACTTAGTGGTTTCACTATTCATCAAAAATTGAAGTTTTTCAGAACAATGCCAAAATTTCACCCTAAGATATAATTGACCATATGAATTCAAAAATGTTGTCTATTTTACAAAATTCCAAATATATAAGTTTCATTAATTAATTTTATAATTAATTCCCACTGTCACAACAAATATCGTGTTTTTAAGAAACAATATATATCAAAAGATTGATAATTGTTTATGTCCAATTTCAAAGTGAAATTAATTTTAATGAACATCATTGGATAAAATGGAAAAAATATATTCTACTTATACTTTAAAACCAATAAATATTATAATTTATCACTATAAATTATTTTGATTTAAAAATTTGTTTTTAAGTATTTTTCACAATTCATAGAAAATTGGAAGTTCTCAGAAAAATACCAAAAATTCAAAATAGGCTAATTTCGATATTACGAATACAAAAATGAAGTCCATTTTGAAATATAAAATTTTTATAATTTTAAAAAGTGGGTATTACTATTCATAACGGCTATTTTGATTAGTCATGGTGTGTTAGAATCTCGAACTTGCGTACAATGCAAGCTATTACATTATTGAAGGAGATGTGTATCGTGGAAGCTCGGGGTGTTACATTCTCCCCTCCTTTAATAAATTGTGTCCACTCAATTTGAAATTTTTCTTTGAAAATAAAAGGTTGAAAATAGAAAATACCTTTGTAGAAAACCCACATCGAAAATAAGGTTAATAAAAATATAACTTTAAAAGAAAGAAAGATAAGTACAAAGGTCACCTGAGACAGCCCATACTAGGATTCTATGAAAATATGGATATGGAAGAAAAAAACCATCAAGGTTTGATGGAGAGTTGTAGAAAACTGGATTAGGAGAAAGTTAACAATAAGAAAATCACAAACTTGTGACTGGTTAAACGGTCATTGAATCCCCAGTTGGAAAAGTTAACCGGCAACGTTTTTGTTTTAAGTTATCTTTTATAAAGTTGAGGAATTTATTTAGGAGATTTACTACGAATGTAAGGGAATATACATACTTGTCATGTAGACTTTCATTCTTAAAAAAATTTACCACAAACCCATCTTTCACTCTAAAAGGTAATAGAACCCAAAAATATTCTATATATCCTAATTGTATAAGGTTCAAAATATTAACACTTACCATTTAGATTAGTAAAACTATTTTGTAATAACCAGGGACTTCCTGTAGGCTAGTGGTAGGTAATATAGGCTTGTCGCACTATTGTTGTGGGTTCGATTCCTGCAGCTTTGTCCGACGTGACGGGTTATGCCCCACCCTGCAGGTTGTCCTTTTCCTAAAAATATAGTATTATAATATTACAAAAATAATCTTCAGAAATGTTTTAACCTTAAACAATACTATGCAAAGTTCAACTTAATCCATCCCAACCTTAATAGTTATCCAAAATCCCTCTGTCCAAACTTTCTCTAAAAGGTCTCTTAATTCCAAAATCAATTTATCAGATTTCCCAAACAAAGTAAAGTTTATCTAATTATCACATACTAAAAATATGATTACCTTCATCATATTAAAAACTTACTGAAACAACAACTACTGCAGTACAATCTTTATATATATATCACATTATTCTAATAACCAGAATATAATCCATGAGTCCAAAAGCACCAATACATTAATTATTCTGCTTCAACTGTAGTCACAACATAAGATTGGCCTTGATCCCTTGGCCTTTTCTGAGGTAATTTTCTCTGACGCTTAGGACATTCATTTTCATAATGACCCATTTCTCTACAATTGTAGCATTCAACATTGATAGCCTCTTTCTTTCCCTTGCAATCACGCGCCTGGTGACCTTTTTCTCAACATTTATAAGAAACTCTCATTCGTTTTAGGCAAGTAACAGGGTGATTCTTCCCACAATTATCACATAATGGAAAATCCTTCTTTCCCTTTTTCCCTTTATCTGTCTCTTGTTCCACCGTTCTCTTCTTCTCTTGCTTTACTTTATTGTCATAAGATTTAGAGAATTCCTTTTCTGTCTTGATAGCACATGAGACAATGTCTTCGTACGACGAGAAGGTTTCTGAGACTAATGCTCGACGAAGAAATGGTTTTAACACATAAAATAAACGATCAATCTTACTTCTTGGGTTACGTATATAATCTGCAGCATGCCTCGCTAACCTTGTAAATTTGGCCTCATACTTTGTGACATTCTCATCCTCCTTTTGTCTCAGACTCAAAAATTGTCTTTCCATATCTGCTCGATGGTCGCGAGGATAGTATTTTTCTAGGAAAAGATATTTGAACTCCCTCTATTCCATATTTGATACTTCATCATCTTCCTTTGTGTTTTGAATCAATGACCACCATTGATCGGCATCTCCAATGAGGCGGTAGACTGCCGTGACAACTTTCTCCCTTTCGCTACTCCCCAAGGCATGGAATATTTTCTCTAACAAGTTTATCCATTTCTCATCTACTAATGGATTTGTACCCCCATTATATGTTGGCGGTTGTTGCCTCATGAAGAGGTCTAACATTGATCCTCCACGTTGCGGATCATGGTGTTCCATACGAGTAAGGTTATTATCCATAACCTGAGTGAGTTGTCCCAGTATGGTAATAATTTGATCATCACTAGTTGTATCTCCAGATCCACAATAATTATCTTGAGCAGGAGGGCAATCTCTACACGGAGTGCGTGCATTGATACGGTTTCCATTCCTTCCACTAGGCGCCATTTCTAAACAATGGCATAAACTAGATTAGTTTATGAATCAAAATACACTAAACACTAATTGAATTATTTATGGATATAATCCATAATCATAAAAAAAATTCTTTGAGGAAGTATATACTTATAACCCTTCATAGTGGTTTGTAAAGAAAATGAGAATTATCCTAAGCATATCCCCCGGGAGTGTCGTAACCAAGAGTGCAGCAAGGCCCGTTGTCGTGCACCAATTCCCGTTCGAGTCTAGCTCAAAGAGGTGTTTTTGGGTTTTACCCCTAGGTACATCTGTGCCAGAGCCGCCTCTACCTGCTCGTATCTAAACAGGGATGTATTTCTCGGAAAACTCACAAAATCTCTATAATACCAAAATTCTAGGAAGTTCTTCTATACTAATCCTTAAAGTCTATCTTCGAGCTATGTGCTCTAATCAGAGTTTATCTAAATCTAGCTTCCAAGGTTAGTACTAAACTGCCTCTGATACCAACTGTAATGCCCCGACCCCAGTTACTTAGAGTCAGTGCATTACTTTGTAACATTGGCATGATCACAAAAGATCAAGTCTCAAAAGACTGATTAGTTTAGTAGCCTTGGAAACACTAGATACATTCATAAATGTTACATTACATCATAAAGCGAAAAAACTAATAACAATGTCTTCATAAACCACACTCATATCCTCTTCTGACAATCCCTACAGGTCATTCATAAAATACTTCTTCACATCCTGGAAAATATTAAAACATTGAAAGGGGTTAGCTCAGATGCTCAGTAAGGATGACAATATAGTGGAAGCTTTCATCAATAAACATAAACATTTAAGGCAATGTATAACTAAAAAAATCCCTTTGAACTTGAAATTCAATATAATATGGAAAAAGTAAAATAAGATAATGCCATTTACTTCTTCACATGGATATTCTACTGGTCTAATAATCACATGCAATATCAATAACCACTTTCATAATGATGGAATCCATAATGCCAGACTATCATAACCACGTAGCCAAGGCCTCGTGCCAAGACCACAAAAAAGATTTTGTCAAGGCCTCGTGCCAAGACACTAGTTTGTCTCATGAGACCTACCGATGCATCGAGGAGCTATAGCGGGCTCCACCCATCACTTATTAAGTCCAATGCATTCCTCATATGAACAGGTTTAAACATATCATAAACCATAACATGATCGTATCACATAAAACATTCATAAAGGAAACATAACATTTCCACATTTCAGTCTCAAGATATAAATACAACACATTGATATAATAAATACACTTTCAAAACCATTTTCAGTACCAAAATAAAAGGAAAGTAAAACATGGTATTTATTTTTCTTTTAAAAAAAAGGTATGGCTTGTAGAGGAAGCCGAAACTCAAATAATGGTCCCGGCGGTAGAGAAGTCGTTGTCGCTGCATACGTACAACAAAAACATTCCCTTTTGTCATTTATTAAACGCTTCGTATAAAAAGATTCATTTTGAATAAACGTAATAGTCAAAGGGGTTTATACACCGTATAAAAGACGGTTGTGTATAAAACAAAATATGCCTCAATGAAAGGAGATTGAGATGAAGTCCCATACAAAGATCATTTTTTTAAAATAAAATAGATCTATTATGTGTATTCACTATAATTACACATAAATAAAGTACAAATACAATATAGGACATAATAATATCATGACGTAATTTGAAAGTAGGAGATTAACCCAAAGAATGGAAATTGGGTTAAGAAGTTCCCTTACCTTGCGTCCTGTCTTGACTCGACCGTTCTTTAACCTCCTGAATAATAAACTAGAGTTAATTTATAATTTCTTAATAACCTTTTTCAAGTTTTTTATTCCTTTTATATCACTTATTACCATGTTATGAACATTAGGTAATTATTTAAGTTAATAACGGTCGTTTTGTCGATCGTTGGTACTTGAGTCAAAAATAAACTTCTTATAATTACAAGTTGTTCATGTGGTGAAATATCCATCATATCCAGAATTATATTCATGATATAGATATCATATATCTCATATATATCTAGTATATACATGCATTTATAATATTCCATAATGTTTAGAGGTAAGAAATGAAATGCACCGTTCATGGAGACGGTAAGCCGTACGTACGCATGAATGCTACTTTAATTTCTATTTCATATTTAATGAAATCATAATGATATAAAGGTATATTATAATTCCATTATAATATCATATATAATATCATTTACTCCATCCTTTATACATCCCACATATGTCATTAACGATTCAAATCACTTTGAGGGGGCGGTAGTCCGCACTTCCTAAAATGAAAATATCGCGTTTACCCATAATGGAAACAATAAAGGTATGCCATAAATGAAAAATAAAAAACCTTAAGTAAAACATAAACATATTATATATTATTTATAAATAGAGTGACATCTTAATGTCCACCTTTGAAGGTGTTATATGAGTGTTGAACAATCATCGTTTCGTGAGTCATAAATTCGCCATCCACAGAAACAGTATGTTCTTTAACCATTAGATGTAGGTGTGTGTAAGTGTAGCTCGAATACTTATTATAACAAAATCCTAGTATATTGAGGATACTGGTGTTGTTACAAAAGAAATTAATAAAAAGAGATTAGGGGGTTGGATAAGAAAAATAAAACAAAATGACATAAGCGAAGACATTACCATAAAATCGGGTAACTCTTTTTATTTGAGCCAAAGGCTTCCTTGGGAAGAGTTATACCCTAAGTGAGGATTCTAGGAGTAAGAGAGTGAAGTTGGGAGAGTATTTGAGCAGATTTTGGACGAGCAAAATGGCTTGAAAGTGTGAATAAGGTGGTAGAGGTGGGGGCCTTTTATAAGAGGAGAGGAGGGGCACTCTTGGAAAGATTGAAATGTTACATTATTATGAAATGATTTTCGGATTATAAAGGTCCCAAAATGATATATTTCGAGGCTAAGATGATAAGAGTTCGAACTCTACTCATCCAATAGGTTTTTGACAAGTGTAATCTTTATATTGTACATTATCCTTTCATTTTATTTATATCGTTAATTAATGAGGTAATCGCGGAATCATCATGGTGTCATAACTAATTTCATTTATTTAATGTATAAAAATTATAAACAAATTATCATGATGTAGGAAATCTTTTTATCTTTCTAATTAATATTTGTAGTTAAACACATGACTTGTATAACCCCATTTAAAAATGGTTTTAGTAAAACAACTTATGTATGTGAGATTTTTATTTTAACTTTAAATAAAAGTTATTTATATCATTTTCCTACCAAAGTGGCTCCATGGGGTCCCCAAGTTGACCCATGTATTTTATTGGTCGTACATGACTCATACAATAGGTTTAGGAAAAGTGTCAAGGTCATTTAATATTTTTATAATATCATTTTTACCATAAATTTCACTAATTACCTTCAATCACGATTTATTAAACTTAAAAGTTACTATTCACCAAAAATTATTTTAATCCCATTGAACCAAATTTTACTTCCTAATGACAACAATGTATGTCGGATTTTTTAAAATCAAATTACAGAAGTGGTAATGTTTCATTTAAACGAAAAATCATTTTTCTAACTACCACTTAGTGGTTTCACTATTAATCAAAAATTGAAGTTTTATAGAACAATGCCAAAATTTCACCCTAAGCTATAATTGACCTTCTGAATTCAAAAATGATGTCTATTTTAAAAAATTCTAAACATATAAGTTTCATTGATTAATTTTATAATTAATTCTCACTGTCACAACAAATAGCGTGTTTTTAAGAAACAATATACATCAATAGATTGAAAATTGTTTATGTCCAATTTCAAAGTGTTATTAATTCTAATGAACACCATTGGAAAAAATGGTAAAAATATATTCTAATTATACTTTAAAACCACTCAATATTATAATTTATCACTATAAATTATTTTGATTTAAAAAGTTGTTTTTAAGTATTTTTCACAATTCCTAGAAAATTGGAAGTTCTCAGAAAAATACCAAAAATTCAACATAGGCTAATTTCGATATTACGAATACAAAAATGAAGTCCATATTGAAATATAAAATTTTTATAATTTTAAAAAGTGGGTATTACTATTCATAACGGCTATTTAGATTATCAATGGTGTGTTAGAATCTCGAACTTGCGTACAATGCAAGCTATTGCATTATTGAAAGAGAAGTGTATCGTGGAAGCTCGAGGTGTTACATTCTCCCCTCCTTCAGTAAATTGCATCCTCGTAATTTCAAATTTTTCTTTGAAAATAAAAGGTTGAAAATAGAAAATACCTTTGTAGAAAACCCACATCGGAAATAAGGTTAATAAAAATATTACTTTAAAAGAAAGAAAGATAAGTACAAAGGTCACCCGAGATAGCCCATACAAGGATTCTATGAAAATATGGATATAGAAGAAAAAAACCATAAAGGTTTGATGGAGAGTTGTAGAAAACTGGATTAGGAGAAAATTAACAATAAGAAAATCACAAACTTGTGATTGGTTAAACGGTCATTGAATCCCCAGTTGGAAAAGTTAACTGGCAATGTTTTTGTTTTAAGCTACCTTTTATAATGTTGAGGAATTTATTTAGGAGATTTACTAAGAACATAAGGGAATATACATACTTGTCATGTAGACTTTCATTCTTAAAAAAACGTTTTACCACAAACCCATCTTTCACTCTAAAAGGTAATAAAACCCAAAAATATTTTATTTATCCTAATTGTATAAGGTTCCAAATATTAACACTTACCATTTAGATTAGTAAAACTATTTTGTAATAACCAGGGACTTCTTGTAGGCTAGTGGTAGGTAATAAAGGCCTGTCGCACTATGGTTGTGGGTTCGATTCCTGCAGCTTTGTCCGACGCGGTGGGTTATGCCCCACCCTGCAGGTTGTCCTTTTCTTAAAAATATAGTATTATAATATTCCAAAAATAATATTCAGAAATGTTTTAAACATAAACAATACTATTCAAAGTTCAACTTAATCCATCCCAACCTTAATAGTTATCCAAAATACCTCTGTCCAAACTTACTCTAAAAGGTCTCTTAATTCCAAAATCAATTTATTAGATTCCCCAAACAAAGTAAAGTTTCTCTAATTGTCACATACTAAAAATATGATTACCTTCATCATATTAAAACCTTACTGAAACAACAAGTACTGCAGTACAATCCTTATATATATATCACATTATTCTAATAACCAGAATATAATCCATGAGTCCAAAAGCACCAATACATTAATTATTACGCTTCAACTGTAGTCACAACATAATATTGGCCTTGATCCCTTGGCCTTTGCTGAGGTAAGTTTCCCTGATGCTTAGGACATTCATTTTCATAATGACCCATTTCTCTACAATTGTAGCATTCAACATTGATAGCCTCTTTCTTTCCCTTGAAATCACGCGCCAAGTGACCTTTTTCCCCACATTTATAACAAACTCTCATTCCTTTTAGGCAAGTACCAGGGTGATTCTTCCCACAATTATCACATAATGGAAAATCCTTCTTTCCCTTTTTCTCTTTATCTGTCTCTTGTTCCACCGTTCTCTTCTTATTTTGCTTTACTTTATTGTCATAAGATTTAGAGAATTCCTTTTCTGTCTTGATAGCACATGAGACAATGTCTTCGTACGACGAGAAGGTTTGTGAGACTAATGCTCGATGAAGAAATGGTTTTAACCCATCAACGAAATGATCAATATTACTTCTTGGGTTTCGTATATAATCTGCAGCATGCCTCACTAACCTTGTAAAGTTGGCCTCATACTTTTCGACATTCTCATCATCCTTCTGTCTCAGACTCAAAAAGTGTCTTTCCATATCTTCTCGATGGTCACGAGGATAGTATTTTTCTAGGAAAAGATCTTTGAACTCCCTCCATTCCATATTTGATAATTCATCATCTTCCTTTGTGTTTTGAATCAATGACCACCATTGATCGACATCTCCAGTGAGGCGGTAGACTGCCATGACAACCTTCTCCCTTTCGCTAATCCCCAAGGCATGGAATATTTTCTCTAAGGAGTTCATCCATTGCTCGGCTACTAATGGATTTGTACCCCCATTAAATGTTGGTGGTTGTTTCCTCGTGAATAGGTCTAACATTGATCCTCCACGTTGTGGATCATGGTGCTCCATACGAGTGAGGTTATTATTCATAACCTGAGTGAGTTGTCCCAATATGGTAATAAGTTGATCATCATCAGTTGTATCTCCAGATCCACAATAATTATCTTGAGCAGGAGGGAAATCCCTACACGGAGTGCGTGCATTGATACGGTTTCCATTCCTTCCACTAGGCGCCATTTATAAACAATGGCATAAACTAGATTAGTTTATGAATCAAAATACACTTAACACTAATTACACTATTTTTGGATATAATCCATAATCATAAAAAAAATTCTTTGAGGAAGTATATACTCATAACCCTTCATAGTGGTTTTCAAAGAAAATGAGAATTATCCTAAGCATATCCCCCGAGAGTGTCGTAACCAAGAGTGCATCAAGGCCCGTTGTCGTGCACCAGTTCCCGTTCGAGTCTAGCTCAAAGCGGTGTTTTCGGGTTTTACCCCTAGGTACATCTGTGCCAGAGCCACCTCTACCTGCACGTATCCAGATAGGGATGTATTTCTCGGAAAACTCAGAAAATCTTTATAATACCAGAATTCTAGGAAGTTCTTCTATAATAATCCTTAAAGTCTATCTTCGAGCTATGTTCTCTAATCAGAGTTTATCTAAATCTATATTCCAAGGTTTGTAATAAACTACCTCTGATAGCAATTGTAACGCCCCGCCCCCAGTTACCTAGAATCGGTGCATTACTTAGTAACATTGGCATGATCACAAAAGATCAAGTCTCAAAAGACCGATTAGTTTAGTAGCCTTGGAAACACTAGATACATTCATAAATGTTGCATTACATCATAAAGCGAAAAACTAATAACAAAGTCTCCATAGTCCACACTCATATCCTCTTCTGACTATCCCTACAGGTCATTCATAAAATACTTCTTCACGTCCTGGAAAATATTAAAACATTGAAAGGGGTGAGCTCAGATGCTCAGTAAGGATAACAATATAGCGGAAGCTTTCGTCAATAAAAATAAACATTTAAGGCAATGTATAAATAAAACAAAAGCCTTTTGAACTTGAACTTCAATATAATATGGAAAAAGTAAAATGATATAATTCCATTTACTTCTTCACATGGATATTCTACTAGTTGAATAATCACATGAAATATCAATAACCACTTTCATAATGATGGAATTCATAATGCCAGACTATCATAACCACATAGCCAAGGCCTCGTGCCAAGACCACAAATAAGATTTTGTCAAGGCCTCGTGCCAAGACACTAGTTTGTCTCCTGAGACCTGCCGATGCATCGAGGAGCTATAGTGGGCTCCACCCGTCACTTATTAAGTCCAATGCATTCCTCATATGAACAGGTTTAAACATATCATAAACCATAACATAATCGTATCACATAAAACATGCATAAAGGAAACATAACATTTCCGCATTTTAATCTCAAGATATCAATACAACACATTGATATAACAAAAACACTTTCAAAACCATTTTCAATACCAAAATAAAAGAAAAGTAAGACATGGTATTTATTTTTCTTTTAAAAAAAAGGTATGGCTTGTAGAGGAAGCCGAAACTCAAATAATGGTCACGGCGGCGGAGAAGTCGTTGTCGTCGCATACGTACAACAAAAAAATTCCATTTTGTCGTTTAGTAAACGCTTTTTATAAAAATATTCCTTTTGAATAAATGTAAAAGTCAAAGGGGTTTATACACCGTATAAAACAAGGTTGTGTATAAAACAAAATATGCCTCAATGAAAGGAGATTGAGACGAAGCCCCATACAAAGATCATTTTTTTAAATAAAATTGATCTATTATGTGTATTCACTATAATTACACATAAAGAAAGTAAAAATACAAGATTGGACATAATAATATCATGACGTAATTTGAAAGTAGGAGATTAACCCAAAGAATGGAAATTGGGTTAAGAAGTTCCCTTACCTTGCGTCCTGTCTTGACTCGACCGTTCTTTAACCTCTTGAATAATAAACTAGAGTTAATTTAAAATTTCTTAATAACCTTTTTCAAGTTTTTTATTCCTTTTATATCACTTATTACCATGTTATGAACATTATGTAATTATTTAAGTTAATAACGGTCATTTTTTCGATCGTTGATACTTGAGTCAAAAATAAACTTCTTATAATTACAAGTTGATCATGTGGTGAAATATCCATCATATCCAGAATTATATTCATGATATAGATATCATATATCTCATATATATCTAGTATATACATGCATTTATAATATTCCTTAACGTTTAGAGGTAAGAAATGAAATGCACCATTCATGGAGACGGTAAGCCGTACGTACGCATGAACGCTAATTTCATTTCTATTTTGTATTTTATGAAATCATAATGATATAAAGGTATATTATAATTCCAGTATAATATCATATATAATATCATTTACTCCATCCTTTATAAATCCCTCATATGGCATTAACGATTCAAATCACATTGAGGGGGCGGTAGTCCGCACTTCCTAAAATGAAAATATCACGTTTACCCAAAATGGAAACAATAAAGGTATGCCATAAATGAAAAATACAGAACCTTAAGTAAAATATAAACATATTATATATTATTTATAAATAGAGTTACATCTTAATGGACACCTTTTATGGTGTTATATGAGTGTTGAACAATCATCGTTTCGTGAGGCAGAAATTTGCCATCCACAGAAACAGTATGTTCTTTAACCATTAGATGTAGGTGTGTGTAAGTGTAGCTTGAATAATTATTGTTAAAAAAAACTATTATATTGAGTATACTGGTTTTGTTACAAAAGAAATGAATAAAAAGAGATTAGGGGGTTGGATAAGCAAAATAAAACAAAATAACATAAGCGAAGACATTACCTTAAAATCGGGTAACTCTTTTGATTTGAGCCAAAGGCTTCCTTGGGAGGGTTTATGCCCAAAGTGAGGCTTCTAGGAGTAAGAGAGTGATGTTGGGAGAGTATTTGGGAAGCGTTTGGCAGATCCAAATGGCTTTAAAGTGTGAATAAGGTGGTAGAGGTGGGGGCCTTTTATAAGAGGAGAGGAGGGGCACTCTTCGAATGATTGAAATGTTACATTATTATGAAATGCTTTTCGGATTCTAAAGGTCCCATAATGATATATTTAGAGTAAAAGTTGATAAGGGTTCTAAATCTACTCATCCAATAGGTTTTTGACAAGTGTAATCCTTATATTTTACATTATCCATTCATTTTACTTAAATCTTTAATTAATGAGGTAATCACGGAATCATCATGGTGTCATAAATAATTTAATTTATTTAATGTCTAAAATTTATAAAAAAATTATCATCATGTAAGAAATATTTTTATCTTTCTAATGAATATTTATAGTCAAACATATGACTTGTATAACCCCATTTAAAAATTGTTTTAGTAAAACAACTTATGTTTGTGACATTTTTATTTTAACTTTAAATAAATGTTATTTATGTCATTTTCCTACCAAAGCGGCTTTATGGGGTCCCCAAGTTGACCCATGTATTGTCTTGGTCGGCCATGACTCATCCAATATGTTTAGGACAAGTGTCAAGGTCGTTTCTTATTTTTATAATATCATTTTTACCTTAAATTTCACTAATTACCTTTAATCGCGATTAATTAAACTTAAAAGTTACTATTCACCAAAAATTATTTTAATCCCATTGAACAACATTTTACTTTCTAATGACAACCATTTATGTCGGATTTTAAAAAATCAAATCACAGAAGTTGTAATGTTTCATTTAAATGAAAAATCAGTTTTCTAACTACCACTTAGTGGTTTCACTATTCATCAAAAATTGATGTTTTTCAGAACAATGCCAAAATTTCACCCTAAGCTATAATTGACGTTCGGAATTTAAAATTGATGTCTATTTTAAAAAATTCCAAACATATAAGTTTCATTAATTAATTTTATAATTAATTCCCACGGTCACAACAAATATCGTGTTTTTAAGAAACAATATATATCAAAAGATTGACAATTGTTTATGTCCAATTTCAATGTGAAATTAATTCTAATGAACACCATTGGATAAAATGGTAAAAATATATTCTAATTATACTTTAAAACAACTCAATATTATAATTTATCACTATAAATTATTTTGATTTAAAAATTTGTTTTTAAGTATTTTTCACAATTCATAGAAAATTGAAAGTTCTCAGAAAAATACCAAAAAATCAACATAGGATAATTTCGATATTACGAATACAAAAATGAAGTCCATTTTGAAATATAAAATTTTTATAATTTTAAAAAGTGGGTATTACTATTCATAACTACTATTTTGATTTGTCGTGATGTGTTAGAATCTCAAACTTTCGTACAATGCAAGCTATTTCATTATTGAAAGAGAAGTGTATCGTGGAAGCTCGGGGTGTTACATTCTCCCATCCTTAAATAAATTGCATCCTCGCCATTTGAAATTTTTATTTGAAAATAAAAGGTTGAAAATAGAAAATACCTTTGTAGAAACCCCACATCGGAAATAAGGTTAATAAAAATATAACATTAAAAGAAAGAAAGATAAGTACAAAGGTCACCCGAGATAGCCCATACAAGGATTCTATGAAAATATGGATATGGAAGAAAAACAAACCATCAAGGTTTGATGGAGAGTTTTAGAAAACTGGATTAGGAGAAAGTTAAAAATAAGAAAATCACAAACTTGTGATTGGTTAAACGGTCATTGAATCCCCAGTTGGAAAAGGTAACCGGCAACGTTTTTGTTTTAAGTTACCTTTTATAAAGTTGAGGAATTTATTTAGGAGATTTACTAAGAACGTAAGGGAATATACATACTTGTCATATAGACTTTCATTCTTTAAAAAAAATTACCACAAACCCATCTTTCACTCTAAAAGGTAATAAAACCCAAAAATATTCTATTTATCCTAATTGTATAGGGTTCCAAATATTAACACATACCATTTAGATTAGTAAAACTATTTTGTAATAACCAGGGACTTCCTGTAGGCTAGTGGTAGGTAATAAAGGCCTTTCGCACTATGGTTGTGGGTTTGATTCCTGCAGCTTTGTCCGACGCGACGGGTTATGCCCCACCCTGCAGGTTGTCCTTTTCCTAAAAATATAGTATTATAATATTCCAAAAATAATCTTCAGAAATGTTTTAACCTTAAACAATACTATTCAAAGTTCAACTTAATCCATCCCAACCTTTATAGTTATCCAAAATACCTCTGTCCAAACTTTCTCTAAAAGGTCTCTTAATTCCAAAGTCAATTTATCAGATTCCCCAAACAAAGTAAAGTTTCTCTAATTGTCACATACTAAAAATATGATTACCTTCATCATATTAAAACCTTACTGAAACAACAAGTACTACAGTACAATCCTTATATATATATCACATTATTCTAATAACCAGAATATAATCCATGAGTCCAAAAGCACCAATACATTAATTATTTCTCTTCAACTATCGTCACAGCATAATATTGGCCTTGATCCCTTGGCCTTTTCTGAGATAAGTTTCCCTGATGCTTAGGACATTCATTTGCATAATGACCCATTTCTCTACAATTATAGCATTTAACATTGATAGCCTCTTTCTTTCCCTTGGAATCACGTGCCTGGTGACCTTTTTCTCCACATTTATAACAAACTCACATTCCTTTTAGGCAAGTACCAGGGTGATTCTTCCCACAGTTATCACATAATGGAAAATACTTCTTTCCCTTTTTCCCTTTATGATGGACATTTTCATGGGGCTACCAAAGACACCAATAAAGAATGATGCAATATGGGTCATTGTTGATTGTCTTACCAAGTCAACACCTTTTCATACTATAATAGAAGATTTTACACTTGAATGCATGACATGATTATATATTAATGATGTTTTAAGACTTCATAGAGTACCCATATCAATTAATTCTGATCGAAATCCATGTTTTTCATCAAGATTCTGGAAAAGTATATAGAAGGCCCTGGATGTTGAACTTCGATTGAGCACTGCATACCACCCTCAAACTAATGGACAGTCAGAATGGAAAATCCAAACCTTAGAAGAAATGTTGATATCTTTCTCACATGACTCTCATGGTATGTGGGATCAATTTATACTTTTGGTAGATTTTTCTTATAAAAATAGCTTCCATTCAAGTATTCTGATCACACCATATGAAGCATTATATGGTTAGATATGTAACACACGAACTTGTTGGGATGATGTTGGTGAAAGAAAACTTGTTGTCCCCAAACTTGTTGAGGAAACAATAGAAATGGTGAAGGTTATCCAAACCCACATCAGAGTAGCCCAGAGTAGGAAAAAGAGCTCCGCCGATAACCGAAGGAAGGATTTGGAATTTCAAGTAGGATACCATGTTTTCTTGAAGGTATATCTATGGAAGGTTGTCATACATTTCTATAAGAATGTTAAATTGAGTCCCAGGTACAACAGACCTTTCGAAATTCTAGAATGAATTGGAATTTTAGCTTATCATTTGGCAATGCCTCCAAGTCTCTCCAAAGTTCATGATGTGTTCCACATATCACTATTGAGAAAATACATGCCTGACCCAATGCATGATCTCACCTATTAGGAAATTTAACTGGAACCTAATATAACTTATTGTGAAGATCCTATCAAAAATATTGATACCAGATAATAAGTGTTGAGAAACCGGACGGCTCGCCCGTTAAAAGTTCTCTAGAGAAATTATATGATGGAAGAGGCAACTTGGGAACCCTAAGAACTTATAATGAAGAACTTATTGAATCATTTTATGCAGTAATATGCTTCAAATTTTGAGGAAAATGTTATTTTAAGGAGGGGAGAATGTAACACCCCAAGTTTCCACAGTACGTTTCACTTTGAATAATGCAATAGTCTGTATTGTACGCAACTTCGAGATTCTAACACACTATGGCCAATCAAACTAGCCGTTATGAAAAGTAATGCTCACTTTTTAAAATTTTTGAAATTTTATATTTCAAAACGGACTTAATTTTTTAATTTAGAATATTGAAATTATCTTAGGGTGAATTTTTTCTATTTTTCTGAAAACATTCAATTTTGATGAATAGTGAAAACACTGTTTTATTGGTTAAAACCGAATTTTTTAATTAAAATTTTTTTATTTCATTTAAATTTATTTTTGGTAAAAATAGATACATAATACCTATATTTTTTCAATGTAATTCATTAGAGTCATTTTATAATAAGTTTACATATATAAAAATTTTATTAAACGTTTTCCAGTTTTTACCCACCTTCTTGGAGCATTTGAAAATTTGCATAAACCTTAATTTTACAACATCTATGACTTAAATATCAAAAATATAGGAGACATGGATGATATCAGTAAGTAAAATGTGGTTTAATAATAAGAAAATAATTTTTGGTGAATAGTAACTTTTGACTTTTATTTACCACGGTTTAAAGTAAATAGGGTAATTAAGGGTAAAAAGGATATCATAATTACCCTAACACATGTCCAAATTGTTTTGGATAAGTGTAATTTGACTATAAAAACCTTGGAAATAAAATATAATCCCCTTTGGTCCACATGTATTAGATTAGGACATTAATTATTATTTTAATTAAAGACGAGTTAAAAGAGATAAATTCAATGTTTAATAGCTAATTAATTTTTAATGTAGGGATATATATAACATAAATTCGACTATAAGTATTCATTAAAAATCTAAAAATATTTTCCACATAATGGTATTTTATTTATAATGTTTACTCATTAAATAATTTGATTTATTTACGACACTATGATAATGCTATAATTATCTTATTAATGAATGATTAAAATAATTGATATTATAAATATCCCATTAAATGTAATTTAGAATATAGATGAATTACACTAATTTTATAGGTTAATATGACATGATAGGGTTTATTAAATAATTTTTTTGAAGTAATCATGCTGTTATGAATTTCAGAAAAACCAAACACAGAATGGCGCAATAATTGACATAATTGAGTTTTTTAAAACAAATACAATATTATTAATTGATATAATATTTCTAAGAATATATTTTTTGGCCTAAGGACAGATATAATAGTATATATATTAGTAATGAATAACTTGGGGTTCTATTGGCTTGTTATAGTATGTTTATTAACCATATAATATAAAAATACAAAGAGACATGGTAAATGAAAAACTACTTAACAAAGAGTTAAGTCAAAAAATATAGTTAATATGGTTACCTAAACATTTCTAAAACCTTATTTTGGAGAGGTTTTAGACCCATCCATTCCTTATCCTCTAAATAAATTATTTTGGACCAATTAGAAATTGAAAATATTTTTATTATAAAATAATATTTCCAGATTTTCCTAAAGTGACCCTCACCTCTCTTATAAATGAGTACTCCCCATTCTCTTAATTTCACACCTACAAGCCATTTTTTTCAGCCAAAACCTACTTAAATATCCTCCAAAAATTCCTCAACTCATCCTATAGGCCTTATTTTGTTAATAAATCCATCCTATGGAGCCCTTTTGATCAAATCAAAAGAAGGAACCCGATGAAGAGGTAAATATTTCATCACCTCTTTCATGTTTTTTCCTCTTCCACTTCATCTTTCTTTGTTGTTTCCATTCTAAAAATATAACTCCGGTATCTTATATATACTGTGATGTTATTATAAATATGTTACAACTATATTTATTATTCTATCCATCCTATAAATAACAAAGTCACCATATGTGTGTACATACGACTTACCGTCTCTACGTCGTAGTGTAGTTTGTTATTCAAACACTTAATTATTTTTAATGTGTATAATTATGAATATAACTAATGTAAATAATAAATATAACATTTTAAGGATTCCATATATAATATATAAAATACAACTACATTCGATTTCACCGTCAATATAATGATATTGTCGCTCATGCGTACGTACAGATTACGATCTCTATGAAAGCGATGAGATTCATCCTCCATCATAATCATTCAAGAATAATTTTCATTTAATGATTATAAATAATGTTTCTGAACATAATATTATTCTGTATATGAATCAATTACATCCAATCCATAACAAACTTGGTTTATGTAAGTAAATATATAAAGGAAAACAAATCAGTTAACACCCGAAACGATGAACTACTAAAATATTATTAAAAAAGCAATCTTAGATGGTCATATATGATATCATATTTATATATATATTTATTTTATAATTTTATATCAATGATTTAACTATTATAAATGAGGTTAATTTACCCTCAACCAAGGAAAAGTACAAGGTAAAGGTTAATTTCACAATCACTTTATTATCCAAGGTTGTTTTTACGTAAGTATCTACTGGGACCTCTTTATCATCCACATCCGTGTTTCTTAAAAATATATTTGAAAATATTTTTTACTATTAACTAGAATATATATTAAATTAATTTATTCCCTTTTTGACTTTTTATAAAATGATTATAAATGAATGTTTCCATCGTTGTCCAAACAAGTTCCATTATGACCTTTTCAACCAAATTAGAAAGAGGATTGTTTTTAACTTATAAGGCTGGTGCGGCTATTTTTCTCCATTATAACACCTTTGAAGCTTCTCATACAATATTATAAGAATATTTTGAAAATAAATGTTTTTTTAAATTGCATGACTTCTAAATGATTTCAATATATAAAGTGATATTTCTCTAAAAAGTTTTAATTTCATATATTTCCAAATCCTTTAATGGATTTTAAACATGTTTGAAGTTGATTTATTATGGTACAACTATTCCATATTATATTGAATATTTTTTGATATGTCTGATTTTGAATGTGTTATTTTTATTTTGTTCATGGTTTATGGATAATGTATTGACATTTCACATGCTAGTTTTAACACGAATGTTTATGTTATGTTTAATCCTTTTCATTTGAGGAATGCATTAGAATTTGTAAATGACATTTGGAGCCGACTATAACTCCTCGATGCATCATACATATCATATGACAAACGAGTTTCTTGGCACAAGGTCTTGAAAAAATCTTAATTGTAGTCTTGGAACAATGCCTTGACAATGTGGTTATAAAGTCTAGCATTATGCATTACATCATTATGAATAAGGATATTGATATTACTTGTGATTATTCAACTAGTAGAATATCCAAGTGAATAATTAAATGGTATTATTTTATTTTATCTTCTCTATATTGTGCTAAATATTATGTTAAAAGGTATTTTGTTTTTTTCTTATACATTTCCTTAAATGTTTATGCTTATTTATGAAAGTTTCCACTATATTGTTATCCTTAATGAGAATCTGAACTCAACCCTTTATACGTTTTATTGTTTCCAGGATGTGATGTAGTATTTTATAGTTGACCTACAAGGATAGGATAAGGATATAAGTGTGTTAAAGAGGGGAAAGATGTTGTTGAGGTTTTTAATTCATGTTGTAATGTAAAACTTATGAATGTATCTAGTACTTATAATAATAATAAACTAATTGTTTTTTCGGGATTTGATCCCTTGTGATCATGCCAATGTTATGTATTAATGCACATACTCTGGGTAACTGGGGTCGGGGCATTACAATTACACTAAAAATTTTGAAAATAAATTTATTAAAACCTGACAACTTATACATTTATTTTATTCTTCATAAATATTGACTTGTTTTTTATACATTGAATTTTTGTTCTTTCCAATCATGTTAAAAAATTATTCCATTCAAATTTTTGCTAAAATCCAAACGTGGATATTTTTGGAAAATACATTAATATTAAAATAATATAATTAAAAATTGTTAAATATATTTAAAGGTATTTAATAAATATTTTTCATTAGGTTAAAACATTTTTCATTACATTTTCAAAAAAATAGTATTTTGAAAGAAATCCATATTTCTAACAGAAGAGATAAATGATGTCGTATTTTCATAAAATTATCATCTCAATTAAGTTAAGAATAAAAGTCGGTAAAATGGTAATATTCGATTGAAATATGTATAATAACAATATGGGAGTAGAATTAAAATTAATTATTATAGAATAATATAAAAATAATCTTCTTTTGAAAATCAAGAATAAATAATTTATATTACAGTGGAATTGTGAAATTACCACCTATAATGATCATAACATTAAATTGAAAATTAATTAATTAAATGATTATATTTAAAAACATTAAATACAAATAAAATATATGGAAATAATACATAAGATTATCAAGAGTCATTATACTTGTAATCCTATAATTTCAATGACAATAAATAAGTAATATAACCCCCATGAAATTAAATTAAATTATCAAATTCTTTACCAGATGGTAATTATTATGTCATGTATAATTGAATTAAATAATTGAAATTGTAACTAAAAATACAATTAATTGTTATTTTATCATGACATAAAACGTAAAAGAAGACTTATACAATCCATAGAAATGAAATTAGATTCGAAACATTACAATATGCCTCAATAAATTGAAATTGGGAAGAAATCACTTACCTCGTGCTTCTATCTTGATGATCGTGAGATAAACTCTCATATAAAAGACTCACACAATTTATTAAAATCTAAAAAAAACATATTAATATTTATTATATAATATTTTATTCTTTTATAACATCTTATCACCCATTCAATTATAATCATTCATTGTTTTAATTGGTTCTAGTGTTAATTAACTTATTTCTATATGCTGGTTTGTTCATAAGACATCCAGATCATTTCACAAATTATATATTATAATTATATAATTAACCATAAAAGGTAAATAATTATAAAATATATACATTGGTTATAAGTTTAGGTCTAATATGGAATTTATTTTTTAAAAATGAAGTATGTTATGGTCATGGATATGGTAGACTGTACGTACACATGTGCAAAGATTCCATTTTTCAACGATCATTATTGAATGAAGGTATGTGATGTTTTATATTTACAGAATGACAATAATATCATAAATACCATATTACATCTTTATATATAATTATATATATTGTGTTTATGAATATAGAATCACATTTTTTATTGATGGAAGCCATGCACATGTACATGAACGTCATTACCATCCCTCATTAAGTGAACACATATGAATAAAAATGAGACGTATTATATTTTTCATAATGATAAATATGTAATTAATTTCATAATTATTTTAGTAATGTGATACATTATTGTTTAGTATATCTTTATATCTTTTTATGCAAAGAGTTACTGAATGAAAAAGAACACCGCTTCGTGAGGGGGTGGTCTGTAGTACAAATGAGCGAGATTACAGTATCAATAAAGAATGAGTATTGAAATATATATATATATATATGATATAATAAGAAAAATATGTATAATTATGTTATACATATATTATATATATCATTGTATACATCATCATTACCAAATAAACTAGGTCGTAATGAAAAAAAATTGACAACTGTCCATGTGGTGGTACTCTGCCGTACACACCAAATATTATTTCATAAATACTTTAATGGAAGTGTTGGTGGTTTTCGGTCATGAAAATATCATAAAAAATTAATATTATATGTAATATTTTTATATTATTATAACTTATTATTTTTATAATAATATAAGGATGTTGATTAAGAAATAAAATAAAAACACTCATCGAAAATGTTACCTCTTCTTCGGGGGTCCTCGGTTTTACACCAAAATCCTTCAAATGTGAATATATTCACAAAATAATAATTATAAAATTATATTATGGAACATATTATGGAATTATTTAATGATTTATCTTTAAATGGTTTGAATTTATAACGAATTAAAGATAATAGGCGGCCTTTTATAAGGGAGGAAAGTGGAATTGTTGTAATTTTTTAATAAAAAATGGTATAACCACGTTTAGAACATGGAAAAATGATCCATGATGGATAAAATTAGATATATATATATATAAGGTGAAAATTTATCCATAAAATAGATTTTAGTCTTGTTTATAGGTCCTTTTAATCATTAAATTTTATGTTTAACCTTCGATAAACAAATTTTATATTAACAATGATGATTAATTTTAATTTCGTCACTATTCATTTTGGTAAAAAAATTAATTTTCAATATTATATAATATAAATTATTCATAATAAAAATATATAATAAAAATTTCCAAATTTATTTTTGTTGATGTGAAATATTTTAATTTAAAATTATTTCTTTAGATGTGGTGAGAACACATGTTTTCAAAGAAAAATTGTTTAAATGAATATAATTTTGGTATATATAAAATAAATAAGATAATTATACCAATGAGATAAATTATTTTAATTTATATAAAATTTATATAATTTAACGTTAATAATTATTTTAAATAAAACTTCACATTATAAGTAATTTAAATGAAATTAATTATTTTCTAATTCATTATTTTTCTATTCTAATCGAAAAGTGAAATATTTAAAAAAATCATAAAAAACATATGATAATTTTCCAGATAATTATTTTAAAAATGAATTATATTTAATCTTATAAATCTTATAAAATTGATCAAATTTAATTTTACATTATGTATGAAATGTGTGACTAAACTCTCTTTTCAAAAAAACAAATTTTTGAAAGACACTATTTTTTCGATTAAATGATACTTATTGTATCGTTATTATAAATAATTTTAAATATTTTTATAACATTTAATTTTTTAAATTTAGATTTTTTTTATTCATACATTATAATTTAATTGATCAGTATACTATATTGTGGATTTCATCGACATAGGGATGTGTGTTTTTCAAGATTTCAAAGAGACTAAATTTTAAAAAATATATTGCATCCCCTGTTCAAGTTCGGTGTTACATGTAACATACTTTATCATGAAAAATTTTAAAATTTTATAATTTTAGGGTGTCTCATTATCCCGCATTAAATAAATTTTTCCTATTAATTTAATATTTTTCTTGATATTCAAGTGGTTTATATTTTAAAAATACATTATTAAAAACCCACTTTGTAAAAAGAGATAAAAATATTTACTCTTAATAATAGAGAATGGGAATTAAATTATTCATATGAGATATCACATAAAAGGGGTTCTATATACCATAACATTGGTGGTTTTTGTAGATATGGATATTATATAAAATAATAATTAATTTTCTAGAGTGATTGAAGCCATTAATCACAAGTGAATGATCAATAGAATGTTACGGGCCTCAAAACCGTAAATATGTAATCATTTAAACAACTATATTATTAAAAAATATGAATGTAATAGGAAAAAAATCAATATTCGTTTCCAAATGTCAGAATATTGGTTTAATATCTACGAATTTAATAAAATATCCATACACGATATGTTTCTATTTTATAAGCACAATTATAGCATTTATTTATTCTTCACTCAATTAAAAATTAACCAATTATTTCATAAAATAAATATCTGAAAATTAATTTTTTATTCCCAAAGCCCTAAATTCTACTTTAAATGAATCATATGATTCATAAAGGAGTGAAATTTCTTCCTTATGTCTTTAACTATAATCCCAATCTGATATGGTTAGTATATGTTACCTAATAAAATACAATAAACCTTAAGCTTAAATAGTAACGTTGTTGTGTCATCATTAATATTTAATCATCGAATCATTTGACTAAAAACATCAACATATAAAATAGTGCATCACACATCCAATGGTAGGTGTTAAAACTTTATAATATTTCGGTCATGGGTTCAATCACCGTAGCCTATCTCCATGGATTGGGTCTCCACATAGAATTTTGGTTTTCTATTTTCTAAAACAATATTAATTTAATTCATATAACATTTCCTATAGAAAAAATATGATTTACATAGTTGAAATAAAATTAATCCTTAAGTGACCATTTTCTTTTTTATGATTATATTTATTCCCACACAGTCTAACAATGTTATTTAACTATTTTTACAATTTAATTAATGACAATATTGAAACTAAAGGATATAAATACCTAAACATATATTTCTATAAAATTTAACATCATTATACCTCTAATATAGTCTCCACTGAAACATATATTTTCCAAAAAAAATCCTAAAATCACATTAATATTGGTAGACTCCCCTAATATATAACCTAAAAAAGAGTTTCTATCATCCAAACTATTATAAATATTATACACATAACCCATGATGTTATTTATAACTGCAAAGTTTATGAATAAACATATGAATCAAAAATTAAACAAAATAGTTATATGTTTCATTATTATTATAATAAAAATTCCATTATAGGAAATACATTTGTTATATAATTTTCAATATTCCAAAAAATAAAGAATTTTTACTCTTTATTTCATCATAGTTCATTTCTAGTCTAGTTTTATTAAATTAAGATATGGAATGGACATTAATAATTTATTGGTTCTCCCCATTTATGACCATAAACTATAAATAGATCCATTAGGTGATATTAATTTTTTTCCATCGTACACTTTATGTTTCCTCAATAATTCATTTCTTTATACCCTTATATTTTACATACAAACAATTCTCTCATTCCGTTAAGACACATTACTAGGTTTCAAATTCTATATTTCTAGAATGAAATAAATGAATCTCCATTCCTACATGGTCCATACCCTATTAAATTTTAGAGGATTTAATTCTTCCCCACTTTGGTGAGTCTAAGAGTCTGTCAAGGTATATTTTTTGAGTATCATTTCATGATGAATGATTAGGAATAATAATAATATGTTTTACCATAGTAATGATCATGTTTTTTACTCATTTCTCCCCCTTTTCAATAATATTCAATATTTACATGATTCTTATAGGTTTTATCAATTAACTAAAACCAAAAAACGTTGTGTGAGAAATCATAGTTGTAGTAGGAATACCATATATTCATTTTTTATATATAAATTATAAAAAATATCATTCAATATAAGTCACCATAGGTATGGCCAAGGTAAATCATTATCATAATCAATTCTATTAATTCATAATGTTTGGTAATGAAAATGTGGTTTATCATATGAATATTCCTTAATAGTGTCAAAATGACTTCACTATAAGGAATTTTGTTTTTCACTAGGTGATGATCAGGTCCTGATGAATAATCTATTTTCAGAGTTATTATAAATATTTAAAAATAATTTCCAATTTAGTATATAAAAAAAGATGCATTTATATGAAAAACTTTATAATATGTTCCTTACTAAACTATTAGGAAGCTCTTATAGTGACCTATAAAAAACATACAGAGATATTAGATCATTATTTATGAACATTCATTACCTTACATAGACTCATTCCAGAGGACTATAATAGTTTAGTGTCTTTGAATTAATTGAACAAAATATTCAAATATTGTGAAAGAAATTCATTGCTTCCCACAATGTTCTTCCCCTTTAGTACTCATACATAAAACACTTATTTAAAATATTGGGAAAGGAAACATAAAAAAGTATAATTTCAAATTCTTATTATTGGTAATCTAGGGAGATATATAAGAATAATCATGGAAAAAAGAGTATGAGAACATGGGAATAACATTGGGAATCCATACCCCTTATGTGAAAGTTTATAAATAGGAATCATAGAATAAATATTGGCAGTTTCTAAAACATGAATCCTAAAGTGATCAAAAATCACAATCCAAGTTATAATAATATATGTATAAGACAATAAATAATGGAATATATAAGAAATAATGATAATAATTCCATATTAGTCGATTCTCACATCAACGGATATATTAGTGGAATTTTTTCACTCACTAAATAATATTAGAAATCAAGGATCACTCCTAAGACCATCTTTGTAGTAAAGAATAACTCTTAAGATCAAAATTGGTGACAATGCCCCTTAATGAACTAGTTTCACTCACAATTATATCAATGTATATATCATGAGATATATATTATTAACCAACGCATCAGAGGAAGATATTGGTCTCACCCATCACATAATTAAATCAAACATACATCTTCAATAAGATAATAAAATATTCCTCCTATGATGAACCATAAAAAGAGATCAGTTTTATATAAATCATATCATAACCCATGAAATTAAATGAGTATCATAAATATTTCATCATATCATAACTTCAGAATAAGTGAAAGTTTCATTATGATTTTATTATAGAATAACCCATAAATGGAAGTTAGTTTCATAAGTGTTTTATTGTGGTTTAACCTTTGGAAGGGAAACATGTTTCGTAAAAAAATGTCTTATTGAACACAAAAAAATCAAATACTGAATAATAATTTTGTCCCTTGATCATATATCTGGTAAATCATAATCTAAATCAAAGGATGTTATCTTTTGGATAAGTATTTTGAAAGATCACTTAGTGAATTTCTTATAAAAAATATAATTTATTTAAAAATTATTTTTTAAAACGTAAAATATCATCACAATCCATTGATTTTAAAACCAAATTGAAATATTTTTAATTAATATTCATATATAATTTTGAAAATTTCTCATCTATAATATCATTTTTCATTAACGTTTTTAAATCATAAAACATTTTTGAATCCTTTCATTCAAAATAACAATGATGTCTTAAAAATTAAGTTTTGAAACCAATATTAAATTTTTTTTTAAAAAATAAAATATTATTAAAATATATTTCATTGAAATTATACTATAATTTAATTTAAAATCATTTTTGACAACAATTTTAAAATGAAATCTATTTACCACTGAAGAGGGAAATAAGGATGTATTTTCTTAAAAACACTTTAATAAATAGCATAATTACCAAAAAGAATAAAAATTATAAAATTCATTGAATATATAATGAATAAACATAAGTGATAAATGTTTATGAAATTTATTGATACATAGATCATAAAGTTTCTTTAAAATAAGCATAATTTTAAATAATCCTTAAAAACATTGAAATTTTACTAAAAAATAATACCACATTGGTAACGTTGGATCGAAATACCCATGAAATAATAGAATTACAATAAAAATAATATATTATAAAAATAATGTGATTTATGATATACCATGTCATATGGCCAGTATATACAGCTTATAAAATAATATCACTGTATAACATGACTTGTGACTCAAAGAATGAAAATTGTAGAAAATGTCTCCAACCACATTAGTAACATTGAAAATGTCAACCATAAAATATTGATAATGAAATATATGTGTAAATACAAAACATATTAATTATAATGATAATAAATTATATTCATGGGAATTATTTGTACTACATAGTAGATAAAAGGTAGTGACTATTTAATGTTTCTCACAAAAGGAAATAGTGAGACTTAGTTCTCTTACATTAAGTATCGACTCTCATTATACTCATTCAAAATTACTATATAATAAATATATGTTTTATTATGATTATATAATATAACTATAATAATATATATCATGTAATATATTATTTTTATATGAGCATTTATTTCTCGTTTATTAATAATTCCATGGTACTGTTACGTTTTGGGTAACAACTGATATGTTTTACATAAAATGTTTTGATTTATTTTTTTTATTTATATTGAGTTGATAAATATTGATTAATATCCATAAATAAATCCCTGAAATATGTGTATTATGTATTTAATATATAATTATATAGAGTAATCCATAAAATTTCATGATAAGACTTTTAATACACTATTTATAGAGAATGTAGGAAAAATTTATGCAAGAATACTAAATATATTTTCATGAAATATTGAAAGAAAAAAAATATTCTTTTATATATATTTGTATATATTATAATTATAGATTATTTTTATAATAAAAATCACTGATTTTTATTTATTACATCTTCTATACATTCAATATAAATCATGAACGAATCACATTGCTACACAAGGAGACATTTCATCGTACAAATGATTGACATTATTGCATTCCAAAAAAATTAAAATCATGAGGGAATGTGTTATATAATAATTAAAAAATAATATATAAATCATAAATATCATATATAAAATATATTAAAAATACTTCCATCATTATTCCTAACCATGGGTGGTGGTATGAGTAAAATAGAGGACATTGGTTCGTGATGCATCAGTCCACCCTAAACAGATACCATGATTAAATAACCAATTTAGTGGATGTGTGTGTGGTTTTAGGAAATATCATTAACATAAAAATATATTATTAATTTTATGATACTGATTTTTGTAGGATCAAAATATATATGTTGATGATCATTTACAAGAGGGGGTAAATTGTAAGTTTAAATACTTTTTTCTATCATTATGATAATTTACGTTTTCCAAATTTAAAAAATAATGATTTAAATACCATATTTAGTTCATAATTAGGAAACTTCCTTTCTTAGGATCCTTAAATTTGGATTCAAAAAATAAATTAAGAAAATTTTATGTAGGTAATGATTCTACCATCAAGCGTATAGAATTTTATTTAACAGAGTATACTAGTATTTGAATGTATAATAATATTATACTTTCATTATATATCAAAATGCAGTGGAACTAAAAACTTGTAACAAACACAAGTAAACATGTAAAACGTATTTCATCCCAAATTTATGGGTATCAAACAACTATAGAATAATTTCCCTTGATTTATACTTTCAAGAAAGTTAGTCTTATCCACAAAAGGGTAATCCCTCAATAAGAGTATTAGAGTCTGTCTTGATATCCCTGTTGATCTTTAAGGTAGTTGCAACATTTTCCTTTATATCCATGGAAGCCTTCTATTGATCAAGAAATTAGTATGACACTATATTGGTTGAACAATTTGTTCACAGCTTGAACAAGTTGTTCACAACATTCACACAATGTATGAGAGTCTCTCCCTCTATAAATCACTTCACAACATGTAATATCTAGACATTTGTTCACACTTCTCAATATGTCTCAAAATAATCCAATGGATGGGTATTTATAAATTAAAAATCCCAATCGTAAGATCTTCCTCCATCATTCATATATTTACTCAAATTTCTGAGGGATCTGTACATGTTTCACTAATCCAAAAAATAATTTAAAATATATTATACAACTTCATTTCATGTAATTGAACTTGTGAAACATTATCATCTATATGGGAAAAAATATTATGGAAAGCATTTTTAAGCTTACCAAACATTAACATGTTTATGATCCATTAAAATGAAAAGTTACTTTATAAAAATGAGGTTGCTTTAAGAAATACACATAATTGGATTCTTATGGAACTGAGAATAGGAGTCTTAAAAAATTAACAATCATATAATGAAAAAATAGATAACAGGAGTCTGAATTCTATAGATCCTGAAGTTTTATTTAAAATAAATTCAGAATTTAATTTTCGATGAATTTGGAGTCTGTAAAAATAAGTGTTCGAAGTCTAGAAACATGGGAGTTAAATGTATGATTTCTAGAGAATTTAGAATCTGATTTCTAAAGATATTAGAGTCCGATTTTAGGAGAAAAGAGAGTCTAATTTCAGGATAAATCAGAGTCTAATTTCAAGATAAATTGGAGACTGATTCCTGAAGAAATTGGAGTCATATTTTAAAAGAAATCAGTGTCATATTTCATAAGATATTGGATTTACAATTCATGGGAGATTAGAGTATAAGGCACTATATTGTTTTAAGTTAAATAGGAATATGATTTATTGTCTTATGGAAAATATGGTTACACATTTTTTGAGAAAATATTAAATAATATATTTAAAACCCATGGTATAGATAATACTTTTCATAGAGAAATGAAAATTTTCTTAAGGAAATAATTCATAGAGAAATATAATTTTTCTTAAAAAATATGTTGGTGATTTTCAAAACAAAATGGTGAGGAAATGTCATAAAGAAACATATTGACTTAGAAATCTCCCACATTTTGGAAATCACAAACAACATTTCATAGAATAATGTATGGAATAAAATTTTCACTTTTTTAACATTAAAAGAAATATATATATCACTTTACATTGATTGTGACCCACATTGAATACAACTAACTCCCCCTTAGTCATCCTTATTTTTCTTTGGCATTATATTTCTCAGAGTATACATCATCATTTTCAACACTTTTTTATTATCCCCAAACATTTTGAGTGGCTGATCCATGTTTGGATTTTTCATTTCAAGATCATCGATTCTTCCATCTTGAGACTTATGAATTTTGGATTGATACCTTATCACTTAGTATATATCTTTGAATTTTTTATAAATTTCTTCCCCAAGATATCTTCCCCTTTTGAATGTGAGAGAAACTTAATTTATCATTCCATTTAGGTCAATGAATTTTTGATTATTTTATGATCGTGTCAACTAACTTATCAAAGCCATCACTTATAGAGTCATGGAAATCATCAATGATTTTCAGATCGTAAATCAATGACTTAAAACACTTGGTTATTTATTTTCAAAATATTTTATTATCATCATAATATATTTGAATATTCATAAACTCAAATTCATGTTTGATATGATTTCCCGTGAGAATAATTGTTGAATCTGACTTTTTCTTTATTATTTCTAGAAGAAGGTGGCATCTCGAGTTAACACATGGATATAAGGGAATGGTATTCACTAGATTTATCAATTACTGACCCACAATGTATTATACCATGGAAGATGATGATACTAAAGAATATTCTTTTTCCTAAGAGGGATATTTTTATAACTTTTATACATTCAACTTAGATGATCCTACAACAAATTTCATTGCTTTTAAAACCAAAACTTTTATAGGTGAATAAAAACCCCATTTTTCCTTTCACATCATTGAAGATTGTATCTTCTACTTTCAGATTCTCATATTGACTGTCTGAGACTTGAATTATTCTATCATCTTCATCATAACAATTTTCACCATCTTTCTTAACATTACAAGGATGAATAAAATAATGATTACTTCTTTCATAATCTTATGGTTTTTCAAACTCATCCTAATCATCATCATTTTTCATTATGATATTATCTTTTTTGATTAAACTTGGTATGTTATGATTGAAAAAAATTTAAATTAAATATATTTATAATGGTATTCTTCAAAAATTTTGATTACATCATTAATTTAATCCCCCTATTCCTCTTCTTATAGTTCAACAGGTTTCTATACTTTTTATTCAACAATGGGTTCTATAATTTAAACTAATGTTCTCTTATCTTCACCCAATGTTTTAATTTGAACTGATTCTTGTATGAAGTATTTTGGTAGCTATTTTTTCAGATTCCTTCTATATACCTCTATGTAAGGATTGAACCAGCTCAGCTACTAACTTTTCCATTGTCATATTATTTTCTTTAGATTTTCTTACAAGATCTTAGCCACTTTGTATTTTTATGTCCATAGCCTCAGCAGGGTGTATCTAAAAAACTGAATCTCCATCATTATTTTGCTTCTTCATCTATCTCTTCATGGATACCACATCATCATAAATGGAACTTATATTTTTTTGATCAGGTGTAGTATATACGGACATTAGTACATTTACTTTCTATTTCATATGGTTTATCCTGAATGCATACTGACTTATTAATGGACAAAGAATAATTATTTCCATAGTTTTTGAGATAAAAAATTTATATTCCTCCTTTTTAATAAAAAACTGACTATATCATTGAATTATATAAGGAGATTAAGAAAAACCAGATCCTGCTTCTTGGGTTTGGAAATGAAAATACATTCCCATGCATTCTTCTTAACGTTTTTTTTAAATTAGTTAATAATACTTATGAAAAAAATTTGAGACCACAAACATTTCTCTGCAAATCAACTAATCATTTTGTTCCTTGTTGAAGTCCATGGATATTGTAAGGAAACATAGAGAGACGTTTATAAGATAAGGAAATACGAAAAAATGAACAACTGATTTTATGAGAGGTAGACATTCAGCATAAAAACAGTAGAATAACCAATGTGGGATACACATAAGGGGTTCCTTCATATAAGATTCATGAAGACTGATTATATTCCCAAATCAGTCCAATGATTAAGATTATATTGATCATATCTAACGGTGGATATCAATGCCGATGAATAATTTATAGGTTCTGGACTTTATAATTTTATGGGAAAATCATATTTAAGGAAATAAAATCTGATAGGGTTTTCATAAAACAAGATAGAAATACTAACAAATAAAAAAAATGAAATTATAAAGATTTAATTAAAGAAATATACTTTCTATATTAAACATTATGGATTGTTAATATTGATATAATTTTTCTAATAAAATATTGGTTCTGAAAATATTATTAGGGAAAAAATATAGGTTTTGAAAAAAAATTGGTTCTGGATATTTTATAGAAAAAAAATTGGTTTTGGAAAAAATTTAAGGAAATATAAAAGAAAAAACAAACATACATCCCCTATGAAAATAAGTATCGTAATGTAATGAGATAGGTTTTCACAAAATGTTAACATGGATGATTACCATACATTTATCATTCCTAATTTTTCTTATTATATTCATTTACATTAGAGGGTAATGATGTTGTAAAAATTCCATCACGTTGATCTTGCATACCGATAAATTGAAAAATGGTACCTCCATTAGCGTGTGATCCATAAGAATTTGATGCCTAATATCTAGGTGATTTTCACAGGAGTGAAGTGAATGATTTCTTCTTAGAGAAATGGGAGTATTCACTACTGGAATGCTGGCCTTTCCCCACGGTTAGATACCAACGGTTCTATGAAACCGTTGGGGAAGGAGGTTTTTACCAACGGTTCATTAGAACCGTTGGCATAGAGGTTTCCAGGGAGCTTTTTCCCAACGGTTCTCATGAACCGTTGGGATAGATGGTTTTTTTGCCAACGGTTCTCATGAACCGTTGGCATAGATGAGGTTTTTGCAGGTTTTTCCTAACGGTTCTGTAGAACCGTTGGGATAGATATACATATGCCAACGGTTTTTAAGAACCGTTGGCAAAGGTCCTCCCCAAATTCCCAGCCGCCTGTTCTCTCCCCCATTCGCGATACAGAACCCTAAAACGGGAGCAGCAGCCGATTTAGGCGATTTTGGAGGTACTGCCGGCCTTCAATTTTCCAGCTCTTATTCAGGTTATTCTTCTTCTTAACTGAAAATGTATTCAAATGTTTGGATAGTATTTAAACCTATTTTCATTTTTCCCATCAGTTTAGGTGATTTTGGTGTTACTACCGGCTGGACAAGCCTAAGGGTGAGTTTTATTGAAAATTCCTTTTTGGATTTTACCCCTTGAACATGGGATGTCATTTGTGAAAGGTTATATAAATCGAATTGATTGTTCGATTTCTGAATTGAATTGTAAATTAAATTAATTAAGGGTATTTTATGGTTTGCATTCCCCTTTTAACACATGAATGCCAATTATTTTTTAACACATGTTTTAATTGTATTGCCTTTCCAATGTGAGTAAAGTAGAGACTATGCTATGAATCTATGAAATTGGATTGAATTTATCTTATATTTTATGTTACCATGTTAGATATATTATAACTAATGCATGTGATATCTTTATAGTCTTCTTAGGAGTGTTCTATTAAAAATTCCCATGTGAGTGCTTGAATTTTCATTGAATTGCTAGCCATTATGAGTTATGTTGAGACCATGATATGGAATTGATTGATTAAGCAAGGGAATCTCATTATCTTGTCATTACAACATGAGTAAATGAAGCTTCATTCTTTTCAGGTTATTATTTGATTGAGTCGCCATTTTGAGGTGAGTTGTATTAAATACCTTTGTTTTTGACCTTGGTATGTTTAATGAATTGTTTAAATGAAATGGAATTCATTAAATGATTAATAGTAAATAGTGATACATGGATTCTATTAGGATGTCAGGTATATAATCTTGTTTCTATTAACTTATACGCTTTATGTGATAAATGGATTCACAGTGGAATTCCACGGATAGACTCATTTCTTTGAATATTGATTAAGCCATGGGTGATACATGGATCCAAGGGAGGGATTTCATAGATAGACTTATTGAGTGTAGAATTATATTCCAATTGATACATGGATTCTTATGATAATTCCATAGATAGACTTATTTAATGTAGAATTATATTCCAATTGATACATGGATTCTTATGATAATTCCATAGATAGACTTATTGAATGTAGAATTATATTCCAATGCTATGCGTCTTGTGTGGTGGTGGTGTTATTTATGTGTTTTATGGTAGTAGTGAAGTGTGTGATTATGTATTCAAACCAAATCAAACAATATTTCTAACTTGGTGAACATTACAACTTGTATGTTTTATTAAATTCATTCAAGATCTTCTAAAACAATTGATAGCTAAATTACCAATGAATCCCCTCATTCCCTCATATATTTAGTTTTTTGGTTTACACATTAATTTTCTTTTTCTAATTAATTATATATTTGTTTTCCAATGCAGGAAATGAAGCCAATTGAAGAGAGACGAAGAAAAAAAATGGCGGAGAACAATCGTCGGATGGAGGAGATGGGCATTCCACCATTAGTGCCTATAGTGAGTACTTTATTTCAAATATATATATATATATATATTTACAGAATATATAATGTCATGTGATTAATTTTTTTTGTAAACATTTTTGTAGGATCCACCATTACGTCGACAGTTATTCGACGAGGAGCCTAGTACTGGTCCTAGTACTCAGGCCGGTGGTACGAGGAGGGTTCGTACCAGAGGTGGACATAGAGCTGCGCGTGCCCGACTAGACCCTGCCCCTCCCACTGACATTTCAGCCTTCCCACATTCTGATCCCGGTGTGTCGTTAGGGACACACGGGATATTTAGACCTCCCATGTTTTCGCTACCTTCTGCATCTTCTGCCCCATCATTTTCACATCCCATGATGATTCCCACTCCCCAGTCAGCATCAGGTCATACAGTTGTTCCATCTTCTTTTCCTTCTACTTCTGTCTCTCCGAGCTTTTATATTCCATCGTCTTCGACTCCTGTTCCACCAGAGGGTGTTCCATCAGGTTCTGTGGATCCGGTGCCACTCATTGATCAGACTAGCATAGGTATATTTATAAAACCCTATAAAATTTTTATAGCAATATTTATTTTCATTATAACATGTTTTGATAAAATATTTGTTTTTCTTTCATGACAGATACATCTACTGACAGGAGGCGGGGGTGGGGCCGTACACGCATGCGTTCGGTGTGGAACCGTCGCACACAGGTTATGGTGGAATATAATGAAGACAATCAGATGGTTGAGAAAACAGGGCAGCAATGTCGGAGTTTTATGGCGACGCTTGCCAAATACTCCGACATCATTCCTGTCAGCCCGCTGTCGTGGAGACATTTGCCACATGAGGTCAAAGATAGAGCTTGGGCAGAGATATGGGTAAAAAAATCTGTTGTATTTAATGCCATGAATTTTTTTTTGTATTTATATAAATTAATATTTTCATTTCAGCTTCGATTTAATTTTCCTGATGGTGAGGGTGCACGACTGGAACGTCTAAAGGATTTAGGCGAGCTTTGGAGAGCCTACAAGCATGAGCTGTATATTGGCTGGCGTGCTAGAGTTGGCACTGAGTTAGAGGCGGTACCAGTCGTGGATGATTGTCCTATAGAGCAGTATCGTCAGATGATTACTCATTGGACGAGTACCCAGTTTAAGGTATGAATTACATTTGAGGTATTTAAATAATAACTTTCAAGTTTTGCATTAATATTATCCTTTGCATTATCGAATTTTATTTAGGAATCATCTGGAAAAAATAAAAAAAACATTGATGCAAAAAAATACCTCCATACACTAGGACGCACGACGATGCCGGATCATGAGAGGCAGCAGGTATGAAAATTGTTTATAAGTTTTCTTTACGACTTACATTTTATTTTGTTTCCTCAATTATTTAATTATTTGCTGAAGTCTTTATATAAATTTTGTTTTCAATGTCATTGTAGAGGCAAGTACAAAATATTGAAGGACGTGTGCCTCGAGCAAAACTGTTTTGCTCGAGTAGACGAAAAAAGGATGGACGTGCTGTCAACGAAGAGACTCAGCAGAAGATTGTAAGTTTTAATCTGTTGATTTTATATTTTAATATCTATTTCGTAACTTAATAATATATTTATATTTGTAACAGGATGCTTTAGAGGCCCTCGATGCCCAAGAAGCAGACAATTTTGGGCCATCTGATCACTTACATCAGGTGTTGGGAGAGGATCATTCTGGCAGAGTATGCTGCCGACCTAGGATAGCCCCGACGAGGTATTGGCCTGCCTCAGGTACGAGTTGTAGTGCCACCGAGCTGCAGCAAGTTAGGGCACAAGAAGAACAGGCTGAGAAAAGGGCCACAGAGACGGCAGAACAGTCTGCAAGGGAAAACAGTGCATTTATGAAATTTATTGAAGTTCTACGTCCAACACTTCCAGCAGAGGCCAGCCCAGCGATTGATGAATACATGTCGTCGATACATTCTATATATGGTGCACCAAGTGGCAGTTCCAGTGGTGGTCAGGCCGATGTCGAGCTTGAAGATGATGATGGCGAGCAGTCTGATGCGGAAGAGGAGGGAGATGAGGAGGGCGAGGAGGAGGGCGAAGGCGAGGAGGAAGGCGCTGTGGAGGGTGAGGACGATGAGGAGGACGATGACGAGGGCGATGATGATGATGATGATGGAGATGGTGATGATGATGTGGGACATATTGATCCGTTACATTTTTGACTTGAGATTTGATGTTTAATCTATTCTAGTTGTTGGTTTTATCTAGACTCGTAGTATAGTATTGGAGTTGAGTTATTTTTATATATTGTCTGTTTTTATGGATGTTGTTGTCTTTTAGTGGTTGTGTGTTTGAGAACTCCCTGAACAACCCCCCTCATTCTTGGACCCTGGACAACCCCCCCTCCCCCTTGGACCCCGAACACCCACCAAACACCCCCCTGACAGCCCCGCGGACAGCCCCCTGGACAGCCCCCTGGACAGCCCCCCGTACAGCCCCCAACCCTCCATCCTGGACCCCGGATAGCCCCCCGGACAGCCCCCCGGACAACCCCCCCCCCCCCCCACCCCCCCCTTGGACCCCGGACAACCCCCCCCCCCTTGGACCCCGGACAACCCCCCAAACACCCCCCGGACAGCCCCCTGAATACCCCCGGACAACCCCCTGAACAACCCCCTGAACAACCCCCGGACAGCCCCCTGAACAACCCCGGACAACCCCCTGAACAACTAAAATCTAATCCATACTAAATATGAAATAAAAATATTCTATATGAATTTCCATAAGATTTTAAGTGAAAACAAAAAGTGACATACGAAAAACTGACCAAACGCATTCAAAATGTGTTGATGCTTTAGGACAACGATCCATGGGTCATATGTGACGTGTACGAGTCATCCCCGCCTCAATCCGAGGCGTGGTGTGGTCGGAACAACTCAAAGTGTATGTCTTTTGTTTCAAAAGGACATCATTTTAAGTGAAAACATCAACTGGCATACGGAAAACCGGCCAAACGCATTCGGATTGTGTTGATACTTTAAGAAAACGATACATGAGTCATTTTAGACATGTACGAGTCAACCCCGCCTCAATCCGAGGTCGTCCGCTATGAATTTGACCGTTGGACGCCCGTTCTGGCCGTTTATGACACCAGAACTGCGTTGTCGGTCACCGCGGGCACACGGCACGTCCGATTGATGCGCCGTCTGCTCGACCACTTCAGAAATCAGTCACCCGTATTTGTCGTCTGATTTCAGGCCATTCCGACATCATTCGGCCCGTTTGGACCCCCCTCACGCGCGTTTTCAAAGCGCGCGCATCACTTAAAACACGAATATTGAGCCGTACCGCGCAAACCGCACGTCCGATTGACATGCCGTCTGCGCCTACACGTCACGAATAATAATTAGAATGTTCCACGGTGGTTTCAGCTCAATCCGAGGCCGTCCGCTATGAATTTGACCGTTGGACGCCCGTTCTGGCCGTTTATGACACCAGAACTGCGTTGTCGGTCACCGCGGGCACACGGCACGTCCGATTGATGCGCCGTCTGCTCGAACACTTCAGAAATCAGTCACCCGTATTTTTCGTCTGATTTCAGGCCATTCCGACATCGTTCGGCCTGTTTGGACCCCCCTCACGCGCGTTTACGAAGCGCGCGCATCACTTAAAACACGAATATTGAGCCGTACCGCACAAACCGCACGTCCGATTCACGTGCCGTCTACGCCTACACGTCACGAATAATAATTAGAATGTTCCACGGTGGTTTCAGCTCAATCCGAGGCCGTCCGCTATGAATTTGACCGTTGGACGCCCGTTCTGGCCGTTTATGACACCAGAACTGCGTTGTCGGTCACCTCGGGCACACGGCACGTCCGATTGATGCGCCGTCTACTCGACCACTTCAGAAATCAGTCACCCGTATTTGTCGTCTGATTTCAGGCCATTCCGACATCGTTCGGCCCGTTTGGACCCCCCTCACGCGCGTTTACGAAGGGCGCGCATCACTTAAAACACGAATATTGAGCCGTACCGCGCAAACCGCACGTCCGATTGACGTGCCGTCTGCGCGTACACGTCACGAATAATAATTAGAATGTTCCACGGTGGTTTCAGCTGAATCCGAGGCCGTCCGCTATGAATTTGACCGTTGGACGCCCGTTCTGGCCGTTTATGACACCAGAACTGCGTTGTCGGTCACCGCGGGCACACGGCACGTCCGATTGATGCGCCGTCTGCTCGACCACTTCAGAAATCAGTCACCCTTATTTTTCGTCTGATTTCAGGCCATTCCGACATCGTTCGGCCCATTTGGACCCCCCTCACGCGCGTTTACGAAGCGCGCGCATCACTTAAAACACGAATATTGAGCCGTACCGCGCAAACCGCACGTCCGATTGACGTGCTGTCTGTGCCTACACGTCACGAATAATAATTAGAATGTTACACGGTGGTTTCAGCTCAATCTGAGGCCGTCCGCTATGAATTTGACCGTTGGACGCCCGTTCTGGCCGTTTATGACACCAGAACTGCGTTGTCGGTCACCGCGGGCACACGGGACGTCCGATTGACGTGCCGTCTGCTCGACCACTTCAGAAATCAGTCACCCGTATTTGTCGTCTGATTTCAGGCCATTCCGACATCGTTCGGCCCGTTTGGACCCCCCTCACGCGCGTTTACGAAGCGCGCGCATCACTTAAAACACGAATATTGAGCCGTACCGCGCAAACCGCACGTCCGATTGACGTGCCGTCTGCGCGTACACATCACGAATAATAATTAGAATGTTCCACGGTGGTTTCAGCTCAATCCGAGGCCGTCCGCTATGAATTTGACCGTTGGACGCCCGTTCTGGCCGTTTATGACACCAGAACTGCGTTGTCGGTCACCGCGGGCACACGGCACGTCCGATTGACGTGCCGTCTGCTCGACCACTTCAGAAATCAGTCACCCGTATTTTTCGTCTGATTTCAGGCCATTCCGACATCGTTCGGCCCGTTTGGAACCCCCTCACGCGCGTTTACGAAGCGCGCGCATCACTTAAAACACGAATATTGAGCCGTACCGCGCAAACCGCACGTCCGATTGACGTGCCGTCTGCACCTACACGTCACGAATAATAATTAGAATGTTCCACGGTGGTTTCAGCTCAATCCGATGCCGTCCTCTATGAATTTGACCATTGGACGCCCGTTCTGGCCGTTTATGACACCAGAACTGCGTTGTCGGTCACCGCGGGAACACGGCATGTCCGATTGACGTTCCGTCTGCTCGACCACTTCAGAAATCAGTCACCCGTATTTGTCGTCTGATTTCAGGCCATTCCGACATCGTTCGGCCCGTTTGGACCCCCCTCACGCGCGTTTACGAAGCGCGCGCATCTCTTAAAACACGAATATTGAGTCGTACCGCGTAAACCGCACGTCCGATTGAGGTGCCGTCTACGCGTACACGTCACGAATAATAATTAGAATGTTCCACGGTGGTTTCAGCTCAATCCGAGGCCGTCCGCTATGAATTTGACCGTTGGACGCCCATTCTGGCCGTTTATGACACCAGAACTGCGTTGTCGGTCACCGCGGGCACACGGCACGTCCGATTGACGTGCCGTCTGCTCGACCACTTCAGAAATCAGTCACCCGTATTTGTCGTCTGATTTCAGGCCATTCCGACATCGTTCGGCCCGTTTGGACCCCCCTCACGCGCGTTTACGAAGCGCGCGCATCACTTAAAACACGAATATTGAGCCGTACCGCGCAAACCGCACGTCCGATTGACGTGCCGTCTACGCCTACACGTCACGAATAATAATTAGAATGTTCCACGGTGGTTTCAGCTCAATCCGAGGCCGTCCGCTATGAATTTGACCGTTGGACGCCCGTTCTGGCCGTTTATGACACCAGAACTGCGTTGTCGGTAACCGCGGGCACACGGCATGTCCGATTGACGTGCCGTCTGCTTGACCACTTCAAAAATCAGTCACCCGTATTTGTCGTCTGATTTCAGGCCATTCCGACATCGTTCGGCCCATTTTGACCCCCCTCACGCGCGTTTACGAAGCGCGCGCATCACTTAAAACACGAATATTGAGCCGTACCGCACAAACCGCACGTCCGATTGACGTGCCGTCTGCGCCTACACGTCACAAATAATAATTAGAATGTTCCACGGTGGTTTCAGCTCAATCTGACGCCGTCCGCTATGAATTTGAATGTTGGACGCCCGTTCTGGCCGTTTATGAGACCAGAACTGCGTTGTCGGTCACCGCGGGCACACGACACGTCCGATTGACATGCCGTCTGCTCGACCACTTCAAAAATCAGTCACCCGTATTTGTCGTCTGATTTCAGGCCATTCCGACATCGTTCGGCCCGTTTGGACCCCCCTCACGCGCGTTTACGAAGCCCGCGCATCACTTAAAACACGAATATTGAGCCGTACCGCGCAAACCGCACGTCCGATTGACGTGCCGTCTGCGCCTACACGTCACGAATAATAATTAGAATGTTCCACAGTGGTTTCAGCTCAATCCGAGGCCGTTCGCTATGAATTTGACCGTTGGACGCCCGTTCTGGCCGTTTATGACACCAGAACTGCGTTGTCGGTCACCGCGGGCACACGGCACGTCCGATTGACGTGACGTCTGCTCGACCACTTCAGAAATCAGTCACCCGTATTTGTCGTCTGATTTCAGGCCATTCTGACATCGTTCGGCCCGTTTGGACCCCCCTCACGCGCGTTTACGAAGCGCGCGCATCACTTAAAACACGAATATTGAGTCGTACCGCGCAAACCGCACGTCCGATTGACGTGCCGTCTGCGCCTACATGTCACAAATAATAATTAGAATGTTCCACAGTGGTTTCAGCTCAATCCGAGGCCGTCCGCTATGAATTTGACCGTTGGACGCCCGTTCTGGCCGTTTATGACACCAGAACTGCGTTGTCGGTCACCGCGGGCACACGGCACGTCCGATTGACGTGCCATCTGCTCGACCACTTCAGAAATCAGTCACCCGTATTTGTCTTCTGATTTCAGGCCATTCCGACATCGTTCGTCCCGTTTGGACCCCCCTCACGCGCGTTTACGAAGCGCGCGCATCACTTAAAACACGAATATTGAGCCGTACCGCGCAAACCGCACGTCCGATTGAGGTGCCGTCTACGCGTACACGTCACGAATAATAATTAGAATGTTCAATGGTGGTTTCAGCTCAATACGAGGCCGTCCGCTATGAATTTGACCGTTGGACGCCCGTTCTGGCCGTTTATGACACCAGAACTGCGTTGTCGGTCACCGCGGGCACACGACACGTCCGATTGACGTGCCGTCTACTCGACCACTTCAGAAATCAGTCACCCGTATTTGTCGTCTGATTTTAGGCCGTTCCGACATCGTTCGGCCCATTTGGACCCCCCTCACGCGCGTTTACGAAGCGCGCGCATCACTTAAAACACGAATATTGAGCCGTACCGCGCAAACCGCACGTCCGATTGACGTGCCGTCTGCGCCTACACGTCACGAATAATAATTAGAATGTTCCACGGTGGTTTTAGCTCAATCCGAGGCCGTACGCTATGAATTTGACCGTTGGACGCCCGTTCTGGCCGTTTATGACACCAGAACTGCGTTGTCGGTCACCGCGGGCACACGGCACGTCCGATTGACGTTCCGTCTGCTCGACCACTTCAGAAATCAGTCACCCGTATTTGTCGTCTGATTTCAGGCCATTCCGACATCGTTCGGCCCGTTTGGACCCCCCTCACGCGCGTTTACGAAGCACGCGCATCACTTAAAACACGAATATTGAGCCGTACCGCGCAAACCGCACGTCCGATTGACGTGTCGTCTGCGCGTACACGTCACGAATAATAATTAGAATGTTGCACGGTGGTTTCAGGTCAAAAGGACGTCATTTTAAGGGAAAATCATCAACTGGCATCCGGAAAACCGACCAAACACATTCCGAATATGTTGATAATTTATCTCAACAATCCATGGGTCATATGTGACGTGTACGAGCCAACCCGGGATGAATCCGAGTCGCGGTGTGGCCGGGATAAGTCTAAGTGGCTCTTTTTTGTTTAAAATGGACACCATTTTAAGTACATATGGAAAAACGACCAAACGGATTCGGTTTCCGTTGAAACTTTAGGAGAACGATCCATGGGTCATATGTGACGTGTACGAATCAACCCCGCCACAATCGGAGACACGGTGTGGCCGACACCACTCAAAGTGTCGGTCTTTTGTTTCAAAAAGACGTCATTTTAAGTGAAAAGCATCAAGTGACATACGAAAAACCGACCAAAGGCATTCGGACTGTGTCGATACTTTATCACAAGGATCCATGGGTCGTATGTGACGTGTACGAGTCAATCTCGCCTCAATCCGAGGAGCGGTGTGGCCGACACCGTTCTAACTGTGTCTCTTTTGTTTAAAATGGACAGGATTATAAGTGAAAAGAACAACTGGCATACGGAAAACCGACCAAATGCATTCCAAATTTGTTGATAATTTATCCCAACGATCCATGGGTCATATGTGACATGTACGAGCTGACCCGGGATGAATCCAAGTCATGGTGTGGCCGAGATCAGTCTAAGTGGCTCTCTTTTGTTTAAAACGGACATCATTTTAAGTACATACGGAAAACCAACGAAACGGATTCGGTTTCCGTTGAAACTTTAGGAGAACGATCCAAGGGTCATATGTGACGTGTACGAATCAACCCCGCCTCAATTGGAGACGCGGTGTGGCCGACACCACTCAAAGTGTCTGTCTTTTGTTTCAAAGGGACATCATTTTAAGTGAAAAGCATCAAGTGACATACGGAAAACGGAGAAAATGCATTCGGATTGTGTCCATACTTTAGGAAAAGGATCCACGGGTCATATGTGACGTGTACGAGTCAATCCCGCCTCAATCTGAGGAGCGGTGTGGCCGACACCACTCTAACTGTGTCTCTTTTGCTTAAAATGGACAACAATTTAAGTACATACGGAAAACCGACCAAACGCATTCGGTTTCCATTGAAACTTTAGGAGAACGATCCATAGGTCATATGTGACGTGTACGAGTCAACACCGCCTCAATCTGAGGCGCGGTGTGGCTGGAACCACTCAAAGTGTCTGCATTTTGTTTCAAAAGTACATCATTTTAATTGAAAAACATCAACTGACATACGGAAAACCGACCAAACGCATTCGGATTGTGTCGATACATTAGCACAACGATCCATGGGTCATATGTGACGTGTATGAGTCAACCCCGCCTCAATATGAGGCACGTTGTGGACGGTAGCACTCCAGGTGTATGTATTATGTTTAAAACGGACATTACTTTAGGTAAAAATATATGGTATACAAAAAACAGATCAAATTATGAATTGACTTCCAGATTCCACATATAATTGTCATCTACATTTTAAATTGAAATCTAAATGAATTATGTATGTTTATAATTTAATTATGGATGTGTATTGTTCTACCATTATATGTTAAACGTGTATGAATGTGTTCTCTATATGTAAGTGTTAGTTGGTTACTGCAGGTACAATAATTATATATGTATGTGTTAGTTTATTGCAGGTACAATAATTGGATTGAAAGATGAGAGGGAACCCACAAAACCAGATGTGGTGCTGGTCAAATTGGAGACCTGGTTGGGAGCTGCTGGGCAAATTGGGGAGCTGCTGGGTGATTTGCCCAGCAGAGGCTATGCCAACGGTTCAAAACCGTTGGCATAGAAATTGTGGATTATTTTTACCAACGGTTCAACAAACCGTTGGTAAAACACTTTTCCCAACGGTTTAAAACCGTTGGTAAAGAGTAGATGGGGGGTTCTTCCCAACAGTTTTGCAAACCGTTGGGAAAAACATGATAATTTTAAGCCCTTTTGCCAACGGTTTTGAACCGTTGGCAAATCTTTTTCCCAACGGTTTTAATGAACCGTTGGGATAGAGTAACCTTTCTCCACCCTATCCCAACGGTTTACTGTAAACCGTTGGGAAATGTTTTTCCCAACGGCTTACTTACCTACGGTTGGCAGAACCGTTGGTATATGTTATACCAACGGTTCTCCAGCCTTTCCCAACGTTTCTCAACCGTTGGTAAATCTATTATTTCCAGTAGTTATTATTATCACACATTATCTGTGTTTTGGTAAAACTCATCCCATAGTTTGTCAGTGTGTGAGGCATCCAAAACACCTGAGCACAACAGCTTCCATCTACTACATATTCAACATCAGTAGTTGAAAATTTTTACAATGTGTTGCTTCTTGTATGACAAAGAAAATAATAAGTATCCTATGAAATGATAAGTTCTAAAAGTATATTTCTTATCCATTCTAGATCCATTAAAATTAGCATCCAAATAACTCTTTAAAATAAAATCATTTCTAGAAGAATACAAAAGACCTAAATCCATGGTTCACATTAAATAGTGAAAAATTATTTTCACAAAATTCAATTGATATTCCTTTGGATTAGATTGATATCTTGATCATAATCATACTGAAAACAATATGTCTTGATGACTATATTTTATGTATTTAAAACTTCATATCATTCCTCTAAATGATGTTTGATCTATTGGCTTCCCAGATTCATCATGATCAAGGGAGTTTGAGGAATCGATTGTAGTACTTATACATTAAGAATTTTCATATAAATACTTATTAAGAAGATATTTAATAGAATTATGTTAAGATATATATGGTCTTTTTTTTGAGATATTTTAAAACCATGTAAATTTTTTAACTCACCAATCATACTCATTTCAAAATCAAATTTCATGATATTCCCAAATGAATCAGCTAATTATTGCTTAGATGATATAAATATAATTTCATCAACATAGATTTGATCAAGAAATTTTTTTCTTTATGTTTCTTTCTAAAAAATTTTGATATGTTTTTAACTTAACATAACTATTTTGTAACAAAATTCATGTTATTCTATCATACCCAGATCTAGGGGCTTGTTTAAGTCCATATAAAGCATTGGTTTGTTTGAAAACATATTTAGGATGTTTCTTGTCCTCAAAACAAGGAGGTTGTTTGATATAAAATTAATTTAAAACATCTCTTTTAAGAAAATCACACTTCACATTTATTTGGAAAACATTGAAATTAATTAATTCTATAGAGGCTAATAGAGGTCGAATAGATTCATGTCTAGCTACAAGGGAATTAGATTCATCATAGTATATTCCTTCTTATTGATTATATACATTTTCAAATAATCTTCATTTATTTATTACAATGATTCCATTTTCATCACATTTAGTTATGAACCCCCATTTTACACAAATTATATAAGATTCCTTTGGACTTTCAACTGTGGTGTAGAAAATTTTCCATTCGAATTCATTTATTTTAACTTACATAGCATTAATTCAATTATCATCACTTAATGCATCATCGGTTATTTTAGGATCTAATTGGGAATGATATTATAGATGGTGTACATCATTCCTTAAACCATTATAGTCCTTGGAGTATGACTTGCATCACCAATGATACTATCACAAGGATTATTATTCAAAAAAAACTGATTGGTGTTTTGTAACACAAGTTCATCAACATAACAGAAAAGTTTTTCTAGGGAAAAAACATTAGAAACATATTAATGATAAGATTCTTTATTTTAAGAATCATTCATCAAATGTTGATAATATGTTATTTAACTCACATGTAAAGATGGAGGTCTAGGTTATTTAAAAACAAAAGAATCAGTTTAATCATATTTAACGTGTATTGATTCCTCAAAAGTAGGATATTTTTTTTAAAAAACACTATTATCCATAGATGTCTTTGAATAGCCTATGAAAATTCCATCCTAAAATCTGTATGTGTATTATGTAACTTATAATTAGTATTCAAGATGAATAATTTTCATCAAAATAAATTGAAGTAAGAAAATTTATGTTTTATACTAGGCCATAATTCATAAGATGTTTTATTAGAAAAAGGTCTGATTAAAACTCAATTTATAGTCTAAAAAATAGAACATACTACTTCAGATAAGAAATTTTTAATAATAGAATAATCACATAACATGGTTCTCTGTATCTCTTGAAGAAATAAGTTTCTTCTTTCAACAACACTATTTTTTTGAAGAGTTCTGGTCATTGAAAACTTATGTATAATTCCTATCTTACTACAAAAATTGACAAAATCATAATTTTTAAATTCTCTCAGAGATTCAATATGAATTGTTATGAATTGACTGTTTTAATCATATTTAACATTGGATGTAAAATTTTTATAATATGAAAATACTTAAGTCTTCTTTACTATAAAATATACCCAAGTAAATCTATTCTAATAATCAACTAAAAATATATATTGTATTATCCTCCAACACTAATAGTTTGTGTTGGACAAAAAATATCTATATGCACTAGATGAATGCATAAGAATATGAAACTTCACTAATTTATTTAATACATGTCATATGTTTCTTTCTATATTAACAAGGATCCCAAAAAATTGAAGAATCACCTATAATATCTAGTAGATCCTTAAAAAGTTTTTCTTTGTGAGTTTTCATTATTACCTTGGCTTATATAGTCATATTCTTCTATTCCATAACCAATATTGATCTTTAATTGCACTATGTCTAGGTCGAACATGGATCCTAAAGTTTTCCAAGTTATGTGTGTAAACATTCTGATGCCTATGGGAATATAGAATTAACACGTCCTTGGAATTGTGTACAATAAATTTATTCATCCTAAAATTAACAATGTAGCCTTCATCACATAATTGGTTTATGCTTATAATGTTGTTCTTAAGACATTTAACAAATAAAACATTTGAAATTAAATCCTTTTAAACAAGAATAATTTTACCCATACTAACAATTTCACTATGACCATTATATCCAAAAATTTAATTTTCCCCTTTTCATCATGATAATCTTTTAAAATAAGTTTTTTTACCATTTTTGTGCTGGGACCATACACTATCCATGAACCATGTGTTGTTATTGGCACATCATTTATTTTCCAGAAAATAAAATAGTATGACTTATTAAATCCAAAATTATTTGGATCTAAATTTTATAGAAATTAAAATAATTGGTATCTATATTTTATTAGAAAAATAATCCTTATGAAAACCTATGGATATGGTTTTTATTAAAGAAAAAATTTCCTTCCAATGTCCGCCACATTTACATTGGGTGGGAAAATGGATCTTTGGGGAATATAATAGTTATAATAAAAAAATAGTCCTCAATGTGGATAACCAAATGTAGATCTATTCGTAGGAGGAAAACGTTATGAATATATTTTATCAAAATCATTCCTTCCGGAAGAAAATTTTGATAAATTTTTCATTAAGGAAAATATTTCATATTTTATTCTAATGACTAAATTTTGTATAATCATAGTTATTACTCTTAGGTTTTTAGTTATCCTCTAAAATAATTTCTTAAAAATAAAACATTCATGATTCTTAAAATGTTTATCATTCTTAGAATTTACTTTTTTGAGGTTTTTGGAATCATTATCAAAATTAAATGTATTCTAGTCACAATCATTATAACGATCTGATACGTCTTTTGTTAAAAAAAATAAATTTTATGATTTTATTTCTCCAACTTCTTTTTTATCTTACTATTTTCATTATTGATCAATTTATAAAATCATGATACTTTATCAAATAAATCTAAGTTATTGACTTCTGATGAGGAATATTATTCATATTAAGATTCATAATTTTCATCATTATGAAAATTTTTATTTAAATAAATATTGGTTAAAGATTCATCATTGTGTACCTTTGCCACAAAATAATGATTTTCAATAAGTAATCTGGTTATAAGACAAGTATTCTCCTAACTAGAAGATTCATATGAAGTGTCACCACCACATGCACTCTAGGTTTCATTAGCCTTTACGACATTCAAATCCTTATATTTTTCATTCCTCAATATGTTTTATTCAGAATGATTATCCTTTCTGTCATTTCTCTTGATTATAGTATAATAAAGTATAATATGTCCAGTCATTTTGCATTCATGGTGATTTTATTTTGTATATTAATTTTCATTTTATAATTTTGCTTATATATATACTGAAAATCACTCTTTCCCACAATCTTGTTCATCCTTTGAGTAATAGTAGGTAGTTCATTTTCACACTAATCATTATCATGTGAATTAGATATTATAATAGATTTCGTATATTTAGATATAGTAATTCCTTCAGGAGTCATGTCATTAGATGTAGTATTGAAATCAATGATTCCATTACCATTATTTTTCTTATTGATCTCAGTATCTCTCTTCATTATAGTTTCATTGTAAGGAAGAGTTCCAGATAACTCATCAATAGTATTGTTAGATACATTTCCAATTTAATAAATTGATTTCATTTTAGATTCTCATTCATTGGGTGTAATATCTTTTATCTTATCCATAATACCCACATCTTCATTCCCTTTCTCACCCATAGATTAAAGATAGTTGATGATAGTCATAAATCATTTTTGATCTTTGCAGAATGGTTACCTATAAAGACATAAAATTCCATGATATTCAGCTCTTAACATTGCTCAAGTAGTTTCTATCACTTTTTATGTTCCAAAGCGTGTAACTTCTTGTTTCTTCTAGATATTATTGGAATATTTATAAGAGGGTATTTGACTATATATACTCCAAGTATTGGAACATAAAATATTATTTTGTACCTTGTAGTTTAGTTGATATTCTGGAGTCCCTTTATTTCTAAATTTTCTAAATTCCGTGTCAGGAATATTGTATTCACTATTGAGCATGTCAAAATTATCCACTCCATTATTAATAAAAATGTTCTTCATTAAATATATACAATATTCATATTAATTGAAATCAATGATTGGTAGTTTAGTAGGATTTAGATTTTCTATAGAAACAATATTCATTCCTTTCATTCTATAAGAATATACAAAAAGAAAATTTCAAAAAACTTGTTAGTAGTAAATCTTTTATTAGCAATGTAAATTTTAATAAAAAGTTGAACAAGAAATTTTTATTAAGAAATTATATATGTAATTATTTTTATTTTATAGTCCTCCTTTTATAATAAGTGTAGAATTGAAAAATTCAATTTTATGCTAAAGAAAATCTATGTTTGAAAAAGATGGTCAAGATGAATTTACAAACCCGCATTAGTTATTAATGAAGAAACTAACTTTTTTTGGATAAATAAAGATGGATCAAAAAAAGAAACTAAAGAAAATTTTATAAAGGGAAATATTATACATTAAATTTTATATAATATTATTTATTAGAGTATACATTATATGAATTTATAAGAAAGCTATACATTCATACTTAAAAAATGAAGTGCATTTAAAAAACTATAAAAAACAAAAGTAAACAATTAGTTAGTATTTTAACACAAATGAACTATATAAATCAACATTAGATAAAGGTCCCTTGATTTATACTTTAAAGAAATACAGTCTTTTCCACAAAAGGGTAAGCCCTTGATAAGAGTATCAGATTATGTCGTGTTGTCTCCATAATCCCTCGATATTTAAGGTAATCAGCACATATGACTTCCTTTCTTTAGAATCCCTCAACTAACCAGCCAATACAAAACACACTAAATAGGCTGAATAAGTTTTCACATCTTGGACAAGTTGTTCATAGCATTCGAACAAAGAACGAGAGTTTCTCTCCATAAAAATCACTTGAAAACATCAAAACATTTAATCTCTAGATGTGAGTTCAAACATTTTAATATGTCTCAAAAAAATCAAATAGATGGGTATTTTAATAGAAAAAACCTAGTGGGTTCCCTTCCTCCAATGTTCATATATTTCAATAATTTCAGAGGGACCTATACTTATGTCACTCTGATAATGGTTAATTAAAATTGATTATATGGCATCGTTTCATGTAAGAAATCATGAGAAACATTATCTTGTGTAAGAAAAAAATATTTAAGGAAAACATTTTTAATATTAAAAAATATTAACATGTATAGAATACAATAAAATGAAATTTTACATTAAGGAAATGAGGAAACTAGAATAAAAAATTTTAATTTTATTCTTAAGGAATTGAGAATCAAAGTTTAAATACATAAAAAATCAGACTCTAAAATAATATATATTTAGAGTTTTATTTGTTAAGAATCCAAAATATGATTTATGATAAATTCAGAATCTGATTTATGTTGTATTTGGAGTCTGGAACAATGAGTGTTCAGACTCTGAAAACATGAGCATTCAGTGTCTAATTTCTATAGAATTTAGAATATGATTTCTAATGAAATTAGAGTATAATTTTAGAAGAAATATGAGTCTGATTTCTGGAGTAATCTAAGTCTTATTTCAGAAAAAATCAATATTTGATTTCAGAATAAATCAGAGTCTGATTTCATAATAAATCAGAGATTGATTTCAGAAGAAATCATATTTGCAATTTTGTGGAAATCATATTCTAAAAAAGGTTAATGTTCTATGTTATGTAAAAATAATTTATGGTTTTTGAATAATAAGAAACATTTTTTTGAAGAAAGATCCCCCTCATTTAGGTACTTTTTTTCATGATTCATAAAATCATTTCCATTGATGGTTTTATTCCCAACATATGTCTTATAAGATAAATTTAGTAAGTTTTATAGGTGATTGTATCTAGGTTTGGATGATCTATATTTCTTGATAGGTGTGATGAATAATGGATAGTTAGTATCCACTTATAATTGAGGGTAAGTAGAATAATTATAAATACTAAAATGTTTTTGCAATTATGAGGTATAAATTACCTCATGTGGATCTATAATAGAATAATAATAGAATACATGTTATATTTTTTTGATAAAAACCTCCACCAAAAAAATAAAGGACTTTTTATGATTTCATTCCATAAATTCAATGTTTCTTTATTTTTACCATTATGGTTTTTATTAAGATAAATAATTTTCCAACCTCGGTATGTCTACCATTGTTAAAAAATTAAAGTGTTAATATTTAAAACATTAGACCCATTAGTTCTATCATAATATTTATATTTTAAAATACACAAATACCATGTGATATGTAAATTAATTTTAACAGAAATGTAGGTAAATGATAAAAACACTACTGTATCCCTAACCATAGAACTATTTTTTTTACTCATTAATGGTAAATATGTTGATTATAAATGTTAAATTTTCCAATTAATAAACGAAAATTTACACATAATATTCTTTTTTTACAATATATTCTTCTTAATAGTTTTAAATCATTTGATGAAAATGATATACTAAAATATAGCATTAATTGAAATTTTTACATTAGTTGTTTTTATTAAAATATAAAAAAATGATGAAACTAATTGAATATGAAAATATTAAGTTCATAAATTTTTTAAATTATATATTCATCAAAAAATATGTGTGATATAATAATTTATTCAATTTACATCTATTTTTAATTTTTAATATCAATTATTTTTTTAATTATTAACTAAATAATTAATGCATTGGAGTTACATAAGAATATGAAGTATTTATTAAATATACCAAAAATTCAAATAAATTATCATGATAAATATACGCATTTAGTATTCCAAAAAATAATTGTAACTGAACATAATTTTTTTCCCTATCCTTATGATTTATAAATATTAAAATAATTAGGGCTGCTTTTGACATTTTATTTACATAACAAATTTTGTAGATCAAATTCACCTAATAATATCCAATAAACTCGAAAAAATAGTAAATAAGGTCACATGGTTATATGTATATTCTCAAAAAAAATTCTGAAATTATTTTAGGCCATTATTAAACTATACATTCAAAATTTCACCACTATGTAAAGTCAATTTTGTTCTTTTATCACCATTATTTTATTAAAACTATTTCCACTGATAATTTTTGTCAGAAATTAAGTTGTCCATTTTATAAATTATATCATATGTTGATCGTCAATATATATAATTTTTTTAAAAAATTATTCCAAATAGTTTACAATCATAAATAAAATTTAGTCCCACAAGTATGATGAGAAATCATGTTTTTAATGTGAAAATGATGAAAATATTTTTTTTTCTATATAAACATTCACTATTAAATTGATTAAAATGACATAAATTGTATTTATTTATATATAATTAAACTAATTTTATATTGAATCATATGTGAAATATATCATAATATTATAAATTATTTAAATATAAATGAAGTTTTCAATTATATATCAATATTTATCAATATTCATAAAAATCATTCTTTTAAAAAAATAAAAAAAATCATGAAAATATATTTTATATATTCTTCTTTTAAAAATGAATTACATTTTACAAAATAAACGTTATATGAGTGGAAAAAATAATTTTAAACTATGTGTGTCAATCAAGATAAACCCATTTTTTTTGAAAAGTTACTATTTTTTAGAAAACGTTTCTTTTTATATAAATGATATATATCTTATTTATAGTCTATAAATAAATAATAATCATGAAAAAATTATGTTTTTATTTTAGTTAATAATTTTCATTCTAGCTATTCCATCATCCACTAAAAATAATTATACTAAATAATAATATCAATAGTATATTGTAGTTCTGTAAAACTCAATCTTCTGTGGAAAACAAGCCAAACATGGTGTTTAATATACCATGAGCTAAACTTAGTGGCTCAATTGTCACGATATTAACATGTTGTTTCATATAAATAAGGATTTCCATGGTGTAGTATGGAATATAATCCATAAAATAATTTCAATCAATTCAAAAAAACAATTCATAAAAACTCATGCATTATAAATCTACACATTAAAATGAATTTCAACATCAAAGTTCATCTAATTCATCAATGATTGAATAATTGATAGTTGAATTCATATAAACCAACATCGTTAAATTTAACAAAAAAACAGCCTTTAAAATATCAATCATAGAAACAATATGGTAAACTAAATTAACTCATAACTAGGTTTCTACATTAGAGATCATTTGTGGAATGTGAAGATTTAGACTGGAAAGAATATTTTAAATAATTACAATGACTAATATAGATAACTGATCAAAAAAATGTGGGTGATTAATATAATGTTAAAAATCACAATCCCGAGACCCTAAGAGAGGTTAAATAAGTAATTCATATTATGGGAAATGATTATAGAATGACAACATTTTATTTAAAGATCATTTTGATAACACTGATGAATAATCCTGAGAAGATATACGTACTTGGTATCATTCCCTTTCACATGAAAAATCACACCCTTTGGTTTTTCCTTGATAAAATTTCACACCATACCTTCCTCTAGGAAATTATGGTTATTATTTTATTCATGAATACATTAAAGATCATAAGATCCATAAATCAAATGATAATTAATTTAGACATTCATTTGTTATCATCACAAGAAAATGGTTATAACACGTTATCTATTATGAATAAATCTGTTTATAGTGTATTTATATATTAATATCTAAAAATAATTAAAATTTTAACGTAAAAAACTTCATATATTTTTATCCATATAACCAATTTAAATGAGTAATAATCTAAAACATGAGAAATATAATGACTAAATTTCTCAAAAACCAACTTCACATTAATCCCCCTTATAATAAAATGTATCTCTTTACTGTCACATTCCCAACATATGAGTACCTCTTTCATTTTTTTCACATTAAATATGGTAATAACATGAATACCCTTAAAAAAATAATTGAATACATATATGATTCATCATTCATTAGATAGAATAGAAATGGTTGGATATATTTATTAAATCCAAAAATGTTTTAAACGTAATTAATGAAAAATAAACCCCCTTTACAAAAAAAATATTTATATATTATGAGGACATCAATACAATCCAATTTACTATATTTAAATCAATCATCCCTTCATCCGTACAAATCATCATCTCTTCATCCCCGTGATCTTTTTAAGGGGAATATTTCTATAATGAAATGATCAACATCCTATTAAGTATATTTTCTAAAACATTTTCACCATTCAACACATTCATTTAGACCCTTTATAACAAAATTATACTGAAAAATAATTTTATATTTCATGATTCTTATAATATATTATTTTAATTCAAATACATGAATCATTCATTCACCCCACATACATTTAATATAATTATGTAAGCTTCATAGTTTTCTTTCTTAAAACTTATTTTATTTCACATATCATTATTATTATGTTCCTCCATATAATTAAAAACATTACATGTACCATATTTTGGATTTTATTCATTATCATTACCAAATAAATAAATTTTTATAATGCTAAAAACATCCACATTTAGTTAATTAATTCATTGAAAATATAATTGGTATACCAATATTCTAATCCAGTATGTTAACTAAACACTTCATTTTTTCATTAATGTTACTTTCTTTGTGTCTTAATTTTCATGAGTCCAAACAAAATCATATTTTTATAAGGCATCCACATGGGTGTTTCTTCCTACACACTCAACATGTAGAAAAGATATCGTTATTTCCTCTATGGTCTCCACTACTAAAACCCAGAGTGATCACTTTCATTCTATTATTTGGTGATTATAAGAGTTGGTTAAAGTACTTATCTTTAATATATTTTTTGTGATAAATGATATGGAATAATAACAAAAACCATTACAATAGTAATAACAACATTTTTTTTTCCATTAGTAAATATTCTATCATATTCAATGTTAAATAAATTTTTTATAGTGTCAATCATTGAAAAAAAAAGGAATGATGTGTGAAACACTAACCATAATGGGAAACTAAATAATCATTGAATTTACTTATATGATGTTTAAATTGTGAATAATTCATATATGAATCCATATATTTATTATAGATCATCTATAGTCATTATCTATTTAAATACTTCAAGGAAAATTGTAATGAGATTTTTAATTTCCAAAGCATATCCCCCATGAGTGTCACGCTGGGTGTGAAGGAAAGCAGCTTGTCGTGTACACAATCTATATAATTTCTATTTCAACATGGTGTTTATGAGGTTATTAACCCAAGGTATATCTATTTGGGGCCAAATAAATTTGTTTAATATTGATAAGGATGTATTTCTAAGAATATACTATATCTAAAATTTACCCAAATTATATGAAATCGTCATTTAGGTTTTGTTAACCTTATTCATATCCTTATAGACATCCCAAGAAATATCAAATATCCCTTAAGAACCAATTAATGTTTTCAAATCCTTGTTTCCAAAGGATATCTCAACATTTATCAGATACCTATTGTAGAATCCTAGGCTTTTCATAAATCGATATTACATATCTTTAGATGAGTATTCATTACATTATAAAAACTCATGCCCAAAGTATGTAATAGCTTAGTACCTTTTTAATCAAGGAAATTAATATTCTATTATGGTGAATGTTAATCAATGTTTCTTTGAATACTACCACAAATTTTAATCTTACATAAAACCTTTACTCATTACCTTGGGAAAGGAAACCAATGAAAGGGAAATCATAGATTTTTGATAATGGAAATCAAGGTAGATACAAAAACATAATCATAGTCATAAGTGCATAATAAAATGGATATAAATTAAAAAATAATACCAAAATATATTAAAGTTTATAAACATGAATCATGGAAAAAATATTTATTTTTCATAAAAAAATAATGATAAATGAATCAAAAGGAATAATCCATATGAGGATAACATATATATGAGGAAAGGAATTTTTTTAAAACACGCAAAAATATAATAAAATCAATAGTAATTGGGGATTGTTGTCTAGGTTATATTAGTAGAATGCGATTACTCCCCAAACTATCTTAATAGTGAAGGAAAACTATCAAGGAAATATTAGTTGTCTATGTTCACTCATATGACCATCTCAGCAGCGAAGCTTCACAATAGTGACAAACATTTCATAAAAAGTTCCTTACTAAATCGAGTTCACTACCCATTCCATCCATGTCAATCACATGATATAAAAATAATATCTTATTTAATTTTAGGGGAATGTTTGGCCCACATGTCACATTATAAAATAATGCATATGTATTTCAAATTATTAAAAAACATTCATAATATAATAAATTTTGGATAAGAGACATGTTTTATAATCATTTTATCATATAATAATTTGTGGGATAAAGTGAGTTTCATAATCATTGTATCATCGTATAACATGTGTAAAGGAAATTGGTTTCATGAACAACATATCATAATAAAAACAATTCATTGAAATAAATAAAAATGATTTTGTATATGGATCATATGCCACGTAAATCACAAACTATATCAATGTATGTCATCTTAGATGGAGAAACTTTTGGAATGTTCACATATAGAATTTCTTATGGAAAATAAACTTTCATTCAATTTTTTAAAAATATAAACTATGTTAAAAATCATTTTTGTTGAAAACCACTTATAAAACATGTAAATTTTTTTAAAATTTCATTTAAAACATTTATTCATTAAAATATCCCTTCAAATTTGAAAAAATATTTTTCAACAAAAAACTTTTATAAAATCTATTTCTTTGAAAATAAACATCAAATATTATAATGAATTTATTCAAATACATCAAAAAAAATTAAAATATATATAATAAGATTCAATGGAAATGTTCAAAACTAAAAATAAAATTATTTTGAAACTGATTTTATAATGCATGGTTTTGGGATAAAACATATTTTCGGACGAAGAGGGAAATAAGGAAATATTTTTATAAAAATAAATTCTAAATTATCATATTTACCGATGAGTTGGAAAATGGTACAAATAATATAGGATATAATTAATTACCATAAGATAATAAAATTAAATATTATTGTTTGCAATGGATTATAATATTTCACTAATTGAAACATAATCATAAATAATATTGATAAACGACGAGATTGTTGAAATAAACTCTTACCACTTTGGTAACATTTCATCAAAATATCCATGATAAGATAAAATTACATAAATTTTAAAAAATCATAAAAATAATAATAATAATGATATAACATGGTAAATGGTTATTATTTAAAATTTATACAAAACATTGTTTCATAACATAACATGTGTCTCAATGAATAAATATTGAGAAATAAAATATCTTAGTTCATTGGTAATGTTGAAACCATAACACCAAAAAATATATATTATAAAATGGATGTGTATATACTAAAAATTAAAATTTTAATATTCATAATATACATTCATGGGAATTAGATACACTACATATATGATATAGGTGGTGAATATAGTATGTTTCTCAAAAAAAGTAAAAAGTGAAACGTAATTCCCTTACCCTATGTCATGACTCCTATTGCACTCATTTAAACATCCCACGTAATAAATATATTTTTTATTGTAAATATTTGACATAACCATATTAATATATATATCAAATAATATATTAATTTTTAGTACTATTTATTACACTTTTACTTAAATTATCATGTTAATGTTACATTTCATGTAATAAAGACATATTTTTCTAAAAATATTTTAAATTTTTATATTATTAAATGTATTTATGTAATAATGAATTAATAATATCCATATTTATATCTATGATATGCATATCAAATATTTTCATTATATATTTATTTTTATTAATACAAAACATTTAGTGACATAAAATGAAAAACACCATTCATGGAAATGGTAGGTAATCCGTATGCATGAATATTATTTCTATTTATTTTTTATATTAAAACAAAGAAAAATAAATGAAATATAAATATATCTTATCATTATAGTAAAATATCGTTTTCAAAAAATATCAAACATTTCAATTCAACCTATCATGAATAAATTACATGTGAAGGGAGAATGGATCACATCGCTTCATGAGGAAGTGTCTGTTGTACACATGAACGACATTATCATATTCCCAAAACATTAATTTCATTAATGTATGTGTTATATAATAATTAAAGAAAAATTAATACATAATTAATCTTATATATATATATATATATATTATTTAAATCATTATTCCAAACATTTAATGTTTGTAAAGGAAAAATAGACAACACATGTTTATGAGGTAGTAGTCTGCCGAAAAGGCAAAAAATTATATATAAAAAATTTGATGGGTGTGGATTTGTTTGTAGGCCATAAAATGAACATAAAAAGGTATAAATATATTTAATGTAGTAATTTTATAATATTATAATGATAAAAAAAATAATTCAACTAATTTTATATAAAAATTAAATGATGAGATTCCTTGAGGAATGTTACCTCTTCATCGATTATAAATTTTTTTGAAAAAAATTCCATCTATGGATGGTTTGATTCTATCATTATGGATTGTATAATTATTTTATAGATATTTATAGGTGAATTTGGTAGAAATATTTCCATCAAATGTCTTGAGAGGAGTGAATAAGGGGAAAGAGTGAGTACACTTTTATAGTTGAGGTTATTGGAATTATTATAAATATTCAAATGTATTTTAAATTTTGAGGTTTACCTTACAAAACGTGGCTCAAAAATGATAATTATTAGACAAAAATGATAAAATACTAAAAACTACAAAAAAATCATTTTTATAATGTTATTCAGTAACATCTATGATTCTCTATATTTACGATTTTGGTTTTATTAAGGTAAAAAAATTTATATCCCAGTAAATTTGTACATTAAAACTAAATTAAAGTGATAATTATTAGACAATTTATACCTACTAATTTTAAAATTTGATACCTAATTTACAACATAAAAATATAGTATATGTCGGAAATTAATTTTATCTTAATTTTAAGTAACTCAAAACAAAATACTTTAACCCTAATAGAGATAAGAGTGTTGTTACTATTTAGGGGTCATAAAATTAATTAAGAAATAAACAATGGTGCATTAATTTACATTGTTTTAAATTTGTTAATATTTAAGAGTCTCTTGGGAGTTGATATTATTTTTCTTAATTTAAATCATTTAATAAATTATTATTTATTATAAAATAACATTAATGTCAATTTTTTTTATTGTTAATTTATTTATAATTTGAAATTTTCATGAAAATAATGGAATTTGAATTTATCAGGTTCACACCTTTTTAAAATGAAAAAATCTACTATAAAATAATAGAAGAAAATAGATCATTTAATTTGATTTACTTTTAATAGTTTTATTTCATTTATTTTAATTATTTATTAGCTAAATAATTCCAGTATTACTGTTTACTAATAATTTAAATTAATTATTTAATCAGTACAAATTTAAAATAAATTATTCCAATAAAAAGTCATTTACCTTTCAAATTAATTTTTTTAATTGAACATATGATGATCTCAATATCACAAAGATTCATAAATATTTCAATAATGCAATGTTTGTTTTTGGTCATTTTATATAAATAACTTGTTAAACTGGTTACATTCCTAGAATTGTGTCCCATAAACTCATAAAATATTATCCAAAGGTCACATGGGTATAAATATGTATTCAAAATGGTTTTTGAAAATTTATTTGATCATTAATTCACCCTGTTGTATTTTTTATTTCTATATAAACTAATTTTTTCCTTGAAATATATAATATATTTATATATATTTTTACTAATGAGTTTGGTCATAAATTATGTTATATATATTTGAAACTATAAACTATTATTATTATAATTTTGGAAACAATTTCCATTATAATAAAATTATAAAATTGGATAAATAGTATTTAAATTTAGTCCCTCATGAGTGATAAGAAACTAGGGTATTAATGTCAAAATGTTTATAAGTTAATAATTTTAAAAAACAAATTAGTTTGAATCTAATTTAAATTACATACATTGTATTATCTTATAATAAAATAAAAAAATATACTTTGAATCTAATTAAATTTATACTTTGACTTTATAAATTATATAATCAAAATGAATATATCAATTAAAATTTAAAATTTTCACTATTCATAAAAAATTAAATTCTCAAAAAATTACTATAAATTCACCATATGTTAATTATAAAATTCATATTTAAAAACGGATGTAAATTTTTTTCAAATATATATTATTATTAAAGTGGTAAAATTTAATTTTAAATTACATGTTCCAAACAAGATTAACAAATCTTTTTTATAAGGTATTATTTTTTGGATAACATTTCATATTATTTTAATGGGTTTTAATTTTATTTATAATTAATAGAAAACTAAAAAACATATGAACTTAGTGTTTCATGTAGAACAAACCTAACATGGTGTATTATATAAATAATTCTTTAAATTTAGTATCATAAAATATAATCCATGAAATAATATTTAATTTGTGTAGAAATAATTAACTCAAAATATTAACTGAATTTTAAATAATGGAAGTTTGTAATTATTAGACTTCATGTTTCTTAGAAACATGATACTTCTACTTTCATGATATATCCTCAAGAATGCTTAAATATTATATGTACAATCCCATTTAACTAATGATATCAAAATGATCTGCCACATGATACTATCAATGAATTGAGTAGGTATATATAGCAGCCCACACCCATGTATTTAATGAATAAATAATTACTCATATATTAAATAATTGATTTAATTCATAAAAAACATTTTGTATAATCAAATATAATTTTTATATAAATAATAATTATTTATCAATATTTTATCAAATAGAAATATGATTTTCAATATAGAACAACATTTGTAGACATGATAAATTGGTTGAACCAAAAAAATGATCTGCGATAAATTATATGGATATTTATGGGAAATTTAATGTCTAATGATCATGGGAAAGAGAACATTTGAAGAAAAATTATCTTTCTAAAAAAATGAATCAATGAGGTTATTTTTATTACTATCCTTTTCCAAAATAATAATTAAAATCCATATAAAGAATAATAATAGTATCAATTCTGCATATCCTTAGTGAAGTATATTTAAAATAAATGGTTTTTGTTATTCATGAATTGAAACACCATAAAATATCATTAAAATAATTTTTGAGGAAAATAATATTTTCATTTTGAAAATCAATTTTTAAAAACAAACCCTCACACATATTTTTGATTTTTTATTAAATAATCTTTGAAATATATAATGGACGCTTCAGAACATTTGAGTGGTCAGGAAATCATGAAATTTCATAATTTTTATACAAATTAAAACTATGATTCTTTTCACATTTTTGGTAAAAAATTCAAATTGATTAGAAAATGTCATGAAGATTAAATTAAAAAGCTATTTTAAATTTTCAAAATTGGTTAACATTTATTTACTAAATAATATAAAAAATTTAAAAAATAATTTTTGAAAACATGTTTTTCATAGAAGACAAATTTTAGCGGAAGAGACAAATGATGTAATATTTTTATAAACTAATTTTATTTATAATTTTAAGGAAAAGAGACTGGAAAATTTTAATATTACAAAAATATACTAGGAATATCAAATTAGGAATTAAATTAAAAAAATTATTAGATAATTGTCAAATAATTCACTTCAAATGAATTTCAAGAATAAAAAACATTGATTACAATGTGATTATGAAATAAACCCTTATACTGATTATAATATTGAAAATATAATTAATAAATCAATAGATTATATGTATCAATTTTAAATAAAAATAAAATATTTTAAATAAAAAATAAAGATAATAAAAATTCTTTATATAGGTAAATATAGAATATCAATGATAATGAAGAATTATTATGACCCTATAAAAAGTAATTGAGTAATGAAATTATTTACCCATTGGAATATTTTAATCCAACTCCCCTTAGATAAAATAAATAAAATCATAACATTAAATAATATTAATTTTTAATGAATCATTATATAACATGTAAAAGATGTTAGGTCGGAATATACAATGTAACATAAGAGGGTGTGAATTGTGTCTCTTCAAAAATCCTCTACAATTATGGATTTTGACACATTCTATAATTTATAAATATAATTTTTGTTTATCATTTTAATGAAGATATGAAACAGATAAACATAAATAAATAACACAAAATGTTTAGTGGTTTGGGGCACAAAGATCCCAAATTATACTCCTCCAATAACTCTCTCTATGATAATGGTGATTTTCATGATAATGTTTCCTTAATCACAAGTCTAATAATCCACAATTGAGTGATGAAAGTTGAATCCTTCACAAAAATAAAAAAATCATATGGTTCTTTATTAGAGAACTGGTTATCCAAAGATTAGATCAATAAGCTGATACTCCACAAAAACCATGGGTGAGCAGTTGAATCCCTAATAAATCAAAATATGTTTATTACTTATTAGGGTTAACCTTCAATGCTGTAGCAGCTGCTACTAAAAATTGATTGATCTCATTCTTTAGAAAATAATATCTTCGAGAATGAAATATTTTGAAGCAATCCTTGTTTGGAAAATAATTTTATATAATGTTACGAATAAAACATCAGTAAATGATTGAACATGTATATCTCCAAGGTGTATATTCTTTCATAATATACCTTTCATTGTAGTTTTAATATAAAATATTATTTGAATAATGGAATCACACATGGGAATCAATTATAAAAAACATATATTTAAAAATATACTATGAAAGAAAATATAGAACAGATATCTTAATTTAGAATTTCATGTCCAAAAGAATATCATAATTGACCACGAAAATTCAATTTCCCATTCATTAGGGGCGTCATAACATCCAATCAAAATATGGGTGATTTTATCTGATTAACACCATTATTTGAAACAATCAAAATGATCCTTGAATCAATCTTTTTTTAACATTACCATTGTAACAATATTTAATTGAAAATGTGTTTTAAAAACATCACCATTGAGAACATAATTCAGGGATGAGATGCATAGCGTAGGGTTCATTCACATAGCGTTTGGTTCCATTTTGTATCGTTGGGTTTCTTCAGGGAGTATTAGGATTCTACGCATAGAATATGGTTTTATTGTGTTGAAAGGGTTCCTACCAACATATGGTTTTTAAGAATTATTTCATCTTCATGTAATATAGAGAACAAAATTAGTGTAGGGATGATAATACATATGTCCACCATTTGTGCATAAGTCCTTGAATGTAGCATTGATTACCCATACTTGTAATTATTCTGTATGTATGTTAAGAATATCAAATACAGTCACTAACATTGAGTTTAGGATCAATACATGTGTTGATTTTCAAAACATAAGGATATTGGTACAAATGAAATCTTTTTAGTATATCATAGATTTGATACCATAAGAAACTGTTAAATATTTCTAGCATAATATAGGGTTAATTACATAATAAAATGTAAGGTTTTTTAAACAGTCTGTCTAGAGTAATTCTTATAAAATTTCACTTTAACCCAAATTCAAGTTCTTGAAAACACATTCAATAAAAATTCATTATAAAACAAAAAAGGATATTTTTAGCTTCATAATCATCATTATTTATAGATTATTGTTGATAAAATGCATACCCAAAAGTGTCCCCATTTTTTATGATCACAAAACACATAACATAATCTATATCCAAATTTAATGATGATATAGTATCTCTAATCATAGAAAAATAGATATAGAAAATATTTTGATATTTCCATTTCTCAGTATTATTTAGATAAAAAAATAGGAACTTCTAAATTAAATAATCTATCTAATTAAATGTTTTGGTTTGTAAATATTCTCCCCAAATGATATTCATATATTTTCTCCCATTATAAATTCCCCCCTTTTTTGGGATATCAAAATAGGATGTTTTAAAAAATAAATGATATATACCATATTTAATATATTAACGAACTAAAATGAGTAGTTACAAATAATAGAAAAAATAAATAAATCTATGAATGGAAGTTTCAACATCAAACTAAAATAAAATTAATGATACAAAAAACATAATAAACATAAATCAATTTTAAATTAAACTAAATTCAAATGTTTTGAATATTTAGTACAATATTCTATCCGGGAAATGGTATTAAAAATGATGTTCTTTGGTATTGAATAGTATGTAAAGAGGGTTCAATTTTATGGGGAAGTTATTTAACTACACAACTAATATAAATAATCATAAAAAGAAAATTCTTGAAATCATTGTTGAAGAAATCATGCCATTTTTTATGAAGCTTCTTTCAATCATTTCCATTCTCTAAATTCTAAATCATTTTAACAATTAAAAACTCATTCACAAAATCTTATGGATGAAATAATGAGGTCTTGTTGTTTTTAATTTTATTAAGTACTAGTCCTAACCAGGATTCACGTGAAGTTTGTTGACTAATCAGATGACATTGATATTCCAATAACAAACTAAAAGGTGTATTATCACACTGAAGAGTGTGTATTATATCATTAAACACAACTAGTATAGAGGTAATTGAATCAATCATTATTAGTAGTTCTCACTATGTCTATTTAGAGGAGTTTGATGCTTGAATACATTCCATGAGACTGAGATTCTCTCCCCATCGTCATCTTAAACTCATAAATCCCTGATTTCATAACAGATTCTCTCTTAACATATTCAATAGTGTAGACGTCTTACAGATTATCTCTTTAATGTTTCCAATAGAGATTACATTTTTTAATTCCCATAAATAGAGTTTTAGATCATGAAACTCAGATCATGGCAATAAATAGACCACGTATTATTTAAATATATTTATCTCAACATCCAATTATTCTCTAAGAAACAAATTCTGATCCTCTAACAAATTGATTTTTTAAGAAAAGGCATTATCCTGAGAACCAAAACATTCAAAAGATGGAGTGATGGGGTTAGGGAAAGATTCCCTGTGACAAGCTTCTACTATGAGAAAAATTGTATCTTCATAACCAATTGTTCTATTTCATATGGAAGATCCTCCATTAACATCAGAATCATAAACAATTAGAGTTTGATTATATGAATCATCTTCACTGATAAGTGCATAACTATAAGATTCCTTCTCAAAAAGCTCAACATATGGGTTCTCATGCCCACATACACTTGGTACATTATCCACATTCTATATAATAGCACATTTAACTCTTCCTTTCCAAACAAGAGATTATTTTGGCCTTGAAGTGCCTTCTTCATCATGATTGAATCTTACATGGCTAACCAAATCATCATCCTTCTATACCCTTAAGCATTTGAAAAAAACCATTCTTATTGTTGAAAACCAACTGCCAGAATACTATTGGAAGATTTTATCTAGACAAATTGAATATTTATAATTGTTATATCAGTCAATTTGTTATTATGGTTACTTTTTTTTAAAAACCAAATTTTTTATTTTTTATTTCCTTACAAAAAGATATAATTCGTCCATAGGGATAATATATCATCTTCGTATCCATTTGAAAACATTAGTTTAGATATCCTATCATAAACAGATTGAAATTAAATTTTATGTGATTCAAAACCAAAACATGATATTCATGTCAGGATAATTCACTTTCTCTATCTCTACAATACTAAGAAAAATTATAGATTGAATAAACATTAAAATATCATGATGATGAGTTTTATATTCAATCTACATTACCTTTTTAATACTTCTTGTTCCAAACAGTGAAATATAATATCCCCTTATGAATTTCATCCATTTCTGATATTTTTAAAATCAAATCGAAGCTCTCCCTTATGGGGACAATATTCCATCTCATCCATTTCAATAAAATATAAAAAAATACATAATCATTATTCATAGAAAAAATTGTAAATTCATTGAATCCAATACTAATAAGATAATCTATAAAATATTTCTTTACCTCAATTTAATAAAACGATGGAATGGTATCTTCTCCAAAATTAAAAACAAACCTTGAAATCTCATTGGTTCCATGAGTGAAATATTTTAGGAATATAAATAACCAAAATCAATAAATTCTATGAAGCACATTAAAGGGTATCATTGAAGCATAATTGGAGGAGTCAAAATCAGAATATATATCTCATCAAGAGTTCCCATATCTTAAGGTTTTGAGATTGAAGTTATTAAAGGTTTTGGGGTTTCTGAAAATTGGAAGAAAAATAATCACTATAAAATAAATGACATTTATGAGAGTTATAATTGAGCGTAAGAAGAAATATATTTTTACTTCCCCTATTGATAGTGTACTCATTATTTTTATTTTTTAAAATACTATTAAAAATTCATAATGAAATTATATTCATGAAAAATTATCACAATATCAAATAATTCAAGTATTTTAAACATATAATGTAATGTTTAATAAAATAAAAATATCGAAACTTTAAATAAATTAATAAACATCAATATAATATTAATTATTTCTAACTTCCCCTTAATAAAATAAAAATGAGCACTAGGAAGTGGTTTAGTAAACATATAAATTAATTGATAATCAATATTAAAAAATTATCAAGATATATCTTTTTAAGGACATTATTTCTTAGAAATAATTTTGTATATAGATGTGTTTTGTCCTATAGTGACTTATAAAATTTTTGGAAAAAATTATATCATTAATATAATCAAATAATATAGGTATTGTATTAAAATTTAGTTTAAATTATTATAGTGTTTTTTAATCCACAATAAATGTACACAAAAACTACAAATAGACATATATTCTACCTCAGCGGTTGAAAGGGAATTTATTGTTGTTTTCATACTAGACCAAGAAATTAATGATTTTGTTAAAATGTTATAGGCTATGGAGGTACATTTTATATATACTCTACAACCTCAAATGTCATCATTTTAATATTAAATTAAATTAAAATAAGATTGTTTGGCGTAAATAAGTGATTGAAAAATATTTCCTTTTAAACATATAAAAACACTCTTAACAACAATATGTTAGGACCCTTTGGGATTTGAATCAAACCTAGGACAATGAAATTTAGAAAACAAAATGTCTTTTCCACTATCATAATGATAAAATAAACCACTAATCATACCTTTATCAAACTTTTTTGAACTAGTTTTAAATCTTCATCCAAATCATGTTTTATATTGTTACTCATAGGAGTTGTATATGTATTGTTGATTCCATGTACAAACATTTTTAATAAATAAATAATATACATACTTTGGATTAAAACATTTTAATATTCATTTTTATAAAATTGAAATCCTAAAATGAAATTCAGTTTTTCCATCATACTCATTCCAAATTCTTTTTTCATTAAATTAAAAAAAGCATAAAAAATATTTTTTAATAGTTGAAACACAAATATCATCATTAATATAATTTTGAACTAAACAAATATTAGGAAAAAAATCATAAAAGGTGTTGGATCTCCCAATCCAATAGAAAATTTTATTTTCCAATTAATGGAACATAATATTTTATAGTAATCTCTATGTTCATGAGTAAGGTCATAAAGATCCTTAGTATGTTTAAAATTGAATTTGGTTTTTGAGAATTTTGAAAATTAGGGTGTCGTTCAACATAAAAGTACTTCAATAAATAACAACATAATAATAAATACATCACATCCATCTTGTATAATTTATTATTTATTTTAAATTCATAAGATAAAAGGATTTTAAAGTCATATATTTTAGATATAAGGGAAAAGGTATCATCATAATCGATAATTTTTTCCTGATTATATCCTTTAACTACTATTATGTCTTTGTTTCGTGTTATGATCTCTTGATCATCATATATAATTCTAGAGAATAACATAGTTCCTAAAACTAGATAATTAATTTTTATCACTACTAGTTCTAAAACCTCATTCCTTTTGAATTCATTTACATCTTATTTCATTTCTAACATCCAACCCTCATCTTATAAGGATCTTTAAATAGTCTTAGGTTTTAACTAAGATTAAAAGGACGGGAATTATTCAAGGTTTATTAAATTTTTTTATGTTCTAATTCCTATTTCTAGGTCACATATAACAGTTTCAAAACATTGGTTCTTTATAATTCTAGACTATCTGAGAAATACACTTTCAGGTTCATTTGTATCATGTTCTTATAAATTGGAATCAATTTTATTATTATCATTTTAAAAATCATTTTTATGGGTTTAATGTCTCATTTTTTTCAAAATATTTAGTAACATCTTCTTCTTGTTCTTTCCCTTTAATGAAAGGTTCAGTTTCATAAAACATCACATGAATAGAATCTTCAAAAATCCATGACTTTTTATTAAACACTTTATAAACATTAGAGGTAGATAAATATCCCATAAATATTCCATCTGGTGCTTTTGGATCAAACATACCATGTTTTTCATTATTATTCAATATATACACCTTACATCTAAAAACATTAAAGTCCATTACTTTATCTTTTCTGTTATAAAAAAAGTTTATACAGTGTCATTTTAAAAATATGACTTATTAAAACTCTATTCATAATATGGAAGGTTGTGATTACATATCCTGCCCACTGATAGGTATGAAAACGGTATTCATTTAGTATTATCCTAGTCATTTCATGATTAGTTTAATTTATCCTTTAAGTAATTAAAATTTTTCTAATTTTTCTTTGTGAGATAATGTGTTTTAAATAACTATCTTTGAGAAAAAATAATTAAATTTTTAACTATAAAATTATATAACGTGATCACTTTTTAAGGAAATAATTTTAAAACCTTTTTGATTTTGAAAAAATTTTCAAAAACATTTAGAAAGAGTGAAAAAATCACTTTTGAGTTTTAGAAAATAAACCATGAAAATATAGAATAATCATATACTAACATATGGACATATAATTTACCAGTAAAACCATATACTCTTTATGTTCCAAACAAAACCATATGGATAAGTTTTGAAGGATTAGATGTAGAAATTGTGTTAATTGATTTGAAAAAAGATTTTCACTGGTTTCCAATTTGGCTTGCATCATAGAATCTATCATGGTGAGACTTAAGACTAGGAAAATCAAAAACTAACTATTTAATTGAAAATTTATGTAATGCATACATATTTTAGTGTACATGTATTATGTGAAAAATTTGTGACTCATTTTTCTGACCAGTTAAACAATTAACTTTCAAATTAAATAAGGATATTGATTGTGTTAAATAAACATTATCATTTCTAGGTCCTCTAAATTTATGCAACTTATCTTTAAACACATATCACGAGTTGTAAGAAAAATAAACATTGAAATAATTATCATAAAGATGAGAAATATTGATCAGATTGTGCATTAATTATTTTTAATATAGTGTATTATTAATTGATAGAGTCTTTGGATCTCTAATAGTTAAAACACCGACAATTTTTTATTTGGTATTTTAACCAAAATTGACTAATAAACTATCCATTTGAGTCATTGTATGAATGTTTTTTGAGTCAACATTCATATTCATTGAATATCCACTATCCATATTCTATATGTATTTTCTTTTTCTGTGACTTTTTTCTTACATATGTAAGTAAACAAATGTTGTTTTGGGTAACCATATATTTTTAGGTCCAGTAATGATTGCAAGCAATAATCAATAAATTCAGAACTTATTTATTTTTCACTAATTAATTTCTCATTCATTAGATAAGCTTTTATAAGTATAGGCTATATTAATAACACTAATTTGATGAATTTTTAAATAACAATTATTTTTGACAAGGCCTTTTTTTAATATGATAAAAGTTTTAATTTTAATATTTAGGTACAAAACAGTTTTTCTATAGTTTTTATTTCTCAAAATTACTTCATATTCTAAATGTACCCCATTTAATGAAATCCATTCGATTATTTTTATTTAATGTTTTTTCTCCATTAGTAAAAAGATAAACATTAAAATTATTGGATTATATTTCATTAAGTAATTCCATTATTTTATTTTCATGATTGATACTATATGATATAGAATAATGGAAATTTTCAAGTATCCCCTAGAGTCATTTTCACCAGGAATCTATTTCACCTAAAACAAAATTATGATTTTTTTAAGGAAGATTAATTCTTTAGTAAATAATCATATTTTTTTTACCATAGAACAGTAGCCAACCAATTTATAATTTGAGAATTTAATAGTATTAGAATCATAAGAGTAATATGTTTGTAATTTTTCCACCACATCTATAAAGAACATATTTGATTTAAGATTTGATCTATCCATCTTTGAATTAGACATTGAAGGCATGATAGAGTCTTCATATACACTCTATGTTGCACTAATTTCCTTTTTATCTTGTACTCATAATCAACATTTTTTGGTATATATTTTCTCGTATTTTTTTCATCTTTAAGTTGAGGAAAATTGGGTCAGATATTCCCCAGTCTCTTGTATTCATAGTAAAGAAATTATGTTGGTTCTTTTTCATCCTTCCTGAATGATTTTAAGAATCCTCTTTTAATTTTAATTTTTCTGAACATTCATGATAGTTGATTCAATTCCATTTCACAATATAAATAATCTTAATATTACTCTTCATTGACTAAATTATTTCATCTTTTTATATTCTTATGTGATTTCACTTTCATAGAAATATTTTATTTCTTTACTATGATATTTTATTGGTTATCTTCAGCAAAAATATCTATTTCATACCTCATCAATGTTCAAATTATTCCTTTTAATATCAATTCATTGATAGAATATGATTGGAAAATTGCAGCAGGTATGGCATTCCATTTAAAAGGTAGTATAATCAGTTTTCAAAGAACGATCAAATTATTTGATGACATCACCTAGTGTTATAATTTTTTTTTAATTTCTGTAAAAATTCCATTCATCTCTATGATTATTTCACCATAAAGCAAAATAAATTTCTTGAAGTTTTGTTTATTTGTATCACATCTCATATGTCTGACATTACCTATTCTTTTATAAGAAACTGCAATATTTTTCCTCATCTAAAATGTATTTTCAAATTGTGATACATGGTTAAAATCATCAAGTCCAAGACCATAAGTAATAGAATTATTAGATTTAGAATTGATATCACATTCATCTTCTATTACACAATAACATGTTCCTGATTTCTCAATAATTTCATATAGAGTAATGCCATTTGAATGGGCTCGGGATATAATATTCTTTAGATAGATAGTCATCTATGATTTTATTTTCCATAATATTTTACCATTGATGTATGGTGCACGGACCATTGACATTCCTTCTCTAGGATTATCCATTTCTATCTTTTTATATACCTTATACTTTTCAACTTTCTATAGATTTATCAATAATATATCATCTCTTAATAATTTTTATGTAAGAATATACAACGTAACATAGGGGTTTTATTGTGTCTCAACAAAAATATTTCATAATTCTAGATTTTGACACCCACTATTATTTATACATATAAGATGTATTATTCTTCTGTATGAAAATATGCAGTAGATAAATAACAATAAATAAAAGATTCTTTATAGTGGTTTGGGGTCATAGATCCGATATTCTACTCCACCAATCACTCTATTTTGCAGGTTACCTATTTTCTCTAGAATTCTATTCTTATCAAAACACCAATAATCCACAATTATTTGCATGTAGTTGACACCTTTACCTCATGACTAGAAAAACTGTCTTCTAGTTATTTAATATGAGAACTGTTTATATCCAACTTAGATTGAGAAGTTGATACTCCACCGCAACTGAGTACGAGTAGTTGAAAATCAAATAAATCAAAATAAATTGATTTTTTGTTTTGGGATGATCTTCTTAGTTTCAGTGGTAACAATAGAAAATTGATAGATGTAGATATTTAAAAAAATAATATCATCATGAATTAAATAGTCTGAAGTGATGCTTTTTGAAAAATAATCATCATTAATATAAAAACATAAATAGTAGTAAATGATTGAACATGTACATCCCCAATGTGTAGCTTCTTTAAAAATAGAATATTAATCGAAGAACCACTGTAAAAGATAATTTCAATAATATAGTCACAAATGTGAATTTATTATCACACACAAATATATTTGAAAATATAATATGAAATAAAATATAGAATAAATATATTTCATTAGTGTTTTAGATACAAAATAATGGCCTAATCGGTCATTGAAATTCAATTTCCAGTTGACTAGGGGAGTTATAACATCTCTTAGAAAATGAATTTATTTTCATAGATGAATGTGTTTCTTTGAAATTATCAAAATGACCCTGTATTCAGCATTTAATTAAGAGATGACCATTTAAGAAATCTCATATTAAAATGTGTCTGGACTCATTCACACAACGTAGGGTTGAGCTGCATATCATATGGTTCATTCACATAGTGTAGGGTTCCTTTTAATTCCATAGGGTTTCATCATGTATCATAGGGTTCCATTACATATCGTTGGGTTCCTTCATGTGGAGTTGGGTTCCTACCAATATACAGTTTCTTAACCATACATACAACATCATGTCATGTTGGGGGAAAAAGTAGCATAGAGATGATAATCCATACTTTCACTTTTTGAGCATATGTACCCAAACATAGCATTGATTAACAATACGTTAAAATTTTCCACACATATAGCGTAAATAATAAATCAAGACAATAACCTAGTGTTTCTTATTCATATGCATATTTTAATTTCCAAACATATAGATTTTGATCCAAATGAAAACAATTTAGTTAATATAGTGTGGATACCATACACCAACGTTTCACTTTTTTAGAGTAATTTAAGGTTCATACCATATTCAAACATTAGGTTTGGATCATTGTTTCCAGATAGATTCTTTTAATGTTAAATTACATTAACTTTAATATAATATCCTGAAAACACATTCAAGAAAACATCATTATCAAACTAACAAGTGTATTTTTGATTATCAAAATAATCATAATATATAGAGTATTTTTCATAGAATACATAGCCAAAAATATTTACTTGTTGTTCCCATGTAGGTTTGATCCCACTGAGGGTTGGCATCAATTAGTGGTTCCAATTTCTTCTATAATAATGATTCTTAACTTGTTAACAAAATCATTCATAACCATTGAAACTTGATAGAGCTATGATTAACTAATATATAACTCACAAACTCCCCTTTCATGTGAATGGAATATAAATATAATGTAGCACATTATATTTACAAGGTTTGGTACAATGACCTACTCCTTTCCATGGTGGATAGTACCACAAAAAATATTCTTTTACTAACATTACTCTAGAGAAAAATAAAATAAAAAGGAAAGAACAATTCTACAATCCCAGTCATATCATTCCATAAAAATTTGGTGGTACCCCAAATATTATTTCTAGTATCCACTTCCCAAAATGATCATGTTTACTATATATTAAGTATTGATATTCACAATATTTACATTCATTTTTTTTCTAATCCATTCAAAAATTCTTTTCTTCCTCCACAATTAATCTAAATCAATATTCACCCACATACAATCTTCACAAATATCAACAATTCACAAAGGATATTTTTGGACTTGAATCATTTTTTAGAACCATAGACCAAAAATATTTCATAGTATAGTTAATATGATCATTCGATTCTGAAAACCACAATTTTATTGTCTTTTTATGATTTTTAGGCCAGTATAATTGTCATTCTTCTCTTTATTTTTCAATTAAGTAGGAACTCAATTGACCATCGATAATTCCATCATCTTATTATTCTAGGTCCTATCAACCTATATATGAATGATTTCTCTCTAATTAGATCACACTAATGCACTTGTTATGGTAGAAATACCTCAGCATCAACATGAACATATTGTCTAGTTGGAAACATAATACTATTTTTATATTTAGATAATCCATACAAATACATTGATTTACTTAATATGATATGAATCTTCTTCTATCTAGTAAACATCTTCAATAAAACAAAATAAAGAGACATCTTGTTTCTTGAATTCAGAGTATTGTCTATCCTAATTCATGATAAATGGATGTCAGATAATATATAATGAATTCTAATACTTTTTTGACATTCTAAAATAATTTAAGATGAATAATGAAAAGGATTTACAAATTTAATAAATTTATATAATCATAAATATTCCTTAAATGTTTGAGGATTATTTAAAATTTTCAATAAAAAATATTTTTTCATAAAATATCCTTGATTTATATATCAATATTTGAATTCTTCAACACTTCATAATTTATAAAAATTATCAGTTTGATTCTAATTCTTTCATTTTGATATACCCCATTACGATGGTGTTTATTTCAAAAATAATTCCTTTCATACATTTCCCCATATTAATTGAATGAAAAATGTTTTATATTTCATCATTATGATTTTTAATTATGATTCTTCATTATAATGAATAACTGTTTTCACTCTTATGTTCTAGACCAACTTTTAAACAAATCAAAACTAAAGATAATTCATAATGTTCCACTCCACAACCTGAAATAATATATTCTCATTTAAATTTAATCATTCGGTTTGAAATATACGTTCAATAATAGTTTTTCATTATATTGAACTCTAGTAAATGTAAGGATTTTATGCCAATAATTCTAAATATGGTCCTCCTAGATCTGATTATCTAAATATGATCCTCAAAGATCTGATTCTGTGAATCCAATATACATATATTCGATTATCATCATTATAGTTCTCAATCCAATTTGACAACATTACACACACCCTTCTTCAATCCAAATATCCATTACCATTTCAAAAAAATTTCTTCTATCAATATAATAAATATATTTTTCTATTTACAATAAAAACAACCAAACCTTAAATGGGGTCCAAAAATCATCCCCATTTTGTTTTTTGGTAATTCCCACTTAATTAACTATATTTAACTATTTCAAAATAATACATGTTTATTTTTTTCTTTTCCCAATTTTTATTTTCCATGTATTATTTTCATTTCTCCACATATTACTTATATATCCCAAATATATTATATCTTCATAATTAGAAATCAAACTCAAAGGTTTGATAATGAAAATATTCATTCCTTATAAAAAAATTTCTCATTTCAAAAGGATGGAACATTTTATCACAACTACCTAATATTCTGCTTCATGAGAACATAAGAATCACATCTGTTTCTGAACAATGATCCATTATCTAAAAAACATAAATTTTATTTTGGAACACCAAGTATAGAATATAATAGTGTTTAATGAAGGTTATTAATGTTATACATTTAAAAAAATTCACCTAATAACATTTAATATTACCTTCAACATTTATATTTATTGGGACAATTTGAAAAGAATTTATTAATTGTAGAATTAATATGCATCCATATCAATAATAATGTTATAATGATAAGTTGTATAAACATAACATTCAAAACAATCTTTTTGTAACCTCATTGATATCATTTTCATGAATAATAAGACACTTATAAATACTAGCCTTATTATTTTAACTTCTTTAATTACCTTCATATTTGATAAAGTATATAATAATGTTTTTGGTATAAGGATAAACCTCACATTTTCTCCAAAACATCCTCTACACTAATATTCCACTCTCATCCTTTCCTTTTTCTTCTTATTCTTAAATTTTTCATTGTGTATCATCCTAATATTTTTTGAATGATTATTATTTAATTATTTCTTCATTTTTATATTATTCATTTCATGTTACACTATAAATATATATATATATATATATATTAAAAGAGTAAGTCCAAAATTAATTCCACACAGCACTGACTTGGCTTGTGTTACACGAACTACTGAGTTGTCTTGCGCTACATGCAACACTGACATAACGTACATTACATGCAACACTGAAGTTTCTATGATACATGATTTTATTATATTAATTATCTAAATGAGATAATTACTACGTATACATAAAAAAAATTATATGAATAGTAAAAAGTAATTTTCAAATATTATTTATAATTATATTATATAGATAAAACGTGTTGGTAATGAATGATATGGTTTGTGGTAAATTAATTTTATTTTTAAAAATATAATTTTTTCAAATTAAGAAACTTTAAATTTTAAATTAATTTTAGAAACATTTAAAAATTTAATTTGATTAAATAATTTTAATTTTTCAATTTAAAATAATAAAATTATCTTTGGGTGAATATTTTGGATTTTTCCGAGAAACTTAATTTTTTTTATGAATAGTTAAAAAATCTTTTTCTAGTTAAAAGATTCCTTTTAAATTAATAATCATTATTGATAAATTATATAACCAATTTTTTTAATGTAATATTATATTAATTAAAATTATATTAATAAAAATTAGATCATTATAATTAATTTAACTTTGAAATTGAATTTGAAAATTAAAAAACTTCAAAACTTTTTTCTACATTAAAAACCAGTAATTTTGTCCCTTGTGTGGGATTAGCATTAATCATAATTGTTTTGCTTATTTGAATTTAATTTTGAAATTTGTAAGTACACCAATTTAATAATTATAAAATTTGGATTTAGTTATATAATATTTATTTTAACAAAAATGATTAGTAAAAGTGATTATAATTAATCACAACAATTAAGGTCAAATAAAGCATAATTATTGTCTAAAAATCTACCTTGGGGGCCCAAATGAAATAGAAAATTTTCAACAATAGAATTTATATAATTTTTGTTCATAAAACATACATTAATGATTTATTTTCGTTTGGAGAGACTTCTTTTTGGCAAAATCATATATACATATAACTTGTTTTCAAAAATTCCATGTGAGTACTTTTTCATCCCAATAAAAGGAAAAAACACTCACACTGCTTCATACCTATTGGAACCCATAAGTTCATAAAATAACTTCTCAATGCAATTCCAATAAATAATATATTCCTCTTATAATCATTCCTTTATGCAAATGTCAATCCAAGGAACCCTTTTGGCATAAACCAAAAGGAGTTTCCTGATTAAGAGGTAATTTATTCTTGGAATTCCTTTATTTTATTTTAATTCCCACCCTCCAATCTATTATTTCCATTAATGTTATAAAAAATGTTATCCTTAATATACTATAATGTGTTTATGTGATGTTTTAAACCAAAACATACACACACCTCTATCTAATGGGTTATGAACATAATATTGATGTGTACGATAAACTATCACCTCACTGAATAATGATTGTTCATTTTTTTCTACTATATCTCATGGTGTATATTATGATGGAGAATCATTTTTTATGTAATATATTATATTTATTATTTTTTAATTCATATTTATACATTTAACAATCCATATCATTTAACATTCTATTTTTTGTTAATATGATATTTTCATTTAAGGAAGTGTGGCCTACCGCCCCATCAAAGAGATATGATTCGATCATACAGTACATGAATTTTACTAACAATAGATTAAGTGAAAATATAATACATATATGATATCATAAATATACTATAAAATATATATATATATATTTCTTTTACTTTATTTCATTCAAAAAGACAATAAAAATGGAAACAATGTTCATGCATATATACGACTTACAGACTCCATGAATGGTGTATTTCATTTCATACTGATATATTAAATAAATTATAAAAATATACATTTAATGTATATAAATGATATTTATATACAATTTTACATTATAAGAATGATTATATTAATTATAAATACCAAATATAAAAAAATTTAAGACACATGTGAAGAATGAAGTGAACATTACCCGAAAAGAAAACATAACATAATATTGTTAACAAGAGGTTAATATAAGGTTGAAATAAAACCATATATGGTATTAGATAAAATATTATGCTTCTATAATATATGTATAAAAAATTTATATTTATTATACATGTGGTTTTACTGAGTAAGATGAAAGTTATGACAAAAGGTACGAGTATTTCGTCTCACTATTTATTCGCAAGAGATACATGTTATGTTCGCCACTCTTTATTTTGGTGTGGTGTATGTAGATCCCCTGATTTTATACTATTTATCTTATATTTAAATTTATGGGTATTCACATATACATTTTATTATTTTTCATTCACGTGTTATCAATTTCAAATTTTACGAAATATATAAAATAGTTTTTCATCAATTTTTCTTTTTTGAGTGTTTTGTTTTTCTATGCAACCAAATTCTCTTATCGAGGTTTATATAAATACATATTAAATTTTACATCCGGATCTTTTTTATTTAAATTATATTTTATGATTAATGTAATTTAATTTTCTTACATGGAGTTTATGATCCCATGATACCAATTTATATATTTTATTGAGGTAATCTAATCACTTTTCATGTTTATTTATATTTATGATTCCTTTGATGAAATATTACAATTCATCTCCCAATACATTCATGATATTCATTTTTTTCTATTTATTCATGCTATTCTTATTTATTCATACCATTTTTTACTCTTTTTTATATGATAGATAAAAAATGTTTTTATGAATGCGTGACATTACCCTATCTTTGGTCAAAAAACATTGTTCTCTAAGAAGGGTTTCCAAGTATATTATACTAATATCCTAAGATTCTTAAAATAAATATTTCTAATTTTTATATTTTTAAAACCACATAATTGGGATGATTCTTCTCAATTTTTTAACATATCATTTTTATATCCTTTTTAGAGTGAAAAATGAATAATCTTTTTTACCAAGTACCACATGTACAAATTTATCCATCGTTAATCCATTGAATCATTATTTTCATGTTTAAATGATAATTGTTTTATAAAAAAATTTAACATTCTTTGCAAATAAATTATTTTCAAAACGTTTTCCATATTTAATAAAGAGTTTTCAATGATTTTTTGAATAAATAGTTATCTATACGTTTTTGATATTTTTATATAAACATTCACTTGTATTATTAGAGAAATGGTTATAAAAACGTTTTCAATAATTATTTATATGTTTTCAAATTTATTTTAAAAGGATTGTGTTTTAATAATTTTTCATGATTTCCTTATATTTTTTCAAATTATATTCAAAAAAAGGTTTTTAAAATGTTTTCATTATTTATTTATAAGTTTTGGAATTTATTTTCAATGAATTTTCTGTAAAAATATTTTCAATCATTCCATATAATACTTTAAATAACATTTAATAAAATTATTTTCAAAATGTTTTCAATATTTATTTATAATTGTTCAAATTTATTTGTAATGAAACGGTTTTCAAATATTTTTCAATTATATTTAAAAAAATTTCATGGAATTTTTTTTTCAAAATCAATAAAGGACTTCCTTCTATGTTTTAAAGGTATTTTTTATGAATATGATTTTCAAATGGCTTTTTTGTGTTAAAAATAACTTTTAAAGAAAAATGTTTATTTTCATCAATAGTTTTTTGAATAATATTTGAAAAATATTTTCCTTCTATAGAGACATCAGATTATGCTACTCATTCCCTTTTAAAAAATGATATAACGGTTCCATTCATATTGTATCTATGAATGGGTTAAGCTTTTTGTCATGGTCTTCATGAAATATATTTCTCTTTAAAGGGTTATGTGTTTATGAAATATATTTCTCATTCAAAGTGTATATATTTATAAAATCTGTTTCACTTTCACTGATATGATTTTGGTCCAATGATTATGAAACATATCTTTTTCCCATAGGTTAAAATAGTATTATTTGTTTATGATCCCCACCACATTTCATGGTTTATGAAATGATTATTAATGATATTGTGGAACATGTTTGTATGATTTTATTGTGATATTGGTGGGACCTATATCTATCTCAAATGTGTTGGATAATGATTTATATTTCATGAGTTAGATTAATATTGTTTTGGAAATGAACCTTGATTACTGATATAGAATTGGGAGTGAACCATTACAACGTAGATGGTACGAGGAGTGAACTCATTATTCCAACATGGTCTTATGAGTGAACTGTAAGCACCATGTTGGTATGGCGAGTGAACCTATATTACCAAGATTGTATTTCTAGTGATTATATGGCTATTATGAAAATTATATTATATTCTTATGTATCTTCCAAAAATAGATGTTTTATTCCAATGTTGGGAATTCATGGATAATGTTCTTCATTCTATTATTATTCATGTCTTATTAACTACCATGATTTATTTCCTAATTCATTTATATGATAATTTTTATGTTGGGTATGATCTTGTATAATCATGATCATGTTTTCATTACCTTATGCAGATAATTATCCTTACTGTTGAACCCTCTGGGAGAATTAGTTGAACTCATATTTTGATAATCCCAATTATGCTCAATTAGGGTTTGATAATCCCTATATTGATTAATGGTTAATTACTTATCTCAGTATTTATGTACACCATGAACATATTCATATATTATAATATTTACATTATCTTCAGAGAATTCGGTTACTGGATGGATATATATTCTAACTTAACCCATTCTGCCAATAGAATGCTTAAAAAGACAAGTGGTCACCGGTACAACAAGTTTACCGATACATCAAAGCTACTGATACATCATGTCTACTGATACGTGAAGGTCACCAATACATCAAGTCCACCGGTAAAATAAGTCTACTGATACATCAAGTCTATCGATACATCAAGTCCACCGGTACAACAAGTCTACCGTTATACAAGCTCACCGATACAGACAAGTCATCGTTATGTGTGCCTACCATTACAAACAAGTTACCGAAGGAAGTCTACCGATACACCAAGGAAGCTACCGGTACATAAAGGCTACCATTACATGAAAGGTCATCGGTACATTAATTATACCGCTACTGATTAAGTCTGCCAACAAACATGAAGTCTACCGATAGAAAGGCTATCGTTACACAACAGGTTACTGATACAAAGACCTACTGTTACACAAGGCTACGGATATCCAAATCTATCATTCCAGAGAATCTGACGCTGCCTTAATTTCTTTATCTTTATTTAATCTAACCAACGGTCATATTAGGTATATTTTAATGCTCTGTCATTTATTTAATGAAGGTTGTTGGATGTTAGGTAACCGTACCTCATACCTGCAAAAAGAAATCATTTCTTTTGCCGAAGCTCGTGCCATAAATATACGAAGTCCTTGTTGCTGCAAAAAAAAGGACAATACATGAAGAAGAAAAACAGACAACACACATACAGGAAGAGCTCATAGAGATATACATACACGACCAAGAAGACACAGAAGCTCATACACACTCACGCTTACTCAAGAAGAGCTGTGTACATTCATGAGGATTTTGAAGAACTTCATCGACTACTTTTTCACTATCTCTGAACCTGGATGTCAAGCAGACGACACTCTATTTTTTAGAAAAAAACTAGAAGAAGACTCAGAACCATTTCTGATCAAATTCAATGGACTCCAGAGCTACACTGCAATCACTATATCCATTCTAAACTCTATATCTTTCTCAGTGATTTATTATTTACATTACAAGATGTGTGTATCATCAGTTTTAATTTACACACACTGTCTCATGAACCTTAACTAGAGGATCTATAAATCCTCATTCAAACTCCTTACATCTTCTTTATCCCACTTTGGATAGTGGTAGAGGTCGAGTGTGACCTGGACATCTGTATTTGCTGTTGTTTGTGTCTCCCACGTAGAATTGTGGTAGAGGTCTCTGACCTGGACAGTTGAAAACTGTTGTGAACCCCAATCCAAGGTGTGGATCAAGTTTATATAAATTTGAGAGGACTAAGTCTCGACTTGAGACTGAACCTCTTGGTTATATCTGCTGTACTTTATTTAGTTTTATCTAAAACATTTTATTCTGTTGCTCAGTTATTTAAAACATAAACTATTTTTCAAAATTACTCTGATAATTAAATTATCAAGTGTTTGAATTACTTGAATTTCATTAGGTTAGTTTCAAAACATAATCTGATCTTCTGATTAGATTAACTGGGAATTAATCAATCCCTTGAGAACCTAACTGAATGTTTTCTTTAGATTAAATTCACTACAATTCATTTAGTTTTTTAAATTGGGGGTTTTTAGTAAAGGATTTTAAACAGAAATTTTAATTGGAACTCAATTCACCCCCCCCCCCCCCCTCTTGAGTGCCCACTCCGACCAGCATTTGGTATCAGAGGGTTTAGAATATTTTCTGATGTACTATGTTTTTCAACTGTGATTTTAGTTGTATTTTAAAGTTCTTAAAATTTCTGTTATTCATAAATCTTTTTCTCTTTAAATTTGTTTTTGTGTTGTTTTATCCTAGTTACCATGGATAACAGACTTGAAGGTGTTTCTACTAATAGACAACCATTTTTCAATGAAACAACTATGCTCAATGGAAGATTAAGATGAAAATTCATTTAGAAAGCATGGGTTTTGATATTTGGACTGCCATAAAATTAGAATATAAGATTCCTACTACTGTTAGATCTACTTGGAATGAAGCTACTAAGACAGCTCACAATAATAATTGCAAAGCCATGAATGCTCTGTATTGTGCCTTAGGTGATGAGGAATTTAATAGAATATCTTCTTGTGAGACTGCATATGAAATTTGGGATACTTTAGGTGTTTCTCATGAAGGAACAACTAATGTCAAGGAAATGAGATTGAATACCTATACTAATAAAAATGATAATTTTAAGATGAAGCCTGATAAACACATTTCTGATATGTATCTCAGGTTTAATGAAATTTTCAATACAATGATCTCACTGGGAAAGGATGTTCCATCAAAGGAGAAGATCATGAGAATATTGAGGTGCCTACATGAAATATGGAGGGGCACTTCTGTTTCAATTAGAGAATCTTGTGATATTGGTAAACTACCAGTCAAGTAACTTATTGGTAAGTTGATGATGTATGAATAAGAACTTAAGGTAACCAAATAAGAAGAAGATGAACCAAAAAGGATGTCAGTTGCCTTCAAGACATCTACATCAAAGAATAAGGATAAGGAGAAACATCAAGCTGTAAGTGATTGCTCAAGCTATGAAGAAAGTGAAAGTGTATCAGAAAGTGATGCAGAAATGGATCACATAATCAGAAGATTTAAGAAGTTTTATAGGAAGAAGAAGTTTTTCATAAAATCAAATTACAAAGCTAAGTATGACAACTAGGGTCACTGGAAAAAGGACTGGAAGAAATCTGCCAAATCTAATGAAGTTTTCTGTTATGAATGCAAAAGAAAAGGACATATAAAAGCAGACTGTACAAAGATGAAATTCAAGATGAAGTAAGAGTATAAAGACAATAAGTATAAGAAATCCATGAAGGCTACTTGGAGTGATTCTGAGGATATCTCCAGTGAATCTGAAGCTTCTGAGACTGAAAACAGAAATAAGGCAAACATGTATTTTATGACAAACACTTCTGAGGTAACATCTGTAACTCCTGCTTTAAATTCTTATTATTATGAAGATGATTCTGATTCTAAAAATATGTCAAAATCTGAAATATTTAAATACTGTGATATGTTGGAAGAAACCTGTAATGAGCAGAAAGACAAATACAAAGGTTTAAAGAAACAGTATTTTTCAACTGTTAAACATAAATCTAAACTTGACATAGAAATGGAAAAGAATGCTCATTTACATAAAGAAAACACTGAACTGAAATTGTCAAATGAGCAACTTAAGAAGGATTTAGAAAAGTTCACAAATGGAAAAGATACTCTCACTCAAATTCTAGGTAAGAAGATTGCACCTAGATATACTACTGGTATAGGATACCAACCTGGACAAAGAAAAATTAGCAAAACTAGATTTATTTCTAAATCTGGACAGAATGCAGATAGTTATAGTTCTGCAATTTCATATGCTTCAACTAGTTATATTCATAGTTACGGATCTAATAAGGTTTATCTTTCAAAATCTGTTGATTCTAAAAATTTGATGAGACCCATAACACAAATTTGGGTACCTATAGTTTTGTTAGCTAACCTGTCTAGACCCAAGAAAATCTAGGTACCAAAATCATTTCCTATCTAAATCTGTTTTGTAGGTAACTTGATTAAAGAGCTCCTGTAGAAAGACTTGGTACTTGGGCAGTGGATGTTCAAGACATATGTTAGGAGACTTCTCATGCTTTAAAAGCTTAGTCAGAGTTGATGGAGGTTTTGTCACCTTTGGTGATAATTCTAAAGGGAAAATCATTGTCTTAGGCCAGATTGGTAACACTGACTTAGTATTAATTTCTAAAGTTCTATTTGTTGATGGACTTAAGTATAATTTAATAAGTATTTCTCAGTTATGTGATTATGGTTTTAATGTTAAATTTGAAAATGATTCTTGCAATTTTTTTAATTCTAAAAATGCTTTAGTATTTTCTGACTTGCGAAATGAAAATGTCTATGCTGTTGATTTAAATTCTTTAGCTATGAAAAATATTACTTGTTTAAATGATTTTCATAAAGAGTCTTGGCTTTGGCACGGAATATTAGGAAACTGCAATGTACATTCACTTAGAAAACTTACTAAGAAATACTTAGTTAGAGACCTACCAAAACATCAATTCCTAGAAGATAAAGTTTTCAATCCCTGTCAAAAGGGAAAGCAACATAATGTTTCTTTTAAATCAAAGAAAGAAGTGCCAACTTCTCAACCTCTCGAGTTGGTTCACATGGGTACTTTTGGACCTTCTAGAGTTTCTAGTTTAAATGGGAAGCACTATGTCTATGTTCTAGTAGATGACTATTCTAGGTATACTTGGGTATATTTTCTAGCTTGCAAAAGTGAAGCTTGTTCTTACTTTGTTAAATATTCCAAGTCTATCGAGAACCTTAGTGGACTTAAGATTAAAACCTTGAGAAGTGATCATGGTCGTGAGTTTGAGAATCATGATTTTGAATCCTACTGCTCACACAATGGCTATAGTCACAATTTCTCTGCCCCTAGGACACCTCAGAAAAATGGTGTAGTGGAAAGGAGGAATAGAACCCTTCAAGAAATTGCCAAAACCATGCTCAATGAGTATGACCGACCTGTTTATTTTTGGGTTGAAATTGTCAATACAGCTTGTTATATTATCAGTAGAGTCTTGATCAGACCTGTTCTTAAGAAGACACCTTATGAGTTGTGGAACCATAGGAAACCTATGGTTAACTACTTCAGAGTTTTTGGTTGCAAAATCTTTATTCTTAATACCAAAGATAATTTTGACAAGTCTGTATCCAAGATTGATGAAGGAATTTTCCTAGGTTACACTATTTCTAGTAAAGCCTATAGAGTTTTCAATAAGAGAACCAAATGTGTGGAGGAATCTGTTCACATCAAATTTGATGAAACTGACCCACATGATCCTAAGACCTCTCTTGAAAATCTTGAAGATGATCTCTCTGTTTTGAACCTTAATGACAAAGACAATGGACCTATAGTTAAAACATCCAGTTCTGGATGTTTTCCAGAACCTGCTTCTGTTGATTCCCAACCTGTTGATGAACTTGAAATCTCTAGCCCTACCTTTTCGAGACCAACTAGGATTCTAAAGAACTATCCTTTAGATTCTATTGTAGGCAATATAGATAGAGGACCACAGACTAGAGCTTCTCTAAGAAATTAGGTTGAAAATCAAGCCTTTCTTTCACAGCTATAACCTAAAAATATCAATGATGCTATCAATGATGAATTTTGGGTAATAGCTATGCAAGAAGAACTAAATCAATTTGAAATAAATAAAGTCTGGGAATTAGTAGAAAAACCTAAGGACACTTTGACCATAGGCACAAAATGGGTGTTTAGAAACAAAGTTGATGAATCTGAAAACATCATTAGAAATAAAAATAGACTTGTTGCACAAGGTTACAATCAAGAAGAAGGAATTGACTATGAGGAATCCATTGCACCTGTAGCTAGATTAGAGGCAATTAGGATCTTACATGCCTTTTCATCACATCTGAATTTCAATTTATATCAAATGGATGTGAAATGTGCTTTTCTAAATGGTTTTATTGTCGAAGATGTTTTTGTAGAAAAACCACCTGGTTTTTCGAATACTAACTTTCAAAATCATGTTTTTAAACTTTCTAAAGCATCATATGGTTTAAAACAAGCTCCAAGAGCTTGGTATGAAAGACTTAAAAATTTTCTTATTGCAAAATGATTTAAAAAATGAATTGTTGATCCCACTCTTTTTATAAAAAGAATTTCAAAAGATGTTTTAATAGTACAAATCTATGTTGATGATATTATTTTTGGATCTTCTAAAAATTCATTATGTACTGATTTTTCAAAGGTTATGAAAAATGAGTTTGAAATGAGCTTAATGGAAGAGCTTAAGTACTTTCTTTGATTTCAAATCTTTCAAACTAAAGATGGTATTATTTTGAATCAGAGTAAATATAATAAGGATTTATTAAAACATTTTGGTTTGGATAGTATTAAGGGAATTGATACACCTATGAGTACCACCTATAAATTGGATATTGATGAAACTGGGAAACCAGTGGATCAAACTAATTAGAGATGTATGATTGGGAGTTTAATTTATCTTACTTCTATTCGACCTGATATTATGTTTAGTGTATGTATGTGTTCTAGATGTCAATCTAACCCTAAAGAGTCACACTTACTTATTGTTAAAAGGATTTTCAAATATCTTAAATATACTGCTAATTTGGGACTGTTTTACCCAAAAGGACAATGATTTGATTTAATAAGTTATTCAGATGCTGACTTTGCTGGATGCAAGATAGAAAGAAAGATCACATCTGGAACATTTCAATTACTTTGAAAGTCCCTAGTATCATGGTGAAGTAAGAAACAGAACTCAGTTGCATTATCTACTGCTGAAGCAGAGTATATAGCTGCTGGTAGTTGTTGTGCACAGATTGTTTGGATGAAACATACTTTATTGGACTATGGATTTGATTTTAAACATGTTTCAATTAACTGTGATAACACTAGTGCGATCAAAATCTCTAAGAACCCTATGTCTCACTCTAGAAGCAAACACATTGATGTTAGACACCACTTTCTAAGAGATCATTATCAAAGAGGTGATATAACTCTTGAATTTATAGGAACTGAACTCCAATTAGATGATATATTCACTAAGCCTTTAAGTTCAGAAAGATTAAGTTTAATTAGACACGAATTATGAATGATAACTTACTCTTAAACCATTAGGATAAACCTCACTGTCAGGATAAAACCTCACCGTTAGGAAAAAACTCACCGTTGGATAAAACCTCACTGTTAGATAAAACCTCACCATTAGATAAAACCTCATAGTTAGGAAAAACCTCACCATTAGATAAAACCTCACCATTAGGAAAAACATCACCCTTAGATAAAACCTCACCGTTAGGATAAACCTCACCGTTAGGATAGACCACACCGTTTAAGGACACCTCACCGGTACATCTCTCGTGCTGTTTTAAATTTTCGTATTAAGGCAGAGACTCCAAATAATTCTTTAATATGAGATTTATTTTATATGTGAATCCTAAATGATATTATACCCAACTCTAGACATCACTCAATCACCATGAACCCATCTGCTCGAATCCCTCCTATCTAAACCTCTCAAGCTCGCAAAACCCTAAACCTTAGAATATGAAATGGCCCGTGTGAAGAGACCCTCATTGAATGAAGGGAGTGATGCGCCGCAAGATAATAAGCAGAAATTAACTAGTGACGGTGCTAGTGGAAGTAGTAGAAGTGTTGCTCGAAGGAATCCTGTGAATCCGCATTTATCGAAGCAAGAAATTGTAGTGGAAAAGGAGTTATCTGTGGAATAGTTGTTGGAAAGAAAGTCCTTGATTCTAAAGATTTTACAAGAGCAAGGATGGCTCGAATGCTTCATGAACAATAATGGACCGTTTTATCCAGTACTGGTAAAAGAGTTCTATGAGTTTGTCTATTTTGATACATTAGAAGAGGAGAATAGGATGATTTCCTTTGTGAATGGTCAAAAGTTTTCGTTCTCATCAGTTGAATGGGCTGAGAACCTTATAGTTCCTCATAGTGGTGACTATATATTTTATTCAAAATCCATACCTACTGCTAGTGACTTTTTCAATTATAAGGATTCTTTGTTAGAATTGACAGGAAATGGAACTCCTATAAAGGTCATTGCTACAGAGATGGCAGGGGAGGATAAACTAATTTTCAAGTTCATTCAGCATGTGATTAGTCCAAGGAGAAGAGATTTTTCTACCCTCATATTTCAGGATATTTATTTGTTGTATCTGTTAAAACATGGAGTAAAGGTGAATTTATGTAGACTGCTAATGATTCAGATTGAGGATATGACTAGACTGAAGTCTAAGTCCAATGCACTATTCTTTTCCAAGTTGATTTCTATTATGTTGAAGGAAAAGGAGGTAACTAGACCTCAAGATGAAACTACTGTGGTTAAGGATAACTTTTTCCTCACCAGGACTATTTGTAAGTTTATGAATTTTAGCTGGAACCCTTGGAAGAAATCATGGGTTAATGATGAAGGTAAAGTCTATGAAAAGTACACTCTTGTGGACCATCCTTCTAGAACAAAGGATGTGAGGGATCCTGGTCTTAGACCAGATGAGCCAGAACCGGTATACAGTGATAATGAATCTGAAGTTGAGGAGGAAGAGACATCAGTTGAGGAAGGAGGCGACCCAGATTTACCTCTTAGTCAGGTGCATAAAAATATATCCTATGGAGCAGCTATCCTTCCAAAAGAACTACCAATGAGAGAAACTATTCTGAAGGATAGTGATAGTGAGACCACAAAAGAAGAAGAAGAAGAAGAAGAAGAAGCATATCAGATTGTTAATGGAGAAAAGGGGGCTGTTGGTGAAGAAGATGATGAGGAAAATGAAGAAAAAGAGCTCAGTTTGAGCCCTCTGATATATAGTACAGTCTAGATAGTACCTGATCAAGAAGCAATAGTGGCACCTACTGCCATTACTGAGGGAGTCATTGGTGACTCAGAAAAGGATAGGACTCACCCCACCATTGAACTATCAGAGAAAATGGCTATTAAATCTGCTAAAGTTTCAGAGGAAGCTGTAGAGTTTCCTAGAGCAGAACCGTTAGAGGAGATACCTCAGGAGAATGTTCTATGTGAGGGGGAGCATCTTGGTTCAATATCAGTGTTGTATGACATTGAAGGTTGGACATCAGATCTAGGATATATGGTACTTGGACTTAATTATGGAGATTCTGATGAGGAAGACCATCCCCAAAGGGAGTCAGTTATCCTACCTGATGTGGCTGAAAATTTGGCAACCAAGGAGGACCTTGAGTCCTTAAAGGCTGAAATGAAAGAAGCACTAAGAGAGTCAGTGACAGATTTGAAGAAAAGCCTGGTTGATGAAATGAGGAGTGTGGAGAAATCCCTGGAGCTATCTTTGGGATGTGATGTGTCTAGTCCAATGAAAGAAATGATAGATGAATTTAAAGTACTCCGTACTCAAATTGAGAGTTGGACAAGAGTTGTGGTTGCTCTAAGACAATCGATTTCTTCATTGACTGCCATGAACAGATCTGAAACCCAAGTGAATACTGATATCAGATATATCAAAGAAGTATTCAAGCAGTTTGTGGAAGTTTTTGAGGCTTTTAAGAAATCAGTCAAAGAACATCTGAACAGTCAAGATGAACTTGTTCGGAACTTGGTTAGTAATCTGACACAATAATTCAAGGAGATAGTAGCTTTCTCAGTAAAACCCCTTCCCTCATCTAGCTCCACTGTGAACCTTGACCAGATCAGAACTGTTATCCAGGAAGAGTTGGCTAAGGCCAGTACCAGTGGTACCTCAGATACTCAGATCCTTGCTACCACTAGGGAAGTTAGTAGTTTTTTTCGTGATCACCTACAGGCAGCTATTGCTTCTCAAGAGGATATTAAGAATAAGGTGGATGCTTTCTTTGAGAAAGTCTATACCTAATATCAAATGACCAACCATTTCAAGCTCTTTTTGGAGAATATGAAGTTGCCTCCAGTAACTCAAGATTTCAGAAAACAGGTTAGTAAGCTCAGGGAGCTTACTCCTGCCTTAGATAAATTCATTGAAAATCAAGATGATTTTGTGTCAGTAATGGAGAGAGGAGGTAGTATTATTATGGATTTCAGGAACCTGTTGTTACCATTCTTGCATGTGGATGCCAGACCTATGATTATACCGCCTGCTCTTCCTGCCTCTGCCTCTGGGAGTACACCTCAGTTGACTCCAGTTCAGGATATTCGAAGCTTGACACCAATGATCCCACAGAAGAGCACATATTTCAGATCCGGTACAGTTTCAGTGGTTGACCCTGTAGTTGTTCTTTCAGCTATTCCTAAGCCATCTACTCAATCTGAACTTGTACCCTCTTTTGATCCTAAGGGAAATACTCATGTTCAAGAGGATTATTGAGTGATTATGGATGTTTTTTTTTTGATAGGATTCACTTGTATTTTTGTAATACTGACTTTATCTGTGTACCTTTGGTACATTAATGGAAATTTACTCTTACATTTTCCAATATATTGTGTTTATGTTTCCTTGAAATCTTTTCTCTTTTTGTCTCTACATTCCTCTGATTCTACCCTTCTTTTTGTTAATAACAAAGGGGGATAAAATGAAACACATGAGAACTCTGAGTGCAATTGAAATAGTGCACTTGAAAGGGGGAGAAAAAATGAGAATTTTGTTTTAATGTTTTTTTTAGGAAATTTTTCCTCTGACACTATTTTAATACTTTGGCATAAGTTGTGATAAGTTGTGATTATCAAAAAGGGGGAGATTGTTGAACCCTCTGGGAGAATTAGTTGAACTCGTATTTTGATAATCCCAATTATACTCAATTATGGTTTGATAATCCCTATATTGATTAATGGTTAATTACTTATTTTAGTATTTCTGTACACCATGAACATATTCATATATTATAATATTTACATTATCTTCAGTGAATTCGGTTACTGGATGGATATATATTCTAACTTAACCCATTCGTCCAATAGAAAGTTTAAACAGACAAGTGGTCACCAGTACAACAAGTCTATCGATACATCAAAGCTACTGATACATAAAGTCTACCAATACGTGAAGGTCACTAATTCATAAAGTCCACCGGCACAACAAGTCTACTGATACATCAAGTCTACCGATACATCAAGTCCACTGGTACAACAATTCTACCATTATACAAGCTCACCGATACAGACAAGTCACCGTTATGTGAGCCTACCGTTACAGACAAGTTACCGAAGGAAGTCTACTGATACACCAAGGAAGCTACCGGTACATAAAGGATACCATTACACGAAAGGTCACTGGTACATTAAGTATACCACTAACGATTAAGTCTACCAACAGACATGAAGTCTACCGATAGAAAGGCTACCGTTACACAAGAGGTTACTGATACAAGGACCTACTGTTACACAAGGCTACCGATATCCAAAGCTACCATTCCAGAGAATCCGACGCTGCCTTAATTTATTTAACATTATTTAATCTATCCAACGGTCATATTAGGTATATTTTAATGCTCTGTCATTTATTTGATGAAGGTTTTTGGATGTCAGGGAACCGTACCTCGTACCTGCAAAAAGAAATCATTTCTTTTGCCGAAGCTCGTGACATAAATATAAGAAGTCCCTCTTGCTGCAAAAAAAAAAGGAGAATACACAAAGAAGAACAAGAGACAACACACATACAAGAAGATCTCATAGAGATATACATGCACGATCAAGAAGACACATAATCTCATACACACTCGCGCTTACTCAAGAAGAGCTGTGTAAATTCACGAGGACTTTGAAGAACTTCATCGACTAGTTTTTCACTATCTATGAACATGGATGTCAAGTAGACGACACTCGGTTTTTCAGACAAAAACCAAAAGAGGACTCAGAACCATTTTTGATCAAATTCTAAAGAGTCCAGAGCTACACTGCAATCACTAGAACCATTATAAACTCTATATCTTGCTCAGTGATTTATTATTTACATTACGAGAAGTGTGTATCATCAGTTTTAATTTACACACACACTGTCTCCTAAACCATAACTGGAGGATCTGTAAATCCTCATTCAAACTCCTTAAATCTTCTTTATCCCACTGTGGATAGTGGTAGAGGTCGAGTGTGACCTAGACAGCTGTATTTGCTGTTGTATTGGTCTCCCTCGTAGAATTGTGGTAGAGGTATCTGACCTGGACAGTTGCAAACTGTTGTGAACCCCGATCCAGGGTGTGGATCAAATTTATATAAATTTGAGAGGACTAAGTCACGGCTTGAGACTGAACCTCTTGGTTATATCTGCTGTGCTTTATTTAGTTTTATCTAAAACCTTTTATTTCACTGCTCAATGCTTTAAAACTTAAACTATTTGTCAAAGTTACTCTGATAATTGAATTAGCAAGTGTTTGCATTACTTGCAAACCATTAGGTTAGTTTAAAAAGCTAATATGATCTTCTGATTAGATTAACTGGGAATTAATCAATCCCTTGAGAACCTAACTTAATGTTTTCTTTAGTTAAAATTAACAACAATTAAATTAGTATTTTAAATTGGGGGATTTTAGTAAAGGATTTAAAACAGATATTTTAATTGGAACCCAATTCACCCCCCCCCCCTCTTGAATGTCCACTCCGACCAACATTTGGTATCAGAGGATTTAAAATATTTTCTGAAGTACTCGGTTTTTCAACTGTGATTTTAGTTGTATTTTAAAGTTCTTAAAATTTATATTATTTCTAAATTATTATCTCTTAAAATTTGTTTTTGTGTTGTTTTAACCTAGTTATCATGGATAACAGACTTGAAGGTGTTGATACTAATGGACCACCATTTTTCAATGGAAACAACTATGCTCAGTGGAAGATTAAGATGAAAATTCATTTAGAAAGAAGGGGTTTTGATATTTGGACTGCCATAGAATCAGAATATAAGATTCCTACTATTGTTACATCTACTTGGAATGAAGCTACTAAGACAGCTCACAATAATAATTTCAAAGCTATGAATGCTCTGTATTGTGCCTTAGGTGATGAGGAATTTAATAGAATATCTGCTTGTAAGACTACATACGAAATTTGGGATACTTTAGGTGTTTCTCATGAAAGAACAACTAATGTTAAGAAAATGAGATTTAATACCTATACTATTAAATATGATAATTTTAAGATGAATCTTGATGAACCAATTTCTGATATATATCTCAGGATTAATGAAATTGTCAATACAATGATCTCACTGGGAAAGGATGTTCCATCAAAGAAGCAGATCATGGGAATATTGAGATGCCTACCTAAAAGATGGAGGGGCACTTCTCTTTCAATTAGAGAATCTTGTGATATTGGTAAACTACCAGTCAAGGAACTTATTTGTAATTTTATTATGTATGAAGAATAAATTAAGGTAAACAAAGAAGAAGATGATGAACCAAAAATGAAGTCAGTTTCCTTCAAGACATCTACTTCAAAGAATAAGGATAAGGAGAAACATCAAGCTGTAAGTGATAGCTCAAGATGTGAAGAAAGTGAAAGTGTATCAGACAGTGATGTAGAAATGGCTCACATACCCAGAAGATTTAAGAAGTTTTATAGGAAGAGGAAGTTTTTCAGAAAATAAAATTACAAAGGTATATATGACAATAAGGGTCACTGGAAAAAGGACAGGAAGAAATCTGACAAATCTAATGAAGTTGTCTGCTATGAATGAAAAAGAAAAGGACATATAAAAGTAGACTGTCCAAAGCTAAAATACAAGAAGAAGTATGAGTATAAGGACAATAAGTATAAGAAATCCATGAAGGCTACTTTGAGTGCTTCTGAGGATAGCTCCAGGGAATCTGAAGCTTCTGAGACTGAAAACAGAAATAAGGAAAACATGTGTTTTATGACAATCACTTTTGAGGTAACATCTGTAACTCCTGCTTTAAATTCATATTATTCTAAAGATGATTCTGATTCTGAAAATATGTCAAAATCTGAACTGTATGAATACTGTGATATGTTGGAAGAAACCTGTATTGAGCTGAAAGACAAATAAAAAGGTTTAAAGAAACAGTATGCTTTAACTGTTAAACATAAATCTGTTCTTGACATAGAAATGGAAAATAATGCTTAGTTACTTAAAGAAAACATTGAACTGAAATTGTCAAATGAGAAACTTAGGAAGGATTTAGAAAAGTTCACAAATGGAAAAGATACTCTCACTCAAATTCTAGGCAAGCAGATTGCACCTAGATATACTACTGGTATAGGATACCAACCTGGACAAAGAAAAATTACCAAAACTAGAGTTATTTCTAAATCTGGATAGAATGCAGATAGTTATAGTTCTAGAAGTTCATATGCTTCAACAAGTTATATTCATAGTTACGGATATAATAAGGTTTATCTTTCAAAATTTTTTGATTCTACAAATTTTATGAGACCCATAAGACAAATTTGGGTACCTAAAGTTTTGTTAGCTAACCAGTCTGGACCCAAGAAAATCTGGGTACCAAAATCATTTCCTATCTAAATCTGTTTTGTAGGGAACCTACTTAAAGAGCTCCCGTAGAAAGTCTTGGTACTTGGACATTGGATGTTCAAGACATATATTAAGATACTTCTCATGCTTTAAAAGCATAGTCAGACTTGATGGAGGTTTTGTCACCTTTGGTGATAATTCTAAAGGGAAAATCATCGACATAGGCCAGATTGGTAACACTGACTCAGTATTAATTTCTAAAGTTCTATTTGTTGATGGACTTAAGTATAATTTACTAATTATTTCTCAATTATTTGATGATGGTTTTAATGTTAAATTTGAAAATGATTCTTGAAATGTTTTTAATTCTAAAAATGCTTTAGTATTTTCTGCCTTGCGAAATGAAAATGTCTATGTTGTTGATTTAAATTCTTTAGCTATGAAAAATATTACTTGTTTAAATGCTTTTTATAAAGAGTATTGGCTTTGGCACAGAAGATTAGGACACTGCAATGTACATTAACTTAGAAAACATACTAAGAAAAACATAGTTAGAGACCGAACAAAACTTGAATTCCCAGCAGATAATTTTTTTAATCCATGTCAAAAGAAAAAGCAACATAAAGATTCTTTTAAATCAAAGAAAAAAGTGTCAACTTCTCAACCTCTCAAGTTGGTTCACATGGATTTGTTTGGACCTTCTAGAGTTTCTATATTAAATGGGAAGCACTATGTCTATGTTCTAGTAGATGACTATTCTAGGTATACTTGGGTATATTTTCTAGCTCACAAAAGTGAAGCTTGTTCTTACTTTTTAAATATTCCAAGTCTGTAGAGAATTTCTGTGGACTTGAGATTAAAACCTAGAGAAGTGATCATGGCTGTGAGTTTGAGAGTCATGATTTTTAATCCTACTGCTCACACAATGGCTATAGTCACAATTTCTCTGCCCCTATGACACCTCAAAAAAATGGTATAGTAGAGAGGAGGAATAGAAACCTTCAGGAAATTTCCAGAACCATGCTCAATGAGTATGACCTACCTGTTTATTTTTGGGCTGAAGCTGTCAATACAGCTTGTTATATTATCAATAGAGTCTTGATCAGACATGTTCTTAAGAAGACCCCTTATGAGTTGTGGAACCATAGGAAACCTAAGGTTAACTACTTCAGAGTTTTTGGTTGCAAAGCATTTATTCTTAATACCAAAGATAATCTTGACAAGTTTGAATCCAAGAGTGATGAAGGATTTTTCCAAGGTTACTCTATTTCTAGTAAAGCCTATAGAGTTTTCAATAAGAGAACCAAATGTGTGGAGGAATCTGTTCACATAAAATTTGATGAAACTGACCCACATGAACCTAAGACCTCTCTTGAAAATCTTGAAGAAGATATCTCTATTTTGAACCATAATGATAAAGACAGTGGACCTATAGTTAAAACATCCAGTTCTGGAAATTTTCCATAACCTTCTACTGTTGATTCCCAACCTCTTGATGAACCCGAAATCTCTATCCCTACCTTTTCGAGACCAACTATGATTCTAAAGAACCATCCTTTAGATGTTGTTGTAGGCAATCTAGATAGAGGAACATAGACTAGAGCTTCTCTAAGAAATCCGGTTGAACATCAAGTCTTTCTTTCACAGCTAGAACCTAAAAATTTCAATGATGCTATCAATGATGAATTGTGGGTAATAGCTATGCAAGAAGAACTAAATCAATTTGAAGGAAATAAAGTCTGGGAATTAGTAGAAATACCTAAGGACACTTTGACCATAGGCACAAAATGGGTGTTTAGAAACAAAGTTGATGAATCTGGAAACATCATTAGAAACAAAGCTAAACTAGTTACACAAGGATACAATCAATAAGAAGGAATTGACTATGAGGAAACCTTTGCACTTGTAGCTATATTAGAGGCAATTAGGATCTTACTTGTCTTTGCATCACATCTTAATTTCATGTTATATCAAATGGATGTGAAAAGTGCTTTTCTAAATGGTTTTATTGTCGAAGATGTTTTTTATAACAACCACCTAGTTTTTCAAATCCTCACTTTCAAAATCATGTTTTTAAACTTTCTAAAGCATTATATGGTTTAAAACAAGCTCCAAGATCTTGGTATGAAAGAATTAAAAATTTTCTTATTGCACAAGGATTTACAAAAGGAATTGTTGATCCCACTCTTTTTATAAAAATAATTTCAAAAGATGTCTTAATAGTAAAAATCTATGTTGATGATATTATTTTTGGATCTTCTAAAAACTCTTTATGTACTGATTTTTCAAAGGTTATGCAAAATGAGTTTGAAATGAGCTTAATGGGAGAGCTTAAGTACTTTCTTGGATTTCAAATCTTTCAAACTAAAGATGGTATTATTTTGAATCAGAGTAAATATACTAAGGATTTATTAAAACGTTTTCTTTTGGATTGTATTAAGGGAAGTGATACACCTATGAGTACCACCTGTAAATTGGATATTGATGAAAATGGGAAACCAGTGGATCAAACTAATTACAGAGGTATGATTGGGAGTTTACTTTATCTTACTGCTAGTTGACCTGATATTATGTTTAGTGTATGTATGTGTGCTTGATTTCAAGCTAACCCTAAAGAGTCACAATTACTTGCTGTTAAAAGTATTTTCAAATATCTTAAATATACTGCTAATTTGGAACTATTTTACCCAAAAGGACAATCATTTGATTTAATAAGATATTCAGATGATGACTTTGCTGGATGCAAGATGGATATAGAGAGAACATCTGGAACATTTCATTTACTTGGAAAGTCCCTAGTATCATGGTGTAGTAAGAAACAGAACTCAGTTGCATTATCTACTGTTGATGCAGAGTATATAGCTGCTGGTAGTTGCTGTGCACAGATTCTGTGGATGAAACATACTCTATTGGACTATGGATTTGATTTTAAACATGTTTTAATTAACTGTGATAACAATAGTGCGATAAACATCTCTAAGAACCATGTGTCTCACTCTATAACCAAACACATTGATGTTAGACACCACTTTCTAAGAGATCATTATCAAAGAGGTGATATAACTCTTGAATTTATAGGCACTGAACTCCAATTAGCTAATATATTCACTAATCCTTTAAGTTCAAAAATATTGAGTTTCATTAGACATGAATTACGAATGATAACTTACTCTTAAACCGTTAGGATAAACCTCACTGTTAGGATAAAACCTCACCGTTAGGAAAAACCTCACCGTTGGATAAAACCTCCCCGTTAGATAAAACCTCACCATTAGATAAAACCTCACCGTTAGAAAAAACCTCACCTTTAGATAAAACCTCACCGTTTGTAAAAACCTCACCATTAGATAAAACCTCAACGTTAGGATAAACCTCACCGTTAGATAAAACCTCACTGTTAGGATAGACCTCACCGTTTAAGGACACTGCACTGGTACATCTCTCGTGCTGTTTTAAATTTTCGTATTAAGGCCAAGACTCCTGATGTAACACCCCGACCACAGTTACCTAGAGTCGGTGAATTATTACATAACATTGGCATGATCACAAGAAAGATCAAATCTTGAAAGACCGATTGGTTTAGTATCCTTGGAAACACAAGATATATTCATAAAGTTTTACATTACATCATAAAGTGAAAAAATACTACAACAACATAGTCTCCATATTCCATACTCATATCCCTAGATACTATCCCTGCAGGTCATTCATAACTTACTTCTTCACATCCTGGGAAAAATATAACACAGAAAAGGGGTGTGCTCAAATGCCCAGTAAGGATAACAATATAGCGGAAGCTTTCAAAAATAAGCATAAACATTAAAGGCAATGTATAAATAAAACAAAAGCCTTTTAAACTTGAACTTCAACATAGTATGGAAAAAAGAAAAATTAAATATTGCCATTTACTTATTCACATTTATATTCTACTAATCGAATAATCACATGCAATATCAATAACCACTTTCATAATGATGGAATGCATAATGTCAGACTATCATAACCACATAGCCAAGGCCTCGTGCCAAGACTACAAATAAGATTTTTTCAAGGCCTTGTGTCAAGACACTAGTTTTTCTCATGAGACCTACCGATGCATCGAGGAGATATAGAGGGCTCCACCCGTCACATATTAATTCCAATGCATTCCCATATGAAAAGGTTTAAACATAACATAAACATTCGTATTAAAACTAGCATACAAAATGTCAATACTTTCATCATAAACTATGAATGGTATAAAAATAGCACATCCACATTCAAAAATATCACAAAACCTTCAATACAATATAGAATTTTTGTATCTTAATAAATCAACTACAAATAAGCATAAAATCCATCAAAGGATGTTGACATCGAGGAAATCAAAACTCTTTTTAGAGAAATATCTCGTCCTATTTTTGAAATCATTTAAGAGTCATATTTTTATAAAATAAAACATTTTCTTTGAAAATATTCTTATAATATTTTAAGGGAAGCTTCGACGATTTTATAACGGCAAAAAATAGCCGCACCCGCCGTATAAGTTAAAAAAACATTCTTACCTTAATTTTGTCGAAAAGGTTAAAAAACACCATGTTTGGAAAATGACGGAAAGATTCCTTTATAAACCTCTTATAAAAAGTCAAACAAGGGAATAAATGATTTTAACCCATATTATTGTAAATAGTAAAAATGTTTTGAAATACATTTCTAAGAAACATGGATGTGGATGATAAAGAGATCCCAGTAGATTATTACATATAAACAACCTCGGATAATGAAGAGATTGTGAAATAACCCTTACCTTGTACTTCTCCTTGGTTGGGGTAGGTTAACCTCCTGTATAATGGTGAAATAATTGTTATTAAATTATACAAGAATCATATATATTAATATGATATCATATATGATCTTTTAACATTGATTTGTTAATAATATCTTAGAATTATCGTCGTTTCGGGTGTTAACTTACTCATTTTCTTTTATATGTTTTGGTACATAAGTCGTGTTTGTTATGGATAGGTTGTATCTTATTCATATCCAGAATGATATCAAGTCCTTAAACATCATTTTTAAATCATCAAATGATAATTATACTTTAATGGATACGATGGATAATGAATCTCATCGTGTTCGTGGAGACGGTAGTCCGTACGTACGCACGAGGGACAATATCATTCTTTTGATATTAAAATAATATATAAATGGATGGTATATCATATATAAAGAATCATTAACATGTTATATTTATTATTTACATGAGTTACACATCATTATTATACCCATCCAAATATTGAATAACAATGACACCACGACGTGGAGACGGTAAGCCGTACGTACGCACGTATGGTGACATGTTATTCAAAGGGTGGATAGAATACAGAATATGGTTGTACCATATTTATAATAAAATCACACTATATATAAGATACTGGAGTTATTATTTTAGAATGGTAATAACAAAGAAATAAGAAGTGGAAGAAGAAAGGAACTTGAAAAGGGGTGGTGAAAACATTACCTCTTCTTCGGGTTCTTCATTTTGATTTGATCAAAAGGGCTCCTCAGGTTGGCTTTATGATCAAAATAAGGCCTTTAGGTTGTAGTGAGGGAAGTTGGTAGAGTATTTGAGTAGAGTTGTGCCTGAACCAAAAGGCTTTGAAGGTGTGAAGAAATGGGAAGGAGGAGTGCCCTTTTATAAGAGGGGTGAGGGGCACCTTTGGAAAAGCTAGAAATATTAATTTATAATAAATTCATATTCGGTTTCTAATGGCTACAAAGTTGATTATTAAAAGTTTAAGGTGGGGATAGGTCGAAAACCATTCAACCAATAGAATTTAGACAGTTTTGGGTCACTATATTAACCTTATCTTTTAGTTTTAACTCTTAGTTAATTAGTTTGACATTTACCATGTCACTTTGTATTTTTATAATATATAGTTAATAAACTTACTATATACATCAAAGCGACCCCCAAGTGGTCCATTAATGATGATCCTATCATGATATAAGTCTCTTCAATGAACCTTATAATTTTAGGAATTTAATATCAATTAATAATATAATATATTTTTTAAAAACTCTTTTATGTCAATTTTGACACTATTCAATAATTTATTTTTTGTGAAACTCATAACAGAATGATTACTTCGACCAAAGTTAATTAAATCAATCCTAACATGTCACATTATCCTATAAAATTATTGTAATTCATTAAAAGTCTCAAATTATATTTATTTGGGAATTTATAATATCAATTATTTTAATTTTTCACAATTATGGTAATTACTGCATCATCATTGTGTCATAAATAAATTAAATTATTTAAAGTCTAAAATTTATAAATAAAATATCATTATGTATTAAATCTCATTATCTTTCTAATTAATATTTACAATCGAATTTATCTTTTGTATAACCCTATATTAAAAAATTTTAGTAAATAAACTTTGATTTTAACTCTTTTAACACTTCTTTGAATTAAATAATAATAAATGTCCTAATCTAATCCAAGTGGACCTAAATGATAATATTTTATTCCTAAGGTTGTTTTCTTCGAGATACACTTGTCCAATAGAATTAGGACATGTGTTAGGGTAATATTAATATCAATTTTACCCTTAATTACCCTATTTACTTTTAACCGTGGTAAATAAAAGTAAAAAGTTACTATTCATCAAAAATTATTTTCATCTCATTGAACCACATTTTACTTCTTGATATTAACTGTGTCTCTCGGATTTTCGAAATTCCATTCACAGAAGCGGTAAAATTAAGTTTTATGAAAAATTCAGTTTTTTAACTACCACTTAGTAGTTTCACTATTCATCAAAAATTGAAGTTTTTTAGAACAATGCCAAAATTTCACCCTAAGCTATAATTGATATTCCAAATTCAAAAATGATGCCTATTTTAAAAAATTCCAAACATTTAAGTTGAATTAATTAATTTTATAATTAATTCCCGCTATCACAACAAATAGCGTGTTTTTAAGAAACTATATATATCAAAAGATTGATAATTGTTTATGTCCAATTTCAAAGTAAAATTAATTATAATGAACACCATTGGATAAAATTGTAAAAATATATTCTAATTATACTTTAAAACCACTCAATAATATAATTTATCACTATAAATTATTTTGATTAAAAAAGTTGTTTTAAGTATTTTTCACTATTCATAAAAATTAGGGGTTCTCAAAAAAATACCAAAAATTCAACTTAGGATAATTTCGATATTCCAAATCCAAAAATGAAGTCCATTTTGAAATATAAAATATATATAATTTCAAAAATTAGGTATTACTATTCATAATGGCTAGTTTGATTGGTTGTGGTGTGTTAGAACTCGATGTTGCGTACAACACACGCTATCGCATTATTCAAAGAGAAACGTACCGTAAAAGCTTGGGGTGTTACATTCTCCCCTCCTTCAAATAATTTCATCCTCGAAATTTCTAGAATAGTTATCACATGAAAAGACTTGGGTGGTTCTTCATCATAAGTTCCTCGGGTTCCCACGTTGCCTCTTCCATCTTATGGTTTCTCCACAAAACTTTTACCAGACGGGTCGTCCGGTTTCTCAGTACTTGTTCTCTCGTATCAAGAATCTTGGCGGGCTCCTCACAGTAGGACAGATCGGGTTCCAGTTCTAATTCCTCATAGGTGAGTACATGCGTTGGGTCAGGCATGTATTTCCTTAACAGAGATACGTGGAACACATCGTGAACTTTGGAGAGACTTGGCGGCATTTTCAATCGGTAAGCTACATCCCCAATTCGTTCTAGAATTTCGAAGGGTCTGATGTACCTGGGACTCAATTTAACTTTCTTACCAAAACGTATGACTCCCTTCCATGGAGATACCTTCAGGAAAACATGATCACTAACTTGAAATTCGAAATCCTTCCTTCGATTATCGGTATAGCTCTTCTACCTACTTTGAGCTTCTTTGATGTGATTTTGGATTACCTTCACCTTTTCCAGAGTTTTCTCCACCAGTTCTGGGCCTACAAGTTTTCTTTCACCAACACCATCCCAACAGGTTGGTGTACGACATCTCTTTCCATATAACGCTTCATATGGTGTCATATGAATACTCGAATGGAAGCTATTGTTATATGAAAATTCTACCAGAGGTAAATATTGATCCCACATACCCTGAAAGTCAAGTGAGCAAGATCTCAACATGTCTTCTAAGGTTTGAATAGTCCGTTCTGATTGTCCGTCTGTCTGAGGGTGGTAAGCAGTGCTCAAATGAAGTTCAGTTTCAAGGGATTTCTAAAGACTTTTCCAGAATCTTAGAGTAAAACGGGGATCACGAATAGAAAAAATCAATAGGGGTACTCCATGAAGTCTCACAACTTCATTAATATATAGTCTTGCTAGACGTTCCAGGGGTAGATCTTCTCTTATAACAAGAAAAGGTGCTAACTTGGTAAGACGATCAACAATAACCCATATTTCATCGTTCCTTCTTGGAGTCTTTGGTAGCCCCATGAAAAAGTCCATCGTAATATTGTCCCATTTCCACTCCGATATGGGAAGAGGTTGCCTGACTCCTCCAGGCTGTTGCCTTCCAGCTTTCACTTGTTAACAAACCATACATATTGACATGAAATCAGCAATCTCCCTCTTCATGTTTTCCCACCGAAAATGTTCCTCAAATCTCTATACATTTTGGTGCTCCCAGGGTGTATAGAGAAATTGGAACTATGAGCATCATCTAGCAATTCCCTTTTTAGATCAGGTATATCGGGAACCCAAAGTCTCTTCCCAAATTTCAAAATTCTATCTTCATACACAAAGTCTCTCAGTCTCCCATCATTCACAGCTTTAATCATCTTTTGAAATTCTTCATCCTCGGTCTGAGAACTCTTAATCTTTTCTAGTAAAGATGGTTTGGAAACCATTTGAAAAAGCATTGATGTTTCACCTTCCCTGGTTATTCCCATGTCCATCTTCACTAGATCCATCAAAATTGGATCCCTTTCAATTCTCATCAAGTTCAAAACTCCATGGTCTTTTCTGCTCAAAGCATCTGCCACCTTGTTCTCTTTCCCCGGGTGGTAGTGTATCGTACAATCATAATCCTTGAGTAATTCAAACCATCTCCTTTGCCTCTTGTTGAGTTATTTTTGTGATAAAATATACTTCAAACTCTAGTGATCGGTATAAATCTGATATTTTTCACCATACAGGTAGTGCCTCCATATCTTCAAAACAAAGATCACAGCTGCTAACTAGAGATCATGAGTAGGATAGTTTTGTTCATGAATTTTCAACTGTCGTGATGCATAGGCAATAACCCTATCATTCTGCATAAGGACACAACCAAGTCCTTTCTTTGATGCATCACTATAAATAACGAACCCATCATTCCCCGATGGTAGAGTCAATATAGGAGCATTGACTAATATTCTCTTCAGTTCTTGGAAACATTCTTCACACTCTTTTTTCCAAACAAATTTAACCACTTTACGTGTGAGCTTCGTTAATGGGTTAGCCAATCGGGCAAAATTCTGGAAGAAACGTCGATAATAACCTGCCAAACCAATAAAACTACGTACCTCAGTTATAATCGTACGTGCTGTCCATTCATGGATCACCTTGGTCTTAGAAGGATCAACAGAGATTCCATCTTTAGAGACAATATGGCCAAGAAAAGAAATCTCCTGAAGACAGAATTCACACTTGCTAAACTTCCCATATAATTCATGTCTTTTCAGAGTATTCAAGATAATGCGCAAGTGATTTTCATGATCTTCGTAGCTTTTAGATTATACTAATATATCATAAATAAAAACCACCACAAATTCATCGAGATACTCCTTGAAAACTCTATTCATCATATCCATGAATACAGAGGGTGCATTAGTCAATCCAAAAGGCATTACAGTAAACTCGTAATGCCCGTACCTGGTTCAAAATGTTTTCTTCGGAATGTCTTCCTTCTTCACACACAACTGATGGTATCCAGATCGAAGGTCAATCTTTGAAAATTATTAAGCTCCATGAAGTTGGTCAAATAAATCATCAATGCATGGTAGGGGATACATGTTCTTTATTGTTATAGCATTGACCTCCCTTTAGTCGATACATAACCTCATAGATCCGTCTTTCTTTTTAACAAAAAGAACAGGGCCTCCCCATGGAGAAACACTAGGTTGAATAAATCCCTTATTACTCAATTCCTCTAGTTGTTTCTTTAGTTCAACTAATTATACAGTGGCCATTCTATAAGGGGTCTTTGATATAGGCCTTGATCCAGGAATTAAATCAATGGAAAACTCAACTTCTCATTCTGGAGGATGTCCAGGTAAATCTTCCGGAAATACATCTACAAATTCTTTCACAACAGGTACATCCTCTATTTGAAAATTCCTTTCCTCACCCACCGTCATTTCATTCTCTTCCTCCCCAATAATTGAATTTAGTTGAGCTACTGGGGGTGGATCTAAATAAGAATTAGGTGGTGAAGATTCTGCTCTAAAGATAAGGTGTTCCTAATCATTATCATCAATAATTGTAACATCGTTCTTCTTATAATAAATCTTTGCATCATAGTCCGAAATCTAGTCCATACCGAGGATTATATCAAACTCAATCATAGGTATGACGATGAGATCAGCAGATAAAGAACATTTATATGCTCTAATGGGGACTGATTCACAAAACTTTGTTGCAATGATACTTCCCTTAGGAGTTTTAACTGAAAACTCCCTTGTTAAATCAAATTGGAAATATCTAATTTTCTTTAAAAACTGGGAATATATGAAACAATGCGATGATCCAAAATCAAATAATGCATTTTCTAAACTTGAGGAAACCATTAAATTACCTGCCACCACGTCTTTCGGAGCATCTACCTCAGCAGTAGTGATAGCATAAGCCTGGCCTTGATCCCTTGGCCTTTTCTAAGGTAAGTTCTCTTGATGCTTAGGACATTCATTTGCATAATGCCCCATCTCCCTGCAATTATATCATTGAACATTGGTAGCTTCCTTCTTCCCTTTGCAATCATGATCTTGGTGGCCTTTTTCACCACATTTGTAACAGACGGTCATTCCCTTCAAGAATGTAATGGGGTTTTTCTTCCCACATTTACCGTAGGATGGATATTAAACCGTTCCCTTATTCCCCTTATTTCCAGTAGTAGATTGATCAGCACATCTCTTCTTCTCTTGCTTTTCTTTAAAGTCATAAGACTTATAGAATTCTTTTTTGGTCTTGATAGCACATGAGACAATGTCTTCGTATGACAAGAAGGATTATGAGACTAATGCTCAACGGAGAAATGGTTTTAACCCATCAAAGAAACGATCAATCTTACTTCTTGGGTTACGTATATAATCACCAGCATACCTTGCTAACCTTGTAAAGTAAGCCTCATACTTTGTGACATTCGCATCCTCCTTCTGTTTCAGACTTAGAAATTCCCTTTCCATATCTGCTCGATGGTCGCGAGGAAAGTATTTTTCTAAAAACAGATCTTTGAACTCCCTCCATTACATATTTGATACTTCATCATCTTCCTTCGTATTTTGAATCAATGACCACCATTGATCAGCATCTCCAGTGAGGCGGTAAACTTCCATGATAACTTTTTCCCTTTCATTACTCCCCAAAGCCTGAAATATTTTCTCTAGGGAAAATATCCATTGCTCAGCTACTAAGGTATTTGTACTCCCATTTAACGTTGGTGTTTTTTGCCTCATGAATCGATCTAACATTGATCCTTCACGCTGCGGATCAGGGTGCTCCATATGGGTAAGGTTATTATTCATAACCTGAGTGAGTTGTCCCAGTATGGTGATTAGCTGATCGGAACTAGTTGCATCATCATCTCCACTATAATTATCTTGAGCAGGGAGCAATCCCTACATGGAGTGCGTGCATTGATACGGTTTCCATTTCTTCCACTAGGCGCCATTTCTAAACAATGGCATAAACTAGATCAGTTTATGAATCAAAATACATAATCCCAAACTTATAAAACACTTAACATAAATTGAACTATTTATGGATATAATCCATAATAATAAAAGTATTTTCGTTGAGGAAGTATATACTCATAAACCATTCATAATGATTTGTAAAGAAAATGAGAGTTATCCTAAGCATATCCCCCGGGAGTGTCGTAACCAAGAGTGCAGCAAGGCCCGTCGTTGTGCACCAGTTCCCGTTCGAGTCTAGCTGAAAGCGGTGTTTTCGGGTTTTACCCCTACGTACATCTGTGCCAGAGCCACCTCTACCTACTCGTATCCAGACAGGGATGTATTGCTCGGAAAACTCACAAAATCTCAACAATACCAAAATTCTAGGAAGTTCTTCTATACTAATCCTCATAGTTTATCTTAGGTCTACGTGCTCTAATCAGAGTTTATCTAAATCTATCTTCCAAGTTTTGTACTCAACTTCCTCTAATACCAACTGTAATGCCCCGTCCCCAGTTACCTAGAGTCAGTGCATTATTACATAACATTGGAATGATCACAAGAAAGATCAAATCTCGAAATACCGATTGGTTTAGTAGCCTTGGAAACACTAGATATATTCATAAAGTTTTACATTACATCATAAAGTGAAAAACTACTACAAAAACATAGTCTCCATATTCCACACTCATATCCCCAGATACTATCCTTGCAGGTCATTCATAACTTACTTCTTCACATCCTGGGAAAAATATAACAAAGAAAAGGGGTGAGCTCAAATGCCCAGTAAGGATAACAATATAGCGGAAACTTTCAAAAATAAGCATAAACATTAAAGGCAATGTATAACTAAATCAAAAGCCTTTTAAACTTGAACTTCAACATAGTATGGAAAAAGAAAAATGAAATTTTTTCATTTACTTAGTCACATGGATATTCTACTAATCGAATAATCACATGCAATATCAATAACAACTTTCACAATGATGGAATGCATAATGCTAGACTATCATAACCACATAGACAAGGCCTCGTGCCAAGACTACAAATAAGATTTTGTCAAGGCCTTGTGCCAAGACACTAGTTTGTCTCATGAGACCTACCGATGCATCGAGTAAATATAGCGGGCTCCACCCGTCACATATTAAGTCCAATGCATTCCCATATCAAAAGGTTTAAACATAACATAAACATTCGTATTAAAACTAGCATACGAAATGTCAATACTTTTATCATAAACTATGAATGGTATAAAAATAGCACATCCATGGTCAAACATATCACAAAACCTTCAATACAATATAGAAGTTTTGTATCTTAATAAATCAACTACAAATAATCATAAAATACATCAAAGGATGTTGACATAGATGAAATCAAAACTCTTGTTAGAGAAATATCTCTTTCTATTTTTGAAATCATTTAAGAGACATATATTTATAAAATAAAACATTTTCTTTTAAAATATTCTTATAAGATTATAAGGGAAGCTTCAATAATTTTATAACGGCGGAAAATAGCCGCACCCGCCATATAAGTTAAAAAAAACATTCTTACCTTAATTTTGTCAAAAAGGTTAAAAAGCACCTTGTTTGGAAAACGACAGAAATATTCCTTTATAAACCTCTTATAAAAATTCAAACAAGGGTATAAATTACTTTAACCTATTTTCTTGTAAATAGTAAAAATGTTTTGAAAAACATTTTTAAGAAACATGGATATGGATGATAAAGAGATCCCAGTAGATTATTACGTATAAACAACCTCAGATAATGAAGAGATTGTGAAATAACCCTTACCTTGTACTTTTCCTTGGTTGGGGTAGGTTAACCTCCTGTATAATGGTGAAATAATTGTTATTAAATTATACAAGAATCATATATATTAATATGATATCATATATGATCTTTTAACATTGATTTGTTAATAATATCTTAGAATTATCTTCGTTTCGGGTGTTAACTTACTCATTTTCTTTTATATGTTTTGGTACATAAGCCGTGTTTGTTATGGATAGGTTGTATCTTATTCATATCCAGAATGATATCAAGCCCTTAAACATCATTTTTAAATCATCAAATGATAATTATACTTTAATGGATACGATGGAGAATGAATCTCATCACGTTCGTGGAGACGGTAGTCCGTACGTACGCACGAGCGACAATATCATTATTTTGATATTAAAATAATATATAAATGGATGTTATATCATATATACATAATCATTACCATGTTATATTTATTATTTACATGAGTTACACATCATTATTATACCCATCCAAATATTGAATAACAATTACACCACGACGTGGAGACGGTAAGCCGTACGTACGCACGTATGGTGACATGTTATTCAAAGGGTGGATAAAATACTGAATATGGTTTTACCATATTTATAATAACATCACAGTATATATAAGATATTGGAGTTATTATTTTAGAATGGTAATAACAAATAAATAAGAAGTGGAAGAAGAAAGGAACTTGAAAAGGGGTGGTGAAAACATTACCTCTTCTTCTGGTTCTTCCTTTTGATTTGATCAAAAGGGCTCCTTAGGTTGGATTTCTAATCAATCTAAGGCCTCTAGGTTGTATTTAGGGAAGTTGGGAGAGTATTTGAGAAGATTTTGGCCGAACCAAAACGCTTTGAAGGTGTGAAGAAATGATAAGGAAGAGTTCCCTTTTATAAGAGAGGTGAGGGGCACCTTTGGAAAAGCTAGAAATATTAATTTATAATAAATTCATATTCGGTTTCTAATGGCTTCAAAGTTGATTATTAAAAGGTTAAGGTGGGTATAGGTCGAAAAAAATTCAACCAATAGAATTTAGACAGGTTTGGGTCACTATATTAACCTTATCGTTTAGTTTTAACTCTTAGTTAATTAGTTTGACATTTACCATGTCACTTTGTATTTTTATAATATATAGTTAATAAACATACTATATACATCCAAGAGACCCCCAAGTGGTCCATTAATGATGAGCCTATCATGATTTAAGTCTCTTTGCCGAACATTAGATTTTTCGGAATTTAATATCAATTAATAATATAATATTTGTTTTAAAAACTCTTTTATGTCAGTTTTGACACTATTCAAAAATTGATTTTTGTGAAACTCATAACAGAATGATTACTTCGACCAAAGTTAATTAAATAAATCCTAACAAGTCATATTAGCCTATAAAATTATTTTAATTCATTAAAAGTCTCAAATTATATTTATTTGGGAATTTATAATATCAATTATTTTAATTTTTCACAATTATGGTAATTACTGCATCATCATTGTGTCATAAATAAATTAAATTATTTAAAGTCTAAAAATTATAAATAAAATATAATTATGTATTAAATCTTATTATATTTCTAATGAATATTTACAATCGAATTTATCTTATGTATAACCCTATATTAAAAATGTTTTAGTAAATAAACTTTGATTTTAACTCTTTTAACTCTTCTTTGAATTAAATAATAATAAATGTCCTAATCTAATCCAAGTGGACCTAAATGATAATATTTTATTCCTAAGGTTGTTTTGGTCGAGATAAACTTGTCCAATAGAATTAGGACATGTGTTAGGGTAATATTAATATCATTTTTACCCTTAATTACCCTATTTACTTTTAACCGTGGTAAATAAAAGTAAAAAGTTACTATTCACCAAAAATTATTTTCATCTCATTGAACCAAATTTTACTTCTTGATATTAACCATGTCTCTCGTATTTTCAAAATTCCATTCACAGAAGTGGTAAAATTAAGTTTTATGAAAAATTCAGTTTTTTAACTACCACTTAGTAGTTTCACTATTCATCAAAAACTGATGTTTTTCAGAACAATGCCAACATTTTACCCTAAGATATAATTGATATTCCGAATTCAAAAATGATGTCTATTTTAAAAAATTACAAAAATTTAAGTTTAATTAATTAATTTTATAATTAATTCCCGTTGTCACAACAAATAGCGTGTTTTTAAGAAACAATATATATCAAAAGATTGATAATTGTTTATGTCCAATTTCAAAGTAAAATTAATTCTAATGAACACCATTGGATAAAATGGTAAAAATATATTCTAATTATACTTTAAAACCACTCAATAATATAATTTATCACTATAAATTAATTTGATTAAAAAAGTAGTTTTTAAGTATTTTTCACTATTCATAAAAATTGGAAGTTCTCAGAAAAATACCAAAAATTCAACTTAGGATAATTTCGATATTCTGAATCCAAAAATGAAGTCCATTTTGAAATATAAAATATATATAATTTCAAAAAGTAGGTATTACTATTCATAACGGCTAGTTTGATTGGTTGTGGTGTGTTAGAACTCGATGTTGCGTACAACACACGCTATCGCATTATTCAAAGAGAAACGTACCGTAGAAGCTTGGGGTGTTACACCAAATACTTTTTTAATATGAGATTTATTTTATATGTGAATCCTAAATGATATTAAACCCGACTCTAGACATCACTCAATCACCACGAACCCATATGCTCAAATCCCTCCTATCTAAACCTCTCAAGATCGCAAAACCCTAAACCTCAGAATCTGAAATGGCCCGTGTGAAGCGACCCTCAGTGGATGAAGGGAGTGATGCGCTGCAAGATAAGAAGCATAAAGTAACCAATGATGGTTCTAGTGGAAGCAGTAGAAGTGCTGCTCAATGGAATCCTGTGAATCCGCATTTATCGAAGCGAGAAATTGTAGTGGAAAAGGAGTTATGTGCGGAATGGCTGTTGGAAAGAAAGTCCTTGATTCTGAAGATTTTACAAGAGAAAGAATGGCTCGAATCCTTCACGAACAATAATGGACCGTTTTATCCAATACTGGTAAAAGAGTTCTATGAGTTTGTCTGTTTTGATACATCAGAAGAGGAGAATAGGATGATTTTCTTTGTGAATGGTCAAAAGTTTTCCTTCTCATCAGTTGAATGGGCTGAGAACCTTAGAGTTCCTAATAGTGGTGATTATGGATTTTATTCAAAATCTGTACCTACTGTTAGTGACTTTTTCAATTATGATGATGCCTTGTTAGAATTGACAGGAAATGGAACTCCTAGAAAGGTCATTGCTACAGAGATGGCAGGGGAGGATAAACTAATTTTCAAGTTCATTCAGCATGTGATTAGTCCAAGGAGAGGATATTTTTCTGCCCTCAGATTTCAGGATATTTATTTGTTGTATCTGTTAAAACATGGAGTATAAGTGAATTTATGCAGACTACTAATGATTCAGATTGAGGATATTACTAGACCAAAGTCTAAGTCCAATGCACTATTCTTTTCCAAGTTGATTTCTATTATGTTGAAGGAAAAAAAGGTAACTGGACCTCAAGATGAAACTGTTCTGGTTAAGGATAACTTTTTCCTCACCAGGACTATTTGTAAGTTTACGAAAGTTAGCTGGAACCCTTGGAAGAAATCATGGGTTAATGATGAAGGTAAAGTCTATGACAAGTACACTCCTGTGGACCATCCTTCTAGACCAAAGTATGCGAGGGATCCTGGTCTTAGACCAGATGAGCCAGAACCGGTCTACAGTGATAATGAAGCTGAAGCTGAGGAGGAAGAGACAACAGTTGAGGAAGGAGGAGACCCAGATTTCCCTCCTAGTCTTGTGCATCAAAATATTTCCTATGGAGTAGCTAGCCCTACAAAAGAACTACCAAGGAGAGAAACTATTCTGACGGACAGTGATATTGAGACCACAGAAGAAGAAGAATAAGAAGCATATCAGATTGTTAATGATGAAAAAGAGGCTGCTGGTGAAGCAGATGATGAGGAAAATGAAGAAGAAGAGATCAGTTTGAGCCCTCTGATAGATAGTACAGTCTAGATAGTACCTGATCAGGAAGAAACAGTGGCACCTACTGCCATTACTGAGGGAGTCATTGATGACTCAGAAAAGGATAGGACTCACCCTACCATTGAACTATCAGAGAAAATGGCTATTTAATCTGCTAAAATTGCAGAGGAAGCTGTAGAGTTACCTCGACCAGAACCGTTAGAGGAGATTCCCCAGGAGAATGTTCTAAGTGAGGGGGAGCATCTTGGTTCAGTATCAGTGTTGTATGACATTGAAGGTTGGACATTAGATCCAGGATATATGGTACTTGGACTTAATTATGGAGATTCTGACGAGGAAGACAAGCCCCAAAGGGAGTCAGTTATCCTACCTGATGTGGTTGAAAATTTGGGAACTAGGGAGGACCTTGAGTCCTTAAAGGCTGAAATGAATGAAGCACTAAGATAGTCAGTGACAGATTTGAATAAAAGCCCGGTTGATGAAATGAGGAGTGTGGAGAAATCCCTGGAGATATCTCTGGGATGTGTTGTGTCTAGTCCAATGAAGGAAATTATGGATGAATTTAAAGTATGTCGTACTCAAATGGAGAGTTGGACAGGAGCTGTGGTTGCTCTAAGACAATCGATTGCTTCATTGACTACCATGAACAGCTCTCAAACCCAAGTGAATACTGATATCAAATATACTAAAGAAGTAGTCAAGCAGTTTGTGTAAGCTTTTGTGGCTTTTAAGAAATTAGTCAAAGAACATCTGAACAGTCAAGATGAACTTTTTCAGAAGGTGGTTAGTAATCTGACACAATCTTTCAAGGAGACAGTAGCTTTCTTAGTAAAACCCCTTCCCTCATCCAGCTCCACTGTGAACCTTGACTAGATCAGAACTGTTATCCATGAAGAGTTGGCTAAGGCCAGTACCGGTGGTACCTCAGATACTTAGATCCTTGCTACCACTAGGGAAGTTAGTAGTTTTTTTCGTGATCACCTACAGGCAGCTACTGCTTCTCAAGAGGCAATTAAGAATTAGTTGGATACTTACTTTGAGAAAGTCTATACCAAGAATCAAATGACCAACCATTTCAAGCTCTTGTTGGAGAATATGAAGTTCCCTCCAATTACACAAGATTTTAGAGAACAAGTTAGTAAGATCAAGGAGCTTACTCCTTCCTTGCATAAATTCATTGAAAATCGAGATGATTTTGTGTCAAAAATGGAGAGAGGAGGTAGTATTATTATGGATTTCAGCAACCTGTTGTTACCATTCTTTCATGTGGATGCCAGACCTATGATTTTACCTCCTGCTCTTCCTACCTCTGCCTCTGGAAGTACACCTCAGTTGACTCCAGTTCAGGCTATTTGAATCTTGACGCCAATGATCCCACAGAACAGAACAGATTTCAGATCCGGTACAGTTTCAGTGGCTGACCCTCCAATTATTCTTTCTGTTATCCCTAAGCCATCTACTCAATCTGAACATGCACCCTCTTCTAATCCTAAGGGAATGAATCCTGTTCAAGAGGATGATTGAGTGATTCTGGATGTTTTTTATAGGATTCACTTATATTTTTTGTAATACTGACTTTATCAGGGTACCTTTTGTACTTTAATGGAAATTTACTCTTACATTCTCCACATTACTATGTTTATGTTTCCTTTCAATCTTTTCTCTTTTTGTCTCTACATTTATCGGATTCTACCCTTCTTTTTGTTAATCATAAAGGGGGAGAAAATGAAACACATGAGAACTCTAATTGCAATTGAAAGAGTACACTTGAAAGGGGGAGAAAAAACGAGAATTTTGTTTTTATGTTTTGTTTTTTTAGGCAATTTTTCCTCTGACACTATTTTAATACTTTGGCATAATTTGTGATAAGTTGTGATTATCAAAAAGGGGGAGATTGTTGAACCCTCTGGGAGAATTAGTTGAACTCATATTTTTATAATCCCAATTATGATCAATTATGGTTTGATAATCCCTATATTGATTAATGGTTAATTACTTATTTCAGTATTTCTGTACACCATGCACATATTCATATATTATAATATTTACATTATCTTCAGAGAATTCGGTTACTGGATGGATATATATTCTAACTTAACCCATTCTGCCAATAGAATGCTAAAACAGACAAGTGGTCACTGGTACAACAAGTCTACTGATACATCAAAGCTACCGATACATCAAGTCTACCAATACGTGAAGGTCACTGATACATCAAGTCCACCAGTACAACAATTCTACCGATACATCAAGTCTACTGATACATCAAGTCCACCGGTACAACAATTCTACCATTATGCAGGTTCACCGATACAGACAAGTCACCGTTATGTGATTCTACCATTACAGACTAGTTACCGAAGGAAGTCTACCAATACACCAAGTAATCTACCAGTACATAAAGGCTACCATTACACGAAAGGTCACTGGTACATTAAGTCTACTGCTACCGATTAAGTCTACCGACAGACATGAAGTCTACCGATAGAAAGGCTACTGTTACACAAGAGGTTACCAATACAAAGACCTACCGTTACACAAGGCTTTCGATATCCAAAGCTACCATTCCAGAGAATCCAACACTGCCTTAATTTCTTTATCTTTATTTAATCTAACCAACGATCATATTAGGTATATTTCAATGCTCTGTCATTTATTTAATGAAGTTTGTTGGATGTTAGGGAACCTTACCTCGTACCTTCAAAAAGAAATCATTTTTTTTGCCGAAGCTCGTGCCATAAATATAAGAAGTCCATGTTGCTGCAAAAAAAAGGAGAATACACCAAGAAGAATAGGAGACAATACACATACAAGAAGAGATCATAGAGATATACATGCACGACCAAGAAGACACAGAAGCTCATACACACTCACGCTTACTCAAGAAGAGCTGTGTACATTCACGAGGATTTTGAAGAACTTCATCGACTACTTTTTCACTATCTTTGAACCTGGATGCCAAGCAGACGACACTCTATTTTTAAGACAAAAACTTGAAGAGGACTCAGAAACATTTATGATCAAATTTGAAGGAGTCCAGAGCTACACTGCAATCACTAGAGCCATTCTAAACTCTATATATTTCTCAGTGATTTATTATTTACATTACGAGCAGTGTGTATAATCAGTTTTAATTTACACACACACTGTCTCCGGAACCTTAACTGGAGGATCTGTAAATACTCAATCAAACTCCTTACATCTTCTTTATCCCACTGTGGATAGTGGTATAGGTCAAGTGTGACCAATACAGCTGTATTTTCTGTTGTTTTTGTCCCCCATGTAGAACTGTGGTAGAGGTCTCTGACCTAGACAGTTGTAAACTATTGTGAACCCCGATCCATGGTTTGGATAAAATTTATATAAATTTGAGAGGAATAAGTCTTGGCTTGATACTGAACCTCTTGGTTATATCTACTATGCTTTATTTAGTTTTATCTAAAACCTTTTATTCTGCTACTCAGTGCTTTAAAACTTAAACTGTTTTTCAAAGTTACTCTGATAATTGAATTAGAAACTGTTTTCATTACTTGCAAATCATTAGGTTAGTTTCAAAAGCTAATGTGATCTTCTGATTAGATTAACTGGGAATTAATCAATCCCTAGAGAACCTAACTGAAAGTTTTCTTTAGTTCAAATTCACTACAATTAAATTAGTATTTTAAATTGGGGGATTTTAGTAAAGGATTTTAAATAGAAATTTTAATTGGAAATCAATTCACCCTCCCCCCTCTTGAGTGTCCACTCCGACCAACACTTACATATATCCCTTATTTCCCTTTCCTTGGAATTTGAGCTCACCCCATTCTTATGATTCCCTTCCCAAGGTTATAAAGAATTATTTCAGGAAGAAATTATAGAGGATGTTAACTTTATGGGATATAATGGTGATTATTCAGAAGGATAGAATATTTTGTTTCCATGTTTCCCATGACAGTAGATTATTATAGTTCTCGATCATGTATGATTGTAATGTACTTTTATTAATCTAAAATGATTTAATATCCATGTATGTTATTCCTTGGTAATTATTTTCAGTATAAAAGGAATGGTTTAGTCATAACCTGGAATCTACGATGATAAACCTTATTAATATTCCTAGGTATATTTTTATGGATATGTCTAGGGATGTCTGTAAGGATAAGTATAGGGATGATTTAACATTGAAGAAAATGTACGTGAATTTGGGTAAATTCTAGAGTGACTAGTTTCCTAGAAATAAATCACTATTTGGATTCTATAATTGGATGTGGCTCTAGAACAGATGTACCATTCACTAACAACTATAATGAGTTGTTCTGTTACTTAATCAAGGTAATCTGGAAGATGATAATGGTACTTACTGCACAGGTAGGTTAAAACATCTGAGGGATATGCTTTGGGAATACAAAAACTCTTCATGAAGAATAATGAAGGATTTAAATATAAGTTAGATTTGAATTACCTATAAGAAACCTAGGGTTTAATAGATTATGTAAGGTTTCATGATTTAGACATCAAATACATAATTCATTTCATGACTATATGGTTTTCTGATGTGATAAGAAATTATCACTCTAGGATTATTGTTTTAGAAGATGGTTGAAACCAGAAATAACTAAATTAATATTGACTGTGGTGGGAGACATACTGATGATAATTCAAGTGGGAAGATAACTAGAGTAAGAGATGTTGTGATCATTCATAATCAGTTTTCCCGAATCATGATTAACAATAAATATCTTCACCAACTCTCAGACTTACTAAGGAATAGAAAGAAGAATATCGCTGAGATTTAGAGTAATGTATACCTTGGAAGAAATATAATTCATCCTCCTTTGTTTCAATAAAGTTAAATGAATTACCTAATTTAATGTCCTATAGGAACCATAAGATGTTTTGACTATGGAAAATAATGATGGAAAGAAATTTACTAAAAGTGGAAAATAAAGATTTTGGTTAATGAAATGGATGAGAGTGTTGGCCTCTTGAAGACAACATTGATGGTTACATGTATTATGCGTGGTGTAAAAAATCATTATGTAGCTCAATGTACCATGATGAATTCTCTAAAAGGGAACTATTAATGTGGTATGTGTAATGGATACATTACTGATGATGATGACACTACAGAAGGAACGTGAAAGGAAATATATATTTTATAATAAGACATGGTATCGCTGTTAATGGAATTAGGATGAAGAGGAATAATAAAATAATTTATCTTCCTGGATTGATGATGTGTGTTATACTATAGCTAAAATATATAAGTATTTTTAATTTTATTTTCTTCTCTACCGACATTAAAGAACACATCAAATGGTTTTTATGTAAATTAAAAGTTATATAATTGAAAATTGATGTCCATGGAAAATAGATTGTTAAGGAAACAATAACCATAAATATGTTCCTCATGTTATTATAATTTTTTTAGATAATGATATGTGGGATATTTATAAGTAAATTGGAAGGTAATAATTACTTTGTAACTAATTAAGGATATGTTTACCTATAGGTCATGTTATCATTGATGGTGTTTTCAACATTTTGAATTTAAAGAATATAACCAGAAAATATATGGAATATGGAAGCATGTGTGTCTTCCAAATTTATGTATGGTAATTCTAGTTGATACAATTTACCAATAGAATTTACAATGAGGTTATCTACATGTTTGGAATATGATATCCAATAAATACTTTTTTATATCTAGGGGTCAATATTAAACTGATTTTATGACTATATTTCTAATGTTTTTCATTTTCATCATTGATAAGTGTTATAAGGTTAAAAATTTATCAATATATAAAGATATAGTTTTGATAAAGTTTTTTGGAATAAATTATAATCCTCCCAGATTATGAATTAATAATTTTTTATAACCTATTGCAAAATTGTGGTGTTGATGTTTACTGATGAAAAATGGGATGTCATATCAAGGATCTAATGATCTGTTACTGCTTGAGTAATAAAATATTTTCCTTTCTGTTTGGAGAAATGAGTGAGGGGTCATAAAATAATAAAGTGTGAGATTTTGTTGCAATTATATTAGTATTTCTTTTTTTTAAATTATTTAACATTAAGGAAAAATATCATAAAACCAAAAATTTTATCCTAGTACCTCCATTTCTGATTAATCAGATGGTCCATTAGTTGAATGTAGATTTATTGATTTCTAATTTTTAAACTTAACATGACCTTTTTCTCTATCAATAACCATCATAATGTGAAAACTGTATATTTTTTTCTTATCAATGACTTTAATTATAACATATGTACTATTATTTGGAAACTAAGTTATATGTTACTTTTGGTAACCGCTATGTTGCCAGCGTTTTTTATAGGATGTTTTAGTATCCATTCTCTGATGTGGGTTTCTATGAATGAAACATTAAAGTATTAAAACATTGATAAAACAGAGGCATTTTGAGGGAAAATTCCATTTTTACAGGGGTAGAATATAACACCCCAATATTTTTTGAATTATTTTTTTCGAATTAATTTCTCTTTTTAATATTTTTCGTTTCATGTCAATCTGGAAATAGTTCCATATATATATATATTAAAATTCTAATTCGAACATTACATTCACATGGAACAACCTCTTCTTTTTCTATAGACAATATTGAATAGGCTTTCACTACATGCAACATAGACTTAGTTTTCCCTACATGCAACACCAACTTGGTGTACGTTACACATAACACAATTGTTTCTACAAAATATCATTTAATTATTATAATTATTAAATGAGAAAATTAAAACATTGATATTGAACATAGTTATAGCAATAGTAATAAGTAATTTTAAAATAAAATTTATAATTTTTTATTATATGTAAAACAAATTGGTAAAGAAATGTATGATTTCTGGAAATGTCATTTTATGTTTACAAATAATATTTTCTTGTATGAACCACTTTTAATAATAAAATTAATTTTAGAAACATTTAAAAATAAATTTTATATAATAAATATCATTTTATAATTTATAATGATTAAATTATCTTAGGGTGACTTTGTGGGATTTTTCAGAGAAACGTCATTTTTTGATGAATGGTGAAAACACTATTCATTAGTTTCAAACTAAATTTATGTTTAAATAATTATTAATGCATAATTACATTTAAAATTTTTTTATTTTTCAAATTAGATCAAATATACATATATTAATACAATTTTGGACATTATAGTAAATTTCTCTTTCATATTGAATATATAAACATAATAATATTTTTCCTAACTTTATACTTTTAAAACTGTAATTTTGTCTCATCTATTTCATTAAGATTAATCTTAATTTTTTTTAACTTATATTAATTAAAATTAGAAAAACATATATACACTATTTTAATCAGTATAATATTAAGTTTCTAATTATATCATGTTGATTTTTCATCGTAGTGATTAGTAAAATTGATTAATATTAATCACTATGAATGAAGTCAAATTAAGCTTAATTAGGGACCACACCTTAATTTTAGCAGCCCAGAAGACCTATAATCTTGTCAAAAACACATTATATGGACGTATTTCATATTTAAAACAAGAATTATTGATTTATTTTTTTTATGCTCTTTTTAGGAATGATAATTTGTAAACTTAATTTTTTTCAAAACTTCCATGTTGGCCTTTTTCCATCCATATAAAAGACATCCCCCTATCCCAGTTCATCAGAAATATCAAACTACATATGATCATAAAATACCTTCCCCATTAAATAAAAATAAATCCTACCACCTTCCTATAATTAATTCATTGTGTAGAGGACCTTCCAAGAAATCCTTTTGGCATAATCCAAAATGAGTTACCTGATAAAGGGGTAACGTCTTCTCTCAATCCCTTTGTTTTATTTTATTTCTCCACCACTGAAAAATATTTTTTCATTATTATATAAATAAATCAATATCCTATATATACTTGGAATTTTTATTCTATGGTTTAGTCCTATACTTACAAAAACCTCCCACTAATGGATAACGAACATACTTTTTATGTGTATGACGAACTTTCGCCTAACTAAATGATGATTGTTCAATTTTTCTGACCACCTCTCATTGTTTAATTATGATGGAAACACTATTTATATATGTTATATATTATTTTAATTATTTATTTAACATTATTTATACCTTTTATGACACATATCTTATTTAATTTTTATTTGGTGTTAAAACGATAATTTCTTTGAGGAAGTGTGGAATACAGCCCCTCAAAGAAATTTGATTCGTTCATAAACATTCTGGATTGAATTAATGATGATTTTAGTGAATGTAGATGACATATATTATTTCATAAATACACTATAATTATGATACATATATACATATATATTCATATATTTCATTTACACTATTTCTTTTAACACGAAAAATAAAAATGGAAATAATTTCCATGCTTATGTATGACTTACCCTCTCCAGGAATGGTGTCTTCTATTGCATACATATATATTTTATATAATATTATATTAAAATATTTCATATAAACATAATATTTATATAATTTTTTACATTATTTAAATCATTTTATAAAATATATATACCAAAGGTATAACAAATTAATACAGATGGGATGAATAAAGTGAATATTGCCTGAAATGAAACCATAATGTAGTATTGTTAACAAGAAGGTAATATATGGTCATTATTCAACCATATATAGTTTTATATATAAGAATAATATTCTTCTAAAGATGTATAATAAATTTATATTTATTATATAGGTGGTTTGAATGATCACGATGAGGATGAAGACACAATGTTAGGGGATTTCATCTCACTTTTTTATTTCCGTGAGATACATGATATCTTTGCCTCTCTTTCAATTTTTATGGTATATTACTACCCTAAATGTATTATATATATAGTATACATAAATTTATGCATATTCACATATCCATTTTAAGAAATTTCATTCATGATGATTATGTTTCAAAAGGTACCAAATCTGTAAAATAGTTTTGCCTCAATTTTCTTTCTTTGAGACTCATGTTTTGTTATAAACCAAGATTCTCTTTCGAGGTGTATATATTTCCATATTACTTGTTCTTTACTGAAATTAAGTATTTCTATAATTTATTAATATTCATGTGATTTATTTTTCTTACATTTATTGTATGGTCCCATGGTAACATATTATAGGAGTTTAATTTAACAATCTCGCATCTTTTCATGATTTTTCAAGTTTATTCTTCATTTAATTAAATATTAAAACCTACCTATCAATAAATTGATGATTTTTTCCCCTATATTAATTCATGATAAAATCATGTAATGGAACCATATTTAGTCTATTTCTTACTTAATATGGTGAATAATGTTTTTAATGAATGCCCAATATTACCCTCTCTTTGGTCGGAAAACCATGTTCTCAAAAAAGGGGTTCCAAGTATATTTTATTAATCATCTTTGAGCATTAAATAAATTTTTTCCCATTTGGACAGTTAACATTATCTTTACAATATTCTTCTTAGTGGTTTACAAACAGGTCATTTTTCTAACCTTTTTATTATTAAAAATTAGTTTTTTACCTAGTTTGACATGTATATATTTATACACTATAAACCCTTTGAATATTTATTTCCATGTATAAATGATAATTTTGACTATTTTTTTTAAATGTTATATTCAAGTAAATGGGTTTCAAAACATTTTTATGCATTATTTATAAACATTTAATGAATTTTCAATGAAATACCTTTCAAAACATTTTCATGCTTTTCCTATATGATTTCAAAGTACATTAAAAAAAATCAAATATCTGAATAATTTATTTATATGATTCCAATATTATTTTCAAAAAATATATTTTGAAACATTTTCATGTTTTCCTTATATGATTCAATGTATTTTCAAATAAATGTTTTTTAAAACATTTTTTAGCATTATTTATAATTTTTCAGGGTTATTTTCTATGAATTCTTTTTCAAAATTTTTTCAAGTATATTTTATTATTTAAAAAGAAATTTTTTAAAAAAAAATATTTCATGTCTTCTTTGTATGTTTTCATGTTACATTTTATGAAAATTATTTTCAAATAGTTTTATGTATAAAAATTCATTTTTCAATGAAGAAAGTATATTTTTCTCAAGTAAATATTTTAAAAGATATTTTAAAATTTTTATTCCATCTAAGGTGATATCTGATAATGTTAATGAGGACCTTTTAGAAAATGATATGAGGATTTCATTCATATTATTTCTATGCTTGGTTAAACATAACATCTTGGTCATTATGAAATGTGATTCTCTTTAACGAGTTATATGTTTATGAAATCTATTTCACTTTTATGGGTTATATGTTTATGAAATCAATTTCCCTTTCATGTGTTATGATTCGAACGAAATGATTATGAAACAGATTTTTTCCATGGGTTATAATTTGATAACATCTTTATGATACCCATTTCATCTCATGGGTTATGATATGTGTCTTTATAGTCTTAAAGAATATATATTTATGATTTATTTATGAGATGGGGGACCGAAAACTCCCTCCAATTTAATGGGTAAATATTTATATCTCATGAGGTATACTAATATAGTGTATTGTTATCATCCTTTACTATTAGGATGGCCATGGGAGGGAACTATGACTACCAATATGATATAAGGATTGAACTCTGATACCAAGATGACCATGGGAGTGAAATATGACTACAAATAGTATGTGGGCGTGAACCCATACTACCAAGATGGTCTTCTGTTATTATTTTAGTGAATTGTGTTCTTTATTTCAATATGATTTATTCCATATATACATTATTTATTTCATGATTCATTTATATGCTCTTTTATATGTTTTTTATGATATTATCTTATAAGGATCATGTTATAATACACTTATTCTCATAATTATTCTAACACATCTCTCTTATTTTCCCTTACAGAGCATTTGAGCACGCCCCTTTCTTATGTTTTTTTTCTGTAGGTTATAAAGAGGGGTTTTTGGTAGAAGTACTAAAGGGCAGATATTTATTAGAGAGTATGAAGATCATTCACCAAGATAGAATATTTTTTTCTACTTTTCCAAAGATGCTAAACTATTATGGTCTCAGGTATGTTTGTTTTTAATGTATTGTATGTTCATCTAGAATGATGTAATTTCCATGTATGTTAAGACCCACTAGGTATACATTAGATGGATATTATTCATTATGTTCATCTTTTTCATAATTTTTATTATGTTTCGCCTTATATATAGACACTTCTAAAAATTATTTTATACTTCTTTTCTCCTTTTGGATCCTTTTTGTTATAGTGATTTTGCAAAAACGATTTCATAGATTCCTTTTTTCGATAGGATTGTCAAACATCTTTTAGCAACATTCCCTGCTTAGTCACATCACCAAAAACATTTATAAAATTTCAAACCACTGTTTATTGATATCTTTTTGTCAACATTTCTCATATCTTTTGAGACTAGTTTATCTTTTATTACTTCAGTTGATTTTTTTTATCCTTCTAACTTTATACCCATGTAATCTTGTTTTAGAAAAATAACTAATAAATTTATCATTTATCAACTACAATTTATACTTTTCTCATCATTCTTAACATTGTCACCATTCTTCATCTATTGTATTTCAATTATTGTTTCTAAAATATTGTTTAGAACATTTGATAATATTTATCATTATTTCCCCCCTTGATTAATATTTTTTTGGTAGAGACATGTTATAAAAACATGAACAATCACTTTGTCAAAAACTCTAGACCACCAAATAGGACCTAAAAATCATGATTATTCAAAATAATAATAATTATATATATATTTTTGTAGTTATTATTGTGTATTCTGAAATCGTGTACCAAATTTTTTAATAGGATACTTTTTGGAATAATTCCTATATTTACTTTGCAACGATGTTTTCTCACAAACCATTGATTTTAAACCATTATTTCCACCATCCTTAGATGTTTCAACTGTTACATCAATTTCTTTGAAGAAGTTTTATCTTATATTTATTATCTTACTTTTATCTCTAATAAATGAGGATTGTGTTTCAAAAAACACATCTTATTTATCAAACCACATACTTTTCAGAACATCTATTTTTTGGATTGAGCAATCAATAACATGTTATTTTTACTTTCATAAAAAATTGAATATTCTTTAATGTTTATATTCTCATTTTCAGTAGATATTTCTTTATAACATTTCATTTTTCATTCAATTTCTGCATTTTCAAATGTTATTCCTTCAACATCATTCTTCAACGTTGTTATTTCTTTCATGATTTGACTTTTTTTAAATTATTTCTCTAAAATATTTTTAGGAAACCATTTGATTTCCATAATTTTTTTATCATTGTCCTCAATACCTTAGGAACCACTTAAATTTATAACATCAAAAATAAAATTAATTTATGGTCTGATTTATTATATTATGAGTAATTGATGTTCCTTATTCTCCTCAGATAAATTATCTTCATTTTATTAGATGGAAATTTTTCCTTTTCTTTTTTTTTCTTTTTTTTATGAGGTTTATAATCATCTTCTTCGGACTCATACACTTAAATATTATTCCTTGTAATATTCTGTGAAAGATGACCATTACTATCACAATTCCATCCTTTTATATTTTTATAGTTCCAATTTACAAGTTTTTATTTCTTATAAAGAAGGTAAAAATTATATATAAATCCTTATCTTCTTACTCTACATCTGAATCACTTGATTCTACTTTAAATTCCATTATCGTTTTTTCTCTTTTATAAATAGCTTGATGTAAATTTCCTAATAAAACTATTCCTTCTTATAATAAAATTCTCTCTTCTCATTTCATAAGTAATGATAACACTATGTAGTTCATCAAATGATTTTATATTAGTATATATATCTTCTATATATGAACCATTAGCATAAAGCATATCAGAAATATTTCTCAAGATATTTTCAATAATATTTTATTCTTCTATTTTATCACTAAACATCTTATTTTGCTAACAATGTCATTTAACCTTGTAAAAAATTCACCAACACATTCATGCTAATCAATTTTTAAATCTCTATACTTCAGCCTCAAGAGATGAAACCTTTCTTTTGCAACATTTTTATTTCCTTCATAAATATTTTTCATATTATCACAAACACCATTTTTAGTTCCATTTAAATTTACTATAATAAAATCACTTTTAGTATGGACTACAGGTATAGATTTTTTTAACTGTATTAGCATTCTAAATATTTTTATTTTCTATAATTTTAAGATTATAATTTTCAACATGAAGTGGAAATTTTTTTGTAATAGCTTACAAAACATAATACCCCAGGAAAATGATATATAGAAGCATTATATCTTCTTAAACATGATATTTCAATCTATTGAAAATAGAAATCTTTTTATAGTTCATGGATATAAAATTCTCCATTTATGATATGGATATTTTATAGGAAACCTCTAACTAATACTAATTGTCAATCCCAAGTAAAATCAAGAACATTTGGGGGAATCAGTGGTTTGTTTTTATTTTATAATAATTTTTCATATCTCTGTAAAATAATTATTAACCTATAAAATTTATTAATTTTCTGATCCACTCAAATATGAATCAAACCACCACATTTTTTATGAAACAAATATAAATAGAAGGAAACACGAGATATTTATAAGGATCGGTTCAAATACATGCTCCTTTCAATGTTTGATAGTCCCACCAAAATGGATTCATTTACTATAATTTATAGGGAATAGAAATGAAAAATCCAAAATCAATTCAATAGTCCCAGTAGATTGATTCATTATATAGTTGGTTATAACCTCCAACTATATTATCTATCATCCACATCCCACAATCATGTATTTTTATTAACTAGAAAGTATATATAGTCACAATATTCACATTCATTATTATTTTATGTTCCACATTGGGATGACATCAATTCCTCAACAAGTTAGGTGAACCAAAATTAACCTATGTACATTCATAAATTCCAACAACAATTCATAAAGGATCCTTATGTTCTTGAATCTTCATGTAGAACCTCAGTCTAAAAATCAATCTTATTATAGTAAGTTTTCTATTCATTGTTCAAAAACCTAAATACAATGGACTTTTCTTAAGGGTTAGTCTAGTCCAATTATCATTATTTCTAATCATTTTCAACTGAGTAGCAACTCAATATTTAGTTTACAATTCCTACATACGATAGAATAAGGATGGATGATCATGTTTGAAATGGATTGTTCTCTAATTTGATCACTTTGATGATGTTGTTCTGAGGTAACATCCTCAACGTAAACCTAAAAAATAAATTCTTGTTGGAAACTCAATACCATTTTTTCAATCGACAAACCACCCGAATACGATGATGAACTAAATATGGTTTACATATTCCTCTTCTTCTTCCATCCAATAAACAAATATTAGAAAACACAATCTAAAAACTAATTGTTTGTAATTTTGTTGATATTTTATCTCTTCATTCATGTTTAATGAATGTCAAAGAATTAAAAATTCATTCTCCTCCTTTTATATAAAATCCAAAATGGTTTAAATTAGATTTTGAAACTATTTTCCCACCTTACTAAATTTAGATAATCATCAATCTTCCCCAAATCTAATATTATCCTATGAATTTTAAAAAACATTGTATCTTCCAATCTCTTTGATATTGATATATCTATTTAAATTAATCAACACATCATATTTTATATCAAAATTTATTATAATTCTGACTCCCTCATTACCATATACCTCATTATGATGTAAACTATTATGAAACAATAGTATCTTCATTAAATTATTCAATGATAATTGAATGAAAAAGATTCTTATTACAATTTCCACATTAAGAATTTTCATTATGATTCTTCATTATGTTGAAGAATGTTTTTCACTATAATATTCTTGAACCACTATCAAAAAAATTAGAATTGATGATATTTTTTTACGTTACTCAGAACCACCTGAAAGACTATCAACACTTTTTGATTTCCTCATTAAGATAGAATCATATGTCTTGAAATATTTTCATCAATAAACATATTTCCACTAAATTAATGAAATAAAATATATTTCTCCTCATTAAAAATCGCAAAACCTACTCTCATTCTAATTTATTAAATTATATGGAGATAGTATATTCCATTAAACTTCTTCAATCTCTTATCATTCTAAATTTCAAAATATGATACCAATTGTCATTCAGTAGTCATATTCATTATATTTTATGACAATGATACATATCATCATCATTCTGATAAGACAGAAAACAATTTAATTTTTTTTCTAACTAAAAACATTAACCTTCGTTTAATCTCATTAAGATTAAGAAAACCATCACAGAATTCAAAAAAATATTAATCTAATGATTTTAGAAAATAAATATTATACTTTAGAAATATTATCATTTGTCAATATTTCTTCAAGTATCTTGTAATATTTAATAAAATTTAATACATTTAACATCAACCATTACTATTTCTATGACTTGTAATAAATTCATTCTAACTTCCATGTCTTCAAGAAATGTGTAACCTTCCAATCAATCCTAAATAATATTGAACTAAATATGATTGGAAAAACATTTTATCCCCATTTCATTGATCAAGATTGCATCACAATTTTTATAACATTATTTTAATTTTTCAGAAATTAATAATAGAAATCATTGTTATATTAATATTGGATATTTTATATCTCTTAAATAGTTTCCTCATTAGGGTCGCCACTTTCATTCCAGACTCAATATGACTTATTAATTTTTATCAAATCCTCATTATGATTGCTTTTTTTAATCAGACAGATGTTTGGATATAATGTCAATAATTCTTAATCTGATCCTCCTAGATTTGATTATTTGAATATTAACCTTCTAGCTATAATTATCACCTTTATAGTTTTGGATCCAATTTTACAAAATTACCCCCACTCTTCTTCAATTAATATTTCCATTACATTTTCAATATAATTTCATCCTTTAAAATAAAAATTTTGTTGATATATTGAAAAAAATAGAACCAAAACTAAATTGGGGTACAAGAGGGTAGTATATTTTCTATATGAATGAAATTATGTGAATAACATTAAAATGTTCTTCAATGAAATGGAATTGAGTTGAAATCCCATAACTCATGATTTGGTTTGGGTGATTCTTCATTATCCTCATGTATAGTGCCTTGAAAATTTTTATTAAATAATTAAAACCAATATTAATATTAATAATATCATATATTATTCTCTTGTAACATCTTATGACCCATTCAATAATAATCATTAAATATTTTTTGTCTTTCAGGTGTTTATCGCTATATTTTCTCATGCATGTATTGTAATGAAAGATCATGTTTTTTAATATATTATATTGTTTCATAAGATATTTGATAATAATAATCCCATGATTATTATATTTATACATTAATTATAATATATATAGCAATAATTATATATATTTTGGATAAATGACGTATTTTAGGATCATATAGATGGTAGGACGTACGTACACATGAGTAATGTTTTCATGTTTCAATGATCATTATAGAAAGTAAGTGATTAATATTTTATCATTACATATTGATTATAATATCATTAATACCATATTAATTATTTAAATATACTTATATGTATCATTAATGTGTCGTGGTGATGAAAGTTGAGTCACATCATTTCATGAAGGTGGCAGTCCACACGTACATGAATGACATTATCAACTTTCTTTGAATAAAACGGTATAAATGAAAATGATATATATTATATTTTTAAAATGTTAAATATAACATTAGTATAATAATTAATTATTTTATATTAAATATAATCTTAAACATTATCATTATCACTTTACATTAATTATGTTAGAGAAGGATAAATTGCATCGCTTTGTGAGGCGACAGTATTTCACACGAATAAGGGATTTTATCATATCTCCAATGAAATAAACATTAAAAAGGTATACATTATATAATTAAACCATATGTATTATTATGTTATAAATAATATATATATTCATTATAACAATCATAATACCTAACATTGATATATTATGATGCGGAATCAAATTATATGAGTTCACGAGGCAGTAGTCGGCATACACATGAATAAGGATTTAGTAACCTTTTCAATGGAATAGGAGAGGATTTTATTACATTAAAATAATATAGGGTCTTAGATATTCCAAAGGTATGTTTTTGTACATGTATTGAGTTGTGACTCTTCTTTTTGTCTAGATAAGTGTTTCCCCTTATTTATGTTAAGATGAAGGGATATTCTGAGGGTTTAGGGCATGAAAGAAGAAGAAAAAAGAATTTATTAGCATGATTCATAGTTTGGGCATGGTTAGTGCAAACCATGTAGATCATCCTTGGTGACCGTGCAACCATGGACAGATGATTACGCTCGGTTGGTGCATGGTTATGGAAATAATGATGAATTCTATAAAAAACTGTGTGAAGGGGTGTTCTTTGGGAAGTGGCTTAAGTACGGTTTGGGAATAGTATAGAAAACTGTGTTGGTAAATCATGTAGCCCAAAATGTTGGAAAATTTAAAAAAAATTCATTAGGTCCTTTAAACCCCAATCGGTAATTTCCACTATTATTCCCCTCTAAACCTTAATGACAAACAAGGATGACCCAAGCTTCCCAAGGGTGGTTTTCCTTTGATTCATGGCTGTTTAGGCTGTTGTTGGTTGCAGATCAAAGATCCAGGTAAGTATAATATCATCCTTGATTTCTATCTTTGATTAGGGTTCCAATAATTCTCCCATCTCTTTATAATTATATAAAACCATCTTTTTAGGGGAGTTTTAGGGTGACAAATCAAACGGTGTTTGAATCCGGATCCAAGGCTACAATTAAGAGTGTGTTCATCAACGAATTTGAGGTAGTTCATTTAGATGTTATATCTCCTAGATTTGTTATATATTTGCCCATGTGTTTTAGGATTTTTCTTATATTTTGTTTGTTATTTGTTTCCTTGAGTATGAATTGGTATATTGGGTGTTTGAATGATTTCTTTGAAACCATCATGATTCATGTGGGATGTATAGGGAGTGAAATAACCATTTTAGGGCCATCCATGGGGTGTGCCGACAATTACGGACCTATAGAGTGGTAAGGGTTAAGTTAATGATTGTCGAATAATAATGTGGAGCCAATGTAAAACATGTTTAAATTGATGATTAGTTTGTAAATGGAATGATAATTAAGATTAATTGGGTAATAAGGGCACAATATCTTGTTAAAATAACATGAAAATGGGTACTTAGGTTGAAAGAAACTATGTCGATTATTTCAAGAATTTTGGTTATAGAATACCAAAGGGGATTAGGGAATGTTAAATGGTGAGCTTGTAATTGAGTAATAGAATGGGATAGGAGGAATGTGCTAGTGGGGTGTATTAAAAATGTGAATGAATTTTTGGAATGGGTTAATACATGATAATTATGTGGTACACCTAAATTATTGAATGTAATAAAGGGATTGTGTTATGTGATATGAGTAATGTACATGAAATGCATAAGTGTGTAAATTCTTGTGAAATGATAAATAGCTTAAATGGTTTAATGAATGTTCCATGATGAATTCGGCTAGGGAATAAGGGATTGTTGAATACACCTAATGGGTTAAGGCACGAGAACAATAATTATTCTAAATGGATATGAATTTTAAATGGTAAATGTGTTAATGGGTTCTGGAATAGTATTTACATGTAATTGTTTTGTGATGTGATGTCCAATGGCAATGAATATTCTTGGTGGTGATATGGTGTGGTTGTGGTGACTTGAAAAATAAGCATGTCCACTTTGTTTGGTAACGTGGGGTAATGAATTGAGGTTCTATGCCCAATGGTCGACCTATATACCGAGGCTCTAAAATCCATCCCAAAATGCATGGGTTTGGGAAGGGGATGGAGGATCTATTCCCCTAATGGTTGCATTCCACTGGGACTGAGGCTTCATGGTGAGGAGAATGGTTTGATGTGATATGTGTGTCCCTAATGAGATAGGGACTCGATTTATTTCCCTTATGTATTGTGATTGATTCCCTTATACCATGTATGGAATGTATATATTTATTCCTAATGGAATGATAATATTTTGAAACGGATTATCTATGAAAATGGTTTAAGAAATGAAATTCGGATGAACTCTAGTCATGAACTAAATGATCCTTGTTAACCAATGGCACCTGAACTCTCCCTTTTTTTACTTACCATTTATTTTGTACTTTCATGAACTATCTATTAGACTCACATTTTTTTAGAAAATGTTCGTTGTGGCCAACTGAGTATTGTAATCACATCCTACTCGTGTCGTTGTTGGATATCTGAGAACACTTCTTGGTTACAAGTCAAGACAAGGGAGAAGTCCCTACTCTAGAATGTTGTGTTGTCCTTGAGATATTCATGGAGAAGGACATAGATTTAGAGTCGAGACCCATTTGTCGTTTTGGTCATTGTTTTATTTTGGGTTTCTTTAACATTGCACAACTAGTACAGTAAGGCATTATTGTTTTCTATTTGTGGTTATACCCCAATTTAAAAACGTTTTTTATTCATTTTTATTGGTTGTTCATTTTTTTCGCTATTTAAATTTTGTTCTGATGTGGATTACTTTGGTAAAGAGGGTATAGTCTCTCCATGTGGTTTATTATACTCTCACCGCAAGTCAGAAACCTCTGCCATATTAGGAGGCATGCTTAAGGTTGTGTGACGACCCAGCTCGGAGCACCAGATTGATGGATTTTGGGTTGGGGATGTTACAATGTGGTATCAAAGAGTTATTTTCTCTTCTTACTATTTGGGGATGGTAGACATGATATTAGGATGTGTCAGGACTTGGTAATGAGCTAATTCTTAGGAGTAGTTAACCCATGTGTTAGGGAAAACCCAAGTCACCATGGGTGGAAATTGTTGTTCTTGATGTGTGTTGTTACTTTTTGATGACATTTCACTTTTAAGTGATGAACATGTTGTGTGATTTAACAGATTTATGATATTTTTCTCAAGTTTGAATTTACATGAGGTTCTGCATTCATGCATTATTTTAGGCACCTAGGGATATAGGTGGAATGCATCATTATATGAACACATAGGATGGGTATGTGGGGAATAGAGAGTAGAGTGCATTTTACAGCCTTGATAAATCTGAAGAAAATTATGCCTAATAATTGTAATGAATGTGGGTGAATGAAAAGAATAAAAAATTTTAAATGTTATAATCGGGTTAAAATTTTGGGTGGTAATAAATTTTAAAGGTTGTTTTGGTGTTTAAAAAAAATAGGGTTCCATAATGGTGGTATGATTGTAAATGAATTTTGCCTAATGAAAGGTGTAAATGAGTTAAAATGATGATTTTAACTTGTTGTGAAATGGGTAATGGGGCCTAAGTGGTGTGTTTAGGTAACCTTCGTATGGTGGGGGACTTTGGGTTGTGATGTGTTGTTCGGTAATGTTAGTGAGAGAACTCTCATGGTCTATGATCATACGGAGAACATGATGGACCCCAAGGATGGTGCTTGTGTCTTGTTGACCTTTTGATTTGAGACCTTGTGAGTTGTTTATTGAATCTAATAGAGGATTTATTTCTAGTACTTCCGATGAATGTGTACATATTTTGTGTGAAGCCTAGAGTAGATAGTTGTTTGTTCACTAGGCATTGTGTGCACTAGAATGGATGTGAGAGTTCCATTCATGAGCATTGCTTTGATTGTGTTATGATATGTGGGGTTTGGAGAGAGGACAAACGACTTTTCTTTGTTGTGATTTGAGTCTATAGAGTTGGTATCCTCCAACCATAAAGGTGACCTATGAGAAAAGTTGGACATGGTTTCTGGTGGTTTTATGTGTGTTTAAAATGTGTATATGTTTTGAACATTGGTAGTCAAACCCAAAGTGCAGCATTGTGCATGTTTGGTCTTCAGGGATAAGTGGGAAGGTTGAGGGATGGTTGTGCCTCTTGAGTTATGGTTACACGTTAATAGCTTCAGAAATCAAGGGTGAATTCATGAGAGGATAGCCCAGGGATGTAGGTGCCTTGTAATATGAAGCATAAGAGATGTTACATAGGTGGTTTAAATGAATGTTTGGGCATGGTCACGTATGTCTGGTTCCCCCATAAGGTCACCCAGGTTCTTGTGATGGGATGTAAGGTTTGTTTTTAAGGGTTGTACCATATAGATGTCTCAATCTCTATTATTGGGATGATGATTGATAGGGTTCTTGATGTTTTCTCCGAGCAGAGTCATGAGAGTGATTTTTGTGTGGTTATATTCCATTAAATGATAGAAACACCCTAGGTGAGGCTAGTTATGTGGAATAACTTGTTGTCTGAATGGTTGGGTTTTTGGGAGAGATGCAGAGGTCGGCTCAGGGGTGATGAGGCTACCTTATCGAGAGATAGGGTTAGGTATGTTTGTAGGATATGGGCTATACACAAGTTATAGTTGTTTTGGTGAGAGACTAATGGTTTGGATTGTGTGGAAAACCATGTGATGTGATTGATGTTTTAGGTACACATCAGATGAAATTGAGCAGTGTGGTAGAAATAGAGCCACATGAAACATTGGTCCATGGTAGCATGGTGGTTTGGTTGTAGTGTGAGGGTCTGATCTGGTTGGAAATCAAACATGAGTGGTGATGGTTAAGTGTTGATGATACATGTTCGACACGGAGGCCTGAAATCTTTGGCTGGTCATGGTGTCCCATATTTCAACCATAGAAATGGATAAGTTGGTGGCAGTGTTCCTCGACAACTGAATATTTTACCTTATCTATTGACGAGAATTCCCAACATCATGACATCATCTCAGGTTCTTTGAGATGCTCTGGAACATGTAAAGAGACATGGAGATGTTTGGATGGATGAGGGACATCCTGGTGTTATTCTCATGGAAATAGTATATTCGGATCTTGAAGGTTGGATGTGCACCCACAATGGCTTGGGGTGAGGTCCCCAGGATGAACCGAATGTTGAAGAATGTCACGAGGTCCATTCTTGGAATCTGGGAATGGGAACCCGGTGATGTCTGTTTTCTTGTTTTGAAAAATCTAGTAATACATTTCAATGTTTTGAGGTTTGGTTTGTGATGGTGTATAAGATGTGGTTGTTAGAATCCCTCTTGGGAGTAGTGGTAACAACACTCTTAAGGTGGGGAGTGATAAGTTAGTCTTAGATGTGGAGAGGAGAACATTGAGCTGATGTTGGGGAAATAAGATCCCATTAATGAACCTGTGAGGTGTTTTTTAGGTTCCTCAGAGTGGCATGTGGGCCTTGGATGTGGTGACTGATGAGCCATGTGTAGGTTTTGAACTCGGGGTGTTTTTTTTAATCTCTTAAAGTCTGTGTTAAAGTCCTAATAGGGTTTGGTTGGATATGATAGCTGGTTTTGGAAAGAGAAGTTGGGTTCTTTGACTCCAATGAATATTTCTATTATACTCTAGTAATTTTCACTTGTGTAGTTTTAGAACACCATGAAGTTGGGTGAACCGTGTCCATGTGATGTGGTGTCAGGACAAATGTGAATTTTATGAAAGTATGGAGGGCAGCAAGGCCATGATTATGGAATTATACTGGAATTTAGAAAACGACCTCATTGGGGGTGTGAGATGACAATGATAGTCATCAAGTTGGTAAGCTCTTTGGGAAAGTGAGAAATCATTAGTGTACCATCAGTGGAAGATGGGTGTTCTGGGGAAAGCCAGTCAAGTGTGGTCCAACCTGAGATGAAAAACATGAATGTGTGTGGTGGGAGTGACCACATCTTGGTTCATGTGGTGGTGGCAAGTGCCTCTTTAAATGAAGTTGTACCTGATTGAGTTTAGGGGGATATTCGTCCTTGAATGTATAGTGTAGGGATGTATTACCAATTTTTGTGATGGTATGGCTAGATATTAAGGCAAAGCAATGCTCTTATTAATGATAAGTAATATATAGATGGAACATGTAAGGTGATGTTAATTTTGGGTTGAGTTTCGAGTGGTCTTCGTCGAAAGAAGAGGTGCCACATAACATAATATAGTGGAAAGAACCATACAAAATAAATGGTTAGTTGATGAAGCGAGAAGGGAATCGGGTTGGAAAGACTCTAGTGGTCACTTTTTGGGTGGGTTCGCCTTTGTAGAGAGCCTTGGCGCACGATTAGTTGGTCAATTACCTAGAGGTGTTGGGTGGTGTCTGGTTGTATGGTTGTGGTATGAAATCTTCAGGATATGTCATTGGAAATATTGTGTGTTCTCCTCCTAGTGTTACAGGGTTTTTCATTGTTAGAGTTTGGAAAACAGTGGAAAATGACACCATGTGATTTGGGTCATGAGTTTTAAAGATGATAGGACTGATGGGGTTCCTGTTGGTTCTGATACAATAAGATGATGTTTTGTGTCAAGATTCCATGTGTTGTGAGTTGGGATATGTGGGCAATTTTTTCTCTCTAAAGTTATAGTGGTTGAGCATGGTTGAATTTGATGCATCCTAGAGAATTGTTCGGTTCTTTTTGGGGTTGTGGAACAAGTTTGTTCCCGAGGACATTATTCAGTATAGATTCTGATGTCAAACCATAAATATGAATTTTAGGAATGGATGGACAGGCCTAGTGGGTTGAACTATAGTTTATGTTCTTAGTGATTCCTGGAAGGGCTATATGAGGATGAGTCGTTATAAGGGGGAGGTTGTATGGTCCCAGATTTTCCAAAGGTATTTTTTTATGTTTTTTATATGGGACTCTTCTTTTTGGATAGATAAGTGTTTCCTTATGTTAATTTGATGGTGTGGGGGTGTTTTGGAGGATTGGGACACGACAGAGGAAGAAAATGTAGTTTCCGGGCATGTTTCATGGTTTGTGCACGGGTAAAGAAAATCGTGCAGATCATCTCATGTGACCATGCAACCATAGAGAGAGGATTACCCACAGTTGGAGAGTGATTATGAAAACTGTGTGGATTTCTCAGAAAAATGTGCGATAGGGTGTTCCTTGGGTAGTGGCTCATGCACGGTTTGTGCACGGTTTGGAAAAATGTGTGGGTAAACCCTGCCGCCCAGAAAAGTAGGAAAATTTATAATATTTCCACTCCAAGATTTTAAAACCCCACTCAGGACTTTTCTAAATTATTCACCTCAGAAACTTAATGAATAACTTGGATTACCCAAGATTCACAAGTGTGGTTCTCCTTCAATTATTGGCCATTTAGAGAAACGTTGGTCATGGATCGAAGTTCTAGGTATGTATAATATCCTCCTTGCATCCTTTATTTGATTAGGGTTCCAATCATTCTCGCATATCCTTTTCAAGCTTTATGAACCTCTTTTAGGTTGAGTTTTAGGTTGATACTTCAATGGGTGATTGAATCTGGATCCAATGCTACAATAATGAGTGAACTCATCATCGTATTCGATGTAGTTGGTTTACAAGTTATATCCTATAGTTTTGATATATATTTGTGCACGTGTGTGGGTATTTTTTCAATCTCTTATTGTGTATTATATTCATTGAGTATGATTGGGTAAATTGGGTGTTCGAATGATTTCCTTGAAACCCTCGCGATCCGCATCGGATGCGTAGGGAGTGAAATGGCCATTTTAGGGCCACCCATGGGGTGTGCCAGCAATTCCCGACCTAGATAGTTGTAAGGGTTAACATAATGATTTCTGAATAATGATGTGGATCACATGTCAAACAATATTAAATGGTTGATTAGGATTAAAATGTAAGGATGATAAATATTCCTTGAGAGATACGGGCATATGATTTTGTTGGAATGTTATAGAAATGGGTAGTTGTATTGAAAGAGATTATGTTTATTATTTTATGAATTTCGGTTTAAAAATAACTAAGGGGAATAGGGCATATTAAATGGTCAACATTCAATTGAGTAATATAATGGGAAATGAGGAATGTTTCGGTTGGATGTAATAAGGAATTGAATGAATTTTTGGAATGGTTTAATACATGATAATTATGTGGTACTACTAAATGAATGAATCTAATAAAGGGATTGTGTTATGTGATATGAGAAATATATTAGAAATTCATAATTGGGTAAATTATTGTAAAATTATAAATGGTCTAAATGGGTTAATGAATGGACCATGATGAATTTGGCTTGGGAATAAGGGATTTTTGAATACACCTATTGGGATAAGGCAAGAGAATGAGAATTTGGATAAATGGGTATGAATTTTAAATGGTAAATGTATTAATGGGTTAAGGAATAGTATTAATTCTCATGTTATTGTTATGTGTTGTGATGTCTAATGGCATTGAATATGCTTGGTGGTGTTTTGGTATGGTTGTGGGGACTTGAAAAATAAGCATGCATGTGTACTTGGCATGGTAATGTGGGGTATTGACTTGTGGTTCTATGCCCAAGGGTAAACCTATATACTGAGGCTCTAAACTCCACCTCAAAATGCACGGGTTAGGGAATGGGTTAAGGGCTCTATTCCCCTAATGGTTTCATTCCACCCAAAGTGATGCTTCAAGGTGAGAATAATAGATTATGTGTAAAAATGGTATAAGAAGTGAAATTAGGATGAACTCTAGTCACAAACTAAATGAACCTTGTTAGATAATAGAACCAAAACTATCTCTAGTTTACTTCCCATTTATTTTGTACATGCATGCACTATCTATAAGGCAGTATATCTTGTAGACAATATTGTTGGTGTCCTACTGAGTATTGTACTGACACCCTACTCAGGCCGCTGTTGCATACTCGAGAAGAATTCTTGGTTGAAATTTAAGTAAATGGAGAAGAACTTACTTTAGGAGGTTGGTTTCGGCTCGGGATGTTCATGTAGAAGGACCTAGACATAGTTTTAGGACCTATTTGGTGTTTTTTACCTTATTTTATTTTGGGTTTATTTCACTTTTCACTACTAGTTTGACATGACATAGTAGTTTTCTATTTGTGGTTGTACCCCATTTGATAAACATTTGGTTAGGTATGTTTATTGGTTATTTCTATTGTTTACGCTATTTATATTGTGTTCTGTTGTGGTTTACTCTGGTAAAGAGGGTATACTCTACCCACATGACACATTAGACCCTCACTGCTAATCGGTAACCTCGGGCGTATGGGGAGGCGTGCTTGAGGTCATGTGACAACCTGGCTCTGAGCTCTAGTTTAGTGTCTTACGGTTCGTGGATGTTAAAAATAACATAACTAAATATTTTTATATTTGATATTCTTAGGATATTATTTCAGTATGATTTAATAATAATATTTGGAGGTGGATGATGAAATAAAAAAATCCTTTGAAGAATATTACCTCTTTTTCAGGTACCCACCATATGTTCCCACCAAAAGACATCCTCTATGAATTTTTATTCATAATAAGGGATTTAGGATTAGATTAGGAGTATTTTAATGCTATTTGGGTAGGTATTGAGGGAACCAATGTAACAGCCCAAGATTTTATAAAAAAATATTCTTTTTAATTTTATTAATGTCTTGTGTTGTACGCTACACCAAAAGGATCTTTCACAACACGCATCCTTGACTTGCCTTTCATTACACGCAATCGCGACCTTCCTCGATAGCGTGTGTAATACGCAATACCGAGTTTCACTAAACAACGATATGCTATTAAAATATTATTAAAACTAGCCGGTATGAATAGTAATAACCACTTTTTAAAATTCTGTAAATCTTATTTTTCAAAATGAACTTCATTTTTGGATTCGGAGTATCGAATTTAGCCTAAGGTGAAATTTTGGTACATTTCGGATAACTTTCATATTCTGATGAATAGTGAAAATTACTAAATTATAATTAAAAAACAACTTTTTTAATCGAAATAATTAATAGTGATAAATTATTAATTGGAGTAGTTTTAAAGTATATTTAGAATATATTTTTACAATTTAATACAATGTTGGTCATTGGATGTAATTGCACATTTAAACCAGACATAAACAAGTGTCAATCTTTTGATAGAGATTGTTTCTTAAAAACACGCTATTTGTTTTAACAGCGGGATTTCATTATAAAATTAATTAATGAAACTTATATGTTATGAATTTGGTAAAATAGACTTCATTTTTGAATTCGGAATATGAAATATAGCTTAGGATGAAATTTTGGCATTTTTCTGAAAACCTTCATTTTTTGATGAATAGTGAAACTACTAAGTGGTAGTTAAAAAACTGAATTTTTCATAAAACTTAATTTTACCGCTTCTGTGAATGAAATTTCAAAAATCCGACAGACACGGTTAATATCAAGGACTAAAATGTGGTTCAATGATATGAAAATAATTTTTGGGGAATAGTAACTTTTTACTTTTTCTTTACCACGGTTAACAGTAAATAGGGTAACTAAGGGTAAATATGATATTACTATTACCCTAACACATGTCCTAATTCTATTGGATAAGTTTCATTCGACCAAAAACAACCTTATGAATAAAATATGACCATTTAGGCCCACTTGGATTAGATTAAGACATTTATTATTAATTTATTTAAAGAAGGGTTAAAATAGTTAAAATCAATGTTTAATAAGTAAATCATTTTTAATATGGAGTTATACATAAGATAAATTCGACTATAAATATTAATTAGAAAGCTAAAAAGATTTCCTACATAATGGTATTTTATCTGTAATTTTTAGACATCAAATAATTTAATTAATTTATGACACAAAGATGATGCAGTAATTATCTTATTTATGAAATATTGACATAATTGATGTTATAAACACCAAAATAAATGTAATTTGAGAATTTTTATGAATTCCACTAATTTTATAGGTTACTATGATATATTAGTGTTGATTTAATCAACTTGGTTCGAACATATAATTCTGTTATGACTTTCACAAAAATCATATATCAAATAGTGTCAAAATTGACACAAAATAGTTTTTAAATCAAATATTATATTATTAATTGTTATTTTATTCCTAAAAATCTAAGGTTCGGCCAAATGACTTAGATAAGGATATATGTATTAATAATAAACAATTTGGGGTTCTTTTGGCATGTTATAGTAAGTGTATTAACCATATAGTGAAAGGAAACAAAAAGACACGGTAAAAGTTAAATTATTTAACTTAGAGTTAAATCTAATTGATAAGGTTAAAATAATACCCTAAACTTTTCTAAATTCTATTGGATGAGAGGCTTTCGACCCATCCCCACCTTAGCCTCGAAATAAATCAATTTGGAGCTAATTAAAACCGAACTTGACTTTATAATAAAATAATATTTTGAGATATTCCTAAGGTGCCCCTCTCCTCCCTTATAAAAGGACACCTCCTCCCCCTCCTCCTCACACCAAATTGAGCACTCATGCTCGGCCAACCCCTGCCATTTTCTCTTCTCCACTTCCCTATAATAATCCTAGAGGTTCTGGTGTTCTTCAAAGACCAATCTTAGTTCCCTAAGTGGAGGATTCCAAGAGGCGTTTCAAAGAAGTGGTAATATCCATTACCGATCTTTTCAATTTCTTTCTTCTTCCACTTCTTCTTCTTAGGTTGTTTCATTATGAAGTAATAACATCAGTATCACTCATATACTGATATGTTATTATAATTATGAAACAAGCCTATTTCACCATCTATCCATCCTACGGGAAAAGAAATCATCGCGCGTGCGTACGTACGGAATACCGTCTCCACGCCATGGTGTAATCTATTTTCCACCATCACCTTACATGGATGGGTATAATGGTGTAAAGAATAACTATACATAGTTATTACAACATCATATTGATTCTGATATATTGTATAATCCACTCCACTCCAATTCAATATTTATGGAAATGATATCATCGCTCGTGCGTACGTACGGACTACCGTCTCCACGACGCGATGAGATTCATTCTCCATGTTAACCATTTAAGAATGATGATAAAGTATATATAAGAAATAATAATGAAATATATGACATTATAAAGCTACTGGATTTATGTATATATATATATATATGTATGTCATCTACTTACTTCCATTCAAGACAATAAGGAAAGGAAAATAGCGTTCATGCGTACGTACGGACTACCGTCTCCATGAACGGTGTTTTTCATTTCATTTATCTATCTATTATATATATATATATACTGAATATATATGATATATAAATCATATTTTATATTCTGGAAGTAAGTAAATCATGATATAAGTAATAATAATGTCAAGAACAACAAATCAAAACACCTACGATAAATGAAACGATTTTACCCAAAACGCTTCTTTAACATGGAATTTACAAAAGAACGGGTAATATAATGTCATAAGTGAACCATATATGATATCATAACAATGAATATGATTCTGTAATAAGTCAATAACATGATTTAAATCATTATACAGGAGGTTCAGACACTTACAAAGCAAGTCGGACCTAAGGTAAGGGAAATATTACAATCTCATTTTTATCCGAGATTGTTTATTCGTAAGTATTTACTGGGGTGTATTTTATCATCCACATCCATGTTTCATCAATATGTAATATTATTTCCATCCACCTACAATTGTTTAAATCCATTTTTACCCTTCGGTGAGTTTTAGTAATATGTATGAAAGGAATCTTTTGTTGTTTTTCGTACGAGGTACTTTTTGACTTTTCCGACAAAAGTATGAAGAATGTTTTTTTAACTTATACGGCATGAATGGATTTTTAAAACATTATTTCCAAGAAGCTTCCTTTACAAGTTTTCAAGTTTATTTTTAATCAACTTCTTTTATTTTAAAGTTGTATGACATGTTATGAAAGGAAAAAATGTTTTTGAAGAAGAAAGGATATTTTCCTCAAGAATGGAGTTCAAGTATTTTATCAAAATTATTTTCCATATAAGATAATAAAAGGGTTCTGTTTTTATCTCTATTATTACTTTGATTTGACTATGTTGTGATGGAATTATGTTTATTAATTCCTTTATCTTATATGAATGGTTTTATGATGTCATGTTGTTTAAGAATCCCATTTTTATTACATGGGTTATGAAATGATGTATGATTTATGATTTTGTGGCACACATAAGAATGGTATCATTATGAGATGGGTGGGACCTATATCTCCCTCCAATGAATTGGGTAAAGATTTTATATCTCATGAGATAGACAGGGCTGGAACGGTAGGTTATACCGGTTCAGTGAAACAGGACTGAAACGAGGGCTACTCGATTCAGAAAAGGACTTTGTCCACTAAGATAGTCTTGGAAATGAGTCTTGACTAACAAGAAATGATTTTCTATGATTATGTGTGTATGCCACAAAGTTTCATGTTTTAAGTTATGATTATTGGGATTTCATTTCACTGCTATGATTTATCCCATGTTATGAAATTATGCTCTCTTTTGCAGGTTAAGATTTCCAAAATGTTATGTTCTTATGAATACGATGTGAATGATATTTCTTTTATTTACCCTTACTGAGCATTTGAGATCACCCTTTTATGTTTTCTTTTCCCCAGGATATAAAGAAAGGTTTTAGGTAAAAAAAAAGGGAAGATCTTTATAGGATATGTTGAAGATCTTTCACCACGATTAGAAGATTACGTTCCGAGTTTCCAAAGACACTAAACTATTACGATCCTTGTGTGTGTGTTTTTGTTATATACTAAGTATTTCGCAAATGTAATGTAATGTCAATGTATGTCAGGCTTCGGGTCTCTACAGTTGGTATCAGAGGAAAGGTTTAGTCAACCTTTGGAAACTAGGATGCGAAAGCGTTAGTGAGATCCCTAGAGATATTTCAAAGGTATGTCTAGGGATGTCCCTAAGGATAAGTATACGTATAGGATATAGTCCTAGAACTACGGTAACGATCTTAGAATTTAACCTAAGATGATAGATATTGAGGATACTCCACCTTTATTATGTTGTTTTCCCAAGCATGATTTTTGCCTCTCACACTATTCTTTTTGGGTTTTAGACGATGGCTGGAACCCGAAGGAACCATGTTGATCAATGCAATGGACAATGCAATGATTGCCCTCCTGAACAAACAAATGTTATGGGAGATGGAGTGCAAAATTTTATTTCTATACTTACACAAGCTATGAATCATTCTGTACTTCCAAATGAGCAGAGAAGGGAACAATATTCTATTGAGTCCTTCATGAGGCAACGTCCACCTTCTTTCAGTGGGAATTCCGATCCACTTGTTGCTGAACAATGGATCAATACTACTGAAAAGATATTTTCAGTTCTTCAATGTTCTGAACATGATAAAGTCATCTTAGTAGTGTATCGTTTGGAAGGTGATGCTGATCAATGGTGGAATCTTATTAAGAATACGAGGCCAAGAGATGAAATTGAGTCTATGGAATGGGACGAGTTCAAGAACTTGTTTTTCAGTAAGTACATCCCTCGAATTCTTCGAACAAAGATGGAAAAGGAGTTTCTTGAGCTGAAGCAGAAGGATGAGGAATCTGTTGGTATATACGAAGCAAATTTTACAAGACTTGCAAGGTATGCATCTGGCATTATCATCCAACCTGAAAGTAAAGTTGATCGATTTTTCAGTGGCTTAAAACCAAGTCTTCGAAGGGCATTAGCTATAAGAGACTTCAGTAGCTATGAAGAAATTGTGCGTTGTGCTATCAAGGTAGAAATGGAAGTTGGTGTTACATATCCATCTCATGGTTTTGAAAAGAAACGAAAGATGGAGTTCAAGGAGAAATCTCAAAATAATGGTGAAAAGAAGATGAATGTTTCCTTATGCACAAAGTGTGGAAAGAAGCATGGTGGAGATTGTCTTAAAGGGACTAGAAAATGTTTTAAGTGTGGAAAAGAAGGTCATCGAGTAGCTGAGTGTCGAAGTAATTGAAAAAGGGTTTCTAATGATGTGAACAAAGAAAACACTGCAGAGAACGCACCACCAACACTTCAATGTTTCAAGTGCAAGGAGATGGGACATTATGCAAATAAATGCCCTAATCCAAGGGTTAGTGATGATCAACATGAGCAACCACTTAAGGCAAAGGACAAAGGGAAGTCACATGCGATCTCTATTGTCAATGTTGAATATGACAATGATGTGGTGGAATGATTAAGTGTTTATGTAATGGGATTCCAAAATAATGTTGTATCATGTAGTATTGGAATATTTATGTATTTGTCTAATGTGGTATTCAAAGTAATTGAGACATTATGCGCATAATGAAGGGAAAACGAGAAAATGAAATGTTTAACAGTATTCATGAGCTCATGATTGATATAAGGACTAAGTGATATCATGGTTTGAGTATATAGAATTTTGAGGATTTTGGTATGTGGAAAGAGTTAACTTTTGACAGCATTCATGTTTTCACTAAGGTTTAATGGTTATTCATTTTTCAAGAGAATACATCATTAAGGTATTCACATGATTGGAATGTGACCAACAAGATATATGGGGGATAAATGATGGTATTCACATGCTTGGTTGATGATATTTCAAGTTATCGTTTTCTTTATACTATGATCTTGGACCGAAGTATTTTAGATAAGCCTAAAGATTGGAATGGATTATGTTAACCATAAGTTAGTATTGTTTAAGGATAGAATTGTTTTTCGATATTATTTATGTGATGTTATAGTAATGTAGTTTTAGAAAAAGGACAACCTGCAGGACGGGCGACAGCCCATCGCTTCGGACAAGGCTGTGGGAATCGAACCCACAACCGAAGTGCGACTGGCCTTTATCGCCTACCACTGGCCTACAGGAAGTCCCTGTTTAGTAGAAACTAGTTTTATTATATTAAGCAGTATGATATGTGATGTATAAGTTCATTTTAGGAACCATATATGATTAATCTCACTATAGATGGACTTATGTATTTTTTGATAACTTTTCTAACCTTTTGTTTGAGACAGATGGAATGACCCATCATTCTATCACATGATCTGCTAACACATCACGAATGACAAATTCAACATCATTTCTTTAAGAGATTATGTGGAAATTGTTAAAGGCACGGACAATAGTGAGATTGTACCAAAATAAAGTAAGTATTTATTCTAATTCAAATTTTCAACTTTAGGGAAATGATCTTGAAAACCAAAAATGTTGTCCTAGTGATCTTATACCTGATGAATCAGATGGTACCTTATATCATCACAAATCTATGGATTTGTGATTACTGGCTTTTCCATAGCCATGTTCTCTACCACTCTCTATCAGAACATGATGGTTAGATTTCTCTTCCATATCAATATTTTTACCTATGTGGAAACCCAGCGATTAGTTTATTTGGGTAATCGTTACATTTCATACTTTAGTTTTTAAAGCCAAGTTTTTGTATTCCTTTTTATGATGTGCGATCCTATTAAAGAAACTTTCGAATAGTAAACCATTTATAACCCCGACGAATTTCGAGGGCGAAATTCATTTTAAGGGGGGGTAGAATGTAACAGCCCAAGATTTTATAAAAAATATTCTTTTTAATTTTATTAATGTCTTGTGTTGTACGCTACACCAAAAGGCGCTTGCACAACACGCATCCTTGACTTGCCTTTCATTACACGCAATCGCGACCTTCCTCGATAGCGTGTGTAATACGCAATACCGAGTTTCACTAAACAACGATATGCTATTAAAATATTATTAAAACTAGCCGATATGAATAGTAATAACCACTTTTTAAAATTCTGTAAATCTTATTTTTCAAAATGAACTTCATTTTTGGATTTGGAGTATCGAATTTAGCCTAAGGTGAAATTTTGGTACATTTCGGATAACTTTCATATTCTGATAAATAGTGAAAATTACTAAATTATAATTAAAAAACAACTTTTTTAATCGAAATAATTAATAGTGATAAATTATTAATTGGAGTAGTTTTAAAGTATATTAAGAATATATTTTTACAATTTAATACAATGTTGGTCATTGGATGTAATTGCACATTTAAACCAGACATAAACAAGTGTCAATCTTTTGATAGAGATTGTTTCTTAAAAACACGCTATTTGTTTTAACAGCGGGATTTAATTATAAAATTAATTAATGCAACTTATATGTTATGAATTTGGTAAAATAGACTTCATTTTTGAATTCGGAATATGAAATATAGCTTAGGATGAAATTTTGGCATTTTTCTGAAAACCTTCATTTTTTGATGAATAGTGAAACTACTAAGTGGTAGTTAAAAAACTGAATTTTTCATAAAACTTAATTATACCGCTTCTGTGAATGGAATTTCAAAAATCCTACAGACACGGTTAATATCAAGGACTAAAATTTGGTTCAATGAGATGAAAATAATTTTTGGTGAATAGTAACTTTTTACTTTTTTTTACCACGGTTAATAGTAAATAGGGTAACTAAGGGTAAATATGATATTACTATTACCCTAACACATGTCCTAATTCTATTGGATAAGTTTCATTCGACCAAAAACAACCTTATGACTAAAATATGACCATTTAGGCCCACTTGGATTAGATTAAGACATTTATTATTAATTTATTTAAAGAAGGGTTAAAATAGTTAAAATCAAAGTTTAATAAGTAAATCATTTTTAATATGGGGTTATACATAAGATAAATTCGACTATAAATATTAATTAGAAATCTAAAAAGATTTCCTACATAATGGTATTTTATCTGTAATTTTTAGACATCAAATAATTTAATTAATTTATGACACAAAGATGATGCAGTAATTATCTTATTTATGAAATATTGACATAATTGATGTTATAAACACCAAAATAAATGTAATTTGAGAATTTTTATGAATTCCACTAATTTTCTAGGTTACTATGATATATTAGTGTTTATTTAATCAACTTGGTTCGAACATATAATTCTGTTATGACTTTCACAAAAATCATATATCAAATAGTGTCAAAATTGACACAAAATAGTTTTTAAATTAAATATTATATTATTAATTGTTATTTTATTCCTAAAAATCTAAGGTTCGGCCAAATGACTTAGATAAGGATATATGTATTAATAATAAACAATTTGGGTTTCTTTTGGCATGTTATAGTAAGTGTATTAACCATATAGTGAAAGGAAACAAAAAGACACGGTAAAAGTTAAATTATTTAACTTAGAGTTAAATCTAATTGATAAGGTTAAAATAATACCCTAAACTTGTCTAAATTCTATTGGATGAGAGGATTTCGACCCATACCCACCTTAGCCTCTAAATAAATCAATTTGGAGCTAATTAAAACCGAACTTGACTTTATAATAAAATAATATTTTGAGATATTCCTAAGGTGCCCCTCTCCTCCCTTATAAAAGGACACCTCCTCCCCCTCCTCCTCACACCAAATTGAGCACTCAAGCTCGGCCAACCCCTTCCATTTTCTCTTCTCCACTTCCCTAGAATAATCCTAGAGGTTCTGGTGTTCTTCAAAGACCAATCTTAGTTCCCTAAGTGGAGGATTCCAAGAGGCGTTTCAAAGAAGAGGTAATATCCATTACCGATCTTTTCAATTTCTTTCTTCTTCCACTTCTTCTTCTTAGGTTGTTTCATTATGAAGTAATAACATCAGTATCACTCATATACTGATATGTTATTATAATTATTAAACAAGCCTATTTCACCATCTATCCATCCCACGGGAAAAGAAATCACCGCGCGTGCGTACGTACGGAATACCGTCTCCACGCCGTGGTGTAATCTATTTTCCACCATCACCTTACATGGATGGGTATAATGGTGTAAAGAATAACTATACATAGTTATTACAACATCATATTGATTCTGATATATTGTATAATCCACTCCAATTCAATTCAATATTTATGGAAATGATATCATCGCTCGTGCGTACGTACGGACTACCGTCTCCACGACGCGATGATATTCATTCTCCATGTTAACCATTTAAGAATGATTATAAAGTATATATAAGAAATAATAATGAAATATATGACATTATAAAGCTACTGGATTTATGTATATATATATATATATGTATGTCATCTACTTACTTCCATTCAAGACAATAAGGAAAGGAAAATAGCGTTCATGCGTACGTACGGACTACCGTCTCCATGAACGGTGTTTTTCATTTCATTTATCTATCTATTATATATATATATATACTGAATATATATGATATATAAATCATATTTTATATTCTGGAAGTAAGTAAATCATGATATAAGTAATAATAATGTCAAGAACAACAAATCAAAACACCTACGATAAATGAAACGATTTTACCCAAAACGCTTCTTTAACATGGAATTTACAAAAGAACGGGTAATATAATGTCATAAGTGAACCATATATGATATCATAACAATGAATATGATTCTGTAATAAGTAAATAACATGATTTAAATCGTTATACAGGAGGTTCAGACACTTACAAAGCAAGTCGGACCTAAGGTAAGGGAAATATCACAATCTCATTTTTATCCGAGATTGTTTATTCGTAAGTATTTACTGGGGTGTATTTTATCATCCACATCCATGTTTCATCAATATGTAATATTATTTACATCCACCTACAATTGTTTAAATCCATTTTTACCCTTCGGTGAGTTTTAGTAATATGTATGAAAGGAATCTTTTGTCGTTTTTCGTACGAGGTACTTTTTGACTTTTCCGACAAAAGTACGAAGAATGTTTTTTTTAACTTATACGGCATGAATGGATTTTTAAAACATTATTTCCAAGAAGCTTCCTTTACAAGTTTTCAAGTTTATTTTTAATCATCTTCTTTTATTTTAAAGTCGTATGACATGTTATGAAAGGAAAAAATGTTTTTGAAGAAGCAAAGGATATTTTTCTCAAGAATGGAGTTCAAGTATTTTATCAAAATTATTTTCCATATAAGATAATAAAAGGGTTCTGTTTTTATCCCTATTATTACTTTGATTTGACTATGTTGTGATGGAATTATGTTTATGAATTCCTTTATCTTATATGAATGGTTTTATGATGTCATGTTGTTTAAGAATCCCATTTTTATTACATGGGTTATGCAATGATGTATGATTTATGATTTTGTGGCACACATAAGAATGGTATCATTATGAGATGGGTGGGACCTATATCTCCCTCCAATGCATTGGGTAAAGATTTTATATCTCATGAGATAGACAGGGCTGGAACGGTAGGTTATACCGGTTCAGTGAAACAGGACTGAAACGAGGGCTACTCGATTCAGAAAGGGACTTTGTCCACTAAGATAGTCTTGGAAATGAGTCTTGACTAACAAGAAATTATTTTCTATGATTATGTGTGTATGCCACAAAGTTTCATGTTTTAAGTTATGATTATTGGGATTTCATTTCACTACTATGATTTATCCCATGTTATGAAATTATGCTCTCTTTTGCAGGTTAAGATTTCCAAAATGTTATGTTCTTATGAATACGATGTGAATGATATTTCTTTTATTTACCCTTACTGAGCATTTGAGATCACCATTTTATGTTTTCTTTTCCCCAGGATATAAAGAAAGGTTTTAGGTAAAAAAAAGGGAAGATCTTTATAGGAGATGTTGAAGATCTTTCACCACGATTAGAAGATTACGTTCCGAGTTTCCAAAGACACTAAACTATTACGATCCTTGTGTGTGTGTTTTTGTTATATACTAAGTATTCCGCAAATGTAATGTAATGTCAATGTACGTCAGGCTTCGGGTCTCTACAACCAAAATAATTTATCAATTAAAATAATATAGTATAGTGGGGGACATTTTAAATGAGGTGAGTGGAACACATGTAATTTTTGAAAAAAAAAATATACCCCTGTTATACACAGCAAATAATTATCAAAAATGGATCATATTATATTAATAAATATTTTATTATCTAAATAGATAACAAAATATATTATATACATGTTTATCTGTCATTTAGAACCTTTTCGTTTTAGTTTAATACCGCGGTAAATCCATTTTTTCCGTAACTCAGGTAATTAATTATCATTCTTTTCACTACTAATTTTTGTCAAATAGTTAATTTTAACTGATTAGTTAATATAAATTATTCTTATTAATGATATCAATTAAATTTTTACAAAAAAAAATTAAATAAGTGGTAAATTTCAATTTAAAATCTATCCTGCAAATGCGATTACAAATCATGTTTGCAAAGAGAAATGTTCAAAATTTTACAATGTTTTTTTCTCAAAATTAAATTTTAAAACTAATAAAATGAATTAAATATTATTAATTTATATAATATTTATATAATTATAATTCAATATATAGTTTAAAATTATAAATAATATAAACAAAAAGGTTGTTTTTTATTAGAATTCATTATTTTCAATATTCATTGAATATTTAAATATTCCAAAGAAATCTTAAATAATCTCCATAAGAAAAAGTTGATATAATTATATATAAAATAAAATTTATTTTATCATATAAAAATTTTAAAACATGTAGAATGCTATTTTTATATTATATAAAAAATGTGTGACAAAACCATATTTAATAGAAAACATAATCTTTCAGAAAACAATTATTTTTCATTTAAATGCTTCTTATTTTATTCCTAATAAATTTATTTTCTACATCTATAAAACACTTAATTATAAATATTTATTTATTTATTATTAATACCACACAATATAATGGAAATGTATTTTATATTTAATTTATCTCTGACTCGAGGTTTCTAGTTCCTCATGCTATCGAATAGAATAAATATAATAAAATATAATTCATTGGTGGTTTAAGATTATAGTTTTATGTTGCATACTCAATTAAATAAATCTATCTTATATTAAAATTTATGTCTATTACATATATTATTATATTAATAATAAGTAATGAAACTATATCCAAATATTATTTGTATATTTTTAAAAAGTATTGTGGGAAAAAGTCATCAAATTCACCTTATATCATGAAATATGATAAACATTTTTAATATCTATCCAAAACACATTTAAGATAAAATATAAAAAACATTATATCACCCAATTGAAGAAAATTCATTCCCAATTCATTTAATAATAATTTTTTACCCATGAACCTTTATATAATTAATAACAAATATGAATTCTAGATTATATAAATGTATGAAAAAGTAATCCCTTATAGAAGCATCTATGTTACATCAGATAAAAAAATATTGCGTGATCTATATAAAAATTTTTATTCAGTAAATTTGTTTACCCACATAAATGTCTTAAAAAATAATTGTCTTTTGAATGATCCCTTTGTAACTCCCCACCCTAGTTCACACTATAATAGAAACTGAACATATCCCCACAACACCTTAGGCGTGCCTCCCAATACACCAGAGGCCACTCGCTAAAATTTAGGGTCTAAAGATATATTATGGGGACACTATACAATAACTCACTCAGAATTTATAAAATTTATTTTTTAAAATAGTATAGATTTCATTAAATTATTGTGTTAGACATAAAAATTAGTTTTGACCAACCACAATTCACTATTGATACAATTATTTAATAAATTGACATTATAAACTATTTTTAAACATGGAGTTATATATTTGAAAAACCAAATTTTGAAAATTATATATAAAGATTCAAAAGGAAAATATATTTAATAATAAGCTCTTAATTTTTGGTAAAGTCCTTATATACTTTCAAAATACATTTCTCAAAAAACAAATTGCTTTTTGTTAACAAGTAATAAAATATTATTTTTTTCTTCCAAATAATTTAATTGAAAAAATTAAATACATTTTTTGAATTAATATTTTTAAGTTATTTTAGGGTGGATATATTATAGTTTTCTATGATGTTTAATTTCTTCATTGGATAGTAAAAAATAATGGATTTTATTAAAAAAAATATTTTCATTTATATAATTTTCAATGTAACGTATTTTTTAATAATTTTTTAAAGTAAAATTATGTAAATTATATTACTAATTTAACAATTTATATTATTTTAAACAATTATATATTCATTATTAATATAAAAACTTCTTAATCTTTTGAAAATTATTTCTTTGAAAAATTGATGTTTCATCATGTCTCCATGATTAATTTTAGATAGAATTATACCACATAAATGAGTTAATTTTTATAAGGAATAAATATTAAGAATTATTATAATTAATATTATATAATAGTTTGAACTTAATTTTATTCATAATGAGTAGTAAAAGCAAGAAAAATTAATTATTGTGGTTTAGGGTCAAACGAGTCTAGTAGGGTGATAAACTAAAATCATAATGGTAAAAATATTAATAACTAAACCAAATACATTATTGGGACCATATTTACTCCTATAAAATCTATGTTTCAAAAATTAGTCATTTTGGAGCCTTGTCTCGTTTTTAAAATATGGATATGGCATTTTCAATTAAAACAATTTAAGTGAGTCATCCCACACCCACATATAAAAGGGAACCCAATCTCCTCCCATATAAAAAATTTCAAAAAACAAATTTATAGTACACATACCATGATAATTACCTCAATTATTTCCACATTATCTATAACCATCTTTTCTATTATTACACCCTCGTATGAATGCTTTTGGTGCTAACATAAAGAGTTTGGATGAAGAAGAGATATAATTTTTAACTGAGTGTTCCTAGTTTATTTTTTCATAAAAATATTTAAAATATTGACTAACTATAATAAAATAAAAATACAAGTATCTCTAATATATTAAATTTTATTATTATATTCTCATAACATATTCCCACATTTTCTTCTATCAAATGGGAAACAATGTTGTCGATTATGGGTATGGAGTACTACATCCCCATGAACCCATGTAATTCATTTTACATCACCATCAATCACATATAGATATAATTAATGATTTAAACTATTCATATGATATTTATAACTTAATTACAATTCATGAATTATAATATCAAATATAATTTCTTACCATCTAATCCATTAGAAACGATAATGTTTATCTTACGTACTGGTGGACTACCACCTCCTAGAAGTGATGTGATACATTTTCTATTTTATTTTCATATGTTTGGTAATAATAATATATTTAATTCATATATATTATCTTTATTATAAAATTGGTTCTTTAATGGTGATATAATATTTACCTTTATTTTATTCTATCTGTTGTAAAATGGTTCATACAAATGTTCGAAAAACTATCTCCTTGAATGGTGTAATTAATTTATATATATAACTTTTAGGGATTATTATAAATAAATATAAATTTAATAAATATGATATTAATATAATGTTTAAAATTATAATTATTATGAAAATTTTATTAATGTAAAATGACTAAAACTATGAAACCAGAACATACATGAAAAAATAAGAAATTATTAAAGAAAAAGTGATTTTAACATGGAATAGTATATAAACAATCGATGAAAGGATATATGTAAATAATATATGATATGATATATATATATATATATATATGTGTGTGTGTGTGTGTGTATGGTTTTTTATAATATTTATGACAAACTTATATTTATTATAAAGAATGATCATACATGTATGAAAAGTAAGGGATTTTCGTCTCACTTTTATTTGTATGTGTCACATAGTTTATACAACACATGTTTTCATGTGTGGTGTATATAATAAAAATTAATATCTCTTTTTATTATTCGCATGACATTAATGAATATAAATATCAATATATATTTCATTCACACAAGTGACTTATAATTGGAATGATAATAATGAAGAAAATGATTTATGTTAGAATCTCATTATTTATTGGGATTGATTATGATTATGTTTCTAATAATCGAATCTATTGATATTTCTCTCAAAGAAACCCATTAATATTATTCTCTTGTGATTATTTCTTAAAAATAAATAATTTCCAACCGTTTTTTCTCTTTATCTAATCAATATTCCAAAATAATTTTCTTATGGAAAATAAAAATTAGTTTTTTACTTAGTTGATAAGTTTTCTCATTACTGTCCATGTTTTAAAAATTTGGATTCATAAATGATCTTTCTATCAAAAATTATTCAATTTTTTTCTGAAAAAATGGTATCTATTTCCGGAATGTTTATTGCGTAACATATCTATCTAAGGATGGTCTCTTTAGACCTTCTATTTTTTGGAAAATAGAAGATGATGGTTTCTTATTTTTCTCTGCTCTAGAACCCTTCAACAACATCTTGATTTATATAGATTCTATATTCTTCAAGTGAATTATTTTTTCTAATGTTTATAAATAATGTCCCAGTTTAGATCTACAGAACAAACTCACACATTTCTTTAGTGGAAGTGTCTCTAAAAAGAACCCCATTGGATGTCATTTTTATCATTTTCTAAGCGGGATAAAGCAGGATCATGATTTAGTACTACATAATGGAGTTGATAATTTGAAAACTAGTATCTCTATAGTTTCATAATGGTTCAAGAACATTAAACTATTCAACCCATGAAATTACTCATCCATAATATGGTTCTGTATATATGGATTGAATTTTAGTTACTATTATCCAAAAATACTTTGTTTTATTACATCTACTATAGGAATACCTATTAAGTTGGATAAAATAATAGAAAGTACAAATATTTTTATTTATTCCAGGGTCACAATTAATGTCAATTATCAATTAAAAAATCCTTATTTTATTCATTTTATTTTCAATTATAAGAAACTTTATGTTAATGTTGAGTATGAATATAATACACCTTTTTTGATTTGGATATAATTGTTGGGAACTCGATTTCCAATTATAGAGTGACTAATAAATAGGTGGATACATCGAATGTTAATAATTTTTGGAAAGAAGTTTGAAAAAATTAGGCAAATACAATTTTCATTTTCAGTTAATTTTATTCTAGAAGTAATTATTAAAAATGTAGGTAAACAAATAGCCTTGTAAAATTTCCAATAAAACATAAAGGAAAGATATTGGGCTTCCATTATTGATGAGTTTGATAATGAATACGTGATGTATTATCCATCAGAAAATAATTTTTACATGTTTTTAATTTTTTAGATGTGAAGAATAGTGTAATGGGAAATAACGATGATTCAACATCTCTTAAAATATCACTTTAAATAACACATGTTGTTCAATTGTAATAAAAAAGATTATTTTTTTATATATTCCAATTAAAAATAAGGTAGCTTTAGATCATATTAATGATTGGGTCCATTCTCATATTCATCCAAATAATTTCATAATTAAAAATGCCTTAATTAATCCCCTTGTTACTTCTAATGGGTCACATATCGTGTAATTATGGTTTTTTAGATTTATCATTATTTAAGGAAAAAATTCCATATTTGTATAAGCTGTGGGACTCAACTCGATGTAATAAAATATTCTTTAATGAAAATTTTTAAGATAAAATATGAAATAATTCAATTCCTCTAATTTTTATTCCATTTGATCATTATTTTTCTTATATGTCCATAATTGGTTATGTGAACATATTCAGCATGAAATATTATTTATGTAATAATACACTTATGACATCAATTTTCAATTTAGATATTACAGTCATTTCTAGTCAATCATTCAAAATGTATATTCAGTATAATGTAAAATACCTGGAAGTGAAATTAAGGTAATTTTAGTGACATATTTACTCCTATTAGAAATGTGATATATACTATTATTAATATATTATTGGAGGAGGATAATTTATGCTGAAGTAAAATATTGGAGAACACATCACATTCTAATTCCAAGCCAACCAAGAATCTATAGACTGAAACAGATCATTGAAAATAAAAACCTATTGGATGTAAAGAGGATGTTCTCATAGAAGATCAATGTTTTTCCAATTAATGTTTTTAGAAAATTAAAGTATGTAGGTACTCTAGTATGGATAAATAGTGATAAGAACAAGTTAAATCTCCATGAAATAATGATAAGATAATTTTTTCATAAGGAAATCAACCATCAATATAAATTAAGGTGGGATGAAAAAATGGATCCCTATGTCTAGATAAAGGATTAAATAAATATCATTTGTTAGAAATCTTATGGCATGAAAAGACCTAAAATAATTATTTATCGTTAGTTATTTATATTATTTCATAAGCCTGATCTCTTAGGAATTAATGAACCCAGTATAATATTCATAGTGATGGTTTCTTATCTAAATAATATGGGCTATAATATCATTGGTAGAAATCATCACCAAAAGGATATTAAAGGAAGTTGGATCTTTACAAACTTAAAGATGGGTGAAATTTATTGTATCAATTTTATAGATGACATGTTTACTATTAGTAAAAAATTTATAGAAACAAAAAATTGATTCTCTTTATACATGATTAAATTGGATATAAAAATTGAATGAATTTATGAAATAACATTAATATTATGAGTGGATTAATTAGTAGGACATGGAACCACTAATGACATTTTTAATCAATATGAGGGTCCTAGTGTGGTCATATCCTGGACATCAATAAAATATTTCAAGACCTGTATTTATAAAAGAATATAGAATAAAGTTAACATGGTGGTTCAAAATATAATAAGTAATGGAAAAACATCAACACAACAGTGGTTACAAAATTATATTGGGTATTTGTAAAGGGTCATTCAGTGGAATCTTGGTCCTACATTTTATGTACTACTATTTATAAAGTTCACTCAGATCACTGCCATATATTGGAAAATCATATCACTAGGGAGGGTAAAGCATCATATAATTTTAGATTTAAAATTTACTTGACTTTTAATCGTGATTGAAAAAACTTTTCCTATGAAACATGGAATCATATCAATTAAAGGGAAAATTCATTGGCTTTTGTTTTAAATCATGATGTTCTTAAGTAAAAGTTGATAATATGCACATGTAAATGTTCCCACCAAATTAATGATAATGTTTCCAAGATGGAATCATTTATGAACATATTTCAATAAAATAACATTGTGTCTTACTTTTATATATGTCTTGAGAAGTAAAATTTGATCATATATGATATAAATATTCTTCATTCACTCATTAAATATATGAAAAGGAAAGCTTTTAACTATAAATGTTTCAAGGAGGTTGATAGGAGCCCCAAATTTTTTAATTCTCATAAAAATTTTGGGAATATAAAAAGACATTTTAGTATTCATAATTTTATTAGAGCATTTTTTTAGAATAGAAAGGATTTGGAAATTCATGTTTTCTCTAATTATATGAACATATTCAAACATCCTATTATAGTTATTGATCTAACAGAATCCATAATTCCCAACCTTGTAAATAAGGAAGATAGTTCATGTGTAGCTATAATTTCATATTATTATGGGATTAAAGAAATAGTACTAGGAAAAAATATTGGTATCTCTCCTAAATCAAATCAGTTTCAAAATTATTTTTTTTATAAATTATGGGAGATAAAAACTTGTGACGTATGCACCCATGATAGTCATTTTTTCCAAGGTGATTAACTAACATTAAGAATCAATTGACAATTCCATTCCCTTATTTCAATGCCTATAATGAAAATTATATTCATCTTTTTTGTTATATATATATATATATTTGATACAGTATATGTAATATCATTTGTATTGTACTCTCTAATAAAATATCCCACAATGAAAACATGATTGCATCCTCGAATATTTTTGATTTTATTAATGGAATGAATAATTATATAATTCCTTACGTTCGCCTCAAAATGTATAATTGTTATTATGATGTATAATAACGGGGTAATATTTCTATATATCTGGATGTTAAAAAAAGAATTTGATACATTTGATTGGGGATATTTTTAAGGCCTTTTCTAGTTTTGGAATTTATGAGGATTTTATTAATTGGGTTAGAATCCTCATGATCTTAGACCATATTCTAATTAACATTAATGTATCTCCCTAGGGATACATCACATGACCTAGATGTGTTTGACACGATGATCCCCTCTCATAAATTATATTCAATATTCTTGACAGTTATTTGAGCATGGTCTTCCTTAGCACGGTTGGTACTATAAAACTCAAACCCATCAGAGATTCCAAAGTTCTTGTGGAACTCACTCATTTATTTTATAATGATGAAATTTCCCATTTCAATCTCAGTGATAAAATTAATGTTATGAAAAATTAAAAAAGACCATTTTCATAATGTATATGTATCTGGGTTGGGTATCAGTTTAAAGAAATTATTCTTATACTATGGGAAAAAATTCATCAAGAAAGAAAATAGCATATCAATAATGAGTTGGGAATAAAATAAAGTGGGATTCCTTTCAATTATCTTGGGGGGTCAAATGTTTTTGGAAAATACACAAGTCACACCTTATTTTGTAACTATAAGAAATATTCTAAATTAATTTTCTTTTCAAGAATAGAAAAAGTCACTCGATTTTAGGCAGGGTTTGACATGTGAATGATAATATTGTTTCAATTTTTTTAGTCATTTATTGTTTAAAAATGGAAAACACCCCCATTAATATTGTCAACATTTCCATTATAAGAATTAATGGTGTGGAAGTATAACTCATTAAATACTTTCAACTTTCCCTTGGATAATTACTATAAACCAATTGATTATAAAGTCCATAGAATTATAGATTTTTACAAATTTAGTCAACCACCTTTGGAAATTTTTTGTAAAGTCTCTTCAATGGAATTCAGAATAATATTTTTCTATGTGATGATATATGTGTAGGATAAATATTAGGAATTTAAATTATATGGAATATTATATATGTACTTCCATTTAGGCTTCTTATTCTGTTATTTTAGTGAATTCTAATTATCTAGTTAATATAAATTCAACTCTAAAATTCTAGTTAGATAAATGAAAAGTTACTTCTCTTCCAATAACTTTTATTTCTCATTATATATAATTTCATACAACTGTATCAATTATGTATCAAATGGAGTGTTACTTTTATAATAATCATGCTTAAATTAATGAAAATGTTCTGACTTTCAATTTAATTAATGGTGACAAAATGATTATTTGGTATAATGGTGGTTGTATAAAACACTCTTTAAAATCCCTATATTGAGATATAGTATAAGGGAAGATATAAATATAATTTAAATAAAACTTTTATTCTTCTATCCATGTTTAGACATTTCTAGACAGACATGAATTGTAGGATTCATACTAATGGCTTTATAAAATTATTGGGATTTAACAGGTTCTTTTGTTGTATAATATATAATAAACATGGTGATAATATTGATCACATGTTTCATCATTTTTTAACAATGTACTTATCATGTAATTTTATTACTACTATATTTTATTTTATTATCCCCAAAAAAGTTTTCATCTGGGTGAATTTGGCTGCTTTCATGAGCCTACATATCTAATAGTACCTTCAAATTATACTTCATGTGGCCTGAACTAAATTGGTATATGTGATTTGGATGATCTATAATAACCTTATCCATGAGTTCATCAAATATATTCTACTTTTATCGCTTTCCATAATCATCTATGCATGGAAAAGAAAAAATGACCTTAAAAATAGAATTTGTGAAAAATCAATACATGACCATTCTATTATTTCGTAATTAGGAAGTTTAGGTAATTATTTCTACCCTCTATAACCTTTTATGTCAAGTGCATTCAAATATTTTCAAGATTTATCAAATGTAATATTAATGGTCCATTCCATTCTAGGAATGGTGATATTTTTATAAACAAAATAGGTGGTACATTGTGATGTCTCTTAATTCAATGTGGAACCACTACATCAGTTTATGTTCAAATTCTTGATTTTATTAATTTTGATAAAGGGGGAAAAAGAGGTATTTTCAAATTTTGTCTTGGACGTGATTCCATAACTATGTTTAAGAAAATTAAAAATAGTATCATTCACATTTCATCGAATCTGACTGCTAAATGGATCAATTACATTGACTAAAATTCTTCCATGAACATTATCCTACCAAATGAATTTCATGAAGATAATTTCATGGATAATGGGATTTCAAATAAATGGGTAATAACACTATGTCTACATCCCCCAATTTATTACATGTTGATATTTTTATTTTGGGAACCATGATTAATGTAAAAATTATAAATTTTAAACTTCTATAACATTTTTTTTATTCAATAAAGGAAACATTTCATTTTCAGAAAGAACTCATTCATATCGAACAAATTAATTTTTAGCTATAAAGACCAATTATTGTATTGAATATTAATTAATAATTTTTCTAAGAATATTTTTAATTAAAATGATTTCCATAATATTTTATGAATTTCTAATTTTCAAAAGGTTGTTTTATAAGTGGAAATGTTATTTCCTAAAGGAAATGATCCATGTGATCATTTAAATCCATTTTATCTCTAATTTGATATCAATCCATTTTATATATGATATAATGGATATATAATCCAACGATTTCCTTATTCATTTTATAAATGGTTTATGATAATGATGAAGAGATGTTTATGAAACTCATTTTCATTCAAGAGGATATTCTATAATGAAATTATTTGAAACCAAATTATTCTCTATCAGATAAAATATGATGAAATTCTTATGAAACCTCTTTCTCATCATTTGGAAATTTTGTGATTATTATTTTATGATATTGTGGAACACATATTTATGGTTTTCATTATGTGATTTTTTAGACCAATATCTCTGTTTCCAATGAATTTTTTAATGAATAAAATCTCCTGAGAAAAAAGGGCTGGAATAGGATTTGAAACACGTTTAGTTGGAAAATCTATCTACTACGATACTCTTCAAATTGAACGTTCACTACTATGATGGTATAACAAGTGGATGAATTACACTATGATAACATCATAAATAATATTTTTCTACTAAGTTAATGATTTTCTATGATTACATGTATACCAAAAATCTATGGCCAATGACAAATTTATTATCTCTTAGATTATTTATTTGAATTCTGTTATTATAAATGTCTCATTTAAATTCATGATTTAGTCCATGATTGATGTTTATAAAGTATGATATTCTAGGTATGGTTTTCAATAGTCATCATCATATTCTCACACCCTTTACCATAATATATTAATATCTTTTTTCCTTACCATAGTAATAATATGAGATCACCCATTCTTATATTTAATTTTCCTAAGATATGAATACATTTTTTTGTATAATGGTTTTCAAAAGGAATATTATTATAAAGAACTAATTGGGAGAAATTATATTTCACTTAAAAAAATTTCTTATGTATCTATGTTTTCAAACGCATAAAACATATATGGATTTGTAATTAACCAATATGTTTTGTTATCAATATTAATTTATTCATATGTAATGTATATGTATAAAAAGTTCAAGTGATATTATTTAATACGAGAACATAAAAATTAAGTTGGTACCTGGAAACAGTCACATGTGAGTATTGGGAGAAGTATGGATCTCCACCCAAAGTCATTATGAAGAAACGGGTTGCAATAGGGTTGATTTTGAGAATCTCACCTAATAAGTGAACTCATCCATGGATTAATTTGATTGCGATCAATTATATCCCAAGAGAAATAATTCAAGACACTTATAATTTGTATCACAATAAGGTTTAGTTAACAATTGGAATTAGGATAACAAATATTAGTGAGAACCCAATACACAAGTCTAATGATAAGTCAAGTATTATAAAATTTATTAGAATTTCAGTGACAGATAGTGTGAGTGTGGTCCAGGGAATTACAAACATATCTGGTTAATACTAGTGGATTTGGATCTTACATAGTTGTACCTATGTTTAATAACTATGAAAGGGTGAATTGGGAATTTACTCCATCGTCACATTGTTACTGAAAACAGACCTTATTGTACACCCATTTTGACACTCCAAGGGGTATAATATAGACATTCACAATATATTTATGACCCATTATATATGACATTATTAAACGATGAGAATTTATAAAATTGAAGAAACCTATGATATTATAGATTGAAAACAAGGTTTCATAATTTCGATATCCTATGAATTATTTTCTATGATTGATCATTCTAATCCAATATTCCTGATAGTCATGCAATCAATTTTAATATTATTAATTGATTAATGATGGATTGATGACGTTGAGGTGGTGAATGAAATGATAAAAAATTGTGTATAATATTTGAGTTTTGTCATTTTAATTCTTCAATGATATTAGTATTCTCTGTGAATTTTAATTCCTATAATCTACCAGTAGATGTTGATTTATCAGTGAAAACACCAAATTTTATAATGATCACAGCTCATGTATATGATTATTCTATGGTTTATTTTTTTTGGGAATACACGTCAATTTTTTTCGTACATCCTCTAGTTTAATATGATGGTATATTAGAAATGGGTTGGATTTCTCTATATTTTCTATAACAGGTCCCTAGTGATAGCACAAAAAACCCACAATAACATGGTCATCTGGTCTGGGCCTACCAGGTACCACAATTTTACTCAAATACACATGGTCTCCACCCTAGGACACACCCACTTGCTTGAAGGTGTTATTTTACTAATGAAAATACCCACATTCAAGCATATTCCATTTTAGGCTGCTTTTCCCCCACTGACACACACCCTAGGAAACATCCAAGAAGGTCCCCCGTCGTAATCACTACTCCAGGACAATCATGCTCAACTATAGAGTTATAATCAGGTAGGCCCCTAAAATAGAAATATACAACTTATTGACTTGACTCATATCATTCGATCTATTACATTAACCCCCCCCCCCCCCCCAAGAATAATGTCCTCACTGTGGGCCATAAATCTCATCGTAGGTAGTGAAACACACATACGGTTGGGATCCTTCACTAATACTGGATATCAAAATTGGGCCCCAGTGACAAAACATACACCCCTCCTTAACATGTTTGTCCTGTCCTGACCCACCGTGTATCACCATTTTCCCCACAGACACATGGTCCACACCCTGGGGCACATCCATGTTCCTAATCAGGTTATCAAACTAATGACAATCCCCACAAACCAACATATGTCTTTTCTAGTGGGTTATGTCCTCTCACACACACACCCTAGGAAACATCCAAAAAGTCGCCTATCCTGATCACCACTCCAAGATAATCACACATAAGTGTGGTGTTCTTATCAGGTAGGCTCACGAAAAAAGAGGTTCAACTTATTGACATGAGCCATATCATTTATTCATTTAACCCTTTATCATTGTAGTGTTTTTCAATATAAATACCACATCGGTTTTAGAGAAACAAAAGAAAATATTTATATTAGAAACCAATATATGATATTTTATTAGTGCGATAACAGATATGAACTGAAGATTGAGTTAAAATCCATTATATGGGTATAGAATCTGCTTAAAAAGTGTTTTCCATTATATATGTATTTCTAAATGGAATTCTCTATTATTAATGAAATTTTGAATTTGAGTTCTCAATAGAAATCATACCAAAAATAACACTTATTTCAAGTAATCCCTATAGAATAAACCCAATTGAGTTATAGGACTTGATGAAGAAAAACATTGATTATCTTAAAAGGGGATTTATTCAGTAATGTGTGACACATTGGGGTGCACATTTCGTTCTTATTAAGAGAAATGATGGATCGTGTGATTATGAATTGAATATCATGAGATAAGCATTATCAAAATCATGATCATGTATTCTTTATTACGTACCGATGACTTATTTGATCAAATACACAAAGATTGATATATTTACAAAATTAAAATTCTTTCAAGATTCCAAAAATTGAGGGTTAAAAAGGACAATAAAGAGTATAAAACAATTAAAATGGGGTATTAACACTATTTATATATAGTGATTCTATTTAGTATTATTAATTATCCCACTATCCAAATTTATTTGGTAAAAATTGTATTTGGAGATAACCTTGATCAGTTTGTGGTGTACTTTATAGTAGATATTTAAATATATTGAAATGGAATTGAAGAGAATGAAATTTATTTGATAATTGTATTGATAAAATTATATAAGGATAAATTTTCTAAAAATTTAAAAAATTATAATTTTGGAAACAAAATCATTCATATTTAAGTCATATAAATCAAGATATGGTAAATTTGTGGATCCATCAAAGATGAATGTCTTTGAATATTATCCCAAACTAACCACTATGACTGATATCCATTTTTTTAACAAGATAATTTCAATGGTTTTTTGAGAAATTATATAGACTATCAAATTTAATGACCAAGATAACTCAAAAGGGAGCCAAGATCATAAGTATGTATGAATACAAAAAAATTGCATGGAACTAATGAGAATAATATTTAGTGTCATTGTGAATTTATTACACTACTGCGGAGAATTGTATTTAATATATAATTATGCATCTGATAAGGTATTTTTTTGTGAACTCATAAAAAATGGTTACAGATTATACCTCATTAAAATTGATGGTTCATGAGAAAAATTACACAACCCATGATATGGAGTAAGCTGTGGTAAATTTTTCATTTAAGATATGGATGAATTATGATTATGAAGAAAATTGTGATATATATATATATATATATTCTTCCAAAAAAATTATAATGTATATATAGACATAGAATGAGTTCAATTTGCATAATAGATGTTGGTTGGAGTGTATTAATGAAAAAGATTTATTAACACAATTCCGCCATGGGAATGAGAACATAGTGACTGATGCATTGATTCAAAGTATCATGTTATCTTATCAATAATTTCAAATAAAAATATCCAATGTTTTTTGGTTTTATAATGTATCAATATAGTAATATTATAGGAAAATGATAAATACTATCTTTCCCAAATTAATATTCAAATATGTATCCAACTGATGGCTAAAGAGACACAAAATAATGATGTAGATATATATAAGAACATCCAAAATATTTCTATGTTTAAAAATCACTATAAATGAATATATGTACTATTAGCTGAGTCTATTTGCACTTAATAATAGGTATCAAGATATATATTTTATAGGAAGCTCATAGTTCAATATTCATTTTTCATTCTGGAAGTATGAAGATGCATAAATAATTTATGGAGGATTTTTAGTGGGATTGAATGAAGAGATATATTAAATAGTTTGTATCTTAGTTATTGTTGTGTCAACAATTTATAACCAAGAGAAAGAATTATAATAGGTTATTATAACCATTATCCATTATAGAATGGAAATTAGAAAACATTACCATAGAAACTTGTAGAACAAAGGTTTATAACGTCAGTTTTTTTTATTTTTGATGTCGGTTTTTAACCGACGTTGATTACGCCAACGTAAAAAATATGACTTCTTACATTTCTTTTTTGTAAACCGATGCCAAAAACGAATTTTATTTGTTTTTTAACATCGTTTTTTTAAAAACCTAGGACAAAAAAACTCATCTGCATCATTTTTTGCATCAGTTTCTTTAAAAACCGACGCCAAAAAGTTGAAAAAATAGTATTAGTGTCGGTTCTTTTAAAAAATTGATTCCATAAATAGAAAAAAAATATTTTTGGTGTCGGTTTTTATAAAAATTGAATCCAAAAAGTAATTTTTTCTTCTATGTATTACATCATTTTCTAATATTTGATTTGACTGGTTGTAGAGCTACAACAGATTTACGGATCAAAAGTTATATTCGTTATAATTTGAACCAGCCAACGTTTTGATTGATACAACTCGTTGTAAAGAAAACATGATTAACATGAATTAATATCACATACACCAACTAATATAGAATAAACATAATACTTCAAAAATATTTAAATAGTTATTAGAGATTCTATTGAATTAATGTGTTGTTTATCATCATATCTCTTATATTTAGTGTAGGACTCATGCGATAATGAAAACGGTGGTCAATAATTAAATTTACACCATGGTTGGTAAATCTCATCCAATTGTTTTATATTTGAAACTCAATATTATAAGTATATCATAATTATAAGAAAGATAATCTAGTTTATTAGAAATGAAGTACAATAAATATACTGAAAATAAATGAATAGAATAAGTATTGTGATTAAATTAACGATTGTAGCCGCATTGAAAGCATGATTGATTTAGAGAAGTTGAAAATTATGAATGAATGAGAAATGGATTTATATATAGTAGACAACAATATTTTTGATTTCATTATATGAAAATGTAGGCAGGATTTCAAAATGTTAAACACGCGTTGTGAAAAAAATTGAAATTTCGATCCCACATATTGGCGAATACTCTTTAGTGTCGATTTTGTTTGAAATAGTCACAAAATAGGATTTACATTTGTCTTTTGGAATTACTTTTTTTATAAAACTGATTCCATAAATGCCAATCGATATCAATTTTGGTGTTGGTTTTTAAATAAACCTACGCTAAAGAGTAAAAAAATATACTTTTCACATATGTTTTTTTAAAAACCGATGGAAAAAGTATAAAAATTTGTTTTTGGCATCGGTTTTTAAATAAACTGATGCTAAAACATAAAAAAAACTTTTCAGGTCGGTTTTTTTAAAAACTAAAGTGATAAAATAAAAAAAAACGTTTTGGCATAGGGTTTTATGAAACCAACGGAAAAAGTTAAAAAAGAGTCCTTTTTTTAGAAAATTTCTTCATCATTAATTTGATTGATCGTGGAGCTAAAATGGATTTACAGATTAAAAGTTATGAAATTTGAATGTTGGACTTATTTAAGACTTCTCTTAGAGAAGATCAATATCCAACATCCATAATAATTAATACGTAACTCTGTTTTTTCTCCACAACCAGTCAAATCGACGCTTACGCAATTTTCTAAAACACTGTAATTTTTTCTAAAATTTTTTGTGTCGGTTTTCATAAAAACCGATGCCAAAACATATTTTTTCTATTTTTTTCATGTTGGGTTGTTTAAAAACCAATTCCAAAAAAAATTGAATTTTCCATTGGTTTTTAAAAAACTGATGCCAAAAAGTCTCTTCAAACATATTTTATATCTGTTTATAAGAAACTGACCTAAAGTTAATGATGTTAAAAACCATTTTTATACTAGTGGTATTGTGTCTTTGGCCTCCTAAAAACATCTAATGGGGTTAATGCTATATGGGTTGTATTTGATTTCCTTTTGAGGTCAAAAATGTTTACTAATAGAAAATAAAATCTTTATATGGGTTACATTTCTACAATATAAATTAATGAGGTGGTAAGGTTTCATGGAGTACAATATATTGTTATATGTAATAGGGATATTTTTTTACCTCAATGTTCTAGAAAATTATTTATAAATCCCTTGATATATAAATGAGTTTCATCATTGTAAATTATCCTCTTACTTATGGCTAGTATAACAGAATGATTTAAACCCAAGATGGTATATGAGATTTTATTCTATGGATTTAAGAGTTATTTGGGATAAATAAAATTCTTAGGATGATCTTTTTTAACAAAAATACCTTTCACTACAACTTTCATATGGATCTTTATGAATCAATAAGGGGTGATAATTGTATACCTACTGTTTTAGATGATAAGGATTGGGAAATAAGGAAATTGGAAAAATTTCAAGATGAAAAAATGTCATAGATATTTATATCTATTCATAATCCCATATGGGAATCATAAAGATGATAGAAAACATATAAAGGTTATCCTTAGAATTATCAAGAATGTGAATCTAATGAGATAGTTTTTCTATGAATTTATACAAGAAATAAGATTATGATATTTTGAAATATGGTAAATATAAGGATAGTGTATATTGTCTCATTTAAAATTTTTTATTGAACATGGAATATTTATTTTCACATGGTGCTTCCATCGAACCTCTCTTAGGTTCACAATTTTATTTAGGTATCTATAATGAGGAAGTGTATACCTAATTCTTAAATTGTATTAATCCAAATGTTCATGCTAATGAAATATAAAATTTCCTAGGGATAAAACCTGTTGGATATTCTTGATTGATAATATAATGTTTTATGAAACAAGAACACTCCCCTAGTCAATGTTTTCTGATGAAAACTTTAATTTAAATAAGATATTTAGGAACCATATGATGTAATTTTGTAGATGTATCCTCAACTTCTTGAAAAAATGGTACTGAATTTTGAAGGAAAAAATAATTTTAATGGGGGTTTAATAGAACACCTTGTGATTTTAAGAAATGTATTTTGTCATGTAAATTAAATTTTTTTTCAACATCATTTCTTTCACACAACACCGAACTATAATGAACAAAATTAATATATTAATATGATTACATAAAACATAACTATTATAACACAACTATAAAACATGGAGGTATGATTATTATATAATTTTTTTCCAAAATTAATTAAAATTTCTGTGGATATTGAATATAAATTGATGTATAAGTACATAATGTTTGGTGAAGTATTTATATACTTTGAAAATATATTTCCTCTAAAAATGATATTCATTTCTTTTTTTTATGAAATATTCAATTAAATTTATCCAATTTTTTAATTTATTTAATAAAATTATACTTATTTATATATTAATTATGTTAAAAATATCCTATTGGGTATCTTTAAGTATTTTTTGAATGATTATTTTTATTGAAGAAGAGTGAAAGTAAAGATATCTATAAGAAAATAAATATTTATTTAAATTAACTAAAAAATTAAATTTTTATTAAATTTTTTATAGAAATATTAATTTAATTATACTATTATAAATACAATTTATTTCATTATAATCAATTGTATGTTAAATTTTCATATAAAAAATCTTCATCTTATAAGAACCTTTTCATTGGAAAACACTTCGCATCTATAGGTTTCATTTTAAATTATATCCTAAAATAAAATGAATTGAATTCAGAAAAAATAGATTTAAAATTTTTAGTCATCATAATAAATATTATATAATAATTTAAACATGCCTTTTATCTATAAGGAATAATAAATATAGTAAAATTTAGTTTCCACGGTCATTGTTAAAACTAGTATATGAGGAGTATAAACTAAAAATATAAGGTAAAAATAACCTAAAAACAAGTAAAATTCAATTTTTGAAATATTTATTCCTTATAAAATATATTTATTTATAATTATTCAATTTAGATCCTTTTTTCATGCGAATAACATGTTTATACATCCCTCTATTCAAAAATTCGTAGCACTACCACTCCCCAACATAGAAAACGACACCCACTCACATACCCTATTCACAGTTACAAATATGATTTTTCATCCAAGAGATACAAAAATCCTTCTATCACTTCCCTCCACATTTTATAGATTCGTTATTATTATTACCAGACCCTCCTAATAAGTCTTCTTGTTTTGACCTATGTAGGTTTTCTCAAGAATAGGTAATGTTCTCAAACGAGCGTATTTATTTTATTTCGTATTATAGCTTCTTAAAATATTATTAAAATATGAATAAATAATAAAAAATGGATCTCCCACATACCGATATATTATAATTAAAATTTAAAAACCTAATACCATCACCTTTTCCATTTTATGGGAAACCAAACATTTGATTATGTGTTTAACAGACTACCACATCGTAATGTGATAGAATTTTTTCCATCACTAACTCTATCAAATACTTATAATTACTTATTTAACATTTTTATATGATATTTTTGTGTTAAAATATTCTATTAATTTAAAATTAATTTAGTTTTGTAAATCACAAACTCTTTCTTAAATACAAAATTACTAGCTTTTTCTGTCCAATGTATTTTTAGAATGTTTGTGTAGAAAACATATACTTTTACATTACTTATATTTAGTTATAATATATTTATGAATATAAACTAAAATTATTTATCATGGTTATAATTATGAGTATTGATCTAATTAATATTAGATTCACCATTATCAGATAAGATTTAAGGAATTTTACCTTATTTCTATATTGTTAAAGACATTATAATCATACTGATATCGAAATCAATGAATATAGGATTCACACTCCTAATATATATCATAATCAAATTATATAAGGAAATTTTAAATATTTACCATGTTTCAATTCGAAATAAAGATAACATATTTATATGGTAGTGGAAGATCTTAAACAATGTGATGGATTAACTCAGTGTGACGTCATAACATTAGTTATAAAAGGGTAACATAAATTTCAGGATTCCAATTCATTAAAACCAACTCATATAAATAAGAATGTTGGGAGGTAAATATGATCATTGGAAATTTACCTATAAATTATTAATCATTTGATAAGGTTATAGCTGAAAATTAGATTACAGTTAAAAATTCCTCAAAGTGTGAGAGATCTAGAAATTACAATTTTGAAAAACTTGTTCTTAGTGTTTGTAATGGTCTTAAATTTTTATAGTTCTAAGGAAACAATTGAATCATTTTATCCTTACAAAATTTTACAATATAATCATGTGTCCAATATGTGATTACAATAGATGGATTATAACTATAGGAAAATAGGGAATCTAATCATAGTATTGATCAAGATCTTATATGGATAGTAACACAGATCCAATCCATCTATTCATGGAATTCAAAGGAGAGGAAAATAGATCAATGCTTGTATCTTTGTCAAGGGATTTCCTTGTGAAAGAAAAAATAACTAAATTTTTTGTATATAATAGGGGATACCTTTATGTAAGGGTGATTTTTACCTTACTTTTATGGATAAATGATATCAATACTTTTAAATGGATATAAGTCATTCACATGTTGTTTCTTTTATATTACATTTTTCATAAAAAAATTATACAAATATGTTGTTTATAAATTTTTCATTATAATGTATTAGAATAAAATAAGGTATTAATCTATTAATTATATCACCAAATAAGTATGGTCTATTTTTTGTTATAATAAAATATTATGTGATTATGATTATTTTACACTAAAATAATCATATCATTCATGATTACTTGGTAATAATATTTTTTATTATTATAATTTTTTACGGTTATATATCAAAATAATCTTGAATATGATACATTTTTAATTGTATTGAGCCGTATATCTTAATCATATCATTTTTAATTAAATATTATAGAGATTTTTAAAAAAAATATTAAGGTAATTTTTTTTCAATATACTATCCACCCATATGGTTATTGATCAATCTAAAATACATTATATTGATCCTATTAAATTTAATTCTAATATAATAATGAAAAAAATATCATATGAGGTTTCTACTTCTTAAATATTTCATACTTTTTATTATCAATTATATTTTAAATATATCAAATTTTCTTGTTATACCTTTTTATAATACTTTGCTACAATAACATGTATTATGGAAAATAAATATTTTATATACTTTTAAAAGATTTTAGGACTCAATTTCAGATCAATATATAATCTGAATACATGTAGACCTCATATTTTTGTTATAGATGAACACGAATATTTAAGAGAAAGACTGAATACCTTCATTATCTATAGTAGGGTTGAAAATTTCTCATTTCTTAGTAGAGATTACAAAATATCTTATAAGTAATTTGGATCCATAAATAATCAATAGAAGTTAAAACATCAGTTCAATAACATTGTATGTAATAATTTTATGTGCTAAATAAATAGAACCATCAACATTCAATTTTTGTCAGGTGAATAAGTGAATAGTATTGGGAAAATGTAAGAGGTAACACATTTTTTCACATAAAAAGTTAATGAAACCAGAAGAGGAATCATATAAGGGATTATCAAGAATTAGAATTATTATAAGGTTAATATATTTCTATTATACCTCAAAAATTCATGACAATTATTAATATCCTTCATGATATTTGTGAGAAAGTAGTATATTATGAAATTATTGTAGAAAAAATCATCGATATAAAGACAATGTATGGGAATCTAGTATAAAATTTACTAGTAAAACAAGAATGTTTAGTATTATCACTTGGGATGATCTTATTGAATCCTTAAGGAATAATGGATGTTGACTCAATAAAGATAATGACAAACAAAAGAAAAATAATTAGGGGTTTCATTCTCTATAACATCTACATGACCTCCAAAATCTAAATTTGAAGAAAACATTGTTAAACTTCAAAGAATGAAAGAAATTATTGTTTAATCAAATACTATAAAATTCTAATAATTTTGTAAAATAACTAGATGATCTTTCTTAGAGGATAAACAAGATATCAAGAAAGATGAGAAATTCATTACAAATTTAATAAAAGTATTAATGATAGGAATCATAATAATCATTATGGAGTTACTTTTTTGGTGTAACAAAGAGGGATATATAACACCGGATTGTCCTAGACTGAAAAATAAATATATGAAGGATAAAAAATTTATAGGATCTAGAAAATGTGTTATAATTAAAAATGAAAGAATGTCCATGTATAATTCTACACATAATGACCACTGAATATGTAGCTAAACCAGTTGCCACATGGCCTTAAGTGTGCCTCTGTGCATGACATAGGGTTCCCACTTGTTTCTATGGTCTATTTATGGATTATTGGGGAGACTAAACTATCTAGATTATATTATCATAGTTGTATTAAACATATTAAAACAAAAAGTAGCAGAAAAATAAGTAATAATAAAGAATTAATGAAAGCAGAAGAATATAATAATAACTTAATAAAATTCACCAATTCCATTTTAAAATAATTCTTTTAATACTAATTTTGTTATAAGTACAATCAGTAAAAATTAAAAAACTCAATACAATATAATAAAATTGTAACTGTTCAATGACTAGCTCAACGAGAATCTCGAGAAATAGCTCAATCCTATGATCCCTATTATCCTAGTACTCATCACAACATAAATAATAAATCCATAGACCTACAAAATAGGATGTCTACTAAATAAACAAATGGATCCCGAGAAGGGTGTGAGATATAAATCATAGTCTAGAACCACCCACAGTATCTGGCCCAATCCATTTCAAGTTATCAATAATAAATAATTGTGTTCCAAATGGTATAAATTAAAAGTGACAAAAAAATAAATAAAAAACATAACCCAATATAGTAGGTAGTCACCTATCCTATACCACTTTCATCAGCCTAATCCATATATTAATGTATGTGGGTAGATCCTCCTGCATTGGGATAGATCTCTTTAATCAGTGGAATATTCTCCTTCCAAGAGTGAATTTCTAATAACACATAATAACCAAATGACCTTAGCCTACATGATTTCCATAATCTCTTTATTTTTCATTGTGTGATTGTGCATCTAGTATTCAAACATCCCACTAATTCATATAATCATCCCTCGGGAATCTTGTACCTATGAAAATTTCATTCATTCGGTACATATGATCATGCACCAATCCCTCAGGCATCCATAAAAATAAAATTTTATGTGAATATTGTCCTCATACATCCCATACAATCTTATACTCTTCCCCAGGCATCAAGTACTTTTGATATTTTCTCTCGGGCATTATGGAATAACATGGAACAAGCCCTCAAGCATCTATATTAAATATGATCTTGACCCAAAAAAAACTCAACCTGACATCATCATTAATCCCTCAGGTATCAAATACATCGATATAATATAGTCTCGTAATCTAATAAAGAAAAAAATCACAAGGCTTATATCAAACATAGAAAATGTATTATCATATGAAACAATTACAAATTAATCAAGTTATCATCAATCTAAAAAAAATCTATTATCATTAATTAGGGTTCAAAATCATAATAATAATTATATATAACCCATTTAAATTATAATTTGACAATATAGTTATTAATATATAAATTATCCGAAATTAGAAAGGATTATTATAGCATAAGAAATCACACAAATTAATTATCATTCCAATTTAATATTCTATACTCGCAGCAACTCTAATTGTTTAATTTATTGTAGGTCCTAAAATTACAACAAACTATGTAGAAATTAAATATAATTTTGGCACACATATCTGGTGATTGTATGTGTTTGTATCATTTCCAATAAATTCAAATGAACTCAATGGCACTTTAAAATTAAAAAATTTATAGTTTAACAGGGATTATCCAATTTATCTGGTTGTTCCCACGATATTACATGATGATCACAAATCACACAATTAATATAGATAATTTTATCAGCTAAAAATTGGATTTAGTTTAAACAACTGACATCAATTCATTTTATGAAATGGAACCTCCATGAAGCCTGATGTAGAATATTTTGAAGTCAAATCATTGAATTTTTTTACATAAACTGTTTATATTTAATTATAATAAGAGGTTTATTATTACCACCCTAATACATTCAATTTAAATTAATTCATTTAAAACATTCAAGGAAAAGAATCCATCTTAAATACGCTAATCACAATGATCAATAATATGTAAACGGTATATTAATGAAATACATCACGTCATTCAATATAATTATTCAATACTAGGAAAAAATAATAAAGAAACACTAACTCTAAAAGTAAAATCATGCTTGAAACAACTAATAACTAATTTTATTTTAAAAAAAAACCACACCACATTCAAGGGGTCTTATTATAAAACCACAACATTATTTATAAAAAAATAACTTGATATGTTCTGAGACACATCCAATTATAATAAAGAAAATAATTTTAGAAGACTGACATATATGGAAAAACATTAGAGGAAGGTACAAATAAGGTCAAATTAATTAATGAAATCATAAATTTAAGCTTACACGGGGATGGATCCTACATTAAATGAATAAGACCAATATGAAAATATTGGAACTCAATATTTTCATTGGCTACCACATGATGCTATAATTTTCTAACATTGAGAATATAAACATTCTCATAAACATAAGAAAACTCATCTCAAACGAACATAATTTCATGGCTATGAATATGTACAAGGGGATACGTACATGTGTTCATATATATATATATATACATGTTTCCACTTACACCCTTATTCATTTTTCATACATATATGTTATCAAACCTAAATATATATATATATATATATATATATATATATATATATTCAGTTCAACTAGTGAATATAAATAAAACATGGGAACATAAATATATATAATCATACCTATGAATAAACATAAATACATCTTTTAATTTGGCAACTCGAACCCACACGAAAAGGTCTAACACAGTTAAAATAAAGATGCCAATAATAGAAAAACTATAAAATCCTAAAATTAAAAATTAGTAACAATGGAGACAAATGAAAAAACAACACAAAATCGGTGAAGGGGGACATAAATTCTCTCAACCACTTCATAATTTTTAGAGGATGACAAAACACGCATGAAATTGTCCTAGGAGATGAATAACGCAACCTAACAGTGGGATAAAAACTAGAAACTAGTATTATACCCAACAATTGGTCTTGGATGCATAAGGGGGTGATTGAAAAAGAGAAATATAACTGAAGGGGAAATAGTGTAGGTAATTGTGACCATACCAATATGAATCAAATGAGAATTAATAAAAAAAATGGGTTGAAATCATCACATTAAGATGATTTATGAGGGGGAGGGTTATGAGCTAGAGAGGAAGGGGAGGGGATGTCGGGTGATCCACTAGAGATTTGTTGATGGGAAAACCCTATGAAATTATTTACATATAATTATAATAATAATCGTCATCATCATAATCATAATAATAATAATATTATTATTATTATTATTATTATAACTTCAATTTATTTTTATTTCCCATTTATTTCCATTTAATATATTTTAATTTTAATTTTAATTTATATAATTTCATAAAAGATACACATTGATGTGTTCAAAATCTCAGAATAAAATTCTATTTCATTTTTTGTAAAATTACATGTCCAGTAATTCGGAAAAAATTATATTCCTTTTAATTTTCTATAGGTTCGAATCAGGGGTCATTACAACCACCCCGCCATAGAACTTTTCATCCTCGAGAAGTAATCATGAACAAAACAAACATCACAAATCCTAATGGGGGTCGTGATGTATCATTCAAATGTTAATATTTTATTTACCTATCCCCAATGCACCTTTTAACACTTCTCATGATTATGGAACTTTAGCAGTCAAAGCCTGAGACAATGCTTGATTTCTGATTGAAACACTATAACAGTGCTTCCCGGAGCCCATTAAACTAGATACATGATAATGTCAACATCTCATTAAAATTCTAGGATATGTTTGTCCCACCTTAGGATTTAAAATCAATAGGGTCCATTTATAAGATATACTACCAGAACCATTAGAATATTCCTTACAAAGAACACCTCTAAGAATCCTAGGAAAACTACTGGCACAATTTTGATTGGGTCAAATGATCGATCTGTGCTAAAATCAACTAGATAGGTTGAGATATAGTTTTGTAAAAATCCCCAACTGAAACACACTGCAATCGTATCAACTAGATGAACTTATAAAAAACATTCTTTCACCATCTATATATATTAAATGAGAAGGATGACTTGTCAAGTATCTTCATCTATATTATATCTAAGGTTCTTTCCCTAGACAATTGTCACATTACAAACTGAACTACAATTACATCCACTAAGGATTCTAATATTTACAACTATTATATTTGCTGATGTCCCAACCTGACATCCGATGACTTTCCATATTCAAAACCTTACATGATAATTTAAGATTACATTCCTCAGCATAAATAATGGTGTAATCAAAATCCTTCCCACTAGAATTGATACACATTGATGAATTACCTATAAGCCATAAAATACTATAGGGTAACCACATATATATATAATTGGAGTCAAAAAGAATATTCTAATGGATTCCATACTTCATAGATACAATTGATATATTTCTATAAGGTCAACCATCCACTTTGGAACATCGAATGAACCCAGAGCAGCATCCACCTAGCATTTGAGTTAAAGAAAAAAATATGTGGTGTCTATGAACTCATCCAATTAGTTCCTACTTGGGAAAAATTTATCAATAATAATTATCCATGCCTTGATAAGAACCACACATCTTGTCTGCATTATATATTATAACCACTTATCTAGGACAACATCTTAAAAACTATAGCATAGTTTATGACTGACACTCTCTTAGTCCCAAAATAAAGTACTCAAGATTGGGGAGATTCTCATATAATCCAAATGTGTACACTATGAGGAAACTAATAAATACATTATGAATAATGAATGGTCAAACTATATCCAATCTACTTCTTTAACGAAACTCATCATCAACTTCCAACACACAATCATTATCCAATCAACTGTCATTACCACCCAAGGCATTGAGTGATCATTCCATATTTAATCACTCAAGTCTATCCACAACTAAAAGTGATTATCATAGTTTTTAACAATAGCCAACTAAATTAATTTTTTTATTCTAAGCAATATCCAAAATGATTTATTACATTCAATCCTAATTGGTAATTAAGAATGACCAACCATCTTCAAAATGGTACTTCTTAGTATATTTCCGCTACTTGGAAGGAGAGGGTCACCACAACTAATGTGACACTCTCTACCTCTAGAGTGTCCTAGTTTTTAAGAGAAGAGGAATACCAGCCACTCACAAGCATTCTAGTCATATTTACCTCAAATCCAATTTAATTAATTAGTAATTAAAACCAAACCAAACTGACCAGAGTTTCAATACATCAGAGTATATTAAGAGTCATACTAAGCATTAGGAAGAACAAGAATTCCATAAATATCAGGTCACTCTATGATAGAGATGACCCAAGAACATAACAAATATCACAAGTATCAATGATTTAACTGAACACAACTGGTTCATTACATTATTTAATTCTTGATGGTCACCATGTATGTGTGTGTGTAATAACTTAATGTTTTAGAAGAAAATGGAAGATCTTAGATAATACCCATCAGATTTAATCTCTAATAATTTATGTATAAGTTGGAAAATGAAATAAATTTATCCCCAGGTTGTAGTTCCCTATATGACCATTAACATTAATGATGACATACCATGTTGTCTATCAATGATGTAGAATAGAGGGTCATACAACCTATGAAATTTTTTATCATGAAATATACTTCTTTAACCAACTGAAAATGAGCATAACCTGATGGTCACACTGATAATTTTTTTTAAAGAAAACATAACCATCCATATGAACAAGGGTTTCATATAAATGTTAATATTTTTACAAGGTAAAATTACACCCAAATAACACTATGAATCTGAAAACTCAAGGAATTTGTCCTGGAATTTATCTTTAATGTTTCTACCAACCACATTATATCCATTACAAAAGCATAAGTCATCCACCCATTATGGGGTAAAAAATAGAAAAGTTATTCTCATAAAAATCCTACCAAAATTCTATTGATAAAAATGAGTAATGATATGAAAAAAAAAACTATAGTTATGTTCTGTGGAAACTAAATGGAAGGTTTAATATATACTTACATGATGGTTTATATGAATGAAACCTCTTTGGGTTTAATTTTGAGGCCATTTACTTTGATAACATTAAATATTTAATCACATATATGATTATAAAACAAAAAGTTCTAATTATAAGACAAATATCTCAATACATAATTTTACCAATGCCCTATGTGAAAAACGTAAATGTCAAAAAAACCTCCTTTTGAAACATTAAACTATTTTTGAATTCCCATCATAATAACGAAATTTATCATGATGATTACTTTTTATAAATAAGGAACCCTATGAGGTTCCCACTATGATGACATGGGGTTTTTAGAAAGCAACCCAATAAAATGTTCTTATTAAAAGAAATTACAAACACCCAAATGCATCATCTCATAGGATGCATGCCCCAATGGAGATATATGGTTCCAATTTATTATTTTTGAATTTAACCAATTTATTTCTAATTAAAATTATATATCTGTCAAATTTATAAAAATTTCAAACATAACAGGGTCATATATAACTCTTCATTTATATGGGTGGAAATCTACAAATCCATAAAGTGCATATACAATTTACAGCTTGGGATTTGTGTCTATTTCCTAAAAACTAATTCAATTTTAAATTTTTATTTAACTGTCATACCCTTTTAAAAAAAGTATACAAATATAAAAATAATAATAATGGATTGTCACATTTTCTCGGTTAACTTTTACCAGTTATAAGGATCTCATAAAAATTACATTGGGAAACTATCTCTCATTAATATCACAACATTTTCCCTTACCCGATGCAACCAATTACATATAAAAAATAGCATGTTATCACTAGATGATAACCCAATGAAACAAGTTGTAAAAATAGAATCATGGAGTAACACTTGAGGCATATAATCATAATCAGTAGGAATCCTACTAAATCAACTACATTGAATGAAATATTCATGGAAGGATAATATGATATGTGCCTATATATATAATACACATAATGACTCAACCCTATCATACTAGTCCATGGGTTATGTACAAATAATTTAATAATTTCATATATAAATAAAAAGTGAAAAGTATATCTATCCCAATATGTGAAATAAATTAAAATTTAAAACCAAACAACATAAAATACAATCCTAAAAGTGGCTAATTTTTCATTTCCCCATTGGTTGAAAATTAGTCCCAGGAAAGACTATCTACCAAATACTGACACATTCTTACACTCATGTCTACCATTCTTGAACATTAATATAAAAAATTAGCCTCTGATACCACATTATAATTTCTAGAACTAACTTCCCACTAATGTGGTATCCAAACTAATCACAACACTGGCCCCAACCATGCATCCCCATATTTTAATGATGTTGACTAGCAGTGATGGTCTATTGATAGTGCAATGGGGAGACTATTTCATCTATATAATATCCACACATTGATAATAAATATATTAAAACATAAAATAGTTTAGGAAACAATAATAATGAATGAAAAATAGTGGATGAACAATATAATAACATAATAAATGTTTCCAACAACAATTTACAATAATTCATGTATGACAGATGATGATTAATGTACAAGTGGTGTAAATTACAAAGTGTAATATAATGTAATAATACAGTAACTTCTCAATGAATATATCCATGAGAATCTCATGATGAAGCTCAATACTATGCTCCCTAGATCACATTTAATCAGCAAATCACATTCAATGAATTTATATACCAAAAAATAAAATATCTACTTGGGCACCAAATGGTGCAAGATAAAGGTGTCAGATATAAATATTATAAGGATAGAACCCACGGTGTCTATACCAATAAAAATCATGTAATTAATAATAAAATAACATGTTCCACATGGTTTTAATGCAATTTTATAAATAATTAAATAATAGTATCTTCGTTTGGGTTCCCAAACTGATAGTTGTCGCATAAAACTTACCTTGTCCTAATAATGATTTTTATGTCAATGTGTAGATACTATTGCATTAGGATTGATCACACCAATATTTGGTGGATTGTACTTTAGAGAATGAATTAAAAAATAACACATCATAATAAATTGGTCTCACCCTACATTCTTTCATGAATATATCCCTTGGGAATCAATGTGACTCTTCATTTTGTCCTCAAACATCCCATAATAGTATATACTCTGACATCAGTCATAATGTATCTATGCACATTTTCTTTAGGTTGTATGTAATATCATGCACAAACACCTCATGCATTAACAATAATCATTTTATCGGTCATCTTATCCTAAAACATCCCATATAATCATATACACTTCCCTTGGGAATCAAGTACCCAAACACCTTTACCTCAAATCGTATGGAATATCATGCTCCATGTCCTCTAGAATCCAAAATAAATATGAGTTTTATATATAAATAATTAATGTTCAATTAGTAAAAAACCCTCATGTATCAATTACGACGATATATTATAATCTCAGAAGCTATGACATAAAAAATTAAAATGCCAATATCAATTATAAAAAATGTATTATCCTAAAAAAATCAATTAAACACATTATCATCACTCTAATAAATATAATTTAATTAATCAGGGATCCAGATCATCATCATAGTTATATAAAGTCCAGTTTAAATAAAGAATAAACCTAAGGTCATTAATATTTCAATTAAAAAAAATTAGTCAAGGTGATTGTTCCACATGAAATGATAAAATTTTATTATTATGTCAATTAAATAGTATAAACAAAAAATTAATCAAATTATCCAATTTATTATAGGGTACTAAGAAAGCGGTTTTAAATTAAATTCAAGGCTATCACACATATCTGGTGGTTACATGACTTAGTCTTTTTCCTAATGGGACAAAAGTGATACAATGATGATTTAAAATTAAAATATTATATTTTATCATGGATTCTTCAATTTAACTATTCATTCACACATAATTTTAGAAAGATAACTCATTTAAAATATATTATTTTTAAATTTTTCAAATAAAAAGGGAGTTAGTTTAGACCACCCAAATCAATTCCTTTTAAGGCATACAACCTCTATGAATCATGCCTTTTAATGCATTCAAGCCATATCATTTAATTTTTTTGAATAAAACATGATTATTTAATTATAAAAAGTGGATTCATCATACCACCTTAATAAGTCTCATTGAAATTAATTAATTTTATATTTTTATGGAAAAAAGCCAGCCTTAACATGAAAATCAATATGAGGCATAAAATTTAAATATTTTAAGGAAAGAAATCATGACAAGAAATTTAGTTATAAAACTCACAGAAAAAAAGCATTAATAAACACCAATTCCATAAGGATATGAATGATTTAAAAAAAATGCACTACTTTAGTTTAGAGAACATCTCACCTCATTTGAGGTGTTTTATTATAACATAATGACATTATTTATAAAATATTACTTTTGATCAGTTTTCCATCACATAAAATTATAACATAGAAAATTAATTTGCAATACTATAATACGTATAAAAACCATAAATAAATGTGTTAATAGAAAAAAAAATTAATTAATACATTCTTAAATATATTTTTCCTGAGACTAGGATCATACATAAAAAGAAAACGGCAAAGTCGAACACTTAATATCTAAACATTTTCATCAGAGACCACTAGAAGCTACCCATTACCACCTACGACAATATTCACCTTCATATACACATTAGTACACATGTCTACTATAAAAATATTCTTATGGATATGAATATATATAAGGGGTGCCTCACAATTATTCTTATATATGGATATTCATGTTTCAACTTACATGAGTATGAATTTTTAAAATATATACATAAAAAAACCTCAATCTATATATTTTTATATATTCACATACATGGTTGAATATAAATATAATTTGTGAAAATTCATATATATTAGCCTATCAATGCATATTCGGTATGTCATCATTGACTCTAAATACTTGAAACCATGCAGAAAGATCCAACACACTTAAAGAAAAATACTGATAACTCAAAAACTACAAAAACCAAAAAAATTGAGAAACAATGAAGAATAGAAGAAAATCTACAATATACTGATTATTTTAATGAAAATATTATTTAAACCACTTTTCCATTAATGTTTTATGAAGAAACATGCACAAAGGAGTCATGAGAGATGCACAACATGCCCTAACAGTGTACGAAACCCCAGATATTATGAATAGCACAAACCCTATGGTTTATCGTCATAATATGGGCTATATGAGTAGATAATTAACATAAATAAATAAATGGAAGGAGGAAACGAGACCATACATCGAAACATCGAAGGAGATATCATCAATAAAAATGGGTTGAAATCATCGCATGGTGAAGAATAAAGAGGGGTGCATCATGTTCTAGAGAGGAAGGGACATGGGGTTTTGTTTGATTTTGGAGGGAGGAGGGGAGGGGAACCCCCTTTTATTTTCATAAAACATGATAATAAAAGTTGTAATTATAATAATAATAATAATAATAACAATGATAATAATAATAATATTATTATTATTATTATTATTATTAAAACATTCAATTATTTTCATTTACTATTTATTTCAATATTAGTTTTTTAAATTACAATTTATTTAATTTCATAAATGATACACAATTTTGTGATCTATCAATTAGAATTAAATTCAAATCTTGTTTCGTAAAATGAATCATCTAGTGAATGAAAATAAAATCATGTTCTTTTGTATTTTCATCTCCATCGAAACACGTGCCATTATAGTACATAATGAAAATGTCTCTTGGATTTTAATTGGAGGAGATTCCATCGATAAATAATATGATATTAATTGTTTTAGATACATGAAAATTGGTTTTATTTTCATAACATCTTAAGAAATTTTTTTTCATATGTATAAGTTCTGTACTATTGAGAACCATACAAAATTATCTTTAAATGAAAATTATCTCAAATTATAGAATGATAAAAAATTTAAATCTTCAGATGAATAATATTTCTCTATAGAAAATAATACTCTTTTTCATATGATGAGTTTTTACATTTTTATAAACACTTTTAGAATAAAAACATTAATGTGCCTATACTACTTGATAATGAAAAATCATGGACAATTGTTTTGAATACAAAAGTATAATATCTCTATTATATTAATTATAATAATTATTTTAAAAAAAACTATTCCGTAACATATAGAAAATTATTTTTTGAATAAACTAGATTACAAAAAAAATTGATAAAATCAGTGCTGAAAATGTTAATAAAAAGGAAAGAGTATAGTTATTAAACTAAATTATGACATTAAATATATGAAGAAACTCTTTTCAAACATTGTCACTAGTAAATAATAAATTGATAAGATGTATACACCATGTTTTTCTCTTGGAACAAGTTCTAGAATAGGTAAAACCCATTAAAACATGTTTTCCACTAACATCTTCTTTTTCCTAAAAATTATCCTTTTTCCCATGTTTCAAATTGGAGGACATTGAGAACATAATTTATTTATAAATAATGTTCATGATCTAGGATTCCATAATGAATAATTTCCAAAAAAATTAGGATTATGAATGTCTTATTTCTTGAAATTTTTAGACCCAAAAATGATTTATTTTAGATATCCTCGTCTTTTTATTTTTATGATAATAAACAAAGTACTAGAAATAGCTATTTTTTGGTAAATGAATAGTGTATGTTCCTGTCATATGAATGGTGAAAATGAAAATTTTTAAAATATCATCTAGATGAATGGTGAAAATTTTACTTTCAGATATAATTATCATGGAAAGATTATCAGTATAGGTGTCATAGTTCTTATTGGTAATACATTATTTTGAAATGATTTATTTTTAAAACATATTAAGAACAACATTATAAGAATAATTCATTAATGTTACGAAGGTTACCCAATCAATTTCAGGAATGATAAATGTGTTGTACAAAAATCCAAGTTTCAATTCATTCCTTATTCCTATGAGCATGAGAATGTAAACTCACTAAACATTGATTATCATAAGAGCCAATAATTATCCAGCCTTTTTGTAATAGATGAAAAATCAGGGTTATTAGGTATAATATTAACAAAATTTAACCTTAAAAACTTATGTATGTTGTCCAGGGAAATATTTTTTAAGTATATACTGAATAATTGATTTGATAATTAAAATTTCTATAACCCTTGTTAGTACGGTAAGAAACATAAGTCTATTATTGAATATATTAGTGAAGTCTCTACTACTGATGCATTATAACTACTGAACATGGATTTATTCTGCCCCAAAAAATGTATGTATTTGGGGAAAATACTATGTGTATGACTTTGATAATGACTACATCTTTTATACACTAGATTATTATCTAGGAAAGGAATCATAAACAAATTTTTATTTTAAATCATTTGTAGGAAATGTTGAAAATAAGAAAACCATCCCATGATAACTATTTATATTCATCGGGATGGAGAATTTATAAATTCCAATATTTAATCTTTTTTTAGTAAGATAGTTATAGAATATAACTTTTCAACTAATAGAACTCCTCAGAAAAAAGGTTTTATTGAAAGAATGAATCATAGTCTTCTCAAAATAACAAGAACCATATTGACTGAATACTCAATTACTAAAAAAAATTTGGGGTGAAGAGGTTAGTATTACCTAATATACTATAAATTATGTTTTAATTCAACCATTTAATAATATAACTCATTTTGAATTGCGGATAGCCTGAAAATTAAATGTTTTCTAAATTAGATTTTTTTTGGATGAAAAGTATTTATCTTGAATATTAATGATAAATTACATTTATTTTCACCAATTCCCAATGATAGAAAATTTTTATGTTTTTTCCACTACTGTTATGTCATATAATGTTTTTAATAAAAATTTAAGTACTATTAACAAAAAATTACATGTTTAATTTGACAAAATTGGCCATTTTTTCAAAAAAAAACCTAACCAATATCATCCTCAGATGTGTTTTAAAAAACTGATTTTTGAAATTTCATAAAAAAAATTATTTTACAAGAAAAATACTCAAGAAATAGTTTTTTAGTATTAATTACGGATGCTTTTATACCCAATATTGATGAACCTTGTCTAAGAAAACAAATTATTTAGTTTTTTAGGAGGAATCATCCTAGTTATAGCATCATTGGTGATGTTGATAAACTAGTTAAGTATACATATTCCATCAATAATGAATGATAACATCTAGATTTTCTTTCCCAATTTTAACCCCATAATCCTAAAGATTCCTTAGGTGATGATCATTGGGTAATTGCTATGAAATATGAGACAAATGATTTCAAGATGAAAATTTTCTGGGATCTTCATAAAAAACCTAATGAAAATTCAATAATTAGAGTAAAATGTGTTTTAATAACAAATGTGATCAACATGGAATAATTATTAAAATTAAAGTAATACTACTTACTAATGGTTATAACCAACACATATAAATATACTCTGAAGAAACCTATGCACCGGTAACGATATTATAATTAATTCGTATTCTATAAAATTTAACTACATTCATTAATTTCATACATTTTTAAATAGATGTGATGTGATCTTTTCTTAATGGATGCGTTCAGGTGAATGATTATGTTGAAATCCCTTGGTTCTGAATATGGAAAACATTATAAATACATATATAAATATAAAAAAATCATTATATGGACAAAAATAATCATAAATCATTTTATTGTAGGATAACATAAATTTTGAGCAATTGATCCAACACTTTTAATAAAATAATTTAACAAAATCATTAATAATGTACAAATTATTTTTTATGGAATTATATTTGGATCGTTTCAACAATAATTAACTGATTCTTTTGTGAATATAAAGAAATTTGAATTTTAAATGAGTATGATGGGTGTGTTAACATTTTTTTAGGTTTTGGAACATATAAAAAATCAGAAGGAACATACATATCTCAACATAAGTATATAAAATATATTTATAAAAATTTGGTTTATGAAAATACAAAAATTATTATTTCTCCCATTGGTACCCCAAATACACATGATCATGATGAATTTGGGAAATAATTGATCAAAAACCTTTTATAGTAATGACATTAATTTTACTATATATATTTTCTAGTTGACTAGATATAATTTTTTCTGTTTTATTTTGTGGAATATATCAAGATAATCTAAATAGACCCCAAATATTTTACGAGAACTACGGATTTAGAAATTCTCTATTATTCTGAAAATGTTTTTGAACTCTAATGTTTTTTATATGATAACATTGGTGGGTATAAAATGGATAATAAATTTACCTCTAAAACATGTATTTATTGAATGAATTTTTTTCCTTGGTCTTGTAAGAAAATACACTCGGTAGCACTTTCTAGTAATGAAGCAGAATATATGGCAGTTGAAATTTGTTGTGCTCAAGTGTTGTGAATGAAACACACACTTATTGACTATTGAATTAAATTTACTAAAACACAATTACTATATTATAAAAAAATTTCCATTTCATTATGTAATAACCCTTCACATAACTCCCATTCAAAAACACATATATTAGGTATTACAATCTTTGTGATCACACACATACAGAATATATCATTTTCCCATTTTCTGAAAAGAAAGAACCACTTGCTACTGTTTTTAAGAAAACATTACCTTCTGATAGATTTAAATAAATTAAACAAAATACATAAAAAATTAATGTAAAATGATCATTTATATATACATATTCTTTACCAATCTACATGCATTAAGTTAATTTTTTTATGGGTGGAGTACATATGTTTTTTCAAAACATTTATTTTTTTAAAATAGTATTTTTCATATATTTTTTTAAAATGGGTTATCTAGAATCATATTACATTAAAATTTTTTGGGGTTCATCATTCTAAAATGGTTCATCAAATATAGAAAAATTCTTTGACATTCCAGACTCGTGTTTTCTAAAATGATCAGATATAAAAAAAATTGTATATAGATTTCGTTATTAAAACTAATTAATGATTAATTTTAATACATCTTTATTTATTTTTTATATTAAAAATATAATTTTAAATATTTTAAAATAACCATAATCTAAATTGTTTACCAAAATCAAGAAGTACAATGTTATCATACTAAGAAGACTTTGCAACTCCAAAAGATATTCTTCTTATCTTTAAATTTTTCATACTACTTCATTATATTCATAACCATTGTTGTTATTACATTTTATTTTATATTTTATAAATACATTATTTTCATTCTTATTCTCATTCAATATGTTAAAAACATTAAAAATTAATTTTTCTAAAAAATATTTTTAGGATCAATCCCAACCGTATGATTAAACTAGATCAAATCATAACAACTTTATTATATTTTTAAAATTTATATTCTCATCTATTTGCAATAAAAGGTGTAATTTTGTGTCTCGCATCAAAAAATATATTCCTTTTTGAGTTGAAGTGTTTTTCCTTCATAAACATCCAGTTTGAAAATCAATAGTCCAAATGTTAGAATCTCTAGCCACTTCATAAAATGTGATACCTGGTGTTATTAGATTCGATGACTGGATTGTTTTCATAGAAATGTTGGTTGAGATAAATTTTTAATAAAAGTATGATTCTATCATAAATAAATTTATTGAAATTAAAGTATTTTAATATTGGTGTGTAGAAAAATAGGATAAGGATCAGGATTTAGGGTATAATGATATTCTCCAATAATTCAATAAATTATTAATTTTTTTAAATGATGACAGGAAAATTATTTCATTCACATTTATAGAAAAGGTTATTAGATGTCTTATAGAAAAGATTCGATTTTTCATGGATTTATATATCAAGGACAATATTTATTTCTTTATCAGAATAATAATTATATTATTTGTTATTTTAATATGAATAAAGTAGAGAAATATTTTAATTATCATTACAAGAAGGATAGGAATGTTCATAAACTATGAGAAAATAACCATATTGATACTTTATGGATAAATGTTTTCCTAATAATGAGAAAAGGGGGTCATGGGACCCTGAAAGTCATTAATGTTTTCATTTTTGATTATCATATAAATATGAGAGTGATATATCTCTTTATAAAAATTATTCCTAACATTAGAAAATAAAAGATGAGTTTCATGTTGTCTTAGATCATTATGTTTTTGGTTGTGAAAAAATGTTGATGATTGAGTGTATAAATATCCTCAATATTGAAAATAATTCATATCCAATGGAAAATAAAATTATTTTCATTAGTGATATTAATATGATAGGAATGAAATTTGCTTTTTATGAAGAATCAATGTAGTTCGTAGATATATTTGGTTGTTTTATGTGGAAATATAATCTTATAAGAGATTGGAGAGAAATTTTCAAAAGAATAAGAATAAAAAATTAATTTAGAGGGATAAGAAGAAGAAAGGAAAATAATATTAATCTTAGACATATAAAATTAATAAATCGATGTATTTACCTGATTATGTATCCAATGATTCGAGAAAGAAATATTTGTAGATTTAAGAAGTATATCCTCAATTTTGATTTGTTCCAAAAGAAGTTTTTCCATAACAATTCACAGTGATATTATTTTTGAAAAGCAGGAAATGAAAAAAAAATGAAAAAACAACTAGAATAAATATTTATAGATAATTTTATACAAGAAATAGAGGAATATCCAATATAAGTTGTTCTTACATCCACCCAGACTGAAAAAATAATTCTACATGCCAGTATAGATTTTAATGAAACAGTATTTATTAATTCCAATATTTCAACTATTGAAAACAAGGGAAATATATATTTTTTAATTTAATCTATACTAATTGATAAAGTGGATTGAATACTAGACTCTCATAATCAAAAAGTATTTTTTAAATTAATAAAAAAAAGTGTCATAGTTTATTATGTTTTTGAAAAATAATTTTAATGTATTTATGAAGTACATAAATAATAAAGAATAAATGATAGATGAATAATTTTTTATGATGTTGAAGAAGGAGTAAAAAAGAAAGAAGTTGAATATGAGGAACAATAAAAATAATAAGTGGAAGGAAATGAGGCAAAGGATTTCTATTTTTATGGGATGGATAAAGAAGAAGAAAAAAAATTATAATAAAGAAAAATGTTCAATCCTATATGATTTCTTTAATAAAATTTTGTATATTATATATAAATTTCTATCATTTCTAATCAAAAATATAAATATGATAGTCCAAAAAAATAAAAAATCATCATGAAATATATATGATGAATCCTTATCCAGGAATAATGAGAAATATTAAAAAAAAAAATTGGTAAAAAATATATTAATTATAGTGATGATATCATTAAAATTTCCAATAGAAAGAAAGTAGTAAATAGATTTTCTAAATTAGTGTCAATTAAAGATGACAATTGAAATGGAGAACTTGTTGACGTTAGAACCACTCATCCTCAACTAAATGCGATTGAGATAGCGGATTCAGTGATTAAGATTATAACTCTGAGAGTTCATTATACCGTTCATGATTTTTATATAATTTAATGAACTATTAAATATACATAACGATTAGAAGAAATGGATGATTTGATTCATTAATGTGAAATTCAAATACAAGTGAGAGGAAATGTTTTTACATATATAGTGATTCAATTTGAAGCTATTATTAATGTTATTTAATAATTTTCTAATAATAAGAATAATTAATGAATTAAAATGGTAAAGTGGTCTCACAATATTGATGTTTATTTCAAGAGGAAAGATAATAACAATCAAAACATGATAAAAATTATGGATGAATCCTTATAATATTTCAATGTGTCATCTACTGTCATGTTATATAGTGTTAAATTCCTATATCAATTAAAAACATACTCGATAATCAGACATATGATGACAAATATTTACATGTGGATATGAAATAAATTTATATAGATGTATTATGACCCAATCCTTGTATGGATGAAATCGTCTGCTTCAAAAATATAATTGAATTTATGTTTGAAAAAATTCAGTTTCAATGTGAAGGACTTAAAATTCACGAAGGTAAAAGTGGGTCCCATGAAGATATTATAGAAAATCTCTAAGATGATAGAAAGGTTTTCAAGAAGTTAATATCTATTATGAGATACAGGAAATGTAAATATTGAAACCATTTCTATTTTGGACTGTTGTTGTTATTATATTTTGATAACACTTTTTAAATTAATGACCTCTTAATCCAAATATTATTGTTTGAATATTTTCCCATGTCTAATTTGTATTATATTAATTCCAAAATTTTATGGATTATTATTTAGTTCAATATTTTTTTTCGTATAGTTCCTCTTTCCAATATTTTTTAGTATTTTCAATACATTTCCCCATTCCATTTTGAAAATATAAATGTGATAAATGTGTTAATTAAGGAGGGTAATTTATTAAAAGGGGATAATATGATCCTTGGGAGGAACTATTATCCTATTGAATATTTACTCGTATACATCATTGTATTTAGATGATTCATAAACTCAATGGGGAGATAATAATATATTTTTAATTTTTAATATTAAGTAATTAAAGATAACAACTATTTTGTTTTTTAGTGTCATTTTTTATTTGAGTTTTTTGGTATGTTCATTCAATAAATGGGGAGATAGTCAAGTAAAAAAGTTATGTATTTCATTTCCATTCCATTAGTTTTTGAAATAAAAAAATCATTCATAAATTATTTTTTCACACAATTTATATCCAAAGTACTTTTAAATTGTTTTTATAGAAAATAAATACATTTATAGTATATCGAATTAATTCTATATTATTCATTTATATAAATTAACATTCTTCATTATGATTATCATAATGAATATGTATCAGATAAACCTCATATTCACCACAATAAAATCATATTTAAGAGTTTTTTCTTATTTTTAAACTGATAATGTATTTTTAATTGGAATGATGTCAAAACTAATAAACATATGAGTCACACTAATAAATAATATCATAATGGAATTATGTAAATAAAACCGTAAGATTAACCTTTTTTCTATTCAGAATAAGGAAAAAATAATTTCTATCATAATGGAACCACTTTTACACTATGATTTTGTATGTTAATACAACATCATAAAATTAGTTAAAAATGTTATGATGATGTGGAAGTTATCTATGTCATTACCACATTTTCATAAAAATATGATATTTGGGATGTAAATATGATTGTGGAAGATTTTTCTCTAAAAACATAGTAATTTTAAGAGTTTGGAGCAGAAAAATCAATTTCATTTTCAAAATTCATATTATGAGTGGGCTTTGTAAATTAAAATAATGAAAATATTGTTCTCGATTTTTTTTCTTTCATATAGTTTAACAGTTCAATGGAAAGATTATCGGGGTTGTTGCCTTATGAAATTTTTGTTGTAATCATGTATCTGATAAGTGATTATGGTCAAGGGATTGTGGGGAGAATATGAAATATAATATTATCTAAGCTTGGATTGAGGGCTTATATAGATAGTAATATAGAGTCGATCCATTTGATCGAGGGAATCCTAGGAATGGTAGAATGATTAATGTTGATATTTATATCAATGGTTTTCCTAACATAGGATAGATAGACTAACATGTATCTATAAAAAATGGGAAACCATTAGCCATGGTTTTTTTATACCTTGCTCTAAATGTTCATAATGATCAGTACTTTTAAATATATAGAAGTCAAAATTATATTCTTCCTATTATATTAATTATTTCTTATAAGTATTTTAATTCTTCTCTACAAAATGATATTACATTATCATAATCTATTATAATTTTGTAAAACATTAATATATTAATCGGTTTTTCTAGGAATATGATCTTTTGGTTTTGTTATAAGAAAATATTTTGTGATTATGTTTGTTTGACTCTAATATAATTGAATAATTCATGATTACAATCCAATCATATTATTTATGATTATAACTATTTTAGGAAAATATGTAGAATTAATTCTATTCATGATACCTTGGTAATCAAACTGAGGTCCAAGATAATATCTCATCATTTTTACTTCAGGAGTTTTGTGAATCAGTTTAGTATAAACTCTTCTAAGCTATTGATTTTATTTAAATCTATAATTAACCCCCTGTTGTAATTGAGAAATATATACTACATTATTTCATTCGTTATAACTATAATTATAATATCAAAATCTACCAACATTTAATTCTTAATTATAATTAATTATTTATAATATCACATTTACTTTCTTAACTTCTAATATTTTGTAAAATGATAACATCGCCCGTGTGTAAATGTGGACTATAATCACCACGAATTGATGATATAAATTTTTCATTTTCCTTTTTACATGCATGGTAATAATGATATATTAAATAAATGCATAATATATCAATGATATAAAAATTAATTTGTAAAGTATAATTAGTATTTACCTTTTCATTATTACAACCATCTGGAAAATAAAAATAGTGTTTAAGTGTATGTATGACCAAATGTTACTACTAATTGTGTAATTCATTTTATATCTCTAAATTTTATGGATTACTATAAATAAATATATAAGGAATATATATTATTTAAATAATGGTTATAATTATAGATATTATGTAACTATTATAAATGTGAATGGATTGAAGTTACCAAACCAAAGCATACATGAAAAATGAATATTTTATTATCTAAAACCATATTTTCACATGGAATTATTAATAAATTGGTGAAATATTTTATATGTAAGTCATAATGATATTATACATATTTGTGTGGTATTTAATATATTTATAATTTAACTGTATTTATTATATATGATGATCCAATGTGTATGATGAATTTTGAGACTTAAGGTAATGAATTTTCGTCTCAATTTTATTTCTATTGGACACTTTACTTATAACCCACTTGATTATTTTATGTGGTTAATGTACTATAAATTAATTAATTTTTTTATTAATACCATGAAATTATAAGATATTAATACCCATAAATATTTCTTTCATTCATCTGTGTTATAAGATAAAATATACAAATTTCATAATGGTTTAATGTCACAATATAATTATTTATTAGGACCATTTATGATTACAAGTCTCATAAATTTCATATGATATACCGCTTAATAAAGTCATTAATTATTATATTCTATGTAAATTTCTTGAGAAATAATTTTTCCCATTCTTTTTTATAACTTTATGTACTCAAGATTCCGAAAATAATATTTTTAATGTAAATTGATATTATTTTTTTACTAGGAAGGGAATTTTTCGATTCCCTATACATGTTTTCTAAAAATGATTTCAAAATTATTTTTACTATACTCATAATATATTTTAAAATCCATTTTTATACACTAATAATATTTCTAAAAAAATTAATGAAAATATCCTATCATATTCTTAGCAGGGCAATTTTTTGACTTTTTATCAATGGGTGAAAGAAAGTATTTCTATTACTTTTATAAAAATGATGGAATTTTCTACTATAATGGTAAATTAAATGTTTAAAGTATAAATTATAATTTTTCCATGATATTTTCATGAAAATTATTTCTAAAATATTTTCTTTATTTCTATCCATAAATAGGTTGTTTTGAAAGAGGAAAGGTTATGTTCCACAGGAAATGTTCCATGTTATCTGTGAAAATAATTTTCCATATATGTTGACATAATTTCATTTTATTTGTGATTTTATTTGGATATGATAAAATTTTTACATATATATTATTGGTCTATAAGATTTATGTTAATGATAACATGATTTTTACAAGTCTCCTTTCTCTATAGAGGTTATACTATGATGAAATTGTTTTTAAAATCATTTCTAATATATAGGTTATTTTATGATTAAATATTGTTAAAACACATTAATTTTCTATGGGTTATACTATGATGATTATTTAATGATATTTTCAAGAACATATATGTGATTTTCAAAATGTTGTGTGTGGGACGTATATCCCCCTCCAATAAATTGGAAATGATTAATATCCCTTGAGATAAACATGAATTCATTTGAAGGGAACCTAGTTCAGCAAGGGACCCTTTTCAATGTGATAATCATGGAAGTTAACTTTAACAACTATGATGGTTTTGGCAGTGAACCCATCTCTCGAACCATATCATTTAGTGGTACTATGATTAGGGTAGAGAGATAATGATCCACGAGTCCCACCTCTAAAATGCCTTGGGTTTAGACTATCACTGGGGGAATAAAAATATAACAATTTGGGAGGAATTTCCCTCTGTAGCAATATAAGTTCAGGAGTAAATATGAATAATCCAAATATAACATAATTATATACCATAAAACTAATCCAAATAAATCCCAAAATACATTTATAAATACATCTGATAGAGTTAAAAGTCTCCAAAAGTAAAATTCCCAATGTGAAAAATAAATCAATGGCACAAGAAATATTTAAAAAATTGAGGTATTTATGTCCAAAATAGTCCACACAAACCTCTTGGAAACATGAACATCATATTATATATAAAAGTTAAGTAAAATAGAATAATCAATAAGAAAACTTAAATAATTCATTCTCATGTGAGTGAAAAATATGACCTAACCTATGAGAAAACAATATAACCAACAACACTGTAAAACGTAAACTATCCATTAAAACATCACCAATTAAAATTCACAATATAATACATGGAATGAATAATAACATAGTAATAAATATATCAATCAGGGTTACAGCAGACTAATTTTATATTCTTAAAACCCTATGAAATACATCTTCATGATCTCAGTCCTTCTAAAAAACATGTACACATTCCCTGCAATAATAATCACATGACATCATTTATATAACTAGATGGGACACCTCCCCACAAGAACGGGAACAATACATATCTATAGAAAACACCTTGGCTATCACATCACAACAACTACCATAACCAGAGAAGTATTGTACTTTGAACAAGTAGGACATCAACCATATTACCTCCCCCAACTATTCAAAACACCATTATAAGCCACACCACCAAATGGTCAAAACCCATCACTCAAAAAAACCCGTGGGCCACCTCTCCCAAACATGACCATCACAACTCACCTAAAAAAAACTAGGCCACAACACAACTACATGGTCATCACATCTCACATGAAAACATATAGGCCCTCACAAATCACTTAAAGTCAAATGGGTCCTCAACTAGTTCACAGATAGACAATAAACCATCACATTATGTTCATATACACTCAATAAAAAGAGATAATGGGAATGTGAGGGTCGCAGGGCAACCTTCAACATCACTTGGATCATAGGACATCCCTTCTAACTATACAGGTGTCATCACATTATGATTTATGTGGGTGGGTTTGTATAGAAATCACAAAGAAAACAAAGGTTTATTCATATATACACACACAACACCAACCTATGGGTTCATAAAAAAATTATCTACTCACAACATCACTACTTTTTCATGAACCTCTAAATGCATAACATCGCATAAGCCACATGCCACATGATAAAACCAAAACATAAAATTTACAATTGATTCCCTTATCCATACCATTAATTTATTTTTTAGAATAAACCAAAATTTTCAAAATAACGGAACATTTATTTTTGTCATTCACTGTTCATAACCCATTATCCCAGCCAAACCGAGACCATTTCTGTAATTGTCAAATAATTATTTCATCACTTCTAGAAAATCATGAATAAAATAAGAAAATATAAAAATAATAATATAATCCCCATCAAACAATCACCTCTCCACTTCATAATCATGACAAAAAAAACCATCACCTCGCCACCCCCAAATGCACTAAAAAACAAAAAACACCTAACCAACCCCAACGTATGATAAAAAATATCAACTCATCACCCCCAAAGTTTGGTCACAGAACAACATCACCTCACCAACAAGAAATCATAACCACACAAACATCACCCCACTGCCCTAAAAGCATTTCCAAACAACCATCACCTTGATTCCCAAAAATCATACCTAAAATACCATATATCATACACACCACATTAAAACCACACATTTCCTCCCCACAATGAAATAAAACATAAAAATCTTGAGATAAATTTATTTACTTAAAAACGGTGATTTTATAAAATTCCACATATTTATTTTAGTGTTATTTTCACAAAAGACATAATCCTTGGGACACCATTTTATTATACAAATAAACATGTTTTCCCAATTACAATTTTTGGGTTATGTAAAAAACCACTAAAAATTAATTAGTCACAACACATATAGTGATACACAAAAATAATTCCCAGATGACCATAATTATCAGCGAGAAATTAAGCTCATAAAATCAAAATATCTCAAAAACAAAAAACCTATAAAAATTATGAATCATTCCCCTTTAACTAATTCAAATTAAATTAACCAATTCATTGCCTATTTTTAATACAAAAAGAACATAACCCACAGATTAACAAGAGTAAAACCCATCCAATAGATAAAAATTAAATAGAAATGAGGGATTCCCTGAATTAATGAATAATTTTTTACTTGATGCACAACACATAGTGAATTGGTGATTCATGCAAACCAAAAAAATCACATGGGAAATTACGAATGAATATACACTCAATCATAAGATCATAAAAATCGATCCCAAATTATTTCCCAATACAATATATCATCACAAAAAAAATCCTCATGATATGAAGGGAAGATAACAACCATGAAAGTGAGATAAACATACAACATATATTAATTGGGGATCCTCTGGAACCATGATATCAAAGTATGAGGAAGAGATATAGAAGATATCACAATATTAGATAAAGATATACACAAAATTGTAGGTAGTATTCTTAGTATGAATGAAGATAATATATCTAAATTAGAAACAAAATGTGGAAACCCTCTAGTTTCATATCATGTAACCATTAAATTGAATATAATCCTTGGGTTTCCAAAAATTTCATGTTATCAAAGAAAATTTAGTAAGCTCAATATATATTTATTGCATTTCATGAATTAAATTTACATGACATATAATTTTTTCATGGATAACCTTTAGAAAATTTAAATTTCATGATTTGATTTTCTATAAAAACATTGAAACTCCTTTAACCATTGTGTAGATAATAATCTACATGTCTTTCTTATAGTTTCTCTATTATACCTCCAACCTCGGCTAGAATATCATGGAACCACCCTAGAAAAAATCCAACAAAATTTGTAAATGTATCAGACATTAATGGAATGAACATTTGCGTCAGATAAATTTCAAATGATTCTATCCCTTAGTCATCCATAACAAATCCTATAAATACAAGTGTTTGAACAACCACCTTGTGATTTATATGTCAAGGAGCTTGCAATACGTCAAAAGCTAACACAAGCCAGACACACCATACCAATAAACCAGAAACCATCTCTCATATCCACATCACTACATAGACACATCACCAAAACCATCAAACATACACAAAACTCAAACAACAAAATGTTGCAATAAAAAAACGTGGCATCCCCAAACACATGAATCATGAAATTCCTCCCCCAAGTCATCATAATATAAATTATGGGTATAATTGAATATCCTTCATAGGTATAATAGCATCAAATTATAATGAATCTTGATTAGGAATGGTGTAATCCATTTTCCATATTTTTTGGGTTGAATTTTCACATTATAGATCATAAAATATGTATAATAAATCATCACATAAAATAAAAGAATCCAAAAATCACACCATAAATGAAAAACCAAACAATGGTAAACAAAACTCAAAATACCTATTTTTAATGGGCATGAAACTGCATATTTTTCTTTTAAAACTATCCCCCATGACACCATACCTCCATAACACAATAACCAAGGGAATGACCCATCCAAACATTTATTTCTCTTGGGAATCCTTGATCTATAATGGAAAATAAAAAAATGTAGGCTTCCCCTGATCCGAAATTCTCCCCAATAAATGGAATTAGAGTCACTATGATGATTATGAAAATTTTGAGATATTTGGAAGATATCAATGATCCACTCACACTGTGGTGGAAAATCCATCCAATACACCACACCATCAACTCACCCCAACACCTCATATGAGAAAATAATTTTTAATGATTCTTACTCCCATTCAAAAAATATTCTTCCCACATAGAGGGGAGACCATTAATAATAGTTGATTCCCAACCATTAACCCTAATGGACAGCTACTATGAGCAGAATAAGAATTATACTTCTCATGAATGAATATCAATTACTCATGAAGAAGATATACCTTCTCTGAAATCCTATGCACCACATAGAGACAAAAAAATTGATGTGTGAGTAACATATTTATAGCACAACAAAGAATTACATGGTCTCCCATATAATTACTAAAATGTTTCTATGTCTATAAATTAGTGATGTAATTTATTATAATCAAAATCTTCCAAGGTAATGTGTTTTACCCATGTTCTTGAAAATCTATGATTAACACCCTCAACATATCCTCCAAAATATAGATAGTGAACTCCTTCTACACATCTCTCTGAGAGTACAATGTAATGAATAGGCATAATTATGTTCTAATATAATGATAAATTATACTCCATATTATTGAGGTTAAACATTTGTTCATACCTTAGATAATGGACATGGTAACTTCATTAAATCACATAATCACAACCATATTTCCCTATAAAATTCATCCAATGTTTTTGAATACATGATCTCTAGGTAGTGGGATAATTTCAGCCAGTGATCCACGATCAACGGGATAACATCACAGAATCCATATGCATGGGATAACCCAGTATCCAAATTTATCGAGACACCACCCCATTTATATTCAATAGCATCCAAAGATTACAACAAACCACCAGAAACAAGATTATTAACCATTACATACTAAAAAACAAATTTTCATGAACTTTCCCACAACACATTTTATCCTAGGTCAAGAAAACTACATCCAACCATTGAAAACATGGATACACTTGTTTTCAACTCCACTAGTGTGAAACAAACTCATGAAGGACTCTCTCACACATTTTGACTAGAAAAATAAATCCCCCATGAATCCTAATTTAGTTCTGACCAACCTCTGACCATCCCATTGGGGCATAACCATTGAAAAAATGATCACACCTCTACTTTTCTTATAGGTATCTCCTCTAAGACTCATCTACCAACTTCATCAAAGGAGACTATACATCAAATAAAACCAATTTCATCTAACATCATCAACATAGGTGTCTAATTAAAAGGTTAAAATATCCTCCAACACTATCAAAACATCCAAAGACACTAAAAAACATCCTTCATTGACTTCTTTTACAAAGCATTGTCCACAACATTCACTTTTCTTGTGGTTTTGGAGATTTTAAAACAATTATCAAAATGAAAATCCATTAAGATATACTATGGAATATTTATATAATTCTAAGTAAATATATACCTCAAGATCTTGTGATATATGAAGACATAAAAGAACTCCACAATGAGAAAACTCCTCAAAAACTTTATCCCAAATAAAACTATTGTTAGATCCAAATATGGGGTGTTATAGTAATTCTTGTGGTGACATAACTTCCTTGGACCAAATGATATAACTGACCTTTTTTACATGCACATTTATCCCAATACCATATGGGAATAATAATGAGACACCTAAAACATCACACCCTTATCAAGAAACTAGTAAATTTAAGTCTGGTCCAAAATTCCCTTTCAGGTAACCAAATGATTCCTAGAACTAATTAGTCAATAAAAGAAGTATGGTTATTCATTTTCAATGAAATAAATAGGTATATAAATATATTGAAATAAGGCCCAATAATCTGATGATAGCCGACATGTCAAAGGAAATCTTGAGCCTCTATCAAGTTATTTGGTTCACACACAAAAATACCTATCCATTCAATAGGTTTATTCCATACCCTACTAAAAACCCACATCCATAAGGAAATAAATTTATTGTGTTTAAAATTAACTTTGAAAACATTATATAGATATGGTCGTTCCATATAACCTAAAAGATATCTCTATGTAGATTGATATTCACCTCTTATAACTTTACAAGATCAATATATCATTAATGAATACAATGAATCTGAAATTATGTTACCTTATACGGGTAAAATTTCCATTTTACTAAGTTATATATTTTTTAGAATTCATTAATTGTGGTTTTTTGGATTTTCTATTGGCTTTATAGTAGGGAAATTTCGTGTACCTGAGGTACACATCATGATTGGGGCATACACAATGTGATTGGAAAGAAATGTTAGTTTTTAACTGATGGTGATCAGTTTTTGGCAAAGCTTATCCAATGTGGACTACACGTTGTGACCCTTGGTTATACATCATGACCTAACACATGCCTATATTTAAGTCTTGTTTTTTTCAATTTCGGTTGTGTTTTTCTTTATATACCCCTTTCATCTCCTACAAGAACCATTCCTACTCTTTTTTCAGAGGTGACCCTCCTTACAGATTGATCCGATTGGATTTTCATCTTTCTCACTATTGTGGTGTGTTTCCATGGTAAGTTTTCTCACTCATTATTCTTGTATATCTCATTCTCATATCTTGGGATTGTTATGAATCATTAAGTAATTTTGGTATCTATTCTGTATGGTGTTAAATATTGCTTCTTGGTGGTGTTTTGAGGTCTTATACACCTTCATTCTCTTTGATGGGTGTCGTTGTGGGTGTTATATTTTAGGAAAAGGTAGTTGGTTACATCATGATTTGGAAAAATTGATTACCATTTTATTTATTGTTTTATTTTAATTGTTTATTTAAATTCTATTTCATATACATGATTTCAATTTCTTTGGTAATCCCTATTCTAGTGAATTGGGATATTTAAAATGTTGTTCACAGGAAAATTTAGAAAACCCCAAATTCCATTGAATTGGGATTGGATTGCGAAAATTGGTGGATTTATATTGATGAATTTAAATTTTTTATTTAATATAACTTTTTTCAATAATTTTTTGAATATAATTGTGAAATTGGTATTTGGAAAAAATTGTATTTTATGGGGGATTTCACTTAGGCATACAAGTATTTTATGGGGGGTTTCTCTTAGGCATAAAAGTATTATCAGTGTGGAATTCCAATACATGATACATGATGAAATTGAGTTGTAAAAAAGAAGTAATAATTTTAGGCATAAAAGTATTATCAGTGTGAAATTCCAATACATTTTATGGGGGGTTCACTTAGGCATACAAGTATTATAGTTCTTATGGACGTTCATGACACTTACAGAGGTTCTTGTATCACTTTTCTACTCCATGTTGTGGGAAATGATCCTCAAATCATCCAAAAACTTAGGGTAAATAAAATGCTTCAAGTTTAAAAGGGTTATATCCATAGGAATATAGAACAAAAGCTTCTTAATGAATTGGATGAGTCTTCAGGGAAAGCATACATGAGTCCAGTGAATGTAAGAGGTACCATTACTATAGCATTGTCAATAGTGAATGTTTATTTTGAAACTGGTTCATATAACACTTTTATTTCATCATGTATCATTATCTTTATTAATATTTATATGTAGAAACTATATTTTTCAATTTATATTAATACACCACTTGATATGAAGGGTGATAAGGTTCTCCATTATACTGATTGTGACTTCACTGTATCATATACCAAGCTAAATTGGAGTTTTATGGTTCTTGATATGAAATCTCTTGACGTCATATTTTGGATAGATTGGAACATTACCAATGAAGCCCAAATTTGTTGTTAGATTCTACAATCTACTTTACCTAACCCAGTGGTGTGCCTCCTATTTTCAAAGGAGTTTAGGACTAATGGTTGAGAATAGAATAACATTATTATTGAGAACTAAGAGATGTGATATCTACATTTTCTTATGATCTATATTGGTATTCAATGATTGGTGATCTCCATTTAGTATTCATAGAGTTTTTAAATTTTTTTCCTTTGGTTATATTTGGTCTATCATCGGTGGGAGAGGATGAGTTTCCTATTGATAGAATTCCTGGAACACAACCAGTCACAATTCCATCTTATCGAATGGCTCCCGCTGAATTGAATGTGGTGAAGTCCTTGTTGGATAATATTCATGGGAAAGGATTTATTTTCCAGAGTGTGTCCCATTGGGCAACACAAGTTCACTTTACCAAGAAGGTTGATGGTTCTCCTCATCTCTGTGTTGATTAATGAAAGATAAATTGATTTACATAAAGAAAAAATAAATGTTGCCTCGGATTGACAATATATTTGATCAGAATAAATGGGGAAATGGTTTTTGAAGGTCGAAAATCAACTTTTTTACCATCAGTTAAATATAGAAGAACCTGACATTGAAAAAATTTCTTTCGGAGTATTTACATACATTATGTTTACCTTTTGATGCCCTTTGGTCTGAAAAATGCTCATGCAAGTTTTCATAGAATTAATGAAAAAAAAATTCCATGATTTTTTGGGTGCCTTTATAGTAAACTTTGAGGACAACATCCTTAGTTACTATAAATATGAGGAGGATCATGTGCATCAAATAATAATAGTTCCTAGCTTACAGACAAGTCACCGGCTCTAAGACATGCTTTCAAAGTGTGATTTATTGATTTGGGAAGTGAAATTCCTTGGACACATGGTGTTTGAGCAGGGTGTATTGGTTGATCCTAAAAGGTGAAGGATGTCATGGCTTGAGAGCAACCACAAAATGATTTTGAATTCCATAGATTCTTTGTCTTAGCTAGATATTACCATAGGATTGTGAAATACTTCTTGATGTTGGATTCTTCTATGACTTCTCTAACTCAAAAGGGGGGAATACTTGCATGGAATGATAGATTTCATAGTTATTTTTGTCGAGATGAAATATATTGACTAATACTCCAATATTGAATCTTACAAAATATAGGTAGGGCTATTCAATTTTATGTGATGCATCAAGTTCAGGCATGGGCTACAGTCTTATCCAAGGTGATCATGTAGTTTCTTATGGTTCTCATCATCTTAGGACACACGATATGAATTACCTTGCCTATGGCCTTGAACATGTAGTTGTAATGCATGTAGTTAAGAGTTGTTAGCACTGCCATTTTGTATAATTGTTTACAATGAATTCATTCAACAAAATCTTGAGCTATATCTTCTCTAAAAAATATTATAATCTATAATAAAGGGATTGGGTTGAGTACCATTTGTATTTTGACATTGACTTTACCTATAAATAAGGGAAAGGGAGTGTCATTTTAGATGAATTGAGCAAAAAATGTGTAATTCAGGTAGTTAATGAATCCTCATCGGAGTTGAATTTGATGGCTCTCTTTTCACAGTTCTCTATTAGAATTCAGGAGGAAGGGGATAATGTTTATTTAGCCAGCGTTCAGTTGAAATATTCTTTTCTTGAGAAGATTTTCATGATCATCATCTTTATAATGATATTATTATAATTATGGAGTCCATATATGGTAGGGATATAGTTTCTATCTTGTCATTCTCTAAACAAGGTCATCTATGTTATCAGAACTACTTTGTTTCTCCTTTATTAGAAAGGAAGGAATTTATGGGATATATCCATAACTCCCAGTAGGTTGTGTACCTTGGAACCACAAAAATAAAGTTCTAGGATGTGTGTCAGTAGTTATGTTGGGCAGGGATAATGAAAGACATTGATGTGTTTTCCTATTATCACTATACATTCCAGCATTTTATGGATAAGGTTCACAAAACATCGAGTTTCTTTTAGACACTTCCAATCCCCACGTGGAAGTCATATGAGATATATATAGACTTTTTGGTTAGGTAATCGTGTACCCTAAGAAAGAAAAATTCCATTTCAGTTGTGATCAATTGGAAAACCAAGTATTCTCACTTCATATACATTCGAGATACAACCATGGTTGATGAGTTGGGGTGTCTCTATGTCAATGATATTGTTTGTTTTAATTGATTTTAATCTTCTCTTATCTCTGAGTGATCCTTAGATTACCTTTATCTTGTGGACAGTCCATTATGAGGCACTAGGATGTTAGGTTTAATTGAGCATGACCTTCCATATATTGATTAATTCCCATATTTAATGTTTTATACAGATTATTGAGAATGTGCTTCATGCCTATGTTATCAACTTTGGTGGGAAATAGTATGATCACTTAGGGTTGGATGAGTTTTAATACAACAAAAGTTACCATTCCATGATCTGAATGGAAACATTTGATGCCATATATTATAGGCCCTGTAGGTATCTCTTATGTTAGTAAAAGGTTGGTGAAATTTCATTGGTGGGAATAAAATTGGTTCATGATATGACAACTATGATTTATCTAATACATCAATATATTTTGACACCACAAATCCAAAATGATCATTATTATTATTGATTCCATAGACCATTGTAATTTGTTTTGGTGATCAGCTGTTCATAATGGTTTCAACCTGTTTGGTTCATCGACATCTTTGGTGTCAAAAAAATCTTGATCATCATTTTGTGGGATTTTTTTAGGTTATCGAGCAGGTGGGGAATATTTCATACCATGGAGAATGTCCACCACATTTGACATCAACACATAACTTCACCCATGTTTCATATCTAAGAAAGTATATATCTGATCCATATCATTTTTTGAGATACCATGTTCTTAAGATCGAGCATGATTTATCTTTGACTAAGAACCCAGTCAGGATAGTTTACTCTATTGCCTAGGTACTTAATTGGAGGATGATATATTTTGTTTGTTTACTATTGTAGGATGGTTTGGATAACCATGTGATATAGGAATATGAGACACTGATGAGGGAGAAATGATCTCATCTCTTTAGAATGGAATCTTCTTCATAGTGTTTCTAGGGGCATAATTTTTTTTATAGTGGTGAAGTTGTAACATCCAATTACCTTTATTGGGTAAGTTCTCTATTTTTCTATGTTTTCTTTCGGTATATTGTATTTAAATGTGGTTTTGTTATTTTTCCGCATGTTGTAGAGTAGGTACATGTTGCGTACTTGAGGTACACATTGTGTACCTGAGGTATTTGTCCTGACCAGGGCCTACATGATGAGACTCAATGAAAATTAATATATTTAACCTGAGGTGATGGGTTTTCTAGTGTAACCTATAAGTGAGGACTACATGTCATGACCCTGGGGTAAATGTTGTGACCTAGACTATTCCCAACATTATGTTAGGCATATGGATATTTCCCATGGTCTTTTTTTCCAATACCTTTTACTTCATGAACCAAAACCCTTCCTATGATTGATTTTGAGGCTCCCTCCATCCAAATCTATCTGATTGGATTTGGATATTTTTGATTCTATGGTGTGTTTCCTGAGTAAGTGTTCTCCCACAATTTTCATGTTTCTATCTTCATACCCTATTGGGTTTTTTTATGGATCATCTTCAAATTTATAGATCTATTCTTTATGGTGTTTGATCATGCTTCTAGCTAGATTTTTTAGGTCTTCTGGACCGTTATTCTCATTGACAGGTGTCATTGCAAGGGTTGTTTTTTTGGAATATGTAGGTTATTCCATCATGATTTGGCCAATCTGATTACCATTGTATTTCATGATTTAATTCAATTTTTAATTTAAATCCAATTTCCTAAACGTGAATTTAATTTCTTTGATGAAATCCTATTCCACGGAATTGGGAGATTTAAAATAGTTTTGTCATGGAAATTTGGATAACCCCCATTTCTATTGAATTGGGGTGGGATTTTGCAAATTGGTATATATAAATTGTTGAATTTAAATAATGGATTTGATAGAAAGTTTTTCAATTAAATTGTGGAATTTAATTGGGAAAATTAATTGTGTAAAAGAATGAATTGATTTTGAATAGATTTCAAAATAATGAAAATGGATTTATATGATTTGATATAAATCACATGGAATAATGGAAATAAATTTGATTTTTCAAAATGGAATAATGTTATTTATTGTAATTTAAGATGTTTTAAAATAATTTTCCCACCATATAAGAGCACATAATATCCCTAGGTAGTTGTTGAGTTATTTATATATACTATATTATATGAAAACATTATAATACAAATCTATAGCAGGTCACGTCCCTAATTAGAGGGTGATGAACCACCCTTATACAGCGTTTGGAGGATGTGAGTATACTCTATTTGTTATGTCCACTTCGAGAGTGTGGGATCGTATAGCTATTTAATACTATCACACCATTTGGCATATAACCATGTTGGTCATTTGTTTATTTATATTTGATATATAACTGTATGCCAATGTTGTTTGAACTGTATTAGATGCCTAAAAAATTTATATAAACAGTTTTTTATTAATGTTTTACATAATCCATTATTTTAGACATGATCCATCTTTTGTAATTAAAATCTTTTTCTATAAAAGTATATTTCCATTTATTTTAAAATGTATAACATGTTTTGTTTAAATATAATTTTTTTTCCAAACATGTTTACCCTAAAAATTTCAAACCTTTTATTTCGATAATATATATTTAGAATAATTTATGGAATGATTAGTGGTTTCCTTCTAGGAATAGTCTCACACCCTACATTTTCCTTTGGGTGTATGTACACTTTCTTCTTCTATGTCACGAACAGATATGTGCCCTCTTTAAATGGATCCAGTTTATAAACCATTGTCTTGGTGAGTTGTGGCCTTAAAGGCATTGGGAGTTGTTTTCCCATTTTAGTGATTTGGGTTGTAGTACAATGGAGTTTTATGCCTTTTTTTATTATGGTCTTTTACGCCTAGTGGAGTTCTCTATTGATATGCATATTTTTTTTATTTGTTTACTTCTTCAATGTTTTTTGGATAAAATTTTACCACTTGCGTGTTATATGATTCCATGTGCTATTTGTTATCTTGTGGGGATCTGGTATGCCCTTCTGGCAATGTCAGGTCTGGCTCGGTTATTTGGTTACTAGGGTTATCGTGATGGTTCATGATAATGAAAAACATGTCTAATAACACATGGAACATAGAGTTTATATGCCTCATGAACATGTATGGATTATTCATTATATCGAACAACATGACTATACACATGAACTTCCCATATGAGTTTTTTAAAACATTATTTTGGGATATAGTCCTCTTCCACCCTATACTTTTAAAATGAATACTATAAATGGATCATAGAAAAACACTTTTTCCCTCCCAACTAATCAAAATTATCATCTATCCCTGGAAGCGTAAAGCTGTTCTTAACTATCCCCTGATCAAACCATTGTTATTTTTTACACTACATGAGACTAAAATTATCCTTGGTGGAAAACAATAGGTCACTTCACCAAAAAATACACAGGTCTTAATTTGATCCTTATGTATCAGATTATCTAATTGAATCCCCATATACCTCAACTGAGAAGGTTTCATCTGATAATTATTCATCATAATATATGAATCACATGGCAGTAAGTCTATCATGAACTCATAATCACATTTAGGGAAAATAATTGTATCTTCCTCAAAAACAATATTGAAACTATACAGTGAACCTGGTAACTTACACCATAAAATACTCTACTAGAACTCCCAATAAATAAATCATCTAAGAATGAAGGGGCTCTATATTCCACCTACCCACATAATGACAAAAATTGCAAACAAAAACCACATATCGTTGATCCATATTAGGGAAAACTGATGTCTTTTGGAATTATTCAAAATATAATTTGTTAAATGAAAATAATATATTCTTAGAAATAAATTTTATTGATGGATTATATGTAAGAAAAGATAAGAATGGGACTTATTTGTATGATTTTTTAGTGTACACCCTCAGCGCACATCAAAAAGTTTGTATGCTCTCTGAATACCATAGTAAACCCTAAGAAAATTGGAATTATCTCTACCAAAATTCCTAAAGAAAGGAATACCATGGATGAAACAATGAAGTGTGATGATCCTAACTAAAATAAACTATAAAATATGATGGATGAAAAAATGAGGTTACCTCGAACGAACTCTTTCTCCCTTACCTATACTAACTCTACTATTTTCAATAGACCACTCTTATCACCTCAACCTATCTAATGATGGCACATCCACGACCAAACTCAGGATGTTGTTCCTAAACATGAAAAAATTACTCTAGTTGTCCTCTTCCTTCTCCATATACCCATGTTGAGCATAATCATAGTTCCCATATTTTCTAAAATGGAGTCACTATGAACTTGACAACCTCCACCAAAATATTCCTAAATAACTATATTGATCTAGTTAAATAGAGGTCTATGAACTGCTCAACTAGAAAATACTAGACTAATGTCCCCTTTAACATCATGGAATCCACTATATCCAAAAGGTTATAAGGGAATATGGTAAGGTTGACTCACCACTAGTTGTAACCACAATGTCCCTATGGCCTATGACTCGTCATTTACAACTCTTCTTAGCAAGGATCCCTAATAGTTCCCCTTTCAAGGTAAAAATTCTCATGACTACATACTTTGAATTAAATCCACCTTCTTATGAACCACCTAGAATGATCGGAATGTAATAGGATTAAATACATATTGGATTTAAGGTAAAAGTGACTCCTCAAGACATCTTGTATGATTCTCCACATTTAGAAAAGGATATGGAGAAAATTAAGAAATCCATTGACCATGATTCCAAACACCTTAATTGATATAATTTTTTATTAAAGTAAAAGAATATTTTTCATATTTACTTACTTCTTGTTCAATTAAAGGATCTCTTCTCGAAACGCATTATGAATTTCAACCCATGAAATATCTTCCTCAATATTCTCACTCAGACATAATGTCCACCACTTAAACATACCATATATCATATGACTGAATACCCAAGAGATCCATTATCTAATAAATCCTCAAATAAACATAAAATTTATTTTTTGATCCATTATCCAACACATTGCCTGCAAATATGAATAGTTTTACTTAGTATTCTCTATGTAATGCCACTGAAAAGTGTGCAACACCATCTGCCAAGCCATATTCACCTCAACTGAACCAACTCTCTGATGATCAGCTAGATTATCCTACTAATCCTCAATGAAATTTGAAACATTCTAATTATGAACATTATCCACGTATATAAATAAATCATGATTATCACAAGAACTCTTTTATGTAATTTTGTTTAGATTAATGTTTTTTCACATTATTCATTTTAACCATAATGATGTGTACAATTTTTAATTACTAATTATTTATTGAGAAAATATCTATTGTATTCATTTACAAACAACAAAACCATATAAAATTTACAATGGTAGTTGGGGTTTTTGCATAATGGTAATCACACCATAATCCTACATGAAAAATTAGGGTTCAAAACCCATTGGGAGCAGGCACTATAGCAGTACTATAGCAACGACAGACACTATAGCGGCGACAGGTCACTATAGCGGTGGCAGGGTACTGTAGCGGTGGTTGGGTACTGTGTGGTAGTGTAGCAGGCGGGTAGTGTAGCAGTATTATTCACAGAATGGGATTTGGGCCAATAATTAGGGTCTATGGGCCATGTAATGAGCTAAATTCCCACTGGGCCCTTGGGCTATGTAATGGGTCTCCCTCTACCCAGTTAAAAGAGGTCTTTTCTTGGATTTAATAATAAATGAGGCTTCGGCCCCAACCTTTAAAAAAATATAACATTTACAATGATTGATATATTAGTCAATAATATACAAAAATGTAGATCATTCCATATCTGACAGAATCATCGCCCCACAAACAACAGGAGAGAAATTTAAAAAAATTAAGTAAACCAATCAAAATCATAGAAAATGATTGTAGTGGATATTGACTGAAATAATGAAGTGATGTTTATAATGTATAAAGAGAAATGTGACCAATATGATTTTACTATTTTTGAACCATTGGTGAAATATTACCATTGGTCTATAAATACATTGAAAAATATTACCGTTGGGAACTATATCCATTGATTAAAATTTTAACATTATAATTATTGATTATAAATATTAACAAAAAAGTTTAATTAAAATACAAAGGAGAATTGATGGCATTAACAAATAGAGTCATGTTCTATGAATCCCATTTATCATAACCTATAAGGGAGGTAAGGTATAAGGGGTTCAACCTTGTCCAAGCCCAATACGAGCTCCAACATGTGAAATTAGGATGAAATCTCATACGGATAAGTTTATGTGAGTGAAAATTACCACTCAGTCGATGTAAGGTGATCCAACCCATAAAACTATTACAATCCAAAAACATACCCTTAGGACGTACAAGGTATTTATAATGGGTTACATGTCTAGGCCTCAGTTTATTAATGTATAATTAAATTTTATAATTAAATTAATTATTTCAACAATTCCATGTTAAGAATAATTTTCATTAATTAAATATTATATTAATTAAGATGAAATTTAATAATTTTTATTTTTGGACAAAAACCATACTTTTTATAATATCTAGAAATTCTTATAATAGACTAATTTATTTTTATTATAATATATTTTAATCAAATAGTATGTAAATAATAGTCTTATATAAATAGAAATTACAAAATTATTTTATGATGTCAGGGGAAATTTTCAAGTCTCATGAATTTGACAATACCTTACAACATAATATTTTTTAATAAATAAGAATTTTAATATTTAAAACTTATAATTCTCATATATAGAGAATTATTATAATAAAATAAACATCATTTTTGACATCAACATTTAAAAATTATATTAGAGTTAATTTAATTTTTTTTTTTTAAAAGTTATTTTTCTGTGAAAAATAAAATTACAATATTTGGTTGCTAAAATTTTTAAAGGCATCATAATTATTTTATAATGATTTAATAATTAATTAATAATGATATACGATCTAAAATATTTTATTATATTAATATTATATATTTTGACATATTTTAATCAATTTACAAACTTATAGATTACTTTGTAATGACTAAAATGGAATCTTTAATTTTAACAACATTACCTTATGGAAAGCTTAATTTTCCATGAAAAAAAAGTAATTTAAAATTATTCTAGGTTAATTTGGCTTAAAATTAATTAAAATATGACCCTAAATATAGAAAACATGAGAAAAAAAATATAGTTATGCTAATTAGTTTTTACCCAAAATTTACATCAAAGACCTATATTTGAAAATTATTTAACAAGTCATCCACTTTTGTTATAAATACCCACCCATTTCTATAATTACATGAACTCCCAATCAATAAACCAAAATTTTTGTAGTTTTTACTAACTTTTATTACCCTTTGATCATATTCTTACTATCAAATTATACTTTATCATTGTTTTCCCTTTTCCCCTCTCATTTTACCATTTTATAAATATTGTCTTATACCCATCATGATGTTGAATTTACTCCTCAATAATTCCATCTCTATATAAGAAATTCTATTTTTTTGAATACCCAAGCCTCTTTATTTTCTAGTGGAATTAAACAAGATTTAAAAACATTTTTTCATTCACGGATTAACATACATGAAACCCTCATTTCTATTCGCTGTATTAAAAATGACATAATGATCATGTCTTTAATAAATTTTGAAATGATAGGAGTTTGATAAGTATTTTTTTATTTATTCTACTACATATTATTATGAAATTTTTGATTAGGATCTATATGGACCACCTTAATTAAAACATATAAATCATGTCCCGTGATATTCCTCCAATGCATTTGGTAAATAATTTTATCTCTATAGATGATGGGATTTTACAATAACTTGGTGAATATCCTTAGTAATTTTAATTTATGACACCTTGGTGAAAATCATTGGTTATGTGACTTTGAATGTATCATTTCAATGTTTTTTCCACATTACCATTTTATGAATCATGTTACTTTTTTAATGATATGAATCGTGTTCCCTTTCACATTCTACAAATATATTCCTTATGTTTTAATGATATTCCTCATGGCCACATTGAAAATGTTTCCCCTGTTGGGGCTCATGATAACACCATTCCTTTGATGTATGTCTCCATTTTATGTTATGAAATTAATTTAACATCACATGACTACATGTATAACCCTTCCAAGTTTACTATAATGACTTTTAATGTTTTTAAATAATTTGTACCTAATTTACATGAAACTAAAAGTAAAATGATCCTAGGATTGTACCATGTAATCAAAATGATATAAAATTAAAATGAGGGATTCCATATATGTAATAAAATGTTGGTTTATTTTTTTTGTAGGAATTGGGAATAAATATTCTTAGTGTGAACCTTAGAAAAATTTAAAACTATATAAAAGCATCATGGTATTTTGGGGAAGTAATAAGAAAGTGGTTTCTAAGAAAATAAATCCAATTCTATGTTTGAAAAGGTGTATGTGGCTCTAGAAACAATATCAATTGGGGTAAGACCTGAAAATTAAACATTAATATTAAATCGATTGAAAACCGGTGCAGGACAACTCGCATTGCTACTCTCCTGTTTTGACACTCCCGTTGGATTTTTATTTGTTAATCAAATGGTTTTTATGAACCATTATGGATGATATATAGAAAATTTTATTATATATAATGAAAAACATATATAAGAATGATTTTTTAAGATATAAAATTCTATTATAAGTAAAATATTTTTAAAAGAAACACATTTCTTAATATGATTTTATTCATTAAGAATAATCGATTTAAATTGGATGTTCCCATTAAATAATGATCATAATGGATGGAACACTTATGCCCCTCCAATAAAATATGGAATGGAAAATATCATATTTATGATGAATAAATTATATTGTGTTATAAAAACAAATTAAATCAATTTTAGCCACTAGATTTATAAGGCCCCAGGCTTAAACCTTACTCAATCTTGAGTTATTACAAGATTACACATTGAGGATCTTTTCGGGTTTAGAGTTTTAGAGAATTAGATCATATAACTTGAATTACATTCCACATATAAACAAAGTGGTTACATAAAGATAGTATTATTCTTTCCCATCAATGGAAACATATTTAAAATAAAACATGGATTCTTTCTTGACACTTCCTTGACACTCATATCATGTACCTTTCCCTAGACCTGTGAAAAACATTTCAAAAAAACTTGGGATGAGCATAAAAAGCTCAGTAAGGGATATAAAAATATGGAAAGGAAACATGGGTACATATATACATAAGAATGAAATCGTACTTTACCCATAAAACATAAGCACTTTAACATACCTCATCAAATCATGAATAAATCATAGAAATCATAAGATATAAAGGTAACTTGAGGCATTCATAACATTCTTACGTAGGGAGTAACCCTCTTGGTTACGTTTGGAATACCCATCACTGTATATTCCCTAAATCTATTCGGATAAACCTTAATGTTTCACTCCTTCGCGTTACCCAATGCATTGGAGAGCTATACCGGGCTCACCCGCCCTTAGTTTATCACGGAACCACCCGTCTTCATAATAATGCCCCAGAACCATAACATAATCATATCACATAAAACATACATAAGGGAAACATAACATTTCCACATTTCAATAACAAGATATCAATAAAACACATTGATATAATAAAAACATTATGAAAACCATTTTCAATACCAAAATAAAAGAAAAGTAAAACATGGTATTTATTTTTTTCTTTTTTTTTAAAAAAAGTTATGGCTTTTAGAGGTAGCCGAAACTCAAATAATGGTCACAGCGATGGAGAAGTCGTTGTCACCGCATACGTACGACAAAAACATTTCCTTTTGTCGTTTAGTAAAAGATTCGTATAAAAATATTCCTTTTGGATAAACGTAAAATTCAATGAGGTTTATACACCGTATAAAAGAATGTTTTGTATAAAATAAAATATGCCTCAATGAAAGGAGAATGAGACGAAGTCTCATACCTCAGGTCCGACATGACTCGATTGTTCTTTAATCTCATGAATAATAAACTTGAGTTAATTTCTACTTGTTTGAGAACCTTTTTCAAGTTCATTATTCCTTTTATATCACTTATTGCCATGTCATGAACACTATGTAATTATTTAAGTTAATAACGGTCGTTTTAATGATCATTGGTACTTGAGTCAAAAATAAGCCCTTAATAATTACAAGTTGTTCGTGTATCCATTATATACAGAATGGTATTCATGATGTAGATATCATATATTTCATATATACCCAGTACATACATGCATTTATAATATTACATAATCATTTAGAGGTAAGAAATGAAATGCACCGTTCATGGAGACGGTAAGTCGTACGTACGCATGAACGCTACTTTCATTTCTATTTCATATTTTATAGAATGGAATCATAATGATATAAAGGTATATTATAATTCCAGTATAATAACATATATAATATCATAGTTACATCCTTTATACGTACCACATATGGTATTAACGAATCAAATCACTTTGAGGGGGCGGAAGTCCGAACTTCCTTAAATGAAGATATCGCGTTTATCGATAATGGAAACCATAAAGGTATGCCCAAAATGAAAAATACATAAGATTAAGGAAAGAATAAGAATATTATATATCATATATAAATATAGTGACTTCTTAATGGCCACCTTTGAAGGTGTTAAAAGAATGTTGAACAATCATCGTTTCGGGAGGCATAAATTCACCATCCACGAAAATAGTATGTCCTTTAACCATTAGATGTAGGTGTGTGTAAGTGTAGCTCAAATCCTTCTTATAACAATATCCTAGTATATTGAATATACTGGAGTTGTTACAAAAGAAATTAATAAAAAGAGTTTAGGGTGTTGGATAAGCAAAATAAAACAAAAGGACTCAAGTGAAGACATTACCTTAAAATCGGGTAACTCCCTTTGGTTTGAGCTCAAAGGATTCCTTAGAAAGACTTCTGACCAAAGTGAGGCTTCAAGGAGTAATAGAATGATGTGGAGAGAAAAACATGGCAGGGTTTGGCCGTGTCAAAGGCTTTGGGATTGTGGGTACGGAGGTAGAGGTGGGGGCCTTTTATAAGAGGACAGGAGGAGCACTCTTGGAAAGTAAAGAAAAGTCACTTTATTTTAAAATGGTATTCGGATTTAAGAGGTCCCACATTGATATAATTCGAGTATAAGGTGATAAGGGTTCTAAATACCCACATCCAATAGGTTTTGGACATGTGTAGGTCTTAGATATTACATTATCTTTCTATTTTATTTAAATCCTTTATTAATGAGGTAATCGCTGGATCATCATGATGTCATAAATAATTTAATTTATTTAAAGTCTAAAAATTATAAAAAAATATACTATGATGTAGGAAATCTTTTTATCTTTCCAATTACTATTTATAATAAAAAATCGTACTTGTATAACCCCATGTAACAATTGTTTTAGTAAAACATCTCTTGTTTGTGTCATTTTTACTTTAACATTAAATAAAAAGTTAAATATGTCATTTCCCAACCAAAGTGTCTCCATGGGGTACCCAAGTTTACCCATGGACTGTCTTGGTCGTCCATGACACATCCAATAAGGGTATGACAAGTGTCATGATCATCTCATATTATTAAAACATTATTTTTACCTTAAACTACACTAATTACCTCTAATCGCGATTAAGAACTTAAAAGTTACTATTCACCAAAAAATTATTTTAATCTCATTGAACCACATTTTACTTCTTAATGACAACCATGTATGTCGGATTTTTGAAAATCAAATCACAGAAGTGGCAAAGTTTCATTTAAACGAAAAATTTGTTTCATTAACTACCACTTAGTGGTTTCCCTATTCATCAAAAATTGAAGTTTTTCAGAAAGATACCAAAACTTCACCTTAAGCTATATTTGATATTCCGAATTCAAAAATGATGTCTATTTTACAAAATTCAAAACATTTAAGTTGCGTTAATTAATTTAATAACTAATTCCCGTTGTCATGACAAATAGCGTGTTTTTATGAAACAATAAGTATCAAAAGATTGACACTAGTTTAAGTCCAATTTCAAAGTGAAATTGATTCCAATGACCACCATTGGATAAAATGGTAAAAATATATTATAATTTCACTTCAAAACTAATTCAAAATATAATCTAATCATATAAATAAATTATATTAAAAATTGGTTTTGATTTAAAATACAACATTTTTCACTATTCATTAAAAAATGAACTTTATCGGAAAAATACCAAAAATTCACACAAATTAAATTTTGATGTCCCAATCATAAAGAATAAGTTTATCTTGAAAAACATAGCTTATAAAATCTTCAAAAGATAGATTTAAAAATGGTTTTCCATCAAAAGGCAGTAAAACAATCTTTTAAAAATATTAGTGTATTCCATGCTTAAGATTGGATTTATTTTCATTTTAAGCCTCTAAAAGACTATCTAATTCATTAATAGACATAGATAAAAATATCCATTATTCATTACTTACTTGGGATGTTACAAGATTCACCTCAATGGGAACAAATTTTTGTTGATTACATCATGAATCAATAAACACCTTCTCTTAGTTGATCAATATAACCATCTATTTATTAACAATAGATTAAAAATATAGAAAATATAATTTCAATAATGTGTTGTTCAGGTCTTGTAAAATCTATTCTATGAGTATATCTCCTAGAAAGAGAATTATTCTAGTGAAGTACAATGATTAAATTTAAAAATTCAATAAGGGATGTTGATTCTATGGAGTGTGATTAGTCTAGGGTATCTTTTTCAAAAAAATATTTTTCCCATTTAATAACCAAATATAGAATTAATTCCTATAAATGAATAAAGAGTAAAATTAATTATTGGGGACCTAAGAGATGAACTTTTTATGATGTTATCCTTACACCTCTATCATTGTTATGAATCGTAATGAATGATTGATATATTTTTAGTGGACTAAGACCATATCTATGAAAGAAAATATCAAATAATTACTATAAAATATCTGAGGAGATAATGTGGAGTGATATTATGTTTCTAATATATTATAGAGAAGCACAATGGTCACATAAATCCAATGAAAATAAGGGGGCAATGGAATCAAACATAGGGTGAATCTTTGATCACAGAAGTTGAGGAATGAAAGTACAACATCCAACATGAAACAAATATTGGAAAGGGTGTTCAAGGAACTGATTAATTGGGATTTATAAACCTAAAATTTGTGAAATAGGTGGGAATATAGCTCAGAATGGTCATTATATGGTGAATCCTTATCTTTCGAACAAAAATGAAGAAGGGATATTAGTGAATGGCTGGCCTGAAATTTTATTCCTCGTGTGTGGATATCTTGGTAACATTTCTAATCATAGTCCATGTTTGAAAATAATCTATGTTAACCACCATCAACCTTATAATAGGCCAAGGGAGAAAGGTTATGAATTATTGATCACGATGGAAAACATAGAGTCTCTAAATGATGTGGTGGTGTGTAGTGTCATTGTTCTTTCAAAGATACTACGTACTTTTTTATTCTTATAAACACATTATATTGTTTCATTGATGTTTTAAATGAAAATAGAATCAATCCCCCAGAATCTATAAATTTGGTTATAAATCAAGATTCATGGAGGTATTATCCACGAATCAACGGTGTATATAAACTCATGTATTTACTTTTTTGTGAACAATATCATCACAATCATGTTTTCATTCTAATTTTAAAATTTTACACTATAGTATTGATTGAATATATCTCAATGTATAATTTAACAGTCAACTATAGAAGAAAATAAATCTCATTATTCATGAATAGAAAACCATTAAATTTTTTCAAAGGAAATATATCTCAACCAGAGCCCTGCCTAGATTCACCTCCTACATAATTTATAATAAATATTATTAGTAAAGAGGGAGAAGGAAAAGAATGATTTTGAATATAAACATTATCCATAATTCAAGAGTAAATTGATGTATTTATTAAGAATCTATCAGGACCTCCATGATAAAGGGAGGTAGAGTTCTCCATTGAACTCATACTTAGATCCAAGATAATATATATGAACATATATATATTTTAATATATGAATTTAGATAAATTAAATAAAAAAATAAATTTATTCTTGTGAATGGATTTATCTAAACAATTTTGTCTCTTTTGGGAGTGCATGTTCACTTTGTTAAGAATAAGGATTGATGAATATAGCTATGAATTAACTATAGTGAACTTTATGATACAAAAGTTAAAAAAAGTACACCCTCACATGGATTGATGAATTACTTGTCCATCATCATTTCACTCAATTATTCTCTATGATTTACCTCTGATTGGAACATAATCAATATAGGTTAAAAAATGAACACATTCAAAAGAGTACCTTCTAATCAAGATTTAGGCATTATGAGTTTTTTGTTATTCCCTTTGGATTGACTAATACTCCAACTATATATATAGATTTGAAAAATGTAGTCTTTAATGGATACATTGAAATTTTTTTTGTAGTTTTTATGGATTACATTATAGTATATTTCTGAATTCAAAAGTATCATTAATATTTTCTAAGTGTTATATTGAAAAAATTGGTGAATGATAGATGTTTTTTAAAAACTCATAAAATATGAATTTCTGTTGCAACAAGTTTCATTCATGAGTCATATTATAACCAATGAAGTAATCTTAGTTGAACCTTACATGAAAAAATATTGGGATGAGGATAATCATACTAAAATTGAAATTTATATTTGTATTATCCTTGGTTTATCAGTATATTATATGAGGTTTTTGATAAAAAAATCATGACATTCTAATCCACTGACCAATTTAACATGAAAATAGGATAAATTCATATTTACTATGGATTGTGAAGAATGATTCCATAAAATGAAGATGAGGTTGGTTACTGCCCTTGTGTTGACTATACTTTCTATAAATTAATTATTAGTTATTTATAACAAAGAATCTCTAAATTAATTTGGGTGTATCCTCATGAAAAATGAAAAAGTGATTTCTTATGCATCTCGACAGTTAAAGCCTCATGTTCAAAATTATTCTACACATGAAATAGAGCTATATATGGTTATTTTTTCTATGTATATATGGATTATATATCTTTAAGTGGATAAAGATTATATATACACAAACAACTATTATCTAATGTATATATTCACATATAATAAATATAACAAGTTAGAATGGATATCACGGGAAATTATTATAGACTGTGATTGTTCAATTCATTTTCACTCTAGTAGAGAGAAAACATTCAAAGATTCATTAAGTTTTAAAGTCCCTATTATTTTAAGAATAATGAGGATTCTAGGGTATACATTGACCAATGATCTTGTCACGACCCATCCTCAGGGCCCATGCTGTGACTACCCCAATCCCTCCTTCCATAGGCCAGGGGCTGGCGACTAGAACCAAAGGCGAAAATCCTGATAAAAAGGGAAGGCATTGCCTTTATGAAACGTAAACACACAAACAACCAGAGTACAAATGGAAGAAAAAACTAAGTAAAGCAGTATAACAAGTGTGATGAAAGTAAAAAGGGGCCAAAAATACAAGCAAAACAGAAAGGTACAGCTATAACTGAAAGAAAGTGCAACTGAAAAGACAAATAGCTAGAAGATGGAAGAAGCTCCTGGATCATCCTCTGGGTTTCTACCTGAAGGGTAGGTACAAATTTCCTCCTCAGCACTCCACATCTGTCGGTCTTCTCCATGGGTTGTCATGCCGAGTGTCCACTTTTGGGTACCATCCAGTCATTTTACACTCTGCTTCGGTCAGCGCTTTTCATCATCTACATCCAACACAATGAGGTGTGGGCATAGCTCGTGCAGGGGTGAGTATAACAATGCTCAGTAGGGACCCTGAGACCCTCAAGGTATTACTGGATCCAACAAGGATAAACCACAAAAAATATCCCAACAGATAACCTTTACTTAGTTATATGCCCATACATATTCCTAAGTTATCAAGTAACCCATCTCAATCATGAGGAAAACACAATGGTTATTGACTCAGCTCAAACCAGGATTTTCATTCACGATGTCGAAACCACAGCTGCTGGAGAACTCCTCCTCTGTCGAGTACAGTAGTCCTATCATGACTCCGAGGTGCTACTCACTAACCTTAGACTGTTGAGGTACTCCTCCTGTCGAGTACCACGGATCTGTCACCACAATACAGTAGCGCTCCCCGCCATGGGTCTGCCTCCCCAACACAGTAGTGCTCCCCCCAAATAGCCTACAGAGGTAATCCTCCTATCGAGTACCGTGGGTCTTCCACCCCAACATAGTAGTGCTCCTCTGCTATGGGTATGTCACCCCAACATAGTATCACTTCCCACTGGTCTAGTCATGTCACCCTTAATCGAATCGGACAAGTTGTCATCAAGTCTCATCCAGCTACAAGGTCTTCGCACTCCGTACACTCATCTTTGGGAGGATCCTCTCCACGAGCTATTGGTCGACACTTCCAAGTGTCACATAAACTCATTTGGAAGTATCTCATGGGACCTCTTGGTCATTGGGGTCTCAACGCAACAGACGGTGCGTAAATTGGAAACTCGGTCTGTGAGTTATTAGCCTTTCCGTTCCAGGGGTCTGGTTGGATTTCAAGTTCAATCAAACCCTATCATACTCAAACCACATCTGAATCTTGTGTGTAGTATTCCAAAAGGTCCGTCTCATCAAGAATATTCCAACGTAGTCGACGGCATGTTAATCAGACGTTCGTTCCTTATGTTATAAGTGTTTCCGCTCCGAGGGCCTGGTTGGTTTTGGTTTCGAACCAACCCAGTCAATTTTCCAAAGTCATCCAAAAATCACTTAGAGTATTGCAAAGGACCGCCTCATCATGAGGGTCCCAGTACCGTAGACGGCGCATCGATCGGATGCATAGTCGTGAAGCTATTCACATTTAAGTGTACGAGCCGGGCCCGTTAGGCCCAGTGGGTTGGTAGGTAGGCCCGATCTGGTTCGGTGGGTCCGACCCAGCATGGGGTGTCGGCCCGGCCTAAAGAAACGTGACCCAGCCCGGTGGGGCGCGGCCCAGCGCGGCCTGGCGGGGCGAGACCTGGCCCGGCCCGGTGGGGCGCAGACCGGCCCGACCCGGCGGGGCGCGGCCCGGCCCGGCCCGACGGAGCGCGGCCCGGCCCGGCAGAGCGCGGCTTGGCCCGGCGAGGAGAGGCCCGGCACAGAGGGGTACGGCTCGGCCCGTCAGGGTGTGGTATGACCCAGCCCGGCGTGGCCCATCCCAGCGCAGCGCTGCCCGGCTGGTCGTGGCTCGGCCGGCTGGCGGAGCGGTCCGTGGCAGGGGGCACAGCCCCCCGGATGCCCTAACTGGTGGTGCCGCCCTCCCTAACCAGTCGGCTAAAGCCAGCTGGCCTTTATGGCGCAAGAGGTCTGCTTCGGCATGCCACGGTTCATCTAGCGCAGCGCCCTCCTGGCAACGCGGTTCTGTTCAGCCTAGCCGACCGCCTGCCAGCCTGTTCGCCCGCCGAGCAGCCTGCGGAACGTGGGTTGTGGTCCTCCTTCGGTCCGGTGGGCTTTAGCCGACCAGTTCTTTGTCGGTCGAGCGGCTCATGGTTGTGGGTCTCGGTTCTTCTCCACGCGGCCGGCATATGGCCGCCCCTTTTTCGCTGGTCGCCGCCATCCCTTCCGTCATTGTCACCATTAAAAAGAAAAAGGATCAATGGAGGGTCGTTGGGCTGTGTTCATTCGGCACGCGCCCTCTGCGTTAGGCGGTATCACATGGCCAATAACAATCCACGTTTTCAACGAAGTATGAAGCACGATTTTTAAAAAATTAAAAATTGAAACAAACCCCCTACCTTGATTTTGAGCGCGGAGCACATCCACGAGTCGCTGAAGACAAGAGTCGTGGAGGTTGGGCGTCGCGGTACACGGACGTCGTTTCCATTGACATCAGGGTGCGTCCTAACGGTAGTGTCGATAGAGAAGTCTTTCGTGTTCTTCATCGGAGTCGTTCTTCGTTGAAGGTTGGTGTTCTTCGTCGGAGAAGAACACTTCCTTCTAAATCCTCTCAAGAGCTCTCTCACCAATATTTCCCACCAAAATTATGTGAAGGCTTCCCCAATATATTATACTTCCATTCCTTTTCAACATTAAAACTCATGAATTAATTAATTAATTTTTTATCAATTAATTAACTAAGAGTTGTTGGCATATTAATTAGGGAGAGAGGGAGGTGGAGAGGCTCCTCATATTAAATAAGGGGAGTTTTCAAAGAAATAATAAACGTGAGTTAAAGGGAGTTGAATAGAGTTATGGGGAGATGAAAGGTTGTGGCTCGTGTGGGTCCCACCTCACAAATATCCACACATGGGAAGTTATTTGGGTGTGGGCCCCACCAATAATTTCCCCATGGGAGGAAATAACCAACTCTCAAATAAAATTGTGTACCACACAATTTTATTTAATTTAAGATTAAACCCCCAAAATTAACTCTCAACCCGCATAAAATGAAATTGCGGTAAAGGTCCCCTCAAGCGAATACCAGCACTTTGAGTTCATCGGTTCCCTCGGATTTCAATTCCGATCACCGGTTCAAAAGATAGAAAAACCTGCACGTACCTTTACTGAATGTACCTGAAAAAAACGTCGAAAATTGATTCCGGGAACACCGGACCTCAGAATCAAGTGTTGTCAGAAGCCACAAACTCGTAAAATTCCAAAAAATTAAGGAAAAAAATTCCTTGAAATTTTTTGGTCTTTACATTTTGTAACACCCCAAAATCATAAAGGGGGTGATTGTAACACCCCAAAATGATAAAGTGTGAAATTACTTAATTATAAGACTCATGTCAACAAGGTGCACCTTCTTTTTAATAATCCTACCTGGTTAGAACTCCATAGTTAAATGTGCTTAGACTGAAGTAGTGATCCAGATGGGTCACCTTCTGGGATTTTTCTCAGGGTGTGTGCGAGTGAGGACAAAGCACACTAGAAAGTACATGTGTTGGCTTGTGGGGACTATCATTAGTCAGATGACCAGTTCGGGCACGTGGGTGGGCCCCAAGGTGGGTACCACATGTCTGCGGGGAAACTGGTGGGTGGGGCCCAGTTGTTACATTTGGTATCAGAGGTGGTACCCAGCCTTAAGTGCAGTGCATTTCCTGGGTTGAAATATAGGGCCCACAACGAGGACGTTGTTCTCTAAAAGGGGGGTGATTGTAACACCCCAAAATCATAAAGGGGGTGATTATAACACCCCAAAATGATAAAGGGTTAAATGAATTAATGATAAGACTCATGTCAACAAGGTGCAGCTTCCTTTTTAGGAGCCTACCTGGTTGGAACTCTACAGTTAAGTGTGCATAGCCTAGAGTAGTGATCAGGATGGGTGACATTCTGGGAAGTTTCTCAGGGTGTGTATGAGTGGGGACAAAGAACACTAGAAAGGACATGTGTTGGCCTGTGGGGACTATCATTAGTCAGATGACCCGTTCGGGCACGTGGGTGGGCCCCAAGGTAGGGACCATGTGTCTGCGGGGCAACTGTTGGGTGGGGCCCAGTTGTTACAGATCTAGTAAAATTGGACCTTTGAATCCTGATGAGAGGGACATCATCAATCATATCCAAAATGTTTTCTCATCCATAATTAGTAGATATGATCAAGAAATATCAAAGACTATATTTTTTCAATAAATAATACCTCTAAAAAATCGGATGTATCTATGGTATAATATTGATGAATAAGGTGTACTGAAATTTGATACAAGGCTATATGTTATGTCTTTTCAAGAGATAAATAAATAACTAATAGATGAATCTCATAGCTCTATATACTGTTTTCATCATAGAATCACATAAATGTATAGATAAATTCGTGATCGTTATTGAGTGGATAATATGAAAAGGGAGGTTTTTGACTACACTACAATATACTTGGTGTGTCATAAAGTGATATGAGAGGGACATCATCAATCATATCCAAAATGTTTTCTCAGCCATAATTAATAGATATGATCAAGAAATCTCAAAGACAATATATTTTTTCAATAAATAATGCCTCTTAAGAATTGGATGTATCCATAGTATAATATTGATGAATAAGGTGTACTGAAATTTGATACAAGGCTATATGTTATGTCTTGTCAAGAGGCAAAGAAATAACTAATAGATGAATATCATAGCTCTATACACTGTTTTCATCATGGAATCACATAAATGTATAGATAATTTTGTGATCATTATTGTGTGGATAATATGAAAAGGGAGGTTTTCGACTACACTATAATATACTTGGTGTGTCATAAAGTGATAGAAGAGTAACAACTTCCTAAAGGGTTATTTAAACCAATATCCATACCAAAATCAAAGTGGGACAATATCATAACTTAAATTATCACTTTTCTCCTACTAAAATCCAAATGAAATAATGTAATATGGTCTATTGTGGCCCAACTCACCAAGACTACAAATTTCGTCTCTATTAGGGATTATTTACCTCTTAACCCACTTCCAAATATACATATAATGGAATTTATAAATCTTCATGGTAACCACTTTATATAATTTATAATTGTGATCCATGAATCATATATATATTCTAGATAATTCCTCAACATGATCTATTTACTAAAATGATTTTTAGTGCATCCTATCACCCATAATCAAAAGTATAAGTTTAAATGACTATTAAAAAACATGAGAAAATTCAAATAACACGCTCATTGGAATTTAACAGTGGATAATATCAGCACCTCCCATTGGTTCTGTTCTCATAGAACAATAACATTCACTGAGGTATTAAAATGGGATAATATGGTCCTCTATATTGTAAGTGATGTAGTACATGAAAAATTGGTATGGATTTGGTGAGTGAAATTTTCTTGGGTCTAATCAAGTTCACGATAATATAGAAAAGTATTAAGCCATCTATTTCCACATAAAAAAATTAGAGTTTCTAGAAGAACTATGATGAGAAATATTGAATTGGTGTTGTGATTTATATTAGAGAAATACATTTCGATTAAATGTAACTGGGGATAGGAGTCATGTGATATTCGAAGAATGGGAACATAGACAAAGGAAAACTAGCCTTTATAAAATCACGGAACACATAAGAGCATTTTAAGAATGGATATAACTTCCAGACAATCTAGATCATGTTCACAATATATTCAATGTATCTCGTTTGAGGGATTACTGACCTAACCCCTCATAGGAATTGAATATTTTGGTTATACAACCAGAACATTACCTCTCTTATGAGGAGAAACAAGTTGAAATCCTCACCATATAGATAAGGTTCTATAGAATAATACAACCCACCTTTCAAATGTGTTGGGGAGGAACCAAATGTTTGAAGGGGTGACACATGAACCATTGGAAAAAGTTAATATAAAGTAACCCCACTATTTATAAATAAATAGAATGACTTGAAATTTGAGGATAAAATTTCTTAAGGGGAGAATAATGTAAAGGACCAAACTTTTTGAAATGATAGTTTCATCCTAAGAGAATGTTTGTCATATATTTTTACACTAAACGAAACCGAATCTCTTTAATTATGATCAATACATTAGTCACAAAATTGGGAGAATCTTGATCACTTCAATCTATTAGAATAAATTCCACACATCCAACACAAGTTAAATTAAAAAATATTAGTAAACCAATAAACATATTAAAGAAATATTATAGTGAATATTTGTTGAAATAATATACTAGTATTTGTAATATATAAAGGCAGATGTGACTACTCGAATTTGACAATTTTAAGACCATTTTATAAATACTATTTTTTGATCAATATAATAGTTTTAAAATTTTGAAACTGGGAACTATTTATATTGGAAACTATTTTAACATTAGAATATATGTTTATATATAGTAATGAAAAGGTAAAATTAAGGCTGAAATGATTAATGATTGCCTCAATCAGTAGTGTCATGTTTTATGAATGTCATTTGACATAACATGGGAAGGATACAGTGTTTTTGGGGATCATCCATGACAAATATCATTATAAGATAAAATCATGTTAAGGTATAATAAAATTTTAAATGATAGATGTTCATGTTAGAGGATGTTACAACTCGGTCAACGATATCTTAGCAACCCCATAATTCTATCACCATTACATACAAAACCCTTAGTTCATTTGGGGGTGTTATTAGGGGATATGTTTCCATGACTTATTTTCATAAAGATTAATTTCATTATATATATATAATTTTATACCATAAATTCTATTGCAATATTATTTTTACTTAATAAAATATAGAATTTATTAACATGAAATTTAATAAACTATTTTTTTATACATGAAACCTATATTTCAAATAATTTATAAATTATTATAATAAATAATTTGTTTCAAAATAAAATTTATTTTAATGATATATTATTTTATAAACATGCTTATTTAAATATAAATGAAAAAAACTTTTTCCCAAGGCAGTTTTTTACGCGCATGACATTTAATTATGCCTTATAACCTTTTATTTTATAATAAATAATTATTTTTTATTTAGTAGTTAAAATTATCCAATTAAGAAATTATTTTTGTAAAATTATCATCATATTATAAAACAAAAAATTGATATTAGTGTAGGGTGCATTTATGATAATTTTCTAAAATACGTTTTTATAGAAATAAAAAAGAATCTAGTTATGGGTTTCTCATATTCTTAATGACTTAATATTAATATCATAATAATTTCATAAAAAAATTACCACACTATGTATCCTAAAATAGTTTATTTTATTAATATAATTTATTTCAGTGGATTTTAATCAATTTTAAATCTTAAAAATGAATTTCTATTGTTTAAAATGGAATCATTGATTTTGAAAAACTTTCCTTATAGACAAATTAATTTTACTTCAAAAAATAAGTAATATTTATTTATTCATGGTTATTTCTGGTTAAAAAGGCATAAAATATGACCCAAATTTCCAAAACAATGTTATAACACGATGGGTAATCTGATTATTTAATTTTTCCTCAATATAGATTTCAAAGGCCTATATTTAGAAATTATTAAACTAATACTCCACTTTAATATAAATACCCACCCATTTCCACATTTACAGTAACTCCAAATCCATAATCTATGAGGTTTTGGTAGTCCCCATATGGTTTCCTCCAAGGTTTTTCCAAGAAACCAATGAATTCATTCCACGTGATATAAGAGTAAATATTCAATATATGAGAATTATCCTTTTTTCACTTAAATTAAAGAACATATATTTACATGTATTATAAAATTTATAGTTACACCATATTATTTACCTTTACACTTTCAATTACATCCAATTTATATTTTATCAATTGAAGAACCTTTTCCCCTATCAGTATACCATTTTATAAAACAAAATCTAATGTCAATCATGTTTCTGATTTACTCCTCAAAATTTTTAAATCTACTTTAGAAATTCAAATTTATTTATTTTTGAAACACCCTAACCTATTTTATTTGAAGTTTTATTAACCTATATGTAATAATGATTTATTTTATTTAGTAATTATCATATATAAACCTTCATTTTAAATCCATGATCTTTAATTGATGTAATGATAATTTTTTGTTTTTTAAAACCCCATGATTTTGATAAGAATACCATTATTTATTTTCCATTGTTTATTTAAGAAATAATTTATTATGATCTATGAGGATCACATTAATTATTATATATGTAAGTTTCTCCTTGATAGTTATAAAATTTATTTGTTAAAGAATATATTCTTTAGAGATGATTTTTTTTATGATACCCTAATAAAAACCTTGGTAAATTTAATTTACAAATTCTTGGCGATCAACCCTGAAGATTTGATTATAAATATCTCATTTAAATGTTATAGAAAAATTTTAATGTGATGAATCATGTTCCTTTTTTTATGAGATTCGTAATGTTCCCTTTTTCATTTCATATTTATATTCCTCATGTTCTTATTTAAATTCATCAAGATTACATGTAAATAGTTCCACTTATTGGTCCTCATGATCACTAATATCTTTTGATGTATGCCCACAGTTTATGAGATGTAGTAAATATATCATAGGATGAACACTTTCTGAATACAATTTAGTGGATTATATGGATGCTTTTTGTTTTAATGAAATATGTTTTTTGATTTTATAGATACTAAACATTAAAATATCTCATATTTTTACCATGTAATGAAAATTTATGTAATAAAAAAGTGAGATATCATATTAACCTTTATAAAAAGACACAATTGAAATAGGAAAAAATTCATCATAATTGATTTAACACCCCTAGCTATCTACCATTAAAATGATTCATTATCATCTAGTCCTTCAATAATCACATAGTCATTGTAAAATAGCATGTAGGGCACTAAAATCCAACATCAAAGCCACTCCCAATTGACTGTTTTCTAATATGAGGTCATATAGAACATATTTCCACACATACCCATGTAATCCTAAATTTTACTGACTCTGAAATACATTCAATCTTTCTACCATCACTATTGAATCAACTTTTTGTTGACCCCATTCATCCAAATGAACAACAATGAGGAGAGAGAGATAATGACCCTCGAATCCCACAACCAAAAGGACCTGGGATGGTGACTAGAACTGAGGGTAAAAAAATATGATGATATGGGAGGAATTAGACTATATAATAGTATTGGATCCGGAGATAAGGTAAAATATCTACATATAATATCATGAAACAACATAAAAAGAATTAAAACAATCCAAAAATTATTATATAAATAGAATATATATTTATTTAAGTCACAAAAATAAAAATAATCAAAGGTAAAGTGAAAGAAGTAAAAAACTGTCCAATTTTGAAATCTAGAAAGGTCCATCATTGTACATGTAATCCTAATGGAAACTGAGAAGTTAGTTTATATAGGATTGGTAAGAATACATGTATACTAAATTCGAAAACCATTGTCTCTCATGCACATGTGGAAGAAGAAGAATAATGCATCATTAAGAAAAAATAGAACCATCGTCACCTAAACAGGTCAACTATCCATTCGAACATCACTAAATCACACACATAAAATAAAATAAGCCACATATTATAGCATAATAATAATAATATCAATCAATGGTATCCCATGTCACATTTCTAATGATTTTACACTATCACAACACAATTCATTATATACCGGTGCTCCCATCTCCTAAGAATAACATTATTCACCACCAAATAAGCATAATAACATCACAGAAAATATGGACCAATGCCCCACATGTACAAAAACATTACATCTCACATAGAAACACACATGGCATCACACCAATACAATATAAACAAATAAATTATTCGGGAATACTAAAAATGAAATACATCAACCTTGTTCCCTCCTTATACCATCAATGAACCCCACCAAAAGAATCACCATAGAATGGTCCCAAAACTTCCCACCTAAAAACACCGAATCCACCACCCCACAATATAGTCACCATAATATTCCTAAAAACACCTGGACCATCTCAATCACCCAAAGAAACCCGGTTCATCACCTAGTGCACTAAAAACCTCCAATAATTATAGCATATAAATATCTACTCGCCAAAAAGGGATAGAGAATAATAAGTGGGTATCCATCCAAACATCATCATCACCGGGACTTTGGGAAAGAAAACCCCCACCATAATATTCCTATGTCATCATATAGTGCACGATGTGGGTGAGGTTTATATAGATATCATAAGGAATATACATGTATAAAAATATATGAACACATAATACCAAAATATTTCTTTACAACCAATTTCTAACCAACTCACAGCATTCCAACGTTTTCTACCACCTCAATATTCATAACACCATATAATCCAGAAGGCACAATCTACAAGACATAAAATAGATTTCACATTTCCAAAAAATTATATTGTCCATCCCATTTGTTCCATTATTAAAGGTAAACCATATTTTACTACACAACCCATCACTTAATTATTTCAATAATCATTTAAATAACGTTACCCACACCAAACCACATCCATTTCATTCTTTACTAAATAAGTATTCCATCACTATATAGAAATCATGGCCAATGAAACCACACAATTGTAATAAAATCATAATACTCACAAAACTATCACCTCACCACCCCCACAATAATTAAAAAAAAATTCTTCACACAACCACTGAATAAATTATGGTCAAAAAAACATATTTTCCCCAAAACAATGTTTAAAAAAACAAAAATAAACTCCAAAAACAAAAATAATGACCAAAAAAATCAAAATTCTACCCCCAATTCAAGACTACACAAACTTTACTTGAACACCCTGAAATCATTGGAAAACATCACATCATAACCGCCAAATCATTCAAAAAACAACCACTTTTGACACCACACTGCATCACAACCACACATTGAAACCCCACAACATGAACACACATCATTGAAAATAAAATATCATTTTATGTAGAAATCATATGTGTTTTTTTTTCACATTCCACTTTTAAATTTTTCGGGTATTATCACACAAGACATAATCTCTAAGGGAATATTTTGTTATAAAATTTTTCGTAGTTAGATAATATCAATTTTATGGTGATATCAAATAATCACATCCAAGGAAGCCTTTACAATTCATATCATCCTACAATAATTAGGCCCACAATGGAAAAATATTCAATGGGGGAATTTTACCCATGTAATCCCAAAATCATAATAATAAAAAAGATGTAAAAAAATGTGAATTAGTCACACAACCACCCTTCAATTTCAATTAACTGGATATTTAACACTAAGTAATCCAACACAAACATAATGAATAGAGGACTGAGAGTAATATACTCCTATAGGATACAATAGAAATAGATATAAGGGATTATCTACTGCAATTAATCTTTTTTGACTCATTTTTTTTCTATAGGTGATGAAGAATCTCCCACAATGAATAACCGTGAATAGGAAGTTATAAATTAACCTACACGACATCTCTTTAAAATAAAATGTAAACCAAGATCAATCCCCAATCTAAAACAAAATAACCATACAAAATCCACAATATATGTATATAAGAATACCACTATGAAATGGAAAATAACATGTAACAAATTTACAATGGGGATCAACTCTAACTAAAGAATTGAATATGGGGGAAGAGGGATAAAAAATACCTTAAAATTTTATAGGGATCGACAAAAAATAATAGAAGGATTGTTCAGATGAATGAAGATTATTATATAAGAAATGAACCTAAAATATGGAACCCTCCCAGCTTCTTGTTCTGAAACCGTTATATGGTCTATAATACTATGGTTTCTTAAAATTTCATAATAATCTATGAATTTGGTCTCATTAAATTTTATATATTACATTTTATGAATTCCACTAACAAGATGTTTATTTGATTCATGGTTTAAACAAAATTTGACTTACAAGACAAGAATTCATTGGTAGTAAGAACTATGAATCACCTTTACACATATTGTAATAATCACACTACATGAATTTCATATTACAACTCTATTAAAACTCAAACCTCCACTAAAAACTCATAGAATTATCCCCTAACACTTCAAACACCAAAAAAAATGTAATAGACTATGAAGGAATAGAGTATCACAACACATTCAACTGTAAAAAAAATTTAGTAATTCATTACCACTAAGGAAATTATTTTAACATATTATGGTTATGGGAAATAAATATGTCAAATTGGAATATAATTCTCACATGTATTATGTACATTGACTCATTTTTTATATATTTCATTTGAAATGTAGTGATTTTTTCCATGAATCATATTTATGATCTATGATAAGAATGGTATGGTTTCTAAATGTTATTCTCTTGTTGTTATCCACTTTTTCACAGGATAATGTTATATCTCTCTTACCCTTACAAAACATTTAGACTCACATTTCTTATGATTCTTTTAACCTAGTTATAAGAAATAATTGTTTGTATAAAAATTTTACGTACAGTTATAGTTATGGAGAAAATTGTGGGAGAAGATGTAGTTCTCAAATGAACTTATAGTTTATGTATCCATGCTTCTAAAGAAACTAATCCTTTAGGATTTTTGATTGAAAATTATGTTATGTAATGAATATTCATATATTATTATGCCATATCTAGGTTTAAAATGTATGGTTTACTAGATATATACGATACTTACACATCATAATAACATATTAAATAACCAAATATCATATACTAATAAGAAAATTCATTGTATATAGGAATAAATAAGTTCCATAATCTCAAAATAAAATAATAATTAAAGAAAATAAATGTAAACATTATTGAAAAAATAATGAAATTTTGTGAGGGAATAAAACCCATATTATCCAAACATCTAAGTTGTTATTGGTCTAGATACATATACATAATAATTAAAAATAGACTCATACAATGAAGAAATACATCTCTGAGCCAAAACACACCTAGTCACTATAAATGATATGATATATCATGATGGAATATTTAAAACTCTACATAAGACTCAGATTAATGAATTTCATAAAATAAACAAGTTAGATCCTTATAGGTACCCATGTGTAGTGGCAGACTGAGATGTGTGTTATTATCATTAATTTGGCCACCACTAATGGTTTCTAAAGAAATATATTTACTCAGATAAGTGTATGTTGATATAAAATGTAAAAAATAAAAATGGAAAAAAATGAAATGAAATTTCCATCAAGAATTCACTAATTAACCTATTAGAACTCGAGTTATAATGTGAAACATGACCAAACCAATCCCAGACCATCCAAATATGGTCATACGAGTTAAAAGTAATAAAGTGGTGTAGGTTTCATGCAATAAATGTTTTTCATTTTTTATCTCTTTTAGGGTATATAGAAATATCATTCCCAAAAACTAATAACTTTTCTATATAAAAACCATTCCTTATTATCAATATCATATCAAAACAAAAATAAATATCAATAATTTCCATAGTTCTACACATGAAATTTTACCATTCATCTAAATAATAGTGCCTTGTGCACTACTCTATTTTCTAAACCATGGGTGCAGAATGTCATTCCATTGTCCTACTCTACTATGTATACCTTTTTTCCAAAAGCAACAACGTGGAACCTAAAAAATAAATCATAAAAAAATAGCATCCTAAAGTTCAATCTGACACCTAACCTAAATATTATACAACCTATGAATAGAGATTTAGTGTGAAATATCAATAATTTTATCACTTATAAAATAATATGGTTCAAAATAATTAAATCTAGAAACATTCAAAAACCAAAACAACCCTTTAAAACCTTTATCATTTACAATAATCCCAAGGATAATTTAACAACAAAACATGTCTTTCAATTACTTGCCTATTCCCATTTCAAAATAGAAATTCAATCACTCATTGTAAAATTATGGATATCACAAATCAAATAAAAATTTTAAGCAATAAATAACATATAGGTATTCAGATTTAAAATCCCCAAAATTCTAAATTATTATTTTCCATCAAAACCATTGAAATAACCATTATAGAATTTCATCAAATGGAAAACCACCCACCCATTTTAAATCAACATTTAGAATTCAATAAAACCCCCTTTAAAATCACCTTGGGAAAACATGTATTTTTATAACAGTAAACACATATAAATATATTTTTTTATAAATAAAAACTAAAAAACGATCAAAAATCCAATTCACATGATTAATAAAATTTAAAAATCATCCAATGCATTTCATATAATATTGGAACAGAAAAAAAAATTCATTTAATTCCCTTAATATTTCGAAAAACATTTATTTCATTGTTTTATGAAATTCCTAAATTCAAATGCTATAAATACAAGTAATTTTATTAACCAGTTTAAGATATTTACCCACCCATTTTACTATTTGGTATTTCCTTGTCACTTCCATGAAATGAAACACCCTATGGGAACACATTTCTTCGGTCTCACAATTACTAACAGACCCAACAATATCATTTGATTGTATAAAGTAGTAATTTAAATCCTAAAAAATGCAAATATACCTAGGACCAAAAAAAGCACACTATCATGATATATATCATAATAAATACACATAAAAATATATATAGCTAATGATAGAGACATCATAGACTTTATACCTCATTAAATAATCATTTATAAAAATTCCCAAGGCCATGTTTATTTTTTTATGCATCTGCAAGCCTCAACCAAACACATTGACATCCAAATGATCTTTCCTCAACACCAGATCCCTAACCTCATGCTAATAAATCATAAACCATTAATTTTCTCATTTAATAGTTAACTTATTCATTTAAATTTAATTGTAATTATGTTTTATAGTCCTATCGAGTGGTCACCACTTATCGAAACTCCATGATAGCATATTAGGTAGTCCCCAATAGACTCTTGACCCTATTCTTAGGTAAATCCCTAATAAGAGACACTATTACATTAATAACTGAAATTTATTCACTCTGAAATCCCTAATATAATTTTCCACAAATTCATACCTTAAAGAAACACCAATCAATGACATTTATAAGTCATCTCAGGATCTCCTCTACATAAGAAATTTACATCCCCAGGGGAAATGGATGATTCTACCACACTCAGGTGGAGTCTCCATTAGAATCCTAAATTGATGAACTCCAAAACTAGAGAGGAGGAAAAGAAGAGGAACATAAGGCACTAAAAGATAATGAATCACCTAATACACTAAATAATCTCACCATAGAAACCCCAAATCATTATAAAAATGAAAGAAATAGAGGGTAGTGGAACCACTTAGTAAACACATTTATGGGGGAGGAAGAGTGGTGGGTGAACTAAATATCAAAATGGATGATTATATTAAACTCCTATATTAATTAAATTCATAGTATCCATAGTGACTAAAAAACATGCATCAACCATGAACCCTTTTCTATAAACCCCAAAATTTCTATAAAGGTAAGAAAAACATGTTCCAACCATTACTTAAGAACTTCCTTTACCTATAACTCCTTGCATAGTTTTTTCAAAACCATGTGAGATCCATCCACCAACCATTCTCCAGCTCAAATGTCACTAACTATATCACATGGTTTTCCTATTATCCTGTATATTTTTCTCTTAACTGTGTGGTAACTATATAATATAATTACTCTCAATTGAAAATTATCTAAAGACACCCTGAGTATTGAGGCATCACATGAGATCTTCTAAACCATGAACCTAAAATCATTCTTTGGTGCTAGAGAACTCCAAAACACCAAAAATATCACCTAAATAACATAAGGATCACCCAATAACTAAATATACATTACAATTATATTTTAACATATAAAAACATTAAGTTATGTAATTAAAATTTTCATAATTTAATTTTTAAACCTCAACAAAATATTAATCAATCCAGTAAATGATAATTAAAAAACACTCTAAAATATAAATCTCAAATAGAAATTCAACATATAAACCATATTTTATTTCACCCTTGAGAATTATTGGGGGTTGACCATCTGCATCACCTAAGTTATATCTGTCACATTCAAGGGAAATGACCTTATACAATTCCAAAAAACCCAAAACATGTCCTAAGAATAACCTTCAACCATTACTCAACCGACTAGATCCCTAATTCAATGCATACTATGAAAACTATAATACCAACACGGGATTTACTGAAGCATATAATTCCTAAAAATTGATTGGTTTATTTCTCTATCACTCACTTGTGTAATGGTGATTCCACAATAATTATCATATTTTAACCACTAACAACATATTATAGGAAGATACACTATTAAAAAAATACCATTATAAATAGAATCCTGTGCCACCAAAATTCTCTTAAATTGACCCCAGGAATTATAAACCCAAATATTTGTGAGAATGAATATAAAACCATAGTGACCATCCTCATTATCAAAACAAACTAAATATCCTGAATACCGATCATCTATACATTAAGTATGAAAAGAATATATTTTCCTCAAAATGATAAATCAATTTACAAAAATGATTTCATTGATTCAAAAACATCATGCCATATATGGTTGAAAATATTCATCATCCATCGAATATGATAACCCATGTTGAATAATACTAAGCCATTTCATCTCGAAAGAACCTATATCCACTACATGTATGTCACCATGTTACCAGATAATGATGCCCTTACACATAGAGCTATCATGTGATAACCTAAACATCCCTATTGATGTGGGTACATGAATTCCAGTGGATTTAAATAGTTTATAAACCAAGAATCAAATTACACCATAATAATACACATTGGGCAATGATAAACCTTAAACTAGATCATTCTCTCATCACCTATAATCATCCTAGTATGAAACTGACACTCATAACCCATCCTCTATGACATTTATTTCATAATATATAATTCATTTAAAAATTATAATTTACATGAATATACTTATTTATTTATAAAATTACACTATAGTTATCATTTAAATGAAATTGTAACATGTTTCTAATCAACCTTTATGAGAGTTGACTTGCTATGAATGATATCCAACTCCCCTTTATTGGAGAGTCCCAATCATTTCCTCGCTAAACCATTTCTACATATCCAAAGAATATTTTATCTATATTAAAAAATATGATGGCCAAATAGGGATGATAATGATCACCCATTAGAATCTCCCCCTAGTAAAAAAATCACACTCATGACTCATAATAACATTACTCATGATACCAAAAATAAAACCTTCTTGGAATAAGGATCACACTTTTATACAACTAATGGTGTACTATACATAACCTGCTTCATCCAAATATAATTCCTAGAGTGATAAACCTAATGGTTTCACAACCACCACACACATGTATCACTTCTCTTGGACCGTGATTCCTTATCATACACATCAACCTTTGATTATCCCAATGAGGATAAATTCTGATCAGTCATGCCTTCATAACTATCCCATCTAAATTCTCATTCCCAATATCAAGCATCATGATCCTCACAATAGAGAATCTAGACACCATTCTCATAAGATTATCATAGCACTGTCAATTTTTCTCATGCTTCCCATCATTTCCATCAAAATTTGAGAACCACGGCATAGTCTTCTATAGTGCATGATCCAAAAAACAAAAACTCAACATGTAATCATGTGTTCATTCCTCTATGATTCCATTTTCAATTAATTTTTACACTATTCTATGAATATCCAAATGGGAAACCTATTTCAATCTCTAATAATTCACATCCCAAAAACAATATCCCACATGCCAGATACACTGGCCATGCCATCTAAAAATTCCCATCTCTGCCACCATATATGAACCATGGTGATTTTTAAAACAAGTGATAACTCATTAATCAAAAACCACATCCAATACAACTAAGGACTTGAGCGTCATTCAATATTATCACTAGGTTCGCTAACACTCAAACTATGTTCCTAAAGATGCATCGATACCTAACAGAACTACGAACATCTCTGGCCATGATAATGAAAGACACCCATCATACCAAAACAAAATCACTCTAAGTATACTTTATCTCATAGTAGCTAGGAATATCCATGTTCCTCATATAACAACCCATTTTGAGGAATTATTTATCCACTGAAATAACTGGTTCTCTCCTCATCAAAAAGTAAAATTCTACCTCATAGATATACATCATTGTGGAATTAAAACAAACATTACTAATAACAAAAAACCTTGATCACCACTTATGATGAAAATATTTCTCATAAACACTTCGAACATCCTAACTACACAACTATTACATGAGATAGCCACCAAAATTACCCTTCCCCTCTAGTAACCAACCATAAGACTAATGTACTAGCACACATCTTCTATTTTCAGAAATAAAATTCCTTCTTTTGTGACCAAACCACACACTACAAAAATAAATTAAATATATATTATTAAAATTTCAACCAAAAAAACTATATCATAGTCACACAATGTTAGACACAATTATGCTTACCACTCTCACCGTTCACCGATGAATTTCATAGGAACCTACCTACATAGTCCTATGTCATGTAATATATGTTACTAGGATCTCTCACCATGAACTAATGATCATATCTCAGAAACATTAATTAGTTACAGACACATTATTATAGGGAACCTCAATGAAGGAAACATCTCATTGGGAATAAAGCACATTGTTTTCCCAATAAGACATGAAATTAGTATGCCAAATACCATATCTTTATGTCTTACATATGAATGATTTTATATTCCAAACTGACAACCAACAACTAGGGAACCCATCCTCTTAGATAATCATCATATCAGATCTTCCCCTTGAGAAGAAGACCATATAAATAATCCAAACAAAACACAACTCACATAGGGGTCCAATAGTTATGATCATATTCTGTACCAAGACATCGGGTTCACGAAACTTATATTTCATGAGGAATGCATCATCTTCATCTTACCTATGAGTAATTTCAAAGTAGTCTGACATGAACATCCATCATAATTATATCTATATACAAGTCATCCCAATTTATTAGAATTAAAAAATTTACTTAAATGATAAAACACCATATGAGAAGTTTTTGACACATTAAGAAATGAAGACACAATTATTTGTAAACATGCATACTTCCAAGAATGATAGAATTTTAATCATATTATCCTATCATGATGCATGAGGCTCATCTTGCATCTATATGCTAAGACTCAAAAACAAATCACTAGTCTCTTGACTATAGTCCTAGATAAAAGAATCCATAAAAAATATAAACATCCTAAATACATGTGTGTCACTCGAAGATAAGATAACATATAACTATAACATCAAATACGTTGACCATCACTCAAATCCCTGGTAAATATGACATCACACCAAAACCAGTGTTCTTGACCCACTAACCTGACATCCATCATAGACTTTATCAGATTCTAAAATATCCAGTCTACTCGACCCAAATACAATAAGACCAAATAAAAGGAAATTATTAGATACCAAATTGTAATATACCAAGCTAGTACACTGTATAAAAATAACCATAACGATTCACCACATGAACATATGAGAACCTCCTCATATTACAAAGGCTGCAAGAGAGTAGTGAGGATATAAGGTACTATTGGGAGGAGAATATACCCCTAATTTAGAGTTAAAAAATACATTAAACAAACAATTAGAATATACCAATTATATGAATCCAACTATATTGGAAAAGGTAAATTCTAATATCATGAAATAAATAAAACTAGTAGTATAAAAATATAAAAATGGATCAATAACTAATAAAATGAAGTAACAGTCTAAAAAACCATGTCATCCATACAATCGATTACCCTCTTTGCTAGTTATATTAAAAATAAAAATAAAAATAGTCCCATAAAAATCATCTATAGCTTTGAGCCATACCTCTACCAGTATTGTAAAACAATTTGATCTATCATACCTTCACATGTAATTAACAAACCATGACTTATCCTAAACCAATGCCTAAAATAAAAAAGTAATAAATACATGGGTATGTTCTATAGTTGTGACCTAATAAGGTTTCCAGTACAACTACATAGGCCACAGAAAATGGATTTTAAAGTTATATTGTGTCTAATAACAATGTATGTTAATATATAAAAAAAGAAATCAGCATTTCATTAAAGAAAATTATTTTTTCATTAGCTAATAATTAATTAATATTTTGTACATCATGTTCAAAAGTGACACTATATCCAACTAAACTTTCATGTTCTAAATACTATCATTTAAACCATAACTCATATGGTGTTTTTTCATCAACTAAATTATGGGTTTCATTAACATTTTCTTTATTTTTACCTAGAATAATCAGTTTGATATAAAAATACCATGTTTAAATACTTCATGCGATTAGGGAAAGGGTCCAACATTAAAATCATTCATCAAAATAAGTATCACCTAGAGCACATTGTGCTACATCTAATAATACATCAAAATAATAGTTCCATGATAATTAGTACAACACATATATCATTGGTAGATAATATCATTACACCATCCTATTCAAACTAGTTTTGAATTGTTTCATAGTGAAATAGTCTAAAATATATAACATAAAGTATACAACCATTTAACATACCATAGTGTAACACCTAATAAATATTTTATACTAAATATACCCATTATTTCATCCTAACATTCCATCCATTACATCATTCATCAAATAATATAGATACAAAAATTTACCCTTCAAAACATTCAAAAATAACCAAACCCCTTTTAAACCATTTAATTTACAAATAACCAAATTGAAACATTAACACTCAAACATGTGTCAGAATGTCGATCCCTTGACACAAATCGAAACACCATTATAAAATTTATTCATTAAATAATGGATATTAGACACCTATTTTAAATAATTTCAAATATATCTTTACATAATATTTTTTCCTCTTTAAAATCCCAAAACATGTAAAAATTATTCTATTCCATCAAAACCTTAAAATTATCCTTTATGAGATTTCATCTATTGGGAAACATCCCACCCATTTCATATCAATATTTTAAATTAAATGAATAACATATTTTTAAATCAATTTAGGTCAAAAGATACATTAAAAATAATAACAAATTCAAATCATTATTTACAATCATTGAAAAAAAAATATCAACATCTAATGAACACAATAAATAAAATTATAAGACTTATATTCTTTTTAAAAATAATTATCACATAAAAAATCAAATTGATTCCCTTATCATGTAAAATAAAATTTATTTCCATTTTATACTGAGTACCCCTATACATGTTCTATGATAAAAAATAATTTTATTAATATGGATAATCTAATAAAACAACCATTTCCCTATTTATAGTCCAATTTACCATATACATGGAATAAAAAATTCATATGGGTCACAATATGTTCAACCTCACAATCACTATGGAACCATCAAGAATAGTGGAGGGTATATAAATACAATTTAAAATACCAAACTATTTTCTTAAACTATGGAAGAAAACACACAACACATTGGATCTATATAACATATTACATAAACATGAAAATTAATTATGATGACTATTGGAGAAGGATCATAGACCACACACCTCATTAATTAATATTTTCAGAACAATCCAATGGCTCAGAGGCTTAACTAGGTCTGTCCAAGACTTGTCCATACTCTTGGGCATCTAAAAGAGCACATCATGAAAACCGATGATCTAACCTCACATATAAAAATCACTATAATTTTATTTATCATTTAATCATTAGAATATGAATATAAATTAAATTTTTATTAAGGGCACTAATCTCACTAGGAAATAACTACTTATCAAAACACTATGTATCCACCACTAGAGGCCCTCAGTGGACTACTGATACCATTCCCTGGAAAATAGGTGACTATAAAAAACAATTCCAAAACAAAATAATTAAATTTAATAAGAAAATACTGATTATATTCACAATGAAAGGTTAAATTATTTAAACACTATGAAACAATATTCGATAGTTTTCTTGGGATCTCTTCGATGCAAGATAACCAAAATCCCCTTGGGAAACAGCTGATTCCACAATTCTTCAGTGGATTCTCTCTTATAAACCTAATCAGGAGAAATAGTAAATAAGAGATGAGGAAGTAGAAAAGGAATGGAAGACTTATACGGATAAAGAGTCACATAAAATGTTGAATTATCATACCTCAAACACCCCTAATTGAAAGAGGGAAGTTGGAAAAATAGGGGAGGTGAACCTCCCATTTTATGCATACATATGGTAGGAAAAGTGGGAAGAGACACCAAATTGCCCCAAAGATAATTTTGGTAAAATACCACTTTAATGAAATTTTGGATAATATCACAATTTGGATATATGGAGTTTCAAAACATTTCACCAACCATGGTCTATTCATTGGGCACCACAAAATGTGTCACATGGTTTGGATGAATGGTCAAAAAAATGGGCACTAACCATGCTATCAACACTACCTCCATCTAAAAAATCTATCTCATTTTTTACTAAAATAATTTCAAAACCATGAATGAGAAAAAAAAATTCCCAAACCAAATTTGAGTGTTTCCCATGTAACGCGCATTTTTTCACTTAACTATATAGTAACCAGGATATATAAACCTGATATGTTCAGAATCTCTATAAAATTTCTCAAAAATAATTTCTTCACAACGTTTGTTCTAAATCAACTACACAAAATTGTGAACCCTAGCCATAAATCCCCAATACTCCAAGAATATAACATGAACCAATCAAGGATCACCAGATCACCTACGCTACTTTTTTGATACTAATTCCTAATATACAAACAACATATATAAGTACTCTAATTATCGTAATTTTTTTTTGAATCCCTCACCAATGTTCATTTTGTTGAGTTAATGAAATTTAAAAAACCTTATGAACATATCTGCTCATGTGAACTTAGGATGTCATACCCGTTGTCTAGACAATCAAGTATATATAGGTATGATATTATTTTAATCCCATATAACTAATAAATGTTTTTCAATATTATGAGAATATATAGACCTAGTAGATAAATATATCATATATCATCCACCCTTATATATGATCACATCACATTTCCCTCATCTGATTAGTAATCATATCATATGTATTATCTAGTTTTGTATTTACCCATCCATATATTGTCTCTTATGAAATACTATATGTTATACTCTTTATTTATAAAAAAATACCTTGGTTAAGTTGCATCCAAAGAAATGGAACATAGTATACCCAACCTCCCATAAATTAAATAAGCCTAAAGAATTGAGCAAAAATGATATTAAAGTATAATGATTATTATTCTAATTTTTTCATAAAACTCATGTATTCATGAAATAAAAATCAAAAAATTTCACCCCTAGTATAATAACTACATATTTTATGACAATCCATATTGTATAATTTAGGGGTCATCTAGTGCAAGGATCTTTTTCATGCTTCATGATAATATTTTTTATTTATTAGGAAACCCTTACAAATATAACCTTAAATATATCATCAATACCAATAATAATCTATGATGAACATCTTTTTGGAATAATTCAACTATTTACATTGATTAATCAATTATTATTTAGCTTCACTAGTAAATGTGTCCAACATGAATGAGTACTAATGTATAGATTTTTCATTGTATAACATATAAAATTTTATATTATATACCACTTTTAAAACATTAAAAAAATAAACAAAAGTATCCATCTCATCATTTCACATGTGAAAAATTTGTATATGGTCATTATGTTTATTTTCTTTTTATGGTTTTATCAAACTCATTATATATCTATGTAATTCCTACCCGTTATCTCAGTGAATATCAGATAAGAAGAACTCACTAAAATAGTTATTATTTAATATCTTTGAAAAAAATATATTTTTTGAATAATGCAGAGACTTATGAGTCATAATCATTAAGATCAATTTCTAAGAACTAAATCAGAACGCCCCTGAATGGGACACCAAATCCTGCCATTGAAAGGCCCCAAAAGGCCTTTCAGATCCCCACATTCTATAAAAAAGTTCCCATGAATAAATATTAATTAAAGGGGAATTATTTATCCCATATAAAATAAAACAATTATAAAATGGAAAGATAAAATTAAAATGAGTTGGAACCTATGATATCCAAATGATAAGGAAACAACATAAGTATAAAATAATATAAAATATGGCGTATTGATGAAAAAAAATAACCACCATAAATAGTTAAAAAAACAAAACACCTACATATGAAAAATTAGAAACACCATATACACTTATACAAAAACAAAAACATAGATGTTAAGAAGAATAAACTGCTCTGATAAACATGATAATCCTATAAGATAAATAATCATGAAAAAATACTAGTAGGTCACCACCCATAGATCCAAATCATAACACATTAAGAGAGAGCAAATTTTATGAATTTTATAAAATAAGTATTGATAGAGCAATTATTTTCAATTAATTTATATTGAATATCATTGTTTTAAACTCACAAAAGTGTTCCTCTAAGATGAATTGTTTCATTTTTATGATTTTGGTGTTATTTTGAGCTGAATAGTAAAAATTGGCCATTTTGGATTTTTAACAGTTTTAATTTATTTCTGTATTTTGGACATAACATTATCTGAATTGATCCAAATTGAAAAATTCTTTCTTTTACAGATTTTACACCTCCTAGGATTCATTTAATATTTTTTGACTAAAAGCTGAATCGGCAATATGGAAGCTGAAAAGAAGCTCACAATTTGGATCAAGAAAACTGTTTCCAGTTATGCCTAGTTTTGGTGTGGGATCCATAACTCATCCATTGTGGGCTCCAAGCTTGTAACATTTAGTGGGTGGACGCGCAAGGAGTTTTGGAGCATCTTTCATTAAGGAAGCACAGTGGGATTCGGTCGTTTGAGGGTCCATTAAAGCTTCCTAATCCGGGGTTTGGCGTTTTGGAGATTCTGACTGGACAGAATACATGATCAGAGTAAAAGGGCTATAACTCTCGGAATACCTTTCGAAATCCACTGATATTTTTAGGGGACATGTTCAAGACAATTATGAACAACATTAAAGAAGGGCTCAACGCGTGAAGAGGTCATTTATTAGGTCCAATACGCGACATCATTCAGAGGACAGAAATCTGGCTATAAAAGGAGGGGAGCTCCTCCTCCTTAACACATCCCATTCTCCATCCCATTCCTTCTGGGACACCAAGGAGAAGAACTTCTCAGATTTTTCTTTTATTTCTTTTATTTTAAAATTTCTCTCCTCTCCCGCATTATCTCTCTTACCCCATCCATGTAGGGGAAATTTCATTTGGGTGATTGGAAAGAGGGGAGGCTGGACCTATGTGTTGTGCTTGAGTTTTTGTGCTTGAAATGAATAAAATGTGTTCTTCTTTCTTCTTCTGGTTCCAATTATTAATTCAGTATTAAATTCCAAATGCGGTTTTGTTAAGGTTTTTATTCTGAAATTATAAATTTCTTTTTTCGATGATCACATCTCCCTCCACCCAATTCTAATCTGTATATGGTGGAACATGATTAGGGTTGGGTGGTGATCGCTCGACGGTTGTCAAGCACGTGTGTAGGATTGTATGTTGAAATCTTGGTTTATTAGGGAACAAAAATTCCAGGTCTGGGATTGCTCTAATTAATCAAGAGACTTTCTAAAACCCTAAACACATTGGAAGGAGGATAGACCAATATAAGGTTTTAGAAAGGAAAATTCTCATCACATCTCTCTTACCAGTTTAAGGAAGAAGAAGAGATAAAAATTGGAAACCATGATGGCACAACACTAAGTCTAGCCGAACCCAATCCGATCACTACCTTTATCATTTGTTAAAATCAATCAATTTCTTTTGTTTGTTTCTCTTATAGTCATTCAAAGTAGTTAAAACCAATCTTTTTACGAAAACCAACAAAAAGTGACAACCTAGTTTTGTGTGCACTCCTCTTCGGGAGACTACCTAGGATCAACTGCTATACTATACTTAGGTAAATAAAATATTGTTTTGCCACGCCCCATGACAGGCGTGTGTCAAACTTGGCACCGTTTCCGGGGAGGCAGTGCCTCAAAGCATTTGTTTTTTTTAAAAAAAATCTATTTTGAATGACCCGTAGTTCAAATAGAAATTTATTAGAATTCGATCCAGAAATTGAGCGCACAATAACCAAATTGAAAAATCAAAATCTTCCCAAAGAATTTGAAGAAATCAATATCACTGATTCAAGTGATACCTTGAGTTAAGACTTCGAACCTTTAATAATGTCTGTAAATCCCAACCGAACCCTATGTGACATCTGTGCACCTCAATTTGTCAATCAAAATTATCAACTTGCAATTCCTTCCTTAGAAAATGATTTTGAATTGCGAATTAACATGATCCAAGTGCTTCTTAAATTTCATGGTCTTGCAGGTGAAGACCCGAATCGACATATTCAAGAATTTACCTATGTCTGCTCCAGCTTCAAACCTCGAGCAATCGCGGAAGAGCTTTTGAAGTGGAGGGCTTTCCCCTTCTCACTAGAGGGAGCAGCAAAGGAATGGTTGTACAATCTATAACCGGGGGATATCAGTGACTGGGAAGATCTAAAAAAATTCTTTCTACAAATATTCTTCCCAACATCTAGGAGCACTGCAATAAAGAAGGAGATTTATGTCATCCATCAATCAAATGGAGAAACACTCTACGAATACTGGGAACGTTTCAAGAAGCTTTGTGCAAGTTGTCCACACCAAGAAATAGAAGAGGACCAATTACTTGTGTTCTTATACCAAGGATTGCTTGACAATGACAGGAATCTACTAGATGTCTGGTCGGGAGGAGCCCTCATTGATAAATCACCTGCAGATATACGAATTCTGATTGAAAAGATTGCACAAAATTCACAGCAGTTTGGCACTCGAGGTACGATCACCAGAGGAATCCATGAGGTAAGAACATCTGATTCAGTGGATTTAATTAGGAATGAAATGGGTGAACTCACCAGGTTGGTGCGACAAATAACTATGAACCATGTGAAGGAACAACAAGGACCGAATCAGGTATGTGGTTTATGCTCTTCTAATTCTCATTACACTGATCAATGTCCAGAAGTGCAGGGGACAGAAAGTTGTGCTGCAGCCTATCAACAAAGGCAAAACCAACCGCAAACCCAACCAGGGTATGGGCTTCAACAGAACCAAGCCAGAGCACCTTTTCAGCAGCAATATCAGAACCCGATAGCATTCCAACAACCTTATCAGAAGCCCTTCCAACAACAACAAAATTTTCAACCACCACCTTTCCAACGGAATAATTATGAGAAACCATCCACAAGTGCACCGACAAATGAAGACCAACAACTGAAGACAAGAGTTGCGGGAATAGAAGATAAGATGGACAAGCTAGCTGATCAATTTGCAAGCATTATGGATGCTCTCACCAAGAACCAAGGTAAGCTTCCTACACAAACAATTCCCAATCCAAAAGAGAATGTTAGTGCAATCACAACCCGAAGCGGGAAGGAGCTCAAACCACCAGAACAATATGAGGAGGATGAATCTAGGGAACCTGCTGAAGCTCGTCCTGTCCAACCAAAAGATAGAGTCAACAACAATGTAGAAAGAACAAGGTTCAAGAAAGAAAGACTAGAAACACCATTGCAGAAACAAAAAAGGGAGAAAAATGATATTCCAGCACCATTCCCATCAGCATTGGTTGAGTCAAAGAAGGGAGAAGAAGAACGAATTCAACGAGAAATTCAGGAAATATTCTGAAAATTTGAGATTAACATTCCACTACTAGATGCAATCAGGCAAATCCCTAAATATGCAAAATTTCTGAAGGAGCTATGTACTAAAAGAAAGAGGCTGGATGGAAATTAAAGAATCGACTTAGGAAGAAGCATCTCAGCATTGATCACACCACCGATACCGCAAAAATGTCAAGATCTAGGGACTTTCTCTATTCCCTGCACTATCGGTTCATTAAATTTTACTGATGCACTATGTGATCTTAGAACTTCGATAAATGTGATGCCTCACTCTGTGTTTTCATCTTTGCAGATCGGAGAACTAAAATCAACTCGGGTGTTGGTACAATTATCAAATAGATCCACCGTTTTCCCAGCTGGAGTCGTTGAAGATGTACTTGTAGGAGTGAGAGGATTAATCCTTCCAGCAGACTTTTATGTCCTTACCAAGGAGGAAGACCGAGCACCATCCCAATCTCCCATCATCCTAGGGAGACCATTCCTGAAAACAGCAAGGACAATCATCAATGTGCATGAAGAAACACTCACCATGGAGCTCAGAGATAGTACGGTACACTTCAATATTCTTGATACGATGAAACACCCGTCTAGCAATCACTCACTTTATACAATCTCCCATGATGAAGGTATAGAACCAATTGAAGACTCAGGTATGCTTCATGACTTGTTATCTGTGGGAGAACACTCTTCATTTGAATTTTATAACTCCCATGAACCTGAAAATTCTGATATCATGTTGGAGGATGAGGTAAAATATGATTTTTTTTCGATGATTTGTTAAGAGGAAGTAAGATTAATCCAGAGAATTCAACATTAGATGTAGGAAACATAAATGCAATATCATCCCTTGAACAACCCCCATGTTTAGAACTGAAGCCTTTGCCATGTGACTTAAAGTATGATTACCTAATGGATGGAGAGAAATTGCCAGTAATCATTTCCAATAACCTATCCCATTCACAAGAACAGACATTGATTGACCTTCTCAAAAGGAATGTAAAAGCTGTAGGATGGAGTTTAGGTGATATTCCTGGAATCAACCCTAAGGTATGCTCTCACAGGATATTTTTAGAAAGTGAATCTCGGCCATTTAGACAACCTCAAAGAAGACTCAATCCCACAATCATAGAGGTCGTTAAGAAAGAGATTGAGAAATTATTAGCAGCTGATATCATTTACCCAATCTCTGATTCTCAATGGGTCAGCCCAATTCATGTAGTCCCCAAGAAAACTGGCCTGACTACTGTTACAAATGAAAGAAATGAACTGATCCCCATAAGAATACAAAACAGCTGGAGAGTGTTTATAGATTACAGGAAGCTAAATCAAGTTACCAGAAAAGATCACTTTCCTATTCCATTTATTGATCAGATGCTTGAAAGGTTAGCTAGAAATACTCATTACTGTTTTTTAGATGGATTCTCAGGATATTTTTAGGTACCAATTGCACCAGAAGACTAGGAGAAGACAACCTTCACCTTCCCTTTTGGAACATTCGCCTACAAAAGGATGCCTTTCGGGCTATGCAATGCCCCAGGTACATTTCAACGGTGTATGGTGAGTATTTTCTCGGACCACATTGAGGATTTCTTGGAGGTGTTTCTTGATGATTTCACAGTTTTTGGAAATTCATTTGATCATTTCTTGGGAAATTTGGAAAAAGTTTTGAAAACATGTATTGAAAAGAACCTTGTCTTAAATTTTGAAAAATGGCATTCCATGGTTGAAAAATGGATAGTGTTGGGGCACATAATTTCACAAAATGGGATTGAGGTTGATAAATAAAAAGTTGATGTAATAAATTCCTTGCCATATCCAACTTTGTCAAACATGTTAGATCCTTTTTAGGGCATACAGGATTTTACAGAAGATTCATCAAGGATTTCAGTAAGATTTCTCTCCCTCTCTCAAGATTACTTTTAAAGGATGCTAACTTTAATTTTTATTGTGCATGTAGGGAATCATTTGATGAATTAAAGGAAAGGCTGATAACACCACCAATAATTCAGCCACCCAATTGGGATTACCCTTTCGAGATACTTTGTAATGCATCTAACCAAGCAGTGGGAGCCGCTCTATCACAGAGAATTGACATCAAGCCTCAAGTCATCTCTTACGCATCAAGGAACTTGGATGAAACACAAATAAATTACACAACCACAGAGAAGGAGTTCCTTGCAGTCATTTTTGCACTAGATAAATTCCGATCATATCTTCTGGGCACTAATGTTGTTGTTTTTTCTGATCATGCAACTCTTAGGTACTTAATGAAAAAGGCGAATGCTAAACCACAGTTGGTGAGATGGATGCTACTATTACAAGAGTTCAATTTGGAAATCAAAGATAAGAAGGGGACTGAAAATCAATTGGCTGATCATCTGATTCGACTACCCCACACCGCTGAAACAGAAATACCAAAGCAGAACCCACTTAATGATGAGCTTCCTGGAGAACAACTCTACATCATCAACAGTGAAGTACCATAGTATGACAACATTTTCAACTATTCGGTAACATCTCATGTACCCTCACATCTAATCTCTCATCAACAACATAAGCTTAAATCTGAATCAGGATTTTACATTTGGGAAGATCCGTTTTTGTGGAAAATTTGTAATGATCAAATCATAAGAAGATGCTTGCCAAGAAGTGAAATTGAATCAGTGTTTGAATTTTGTCATAAATTATCATGTGGAGGACACTTTGGACCTCCGAGGACTGCCCAAAAAGTTTTAGAATCTGGACTCTACTGGCCCACCTTATTTAAATATGCATATGAATTTTGTAAAAGATGTGAAAAATGCCAATTTTCTGGTAACATATCCAAACGACATGAAATGCCACAAAAACCAATAACCTTTTTTGAAATTTTTGAAATTTGGGGCATAGATTTCATGGGACCATTCCCAATGTCATTTGGAAATTCATATATTCTTTTGGTTGTAGACTATGTTTCAAAATGGGTGGAAGCAAAAGCAACCAGAACTGATGATGCAAAAGTTTTTTGTGATTTTGTTAGGGCTAACATTTTCAGTAGGTTTGGCATGCCATGAGAAATCATCAGTGATCAGGGAACTCATTTCTGCAATAGAAAAATGGATGCATTCCTGAAGAAGTATGGGGTGCATCATAGAACATCTACCCCATATCATCCCCAAACAAATGGCCAAGCAGAAGTCTCTAATCGAGAAATCAAAGCCATTCTGGAGAAGACTACTAAACCCAACAGGAAGGACTGGAGCCAAAAGTTAGATGATACATTATGGGCATACAGAACGGCCTACAAAACACCGATAGGGATGAGTCCCCATAGATTGATCTATGGAAAGAGTTGCCACCTTCCTGTGGAGTTGGAGCATAGATCCTACTGGGCGGTCAGAGAGATGAATCTGGACCTTGAGAAAGCTGGGAAAGAAAGAAGATTTCAGTTGCAGGAGTTAGAAGAAATTAGAAGGGAATCTTTTGAAAACTCAATGATCTATAAAGAGAGAACAAGGATGGCCCATGACAAGATAATTCAACCAAGAACCTTCAACCCTGGAGATCACGTGTTACTCTTCAAATCCAGACTTAATCTTATGCCAAGTAAACTTCGTTCCAGATGGGAAGGCCCCTTTACTGTTATTCATGTATATCCCTTTGGTGCTGTGCAGATTCAAAAGGAAGGAGGAGGAAACCCATTCACTATAAATGGGCAGAGGCTGAAGAAGTTCCATGGGACCGTACCTCAAGAACCAGTGGAGGAGATCACACTCCTTCACCCTGAATACAATTGAACACCTACCAGGTTGCATCATTCCTTTACACTTGATTAAATGCAGTAACTCCAGCTTTTTGAAACATACATTTACATGCATTGAGGACACTGCATAAATTAAGTGTGGGGGGAGGAAATCTTGTATTCCATGAGATTTTTCAAAAAAAAATTGTTTTGTCTTGTCTTGTCGAGCCAGCGACATTAAACAAAGGCACTACCGGTAGGCAACCCGCATTTTCCCCCATTTTCCACTTGTCTTCTTAGTCATTTACCAGCATGATTGAACGGGCCTGCACTATCAATTGTTTTCATTTTTTTCAGGTCCATTAATGAAGAGGGTGTCGTGGGATTATACGTCGTGAAGAAAAGGATCCATTGTACAGGGGAGTATGAGTTTCAATTCTATATTATTTGACTTTATTCCCTACATTTTTTAGTCTTTTAAAGAATTAATCAAAAAAAGGCATGCCCACGCTTGAATTCATGTTTTAGTTGACTTCTCTAGGAGACATGAGTTTTATAGAAATCCAATGATTCTATGTTTTAGATTTCAATGTTTCTGAGATTGAATGATTAAAATGGATAATTGGATGATTAAAGTGAAGCAAGGATATTGAAATAAGGACTCATGATTTAAGGGAATTAATTGATTCATGTAAATGAAATTTCCCTTCCATTTTTCATTCTTTGAATTTCTGAAATTCATGTGAATTAATTTGTTATTATTAATCATGCCATGAGTGATTTTCCAATATCATATTCTCATTCCTGAGAGGATTTCTAGACCAAATGTTTCCTATTTTATCTTGAGCATATTTCTTGAGTGATCTTGGGATGTGCCACCTGTTAGAACTTGTATTGAAACGTGTCAAAGCTATGACTATACAAAACCACATTTAAAATGATTGAGGCATCTCTTTGGCTAGCCAAATTTTATCCTAAGACCCACCTTTACATTTATCCTTCTTAAGCCCTTAGATTCCATGAATTTATTTATAGGTTTAAGCCACATTTCAATCCAATTTTTCCTTACCAACCCGCACTTTTAGTATTTTTTGCATGGTTATTTCAAGTTTGAGTGTGGGGGAAGGGCCTTTCGTGTGCGTTCCTTTGGATATGTATCATTTTTGGGTGGTGTAATGTGTGCGTCATCATTTTGGGAAATGTATTATTAGAAAATTGGGCATGATTCATCATTTCATTATGCTTCTTTCATTTCATCCGGTTCTCCAAAAAAAGAAGAAGAAAAATTCAAAATAAAGTTGTGCCTTTCTGGAGCATTACAAAAAAAAAAAAAATAAAGTTGTGCCTTTCTGGAGATTTACAAAAAAACAGGGAGAACTTGGATGATATCATTCTTTGTAATCATTTATTGACTCATGACCCATGTCATTGAAAGCGGAGTGGTGTTGTGATTCAAATTTCAAGGGGATTTGAGTGAGGTTCATCTTGTGTATTCACTTGATTAATCATGCATTGTAATTAAGAGTAAAACCTCCTACTTATGGCCTTAAATTATTTCTATCATTTACCCACCAACCCTAAGCCACAGAGTCATTTAAACCTTTATTGCAAGTCCTCATGATTTTATATGTGTTTTGTCTTTACAAAGTGGAGAAAGTAGTTACTTTACAATCCTATGGGTAAGGAACATGTTCTCATGATATGAGCATAACTCTACTATTAATTGTATCATGAGTGATGAGAGAAAAGATTCATAAGTGAGGTAGATCATGATTTGGCATGTTTAATAATAATAAATTGAGAAGCTAGAATGAATGAAAGGAGAGGCTTCATTATTTTTCAAAGGGGAAAAGTAAAATGCATGAATTGATTGTTTCTTTGAAAAATGGGAAATTAAATTATTATTTTTTGTGGAACTAGAAAATTTGATTGGACATTGATAATCATTTGATTTTATTCCATTTGAAATTTAAATATTGGTGACATTGGTGCCCTTTGAATTCCATGTTCGGATTTTATGCTTGAGAACAAGCATAGATTAAGTGTGGGTGAATTGATAGAGCAATTATTTTCAATTAATTTATATTGAATATCATTGTTTTAAACACACAAAAGTGTTCCTCTAAGATTAATTGTTTCATTTTTATGATTTTGGTGTTATTTTGAGCTGAATAGTAAAAATTGGCCATTTTGGATTTTTAACAGTTTTAACTTATTTCTGTATTTTGGACATACAATTCTCTAAATTGATCCAAATTGCAAAATTCTTTCTTTTACATATTTTACACATCCAACGATTCATTTAATATTTTTTGACTAAAATCTGAATCGGCCATATGGAAGCTGAAAAGAAGCTCACAAGTTGGATCAACAAAACCGTTTCCAGTTCTACCTAGTTTTGGTGTGGGATCCATAACTCATCCATTGTGGGCCCCACACTTGTAACATTCGGTGGGTGGACTCGAAAGGAGTTTTGGAGCATCCTTCATTAAGGAAGCACCGCGGGATTCGGCCGTTTGAGGGTCTATTAAAGCTTCCTAATTCGGGGTTTGGCGTTTTGGAGATTCTGACTGGACAGAATACATGATCAGAGTAAAAGGGCCATAACTCTCGGAATACCTATCCAAATCCGCTGAGATTTTGAGGGGACACGGACAAGACAATTATGAACAACATTGAAAAAGGGATAAACGCGTGAAGAGTTCATTTATTTGGTTCAATATGCGACAACATTCGGAGGACAGAAATCTGGCTATTAAAGGAGGAGAGCTCCTCCTCCTCAACACATCCCATTCTCCATCCCATTCCTTCTGGGACACCAAGGAGAAGAACTTCTCAGATTTTTCTTTTATTTATTTTATTTTAAAATGTCTCTCATCTCCCGCATTATCTCACTTACCCCATCCATGGAGGGGTAATTTCATTTGAGTGATCGGAAAGAGGGGAGGCTGGACCTATGTGTTGTGCTTGAGTTTTTGTGCTTGAAATGAATAAAATTTGTTCTTCTTTCTTCTTCTGGTTCCAATTCTTAATTCAGTATTAAATTCCAAATGCGGTTGTGTTAAGGTTTTTATTCTGAAATTATAAATTGCTTTGGTCTATGATCACATCTCCCTCCACCCAATTCTAATCTGTATACGGTGGAACATGATTAGGGTTGGGTGGTGATTGTTCGACGGTTGTCAAGCACGTGTGTAGGATTGTATGTTGAAATCTTGGTTTATTAGGGAATAAAAATTCGAGGTCTGGGATTTCTCTAATTAATCAAGAGACTTTCTAAAACCCTAAACACATTGGAAGGAGGATAGACCAATCTAAGGTTTTAGAAAGGAATATTCTCATCACATCTCTCTTACCAGTTTAAGGAAGAAGAAGAGATAAAAATTGGAAACCATGATGGCACAACACTAAGTCTAGTCGAACCCAATCTGATCATTGCCTTTATTATTTGTTAAAATCAATAAATTTCTATTGTTTTTTTATCTCATAGTCATTCAAATTAGTTAAAACCAATCTTTTTACGAAAACTAACAAAAAGTGACAACCTTGTTTTTTGTGCACTCCTCTTCGGGAGACTACCTAGGATCAACGGATATACTATACTTAGGTAAATAAAATATTGTTTTTCCATGCCCCACGACAGGTGTGCATCAAGTATATCAAAATAGTTTTTTAAATAATATTTTATTTAAACATGTTCAAATGTTTTTGTATGAAAACACCATTTTTTATAAATCTATGAATTTTTCAAAAAAAATATCATTTTAAAATCTATTCAAAAACATTCTAAATATGTTGGTAAAAAAATTAAAATTAAAAACATAATGTAAAACAAAATAACATTTACTATTTTTAAAAATTACCATACCCTAGAAAATATTCATATATGTGTGTTTAAAAAAATATACACATAAATTATCCTTATGCTAAATAATTGGCCTTAACCTATCTGAGCCTATGCTTAGGGTAATTGGAATAAGTTGTCCTAAGTCCCACCGAGTGGATCTAGCTAGAGCATAATTATATAATAGAATATATATATACCTATACTTCCAATAAACTCACTCTGGTCATCCAATGAAATTTAAAAGATGGTTATCATTTCAAAGTAAATCATACTATAAATCACATCATATCATCTTGTTTTCAAAAAACCATATGTATCCCTCAAACTTTTGAATTCCCACAAATAAATATTCCATTTACAAATAATATCAATCCAACCCAATTAAAAAAACCTCCAAATGGATATCTCACTACAACATTCAAGATTAATTATTTTAATTTCACAAAAAGGGGATTTTTCCATGTATTTTAATTTTATGAAAAAAAAAATTTAAACCTCCAATTAGGCCCATCTATACACCACTCAGAATATTGAGAAGTTCAATAGCATTGAATTTCATTTTGAAACCATTTAAAAATAATTATTCATAAAAAATATATGTTTTTAAATTGTTGTCCTGAAAATGGAAAAACAAAACTGAGATTTAAAAACAAAAAACATCCCATTACTTTGGAAATCAATATCATGAACCCATTATGGTAATTTATCTTGTTCTAGCCAAGAATTTCAATTTAGAAAACAAGGTAATATTCCTTTAAAAAAAATTGTATCAATTAATAGAATAAATGATAAAACTAGAACATTTAATGATATATTGTTTTTTAATTAAAATTAATTTCTTTGATAGCTTTAATTATATTATACATGATGTGAAAATAACCCATGAAATATTATAAAAATATTATTCTTTAAGTTTTATTATTATAACCTAGGGGCTAAAATTTTATGCCCAAATTCGAGTAAACATGTTATTAAAATTATTTATAAATTTTTGTATACCAAGAAAAACTTTTATTATTCTATAATAATTGTGTAATCAATTTTCATTAAATTAATTATATTATTTTCAAAAAAAATCTCTAAAAATTGTATTAATCACTCTTTTTGAGAATATGATATAATTTTTTTACTTTCAAATCTAGAAACTTTATTTGAAAAAATAAAATTAATATTTTAAATCATCATCTCTAAAATAGATTATATTTTATTTTTGATAATTTTCTTAAAATAATTTTTTTATGCATATTATAAAATTATGATTTTATTATAAACATTATTTTTATTTAAATCATTTAAAAAATAACATTTCTTTTAAATGGATATAAAACTATAACTGGTTCAATTATTTCATTAACAATTTAATTATTTTTATTTGAATTTTTTTTATATATGACGTTGTTTAAAAAAAATATAAATTAGAAAGAAAAAAAATTCTGGAAAATTTATTTCCATCAATTTTATGGTATTAATTTTAAATAAAAATAATCTACTTATGTGAACATAATATTAAAAAATTGATTTAATCCTTCTAATCAATATGATAAAATCATGTAAATAGGACACTTTTATATAGGGTCGTTATAAATAAAAGCATTGATAAATATTTTTCACCTCATAAAGAGTATAATAGGTAAATTAATGATTAAACATTTTGATAAGGGGTTAAAATTACCTAAAAAATGAATTTATATTATTTGATGAGTGTAGATTGAAAATATACATCCATATCTCGAATATATATCCACTTGGAGCTATTTTTCATTAATTATAAATATTTTATTACTTTAAGAAAAAAATAATCCAAAATGCAACTATAAATAATTCAATAACTCGAAATATTTTCATAAAGATTAAAAAAATATAATTTTGGTTCTAATATTTTATTTCATAGATAAATTAATATTTTAATCATCATAATTAATACATTATTATTAGTTATTGTATAATAACCATAAATGATTGCTTAATATTGGAATGATATTAATTCAAATAAGAGAAAAAAATTGTTTTAAAAATATTAAATGTAATAAAAATTGGATTAATTATTATTTTCCAAGAATTTTTTAGTTAAATATTACATAATATAGTTGTTTTAAAATTTTAAATTCAACATTCATAACTATTATGATGAATTTAATGTACAAAATAAATTAATAGTTATAAAAATGGAATTTATGATTTTAATATTAAATAATATTTTATTATATGATTTAAAATTTATAAAAAGCATACATTTCACCAACTGAATGATAAATGGTTTGAAATATCATCCATGGACCATTTATGGTCATATGTCCTTTTATGGTAACATTCCTGACAGTAAAATTGTACAATAAATTGATATTGTGGTAACATTAAAAATTATTAATGGTGGGTTAAAACAAAGATATAAGTGCTAAAAATAATATTAAATTGTATAAATTTTATTTTATGTGACTTTTTATACTTATAAATATCCTATATTTTAATTATATCAATTTTTAGTCCCTTGAATAAATACATTAATTTAATTTAATTTAATTTTTTATTTAATTTAAAGAGTGGACCTCCACTATATTATTAAATGGAACCACTTCTCTTCTCTAACACACACCTTTTTCAACTAATTAGGAATTTAAAACAACACTATATTTCATAGATCATATAAAATAAAACAATGATCTTAAAAAACCTTGGAATTATATTATTTAAATATGATAATTAAAACTAAGTTGTGGAATGAGTAGGTGTAAAAATGATTAAGAGTACTATTATATATATATATATATATATAAAGTAACAATTCCATACAAATGATTTTATTAATTCTTATGGAATAAATTTTCAATTTTTAGTAAACACATTTTATTCTTCCAAATTTGATTTCCTTCAATGTGGGTTTTACTACATCATAGGAGTGAGTATTATAATTAATTTATCAAAACTTTTATAATTTTATTTGATAAAAAGATAATAATTTTTCTAATTTTAATATTAAAATTAATATATAGTGAATCTTTATGATTTTTCTGAAATAAATTATTTTCCTTGAATATTGATGAATATTGAGTTTTGTAAATATTTTTATTTCTATTAAGTAAATAAATAAATATAAAAGTACCTTTTAATTTTTCAATTGGAATTTTAGTATCATATAATACATTTTATTTTTTATGATATTGTCTTGATCAATAATTTCAATAATTGTGAAATAAGATAATTATTATGATTTAAACGCATTTGTCTTAAAACTATTTTTGTAGCGTTATACCCATTTAAAATTTAATTAATTTCTACAAATTTTTGAAAATAAATATTTTAAAATGAATACCATATTTTTATTAAAAAATATTATATTTATTAAATAGGTTCCTTTGATTTTCAAAAATTATGAATAGTAACTGTGGAAAAATTAATCACATTAGTAAATGGTACATTTGTTAATTTTGCTTAAAAATTGTGTGATAAGGATAAAAAATAACCAAAAAACTTATATATATCTAATTTTTTTACATTTTTTTGGTCTTTAAATTACAGGATTCAAAAATGTGGGATCATGTTTTTAAATTAATATGATTATTAAATTTATATTATTTTATATAAATTTATAGTCAAAAATATCTCCCTCTAACATTTAATATCTATAATATTTTGTGATGGGGATAAAAAAAATATCTTTGTTTCTAAATTTTTATTTTAGGGATGAATTAATTTGTTTCATGATAATTTACTTTCAATTTTTAGTGGTGGAATTATTACCTTAAATTCTTATGTAACACCGACATAATATTTCTTCAATTAATAGAAATGTAAAATTAATTATTTTAAAATCATTAAAAAATAATTTTTTAGTTTATTTATGGTGACCCAAATATATATATATAAGGTAGGTGTTAAAATTATTGATACGAATTTCATGTTTTTCTTGATGTCTTTAATTTCAAATTATATAAATTCTATCAAAATGGAAAAATTAATATTTTAGGGAAAAAATATTTTATTAAATTATTTAAAAGTCATAATTATAATAAAATATTATAATTAGGATAATAAATAGAAATTAGTATCATCCAATTTCCATTTATGAAAAAATTATTACTTTATAATAAAATTTATTACCCTATACAATTGAAAAATTCATTAATATAGATAAGGATAAAAAGGTTTAAGAAAGTTGTTAAACACAATGATAAAGTATAATATTAAACCACAATTTTTAAAAAAAAAATACAATGAAGGGATTTAAATCATATCATATAATGAAATTTATAAAATGGACATGTGGTGTCACATTCACATGAAAATTAATTTATTATATTTAAATAATTTTATCAATCCAATGTGTGCCCTTTGGTTCACAATAAAAGGCACCACTTATCCTATCTATTTAATAAACATAGATAACCATAGATCAAATTAAACCTAAAAAAATCTATTACTAACAACAATATAGAAGTTCTGGAGGAATTGGAGTTCCAATAAGACTAACATCAAAACCCATTAATAGAAGATCTAAAGGAGCTGTTTTGAATATGAGGTAACCATCTTTACCAACCATTTCTAAATTATTTCTTCCCCAACATCGTTATAATGTATTATAACCAAAAAATATTTATTACTCTGTTATCATATATATACTAATATTTTATTATTATTCTGTTATAACTATTTTCAATATATTTTCCATCCTATGAAAAGTGAAAGCTTTTCTCATTCATATGTACGGCTTGTCGTCTCCACATAGCAGTGTAATTCATTTTTCGGTCTACACATTAATCGGATTTTAATTAATACAAATCTATTTAATATATATTATATTTATTAAATAACTATTTTATAATTATAATATCATACATACCATATATCCTTGAAATCCATTGGAAAATGATAACATGGATTTTGTGTATGTGTAGACAACCACCTCCATGGTGCAATGCGAATCATTTTTTCATAAATGATTCACATGGAATGTGATAAGGGTAAATTTTATGTATATATAAGATATTTATTTAAAAATTAAAATTTTAGAGATTATATAATCATAGTCAATGTACATGGAGTGGAATTTCTATAACTGAAGACGCATGCGAAAAAACGTGGTAACACACAAAATAATGAAAATGATGAATGATTTTTTATGAGTGTTTGATTAAATGATTTTGGATGATCCTAAATGATATTATAAATATTAATATATATTATTTATTTATTAATAACATATTTAAAACCAATATAAATGTGGAAAAAATGAACTCTATGAAAATATGGGGTAATACTTTCCAAACAGAATTTCCATTTATTGGGTTATATCACTTATCCATTGATTATATTATTTCATAGTTATGTGTGAAATTAAAATTGGTCATTTTATTCCATATTTACACTTATCATATGTGTATTTACATTTATTTTTCACAAGTTTATCATTGATTACTTCTCACTTTGGTGATACCTTTTTTTAATGGATTTCATCTCAATTACCACTCTATTGAAACATATTTGTTATTATAAACATATTTACTATTATGTTATATATATACTTCAATTTTAATTATTTTAAATGGATATTTTATTATTCATGATATTTAATTATTAAATTAAATATACTCTTCCATGAGTAATGTATAAAAAATAATATCTTATTTCTATATATGATCATTTATTAATTTTTATTGCGAGTACATATTTATTATATTTCTTGTAGAAAATTAAATTTTATTACTAAAATGATTTTATAAAAACATTCATCCATATATTACCTCTTAAATTGAACAAAGGAAATCTTAGTTTTTTTCTAAAATTTCTATTTTCAACAATTTTTATAAAAATAAAAATGGAATGTCTTTTGTTAACTTATACGGTGACAACAAATTTTACCACCTCCATAACCATTTTATACTACTTATATTCTTATATATTATTTATATGGTTTTCAATTTAAAACTACATATTGAAAATTTATTTTATTATTTCACTTTCATTTTCTGAATGATGTTATTTTCTAGAAAGATGATAGTTCTGATGTGTTGATGTTTATATTTTATCTATTATTAATTTTGTGGAAATTGAAATTATCTTAAAAAATTAATATTATTATTGTAAATATTAATTATATATTAAATTTCTCTTAAATATATATATTCTTTCATTATAGATATTATTATCACCTAAATTGTGAATCCTTTTTCTATATTGTGTTTTCTATGATTGATGTTCAATAGATTAGTGAAACATTGATAATACATATTATTTACTCAATAAAAACATTTTTTGATATGGTATATTTTTTATGAACAAAAATAATCATTAAATATATATAGAATACATTGTACATGTAGTGATGGGTGGGGCTCAGTTATAGACATCCCCTTAATGAATCATCATGTTTAATGAGAAAAACATGTTGACTAATATTATTAAATATTTTTTTAATGTATTATATGACATATTTTACAACAATTATGTGAAAGGCCTTGATAGTAGTGATATCATGATATATAATATCATCAATGAAAATATAATGAATTTTCATCATGGATAACATAGTCATTTTTATCCTTAATATTATAATATTAATATTATCCACAGATGTATTTTGTGCTTATATTATTGATTAAATAAAATGTTTTTAGTTATTTACCTTTATGTATTGAGTATTCTTTATTTACTCTTAATGTCACTTGTATTACTCAACAGATATAGAACAATTGATATGACCCTTATTTTTCTCATTTCTCTAGGATATGAAGAAAAAATATTGGAATAATTTTCAAGGATGTTGAACATCTTCACACATAATATTATTTATTTTATACCCAATATAAAATTGGTATAATATATCCATCTAGTTATTTATGACTACTAAAATAATAAATCCTTCAAGATAATATTACAGGAATCTTATTCCAATGTAATAAATTATATACTAATTATAGTTTATTTGAGTTGGTTTTGATGTAGTTAATATTTGGTGATGTTTAGCGGATACCATGGGAACTAGATTTAGGAAACATATATTAAGTAACATTACCCTATAAATGACTTTGAGGGTAAATATAATTATATAATAACATATTCATGTGTTGTTAAGGTATTGATGATGTGTAATTTTTATAAATATTTCATTTCTCAGACACTAAAAGTGGATGTGGTTTTGGTATAGATATATCAAATAGAAATAACCCAAAAAAGAGTTCACTAAATATATATTGACTAGCATTCTAGTGAATATGGTGTCTTCAATTACTATGAACTTGGTTTCATAAATATGGGGGATATTCATGAGTTAATTTATATTTTAATTACAAACCATTATGAATGATTTGAATATATAATGACCATAAACAACCTGCATTAGAAGTATTTTGTATTCAATTTAAAATGTTTCATGATTTAGACATCCTATAAGTTATATTCATCATTATTGTTTCCCAGTATGATTATTATTACTCATACTCTATATATTGTTTTTAGTCAATGGCTAGAACTAGAAGTAAACCTTTTAATAATACATGATATGGATGGTGGATTAAATGAAAGATGTTAGGGTTATTCCTTTTTTATCGTTATATATGATAAAAAAACTCCTTAACTAGATCTGGATCTCACAAATGAAAATAAGAATATACTATTTTGGAATGATAATGTGTTGGAGACCAAGGAATAAAGAAAACTAAATATCCTTCATTTTATAAATGGGGAAAAGTAAACCCCATATATTGTCTCAAAGGTATGAAAAATTTTTAATATATAGGCAATATGGAAGCTAAATAATCCAATACCCTAATAAAATTCTTACATCGTAGACCAAGGTAGCACCTATATTATACCAATAATTAAATGGTAAGGATGAAAATGATTATTTATTGGTTTGAAATTATTTTTTATTCAAATAAATGGATGATAAACATTGGTGAATTAAATGATATAGTGTTGGTGACCATGAAATTGAATAGTTATTTTATGAAGAAGTGAATTTGGTCATATTTGATGATGTTCATAGATTTTTTTTAAAGAAATATTATATGAATTTATTTGAGGAATAAGTATTGTGTTCTTTTTTGGATGAATATATGTTTTCATGTGGGGTTAATTAAATACTAATGGATATCACTTGGTGGTGTATTAGTTTATTATTTCCATAAGTTCATAGGAATAGACAACACTTTTTACATTATAAGTGATGATATTTTTAAGTGAATTAAAAGATTTACTACGTTTTTAGAATAAGACTCTATTGAAATTTGAATAAAATTTGTGTTGGTATATGATATTTTTATATAAAATATAGCCTATTTTATAATAATATATATATAATATTAAAATTAAATAAGTCATTTATTGATAAGGTGATGTTTTCTGTGATTTTTATGGCCATTATAAGTATTAAATTTTGAATTAGTTTCAAATTTTGATAAATGATGATATAGTGAATTTGAAAACATTATAATATTATATATTTATTTATTCTAATGTAAATAATATTTTTTATTTTTTATAGGGCATAGAAAATATATTAAAATTAGTATTAACATGTGGTTTAAGATGATAGATTATATAAGAAAAAAAATTAAATTTCGGTAATATAATTCAAAATGTATGAGATAACCATTGGGGATAAAACATTATTCAATATTGACTCTGCTATGTTAAATTGGTATTTAGGATTACTTATTTGTGGAATAATTTTTGTTGTAAATTTTTAGTTATTATAAATATTTTTCAACTAAAATGTTTTATTTATTGATGAGAATGAAAATTCATTTTGTATATTATCTAAACTTATGGTTTCCATTTCTATTTTGGTAAAACTGTTATCAATATAGGAGTAATTTTTTATCATTTTTTAGATTATGTAATTCATTAGAATATTATATTAGTACTTCAGGAATGAAAAATTAATCTTTAATAATTATTGTTTTGGGAATGGATGATATCTTGATAAAAATTGTTCAAATGGTGAAATTTTACATTTAAAGTAATTATATTTCCTTATGATCATATTTAATATCATAAAGTATTTCTTAAAATTTTAGAAATTGATATTGAAAAAAATATCCTATAATGGTCATTCTTTATGTATCGATTGAAATTCTATTCAGCAAAAAATTATTGATTATTGTTCATTAACAGTATACTTACCATGTTCTCCACCACTTTTTTCTAGTCCTTGGGATTTATTTATATCTTCCATGTATATATTTTTCTTAATAATGTAATCATATTTAGAAATATATTTTTTATTCCATAGGACATTCATATTTAGATTTTCATCTTTTTATGATAATGTTTTAATAAAAAAATTTACATTATGGGTGTTTTCATATATCGCACCCCTCTATATCATGAAATTTTTCAAATAATGAGGTTGAAATTAAGTGAAGGTGTTGGGGGTGTAGAATGTACCACCCAAATTGTCATGAACCGTCCCAGTGGGGCCTGAGCCGCAACTCCCCAAGCCAACCTCCAATAGGCCAGGGGCTGGTGACTAGCACCGAGTAGGAAAGCTGCTAACATGGGAGTTATTACCTATAAACCTGTACACACACACACGCATCTCCAGGCCCACAAAGCTGAAAAGTAAAAACTGCTCAAAGGAAAAGATGCATTCATACACTAAAACCCAACCACCGAGTACGACAGGAAAGTAAAGTGCAAGAAAGTAAAAACCCTGGGCCAAAAGTGCAATCCCACCAAAATAAAGTCTGTAACAAAGTCCAACCTGTTAGGAAAGGTATTGGGACTTCAATCTGTAGCCGTAGGAACACACCTCGGCCCGCCTGATCTCACTGAGCACCATCCGGTCCTGGTCCAACTAGAATCCTGTCAAAGGCTCGCTTGTCTGCATAATACATGACACGTGCGGGCAAAGCCCATGCAGGGGTGAGTATAACAATACCTAGTAGGACACCCTGAAACCACAAAGGAAATACAACAAGGGAAAATACCATAAAGGAAAGATACATTCATCTCTACACAGTATATGTCTACCGAACATATAACAAGAATAACCAGATATACTCATACACAAATGACCATCGTGATAACGCCACTAGGATACATCTCGAAGATTCCACTAAGCATGCTACAAGGAGAACACACTCCTAGGTCTTAAGAGAGAGATGTGAAGTACTCGTTCTGAGAGAACACACTCCACAAGTACTATGAGAACGTGATGCTCAGATGAGGATCACGACCAAGTCATGGGGTGATTCTGACAAATCAGTCTGAGCTAATCCACTAATTAGAGGATCGGAACCTGGGTAAAGTTGGTCACGTCGATACCAAGAACTCTACCTAGGGTTCCAGGAATGAATAGAGGATCTGGATCTATGTCTCACAGAGGGGATTCCAACAACTCTATTCAGGAAGTTCTACTGAAGGGATCATACTCCTGTGTAAAGGAAATGATACCAGAACCTTCAGGGAAAGGACCAAGGGTACGAACCCTAAGAAAACTAGTCCAAGTCATAGAAGGAAAGTAGCTCAAGCCTTGAACAATTTATTACACGGCGTGTAGTATGGTTACACACCATGTTCCTTTACCCTGGGTACTGCCTGTGTAAATGACCCGTGTCATCTGTCCGGTCTGTGGAAAACTCAACTACACGGCGTGTAGAAAAAGTACACATTGTGTTCATGACTTCGGGTAATTCCCGTGTAAAAGGCCAGTGTCACTCGTCTTTTCGGTTAGAAATTAACTACACGGCTTGTAGAAGGATCACACGCCGTGTCCGTGCACCTGGGGCTCGCTCTGTGTGTGCAAGCCATGTTCCCATACACGATTTATGCCTGTGTCTGTGTCGCCTGCCCGTGTACTAGTATAGAGGGTATCTCGTGTATCTGGTTGGGTCTTGTCGGGGAAGTGAATAAACGACGTGTCCTTGGCCGTGTACCCAACCCGTGTCTATGTCGCCTGCCCATGTACTAGTACACTGGGTATTCTTTGTATCTAGTCGGGTCTGGCTGGGGAAGACTATACATGGCATGTCCTTGGCCATGCACCCAACCCCTGTCTGTGTACTCCCAAAGTACATGCCAGGTAAAATTTTCCAATGAACACACGTCGTGTAGCCCATACTACACGGCATATAGTTGGGAAAATTCCAGAACACCGTCTTCTTCCTCACACTTCGGTCGATCCTCCAGATCCGTGATCCCTCATCTGTTCGTCCCGAAACTCCAGGGTTTGGTTCGGCTCGTCATACGATCACCCCAACGGGTTTTTCGGACTTTAAAACGAATCATAAACCTCGAACGATCCATCCAAAGGAAACCTCCCGAAAACCCATAACTCTCGGTCCGCACCGAATCGTCCGCCGATATCGCCGTCTCACCTCCGTGACACTTCTCCAGGGTTGGATCCATAGTTTGGGATCGTTGCGTCGCAGAATGGATGTGCAACGATCCGTCGTTCATCGCCCCGTAAAGAACGTGAAGAAAAGAAAGGGATAAATCCAAAGAAACAAAATTGAGGAATGAACCTCTGTCGTCGTTCGTCACGGTGTTGATCTGCTCCTGTTAATGGGATTAAACGGAGTAGAAAATCAACAACAATGGATTAACATGGATTCAATTCCCCAAAAATCCCTGCAAAAAACCCATCCCGTAAGAATGATCGATCCGAGGACTAATTTGTTCGTGTATTATCCCACTTTCATCATAGAAATCAACAACGGGGAATAAAACACAAACAAACGTCCTACCTGGATTCTGCGGCATTCGTCGGTGATGATCATGTTGTTGCGTCGTCGTCGCTGTGTTGGGAGATTTTCTCCAAAGTCTCCATAGCCGCTAAGGGTTTCAGGGTTATGAGGTTTTGTAACCCTGTACCCTTGCGCCAACATTTAATTAAAAGGGTAAGGGATATCTGTTGCAGGAGATTTAAAAGATTTCACTGCAGAATACAATATTTTTATTTAAATATTTTATTACTCTTATGTCCCAAAAACTGGATTCCACCACCGTCCTGCACCGGCCGATGCTAGGCCTCGCCTAAGGTAAAATCGTTGTTCCAAATTCAACGGTGCCCTTGGATTTCTGATCCGAGCACCCGTTCGGGACTTATTCCAATTTTTCAAGAAAACCGCACACTCGCGTAATTTAATTATTAAATTAAATTCAAACATTTTTTCCAGGCTCACCGGGCCTCGGAACTGCACGTTGTCTCAGAGCCTGGTCTTGAATTAATTCGATATAATATTAAAATAATACAAGGAAAAATCTGGGACATTACATCACACCCACCATAGGGATTTTACATCCCTGAAAAGCCAAAACAATGGCTACTCAAAAGATGTGGGTGCTGCACGCGAATCTGAGCCTCCCGCTCCCACCTGCTCTCCTGGAGATTCTTGTGCTGCCGTCAGACATGCACCAAGGGAATATTTCATCCATGAAGGACCTTCTCCTACCGATCCTTGATCTCCATTGGTTACTCAGCAAATTTCGCTCCGTCATCAATGTCCAGCTCGCCCAAGTCGATAACGTGCGATGGATCGTGCACGTACCTCCGTAGCTACGACACATGGAAGACATTGTGTACCGGGTCCATCTGAGGAGGTACATCCAATCGATACTCCACCTCGCCAACTCTACTCAGAATCTAAAAAGGGTCAATGAAGCTCGGGGATAGATTTCTGCCTCATCCAAATCTATGCAATCCCCGTCAAAGTGAGACTTGAAGGAACATATGGTCTCCTTCCTCAAACTCCAAGGGCCTACTCCTCCTATCGGAATAAGACTTTTTCCAACTCTGTGCAGTCTTCATCCACTCCTGGATGACCTTCACCTTCTCTGTAGTAGCTTTCACCATATCTGGGCCCATAGGTGCTGACTCTCCTGGGTCAGTCCAGCAAAGTGGTGACCTGCAAGGTCGCCCGTACAGAGCCTCGAATGGTTCCATACCAATAGTGGAATGATAATAGTTGTTGTAAGAAAATTCCACCAGTGGTAGGTGATCCTCCCAGCTATGAACAAAGTCAAGAATTCAAGATCGAAGCATATCCTCTAGGACCTGGATGGTCTGCTCTGTCTGACTATCAGTCTGGGGATGAAATGTTGTTCTCAATTGCAACTGAGTCCTAAAAGCTTCCTGCAATCTCTTCCACAATCGGGATGCGAAACAAGCATCATGATCGGAGATGATCATGGATGGAACTCCAGGAAGTCGAACTATCTCCTGCATGTAGAGGCGTCCCAATCCCTCTACTGAACTCTGCTCCCGTATGGCTAGGAAGTGGGCCGACTTAGTGAGTCGATCAACAATCACCCAGATGGAATCGTGTCCCCTAGACGTATATGGTAAACCTATCACGAAGTATATAGATATTCCGTCCCACTTCCACTCTGGCACCTTAAGGGGCTGAGTCAAACCTGCTGGCACCTAGTGCTCATCCTTTACTTGCTGACAAGTAAGGCACCGAGAAACAAATTCTGCCACACACTTATTCATTCCTAGCCACCATAACTAAAGTCATAGGTCCTGATACATCTTTGCCACACCTGGATGCACCTCCCAAGGGGATGTATGGAACTCCCTTAGAACCTCCTCCTGTAACGTCACTGGTACTACTGTACGCCCTCTGAAAAGAACAATGTGCTCCCCACCTTTTGAATATCCATCAGCCCCAACGCCTATGGATATCTGAGTACATAGAGTCTCACAGCTAGCATCCTTGAGCTGTGCTTCCCTGACTCGCTGTAAGAGTGGAGGGTTAACAACCATCGACTGAAGGTAAGCTCCCTCATCTCCATCCATTAAGGATAACTGTAAAGAGGCCAACTACCTTGTCGCCTCATCCATTAATTGCGAACTGGATTTTCTGCTAAGAGCATCTGTCATGATGTTCCCCTTCCCAGGTGTATAAACGATCTCAAATTCATTATCTTGGAAGAACTCAAGCCATCGCCTCTGTCTCAAATTCAGATCCTTCTGAGAAAAGATATATCTGAGACTCTTGTGATCAGAGTAGATGGTAAAATGCTCACCCATCAGGCAGTGCCGCCACATATTCAATGCGAAGACTACTGCTGCCAACTCAAGATCATGGGTCATGTAGTTCTACTCGTTTGGCCTCAACTGATGTGAGCTATAGGAAATCACCACTTTCCTCTATATCATGACACAACCAAGCCCGGTTCCTGATGTGTCGTAGAACACTACGTACTCGACACCCTCCTTCAGTAATCTCAAGATCGGGGTGCTTGTAAAACTCTGTCTTAACTGCTGGAAAGCCTGGTGGAATATCTCAGTCCACACAAAAGGCTGCCCTTTTTGGGTCAAAGCTGTCATGGGTGCTGCAATTCTGGAGAAATCAAGGATGAATATCTGATAGTATCATGCCAACCCAAGGAAACTCTACACCTCTATCATGCTCCGGGGTGTCTCCCACGCTAGCACTACCACCACCTTGGCTGGGTCCACTGCTACACCATCCGCTGAGATAACGTGTCCCAGAAAGTGGACCTCCTGTAACCAGAATTAACACTTCGAGAGTTTCTCATACAACTGGTGCTCTCAGAGTGTGTCCAGAACCATCATTAGGTGTCTTGTGTGCTCCTCCTCGGACGCAGAGTACACAAGGATATCATCGATGAAGACCACTACAAACCGGTCTAGATAGGGCTAAAATATTCGATTCATGAGTCTCATGAACACTATCAGGGTGTTCGTCACGCCGAAGGGCATCACCAAGTACCCATAGTGATTGTAGTGGCATCTGAAAGTTTTCTTCAGTATATCCACATCTCGTACTCGCAATTGGTGATAACCTGATTGTATATCAACCTTCGAGAACCATCGTGCCCCTCTCAACTGGTCGAAAAGGTCATCGATCCTCGGTAGTGGATACCAGTTCTTCACGGTCACCTGATTCCAGCACCGGTAATCCACACATAGCCTCAAGATCCCATCTGGCTTCTTGGAAAACAGCACTGGGGCCGCCCAGGGTTAAACTCTGGGTCTCACAAATCCCTTCTCCTGCAAGTCATCCAGCTGCACCCTCACCTCACGAATCTCTGCAGGAGCCATCCTATTTTCTGATGCTGATATCGGTGTTGTCTAGGGTTGCAACTCAATACAGAAATCTATCTCCCGGTGGGGCGGTAGCCTGGGGACATCCTCTGGAAATACGTCCTCGTACTCATCCTCTACTGCTAGAAACTGGAAACTCATAACATATGCTGCGCCAAGGGCTAGGCTAGCCAACTGATGTGAAATCGGTTGTGCCCTCTTATGCACGAGTTCATCCTGCGCTGCCTGGGTCTCTCTTTCACTGAAAAAAGAGAACCTTGTTCCATCACTACGGACACACCGCACCCTTTTCCTAAAACAGTCGATCTGGGCATGAACTGTGGAAAGCCAATCCATACCAAGAATGACATCGTAAGGCCTCGACGCAACCACCAAGAGGTTCCAACTGAAACTCTCACATCCAAGGGTCAGTTCACACTGTCTACAGAGGTGTGTGATCTTTGAGTCTTCTCCAGTCGGTGTTTATAAGCATAAGGGTCAAGTCAACGGCTCAACTGGAATCTCAAGGTCTCGAACAAGATAAGATGCCAGAATGCAATGACTAGAACCTGTGTCTTTCAGTACGGTAGCCATAGTAGAAAAGACACAGATAGTACCTCTAATCATTCTAGGAGTACTGAGGTCATAAGCCTTTGCCGCCTACTGTTGTCCCTACCTCTATCCACCAGCTCTCTGAGCCTGGGGTTGACCTCCTGGGGGTGGTGGTGGTGGTAATGGGTCAAAGCGTCGACCACCTCCAGCTGCTCTCCCAGCTCCTCTACTGTGCCCACCGCCTCGCGGGTCTGTCTGCTCTACACGTTGCCTCTGCCTCAGTGGTCCATCCACTGCTCCTGTGTCAGTAGTACGGCGGGTCGGACAATCTCAAGCGAGATGTCCACTGCCATCACATGAGTAACATTTCCTCTCTCGAGGCTGGCAGGATGCACCCTGCGAACCCTATAAGACAAATCCCTTATCCTGGGATCTCCTCAAGAAATTTCTCCCATGCCTGGGTCCCTGATATCGGCTCCCTACTGCCGAGATCTCTGCTCCATCTCACCCACTACTGACAACTGCCGGCTGTCTCTGCTCTACCAAGAATCTTTCAAACACCAAATCCCGCTCGAGCACTCCAGCATAAGTCGGAATGCTCATAGGGATTATGTTAGCTGAGATATCTCTGCGCAAGCCCCGCTCAAAAGTCTGAGCTTTGAAGTACTGATCTCTGACCATATCCATCAAGTACCACGAGAGTTCGGTAAACCTCGACGAATAGTCAGCCACCGTCATGGCTCCCTGCTGGAGCTGAAGACGTTCTTGTATGCACACTGCTCTCAGGGTAACTGGTGAAAACTCCTCTCTAAAGAGATTCTCAAACTCTTACCATGAAAGTGTTGCCTCATCATGGGTCTGGATAACCAAATTCCACCATCGCCCTGCTGAACCCTGCAGAAGGCTCGCTGCCAGGATCACCATCTGGTCTGCGGGTGTCCTAACCAAATGGAAGACTCTAGCCACTACCTTAAGCCAGTCCTCTACTGCCTGAGGGTCAGGCTCGCCTCGAAACCTGAAGGGTCTCTGTCTCTGAAACTCACAGAGTGCGCTCATCCTTCACTCCTCCTCCACTGGTACAGCAGGCACTAAACACTGCTCTACAGGTGGAGGAATAACTGGCACACCACCTAATGGTAAAACTGGGGGATCTGGTCCCTGTATCGAAGCTTCATCACTGAGGGGGTCATCCTCATGATCGAGCTGCTAAATCCTAGCGGGTACGTGTCGCGGAGGCATCCTGTAAAGAAACAAGATGTATCTCAGTCAAGGAGTATATCTGGAGAGATGACTCAAGATTGACATGGAAACCACAAATCATTCCTATATGATGCATGTACCATTATTTTTCCCTTCAACTAGTGTTCTCATGCTCCGAGTAGAAAAGAAAGTTATCAGGGTCCAGGTGTATGGATACGTCAGTCGCCCGTACCAACACTGGGATCCCTGGCCTGAAATCCGAACTCAAAATACTTAACACTGTTGCCCCAAACCAACTCACAGACTCTCGGTCCCAAGGTAGAACCGACCACCTCTGATACCACTCTGTCACGACCGATCCCAGTGGGGCCCGATCCGCAACTCCCCAAGCCCGCCTCCAATAGGACAGGGGCTGGTGAATAGCACCTAGTAGGCAAGATTCTAACACGGGAGGCATTGCCTATAAACCTGTACACACACACACACACATATCCAAGTACACAAAGCTAAAAAGTAAAAACTGGTAAAAGGAAAGGATGCATGCATAAACTAAAACCCAACCATAGAGTACGACAGGAAAGTAAAGTGAAAGAAAGTAAAAACCCTATGCCAAAAGTACAAGCCCACCGAAAGAAAGTCTGTATCAAAGTCCAACCTATAAGGAAAGGTACTGGGACTGAAATCTGTAGCCGTAGGAATAAACCTCAGCCCGCCTGTTCTCACTGAGCACCATCCGGTCCTAGTCCACCAAGAATCCTATCAAAGGCTCACTCGTCTGCATAAGACACGACACGTGCGGGAAAAGCCCGTGTCGGGGTGAGTATAACAATACCCAGTAGGACACCCCGAAACCACTAAGTATATACAACAAGGGAAAAATACCACAAATGAAAGATACAGTCAGCTCTACACAGTATATGTCTACCGAACATATAACAAGAATAACCAGATATACTCATACACAAACGACCATCGCGATACCGCCACAAGGATACAGCTCGAAGATTCCACTAAACATGCAACAAGGAGAACACACTCCTAGGTATGAAGAGAGATATGAAAAGTATTCATTCCGGGAGAACACACTCCACAAGTACTATGAGAACATGATGCTCAGATGAGGATCACAGCCAAGTCATAGGGTGATTCCGACAACTCAGTCTGAGCTAATCCACTAAGAAGAGGATCGGCGCCTGGGTAAAGTTGGTCACGTCGATACCAAGAACTCTACCTAGGGTTCCAGGAATTAATAGAGGATCTGACTCTAAGTCTCATAGAAGGGATTCCAACAACTCTATTCAGGAAGTTCTGCTGAAGGGATCATACTCCGGTGTAAAGGAAATGATACCAGAACCTTCAAGGAAAGGACCAAGGGTACGAACCCTAAGAAAACTAGTCCAACTCACATAAGGCAAGTAGCTCAAGCCTTGAAGAATTTATTACACGGTGTGTAGTATGGTTACACACCATGTTCCTTGACCTTGGGTACTACCCATGTAAACGGCATGTGTCGTCTGTTCGGTCTATGGAAAACTCAACTACATGGCATGTAGAAAAAGTACGCGTTGTGTTCCTTACTCCAGGTACTGCCCGTGTAAACGGCCCGTGTCACTCGACTTGTTGGTTATAAAGTAACTACACGGAGTGTAGAAGGATCACACGCCGTGTCCGAGCACCTGGGGCTCAATCCGTGTATGATGGCCATGTGCTCGTACAAGATCTATGCCCGTGTCCGTGTCGGCTACCCGTGTACCAATACACGGGGTATCCTGTGTATCTGGCCAGGTCTGGCCGGGGAAGGGTATACATGCCGTGTCCTTGGCCGTGTACCCAACTCGTGTCTGTGTCACCTGCCCGTGTACCAATACACGGGGTATCCCCTGTATCTGGAGGGGTCTGGCCGGGGAAGGGTATACATGGAGTGTCCTTGGTTGTGTACCCAACCTGTGTCTGTGTACTCCCGAAGTACATGCCAGGTAAAATCCGCTGATGAACACACCCCATGTAGCCCATACTACACGGCGCGTACTCGGGAAAATTCTAGAACACCGTCTTCTTCCTCACGCTTCGGTCGATCCTCCGGATCCGCGATCCCTCATCCGTTCGTCCTGATACTCCAATTTTTGGTTCGGCTCATCAAACGAACACCGCGAAAGGTGTTTTTGGCCTTTAAAATGGATCATAAACCTTGAACGATCCATTCGAAGGAAAATGACCAAAAACCCATAACTCACGATCCGCACCGAATCGTCCGTCGATATCACCGTCGCACCTCTGTGACACCGCTCTGGGGTTGGATCCATAGTTTGGGATCGTAGCGTCGAAGAACGGATGTGCAACGATCTGTTGTTCATCGCCCCACGAAGAACGTGAAGAAAAGAAAGGGGGAATCCAAAGAAATGAAATTGAGGAACAAAACTCCATCGTTGTTCATCACGGCGTTAATTCTCTCCCATTAATGGGATTAAACAGAGCAGAAAAGCAAAAACAATGGATTAACATGGATTAAATCTCCCAAAAATCCCCACAAAAAGAAAATCTCGCAAGAACGATCGATCCGCGGACTAAACTGTTCGTGGATTAGACCACTTTCATCATAAAAATCAACAACGGTGAAGAAAACAAAAAAAAAATGTCCTATCTGGATTCCACGGCGTTCATCAGCGATGATCATGTCGCTGCATCGTCGTCGCCGTGTTGGGAGGTTTTCTCCAGAGTCTCCATAGCTGCCAAGGGTTTCAGGGTTATGAGGTTTTGTAACCCTAGACCCTTGCACCAACCTTTAATTAAAAGGGTAAGGGATATCTATTTCAGCAGATTTAAAATATTTCGCTGCAGAATAAAATATTTTTATTTAAATATTTTATTACTCTTACGTCCCAAAAACTAGATTCCACCACCGCCCTACACCGGCCGATGTTAGGCCTCACCTAAGGTAAAACCGTTGTTCTGAATGTAACGGTGCCCTTGGATTTCTGATCCGAGCACCCGTTCGGGAGTTATTCCACTTTTTCTGGAAAACAGCACGTGCGCGTAATTTAATTATTAAATTAAATTCAAACATTTGTTTCGGGCTCACCGGGCCTCGGAACTACACACCATCTCAGAGCCTGGTCTCAAATTAATTCCCATATAATACTAAAATAATACATGGAAAAATCCAAGACATTAAACAAATATTTTAAAATAACACTTTGATCGATAGACTATAAAATACACAACAATAAATATAAACAAACCATGAAATGTTAATATATAAATATGACCACTATAAAGTATCTATTGAATTTATATGTACTAATAGGATTAACTATATTATGGATATATTTCTAATGAACCAAATCAATATTATTGTATAAATTAATTCTTTGGTAGTAATCACGCAATTTTTAGTAATGTCATTTTATTATTCAAAATATGTTTTAATAAAAAAAGGTTTTTATTGTATATTATGAGAGAATATTATAAAATTATTCTAGAAAATTTAAAAAAACTAGATGATAATAATAATTAAATTATTTATATAAGAATATTAATCTTAACATAAAGTGATATTTGGGGATTTTTCTAAACGTATTGATTTTTCAATGAATAGTTAAAAAGAATGAATTTTAAAATACATTCATTTATTTATAGAAAATCAATTAATTTAGAATTATGATTATATTTTCAATATTTTATTAAATTAAAATATTATTCATCTTATTATGAGTAATATAATTTTATTCAATTTTTTTGATATTTTTATATGTCAATTTTTATGCTTAAAAACTAATTTTTAAAATCATATTTGTAATTATTTTTTAAAATTTTTTATTTAATATAATATATACCATTTATATAAAATAAATATTAGAAAATTAATAAATTATAGGTAATATAGATTTTAAAATTTGGTATATATTTTCCTATTTTTTATAAACATTTTGAATAGTAACCATTTAAAATTAATAAAAACGTTAAAGCGTAAATCAAGTAAATAAGTATAAAAATAACAAGATATGGTTAAAATATGTCCCTAAAACATAAAATCATTTTTATTAGATAAGTTTTTTTGGAAAATAATTTTAACATTATAAAAATTTTCAATTTCATTCCACATTCCCGTGATTTTATCATTTATATTTTTTATTGAATGTGAAGTAGAAAGTGTCACACTCATGTTTTTAATAACTAAAATCTTATATAAAAGAGATAAAAATAACTCATATTCTATTACATTTTTTACCATTAGTTATAAATGAATTATTTATCATGATAATTTATTTTTAAATTTTAGTAATGAAAAAATTACATTAAATTTTTATGGAACCCTGCCACTAAATTTATTCCACTAATAGAAATATAAAATAAATTATATTAAGAACAATAAAAGAAGAATTTTTTTTATTACTTATAGTCAGCCATGAATTTAGGTGATATATATGACATTTATAGATTTTTTAAACTTATATGTTTGTATTACATATTTTTCTTTATGTCTTTAAAGTCAAATTAAATTAATACTTTAAAAATGACATTATTGATATTTTATGGAAAAATTTATGTAATTTAATTATATCCAACTCGTATAAATCTTGAAATAGGACAAGTCGGGTCATAAATGGTCAAAATTGTCTTTCATTTTCTATTTACTAGTAAATTTTTACCATATAAGTAATAGTATAACCCTTTAATATTTACATAATAGTTACTACAAATAAGGTTAAAATTGTTTAATAATGGAAATAAACCAAAAGATAAGGTATAAAATACCAATTAATCCTCTACATATATTATCCGTTGATGTTATGTAAGATATGTAATATATTAGATTCAATATTATGCCAAAATATTTCAACATACACATTAAAATTAATATATTCTACTTACTATTATTTATTAATTATATTTGTGTCATTTCATTCACTATAAAAAAGAACCACATGTCCTTTATTCTTTATGCCACATAAACCCTCATATATTGAAAAAACACTATTAAAAATATTATAAAAATTATTATCCATGTTATTAATATTTTTTATTTATTAAATAGTATCCTTATGACCCTTAAATGAATATTTGAAGGAGCTCCATTGAAGAAGACTTAATCATCTTTACCGACAGATTAAAACATATTTCTTCTTCAGATTCTAATAAATATATTGTAACTATACAATAATAGTAAATCTAGTATTATAAATGTATTTAGACATTATTTTTATTATTTTAGAACTATTTTACATCTATTTTACATCATATGAAAAGAGGATACATCTCTCACGTGTACATAAGTCATACCATCTCCACACGGTGGTGTAATAAATCATTCATAACTACTAAGCATGGATGATTATTATAAGGCCCCAGCCTAAAACCTTACTTAATCTTGAGATATTAAAAGATTACACATTGACGATCTTTTCAGGTTTAGAGTTTTAGAGAATTAGGACATGACTATTACATCTCAAAAGATTACAAAGTAGAAACTTCTACTAAGTTTCCATAAAATAAAAACTCTTAAAAAGAAACATGTCTAGTTCCATGTTTTAGGTATCATGACTTTCCCTTGATCCCATCCTTGACCCTATTCCGCGTTAAGTCCTGTGAAAAAATACTTCAAAAACTTGGGATGGGCATAAAAAGCTCAGTAACGGATACACAAAGAATGAAAACTGTTAGTTTTTCAAAACAACAAGTAAACCATGTATTTTTTTTCAAAGTAATACCTTTCACCTTTTCGAAGTATTAAAAAAAACTCTTCAATGAATAAAATATCATTACTTACCCTTTTGTAACCAAAAGATTACCCTAAAACCCATATAAAGAACACATAACAAAAAAAGGTAACTTGGGGCATAAACATACTTAAATGGTATAACCATACGGTCAACTTCCACACATACTTAATGGAATAGCCATACGGCTGATTTCCACACATACTTAATGGAATAGCCATACGGACAACTTCCATACCCAATGCATTGGAGGTTATAACGTAACCACCCATCCTGGTATTCACGGCACCACCCATCATAATGTCCAAGTACCATTATAAAATCATAAGACATTAAACAAATATAATGGAAAGAAAACATCTCCACATTTAGATCACAATATATCACTTAAATATATCGACATAACAAATCCTTTATAAAAACCATTTTCAATACCAACATACATAAAAGAGTATATGGTATTTATTTCATTTTAAAAAACATTACGGCTTGTTGAGTAATCCAAAGACCAAATAACACTCGTGGCAGCGGAAAAGGTCGTTGTCACCGCGTACGTTAAAAGAAACATTCCTTTTTGTCGTTTAGTAAAACGCTTCGTATAAAAAGATTCCTTTTGAATAAAATTAAAATTCAAATGGTTTTATACACCGTATAAAAGAAAGTTGTGTGTAAAACCAAATATGCCTCAATGAAAGGAGATTGAGACGAAGTCCCTTACAAAGTCGGTATCCTTAGATTAAGGATAAATCAATTACATGATTATGTGTGAAAAATACGAATACACAAAATATAAGTGGATATTAAGTGTAAAAAAATCAGAGGTCATTCACACATAATCATGGAAAAACAAAACCAATGACATAGATATTTAACTCAATGAAATGATATTGAGTTATGATTTCCGATACAAGTCTGTCTAAATGACATAATAATTTATCAATGAGATGATTATCTGTAGAAATAGTATATCCACACAAAGGTTTGTGGAAACTACAACATAGAGATTCCACACATAATCTTGGCATAATAAAATCAAGAATTAGTGGTTTAACACAAAGAATTGAAAGTGGGTTAAGAAGTTCCCTTACAGAAATTCGACAGCCTAACGGCGTCAGTTCAAAACTCATAAAATGAGTTGATGAGAGATAAAAAGGGTATCTCATCACTTGGACATAAAATTTACATTAATAAGGATATATAATAACATATCCCAACATAATATTATGTGAATTAAAATACATAACAAAATAAGTCTTTTAAAAAGAGGAGGGTGAAAGGTTCCCTTACCGACTTGGGTAACTTTGGAAATGTACACCACATTGAATAAGGGTCATACAATGAATATGTAAGTACCCATAAATGAAATTATATTACACAAAGAGTATAATAACGGGAAGTACATACACTACTCAAAGGAAATGGTGTCAAATGTAGCATAAATCTCACGGGAATAAAAGTGAGATGAAAAAATCCCTTACGAAAACTTGGCAGCCTAACGGCGCCACTTAAAACTTCCAAAAATGGATTGATGAAATAAAATAGAGTATCTCATAATATTACAATAAAATTTACAGAAATAGGAATATAAAATAACATCCCCATCATAACAAATAAGAGCTTAAAAGAATTGACATAAATGAGAGTACTTAAAAAAAAGAGGTTAGATCTCTTACGAAAATTCGGCAACCTAACGGTGCCACTCAAAACTTCCAAAATGTATTGATGAGAGAAAATAGGGTATCTCACCAAATGAACATAAAAAGTACAGTAGGAGTAAAATAAAAGAACATCCCAATCATAATAAATATTATCTTAAAATTAATGACATAAAAGAGTGTGCTTAAAAAGAAAGAGAGGAGTAGGATCCCTTACCTCAAGTCCAACTTGTCTTGTTCGTTTCTTTATATTCCTGAATAATAAACTTTGGTCAATTTATAATTTCTTAAGGACCTCCTATAAATATTATTATTCAGTTAATATCACATATTTTAATGTTATAATAATTGGTTAATAATATGAGTTCATATCAGACGTTTTTGTTGATGTTTGGTACATGAGTCAAAAATTGAACATGTTGGAAAAATAATTTTCCATGTAGTTATAGTTACATCATATAGAGAATAGTATTGATGTTTTAAATATCATATATATCCAGTATATATTCATTTTATACTATTCAATATCATTTGGAGTTAAAAAATTAAAAGCACCGTTCATGGAGATGGTAGGCCGTACGTACGCATTAACGCTACTTTCGTTTTTTTTTGTCATATTAATGGAATTAAAACAAAATGATATATATATATATATGTTATAATTCCTGAATGATATCCATAATTTAGATGTAATATATTACATATATATCCATTATATATATGTACTTATAATAGTACATAACATTTTGAGATAAGAAATGAAATGTACCGTTCATGGAGACGGTAAGCCGTACGGACGCATGAACGCTACTTCCATTTCTATTTCATATTTAATGGAATTAAAACATAATGATACATAATAGTATTTTAATTACATTATGGTATCATATATAATATCATTAAATATATCCTTTATATGTACCACATATGGTATGAACGAATCAAATCAATTTGAGGGGGTAGTAGTCTGCACTTCCTTAAATGAAGATATCGCGTTGACCCATAATGGAAACCATAAAGGTATGCCATAAATAAAAAATACAGAAGCTTAAGTAAAACATAAACATATTATATATCATATATAAATATAGTGTCATCTTAATTGCCACCTTTGAAGGTGTTAGAAGAATGTTGAACAATCATCGTTTCGTGAGGCAGAAATTCGCCATCCATAGAAACAGTATGTTCTTTACCATTAGATGTAGGTGTGTGAAAGTGTAGATCTAATACTTATTATAAAAACATCCTAGTATATTTAAGATACTGGATTTGTTACAAAATAAATGAATAAAAATAGTTTAGGGGGTTGGAGAAGAAAAATAAAACAAAAGGACACAAGTGAAGACATTACCTTAAAATCGGGTAACTCCCTTTGGTTTGAGCTCAAAGGCTTCCTTGGGAAGCCTTCTGCCCAAAGTGAGGCTTCAAGGAGTTATAGAGGGATGTGGAGAGACAAAATGGGCATGGTTTGGCCGATACAAAGGCTTTGGAAGTGTGGGTAAGGAGGTAGAGGTGGGGGCATTTTATAAGAGGAGAGGAGGGGCACTCTTGGAAAGTAAAGAAATGTTACTTTATTTTAGAATGAGTTTCGGATTTTAATGGTCCCACATTGATGTATTTTGAGGATAAGGTGATAAGGGTTCGAAATACCCTCCATCCAATAGGTTTTGTACATGTGTAGGTCTTAGATTTTACATTATCTTTCCATTTTATTTAAATCGTTAAATAATGAGGTCATCGGTGCATCATCATGATGTCATAAATAATTTAATTTATTTAATGTATAAAAATTATAAAAAATTACTATGATGTAGGAAATAATTTTTTCTTTCCAATGACTATTTATAGTTAAAAATATTACTTGTATAACCACATGTAAAAATTGTTTTAGTAAAACATCTCATGTTTGTGTCATTTTTACTTTAACATTAAATAAAAAGGTATTTATGTCATTTTCCAACCAAACTGGCTCCATGGGGTCCCCAAGTTGACCCATGGTTTTTCTTGGTCGTCCATGACTCATCCAATGAGGGTAGGATATGTTTCTAGGTCATTTCATATTATTAAAACATTATTTTTACCTTAAACTACACTAATTACCTCTAATCGCGATTAAAAACTTAAAAGTTACTATTCACCAAAAAAATATTTTAATTCCATTGAACCCCATTTTACTTCTTAATGACAACCATGTATGTCGGATTTTTGAAATTCAAAACACTGAGGTGGTAAAATTTCATTTAAACGGAAAATCAGTTTTTTATAAGTACCACTTAGTGGTTTCACTATTCATCAAAAATTGAAGTTTTTCAGAAAAATACCAAAACGTCACCCTAAGCTATATTTGATATTCCGAATTCAAAAATGAAGTATATTTTAAAAAATTCAAAACATATAAGTTTCATTAATTAATTTAATAATTAATTCCCGTTGTCAGAGCAAATAGCGTGTTTTTATGAAACAATAATTATCAAAAGATTGACACCAGTTTAAGTCTGATTTCAAAGTGAAATTAATTCCAATGACCGCTATTGGATTAAATGGTAAAAATATATTCTAATTTTACTTTAAAAACAATTCAAAAGATAATATAATCATATAAATATATTAGATTAAAAATAGGTTTTGAATTAAAATACAACATTTTTCACTATTCATTAAAAAATGAACTTTTTCGGAATGATGCCAAAAATTTACACAAAGTAAATTTTGATGTCTCGATTCTAAAGAATAATTTTATTTTGTCAAATATAACACATAAAATATTTAAAATGTGGATTTAAAAGAGGTTCTCCATCCAAAGGCGGTTAATCGACCTTTTAATGAATATTAGAATGTTTATGCTTAAAAATTGGATTCATTCGCATTTTTAATCCTCTAACATTTATTGTAAGGAGTAAAAATATTCGAAAAACATATATAATCATTTTTTAGTTAGTTCTGTTCATTCCTACCATTACAACGGCTAGGCGTTAACTACGATTTAAAATAATATTATTTTATTATTAGAGTGCAACGTAAGATTCCCAAGAAACTCGTTGTCGCGTATTGGGTACGCCATCGAGCATAGTGTCCCCTTTAAAGTAATATTAATATTTTATTCACAAATATGGATAAATATAAAAATTTCATATTCTTTATTTACCTGGTGTGTTACATCCTTCTCCCCTTTTAGGAATTGCGTCCTCGCAATTTTAAAATTGGGCTCAGAAACATCCTTGAAAGTCCCACATCGGAACAAGAGTCGGTAAAACAATCACTTTAAAAGAATGGGAGAGAAGTACAAATGTCACCTGAGTTATCCCATACTAGGATTACAAGTATGAAAATATGGATATGGAGGAGAAAACAAAGGGTCAGGTTCTGATGGAGAGTGATAGTAAACATGTCTAGGAGAAACTTAACCACAAGAAAATCACAAACTTGTGATGGGTTAAACGGTATTCGATTCCCCGGTAGGAAAAGTTAACAGACAACATTTTTGTTTTAAGTTACTCTTCATTGAGGAATTTATTTTTTGAGCTTAACTAAATCATAATGAAACATACTTACTTGTCACGTAGACTTTCAACTTTTACTAGATTACTTAATCAAACTCATATTTTATCCAAAAGATGAGTTTTTAAAAAGGCTTGTTCACATTAAGAGTACTATAATCAACTTCCTGAGAATCACCTAATCCAAAAAAGAGAACTATATATTTCCCATGTCTTTAGACAAAATCCAAAACCAAAACCAAAATGTTTAGTACAAGATTAGATAATCTAGAAAAGGATAACCCTTTATAAAAAGAAAATCTATTCTTAATCTCCAAAATTTGTCCAACAAAACCCAAAGTTTAACGAGGACCATTTGATAAACAATTGTCCATAAAATTCATCAAAGTAAACCAAACTAAGATTTAAACCCAAATATGTGAAGCATTTAATCACATAGTCTTCCAAGTTACAAATTAACTTTTATCTCCAAATAACATCAGTTTCTCTTAAATTCTCATATTGACAAGTAATTAACCTAATCACATATTCTCCATGATAGGTTAATCATTTCCATTGATAACCCAAAATAAACTTACTCTTGATTCCTAAAATCATCTAACTAAAAATAATTAGTCAAACTAACCAGGGACTTCACGTAGTCCAGTGGTAGGCGATAAATACCAGTCGCACTTTGGTTGTGGGTTCGATTCCCGCAGCTTTGTCCGACGCGAAGGGTTGTCACACGGTCTGCATGTTGTCCTTTTTCCAAAACTATAAAATTCTTAAATAATTCCCCAAAATGAGATAAAATCTTCAAAAATAATCATAACATATTTTAACCTCAATTTTATCTCATGCCTTTCATTTTCCATCATAATATATAACAACCCATAATTACCTCAAAAGTAAGGATCATATAAACCCTAATGTTTACCTTTATAATTATTACCTGAACTTCCACATTGATTGGTCATCTCGTACATGATGCATTACAGAACATACCAAGGTACATGTGGTTGATCATGACTCCTTGATAGTTGGTTTAGAACAACCACGAGTTTCCTCATTGAATCCCCCATTTCATCCAGTATCTTAATCAGAGAACCACCACAGTTTCCTTCAAACCTATTGTCACTTTGGTGCCGGCTAGATCCATCCATTCACTAAAAACAGAAATGTCAGTGTGAGTATATCAACAAAACCATCATGTACTAATGAGGAATATAAACACTAAGATATACTTACTCATTAACTTTATCTAAAACTAGGACTCTTTCTAAAATTCTAACCATTATGGTAATGTTACTTATTCTTAAAGAATACCCTAACCTCTAAAGTTATCTAAACCGACCTTTGATACCAACTATAAGGCCCCATCCTTAAACCTTACTTAATATTGAGTTATTACAAGATTACACATTGAGGATCTTTTCAGGTTTAGAGTTTTAGAGAATTAGGACATGACTATTACATCTCAAAAGATTACAAAGTAGAAACTTATACTAAGTTTCCATAAAATAAAAACTCTTAAAAAGAAACATGTCTAGTTCCATGTTTTAGGTATCATGACTTTCCCTTGATCCCATCCTTGACCCTATTCCGCGTTAAGTCCTGTGAAAAAATAATTCAAAAACTTGGGATGAGCATAAAAAGCTCAGTAAGGGATACACAAAGATTGAAAACTGTTAGTTTTTCAAAACAACAAGTAAACCATGTATTCTTTATCAAAGTAATACCTTTCACCTTTTCTAAGTAGTAAAAAAAACTCTTCAATGAATAAAATATCATTACTTACCCTTTTGTAACCAAAATATTACCATAAAACCCATATAAAGAACACATAACATAAAAAAGGTAACTTGGGACATAGACATACTTAAATGGAAGAACCATACGGTCGACTTCCACACATACTTAATGGAATAGCCATAAGGCCGACTTCCACACATACTTAACGGAATAGCCATACAGCCAACTTCTATACCCAATGCATTTGAGGTTATAACGTAACCACCCATCTTGGTATTCACGGCACCACCCATCATAATGTCCAAGTACCATTATAAAATCATAAGACATTAAACAAAAATAATGGAAAGAAAACATTTCCACATTTCGATCACAATATATCACTTAAATATATCGACATAACAAATCCTTTATAAAAACCATTTTCAATACCAACATACATAAAAGAGTATATGGTATTTATTTCATTTTAAAAAACATTACGGCTTGTTGAGGAAGCCAAAGACCAAATAATACTCACGGCGGCGGAAAAGGTCGTTGTCACCGCGTACATTAAAAGAAACATTCCTTTTTGTTGTTTAGTAAAACTCTTCGTGTAAAAAGATTCCTTTTGAATAAAATTAAAAGTGAAAGGGTTTTATACATTGTATAAAAGAAATTTGTGTGTAAAACGAAATATGCCTCAATGAAAGGAGATTGAGACGAAGTCCCTTACAAAGTCGGTATCCTTAGATTAAGGATAAATCAATTACATGATTATGTGTGACAAATAAGAATACACAAAATATAAGTGGATATTAAGTGTAAAACAATCATATGTCATTCACACATAATCATGGAAAAACAAAACCAATGACATAGATATTTAACTCAATGAAATGAGATTGAGTTATGATTTCCGATACAAGTCCGTCTAAATGACATAAGAATTTATCAATGAGATGATTATGTGTAGAAATAGTATATCCACACAAAGGTTTGTGGAAAATACAACATAGATATTCCACACATAATCTTGGCATAATAAAATCAAGAATTAGTGTTTTAATCCAAATAATTGAAAGTGGGTTAAGAAGTTCCCTTACGGAAATTCGACAGCCTAACGGCGTCACTTCAAAACTCATAAAATGAGTTGATGAGAGATAAAAAGAGTATCTCATCACTTGGACATAAAATTTACATTAATAAGGATATAGAAGAACATATCCCAACATAATAGTATGTGAATTAAAATACATAACAAAATAATTCTTTTAAAAAGAGGAGGGTGAAAGGTTCCCTTACCGACTTGGGTAACTTTCGAAACGTACACCCCATTGAAGAAGGGTCATACAATGAATATTTAAGTACCCATAAATGAAATTATATTACACAAAGAGTATAATAATTGGAAGTACATAAACCACTCAAAGGAAATGGTGTCAAATGTATCATAAATCTCACAGGAATAAAAGTGAGATGAAAAAATCCCTTACGAAAACTCGGCAGCCTAACAGCGCCACTTAAAACTTCCAAAAATGGATTGATGAGATCAAATATAGTATCTCATAATATTAAAATAAAATGTACAGAAAGAGGAATATAAATAAACATCCCCATTATAACAAAGAGTAGCTTAAAAAAGTGACATAAATGAGAGTACTTAAAAAAGAGAGGTTAGATCTTTTACGAAAATTCGGCAGCCTAACGGAGCCACTCAAAACATCCAAAATGGATTGATGAGAGAAAATAGGGTCTCTCACCATATGAACATAAAAACTACAGTAGGAGTAATATAAAAGAACATCCCAATCATAATAAAGATGATCTTAAAAGGAATGACATAAAAGAGTGTACTTAAAAAGAAAGAGAGGAGTAGGATCCCTTACCTCAAGTCCAACTCGTCTTGTTCGTTTCTTTATATTCCTGAATAATAAACTTTGGTTAATTTATAATTTCTTAAGGACCTCCTATAAAGATTATTATTCCATTCATATCACATATTTTAATGTTATAATAATTGGTTAATAATATGAGTTCATATCAGACGTTTTTGTCGATGTTTGGTACATGAGTCAAAAATTGAACTTGTTGGAAAAATAATTTTCCATGTAGTTATAGGTACATCAAATCCAGAATAGTATTAATGTTTTAAATATCATATATATCCATTATATATTCATTTTATACTATTCAATAGAATTTTGGAGTTAAAAAATTAAAATCAACGTTCATGGAGACGGTAGGCCGTACGTACGCATGAACGCTACTTTCATTTTTTTGTCATATTAATGGAATTAAAAAAATGAGATATATATATATATATATTTTATAATTCAAGAATGATATACATAATTTAGATTTAATATATTAAATATATATCCATTATATATATGTACTTATAAGAGTACATAACATTTTGAGATAAGAAATGAAATGTACCGTTCATGGAGACGGTAAGCAGTACGTACGCATGAACGCTACTTCCATTTCTATTTCATATTTAATTGAATTAAAACATAATGATACATAATAGTATTTTAATTACAGTATGGTATCATATATAATATCATTAAATATATCTTTTATACGTACCACATATGGTATTAACGAATCAAATCACTTTGAGGGGGCGGTAGTCCGCACTTCCTTAAATGAAGATATCGCGTTGACCCATAATGGAAACCATAAAGGTATTCCATAAATGAAAAATAAAAAAGATTAAGTAAAACATAAACATATTATATATCATATATAAATATAGTGTCATCTTAATGGCCACCTTTGTAGGTGTTAGAAGAATGTTGCACAATCATCGTTTCGTGAGGCAGAAATTCGCTATCCACAGAAACAGTATGTTCATTAACCATTAGATGTAGGTGTGTGTAAGTGTAGCTTGAATAATTCTTATAAAAACATCCTAGTATATTGAAGATACTGTATTTGTTACAAAATAAATGAATAAAAAGAGTTTAGGGGGGTTGGAGAAGAAAAATAAAACAAAAGGACACAGGTGAAGACATTACCTTAAAATCGGGTAACTCCCTTTGGTTTGAGCTCAAATGCTTCCTTGGGAGGACTTCTGCCCAAATTTAGGCTTCAAGGAGTTAGAGAGGGATGTGGAGAGACGAAATGGGCAGGGTTTGGCTGAGCCAAAGTCTTTGGATGTGTGGGTAAGGAGGGAGAGGTGGGGGCCTTTTATAAGAGGAGAGGAGGGGCACTCTTGGAAAGTAAAGAAATGTTACTTTATTTTAGAATGAGTTTTAGATTTTAATGGTCCCACTTTGATGTGTTTAGAGTATAAGGTGATAAGGGTTTTAAATCCCCCCATCCAATAGGTTTTTTACATGTGTAGGTCTTAGATTTTACATTATCATTCCATTTTATTTAAATCGTTAAATAAGGAGGTCATCGTTGCATCATCATGATGTCATAAATAATTTAATTTATTTAATGTCTAAAAATTATATAAAAAAAATACTATGATGTAGGAAATATTTTTATCTTTCAAATGACTATTTATAGTCAAAACTCTTACTTGTATAACCCCATGTAAAAATTGTTTTTGTAAAACATCTCATGTTTGTGTCATTTTTACTTTAACATTAAATAAAAAGGTATTTATGTCATTTTCCAACCAAACTGGATCCATGGGGTCCCCAACTTGACCCGTGGATTTTCTTGGTTGGCCATGACTCATACAATGAGGGTAGGACATGTGTCTAGGTCATTTCATATTATTAAATCATTATTTTTACCTTAAACTACACTAATTACCTCTAATCGCGATTAAAAACTTAAAAGTTACTATTCACCAAAAAAAATATTTTAATTCCATTGAACCACATTTTACTTCTTAATGACAACCATGTATGTCGGATTTTTGAAATTAAAAACACAGATGTGGTAAAATTTCATTTAAACGGAAAATCAGTTTTTTATAATTACCACTTAGTTGTTTCACTATTCATAAAAAATTGAAGTTTTCAAAAAAATACAAAAACTTCACCCTAAGATATATTTGATATTAAGAATTCAAAAATGAAGCCTATTTTACAAAATTCAAAACATATAAGTTGCATTAATTAATTTAATAATTAATTCCCACTGTCAGAGCAAATAGCGTGTTTTTATGAAACAATAAGTATCAAAAGATTGACACCAGTTTAAGTCCGATTTCAAAGTGAAATTAATTCCAATGAACACTATTGGATTAAATGGTAAAAATATATTCTAATTTTACTTTAAAAACAATTCAAATGATAATATAATCATATAAATAAATTATATTAAAACGAGGTTTGGAATTAAAATACAACATTTTTCACTATTCATTAAAAAATGAACTTTTTCGGAATGATACCAAAAATTTACACAAAGTAAATTTTGATGTCTCGATTCTAAAGAAGAATTTTATTTTGCCAAATATAACACATAAAATTGTTAAAAAGTGGATTTAAAAGAGGTTCTTCATCCAAAGGCGGTTAATCAACCTTTTAATGAATATTAGAATGTTTATGCTTAAAAATTGGATTCATTCGCATTTTTAATCCTCTAACATTTATTGTAAGGAGTAAAAATATTTTACAAACATATATAATCATTTTTTAGTTAGTTCTGTTCATTCCCGTCATTACAACGGCTAGGCGTTAACTACCATTTAAAATAATATTATTTTATTATTAGAGTGCAACGTAAGATTCCCAAGAAACTCGTTATCGCGTATTGGGTACGCCATCGAGCATAGCATCCCCTTTAAAGTAATATTAATATTTTATTCACAAATATGGATAAATATAAAAATTTCATATTCTTTATTTACCTGGGGTGTTACAATTATGAAGATGTAATAATGATTATATGTTCTATATATTAAATAAATATTCTTTTATGATTATAATATCATATTTACGTTGTTACATTCAAATCCATTGGAAAACAATATCTTCTCTTGTGCATACGTATAAACTACCTCCTCTAAAAAACTTTGTAATACATTTTTCTATTTTTAATTACAAGTAAGGTAATAAGGATATATATAATGAATACCAATTATATTTATATCATTATTATCATTGTGGTTATTTTTTAACCCTAATAAATGTTCAAGTAAAAGAATATACATAACCATTCATGATTGAGAAAATAAGGTATTTAACATCCAAAACTATGATAATAGAAAATAATTGTTAATGAATGGGAGTTAGTATATTTTGAGGGGATAATATAAGATATTACATTTTTTAATATGTTTATGTTATGAATTAATTTTTATATATAATGTTATATAGAAGGAAAAAATAATATTTAACTTAGAGAAAACCTGAGTTACGAATTTCTTATCACTATTTAAATTCAATGGGATATAAAATAGCTCCATTGATTTAATAATTTCATGATTAAGTTTAAAATAAACTATTATTTTTTTTATTTTTAATAAACATTTGTATTTTTTGGAATTACATTTGATATACATAATCTTCACATTTATTAATTACGACTTAAATTATATGATATTTTTAAATGATTTTTTCTCAATTTACAGTCCATTTTAAGATATTTGGTATTGAAATCTTGTTTACATTTATCTGGTTTATATTATAGCCTTATAATTATTTGAAATGAATATATATTTATTAATAAGTTTCAATTAATTCAGTTCTAGTTAATATTTAAATATTATTGTATAAATGAATGTTTATTGTTATTTCACTTTTTTATCAGTTATATTTTACGTCCAACTCCATAATTTAGAGAAATAATTTTAAAGAGTTATATTTATTACTAACATGATTTAATAATGAAAATTTATGTTTTCCTTTAATTAAAAAAATAGAATGAATATTTATAATGATTTCTTAAATATTCATTTTAATCTATTTTTACAAATAATTAAAATGGAGTGATTTTTTAAACATATATGGTTTTAAAAAATTTTACACCGACCACCACTGCAATATTATATTTATAATATTTTATATGTTTTCATTGGTTTTATATGTAAAAAAAATTGATGAAAAATTATCATCATATACTGTTTACATTTTGTGAAATAAATTATTTTATTAAAAATATATATATATTAGATGAATTTATGATCATATTTAATTTCTTATTAATTTTATGTTCATTAATTTTTTTTTGAATTGGTCACTTTATTATGATCATTTTTAATTAGATATTACAGTACATATGAATATCCAAATTACCTATATCATGGATATGATTATTTCATAAGGCATGTATCATTTATACAGAAATTGGTTTTAATCAGAATATTAATTTATTGATTAGGGGAAAATTGATTATTTAGCAACACCATCCCCAGTAAACCTATGCATGCACTAAATTTTATTAAAATTTCTTAAAATACAAGGAATACTATGTTAAATTAAAGAATAATTATGTAGTATTAGAATACATTGTTCTTAATTTTTTTATAATACATTTGAGAGAACATATTATAACATAATTTTGTTTCAATGATAACATTATTCCATCTAGATTTTACTACAGGACAATCATAAAATACTTCAATGATTACATGTAAAGGAAATAAATAAAGGTGTAACAACCCAAAGTTTCATTAATGGAAAATCCCTCTTGATCCAGTTAAATGTCTATTTACGAAAAATGTTTTTATAAGATGTCAACTTCTTTGGTTTTATGTTAAGAATTTTGACCGTTGTTAATATAGCCGTTGAATAGTGATCACATGATTAGTATAAATATAAGGCTTTAAAGAACCTAATTTTTACTCAGAAAAAGGAAGCGATGGCCTCATCCAGTAGAATTGCCCCATACGAAGCCCATTTGTCAGAGCTCGGAAAAGAGGTGGAATCTTTGGGCTTCGCCATTGACCAAGACCAAGCTGAGCTTCATTATGTCAAGCTCAAATGTGACCGTCTACGGGAAAAGTGGAAGTTGATAGAGATTACCACTCGAGCGATGTTATCTGAGCCACCCCAAGAGTTTTTCACCATCGCACACCTTACCCTTAGGTCTTATGCGGCTATTTTAAGGGGTTATGTAAAAAATAAGTAGTACTATGTTCAAGTACATTATTTCTTTGTATATGATAATGAATATAATTTCTAGTCATTTTTGATACATTGTAAATAGTTTTTAAAGTACAAATGGTGTTTTTAGTTATTATTTAATTAAGAATTCGATTTTATTAAATTAAGGGATTTTTGAATTAAATAATATTTTAATAAAATATTATTATTAATATTAAATATATTTTTATTAAATATAAATGATCTTATAAATTTATGATTGCAATTAAAATTTTTATTAAGATTTGAAAGCCATTTCTGTCAAAACCCGTGAATTTTCGATAAATGTTGGTTTTTATTTTAAAAGTGAAAATTAAAATATTTAAAAAAAATAGATAAAATAAATGTCATTTATGGAATCAGGATGTTGAAATTATCCAACGGTGAATTTTTCATAATTTTCTGAGACAGTCAAATTTTTGGGTAAAAATTAAATATCGTTTAAATATATAATGTCTTTTATGACATCATAATGACCCAATGGTGATGTAATAAAATACCATAATCCTTATGTTCGGCTAATATATGTTTTATCATTAAAATAATGAGGTTTTGGGTTTGTTAAACTTACTTTTCAAAGCATTAATGAACCCCTCAAGACATATTCAACACTTTTCCTTTTAAAATTAATTTACATGGGAGTGTGACTCACCTCCACATAAGCAACCCTAATATTTTAATAAGTTCAGAAATTGGCCTTGTAAAATATTTTTTTCCTCTTTCCTTTTCCAGAAACCATGGGCAAAAACCATGGGATGGTTTGTGTTTTGGATTAATTTAATATAAGGGGTCCCAAACCTAAATAATAAAGAATTCTCTCACCTTTCCTATATAAACCCACACAAGCTACCATTTCATCCTCACTAAAATCCCTTGGAGTTCGTCCAACCTCTACCCTACTCTCTCTAGAATCCTCCCAAGGTGCCCCAGGCTCCCAAGAAGCCTCTCACAAGCCTCTCTCTAGCCTTTGGAAGCACACTTCAAAGTAAGGGTTTTTTCTTCCTTTCTCATTTTTGTCAATTTTCTTTAAGTTGTATTTCCCTTTTAATTTAAATTATGAATATTGGGGTATGGTTTCACACCTCTCTCATACTTCCCTCTTTATGTTTGAATTATGGGAGAACCCTTTCTCTCTAATTTAATGCCTCTCATGTACACCCATTACTATGCCGAAATTCGGAAAGGAACTTCTCTCTCTTCTTTTACATTCAAGAAATACTTTTGTATCATGAATCTAAATTCCATTTCAATTGTTGGGACATGTATCTATATGACCTACTTACTATCCATTACATGTAAATATTATGAGGAGCCCCTTTCTCTCTCATCAACATTTTTTATGAATTCTTATGTCACGCCGTTATGCTGCCGAAATCACACCGATTTTCTAAGCCAATGTCATTGTGTAGTGAATACCATTCCCATTTCTCCATCAAGGGCATTCACCTTTATGCACATTTATTTATTGATTGTAAAGCTTCATGTATGAATTCCACATTACTTTATTGTGGAATAAATGATTATTTTTTATGAATCCATGTTTTATGATCCATGTGGCACACTTATGCATGAAATGAAATGTTTAAGAAGGGTGTGCCCTTATAGCGCTCCAATGCATTGGGTAAAGTATAGTATCATGATACGTCATGTGCAATGAGTGTTGACTCATGTTAATTCAAGTGAAATGAGGTTTTACTCGTGCTTCATGTGCAATGAGGGTTTACTCATGCTCCATGTGCAATGAGCCTTGGCTCATGCTAATTCCATGATAAGTGTTGTTTCCACATCTCCATGTTATGATTATCATGCTTTATCATGCCTTTATGTTCATGTTTTTTTTATGCTCTATTGATATGCCTATTTTCTAACATATATTTTACTCCTCATGTTATTCCATGTGTACTCCCTTACTGGGCTTTATAGATCACTCTTTTCTTATGCATGTCCTTAGGTTATCCCATGCAATGCTAAGTACGTGGGAATGTAGTGGTCATGTAAAGGACGTTTTCAATAAAGATGTTGTATTTCATGTTTTAAGTTTTTATGTAATGATCCTAAGCCCCAAAGACACTAAACCTCTCGATATTCTTTATTTTATCAAGTGAAGTTTTATGTAATGAATCATGTTTAAGTTGTAATAAAAAGTAGGGTTTCCATAGTTGGTATCAGAGGATAGGTTTAGTTATTTTTGGGATTAGGAAACCCTTGTAAAGCCTTAGATACAAGACTAAGTATAATAAAAACATACCTAAGTTTTTGGTAAATACTAATTAAGTGGTTTATCAAAAAAATACATCCCTGTCTGGATACGAGCAGGTAGAGGCGGCTCTGGCACAGATGTATCCTTGGGGTAAAACCCGAAAACACCGCTTTGAGCTAGACTCGAACGGGAACTGGTGCACGACAACGGCCCTTGTTTCACTCTTGGTTACGACACTCTCGAGGGATATGTTTTGATAAATTCACAATCTTGGTATGAACCCTTATTAAGGGAAAAATTCCCCTAAGAATATATGTTATAAAGTAGATCATGAAAATCCTAGATTGAATCCTATAGACTCATGAGTTAAAGAAATTAATGTTTATTTATAAGTCATCAAATTTTGTCTTTGGATTACCCTTTATGTGTTACCCCTAACTTTCCTTTTATTCCAGCCAATGGCCGGTAATAGGAGGACTCGGGCTAACAACCGTTGTGAAGATCAGTGTGATGATTGTACTAATGAGATGCCCAATCCAATGGGAGTGGGAATCACGAACATTGTCACGCTTCTCTCTTAGCTAACTCAAGTTTTGAATAGAAACATGGTTCAAGAGGAACGTTCAACCCCCCCTAAGAAAGAACAAGTTGCTATCGAGATCTTCATGAGACAAAGGCCTCCTACTTTTAGTGGATCATCTGATCCCACGATCGTTGAACAATGGATCAACTCTATTGAAAAGATCTTCTCCATCCTTCAATGTTCTGAACAAGAGAAGGTTCTCCTGGCAGCTTATCATATGGAGGGTGAAGCTGATCAATGGTGGACATTGATCAAAAATAAGAAGCCTAAGGAGGAGATCGATGCTTTGGAATGGAAGGAATTTTGGAAGATGTTTTTCGATAAATATTTTCCGCGCACCATCCATCTTAAGATGGAAAGGGACTTCCTTTCCCTCAAGAAAAAAGATAAAGAATCTGTGGGATCGTACGAGGCAAACATCACAAGGCTTGCACGATAAGCTTCCGGCTTCGTCGTTACCCCCAAATGCAAGGTTGACTGCATCTTTGGTGGGCTGAATCCTAGATTGCGGAAAGCATTAGTGATCCGTGACTTCGATAGCTATGAGGAAATTGTCTGATGTGCCCTCAAGGTTGAAATGGAGATCGGGGAATCACCGGGGTATCATGGGGACAAGAAGCGTAAGGTGGACTTTAATGCTGGTGGTCCGATGGATAAATCCAATGGTGCTAAGAAGTTCCAGCACCCCACTTGCCAAAAGTGTGGGAAGAAGCACCTTGGAAATTGCCTTAAGGGGACGAGAAAATGCTTCATGTGTGGAAGAGAAGGGAACCTAGATATTAACTGTCGGCAAGAAGGACCCGCAACTGCGACAGAGGAGAGGAATTCTCCATTCGAACCTCAACGCATTGTTCGATGCTACAAATGCAAATAACCGGGTCATTTTGCAAATCAGTTCCCTAATCCAAGGGTTATCGGAGGCAACCAAAAACCTCCCAAACAGAAAAGAAGAACTTTTTCCATCACTTCTACCGAAGTGAACACCGACAACGAAGTGGTGATAGGTACGCTAGTTATTCATTCAAGAATAGAGAACGTACTTTTTGATTCAGGTTCTACACATTCTTTTATATCTCAAAAGTTTAGTAGAACAATCCCAGCACCACCACGAATCATGGAAGTAAAGATGTCAGTGAGTACGGAAAATGGGGAAATCATTGCATCCCATGAATATAAGTCTTCCCCTGTTATAATCTGTGGATTGAATTTCTCAAAGAACCTCGGAATACTCCCTCTGGTGGAATTTGATGCAATTCTTGGCATGGATTGGCTTTCCTTATATAGAGCTAACATAAATTGTCGGGAGAGGGAAATCACTCCATAAGGAGAATCGACCCCTGATTCTTTACAAGTGTCAGGAGGAAGATGATTCTCCTTTCACTCCATCATCTCAAGAATGGATATTACTTCCCTATGAGCACGCGTATCTGGCTCAGATGATTGAGTCCAAAGAAGAAACCATCCTTGAAGAAATGCCTATTGTGAGGGAATTCGCTAAAGTGTTTCTCGAGGAACTGCATGGTCTTCCTCCAAGAATATATGTTGAGTTCTCAATTGAACTTATACCAGGGGTGCTACCAATATCCAAGACTCCATATAGAATGGTTTTTGTAAATCTTGAAGAGCTGAAGAAACAACTACAAGAGAATCTGGATAAAGGGTTTATATGCCCAAGTGCTTCACCATGGGGTGCACCAGTCCTCTTCGTCAAGAAGAGGATGGGTCAATGCGGCTTTGCATCGATTATCGTGAACTTAACAAAATCACGATAAAGAACAAGTATCCACTCCCATGAATTGATGACTTGTTCGATCAGTTGCGTGGAGCACAATACTTCTCCAAGGTGAACTTGCGGTCGAGATATTATCAAGTAAGGGTGAAGAAGTAAGATATCCCCAAGAATGATTTTCTTACAAGATACGGGCACTATGAATTCATAGTAATGCCTTTTGGACTCACCAATGCTCCAGAAATATTCATGGACTTGATTAATAGAGTCTTTAGAGATTACCTTGACAAATTTGTGGTAGTCTTTATAGATGATATTATAATATACTCCAAAACCAAGGAGGATCATGAGGAGCATTTAAGAACTGTACTAGAGACTTTGCGCAAGGAGAAGCTCTATGAAAAGTACAGTAAGTGTGAGTTCTGGTTGAAGGAGGTCTCATTCTTGGGCCATATCATCACAAGCAATGGGATATCTGTGGACCCATCCAAAACAGATGCAATTGAGGGATGGACGAGGCCAACATCGGTAACGGATATCCGTAGCTTCTTGGGGTTAGCTGGATATTAACGACGATTTGTGAGAAATTTCTCACGATTGTCCTACCCTCTTACCAAGATAACTCGAAAGGGAGTAAAATTTTCTTGGAGTGATGAATGAGAAGAAACCTTCAAGGAGTTGAAAATGAGGCTTATCACTGCACCCGTGCTCACTTTACCCACAAGTGGGGAGCTTTTTTGGTATTTAGTGATGCTTCGAAAAAGGGCTTAGGATGTGTGCTGATGCAGAATGATAAAGTGATATCCTATGCCTCAAGGCAGTTGAAAATCCATGAGCGAAACTATCCAACGCATGATCTAGAGTTGGAGGCTGTGATCTTTGCCTTGAAAACTTGGCGGCATTATCTCTATGGAGAGAAATGTGAGATATATATTGACCACAAGAGTCTTAAATATATATTCACAGAGAAAGAGCTTAATATGCGCCAGAGATGATCGATAGAGCTCATCAAGGATTATGATTGTTCAATACATTACCACCCTGGGAAAGCGAACAAGTTGGCGGATTCCCTAAGTAGAAAGGATCCATCGATTCTATCAATGATGAGAATTGAGAAGGATCCAATATTCTTATACTTGATGAATATGGATGTAGGAATCATAAAAAAGGGAACATCATCAATCCTTTCACAAATGATTTCTCAACCATCTCTTTTGGAAAGGTTAAAGGATGCTCAAAAGGATGATGTGGGAATTCAAGAAAAATTGAAATCTATCAAAAAGGATAAATCCTCGGAGTTTAATGTTAATGAAGAAGGAATTGTGCGGTTTGGGAAAAGACTATGTGTTCTATCAAGTCCGGAGCTGAAGAAGGAACTTTTGGATGATGCACATAGTTCAAATTTCTCTATTCACCCAGGGAGCACAAAGATGTATCGAGATCTCCGAGAAAACTTTTGGTTGGACAATATGAAGAAGGAGATCGCCGAATATACATCAAAGTGTCTGGTGTGTCAGAAAGTGAAGGTATAGAGGCAGACGTCTAAGGGGATGATGAAACCATTGACCATACCAGAATGGAAATGGGAGAACATCACTATGGACTTTGTCACCGGACTTTTAAGGACATCCAAAGGCAACAATTCAATCTGGGTTGTTGTGGATCGTCTTACAAAGACTACACACTTCATTTCTATTCGGGAGGATTTCTCATTGGATCAACTGGCACGGATATATATCAGGGAAGTGGTAAGGTTTCATGGAGTACCACTATCTATTGTGTTTGACCGAGATCCAAGATTCACCTCTAAGTTTTGGAAGAGTCTTCAACATGCTCTGAATACTGAACTAAACTTTAGTACGGCCTATCATCCTCAAACTGATGGCCAATCCGAGAGGACTATCCAAACACTTGAGGATATGTTGAGAGAGTGCTCAATGGACTTTAAAGGAGGATGGGATCAACATCTTTCTCTGGTTGAGTTCTCTTATAATAATAGTTTCCACTCGAGCATCCAAATGGCACCATATGAAGCCCTGTATGGGAAAAGGTGCAGAACACCAGCATGTTGGGATGAGGTCGGTGAATGTAAGCTTCTTGGACCATAAATGGTCGAAGAAATGGTGGATAAGGTGAAAACCATTCAGCTGCATATCAAGGCAGCCCAGATTCGACAGAAGAGTTATGCAGATAATCATCGACGAGACCTTGAGTTTAAAATTGGAGACATGATTTTTTTACGCATATCTCTGTGGAAGAAGGTCATGAGGTTTGGAAAGAAAGGTAAGTTAAGTCCAAGGTACATCAGCCCCTTCGATATTCTTGATCGTGTTATGGTTGTGGCCTATCGACTAGCACTTCCACCTACTATGGCCAAGGTGCATGATGTCTTTCATGTATCCCTCTTAAGGAAGTACATAGCGGACCCTTCACATGTACTCTCTTCCGAGGTGGTACAATTGGAAGATGATCTTTCTTATGAGGAGCAACCAGTGAAGATCATAGATCATAGAGAAAAAGTTCTACGAAATAAGACAATGCCCCTCATCACGGTGTTGTGGAGAAACCACAAGTTTGAAGAAGAAACTTTGGAGTTGGAGGATATGATGAAGCTGAGTTACCCACATTTGTTTTAGTGTGGTAAAAGGAAAATTTCGAGGGCGAAATTTCTTAAGGGGGGAATATTGTAACGACCCAAAGTTTCATTAATGGAAAATCCCTCTTGATCAAGTTAAATGTCTATTTATGAAAAATGTTTTTATAAGATGTCAACTTATTTGGTTTTATGTTAAGAATTTTGACCGTTGTTAATATAGTCGTTGAACAATGATCACATGATTAATATAAATATAAGGCTTTAACGAACCCAATTTTTACTCAGAAAAAGGAAGTGATGGCCTCATCTAGTAGAATTGCCCCATACGAAGCCCATTTGTTGGAGCTCAGAAAAGAGGTGGCATCTTTGGGCTTCTCCCTTGACCAAGCCCAAGTTGAGCTTCATTATGTCAAGCTCGAACGTGACCGTCTACAGGAAAAGTGGAAGTTGATAGAGATTACCACCCGAGCGATGTTATCCGAGCCACCCCAAGAGTCTGTCACCATCGCACACCTTACCCTTAGGTCAAATGCGGCTGTTTTAAGGGGTTATGTAACAAATAAGTAGTACTATGTTCATGTACATTATTTTTTTTGTATATAATAATGAATATAATTTCTAGTCATTTTTGATACATTGTAAATAGTTTTTAAAGTACAAATGGTGTTTTTAGTTATTATTTAATTAAGAATTCAATTTTATTAAATTAAAGGATTTTTGAATTAAATAATATTTTAATAAAATATTGTTAATTATATTAAATTAATTTTTATTAAATATAAATGATCTTATAAATTTATGATTGCAATTAAAATTTTTATTAAGATTTGAAAGCCATTTCTGTCAAAACCCATGAATTTTCAATAAATGTTGGTTTTTATTTTAAAAGTGAAAATTAACATATTTAGAAATTTTTTTAGATAAAATAAATGTCATTTCTGGAATCAGGACGTTGAAATTATTCAACGGTGAATTTTTCATAATTTTCTGAGACAGTCAAATTTTTGCATAAAAATTAAGTACCGTTTAAATATATAATGTGTTTTATGACATCATAATGACCCAATGGTGATGTAATAAAATACCATAATCCTTATGTTCGGCCAATATATGTTTTATCATTAAAATAATTAGTTTTTGGGTTTGTTTAACTTACTTTTCAAAGCATTAATGAACCCCTCAAGACATATTCAACACTTTGCCTTTTTAAATTAATTTCCATGGTAGTGTGACTCACCTCCACATAAGAAACCCTAATATTTTAATAAGTTCGGACCTTGGCCTTGTAAAATATTGTTTTCCTCTTTACTTTTCCAGAAACCATGGGCAAAAACCATGGGATGGTTTTTGGTTTGGATTAATTTAATATAAGGGGTCCCAAACCTAAATAATAAAGAATTCTCTCACCTTTCCTATATAAACCCACCCAAGCTCCCACTTCCTCCTCACTAAAATCCCTTGGAGTTAGTCCAACCTCTACTATACTCTCTCTATAATCCTCCCAAGGTGCCCCAAGCTCCCAAGAATCCTCTCACAAGCCTCTCTCTAGCCTTTGTAAGCACACTTCCAAGTAATGGTTTTTTCTTCCTTTCTCATTTTTGACAATTTTCTTTAAGTTGTATTGCCCTTTTAATTTCAATTATGAATATTGGGGTATGGTTTCTCACCTCCCTCATAAATCCCTCTTTTTGTTTGAATGATGGGAGACCCCTTTCTCTCTCATTTAATGCCTCCCATGTACACCCATTACTATGCCAAAATTCCAAAAAGAACTTCTCTCTCTTCTTTTACATTCAAGCAATACTTTTGTATCATGAATCTGAATTCCCTTTCAATTGTTGGGACATGTATCTATATGACCTCCTTACTTTCCATTACATTTAAATATTATGAGTAACCCCGTTCTCTCTCATCATCCATTTTTATGAATTCTTATGTCACGCCGTTACGCTGCCGAAATCACACCGATTTTCTAAGCCAATGTCATTGTGTAGTGAATACCATGCCCATTTCTCCATCAAGGGCATTCACCTTTATGAACATTTACATATTTATTGTAAAGTTTCATTTATGAATTCCACATTCCTTTATCTTGGAATAAATTATTATGTTTTATGAATCCATGTTTTTTGATCCATGTGGCTCACTTATGCATGAAATGAAATGTTTAAGAAGGGTGCGCCCTTATAGCGCTCCAATGCATTGGGTAAAGTATAGTATCATGATACGTTATGTGCAATGAGTGTTGACTCATGCCAATTCAAGTGAAACTAGGGTTTACCCATGCTTCATGTGCAATGAGGGTTTACTCATGCTCCATGTGCAATGAGCCTTGGCTCATGCTAATTCCATGATAAGTGTTGTTGCCACATCTCCATGTTATGATTATCATGCTTTATCATGCCTTTATGTTCATGTTTATTTTATGATCTATTGATATTCCTATTGTATAACATGTATTGTACTCCTCATGTTATTCCATGTGTACTCCCTTACTGGGCTTTATAGCTCACCCTTTTCTTATGCATGTCCTCAGGTTATCCCATGCAATGCTAAGTACGAGGGAATTTAGTGGTCATATAAAGGAAGTTTTCAATAAAGATGTTGTATTTCATGTTTTAAGTTTTTATGTAATGATACTAAGCCCCAAAGACACTAAACCTCTCGATCTTCTTTGTTGTATCAAGTGAAGTTTTATGTAATGAATCATGTTTGAGTTGTAATAAAAAGCGGGGTTGTCATAAAAGGTCTACTCAAATACATAATATGTGATAAATAATGTCCAATATATCATGAATTGAAAAGAATAATAAAAATAGAAAGGTAAATAACTGATCACAAATTCCACTTAAATAACTGGATAAGATGTAATAAATATGTCAATGTAATAACTGATCACACCTAACATTTAAATAACTGGATAATGGGTAGACAATAAATCATATTAAATAAGATATATAACATACCATTTAAATAACTGGATAAGGATTAATCAATATGTTAATGTAAATAACTGCTCACACATAGTATTTAAATAACTTGATAAGTAATCATCAATATGGAATAATAAATAACAAAAACAATATTACAATTAATCAATAAACTGAAAATAAAATTCTTATAGAGATAATACCATACTAAATATCATAGGGATAATAAAAAAACCTTTAATGCATGAAATTATTATTTATTAAATTTCATGATCTCAGGAATCATGATACCTCTCCTTACTAGACCGTTTATAAAATGGTTGAGTCTATAGGTAAAAACATGATTACTGCTAGTATGAGTTTTTTGTCTGATGACACTTGTTAATGCATCGAGGGGATCTGTAATGCTAGGGCCCACCCATCACTGTAGTTCCAAATAATTTTTCATATATTGAATAATCAATATTATATAAAAATTATTCCTTATCATCAAATAACAATATTGTGAAATGAATTCAAATATATCAAAATTTCCCCATATAAAAATTAATATTCAATACAATAGGTCTATGTAATAATTTTATATTGTTTATGAAATAATAATATACACGATATCTAATATGAATATTTATTAGAAATATTATTTCTAATGGTTAATGAAAATTGAATATTGGAATGGAAATTTAATGGATTAAAAATGAAATCAAGAAGTAAATTTCACTACTATCATTGGTAAAAATAATAATAAATCATATAAATAAAGAATAAAGATGGTGTCAATATGTTCCCATTTGAGTAAGAGAAATTATTTTTTTCAATGATGAATAGAAATACCATAAAATAAACATGAAAATATTATTCAGGAAAAATTTCCTATCATTTTAAAAAGCATTATGAAAATACTTTTCCTTGAAATTCAATTTTTCTAAACATTTTATTTAAAATTATCCCCAAAAAAATAAAATTAAAAGATTCAATGGAATTGAATTAATTATGTTAGTTTATTATGTACATGTTTTAAAATTAAATTGAAAACTCAATTTTATTATAATCGACAATTAAGGATCTGATTTTCCTCGGATGAAGATATGACTTGTGCATGGTCGAGTGATCCTCAGTGATGAAACAATTGAAATTTTTTTCTCCTTCGGTGGATGATAGATCTCTGTATGAATCTTAATCCAACATCCATCCTGGTTTGTTTATGTCTTCATCATCATCCCATACCCTTTCAAAACCCTACAATTACTCGTATATTTGGGAACCTGGTTGGCTGTTTCCTATGTTCTGATGTTTGTAAGTCTACTGTGATTCATCCGATAAACCCCCAATTCTATGTTGAGGTGGATGTCATTTGACCTTTGGTGGAATGGATTTGGATTTCTGTGGGTGATGAATTTAGATCGAAGTAAGCTATAGTTTATGAATCTTAGACTGACTATTGCTCAATCTGCAAAAAATTGGGCACATAGGCTCGAAATGTCATTCTAAAACCACAAGTAGGATGCCCCAGGTCTTGGTAAGAGGCTAGGAAGTCAAAAGGATATTGATGTGGTGGATGGAAAGGCACATGGTTTGGGACCTAGGGTTGCACCGGTTTTGGAAAAACCTACAACAGCTTCTTCTAATCCACTCGTTTATGCGGTGTTGAATCCGCTGACACAGGATTTAAACTAGGGGAATGTTGCGAAGGAAACTATTGCCAATGGTACTGCTAGTGGTGGTGTGGAATTTCCCTCTGGTGGACTTGTAAATGCAGGAGATAATCAGTAAGATCCACATACCCCTTCTCAATAGGAATTTCTTTCTGTTGTTGGAATCATCTGAATAAAGGGAGATGCTGTTGTGGTTAATCATAAGAAGGTAAGTAGCAGTAGCGATGTGAGTAAAGGAACCAAGGGGTATAATTTTTCTATTTCTGAAGATAACATTCATTCTTATTTGGTGAAGGAGCTTGATTCTATTGTATGAGTGTTAGTATAAATGTGGGGCCTTCAGAGTTTGTTTTTGATGGGTGTAGTGGATAGGCTGCTGGTGTTGGTGGTGTGATGACCATAGTGCCCACGGGGAATCGATTTCATGGGATGGGGCATGAGGATGTGGAGGATATTTTTCCAATGCATGATAGTGCCAACATGCATACTAAGACTCAAGAGGATCTTGTGGAGAGTAATGTAGGGAACGATGGGATATGTGCAGGTCAAGAAGTGGTGGACTACCCATATCGCCTTATTATGATTGACATAAACTTCCAGTTTCAGAAGGACTGGTTAGTGCTGTATCAAGAGATTCAAATACCTGGAAAATGGGGGTTATTTCTGATAGAGAAAAAGAAAACTCCAATGGCATTGTTAGATTCTCATATAGTGACAATTTCCAGGGGAGAAGATGTTTTCTAGCAACCAGTAGGGTGTGATTACTTCTCCACGAAGAAGGTCGAGGAAGGATTACTCCTACCTTCCAAAGACAATGTCCACCAGATCATCGGTCAGGAAATAAGCTGGGGTAGTCTCAGTGTTCAATAATGGTATGAAAACTACTAATGAGTTCCTCTCACTAGAGAGGTTGAATCATAGAAAGAAGTAATCTAATGTTCTGAAGCATTATGAATGTTCGGAGTGGGAATCAGTGACTGCGGAAGAAACCTTTTACCGTGGTGTGGGGACGGTTTTGATTTTGATAATCTCTAATGGTTTTTCTGGGTCTGTGGTTCTTATTTACTGAACTTTTCTTTTATTTTAATAAATGATCAGGTTTTTTCCTCTGGATATGCTTTTCTAATATAAACTTAATAATATATTTATATAACTAATAATGTATATGTTTAACCCAATGAAATTAATCCATGTTTAGAAAATGTTAACAACATTGTAATTTTTAATTCAAATCCACCAATATGAAATAATAAAATTACACATTTAAAACAAATTAATAATTTTATACTCATGAAATTATATATCAAATTGGAAAAACATAAACCATATAAAATGTAATGGGTTCAAAATTTTATAATATTACTTTAGGAAATGAAATTTATATATAATCCATTACCTCATTCTTTCTTTTGATTTTATATTCTATAAAAAACTATATAATTGTTATAAAATGTTATTCAAATAGAAAAGAACCATATTAATTTTCATAATATCATAAAATTTTAGTTTATAACATTTTTCATTTATTATTTAATAAAAATTCATTATTTTCATTGCTTATTGTGTTAATTGGCTTGTTTTCTCATGTGTTTTTTATCATTAAAGATTTGGTTCCTGTGAATGTTACATAGATTAATCAATACATTAAATGTAATAATTTATGAATTAGTATATTTTTTATAAATTTTACTTTTTAAAACAATTGTTATATATTATTATAAAAAAATTTGTACATCACGATCATGGAGATGGTAGGTCGTACATATGATTGAGTAACGTTTCCATTTTTAAATGATCATTATATCAATTAGATGGCTAAAATTTTACATTTCAATCATTATAATAAAATCATATAAAAAATTTAAATATATATATATATATATATCATTCATGTGGTGTGGTGATGAAAAGGAAGTAACATCACTTTTTTATGGTTGCAATCCGCACATACAGAAATGATGTTATCATCATTGTGCGAGTGAAATGAAAAAATAATAATATAAGTTATATTAATTGAATTATAAATATTCCATGAATATTATAATATTTTAATTTATATCACATATAATCATTAACTTTATCTTTATCACCTTCCATGTGAAGCATTAATGAAAGACGAATCACATCGCTTCATGAGTCAGTACCCAACAGTACACACGATTGACATTATCATATCTCTTATGAAATAAGAGATAAATATATAAATATACATATTATATAGTTAGTAAATATATAACTATATTGTTAGGTCCACTAGGCTGGATACCCTGAGAGGGGGGGTGAATCAGGGTATGACTAATTAAAAATTAATGCCCGTTCTGATCTTGTTTCGCTATTAAGCAAAACACTCTTCTCTCTTTTTCCTGCTGCACGATATAAACAGAATGTAAAGCAAGCACAGGACACAGCAATTTTACTTGGTTCACCGCTAAGGGCTACGTCCAAGGAGCATACGCCGACAGGTTGCCGGTCGTACCAAATTCCACTAATCTTCACTAGCTGTGAATTACAAGGTTCGGGCTAGATCACTTCTATGCCCAGGCTCACTGCCTTTACAATGTTTAGGGTCAGCTCACTGCTTTCCTAAGGGTCACTCCCTGTTTCTCTCTCTCTGGCTCACTGCCGGTGGAGAGGATCACCTTCTTCCTCTTCCTAAGCTCACTGCTCTTGGATGGAATCCACTCACAGTTTATAGACCTGTAGGTCTCTTCATTTTCATGAAAGAATGCATCTTCTCTTGTATGTAGATGCTTTGTTGAAGTTTAACTTTCACCCGTTGATGAATATCTCTTTGCACCGAAGGTATCGGGCAAACTTCCAGCTTCCACGCAGCCCGAAAAACACTGCTGGAACAAACCTTACTTGGCGTTCAAGTCAACCTCGGCGCGCAAGTATCGGCGCGCAAGTCACTATGGGCGCGCAAGTCTTCCTCAAACACTTGCGCGACTCAACCTTCCTCAACTCCAAACTTGCGCGACTCTCTTCTTTTTACGCCTAAACAAATATTGGCGGCCAACTGCCATCTGGCGCGCAACTTCTAATGTCGGCGCACAACTTCAACCTCTGGCGCGCAAGTCCCACCTACGCGACTACACACACCACTTGCGCGACCACCACACCTGCGCGACGGGAGCTCTCATCTTGAACTCCGGTAAGAAATGAGGAGGGGTGGTCCAGTATTTATAGGCAATCTGACCACCCTGCGCGACGGCGTGCAAGTCACCTGCGCGACCCAATCTCGGCGCGCAAGTCTTCTCTCCTTTTAGACACTTGCGCGACCAACTCCCAAACTTGCGCGAACCTATTTCCTTAGCCATACTTTGATCTTCTGATCTTGAAAAACATATGGCGCACAAGTTTCCTATACTCCAAGTCCACGGCGCGCAAGTCCCTTTGCCAAAAACACTTTTCTTCATTTGCCGATTTTCAGGCCCAAAAATTTGGCAAACACTGGAAAACGGCGCCACCTTGTATCTGTTCTTTTGTACCGCCTCCAGATAATCCATTCCTTTTATCGACGTTCTTGAATCAAACATGGATCGTTGACCTCAGCTCTTGAACTCAACATTCCACCATGAAATCCTCTTTGTCAACAATCACAACTCAGATGTCCACTTTGTCAACAAACACAATCACCCCAAAAATGCTTCAATGATACCTTGAGGGATTTTTGCCCAACATATATGTTATAAATATCATAGATATACATTATATCCATCATCAAACACCACTTTGAGTGGTGGAAATAGAGAAATGAATGATATCAGCTCATGAGCCGGTAGTTCATCGTACACACAAACGCTGATTTCTTAACCCATTTGATGAAAGTGGGGATGGTTCTAGGTAATTGACATATTACATAAACATATACTTATGTGGAATATATTTCTATATTATATAATCATACATTGATAATAATTTAACAAGGCGTACAATGAAATAAAACAAACACATCTGTTTGAAAACATCAAATCTTCTTTAGGTATCCCACGTATATATTCACTAAATCCTTCATAGGTTTTCTTTATGAAAAAAATATATATAAAATGATTTTGGTAGGTATAATGGGAAGTTTTTTTAGATCTTTTCTAAAAGAAATTGTCTTTATTGTGCGAATAAGAGTGGAGATCAGGTGTCCATTTATAAGTGGGGAGGGAACACACATGGCATTTTAAAAAGGAATTTTGTGATCCCACATTTTTCATAGGTAAAAATGGTTTAAAATTGACAATTATATAACCTCATTTGAGGATAGGTATAAATAATGAAATAAATTAGTTATTAATAATGTCTATAGGTCATTTATACCCTTATCTTTTTAGTTTGACCCAAGGGTAGTCCATTTTTTACATTAATTGTGGAAAATAATTTTTACCACATTTACTGTTCAATTTTGCCTAAAAATAATTTTACCATATTAGAAATTATAAATAATGATGATTAAAAATATGGAATATTTTTTATATATTTATTTAATTAAATTAGAAATTTACAATTTAAAATTTATTATATTGATTTGGTTATAAAGTGAGTTTTTAATGAAATAATGATAAATACATTACAATGTTTTTATATTAGAATTTTAATAAAAAATAATTCCAATTAAATAAATTGGATTAATTGATAAAAATTTATGTAATTTTTATTTAAATCGAATTAATAATACAATTTAATGTAATAATTTTTTTAAATCCAATTATAATTTTTCATTTAAAATTGATTATTATTTAATATTTGTGAAAAAATAAAACATATCTAAAAATTCACAATAAATAACCTTAAGATAAAATTTTTATATTTCAATTTAAAAAATAGTAAAATTATTTTTGATAAATTTTTTTCAAAAACTATTAAAAGAAATTTTAAATTATGTATGAAACAAATGACTAAATCATCTTTTTTGAAAAAATAACATTTTTCCAAAAACATTCATTTTTTAAATATATAATTAATAAAAATGTTAATATATATATTCTAAATATGTAATTAATCATATTTAAAGTCTCTATTCAAACATATAAGATATAAATTCATTCTTAAATAATAATAGTAAAATTATATTATTGTTTGGTAAATCTCATTATTACGTTTAACAAAATTTATCGATTAAACTCGCTGGTTTCTATATCAAAAAGGCATCAATGAAATTATATTAATTAAAAAGGAATATATTTTATTGCCTTGGGATATTATGTTTTCTTCTTATATAGTCATATTTTAATAAAAATATTTAATAAGATACTATTCTTTTATAATTTTTTGTGTTACATTATCCCCACCTTTAATAAATTACATCCTCACAATTTTAACATGATATCACTAATCCATGTTTTGATATTTAAAAATTCATTTTTTGAAAAACCCAATCATAAAATGATTAGAAAAAATTCATCTCAATGAGATAGAAAATTATGTATCAATTTCATTTTGAATAACAAAAACCTAGGATTCTAATTAAGAGAAAATTGAGGGAATGTGATGATGTGGACATTGAGGAAAAGCCTAAATAATTTTATAGAGTGACTAAGGTCACTGATCAAAAAAATTGATTTGGTGAATGGATATTTAATTTTAAAAAACCAAAAATACTATATTATTTAAAATACATATGATTTATTATATATGAAAATAATAGGATAACATTTTCATTAAAATGTCCTTTTCCATAATTTTAATGTAATTTTTTATTATCTTAGAATAAAAAGAAATATATTTATGTGATCGGTTTCTTATTTAATATTTTAAATTTAATCCTTTATTTTTTCTTCAATAACATTTAAATTCATCCCTTATTTTAATAAATTAATATCTACAAATGGTCTTTTGTATGCTTTTAGCACTAAATTTTTTTTTAACGGATCATTCAATCCATAAAACTTGTCATCTTGTCTATCTCTAAATATTTAAAAAAACATAGTTAGTAAAAGTAATACAATATAGTAAATTAATCAATAAAAATTATATTTAACAATATTGGTTTATCATTAATAATAATTTTTTGAACTATTTGACTAAAAACAATAAAATATTAACTAAGACACCTTGTAGGCTAGTTGTAGGCACAAAACTCTTCTCATCCTTGAGTCATGGGTCCAATCACAACTAAACATACAGAATGGAATATTTTGTCATCCAACATGTGAGTAATAATTTTTCTAAAACTATATTAATATAATTCCTATAATTTTCCCATAAAAATTATAATTGAAATTATTTACTTAAAATTAACCATTAAATAAAATATTTTGTACAGTTTTCAATACAACCTATTTTTTCTAATGTGTGGTAATTTTAATTGACTATTTATATATTTTAATTAATGGTCATATCGACCCTAAATTTCAAAAAACAACTTTAAGCATATGACTATAAAATATAAAAGAATTATGTAAGAACCCATATCTTCTTTCAAGAATGATTTTTCCTTTTCTAGTCGTTTTTTAGGAAAAGAGGAAATTCTGGAAATTTTGAAGTACATGCTGTGTACTTCATGGGTACATGTCATGTACTTTTTTTCCATAGGAGGTCGTGTGTTGGCAGTGTCTTGGCCACACACATGGTCATGTGGGGTGACGTTGAGGCTACCTAAAGCGGAGTACAGAAATAGTATTTATGTATCTTGTACTCCAAAACTACACGCCGGGTATTTTATTTTTTTCATTAAACAGACCAGGGTCACGTCTGATTGCCATAAGTGTCTTCTTCTAGGTATTGTTTGACCAAGATAAACCCCACAGCGTTGAAACTTCTTCGGGCCCCTGAGCCTCCATATGTTCTCTGAATCGACCGCCATCGATTGCATTGGAACCGCAGCGGTAAGCTATTCCTTCTTTTAGAGCCTCGTTTTCCAATTCCTCCTCTTTTCTATGTTATCATGGGTTGAAACGTTTTTGATGTTTTTGTATATCTTTGATGTTCCAAGGATATTCAAGCTTCTAGGTTCACGTATAGCGATCTCTTAATTCCAAGGTATATGGTTTGTTCCTTTTCGTTCGAAGTCTTTGAGTATTATGTGCAAATTCCACCAATACCCTTGAATAGGGTATTGCGTGTTAACCATTTTACCCCTATTGTTTTCCTGACATACTTCTATGCTTGTGTAGAGGTAATTTGGATGTGAATTGGGTTTATTGTTATGCTTTGGATGTGTTTTTCCAACAAAAGTTGTGTTTACAACTGTTTGGTCCGGTTTAGCCTTTTGTCATTTACATGTTTTCCATGCCTTGTGGTCGTAGGATGGAGTGTTGTTTTCTGACATTCTTGAGATGTTTTAGACTAGTTAGCCTAGTAGTTTATTAGGTTTAATTTTTCCTTATAGCATTACTATGCATTGACTTACATGGGGCCATTATAACCTGGTGTTATAAACTATATAAGAATCGACCGAGTGAGCTTACTCAGAGAGTCATTGTAAATTATAGACTATAGGAGGATAGACCGAGTGAGCTTCCTCAGAGAGTCTTTGGACATTATAGACTATAGGGGGATTGACCGAGTGAGCTTCCTCAGAGTGTCTTTGAGCTTTATAGACTATAAGGGGACATACCGAGTGAGCTTCCTCAGAGAGTCTTTGTTTTACTTGAATTACCTTGAACCACTTCGGGCTATAAGGGGAATTGACCGGGTGAGCTTCCTTAGAGATTCTGTGAAAAACCATCAGCTATAATAGGAATTGACTGAGTGAGATTCCTAAGAGAGTCTCTTGACCTTGCGGCTATAAGGTTAATTGACCACGTGTGCTTCCATAGAGAGTCCTCGACTACCTTATACCATAAGTATAATTGACCGAGAGTTCTTCCTCAGAGAGTCTTTATGAATTCTTATGACAGAACTAGAGGGGTTAGGCTGAGTGTACTGCCCAGAGGGTTGCTTGTGCTTATTTGGTAGGACCAGAGGGGATAGTTGTGTGTACTTTCTAGAGGGTTACCTGTGTGTGTTAGCTACTTCTTGACTTTGTATTGTGGATTGTTACTGTTGTGTACTTTTCTATTTACAGCATTCTATACTTTTACCTTCCATATATTCACTGACTGTTAGGAACAGATCTTCGGGTGGTTGCCTACTGGGATTTGGTCTCACACCCTTTTTGGGTCATTATTTTGGGCCCAAATAGATTATATTGTTGCAGATATAGATAAGGTCAACCTCCATTCTACTTCAGGTATGTGACGTACTGCAGAGCTGGAGATCATGGGACCAAGAATATGCTAGAGATGCTGAGGAGATGTTTATATTTTATTATGTACTTTGGTTTGGTACTATTTGTATTCCAGAATTGTGACTTGTTTTGTTGTTTTCCTAGACATATGTATCATGCATCATTTATTATGCATTTCTCCAGTTATTTATTATCTCAGTCTTCTGATATTTACTATTGATTGATATTTACTGCTTCTGCTATTGTATATTGTTTCTCTTCCGCTGTGTAACTCTACCAATGATGGAATAGTTTCCCCAATATCACTCCCACGTCCCTCCCTACTAGTTGGAAGCCTCTGGCGTTTGAAGAAAAGTGCTTGAGGCCATGTGACCAATCGGGTACGGGGCGCCTCTGGGTGGATTCCGGAACTGGGACGTTACAAAGTGGTATCTGAGGAATTCTTTTCTCTTAACTTAATATTTGTATCCTTTATCCAAGGATAGGAAGGAATGGGTACTTAGTAATAGTCTATCCCTGAGAGTAGCTAACCTGTGTACAGGGAAAAGCCAATCTACCTCGTTATTGTAAATTTTCTAGTTTTGCAATTTTATGGCTCATTTGATTTTCACTGTTGGGTGACTCGCATATATTGTGTTATTACTGTTGATGATATTGAGGTTCTATCTCTATCGCAACCTAATGATATGTGAGTATGACATCTCATGCATTATATAGGCACTTGTTATAAATCCCTTGTGGTGCAATCTTTCCATCCCATCTAGGATGCATTGGAGATTGAATGTTGTTGTGATAGATGTTATGTAGAATATGCATGATGTTGTGATAGAAGCTTTGATAAAGATACCTACTATTTGATATGGTATTGTTTATGTAAGTATTTGTCTAGATGAATGCCAAAATTTGGTTTTTGAGGTGTTATGGGCCCTCAGGAACTGTAATTTGGTGTATCATCGCTTTATTCCCTTGTTATAACTTGTATAAGATGTCAAACATTGATTTGTGGGGAGTACGGGCCCTCACTAATCGGAATTTGTCACCTTCATGTTCATTTCAGTGTTTTTCTAGGCTCCAGAGTAGTTTCTAAGGCATATTGTCCCGAAAAACTCAGAATACACGCCGTGTATTTTTGAATACACGCCATGTGTTCTTCTGTTTGTAAAAAAACAGTTTTTCTTAAGAACACAACATGTACTTATGTACACACCTGTAGTCTCTAACCATGTCTTAGGCCATGTGGGCAGATAAATGGGATGGGGAAATCATTGTGGGAACACCCATGTACCAGTTTAGCACGCCGTGTATCCTGATCTCAGTACATGGACGTGTCACTAACAACACAGGCCAGTGAATCTCATCTGGTACACGTTGTGCCTATCTTGAACATGTCGTGTAGTCTTGTCATGGGAAAGCCATGTGGCTTACCCATATAGACGGACCCGAGAAGGGGAAGAGGATTCAAGTACATGTTGTGTGTTTGGAATGCATGTCGTGTGTTAGGGGTGTTACACGACTAGTTAAGGAAAGAGTACATGCCCATGTGAATGACTTCAGAGAACACGTTGTGTAGGAAATGTACACGCCTTGTAGTCATGCTTTGTAAAAACATGAGTTCTATCTTCCTCATGTTCCCTTCTAAAACTCCTTGTTTTGATTCCTTGATATCTTGATCTAAGGTGGGTGATTAAACATGCAAAGTCATTCCACTGAGACGTTCTCTGGTTGTACACCAGTTTCTAGACGGTGATAAGACACCGGATATGGCTAATCAGGGACTTCCAACAGATCCTCCTACTATTCTAGCCTTGGCACCAGCCGTTATACCTGGCACAGGTGCTGATGCACAGTTCAGGGAAGGCTTTATAAGGAAGATGCAGACTTTTCATGGAGCGTCATCTCCTACCCTGCCGATGGCGGAATAGACACGGGTTTTTTCGCAATAGCATCCTCTTACTTTCTCAGGGGATGGAGGACCCCAGGCTGCAGAATCATGGCTAGAGGCCATGCTGAAAATCTTCGAGTATCTAGAGATACCTCCAGAGAAGAGGGTGATGCTTGCTACCTCTATGCTATGAGACTCCTCCAAGAGGTTGTAGGAGGTGATCTCTCAGATGGGATGCCACCAGAATATGGTTTGGGAGGAGTTCTAGTGTATCTTTTAAAATTACTTCTACCTGGAGACCTTGAGGGCCGATCGATCCTAGGATTTCATTAGCCTGGAGCAGGGTACTCTTTCTGTGATGGAGTATTCTTCTCTCTTCACGGAGATGCAACGTTTCATGCCTATTCCATCAGGTGATGAGTTTTTCCTAGCTTGGAAGTTTGAGGACAGTCTCCGGAAGGAGATCTATTCCCAGGTGAACATCTTCAGGTTGACTTTGATATCCTCTATCGTCAACCAGGCCCTGATCACTGAGCACAATATGAGGGATTCAGGAGTGGCGAGTCAGGGCGGTTCGACATCCAAAGTTTTTGTTCCTCCTACTGATAGCATAAAGTTCTGCAGGGAGTCTACTCGAGGAGATAAGAGTCGGCGGGATGTATCTTTAGGTAGCCAGGTATTATGCTACCAATGCAGAAGGAGCGGGCATACTAGGTCTCAGTTATAGAGAGACTTGATGGAGTGCTAATCTTGTAGAAAGATATGCCATCTTCAGTGCTTTTCTCAGTTATTCTCACCAGCAGCTGGTGACAGAGGTTCCACTATGACTCCCCATTCAAGAGCAGCACTACCAGTTTCTCAACAGTCTGAGGTCTAGAGTTCTTCTGGTAGTTCGGGCAGAGGTTGAGGTCATGGTCATGGCATCCAGTCGCCAGGTTTTCAGTGACATCAAGGTGGATCAGCTCAGAGTGGTCAGGCAGGGTCACAAGGCCGTGGTACAGGCCATACATTTGTAGTGGAGCAAACCCAGCAGGAGCAAGATCCCGGACATTCTACCATTCGATGTACGATCTTAGTAGCCTCAGTTTTTTCTTCTCCTTTTTTCGATATATGGGGCTTTCAATAACTTTATCTTTGTTTCTTTTTTGGAGAGCATTGGTCTCTACATCTTTTCATCTTCTGATATCTTGACTTTAGACACACCGTTGGGTACTAGTATGGCTAGTGTACATTAGTGAAAAGAGTTTCCTCTAGAGGTTGTTGGGTGTCACTTCTTGTGGGACCTCTATGTCCTAGAGATGACAGGCTAGGATTTCATTTTCGGGATGGACTGGTTGGTTCCCTTCCAGGTATTCATCGACTGTTATCGCCGCAGGGTGAGCATCATATCACCAGAGGGTGGATCTTTTCCTCATAGAGGTGAGTGGGATGTCCAGGCAAGTATATCAAGACCCGAGCATCATGGTCTAGGAGGAGTTACATCCCAGATTACTATTTTTTATCTGGATGACCATGGGACTTCACAGATGGACTTTCCCCCAATGGTGGATCATTTTAGGGACATATTTCTAGAATACTTTTTAGGGTTTCCTCTAGAGCGTGAGGTAGAATTTTCTATTAAGATTGTGCTAGGAGCAGCACCGGTGTCCATTCTTCCTTATAGGATGGTTACACCTGAGTTGCAAGAGCTAAAGAAGTAGTTGTAAGAGTTGTTGGAAAAGGGTTCCATCTGACCCATTACTTCTCTTTTTGGGATCATCTATCATGTTTTTGAAGAAGGCAGACGATACCCTTAGGCATTGTGTGGATTATTGGAAGCTGAACCAGTTGACGGTCAAGAACCGATATCCCTTTCCTATGATTGATGATCTCTTTGATCAGCTTCGAAGAGCCCGGATGTTCTCGAAGATTGACTTGAGGTCCGGTTATCATCAGTATCATGTTAGACCATCTGATATACCTCTCACAGCCTTCCGAAGCATGTATGGTCTATACGAGTATGTGGTTATCTCGTTCGATCTCACGAACGCGCTTGCAGTCTTCATGGCACTGATGAAGCAAGTGTTTTATCCATTAATGGATTCCTTAGTGGTTGTTTTCATGGATGATATCTTGGTGTACTCTCACACTCAACACGACCATGATTCCCATCTTGAGATCATTTTCAGTACACTGAGGTAGAATCATTTATATGCTAAGCTCTCAAGGTGCCACTTTTAGATGTATCGGATTCACTTCTTGGGTCATGTCATCTCAGAGGCAGGTGTATAAGTAGACCCTAAGAAAGTGAGACCATTAGTTTCCTAGGAGCATCATAAGAATGTATTTGAGGTATGAAGTTTTCTAGGGATGGATCGATACTATAGATGCTTCATACAAGACTTTTCACACTTAGCATCGCCACTGACGGGTCTGACTAAGAAGGGTGAGAAGTTCTTATGGTCATATTCTTATGATTCAGCCTTTCATGAGCGGAAGGGGAGGTTGACATCAGCAGCAATACGAGTCTTGCCGGATCCAGGCTAGAGTTATAGTATTTACTGCGATGCATCAGGTATCTGGATGAGATCTGTGCTTATGCAGGGAGATGGAGTCATTGCATACTGGTCTCGGTAGTTGAGGACATACGAGAGGAACTACCCGACACATGATCTGGTGTTGGTAGCAGTGGTTCATTGCTTACGCTGTTAGAGACATTATCTTCTGGGAGAGAATTTTGTGATTTTCACTGACCACAAAATTCTCAAGAACATTTTCACTCAGCATGATATGAATTTGAGATAGTGCAGGTGGGTTGAGTACCTTCAATATTTTGAATTTGAGATTTCCTACACGCCGGGGAAAGGAAAATCTGTGGCTAATGCATGGAGCATGAGGTCTCAGATACAGGTAGTTCTGGAGGCCAACAGTGAGTGGCATCTTATGGATCTATTCTCTGAGATGCATTTGAAGGTGTAAGATAGATAGGGGCAGACTTTTCTATCTTCTATAGTTGTTACCTCTACACTTCTTTATCGGGCATGAATGAGGAACCTATCATAATCTGAAGGCCTAGACCTAAGGGATAGTGTGTCAGGAGAGGACCATATGCCTGGATGGACCATAGGCAAGGATGATATCTTGCGTTTCCAGGGGCATGTATGGGTGTCAGCAGATATACGCAAGGAGCTGATGTGGGACTCTCATTCCTCAGTTTGGGTAGTTCATCCTGACATCACCAAGATGTATCGTGATCTACGCTGTCAGTATTGGTGGTCAGGTATGAAGAGGGACATTACTAGTTTCGTCATGAGGTGTTCCACTTGTCATCAGCTGAAGGCGGAGCATCAGCGACCATCAAGGCTTTTGCAGTAGTTACCCATTCCCAATTGAAAGTGGAATGAAGTCGTGATGGCCTTCGTGACTGGTTAACTGAGGTCTCCATGAGGGAATGATGCAGTGTGGGTTTTCATTGATAGGCTTACGAAGGTCGCTCACTTCTTACCGATCAAGGATACCTTCAGTGTTGATGAGATGGTACGGTTGTACAACTGAGAGATTGTACATCTACATGGAGTTCCACACTCCCTTGTTTCAAAAAGGGACGCACATTTTACTTCTTGGGCCTCACAGGGGCTTCAGAAGGCTTTAGGTACACAGGTACTTTTGAGTACATCTTACCCTCACAAGAAAGATGGTCATTCTGAGCGTACGATTCAGGTGCTTGAGTATATCCCCCGAGCGTGAATTCTGGATTTTGGAGGTTTTTGGGAGAAGCATATATCACTTCTAGAGTTTTCCTACAACAATAGTTTTCAATAAACTATTTAGAAGGCACATTATTATGCTTTGTACGGTAGGCCATTTTGATCACCCTTATGTTGGCTAGAGGTAGGAGAGGCAGCTTTGCTGGGACCTCATCTTGTTTCGGAGACCACAGAGAAGATAGAGTTGATTTAGAAGAGGATGGATACTACATAGTCTCGTTAGAAGTCTTATACTGATCTGCAGATATGACCTCTGGAGTTCAAGGTTGGGGATCATGTTTTTCTACGTGTCACACTGAGTTTGGGACACAAAAGGATTAGGAGACAGGGTAAGCTTTTGCCGAGGTACGTCGGGCCGTTTGAGGTGTTGGAGAGATTTGGGCCAGTTGCCTACCGGTTTCAGTTACCTCAGATGTACTGGGATTTTCATGACATCTTCCACGTTTCTCAGCTCTGATGTTACTTTTCAAACATGTCTCATGCTTTCCAACCTAAGGAAGTCAAGTTGGAGGTGGATGCATCATTTGAAAAGCATCCTATCTGGATTCTTTATCGCATTACAAAGGTTCTCATTGGCCAGTCTATTCCTCTGGTACGGGTGCTATAGCAGCATGAGAGGGTACAAGATGGGACGTGGGAGAAGGAGGCTGATGTACGAGCATAGTGGATGGATCTGTTCGGGTTTTTTCTTCTACGCCATGCTAGGGAAATTTGGGGATGAATTTCTTTAAGGGGGAAGTTTGTAACAACCTGTACCTTCATTCAGGAATTTTTTTTCCTTTTCTGGTCGATTTTTAGGAAAATAATAATTTCTTAAAATTTTCGAATTACACATCGTGTACTTTATGAGTACACACTGTGTAGTTTGTTGCCGCAAGATTCCGTGTGTTGGTCATGTCATGGTCACACACACGGTCGTGTGGGGTGAAGTTGAGGCCACATAAAGCAGAGTACGGATATAATAAGTACAATCCATGAACACCAAAAGTACACACCATGTATTTTCTTATTTTTCATTAAACTGACCAGGGTCGCGTTTAATCACTAGAAGTGTCTTCTTCTAGGTTTAGTTCAACCGAGAGAAATCTTATGGTGCCAAAACTTCTCTGAGCCCTCATTCCTCCATCTGTTCTCTGAATCGACTACTGTCATTTGCTTTGGAACCGCAGTTGTAAGCTCTTCCTTCTTCTAGATCATCGTTTTCCAGTTCCTCCTCTTTTCCAAGTTATCATGGGTTGAATGTTTTAGACATTTTTGTAGATAATTGACGTTCCAAGGATATTCAAGCTTCTATGTTCACTTATAGAGATCTTTTAATGCTATAGTAGGTGGTTTGTGCTTTTCTGTTCGAAGTCTTTGAGTATTATGTGAAAATTCCACCAATACCCTTCAATGGGGTATTGAGTGTTTACCGTTTTACCCCTGTTGTTTTCCTACCATGGTTGTATGCCTGTGTAAGGGTAATTTGAATATTAATTGGGTTGAATTGTATGCTTTGGATGTGTTTTTTCCATGAAAGTTGTGTTTTCGATCATTTGGTCCTTTTTAGCCTTTGGTCGTTTACCTTCTTTCTATGCCTTGTAGTTGTAGGATGGAGTGTTGTTTTCTGACATGCTAGAGATGTTGTAGACTGGTTATCCAAGTAGTTTTGTAGGATTACATTAGCCTTATAGTATTTATATGTGTTGACTTACACGGGGTCGTGAGAACCTGGTGTTATAGACTATAATAGGATAGACCGAGTGAGCTTCCTTAGAGAGTCTTTGAAAATTATAGACTATAGGAGGATAGACCGAGTGAGCTTCCTTAGAGAGTCTTTGGACATTATAGATTATATGGGGATAGACCGAGTGATCTTCCATAGAGAGTCTTTGAGCTTTATAGACTATAAGGGGACAGACTGAGTGAACTTCCTTAGAGAGTCTTTGTTTTACTTGAATTACCTGGAACCACTCGAGGCTATAAGGGGAATTGATAGGGTGAGCTTCTTTAGAGATTATATGAATGACCTAGTGCTATAATAGGAATTGACTGAGTAAGATTCCTCATAGAGTCTCTTTCCCTTGGGTATATAATGGGAATTGACCTTGTGTGTTTCCTCAGAGAGTCCTTGACTACCTTAGACTATAAAGGGGATTTACTGAGAGTTCTTCCTCATTTAGTATTAATAAATTTTTTTGACAGAACCAGAGGGGTTAGGCTGAGTGTACTGCCCAGAGGGTTTCTTGTGCTCGTTTGGTAGGACCATTGGAGATGGTTGTGGGTACTTCCCAAGGGGTTATCTATTTTTGTTAGCTGCTGCTTGACTTTGGACTGTGGATTCTTACTGATGTGTACTTTCTTATTTACTTCTTTTTGTACTTTTACCTGCCATATATTCACTGACTATTAGGTACAAATCTTTGGGTGGTTGGCTACTGGGATTTAGTCTCACACCCTATTTGGTTCATGCTTTTGGGCCCAAACAGATTATATTGTTGCAGTTATAGATAATTGCAAGTGCCCTTCTACTTCAGGTACTTGACTTGCTGTGGAGCTGGAGAGCATGGTACCAAGCATATGCTTGCGATGCTGAGGAGCTATTTATCTTTTATTTGTTACTTTGTTTTGGTATTATTTGTATTCCAGCATTGTGACTTGTTTGGCTTCTTTCCTAGACATATGTATCATGCATCATTTATTATATATTTCTCCAGTTGTTTATTATCTCAGTCTTTTGTTGTTTACTATTGATGGATATTTACTGCTTCCGCTATTGTATGTTGTTTCTATTCCATTGTGTAACTCTCCCAATGAGTGCATAGTTTCCCCACTATCACACCCAAGGCCCTCAATGCTAGTCAGCAGCCTCAGGTGTTTTGGAAAATGCGCTTGAGACCATGTGACCAACCAGGTACATGGCGCCTCTGGGTGGCTTCCTGAACCAGATCGTTAAAAATTACTACAAAAAAACGTTTTTTACTAAAACATATAGTAATCCAATTGATTAAATTGTAATAAATTTACACAAAAATGTCCTTAATATTTGTAGATGATCCTCATATGAAAAATATTTATATATATGAAATTATGATCAATATTAAACTCTTAAACCCATGATGGTATCCACAACTCTGATATTAATGAAGACATATGTCCATTTGAAATTTAATATAATCCTAAAATTTTTATGAGTCTTATAAAACAGTACTACTGAAAAAAAAATACTTATATAATATAATTATTGAATCTCAATAAATAAATAATCCATTTTTTTTCAACATTTTCCTATCATTGGTCTAGGATTCATCCAATATATAATGGATTTGTATTGGTTAATTTCATGGTTTCTCGCATTTAATAAAATTAACTATAAATGGATCTATATGATGAGATTTATTTCCTTCCATCACATTATTCATTATTCCTCATCAATTAATATCATTATTCACTTAAATTACACAAAAAATAATTTCCATATTTTTTTGACACACCATATATTAAATATACAATGCATTAAAATTGAACATGGTCATTCATTATTATCATATATTTAAGTCCATTATAATGTTTTATAATGGAAATGTAAATTATCCTAATAATATCCCCTAATACTATCAATCTATGTTCACAGTATGAACGAAAATCATGAACCAGCTGATGATAATGTCAATAATAATGTTCCCTTTTCAGTCTTATTAACCCTAGGAACATCTGTGATTTAAAATCATCTACTTATATTATATATAAAAGGATGTATTCCTATTAAAACAAACATAATATTTGACTTAAAAAAAACATTATTATTTTCTTATATACTTATCCTTAAACACTATCATTGGATTATAATACCTAATCTATATTTTTTCTTAAGTATAGTTTCCAATGTATATACTAAACATTATTTTAAAACAACTATAATGAACCTGACCCGAGATGTATATACCATATACAATTTTTTATTAAATTTTAATAAGACACAAGGAATCATATTATGAATGAAAAAATCTTTAGTTTTCTAGAAAATTGATATATATACATGATTCTCTTAAAACATTTGAGAACAAATATTAATTTTTTGGGGTATAACATTATTCCTTTTATAATATCACTATATGTCAGTCATATTAAACATCATAGACTATTGGGAAATAAAAAATATATAATGGGGAGAATAAATGTTTGGTAAGTGTTTAGTTAAGTAGAAGCTATCACGAACCAATGAGAATAATAAAAATGGAATGGTAAATTAAGGAGGATGCATTGCATTTAAATAACTACATAAGTAATAATAAGTATGGAAAGGTAAAAAACTGATCATAATTATCATTTAAATAATTTGATAAGGTGTAATCAAAATGGAAGGTAAATAACTCATCAAAAATGTGATTAAATTACATGATAAGGAATATTCACCATGAAAATGTAAATATTTGAGAAAATAATGTATTTAAATAATGAGATAAAAAATAATTAATATAGAATGAAAAATAACTAAAAACACATTACTTTTAATAAATAAAATGAAATTGATATACATCAAGATATAATATCATAGTGAAAATCTCATTGATAATAATATATTAAGTCTTAATATAGGAAATTCTTATTTATTTTATTTCATGATCTCAAGAATAATTATACCACCACCACCAAAAACATTAATAAAAAAAGATTAGTCTAAATGTAATAATCATTTAATGCTATCTTAACATATTTTTCTCATGAGAAATACTAATACATCAAGGGGATATATGATGCTGGTCCCAAATAGTCATCATTTCTTCCAATGATTCCTCATATATTGAATAAATTATTTAATTCATAAACAATTTTCCAACTCATAAAATATCCTTATTGAGGGAAGAATATTGATTTATCAATATTTCCCTAGATACGAAAATAACAATCAATTTAATAACCATATGTTAAAGTGGTTTACATTAAGAAATAATAATATAAATGATATTTTTTTGGATATATAGGTTAAATTAAATTTATGATTTTCATTGGAATTTGAATATTTCATAAGGATGTTAATCACCACAAAATTATATAAGTAAGTGAATACGAATAATATCCATAGTAAAAATAAGCAGAAAATACCAAGAGAAAAAATAGGGATGGTATCAAGATATAACCATTATAGTAAATCAAAGCATTGTTTCTATTTATCAATTGAAATAAAATAAAAATATATTTAAAAACATTCATTAGGTAATCCTTATAAATTTGAAAACCATTTTGAAAATAAATTTCTTTTAAAATTACCATTAAAATATTTGTTTCATTAAAAATATCCTCTTGAAAATAAAAATGAGGCTTAAAATAATTGATGGTCATGATGGAGGTTAATTTTGTAAATGAAATAAAATAAAATAATATCAATCCTTTTTCAAAAAACTTTTTTTGGAAATATCCTTATTTAGAAAATGCAAAGAATTTTTATCCTTTTCAATAAAATCCAAGAGGGAATTGTTTTTAAAATTACATATCAAACCCTTGAATTTTTTTAATGTGTTTTGATTTGTTAAAAATATCTGATTAATTATTTTTAAAGGGTTAAGAAAAAAACATTTTTGGAAAACAAGGATCTAAAAAACATATATTCTGGCCAAATAAGAAAATGAAGTTGGACATTCATAATAAATTTTCATAATTAAATAAATTAAAAATTAATATAAATTGGAATTATTACATTAAAACATCATAAATAAATAGAGGAAAAAAATTAAGGGGTTTATTAAAATATTAATAAAAAATTTACTTCAATAAAAACTCAACATTAAACAATCTCAATTAATATGAGATTGTGAATTTACCAATTGAAAGGATCATAATATTGAATTGAGGATAAAATATTGAATTTATTATATATATCAACTATAAATACATATTAATCAATTATAATTAAAAAAATTGTATTCTTGTTTAATTACACACATAATCATAATGTGATATGATCAATGAAGTAGATGTTTTATCAAATAAACATAAATTGAATTTAAAATTCTTCATGACTATATAAATTTTAACTAAAATCATAATATATGAAATAATTCCAATTGAATCATCAAATATATTAAACAATGAATTATTTATTATATTTAATGTCTTGGGGGAATTATGTACAACATATAAAATAAATTAGGTGCACGATTACAACATCCATAAGTGAATTGAAATTAAAATGAAATTTATTACCTAGAGCTTACTATTGATTAAACATTGTTTAACATATTTTATAGTGGTTTTAAACATGTTATTAACTTATAGTATAACCATATTAATATTTATAATATTATTTATTATCCTTTTATTATATTGTATCACTCATTCAATAATAATATTTTATTATTTTCATTTTTTAATTGCTAAATTCTATGTTTTCACTTGTGAATTTTGTCATTAAAGGAAAATACAATTCCCATATTACATTATTTAATATTTATATAATAAAAATTAAATAATAATCATATTTTTATATTATATTCACTTTTAAAAAAAATCATGAATAGTGGATATGGAAAATGATGTATGTTACGATCATGGAGACGTTTGGTCATACTTTTGCATGAGTAGCGTTTCAATTTTTCAATGATCATTATAGGAAAAGATGTAAGTGATATTTTAAGATTATATAATGATAATAATATCCTATATAAAATATAATATAGTTATATTTTTCATTGATTTTGATTGGTGGTGAAAATATAGTGACATTGGGTTTTAAAAAAGCACTAGTCCACACATACACAAACGATGATATCATCTTTAAATGACTGAAAAAGAAAATAAATAAAATTATAAAGATTTAACATAATGAATAATAAATATGTAATTAATATAATACATATGTCATGAATGTAACATAAAATCACTAACATTTTATTTAAATCCTTCTATGTTAAGCTTTATTGAAAGTTGAATCACATCACTTTACTGTGTGATAGTCTATAATACACATGAATGTCGTTATCATATCTCCTTTGGAATATGATTTAAAAATATATATATTCTATATTAGTTTCATCGATATAAATATTTTATAAATATCATATAGTTACTTTATATACCTCATCATGCCCAACCTTGAGCTGTGGAAACCAAAAAATGAATGCCCTTGGTTTTTGAGGCGCTAGTCCTCTGTACACACACACACGATGATTTGGTTACACATATGACTGGTGTAGAAAATGTTTTCTGTAATTCCATAATTATAAAAACATACACATATATATAATATAGACAGTTATTTATATCATCATGGTTTTTTAATAATTTATGGAGGTGGAGAAATAAATAAAATAAAGACGTGAATTGAAGTACACTACCTCTTCTTGGTTATCCTCTTTATATATGCACTAAATACATCATAGATTGGACTTATAACAAAAATATGTCTTTTAGGATGTTTAGAGGTAATTTTATTTATTATTTGGGTAGGTATTTTTTATCCAAAGAATATTGATGGTGTTTCAATGAGAGGAGACAAGGTGGCCTTTTATAGGTGGGGGTGGACAAAATTGGTATTTTAGAAAAGAATTGGGTTCTCCCAGATTTTTTATATGCCATATGGGTGATAAAATATACCATTAATTAACATTATATGTTTATTTTTTGAATAAGTACCAGAAAACGTTTTTAGTCAATTTTTTATGTTATTTATACACATATGTTTTTTCATTAACCATTCAATAAACCAACTTTTACCTTTTCTATGGTAATTAATTTTTACTACATTCACTATTCAGTTTGGTTAAAAAATATTATAATCTAATTATAAATTTTAAATTATTATGATTCAAAATATACAAACCATTTTTAAAATTTCAATTCACTATATTGAAAATGATAAACCTAAAATTAATTTGTTACATGTATTGAGATACTGGGTTTTTAAAGAGATGCTGTTTAAAAGTATACAATGTTTTTATATGAATATTCAATTTGAAAATTATTAAAATGAAAAAAATTGTATAAATTGATATAAAATTTTTCTAATGTTACTTTCAGAAATTAATACTATATAATTCAACATAATAAATTATTTAAATAAAAATTTATTTTTCAATTAAAATTCTCTATATTTCACTATTCATCTTAAAATGAATCATCTCATAATAAACCCTAAATTTACCATAAGATAATTATGAAATATTTATTTCAAAAATGAATTTCATTTTTCATTTGACATTTCATAAATTAGGAAGAAAATAATTTTAAATTGTGTTTGAAAAGGTTTATTAAACCCTAATTTAAAAAAATATTTAGTTTTCATAATAAATTTCATTTTATATTTATAGATAATTAAGTAACAAAAATAAACTATATATTTTCATAAATTATTTAATAATAATCCTACACACCATTCGAATTTGTAGAAGGAAAATTTATTTTAGAATAATTTTTTTAATCAAATATTGTTGTTCGATAAAACTCTGTCTTGTATGAAACAAAAGCTATCATGGAAACTCGTTATTATGTGTATCATAAGATATCAAATAAATTATAATTATTATAAAAAATATATATTTTAATGTCATGGTGTGTTATATTCTCTTCTATTATAGGTGTTTTAGGTCATAAAATCTATTTAATAATATAATAATATATTAGATTATTGTATTCCTACCAATAATTTGTTTTCTTTACATAATAAAAATATTTATTGAAAACATGTATTGTTTATGAATTAATCTAATAATTCAATATATTGAAAATAAATTAGACAAGTAGTGATGGTTGGGGCCTGATTTTAAATTTCCTTTAAATGTATCAACTTGTCTCAAGATACCAACATATCTTTTAGTTTTATTATATTGGGTTTTATTGTATTTCTACTCATAGTTTAAACTTCCTTAGTGTTAGGCCTTGATGGTAATGTGACAATGATGTATCAAATCATGAATTATGATAATACTCATTTCCTTTATAATGAATTAGTTATTATTATCAATGAAATTAATTAATTTATGTTATACATGGATTAATTTCATCCTCATGTTTTTGATTAAATGGAATGTGTTTGTAGTTATTTAACCTTTAATTTTGATTATACATTACTTACTCATAATAGATTATTGTTAAATCATGCCATACAATTAATTTCATCTCACCCTAATTATATTTATTTTACCAAGGATTAGAAAAATAAATATTTGAATGATTTTCAAGGATACTGGAAATTTTCTTTTTTTATGTTTTATATTTTATTCTCAATATACATTGGGTGTAAATTATGTATATAGTTCTTTTAAACTACTAAATGGATTGGTACATTGACATGATATCCTATATATCTTATGATAATTTCATAATGTAAACATATGATCTGGGATACTAGATTTGATTTTGTTACACCTTTTGTCCTTCTATCTCAACCAACCCATAACAAGATACCTTTCTACATTATTCCAATACATCCTAGAAATTATAGTATATCAAAAATACCATACATTAAAGGATTAAGGTGGAATGAAAAAATAGGTTTCTTAATGAAGAGGTATATTTATTAACAAAGAATTTTCTATTTTATTTCTTCTTCTACCTCCTTTGAATCCATTTTATCCTTTATAAAATAATATCTATTTAAGTATTATAATTCTTATGTTCCAACCATTATCCATGTTTTTTTCCACCATATGGAAAGTGAAAAAACAACTCCTATGTATATACAATTTAGCATCCATGCATTACAATGTAATTAATTTTTCATCAACCCATTACATGTATTATTATATTTAATTATTCAAAAAATATATATGTTACATATGATATTATTATGAATATTTAAATTTTATTTCTAATTTTCTTTTCTTTTGTTAAATCTATTGGAATATTGAAATAATTTTTATTTGCACGCATGTCTTACCATATTTATGAATGGTGTCATTAATATTTATTTACATACAATTTTTGGATGACATAAAATATATTTATATACAATGAATATATATGATATTTAAATAACTTTCGTAATTTCAAATATTAAATAATTGTGATCAATGTATAAGTATTCGAACTAAAAAATTTAAATTATCCCTAAAATATGAAATTGTCCACCCTAGATATGATTATTTTAATAAATAATTTTAAATAATTGGCTATTTAAATTTTAAAATAGAATCATATATAACATTATATGAATGTAAAGGTTTATATAATATAATTATAAAATATATAAATATATTATAATTAAAATATATTTAAATTTAAAAAAAATTGATGTTAGAGTGACTTCGTAGCAATTTGATCATTATATAAGGTATTGTTTCACAATATCATCGTTATTAAAGATCTATTATTTCATAGTATCCATTGGGGAAATAATTATGTCTTTTTCTATTAAATTTACAATATTTTATTTTCCTATATTTTTTCATAAAATTAAAAAATTTCCCTCTATTTTTCTCTCTTAACTACTAAAGAAACACAAAGAATGATTTTAATGGAAAACAACATTTTTTTCTTTATTTGGATTTCTTTTTATTTATTGACCATATTTTATTTCAACTATTTTGAAAAATTATTTTAATATTCTCTAATGATTTATTAATGTTATAATTACACATTTTTTTATTTTATAAAAATTATTAAAATGAATATTATTTAAATTTTCCAAATTATCACCATTTTAGAAGGTGTAAGAATAACCATTATTTTTACATACACAACGTGAATATAATTTCCCACCATCAGGAAAGTAAAATATTTTGAATATTCAATCAAAATATTCCATCTGTATTATCTAATAAAATATGTTTCCAAATAATTTTTTGATGTTTTTAGTTATAAAAAGTTATTTTCAATGTTAATGGGTTATTTTACTCAAGAATGTGTTTAATGGTATTTGTATTTAATTTTTATTCATCAATGGGAAAAATTATTTTATATATTCTCTACCCGGGTATGTTGTAATAATACCATCCTTATTCATTTTATAAATATTTTATGATTAAATTTTCATCAGAATTTTTTGACATTCTATATTCTAGATAATCCAATATAAACAGTTATTGATTAATAAGGAATTTATATTATGTTGTACTATTTATTTATATGATGAATTTAGTAGAACTATTATGTGATTGGTGGGGTTGTGATTTGCATATCCCCTCAATGTATTAGTAGGTCACATAAGAAAAACAAGTTTTAGTGTTAGGTTGAGGAGTTTCCATTTATTTAATTTGTCTTTATAGGAGGCCTCAATGGTAAGTTTAAGAGGCCTGTAATTATTCACAACAACATTAATAAACTATTTATTTATATCCATGTAATTATTTGAATAATAATTATATCCATTTATATTTTTCAAGATCATGTGATTATTTATATGATTTTATTTGATCTAATTTCATTCATTCATTATTCTTCTTTATGGTAATGTTATTGAATTAATGGATGTCATGTTTATTTATTTTCATTAAATTTTTAATTACTCCATTTTTATTCATGATAGATTCCATTGTATATACCACTTATTTATCATTTTATCTCTCCCTTATTTTTTTCATTACCATGTGATACAAAGAAGTGATTGTTGAATGATTCTATATAGGAAAAGTATTCTCATTATCTATGTTTTAATTTAATTTTTTAAAATTTAATTAGAAATTCAGCTATTTATTTAGTATTCTAAGGAAACTAATCTATTTATTCCTCCATGATATAATATCGGGTTCCTAATACCAATTTAAGAAGGTAACCACTATCTATATGATACTAGGGATAGTTTCATTATAGATGGTATATGAGAAATTTTTTTAGAATCCTTGGGATCAAGATTTCGTAAAATATGGATTGGGGAACATGACATGAAGAGATAATCTGATTATAAGTCTACATATAGGATAACATATTAATATTTTTTTATGTTATAGATTATATATATTTACTAAAAATAGAATATAGTCTGAATAGTATATGTGGATGTGGTTTTGGAATTGTGAGTCTTGGGGTAATAACACTAAAAATAGTTAAATACATAAATCTCTACCATAATTCTAGTTCATGGTGAGTGCCCCAATTATAGTCAACTATTATGACACTATTGAAGGATATTATTGGGTTAATAAATATTTTATTTACAATCCATTATGAGTTATTTGAAAATATTTTTATCATTTGAGAATGTACCCAAATAAACCAAGATTGTGATTCTGAAATGAATTTTGAGATAATTTTAATATTTTATGTGGTTCATTATTTTAAATATTATATTTTATGATTAATAATTATTAGATATATGATATTGTTTATCATTTTTAGAAATAGTACCTAGAGGATGGTATGAAAACAATATCCTAAAACATAACAAAAAATTGGATTTCTCTAATGAGAAGGACAATGAAGTTAGAGATAGAGTTAAACCAAAAAAATATAAACATATTTGGGCCGTAGAATCAGGTTATGGAAATCCAACTTACCCATATAGACCATCTAACCAATCCATAACACAGTTTCATAATGTTAGGCCATTTTAGGAGATAACAACTTCCCTCGTTAAATAGAACCATAAATCCATTTTTAATTTAGTAGTGCATAATATCCCATTAAAATAAATTTCTCAATTTGGGATGTCAAGAAATGGAGGAGTTTTTAATGGTATATTATCACCTAAATGGGTATATAGGTAAATGGTGGTAATTGATTCAAAACACTAAGTTTGTGGTGTAAATTTAAATAATCCAATATAAGGATTTAAAAGTAAATTTTGTGGAAAATTATTTTCCTTGTGAAGATGTAAAGATACAATTCTCGAGTATGAGAAAAAAAAAGTTATGTAATATGTTTAAATGTGTAAAGATAACATTATAATATTTAACTTAATTATTAAAACTATGAATGTAATCCAAAGGGTATGATTGAACATCTATTTGATGGGATAAATCCAAAATTTCAAGGGGAACTAGTCACTTAAGAATTCACATCATATACGGGTATTTTATCATGTGATCTGATTGTAGTGAAATAATTATCAATGTGTTATGGATTATATGGAAATAATGAGGAGAAGATAATAGATGTTTAAAAAATATATATGGTGAGGAAGAGTAATAGGGAATTTTTTAAATGTGAAACTTGTGGTGGGAAACTCCAACCAACTTTTATTAAGGAAAACATAGTTTTCTACAAGTGTGGAGAAAAAAACATAATGTAAAAAAAATCAAGGACACAGTATAATCCATAAAATTAAAATGGTTTAACTATAAGTACATGGGATCCTATCCTAACAAATACCCCAAACATCAAGTGAATGTACCACAAAAGAAGTTAAGTGTTAAATTCCAAGATTATGATATTACTATAACTTAATGGTATTGATGGACGTGTTTATCAATTGGGATTAAATAATTATGTTGTAAAATTGTTTTATCATTGATATTATAGGTATAATAATCATTAATCATATATGTATTATTATATAGTTGTTTAAATTTAATGATATTTCAAAATATATTGAATGGTACTAATTACCAAGTTAAGAGACTCAGTGGTAAAGTGATATTTTTGTAGAGGACATGATTAAGGGATCGATATACCATAATATGTTACTAATATTGTGTTAATAGTTTTTTTTATGGTAATTAAATTAATAAATTAAATGGGATTGAAGTGGTGACCATGAAGTTGGATAGTGATTTGACGAAAATGTGATTTTCGTCATTTATTGAAGTTTATTACATTTTTTGATTTATGGAATATACAGATGAAAATGTTTCATAAATATATATTTCATCTTAATATATATACACTAATTATAAAAAATAACAATTTATTTCAAAATCATTTAAGTCTCGTGCCGTTAGAAAAATGGATACATAAACAACTAGTTTAAAATTGAAGTAAAATATCTCCCACTAATTTCTTAAAAATGATCACCCATATTTGAAATATCATACATAATACATATCCTCATATCACATGGAATGGTATAATAATTATGGGTAATATTGGATTCGAAATATTTTAAAATAAAGAATATATCAACATAATATGAGAATAATCTTATAATAATATGAGGGAAAAAATATAAATTGTACCATGTATAGAAAAAAATCATAAAAATGTGTCAAGAAATAAATATTGAATGTAAATAATACCTGAGTCATAATGGAATAAAAGAAATATATCCATGAGATTTTAACAATAGATTAGGACATAGATTTATTGAATATACATAATCATAAAAAATTTGATATCAAGGTAACCGGCCAATACATTCATAACATGGTAGCCTTAGTATAACCATCTATGTACATACTTTTTTCAATGTATAACGTCTATTGTACACTATTTCATGCTTGGTATAACATTCTATGTAACCATTGAGATCCTATAACATTAATAATTACCTAATTCATTAAGGGAGATATAGGACCAACCTATCACATAATCTATAAATTTGTGTTCCATAATATCATAAATCATTAATTACATCATACCCCATTGAGATAAATTTTGTTTCATTAACATTTCATCATATAATAACCAATATATATTAAATATTTATTATTATAATATATTCAGTCCCTAATATAATAACCCATGGAAAAGGTAATGGTTTCATAATTATCTATTCATCATAATCATAAACCATTTACATAAAGAATAAGGATGGTATAATTATATTATTTCCCTCTCAATGTGTAACTAATATAAACTTCTGTTGTCATTGATGAATTGAACTTAACTAAAAATACCATTAAAAAATTTTCGAAAAAAATATTTTTTTTCCTTTTCAAGACCCTTCATTAAAATCTATATATGTACCAAACATTATATAAATGATTTTTTGAGAATAAACATGAATTATTTTAGTAGATAATTTAAATCATTTTGTAGTGATGATGGGGGAAAACATAATTCAAGATGCACATTTTAAAATGATGATTCCATTCAATTATTTGATAAAAAATAATAATTTCTTTGATCGAAAGATAAAAAATATTCCTTTTAAACTACACTGTAAAAATTCATACAACTATAAAATTGACATAGAAATATATAAAAAACCTTCTTTACAAAATTTCTAGAAAACATAAAAATAGATGAAAAGAGTTTTTTGTCGAAGAGATAAAGAAATTCAGTTTTCTTAGAAACACTCGTTTAGTATAACAAGTACATAAAGAGAGGAAGATAAAATAAAAAATATACTCTCATTAATGAACCATACAAAAATATTTTCAATTAGTTTCATTAAAAATATTTCATAAAATTTTATTATCAGAAACTAAATAAAAAGTAATCCAAATAAAAAATGGAATTATTAATAAATTCTATTTCCACTATGGTATATTTTCAATCATAATTCCCATGAATGAAATAAAATTATATGGATAATTATATCCTATAATTCTAATTTAGAACCCCCCCCCCCATATTTCATGTATGGAAACATTTCATTATATATTATAATTATTAAATGTTATTGGGTGATGATTCAGATGAATTAGAAGAATTTTTTCATGTTTTGTAGTTTTGATGGCGGTTCACTGTTTCATCTTGGTATGTAAAAACTATGAAACTCATATAGAAAACTGTAAAAACATAGGTATTGTACTCTATGTAGAAACATTATTTTTTTAACCCCATTTTGGCCAAAACATATGGCCACATAGTTGTATCCACTATTTTCTTAATAAGGGAAAAAATGATAGGTGCAATGTTTTTATGATCAGTTGATCAAGCTATGTGAATGTTATTGGGGGGAGTGGATGTACCATGGTTAGTGCACGATTTTACTAACCATGGGACCTAAACCTGCATGGTTAGAAGTGAGATCCTAAAAAGATTATATAAATTGGTTTTACACTTAAACATCTTATTTTTCACATATTTATTCCATGACTCCTATTGTTTCCTCCCATAGGCTATGGTGATTCTCCCTTTCAATATAAGAGTGTTATATTATAAAATCATGATGTTTTAATGGCAAAATTGATGAATATGTCTTCATTCCTTGGGGTTTTTCTTAGATATACTTTTTTCCCTCGCTTGGATTCATTGATATTGAGTCATGTAAGATAAATATATAATAATGGATGATAATGTGGATGGTATGTGATTGTGATTATGTTATCAAACAACATATAAGGCATATTTTTGGAGATTCAACACGGTTTTGTTGAAGAATTCATGTATTTCTTCATTGTCTACATTGTTTCTGAGGGAGGTTTCACCACTATAGACTCTTCATATTATAAAATAGAGTATTCATTTAAAATTAATTACATTAAATGAAATTTATTGAGAAATGTTTGTGAAATTATTGATAGAAATGCACTTTTAATATAGTTTATAAAATAGTGAAAATTGGGTGTTTTGTTGTAATGTTAAAGTAGTAATAAGATTTTAAAATGATAATTTGAATATGGTTCATTGTTTTTGATGCATGGAAATGTGTTTTCAATAAAAGGTTAGTTTTATTGATATAGTATAGAAAAGTTTTTGTTGGTATGGTTTCATAAATTGTAACACCCCAAGATTTTATAGCATGTTATCTCATTAAAGTAATTCAATAGCTTGCGTTACACGCAACACCGAGTTCGAGCGCACCACAACATACCAAACAAGCCATTAAAAAATCAGTTATGAATATTATTAACTAAATTTTGAATCTCTTATACTCTATATAATTTTAAAATCCATATTATGTGTTTCTTAGACATAATATAATAACAAATACATTTTTTCAGATAGAAAAACTATTTTTCAAATAAAGCAATTTTACCACCTTTTAATAGAGAACCGTTTTTAAAATAAATATTTGAAAAATTTATATATTAAATTTAATGAAATTAAATTCTAATTAATAATAGGGAAATAAAAATTTAGTTTGTATAAATTTTTTGTACTTTTCTGATAACATTTATATTTTGATGAATAATTAAAAATGCGAAATTTTAATTGAAAACTACTTTTTTAATCGGATACATTTATAGTGTTAAATTGTGAATTTTAATAACTTTTATGTATAATTAGATTATATTTTAACCTTTTAATACAATTTACCTTATTATAAGTAATTTTAAATTTAAATTTTACATAAACACATATCAATCTTTTGACAGTTTTTACTTTAAAAAAACCCACTTTTTGGTTTTGAAAACGGGAATTAATTTTAAATTAATAAACGAAACTTCTATGTTTTTAATTTTGTAAAATATAATTAATTTTTTAATTTAGAATATCAAAATTATCTTAGGGTTAGTTTTTGGTATTTTTCTAAAAACATTCAAATTTTGATGAATAGTGAAAAACACTACGTTAGTATTTAAAAATGACTTTTTATTTAAATTTATTTATGTCAAAATGAATATATATTACTTATATAATTTCAATTTAATTCATTGGAGTCATTATATAATAAAATTAGATGAATAAGATTTTATTGAACTTTTTAACATTTTTACCCACCTTCTAGGAGCATTTGCAAATTTGTATAAAACAAAATTTTACCACCTCTATGAGTTGAATTTAAAAAATCTGGGAGATAGGGTTGACATCAGTAAGTAATATATTGTTTAATAAGACGAAAATAATTTTTGGTGAATTGTAACTTTTGACTATTATTTACCACGGTTAAAAATAAATAGGGTAATTAAACGTAAAAATGATATTATAATTACCCTAACAAATCTTCTAAATCAATTGTATAAGTGTAATTCGACTAAAAAACCTTAGTAATAAAATATGATCCTTTTTCTAAACTTGGATTAGATTAGGACAGTTATTATTATTTTATTCCAAGAATAGTTAAAAGTGTTAAACTCATAGTTTAATAACGAAAAAAAATTTAATATTGGGTTATACATAATATAATTTAGACTATGAATATTCAATAAAAATCTAAAAATATACCCTATATAATGATATTTTGTTTATAGTTTTTATTCCTTTAATAATTTAATTTATTTATGACACAATTATGATTCAGTAATTACCTTATTAATGAAATATTAAAATAATTGATATTATAAATATCCAAATAAAAGAAAATTGAGACTTCTAATGAATTACACTAATTTTATAGATTAATATGAAAATTTAGGGTTTATTAAATAAATTTTATTCAAAGTGATAAAGTTTTTATGGCTTTCAAAAAAAATCAAATAATAAATAGTGTTAAATTAGAATAATTGAGTTTTTAAAGAAAATAATATATTATTAATTTATATAATATTCCTAAAAACTAAAGGTTCAGACAAAGGACTTAGATAACGGTAAATATATTAATAATGAACCACATTGTATTTTATTTATAGTTTATAGTACATTTATTAACCATATAATATAAAAATACAAAGAGGAATGGTAAATGACTTATTTAACTAAGAGTTAAATCTAAAAGATAAGGTTAATATGGTAACCTAAACCAATCTAAAACCTATTAGTTGAGGGGTTTTCGACCCATCCCTACCTTATCCTCTAAATAAATCATTTTGAATTCATTATAAACCGAAAATTTTTTTATTATAAAATTAAATGTCAAGATTTTCCTAAAGTGACCCCCACGTCTCTTATTAAAGGGTACTCCCTCTTCCCTTAAAATCACACCTCCAAAGCCATTTGGCTCCGCCAGCCCTTGACCAAATATCCTCCCATCTTCTATCACATCATCCTAGAGTCATTACTTGGGTCTAAAATATAACCTAAGGATCCATTTTGATCAACTCAAAATAAAAGACCCGAAGAAGAGGTAATAATTTTACCACCATCTTTCAAGTTCTTTTCATCTTCCACTTCCTCTTTCTTTGTTTTTTCCAAAAAAAAAATAATAACTCCAGTACCTTATACATACTCTGATCTTATTATAAATATAGTACAACCATATTCACTATTTTATCCATTCTATTAATGATAATGTCACAATGCATGTGTACGTACAGCGTATCATCTCCACGATGTGGTGTAATTTGTTATTCAACACTATGTTATTTGGATGGATATAATGATGAGTAATGTGTATATAAATAATTAAAATAACATTATAATTTCTCTGTAAAATTAATATATCATCCAATTCCACACCTTTTATTCATTAATTAAATGACATCATCGCTAGTGTGTACGTACGACTTTCCGTCTCCAGGACGCGATGAGATTTATTTCCATATTCACCATTCAACGATGATTATAAAAATATATTTTATTAATAATAATGTAATATATGATATAATAATACTACTTAATAGATATATATATATATATATATATATATATGTATTTATGTACATACATATATATTATTCACTTACTTCCATTCAATATGATATGAAAATGGAAACAACGTTCATGCGTACGTACAAATAATCGTCTCCATAAACTGTGTTTTCCATTTCATATATCTATATACTATAAATATTTATATTCCAAATTTATATGATATATAAATAATGTGTTATATTTTTAAAGTATTTTAATCATTGTTGAGTCAATAAGGTTTTCCTTATGACTTTTCCATTCCTTATTGTTTTGAAAATCACAAACACCTTATACTTAATAAAATATATGTTTTACCTTCATAAGGAAATTTAACCTAACCTAGAGTTTCTTATACATAGAAATATTTTTCTTAATTTTAAAAACCGGATTGTTAACCAAAATCCTTGAATCATAAAATGACAAGTGTTGTATTATTCTGTTTCTAGGATCCGAATTCTGGTTGTAAACTATATTAAAGTTTCACTCCGAATTATGGATACGAACTCTTCAGTAGTTCGACTCCAAACTCTTAAGTAGACCGACTCCGAACTCTTAAGTAGTTCGACTCTGAACTCTTAAGTATTTCAACTTCAAACTCTTAAGTAGCTCGACTCTGAACTCTTAAGTAGTTCGACTTCGAAATCTTAAGTAGTTAGACTCCGAACTTTTAAGAAGTTCGACTCCGAACTCTTAAGAATCTCGACTCCGAACTTTTACTTGTTCGAATCTGAACTCTGAAAATTCAGACTCCAATATCTGGTAAAACTAGTCTCCGAATTTCTTTATGGTTAGACTCCGAACTTTTAATTTGCTTACACTCCTAAATATTGATAAGATTTTTCATACATATGCTTCATTTCAAAACGATGTCGTGCATTCAGTTTTACATGGTTTGTTATAAAACGATGCCATCTATTCTATTTCTAATTAACCATTGGTTGAGTTACACATGTACAGGTCCCTCAGAATTACATGGAAAATATGACTGTTGGTGGAGGGAGCCGACCGTTGGAAATTTTCCTATAAATAGGAGCTCTTTTGAAAGATCTCGATAGATGAAAAAGGTTAATCGATCTAGAGACCACATGCTAGGTGATTTCTAGAGAAAGAAGCTTTTTCATTCCTTGTACGTACTGAACTGCCCGTTCAGATTACTTTGTGCGACTCCGAATGTTGGTGATTACATTCGAGGACTTCTGGGGATAGGAAGACAGAGGTGTCGACTACCTTGAAGTTCGAGGTCTTCCTTGCTGAGGAATACAGAGGTTCCAACTAACTTGAAGTTGAGGGCTTGCGGGGATAGCAAGATAGAGATTCCGATCTTCATATTGAGGGCTTACCCTGGTGTGTGTAAGACATACTTTCTTGAAAGTATAAATCAAGGGACCTTTATCCAAGGTTGTTGGATACCCTTCTCTTTGGGTTAAAAGACTTATATCTTGTTACTTGTAGTTTTATCACTTGTTTTTCCGCTGCATACAGTATTGTAAGGAAAGTACCTTCTTGTAATTCCTTACACTTTTACTCTGATAAGTTTAGATTCTATATGCTTTAAGGTAGAATATCATCTTGTTAACCTTAGTTCCAATCCTACAATTTGTGTTAGAGGTGTTGTGAATCTGTTTAGTTTAACTTTGTTAAACCTATAACTTTCCTTGTCTAAGGATAACACAGCTATCTGTAATCAACTTTAAGGATTCCAAAGAAATTTTTAAAAAATATACAATTCACCCCCCCCCCTCTTGTATATTGAGCATCTCATCATTTTTTTCAAATCCTACAATCATGATATAAATGACATGATCAAGAATAACATGTTAAAACACGTATGATAATGAAAGCGATTATTACCCAAAATGTTTTAAAGATTTATTCTTCTAACCCTTTCTCATTAATGTCCATCTTTTCAAAATGGTTTTAAGGATTTATTTATATGGATGTGAATGTTTTTAAATGTTAATTCTTTTCAAAAGTTTCAAATTGGTATGGGATACTTTGATTCAAAACTTTCTTTTAAATGAATTCCTTTATAAATTATGTGACTTTAGATGATTTCATGAAAAATAAATATTTATCTCAATGATTTTTAATAATAATTTTCATTTATATAAACATCCTTTACGGTATATTATTCTTGATTTAGGATGATTTATTATGATACAAGTCATCCATATTGTGTTGAAGGTTTTGTAATATGTTTGACAGTGGATGTGTTATTTTTATATCATTCATGGTTTATTGATAAAGTATTGACATTTCGTATGCTAGTTTTAATACAAATGTTTATGTTATGTTTGATTATTTTCATAATAGGAATGCATTGTACATAGTACATGATTGGTGGAGCCCGCTATTGCTGCTCGATGCATTTGTAGGTCTCATGAGACAAACTAGTGTCTTGGCACATGGCCATGAAAAAATCTTATTTTTAGTCTTGGAATGAGCCTTGACTTTGTGGTTATAAAGTATGGAATTATGTATTACATTATTATAAAATTGTATTTTGATATGACTTGTGATTATTCGACTAGTATAATATCCATGTGAATAAGTAAATGGAATTAATTGATTTGTCTTTTCCATATTATGCTGAAATTTCTATTTAAAAGGCATTTGTTTTAGTCTTATACATTGCCTTAAATGTTTATTACTATTTATAAAGGTTTCTAATATATTTTTATCCTTACTAAGAATCTAAGCTCATCCCTTTATATGTTTTATTTTTCCTGTGATGACAAGTAGTATATTATGACTGACCTGCTTTGATAGTCAAAGGGATATGAATGTGGTCAATGGAGACAATGTTTTTGTTGTTTTTCATTTTATAATGTAATGTAACATTTATGTATGTAATATATTTTCCATGAATTCTAAACTGATCGGTATTTCGAGACTTGATTCCTTGTAATCATGCCAATATATTAAAATAATGCACCAACTCTGGGCTTCTGGGGTCTGGGTGTTACAGTTGGTATCAGAAACGTTTTGCAACAACCTTGGAAATAGAGTCAGATAAACTCTGATTAGATAACATTACCCTAAGATTGACTTTGAGGATTAGTATAGAAGAACTTTCTATAATTTTGGTAATGTATATATTTTTTGTATTTTCTAAGAAATTCAACCCTCTCTGGATACGAGAAGGTAGAGGCGGCTCTAGAATAGATGTACCTAGGAGTGAAAACTCTGACAAGGTGTTTCTGGCTTGACCCAGGGTATCCTGGTACACGACAATGGGCCTTGCTGTAGTAATGGTTATGACACTCTTGGGGGATATTATTAGGATAATTCACATTTTCATTACAGGACATTATGAATGATTTAATAGTAAATAATTTCTCAATGAAAACAATTTATGATTATAGATTATATGAATAATCTTTTCAATTTACGTTAGTTATTTTACAAAGTTTGGAATTATGCATTGTGATTCACAAACTAACCTAGTGAATGACATTGTTTAGAAATGGAACCTACTAGAAGGAAAGATAATTCCAGTAATATGCATGATCAAATGATTAAGAAGGATCATATCATTCATGGTATAAAGCCATCATTTAAAAGGGAAATATTCTCCCGCGTATTCTCATCATATGTAGAAATAGTATCATTTGTTAATAAGATAAGTAAATAATTTTATGTGTCTTATTGATTTGAAGGGAAGCAAGAGAAGAAAAAGATGGAAGAGAGAATGATGGATAAAGGGAAGAGGGGAAAGAAGTATTTTCCCATATGTGATAACTGTGGAAAGAATCACCTTGGTAAATGTTTGAAGGGTATGGGAGTTTGATTTATGTGTGGAGAAAAAGGACACCAAGTATGTGATTTCAAGGGTAAGAAAAAGTTTTCAAATGTACAATGCTTCATCTGTAAGGGATTGGGACACTAGGTGAATCAATGATCAAATCATCAGAGTATACTCAAATGATACTATTAGATAATAATCAAGTTATGATTCTACTGAAGATAAAGAGGAATGATTAGTGTTCTTATATTGTTATTAAAGTATTGTGTCATTTCACTATTTTATTAATGATGTGAATGTTATAAGAATTATAGAGTTTAAAAGGATTGTACTGCAGTATTATTTCATTAAGGACCTGAGATTGTGAGGAACTAAGAAAAGTGACTTAATATTAGGTTAGATGTTTTTGGAAAATATATGTTTGGGAGAAAGATAACCAAAATATGGTTCTGATACTAAGCTATTGATTTTTTTATAATATATGATTGATTTGGATAAATTATATTCGATATTCTTAACTACAATGAAACTGATTAATGATTTGTATATTCCATCATTGTTGGAGTTTACATCATTTTTGGATAGAAAAGTATATCCAGTATTATAGAAAGAATAAGGGAGCATGAATGTAATCAATAAGGTTTTATGGTAATTCAGGTTGTTATAGTGTTTTAATAGAATACATGATGAAGGTATTCACATGTTATTATGTGGAAAAAATGGATTTTCAATGTGTATACATTCCTTATAAATTATGGACTATGAGTTTAGACATAAGTATTTTGGATAAGTCTAAAGGTTGGAATTGATTAAGTTTGACATTTGATACTATTGTTAAGGTTAAATCATTTTTTGAGATTATTTTTGGATTGTAATAAAAATAACATCACATAGGTCGGGTGACAACACATCACATCCTGCAAGGCCGCGAGACATGAACCCGCAACAAAAGGGAAACAGGGGTGTATCACCTACCACTGGCCTATGTGATTTCCTGGTTTGTATAATGTATTTTTTTAAATTTTTCTAATAGATAAATTATAAATTCATTTTTTTGAAACCCTATACGATTAGGATAAATAGAATGTTTTTGAATTCTATTACCTTATGGAGTGAATGATGAGTTTGTGGTAGAAATTAGTTGAAGGATGAAACTATACATGTCAAGTATATATATTTTTTCCTTATTTTTCAATGAATAAATTAATTTCTTAAACTATAGGGAAGGGATCTTAAAACCAAAAATCGGTTCTCCTAATACCTTATTTTTTGTTAAACAGATGATATTTTACATCATCTTAGATTGATGTCTTTGAGGCCCTCTATTTTACTATTGTTTTTTATTGATGACCTCAATAACTCCCAATAAATATTTACGTTTTCCCTCCAATTATGTGTCTCTAATTTCCACCAATGTTCTCTTAATCGATATCATAATTTGGTGGTGACTTTTTCATTTTCCTTTCCCTCTTATTAAGACTAAATTTTATTAAACCAATTTCTGATGTGGGTTTCCCACAAAGGTATTTATCTATTTTTAACCATTTATTTTCAAGGAACAATTTCAAATTTTGAGGAAAAAAATTTATTGAAGGAGGGGATAATGTTACATCATAATATTTCATAGTGCGTTATCTAATTAAAATAATTCAACAGCTTGCGCTACACTCAACACTGAGTTCAAGAGCACCATAACTTACCAAACTAGTTGTTTACAAAGCGGTTATGAATAGTATAAATTTCATTATGAATATTTTATAATCTATATAATTTTAACATTCATATTACATGTTTATTAGACATAATATAAGAACAAATTCCTTTTTTCAGATAAAAGATGTATTTAAAAAAAAAATTTACCCCTTTTAATGGAAACCCTTGTTAAATCCAATATTTGACACTTTTATATATTCAATTTAATGAAATTAAATTCTTATTTATAAGAGGGACAAAAAAAGTTGTTTTGGAGAAATTTTTGGCACTTTTCTGATAACTTTCATATTTGGATGAATACTTAAAAATACTAAATTCTAATTGAAAAAAACTTTTTTAATCAAAATAAAATTATAGTGTTAAATTATGAATTTGATTGGTTTTTAAGTATAATTAGAATATATTTTTATCATTTAATACAATTTAGGTCATTATAAGTAATTTCACATTTAAATTTGACATAAACACATGTTAATCATTTTATAGTTTTTTTTAACACACTTTTTTGGTTTTGACAACAAGAATTAATTTTATATTAATAAAATAAACTTATATGTTTGTAATTTGGTAAAATGGAGTTCATTTTTTAATTCAAAATGTCAAAATTAGCTTAGGGTAAATTTTTTGCATATTTCTGAAAACTTTCAATTTTTGATTAATAGTGAAAAACATTGAGTTATTATTTAAAACCAATATTTTATTTAAATAATTACTTATTTTATTTAAATTTAATTTATGTAAAAATAGATATATAATACCTATACATGTTAAATGTAATTAATTAGAGTCATTTTATAATAAAATTAGATTTATAAAATTTTACTGAACTTTTTAACATTTTTTACCCACCTTCTAGAAGCGTTTGAAAATTTGCATAAAATATAATTTTACCACTTCATTTAGTTGAATTTAAAAAATCCGAGAGACCCGGTTGACATAAGTAAGTAAAATTTGGTTCAATAAGATGAAAATAATTTTTTGTGAATACTTAATTTTTCCTTTTATTTACTGTGGTTAATAGTGAATAGGGTAATTAAAGGAAAAATTTTTATTATAATTACCATAACACATGTCTTAATTCCATTGGATAAGTTTAAATCGACCAAAAACAACCTTATTCATAAAATATTATCCTTCTGGTCCACTTGGATAAGATTAGGACTTTTATTATTATTTTATTTATAGAAGAGTTAAAAGTGTTAAATTCAATGTTTAATAACTAATCCATTTTTAATATAGGGTTATATAGAAGATAAATTAGACTATAAATATTAATTATAAATAAAAAAATATTTCCTGCATAACGGTATTTTATTTTTAATTTTTAGACATTTAAATGATTTAATTTATTTATGACAGAATGATAATGTAGTAATTACCTTATTAATGAAATATTAATATAATTGATATTATAAATATTCAAATAAATGTATATTGAGACTTATGATTAATTCCACTAATTTTATAGAATAATATGACATGTTAGGGTTGATTAAATAAATTTTATTCGAAGCGATAAAGTACTTTTGGATTTCAAAAAAGTCAAATACTAAATACTGTCAAAATTCACATAATTGAGTTTCTAAAACGAATACTATATTATTAATTGATATAATATTCTTAAAAACTTTGTTTTATCCAAGATACATAGATAATGTTATATATATTAATAATGAACCACTTTGGGTTCTCTTGAAAGTTTATAATTTGTTTATTAACCATATAATATAAAAATACAAAGAGACATGGTAAATGTTAAAATATTTAACTGAGTTAAATCTAAAAGATAAGGTTAATATGGTAACATAAACTTGTCTAAAACCTATTGGTTGAGAGGTTTTTGACACATCCCAAGAATATCCTCTAAATAAATCATTTTGGAGTCATTATAAACAAAAAATTATTTTATTATAAAATAATATTTCAAACTTTTACTAAAGTGACCCTCACCTCTCTTATAAAAGGGAACTTCGCTTCTCTGAAAATCACATCTCCAAATACATTTGGCTTGGCCAAAAACCTGCCCAAATATCCTTCCAACTTCCCTCACATAAACATACAGTCTTTACATGGATCATAAAACCAACCTAAAGAGCCCTTTTGATCAATACTAAAGGAAACACCCGAATAAGAGGTAATAATTTCACCACCCTCTTACAAGTTCTTTTCTTATTCCACATCCTCTTTATTTGATATATCCATACAAAAATAATAAATCACACATTTCTACATGCAGTGATATTATTATAAATATGGTACAAGCATATTCATTATTATATCCATCCTATGAATGATAATGTCACCATGCGTGCGTGCGTTCGGCTTACCGTCTCCACGTTGTGGTGTAATTTGTTATTAAACACTATGTTATTTAGATGGATATATTGATGAGTAATATGTATATAAATAATTAAAATGTCATTCTAATGCCTCTATAAAATTAATATAGCAACCAATTCCACATCTTTTAATCATTAATGAAATTACATCGTCGCTCGTGTGTACGTACGGCTTACCGTCTCCACGACACGATGAGATTCATTTCACCATTCACCGTTTAATGATGATTATAAAAATATATATTATTAATAAGTATGTAATATGTGAAAAAATAATGCTACTGATGTCACGACACATCCCCCGGGGCTCGTGCCGTGACTACCCCAAGCCCGCCTTCCATAGGTCAGGGGCTGGAGACTAGCACGGAAAGGCGTATTCTCTTAAACTATGAAGGCATTGCCTTTATAACCTGTAAACTCACGGAACCAAGAACACAAAAATATACCAACACAGGAAAACAATATAACCAAAAGAGTGAGTACAGTAAGAAAAATGGGCCAGAATACAAGTTCAACTAGAAAGTATAAGGAAAAATGGAATGTACAAGACGACTGATAGGTGAAAAGCAGCTCCTAGATCATCCACATCGATTCCTACATCAAGGGTAGGTACAGATCGCTTCCTCAATCTTCCACGTCCACCCATCTTCTCTACGAACTGACACACCATATGGTCCACCTCCAAGCACCGTCCAGTCCTGGTACCCTCATCCTCAGTCAGCGCTGTCTGTCTTTTGCATCCAACACAACAAGGTGCGAGCATAGCCCGTGTAGGGTTGAGTATAAAGATACTCAGTAGGGACATCGAGACCTTCAAGTTCTCACAGAATCCACCATGGATAAACCACAAGGTATGAAATCAACAGATAACTCTACATAGGTATATTCCCATACATATACTTGAGTTTTCATGTAATCCATCTCAATCATAACGAAAAACACAGAGGTGACTCAGCTCACACCAAGTATATCTTTAGGTACATATGTAAATATTATTAGATGTAAATACTTAATAATATTACTCTATTAAGAGGATCTACTGCTAACTGACACAGAATCGCTAGGAGCTGACCCACATAGGATCACTGGAGCTGACCCACACAGGATCACTGGAGCTGACCCACATAGGATCGCTCAGAGCTGACCCACACAGGATCACTAGGAGCTGACCCAGATAGGATCATTGGTTCTGACCCACACATGATCTCTATAAGATGACCCACATAGGATCACTAGAGCTGACCCACACAAGATCGCCCGGAGCTGAACCACACAGGATCGCTAGAGCTGACCCACACAGGATCGCTAGGAGCTAAACCACACAGGATCGCTAGGAGATGACCCGCACAGGATCACTAGAGTTGACCCAAACATGATCTCTAGGAGCTGACCAACAAAAGATCGATGGATCTCACCCAGACAGGATCCCTAGGAGATGACCCACACAGGTTTTCTAGGATCACTCTTCTCATCACAGCCAGCTACTGGGTTTCCTCACTAGGCTTTCTCGTCTTTGGGAGAGTCCACTCCCCAAGCCACTGGTCAATTCTCTAATTTCCGTGATGTCCCATGAAGAAGTATCTCAATGGTTCTCCAAAACATAGGAGTCTCAATGCAATAGAGGTTGCGTCATTCGGACGCCCGGTCTGTGAGTTATTAGCCCTTAAGTCCCAAGGGCCCAGTTGGATTCTTGCTCGATCCAATCCGACTATTCCCCAACATTATCCAAAACTCTAGTGGGGTATACCAAAGGGAATGTCCCGCTCCAGGGTTTCCAACTTTGTTGATGGTTCATCAGACGGATGTCTAGTTCCAATGTTATAGAAAAAATACCGTAAATGGGTCGTAGTGGGTTCGGGTCCGGTACGACCCGGTTGGACCGACCCGGCCTCGACCCACAACGTTTGGGTCAACCCAGTATGACACTCTGGGACAAAACCGCCCCGTTGGGCGGCCCGGTAGGCCACGAAAGTTCATGGGGGGCTTTGAGGCTGCGGAGGGTCACGGGTGTCCCTGAGGCCGCTGAGGGCCGTGGGTGGTCGCGAGGCCGCGGAGGGCCGCAGGTGGCTGCGAGGCCACGGAGGGTACTGTGAGGGCGTGGGGCAGCTCTGCCCGGTCCGAAACGGCTCGGTCGGGGTGGTTTGGCCAGAAGGTTGGCAGTGGCTCGTTCAGTGGCTCGGCCTGGACGATGGCGACGGCTCAGCCCGGACGGCGGTGATGGCTCGGCCTAGACTTTGGTGGTGGCCTCGCCCAGACATTGGTGGCGGTTCGGGCAGTGGCTCGAGCGGCGCCCAGGCCCGGATGTCGGAGACAACTCTTCCCTATGGCGGTGGCTTGGACGACGGCAGTGGCTCTGCACGGACGATGGTGGCGGCTCGTCCAGGACAGCGGCGGCAGCGGCGGCTCGGACGACGGCAGCGGCTCATCCTAAACAGCAGTGACGGCTCACCCCGGCGGCGGCGTCTCGGATGGAGGCGGCGACTTGACCCGGATGGTAGCGGCAGCTTGGCCTGGACTGTGGTGGAAACTTGGACCAGATGGTGGGGGAGGCACGGCCTGGAGGTGGAGGCTCGGCCCGGAGGCGGCTGCTCGGGCAGCGGTGGTGGCTCGGCCCGGCCGGCAGCAGTGGCGCAGCCCAGATGGTGGCGGTGGCTCGGGCTGTGAGCTTGTGGGTGGCTGGGCACCATGCCTTCACCGGTGGCCATTTTATCCAGCCTCTCTCTTCATTTATCATTTTGGTTTAATCCACTTTTTTTCATCGTGAAGAACACAATAATGAAGAACGGCGTAGGGGTCGGGCCATGTTTGTTTTTCCCACACCCTCCACGTTAGAGCGGTAGCAAGAATATCAACAAAAATCAAAGTCAAGAATGAAAAAATATTAAATTTAATATGAATCATGGGTCAACATGTTTTGATTGATCCACATTCGCCCAGCTTTCCAAGAACTAGGAAATTAAATGAGAGAATTCAAGAATTTAAAAATAACCCCCTACTTTGGATTGTTCATTGACATTGGCACAAGAAGGAAGTACGGACATAGATTCATCATTGATGAATACATCCCACGTTTGAGGAAGTCAAAGATATTGGCATTCTTTGCTCTCGCCACATGCCTCTGATCCCGGGATTGTTCATTGGTTCTTTGTATTCGAAGGCATTCTTTGTCAGCGAGAGCATTATTTGTGGAAGAAGTGTAATCCTCCAAGGGTTCTCCTTTAACAATTCCACCCAAAAATGAAAGAGGTTCCAATGTAATTAATATAAGAAAAAATTATATTGGCACACTCACACATGTTGGAAAAATTATATGTGGTGCGTAGACATAATTAATGTGGAGGAAGCTCAAGAGGCTCCTCCACATTAAAGAGGGAGTTGAAAGGTTTCTCCTCCATTTAATAATATGTTCAATGGTTTTATGCTCAGTTGGTCCACACCACCATAACCCACGCATGGGAGGTTAGTTTGGGTGGTCCCCACCACCATAACCTCTCATGGGAGGTTTAGGTCTGGTGGTCCACATTTCTCAACATCTACATGGAATAAAAGAAATAAAAGTAACACAATTTTATTTTTATTATATTCTTTCACGAATATGTGAAAAGATAACTTCTACCCTCGACCTACTACAATGGAGGTGATGGTCTCTTTAAGTTAATACTGGCACTACAAGTTCAACGGTGCCCTCAGATTTCAATTCCGAGCACTGGTTCAAAAGTTAGAAATATCTGCTCGCATGTTTATTGAACATACCCAAAAAATAGTTCAGAAATTCATCCTGAGTACTCCGGGCCTCAGAATCACATGTCGTCAATTTTTGCGGACTCATAAATTTCATATTTAATTAAAAATAATACATAAAAATTTTGGTATTTTACATTCTCCCCACCTAAGGGATTTACGTCCCCATAAGAATCAACTCAAACTAAGGGAATAAGTGGGAGTACTAAGCACGCATCAAAGCCTCCCTCTTCCTTGTTCTCTGATAGAGGTTCCCGTGCGGCCATCGAATGCGCACCAGAGGTATTGAACTTCCATGAAAGACATTCTCTTGTCGATCCTCAATCTCTACTGGAACCTCTGTAAAAGTTTCCCCATCGTCGACGTCCATCTCTCCATGGTCGATGATGTGAGAAGGGTCAGGCACGTATCTCCTCAGCTGGGATAGGTGGAAGACTTCATGTACATGGTGCTACTGAGGTGGAAGATCTAAGTGGTAAGACACCTCCCCAACTCTACTGATGACCTGAAAAGGTCCGATAAATCTTGGAGATAACTTGCTACCTTGGCCAAATCTCTGCAAACCTCGTTGATGTGAGACCCGTAGAAAGACATGGTCGCTATCCTCGAACTCCATAGGTCTCTACCTCCTATCGGCATACGACTTCTACCTACTCTATGCAGTATTCATCCACTCCTGGATGATTTGCACCTTCTATGTGGTTTCCTGTACCATCTCTAGACCCACTAGTGCTGACTCCCCTTGGTCTGTCCATCACAAAGGTGATCTGCAAGGTCACTCATAAAACCCATAAAAAGGTGCCATCCCAATGGTAGAGTGATATATTTTGTTGTACGCAAACTCCACCAAAGGAAAATGATACTCCCATCTGCAACCGAAGTCAAGGACACAAGCACACAACATGTCCTCAAGGGTCCAAAAGGACCGCTCAGTCTGACCATCCATCTAAGGATGGAAGGTGGTGCTTAAAATAAGATGTTTCCTGAAAGCCTCAAGCAACCCCTTCAATAGCCGAGAAGTATAAAATGCATCACGATCAGAGAGAATCATCGAGGTTACTCCATGTATCAACACAATATCCTACAAATAAAGGCGTCCCAAACTCTATACTGGACCCTACTCTTTGATAGGTTGGAAGTGGGCCGAATTGGTGAGTCAATCAACGATCACCCAAATAGAGTCATGACCTCTGGATTTACGTGGAAGTCTTGTCACGAAGTCTATTGATATCCCCTCCCACTTCCACTCTGGGATCTTTTAAGGCTTAACCAAGCCTACTGGTACCTGATGCTCCGCCTTCACTTGCTGACAGGTGAGACATCAATAGACAAACTCTGCTACGGATTTCTTCATTCCCAGCCACCAGTGCTATCATCGGAGATCCTGGTACATCTTTGCCACTCTTGGATGTACTGATAGATGGAATGTGTGGAACTCCCTCATCACTTCCTCCCGAAGTGACACTGGTACCATGGTACATCCTTTGAAGAGGATGATGTGCTCCCGACCTTCATAAAATACATCAGGTGCCTACCCTATGGATATCTGAGCACGTCGTGCCTCGTAGTCAGCGTCCCTACATTGTGCCTCTATGACTCTATGAAGAAGTGGGGGAGTGACTATAAATGACTGAAGAAAAGCTACTGCATCTCGATTCACAAAAGATATCTACAATGTGGCCAGTTTCTCCATCGCCTCACATAGCAGATATATACCATACCTCCTGTTTAGTGCATCTGCAACAAATTTCCCCTTCCCTGGGTTATAGAATCTCTCGAAGTCATATTCCAGGAGGAACTCAAGCCAACATCGCTTTCTCTAGTTTAGGTCCTTTTGAGAGAAGATATACCTAAGACTCTTGTGATCCGAGTAGACTGTAAAAAGTTCTCCCACCAGATAGTGTCGCCTCATCTTCAAGGCGAAGACAGCTGCTACTAACTCCAGGTCATGGGTATTATAGTTTTGCTAATGTTTTCCTAGATTTTGAGAACCATATGTGATCACTGGTTTCTCCTGCATTAGGACACGTCCGATTCCGGTCCCAGATGCATCGCAGTAGACTACGTACCCTACGCCCTCCTCTAGAAGACTTAAGATGAAGACAGTATTCATCATTTGCCTTAGCTTCTGAAAACTCTATTGGCATCTCTCCGACCACACGAATAGTTTCCCATTCTTTTTCAACGTTGATATTGGTGCTTCAACTCAGGAAAAATCTAGCACAAATCATCGGTAGTATCTAGCCAACCCTTGGAAACTTTGTACCTCTATCAAACTCCAGGGTGGCTCCGAAGAAAGAACCGCCTGAATCTTCACTAGATCCATTGCAACTCTGGCCTCCGATAAGACATGTACCAGAAAGTGAACCTCTCAAATCATGAACTGGCACTTCAAGAGCTTACCATAAATCTGGTGCTCTCAGAGTGTGTCCAGTAATACATGCAAATGATAGGAATGCTTCTCCTCAGTATCTGAGTAGATCATAATGTCATTGATTAAGACTACTACAAAAAGATCAAGGTATGGCTGAAAGATCCTGTTCATGAGTTCTATGAACACTTATAGAGTGTTGGTCACACTGAATGGCATAGCCAAGAACTTGTAGTGGTTGTTTCGAAATCTGAAAGTTGTCTTCTTCACATCTTCATCTCGCACTATGAGATGGTGATAGCATAATCTAAGGTATATCTTTGAGAACCATCGTTCTTCTTTCATCTAATCAAAGTGGTCATCAATTTTCGGGAGTGGGTACTGGTTCTTCACAGTCACCTGGTTCAGGCACCGATAATCAACAAAAGGATCAAGCTCCCATCCACCTTCTTGGAAAACAAAATCAGGGCTGACCAAGGTGAAACATTGTGCTGAATGAATCCCTTCTCCTACAAGTTCTCTAGTTGTACCTACAACTCACGAATCTCCGCGAGATCCATTCGATACGCTGGTGTAGATATCAGTGTCGTCCTGGGGTACAGCTCAATGTAAAAGTATACATATATGCGAGGAGGTAGACACGAAACATCATTAGGGAAGACATCTTCATATTGGTCCACCACTACAGGATAACTCAGACTATCCACATCAACTTCTCTAAGGGAAAGGCTAGCCAACTGATGAGTTATCGGCTACACTCTCCTCCGGGTTAGTCCATCCTATGCTGAAAAGGATACCTTCTCGTTGGTGAAGGTGAAACTGGTCTCATCCGTACGGACACACTGCACTTTGCACCTAATACAGTCAATCTAACCATAGACTATAGATAACCAGTCCATAACCAAGATGAAGTTGTAAGGCCTCGACGTCACTACTAGAAGATCCCATCCAAATCTCTCACATCCTAGAGTAAGCTCACACTGCCAGCACCAGTGCGTAATCGTCAAATCTACTCCTGTAGAAGTCTCTATCCGTAAGGATCAAGCCAAGGGCTCTGTCGGAATCTATGAGCTCCAAACAAGGGTAGAGGAAATAAAATAATGATTGGAACCTATATCTATAAGTACTGTATCTAAGGTGGAGTAGACACAGATTGTACCTCGTATCATCTCCAGAGAACCATGATCGTAGGACTCAGCTTCCTGGAGATGAGCTCGCCCCTGTCCACCTACTCCCTGCGGTTGGGGTGGACCTCTTGGTGGTGGTGGCAGTAACATCTTGAATCGTCTCCCACCACCAACTACACGACTAGCTCCTCTGCCACTTCCACCTTCTCCATGTGGACCTCCTCGGTCGAATCTCTTCCTCTAACTGGGCAGTCTTTTGACCGTCTGTTGATCATTCGTACGGCGGGTTAGAACGTCATGAGCCATGTCACCCTACCCACCACATGCGTAAAATTTTTCGCTCTTGACATGACTAGCTCTATCTCGGGTGCCCCACACAACCGACCCTGAATCATGCGGTCGTCCACCAGTAGGTCTGGTCCTCTTAGACCTCTGCGACATCTGTCTGCTTCCAGCTGGAGAATACTCTGCTACGTGACGAATCGTGGTGGATCTCGCTAGTGACTAATCAGCAAGGAAACTCTCCTCTAATAGGGCTCACTCTAACACCCCTACCTGCGTAGGGATGTGGAGTGAGATCATCGAAGCCTTGATCTCCCACCTGAGTCTTTGTTCGAAGGTTCAGGTCCTGAAGAAAGGGTCTCATACCATATCTTTGGAGTATCATGAGTGGTTAGTGAACCTCGCTGAGTACTAATCCATAGTCATGCTACCCTGATGTAGATAAAGGAGATCATGTATGTTCATTGTGCGAAGATTCACTAGGATAAACTCTACCCAAAACAGTCTCCTGAAGTCTTCCCAGAGAAGCATCACCTCGTCGTGGACCTAGAGAATCAAGCTCCACCATCTCCCAGCTACTTCCTATAGAAGGATGGTGTCAAGGAACACCATGAGATTAGCAGGTGTCCCAACAAGTCGAAAAACTATCACTATAGCCTCCATCTAATCCTCAGTCGCCTGTGGGTCCATCTTTCCCCTGATCCTGGGTGGCCTCTGGCACTGGAACTCATGCAACGCGCTCTAGTGGCGTGCACCCTATACTGCTAGGGATGTTGGCTTTGGTGGTTCAATGGGTAATGGTATCGTTGGTGCCTCGGCTAGTGCCTCTACTGGAAGAGGGCTCTGCACTGAGGCCTCATCACTCAGTGGGATATTAGTGCGTACAACTCTTAGAACCCTACCTGACTATCTATGTGGAGGCATTATAAAAAGATAAAGGTGTGCCACAATCATTTAGTTAAACCTGGTGAGATGAATCAAAATATCACAATGAAAAAATTTGAAAACACAAAAACAATTATTTTTTTCGTTCACTGAGTCAAAAATCAGAAGTCAGGGTCCTGGTGTATGGATACGTCGGTCATCGCACCAACACTGGATTCCCTAAACTAACAACCACACTCACTAAACTTAACAGTATTGTCGTTAAAAGAAATATCAAAGTCTTATGTTATGCGGTAGAACCGACTCCTTTGATACCAATTTGTCATGACCCGTCCCCCGGGGCCCGTGTCGTGGCTACCCCAAGTCTGCCTTCCATAGACTAGGGGCTAGAGACTAGCACCGAAATACATATTCCCGAAAACTAAGAAGGCATTGTATTTATAACCTGTAAACTCACGTAACCAAGCACACAACAAGATACGAACATAGGAAAATTGTATAACCATAAGAGTGAGTACAGTAAGAATAAGCGGCCAGAATACAAGCCCAACTGAAAAGTACAAGGAAAACTGGAAAGTACAAGATGACTAATAGGTGAAAAGCAGCTCCTGGAATGTTCAACTCGATTCTTATGTGAAGTGTATGTAAAAATATCCTCCTTAGCACTCCACATCCACTCATCTATTCTGAAAACCAACACACTGTATGGCCCACCTCTAAGCACCATCTAGTCATGGTACCCTCTTCCTCAGTCGGCGTTGTCCGTCTTCTGCATCCAACACAACAAGGTGCGGGCATAGCCCATGCAGGGGTGAGTATAACGATACTCAGTAGGGACACCGAGACCCTCAAGATCTCATAAAATCCACCAAGGATAAACCAAAAGGTATGAAATAAATTGATAACTCTACTTAGGTATATTCCCATAAATATACCTGAGTTTTCAAGTAATCCATCTCAATCATGATGAAAAACATAGAGGTATTGATTCATCTCACACCAGGTATACCTTTAGGTACAGAAGTAGAGATGATTAGATGTAACTACGAAATCATCTTACTTTGTTAAGAGGCTCTACTGCTAACCTTCACAGAATCACTAGGAGCTGACCCCCACAAGATCACTGGAGTTGACCCACACCGGATTGCTCGAATATGACCCACACAGGATCTCTAGGTCCTGACCCACACAGGATCGCTGGAGCTGGCCCACACATGATCATTACGAGATGACCCACACAGGTTCACTGGAGCTGACCCATATAGGATCTCTAGGATCTGACCCACAAAGGATCGCTGGAGCTAACCCAAACAGGATAGCTAGGAGCTGACCCACACAGAATCACTAGGAGCTGACCCACACATAATCGCTGGAGCTGACCCATACAAGATCGCTAGGAGCTGACCCAAAAAGGATCATTGGAGTTGACCCACATTGGATCACAAGGATCTTACCCACATAGTATCACTAGAGATGACCCACACAGGATCTCTAGGAGCTGACCTACACAGGTTCTCTAGGAGCACTCTTCTCGTCAAAGCCAACTACTGCGTTTCTGCACTAGGCTTTCTCATCTCTAGGAGGGTCCTCTCCCCAAGCCACTGGTAGATTCTCCAACTTCCACAATGTCCCATGAAGAAATATCTCAATGGTTCAACATGTCATAGGGGTCTCAACACAATAGACAGTGCGTCAATCGGATGCACGGTCTGTGAGTTATTAGCCTTTCAGTCCTAAGGGCCCGGTTGAATTTGTGCTCGATCCAACCCGACCGTTCCCCAACATTATCCAAAACTCTAGTGGGGTATACCAAATAAATTGTCTCTCTTTAGTGTTACCAACACCTTTGAAGGTTCGTCAAATGCATGTCTTGTGCCAATGTTATTGGCAAAAGAGCGTAAATCTGTCGTAGTGGGTCTGGGTCCGCTCCAACCCGGTCAGACCGACCTGGCCCGACTTGGCCTCGGCTGAACTGGTTTGGGTGGAGCCGTCCTAACTCGCTGGGTCTGGCCTAGCCCGCTGGGCATCCTGGCAGGCCACAAGGCGCCACGGAGGGTCACAGGTGGCTTCGAGGCCGTGGAGGGCTGTAGGGGGCCATGAGGCCACTGAGGGATACGGGTGGCTCTGAGGCCGCAGAGGGTGTCGTGAGGGCGTGGGGTGTCTCGGCATGGCCCAGAATGGCTCGGTCAGATCGGTTCCACAATAAGGGTGGAATCGGCTCGGGTGGCGGCTCAGCCCGGACGATGGCGGCGGCTCGGCCTGAACGGCGGCGTCGACTCAGACCGAACGGTGGTGGCGGCTCGTCCTGATAGTGGCGACTCGGACGGCGACGATGACTCGGCCCAGACGGAGGTGGCGGCTCAGCCCGGACGATGGATGCAGCCTGAACCGGCGGCGATGGCACAGACGACAATGGCGCCATGACCCGGATGGCTCCGGTGAAGGCTCAGACGGCTGCGGCGACTCAGCCTAGACGATGGCGGTGGCTCAGCCCGGACGGCGGCAACGGCTTGGCCCGACAATGGTGGCTCAGATGGTGACAGCGGCACGACCCAGACGGCGGTGGCGGCTAGGCCCGGACGGTGGTGACGGCTCGGGCGGCGAGGTCGCCGGTAGCGGAGCATCATGCCTTTTCCGGTGGCCGATTTAGCCAGCCACTCTCTTCATTCATCATTGTGTTGTAATCCTCTTTCTTCCATCAAGAAGAACACAATAAAGAAGAATAGAAGAGGGTCAGGCCATGTTTGTTTGGACCGCACCCTCTGTGTTAGAGCGGTAGCAAGCAGCTCGTCAAAAAATGTGTCAAGAACAACAAACTCTTCAATTTAATAGGAATCGTGGATCAACTCGTTTTGGTTTATCTACGTTCTCCATGCTTTCCAAGAATGAGGAAATTAAACGAGAGAATTCATGAATTAAAAATAACCCATACCTTGGATTGTTTGTTGAATTTGGCGCGAGAAGGAAGTACAGATGTAGATTCTTCGTAGATGAAGATTGTAACACCCCGACCCCAGTTACCTAGAGTCGGTGCATTATTACATAACTTTGGCATGATCACAAAAGATCAAATATCAAAAAACCGATTAGTTTAGTACCTTTGGAAACACTATATATATTCATAAGTCTTACATTACATCATAAAATGAAAACTACAACAACATCTTTTCTCCATGCTCATATCCCCTCATACTATCCCTGCAGGTCATTCATAAAATATTTCTTCACATCCTGGGAAAAATAAAACATAGAAGGGGGTGAGCTCAGATGCTCAGTAAGGATAACAATATAGCAGAAACTTTCGTAAATAATCATAAACATTTAAGGCAGTGTATAACAAAAACAAAATCCTTTTAAACTTGAAATTTAGCATAATCTGGCAAATATAAAATTAAATAATTCCATTTTCTTTTTCACATGGATATTCTACTAGTCAAATAATCACATTCAATATCAATAACCACTTTCATAATAAAGGAATGCATAATTCCATACTATTATAACCACATAGTCAAGGCCTTGTGCCAAGACTACAAATAATAATTTGTCAAGGCCTTGGGCCAAGACACTAGTTTGTCTCATGAGACCTACTGATGCTTTGAGGAGCTATAGTGGGCTCCACCCGTCACTTACTAAGTCCAATGCATTCCTCATATGAACAGGTTTAAACATAACATAAACATTCATATTAAAACTAGCATACGAAATGCCAATACTTTATCCATAAACCATGAATCGTATAAAAATAACACATCCACAGTCAAACATATCACAAAACCTTCAATACAATATGGAAGCTTTGTATCATAACAAATCAACTTCAAATAAGCTTAAAATCCATCAAAGGATGTTGACATAGATGAAATCAAAACTTTTTGCGAGAAATATCTCTTTTTTTGAAATAATTTAAAAGTCACATAATTATAAAATAAAAAATTTACTTTGAAAATATTCTTATAAGCTTGTAAAGGAAGATTCGATGATTTTATAATGGTGAAAAATATCTGCACCCACTGTATAAGTTAAAAAAGACATTCTTACCTTAATTTTGTCGAAAAGGTTAAAAAGGAACTTTTTTTGAGAACGACAGAAAGATTCCTTTATAAACATCTTATAAAAAGTCAAAAAAGTATATAAATTACATTAACCCATAGTATATAAAATAATAATAATGTTTTGAAATACTTTTTTAAGAAACATGGATTTGGATGATAAAGAGGTCCCAGTAGATACTTATGTAAAGACAACCTCGGATAATAAAGAGGTTGTGAAATTAACCCTTACCATGTACTTTTCCTTGGTTGAGGGTAGGTTAACCTCCTGTATAATGGTGAAATAATTCTTATTAAATTATACAAGAATCATATACATTAATATGATATCATATATGATCTTTTAACATTGCTTTGTTAATAATATCTTAGTATTATCTTCATTTCGGGTGTTAACTTACTCGTTTTATTTTATATGTTTTGTTGCATAAGTCGTGTTTTTTATGGATAAAGTGTATATTTCTCATATACATAATGATATCAAGTCCTTAAAAATTATTTTAAATCATCAAATGAGAATTATACTTTCATGGATATGATGGGGAATGAATCACATCACGTTCGTGGAGATGGTAGTCTCTACGTACGCACGAGCGACAATATCATTATATTGATATTAAAATAATATATAATTGGATTTTATATCATATATACAGAATAATTATCATGTTATATTTATTATTTACATCAATTACACATCATTATCATACCCATCCAAATAATAATGTTTTGAATAACAATTACACCACGACATGGAGACGGTAAGCCGTACATACGCACGTATGGTGACATGTCATTCAAAGGATGGATAGAATACTGAATATGGTTGTACCATATTTATAATAACATCACATTATATAGAATATACTGGAGTTCTTATTTTATAATGGAAATAACAAAGAAAGAAGAAGTTGAAGAAGAAAAGAACTTGAAAGAGGGTGGTGAAAACATTACCTCTTCTTCAGGTTATTCCTTTTTATTTGATCAAAAGGGATCCTTAGGTTGGATTTATTATCAAAATAATGAATCTAGGTTGAATTGAGGAATTTTTATAGAATATTTGGGTAGTTTTTGGCCGATCCAAAAGGCTATGAAGGTGTGAATTAGAGGGAAGGGGAAGTGCCCTTTTATAAGAGGGGTGAGGGGCACCTTAGGAAAAGCTAGAAATATTATTTTATAATAAATTCATATTCGGTTTATAATGGCTCCAAAGTGAATTATTTAAAGGTTAAGATGGTTATAGGTCTAAAACTACTCAACCAATAGTTTTTAGATAGGTTTGGGTCACTATATTAACTTTATATTTTTGATTTAACTTTTAGTTAAATAGTTTGACATTTACCGTATCTCTTTTTATTTTTATATTATAAAGTCAATAAACATACTATAAACTTAAAAGAGAGTCCCAAGTGGTCCATTAATAACAAACCTATCATTATATAAGTTCTTTTTCTGAACCGTAGATTTTTAGGAATAGAATATCAATTAATAATATAATATTTGTTTTAAAAACCCATTTATGTCAATTTTGACAATATTTAATAATTGATTTTTGTTAAAGTATTAAAAACATTATTAATTAGAACCAAATTCATTTAAGAAATTATAACATGTCATATTAACCAATAAAATTTTTTTATGTCATCAAAACTTTCAAATTATATTTATTTTAACATTTATAATACCAATTATTTTATTCTTTCATTAATAAGGAAAATACTGCATCATTATTGTGTCATAAATAAATTTAATTATTCTATGTCTAAAAATTATAAATAAAATAACATTATGTAGGAAATAATTTTATATTTCTAATTAATACTTATAGTCGAAAATATAACATATATATCCCTATGTAAAAATTTATTTTCTAAAAGATATATGCTTATGTCATTTTTGTATTTACTTTAACTTCATTAATATAAAGTGTCATTATCACTTACAAGTGGATCCATGGGGTCCCAAAATCGACCCAAAGATTCTCATGGTCGGAAATGTATCAACCAATATGGTTAGGACACATTTTAGGGTAATTTATTATTATTATAATATTATTTTTTTACTCTTATTTACTGAATTTACCCTTTAACCATTGTAAATAAAATATTTACCGAAATAATTATTCATAATGTCTAAAAATAAAAGTTACCTATTTACACAATTTGGACCTCCTGATTATAAATATGGAATCAATTTTTCTAAATTCAAAACATATAATTGGCAGAAATTAATTAAAAATTAATTCCCGTTATTAAAACAAAAAAGCGTGTTTTTAAGAGATAATAACTATCAGAAGATTGCCACTTGCTTATGTCTAGTTTAAATGTGAAATTATGTCCAATGACCAACATTGGATTAAATGGTAAAAATATAAAATAATTATACTCTAAAATCACTCAAATTCATAATTTATCACTATTAATTATTTCGATTAAAAAAATTGTTTTTAATTAAAATTTAGTAATTTTCACTATTCATCAAAATATGAAAGTTATATGAAAAGTACCAAAAATTAAACCTAAGAAAATTTATATATTTTGAATCCAAAAATGAATTCCATTTTGAAAGAGAAAATGTATAAAATTTCAAAAAGTGGGTATTACTATTCATAACGGCTTGTTTGATTGGTTGTGGTGTGTGTTAGAATTGCATGCTGTGTACAACACACGCTACTGTATTATTCAAAGAGAAGCGTACCATGGAAGCTTGGGGTGTTACATTCTCCCAACATTCAAATAATTTCATCCGCGAAATTTCTAGAATACTACTTCATGAAAATACTCGGGTGGTTCTTCATCATAAGTTCCTAGGGTTCCCATGTTGCATCTTCCATCTTATGGTTTCTCCATAGAACTTTTACTAGACGAGTCGTCCAGTTTCTCAGTACTTGTTATCTAGTATCAAGAATCCTGATGGGCTCTTCACAATAAGATATATTAGGTTCTAGTTCTAATTCCTCATAGGTGAGTACATGTGTTGGGTCAGGCATGTATTTTCTCAACAGCGATACGTGGAACATATCGTGAACTTTGGAGAGATTTGGCGGCATTGCCAAACGGTAAGCTGCAGTCCCAATTCATTATAGAATTTAGAAAGGTCCGATGTACCTGGGACTCAATTTACCTATCTTACCAAAACTTATAACTCCCTTCCATGGATATACCTTCAAGAAAACATGATCACCTACCTGAAATTACAAATCCTTCCATCGATTATCGGCATAGCTCTTATGCCTACTTTGAGCTGCATTGATGTGGTTTTTGATTACCTTAACCTTTTCCATCTTTTCCTCTACCAGTTCTGGGCCTACAAGTTTTCTTTCACCAACGTCATCCCAACAGGTTGGTGTGCGACATCTCTTTCCGTATAACGCTTCATATGGTGTCATCTGAATACTTGAATGGAAGCTATTGTTATAAAAAAATTCTACCAGAGGTAAATATTGATCCCACATACCCTAAAAGTCAAGTGAGTTGGATCTCAACATGTCATATAAGGTTTGAATAGTATATTCGGATTGTCCATCCATTTGGGGGTGGTAAGCAGTGCTCAAATGAAGTTCAGTATCCAGGGCTTTCTGAAAACTTTTCCATAATCTTGAAGTAAAACATGGATCACGATCAGAAACAATCGATTGGGGTACTCCATGAAGTATCAAAACTTCATTAATATATAGTCTTGATATACATTCAAGTGGTAGATCTTCTCTTGTAGAAAGAAAATGTGATGACTTGGTAATATGATCAATAATGACCCATATTGCATCGTTCCTTCTATGAGTCTTTGGTAGCCCCATGACAAAGTCCATCGTGATATTATCTCATTTCCACTCAGGTATGGGAAGAGGTTTCATGAATCCTCCAGGCTATTGCCTTCCATATTTTACTTGTTGAAAAACCATACATATTGACAAAAAATCAGTAATCTCCCTCTTCATGTTGTCCCACCAAAAATGTTCCTTCAAATATCTATACATTTTGGTGCTCCCAGGGTGTATAGAGAAATTGGAACTATGAGCATCATCTAACAATTCCCTTTTTAGATCAGGTATATCGGGAACACAAAGTCGCTTCCCAAATTTCAAAATTCCTTCTTCATACACAAAGTCTCTCAATCCCCCATCATTCACAACTTTAATCTTCTTTTGAAATTATTCATCATCGTTCTGAGAACTCTTAATCCTTTTTACTAAAGATGGTTTGGAAACCATTTGAAAAATCATTTATGTTTCACCTTCTATGGTTATTCCCATATCCATATTTACTAAATCCATGAAAATAGAATCCCTTTCAACTCTCATATTGTTCAAAACTCCATGATCTTTTCTAATCAAATCATCTGCTGCCTTATTTGCCTTCCCCGGGTGGTAGTGTATCGTGCAATCATAATCCTTGAGTAGTTCAAGGCATTCCATTTGCCTCGTGTAGAGTTCTTTCTGTGAGAAAATGTACTTCAAACTCTTGTGATCAGTATAAATCTCACATTTTTCACCATAGAGATAATTTCTTCATATCTTCAAAAAAAATTATAGGAGCTAACTCAAGATCATGAGTAGGATAGTTTTTCTCATTAATTTTTAGTTGTCGTGATGCATAGGCAATAACCCTATCATTCTGCATAAGGACACATCCAAGTCCTTTCTTCGATGCATCACTAGAAATAACAAACCCGTCATTCCCTGATGGTAGATTCAATATAGGGGAATTGACTAATATTCTCTTTAATTCTTCAAAACATTCTTCACGCTCTTTTATCCAAAAAAACTTAACACCTTTACGTGTGAGCTTCGTTAATGGGTTAGCCAATCGAGAAAAGTTCTGGAAAAAACGTTGATAATAACCTGCTAAAACAATAAAATTTCATACCTCAGTTATACTCATCGGTGCTATCCATTATTTGATTTCCTCAGTCTTAGAAGGATCAACAGAGATTCCTTTATTATAGAGAATATGGACAAGAAAAGAGATCTCCTGAAGTCATAATTCATACTTTCTAAACTTCCCATATAATTCATGTCTTCTAAGAGTCTTTAGGATAATGCGCAAGTGATTGTCATGATCTTCATTGCTTTTGGAGTATACCAAGATATCATCAATAAATACCACCAAAAAATCATTGAGGTATTCCTTGAAAACTCTATTCATTAGATCCATGAATACAGAGGGTGCATTAGTCAATCCAAAAGGCATTACCGTAAACTCGTAATACGCATACCTGAATTGAAATTCTGTCTTTGGAATGTCTTCCTTCTTCACACACAACCGATGTTATTCAGATCAAAGTTCAATATTTTAAAATTATTGAGCTCCATGCATTTGGTCAAATAAATCATCAATGCGAGGTAGGAGATACTTGTTCTTTATTGTTATAGCATTGATTTCTCTATAGTTGATACATAACCACATTGATCCATCTTTCTTCTTAACAAAAAGGATAGGGGCTTCCCATAGAGAAACACTAGGGTTAATAAATCCCTTATTACTCAATTACTCTAGTTGTTTCTTTAGTTCCACTAATTCCACATTGGACATTCTATAAGGGGTCTTCGATATAGGCCTTGAACCAGGAATTAAATCAATAGAAAACTCAATTTCTCGTTCTGGAGGATGTTCAGGTAAATCTTCCAGAAACACATCTACATATTCCTTCAAAATAAGTAAATACTCTATTTGAATATTATTTTCCTCACCCACAACCATTTCATTCTCTTCCTCCCCAATAATTGAATTTAGTTGAGCTACTGGGAGTGTATATAGATAAGAATTAGGTGGTGATGATTCTGCTCTAAATATTAGGTGTTCCTTATCATCATCATCAAAAATCGTAACCTCCTTCTTCTTATAATAAATCTTCACATCATGGTCTGAAATCCAATCCATACTAAGGATTATATCAAACTCAATCATAGGTATGATGATGAGATCTATAGATAATGAAAATTTATATACTCTAATGGGGACTGATTCAGAAAACATTGTCGCAAAGATACTCCTCTTTGGAGTTTTTACTGACAAATCCCTTGTTTAATCAAATTGAAAATATCTAATTTTCTTAGAAAACTGGCAAGATATGAAACAATACAATGATCCAGAATCAAATAAAGCATTTTCTAAACTTGAGGAAACTATTAAATTACCTGCCACCGAGTCCTTCAGAGCTTCTACCTCAGCAGTAGTGATAGCATAAGCTTTCCCTTGATCCCTTGGCCTTTTCTGAGATAAGTTCCCCTGACACTTAGGACATTCATTTGCATAATTCCCCATTTCTCTACAATTATATCATTCCAATTTGATAGCAACTTTCTTTCCCTTGCAATCATGAGCTTGGTGGCCTTTTTCACCACACTTATAACAGACTGTCATTCCCTTCAACCAAGTACCAGGGTGTTTCCTCCCACATTTACTTTAGTATGGATAATCAAATTTTCCCTTCTTCCATTTCTTTCTATTTCTAGAGTGGTCACCAGATCTCTTCTTCTCTTGCTTTACTTTAAAGTCATAAGACTTAGAGAATTCCTTTTCTGTCTTAATAGCACATGTGATAATATCTTCATACGACGAGAAGAATTGTGAGACTAATGCTCGATGGAGAAATGGTTTTAACCCATCAAAGAAATGATCAATATTACTCTTTGGGTTATGTATATAATCTATTTCATTCCTCGATAACCTTGTAAAATTAGCCTCATACTTTGCGACATTCTCATCCTCCTTTTGTCTCAAACACAGAAATTGTCTTTCCATATCTGCTCGATGGTCACAAGGAAAGTATTTTTCTAAGAAAAGATCTTTGAACTCCCTCCATTCCATATTTGATACTTCATCATCCTCCTTTGTGTTTTGAATCAATGACCACCATTGTTCAGCATCTTCAGTGAGGTGGTAAAATGCCATGATAACTTTCTTCCTTTCACTACTCCCCAAGGCATGGAATATTTTCTCTAAGGAATTTATCCATTGCTTAGCTAATTGTGGATTTTTACACCCATTGAATGTTGGTGGTTGTTCCCTCATGAAGCGATCTAACATTGATCCTCCACGCTATGGATCTGGGTGCTCCATACGGGTAAGGTTATTATTCATAGCCTGAGTGAGTTGTCCAAGTATGGTGATTAGCTGATCAGCACCAGTTGCATCACCAGCTCCACTATAATTATCTTGAGCAGGAGGGAAATCCCTACATAGATTGCATTTATTGATACGGTTTCCATTTCTTCCACTGGGCACCATTTCTAAAAAATGGCATACACTAGATCAGTTTGTGAATCACAATACATAATTCCAAACTTGTAAAACACTTAACATGAATTGAACAGTTTATGGATATAATCCATAATCATAAAAATGTTTTCTTTGAGGTAGTATATACTCATAAACCCTTCATAATGTATTGTAAAGAAAATGAGAATTATCCTAAGCACATCCCTCGGGAGTGTCGTAACCAAGAGTGCAGCAAGGCCCGTTGTCGTGCACCAGTTCCCATTCGAATCTAGCTCAGAGTGGTGTTTTGGGGTTTTACGCCTAGGTACATCTGTGCCAAAGCTACCTCTACCTCCTCGTATCCAGAAAAGGATGTATTGATCAAAAGACTAACAAAATCTTTATAGTACCAAAATTCTAGAAATCTCTTCTATAATAATCCTCAAATTCCATCTTATGTCTATGTGCTCTAATCAGAGTTTATCTAAATATAGCTTCCAAGGTTTTTACTAAACTTCCTCTGATAACAATTGTAACAACCCGACCCCAGTTACCCAAAGTCGGTGCATTATTACATAACATTGGCATGATCACAAAAGATTAAATCTCTAAAGACCGATTAGTTTAGTAGCCTTGGAAACACTAGATATATTCATATGTCTTACATTACATCATAAAATGAAAACTACAACAACATCTTGTCTCCACACTCATATCCCCTCATACTATCCCTGCAAGTCATTCATAAAATACTTCTTCACATCTTGGAAAAAATAAAACATAGAAATGGGTGAGCTCAGATGCTCAGTAGGGATAACAATATAGCGGAAACTTTCATAAATAAGCATAAAGATTTAAGGCAGTGTATAATTAAAACAAAAGCCTTTTAAACTTGAACTTTAGCGTAATATGGAAAAGATAAAATTAAATAATTCCATTTACTTATTCACATGGATATTCTACTAGTCGAATAATCATATGTAATATCAATAACCACTTTCATAATGATGGAATGCATAATTCCAGACTATCATAACCACATATTAAATGCCTTGTGCCAAGACTACAAATAAGATTTTTTCAAGTCCTTGTGCCAAGACACTAGTTTGTCTCATGAGACATACCGATGCATCTAGGATCTATAGTGGGATCCACCCATCACTTACTAAGTCTAATGCATTCCTCATATGAACAGGTTTAAACATAACATAAACATTCGCATTAAAACTAGCATACGAAATGCCAATACTTTATCCACAAACCATGAATGGTATAAAAATAACACATCCATCATCAAACATATCACAAAACCTTCAATACAATATGGATGTTTTGTATCATAAAAAATAAACTTCAAATAAGCTTAAAATCTATCAAAGGATGTTGACATAGATGAAATCAAAATTATTTGAGAGAAATATCTCTTTTTTTGAAATCATTTAAAAGTCACATAATTATAAAATAAGACATTTACTTTGAAAATATTCTTATAATTTTGTAAGGGAAGCTTTGATGATTTTATAATGGTGTAAAATAGTTTCACCTGCCGTATAAGTTAAAAAAGACATTCTTACCTTAATTTTGTCGAAAAGGTTAAAAGGGACCTTGTTTGGAAAATGACAGAAAGATTCATTTATAAACATCTAATAAAAAGTCAAACAAGGGTATAAATTATTTTAAACCATAGTCTATAAAATAGTAAGAATGTTTTGAAATACATTTTTAAGAAACATGGATGTGGATGATAAAGAGGTCCCAGTAGATACTTACGTAAAGATAACCTCGGATAATAAAGAGATTGTGAAATTAACACTTACCTTGTACTTTTCCTTGAATGAGGGTAGGTTAACCTCCTATATAATGGTGAAATAATTGTTATTAAATTATAAAATAATCATATACATTAATATGATATCATATATGATCTTTTAACATTGCTTTGTTAATAATATCTTAGTATTATCGTCGTTTCTGGTGTTAACTTACTCGTTTTCTTTTTTATGTTTTGTTACATAAGTCGTGTTTTTTATGGATAGGTTGTATATTATTCATATATAGAATGATATCAAGTCCTTAAACATTATTTTTAATCATCAAATTAGAATTATACTTGCATGGATATGATGGGGAATGAACCGCATCGCGTTCGTGGAGACGGTAGTCCGTACGTACGCAAGAGCGACAATATCATTTTTTTGATATTAAAATAATATATAATTGGATGGTATATCATATATATAGAATAATTGTCATTTTATATTTATTATTTACATCAGTTTCACATCATTATCATACCCATCCAAATAATAATGTTTTTAATAACAATTACACTACGACGTGGAGACGGTAAGCCGTACGTACGCACGTATAGTGACATGTCATTCAAAGGATGGATAGAATAATGAATATGGTTGTACCATATTTATAATAACATAATAGTATATATAAGATACTGTATTTATTATTTTAGAATGTAAATAACAAAGAAAGAAGAAGTTGAAGAAGAAAGGAACTTGAAAGAGGGTGGTGAAAACATTACCTCTTCTTCGGGTTCTACCTTATTATTTGATCAAAAGGGATCCATAGGTTGGCTTTATGATCAAAATAAAGCCTCTAGGTTTAATTGAGGGAAGTTTAGAGAATATCTGGTCAGATTTTGGCCGAGACAAAGGGCTTTGAAGGTGTGAATTAGAGGTAAGGGAAAGTTCCCTTTTATAAGAGGGGTGAGGGGCACCTTAAGAAAAACTAGAAATATTAATTTATAATAAATTAGTATTCGGTATATAATGGATCCAAAGTGGATTATTTAAAGTTTAAGGTGGGTATAGGTCGAAAACCACTCAACCAATAGGTTTTAGAGAGTTTTGGGTCACTATATTAACTTTTTTCTTTTTGATTTAACTCTTAGTTAAATAGTTTGACATTTACCATGTCTCTTTGTATTTTTATATTATATAGTCAATAAACTTAATATAAAATTACAAGAGACCCCCAAGTGGTCCATTAATAATACAACTATCATTATATAAGTTCTTTGTCCAAACCTTATATTTTTAGGAATATAATATCAATTAATAATATAATATTTTTTTAAAAAACTCATTAATGTCAATTTTGAGAATATTTAATAATTGATTTTTGTTAAAGTCTTAAAAACTTTATTAATTAGAAAAAAATTCATTTAAGAAATCATAACATGTCATATTAACCAATAATATTTTTGTATGTCATCAAACCTTTCAAATTATATTTATTTTAACATTTATAATACCAATTATTAGATTCTTTCATTAATAAGGAAAATACTGCATCATTATTGTGTCATAAGTAAATTTAACTATTCAATGTCTAAAAATTATAAATAAAATACCATTATGTATTAAATATTTTTATATTTCTAATGAATATTTATAGTCGAAAATATAACATATATAACCCTATGTAAAAATTTATTTTCTAAAAGATATATGCTTATGTCATTTTTGTATTTACTTTAACTTAATTAATGTAAAGTGTCATTATCACTTACAAGTGGATCCATGGGGTCCCAAAATCGACCCAAATATTCCCATGGTCAGACATGTATCAACCAATAGGGTTAGGAAACATTTTAGGGTAATTTATTATTATTATAATATTATTTTTTTACCCTTATTTACCGGATTTACCCTTTAACCATGGTAAATAAAATATTTACCGAAGTAATTATTCAAAATGTCTAAAAATAAAAGTTACCTATTTAAACAATTTGGACCTCCCGATTCTAAATATTGAATCCATTTTTCTAAATTCAAAACACATAAGTGGCAGAAATTAATTTAAAATTAATTCCCGTTGTTAAAACAAAAAGCGTGTTTTTAAGAGATAATAACTATCAAAAGATTGGCACTTGCTTATGTCCAGTTTAAATGTGAAATTATGTCCAATGACCAAAGTTGGGTTAAATGTTAAAAATTTAATCTAATTATACTCTAAAATCACTCAAATTCATAATTTATCACTATTAATTATTTCAATTAAAAAAGTTGTTTTTAATTAAAATTTAGTAATTTTCACTATTCATCAAAATATGAAAGTTATCCGAAAAGTATAAAAAATTCACCCTAAGATAATTTCAATATTCTGAATCCAAAAATGAAGTCCATTTTGAATGATAAAATGTATAAAATTTCAAAAAGTAGGTATTACTATTCATAATGGCTAGTTTGATTGGTTGTGGTGTGTGTTAGAACTTGAAGTTGCGTACAACACACGCTACGGTATTATTCAAATAGAAGTGTACCGTGGAAGCTTGTGGGGTTACAAAGACCTCCCACGTTTGAGGAAGTTGAAGATGTCGGCGTTCTTCACACCTGCCACACGCCTCCTTTCACCGGATCGTTTGTTGGTTCTTTGAAGTCGAAGGCATTCTTCATCGGCGAGAGCATTCTTCATGGAAGAACTGTAATCCTCCAATTGTTATTCTTTCACAATTCCACCCAAAAATGAAAGAGGTGACAATATAAATAACTTAAGAAGAAATTATGATCGCACAGTCACACATGTTGGAAAAAATAAATGTGGTGCATAGGCATTATTAATGTGGAGGAAGCTCAAAAGGCTCCTCCACATTAAAGAGGGAGTTAAGAGGTTTATCCTCAATTTAATAGGAAGTTCAAAGGGTTTATGCTCGGGTAGTTCCCACCACCATAACGCACACATGGGAGGTTTGTTCAGGTGGTCCCCACCATCACAACCTCTTATGGGAGTTTTAGGTCTGGTGGTCCACACTTCTCCACATCCACATGGATTAAAAATAAAAATAAAAGCTACACAATTATATTTTTATTTTATTCTTTCACAAATATGTGAAAATCTAACTTCCACCCTCTACCTACTGTGGTCGAGGTAAAGTTATCCATAAGAGAATACTAGTGGTGTGAGTTCAACGGTGCCCTTGTATTTCAATTCTGAGCACCGGTTCAAAAGTTAAAAAAACCCACTCGCACGTTTTCTGAACTTACCATAAAAAATGTTCAGAAATTCATTCTGGGCACTCCGGGCCTCAGAATCACGAGCCGTAAATTATTGCGGACTCATAAAATTTCCATTAATTAAACCAAATTATATAAAAATTCTTGGTCTTTACAACTATATATATATATATGTATGTATGTATGTATGTATATATATATATGTATGTATATATATATATATCTGTGTGTGTACTTACATATATCTTATTCACTTACTTCCATTCAATACGATATGAAAACGGAAACAACATTTATACATATGTAAGACCTACCGTCTCCATAAATGGTGCTCACCATTTCATATATCTATCAACTATACATATTTATGTTATAAATATATATGATATATAAATAATGTGTAATATTTTGGATGTATGTAAATCATGATCTAAATGATACGATCAAGAATAAAAAGTTAAAACACGTATGATAAAGAAACTGATTATAACCTGAAATGTTAATTTAACCTGGAAATCATTATTAAATATGTAGTATAAAGGCATAAATGAATATTGTATGATATAATAAATAAGAACATGGTTCTAGTATAATTTAATAAAATACTTTGTTCATAATACAGGAGGTTAAACGTACCCTCGACCAATAGAAAGTGCAAGGTAAGGGTAAATTCCACAATATCTTTATAATCCAATGTTGTCTTTAAGTAAGTATCTACGTGGACATAATTATTACCCATGTCCATGTTTCATAAAATATTTTTCAAAAGGATTATTTTTAAGGGACTTTTTTTTACTAAAACATCATTTTATATTTTTTAAATATTTATTCTTCTAAACCATTCTCATTAATGTCCTTGTTTTCAAAATTGTTTTATGAATTTATTTATATGGACATGAATTTTTTTAAATGTTAATTCATTTTAAAATTATAAAAATGGTTTGGGACACTTTGATTCAAAACTATCTTTTAAATTATCTTTTTTATAAATTATAGGACTTTTAAATGATTTCATAAAAAAGGGATATTTCTCTAAAATATTTTTACTATTCATTTTCAACTATGTCAATATCCTTTATGGGATATAATTCTTGATTGAGGTTGATTTATTATGATACAAATATTCCATATTGTATTGAAGGTTTTGTTAAATGTTTGACTGTTGATGTGTTATGTTTATACCATTCATGGTTTATGGATAAAGTATTGACTTTTCATATGCTATTTTTAATACGAATGTTGATGTTATGTTTAAACACTTTCTATAAAGAATGCATTGGACTTAGTATGTGACGTGTGGAGCCCGCTATAGCTCCTCGAAGCATCGGTGGGTCTCATGTGACAAACTAGTGTCTCCGCATAAGGCCTTGACAAAATCTTATTTGTATTCTTGGCATGAGGCCTTGACTATGTGGTTATGAAGTCTGGCATTATGCATTCCTTTATTATGAAATTGGATATTGATATTACATGTTATTATTCAACTAGTAGAATATCCATGTGAATAAGTAAATGTAATTATTTTATTTACCTTTTCCATATTATGTTGAAGTTTATGTCTAAAATGATTTTAATTTAGTCTTATAAATTGCCTTAAATGTTTATGATTATTTATGAAAGTTTCTTCTATATTGTTATCCTTACAGAGCATTTAAGCTCACACCTTTGTATGATTTATTTTTCCGAAGATGAGAAAAATTATATTTTGACTAACCTGCAGGGATATACTGAGGGATATGAATGTGGTCAACGGAGACAATGTTGTTGTTGTTTTTCATTTTATAATGTAATGTAACATTTATTTATGTAATCTATTTTCCAAGACAGCTAAACTAATCAGTCATTCGGGACTTGATTCCTTGTAATCATACCAATGTATTAAAATAATGCACTGACTCTAGTCTTCTGGGGTTGGGGCATTACATAAATGGTTAAGTGTGAGTTGAATGGAAAGGATATTGTTCATCAAGTACCACCATCAAATAGATGAAGTATGGATGTAAAGTTCCCTAGCCAATGGTAACTACAATCTTGACTGGTTGAGTTTTTTCTTGTTTGTGGGAACTAGAATGGATTACAAAAAATGATCATTGATAAATCATTTAATGATTTTTTTGGATTCTTCTGTTAAAAAATATTTTGATCCTAAAATGTTTCACGTGAAACTACAGATTGTTGTTATAAATGGTACAAGTGATCTAATATTTTTAAAAAAATTATATAAATTTCCCCAAATGATCTATCTTAGTGGTGTGATTAGGGAATTCATGTGGAGATGACCAACTAAGTTTTAGTACACACCATTTTATTGGGATATTTGGAGAATCTGTAGATATCACTTATTGGGACACGTGTAACAGGAGGGTGTCATATTCTTATAGTGTTTTTTCATGCTACATATTCTTGTATTGTGGAGTTGGAGCCTGGATATTTTTGGGAGTTGCCAAGTTTTTTTCTTTTGATTCATTGTTTTTTGTTTTTTTATTAAATTATTGATAAAATATTTCAAATGTGAGATTTCTAAAATGGAATGATAGTGGTACATTGAAAATTTTTTAATTTTTAAAATAATTGTGGACATTTTAAAAATGTGATCATAATATAAATTATGGAATTTATCAAAATACTTTTTTTTTATTGTGATTTGGTAAATTTTAATTGTTGATCATTCTGTTTCTAGAGAGTGAGACCAATGGAGTTCTATTTTGGGTATAGAAAATAGAACTTGGTAGGCATTGTAAAATACAATCATAAGAATCTACTGAAAATGTGATTGCACCTAAGCCACAAGTGTATCAAAATAAGGTCCAAAGTATAATACATTATTTTTTAGTTCATGTATAGGGAAAAATTAATGGATGATCAAATGAAATTGGATAATTCCATTAATTTCTAGAAGTAGAATCCACCCATATTTAAAGTTGATTCATAAATATAGAAGGAAGATGTGTGGATCAATCTAATGAATCAAATAATGTATTTTTATGGCACACAATTATATTTTAATGTCATGTTGCAAATTTATATGTTGGTGGATGATACATTCCAGTCCTTGGTCTTGAAAATTCAAGTAAAATTATACCAAGGAATTAAATTGGATGATTTGGAAGAATTGATCAACAGGTAATTATATCCTAATAAATTTGGAGACCAATATACGAAAAATTATGTGTCTAAATATATAAATATTTTCAAATTTGCACCCGTTATTTCATCAATTGAATCCTTGAAGTAAAACATTTTTTGATTGGGGATGAGGTAGGAGATTCACTCAATGATTTCTGTGCTTTTATAATAGATTATATTTAGATGTTAAATATGGTGATAGTGTAAGATATGTACATCATAAAGTATATAGGTGGAGGGATCAAATTAATACCTATGAAAAAAGTGGTAACTCCAATACTAGGAATAAGAATAAGAGGGTAGATTTTTATATGGTAGGGAAATGGCTCAAAATCTGATGTTTGGATAAATTAATCTTATCCAAAACCTAATAAAAATGCAATATGATTCTAATGTGGTTATTTGGAAAACATTATGTGGGATTGTAAAAAACACCAAATTATAGTGTTATACTGATATTGCTCCAAGACTAGGTGTTTCGGAAACATATCATATTTCCAATACATTGTATGATTCTATGGTATGAGGGCATAAGAATACCTATCCAAATTATATCTAAGAAAAAAAAAATTATTATAATATTATATGACTTCTCAGTAAATAAAATCTCAATTGGGTTATAATGAACAAAGTGCAGTGTGTATGATGTTATATGGATCTCAACAAGTGATTTTAAATGATCAATCTGAACCATCGATTGTCATAGGTATGATTATTTTTAATTATTCCTTTATAGATTTTTTTTATTTCTATAGATGTATCACATCCATTTATATCATCTCAATCTATTGATCGTCTAGGTTGTAATGTCGAGATGATGCCCTATGTTTTGAAACATGAAACTTTTCATGGTCAAACATAATGTTGATCCATAATATGTAGAAGATGTTATATAACTATTGTTGAAGTTGAATTGATTTGGATTTATATATTATTGGTATTGATGTCTGTGATATAATTATATTTATGGATTGTTTGACTATTATCAAGGACCAAACTAATTATTTTACATGAATGGTTAGTTTTACTACTGATGATGGTGTCAACCATGTATCAAAAGGATGATGGAATGTAATTTTAGGTTCCAAGGAAATGTTGGAACCAAAATTTTGGGTGATATCATACAATTTTGTTGCATTAACTATTTCATCAATGGATGATATCAATGATAAAAGTTTCTTAGTAGTTTTTTATAAGTTTCTAGATATTTTTTCATGAAAATTTATTTTTGTTTCCATCAATAAGAGAAGTGGATTTTACTATTGATATCATTGTGAGGAGAATTTATATTTACCTTCTATCTTATAGAATGAAGACAATATAATTATATGAATTGAATGTCTATTTGGAAGAGCTTTAATGTAAAGGGTTTGTTCAACCTAATATGTCTCTATGGGAAGCATCAAACATGTTCGTTAATAAGTTGGATGAAACTCTTTGGTTATTTTTAGATTATTCCAAGCTTAACCGTGTTATGTTAAATAATTTGAATCCAAATCCCCAAATTGATGACCTATTTGGTAAATTTATGGGAGCCCAGTTTTTCTCTAAAATTTATTTGTTATTAGGATGTGACAAATTTTATTTTCAAAAAAAGGATATTCCAATGATATAATTCCAGAGCAGTTATGGACATTATGAGTATGTGGTTATACATTTAGATCTGATGAATTCAATATTAGTCATTATGGAATTGATAAATCTTGTATTTCATATATATCTGGATTCATTTTTAGTCTTGTTTATCGATGAAAAATTGGTGTATTCAGTGAGAATGGTTATGCATGAGCAGCACATGGAGATAATGTTGATAATTTTTCATGATTCTCCTATGTATGAAAATTTATCAATGTGTGATTTTTTGATATAAAAGGTAAATTTTCTTGGATGTATAATCATTGAATGTGGTGTTTTGTGGATCCATAAATGATATAGCCAGTTATATATTGGAAAACACCAAATAATTTCTTCAAGACACACAGTTTACATGGCCAAGATGGACAATATTAATATTATTTTAATGATTTATCATGAATAGATTCATCTATGTTAGAATGTATAGAGAAAATACTTCCATTAAAATAGAATGATGACTATAGGAATTCTTTTAATGAGATAATGGTTCGCCATAAATAATCAATGCCATTGATATTTCCTAAATCGGGACATGGTTATGTGGTGTATTTTTATTTTTTATGATATGGGTTGAAATGTTATCTCTTGAAGGGGATCATGTTGTTTCTTATGGAATATAGTTAATATGGTTCAGTATAATAACTACCAAAAAAATATTTTGAGTTATATGTCGTAGTATATAATTTAAATATTTAGCACCATTACATCATTTATATATAAATTTATAGTGTTAACGATCATAACTGATTGAAATATATTTACTCTAAATGTGATTCATATGTTAGACAATGAATATATATGGATTATATCCAAATGATTGAATTTTAATAGATGTATACATCCAATAAATTCAATCCAATGATATATTCATTAAGAATAAAGTCATATAGTATGTTTAAATAAGAGGCTTCATATCAGTGGAAGATAATGACTTTCATAACTGACATGCATTGGGATTGTTATGATAGAGGTGGTAGAGTGGTTTTTGATCAAGTTTTAATATCCAATGATTATTTTTCAGAAATTTATGTGGAACATATTTCAGATTCATAATGTGTTTCCATGAGGTCAAAAAATAATTTAGGGTAGGATGTTTATGGATAGAAACTGAATGGAAGTTCATTTTTTGGAGAAAACATTATCATACATAAGTATTTTTATGAAATACTTCTCCACTCTTACCACCATTTGATATTTTTTTTATCCCGAAAATGAGTATATCTTTTTTGGCATTGATATAATAGTTTTGGTTGGTCAATGGTAAAATGAAGGTGGATGAGTTTTTTTTTCAGATTCCACGTCCATCATTATGTTATATAAGAGAATCAGAGACCATCATATATTTTTCTATAATAATGTATCATAGTTATGAAAATGGGGGAGGAAAGCCATGTATTTTTTAATTAGACATCCAATGATGGTTCCAAAACATGATTTCATATGGGTGATAGTGGGTCGACTCACAAATCCTACTCATGTCATCCATATTTGTGAATCATATATGGTGGACGAATTCTCTAAAATCTATATCCTAGATGTGGTAATGAGAAATAATTAACTAGTTTCGATAGTTCCATATAGATATAAATGTTTATCATCTAATTTCCATAAATCCTTACAATAATCCCATGAGACCTAGTTTACCCTGATTATGTTTAATGATCCTCGTATGGATGGAAAATAAAAATTGATTACCAATATTATGGAAGACATGTTGCGTGCCTATGTAATGAATTTTTGTGGCACCTTGGAAGAGAAGGTATCGTTAATGGAGTTCACATATGACTAATGTTATCAATACTTAATACATATATATCCTATTATATCATTATTCAAGAATCCTTTCCATTCTATACTTTGACGGGTGGAAATATGTGAGACTTTACGGGTTGAATCGAGCCTTGTCCAAGAAAAATATATAAGATTCAGTTATTCATACAGATAATGGTGATGAATCAGTGTTTTAAGAAATTGTATGTGGATCATTGTTGATGTTTTTTATTATTCTATTTGAGGGATCAGGTGTTGTTAATAATGTATCTAATTCTTAGGCATCATCACATTAGGATACATGGAGAGTTATATCCTCATTCCATATGTCCTTTTGAGATACATGAACTGGTTGGAAAGGTGGAATATAAGTTTTAGTTCCCACCATGGTTCATTTTAGTGCACAATATGTTTCATATAACTCAGTTAAAATAGTATCATCCTGATATTGACTATTTGATTCAATTGAATCACATTGGCATAGATACAGATACCTTATTGGGGCATGTACTGGTATAGATTGTGGATGAAAAAGAGAATGTGTGTTATCAGAAAAGATTCATTCTAGTATAGATTTATTGGAATCATGGTCAGATTTTGGTATAAACATTGGATCATAAGAATGAAATTTTTGATCAACGGTCCAACATGATTCCTGATTGCAGTATTTTTATACATTCTAGTGATGGAAATACCAATGGTTGGGAGAATTTATCACGCCCATTATCAATTCAGAAACACATTGTTTATGTATTTTAAGTGGTTATATTTTTTGGGTGATGTTTTGGAGGATTTATTGGACATATTTAATGATTCTAGAGTTTGATGGAGTATCACAATTTGAGATTGTTCACTAAAAATAGAGAACTCCAATAGAAAACCATGAAAAGGGAGGTAGTGGGATTTTGGTAGGTACATAGGTAGGTGCATTATTATTCCAAACCATGTATCCACCTAAGAGTAACCATTAATTTTGTAATTGTGGGGAATAAATGTTTTCTATGTGGTTCTTATAACCATATGATCCATCCATATGAGAGTTTCTGGGAGGCACTGGGTAGCACACGGTTTGTGGATGTTTTGAAAATTCGGGTGACCAAACCATGGAAGGTTAATATTTATATCCACAAGAGTGTATATAACTCATTTATACTCATATACATGTCTTGATACAAAATATTTTGACCCTAACTTGGTTTCCATTCCTGAAAATGGCTATAGAGACTCACCACTTCAATCAACAAGTGATCTGTTAGAAAAACCATGGGGAATTGAAGGCAAGATTACTTGGTAAGTCTCCATTCATGGTGTTTTTCTTACATAAAATCTCTTCCCAACCATGTATTTAAAAATAAAATCCATTCCAGATAAATATATTATAATTTTTTCTAATAAAAAAATATGTCTCAATTAATATTAAGGAATAGGGTTTAAGGTGGGTTTTTAGATATTCCACCTGGTTTTGCTAATGAATTCATTTTGTTCATTGCTTTCACAATAATTTTAAGGGAAGGTGGATTCAATCTAGACCCATATTATTATAACATGATGTATTTATTTAAAATGAATTTTTTTTCTTGAAATTTATTGTGAATGTTTTTTTACAATACTTCAAAGTAACTGTCTTTGATGATGATTTATGGAATTATGAAAAATGGTTGTTTTGGTGGATGGTGATTTTTGTAACATGATTTTTAAATAAAAAATAAAAAATTGTTGTTTAGTACTTATTATTTGAAAAAAATTCATTTAAATGTTATTTATATTGAAATGGGTGGTAAAATTTTTTTTTGGTGTGGTTGGATTAAATTGTTAAGCATGAGTAGAATGTGTTTGATATTGGTCGTGAAGTGCATGTATCAAAGGTACATTTTACAAACATGAAATGCCACTATAAATTGTAACATTGATATTGTGTGGTTGAGTTTCTGTGTATGATTTTTTGAAATATAATGGGTTATTCAAAAATATTGTTGATAAATGATTGAATGACTTGTTTGGATACATTACTTGAAAAGAATTTTGGTTAGAAAATTATTTGGTGTGTAACTCCATGGTTTTGATATAAATGGTTGAAATTCTTAAATGTTTTTTTATAAATTGATTTATATAAATATGATATCATTTTTTATACTATTTGAGTGAGTAGGAAGGTTATTTGGGGAAGACCTATTGATTTTAATTACTCATCCCCATTTTTTGAACATTGGTGTGTTTTTAGATATTATTTATCACAAAACAATTAAATGTAATGAATAGAATTTTCTTAGTGGATATTTTTTAAAAATTATTGTGGGAATTTTTTGATAATTGATCTCATTGGGAGTTGATGATTTGTTTTAATTTTAGTCTTTGAGCATTATAGAGTTTTTCATTTACATTATAGTACATGTTGATCATGCTTATACTTCGTATTGTGATATAATTTGGAATATATTTTTATAAATTTGTTTCAATACACTTTTATCATTAATAATATAGTGGATTTGGTTTTTTTCTTGGTTGTAGGTTTTTTCAATGGGAAAATAATCCCCTAATTTCATATGAATCCCTTTGAATTTATTACAGCCTATGGCTCCTTGGGGATTTCACATTAGGGAAAGTATCAATTCCACCTCATCTAAATCCGATGAATATGGGAAGTATGTTACATATAATTATCAGGATTATTAATTAAATTCAATGTTATTATATACATCACATAAAAGAAAAAATTCTTGTGTAAGTCATATATCCCATAGAAATAAAAGATAGATGAAAATCCATTAGCACAATTATTGGCCTCCCTCATAGAAGTTCATAGTTCATGTAAAACAAATATAGTTTTATTATAAATTTATTGAAGAAACATAATCATATTTATCATGTAGTATATGATTTATTTATAACATTTTATCCCCTATTTATTAGCCATTTTTTGTTAAAATCATTATTTTGGCTGATAATAGCTACGTCTTTTAGGATATATTTGGTTAGATAATATATATATATATACATTTATCATTGTTATAATATATATATAATGTCAAAAATTATATAAAATTCATATATATACATTAAATATTTATTTATGATTATTAATTAAATTTATAGATTTGAAAATAAATTACATTGTTCATGGAGGTGGTTGGTCATATGTACGCATGAACTTTGTTTCCATTTGGTCAATGAATAGAACATGAATAAGGTAAAAATATATCACATTTATAGAATAGTTAGGATTTAATATATAAAAAGTATATTCATTAGTATAATCATTATTTAATTCCATGATTATGTTAAATGAAAAATAAATCACAATGCTTCATGAGCCGGTAGTCCGTCGTACACACGAACAACATTGTAATATTCCCATGAATGGAAACTAAGACGGTATATGGAATATTAAAATTAAATAATTTTAATTATTACCTAAATATCATATAAATATTTTATATCCATCCTTATATCTAGTTGTGAGACATGGTGATGGAAAATGAATTACACCAGTCAGTGAGGTGGCAGTGTTCCTTACACATGAACGATAATCTTGTTTCATATTTGATGTAAGAGGAGATTGATTTAGTTCATAAAATTAAACTAATAAAATCTCATTATATTTAATTTTATAAGGTTATTATATCATAATTTATTAATAATATTTTATGTATGTTGAAGTAGAATTAAAATAAAAATGATCGGTTAAGAATGATACAATTTTCAAGAAAACATCTTTCAGTGAGCACAAAGAAGCCTATATATAAGGATTTCCTTATACAAAAAGTACACTTTGATGTGGAGAAGTAATTAAGAGAATGATTTGGGTAGTTACTATATGTTATGTATGGTTTTTATAGTTTTAATTGGATAAAAATGGGGATCACTATTATAAGTGGTCGAGATGACATAGTAGGAATTTTATGAAAGAAAAAGGTGTACCCACTTTTTAAAACATGATAAAATGATAAAAAAGGATCATTATCAAACAATAGATTATTTAAAATCCAATATGGATATATAATTAGTTTTTAAGAAAGGTATTAGTTCATTTTAATCTTTATCATTTCAGTTTGTCACACTATAAACAATTTTTAACCTGAATCATGGTAATTATGTTTTAATATTTTTACTATTCATTTTGACATAATAAATAATTTAATAATATAAATTATGTTAATGATTATGATTTGAAATATGAAATACATTTTTCTATATTAAATTCAAATTAGTGGAAAATTTTAATTTAAAATTCAATCTATAGATGTGATGAAAAGATATTTTTCTAAATAGACAATCTTCAAACTAATTGAATGTTTTCATATTAAAAGACAACAATAATTTGATTCCAATGAAATAAATTAGTTTGATTATTTCATAATTATTCTAATTTTAAAATTTTAATTTTTTAAGGAATTATGTAGCTCTGTAAATTCTGTAAATTAAAATATTGATTTTTAATATAAAGTAGTATTATTAACTATTCATAAAAAAATAAATATTTTTTAAAAATTTCTAAAAAAATTACCATAAGATAATTTTTTAAATAATGATTCAGAAAAAGAAGAAATTTTTTACATATAGATAATATAAATATTGAAATTAATTTAATTATTTTTCCATAAATATGAACCTAAATTTCATTTTGAGAAAAAAATATTTATCAAAGTATATAAATAATTTAATAAAAATAATGTAATTAATTACAAATATATTTAATTTATAAAAAAAATTATTAATATAAAAAATTTTGTTACTCATATTTATATTTCTAAATTTATTATTTATAACATAAAAAGAGTGTTTAAATAATAATATTAACACTATATTATGATTCTTTAAAACTCAGTGTTGTGTGTAACAATATCATTCAAATAAATTAAATTTAATTAAAAAAATGTTTCATAAAAACTAATGTTGTTACATAGTATAGATTAAAATGTATATTTTTTTACTTATTGAATATAAATATGGTTTGTCTTTAGAATAATCTTTTTTTCGTTGAGGTTTTATATTCTCTGGTTTATTAGTATATTTCTAGTCAATATATGATCAAGGAATTCACATGTTTTTTAGTGATATTATGAGCTTCTTAATTTTTTATGGGGATAAATGTTAATGATGATATTAAAAAATTGATCAAATATTTTATATTTTTAGGTTTAAAATTTGTGAATAAATATTTTGGAGTAGTCTCAAAGTTGACTATTTATGAACTGTATTATGAAAAGAAAATCTATTATTATTGGGATTTTAGAGAAGAATATTTTATATTAACCTATCTTGGATGAATTATTCATAAAATTTTTCTTATAGTACATATTTTTATAAAAATAAAATGATTTTTTATGGTTTTATGGATCTTATTATCCACTAAATTTAAATATTATAAATTTTTCCATGAAATATGATTATTATTTTTCATAGATTAAAAGATTAATTTTAATCTGATTGAATGAAACCCAGAGGATGGACAAGGTATTTTAAAATTGAACTATATAATGTAAGTAAATTCGTTCATGTTCTCTATCTTCTATAAAAATAATTCCTCAATTATTCAAAAATGATCTTGAACAAAATTTTATCATTTTACCTTCATTCATTTAAAATTGATGATATTTTAACCCTTTGTGATTTATGGTTTTGTTCTCATTAACTACATCATGACCATAATCTATATCACTAACTATATGTCATTGAATTTTTGTTTTATCTGTCATGTATATATTTTAAATTCTCACCAATGTTATCCATATATGTGATATTGAATATGTGACATTTTATTTATCCTTTATGTTATACACTTTCACTTTTCAAAAGATGTTTAATTATCCTTCTATATTATATGGGTTCTCAATAATGGATGATCCTTTGATGACCAATAGAAAATTATGTAGGAAAATTGTGATTTATAGGTTTAGAAAATTAATCTCTGAGATTTATTGATTTATTGCTCTTCAAATAAATTTTATTTACCAGATATCATGTGTTATATGGAAAACAAAGTTTAAATTAATTACAATATTCTATTAATAAATTATTAGATATGCATATCGATTGTGACCTAGCCAATAAAAATGGAGGTATGAATGAGAATAATCACATTTTAAAAATATATTTAAATGTTTCATATAATAAATATATTTTTATTAATATATTAGTAGTAAGAACTCAATTTTTAATTTTCATTATATAATTGAAAAACAAATTTTTCATAAAAATGTGTTTTATCACTTTTTCTAAATAAATAACATTAATAATTTCATCCAAATTTAGAATATTTATCTAAAAAAATGAATTTAATTTTTGAAATCATAATTTAATAATTAAAATAGATTTTATTTTTTGTATTTTTCTAAAAAGAATTAGTTTTTTATTAATAGTGAATAATAATGAATATTATAGAAAGTTATCTTTATTGTTTCAAGAATTTATAAATTTAAATATTGTTTTGTATGGTTTTAAAAATAAAATTTTTCGATTATATTATTTATAATATATATAATTTCATTTTAATTATTATAATGTTGGTGTTTTGTATATAAACATTTATAATTTTGAATACATTATTCTCCAGAAAATTTCTTTTAACTGAGTATTGTGGGATTAATTTTAAATTATATTATTCCAATCATATGAATTCAGTATTTAAAAATATATTACATATTTTTAATGATGATGTTAAATTTTTTGGAATCAGTACAATATATCATTTTTATTATGATTAATAACTATGTTAAATATTTGTCACATATTTAATTGTAAAATTTGTAAAATAGTTTTAAAATTTGGGATAAGGTTTTATTTATCTATAAAACATCCCATAATCCAATTGTATGATTGTATTTCTCCCATTTATATTCATTTCATTAATATATTTCATCTTGGCTCCGTTTTTCTATAATTTTGAACTATATATTATTATCAGAAAAGAACACATACAAAATATCACTCTCTTGAATTTAAAATGTCTAAAACTTTTATATAAAGATAAAAAATAGGGTATTTTCATTTATAAATGATATTTTATATATATATTAATATTATTTCATGTTAATTTAATTTTTATTTTTATTTCTTGTTAAATAATTGTTATTAATTCTTACACTATGATGATATAATATTAATTTAATTATTAAAAAATAATATATGTTATTTAAAAAATATTAAAATTTTAATATTTTGGAATAATTAATATTTTCTGAAAAAAAAATATTTAAATATAAAATATTTTGGGATGTGTAAATGATTTACCTTTTAAATACATATTAATATTTATCACATTAAAGTTAAAATAAATGTATTGTTAGAAACATGACATTAATGACTTTTTTTAATAACCAATAATTTAATAAATTATAAAAAATCATAAAATTAAGATATTCATCCATGTTAATGGGATATTATTGAATATATCTTCCATAAAATTTTTAAGGTTCACGTTTCCTCCTATGGTTAAATTCTTGACCCTTATATAATAGAATACCCTGGTATTATGGTAATTTTCCAAAGGATTGATGAGGGGTTAAAACTAATACATAAGGGTTAAAACATTCATTATACATTTCTAAAAAAATTATAAGATTATTTAGAATTATAATAATCCTCTAATATGAATTTTATATTTTATATTCACTTTATATCAAAAAAATAATTTAAATTATTTTAATAATTTAACTAATTCCAAGAGTACCCCTCGCATCACTTATGAATGGACTCATCGTATCTTCTCTTACTCACTACTTTTGGGCCTTTTTTCCCAATAAATACATAACAAAATGACTTAAATAATTCATTCACTATATCATACTTCTTCTGGTCTTACAAAAATTCTATCTCTTCAAGGATTAATCTATAAGACACATGTGTTTTATGAAGAAATATGGATAACTCTTAAATGAGAATTTTCAATTTTATTTCTTATTCAACCTCTAATAAATCCATATAGTTCATTCTATAATTATTAACTAAATTTATTATATATAAATAATTAGAGTTATTGACAATTTAAAAACTTTTATCCACCTTATTTTATTCCAATTCAAAGAGAAATTATCTTTCTTGTATAAGTAAAACTTATCGTCTCCACGTTGTAGAGTTATTCCTTTGTTAAAACCACATTCCAAGAATTTTAATAATGATATATTTTATTGATATATATATATTTTGATATTATTACGATTCAATAAATTTTAATTTTTAGAAACCTTTATTTCCTTCTATCTATTGAAAAACTGAATCATCGTTCATACATACTTACGACATGCCATATCCATGAATGGTGTAATTCATTTTCATATATCCATATTATATGGATGAATATATATATATATTTTTAATATTTATAATATTTATATGGGGTAAACATTTTTTTGATTATAAAACTATGATGAAAGTATATATATGAGTACTTCAAAACTGAAACATCCATGAAATACAAAAAATTATACACATGGAAAGGGAAATTTTAATATAAAATTGTTAACAAATGTGTGTTGAAATTTTATAATATGATCGTATATGATATTATATGTAGTTTCATGGTACTATTTATGTATTATAATAAATATATATTTATTATATTATAGAGTAGATGTAATGAGATGATCCAAGAGGGTCTTCCTGGCTGATTGATGGCCAAGTCTCCAAAACACCTAGTCGGCCTTTAATTGGATAGGGCACGAAAAAATGCACCATGAAGAAATAGATAAAATCATAAACATATTATAATGTTTTGGTATGAATTATCTCATCCATATCAATGAAATTTTTCAATTTTTTATGAAATAAAATAACATCTAGAATGAAAAAAATCAATTAAATAACCTTTATAAAGACATACCAGAGTATGACGATATATAAATTAATGCCAAAAAAGAGAAAAATTGTAAACCCTCCCAGAAGGATGTATTAAATTGAATTCAACTAAAACAAAGGAAAAACATGAAATCCCATCTTCTAATATCAATGTTCAGACTAATATATACTATCAAAGCACCATGTATCCCTATGTTCCATCAAAGTCTCCACTAATCTATTTGTCATCTGCATAAGACACAACATGAGTGCTCCTAACCGATGAAAGGATGAGATTATACATACCAATTATGTTTCTCAAAAAACAAAGGGAGTAACATAAAGACACAGTAAATTTCAAATAAACCTATGAAATTCAGGTCAATCATAAAATTATAAAACAACAATAAACATAAAAAAATGCTCAATAATAAGAGAAATTGAAGAGGGAATGTAGATCTACATATCCAGATCTTTGATAATTTCAAGGATTTCACCTTAAATAATTAATTCCTTATACAATAACCAACATTATATATAACCACATAATAATTTGTGGTTTTGAAATCCCACCTCGCCACTATGCATTATAACTGATGGAGTAACAAGTGTTGACCATAAACTCCATGTTTTCACATTTGAATATGTGTGGATGGACTACTGATCTCTATATATCTATGAAACTGAGGGAGCCTCAACACCAATGGAGGGTCCACACAACTCCAATGCTTGAATATAGTTTAGTATCACATAATAAATAGAGTAACCATATCCATTTTATGAGAGTACAATCTATATCAATATAAAGAGTATGGGATCCCCTACCTTGGTGGGAAAAGGCAGTACCAACCATGGGAACTCTCTGGTGATTCTTCCATGATAACATCAATTTTAATTAATTTCTTAATGATTTCCCTTTCATGGATAACATTTCATTGTGTCTCATATTCCAAAATGAATCATGCCATCCTATTTTATGTGGAAGAACACTCATGATATGCCACTCATAGGCCAAAATAGATATCTAAATGAAGTAGAAAAGATAAAAATATATTTTGGAATGAATTATTTATGTGTAATGGTGGTCAACATGATGTGTTACAACACATCACTACATTGATATGTTTTCCTCTAGAGAATGATTTTGGATCCATGTCATACTAAATGACATGTAGAAGACAAAAAATTCAAGTCTCATCAACATAATACCTTCACAGTACTCATGTTCATTCCCATTTACATCAGACCACACCAATTTACTTCAGTGTATAATTGTCCATGACCCTATGCTGGTCTGTGTCTGAGTTCTCTTGGAGTTCACGGTGTGTCATCCCAAATGGGGTCATGGGAATGAGTAGATGGAACAAAACCCAACTACCTAGGGAGGGTCACATAGTGTATGGGTCTAACCAAAGTACATGTGGTCCAAAACTCTCCTTTATCAATTATGCCACATCCACGGGTCACATACTATGTTTTATTCTAAGATACACAGTGTGTACCCTATAATTTAAATGATTATAACATCCATTTATGTATTTTCCTAGTCGGAAATCACCACCATGGATGTCAATTATAAACCATATAATATCTCTAGGTATCACCATGGATAGTTGATTCTTTGCATGTGGGGGCCAAAAATTATCAATCACTTACTCGATTATCCATCATGTATCCCATAATCACATTTCAAAAAAGATAATAATACATTATTTAACAATTTAATATAAATGGTAGAAACTAGAATATATGATTCCTACCACTATATGGATAAATTTTTGGGGAAGAATGTGTTCTCTAGTGAAAGAGATTTCTCCTGGAATTAACTACATCCTAATGCACCTTGATTTGATCACAAGTCATCTCAATCCTCCAATGATGAACATGTGAATCTCCTCTCAATCCTCCCATGGTCATTGAGCCTATCCCATGTGATTTTTTATAATGAGTTAAATATTAAAGGGATTTAGGTTGTGGTTATTTAAAATAAAATATATAAATAAAATTAATTTGTTTAAATAAATTCATCATCAACAACTACAACAATCAAACATTCAACACTGACCAACCATCTATCCTGCCTATTGTAAAACCCATGTCATTGAATCAACCACGTTCTTAGAATTTGGATCTGATACCCCATTTTTGAGTAAATAAAAAATTTCATGAAAACTACATCATAGAGGTATTAATATATTTTATATTTTTTAATATCAATTTTAGGCTCTTTAGGCCTTGAAATATCACACTATGTCATAAATTAGATCAAAAAATATTCCTATAACTATTCCAACATCATACACAAGAAACATTTATTTTCTACACAATCTAAATATTTAATGATTATTTTCCCAAAAATCAATAACCTACTCTCATATGATGATAATGAGTTATCAAATGGGTTTCTTATTCTAGAGATATTTCGATAGGGTTCATGTGATGTCAACCAACATGCACCAATGGAAACCACCTACCCACAAATGATAATCACTGGTATATTCATAAACATAACTAGGTACCCTAAAAAAGAATCATTCAATCTCATCTACAATATGATCATGGTTGAAATCATGCAATGATACGTGCACATGTCACCTAAACTATAACACATGTGAAACCTCAGTCACCCGATCTTACTATCATCACAAGGTCATGTGGTACTCCACCACAATAACATGCCATTTTAACGAAACAATGGTCATACTATCCATAATTATTTTTTTACTATCATATCCAAATCCATGTGATCCATAATGACGTAATATCTATTAGAAAATAAGATCTATTCATTTAACATTAGTGGTCATCGTAGATAGTCATTAAGAGACTCGTGGAAAATATAAGTATTCGTCAATAACCCCAGGGTGATATAATCCTTACCAAACCATCAATGGCACCAAATCTAGGACTGTAATATTTCTCTCTAACTTTCTCAAACCAGAATACTGTTGAACTAATAGATATCTTATATAAGAACTAGAACTGTGTCAGATCAATCATAGAGTTATGGCTATTATTACAAATTAACTCTTCCAATGTAAATAGATACTCCAGGATTTTGGCTAATTTCTAGCATACAATACCTTTTAAATCATCCAAAAAATTGATTTTATTTATAGTCATCCCATCTATCATTGGGTGAATGTTGTATTCATCCTTACCATGTCCTCAAAGGAATCATGATAGCCTCTCTACAAATGTGATGTAAACTAAACATCTGAAATTTAGATAATTATTGAGGGTACACCATGAAATTGGATGATCACCAACACATAAACCAATCCCTAACAATCCATCATACTCTAATCCCTACTAGAAATGAAGTGTACTGACTAAGTATGTTGGTATACTATCACACAAATGAAATTTTGTCCCCTAATTTTCTATTGAATCCTTATTAAAAAGTACATAGATATTCTATCCCATTCACATTCTAGAATCATGAAAGGATATTTAAAATATTCAAGAACCTGGTTATTATCTCTTACCTTCTGACTTGTGAGATAATAAGAGATGAACTCGGTGACCCTATCCCTTATGTCAGTCCTCAAATTATAAATCTGACGCTCCTTGTACATATTTACCACACCATAATGTAAAAATAAGGGAGATGTGTTAAAATCCATTATCACCTCTTATCACATCACTACCAGAACAACCATTTATCCCTTGTAATGGAGAATATACTCCCCTTCATTAGAAAACCCTTGAGGTGAATCACATATAGATATCTAATCATATAGAACCTCACTAAAAATGTTTATCAAATAATCATTCCTCACACATTGGAAAATTAGGAGAGTAAAAACCAAAAAATTAAAAATAGATTTAGCACTCTACCCCACTATGGTAAGATATAAAGATGCTATATTTTCAGACACCTCCTGCACAGTCATGAATGGGAGATCTTACTAAGTGAATCTACTACCACAATGTGCTTCTTATGAGTATATTCTATCACAATGTCATAGTCCTATAAGAACTCTAACCAATTCATTTCCCTTATGTTACGATCTACAAATTTAAATATGTAGCTTTTTCATTGGTGGTATTGAAAAAATAAGAAACATTATAAGAAAATATAGCTCCTCAATATATTCAGATTAAATACTACCACTACCAACTATAGGTCATGGGTTACATGGTTCTTATCATGGGTTATAAACATCCATGAACCATATGTAAGCACATAATCCCCTTACACCAACATGATATAGAGACCAACACCATATTCTTCACAAAACACTAAGTAATAAATGACCTCCTATGGTACTCTCAAAAATGGGTTACTAGTTAAATTCAGCCTTAACTTTTTGAAGGCCTCCTTACATTGTTCTCTAAAAACATTTAATTCCATTTACAAGTAAACGTGATCAATGGAGAAGATACTATAGAAACATTAAGCACATACCTCATATACTACCACTCCAATGAAAGAAAACTCCAAAAAGATTGGCATACTCTTGGATGGATCCCAAATGAATCAATGCATCAACATTCATTATATCCACAACTAATCCATGCTTAGATATTACATTTCCTAGATAGTGGTCGTTGTGGATGAAAAAATGGAACTATAATTTTTTACCATACATATAGTTCTCCAATAAAATATCTAGAACCATTCTATGATTCACTTCATGCTCTTCCTCTGTCAGATAGTTAATGGGTACGTCCATAATGATGAAAACCACAAATAATTCCATGTATATATTGGATATATGGTTCATCAAAGCCATTAATATTTAATTAGAATTCAGCACACTAATTTAGATCAATTTTACCAATTTTTATTCATATTGATATTATAATTCCAACTTCATAATTCCAACTATATGAATGCTAAACTGAGGGTAGAAGGACTAGAGATCAATTTTTGGGAACTAACATGTTCCTGGATACTGGCCAAAAAAGGTATCAATACTCAAAAATGGTTACTTTATCATTATTTTTACCTTTATTATGTGATTAAAATTAGAAAACCCCATAAATATCAAGTACTCATTTTTCAAAAACAAATATATTTTTTCCTAGGTGGACACACTGGGCCTGAAGGAAATCTTCTCTCAATGGTTCACCAACTACACCCTCAACTCCTCAAACTCGATAGAGGTCGTATGATATGTTGCAGAGAATATAGATGCAGTACTATGGTTTATGTCTCTATAAAAGTACATATAAAATCTTATAATTAGTTCTAAAAACCCATGGTAATGATTCCCAAAAATTCCTCCACTACCACAAGAATCCAAAATGTCATAAAATTTGTTACTCCAAGGGTCAAAATAGTATATTTATAATTAATTTTTTATACTATTATCAATGAGTTTATACTTAATAGAATATGATTCTGTCTTACAAGAGAAAGAAAACTACAAAACACCACCTTAGTTCTTCTATAACTTTCATTGGATATGGTCGTATGGGAGTGGAAAAAGAAACTAGTCTAGACCGAAGGAAAACATCATTGGTTATCAGCACTAATAACATTATGATTATATGGGAAGATATTTATCCCCATATATAATTATGAAACATGATTATTAAATTTGGGTGATCAATGATCCTATTTTTGGTATCTTAAAACCCATTGTATTAGAAACATAAAACTACTGGTGTCACTAGTCCCTAAAAAGGGCTATATCCACTGAAAATTGCATGTGATAACATACCAAAATTATAACTAGTAAAGTAAAGACATATGTAATATTTTGATCACACATATTGACTTTTAGGTCCCATTGATCTACTATTATATGATTTATTTTCCCCTTTATATACAGACCTCATTAATCAGGGCTCACACTGACACCATCACATCCATACAACCTCAAACACACTAGTGTACGAAACTCATCCTCCCACCCTTAACAATATCATCTTTTGGTGGAATTGTTTCACCCACATGGTTTTGGATATTTTAATGATTACATGTTTTATTAGGGGAATGAATATATTTCATCTGTTCTTAGAACCACATCAATCATTACCACCACATAGACCTACCAATACCTTGTGTCACCCTAGATTTGTTACACCGCTGGGATGGTCGTAGATAGGGGTCCTAACCCAGAGGGACACTCACCCCAGAGGCTCTTTCCCATCATTTTAAACTGGATAAGGGTATATATATCACAACAAATAATAGGAAATATTAAAAATCAGATCCTTTTATATGGAATCATAAAATTAGTAGGAGTTTTCACAATCCATAAAACTCAAACTGCTACCTTGAGCTAATTCTTGCTTGCTTGATGGAATAGATAAACATGAAACCTCAGTCATCCCATTCACTAAAAAAATTGTAATTTTATAATACATTAAAAAACAAAATCCTTTCCCCCATGATCCATCCAAAAATCAACTTGGATAAATCATTCTTCTTATATCATTATTGTAGTTTCCATGTAGTGCTAAAATATTGTAAATTTGCTTATTTTAATCCTAAATAAAACACCTCAATATGTTTCCTAAACTGAGGCCTCATCGCTCAATTGGTCATCGTCATGAAACTATATTAGAATAATATATGTCTATAACTATGGAAATATATTGAATCCTATCAAGGCACACCACTATCTAAGTGAATATTTAGGGTGCTAACTCAAGAAGGATACTCAAAGGACTTGTTTTTTTATTATACAATGAAACTAATGTCTTGTTATTCCAAGCCTAAATGCTGTTAAATAGTGTCATGTTAAATGGAAAGGTCATATTTTTCATCAAAGCATATTCCCTTGCATGAAATATGCACTGTAAAAAATTCACAGCCTTTTTCTATGTCCCAACCAATCATAATTTGGAGAAGATTCCAAAGACACTAGAAGGTAATGAACTAATATGATACCACTCAGTAACAAATATACCCACAGGGGACTTCTTGGATGATGGAATAAAAATCCACCACAACCCTAATCCTAGATCTAATAAGGATGGTGCTACCAGTAATCACCTTATATGAATAAATGTAATGGAATCCTTTACCTATATTCACTCAAAAAACCACCTCTATGTAAATGTGTAGTAGAATATCAAATAAATTAACATATAGAGTGAAATAATGTATGAAATAACTTCTAAGAAAATACAATAGAATACAACAACATATAAACTAAGGCATAAAAGTGGGAAAATAAACAACCAACTAGAAGGATGTTTCAATGTAACAATATTTAATTAAAGAAAAACTGATAGAGCATGGCTCCTAATCTCTAAATGCATCATACTATATCCATTCAATGATACAATGTATCCCTATGCACCACTAGATTTACTGATGATATTTAAAACATCTGCATAAGACACGGAATGTGTAGGAAATGGACATGGAGGATTTAGTAGATAGATACCTACTATTACCCAACAAAAAAAAGGGATAAATAAAAATATAAAATAATATGTAAATCAAACCAATGAAGGAATGTCAATCATAAACTGAGGCAACCCCCATTAAAATGTAAATATGCACAATAAAAATTAATATTGAAGAGTGGATGTGGATCTCAATATCTATATACTATATTAGAATAATGATTCTTCTGGTAGCTCCATAGGTCCATATCTGATGTCCAATTTAATGAGCAACCACATAATACTCCATTTGGAAATCCTCACACCTAGAAACTACAAGCCACATCCGAATGAGCTATAACTCAGAACCATTCAACTCATGTAATCTCACCAGAATTTGATTGTATGGCCCACTACTTTCTATTTTGATCCATAACTAAGAAAGAAAAAACACTTGTGGAGGTACACATGCTTCTAAAGGTCAAATACGTGGGAGTAACACACTACATATAGATGACACATTCCAGGTGTAAGGGAGTATCTTCTATATCTATATGAATGTTTTGGGGAACCCGTTACATAGTGAAATAGGGGAGTACTAACCAGGAAAACTCTTTGAAGATATTTCCATGATAACATCAATCACAAAGCATTCATAATTAATAATCACACTATGAACATCACACATCATATCTCAAATTCCACAATATAGGCCAACATCATTTTTAAGTGCAATAATCACCAGATAGGATATTCATTGTATTACATACTAGACAAAATTAATGTGGAATGAGATGAATATGTTCTAGAGGGGATTATAGATTTATAAGTGGGATCCACATCACATGTGGCCCCACCACATCTTGTATAAGGGGTTCTATGGCTAACCCTCGTGAATTTTTTTAACAATGTACATATAGTGGAAATTTTTCATGGGTATTTAAAATGAAATAAATAAACTAAATTATTTTTTTATTAAATGCACCATCAATGAATACCTCAACCAAATATATAACACCGGCCAACATTAAGCCTCGTATTAGGTAAACCCTACATCCTGGAATCAATCACGGTCTCAAAATTATAATTCTAAAAAACACATGGTTGTTATTACACTATTTCAGGAAAACAATATGTATGTGATATTAACATATTTTATATTTTTATTATATGAATTTTGTGCTCACCATGTCACATAATGTCACTCTATCTCAGGGCCTTGATTTGAAAATATTCCAAGAAGAATTAGAATTTATTAAATAGAATAAAATAATTCCAAAAAATAGATGACATTCAATTAAGAAAAGCTTGATTTATGTGTTTATTTATCAGTTTCATCATTACTTGGGATTGATTATGTTTTAGCCTCCATTTTTAGAATTATTTGATATTTATATATAAAATTGAGAAGATTTTATTCTATATTGGTTATTTCTAAAAATAATATTTTTTTACATTATTTTATCTCCCTTAAGTTATCAAGAGGTGAAAATAATATTTTTAAAGAAAGTTGATGTTCTTTTTTATCATTTAGAAATATTTTATCTTCCATGTCCAAATTTTATTTAAAATGTTTTTGAAAATGTATTTACTATTTTCTAATGATTAATTAATGTCTTTTTTATCCATGATTGACTTTTTATAAAATGTTATTAAATTAATATTCTTATCCTTTCCCAAATAAGGCAAATTTTATTGAAAGTGGGAAAAATGATTATTTTAACATACTCAACATGAAAATAATTTTCATCTACCATGACATCTCAATGTTTTGAATTTTAATTTAAATGTTTAAATTATTATTTTCATAGAAAATATTATTAAATATTCTATAATTTTTTTCTAATGTAATTTTTCAATTGAAACATGTATTTTCCCCATGAGTTTTTTTAATGAACAATTTGGGATATTTATTCTTATCAGAAATCAAAAACCTTTATTTTATTTAATCACCACTGTGTATATGTTGTAATGATACAATTTATATTATTTATATGGATAGTTTATTGTCTATTTGACTATGTTAGTTATTGAATTATTTTCTATTTCTTATAATATATCTTGTTATTGATTGTTATGTATTGTTGACTATATTTTATTATTTATTTATATTTTTAATTTATTGGGCATATTATGTTATGGGTGGGGATCAACAATAAATATTACTTCGACGTGTAGGTATGTCTAATGTGACACAATATTTTGGGTATTTGGAACAATCCTTTCCAATTTATGTAAGTTGTCTTGGAATGATTCTGTGATGATAATATTAAGATATTCATCATTATACATTCCATTATGTTTAAATAAATTAATGATCCTTAGGTGATTATTTAATGAATTTTGATATCATGGGATATGTTTCAAAGATATGATATTTTTTATATGTCATTATTTGATATCTATTAATTCTTTCAATATAATTAATTATGTTTACATTATTGATTAGACAACATGTTTCCTTAATTTATTTGACTTCCAAAATGATTACACCATATTTAATCAAGATATTTACCATTGTTCGTGGCCCTTAATTATAATTAAAGCACACTGTTATTTTTTCCCCTCTATAATATATAGAAGGAATCTTAGAATGATTAAAATGGAGATGTTTATTTACATTCACTATTTTTTGTATTTTATGTTTTAAATTGTAATTTGGGATTCAATTATATTTTTAGTTTACCAATAATAGTAAAAAATCCCTATTTTTTATGAGATCAATTGTATCTAATGGTATTATAATAATTTAACATCATGATATGGTCTTCTAGGGTCAGGGTCTTTACAAAAAAACACATTTTTAATTTTTTTTAAATATCATGAAAATATTATTCGTTCATATAGGTACAATATATTTGAAAAATTTTAGAACATTGAAAAATCATGATGATTTCATAGTAAACCATAGATTCAATTTTAAAGAGATCTTACTGGGAAACATACCTTAACAAAATGGAATATCCTGTAATAAAATTAAATGTACAAGATAAAGAGAAATATGGACGAGTGATGCAAGAGAGTAAACCTGAAGATCATGGAATTATTCAACTAATCGAATGCAATCCATAACCAATAAATAAGAGGACCCTATATAAATATGTGTAGATCCTAAAAAATGAAGTATAATTAAAAAAACAATATTTAGACCTCCTTAGGTCAATAAGGATAAATGGAAAGTAATTCCAAAATTACCTCTAGTATGAATATAAAGGAATAACATCCCCCTATAACCTAATGAATTACAACCCAATAGGGTCAAACATTAATAAAAAAATATTTATGGATCCACCAAATAAAAAATCATGAACATAAGAATATCATAAAAGGTACTATAACGAAGTCATATTTAATAGAATCCATATCAATGAAATAACAATATGGCTCTAAATAGTTGGAGAAACAATAAAAACAAATTAATAATTTTTAACATAAATACATTATTTTCCACATCCATCATGCATATCTCCCAATGATCAAATAGATGAGTGTACATTTAAAAATATTCAAACTGATGATACCATGTTGTGGTGGAGATTCATCATGAGTATGGTGGTCTGTGTTTCACCTCAACAACATACTTGACACACCTAATGGCCCTAAAATACCTCAGGTTCTAGGTCATTATTGAAATTTTATGGCTTTTTCCATGCCCATGGTGAATTCATACAAGTTATGGAGCACAAAAAAACCATTTGATCAAAACCCAAGGCAATTCATAACTTTATTAATTGTATCATTTTACACTTTACACAAGAGACACATGGGTTAATCATGACCTCCTCCATGATGGTGGTGTCATCCATGAATCAATAAATAATTCTTAAAATCCCAATTTAATACACCATAACATTAACATATATTCTTGAACACAAAATAAAATATAAACTAATGAAAATAGAGGATATGATGTTACACCAACACCTTAAATAAGTATTAAATCTCCATATCATTACAACCTCCAATGTTATAATGTGAATAAAATATATTTTCATCTTACAATATACTTATATTTATTTTAATCAAAATTATTCGAAACTTTTAAAAAAATATCCATGTGTTCCTTTTAGTAAAAATGTACAACTCATCACATTCTCTTTAATAACATATCTTAAACTATTTTAGTACATAAACTAAGAAAATTATTTTGTTTACTGGTATAACACATTATTTGTTATCAGTGATCATTTATAAGTCTCAAAATACTTCCACTATGAAATTACATAGTATAAACTCTCCAGAATGACATAATAGAAAACACAAATTCATCAATGGTTAAAAAATTATTATTATTATTTTACTGAAAAAATTTAATAAAAATTCTATTGAATTGATATATTGTATTGTACTAAAGTTTTAATAGAAATTTCTTTATAGGATAATATTTTAAGAATATTTCATAGATGGGTAGAAGCACAACATCCCTCGTACTTTAATAAGAAACTCAATAAAATTGTTTATCTTAGAGATTTTTTTATTTTTACCTTCTCTTCAAGTATGTTTTAGAATCTGATGAATCATCATCCAATTGTATTAAAACTATAATATAATATTATTCATAAAAACTATTTATTGAAAAAATATATATTTTCATGTATGTGGAATGACATAACCATGCAAAACCTTTATTCTTATCTATATGAGATTGATATATTTATTTATAATCAATTATGTTATTTAGAAACCCTTTCCTTCATCATTGGAATACAAAATATTAGATACTTAATTTAATACTTATATTTATAATTTTTCTATATTTATAAAACTTTTAAAATTAATAGTCATTATCATTACCATTTTAAAATGTAGATTTTATTTCTATATCCTTGATAGATGACATATAATTTAGATGGAGTTTTATAAACTCCTTTATATATTATAGATACCTCTATTATATAGAAATAATTTCATTCCTTAAATCACCTAAATATTTCAATATACATGACTAACTATTTTTAAATAACCTTGATGGAATTTATAAATAACTTTTATACTTATTGTTTGTCAATTTTCCCATTTTTTATAATCATTACAATGCTAGAAAATAGACATCATATTCAATAGTTAATCTGCGTTAAATACATTGATGAAATTAGGTAAATATTTCAGGAATGCATTCACCTTTTTGGAACAATTATAATAAATATTTTCATATGTAATTAATTTCTAGAATAATCCATAAATGTCATCACTTTTCTCACACGGTTATTAACATACTAAATCATATTGAATATATGAGAAAATACTACAGTAACTTATCTTATATTTCATATAATAAATTTAAAATCTCATGGGAATCCATCCATGATATACTTAAGTATCTATTTGATCAATGTGTTCAATTACTTAATCATTAAGTAAATTCGGAGTGAAATTCACTAGAATATAGAATTCAGATTATTACAAATAGTTTATAAATTTTTCACGTGTTTAAAGAGTTTCTTACATTAATAATATTATATTTATGGATTAATAATTATGTTTTTTATGATGACGATGTAATTTATCTATATAAGAAGATTATTTCATATGAGTATCATGTTTTACATTTATTTAATAATATAATTTATCATATTTTCATGCACTAAAATGAAGGATTCATTTACATTTCATCACATCCAATAGTGGTAAATGACCTATATTTTATTTTGCATCTGGTTTCTTTGTAATCTCTCACATCACATTTCTATATAAGTATAATGTCACATGAATCCTTTAATATATGACTCTTGGATAGTTGAGTGAATATATCTTTATCTTAATCTATTAAATAATTACTTTAACATTATTCTCATGGTCACCTAATCATATTTGGGTAACCCCACCTAGTGTAACACATATTAAACATTAAAATGGTCATCTAATTTTATTATACTCACCCATTATACTCTTTCCATGAACAATATAATCTTGGGGAGCTATAATTTAGAATGACCAACCAAGATGGATGATCAAGGTCTAGATAATCATTTTCATTAAAAGAAATCTGATACTAGTATTTAATAGGGATTTAATTTGTCGATCATATGTTAAGTATTATTTTTTAGATATAATCATTCTTCTAATGGAATATTTTTGAAAACATATTCCTTTCACTAAATCTATGCATTCATAACCTATTTATTTGTAAATCATAACACAACAAATATTTTGTAATACTAATAAATATTAAAAGAAAATTATATCCTTAATTTTATAAATTTGTATCATGCACAAGATATATGGAACCATTTTATGTGAAATATTATAATTATATGAAATCAAAAATCACTATAAAATTAATCATGTAGTGAATGAAAACCAACACTCACTTTTCATAACATAATATAAGCATGTGTGTTGATGAGGATTTTACCTAGATTACCTCTACCAATAGGTACACAAATCATAATAGATATTATTTCGATCCTAATTCTACTATATAATTTGAATAATGTTTAATTACATAATTAATCGTAAATCAAAAGTTAGTATAATACAATGTAATTATAGAATAAAACATGATAAATTGTCATACGTATAATGTAACTCTTTATATGCATGTATGAAATCTTATAGAAGAAAATAAATACTTTAATCTAAATAAAAAATTTATTTATTATATTGAAATTATTTTCATGAATAAATTAGTGAATAAAATAAATAAATAAACAATTTAAGTATTAAAAAATGAGATAAAAATTTGTGACCAATTTAATACCAAATAAATTTAAAAAACATCATAATTTATCCTTGAATTATTGGAAATAAATAATTAAATAAACATAAATTCATTTTATTTAATTCTGGTATGAATTCCTTCACATTATACATTATATATAAAATTACTTTTATATGTTTGATATCTGAAATATTGACCTTATATAAATATATATTGTACTCGTATATTTTATATCCACATCAAAAATTTCACATAATTTTCATTTAATCCATGATCATATTAACTATCAAAACAAATATTGTCATGATTTATTAAATTCAAAAAATAATTCGTTTAAACATGAACTATTATTTGGTATTAAATTGTACATGAAAAGAACATATTTGGTCATCGATAAAATGTTTCTTATAGTTTAAAGTAATAATACACAATGAACATGATGATAAATCTAATTAACTAAGAATTTAAATATGAAGACATTGGAAAAGATCACCAACACAATGAAAAATGATATTTTTAATGTCATATTTACAAATAAATTTCATTATAAGTATTAACTTTGTCTTGGGTATTATTTATTTCAAGAAGTGGTTGATCATATAAATCTCAATTGGATTATACTATAGTTTCATTAATAGAAAAAAAATCCCTAAATTGGTGATCCATATATTCTCCAATGATCATGAAGCTTCACTAATGGTACTATGGATACTAGTGTCGCGGTACCAATTATGTCATGTCTATCACATTGTTTAAAAATCATTAATAGTTAAAGGATTGATACATTATCCCTCATTCATGAGAGAATTTGGCATTTGGATAGTCATTATTTTCAAGGGAGTGGTATATAATTTTGTTTCCATGACTGAGATAATTTCTATAGGGGATACGTTAAGTAAAAAAATTTCATACCCATAAAAAAATTATTATAATGTATTTATAGAGCAATCATTTATTGACCACACCACTTGGATAATACATACTTGATTTAAATATTTATTATATTATATTATGATCATTCTTATAGGATATTAATTACATATTTATCATAATGACCAATGCAAAATGTAAGAGTTATACATTCTTACATAAAATTTACCATCTCCATGATCGTAACATAATTAAAATTTTATAAAAATTTTTAATAAACAGATTTAAAAGTAATAATTATATAATTATATGATAATTATTTCATAATTATTACTTTTTATAAGATCAAACTATGTAATATTCATAGAAAACTAATATTTATTGACAATACATGCATGAGAAAAACTAAAATTAACACCTAAAACAATGAAAACAATGAATACATGTTAATAAAATGATGATAAAATGTTATAAAAGGATTATATATGATCATATAAATATTAATATTTTAATTGTGTAATTTATTGAAAATATTTAATTCACAATACATTAGGATAATGAAATTTTAATCATATAGAAGTGTGAGGAAATGTATTTCATCTCAATTTCATTTCATTTGGGCATATTGTATTTTGATGCAACTAGTTGGTTTTATAGTGTTTTTATACTCCCATCATGACTTGTAAAATCATGAATAATCTATTTTTAAGTGTATTTCAGTTAAAAATTATACTTATTTCATCTATGGGGATTTTATTTAAAAGTAACCAAGTGGTGAGGAATTTAATAACTCAATTTATTTTCATTAGGTTATAATACTTCTTCAATAAATTTTATATTCTATGATTATGATTTAATTAATTTTCATCATATTATGTTGCATTACCACTTTTTTAATGTTTATTTATAGTTTAAAAATTATATATATTCCTTGATTAATTCTCAATTCAATGTTATTCTTATAATAATGGTTTTATTTCATAATCAAATTTCAATATAGATTATTTGATGTTGAAATTTATTTAAAGGAAACTATTTTATAATTTCTAAATAAAATCATTTTATATCAATAACCTATAGATATTAATGATATTTTTGTGTAATAGTACCAATTTTACAGTATTTGGTAATTAAATTAATTTAGAAAATATTTTTTGAAAATCGTACATCATTTCACTCTCATGTTGAAAAAATATTTTATTCCAAAAAAAAATTTAATTTTTTTTAACAATTTATGAATTATTAAATAAAATAATTTTTTTTATTTTTAATTCTATTTTTTTGAAGGAATCATATTTTATTTTCAAAACAATTCCATTTTAGATTTTACAGAAAATACAAAAAAATGTTATTTTTTTTTCAAATAATGAACTTTCATATCCATTTTACTATGTATACTGGGTGTTATTTTTAACTTATATGGATTAGAAATAATTACCCACCTTCATGACCTTAATTTAATTGAATATTACATTTAATGATTATCGTCATATTTTTAAATAAAATGCTTTTAATATTTATTTTTCATAGATAAATTCATTTATTTTTTAATTAAAAACAAAAAATATATTTTATACATAAAATTTTCTTATGTAATTTTTATGGTATCTCTATCCATAAATGACAATAAACTATTACACATACTATAATTAGTATATGTTTATACAATCATTATTCTTCTTCTATATGGTTAATTATTATTATGAATTAATATGGTTTTTCAATTCAGATCATGTTTCATTTTATACTCATTAATTTTCCATTAAAATATTTAATGTCATTAATAATTAGACATTATAATTCCCCAAAATATATTTATTATTTATCATGAAAAAACCATTATTCTTATATTATATCTCTTTTTGACATACATTATTTTACTTTCTATATTATTTTATTGATTGGGGAAATATTGATAAATCTGTATCCATTACTAAATACAGGTATTTGATGTTAAGAAATATTTATTCATAATTAAATAATTTATTAGATATATGGAGAATACATTGGACATATAATGAGAAATGGTGTCTATAAATATATATCTCATCAATACATTATTAAGTCTCTTAATAATGTCCAATTAATGTATCATTAAACATGTTTTTGATTATAGCTATAACCTTGTAGTGATCGGTCTTGATAGGTGATGTATCATGTTCTAGAGACATCACATCTAGTAGTTAAACATTTCATTTGTTTTAATTTAATTTATTATTATTCATAATAAATTAAGTATGCTTTTATCTCTAGATGAAATTAATATTCAACATATTTTTCAATTGTAATTTATTTTTAGATATTTACCTTGCTATATTTAGTAATCTATATCCTATTATTTATGTGAAACATGTGATCATTTATTTACCTTTCTATATTGATTATTCATTATATATTTTTTAACTAAATATTGTGATTAGTTATTTAGTTATCCATATTGAATATTCCATACCCAATTACTTAAATTTCATGTGTACTCAGTCATTTACCATTACATATTGATTATACTTATTGATTCATGATAGATTATACTATACTTAACACTTACTGAGGATTTTAGATCACTAGTATTTTTTTATTTTATTGAAATCCACGAAGTGTACAATTTTGAATATGAAAGGGTGTTTTATAAGGAAGAATTATTTTATTGGATAAAAATTATATTTTAATTTTAGTATTCTATTATAATATAAGTCAAATGAATGTATCTAGTTTAATAAGACTGTTAAACTATTTGGTCCCTCAGGATTTGATTCCTTGTAAATTATTCCAATGAAATAATGAATATAGAATATCTGGGCTACTGGTTTTATGGTCACTATAGTTGGTCTCAAATTAATATTAGTATAAACCATGGGAATTAGATTTTGTAAAAAAAATTAGAGAACATAAAACTATGATACACATTAAGGATTGTATAAAATTGAATCCTAATGTCTTTTTAAAGAATAGATTATGTTTGTGTTCTTAAAAATGAATAAATTTATGGATACTACATGTGAATGTGGTTTTGTAAAACATGTACATATATTAATAAATCTTAATGTAGTGCTTTGGGCATGAACCAATTTTCATAGAGTGCATGAAAATAATCCTTACTCCCACCTTCTATGGCACTCTCTGAGGATATGCTTATGATAATTCACATTTTCATTACAAATGATTATGATATATTTGAATAAGTGATGGTAAATATTGTCCTAGGATAAAAACCATGACTATATAAGGAACTATGGGAAAATGAAACGGGATTCAAGAAATTAAACATTTGAATTATTTGTACAAATGTTGTTTTTTTATAAAAATCATGAAACATCTTTGGATTTTATTAGAATCCTATATGTATTCAATAAAAAAAGTTTCATGGAAACCATTATTAAATAATTATTTTAATATTGAAAATATGTATAAATTCATAAACACATATTTTATGGTTTTATATGATGGTAATATTACATGATTAAGGACATTTTAGAGAAATTTATGGATATAAATCCAATTTTCATTGTGTAATTTTCTGGACTTATACATTACTTGTTATAAAGTTTTCAACTAGAATTCACATTATAGGATATTTTTAGATTAGTATTTTACATAATTAAGAAAAAAATTACTATATATTAGACCCACATAACATGTGGAAACATATTATCAATATCCATTTTTTCACAAAAGGAACCCTTTAAAATATGACTTCTTTTCAAGACACAAATTCAGTAATTTCCTCATGACGTGTAATCTTAATTTACCATTAAAAAAATAAATTTTAAAAACAGTTTAAAATATGGGATGAGAGTAAAAATATCAATAACGAACATAAACAAATAAATCCATTATTCTAGTTAAAACAGTTAAAACATATCCTTAAAAACGTACCATTTTTTCCTGAAAAATGTATCATCATTTCTAAAAGATCATTATCTTATCTTTTTGAAAAACAAAATAATATTATGTAAACTCATAAGAAAAAATATAATATATAATTATTTACTATGTGACATAATGATAATAAAATGGAATAACTATACAGTCAATCTCCATACATTTCACTCTTATAAATGGATTAGTCAAACAACCGACTTCCAAACCCAATGCATTAGAAGTTACAATGTAACCACTTATCCCTGGATTATCATATAACCACTCATCAAATTTCAAAATAAAATAAAATAATAATAAAACATAAAATATTATAATATCAACCATGTAAATAATAAGACATCATTTTCATTTAAAAGAAAATATATCATGTTATTGAAATAACAAATCCATTTTTAAAACCCATTTAAAACATTTAAATTTTTTTTTGAATCAAACTATCCCACAACTCATTAAAAAATTGTAATAAATTCAATAATTAACATTTTAAAACTATCGTGTACATATAAATACACTAATAATACCTATTTTTAAAACATGAACATGAATGAGAATGTTTATATAAATAAATAATTATAATACTTAAATGATGTTTTAGTTAAAGAGACTGTTACCACATGAGAAAAAATTAAATATAAATCATTAAATAATAATTTAAAAAAACATTAAATATCATGATAATATATTTATTAATCATATAACATGTCAAAAAATATTTATATACACTTAACATGGTAATAAAGGTGCATAATATCAAGATACTCCTTAATGAAAGGGAATTGAGACGAAGTCCCTTACCATGAGTCTGAATCATCACATAAAATATTTATAATTAGGATTAATAAATGCAAGTTATCTATTAAAATTTATGATATCATTTTAAAAGTGTATTATTCCCTTTTTATAACTTATTACGATGGTATAACAATTACATAATTTTTTAAGTTCATGCCGTATGTTTTGATGATATTCGGAACATGAGAACAAAATTACATTGATAAGTCAAATACAATCAAATAGGTAATTAGTAAATGATATCAATAATAATATTAATGAAAAAATAATTAATTTTATATCTTCAATATACTTTTAAATTGATTCATTTAATATAGATATGAAAAAGAAACAATGTAATAATCATAGGGATGGTAAGTCCTACATACGCATGGGTAAGGTTTCCAATATTCAATTATCATAACAGGAAAAAGATAAATATTAATTTATAATTTAATAATTATAATAATATAATTAATATTTTACAAATATTTTTAATATACCTATATATGTAATCCTTATTATGTAGTTATGAAAAATTAATCACATCACTTCGCGGAGGTGTTCATTCACACATACGCATGAACAGCATTTTCATTTTTTATTATATGGAATGGTAAGATTATAAATGATATTTTATTATTTAATAATGGTAAATATGTTATTAATATAATATATAATCACGAATTCCAACAATATATCTTTTCTTGAGAGGCGATGATGTAAAACGAATAATATCAATTTATGAGGTGGTTGTCCAAAAAAAAGACGGACGAATAATTCATTTCCCTTTTGATGAAATTTGATATAGATTTAAGTGTTGGTATTATTTAAATATATTCTCATTATGTTTATAATTTTTTAGTTTTTATTCCATTATTATTGAAAAATATTTTAAGGAAGTGTAAGAAGAATGAAAACAAAAATACTTAAAACATGATTTCTTTCCTTTGGAAAACCACTTCTAATTAACATCCTAAAACCTATAAGGTGGGTGTTCTGAGAAATATAATAGTTCTATAATTTTTTATGAATTATAGGAATGTATTTGGGATCATATTTGAGGATATAAATACTATTTCAAGTATGATGATAATAGAATAATGGGTTCCCTTTTATAGGGGGAAGTGTAACTCTAGAAAATCATCAAAATATTAAATTAATGTACATTAATTTTATAAGAAAATGGATAAAAAGTAATTTATTTAGAATATATGATATTTTTTCAAAAATTACCTTTCATCAAATGAAAATTATATATGTTTTTACTTTTTTTAATCCTAGATTTTTGTTTTAATGATTATTTATTCTTTTCATTATATCATGGAATTTATACTTTAAAGATTTTAATAATTACTATAACCTACCAAACGACCAATAAATTAGAAATTTAAGAAATTATTTGACATATCGAAACTATTTTTATGAATATTATATTTTTATAAATTCTATTACATTAATTAAAAGATTTTATATTTTAAAATATCCTTAACATCAATTTTGACACTATTCAACATTTGCCTTTTGTAAAATATCATAAAAACTTGATATATTCTAAAAAACTACATAAAATCATCCCTATCATGTAAAATACATCATTTAAAGTCATGTATGGAATAAATTATATCAAAATATATTTAATTTAACATTTTTAGTATCATTTATTTGATTCTTTCACTAATGAAGTGATTATTACATCATCATTATGTCAATATTTAATTTAAATATTTATTTCATAAATATTATAAATAAATTTAAATTACGTAGGTAATCATTTTTTTAATAATACTTATTGTCCAACATACCACTTATATTAACTCATATTAAAAATATTTTCTTATTAAAAAAACTTGTGTGACAAAAATAATTACTAATGTTACTATTGATAATTTAAAAAAAATTAACTTTATCTTATTATATAATAAATTTTATACTAATTACATCCATGTATGTTTATTTTTCATAATTCAAAACATAGATGTGGAAAATATTTAACTAAAAATAATCCCATTGATGGATAGAGGAAAACGTTTGTAAAGTAAAAATGTTCAAAAGTTCACAAAGTTATTGTTTCCAATATCAATATGAAATTGATTATAATGATTAAAATTGGATTAAATGATAAAATATTTATTTAATTATTCTTTAAACCCAATCAAATATTCAATTTATTAATATAAATAAATTTTAGAAAGAATTTATTTTCATTTAAAATGCTATATTTCCCCACAATTGATCTTGAAATGAATTTTATCAGACCAATACAAAAAATTCAACAAAAGTATATTTTGATACTCCAATTTTAAATAAGATGTTTATTTTTTTGAATATAACATATAAAAGGTAAAAAAATATTTAAAATGGGTTTGTCATCATAAGGTTGCAAAAAGTACCATTTTTAATAGATACATTTTTATGTGTAAAATTCAATTTGTTCATATAAAATTTATAAAAAACCTATAAAATATATTTTAAAATTTTTATTGAAGATATTATATATAAAATATATCATTATAATCTAAAAATAGTGAATTTATTTTTATTTTTTATAAAAACATTCTTTTTTTACATTTAAATTGTTTTTCATAAAAACATTTCATTTTAATTAAAAAAAGGTTTTTTAATTAATTTTTAATTCATTGGTGAAAAAATAATTAAATATATATATATGTTTAAAAAATATTTTAATAATTCAATTAGTTCTATTAAATCCCACCATTCTAACTACCTTTTAAAGTTAACATTTAAATATTATTTATTTGTTTGTTTAATATTGATTTGGTGTATCATGTACAATATCATAAAAAGTGTTTACTTTTTAAAAACAAAGAATTTTAAATTCTCCCTACATTAAAATATTATTCATTTAAATATTTTCTTAGGATAAAAAATAGGTTTTCTATATTTCAAGATATCATAAATGAAATCCCACATCGGTAAAAGAATTAATGAGACTTCCACTTTAAAATAATTAGTGGTAAGTTCGATGGTCACCATTGATAACACAAAAAAGAGTTACATGTTTGAAAATATGGATATTAAAGAATAATATAACCGTAATTTATTTATAGGGAGTGATATAGAAAATTATTAGAAGAAATCTCACAATCACAAAATAATAATTTTGTGCTTGACTATAATTTCGTTGATTTCTTAAAAAAAAGAAACGGTTAATGTTTTTCATTTCAAATACCTTTCAAAATGTTGAGGAATTATTTTACTAGTTGGAATATATTTATAATATAACATACTTACTTGATATTTAGAGATTAATTCTTTTATATATTTCTTTTATAAACTCATATTTTTCTCCAAATGAAGAGTATTTAAAAAAATCACACATGAAATACTAGAAACAACCTTTAGAGAATTAAATAATCCACAAAAGATTAAATATGTATTCCTATTATCTTTAATAATTAACCAAATAAAAAATGGTAAGAAATAGTTAAGATAATTCCAAAAAAATTATATCTTATATGGAATAAACTACTTTAATTTACAAAATTAAATTATAATACCAAAATTTCAATATAGCCCATTTGAAAAATAAAATTTCTTAAAATTCCTCAAAAATATTATTCAATAAAATTTAAACCAAAAATTTAGACATATTTAATCACATTGTTTTACTTGATTAATTTTATCAATTATCTATAAATAACATCAATTACACTTAATGTCTTGAAAATCTGTCTTCCCTATTAATATTCAAGATATGCTGACTATTTTTATAACTTAGAATAATTAAAAAAACAAGAAACACATATATTATTCCAAAAAATAATTCATTATTTATTATTAAAATAAAATCAAATATAATTATATTAACGTTTATTCATATCTAGTTCCTAAACTAGAATACATATTTTGAAATAATATTCTTCACTTAATCCCCCAAATTAGTTTTTTAATATAATAAAAATATTATTCTAAAAATAAGCTTATTCATATACCATAAATATGTTTATATAAAAATAAAAAATCATAATAACCAAGACATCACCTATCCTGATGGTATGTGATTAAACCTTATCTCCCTTTGGTTGTGGGTTTGATTCCCGCGGCCTTAACAGACACAAAGGGTTGTCACTGATCATGTGGGTGTTATATTTTATAATACTATATAATTTTAATAACAGTAAAAAAATGATAAAGTTTTCAAAATAACCATAAAATATATTAGCCTCAAATTTCATCTCATAACATTAATTTTTCATCCCAATAACTAATAACATGTATTTAATTCATAATTAAATGTCTCAAAAAATACCATTAATCGCATTAATATTCCATAAAATAAATAATCAAAATGGTATTATAAGACATTTAACTAATGTTCATCCTTAAGATTATAAGTCAATCCTGATATCCATATCTCTTAATAAATCATCATAATTTCCAAAGATGCCTAATATGTCCATTGATACTATAAGGACCCGACTTTAAACATTATATAATCATGAGTTAAGTCATGAATTCACTTTGACAATCTTTTTAGGTTTAGTGTTTTAGAGAATTATGCAATAAATTATACATTACATCTCAAAAATTACAAAGTAGAAACTTATAGCATTTCCAATATTTCACAAAAAAATAAAACTCCTTAAATAAAACAAGAGTTCTTTTCTTGATATAAATCTTCTTGAATACTTCCATTATTTTACCCTTCCTTATACCTTATAAAAAACATTTCAAAAAAATGGGATGAGCATAAAATCTCAGTAAGGGTTATAAATATAGGGAAAGAAAACATTATCCCATTAATAAATACAAATCAAAGAAACCATACTTTTCAATCATAACATACCTCATAAAATCATAAGATTTATGAATAAAACATAGAAATCAAAAATCATAAAGGTAACTTGTGGAATTTATATCAAACTAACATTATAGTTATCATAGATATATAGGTAGTTATAGTTGGAATAACCATCACATTATATTCCCTAAATCTCTTAGGAGAAACATCATGTTTACCTCTGTCACGTTACCCAAGCTTTGGAGAGCTATCTCGGTCTCACCCACCGTAGGTTTATCACGGGACCACCTGTATACGTAAAAAATTCCCAATATCCATTAAATATTCAGAAAGTGTAAAACAATCATAAAATATGATAAAATTTCCTCATTTCAATCACAATATATCATTTCAAGATATTGACATATTCAATGCTTTATCAAACCATTTTCAAAACCATTTAAAAAATTTAATAAAGAGACTTTTGAATCAAAGTGTCCCATACCACTTTGAAGATTTTACAAGAAATTAACATTTTAAAACATTAATATCCATATAAATAAATCCTTAAAACAATTTTTAAAACATGTACATTAATGAGAAATATCTATAATAATACATCATTGAATCATTTAAAATGATATTTTAGTTAAATAGTTTTTAATAAAATGAGAGACGCATGAATACAAATAATTGAAAAATATCATTTAATCAGAAATTTATAATATCATGAGAATAAAGTGATTCATGATATAATATTCCAATGGACATTATATACCCCAAATAAAAGTGAATTGGTGCATAACAACATTGAATTCTCAATGGAACATAAAATGAGACGAAATCTCATATAGAGACGGTATCCTTAGATTAAGGATAAATCAATGACATAGTTATGTGTGAAAAATAATAATACACCCAATATAATTGGATATTAATTTTAAAACAATCTGAGGTTATTCACATGTATTCATAGAATGAGATAATGAATAAGTAGAAGTTTAACCCAAATAATTGAAATTTGGAAAAGAAGTTCCCTTACAGAAATTTGACAGCCTAACAGCATCACATTAAAATTCAAAAAATGAGTTAATGAGAAAGAAAAATGGTATCTCATCACTTGGACATAAAATTTACAGAAATAAGGATATATAATAAAATATCCCAATATAGTAATATGTAAATTAAAAGACATAACAAAAAAATTCTAATAAGAATAGGGTGAAAAGTTCCCTTACCGATTTGGTAACTTATGAAACATACACCCCATTAAAGAAGAATCATACAATGAATATGTAAATACCCATAAATTAAAATATATTACACAATTAATAAAATCATTGGAATTACATATGAGACACAAAAGGTAATAGTGGGAAATATATCATGAATCTCACGGGAATAAAAAGTGATTTGAAAACCCCTTACCACATTGTAATTCAATAGATTCATATGAACAACTGTTAATAACCACCAAAATAATCAGTTAATACCATGAATATAAATAAAATCATGATATTATATATAAAATTTCAGTACACAATACACCACATGAAATAAATAATTGGTGAACAATGTAAATCTCATGGAATTAAAAGTGAGATAAGAAATCTTGTACCTCGTGTCTGACTTGACTCATATATTCTATGTTCTTATTGAATAATAACAATATGTTAATTTATAATTACGTAAGAAATTTTTTAATGATTATTATTTCTTTTATATCACATATTACCTTTCTATAACAATTAGTTAATTTTTTGAGTTCATATCGGACATTTGGTCGATGTTCGAAACTTTAGTCAAAAATGAACTTGTTATAATTACAAATTGTCCATGTGGTCAAAATTAATTATCTCGAGAATGTTATTCATGATTTAGATATAATATATATTATATATATCTAGTTTATATGTATTTATAATATTCCATATCATTGGGAGTTATGAAATGAAACGCACCGTTCATGGAGATGGTAATCCGTAGGTGCGCATGAACACTACTATCATTTCTATTTTATATTTAAAAGGGTGAACAAATAATAATATATAGGTATATTATAATTATAGTATAATATATTATGATATATATGTTACATAATTTCATTAACTCCATTTTTTATACGATCCATGTATGTCATAAACGAATCATATCACCTTAAGGGGGCAGTAGTCCGCACATCCTCAAATGAAATTATCGTGTTTACACATATTGGAAATCATAAATCTTTGTTTGTAAACAAAAATTATAGAATAATAGGGAAAAAATAAACATAATATATATCATATATAAATACAGTTCCATTTTAATGGCAACCATGAGAGGTGGTATGAGATAATTGAACAATCATCGCTTTGCGAGGCATTAGTTTTCCATCCACAGAAACAGTATGTCCTTCACCCATTAAATGGATGTGTGTGTAAATTTAGTTCAAATCCTTCTCATAAAAAAATTATAGTATATTTAGGATAATTTTTTTGTTATGAAATAAAATAATAAAATGATTTTAGGGGTTGGAGATGTAAAATAAAAGAAAAGAATTTAAGAGAAATCATTACCTTTAATTTGGGTAACCCAATTTGGTTCGAACCAAAATGACTTCTTGAAGTGCCTTCTGCCTATGGTAAGTATTATAGAAGGAGTAGAGGTATATTCATAGAATATTTGGGCCAGGTTTGGATTGTTCAAGGAGAATTATAGGTGTGAGGAATGGGTTATAAATTGTGTCATTTTATAAGGGAGAGGACGGGCTCTTTAGGAATGTTTGAAAATGTTATTTTATTATAAACTTATCTTCGATTTCAAAATGTATAGAACTCATTAAAGTAAAATATAAGATGATTAATGTTTTATATAAAATCATCAAATAAAAATTTTACAGGTTTTGGATATTTATTTAATATTAATAATCTTATTTATTTAAATCATTTATTAAAGAGGTAAATACTGCATCATTATGGTGTCAAAAATAATTTAATTTATATGATGTCTAAAAATTATAAACAAAATACCATAATGTATTAAATATTATTATATTTTCAATGAAAATTTATAGTCAAAAATATGGCTTATATAACCCCATGTAAAAATTGATATACTAAAAGATATATGTTAATGTCATTTTTGTCTTTACTTTAGGTTAATTAAAAAAAGTGTCATTATTGCTCATAAGTGGCTTCATGGGGTCCCAAAATTGACCCAAATATGCCCATGGTCTAAAATGACTTATCCAATAATCTTAGGACATGTGTAAAGGTAATTGTTTATTATTATAATATTCATTTTACCTTGAATTACCCTATTTACCTTTAGTCGTGGTAAATAAAAGTCAAAAGTTACTATTCACCAAAAATTATTTTCATCTTATTGAACCAAATTTTACTTACTAATAACAACCATTCATGTATGATTTTCTAAATTCAATTCACAGAAGCGGTAAAATATTATTTAAATGATAAAGTCAGTTTTTTAACTACTACTAAGTGGTTTCACAATTCATAAAAAATTGATGTTTTTTAGAAAAATACCAAAAATTAAGCCTAAGCTATATTTGATATTCTGAATTCAGAAATAATTTCTATTTTACCAAATTAAAACCATATAAGTTTTATTAATTAATTTAAATTCAATTCCCTTTGTCAAAACAAATAGCGTGTTTTTAAGAAATAATAACTATCAAAAGATTGACACTTGTTTATGTACAATTTCAAAGTGAAATTAATTTCAATGACCATAATTAGATAAAATGGTAAAAATATAATCTAATTACACATTAAAACCAATTATAAAAATAATCTAACCAAATAAATAAATTATATTAAAAGGAATTATTGAATTAAAATACAGTATTTTTAACTATTCATTAAAAATGAATTTTATCAGAATAATACTAAAAATTTACCCAAATTAAATATTGATGTATCGAATCTGAATAAGAATTTTATTTTCTCAAATAGAACGTATAAAAGTTACAAAAACTACATTTAAAGAGGGTTCTCTATTAAAAGGCATTAAATCAACCTTTTAAATAATATTAGAGTATTTATGCTTAAAATTAGATTCTTTCTTATTTTAAGGCTCTAGAATTTATGGGATAAATGTAAAAATATTTAACAAACATGTATAATAATATTTTAGTTAGTTCTATTCATTCTCTCCATTAAAATGTCTAGACGTTAACAACTATTTAAAATAATAATATTATATTATTATTTTTCAGTATGACTGGGCATTCTGTGCAATGTAAGATTTCAAAAAAACCCATTGTTGCATATTGGGTATGCCATCGAATCATAGCATCCCCTTTAAAGTAAAATTAATATTTAATTCACAAATATTAATAAATATAGAAATTTCTTACTCATTATTTACCTGGGATGTTACATCCTTCCCCCATTTTGGAAATTACATCCTCGCAAATTTAAAATTGGGCTTAGAAACTTAATTGAAACCCAACATCGAAAAAAGATTCAATAAATATATCACTTTAAAAGAAATAAATATAAGTACAAAGGTCACCCAAGATAATTCTATAATAGGATTTTATGTAGGAAAACATGGATATTTAAAAGAAAACAAACCATCGAGTTCTGATGGATTCTGATAAAAAACATTGTTAGGAGAAAGTTAACAACTAGAAAATCACAAACATGTGATAGGTTAATAGGACTTTGATTACCCAGTATGAAGAGTAAATAATTTTTTTTTTTGTTTTATGTTTATTTTCATACATTTTGGAAATTATTTTACTACTTATAATTAGAACATAGTGAAATATACTTACTTTTCAAGTAGGGTTTCATCCTTTAATAAATTTCTACCAAAAACTCATATTTTCTCCAAATCATGAGTATTCAAGATGACTTGGTCACACCTAAAGCACTAGAATCAACTTCTTCAGAATCACATTAACCAAAAAATATGAATCTTATATTTCCCATGTCTTTATACATTAAAAAAAGGTTAGTACAATATTAGATAATCCCCAAAAAGGATAATCCTTTATTAAAAGAAATACTATTCCTAATCTGCAAAATTAAACAAACAGTACCCTAAGTTCAAAAAATACCATTCAATAAAAAACATAACTTAAAATTCATCAATATAATCCAAACTAATATTGAAATCCAAAACTCTGAAAAATTTAATCTCATAGTCTTCCACAGTAAATATTAACATTTATCTCCAAATAACATTGATTACTTTTAAAGTCTCATACTGAAGTGTAATTAACCTAATCACATGTTCTTTATGATAGGTTAATCATTTCCATAAATAACCTAAATAGCCATATTTCCAAAATAAAACATAGATTCCTCAAAAAATAATATTTCAGCCATTACTCCACAAATTAAATCCCATAGTATTCTATTTTCCTTAGGTATATATTATTCCACAAAAGAGAGAACGTCTTCCAAAATAACTTTTATAACATAATCACTAAATCATTTCTATAATAAGGATATCCATTTGATAAAACATAAGATCCACTTATTCTTGATTTATAGAATAATTTAACTAAAAAAATATTTAGTCATACTAACCAGGGACTTCATGTAGGCCAGTGCTAGGTGATGCGCCCTTGTCGCCCTTCGGTTGTGGGTTTGATTCTTGAAGCCTTGCTAGATGTGACAGGTTGTCACCCTTCCTTCAGTTTTTCCTTTTTCTAAAACCGTATAATATTATAACATTTCTAAAAATGAGATAAATTCCTCAAAAATAACCAAAACATATTTTAACCACAATATTTCTCATTGGATATCCCATTTCATTCTATATCTCATTAAGAAAACCACTATAGTTTCTTTCACATCTATTGTTACGTTGGTTCATCCTAGATCCAACCATTTACTAAAACCAAAAAGTCAGTGTGAGTTTAACCATAAAATCATCATATATTGTCTTATGAGGGTAAACACTAAGATATACTTATTCCTTTATCTTAAACTCGTCTGATTTATCTAAAATAAACATGACTCTTTCTAATATGATAAACATTACGGTTATGTCTCTTATGCTTAAATAACTCCCTAACCTCTAAAGTTACCTAAATCGACCTCTTATAACAACTATAAGGAACCGACTTTAAACATTACATAATTTTGATTTAAGTCAAGAATTTACATTGAGGATCATTTTAGGTTAAGAGTTTTAGAGAATTTGGCCATAAATTTTACATTACATCTCAAAAATTACAAAGTAGACACTTCTACTCTATCGAATGTTTCACAAAAAATAAAACTTCTTAAATAAAACAAGAGTTCTATTCTTGATATAAATCTTCTTGAATACTTCCTTTCTCTTACCCTTCCTTATAACATGTGAAAAAACATTTCAAAAACATGGTATGAGCATAAAAAGCTCAGTAAGGGTTATAAAAATAGGGAAAAACATTATCTCATTAATAAATACAAATCAAAGAAAACATACTATTCAATTATAACAAACCTCATGAAATAATAAGATTTATTAATAACATAGATAAATCATAAATCATAAAGGAAGCTTATGGCATCTATATCAAAGTTACATTGTTGCCATCACAACTACGTAGGGAGTTACACATGGAATACCCATCATAGTATATTCCCTAAATCTCTTAGGAGAAACATCATGTTTATCTCCGTCACGTTACCCAATGCATTGGAGAGCTATCTCGGGCTCACCCGCCCTAGGTGTATCATGGAACCACCCGTATATGTAAACAATTCCCAATAGCCATAACATATTCATAACCCATAAAACAAACATAATGGAATGATAATATTTCTGTATTCCAATCACAATATATCATTTGAAGGTATTGACATAACCATTGCTTTATCAAACCATTTTCAAAACCATTTAAAACGTTTAATAAAGATATTTTTGAATCAATGTGTCCCATACCACATTTAAGCTTTTAAAAAAATTAAAAATTTTAACCATTAATATCCATATAAATAATTCTTTACAATAATTTTTAAAACATTGAAATTAATGATAAATATTTAGATGAATACATCATTAAAACATTTAAAATGATATTTTAGTTAACGAGTTTTTAATAAAATGAGAGATGATTAAAAGAAAATAAAATAAGAAATAACATTTAATAACAACTTTATAATATCATGAGAATAAAGGGATTTATGATATAATATTAAAAAGGACATTATATACACAAAATAAGAGTGAATTGGTACATAACGACATTGAAGTCTCAATGTAACATAAATTGAGACGAAATCCCTTATAAAGATGGTATCTTTAGATTAAGGATAAATCAATGACATAATTATATATGAAAAATAATAATACACCCAATATAATTGTATATTAAGTGTAAAACAATCATAGGTTATTGAAGTATATTCATAGCATGACATAATGAATATGTTGAAATTTAACCCAAAGAATTGAAACTGGGTAAATAAGTTCCCTTACAGAAATTCGACAGCCTAACGATGTCACATTAAAATTAAAAAAATGTATTGATGAGAGAGAAAAAGGGTATCTCATAACATGGACATAAAATTAACATTAATAAGGATATATAATAACATATCCCAACATAGGAATATGTAAATTAAAATTCATAACAAAAAAGTCTTTTAAATAGAATAGGGTGAAAGGTTCCCTTACTGATTTTGTAACTTATGAAACATACACCCCATGAAAGAAAGATCACACGATTAATATGTAAATACACATAAATTAAAATATATTCCACAATTATATAATCATGGGCAGTACATACGCCACACAAAATGAAATAGTGGCAAATATAGCATGAATCTCACGGGAATAAAAAGTGAGATGAAAACCCCTTACCACGTTGTAATTCAGTCGAGTTGTATGACCAAAAGTTAATAACCACCAAAATAATCACTAAATACCGTTAATATAAAGAGAATAATGATATTATATATTAAATATCATTACCAAATACACCACATGCAATAAATAAGTGGCCAACAATGGAAATTTCACGGAATTAAAAGTGAGATTAGAAATCCCTTACCACGTGTCCGACATGACTCGTATGTTTCGTTTTCTTCCTAAATAATAAACTTAAAATAATCTCTACATCATTAAGACCATTTTTAATGTTTATTATTCCTTTTATATCACTTATTACCTTCCTATAACAATTAGTTAATTATTAGAGTTCATATTGGACATTTGGTCGATGTTTGGAACTTTAGTAAAAACTGAACGTGTTATAATTACAAATTGTCCATGTGGTAAAAAATTCATTATCTCCAAGATTATATTCATGATTTAGATATCATATATATCATATATATCCATTTTATATGTATTTATAATATTCCATATTATATGGAGTTTAGAAATGAAACGCACTGTTCATGGAGACGGTAAGTCGTACGTACGCATGAATGCTACTTTCATTTCTATTTTATATTTAAATGGATGAAAACATAATAATACATAGGTATATTATAATTAATTTATAATATAATACGATATATATGTTACATAATTTTTTTAACTCCATCTTTTATATGTTCCATGTATGTCATAAATGAATCATATCACCTTGAGGGGGCGGTAGTCCGCACTTCCTCAAATGCAATTATCATGTTTACACATATTGAAAAGAATAAATATTTTTATGTAAATAAATATTATAGAAGAATAGAGATAAAATAAAAATAATATATATCATATATAAATAAAGTTCCATCTTAATGGACACCATGAGAGGTGGTAGAAGATAATTGAACAATCATTGCTTCGTGAGGCATTAGTTTTCCATCCAAAAAAACAGTATGTTATTCACCCATTAGATAGAGGTGTGTGTAAATGAAGTTATAATACTTCTCAAAATAACATCCTAGTATATTTAGAATAATTTTTTTTATAAAATAAATGAATAAAATGAGTTTATGGGATGGAGAAGTAAAATAAAATAAAATAAGTTAAGAGAAACGGTTACCTTTAATTTGGGAAACCCACTTTGGTTTAAACCAAAAATACTTTTTGATGTGCCTTCTACCTAAGGTAAGATTTCTAGGAGGAGTAAAGGGATATTGAGAGCTTATTTGTTCATGGTTTTTATGATCCATGGGGATTGAGAGGTGTGAGGATTGGGTTAGAAGTGGTGTCCTTTTATAACGGAGAGGAGGGGCTCTTTAGGAATTTTTGAAAATGTTATTTTATTATAAACTTATATTCAGTTTCAAAAGTTCCAAAACTCATTAAAGTAAAACATAATATAACTAATGTTTGAAATAAAATCATTCAATAATAATTGGAAAGGTTTTAGATATGTTTTTAATATTAATAATCTTATTTATTCAAATCATTTATTAATGAGGTAAATACAGCATCATTATTGTGTCATAAATAATTTAATTTATTTGATGTATAAAAATTATAAAAAAAATACCATAATGTAGGAAATATTATTATATTTCCAATGAATATTTATAGTTCAAAAGATTATTTATATATCTCCTTTTAAAAATTTATATACTAAAAGATAGTTTGTTAATGTCATTTTTGTTTTTTACTTTATGTTAATTAAAATAAAGTGTCATTATCACTCTTAAGTGGCTCCATGGGGTCCCAAAATTGATCCAAGGATGACCAAGGTCGTCTATGACTCATCCAATAAGGTTAGGACAAGTGTTAAGGCAATTGTTTATTATTATAATATTCATTTTACCTTTAATTACCCTATTTACCTTTAACCGCGGTAAATAAAAGTCTAAAGATACTATTCACCAAAAGTTATTTTAATCTTATTGAACAACATTTTACTTACTAATAACAACCATGTATGTTAGATTTTCTAAATTCTACTCACATAAGTGTTAATATTTCATTTAAATGAAAATGTTAGTTTTTTAACTACTACTAAGTGGTTTCACTATTCATCAAAAAATGATGTTTTTTAGAAAAATACCAAAAATCAAGCCTAAGCTATATTTGATATTCTGAATTCAAAAAATAATTTCTATTTTACCAAATTAAAAATATAAAGGTTGGGTTAATTAATTTAAAATCAATTACCATTGTCAAAACAAATAGCGTGTTTTTAAGAAAAAATAACTGTCAAAAGATTGACACTTGTTTATGTACAATTTCAATGTGAAATTAATTCCAATGACACAAACTGGTTAAAATGGTAAAAATATAATCTAACTACACTATAAAACCAATTATAAAGATAATATAACTATATAAATAAATTATATTAAAATTTAGTTATGAATAAAAATACATTATTTTCACTATTTATTAAAAAATTAATTTTATCAGAAAAATACAAAAAATTTACCCATATTAAATTTGATGCTATGAATCTAAAAAAGAATTTTATTTTGTCAAATATAACATATAAAAGTGACAAAAACAAGATTTAAAGAGGTTCCTCCATTAAAATGCAGTAGATCGACCTTTTAATGAATATTAGAGTATTTATTCTTAAAATAAAATTCTTTATTATTTTAAGGCTCTATAATTTATTGGATAAATGTAAAAATATTTAACAAACATGTATAATCATACTGTAGTAAGTTATTTTCATTCCCACCTTTACAACGGCTAGGTGTTAACTACTATTTAAGATAATAATATTATATTATTATTTTTCAGTATGACTCAGCATTGTGTGCAACGTAAGATTTCAGAGAAACCCATTGTTGCATATCGGGTATTCCATTGAATCATAGTGTCCCCTTTAAAGTAAAAATTTATATTTAATTCACAAATATCAATTAATATGAAAATTTTTACTCATTATTTACATGGGATGTTACAGAAACCACCTATAGGGACCACACCATAAATATAACATATTTATATTATTTTGAGCTAGATTTCACAATCGAAAATCTTTTTAGATTATAGTTTTAGAAAAATAGGACCAAATAATATAAAATAGACCAATAAATTACATGTTGACACTAATTCTGTGTATTTTATTTTTCTCCAAAATAAAACCCTTTAAAAACATAACTTCATTTCAAGAAACTTATTTAATAATTTCACCATAACATGGAAACTTATTTGTACTTGTGAATCATAAGACCTCTGAAAAAAAATTAAAATAGTTGGTTGAGCACACAAATGTTAGTATAAGACATAATGAAAGAAACCTATTCTTCCAGTTAAGATACGTAAAACATTTCTTTAAAAACATATATTTTTCCCTAAAATGGTATCATCATTTAAAAAATTTCATTATATTACCTTTTTAAAATAAAACTTTTTATGTGAAAAATCATAATAAATATTATATTATATTAATAGGTAACATGGTATATAATTATAATAAAATGTATAAACATACATTATACTTACTTACATTCCACTTATAATACTTATTATTATGTTATAACAATAACATAATTATTTATGATACTGTCAGACATTTTGATGGTATTCGTTACTTGAGTCTTAAATGAAATCAGTAAATAGAATATGGTCAATGTTTTCATTATTCCATCATAACAAGAATAATATTAATGATATAATAATCACATTTATATAAGAATTGTACTTTTAAATCAATTAATTAAATATTGATATGGGAAATGATCAACATTACAATCATGGAGAAGATCACTAGATAATATGTCCCATTTTCCAATGGTGGAATATCTATTGGTAATGTAAATTTTTTTTTTGGTAATATATTTTTACCTACATATATGACCCTTTCACTAAACTGTCAGTAAAAACTCTATTCGTAAGTTTTTTTTTCATAGATAAAATCATTCTGATATAAATTTAATAATACCAATTGATAATATATATATTTCATAAAATATTTATCAAAAGGTTCAAATGAATAATTCTTTTGTTGGTAAAAATATTACCAACATATAATATCTGTCAAATTATAAATTTTTATTTCATGAAACATTTAATATTATATTTTTTTTAATTAATCATGTGTACTACATCTACATTAATTATTAAAAAGAATATTATTCTCACACAAGTTCAAAATTTGACAAAACATTAAATATGTTAATAATAATAATGAATCAATACAAAATTAATCCCTAATAGGATGAATCACACACCCAAAAAACCCACCATATTTCCCCCCCCACACACACACACACATAATTCTAGTAGTTTCATATCCATGCCGAACCAGGGACCACCGAGTACCAACAACCCAGTACCACCGATCCAGCATCATCTCATCCCACCACATGAGGGTACAACAGCACCCCATCCATACCGGTGACAAAAATAATCCCATATATGCCACATGAGGGTCCACCTATAGCCTATCCATTACACCTATCTATATTCATCACATCTATGCCACACCATGGTCTATCAGTAGCCCATCCATGTCAACACGAGCCTATTCGAGAAATACTAGGGACCAACTTTCACCAGCAACCCAGAACTAGGATTAACCTAAAACAAAATAAAATCAAAATCACAATGCATCTCTAAATGAATGGAAATAAGTTTGTGTTTTATTTTGTAAAATTTTAAATAGAGAAACACTTTTAAAAATCCCTAAAATGACAAATGGGCGCGAACTAGGTGCAATTTGAAATGGGCATTCCTGGGAAATGATTATGAAATTGGGGTATAGAAAATGGTAAAATGTTAGTGGGAATACTTGGGAAATGGGAATTAACTAGGAATATAGGGAATGGGAAATTGGAATAGGGTATAAACTGGGAAATGGTTATACTATGGAAATGGGCATAAATTGGGCCGTAGAATATGGGCAATGTGCATACATGGGAAATGGAAATGGGAATACCTTGGAAATGGATATGTACATACATGATCTTACGAGAATATAGTTCATTAATTAGTGAATAAATGCTGGAAACATGGATGAAGTCACAAATTCAGGAATATGTTGTGAATAGTTCAAATTTATCAACATCTATTTACCAAAAGAAACCCCATTTATGGAAAAAGAAAAAAATATATTCAATTAAACTTTAACTAACAATAACTAAATAATTAACATAAAATAAGTTTTCTATAAACTCTTTATCTATAAAATTAGTGTAAAACTATTCCAGTAATGGTAGAAGACAATAAATCCAAGGTTAAAAATACCTCCCAATAAAAACACTAAGATTATTATATAAATAGTGGAAACAACAACCATAATATAATGAATAATGAACAAACATGTGATTAATAAATTAGTACATCTAGTGAAACAAATATTTAATTAAATAATGATATATTTTAAAAAAATGATATGTATAAAAAATAAAAATATTTCAACATCATTTCATTGTTTTAATAGAGGAGGAGACCATGATAGATGTCCAACCACTAGATCTCAAGGCCATACATTTCATTTTTAGTGAACTCCCCACCACAAAATTGTTAAAGATCAACAACCAACAATAGTTATGAGGTTTACCTGATAAGGAACACTCCATGAAACACCTTATACTAAATATATGAACCATTATTCCCTCTCACTGAACCTCAACTTCCCATCCACCATTATGTAGCTTTAGCACCAATGTCAATCCACCCATATATCTCCATAACACAAACACTCCTTTCAAATCCTTTGATTAAGATCTAGTTTTATATAAATAGAAACATATTTTGAATAAAAATTCACATAACCTAGCTTAAACAATGTAGCAATATCCCATAATGTAGGCATTTTCACAAAGCATCTAATTGAATATATTCCTCATTATATAAATTTTAAATTCTCTTAACTATAGACATGCCAATATGTTTAATCGTTTAAATCCCCCACCATGGACCACATAATATCCTCTAATTCAATTAAATGGACTTGGATAAGTAGTAATTTATAATTTTTGTAAGACAAATATTAATATAACCATCATGAATAAAATATAAGAAAATCCCCCATACATAGAATCGTAGAATAGAATCCAGACACACGGTTTAACTTTCCATGATAATGTGCCATCCAATACTCTAGGTAAAATTTTATTTTGTCTTTCATTAAGAAATATTGACACCAAACCATAATAGGATATATATTGAAGCATTATAATATATATTAAAAGTTATATGATGTTTAAATATTAATTATTAAAAATTTCCAATATAGAAACCATTTTTAATAGCACATATATAAAAGATAGAATTTTCCATCATTTTAAAATAAAAAATAGATAAATTTCATTAAAAATTACAAGTTAGTAAATTAATATGATCATGAATGTTTGAGATTAAATATCATTCAACACTGCCTCATGTTAATTGGAATAACATGAATGCAACCAAAACTAGACCTGCATTACTATTTCTATCTATAATAACGTATGATAACAATCATAACTGAATAGAAACTGAACATGCATTATTAATACTAACTGCAAGAATGTATAATAAAAATCAAAACTCAAACCATATTACCAATTCTATCTAATATAACGCAATATAACCAAAATTTAATAAAAACTGATCTTTAATTAAAAATAAAAACTATATTAAAAAAACTAATCTTGAATAAAACTCTCATTTTTAATGAATGAACATTTCAATGAATGAAAAAAAATATTAAGGAACCATTAAAATTAAATTAAAGAATAAAAAATAGCAAGTACATCAATTAATCTAAGAATTAATGTTCATGATTACATTTTAATTAGTAATGCATCATGTAGTCTATAAGAGCACGAAAACAACCAAAACTGAACCTGATTGTAAAATGAAAAAGAAAAAAACTAGAATTAATAATTGTTTGAACATGATAATTTATATTACATACCAATATGAACCACCCTCATTCATTTTATTACTCCAAGACAAATTACAATATTAATTACCTTCTTTAATTATTTAAAAATAATTTATAAAAAATAACATAATATAAGAATTACAAAAAAAATTGAAACATCTCTGATTGGCTCTCTTTCATTAATATCCTAGAAAACCAAAAATCAGTGTATATAATAGTGAGATTGATATTATTTCTCAAATCTAGTTTATTTAGTATAAAAAACCTGAACCTTTCACAAAAATGTTAATGATCTATATTTCTACAAGTGAAAAATAATAGATTGAATGAATGAAATTCCCATCCCCAAAAAAATTATAATAATCAAAAGATATATTGGAAAAAAGTGCATGTGGTATGGTATATAAAACCATGAATTTCTCCTCTCCACCAACCCCAACAATATTTTAAATAATAAAATAATAAAAAACATTACATGTGAAGAAGTTAATTTTGAAATGAAATAAGAATATAATAAAATAATTACCATAATGTTTCTAATAAGAACTAAAAAAACACTGGTTTAAAATTTTAATCAAAAACATTTATAGGATCGATAATAAAATATACATAACAAAAAATTAAGACATGGAATATATCGAATGTATTGACATATATATGGATTACTATATGAATATAGACAATCTGATACCACATTGTATATAAATAATGATAAAAATCATGGGATAGAATGTTTTTTATATCCATGAAGGGAAATCAAGTAATTATGAAATTCATCATCATCATCATGTGACAAAGAAAACATAAAAATTAGAGTAATTAAAATAAAAGAAAAATGTAAGACTAAAACCAAGAGAATAAAGGAAATAGATCTTCATATTTGGAACTCATCACCCAAACATATCACAATTGATTGTTCAGCTCAAACAAGAAATGTTCAATTCCCCAAAATAGGATCACCTTAGGTTCACTTGATTATGGAAATATATCCATTAAGAAATATTCCATTGATCTATTCTATGATAAACTAAAAGATAAAATAAGATTTTTTTGGAGTTCTAACAGTGAAATAATTCACAAGGTTGTGAAGGTAGTGAAAATGAGGCTGACTTATAGTATTTTTCTTGGTTATCAATTATGCATTAAGTGTTTTTAAAATTTAAGAGGGGGTTTCATATTTGTGGGTTTTTACTTCAAAATCCTTACATAGAATATCTTAGTGATGAAAAGAAATAACAAACAATTATGATAGTGGAACAACCATAGTCTAGTTGAATCCACAATTAAAGAAAAAAAATATTCTTCTATAAAATGCCAGGAAACAAAATAGATGTAGAAAGGTTAATATAACTCTAACAGTAGGGGAAAAGAATAAAAAATTAAAAATTAAAACAGAAATAGAGTATGGATAAACCTATTTACTATTCATCATTCAATTTTATGGGGGTGGGGTGAAGAAGAGGGATCCATATCGTTCAGTCCTAGAATGAAGTATAATGTTTAATTTAACCATGTGAGATGAGATTCATGGTTGTGAAAAACCTATAATTACTTAAAGGTGTATGGTATACAATTGTTTCATGGATTCTCCTAATTGTGTGATAAATGTATAATGGGGTCTGGCTCTTGGGCAGTGAACATACATGATCTGGTCACGGTTTGTCTAACTGTGCATCCATCCATGTATGGGGTATACCACCTTGGAAAATACTTGCATATTTTTGGTGAACGATTAGACTAATTATATGAAAAAACATGAACCTCAATAAAAATGGGAGAAATTAAAAAAAATGCCTCCCTTACCCTAAAAATATTAACCTCTTTCTTCCTCCCCCAAACACACAACCTCTACTCTATTGAGAGATCTCCATTTTCCATCACATAGGTTTTGAGCTACCTATATCATCCATCTTCTGAATAAAAATCTTTTGGTCATGTTGGATCTATCTCGGGGTACTCCACCTCCTTCAACGGCCCGAGGGCCTATATATTTTTATTATAATAAAATACCCCCTTTAAGGGAATAAGAGGGAACCCAAATAGACTTCATGGACTTAAGAGATTACATGACTTGAAGGTCAAAGAGAATAAAAACCAGACTGACCACAAGGTGTTGCCCCTACCCAGCATAAGATCGTGATGAAGCTCTCCACCAATGCATTACTATTCAGAAAGCAATGTCTTGTGTCAAAGCACAGGCCCGATCTGATGGCTTCTGATATTCCATCTCAAACAACCAAATCCAAGTAGCAATACACAGATGAACTGCCTGCTCTGAAACCACCTTTAGGGCTGGGTCTTTGTGATCGAGTCCAACTGCAACTGCAAATCGAGAGGTCCAAAGACCTTACCATCACCAATCAAGACCATGTCGCACAGACCATGGAGAACATTCTTCACACAACCTTCACACGATGTAGATCAATGCCACATGCCACCAGAACCACCACAAAACGAAGCAAAACCAGAATCATGAGGACCACTATAGGCACGCACCAGAACTATAACCAACGCACCTGCAAGAAACCAAGAACCACCAGAATCACACACAAAAAAACCCTACCCCTATGAACCACACCAGGGATGACAACAAGCCACACCAAAGCATATCCAGCCCAACTCCCTCAGACATCGGACCTGAAAGTAGCGCAAAACTCTTCTTTCCAGATTCACAAATCTGAGGCAAATGTCGGCTGATACCATCCCTCACTGAAACGCAATGAAGAATACCACCTGATTTGATGAAGCCGGAAGCGACCATAACAGGCCTCGCCACGCCGAGATGGAGGAAGACACACCGAGATGAGGCCAGCGTCAAGACTGAGGAAGCTAACGTTGAGCCAGCCGAGAAGTCGGAGGAGGGAGAGGGAAATCACATAAGTCAAAACCCTAGCCCCGCACGAAAGGGAGAGTGCTTCCACTCAGAGGCCCCATCTCGGGGTACTCTTTAATCATCATTATTATTTTATTTGTTCATCTAACTATTTAGAATGTTATTAAGATCATTTTCCCTATTTTAGGGTATTTGTCTATTTCTTCGAATTTCATTTGTTTTACCATGAATCTTAAGCTGATATAGGATGAGTATTCATCTTTCAATATATGGTAGGTGGTATCATACTTTTCCCTAAAATTTATTATTTTTATTAAGTGAATCTTCATGCCACATGAAATACAATCCATGTGTAACCTCTAAAATATATTTGTCTTTTAATAAAATTTCTAGAACTTAAATGAGATACTCTCATAGACCCATGACATTATTGGAGGTTGTCTACCTCAACTTGTGTCACCCCTTTAATAGTATTTATTATTATCCTTGAAACTTTTACCATGTTTATATGAGTGAAACCGCATCATGTGATGGGTTTGCTTGATATTTATTATTCAAATGCATAAATTGAATTAATTGAAATGTCAAATGAAATGAATAGAATGTGAATAGTGAGGAAATTTCAATTGAGCCATGTTAAATTGTTAATTATGTATATGTATAAATGTGATTCAATGGAATATGAAATGGTATAAATGTATCCCATGATCCTTGATATTAAGTGTATTAATAGTCTTTATTTATGAGCGTTATATACAGTTATAGGATTTCATGCCTTGGGAAAATCGTGGATTCCCCAACTATGTCTTCCTTGACTACCCATAGGACTCTAACAAATTCATAGATGAATTTTCTAAGATTTTTTACCCCTCTTGGTCTTGATCCTTGTCTTATATTGATTACTAACCATACGTAGCTCCATGGACTCATCTATTAATTTTCTCTAGATTTAGAATGCCTTATATCATCTCCTTGGATTTGCATTGATGTCTTAAGGATGTGAACCTACTTGGATTGCCTTCTTAGGCTTCAACTAGTTCTATATCAAGGCTTCTTGATAATTTCTCATAGGTATTGAGTGTATTGTTATCATATGAGTGAAATATCGAGGGTTCAGCCCTGAATTACACTCAACCCCCTTTAACTAGACTGCACAATTTATCACTATGAGTTTTCTTGACCTTTTAAGGTCAAGGATGAATTGGTCATACCTTGATTCATGTTTTATTATTAGTATCACATGGTTACATACCAACATATATTCTGACTTAGGCTGAAGTAGGTAGGGTTGGATGGATGTCCTCCAGGATCCCTATAATTTCCTAGTCAATATAGTTGTATCATTGAGAGGGGGAGGGGTGAATCAGTGATATAATTTTCTTTTATATTTCCTTACTAATGAAAACAAACTTCACCTCCTATTAAATATTTCCTTTCCTACTAAAAAAAATTCAAACACACATCCATAGAAACATAATAATTTACAAGGTTCACTACTCAACAAGTGTATCTATGTCCTTGGTATGGATTTTAAATAATCCAATACCACACAATCCACTAGATAACAATCCTTATATATAAAATAAAATGAGTAGGATATTCCCTTACACTCATGTAGCACTATGATCAATATAGCAGTGCATGTGCTTAAAGTAGCACAAAATGATATAATAACATTTTTGTAACAAACATGTTACGATGCTTCCTGATCAACTTTCACAAATATGTTCTTTTAAAAAATTATTCACTTTATTACTCAGAATATGGTAATAAATTTTTTTAAATTTGTAATAAAACTAAATATGATTTACCAGTCTATTTCCCAAGTCTAATTGCTTAATATGATAATATTTCTCTATCTAAATATGGTTGAGAGAATTCGGAACCACTTCTATATCGGTCTAGAGAACCCAATCTGATTACAAAGTCTGATTCTGAAAACCCTAAATATGATGTTGTATCTTCTCATTTATTCTAATATCTAGAAAAAAAAATCAACAAAACTTAATCTGAAAACTTATTCTCTCTACAAATCTTTAGTACTACAACTTCTATCTAAGCTTTGTGAATAGTACTTGTGTCAGAAAAGTACAAAGTACTTTCTCGCTTTTATAGTTGACCCAAAAGGGGTTTGGGAGGGATTCAGATAATTTTTCATGCTCAACCATATTTTCCTTAAACATCAATACTCATTGAATTTCGGGTGCATTTATGACTTTTTCAATTCTTCTCAACTCTTCTCAAATATTTTAACAACTTCAACTCACTTATGGATTTTTTAACAAACTTAATTATAATTCTGATTCTCCATTTAGATTTTCTCATTGTGATGCTTTTTACTACATGAATATATAAAGAAATAGACATCTTCAATATTCTTAGAAAACTTCAGTCTGATTATGATTTTGATTTTCCATTATGATTTCTCTATTATAATGAGGGCATTTGGTCACTCTTATTTCCTTAACCCACTTGAAAATAAATCAAAACTGAATAAATCCCATGATCTTTCTTTATATCAACTGGAGAAACCAATCTTCTCATTCTGATTTATTTATTACAATAAAGACAGATGATTCTTCAAGCTCTTTGAGCAAGATTCATGTCCCGCATTGACAATACTTCCAAATAATTACAAAAATATTAATATTTTATTCAGACCGATGATCCTAAATTTGATTAACTTATCGATGTCGGGTTATATTTGTTAATTAGTCTTGGATTCATTCTGAAAATAGGAGTCAACTTCAATACGATGTCTATTGACCCAAATGTGAATAAAAATACTTGAAATTAAATCTTATCTTTATACTTTGAGTCCTGACTTATTTTTTAAGAAATTTCTTGTTTTCTCTCTTAAACCACTTGAAACCGAAAGAGAGAAACAAAAAAATCAACCAATAATTCATCTTAATGTAAATGGTTGACTATATTGTTGATCAGTCTTTAACTTCCTTTTTCAATTAGATCCAACAACTTCATCTTGATTTCATTATCATTGGTCCCACTATATCCTGATAAAAACAATTATTCCTCTGATAAATATGATGACATACTGAGTTAGATATACCGGTATCAGCAGCTTCAGCTTCATCAACTTCTTTCTTTCACAAACTTTATCTTGTAATCATGATTTCTTTACTGACTTTGATTACGTTGAAGATCGTATTTAGCACCATCTAACTAATAATGGAAATTATTTGTAGCTTTTTATACTTTACATAAACTTCTTTCTTTCTAATCCAAGCTTGAATGTTATTGTCCTGAGTAAGATTAGACTGAATACAATTGGCCCAAATACATTTGGAAACACCTATTATTCTTTTTTCTTCATCAATTTTGCATAAAACGTTTTACAACTTCCTTATGATTTGTGAGAAATAAAAAATAGTAAAGCATCATCATATTTTATATTGGATCCATGAAGAATCAAATTTTCTTTCTCAAAATGATCTTCTCTCATTTCGGACCCAAGGTGATTCTGATGAACCTTTTCTTATAGAAAATATATTCTTAATATGATAGAATTTCTTAATCATTGTGAGTCTGATTCTCTAAATATGATGGTTAGACCAATTTTCACCAAAAATAAAGTGAGTTGATTTTTTCTTATATAAAATTTCCTTGACAACAAAAGACAATACCTAAATACAATAATCATCCTTGTTATATTGGTCTTAAAAATCTCTCCCTTTGGATTTTGTTTTAAAGAAATGATTCATAAATCACAGAACTTCGTAACCACAAGTTATAGATTACTTATCAACAATTCTAAGACTACATGAGCTAAATCATTCAAGGAAATAATAATTATTAATAGAAAATCCATGCTATCAAAAAATAGTTATCATGAAAACGTCTTCAACCTTTCTTCACATATTTTTTATATTCCTTAACTATTCTGGTAACAAAAATTTTCTTTTACACCTATTTAATATTCTTATTAAAAAAATTCCTTTCCTGTAACCACTCTAATAAAAAGTTAGAAAAATTCGCACACTTATATTGCTGGATTCACAACTGACCCACAACTCCCCCTATTTACATGTTTCTTAAAAAGGTTTATCACATAACAATGGATAGATTTATGAAACAATTATCCCCCTTGAAAATAATATCCAAAGAAAATATGAGATTTGTGACAAACACACATACCTCAACCTTGATGAGAAAGAAGTTGGGTGTCCATGTTCAACCTCAATTTAGAAAAATCTTCCTTCAGTAAATGTTTTGTGAAAATTTCAACAACTTTTTTTGATGTAGAAAGATAATTTATCTTCAATTAATTCTTATCCTCATTTTATTTGATGAAATGATATTTAATATCAATATATTTTTAATTATAAAGGTGTACCAGATTCCTAGTGAGGTTGATTTCACTTTGATTATCAGAACCCAAGGGAAATGGTAACTTCACTTCAACAGGTATATTTTCTAATTGAGTCTTCATCCACATAAGTTGGATAGTAGATTGAGTAGCACCAAAATACTCAGCTACATCTATACTAAGATTTACTGAATTATTTTTCTTTTTATTCCAACTAACACAAATTTTCTCTTGAAAGAAAACTCCACTTTTTGTGTATCTTCCATCATCAACATTTTCTGCCAAATCAGTATCTAAATACCCAAATAATTCAATACTTTCTGAGCTGTCAAACTTGATTCTAAAATTTTTTGTGCCATTGATATATCTTTGAATTCTTTTTCTAGAAAGTAAATTTTATTCTTTAAAATCACTCTAAAATATTTAACATAAGGTGACAACATAAACAATATCGGGTCTTGAGGCAGTCAAGTATAACAAACTTATAATAAGCTTCCAAAATTATTTTTGATCAACTTTCTTACCTTATTCATATTTACTTAACTTGGTTCCCATTGAAATTGGTGTATAAACCGGTTTCTAGTTTTCCGTGTTGAACTTCTTGATAATTTCCTTAGAATACTTTTCTTATGAAAGAAAATTGTGTTTATTATATTTTAAAACATGTAACCCAAGAAATTATTTCAGTTCCCCAAGCATGGATATATCAAAATACGTTTTCATATCTTTATAAACTCATTGACAAGATCTTTCATCATTCCCAAAAAAATATAATTTCATCAACATGAGTAATTAGGATGAGGTAAAACTCTTAACTTTACTTGATATAAATATTGTTATCTACTATTCATTTATTAAAACTCATATTCCTTAAGAAAGTATCCAATTTTGAATACCATGCCCCCGGAGCTTGTTTTACCCCATATAAGGATTTTGTCATCTTAAATGCATAACTTTAATCTTTCCCAACAACAAATCCACAAGGTTTTTCACTATAAACTTCCTCATCAAGATCCCCATTCATAAATGTGGACTTCACATCCATTTGAAAAAAATTGTAACTTCACTGTAAGAAAATAGCAAGAAAGGTTTTGATTGTTTCTAACCATGCCACCAGAGAAAAATTCTCATAAAAATCAACACCTTCAATTTCTGAGTAACCTTTTCACACTAATATTTCATTATTACTAATAAATTCACCTTCATCATTCAGCTTGTTCGAGAAAACCCAATTTATACCAATAAAAAAAAATTGTTTGTCTTGGGTAAGAGTTCCTAAGTATCATTATCTTAAATATAACACATCTCTTTATTCATGGCATGAACCCATTCTAAATTCTCAAAAGCTTAATTTACATCATTCAGCACAACTTTTGAATACAAAGAAGTATGTGAGATTTTTTTTCTTATTTGAACTCTTTAATGTTGATCACCAATAATGTTCGGAGCCTCCAGTTGCTTCCTCAGCCTGGGATGAGATTTTTGAGTTTCATCCTCATCACTTGAAATAATTAATTCTAATTCTTCTTCTTGATTAAGATTAATACCACCAGTATCCTTATCGTAATTGTTAACAAAAAAATTTATCTTGTTAAAATTCCTTATCATCCCGAGTTTGTTCATCTTCCTCAATTCTTTAAATAACTTTCAAACCATATGAATAAAAAATTATTCATGTTTCTTTGTTGAAACGTGTGTATCCTCTTCTTTCTGGATCATAACCAAGAAAAATTCAATCTTCACCACTCTGCTCAAATTTTCTAGGGTTTCCACTTTTCTTCTTTGTGATGCATAGACTCTTAAAAACTCTTAATTGCTTCAAGCTTGGATTTTTTCTACAACAAAATTCACATGGATTCACATATGAATTTGGCATATATAAACATAAGTTTTGGAAATACACAATATTAGTTTTGGATTTCCTCTAATACTAATGAGAAATACCATGTTTAGGTAACATTGTTATCCCCATTTCCACAAAACTCTTGTTCTTCCTTTTAACAAACCCATTTTGTTGAGGAGTATATGGTGAGCTGAACTCATACTGAATTACATGATTATCAATATAAGTTCTAAATTTTTTATTCTTATACTCACCACCATTATCAATTCTTAACTTATTCATGAAATACTCATATTCATTCCTAGCTTTCCTCCTGAATCTTTTAAACATTTTCAAAGAATCTGACTTATGTTTAATAAACATAACCCAATTAATGTGAGTAAAGTAACTAATTAAAGTAATAAAGTACTTATCTCTGTTGTTTTATTTTTTTATCATTGGACAAAAAATATCATAATGAATAATTTCCATGGTTATTTTTGAACAAATATCAACATTCTTATTCACTAATTTTATAATTTTTCCTTTCTGAAAAATAATGAAACACCAATATCTTCTTCTCGATATATCAAGAATTTCCCTGACACTATCTCGTTTTGATATATTTATCATGTTTCTTTGACATGTGTGTCCCAAAATTTTATTCTACAACTGATTTTCTTCCAACGTACCCATGTAACAAGAGTTTTGGTTGTGGCTAATCGCTCCTTTAGCGATGCTACCAGCCATATTGCCATGGAGGATTGGCCACACTACTAGCCAATTTTCCATGGATTATTGGCATACATGGATGATGGTTCAAGCTAGGCAGCATGGGATGAATCAGTTTAGAAGCTTCTCCAAGGGGATGATTCTGATGAGTGGGGGATCTTGTGAAAGAATAAAATATGGTGATATACAGTAGTTGCAGTGCTTAGTTTGTGATCTCGTGGATTGAGTTTTGTTCAGGTTGAATGTGTGAATTGGTGGTATGGTCGTTGTGTTATCTATTTGAATTGTGGCGCAATAGTTGTTGTCATGAGACAATACATCCAGTTCACTGCAATGGATAGTTTCATAGGAGGTTCAGAGCAGCGAGATTTCTCAGATCATGGCGATTCGGATTTGGAAGTTTGAGAGGGTATGACATTTGTCATCAGTACTATTCTTGTGAATCCTTGCACGGGATAGCTATCTAAGCAGTGATGAGAAGGTGGAAGCTCATCTTAATGATTTTGATGCTAGGAAGGGGGCCTTCTTTTCATATTTGAATTGGATTGTTTTTGGCTTTGGAACATTGGTTTGTGGGGCTTGATTGTTTTTTATGTCTTGGAAGTCTGTTGAGTTCCCTCTTACCCATTAAAAGGGTGTCTATCTTAATAAAATTAATTATTTTTTAGTATTTTATGTCTTTGACATTATTCAACAACTTTAAATCTCATTTCATATGAGAATAACACCCAATATTAAAAATCCATGGTCATTCATCTTTTTTATCTTTCAAAGTCATTTCTAAAACAAGATCATTTTTTTATGTATCTCCATATTTTGAGAATTGTTAACAAACTTGTGTTATGATGGTAACAAAACAAGACTACTCTTTGCATGATTTATTAGTTATTCACACCTTTCAAAAATAGTTTCCAAGGTTTATTACCTATTTTTAATTTTTACACCGTATTTCTTAGGATTCTGATAAACACCCTTCTCAGGCTTCTTCTTTTAAGGATATTGAATTCACCTCAAACTATTCCTTCTAAATTTTTTGGAACAGTTTTAATATTTTTTATTAAACAAACACGTATTTTTCATGTATATAAATCCACCACAATACCAGTAGTATCTAAAGAAATAATATTTTCCTCTAAAACTTTCATACTTACCAAAGTTGTAAATATATTTCTTAGAAAACTTCTTGTCATTCTTATCTAAACTTTTTTGACCACCAACATTTCAATTATAAAATAGAATCTTATTTTTCAGATCAATTTTTGTTTTATCATTTTAAAAACCAGAAGAAATAGAAAAAAATTTAGACTCAATATGTTTAGTAACTCTTGATTTCCCAACTTTTTTGGTATTTCCTGCATATATAAATTTTCCAGTATTCTTCTTCTCAAAAACAACTCCATCTTTGTTCTCAACCTTTGAAGGTAACTTTTTTTTATCCTTCCCAGGTTCACCCTTGTGAGAACTTTCACCAATTTCAAAGATAGATTTTTTGAAAGATGTACCTCTCTATTCAGCTTTAGAATGTTTTTTTTATAAGTTCCAAATATTCTTATTTCTCCTTCAACTTAACTTCTAGATGTTCATTAATATTATTTTATTTCTCAGTATATTTATTCAAATCTTTAATTTATTTCACTATATTGATGTTATCATCAGAATAAAATTCTTAACTATTTGTTAAATAACATTCACTTTTCAGCTTCCTGATTTCGTTTTCAAGCCTCACAATCTTCCTTGGGAATTATTTCAATTATTCTTTAAAATGAAATTCTAATTAGGTTTCTTCTTCTTTAGAACTGCTACTTATGAACTCTTCATTATTCACTGTTTCTATAAAAGTATTCTCACCACCATGCTTAGTGGATTTTTTGGATTTATCCTCTCTTCTTTCTTCTTATTCATCTTTAGATAATAAACTTCTCCTTTTAGATTTGAAGAGATTTTTATCTTTTCCTATAGAAAAATATTTACCCTTATCACCTTATTTTATCCATGTCCTTCTTGGTCTTGTTTCTTCTTCATCACTATCCTTGAATTTCTTTATTTGTGGATAATTAGTTGTAAAGTGCCCAACAACTCCACATTAAAATCATTTCCAAACAATTTCCCGTTTACATTTACCTATACCTCTTCTCACATTTTTAGAAAACAAGAATAAATTATTATCATGGTTTTTACATACCTAATTTTTTGAGTTAGAGTCAGTAACATAATATTCCTCAATAACTTTCTTATATTTTTCTTTCTTGTCATCTTTGAAAGATATTTCTCTATTCAATTTTGTTTTTCCTTCATAACATCCTCTCTTATCATTTTATATGTACTGAGAGTTCTTTAAAAATCATCCAGAGATAATATTTCTGGATCTATATCTTCAAATGAAAAAACATTAGTATCAAACTTGTCGAGAAGGATTGTTATGATATGAACCAACATTATTTTATGATATGTATATAAATCCCCTTTTAAATGTAATATCATGAATTTATTTATTATGATTATATAAGTTTAATTTAATTTTATTATTTCATGGGTCTTAGGATTCAAAGTTACAAAAGTGGTAAGGCCTTTATGTTACAATCTCATCATTTATTAGGATTGTTCATGATTATGCTACCAATGATGAAATATTATGATATAACTATCAAGAAACTCATGAATTTTCTTATCCTATATTTATTTATAGAGAATAAATGTTTTCCATTAATTTTACTCTCTTTATTCATTCAATATTTTAAAATAATGTTTTGAATAAAAATCATCTTTATTTATATCTTTGGTCAAAAACTCATTTTCTTCCATATCCATGTTTTCTAAAAAAAATAAAAAATGTTTTGGAATTAAAAAAATTATTTATTAAATAGATTTTTACCCATGTTTTAATTTTTAAAATTCATTTTAAAAATAATCTTCATGTTATTTTCCAAACAAATCCCATTTGGTTTTTATTGAAATTTTAAAAGGAATATTTGTTTTAATGTGTACGACATGAACGGGATTTTATATCATCATAACCATTATTTTATTTTAATATTAATTTATAAGTTTAAAATTTTATTTTAAAATAAAATTATTTTCACATTATTTTATAAGACTTTCATTTTAAATAATGTGATTTTCAAAGAATGGGTATTTTCCTCAAGAAACACTCCAATGGATTTTTCTTTAAAAATCATTTTCCACCTAAGATGAAATCCTTCCATGTTACTTATTATTAAATAGGGATATGATACAAGGATACCATTCTTATTATTTTACTAGATAGTTTATTTTTTATGATAGCGATATTTTTATAAAACCCATTTATCTTCCATGGGTTATACCATGAAAAAATGATTATAAAACCCACTTCTTTTTCCACGGGTTATTATTTTATGAAATGATAAAATGATTATGAAACTTGTTTATTTTCCAAAGGTTGTGTTATGATTAAATGTTAATGAAACCTATTTCATTTCATGGGTTTTTATCTGATGAATATTTTATTATCTTATGGAACAAGAATGTATGGTTTTCATTATGTGACAGGTGGTACTTGTATCTCCCTCCAATGAATTGGGTAAATATTGATATCTCATGAGATAAAAATGACTAGAATGGGGAGTGAACCTAGTTCAGTAAGTTAATCTATCCTCTATGATTGTATTAGGAGTGAACATTGACCAATATGATAGTTTAGGGAGTGAACCAATTCTACTATGATATTCTTGGAAATGATACTTGAACTACTAAGGAAATTATTTTCTAGAATTCTTTTTATACCACAATTCTATTTCTTATGAAAATTTTATTCTATCATAGATCATGTTATTTTATTTCCTTTTGATTCATGTCTTATTAATTTCCAATATTTATGTCATGACTCAAGATTTTGAACTTTGGTATGAAGGGTGTGGTTTTTTATGTCATTTTCCAGTTCTCATACCCTTATTCTCATGTTTTGTTTACTTATCTAACTTATTTACCCTTACTAAGCATATAATCTCACCATTTATTATGTTAATTTTCCCTAGGTTATGATGATAGGTATTATATTTGATATTTCTAATAATGGTGATAGTTATAAGGAACTAAGTGAGGGATTATGCATAACTCTTATTAATTAGTTATTTATGATTCTATTTTTTCAAAGGCATTATACCTATATGATCCTCAGGTGTGTGTTTGTGTAATGTAATGTATATTCATCTAAAAATATGTAGTTTATATGTATTAAAATCCTGGGTCACTGTAGCGTGTTTTCATAAAGAATATCCTTTTAGGATTCTAAGATCATACCTTCTGATTATTTAAATTTCTTATTAAATATGAATATTTATGAATAAAATAGGCTGAATATGAATTGAATGGATCGATTCCAATAAAAAAACAAAATAGTAGGATGATGATTTTAAATATTTCATCAATTTTGGAAAATATTGTGCATATGAACCTTCTTAAATCATTTTTTTCATTTAGATTATTATTATTCAAGAAAATATAGTCTATAGGAGTTAGAAGAGCACTTCATTTTTCATGGAATAGATCAAAGTTATAAATATTGGATAAAACATGGGTAATAAATAAATGTAACAAGTGACTTGGATAATGTTTCTTTTTATAGAATAACTAGTATGATTACAAATGTGAATGATGATGAATATTGTATCGAGTCTATGATTATAGATGTAAAAAATGATGAAGATCGTCTTAAGGAAATAACAATGATAGTTGAATATTCAATTCAAGATTTTCCAAATCTATTTAAAAAGTTAGAGATTAATTCAAAGACAATGTTATATGATATTTTTACTAAATATACTACATTGTAAGCTATGATAAATCTATATAATGTAAAATGTGTCAATAGATGGAGTGAAACCAGCTTTACTAAACTATGTGATATATTAAATGATATATTACCAAAAGATAATGAGAATCCTTTTTTATCATACAATGCTAAAAGAATGTTGTGCTCAATGGGTATGATCTTTGAAAGAATACATGCATGTAGAAATGATTATATACTATTTCTCAAGGAATATAAATCACTTAAAAAACTCCCAATGTATTTTGAGTCTTGATACAAGAAATATGAATCAAGTAATTAGAAATTTTTATGGTACTTTCCAATCATTCCAAGGTTTAGGTTCCTATATGGGGGTTAGGAGACTATAAGGCAATTGGAGTGGCATATAGGTACAAGAAATAAAGATGGGAAACTTTTTTTCCTAGTAGACTCTCCTCAGTGGATGAAAATTTATCAAGAGTATCATTAACTTGGAAATGAGGTGAGAAAACTTTATATTTCACTACCAACAGATAGAGTGAATCCTTTTAGTATACAAACTAGCACTCGCAGTACATGGATAGTTATGTTGGTAAATTATAACTTTCCACCATGTTTATGAATAAATAAAAAATACATTATTTTTTCTATACTTACATCAAGAATAATAAAAATGGGTAATAATATTTACATTTATTCAGATCCATTGATCAAATATATGAAATTAATATGGAATTCAGGTGATACATTTTATTATTATTATAGAAATGAATATTTCACATTGAGATCCATGTTGTATGGGATGATAAATGAATTTACTATTTATGGAAATTTTTCAAGATATGGCATTAAATGAACTCAATTGTGTCCCATTTATGAATAAGTTACACACTTAGTTAGGATGAAACATTCCTCAAAGACTTTTTTTCTAGTACATCATAAATTTCTACCCCAACAACATAAATATCGATCTTGGAAAACATCATTTTATGGGAATTTAAAAGAATATAAAACATCATATATACTAATAGTTGATAAAATATTTGGTAAATTAAATGATATGGTCACCACTTTTGGTAAACCTTATTTGAAAAACCTTATGAAAATCAGTTGGACAAAGAGATCTATTTTTTAAATTACCATACTGGAATTGTTTGAATGTAATCTATTTTCCTAACATCATGAATATGGAAAAAAATGAATGTTATCATGTCATTTTAACATTACTAAATGAACTCATAAAAAAATGATAACATTAAGGATAGGTTGTACAAGATTTACTTTGGTAAACAAAAACAGTTGGAACCAGTGAAGGGTGAAAGATAGACTTTTATTCCTCTATTTTCAAACACTATTTCTAGGAAAGGTATATTACAGTTTTTTAACTTCTTGAATGATGTAAATGTTCCATAAGAGTATTCATAAAATATTAAGAACATAATTTCAATGAAATACTTGAATTAAAAGGTCCTAAAATTACAAGAATTTCATGTTTTAATGAAAGATTAATTGTATGTGTCTTTAAGTTGCAGTTAGATTAAAAATATACATCAAAAATTAACAATAATTATTCCTTTTTTGAAGATATATATAGTAAATTTATAGACCCAATAAAATTTCTAACTAGAGAAAAATAAATTACTATCATATTATGTGAATTTTAGATTTTATTCAACATCATTCTTTGATATGATAACTCACTTGATGGTTTACTTGGTTTGAGAGATCTGAATATGTGATCAAGTAAATTATAGATTTATGTTCCCCATTAAATGGTATATGAATATTTTGATAGGGTATATTAAAAAATATAATTTGTTCAGAAGTTTTTATTATAAATAGATGTATTTTTGAGGAAGTCATTAAATTTTTTACCGATTACCTATCCGATGTAGAAATTATTGGTCTACCAAAATCTCACAGCAGAAGATGACTTATGAGTGAAGGAAGTTATGGAACATATGTTGTTACAATTACCATTAAAAATTTTTATCAGGAACACCTCTATGTTTTATATAAAATTTTATAGGTTTCTCTATATATTTAAACCCATGATGTAATTCTTATGATTTTTAATCCATCATGGACTAAAATATAGATATCAAATTCACTTAATTGATATTTTATAGGATGGTTTTGAGATTGTATTTTTAAGAATTCAACTAAAAATCCAAATTCAATTTCAGAATAACTTTAATGGATAGAAAAAAGTACCAAGTGTGCATGTATTACCTTATAATGGTTATGTAATTAATGATTATAAGTTCTATATAAAAAACATGATGAAAGCTATACCATACAAAATAATGGATTTAATCTTGTGGTGGAAGCGATGCATGTATCTAGTACTAAGTAAGGAAATATAATTTACATGAATATGTCATACTTTGGCATAATCAAACAAATATGGGAGTTAGATTATGCAACATTTCAAGTGGTCATTTTTTTAATGAAAGTTTGTTTATAATAGGAGTACAATTCAAATTGATGATTGTGGATTCATAAAATTGGATTTTACTAAGGAATTATACAAGTAAGAACCATTAATAATAGAATCATAGGTAATACATATATTTTATGTCCTAGATACTATAAACTTAAAGTGGTCAATTGTTCTTTCATTGACCAAAACCAATATTGGGTTGAATGTCAATTCAACTGAGTGTGACCATTTCATTAAGGAATCACAATAATTTAATAGTGGTCCCAATATAGATGGGGCCTTAAATTTTATAGGATACCAAAATGAGGGGATTTGGATACTCGATAGATGGGTAAAATCCCTTCAACCATTAATGAAAAAAATAGTGAGAGTTCAATAATTAGGTGAAAATTTTTTTAATATACATTATGTTACCTCATAGTATTATGTGTTCACTACTGCATTTATATAATATAAATTAAATGTTCAACCACTTTTAAAGATAAAGGATTACCCACATAATGATTCCCCCAATACTGAGGAATAATAGGTTTCTTGACATAATGATACTCTCATCCATAAGAATAACATGTTTTCTCATATTCTGATGCTACCAATCCTGAGGAAAATATATTAAAAATGTTGAAATCAAGGAAATGGTATAAGGTTAACAACCTATGTCTAAGAAAAAATTGGATCATAATAACATGGTATTCCTAAAAATAATTATTGAGAATAGAGGAAAAGTAATAAAACTCAATGTTGGATAAAATGCACATGGCCAGCCTATTATCCCCAACAAGTCCATCATTATTAGTTACATTGGGTTTACCACTCAAATGCATGTGCTAATTGATGTAGATATGTGGCAAAAAAATTTACCATAATTAAGGCACTAATTTGGGAAGAGATTAGGGAAACATTATGGTATACATTCTCTATTTTACTAAAAACAAAATAATTAAACGTTGATTTACTCTTCAATATCACTTACAAAGTGAATTGATATTAGATGACTACCAAATTAAATTTTTATTAATGATCATTGTAAATGATCATAGAGCCTTTAATAAAATTATTATTAAGAATTATATTAGGTATTATAAAGGGAATGTAAACCTAAACCCTTCATAGATATATGCACACATGATAAACAAAGATACATGGAATATGTTTATTAGCCCTTCTTGAGGAGTCATCATGTTAGATTCATTTTTATTGGTAATACATTACTTTTAAATACATGTATTAATCACTTAGATTAAGAATTTTTAATTTATGAAACAAAAAATGAGTGCTGAAAATAAGTAGCATATATCAAAAACAACATACCCCTACCATAAAGCAAGGATGGGGTGCACTTTACTTGAAAAAATAGTATGTATTTTAAATCAACAGTAATACTTTTATGTTTCATGAAACAATAACATAATTATATTCCTATATTTATATATATATATACATGAATCAAAATCCAAATACACTTCCATTATAAATCATAATCTATGAAAGAAGTATCGTGTAAATAAATATGGAATATAGTTAGATGAAAACACACACAGATATGGGAATCTTGTGTAAGTGTGAAATAATAAAAAATTATTCTACATTAAATTAGTATTATATAATGATGGCTATTTATTTTCCTATAATTTTTATTTTTTTTAGACATAATAATCTCTACTAGCTACACCGAATGAACTACTAATTTTAGTGGCCTTTAAGTGGCTACAACAATATGGATATGTTAGAGGTGAAGGTATTCAAGTGTCTCCTAGAACATATTTTGAGAAAAAGTAATTCAAAAGGGATTAAGATAAGAAGATAGATTATATGAAAACATAAATAAATTTTCTTGAAGAAAATAATAATTATAATTCTGAGTTGTTAGAGAATTTTATGGGAAGGAATAAAATAGAACAAACAACACAATAAAAACCACTAAATGAAGACCCCCCCTCAGTTTTGAGGCTTGTAATACCATTAAAAGGTTTTCCTTGATGGAGGTAATATATTATGCCATAAATTGTTTGGTTAAATCTGAATCTGGTAGATAATGATACCTTTTCTATACTATTATTCTATAGGGATATATTGATGGTGATTTATATCTATCAGAACTCACTCATCACCTTGCTATAAGGGGTATAATGTACAATATATAAGGATATATTCTACACAAAAAAACAACTTTCAAAATATCATGTGAGAGTAGGGATTCATGTAGATCATGAGTTGATCGTCGATCTACCTATTCCCCTTTATTATCTGGATGTTCACACAGTCAAACATCCTATTGGAAATTTCATGGAATGGTTGTTAAATCTTGTAAAAATTCATGTTGACAATAATTTATATCCCTTAAAATTTATTTTTTATTAAAAAACTTTAACAAATAATGAAAAAATTCTTAAACTAAGTAATTTTATTACATATGGAGAAAAATGATGGGAAACGGATGGTCAAATAAAACTAATTTAAGGATCAATCATTCAGTAAAAAAATTGATTTTAAGAGTACCATTACCCCTTCAGTTAAACTAGCGTATTTACTAATATTAGAAGTTTATACAGATATAACATTAAAATATGGTAATATGGAAACTATTTATTTTTAATTAAAATTGAACAGAGATTCCATTATAGACTATTTTGGTCTTGAGAATGTAGATGAAATCCTCCATCATGGATAGTTGGGGGTATCTATTATAAATGTATACATGAGATATGTTTTCATAATATTATTATCGAATAGATAATCTAATATGTTAATTATAGTTAAATAATATTCATATTTTTTATAGGTATATATATAGTACTATTTGAAGGTAAAACCTTGAAAAAAAATTGGACTCAAAAGTCCTTACATCACTTCTACATAATAAAGGTCATTGGAAGAAAAAGAGTATTTAGAAATAGTTTAAAAACTAGCTGAAATGTTTGAAAATAAACTTATATAAAAAAAATATTATTAATACTCATGATGTAGGGGTAAAACTCTGTAATCTAATCATATCAAATAAATTTTCTTTTCTTTTATTACTTATTTATTTTTGTTTTTTATAGAGCATTGATTTCTTATTGCAATCAGTGTGGATATTCCAAAGATTTATTTTTTGGATTCAATTAAAGTATTACCAACAAATAAAATAAATATAACAACATCTATCAATTTTTAATACACAATATTCAACATTTTATAAAAACAATTCTAGTTATACATTCTATATTATGTTTTAATGAACATTTTGTTATGATAGGGTGATGTTTACATATCATAAAAATCATAGTATAAGGATTTTCCATGGGCATAATAATCCTATAAAATTCTAAAAATTGATATGTATTAGTTAATATATAATAATATTTCACTATTAAAGCATATATAAAAACAAAGTAATTATTTTTCTCAATTTTTATACAGTGTTTTAATCAAACAAATGGAAAATATTATGGTTATTATCCTTGTAAATTTATGAAAGGTATTTTATTCCATCAAAAAAATAGCATCCCCAAAGAGGTATTTTTATGATAATTACAATTTCAATTAAAATATTTATAAATTGTTTGTTTATTTATATTTTTATATTGCCACCAAGACTATCGACAGTCAACGTATTCAAGAAGAGATAAAAAAATTTAAAAATGAGTGGTAAGAACACAAGGTGTTAGAATGTATATAGACATCATGAATAAGTGACTTCCTACTAATTATTTAGTTAATTTTCTCATCATTTTACCTACTTCATTTTTAGTTAATTTTTTTATTATTTTTACATACTACTTATTTAGTTAATTTTTCCAAAGATCGTGAATAGGTGGCTTCATTGAGAATTGATTCTTCTCCATCCATTTTGTTCTCTATGAAGTGCACAAAATTCTTGGAGAACATTCAATTTATGATAAAGTATTTGATGAAGAAAATAAAATAAATAGTTATTTGTTCTCTTCATAGAGATATTTATATGATCAATGTATGTTCTTTAGTGTGTGTTTTTACTTTAAAAATTAATCAAAGTGTGTGCTTTTAATTTATAAATGAAATTTAAGTTAAAAACGTGTGTCATTCACTAAAACCTGATCAAACATGATCTGGTCATTTTAATACTTTAGTAAAATGACCCATAATTCATTAGTGATGTGTAGTATTCATCCATAAAAAAATCCATCATACGGTGTACCTGGTATGACTCAAAGTGAATGTTTCCAGTTTAAATGTAATATTTTAGTTCAAAGTAAGAATTACTGATTAAAAACTATGAAAAAACAATTTGAATATCTTTATACTTTTTCATAATGATCAAAAAGTCATTTTCTATGTGTAGGAATAAGTCGCATGTAAATATGAAACACAATGTGTCTTGTATGATTTAAATTGCATATTTTCATTTTAAAAGTTACACTTTAGTTCAAAATACACATCACTCACTAAAAACCATGAAAACATTCTCTGATTTTGTTTCAATTTATAAAAATGATCTATAAGTCATTTTTTATGTGTAAGAATTAGTTTCATGTCAATGTGATATAAAGTGTGATTGATATGATTGAAAGTGCATGTTTTTATTTACAAGTGACATTTTAGTTCAAAACACACGTCACTCATTGAAAACCAAGAAAACAATCTCTAATTTTATTAATAGGTTAGTAAAACTATCCATAAATAATTTTTTGTATATATAAATAATCCACGCATCAATCTAAACCACAGTGTGCCCGGTATGACTCTAAGTGCATGTTTTCAGTTTAATAGTGACATTTTAGTTAAAAACATGTGTTGCTCACTAAAACCCAATAAAAAACTCAAATTGACTTTATAATTTATTAAAATTATCAATAAATCATTTTTGACATATAGGAATCAACTAAACATTAATATGACGCACAATGTTCCCCTTATGACTTGAAGTGTGAGATTTTAGTTCAAAAATGTTATTTTATTAAAAAAACTTGTTTCACTCACAAAAAAAATATAGGAAACACACTCATGTTGTCCCGACCCATCCTCGGGGCCCATGTCGTGACTACCCCAAGCCCGCCTTCCATAGGCCAGGGGTTGGCGACTAGCACCAAAGGCATAAATCCTGATAAAAGGGAAGGCACTACCTTTATAAAAGTAAACAAACACAACAGAGTACGCAAGTGAAGTAAGCACTAAGTAAAACTGAGTACAAAAGTAAGTGCTGGAAAGTAAATGGTCCAGTATACAAACCCAACTGAAATTACAGTACAACTGAAAATAAAGTACAACAATAGTAACCACCGAGTCGTCCTCCGGATATCCCACCTGAAGGGTTGGTACATATGGTCTCCTCAGCTCCTCGGGTCTGGCTATGCGCTTCGTGTACATCCTGCCAAGTGGTCCACCTCTGGGTACCGTCCAGACCCACAAGCCTCCACCTCAGTCAATGTTGTTTTCCGTCTGCATCCAACACAACGTAGTGCGGGCATAGCCCGTGCAGGGGTGAGTATACGATACTCAATAGGGACCCCGAGACCCCCGATGGTCCCCCAGAATCCACAAAGGATAAAACACAAAGGAAAGATACAATCACAAAGTATCAACCCACTCTAATTAGGTATATGCCCATACATATACCTAAGTCATCATTTCCAGTTCAGCTCCAACTCTCGAGCCCATGCACAAACCAGTCCACACAGGAAAGAACTCAATTGCACCATTGGTAATGATTGCAAGTCAAGACTCAGCTCACATAGGTATAATACTCACGAACAAGGGTGGAGATGATTAGATGTAGCCTCTGAATCATCTCCTCTGCCGAACCCATGTAGGATCCTAGTACAGAAGTCGTCATTGCCAAACCCACATAGGATCCAGGTAAAGTATCCATCGTTGTCGAACCCACGTAGGATCCAAGTACAGTCGTCATCATTGTTGAACCCACGGAGGATCCAAGTACAGTCATCCTCGCTGCCGAAACCACGGAGGATCCAAGTACAGTCGTCATCGTCATCAAACCCACAGAGGATCCCAGTACGGTAGTCGTCATAGTCGCAGCCAGCTCTAGGGTTCCCACACACATCGTACTCGATCCCGGGAGGGTCCCCTCCTCGATTAAAGAGGGTTTGATAAATCAATTGTCACAAATTCCAGAGTTGATGTATCCCGAAGTTCTATCTCGTCAAAAGGAACTCAACGCGACAGACGGCGCGTTAATCGGACGCCCGGTCTGAGAGATATTGGCCTTTTCATTCCAGGGGCCCAGTTAGAAATATGCTCGTTTCTAACCCCGCCGTTATCCAAGTCATCCAAAACTCACTTAGAGTATCACAAAAGGACTACCTCATCACAAGGGTCCTAATTCCATAGACGGCGCATCAATCGGATGCGCAGTCTTTGAATTATTCATTTTTAAGTGAATACGGGCCCGGCCCATTAAGCCCGGTGGGCTCGCAGGTCAGGTCAATCCTGGCTGTTCTGACCCGGCAAGGGTGTCGGACCAGCACGATGAAATGCGCGGCCCGGCCCGTTGGGCACGGCCCAACCCGAAGGGGCGCGGCCCGGCCCGGTTCAGCGTGACCCAGCCCGGCTGGGCTCGGCCAGCTGGCCGAGCGATTCGAGGGTGGGTGCGGCCCCCCGGCTGCCCGAACCGACGGTGCCAAGTGGCGCCACCCTCCCTAACCGGCCGGCTGAAACAGGACGGCCTCTTGGCTCAAGCGGCCCGCACGGGCAGGCCGCGGTTCTTCCGGCGCGGTGCCCTCCCGGCACCGCGGCTCTCCTCCGCACGACCGGCTGATGGGTCGGCCGGTTCTTTCACCGAAGAAGGTCGTGGTTCCTTCTACACGGCAGGCGCAACGGCGCCAACTTCCTCCGTCGCGGCCTGCCTTGGCTGCATCTCTGCATTCCCGGCATGGCGCGACGGTGTTGTGCTTCCTTCTTCGCGGCCCGCTTGGCCACAGATTTTCTTTGCATGTGCAACAACAGCCCTTGCGCTGCTATCCTCTTCCATGTTCTGCCTCCGGTCTCCGATTGCAAAAATATCAAGTTCCAGCGAAGGGTCATCGGGCTGTGTTCGTTCGGCCCACGCCCTAAGCGTTAGTCAGTAACACATGGCCAAGATCACTCCAGAAAAATCAATGGGGAACAAGTACAATTTTAATCTACTAAGAATTGTATATAATCCCCCTACCTCAAATAATGTTTGTTCATTGTAGACGGGAAAGAAATTTTACTTCGTCAACGTCGGAGAAAGAACCGTCATCGTTGGCGAGTTCTCCGCGTCGGTGTCTCCTCCCTTGAAGCAGGGGAAGAAAAGGATTGAAGAAACGTGGAGCGTTATTCACCGATTTGTTCTCTATTGAAGGTGAGTGTTCCTCGTTGGAGAAAAGCATCGTTCTTCATTGAGGAGAGGAATACCTTTCTCCCCTCTCAAAATATCTCTCCCCAACCCTCCTTAACATAACGATTGCCCCAAAAATAAATTAATAAGACTAAGCTATTATTTTATTAACACAAGCAATTTTAAAATTCAAAAATCAAATCACTTAATTAATTAAGTAAAGAGGTTGAATTTATTAATTAGGGTGTGTTGGCAAAAAATTAAGAGGGAGAGAGGAAGAGGAAGGGATCCTCATAAATAAGGGGGGTTGTCATGAAATAAACAGGGAAGTTTTAAAGGGGGTTTGAAAAGAGTTATGGGAGGTTAAAGATTGGGGATCATGTAGGACCCACCTCTCCACCTCTCCATTATCCACACATGGGAAGTTGGGTGGGTGTGGGCCCCACCAATAACTTCCCCTGTAAGAAAATAACTTCCAAAAATATAAATAAAATTATTCCTACAATTTTATTTAACTTCTTAACTAAACCCAAATTTTAATTTACAAACTGCATAAAACGCAACTACGGTAAAGGTCCCCTTAAAAATTACCAGCGTTGTGAATTCATCGGTGCCCCAGGATTTCAATTCTGAGCACCGGTTCAAAAGATAGAAAAACTCACTCATTCGTTCACTGAACTTACCCGATATAAACTTCATAGATTGGTTTCGGGCACACTGTGTCTCGGAATCAAGTGTCGTCAGAACCCACAGACTCGTAAAATTCCAAAGTATTTAAGAAAAAAATTTCCTTGAAATTTCCGGGTCTTTACATTACTCCCACCTCAGGGCTTTATGTCCCCATAAATCTACAACATAAACTAGGGAAACAAATGAGGGTACTGAGCACGCATCTGAGCCTCCCACTCCCATGTGCTCTCCTGGAGGTTCTCGTGCTTCCAACGAATGCTCACCAAGGGAATCCACCGTCCACGTAGGACCCACTCCTGTCGATCCTCGATCTCCACCAAGACCTCCGTGAATGTCGCCCCATCATCGATGTCCATCTCCCTGTGATCGATGATGCGTGATGGGTCATGCACGTATCTCCTCAGCTGAGATATGTGGAAGACGTCGTGCACCCGGTGCAACTATGGTGGAAGGGCCAAGCGGTAAGCCACCTCACCTACCCTACTGAGGACCTAGAATGGTCCAATAAAGTGTGGAGATAACTTTCCACCCCAGCCAAATCTCCATAGACCTCGTCGAGGTGAGACTCATAGGAAAACGTGGTCACCATCCTCGAACTCCAGTGGTCTCCATCTCCTATCAGCATAAGAATTATTTCTGCTCTGTGTTGTCTTCATCTGTTCCTAGATGATCTGCACCTTCTCTGTCATAGCATGAACCATCTCTAGTCCTACAAGTGCTGGCTCCCCTGGGTCAGTCCAGCACAGAGGCGATCTGCAAGGTCAGTCGTACAGTGCCTCGTAAGGTGTCATCCCAATTGTGCAGTGGTAGCTGTTGTTATATGCAAAATCCACCAAGGGTAAGTGATCCTCCCATCTACGACCAAAGTCAAGGACACATGCACGGAGCATGTCCTTGAGAGTCTGAATGGTCCACTCCATCTGGCCATCTGTCTGAGGATGAAAGGTGGTGCTCAGGCGTAGCTGCGTCCCAAATTCTTCCTGCAATCCCTTCCAAAGTTGGGAAGTAAAGCGAGCGTCTTGATCGGAGATGATAGATGATGGCACAACATGAAGCCATATGATCTTCTGAATGTACAGGCGTCCCAAGCTCTCTACTGATCCCTTCTCTCTGGTCAGTAGGAAGTGGGCCGACTTGGTGAGTCGGTCGATGATCACCCAGATGGATTCATGTCCTCTGGAATTACGTGGAAGTCCCATCAAGAAATCCATGGATATCCCATCCCACTTTCACTCTGGTACCTCTAAGGGATGAACTAATCCTACTGGAACCTGGTGCACCACCTTCACTTGCTGAAAAGTGAGGCATCGTGAGACAAACTTTTCTACAGACTTCTTCATACCCGACCACCAGTGTTGTCATCTGAGGTCCTGGTACATCTTCACCACTCCAGGATGTACCGCTAGAGGGAAAGTGTAAAACTCCCTCAACACTTACTCATGTAATGAAACGGGTACCATGGTACGTCCCTTGAAGAGGATTACATGCTCTCCTCCTTTAGAAAATCCATCAGGCACCTGCCCTGTAAAAATCTGAGCACGTCACATCTCACAGTCAAAGTCCCCATGTTGTGCCTCTCTGACCCACTGAAGCAGTGGGGGAGTGACTGTGAGAGACTGTAGAAAGGTTTCCCCATCTCTATCCATGAAGGATATCTGTAATGTGGCTAGATGCTCTGTTGCCTCTCCTAGCAGATGTATGCCCGATCTCCTATTGAGAGCATCAGCTACTACGTTCCCCTTACTAGGGCTATAGACTATCTCAAAGTCATAGTCCTGGAGGAACTCAAGCCATAGATGCTATCTCAGGTTCAGGTCCTTCTGCGAGAAGATATACCTGAGACTTTGGTGATCAGAGTAGACTATAAAACGCTCGCCCATCAGATAGTGCCACCACATCTTGTGGGAGAAGACCACTACTGCTAACTCCAGGTCATGGGTAGCATAGTTCTGCTCGTGATGCCTCAACTTCCATGAACCGTAAGTGATCACTTCTCCCTCATGCATCAGGACACACCCGAGTCTAGTCCCTGATGCGTCGTAGTAAACTACGTACCCTACACCCTCCTCTGGTAGCCTCAAGATGGGTGCACTAGTCAATCTCTGTCTCAGCTTGTGAAAGCTCTACTGACATCTATCTGACCACACAAAGGGTTTCCCCTTCTTCGTCAAAGTTGAAAGCAGTGCCGAAACTCTGGAGAAATCTAGCACAAATCTTTGATAGTACCCAGCGAGACCTAGGAAACATCGTACCTCAGTCACGCTCCTGGGTGGATCCCAAGCAAGTACTGCCTCGATCTTCACAGGACCTACTGCAACTCCCACCTCCGATATGACGTTCCCCAAGAAGTAAACCTCTCAAATCCATAACTATCACTTAGATATCTTACCATAAAGATGGTGCTCTCAGAGTGTGTCCAGTACAACCTGCAAGTGGTAGGCTTTCTCCTTCTCAGTAGTCGAGTAAATCAGTATGTCGTCGATGAAGACTATGACAAAACGATCGAGGTAAGGCTGAAAGATCTTGTTCATGAGACTCATGAACACTACTAGAGAGTTGGTTACACCGAAGGGCATAACCAAGAACTCTTATTGGCCATACCGACACCTGAAGGACGTCTTCTGTACATCCTCATCTCGAACTCTGAGCTGGTGATAACCTGACCTGAGGTCTATCTTCGAGAATCATCATGCTCCCTTGAACTGGTCAAAGAGGTCGTCAATCCTTGGGAGTGGGTACTTATTCTTTATGGTCACCTGATTCAGGCGACGGTAGTCGACACATAGTCAAAAGATCCCATTCGCCTTCTTAGAGAATAAAATCAGAGAAGCCCAGGGTGAAACACTAGGTCGGATGAATCCCTTTCCCTGCAAGTCCTCCAGCTATACCCGCAGCTCATGAAGCTCAGTGGGAGCCATCCGATATGCTGGAGTAGATATCGGTGTTATCCTGGGGTACAGGTCTATGTATAAGTCTACCAGTCTATGAGGAGGTAGTCTTAGAACGTCGTCAGGAAAAATGTCTGCATATTGTTCCACCACAATAGGAAAACTCAGACTCTGTATATCAATCGTTCTGAGGATAAGACTATCCAACTGATGTGTGATCGGCTGCCCTCTCCTCTGCGTAAGTCCATCCCGCATTGAAAAGGCTCCCTTCTCACCGGTGAAGTTGAACCTAGTCCCATTCATGCGGACACACCGCACTTTACGCCTAATGCAGTCAATCTGAGCATGGACTGTAGACAAACATTCCATACCCAAGATGACGTCGTAAGGCCTTGATGCCACTATAAGAGGATCCTAGCCAAATCTCTCGCCTCCTATAGTAATCTCATACTACCGGAACTAGTGCATAATCGTCGAGTCTGCTCCCATAGAAGTCTCTAGCCATAAGGATCGAGCCAACGGCTCCGTCAGAATCTCTGAGCTCCGAACAAGGGCGGCGGAAATAAAAGAATGACTCGCTCCTATGTATATAAAAATTACAGAAAGGGTAAAGTATACACATATAGTACCTAGAATCATCTTAGGTTTTTCGTGGTCGTAGGCCTCGACTGGATAGAGCTGAGCCTACCCCTATCTGACAGCTCACTGTGGTCGAGGTTGTCCTCCTAGTGGTGGTGGTGGTAGAGCCTTGAACTGTCACCCACCACCCGCTGCTCGGCCAGCTCCTCTGCCTCATCTGTCTGCTCTCTATAGACTGCCATGGTCGAACCTCTGCCTTTTCCTGGGAGGTCCCTCAACTGTCTATTGCTCATCTGCATGGCGGGTCAGGTAGTCCCGAGCCATGTGGCCCTACCCGCCGCATGCATAGCACTGCCTACCCCTCGTATGGATGGCTCTACTTCGTGTGCCCCACACATCTGAACTAGTATCCTAAGGTTTCCCACCTGATGGTCTAGTCCGCTTGGACCTCTGCGACATCTGTCTACTACCGAATGCAGAAGACTCCGCTACGTGTTGCCCTACGTTGAGTCTCACTGCTGGAATCAGCTAAGGAAGAAAGCTCTCCACAAGAAGGGCTCGCACCAGCACTCCTGCTTGCGTCGGAATGCTGAGAGAGATCATCGAAGCCCTGATCTCATGCCTCAGTCCTTTCTCAAAGGTCAGGGCCCGGAAAAATGGGTGTCGTGCCATGTCCGTGGAGTAGCACGAGAGGTCGGTAAATCTCGCTAAGTACTAGGCTATTGTCATGCTGCCCTACCGCAAATGTAGTAACTCCTAGATGCGCACCGCACGGAGGGTGGCTAGAACAAACTACGAGTGTAAGAGGCTCTTGAAGTCCATCAAAATTTGTGATGCCTCATCATGAACCGGGAGCATCTGGCTCCACCATCTACCTACTACTGTATGCATGAGACTTGCAGAAAGGATCACCATAAGGTCTGATGGTGTCCCTACCAATCTGAAGACTCTGACGATAGCCTCCAGCCAATCATCGGATGCCTGAGGTTCTATCTCTCTGTGGAACCTGGGCGGCCTCTATCACTAAAACTCATGCAACGCAATCAGGCGGCGTGCACTCTCTGCTGCTGGGGCTGGTGGCATCGGTGGCTCAACTGGTAGTGGTACTGTTGGTGCCTCCGCTGTAATGGGGCCCTACACTGAGGCCTCGTCACTCGGTGGGCTGTCATCTCACACGTAACTATGAAACCCTAGATGGATGCCTTCATGGGGCCATCCTAAAAAGAAACAGGTTTTCCAGGGTCAAATAGTATACCTGGTGATATGACACAAAGTAATCACAAAAAAAACTTTTGAAACACACGTGCAATCAATGTTTTCGTGCACTGAGTCGGAAATCAGAAGTCAGGATCCCGGTGTATGGATACGTCTTCTGCTGCACCAACATTGGACTCCCTGGGCTAATAACCACACTCAATACTCTTAACACTATTACTTCACAGAGAAGAAATTATCAGAGTCCAAAGTTCTACGGTAGAACCGACTCCTTTGATACCAATTTATCACGACCCGTCCTTGGGGCCCATGTCATGACTACTCCAATCCCTCCTTCCATTGCCCAGGGGATGACGACTAGAACCAAAGGCGTAAATCCTGATAAAAGGGAAGGCATTTCCTTTATAAAAGTAAACAAACACAATAGAGTATGAAAGTGAAGTAATCACTAAGTAAAACTGAGTACAAAAGTAAATGCTGGAAAGTAAATGGGTCAGTATACAAACCCAACTAAAAGTACATTACAACTGAAAATAAATTATAACATCAGTAACCAATGGGTCATCCTCCGAATATCCCACATGAAGGGTGGGTACAGATGGTCTCCTCAGCTCCTCGGGTCCAGCTATCCGCTCCATGTATGTCCCGCCAAGTGGTCCACCTCCGGGTACCATCCAGCTTCACAAGCCTCCACCACAGTCAGTGATGTCCGTCGTCTGTATCCAAAACAACATAGTACGGGCATAGCCTACGCAGGGGTGAGTATACGATTCTCAGTAGGGACCCCGAGACCCCCGAAGGTCTCCCAGAATCCACGAAGGATAAACCAAAAAGTAAAGATACAATCACAAAGTATTAACTGACTCTACTTAGGTATATGCCCATTCATATACCTAAGTCGTCATTTCCAATTCGGCTCCAACTCTAGAGCCCATGCACAACCCAGTCCACACAGGAAAGAAGTCAATCACACCATTGGTAATGATTGCAAGTCAAGACTCATCCCACACTGGTATACTAATCACGAAGAAGGATAGAGATGATTAGATGTAGCCTATGAATCATCTCCTCTGCCGAACCCACGTAGGATCCTAGTATAGAATTCATCGCTGCCAGACCCACGTAGGATCCAGGTAGAGTAACCATCACTGCCGAACCCACGTAGGATCCAAATACAGTATTCATCGCTGCCGAACCCACGGAGGATCCAAGTACAGTCATCCTCGCTGCCGAACCCATGGAGGATCCAAGTACAGCCGTCATCATCGTCGAACCCACAGAGGATCCCAACACGGTAGTCATCATAGTCACATCTAGCTCTAGGGTTCCCACACACAGCGTACTCGATCTCGAGAGGGTCTGCTCCTCGAGTAAAGGGGGTTTGATACATCAACTTTCATGAAGTCTAGAGTTGATGTATCCTGAAGTTCTGTCTCGTCAAAGGGAACTCAACGCGATAGACGGCACGTCAATCGGACGCCGGGTCTGAGAGATATTGGCCTTTTCATTCTAGGGGCCCGGTTAGAAATATGCTCATTTCTAACCTGACCGTTATCTATGTCATCCAAATCTCACTTAGATTATCGCAAAAGGACTGCCTCATCGTGAGGGTCCTAGTGCCGTAGACGGCGCGTCAATCGGACGTGCAGTCTTTGAATTATTAACTTTTAAGTGAATATGGGCTCGGCCCATTACGCCCGGTGGGCTGGCAGGTTGGACCAATCCTGTTTTGGTGAGTCTGACCCGGCAAGGGTGTTGGACCGGCCCGATGAAACGTGTGGATCGGCCCGTGGGGTGCGGCCCATCCCAAAGGGGCATGGCCAGGCCCGTGAGGGCACGGCCCGACGCGACCCGGCCGGGCTGGGCACGACCCAGCTGGGCGCGGCCCTACTGGCTCGGCCAACTGGCTGAGCGGTTCGAGGGGGGGTGTGGCCCCCCGGATGCCCGAACTGGTGGCGCCACCCTCCCTAACCGGCTGGCTGAAATAGGATGGCCTCTTGGCATAAGCGGCCCGCACAGGCGGGTTGCGGTTCGTCCGACACGGCGCCCTCCCAGCGCCGCGGCTCTCCTCTGCCCGGCCGGCCGACAGGCCGGCCGGTTCTTCCATAGAAATGGCCTGTGAAGCGGGTCGCGGTTCCTTCTGCACAGCCGGCGTTATGGCGCCAGCTTACACCACCGCGGCCTGCCCTGGACACGGCTCCGCATTCCCAGAATGGCGCGACGGCATCGTCCTTCCTCCACCGCGGCCCGGCTGGGCTGGGCACGACCCAGCTTGGCGCGGCCCTGCTGGGTCATCCAGCTGGCTGAGAGGTTCGAGGGGGGGTGCAGCCCCCCGGCTGCCCGAACTGGTGGCGCCACCCTCCCTAACCGGCTGGCTAAAACCGGATGGCCTCTGGGCGCAAGCGGCCCGCACGGGCGGGCCGCGGTTCGTCCGACACGGCACCCTCCCAGCGCCGCAGCTCTCCTCCGCCAGGCCGGCCGACAGGCCGGCCAGTTCTTATGTAGAAGCGACTCGTGAAGCAGGCTGCGGTTCCTTCTGCACAGCCGGCGTGACGGCGCCGGCTTACACCACCGCGGCCTGCCCTGGACACGACTCCGCATTCCCGGAATGGCACGACGACACCGTGCTTCCTCAACCGCGGCCCGCTTGGTTGCGGCTTTTCTTTGTGTGTGCTACGATGGCCCTTGCACCACCGGCCTCTTCCATGTTCCTCCTCCAGTCACCGATTCCAAAAAGATCAAGTTCTATCGGAGGGTCGTTGGGCCGTGTTCATTAGGCCCGCGCCCTCCGCGTTAGGCGGTAACACATGGCCAAAATCGTTTCAGAAAAATCAATGAGGATCAAGTACAATTTTAATCAACTAAAAATTATATATAATCCCCCTACCTCAAAAAACATTTGTTCGTTGTAGACGGGAAAGCGATGTTGCTTCATCAACATCGGAGAAATAACCGTCGTCATTGGTGAGTTCTCCGCATCGATGCCTCCTCCATTGAAATGGAGGAAGAAAAGGATTGAAGAAACATGTAGTGTTCTTTGTTGAGTTGTTCTCCATTGAAGGTGAGTGTTCCTCATCAGAGAAAAGCACTATTCTTCATTAAGGAGAGGAATACCTTTCTCCCCTCTCAAAAGCTCTCTCCCCCACTCTCCTTAACACAACGATTTCCCCAAAAATAAAATAATAAGCCTAAGCTATTATTTTATTAGCACAAGAAATTTTAAAATTCAAAAATAAAATCACTTAATTAATTAAGTGAAGAGGTTGAATTTATTAATTAGGGTGTGTTGGAAAACAATTAAGAGGGAGAGAGGAATAGGAAGGGATCCTCATAAATAAGGGGGTTTTCATGAAATAAACATGGGAATTTTAAAGGGGGTTTGAAAAGAGTTGTGGGAGGTGAAAGGTTGGGGCTCATATGGGCCCCACCTCTCCACCTCTCCATTATCCACACATGGGAAGTTGGGTGGGTGTGGGCCCCACCATTAACATCCCATGGAAGAAATTAACTTCCAAAGATATAAATAAAATTGTTCCTACAATTTTATTTAACTTCCTAACAAAACCCAAATTTTAATTTACAACCCGCATAAAACGCAACTATGGTAAAGGTCCCCTTGAGAAATTACTGGTGCTTCGAGTTCATAGAATCCCTCATATTTCAATTTTGAGCACCGGTTAAAAATATATAAAAAACCGCTCGTTCATTCACTGAACATACCCAAGCTAAACTTTGGAAATTGATTTTGGGCACACTGGGCCTCGGAATCAAGTGTCGTCAGAAGCCACAGACTCATAAAATTCCAAAGTATTTAAGAAAAAAAATTCATTGAAATTTCCAGGTCTTTACACATGTTTTCTTTATATTTTTTTAAAATTATCCATAATTTATTTTTGACATGTTAGTATCGACCACACATTAATCTGGTAGATGATGTGACCGGTATGAATTAAAGTGTGTGTTTTCATTTTAAAAACTTCATTTTAGTTAAAAATAAGTACCACTCACTAAAATCCAATAAAATACACTCTTAATATATTTATAATTTATTAAAATGATCCATAAATCATTATTGATGTGTATGAATCATATGAACATCAATCAAACACATGGTGTGTCTAGGTTGAATCAGTGCAGGTTTTTATTCAAAATTAACATATTAGTTAAATAGACACCTGACATACACAAAACTATGAAAAAATATTCACGTTGTTTTGATAATTTAATAAAATAATCCATAATTCATTTTGGATGAGTAGGAATCATCCTCACCTCAATCTGATACATGATGTGACCAGTATGACTCACCATGTGTGCTTTTATTTCCAAACTGACATTTTTGTTAAAAATTCTTGGACTCACTGAAAACTAATAAAACACACTTTTATCATCTTGGTACTTTATAAAAATTACTCATAAGTTATTTTTGACATGTAATAATAATCTATACATCAATATGATACACAGTTCATACATTATTACTCAAAGTGTGTATTTTTAGTTTAAAAATTAAATTTTAGTTAAAAACATGACACTTACTGAAAACCAATAAAAAAATGATCATATTGACTCTATATTTTCATAAAAATATTAATAAATCATTTTTAATGATTAGGAAGGTATAGCTCAAAGTGCATGTTTTTAGATTAAAAATGGCATTTTAGTTAAAAACATGTACCAACCAATAAAAACAAATAAAACATGGTCAAATTGTTTTTGGTAATTTATTAAAATGATCCATGAGTTATTTTTTAGGTATATTATTCAATATCATGTCAATTAGACACATGGTGCGGCTGGTATGACTCAAAGTGTATGTTTTTATTTAAATTTGACATTTTTGTTCAAAAGACGTGTAACATACTCAAAAATAATAGAACACATTCATATTGTTTTTATAATTTATTATAATGATACATAAGTCATTTTTTGTGTGTAGTAATCATCTGCACCTCAATTTGATACAGAGTGTTACCAATGTGACTCAAAATGTGTGTTTTTTGGTTTAAAAGTGACATTTTAGCTATAAACATGTTTCACTCACTAAAAACTAATCAAAAGGTCTCTTATAATTTTGAAACCTTATGAAAATAATCCATAAGTCATTTTTTATTTTTAGTACTAATCCAAACATCAATCTAATACATGGTGTGACTAATATGACTCAAAGCACATGTTTTCAATTTGAAAATGACATTTAGTTAAAGACGTATCACTCACTGAAAAATAAGAAAAAACACTCATGTTGACTTTATATTTAAGGAAAGGGATACATAAATCATTTTTTATGATTATTTATCATCTAAAAATAAATATTATTCGTGATGTGACCATTATGACTAAAAATTCATGTTTTCAGTTTAAAAATGACATTTTAGTTAAAAACATTTCCACTCGCTAAAAACTAATAAAACAAACTCAGATAAAATTTATACTTTATTATAATGATACATAAGTTATTTTTATGTTTATGAATAAATCCCATATAAAACTAACGCACGATGTGATAACCATGAATCAAAGTGCCTACTTTTATTTAAAATTGAAATTAGTTCAAAACATGCATCACATACATAAAACCAATAAAATTCATTAAGGTTGTTATTATAATTTAGTAAAAAAATACAGAATTCAATTATGATATGTAGTAATCGTAAAATCCTAAATCTGATACATGGAATGACTAGTATGAATCAAAATGTGTGTTTTCAATTTATATATAAAATTTTAGTAAAAAACATGTGTCACTCACTGAAAACTAATAAAAAACACTCTTATGGTCTTGATACTTTATTAAAATTATATATAATTAATTTTTAAAGTGTAAGAATCATCTACACATAAATACGATACATGGTGTGACCAAAATTACTCAAATTGTGTGTTTTCATATTAAAAATGGAATTTTAGTTAAAAATGTGCAAGTCATTGAAAACAGAGAAAATTTTTCAGGTTTTCATGATATTTTAGAAAAATTATCCATAAATCATTTTTGGTAATTTGGAATCATTCGCACTTTAATTCATACATGATGTCATTGATATGGCTCAAATAACATATTTTTAGTTTAAAAATGATATTTTAGTTAAAAATGCATTTCACTCATTGAAAACTAAAAATTGCACTCAAATTATTTTGATACTTTATAAAAATTATCCATAAGTCATTTTCAATGTATAGGATTCAACCTCACATTAGTCAGATGCATGGTGTGACTGGTATGACTCAAAGTGTGTGTTTTTATTTAAAATTGACATTTTAGTTCAAAACATGCATCACATACTCAAAATCGATAAAAAACATTCAGCTAGTTTTTATACTTTGTTAAAATGATTCATAAGTCATTTTTTATGTGTACTAAATAGTTTTATATCAATCTGATGCACGGTGTGATCGGTATGACTCGAAATGTGTGTTTTCAGTTTAAATGTGTATTTGAGTTAAAAATGTGTATATCTCATTAAAAACTAATAAAACACACTCTTATTATCTTTATACTTTAGTAAAATTATCCATGAGATATTTTTTACATATATGAATCATCCGCACATGAATCTGATACATTGTTTGACCCGTATGACTCAAAGTGCATGTTTTCAGTTTAAAAATGATATTTTATTTAAAAATATTCTACTCACTGAAAAATATAAAAAAAACTCAGATCATCTTTATATTTTTAAAAAATGACCCATAAATCATTTTTAATGATTATAAATCAATATCATGTCAATCCAATGCACGGTGTGTCTAGTATGACTTAAAGTGCATGTTTTTATTTAAAATTGACATTTTAGTTCAAAACATGTGTCACATACTCAAAATTGAAAAAAAATCACTATTATTATCTTGATGATTTAGGATAATAATAAATAAATCATTTTTAGTGTGTATGAATCAACCACATGTCAATCGGACAAATGGTGTACCTGGTATGAATCAAAGTGTAAATTTTTATTTAAATTTGAAATTTTAGTTCAAAACACACATCGCATACTCAAATCCATGAAAATGAATTCTGATTATTTTGATACTTTATTAAAATATTTCATAAGTCATTTTTTATGTGATGTAATTAGTTTCACCACAATATGATACACAGTGTGACCTATATGAATCGAAATGCATTTTTTCAGTTTAAAAGTGACATTTTAGGTAAAAAATTCACTCACTAAAAACTAAGTAAATACACTCATATGGTCTTTATACCTTTATAAAACGATCCATAAGTCATCTATAAAGTTCAATAATTAGCCACATGTAAATTTGATACACTTTGTGACCAATATAACTCTAGACATGTGTTCTCAATTTAAAAATGGAATTTTAATTAAAAACATTAGTGCCATTGAAAATTGAGGAAAAAACGTGAATTTTATTAATATTTTAATAGAATGATCCCTAGATCATTTATGGTGAGTATTAATTAGTTTCACATCAATCCAATAAATTATGTGATTGGAATGACTCAAAGTGCATGTTTTAAATTTAAAAATTTCATTTTAGTTAAAAACATGTTTCACTAACTAAAAACCATGCAAACATGCTTGGACTGTCCTAATATATTATTTAAATGATACATAAGTACTTTTTGATGTATAGGAATCAATTGTACATCAATTAGACACATTGTGTGACTGATATGATTCAAAGAGTATGTATTTATTTTAAAATCACATTTTAGTTCAAAACACATGTCAAATACTCAAAATCAAAAAACCACATTCATAATTTTTTGATACTTTAGTAAAATGGTCCATAATTCATTTTTTGTTTGTAGGAATCAGGCTCACCACAATTTGATACACAGTGTGACCAGTATGACTCAAAATATGTTTTTTTAGTGTAAAAGTGTCATTTTAGTTAAAAACATTTTTCACTCATTGAAAACAAATAAAACACACTCTTATGAACTTTATACATTATGTAAAATAGCCATGATTCATTTGAAACAATTTTAAATCATCCACACATCAATCTGATACACGGTGTGATTGGTATGACTCAAAGTGCTTGTTTTCAGTTTAAAATGATATTTTAGTTAAAATCATTCCACTCACTGAAAACTAATAAAACAAACTCATATATTATTTATATTATATTAAAATGATCCATTAATAATTTTTAATGAGTACTAATAAACTACACATCAATCTTACACATGATGTGGCCGGTATGACTCAAAGTGAATGTTTTTTTTTAAATTGACATTTGAGTTCAAAAAAAAACCTCACTTACTAAAAACTAATAAAATTTTATGGTATTATATTTATAATTTAGGATAATTATCCATAAAACATTTTTTACATGTATGAATCAATTTCACATCAATCGGACACACGGTGTGCCCAATACGACTTAAAGTGTATTATTTTATTTAAAATTGATATTTTAGTTCAAAGCACACGTCACATAATTGAAACCACAAAAATGTATTCATAATTTCTTGATACTTTTGTAAAATGATCCATAAGTATTTTTTGATGTGTGGAAATCATCATCACCTCAATCTGAAACACAATGTGACCTATATGACTTGAGAAGTTTATTTTCATTTTAATTGTGAAATTTTATTTAAAAACTAGTTTCATCGTTGGAAACTGAGAAAATTCAATCATATAGTCTTGATACTTTAGTAAAATGATCCATTAGTAATTATTAAAGTGTAAGAATCATCCAAATGTGAATATGATACACGGTGTGGCTGATATGACTCAAAGTGTGTGTTTTTAGTTTAAAATGATAATTTAGTTAAAAATTTTCCACTCATTGAAAACCAATAAAAACACTCAGATTATATTTATATTTTTTAAAAAATATCTATAAAATATTATTTGTGATTAGTAATCAATTTAATGTCAATATGATACATGATGTGACATGTATGACTCAAAGTTCATTTTTTCAGTTTAAAAATTACATCTTAGTTAAAAACATGTTTCACTCACTCAAAAACAATTAAACACATTAAAAATGTCATGACACTTTATGATAATGATCCATAAGTCATGTTTGACATGTAGTAATCAACCGCACATCAATCGGACTCACTGTTTTACCAGCATGACTCAAAGTACATGTTTGTATTTAAAATTTATTTTTTATTTCAAAACACACATCACATGATCAAAATAAAGAAAAAATATTCATATTGTTTTTATAATTTAGGAAAATGATGCATAATCCATTTGTAGCATATAGGAATTAGCAACACCTTAATCTAATACATGGTGTGACTAGTATGACTCGAAATATATGTTTTGAGTTCAAAAGTTAAATTTTAGTTAAAAGCTTATTTCACTCACTAAAAACCAAGAAAACATGCTCTTATTGTTTTTATACTTTAAGAAAATTATTCATGAGTCGTTTTATATGTGTATGAGTCATCCACGAATCTATCTGATACACAATGTGACCAGTGTGATTCAAAGTGCATGTTTTTAGTTTAAAATTTTTATTTTAGTTAAAAAAAAATTTAGTCGCTAAAAAACAATAAAACACAGTCACGCTATCTTTATATTTTAGGAAAATTTTCTATAAATCATTTTTGATGAGTATAATTCAATAGAATTACAATTCGATACATAGTGTGGTGGATATGACTCAAAGTGCATGTTTTTATATAAAATTAAAAATTTAGTTCAAAAAATTCACCGCATACTCAAAACTAAGAAAATGTGATCGAATTATCTTGATAATTTAGTAAAATAATCAAAAAATCATTTTTGATGTGTATCAATCAACCGCATGTGAATTGGACACATTGTGTTCTCGGTATGACTCAAATTGTATGTTTTTATTTAAAATTGAAATTTTATTTCAAAACACATGACACATACTCAAAACCAAGAAAATTATTTCAATTTTTTTTGGTACTTTATTACATTTATCCATAAGTTATTTTTTATGTGTAGGAATCATTCATTCCACAATCTGATACATAGTGTGACCAGTATGACTCAAAATGTGTGTTTTCTGTTTAAAAGTGACAATTTAGTTAAAATTTTATGTTATTCACCAAAAGATGATAAAAAAAGATCATATTGTTTTGATACTTTAGGAAAATGATCCATATTTCATTTTTTAAGTTTAAGAATTTCATGCACATAAATATGATACACAGTGTGACCAATATGACTCAAAGTGTGTGTTTTTTTAAATGATATTTTAGTTAAAAATGTTCCACTCATAGAAACTAAGAAAAAACACTCATACTATCTTCATATTTTAGGAAAACAATCCATAAATCATTTTTTGTTAGTAGTAATAATTCACACATCAATAGGATACACAATGTGACCGATATGGCACAAAGTGTATGTTTTAAGTTTAAAAATGATATTTTAGTTAAAAATGTGTGTCACTCATTAAAAACCTTGAAAACACACTCGATTTTTCTTGATAATTTTTTATAATGATATATAAATAATTTTTGAAATTTGGGAATCAATATCACATTAATTGAACACATGGTGTGGTCAATATGACTCAACATCCAAGTTTTTATTAAAAATTGACATTTTAGTTCAAAACAGGCATCACATACTCAAAACTGAAAACACATTTTGATTATTTTAATACTTTATGAAAATAATCCATAAATTATTTGTGACATGTAAGAATCATCCACACCACAATCTGATACATGGTGTAACCAGTATGACTTGAAATGTGTGTTTTCAGTTTGAAAGATATATTTTATTTTAAAATAGTGTGTCACCCACTAAAAAATGAGAAAGCGCACTTTTATTATTTTAATACTTTATAAAAATGATCGATAATACATTTTTGATGTTTAATAATTATTCACACATAGATATGATACATGGTGTGACCGATATAACTCAAAGTGTGTGTTTTTAGTTTAAAAAGGAAATTTTAATTAAAAAAGAGTGTTGCTTACTGAAAAGCAAATAAGATCACTCAATTTGTATTAATATTTTAGTATATCAAACCATAAAACATTTTTTTGTGTAGGAATCATTCATACATAAATCTGACAGAAGATGTGGCCGATATGACTCAAAGTGCATGTTTTTTTAAAATTAACATTTTACTTCAAAACTCGTGTTACATACTCAAAACTGAGCAACTATCACAACCTATCCTAGACGGTCCCATGACATGGCTACCCTAAGCCTACCTCCAATAATCCATGGGTTGGTGACTAGCATCGAGTAGGTATATCCCACAAATGGGAGGCATTGGCCTAAAGTATATGTACGCACACACATATCTCCAAGACGCAAATACTAAATTGTAAAAACACTAAGTAAACCATACATACAAACATTTATATCCCAAAACCATACTAAAATAGTGAAATTAATAAAAGGTAAATAGGTCCAAATACAATCCCATCAAAAAGAGTCTGTAACTACAAGTTGAACCTATAAGAAAAGAGGTATTAGGAATACTATTTGAACTGAAAGAACACACCTTGTATGTCTGGCCTTACTAAGCACCGCCTAGTTCTGGTCCACCTAGAAATCCATCAAAGGGTCGATCATCTACACAAGTCACGACACATGCGAGAAAATTCCATGCATGGGTGAGTACAACAATACTTAGTTAGACACCCCAAAACTTGAAAGGAAATACCACAAAGAAAATACCATGAAATAAATTCCACAAAGGAATTACTAGTCAGCTCTACATGGTATATGTCAACATCACATATAACAATAATATCAATATATACTCAGTCCAAGACAAAATTTCTAGAGGTAATCCACAACCAATTACATGCCGCGGGATTCTACTCAAAGCATGCTTGTTTCGGGGGAACTCACTCCTCGAGCCATGATATCATCGAAGAAACTCACGAAGAGGTCTAGCTCATTTGGGCCCCACCCAAATGAGAATGCATTGGTAAAGGAAGAATATGATACACAAAGAGGGCATCTTTCCTAGAGAATAAAACTAACCCAATATGGATCAACCTGCAATGTAGGAGTTCCTTCCCATAGAATACCACTAACCCTACTGATGCGGCCTGTAATGTAGGGGATACTACCTAGTCACACTGTGGAATACCACTAACCCTACTAATGTGGGTTGATAGATAGAATACCAATGCCTTTCTCTTATAGTTTATGTCAATTCTACAAAACTCTACTAGGGGTGATAGAGGATCCTACTCTAGTCTCATGGAAGAATACAATAATTCTATCTGGGACTCAACCTCTAGAGTAGACTACAATCCAGTAATGTGGATTTAATATTATACTGGACCATCAAAGAAAAGACCAAGGTAATTAACTCAATATATATTGGCTTAAGCTAAAAAACTCTCTACTTTATCTCAAAAGGACCATCTCAACATCAAGGTCCCAACGTCACAGACAGATCATCAAATAGATGTACCATTTGAAAGTTATGACAGTTTTAACATTTTAAGGGGGTTATTATGCCTGTGGATCGACCACTGTAGTCGAATTTCCCCACAGTCGACCTCCCTACGATTGATTTGTGTAACCATTCCACGGCAGCTCGTGTTGTCTGTGTGGTCGATTTCCACGGTCAACCATCCATTGTCGACTATGCGACTACCTTGGGTCAACCCGAGGTCCGACTGGAGTCTGGCACACTCGGCCTAGACCAACCCAACCAATTGAGACTGACCCGACCCATTGGGTCTGACCCAGTCTGTTGGACCCGACCCGCTTGTCCCAATTCTATCTGCTCAGCTCAACCCTCTCTGCTTGGGCCCAGCCCTCTCTTCCTGGGCCCGGATTGTCTCCCCTTGCTCGTTATGCTCATGCACAGGCCGTCACACATGTACCAACTGCACATGTTCTCCGCTCTACATGGTCATTGGCCATGTCTCATGTGGCCACCCACCACGCCGCACACCACCATCGTCGATCACCTCCACCTCTCTTCGTTGTTGCCTCACCTCATTAGACCGGTTTCGGTGGTCCCTTTTGCGGACCAACAAGCCACCTCTGATGCCCAAAATTCAAAGCGGTCATAGATATGAGCTCCTCAGGTCCCGATATACATAGACATAGCCTCTATTGTCGGTTTGCTTCTAATCTGGGGGTTAGATCCTATTCAGATCCACCCAGTAAGTAAACTTGTGGCCACAGGGGTCCAATGGTTACGAACATGAAGAACGGGGGAGAGAAAACCATAAGAACACCATAAAGAATGAACTCCGGCCTTCGTTTATTCCATCCTCAGTCCATTTCTATTATACGTATAAATAAAGAGGAATTAAATATATATCTTCTGATAATCCCATAGATAATATCTCATCCTGTAACAATGATCAAACCACAGATCAATCTGTTCATGGATTGACCAATGTTCATCATGAAAATCAATAACAGGGTAAATCAAAAAGAAACAATTTTCTTACCTCAATTCGGATCAGTCACTGTTGAAGGACTATCGTCATGTCATCGTCATTGGTGAGGTTCCTTTAAATCGAATGCACATTGATTGTTGATCCATGATCTATCACTATTTTTTTGGGAGATTTCTTTCTCCACGTATTAGAGGAATTATAGGGTTATGATTCTAACTCTGAATTATAGAAAAATACCTAACAAAAGGAAATGTCTCTATGTAAAAATAAATTTTTATTTAAATTGTTTAATAAAAATTATATCCTTTTTGAGTTTTTTCACAGAATACACACGCCGACCAAAGTTAAGTTGTGCCTATGGTAAACCCACTATTATGAGAGCAATGGTGCCCTCAGATTTCTGATCCAGGAAACCAATCGAGAGTTATTCTACTTTTTTAGGAAAATCATGAATGTGTGATATTAAAAGTTTAGTATTTTCCAAAAAATTGTTCTAGGAAAAATGGGCCTCAAAATCACATGTCATATCAGTGCATGGTCTTGAAATTATTCTATATAATTTCTAAAAATAATATATGTGAAAATCCAAGATATTAAATTCTTCCCACCTTGGGGATTTACGTACCTGAAAGCAAAAACAAAGGATACTCAAAAAAATGAGAGTACTAAGCAAAAATCTAAGCCTCTCACTCCCATGTTCTCTACTGGGTATTTCGGTGCTACCACCAAACACACACCAAAGAAATAAAACACCCACAAAGGATCCTATCCTACCAATCTTCAATCCCCACTGGGTACTCAGAAAAATTCACTCCATCCTCAATGTCTAGCTCGCCCTAGTCGATGACATGTGATGGGTCATGCATGCACCTCTTCAGCTGCGAAAGGTGGAATACATCATGTACTCGATCTAACTGTGATGGTAGATCCAAGTAGTAATCCACCTCACCAACTCTATTTAGTATCTAGAAAGGGCTGATGAACCTCAGAGATAGCTTGCTACCCCGTACAAATATATGTAATCCCTATCAGGGGGAAACCCAAAGGAACACATAGTATCCTTCCTCAAACTCCAAATTCCTCTATCTTCTATCATCATTGGACTTATGAAAACTTTGTGCAGTCTTCATTCATTCCTAAATGATATACACCTTCTTCATAGTACCTCGTACCATCTTTGGGCCCATGAGTGATGGCTCTCTTGGATAATTCCAGCAAAGTAGGGACCTGCAAGGTCACCCATAGAAGGCCTCAAATAGTTTCATACCAATGGCGGAGTGATAATTTTTATTGTATGAAAACTACACCAGTGGTAGGTGATCCTCACAAATATGGAAAAAATCTAACATGCATGCCTACAACATGTCCCCTAGAAACTGAATGGTCTGCTCAGTCTATCCATCTATCTATTGGTGAAACATTATTCTCAAGCATAAATGGGTCCCAAACACCTCATCCAATCCCTTCCACAACTAGTATGTAAAGTAAGCATCATGATCTGATAGGATTGTTGATGTCACTCCTTGTATTTGAACTATCGTTTATATGTAGAGGCATCTCAATACCTCTACTGAACTCTGCTCTGAGATATCTAGGAAGTGGACTAACTTGGTGAGTTGGTTAATGATCACCCATATGGAATCATTTCCCCTAAACATATGTGGTAACCTTTTCATGAAGTCCATCTATATTCTATCCCACTTCTATTCTAGAACCTCAAGGGGTTTAACTAAACCCGCTAAAACCTAGTGCTCAGCCTTTACTTGCTGACAAGTGAGGCATCGAGAGACAAACTCTACAACTCCCTTCTTCATCCCTAACCACCAAAACTGATGTTGGAGGTCCTGGTACATTTAGGACACACCTATATGTACTACCAAAATGGATGTGTGTAACTCCATCAAAACCTCCTCTCGCAACACCAAAGTTACAATTGTGTTCCCTCTGAAAAGAGAGACGTTCTCTCCACCTTTTGAATATCTATCAGGAGCATGTCCTATGGATATCTGATCACATAAGGTCTCATAGTTGGTGTTCCCAAGAAGTTCCTCCCTAACTCGTTGTAAGATCATAGGGGTGAAAACCATCGACTGGAGGTAAATTGCTCTATCTCCATCCATAAAGGATGTCTGTAACTAGTCCAACCGCTTTGATGCCTCGTTTAGCAACAAAAAACTAGATCTCCTACTGAGAACATCCGCCACCACGTTCCCATTCCCAAGAGTACAGACAATCTCAAAGTCGTGGTACTAGAGGAACTCTAGCCATCACCTCTATATCAAGTTCATATCCTTCTGAGAGAAGATATACTTGAGACTATTTTGATCAAAGTAGACAATAAACTTCTCACCCATCAGGTATTGTCTCCACATCTTCAATGTGAAGACTACCACTACCAACTCAAGATCATGGGTTGCATAATTCTTCTCATGTGGTCTCAACTAGCGTGAACCATGGGAAATCACCACTTTACCCTGCATCGGGACACAACCAAGCATAGTCCTAGATGCAACGTAGAACACTATATACTCAATGCCTTCTTTCGGGAACTTATGGATGGGAACGCTCATCAACCTTTGCCTAAAATCTTTAAAACACTACTGGAACTTCTCTATACACATGAAAGGATGACCCTTTCATGTAAAAATTTTCTAGGGTTCTGTCACTCTGGAGAAGTTGGGTACAAACCTCTGATAGTATCCTACTAACATAAGGAAACTTCGTACCTCAATAACACTCTTTGGTGGCTCCCAAGAAAAAACTACCTCAATATTCTCTATATACACTACAACTCTATACTTTGGGATGATGTGTCCTAAAAAATTGACCTCTTGAATCCATAACTGACAATTCAAGAGCTTCCCATAAAGTTGGTGCTCACATAGTGTATTCAAGACCATCCTCAAATTTCTTGTGTGCTCCTCCTTGGACGCTGAGTACACTAGGATGTCATCGATGAAGACCACCATGAACAGGTATAAGTAAGGATGAAAGATCAGTTTCATGAGTCCCATGAACACTTCTGTGTCATTCGTCACACAAAAAGGAATCACCAAGTACTCATAGTGATTGTAACGACACCTGAAGTTCATCTTCGGTATATCCCCATCCCACACCTATAGGTAGTGATAGCCTGATCTGAGGTCAATCTTTAAGAACCACTATGCCCCCTTAAAACTAATCAATGAGTTCATTGATCCTTGGTAGTGGATACTTGTTCTTCACGGTCACTTGGTTTAAAAACCAGTAATCCATACATAACCTCAATCTCCTATCTTCCTTCTTGGAAAACAAAACTGGGGATGCTCAGGGTGAAACACTAGGTCTCACGAATCCCTTCCTCTATAAGTCCTCCAACTACACCCTCATATCGCGAATCTCTGTGGGAGATATACAATATGTAGGTGTATATATCAAGGCTATCTCAGAGTATAGATCATTGTATAATTATATCTCCATATGGAGAGGTAATCCTAAAACATTTTCAGGGAATATGTCCTCATACTCCACCACCACTATAGGAAACCGAGCATTCATGTCATCCACTACATTGAGGATGAGGCTATCCAATTGATGAGTAATCAGTTGCACACTCCTATGTGTGATTTCATCCTACACTTACTGCATTTCCTTTTCACAAACAAATTAAAACATGGTTCCCTAACTACATAAACACTACACTCTATACCAAGAAAAATCAATCCGAGCATGAAATGTGGATAAAAAGTCAATACTAAGAATGAATTCATAAGGATTCAACGCTACTACCAAGAGATACCAACTGAAACTCTTGCCTCCAAGATTCAGGTCACACTATCGACACCAGTGAGTGAGCATAAAATCTTCTCTCATAGGAGTCTCCAAGCATAAGGGTTGAGTCAATGGTTCAACCAGAATCTCCGAGTCTCGAACAAGGTTCATGGAAAGAAAGTAATGACTAGCACCTGTGTCTATCAAAACTATAGCTAAGGTGTAAACTACACAGATGGTACCTCGAATCATCCCTGGAGCCCCGGGGTCATAAGACTTCATTGCTTGTTGTTGGCCTAGTCCCTGATCACCAGCTCCATGATCCTGATGTGGACCACCTGGGGGTGGTGGTGGTAATAGGTTGAACCTCTGTCCACCTCCTACTACTCTTTCTACCCCAATTATATGTCTTTTTTTTCCTACGGGCCACCCTTCACCTATATTTTCCTCTTCATCAGCAATCCCTCGACCGTCCTCCAATTATTTGTATGATGATTCAGCCAATCTCGTGCCAGATGTCTTTGATCACTGAATGGGTAACACCAACTATCCCTAAGATGATTTGAGCCACCCTGGGAGCCCTGCACTACTGACCCTAAGTCCTGGGTTCATCTTCTGAAGTTCCTGACCCACTTGGGTCCCTATGATGGCTACCTACTGTCGATGTCTCAACTACCTGGTGCCCACTTCTAGATCCCACTATCGGTGTCTGTTCCACTATATAACTCTCCACTAACAGGGCTCGCTCAATTACCCCAACATAGGTAGGAATGCTAAAGGATACCACTAATTATATTATGTCTTAGCGTTATCCTTACTCAATGGTCTGAGACCGAAATAATTGGTCTCATTCCATGTCCATTGATTTGCGTGAAAGATAAGTAAATCTTGCTAAATTCCCTGCCACAGTCATACTTCCCAATTACAGATGTAAAAGATCTTGTATGTTTACTGATTGAAATGTGTCCAGATAGAAATTCTATTTGAAGAGATGCTCAAATTCCATCTGGTATATAGTTGTCTCATCGTGAGACTATGTCACCAAGATTTATCATTGCCCTGCAGATCCCTGAAGAAGACTCATGGTAAGGACTTCCATCTAGTCAGCAAGTGTCCTCACAAGGCAGAAAACATGGGTGAATGCCTCTATCCAATCCTCATTCATCTAGGCATATGGATCACCCTAAAACCTAAGAATTCATTACCTCTAAAACTCATGAAATGCACTCATCATGCGTACATCCTCATCTTCTAGTGTTGTTAGTATTTGTTTCTTGACGTGTAGTGGTATAGATGGTAAACCACCTAGAGGTTCTATCTCCGGTACATTCCCCTATACTAATGCCTCACCACTAGGTGGATCATCCTCATGATATTACAATGGAATCCTAGATGGCTATCTTTATAGAGGCATCCTAAAATAAAACAATATGTACCATGGTCAATTGAGTATATCTGTAGAGCTGACCCAAGAAGTACATGGAAAACACATCCATTCCTATATGATGCATGTAACATTTTTTTTTCCTATAACCAGTGTTTTCATATACCAAGTTGAAAAATAGGAAATCAGATTCCTGGTGTATGGATACATCAGCCTCTGCACCAACACTAGAGTCCCTTTCCTAAAAGATAAACTCAAAGCACATAACATTGTTTCCCCAACCCAACCTCATAGACTCCCATTCTTAAAGTATAACCAACCTCCTCTGATACCACTCTGTCATGTCCCATCCCAGAGCGGCCTATGTCGTGACTACCCCAAGCCTGCCTCCAATATGATAGGGGTTTGTGACTAGCACTGATTAGTCATATCCAACAAATGAGAAGCATTAGCCTAAATTACATGTATGCACACACACAACTCCAACCCACAAATGCTAAAATGTAAAAATAATAAGTAAACCATGCATGAAAAACACCATATCCCACAACCAGAGTATAATAGTGAAAATACTGTAAGTTAAATAGGTCCAAATACAAACCCACCAAAAATAGTTTGTAACCAAAAGTCCAAACTGTAAGAAAAGAGGTATTGGTTTTGTTGTTTGAACAATAGGAACATGCCTTGTATGTCCGACCTTTCTAAGCACTGCTTGGCCCTAGTCCACTTAGGACTCTATCAAAGGGTCGGTTATCTTCACAAGACATGACATGTGTGGGAAAACCCTGTGTAGGGTTGAGTAGAACAATACTTAGTAGGACATCCCAAAACCTTAAAGGAAAACCCACAAAGGAAATACCATGAAGTAAATTCCACAAAGGAAGTACCAGTCAACTATGTATGGTATATGTCAATAGAACATATAACAAGAATATCCATATATACTCAGTTCAAGACACAAGTTCTAGAGGTAATACATAACCAATTATCTTCCACAGGATTCAACTCAAAGCATGATCATTCTAGAATAACTCACTCCTTATTCCATGATATCATCAGAGATAATCACGAAGAGGTATAGCTCATTTAGGCCCCACCCAAATGAGAACACATTGGTCAAGGAAGACTATGATACGCGAAGAGGGGATCCTAAACAGATAATACCACTAACACAATTTGGATCAATTTGAAACGTAGGGGATTCTTCCTAGATAATACCACTAACCCTATTGATATGGCTCATAACGTAGGGGATCTTGTCCAGTCACACTTGGTAATACCAATAACCCTACTAATACAACCTTCTAGATAGAGGACTAACTCCCTGCTCTTAGAGGTTATGTCAATTCCACAAAACTCCACAAGGGGGGATAGAGGATCCTTCTCCAGTCCCATGGAGGAATACCATAAATCTATCTGGGACTCAACCTCTAGAGGGGACTACAATATAGTAATTTGGATGTAATCCCTTATCAAACCCTCTAATAAATTACCAAGGGAACACTCTCAAACTATACTGGTCCAAGCTAAAAAAAACTCTCTACTTTATCTCAAAAGGATTGTCTCAACATCAATGTCCCAATGCTGTAGAAATATCTTCAAACAAACATACCGTTTGACAGTTATGACAGTTTGAACATTTGAAGGGGGTCAGTGGGCCTATGGACCGACTGCACGGTCGATCCACTAACTATGGCGGTCAACCATCATGGTTGATCCGCCCCACAGTATACCACTCCTTACTTAATCTATGTGACTATGCCGCAGTCGACTGTGTCACGATATCTCGAGCTGTTGTGGTGGTTGATCACCACGGTTGACTATGCGACCACCCCGGGTCGACCTGAGGTCTGACCTGGGTCTGACCCACTTGGCCTGGCCCGACCCAAACTGTTGGGTCCGAACCAGACCACTGGGCCTGACCCTCTCATCCTAGATCAATCTGATCCACCTAGGCCCAACCCACTCTTCCTGGGCCCAACCTGTCTCCCTTGGCCCAACCCGCTCGCACATGGCCCACCTGGGCCATCGAACACAACTCACTTGGCCACATCCTCTGCTCCACACGGTCACCACTATGGTCCGCTCCCGCCGACTCTGCCGGCTCCTACATGCCCACCTACCATGTCGTACACTGGCGACATTGTTTCCACCTTCGGTCACCACTATCGATCATTGCCACCTCACCTCATCATCGACGATCACCATCGCCTCACCCCACCAGACCGTCGTGTGGGATCCATGCTGGTGGTCCCTTCCACGGACCACCGAGCCACCTTTGATTCCCAAAAATTTGAAACAGTCATAGATCTGAGCTCCTCAAGTCCTAATCTACATAGAACTGGCCTTTATTGTTGGTTTTCTTCTAATCTGGGGGTTCGATCACGTTCGAAGCCACCCGAAAAGTTGAATCATGTCCATAGGGGTCCAACAGTGAAGAACGCGAAGAACGGGGGAGAGAAAATCATAATAACACCCCTGAGGAACTAACTTAGGACTTATTTTGTGTCGAACTCAATCTGTTTCCATTATAAGGATAAATAAATAGGAATTAAAAATATATCTCTTGATAATCACATAGAAAATATCCCATCCCGCAGCAACGATCAAACTATGGATCAATCTATTCATGGATTCACCCATGTTTGTCGTGGAAATCAAGAATGGCGAAAATCACAAATAAATAACCAACCTACCTAAATTTGAATCAATATTTGATGAAGGATGATCATTGTATCATCATCATTGTCAAGGTTCTTTCGAATCAGTTGTGCGTTGATTGTCGATCCACTATCCATCATCATTTGTTCATAAGTTCTTTCTCTACATCTTAGAGGAATTGCAGGGTTATGATTCTATCCATGAATTCCTGAAAAACCTAATAAAAGAAAATGTCACTGCATAAAAATAAATTTTTATTTAAATTATTTAATGATAATTACATCCTTTTTGATTTTTTACGCATAACATTCATGCCGACCAAAGTTAAGTAACACCTAGGGTAAAGCTACGGTTCTGATCTCAACGATGCCCTTTGATTTCTAACTCAGGAACCCATTTAAGATTTATTCCCCTTTTTTATGAAAACCACACGTGTGTGCTATTACAAGTTTAATATTTTTTAAAAAAAATTTCCATGAAAACTGGGCCTTGGAATCACACGCCACCTCAGTGCCTGGTCTTGAAATCATTCCATATAATTTCTAAAAATAATACATGAAAAAATCTGAGATGTTACAAAAACAATACCACATATTCATCTTTAGTCAGTGACACCTTTTATCAACACTAAAAAAAGTTTTAATAAAGTGCATCCTTTTATCATCATGAGAAACAAGTCATGATAGAAACACATTTTATCAGTGCTAAAAAAGCGTTGATAAAAGTACCCCTTTTTCAATGCTTTTTTTAGCGCTGATAAAGGTACCCCCTTTATCAATACTAAAATAACAGTTTTTAGTGCTGATAAAAGGTAAATTTCATAAAAATGTTATATATCATTAAAAAAATTATATTAATATATTAATATATAAATATATTTATATTGATATAAATATAATATAATTTTTAAAATATGTATTAGATAAGGCCAAATATGCATTTACACTTAATATGTAGCGACCCGACCCTAGTAAGCTCAGAGATGGTGTCTACAACCATTACATTAGCATGATTAAAAGGAATCAAATTCTGAAGAACCAAAAAGTTTAATAGTCTTGGTAAACTTGATACCTATATGGGTCTTATATTCAAAATGAATACACTAATTACAACATATTTTTTTTCAAGGATAAATTTATTCCCACTTAGCATATCCTTGCATATATTTCTTAGTATACTTATCATATTTCTATGTAAATAATATAAAATAATGGTGAGATAAAATTATAAGTAAGGGTTAAGTAAAGTGTAAAAAATAATGAATCAATGATAATAATCAATATGGAAAGGTAAATAACTGAACACATGTGTCATGTAATCAAAAAGAGAGATTTTTTAGACAATATGGAAAGGTAAATAACATAAAACACAATCCACTTAAATAACTGGATAAGGAATAATCAATATAGAAAGGTAAATAACAAAACACACATTTAATTTAGTCAATAAACTAATAACGAAATTCATCTATTCATTTTCTCATAGTGAAAATATCATGGATAATAATAACTGAATCTGGATGAATGAAATGATTAATTATTGGATGTCATGTTTCTTAGGTACATGATACATTTACCATCAATACCTTTCACATGATATTTTAAAACATACTCGGTGAGAAACCCACTAAGGCTATCGAACTGACTCATCCCATGAGACTACCAATGCATCGAGGGGATATCTATAACCAGGCCCCACCTGTGTCATACCTATCCAAAGAATTACTCATATATTGAATAATAAATTTAATTCATGAACAATGTTCCTTATCAAATATCAGTAAAATATATTAATTTATCAATATTTCATAATATATCAAATAGATTTCAAAGTAAACACCATATGTAAAAATGTTATATGTTTTAGGAAATAATCATATACATGATAAATTATATGGATATTTGGGGGAAATTTAATGTCCAATGATCACTATAAATTGAATATTCAAGTGGACTACAAAAATGAATCAAGGAAGTGAATTTCAATATTGTCGTTGGAAAAATCAATCAAAAATCATCCAGAGGGATAATAAGGAAGGTATCAATACAACATATCCCAAGTGGACTAAAAATAAAGGTTTACTATTGTTAATGAATATGAATACTATAAAAATATCATTTAAAAACTTTATTTAGTAAAATATCCTTTTCATTTTGAAAATTCATTTTCTCTAAAAATAACTTTTAAAAACATTTTCCTTAAATTTTTCTTTGAAAAATTGAAAATAAAGCTTCAAATAAATCACAGCAGGTAATTCTGTACATACCATACAAGGAAAAAAATAACATTCTTTTTTTTCATGGTAAAAAGATTAGAAAAGTGGCTTGTTTGGAAAGAGATAATAATATTCATTTTAAAACATTTTTAAAAGACAAAAGGGGTAAAAATTTCTTTAATAAATTATTTTTAAAGGTTAAAAACATTTTTTAAGACATTTTTATAAAACATGGTTTTAATAGAAAATAGATTTTCAATCGAAGAGGGGAATGAAGTCCGGTTTTCTTAAAAGAATTTTCTAAAAAAATTGTGAACCAAAGAGTAGAAAAATGGTAATATTAATTTAAAAAGGTCATAAATAACTATATTAAAATGAAATTAAAGTTTTTATTTAACAATTATAATATAAATTCCTTTAATGAAATTTCAAGAATAATCAATCTCGATTAGAATGAGATTATGAAATAAACCCTTAAAAAGGCCATAAAATTAAAGTGAGAGGTAATAAATTAATTGATTATGTGTATAAAATATAAATACACATAAATTAAGTATAAATACATCAATATATAGTCAAATTAATTTTACACATAATCATAGAATATTGATGACAATGATGAAGTGATATAACCTAGTGAAAAGGAATTGAGTTATGAAATTTCTTTACCACTTGGTAACTTTAATCTCAAATCCCATTCGATAAAATAATTAAAATTGAAACTAAAAATTCCATGAATAATGGTTTTTTCATGATATTACATGTTAAGGGGAAGTATATAAACCACAAAAAATAAACTAAGTGCATAATAACACAATCTACCTCAATGAAATGAAATTGAGATGAAATTCATTACCTTACGCTTCCTTTTAGTCGAAAGCTTCTTAAACTTGTATATAATGGTTTTAATCATGTTAATAACTTATTCCAAAACCATATTAATATTTATGATATCATATATGATTATTTTATAATATATTATTAAGCTTCCATTAATAATATTTCCTTATTTTCATTATTTCGATTAATAAATTCTTTGTTTTTCAAGTATATTTTGACTTTTTATTTTTTTTGTTCCTATTAGTTAGATCATAATTTAATCATATATATAATATAAAACATGATTTAAATATCATAAATATTCATTATATATGTTTTTATAGTAATCTATAAAATTTTTAGATAGGAAATGAAATACATTGTTCATGGAGATGGTAGACTGTACGTACGCATGAATGTTGTTTCAATTTTTTTATTGTATTAAAAGAAATAAAATTAAATTATACATATGTATATTATAATTAAATAATAATATTTATTTTATATATTTCACATATATTTATTAAAACTATCTTTAATACATTCCATGTATATCTTGAACGAATCATGTCGCTTTAAGGAGGTGGTAGTCCACATGTCCACAAACGATGTTATCATATTCCCATAAAATAGAAATCATGAAGATTTGTGTTATATAATAATTCCAAAATAATAAATATATTATAAATTTTATATATATAATATATAAACTATAAATCCATAATTATACCCAACCTTTAAAGGTTGTAATGGAATAACGAACAACAACAATTCGTGAGGCGGTGGTCCTCTGTACACACAAATGATGGTTGTATATCCCATTTGATGGAAGTGTGTAAAATTGTAGGTCATAACCTTAACATAAATAAGTATAAGTATATTTAGTATACTTATTTTATTATATAATCATGATATAAGACTAATTTAATCAATGGATAAAGAAATAAAACAAAATTTCTCATTGAAGAACATTACCACTTTTCTGAGTAACTTCTTTTAGTTTATACCAAAAGATATACTTGGTTTTATTTATATATAAAGTGAGTATTCTAAGATTATGGTAGGGATTTTAGAAGATTATTTTTTCATGTTTTTTATGATAAAAATGGATTTATAAGTGTTAATAAGTGGGAGGGGTGAGTGCCTTTTATAGTGGAGAAGGAGTTTCATTCCTATAAATATAAAAAGGTAAACAATATTAAGAGGTATCCCTTACATAATGTGATTCAAATAATGATAAAATTTTGATAAAATTTAGTATATGGTATAAATATTTCCATAAAATTTATTTTGGATAAGTTTATATGTCATTTTGGTCATTAATTTTAAGGTTTAGTCCAGTGTTAAGCTAGTTTTTCTTTTAATCGATGTAAATAAATTTTAATTGCTTTCACTATTATTTTTGGTAAAAAACTAAGTTGATATTACTAGAAATAATAAATTATAATGATTCCAAAAATTGAATCTATTTTTTCAAATTCCAATCACATGAGGGGAATATGATAATTTAAAATTAATCCCGCAGACATGACGATAAAGTGGGTTTTAAAAGTAAAAATGTTCAAAAGTTTGAAATGTTTTTATATCCAATTTCATTTTGAAATTGATTAAAATGATCTAAATTGGATTAATTGATTTATAATTGAAATAAATATAATTTAAAACCAAATTAAAATATAATTTAACTATATAAATAAATTAGAGGAAAAATCATTTTTTAATTAAAATTAATTATTTTTTACTATTCATCAAAAAATGAAACTTCTCAAAAAAATACCAAAAAATCACCTAGAGCTAATTTTTATGTCCCAATTTCAAAAATTAAGTTTATTTTTTCATATAAAATTGATAAAATCTCTAAAATTTAGTTTTAAAATATGTGAGCCATTAAAAGGTGGCAAAATTGTTTTTTTAGAAAAATGCAATTTTTAAGCATAAACATAGATTTATTATTATCTTATTCCTTTCATATATATTGGATGAATATAAAAAATATTTAATTGAATATAATATATATATATATATATAATTAACTATTATAATTCACTAATAGTAATTAATTTGATTTATTATGATAAAACACCTTTGGCACATAATAATATTTTTTTATAAAACAAACTCTTTATATTCAATTGGTTTTCATATTCATTTATAATTACTTGATAACCAATGAATTAAATCATATATATTCCTATATTAATTAATCTTATTCATAACTAATAATTTAATTTATATTTTATATCTTATTATATTAAATAATAATATACTAATAATATATTATTCCTCGGTAAAACCTGGTCTTGTGTGTAATGAAAGCTATCAAAGAAACTCGTTGTTGTGTGAAACGCAAGCTAACTTATTATTGTGTGCATTGTAAGATATAGAATAGATTAAATTTATTTAAAATATTAAATATATTTTAAAGTTTGGGGTTTTTATATTCCCCTATATGTTTGGTGTTGCATGTTATACATGATATCAAACAAAATGTTCTTACATTATAATTTCTGGGCGTTACATTCTCCCCACCTTAATTAAATTGCATCCTCGCAATTTTAACTTGATCTCATTAGTCTAGAGTTTGATATTTGAAAATTGATTTGTTGAAATCCCACATCATAAAGGGTTAATTAAATATCCACTTAATAAGAGAGAAAGTGAAGTATAATGGTCATATAGAATAAAACATAACTATATTTCTACATAAAAGAAAATTGGTGGAAAGTAAAGATATGTAATTAGAGGAAAAGTGTAAATAATTATAGAGTTTTATTGAGTTAATTGACCACAAATAAGTGAATAATCAATAGAAATTTTATGGTATCAAAATCATAAATCTGTGATGATTTAAAATACCATCGGTTCAACAAAAATTAAAAAATTAGGACAACATTTTATTTCAAGGTCATTTTCTCTAATGTTGAGTAATTATTTTACTGACTAATAATATAAAAATATACTTAATTGATATATTTCTATAAACATAATTTCATCATTTGGTTGTGATTCGATCAATTTCTAATTCATCCATTACATTAAGAAAAGAATACCCAAAAAAATTATACCTAAAGCACTACAATTTACTTTTTATGGATTTTAAGATCCATAAAAGTGTCAAAAGTATTTTTTTATCTCTAAATATTTTTCAAAACAACAATGGTTAATACATTAATCTCTAACCTTAAAGTTAATACTAATTGTTTAACATTAATATTTATTTTTCAAATTTTTTAACTAAAAATGACATATTAATCATGACATCACATGGGATAGTGGTAGGTGTGAAACCCTTATCATCCTTCAATCTTGGTTTCAAACCCCACCTCCTCGCTAGATATAATAAGTTTTCACCCTTCATATAGGTTTTCCTTTACCTGAAATATATTAATATAATTCTTATGAGGTTTATATAAATTGGATGGACATAATTAAAAATAACCTTTTTACTAGGGTTTTCAACTCAAATTATTTTTCTTTTACAAATTCTAATAATATTATTTGACTATTATTACAATTTCATTAATGATCGCATAAATCCTAAAGTTTTTCAATACCATTAAACTTATGAATATAAAATGTAAAGGTATTTTTCCTCAAATAACTTTTCCACTAGAATATATACTTTCTATAAATTTCTCCAAGTTGTCCTAAATCTTATTAGACTCCCATTACATGAAACCTAAAAAATGGTGTTTAAGACATAGAAATTATGATCAACCATAATATCATAATTCTATAATAGTATCCATAACTCTTAAGTTAATGAAGACATATGTGCTTCTATGCTAATCCTAAAAGTCTATCTTAATTTTATGTTCCCAAATCTAGGTTTTCATAAATCTAGTTTCCAAGTTTGCTACTAAATTTCCATTGATACCAAATATAGCGAACCAACCCTATCAAGCCCAGAGACAGCATCAATAAGAGTTGGTGTCCTAAAATCAACTATTCGTACTTTGATTACATGAATATTTGATGTATTAAATATTAAATTAAACATATTATTACAAATTTTTCATTATTTTCATGACCATAATGTAATAATGTCTTGGAGTATTTTCCATATTGATAAGGTCATGGTAGTTCCCCACTATGATGAGAACCTTGAAGTGCTATAAAAATATTCTTAATATAGTTCTGCGATTGGATAACATACTATGATGGGACACATAGTATATAGACCATCGGGTGCGAGTACTCATAAGTATATGAGACTTCTTCTCATGATGTTTACACTTTGTAATATCTAATATGGGAGATTATGAGAAAAGACCCACCAGTAGTAATTCCGCATGTTTTGGTGTCAGGGGATATTCCTATATGTGAGCGTGTGTAATGTTCCTTAGACTTTAATATTATCATTAATGCATCTCATGACTCACACACATAGATTTTCTGACGAAAACCATCATGCCATATGTTGGAGTAAAGTAGGATACATTGGGTGTGTCAAAAATGACATTTCATTAATGGATAAGTCAAGAAAGAATTTTTCTCTTCCATATTTATAGAAGTTTATATCTAAGACATTTGATTGAAATAGAACTTTCACCCTAAATTCCATGGCTATTGTGTAACAATGAGTTTATTTCATATAGTAAAATAATGATGTATCAAGCATATAGGTTGACAACACCATTATGAAACCTTCTTTATGAGATTATGTGAAAAAGGGATTATATTACATAGTGAGTGTTCATATGTGGTTATCATCATTATGACTTTAATTTCTTTCTCTTGGGTGCCTTGACCCATTTTTAGACAATAGTCTTGAACTTTAGGCAAACCTGCCAAATGCCAACAAGAAATAATCCTAGAGGATCAGACACTAAGTGTTTATGATGGTCTCAATTAATTTTTTTTGAATTTGATTAATAGAATAAATATTATTCTCATAACTGAGGAATAATTTTATTTAAGTTATATTGATCGTATAAATTAAATAAATATTTATTAACTAGATTGTGAATAAAATATATTTATTTATTTTATTGAATATTTAATAAATATTTATTTACTAGTTTGTGAATAAAATATTTATTTAAGAGAATAAAATATTTATTTGGGTGTTTAAAAAATACAATAGGAGTTAGAACGGACCAAGACTGTTTCCAGTGATAAAATAATTATTTAGGAGTTGGTAAATATTATTTATCCATTTTATGCAAGTTGGCACGCCAAAAAATAATAATACTATTATTATTATTATGTGTCATGGGATATCATTAATGGTTATAATTATATTTAATGGATTTTATAAAATTAGATTTTGTAACTGAAATCCCACCTCTATAAATAGACGACTATGACTATTGTGTAATTCATTCTAAACCAATTATATGTTTGGGTATAGAGAATTGTTGAGAACAAGGAATTCCCTCTCGACTCCTCCTCTCTCCCTCTCAAAAATGAGAATCCTAAGAGATAATTTATTCAAGATAGAAGAAAGAGTGATCGATAACAAACAACACAATACATTCAATTCACCACACTAGCACCCAAAGAATGAGTGGCGTTACTCAGAGACCATTGAAGTATGTGTAGATCACCACTAGAGGGATTCTACCCATGGATACTCGCAAGAGAAATGAAGGCAATTTGGAAGGGCCTTTTTGGATGAACAAAAATCATTAACGGAGAAAGTTCTTAAGCCCAGGTATTTATTTTTTCGAATATTAAAGAAATTAATTATAAATTTTTCATGTAAGATCCTTTCTCTTGGTTTTGAGAAACAATTATTAAAAGAAATCTTAATATATCACCCACTACTACATTCTTCAGCTGCACCCAAAACCAACAAGTGGTATCAGAGCAGTCATGTTTAAATTTATGATTATTTTTTTAATTGTTGATCTATGAATAATTGTGGTTAGATTTTATTTCATGTTATTATTTCTTTAATCTGATTTGAATTGATGTGTTATTGACATATTAATCATGTTCATTTAGTGCTTCATTTTCAAAAAGGTTTAAAAACAAATGAAGAATGACCAGAGATTCCATTAGGAAGTTCCAAATCATTGGCCAGTAAAATTGGGTTTCACGGTGTGCAGTCGGAGCACACATTTTATACCAATGCACAATATATCTATATTCTCCAAGTAATTAATTACATGAGGTTCTTTTATTTCACACCACATGTTGACTGGGATAACCTGGCACACAGCAAGCAGATACATGGTGTGTAATTGGCATGTACACACCATGTAGTCTGGCTGAGTCAACACACAGAAGCCCCAGGCGTGTGACTTGGATATATGGAAAGCGAGGTACATGACATGTAGCTACATGTATACTCTGTGTAGTCTCCCATTAATGGAAAAAATTAAAATTACATTAAATTTGAAATTGTAGCATTAAACCTTATTTTATTGATTACCACACAATTGTTTGTTTGACAATTTAATAATGGTTTTAAAGAATTTTAAATGCTCAATTAATTTATTGTAATTAATATTTCATTATTGGTTCTGCCATTTATTTTCCATAAATTCCATTAATGATGGGTATCTCCAAATAAGATTTTATTATCATTAAGATGAAAGAGAATTAATTTATTTATTAATTAATTAATTAATGCAAGCATTTTTATCTTAAATAATAAAAATATGAATAATAAAATGAATTATAGCCACTTACTTTTGTGTATTCATTGCATGTGTGACTGTTCATGAGCTTGACCAAGAACTATGTATGTGTTGGAATTTATTTAATTAAATTTATTGCATTGTTTTTCATTTTTTTAATATTAAATTAAAATATGGTCTCCAATTCATCCATTCCTCTATTATTATGTAGGACCTACATATCCTAGGATATTTATGTAATTCCATTTAACCAATACTTTGGTTCCCCTCACATGCGTGTGAGTAATAAATATTTTTAATTAATGGATCATCCCAAGGCTCATGGGGATGGCTCAAGATGAAACCATAATGACGCCTACTCGGTGATAAATAGGTGGATATGTGGAATGTTGTAGACCATGCCAAGTCCGGCATAAAGAGTTATTTCACCTAGGTAATAGGTTAATTTAATGTCTGCTCCTTAAATCAAACATTACATAATATCGTGATCAGCTCGTTTAATTATTTATTTATTTTCTATCTAATTCATTACAATTATATTAATTTATGAAAGATCATGATCACATAAATGAATTAATTAATATGAAAAGACATAATTTAAATAAAATTGATTATGTGTAAAGTTTTTATCCAAAATGGTTAATTAATTATGTAAACATCTACTTAAATACTAACAAGACATGTAAAGGATAAAACAAGATAAAAAATTATGACTAATAAAATTAAATCTCTCAATCTAATATTAAGTTTGACTAAGCCTTTTGTTACTTGATTAGGAACAAAAATCAATAGAACTATGTGTTTAACTAACTCTTATTGGGACACTTACTTTTATAAGGAGAGTTCTTATGAAATTTTTGGGTTTTCTTAACCATTTTATATCAAGAGGAGTATCCCTTGATAGACTTGGTGTAATTTAGATGCAAGTATTGAGAAAATCCAATTTAGGATTTCCAGATTGGGGAGTCAACTTAATGGATCAAGGAGCTTCAAGCCTGTAGCTGACAAAGCCTTTCCTACCTAAATACCTTCAAAATAGATTGACCAACCCTTGTTTGGGTTATGCGAATGTAAATAAAGATCATTTCCACTAGAATATCCTAGAAACTAGTAATTCCATGTTCAGTGGTTAGGGTTATTGGTAATTGATAAAATATTGGGAGATTTAATAAAATCAATTAATTATTTCTCATAAAATCTATAATCAAGAAAAGTATTACTAATCTACTCTTTTAATTTTAGAATAAAATTACAATCCCACTATCCCTATAATAAATATTCAATAAATACAATATTCTCACCAAAAATAACTTCCAGGAGTGGTTTAGACAGCTTCGAGTTGTTCTATGTCATGAACAGAAATCTTATGTGATAGAATCCTCAATTTTTGATCCTCCCACTCAAGAAGTGAGTGATGAATAGTTCCTAGTCTACGAAAAACATATGAATGTAGTGGTCTATGTTCAATGTTTGATGCTTTCATCTATGCCTAGTGAATTCACGAATTCTCACAAAAACATGGATGTGTATAGCATGCTTGATCACCTCTGTGCTCTTTACTATGAGAGAGATAGATAGGAATAGTTTGAGATTTCTAAGGCACTCTTTCAGAGTAAGGTTGGAGAGGGTTCTTTATATGGGCCTCATGTATTCAAGACCATTGGATACATTGAGATCCTAGAGGTTCTAGGGTTTAAACTCCCTGAAGAACTGGGCATCGATCTCATTATGGTATCACTCCCTCAAAACTTCTCCAGTTTTGTTGTGAATTTTAATATGAACAACATTGAGAATTATCTGCCAGATATTCTTATCCTCCTTCACTAAGTAGATAAATATATTAAGCGTGAAAATCCTTATGTCTTTATGGTGAACAAATGGAAAGGGAAAGCAAAGATCTTTAAGCCCAAAGCTTCTTCACACCCTTTTAAGAAGAATAATATAAAAGGGAAGGTAAGGAAACCTAATGTTGCCTATTTTACATGTGGAAAGAAGATAAATTGGAAGAAAAACTACACCTAACTAAATAAGTAAGGGGAAGCTTTATATTCATTTTTTATCAAGTGAAATTTATCTATTTTTACAAATTGGGTATTAGATACAGCTTGTGGTTCTCACATATGTATTCAAATATAGAAACCAAGTAGATTCAGAAACATTTACTGAGGGGAGGTAGATCTACAAGCATCCAACATAGCTAAACTTTTTGTTGTATCTATTAGGGACTACCACCTCACATTTTTTACTGGAATGATATTGGTTTTAAATGGTTGTTATTATGTGACTTTAATTACCAAAAACATTATTTTTGTATCCAAACTAGATACATATGGATCCATTTTCAAATTTAAAAATAAATGTTTCTTATTTTATAAATATAGCATCATTTATGGTAAGGAACATTTACATAACGGTATTTACGTGTTGGATTACATGAACCAAGTAATTAAAATCGATAACAAAGTTACTTCACATGACTCATACCACACCCAACTTTGGAATCACCGGTTAGGTTATGTAAATGAAAAAAACTTGACAAAATTACATCAAGATTGATATTTAGATTCTTTTGAACTAAAACCACTTGGTGTATGTCACACATGTTTATAAGGAAAAATGACTAAATCCCCATTTAGTGGGATATGTGAAAGGGCTAAAGAAATTATTGAATTAGTTTATACCAATGTGTATGGAACATTCCCTATTGAAGAAAGTAGTAATTACTCATACTTCATTACTTTTACTGATTATTTTAGTAGATATGGATATATTTACTTAATGAGGTATAAGTCGTATTATTTTGATAAATTCAAGGAATACAAGAATGAAGTTGATAACTATCTTGGTAAAAATATTAAGAAACTCTACTCAGATCGAGGTGGGGAATATCTCAATCAAGAATTAATTGATTACTTATGGGAGTTTGGGATCCTATCACAACTCACTCCTCCTTACACACCTTAGTGTAATGGTGTAAGAGAAGGGAGGAACCACATCTTTTTGGACATGGTTATATCAATGATGAGTCGTGCAAGTATTCCATTATCCTTTTGGGGATATGCGTTACAAACAATGGTGCACATACTAACCCATGTACAAACTAAATCGATAAATGGTATTACATATAAATTTTGGAGTGGAAGAAAAACCATGTCATCAATTTACATATATGGGGAAGTGAAGAGTTTGTTAAGGCCTCTTCAGGTAACAAAATTGTACCCCGAGCCACAAATTGTACCTTTATAGGATACCCTAAGGAAACAATGGGATATTACCTATACGAGCTCTCATACAAAAGGGTTATAGTGGAAAAACATTCCATATTCATTTATAGGGAGAAAATATTCAAAAGAGATAGTGGGAGCGAGATAAAATTCACTAAATTCAAGGCTCAAGGCACACAAGTGTTGGTACAGGATTAGATTCCACAAACACCTATGGAAGAAGAAACTATTCCAAAGATATAAGAACTGTATAGAAGTAAAAGAGAGGTTAGAGAACTAGAATGGTATGGTTTTCTAGTTACTATGGATGGTGAATCATTATTAGTTGATAATAATGATCCTCTAAACTACAAGGAATTAGTAAGCGGCATTGATTTTTCCAAGTGGAAAGAAGTCATGAATTCTAAAATGGATTCCATGTACCAAAACTAAGTCTATATTTTGGTAGATCCTCTAGTGTATTTAAGTCCTTTTGATAGAAAATGGGTATTCAAGAAGAAACTAGACATGGAAGGACATGTCAGTATCTATAAGGTGCGACTGGTTGTAAAAGTGTTTAAACAGTGTCAAGGTATTGACTATGATGAAACCTTTTCACTAGTTACAATGCTGAAATCCATCCGAATTATACTTTTCATTATGAATTACCATGACTATGAGATTTGTAAAATGGATGAAAAAATAGTCTTCCTAAATGGTAACCTTCAGGAAGATGTCTACATGACACAACCTGAAGGTTTTGTGACTCTAAAGGGTGCCAATAAGATATGTGAGTTGAAAAAAATCTATTTATGTATTAAAGAAGGAATCTAGGTCATGGAACATTCATTTTTATGAATCCATAATGGAATTTGTTTTTATAAATAATGAATGTGAGCCTTGTGTCTACAAACGGTTTAGTGGGAGTACAATAATTTTCTTAATAGTATATGTTGATGACATATTACTTATTGGAAATAAAATACCATTCCTAGAGTTTGTTAAGGCATGGTTGAATAAATGATTTCCCATGAAAGACTTGGGTGAGGCATCATATATTCTTGGGATTAATATCCATCATGATATATTCAATAGGTTTCTCAACCTATGTCAAAGTACATATATTGACAAGATATTGAAGAGATTTAGTATGGAACAATCCAAGAGAGGATTGTTGACAACATCACATGGCAGTCATATTTCCAAGAAAATGTGTCCTCAGACCCATGAGGAAAGAAATGGAATGGAAATTATTCCATATTCATCTGTTATTGGGTCATTCATGTATGATATTCTATTTACAAGTCTAGATTCCAGCTATGCATTAAGTTATTTAGGTAGATATCAAGCTAATCTAGGTGACCTCCATTGGATGGTATTCAAGACTATCCTTAAGTATATGAGGTGAACTAAGGGTATGTTCTTAGTTTATAGAGTAGATGAAGAACTAGTCATCATAGGATAAGTATATGCTAGTTTATATACTGATCAAGATGATATTAAGTCACAAGTGGGATACATATTTATTTAGAATAGAGGTTTTGTGAGCTGGAAGAGCTCAAAGCAGGTTGTGGTCACAAATTCTACAGCAAATTCTAATTATATTGAAACTTCTAAGGTAGATAAAGAAGCAGTTTGGATGTGATATTTTTTCCAAGATCTTGATGTGGTACCAAGAATTAAAGATCATATAACACCCTATTATGATAATACTATATAGGTGGTTCTCGCAAAAGATCCAAGGTCACATCAGAAAGCAAAGAACATACATTGAAAGTATCATCTCTTGAGGGATTTTTCTTAGAGAGTTGAAGTTAAAGTTAGTAGTATTTCCATGGAAGACAACATGGTGGACCCCTTGACTAAAGACTTGAATCAAAAAACATGATAATCATGTGAGTTCTAGCAGAATGAAACTCTTAGGTAGTTGGATCTAGTTCAAGTGGTGGTTTGTTAGAGTTGGTGTCTTAGAACCAACTATTTTTACTTTGATTACATGAATATTTGATGTATAAAATATTAAATTAAACATCTTATTACATATTTTTCATTATTATACATCACCATAATTTAATAATGTCCTAAAGTATTTGTCGCATTGATAAGGTCCTAGTAGTTCCCCACTACGATAAGAACCTTTAAGTTCCATGAAAATATTATTAATATAGTTATAAAGTTAGATAACATGCTATGATGGGACACATGGTGTATATACTATCAGGTGTGATTACTCATATGCAGATGAGATTTTTTTCTCATGAAGTTCGTACTTAGTAAACTCCAAGATGGAAGATTATGAGAATTTTCCTTCTAGTATGAATTCCACATGTTTTTCTGTTATAGGATATTCCTATATATGAGTGTATGTAATGGTCCTTAGACTTTTATGTCGTCATTAATGCATGTCACAACTCAAACACTTAGATTTTATGACAAAAACTGACATTCCATATGTCGGCGATAAGTAGGGTATGTTGGGTGCATCATGAATAACATGTTATTAATGGATGATTTAAGAAAGTATTTTTCCCTTCCATATTTATGGATGTTGATATCTAATTCCTTTGATTGAAATAGAACTATCACCCTAAATTCCATATCCATGGTGTAACGATGAGTTTATTTCAGATAGTTAAAAAATGGTGTATCAAGCATATAGGTTGATGACACTATCATGCAACCTTATTGATGAGATTATGTTACAAAGGGATTATATTACATAGTGATTGCTCATATGTGGTTCTCTCTAGACTCTTCCTCCTCTATCACTCTCAAGAATAAGAAACCCAAGAGATAATTTATTCAAGATTGAAAAATTAGAGATCAAGAACCAACAACGCAAGACATTTGATTCTCCGTACTAGCACTTGGAGATTGAGTGGCACTGGTCGGAGACCATTGAAGTGCATGTGGATCAATGCTAGAGGGATTATACCCTTATATCCTCACAAGAGTAATGAAGGAAATCTAGAAGGTCATTTTTGGATGATCAACAATCGTTAATGAAAAAATTTCCTTATCCCAGGTATTTATTTCTTCATATATTAAATAAATTAATTATAAATTTTACATGCAAGATCCTTGCTCTTGGTTTCAGATAATGATTATTAAAATAAATTTTAATATATCACCCACCACCACATGCTTCCGTAGTTCCCAAAACCAATAGTGTCTACTACCATTAAATTGGAATGATTACAAGGAATCAAATATCAAAGACCAAAGAGTTTACCAGTCTTGGTAAACTTGATACATACATGATTCTTATATTACAAATGAATAAAATAATTAAAACATATCTTTTTTAGGATAACTTTATTCACACTTAGCATATACTTTCATATCATTCTTAGTACACTTCTTGGATTCTTGTGGAAAGGAAAAAAAATAAGAGTGAGCTAAAATGCTTAGTAAGGGTTAAGTACAGTGGAAAAAATAATGAATCAGTGAGAATAATCAACATGGTAAGGTAAATAACTAAACATACATACCATGTAATCAATAATAGGGAGTGTGTAAACGACATGGAATGGTAAATAACTGAACACACATTCCATTTAAATAACTAGATAAGGAATAATCAATATGAAAAGGTAAATAAATAAGAACACATTACATTTATTCAATAAACTAAGAATAAAAGTCATCTATATGTTTTTTCAAAGTGAAAATACCATGGATAATAATAACTAAATCTGAATGAATGAAATGATTAATTATTGGACACCATGTTTCTTAGGTACATGATACCTTTACCATCGATACCTTTCACAAGATAGTTTAAAGCATACTAGGTGAAAGCCCCACTTAGGCTATCAAACTAACTCGTCCCATGAGACTATTGATACATCAACGGTTTATCTATAACTGGGCCCCACCTGTGTTGTATCTATCCAAATTATCCCTCATATATCGAATAATTGATTCCATTCATAAACAGAATGCCTTATCAAATATCCACATTGTGTAAAATATGTGGATTTAGCAATATTTCCCTGGATATTAAATAAATTTCAAAGTAAACTTCATATGTAAAAATGGTATATGGTTTATGAAATAATCATATGTAACACCTCAATAATTTACAAATAAATTTAATATAGAATCAAATGCATGCAACAATGAGTCTCTATGAAAAAAAACTTTGTTATTTATAGGAGATGGTTATAACCTATCCATTAAACATAATTTTTTCACTTATGTGTTTTGAATTTTGACAAATAGACATACACAGTTGAAATCATTAAGATATTTAGAATCTAATAGGATTAACTTACATTTTTTGTGAATAGTAACTTGAACATTTTGAATAGTAATGTGCCCTTATGAATAGCAATATGACCCTTATGAATAGTAAATAATCCAAATTAATTATTAACTCACTCATGAATGAATAAATAAAATTTAGTCACCTTATACATAAAAGTATGATATAATTATATCTTAGTACAAGTAAGTGAATATTTTAAAAATTAATAATTAAGTGTTGGTATTTTTCTAAGTAATAAATAATTAATAATTAATAAATTCATTTAAATGAAATATGATTTTAATAAAATGTATTCATAAATATATATTTTATTTTCCTATGATTTTAGGATAATTTAATAAGACCTTTGTTAATTTTCTAAGGTGTTAGAAAATTAGTTTTAATCTTAAAAACTATATTTTTTGAGTAAATGATGTTTTAAATTAAAAATTAAATTTCTCATATTTAGAAAAATATTTTCACAAAACAGAGTTTATTTTTTAATTCTACACATCGAAAAATGGTTAGCATTATTTTTTGAGTTTTTTCAAAAATACATGATTTTTTTATGAATAGTAAAATAATATAATTTACAATAAATTCTAAATACATTAATTATAGAGTCATGGATAATTTTTGGATGATGTAAGAACCATTGTTTCAAACTCACATGCACTCATTACTTTATTTAGTCATAATAATCAATATTATTTCTTTTCTTGAGAAAAATAGTAAAATAATTAATCAAATAATGAGAATTTACCCCTCCTCTACTATAAAAACCACCCTCACCCCCCCCCCTAAGTCTTGAATATTATCAAAGTAATTCCCAAATACTCTTCCCTTGCCTCTTACCATGTACAAGATCTCGTTTTCTACAAAATACCAAAACTGATCCCCTTAAAGAGGTTCTCAAGGAGGAGTATTCAAGAGGTAAAATCCTCTTCCTTTTCCTTTTAATTTATTTTCAAGTTCTTTATTTTATTATTCTCTCCTCAAATACTCTATAAAAATGATCATGAAAACTCAAGTATCATTTATATACTATAATTATATCATTTTAATGTAATATCCATTATCAATCTTCTTACTCTCTCTTTTATTTTAAAAACGAAATCATCGTCTGGGAGGTGTCGATTTACAACCTTCATGGACGACAAACTTTCGTTCTTGAATTTATTCTTCAAGTCTAGTCATGATACCATTATTGTGGTTAAAAAAATATAATATATGTATTATAACCTATTTAATATTCTAAAACTAGTATATATACATAATACAACTTCATACAACAAAACTAGTTCATGGTGATCGAAATACCACCGTAATAATCTAAACGATTATCACTAAATGTAATATCTAATGATTCATCCTCATACCATCTAACTAAATGATATTAATAACCATTTGAAATTATTTATTACCATTAATAATATATAATTTTAATTCTGGATAATTATACCCATTTTACATGAACTCTGTCACTTATAAACAAATGAATCGATCATGAAAACTAAGAAAATGAATGCTTCCAGATGATGAAATTAAACTCTATCATTCATCAATAAGGCCATAAATAAAGATAATAAAACTATAATGAATAAATTAATTATATAAAATGTTCTTAATTAATTAATTAATGGATATAATTTTATTATCTAGGACATTAAGGTCAATTGCAAAACTTATTCGGACATAAGGTAAGGATTTCTACCCAAACCTCCTTTTTCTTTGAGGTTACTCTTTTTCTCTCTTTGCCCCAATGAAATTTTTAATTATTATTATTTACTCTTCATAAATTATATTTTAATGTTATATATATGTGTATCAATCAGAATCCTTCTATCTTTTTTATGGAGTTACATGTTTTAAAAGGATCTTTCTCAAATTTTTCTCGATAAACAAGCCTGATTCAAGGGAACTTCTCAAATTCTTACCTATTTTAAAGTGAAATATATAATATATTTTAAGTCACGGATATTTTTATAAAATCACTCATTTTATTATAAAAAAACTAACTTAGTTCAATTTTGGTTTTATAAAAATATTTTTCCAAAAGAACTCTTCTTTTCCAAGTAAATGAGTATTTCTCTCAAGAATTAATCGATGATTTTATAAGAGTATTTTCATTTATTTAAAAAGACTTGTTGATTCGTATGTTTAATTGGGATTAATATATTATGATATAGTCTACCATATTATATTTAATTGTTTATGATTAATTTTACCAGGGATTTTTTATCTTGATATCATTCACCATACTACTCGTAATGGTTAGTAATTATGTTTAAAAATTGGGGAAAGTTATTTACATTTCATATGTATATGATATTTATTTTTAACCCCATTAATATTTATATGATGTATATGTTTAAAACCATTTTTAGATATAGTTTTTTTTAGGCCTTAATCATTTTCATATGTCTTAATTGAGGCCTCGATGGTATTTTTTAGATGTCTGACATTATGCATTCCCTCATTATGATATTAGTAATTTATAAACCCTGTGATTATTCGACTAGTATAATATCCATGGTTAATTTAATTTCTCTTATAATCTTTTATATGGATTTATTTAATCATATTTCATTCATACCATATCATTCTCAAGTATATATTAAAGTCATGTGTTCTTAGTTGTCCATCATGCCTAATATTTATCTTTATGATAGCTTTTGTTGTATTACTTAACCTTACTAAGCATTTGAGATCAGCCCTTTATTACATTTTATTTTTCCCTAAGATTTGAATATGAATATTATGAATGACTGTCAGGGATAATATAGGAGTTATGGATGTTTCCAATGGAAATGCTATATTGTTTTTCATTTTAAGTTGTAATATAAAACTTATGATGTATCTAGTTTTTAAAAACTACTAAACTAGTCATTCCTTTAGGATACGTATTTCTTATAATCATACAAATGTAATAAAATAATGCACCGGATCTAGGAAAATAGGTTCGGGGAATTAAATCATATCCATGATAAATGATATATATATTTGGGGAAAAATTAATGTTCAATGATAACTAGAAATTTAATATTTCAAGGGGACTATAAAAATGAATCAAGGAAGTGAATTTAAATAAAAACCTTGGAAAAATCAATCATAAACCATCCAGAGGAATAATAATTATGGTTTCAATATAATACATACCAATTGGAGTAAAAATAAAGGGTTATTTTCATTTATTAATAGTAATACTATAAAAGGATCTCTTAAAAACATTATTGAGGAAAATAACCTTTTCATTTTGGAAAACATTTTGAAAAATAATTTTTTAAAAAATAAATTTTAAAAACAATTTCTACAAGAATTTATTTGAAATTTTAAAAATTAAGCTTAAAATAAATGATGGCAGGTAATTTCATACATACCATTCAAGGTAAAAATAATTTTTCTTTTTGAATGGTAAAAAGGTTAGAAATGTGACTTGTTCAGAAGGAGATAAGAATATTCCTTTGAAAAAAAATTAAAATGAAAAAATGAGTAAAAATTAATTCAATAAATTATTTTTAAAAGGTTAAAAACATTTTTGAAAACATTTTTATAAAACATGTTTTTAAGATAAAACTGATTTCTGACTGAATAGGGGAATGAAGTGGGGTTTTCTTAAAAAAAATCTGAAAACATTTTGAGTGCCAAAGAGTGGTAAAATGGTACTATTACTTAAAAATGTCATTAATAACTATAAGAGAATAAAATTAATGGTTTTATTGAAGAATTATCATATAAATTACTTTAATGTAATTATGAGAATAAGAAATCTTGATTAGAATGAGATTGTGAAATAAACCCTTAAAATGACTATAACATTGAAGTGAGAAGTAATCAATGAATTGATTATGTGTATAAACTATAAATCCACATAAAATAATTTTAATTAAATAAATATATATTCAAATTCCTTATACACATAATCAAATAATATTAAGAACAATGAGGAAGTAATATAAACCAATGAAAAGGAATTGAACTATGAAATTTCTTTACCACTTGATAACTTTAAGTTCAAATATCCTTAGATTAAATAATTAAAATCAAAACTAAAAATACCATAAAAATGATTTATTCATTATATTACATTTAAAAAGTTATTATAAACACCATAAAAAATAAATTAGGTGCATAATAATATGATATTCCTCAATGAAATGAAATTGAGATGAAATCTCTTACCTTACGCTTCCTTTTGGTCTAATGCTATTTAAACTATTGTATAATGGATTTAATAATGTTAATAACTTATTCCATAACTATGTTAATATTTATTATATCATATATGATTCTTTTATAATATCTCATCACCCATCCATTATTGATCTTTCCTTATTTTCATCATTTCGGGTAATAAATGTTTTGTTTTTCAAGTATGTTTTGACTTGTTATCTTTTGTTCCTTTTACATAGATCAAGATTTTATCATATCAATAATTTAAACCATGATTTAAATATAACATATATTTATTATATATATATTTAGAGTAATCCATAAAAATTGGAGATAGAAAATGAAATGCATTGTACATGGAGACGGTAGGTCGTACATACGCATGAATGATGTTTCCATTTTTTATTGTATTAAAAAAATTAAATGATATCTATGTATAATATAATTAAAATATCGTATTTATGTAATATATTTCACATATTTTTTTAAAACAATATTTAATACATTCCATGTATATCATGAATGAATCACATCAAATTGAGGAGGTGGTAGTCTACACACCCACAAATGATGTTATCTTAGTCCCACAAAATAGAAAGCATAAAGGTATGTGTTATATAATAAGTATAAAAAATTATAAATATCAAATATACAATATATAAATTGTAAATTCATCATTATTACCAACTTTAGAATGTGGTAATGGAAGAATGAATGACATCATTTCATAAATAGGTAGTCCATCATACACACAAATGATGATTGTGTATCCTATTTTATGGAAGTGTATTAATGTTTAATTTATACCCTTAAAATAAAAAAATCATTATATTGAGGATAATTATTTTATTATATAATAATTATATAAAAATAATTTAATGGGTGCGTAAATAAATAAAACAAAAGTGCTCATTGAAGAACATTACCGCTTTTTTGGGTAACTCCTTTCGTTTTATACCAAAATACATCCTTGGTTGTCTTTATGCCAAAAGTGAGGATTCCAAAATGATGAGAGGTATTTCAGTAGATTATTTGGATAGTTTTTGTACAATACAAATGGATTTAGAGGTATGAATAATTGGGAGGGTTGAGTGCCTTTTTATAGTGGAGGATGAGTGACATTTTTGACAATATAAATAGGTAAACACTATTGAGAGGTATTCCTTAATTCATGTGCTTACAATAATGATAAAAATTCTATAAAATGGATTATATGGAATAAATATTTCCATAAAAAGGATTTTTTACAAGTTTCTAGGTCATTTTGGACCTTAAATTTAAGGTTTAGTTTCTTGTTAAGCTAGTTAATCTATTAATCGATGAAATTAATTTTAATTGCCTTCACTAATATTTTTGGTAAAAAATAAGTTGAAAAAATTATGATAATTAAAAATATATAATTTATTTTACTAAATTCCAATCACATAAGTGGTAGAAATTAATTTAAAATTAATCTTGCAGACGGGACGACAAAGTAGGTTTTTAAAGTGAAAATATTCAAAAGTTTAAAATGCTTTTATATCCAATTTCAATGTAAAATTTACTAAAATTGAATAAATTATATTTATTTATGTATAATTTAAATAAATATACTTTAAAACCTAATTAAAATATAATTTAAATATATAAATAAATTAGATGAAAAAACAATTTTCAATTAAAATTCAGTATTTTTCACTATTCATAAAAAATGAAACATCTCAAAAAAATACCAAAAATTAACCCTAAGATAATTTTGAAATTAATCTTTCAAAAATTAATTTTACTTTATCATTTAAAATTTATAAAATTTCTAAAATTTAGTTTTAATATAGGTGCATTATTAAAAGGCGGCAAAATTACTTTTTTAGAAAAATACAATTTTGAAGCATAAAACTGGATTTATTCTTATATAATTCCCATAAAATATATTGGATGAATATAAAAAATATTTTATTAAATATATAATATATATATATTTCATTAATATCATTAGAAATTTTCTAGCAAGGATCAATATATCACTGATAGGGGGAGGCGTGAATCAGTGATATCTTTTTCTTTTAAGTTTCCTTCCTTTTGAAGCAAACTTCTTCTACTATTAAAGAGTTATCACTTTGTTGAGAACAAAACAATCACACATCCGTAGGAACATATGAATTTACAAGGTTCACTACTCAAAAATATTATCTATGTTCTTTGTATGGTTTGTAAACAATCCAATACTATACAAACCACTAGAAAACAATATTTTTGGGTGGATACAAAAAGTATGATATTCCCTTACAGTTATGCAGCACTTTGTTCAATACAAAAGTGCATGTGATTCAAGTGGTGTGAAATAAAGTAATAAATTTTGTGTAAGAATTTAAGAAACTTTCACCATTTTCTTCAAAACATTTAATGGTATTTCCTTTTCAACATTCATAAATATAAACATCAAAACAATTCTTCACTTTCCTACCTTGAAGTAGGTAAGAACTTATCTGGACTTCATAATGATGCTCAATATGATTGTATAGTCTAATTTACTAGTCCGATTATTCAGTTTGGAAATATAACTCTATCATAATACCACTGAAACAATTCTTAACTACTTCTACCTCTATCTGTAAATCCCAGTTTGATTGCTCAGAACGATCCAAAAAATCTCAATACAATCTTCCATCTTCTTCTTCTATCCGAAAAAATTCATTAGGATTGTTCAATCCCAAAAATCCTTCTCTCTAAAAACTTTTATCACTCTTCCTTCTCTCTTCACTCATACTTCCCTCTATTTATAGGTGTTCCAAATGTGGTTTGGGTGAGATTATGAAAAACTTTCCTTCTTAACCAAATTTCCTAAAATTTAAATTTCCCTTAAATATCATCTTTATATTTAACTTCTTCAATTTTTATAAACTAATATCATTTATTCTTGAAAAATATCTAATATTATCACAACTTTAACTCACTTCATACTTTCTTCACAGCCTTCAGTCTAATTCTGATTCTCACTTTAATTTCCTCATTATAATGAATAAATAGCTACCATAACAGATTCTTTATTACATTGCTCTACACAAAAATAGAAGATATGAAAAGTGAATGTGTTCTTATTATGATTATTAGAATGAACTAAAAATTATCTTCTCATTCATATGATCAAAAACAACTTATTAGTAATAAGATATTGAGACTATTTTTACATAAACATAGTGGAAAATTCTAAAGATTCCAACACTTCTCAACAGCACTTCATCATCAGTTTCAAACTTCTTTGACATACATTTTCCATAAACTCTTAAACCTTAAATTTAACCTTGATAAAACATTTTTAACTTTTTAAATTAGTTATCTTTTTTTTATTTTCCTCAGACTAATGATTTGACGTTCGATTAAGATATCGGTGTTAGCCTAAATCTGATGGATCGGTCTCTATATCACTCTAATAATCGATGACAGTTCCAGTAAAATGAATCTTGACTTGAATGATGAAAACATATCATAGTTACTTATTTTCTTTTAACCCAATTGATATAGAAACAAAAAAAATCAACCTAATAAAAAAGGATAACTACATTCTTGATTGATCTCTAATCCCATTTTACATCGGTCCTAACAACTTCACTTTTTTTCTACTTCACTAGTCCCAAAAAATTCCAAAACAAAAATTCCACCTCTAATTATCTTTTTCAACCATCACTAAATCTGATGATCAATGTCATAATTACTTCGATTATCAATGATACATTGTGTCTGATGGACTGACATCAACAACTTTAACTTTAGCAACTTCTTTCCTTTTCTGATTATGGTATACACCAACTTTTTTATCATAATATTTGAATCTTGTGGATTATTGGTATTATTAAAAGCCAGAATATTCATCTTATTAAGTTTCAAAAAATATTCTCTTAAAAATAACTATGTCTGATGATCTCACACCGATGAACTGATACCGGAAAGATTTGAATTTATTTTTTAACAAACTCCTACTTGTAACCATGACTTCTTCATGATTTTAAAAATTATTTGTATCTTAATAGCATCATCTAACTTAAATTGGTAAGTATTGTAACTTACCATACTTTCCAAAAACTTCTTTCTTTTCAACCAAACCTCAATACAATCATCAGTACTTGTTCTCTCCCTTTATTTCATAAGGATTGAATCACACATTTTGAAATAACTTATGATTTATGAGAACTCCAAGATCATAAAAACATCGTTAGATTTATATTGGATCCATGCAGACTCTGATTAACATCCTTATTACGATTGGAACTTTCTTTCTCGGACTCAAGGAGAGTATGATATGACTTTTATCCCAGAAAATTTCTTCTCAAACCATGGGACTTTATTTAGGTTTTTGTATCCAATAACATAATTAATATTGTGAGTCTGGTCACTAACTTTTAAAAAGTGAGTTAATTTATTTATTCTTTAAAAACAAAAGAAAATACTTTCAAAACAAGCATCTTTTAGCTTTTAAAAACAACTTCCATCCAACTTGGTTCCAACAATATCCCCCTTTGGATTTTTTTTTCAACCAAGGTTTATAAATAACTGAACTTTTTTATCTTAATAAATGGATCACTTATCAAAAATTCTAATCCCACATGAGCTAACTAATTGTTTTAAATAAGAATAATTGATATAAAAACCATGCTATTCAAAATTAGTGACTCATGAAACTTCTTCATATTTTCTTCACATCTAACTTCACTTATTCAACTTTCCTATAAAAAAATTTTCCTACAACCACTCTGACAAAATGTTAGAATAGTTCACACACTTACATGTTGGATTCATGGATTACCCATAACTCCCCTACATACATGCTTCCTTAAAGGGTTTATCATATATCAATGGATTGATTTATGAAACAAAATCTTCATTGACAATATTATCCAAAGACTATATGAGAGAGTGGGAAAATACACATAACTAAATGTTTTTTAGAAATATGTTTCATTCCCATGTTCAACCTCAGTTTAGAAAAAGTTTCCTTTGGTAAAGGTTTTATAAAAATTTCAGCAACTTCTTCTAATGTTGGAACATACTCTAGCTTTAATTCATTATTATCCACATACTATTTGATGTAATGATATTTGATATCAATATGTTTTGAATTAGAATATTGTACCATATTTCTTATAAGTTTTATTTCACTTTTATTATCACAACCCAAGAGAAAGGGTAGCTTAAATTCAACAAGTAATTCTTTTAATTGAGTCTTTGTCTACATAAGTTGGGGTAGCATCTTGAGTGGTAGAAACATAATCAGATTCATCTATGCTAAGTGTTACTTAATTTTGTTTATTTTTATTCCAACTAAAACAAAATTTTCCAGAAATAAAACTCTACCAGATGTGGATCTTCAATCATCAACATTTCTTGCCTAATCAGCATCTAAATACCCAAAAAAATCAATACTTTATGAGCTATCATACCTGATTATAAAATTTTCTATTCCTTTTATATATCTTTTAATTATTTTTCCATCCAATATATGTGATTATTTTGGAGCACTCTAAAATATTTCATATAAGGTAATAGTAGAAAAAAATGTCAGATCCTAAGTAAGTTAAATATAATAAAATTCTAATCAGCTTTCAAAACTCTTTAGAGTCAACTTCCTTGCCTTATCCATTTTTTTTCAACTTGGTTCCCACTAAAATCAGTGTGGAAACCAATTTAAAGTTTCCATGAAAACCTTATTAAGAATTTCCTTATAATAATATTCTTGGGAAAGAAATATGTGTTTCTTCTTTTGTGATATTTCGAACCCAAGAAAGTATTTCATTTCACCCAGTATAGACATCTCAAATAACTTTTTCATCTCTTCAACAAATATTTCACAATATATTTTATCATTACCAACAAATATAATATCATAAATATAGACAATTACAATGAGGGAAAAATCTTGACTTTATTTGACTTATATATTACAATCAAACATTCCTTTCTTAAAACTCATATTTCTTATGCAGGTATATAATTTGGAATACCATGCCCTTGGTGCTTGTTTATCCCATATAAGGATTTTTCAACTTTTATATATAACTTTCATTCTTCACAACAAAAAATCCATATGGTTTTTCAATTTAAACTTTCTCATCAATATCACCATTAAAAAATGATGATTTCACATTCATATGAAAAATTTTGTAACTTTATTGTGCATAAATAGCAAGAAAGATCCTTATTGTTTCTAACCTTTCCATTGAAGAAAAAGTATCATCAAAATCAATGTCTTCAATCTATGAGTAATATTTTCAAATTAATCTTTCTTTGTTTCTTATCACTTCACCATCTTCATTTATCTTGTTTTGAAAAACCCATGTTGTACTAATAAATTTTTTTTATTTGGTTTAGGTATGAGTTCCCAAGTATCATTCTTTTCTATTTGATCTATCTCTTTATTCATAGCCTGAACCCATTATGGATGCTCAAAAGCTTCATTCACATCTTTCATCTCAACCTTTAAATACAAATAAGTATTTGTAATAGTTTTTTATTTTTTTCATGTTTGAACCTTTTTATGTTGATCACCAATTATGTTTTAAGATTCCACTTGATTCCTCAGTCTGGGATGATATTTTCAAGATTCTTCCTCATCACTTGAAATAGATGAGTATAATTCTTTATCTTGGGTATGATTATCATTTTCAGTATCCTTATTAGAATTATTACTAAAAATTCTATCATTATGTTTATCTTCCTTAGAAACATGAGTTTGTTTAGCAGCTTCCCCATATTCTTCAACAAATTTTATATCAACATAATCTACTAATATTAATGTTTCTTTATTTAAACATCTACATCATCTTTTTTTAGAGAATATCCTAGAAAAATACCATCTTCACCTCTCTGATCAAACTTTCTAAGGTTTCCACCTTTCATATTTATTATACATGGACTCCAAAAAACTCTTCAGTGTTTCAAACTTGGATTTTTGTCATAAAAAATTTTATATGAAGCCATATAAGAACTTGTCCTGTTGAAAAAACTGTTTTCAATATAAATATAAGTTCTCAGAGATTTCCTCCAAAAATAATGAGAGATACCATATTGAAGTAACATAGTTTGCACCATTTCAACCAAAATTCTATTATTTATTTCAAAAAAACATTTTTAAAGAAGTTTATGGTGTAGTAGACTCATTAGAAATTTCATGCTTCTCAATATAACATTAAAATTAATCATTTTTTTATTATCCATAATTTTTTGTTCTCAATCTTTTGATTGAATTATCACATTACTTCTCATATTTACTCCTGAAAATTTTAAACCTTTTTAGAGCATCTCACTTATGTTTCATATACATAAAACAAGTAATGAGAGTAAAATCATTAATAAAATTGATGAAGTAATTATCTCAATGAGTTGTTTTTTTCTCATTTGACCACATATGTCATAATGAATAAGTTTGAGGGGTCATTTTAAAATAAATTTCGAATTTATTATGCATAGAGTTTGTAATATTTCCTTTATGAAAAATTGTGCAACACTAATCTATTATTCTTGAAATATAAATAATTTTACATACATTGTCTCTATTTGATAACTTTATCATGTTTCTCTAACACATGGGTCCCATCCTTTTATACCACAACTTATTCTCTTCCACCATGCTAATGTAACAAGAGTTTTGAACTTTACCAACATGGAATAAGTTTTCTTTTTTATGTTGTCCTCTTGTAACTATCTTTCCATCTTCCTCTCTTTTCATAAAAAACCTTATTTTATAAAGATAACTTTTTTTATTCCATCATAAAGTTATGAAACACTTAGAAAGTTTTGTTTCAACCCATTAACAAATAATAATTTATTGGATTTCAACGTTTCTTCCCCAATGATGGTTGATCCAACACCTTTGATTCTAAGATATTTTTCATTTCCAAATTTCATTGTTCCTTGTTTGAAGTCTTTCACATTCTTCAAAAAATTTAAGTCTCCTTTTATATGAGAAAAACACTCACTATCCAAGATCCATGGTCATTCTACTTTTGTATCATTAAGAGATATTTCTATAACAAGATATTTTCCTTTCCCTTTATCATTCTTAACTTTTAACTTCTTATAATTTTTAAAAAACTTTTATTGTGATGGTAACAAAATAAGAAAAAAAAATCAATATTTCTAGGTTTTTCACATCATTCAAAAATATTTTCTAGAGGTTGGAACCTATTTTCAACTTTTACACTAACCTTATTATATTTCTTCAAGACATACTTCTCAACATTCTTCCTTTGAGAGGATTGAATCCCCCACAAGCTTTTACTTATGTAATTTTTGGAATAGTAGTAATGTTGTTGATAAAACCAAAAAATATTTTTCATATGTTTGAATCCATCACAATAACAGTAGTATTCACTAAAATAATGTTTGTCTTCGTAACTTTCATACTATCTAGAGTTGTAAACAAGTTTCTCAGCAACCTTCTTATCTTTCTTATCATAATTTTGTTAACCGCCAAAAATTCTATTATCAACCTCAATATTCTTTTTCAGCTCAGTTTTCTTTTCAAACTTATTTAAACCAAATGTAATAGAAACTTTTTTGGACTTAGAATTTTTAGAAACATCTGACTTCTTTGATTTATTGGTTTTGGCCACATGCATAACTTTACCCACATTCTTCTTCTCAGAAACAATTTCAACTTTTTTCTAATACTTTTAAGGTAACTTTCAATCCTTCTCAAGTTTACCCTTTCCAGATATTTCACCAAATTTATAGATATAATTATTGAAACTTCTAACCCTCTGTTCAGATTTAGAAATTTTTTATTGGATAAGTTCCAAATCATCTTCTTTTATTTTCAAATTTACTTCCAAATGTTCATTATAATTATTTTATTTATTAGAATATTTCTTTAATTCATTAATATCTTCCAGTAGCTTAATTTTCTCATTAGGAAAAAATTATTGATTAATTTTTTAGGAATTTTCATTTTTTTAATTTCCTAATTTCTTTCTCAAACCTTTAAATCATTCTTATACATTCTTTCAATTATTCTTTCAAATGAAATTATAATTTAGTTTGTTCTTATTCAGAACTACTTCTTCTGAACTCTTCATTGTTAACTGTTGTAATGAAATTATTCTCTCCATCCTTCTCATAATATTTTTTATAATCATCTTTACTATCTACTTATTCATCCTCTTTAGACAAAAAAAATTCTCTTCTTGGATTTAGAGAACTTTTTATCTTTTCATTTGGAATCGGATTTAGCCTTATCACCTTGTTTCTTCCATGATCTTCCCTTACTTCTTTCATCTTCATCAATATCTTATTATTTATTTATTTGAGGAAAATTAGCTACAAAGTTCACAATGGCTCCACATTAAAAACATTACAATGGAAGTTTCTCTTTATATTTACATGTACCTATTTTTACATTTATAGAAAATAAGGATAAAAATACATTAATATATTTGCATACCTCATTTTTTGAATCATAATATCCAGAATTTTCTTTAAGAATCTTCTTAAGATTTTTCTTTCTTGCTAACCTTAAAAGATATTTCTCGATCATATTTGTTTCCCTTCATAACTTTCTCCCTTGTTGTTTTATAAGTAATGAAAGTGATATACAAATCATCCATATATAATGTTTCTAGATCTCTATCTTCCAAAGAATAAAATTTTTCATCAAACCTGTTGAGAATAATTCTCAAGATCTTTTCAACATTTGAGTCTTTTATCTTCTCACCAAGACATCTAATGGTTCTAAAAATTTCATTCACCCTCATAAATAAGTCACCAATGGATTCATATTTACCCATATTAAGGTATTTATACTTAAATCACTATATTTTTAAATTTTTTCATCTTAAATTTTTTATTGCAATTATAAATGTTATTTAGCTTTTCCTAAATACCTTTTACAGTGGAAACACCCTTCCCTATTAGAAACTAAATTTTAGGAAGTTATGAGAGTAAATAATTCTTAGATCTTCCATCATTCTCAATATTATTCTTGTCAATAGATTTAAGAGAAAATTTTTAATCAATAAGAGTAAATCCATCTATTGTAACTTCTAAAACATCATACACAAGAGACATAAGATAAGACAACTTTATATCTTTCCATAATTGATATTTCTTACCATCGAAGACTAGAATCCACTTACTGTTCACAAAATTAAGATTCTATATGACAACTTCTCTTTCAAAAACTTCAGTAAAGAGTAAACAAATGGAAACATACCCTCTGTTGGTAATTGATACTTCTCAACAAGGATCAATGTATCACTAAGAGGGGAAGGGGTTGAATCAGTGATATCTTTTTATTTTAATTTTTCTTCCTTTTTAGACAACCTTCACCTCCTATTAAAGAGTTATCAATTTTCTAAAAAAACAATCACACATCCACAGGAAAATAATAATTTACAAGGTTTTCTAATCAATAAGAGTAGTTTCATCCTTGGTATGGTTTAGAAACAATCCACTACCACACAGTCCACCAGAAAAATACACTTTAGGTGGAAACAACAAGTAGGATATTCTATTACACTTGTGTAGAACTATGTTTAATACAACAATGCATGTGATTCAAGTAAAAAATGATTCAATATAATTTGTGTAACAAGTTAAGAAACTTTCACCAGTTACTTCAAAACATGTTACATTGTTGCCTTGTCAACTTTCACAAATATAAACTTCAAAACAATTCTTTACTTTCCTACTGATCTATAGGTAAGAAATACATTGGAATTAATAATGATTCTTAGTCTAATTCTCCAGTCTGATTCCTCAGTCCAATTATTCAGTATGGAAATAAAAATATTCTAAAATAGCTTTGAAAAAATTCTGAATTGATTATACCTCAGTTCAAACATCCCAATATGATTTCTTAGTATAATTTGAAAACTTTGAATCTGATCTTTCATCTTATTCTTCTATCCAGAAAACTTCATCGGAATTATCAATCCAAAAACTCTTTCCCTTTAAAAACTTTTAGTTTTCCACTTTATCTATTAACCTGTGAAAAGTACTTTAATGAAATGGTATAAAGTACTTCCCTATATTTATAGGTGTTCCAAATGTAGTTTAGGTGGGATTTTGAAAAACATTCCTGCATAACCAAATTTCTTGAAATTTAGTTTTCACTTAAATTTTGCATCATATTTGACTTCTTCAATGCTTCTTAACTCTTCTATTTTCATCTCAAACTATCTCAACTCTTCTCACAACTTCAGATCACTTCAGACATTCTTTAAAACCTTTACTCTAAATCCAATTATCACTCAGATTTCCTCATTGTGATGAAGACTTAGGTACAGTAGCATCTTCTTTATTGCGTTTCTCCACACCAAATATAAGATATGAAAAGTGAATGTATTATAATAGTGATTATTGGAACCAACTAAAAATGATCTACTCATTCTGATGCCTTGTAACAACTTGTTAGGAATAATACATTAAAACCATTCTTCCATAAACATAGTGGAAGCTTCTAAAATTTCCAACACTTCTTGGAAACACTTCAGCATCAACATCAAAATTCATTGAAAAAAAATTTCTATAAACTCTTAAACCTTAAAGATCCCCTTGAGAACACTTCTGTAACTAATTTAAGTAGTACTCATTTTCTTATTTTCCTCATATTGATGATAATATATTAAATGAAGATATCGGTGTCAGCCTTCGTATAATGTATTGATCTCTAATTCACTCTGATAATTGGTGTCAGCACTATTATGATGACTCTTGACTCAAAAGATGAAAATAAATGAGAGTTACTTCTTTCCTCTTGACCTAATTTAAAGAGATACAAAAAAAATTCATCCTGATGAAAAAGGTTGACTACATTGTTGATTGATCTCTAATACCATTTTTCATCGGTCCCAATATCTTCACTTCTTTTCTTCTTTACTGGTCCCAACAAATTCCAACACAATAATTCCTCCACTAATTAACATTTTCAACCATCACTGCATATGATGATTAGTTTTAGGATTACACCGATTATCAGTGGAACACCGTGTTTGATAGATCGACATCAGCAACTTCAGCTTTAGTAACTTGTTTCATTTTCTGATTATGGTACACGTCAACTTCTTTCTCCTAATATTTGTATCTTGTGGATTACTAGTTTTACTAAAAACCAATGTCTTCATATTCTTACATTCCAAATAAAACTTCTTAGCCTTCAAACATATCTTTATCTGGTGATTTCACACCAATGAATTGAGAGAAGAAATATTTGAATTTCTTCTTTTACAAACTATTTATTGTAACCATGACTTTCTCATGATTTTAAAAATGATTAGTATCATCATAGCATCATCTGACCTACATTGGGAAGTTTTGTAACTTCCCATCCTTTCCAGCAACTTCTTTCTTTCCAACCAAACCTCAATATGATTGTTTCCACTTGTTCTCCTTCTTTATTTCATAAGACTTGAATCATAAGTTCTCAAATAACTTGTGATTTATGATAACTCCAAGATCAAAAAATAATCATAAGATTTATATCACATCCATGCAGGCTCTAATTAATATCCTCATTACGATCCAAAATTTCTTTCTCGGACTCAAGGTGAGTCTGATAAGCCTTTTATCCTAAAAAACTTCTTCTAAATCCATTGTTATTTCTTAAGATTTTTGAATTTGATAACCTAATTACAATTTTGAGTCTGGTCAACAACTTTTAAAAAGTGAGGTGATTTATTTCTTGTTTGAAAATAAAATACAATACTTGAAAAACAAACATCTTTCAGCTTCCAAAAACAACTTCTCGCCAACTTGGTCCCAACAATCTCCCCCTTTGGATTGTGTTTTCAACCAAGGCTAATAAATCAATGAACATTGTAATCTTAATAAATGGATCACTTATCAATAATTCTAATCCTACATGAGATAACTCATTGTAGGAAATAATAAGCATTGACATAAATTCATGTTGTCCAAAAGTAGTAACTCGTGAAACTTATTTAGATTTTCTTCACATCCTTATTCACTTATTCATCATACCTTTAAACAAAAGTTTCCTAAAAACACTCTAAAAATGGTTAGAATAGTTCACATGATTATATGTTAGATTCATAGCTTACCCACAACTCCCCCTACATACATGCTTCCTTAAAAGGTTTATCACATTTCAATAGACAGATTTACGAAACAATTATCCACCCTAACAACATTATCCAAAGAATATATTAGATATGGTAAAAATAAACATGCCTAAACATTGATGAAAAATAGGTTGGATTCCCTTATTCAAACTTAGTTTGTAAAAATCTTCCTTCAGTAATGGTTTTTTGAAAATTTCAGCAACTTATTATGATATAGGAACATACTCTAGATTTAATTCATTCTTCTCCACATGCTCTTTGATCAAATGATATTTGATATCAATATGTTTTTAATGAGAATATTTTATTATATTTCTTGTAAGGTTTATTTCACTTTATTTATCACAACCCAGTAGAAAGGGTAACTTAACTTCAACAAGTAAGTCTAACTAAGTCTTCATCCATATATAATAGTTATCATCTTGAGTGGAATCAACATACTCAGCTTCATCCATGCTAATTGTCACTGAATTTTGTTTCTTTTTATTACAATTAACACAAATTTTTTTTCAAAAATAAAACTCCATCAGATGTGGATCTTCTATCATCTACATTTCCTACCTAATCAGTATCTGAATACCCAAAAGAGTCAATAATTTCTGAGCTATTATACCTAATTCTAAAATTTATTCTACCTTTGATATGTCTAAGAATTATTTTTCCAAATAATATATGTGATTATTTTGTATCAATATGAAATATTTCACATAAGGTAACAACAAAAACAATGTCGAGTCTTGAGGCACTCAAATATAAAAAACTTTCAATCAGCTTATAAAACTCTTTATAGTCAACTTTCTTGCCTTATCCATCTTTTTTCAACTTAGTTCCCACTAAAATCAGTGTGGAAACCAGTTTTAAATTTTCCATGTAGAACTTATTAAGAAGTTCTTTAGCATACTTTTTTTGTGAAATAAATATATGTTTCTTATTTTTTAGATTTCTAACCCAAAAAAGTATTTCATTTCACCCAGCATGGACATCTTAAATAAATTTTTCATATATTTATAAAATATTTCACAAGTTATTTCATCATTCCCAAAAAAGATAATGTCATCAACATAGACAATTATAATTAGGGAAAACTCATGACTTTCTTTGATGTAAGGATTACTATCAATCCTTCCTTTATTAAAACTCATCTTTCTGAAGAATGTATCTAATTTGGAATACTATGGCCTTGGTGATTTTTTTATCCCATACAAGTATTTCCTTAACTTATATACATAACATTCATTCTTCCCAATAAAAAATCCACATGCTTGTTCAATGTAAACTTCCTCATCAATATCACTATTCAAAAATTATGACTTCACATCCATCTAAAAAAATAACTTCTTTGTCCAACAATAGAAAGAAATATCTTTATTTTGTCTAACATATCCACTAGATCAACAATCTCATCAAAATTAATACCTTCAATCTGTGAGTAACCTTTGTACACTAATATTGTTTTGTTTCTTATCACTTCACCATCTTTATTCAGCTTGTTCCATAAAACCCATTTTGTACCAATAACATTTTTTTATTTTCATTAAGTATGAGTTCTCAAGTATCATTTTTTCTATCAAATCTAGCTCTTCATTCATAGCCTGAACCCATTCTAGATGATCAAAAGTTTCATTCACATATTTCAGCTCAACTTTTTAATACAAGGTAGTATGTGTAATAGTTTTTTATTTTCTTCTTGTTTGAACCTTTTGATCTTAATTGCAAATTATTTTTTGATCTTACACTTGCTTCCTCAGTATGACATGAGATTTTAGAGATTATTCCTCATCACTTTAAATAGTTGATCCCAATTCTTCTTCTTGAGTAGGATTATCATTTTAGGTATCCTTATGAGAATTGTTACCATAAATTCTTTCATCCTGTTTATCTTCCTTATCAGCATGTGTTTTTTTAACATATTCCCTAGCTTTTTCAATAATTTTCACATAAATAGAATCAACTAATATTCTTGTTTATCTGTTGAAACATCTATATCCTCTTACTTCCATATCATATCTAAAAAATTCCATCATCACCTCTCTACTCAAACTTTCCAAGGTTTCCACCATTCTTATTTATGATGTGTGGACTCCCAAAAACAATTACATGTTTCAAACTTATAGTTTTATCATAAAAATTTTCATATGGATTCATATCTAAACTTGTACTATAGAAACATCTATTTTGAATATAAACAGTAGTGCTCATGGATTTCCTCCAAAAGTAATAAGAGAGACCATAGTCAAGTAATATAGTTTTCCCCACTTCCACTAAACGTCTATTATTTCTTTCAACAACACCATTTTTTTAGAAGTGTATAGTGTAATGAACTCGTGATTAATTCAATGATTCTCAAGATAACATTAAAACTCTTCATTTTTGTATTCCCCACAATTTTTTGTTCTCATATTCTTTATGAAATACTCGCATTCATTCTCATCTTTCCTCATGAAAATTTTAAACCTTTTGAAAGAATCTGACTTATGTCTCAAATACATAACACAGGTAATGAAAGTAAATTCATTAATAAAATTAATGAATTAATTATGTCCATGAGTTTATTGTTTTCTCATTGGCCCATAGATATTATAATGAATAAGTTATAGGGGTCATTTTGAATAAATTTCAACTTTTATATGCATAGAGTTTGTAAAATTTCATTTCTGAAAAATTTTGAAACACAAATATCTTCTTCTTGACATATTATAAATTCTACAAACATTGTCTCACATGGATAACTTTTTCATGTTTCTCTGACACATGTCAATGTAATAGTAATTATAAACTTCACCAACTTGGAATAAATTTCCTTTTGTACGTTTTCCTCTTGAAACTATTTATCCATCTTCATCTATTTTCACAAAAAATGTATATTTTCTAAAGATAACCTTTTTCCTTCATCAAAAAATTTTGAAACACTTAATAAGTTTTGTTTTATCCCATCAACAAAAAATATTTCTTGGATTTCAACTTTTTTCCCCAATGACGTATGATCCAACACCTTTGATTCTGATAGATTCATCATTGCCAAATGTCATTGTTCCTTCTTTGAAGTATTTCACATTCTTCAACAATTTTAAGTCTCATTTCATATGAAAATAATTACCACTATCCAAGATCCAATGTCATTTTCATTTCTTAACGTTGAGAAAGATTTCTACAATAAGATATTTTTATTTCCCTTTATCTTTCTTAACTTCCGGCTTTTGAGAATTGTTAACAAAAAAATTTTTTGCTGGTAACAAAAAAATACATCCTTTTATAAGATGTCCAATTTTTTCACATATTTCACAAATAGTTTCTAGATTTTAGAACCTATTTTAAACTTTTACACCCACCATCTCATATTTATTCTAGACATCCTTCTCAACATTATTCCTTTGAGAGGATTGACTCCCCCTCAAGTTTTTCCTTCTGTAATTTTTGTAATAGTAGTAATGTTGATGATTAAACTAAAACATATTTTTTATATCCAAATACACCACAATACTAGTGAGATGTCCATAAAAGGAATATTTCAATCTGTAACTTTCACACTATCTGGAATTGTGAACATGTTTATTAGAAACCTTCTTATCTTTTTTATCAAAATTTTATTGATCACCAACCTTTCTATTGTCAGCTTGAATCTTTTTTTCATCTTGATTTTATTTTCGAACTTATCAGAACTAGAAGTAATAGAAGATTTTTTAGACTAATAATTGTTAAAAACTTCTTAATTATCCAATTTTTTGGTTTTGGTCACATATATAACTTTCTCCACTTTCTTCTTCACATAAAAAATTTCAACTTTTTTTCTCAACATTTTAAAGTAACTATTGATCCTTTTTAGGTTTACTATTTCTAGATATTTCACTAAATTCAGAGATAAAAATTATTGAAACGTGTAACCCTATATTTAGATGTATAAAGTTTTTGTTGGAAAAGTTCCAACTCTTCTTATTTTTCCTTGAACTTAACTTCCAAATGTTCAATCCGATTATTTTATTTCTCAACAAATTTCTTAAATTCATCAATATCTTCCAACAGCTTAATTTTCTCATCAGGAATCATTCTTGATTGTTTTTTGAGGAATTTTCATTTTTCAATTTCCTGATTTCTTTTTCAAGACTTCCAATATTTCCCAAAATTCTTTCAATTATTATATCAGATGAAATTATAATTTAATTTCTTCTTCGTTAAAACTACTGCTTCCAAACTCTTCATTGTTAACTATTGTAATTAAAATATTCTCTACATTCTTCTCATTATATTTTTCAGAATCAAGTTCATTTTCTTGTTATTTATCATCTTTAGACAAAAAACTTCTCCTTCTAGATTTGGAGAACTTTTTATCTTTTCCATCAGAATATGATTTAAACTCTTCACCACGTTTCTTCCATGATATCAATTTCTTTCTTTAATCTTCATCACTATCTTATTATTTTCTTATTCTAGGACAATTATCCACAAAGTTCCAAATGAATATACATTCAAAACATTTCAAGATAATTTTTCCTCTATATTTACGTGTACCACTTTTTACATTTTTAGAAAATAAGGATAAAAATTCATCCAGATTTCTACATACCTCATTTTCAAAATCAAAATCTCCAGCATCTTCTTCAAGAATATTTTTAGGATTTTCTTTCTTAACAACCTTGAAATACATTTCTCAATCAAATTTTGTTTTTCCCTTCATAACTTTCTCCCTTCTCATTTCATAAGTAATGAGAGTGATATGAAAATCATATAGAGATAATTTTTATGGATCTATATCTTCTAATGAAGAAAATTTAGTATTAAAATTGTTGAGAAGAATTATAAATATCTTTTCAACAATGGTTGAGTCTACCATTTTTTCACCAAGACATATGATTGTGTTAAAAATTTCATTCAACCTGATAAAGAAGTCACCAAGGGATCCATATTCACCCATCCTGAGGTTTTTATACTTCAGTATCCAAGTTTGTAACTTTTCCTTATTTACTTTTGTATTTCCTTTATAAATGTTCTTCAGCTTATCCCAAATACATTTGGCAGTGGAAACACCCTTCACTCTTAGAAACTCGCTTTTATAAAGTGATGAGTGTAAATCATTCTTAGAATTGTTATCATTCTCATGATTCTTCTTGTCAATAGATGTAAGAGGAACTTTTTCATCAGTAGGAGGAAAACCATATGTTGTAGCTTCTAGAATATGATACCCAAGATACATATGATAAGACAACATTCTATCTTTCTAGATATGATAGTTCTTTCCAAAAAAGACTGAAATCCATGTACTATTCACATAATTCAGATTCTCTATAATAAATTCTCTTTAAAAAACTTTAGTAAAGATTAAACAAATGGAACCTTACCCTATGATACCAATTAATATTTCCCAGTAATGATCAATGTATCACTGAGAGGGGTAGGGGTGAATAAGTGATATCTTTTTCTTTTAATTTTTCTTTATTTTGAAATAAAATTCAAATCCTATTAAATATTTATCACTTTTTTGCGAATAAAATAATCACACATCCATAGGAATATAAGAATTTATAAGGTTCACTATTCAATAAGAGTAGTTATGTACTTGGTATGGTTTGGAGATAATCCAATACCGCATAATCAACTAGAAAATGATCCTTTTGGGTGAATACAATGATTATGATATCCCTTTACACTTGTGTGGCACTATGTTAAATACAATAGTGCATATGCTTCAAGTAGCACAAAATATTTCAATACAATTTGATTAACAAGTTAAGTAATTTTCACCAATTGATTCAAAACATGTTATTATGCTGCCTTGTCAATATTCACATATATAAACTTCAAAAAAATTATTTACTTTCCTACCCAAAAGCTGGTAAGAACATCACTAGACTTCTTATTGATGATCAGTCCAATTATCCAGTCTAATTCCCTAGTTTGATTGTTTACTATGGAAATATAACTCTTCCAGAATGCCACTGAAACAATTCTGAATTGCTTCAGCCTCAGTCCGAAAATCCCAGTCTGATTCCTCAGTTCGATTTAAAAACTCTGAATACAATCTTTCCTCTTCTTTTTTTCAAAAAACTTCTTTAGGAATGATCAATATGAAAACTCTTTCTCTCTAGAAACTTTTAGTGATCTGCCTTCTCTCTTCACCCATGAATAGTACTTGTATCAAAACGTACAAAGTACTTCCCTCTATTTATAGGTGTTCTAAATGTGGTTTAGGTGGGATTCTAAAAAACATTACCACTTAACCAAATTTCTCAAAATTTTGATTTCCCTCAAATTCAGGGTCCATCTTTGACTTCTTCAATTCTTTTTAACTATTCTCATTTATTTTTGAACCTTATCGAATCTTCTCATAACTTGATCTCACTTTAAAATTTCTTCACAACCTTTAGTCTGATTCCAATTGTCACTATGATTTCTTCATTACCTTGAAGACAAAGGTATTGCAATAGATTATTTATTACATTTCTCTCCACCAAATAGAATATATGAAAAGTGAATTTATTCTCATTACGATTCTTGGAACCAACTAAAAAAGAGCTTCTAATTTTGATGCTTTGTAACAACTTTTTTAGAATAATACATTGAAACCATTCTACCATAAACATAGTATAAACTTTTAAACATCCTAACACTTCTCGACAACACTTCAGTATCAAATTCAAACTTTTTTGACAAACATTTTCTCTAACTATTCAACCTTTAAGATCCCCTTGATAAAAATTTTATAAATGCTTTAATTATGTCTCATTTAATTCTTTTCCACAGACCGATGATCTTACGTCTGATGAAGATAATTGTGTCATCTTGCATCTGATGGAACAGTCTCTTCTTCACTCTGATAATTGATGCCAGTGCTATTCTGATGACATTTAACTCAAATGATAAAAACATATCAGAGTTCCTTATTTTTTTTTTAACCAATTGACAGAGATAAAAAATAATTCAACCTGATGAAAAAGTTTGACTACATTATTGATTGACCTCTAGTACCATTTTGCATCGATCTCAACATATTCACTTCTTTTCTTCTTCACTGGTTCAAATAACTTCGAACAGAACAATTCTGTCTCCAATTAATTTTTATAACCATCGCTGCATCTGATGATCAATGTCAAGATTACTCTGATTATCAGTGGAACACTATATCTGATAGACCATCATCAGCAAATTTGACTTCATCAACATATTTTCTTTTCTGATTATGATACACGCCAACTTCTTTCTCTAAATATTTGTATCTTGTGGCTTATTGGTTTGACTGAAAACCATCATCTTCATCTTCTTAGGTTCTAAACAAAACTTCTCAGCCTTAAAACATATGTACATCTGGTGATCTCACACTGATGAACTGACACCTGAAATCTTTTAATTTATTTTTTCACAAACTCCTTCGTGTAACCATGAATTCCTCATGATTGTGACAATTATTAAGATCAGCATAACATCATCTGACATACATTAATAATTATTGTAAATTTTCATCCATTCCAAAAATTTATTTCTTTCAAACCAAACCTCAATATGATTGTTAGTACTTGTTCTCCCCCTTTCTTTTATAAGGCCTACATCAAAATTTTTCAGATAAATTATGATTTATGAGAACTCCAATATCAGCAAAGCATCGTCCTATTTATATAAATTCCATACAAACTCCGATTAACATCCTCATTATGATCTAAACTTTCTTTCTTGGACTCAAGTTGAGTATGATAAGCCTTTTCTCTTAGAAAACTTCTTATTAAACCATTTTACTTTATTAATATTTTTTCATCTCATAACCTGATTATGATCGTGAGTTTGATAACCAGATTTTTCAAAGTAAGGTGATTACTATATTCCTTAACAACAAAATACAATACTTGAAAAAAAAATCTTTCATCTTACAAAAACAACTTTTGGATGATTTTTTCCCAACATCATTCAATAATATTAATTAATTTAATTTATTATGATAAAATTCCTTTAGCACAAAATAATAGTTTTTATAAAAACATCCATTTTTTATTCAATTGGTTCTTATATTCATTTTTAATTTATTGGTAACTAATGAATTCAATCATATATATTCATATGTTAGTTAATCCTATTCATAACCACTAATTTAATGACTAGAATATATCTTATTATATTGAATAATAATATTTTAATAATATATTGTTTTTCGATAAAACTCGGTGTTGCGTGTAATGTAAGTTATCGAAGAAATTTGTTGTTGCGTGCAACACAAGACAAATAAGTATTGTGTGTATTTCAAGCTATAGAATAGATTAAATTTATTTGAAATATTAAATATATTTTAAATTCTCAGGATGTTATATTCTCATCTATTATTGGTGTTGTGTGTCATACACGCTATTGAACACAATGTTTTTACATTAGAATTTTAGAGTGTTACATAATATATAAGATATTTAGTGAAAATAACTTATAAAATAATTAATAAATATTATTAAATAATGATTTGATAATTATTATTGAGTAATATTCATTTAATAACAATTGTATGATGGAAAAATTAAAAGGATTAATCAATGGTTAAAGATAAGTTGATAACATGACTTGAACTTCAAACGCTAATAACTTTTGATCTGGGTGTATGTTTGGGATCTACCACATATCAAATCAAATAATGAGAAGAGATCTATGCTTTTGTGACCTAGGGGAACCCTATTTACTTTTTTTCAAGACCATAAATAGTCTATAATGGATCTAAAACTGAGTTTTTAGTTGAGATGCCCTATTTTTTTAATATCTGGTAGTCTTTCAACTTTGTTTGAGAGAGTATTTTTGTCCATTTTTAGTGAGGAGTGAATTTATTCTTAGGTATTACATTCATATTGATATTATGGTTTTGAAATTTTATCATTTTTCATAATTTAGTTTTATTTATAATTAAATATATACACATGTATACATATTTTTATATATCCACACATAAAATTTTGATTTTATAAATAAATATGTAAACATATTTACATATAAAATATCTATCTATATATATAAACCATATTTAACTAATAATAATATCCATTTTATTTAAAATAAAAATGTATGAATATTTATATACCTATACAATGTATATATATAGAAATATAGTTTTGTGTGTGTATTAACAAATTTATATATATTATCTATATATTATAATATGTGTAAATAAACATAGATATGTGTAATTATATTTATATATACACACATATAATATATATATATATATATAAACACACACGTAAAAAAAATATTATATATATGTATTTAAAAATAATTATATAAATATCTGGATAAAAAATGTAATAAAATATATATAAATATATAGATATATCTTAAAATATAGAACAATACAATATAGAGGTGGGGAAAAGGCATAGATTTTTTAGGGGAAGGTCTCAGGTTTGAAACTCGTTGGAGGCAGGGGTGTACGCAGGAGGGATTAGAGCTGTTAAAGGAGGGTGGGGGCTTCAAGCGTTGTTAAATGGGTGGTGGTGGGGGTGGGCTTTGAGAGATGATAAAAGGGGGGCCTAGCGGTGTTAAAGGTATCTACCACCAAAAGAAAATATTTTAAAAAAAATATTTGTTTGCCTTTTATCAATGATTTTTTAAGCATTGGTAAAATGGCTTGGTTAAAGGGGTAGTGGCGGGCGGTGGGTGGGATCAAAATATTTTTAAGGGAGGTTGGGGGCTTCAAGCATTGTTAAAAGTGTGGTTTTGAGGGTGGGTTCTGAGCATTGATAAAAGTGGGGGCTAGTGGTATTTAAGGGGTCTACCACTAGAAAAAAAATCTTTCTAAAATTTTATTTTTTTGACTTTAATCAGTGCTTTTGTTAGTGATGAAAAAAGGGCATTGTTAAAGGGGTAGTGGTGGTTGGGGGATTGGTGGGCTTCAAATTTTGTAAAAGAAGTGTGGGGTATTTGAGTGTTGTTAAAAGGGTGGTGGTGAGGGGTGGGTTCTGAGCATTGATAAAAGAGTGAGCTAGTTCTATGAAATGGGTCAACCATTAAAAAGATTTTTTTTAAATATTTTTTGACTTTTATTAATTCTTTTTTCTATATATGATAAAAGGGAATTATTAAAGGGTTGGTAGAGGGGGGTCTTCAAGTCTCGATAAAAGGGAGGCCTGGCACTGTTAAAGGGGTTGACCATTAAAAAAATCTTTTTAAAATTTTATTTTTTTGACTTTTATCAACGTTTTTTTAATACTGATAAAATACCCTTTTATCAATGTTTTAGTAGAACTGATAAAAGGGATCTCCTTTTAAAGATTCTTATATTTATAGTGTTTTTTTAGTGTTGATAAAAGTGATTTCTAACATTTTTAAAAGTGCTTTTTGTAGTGGTGAAAATGTGCTCAGATTGTCTTGACACTTTACGACAATAATTCATAAATCTTTTATGATGTGTACGAATCAAACACACATTAATCATACACATTGTGTATTCGGTATAACTCAAAGTGTCTATTTTTAGTTTAAAAGTGATATCTTGTTAATGCATTGTTTTATTGTTATGTTCAATTTATTTCTTTATTGAATTGTTAACATAAAAAAATTATAAAGGTACACTATTTTGTTCGAGGTGAGATGGTTTGTTAAAAAACTAATAGAACGATTGATCTGTATTGAAAGGGTTTAAAGATAAATGAATATTGTTTTTGAATTTTTTGATGTTTTTGATAAAGTTTACAATCCAATGTTTTTAACTAGCAACTGATTCGGATTGGGATTGGTTATTGATTTTTAATATTAAACCTATTTGAATTCAGATTCAAATATAGTTGCATCTCATTTTTTGTGATTACCTTATTAACATCTATTTATTTATCTTATGATATTATTTTTTGACTGGGTGTGGGGGTGTGGTTTGACTTCATTCCCACTCGTAGTCCACCCTTTCTTCTTTACCCTTCATCTCATCTACTTCTACCAATACTATTTTAGATTTGGTAATGAACCTTAGAAATGGTGGTGACATGTCTGGTGCTCATTTAAAGTATGCAGATGTGCTGCTTGATGGAGAAGACCCAGAAGATAGCTCCCTAATGAACAATCCAATGACACTTTAATCCATGTAAAATTCCCTACACAAAGAGATTTATACGGATGATACAATCCCATCTCCCAATGACCTCTATTCTGGGTGCAGTAGAGGCCACAGTGCTCCTATTCGCCAAAGATCATTGGGTGTTGCGCATACAGATTCTATCGATCAGAGCATGTATGAGATATGGTTTATATTGGGTGCATAATAGGAAAGTAAACTCATTTTGTAAGCAATTCAATCATCAGGGAATCATGAGAAATCAGTATTGAAGCAAAACGTGCAGGATTCTCCGGCAACGCCAAGATGTAGGGAGTGGTGTGTCTTGGATGAGATGTATGATATGTTTGACCAGATTTTTTTGCTTCTCGGTGGTAGTGAGATAGGGCGTGACCCTCCAGGAGAAGCAGAGCTAAGGAAGAGCAGGTGCGGAAGGAAGCAGTGGAGTAATAATTTGATCGAGAACATGGAGAGTCTTCTTATGAAATTCACACAAGCCATCACTGAAATGAGTAATATGATAATTATATTAGGATTTTATTTCATGGAATCCTTGAAAGAAATTTCTTGATCAATTTGTTTTCTATTCATAAAATTCTCCCTTATCATTTCATAAGTAATGAGAGTGTTATGTAAATCATCCAGGGATAATGATTCTGGATCTCTATCTTCCAATGAAGAAACTTTAGCATCAAACTTATCAGGAAGAATTCTCAAGATCTTTTAAATAATGTTTGAGTCTTCCAGCTTCTCACTAAGACATGTGATGGTGCTAATAATATAATTCATCCAGGTAAACAATTCACCAATGGATTCATCATTATTGTAGATATGGTCCTTAAAAGTGCGAAAAAATGGCATTTATAGTGCTAAAAAAACACTAAAAATTGAAGCGTTATTAAAAAGGGGTCCCTTTTATCAGTGCTAAAAATGTGCTAATAAAGGGCCCTTTTATCGGTTCTAAAAATGCATTGATAAAAGACCACTTTTAACAGCGCTAAAAAAAGTTCTGATAAAAGTCAAAAAATTGAAAATATATTAAAACAAATCTGTAAATTCGGAGCATGGACCAACCCCCATTTTATCAACCCCCCCCCCCCATGATGGTTCTTGTATTGATTCCCCCCCCCCCCCTTAAGAGTGCTAGGAAACCCACCCCACCTTTAACAGTGTTAGGCATATACCTCACCCACCCACGCACGCCCCCTGCCTTTGGTGGGTTTTGAACTTGGGACCTCCCCCTCATAATCCTGTACATTTTCCACTCACCTATATTCGTTTATTCTTTATTTTATGATATATCTATATATTTATATATATTTATTTATATATTTTTTATCCATATATATATTTATATATATAAATACATATATAAATTATGTTTTGTGTGTGTATGTGTTTATAAATACATACATACATTACATACATATATATATATATATATATCTGTGTGTGTGTGAATCTATAAATATAATTATAAATATTTAAATTTCTTTTTTATATATTATATATTAATATTTATATACATATATTTGAATACATATATATAAATATATATATGTTTGTCAATACACACACAAATATATTTATATATATATAAACATTATATATACAATTAATTATATATGTATATAAATATTCATACATTTTTATTTTAAATAAAATGAATATTATTTTTTATTTAGATAAGGTTTATATATTGAGAAATATATTTTATATGTAAATATGTTTAATTATTTATTTATAAAATTAAAACAAATGTGTGAATATAAAAAAAATATGTATATGTTGTTATATAGTTGATTATAAATAATAGTATATTGTCAAAAACGATAAAATTTTAAAACAATAATATCAATGTAAATGTAAGACCTAGAAATAAATTTAGTCCTCACTAAAAATAAGAAAAAATACCCCCTTAAACATGGTTGAAATTCTATCGAATGTTAAAAAATTGGGGTACCCTGACTAAAAACTCAATTTTGGAGGCCTTATGAGACTTTTTTGGCCTCAAAAAATGTGAAAAATGGTTTCCCTATATTATTCATGCATAGATCTCATATAATAAATTTGATATATGGTAGAGCTCAAACGGATACTCGGATCAAAATTTATAGCATTTTGAAGTTCAAGTTATGTTTTCAACTTATTTTATATATTTTTATTAATTTTTTATTTTTTTATGTTCAATTTGTTTTTAAATAACTATTACTCAATAATAATTAATAAATTATTAATTAAAAATATTTTTTAATTTATTTTATATCCATTTCCACTAAATATATTATATATTATGTGTAAATTCCTATTTATCCTTATCTAAAACATATTTAAAAAATATGTATTATATTTATATCAATATAAATATATTTATATATTAATATTTTTTTAATGATTTTTTTTAAATACACACTTTATCAATACTTGTAAAAAACACTAATAAAGACCTCCTTTATTAGCGCTACTAAAAAAGCCTCATAAATGGGGTCCCTTTAACAGCGCTAAAAAAGCACTGATAAAGGGGTACTTTTAACAGTGATTTTTTAGCACTATTAAAATCACCTTTTATCAACAATTTTTTTAGCACTGATAAAGGTACCCCCCTTTATCAGTGTTTTTTTATCACTAATAAAGGGTGGTGCTGATAAAAGGGACCTTTTATCAGTGCTAAAAAAACACTGATAAAATGGTCCTTAATCAGCACTTTTTTAGCACTGATAAAAGATCCATTTTATCTATGATTTTTTTATCACTGATAAAAGGGGCCTTTATTAGTGATTTTTTTAGCATGGATAAAAGGGGCCATCTTTTAATAGTTCTTTGATTATTAACGCTTTTAGAACTGTAAATTCTCTTTTTGTGTGATTTTAAAGACCATATTTGCAGTAGTGTATCTTGAGGCCTTCATACTTCAATCTCTATATTTGTAACTTTACCTTATTTACATTTATATTGTCTTCATAAATGTTCTTCAGCTTATCCCAAATACCTTTGGTAGTGGCAACACCCTTCACTCTTAGAAACTAACTTTTAGAAAGTGATGAGAGTAAAGAATTATTAGCTCTTCCATCATCCTCAAGATTCTTCTTGTCAACAGATGTAAGAGGAAATTTTTCATCAATAGGAGGAAATTCATTTGTTAAAACTTTTATAACATCATACCCAAGAGACATAATATAAGACAATGTTCTATCTTTCCTAATATGATAATTCTTACCATCGAAGACCATAACCCCCTTACTGTTTACAAAATTCAGATTCTCTATAACAACTTCTCTTTAAAAAACATCAGTAAAGATTAAGTGGAGGGAACCTTACCCTATGATACCAATTGTGACTTCCCAGAGAGGGGGAAGGGTGAATCAGTGATATCTTTTTCTTTTAAGTTTTCTTCCTTTTGAAACAAATTTTTTCACCTGTTAAACAGTTATCACTATAGTGATAATAAAACAATCACACATTCATATGAATACAATAATTTATAAGGTTACCTACTCAACAAAAGTATCTACATACTTTTTATGGTTTAGAAACAATCCAGTATCACACAATACACTAAAAAAATCATTTTGGGAGGATAAAACAAGTGGGATATTCCCTTACACTTGTGTAGCACTATGTTCAATACAACAGTGCATGTGCTTCAAGTAGCACAAAATGATGTAATACAATTTCTATAACAAGTTAAGAAACATTCCCCAATTGATTCAAAACATGTTATGGTTCTTCCTTTTCAACTTTCACAAATATAAACTTCAAAATAATTCTTCACTTTCCTACACAGTAGCAGGTAAGAACTTCACTTGACTTCATTATGATGCTCAGTCTGATTCTCTAATATAATTCCCTAGTCTAAATGTTCGGTCTAGAAATATAACTTTGCTATAATAGCACTGAAACAATTATGAACTGCTTCTTCCTCATTCTAAAAATCTTATTCTGATTACTCAGTCCGATTCGAAAACTCTGAATATGATCTTCCCTCTTTCTCTTATGCCTTACAAACTTACTCAGGAGTTCTCAATCCAGAAACCCCTTATCTCTAAAAACTTTCAGTTATCCATATTCTCTCTTCACCTATGAATAATACTTGTATCAGAAAGTAAAAAATTAGTCCCCTCTACTAATAGGTGTTCCAATGTTCTTTAGGTAGGATTATGAAAAACATTCATGGTTAACCAAATTTCCTGAAATTTTGATTTCCCTTAAATTCTGGCTTCATCTTTGACTTCTTAAAAAATTATTAACTCTTCTCATTTCTTCTCAAACCTTCTCGACTCTTCTCACAACTTGATATCACTTTATACTTTCTTTATAACATTTTTTCCAATTTTTATTGTCACTCTAATTTCAAAATTATAATGAATACATAGGTACAGCAGCAGAATATTTATTATGTTTATCCACACTAAATAAAATATATGAAAAGTGAATGTCTTCTCATTATGATTATTAGATCCAAATAAAAATTATTTAGACATTCTGATGCTCCATTCCAACTTTTTAGGAATAATAAATTGAAACCATTCTCCCATAAACATAGTAGAAACTTCTAAAGATTCCAACACTTCTCAATAGCACTTCACCGTCAACTTCAAACTTCTTTGATAAATATTTTCTCTAAACTCTTAAAATTTCAATCTCCCTTTAAAAATACTTTTTTAACTACTTTAAGTAGTTCTCCTTTTCTTATTTTCCTCAAAATGGTGATCCTTCATCCGGTGAAAATATCAATGTCACCCTACATCTAATGGATCAGTCTCTACTTCACTCTAATAATTAGTGTCAGCACCAGTCTAATGAATCATGACTCAAAAGATGAAAACATATTATATTTTCTCCTTTTCTATTGAACTAATTGATAGAGAGACAAAACAATTCAACCTAAGTGAAAATTTTGACTACATTGTTGATTGATCTCTATTCCCATTTTGCATCAGTCCCAATATCTTCACTTCTTTTCTTCTTCACTAGTCCCAACAACTTCCAACATAAAAATTCATCATCAAATTAAATTTTTTAAGCATCACTTAATCTTATGATCAATTTCAGGATTACTTTGATTATCAGTGGAACACCGCATCCAATATACCGGCACTAGCAACTTCGAATTTAGAAACTTATTTTCTTTTCTAATTATAGTACACACCAACTTATTTCTCAGAATATTTATATCTTATGTCTTATTGTTATGAATGAAAACCAATATCTTCATCCTCTTATGTTCCAAACAACACTTCTCAGCCTTCAAATATATATGTGTTTGATGATCTCATAGTGATGAACTAAGATCGAAAAGCTTTGAATTTATTATTTCAAAAACTCATGCTTGTAACCATGACTTCATCATGATTGTGAAAATGATTAGGATCAGCATAGCATCATCTGACTTACATTGGGAAGTATTGTAACTTCCCACCCTTTCCAGCAACTTCTTTCTTTCCAACCAAACCTCAATATGATTTCTATCACTTGATCTCCCCCTTTATTTCATAAGGATTGAATCATATGTTTTTAGATAAATTATGATTTATGAGAACTCCAAGATCAGAAAATAATCATCATATTTATATCAAATCCATGAAGACTCTGATTAACATCCTCATTATGATTCAAAATTTCTTTCTTGGACTCAAGGTGAGTCTGATAATCATTTTTTATAAGAAAACTTCCTCTCAAACTACTATACTTTCTTAATCTTTTTTCGTCTGATAACCCGATTACAATTATGAGTTCAATTGCCAACTTTTACAGAGTGAGGTGATTATTTTCTTCTTTTAAAACAAAATAAAATACTTGAAAAACAAACATATTTTATCTTATAAAAACAACTTCTAGCCAACTTGGTCCCAAAAATCTCCCCTTTGGATTTTTTTGTCAAATAAAGTTCATAAATAACTAAACTTTGTAATCTCAAGAAAGGGATCACTTATCAATAATTATAATCCTACTTGAGATAACTCATTAGAAGAAATAAGAATCATTGACAGAAAAATCATTTTGTCCAAAATTAGTGACTTGTGAAACTTCTTTAGCTTTTCTTCATATATTTCTTTGCTTCTTCAACATTATTATAAACAAAATCTTCCTAAAAACACTCTAACAAACTATTAGAATAGTTCACATACTTATATACTTTATTCATAGCTTATCCACAACTCCCCTATATACATGCTTCTTTAAAAGTCTTAGCACATATCAATGGATAGATTTATGAAACAATTCTACCCTTGATAACATTATCCAAATACTAGATGAGGTAGGGGAAAATACACATACATAGACTTTGATGAGAAAGAGTTTGGACACCCATGTTCAATCCCTATTTATAAAAATCTTCCTTCGGTAAAGTTTTTTTTAAAGTTTCAGCAACTTGTTCTGATATAGGAACATAATCTATATTTAATTCATTATTATCCACATGATCTTTGATGAAATTATATTTTATATCAATATATTTTTAATGAGAATATTGTACCAGACTTCTTGAAAGGTTTATTTCACTTTAATTATCATAACCCAGGATAAAGGGTAACCTATCTATAACAAGTAAGTATTCTAACTGAGTATTCATATACATAAGTTGGGTAGCATCTTGATTGGTAGAAACAAACTCAAATTTAGTCATGGTAATATTTACTGAATTTTTTTTCTTTGTATTCCAACTAAAACAAATTTTTCCTAGAAGGAAAACTCCACCATATGTGTATATTTTATCATCAACATTTATTTCCCAATCAATATCTGAATACCTAGACATGTCAATACTTTCTAAGCTATCATACATGAATTTGAAATTTTTTGTTCCTTTGATATATCTAAGAATTATTTTTCCATACAATAGATGTGATTCTTTTGGAGCAATCTAAAATATTTCACATAAGGTAACAACAACAACAAAATTTGGTTCTTGAGGTAGTAAAATGTAAAAAAAACATCCAATTCGCTTCTGAAACTCTTTAGAGTCAACTTACTTGCCTTATCCATCTTTTTTCAACTTGGTTCCCACTGAAATAATTGTGGAAACTAATTTTGAATTTTCCATCTTGAACTTCTTAAGAAGTTCCTTGGAATGATTGTTTTGGGAAGAAAATATGTGTTTCTTATTTTTTGAGATTTCTAACCCAAAAAATATTTCATTTCACCCAGCATGGACATCTCAAATAACTTTTCCATATCTTCAAAAAACCATTCACGTGTTTTTTCATCATGCCCAGAAAAGGTAATGTCATAAACATAGACAATTAAAATGAGAGAAAACTCCTGACTTTATTTGATGTAAAAATTACTATCAACCCTTCCTTTCTTAAAAATCATATTTCTTAAGTAGGTATCTAATTTGGAATATCATTCCCTTGGTGATTTTTTTATCCCATACAAGTCTTTCTTCAACTTTCATACATAACTTTCATTCTTCCCAACAATAAAGCCACATGGTTGTTCAATGTAAACTTTATCATCGGGATCATTATTCAAAAATACTTATTTCACATCCATATGAAAAAAAATTAACTTCATTGTCCAGTAATAGAAAGAAAGATCTTGATTGTTTCTAAAATTTTCACCAGAAAAAATATCTCATCAAAATCAAATCATTCAAGCTGTGAGTAACCTTTGCACACTAATATTAATTTTTTTCTTATCACTCACCATCTTCATTCAACTTGTTCCAAAAACACATTTTGTATTGATAATATTTTTGGTATTTGTTTTAGGTATTAATTCCCAATTATCATTATTTTCTATCTAATCTAGCTCTTTATTCATAGCCTGAACCTATTCTGGATGCTCAAAAACTTCATTCACATCTTTAGGCTCAACTTTTGAATAAAATAATGTGTGTGTAATAGTTTTGATGTTCTTCTTATTTGAACCTTTTTATCTTGATCACCAATTAGGTTTTGAGCTTCCACTTGATTCCTCGACCTGGGATGAGATTTTCGAGATTCTTCCTCATCACTTGAAATGGATGAGTTTGGTTCTTCTTATTTGAGTAGGATTATATACTTATCATAATTGTTACCATATATTCGTTCATCATGTTTATATTTCTTATAAACATGATTTTTTTTATCATCTTCCCTAGATTTTTCAATAACTTTCACATTAATAGAATCAACTAATCTTTCTGTTTATTTGTTGAAACATCTATATCCTATTCTTTTTGAAGCTTGTCCAAGAAAAATTCCAACTTCACCTATCCACTCAAACTTTCCAAGTTTTCCACCTTACTTATTTATGATGCATAGACTCCCAAAAACTCTCAAGTGTTTCAAACTTGGAATTTTTTCATAAAACATTTTATATGGAGTCATATTTGAAATTATCTTATAGAAAAAACGTTTTTGAATATAAACAGTAGTGCTCATGGATTACCACAAAAGGTAATGAGAGAGACCATTTTCAAGTAACATAGTTGGCCCCATTTCCACCAAACTTCTATACTTTCTTTCAGAAAAATAATTTTTTTAGGAGTGTATGGTGTACTGAAATCATAATGAATTCCATGCTTTTCAAGATGACATTAAAATTCTTCATTTTTTACTCCCCATCATTGTATGTTCTAAAATTATTTACTGAATACTCACATTCCTTCTCATATTTCCTCATAAAACTTTTAAACCTTTTCAAAGCATATAACTTAAATTTCATATACATAACACAAGTAATGTAAGTAAAGTCATCAATAAAAGTAATGAAGTAATTATATCCATGAGTTTATTGTTTTCTAATTGGACCAAAAATATAATAATAAATAAGGTTCATGGATTATTTTGAAAAAATGTAATCTTTATTATGCATAGAGTTTTTAATATTTCCTTTATGATAAATTGTACAACACCAATATCTTCTTCTTAACATATCAAAAATTCCATGGACACTATCTCACTTTGATAGCTTGCTCATATTTCTCTAAAACATGTTTTCCAACCTTTTATTCCACAACATATTCTCTTCCATCATGCTGATGTAACAAGAGTTTTAAACTTCTATAACTTGTAATAAGTTTTATTTTGTATGTTTTCATTTTGTAACAATCTTTACATATTTCTATATTTTCACAACAAACACGTATTTTCTGAAGATAACTTTGTTTCCTTCTTCACAAAATTTTGAAACTCTTAGTAAGTTGTGTTTCATCCCATTAATAAACAAATATTTCTTGGATTTCAAATTTTCTTCCCCAATGATTGCTAATCCAACACCTTTGATTTTGAGAGATTCATAATTTCTAAATTTCATTGTTTCTTCTTTGAATTGTTTACCATTCTTCAAAAGAATTAATCCTCCTATCATATGATAAGAACACCCACTATCCAAGATCCAAGGTCATTATCCTTTTGTATCTTTGAGAGTGGTTTCTACAACAAGATATTTTTCTTTCCCTTTATCTTTCTTAACTTTCAGCTTCTGATAATTATTAGAAAAATTATGTTGTACTGGTAACAAAATAATACATCCTTTTTAAGATGTCTAGGTTTTTCATATCTTTCATAAATAGATTCCATAGGTTGGAACCTATTTTCAACTTTTACACCAACCTTATCAGATTTCTTCAAGACATCCTTCTCAACATTCTTACTTTGAGAGGATTGACTCCCCATCAATCTTTTCTTTTGTAATTTTTGGATTAGTATTAATGTTTTTAATTAAACCAACATATATTTTCCATATATTTGAATCCACTATAATACCAGTAGTATCCATAAAAATAATATTTTCCTCTGTAACTTTCATACTGTCTAGAGTTGTGATCTTGTTTCTCAACAACCTTATAATATATCTTATCAGAATTTTTTTGACCACCAACCTTTCTGTTATCAACCTGAATCTTATTTGTAATGGTTCGGACCATCCTAGTCCATTACTTTGTAAATTTTTGGTGTTGGGGTGCCCTGGACCCATCAGTGAGGAGGGTGTTGGTGTCAGTGGTAGGGCGCCACCATGGTGTCACTTATCTGTGACACCGATTGGTGTGTCCCAATCGGTGTGTCCCAATCAGTGCATACTGATCACCATGTCATCGATCAGTGTGTCACCGATCGGTGTGTCACCGATCAATGTGTCCCAATCAGTGTGTCACTTATTGGTGTGTCATCGATCAGTGTGTCCTGGTCGGTGTGTCACTAATTGGTATGTCATCGATCGGTGTGTCCCGATCGGTGTGTCCCTGATCAGTGTAACCCGATCGGTGTGTCACTGATCAGTCTCACCCATCAATGTGTCACCCAATCGGTGCCACAGGGGGGGTTGTCAGGTTCTTTTCCCTCTTAACGACTCCTTCAAGATTAATACCACCTTAAAGAGGTTTAAGACCATTTTAAAGGCAGTAAAATATGTTTTAAACCCCCATTAATTGGGCGACCCTTGGGGTTACCAAAACATGTACCCCATGTTTTGTATTTAAAGTTTTCCTCCCCTATTACATGTTGCCTCCATTTAAAGGAAACCCTTTAACTCACATCCCTTATCGCCACCACTTAAAGTAGAATTATTAAATAACAATTAATTCCATCATGTGTAACTTCCCAACCATGTGGAGAAACCACGATCTACCTTTAAATACGTTCAATATTTCATATCCCATAACTCCAGGATCTCGCCTTTTATCACATAGAGTTTCTTTATTCTTTTTGTCTGGTCTCTTTTCTTTTCCTTGGTGATTTTGGTGTCCCCATTTCTGTGGCTAGTTATGCGCTTGTGCTGGAGCCTTTCCTACTCACTCTTGGAGTCCTTGGAGTTCTTCCCCTGCAAGTCGCGCATCCCCAGTTCTTGGTGCGAGAAATAAAAATTTGATCGTCAGTCATCCAAGTAGGTTTATTCATTTGTCTCTCTTTACTGTGTATCATGCGAGGTGGGTATGATAATGTTCCTACGGGAATGGATGAAACCAAACCTTAATGAAGATAATAAATGGTTTTTAAAGAATGAAGGGGTGTGTTTGATGATGTTAATGTACTCTTTTACCTTTTCTTATATGTTGTAAAATTTATAGGCTTATGTCCACTAAACATTGTGGCCATTGGTGGTCCTTTCTTTCCCACTAATTAACCTCTATTTTTTGGATAGTTCTGTGATTGAATGGTTGTAACATGTAAATTGGTTAATCACATAAACTCATTTGATTAAATGGATGACCAATGAATAATAAACCTTGTGTGGTCACACCAGTTAACCAAACGGAAAGATGGAACTATAGGAATGGCATGTTTAAATATGAAAACTCCCTTAGTCTGTTCTGGTGATGTGTATGGTTGTTCTTCTTGATGCTTGTGAGGTGATATGGATGGGGATGGGATCCCCTATTGTGCAGTTTTTAGTTTGTGGATTTGGGGTCGTGTGGGTTCGTATGTTGGGTCTTGGTTTGGTTCTATTAATTCGATGAATCTCACGGATCCCTTTTTTTATTGTGACTTTATAAGAGAATCAGGTGTGAATGCTTAATTTGCTGCTTGGCTATTTTTTCTTCCTTGGCTTGTGGTTATTCTTGTTAGTTTCCCAGTAGTGAATAATTGTTTAAATGGAACCACTAGAATGTGATAAAAAGAACGGGTTCAATGGGGAATTTCTTTCTGGGAATGAGTTGTGACTCGGTTGTGGCTGTTGTGCTTTTTTTATGAATGAATAGTAATGAGGGTGTTCGTGTATGGGATGGTTTTGGAACCCCTAGGTTGGGATGAGTGATTTTTTACCTATATATATAATTTAGTTCTTATGTTTCCTATTCTCATCCCACCCAAGTTGAGAACTTCATGCCAAACACCCCCATTTCATGGGGGAGGGTGTTTTCCCAACACTTCTATGAGTGGCTGGTTATTAGCTCATTTTTTGCTCTCTTTCCCAAGTATCCCAAGACACTTCGGGCAGGCTGTGATGACTTGAGTTCCATTATAGCACAATATTCTTTGGGCAAGGTAGTTGTGGTGGTTGGCCCAGGTGTGTGCGGGCAGTTTTTTTACCATGTGTCTTTAGGATGGGGCCCAGGTGTCTTCGGGCGTAGCGATGGTTGTTCTGGACCAGGTGTCTTCAGGCATGGTGGTAGTTGTTATGGCCTAGGTATTTGCGAGAGGGGATGTGTGTGGTTATTGTGGCCTAGGTGTCTGCGGGCAGGTTGTGTGGTTATAGTGGCCCAAAAGGTTGTTGTTGGGGCGGTAGTGGGACTACGGTGAGAATGGCGGGGGAGGTCAGACGCATAGGATGTCTTCAATAACCCATGAGAAAGTGGCATGGGGTACCCAAATATCAATGTGTTATTAATATTTCTTTACTTGACTTTCGTTATTTGGGGAATGTGCCTTGGTGAGGTTTGGGTGGATAGTTCCCTTGTTAGGTGCTTTGGTTATCTCCTTTTCTCACGGGGCATTAGAATGCCTCCCCACTTGTGCATGAGAGCTTTTTCTTTTCCCTACTGAGTATAACTATATACTCACCCTACGTATATAAAAACTACTTTCTGGTTTCCAAGAGGAATTCGAGGACCCTGTCGGACCCTATTAGCTCAGATGCTAGGACCGTTGACGTTGCTTCTTTTCTTTTATTTTTGTAATTCCATTTGAAGTTTTTTTGTAACTTGTAACAATTTATTTGGAACATGCATATGGGGATGTATTTTTTGTTTTAATTTACTTATACCTTCAGTTTTGGAGTTGTTTTGGTTTTTACCATCGTATCTCCTGATCCTACTAAATAAAAAATGCAATGCCTTCCATATTACATGTGATTCTATACCCTTGGTGTTAGTCACCACTCCAAGGCCTATTGAAGGTGGGAATCGGGTTCATTATCTCTCCTTAAACTTAAGGAAGGAAGGGTCTGGTAGTTTTTTGTCCCTTCCCTCATCTCGGTGAAGGCAAGTCATGACAGAATGGTATCAGAGGCATGGTTGAGAGATAGGATGGAGCTCAGGGTTAGGCATAGTGAAGATTGCATGGGATGGTAGGTAAATAGTGTTAGGAAATCATGGTGTGTGAAATAGGCTAGGGAAGACCAGCTAGGACGCAGGATTTTAGGGCCCCCGTAATCTGATGCAAGGACTCTGGACCTACCGAACAACCAAGTGAGGCTACACTGATTGTAGGGTAGAGACCCTAGGAAATTTACAGGCATCAAAATAACTTGTGTTCTTGAGTTTCTTGGGTATTCTATGAATTTAAATAAATAAAAAGTTTAAGAAAAAATTTAAAAGAAATCTTCTACACTACTCAGGCTTAGGCATTCCTTGTTTACCTTGCACTTATGGAACCTGGACGATGACCACTAGTAGTGCGGGCGATCGAGGCCCAGGTGGCTAATCTGGCTGATTAGCAGAGGACTAATCAAAAGGATCAGGATGACTAGTGGAAGAGGATGCTTTGTGAATTTTAGCGGTAAACCCTCCAGAAGTTCGAGGGTAGTGTCTTAGACATGGAGACCAAAAGCTGGCTTGAGGAGTTGGTGATATATTTCATCTTGATCCGGGCTCCGGCTGAGTACTGGGTTCCATTAGTAGTTAGTCAGATGATAGGAGAAGCACGTCAGTGGTGGATTCTCTACCTCAGAGAGAGTATGGAGAGTGAGATTTTATGGGCTGACTTCAAGAAGAAATTTCGGGTGGAATTCCTTTCTTCTACTATGAAGGTTGAGAAGATGTAGGAGTTACTCTCCCTTCAGCATGGGGTATGTCAATAAGGGAGCTGGGGATCAAGTTCAAGGATCTCCTTCATTTTTCTCCAGACCTTTTTCTGGATGAGGAGTCTCATGAAAGATGTTTAGAGGAGGCACTCTGACCTTCTCTTCTAGTATTTTGTTACTCCCTTCACTCAACTGATGTACTTGGAGGTCCAGAAGAAGGCTGAAATGGTGGAGAGGATGCACATGATGGGAGGTGTGTTGTGAGAGGGGAGCCAGTTGGGCTCGTCAAATGGGAAGGCCGTCAGCAGCAGGCCTCCAGCATCAGGGCCTTCCAGGTTTTGGCCAGTGGGGAGAAGGCCCCAGCAGTTCCAGTTTAGATTTCCCTTTCCCCACCCCTTCCTTGTGGTCCCAGGACCGAGATGATTCATATGTGGTAGTCATGGGCACCTTCGAAATTAGTGCATGGGACATGTGCAGTACAATGGGGGTGGGAAGGTTTGGTGCTCACCTCAACAACAGCAGTTTCCAGCCAGGCCCTTTCAGCAGCAGTGGCAGGGATAGTGAGCCCCCACTCCTCTGAGAGTAGAAATTTCCAGAGGAGACCAACCTTAGGGTGCTCCTCAAGGACCTAGACCAAGTCATGGTTGGGGAGGTGTCAGAAAGCTGAGGGGAAGAGGAGCTGGGCGTGGGAAGTTGCACGCTGTAGAGGCAGTAGTTACAATAGGGCCCGATGTCGTTCGGGGTATGATCAGCTTTTTTATCACTCTTGTCTATGCCTTGTTTGATTCAAGAGCTTTGTACTCTTTTGTTACACCCAGTCTATCCCATTTATTGGGCCTAGATGTAGAGAGACTCTTCATTCCCCTGGTGCTGGGTATGCCAGTTAGGGGTCATACCAGCCTGTATGATGTTTGTCGAGGATGCAGACTGATGTTGGGGCCGCATCAGTCTAGTGGGGATCTTCTTCTGCTGAAAATGTAGCCATACGATGTCATCCTAGGCATTTACTGGCTATTTTTTGTGCACTCTGTTATATATTTCTTCTGTAGAAGAGTCATGTTCTCCAATGAGGATGGAAATTTTGTGGCTTTTGTTGGCAAATAGAGTTTTTAGGTGGGGATATGGCATGTGGAGCCTCTTCTTTCTAAGTTGGCTGATCTTTCAGTAGAATCAATGGATGTCGAGATGATGGATGTTTCGGGAGTTGTCAGAGAGTTCCTTGATGTTTTTCTTGAGAAGGTTGTGACTCTACCCCCTCGACGTGATGTTGAGTTTGAGATAGACTTACAACCTGGTGCTCATCTGATTTAAATGGCTCCATATCAGATGGGGCCTTCTGAGTTGCGGTAGTTACAGATTCATATTGACAATCTGATGAAGAAGGGTTTTTTATGACCCAACGTGTCACCATGGGGTTCTCTAGTCTTGTTCACGAAGAAGGTAGATGGTGGTCTCAGGATGTGCATAGACTACTGGAGACTGAATCAGGTAACTGTTAAGAACCGTTACCCTCTCCCGAGGATATATGATCTCTTTGACCAGCTTAGGGGAGCAGGTTGGTTCTCTAAGATCGATATGCAGTTTAGGTATCACCAATTAAGGTTTAAAGATAGTTATATCCAAAAGACTTCTTTTAGGTGCAAGTATGGATACTTTGAGTTTGTAGTCATGTTTTTTGGTGTTACGAACACACCTGTTGTGTTCATGGGGCTCATGAACTCTGCTTTCCATGAGTTTCTGGACCGGTTCGTCATTTTTTTCATCGATGACATATTGATCTACTCAATATCATAGGAGGGACATACTAAGCACCTCAAGATGGTCTTGGAGATCCTTCAACATCACCAGCTCTATGAGAATTTTTCCAAGTGCAAGTTCTTGACACGAGAAGTGAATTTTCTTAGACATGTGGTGTCTCAACAAGGGGTGGTGGTTAATCCATCAAAGTTTGAAGTGGTTGTTTCTTTGGAATCACCCAAGAATGTGATGGAGGTTTATATTTTCATGGGTCTAGCAGGTTGCTACTAGAGATTCGTGTCCAACTTCTCTCGAGTTATAGTTCCTTTGACAGCTTTGACCAGAAAGGACCAGACCTTCGTGTGGAGTGAGTAGTGTCGGGCAGCTTTCAATTATCTAAAGGAAAGTTTGGTCAATGCTTTAGTGCTCAGGTTTCCAAATGAAGGGGTGTTGTTTGAGGTGTTTTGTGATGCTTCTGGACTTGGATTGGGGTGTGTGTTGATGCAGCAGCAGGGAGTGATCTCTTATGAGTCTAGGCAGTTACATCCTCATGAGAATAACTATGCCACCCATGACCTAGATCTTATATCAGTAGTGTTTGCGTTGAAGTTGTGGAGGCATTACCTCATCGGGGAGCACTTTGTGGTCTTCACGGATCACAAGAGCTTGAGGTATATCTTCTCTCAGCAAGAACTGAACTTGTGGAAGTGGAGGTGGATGTATTTCCTTCAGGACTATGACTTCGATATTTCTTACACCTTAGGAAAGGGGAAAGTGGTGGCCGATGCCTTGAGTATAAATTCATAGAAGGATGTGATCCGAGTATCGGCATATGCTTGGAAGGCGATGGAGGAGTTGGATTCCTTACACCTGGATGCAAGACGGAAGATGGTAGAGGATATCTGTTTTAAATGACAGTACAGTCTTCTCTGTTTCAGCAGGTGGAGGAATATTAGTGGGGAGATATAGAGGCTAAAGTGATGTAAGATCGTGTTAGCCATAGAAATGCTCCGGAATTATGGTCAGAAGATGGACAGAATAGGATTCTATTTCATGGAAAGTTGTTCGTCCTGGTGGAAATGCGCAAGAGAGTTCTTGGTGAGTTCTACAACTCACCCCTGGTGGTACACCCAGAAGTTTCCAAGATGTACTGGGGTTTGAGGGGTCAGTTTTGGTGGCTTAGGGTGAAGCGGGCAGTGGCGGAGTTTGTGGAAATGTGTCTGGTGTGTCAGTAGGTGAAGGCTGAACACCGCATCCTAGGAGGTTTGTTGTAGCCTTTAGATGTCCCTAAGTGGAAGTGGGATGACATCTCAATGTATTTTTTCACAGGACTACCTAGGGTTCAAGGAGGCTGTGATGCTATCTGGTTAGTGGTAGACTGGCTGAAGAAATCATCTCACTTCCTGGCGATTAAGGAGTCCAGTGCGGTGGATGACTTAACACAGAGATATTTGGATTATGTGGTGCAATTTCATGGAGTTATGAGCTCCATAGTCTCGGATAGGGATGTACGGTTTACCTTACGAGTCTAGAGGGGATTGCAGCATGCTTTTGGAACCTATCTATTCCTTAGCACTACTTTCCACCCCCAAACAGATGGAAAAACTGAGTGAACCATCCATACATTGGAGGATATGCTACAAGCATGTGTTTTGGACATCAAGGGATCATGGGAATGATATTTTTCCTTATTAGAGTTTTCCTACAATAATAGTTATCACTATACTATTAGCATGGAACTATTTGAAGCCTTGTACGGGAGGTCGTGTCGTTCACCCGTGTGTTGGACCGAGATTGGGGAGACAAGTGTTCTTGTCCCATAGGTAGTGTCGAGCACAACAGAGAAGGTTTATCTTGTATGTGAGAAGATGAAGGCATCCTAGGACCCTCATAATTTGTATGCAATCATAATAGGAGACCCTTAGAGTTATAGGTCTGGGACCACGTGTTCTTGAAGGTCTCTCTTCAATGTGGGCAGCGAAGGTTTGGCAAGGGGAGAAAGCTCTCTCCTAGGTTCATCGATCCCTTCGAAGTGTTAGGGTGAGTTGGTGAGGTGGAATATCAGCTGGAATTTCCACCTCAGTTGGAAAATATCCATGATGTTTTCCACATTTCCCAGATTTTTTGATATCTACACGATGATTCCCATGTCCTTGATTGGGGAGAGTTGGATATAGGGGATGATTCTACGTTCGTGGAGCGACCAGTGAGGATTGAGGATCGAAAGGAGAAAGTTCTTCACAGACGAACCATCCCTTTGGTTCATGTTTTGTGGAGGCACGGTGGCCTCGAGGAGAGTACTTGGGAGCAATAATCTCAAATGCACTCCCAATACCCAGAGCTATTTTGAGTTTTTGTTCTGATCCTTCCTTGATGTTCTTGTTTTGTGAATTGATTTTGATGTAGTGTTTGACCTTGTTAACTATAAAATATGTTGTTTTCCTTATTCTCTGAATGTGTATGAAGAGTCCTGAGTGTAGGGATGGGAGGACCTGATCCCTAATCAAGACGCATTAGTGTGGATGTGATTAAACCCGTGTGGGTGAGTCAGTGACACCCAAAGTGGATAGTATCTTGACATGGAGGAAGAGAATCCCTAATCCATATGACTGGGCGGTGAAACCTTTTTATGTTTGTGTACTTGAGGGAGAAGTGTTCCTAGATGTCAAGGAGGTTTACTCTTATAGGTATCTTCAAGGTGGCTTTTCAAACCCCACTTCTTTCTTCAGGTCTAGTTTCGATTCTTGAGGATGAGAATAATTTGATAGGTATCTGATGTAATGGTCTGGACCCTCCTACTCCATTACTTTGTCAATTTTTGGTGTTGGAGCACCCTGGACCCATCAGTGAGGATGGCATTGGTGTCGGTGGCAGGTCATCACCATGGTGTCACCTGTCGGTGACACCGATCAGTGTGTCCAGATCAGTGCATCCCAATCGATGCATCCTAATCAGGGTGTCATCGATCAGTGCCATGAGGTGGGGGTTGTCAGGTTTCTTTCCCCCGTAACGACTCCTTTAAGTTTAATACCTTCTTAAAGAGGTTTAAGACCATTTTAAATGCATTAAAAATGTTTTAAACCCCCATTAATTGGGTGACCCTTGGGGTTACCAAAACATGTACCTTGTTTTTTGTATTTACAGTTCCCCCCTGTTACGTGTTTCCTCTGTTTAAAGGAAACCCTTTAACTCACAGACCTTATCTCCACCTCTCCGAGGAGAATTAATAAATAACAATTAATTCCATCATGTGTAACCACCCAACCGTATAGAGAAACCACGATCCTCCTTTAAATCCATTAAATATTTAATATCCCTTAACTCCAAGATCTCTCCTTTTATCACACAGATTTTCTTTCTTCTTCTTGGATGGTCTTTTTTCCTTTCCTTGGTGCATTTGGAGTCCCCCTTCCCATGGTTAGTTATGTGCCCATTCTGGAGCCTTTCCTACTCACTCTTGGAGTCCTTGGAGTTCTTCCCCTACAAGTCGTGCATCCCTAGTTCTTGGCGCGAGGAAGAAAACTTCTATCTTTGATCATCCAAGTTGGGTTTTTCCTTTGTCTCTCTTTACTGTGTATCATGCGGGGTAGGTATGATAATGTTCCTACGAGGATGGATGAAACCAAACCTTAACAAAGATAATAAATAGTTTTTAAATAATGAAGGGACGTTTTTTATGATGTTGTTGTACTCTTTTACCTTTACTTATATGTTGTGAAATGTATGGCCTTATGTCCACTGAAAATCGTGGTCATTGGTGGTCCTTTATTGTGCACTAATAAAACTCTATTTTTTGGATAGTTCTATGATTGAATGGAGGTAACATGGAAACTAGTTAATCACGTAAACTCGGTTGATCAAATGGATGCCCAATGAATAATAATCCTTCTGTGGTCACCCCGCTTAACCAAACGGAAAGACAAAACTAATGGAATGGCATGTTTAAATATGAAAACTCCCTTACTCTGTTATGGTGATGTGTATGGTTGTTCTGATTGATGCTTGTGAGGTGAAATGGATGGAGATAGGATCCCCTGTTGTGCAGTTGTTAGTTTGTGGATTTGGGTCCATGTGGGGTCATATGTGGGGGCTTGGTTTGGTTCCAGTACTTCTAGGGATCTCACGGATCCCTTTTGTTGTTGTGACTTTACAAGAGAACCGAGTGTGAATGCTTAATTTACTGCTTGGTTGTTTTTCCTTCCTTGGCTTGTGGTTATTCCTGTTATTTGCCCAGTAGTGAATAATTATTTAAATGGAACCACTGGAATGTGATAACAAGAATGGGTTCAATAAGGAATTGTTTTCTAGAAATGAGTTGTGACTCGGTTGTGGCTATTGTTTTTTTATGAATGAATAGTAATAAGGGTGTCTGTGTATGGGATGGTTTTGGAACCCCTATGTTGGGATGAGTGCTTGTTTACCTATATGTATAATGTAGTTCTTATGTTTCTTATTCTCACCCCACAAAAGTTTAGAACTTCATTCCAAACACCCCCATTTCATGGGGGGCATTTTTTCCAACACTCCTATGAGTGGATGGTTATTAGCTCTTTTCCTTCTCCTTTCCCAAGTAGCCCAAGACTCTTCTGGCAGGCTGTGATGGCCTGAGGTCTATTATATCTCAAGATTTTTCGGGTAGAGTAGTTGTGGTGGTTTTCCCAGGTGTGTGTGGGTAGTTTGTTTCCCAAGTGTCATCAGGATGAGGCCCAGGTGTCTTCAGGCGGGACGGTGGTTGTCTTGGACCAGGTTTCTTTGAGTGTGGTGGTAGTTTTTGTGGCTCAGGTGTCTACGGGAGAGGATGTGTGTGGTTTTTGTGTCCTAGGTGTCTTTGGGTGGGATATGTGGTTATGGTAGCCCAAAAGGTTCTTGTTGGGGCGGCAGTGGGACTGCAATGAGAATGGAGAGGGAGGTCTGACCCGTAGGATGTCTTTAATAACCAGTGGGAAAGTGGCACGGGGTACCCAAACATCGATGTGTTATTACTATTACTTTACTTTTGTTATTTGGGGAGTGTTCCTTGGTGAGGTTTGGGTGGATAGTTCCCTTGCTAGGTGATTTTGTTATCTCCTTTTCTCACGGGGAATTAGAATGCCTCCCCACTTATGCATGAGATCTTTTGGTTTTCCCTACTAAGTATATCTGTATACTCACCATGTATATATAAAAACTACTTTCAGGTTTCCATGAGGACTTCAAGGACCTTGTCAGACCCTATTAGTTTGGACATCGGGACCGTTGACATTTCTGCTTTTCTTTTCTTTTGGTACTTCCCTTTGGAGTTTTCTTATACCTTGTAGCACTTTATTTGGAACATGCATATGGGAATGGATTTTTTTTACTTTACTTCTACCTTCAGTTTTGGAGTTTTTTGGGTTTTTACCATTGTATCTCCCAATCCTACTAAATAAAAAGTGTACACTACAGGAAAAATCGGGTTTAGCGGCGGTTTTGTGGCGGTGGTTCACAAAACCGCCGCTAAATGTTTTCGTCAAAAGGTTTCTCGATGGTTTTTAATAAACCGCCATGAAACCCATATTTTTTTAACAATCCTGGCCCTTCCCCCCCACCCCGATCGTTCCCCCAAACCCCCGCCCTCCCTTCTTCCCCGAACACCCCCCCCCCCCCCGGCGACCCGCAACCCTCGACCCCCACCGTCTGGCGACCCCCTACCGTCCGGCGACCCACGACCTCCAGCGACCCCGTGACCTCCGTCTCTGGTGACTCCGTGACCTCCATCTCTGGCGACCCGTCTTTTCCAGGTATGTATCCATTTAACTAGGTTTTAAATATAGAAAATTTTGATGGAACCTGAAATATTTTTATGATTATGATCATGTAACAATAAATTTCTTAAACAATCATATTAATATATCTTGTAATCCCCCATGTTTTAAAATAAAGAAGATTTATCACATTGATAATGGTTTATGAAAAAAACCATTGTGTATTCTGGAAGCAAGTGTTTTCAAAAATGTTTTATCTGGTGTACACTTACTATTTATTTAATGTCATAATATTGAAAGTGAAATGTTATGAATCAATAATTATTTATACTGAATTTTTAAACTTTTGATTTTATATGAACTTGTAACTTATGGGAAGTGATATTGGCATATTTTGAACTCTTATGGAATGAAAGAAGATATGAGTTTTTTTGTGAAAATGATGGGAAGAAAATTCCAATAATATCTATTAAATGGAGTAGCATATGTATTTATTCCAATCATATATTTCAATTAGGGAAGATTCCATTTTTCTTTTTCATTTGCTATCAAGATGGGGGGATAACTATATTAACAAAGGGAGTTTATTTGTAATTGAAAAGAATCAACGAAGGATATTAGAGTTCAGAGTATTGTTCAGTTATATTCTTTATCACAAATAGTAATGTCAATACAACAGCCAATGTAATTAATGAAATTTTGAAATTGAGAGTGATGAAGAAAGGTTCCTACCAAATAAAGAAAATCATTTTTCCACACTCGCATTGTTTAATGTTTCTAGATGATACCAAATTGAAGGTTGAGAATCTATTAAAGAGTTATTGAGCATGTTAAATGTTTAAATAATCAAGTAAATGATCTTATAACATGTATTGAGAGGTTTGGGGAAGTCATGAGATGGTTTAGTTTGACTCAGATTTACCTTGAATAATTTAGGAATTCATTAGAGAATTCATAAATATAGGATGTACTATATTACATATAATTCATTTATACCATCTCAATATGTTTCAATTACTCTCAATGAATGTGTTTTTATTCATTGTGTGATTCATTAATTTTAAGTCATTGATAATATACCAATTCATGAGGTATGTGTGAGTGAATATTTTTAATGTAATTATCATTTCAAGATATATAATTTTTTTTCTATGTGTATGTGTGAAATACACCTTAATTAATGTGTTTCTCAAAAATAAACATTGAAATGTGATAATAAAAATTTATCCTACATGTAAAATTTGTAAGCATATTATTAGTATCTATATTTTGGTGTTAAATCAGTAGGCGTATGTTTTACCAAAACTCAATGTACATGTGAAATGACGATCATGATTTTCATTTCAGAATTGGAAAAAACTGGAAATATTAATATCCATATAAAGGTCATATATACCTATACGAAGTTTATCAACATTTACTTAAATATAATCTGGAATTATGTAATGGTAACCCATGAATTATTCATGATAATTAATGTTTATATGGACATATTAATGGGTTAAAAAAATAGAATAGATCCTATGTAAATTTATTTCTATTTACATGAATTTTATTAATTTGGATGAAAGTGACAGTTTGATGATGCATGTTATGTATGTTCATGATAAATAGATTTTGAACCAATTTATGGATATCATTCAAGAATGAGTTTATTATCATCAATATGATGTAGAAGAAGATCAATTTATTATGAAATTTAAGAAAATAAATATTTTTTGAATTAAATTTATCAGGTTCTGAAGAATAACGTACATAATATATACATTTATATATATATATGATTGAGTTGTTATCTGTTGCATAATTACATATAAATAGAGAATAAATGTGTTTTGTGGAATATTTTTGAGATTTTTTCCTACATACAGACGTTGAATATGACCTTGAATATATTTCTTGTGAATTCTCTTCAACAGTAAATAGAATTCCCCAAGCTATAAATTTTTATGACATATATTATATATAGAAATTGGATAATGAAGTGTACGATCAATGAATATTGATTGATAAATTTTTACATCATTCTAATATATATAATATGAAATATTGTGGGAACCCATGCATTGGTATTCTATATTAGTGATTTTGGATGGATGTTATAAATACCGACTGGTATCCCATTTCTAGATATGGAAAATAAAATAAAACATTTAATTGAGATGACCAAGCATGTGAGTATATGAGATGTTCAGGAAAGTTGTAGTATTTTTTGTGAGGGTGTGGAAGTAATCTGAGTGGACCAATGTATCTCATTAATGTAGTGGGGATAGAAATTGTTTGAGGAAACATAAATGTGTGATTGACAGTGTTATGATAATAGTGTAACCCGATATTCTTACTGCTCCTCAATGAGGTGTTCACGCTGTCTCCTAAGGACCAGACTTGTTTGGTTTGTCTGGGCATGCTAAGTAAGTGGTAAATGTGATCAATGAATCATCTTTATTATATTATGCATACTTTATGATCAATGGTTCATCTTTATTATATTATGATTCTGAAATCTTACACTATCGTATATTTTGTGTAGGCACATTGTGATATACATGGATAAAAGCTGGATCACATTACCGAGGAACACACCTCAGTATGTTAAGGGTTTAAATGAGTTTTTAGATTTTTCAATTTCTAATCGATCCGTTGAAGGGAGAATAAGATGTCCATGTCCTAAATGTAAATTTAGAACATGGTTGAATAGAGATAAAGTTTATGAACATTTAATACTGAAGCAATTCCCTGGTCAATATTTGTGTTGGATTTGGCATGGAGAATCGAACAATACAGAAAGATTGAGCACTGATGTTAATCCACAGAATGAGGTCCCAAGTTTGTCGACAATGGAAAATGAAATGCAAAACCTCATAAATGATGCATTTGGCACTACAAGACACCACTATCAGCATCAAAACATATCAGAACAACCAGAAGAGGGTGCTACAAATTGCAACGTAACAAGTGATGTTTTTGAGACTGTAACACAAGTAGATCAAGATTGGAACATATAATTGGATCCTCCTCTTGATTCTGTAGAGCCAAATGTAATGGAAAACTTCACTAAGAAAAATGTGTTTCATGATTTAGTTGAAGATGGAAATCAAGAGTTGTATAGTGGGTGTTTGAAATATTCAAAGCTTTCATTTCTGCTGAAGTTATACCATATCAAATGTCTATGTGGAATTACAAATAAGGAAATGTCCATGATATTGGAATTGAATCGTGATGCATTTCCTGAAGCAAAAATCCCATAATCTTTTTATGATATGAAAAAAGTTGTTAACAAGCTTGGTCTGAATTATATAAAAATACATGCGTGTCCCAATGATTGTATGCTTTATTGGGGAGAGGATTCAAGTAGACAAAATTGCAAGAAATGTTCTTCTTCTAGATGGCAGTCAAAGGGTGATGTTGGAATTCTAACTGAACATAATTTCATGAAGAAGAAGAAAATGAACACACCTGCAAAGGTTTTGCGTTACTTTCCTTTGAAGCCGTGATTGCAAAGATTATTCATGTCATCAAAAACCGCCGAACACATGAAGTGGCATTCTCTAGATAATAACAATGATGGGTTAATGAGACATCCATGAGATTCCCAATCATGGAAGACATTTGATTCATTACATCCAGATTTCTCAGCTAATCCTAGGAATTTTTTATTGGGATTGGCTACCGATGGATTCAACCCATTTGGGACTTTGAGTACAAGTTATAGCATTTGGCCAGTTTTTTTGATCCCTTATAATCTGCCTCCGTGGATGTGTATGCAACAATCATCTTTTATCATTTCAATGATTATTCCTAGAAAACAAATGCCTAGAAATGATATTGATGTACACTTTCAGCCTTTGATTGAATAATTGCAGGAGTTATGGAGTAACGGTGTTGAGACATTTGATGTTTCTTCCAAAACAATGTTCAAAATGCATGTTGCTTTACTGTGGACCATTAGTGACTTCCCTGGGCTTGGGAATTTATCTGGTTGGAACAATTATACGAGTTTGTCTTGTCCCGTTTGTAACTTTGATTTTGATCCCAAATGGCTACCTCACAGTAGAAAATGGTGTTTCTTATTCCATCAAAGATTTCTCGATGCATCTCATAGATTTCGGCTGAACAAATAAAAATTTAATGGTTTCATTGATCGTAGACCACCTCCAAAGTTGTTAACCGGTTCTGAAATATTGACACAGCTTGAAAATGTTGAAACAGAATTTGGGAAGGTTCGTCATTTGAATGATAGCGGAAAACGGGTCTGAAGTGCATCGTCAAGTGAAATCAAAACGCAACAATGGAAGAAAAAAAGTATATTCTTCAAACTTTCGTATTGGGAATTTAATTTGTTGCACCACAATCTTGATGTGATGCATATTGAGAAGAATGTCTGTGATAATTTGATTTTCACATTACTTAATGAGCATGGAAAGTCGAAGGATCATCTTAATGATCACAAAGACTTACAATTAATGAACATAAAACACGATCTCTGGACAGATGAGAATGAAAAGTATGCTCCGGCCATTTTCGCAATGAAAAATAGGGATAAAGATACGTTCCTTCAAATTTTAAAGAATGTGAAGGTATCAGATGGGTATTCGAGTAACATCTCGAGGTGTGTTGACTTGAATAATCGTAAGTTACATGGATTGAAAAGTCACGATTCACATATTTTGTAACAGTAGTTACTACCATTGGCATTATGTACATTATTACCTGAAAAAGTTACTGCTATTGTACTCCAATTCTGCACATTTTTCAGGCAATTATGTAAGAAATTTGTACATCCATTTCAGCTTGACAACCTCCAGGAGAGGATTGTATTGACTCTTTGTGCAATAGAGATGATCTTTCCTCCATCGTTTTTTACTATCATGATGCATTTAACTGTGCATTTGGTTGAAGAAGCTAAATTAGGAGGCCCCGTTCATTATCGATGGATGTATCCAATTGAGAGGTATTTTATTTATATTTTTTCCAGTTAAGTAAACAATTTTTGACATTTAAATAAATTCATAATATTATTATTTTATTTCACAGATATCTTGGGCATTTGAAATCATACGTGAGAAATAAAGCTCAACCAGAAGGCTCTATTGCTGAAGGCTATTTGGACGAGGAATGTCTTACATTTTGTTCCAGGTATTTATATGATATTGAGACAATATTTAATCGAGTTGGATGTGTTGACAACACAACAACTCAATCTCAAATCCATCAGAAATCAAAAATATTTCCTGATATTGGCCGATCAGTTGGGAGGACCTCAAATGTGACACTGACAGAATTGGAATTATTACAGGCACATAGATATGTGCTGCTGAATAGTGAAATTTCAGATCCATTTATTGAAGAGTTGATGATACAAACAAAGAGACTAATGAGAGGCCAAACACGAAATGAGAAATATATAACTAAATCTTTGAATAAAGAGCTTGTAGAATGGTTTGCACGACGTTTAAGTTCATAAATATTGCAATAAATATGAATATTTGTTTGACACATACAATTTTTAAATCTATTAAATTATATTTCTTTTTTCAGATCATGAATACTGATACTCGATCAGACTTGTCAGAATATTTGAAGTTTCTTGATAGAGGTCCTATAAAGCAAGTTAGAAAGTTCGACGCTTATAATGTGAATGGATTTAGATTTCGTACAGTCGATCGAGAAGGGGGTTTGAAAACACCGAATAGTGGTATATTTACATTTTCTAAAGTGGGATTCTATGGAAAGCTGCATGATATTATTGAATTAAAATACCATGGACATTTTTCTGTTGTTTTATTCAAATGCGAATGGGTCGATATTATCAGAGGTGTTAAAAGAGATTCATTGCAATTTACTTCTGTGAACTTCTCTCGCTTGATGGATGTTTGTGATCATGAAATGCATGATCCATATATCTTAGCATCGCAAGAAAAAATGGTATACTATGTGAATGATGTTGTGGATGAAGGGTGGAGTGTAGTTACTCACGTAATACAAATAGATTTGTATGATATGGGCGATGAAGTGGAAGATTTGACCTCTGAAATTGAATTTCATCAACAACAGGAAGCAGAATTATTTGTCCATCATGATATTGAAAATATTAGTCTTGCAAGGATGAATGAAGTGGATGAAGCAATGGAGCAAGAAACCGACATGATTGAAGGGGAAAATAATTTTATGTACAATTATTCATTCATGCAGCAACCACTTGTTTCATTTCTGCAGTCATTCATTATCATTGTTATATATATTTTGTTTGTTAGTACTGGGCATCTATTATCATTTTTAATTTTTTTTCTGCATAATTTTTTTGAAATATATATTCTGAACTTAATTTTATTTGATTAAATGACAGGAAGGCCAAGGAGGAAGCGGTATACTATTTCTTCTAGTTCTGCGACGGGTGACGATCCATCTGGGTCACTCCCCACGACATCTGAGGCACCAGCTGCCTACACCCCCACACCATCTCCCCCTGCACCATTTCTCACACCATCAGAGGGCCTCCCATTAGAGGCTGAGTCGTCGACTCCCCCTATAGGTGCCTCATTATTTGGGCGGCGACAGACCCCTTCCATTTCATCCCAGACATACTGGAGGGTCACAGTCATAGGTATAAATTTTAATTAAATAAATTTATTGCATTTTGTTTATACTAATTGTTTTCTCATTGAAGATGAAAAAAATGAAACCGTGGAGAAACACTTAAAAATCTCATATGTTTGAAACTTGAATGGCGAAAAGATAGTCGTGCCATTTGATTCTTATGGGGTCCCTACGGATGATGCCGTGGGGTTACTTGGCCAGATTATAGGTCAGTTGGCAGCGAAGTTCATTTCCCTTCCCATTTCATATGATGATTGGAGACATATGCCTCCAAACTGGAAAAATGAAGTTTTCGATTCTCAAATAAAGGTAATTTTATTACATTATGGTTTAATTGAATGTCATGTTACTAATATGTTCAAAATTAATTTCTATATACAGATGTTCTTCCACTTCACAGTTGCTAATGTGATAGCACGGAAGTGGACTTTGAAAAATCTTGGTAAAAAATGGAAAGATTTCAAATGGAGATTGTTGTGTGATGTCAATGATACTTCGTTGACCTTGGAACAAATGTATGACAAGCTACCCAGTGGGGTACCGAAAGAGCAGTGGAAAGTTTATGTTGATAGGCATCGTGATGATAAGAGGATGGTATTGAAATATATATTACTATATTATCCTCATTTTAAATTAATACATGTATATGGGGAGGAGATGGCATTGGATACATTACTGTTAAATTGCATTTTATTTATTTCAGGATCTCTCATGACAGAATGCATCAAACAGAGCGAAGCAAGTCATCCCTCGCACGGCGGGCTCAAAAAGCTTTTCTAGAAGCTGAATGTCATTGGTAATATTTTAAATAGTTTAAATATTTATAATACAATATTATCTATTTAATATATTGAATTTTTGATTTATCTTTGCTTAATGTAGTCACAGAATTTAGGGCACGAAGCCTCCTGGATAGAACTGTGGTTGGATGTTCACAGAAAATCAGATGGCTCTTTTGTTAATGAGCCTACCAAAGAAGTTGGGGTATGAAGTCAAATTTTTATTATAATAACTTATTATCAGTTTTTACTGTGTTAATATGTATTGATATTTGATTTATAGGTAAAAATTAAAGAACTATGGGATTCCAATCCTGGGCAGTCTTACTCAGTCTCCCAGGATGACCCAGTTGCTCAAGTCCTTGGGAAGGAGCATCCTGGTAGAGTGCGCGGGATGGGTTTGGGACCTGTACCATCTGAGGTCTTTAGCAGGCCATCAGAGAATTCCAGCTGCATCTACCCCTAGTTATAGTCAGCCCATTCCTGAAGATGCTCAGAGGGAGATTTCTTCTCTACGAGCCACAGTTCAAGACCAAGGGGCTCAGATATCTGCTATGTAGAAAGCGTTGACTGATTTATATCAGCAGATGAGCAGATATGCCCCCAGTGGTAGTGCACCAAGTGGTGGTGAGTAGGTAAATCACAAAAAATCAAAATCATTTAGTTTTCAAACTTTTATTGGTTTTAAGTTTAATTATAAATATGCAACAATATTTAATTTTCAATATAATGTTCTTGCAGGTGGCAGCAGGAGATAGAGGTGGAGAGGGTGATGATGCATCATCGAACCATGAGTAGTATTGTTGATGTGTTAAACAAATATGGGAATGGTTGGTTTGTATATATAACATATGTGGTGTATAGAACCTTTAAAAAACCATTGGTCTTAGAGGAGCTTCAGTGGATAACCTTGAATGATCACAATAACCTCAGTTGGTAAAGAGAATGATGTGTTTGTTTCATTGGTTAGATGATCTATGGTAATAGGCTCTTTGATGTTTCTGTTGTCAATTCAGTAATGGGAATTGGACTCATTAGGGTGTTGCATGTACAAACATCCATGTTGAATGGATATCACTAGATCAAGATGGTTTTCTGAGGTGATTTTCATGATCATTAATAGTTTTTATGAGGCACTTAACCACATCACATGAAAACCAATGCAACTCCCTTCCCATGAAGCTTCCCTCTTTTCTAACTTTTATTTTATGAACATATTTGGATATTTTTAGATGACATGTAATATGATAAAAAAGAACAATCAGAGGGGTTTTACATGATTAATTGGTCTATTTGATGGGGCTTCACATGATCAGGAATAGATCACATGAATTGCATAACCCCTTTGCATGATGTTCCTAGGGTCATGTGATCATGAGCCTCATTGAAGTTCACATGGTCCTTGTGACCTAGGTGATTAATCTATATGTATACATGCTAGAATTTTCTTTCCTTTGGGTATATATTAATACCTATGCTTTGGGTATTTCTTTGTTCCTAAAATATACAATGCTCATTTGGCTAGCGTCAAAAAATGCCCCCCCCCCCACAAAAGTGATGTTCGAAGGAACAAGGACTCAGTTATGAGGTTAGAAATGACTTCATGAGTCTCTTATGCTTTCTCTGGTTTGAATTCAAAACATATTTTGGTCTTCTATAAGTCCATTCATATTCCTTTAGGTTCCCTATAAATAGGGGGTGAGAGGCTGGTCATTTGACCGGTGACATGAAGCTCCATAGCTCTCCAAACCTCCTCTCTCGTGCGATTGTTTTGCAAGACAACTTTTCATGACCTCATCACAAGAACCATACAAGAGACCTAATCATGTGATCATGTCACTTGACCTCTTTGTGTTATCACCTTGTCTAAATATCTCACTTAATCAATCCATGAACTAATCAATGGTAATTTATTTGAACTTTGATGCACACCCTTGGCCATTAGTTTATCTTATGTGATTCGGTTGTCTCTTGAGGATTTTTTCATGATCTATTAATCTTTATGTGATTCATGTGACCTTCACATGGTAACATGATTATATGTATTAAGAAAAATCATGTGATCAAACGATGTTTTATGGGTTATGTGATTTTCGTGACCTAGAATGGATCATGTGGTCCACGTAATGTTTTCCATGTTATGCACTTATTTTGTTTGATTAGCACAACTTGTTCTCTCTTAATGGTTACATATCTTCTAATATATTTTCTATTCTCTTTAAATATGTCCTCTATTTATCAAATTTCTTCTTATGTGGTAGAATGGAGAGACCTTATTTCCTGGAACCATAATGTCAATCACCGATACAAAGTATTTTATAACAATGATGTTTTAAAGGTTCTTATTCTGACTGAACATCAAAATTATCCTCTATTGAATAGACTACCTTTATATAGATTTGGACATCAGGATGATAGTTCTATTATTCACCTGAATACAACCTTTAGTCTCACATGTTGTCACTCTCTGTTGACTATATTAAAATGATAGTTTCTGAGGATAGTAAGTTAATTGTGGCACCGTTCCTAGGGAAATATTATACATTTAAAAATTCACCATGGTTTCATATATTCATGATCTCACTCATCAATTTATTTCTCATATTTACTCAAACATGCTCATCTTCTCTCTAGAAAACCAAAAAAGTGGCTTAAGCTGAAAGTGTGATTTTCACCCTAGTGGTAATTTCTCTAATGAATGGGCATGGCCATTTTGGGTTAGGTAGATCTGCACAAAATTCCCCTATCAATTGCATTCTATTCATCATTATGAGGAGACATATATTTTTTAGTTTATCATGTACCATAAACCATAATTCCATAGTGAGTTGATTAGTTGATGGTTTCTAGGAACCAAAACTATTTATCTAGCCCATGGTGAGGTAGAAATTGTCCTATGAAATATTTTTAAGCTTGGGGGAATACTTCTATTAGTGGAAACATATGATGAATTCCTTCCCGTTGAGAATGTTTGGGATGGAAATAAATAGACTCAGACCTTAGCAGGCGACATTATTTCCATTGTAAAGGAGAGGTAGAAAAAGGATTTGTACTTGCATTTGATTATTTCATTCAGTGATTGGATTAATATATTCTTTTATGGAAGTGGCGCTCAGACATCTATCGTACGCCCTCATCTATGCCCTTCTCGACAAGTTTGGAATGTCATGGGATCATTTTGCACTACTCTAAAAGCTAGAGAGTATTACTCATGGGGCTACCAGGTGAGACTACATGTATCCCTAAGTCTTTGGTTAGCAGGATACTTGGCCATGTTTTTAAATGGAGGGATCTTCTCTGTTGGGGATTCACATTTGGGAATCTGGTTCTTCATGTTGGTTATAGAAGCATGAATGGTGGAAGGGAAACCTCTCAACCTATCCATTCCAAAACTTTCTTATTTTTATCAGCATCATGGCCATTTTCAATAGGGTAATATACCTTATCAAATTAGTGACCCTTTTAAATTATTATTTTGTTGGATAGGTGATTATTTTTAGCGTTATAAGCATCAGAATACTACCAAAATTCCTGATGCTCTATTCTGTCCCAGGATGCTAAATGTCTCTAGGGTTGAGGAGATGTATTTAGGTGATGAAAAGGTTATGAAATGATGTTTCCCATATTAGTTGTGATAGTTGATATATCATGCCTAGTTGTTTGAGAATACCATATGTCTTTCTGTAGAAGTTGATATGTGGCATGTTAATGCATGGCCCCTTTGATGTTATTAAAGGATGTTTCGCATATTATTTACAAGAGGAATTGGCCATGTAATTGTTGTTAAGAATTTTATTTTTCTTAGAATTCTTGGTTGGTTTGTTTTTCAGGGAAGTGGTGCAGTTTAAGCAGAAATGCTATTTTTTTTTCGGGTCAGCATTTCGCGGCGGTTTTAACCGCCGCTAATGTTTTACCACTTATACATTTAGCGGCGGTTTAAACCACCTCTAAATGTAATCAGCAATAGACTTAGTGGCGGTTAACACCGCCGCGAAATCACGCTGGAATTAGCGGTGGTTTTAACCGCCGCTAAGCAGGCGCATGACACGCCTAAATTTCGCGGCGATTATAGCCACCGCTAATTAAATAGGCCGTAAAACCGCCGCTAAATTTACCAAAAACCGCCGCGAAATGAGGTACTACGATGGTTTTCTTTGACCGTCGCGAAATTCATAAAACTGCCGCTAATAGATTTTCGACGCCCAGTTTAGCGGCGGTTTCTGTAAACCGCCGCCAAACCATATAGCAGCGGTTTAAACCGCCGCTATATGAAGAAAAAACCGCCGCTAATAGGCGGTTTTCTTGTAGTGGTAATTCCTTCCATATTACCTGTGATTTTATATCCTTGGTTCTAGTCGCCACTCCGGGGCCTATTGAAAGCGGGACTCAGGGTTCATTATCTCTCCTTCAACTTGAGAAAGGAAGGGTCTGGCAGTTTGTTGTCCCTTGCCTCATCTCATTGAAGGCAAGTCGTGACATTATTTTTTAGATCGGTTTTCTTTTTAGCCTTATTATAACCATAATAAAAAGAAACTTCTTCAGACTCATAATTTTTAGAAACTTCAGACTTATCCTCTTTGTTGGTTTTGGCCACATACATAAATTTTCACGCTTTCTTCTTCTAAGAAATAATTTCAACTTTTTTCTCAACCTTTGAAGGTAAATTTTGATCCTTATTAGGTTTACCCTTTCTAGAGAATCCACAAACTTGAGATATAGAATTCTTGAAACTTGTAACCCTCTGTTTATCTTTAGAAATTTTTTGTTGGACAAGTTCCAACTCTTGTTCTTTTTCCTTCAACTTAACTTCTATATGTTCAATTCGATTCTTTTATTTCTCAGTAGATTTATTCAATTCATAAATATCTTACATAATATTAATTTTATCATTAGGAAATCATTTTTGATTATTTGTTTAAGAATTTTCATTTTTTAATTTCTCAATTTCTTTCTCAAGCCTTCCAATATTTCTCATACATTCTTTTAATTCTTCTTTCAGATAAAATTTTAATTGAGTTTTTTCTTCTTCGAAACTACTGCTTCCAAACTCTTTATTGTTAAATATTGTAATGAAAGTATTCTCTCTATCCTTATTAGTATATTTTTCAGAATCAACTTCATTGTCTTATTCTTCATCATCTTTAGACAAAAAACTTCTCCTTTTGGATTTGTAGAACTTTTTATCTTTCCCATTGGAATAGGATTTAGCTTTATCACACTATTTCTTCCACAATGTTATTTTCCTTATTTCATCTTCATCACTATCATTTCCTTTCTTTATTAGAGGAAAATTAGTTGCAAAGTGTCCAACATCTCCACATTCAAAAAATTTCAAGGTAATTTCTTTTCTATTGTAAAGACCCGTAAAATTCAAGGGAAATTTTTTCTTAATTTTATTTGGAATTTTACAAGAGCGTGGTTTCTGACGGCACCTGATTATGAGGCCCGGTGTGCCCGGAATCAATTTCCAAAGTTTGGCTCGGGTACGTTCAGTGAACGAACGAGCGGATTTTTCTAACTTTTGAACTGGTGCCCGGAATCGAATTCTGAGGGCACCGATGAACTCGCAGCGCTGAGATTCCCTTAAGGAGACCTTTTCTGAGGTTGCGTTTTATGCGGGTTGAGAGTTAGTTTTGGGGGAAATTAGAAGAAGTTAAATAAATTGTGGAACACAATTTTTTTTTACTTTGTTGGTTATTTCCTGCCAAAGGGGGTTAGAGGTGGGACCCACATCCACATAACCTCCCTCGAGAGGATTAAGTGTGGTGGGGCCCACATGAGCCCTAACTCTTCAACTTCCCTTAAACCCCCCAATAACTCCACTCTAATTAATTTTGACAACTTGTGTTTTTAATTGAGTTGAGTTCTAAATTTCAAACTTTTGAAATTCAAAGAGGTGAAGTTGTGTAAATAAAATAAGGCTTAGACTTATTTTATTTTGGTTAGATTTCTTTTACCACCTTGAGAGGATTGGGAATCTTTCTTCATCTTCTTCAACCTTGACGAAGAACGCGAAGAACACTTAGGCTCCGACGAAGAACGCCATCACCATAAGAAGAGAAAGACATGTCGTCTCTTCTCTTCTTCGTAGCCGGTGTGTTTCCGAAGATCGAAGACGCCGCTTCTTTCGATCTTCTTCCCGTTTCAATGAAAGGAGACGCCACTTCCTCCTTGGGCTTTCTCCGTCAGCTTATGAAGCTTCTCCAGCAACGTTACCTCTTCAGACGCACCTCGATGTCAACGGAATCGACGTTCGATTTCCGCGACGCCCGACCTCCGCGACGCTTGTCTTCCGCGGCTTGTTGACGTGCTCCGCTCTTGAAACCGAGGTAGGGGTTTATTGTTATTTTATTAAATTATTTCCGTTCTTGATTCTAGCATGTCAAACTTTGTGGTTAATCGACTAAAATGTTATCGTTTAACGAGAGGGGGTCGGACCGCACAAACACGGCCTAACCCCCTCCTTTGTTCATGATTGTTTCTTGTAAATGGAACGGGAAGGCGTGGTGCCGTCGCACCACGTGGGAATCACACGGCAAGTATTGCGCGGTGTCGTCGCGCCGCGCCGTGGAAAGAAATTCAAGAACGCGACGCCGTCGCACCGCGTTGAAGGAAATCGAAGGCGCCGCGGCCGGAGCGGGGCCGCGGCGGAGGGGCGTGGTGCCGTCGCACCATTCCTGTAACACCCGAGACTTTTATGTTATATAAATCATCAAAGAAATCTTTTTCTACACAACACTTGCTTGGCTTGCTTTACACGCAATCGCGACCTTCCTCGATAGCTTGCGTCGTACGCAATACCGAGTTTCACTAAACAACAATATGCTATTAAAACTAGCCGTTATGAATAGTAATAACCACTTTTTGAAATTTTATAAATTTTATTTTTCAAAATGGACTTCATTTTTGGACTCAGAATATCGAAATTAGCCTAGGGTGAAATTTTGGTATTTTTCTGAAAACTTTCAATTTTTGATGAATAGTGAAACCACTAAGTGGTAGGTTAAAAAACTGAATTTTGCATAAAACTTAATTTTACCGCTTCTGTGAATGGAATTTCGAAAATCCGAGAGACACGGTTAATATCAAGGACTAAAATGTGGTTCAATGAGATGAAAATAATTTTTTGGTGAATAGTAACTTTTTACTTTTTTTACCGCGGTTAATAGTAAATAGGGTAACTAAGGGTAAATATGATATTAATATTACCCTAACACATGTCCTAATTCTATTGGACAAGTGTAATTCGACCAAAAACAAACTTAGGAATAAAATATGACCATTTAGGCCCACTTGGATTAGATTACGACATTTATTATTAATTTATTTAAAGAAGGGTTAAAATAGTTAAAATCAAAGTTTAATAAGTAAATCATTTTTAATATGGGGTTATACATAAGATAAATTCGATTGTAAATATTCATTAGAAATCTAAAAAGATTTCCTACATGATGGTATTTTATTTGTAATTTTTAGACATCAAACAATTTAATTTATTTATGACACAACGATGATGCAGTAATTATCTTATTAATGAAATATTTACATAATTGATGTTATAAACACCAAAATAAATGTAATTTGAGACTTTTTATGAATTACACTAATTTTCTAGGTTACTATGATATATTAGTGTTGATTTAATCAACTTGTTTCGAACATATAATTCTGTTATGACTTTCACAAAAATCATATATCAAATAGTGTCAAAATTGACACAAAATAGTTTTTAAATCAAATATTATATTATTAATTGTTATTTTATTCCTAAAAATCTAAGGTTTGGACAAATGACTTAGATAAGGATATATATATTAATAATAAACAATTTGGAGTTCGTTTGGCATGTTATAGTAAGTATATTAACCATATAGTGAAAGAAAACAAAAAGACACGGTAAAAGTTAAATTAATTAACTTAGAGTTAAATCTAATTGATAAGGTTAAAATAATACCCTAAACTTGTCTAAATCCTATTGGTTGATAGGATTTTGACCCATCCCCGCTTTAGCTTCGAAATAAGACCCTTTGGAACCATTATAAACCGATTTTGACTTTAATATAAAATAATATTTTGAGATATTCCTAAGGTGCCCCTCTCCTCCCTTATAAAAGGGCACCTCCTCCCCCTCCTCCTCACACCAAATTGAGCACTCAAGCTCGGCCAACCCCTGCCATTTTCTCCTCTCCACTTCCCTAGAATAATCCTAGAGGTCCTGGTCTTCTCCAAAGACCAATCTTAGTTCCTTAAGTGGAGGATTCAAAGAGGCGTTCCAAAGAAGAGGTAATATCCATTACCGATCTTTTCAATTTCTTTCTTCTTCAACTTCTTCTTCTTTAGTTGTTTCATGATAAAGTAATAACATAAGTGTTACTTACATACTGATATGTTATTATAAATATGAAACAACCCTAATTCACCTTCTATCCATCCTACGGAAAAATGAAATCACCGCGCGTGCGTACGTACGGAATACCGTCTCCACGCCGTGGTGTAATCTATTTTCCACCATCACCTTACAAGGATGGGTATAATGGTGTAATGAGTAACTATATATGATTATTATGAAGTAATATTGATACTGAAATAATATATATATACTCCAATACAATTCCACGATCATAGGAACGATATCATCACTTGTGCGTACGTACGGAATACCGTCTCCACGATGTGATGCGACTCGTTCTACATGATCTTCATTTTATAATGATTATATAAATGAATTTAATGAATGAATATGGTATATACTACACTAATACCATTCTGTAAATGAATTATCTATAACCTAAAGATAAGAATAAGAATTTATTCGACAAAACACGCATAAGAACAAAAAGTTATAAAGACCCGAGTAACAAGTAACAATGAAATATTACTAACAAGAAGCTAATAATATGACCATATATGATATCATATCAATATGTATGATTCTGGAATAAGTCAATAACATTATTTAAACCATTATACAGGAGCTTCGGACACGAACAAGGCAAATCGGACCTAAGGTAAGGGAAATATCACAATCTCATTTTTATCCGAGATTGTTTATTCGTAAGTATTTACTGGGGTGTATTTTATCATCCACATCCATGTTTCCTCAATATGTAATATTATTTCCATCCACTTACAATATTTTAAATCCAATTTTACCCTTCGATGAGTTTTTAGTAAAGAATAAGAAAGGAATCTTTTGTCGTTTTTCGTACGAGGTACTTTTTGACTTTTCCGACAAAGGTACGAAGAATGTTTTTTTTTAACTTATACGGCATGAATGGATTTTTAAAACATTATTTCCAAGAAGCTTCCTTTACAAGTTTTCAAGTTTATTTTTAATCAACTTCTTTTATTTTAAAGTTGTATGACATGTTATGAAAGGAAAAATGTTTTTGAAGTAGAAAGGATATTTTCCTCAAGAATGGAGTTCAAGTATTTTATCAAAATTATTTTCCATCTAAGATAATAAAAGGGTTCTGTTTTTTATCCCTATTATTACATTGATTTGACTATGTTGTGATGGAATTATGTTTATGAATTCATTTATGTTATATGAATGGTTTTATGATGTCATGTTGTTTAAGAATCCCATTTTTATTACATGGGTTATGCGATGATGTATGATTTATGATTATGTGGAACACATAAGAAAGGATTCATTATAAGATGGGTGGGACCTATATCTCCCTCCAATGCATTGGGTAAAGATTTTATATCTCATGAGATAGACAGGGCTGGAACGGTAGGTTATACCGGTTCAGTGAAACAGGACTGGAACGAGGGTGACTCGGTTCAGAAAGGGACTTTGTCCACTAAGATAGTCTTGGCAATGAGTCATGACTAACAAGAAATGATTTTCCATGATTATGTGTGCATGCCACAAAGTTTCAAGTCTTATGTTATGATTATGGGGATCTCATTTTCACTTCTATGATTTATTCCATGATAAGATATTATGATCTCTCTTGCAGGTTTTGATTTTCAAAAAGATATGATATGATTTTTATTTCCTTTATTTGCCCTTGCTGAGCATTTGAGCTCACCCTTTTATGTTTTCTTTTCCCCAGGTCAGGAAGGCGGATATTAAGTAGAATATGCTAAAAGGGACCCTAGATATGATGAAATAAATGGGAGACACTGTAGAAGATTTATGAACCAGTTGTTTATGTTTCCCAGTTTCTAAAGACACTATACCTATACGGTCCTTTGTGGTTTTGTAATAAGTGTGCTTAAATTTTGAAGTATTAACAATGTATGTAAAGTGTGGGTCGTTATAGTTGGTATCAGAGGAAAGGTATAGTCAACCTTTGGAAACTAGGATGTGAAAGCCTTAGTAAGAACCCTAAGGATAAGTCTAAGCATAGAACACAATCTTAGAAATGGCCATGAATAACCTAGGATAAGACCATAAGCATGAAAATTTTATTCTTGAATTATGTGGTTTCCTATTATAATTAGTGTTGCTCACACTATTCTTCTTGGTTTTAGTCAATGGCTGGAACCTGAAGGAACCGTGTTAATGCGGAATGCGATGGGCAATGCAATGATTGTCGCCCTGAGCAACCAAACGATATGGGAGCTGGAATGCAAAATCTTGTAGCCATGCTCACACAACTTTCTCAAGCTATGAATCATGCAGGATTTCCAAACGAGCAAAGGAGGGAGCAACATTCTGTTGAATCCTTCATGAGGCAGCGTCCACCTTCTTTCAGCGGGTCTACTGATCCATTAGTTGCTGAACAATGGATTAGTACTACTGAAAAGATATTTTCAGTTCTTCAATGTTCTGAACATGATAAAGTCATCCTAGCAGTGTATCATTTGGAAGGAGATGCTGATCAATGGTGGAATCTTGTTAAGAATACGAGGCAAAGGGATGAAATTGATTCTATGGAATGGGACGAGTTCAAGAACTTATTTTTCAATAAGTACTTCCCTCGTATTCTCCGAACAAAGATGGAGAAAGAGTTTCTTGAACTGAAGCAAAGGGATGATGAATCTGTTGGTACCTATGAAGCAAATTTTACAAGACTTGCAAGGTACGCTTCTGGTATTATTATCCAACCTGAGAGTAAGATCGATCGATTCTTTAGTGGCTTAAAACCAAGTCTTCGAAGGGCGTTAGCCATAAGGGACTTCAATAGCTACGAGGAAATCGTTCGATGTGCTCTCAAAGTTGAGATGGAGATTGGAGTAACCCATCAGTCACATGGGTTTGATAAGAAGAGGAAGATGGAATTCAAAGAAAAATCTAAAGATCACACGGAAAAGAAGATGAGCTTTTCCTTATGCTCAAAGTGTGGAAAGAAACATGGAGGGAGTTGTCTTAAAGGGACAAGTAAATGTTTTAAATGTGGAAAGGAAGGTCATCGGGCATTTGAATGCCGCGATAATGAGAAGATGTCTAATGATGCAAACAAAGGAAGGGATACACAGAATGAACCTACTACACTTCAATGTTTCAAGTGAAAGGAGATGGGGCATTATGCCAATCAATGCCCAAATCCAAGGGTTGATGATGATGGTCGACGTCAACAAACTCTTAAGGCTAAAGACAAAGGAAAGTCACATGCAATTTCTATCAGCGATGTGGAGTACGATAACGATGTGATGAAAGGTACACTTACCATCCACTCTAAAGTAGCAAATGTTTTATTTGATTCTGGATCCACCCACTCTTTTATTTCTGAAGACTTTTCTAAGGGTATCACCGTATTACCTCAACAATTAGATGTTGAGTTAGCTGTGACAACACTTAATGGCACATCAATCGCATCAAAAGTTTATAATTCTTCTCCGATCGAAGTTTGTGGGAAAGTGCTTCCTGCAAATCTTGTGATCCTTCCTTTAGTGGAATTTGATGTGATTCTTGGCATGGATTGGCTTTCTCTACATGGAGCTCATATCAATTGCCAAAGAAGGGAAGTCACATTTCATATTCCAGATCAATCTACGATCGTATACCAATGCAAGGATGAACATAACCTTCCAGTGGAAATTTCTTCCATCTTATGGGTATTGATTCCACTAAATGAAGGTTATTTATCTCAAATGGTTGGTGAAAAAACTCACGATTAAGAATATGCCCATTGTACGGGAGTTTGATGATGTCTTTCCAGAGGAATTACCAGGTCTTCCACCAAATCGTGAAGTTGAGTTTTCAATAGAACTCGTACCGGGTGCTTTGCCTATTTCAAAGACACCTTATAGAATGGCCCCAATTGAGTTGCAGGAATTGAAAAAGCAACTCCAAGAGAATCTTGATAAGGGATTCATACGCCCTAGTGCGTCACCTTGGGGAGCACCTGTTCTATTTGTTAAGAAGAAAGATGGATCAATGAGACTCTGCATTGATTATCGAGAACTTAACAAGATCACTATCAAGAACAAATATCCTCTCCCACGCATTGATGACTTATTTGACCAACTACGCGGAGCTCAATACTTTTCCAAGATTGATCTTCGTTCAGGGTATCATCAATTAAGGGTCAAAAGGGAGGATATACCAAAGACGGCTTTCCGTACAAGGTATGGACACTATGAATTTATAGTGATGCCATTTGGTCTTACTAATGCCCCTGCTATCTTCATGGATCTAATGAATAGAGTCTTTAGAGACTATCTTGATCAATTTGTGGTAGTCTTTATAGACGATATTATTGTCTATTCAAAGAGCAAGGAAGAGCATGAAGATCACTTGAGAATTATATTGAAGACCCTGAGAAAGGAGAAGCTTTATGCCAAATTTACCAAGTGTGAATTTTGGCTTCAAAAAGTTGCATTTTTGGGTCATATAATCTCAAAAGAGGGGATATCTGTGGATCCAGCAAAAACAGAGGTTATCGAAAGATGGTCAAGACCAACAACAGTAACTGTGATCCGAAGTTTTCTTGGTTTGGCTGGATATTATCGACGTTTTGTAAAAGATTTTTCACGATTATCTAATCCACTCACCAAGTTGACTCGGAAAGGAGTTAAGTTTGTCTGGACAGAGGAATGTGAAGAGAATTTCAAGGAGTTGAAAAGAAGGTTATCCAGTGCACCTGTGCTCACACTGCCTTGTAGTGGAGAAAGGTTTGTGATCTACAGTGATGCATCCAAGAAGGGATTGGGGTGTGTTCTTATGCAAAATGATATGGTGATAGCTTATGCCTCACGACAGTTGAAAATCCATGAGCAAAATTACCCAACACATGATTTGGAGTTGGCTGCGGTAATCTTTGCATTAAAGATTTGGAGGCATTACCTTTATGGTGAAAGGTGTGATATTTATACTGATCATAAAAGTTTAAAGTATATTTTCACACAAAAGGAGCTGAATATGCGTCAAAGAAGATGGTTGGAGCTGATTAAGGATTATGACTGCTCAATCCATTACCACCCTGGGAAAGCAAACAAGGTGGCGGATGCATTAAGTCAACAAGACCATGCTAGTTTATCCATGATGAGGATCACAAAGGATCCAATATTTATGGATTTACAAAGGATGGATCTTGGAATTATAATGGAAGGGGAAAAATCTTATCTTTCTCAAATTAATGTTCAACCATCTATACATGCGAAGATTAAGGAGGCACAGAAAGAAGATGTCGAGTTACAAAAGAAGGTGAGAAATGTTCCTGAATTCAACCTTGATTGTGATGGGATAATAAAGTTCAGGAATCGGGTTTGCGTTCCTCCCATCCCCGAATTAAAGAATGAGCTGCTGGATGAGGCTCATAGTTCATCATTCTCTATTCATCCTGGAAGCACGAAGATGTATAGGGACCTGAAAGAGTACTTCTGGTGGGATGGCATGAAAAGAGATGTTGCTGAATATGTCTCTCGATGCTTGGTTTGTCAACAAGTTAAAGCTTAGAGACAAAAGTCTAAGGGGATGTTACAACCATTACCCATACCCGAATGGAAATGGGAAAACATCACTATGGACTTTGTCACAGGAATTCCTAAAACATCCAAAGGCAATAATGCTATTTGGGTCATAGTTGATCGTCTTACAAAGTCTGCACACTTCATTCCTATTAGAGAGGATTTCTCTCTAGATCAGCTTGCCAGGATATATGTAAAGGAAGTGGTAAGATTGCATGGAGTACCACTTTCTATTATATCTGATCGGGATCCGAGATTTACCTCGAAGTTCTGGAGAAGTCTTCAGCATACTCTGGATACAGAGTTGAGTTTCAGCACTGCTTATCATCCCCAGACAGACGGTCAGTCTGAGAGAACAATTCAAACCCTAGAAGATATGTTGAGAGCTTGCTCTATGGATTTCAAAGGAGGTTGGGATCAACACCTACCTTTGGTAGAATTTTCTTATAATAATAGCTTTCACTCCAGTATTCAGATGGCTCCTTATGAAGCTCTATATGGAAAGAAATGCAGGACTCCAACTTGCTAGGATGAAGTTGGGGAAAGAAAGCTATTAGGACCTGATCTCGTTGATGAAATGGCAGAAAAGGTCAGATCTATTCAACAACACATAAGAGCAGCTCAGAGTCGACAGAAAAGTTATGCCGACAACTGAAGAAAAGACCTAGAGTTTGAAGTGGGCGATAAAGTGTTCTTACGAATATCTCCCTGGAAGAGGGTTATGAGATTTGGGAAGAAGGGGAAGTTGAGCCCTAGATATATCGGTCCTTTCGAAATACTGGATCGTGTTGGGAAGGTAGCTTACCGATTGGCGCTTCCACCAAATCTCTCTCAAGTTCACGATGTGTTCCACGTATCTCTCCTGAGAAAGTACATACCAGATCCTTCACATGTACTCAGCTCAGAAGTTGTACCGCTGGAGCAAGATCTTTCTTATGAAGAACAGCCGATAGAGATTCTGGATCGTAGCGAAAAAGTCCTACGAAACAAGACCACTCGCTTGGTGAAAGTTTTATGGAGGAACCACCAACTTGAAGAAGCTACATGGGAGCTTGAGGATATGATGAGGGAGAAGTATCCTCATCTGTTTGTTACAAAGTGACGAATTTTGAGGGCGAAATTCTTTTCAGGGGGGTAGAATGTAACACCCAAGACTTTTATGTTATATAAATCATCAAAGAAATCTTTTTCTACACAACACTTGCTTGGCTTGCTTTACACGCAATCGCGACCTTCCTCGATAGCTTGCGTCGTACGCAATACCGAGTTTCACTAAACAACAATATGCTATTAAAACTAGCTGTTATGAATAGTAATAACCACTTTTTGAAATTTTATAAATTTTATTTTTCAAAATGGACTTCATTTTTGGACCCATAATATCGAAATTAGCCTAGGGTGAAATTTTGGTATTTTTCTGAAAACTTTCAATTTTTGATGAATAGTGAAACCACTAAGTGGTAGGTTAAAAAACTGAATTTTGCATAAAACTTAATTTTACCGCTTCTGTGAATGGAATTTCGAAAATCCGAGAGACACGGTTAATATCAAGGACTAAAATGTTGTTCAATGAGATGAAAATAATTTTTTGGTGAATAGTAACTTTTTACTTTTTTTACCGCGGTTAATAGTAAATAGGGTAACTAAGGGTAAATATGATATTAATATTACCCTAACACATGTCCTAATTCTATTGGAAAAGTGTAATTCGACCAAAAACAAACTTAGGAATAAAATATGACCATTTAGGCCCACTTGGATTAGATTAGGACATTTATTATTAATTTATTTAAAGAAGGGTTAAAATAGTTAAAATCAAAGTTTAATAAGTAAATCATTTTTAATACGGGGTTATACATAAGATAAATTCGATTGTAAATATTCATTAGAAAGCTAAAAAGATTTCCTACATGATGGTATTTTATTTGTAATTTTTAGACATCAAATAATTTAATTTATTTATGACACAAAGATGATGCAGTAATTATCTTATTAATGAAATATTGACATAATTGATGTTATAAACACCAAAATAAATGTAATTTGAGACTTTTTATGAATTCCACTAATTTTCTAGGTTACTATGATATATTAGTGTTGATTCAATCAACTTGGTTTGAACATATAATTCTGTTATGACTTTCACAAAAATCATATATCAAATAGTGTCAAAATTGACACAAAATAGTTTTTAAATCAAATATTATATTATTAATTGTTATTTTATTCCTAAAAATATAAGGTTCGGCCAAATGACTTATATAAGGATATATATATTAATAATAAACAATTTGGAGTTCGTTTGGCATGTTATAGTAAGTATATTAACCATATAGTGAAAGAAAACAAAAAGACACGGTAAAAGTTAAATTAATTAACTTAGAGTTAAATCTAATTGATAAGGTTAAAATAATACCCTAAACTTGTCTAAATCCTATTGTTTGATAGGATTTCGACCCATACCCACTTTAGCTTCGAAATAAGACCCTTTGGAACCATTATAAACCGATTTTGACTTTAATATAAAATAATATTTTGAGATATTCCTAAGGTGCCCCTCTCCTCCCTTATAAAAGGGCACCTCCTCCCCCTCCTCCTCACACCAAATTGAGCACTCAAGCTCGGCCAACCCCTGCCATTTTCTCCTATCCACTTCCCTAGAATAATCCTAGAGGTCCTGGTCTTCTCCAAAGACCAATCTTAGTTCCTTAAGTGGAGGATTCAAAGAGGCGTTCCAAAGAAGAGGTAATATCCATTACCGATCTTTTCAATTTCTTTCTTCTTCAACTTCTTCTTCCTTAGTTGTTTCATGATAAAGTAATAACATAAGTGTTACTTACATACTGATATGTTATTATAAATATGAAACAACCCTAATTCACCTTCTATCCATCCTACGGAAAAATGAAATCACCGCGCGTGCGTACGTACGGAATACCGTCTCCACGCCGTGGTGTAATCTATTTTCCACCATCACCTTACAAGGATGGGTATAATGGTGTAATGAGTAACTATATATGATTATTATAAAGTAATATTGATACTGAAATAATATATATATACTCCAATACAATTCCACGATCATAGGAATGATATCATCACTTGTGCGTACGTACGGAATACCGTCTCCACGATGTGATGCGACTCGTTATACATGATCTTCATTTCATAATGATTATATAAATGAATTGAATGAATGAATATGGTATATACTACACTAATACCATTCTGTAAATGAATTATCTATAACCTAAAGATAAGAATAAGAATTTATTCGACAAAACACGCATAAGAACAAAAAGTTATAAAGACCCGAGTAACAAGTAACAATGAAATATTACTAACAAGAAGCTAATAATATGACCATATATGATATAATATCAATATGTATGATTCTGAAATAAGTAAATAACATTATTTAAACCATTATACAGGATCTTCGGACACGAACAAGGAAAATCGGACCTAAGGTAAGGGAAATATCACAATCTCATTTTTATCCGAGATTGTTTATTCGTAAGTATTTACTGGGGTGTATTTTATCATCCACATCCATGTTTCCTCAATATGTAATATTATTTCCATCCACTTACAATAGTTTAAATCCAATTTTACCCTTCGATGAGTTTTTAGTAAAGAATAAGAAAGGAATCTTTTGTCGTTTTTCGTACGAGGTACTTTTTGACTTTTCCGACAAAGGTACGAAGAATGTTTTTTTTAACTTATACGGCATGAATGGATTTTTAAAACATTATTTCCAAGAATCTTCTTTTACAAGTTTTCAAGTTTATTTTTAATCAACTTCTTTTATTTTAAAGTTGTATGACATGTTATGAAAGGAAAAATGTTTTTGAAGTAGAAAGGATATTTTCCTCAAGAATGGAGTTCAAGTATTTTATCAAAATTATTTTCCATCTAAGATAATAAAAGGGTTCTGTTTTTTATCCCTATTATTACATTGATTTGACTATGTTGTGATGGAATTATGTTTATGAATTCATTTATGTTATATGAATGGTTTTATGATGTCATGTTGTTTAAGAATCCCATTTTTATTACATGGGTTATGCGATGATGTATGATTTATGATTATGTGGCACACATAAGAAAGGATTCATTATAAGATGGGTGGGACCTATATCTCCCTCCAATGCATTGGGTAAAGATTTTATATCTCATGAGATAGACAGGGCTGGAACGGTAGGTTATACCGGTTCAGTGAAACAGGACTAGAACGAGGGTGACTCGGTTCAGAAAGGGACTTTGTCCACTAAGATAGTCTTGGCAATGAGTCATGACTAACAAGAAATGATTTTCCATGATTATGTGTGCATGACATAAAGTTTCAAGTCTTATGTTATGATTATGGGGATCTCATTTTCACTTCTATGATTTATTCCATGATAAGATATTATGATCTCTCTTGCAGGTTTTGATTTTCAAAAAGATATGATATGATTTTTATTTCCTTTATTTTCCCTTGCTGAGCATTTGAGCTCACCCTTTTATGTTTTCTTTTCCCCAGGTCAGGAAGGCGGATATTAAGTAGAATATGCTAAAAGGGACCCTAGATATGATGAAATAAATGGGAGACACTGTAGAAGATTTATGAACCAGTTGTTTATGTTTCCCAGTTTCAAAAGACACTATACCTATACGGTCCTTTTTGGTTTTGTAATAAGTGTGCTTAAATTTTGAAGTATTAACAATGTATGTAAAGTGTGGGTCGTTATAATTCCGGACGACAAGGGCCACGGCCGGTTCTGGGCCGCGGCGGAGCATGGTGACCGGCGGCCAGCCGAGCCACCGGTGTCGGAGCCGGAAAGGGACCCGCCACTGCCAGTCCCGTTGAGGAGGAGCCGGCCGACCAGGTCGGGCCAGCCGGAATTGGGAAAGCCGGGGGAATTAAATTCCCCCGGCCAGCTTAAATGGACCCCCATAATGAGGGGGGCGCGGTTTACAAGGGGGGGCAGGTGCCCCCCGTTTTTCCTACAGCTCGGCCGAAGCCGAGCTGGCAGCGCGCGCGCGCTGCGCTGATCCGGACCAGCGCCTGGCCGGGCCGCCAGGCCGGGCCGCGCCGACCCTATCGGGGGCGGGTCGACCCGGTTCGGGCCAACCGGGGGGTCTCGGGCCGGGTCGGCCCAGGCCCGAAACCCCCATTACCGAACTATTTGGGTTCAAATGCCCATAACTCGGGCTACGGACCTCCAAACGACGTGCCGTCAGCGGAGATGCGATCCTTGGATCGAGATGGTCGTTTCGGTATATCGTACTTAAGGTTTCGGAATACTTTGAGTTCGGTCGGGTTGGTTCGTACGCGAAACCAACCGGGCCCTCAGTGCAGAAATGCTCATATCTTGAGCTACGGGTGTCCGATTGACGTGTCGTTAACTTTTTTGAGTTCCTCTTAGTGAGACGGATCTTTTGGCATAATCCGCCCGAGGTTTGGACGCAGGTGGAGTACGGTAGGGTTGGTTTTTCCTTAAAAACCAACCGGGGCCCTGGGACGAAAAAGCCAATAACTCTCAGACTGGGCGTCCGATTGACGCGCCGTCTGTTACGTTGAGTTCCTGTTGGTGATACGGAACTTTTGGATACATCAACTTCGAACTATGTGACAGTTGATGTATCAGCCTCTCGGCTCGTGGAGCGGACCCTCCCGAGCGAGCTTGCTGTGTGCGGGAACCCTAGTGCTGGCTGCGACTTCGACGACGACGTTTGTGCAGAGATCCTCAGTGGACTGCGATGATGAAGACAGCTGGTCTTGTATCCTATGTGGGTCCTAGCTTTGCTGGTCTTGTATCCTATGTGGGTCCCAACTTAGATGATTCAATACTGGTCTTGTATCCTATGTGGGTCCCAGTATAGATGAATCAATGAAGACAGCTGGTCTTGTATCCTATGTGGGTCCTAGCTGTGTTGGTCATGTATACTATGTGGGTCACAGCTTAGATGATTCAATACTGGTCTTGTATCCTATGTGGTTCCCAGTATAGATGAATCAATGAAGATAGCTGATCTTGTATCCTATGTGGGTCCTAGCTGTGCTGGTCTTGTATCCTATGTGGGTCCCAGTATAGATGAATCAATGAAGACAGCTGGTCTTGTATCCTATGTGGGTCCTAGCTGTGCTGGTCGTGTATCCTATGTGGGTCCCAGCTTAGATGATTCAATACTGGTCTTGTATCCTATGTGGGTCCCAGTATAGATGAATCAATGAAGACAGTTGGTCTTGTATCCTATGTGGGTCCTAGCTGTGCTAGTCTTGTATCCTATGTGGGTCTCAGCTTAGATGATTCAATACTGGTCTTGTATCCTATGTGGGTCCCAGTATAGATGAATCAATGAAGACAGCTGGTCTTGTATCCTATGTGGGTCCTAGCTGTGCTGGTCTTGTATCCTATGTGGGTCCCAGCTTTGATGGTTCAGTGCTGGTCTTGTATCCTATATGGGTCCCAACATAAATGAAACAATGAAGATAACTGGTCTTGTATCCTATGTGGGTCCCAGCTTAGATGATTCCGTATCTATGTCTGATCATCTCTTTCACCTTTTCGATGATGTATACCTGTGTGAGCTGAATCCTGTTGCTTTCCTGTATGGATTGTGTTGTGCTATCCTATGTGGATTTCGTTTTGCTTTCCTGTGTGGAATACGTATACTTTCATGTGTGGACTGAGTTGTACTTGGGCTCGGAGGTTGGAGCGTATTGGAATTGATGACTTTGGTATATGTATGGGCATATACCTAAGCAGTGTCGGTTGTTACTTCGTGTTTGTATCTCTCCTTTGTGGTTTATCCTTTGTGGATTTTGGGAGACCTTCAGGGGTCTCGGGGTCCCTACTGAGTAGCTTATACTCACCCCTGCACGGGCTATGCCCGCACTACGTTGTGTTGGTTGCAGACGACGGACAGCGCTGATCGTGGATGAGGCTTGCGGAGCAGGACGGTACCTGGAGGTGGACCACTGAGCGGGACGTGATCGGAACGGACGGCGGGACCCGAGGAGATGTGGAGCTATCTGTACCCACCCTTCAGGTGGGATTTCCAGAGGACGACTCGGCGTAGCTGCTTTTACTTTTCAGTTGTTGTTTTCCTTTTCGAGTTGTACTTTACTTTCAGTGGGGGTTTGTATACTGGCCCATTTACTTTTCCGCACTTATAGTTGTACTCTGTTTTTACTTAGTGTTTACTTTTCCGCTTGCTTACTCTTTTGTGCTTGTTTACTTTTCAAAGGTGATGCCTTCCCTTTTTACCAGAATTTACGCCTTGGTGCTAGTCGCCAGCCCCTGACCAATGGAAGGTGGGCTTGGGGTAGTCACGGCACGGGCCCCGAGGACGGGTCGTGACATCTATATTTACCTATACCTATTTTTACATTTTTTAAAAACAAGGATAAAAATTCATCAAGATTTTTACATACCTCATTTTTAGAATCAGAATATTTAGCATCTTCTTCAAGAATCTCTTTAGAATTTTCTTTTTTGGTAGCCTTGAAACACATTTCTCGATCAACATTTGTTTTTTCCCTTCACAACTTTTTCCCTTCTCATTTCATAAGTAATGAGAGTGTTATGAAAATCATCTAGAGATAATGTTTTTGGATCTCTATCTTCCAATGAAGAAACTTTAGCATTAAACTTATTGAAAAGAATTACCAATATAATTTCAACAATGATTGATTCTTCCAACTTCTCACCAAGAAATTTAATGGTTATAACAATTTCATTCACCTTGGTAAATCAGTCACCAGTGGATTCATATTTAACCATCTTTAGGTCTTCATACTTCATTCTCTATATTTGTAACTTTACCTTATTTACTTTTATATTTACTTCATAAATGTTCTACAACTTATCCCAAATACCTTTGGAAGTGGAAACAACCTTCACTCTTAGAAACTCACATTTAGAAAGTGATGAGTTAAAGCATTCTTAGCTCTTCCATCATTCTCAAGATTCCTCTTGTCAATAGATGTAAGAGGAAATTTTTCATAAATAGGATTAAATCCATATGTTGCAGCTTCTAGAACATTATACCCAAGAGACATAACATAAGGCAACATTCTATCTTTCTAGATATGATAGTTATTACCATCAAAAACTGAAATCCCCTTACTATTCACACAATTCAGATTCTCCATGAAAATTTATCTTTCAAAAACTTCAGCAAAAATTAAACGAAAAGACCCTTACCCTCTGATACCAATTGAGATTTCCTAGAAAAGATCAATGTATCACTAAGAGTGGGAGGGGTGAATGAGTGATTTTTTTTTATTTTAAGTTTCCTTCCTTTTGAAACAATCTTCAACTCCTGTTAAATAGTTATCACTTTTATGAGAACAAAATAATCACATACCCATGGGAACAAAAGAATTTACTAGCTTCACTACTCAACAAGAGTAGATACATCCTTGGTATGGTTTGGAAACAATACAATACCACAGAATCCACTAGAAAACAATCCTTTTGGGTGGATACAACAAGTAGGATATTCCCTTACACTTGTGTAGCAATATGTTCAATACAACAGTTCATGTGCTTCCAGTAGCACAAAATGATGTAGTAATTTTTTTTAACAAGTTAAGAAACTTTCATCAGTTGCTTAAAAACATTTTATAGTGATACCTTGTCAAATTTCAAAAATATAAACTTCAAAAAAATTCTTCACTTTCCTACCCAAGAGAAGGTAAGAACTTCACTAGACTTTGTAATGATGCTTAGTCTGATTATTCTGTCTGATTCCCTAGTCTGATTATTTAGTCTAGAAATATAACTCTTCCAGAATACCACTGAAACAATTCTGAACTACTTTTACCTTGGTTTGGAAATACCAGTCTGATTGCTCGTTCCGATCCAGAAACTATGAATATGATCTCCCCTCTTCTTCTTGTATCTGGAAAACATCCTCATGAATGCTCAATCTAGAAACTCCTTCTCTTTAAAATTTTTTAGTACTCCACCTTCTCTCTTCCCCCATGAAGATTACTTGTATCAAAAAGTAAAAATTACGTCTCTCTATTTATAGGTTTTTCAAATTTGGATTAGGAAGGATTTTAAAAAACTTTCCCGCTTAACCAAATTTCCCAAAATTTCGATTTCCCTTAAATGTTGACTTCATCTTTGACTTCTTCAATGCTTCTTAACTCTTCTAATATCTTATCGAACCTTCTCGACTCTTCTCACAACTTGATATCACTTCAGACTTTCTTCACACCCTTTAAGCCAATTACGATTTTCACTATGATTTTCTCATTATGATGAAGACGTGGGTACAATATCGGATTCTTTATTATGTTTCTCTGCACCAAATGGAAGATATGAAAAGTGAATTCCTTCTTCTTATGATTCCTGGAACCAACTGAAAACGAGCTGCTCATTCCAATGCTCCATAACAAATTGTTCAAAATAAGACATTGAACCCATTCTGCCATAAACATAGTGGCAACTTCTAAAGATTCCAACACTTCTCAGAAACACTTCAGCATCAGCTTCAAAATTATTTGAAAAACATTTTCTCTAAACTCTTCAACCTTCAAGCTCCCCTTGAAAACACTTTTTTAACTTCTTTAAGTTTTTCTCCTTTTATTTTTTTCCTCAGACCGATGATCTTGCATCAGATGAATATATCGGTGTCAGCTTGTGTCTGATGGATCAGTCTCTACTTCACTCTGACAATTGGTGTCAGTTCCAGTCTAATGACTATTGACTCAAATGATGAAAAAAATATCAGAGTTCCTTCTTTTCTCTTGAACCAATTTTTAGAGAGACAAAACAATTCAACCTGATGAAAAAAGTTAACTACATTGTTGATTGATCTTTGATCCCATTTTGCATCGATCCCAGCAGCTTCACTTCTTTTCTTCTTCACTGGTCCCAACAACATCCAACACAACAATTCTTCTTATGATTAAATTTTGTAACCATCGCTGCATCTGATGATCGGTGTCAGGATTACTCTAATTATCGTAGGTACACCCCGTCTGATGGACCGTCATCAGCAACTTTGACTTCAACAACTTATTTCATTTTCTGAATATGATACATGCCAACTTCTTTCTTCAAAGATTTGTATCTTGTGGCTTATTAGTCTGACTGAAAACTAGCATCTTCATATTCTTTTGTTTCGAACAAAACTTTTCAACCTTTAAACATATGTGCGTCAGGTGATCTCACACTGATGAACTGAGACCTGAAAACTTTGACTTTCTTCTTTCACAAGCTTCTATTTGTAACCATGACATCCTCGTGATTGTGAAAATGATTAGGATTGGTATAGCATCATTTTAATTACATTGTGAAGTATTGTAACTTCCCATCCTTTCCAACAACTTCTTTCTTTCCAACCAAACCTCAATACGATTGGCAACACTTGTTCTCCCCCTTTATTTCATAAGGCTTACATCACAAGTTTCAGATAACTTACGATTTATGAGAACTCCAAGATCAGCAAAGCATCGTTAGATTTATATCAAATCCATGCAGACTTTGATTGACATCCTCATTACGATTAGAAATTTCTTTCTCTGACTCAAGGTGAGTCCAGTAATCCTTTTCTCCCATAAAAATTCTTCTCAAGCCATTGGACTTTCTTATGTTTTTTGTGTCCGATAACCTGGTTATGATTTTGAGTTCAATCACCAACTTTTACAAAGTGAGGTGATTCCTTTCTTCTTTGACAATAAAAGATAATACTTGCAAAACAAGCATCTTTCAACTCCTAAAAACAACTTCCATCCAATTTGATCCCAGCATCATTAACTAATAGTAATTAATTAAATTTATTGTGATAAAACAGCTTTGGCGTATTATAATAGTTTTTATAAAAACATTCTCTTTATATTCAATTGGTTCTTATATTCATTTCTAATTAATTGATAACCAATGAATTCAATCACACACATATATATATATATTCATATATTAGTTAATCCTATTCATAACTGCTGATTTAATGGTTAGATTATATCTTATTATATTAAATAATAATATTTTAATAATATATTATTGATCGGTAAAACTCGGTCTTGTGTGTAAAGCAAGCTATCAAAGAAATTCATTGTTGTGTGCGATGTAAGCTAACTCAATATTGTGTGTATTGAAAACTATAGAATAGATTAAATTTATTTAAAATAGTAAATATATTTTAAAGTCTCATGATGTTATATTCTCTTATATGCTTGGTGTTGCGTGTCATACACGCTATGAAACATAGTGTTCTTACTTTAGAATTTCAGGGTGTTACATAATATATAAGATATTTAGTAAAAATGGCTTATAAAATAATTGAAAAATATTATTAATTAATAATTTTCTAATTATTAGCGAGTAATAGTCATTTAGTAATAATTGGATGATAGAAAAATTAAATAAATTAATGAATGGTCAAAGATAAGTTGAAAACATGACTTGAACTTCAGACAGACATAACTTTTGATCCAGCTGTATGTTTGGGCTCTGCCACATATCAAATTGAAACATACGAAGAGATTTATGCCTTGGTGATCTAAGGGAGCCCAAGTCGCTTTTTTTTCGAGGCTAAAAATGCCCCAAAAGGCCTTTAAATTTGAGTTTTTAGTTGGGCTACCCTATTTTTTTAATATTCGATAGTCTTTCACATTTTTTTAACATACTTTTGTCTGTTTTCTGTTAGAACTGAATTTATTCTCAGGTCTTACATTCATATTGATATTATGATTTTAAAATTTTACATTTTTCATAATGTAGCTTTATTTATAATTAAATATATACACATATATACATATTTGTATATATTCACACATAAAAATTTAATTTTATAAATAAATATGTAAACATATTTACATATAAATTATCTTTATATATATATATATATATATATAAATATATACATATATTAGAATATATAGATATGTATAATTATATTTATAGATACGCACATATAATATGTGTGTGTGTGTGTCTATGTATTTATAAACACACAAACACAAATATATTTTATATATGTATTTAAAAATAATTATATAAATATTTGGATAAAAAAATGTAACGAAATATATATAAATATATAAATATATCATAAAATACAGAACAAAATAATATAGGAGAGGGGAAAAGATGTAGATTTGTGAGGGGGATGTCTCAAGTTTAAAACTCATTGGAGGCATGGGCACACGTAAGAGGGTTTAGCGATGTTAAAGGGGGGTGGGGGTTGTGAGCATTGTTAAAGGGGGGTGGTGGGGGTGGGCTTCGAGTGCTCATAAAAGATTGGTCCAATGATGTTAAAGGGGTCGACCACCAGAAAAAAAAATCTTTTTAAAATTTTATTTTTTTGACTTTTATTGATGTTTTTTTGAGCAATGTTAAAGGGGTGGTGGCGGGGATGAGCTCCGAGGGCTGATAAAAGGGGCAGGGGCTAGCACTAGTCGACCACCGAAAAAAAATCTTAATTTTTTTTGACTTTTATTAGCGTTTTTTTAACGCTGATAAAACATTTCTTTTATCATCATTTTTTAGGACCGATAAAAGGGATGCTCTCTTTAAGGGTGCTTAGATTTACAATGTTTTTTTAGTGTTGATAAAAGTGATTTATAGGGTTTTTAAAAGCAGAATCTGTAGTAGTGCAAATATTTTTAGATTGTTTTGATACTTTAGGATAATGATTCATAAATTATTTGTGACGCGTAGGAATCAACCACACATTAATGAGACACAATTTATGTTCGGTATGTCTCGAAGTGTATGTTTTCAGTTTAAAAGTGATATTTTATTAATGCATTGTTTTATTTTTATGTTTAATTTATTTCTTTTTTCTATTGTCAACGTAATAATTGTTTTTTATATAGATACACTCTTTTGCTTGAGGTGAGATGGTTTGTTCATAAACTAATAGAATAATAGATCTAAGGAGGGTTTTTTTTAGTTTAAGGGGTAGGGCTTTTATTAATTGGGGAAAGGGGTGGTGTAGCACCACTTCAAGTGGCGCTTTGCCCCCCCACCCACTTTGCACGCCCCACCCCCTTTAATATATATATTTATATATTATAATAAATGTAATATAAATATAATAAATTTATTATAAATATAAAATACAATAAAAATAGAATTAAAATTATAATAAATATAATAAATATACGTGTAAATATAATAATAAATATATAATTGTAAATATAATAATAAATATGTAATTGTAAGAATTTATTATATTTATTATATTTACATATAATAATAAATAAATATATAATAAATATATTATAACTATAATAAATATATTATAAATATAATAAATATATTATAAATATAATAAATTTATTATAAATATAATAAATTTATTAAAAATATTATATATTATATATTTAAAAAAATTATAAAGTTATTATATCTTTAAATTATATACACTTATTTATAATTATTAATATATAATTATAAATCTGTATATATTTATATTGTATAATAATAAATATTTCTTTATAGTGATATTTGTAATTATATTTATTAATTATATATACACATATATTTATATAAATAAATTTATATAAATAATTTCAAATATATACTCATATTTATAAATATATATTTATAATTCTATATATATTATATTTATTTATAATTCTTATCATGTAATATATATATATATATATATATATATTATAAATCTATCTTAATAAATCAATATTTATAATTATATATAAATATAATAAATATAATAAATATATAATTGTAAATATATAAATATTAATTTTATATTTATTATACATTTATTAAATTTAATAAGGATTATATATATACATATAAATAAATATTTATATATTTACAAATATATTTAAAGAATTCTAGTTATATATTTAGTATATATTTATTATATTTATAAATATTTAGTATAGTAATTATATATTAATTATAAATATATTTCTAAATATAATTATAGTTATATTTTTACTATAAATATTTATAATTGTATATTTATTACAAATATTAATACATATTTATTTATGATAGTAATGATATATTTATTATAAATATTTATACTTATATATTTCAAAATAAATATTAATTAAATTAAAAATATAAAAAATATATAATTTGAAGTGGAACTTTGACCTGTTCGACCCCATGCCACCCCTAACCCCCATACATATATATATATATTATATATATATAATAATAATAATAATAATAAATTTATTTATTATAATAAATATAATTACTAAAATAAATACAATAAATATGTAATTATATTTATTATATTTATATTTATTATATTTATTTATAATTGTAAATATATATTTATATACAATTGCAAATATATTTAAAATGTATATATAAATATATTTTAATAATTACATTTGTCTAAATATCTTTATAATATTTATAATTATATTTAGAAATATATTTATATAGTTATAAATATATATTTATTTATAAATAAATTTATAATATTTTTAAACATATAATAAATTATAAATATAAAATATAATAAATGTATAATTATTAATATAATAAATATATAATTATAAATATAAAAAATATATGATAAATATAAAATAAATATTTATATATTTGCAATTATATATTAATTATATTAATAATTATTAATAAAATAAATATAAATATAATAAATTTATATTTATAAATATAATAAATATATAATGACAAATATAACAAATATATAATTATAAATATAATAAATATAAATATAATAAATATAAAATTAAATATATATATATATATATAATTATAAATATGCATATATTTATAATTATATTTATTTATAATTGTTAATATATAATTATATATTTATATATCTAGTTAAACATATAATTATAAATATAATCATGTATATATAATCATAAATATATATTTATATATTTATAATTACATTTAAAAATAATAATTACAATTTTTAAAATATATTTATAAATATGTATATAAAAATTGAAATTATTTATAATTATATTTATAATTATATATAAGTATTTAAATATAAATAAACCTTATATTTAAAATATATAAATTTATATATAATTATTTAAATACATAAATAAACCATATTAAATATATATATATATATATATATATATATAAACATTATTAAAATTATTTATATTTATATAAATAAACCTTATTAAATATTAAATAATTATTATAATTACATATTTATTATAATCATATATTTATTATATTTTTAATCATATATTTATTATATTTATCATTATATAATTACTATAATTGTATAATTATTATAGTCATATATTTATTATAATCTTATATTTATTATAATTACATATTTATTATAATTATATATTGAATATATAATTAATATATATAGATAATTATAATTATATTAAATATATATTTACAATAAACATAGTATAATTATGTATTTATTATATTTATAATTATTTATTTATTACATTTATAATTATATATATATAGATTATAATTATATATTTATTACAATTATATATTTATTATAATTATAGATTTATTATAATTATATTTTTATTGTAATTATATAATTATTATATTTATAATTATATATTTATTATATTTATATATTTATTATATTTATATATTTATTATAATTAGATATTTATTATAATTATATATTAATTAAAATTTTGGATTTGTTATATTTATAATTATATAATTACTATAATTATATAATGACTATATTTGTATATTTATTTTATAATACTTTTATTATAAATAAATACATATTTATAAAGGTGATTGAGATATGGATCGGGTCATTCATTTTTAAAATTAAACCTGTTCGAATTCAGATTCAAATACGGTCGCATCTCGATTTTTGTGATTACCTTAGTAACAACTATTTATTTATCTTATGTTAATATTTATTGACCGGGTGTGGGGGGTGTAGCTTGACTTTATTTCCACCCGTAGTCCACCCTTTCTACTTTCCCCTTCAGCTCATCTCATCTGCGCCTGCCAATATCATTTCAGATTTGGAAATGAACCTCGGAAATGGTGGTGACCTGTCCGATGCTCATTTGAAGTATGCAGAGGCGGTGCTCGACGGAGATGACCCGGAAGACAGCTCCCTGGCGAACAATCCAACGGCACTTGAAGCCATGGAAAATTCCCTACACAAAGCGCTTTATACTGATGATCCAAACCCATCACCCGGCGACCTCCATTCTGGGCGCCGCAGAGGCCACGGTGCTCCCGTCCGCCACCGATCACCGGGCGTCGCGCAGACAGATTCCGTCGACCAGAGCGTGTACGAGCTGCAGTTTAGAAGGGGCGCAGAAGAGGGCAGTAAACTCATTTCGGCGGCAATTCAGTCATCAGGGAGTCATGAGAAATCAACGCCGGAGCAGAACGTGCAGGCGGCGAGCGGCGGGGAGCGGCGGGTCTTGGATGAGATGTCTGATGCGTTCGACCGGCTTTTTATGCTTCCCGGCGGCAGCGAGGCGGGGTGTGACCCGCCGGGAGGAGCGGAGCCGAGGAAGAGCAGGCGCGGAAGGAAGCGGCGGAGTAAGAAGGCGATCGTGGACATGGAGAGTCTTCTTATGCAATGCGCACGAGCCATCGCGGAGGGCGACCGCCCCCAGATAGAGCTTTTCCTGGCGCGGATCAGGTCACACTCTTCGGCGTCCGGGGAGGCGGCCGAACGGCTTGGCCATTACTTCGCCGAGGCATTTGATGCCCGGCTGGCCGGGACGGGACCAGCGCTGTACTACGCCTCGTATTGGGACATGTCCCCGTCGGCCAGCGATCTGGTGAGGGCTCATAGAGGCATGACCGCGGTCTGTCCTTTCAGGGCAATCGGTTCGCAAATCGTCGAACACCAGATCCTCAGGTTGGCCGGGAAGGCGGCCATAGTGCATATAGTGGATTTCGGCATCCAGGCTGGGCTGCAGTGGGTCAAAACGATTGAGCTTCTCTCGGTCGCCACTCACCCTCCCAAGCTTCGAATCACGGGCATAGATCATCCGGGATGGGTTTCGGGGCCCGGGGAATCGGTGGAGAAGGCAGGGCGCCGGCTCGCCGGGTACTGCCAGCGCCATAACGTGGAGTTCCAATACCGCGGCATAGAACGGAAATGGGAGACGATCGAAGCGGGAGACATCGGGATCGAGGCCGGCGAGGCGGTGGCGGTGATCAGCAGATTTCAGATGGAGAAAGTGCTGGACGAGGTGGATGGGAGAGAGGAGAGCCCCCGGAGTCGGGTCCTGAACCTGATCCGCCGCCTCAACCCCGACATCTTCATCCACTTCGTCGTGAACGCAGGCTACAGCGTGCCGGCTTTTTTTCCTAGGATCCGCGAGGTGTTCTTCCACTTCACCAAGTACTTCGACATTCTGGAGGCTCACCTCCCTGGGGACAGCGAGGAGAGGATGACGTTCGAGAGGGTTATGTTTTGGAGGGAAATACTGAACGTGGTGGCGTGTGAGGGGGCGGAGAGGGTGGAGAGGGCGGAGACGAACCGGCGGTGGCAGGTCCGGACGGAGAAGGCCGGGTTCACGGGGTTGAGGGTGGAGGGGGAGGTGGTGAAGGCGTTGTCGGAGAGGGTTAGGGAGGGATTCCATAAGGAATTTTTTGTGGGGGAAGACGGTCATTGGGTTACGCAGGGATGGAAAGGTCGGACACTGTGCGCCATAGCCTGCTGGGTTCCTCAACCACCGAGTCCGCCTCCCCCATCTCCCCGCCCAACGCCCTCTCTTCCCCTCAGGTATCAGTGTCCTCCCTCAGCCTCTGCACTCCCCCCACCCATCTGATATATGCTTGCTTGCAATAAAGGCCATACTACTACTGCTATTAAAATTACAACACTTTGCAGCAACAAATACCGGTATATGACAAATTTATAATTTAATTGAAAAAAAATTACACCCCAAATATAATAAAAACCTCTATATTATAGACATTTCAAACATCGTTCTGTACAATTATATTAGCAACAACAATTTAACACCAACATTCAAAAACATCAATGGTTTTCTTGTCTTTATCATCCACCCCCTCTAAAAAACATCTGATCATGGTATTAGTTGCCAAACAAACCACCTCAATTCGAGCAAAAAATCCACCTATATAAAAAAAATAATTCATATGTCAGGAATACTAAAAAGTAATAAATTAAACGTTAATACAAAACACTATATTAATAAAATGGGATTTTTAAATTGAAACCATACAATTTGAGTTATATCGGTCACACAGTGTATTGAATTGAGGTGCGGCTGATTCATACATGTCACAAATGATTTAAAGATTGTTCTAAAATATCAAAACAAACTGAATGTGTTTTTTTTTAGTATGTCACGTGTGTTTTGAGCTAAAATGACATTTTAAACTCAAAACACACAGTTTGAGTCATACCAAGAACACCGTGTATCGGATCAAGATGAGGTTGCACTACTACACATATGCCCTTTAACAACGCGCAAAATGGCTTTTAACAGTACTAAAAAAGTGATGATAAACGGGTCCTTTATCCGCGTTAAAAAACGCTGACAAAGGACCCCTTTATCAGCACTTTAAATAGCGCTGATAAAGGGTGTACTTTATCAGTGCTAAAATAGCGCTGATAAAGGCCTTGCTGGATGCAATGTACCGTTAACATGACAACACACCCAGCAAAAACTTGCAAAAACCTATAATTTCAAACAATGCTATATACATATAATGTGACACCGAGAATACAAAAATGCCCACCCATGATATATATAAAAAAACACTGCTATATATATTTCAAACAATGTTTTATATAATTACATATACAATTATCCATCAAACATTTAAAAACAATAATGTTTCATCTTTTGACGCCCATTATTCCCTCTCAAAAATATCCGCACATGGTATCAGTTGCCGAACAAATCATCTCAATCCCAGAAAAAGATTCTGCTTATATAAGAAAACAAATATTATTTTAGTAATACTATAAAGAAATAAATTAAACATTAATATGAAAGAATACATTAATAAAATGTCAGTATTTAATAAAAAAAGTCACATTTGGAGTTATACCGGTCACACCCATGCGTCCTATTGAGGTGGGGTTAATTCCTACATGTCGCAAATGAGTTATGGATCATTGTCTTAAAATATCAAAACAATATAAATGCGTTTTCTCGGTTCTGAGTATGTCACTTGTTTTTTTACTAAAATTAATGTCAATTTTAAATAATGAAACATTTGGAGTTATACCGACTACACCTTGAGTCGTATTGAGGTGCAGTTGATTCCTACAAGCCATAAATTACTTATAGATCGTTGTTCTAGAGTATCAAAACAATCTGAATATGTTTGCTCAGTTTTCAGTATGTTAGTTATTTTTTTTTTACTAAAATGTCATTTCAAACTGGAAACACACATTATGAGTCATACCGGTCGCATCACGCATCGGTTTGATGTGAGACTCCTTCATACACGTCACAAATGAATTATGAATTGTTATCCTAAATTATCAATACAATAAGAGTGTGTTTGCTTGGTTTTTAGTGAGCGAAACGTTTTGAACTAAAATGTTAATTTTAAACTAATAACAGACACTTTTAGTCATACTGGTCACACCGTGCATCAAATTGAGGTGGGGTTGATTCCTACATATAAAAAATGACTCATGGACCATTGTCCTAAAGTATCAAAACAATCTGAATGCGTTTCATGGTTTTTAGTATGTCACTTGTTGTTTTTACTTAAATTAATGTCAATTTTAAATAAAAAGAGACACTTTGAGTGATATCGACCACACCGTGCATCGTATTGAGGTGCGACCGATTCCTACAAATCACAAACAACTTATAGATCTTTTTCCTAAAATATCAAAACAATACGAATGTGTTCGCTCAGTTTTGAGTACGCCACTTGTTCTTTTTTACTTAAATTGATGTCAATTTTAAATAAAAAGAGACACTTTGAGTGATACCGGCCACACCGTGTTTCATATTGAGGTGAGGTTGATTCCTACACCTCACAAATGACTTATAGACCATTTTCGTAAAGTATCAAAATAATTTGAATGAGTTTTCTCAGTTTTTAGTATGTTAGTTGTGTTTTTTTACTAAAATGTCAATTCAAAATGGAAACACGCATTATGAGTCATATCGATCACATCGTGCGTCGGTTTGACGTGAGACTACTTCATACACATCACAAATGTCTTATGAATCATTGTCCTAAATTATCAAGACAACCAAAGCACATATTCTTGGTTTTCAATGAGTGACATGTTTTGAACTAAAATATAAAATTTAAACTAATGATAGACATTTTTAGTCATATCGGTCACACTGTGTGTCAGATTGAGGTGTGGTTTATTCCTACAAGTCAAAAATGACTCATGGATCGTTGTACTAAAGTATCAAAATAATCCAAATGCATTTTCTCGATTTTCAGTATGTCATTTGTTCTTTCTAAAACACAACGTATCCCTTTCCTAGATTTGCGGTAGTGTTGATTCCTACCTGTCATAAATGACTTATGGATAATTTTCCTAAAGTTTCAAAAAATATGAACGTGTTTGCTCGGTTTTGAGTATGTGATGCGTGTTTTGAAATAAAATGTCAATTTTAAATAAATCAACACACTTGGAGTCATACCAGTCACACGATGAATAAAATTGATGTGTGGTTGATTCATACACATCAAAAATGATTTAAGGTTCATTTTACTAAAGTATCAAAACAACCTAAATGTGTTTTCTCAGTTTTGAGTATGTCATTTGTCTTTTTTACTAAAATGTCTTTTTAAACTGAGAACATGCACTTTGAGTCATATCGGTCACATCGTGTTTTATTTTCATATGAGACCGATTCATACACATCAAAAATGACTTATGAATCATTTTCCTAAAGTATCAAGACAATCCGTGTTTATTTGCTCAGTTTTCAGTGAGTGACACACATTTTGAACTAAAATGTCAATTTTAAATTGATAACAGACACTTTGTATAATATCGAGAACACGGTGTTCCAAATTTAGGTGAAACTAATTCCTACATGTCAAAAATGAATTATGGATCATTGTACTAAAGTATCAAAAAAATCCGAATGTGTTTTCTCAGTTTTGAGTGTGATGTGTGTTTTGAAATAAAATGTTAATTTTAAATAAAAAGACACACTTTGAGTCATACCGGTCATACTATGTATCAGATTGACGTGCGATTGATTCCTACACATCACTAATGAATCAAGAATCTTTATCAAAATGTATCAAAATATTCTAAATGAATTTTTTGGTTTTGAGTATGTCACGTGTCTTTTTTTACTAAAATGTCAATTTAAACTAAAAAAACACTTTGAGTCAATCGGTCACATCGTTTTTCTGTTTGATACGAGACTGATTCATACCCATAAAAAATGACTTATGAATCATTTTCCTAAAGTATCAATACAACCCAAGTGCATTTGCTCAGTTTTCAATGAGTGACACAAGTTTTAAACTAAAATGCCAATTTTAAACAGATAACATACACTTTGAGTAATACTTGGAACACCGTGTATCAGAATGAGATGTGATTTATAAGGACCCATGTTTTTATGGATTGGAGTTTTGGACAGAAGATGGTCATTGGGTTACACAGGGTTAGAAAGGTCAAAAATTGTGTGCCATAGCCAGCTGGGTTCCTCAACCACAAAGTCTGCCTCCACCATCTCCCCACCCAACACTCTCTCTTCCCCTCGGGTATTAATGTCCTCCCTCCGCCTTTACACTCCCCTACCCATCTGATATATTCCTATTTGCAATAAATTTTCTCATATGTTTGATACCTTTCATACGTGCCTAAGGGATAATCTCCCTCCATGCCTCCATTCACCCACTTGTGCTTTTATAGTGTGTTTCTTCTCTCTCACTGGATGACTCCATCCATGGATTTTCCTCATAGACTATTAGAAGCGACAATGTGTCCATTTGTTTATTATGCCACACTACAACAGAATTGTCAATATTGAGGGGTGCTCTTTATCACCACTAACAAAAAGAAATGATAAAAGAATGATTTTATCAATGTTAAAAAAGTGATAAATGATATAATTATTATTTCTAATAAAAGCATTGACAAAAGTACCACCATTAATACATAATGTTTTAACACTGATAAGAGGCAACCTTCTTATGAAAAAAATATATTATTAAAAATCATATTATATATATATATACATATATAATTTGGATAAATATAATTTATATAATACTAAATATGTATTTATACTTAATATGTCATATATTTAGTGAAAAATGGGTCCTTAGTTAATTAAAAAAAGTATTAATTTAAAAAATTGACTAATTAATATTACTAAACATTTAATAAAATTTTATTATAACGTCATTTTTTCTTCTTCAATTTGACATATATATAAAATAATAAATATTTAACTATTAATTATAAATATCTACTAAATATGTATTAACACTTAATATGTCATACAATAATTTCACACGTACATAATTAATTCAATTTTATAGAAACACACATACACAAATAATAAATTGTTAATATTCACTATTACAAATCAACCTATAAATACCGTTAGAAAAAAGTCTTTAACAACACTAAAAAAGTATTATTATCCTAAGCACCGTTAAAAGGGGGACCCCTTTATTAGCGCTAGAAATAGAACTGATAAGGGTTACACTACTTCAACATGGTGTTAAAATTATAACACTTTGCAACAACAAATATAGGTATATAAAAAATTTATAATTTAATTGAAATAAAAATTACACCACAAATACAAGAAAAAAATATTATATACATTTTAAACATTTTTTTGCATAATTACATTAGAACATAAAATTTAACACAAATATTCAAAAAAATCAATGGTTTCATTATCTTTAGCACCTGACCTCCTTTCAAAAAAAATATCAACCATGGTATCAGTTGCCGAACAAACCACCCCAATTTGATAAAAAGAATTCAATTGTATAAGAAAATAATTTTTATGTTAGTAGTACTATAAAGAAACAAATTAAACATAAATATAAAACAGTATATTAATAAAATGTCAATTCACTACTAGAAAATGGAGCTTTTACGCCTATGGGATCGGGCAACCACATTGGAGGTCACTAATTGGGACTATGAGAAACTGCCAATGGGGTTCACTGACCTAAATTATAAAAACCCCTAACCTATCGCCCCCCAAACACACACTCTGCCTCACCCTTCACCACACCCTCTCCCTCGTGAAACCTCACTTGCCCATTGCCGCTGCCCACACCTTTGCACACCTTGACCTCTCCCTTCACCACTGCCCTCTCCCTCGCGTAACCTCACTCACCCATCACCGCCAACACGTCGTCATCGCCCTCTCCCTCACACACCCTCACCTCGCCCGTCGCTTCTACCTCCCTTCCATCCTCCTTGTCTATGAATACTCCCAGTTATCCCCCTTTTTTGCAATTTTTTATCCACATATTAAGATCATTCTTCGCATTTACACATTCAATTAGAAGTCTGGAAACAATAATTTTTTCATCACAACCCGACTCATCGCAACCTCTCCAACATTTAGATATTCCTTGCCTATGCAGGTTCAATTTCCTTTATCTGTTTACAATTTGATATCCATAGACCCTAACATCACAAGTGCTAACTGTGAAATCTATATTTTCAAATACTCATGCAACCTGTATTTTTCCTTCAATTTTTTGACTGCCCCCACCCTGCAAATCAACATCAACATTTTGTAAACCTCTAACATTTGTTTTGTATTTGACTGTTATTGATCTTTAATTTCATTATATTGTAGATTTTTTTGAATTATTTTATTTTCTTATAACTTCATAAGTGTCTTAAATCATTAACTAGTAGCTACAATTTATTTATACTAAACTAAATTTTTAATTAACTCATTGCTAATTACCACTAGAAACATTGTAGATATAATTTTGTTACATATAAAATTTTCAGCATTGTTTCACTTGTAAACTTATTAATATGCCCACTTCAACTATTGGTTCATATGGTGGATTCTGTTCTCTATAAACTACAATCGAAACACAAAATTTCCATGACATACACTTTTTATATTTTGGATTTGGTTTAACTAAATTCATTTGAATGTTTCATATATCAATTTTATCTATTTGTTTTACATGATGATTCAGCAACAATCATGCGAATAGATTACAACTCTACGAGTTTCATGAGATTTTTATAGAGAATCTTGAGTATCCATGCATCCAATACTACATATATTCCCTTTAACAGTGCATAAAAAATCCTTTAACAGAGCTAAAAAAGCACTGTTGTACTCAACGCCATTAAGGGGGGAGGGGGGTCCCCTTTATGAGTGCTTACAAATCACTAATAAAGGGGGGCCTTTATCAGCACTAAAAAAATGTTGATAAAGGAGCCCCATTATCATCGCTTTCATTAGCATAGATAAAGGCCCCACTTTATCATTGTATTGAGGTTTGGTTGATTCCTACACATCAAAAATGAGTTTTGGATTTTTTCTTAAAGTATCAAAATAATCTAAATGTGTTTTCTTGGTTTTGAGTATGTCACTTGTTCTTTTAAATTAAATTAATATCAATTTGAAATAAAGATACACTTATAGCTATATCGGTCACATCATGCATCATATTGAGGTGTGATTGATTCCTATATGTCAAAAATTACTTACAGATCATTTTATTAAAGTATCAAAACAATCCAAATGTGTTTTCCTGGTTTTCAATACGTCACTTGTGTTTTTTTACTAAAATGTCATTTCAAACTAGAAATATGAACTTTGAGTCATACCAGTCACATCGGGTGTCAGTTTTACATGAGACTACTTTCTATAAATAAAAAATGACATATGAATCACTTTTCTAAATTATCAAGACAATCATAGTGCATTTTCTTGATTTTTAGTTAGTGACATACATTTTGAACTAAAATGTCAATTTTAAACAGATAACAGACACTTTGAGTCACACTGGTCACACCGTGCATCAGATTGAGGTTTGGTTGATTCATACATGTCACAAATAACTCATGGATCATTTCCCTAAAGTACCAAAACAATCTAAATGTGTTTTCTCGGTTTTCAGTATGTCACTTGTTCTTTTTACTAAAATTAATGTCAATTTTAAATAAAAAGAAACAATTGAAGTCATATTGGTCATACCATGCATCCTATTGAGGTGAAGTTAATTTTTGAACATCAAAAATTACTTATATATAATTTTCCGAATTTTTCAAAATAATACTAATACGTTTGCTCAGTTTTTAGTATGTCACTTTTTCTTTTTACTAAAATTAATGTCAATTTTAAATAAAAAGACACACTTGGAGTTATACCAGTCACATTGTGCATCATATTGAGGCGAGGTTGATTCATACTCATTAAAAATGAATTATGGATCATTTCCCTAAAGTATCAAAACAATCTGAATGCGTTTGTTTGGTTTTCAGTATGTCACTTTTTCTTTTTACTAAAAGTAATTTCAATTTTAAATAAATAGACACACTTGGAATTATATCAGTCACACCATGCATTATATTGAGATACAGATGATTCCTACATGTCAAAAATGACTTATAGATTGTTTTTATAAGGTATCAAAATAATCTAAATGCGTTTTCTCATTTTAAGTATGTCACTTTGGTTTTTTATTAAAATGTCATTTGAAAATAGAAACATGCACTTTGAGTCATATCAGTTGCATCATGTGTCAGTTTAATGTAAGACTACTTGTTATATAACAAAACTAACTTATTATTTTTTCCCTAAATTATCAAGACAATTAGAGCACGTTTTCTTGATTTTCATCTAGTGACACATTTTGAACTAAAATGTCAATTTTAAATTGATAACAGACAGTTTGAGTTCTACCGGTCACACCATGTGTCAGATTTAGGTAAGGTTGATTCCTAAACATAAAATATAACATATATATCATTTTAAAAAATTATCGAAAAATCAGAATATGTTTTCTCAGTTTTTAGTATGTCACTTTTTCTTTTTACTAAAATTAATGTCAATTTTAAATAAAAAGACAGACTTAGAGTTATATCAGTCACACCATGAATCATATTGAGGCACTTTTGATTCCTATACATAGAAAAGTACATATGGATCATTTTCCTAAAGTATCAAAATAATCAGTTTTCCTTTTCTCATTTTTTAGTATGTCACTTGTTCTTTTTACTAAAATTAATGTTAATTTTAAATAAATAAACACACTTGGAATTAGAATGGTCACACCATGCATTATATTGAAGTACATATGATTCCTACACATAAAAAATGACTTATGGATCATTTTACTAAAGTATCAAAAACAATATGAATGAATTTTCTCAATTTTGAGTATGTCACTTTTGTTTTTTTATTAAAATGTCATTTGAAACTGGAAACATGCACTTTGAGTCATATCAGTCTCATCATGTGTTGGTTTTACATGAGAATTCTCCCTACATGTGACAAATTACTTATGAATCATTTTACCAAATTATCAAGATAACTGGATCTCTTTTTCTTAGTTTTTAGTGAGTGAAACATTTGAACTAAAATGTCAATTTAAAACTAATAATAGACATTTTGAGTCATACCCATCTCACCATGTACCAGATTGAGGTGCAGTTGATTTCTACATGACATAAATGACTTATGGATCATTTTAATAAAGTATAAAAATAATATGAATGCGTTTTATTGGTTTTAAGTATGTCACTTGTTCTTTTTACTAAAATTAATGTCAATTTTAAAGAAAAACACACACTTAGAGTTATATCAGTCACACCGTGCCTCATATTGAGGTGGGGTTGATTCCTACATGTTATAAATGAATTATAAATCATTTTCCTAAAATATCAAAACAATATGAATGTGTTTCCTTGGGTTTCAGTATGTCACTTGTTCTTTGTACTAAAATGTTATTTGAATATAGAAAAACTCACTTTGAGTCATATAGGTCACATCGTGTGTTAGTTTGACATGGGACTACTTCCTACACATCACAACTAACTTATGAATCATTTTACTAAATTATCAAGACAATCAAAGAATGTTTGGTTGGTTTTCTATGAGTGAAACATGTTTTGAACTAAAATGACAATTTTAAAGTGATAACAGACATCTTGAGTCATATCGGCTACACCATGCCTTGGATTGAGGTTTGATTGATTTATAATAAAAAAAATGACTCATGAATTGTTTTTATAAAGTATAAAAACAATCCAAACGTTTTTTCTCAGTTTTCAGCATGTCACTTGTTCTTTTTTACTATAATTAATGTCAATTTTAAATAAAAAGGCACAATTTGAGTTATACCGGTCATACTGTGCATCGTATTGAGGTGCGGTTGATTCCCATATGTCAAAAAATATTTATGGATCATTTTCTTAAATTATAAAAATAATTTGAATGCATTTTCTCTATTTTAAATGTGTCACTTGTTCTTTTTACTAAAATTAATGTCAATTTAAAAAAAAAGACACACTTGGAGTCATACCAGTCACACCATGCATCAAATTGAGGTAAACTTGATTCCTACACATCAAAAATGAATTATGGATTATTTTACTAAATTATTAAAGTAATATGAATGTTTTTTCTTTATTTTGAGTATGTCAGTTGTTCTTTTTACTAAAATTAATGTCAATTTTAAATAAAAAGACACATTGTACATCATATTGAGGTGTGGTTGATTCTTACAGAAGAAAACGACTTATGGATCATTTTACTAAAGTATCAAAGGAATCAGAATACGTTTACTTAGTTTTAAGTATATGAGTTGTATTTTTTACTAAAATTAATGTTAATTTTAAATAAAAATACACACCTGGAGTCATACCACTCACACTATGTGTCATATTGATGTGTGGTTGATTCCTAAACATCCCAAATGACTTATGTATTGATTTTATAAAGTATCAAAACAATCCAAACTTTCAATGTTACCACAATTTCCATTTAATTTCTTTGTCGAACTGCCACCACTACATATTGAGTCGATTTGCATAGCCAAAAAACATTAATATAATCTTATGGATTTCATCAATGAGATTTTTTTTGGCTAAGAACATCTACTCAATATGCAGTTTTGGAATTTTGAAAAAGAAAGACAATGGAAATCTTGGTAACATTGGCATAAAGGAACATGTTATCCCTTTTGTGGCTTGTTGCAAATAATTGAAAGTAAAATAAGACTTCCTAAAAGATATGTGAAAAAAAACTAAACAAGTATTAGATAAAAATGGTAAGGAAATTAACTTTTAAATAGTAGAAAAAATGATGACAAAATTAATTAAATAAGTAGTAGGAATTAACCTTTTCATGATGGTTGTGTACGTTCTTGACCCATTTCCTTGTTGTCATTATCTCAGTTGCAGCCTCAAAGTCCAATCTCTCATGAGCATTAACATCTTCGAAAAAACCACCCCAACTCAAAAAAAAGAATCCACATATATAAGAAAACAATTCTTATGCGATTAATACTAAAAATAAATAAATAAAACATAAATATGAAACAATCCATTACGTTTATGGAAGTCACATCTTCATGATGTATGTGTACATTCTGCCATCAGGTATGCTTCCCATTCATTTCTAAGAAAATCTATATCATATTTTGAATATAATAATTTTTGAAAATCATATTAGTATGGAAAAAATATAAATACAAAAATTATTAATAAATATTTTAAATTAAATAGTGATTATCTTCAAAAATACTACTTCAGGGATGTCAGTTTTTTGATTGAATATGATCTCTCTCATAAATTTATAAACATATAACCAAAATATTTTCCATTTTTTTGTTTCATAAACTTCAGAAACATTTAAAAAAATAATTAACTTGTTTTGATATGTGTTTGGATAGTGAAATATTATTATATATACCCTGATACTTGTCCACTTTTAGAACTTGTTAGGCTCCTTGTGCACATAGACTGTCCTCATGCCATGATTTTCATGATATTTAAACACCACCACATCGTAAAATAATTATCATTAAAGAATAATATAAAATATATAACTTTAATTTTAGTTCTAAATCATTTGATGTAGTGTATTAAAAATTTACAAGCATCATCATGTGCAGTTGGTTTGTTGTGTATCCATGTAGTTATTCCAGGAAATAAATATTTGGAGTATCCAAATAGACTGCAATGAGCATCCAATGTTTCCAAAAAATATAAAAAGGAATAAGTAATGAAAAAAATGAAAATATATTTGAAATGATTAAATTGTAGATTTTTACCCCTTCATTGTTGGTATTAATAATATTTTTTCATCTGTAAGTTTGCTTTCAAATGATTTGGCCAATTTTCACACTATTTCACCCATTTTTTATTCTATTTCTTTTTGTTCTGTAGAAATTATGTGTGGACTAATGATCCCAAATTTATATTCATGGGGTAGTCCCTTTAATTTTTATTTATATATACACCTGTAAAAAATATGAAATGTATTTAGTAATAATTAACATAGTATATCAGCTATTGGAAAAAAATCATGAAAACACACCTCATGTATATATTTACAATTGAGACTCCTAAAAATTCATACTTGAGTATTTCATTTACATTCTCAATAGAAATGTAGTTTTTCATGGACTCTTCATACATTTGTTCTTCAAAATCAACTATGTGATTACTACCACTTTGTAAATTTGTATCTGCATGAACCTTAAATTTTTGTAAATATAGATATTGAAAAGGTGGGGTAAAGGTGATTTATGAATATATTTTCGATCAAGTGGTTGATCCTTTAGATGGTTTTGATTTGACCTTTTGTTTAATCACTTTACCTTTTTCTGTATATAATAACATTCATCAGTTTTTAACTTTTTTCATTAATTTTTGAAGGTTTAGCATGAAAAATAAATTGGAAACGAATACCTCCTTATCAATATATTTTTTACAATATATGATGACCATACTATGAATGTTTCAATAGCTTGGTTAAACATATTAATATCTACATCATAAAGTGAAACAAATAGCTTGGTGCTCGGCTCATGAGCTATGGTAATCCCCACTCTCACATGACCTGTTGGAGGTGGTCTGTTGTGTGGAGTGTCTTCTTAGATATTGAACATGGTAGTCCTCACAATAAGATGATGGGTGGGTATTGATAGATATAAATCATAGTCATTATCACTAATAAAAAAAATTATGAGAATAATTATTACCTCATCTAAGTCATATATTTTAGGAGAATGGATCTCCTCAAAGACGGTGAGGGGTGGGGGGGGGGATGGATCTTCATGCAATGGTTGTTCTTGAGTTGTTTCTTCTCTTTGCTTCTCCCCAAAAAAATTTCTAGCAACTCATACTGCCAATAAATTTTTTCTTCAAGGGCATATAATCTTGCATTTATCTCTTAAATTTCTTTATCTTTATCCTTATGTTGTTTTATTTTCTCAAAATATGTTTAGGGTGTCACCCCAAAACCCATATCTCTGACGCAGCCATACTATATACACCACTTAAAGGCCACCAATAGTAGATGTTCATCCAATACAGGTGTTAGTGATTCTTATCTCGAGGTCAGATAGAAAATATAGTATAATAAGTAATCATTATTATGTAATACCAATTTAAAGAAAAACAAATTTTTATTATGTCACACTTACACATGTTTCCCACACTTTTTATGTCTTTTAATCTATTAATATCCCATATTTATTTACACATGCCTCATTCCACAACACATGATTTGGGATAGAAGTGGATTTGGATTTGGATTCATCAATCTGTATATAAATAGAGGAACATAATTATGTTGTTGTTTTATTTCACATATAAGTATTACGATATATTTAAAATACTTTCCATTTTTTTTCAAGTGAAGTGTACCCCATACTTGCTTTATAGTATGGGTATGTTGGTTTTTTTCCCATTCCTTATTTTCATTACTAAGTTAATATTTCATAAATAAAAAATTCTCAATCAAAGTGATGAATACACATATTTTCAAACAATGTATTAACATCCACAATGTACCTGAAAAAATATCTCTACATGATAGCCAGTAAACCCATCCCACACCACTTGGCTTATCAGGTGTGCATACATAGGTGATTAGTGTAGGTTTATTTTCCCTTTAGCATATTTAAGATTAAATATCATTATAATTGTGAGAAATCCTCTGTGAATCCTTTTATCAATCATTAATACATATTTATTGCGGTAGTCATCTACTATAAATTCACTTTTCAAGGGATGATGAAGTGTAAATGAACGTTTCATTGTTTTATTTTTTAGTAAAATAAAGAAATGATATCATAATGTTACCGTAATCTATTCCCAAATTAGTGTATGGAAAAAACATGGTTCCATGAATCTACATCAATCATAACACACTTCCAAGTGATGAGCCTAATGTAACTACTAAAAATGGCCTTATCGGGGTTAACAAGATGGCCTTGCACATTCTATTTGACCTCGAATTTGATGCCTTTACTTCTCACTTTAATTATTTTTACGAACACTGTCACACTATGGAGCTCCTATTTTTTCTACAGTATCGGTTCTTCACCATATACAATTTCCTAAGATTAAATATCATTAATATGTTGTTCATATGGATTGGTAGCATCAGCATGTGCAGAAGGTTTTTGGTCCTCTATACTGGGAGCAATAGTAGGTTGAGAAACCTGTTGTTCCTCAGGATTGGGAGCACCAGCACCTGAAGAAGTCATTATCTACATAATTGGTTTAACATTTAATTTAGATTATATAAATGAAGTAGTGAATATATAATAACATGATGTAACACAATGTATATTACAAAAAAAATATAACCTGATTATTGAACTCTCTTTTTTAAAGGTTGAAGTGATTTGACCCCTCTATCAAGTATGAAAATCCCTTCATTATAGTCTCCTATAACATAAAAAACCCTATCTATATTGAGACCACTGTGAAATTATTACAACATAACAATGAAATTTTCATCCTTAGTTAAAATTTCATCTAACCCTTCAATGGTTTTGGTCAATAATAGAACAGGATCTGGAACATAAAATACCTGTACTTCCTATGATTCCATTATAAATAGTTTTTATTTACACCATTCCTTAATAAATTCCACTTTCATGAATCCTAATTCATATATTTTAACAGAACTTCTATTATCAACCCACTTGAATTGAAAAATTGGAATTTGGAATGTTGTATAATCCAAATCCCATATTTGTTTTATGATTCCAAAGTATGAAAATTCTCATAAAATGTATTTCTTTCCTCAGTACCAGAAATATGAATCACTTTATCTACATGTGTAACTCTACTATTTTTATGGTACTACCTTCATCATGTTCATTTGTATATAATTTATAAACATTAATTACATAACCATTGTAAGATAATATATACACACTTGGTCCTATGGCTATCCATCAAAGTCATTCTAAAATTGAATCCATATTTCCATATGACTCCTTAAAAATATGGTCTCTAAAACATCCAAAAAACTATTTATTATGTGCATTTGATATCCATATTTCATCCCAGGATGGATTCAAATTAATAATAATTTCTTTATGTGTTTTAACATATGGTTAAACCTTTAAAGTATTATGAAAAATATAAAGATGGGCCTACTCCCGATCTGTAATAAAGATTGTGACGATATCTCTTCTAAAAATTCCTTTACCCACAAGCCACTTAGTGTGAAGAGATTTTGGTAGACCAATGTTTTCCACACTGGACAGGTAGTTAGTATAGAATTCAACAGTGTCTTCAATAATATATCACTATGTAATAAAACCCTTTGGTTGACTTTGATTTTTGACATACCCTTTAAAAATCTTCATATACTGTTCAATGGGGTAAATCCATCTATAATATATATAACCACATAGTCGAAACTCTCTCACCAAGTGAACCATCAAGTGAACCATTATATCAAATAGTTTTCATGGGAGGAACATTTACAATCCACATAATATGATTACAATTTCCTTTTCCATAGTTGGAAATTTCACCAGTTCTATAACTTTACTACATATATATTTTAAAAAGAAATAGAGCTTGGTTAATGTATGATGAAAATTCTTAGAAAATATGCAACGTAAAGATACATGAATTAGATCTTTCATAAAAACCTGACAGTCATGTGATTTCAGACCCTTTAAATTTAAATTATTCATTGAAACAATATTCTTGATATTTGACGAATACCTCTCTGGAACCTTTACATTATTCAAGAAATTTCAAAACGGATATATCTCCTACCTAGAAAGAGTGTATGATACTAGAGGAAGAAAAGTTCATTTTTCACCCTTCACTGGTGCCAACTCTTCCCATATTCCCATGTCAATAATGTCCAACCTAGCCTTAACTCCATCCTTTTTTGTTGGGTGCATTTAGCAACATGCCAATGACACTATCACATACATTTTTTTTAACATTCATAACTTCAAGAAAATATTTGATGTATAGAAAATTCCAGAATGATAATTCACAAAAAATGATATCATTTCCAATCGGTTTTTTTTAAGGTATTTCAAAAAATGTTTACCAAAAGTAGTGTCCACATATTTTACTTTCTCAAGCATTTGATCACCTATTAGTAAGATGGTTCTATATGTTCTTATAAAATTCCATCAAATGATTTCATCTAAGATCAGTACTTATGTCATCTAGGTAGAAATCTATGATGTCCTAGAAATATAGTATTTGATGAATGTTTCAACCTAATTGAATGAATAACTTTTTCACAAATGGGTCACCCTTGATTTCCCTTAATGCTATATCCTGAAAAATTTCCATTAAAAAGAAATTCATTAATCATCCCATACAACATAGATCTCAACATGAAATCTTTATTTCTATAAGAATCATACAACATAACACTTGAATCCTATAATAATTTTAAACCTTCGATCAATGGATCAAAATAAACATCAATATCATTTTCTAGTTGTTTTGGTCCTGAAATAAGCATAAATAACATAATGTATTTTCATTTCATGCATAACCATGATGTAAAGTTATAATTTACCAACATAACTGGACATGTACTATGAGTGATACTTTGAAAACCAAAAGGATTCACTCCATATATAGATAATGCAAGATAAAGGTTTCTCAGTTTATTTCCAAATTCAAGATACTCATGATCAATTCTCTTCCACCAAGGAGAGTCTTCCAGGTGTTGAAGTTTCCCATCTTTATTTCTTGTATTTTTATACCATGTTAATTTACTTGAAGTAACCTCACTTCTATATAGTCACCTAAACCTTGGAATGATTGTAAAGTAATATACAAATTTCATAGGACCTAATTAATCTTTATTATATGAGAGGAACCAAACTTTGGGAATTCTTTAAATGATTTGCGGTCCTTACATAATAGTATACAATCATTTTGAAAGGATTGTATTCTTTCAAATATCACACCCATCAAATACATCATTCATTTATCATCATATGTTTGTCTAGGGAGCTCATTATCTTCTAGGATTATATCATTTAAGAGAGAAAGTAGTTCAGTAAAATAGGCATCACTCCATCTACTTCCAGATTTTAAATTACAAAGCTTCAGTATGACTGAAAGTTCTATATATTTAGTAAAACCAACATAAAATACAATTTTTCACAAATCTTTAACTTCTTAATTTTTTTTGGGAAATCATGAAGTTCATCTTCAACTGTCATTGTCATTTCCTCAATATGGTATTCATCATAATTCACACCTGTAATCACATCCTAGATGTGGTAGTTTTTATTTTCCACAATTGTAATCATATTAGATGATCTGTAAAACATAGTGCTATCCCAATCACTTTATATATTCTCCTTTTCCCTATATTTATTTCAAAATTTATAACTTTGATCTATTCTATGATAGATCAAGTATTCTTCCAACTCTTATAGACTAATTATTCTTGAATAAAAATTTTGTAAACACAGATAAAGGATTTGAGAAGGGTCATATGCATGATATTTTACAAACTTGATAAACTATTTCACCCCATATTCACACACTTTTATCATACAATTGGCCTCCATCCATTCTCTATTCATATCCATCCTATTTGATTTGTTAATATTAATATATAACAAAATAAATACAAAAAATAGGTCTTTCAAATAAGGGGAACCCAAAATTTGAATGTTTCAAAAAATTTCATCATGCTTTAAAGGAAATGGTTAATTGAATTTAAGAAAATAGTTACTCTACTGGTGGTAGGTTCTATCCTTTGAATTCATCCAGAAGAGATGGGGATGAGTCTCAAGTGAAAAATGAAATAATAACTATTTTGGAGATAAAGCTGATGAGGATGATAGTTATTATTATATTTTGTTACATGAGACTCATCCCCTTAGAAGCTAACACCAAATCATAGATAATATGTAATTGTGGAGGACTCACCTAATTTAAACCATAATTGTGATGTTGGATGCAAATTAGGTTTAGGGGTTGCAATGGGGTTGAACATTAATTCACCTTTTGCGAGAGTGAGGTCATGATGAATATCCTATGGGTTAGATAGAGGTAGTAACATTCCATTTCCATTGTGTTATTATAAATCTATATTATTTAGGATCTAGGAGGTCTCTAAAAGTTAATATGATAATATAAATATATATAACACCCTTTATGAGTAAACCATGGTTTACCGATGCAATTTTACAAAGTAATTGAATAAATTCCCTCGTAGATACATTGCTGAACATGAAAAAAAACACAAATCTAATTTTAAAACTTATTCAACACTAAATTAAAAGCATACATTAAACTTTTATCCTTTATGATTTAAAACATAAAATACTGCATATAATAAAATAACTCATAATTAGCCAAATTAATTTCTTGAAAAAATAATAATCATATTACAAAATTATAAAAATATAAAAGTATAATTTATAGAACTAAATTTTATGTAAGTATAAAATTATTAAACTATTCATAAATTAAAAAAATTATACATGTATAAAAGTATAAATTAAAAATGTATATATATTCATATCAATATATAAAATTATATACATATATAGAAGTATAAAATAATTTAAAATTTATACAAGAATATATATTTTAAAGAAATATATATAATTTATAAATTTATATAAATTAATAAAATTATATAAAAGTATATATATTTTATAATAGTACACATAATTTATAGAAGTATATTGTTTTATAAACATACACAATTATAAAATTATAATATATAAAAGTAAAATTTATGAAAGTATAAAAGTATAATAGTCTATAACAAATAAAACTATAATTTTATATTAATTTATAAATATAGAAAACTATAAAAGCATAAATAATTAATAAAATTTTATATTTAAACTATATATGTAAATATGATATACTATAAAATTTATAAAAGTATATAAATTTATAAATGAATAAAACTATAAAAGTATGAATATTTAATAAAAAACTATTATTAAATAATATTAGTATAATTAGTTATTATATAAAATTTATAAATGTGTGTAAATTTAAAATTGTATAAAAATATAAAATTATAAACTTGAAACACTTTGAATATATCAAAAGAAATTTTCATACAATGCATGTTTAGGGCTCCCTGTAATTTTTTTTAAAAATACGATAGAGGGTCCATAGACTAATTATTAATGTTTTCCTTATTAAATGCATATAAAACACTTTAATAGAAAAATGGTTGTTGTGAAAAATTACTTCATTTAATATAAAATGAATTTTCTATGAATTTTGTATAATGAGAATATATTCATTATAATCGAACACTATATCATTAATAAAAAATTATAAAATAACAATATTACATATATTGAATTCCTATACTTCAAAATATCTAGATAAAATACTCTTCTATGGAGAGAGATATATTTTTAATGAACTATATAAAATAAACTAGTTCATTATAAATTAAAATATAAATTATATTTTTTTTATGATTTTAATTATTGAAATTTCCTATGTAGTTTTATTAAGCCCTCAATATATATTTAAATTAAAAAATCCCATGATTTTTAATAATGAAAAAAATAATATTTGTAGAAATATTTAAAATTTAATAATTGATCTATAAAATTATATGAGATATATTTTCGTCATTTTTCATCATCAAATTTTTTGTAATAAAACAAAATTCTATCCTTTGAAAATATATGTATGAGATAATTTTCTATTATAAATTATAATCACATTCATATATATATTAATTAGAATATTATGAAAATTTCATTTGTGATACTTTGTCAAAGGGAATTTCTATCAGACCCATGAAGGGCTTCTACTTAATGTCACACATGCTATATATTTACGATACGTTATATACTAACACCATCTATTTAAATCAAAAAAATTATAGAGATAAATACCCTAATATGGTATGAAAATGAATGAAAAAATATAATAAAACAAAAAAATGTGAATAATTACATATATTTAACACATATATAATCATTGGAAATGTATATAAATGAAAATAAGAAAATAACACATAATAAAAAATGGAATGATAAGAAATACATGTCAAAATGTTAAAAAAACAATGCTTAACTTGTTCTTTCAAATTCTAGGATAAAATTTAGTCTCCCTAGTCAAATTAGCTGCACGGAGAAGTGATATGACCAAGTGCAATGACTAAAACTTCAAATTTTAGGACTAGTTTAGGGTTTGATTGATCTGATCAGGAGTAGAGGAAGTTTGAGTTGTCCTACTAGAGGGACACTTCTTATACCATAGTTCCTCAAAGAGAAGAGTCTCATCACACACCATATTCCACAATAAAAAAGGGTACGACTATATTCAAGATAAAAAAAGCTAGATCCAAACTATTCCCTCATAGATCGAGTATGCACAACAACAATAATAATAGTAAATAGAGAAAGCAATGAGATATAACAGAAAAAACCGAAGTAATGATAAAATTCATTCAACTAAATAAGAAACTAGAGGAAGTAGGATAATCAATATAAATACAAAAAATCATGATTTCATTTCATGAGTCTATACAAAAATGGAAGTGTAGGGGAACAGGGGTACAATAATATACTGCATGCTAAAAAAACTAAAAAAGGAAAAAAACTTATACACTGCATATTCAGTATAGGTTTAGTTCTCTGCCCCAAGCTATGTTTTAAACAGAAAATAAATCAAGCATCAAAAGTACCCCCTTACCTTTATCCATTCCTTCGATCTTAAAGTCTACTCAGGTACCAAACTACACCCGAGCAGGGTGTGAGATATAAATCTCAGTAGGCCGACACCCACCGTGTCTGGACCTTTCCATTTCATTCTATAAATAATGACAATGTTCCATATGAAGATAATACAGGGCATTTAATAAAAAAACACATAAACCTTGGTCCGAGTTCCCAAATGGACACCCATACCACACCACCTGCTTCAGCCTATGTTGGAAATCTAAATAAGGTACTTGTGAAAGCATAATATATATAACATGTGCCAATGTAAACAAGGAAACCTCTTTTTCAATGGCTTGGGGTCTCATAACTATGCCATTTCATAAGCATGCACAAGTATAACAAGAAGTATCTAGAGATAACACAACATACACAAATGAAAATAATAATAATAATGCATCCCATAAGAGAAAACAATCATTCAAACCATCAAATCTAGTGGTGGAGTCCCAAGACTATCCATAGATAACTAAAAGAATCCTAAGTATTTATATGATAACATCCAATATAATTCAATACCTCTGAGTTTGTCTAAGGTTATCCATACATAGTCCCTTTTATTACTCAAGGCATGGTGACTCTGAGTCCATCCTAGGTATCACACATAGGGGACCAAGTATCACCCATAGCATGGCGTAACCATCTGGATAATGGGTCCATCCATGGTTGTTCCCCTAGGGAACTGATATCACTTAGGAGTATAATAAACTAACTGAGAATCCCTCTCTTGGAAATCCAAAGGATCACTCCCGAAACTTCAGTTCATAACCCATCAAGCATGGAGAGTCCATCCACAAGTCCTTAATATGGAACCCATGTTCTCTCCCAGCTCGTATCATGTGAGCCATAACAAGCAAGACACATATCAAGGCAAGGAAACTATAATTAGAAGCCAACAATTAATCATATCAATACCACATGATTCCCATTCAACCAAGCTATGTATTTCATGCCAAACAACAATGGCACATTTCTTATAGTAAGTCAATAAGAATTAAATAAGAGAAAGCATGGTATGAGGCATGAGCTACAAGGCATAGGATTTAAATAATGAAATGAAACAATTGGAACATTGAATTAACATTCCTCTAACCATATTTCATCAATGACATCTCAATATCTCAATTTATCAATCTTGACCAAGAATACCAATCGATTCAAGCCATTATAACAAGGGCAGAAGCATTTACATATTTCACATTTCATAAATGGAATTCCAACATCTCAAGCTAACATGCTTCTCAAATAAAACAACCAAAGTCTTTAAACATGACATAAATAATTAGTATAGTGAATTTTTCAAAGAACAAGGTATAACATCAAAAAATAATTTAAAATTATGGTGATGCATAAGGATCAAGGGATACACTCATGGCCATCCACTCATCCCAATTCAATTCAAGTTATAATTTATGACCTTTAACCAAGGGTAACTCATATACATGATTTTTTTCATTAATTAAGCATGGTAATTTGTCCATTATTGGAGGGTAAACCCATTGTAAAGGATAAATTCAAGTAAAACTCCCTATGAATGGGTTTTGTCACAAGCCAAGTTCATAATGGACATGGAAAAGCAAGGAAACAATTTAATATGCAACAACGAAGCCTCACTGGAAGGTCCAGTGAGTGGAACAATGATGCATCACCTAAAAAGACATGAAAAAAGTAGTAAAAATCCTACACACCTTACCTTATAGTTTTTATACTCCACTCATCTGATAAAAACCCCTGATTCAACCTAAAATTGGAAAAATTATGAGATTTAACAAAAACCCAAAAATAGGGATAAAGGAAATTGCGTAAAAACAACACAATAGAGGCTGGAGAAACTTATAAATAGAAGGGCGTGGATGATAGAGATTACTGAGATGATTCTGTAGCTTATGACGGTGAAAGAAATGAATCAAGATCGAATGAGATACATCAAAACCCCAACGGGGGAGAGGAGAGGAGATATTGTGCCTGGAGGAGAGGAAAATCTTGAGTGGGAGATAGGAGGGAGGAGGAAAAGGGGTAAAAACATTTCATTAAGGGGAAAATTTTAATTTCACCCCCATATTTCACTACACATGGTTTGGCTTTATGGTTGGTCAAACCGTGTGCCAACCATGTGCATGGTTCTGCTTCTCCAGGGCATATTGCATGGGCTACCACACAATTTGACTAACCATAGACAAAATATGTGGTAACATACTATCCAAAACCTACAATTGACTGAATGAACATTTTCCCTAAACCACATGATTTCATAATAACTATGTGACCTATAGGTTCCCACTGTCTGCTACCACATGGTTTAGGGAAATTGTGTGGGCTTCGCTACATGGTTTCCTCTAAATGTGCGACCCAGTCCGCCTCCTCCATTTTTGGGGATATGAGCTTCAAAAGAGCCCTGGATGCACCCAATACATTATTTTATTGATTAGGAATAGATATTAGGTCTATTTTAATAAATTTAAACTAAAAATTAAATGTTTTATACCTTTTGATAAATTAGATACGTTAGAACCTCCTCTCCTTAAAATAAATCATCCCTGAGTTGAACTTCTAAGGGTGGTCCGACGTCATATGAAAGGGGTTATGGCCACTGTGCATGTACATCGGCCTCCCACTCCCAGGTCTGTTCCTAAACACGTCTGTTCAACCATAACACCCAAACTAAAGAAACTTACTTGCCTTAGATAACCTTCATACCGCGATCAACAATACGAATTGGATGCTCCTCAAAGGATGCATCTGACTCAAGCTCGATATCATCAGGATAAAACAAATGATATGAGTTTGGATGATAATGTCGAAGTTGAGATACATGGAAGACGTCGTGCATTGCCCATTACCTATGAGGTAATAGTAATCGATATGATATCATCCCAACTCACTCCACTAACTATAAAGGCCTGGAATATATTGATGATAACTTCCTCTATCTCCTGATTTGTTATGTTTTGGAGGGAAATACTGAACGTGGTGGCATGTGAGGGGGAAGAGAGGGTGGAGAGGGCGGAGACAAACCAGCAGTGGCAGGTCCGGACGGAGAAGGTCGGGTTCATGGGATTGAGGGTGGAGGGGGAGGTGGTGAAGGCGTCAGAGAGGGTTAGAGAGGGATTCCATAAGGATTTTTTTGTGGGGGAAGATGGTCATTGGGTTATGCAGGGATGGAAAGGTCGGACACTGTGCGCCATAGCCTGCTGGGTTCCTCAACCACTGAGTTTGCCTCCACCATCTCCCCGCCCAACGCCCTCTCTTCCCCATAGGTATCAGTGTCCTCTCTCAGCCTTTTCACTTCCCCACCCATCTAATATATGCTTGTTTGCAATAAAGTCCATACTACTACTTCTATTAAAATTACAACACATTGCAGCAAAAAAAACTGGTATATGACAAATTTATAATTTAATTGAAAAATAATTACACCCCAAATATAAAAAAACAATATATTTATAAACATTTCAAACATTGTTATGTAAAATTATATTAGAAACTACAATTTAACACAAACATTCAAAAACATCAATGGTTTTTTTGTCTTTATCTCCCATTCCCTCTAAAAAACATATGATCATGGTATTAGTTGCCGAACAAACCACCTCAATTCGAGCAAAAAATCCACCTATATACAAAAATAATTTATATGCCAGGAATACTAAAAAGTAATAAATTAAACGTAAATACAAAACACTATATTAATAAAATGTGATTTTTAAACTGAAACCATACAATTTGAGTCATATCGGTCACACTGTGTATTAAATTGAGGTGCGATTGATTAACATATGTCATAAATGATTTAAGGATTGTTCTAAAATATCAAAACAAACTGAATGCTTTTTTTATTTTTGAGTATGTCACGTGTGTTTTAAACTAAAGAGACATTTTAAACTCAAAACACACAATTTGAGTCATACCGAGAACACCGTGTATCAGATCAAGGTGAGGTTTCACTACTACACATATGCCCTTTAACAGCGCACAAAATGGATTTTAACAGTATTAAAAAAGTGCTGATAAAAGGTCCTTTATCCGCATTAAAAAACGCTGACAAAGGACCCAGTTACCAGTGCTTTAAATAGAGCTGATAAAGGGTGTACTTTATCAACACTAAAATAGCGTTGATAAAGGCCTTGATGGCTGTAATGTACTGTTAATATAATAGCACACCCAGCAAAAACCTATAAAAACCTATAATTTCAGACAATGCTATATACATTTAATGTGACACCAAGAATACAAAAATTTCCACCCATGGTACATATAAAAAAACACTGTTATATACATTTCAAACAATGTTTTATATAATTACATATACAATTATCCAACAAACATTTAAAAACAATAATGTTTCATCTTTTGGTGCCCATTATTCCCTCTCAAAAATATCCGCCCATGGTATCAGTTTCCAAACAAATCATCTCAATCCGAGATAAAGATTCCACCTATATAAGAAAACAAATATTATTTTAGTAATACTATAAAGAAATAAATTAAACATTAATATGAAAGAATACATTAATAAAATTTCAATATTTAATAAAAAAATAACATTTCCAGTTATACCGGTCACACCATGCGTCTATTGAGGTGGGGTTGATTCCTACACATCACAAATGAGTTATGGATCGTTGTCTTAAAATATCAAAACAATCTGAATGCATTTTCATGGTTTTGAGTATGTCACTTGTTTTTTTACTAAAATTAATGTCAATTTTAAATAATGACACATTTGGAGTTATACCGGCCACACCTTGAGTCGTATTGAGATGAAGTTTATTCTTACATTCCATAAATGACTTATAGATCGTTGTCCTAGAGTATCAAAACAATCTGAATATGTTTGATCTGTTTTCAGTATGCTAGTTGTGTTTTTTTACTAAAATGTCATTTCAAACTAGAAACACATATTATGAGTCAAACCTATCTCATCGTGCATTGGTTTGATGTGAGACTCCTTCATACACATCACAAATAAGTTATGAATCGCTATCCTAAATTATCAATACAATCAGAGTGTGTTTTCTTGGTTTTTAGTGAGTGAAACCTTTTGAACTAAAATCTCAATTTTAAACTGATAACAGACACTTTTAGTCATACCGGTCACACCATGTATCAAATTGAGGTGGGGTTGATTCCTAAATATAAAAAATGACTCATGGATCATTGTCCTAAAGTATCAAAACAATATGAATGTGTTTCTCAGTTTTTAGTATGTCACTTGTTTTTTTTACTTAAATTAATGTCAATTTTAAATAAAAAGAGACACTTTGAGTGATACCGGCCACACCACGTATCGTATTGAGGTGAGACTAATTCCTACAAATCAAAAACGACTGATAGATCTTTTTTTGAAAATAAAAATACAATACAAATGCGTTTGCTAAGTTTTGAGTATGTCACTTATTATTTTTACTTAAATTGATGTCAATTTTAAATAAAAAGAGACACTTTGAGTGATACCAGCAACACCGTGTTTCGTATTGAGGTGAGGTTGATTACTACACATCAAAAATGAATTATATATCATTTTAGTAAAGTATTAAAACAATTTTAATGAGTTTTATTATTTTTCAGTATGTTAGTTGTGTTTTTTTACTAAAATGTCAATTCAAAATGGAAATACGCATTATGAGTCATACTGGTCGCATCGTACGCCGGTCTGATGTGAGACTACTTCATACACATAAAAAATGAATTATGAATCATTTTCCTAAATTATCAAGACAACCAAAGTGAATTTTATTGGTTTTTAATGAGTTACATATTTTGAACTAAAATATCAAATTTAAACTGATGGCATACACTTTTGGTCATATCAGTTGCACTGTGTGTTAGATTGAGGTGTGGTTGATTCCTACAAGTAAAAAATGACTCACGGATATTTTTACTAAAGTATGAAAATAATCCAAATTCCTTTTCTTGGTTTTCAGTATGTCACTTGTTCTTTTTACTTAAATTAATGTCAATTTTAAATAAAAAGACACATTTTGTGTTATACCGGTCACACCATGTATCCTATTTAAGTGGGGTTGATTTATATAGGTCAAAAATAACACATGGATCGTTTTTATAAAATATCAAAACAATCCGAATGCATTTTCTTGGTTTTCAGTATGTCACTTGTTCTTTTTTACTTAAATTAATGTCAATTTTAAATAAAAAGACACATTTGGAGTTATACCAGCTACACCATGCATCGTATTGATGTGGGGTTGATTCTTACACATCAAAAATTAATTATGGATCATGATACTAAAATATCAAGACCATCTGAATGAGTTTTCTCAGTTTTGAGTATGTCACTTGTTCTTTTTACTTAAATTGATGTCAATTTTAAATAAAAAAATACACTTTGAGTGATATCGGCCAAAATGTGCATCATATTGAGGTGATACTGATTACTACATGTCAAAAATGACTTATATATCATTTTACTAAAGTATCAAAACAATCCGAATGTGTTTTCTTGGTTTTTAGTATGCCAGTTGTGTTTTTTTACAAAAATGTCATTTCAAACTGAAAACACACATTATGAGTTATACTGGTCGCATCATGCATTGGTTTGACATGAGACTAATTAATACACATCAAAAATGACTTATGAATTGTTGTAATAAATTATAAAGACAACCAGAGCACGTTTTCTTGGTTTTCAGTGAGTGATATGTTTTGAACTAAAATGTTAATTTTAAACTGATAACGGACACTTTTAGTCATACCAATCACACCATGCATCATATCAAGGTTTGGTTGATTCCTAAATGTCACAAACGAATCACAGATCGTTTTACTAAATTATCAAAACAAGTTGAATACATTTTCTCAGTTTTCAGTATGTCACTTGTTCTTTTTACTTAAATTAATGTCAATTTTAAATAAAAAGACACATTTTGAGTCATATCGGTCACACCATGTGTCCTATCAAGGAGGTGTTGATTCCTACTGGTCAAAAATGACTCATGGATAATTTTCCTAAATTATAAAAACAATCATAATGTGTATGCTCAGTTTTCAATATGCACCTTGTTCTTTTTACTTAAATTAATGTAAATTTTAAATAAAAAGACACATTTTGAGTTATACCGGTCACACCGTGCATAATATTGAGGTGAATTTGATTATTAAACATCAAAAATGACTCATTGATCATTTTACTAAAATATTAAAACAATATGAACATGTTTTATCAGTTTTGAGTATGTCACTTGTTCTTTTTACTTAATTTGAGGACAATTTTAAATAAAAAGAGACACTTTGAGTTATAACGACCACATCGTGCATCGTATTGAGGTGCGTATGATTTATACACGTCGAATATAACTTATAGATAATTTTCCTAAAGTATCAAAATAATCTGAATGCGTTTTCTTAGTTTTCAATATGCCAGTTGTGTTTTTTACCAAAATATCATTTCGAACTGGAAACACGCATTATGATTCATACCGGTCTCATCGTGCATATATTTGACATGAGACTACATCATAGACGTAAAAAATGAATTATTAATCATTTTAATAAATTATCAGGACAATCAGAGCACGTTTGCTTGGTTTTTAGTGAGTGACATGTTTTGAACTAAAATGTCAATTTTAAACTGATAACAGACACTTTTAGTCATACCGGTCACACCGTGCATCAGATTGAGGTGTGGTTTATTCCTAAATTTCAAAAATAAATCATGGATAATTTTTATAAAGTATCAAAATAGTTCTAATGTGTTTTCTCAGTTTTCAGTATGTCACTCGTTCTTTTTATTTAAATTAATGTCAATTTTAAATAAAAAGACACATTTGGAGTTATATCGGTCACACCGTGCATCCTATTGATGTGGGGTTGATTCATACAGGTCAGAAATGACTCATGGATCATTTTACTAAAGTATCAAAACAATCCTAAAATATTTTCTCAGTTTTCAGTATGTCACTTGTTCTTTTTTAATTAAATTAATGTCAGTTTTAAATAAAAGACACATTTGGAGTTATACCGATCACATCGTGCGTCTTATTGAGTTTTGGTTGATTATTAAATGTAAAAAATGACTCATGGATTGTTTTCCTAAAATATAAAAACAATCTGAATGGTTTTTCTCGATTTGGAGTATGTCACTTGTTATTTTTTACTTAAATTGTTGTCAATTTTAAATAAAAAGAGTCACTTTGAGTTATACCAGCCACACTGTGCGTCATATTGAGGTACGACTAATTCATAAACATAAAAAATTAATTATAGATCATTTTCATAAAGTATCAAAACAATATGAATGCGTTTTAAGTATGATAGTTGTGTTTTTTTTATTAAAATGTCATTTCAAACTGGAAACACGCATTATGAGTCATACCGGTCGCATAGTAAGTCAGTTTGATGTGATAATAATTCATACAAGTCACAAATGTCTTATGAATATCTTTCCTAAATTATCAAGACAATCAGAGCATGTTTTCTGGGTTTTCAGTGAGTGACATGTTTTGAACTAAAATGTCAACTTTAAACTGATAACAGACATTTTTATTTATATCGGTCACACTGTGCATAGTATTGAGGTGCGGTTGACTCATAAACATAAAAAATGACTCATGAATCATTTTACTAAAATATAAAAACAATATGAATGTGTTTTCTCTATTTTCAGTATGCCACTTGTTCTTTTTATTGAAATTAAGGACAATTTTAAATAAAAAGGCACACTTGGAGTCATATCGGTCACATTGTGCATCATATTGAGGTTCAGTTGACTCCTACACGTCAAAAATGACTCATGGATTGTTTTACTAAAATATAAAAACAATAAAAATGCATTTACTTAGTTTTTAGTATGTCACTTGTTATTTTTACTTAAATTAATGTCAGTTTTAAATAAAAAGAGACACTTTGAGTTATACCGGCCACACTATACATCATATTGAGGTGAAGTTGATTCCTACATGTCACAAATGACTTATATATCATTTTAATAAAGTATGAAAACAATATGAATGTGTTTTCTTGATTTTCAATATTCCATTTGTGTTTTTTACTAAAATGTCATTTCAAACCAGAAACATGCATTTTTAGTCATACTGGTCACACCGTGTGTCAGATTGAGGTTTGGTTGATTTCTATATGTCAAAAATGACTCATGGATCGTTTTACTAAAGTACCAAAACAATCCAAATGCTTTTTTCCTATTTTCAATATGTCACTTGTTCATTTTTCTGAATTTAATTTCAATTTAATATAAAAATACACACTTAAAGTCATTATGGCCACACCATGCATCGAATTGAGGTGAGGCTGATTCCTACACATAAAAAATTACTTATTGATTGTTTTACTAAAGTATCAAAACAATCCAAATGAATTTTCTCAATTTTTAGTATGTCACTTGTTATTTTTACTAAAAGTAATGTCAATTTAAAAAAAAGACACTTTGAGTGATACCTGTCACTTGTTCTTTTTGCTTGATTTTGAGTAGGTCAGTTTCTCTTATACAAACTATATTGAACCAGAAATTTCATACATATATATCACATCTTAGTAGATTAATATTCCTTAAATAACATAATGATCCATGCTAGAATAGTTTAGGTATAGTGCTTTTTGAAACATGGAAATATAAAGAACTAGTTCATAAGAGTCTCTCATTAAGTTATTATTTACTGAAAAACTTCATAGACATATCATTTATAAATAAATTCTTAATAAACTAATGATATGAAACATATTAAAGGGTGATCATAGATTTTCAATAAGTGTAATTAAGGGAGATATCAATGATCATATAAGGATAACATGAGTATAAAGATGATATAAGGTGATATTAACACTACAAATTCATACCCTGCATATCATAGAACATAATCATGATCTATGGATCAAATCATGGTAGTTTTATCCTTATGATTCACTTCACATTTCACGCAACATGGGGTTTCCTCTTCCATACAAAAGGAACATGTTCTCTCTTTTCTGGCTTATTGTAGATAGTTGAAAAGAAAATATAAATTCCCAAAAGATCTATATAAAAAACTAAATAAGTATTAGATAAAAATGATAAGGAAATTAACTTACAAATAGTAGATAAAATAGTTAAAAAATTAATTAATTACATAAAAGACACATTTTGAGTCATATCGGCCACATCGTGCATTACCATGATTTCCATTTTCTTTCTTTGTTGTAATGGAAACACTGCATTATTGATATTTATCACATTCCTTCAAGTTCCCTCCACCACCTTTGAAGGAAATTGATAAATTTTGACAATGTAGCGGTGGTAAGGTTTTGAGGGTGAATAAGTATGTTGAAGACATTGTTTTCATGAGTAGTTAAAAATTTAATTTAGATTATGATAATGCAGTAGAGAACAAATAATATTATGAGATTAAAAAAAACTTTACCTTCTCATTGAATTTTGAGTTGCAGCCTCAAAGTCTAATCTCTCGCAAGCATGATCAATTTCTAAAAAACCGCCCCAACTCGAACAAAGGAATCTACCTGTATAAGAAAAAAATTCTTATGTGAGTAATACTAAAAATAATCAAATTAATCATAAATATGAAACAATCCAATACTTCTATGGAAGTCACATCTTCATGATATTTGTGTACATTATTCCATCAGGTAAGCTACACATTTGTTCTTAAGCACATCTATATTGTCTTGTGAATATGAGTATTTTTGACAGTCATAGTAGTACTGAAAAAATATAAATACACAAATTATTAATAAATATTTTAAATAAAATAGTAATTATCTTTGAAAATACCTCTTCAGTGATTCTAGTTTTTTTTATAATATGATCTCTCTCATAAATTTACAAACATAATAAGAACAATCTTTTCCATTGGTTTGTTTCAGACACTGTAGAAACATTGAAGAGAATAAGTAATTTGTTTGGATATTGAAATATTATTGTATATACCCTGATACTTGTCCAGTCATAGAACTTGTCTTCTTTATTTTCCTTATCCCCTGACCTCATTCTTTGTTTTTCACAATATTGATATACCACCCTATCATAATAGAATCCTCATTAAAAGATAATATAAATTATAAAACTTGATGTTTAGTTCTAAAATACTAGATGTAGTGTATTATAAGTTGAAAACTTTTATCATGTGTGGACAGTTTGTTGGATATCCATGCATTGAATCCAAGAAATAAATCTTTGGAGTATCCAAATTTACTACAATGAGCATCCAATGCTTCCTAAAAACAGAAAAAGGAATGATTAATGGAAAAAATAAAAATATATTTGATATGATTAAATTATATATTTTTACCCCTGAATCATTGATATTAAAAAGAGCTTATCATCTATTTTTTTAGATGTTTTGATCAAACCTACCACTATTTCATCGTTATTGTTGGTATATATTTTTTTGTTCTTCTGTAGAAGTGATGTGAGGACTAAAGAGTCCAATTTTTTTTCATGGGAAAATCCTTTCAATTGTTTTTCATATATACTCCTGCCAAAAATATAAAATGTATCTAGTTTTAATTAACATAATATATCATATTTTGGAAAATAAAATCATGAAAACATACCTAATGTATACATTTACAACTGAGCCACCTAGCCAATCATAGTTGAGGATTTTATTTGCACTCTCAACACCAATGAAGTCTTGATCTTTCTTTCCATTCATATTTTCTTTAAAATAAACTATGTAATTATGACCATATTTTAACTTTGTATCCACATGAACCTTAAATGATAGTAAATGTAAATATAGAACGAGTGGGGTAATGGTGCTTTCGGTAGATCTCGTTATTCAGTTGGTCGATTCTTTAGATGGTTTTGAGTCAGTATTTCATTTCACCCCCTTCCCATTGTCTGTCTATAATAACATTTATCAGTTCATAACTTCTTACATTAATTGATAAAGGTTTATCTTGAGAAATAAATTGGAATTGAATACCTCCTTGTCGAAATGTTTTTTTACAATATGTGAGAACCATATGATGAATGTTCCAACAATTTTTTCGATCGTATAAATATCTTCCTCATGAATTGGAATAGGTAGCTCGGTAGTTAGCTCATGGGCTATGCTAATCGACACTCACACATGACCTGTTGAAAGTGGTATGTTTTGTAGCATGCCATTTTAGACATTGAACACCATAGCCCTTGCTACAAGGTGATGGGTGAGTGTTGATAGATATAAATTGCAATCATTATCACCATGTAGAATATCAGTATAAGAAAGGTATCAGTGTCTATCTGATTCAAATTTCATAGAAAAATTTATTATAAAATTTATTACATCACTTAAGACATATCTTTGAGGGGAATGGCTCATCTCATAGCTGGTGGGGGTGGGGGGATCTCCACGCGGTGGTTGTTCTTGATTTGCTTCTTCAATTTGCCTCCCCCCCATAAAATTTTTCATCATCTCTCTCTTCCATTAGAATTATTCTTGAAGGGTATCTATTCTTTCTATCATCTATTTTATTAATTCACTTTGATCCTCTTGTTTTTTTCTCAAAATATGTTTAGGGTGTCACCCCAAAACCCGCATATCTTACGCGTCCATACTGTTCTGTCCACTTCAAGACCACCGATAGTATGTGTTCATCTAGTACAGGTTTTCTTGATTCTTGTGACTTTTTTGGACAGAAAATATAAGAAAATAAGTTATCATTGTTATGTAATAGTGATTTAAATCAAAACAATTTTTTATTATGTAAAACTTACACATGTTTTCCACACTTTTTATGCGTTTTCATCTATTAATATCCTGTCTTTATTTATGCCTGACTCCTTTCATATCACATGGAGTGGGATGGAAGTAACTTTGGATTTTGAGTCATCAATCTACATATAAATAGAGGAACATAATTATAGTGTTTTTTCATGTCATATAAAATTATTACGATAGATTTAAAATACATACCATTTTTTTCAAGTGAAGTGTACCCTATCCATTCTTTATGATAGGGGTACACTGGTTTTTTTGCTCATTCCTTATTTATAGCACTCAGTTTCTATTTCATAAATAAAAAACATTCAATCAAAGTGATAAGTACACGTATTGTCAAACAATGTATTACTAGACACAATGTACTTGAAAAGACATGTTAGCATGAAGGCCAGTAAACACATCCCACACTTCTTAGATTATCAGGTGCACATAGATAAGCGGTCAGTGCAGGTTTATTTTTCCTTCAACATCTTTAAGATTATTTCTTATTAGAATTGTGCGAAATCCTCCATAAATCCTTCCATCAAGAATTAATACATATTTATTGTGGGATTCATATACTATAAATTCACTTTTCAATGGATGATGAAGAGTAATTCAATGTTTCATTATTTTATTTTTTAGTAAAACAAAGAAATGATATCATTATGTTATTGTAATATCTTTCCATATAAGTGTCTTAATCCAAGGCACAACATAGTTCCATGAATCTACATCAATCAGCACATGTTGCAGAGTGAAAATTCTAATGTAACTACTGAGCATGGCCTTGTTTGGGTTAACATGTTGTCCCCGTGCATTCCATTCGACCTCATATTTGATGCCTTTGAATTTCACCTTAATGATTTTTCCAAACACCATTAAACTACAATGCTCTTGTTTTATTCTATATCATCAATACTTATTCTCCTACCATTTACCTAAAATCAACATTGTTAATATGTTCCTATAGAGAAGTAGCATTGGCATGTGCAGATGGTCATTGTACCTCTACACTAGGAGAAACATTAGGTTGAGAAACCTGTTTTTCCTCAGGAATGAGAGCACCGACACATAAAGATGGTCATTCCTATACACTGTGATCATTAATAGGTTGAGATACCTATTGTACCTTTGGATTGGGAGCACCATCACATGTAAAAGGTCGTTTTTCCTCTGCACTACAACCACCGGTAGGTTGAGAGATCTATTGTTCCTCGGGATTGGGAGCACCAAAATGTGAAGAAGTCATTATCTATAGAAGTGGTTTAACATTTAATTTAGAGTATATAAATGAAGCAGAAAATAGATAATAACATAAGGTAACATGATGTATATTACAAAAAAATATATAACCTGATTATTAAACTCTATTTTTTTAAAGGATGAAGGGATTTGACCCCTCTATCAACTATCCAAATCCATTAATTATGGTCTCCTATGACATAAAAAATTCCATCTACATTGGGACCTATATAAAATGATTGAAATGTACCAATTAAAGGGTCATCCTCAGTTGATTTTTCATCTAACCCTTCAGTGGTTTTGGTTGATAACATAACAATTGACCACTTTCAATTTTCATGATCTGAAACACAAAATACTTGCACTGCCAATGATTCCATTATAAACGGTTCATCTTTGTACCATTCCTTACTAAAATCAACTTTCATGAATCCCAATTCATCTATTTTAAAAACAATCCTATTATCAACCCAATTGAATTGAAAAATAAGCACTTATAATTTTGTATAATCCAACTCCCATATTTGTTTGATGATACCAAAGTATGAAATATTTTTGTAAATTAGATTTCTGTCATTAGTACCATAAACAGGCATCACTTCAGCCAAAAGTGAAACTCCGTCATTTTTCACGGTACTGTATTCATCACTCTCATTTGTATAGAATGTATAACCATTAATTACATAACCGTTGTAAGATAATAAATACACACTTGGTCCTCCAGCTAGCCATCAAAGTTGTTCTAAAACTGAATTTGGATTTTAATATAACTCCTTAAATATATGGTCCTGAAACCATCATATAAATTGTTGATTATGTGTATTCGATATCCATCTTTCAACCCTTGATGGATTCAAATGCCTAAGAATTTATTTTTGAGTTTCAGCATATGGGGAAACCTCCAAGTTGTTATGAAAAATGTAAAGGTGGGTCTGCTCCTAATCTATAATATTGATTATGAAAACATCTCTTCCAGAAATTCCTTCACCCACAAGCCACCTAGTGTGATGAGATTTCAGTAGACCAATGCTTTCCACACCAAATAGGTATTCAGTACAAAATTCAATGGCTTCCTCAACAATATATCACTCTACAATACAACCCTCTGGACAAATTTTATTTTTGACATACCCTTTCAAAATCTTCATATAATGTTCAATGGGTTACATCCATTTATAGTTTACATGAACACATAGTAAAATCACTCTCACCAAGTGAACCATCAAATAAAACATCATATCAAATAATATTGGTGGGAATAACATTTAAAATTCACATAATATGATGGAAATTTCTCTTTCTAGAGTTGAAAATTCCACCAGTTCTATAATTTTGTTGCATATATATTTGAATAAGAAATATAGCTTGGTTAATGTATGATGGATATTCTTGGACAAAATTCAATGTAAAGCTATAGGCATTAAATCTTGCATCAAAACATGGAAGTAATGTGATTTCAAACCCTTTAACTTTAAATCAGTTATTGACACGATGTTCTTGATTTTTGATGAATACCCCTATGGAACCTTTATGTCATTCAAGAAGTTTCAAAAATTATATCTCTCCTGCCAAGAAAGAGTGTAAGCATCTAGAGAAAGAAAAGTTCATTTTTCACCCTTCACTAGCACCAACTCTTCTCTTATTCCCATGTCAATCATATCCAACCTAGTCCCAATTCCATCCTTTGTTTTTCTAGATTTATTTAGAAATGTTCCGAAGACACTATCACAAACATTTTTTTCAACACGCATGACATCAAGAAAATGTCTGACGTGCAGAAAATTCTAGTATGGTAATTCAAAAAAAAACTGATCTCTTTTTCTAAATAGTTTTCGTAAGGTTTTTCAAAAATGGTTTACCAAAAATAGTGTCTACATATTTTACTTTATAAAAAATTTGACCACCAGTTAGTGGAGATGGTGTTGTACGTTCTCTTGAACTTCTATAGAATGATGTCAACCAATATCAGTACTTATGTCGTCAGGGTATAAATATACGATATCCAAAAAACACAGTTTTCGATGAATGTTTCAACTTAATTGACTGTGTAACTTATTCTCAAATGGGACACCCTTGATTTCCTTTAATTCTATGTCTTGAAAAATTTCCATAAGAAGGAAATTCATTTATCATCCTATACAACATGGCTCTCAACATGAAATCTTCATTTTTGTAAGCATCATACAATGTAACACCTGAATCCCACAATAATTCCAAATCCTCGATCAATGGAGCCAAATAAACATCAATATCATTACCCAATTTTTTTGGTCCTGATATAATCATGTAAAACATGATGTATTATTATTTCATGCATAACCATAATAGAAAGTTATAATTTACCAACATAACTAGTCATGTACTTTGAGTGCTTCTTTGAAAATGAAAAGGACTCACTCCATCTGTTGATAACGCAAGACAAAGGTTTCTTGACTCATTTACAAATTTTGGATACTCATGATCAATTCTCTTCTATTGAGGAGAGTCTACTGAGTGACACAGTTTACTATATTTAATTATTATATCTATCTGCCACATTAATTTATCTACAATATCCTCACTTCTATATAGGTGCCTAAACCTTGGAATGATTGGAAAGTACCATAAAATTTTCATAGGACCATATTCATATTTCTTGTATCGAAAAGTATCACACTTTGGGAATTATTTAAGTGATTTTTGGTCCTTGTAAAATAGTATAAAATCATTCAGGTAGGCATATATTCTTTCAGAGATCATACCCATCGAGCGTAGCATTTATTTCGCATCGTATGTTCTGCTTAGAAGCTCATTATCTTCTAGGAGCATGTCATTAAAGCGAGAAAGTAGTTCTATAAAACTAACACCAGTCCATCCATCTCCTGATTTCAAATTATAAAACTATAGTACGACTGAAAATGTTGTATATTTAGTGCAACCAATATACAATGGCATCTTTGCACAACTCTTTAACTTCTCAAACAATTTTGGGAAATCACAAAGTTCATCTTCAACTATCCTTGTAATTTCTTAAATATGATCTTCATCATAATTCACATCTATAATCACATCCTCAATATAGTCTTATTTATTTCCCACACTTGTAATCATATCAGATGATCCATAAAACGTAGTGCTATCCCAACCAATAGCTACATTTTCCTTTTCTCTTTATTTATTCCAACATTTATAACTTCAATATATTCCCTGATAGATCAAGTGTTCTTCCAACTCCTCTAGACTAATTTATCTTGAATAAAAAGAACATAAAAACGAAAAAAAGGATTTGAGAAGGGTTATATGCATTATCCTTTTCAAACTTTATGAACTCCTTAACTCCATCTTCATACTCTTTTTTCAAACGACTAACATCCATCCATTATTTATTCATATACATCCTATTTGATTCGGTAATATTAATATTTAAAAAAATAAATACAAAAACATTGATATAAAAATTAATCAAGGCTAAAAAAATTTACATACTTTAAGTCTCTTTCAATATTTATCCCCAATATCCACTTTCCAGAACCAAGGTCCTTCATTTGGGATCTTCTAGATAAATCCATCTTTTCAACTCTTATAGTCTTTCCTTCATTGGTCCAACTAAGAGAAATTTATCCACATAAATAAGTAAAATGACAAAACTCCAGTTATAATACACCTTCAAATAGTATCAATTATTTACATTACACTCCATGAACATTAATTCTACCATGAAAGCATTGAAATTCCAGTTACACTATCTTGATTCCTACTTAAGCCCATAAAAACTCTATTTGAGACTGGAACTGAACCTTCTATTCCATTTAGCATGAAACCTTCCAGTTTATCTATGCATATATCTTCCTCTAAATCTCCATAAAGGAATATAATCATGACATCCATTTTTTGTAGAAATAAACCTTAAATGGAAAGCATGTCAAGAACCATCTGAATTATTATATGCTTTAAAATAGGATATAAAATATAACTAAAATATAATCCTTATAATTATTAAAATACATTTACAACTATAGACACCTTTCACTATTTCATATCATCCACTTTCTAATTTAGATGATAAATCTAATTGTTCTATATATCCCTCTTTCCTGGTTCCAATTTTATTATCTAAAATGTATAAAAATAATACAGAGAATTAAATTATTCCTTTATTTTGTACTCACACTAAAATGAGGCCAATAGTCGGCCTATGTTGAATCCTAAAAAAATAGAAAATCCACCTGACTTACCCACACATTCCTCATTAGGGACACTCATATAGACTAAAAAAACCATAAAACTATGGGAAACTAGCTAGTGTGTGAGATAACTAGTGTAGTATACATCTGGTTCTATTTCTTAATTCATAGGGTTCCCATGAATACAAGCAAGTTGAAGTGATAAACAACAAGTCAATGATCATAACATGAATAAATATAAAAAAATTAGTAAATCACATGTCAAATCTAACACCCTCACAAGAAATAGACCATTTTCACATCCATGAATAAGCATCAAGCATTTCATATTAATAATCAATCGCATTCCTCTGATAGAAAATTACTAAATAGACATATCAAACAAGGGGCCCCCTAATTTAAACCATTGAGGTGATGTTAGATGCAAAGCAGATTTAGGAGTTACAATGGGGTTAAACATTAATTCACCTTTTGCAGGAGTGAGGTCATGATGGATATCCTATGGGTTGGATAAAGTTGGTGACATGCCCTTTCCATGGTGTTATTATCAATCTACTTGTCTTTCTTATATAATGTATTGGTTTTCCTAATTCTAAAAAAATATAAACATAAAATATTATGGAAAAACTACATTTCAGATGTCCTTTGAAAACTATTTATAAAATTACATTTGAAATCCCATTTAAAAAACCAACCAAGTGTTTAAATCATTTTAATGATATTTAAAACCAAAAAATCATATGTTGAACACAAATAATTTCTTAAGAAACATTTCAAAACACTCGAATCATTTTAAAAGAGGCACTTATACATTTTCACAAAATCATAAATCCCAAGAGAGGCACTTTATAAAAGATACACGAATAAAATATAATCAACATTTTATAAAATATAAAGCTATAAGACAAACCAAAAAAATTCTATTTTTAGAAAAAATAAACATTTTTTCATATATTAATATCAAATGAAACATAAAACATGTGGAATTACTATTAGTGGGTCTTTACTTGAGACTATTCTTATTAGAGATCACCAAGTGTGAACTTCATGAGAAGATGTATCAATTTCATATGAGAATCCATCATCTGATAGTCAACCATCATCTATGTAATGTAAGATATATATATCTTGACTATATAATATATTGACTTAAGAATATATTTATGGAATATCTATGTTCTCATTATAGTGGGAAACTATTATAACCTATTAATGTGAATTATATTCCAAGGACATTACAAAATTATTATTAAAGAAAATAATAATCACTATGTGATATAAATATATATACATATTTTGGAATTCTATATCAATGTAGAGGTCATCAAGATGACATAGTAGAGTCCTGGGTGCTTGAAACACAATTATGTTGGGTTTCAAAATTTATTTTGTAATTATGAATTGATCGAGTGATAATATATCATGTATTATGAGAAAAAGATTTTGTTTTTGTCTTCTTATTTCATTTATTGAGAAGTTATGGGTGATTTTATGCAACAAATTCATGAAGGCTAATGTGTTGGGTTATTCAACTGACTACACAATTTTTCTAAAACCATTCATAGGCTGTGCACCTGGTCCCAGACCCTCCTCATCCCCACGTGGTTTCCCCTTAAGCCCCACAAAGTCTGTCCTAAAGCATGTGGTAACCATGAAACACAACCATTATTAGTTAAAAATTAATTGAAAACCTCATGAGAATTAAGGTTTCACATGGTTCCTCCTAAACCATGCACACAAAACCATGCCCGTTTCTAGAAAAATTAAAAATTATTGAAACTTAACATGAAGCCTATGATCCTTATCTGAATACTCGATCTACCTCTTGGTCCCCATTTCTCATATCAAAACAACACTTTGAGGAATTCTAAATCTTGGATTATCATTCTGAGTCTCAATTAAAAATTTGACCAATCTAGTAAATGAAAATTCAACATCATAAATTTTTAGTTCCAATGAACGTGGGTTCGTTCAACCTCCCCACCATAACACTTATCATCCCCATGAATTCTTGGTGGTCATACATACACATCACCTGACCTATGATGGTCACCAATTATTGAAAATGGACCTTTTCCATTTCTAAATGTCTGAAACACATCCAAGATACAATATCCAACTTAGGGGACTCAACTAGTCAAAAACAAATCCAATGCTCATTATCAATATTGAAATACCAAGATAGTACCTTTCTAAGTCCATCTAAACAAAACATCGATTTTTGTTATTACCCAATCACCTATCATAGTTATGTTTCTCCCCACAATAAGTCTCAACTTGTCACTAATAACTTCCCATTATTGGCACCTTCTCTAATTAAAAAGAATAAAATAACCTTGAAGTAATGCTCCTAAAATTCACATAGCATGGTTTCCAACTAACCATGCCATAACATTCCTAAGAATTCCAATCACCATCGAAACCCATCATCATCATCAAAAACCCAAGGAAGTAGATACATACCCACCACCCTTCCACAAATAAACAACATACTATCTTTTCCTTGAAATCACACTCAAACCCAAAACACACATTTCATTACAAAAATGACACACCAGACATAGCTTGCAACCTTACACATCAAAATTATGTGCTAAACCCAGTCAGACTATCCTTGGAAAACTCATCCCAAAAAAGCTCAGCTCCAATTGCCAGTCCCTCACCATCTCACTCGATCATAATGTCCTCACACCTAGAGACATTCCAAAACAACTAAAACATGCCCACTAGAGTTCATATCCAAACCCCAGAAATATTCCACCATCAGAACCACTATAGACTCAAAACCATAGTTGTACCCTACCACACCACCGACGCACCTCTGAAACAATCACCACAAGACCAAAGTTGACACTCAGATTGATCATCCACCATAATCAATTTACTATGGGAATTAACTATATAATTTAAACATGTAACTCAACCGATAGTTCAAAACACCTGCAACCCTTTTAGCATGAGGGATGAACCCCTACAACCAACACATAACTCCCCATAATATGAGTGTCATCTCCATCGCCTCACTAAAAAAAATCCAAACACCATAGTTAAGGTACCTTCATGGGTGCGACCATTTGAGATTTCCCTACCATTTTCTAGCTTGTTCCGTCATTTGGCAGCGCAGTGTTGACAGCAGTCATTGATCTAGCCCCTCCTGGCCGGAGGTCGACGCTACGTTAATGTGTCGGCTGGGGGCGCATGTAGTGATTTGATGTGGTTTTTGGGTGAGATTGAGAAGGAGACGATGGGATATGGTTCTGATTTGCGGCAAGGTGTCACAACTATCATCATGGTTTTGTATTTCTCTTTTTGATTTTCGGCCCTTGTGATTTGGATTTGAGTGTCGTTGAGTCCTGTTAGGTGCATGGTGATTCTGGGTTCACAATTTGAAATTTTCTCTGCTTCGGCGTTGTTATGGTGGTGGTGTGGACGAGATGCATTGGGTTTTTCCTTCATTGGTGAAGTTTCAATGCACATTTCTATTTCAGTGATGATTTTGTGATTTTTGTTCGTCCCACATTGGTGTGTGATGGTCTGATTTGGGTGGAGGATCAATAGTTGGTGATGGATTTTGTGGTTTTAGAGACCAGTGAAGGATTCAAGGTGTATGGGGTCTTGTATCGGGTGTATTTTTGTTGTTCGAGGACATTGGAAGAGGAGAATTTAGGTGTCCGTGAAGCCTGTTTGGGGTGATATGTTGTTTGACATGCGGTTCAAGGGTTCATGTTTCCAGATTTTACATAGAGACTGCTCCAAATGAGTTTTAGAGCATCAAGTTTTCACCAGACTTATGCGATTCATATTTGGATGTTTGAGAGGGTATGACCTTGGCCATTGGTACCGACCCATCTTGGTACAAGATAGCTTGCTGTGCAACGTTGGGAAGGTGAAAACTGGAATTAATGTTGTTTATGCTGGGGAGGGTCTTTTCTTTGTTGTTTAATCTGGTTACTTTGGATTTTGGATCATGTGGGCTTGGTTTGATGTCTTTTTTCATTGAAGTCATGTTTGGTTCCCCCCTTGGCCCTTAAAAGGGGACTTATGATAATAAAAAAAAATTAATTTTCAGTCATAGCCAATAACCCATTAAATTTCAAAATCTATCTATATATTAGGGATGAGAATCCATCAATCAAATTATAATCTATTTATTCCGTGAAATTATTAGAACCAAAATCTATCTATATATTAAGAATTCATAAAATGTAGAAAAATGGCATACCTACATCAACAGTAGGGTCCGACAGCGGCAGAGTCGGGGTAGGTGGTGGCGGTAGCAGCAGCTGACGCCGTAGAGGGCTTCGCAGTGGAGGTGGGTTTGCGGTAGAGGAGGGTTCCTAAAGGAGGTGGGGTTTGGTGTGCAACGGAGGTGGGTTCATGGAAAAGGAGGGTCCATAGTGGAGGTAGGCCCATGACGGAGGAGGTTCGCGGCGGAGGAGCCTTTGTGGTGGAGGAGGGGTTACATCGAAGGTGGGTTCACGACAAAGGAGGGTTAGCGACAGAGGAGCATTCGCAGCGGAGGAGGGTTTATGAAAAAGGAGGGGTTGGTGGTGGCATAGATGAGGTCGGGGAAGAGGAGAGGTCGGTAGCACAGGGTTCGGCTTCCGTAAGAGTTTGAGGCGTGCGAAGGAAGGAGGGGACTATTATGGTTCATTTATAATATAGGGTAAAGCTTTTATCAGTGCTTAGCACTGATAAAGTTATGCTTTATCAACGCTAAAAAGACGTTGATAAAGATATAATGTTAATAATTATATATATTTATAAATATTATAAATAAATATATATTTATTTATATTTATATATATAATAAATATAAAAAAGGAGGGCTCTCCGCTTTGGCGGAGAGCGAGTTTTTTTAATCCGTTTTATAAAAAAAATTACAAAAACCATCCAGGTTAAAAATATTTTTAAAAATGCACCGAACAGGCGGCATCCCGGATGCCGCCTTTTCATTTCGGGTTCAAGGCGGCATCTGGGATTCCGTCTTTGCACTGCGGGTGAAAGGCGGCATCCGCGATGCCCCCTTTCCCCTATTTTTTTTTTGAAAATTCTGATTCTGATTTTGATTTTATTTGTTTTGTTTTGTTTATATATATATATATATAAATAAAACATAAAATTTCAGCAGAATTTCTCTGCTATTAAAGATCCAGCGCTACAACCATTACAGCAGTTTGGATTCTGACAAAAACCCTCACCCAAGCCTCCCTTTTATAAGAGGGCTTTCCCTGAAAATCATTCTGCATTTCCAATGTGGGATTCAGGTTCTCTCTTTCCTGTTCAGTACATTCTTCATTTCCGATGTGAGATTCTATTTCAAGTACGTGACTTTGAAATAAAATAAAATATAAACTATAAGACCAATATAAATGAAATGTTAAACATTGATTAAACATATAATAAATAGCTGAAAACAAAAATAATTTCCTCAAAAATGTTGATGAAAAATAATCTATAACCTTTCAAAACCGCGTAATTGAAACATAATAATGTTTCAAGTACGTGAATTTGAAAGACTATAAAATATAAACTATAAAACGAATATAATTGAAACATCAAACATTGATTAAACATATAATAAATAGTTTAAAACAAAAGGAATTTCCAAAAAAATGTTGATCAAAAGTAATTTATAAGATTTCAAAACCGCTTACTTGAAACTAAAAAATGTTTCAAGTATGTGAATTTGAAAGACTATAAAATATAAAATATGACACCAATATAAATGAATCATAAAAAAAATTGATTAAACATATAAGAAATAATTTAAAATAAAAGGAATTTCCTAAAAAATGTTGATGAAAAATAATTTATAAGCTTTCAAAACCGCCTACTTGAAACTAAAAAATGTTTCAAGTACGTGATTTTGAAAGGCCATAAAACATAAAATAGAGACCAATACAAATGAAATGTTAAACATTGATTAAAAATATAAGAAATGGTTTAAAACAAACGTAATTTCCAAAAAAATGTTAATGAAAAATAATTTATAAGCTTTCAAAACCGCCTGCTTAAAACTTAAAAATGTTTCAAGTACGTGACTTTGAAAGACCATAAAACATAAAATAGAAGACCAATATAAATTAAGCATTAAACATTGATTAAACATATAAGAAATAGTTTAAAACAAAAGTAATTTCCAAAAAAATGTTAATGAAAAATAATTTATAAGATTTCAAAACCGCCTACTTGAAACTTAAAAATGCTTCTAGTATGTGAATTTGAAAGACTATAAAACATAAACTATAAAATGAATATAATCGAAACCTAAAACATTGATTAAACGTATAATAAATTATTTAATTAGTAATATAATTATTAATTATATAATAATTAATTAGTTAATTAGTAATATAATTATTAATAATTAATTATATAATAATTAATTAGTTAATTAGTAATATAATTATTAATTATATAATACTTAATTAGTAATATAATGATTAATTATATAATTTTTAACTATATAATAAATAATTATTTTATTATTAATATCATTATTAATTATATTATAATTAATTAGTTAATTATAAATAAAATAATTAATTATAATAAGTAATTATAATTATTAATTAGTAATTATTAATAATAAATTATGTAAAAATTAATTAGTTAATTAGTAATATTATTATTAATTATATAATAATTAATTAGTAAATTTGTAATATGATTTTTAATTATAATTATTCATTATAATTATTAATTAGTAATTAGTAATATAATTATTAGTTATAATTATTCATTATAATTATTAATTAGTAATTATTAATAATTAATTATATAAAAATTAGTTAGTTAATTTGTAATATTATTATTAATTATATAATAATAAATTACTAAAATAGTAATATAATTTTTAATTACATTTATTCACAATAATTATTAATTATTAATTAGTAATTAGTAATTAGTAATTAGTAATTATTAATTAATTAATTAGTAATATAAATATTAATTATAAATATTAATTATAATTATTAATTTGTAATTATTATTAATTAATTATATAATAGTTAGTTAGTTCATTAGTTATATAATTATTAATTATATAAGAATTAATTAGTAAATTAGAAAAATAATTTTTAATTACATTTATTCATTATAATTATTAATTATTAATTAGTAATTAGTAATTATTAATTATTAATTAGTAATATAAATATTAATTATAAATATTAATTATAATTATTTATTATTACTTATTAATTATTAATTATTACTTATTAATCAATACTTATACAGTAATTATTTAGTTAATTATTAATATAACTATTAATTATATAAAAATTATTTAGTTAATTAGTAATATAATTATTAATTATATAATAGTTAATTAGTTAATTAGTAATATTATTATTAAATATAATTATTATAATTTTTAATTAGTAATTATTAATAATTAAATATGTCATAATTAATTAGTTAATTAGTAATACTATTATTAATTATATAATAATTAATTAGAAATACAATTATTACATATATAATAATTATTTAATTAATTAGTAATATAATTAATAATTATAACTAATTAATTAATAATTAGTAATTAGTAATTATTATTTATTTAATTAGTAATATAAATATTAATTATAATTATTAATTTGTAATTAATAATTATTAATTTGTAATTAATAATTATTAATAAGTAATTAGTAATTATTAATTAGTTAATTAGAAATATAAATATTAATTATAACTATTCATTAAATTATTAATTATTAATTATTACTCATTAATTATTACTTATATAATAATTATTTAGTTAATTATTAATATAACTATTAATTATATAATAATCAATTAGTTAATTAGTAATATAATTATAGTCTTTCAAAGTCACGTACTTGAAATTTTTTTATGTTTTAAGCAGACGGTTTGGAAAGCTTATAAATTATTTTTCATTAACATTTTTTTGAAAATTACTTTTGTTTTCAACTATTTCTTATATGTTTAATCAATATTTAACGTTTCATTTATATTGGTCTTCTATTTTATGTTTTATGGTCTTTCAAAGTCACGTACTTGAAACATTTTTTTGTTTCAAGTAGGCGGTTTTGAAAGCTTATAAATTATTTTTCATCAACATTTTTTAGGAAATTCCTTTTGTTTTCAAATATTTCTTATATGTTTAATCAATGTTTTTTATGTTTCATTTATATTGGTGTTATATTTTATATTTTATAGTCTTTTGAATTCACGTACTTGAAACATTTTTTAGTTTCAAGTAAGCAGTTTTGAAAGCTTATAAATTACTTTTGATCAACATTTTTTTGGAAATTCCTTTTGATTTAAACTATTTATTATATTTTTAATCAATTTTTAAAGTTTCAATAACATTAATTTTATAGTTTATATTTTACAGTCTTTCAAATTCATGTACTTGAAACATTTTTAAGTTTCAAGTAGGCGGTTTTGAAAGGTTATAGATTATTTTTCATCAACATTTTTCAGGATTTTTTTTTTGTTTTCAACTATTTATTATATGTTTAATCAATGTTTAAAATTTCATTTATATTGGTCTTATAGTTTATATTTTATTGCATTTCAAAGTCACGTACTTGAAATAGAATCTCACATCGGAAATGAAGAATGTACTGTATAGGAAAGAGAGAACCTGAATCCCACATCGGAAATGCAGAATGATTTTTAGGGAAAACCCTCTTATAAAAGGGAGGCCTGGGTGAGGGTTTTTGTACTCATATGCTTCCAGTTTTGTGTTATTTTTGTTGGTGTCTTTCCAGATATGCTTGAGATCAGAGATCTCAATTCAGATCTGGTGTGGAGTGATGGGTAGGTCCACTCGAGGCGGTGAGCATTCGGGTTCGAGCATCCGACAACACTTCTTGGTGTGTTTCAATGGGGTTCCGGTGGCTGTCGGCGAATGGCGGGACCTGATGGACCTATGGAAGGCCACATGTTTATAGGATTTGTCTTGATGAAGGATTTGTGGGTAGATCTTTTACAGATCTAAGAGACTCAATAGATCTCCAGGATGCGGGCGTCTCGTGTGCAATGGGATCTTTGCCACTGATGAGGAGGCAGGGGAGGCGGCTTCCTAATGAAACGCTTGGAAACATGACGGTTTCAGCCTCGCGAGCGGAGGTAGCGTGGGATGGTGTGGTGCATTGCAATGATGGTAGGCGTTCTGGCTGGTTGGGCTGATCTGGTCTTGGGCGCGTGGCGGTGGATCAACCGATGTAGTAGATGTATTAGGGTTTGATGACACTTTTGTGCTGGGATTTTCATAATGGTTTTGCTATGAGATTTTTCTCCATGGGCACTTGGACCTTTTTCTTAATGGTTTTGTGCCATTGAGCCTTTAGGATATTGTTTTCTAATGCTTTTGTGCCTTGGATGTTTGGCTTCTCCTGGGTTCCCCCTCTTCCCATAAAAGGGGTGGTGTGTTTTTTCTTTTTTAATAAAGGGGATTCCCCCAACGTTCTTAGTAGTATAATAAATATAATTATATAATTATATATATTTAGAAATATTATAAATAAATAAATAATTATTTATAATTATAAAATTATAATAACTATATTAATTATATATATTTATAAAATTATTAATTTAATAAATGTATTCGTTATAATTTTATAATTATTTAAAAAAACAAATAAATATATATTTTTATAGTTATAATTATAAATAAATATTTATTTATTTAAATAATTATACAATTATAACAAATATATTTACTATATTTATAATCTTATAAATATATATAATTAATATATTAATTATATATATTTATAAAATTATTAATATAATAAATATATTTTTTTTATAATTTTATAATTATTTAGATATATATATATATATATATATTTATTTATAGTTATAATTATGAATAAATATATATTCATTTAAATAATTAAATAATTATAAGAAATATATTTATTATATCTATAATCTTATAAATATATATAATTAATATATTAATTATATATATTTATAAAACTATAAATATAATAAATATATTTTTTATAAATATAATTAATATATTTGGGGCACGGGGAACAACTTGAGTTACAGGTTGTCCGACGTGCTTTTATTTGGCTATTTTTTTTGCCAATTTATTTTTGGATGTGTTTTTTAGGCAGAATGTATGGTAACGTCATGGGGCGCTGGAGGACCTCGAATAGGTGGGAGCGGCAGTGGACTAGTGATTGGCACAACCGATCATTCATGGTCTTAGAAGGCATCTATTACCTGATAGATGACCCGAGTCCTTTTTGGGTTTTAGCTAGTATTTTTGGACGACCTTGTTAAGGTCATCTTTTCACTTTGTTGACTTGTGGATGGCATTGGTCTGCCATCTTGTGTTTGGTGGTGCTTATGCCACATTTATATTTCGCCATTACTGCTTTACTTTTCTTAATAAATTTTTGGGACCGGGTACGTTCAGATCCCGATTCTTCCTGGTATATTTGTAAAAATATTAGTATAATAAATATAATTTTTATAATTTTATAATTACTTAAATGAATATATATTTATCTATAATTATAACTATAAATAAATAAATATATTTATTTATTTAAATAATTATAAAATTATAAAAATTATATTTATTATACTAATATTTTTACAAATACATATAAAAAATATATTTATTATAATTTTATAATTATTTAAATATATCTATATTTATTTATAATTATAATTATAAATATTTTTATTTATTTATCAATATTTTTATATATTTATAAATATATTTATTTAATTTTATATATTTATAACATTATAAGAATAATAAATATATTTTTTTATAATTTTATAATTATTTAAATAACTATATATTTTTTAAAATTATAACTATAAATAAATATATATTTATTTTTAATTAAAAATTATAAAAAAAAATATTTATAATTATAATTATATATATATATAAATAATTATAAAAATATAAAAAATATATTTATAATTTTATAAATATATATAATTAATATATTAATTATAATTTTATAATTATTTAAATATATTTATATTTACTAACAATTATAATTATAACTATGGAGAGCCTCTCTCTCATTAATAGAGAGATTCTCTCTCTTAATCCAAATGAGGATTGATACGACAATCATCTGGTTTCAACTACAAGATATTATGATGATATTGTTGGGCGTTTTGAAATGTTTGCAGCTCGTGGACATCGTCTGGTTCACCATGATGTTTCTCAAGTTGTGATTCCTATGGTTGAAGAAATGAAAACTGGGGGATCCCTCTACGGGATCAGTGATGTTTTGTGAAGGGGTTTTGGACAGCCGGCTAGCGTGACCGCTGATTCGAATCCTACCTTGTAGGCATTGCTAGCAACGAAGCACCATGGATGGTGGAGAAAGATTGCGGGACTGGTGGAGGAGTAACCTAAGGAGGAACAAGGTATCATTATCAAGGGGTCATCACCCGATGATAGAGGTGGCGTTCAAGAGTCGGTCAGCTTTGGAGTTCTAGTTGTCTGGCTGCATGATGATGAATCAAGGTAGAGGGATTGGTTTTTCGGCAGCTTCAGCATGTGGTTTGGATTACTGTGGGGCTAGACGCCCTACAGTCTTGGTGAGATGCGGCGAGGGTGGGTCTTGCATACAACTGGCCGATGATGCATATACTTGCGGCGACCGAAAGATCTGTAGGTAGGGCCAGTGATAATATCATGATGTGGATGGGATGATGTCAGGATGTGGGTGAGACGTGTCTACAGGCTGGTGCTCAGGATACAGTCGCTAACTTCGGGGAGTGACGTTCTCCAGGGACGCGTAGTGGATTTTTGTTTGGGTGACAATGAGATGTTTTAGTGCGGATAAAAGGTGATGTTTTTATAAAAAACACATAATATTAAAAATCGAATTAAATATATATAATATTAAATATGTATTTACAATTAATATGTCGTATATTTAATGAAAAATGGTTCTTAAGTTAATTAAAAACATTGACTAATTAATATTAATATACATTTAATAACATTTGGTTATATCAATGTCATTTTTTTTTCTCAATTCGACATACGTATAAAATAATAAATATTTAATTATTAATTAAACATATTGACTAAATATGTATTTACACTTAATATGTCATAGAGTAATTCCACATGCACATAGTTAATTCAATTTTACAGACAAATGAAAATAATAATTTGTTAATATTCACTACTACATATCAACCTATAGACAACATGAGAAAAAAGGTTTTAATAACACTAAAAAAACAATGTTGTCCTAAGCATAATTAAAAGGGGTCCCCCTTTATTTGCACTAAAAAATCTCAAATAAAGAGAGTCCTTCTATCACCACTTTTAAAGTGGTGATAAAGTCCATTTTATCAGCACTAGAAATAGCATGAATAAAAGCCATACTATTACAATATGCTATTAAAATTACAATACTTTACAACAACAAATACTGGTATATGACAAAATTTATAATTTAATTGAAAAAAATACACCACAAATATAAAAAAAACACTATATTATAGACATTTCAAACATCATTATGTACAATTATATTAGCAACTACAATTTAACACAAACATTCAAAAACATCAATGGTTTTCTTGTCTTTATCACCAAACCCCCTCTCAAAAACATCTGACCATGGTATTAGTTGCTGAACAAACCACCTCAATTCGAGCAAAAAATCCACCTATATAAAAATAATAATTTATATGTCAGGAATACTAAAAATTAATAAATAAACGTAAATACAAAACACTATATTAATAAAATGTGATTTTTAAACTAAAACCATACAATTTGAGTCATATTGGCCACACCGTGTATTGAATTGAGATGTGACTGATTCATACATGTCACAAATGATTTAAGGATTTTTCTAAAATATCAAAACAAACTGAATGTGTTTTCTTATTTTTGAGTATGTCACATGTGTTTTGAACTAAAATGAAATTTTAAACTCAAAACACACAGTTTGAGTCACATCGAGAACACCGTGTATCAAATCAAGGTGAGGTTGCACTACTACACATATGCCCTTTAATAGCATGCAAAATGGATTTTAATAGTACTAAAAAAGTGCTGATAAAAGGGTCCTTTATCTGCGTTAAAAAACGATGACAAAAGACCCATTTATCAGCGCTTTAAATAGCATTGATAAAGGGTGTACTTTATCAACGCTAAAATAGCACTGATAAAGGCCTTGCTAGCTGCAATGTACTGTTAATATAACAGCACACCCAGCAAAAACCCGCAAAAACCTATAATTTCAAACAATGCTATATACATTTAACGTGACACCAAGAATATAAAAATACCCATCCATGGTATATATAGAAAAAACATTGCTATATACATTTCAAATAATGTTTTATATAATTACATATACAATTATCCAACAAAAATTTAAAAACAATAATGTTTCATCTTTTGACGCACATTATTCCCTCTCAAAAATATCCTCCCATGGTATTAGTTGTCGAAAAAATCATCTCAATCCAAGAAAAAGATTCCGCCTATATAAGAAAAAAAATATTATTTTAGTAATACTATAAAGAAATAAATTAAACATTAATATGAAAGAATACATTAATAAAGTGTCAATATTTAATAAAAAAGTCACATTTGGAGTTATACCGGTCACACCATGCATTATATTGAGGTGGGGTTGATTCTTACACGTCACAAATGAGTTATGGATCATTGTCTTAAAATATCAAAACAATCCAAATGCGTTTTCTCGGTTTTGAGTATGTCACTTTTTTTTGCTAAAATTAATGTCAATTTTAAATAATGACACATTTGGAGTTATACTGGCCACACCTTGAGTCTTATTGAGGTGCAGTTGATTCCTACATGCCATAAATGACTTATAGATCATTTTCCTAGAGTATAAAAACAATCTGAATTTGTTTGCTCAGTTTTCCATATGCTAGTTGTGTTTTTTATTAAAATTTCATTTCAAACTGGAAACACATATTATGAGTCATACTGGTCGCATCGTGTATCGGTTTGATGTGAGACTACTTTATAAACTTCACAAATGAATTATGAATCGCTATCCTAAATTATCAATACAATCAGAGTGTGTTTGCTTGTTTTTTAGTGAGGGGAATTTTTTAAACTAAAATGTCAATTTTAAACTGATAACAAGCACTTTTAGTCATACCGATCACATCGTGCATCATATTGATGTGGGGTTTATTCCTACATATAAAAAAAGACTCATGGATCATTTTCCTAAAGTATAAAAACAATCTGAATGCATTTCTCAGTTTTCAGTATGTCACTTGTTGTTTTTACTTAAATTAATGTCAATTTTAAATAAAAAGAGACACTTTGAGTGATACCAGCCACACTGTGCATCGTATTGAGGTGAGACCAATTCCTACAAATCACAAACGACTGATAGATCTTTTTCCTAAAATATCAAAACAATACGAATGTGTTTGCTCAGTTTTGGGTATGTCACTTGTTCTTTTTTACTTAAATTGATGTCAATTTTAAATAAAAAGAGACACTTTGAGTGATATCGGCCACAATGTGTTTCGTATTGAGGTAAAGTTGATTCCTACATGTCAAAAATGACTTATAGATCATTTTAGTAAAGTATCAAAACAATTTGAATGAGTTTTCTCAGTTTTCAGTATGTTAGTTGTGTTTTTTTACTAAAATGTCAATTCAAAATGGAAACACGCATTATGAGTCATACCGGTCACATCGTGCATCAATTTGATGTGAGACTACTTCATACACATCAAAAATGACTTATGAATCATTGTATTAAATTATCAAGACAACCAAAACGAATTTTCTTGGTTTTCAATGAGTGACATGTTTTGAACTAAAATATCAAATTTAAACTGATGACAGACACATTTAGTCATATCGGTCACACTGTGTGTCAGATTGAGGTGCGGTTGATTCTTACAAGTCAAAAATGACTCATGGATAATTATAATAAAGTATCAAAATAATCACACACCGTGCGTCCTATTGAGGTGGGTTGATTTCTATAGTCATAAATAACACATGAATCATTTTTCCAAAATATCAAAACAATCCAAATGCATTTTCTTGGTTTTCAGTATATCACTTGTTCTTTTTTACTTAAATTAATGTCAATTTTAAATAAAAAGACACATTTGGAGTATTACTAGCCACACCGTGCTTCGTATTGATATGGGGTTGATTCTTACACATTAAAAATTAATCATGGATCATTGTACTAAAATATCAAAACCATCTGAATGAGTTTTCTTAGTTTGGAGTATGTCACTTGTTCTTTTTACTTAAATTGATGTCAATTTTAAATAAAAAGAGAAACTTTGAGTGATATAGGCCAAAATGTGCATCATATTGAGGTGAGACTGATTACTACACGTCAAAAATGACTTACAGATCATTTTCCTAAATTATCGAAACAATCCAAATGTGTTTGATTGGTTTTCATTATGCCAGTTTTGTTTTTTTACTAAAATGTCATTTCAAACTGAAAACACACATTATGAGTCATACTGGTTGCATCATGCATCGGTTTGACATGATACTACTTCATACACATCACAAATGACTTATGAATTGTTTTACTAAATTATAAAGACAATCAGAGCACATTTTCTTGGTTTTCATCGGGTGATATGTTTTGAACTAAAATGTTAATTTTAAACTGATAACAGACACTTTTAGTCATACCGGCCACACCGTGCATCATATTAAGGTTTGGTTGATTCCTACAGGTCACAAATAAATCACTGATCGTTTTTCTAAATTATCAAAACAAGACGAATGTGTTTTCTCAGTTTTCAGTATGTCAATTTTTCTTTTTACATAAATTAATGTCAATTTTAAATAAAAATACACATTTGGAGTCATATCGGTCACACTGTGTGTCCTATTAAGGTGGCGTTGATTAATACTGGTCAAAAATGACTCATGGATCATTTTCCTAAAGCATCAAAACAATACAAATGTGTATGCTCGGTTTTAAATATGCAACTTGTTCTTTTTTACTTAAATTAATGTCAATTTTAAATAAAAAGACACAATTTGAGTTCTACCAGTCACACCGTGTGTCCTATTGAGGTGATTTTGATTCTTACACATCAAAAATGACTCATGGATCATTTTACTAAAATATTAAAACAATATGAACACATTTTATGAGTTTTGAGTATGTCACTTGTTCTTTTTACTTAATTTGAGGTCAATTTTAAATAAAAAGAGACACTTGGAGTTATAATAGACACACCGTGCATCGTATTGAGGTGCAGATGATTTTTTACACATTGTATTGAGGTGTGGATGAATGCGTTTTCTCGGATTTCATTATGCCAGTTGTGTTTTTTTAATAAAATATAATTTTAACCTAGAAACATGAATTATGAGTCATACCGGTCTCATAATGAATTTTTTTGACATGAGACTACATCATACATATCAAAAATGACTTATGAATCATTGTAATAAATTATCAAGACAATCAGAGAATGTTAGCTTTGTTTTAGTGAGTGACACGTTTTGAACTAAAATGTCAATTTTAAACTGATAACAGACACTTTTAGTCATACCGATCACACCGTGCATTGGATTGAGGGGTGGTTGATTCCTAAAGGTCCAAAATGAATCATGGATCATTTTCCTAAAGTATCAAAATAGTTTCGAATGTGTTTTCTTGGTTTTTAGTATTTCACTTGTTTTTTTTATTTAAATTAATGTCAATTTTAAATAAAAAGACACATTTGAAGTTATACCGGTCACACCATGCATCCCGTTGATGTGGGGTTGATTCATATAGGTAAAAAATGACTCATGGATAATTTTACTAAAGTATCAAAACAATCCTAAAATATTTTCTCACTTTTCAGTATGTCACTTGTTCTTTTTTAATTAAATTAATGTCAATTTTAAATAAAAAAGACACAATTCTAGTTATACCAATCACATCGTGTGTCTTATTGAGTTTTGGTTGATTCTTAAATTTCAAAAATGGCTCATGGATTGTTTTCCTAAAATATCAAAACAATCTGAATGTTTTTGCTGGTTTTTGGGTATGTCACTTTTTCTTTTTTACTTATATTGGTTTCAATTTTAAATAAAAAGATAATTTGAGTTATAACAGCCACACTGTGCATCATATTGAGGTGTGAATAATTCCTACACATAAAAAATGAATTATTGATCATTTTCATAAAGTATCAAAATAATCCGAATGCGTTTTCTTATTTTTCAGTATGCTAGTTGTGTTTTTTATTAAAATGCAATTTCAAACTGGAAACACACATTATGAGTCATACCGGTCACATCGTGCATCGGTTTGATGTGAGAATAATTCATACATGTAAAAAATGAATTATGAAAGTTTTCCTAAATTATCAAGACAATCAGAGAACATTTTCTATATTTTCAGTTAGTGACACGTTTTGAACTAAAATGTCAACTTTAAACTGATAACAAACACTTTTATTTATATCGGTCACACTATGCATAGTATTGAGGTGAGGTTGACTCATACACATAAAAAATGACTCATGAATGATTTTACTAAAATATAAATATAATCCGAATGTGTTTTCTCTATTTTCAGTATGTCACTTGTTCTTTTTACTTAAATTAATGATAATTTTAAATAAAAAGGCACACTTAGAGTCATACCAGTCACATTGTGCATTGTATTGAGGTATGGTTGACTCATAAATGTCAAAAATGACTCATAGATTGTTTTAATAAAATATAAAGAAAATAAAAATGTGTTTACTTAGTATTTAGTATGTCACTTGTTATTTTTACATAAATTAATGTCAATTTTAAATAAAAAGAGACACTTTGAGTTATACCGGCCACACCGTGCATCATGTTGAGGTGCAGTTGATTCCTACATGTCACAAATAACTAATATATCATTTTACTAAAGTATGAAAACAATATGAATGTGTTTTCTTTATTTTCAGTATGTCATTTGTGTTTTTTACTAAAATGTCATTTCAAACCATAAACACGCATTTTTAGTCATACCAGTCACACCGTGTGTCAGATTGAGGTTTGATTGATTTCTATATGTCAAAATGACTCATGGATCGTTTTCCTAAAGTTCCAAAATAATCAGAATGCATTTTACCTATTTTCAATATGTCACTTGTTCTTTTTTTTGAATTTAATGTCAATTTAATATAAAAATACACACTTAAAGTCACTATGGCCACACCGTGAATCAGATTGAGGTGAGGCTGATTCCTACGCATAAAAAATTATTTATTGATTATTTTACTAAAGTATCAAAAAAATACATATACATTTTCATAGTTTTCAGTATGCCACTTCTTATTTTTACTAAAAGTGATGTCAATTTAAAAAAAAGACACTTTGAGTGATACCTGTCAATTGTTCTTTTTGCTTGATTTTGAGTAGGTCAGTTTCTCTTACACAAACTATATTGAACCAGAAATTTCATACATATATATCACATATTAGTAGATTAATATTCCTTAAGTAACATAATGATCCATGCCAGAATAGTTTAGGTCTAGTGCTTTTGGAAACATGGAAACATAAAGAACTAGTTCATAAGAGTCTCTCATTAAGTTATTATTTTCTGAAAACCTTCTTAGACATATCATTTCTAAATCCATTATTAATAACCTAATGATATGAAACATAATAAAGGGTGATCATAGATTCTCAATAAGTGTAAATAATGGAGATATCAATGATCAAATAAGGACAACATGAGTATAAAGATGATAAAAGTTGATATTAACATTATAAATTCATACCCTACATATCATAGATCATAATAATGATCTATGGATCAAATCATGGTAGTTTCATCCTTATGATTCACTTCACATTTCACGCAACATGGGGTTTCCTCTTCCACACAAAAGGAACATGTTCTCTATTTTTATACTTATTGTAGATAGTTGAAAGGAAAATATGACTTCCCAAAAGATCTGTATAAAAAACTAAATAAGTATTAGATAAAAATGATAAGGAAATTAACTTACAAATAGTAGATAAAATAGTGAAAAAATTAATTAATTACATAAAAAGACACACTTTGAGTAATACCGACCACATCTTGTGTTACTATGATTTCCATTTTCTTTCTTTTTTGAAATTGAAACACTTAATTATTGATATTTATCACTTTCCTTCAAGTTCCCTCCACCACCTTTGAAGGAAAGTGATAAATGCCGACAATGCAAGGGTGACAAGGTTTTGAGGGTGAATAAGTATGTGGAAGACATTGTTTTCATGAGTAGTCAAACATTTAATTTAGATTATGCTAATGTAGTAGAGAACAAATAATATTATAAGATAAAAAAAACATTACCTTCTCATTGAATTATGAGTTTCATCCTTAAAGTACAATCTCTCACAAGCATGATCAGTTTCTAACAAACCTCCCCGAATCGAACAAAAGGAATCTACCTATATAAGAAAACAATTATTATGTGAGTAATACTAAAAACAATTAAATTATTCATAAATATGAAACAATCCACTAATTCTGTGGAAGTCACATATTCATGCTATTTGTGTACATTCTTCCATCAGGTAAGCTGCACCTTCATTTCTAAGCACATCTATATCATCTTGTGAATATGAGTTTTTTCTAAAATCATAGTAGTACTAGAAAAATATAAATAAACAAATTATTAATAAATATTTTAAATAAAATAGTAATTATCTTTGAAAATACCTCTTAAGGAATGCTAGTTTGTTTTTGGAATATGATCTCTCTTATAAATTTACAAACATAATAACCATAATATTTTACATTGGTTTGTTTCAGACACTGTAGAAACATTGGGGAGGATAAGTAATTTGTTTTTATATGTGTTTGGATAGTGAAATCTTATTGTATATACCCTGATACGTGTCCAGTCGTAGAACTTTTCTTCTTTCTGGTCCTTATCCCCTGACCTCATTCCTTTTTTTTCATGATATTGATGAACCGTCCTATCAAAAAAGAATCCTCATTAAAATTTAATATAAATTATATAACTTGATGTTTAGTTCTAAAACGCTAGATGTAGTGTATTATAAATTGAAAAATTCCATCATGTGTGGATGGTTTATTGGATATCCATGCATTTAATCTAAGAAATAAATCTTTGTAGTATCCAAATTTACCACAATGAGCATCCAATGCTTCCTAAAAACACAAAAAGGAATTATTAATAGAAGAAATGAAAATATATATGATATGATTAAATTATAGAGTTTTACCCCTAAATCGTTGGTATTAAATAGAGTCTGTCATCTAATTTTTTTATTTTAAATGATTTGATCATACCTACCACTATTTCATCCTTTTTGTTGGTATCTATTTTTGTTGTTGTTATGTAGTGGTGATGTGAGGACTAATGAGTCAAATTTTTTTTCATAGGAAAATACCTTCAATTGTTTTTCATATATACTCCTGCCAAAAATATGAAATGTATTTAGTTTTAATTAACACAATATATCATATTTTGGAAAATCAAATCATGAAAACATACCTCATGTATACATTTACAACTGAACCTCCTAGCTAATCATAGTTGAGGATTTTACTTACACTATCAACACCAATGAAGTCTTGATCTTTCTCTCCATACATATTTTCTTCAAAATCAACTATGTGATTATAACCATCTTTTAACTCTGTATCCACATGAATCTTCAATGATAGTAAATATAGATATATAATGGGTGGGGAAATGGTGCTTTTGGTAGATATTTTCATTCAGTTGGTTGATCATTTAGATGGTTTTGATCTTGTCTTTCATTTCATCCCCTTCCCTTTGTCCGTCAGTAATAATATTCATTAGTTCATACCTTTTTCCATCAATTTTTAAAGGGCTAGCTTGAGAAATAAATCGGAAATTAATACCTCCTTGTTGAAATATTTTTATACAAGATGTGATGACCATATGATGAATTTCCAACAACTTTTTCGACTATATGAATATCTTCCTCATGAATTGGAATAGGTAGCTCGGTAGTCAGCTCATGGGTTGTTCTAATCGACACTCAAACATGACCTGTTGGAAGTGGTATGCTATGTAGCTTGCTGTTTTGGATATTGAACACCATAGCCCTCACTACAAGGTGATGGGTGAGTGTTGATAGATATAAATCATTGTCATTATCAACCTGTAGAATATCAGTACAGGAAAGGTATCAGTGTCTATCTAATTCACATTTCATAAAAAAAATTATTAGAAAATTGATTACATTATCTAAGACATATCTTTGAGGGTAATGGATCATCTCATAGCTGGTGGGGGTGGGGGGATCTCCACATGGTAGTTAATCTTGTGTTGATTCTTATATTTTCCTCCCCCCATAAATTTTTTCATCATCTCTCTCTTCCATTGGAATTATTTTTCAAGGGTATCTATTATTTCTCTCATCTATTTCATTAATTCACTTTGATCCTCCTCTTGTTTTTTTTCTCAAAATATGTTCAGGGTGTCACCCTAAAACCCACACATCTGACGTGTCCATACTGTTCTGGCCACTTCAAGGCCACCGATAGTATGTGTTCATCTCGTACAGGTTTTCCTGATTCTTATGACTTTGTCAGATAGAAAATATAAAAAAATAAGTTATTATTATTATGTAATAGTTATTTAAATCAAAACGAATTTTTATTATGTAAAACTTACACATGTTTTCCACACTTTTTATGTGTTTTCATCTATTAGTATCCTGTCTTTATTTACTCATGCCTCCTTTCATAGCACATAAAGTGGGATGAAAGTGACTTTGGATTTTGAGTCATCAATCTGTATATAAACAGAGGAACATAATTATAGTGTTGTTTCACATCATATAAAATTATTACGGTAGATTTAAAATATGTACCAATTTTTTTTCAAGTGAAGTGTACCCCATCCTTTCTTTATGGTAGGGGTATGCTGGTTTTTTTGCTCGTTCCTTATTTATAGAACTCAGTTGCTGTTTCATAAATAAAAAATGTTTAATCAAATTTAAAAATACACGAATCTTCAAACAATGTATTACTAGTCACAATGTACTTGAAAAGACATGTTAGCATGAAGGCTAGTAAACGCATCCCACACTTCTTAGATTATCAGGTGTACATAGATAAGTGGTCGGTGCAGGTTTATTTTCCCTTAAACATCTTTAAGATGATTTCTTGTTAAAAGTTTGATAAATCCTCCATGAATCCTTCCAGAAATAATTAATACTTTTTTCTTGTGGGATTCATCTACTATAAATGCACTTTTCAATGGATGATGAAGAGTAAGTCAATGTTTCATTATTTTATTTTTTTAGTAAAATAAAGAAATGATATCATTATGTTATCATAATTTCTTCCCATATAAGTGTCTTAAGCTAAGTCACAACATAGTTCCATGAATCTACATCAATTATCACACATTGCAGAGTGAAAATTCCAATGTAACTACTGAACATGGCCTTGTTGGGGTTAACATGTTGTCCCTGTGCATTCCATCTGACCTCATATTTGATGCCTTTGAATTTAATCTTAATGATTTTTGTAACACCATTAAACTATTCCGCTCTTGTTTTTTCTCTACACCATCAATACTTATTAGCCTACCATTTCCCTAGAATCAAAATTGTTAATATGTTCCTCTGGAGAAGTAGCATCGGCGTGTGTAGATGGTCATTGTACCTCTACACTGGGAGAAACATCAGGTTGAGAAACCTGTTGTTCCTCAGGAATGAGAGCACCAACACATAAATATAGTCATTCCTTTGCACTATGAGAAAAAATAAGTTGAGAGACCTATTGTGCCTTGGGATTGGGAGCACCAGAACATGTAAAAGGTTATTGTTCCTTTGCACTATGACCACCAGTATGTTGAGATATCTGTTGTTCCTCAGGATTAAAAGAACCAATACGTGTGAAAGTCATTATCTATAGAAGTGGTTTAACATTTAATTTAGAGTATATAAATGAAGTATCAAATAGATAATAACATGAGGTAGCATGATGTATATTACAAAAAAATATATAACATGATTATTAAACTCTCTTTTTTTAAAGGATGAAGGGATTTGACCCCTCTATTGACTATTCAAATCCATTTATTATGGTCTCCTATGAAATAGAAAATTCCATCTACATTGGGACCTATATGAAATGATTAAAATGTACCAATTAAAGGGTCATCCTCAGTTGAATTTTCATAAAACCCTTCAGTGGTTTTGGTTGATAACAAAATAATTGACCACTTTCAGTTTTCAGGATTTGAAACATAAAATACTTGTACTTACTATGATTCCATTATAAACGGTTCATCTTTATACCCTTCCTTACTAAAATCAACTTTCACGAATCCTAATTCATCTATTTTAACATCACTCCGGTTATCAACCCACTTTCATTGAAAAATAAGCACTTGGAATTTTGTATAATCCAACTCCCATATTTTTTTGATGATACCAAAGTATGAAATATTTTTGTAAATTTGATTTTTGTCCTTAGTACCATAAACAGGCATCGCTTTAGCCATAAGTGAAACTCCGTTATTTTTCATGGTACTGTCTTCATCACTCTCATTTGTATAGAATGTATAACCATTAATTACATAACCATTATAAGATAATAAATACGCACTTGGTCCTCCAACTATCCATTGAAGTCGTTCTAAAATTGAATATGGATTTTCATCTAACTCCTTAAAATTTTTTCCCTGAAACCATCCTATAAACTATTGATTATGTGTATTTGATATCCATATTTCATCCCTTGATGGATTTAAATACCTAATAATTTCTTTGTGAGTTTCAACATATGGGTAAACCTCTAAGCTGTTATGAAAAATTTAAAGGTGGGTATGCTTCTAATCTATAATATTGATTGTGAAAACATCTCTTCCAGAAATTCATTCACCCGCAAGACACCCAGTGTGATGAGATTTTGGTAGACCAATGCTTTCCACACAAAATAGGTATTTGATACAGAATTAAATGGCTTCCTCAACAATATATCACTCTACAATAAAACCCTCTAGACAACTTTTATTTTTGACATACCCTTTCAAAATATTCATATAATGTTCAATGGGTTACATCCATTTATAGTGTATATGAACACATAATAGAATCTCTCTCACCATGTGAACCATCAAATAAACCATCGTATCAAATAATATTCGTGGGAAGAACATTTCCAATTAACATAGTATGATGGAAACTTATCTTTCCAGAGTAGAAAATTCCGTCAGGTCTATAACTTTGTTTCATATAGATTTGAAGAAGAAATAGAGATTGGTTAATTTATGGTGGATATTCTTGGGAAAAATAGAATGTAAAGCTATAGGCATTAGATCTTGCATCAAAACATGGAAGTAATGTGATTTCAGACCCTTTAACTTTAAATTTGTCATTGACATGATTTTCTTGATATTTGATGAATACCCCTATGGAACCTTTATGTAATTCAAGAAGTTTCAAAAATTATATCTCTCCTGCCAAGAAAGAGTGTAAGCATCTGGTGGAATAAAAGTTCGTTTTTTACCCTTCACTAGAACCAAATATTCTCTTATTCCCATGTCAATAATTGCCAACCTAATCTTAATTCCATCCTTTGTTTTTCCAGGTGTATTTATCAATGTTCCGAAGGCACTATCACATACATTTTTTTTCAACATGCATGACATCAAGAAAATGTCTGACGTACAGACAAATTCAGTATGATAATTCAAAAAAATTGATCTCTTTTTCTAAATGGTTTTCGTAAGGTTTTTCAAAAATGGTTTACCAAAATTAGTGTCTACATATTTTACTTTCTAAAATATTTCACCACAAGTTAGTGGAGATGGTGTTGTATGTTCTTCTGAACTTCCATCAAATAATGTCATCCGATATCGGTACTTATTTCATCAAGGTAGAAATCTACGATGTCCTAAAAACACAGTTTTTAATGAATGTTTCAACTTAATTAACTGTGTAACTTGTTCTCAAATGAGACACCCTTGAATTCCTTTAATGCTATATCTTGACAAATTTTTATAAGAAGGAAATTCATTTACACTACCACAAAATTGGGTTTCTGTAGCGCCACCCTTTATCAATGAAAAAAAAAGCCCTGATAAAGGGCACTTTTAACAACGCTAAAAAAAATCACTGTTAAAAGTGAAACTTTATCAGTACTTTTTTTTAGCACTGATAAAGGGGCCCCCTTTATAAATGTTTTTTAGTAGCGCTGATGGGGGGGTTTATCAGTATATTTTTTCCTAGAACTTATAAATGTGTATATTTCAAAAAAAAAATCATAAAAAATTATATATTGATATATAAGTATATTTATATTGATATAAATATAATAAATATTTTTTAAAACATGTTTTATATCGATTTGATATGTGGTAGACCTAAAAGACACCTCGGAGCAGAAATTATGGCCGTTTGTAGGGATTAAGGACCTTTCATGCCTGGAAGAATATGATAAGGTGTTACAATGGTCATGGTAGTGTAGTTCTAGTCATAATATTAGATTTGATATGTGGTTGAGGCAAAACGGACACTCGGAGCAGAAGTTATGGCAAAATGGACCCCCGAAGCCAAACTTATGACCGTTCAGAGGTATTTTGGCCTTTTTGAACCTCAAAAAACGTGAGAAGGGGTTTCAATGATCACCAGAGTGTGTAAATTTTTTTAATATTTTATTTGATATGTGGTAGATCCAAAACAGACACTTTAAGCAGAAGTTATTGTCGTTTGAAATTTTGCCACTCTCGTATCTCCTAAAAACCTAAGAAACCAGCAACTCACTAAAACGAGAATAAATTCTGCTCCGGTTGTCCATTTGAGCGATGAATCCAGTAAAATTGAAGCTCGTGAAATGAGTGACAACCAAGTCTATTCGAAACCATTACAAGATCAGAGGAATGAAAGATATATCAGTTATAACACTCCAAAAAAAAGTACAACTTCAAACGACCATAACTTTCACTCTGGGTGTCCTTTTGGGCTCTACCACATATTAAATCAAAGAAAGAAAAGAGGTATACATAACAATATGACTAGAATGTAGTTACAGTCAAGTCTAAAACCCTAAAATCCCAAAAAAAAAAACAGAAGGCCTCCAAAACTCAGTTTTTGTGTCCGGACTCCTATCAAAGTTTTCTTAAAACAGTCATAACTTCCGATCTGTGTGTCTGTTCAGCCTCCAACACCTGTTTTATCATAGTTTGTTTCATGATCTTTGGATTGACTATTCATGAAGCTGAAACAAACACCCAGAGCAGAAGTTATACCTTTTTAGTGACTCTGCGATTTGTTAGGTTTTTCGAGACCCCATTTCTAGCACTTTTGTATATACATATTAATATATAATATTTGTAAATATATATAAATATGTGTAATTATACCTATATATATAAGTATAATATATATCTGTGTGTGTGTGTCTATCTGTCTATTTTATATATGTATATATGTATGTATGTATGTATTTATTTATAAAAACACACATAAGAAAGCATATTTTATAAATGTATTTAAAACTAATGTTATAAATATATATTAATATATATTAATATAAAAATAAATATATGGATAAAAAATTATAACTATATATATGTATAAATAGATATTAATATATATTAATATACAGATATATATATATATATATATATATTAATGTAACTAAATATACATATATATTAATATATGAGTAAATATAAATATACATATATAAATAAATAGATATATTAATAAATGAAAAGCAAAGCAATATAGTGGACCGGTAAAGGCTTAGGCGCACAGACAAGAGGTCTCGAGTTCAAATCCTTGGGGAGGCAGGTCTTGCGCGCAGGTGGGGGGAATAACCTAGCACTGTTAAAGGGGGTGGGTCTGGGTGGAGCTGGCTTGAGGCATGCGTGGGCTACCATGGGCGGTGGGCACTGTTAAAGGGGGGATTCAAGTGATTTTGAAGCCCCCAAAATAAAAAAAAATATATTTTTTATTTTTTTAAATATTTTTTTAACTTTTATCAGTGCTTTTTAAAAGTGCTGATAAAAGGGGCCTTTATCAGCGCTTTTCTGAGCGCTGATAAAAGGGAACCCCCTTTATCTTTGCCTCAATTAATAGCATTTTTAGCACTGTTAATTGACTTTTCTAGCACTGATAAAGGCTATATTTGTAGTAGTGTTATCATCCCTTACAAGATGGCTCTCAATATGAAATCTTCATTTCTATAAGCATCATACAATGTAACACATAAATCCCACAATAATTCTAAATCATCAATCAATGGATCCAAATAAACATCAATATCATTACCTGATTGTTTTGGTCCTGATATAATCATAGAAAACATGATTTATTATCATTTCATGTATAAACATAATAGAAAGTTATAATTTACCAACAGAACTAGTCATGTACTGTGAGTGCTGCTTTGAAAATGAAAAGGATTCACTCCATCTGTAGATAACACAAGACAAAGATTTCATAAATCATTTTCAAATTCATGATACTCATGATCAATTATCTTCTATTGAGGAGAGTCTACTGAGTGACGTAGTTTACCATATTTAATTCTTATATCCGCCTGCCACGTTAATTTCCCTATAGTCTCCTCACTTCAATATAGATGCCTAAACCTTAGAATGATTGGAAAATACCATAAAATTTTCATAGGACCAGATTCATCTTTCTTATATAAAAAAGTAACACACTTTGGGAATTCTGTAAGTGATTTGTGGTCCTTTTAAAATAGTATAAAATCATTCAGGTAGGCAAGTATTCTTCCAGAGATCATACCCATTGAGCATATCATTCATTTCGTATCGTATGTATGTCTTAGAAGCTCATTATCTTCTATGAGCATGTCATTCACTAGTGCAAAAAATGTCATTTACGTCGGTTAATTTTTAATTTTTACGTCGGTTTTTAGCCGATGTTAATACGGACAATGTTATAAATATTGTTTTTTACGTCGGTTATTTAAAAACCGACGTAAAAAACATAACATCGTGATGTTTATCACATCGGTTTTTTAATAACTGACGTGATAAACCATGTACCAGGCTTTTATCACATCGGTTATTAAATAACCGATGTGAAAAACCAGGGGGAGGGTTTATCACGTCAGTTATGTAATAACCGATGTGATAAACCAGTGTGGGGGGTGTTTATCACGTCGGTTATTAAATAACTGACGTGACAAAATCCTGGAAAATGGTTTATCACGTTAGTTATTATATAACCGATGTGATAAACCATGGGGGGAGGGTTTATCACATCAGTTATTAAATAACCGACGTGATAAACTAGTGGGGGTGTTTATCACATCAGTTATTAAATAAACGACGTGATAAACACCTGGAAAATGGTTTATCACGTCGTTTATTTAATAACCGACATGATAAACCAGTGTGGGGGTGTTTATTAGGTCGGTTATTAAATAAACGACGTGATAAACCAATTTTTTTTAAAAAAAATAGAAAGCAGTCCTATGCTCTCCCTAGAAACAACCAGAAACCAAACCAAAAATTCGTACCAGAAAAAAAGAAGTATACCAAAGCAAGAACTAAAGAAAAATTAAGAATTTACATTGATAACATTTAAAATTTACCCCACTGGACAGCCCCCCACCACCCCCTGGACAACCCCCCTCACCCCCTTGACATCCCCCACCACACCCATGAACACCCCCCACACCCTTGGACTGCCCCCGACCCCCTGGACAACCCCAAACATCCCTGGACATCCCCACCACCCCTGGACAGCCCCCACACCCCTAGACAACCTACCACCCACATGTATACCCCCACCCCCTGGACAACACTCCCACACCCCTGGACAACCCTCCCACACCCCTAAAACAGAACCAAAAAGTTACCAAAACAGACCAGAACCCCCTCACCCCACTGGACTTCCCCCACCACACCCCTGGACACCCCCACACCCCTAGAAATCACCACCACCCCTGGACATACCCCACCCTCATGTATACCCCCACCCCCTGGACAGCACTCCCACACCCCTGGACAGCCCTCCCACACCCCTGAAACATACCAAAAAGTTACCAAAAACAGACCATAACCCCCTCACCCCATTGGATAGCCCCCACCCCCCCTGGACTACCCCCACCCCCTAGACAGCCCCCAACACCCCTGGACAACCCCCACCCTCCTGGACACCCCCACACCCTTGGACTACCCCACCACCCCCTGGACACCCCTGGACTACCCCCACCCCCTGGACAGCCCCAAGACAGCACCTGGACAGTTGGTTTTGGGAGAGGAGGCGCCTCTATCCCTTGGGGGGCATGCTGCTGGAAGGTACTCATCACTCCCACATGCGAAGCTTGAGATCTCAAAATGTTTCACATGTGGGAGTGATGAGTACCTTCCAGCGGCGTTCATCCCCCCGAGGGATGGCGGCGCCTCCTATCTCACCCCCTGGATTTCCCCCCCATCCCCATGGACACCCTGGACCCCCCACCCCACTGGACAACCCTCCCACACCCCTGGAAACCACCCTCACCCCACAGGACACCCCCACACCCCAGGACACCCCCTGGACAACCCCCCACTCCCCTGGACAACCCTTCCACCCTCCTAGAAATGCTCTCACCCCCTGTACTGCCCCCCACTCTCATGGACACCCAGGATACCCCCCACCCCACCAGACAACCCTCCCATACCCCTGGATACCCCCCATTAAACACCCCACCCTTGGAACCCCTCCCCCCCAGACCAGAATCCATACTAGAAAACCATCATAAGTATACCAAAGCAAGAAGTAGAGAAAAATTAAACATTCACATATATAACATTCAAAACTTTCAATGTCAACTTAAAAAAAAACTAAATCCAACCTAAACAACAACCAAATACACAATTACAATGACAGTATTCAAAATTACATTTTACACTATTAACAACTAAAAATGAATCAAACCTGTAAAATAATTTGACCATTCCACTTGTAAGTGTTTGACGTCTTCAACACTATAGGGTTGAGGGTCATCAAATAGATACATATTAAAAGGATAATAGTTAATGTGTATAATGAATAAATCAAATGAAATATTATGACAAAGTTTAAAAGGAAATCTTACCAGGTAAAAGTTCACAACTGTCCCAGTTGTTATTATTTCATACATAAATCTTAACATATAATATCCGAATTTGATGAGGTCTTGTTGTTCATGAAAATTCTGTTTGAATGAGTGTAAATTCAATATATTATTTGTATGTAATAAATCAAATAGTACAAATTATAAATGGATATTTACCGTTACATTTACATATTTGATCTTCGCACTCATTTTCTTTGTGTTTTTTAGGAAGTAGACCCATCCCCTGTTAGAAAATAATACGAATGGGATAAATTTAAAATTCATTATAATATAGAAAACTATTGAGAAATTGAAACTTACTTTTCCAACATTTTCGTAAAACTTTCCCACACATCACCATGGACAAAGCATATCCAATAAAGTGTCTTATCCCTTGAAAAAAACCCCCTAACATCCAATGATCACTAATAAAAAAAATTTAAGGTTAGTGGTTTTTTATGTTAAAAGATAATGTAATATTTGAGAGAGATGTGTTTCATACCTCTCAAAAAAAGGCATCATCCAACATTGTGTGACTATATTCTGTTCAAGTCTTTCAGCAATATAAACCATTCTTTGTTCCTCATCCAATGCACATGCTTCAGGAGAAATCAAATGCGGGTCCATGAAACCATATACATCTGTCCGCTCATTATTCTCACAAAGGTTATAAAGATTCCTAATACAAAACAGACATAAGTATACATTTTTAATAAATATAACACAGGGAAAAGGTGTTAAGACTTACATGGAAAAAATCTTCACCATGTTGATGCCCAACTTATCTCCAGTAACAAGCTCCATGATATCAACTTTCATAATCCACACAGTTATTGCACGTCCACAGACATGAGCTTCCATTGGAAACTCATAATAATCCGCCAACAAATTTGAATATCTTGACAATCTGTCAAAACCACTAGAATCTGTATCTGATGTCATATCCATTTGTCTTTGTTGTTGTCTATACATTATTTATTTACCTTTGAATTATTCCTATAAAAATAAATAGAAAAATATATTAGTTTTCAAATGATAAAACAACTTTAATAAAAAATTAAAATAGAAGATATTACATACATACCTCTATGGTAATGAGTCGAAGAAGTATGGATGGCCAAATTAAAAAATGGCAGATACTATGTCCAACTGTCATCACCTCATCTGTAGGTAATGGTACTCAAGATGATCTATCTATAATATCCTGTAAATTGACCCTCTAATTCTCTACCTATAATTGTTGATGATGAATTGTATCTCCTATAAAATATACCAACCCATATGCAACTATATGATGTTAAGGATCATCAACATATAACTCGCAATAAGTAGGAAGTTGAGGTAGAGGAGTAGGATAAAAAATGGGGTCCGCTGTCTAAGGTGGGGGAGTGGGAGCTACTGGCGGTGGTGGAGGATAAATAATGGGGTCTACAAGGGGAGGTGGAGGAGTGGGAGCTGCAGTCTGAAATTGTCTTTGCATGTCTGAAAACATAGACTGTATTGACACTCTAATATTTTCTTCCATTATCGCATTAATAATATGAACTTCATCTTCCAAGGATTCTATTTTTTTTATAAACACCCTCAACATAAGTAGTTGAGGAACATGGAAACACTTTTCTTACCGATACACCTTTCAGATATCCTCGTACACGACCAGGATGTTCGGGCTTTCCCAATGCTGCAGATAAAATATTTTGCCTCCCAGCAGCTGTAAATACCCCCTGTGAGATCTTCTCTTCAAGAGAATCCTGTATTAATTAATTGAACATTTCTGTAATGATTGAAATTATATGAAGAAAATAGTTAACTTAAATAAATAAAATAGATATCTTACAATCCTCTCAGCTACGATTCTTGAATATTCCAAAATATATTTCCCTTTTTTGCCCATCCGAGCTCTCTTCCATTTTTCATGTCTAGATGGAGGGGATGGAGGGGCCACCTCTCTAGAGCTTGAATACTTAGCTCTTAGTTTTTGTAAATTTTACGCCATCATTTGTTCTTCCAATAATGTATACCCTCCCCAAGATAAACTATGAGGGTATACATTTTTATATTGGATCTGCTAATGATATTTCCTTGTTTTCTGTAAATTAAGAATAAGAAATCATTAACAAAACAGTAATAAGATCATTTATATAAGAAATATTATAAAAGTTTACATTGCCTTTAACAAAAATGATTCTTTTCTTCTACTTTCAACAAACTGTCTCCATGTATCTTCATCAATGAAAGGATATATATGACATGGATTGTCATGAATCCTATGACCAAAAATGAAATCAGATGTGAGGGTTGATTTGAAATCCATCCATCTCCTAGAAGACATCGATAAGCATTTCTTCTTAACTTCTATAGTTTCAGAAATATCAAATTTCATCAGATAATGAAGAGGTTATCCATATTATATATACTAGAAACATTTAAAGAATAAGCAAATAATATCAAAAGATCTTACCAAAATCATCTCGCACAACTAAGATATTATCGATTTGTCCACACTTCTCCAGTCATCATACAAAATTCTTACTTTGCTCTTACCCTGAGTGGATACAAAACTATTAAAATCTTTTGCATTTGAACCTGTAGGAATATCATCCTCATCAAAATCAACGAGTATCCTCTGATCCTGCGTACGGGAAAGTGATAATTTTGGTAAACGTGTGCACCCACATTTACCAACTATTGAACTCTTTGCAGTAATGGGAGAACATGAAGAAGATTGGGGAACATAAAGAGGAGCATGTGAATGTTCCTCCCCAGAGGTATGACCAATATGCTCATCTCCAGAATCATGTGGTTGATCAACTGATTGATCTGTCATTATCCTTCAAATAAAAAAACAAACATTAGTTAAAAAATATACAAATTCAAATATTTTAATACTACTGTAATCAGAAAATAGAAAATTTTACTAAGTTACGTATTAGTAAACCTATTTAATATGGTAAGCATGTTAAACAATGGTAAAGATGTTAAAGATAGTCAATATGTTAAACATGGTAAATATGGTAAACATGGTAAACTTGGTAAACATGGTAAACATGGTAAAGTAATTGTCATTGAAAAAAATAATAGATATATAATTTATGTAATGGTAAACATGATAAAGTAAACTAAACAAAATTAAAACATGGTAAACCTAGTAAACATGGTAAACATGGTAAACTAATTGTAACTGAACAAAAACAATATATATATAATTAATGTAACGGTAAACATGATAAAGTAAACTAAACAAAAATAAAACAAACAAAAACTTATACTTATTTTGTTTTAATACATGTTTTAATAAATAAAAAACTTACAATATATACCATTTTATAAAACTAATAAATGTAAACAAGAAATAAACAAATGTTACCTGTAATTTTAGGAATGTACAAATGGATTTTTTTCCCAAATTCCTTCGTCGTGATAGTTCCTTATGGAACAAACCATGTCTTCAATATGCTCATTATTATGTTCTATTAATCTTTTCATGGAAGTAGGGATCTCACATAAATCAGCATCTTCATCAAGTTCATCCTCACCAACATATTGTTTTTTCCATTGTAAAACAACAACCCACTGCATATCTGAATGATCTAATACATAGAAAATTTGTTTTGTATGTGTTGCCATTATAAAAGAATCAGCTGTGTCTTCCAATCTATTCATATTAACAACTTTCATTCCAAATTCATCATGTCTGACACTGTTGTTACTGATAAACCATTTACAGTTAAAAATAGGAACTTTAATTTTAAAATAATCCACCTCCCATATGTCTTCAATCACTCCATAATATGCACTTGATGCAGAAATTGGGTTTTTTTCCTTAGCACTCGAAAAATGAATTTCTTCTGCAAACACCAATACACCACTATTCTGAACTACACTTCTGTTGTCTTGAGAATTTGTATAAAATGTATAGCCATTAATGTCATAACCAGACCATGTTATCACATTTAAACATGGACCACCCACTATCCATTTTAATGTCTCTAATACATCTGATCTACCAAGCAAGGTCTTTTTAAACCATGACAAAAATGTTTTGTTGTGCACATTCAAAATACACATTTCTTTCTTCTTTGGATGACATTGTTTCAACTCATTAATATGAAATGTGATATACGGTTGAGCATCAGCTATGTTATTCAAGATGTATGATTCTAATTTCTTCATCTGTTTAGATGAAAAATATTTGACTTTCAAGCCACTGTTTCCTCTGGAATTGGGGATGACCTCATTGATTGAAGGTTCAAACATTCCAATCGGTTTATAATGGGTTTTTTCGTAGAACTAGAAACATACAATGATTCCATATCTATTTGGACCTACTTTCCAAAGGTAGGATCTCATTAGTTGTGGAATGATGAGGCTTAGGAATTTGCATTGGTCGAGAGGATGGAAGGTCAGACTCATCACACCTTTTTGAGGGGAATTATTATCTACTCTGAGACACTCTTTATAGATTTCAGTTATGTTCGTGAATCCTTATTACATTACCAAGTATAAAATGAGATTTCCTTTACTGACAATCAATGATTGATATGTATGAAATTTAGGGAATCTTTTATATGTATTCGAGGTTCTTCATCGATAGAGAATCATCTGTATTTGTTAGAGATTATTAGTCAATGGTATCCTTCAGTACATAAAAGTCTCTTGGTCATTATGATAACCATACTGGTTTTAAATCCACTCAGTGGGGAACTTGAAGTTTATTTTCATTCATAAGGACATGGATTATTTCAGAGTTGGGATCGTACCCACTGATGGGCTACCTACGTATCCTTTGTTTTTGAAAAAGGAATCAAAACCCATGTAGTTCGAGTAAAGGAGTATGATGTTTATGCATGATTTATAGCTCAAAGAAATATTTCATGATTAATTTTACACTCTAAGCTCACGTGAGTCATGCTCGGTGTGAGAAACAAGAGGTATTGGTGAAACCAGACAATTGTGCCTTGAAAGATGCAATGATGTGGGGCTTATGTATGCATGACTCCCCAAAATAGATGAGGATTAAGATTTACTTCAGGTTAGAAATCCAAGAACAAGGTCCATAAAGGTATATGTACTTCATGGAGATTTGGGTACTCTAACTTGGGGCTTACTCCTGAGGAAGATGCACAAATTAGGATGAGACTTATGATTGGGTTTTACTCCTGAGAAGGAAGCCTGGATCAAAATTAAATTAAGATTGGTTGAGAGGAATTAAAACTGGGGCATACTCTTGAGAAGGAAACCCAGGTTAAGGGACTTGGGGATTACTCCTAAGGAGGATGCCCATATTTGTAGACTTTTAGACTGAGGTTTATTCCTGAAGGGAAAACCCAGGTTAAGAGAACCATGGTTGGGGCTTACTCCTGAGAAGGAATCCCATATTTGTAGAATTTTAGACTGGGGCTTATTCCTGAAGGGAAAACCCAGGTTAAGAGAACCATGGTTGGAGCTTACTCCTGAGTAGGATGCCCATATTTGGGAACTTTAAGACTGGGGCTTACTCCTGAGAAGGAAGCCCGGGTTAAGGGAACTATGATTGGGGCTTACTCCTGAAAAGGATGCCCAAATTAGGGGACTTGGGGCTTACTCCTGAGAAGGAGGCCCAAATTAAATGAGAATTTGGACTGGGGCTTATTCTTGAAAAGGAGGTCCAAAATAAGGATTCTCTCATCTTAAAGGATGAGGTTTAATAAATAAACTCTCTAACTTTAGTGATATAAAGATGTGAAAATCACTAGGTTTTGAGAGATATTCCACATAATTCCTTTCAGATAAGGAAGTCAATAAAGAAAACATGCCATAAATGGCTTTGAAGAGTGACTTGAAGACTGAATGTTGAATAGGAGAGGTGGAATGACATAATAGGGGTCAAATGGGTAGGAAGGGAACCCAAAAAATAGAAGGGCGTGCAAGTCCTGGTAGGCGCGCATGTATTGCAGGGGCGCGCAAGTCCTGGTCATGCAGGTATACCTGCACGACACATGGGTACTTGCGAAATTGTTAACCTGTAGGGTAATACTTGGGTGATCCTTGACCAAAGCCTTTAGAATTATCCCAAGGTACTTCCAGAAGATTGGCGCGCAAGTTTCAATGAGTAGGTAAGGAGGCGCACAAGTGTGTCCATTTCCATTAAGGGTAAAACACTTAAGTGCGCAAGTGTTAGTGAATTCTAACACTTAGACCTTATTCCTCTTGTTTAGACCTTCCATTCTAGGTAAATAATTACCTTAGAAGTGTTCGGAAGACTTGAAGAAGAGACTTGGGCGTTTAGAGCTCTGTATCTGAATTCTAGAAAAATTACTCTTCTAAATGGGGGGCCCACCAGGGGTATTTATAGGCTGGAGAAGACCTTGGGCGGTTTTCAAAGAGGGCGCGCAAGTTACTTGCACGACCATTAGGAAGCGCACAAGTGTACTTGCATGACAGTGAGGGAACTTGCATGACCTAAGGGTATTTGACTCCTTGTTCATGCCTTTGTCAATTTTTAATATTTTCTTCAAAGGATGAATAAATTTGTACTAAGGAATTTTCCTTTCTATTCTTTTAAACAATGTGACGAAAATGAGCGTCAAAAAAATCCCCCACTTAGATTTGGATCTGAAAGAATAAGGATGTGACTCTGAGGAAAAGAAGAAAACCAAAGGGAAAGAGACGTGCAAGTGTTCAGCGCACAACACTCATCACGCAGGTGTGAGTCGCGCAGGGCTGGAGCGTGCTGGATTTTAGGTGCATAGGTGGGCAGCCTGACCTATAAATATGAGACCATTTGTCGCGCATAGCACTGACTTCCAGATTTTCTAGCTCTCGCCGCGCAGGTCACCTTCACCGTGAAAGTTGCTCTTTTTTCCGCTTTTCTTCACTATCACACTACTGTCAAGGTATCTAGACTTGTGCGGTGATACCTGCGCGCCAAAAACATGCACGACATATTAACACTTGCGTGACACATCCACACTTGCACGCCAAGATTAGACTTGCGTTCCTTAATGCCTTTTCTATTTTTTTCAAATTCCTTCACAAATTTTATGAAAAATAAACCCATTCAAGAGTTAATTTATTCAACTTTTGTGTTGATTCAATGGCTCCCAAGAGAATTGGAACGACTGATGAACTGACAAGTAAACATCTTGATGATATGATGAACATCATTGGACATGATTATTATACCGTCTGTGATAGCACTCTTCCGGAGTTGGCCAATTATTTGAAGAAATATCACTTTTATTTCCCACAAAGCACTTATCTGCCTTTGTACGGTTATGGTTATCTGTGAGAAGTCACTATTCCAGAAGCAAAAAACTATCTCCCAATTTCGTGGTTTCAGAATTACACCAACTTTGCTTCAGCAAATATCTCATGTGGAGGAGGATTTATAAATGTTGTAACAGTGGAGAAGGCCCACATGATGCATCATAGCCCTTGTACTCCAGATATGAAACCTCATAAGCCTGAGATGCAACCACATTGTCATCCTTCAATCTTCCGAAATGATCAGATGGATCAATCCAAAGGCTGGAAGAGAAGTTGGGACTTTCGTCCTGGGGGAGGCGTGAAGCCAACTTGGATGTGGGCATACTGGGTGCGACAAACCTGTGTAGAGTTTGTCGAGGATTTGAAAGGAGTGGCGATATACGAAGCTGTCTGGGTTGGTAAAACATATGTTTACAGAAATGATAACTTCGTTCCGGAGATACTCAGCCACTGGAGCCTAGAAACCAATTCTTTCCATCTGACTCATGGAGAAGTAGGCATCAGTCTGTGGGATGTCCACAGGATCTCAGGGGCTCAAATTTTGGGCGACATGTATGATGAATTCATTCCTCCCAAGGTGTCTTGGAATGATTCTGAGAAGACTCCTACTTTGGCTCATGAATTATTTAAAATCTTCCATAGGATCAAGAGTTCAGAGACCTCCTTAACTCATTCTAGAAAGGATATTCATTCGTAGGAGTGGATGAATATATTTCTTATTGAGAAGAAATAGAAGGAGCCAAAGGAGAAGGAGACGAAGGAGAAAGGATCCAAGAAAAATAAATCCAAGGATAAGAGGCCCACCCATCCTACCACCTACCCAAAAAGTGAGAAGAGGGGTGCTCGTGGCACATTCTGGCCAAGTCTAGAAGCAGGAGAGTTTGAGAAATGGGGATATGAGGTGAATCAAAGGATCCCAAAGAAGACTCGTCTGGCGGGCTTCTTGGCTTTGTGTCTCAGCGTTTATCTCTTGCCAGTCAGAGACTCGAAGGGAGGTGTCAGGCCATGGACCTTCGTTATTGCAAAAAAGTTGGATGAGGGAAAAATGGTTGGGTTGGCTACCCCCATTTTAGAAAATATTCACAGGAGTTTACTTCATGTCTTCATGGGTATATCTCCTTTGAGAATAGTGGGACCATTCCAAGTTTTATGAGGATGGATCGCCACTCACTTCAGGACTTATAATGTACAGAATGGAGTATAAATTCCTGGAAGTTATTTCAGGCCATAAGTGAAATCATTCTCTGGAATTGCTCCATTAGATCTTAATGCCTATGACATGAAAGTGAGGCTGAGCATGTTTAAGGAATTCAACTTCTTTCCCTATGTAAATTTTCCAACTGGGCGGTTTATTTATGATGGAACAAACCACTTGGATTTGAGGGCATACATGCTGGCCTGCAGAGATAGTGTGATGGTCGCCAGGATTGAAAGAGAGATTATATGTGAGGCCTATGCTCCATATATATTTGCACACCAATTCAAGTGTTTTCAATAGATTGTTGTATCTCCCCCTGTACATGTCAGGTTAGAGAAACATCCGATGGTTACTCGGAAACTGTGGTTTCTGACATCTAGGGAGAAGACTGGGGCGGTGTTTGATCTACCAGTTAAAAGAGCGACACATAAATTGACTACATGGTATGCCGAGCACTAGATATCATCATACCCTAAAGGGGTGCTGAATCACCCAGTTTATTAGGTGGGGAAAAGGAAGAGGACTGTAGAGAAAGAAACCCTTACTCATGAAGGTGATGCTTCCTCACCTGAAGCTGATTCGCCAGATTCCTCCTCTAGGAATGATCCACCGGATTCCCATGATGGGGATGATGAGGCACAATAAGTGGAAAAGCGGCCTCGTGCCCGATATAATCCTCCGGTCAGAATCAAAAGACCTACTCCATCAACTCCTAGTGAGTTACATCATTGTGGAAATTTAATCACAATTACTTTATAGATAAATAAGTCTTATTTTCTTATTCTCTATCAATAGGTGTAGGATCTAGAAAGAAATTGAAGTCCAAGATCGTAGGACCTTCCTCACAGCCTTCTGGTACACATACTAAGTTTCTACGACCAGAGGTTGTCCAGACATGGCAGAGTCTATATTGTGGTACTGAGACTTCCTGGATGGATTTGTGCGAGGGTCTAAAACTCCCTGGAATAGGGAATCTTGTGGCTTATAAAGACATCCATTACTAGGATAACCCCAATGAAGTGCGGGATTACATCAGAGAGCTGGAAATGCTCATATATGCCACTAACGATTCCATTCCTGTCACCAAGCGGGTGAAGGAAATGATAGATCGTGGCGCCGCTGAGGGGACTGATAAGGAGTGGCACGATTATGTGGCTCCTGAAGATGTAAGTTTTCTTTTTTTATTTGCTTCACAACTTGATTTCAGTCGAAGATTTTTTACGCAAGGAAATTATTTTCTTCACCCTGCAGCTCGCAAAGAAAGGAACAGCTGAGGTTCCTTCACCACAGTACATCCCTGGTGGTACTGCCATTGGGGATTCTACTGAATCTACTCGTGAATCGGGTGAGATATCTCCAGGCCAGTAGGCTATGAATGAGGAGTTGGACATGGAATTCCATTCTGCAATTCAAGTTCCTGTAATAGAGACTGTTGATACTCCCAAAAAACCAAAGAAGAAAAGGAAACAAAGGAGGAAATCCACAGCTAAACTCTTCATTAGTAGCGATAAGTCCTTCGGATAATCATGAATCTATACCCATGAAAAGTTTGCTCATATTTATGGGGATTACAGGGGCTTCTTCAATTTTCCCTTTGAGGGAGAGGATTGACCCTCCTTTGAGGACCACAGAGGATGCTATGGAACAAACGAAAATTCAGGCTGACTTGACTGCTCTTGGAGAAGAGCCAGCATCTGTTCCCAGTATCCCTCCTACTAATGTTGCAAGAAGAGAAGAACCTGCTTCTATTAAGTTAACAATGCTTCATGAAATGTTAAATGAAACATCGACTGACTTCCATTATGTAATACTTCAGGTTCAACCCCTGCATTAGAGCTTTTGGTGGCTATTTCAACTGATGCCGCGATCTTATCTAAAGATGTTGTCCAGGGTCAGGGACCGCAGGATAAAGGTCACCAAGAAGACACATCAAATGATTCCAATGGTGAGACTAACCAGGATTCTGAGATGACATTAGATGAAATGATGGAACTTGGCGCATCTTTCAAATATTTTATAAATCATGTTAAATTACCATGTAATTTAGAAGATTATGGACATGAGTGTTATCCTTCATCCTATTAAGAATAACTTCTTATTACATGTCTAATCATGATTGGTTCAAATGTTCAGTTTTGTCTGAGCAAGATGCTGAACTACCCATGCCTGAAGCGGGTACATAGAACCCTACTGTTGCAGAGACATTAGTACAAGTGGAGATAAACCCAGTGGAGCTTCCTCAAACTCATCCTAAAAATCCTGTCGAAGCTAGGAAAGATGGGGAAGAGCCTTCTCAGGTTGTTGATCTAACGTTGGGTAAGGGATAAAAATATTTGCGACTGTACTTAATTTTCAATATAGTCAATTAACTTTTTTTATCATTTGAAACTAACCAAAGATTTAAATTGATTATGCAGGGCCATCAATTTCAGTGGCTAGATCTGGAGGAGAGGTCTCAGCTTCCGCCCCAACAGGAATTGAAAGTGAAGAAGCACAAGTCAGGAGGGAAGGAGCAGAACATGGCACTTCTTTAAGTGAATTAATCCCAGATTACATTCCCCCCTGTGACAGTGATGCTAAGTCAGATCCAGAAATAAAGAAGTCATTCCAATTTTTACAACACAAGGCATGGAAAAACATATGGAATATCATATCCGAAGTGCCTTTAGAAGAGCTATCATCAAAGATCCCTTGACTGTCATCCCTATTTTTCATACTGGGACTTGGCGGTTTTGGATATCAAAAGATCCATGCCGCAGTGAAGCAAGTCATTGTAAGGAGGGAGTAGGATAAAAAGTGCCGTGAAGATCTAACTAGAGTGAAGCTGTCAGCCAATATTAGAAAATTTGAGGCTGAAATATCCCGAGATGAGGCTGACTATACTGCCAAGATGAAGGATCTGAAGCACAAGATCAAAGATAAAGTTGTCCAGTAGATGCACCTTCAGCAACAGTTAGATGCTGTTATCAGGGAACTTGAACAACTCAATAATTCACTAGCGGGAGCTCAAACGAACGGTATGAAGGCCATCACGGATGCCAAGAAAGCACTCCATTAGGCCGAAAAGAGTGAAGTTGGTCGGGTGCATGATCTTCAAGTAGCTGCTGATGAATCTCGGGATACTGTTCATCAAGTGAAGACTTATGTTGACAACCTCTTGTAATTTCTTAGAAAAGAGAAGAGACTCCAATCTGTGGATGTCCTAATTCTTGTGCATCAAAAGGAAAGAATGCTTTCATTTTCAGTCACTTGTGCACGTATTTTCCTACTAACTGCTTTAAATTTTACCTAATCCAATGCGCCTAGTAAGCATAGTTTTATTTTTATTAGGATTATTATAAATAACCCTACAAACTTTGAATCTTTTAATTGCTCAATATTACCTAAATCATACAAAATGCATGTTTAGTGAGCTGGAACTTGACTTTTATTCAGAGTTCCCTTGTCTTTTGTGGGCAGTTTAAAGTCATGCACGTCGGACATAAAAAAGGCTAATGCTTAAGGTCGAAATAGCTTTGACCGAATGAATTAGAATTGAATAAATTCCTTGACAATTTATCTAAAAATATATTACCATATTCAAGTATGAGGGAAAATATGTAAACTATGACTTAAGAATATTTGAATCTGAGGAATGGTATGAAAAAGAGCTAAAAAGGAATTAGAAGAAGTAGTTCCCAAGAATGAAGTTACAATTATTTAACAAACCCGTTAGGGGGTTGAATTATGTAGGGTCACCTAAGGGCATTGGCTGCATAGTCAAATAAATAGCATCTTTTGGCTGACAGGTCCGTTATGTAGACTACTTATGCAAGGCCGCCTAAGGGCACGTGCTACATAGTCAAAAAAAAGAAATCTCAGAAATTTACTTTTCTACTGCTAAGAAGCCAGTTAAAGTTTATGGGGATTAAAATTTTCCAAAGTATAGAGTTTGCTGTATGGAAAGAGGTACTTGAATATGGAGAAGATATTTTCAATCAAGATTGTATAAGAATTGGATGAATGTTACTCCTACGAAGGTCTGACCCAAGCGTAGGGAAGGTAAATATAAACCATAGACTTGAATACTTTCAGATCATGAAAAAGAACATGAAATAAATATGTTAAGGATGGATATTTTTTTTACAGATCCTTACATATTTTTGATAAGACCAATAAGAAAAAAAGAGGCTTTCTTCCCAAGAATGATGTTACCAGTATCTGACAAACCTGTTAGGGGGTTGAATTATGTAGGGTCGCCTAAGGGAATTGGTTGTATAGTCAAATAATAGCATCTTCTGGATGATAAGTCTGTTATGTAGACTGTTTATGCAAGGCCGCCTAAGGGCACGTGCTACATGGTCAGGCAAAAGAATTCTCAGAAATTGGACATTTTGTGACCAGAATTCAAGGAAAGGGTTATGAAGATATGGAAGTATTCAAGACTAGGATTATGACACATAAATATGGGTATTGTCTGATGTATGTAGAGATACACAAATCAATGATAACCATAATCATGTTGTGGATGGATCCTAATTTGAAATATTTGGATTTAACTACGTATCCCATAAGGATGTGAATCAAGTCGAACGTAGTTCTTGAAACGCAGTTTAACATCATGTGGGACGAAAGTATGAGAGATCTTAGTTTAGGTTCATAGAGCTTAGACCATTATAAGAAATACACAGTGTGTGTTTTCATGGGGACTTTTCAGCCAGGGGACTGAAAGTGGAATTTGGGGTTAGGAATTTGCATTGGTCGAGAGGATGGGAGGTCAGACTCATCACACCTTTTTGAGGGGAATTATTGTCTACTCTGGGACTCTCTTTATAGATTTAAGTTATGTTCATGAATCCTTATTACATTACCAAGTATAAAATGAGCTTTCCTTTACTGACAATCAATGATTGATATGTAGGAAATTTAGAGAATCTTTTATATGTATTTGAGGTTCTTCATCGATAGAGAATCATCTGTATTTGTTAGAGATTCTTAGTCAATGGTATCCTTCAGTACATAAAAGTCTCTTGGTCATTATGAAAACCATATTGGTTTTAAAGCCACTCAGTGGGGCACTAGAAGTTTATTGTCATTCAGAAGGACATGGATTATTTCAAAGTTGGGATCGTACCCGCCGATGGGCTACCTACGTATCCTTTGTTTTTGAAAAAGGAATCAGAACCCATGTAGTTCGAGTAAAGGAGTATGATTTTTATGCATGATTGATAGCTCAAAGAAATATTTCATGATTACTTTTACACTCTAAGCTCACATGAGTCATGCTTGGTGTGAGAAACAATAGGTATTGGTAAAAACAGACAATTGTGCCACAAAAGATGCAATGATATGGGGATTATGTAGGCATGACTTCCCAAAATAGATGAGGATTAAGATTTACTTCAGGGAAGAAATCCAAGAACAAGGTCCATAAAGGTATATGTACTTCATGGAGATTTGGGTACTCTAACTTGGGGCTTACTCCTGAGGAAGATGCCCAAATTAGGAGAGGACTTATGATTGGGTTTTACTCCTGAGAAGGAATCCCAGATCAAAAGTAAATTAAGACTGGTTTAGAGGAATTAAAACTGGGGCTTACTCATGAGAAGGAAACCCAGGTTAATGGACTTGGGGCTTACTCCTAAGGAGGATGCCCATATTTGTAGACTTTTAGAATGAGGCTTATTCCTGAAGGGAAAACCCAGGTAAAGAGAACCATGGTTGGGGCTTACTCTTGAGAAGGAGGCCCATATTTGTAGACTTTTAGACCGGGGATTATTCATGAAGGGAAAACCCAGGTTAAGAGAACCATGGTTGGGGCTTACTCTTGAGGTGAATGCCTATATTTGGGAACTTTAAGACTGGGGATTACTCCTGAGAAGGAATCCCAGGTTAAAGGAATTATGATTGGGCCTTACTTCTAAAAAGGAGTCCCAAATTAGGGGACTTGGGGCTTAATCCTGAGAAGGAGGCCCAAATTAAATGAGAATTTGGAATGGGGATTATTCCTAAAAAGGAGGCCCAAATTAAGGATTCTCTCATCTTAAAGGATGATGTTGAATGAATAAACTCTCTAACTTTAGTGATATAAAGATGTGAAAATCACTAGGTTTTGAGAGATATTCCATGGAACTCCTTTCAGATAAGGAATTCAATCAAGAAAACATGCCATAAATGGATTTGAAGAGTGTCTTGAAGACTGAATCTTGAATAGGAGAGGTGGAATGACATAAGAGGGGTTAAATGGGAAGGAAGGGCACCCAAAAAATATAAGGTCATGCAAGTCCTGATAGGCGCGCAGGTACTGCGTGGGCGCACAAGTCCTGGTCGTGCAGGTATACCTGCACGGCACTTGGGTACTTGCATGATTGTTAACTAGTAGGGTAATACTTGGGCGATCCTTGACCAAATCCTTTAGCATTATCCTGAGGTACTTCCAGAAGATTGGCACGCAAGTTTCAATGAGTAGGTAAGGAGGGGTGCAAGTGTGTCTATTTCCTTTAAGGGTAAAACACTTAGGCACGCAAGTGTTAGTGAATTCAAACACTTATACTTTATTCCTCTTGTTTAGACCTTCCATTCTAGGTAAAGAATTACCTTAGAAGTGTTTGAAAGACTTGAAGAAGAGACTTGGGCGTTCAGAACTCTGTATCTGAATTCTGGATAAATTCCTCCTCTAAATGGGGGGCCCACTGGGGGTATTTATAGGCTGGAGAAGACCCTGGAAGGTTTTCAAAGAGGGCATGCAAGTCACTTACGTGACCATTAGGCGGCGTGCAAGTGTACTTGTGCGACAGTGAGGGAACTTGGGGCTTACTCCTAAGAATGATTCCCATATTTGTAGACTTTTAGACTGAGGCTTATTCCTAAAGGGAAAACCCAGGTTAAGAGAACCATGGTTGGGGCTTACTCTTGAGAAGGAAGCCCATATTTGTAGACTTTATACTGGGGATTATTCTTGAAGGGAAACCCCAGGTTAAGAGAACCATGGTTGGGGATTACTCCTGATGAGGATGCCCATATTTGGGATATTTAAGACTGGGGCTTACTCCTGAGAAGGAAGCCCAGGTTAAGGGAATTATTATTGGGGCTTACTCCTAAAAAGGAGGCCCAAATTAGGGTACTTGGGGCTTAGTCCTGAGAAGGAGGCCCAAATTAAATGAGAATTTGGACTGGGGATTATTCCTGAAAAGGAGGCCCAAATTAAGGATTCTCTCATCTTACAGGATGAGGTTGAATGAATAAACTCTCTAACTTTACTGATATAAAGATGTGAAAATCACTAGGTTTTGATATATATTCCATGGAACTCCTTTCAGATAAAGAAGTCAATTAATAAAACATGCCATAAATGGATTTGAAGAGTGTCTTGAAGACTGAATCTTGAATAGGAGATGACTTCCTCATTAGGGAGTTCAATATCTGAAGAAGTTTCTTCCACTGAAGGGTGTTCAACAAGGAAATCAGCTAGAGATTGGCCCTTTATTGCCTTTTGAGACACATACTAAATGTCGAACTACTGCAAGATAATTGCCCACCGTGCCAGACGTCCTGTAAGCATTGGACGACTAAGGATGAATTTGAGCGGGTTATTACGAATTACCAATTGGACCTCATGATGTTGCATGTAGTGTCTCAACTTTTGAACTGCAAATATTAATGCTAGGCAGCACTTCTCAATATTTGAGTATCGGGTTTCTGCTTCAATCATAGTCCGACTGAGATAGTAGAGGCTGTTTTCATTCCCAGCATCATTCTTCTGAGCAAGAAAGGCACCCAATGATCGATCTAGAGCTGTTATGTAGAGGATACATGGTCTTCCTTCAATAGGTGGCATAAGTATCGGTGTACTCAAGAGATAATTCTTGAGAATATCTAATGCTTCTTGACATTCTTCAATCCACTTATAAGTGACTCGCTTCTTCATCAATTTGGTGAAGGGTAAACTTTTTCCTGCCAAATTGGCAATGAAACGCTGAATATAGGCTAAGTTTTCTTGAAGTCCTCTTAATTATTTCAAATTTCTAGGAGGTGACATACTAAGGATTGACTTGGTCTTCTCAAGATCGACTTCAATACCACGATGACATACAAAAAAGCTGAGAAATTTTCCTGAGGTTACCCCAAAAGAACATTTTAAGGGGTTCATCTTCAAATTATGTTGTCGAAGCTTGCGGAATATGACTTCCAAATCAGCCAAGTGATTAGAAAGTTGTTTGTATTTGACCACCAAATCATCCACATAACATTCAACAAACTTCCCTAAAAAGGGTTTGAAGATACGATGCATGGCACACTGATATGTTGCGCCTTCATTCTTTAAGCCAAAGGGAATTACCCGATAGCAAAACACACCCTGAGGTGCTCTGAAGGCTATGGATTCTTTATCTTCTGAAGACATTCAGATTTTATTATATCCAGAATATCCATCCATGAAGGAAAGTGATTCATAGCCATTTGTTGCATCAATTAAAAGTTCTGTAATCGGAAATGGAAAATCATCCTTAGGACAATGCCGATTAAGATCTCTAAAATCAATGCAAACTCTAATTTTACCATTCTTTTTTTTCACTGGGACAATATTAGCCAACCACTTGGGATATTGAACTTCTCTGACGAAGTTATCTTTGATGAGCTTATCCACTTCAGCCTCAAATTTGGAAGCATAGGTTGGGTGTGTTCTTCTAGCAGCTTGTTTGAATCCTCGATGTTCTTCTGGAAAACCCAAACAATGAGTGGAAACATCAGGATCAAGCCCTATAATCTCTGTATAGTTCCAAGAAAATATATATCGATTTTTCTTTAAAAAGTAAATATACATCTCTTGCTCTTCAAGATTCATGGATGCACTAATTAAAGTGGGGTGTAGATCTTCTTTTATACCCAAATTTATTTCTCTGAGTTCATCCACAGTGGTAGAGATACCCTCTTCAAATGCTGGAGGAGAATCTCTGAGATCTTCCTCTTCTTCTTCAACATGTGTTACTTCTTCCATTTCTACTTGCATAGTAGATGATGAAGCATAATTTCCATGATCAAAAGAGATGTCAAAATTTTCACATCTTGAAGAAGAAGCTTCCATTTCTGACCTGATTGATAATGAAGGGTCTTCTTTGGGTAACAAAGAGGAGATGGTGGATTGAGAATCAACATCATCTTTTACCTATGACATTGCTATAACTTACCATGTCTTGATTTACGAAGTATAGAATTTTTGGATTTTAGAAGATGAAATGATGACATCTCCATTTGAGCTTTCATCATTGCTTGGTGGATCACCAATTTCTCCCATGTTGTCTAGATTGATTGCCGAAATTGACATTATGGAGGTTTCCATAAGAGTATTTTTATTTGGGTCTATCCTGTCAATTTGACTGATAGGTAACATATAATCTATACTCACATGTGTAAATGGGTTTACTGGAATCTTTTCCAAACCATATGGAGCATTAACTTTGGTAATCTCCCTTGTTATGGATTTGTATTTTCCCTTTATGTGATAGAATTCCACCTCAATTTATTGATATTCACATGTTTTGAATGGGGCCTTATCACCATATAATGTCCCAACTTGACCATCGAAACAAAACTTGAGACATTGATGGTATGATGAAGGGATAACTGCATGTCGATGTAGCCGGGGTCTTCCAAGAAAGATGTTGAAGGCTGAGTCTTGATCAACAACCATGAAATCTGAATTGGATACAAGATATCCAAACTGATTTCTAAGTGTAATCTCTCCCAATGGTTCTTGTTCATTTTTATCATATCCTTGTAACATCATAGTTGAAGGAGATAAATCATATTTCGTGAGGCCCAATCGACGAAGTGTAAAAATCGGAATGAGGTTGACTCCTGAACCATTATCAATGAAAACTCTTCAGACGTCTACACCATTGACCTTTCTAGATAAGTATAAAGGTCTGATATGTCCATGCACGGCATCATCTTCATCTTCATCTTCATCTGTGAAAAATATCACTGCATGGCATTCTGCAGGATTATTCTCTACATGGTAGACTTCAGCTGCAGCAATTTTAGACTCAAACTCTTGAGGACTTGACAAAGCCTCAATGAGTGCCTCCCGAATATCCTTTGATAAATTCAAGGCATACAGAATTGATAACTTGTCCGGTACTTGAGCCAGGTGTTTCAATATATCATACTTTTGATCCAAAGGTCTGCGTTTCCCAATAGGAACATGTGGTTTAGCAGGTGCCTTGGAAGTTGATGCTTTGGAATTTGATGCATATTGTACCGGGATAGGAGTTGGTAATACTCCTGTATTTGGAAGATTAGACCAATTAGGTCTATTTACTTGCTGAGAGGAAGAAGATGGAACCTTCAACCGATCTTCTAGAATAATTGTGCCAGGGCTGAGTCTACCTTGTGTGGAAGAACTTTCTAGTTCTTGTTGAGCTCGTTGAAGGGCTCTGCCACGAGTTTCTACCGCATACACAGTTCTAGCAGGGGTAGAATTGGAATATTGGCCTCTGAAAGATCCATGTCTTCCCCTGTATCCTAATGCTCTGTAACTTCCTCTGATTCCTCTATTTGATACAGGGAATTTGAGCTCATCAAAATCGAAATTGTGACTAGAATATGGATCTATTAATTGAATCATATTAACAGAACCGAAGATCAATTCTTCATCCGATGAAGAATCTTCCTGATTAGCCTATTTAGGCTATACTGTTTGGTGGGGCGATGCCCATTTATTTGAAGTAGATGGCATGAAGTCTTCCAGAGTCAAAGACAACTTAGGCTTTGACACATACTCATCTTCTTCTGATTATTCTTCTTTCTTTGAATCATGTCATTTATTTGAGGATTTTTCCTCTGATGAAGAGGTTTTTGCTACGACATTCATGGCATAAGGCACAATTGGTTTCTTCAATTGCGTTCGCAAAATGGAATGAGTTCAGTTGATCATTTTTTCTGACCATCCAATCATCATATTTTTGTGCATTTTTGTTCTTGACTTCTTGCCACTCACCCTCCTCCTCTAGATCTGTAGCAGTAACACATGCTACTTGAGCTGAAGAACCTTTCAGTTTGACTTGTCCCAAGTCGACCATTTTTTGCAGGAGGTCATTGAAAAGAAACACTCTTGAACAGGATGCCCCAACATCTGATGAAATAGGAAATAGTTGGGACGATCTTCATCTCCTTCCTTATTCGGCCTCTTGGGCCTTGGAAATTGAACCAAATTATTTTCCAGAGCTGAAATGAAGTAACTAGGAACTTGTTCATTTCAGAAAGAGTAAAATTTTCTATTTAGATCCTCAAATTGTTTTTGTCTTTGATCTCTTTGATCATCTTGATGAAACAACCTCTGTTGTTGACGCTCAGGCGGCGGAACCCTTCGAGAAGATGAAGGCCTTGAAGTAGAAGCAGGTACAGGTGCTTGTTTAAGCATAACTGTAGCAGTCTCTACTTTACCCATTCTCCTTCCTAGAGTTGATGGAATTACATGAGCTTTATCCTTAGTCTTTATAATAGAATATTCAATCTATTGAGCGATTCAAGTAAGGTCTCAAAACCCTCCTGTGTATTTCACATGGATCAACGGTGTGCGCAACTCATCACATAAATTCGCCACACATATTGTAAACAATTCTTATTGAGGGAGTGCTATGCTTAGGGAATATGTTAATACCTTCCAGCGAGCAATGAAATCTGAGACCCTTTAATTCTCCCTTTTCTTATAGTTTGTAAGATAAAAAACTGTTGTCTTTGGCAACATTGAGCTAAACTGAAGAAGGAATTTTTGACGAAGATCCTCCCATCCGGTAATTGACCGGGATTGCAGGTTTGTGTACCAGAAAAAATATGGTACTTGCAAGGTTCGCACGAAGCATCTGAGTTTCACTGCTTCTTTTTGTTCGGGAGTTCCCATCATAGGATTGCAACAAGACACGTAATGCATCAAATGCTGTTCAGGATCACCTGATCCATTGAAAATAGGGAATACTGGGTTCCCAAAACTTGATGGGGGAAGGATTGAATCTACCCATTCAGGGTAAGCTCTCTTTTCTGGTTGAACCTGCACACGCTTCCCTTCCATAGTCTCTAACTGAGCTGTTAATGACTCAATGGTAGTTATTAACTTTTGAGAAACATCCGGTTGAACTTGGACTTGGGTAGGTGCAATAACTAGAGCTGGTACAGATGTGGTGGCTGGTGCTGTAACTGATGGTAGCACCGCCAATTATTGTTGCACTTGACCTGTAGGATTAGACCTATGAGGGTGTACTGATAAAGGAGGATATTATTCATCCATTTCATTAGCCACAATAAATTCCTTTGGCTGAATGACTCCAGCACGTTTAGGAAGATGACTACCCTGAAGTAGTTCTGCATTCAACCTCATCAATTCCTTCATTTCTTCCTCTTTTTGTACAAATATTTTCTCTAGTGAGAGCGATTGGCTTTCTCCAGAGGAAGGATAGGTAAATTAGTTCTTTCCTTTCCCCTTATTGGACACCTTTCAGAGAGGGGGAAGTGATTTACTTGAAGGATTACGTAGGTTCTGAGTAATCCTTTGATTTCATGTACGCACACCTTCTTCATTTGTGTCTATGCGTACAAATTATTGAGCATGAACTTCTTCATCTGAGTCCCCTGAGTGAGCCTCATGTTCTGGAGGATCAACAACAACGACATTAATGACATTAATTGATGCATAACGCATCACATCCCTTCTATCAACATTTCTGTGATATTGTCTTCTACCATGCCCCTGACAAGACATTGCCTTTTGTTGATTCGATCCCCTAGGAACTTCTTGGAGAATCATAATTTGGGGAGAATCTTATGATAATTTGGATCTTAGTTCCTCTCAATGCTTCTTCCCCAATTGAGAGAAGACTGAATTTCTTTGAGGGAGGGATTGAGGATTTGAAAAAGTCCCCAGTCTGGTGGGCTGGGGCTATTCCTGCTGTCTTTGCTCAACTCCTCAAATCCTATTTGTTGATTCTGAGGGTTGGGTTAAAAGAGTCCCCAGTCTGGCAAGCTGGGGTGGCTCTTGACATGCTATGTCTGAGAATTTATTAAAATCTCTCCTGATCTTACAGACCTTGGTTCAGAAATTAGCTGGATACATCAATCGACATCCACTTTTATCACCCGGCTCAAAAGACCGTTGAATGATTTCTGAAACTTTTGTCACTTGATGATGTGCTTGCTCCATACGAGAGGCCTGTTCAATATTATCATTTTCTTGATGTAGGAGTAATTCAAAAACTTGTTCCCTGTATTCTTGATTTTGAGAGGAACTAGTTGAAGCCTGTTCTTGGGCAAGCTTTTGATTGCAAAAAAACCCATTGACTTTGGCCGGCCATGGGCAATAACATTGCATGAAACCATTTTTGGCGGGCTTTTTTGACTGGAGAGCACAGTGAAATATAGTGCTCCATGAACACCCCATCCTCTGACATGAATACCAGATGGGGTATTGGAAATTAACTGGTGCAATCTTATTAGTGCGCCAGGGCATGAACACTGAAGGGATCTTTGATGCTTTTCAGCCTTCAGATATCGAGAGACTGATAGAGATGATAAATCAATATGACGTTGTAACCCTTCTATTATCTTAGCATGATTTTCATATTCATCATAAGATAATACTTTCTTTTTCAACTGACAAAGAGTTTTCCATATGTTGAGACAAATATCATGAATTCCATCTTCCATCAACATCTCTGGAATGTCATACTGAGAGTCATCTAGAGGCCAAAACATGACTGGCACTTCACCTTTCTCTAGTTGTTTTCTCATGTTCAGTACTTCTTCTTTATAATTCAATGAATATTCTTCTACCTGATTAGACCAGAGCTGGTTCTTACTTGTTGTTTCATCAGATTCAACAAGACTGGTAGATAAATCATAGATCAAACTAGAAGATGCATGACTTAGGGGTGGTTCAGAGAATGACCTACATCCTGGGCTATCTTTTTGTTGAGAAAGTATTTCACTTGTTGATGGTAAAACATCAGACATGACTGGATTTACTTTTGAAAGTGCCTCAAGATAAGAGGTCTTTATCATCACTACATTGTCTATTGGAGAATTTTAAAAGCAATGTGAATCACTACTATGGAGAGGACTTTCGCAGCGAAATTCATCATCATGGGGAGGACCACCATGGTGGGTTACAACAAAATATGAGATCTCTTACTACTTGATCTTCTGGCCATACAGAGGGTTCTTGTGGCTCTCATCTGAAGATGAAACTTTGAGATCAACCGAATTATCATTAAGGAAGCCTTCATGAGGAAGTATCTGATACAGACCTTCAGAATTAATGTTCCCACTATTGGGAACTAAGAGAGAAGAATCTTGAGTTGCAACAGATAGTTGTATGAGTGCATTAAGAACTCCAGCATCGAGTAAGGCCTTGATATAGATTTGCCCCTGATTTCTTGGCTGTGATGGGCGAGTCTTCTTCTTAGATGCCTTCTTACTCAATTTGGCAGGTGTGTGTGTATGATCAGGAGAAATGATCAGGTTAGTCTGATTATCTCCGCTCAAAATAGGTGTATGGGCCTGACTTGGTTGTCTGTATGATATGGGACAGTACACCCAACAACCCTCTTGGACTGGAACAGATGTGTGTGTCTGTTCCAGAGTGAACTGTTGATGTGTCACTCCACTGGTAGGGATAGATTTATGTGTCTTTCCTTGAGATGTTGCTGAAGCAGTTATAATATCCTGGCAGGCATCCAGAATATGAGCAGGGATTTGATTCTGCTCTTTCACCATTGATAGAATATTCTTGGTGACTTCACCTGCCGAAATGGGGATATAAGTCCATTATGTGCTTGGAGTAGGTGTGTGTTCCTGCTCCTGTCCTCCTTTTCCTATCAATGAATCCTGATAGTACTCAAGTGCGGGGGCAGAGAGTTTAGTCTACCTCCTGTTTGTCGCCGGAGCTTTCCGACTGACTTCTCCGAATGCTACCAAAAAAGACTGTTGGTAGGCTTGATCAATACTAGCAGGTGTATGTGTCTGCTGATTGCACTTCGCCGAACGTAGTTGACGAGCTCCATCATATGTAGTCATATGAGCCTGCTGACTAGCTGATGATTTATAAATAGGTGTATGTTCCTGTCTATAGTACTCCGCTAGAATTGCCTGGCGGGATTGGCGTAATGCAGCCAGACGAGTCTGCTGGACAGCGGAATTAAAATGGACGGGTGTGTATTCCCGCTCATTTCTTGCCACTAAGTTAGGTTGGTGGACTTCTCTGAAGATGTAAGAGATGAGAACCTGCTCACTGTTGACCGGATTTCACCTCTGGCAATTCATCTTGCCTGCTCGGGTTCGAGGAACCTGAGCCGAACGCCTGGATTTGATACCCTCATCATGTTGAGGGTGAACTGATGCATGAGTCTGGTGGCGATTGTTGATGGGAGCCCTCGGGAAGGACTCCTGTCTCCTTGAATTAAAGCCCTGAGGGACCTGCTCATTCACCTCCTCAGAATATGGGAGTGAATGGTGATTGCGTTCCGGGGATAATGACCCGAAACAGTTGGAGAAGGTGGTTAGAACCACCTACTTCTTGATCACTGGTCGTCACTGTCTGAATGACCAGGTTGAATTATTAACTTGGAGGGATTGTCGAGCAGCCTCCAGAGTCAGAATAGTACCGTTTTGATGGTACTCCTTAACCAGCGCATTTGATACCCAGTGTTGAAGATGCTGAGTAGGTGATGTCGTCCTCAGAATGGATGACGATCCAGCAGGAGTAGCAGCAGTGGCATACACAGTAGAGGTTTTCATGGCAGACGTATTCACGGGTGTAAACTTGAGAGAATCCATTTTCGTAATGCAGAAGATCTTGGAAAAGAGTGCCTATTTGATATAATAGACATAATCAAGATAAGTTCGACCAATATATCTTTTGGATGAGAAAATATGTTACTGATTGATTTGTTGGACCTCTCATTGAGTTTAAATAGGGGCCTAACAAATAAGAAAAGCATTATTTTAACTTGGTTAATGATTCATGTCAGGTTCACCATTTTTTGTTTCCTCTGGAATTGGGGATGACCTCATTGATTGAAGGTTCAAACATTCCAATCAGTTTCTAATGGGTTTGTTCGTATAACCGGAAACATCCAATGATTCCATATCTATTTAGACCTACTTTCCAAAGGTAGGCGCTCATTAGTTGTGGACTGATGAGGCTTAGGAATTTTCATTGGTCGAGAAGATGGGAGGTCGGACTCATCACACCTTTTTGAGGGGAATTATTGTCTACTCTGGGACTCTCTTTATAGATTTAAGTTATGTTCGTGAATCCTTATTACATTACCAATTATAAAATGAGATTTCCTTTACTGACAATCAATGATTGATATGTAGGAAATTTAGAGAATCTTTTATATGTATTCGAGGTTCTTCATCGATAGAGAATCATATATATTTGTTAGATATTCTTAGCCAATGGTATCCTTCATTACATAAAAGTCTCTTGGTCATTATGATAACCATACTGGTTTTAAAGCCACTCAGTGGGGCACTTGAAGTTTATTGTCATTCGTAAGGACATGGATTATTTCAGAGTTGGGATTGTACCTGCTGATGGGCTACCTACGTATCCTTTTTTTTGAAAAAGGAATCAGAACCCACGTATTTTGAGTAAAGGAGTATGATGTTCATTCATGATTGATAGCTCAAAGAAAGATGTCATGATTACTTTTACACTCTAAGCTCACGTGAGTCATGCTCGGTGTGAGAAATAAGAGGTATTGGTGAGACCAGAGAATTATGCCATGAAAGATGCAATGATGTGGGGATTATGTATGTATGACTTCCCAAAATAGATAAGGATTAAGATTTAATTCAGGGAAAAAATCCAGGAACAAGGTCCATAAAGGTATATGCACTTCATGGATATTTGGGTACTCTAACTTGGGGATTACTCCTGAGGAAGATGCCCAAATTAGGAGGGGACTTATGACTGGGTTTTACTCCTGAGAAGGAAGCCCATATCAAAAGTAAATTAAGACTGGTTAAGAGGAATTAAGACTGGGGCTTACTCCTGAGAAAGAAACCCAGGTTAAGGGACTTGGGGCTTACTCCTAAGGAGGATGCCCATATTTGTAGACTTTTAGACTGAGGCATATTCCTGAAGGGAAAACCCAGGTTAAGAGAACCATGGTTGGGGATTACTCTTGAGAAGGAAGCCCATATTTGTATACTTTTAGACTGGGGCTTATTCCTGAAGGGAAAACCCAGGTTAAGAGAACCATGGTTGGGGATTACTCCTGAGGAGGATGCCCATATTTGGGAACTTTAAGACTGGGGATTACTTCTGAGAAGGAAACCCATGTTAAGGGAATTATGATTGGGGCTTACTCCTGAAAAGGAGGCCCAAATTAGGGGACTTGGGGCTTACTCCTGAGAAGGAGGACCAAATTAAATGAGAATTTAGACTGGGGATTATTCCTGAAAAGGAGGCCCAAATTAAGGATTCTCTCATCTTAAAGGATGAGGTTGAATGAATAAACTTTCTAACTTTAGTGATATAAAGATGTGATAATCACTAGGTTTTGAGAGGTATTCCAAGGAACTCCTTTCAAATAAGGAATTCAATCAAGAAAACATGCCATAAATGGCTTTGGAGAGTGTCTTGAAGACTGAATCTTGAATAGGAGAGGTGGAATGGCATAAGAGGGGTTAAATGGGCAGGAAGGGCACCCAAAAAATAGAAGGGCGCGCAAGTCCTGGTAGGCGCACAGGTATACCTGCACGACACATGGGTACTTGCGCGATTGTTAACTAGTAGGGTAATACTTGGGAGATCCTTGACCAAAGCCTTTAGAATTATCCTGAGGTACTTCCAGAAGATTGGCGCACAAGTTTCAATGAGTAGGTAAGGAGGTGCAAGTGTGTCCATTTCCCTTAAGGGTAAAACACTTAGGTGCACAAGTGTTAGTGAATTCTAACACTTAGACCTTATTCCTCTTGTTTAGACCTTCCATTCTAGGTAAAGAATTACCTTAGAAGTGTTCAGAAGACTTGAAGAAGAGACTTGGGCGTTCAGAGCTCTGTATCTGAATTCTGGAAAAATTACTCTTCTAAATGGGGGGCCCACCGGGGGTATTTATAGGTTGGATAAGACCCTGAGCAGTTTTCAAAGAGGGCGTGCAAGTCACTTGCGCGACCATTAGGTGGCGCGAAAGTGTACTTGCGCGACAGTGAGAGAACTTGCGCGACCTAAGGGTATTTGACTCCTTGTTCATGCCTTTGTCGATTTTTGATGTTTTCTTCAAAGGATGAATCAATTTGTGCTACGAAATTTGCCTTTCCATTATTTTAAACAATGTGACGAAAAGGAGCGTCAACAGCCACGAATCCCCTTTCCCTCATTATTAACTCGTTCATGGCGAGATGGAGGCAAACCTATGTGTTGCGCCGCATCCAAGTAGCTCGTACAAAACTCTGCAACCTCCTCAGAAATATACTTTACAATAATGGAGGCTTCAGGTTGATATGGATTCTTCACATACCCCTTAAATATTTTCATATACCTTTCAAAAGGATACATCCAACTAAGATATACAGGTCCAAAAGATTTATTTCTCGAACCAGATGAATCATTAAATGCACCATTATATCAAAAAAAGTTGGAGGAAAATACATTTTCAATTGACAATGTATAAAAATTGCATCCTTTTCCAAAATGTTCAAAGCATTCACATCAATCACCTTATTAAAAATTGAATTGAAAAAATAACACAACTTCATTATAGTCTTTCTGACATGGATGGTCAATATTCCATGCAATTCAACTGGTAGAAGTTGTTGCATCATGATGTGACAATCATGAGATTTCATACCAATCAACTTCAAGTCCTTCAACGAGATTTTTTTTACATTTTAAGAATAACCTTGAGGCACTTTGATATCATGAAGACACTGAAAAAAGATAATTTTCTCCCTCTTCGATAATGTATGACAAGCTGGGGGAAGAAATGTTCATCTTCCATTAGGAGTGGGAGTTAACTCCAAACATATTCCCATTGATAGTAAGTCTAATCTTGCATTCAACCCATCTTTTGTCTTTCCTTTAATATCTAACAATGTTCCAATCAAACTATCACGTATATTCTTCTCCACGTGCATGACATCAATATTATGTTTAACTTAATGATATCTCCAATATGGTAGCTCAAAAAATATTGAACTTTTCTTCCAAATATGTCTATCATTACTAGATTTCTGTGTCTTTCCCAATGTCACATCAAGATTTTTTACCCTCTCAAAATAAAGATCAGGGGATAAAGGTTTTGGATAAATATCAAATTCTTGTAGGCCATTGAATACCTTTTTAGTGTTCTATAAGAGTGATCCATAGGCAAAAACTTTCGATGACCCATGTACACTGTTTTCCTCCCATGATGCAATTGACAATATGACGTCTGTTGTTTGAAAATTAGACATGCTTTATGCCCTTTAACACTGTATCCAGACAAATTTCCATATGCTGGGAAGTCATTTATAGTGAACAAAAGCACTTTATGCAGTTGAAAATATTCCATTTTATAAGAATCATACACCCTAATACCATCCTATCATAAAATTTTTAAATCATCAATCAACGGTGAATATAAAACATTAATATCATTGTTGGGTTGCTTCGGACCAGAGATCATTATACTCAACATGACATATTTGCACTTCATACAAACTTCAGAAGAGATGTTGTAAATTACCAATAAAACAGGCCATGAACTATGTGTTCTACTGAGGGTCTAGTATGTATTCATTCCATCTGTGCACAACCCTAGTATGTGATTTCTAATTTCATTTCCAAATAGAGGATACTGCTCATCAATTTTCTTCCATTGTGGACAATTAGCTGGATGACGTATTTTTCCATCACATAACCACTCATCAACATGCCATATTAACCTTTTTGCATCATGTGAATTAGAAAATCAACATTTGAAATGATGAATTATAGGAAGATACCAAAATACCTTTGAAGGTATCTTTGTAATCTCTACATCAGCCTATGATTTTTCTTTCACCTTATACCGTGATATCCCATATTTAGGACACTCTGAAAGAAATTCATATTCCTTCCTATATATCATATAGTCATTCGGACAGGTATGCATTTTCTTGTATCCCAATCCCTTCGGGCATAATATTTTCTTGGCCTTATAATGTGAATATGGAAGATCATTATATTTTGGAAGAATGTCTTTCATCAATTGTAGCAGCTCTGTAAAACTTCTGTCACTCCATCCATGTTTCACCTTCAGGTTAATCAATATTAACACCACCGACAAAACTATAAAAATTTTACAACTAGGATATAATGGTTTTTCAGCATCACCATATAGATACACAACTTTCGGTTCTATCTCAATTTGTTATGCTGCAATATCACGAATCATTTCTTCAATTCCATCGGAGTCACCATCTTGAAAATCATCATTATCAGTGACATTCCATCTAGTTTCACCATGCCAAATCCAAGGGTTGTAACTCAGATTAAAACCATGACAAATCGGATGATATTTTGTCTCTCTACTTTTCAACTTCTTCATATTCAAACATTTCAGGCATGGACAGAAAAAAATGTCACTACATGGAACATTTCGTTTAGAAAATTCCAAAAAGGCATCAACAACTTCCTTATATTCATTGCTCATTCGATGTGCCATAATCCAACTTCGACTCATTATTACCTATAACAAATATCAAAATTATACATCTTTTTAAGATAAGACAAATATATGTTTATATGAAAAAAATCATAATTTGAATGTAATTTTTTTAAAATATAATACAAATCTATGCGTATTTAAAAAAATATGCTTGAATATGATTTTAAAAAGAAACTATAGTTAGATATAACAGTTTTAAATTTCATGGAATCAAAGAAAACCATGAGGCCTCCAATGGTTGATAGAAAATTGGAGAAAATGGAGTAAACCTGATAATCAAATCAAATTTAAAATAAAAACTCAGATGGAGAAAATCACAATGTAAAGACAATCATCACAGCCCAATGGGGTCAGGATAACTACGCATATTTAAAAACCACGACATGGTCTCCCCCATAACCCATAATTTTCTCATAGTTGATGACTGGTCAAAATATATATAACCAAATAGAATCATATTACAACACTAATATCCATGAAACAATACAATCATCATGTCATAATATCACAAACCACAATGAAATATTCAATACCAACTAACACTTATCCCCCACCCCCTTGGACACCCCTTGGACACCACCACCCCCTAGGATAGCCCCCACCCCCGGGACACCACCCCCACCCCTTCAGACACCCCCTGGACACCACAACCCCCTTGGATAACCCCCACCCCCTGGACACCACCCCCACCCCCTTGGACACCCCCTGGACACCACCACCCCCTTGGATAGCCCCCACACCCTGAAAACCACCCCCACCCCCTTGGACACCCCCTGGACACCACCACACCCTTGGACAACCCCCACCCCCCAGGACACCATCCCCACCCCCTGGACACCCCCACCCCCTTGGACACCCCCACCCCTCCTGGACACCACCACCCACATCCTACCCCCTTGGACACCCCCCTAGACCCCCCGGACAACCCCCAAACCCTTTGGATAGGCCCCCACCCCCTTCGTTAGCCCCCACCCCTTAGACACCCCACCCCTTGGACCCCCCCTACACACCCCTGGACTGCCCCTACCTCCATGGACACCCTGGACACCCCCAACCCTCTGGATAGCCCCCCAAACCCTTTGGACACCACCCCCATACCCTTGGATAGCCCCCACCCCTCTGGATATCCCCCACCCACTGGACATCCCCCACCCCTCTAGACAGCACCCCCAGCCCCTTGGACACCCCCACCCCTCTTGGACACCACCCCCACCCCTACCCCCTTGGAAACCCCCCCGGGAACCCCCCAACCCTCTGGAGAGACCCCACCCCCCGGAAAACCCCCGGACAACCCTCTGGATAGGCCCCCACCCCTTGGATAGTCCCCCACCCACCCACCCCCTTGGACAGCCCCCACCCCCTTCGACACCCCCACCCCCTTGGACCCCCCCCCACACACCCCTGGACTGCCCCCCCCCCCCCCCACCTCCATGGACACCCCCAACCCTCTGGACAGCCCTCCCGAACCCTCTAGACACCACCCCCACCCCCTTGGACACCCCCTGGACACCACCACCCCCTTGGAAAGCCCCCACCCCTCTGGATAGACCCCACCCCCTTGGACACCCCCACCCCTTCGGGACACCACCCCCACCCCCTACCCCCTTGGACACCCCCCTAGACACCCCAACCCTCTAGAAAGCCCCCACCCCCTCGGACAACCCCCCAAACCCTCTAGACAGGCCCCCACCCCCTTGGACCCCCACCCCCTTGGAAAACCCCCACCCCCTTCGACACCCCACCCCCTTGGACCCCCCCACACCCCTGGACTACCCCCACCTCCATGGACACCTTGGATAGCCCCCAACCCTCTGGATAGCGCCCAACCCCTTGGACTGCCCCCAACCCTCTGGGAAACCCCCAAAACCATGGGATTTTAACCTCAAGCTACTAGTTTTGGCATATCTAGGGATTTTAACCTCAAGCTACTAATTTTGGTATCATGCCATTATTCAAAATGAGAACCATGAACTGTATCTCCTACTTGTCTAAAATTCTCTATTGTTCAATGAATCGGGTTTTAATAGCATATGAAGACTTATAATAGACCATGAGAATAAGCGACGTAAATAGTTTATGGAATAACAAAAAGTGATACCCAAAATAGAAACAACCAAGGATCCAAAACAAACATTCCACCATGAAAAACCATATATACTTATAAAATAAATCACACTGGTACACAGAATGGTTGTATCACAATGGTTTAGATATAAATTGCAGTAATATAGGTGAATGAGATCATTAGTTGTCAATGAAAACAAATATTACCATAAATGTAGGGCATCCGCGAAACAAAAACAAATGAAATAGAAGTAGGTGAGGCGTACTTGAATATTGAGAGTCGATCTAATATATCTGGTGATAATAAATAAGATTATGATGGAAAAATGAGGTAAGAGGGTCCAAAATAGAAGAATCTTACATAGTTTAAACAAAAAAATTGCAAAACGTAAATATATACAATCCGAAAAAAAACCGAACGAAATAAATTTGTGGGAGGCTTACCTGAGTGTTGCAAGCGGAGATGATGGATATGAGGAGAGTAAAGATGATAAATGATGATGGAAAAATGAGTTTAATGAAAAGAGATCGGAAAGTTGATTCTAGGCTTTCCACGTGAGAGAGACGAGTCGCAGGTCTGTCGATCAAAAAATCAGAAATGACAATTCACAGGGCGTGATAAAATTTTTAAATGTTTTATAACGTCGATTATTTAATAACTGATGTTATAAACTATTTTATTACATTTATAACGTCTGTTATTATAATAACCGACATTATAAATGTATCAGATACCACATTTTTTACATCGGTTATTTTATAACCGACGTAAAAAATCCGCGTGTTGGTTTTTTACGTCAGTTATTCTATAACCGACGTAAAAAAACACATCAGGAACCAAAGTTTTTATGTCGATTATTTTATAACTGATGTAAAAACTTCTGCATGTTGGTTTTTTACGTCGGTTATAATATAACCGACGTAAAAAATTCTGTGGTTTGGGTTTTTATGTCGGTTATCAAATAACTGACATCAAAAAGGCCCCAGCTACCGCATATTTTACGTCGGTTATCAAATAACCAACGTAAAAAATTTACTCTCAGTATTTTTTACATCGGTTATTTTATAACCGATGTAAAAAACCACATATCACATATTTTCACATCAGTTATATATAACCGACATAAAAAATTGCGATGTTCAAAACATTTTCTGCACTAGTGATTCAAGTGAGAAAGTAGTTCCATAAAACTAGCTGTCACGACCCCCTCCCACCAAAGATTCCCCTCCTGAGTTGGAAATGGTGAAAGGGAGACAATGACCCCTGAGTCCCGCCTCCAGTAGGCCCTGGGGTGGCGAATAGCACCAAGGGTATGAGTTTTCACAAATATAAGAGGCATTACCCTTTTTATTATTTAAGATCAGGAAATAGGACAAGTCAACCACTAAAAAGAAAAAGAACAAGTGTATAGAAATAAACCCAAACCAATCCCACATGCATGTTTAAGTAGTTCTGAAACAAGGTACAAGTACAAGAAAGCTCAAAAGTACAATACCAAAAGAAACAAGTATAACAAACTGCAGCAAATCCAACTGTCCGACTAGTAGGGTCCCGCACGACCGTGGTAGTCCTCCTGGAAACCTGAAAGTAAACGTAGGGTGAGCATACAAGTATACTCAGTAGGGAAACCTAAAGCTCTCGTACACAAGTGGGAAGACATCCTAATGTCCCGTGAGAACAACAGAAGAACCTATCAAGGAATTCTATCCACCCAACCTCACCACCCACACTCACCAAAAACACAATCACAACAGGTAGTAGTATATAATAACAAGAGTATTGGGTACCCCGCACCTTTTCCCCCCTCTAGCTAGCTGCTCTTCCTAACGAAGAACGTCCTGACGCTACCACACTCTTCCCGCCCGCACACACCTGGGCCTCACAACCACGTATCCCGCCCACACACACACCTGAGCCTCACAACCACGTATCCCGCCCACACACACCTGTGCCTCACAACCACGTATCCCTACCGTACACACCTGGGCCTCATCCCGAAGGTTCTTGGGAAATAGTAAAACTTGCCTAAAGAGTCTTGGGATAAACCACCTCAATAGAAACCTACCCAAAGAGTCTTGGGTGTAAGGTTGGCTCAATCCATCACAGCCTAGGGAAGAAGAAGCAGGAAGGAGCTAGTAACTATGGGGAAAACACCCTCTCCCATGAAATGGGAGTGTTCGACACTAAGTGCTCAACATGGGTGAGGTGCGATAAAACACAAAGATACAGATATATATATACCAAACACTCATCCCAACCTATGGATTCTAATCTAAGAACTGAGCACGTGCCTCGGCACTGCTACTACAAAGCATGCATATAACAAACAACCCCAACCCCATTTATGTTTTCATGTTTCAATAGAATCAGTTTATTAGTTAACTACTGGGAAACTATCCACAACTAACCACATTGATCATTCATAAAACATATCCCTGCCATCCATAAATCAAGTTAGGAAAACACAAGCAACACAACCAAGTCCTTCTTATAAACCAACCAACCCCATTAACTATTATTCCCATTCCACAATCATGCCCCACCATTCATTAACTTTTCCACTTTTATTTATTAATCACAACCCATAGTTTGCTCACATTCAAACCCATCCCTGCAGCCCCACTGCCAACCACCATAACCACAACTACACCATACATCATCATCTCTTGATGCCGTTCATCACAACCCCACTGCCCATCACTAACATATCATTCACACCAACCCACAACCAAGACAACCGCAGCCCTGCTGCTCACTCGATCCACAACAACCCACAAAACACCCCCCTTCACATAAATTAACCCCAACAACACCCACATGTTTATTATTCCAAATTAGTTCAATCGGGGTGATCACACAAGGGTTCCAGATTTTCATTTAATCATCCAAATTTACGTGATTAACCAATTTACACATTCCACAAAGTTCCATTCACAAACGGTCTAGAAAGATAGGGCAACATTTAATTGTGCAAGAAAAGGCCCCCAACGACTGTGATTTTTAGTAGGCATAAGCCTATTCAATTCACAACACAATATCACAGGATATACAAAAAAATAAACATAACAACTTCACCATCCTCGTTCTTTAACCAATTATTATCTTCGTTTAATGGTTCAACCATTTCTCATGAAAAGAAGAGGATACCCACCCTGTATGATGCACAATTTAGAGAGACGAAGGTAAGATCCCTACCTCAACAGGTTCTGATCACAATGCTCCCTCAGATCAACTTTAAGAAACGTCCATCGGCGTCCGTCGCTTCTGGAAAAACCCAAAAAAACCTCCTTTGGTGGAATCTGGGAAGGAAAGGACAACCGATCCAAGCTCAGAAGTTCCGCCTCGTCGTTACGATCCTGTGGCCGCTGACAGATCGTAAATTGGGGCTCAGACGAAGAAGTTTTGGAAGAAAAGGAGCCTTCAAGTCTCTTGGGATATCTCTACTCAGAGGAAAGGGGAGGAGAGGGGTGTGTTGAAAAGGACTAGGGGACCCATCCTTTTATAGGCGTGAAAAACAAAATTACACGGCGTGTACTTTATGATACATGGCGTGTACTTGGCCATTTCACGCGGCCACCATGCGGCTTCCATCACGACCTTCAATGCGGTACACGGCCCTTGACTGGTCAACTCACGGTTTGAGGGTAACGCATACGCAGGGAGGGACTACACAGCGTGTAGTATTGGCTACACGGCGTGTACTCATTTATTTCACATGGTAAGGACATGGCTCCCACATGGAACACGACCGTTGAATGGTCAACACACGGTTTGAGGGTAACACGTACTCGGGGAGGGACTACATGTCATTTAGTATTGGGGTACACGGCGTGTACCCATTTATTTCACACGGCAAGGACACGAACTTCAACACGGGGTATACCTAGCGAGGGGGTACACGTCGTGTACTCACACTACACGGCGTATAGTTTCAAAAATCTGAAAAGTGTGGGAAAAGTCCATTTTACCCTCCAGAACACTTCAAGACCCTGTTTTTGACAAAGGAATGGGCTGGAGAGGTCCAGGCCATTACACTAGCGCCACTCCACCTGTTTCCTGCTTTCAAATTATAAAGCTTCAATATGAATTAAAATGTTGTATATTTAGTGCAACCAACATACAATGATGTCTTTGCACAACTCTTTAACTTCTCAAACAATTCTAATCAATCACAAAGTTTATCTTAAACTATCATTGTAATTTCATAAATATGATCTTCATCATCATTCACATCTATAATCACATCCTCAATATGGTCTCATTTATTTTCCACACTTGTAATCATATCAGATGATCCATAAAAGGCAGTGCTATCCCAACCAATAGCTACATTCTCTTTTTTTCCTGTGTTTATTCCAATATTTATAACTCCATTCTATTCCCTAATAGATCAAGTGTTCTTTCAACTCCTCTCGACTAATTTATCTTGAATAAAAACAACATAAACATAGAAAAAGGATTTGAGAAGGGCCATATGCATTATCCTTTTCAAAATTGATGAACTCTTTCACTCCATCTTTATACACTTTTTTCAGATGATTGAAATCCATACATTCTTTATTCATATACATCCTATTTGATTTGGTAATATTAATATTTAACAAAATAAATACACAAAACATTGATATAAAATTTAATCAAGGCTAAAAAAATTTACATACTTTAATCTTCTTTCAATATTTATCCCCAATATCCACTTTCTAGAACTAAGGACCTTCATTTGGGATCTTCTAGATAAATCAGTATTTTCAACTCTTATAGTCTTTCCTTCATTGGTCCAACTAAGAGAAATTTATCCACATAATGAAGTAAAATGAAAAAACTCCAGTCATAACACACCTTCAAATAGTATCAATTATTTACATTACACTACATGAACATCAATTTAACCATGAAAGCATTTAAATTCTAGTTACACTATCTTAATGCCTACTTAAGCCCATAAAAACTCTATTTGAGACTGGAACTGAACCTTCTATTCCATTTAAAATGAAACCTTCTAGTTGATCTATGCAAATATATTCCTTCGAATCTCCATGAAGTAATATAATCATGACATCCATTTATTCTAGAAATAAACCTTCAATGGAAACCATGTTGAGAACCATCTGAATTATTAAATTCTTTATAGTAGGATAGAAAATCTAACTAGAATATAATCCTTCTAATTATTAAAACACATTTACAACTAGAGACACCTTTCACTATTTCATATCATCCAATTTCTTTTTTAAATGATAAATCTAATTATTATATAGATCCCTCTTTCCTAGTTCCAATTCTATTATCTACAATGTATCAAAATCATACAGGTAATTCAATTATTCCTTCATTTTTTACTCACACTATAATGAGGCCAATAGTCAGCCTATGTTGAATCCTAATAAAATAGAAAATCCACCTGACTTACCCACACATTACTCATTAGGGACACTCATATAGACTAATAAAACCATAAAACTATGGGAAACTAGCTAGTGTGTGAGCTAACTAGTGTAGTATACATCTGGTCCTATTTCTTAATTCATAGGGTTCCCATGAATCCAATCAAGTGGAAGTGAGAAACAACAAGTCAATGATCATCACATGAATAAATATAACCTAATTAGTAAATCACATGCCAACTCTTACACCATCACAAGAAAGAGACCATTTTCACATCCATGAATAAGCATCAAGAATTTCATATTAATAATCAATCACATTCCTCTGATGGAAAATTCCTCAATAGACATATCAAACAATGTTAGGACAAACAGGGGCCTATATACCCTGATAAGGGGGGTGAATCAGGGTATAGATATTATTTTTCAAAATTCTTCCTGCCCCACTGGATCTTGACCTCTTTATTACAAGGGTCACTTTATTTTCACTTGTGTGTTTATTATGATCACTTATTTTCTTCTTTATCTGATGATGATGCTTTAAATGCAATGCAGGGAAGTAAGCAGGCAGACATAGAGATTTTTACTTGGTTCACCCTCACTGGGCTATGTCCAAGGAGCATATGCCGACAAGTTTACGGTCGTACTAAATTCCACTATTCTTCAATAGATGTGGATACAAGGGTTCGGGAACAGTCACTCTGTCCCAGGATCACTACCTATAAACAATTTAGGGTCATCTCACTGCTTTCCCAAGGGTCACTCCCTGTTTCTCTCTCTCTGGCTAACTGCTGGTGGAGAGGATCACCTTCTTCCTCTTCCTTTGATCACTACTCCAGAAAGGATCCACTCACAGTTTATAGACTTGTAGGTCTCTTAATTATCTCTAATTAATGCATCCTCTGTTGTATGTAGATGCTCTATTGAAGTCCAACTTTCACCCATAGATGAATTTCTCTTTGCACTGAAGGTATCGGGCAATCTTTCAGCTTTCATGCAGCCCTGAATAGCTATCGTGAATAAAACTTACTTGGCACGTAGGTCTAACCTGGAGCGCAAGTATCGGCATGCAGGTCACAAATGGCGTGTAAGTCCACCTTAACCACATGCATGACACAACCTTCTTCAACTTCAAACCTATGTGACTCAACCCCTTTTACGCCCAAACCAATATTGGCGCGCAACTACCAACCGGTGTGCAACTTCAAACCCTAGGGTGCAAGTCCACCTGCGCGACCACACACCACCTGCGTGACCACCAAATCTGCGTGACGGGAGATCTGATTTTTCTAAGTGTTGAACTCCATTAGAAATGAGGAGGGTTAGTCTAGTATTTATAGGCACTTTGAACACCCTGCGCGATGGCACGCAAGTCTACCCTCGGCGCGCAAGTCTTGGCACGTAGGTCGCTTCCCATGTAAGTCACTTGCGCGACCAAACCAATACTTGCGCGATCCTCTTTAATTTTCCATATTTCGATCTTATAATCTTGAAAAACCACAGGCGCACAAGTTCTCAAGCTTCCAAGGCATCAGCGCACATGTCTCTTCACGGTGCATAGGTCACCCGCGCGACCACACCAATACCTGCACGACCCTCTTTCCTTAGCCATATTTTGATTCTCTGATCTTGAAAAACATATGGTGTGAAAGTTTCTTCTACTTCAAGTCAACAACGTGCAAGTCTCTTTTCCAAAACCACTTTTCTCCTTTTGTTGATTTTCAGGCCCAAAAATTTGGCAAACACTGGAAAACGGTGTCACCTTGTATCTGCTCTTTTTTGTACCACCTCCATATCATCCATTCCTTTGTCGACGTTCTTGAATCAAACATAGATCATTGACCACAACTCTTGAACTCGACATTCCACCATGAAATCCCCTTTTTCAACAAATTTGTATGCCATGGTTTGCTTTGTCAACAATCACAACACTGATGTACACTTTGTCAACAAACACAATCACCTCAAAAATACTTCAATGATACCTTGAGGGATTTTTTCCCAACAATCTCCCCCTTTGGGTTTTTTGACAACTCTTCCATAAAAAGATACATTGTTACTTCTTCAGCCACCATTCGCCTATTGCAATTCTAATAGCGATCAAGGATTTACTCAACACATAATCTAAGCCCACATGAGCAATGCTTGGTGTGAGAAAAAAGAGTAAATGAAAAGTTCATCAATGAATCACTTCAACAATGACACCCACTGTTGACACCAAATGGATACCAATTTTTTGGAAATATTTTTACCACATCCCAACACCACTCTTCTGCTTTTATCACGATCCTTAGCTGTCGTGATATATACTCTTTTATTGATCACTTATAGCATCGTCAGATTTAATATGCTCCCCCTTTCTCATTGATCTCCCCCTATCTCGCTGCTCCACTTGTCAGCTTCTCCCCATATCATTCATGATTTATCAAATTTCCACACTGTATCCCCCTTGAACAATCACAATTTTCTCCCCCTTTGTCAACGAACCCAAAGGCCACTCCTTTGCAGTCTGTAACAGAGTAAAGAACACATATCAACACATTACGGAAAAACACATCATACCTCGTGGAGAGGGGGGGTACCACATCCACACTATTTTATGTGAGGGGAGTTGAATGAACTCCCATAGCTAGTCGATGCCTTTCAAACACTTCCTTGGGTAAGGCTTTTGTCAGAATGTTTGCAACCTGTAGTTCTGTAGGCACATACTCCAACTTCATGACTCCTTGATCAACCTTCTCCTTGATGAAATGATATTTGATCTCAATGTTGTTGGTCCTTGAGTGATGGATGAGAATTTTTATAAGATTGATAGCACTTGATTTATCACACTGGATTATGATGAGAGACTTTACTTCAACTCCCATATCTTCAAGCTGCTGATTCATCCACAATAACTGTGTGCATGCTTGAGTGGCTGCAATATACTCAGCTTCTACGGTGCTCAATGAATTGAAATCTTTCTTCTTTATTAGCCAAGAAATACACAATCCACCAAGATAGAATGCACCTACTGAAATTGATTTTCTATCATCTGTTGATCCGGCATAATCTGTATCTGTGTAACCCAGTAACACTGATTGAGATTTGTCATTATACATCAGGCTGAAGTCCACCGTGCCTTTGATATACAGAATTATTCTTTTCACTAAAATCATGTGGCTTTCCTTAGGATTACTCTGATATCTCGCTGCTTGGAATGTGGAAAAAAAAATATCAGGCCTTGTTGCGGTCAAGTACAACAGACTTCTAATAATTTGCCTGTATTCTGTGATATTAACTATCTTTCCATCCTCATCTTTTGACAGTTTCATCCGGGTACAAACCATAGACTTCATCTCCTTGTAATTTTACATTCCAAATCTTTACAAAACATCCTTGACATATTTGGATTGAGAAATGAATGTTCCATTATTTCCTTGTGTCACCTATAGACCAAGGAAATCATCAGTTCACCAATTATAGACATTTTGAACTCATGTTTCATGAATTCATAAAACTGTCTGCACTGTGCTTCATCTGATCCACAAAAGATTATTTCATTGACATAAACTAGTACCAACATCCTTTTATTACTGTTGCGGTTGAAATAGATATTGTAATCAACTTCACCACACTGGAAACCAAGTTTCTTCAAATACTGAACAAGCCTTAAGTATCATGCTCTTGGTGTATGTTTCAGCCCATATAACCCCTTATTCAGCTGAAAAACCTTGTTCGCATCCTCATGAATGAGGAAACCATATGAATTTTCAATATGAACTTCTTCAAATAGAACCCTATTCAAAAATGTAGATTTGACGTCCATCTGAAACACCTTGAACTTTCTTTGCACTGCTATGGCTAAAAATAATCTGATTGTCTCCAGCCTTTCAATTGGTGAAAATGTCTCATTAACTTCAATAAAATCTATCTAAGAGTATCCTTTGTACACCAGTTGTGCTTTGTTTCAAATAACTATGCCATCTTTGTTTATCTTGTTGCGAAAGTCCCATTTAATCTCGATGACATTCTTATCTGCTGGCCTCGAAACAATCTCTCACGTCTAATTCTTCTCAATCTTATTTATCTCTTCATTCATGGACTAAACCCAGTTATCATCTTCAACTTCATCATCAAAGAATTTTGGCTCAACCTGAGATAGAAAAGATGCCTGCTGCAGTGATTTCATTTTCCTTGTCTGAACTGAAGATGACTAATCATTGATGATGTTCTGCCTGTCAATTTTAGATTGACTCTTTGGCTTCTGTGCAGATAAGAATTTTACTTCCTCATACTCACCATCAGTATCTTATTTTGAATCAACTTTAGTCACTTCTTCTCTCCCTGAGTCTCTTACCACTTCATCACTTTTAATAGAAAACTTTTTACTGTGTCATTGTTCAATGACGTCGTTTCTTTGAACTTCTTTTCTCATATTTTTGTTGACACACCTTTGATTTTCTCTCACAGATTCTTAGTATCCTGAAAGTAGTAAGATTATACCACATTGTTAAAAAAAAATATAATCATCAAATGCATGGTTATTTCTGCTTCTTCCTATGTTTCTTTCTTCCCTTAATAGGCAACACCTAGTCTAAGTCATCCAAATAATTCTTTAATGGCTCCTACATCTGAATTTGTTATTTAATGCTCCCCTATGTTTTGAAACACTTCCTGGGGTTAGTCCCACTATTTAGAATCATAACCATTCTTCTCCTCATGCATAATTTATTCTAATCTGGCACTTATAATCGAACCATTAACCAAATCTCTAAGCCTACTGAGTTGGAACACGGTGTAGGAAACAATAGATAGAGTTAATAACACAATCACTTCCTATTGTGCTTTGTTGCTCCCATTATTCATCAACTCTAGTACCTGATTTGAATCAATTGAAACTCTAGAGTATGTCTCTTCTCCACTTCTCACCCTTAGATTCCACTTACCCTTGGATCGTATATCCCTAAAACCTAAAACATTTGAACCATCAGTTAATAGAATTTATATACATAGGGATAAAGGCAACTTCTGGAATCCTCAAGATGAGGATTGCGGTTGATCCTAATGGGTCAACCCTTTGATTATTTCTTGTAGAGTATCATATTATTTCCTTACTTCTTCTAGCTGCCTAGCCAACTTCAACTGCTCTGGCCATATGACTAAGCATTCTTTACCTACATTCTGAGACTTTTTATGATATGTAGATTCTGCAGGCTTGGCATTTTTCACAATTTAGGGTTTAAACCCACTAGTACACATTTCTGTCTTTGATGTTCCACCAACATGCCACTTCCCTTGATTCCATCTCTAGGTAGGAATATCTCTGTTTTCCATCTTCCCTTTCTTCTTCCCCTATTCCAGGGATCTTCCTCTTTCCCCCACTTCTCTCTGTGGCACATGACATGTGAAGTTTTCAGTATATTCTTTGTTTATCTTTCTTTTATCAGACGTCCGAGTCACCACACTCTTTTTCACTGCTGGCGAGTCCTCCATTAAATGTTCATTCTTATTTCTCACAGATGGAGTATATCTCCCCTTAATCTTCTAGGTTTGTTCACATTCTCTCCATGAGAGTTGTTGTGAGTATGACTGATACACTTTTCGTTCAGCTCCTCAGGATTCTCCAGGGAATCTAAGCCTATTCTTCAATTTACCACTTTCTCTCCTAGTGTATGATTTCTAATTATTTACCATTGGAGTCATGAATCTCCTTTCAAGTTCCTTTCCATTTACTGCTTTATTCTTACTGCAATATCTTTCAAAATTCCCATAATTATAACATTTAAAACATTGTTCATCAAAGGAAGGCCTCATTTCATCATTTCTCTATTGAGATGTTGAAACATCGTGTGTTCTTTCTCTGACATTGAGCTCCTGAGCTTCCTGACACATACTCATTGTGTGTCCCTTTCTTCCACAGTAATAGCATCTGACGAATGTTTTCCCCTGAGAGACTCTTCTCTCTGATTTATCATGATGCTTCTTCTTATTATCAGATTTAGTAATGTTTCTGTTTTCACAGTCTGAAATGTATTCCAGAGCCTCTGAACAGAAGCTTGACGTGTGGCCATAAATCCCGCAGAAATAGCACATGTCGTCACTTCTTTTTGTAACTGTCCTCTTAGGCCTATCTCTAGAACCTGTAGGGTTTTTTTCACATCTAGAACTATTAACAGCTCTTTTTCTATCATGCATGGGAGGTGATTCATCAAATCCAATACCAATTTTTCTAAAACTGTATTGTCTTTGAGTTGAGAGAATTTTTTCTTGCCTCTTTTCAGAAATAGCAAATTTTATTTTCATTTCATCATCACCTGCCGAAGGATAATCAAATAGTAAGTTCAAGGCATCCTTCATTTTAGGCTTTCCTCTAGCATTGGATTTCTCCACTTCCTTCTTTAATAATTTTATCTCTTCTTCCAACATCTGAATCTTCATATCACTTGATTCAAGTTGGGAATTGAGTTCTCTTCTGAGATTCTTTCCACAACTCATGTCATCTTCCAGTTCTCATGTGAGCTTTTCTACCATGTCACCTCGCTTCATTACTTTCAATTTTTCTTCAGAAACAGATTCAGAGACAGATTCATTATCTAATTGTAGCCTTTGATTCTTATGAACTTCTTCATACAACTGTGTTTCTAGATCATCATTTCTAGATTTCCGATTCTGAACTTCATCTGACTTTTGACTCTCTTCATAATCACCAGCCTTTTGTTTTCCTTTCATTTTAGCCAGATTTTGTAGTTCCTCACCTTCAGAATAATTATTCCCCTTTAGGTCAGTAGCCACATCAATAAGCCTTTGATTTAAGCCTCTTAGTTTGTTGACCTCAATTTCCAATACTTGGATCCAGATATATTTAGATTTAACTTCTTCATCCAATTTCTGATCCAATTTCTTTTTCATGTTGACAACACCTACTGGTGGCCTCCTTCCTAAAACTTCATCATCATCAGTTGTTTCAGTATCACTTTGAAGTTCAAGTACTTCACTTATTCCTACATCATTATTGAGTGAATAAATCTTTTCCCTATCAGATTCATCCAGGCCTTCTTTCAGTAACCTATTTGATTCTTTTAATTGAATCAAACTTTTTCCATACACACTTCCACACTGACGAATGCCACCTAACTTCTGATTCTTCTTTGATGTTTTTCCATTTTCCATGGAACACCAAGAGAAGAGCAGACTGATTCTTTAACCACACAGATCGACTACACCAAGTCGGAGAAAAAAAATCTGATAAAATCAAACTTTCTCTAATACCAAATGTTAGGACCAATAGGGGCCTATATACCCTCAGAGGGGGGTGAATCAGTGTATGTATATTCTTTTTAAAAAGTCTTCCTACCCCACTGGATCTTGACCTCTTTATTACAAGGGTCACTTTTTTTGCACTTGTGTGTTTATTATGATCACTTATTTTCTTCTTTATCTGATGATGATGATTTAAATGCAATGCAGGGAAGTAAGCTGGTAGACACACATATTTTTACTTGGTTCACCCTCACCGGGCTACATCTAAGGAGCATATACTGACAAGTTTCCGGTCATAACAAATTCCACTATTCTTCACTAGATGTGGATACAAGGGTTCGGAAACAATCACTCTGTCCTAGGATCACTGCCTATACAAAATTTAGGGTTAGCTCACTACTTTCCCAAGGGTCACTCCCTGTTTCTCTCTCTCTGGCTCACTTCCAGTGGAGAGGATCACCTTCTTCATCTTCCTTTGCTCACTACTCCGGAAAGGATCCACTCATAGTTTATAGACTTGTAGGTCTCTTAATTATATCTAATTAATGCATCCTCTTTTGTATGTAGATGAATTATTGAAGTCCAACTTTCACCCATAGATGAATTTCTCTTTGCACCGAAGGTATCGGTCAATCTTTCAGCTTTCACACAGCCCTGAATAACTGTCGTGAATCAACCTTACTTGGAACGCATGTCTAACCTGGCGTGCAAGTATCAGCGCGCAGGTCACAACTGGCACACAGGTCTACCTCAACCACCTGTGTGACACAACATTCTTCGACTTCAAACCTGTGCGACTCAACCCCTTTTACGCCCAAACCAATATTAGCACGCAACTACCAACCGGTGTGCAACTTCAAACCCTGGAGTGCAAGTCCACCCGCGCGACCACACACCACCTGTTCGACCACCACATCTGTGCGACTGGAGCTCTGATTTTTCTAAGTGTTGAACTCCGTTAGAAATGAGAAGGGGTGGTCCAGTATTTATAGGCATTTTGAACACCCTGCGTGATGACGCGCAAGTCTACCCTCAGTGTGCAAGTCTCAGCACGCAGGTCTCTTCCCCTACAAGTCACTTGTGTGACCAAAACAATACCTGTGCGACCCTCTTTCATTTTACATATTTTGATCTTCTGATCTTGAAAACCCATAGGCGCGCAAGTTCTCAAGCTTCCAAGGCATCGACATGCAAGTATCTTCACGGCGCACAGGTCACCTGCGCGACCACACCAATACCTACGCGACCCTCTTTCGTTAGACATATTTTGATGCTATGATCTTGAAAAACATATGGTGCACAATTTTCTTCTAATTCAAGTCAACGGCGCGCAAGTCTCTTTGCCAAAACCACTTTTCTCCTTTCGTCGATTTTCAGGCCCAAAAATTTGGCAAACACTGGAAAATGGCATCACCTTGTATCTGTTATTTTGGTACCACCTCCAGATCATCCATTCCTTTGTCGACGTTCTTGAATCAAAAATGGATCATTGACCATAGCTCATGAACTCAACATTCCACCATGAAATCCCCTTTGTCAACAAATTTGTATGTCATGGTTTGCTTTGTCAACAATCACAACACTGATGTACACTTTGTCAACAAACAGAATCACCTAAAAAATACTTCAATGATACCTTGAGGGATTTTTTCTCAACAAACAAGGGCCCCCTAATTTAAACTATGCATGTGATGTTAGATGCAAAGTAGGTTTAGGAGTTACAATGGGGTTAAACATTAATTCACCTTTTGTGGGAGTGAGGTCATGATGGATATCCTATGGGTTAGATAGAGTTAGTGACATGCCCTTTCCATGGTGTTATTATCAATCTACTTGTCTTCCCTATATAATGTATTGGTTTTACAAATTCTATAAAAATATAAACATAAAATATTATGGAAAAACTACATTTCAGATGTCTTTTGAAAACTATTTATAAAATCACACTTAAAATCCCATTTAAAAAGCCAAACAAGTGTTTAAATCATTTTAAATCTATTTAAAACAAAAAAACGTATGTTGAAAACATATAATTTCTTAATAAACATTTCAAAACACTTGAATCATTTTAAAATAGGCACTTATCCATTTTCACAAAATCATAAATCCCAAGAGAGGCACTTTATAAAAGATACATGAAAAAAATAACCATCATTTTATAAAATATAAAGCTATAAGACAAACCAAAAAAATTCTAGTTTTAGGAAAAATAAAAAAAATCATATATTAATATCAAATGACACATAAAACAAGTGGAATTACTATTAGCGGGTCTTTCTTTGGGACTATTCTTATTAGATATCACAAAGTGTGAACTTCATGAGAAGATGTATCGATTTCATATGAGAATCCATAACTTGATAGTTAACTATCATCTATGTCATGTAAGATAGATATATCTTGACTATATGATATATTGATTTAAGAATATATTTATGGAATATCTATGTTCTCATTATAGTGGGAAACTATTATAACCTATTAATGTGAATTATATTCCAAGGACATTAAAAAATTATTATTAAAAAAAATAATCACTATGTGATATAAATATATATACATATTTTGGAATTACATATCAATGTAGAGGTCATCAAGATGACATAGTGGAGTCTTGGGTGCTTGAAACACAATTATGTTGGGTTTTACCATTTATTTTGTAATTATGAATTGATCGAGTGATCATATATCATGGATTATGAGAAAATGATTTTGTTCTTGTCTTCTTATTTCATTTATTGAGAAGTTATGGGTGATTGTCTGCAATAAATTCATGAAGGCTAATGTGTTGGGTTTTTCGAATGACTACACAATTTTTCTAAAACCATTCACAGGCTGTGATCCTGGTCCCAGACCGTCCTCATCCCCACGTGGTTTCCCCTTGTGCCCCAAAAAGTCTGTCCTAAACTATGTGGTAACCATGAAACACAACCATTATTAGTAAAAAATTAATTGAAAACCTCATGAAAATCAAGGTTTCACATGGTTCCTCCTAAACCATGCACACAAAACCATCCCCCTTTCTAGAAAACTTATAAATTATTGAAACTTAACATGAAGCCTCTGATCCTTATCTGAATACCCGATCTACCTATTGGTCCCCATTACTCATCTCAAAACAACACTTTGAGGAATTCTAAATCTTGGATTGTTATTCTGAGTCTCAATTAAAAATTTGACCAATTGAGTAAATGAAAATTCAACATTGTAAATTTTTAGTTCCAATGAAAGTGGGTTATTTCAACCTCCCCACCATAATACTTATCATCCCCATGAATTTTTAATGGTCATACATACACATCATTTGACCTATGATGGTAACTAATGATCGAAAATGGACTTGTTCCATTTCTAAATGTCTGAAACACATCCAAGACACAACATCCAACTCAGGGAACTCAACTAGTTAAAACCAAATCCAATGCTCATTATCAAAATTGAAATACCAAGATAGTGCCTTCTTAAGTCCATCTAAAAACATCGAATTTTGTTATTACCTGATCACCTATCATAGTTATGTTTCTCCCCACAATAAGTCTCAACTTATCACTAATAACTTCCCATTATTAGCACCTTCTCTAGTTTAAAAGAATAAAAGAACCTTGAATTCATGCTCTTAAAATTCACCTGGAATGGTTTCCAACTAACCATGCCATAACATTCCTAAGAATTCCAATCACCATCAGAACCCATCATCATCATAAAAAACCCAAGGAAGTGAATACCTACCCACCACCCTTCCATGAATAAAGAACATACCATCTTTTCCTTGAAATCACACTCAAACCCAAAAAACACATTTCATTCCAAAAATTACACACTGGACATAGCTTATAACTTTCCACATCAAAATTATGTGCTAAACCTAGTCGGACTATCCTCGGAAAACTCATCCCAAAAATGCTCAGCTCCAATTTCCAATCCCTCACCATCTCACCTGATCACAATGTACTCACACCTAGAGACATTCCAAAATAACTAAAACATTCCCACTAGAGTCTAAACCCAAACCCCATCAAGATTCCACCATCAGACCCCCTACAGACTCAAAAACGTAGTTATACCCTACCACACCACTGACGCACCTCTGAAACAATCACCACAAGACCAAAGTTGAAACTCAGCTTGATCATCCACCACAACTGATTTCCCATGAGAATTAACTTTTAAATTTAGACATATAACTCAACCGATAGTTTAAAACACCTGAAAACCTTTTAGCACGAGGGTCGCACCCCTACAACCAACATGTAACTCCCCACAATATGAGTTTCATCTCCATCACCTCACTCAAAAAAATACAAACACCATAGTTGAGGTAGCTTTGTGGGTGTGGCCATCTAGGCTTTCCCTATTGTTTTCTGGCCTGTTCCATCATTTGGCAGCGCGGTGTTGACTGCGGTCATTGATCTAGCTCCTTTTGGATGGGGGTTGGTGCTTCATTTATGTGTCTAATGGGGGTGCGTGCAGTGGTTTGATGTGGTTTTTGGGTGAGATTGTGAAGGTGGTGATGGGATCTGGTTCTGATTTGGGGCAAGGCATCACAACTGTCATCGTGGTTTTGTATTTCTATTTTTTATTTTCTACCCTTGTGATTTGGATTTGGGTGTGGTTGAGTCCTATTAGGCGCATGGTGATTTTGGGTTCACGATTTGCAGTTTTCTCTCCTTTAGCATTGTTGTGGTGGTGGTGTGGATGAGATGCATTGGGGTTTTTCCTTCATTGGTGAAGTTTCAATGCACATTTCTGTTTCAGTGATGATTTTGTGATTTTTGTTCGTCCAACATTGGTGTGAGATGGTCTGATTTGGGTGGAGGATCAAGAGTTGGTGATGAAGTTTGTGGTTTTGGTGACTGGAGAAGGATTCAGGGTGTATGTGGTCTTGTATCAGGTGTATTTGCATTGTTCTGGGACATTTCAAGAGGATAACTCAGGTGCCGTGAAGCCTGTTTGGGGTGATATGTTGTTTGGCATGCGGTTCAAGGGTTCATGTTTCTAGATTTTATACAAAGACTACTCCATATGAGGTTTAGAGTTGAAAGTTTTCACCTGAGTTATGCGATTCAGATTTGGTTGTTTAAGAGGGTATGACCTTGGCCATTGGCACTGACCCGTCTTAGTACAAGACAGCTTGTCGTTTAGTGTTGGGAAGGTGAAAATGGGAATTAATGTTGTTTATGCTGGGGAGGGTCTTTTGTTTGTTGTTTGATTTGGTTATTTTGAATTTTGGATCATGTGGGCTTGGTTTGATGTCTTTTTTCATTGAAGTCATGTTTGGTTCCCCCCTTGTCCTTTAAAAGGGTACTTATGATAATAAAAAAAATTAATTTTCAGTCATAGAGAACGACCCATTAAATTTCAAACTATATCTATATATTAGGGATGGCGATTCATCTATCAAATTCTAATCCATTGATTCCAAGAAATTAGTTGAACCAAAATCTATCTATTTATTAATAATTAATAAAATGTAGAAAAATGGCATACCCACATCAACAGTAGTGTCTAACAGTAGTAGAGTCAGGGTAGGTGGTGGTAGTAGCAGCAATTGAGGCCGCAGAGGGCTTCACAGCGGAGGTGGGTTTGCAGCGGAGGAGGGTTCCCAGCGGAGGTGGGGTTTGGTGTGAAACGGAGGTGGGTTCACAGCAGAGGAGGGTCTGCGGTGGAGGTAGGTCTGTGACAGAGGAGGTTCGTAGTGGAGGAGCGTTTGCGGTGGAGGGTGGGTCACATCGAAAGTGGGTTCACGACAGAGGAGGGTTCATGGTAGAGGAGCATTTGCGACAAAGGATGGTTCGCGGCAGAGGAGGGTTCGCAGTGGCATAGATGAGGACGGGGCAAAGGAGAGGTCGGTAGTGCAGGGGTCAGCTTCCACAAGAGTTTGAGGTGTGCGAAGGAAGGAGGGGACTATTAGGGTTCATTTATAATATCGGGTGAAACTTTTATCAGCGCTTAGCACTGATAAAGGTATGTTTTATCAGTGCTAAAAAAAGTTGCTAAAGATATCGTGTTAATAATTATATATATATTTATAAATATTATAAATAAATATATATTTATTTATATTTATATATATAATAAATATAATTATATAATGATATATATTTAGAAATATTATAAATAAATAAATATTTATTTATAATTATAAAATTATAAGAAATATATTAATTATATATATATTTATAAAATTATTAATTTAATAAATATATTTGCTATAATTTTATAATTATTTTAAAAAATAAATAAATATATTTATTTATAGTTATAATTACAAATAAATATTATTTATTTAAATAATTACACAATTATGACAAATATATTTACTATTTGTATAATATTATAAATATATAGAATTAATATATTAATTATATATATTTATAAAATTATTAATATAATAAATATATTTTTATAATTTTATAATTATTTAAATATATATATATTTACTTATTTATAGTTATAATTATGAATAAATATATATTCATTTAAATAATTATAAAATTATAAGAAATATATTTATTATATCTATAATCTTATAAATATATATAATTAATATATTAATTATATATATTTATAAATCTATAAATATAATAAATATATTTGTTATCAATATAATTAATATATTTGGGGTGTGGGGAACAACTTGAGTTACAAGTTGTCCGACGTGTTTTTCTTTGGGCTATTTTTTTAGCCAATTTATTTTTGGATGTATTTTTTAAGTATAATGGATGGTAACATCATGGGGCGCATGCAGACTTCGAATAGGTGGGAGCAGCAGTGGACTGGTGACCGGCACAACCGATCATTCGTGGTCTTAGAAGGCATTTATTACCTGATGGGTGACCTGGGTCCTTTTTGGGGTTTAGGTGGTATTTTTGGATGACCCTGTTAAGGTCATATTTTCACTTTTTTGACTTTTGGGCAGCATTGGTCTGCCATCTTATGTTTGGTGGTGCTTGTGCCACATTTATGTTTCGTCGTCGCTGCTTTACTTTTCTTAATAAATTTTTGGGACTGGGTACGCTCAGATCCCGATTCTTCCTGGTATATTTATAAGATTATAGATATAATAAATATATTTCTTATAATTTTATAATTTTTAAATGAATATATATTAATCTATAATTATAACTATAAATAAATAGATAAATATATTTATTTATTTATTTAAATAATTATAAAATTATAAAAAATATATTTATTATACTAATATTTTTACAAATATATATAATAAATATATTTCTTATAATTTTATAATTATTTAAATATATCTATATTTATTTATAATTATAATTATAAATATTTGAATTTATTTATCGATATTTGTATATATTTATAAATATATTTATTTAATTTTATATATTCATAACATTATAAGAATAATAAATATTTTTTTATAATTTTATAATTATTTAAATAACTATAATTTTTTTAAAATTATAACTATAAATAAATAAATAAATATTTTTAATTAAAATTTATTATAAATATATATAATTATAATTATAATTATATATATATATAAATAATTATTAAAATATAAAAAATATATTTATAATTTTATAAATATATATAATTAATATATTAATTATAATTATTTAAATATAACTATATTTACTAACAATTATAATTATAACTATGGAGATCCTCTCTCTTATCAATAGAGAGATTCTCTCTCTTAATCAAATGAGTATTTCTACAACAATCACCTAGTTTAAACTACAGTATATTATGGTGATATTGTTGGGAATTTTGAGTAATATCGGGAATCAAGTTTCAATGCCAGAGGTCCCCGAAGACAATTTAGCATGTGGTTTCGCTTACTGTGGGACTGGACGCCCTACAGTCTCGGTGAGATGTGGCAGGGGTGGGTCTTACGTACAACTGGCCGACGATGCGTATGCTTGCGGCGACCGGAAGATCTGCAGGTAGGGTCGATGAATATCAGGATGTGGATAGGAGGATGTCGGGATGTGGGTGAGATGCGTTTACATGTTAGTGCCCGGGATACATGCACTAACTTCAGAGAGCGATGTTCTCAAGGGACGCGTAGAAGATTTTTGTTTGGGTGACTCGGGATTCAGGCTTCGATGACTGGATTGTCTTGCGGTGCACAGGCTGGATTGTCTTCGGGGACCTCTGGCATTGTGGCAACAATGGGAGCAGTGTATATCTTTTGTAGCAATTGTGTTGTGCTTATTTGGGTCTATAGCCCGCTTTGGTGATGGGTTTTGGGATATACTTTTGACTCATTTTTATTTTTGGGGTATGCATACCATGTATGTGTGAGTGTTGTCTTTACCATTTTTTTCAATAAATTTGCGAGGTTATGGTTTTGGGTTACCAAATCCATGGTCTGAGCTCTTTTAGTATAATTATAACTATTTATATTTATTTATAAATATATGTATATAAATATATATAATTAATATATTTATTATAATTTTATAATTATTTAAATATATCTATATTTATTTAGAATTACAATTATAACTATTTGTATTTATTTATAAATATTTTTATATATTTATAAATATATTTATTTAATTATATATATTTATAACTTTATAAGTAAAATAAATACATTTATTATAATTTTATAATTATTTATATATATATAATTATAAATATAAATAAATATATTTACTGTAATTTTATAATTATTAGTTATAATTATAATTACAAATAAATATATTTAAAAAGTATTTATATATAATTAAAATATTATATTTATAAATATAAGAAATATATTTATTATTTAAATATATTTATTGAATTTTATAAGTACTTTTGAGAACATGATAGGTTCATGGGTATACCATGAATGAATCATATACCTAGTAAAGTATAGATAATAAAAAACGAGTCATCACATATGGACAACATGAATAATAATAAGGGTGTAATGTATAAATAGACATTCACGATGATTATATAACATATATGTACATCAATAATACTCAAGTATCAATATATTTATTGACCAAATTCATTGGAAACACATATATATTTATTTAAAATTATAATTATAATTATAATTATTTAAAAAGTATTTATATATATTCATTAATATAATAAATATATTTATTATTTAAAAATTTATTATAATCTTATAATTATTTAAATATATATTAATTTAATTATAATAGTATAAATACTTTTTTTAAACATTATATATATATTTGAATTATTAAAAAAAATATTAATTATAAACATGCATTTTTTATTTAATGTATAAAAATAAAGATTATTTTTGAAAATAAATATAATAATTTTATATAAATTAATAATATTTTTATTAAAAACCATTATCAGTGATAAAGAAATCACTTATAAAGGGTACACCTTTATCATTGATTTTTTAGTGATGATAAAGGGTAAATTTATCAACGCTTTTAGCTAGCACTGATAAAGGCCCCCCCTTTTATCAGCGCTTTCTGCTTAGCGCTGATAAAACACGGCATATCCCTTTCCTAGATCTACGGTAGTGTTGATTCCTACATGTCATAAATGACTTATGAATAATTTTCCTGAAGTATAAAAAAAATATGAATGTGTTTGCTCGATTTTGAGTATGTGATGCGTGTTTTGAAATAAAATGTCAATTTTAAATAAATCGACACACTTGGAGTCATACCGGCCACAAGATTCATCAAATTGATGTGTGGTTGATTCATACACATCAAAAATGACTTAAGGTTCATTTTACTAAAGTATCAAAAAAACCCAAATGTGTTTTCACAGTTTTGAGAATGTCACGTGTCTTTTTAACTAAAATGTATTTTTAAACTAAAGGCACACACTTTGAGTCATATTGATCACATCGTATTTTAGTTTGATATGAGACTGATTCATACACATCAAAAATGACTTATTAATCATTTTCCTAAAGTATCAAGACAATCTGTGTTTGTTTGCTCAGTTTTCAGTGAGTGGCACATATTTTGAACTAAATTTTCAATTTTAAACTGATAACAAACACTTTGAGTAATATCGGGAAAACTGTGTTCAAAATTTAGGTGAAAATAATTTGTACATGTCAAAAATGAATTATGGATCATTGTATTAAATTATTAAAAAAATCCGAATATGTTTTATCAATTTTGAGTGTGACATGTGTTTTGAAATAAAATGTCAATTTTAAATAAAAAGACACACTTCGAGTCATACCGGTCATACTGTGTATCAGATTGACGTGAAATTGATTCCTACACATCACTAATGACTCAAAAATCATTATCAAAACATATCAAAATATTCTAAATGCATTTTTTTGGTATGTCACATGTCTTTTTTTTACTAAAATGTCAATTTAAACTAAAAAAACAGTTTGAGTCAATCAATCACATCGTTTGTCAGTTTGATATAAGACTGATTATTACCCATAAAAAATGACTTACGAATCATTTTCCTAAAGTATCAAGACAACCCAAGTGCATTTTCTAATTTTTCAGTGAGTGACACAAGTTTTAAACTAAAATTCCAATTTTAAACATATCACATACACTTTGAGTAATACTTGGAACACTGTCTGTCACGAACCGTCCTCGGGGCCCGTGCTGTGACTACCCCAAGCCCACCTTCCATAGGACAGGGGCTGGTGACTAGCACCAAAGGCGTAAATCCCAGTAAAAATGGAATACATTGCCTTTATAAAAGTAAACAACAAAACAGAGTATGCAAGTGAAGTAAGCCCTAAGTAAAAATGAGTACAAAAGTAAGTGCTGGAAAGTAAATGAGCCAGTATACAAACCCAACTGAAAGTACGGTATAAATAAGAAAGAAAGTAAAACAGCTGTAAAGTGAAGCAGCAACCACCGAGTCATCCTCTGGGAATCCCACCTGAAGGGTGGGTACAGATATTCTCGTCGGTACCTCAGGTCCGTCTGTCTACTCCGTGTACGTCCCGCCAGGTGGTCCACCTCCAGATACCGTCCATCTCCACAAGCCTCAACCACGATCAGTGCTGTCCATCATCTGAAACCAACACAACGTAGTGCAGGCATTTCCCATACATGGGTGAGTATAACGATACTCAGTAGGGACCCCGAGACCCCTAAAGGTCTCCCAGAATCCACAAAGGATAAACCACAAAGTAAAGATACAAACACGAAGTATCAACCAACTCTACTTAGGTATATGCCCATACATATACCTAAGTCATCAATCTCAGTTCGACTCCAACTTCTGAGCCCAAGCACAATCCAGTCCACACAGGAAAGAAGTCAATCACATCAATGATAATGATTTGAAAGACAAGACTCAGCTCACATAGGTATACTACTCACGAAGTGGGGTGGAAATGATTAGATGTAGCCTCTGAATCATCTCCTCTGTCGAACCGATGTAGGATCCAAGTACAGAAGTCGTCGCTGCCGAACCCATGTAGGATCCAACTACAATAACCTTCACGGTTGAACCCACATAGGATCCAAGTACAGTCGTCATTGCTATCGAACCCACGGAGGATCCAAGTACAGTCGTCCTCGCTACCGAACCCACGTAGGATCCAAGTACAGTCATCTTCGTCCTCGAACCCACGGAGGATCTCAGCATGGTAGTCGTCGCAGTCGCAACCAGCTCTAGGGTTCCCGCGCATAGCATGCTCGATTCTGGGAGGGTTTGCTCCTCGAGCTAAGGGATCGATACATCAACTATCACGAAGTCCAGAGTTGATGTATCCCGAAGGTACACCTTGTCATAGGGGGATAAAACAAAAAAAAAATGTCCAAGACACTGAGGACAAGATTACCAAGCCATTTTCCAAAAAGTACACGGCGTGTTGGTATGGTTACACGCCATGTCTTCAGACCTTGGGTGCTGCCCGTGTACCACGTCCCATGTTGAAGGGCTGTTCGTGTAAAAAGTAAGTACATGGCGTGTGGTTTGGTTACACGCCATGTCCAAACATCTGGGGTCGTCTCCATGTACTCTGGCCATGTGCCCATACACAGCCTCAACCCGTGTTCTCCAACCTCTGTAATTGGTACAAGGGTTAGCCGTACCACTGTCCATGTCTGGACGTGTGATATTGTACATTCCCATGTACTCCACACCGTTTCCGTGTATCCCCGGGTTACACGCCGAGTCTCGAAAAGCTGTTTCTACCATTCTGCGTAGATAGTACACGTTGTGCCTCTTGGCCATGTACTTCTGTTCGTGTCTGTGTATTTCCCAAAAATACACGCCGAGTCTCACGTAGCCTCCACCTCCTTGCTGTGTGGCAATCACATGCCGTGTGACATAGGTCACACACCGTGTGTTAGCTATCTAACATTCGAAACCCTAGCCGCATAATGCTCGCACTTCACGGTGTGTTCCCCAGGAGTACACGCCGTGTAGTCTGGAATTTTCCAGAAATGACGCCTCTGGCCAGCGCGCCTCCCTTGATTCTGGTTCATTCTGATGGTTCGTTCGTCACGAAACTTTAGACTCTAGGTCACCCCGTTGTACTGAAGTCGATTTTGGTTTTTTCGGGCTTCCGATCGGCTCCGAAACACATTTAGAATTATCGCTTGAATAACGGTCGAGGAACGGTCCATCCCATTCCTGTCTGAACTGTCACCCGCTATCGTTGTTGCACCTCTGCTAGGTTGCCATGATGTTGAGTATTCAATTTTAGGATCGTTGCATTGCTTAACGAACTCATAACGATCCGTTGTTCGTCACCTATGAAGAACACGAAGAACCACCAACAATCACAGTAATGGCGGAGGATTAGGACCGTGTTAGTTTGGCCTGGTCTCTCCGCATTTGTTCGGTAGCAGGTGGTTAAAGAGAAAAAAAACAAGAAGGAAAGAAGATTCAATATTGATCCAATCAAAACATACCCCTACCTCGATAATTGATGTCACACGTCGGGCGTCGCGGAAGATGGCGTCATGGGAAAATGATTCTTAGGCGATGTCAGAGTGCTTCCGAGGAGGAAGAGGCATCTCCTCACTTGTCACGGAGAAAAGAAAGGAAGGCACGTCGATCTTTCTTCGTGGAACCAGCGTTCTTCATTGAAGAGACGTCATTCTTCGTCGAGAGATAAGTTATTTTCTTCTTCACAAGAGTTCTCTTCTTAGCACAACGAAAACTATCCCAAAAATAAAATAATAGGATTACCCTATTATTTTATTATCACATGTTATTTAAAATTCAAATTCAAACCACTTCATTAATTAATGTGTTGGCAAGAGTTAAAGAGGGAGAGAGAAAGAAGGTGAGAGGTCTCACATTTAAGAGGAGTTAACAAATTAATGAAGGGGGGGTTTAGGGGTTTAGGGGGAGGTGAAAGGTTGGGGATCGTGTGGGCCCCACCTCTCATATATCCACTCATGGGAAGTTGGGTGGGTGTGGGCCCCACCAAAAACTTCCCATGGGAGGAATTAACCTCCTTAGATATAAAATAAAATTTTCCAAACTATTTTATTTACTTCTTAATTAAACCCCAGTAATTAACTACTCCCGAGAAAACGCAACTACGGTAAGGTCCACTTAAGCAATTACCAGCGTTGTGAGTTCATCGGTGCCCTCAGATTTCGATTCCGAGCATCAGTTCAAAAGATAGAAAAACCCTCTTGATCGTTTACTGAATGTACCCGAGCTAAACTTTGAGAATTGATTCTGGGCACACCGGGCCTCAGAATCAAGTGCCGTCAAAAGCCATAGACTTGTAAGAAATCCAAAGTATTTAGGAAAAAAATTTACTTGAAATTTTAGGGTCTTTAAATTACTCACACATCAGGGATTTACGTCCCCGTAAAGCTACAACATAAACTAGGAAAACAAATGAGGGTACTAATCATGCATTTGAGCCCCCCGCTCCCAAGTGATCTCCTAGAGGTTCCCGTGCTACCAACGAATGCGCACCATAGGAATCAACCATCCACGTAGGACCCGCTCCTGTCGATCCTCGATCTCCACCAGTACCTCTGCAAATGTCACCCCATCATCGATGTCCAGCTCCCATGATCAATGATGTGGGTTGGGTCATTCACGTATCTCCTCAGCTGAGATAGGTGGAAGATGTCGTGCGCCCAGTGCAACTGAGGTGGAAGGGCCAGGCGGTAAGCCACCTCACCTACCCTGCTGAGGACCTGTAATGGTCCGATGAAACGTGGAGATAACTTGCTGCCCTGGAAAAATATCTGTAATCCGCATCAAGGTAAGACCTATAAGAAAGCATAGTCACCATCCTCGAATTCCAGTGGTCTCCGTATCCTATCAGTATAAGACTTCTGTCTGGTCTGTGCAGTCCTCATCTGCTCCTGGATGATCTGCACCTTCTCCTTCATAGCCTGAACCATCTCTGGTCCTAAGAGTGCTGAATCCCCAGGGTCAGTCCAACACAAAAGGTGATCTACAAGGTTGTCCATACAGTGCCTCGTATGGTGCCATCCGGATGGTGGAGTGGTATCTATTGTTGTACGCAAACTCTCCCAAGGGTAGGTGATCCTCCCAGCTGCGACCAAAGTCAAGGAAACATGCACAAAGTATGTTCTCGAGTGTCTGAATTGTCCTCTCCATCTGGCCATCCGTCTGAGGATGAAAGGCAGTGCTCAGGCGTAGCTGCGTCCCAAATGCCTCCTGCAACCCCTTCCAAAGATGGGATGTAAAGCGATCATCTTGATCGGAGACGATAGACAATGGAACACCATGATGCCATATGATCTCTTGAACGTAGAGGCATCCCAAGCTCTCTACTGAGCCCTGCTCTCTGATCGGAAGGAAGTGGGCCGACTTGGTGATTTGGTCAACGATCACCCAGATAGAGTCATGTACCCTGGATGTATGTGGAATACCCGTTACAAAATCCATGGATATCCCATCCCACTTCCACTCCGGAACCTCCAAGGTCTGTACCAAACCTGCTGGTACCTGGTGCTCTACCTTCACTTGCTAGAAAGTGAGGCATCGTGAAACGAACTCAACTAGAGCCTTCTTTATACTTGGCCACCAATGCTGTCATCTGAGGTCCTGGTACATCTTCGCCACTCTAGGATGTACCGCTAGAGGGGAAGTGTGAAACTACCTCAATACTTCCTCCTGCAGTGCAATTGATACCATGGTACATCCCCTGAAGAGGATGACGTGCTCTCCTCCTTCAGAAAATATATCAGGCACCTGCCCTGTAGAAATCTGAGCACGTCATGTCTCACAGTCAACGTCCCCACAGTGTGCCTCTCTGACCAGCTGAAGTAGTGGAAGAGTAACTGTGAGGGATTGTAGAAAAGATTCCCCATCTCTATCTATAAAGGACATCTGCAAAGTGGCTAACTGCTCTGTCGCCTCTCCAAGTAACTGAATGCCCGATCTCCTGTTGAGAGCATCAACTACTACGTTCCCCTTCCCAGGAGTATAGACTATCTCAAAGTCATAGTCTTGGAGGAAATCGAGCCATCGCTGCTGTCTCAGGTTCATGTCCTTCTACGAGAATATGTACCTGAGACTTTGGTGGTCTGAGTAGACTGTAAAGTGCTCGCCCATCAGATAGTGCGGCCACATCTTCAAGGCGAAGACCACTGCTGCTAACTCTAGGTCATGGGTAGCGTAGTTCTGCTCATGCTTCCTCAAATTTCGTGAACCATAAGAGATCACTTCCCGATCCTGCATCAGGACACACCTGAGTCCAGTCCCTGATGCATTGCAGTAAACTACATACCCTACGCCCTCCTCTGGTAGCCTCAAGATGGGCGCACTGTTCAATCTCTGTCTCAGCTCTTGGAAGCTCTGATGACATCTATCTGACCACACGAAGGGTTTTCCCTTCTTCTTCAATGATGAAAGTGGTGCAGCAACTCTAGAGAAGTCTGGAAAAAATCTCTGATAGTACCCAGCTAGACCTAGGAAACTCCACACCTCTGTCACGCTCCTGGGTGGCTCCCAAGAAAGTACCGCCTCAATCTTCGCAGGATCCACAACAACTCCTGCCTCCGAAATGACGGGCCCCAAGAAGTGAACCTCTCGAATCCAGAACTGGCACTTCAAGAGTTTAACATAAAGCTGGTGCTCTCGGAGTGTGTCCAATACAACCCGCAAGTGGTAGGCATGCTCCTCCTCAGTAGTCGAGTAAATCAGTATCTCATCGATGAATACTACGACAAAACGATCGAGATAAGGCTGGAAGATCCTATTCATGAGACTCATGAACACTTCTGGTGTGTTGGTTATGCCAAAGGACATAACCAAGAACTTTTAGTGGCCATACCAATACCTAAAGGCCGTCTTCTTCACATCCTCGTCTCGAACTCTGAGCTGATGATAGCCTGACCTGAGGTCTATCTTTGAGAACCATCGTGCCCCCTTGAGCTGATCAAAGAGGTCATCAATCCTCGGGAGTGGGTACTTGTTCTTTATGGTCACCTGATTCAGGTGACGGTAGTCGACACATAGTCGTAAGATCCCATATGCCTTCTTGGAGAATAAAATCAGAGAAGCCCAGGGTGAAACACTGGGTCAGATGAATCCCTTTCCCTATAAGTCCTCCAGCTTTACCCGCAGCTCACGAAGGTTGGCGGGAGCCATCCGATATGATGGAGTGGATATCGGTGCTGTCCCGGGGTACATGTCAATTTATAAGTTTACCTATCTACGAGGAGTTAGTCCTGGAACATTGTTAGGAAAAACATCCTCATACTGATCCACCACAACAGGAAAAATCGGACTCCGCACATCCACCACTCCTAGGATGAGACTAGCCAAGTGATGTGTGATCGGCTGCCCTCTCCTCTGCGTAAGTCCATCCTGTGCTGCGAAGGCTCCCTTCTCGCCGGTGAAGGTGAACCTACTCCAATCTATGCGGACACACTGCACTTTGCGCCTAATGCAGTAAATCTGAGAATGGACTGTAGACAACCAGTCCATACCCAAGATGACGTCGTAAGGCCTTGATGCTGCTATAAGAAGATCCCAGCTGAAGCTCTTGACTCCTAGAGTAATCTCACACTGCTGGCACCAGTGTGTAATCGTTGAGTCTGCTCCCGTAGGAGTCTCTACCCATAAGGATCGAGCCAACGACTCTGTTGGAATCTCCGAGCTTCAAACAAGGGCAGCGACAATAAAATAATGGCTCGCTCCTGTGTCTATAAGAATTGCATCAAGGGTGGAGTAGACACATATAGTACCTCGAATAATCTCAGGTGCGCTGTGGTCGTAGGACTCGACCAACTGGAGCTGAGACTACCCCTTTTTGCCAGCTACCTGTGGTCGGGGTGGTCCTCCTGGTGGTGGTGGTGGCAGAGCATCGAAGCATCGTCCACCACCCGCTGCTCGGACAGCTCCTCTGCCTCGTCCTCCTGGTACCTGCGGACCGCCATTGTAACACCTGAGACTTTTATGTTATATAAATAATCAAAGGAATCTTTTTCTACACAACACTTGCTTGGCTTTTTTTACACGCAATCGCGACCTTCCTCGATAGCTTGCGTCGTACGCAATACCGAGTTTCACTAAACAACAATATGCTATTAAAACTAGCCGTTATGAATAGTAATAACCACGTTTTGAAATTTTATAAATTTTATTTTTCAAAATGGACTTCATTTTTGGACTCAGAATATCGAAATTAGCCTAGGGTGAAATTTTGGTATTTTTCTGGAAACTTTCAATTTTTGATGAATAGTGAAACCACTAAGTGGTAGGTTAAAAAACTGAATTTTGCATAAAACTTAATTTTACCGCTTCTGTGAATGGAATTTCGAAAATCCGAGAGACACGGTTAATATCAAGGACTAAAATGTGGTTCAATGAGATGAAAATAATTTTTTTGTGAATAGTAACTTTTTACCTTTTTTTACCGCGGTTAATAGTAAATAGGGTAACTAAGGGTAAATATGATATTAATATTACCCTAACACATGTCCTAATTCTATTGGACAAGTGTAATTTGACCAAAAACAAACTTAGGAATAAAATATGACCATTTAGGCCCACTTGGATTAGATTAGGACATTTATTATTAATTTATTTAAAGAAGGGTTAAAATAGTTAAATTTAAAGTTTAATAAGTAAATAATTTTTAATATGGGGTTATACATAAGATAAATTCGATTGTAAATATTCATTAGAAAGCTAAAAAGATTTCCTACATGATGGTATTTTATTTGTAATTTTTAGACGTCAAATAAGTTAATTTATTTATGACACAAAGATGATGCAGTAATTATCTTATTAATGAAATATTGACATAATTGATAATATAAATACCAAAATAAATGTAATTTAAGACTTTTTATAAATTCCACTAATTTTCTAGGTTACTATGATATATTAGTGTTGATTTAATCAACTTGGTTCGAACATATAATTCTGATATGACTTTCACAAAAATCATATATCAAATAGTGTCAAAATTGACACAAAATAGTTTTTAAATCAAATATTATATTATTAATTGTTATTTTATTCCTAAAAATCTAAGGTTTGGCCAAATGACTTAGATAAGGATATATATATTAATAATAAACAATTTGGGGTTCGTTTGGCATGTTATAGTAAGTGTATTAACCATATAGTGAAAGGAAACAAAAAGACACGGTAAAAGTTAAATTAATTAACTTAGAGTTAAATCTAATTGATAAGGTTAAAATAATACCCCAAACTTGTCTAAATCCTATTTGTTGATAGGATTTCGACCCATCACCACTTCAGCTTCGAAATAATACCCTTTGGAACCATTATAAACCGATTTTGACTTTAATATAAAATAATATTTTGAGATATTCCTAAGGTGCCCCTCTCCTCCCTTATAAAAGGGCACCTCCTCCCCCTCCTCCTCACACCAATTTGAGCACTCAAGCTCGGCCAACCCCTGCCATTTTCTCCTCTCCACTTCCCTAGAATAATCCTAGAGGTCCTGGTCTTCTCCAAAGACCAATCTTAGTTCCTTAAGTGGAGGATTCAAAGAGGCGTTCCAAAGAAGAGGTAATATCCATTACCGATCTTTTCAATTTCTTTCTTCTTCAACTTCTTATTCTTTAGTTGTTTCATGATAAAGTAATAACATCAGTATTACTTACATACTGATATGTTATTATAAATATGAAACAACCCTAATTCACCTTCTATCCATCCTACGGAAAAATGAAATCACCGCGCGTGCGTACGTACGGAATACCGTCTCCACGCCGTGGTGTAATCTATTTTCCACCATCACCTTACAAGGATGGGTATAATGGTGTAATGAGTAACTATATATGATTATTATGAAGTAATATTGATACTGAAATAATATATATATACTCCAATACAATTCCACGATCATAGGAACGATATCATCACTCGTGCGTACGTACGGAATACCGTCTCCACGATGTGATGCGACTCGTTCTACATGATCTTCATTTCATAATGATTATATAAATGAATTGAATGAATGAATATGGTATATACTACACTAATACCATTCTGGAAATGAATTATCTATAACCTAAAGATAAGAATAAGAATTTATTCGACAAAACACGCATAAGAACAAAAAGTTATAAAGACCCGAGTAACAAGTAACAATGAAATATTACTAACAAGAAGCTAATAATATGACCATATATGATCTCATATCAATATGTATGATTATGGAATAAGTCAATAACATTATTTAAACCATTATACAGGAGCTTCGGACACGAACAAAGCAAATCGGACCTAAGGTAAGGGAAATATCACAATCTCATTTTTATCCGAGATTGTTTATTCGTAAGTATTTACTGGGGTGTATTTTATCATCCACATCTATGTTCCCTCAATATGTAATATTGTTTCCATCCACTTAAAATAGTTTAAATCCAATTTTACCCTTAGGTGAGTTTTTAGTAAAGAATATGAAAGGAATCTTTTGTCGTTTTTCCGTACGAGGTACTTTTTGACTTTTCCGACAAAAGTACGAAGAATGTTTTTTTTAACTTATACGACAAGAATGGATTTTTAAAACATTATTTCCAAGAAGCTTCCTTTAAAAGTTTTCAAGTTTATTTTTAATCAAATTCTTTTAGTTTAAAGTTGTATGACATGTTAAGAAATGTAAAATGTTTTTGAAAAAGAAAGGATATTTTCCTCAAGAATGAAGTTCAAGTGTTTTATCAAAATTATTTTCCATCTAAGATAATAAAGGGTTCTGTTTCTATCCCTATTATTACATGGATTTGATTATGTTGTGATGGAAATATTTTTATGAATTCCTTTATCTTATATGAATTGTTTTATGATGTCATGTTGTTTAAGAATCCCATTTTTATTACATGGGTTACGTTATGATGTATGGTTTATGATTATGTGGCACACATAAGAAAGGATTCATTATAATATGGGTGGGACCTATATATCCCTCCAATGCATTGGGTAAAGACTTTATATCTCATCAGATAGACATGGCTGGAACGGAAGGTTATTTCGGTTCAGTGATACAGGACTGAAACGAGGAGTGAACTCGGTTCAGAAAGGGACTTTGTCCACAAAGATAGTCTTGGCAATGAGTCATGACTAACAAGAAATGATTTTCCATGATTATGTGTGCATGCCACAAAGTTTCAAGTTTTATGTTATGATTATGGGGATCTCATTTTCACTTCTATGATTTATTCCATGTTAAGATATTATGATCTCTTTTGCAGGTTTTGATTTTCAAAAAGATATGATGTGATTTTTATTTCCTTTATTTGCCCTTGCTGAGCATTTGAGCTCACCCTTTTATGTTTTCTTTTCCCCAGGTCAGGAAGATGGATATTAAGTAGAATATGCTAAAAGGGACCCTAGATATGATGAAATAAATGGGAGACACTATAGAAGATTTATGAACCAGTTGTTTATGTTTCCCAGTTTCTAAAGACACTATACCTATACGGTCCTTTGTGGTTTTGTCATATGTTGTAATAAGTGTACTTCAATTTTGAAGTATTAACAATGTATGTAAAGTATGGGTCGTTATAGCCATGGTCGAACCTCTGCCTCTGCCTGGGAGGTCCTTCTACTGTCTTCTTCTCCTCTGCATGGCGGGTCGGGCAGTCCCGAGCCATGTGGCCCTACCCGCCGCATGCATAGCACTGCCTGCCCCTCATATGGATGGCTCTGCTGCGTGTGCCCCGCACATCCGAACCAGTATCCTGAGGTCTCCCACCTGATGGCTTTGTCCTCTTGGACCTCTGTGACATCTGTCTACTACCAGCTGCAGAAGACTCTGCTACGTGTCGCCCTACGGTGGGTCTCGCTACTGGCGTCAGCTTAGCAAGAAAGCTCTCCACAAGAAGGGCTCTCTCCAGCACTCCTGCCTACGTCGGAATGCTGAGGGAGACCATCGAAGGCTTGATCTCATGCCTCAGTCCCTGCTCGAAGGTCCGGTCCCGAAATAATGGCTCCCGTACCATGTCTGTGGAGTAGCGCGGGAGGTCGATAAATCTCACCGAGTACTGGGCTATTGTCATGCTGCCATGCCGCAGATGTAGTAACTACTGGATGTGCATCACATGAAGGGTGGCTGGAAAAAACTCCGAGCAGAAGAGTCTCTCGAAGTCCGTCCAAAGTAGTGATGCCTAGTCATTCACCTGGAGCATCAAGCTCCACCATCTACCCGCTGATGCGTGTAGGAGACTCATGACAAGGATCACCATAAGGTCCGCTGGTGTCCCTACCAATCTGAAGACTCTGATGATAGACTCCATCCAATCCTCAGCTGCCTGAGGGTCCGTCTCTCCATAGAACCTGGGTGGCGTCTGTCGCTGAAACTCATGCAACACACTCAGGCGACGTACAATCTCTATTTCTGGGGCTGGTGGCATCGGTGGCTCAGCGGGTAGTGGTACCGCTGGTGCCTCCTCTTTAATGGGGCCCTGTATTGAGGCCTCGTCACTCGATGGGCTTCCATATCGCACGTAACTAGGAACCCTGGCTGCCTGCCTTCGTGGGGCCATCCTGAAAAGCAACAGGTGCGCCATGGTTAATACAATATACCTGGTGAGCTGAATAAAATTAATCACAAAGAAAACTCATGAAACACACATGCAATCAATGTTTTTGAGCACTGAGTCAGAAATCAGAAGTCAAGGTCCGGGTGTATGGATACGTCGGCCACCACACTAACACTGGACTCCCTAGACTGAAAACCACACTCAATACTCTTAACACTATTGCTTCATAGAGAAGAAAGATCAGAGTCCTATGTTCTACGGTAGAACCGACACCTCTGATACCAATTTTTCACGACCCGTCCTTGGGGCCCATGGCGTTACTACCCCAAGACCGCCTTCCATAGGCCAGGGGCTGATGACTAGCACAAAAAGCGTAAATCCCGGTAAAAAGGTAAGACATTGCCTTTATAAAATTAAACAAAAAAATAGAGTACACAAGTGAAGTAAGCACTAAGTAAAACTGAGTACAAAAGTAAGTGCTGGAAAGTAAATGGGACAGTATACAAACCCAATTGAAAGTATGGTACAACTGAGAAAGAAAGTACAATAGCTGTAAAGTGAAGCAACAACCACCAAGTTGTCCTCCGGGAATCCCACCTAAAGGGTGGGTACAGATAGTCTCGTCGGTACCTCAGGTCCGTCTATCTGCTCCGTGTACATCCTGCCAGGTGGTCCACCTCCGGATACCATTCAGCTCCACAAGCCTCAACCATGATCAGTGATTTCCGTCGTCTGCAACCAACACAATGTAGTGCGGGAATTGCCCGTGCAGGGGTGAGTATAACGATTCTCAGTAGGGACCCCGAGACCCCCGAAGGTCTCCCAAAATCCACGAAGGATAAAACAAAAAGGAAAGATAAAAACACAAATATCAACCAACTCTACTTAGGCATATTCCCATACATATACCTAAGTCACCAATCTCAATTCGGCTCCAAATTCCGAGCCCAAGCACAATCCAGTCCACACAGGAAAGTTGTCAATCACATCAATGATACTGATTTCAAAGACATGTCTCAGCTCACAAAGGTATACTACTCACAAAGTGGGGGTTGAAATGATTAGATTTAGCCTCTGAATCATCTCCTATGACGAACCCATGTAGGATCCAAGTACAGAAGTCATCGCTGCTGAACCCACGTAGGATCCAAGTACAGTAACCTTCGCTGCCGAACCCACGTGGCATCCAAGTACAGTCGTCATCGCTGCCAAACCCACAAAGGATCCAAGTATAGTCGTCCTCACTGCTGAACCGACGTAGGATCCAAGTACATTCATCTTCATCGTCGAACCCATGGAGGATCCCAACACGGTAGTCATCGTAGTCGTAGCCAGCTCTAGGGTTCTCACGCATAGCACGCTCGATTCTGGGAGGGTCCGCTCCTCGAGCCTAGGGATCGAAACATCAACTATCAAGAAGTCCAGAGTTGATGTATCCTGAAGGTCCACCTTATCATTGGGGGCTAAACCAAACAAAACGTGTCCAAGGAACTGAGGAAAAGACGACCAAGCCATTTTCCAAAAAGTACACGGCGTGTTGGTATGGTTACACGTCGTGTCTTCAGACCTTGGGTGCTGCCCATGTACCACAGCCCATGTTGAAGGGTTGTTCATGTAAAAAGTAAGTACACGGCATGTGGTATGGTTACAAACCGTGTCCAAACATCTGGGGCCAGCTCCGTGTACGCTGACCATGTGCCCGTACACGGCCTCAACCCGTGTTCTCCAACCCATGTAATTGGTACACGGGTTATCCGTACCACTGACCATGTCTGGCCATGTGATAATGTACATGCCCGTGTACTCCACACCATGTCTATGTATCCATGGGTTACACGTCGAGTCTCACAAAGCTATTTCTGTCATTCTGTGTAGAGATTACACGTCGTGCCTCTTGGCCGTGTACTTTTGTCTGTGTCTATGTATTTCCCAAAAATACATGCCAAGTCTCACGTAGCCGCCACCTCCTTGCTGTGTGTCAAGGAAACGCCGTGTGATAGAGGTCACATGCCATGTGTTATCCATCTGACGTCCGAAAACCTATCCATAGAATGCCCGCACTACCCGACGTTGTTGACGCTCCTTTCGTCACAGAATCTAAAAATCAGAAAAGGGGAATATATGAGCACAAAGTGATTCAAAATTTGAAGAAAACATCAAAAATCGACAAAGGGACGAACAAGGAAAACTTTTCCCATAGGCCGCGCAAGTTTCCTCATGGTCGCGCAAGTGGACTTGCGTGGCGTACCTTGGCGTGCAAGTGACTTGCGCGACCTAATTGATAATCGCCCGGTAACCGCCCGGGGTCTTCTCCTGCCTATAAATAGACCCTGTGGGCCCCCCATTCGGGAGGATTTTTTTCCAGAAACTTGGATTGAAGATCCCGACGCCCAAGTCTCTTCTCAAAGCTTCTGGAACACTTCTAAGGTAATTTCTTACCTAGAACGGAAGATCTAAAGAGAGGGAGGAAGACCTAAGTGTTGAAATTCATCAACACTTGCGCGCCTGATTGGCCAGCTCTTAAGGGAAGTGGCCACACTTGCGCGCCGCCTTACTTCTTCGATAGAACTTGCGCGTCCCTTTTTTGGAAGAACCTCAAGAGGATACTAAAGGGTTTAATAAAGAGTCGCTCAAGTATTTCAAATTCTAGTTGACCATCGCGCAAGTACACCATGTGTCGCGCAGGAATACCTGCGCGACCAATACTTGCGCGCCGCCGCAATACCTGCGCACCTTCCAAGACTTACGTGCCCCTTCTTTTTTGGGTGCCTTTCTTGCCCATTTAACCCCTCTTAATCCATTACACCTTTCCTTTTCAAGATTTAGTCTTCAAGACACTCTTCAAATCCATTTATGGCATGATTTCTTGATTTGACTTATCTGAAAGGAATTATGTGTAATATCTCTCAAAACCTAGTGATTTAAATATCTTTATGTCATTAAATATGAAGAGTTCATTCATTCAACCTCATCCTTAAAGATGAGAGAATCCTTAATCTGGGTCTCCTTTTTAGGAATAATCCCCAGTACTAAGTCCTCCAAACTTGGGCATCCTCCTCAGGAGTAAGCCCCAAATCTTAATCCCTTAAACCTGGGTCTCATTTTCAGGAATAAGTCCCAGTAATAATCCTGGGCTTTCTTCTTAGGAGTAAGCCCCATATCCTCTAATTTGGGCTTCCTTTTCAGGAATAAGCCCCAAGTCCCTTAAATTATCTTTAACCAGTCCTAATTTATGTTTGATCTGGGATTCCTTCTCAGGAGTAAAAACCCAGTTATCAATCCTCTCCTAATTTGGGTTTCCTTTTCAAGAATAAGTCCCAAGTTAGAGTATTCAAATCTCCATGAAGCACATATACCTTTATGGACCCTGTTCCTGGATTTTCTCCCTAAAGTAAATCCTAACCTTCATTTATCTGGGCAGTCATACATACATAAGCCCCAAACCATTTCTTATGATTTCATCTTTCATGGCACAATTGTCTAATTTTTACCAATACCTCTTGTTTCTCACACCGAGCATGACTCACGTGAGCTTAGAGTGTAAAAGTAATTGTGACATCCTTCTTTGAGCCATCAATCATAAAAATAATACTCCCTTATTCGAACTACGTGGGTTCTGATTACTTTTCCAAAACAAAGGATACGTAGGTAGCCCATCTATGGGTTCGATCCCAACTCTGAAATAATTCATGTCCACTTGAATGACAATAAACTTCAAGTGCCCCACTGAGTGGATTTAAAACCAGCCTGGTCATCATAATGACCAAGAGACTTTTATATAAATGTTTTGAAGGATACCATTGACCAAGAATCTCTAAATAGATATAGATGATTCTCTATTGATGAAGAACCTCGAATACATATAAAAGCTTCTCTAAATTTCTTACATATTTAATCATTGATTGTCAAAACTGAAGGAAAAGCTCATTTTATACTTGGTAATGTAATAAGGATTCATGAACATAACTTAAATCTATAAAGAGAGTCCCGGAATAGACAATAATTCCCCTCAAAAAGGTGTGATGAGTCCGACCTCCCATCCTCTCGACCAATGCAAATTCCTAAGCCTCATCAGTCCACAAGCTAATGAGCGCCTACCTTTGGAAAGTAGGTCCAAATGGATGTGGAATCATTGGATGTTTCCAGTTCTACGAACAAACCATTAGAAACCGATCGGAACGTTTGAATCTCCCATCCAGGAGGTCATCCCCGAATTCCGAGGGAAACAAAAAATGGTGAACCCGACGTGAATCCTTAACCAAAGTTAAAATGATGTTTTACCTATTTTGTTAAGCCCCTATTTAAAAATCAATAAGAGGGCTAACAAAAACAATCATTGACATGTGTGATCATCTAAAGGATGAAGTGGCTGAATTTTATCTTGATTACATCTGTTATATCAAACAGGCACTCTTTTCCAAGATCTTCTGTATTTCCATAATGGCTTCTCTCAAATTCAAATCTATGAATACTGCTACTACAAATACCATTGCTACTATTCCTACTGGATCGTCATCCGCTCTGAGGATGACATCACCTACTCAGCGTCTTCAACGCTGGGTATCAAATGCGCTGGTTAAGGAGTACCATCAACACAGTACCATCCCAACTCTGGAGGATGCCCGATAGACCCTCCAAGTGAACAACTCACACAGGTCGTCCGGACAACAACGACCAGTGATCAAGAGGCAGGTGGTGCTGACTACCGTCTCCAACCGTTTCGGGTCGTTATCCCCGGAACACAATTTCCATTCGCTCCCTTACTCTGAGGAAGTGAATGATCAGGTCCCTCAGGGCCTTAATTCAAAAATACAGGAGTCCTTCCCGAGGTCTCCCATCAACAATCACCGCCAGACTTGTGCGGCAGTGCGCCCTCAACATGATGAGGGTTCCGACTCCAGGCATTCGGCTCAGGTTCCTCGAACCCAAGCAGGCAAGACGAACCGCCAGAGATAGAATCCGGTTAACAATGGGCAGGTTTTCATCCCTGCCATCTCCGGAGAAGTCCACCAACCTAACATGGTGGAAAACAACGAGCATACACACACACCTGTCCGTTTTAATTCCACTGTCCAGAAGACTCGTCTGGCAGCATCATGCCAATCCCGCCAGGCAATTCCGGTGGAGTACTATAGGCAGGAACATACACCTGCTTATACATCACCAGTTAGTTAGCAGGCTCGCCTGACTACATATGATGGATCTCGTCAACTGCGTTTGGCGAAGTGTAATCAGCAGACACATACACCTGCTAGTACTAATCAAGCCTACCAACAGTCTCGCTTGGTAGCACACGGAGAAGTCAGTCGGAAAGCTCCGATGACAAATAGGAGGCAGACTCAACTCTCTGCCTCCACACTTGAGTACTGTCAGGATTCACTGATAGGAAAAGGAGGAAAGAAGCAGGCACATACACCTACTCCAAGCCCAGAATGAACGTATATCCCCGTTCCGGTGGCTGAAGTCACCAAGAATATTTTGTCAATGGTGAAAGAGCAGAAGCAAATTCCTGCTCATATTCTGGATGCTTTCCAGGATATCATAACAGCTTCAACATCATCTCAGGGAAAGACACATAAATCTATCCCTAGCAGTGGAGTGACACATCAACGATTCACTCCGGAATAGACACACACATCTGTTCCAGTCCAAGAGGGTTATGGGGCATACTTCCCCATATCATACGGACAACTAAGTTAGGCACATACACCTGATTTGAGTGGAGATCGTCAGCCTAACCTGACCATCTTTCCTAATCAGGCACATACACCTGCTCAGAGTAACCACTTTCGTCAACAAGTGGTTTCCAAAGCGAGTAAGAAGGCATCTAAGAAAAAGATCCGCCCAGCACAGTCAGGAGATCAAAGGCCAATCTGTAACAAGGCCTTGCTCGATGCTGGAGTTCTTAAAGCCCTCAGACATTTATCTATTGGAATTCAAGATTCTACTCCCTCAGTTCCCAATAACGGAAACATTAATTCCAAAAGTCTTCAACAGACACTTCCTCATGAAGGCTTGCTTCATGAAAATTCGGTCAATATTGAAGTGTCTTCTTCAGATGAGAGCCACAGGAACCCTCTGTGTGGTCAGAAGACCAAGGATCAAGAGATCTCATCTTTTGCTGTAACCCATTATGGTGGTCCTCCCCATGATGATGAATTTCGCTGCGAAAGTCCTCTCCGCAGTAGTGATTCACATTGCCTGGAAAATACTCCAGTGGACAATGTAGTGCCGAGAAATCCCTCTTATCTTGAGACACTTGCAAATGCGAAACCGGTCATGTCTGATGCTTTATCACTAGCAAGTGAAATACTTTCTCAATCAGAAGATAGCCCAGGGTATAGGTCATTCTCCGAACCACCCCTAAGTCATGCATCTTCTAGTTTGATCAATGATATCTCTACCAATCTTGTTGAATCTTATGAAGCAACAAGGAAACACCAACTCTGGTCAAAACAGGTAGAAGAATCTTCATTTAATGATGAAGAGGAAATGCTGAACGTGAGGAAAAAACTGGCGAAAAGTGAGGTACCATTCATGTTTTGGCCTTTGGCTGAATCCCAGTATGACATTCCAAAGATGTTGACAGAAGATGGAGTCCATGATATTCATCTCAACATATGGAAAACTCTTTGTCAATTGAAGAAAAAGGTATTATCTTATGATGAATATGAGAATCATCTTAAGATAATAGAAGGGCTACAACGTCAGATTGATTTGTCATCTCTATCAGTCTCTCGGTATCCGAAGGCTGAAAAGCAGTAGAGAACCCTTCAACGTTCATGCCTTGGTGCACTAAGAAAATTGCGTCAGTTAATTGCCAATGCTCCATCTGGTGTTCATATCAGAGGATGGGGTGTTCACGGATCACTACATTTCACAGTGCTTTCTAGTCAGTAAAGCCCGCCGAAAATGGTCTCATCCAATGTTATTGCCCATGGCCGGCCACAGTCAATGGGCTTTGTTCATAATCAAAAGCTTGCTCAAGAACAGGCTTCAACTAGTTCCTCTCAAAATCAGGCATATAGAGAAAAAGTTGTTGAATTGATCCTACATCAAGCAGGCGAGAATATTGCACAAGCCCCTCGTATGGAGTAAACACATGATTAAATGACAGAAGTTTCGGAAATCATCCAACAGTCTGTTAAACACGGTGATAAAAGTGGATACAGGCTAATGCATCCAACTAATTTCCGAACTAAGATTCGCAAGATCAAGAGAGCTTTTAAAAAGGTCTCAGACATAGCATGTCAAGAGCCGCCCCAGCTTGTCAGACTGGGGACTCTTTTAACCCAACCCTCAGAGTCAACAAATGGGATTCGAGGAGTTGAGCAGAAGCAGCAGGAACATCCCCAATTCTCGAGACTGGGGACTCTTTCAAATCATCAATCCCCTTCTCAGAGAATATCGGTCTTTTCTCGACTGGGGAAGAAGCCCTAAGAGGAACGAAGAGCCAAATTATCAGGAGATACCCTCCAAGTTATATCTCGTCGAGAAGTTCCTAAAAGATTAAATCAACAAAAGGCAATGTCTCATCAAAGACATGAAAGAAGACAATATCACAGAAATGTTGATAGAAGGGATGCGATGCATTACACATCAATCAATGTCATCAATGCCGTTGTTGCTAATCCACCAGAGGAGACTCACTCAGGGGACTCATATGAAGAGCGTCCTGCTCAAGAAAATGTACGCACCGATACAAATGAAGAAGGTGTGCGTACATGAAGTCAAAGGAATACTCATAACCTAGGTAATCCACTTCCTTATCTCCAAAAAGAATCCAACAAAGGGAGGGGAAAGAATCAGGTTACATATCCTTCCTCTGGAGAAGGTCAATCGCTCTCGTTAGAGCAAAGGTTTGCACAAAAAGAGGAAGAAATGAAAGAATTAAGAAGGTTGAATGCAGAACTACTTCATAGTAGTCTTCTTCTTAAGAATGCTGAAGTCCGACAGCTGAAGGAATTTGTTGTAGCTACTGAGATGGATCAAGAATATCCTCCTTTATTAGTACACCCTGAGGGGTCTAATCCTATGGGTCAAATGCAACAACGGTTGGCAGTGCTACCATCAGTTGCAACACCAATCACCACGTCTGTCCAAGCTCCATTCATTGCACCTACCCAAGACCAAATTCAACATGATGTTTCTCAAAAGTTAATAACTACTATTCAGTCATTAACAGCTCAGTTATAAACTATGGAAGGGAAACGGGCGCAAGTTCAACCAGAAAAGAAAGTTTACCCTGAAGGGGTAGATTCAATTTCTCCTCCATCTAGTTTTGGAAACCCTGTTTTCCCTACTTTTAATGGATCAGACGACCCTGAACAACATTTGACTCATTACGTGTCTTGTTGTGATCCTATGATGGGAACTCCAGAGCAGCAAGAAGCAATGAAACTCAGATGCTTCGTGCAAACCTTGCAAGGACCAGCTTTTGTCTGGTATAAAAGCTTGCAATCCCGGTCAATCATCGGATGGGAGGATCTTCGTCAAAAATTCCTTCTTCAGTTCAGCTCAACTTTGCCAAAAACGACAATTTTCGATCTTACAAACTACAAGAAAAGGGAGAATGAAAGATTCTCTGATTTCATTGCTCGCTGGAAGGGATTAACGTATTCCCTGAGTTTAGCACTCCCTCAGGGAGAGCTGTTGCCAATCTGTGTGGCAAATTTTCATGAAGAATTACGCACGCCTTTGATCCCTGTGAAATACATAGGACGGTTTCGAGACCTTACATCAATCGCTCAGTAGATTAAAGATTCCCTTATACAGTCTAAGGTTAAATCTCATGTAATTCCATCAGCTTCAGGAAGGAGAATGGGTAAAGCAGAAACTGCTACAGTTATGCTTAAACAAGCGCCTGTACCTATTTCTACTTCAAAACCTTCATATTCTCAAAGGGCTCCACCTCCTAAACGCCAACAACAAAGGCCGTTTCTTCCAATTGATCAAAGAGATCAACGATGAATACAATTTGAGGATTTAAAGAGTAAAACATACTCTTTCCTAAATGAGCAAGATCCTGGTTACTTCATTTCAACTCTGGAAAATAATTTGGTTCAATTACCAGGGCCTAAGAGGCCAAACAAGGAAGGAGATGAAGACCGTCCCAATTATTGTCCCTTTCATCAAATGTTGGGGCATCCCATCCAGGAGTGTTTTGTCTTTAAAGACCTCCAGCAAAAGATGGTCGACTTGGGACAAGTCAAGTTGAAAGGTTCTTCGACTCAGGTAGCATGTGTTACTGCTACAGTTCCAGAGGAGGAAGGTGAATGGAAAGAAGTAAAAATAAAAAATGCACAGAAGTATAATGATTGGATGATCAGAAAGACAATCAACCGGACTCATGCCATTTTGCGAACACAATTAAAGAAACAAATTGTGTCTTCTGCCATGAATATTGCGGTAAAACCCTCTTCGTCAGAGGGAAAGTCCTTAAAGAAACGGTTTGATTCAAAGAAGAAAAAAGAATCAGAAGAAGATGAGTATGTGTCAAAGCCTAAATTGTCTTTGACTCTGGAAGACTTTATGCCATCTAATTCAAAACCACGGGCACCGCCCCATCAAACGGCACAGCCTAAACAGGCTAGTCAGGCAGAGTCTTTATTAGAAGAAGAGTTAATCTTCCGTTCTGTTAATATGATTCAATTAACAGATCTATATTCCAGTAGTAATTTCAATTTTGATGAGCCTGAATTCCCTGTATCAAATAAGGGAATCCGAGGAAGTTCCCAAGGTTTAGGATACAGGGGAAGACGTGGATCTTTCCGAAGCCACTACTCCAATTCTACCCCTGCTAGCACTGTGTATGCAGCAGAAACTCGTGGTAAAGCCCTTCAACGAGCTAAAAAAGAACAAGCAGGTTTTTCTGCTAATAGCTAACTCAGTCTTGGCACAATTATTTTAGAAGACCGATTGAAGGTTACATATTCTTTATCTCAGCAAGTAAATGGATCTAAATGGTCTAATCTTCCAAAACCAAGGATGTTTCTAACTTCTATCCCAATACAAGATGCATCAGCTTCCAAAGCATCTTCTTCCAAGGTACCTGCTAAACCGCATATTCCTGTTGGGAAACACAGACCTTTAGATCAAAGAATGATATATTGAAACACTTGGCCCAAGTACCAGCCAAGTTATCAATTTTGAATGCTTTGAATCTGTCAAAAGATCTTCAAGAAGCACTCATCGAAGCTTTGTCAAGTCCTCAGGAGTTTGAAGCTGAAATTGCTGCAGCTGAAGTCTATCACATAGAGAATAATCATGCAGAATGTCATGCAGTGATATCTTTTACTGATAAAGATGAAGATGATGTTGTTCATGGGCACATAAAACCTCTGTACTTATCTGGCAAAGTCAATGGTGTAGATATCCGAAGAGCTTTCATTGACAATGGTTCAGGAGTCAACCTCATGCCCATTCGTACACTTCATCGATTGGGCCTCACGAGATCTGATTTATCTCCTTCTACCATGATGTTACAAGGATATGATAAAAATTAACAAGAACCACTGGGTGAAGTTACACTCAGAACTCAGTTTGGAGATCTTGTATCCAATTCGGATTTCATGATTGTTGATCAAGACTCAGCTTTCAACGTCTTTCTTGGAAGACCCTGGCTACATCAGCATGCGGCTATCCCTTAATCATACCATCAATGTATCAAATACTATTTCAATGGTCAAGTTGGAACATTGTATGGTGATAAGGCCCCGTTCAAGACATGTGAATCTTAGTACATTGAGGCGGAATTTTATCACGTGAAGGGAAGAGAGAAATCTACAATGAAGGAAATTACCAAAGTTAATGCTCTATTTGGTTTGGAGAAAATTACAATAAATCCATTTACATATGTGAGTACAGATTATGTGTTACCTATCATTCAAATTGACAAAATAGGCCCAAATCAAAATACTCTTATGGAAAGATTCATAATGTCAATTACGGCAATTGAGCTAGACAACATGGGATAAATTGGTAACCTACCAAACAGTGATGAAAGCACAAGTGGTGACGTCTTCATTTCATCTGCTGAAATCCAACAGGTCTATACTTCGCCAATCAGGCCAGAAGAAGTTATAGCAACATCGGAGGTGAATAATGATGTCAATTCTCAATCCATCATCTCCTCTTTATTTCCCAAAGAAGTCCCTTTATCATCAATAGGGTCGGAAATGGAAGCTTCTTCTTCAAAATGTGCAAATTTTTACATCTCTTCTGATCATGAAAATTTCGTTTTGTTATCTACTATGCTAGTAGAAACGGAAGAAATAGCACATGATGAAGAGGAAGAGAAAGATCTTAGAGATGCTCCTCCAGCATTTGAAGAGGGTATCTCTACCACTGTGGATGAACTCAGAGAAATAAATCTGGGTACAAAGAAAGATCCACGCCCCACTTTAATTAGTGCGGCCATGACCCTTGAAGAGCAAGAAATGTATACTTCTTTTCTAAAGAAAAATAAAGATATTTTTTCTTGGAACTATACAGAAATGCCTGGGTTTGATCCTAATATTGCTACTCATCATTTGGGTTTACCAAAAGAACATTGAGGATTTAAGAAAGCCGCGAGAAGAACACACCCAACTTATGCTTCCAAAATTGAAGCTGAAGTGGATAAGCTAATCAAAACTAACTTCATCAGAGAAGTTCAGTATCCCAAGTGGTTGGCTAATATTGTCCCTGTAAAGAAGAAGAATGGACAAATTTGGGTTTGCATCGATTTCAGAGATCTTAATCGGTATTGTCCTAAAGATGATTTCCCAGTTCCGATTACACAACTCTTAATTGATGCGATGACTGGCTATGAAGTACTTTCCTTCATGGATGGATATTCCGGATATAATCAGATCCAAATGGCCCCAGAAGATGAGGAATCTACAACCTTCAGAGCCCCTCAAGGTGTGTTTTGTTACCGGGTGATGCCCTTTGGTTTAAAGAATGCAGGTGCAACACATCAATGCGCCATGCATCGTATCTTCAAACCTTTCTTAGGGAAGTTTGTTGAATGATATGTAGAAAATTTGGTGGTTAAATCCAAACAACGTTCTAATCACTTGGCTGATTTGGAAGTCATATTCCACAAGCTTCGAAAACATAATTTGAAGATGAACCCCTTAAAATGTGCTTTTGGGGTAACCTCAGGAAAATTCCTCGGCTTTGTTGTACGCCATCATGGTATTGAAGCCGATCCTGAGAAGACCAAGTCAATACTTGATATGTCACCTCCTCAGAATTTGAAAGAATTTAGAGGACTTCAAGGACACTTAGCCTATATTCGGTGTTTCATCGCCAATTTGGCAGGAAAAAGTTTACCCTTTACCAAATTATTGAAAAAAGGAGTCACTTACCAGTGGACTAAAGAATTTCAAGAAGCGTTTGATGTTATCAAGAAATACCTCTTGATTCCACCAGTACTCATGCCACCTGTTGAAGGTAGACCACTTATCCTCTATGTGACAGCTCTAGAGCGACCATTGGGTGCCTTTCTTGCTCAAAAGAATGATGCTGGGAATGAAAATAGCCTCTACTATCTCAGTAGAACTATGCTTGAAGCAGAAACCCGGTATTCAAGTATTGAGAAGTGCTGCCTGGCATTAATCTTTGCAGTTTAGAAACTGAGACACTACCTGCAACATCACGAGGTCCAATTGGTATCTCGCAATAATCCGCTCAAATTATTCCTTAGTCGTCCAATGCTTACAGGACGTCTAGAAAGGTGGGCAGTTATTTTGTAGCAGTTCGACATTCAGTATGTATCTCAAAAGGCAATAAAGGGCCAAGCTCTGGCTGAACATCCTTCAGTGGAAGACACGTCTTCAGATATTGAACTCCCTGATGAGGAATTTTTTTCTATTCAAGAGTGTCCTCAAACATGGGAAATGTATTTTTATGGTGCTTCTAGAAGTCCAACAGGGAAGAAAATGGAAAATCCTAAATTCAACAAAGTTGGTTTAGGAATTGTACTCATTTCTCCAGATAAGGCATTGTTACCTTATTCCTTTTTATTGTGGGAAGGTGGTACCAATAATGAAGCCGAATACCAAGCTCTTATCATAGGCTTGGAGTTAGCGCTTCAAGAACAAGTGAATCACTTAAAGGTGAAGGGTGATTCAGACTTGGTAATCAAACAAGTCAATGGGGATTATGCCATCAGAAAGGAAGAGTTAATCCCTTTGTATGATTACGTCAGAAAGTTAATAGCGGAATTCCCTTCAGAACCGACATTTTCTTATGTCCCAAGATCACAAAATTCTCAAGCTGATGCACTGTCTAATATAGCCACAGCTCTAGCAGATCCAAATCGGGACAAGACAACCATCAGTATTGCCCACCGTCGTGCCATTTCACCTTATGTTCAAGCCAGAACAGAGGAAATTAATGAAATTAGTCCCATTCCTAAACCGTATGGTCATACTACAGGATGGATGTCACCTATTAGGGAATACCTTCAAAATGGAACACTTACACCTGATAGAGCTGAGAAAGAACAAATCTGGCGACGCGTGGTCAATTTTACTCTTTATGATGGCCCAAACCACCTATAGAAAATTCTCTACAAACGTGGTTTTGATGGAGTTCCCTTCAGATGCATTGATGGTGAAGAGACAATGGCTGTCATGAAAGAAGTGCATGCAGGAGTCTGTGGTGCCCACCAGTCTGGACATAGATTGTCTGATCAAATTCAAAGGCTTGGATACTTTTGGCCTTCAATGATACAAGATTGTGTTGATTTCACAAAGAAATGTCATTCATGTCAAGTACATGCCAACTTCATTCATAAACCTTCAGAGTTGCTTCATACAGCTAAATACTCATGGCCATTTGCCACATGGGGAATGGATGTGGTGGGACCTTACCCTTCAGCTATGGCCAAGCAGTTTAAGTACATTCTTACTGCTACTGATTTCTTTTCCAAATGGGCAGAAGTAATACCTCTCAAAGAAGTCAATTCTAAATTCATTGTTAGCTTCATCAAGTCTAACATCATTACTAGATTTGGTGTCCCTCATACCATATTTACAGACAACGACACCAACTTTTGTTCTTCTGAGGTGAAGAAATTGTATCAAGAATACAACATTAAATCCAACCATTCATCTCGGTATCATGCGGCGGCCAATGGCCAAATAAAAGCCTTTAACAAGACTCTTTCAAATATACTGCAAAATATGGTGGATAAATATAAGAGGTCATGGCCTGATAAACTCTTTCATGCTTTATGGGCTTATCGGGCTACCACCCGCAATGCAATGCGGTCAACTCCATATTCATTGGTATATGGAACAGAAGCAGTCTTGCCAATTGAAGTTCAATTTCCCTCACTCATAGTATCCATTTGTGATCAGTTATCTACAGATGAGCAATCCCAAAAGTGATTTAATGAATTGGAACGGTTAGATGAGAAAATATTGTGCACTTTGCACCACTTGGAAATCTATCAGAATCGAATAGCACGAGATTTTAACAAAAAAGTTCATCTTCGTTCATTCATTCAGGGAGAATTGGTATTAGTTCTCAGAACTCCAATGATACCAGGAAATAAACCTCCCAAGCTTGAGCCAAAATGGGAAGGACCTTATTCAATACATAGGATCTACTCCAATGGAGCTTATTCATTAATCTCGATGGATGGAGAACTCATTACTACTCCAACTAATGCCAGATTTTTGAAGAAATATTTTGTATAAAATACAAAGTATTCATATTATGTCCCCACAACATGACACTAAACTGTGCAGCACCAGTTCGTCCTTGCTATATGACGTTAAACTATACAGCAATGGTCCAGTATGACCTTAAACTGAAACTTCGTCCCACATGATGTTAAACTGTGAAAAAGTTCCCTAAATGGTCTAGTATGAACTTAGACTGCAACTAGGTCCTGTATGACCTTAAACTGCATCATCAACGGTCCATGCATATGAACCTAAACTATTTTCAAGTCCCTTACGTCCAGCAAGACGTTAAACTGTGACGTCCTAACTACATGACGCTAAACTGTATAAAAGTCCCTTACGTCCGGAAAGACGTAAAACTACATAATCATCAAAGGTCCTATATGACCTTAAACTACACCACCGTCCAGCATGACATTAAACTGCACCATCCACGGTCCATGCATATGACCTTAAACTATTCGTACTTTCGTCCAACATGACGTTAAACTGTGGAAAAAATCCCCAATGCATCCAACATGACGTAAATGGTGTGTTATTTTTTCCTTACTGCATGACATTAAACTGCGCAGTCCCCCTTTCGTCCTACATGACGTTAAACTCTATTGTCCCCATCGTCCTAACTACATGATGCCAAACTGTACAGAAAGTTCATGATACGTCCTACATGAAATTAAACTGTATTTTGTCCCTGCTACATGACACTAAACTGCGCAGCACCAATAGTACTAACTGCAAGACTTTAAACTACATAGTCCCTTTATATGTCCTACATGAAATTAAACTATGCATCGTTAAGGTTGTTTTTACCTCTTGTTTCTCACACCGAGTATGACTCACGTGAGCTTAGAGAAAACCTCAACCGTAACACTCTCTTTGGGCCGCTAACCGTGTATAAGTCCCAACAACATTTTTTTAAGATCGTTGTCCCCAAGAACAACTTGATCATTAATTCATTCTTTAATTGAACTACACGGACTATAATCCTTGTCTTCCAAGATGGGTATGTAGGAAACCTCCTAGGGTTCAAGCCCAGAAAAACAATCTCTTCACATCGGTTCACCACCATCTCATATGATGTTGATTCGTGAAACCGCCCCAAGAATCAATATCTTTACATTGATTCACTTTCATCCTTGTTATATGACGTTAAACTATGCAACACTTTTGTCCAGTACGACAATAAACTACAATACTCTTTGATTTCCTCATTTGAGAGAGAACTATTATTGACATTGATTTTTCAATCATGTTTCATTTCAAAAGACTACGTGCATACATGGTAATGCCTAAACTTTTTATCTCAGGTTAAACCATCATTGCACTAAAGTCCCCTTTCACCATTCACTTGTACGAACCAAATTTGTACAAAGGTTAGTTCTAGAACTACGTGGGCTTGATTCCCATCCTTATGGGATACGTAGGAACATTCGAGTATCCCTCGAATCCAGTCCCAAGTCTTTTGGGTCTAACCCCAAATTTCACTTTCAGTCTCTTAGCTGAAAAATCCTCATGAAAACACACACTGTGTATTCATTATTATGGTCTGAACTCTATGAACATAAACTAAGATCTCTCATACTTTCATCCTGCACGACGTTAAACTGCATTTCAAGAACTACGTATGGCTTGATTCTCATTCTTATGAGATACGTAGTGAAGTCCAAAATTTCAAATCAGGACCCAGCCACAACATGATTATGGTTATCATTGACCTATGTATCTCTATATACATTGGAAAATACCCATCTTTATGTGTTATAATCCTAACCTTAAATATTTTCAGATCTTCATAACCCTTTTCATGACTTTTAGTCACAAAAATGTCAAACTTCTGAGAATTCTTTTTCCTGACTATGCAGTACGTGCCCGTAGGTGGCCTTGCATAAACAATCCACATAACAGACTTGTCAGCCGAAAGATACTATTTATTTAACTATGCAGCCAATGCCCTTAGATGGACCTACATAATTCAACCCCCTAACGGGTTTTTTAAATGATGATAACTTCATTCTTGGGAAAAATTCCTCTTTTGTCCTTATTTTTCTTAAACGACAGTATGTAGGGATCCACAAAAAGAAATAGCCATCCTTAACATATTTGTCCCATATCCTTTTTCATGATCTGAAAGTATTCAAGTCTATGGTTTATTCTTCTTCCCTACGTTAGGGTCAGACCTTCGTAGGAGTGATATTCATCCAGTTCTTCGATAATCTTGTTTGGAAATATCTTCTCCATATTCAAGTACCTCTTTCCATACAGCAAACTCTATACTTTAGAAAATATGAATCTCCATAAACTTTCACTGGCTTTTAGCACTAGGAAAGTAAATTTCTGAGAGTTCTTTTGCCTGACTATGCAGCACGTGCCCATAGGTGGCCTTGCATAAACATTCCACATAACAGACTTGTCAGCCGAAAGATGCTATTTATTTGACCATGCAGCCAATGCCCTTAGGTGGCCCTATATAATTCAACCCCCTAACGGGTTTTGTTAAATAATAGTAACTTCATTCTTGGAAAATACTTCTTCTAATGCCTTTTAGCTCTTTTTCATATCATTTCTCAGATTCAAATATTCTCAAGTCATAACTTACATATTTTCCCTCATACTTGTGTATGGTAATATGTTTTCAGATGAATTTTCAAGGAATTGTGTCAATCTTAATCCATTTTGGTCAAAGCTATTTCGACCTTAAACATTAGCCCCTTTATGTACGACGTGCATGACTTTAAACTGCCCACAAAATACAAAGGAACTCTGAATAAAAGTCAAGTTCCAGCTCACTAAACATACATTTTGTATGATTTAGGTAATATTGAGCAATTAAAAAAGGTTCGAAGTTAGAAGGGTCATTTACATTAATCTTAGTAAAAATCAAACTATGATTACTAAGCCCATTGGCTTAAGTAAATTTGAAGTAGGTAGTGAGAGAATGCAGGTACAAATGATTGAAGATGAAAGTGTTTTTTCATTGATACACAAGAGTTAGAAGGACATCCACAGACTGGAGTCTCTTTTCTTTTTCAAGAATTACAAGAGGCTTTCAACATAACTCTTCATTTGATTTACGGAATCCCGAGCTTCATCAGCAACCACCTGTAATTCATTCATTCAACTGGATATAATAAGAGATGTAGTGATACCAGCTCTTCTTGGAACAATTGTAAAAGGATGTTCTTGAGTGCGGTTTGAGAAAATTTTCTGCTGATCAAACAGTGACTCTATTTCTGTCCAAGAGACTTGGAAGATGGATACATGGATTTGAGAATGGAGAATTATAAGTAAAGAAAAATTTGGAGAGAGTAATCTTTTCAGATATTGCTCTAATACCATGTTTGTCTTCTCTCCCCCAACCGGTAGTGGAAAACATTTCAGCCCATGGGTTTTCCATTTTCATATCTGCAAGGAAATGACATGGAGGAAGAATTTGAAAGTTCACACCATTGTTGTTTCTCTTAATGCACAACATAACCGAAATGAAGGAGTTGCAGCGCAGCTGCATTTCAGATGTATAGTTATTTGCATATGGAACATTGACTCCTTGCAGGTGACCATGACCATATAGAGGCAGGTAGATGCTCTATGGGAAATTAAGATGATATTTATTCAAGTGCTTAGCCAAATCTGGGAGAGTGCTGTTGCAGATATCGTAGTAATCATGGCCAATGATGTTCATCATGTCATCAATCCTCTTGCTAGCCAGTTCATCAGACATTTTAATTCCATTAGGAGCCATTGAATCTGCCCAAAAGTTGAATAAATTAAACTCTTAAATGGGTTTATTTTTCATAAAATTTGTGAAAGATTTCGAAAAAATGGCTAAGGCATTAAGGCGCGCATGTCTAAACATGGCGCGCAAGTATTCATTTGCCGCCCTAGTTTTTGATGCGCAAGTATAAACCGTGAAAGTAAAAATACCTTTACAGTAGCGCGACATCAAGGAAAACACAGGAAAATAGAGCAACCTGCACGACTAAGGTGACCTGCGCGGCGAGAGCTCGAAGGTATGAAGTCCGGAAATCCGGATGCTTGTACGGAAGTAAGGCCCTCTATTTATAGACGCGGCCGGGACCCTGCGCGCCGGACCCTACACGATTGAGGGCTGTATCCCTGCGCGATGCGCACTTGCACGCCACCTCTGCGCCATCAAGACTTGCGCGCCCCCTTTTCCTTTGGATGTATTCGATTTCCTCAGAGTCAAATCCTCTATTTCTCTCCAGATCCAACTCTGAGGGGGGACTTTTGTTGATGCTCCTTTCTTCACAGAATCTAAAAATTGGAAAAGGGGAATATATGAGCACAAAGTGATTCAACCTTTGAAGAAAACATCAAAAATCGACAAAGGGATGAACAAGGAAAACTTTTCCCATAGGCTACGCAAGTTTCCTCATGGTCGCGCAAGTGGACTTGCGCGACGCACCTTGGCGCGCAAGTGACTTGTGCGACCTAATTGATAACCGCCTGGTAACCGCCCGAGGTCTTCTCTTGCCTATAAATAGACCCTGTGGGCCCCCCATTCGGGAGTATTTTTTTTCTAGAAACTCGGATTGAATCTCCCGACGCCCAAGTCTCTTCTCAAAGCTTCCAGAACACTTCTATGGTAATTTCTTACCTAGAACCGAAGATCTAAAGAGAGGGAGGAAAACCTAAGTGTTGAAATTCATCAACACTTGTACGCCTGATTGGCCAGCCCTTAAGGGAAGTGGCCACACTTGCACGCCACCTTACTCCTTCGATAGAACTTGCACATCCCTTTTTTGGAAGAACCTCAAGAGGATTCTAAAGGGTTTAATAAAGATTCACTCAAGTATTTCAAATGCTAGTTGACCATCATGCAAGTACACCATGTGTCGCGCAGGCATACCCGCGTGACCAATACTTGCACGCCGCCGCAGTACCTGCGCGCCTTCCAAGACTTGCGTGCCCCTTCTTTTTTGGGTGCCTTTCTTGCCCATTTCACCCCTCTTAAGCCATTACACCTTTCTTTTTCAAGATTCAGTCTTTAAGACACTCTTCAAATCCATTTATGGCATGATTTCTTGATTTGACTTCCTTATCTGAAAGGAATTATGTGGAATATCTATCAAAACCTAGTGATTTAAATATCTTTATGTTATTAAATATGGAGAGTTCATTCATTCAACCTCATCCTTAAAGATGAGAGAATCCTTAATCTGGGTCTTCTTTTCAGGAATAATCCCCAGTCCCAAGTCCTCCAAACTTGGGCATCCTCCTCAAGAGTAAGCCCCAAATCTTAATCCCTTAAACCTGGGTCTCCTTTTCAGGAATAAGCCCCAAGTCCCTTAAATTATCTTTAACCAGTCCTAATTTATGTTTGATCTGGGATTCCTTCTCAGGAGTAAAAACCCAGTTATCAATCCTCTCCTAATTTGGGTTTCCTTTTCAGGAATAAGTCCCAAGTTAGAGTATTCAAATCTCCATGAAGCATATATACCTTTATGGACCCTGTTCCTGGATTTTCTCCCTAAAGTAAATCCTAACCTTCATTTATCTGGGCAGTCATACATACATAATCCCCAAACCATTTCTTATGATTGCATCTTTCATGGCACAATTGTCTAATTTTTACCAATACCTCTTGTTTCTCACACCGAGCATGACTCATGTGAGCTTAGAGTGTAAAAGTAATTGTGACATCCTTCTTTGAGCCATCAATCATAAACATCATACTCCCTTATTCGAACTACGTGGGTTATGATTCCTTTTCCAAAACAAAGGATACGTAGGTAGCCCATCTATGGGTTCGATCCCAACTCTGAAATAATTCATGTCCTTCTGAATGACAATAAACTTCAAGTGCCCCACTGAGTGGCTTTAAAACCAGCCTGGTCATCATAATGACTAAGAGACTTTTATATAAATGTTTTGAAGGATACCATTGAACAAGAATCTCTAAATAGATATAGATGATTATCTATTGATGAAGAACCTCGAATACATATAAAAGATTCTCTAAATTTCTTACATATTTAATCATTGATTGTCAAAACTGAAGCAAAAGCTCATTTTATACTTGGTAATGTAATAAGGATTCATGAACATAACTTAAATCTATAAAGAGAGTCCCGAAATAGAGAATAATTCCCCTAAAAAAGGTGTGATGAGTCCGACCTCCCATCCTCTAGACTAATGCAAATTCTTAAGCCTCATCGGTCCACAAGCTAATGAGCGCATAACTTTGGAAAGTAGGTCCAAATGGATGTGGAATCATTGGATGTTTCCTGTTCTACGAACAAACCCGTTAGAAACCGATCGGAACGTTTGAATCTCCCATCCAGGAGGTCATCCCCGAATTCTGAGGGAAACAGGTGTGTTCCCTTGGAGTACACACCATGTAGTCTGGAATTTTCTTGAAATGACACCTCTGGCCAGCGTGTCTCCCTTGTTGCCGGTTCTTCATTCCGATGGTTCATTCGTCACGAAGCTTCAGACTCTTGGTCGCTCGATTCCGGTGTTTTTGGGCTTCTGATCGGCTCTGAAAGATTTTTGGAATTCTCGCTTGAAGAAATGTCGAGGAATAGTCCATCCCGTTCCTGTCCGAACCGTCGCCCTCTATCATCGTCGCACCTCTGCTAGGTTGTTGTGATGTCGAGTCTTCAATTTTGGGATCGTTGTATCGCTTAACGAACTTGTAACAATCCGTTGTTCGTCACCCATGAAGAACATGAAGAACCACCAATAATCTCAATAATGACGGAGGATTCAGACTGTGTTAGTTTGGCTTGGTCTCTCCGCATTAGTTCGGTAGCAGGCAGTTAAAGAGAAAAAAACAAGAAGGAAATAAGATTCAATGTTGATCCAAGCAAAACACACCCCTACCTCGATAATTTATGTCGCATGTTGGGCGTCATGGAAGATGGCGTCGCGGGGAAAGGATTCATAGGTGACGTCGGGGTGCATCCGAGGAGGAATCGACGTCTCCTCACTTATCATGGAGAAAAGAAAGGAAGGCACATCGATCTTTCTTCGTGGAACCAGCATTCTTCGCTGAAGAGACGTCGTTCTTCATTGAGAGAGGAGTTCTTTTCTTCTTCACAAGAGTTCTCTTCTTAGCACAACGAAAACCCTCCCAAAAATAAAATAATAGGCTTCTCCTATTATTTTATTATCACATGTAATTTAAAATTCAAATTCAAACCACTTCATTAATTAATCTGTTGGAAAGAGTTAAAGAGGGAGAGAGAAAGAGATGGGAGGTCTCACATTTAAGAGGAGCTAAAAAATTAATGAAGGGGGGTTTTAGGGGTTTACGGGGAGGTGAAAGGTTGGGGCTCGTGTGGGACCCACCTCTCACATATCCACTCATGGGAAGTTGCGTGGGTGTGGTCCCCAGAAACAACTTCCCATGGGAGGAATTAACCACATTAGATATAAAATAAATTTTCCCCAATAATTTTATTTACTTCTTAATTAAACCCCAATAGTTACCTTCTCCTCCCGTGCAAACACAACTACGGTAAAGGTCCCCTTAAGCAATTACCGGCATTGCGAGTTCATCGGTGCCCTCAGATTTCGATTCTGAGAACTGATTCAAAAGATAGAAAAATCCTCTCAATCGTTTACTGAACGTACCCGAGCTAAACTTCGGAAATTGATTTCGGGCACACCGGGCCTCAAAATAAATGGCCGTTAGAAGCCGCAGACTCATAAAAATCCGAAGTATTTAAGAAAAAAATTTCCTTGAAATTTTAGAGTCTTTACACCGTCTATCAGGATGAGGTGTGGTTAATAAGGACCCATGTTTTTATGGATTGGAGTTTTGGGAATAAGATGGTCATTGGGTTACACAGGGTTGGAAAGGTCAAAAATTGTGTGCCATAGATAGCTGGGTTCCTCAACCAAAAAGTCCGCCTCCACTATCTCCCCGCCCAATACTCTCTCTTTCCCTCAGGTATCAATGTCCTCCCTCCGCCTTTACACACCCCACCTATATAATATATTCCTATTTGCAATAAATTTTCTCATATGTTTTATACCTTTCATACGTGCCTAAGGGATAATCTCCCTCCATGCCTTTATCCGCCCACTAGTGCTTTTATAGTGTGTTTCTTCTCTCTCACTGGATGACTCCATCCATGGATTTACCTCATAGACTGTTAGGAGAAGCAGTGTGTCCATTTGTTTATTATGCCACACTACAACAAAATTGTCAATATTTAGGGGTGCTCTTTATCACCACTAACGAAAAGAAATGATAAAAGGATGATTTTATCAACGTTAAAAAAATGATAAATGATATAATTATTAGTTCTAACAAAAGTGTTGACAAAAGTGCCACCATTAATACATCATGTTTTAACACTGATAAGAGGCAACCTTCTTATGAAAAAATATATTATTAAAAATCATATTTAATATGTATATATATATATATACATATATAATTTGGATAAATATAATTTATGTAATACTAAATATGTATTTATACTTAATATGTCATATATTTAGTGAAAAATGGTTCCTTAGTTAATTAAAATCTAATATTAATTAAAAATATTTACTAATTAATATTACAAAAAATTTAATAAAATTTTATTATATCAATGTCATTTTTTTCTTCAATTTGACATATATATCAAATAATAAATAATTAAATATTAATTATAAATATCTACTAAATATGTATTAACACTTAATATGTCATACAATAATTTCACACGTACATAATTAATTTAATTTCATTGAAACAGACATACACAAATAATAAATTGTTCATATTCACTATTAAAGATCAACCTATAAATAACGTTAGAAAAAAGTCTTTAACAACACTAAAAAATTATTATTGTCCTAAGCGCCATTAAAAGGGGTAACCCTTTATTAGCTCTAGAAATAGAACTGATAAGGGTTACAATGCTTCATTGTGGTGTTAAAATTACCACACTTTTAAACAACAAATATAGGTATATAAAAAATTTATAATTTAATTGAAATAAAAATTACACCACAAATACAAGGAAAAAAATATTATATACATTTTAAACATTTTTTTTGTACAATTACATTAAAACATAAAATTTAACACAAATATTCAAAAAAATCAATGATTTCATTGTCTTTGGCATCTTACCTCCTTTCAAAAAAATCTCAACCATGGTATCAGTTGCCGAACAAACCACCCCAATTTGAGAAAAAGATTCCAAATGTATAAGAAAATAATTTTTTATGTTAGTAGTACTACAAAGAAACAAATTAAACATAAATATAAAACAGTATATTAATAAAATGTCAATTCACTACTAGAAAATAGAGCTTCTACGCCTCTGGGATTGAGAAAACACCATTGGTAGTCACTAATTGTGACTATGAGCAACCGCAAATGGGGGTCGTTGACTTAAATTATAAAAACCCCTAACCTATCTCCCCCAAACCACACACTCTGCCTCACCCTTCACCACACCCTCCCCCTTGTGCAACCTCACTTGCCCATTGCTGCTGCCCACACCCTTTCACATCTTGACCTCTCCCTTCACCACTGCCCTCTCCCTCACATAACCTCACTCATCTGTCACCTCCACTATGTTATCATCGCCCTCTCCCTCACACACCCTCACCTATCTTATCGCTGCTACCTCCCTTATATCCTCATTGTCTATGAATAATCCCAGTCTTCCCCATTTTCTAAATTTTTTATCCACATATTAAGATCCTTCTTCACATTTACGCATTCAATTGGAAGTCTGGAAACAATAATTTGTTTATCATAACCTGACTCATCGCATCCTGTCCAATATTCAGATATTCCTTTCCTGTGTAGGTTCAATTTCCTTTATCTATTTACATTTTGATATCCATAGACCCTAACATCACCAGTGTTAACTATGAAATTTCTATTTTGAAATACTCATGAAACCCGTATTTTTCCATCAATTTTTTGAATGCCCCCACCCTGTTAATAAACATCAAAATTTTGTAAACCTCTAACATTAGTTTTTTATTTGACTGTTCTTGATCTTCAATTTCATTATACTGTATATTTTTTTTGACTAATTTTATTTTCTTATAATTTCATAAGTGTCTTCAATCATTAACTAGTAGCTAAAGTTTATTTATACTAAACTAAATTTTTAATTAACTCATTGCTAATTACCACTAGAAACATTGCAGATGTAATTTTGTTACATATAAAATTTTCAGCATTATTTCACTTATAAACTCATTAATATGCTCACTTCAACTATTGGTTCATATGGTAGATTTCGTTCTCTATAAACTATAATCCAAACAAAAAATTTCCTTGACATACACTATTTATATTTTGGATTTGGTTCAACTAAATTCATTTGAATGTTTCCTATATCAATTTTATTTGTTTGTTTTACATGATTATTCGGCAGCAATCATGCGAATAGATTACAACTCTATGTGTTTCATGAGATTTTTATAGCAAATCTTGAGTATCCATGCATCCACTACCACATATATTCCATTTGACAGTGCATAAAATAGCCTTTAACAGAGATAAAAAAGCACTGTTTTACTCAACACCATTAAGGGGAAGGGGGCCCCGTTACGAGCGCTTAAAAATCACTAATAAAGGGGAGCCTTTATCAGTGCTAAAAAAATACTAATAAAGGATCCCCATTATCATCTCTTTCATTATCATAGATAAAGGCCCCCACTTTATCATTTTATTGAGGTGTGGTTTATTCCTACACATCAAAAATGAGTTTTTGTTTTTTTCTTAAAGTATCAAAATAATCTGAATGTGTTTTCCTGTTTTTGAGTATGTCGCTTATTATTTTTAATTAAATTAATGTCAATTTTAAATAAGACACACATAGAGCTATATCGGTCACATCGTGCATTATATTGAGGTGTGATTGATTCCTATATGTCAAAAATTACTTATGGGTCATTTTACTAAAGTATCAAAGCAATCCAAATGAATTTTACTAATTTTCAGTACGTCACTTGTGTTTTTTTTTACTAAAATGGCATTTCAAACTAGAAATATGAACTTTGAGTCATACTGGTCACATCGTGTGTTGGTTTTACATGAGACTACTTCCTATAAATAAAAAATGACATATGAATCACTATTCTAAATTATCAAGACAATCAGAGTGCATTTTATTGATTTTTAGTTAGTAACATGCATTTTGAACTAAAATGTGAATTTTAAACTGATAACAGCCACATTGAGTCACACTAGTCACACTGTGCATTAGATTGAGGTTTGGTTGATTCATACATGTCACAAATGACTCATGGATCATTACCCTAAAGTATCAAAACAATCTGAATGTGTTTTCTTGGTTTTCAGTATGTCACTTGTTCTTTTTACTAAAAGTAATGTCAATTTTAAATAAAAAGACACACTTTGAGTCATATTGGTCATACCATGCATCTTATTGAGGTGAGGTTATTTTCTGCACATCAAAAATTAATTATGAATCATTTTACTAATTTTTCAAAATAATACGAATATGTTTGCTCAGTTTTTAGTATGTCACTTGTTCTTTTTACTAAAATTAATGTTAGTTTTAAATAAAAGAAACACTAGTAGTTATAATGGTCACACTGTGTATTATGTTGAGGTGAGTTTGATTCATACTCGTTAAAAATTACTTAAGGATCATTTTCCTAAAGTATCAAAACATTCTGAATGTGTTTGTTTGGAATTCAGTATGCCAATTTTTTTTACTAAAAGCAATGTCAATTTTAAATAAATAGATACACTTGGAATTATATCAGTCACACCGTGCATTATATTGAGATTCGAATGATTCCTATATATAAAAAATTTCTTATGGATTGTTTTTATAAAGTATCAAAATAATCCAAATGCGTTTGCTCATTTTTAAGTATGTCACTTGTGTTTTTTATTAAAATGTCATTTGAAACTAGAAACATGCACTTTGAGTCATATCAGTTGCATCATGATTCAGTTTAATGTAAGACTACTAATTACATGTCAAAACTAACTTATTATTTTTTTCCTAAATTATCAATACAATTAGATAGAGTTTTCTTGATTTTCATTTAGTGACATGTTTTGAACTAAAATATCAATTTTAAATTGATAGCAGACAATTTGAGTTCTACCGGTCACACCATGTGTCAGATAAAGGTGAGGTTAATTCTTAAACATAAAAAATGATATATATATGATTTTACAAAATTATCAAAAAATCATAATATGTTTTCTCATCTTTTGGTATGTAACTTTTTCTTTTTACTAAAATTAATGTCAATTTTAAATAAAAAGGCAGACATAGAGTTATATCGGTCACACCATGAATCATTGTTGAGGAACAGTTGATTCCTACACATAGAAAAGTATATATGGATCATTTTACTAAAGTATCAAAATAATCAGAATGCCTTTTCTCAGTTTTTAGTATGTCACTTGTTCTTTTTACTAAAATTAATGTCAATTTTAAATAAATAAACTCACTTGGAATTATATGGTCACACAATGCATTGGATTGAGGTGAAAATGATTCCTACACATAAAAAAGTACTTATGGATCATTTTACTAAAGTATAAAAAACAATATGAATGAATTTTCTCAATTTTGAGTATGTCACTTGTGTTTTTTATTAAAATGTCATTTGAAATTGGAAACACGCACTTTGAGTCATATTTGTCTCATCATGTGTTGGTTTGACATGAGAATGCTTCCTACATGTCATAAATGACTTATAAATCATTTTACTAAATTTTCAAGATAACTGGATCTCATTTTCTTAGTTTTTTTGTGAGTGAAACGTTTTGAACTAAAATGTCAAATTTAAACTAATAATAGGCATTTTGAGTCATACCGGTCTCACCATATACTAGATTGATGTGGAGTTGATTTATACATGACAAAAATGACTAATGGATCATTTTACTAAAGTATCAAAATAATATGAATGTGTTTTCTTGGTTTTAAGTGTGTCACTTGTTCTTTTTACTAAAATTAATGTCAATTTTAAAGAAAAACACACACTTAGAGTTATACCAGTCACACCGTGCCTCATATTGTGGTGGGGTTGATTCATACATGTTATAAATGAATTATAAATCATTTTCCTAAAGTATCAAAATAATATGAATGTGTTTCCTTGGTTTTCAGTATGTCACTAATTCTTTGTACTAAAATGTTATTTGAATATAGAAAAAAGCACTTTGAGTCATATAGGTCACATTGTGTGTTAGTTTGATATGATACTACTTCACACACATCACAATTGACTTATTAATCATTTTACAAAATTATCAAGACAATCAAATCATGTTTGGTTGGTTTTATATGAGTGAAACATGTTTTGAACTAAAATGAAAATTTTAATTTGATAATAGACATTTTGAGTCATATAGGACACACCGTGCCTTGGATTGAGGTTTGATTGGTTCATAATCACAAATAATGACTTATGGATCGTTTTAATAAAGTATAAAAACAATAAAAATGTTTTTTATCAGTTTTCAGTATGTCACTTGTTCATTTTTTACTATAATTAATGTCAATTTTGGATAAAAAGGAACACTTTGAGTTATACCGATCATACCGTGCGTCAGATTGAGGTGCGGTTGATTCCCACATGTCAAAAAAGATTTATGGATCATTTTCTTAAATTATAAAAATTATTTTGAATGCGTTTTCTATATTTTCAATGTGTCACTTATTCTTTTTACTAAAATTACTGTCATTCTTAAATAAAAAGTCACCCTTGGAGTCATATTGGTCATACTAAGCATCCTATCGAGTTGCAGTTAATTTATGCACATCAAAAATTACTTATGGATCATTTTACTATTTTTTCAAAATAATACGAATACGTTTTCTTAGTTTTTAGTATGTCACTTATTCTTTTTACTAAAATTTTTGTCAATTTTAAATAAAAAGACACACTTGGAGTTATACCGGTCACACTGTGAATCATATTGAGGTGATGTTGATTCATACTCATTAAAAATAACTTATGGATAATTTTCCTAAAGTATCAAAACAATATTAATGTGTTTTTTTTGTTTTCAGTATGTTAATTTTTTTACTAACAGTAATGTCAATTTTAAATAAATACACACACTTGGAATTATATCAGTCACACCGTGCATTATATTGAGATGAAGATGATTCCTACATGTCAAAAATTACTTATGGATTGTTTTTATAAAGTATTAAAATAATCCAAATGCATTTTCTCATTTTTAAGTATTTCACTTGTGTTTTTTAAAATATCATTTGAAACTAGAAACATGCACTTTGAGTCATATCAGTTGCATCATGTGTTAGTTTAATGTAAGACTACTTCTTACATATCAAAAACAACTTATGATTTTTTTCTTAAATTATCAAGACAATAAGAGTGCGTTTTCTTGATTGTCATCTAGTGTGTAACACCCAAAGATTTCATAGTAAGTTATTTTCTTTATAGTAATTCAATAGCTTCTGCTACACGCAACACTGAGTTTGAGCACACCATGACTTACCAAACTAGTCGTTCAAAAGCGGTTATGAATATTATTAACTGAATTTTGAATTTTATATACTCCATATAATTTTAGAATCCATATCATGTGATTCTTAGACATAATATAAGAACAAATTCATTTTTTCAGATAAAAGAAGTATTTTTCAAAAAATGCAATTTTACCACCTTCTAATAAAACCCCCTTTTTAAAACTAATATTTGACACTTTTATATATTAAATTTAATGAAATTAAACTCTTCTTTAGAATTGGAACATAAATATTTATTTTGAATAAATTTTTTCTACTTTTCTGAAAACTTTCATATTTTGATGAATACTAAAAAATACTAAATTTTAATTAAAGACAACTTTTTTAATCGAAATAATTTATAGGGATAAATTATGAATTTGAATGGTTTGGAATTATAATTAGATTATATTTTTATCATTTAATACAATTTAGGTCATTGGATTTAATTTCACATTTAAACTAGACATAAACAAGTGTCAATCTTTTAATAGTTATTATTTCTTAGAAACACGCTTTCTGTTTTAACAACGGGAATTAATTTTAAATTAATTTTTCCACTTCTGTGTTTTGAATTTGAAAAAATGGATTCTATATTTGGAATCGAGAGGTCCAAATTGTGTAAATAGTCAACTTTTATTTTTATACATTATGAATATTTACTTCAGTAAATATGTTATTTACCATGGTTAAGGGGTAAATCTGGAAAATTAGGGTAATAAAATAATATTATAATAATATTAAATTACACTAACATGTGTCCTATTACTATTTATTGATAAATTTCCGACCATGGGCATCCTTGGGTCTATTTTGGGACCCCATGGAGCCCCTTGAGAGTGATAATGACATTATATATTAATTAATTTAAAGTAAAGACAGAAAAGACATAAACATATATCTTATAGTAAAACAATTTTTACATGGGGTTATATAAGTTATATTTTATACTTTAAGTACTAATTATAAAGATAAAAATATTTCCTAAATAAAAATATTTAATTTATAATTTTTTGACATTAAATTATTAAATTTATTTATGATACAATGATGATGTAGTAATTACCTTATTAATGAATGAATCAAATAAATTGTATTGTAAATATTAAAATAAATATAATTTGAAAGTTTTGACGACATAAAATAATTTTATAGGTGAATATTACATGTTATAATTGATTAAATTTATTTTTTTTGAAGTAATAAAGTTTTTATAACTTTCCCAAAAACCAAATACTAAATAGTGTCAAAATTGACATAAATGAGTTTTTAAAACAAATATTATATTATGAAATTATATAATAGTCCTAAAAATATATGGTTCTTCAAAAGAACTTATTAAATTATAGTTATATTTTTAATTAACCATATGGGGTTCGCGTGGCTTGTTATAGTAAGTTTATTAACCATATAATATTAAAATACAAAGAGACATGGTTAATGTCAAACTATTTAACTAAGAGTTAAATCTAAAAGATAAGTTTAATATGGTGACCTAAACCAATATAAAACCTAGTGTTTGAGTGGTTTTAGACCCATATCCACCTTATCCTTTACATAGATCATTATGGAGCCATTAGAAACTGAAAATTATTTTATTATAAAATAATATTTCAAGATTTTCCTAAAGTGACCCTCACCTCTCTAATAAAAGAGCACTTTTCCTTCTCTTAATTTCACACCTCCAAATCCATTTGGTTCGAAAAAAACCTACCAAAATATCCTATAAACTATCCTCCATTCAACTTAGAGTCCTTAATTTGATCATAAATCCATCCTAAGGATCCCTTTTGGTCAACTCAAAAGGAAACACCTGAAGAAGAGGTAATAATTTCACCACCCTCTTTCAAGTTCATTTCTTCTTCCACTTCCTATTTATTTGTTGTTTCCATACCAAAAAAATAACTCAAGTGCCCTATAAATACTTTTATTTTATTATAAATATGGTACAACCATATTTTTTATTCTATCCATCCTATAAATTACAAAGTCACCATATGTGCGTACGTACGGCTTACCGTCACCACGTCGTGGTGTAGTTTGTTATTCAAACACTTAATTAGTTGGATGGGTATAATAATGAGTATAAATGATGTAAATAATAAATATAAAATTACAATTATTCTTTATATATGATATAATATCCAATTACATACGATTTCACCATCAATATAATGATATTGTCGCTCGTGCGTACGTACGGATTACGTCTCCACGAACGCGATGAGATTAATTCCCCATCATAATCATTCATGAATAATTTTTATTTTATGATTAAAAATAATGTTTATGAACATAATATAATTCTGTATATTAATCAAATACATTATATCTATAACAAACATGGCTTACGTAACCAATCCTATAAAGGAAAACGAATCAGTTAACATCCGAAATGATGATACTACTAAAATATTATTAACAAAGCAATATTAAAAGATCATATATGATATTATATTTATGTGTATGATTATTTTATAATTTAATAACAATGATTTAACTATTATATAGGAGGTTAACGTACCCTCTACTAAGGAAAATTACAAGGTAAGGGGTTTCTTATCTCACTTTTAGTTCCATGAGATTTCCATTGTTCACCACTTATTTATTGCATGTGGTGTATTGTGTACTGGAATTTGATATATATTATCATGAATCTCATTATATTCATTGTATTATATTATTCTTTTAGTGGTTATTAACTTTAGGTCATATGAATCGATTGATTACAACATGATAAGGGGTTTTTATCTCACTTCTTATTTCCGTGAGATTCATGCAATATTGACACTATTTCCTTTTGTGTGGTGTATGTACTGCGCATGATTGTATTCATTATGTAATATAGTTTAATTTATGGGTATTTACAACTTCATTGTATGATCCTTCTTTCATGGTGTGTATGTTTCGTAAGTCACCAAAATCGGTAAGGGAATTTCTAATTTCGATTTCCACTCATTGGGTTTTATGCAAACTTCATTGATTATTTTACTCCAAGATTATGTGTGAAATAAATATTTATTTATTTATATAGTAATTTCAACTCCCCTTTGTGTGGATATTATTTTTATACACATAATCACTCCATTGATAAATTCTCAAGTCATCGATATGAACTTGATAAGAGTATTCTAAACTCAATTTTCATTCACTGAGTTAAATATCCAAGTCATTGGTGTTGTTGTTACAAGAATATATGTGAATGTACTCTGATTTTTTTACACTGAATATCCAATAATATTTCATGTATTTATATTTTTTCACATATAATTATGTCATTGATTCATCCTTAACCTAAGGATATAGTCTTTATAAGGGATTTCATATCAAATTTCATTCCATTGAGACTTCTTTGTTTTTATGCACCAATTCATTTTTATTTAGGGTTTATACTGTACTTTGACAAAATATATCATGAATCCTTTTATTCTCATGATTTTATTAAATTTTTATTACCTCAATTATTTGTATTCAAACATCTCTCATTTGGTTAGGAACTCTAACTAAAATATCATTTTTAAATGTTTTAAAAATTTATTCTTCTAAATCTTTCTCATTAATGTCCATGTTTTAAAAATGGGTTTAAGGATTTATTTATATGGACATTAATATTTTAAAATTAAAATTCCATTTAAAAGTTTCAAATTGGTATGGGATACTTTGATTCAAAAATCTATTTTAAACAACTTCTTGATAAATAGCGATACTTTTAAATGTTTTCAAGAAAAAGGGGGATATTTCTCTCAAATAGTTTGGATTATTATTTTCATCTATGTCAATATCCTTCATTATAATAGATTGAGGTTAATTTATTATAATAAAATCTTCTATATTGTATTTAATGAGTTATGTTTGACTGTAGAAGTGCTATTTTTATACCATTCATGGTTTATGGTTAAATTATTGACATTTCATATGCTAGTTTAATACAAATGTTTATGTAATGTTTCAATATTTTCATATTAGGAATGCATTGGACTTAGTAAGTGACGGGTGGAACCCGCTGTAGCTCCTCGATGCATCGGTAGGTCTCATGAGACAAACTAATGTCTTAGCACAAGGCCTTGACAGAATATTATTTTTAGCCTTGGCACAAGGCCTTAACTATGTGGTTATGAAGTCTGACATTATACATTCCATCATTATGAAATTGGCTATTGATATTATATGTGATTATTCGACTAGTAGAATATCCATGTGAATAAGTAAATGATATTATTTGATTTATATTTTCCATATTATGTTAAAGTTTAAGTTTACAAGTCTTGTGTTCTAGTCTTATAAATTGCCTTAAATGTTAGTTCTTATTTATGACAGTTTCTACTATATTGTTATCCTTACTAAGCATCAGAGCTGACACCTTTCTTATGTTTTATTTTTCCTAGGATGCAAATAATTATATTACGATTAATCTATAATAATAGGATAAGGGATATAAGAGTGTTCAAAGGGGTCACAATGTTTTTTATTTATTTTATGATGTAATGTAAAAATTATGTATATATCTAGTACTTCTAAGGATACTAAACTGATCGGTCTTTTGGGACATTATTTCTTGTATCATGCCAATGTTATGTAATAATTCACCGATTCTAGGTAACTGGGGTTGGGGCATTACCGTTGGTATCAAAGGAAGTTTATTACAAACCTTAGAAGCTAGATTTAGAAAAAAACTATGATTAGGAAATACTACCCTAAGTTAGACATTGAGGATTAGTATAGAAGAACATCCAAAAATTTTGGTAATATAAATATTATGTGGGATTTCCGAGAAATACATCCCAGTTTGGATACGAGCAAGTAGCAGCGGCTCTGGAACATATGTACCTAGGAGTGAAAACTCTGACAAGGAGTTTCGGGCTTGACCCGGGGTATCCTAGTACATAAAAATGGGCCTTGCTGCACTCTTGGTTACGACACTCCTGGGAGATATTCTTAGGATAATTCACATTTTCTTTACAAACCGATTTGAAGGATTTTAATATAAAATAAGAATAAATAAACTTGGTTAATAATAAGGTGTTTTATATTGAAAATAAGGTGTTATGATATTAGTCAAATGATTTTATGACTCACATTATGCTTTCTTGTGTTAGTCAATTGATGGATTCCAAGGAAGTCACAGTAACATTGAACATGATGTACAAGGTGGGAACGATGGTGGAAATGAGAAAAGAAATGGATTGTTGATAGGTTTAAAAGATATCATGTTCATACCAAATCAGTTTTCCAAAAATGTTATGAAAATCATATATATTAACCAACTCCCAAACTCAACAAAGAAGAGAAAGGCGGTGAATGATAAGATCTCCAGCAGTGGAGACCATGGAGAAAAGAAAGCTCAATTTCTATCATGCAGGAAATGTGAAAGGAGAAACCTAGGAAAGTGTCTTAATGAAATAAATAAATGCTTTATGTGTGGGAAATAAGGACATAATGTAAAGAATTTCTGAGGAAAAATAAAGAGTACTATGGAAGAAAATAAAAATGATCCCAAGAATCCATTTACAGTAATTTTCCATAAATGTAGGGGACCTGGGCATTACCCGAGTGAATGACCTATTTTTTAGGATAACCTCTTGGTCAAGGAAGAACCTATGTGGAAATAAATGGATGGAGAAATGTTTAAAAGTGTAAGTGCTCTTTGTTGATGGGATTACTTTGGAAGACTTTTCTCTTGCATGTGTAACCCTGCAGTTTTTTATGTGAAAATGATATTTTAGGAAGAATTAGATTTTCTATTATAGTTATAAATAACCATTTGGATTTATATGATCCTTGAATTTGAGTAAATTACAAGTTATTAAATTTTGGGATGAAAAATGAAAGTTATGAGATAACATTTGTGGTGAAATTATGTTATGGTTATTTGAAGAATTTTTCTCATTTTGGGAATGTTATAAAATATAGTTTTTGAATAAGGACAACACATAGATCGTGGGACAACCCATCACACCGGACAAAGCTAAGGGAATCAAACCCACAACCAAAGTGCGATTGGGATTTATCACTTACCACTGGACTACGTGAAGTCCCTAGTTAGTGTGACTAATTATTTTTAGTTAAATGATTTTATTGATCAATAATAAGTTGATTTGGGATCTTATGTTGTATCAAATTAATATCATTAGTATAGGAAAATGATTTGGCGATTAAGTGATAAATTTTATTTTGGAAGACATTCACTCTGTTGGGAACACTATATGCCTAAGGAAAATAGAATACTATGAGATTTCATTTGAGGAGTAATGGTGGATTTTTATGTTTTTATTGTGGATTTATAGCGATTTGGGTTATTTATTTAAATGAACAACCTATCATAGAGAATATGTGATTAGGTTAATTACTTTATGTATGTGACTTTAAGAGTAATCAATGTTATTTGAAGATACAATTTAATGCGGAAGACTACATAATAAAATTATTCTAAGTTTTGGGTTTCAATATTAGTTTGGGTAATATTGAATGATTTTAAGAACAATTGTTTATTGAATGGTATTTATTGAACTTTGGGTATTGTTGGTTTAATTTTAGAAATTAAGATTAGTGTTTCTTTCTATAAAGGATTATATTTTTTGGAGATCAACTGATCTTTTACTAACCATTTTGGTTTTGGTTAATGTCTTAATAAAATGTAAAAATATAGTTTATCCTTTGTGGATCATGTGATTCTCTAGAAGTTGATTCTAGCACTTCAGGTGTGACCAAGTCATCTTGAATACTCATTATTTGAAAAAAGATGAGTTAGTGGTAGAAATTTATTAAAGGATAAAACTCTACTTATAAAGTAAGTATATCTCTGTATGTTCTTAGTCAATATAATAAATAAATTCCTCAACTTTATGAAATAGAACTTAAAACAAAAAAAAAACGTTGTCCATTTAATTTTCCTACTGGGAAACTAATTACTGTTTATCCCATCACAGGTTTGTGGTTTTCTTGCTTTTAAATTTCTCTTGATAATGTTTTCTATCAATTTCTATCAGAACTTGACACTTAGTTTATCTTCTATATACATGTGTTCCTACATATAATCCTAGCATGAGTTATCTTAGGTGACCCTTGTATTTCTCTTTATTTCTTTTAAAGTGATAGTTTTATTGACTCTTTTTCCGATGTGGGAGTTTCAATGAAGTTACCAAGCCCAATTTTAAAATTTCAAGGACACAATTTCCAAAAGGGGGGAAGAATGTAACACCCCAAGATTTCTTAGTAAGTGATTTTCTTTAAAGTAATTCAATAGCTTGCGCTACACATAACACTAAGTTTGAGCACATCACGACTTACCAAACTAGTCATTCAAAAGCGGTTATGAATAGTATTAACTAAATTTTGAATTTTATATACTTGATATAATTTTAGAATCCATATTATCTGTTTCTTAGACATAATATAAGAACAAATTCATTTTTTAGATAAAAGAAGTATTTTTCAAAAAATACAATTTTACCACCTTCTAATGGAAAACCCTTTTTAAAACTAATATTTTACACCTTTATATATTCAATATAACGAAATTAAATTCTTCTATAGAATTGGGACATAAAAATTTATTTTGAATAAATTTTTGGTACTTTTTTGATAACTTTCATATTTTAATGAATACTGAAAAATACTAAATTTTAATTGAAAAAAACTTTTTTAATCAAAATAATTTATATGAATAAATTATTAATTTGAATGGTTTGGAAGTATAATTAGATCATATTTTTATCATTTAATACAATTTAGGTCATTGGACGTAATTTTACATTTAAACTGAACATAAACATGTGTCAATATTTTGATAGTTATTATTTCTTAAAAACACGATTTCTGTTTTAACAACGAGAATTAATTTTAAATTAATTTATGCCACTTCTGTGTTTTGAATTTAGAAAAATGGATTCCATATTTTGATTAGGAGTTCCAAATTGTGTAAATATGTAACTTTCATTTTTAGACATTATGAATATTTACTTCAATAAATATTTTATTTACCATGGTTAAAGGGTAAATCCGGTAAATCAGGGTAACAAAATAATATTATAATAATATTAAATTACCCTAACATGTATCATATTACTATTGGTTGATACATGTCCGATCGTGGGCATCCTTGGGTCAATTTTGGGACCCCATGGATCCACTTGAGAGTGATAATGGCACTTTATATTAATTAATTTAAAGTAAAGACAAAAATGACATAAACATGTATCTTTTAGTAAAATAATTTTTACATGGGGTTATATAAGTTATATTTTAGACTATAAATACTAATTATAAAGATAAAATATTTACTACATAATAATATTTTATTTATAATTTTTAGATATTAAATAATTAAATATATTTATGACACAATGATGATGCAGTAATTACTTTATTAATGAATGAATCAAATAAATGGTATTGTAAATATTAAAATAAATATAATTTGAAAGTTTTGATTCCATACATGAATTTTATAGGTGAATATGAAATGTTAGTATTTATTAAATCTATTTTTTAAGTAATTAAGTTGTGATGACTTTCCCAAAAACCAAATACTAAATAGTGTCAAAATTGAAATAAATGAGTTTTTAAAACAAATATTATATTATTAAATTATATAATAGTCATAAAAATATAATGTTCTTAAAAATAACTTATATAATGATAGGTATATTAATAATTAACCACATGGGGTTCTCTTGTCTTGTTATAGTAAGTTTATTAACTATATAATATAAAAATACAAAGAGACATGGTAAATGTCAAACTATTTAACTAAGAGTTAAATTTAAAAGATAAAGTTAATATGGTGACCTAAACCTATATAAAACCTATTGGTTGAAGGATTTTAGACCCATACACACCTTATCCTCTAAATAAATCATTTGGGATCCATCAGAAAAAAAATGATTTTATTATAAAATAATATTTCAAGCTTTTCCTAAAGTGACCCTCACCTCTCTTATAAAAGGGTACTTCCCCTTATCTTAATTTCACACCTCAAAATCCATTTGGTTTAGAAAATCCCTGACCAAATATTCACTCAACTATCCTACCTTAAACCTAGAGGCCTTACTTTGATCAGAAAGCCAACCTAAGGAGCCCTTTTGATCAGCTCAAAAGGAAACTCCCGAAGAAGTGGTAATAATTTCACCACCCTCTTTCAAGTTTATTCCTTCTTCCACTTCCTCTTTATTTGTTGTTTCCATACCAAAATAATAACTTCAGTGACTTCTACATACTGTGATGTTATTATAAATATGGTACAACTATATTCATTATTCTATCCATCCTATAAATGGCAAAGTCACCATACGTGCGTATGTACGACTTACCGTCTCCACATCGTGGTGTAGTTTTTTATTCAAACACTTAATTATTTGGATGGGTATAATAATGAGTATAACTGATGTAAATAATAAATATAACATGATAATTATTATTTATATATTATATAATATCCAATTACATACTATTTCACCATCAATATAATGATATTATCACTCGTGCGTACGTACGGATTACCATTTCCACGAACGCGATGAGATTCATTCCCCATCATAATAATTCAAGAATAATTTTCATTTTATGATTAAAAATAATTTTTAAACATTATATCATTCTTTATATTAATCAAATACATCATATCCATAATAAACATGGCTTATGTAGCCAAGCATATAAAGGAAAATGAATCAGTTAACATCTAAAATGATGATACTACTAAAATATTATTAACAAAGAAATATTAGAAGATCATATATGATATCATATTTATGTATATGATTAATGTATAAATTAATAACAATTATTTAAATATTATACATGAGTTTAACATACCATTGACTAAGGAAAATTACAAGGTAAGGGTTTTCTTATCTCACTTTTAATTCCGTGAGATTTCCATTGTTTGCAACTTATTTATTGTATATGGTGTATTGTGTACTAACATTTGATATATATTATCATGATTATATTTATATTCATGGTATTATGTGATTCATCTAGTGGTTATTAACTTTTTTTCATACTACTTGATTGATTACAACATGGTAAGGGGTTTTCATCTCAATTCTTATTTCCGTGAGATTCATGCTATATTTCCAGTATTTAGTTTTGTGTGGTGTATATACTTCCCATGATTGTATTACTTATGTAATATAATTTAATTTATCGGTATTTACATATTCATTTTATGATCCTTATTTCATGGGGTGTATGTTTCGTAAGTCACCAAATCGGTAAGGGAATTTCTAATTTCGATTTCCACTCATTGGGTTTTATGCAAACTTCATTGATTATTTCACTCCAAGATTATGTATGAAATCACTATTTATTTATTTATGTAGTAATTTATACTCCCCTTTGTTTGAATATTCTTTTGATACACATAATAAATATATTGATAAATTCTCAAGTCATCGATATGAACTTGATAAGAGTAATCTTAACTCAATTCTCATTTATTGAGTTAAACATCCAAGTCATTGGTGTTATTGTTACAAGAATATGTGTGAATGTACTATGATTGTTTTAAAATTCATATCCAATAATATTTAGTTTATTTATATTTTTTACACATAATTATGTCATTGATTTATCCTTAACCTAAGGATACAATCTTTATATGGGATTTCATCTCAACTTACATTCCATTGAGACTTCTTTGTTGTTATGTGCCAATAAATTTTTATTGGGTGTATATACTATAATTTGACATAATATATCATGAATCTCATTATTATCATGATATTATTTAATTTTTATCACCTCAATTATTTTTATTCAAGTGTCTCTCATTTGGTTTGGAACTATAACTAAAATATCATTTTTAAATGTTTTAAAATTTTATTATTCTAAATATTTCTCATCAATGTCCATGTTTTAAAAATGGTTTTAAGGATTTATATATATGGACATTAATGTTTTAAAATTAAAATTCCTTTTAAAAGTTTCATAGTGGTATGAGACACTTTGATTCAAAAATATATTTTAAACAAATTCTTGATAAATAGTGATACATTTAAATATTTTCAAGAAAAAGGGGGATATTTCTCTCAAATAGTTTTGATGATTATTTTAATCTATGTCAATATCCGTCATTATTCTAAATTGAGGTTAATTTATTATAATACAATCTTCTAAATTGTATTTAATGATTTATGTTCGACCGTGGATGTGCTATTTTTATACCATTCATGGTTTATGGTTACCGTATTGACATTTTGAATTCTAGTTTAATATGAATGTTTATGTTATGTTTCAATATTTTATTATGAGGAATGCATTAGAATTTGTAAGTGAAGGGTGGATCCTGCAATAGCTCCTCGATGCATTGGTAGGTCTAATGAGATAAACCAGGGTCTTAGAATAAGGCCTTGACAAAATCTTATTTGCAGTATTGCCACAAGGCCTTGACTATATGGTTATGAAGTTTGGCATTATGCATTCCATCATTATGAAATTGGATATTGATATTACATGTGATTATTTGACTAGTAGAATATCCATGTGAATAAGTAAATGGTATTATTTGATTTATCTTTTCCATATTATGTTGAAGTTTAAGTTTAAAAGTCTTGTGTTATAGTCTTATACATTGCCTTAAATGTTAGTTCTTATTTATGAAAGTTTCTGATATATTTTTATCCTAACTAAGAATCTGAGCTCACACCTTTCTCAGGTTTTATTTTTCCCAGGATGCAAAGAAGTATATTATGATTAACCTGCAAGAATAGGCTAAGGGATATAAGAGTGTTCAAAGAAGACACAATGTTGTTTTTTTATTTTATAATTTAATGTAAAAATTATGTATATATCCAGTACTTCTAAGGCTACTAAACTGATCGGTCTTTTAGGATATTATTCCTTGTATCATGCCAATGTTATGTAATAATACACCGATTCTGGGTAACTGAGGTCGGGGCGTTACATAGTGACACGTTTTAAACTAAAATGTCAATTTTAAATTGATAACAGAAAGTTTGAGTTCTACTGGTCACACCATGCTTCAGATTAAGGTGAGGTTGATTCCTAAACATAAAAAATGACATATATATAATTTTCCAAAATTATCAAAAAATCAGAATATGTTTTCTCAGTTTTTAGTAAGTCACCTTTTGTTTTTATGAAAATTAATGTAAATTTTAAATATAAAGACAAACTTAGAGTTATATCAGTCACAAAATGAATCATATTAAGGCACAGTTGATTAATAAAAATAGAAAATGTAACGCCCTGATCCCATTTACCCAGAGTCGGTGCATTATTTTAATACATTTTCATGATTACAAGGAATCAAGCTCCAAAGGACCGATCGGTTTAGCAGTCTTGGAAAATAGATTACATACATGAATGTTACATTACACTTCATAACATACAAAACAACATAAATAATCCTTTATTAATTCCATTATTCCCTTGTATTAACCCTTCATATCAATCACAATACAGTTCTTGGAATCCTGGAAAAAATAAAACATAGAAAGGGGTGAGCTCAGATGCTCAGTAAGGATAATAATACAGCAGAAACTTTCATAAATAAGCATAAACATTTAAGGTAATGTATAACTAAAACAAAAGCCTTTTAAACTTTAACTTCAGTATAATATGGTAAAAATAAAATCAATTAATGCTATTTAATTATTCACATGGATATTCTAGTAGTCGAATAATCACATGCAATATCACTAACCACTTTCATAATGATGGAATGCATAATTCCAGACTATCATAACCACATAGTCAAGGCCTTGCGCCAAGACTACAAATAAGATTTTTTCAAGTCCTTGTGCCAAGACACTAGTTTGTCTCATGAGACCTACCGATGCATTGAGGAGCTATAGTGGGCTCCACCCATCACTTACTAAGTCCAATGCATTCCTCATATGAAAAGGTTTAAACCTAACATAAACATTCGTATTAAAACTATCATACGAAATGTCGATAATTTATCCATAAAACATGAATGGTGTAAAAATAACACATCCAAAGTCAAACATATCATAAAACCCTCAATAAAATATGGAAGTTTTGTATCCTAATAAATCAACTTCAAATAAGCTTAAAATCCATCAAATGATGTTGACATAGATGACAATGATCAGTAAAATGATTTGATAAAAATACCCCTTTTTCATTAAATCATTTAAAAGTCTCACAATTTATAAATGGAGTCATTTAAAAGATATTTTTGAATCAAAGTGTACCATACCACTTTTAAACTTTTGAAAAGAATTATCATTTCAAAGCATTCATGTCCATATAAATAAATCCTTAAAAATCATTTTGAAATCATGGACATTAATTAAAAGGGTTTAGAAAGATAAATCATTGAAACATTTAAAATGATGTTTTAGTAAAAAGTCCCTTAAAAATAATCCCTTTAAAAACCCTTTTAGCAAACATGGACATGTATAATAAATATGTCCCAGTAGATACTTACGTAAAACAACCTCAGATAATAAAGAGACTGTGAATTTAACCCTTACCAATTTGGTTACTTACAAAACATACACCCCATGAAAGAGGTATCGTACAATGAATATGTAAATACACATAAATTAAATTGTATTACACAAAGAATACAATTATGGGCAGTACATACACCATAAAAAAGGTAATAGTGGCAATATGGTATGAATCTCACGGGAATAAGGAGTGAGATGAAAACCCCCTACCTTGCACTTTCATTTATTCAAGGGTACGTTTAAACTCTTGTATGGAGACCGTAGTATGTTATTAAATTATACCATAACCATATTAATATTTATGATATCATACATTATTCATTTATGACTTTATACTACCCATTTAATAATAATTTCCATTTTAAATTAACATTTCGTGTAATAATCGCTTTCTTTATCGTACGTGTTTTAACTTGTTCCTCTTGATTATATCACTTATATCATGATTTAAATACTTACAAACATGATTTATATATCATATATATTTAGAATATAATTATGTATAATAGATATATATATGAAATGGAAAACACCATTTATGGAGACGGTAGTCCGTACATACGCATAAACGCTGTTTCCGTTTTCATAACGTATTGAACAGAACTAAGTGAATAAAATATATGTAAGTAAATATATATATATATATATATATCTCCAGTAGCATTATTATTTCATATATTACAAACATATTAGCAATATATAATTTTATAATCATCGATGAATGGTGAATGTGGAAATGAATCTCATCGCGTCGTGGAGACGGTAATCCGTACGTATGCACAAGCGACAATATCATTTCCTCAAAGGTGTGAAATTGGATGGCATATTAATTTTACAGATACATTGTCATGTTATCTTTATTATTTATATACATATTACTCATCATTATATCCATCCAAATAACATAGTGTTGAATAACAAATTACACCATGGCGTGGAGACGGTAGGGCGTACGTACGCATGCATGGTGACATTATCATTCATAAGATGGATAGATTAATAAATATAGTTGTGAAATATTTATAATAACATAATAGAATATATAATATACTGAATTTATTATTTTATAATGGAAATAACAAATAAAGAATAAGTTGAAGAAGAAAAGAACTTAAAAGAGGGTGGTGAAAACATTACCTCTTCTTCGGGTTCATTCTTTTGATTTGATCAAAAGGGTCCTTAGGATGGATTTATGATCAAACTAAGGTCTCTAGGTTAAATTGAGGTAACTTTAGAGAATAATTTTTCATGGGTTTGCCGAGCCAAAAGGCTTTGAAGGTGTGAATTAGAGGGAAGTGTAAGTGCCCTTTTATAAGAGGCGTGAGGGGCACCTTAGGAAAAGCTAGAAATATTATTTTATAATAAATTCATATTCGGTTTCTAATGGCTCAAAAGTATATTATTTAGAGTTTAAGGTGAGTATAGGTCTAAAACCACTCAACCAATAGGTTTTAGACAGGTTTGTGTCACTATATTAACTTTATTTGTTTGATTTAACTCTTAGTTAAATAGTTTGATATTGACCATGTCTCTTTGTATTTTTATATTATATAGTCAATAAACATACTATAAACTTCCAAGAGACCCCAAATTAGTCCATTAATAATAATAATATAATTATATAAGTCTTTTGGCCGAACATTAGATTTTTAGGAATATAATATCAATTAATAATATAATATTTGTTTTAAAAACTCATTTATGTGAATTTTGACAATATTTAATAATTTATTTTTTTAAAAGGATTAAAAACTTTATTAATTAGAAAAAAATTCATTTAAGAAATAATAACATGTCATATTGACCAATAAAATTTATTTATGTCATCAAAAATTTCAAATTATATTTATTTTAACATTTATAATACCAATTATTTGATTCTTTCATTAATAAGGAAAATACTGCATCATTATTGTGTCATAAATATATTTAAATATTAAATGTCTAAAAATTATAAATAAAATACAGTTATATAGGAAATCATTTTATATTTCTAATGAATATTTATAGTCGAAAATATAACATATATAACCCTATGTAAAAATTGTTTTTCTAAAAGATATATGCTAATGTCATTTTTGTATTTACTTTAACTTAATTAATATAAAGTGTCATTATCACTTACAAGTGGATCCATGAGGTCTTAAAATCAACCCAAAGATTCCCATGGTCCGAAATGTATCCAAAAATAGGGTTATGACATGTTTTGGGGTAATTTATTATTATTATAATATTATTTTTTACCCTTATTTACAGGATTTACCCTTTAACCATGGTAAATAAAATATTTACCGAAGTAATTATTCAAAATGTCTAAAAATAAAATTTACCTATTTACACAATTTGATCCTCCTGATTATAAATATAGAACCCATTTTTCTAAATACAAAACACAGAAGTGGCAGAAATTAATTTAAAATTAATTCCTGTTGTCAAAACAAAAAGTGTGTTTTTAAGAAATAATAACTATCAAAAGTATGACACTTGCTTATGTCCAGTTTAAATGTGAAATTATGTCCAATTACCAACATTGTATTAAATGGTAAAAATATAATCTAATTATATTTTAAAATCACTCAAATTTATAATTTATCACTATTAATTATTTCGATTAAAAAAGTTGTTTTAATTAAAATTTAGTAATTTTCACTATTCATCAAAATATGAAAGTTATCAAAAAAGTATGAAAAATTCACCCTAAGATAATTTTGATATTTCGAATTGAAAAATGAATTCCATTTTGAAAGATAAAATTTATAAAATTTCAAAAAGTGGGTATTAATTTTCATAATGGCTAGTTTGATTGGTTGTGGTGTGTTAGAACTCAAAGTTGCGTACAACACACACTATTGTATTATTCAAAGAAAAGCGTACCGTGGAAGCTTGGGGTGTTACATTCTCCCATCCTTCAATAAATTTCATCCTCGCAATTTGAAATTGTTCTTTGAAATTAAAAGATGGAAAATATAAAATATTTTTGTGGGAAAACCCACATCGGAAATTGGGTTAATAAAATGTAGTCTTAATAAGAGGAAAAGAGAAATGAAGGGGTCACCAAAAAATTATGATCTCTATTAAAAGAAAATTTGTGGAAATTATAGGCATATAATTGGAGGAAAAATGTAAATATTTATAGGTAGTGATTGAGACCATCAATCACAAACAATTGTAAAATTGAGGGCCTTAAATTAATCAATCTACAATGATTTAAAATACAATCGGTTCAACAAAACATAAGGTATTAGGATAACAAATTTTTGGTCTTAATATCCCTTAAATGAAGTATAAGAATTAATTTCTTCATAGAATAAGAGAATAAGAAAAATATATACTTGAAAAGTAGAGTTCCATCCTTTAACTAATTTCTACCACAAACTCATCTTTCACTCTAAATGATAATAAAACTTAAAAAAAATATTCTATTTATCCTATTCGTATGGGGTTAAAAAAAATGAATTTATAATTCATATACCAAACCTTTAAAAAAACTAAATTATTCAATCCAGGACATCACGTGGGCTAGTGGTACGTGATACACCCTTGTCGCCCTTCGGTTGCGGGTTCAAGTCTCGCGGCCTTTCCAGACACGACGGGTTGCCGACCGACCTCCGGTTTGTCCTTTTATGGAAATCCAAAAATAATATCAAACTATAGTTATCCAAAATAATTCTATCCATACTCACAGTACAAAATTTATAAGGAAGGTAAACATAATGAAGATATTTTTTTCCTCTTAATAACATGTGAACACCTTCATCATGTATTCTTTTAAAACAATGAAACATCCTGAATTACCACAAAACCTTATTGATTACATTCATGATCCCTTATTCCTTATAGAATACTGGATATACTCCTTCTATACAAATTTTTTTTAAACTCCAACAATGATGGAATATACAAATCATTAATCAGTTTCAAGGTAGTCAAGAATATCCAATATAATTTATCCAAATCAATCATGTATTATTCCAAAATCACTACCTCAGTATCAGAACCATATTATGGTTTATCTTTCTCTCAACCATATATTTTCCAAAAATTTTACCTACTATTGAGTCACCTTTCTTGGTTCCACACAATCTCAAGTCCTTAATTAAATAGTACTCTAGTACAATACTTATATACTCCATAATTATTATAACCAGTACATTGTTGATACAACACTCAAATGACATAATTCTCTAATAACAACATAAGAAATCTAATAATTCCTCCTCATATTTGGTAGTATCATAACTTGATTATTATCCAATAGCATCATTTGGGGCATACTCAGATGATTTGTAAATTGGTTCGCATAGTGTCCCTACTCCTTGTAGATGAAGCACTATACATTCGAAACCTTTTTCTTACCCTTGAAGTCACGTACATGGTGTCATTTTTTTCCACACTTATAAAAAAATAACATTCCCTTCAGGCAAGTTCCAGGGTGTTTCTTCCCACAGTTATCACATATGGGAAAATTCTTCTTTTCCCTCTTCCCTTTATCCATATTTCTCTCTTCCATCCTTTTCTTCTCTTGCTTCCCTTCAAAGCCATAGGACTCAGATAATTCTTTAGTTATCTTATTAACACATGATGCTATTTATTAATATGTTGAGAATACATGGGAGACTATTTACATTATAAATGTTGGATTAATACCGTGAAATATGTGATCCTTCTTACTCTTTGGATCATACGTATTGCTGGAGTTCACATTCCTTATACTGGGCGCCATTTCTATACAATGGCATAAACTAGGTCAGTTTATAAATTGCAATGAATAATTACAAACTTGAAAAATACCTAACGTAAATTGAATGGTTTATGGATATAATACATAATCATAAAGATGTTTTCATTGAGGAAGTATATACTCATAAACCCTTCATTATGATTTGTAAATAAAATGAGAATTATCCTAAACATAGCCCCTGGGAGTGTCTTAACCAAGAGTGCAGCAAGGCCTGTTGTTGTGCACCAGTTCCCATTCGAGTCTAGCTCAAAGTGGTGTTTTCAGGTTTTACCCCTAGGTACATCTATGCCAGATCCGCCTATACCTTCTCGTATCCAGACAAGGATGTATTTGCTTGGAAATATCACAAAACCTTTACATTACCAAAATTTTAGGAAGTTCTTCTATACTAATCTTAAAAGTATATATTACGGTAATGTGTTCTAATCAGAGTTTATCTAAATCTAGTTTCCAAGGTTATTGCTAAACTTCCTCAGATACCAAATTTAATGCCCTGACCCCTGTTACCCAGAGTCAGTGCATTATTTTAATACATTGGCATGATTACAAGGAATCAAGTCCTGAATGACCGATCGGTTTAGCAGTATTGGAAAATAGATTACATACAGGAATGTTACATTACACTTCATAACATAAAAAACAACATATATAATCATTTATGAATGCCATTATTCCCTTGGCTTAACCCTGCATATCAATCACAATACACTTCTTGGAATCCTGGAAAAAATAAAACATAGAAAGGGGTGAGATCATATGCTCAGTAAGGATAAAAATACAACACAAACTTTCATAAATAAGCATAAACATTTAACGAAATGTATAACTAAAACAAAAGACTTTTAAACTTTAAATTCAGCATAATATGGCAAAAATAAAATGCAGTAATTCCTTTTTCTTATTCACATGGATATTCTACTAGTAGAATAATCACATGCAATATCACTAACCACTTTCATAATGATGGAATGCATAATGCCGGACTATCATAACAAGATAGTCAAGGCCTTGTGCCAAGACTACAAATAATATTTTGTCAAGGCCTTTTTCCAAGACACTAGTTTGTCTCATGAGACCTACCGATGCATCGAGAAGCTATAGCGGGCTCTACCCATCAATTACTAAGTCCAATGCATTCCTCATATGAAAATCTTTAAACATAACATAAACATTCGTATTAAAACTATCATACGAAATGTCGACACTTTATCCATAAACCCTAAATGGTGTAAAAATAACACATCTACAGTCAAACATATCATAAAACCCTCAACAAAATATGGAAGTTTTGTATCATAATAAATCAAATTCAAATAATCTTAAAATCCATCAAAGGATGTTGACATAGATGAAAATGATCAGTAAAATGATTTGATAAAAATACCCATTTTTCATGAAATAATTTAAAAGTATGAAAATTTATAAAGGGATTCATTTAAAATATATTTTTGAAACAAAGTGTCCCATAACACTTTGAAACTTTTGAAAAGAATTATCATTTCAAAGAATTCATGTCTATATAAATAAATCCTTAAAAATCATTTTGAAATCATGGACATTAATTAAAAGGGTTTAGAAAGATAAATCATTAAAACATTTAAAATGATGTTTTAGTAAAAAATCCCTTAAAAATAATCCCTTTAAAAACCCTTTTATGAAACATGGACATGGATAATAAATATTTCCCAGTTGATACTTACGTAAGACAACCTCGGATAATAAAGAGATTGTGAATTTAACCCTTACCAATTTGGTAAATTACGAAACATACACCCCATGAAAGAGGTATCATACAATGAATATGTAAATACATATAAATTAAAGTTTATTACACAAATAATACAGTTATGGAAAGTACATACACCACACAATATGTAATAGTGGCAATATGGTACAAATCTCACAGGAATAAGAAGTGAGATGAAAACCCCTTACCTTGCACTTTCCTTTAGTCGAGGGTACGTTTAACCTCCTGTATGAAGACCATAGTATGTTATTAAATTATAATAGAGCCATATTAATATTTATGATATCAGACATTATTCATTTATGACTTTATACTACCCATTTAATAATAATTTCCATGTTAAATTAACATTTTGGGTAATAATCGCTTTCTTTATCATACGTGTTTTAACTTGTTACTCTTGATTGTATCACTTAAATCACGAGTTAAATACTTACAGAATATAAAACATGATTTATATATTATATATATTTAGAATATAATTATGTATAATAGATATATATATGAAATGGAAAACACCATTTATGGAGACGGTAGTCCGTACGTACGCATAAACGCTGTTTCCATTTTCACAACGTATTGAACAGAACTAAGTGAATAAAATATATGTAAGTACATATATATATATATCCAATAGCATTATTATTTCATATATTACAAACATATTAGTAATATATAATTTTATAATTGTCGATGAATGGTGAATGTGGAAATGAATCTTATCCCATCGTGGAGACGGTAATCCGTAAGTACGCACGAGCGACAATATCATTTCCTCAAAGGTGTGGAATTGGATGGTATATTAATTTTACAGTGAAATTATCATGTTATTTTCATTATTTATTTACATATTACTCATCATTATATCAATCCAAATAACATAGTGTAGAATAACAAATTACACCACGGTGTGGAGATGGTAATCCGTACGTACACATGCATGGTGACATTATCATTAATAATATGGATAGAATAATGAATATAGTTGTGTAATATTTATAATAAAATCACAGTATATAGAATATAATTAAGTTATTATTTTAAAATGGAAATAACAAAAAAAGAAGAAGTTGAAAAAGAAAGGAATTTGAAAGACGGTGGTGAAAACATTACCTCTTCTTCGGGTTCTTCCTTTTGATTTGATCAAAAGGGATCATTAGGTTGGCTTTATAATAAAAATAAGGCCTCTAGGTTTAATTAAGGGAAGTTGAGATAATATTTGGGTAGGGGTTAGCCGATCCAAAAGTCTTTGAAGGTGTGAATTAGAGGGAAGGGGAAGTTCCCTTTTATAAGAGGGGTGAGGGGCACCTTATGAAAATCTAGAAATATTATTTTATAATAAATTAATATTCAGTTTCTAATGGCTCAAAAGTGTATTATTTAAAGGTTAGGGTGGGGATAGGTATAAAAACACTCAACCAATACGTTTTATACAGGTTTTGGTCCCTATATTAACGTTATCTTTTTGATTTAACTCTTAGTTAAATAGTTTGACATTTACCATGTCTCTTTGTATTTTTATATTATATAGTCAATAAACTTAATATAAACTTCCTAGAGACCCCCAAGTTGTCCATTAATAATAATAATATCCTTATATAAGTCCTTTTACCGAACCTTATATGTTTAGGAATAGAATATCAATTAATAATATAATATTTTTTTTAAAAACTCATTTATGTCAATTTTGACAATATTTAATAATTGATTTTTGTTAAAGTCTTAAAAACTTTATTAATTAGAAAAAAATTAATTTAAGAAATAATAACATGTCATATTAACCAATAAAATTCGTGGATGTCATAAAAAATTTCAAATTATATTTATTTTAACATTTATAATACCAATTACTTGATTCTTTCATTAATAAGGAAAATAAATCATCATTATTGTGTCATTAATATTTTTAATTATTAAATGTCTAAAAATTATAAATAAAATACCATTATATAGGAAATAATCTTATCTTTCTAATTAATATTTATAGTCGAAAATATAACATATATAACCCTATGTAAAAATTGTTTTTCTGAAAGATATATGCTCATGTCATTTTTCTATTTACTTAAACTTAATTAATATAAAGTGTCATTATCACTTACAAGTGGATCCATGGGGTCCCAAAATCGACCCAAATATGGCCATGGTCGGACATGTATCAAAAAATATGGTTAGGAAACGTTTTAGGCTAATTTATTATTATTTTAATATTATTTGTTATCCTTATTTACCGAATTTACCCTTTAACCATGGTAAATAAAATATTTACCGAAGTAATTATTCAAAATGTCTAAAAATAAAATTTACCTATTTACACAATTTAGAAATCCTTATTATAAATATGGAATCCATTTTTATAAATTCAAACTACAGAAGTGGCAGAAATTAATTTAAAATTAATTCCTGTTGTCAAAACGAAAAGCGTGTTTTTAAGAAATAATAACTATCAAAAGTTTGACAGTTTCTTATATCCAGTTTGAATGTGAAATTATTTCCAATGACCAAAATTGGATTAAATGGTAAAAATATAGTCTAATTATACTTTAAAATCACTCAAATTCAAAATTTACTACTATTAATTATTTCGATTAAAAAGTTGTTTTTAATTAAAATTTAGTAATTTTTACTATTCATCAAAATATGAAAGTTATCAAAAAAGTACCAAAAAATCACCCAAAGCTAATTTTGATATTTCAAATCAAAAAATGAAGTCCATTTTGAAAGATAAAATTTATAAAATTTCAAAAAGTTGGTATTACTATTCATAGTGGCTAGTTTGATTGGTTGTGGTGTGTTAGAACTCGAAGTTGCGTACAACACACGTGACTATATTATTCAAAGAGAAGCATACCGTGGACGCTTGGGGTGTTACATTCTACACTCCTTTAATAAATTTCATCCTTGCAATTTCAAATTGTTCTTTTAAAATAAAAGGTTGAAAATAGAAAATACCTTTGTGGGAAAACCCACATCGGAAATTGGGTTAATAAAATTTAGTCTTAATAAGTGGAAAAGTGAAATGAAAGGGTCACCACCAAATTAAGATCTAGATTAGGATAACATTGGTGGAAATTAGAGACATATAATTGGAGGAAAAACGTAAATATTTATAGGTAGTGATTGAGGTCATCAATCACAAAAAATTGTAAAATTGAGGGCCTTAAATTCATCAATCTATGATGATTTAAAATACCATCGGTTCAACAAAACATATGGTATTAGGATAACACATTTTTGGTTTTATGATCCCTTCAATAAATTATAAGAATTAATTTTTTCATAGAATAAGAGAAATAGAAAAATATATACTTGACAAGTAGAGTTCCATCCTTTAACTAATTTCTACCACAAACTCATCTTTCACTCTAAAAGATAATAGAACTTAAAAAATATATTCTATTTATCCTATTCGTATGGGGTTAAAAAAAATGAATTTATAATTCATCTACCATACCTTTTTAAAATAAAACTACATTATTCAGTCCAGGACATCATGTGGGCTAGTGGTAGGTGATACACCCTTGTCGCCCTTCGGTTGCGGGTTCAAGTCTCGCGGCCTTGCCAGACACGACGGGTTGCCGCCCGACCTCTGGGTTGTCTTTTTATGGTAATCCAGAAATAATCTCAAACTAGAATTATCCAAAATACTTCTATCCAAACTCACAGTACAAAACTTATAATGAAGGTAAATACAATGAAGATCCTTTTTCCGCTTAATAACATGTGAAAACCTTCATCATGTATTCTTGTAAAACACTGAAACATCCTGAATTACCATAAAACATTATTGATTACAACCATGATACCTTATTCCTTATATAATACTAGATATTCTCCTTCTATCCAAAAATGTTTTAAACTCCAACAATGATCAAATATACAAATCATTAATCAATTTCAAGGTAGTCAAGAATATCCAATATAATTTATCCAAATCAATCATGTATTATTCCAAAATCACTACCTCAGTATCAGAACTATATTATGGTTTATCTTTATCTCAACCATATATTTTCCAAATATTTAACCTGCTATTGAGTCACTTTTCTTGGTTCTACACAATCTCAAGTCCTTATTGAAATAGTTCTGCAGTACAATCCTTATATACTCTATATTTATTATAACCAGTACATTGTTGATAAAACATTCAAATGAAATAATTATCTAATAAAAACATAAGAACTCTAATAATTCCTCCTCATATGTGGTAGTATCATAACTTGATTATTATCCAAAGCATCATTTGGGGCATACTCTGATGATTTGGATATTGGTTCGCATAGTGTCCCAACTCCTTGCAGATGAAGCATTGTAAATTTGAAACCTTTTTCTTACCCTTGCAGTCACATACATGGTGTCCTTTTTCTCAACACTCCATTCCCTTCAAGAAAGTTCTTGGGTGTTTCTTCCCACAATTATCACATATGGGAAAATTTTTCCTTTCCCTCTTCCCTTTATCCATTTTTCTCTCTTCCATCCTTTTCTTCTCTTGCGGCCCTTCAAAGCCATAAGACTCAGATAATTATTTACTTATCTTATTAACACATGATACTATTTTTCATATGTTTAGAATACATGGGAGACTATTTACATTCTAAATGTTGTCTTAATACCATGAAGGATGTGATACTTCTTACTCTTTGGATCATACGTATTGCTGGAGTTCACATTCCTTCTACTGGGCACCATTTCTATACAATGGCATAAACTAGGTCAGTTTATGAATTTCAATGAATAATTCCAAACTTGTAAAATACCTAACATAAATTGAAGGGTTTATGGATATAATACATAATCATAAATATGTTTTCATTGAGGAAGTATATACTCATAAACCATTCATTATGACTTGTGAAGAAAATGAGAATTATCCTAAGCATATCCCTCGGGAGTGTCATAACCAAGAGTGCAGCAAGGCCCGTTATCATCCACTAGTTCCCGTTCGAGTCTAGCTCAAAGCGGTGTTTTTGGGTTTTACCCCTAGGTTCATCTGTGCCAGAGGTGCCTCTACCCGCCCATATCTAGAAAGGTATGTATTTTCTTGGAAAACTCACAAAACCATTACATTACCAAAATTCTAGGAAGTTATTTTATACTAATCTTCAAAGTCTATCTTACAGTAATGTGATCTAATCGGAGTTTATCTAAATCTAGTTTCCAAGGTTATTGCTAATCTTCCTCTGATACTAAATGTAACGCCCTGACCCCAGTTACCTAGAGTCGGTGCATTATTATAATACATTGGTATGATTACAAGGAATCAAGTCCCGAAGGACCGATCAGTTTAGCAGTCTTGGAAAATAGATTTCATACATGAATGTTACATTACACTTAATAACATACAAAAAAACATAAATAATCCTTTATGAATGCCATTATTCCCTTGGCTTAAACCTGCATATCAATCACAATAAACTTCTTATAATCCTAGGAAAAATAAAACATAGAAAGGGGTGAGCTCAGATGCTCAGTAAGGATAAGAATATAGAGGAAAATTTCATAAATGAGCATAAACATTTAAGGAAATGTATAACTAAAACAAAATCCTTTTAAACTTGAACTTCAACATAATATGGAAAAAATAAAATGAAGTAATTCCATTTAATTATTCACATGGATATCCTTCTACTAGTCGAATAATCATATGCAATATCACTAACCACTTTCATAATGATGGAATGCATGATGCCATACTATGATAACCACATAGTCAAGGCCTTGTGCCAAGACTAGAAATAAGATTTTATCAAGAACTTGTGCCAAGACAATAGTTTGTCTCATGAGACCTACCGATGCATCAAGGAGCTATAGTGGGCTCCACCCGTCACTTACTAAGTCCAATGCATTCCTCATATGAAAAGGTTTAAACATAACATAAACATTCGAATTAAACTATCATACGAAATGTCGACACTTTATCCATAAACCATGAATGGTGTAAAAATAACACATCCATAGTCAAACATATCACAAAATCCTCAATAAAATATGGAAGTTTTTTTTCATAATAAATCAACTTCAAATAATCTTAAAATCCATCAAAGGATGTTGACATAGATGAAAATGATCAGTAAAATGATTTGATAAAAATACCCCATTTTCATGAAATCATTTAAAAGTCTCACAATTTATAAAGGGAGTCATTTAAAATATATTTTTGAATCAAAGTGTCCCATCACACTTTGAAACTTTTGAAAATAATTATCATTTCAAATCATTCATGTCTATATAAATATATCCTTACAAATCATTTGGAAATCATGAACATTAATTAAAAGGGTTTAGAAAGATAAATCATTAAAACATTTAAAATGATGTTTTAGTAAAAAGTACCTTAAAAATAATCCCTTTAAAAACCCTTTTATGAAACATGGACATGGATAATAAATATTTCCCAGTAGATACTTACGTAAAACAACCTCGGATAAAAAGGAGATTGTGAATTTAACCCTTACCAATTTAGTAACTTATGAAACATACACCCCATGAAAGAGGTATCATACAATGAATATGTAAATATACATAAATTAAAGTGTATTACACAAATAATACAATTATGGGTTGTACATACACCACACAAAAGGTAATAGTGGCAATATGGTATGAATCTAACGGGAATAAGGAGTGAGATGAAAACCCCTTACCTTGCACTTTCCTTAAGTCGAGGGTGCGTTTAACCTCCTATATGAAGACCTTAGTATGTTATTAAATTATACCAAAACCATATTAATATTTATGATATCATAAATTATTCATTTATTACTTTATACTACCCATTTAATAATACTTTCCATGTTAAATTATCATTTCGGGTAATAATCGCTTTCTTTATCGTACTTTTTTTAACTTGTTAATCTTGATTGAATCACTTAGATAATGATTTAAAAACTTCTAGAATATAAAAAATGATTTATATATCATATATATTTATAATATAATTATTTATAATAGATATATATATGAAATGGAAAACACTGTTTATGGAGACGGTAGTCCGTACGTACGCATAAACGTTGTTTCCGTTTTCATAACGTATTGAACGAAACTAAGTGAATAAAATATATGTAAGTATACACACACACATACATATATATATATAAATATATATATATATATATATCCAGTAGAATTATTATGTCATATATTACAAACATATTAGTAAAATATAATTTTATAATCGTCTATGAATGGTGAATGTGGAAATGAATCTCATCGCGTCGTGGAGACTGTAATCCGTACGTATGCATGAGCGACAATATTATTTCCTAAAAAGTGTGGAATTGGATGGTATATTAATTTTACAGAGACATTATCATGTTATTTTCATTATTTATTTACATATTACTCATCATTATATCCATCCAAATAACATAGCGTAGAATAAAAAATTACACCACGGCGGGGAGATGATAAGCCGTACGTATGCACACATGGTGACATTATCAGTCATAAGATGGATAAAATAATGATTATAGTTGTGAAATATTTATAATAAATTCACAGTATATATAAGATACTAGAGTTATTATTTTAGAATGAAAATAACAAATAAAGAAGAAGTTGAATAAGAAAGGAACTTGAAAGAGGGTGGTGAAAACTTTACCTCTTCGTCAGGTTCTTTCTTTTGATTTGATCAAAAGGGATACTTAAATTGACTTTATAATTAAAACAAGGCCTTTAGGTTGATGTGAGGGAAGTTGAGAGAATATTTGGGCAGATTTTAGCTGATCCAAAAGGCTTTGAAGGTGTGAATTAGAGGGAAGAGGAAGTGCCCTTTTATAAGAGTGGTGAGGGGCACCTTAGGAAAAGCTAGAAATATTCTTTTATAATAAATTTATATTCGGGTTCTAATGGATGAAAAGTGGATTATTTAAAGGTTAGGGTAGGTATAGGTCTAAAACCACTCAAACAATAGGTTTTAGACAGGTTTGGGTCACTATATTAACTTTATCTTTTTGATTTAACTCTTAGTTAAATAGTTTGACATTTACCATGTCTCTTTGTATTTTTATATTATATAGTCAATAAACTTATTATAAACTTCCAAGAGACCCCCATGTGGTCCATTAATAATACAAATATCATTATATAATTCCTTTGGCCAAACATTATATTTTTAGGAATAGAATATCAATTAATAATATAATATTTTTTTAAAAACTCATTTATGTCAATTTTGACAATATTTAATAATTGATTTTTGTTAAAGTCTTAAAAACATTATTAATTCAAAACAAATTCATTTAAGAAATCATAAAATGTCATATTAACCAATAAAATTATTTTATGTCATCAAAACATTCAAATTATATTTATTTTAACATTTATAATACGAATTATTTGATTCTTTCATTAATAAAGAAAATACTGCATCATTATTGTGTCATAAATATATTTAATTATTAAATGTCTAAAAATTATAAATAAAATACCATTATATATGAAATCTTTTGTTATTTCTAATGAATATTTATATTCTAAAATATAACATATATAACCCTATGTAAAAATAGTTTTTTCTAGAATATATATTCTTATGTCATTTTTGTATTTACTGTAACTTAATTAATATAAAGTATCATTATCACTTAAAAGTGGATCCATGGGGTCCCAAAATAGACCCAAGGATGCCCATGGTCGGAAATGTATCATAAAATAGGGTTAGGGCACGTTTTAGGGTAATTTATTATTATTATAATATTATATGTTTACCCTTATTTACCGGATTTACCCTTTAACCATGCTAAATAAAATATTTACCGAAGTAATTATTCAAAATGTATTTAAATTAAAGTTAACTATTTACAAAATTTGGACCTCTTGATTATAAATATGGAATCCATTTTTCTAAATTCAAAACACATAAGTGGCAGAAATTAATTTAAAATTAATTCCTGTTGTCAAAACAAAAAGCGCGTTTTTAAGAAATAATAAATATCAAAAGTTTGACACTTGCTTATGTCCACTTTAAATGTGAAATTATGTCCAATGAACAACATTGGATCAAATGGTAAAAATATAATATAATTATACTATAAAATCACTCAAATTCATAATTTATCACTATTAATTAGTTCGATTAAAAAACTTGTTTTTAATTAAAATTTAGTAATTTTCACTATTCATCAAAATATTAAAGTTACCAGAAAAGTACAAAAAATTCACCCTTAGCTAATTTTGATATTCCAAATCCAAAAATGAAGTCCATTTTGAAAGATAAATTTTATAAAATTTCAAAAAGTGGGTATTACTATTCGTAATGGCTAATTTGATTGGTTGTGGTGTGTTAGAACTCGAAGTTGCGTACAATACACACTACTATATTATTCAAAGAGAAGCGTACCGTGGAAGATTAGGGTGTTACATTCTCCCCTCCTTTAATAAATTTATTCCTCTCAATTTGAAATTTTTCTTTGAAAATAAAAGGTTGAAAATAGAAAATACCTTTGTGGGAAAACCCACATCGGAAATTGAGTTAATAAAATTTAGTCTTAATAAGAGGAAAAGAGAAATTAAAGGGTCGCCACAAAATTATGATATCGATTAGGAGAAAATTGGTGGAAATTAGAGAAATATAATTAGAGGAAAAAGGTAAATATTTATAGGCAGTGATTGAGGTCATCAATCACAAACAAGTATAAAATTGAGGACCTTAAATTCATCAATCTATGATGATTTAAAATACCATCGATTCAACAAAACATAAGGTATTAGGATAACACATTTTTTGTTTTATGATCCATTTAATAAAGTATAAGAATTAATTTCTTTACTGAATAAGAGAAAAATAAAAACATATACTTGACCAGTAGAGTTCCATCCTTTAACTAATTTCTACCACAAACTCATCTTTCACTCTAAAAGATAATAGAACTTAAAAAATATATTCTATTTATCCTATTCATATGGGGTTCAAAAAAATGAATTTATAATTCATCTACCAGAACGTTTTAAAATAATACTACATTATTCAATCCAGGACATCACATGGGCTAGTGGTAGGTGATACACCCTTGTCGCCCTTCAGTTGTGGGTTCAAGTCTCGCGGCCTTGCCAGACGCGGCGGGTTTCCGCCCGACCTCCGGGTTGTCCTTTTATGGAAATCCAAAAATAATATCAAACTAGAATTATCCAAAATAATTCTATCCCAACTCACAGTCCAAAATTTATAAGGAAGTTAAACACAATGAAGATCCTTTTTTCTGCTTAATAACATGTGAACACCTTCATCATGTATTCTTTTAAAACACTGCAACATCCTGAATTACCATAAAACCTTATTGATTACATTCATGATCCCTTATTCCTTATAGAATACTGGATATACTCCTTCTATCCAAAAAATGTTTTAAACTCCAACAATGATGGAATATAAAAATCATTAATCAGTTTCAAGGTACTCAATAAAATACAATATAATTTATCCAAATATATCATGTATTATTCCAAAATCACTACCTCGGTATCAGAACCAAATTATGGTTTATCTTTATCTCAACCATATATTTTCCAAGAATTTAACCTTCCATTGAGTCACTTTTCTTGGTTCCATAAAATCTCGAGTCCTTAAGGAAATAGTATTGCAGTACAATCCTTATATACTACATAGTTATTATAACCATTACATTGTTGATACAACACTCAAATGACATAATTCTCTAATAACAACATAAGAAGTCTAATAATTCCTCCTCATCTGTGGTAGTATCATAAATTTATTATTATCCAATAGCATCATTTAGGGAATACTCTGATGATTTGGACATTTGTTCGTGTAGTGTCCCAACTCCTTAGAGATTAAGCATTGTACATTTGAAACCTTTTTCTTACCCTTGCAGTCACGTACATGGTGTACTTTTTCTCCACACTTATAACAAACTCCCATTCCCTTCAGGAAATTTCCAGGGTGTTTCTTCCCACAGTTATCAGATATGGGAAAATTATTCTTTTCCCTCTTCCTTTTATCCATCTTTCTCTCTTCCATCCTTTTATTCTCTTGCTTCCCTTCAAAGCCATAGGACTCAGACAATTCTTTACTTATCTTATAAATACATGATACTATTTCTTCATATGTTGAGAATACATGGGAGACTATTTCCCTTCAAATTTTGGATTAATAATGTGAAATATGTGATCCTTCTTACTCCTTGGATCATAGATATTGCTGGAGTTCACATTCCTTCTATTGGGTTCCATTTCAATACAATGCCATGAACTAGTTCAGTTTATGAATTGAAATGAATAATTCCAAACTTGTAAAATACCTAACGTAAATTGAATGGTTTATGGATATAATCCATAATCATAAAGATGTTTTCATTGAGGAAGTATATACTTATAAACCCTTCATTATGATTTGTAAACAAAATGAGAATTATCCTAAGCATACCCCCCGGGAGTGTCGTAACCAAGAGTGCAGCAAGACACGTTGTCGTGCACCAGTTCTCGTTCGAGTCTAGCTCAAAGCGGTGTTTTCGGGTTTTACCCCTAGGTACATCTACTCCAGAGTCACCTCTACCTGTTTGTATCCAGACATGGATGTATTTGCTTGGAAAACTCAGAAAACCTTTACATTACCAAAATTCTAGGAAGTTCTTCTATACTAATCTTCAAAGTCTATCTTACGATAATTTGCTCTAATCAGAGTTTTTCTGAATATAGTTTCCAAGGTTATTGCTAAACTTCCTCTCATACCAACTGTAACGCCCCGACCCCAGTTACCCAGAGTCGGTGCAGTATTTTAATACATTGGCATGATTACAAGGAATCAAGTCTCGAAGGACCGATTAGTTTAGTAGTCTTGTAAAATAGATTACATACATGAATGTTACATTACACTTCATAACATACAAAACAACATAAATAATCCTTTATGAACGCCATTATTCCCTTGGCTTAACCCTTCATATCAATCATAATACACTTCTTGGAATCCTGGGAAAAATAAAACATAGAAAGGGGAGAGCTCAAATGTTCAGTAAGGATAACAATATAGAGGAAACTTTCATAAATAAGCATAAAAATTTAAGGCAATGTATAACTAAAACAAAAGACTTTTAAACTTGAAATTAAGCATAATATGGAAAAAATAAAATTAAGTAATTCCATTTACTTATTCACATGGATATTCTACTAGTCGAATAATCACATGAAATATCACTAACCACTTTCATAATGATGGAATGCATAATGCCAGACTATCATAACCACATAGTCAAGGCCTTGTGCCAAGACTACAAATAAGATTTTGTCAAGGCCTTGTTCCAAGACACTAGTTTGTCTCATGAGACCTACCGATGCATCGAGGAGCTATAGCGGGCTCCACCTGTCACTTACTAAGTCCAATACATTCCTCTTATGAAAAGGTTTAAACATAACATAAACATTCGTATTAAAAATATCATACGAAATGTCAATACTTTATCCATAAACCATGAATGGTGTAAAAATAAAACATCTACCATAAAAAATATCACAAAACCCTCAATAAAATATGGATTTTTTTAATCATATTAAAGCAACTTCAAATAAGCTTAAAATCCATCAAAGGATGTTGACATAGATGAAAATGATCAGTAAAATGATTTGACAAAAATACCCCTTTTTCATGAAATCATTTAAAAGTCTCACAATTTATAAAGGAAGTCATTTAAAAGATATTTTTGAATCAAAGTGTCCCATAATACTTTGAATCTTTTGAAAATAATTATCATTTCAAAGCATTCATGTCCATATAAATAAATCCTTAAAAATTCTTTTGAAATCATGGACATTAATTAAAAGGGTTTAGAAAGATAAATCGTTAAAACATTTAAAATGATATTTTAGTGAAAAGTCCCTTAAAAATAATCCCTTTAAAAACCCTTTTATGAAACATGGACATGGATAATAAATATGTCCCAGTAGATACTTATGTAAAACAACCTCAGATAATAAAGAGATTGTGAATTTAACCCTTACCAATTTGGTAACTTACGAAATAGACACCCCATGAAAGATGTATCATACAATGAATATTTAAATACACATAAATTAAAGTGTATTACACAAATAATATAATTATGAGTAGTACATACACCACACAAAAGGTAATAGTGGCAATATGGTACGAATCTCACGGGAATAAGGAGTGAGATGAAAACCCCTTACCTTGCACTTTCCATTAGTCGAGGGTATGTTTAACCTCATGTATGAATACCGTAGTATGTTATTAAATTATACCAGAACCATATTAATATTTATGATATCATAAATTATTCATTTATGACTTTATACTACCCATTTAACAATAATTTCCATGTTAAATTAACATTTCTGGTAATAATCGCTTTCTTTATCGTACATGTTTTAACTTGTTACTATTGATTGTATCACTTAGATCATGATTTAAATAATTCCAGAATATAAAACATGATTTATATATCATATATATTTAGAATATATTTATGTATAATAGATATATATATGAAATGGAAATCACCGTTTATGGAGACGGTAGTCCGTACGTACGTATAAACGCTGTTTCCGTTTTCATAACGTATTGAACAGAACTAAGTGAATAAAATATATGTAAGTAAATATATATATATATCTCCAGTATCATTATTATTTCAAATATTACAAACATATTAGTAATTTATAATTTTATAATCATTGATGAATGGTGAATGTGGAAATGAATCTCATCGTGTCGTGGAGATGGTAATCCGTATGTACGGACGAGCGACAATATAATTTCCTAAAAGGTGTGTAATTGGATGTTATATTAATTTTATATAGAAATTATCATGTTATTTTCATTATGTATTTACATATTACTCATCATTATATCCATCCAAATAACATAGTGTTGAATAAAAAATTACACCATGGCGTGGAGACGGTAAGCCGTATGTACGCACGCATGGTGAGATTATCATTCATAAGATGGATCGAATAATTAATATAGTTTTGAAATATTTATAATAACATCATAGTATATAGAAGATACTGGATTTATTATTTTATAATGGAAATAACAAATAAAGAAGAAGTTGAAGAAGAAAGGAACTTGAAAGAGGGTGGTGAAAACATTACCTCTTCTTCGGGTTCTTCCTTTTGATTTGATCAAAATGGATCCTTAGGTTGGATTTATGATCAAAATAAGGCCTCTAGGTTTAAGTGAGGGAATTTGAGAGAATATTTGGGCAGGTTTTGGCCGAGCCAAAAAGCTTTGAAGATGTGAATTAGAGGGAAGGGGAAGTGCCCTTTTATAAGAGGGGTGATGGGAAGCTTAGGAAAAGATAGAAATATTATTTTATAATAAATTTATATTTGGTTTATAATGGCTCTAAATTGGATTATTTAAATGTTAAGGTGAGTATAGGTCTAAAACCACTCAACCAATAGGTTTTAGACAGGTTTGGTCCATTAATAATACACCTATCATTATATTAGTCCTTTGGCCAAACCTTATATTTTTAGGAATAGAATATCAATTAATAATATAATATTGGTTTTAAAAACTCATATATGTCAATTTTGACAATATTTAATAATTGATTTTTGTTAAAGTCTTAAAAACGTTATTAATTAGAAAAAATTCATTTAAGAAATAATAAAATGTCATATTAATCAATAAAATTTGTGTATGTCATCAAAACTTTCAAATTATATTTATTTTAACATTTATAATACAAATTATTTGATTCTTTCATTAATAAAGAAAATACTGCATCATTATTTTGTCATAAATATATTTAATTATTAAATGTCTAAAAATTATAAATAAAATACCATTATATAGGAAATATTTTTTATCTTTCTAATGAATATTTATAGTTGAAAATATAACATATATAACCCTATGTAAAAATTGTTTTGCTAAAAGATATATGCTTATGTCATTTTTGTATTTACTTTAACTTAATTAATATAAAGTGTCATTATCACTTACAAGTGGATCAATGGGGTCCAAAAATCGTCCCAAATATGCCCATGGTCGGACATCTATCAAGAAATAGGATTAGGACACGTTTTAGGGTAATTTATTATTATTATAATATTATTTTTTACCCTTATTTACCGGATTTACCCTTTAACCATGGTAAATAAAATATTTACTGAAGTAATTATTCAAAATGTCTAAAAATAAAAGTTAACTATTTACACAATTTGGAACTCCTGATTCTAAATATGGAATCCAATTTTCTAAATTCAAAACACAGAAGTGGTAGAAGATAATTGAAAATTAATTCCTGTTGTCCAAATAAAAAGCATGTTTTTAAGAAATAATAACTATCAAAAGTTTGACACTTGCTTATTTCCTGTTTAAATGTGAAATTATGTCCAATGACCAAAATTGGATTAAATGGTAAAAATATAATCTAATTATACTTTAAAATCACTCAAATTCATAATTTATCACTATTAATTATTTCTATTAAAAAAGTTGTTTTTAATTAAAATTTAGTAGTTTTGACTATTCATCAAAATAAGAAAGTTATCAGAAAAGTACGAAAAATTCACCCTAAGCTAATTTTGAAATTCTAAATCAAAAAATGAAGTCCATTTTGAATGATAAAATTTATAAAATTTCAAAAAGTTGGTATCACTATTCATAATGGTTATTGGTTGTGGTGTGTTAGAACTTGAAGTTGCATACAACACACGATACTGTATTATTCAAAGAAAAGTGTACTGTGGAATATTGGGGTGTTACAAAAAAATACAAATGGATCATTTTCCTAAAGTATAAAAATAATCAGAATGCCTTTTCTCAGTTTTTAGTAAGTCAGTTTTTCTTTTTACTAAAATTAATGTAAATTTTAAATAAATAAATACACTTGGAATTATACTGGTCACACCATGCATGGGATTGAGGTGAAGATGATCCCTACACATAAAAAATGACTTATGAATCATTTTAATAAAGTATAAAAAACAATATGAATTAATTTTCTCAATTTTGAGTATGTCACTTGTGTTTTTTTATAAAAATGTCATTTGAAACTGGAAACACACACTTTGAGTCATATTGGCCTCATCATGTGTTGGTTTGACTTGAGAATTCTTCCTACATGTCACAAATGACTTATGAATCATTTTACTAAATTATCAAGATAAATGGATCTCATTTTCATAGTTTTTAGTGAGTGAAACGTTTTGAACTAAAATTTCAATTTTAAACTAATAATAGGATTTTTGAGTCATACCGGTCTCACCATGTACCAGATAGAGGTGAAGTTGATATCTACATGACAAAAATGACTTATGGATAATTTTAATGAAGTATCAAAATAATATGAATGTGTTTTCTTGGTTTTAAGTATGTCACTTGTTCTTTTTACTAAAATTAATGTCAATTTTAAATAAAAACAAACACTTAGAGTTATACCAGTCACACCATGCCTCATATTGAGGTGGGGGTGATTCCTACATGTTATAAATGAATTATAAATCATTTTCCTAAAGTATCAAAAAAATATGAACGTGTTTCTTTGGTTTTCAGTATGTCACTTGTTCTTTTTACTAAAATATTATTTGAATATAGAAAAAATCACTTTGATCCATATAGGTCACATCATGTGTTAGTTTGACATGAAACTACTTTCTACACATCCCAACTGGCTTATGAATCATTTTACTAAATTATTAAGATAATAAAAGCATGTTTGGTTGGTTTTCTATGAGTGAAAAATGTTTTGAACTAAAATGAAAATTTTAAAATGATAAGAGACATTTTGAGTTATACCGACCGCACCGTGCCTTGGATTGAGGTTTGATTGATTCATAATCGTAAAAAATGACTTATGGATCGTTTTTATAGAGTATAAAAATGATCCAAATCTTTTTTCTCAGTTTTCAATAAATCACTTTGTAACGTCCTGGTTCCGAGGGCCACTCAACGGGTGCCCTGAACCCGGTTCGCCATGTGACCTCAAGCACATTTCCCCAAATGCCAGAGGCTTCCGACTAGCAGCAAGGGCCCAGGTCTGATAGTGGGGAAACTATGCCCTCATTTGTCAAAGTGTAGCGCAGCAGAATACAGAATAAAACATACATCAAACATACAACGAACAGAGGAAGTAGTAAATCATACAAAACTGAAATAAACAACAGCAGTGGATATAACCAACAGTAGATAAATAATGATGCTACATGTCTCAAGTTCTAAAAAAAGAGCCATAACATGTTACACAATCAATACAATACAACTGAAGTACAGGTACAACAAAACAAAGCAAAACAGTTGGCAGCGGCATCGCGAGCCTAGGCTCAGTCCCATGCCCTCCTACTCCTCAGCAGCAATCATGTACCTGTATAGGGACTCTTTCCCCTATCCACACCTACAGAAATGTATTCTATTTGGGTCTAAAAGCATGACCCAAACAGGGTGTGAGAAATATATCTCAGTAGGCACCCACCAAAGGCCCATGCCCAACTGCCTATAAGCATGCAACAACAGTGTAATAGTAAAATGCAATAAAGTAATCAGTACTCACAAGTAACCAACTTAACAGTTAAATTGCCATTTTAATATTCATTTTAATCATTTAATTTTAAAATATCACCACAGTGAATGTTCTAAGTAACCGCTAAAAGTCCACAGACACGTAAAACCCTACCCTCAAGTAAAGAGTATCCAACACAAGAATATGCCCTCAGGTATAACAGATTTTTCCCTCAGGTGTAGGTAGTGTCGCCCTCAGCCACAGAATCAGCTGCCCACAGGCATGGAAGAAGTTGCCCTCAGGCCGAAATAACTACTACCCTCGGGCTAAACAGTGCAGTGCCCACAGGCTAATCACAACAACGCCCTCAGGAAAAATGGTAACTGGGCCATGCCCAACTTGTAAACAATAATTAAACAAGAAATTCCTCTGAAGGAAATTCTACAATTACTACTTTAAAGGCATACCCTCAGGTATCCGGGCCAAACGGTTAACCAGTGGAACACACCCCCGGGGTTGTTCCGGATCCAAGAAACGATCCCAAACAATAGTTTCACAAATTATTCAATTACCTTTACAGTTCTAGGTAGTTAATATAGCCACGACCTCAGCCAAACGACACTCTTACATGGGTTAGTGGCACAAAAACGCACAAAACACACGACAGTTGGAAAAAAATTAACACAAATCCACCTACCTTATACGCCAATGAGCGGTATACCCAAATGTCGACTCCAGAAACACCTACAAACGGCATAGATCTGATGAAGAAAAAAACTCTCTTAACCTTAAATAACTTCCATTAGGAGAAGAATTGGTAAGCAACATGCTAGGAGAAGAGAGAGATTACCCGCGTGGTTCCAACGAGATTGTCTGAGGCGGAATTGGATTACAGATGCTCGACTAGTGGATCTCCAAAGGTCCGACCATCCAATCCTACTCCTTCCTTTGGTTTTAAGCCTTCCCTGTGAACAGGGGAGGCTACTGCCTAATTTAAGAAAAAAACAAAGTATACGGCGTGTACTTCCAAGTACACGGTGTGTACTCTCTTCATTTAACTATTCCTCTAGCGGGCACCGCCATACTGTTCACCCGTCGACATGAGTACACGACATGTACTCCTGTGTACATGGTGTGTACTGTCGCCCTGCTGGCGGCTACTCCACCACCTTACTGTTTTGGCCTGCCGACTGACTACACGACGTGTACAGGACCACTACACGGCGTGTAGTCGGTTCCTACACCCTTTGTCACTGACAAGGCTTCACGCCCCGTGTACTCATCCCCACACGGCCAGAAGTACACGACGTGTGGAAAAAGTACATGGCGTGTACTTCCAAAATTTAGTATTTTTCCCCATTTTCCATATTTTATTAAAAACACTTAAGTAAAAGAGAAAAGAAGAATCTCGTACCTCAAAGATAAGAACCGGGTTCTTACAAACTTCCCCCCTTATAGAAATTCGTCCCCGAATTTCACTTCCAAGGGTGGTGAAGATATAGCCGTGAACAACTCCAGCCACTGACCACGTACGTTGGTCACCCGCTCCTAGGTTTCGTCCTGCACTCAGCCATGCTTCCATATCACCCGTATGAGAGGAACTGACCGGCCTCAGAGAACCTTCATGCTCCTGTCAATGATACGAATCAGATGCTCCTCAAAGGACACATCTACCTCCAGCTCAACCTCCTTGGGATAAAATACATGAGACGAGTCTGAATGATAGCGTCATAACTGGGATACGTGGAAGATGTCATGCATGGATCTGTACCGCTGCAGTAACCACAACCGATAAGCAACCAACCCGACTCTCTCCAGAATCTCAAATGGCCCCACATACCGCGGTGAAAGTTTACCCTGTCTCCTGATCCGCTTGTGTCCCAGACTCGGCGAAACACGTAGAAAAACCTGATCCCCGACCACGAACTCCAAAGGTCGTCTGCAACGATCAGCATAAGACTTCTGACGAGACTGTGCGGTAGCCATCCGCTTCTGAATCAATTGGACCTATGCAGAAGTCTCCTGCACGAGCTGTGGCCCTAGTAAAGCTGCCTCACCTACCTCTATCCAGCACAAGGGTGAACGGAATGGCCTACCGTATAAAGCCTCATATGGTGCCATTTCAATAGTCTCCTGGAATCTATTGTTATAGGAAAACATGACTAAGGGTATATGCTTCTCCCAAGAGCCCCCAAAGTCTAGGACACATGCACACAACATGTCCTTTTGCATCTGTATCGTACGATCTAACTGGCCATTGGTCTGAGGGTGGTAGGCTGTACTCAGAAACACCTATGTACCCAGTGCCCTCTAAAAACATTGCCAGAAACGAGATGTGAAGCGGGCGTCCGTATCAGAAACGATAGAACGAGGGACCCCATGAAGACGTACGATCTCTCGGATATACAGCCTTCCGAGATCATCAACACCGAAGGTCTCCTTGATCATAAAGAAGTGTGCTACCTTCATGAGTCTGTCTAGAACAACCCAAACGACATCATTGCCACGAGGTGACCTCGGAAAACCAGTCACAAAATCCATCGCGACATCATCCCATTTCCACTCCGGAATGGGTAACTGCTGTAATAGCCCAACTGGTCTCTGATGCTCCGCCTTCACCTGCTGATAAGTGGAACACATCGTAACAAAACCAAACTACATCTCTCTTCATACCCGGCCACCAGTACTGATGTATCATGTCGCGGTACATCTTGGTAACCCCAGGATGAACTGCCCCAGCTGAAGCATGAAACTCCCACATCAGCTCCTCGCGTATATCCCCTGGAACCCATACAGGTCCATGGAAACGCAGAACTTCATCATCGCCTATCATCCAACCAGGAGGAGGGTCCTCACTTGCCACCGACTCCCGTAGAACTAGGCCTTCTGAATTAGATAGCTGTCTCATCCTCACTCTATCCAGGAGGGTAGAAGTTACAGGTAAAGAGGAAATATAAGTCTGCCCCTAACTGTCATGCACCTCCAAATGCATCTCTGAGAACAAATCCATAAGCTGCCACTCACCACTGGACTCCTGCACAACCTGTATCTGAGTCTTCCTGCTCAGTGCATCATCTACTACATTACCTTTACCAGGTGTGTAGGAAATCTCAAAATCGAAAGACTGAAGGTATTCGACCCACCTTCTCTCCCTCAGATTCAGGTCACGCGGTGTAAAGATATACTTGAGTCTTTTGTGGTCGGTGAAAACCACAAAATGCTCCCCTAATAGATAATTTCTCCAACAGCACAACACATGAACAACTGCTGCCAAATCGAGATCATGCGTCTGGTAATTCCTCTCATGTGGACTCAACTGCCGAGACCCGTATGCAACAAATCGATCGCCCTCCATCAACATAGCTCCCAGCTCAATACCTGATGCATCATAGTAAACTGTATAGCTCTTCCCCTACTCTAGCAGTAGCAGGATCGGTGCTGATGTTAACATTCCTTTCAAGTCCTGAAATGCTACCTCGCAAGATTCTGACCAAGTGAACTTCACACCCTTCTTAGTCAAGCCCATCAAAGGTGCTGCTAAGCGGGAGAAGTCCTGTAAAAAACACATGTAGTAACCAGCCAGCCCTAAGAAACTCTGTATCTCAAACATGTTCTTAGGCCGCTCCCAGGAAACTACTACTCTCACCTTCTCTGGGTCTACTGAAACTCCTGCCTCTGAGATGATATAACCCAGGAAGTGAATCTGGTCCATTCGAAAGTGGCACTTCGAGATCTTATCATATATACGATGGTCTCTCAGTGTACTCAATACGATATCAAGATGGGTGGCATGGTCATGTCGAGTGTGAGAGTACATGAAGATATCATCCACGAATACTACCACAAAAGAATCCAGATAAGGATGGAACACACGATTCATCAGAGCCATAAAAACTACTGGCGTGTTCGTGAGTCCGAACAGCATAACTGTATACTCATATAGACCATACCTACTCCTGAAAGCCATGAGAGGTATATTAGATAGTCTCACGTGCAGCTGATGATATCCTAATCTCAGGTCAATCTTTGAGAACACTCATGCTCCACAAAGCTGATAAAAAAGATCATCAATCCTCAGTAAGGGATATCAGTTCTTAACCGTCAACTGGTTCAGCTTTCGATAATCCACGCAAAATATGAGGGTACCGTCCACCTTCTTCGCAAAAAGTACCAGAGAACCCCAAGAAGAAGTACTGGGTTGGATAAATCCCTTTTCCTGCAACTCCTCCAACTGCCTCTTGAGCTCCTGCAACTCAGGTGTAGCCATCCTATAAGGAGTAATGGACACTAGTGCTGCTCCTGGAATAAGCTCAATGGAGAAATCCACCTCTCGCTCCGGAGGTAGACCGAAAATTCGTCCGGAAAGACATCCCTAAAACGATCAACAACTGGAGGGAAATCCATCTGACAAGTCCCCTAATCATCTAGATATAACATCGCAATCTGGGATGTAACTCCACCTCGCCCACGATGCTCTGTTCCAGCTCGACTCGCCTAAACATCCCATTCGCCCTTGTATAGAAACTCTCTTCCCTCTGGTGATGTGAAACTCACCCTACGACGATAGAAATCCACAAAGGCTCGAAAGGGAACCAACCAGTCCATCCAGAGAATGACATCATAACTTGTCATCTTTAAGAAATAAAGGTTCCAAAGGAAGTGTAACCCACCAACCTCAAGGGGGAACTCCTTGCACTGACTCACACCATCCGTTCTAGTCCCCAACGGAGTGTCTAGCATCATAATATCAGAAGAAGTAGAAACACAAAGCCCAATGCTCTCCACAACGGGTACATATATAAAACTATGCGTAGCACCCGTATCAAAAAGTACTGAAGATAAGAAAGAAGCAACTAAAATAGTACCTATGACTGTAGAAGGTCCATGATCCTGCTCATGCTGGGTCTGTTGCACCGCATATGCCTGCCCAGTGCCATGGCCCTGCGATAGAGCCTGGCTACACTGAGCTGTCCAGCCCTGCTGCCTCTGAGATCCTAGTGTCTGGCTACCACGACCATGACCACCATCTCTGCATGCACGCCCTGACGTATTCTAGTTCCCTGACTGGTAAGAAGCCACTGTTCCTGTTCCCGTACACAGAGTCTTCACAGAACCCCTCTCACTAGCCATTGGTGGAAACTCTCTGCAAAAGTGCTGCAGATGACCCATCTTTTCGCAAGCTCGGCACTCCACTGGGTCTCGTGGACACTGAGGTCTCTTGTTCCCCTCTCTACCACACTGATAGCAAATAACCCAGCCACCTGAAGAATTTTTTTGACTGGTACTGCCACCCTGAGAGAATTCCACCTGTCTCTTACTCTTACCAACAGAAAAAGTACTAGTAACTGGTGCTGAACCTCCCTAGACCACACCACTAGATTCTTGAAGGTTCCTCTCTATAATCAGCACTTGTTTCACAATAGCGTGTACATTAGGCAACCTGAAGACAATCACCAGCACTCAGATGTCATACTGAAGACCATCCTCAAAACGTCCGGCCCTCATTGTCTCATCACCCACCATCACGGGTGCAAAGCGCTGAAGCTCAGTGAAATGAGCAGAATAGTCCATCACTGGCATAGCACCCTGCTGCAGATTCATGAACTCTTGAGCTCTATCTGCTCTCAGCATCTCGAGAAAGAAGAAGTCATAGAAGAATGCCTGAAAATCCTCCCACGCCATGTCCTTGTGATTCTCTAACTGGGTGGTAACATCCCACCACCTCTTGGCGGAATCAAGCAGCATGTATGTCGCGAGCTTGACCCTCCACCCTGGAGGTGTCTCAAGATGCTCAAAAATAGTCTGCATCGACCCCAGCCAAGACTCTGCAGCCTGTGGTCTGCCATCCCCTAAGAACGTAGGCGGGTGCTGCTGCTGGAAGATACGTGTCAAGTTGACAATAGATGTGGTAGCCTGCAGTGCTCCCTGAAAGGTCTGCATGAACCGCATAAATACTTCACGGAACTGCGCCTCTGTGCCTGTGTCTGGTATAGCAGCCAACGTCGCATCTGGATTTGCTGGAGGATCAACTGGTAGCCCATGGACCACCATCTCCGGAGTATAGTCGTCGCCGCTCTCCTTGAGAACAACACGCGGTCGTCTAGGCAGCATGACACTACAAGGTCAAAAGCATGCCTTAGATTCAAGATTATTAAGGCTGAAACGAAGAAACCACAAAGGGAACAAGAAGAAGAAGGTATTTAAAGATTTGAAAAACAAGACTACACGACATGTACAATGACTACATGACGTGTACTTGACTTCCCTTCCCCTTCCTGGGTCCTTCGACACGACTAAGCTACATGGCTCCCGTTAAACAAAACTACACGGCGTGTATATAATCTACAAGGCGTGTATGGTGTTATTTTCCAACTGCCCATGTCGTTTGTGACATGGCCGACTACTCGTCTTGAAACTACATGGCGTGTTACACCCGCACACGGCGTGTACACCACCCCGCTTCCCTAGCCACACAGCTTAGTCCACACGGTCTGTCCTCAGACAAGACTACACGGTGTGTCCTAAAAGGTACACAACGTTTTCAAGGAATGTTGACATCAACCTGTGTTGTTAGTTACACAGCCGATTCCCCAGGTCACACTACACGACGTGTTCATAATTGACACGATGTGTTCTATAAAATAGTTCACCGACCCGTGTTGTTAGTTACATGACCAGACTCCAGGTCAACCCTAGATGGCGTGTAAATCTGGTATATGGCATGTTTTTCCCAAGCACTTCCCTACCCCGTCTCGCCGCCCACACTGTTTGTGACACAAGAAGAGACTACACGATGTGTAATCAGAGCACACAACGTGTACTTAAAAAGTTAATTTTTCTTTTTGAACAGAAGGCCATACACGGCGTGTTTAAAATATTACACGGCTTGTATACTAGGTTTCCAGACAGTATGCCTCAGAAACTTCCCCGGAACCCAGAAAACACTGAAATAACAACACCTAAGTGTCAAATTCCGACCCGTGAGGGCCCATACTCCCCATGAATCAAAGTTTGACATCTTATATGTGTTATAAACAGTCAATGATCTGCCAAATTCCGGTCAATGGGGGCCCATACTCCCCAAAAACTAGAGTTTGGTGTCCATTTTACAAACAGGCTCACATAAAATTACCCTATCACATAGCAGGTATCTTATCAAGCAGTATTCACAACAGCATGCTTTTCTTCACAACAACTATCACAACAACATGAAATTTCTAATGCACCTACATATCATGTAACTATGAATGAAATGTGATTTCTAGCATGTGCCTAAATGATGAATGAGACGGCATACCCTCATCTCATCAGTTTGCAACGGAATAGAACCCATAGATAAAATATAACAGCACAATCACAAGTGCGACACCCAACGATGAAATCATATCAATCGTAAATAGCAAAATTAGTAAAATTGAAAAAATATGAGGCAGACTGGATTTTCCCTGTACACGGGTTAGCTATGCCCAGGAACAGCTTATTATCAGCTACCGTTCATCCTATCCCTGACTACAGCTCCAAATAGTAAGTCAAAGAAAAGAACTCCTTTGATACCACTTTGTAACGTCTCGGTTCCGGGTGCCACTCAACGGGTGCCCCGAACCCGGTTCGCCATGTGACCTCAAGCACATTTCACCAAATGCCAGAGGCTACCGACTAACAACGAGGGCCTAGGTATGATAGTGGGGAAACTATGCCCTCATTTGTCAAAGTGTAGCGCAGTGGAATACAAAATAAAACATACATCAAACATACAACAAAGAGTGGAAGCATTAAATCATACACAACTGAAATAAAAAAAAGTAGTGGATATAACCAATAGTAGATAAATAATGATGCTACATGTCTCAAGTTCTAAGAAAACAACCAGAACATGTTACACAATCAATACAATATAACTGAAGTACAGGTACAACAAAACAAAGAAAAAAAGTTGGCGGCATCGCGAGCCTAGGCTCGGTCCCATGCCCTCCTACTCCTCAGTAAAAATCATGTACCTGTATAGGGACTCTTTCCCCTATCCACACCTGTAGAAATGTAATCTGTTTGGGCTGAAAAGCATGACCCAAAAAGGGTGTGAGAAATATATCTCAGTAGGCACCCACCAAAGGCCCGTGCCAAACTGCTTGTAAGCATGAAACAACAGTGCAATAGTAAAATGAAATAAAGTAAGCAGTACTCACAAGTAACCAACTTAACAGTTAAATTTCCATTTTAATATTCATTTTAATCATTTAATTTTAAAATATCAGCACAGTGAATATTATAAGTTACCGCTAAAAGTCCGCAGATGCATAAACTCCTACCCTCAGGTAAAGAGTATTCAACACAAGAATATGCCCTCAGGCATAACAGATTTTGCCCTCAGGCATAACTAGTGTCGCCCTCAGCCACAGAATCAGCTGCCCACAAGCGCGGAAGAAGTTGCCCTCAGGCCAAAATAACTACTGCCCTCAGGCTAAACAGTGCAGTGCCCACGGGCTAATCACAACAACACCCTCAGGCTAAACGGTAACCGGGCCATTCCCAACATGTAAACAAGCAGTAAAAAAGCAATTACTCTCAAGGAAATTCTAGAATTACTGCTTTAAAGGCATACCCTCAGGTATCCTGGCCAAACAGCTAAACAGTAGAACACACCCCCGGGGTGGTTCCAGATCCATGAAACGATCCCAAATAGCAGTTTTACAAATTATTTAATTACCCTTACAGTTTTAGGTAGTTAATATAGCCACGACCTCAGCCACACAACACCCCAACATGGGTTCATGGCACAAAAATGCACAAAACACACGACATGTGGTAAAAAATTAACACAAAGCCACCTACCTTATACCCCAATGAGCGGTATGCCCGAATGTCGACTCCAGAAACGCCTACGAACGACGTAGATCTACCGAAGAACAAAACTCTCTTAACTTCAAATAACATTCGTTAGGAGAAGAATTGGTAAGCAACACGCTAAGAGAAGAGAGGGCTTACCCGCGTGGTTCCAACAAGATCGTCTGAGGCGGAATCTTATTCCAGACGCTCGACCGGTGGATCTCCAAAGGTCCGGCCATCCACTCCCGCTCCTTCCTACGGTTCTAATCCTTCCCTATGAACAGGGGAGGCTACTACCCGATTTAAGAAAAAAAACAAAGTACACGGCGTGTACTCCCTTCATTTAACTATTCCTCTAGCGGCACCGCCATACTGGTCACCCGTCGACATGAGTACACAACATGTACTCTTGAGTACACGGTGTGTACTATTGCCCAGCTGGTAGCTACTTTACCGCCTTACTATTTTGACCTGCCGACTGACTATACGGTATGTACAGGACCATTACACGGAGTGTAGTCAGTTCCTACAACCTTTGTCACTGACAAGGCTACACGCCCCGTGTACTCATCCCCACACGACCAGAAGTACATGGCATGTGGAAAAAGTACATGGCGTGTACTTCCAAAATTTAGGATTTTTCACCGTTTTCCATATTTTATTAAAAACACTTAAGGAAAAGAGAAAAGAAGAAGCCCATACCTCAAAGATAAGAACCGGGTTCTTACACACTTGTTCTTTTTTACTATTATTAATGTCAATTTTAAATAAAAATATACACTTTGAGTTATATCGGTCATACTGTGCATCATATTGAGGTGTGGTTGATTCCCAAATGTCAAAAAATATTTATGGATCATTTTCTTAAATTATAAAAATAATTTGAATGCGTTTTTTCTATTTTCAATGTGTCACTTATTCTTTTTACTAAAATTAATGTCAATTTTAAACAAAAATACATACTTGGAATCATATTGGTCACACCGTGCATCCTATTGAGGTGAGTTTAATTTATTCACACCAAAAATTACATATAGATCATTTTCTTAAATTTTCATAATAATACGAATATATTTTCTCATATTTTAGTACGTCACTTATTCTTTTTTATTAAAATTGATGTCAATTTTAAATAAAAAGACACACTTGGAGTTATACCGGTCACACTGTGCATCATATTGAGGTGAGTTTGATTCGTACTCATTAAAAATGACTTATGAATTGTTTTCATAAAATATAAAAACAATCTGAATGCATTTGTTTGGTTTTTAGTACGTCAATTTTTCTTTTTACTAAAAGTATTGTCAATTTTAAATAAATAGACACACTTGAAATTATATCGGTCACACTATGAATTATATTGAGATGAGGATTATCCCTAAATTATCAAGACAATCAAAGTGTGTTTTTTTGATTTTCAGCTAGTGACACGTTTTGAACTAAAATTTCAATTTTAAATTGATAACGGAAAATTTGAGTTCTACCGGTCACACCATGTGTCAGATTGAGGTGAAGTTGATTCCTAAACATAAAAAATGACATATATATAATTTTATAAAATTATTAAAAAATCAGAATATGTTTTCTCAGTTTTTAGTATGTCACATTTTCTTTTTACTAAAATTAAAGTCAATTTTAAATAAAAAGACAGACTTGGAGTTATATCAGTCACACCATGAATCATATTGAGTAACGATATATTTCTACACATAGAAAAGTACATATGGATGATTTTTATAAAGTATAAAAAATTATCAGAATGCCTTTTCTCAGTTTTTAGTATGCCACTTGTTATTTTTACTAAAATTAATGTCAATTTTAAATAAATAAACACACTTGGAATTATACTCGTCACACCATGCATTGGATTGATGTGAAGATGATTCCTACACATAAAAAATGACTTATGGATCATTTTACTAAAGTATAAAAAACAATATGAATGAATTTTCTCAGTTTTGAGTATGTCACTTGTGTTTTTTTATTAAAATATCATTTCAAACTGGAAACACGTACTTTGAGTCATATCAGTCTCATCATGTGTCAGTTTGACATTAGAATGCTTCATACATGTCACAAATGACTTATGAATAATTTTACTAAATTATCAAGATAACTGTATCTCGTTTTCTTAGTTTTTTTGTGAGTGAAACGTTTTGAACTAAAATGTCAATTTTAAACTAATAATAGGCATTTTGAGTCATACCGGTCTCACCATATACCAGATTGAGATGCAGTTGATTTCTACATGACAAAAATGAATTATGGATCATTTTACTAAAGTATCAAAATAATATGATTGTGTTTTCTTGGTTTTAAGTATATCACTTGTTCTTTTTACTAAAATTAATGTCAATTTTAAAGAAAAACACACACTTAGAGTTATACCAGTCACACCAGGCCTCATATTGACATGGGGATGATTCCTACATATTATAAATGATTTATAAATCATTTTCCTAAAGTATCAAAACAATATGAATATGTTTCCTTGGTTTTCAGTATGTCACTTATTCGTTGTACTAAAATGTTATTTGAATATAGAAAAAATAACTTTGAGCCATATAGGTCACATCGTGTGTTAGTTTTACATGAGACTACTTCCTACACATCATAAATGACTTATGAATCATTTTACTAAATTATCAAGACAATCAATGCATGTTTGGTTGGCTTTATATAAGTGAAACATGTTTTGAACTAAAATAAAAATTTTAAAATGATACAAGAAATTTTGAGTCATACCGACCACACCGTGCCTTGGATTGAGGTTTTATTTATTTATAATCCTAAAAAATGACTTATGGATCGTTTTTATAAAGTATAAAAACGATCCAAATGTTTTTTATCAGTTTTCAATATGTCACTTGTTCTTTTTTACTATAATGAATGTCAATTTTAAATAAAAAGGCACACTTTGAGTTATATCGGTCATATAATGCATCATATTGAGGTGCGGTTGATTCCCACATGTCAAAAAAGATTTATGGATCATTTTCTTAAATTATAAAAATAATTTGAATGTGTATTATCTATTTTCAATGTCTCACTTGTTATTTTTACTAAAATTAATGTCAATTTTAAATAAAAAGACATACTTGGAGTCATACTGGTCACACCATGCATCGAATTGAGGTACACTTGATTCCTACACATCAAAAATGACTTATAGATCATTTTACTAACGTATTAAAGTAATATGAATTCATTTTCTTTATTTTGAGTTTGTTACTTGTTTTTTTTACTAAAATTAATGTCAATTTTAAATAAAAAGACACACTTAGAGTTATATCAGGCACACTGTATGTAATATTGAGGCGTGGTTGATTCTTACAGATCAAAAACTACTTATGGATAATTTTACTAAAGTATCAAAAAAATTAGAATGCGTTTACTTGGTTTTAAGTATGTGAGTTGTATTTTTTACTAAAATTAATGTTAATTTTAAATAAAAATACACACCTGGAGTCATACCACTCATACCATTTGTCATATTGATGCATGGTTGATTCCTAAACATCTCAAACGACTTATGGAGAAATTTTATAAAGTATCAAAACAATCAAAACTTCTAATGTTACCATAATTTCAATTTACTTTGTTTTTCGAACTGCCACCACTACATATTGAGTCAATTTTCATAGCCAAAAATCCTTCTTCTACTCTTATGGATTTCAACAATGAATTTTTTTATAAGAACATCTACTCAATATGAAGTGTTGGAAGTTCTAAAAAGAAAGACCATGGAAATCTTGGTAACATTGGAAGAAAGGAACATGTAATCCCATTTGTGGCTTGTTGTAGAAAATTGAAAGTAAAATATAACTTTCCAAAAGATCTGCGAAGAAAACTAAATAAGTATTAGATAAAAATGGTAAGGAAATTAACTTTTAAATAGTAGAAAAAATGTTGACAAAATTAATTAAATAAGTAGTAGGAATTCACCTTTTCATGATGGTTGTGTACGTTCTTGACCCATTTCCTTGTTGTCATTTTCTCAGTTGTAGCCTTAAAGTTCAATCTCTCATGAGAATTAACATCTTTGAAAAAACCACCCCAACTAAAAAAATAATCCACCTATATAAGAAAACAATGTTGGGACCACTTTGTTTATACGGTTGTATTTGTTGTCAATAGTTGTCAATGAAGATCAAAATGAAGGAGATCAAGAAGTACTCCAATGAAATGGAGGAATGGAAATTCAGATGATTGTTGTACTGATCATAAGTTCAAAGAACATGTGTCAAAGGTGACACATTTTTTACAACATTGAAGAATGGTGAGGCATAATCCATCTGCGGATGAAGAAGAATACATGACGGTTGATTATGACCATGAAATTCTTCATGATTGCATGAGAACCATGCAAGAGACTTCTTGAAGAATAGAATCGAATGATTTACATGATGTAGAGGAATGACGGTTGAAGAAGAAGACCGTGTGGAAGGGATTGGAATTTTGAGATGGCCATGCACTTCACATTGTCTCAAAATATGACGATGATAAATCTGTTCTTTTAAAGGATATATATCACAATAGTGGAGTTTGTGATGAAAGCAGAAGAGTTGTTGAAGAAGCCAAATCACAGAAAATAATCATTTTTGAAGTGTTGTGATTGTTGACAACGGAAAAAATGACATACAAATTTGTTGAAAAAGGGGCTTTCATGGTGGCATGTCAAGTTCGAGGGCTATGGTTAACGACCCATGTTTGATTCAAGAACGTCAACAAAGGAATGGATGATCTGGAGGCGGTACAAAAAGAACAGATACAAGGTGGCACTGTTTCCCAGTGTTTGCCAAATTTTTGGGCCTCAAAATCAGAAAATGAATACATGGATTGTCTGCAAAAGGAGTTGCGCACAAAGAGGAAGTAGTGCGCGAAAAATAAGGGTTGTGCGCGAAATACTTGAGCTGGGCGTGAAAAACAGCATGGTGCATGAAATAGTGGAGCGAAGTTTTTCGCGCAAATAGTGTTTCAGAATCAGAATGTTGAAAAACGGTAAAGGCACGTGCTGCGCGAAAAACCCAAGCTGTGCGCGGAAAAATGGGAATGTGCGCGGAAAAATGTTCTTCGCAGAATAGCTAGGTGAATTTTTTGCGCAAGCAGTGTATTGAATCAGAAATACAGAAAATCGGCAAAGGCAAGAGGCACGTGAAAAATCAGAGACGTTCCCGCCATGTGCGCGGAAAATCAAACTGGTGCACGTAATGTTGGTTGTGCACAAAATGTGGGTTTGAAGTATTATGCACAAGAGGAGATTCATGTTCATAATGATGAAAAATGTAGAAGTAATGAGATGCACGAAGAACCAAGGTGGTGCGCGAGAATAAAAGGAAGGTGCGCGTAATTCAAAGAACTGAGAGACAATTTTATGCGCAGGAAGGGGTTTTATGCGAAGGATCAAAAACACCTATAAATATGATGTGAACCCCTCACATTCAGGGCGGCTCGACACTTAGACAAATACCGAGATCTGGTGCACAGAAAAATTGAGGTATAGAGTGGTGCTTGAAAAGAATAAGGGTTGCGTGAAAAAGAAGGTGTTGCGTGAAAAAGGGAAGATTTGTGTGAAAAAGAAGAGTTGCACGAAAAGCCTTTTACGCGCCAAAAGTTATTTTAACGCGCAAGGTTTAAATTTTACGCGCAAGGCACTGGGAAGGGTGCGCAAAAATTTGGGGGTCCCGCAGGCCTATGACAGGTGCTTAGCACTCTCAAATCTACTTTGCGAAGACGGAAGAACAGTAAACCATTTGGTTTTATGAAGAGAAGTGGTACCGCACACACATGACTAGTGTTTAACATCATCATTGTGCTTTTCAAAGAGAAGAAGAACGGTTCGTGCAAATAAACTCAGATTTGCACAAAAAGAGGGGAATATATCAATACACTCATGTATTAGTATTGAGAATCAAAGGAAGAGAAGAAGAAGATCTAGTGCATTCAGTAATTTCACTAAAGATAAAGGATTGAACTAAAAAGAGCATCAACTCTGAACCCCGATGCAAGAAAAGTATCATGCTGAACAGGAGACAAAGAACTTCATGTCTATTTATTGAGGAGATCTTCACATATATAAACTGAGTGGGACTTCACCAAAGGCAGTGAGCCAGGGGGAGTCAACAGGAGTGACCTGAGAGAAGCAGTGAGCTATCCCTGAACCTTTGTAAAGGCAGTGAGCCTGGGACAGAGTGTCTATACCCGAACCTTGTAATCCACAGCTAGTGAAGTATAGTGGAATTGGGTACGACCAGAAACTTGTCGGTGTATGCTCCTTGGACGTAGCCCTTAGTGGTGAACCAAGTAAAAATTGTTGTGTCATCTCTTTGCATGTGAATGTTTCATTGCTGATCATATCCATCATACAGGTTTTACTAGTTCCTACCAACGTGGGAACAAGATCCACAACTTTAAGAAGAAAAAGTTGACACCTTGATTCACCCTTCCCCTCTCAGGGTGTCCCGAGGTCCTACAAGTGGTATTAGAGGGAGGTTTACGTATGTTGGATATTCTCCAGTAATTCTATTCAGAAGAGGATTTGAGTTTCTTTCCTAAATTCAACAATGAAGAGAAGTCTTGATGAAGATTCAGTCATTTCTGAGTAGATGTCTACATATATCAAGACCATGAAAAACAAGAAAAAGAAAGATAAGAAGAAAATAAATAAGTCCCTCATATCTAAAGAAGATGCAGTGTCTTGTTCTCCATGTCATTCCAATAATGAAGAAATATCAAGCTTGGAAAGTATCGAGCATGTGGATCATAATTCTTCTAGAGGAAAGGATGAAATCCCGAATTCAAGCTTTCAGGAAAAACTCAAAACATATCTGCATGATATTCCTGAAGAAAGGGTTGCTATTATTTGTAGCCTTTTCCAATCCATGCAGGTTGATATCACTCGATTAGAAAAGGAAGCTGACAATATGGAAAAGGGGTTGGAAAGAATGGTTATGGAAAGTATGAAGCTCACCAAACAGGTGAAAGTATTTAAAGAAATAGAGGAAGTCAATAAGACTCTAAAAGAAAAGATCCATGAACTTGAAGTTGAGCTGAAGAAGAGAAATGAAGTCAAGAGTTTTTGTTTGGAAGAAACATCCATGAAATTCAGGGAACTTGACTCTTTGTTAAAAAACAATGTTAAGATGCATGAAGATGAGGTTAAAAGATTGAAGAAGACTTATGAAGAGAAGATGATCATGATTGAAGATCAGAAGATCATCCTCAATATTGAGGGTCAAAAATTGGAAGCCCAGTTGACCAAGATTGAGAATACACATATTGAGACTTAACAAAAGAATGAAATGAGTGATGCTTATACTCAATGTTCATTGGAGGAATCTAAACCTGAAATACCTCCAACATGTGACAAGAAGATTTTGACAACTCTTGATTATCCACATCAAGAATCAGTTGCTGCTGGTACTCAATGCTCACTGGAGGATTATATTATTGAAAGACCTCCAACATGTGATAAGAAGATCATGACTTCACCCATTTATCTATCACAAGCAACTGAGAAAGTGAAGGTACCATCCAAACCTTCTTGTACTCATGTTTCTAAATACGTTCCTACAATCAGTGCAGGTTGGAAGAAAAGTTCTAAACAAGTATGGATGAGAAAAGGTTAGAAGAAGAAACCTTCCACCATGGATAGGGTGTATGGGAAGAAAAATGAGGAAGTTGGTTCCTCAAACAGAGGACAAAAAATTAAGAAGAAGGCCCAACAACCTCATACAGAAGATACAAAGAAGAAAATATTTGTGGGTCAATGTTGGTGCTGTAACAGATTTGGGCATTGTACACTGGATTGTTGGTAGAATTCCTTTAATGGAAAAGCACAAAGAAAGCCTGTGTCAGAAGGAAGAAATCCAGAGAAGAAGAAGCAACATCTACAGTTCCAGAAGCATCTGTTTACAGCAAACAAATTTATAATGCTTGATAACAACTATGATGTATGCAATGACAGTGGTCACAAGAATGATGCATGACTATGTCAACATATATCCATAGCTGATAGGAACAGAAGACCACAAAATCCAGCTAAGAAGGAATAATATTCCTTAGGAAGAAATCAGAAGAATAGTGCGAACACAAATTTCCACAAGAAGATCTCAAGTAGGGAAGCTGAGAAGACCCAGGATTTTAGATCCATGAAATTGAAGGGTCATTCATCCAAAAGAAACACTAAGTGGGATAAAACTCAGATGAACCCATGTGGAAGACCCAAACCAGCTGCAATAGTTCCAAATGACATATTGGTCATCTGGCCTGAAGATTTGAAAAGAATGAGGAAACTTGAAGATGAAAAGGCCAAGGCTGGTGACAAAGGAAAAGAAAAACTTTCACATGATGAAGACACAATGCATGAGAGATTGAAAACCAAGAGAAACACACATGTTAAAGAAGTTCTGTGTGAGAGATGCAAGAAATATGGTCACATTGAAAAAGGTTTCCTAACCTTAATACCAGATCAAGAAGAAGTCCTTAAGAGGAGTAAGAATTTATCATTCATGATGGCTGTTAAGCAGAACAATTCCTCACACAAAGTAGAAGAGAATGTGAAGAAAGCCATGCCACATCAACAGATATCAGAACATATGTTCAAATGTGCAGGCATGAAGATTGGAGTGAATAGAAGAACTTGGTTGAGAAAAGAACCTCAACCATACAGAACATGTTGATGAAGCAGGGAGGAACCACCTTATTCCCTTATTCATTTGTGTATTGTATTTGTGCAAATAATACAGGTAATTGAAGGTGAAGCATGATCTCAGGGGGAGAACCTGAGAAGTAGGGAATGATGTCAACTCTTGATAGCCAAGCTAAATAAGTTTCCATCCTTAGTAGATTATTCAATTTATATTCATTGATTAAGGTGATGAAGGATTACTCTTGATGAAGATGATGAGGAGTGTTTCCCTTGAGGGGGAGAAAAATGAACAAGCTTCCAAAATCACTGTTTCAATCAATATCAACTCCAGCTGGTATCAAATGCAGTTACTTTGAAAATTTCTTGAAGAACATGTCATTGGAGAAGGTATGTCATTTCTTAATCTCTCAACCTTGGTTACTTAGATCATTCTACAAAGGGGGAGTAACTGAATTGATCAGTGACATAAAAAGAATGGAAGTGCCCCAAGGCCACTTATCCTACCAGTTTCAATTGAATGTTTTTGATCTGTTTGTTGATATGAGTACAGGAGTTTCAGGTTGATTCTTCCCTATCACATTTGATTTCTTTAGCCTGAAATGAAAGTGGTAAACCCTTGAAGACATAATTCATGAGTTCTCATCTCATGTGGTATCATGATCTATGATTAATGGACAACTTTTTTATCTAAATAAAATCCTCTTGATTTCTACATCGAGCATTGATCAAGTAGTCTTAGAGTGAAATGATTAATGAAACATTGCCTAAGTATATATTGATACCCTCCACACCATGAGCTTTGTATTTCATGTCAATAAGGGGGAGAGAAAGTGAAATGAAAGTCTGAAAATAGAAGATTCTCATTTTGACATTGGCGAATTCATTTCAGAAGATATGTAAGGTATTGACAACAAAATACAAATGGGGAGATTATTGGGGCCACTTTGTGTATACGGTTGTATTTGTTGTCAATAGTTGTTAATGAAGATCAAAATGAAGGAGATCAATAAGTACTCCAATGAAATGGAGTAATGGAAATTCCGATGATTATTGTACGGATCATAAGTTCAAAGAACATGTGTCAAAGGTGACACATTGTTTACAACAGTGAAGAATGGTGAGGCATAATCCATCTACGGATGAAGAAGAATACATGACGGTTGATTATGACCATGAAATTCTTCATGATTGCATGAGAACCATGCAAGAGACTTCTTGAATAATATAATCGAATGATTTTCTTGATGTAGAGGAATGACGGTTAAAGAAGAAGACAATGTGGAAGGGATTGGAATTATGAGATGGCCATGCAATTCAAATTGTCTCAAAATATGATGATGCTAAATCTGTTCTTTTAAAGGATATATATCAAAATAGTGGAGTTTGTGGTGAAAGCAGAAGAGTTTTTGAAGAATCCAAATCACAGAAAAGAAGAATTTTTGAAGTGTTGTGATTGTTGAAAACAGAAACAATGACATACAACTTTGTTGACAAAGGGGATTTGATGGTGGCATGTTGAGTTCGAGGGATATAGTTAACAATCCATGTTTGATTCAAGAACGTCAACAAAGGAATGGATGATCTGGAGGTGGTACAAAAAGAACAGATACAAGTTGGCACTATTTCCCAGTGTTTGCCAAATTTTTGGGCCTCAAAATCGAAAAATGAAGACATTGATTGTCTGCAAAAGGAGGTGCACAAAAAGAGGAAGTAGTGCATGAAAAATAAGGGCTGTGTGTGAAATACTTGAGCTGGGTGTGAAAAACAGCATGGTGCATGAAATAGTGGAGCGAAGTTTTTCACACAAACAGTGTTTCAGAATCAGAACGTTGAAAAATGGTAAAGGCATGGGCTGCGTAAAAAACCTGAGCTGTGCGCGAAAAAATGGGAATGTGTGCGGAAAAATGTTGTGCGCAGAATAGCTAGGTGAATTTTTCATGCAAGCAGTGTATCGAATCAGAAATACAGAAAATTGGCAAAGTCAAGAGGCACGCGAAAAATCAGAGACGTTCCCGCCATGTGCGCGGAAAATCAAACTGGTGTGCGTAATGTTTGTTGTGCGCAAAATGTGGGTTTGAAGTATTACACGCAAGAGGGGATTCATGTTCATAATGATGAAAATTGTAGAAGTAATGAGATGCACGAAAAACCAAGGCAGTGCGTGAGAATAAAAGGAAGGTGCGCTTAATTCAAAGAAATGAGAGACAGTTTTACGCGTAGGAAGGGGTTTTACGTGAAGGATCAAAAACGCCTATAAATATGAGGTGAACCCCTCTCATTCAAGGTGGCTCGACACTTAGACAGATACCGAACTCTGGCGCACTGAAAAATTGAGGTATAGAGTGGTGCGAAAAAAGAAGAAGGGTTGCATGAAAAATAAGGTGTTGCGCGAGAAAGGAAAGATTTGCATGAAAAAGAAGAGTTGCGCGAAAATCCTTTTACGCGCCAAAAGTTATTTTTACGAACAAGGGTTAAATTTTACTCGCAAGGCACCGGGAAGGGTGCACGAAAATTTGGGGGTCCTGTAGGCCTTTGACTGGTTCTTAGCACCCTCAAATCTTCTTTGCGAAGATGGAAGAACAGTAAACCATTTGGTTTTATGAAGAGAAGTGGTACTGCACACACATGACTAGTGTTTAACATCCTCATTGTGCTTTGCGAAGAGAAGAAGAATGGTTCGTGCAAATAAAATCAGATCTACACAGAAAGAGGGGAATATATCAATACACACAGTTGTTAGTATTGATAATCAATGGAAGAGAAAAAGAAGATCTAGTGCATTCAGTCATTGCACTAAAGACGAAGGATTGAACTAAAAAGAGCATCAACTCTGAACCCTGATGCAAGCAAAGTCTCATGATGAATAAGAGACAAAGAACTTCATGTCTACTTATTGAGGAGACCGTCACGTCTATAAACTGAGTGGGACTTCACCAAAGGCAGTGAGCCAGGGGGAGTCCACAGGAGTGACCCGAGGGAAGCAGTGAGCTATCCCTGAACCTTTGTAAAGGCAGTGAGCCTGGGACAAAGTGTCTGTACCCGAACCTTGTAATCCACAGCTAATGAAGTATAGTGGAAATGGGTATGACTGAAAACTTTTTGGCATATGCTCCTTGGACGTATCCCTTAGTGTTGAACCAAGTAAAAATTGTCGTGTCATCTCTTTTCATGTGAATGTTTCATTGCTGATCATATCCATCATACTGGTTTTTCTAGTTCCTACCAACGTGGGAACAAGATCCAAAACTTTAGGAAGGAAAAGTTGATACCCTGATTCACCCCTCCCCTCTCAGGGTGTCCCGGGGTCCTACAAACAATTCTTATGTGAGTAATACTAAAAATAAATAAATTAAATATAAATATTAATCAAACCACTACTTTTATTGAAGTCACATCTTCATGATGTATGTATACATTCTGCCATCAGATATGCTTCCCATTCATTTCTAAACAAATACATATCGTCATTTGAATATAAGAATATTTGAAAATCATATTAGTATGGGAAAAATATAAATACACAAAGTATTAATAAAATTTTTAAATGAAATAGTGATTATCTTCAAAAATACCACTTTGGGGATGCCAATTTATTGATTTAATATGATCTCTCACATAAACTTATAAACATATAACTAAAATATTTTCCATTTGTTTGTTTCATACACTTCATAAAAATAAAAAAAATAATTAATTTGTTTTGATATGTGTTTGGATAGTGAAATATTATTATATATACCCTGATACTTGTCATCTTTTAGAACTTGTCAGGCTCCTTGTGCACGTAGACTATCCTCATGCCATGATTTTCATGATATTTAAACACCACCATATCATAAAATAATTCTAATTAAAACATAATATAAAATATATAACTTGAATTTTAGTTCTAAATAATTGGATTTAGTGTATTACAAATTTACAAGTGTCATCATGTGTGGTCGGTTTGTTGTGTATCCATGCTGTTATTCCAGGAAATAAATATTTGGAGTATCCAAATAGACTAAAATGAGAATCCAATGTTTACAAAAAATATAAAAAGGATTAATTAATTAAATAAATGAAAATATATTTGAAATAATTAAATTGTATATTTTTACCCCTTCATTGTTGGTTTTGAGAATATTTTTTCATTTGTATGTTTTCTTTCAAATGATTTGGCCAATTTTTCCATTATTTCACCCATTTTTTATTCTATTTTTTTTTGTTCTATAGAAATTATGTGAAGAATAATGATTCAAAATTTATGTTCATGGGGTAATCCCTTTAATTGGTATTCATATATACACCTGTAAAAAATATGAAATGTATTTAGTAATAATTAACATAGTATATCAGCTATTGAAAAAAAATCATGAAAACAAACCTCATATTTATATATTTACAATTGAGACTTCTAGAAATTCATACTTTAGGATTTCATTTACATTCTCAAGAGAAATGTAGTTTTTCATGGACTCTCCGTACATTTTTTTCTTCAAAATCAATTATGTGATTACTACCACTTCGTAAATTTGTATCTGTATGAACCTTAAATGTTTGTAAATGCAGATATTGAATAGGTGGGGTTAAAGGTGATTTATGAATATCTTTTAGATCCGGTGGTTGATCCTTTATATGGTTTTTATTTGGACTTTCATTTAATATCCTTCCCTTTTTTATGTAATAACATTCATCAGTTCAGAACTTTTTTCATTAATTTTTGAAGGTTTAGCATGAAAAATAAATTGTAAATGAATACCTCTCTATCAATATGTTTTTACAAGATCTTATGGCCATAATATGAATGTTCTAATATCTTGGTTAACTATATGAATATCTACATCATCAAGTGAAAAAAGTAGCTCGGTGCTTGGCTCATGAGCTACGGTAATCCCCACTCTCACATGATCCATTAGAAGTGGTCTGTTGTGTAGAGTGTCTTCTCGGATATTGAACATAGTAGCCCTCATAATAAGACAATGGGTGGATATTGATAGATATAAATCATAGTCATTATCACTAATAAAAAAAATGAGAATAATTATTACATCATCTAAGTAATATATTTTAGGAGAATGGATCACCTAAAAGATGGTGAGGGGTGGGGGATATGGATCTTCATACAATGGTTGTTCTTGAGTTGTTTCTTCTCTTTGATTCTCCCCCACAAACTTTTCTAGCAACTCATACTGCTAATAAATTTTTTCTTCAAGGGAATATAATCTTGTATTCATCGCTTAAATTTATTTATCTTTATCCTTATGTTGTTTTCTTTTCTCAAAATATGCTCAGGGTGGCAACCCAAAACCCACACCTCTAACGCAGCCATACTATATACGCCACTTCAAGGACACCAATAGTAGGTGTTCATTTGATACAGGTGTTAGTGATTCTTGCCTCGAGGTCAGATAGAAAGTATTGGATAATAAGTAATCATTGTTATGTAATATCGATTTAAAGAATTTTATTATTATGTCACACTTACACAAGTTTCCCACACTTTTTATGTATTTTTTCATCTATTAGTTTTCCATATTTATTTACACATGCCTACTTCCACATCACATTATGTGTGATGGAATTAGAATTGGATTTGGATTCATCAATCTATATATAAATAGAGGAACATAATTATGTTATTATTTTATTTCACATATAAGTATTACGATATATTTAAAATACTTACCAAATTTTTTTTAAAGTGAAGTGTACCCTATACTTGATTTATGGTAGGGGTATGTTGGTTTTTATTCATATTCCTTATTTTCATTAATAAGTTAATATTTAATAAATAAAAAATTCTCAATCAAAGTGATGAATACACATATTTTCAAACAATGTATTAACATCCAAAATGTACCTCAAAAGATATCTCTACATGATAGCCAGTAAACCCATCCCACACCACTTGGCTTATCAGGTGTGCATACATTGGTGGTTAGTATAGGTTTATTTTCCCTTCAGCATATTTAAGATAAAATCTCATTATAATTGTCAGAAAGACTCTGTGAATCCTTCTATAAATTATTAATACATATTTCTTGTGGTAGTAATCTACTATAAATTCAATTTATAAGGGATGATGAAGTGTAAATGAACGTTTTATTATTTTATTTTTTTAGTAAAATAAAGAAAGGACATCATAATGTTATCATAATCTCTTCCCAAATTAGTGTATGGAGAAAACATGGTTCCATGAATCTACATCCATCAAAACACACTAACAAGTTGTGAGTCTAATGTAAATACTAAAAATGGACCTATTGGGGTTAACATGATGGACTTGCTCATTTTATTCGACCTCGAATTTGATGCCTTTGCTTCTCACTTTAATAATTTTTACTAACACTATCACAATACAAAGCTTCTGTTTTTTCTGCAGTATCATTTCTTCACCATCTACAATTTCCTAAGATTAAATATCATTAATATGTTGTTTCTATGGATTGGTAGCATCATCATGTGCAGAAGGTTGTTGGTCCCCCTCACTGGGAGAAATAGTAAGTTGGAAAACCTGTTATTCCTCAGGATTGGGAGCACCAACACCTGAAGAAGTCATTGTCTACAAAATTGGTTTAATATTTAATTTAGATTACATAAATTCAGTAGTGAATATATAATAACATGATGTAACACAATGTATATTACAAAAAAATATAACCTGATTATAAAACTCTCTTTTTTCTAAGGTTGAAGTAATTTGACCCCTCTATCGAGTATCCAAATACCTTAATTGTAGTCTCCTATAACATAAAAAAACCTACCTATATTGAGGCCACTATGAAATGATTGAAACATATCAATGAAAGTTTCATCATTAGTTAAAATTTCATCAGACCCTTTAGCGGTTTTGGTCAATAATAGAACAATTTACCCCTTTTAGTTTATCTGATCTGGAACATAAAATACCCATACTTTCTATGATTTGATTACAAATTTTTTTTCTTTACACCATTCCTTAATAAATTCAACTTTTACGAATCCTAATTCATATATTTTAACAATAATTCTATTATCAACCCAATTTCATTGAAAAAATGGCATTTTGAATGTCTTATAATCCAAATACCATATTTGTTTTATGATTCCAAAGTATGAAAATTTGCCTAAAATGTATTTATTTCCTCAGTACCAGAAATATGCATCACTTTAGCCACATGTGTAACTCCACTATTTTTTATGGTACTAACTTCATCATGTTCATTTGTATAGAATGTATAACCATTAATTACATAACCATTGTAAGATAATATATACACACTTGATCCTATGGCTAGCCATCAAAGTCATTCTAAAATTGAATCTAGATTTCCATCTGGCTTCTTAAAAATATGGTCTCTAAAACATCCAATAAACTGTTTACTATGTGTATTTTATATCCATCTTTCATCCCATGATGGATTCAAATGACTAATAATTTATTTATGTGTTTTAACATATGGTTAAACCTTTAAACTATTATATAAAACATAAAGATGGGCCTACTCCCGATCTGTAATAAATATCGTGACAATATCTCTTCCAGAAATTCCTTCACCCACAAGCCACCCAGTTTGATGAGATTTTGGTAGACCAATGTTTTCTACACTGGATAGGTAGTCAATATAGATTTTAAAAATAAATAGATCTTGGTTAATTTATGATGGGAATTATTAGAAAATATTCAATGTAAAGATACATGAATTAGATCTTTCATAAAAACCCGACATTCATGTGATTTCAGACCCTTTAACTTTAAATTAGTCATTGTAACAATATTATTGATATTTGATGAATACCTCTCTAGAACCTTTACATTATTCAAGAAGTTTCAAAATAGATATCTCTCCTACCTATAAAGAGTGTATGCTGTTGGAGGAAGAAAAGTTCATTTTTCACCCTTCACTGGTGCCAAATCATCCCATATTTCCAGGTCAATAATGTCCAACCTAGCCTTAACTCCATCATTTTTTGTTATGTTCATTTAGCAACATGCCAATGTCACTATCACATAAATTTTATTTCAACATGCACAACTTCAAGAAAATGTTTGATGTACATAAAATTCCAGTATGATAATTCAAAAAAATTGATATCATTTTCAACTAGTTTTTGTAAGGTGTTTTGAAAAAGGTTTACCAAAATCAATGTCCACATATATTACTTTATCAAGAATTTGATCACCTTTTAGTAAGATGGTGCTATATGTTCTTCTGAACTTCCATCAAATTATGTCATCCAAGATCAATACTCATGTCATCCAGGTAGAAAGATGTGATGTCCTAGAAATATAGTCTTTGATGAATGTTTCAACCTAATTAAATGTATACATTTTTCACAAATGGGACACCCTTGATTTCCATTAATGCTATATCCTGAAAAATATTTATAGAAAAGAAATTCATTAATCATCCCACACAATAGGGATCTGAACATGACATATTTATTTCTGTAAGCATTATACAACGTAACACCTGAATCCTACAATAATTTTAAACCTTAGATCAGTGGATCCAAATAAACATCAATATCATTTTATAGTTGTTTTGGTACTGATATAAGCATAAATAAAAAAAATTATTTTCATTTCATGAATATCCATGGTGGAAAGTTATAATTTACCAAAATAACTGGCCATGTACTATGAGTGCTACTTTGAAAACCAAAAGGATCCACTCCATATATAGATACGTAAGATAATGGTTTCTCAGTTCATTTCCAAATTCATGATACTCATGATCAATTCACTTCCACCAAGGAGAGTCTTTCAGGTGATGAAGTTTCCCATCATTATTTCATGTATTTTTATACCATGTTAATTTCCTTGAAGTGACCTCACTTATATATAGGCACCTAAACCTTGGAATGATTGGAAAGTAACATACAAATTTCACAGGACTTGATTAATCTTTATTATATGAGAGGAACCAAACTTTGGAAATTCTTTAAATGATTTGTGGTACTTACGTAATATTATACAATAATATTGAAAGGCCTGTATTCTTTCAAATATCACACCCATCAAATGTATCATTTTTTTAGAATCATATGTTTAGATAGGGAGATCATTATCTTATAGGATCATATCATTCAAGAGAGAAAGTAGTACAGTAAAACTGGAGTAATTCCATCTATTTCCATATTTTAAATTACAAATATTTAGTATGACTAAAAATTCTATATATTTAGTGAAACCAGCATAAAATGGATTTTATCACAACTCTTTAACTTCTCTAAAATTTTTGGGAAATCATGAAGTTCATCTTCAACTATCATTATCATTTCCTTAATATGATATTCATCATAATTCACACCAGTAATCACAACCTCGATGTGGTATTCCTTATTGCCCACAATTGTAATCATATCAGATGACCCATAAAACATAGTTCTATCCCAATAACTTTTTATAATCTCTTTTTTCCTATATTTATTTAAACATTTATAACTTCGATCTATTCTATGACAGATCAAGTATTCTTCCAACTCCTATAGACTAATTAGTCTTGAATAACAATATTGTAAACACAAAAAAGGATTAGAGAAGGGTCATATGCATGATATTTTACAAACTTGATAAACTATTTCACCCCATCTTCACACACTTTTATCATAAAATTGGCCTCCATACATTCTCTATTCACATATATCCTATTTGATTTGGTAATATTAATATATAACAAAATAAATACACAAAATAGGTCTTTCAAATAAGGGGAACCCAACATTTGAATGTTTCAAATAAATTTATCATGATTTAAAGTAAATGGGTAATTGAATTTAAAAAAATAGTTACTCCACTGGTGGTAGGTTCTATCCTATGAATTCATCTAGAAGATATGGGGATGAGTCTCAAGTGAAAAATGAAATAATAACTATTTGGGAGATAAAGATGATGAGGATGATAGTTATTATTAAATTTTGTTACATGAGACTCATCCCCTTAAAAGCTAACACCAAATCATAGATAAGATGTAGTTGTGGAGGACTCTTCTAATTTAAATGATGTAGGTGACGTTAGATGCAAAGTAGGTTTAGGGGTTGCAATGGGGCTAAACATTAATTCTCCTTTTGTGGGAGTGAGGTCATGATGAATATCCTATGGGTTAGATAGAGTTAGTAACATTCCATTTCCATGGTGTTATTATAAATCTATATTTTGTAGGATCTAGGAGGTATCTGAAAGTTAATATGATCATATAAATATAGATAACACCCTTTATGAGTAAACCATGGTCCACTGATGCAATTTTACAAAGGAATTGAATAAATTCCCCTGTAGATACATTTTTAAACATGAAAAGGAACACAAATCTAAATTTGAAAATTATTCAACACTAAATTAAAAGCATACATTCAACTTTTATCATTTATGATTTAAAACATATAATATTGCATATAATAAAATAACTCCTAATTATCCAAATTAATTTGTTGAAAAAATAATAATCATATTAAAAAATTATAAAAATATAACAGTATAATTTATATAAATAAATTGTATAGAAGTATAAAAGTATTAAAATATTCATAAATTGAAAAAATTATACATGTCTAAAAGTATAAATTAAAAATGTATATATATTAATATCAATATATAAAATTATTTACATATATAGAAGTATAAAATTATATATAATTTATACAAGAATATATATTTTAAAGAAATATAAATAATTTATAAATGTATATAAATTTATAAAACTATATAAAAGTACATATATTTTATAATAGTGTACATAATTTATAGAATTATATTGTTTTATAAACTTATAAAATTATAAAATTATAATATATAAAAGTAAAATTTATAAATGTATAAAAGTATAATAGTTTATAACAAATAAAACTAGAATTGTATATTAATTTATAAATATATAAAACTATAAAAGTATAAATAATTAATAAAATTTAAATTTAAACTATATATATAAATATGATATACTATAGAATTTATAATAGTATATAAATTTATAAATGAATAAAACTCTAAAAGTATGTATATTTAATAAAAAACTGTTATTAAATAATATTAGTATAATAGGATATACTATAAAATTTATAAATGTGTGTAAATTTAAAATTTTATAAAACTATAAAATTTTAGACTTGAAACACATTGAATATATCAAATGAAATTTTCATACAATGCATTTTTAGGAATCCCTATAATTTTTTTAAAATCTGATAGAGGGTCAATAAACTAATTATTAATTTTTTTCCTTATTAAATGCATATAAAATACTTTAATAGAAAAAATGGTTGTTGTGAAAAATTACTTCATTTAATATAAAATGATTTTTCTATGAATTATGGATAATGAGAATATATTCATTATAATCAAACACTATATCATTAATAAAAAATTATAAAATAACAATATTACATATATTGAATTCCTATACTTCAAAATATCTAGATAAAATACTCTTCTATGGAGAGAGATATATTTTTAATGAACTATATAAAATAAAATGGTGCATTATAAATTAAAATATAAATTATATTTTTTATGATTTTAATTATTGTAATTTCTTATTTAGTTTTATTAATACCTCGATATATATTTAAATTTAAAAAATCCCATGATTTCTAATAATGAAAAAATATTATTGGTAGAAATATTTAAATTTTAATAATTGATCTATAAAATTATATGAGATATATTTTAGTCATTATCATTATCAAAAATTTTGTAATAAAAAAACTTCTATCCTTTGTAAATACATGTATAAGACAATTTTCTATTATAAATCACAATCACATTCATATATATATATATATATATCTATATATTCCTTGAAATATTATGAAAATTTTATTTGTGATACTGTGTCAAAGGGAGGTTCTATCAGACCCATGAAGGGGTTCTACTTAATGTCACACATGCTATGTATTTACCATACATTACATACTAACACCATCTATTTAAATCAAAACAATTAGAGAGACAAATACCCTAATATGGTATGAAAATGAATGAACGAATATAGTAAAACCAAAAAAATGTGAATTATTACATATATGTAACACATATAGAATCATTAGAAATGTATATAAATGAAAATAAGAAAATAACACATAAGAAAAAATGGAATGACAATAAATACATGTCAAAATGTTAAGAAAAACACTTCTTAACTTGTTCTTTCAAATGCTAGGATAAAATTCAGTCTCCCTGGTCAAATTAGCTATAAGGAGAAGTGATCTGACTGAGTGAAATGACTAAAACTTCAAATTTTAGGACTAGTTTAGGATTTGATCGGTCTGATCAGGAGTAGAGGAAGTATGAGTCGTCCAACTAGTGGGACACTTCTTCTACCATGGTTCCTCAAATAGAAGAGTCTCATCGCACACCATATTCCACAATAAAAAAGGATAGGACTAGATTCAAGATAAAAAATCTAGATCTAAACTATTCCCTCATAGATCGAGTATGCACAACAGTAATAATAATAGTAAATAGAGAAGGAAATGATATATAATAGAAAAAAACTAAGTAATGATACAATTAATTCAACTCAATAAGAAACTGGAGTAAGTAGTATAATCAATATAAATACAAAAAATGATGATTTCATGTCATGAGTCTATACAAAAATGGAAGTGTAGGAGAACAGGGGTACAAGAAAACTAAAAAAGGAGAAAAACGTCTACAAAACATCTTCATCTTAGGCTAAGTCCTCTACCCCCAAGCTATGTTCTAAATATAAAATCAATCAAGAATCAAAAGTACCCACTTCCCTTTATCCATTCCTTCGATCTTAAAGTCTACTCAGGTACCAAACTATTCCCGAGTAGGGTGTGAGATATAAATCTCAGTAGGCCGACACCAACCATGTCTGGACCTTTCCATTTCATGATATAAATAAGTAAAATGTGTCATATGAAGATAAAATAGGGAATTTAATAAAAAAACATGTAAACCTTGGTCTGGGTTCCCAAATGGACACCCATACCATACCACCTACTTCAGCCTATGCTGGAAATCTAAATAAGGTACTTGTGAAATCATAATATATATAACATGTGCCAATGTAAACAAGGAAACCTCTTGTTCAATGGCTTGGGGTCTCATAAGTATGTCATCACATAAGCATGCACACGTATAGCAAGAAGTATCTATATAGCACAACATGCACAAATGAATATAATAATAATAATGCATCCCATAAGAGAAAATAATCTTTCAAACCATCAAATCTAGTGGTGGAGTCGCAAGCCTATCCACGAAGAACTAAAATAATCCTAAGTATTTATATGGGAACATCCAATATAATTCAATACCACTGATTTCATCTAAGTTTATCCATACAGAGTCCCTTTTATCAATCGACGCATGGTGACTCTGAGTCCGTCCCAGGTATCACACATAAGGGACATAGTATCACCCATAGCATGGCGTAGCAATCTGGATAATAGGTCCATCCAAGGTTGTTCCCCTAGGGAACTAATATCACTTAGGAGTATAATAAACCAACTAAGAATCCCTCTCCTATAAATCAAAAGGATCACTCTTAGTATATTGGTTCATAACCCATCTAGCATGGAGAGTCCATCTATGAGTCCTTAATATAGAACCCATGTTCTCTCCCAGCTCGTATCATGTGACCCATAACAACATAGACACATATCAAGGCAAGGAAATTATAATTAGGAGCCAAAAATTAATCATCTCACTACCACATGCTTCCCATTTAACCTAGATATGAATTTCATTCCAAACAACAATGGAACATATCATATAGTAATGAAATAATCATTAAACAAGAGAAAGCATGGTATGAGGCATAAACTACAAGGCATAAGATTTAAATAATGAAATGAAACAATTGGAACATTGACTTAATATTCGTATAACCATATTTCATCAATGAAATCTCAATATCTCAATTTAACAAGCTTGACTAAGAACGCTAATCGATTCAAGACATTAAAACAAGGGAAGAAGCATTTACATATTTCACATGTCATAAATAGAATTCCAACATCTCAAGCTAACATGCTTCTCAAATAAAACAACCAAAGTATTTAAACATGGAATAAAGCATTAGTATATTGAATTTTTCAAAGAACAATGTATAAAATCAACATGAATTTAAAATTAATGTGAGGCATAAGGATCAAGGGCTACACTCATGGCCTTCCACTCATCTGAATTCAATTCAAGTTATAATTTATGACCTTTAACCAAGGGTAACTCATATTCATGATTTTTTAATTAATTAATCATGGTAATTTGGACTTTATTATAGGGTATACTCATTTTAAAGGATAAATTCAAGTAAAACTCCTTATAAATGGGTTTCGTCACAAGCCAAGGTCATAATGGATGTGGAAAAGCAAGGAAAAAAATTTAATATGCAACAACGAAGCCTCTCCGGAAGGTCCAACAAGTGGAATAACGATGCATCACCTAAAAAGACATGAAAAATGTAGGAAAAATACTATACACCTTACCTTATAGTGGTGATACTCCACTCATATGATAAAAAACCCTAATTAAACCTAAAATTGGAGAAATCAAGAGATTTAACAAAAACCAAAAAATGGGGATAAAGTACATTGCATAAAAATAACACAATAGAGGTTAGAGAAACTTATAAATATAAGGGTTTGGATGATAGATCTTACTGATATGATTCTGTATCTTCCGCCGGTGAATGAAATGAATCATGATCAAAGGAGATACATCAAAACCCCAAAGGAGGAGAGGATAGGAGATCTTGCACCTGGAGTAGAGGAAAATATTGAGTGGGAGAGAGGATAGAGGAGTAGAAGGGGTAAAAACATTTCATTAAGGGAAAAAATGTAATTTCACCCCCATATTTCACTACACATGGTTTGGCTTCACGGTTGGACAAACCGTGTGCCAACCATACACATGGTTCTACTTTTCCAGGGTATATTGCATGGGATACCACACAGCTTGACTAACCATGGACAAAATATGTAGTAAAATACTATCCAAAACCTACAATTGACTGAATGACCATGTTCTCTAAACCACACAGTTTCAGAATAACTGTGTGACCTATAGATGCTCACTGTCTGCTACCACATGATTTAGGGAAATCATATGGGCTTCGCTACACGATTTCCTCTAACCATGCGACCCAATACACCTCCTCCATTTTTGGGGCTCTGAGATTTAAATGAGCCCTAGATGCACCCAATACATTATTTTATTGATTAAGAATAGATATTAGGTCTATTTTAAGAAATTTAAACCAAAAATTAAGTGCTTAATACCTTTTGATAAAGTAGATACATTAAAACCTCCTCTCCTTAAAACAAATAATCCATGAGTTTTGCTTCTAAGGGTGGTCTGACATCATATGAAAGAGGTTATGGCCACTATGTATGTACATTGGCCTCCCACTCCCAAGTCTCTTCCTGAACACATCTGTTCATCAATAAGACCCAAAATAAAGGAACTGACCTGCCTCATAGATCTTTCATGCTATGATCAATGATACAAATTGGATTCTCCTCAAAGGATGCATTTAAATCTAGCTCAATATCATTAGGATAAAACAAATGAGATGAGTTTGGGAGATAATATTGAAGCTAAGATAAATGGAAGACTTCGTGCATGGTGCAGTACCTATGAGGTAATAGTAATCGATATGCTATTATCCCAACTCACTCCACTTACTAGAAAACCCTAGAATATATTGACAATAACTTCCCCTATCTCCCGATTTGTTTATGTCCCAAATGAGGTGATACACACAGAAATAACCAATGTCCCACCTCGAACTCCAGAGATCTACGACGACGATAAGTATAAGACTTCTGCCTGAACTGAGCTGTATCCATACACTTCTAAATCAGATAGACTTTCTTTGAAGTCTCCTAAACAAGATGAGGGCCCAAAAGATCTACCTCTCCTACTTATATCCCACACAGAGGTGAACGACCCGACCTACTATTGAGATCCTCATATAGAGCCATCAGAATTGTTTCTTGAAAGTTGCTATTATAGTAAAACTCGACTATAGGAATATGATTCTCCGAGAAACCAACAAAATCAAGGATACATGCCCTAAGAATATCCTATAACACATAAATATTACACTTGGACTTCCCATTAGTATGAGGGTGATGTGCAGTACTCCAGAGAACCTATGAACCCAGTGCCCTCTGCAACCCTTTCCAGAACTGTGAAGTGAAACTGGCATCTCAATCTGAAATGATAGAATGGGGTACACCATGAAGTCTAACCATCTCCCAGATGTAAAACCTTATTAAATCATCAATAGATAAGGATTATCTTATTGGTAAGTGAGTGAATTTGGTCAACCTATTGGTGATCACTTATACCGCACCACTGCCCCAAGGAGATCTTAAAAAGCCTTTCACAAAATCAATGGTGATGTTATTCAATTTCCAATCAGGAATGGATAGAAGATATAGAAGACTAATCGGTCACTAGTGCTCTGCCTCTACCTGCTGATAGGTGGATCACCAAGTAATGAAACCCGTTATCTTCCTCTTTATACTAGGCCACCAATACCAACAATTCATATCCTGATACATCTTGGTAAGACGAAGATGGACATCCCAAATAGAGTCATGATATTCCCTCATAATATCTTTTTGTATAGCAGAAGGTACCCACACATGACCACATTAGATCATAGTATCACTATTATCCACGACCCAACTAGGAGGTGGGTTTTCTCCTGTGACACTTTCTCTCAAAACAAGGTCCTCAGAATCTGAAAACCATTACATCGAAACTCATTCTAGAATAAAAGATATCACTACCAAATCTACTAAAAATAGTTTTCCATGCTATTACTAAACCTTTAGATGAAAATTAGAAAACATAGTCATCATCTTCTACTCACTACTGGCCACCTGAATGAATTGCGTCTAAGTTTTCCATCTCAAATCATCAGCTACCAAATTTCCCTTAATATGGGTATAAGCAAGATAAAAGTCAAAGGACTACAGGTATTCCACCCACCTGCACTATCTCAGATTTAATTCCCACTGCGTGGAGATATATTTTATGATTTTATGATATGTGTCAACAATGAATCGCTCACCCAATAGATATTGTCTCCAACAATAAAGATCCTGAACCAAAACTGCTAGTTCGAAGTCGTGTGTTGGATAGTTCCTCTCATGAGGTATCAACTAAAAAGATCTATATGAAATGAATCAATCATCTTATATCAGAACTACACCCAGTATAATTCATGAAGCATTATAATATATTGTATAAATCCGGCCCATCTTAGGCCGAATTAGAATCAGTGCTGAAGTGAGTCTTCCCTTTAACTCCTGAAAAGCTTTCTCACAAGCTTTAGTCTATATAAACTACACAAACTTCTTATTTAATGTCATAATAGGTATTGGTAAGTGGGAGAAGTCCTAGATAAACCACTTGTAATATCAAAAAATCCATAAGAAACTATATAAATCAAACAAATTTTTAGGATACTTATAGGAAACCACAATGATCACCTTATCTGGGTCAATAGATACACATTCCTTTGATATGACATGACCTAAGATGTGAAACTTACTGATCCAAAACTAGCATTTACTAAGCTTTAAATATAGATATTTCTCTCTTAGTGTACTCAGCACGATCTCAAGATGGGTTTCATGGTAATGTTTGGTACATGAGTACACCATGATGTATTCTATGAATACTACCATGAAAGAATCAAGATATTGGTGGAAAAACTGATTAATCAAAGCCATAAAGATTTCTAGTGCGTTCGTTAGACCAAATTGCATAACTAAGTACTCGTACTAGCCATACCTGCTTCAGAATGTTGTATATGATATATACGATGGTATAAAATGAACCTAACGATAGACCGACCTTAGATTGATCTTAGAGAAAATATTTTCTCCTCAGATTTTGTCGAAGAGGTCATCGATATGAGGAAATAGATAACAGTTCTTCACTATTAGCTGATTCAACTGACTATAATCCATGAATAATAATAGGTTACCATCTGCATTCTTGGTGAAAAAATAGGTGAACCACATAATGATGTGTTTGTTCTGATAAAACCCTTAGCCTCAAGATCTTTAAGATGCTTTTTTCATTCCTGGAGATCTGTAGGTGCCATTATATATGAAGGAATGGACACTAGTTTCACACCAAAAACTAGCTATATGGTGAACTAAACCTCTCTCTCAAGAGGTAATCCAAAGAAATAATCAGAGAATATGTCGCTGAAATGATCCATAATAGGTGGGAACTATACTAAATACATTCCCTGATCACTCATAAATAGACTTTACAACTAAGATTCCACTCTACAATGTTCATATCTCTTGGGTTTAGATCGATCAACCCAAATATACCATTATCCATTGTGTACATACACGTTTCCATCAGGCGATGTAAAAGACACTTGGTGGTGATAACAATCCACTTGGGCATGATAAGGAACAAGATAGTCCATACTGATAATGACGTCGAATCCAGTCATCTTGAGGATGAAGAAATTATAGAAGAAACAGTAACCACCTATCTCAAGGGGGAAATATTGTAACTGACGCATTCCTTATGTTCTAACCCCTAGAAGAGTGTCGAGAGACATAATTCCACATAAGTACTTGATATCCAAACCAAGACCCTCTACACACACATCAGATATGAAAGAGTGTGATGTACCCATATCAAAAAGGGAAGAAAAAAAGTAGAGGTCATTAGAATAGTACCTCTAACTATATATGTCCCTAGACTCTGCTCCTATGGTGCTGGAATCATTATATACATCTGGCCTGAACTATGACCCTGAGATACATCTTGACTAGCCTGAGAAGCACCACTCTACTGACATTAATGATTTGGCCCCTGATTGCCTCGACCACAACCACTACTGCCTCGACATGAATGACTAGTAGGATACCAAATCCCATCCTGACATGGATTCATAGATCCTATACCTGATAGAGGTGTTAGTATGGACTCTTCCACTAGATGATAGAGTAATAAAATGAAATAAGAACTATAGGTGACCCATCCCACCACAAGATCAACATTCCATCAGGTTCCTAGTGTACCGAGGATTCTTATGGACTATCCTGCCACACTGGTGACATACTAGAGAACTGTTAGTATATGTCACCTAGATAGAACCACCCCCACATGCACCCTCAAATCGACACTTCATACTGCCCAATGAACCATCACCCTATCATGGAACTGAACTACCCTGTATCACAAGACCAACTTCTATAAGATTTTTTTCCATAATAAGCAACCAATTAACTATATCTATCATAATATTCAACAAAAAGATGTTCACCTATGAGAAAACAACATACCCATGATCATACTCAAAATGCATCATAGTAGTCAATTCGTCACCCATCAAAGATGGAGAGAAACACCGAAGCTTGGTAAAATGATAAGAATAATAAATCACTAATATAGTTCCCTAATGAAGATGCATGAACTCCCTGGATTGATCCTCTCTCAAAGTATGTGGAAGTAAGTGATCAAATAAATTCACCTGGAAGTCTTTGCAGATCATGTATCAGTAATGCTCTAACTAAGAAATTAAATCCCATCAACACTTGATGGAGTCACGAAACTGTTGGTATAAATCTTGACTCTTATCTATAGAGGTATATCAAGATGGACTAAGATAGATATCATATATTCTATCCATGATTATACATCATGAGGACTTCCACCCCTAAGAAATATGGAGGATGTTTCTACTGAAAGTCTTGTGTTAGCTCTTCCATGGTCGAGATGGGCCTAGGAGAACCCTGAATAGTTTTTATGAACCTAAGAAAACTATACCTAAATTGAGAATCAACGCCCAATGGAGGATTAGCTGTTGGTGTCTCAGGTGGCACTATAGGAGGTACTATGGGTGGCTCAAGGCCCACCACCTCCAGAGTGTTCTCATCGCCACTCTCTTGGTGTACAACATGAGGAAGTCACAGTGACATAGCTCTACAATTTCAAAATGAATGCATCAGACAATATTTATAACAGATGGAATAATTAGATAAGGAAAGTAAATAATGAAGGGAAAGTACAAAGCCTCCCTGATCACAATAAAAATCATAGCCTGCTCCTTGATTCAGGTCTAGATAAGGAGATAAGACCTTAGAACACCACTAGAAACATGACCTACATCCCATTTTCAAGGTAAGGTCAAAGTCTCACATTTCTTTATAAGGTGGTCACTTCATTTCAAATATGGTTTTCAATTTGACTGATTTATGGATTAAATTAACCTTTATGTTTTGCTGACTTAGGTGGATCACCATCCCAATTCATAAGGGTCCATACACCTCATGATTTGAAAGTGGTGTCCACTTAACCCAAACCATAGAATAAAACTACAAAATAGACCTACACACTTATACCTTTATAACAGTCAACCACTTCAAGACATAACTACTAGGCACAATAACAATCACATGTAACCAGACAATGCAAGCTGAAAAATAAATGTGGCATGGAATAATGAATGAAATTTAATTTCCTATAGTGCATAGTATGATTCATGTAATGAAATTACCTAGTCTCCCCGGGATAGAATAATAATAATCATCATTCCAATCATATCAATATCAATAACATCACAAACAAGTGCGACACCCAATAGTGAAGTCATATCAACTGTAATAGCATAATACAATAACTGTAATTCCCAACCCAGGAAATTTTTGTTTCCCCTATACATGGGTTAGATACATCCATGAACATGATTATATCCAAATCCCAATGTCCCAATCTCCTGTCTAATCCCAAAGAGTAAGACAAAGGAAAATAAAGTCCTTTGATACCACTTTATAGCATCCCACCATGAGTTCCAATCAACAATTCCCCAATATAGTGGGGTAAATGAACTCAAGAACATCTCCTCAAACACCATATATTTATGACAAGCAGTGAGGGCCTAGGGTGTGTCTATGGGGAGACTATTCTCTCATATATTGAGTATTCATAGTGGTAACAATAATAGTAAATAGAGGAAGCAATGAGATATATTAGAAAATAGCTAAAACAATGATACAATTCATACAACTAAATAATAAACAAGAATAATAATAATAATCAATATTGATACAAAAAATGATTATGTCATATCACAATTCTATAAAAAATGGAAGTGCAGTGTAACATGGGTACAATAATATGCTATATGCTAAACAAACTACAAAAGGAAAAAAATGACAAAAAACATCTCAAGAATAGGCTCAGTACTCTTCCCCCAAGATCTATCCTAAAAATAAAATAAATCAAGAATTAGAATCATCCCACTTCCCTTTATCCATATATGTGATCATAAAGACTACTTGGGTACCAAACAACACCCGAGTATGGTGTGTGATATAAATCTCAGTAGAATGACACCCATGGAATATAGACCTTTCCATTTCATGCTGTAAACAAGGAAAATGTTCCATATGAAGATAAAATATGGAATTTAAAAAATAAACATGTAAACCTTGGTCTGGGTTCCCAAATTGACACTTATCCCATACCACCTTCTTAGGCCTATATCGGGAATCTAAATAATGTACCTGTATAATAATAATATATATAACATGTTCGAATGTAAAAAAGGAAACCTACAAACATACCCCCAAGATTGTTCTCTCGCTTGGGGTCTCATAACGATGTCATCTCATAATCATGTACATGTATAACAAGAAGTATATAGAGATAACATAAAAAGCTCAAATGAAAATATAAATAATGAATCCCATAAGAGAAAAAAATCATTCAAACTACCAAATCCAGTGGTGGAGTCCTGATCCCATCCAAGGTGATCCAAAATAATCCCAAGTATCGCTATGAGAACATCCGATTTAATCCAATACCACCGAGCCCATCCAAGGAGATCCCTACGGAGTCCCTTGTATCACTTGAGGCATAGTGACTCTAAGTCCATCCTAGGTATCGCACATAGGGGATCGAGTATTACACATAACATAGAGTAGCCATATGGATAATGGGTCTATCCAAAATTAATCCCCTAGAGAACCGGTATAACTCAGAAGTATAATAAACTACCTGGATAGCCCTCACCTAGAAAGCCAAAGAATTACTCCTAGCGCATCGGGTCGTAACCCATCAAGCATGGTGAGTCCATCCCTAAGCCCTTAATACAGATCCTATGTTCTCTCTCAGTCTATATCATGTGAGCCATAACAAGAAAGGTGCATATCAAGGAAAGAAATTTATAATTTCAAGCGAAAAACTAATCATCTCACTACCACATGCTTCCCATTTAACCAAGTTATTCATTTCATGAAAAAATGAAACATTTCATATATCAAGGCAATAATCATTAAAATAGAGCAAGCATGGTATGGGGAATAATTTACAAGGAATAAGCTTTAAATAATAAAATGAAACCATTAGAACATGGAATTAACATGCCTATAACCATATGTCATCAATGAAATATCAATATCTCAAGCTATCAAGATTGACCAAGCATGTCAATCGATTCAATCCAGTAGAACATAGGCACAATCATTTACATATTTCACATGTCATAAATGACATTCCAACATCTCAAGCTAACAAGCTTGTCAAATAAAACAACCCAAGCCTTTAAACATGGAATAAGGAATTAGTAAAGTGATTTTTTCAAAGAACAAGGAAAAGCATAAACATGCATTTAAAAGTACGGTGAGTCATATGGCTCAAGGTCTACACTCATGGCCATCCACTCATCCAAATTCAATTCAAGTTATAATTTATGACCTTCAACTAAGGGAAACTCACATCCATGGTGTTTTCATTAATTAAGGATGAGAATTTGGCCATTGTAGGAGGGTTTACCCATTGGAAAGGCCAAAGTCAAGGAGAAAACCCTATGAATGGGTTTAACTGCAAGCCAAGGTCACAACGAACTCAGAAAACCAAGGAAAACAATTTAATATGCAACAAAAAAGAATCATCCGAAGGTCCAGTGAGTGGCACAACAACATGTCACCTAAAAAGGTACAAAACATGTGGGAAAAAGAATAGACACCCTACCTAATAGTCATGATACTATTCTAATCTGATAATAACCCTGGATTAAAACTAAAACGGGAGAAATCAATAGATTTAGCAAAACCACGAAAATAGGGATAAAGGCCGTTGCATCAAAATAGCGCAATGGAAGTTAAAGAAACTTATAAATTAAAGGGTCTGGAGAAAGTTCTTACCGAGGTGATTCCATTAATTCTGATGGTGAAGTAAACAGATCATTATTGAAGGAGATAAATCAAAACCCCAAAGGATGAGAGAAGAGGAGCTCTTGCTCCCGGAGGAGAGGAACATCCTGAGTGGGAGAGAGGAGGGAGGAAGAAAAGGGGTATAAAAATTCCATTAAGAGGAAAAAATGAAATTTCACCCACACATTTCATTACGAACGGTTTGACCAAACCATGAACCAACCATGACCATGGTTTTGCATCTATGGGGTATATTGCATGGGATACCAAATGGTTTGACTAACCATGTGAAAATCATGAGGTAATTCATTTTCCAAAACCTGAAATCGATGTCATGGCCGCGGGCCTTGCTCTGCACAGTTGCAGACTAACCGTGTACCATATAGGTGCCCACTATCTGCTACCACACGGTTTAGGGAAACCATGTGGGTTGGGTGGTACGATTTCTTCTAACTGTGTGGCCTAGTCTACCTTCTCTATTTTTGGGGATTCGGGCTTCAAACAAGCCCTGGATGCACCCAAGACATCCTTTTCTTAATTAGGAATAGATATTAGGTCTTTTTAAGGAATTAAAAAAAAATCTGTTTATACCTCTGGGTAAATCCGAGATGTTAAATTTATCATTGCTTTCCAAAAAGTTCTCATAAAGGTCAGTTTTATTAGTGCTAAAATAGAAAGCACTGATAAAACTGATCTTTATCAGCACTGATAAAGACACGTTTTATAAGTTCTCTTTTAGCGATGATAAAGGTGTATCTTTATCTGTGCTAAAAAAATGTTGATAAAGGTATAATATTAATAATTTATTTATATTATTATATATATATATAAAATTTTATATATAATAAATAAATATATTTATTTATAATTAAAATTATAAATATATGTATATATATATATTTATAATTATAATAATAAATAAAAATTTTAAAAAGTATGTATTTATAATTATAAATATATAATTATAAATATAATAAATATATTTTTTATTTAAATATATTTATTGCAATTTTATAATTATTTAAATATGTATTTATTTATTTATAATTATAATTATAAATCAATATATTTAAAAATTATATATCTAAATAAATATATTCATTTTTATATTATATAACTGTTTAAATAATATATCAATATATATTTTTATTTTAATTATATATACATTCCGTAATCAATGTTTATAAATAAACTATTTAACATTTTGACTAATATAAATTTGATAATTTTTTATATATAAAATTATTTACAAATATATAAATATAAATAAATAAATATATATATATTATATTCCGTGTTTGGGGGTACAATTACATTAAACACACATACACCACACACACATAGGCCTGAAAGGCAGGTCATAGTCCCCCAAGGGATAACCCACCCAAAAAGCCGTTTTATTACATAATATTTTTGTCCTGAAAGCCTAGTGGGTATGAAACCCATTACATTCTTGGCCTATGGCCCATTCTGTGAATAGTAACCTAGTTGCTACAATACCCGCTACAGTACCACAACTACTATAGTACCTCTACTGCTATAGTACCCGCCGCCACTATAGTGCCCCCACCGCCACTACAATGCCCGCCGCCGCTATAGTGCCGCTAGTGAATAGTTTCACCACCGCTACAGTGCTACAATACTACTACAATCCCCTACACCTAATGAGTTTTGAACCCCCATTTTTGATGTATTATTACGGGGTGCTTACTACTAAGCCAATCCCCAACTACAATAAATAAATATATCATTATAATTATAATTATAAGTAAATATATTTATAAATATTTTTATATAATTATATATATTTATAAATTAATAAATATAATAAATATATTTATTATAATTTTATAATTATTTAAATATATATATATATATATATTTATAATTATATATATATAATTATAATTATAAACAAATATATTTAAAAATATTTTTATATAGTTATAAATAAATAAATAAAAAAATATATTTATTTAATTATATATATATATATATTTATTTATAAAGTTATAATAAATGTATTTATTTTCATTTTTTAATTATTTAAATATATAAATTTATTTATAATTATAATTATAAATAAATATATTAAAAAATATTTCTATATAATTATAAATATATTTATTTAATTTTAGATAAATATATTTAAAGATATTTTTATATAATTTTAAATATTTTTATATAATTATACCTCATGGTCTACACCGATTTGACATATTTATATCGTTATATATATTGGGTATTTAGTAGTACAACAACGACGGAAACAAACACAACACACACACAACCTGAAAGGGTGGGTCATAGCCCCCCATAAGGGATAACCCACCCAATACAATGACCTGCATGCCCCATTATTTATGGACTATGAAAGCCCATGCATTATTGTCCCATAGGGCCCAACACGAACACTATCCATTTTTTCCTTACATAGTCTATAACTACCACACCCCGCAGTCTCCGCTGTAACCTGCATCACTCACCAGCAACAAGCCTCTCCCTACAATCAATGATGGAAGAACCAACTCCCATCATCTCTCCAAGTTGCCATCCCTATGAAAAAGGTTCCCACCGGACCACCACCCCCATTGTGGAGTGGGGGTTCTCCAAGCTCGTTGTTGAGAAAAGACGCTTGCAGTGACTCGCCATCCGCTTGAGCCAAACCGCCATCCAGTTCTTCCTTTGTCGACACTCTACTACACTAGTCACCCCTTTCCCATACAAACTAGAATCCTCCCTCCCATTTGAACAGAAGCTTTGCCACTGCCGTCACATGAATCACTTGGTTTCACTGCCATAGTCTCTACATCCTTGGTGCCCCGTGTTTCCCATTGTGCTTCCTCGAATCTGTTATCACTGTCTGCCAAGCTTTCGGCCTCTCCCATCAAGAAGGGTGTCAATGTATAAAAAATGAGTCATCACATACATGGAATCATGAATAATAAGGGTTTCAATGTATAAATTAACATTTCATGAGTTTTGAATACATAACATATTCATGTGTCAGCATAAGAATATGTAATCTAACATTTGAAACATATATAGCAACTGAAAATCATGTCCAAAAATAAACTTATAATCATAACTAGTGTCAATTATACCCACACATCAATATATGAACATAAACATGTCCCCAAATATAATCATCATCTCATGATATATATATATATATATATATTTAACCCAATTAATTAGAGAAAAATATTTATTTAAATATATATAGATTTATTTATAATTATAATTACAAATAAATATATTTAAAAAGTATATATATATATAATTATAAATATAATAAATATAATTATTATTTAAAAGTAATTATCATACTTTTATAATTATTTTAAAATAAATATAAATTTATTTATAATATTATAAATATTTTTTTAAAACATTATATATATATATATTTGAATTATTAAAAAATATATATTAATATACCATATTTATATTAATTATAAACATGCATTTTTTATTAATGTATATAAATAAAGATTATTTTTGAATATAAATATAATAATTTTTTATATATTAATAATATTTTTTATTAAAAACTTCGATGCTAAGAATAGTGTTGAAAAAGATAACATTTATCTGCGCTAAAAAAGTACTGATAAAGGATACACATTTTTCAGTACTTATTTTAGCACTGATAAAAGGTACCTTTATTAGCACTTTTAGCTTGCACTAATACTGGTGTGGTTTATATGAGAACTTTCTATTTAGCATTGATAAAAGATGATGCTTCTATTGAGATGATTTGTAGTACTGGTCATTCATCATATTTTAAGCAGTTTCATATAATGTTATCATGATATATTCACTGTTAGTGTGCTCTTTTCACCAATATTTGTTTCTATTCACTGTGAGTATGTTGTATTCAAGGTATTTATTTTTAATTTATGTTATTATGTTTTCACAAATGATATTATTATGTTACTATATGTGTTATATTTTTCTATTATATGAATATTTTTAAACATTTTTTGGGACTTGTGAAATTTAAAAATCATGATCCGAAAAACTATAATGGATAGAGAAAAAGGCAAGATACTTGCTTGCTCATTAGCCTTAATTGACAATAAAGTTCACAATCTCTTACAGTAGTGATATTTTAGTATTTATCTTTATTTTCATCCAATTTCACAAGGCCGGTGAGAGGTGACTACTCTCCATTTTATGGTTTCCACTTCTTAGGAATTAACAATCTCTCATTGTTACTATTTTCAATTATTATAAATTACTTCCAATTATTAGAATTTATTTTGTGAACTTTATTGATAATTAATGCTAGTGATCAAGAGAAGACCTGAAGAATTCACAGATGATAAAAAGGTAGATTATAGAAAGTCACATTATTCCCCTCAATATCATACTTACAATGAGGATATTTTTAATAGAGTTTAGACTATTTATCCTTTCATGTTATTTCATTTATGTTATTTTATGACACCCAAACCACTGCTTTACATTTTCAACCATTAAGATAGTTTTATTTTGGTAAGATTATGGTTCTTTGTTTTTATTTTCCATCCATTTGATATTGAATTAGCTGCTATAAATTTCAAGTTTATGGTTGTTTGTAATAATTTTATTTCTACATAAATAACTTTCCTTAATGTTTCATTTTTTACATATTGTTTTTTAATTTTCTCTCTTCTCATATTTAATATATATATATATATTTCTACACACTAATTATTTCTTTATAAATTTTTTATTTCTTAAACAATCAATTCTAACTCTTCTTTTAACTTAATGTTTAAACTCTATTACATTTAACATATATTATTTCTTTATCCTCATCATATAACAACAAAAATATAGTGAAAAAAAACAAACTAAAAATATAGTTGTAAAGAAGTGTGATTACAATATAGAATATTAATGTCTCAAACCCACCACTTATATAGGTTAGGATATCAATGTCATAAAAATGGAACACCACTTATACAAGTTTATAAATATTTTTTTGTAATATTGTTAAGATGTATGTCAATTTTTTTAGTATTTCATTTAAAACTATATATTCATTAGATTTGAATTATATTTTGTAGGCATTTTTAGCTTTTTAACCTCACCAAATAATGTACCTTGCACACATATATAATATCAAATGGCCATTTATATAATTTGTTACATTGTGAAGATATGAATTTTCATACATTTCATTAGAATTATGCATTTGTAATTTTTAATTTTCTAGATTATGTATTTATGAATTACCATACATTTCACTATTAAAATTTCATTCCCAAAAAAAATGAAGATATAAATTATAAAAATATGTTTTCATTTTTGAAAGATACTATTATTTATTAATGGGAAATTTATTAATCATATTCTTTTGTTTTTATCTATTAATCCTTTTATGTTAAATTCACTTACATTTTTATTTTAATGTTTAATATATCTTTGTGATTGTATACATGGCATTATCAAGTAAAATTAATCCAATTAAAACGTTTGTCTTCCTTGGTTAGTATGGATCATCACAGATGCCTACATGAACTTGATTGATAATGAAGGCCAGTGAGTGTGGGACTACCTGAAGTATTTTAAGATGAGTGAAAGTAAAAATATTACCCTCGATATCATAATTTAAATGAGGATCTTTTTAACACTTTTTATAATATTTATCATTTCATGTTATTTCATGTATGTAATTTTTTGATGCCTAGTTTACTGCTTACCATTTTTAACCATTAAGGTAGTTTCAGTTTGGTAAGATTATGGTTCTATGTTTTTATTTACCAACCATTTTATATTTCATTAATTACTAGAAATTTCAAGTTTACAGTTTATACTAATTTTCTTGAAATATAAATACCTTCCTTTAATGTTTTATTTTTTAAGTATCAATTTTTTTAATTTCCCCTATTTTTATATTTAATTTATATATACCTTTTCTAGTCACTTATTCATTCTTCAGAAAAGTTTTTTTCTTAAACAACCAATTTAAATACTTCTTTTTATTTAATTTTTAAAATTTATTATATTTAAAATATATTATTTTCATACACCTATCATAAAATCAATATATAATTTTTTAGTTTAATGTTTAAAATTTTCTTATTCATTTATATCATATAAAATATACAATATTAGATTCATGTGTTTTTTCTTGGGCAACAAATCATCTTTCTTGATATGGATGTTGGATGATAAACATGGAGGAATATGATTAATAAATTTCATGGTATATTCACTATTCTTTATTTTATTTGAATGGTAGGTACACTAACATGGTATAAATTGATAATAATATGGGGTTTTTCAGACCATGTCATCATTTGAATGAAATCATAGTGGTTAATTGTTCCCTATATTTATGCCATATAATACCCTTTTCATTTATTTTTCTCTTTCATGCATTGGGTCGATGTAATAACTATTTTATAGTTAAATTATGTAAATTTAATACACATTGAAGGTTACATAATAGAATGTTGATAAATATTTTTTTACATAGTTAACAATTATAGAAAAACTAAGTATTATATTTTTTTAATGATTCTACCATATCCTTGCTTTCAAATTTCATGAAATTCATAAATTAGTGATTGGATAGATGAGTTGATGATTGACTGATTTTTTATTCTCACAATGTTTCCTTGTGTCTACACACTTTTCATTTTGGCACATCAGTCTTTATGTCTTTTTTACATTTCTATTATGGTGTTTTTATATTACAGTATAAACATATATGTGTTCATTATATATTCATGATTTTTATGAATTTTCCAAATACTCTATTACCCATACAAGTAATTTTTTTTATTTATCAACATATTATTTATGGAAATAAAAAAAATTATCCTCTTTTTATTTTAATGTGGTTAAATAGTTCCTTATTGTTTTCATCAAATACATTTTCCTACAATTCTATTTTTATATCATTCTAGTTATATGGAAGAGGATAAAAGAATCTTTCTTTAAAGATTAAGGAAAGACACCATCATAATTAACTAGCATGGCCATTGAGGTTTCTTCTTATCCCTAGGGTTGATCTATAATGTTTATTTAGTATCAATTTCTACGTATGCATTCCATGAGATAAATGGTGGGACTGCGTTTATCATTATAGAATATGGGAAGCATGTTTATTCTTTTATTTTTCAATAATAAAATCATTTTTAGTGACATTATATTTTATTTGATGATTGTTTCATTACTTTCGTTTCATCTAAAGCCTGTAATTCAGCTGTTCAAACTGATGGAAGGGATTAGATAGAAATCATATGCTATAAAATTCAAATCTGATGGATTGGGATATAATGGAGGTTAAAATGATTTTCTCTTTATAGTTTTAGATTGTATCATATAACCCATAAACATGGTGATCTTCTTTACATCGATTAGAGTAGTGATATAGGAAGAGGTATTTAATAATCATATTTTTAATTATGTTTTGTATTTCATTTCTATTATATGTCCTTTAAGAGGGTGTATTCGGTGTTGTAGGGGGAACCTCAAAGAGGGAAGCTACTATATATCATTATGGAGATTCAATGGAAGTGATTCTTTCATTATTACCATACTTATGTCTATCCTTAATGTTTTTTCCACTAACTTCACCATGTAGAAAATATACTACTAGCCTATACTCTTCGATTTCAATTTCAAATGTGAGTCATACTAAGAACATTACATCAGGAATACATTTCATATCAAATCATAATATCATTTCCCTTCAAAATTTTCAAAGAAATTACTATTATAACTTAAAATACTATCATGATATGAATCATTTACTATCATTAGAATATATGGATTAACTGGGGGTCTAAGATATATGATTCAAAATTACCAGGATGTAATGAAAATTTTTAATTGTGTAGGGTATCCAAATTTGTTTGTTACATTTTCTTGTAATCTGAACTAGCTTGAAATTTCTAGGTATATAAAAGAAAAAAAAATTCCATTGAATTTTATGTAAGTACTATCTAGTGTTTTCAACATGAATGTTAACCATCAAATGAATGTTTTTTTTGAGAAAAAAATATCTTTGGAACCAGTCATACTGGTATTTCTTCCAATCCCCGTTCTATATTTGTTTCATTTGGAGGACATTTTTTAATCTATTATTTCTTTCAACTTTTATTTATTCTTCCATTGTGATGAATCTATTCATATTGTATAATTCAAAAAAGAATTTTTTTTTCATGACCATATACTTATTAATTTTTTTACATACTTATTACATTAGTTTGATGTTTCTTATTATAGGGTGACAATATTTACACATTTTTTTACATACTTATTATATTAGTTTTTTACATGTATATATTTATTCAAAAAATGGGGCTTTTTGCATGTACATATTTATTCTTATAGATTTTTTGTTTCCCACTAAAAAATTTAAATTTCTTATTTATGTTATTTTTATTCATATTAGACCCATATTAATAGCTTTTTATGAGGTTATTTTAAAAAAATTTCTATTAAAATTTTGCATGTATAGGAATTTAAGGTTACCCTTAAAGAACTAATTACTTACCCTTAAATGAGTAATTTATAAAAAAAATTTCAATAGACTTCATATTAATATAAGTGGAACATGAGAAGTTGAATCCATTTGAATATATTTTCATTGAATCTTTTCATCAGTAGGGAAGGCTCTTTGTATAACTCACGACACAAGAAAGATGTATTTATTTAGTACATATTTATTTAAAATATCTATATCCCAAGGATATGATCTGTATAGAACATGAATAATATTACGAATGTCATCAAAGAAAAATTGGTCTGATTTGAAGGGGGTGACAACTTCATGGTAATGTTCATTCACCTATTGAATATTAGAAAATAATACCTAAATTGGAAAAATATATTATGGGGGCAGTTAGTTGATTCTTCTCCATCGATCAATGTCAGTGATCCCCATAAATCCCTCCACTACCAAACAATAGTGATAAAATTCCAAAAATTGGTGTAAAAATCATCTCAGGGAAGGTATTTGATTTTCCCCAAAAATCAATGTCGATAATCTTTGTCAACATTTCCATTGAAAAAAACAGTAGCGGAGTGCCTAAAAATGGGTAATTCATTTACCCCCTCCTTCTATAAAAGTTTCATGTTCATAAAATATGGTCACTTTCAATTTTAAGGAACCTCTACTCCAATCCTATATCGAACACCCATATCTAGAACTCCTTAGATTCCAAATTTTTTTCTTAATACAATAATTTCACAGACCCCTTACTTCTCAAACTCCATAAACAAGTAGACATAGTTATATTTGTAATTTTTTTTAATTTTTATTAGAATATCATATTAAATATGTAAACATATAAGGGTTATAGAGATCAAGGAGGTTATCCATGTTTTAGTTTCCTTTTATAAATATATCCATAAATTTATTTAGATATTTAATTTATAACGTCAATATATTTACTTCTCTTTGATCTTCAAAGGAATATTTTTTGGGGGATGTTATTATTATTATTTTTCCTTGATTGAAATTTAATTCTTGATTAATAGAGATTATACTGTGTTGAGAAGAAAAGGACTTTATTTTCCAAATGATCTCTAGTAAATCCTTTATATATAGTTAGGAGATAGAACATTTAGAAATATAATCTTTGGGGATGATGTAGCTTCTCTTGTAAATTTTTCTCATTTGGATGATATAACTGATGTGTCTTGTTTTGTGATCATTAGCCTATTTTATAATTATAGATGACATGAATTATCTTGATTATTGTTGCACTCTCATTTATCTAGAGGTTACATGGATTTTATTTTGACATAAAAACTTGTTTAATATGATAGTTAGGGGATTCTTGAGCTGGAAAAATATAATCACAGTATTTCATTGTCTAGTGGTAAAATTTTTGGTCATTGTTATGGTTTTCAACTCATATTCCAATAACATAGAAAGAGTGGAGTACTAAGTAAAATTATATGTTAATAAATTCTCACATTATTATTTTCCATTGGTTTACCTTTCTGATAAGTTTAGTCTATATGGTGATTCTAGATAAACAAAATTCATCACTCGATCTCTTCTTGAAACATAGGAAAGTTTTTTATATAAAAGGATAAGTATCTAGAGATTATTAAAATATAGCACTATGAAGGATAACCTAAAAATATCCCCCTTTTTATGACCAATAGACCCAATATATTAAAACAAATAAAGAAAAAAAACTAAGTGTCATATGAACATTAAAACAAATCATTAGTTAAAGTATTGATTTCATTTTGAATTTAATCATCATTACCTACTAGGATTTTTTATTATTCTAGAAAAAATTATGAGCTATTAGATTATTCCACCTAGACTTTGGGAATCTTTTTCTATTCCAATATGGAGATCATAGAACAAGCTTTTTGATCACCTTTTATTATCCATGTGCACTTTTATGCATCCAGTGAAGGCTTGTCGCATGTCCCCCAATCTAAATATTCTTAGTTAAAGGATATTAAAAATAAGGAAAAATCACTTGTCAGGATTTTTTTAAGTATCCAGATTTTAATATTAAAAGGAATATAGATGTGAATTATGAATTTATCCTTCATGGTATTAATTATTTAAAAATAAATCAATGACCACAATTTGTTATTATTTGAAACATACATCTTCTTTAAACAAAAATTATCTCATACCCCCTTCTAAACTCTTTGACGCACAAAAATTTTATTATATATTTATCACTACCATGAATTATAGTTCCCTTACTACATGAATTTATTAAAATTTCCATGATCAACCACTTCTTAATTTATTCTATTTTAAACTGACTATATTCACTTTGATATTTTTATTATTACGCTTGCCTTATGTAAACTCACTACATTGAATTGTGTTATTATCCTATTGAATTTAAAATCAATAAAATTATATCTAATTGACCTGAAATATTTGGAAAATTATATTTAAATCTTTTAAAATTTGTAGGATCCATCAACATATCAATTATATACCTGAATTGGTCAGTATGATAAAAAATAACGTTCATCCCTCAGATTTGGAGTAAAGTGAAAAATCAGATAAAATGAGCCAATACCTTGAAAATGAACTTAAATTTACATGAAATCATGGTATAATTATCATTGATTCATTTTTGATATGTTGGAATCCACATTGTATCCATCAGATACTCGTGTCACCCGGTATGATAAAAATTATGGGTAATGTTGTCTAGTTTTATTAAAATAACTTATATCTCATCTGAGGGTCAAAAACAAGAAAAAGAATTATTATTGACATGAAAATCTTGTAGATAATTCCTTGAATCATTTATGATCTATTTTAATTAACCACACGTCAATATGATACTGAGAATGATTGGTATGGATCAAGGTATGGTTTCACATTATTTTTTTTGTAATAATGGAAAAACCATGTGTGTAGGGGTTAAAAATGAACAAACAAGCTCTGATTTACATAAAATATTAGGGAAATGATATTTAAGTCATTTAAAATCTATAGGAACCATCAACACATCAATCAGATACCTAAATTTCTCGATATGATCAAAAATGGCGTTTATACCTCAAATTTGGAGTAAAGTGAAACATCACGTAAAAAAGTCCAATACCTAGAAAACACACTTGGATTGATATTAAATCATGGATGAATGATGAAAAAGTCATTTTTGATCTATTGGAATGAACTCCATATCCATATAATGTTTCTTTCACCTGGTATGATGGAAAATGACAGGCAACATTGTCTAGTTTTATTAAAATGAAACATCTCTCTTTAGGGGGTCCAAAATGAGAAAACGAATTCTGATTTACATAAAAAATCTAGGAGAGAATTCCATGAATCATTTGTGATCTATTGTAATCTATTGTGCATCCATCCGATGCTCGAATTGACCAGTATTTGGTAAAATTTGTTTTTAACTTTAATAGTTATTGTTCAATTGAAAATTATGTTTAGTCAAAACATGTTTTTACTTTTCCATCAATCATTTGTTTTGGAAATCAAAAATCACACATATTATAATAACATATATTTTTTATCATGTATTTTGTTTCAAAAATATAAATCACTCACTTTGTTTTTCATGTTTGATGTATTCTTTTGAAAGTCGTGTTTGTTGTTCATACACATTCTTTTATATGCTGTTTCAGAATCGTAACCATGATAAGTACCACATCATAAATATGAATCGTAACTAGGTTAAGTACCACATTTTAATCATGTATCATTATCAAGATGATTATATTATCTCAATCTCATGTATCATGCATCATAACCAGGTTAAGTACCGCATCGTATTTTTACATCGTAACCAAGTTAAGTACTGAATCATAATCATGTATCATAATCACAACATCGTAACCAGGTTATGGATCATCACCAGGTTATGCATCATACTCTTATTATGTTTTGTATCCAATAATTGTAACCATATTAAATATCATGCATCATAACCAAGTTAATAATCGTAACTAGGTTATAATTTGTAATCGATATGCATTGTTATGATGATCTTAGAAAAAAAGTTATATATTGCACGTATGAAATACATTACTCTCTTATCTTAAATTCAATGAAGATTTCATGTATCTCATACTCTTTTTTTTATAATTTTGTACTTAATTCTTTATAACTAAAACGATGTTGTTGAGTTGATTATTTAAAAATCAAAATTATACCATGTATTTTGTTTTGTTTTGACCGTTGTAATGCTAGGTGTCCAAGTCCCTCTGATTTTTTCAGAGAAATATGACCATTAGAGAAAACATGACTATTAGAACCTGAATCCTATAAATAAGAAGTCATTCAAACCAGAATATACAATTTTTTTTAATATCAATTTATAGAGAGAGATGTTGTGACTTATCTCTTGCTTCCTGTGAAAGCCTTGAAGATAGAAGGAGTGAACAACTTGTTCTGTGTTCTTGTATTTCTCTAAGTGATTTGTTTCTACTTTCTGCGACTGATCATTGTGATAACGATCGAGGGATTATGGGGATAGGAAGACGTGATAATGATAATCATATTGGGGGCCTTCAGTTTCTTGAAGGGCATAGGTGATGATTAACTTCTTAATGAAGGACTTTCAGGGATAAGAAGACAACTGTACCGATCATCGTATCGAGGGATTACCAAGGTGGTGGTAAGATAGACCTTCTATCCTAGGTGAAAGGATACCCTTCTCTTTGGGTTAAAATAATTATAATACTTTTACATTTCTCCTACTATTTGTATTATAAAGGGAATTATATTTTTTCCCTTTCTTTTTTATATTCAATTAAATTTTAATTGTTTCGATTACGATTCATATTATATTAAGAGATTCTATATGCTATATGGTAGGATCATTAAAATTTGTTTTACTTTGATCATCTTATTCATTTCAAATACAATTATTTTACATTACTTTTAGTATTATATGTTAGTATTTCCATCAGATCCAAGACCTATATGATCTATTGTATTGATTTTTAATTGTATTAGTTTAAGATATCTTAGATTAAGTTATTTCTTAAGTGTTTTAAATACAAAGTTTTTAAACCTACAATTCTCCCCCCTCTTGTATTGTTCCATCTAATATACATATAAATTTATATTACGATCCAAAAATTGATATCAGAGGAGGTTTAAACTATTTTGTATTACTTGATATATTTATTTTTGAAATACAATTGTATTTATTTTACAAATCATTTGTTTATAACTAATTACTACACTAACTTGTGGAGTGGAAAAGTATTGTTCTTTAAAATAACAGGAATGAGTATTGGATCAATTGAAAATATAAATCCAACTAGACCACCTATATTTTATGGGAATGATTATGAGTATTGGGGAGATCAAATGAAGAAATTTTTTAATAATACTGGAGTGGAAAACTTTATCATGCTTACTGGAGGTTATAAAATCCCAGACAAAGAAGTCAGTACCTTCACCAATCAAGAGAAATAAGAATATAAACTAAATTACAAGGTACACAATACTTTGTTGTGTTCCATGACCAAGAATATATATAGTCATATATCATCTTGTGAAGCATCCAATTGTATCTAGAAGAAATTGGAAGTCACACATTTTGGTACATCCAAAGTCATAGAAACAAGAAGAGCAATGCTTCAAGCAGAATATCATGGGTTTCTTTTTTCCTTATGGAGAACCAGTATGCAAGGTGAAAAAAAAGTTTATGAAAATCACCAATAGTCTAAAATATATGTGAGATAAAGGTCTTGATTATGAAGCACTTGTAGACAAGATTATTGATATTATTCCTAATGGGTGGGAATAAAAAAGAACATTTATTGATGAAAATAGGAAAGTTACTCAAATAACTCTTGATGAGTTATTTGGAACTCTACTTCAGCACGAGACTAGAATGAAAGGAGATTCTCATTTCAATAATAAGAATAATGGTAATGGGAGTTTAGCTTTTACTACTACTAAATCTAAGAAACCAAAAGGATAATAAGATCCAAAGCTAAGAAAGCTGTTATTATATCAGAATCAAGTGATAGTGATCACTCAGATAATGAATTAACCAATATTTCTCAAAGTATGAATAATATTATTGTAAAGAAATAATTTCAATATAGATTAAAAAATAAATATAGAAAAGGAAAGAATTATTCCAAGGTCACTGGTTATAAATGCAAAAGAGTAGGTCATATTAGACTAGATTTTCCTTTACTAAAAAGAAAAGACAGAAAGGATAAAAATTATGAAATAAAAAATAAAAAGTATTTCAAGTCAAAGAATAATAAAGTTTTAAAGGCAAATGATACTTGGAGTGCAAGTGGTGGTTATTCATCATATGAATCCTCATATTACGAATCTTCTGGTTAGAGAAACATAAGACTCATAGCCATACTACCAATTGAAAATCATTGCTACATGGTTAGGTACACAATGATGAATCCCTTACTAATGTATATTTAAATAAAAATTACCCTAATGAGATACAATATTACTCTTCATATTAATAATCTTCCTCAGTAGAGGAAAATTTACCTTCCTTTGTAGAAGTTTCTAGATTTTCCAAATTTCTTGAGAATGAAAATTCAAAACTCATGAAAAATCTTGATAAGCCAAATTATAGAATATCTATTCTTACAAAATAAGTATTAGATCTATCAAAAGATATTGATCATAAAACTCTCTATTTTGAAAATAATTCTAAGTATCTTAAGGAAGTAAGTTCTGATAAAGAATTTTTTTTAAAGAATTTGAACAACTTGTTTTATAGAAAAATGTTTTTGAAAGAAAAAATAATTTCAAAACAATTTCTGGTGAGTATGATAATTTAGTCATTAGACTAAAATCTGAAATCTTTTATCTTAAATTTTTTTTATCAAACTTTACCTGTGTTAAGGAAAAATTGGATAAAATGTATTATCAAATTCATCCTTTAAGGAATACTTCTGGATTTGGATACATTCACTCAAAACCAATTTTTAGTAATAAATATTTTGTTCCTTAATGTAACCCATTTTTGTGTGAAATGTCAATGTTGTGGACATTGGTAAAGATGTTGTTCTCTTAATAAAACTAAATATTTAGTATTTTACAAATCCCATTTTGAAAAAAAATGTGGATCCCCAAAATTATTTATCTAACATTTCCTAATACAAACAAGTTTGGGTTCCGAAAAACTAATTGTTTCATTTTTAGAAAAATAATAAGTGTACCAACAACAAGAACATTTTGTACATGGATAGTGGCTGTTCCTGGAACATAATGGGTAACAAATATTTTTTTGAAAATATTATTTAAATGAATGTTGGAAGAGTGGCCTTTAGAGATAATTCATATGGAAAGATCATTGGTATAAGTAATATTGTTCTTTTAAGAAAAGTTTTAATTTAAAATGTTTTCTTTTTAAAAGGTCTTAAGCACAACCTTATTAGCTCAAGTAAATTATGTGATGAATGTTACCTTTTGAATTTTAGAAATGATAATTTTTTAGTTTAAAACTCCTAGGATGAATTTATTCTTTCTACCCATAGGCATGAGAATGTATACACAATCAACTTTCAAGACCTTAAGAGCCAATACTTACCTTGCTTAAGTGAAATGAAAGACCAATCTTTGTTATGAAATAGAAGGTTAGGACACTTCAACCTAATAAACCTTTTTAATCTTTCAAATAAAATAATTATTAAGGATCTTCCAGATCTTAGGTCTGATTCTTCAAAGGTTTGTGAACCTTATAAATATGGAAAGAAACATAAAACTAGATTTAAATCAATAAATGAAATTTAAACTTCAAATTAATTACATTTAGTGCACATGGATATTTTTGGTCCTACAAAAACTGGAAGCATCGAAGGAAAATACTATGTATTTGTTTTAGTTGATGACTATACTAGCTTTACATGGGTCTATTTTCCAGCAAAGAAATATGAAGCCTTGTTTTATTTTAAAACTTTTAGAACCCAATTTAAAAATGATAAAAACCTACCATTGATAAATATATATAGTGATCATGGTGGAGAATTTAAAAATTCCGATTTTGAAACCTTTTCTAGTAAGAAAGGTATTACTCACAACTTTTCAGCTCCAAGAACCCTTCAGTAAAATGGTGTTGTTGAGAGAAGGAATCATATTCTTCAAGAAATAACAAGAACCATGTTGATTGAATACTCAATTGCTAAGCATTTCTCGGATAAAGTTGTTAGTACTGCATGTTATACAATAAATCATGTTTTAACTAGACCTTTTCTTAATAAAACACCTTTTGAATTGTGGCATGGCCAAAAACCTAAAGTTTCATACTTCAGAGTGTTTGGATGCAAAGTATTAATATTTAATACAAAAGAATATTTACATATGTTTTCACCTAAATCCGATGAAGGAATATTTCTAGGTTAGTCCATAACTTCCAAAGCTTATAAGGGTTTCAATTAAAATTCTTATACTATTGAGAAACAATGCATGTTTAATTTGATGAAACTAACCCCTTTGTTTTTAAACAATCCTTACCTACATCAACTAATTCATTTTCACATACTGATTATCAACATTTAATTGAAAACTCTTCTGAAAATGGAAATGCTCAAGAAAATGTTTCTGAAAAATTCACTCCTGAAGACTTTCTATCATATGTTGATGAAAAGGTTTTTCAAAACCCAAATCAATTATTTCTTAAGAATCATCCCAATGATAATATCATTGGTGATGTAAATCAACCTATAAGAACCATAAATTCATTGAGAAATGAAGTAGAACATCTTGCTTTTCTTTCTCAATTCGAACCTAAAAATTTGAATGAAGCATTAGGTGATGAATATTATATTAAGGTAATACAATATGAACTTAATTAATTTGAGAGGAATCAAGTATAGAACTTGGTTGAAATACCAAAAGAAACAACTGTAATTGGTGTGAAATGGGTTTTTAGAAACAAATCTGATGAAAATGGAGTTATAGTAAGAAATAAATCAAGACTTTTTGCTAAGGGATATAATAAACAAGAGAGAATAGACTATGAAGAAAACTATTCTTTGGTAGCTGGACTTTAATCTATTAAAATTCTATTATCCTTTGCAGCATAATTCAAATTCAAACTTTTTCAAATGGATGTAAAATGTTCTTTTCTCAATGGTTTTGTTCAAGAAGGTGTTTTTTGTTGATCAAACCTCTATTTTTGTAGATCCAAAACATCATGATCATGTTTTTAAACTTAATGAATCTTTTTATGGCCTTAAACAAGCCCCAAGAGCATGGTATGATAGACTCACATGATTCCTTTTACAAAACAATAATGAAAAAAGTACTGCTGAACCAAATATTTTTTTATAAAAATGGAAAAAAATGTTTTAATAATTCAAATTTATGTTGATGACACTATATTTAGCTCAAATAAGCAATACTTAACTAATTATTTTGCAAATATAATTAAATATGAGTTTTAATTGAGTATGATGGGTGAGTTAACATTCTTTATAGGTTTTTAAATATCTCAAAAACCATAAGGAACCTATGTATCCCAATATAAGTATATAAAATACCTACTCAAGAAGTATGGATATGACAATACTAAAAGTATTATCACTCCAATCAGTACCTCAAATACACTTGATCTTGATGAAGTTGGGAAACCAGTGGATCAAATATATTTTAGAGGTATGATAGAAAGTTTGTTATACTTAACGGATAGTTATCAATATTTAATGTTTTTGGTATGATTATGTGAAATATACCAATATAATCCAAAAGAATCTCATTTAAAAGCAGTGAAAATAATTTTTCGCTACTTAAAAGGAACTATGGATTTTGGACTATTCTATTCTTCTGGAAATGATTTTGTTTTGAAAAGTTTTTCAGATGCTGACTTTTGTGGATAAAGAATGGATAGAAAGAGTACATCCAGAACATGTCATTTTTATGAGATTCTTTGGTTTCTTGGTCATGAAAGAAACAAAAATCAGTATTACTATCCACTGTTGAAGCAGAATATATTGCAGCTGTAAGTTGTTGTGCTCAGGTGTTGTGGATGTAACACACACTCAATAACTATGTCATGAGTTTCTCAAATACTAAAATACTATGTAACAATACTAGTACCATTGATCTTATTAAAAAACCTACACAGCACTCACATTCAAAACACATATATATTAGGCATCACTTTCTTAGGGATCACACAGAAAAAAAGATATTGTTTTACAATTCATTGGAATGCAATAACAACTTGCTGACATTTTCACAAAACCATTATCTTCCAATAGATTTGAATATATTAAATAGAAACTAGGAATGATCACTGTAAAGTAATCATTCAAATCTATTTCTCATTTAATCAATCTCCTTACATTGATTTACTCCTTTTTCAAATGGGGAGTATACATTTCATTTCAATTTTTGTTTTACAGTTCATTAATTTCACTTTTTTTTTATAGTTTTTCGATTTAACTTTTTGTTTTATAGTTGATCAGTTTCACTTTTTTTACAGTTTATCGGTTTCAATTTTATCAGTTTCACTTTTTGTTTTATAGTTTTTTGTTTCACTTTTTATTTTACAGTTATTTAGTTTTACTTTTTAGTTTTCTTTTATAGGTTTCTAAATTTTATCGGTTTCATGTTTTGGTTTCAAAATTTTTTGGTACTAGATTTAGAATATATGTATTGAATCATCTAGTCAATTATAAACTTTCGATATTGTATTAATTTATTAGTATTTAACAATTGATATTGGATTATCTTATCGGTACTGAAATATCAATATCGGTACTGGACTATTAATGTGGATTATTCTATCAGTTCTAAATAATTAGTACCACCCAATTTGATTTTATAGATTTTAGATTCTTTATTGTTTTTGTTTGTTTTTTTAAGAACAATATACTGAAATCATAATATCTATCCTATTACTCTGACAAGTATATTTTTTTCTAAAATATTAATTTGGTTATTTTAATGGTTGTTTCTCATTTCTTTCGTTTACTTCTAAATCAATTTCTCTCTGAATACAGTTTTCTTTTAAGGAAAACCTTAAGAGTTTGAAATCATTCTTGACCATTGGATCTATTATATCGAATATTGACCATCAATTACCTTTAAAATAATATATCCCACATTGATTTCATCTGTGTTTTCTCCCAAGACAAGCTTCTCTATAAATAGTCAGCAAAGTTCTATCGGTTCTCACCTTAGTTTTCATAGTCAAAGATCTTATCAGCTTTCATAATCAGTAGGTTCTTTAGGGAGCAAGTTAGTCTTTCATGTCAGAGTCTTATGTTTCATCTCTGAAAGGAATGCCTCCAAAGAATTTCTCTTCCATGAATTTATGTGGAGAAAGGTTGGTCTTCTGATATTTTTATGATTATTTTGATTCTTCTTTGAAAAGAATTATAAGTTTTCAAGGCTGGGAAATTTTTTGTGGGGAAATACCAGGTTCTAATCAAGATCATGTCTATCATTATTAGGTGTTACAATTTTACAAATTAGTTGAGATAGACAAGTATCTTAAGATTTATTTTAAAATGTATGACAAGAATTATACAAATTCTTCAAAACAGGAAGCTATGTTTATAGATTTTCCATTTGAGGGAGATGCATTATGTACTTCTCATAAGTTTTCAGAAGCTAATGGATCCTTTGATAGGTCTAAATCCAAAGAAACCCTTTTTGAAATTCATGAGGACAAAAGAAAATTGAGTCATCTGTCATGAGATAATAGACTCATAGACCATTTGATGTAAGGGTTTTTGGTGCTGACAAAAGGTGATAAGGAAATTTTGAATGTTTCAGATGTGTATGTGCTTGACTAATTGGTCAACATGAGTAAGTTTAACCTTATGGGGTTTATTTTCCAAAAAATTAAGAAGCTCAAATCTGGTGGTATAAAATCTTTGCTGATCATGTTTCCCTCGATTATCACTATGTTTATGAAAGAGATCTTTGGATTGTGTAATATTGTAACTATGTTAGATATGAATTTATTAAAAGATCCCTTAATTAGTAAGGATATGGTAAGGAGGCTCAAATTATATTTTAATTTTGAGTTGAAAAAGTTTGAGAAAGATCTGGATGCTGAGAGAGTAACGGATGATGATGAAGGTAGTGAGAAACCTTATATGCCATCTAAGTCATCTTCGAACAAAATAAAGGAAGTTATGGATACAAATCCAAAACCCTCAAAGAAATAAAAGGCTATATCCGAAGAGGTTTCTGCTGAATTGAGGAAAAAAAAGAAAGAATGTAAAGAAGGGGATCCTCAGTTTGGATTGGATCCGGGTGAAGCTTTGGCTTTAAAAGTAAGGTCTGAAGAGACTTTGAAAGAAGAAGAGAGAAAGAAGAGATTGAATAAAATAAAATCCGATGCTGTTGATATTGATAGTATTCTAATAATAGGTCAGGAATTAAAATCCCTAATTGAAATAAGGGATCCATCTGGTAAAAATCAATCCGTTCCAGTAGGGAAAGGCAAGGGGAAACAAGTTTCTAAATAATCGGCTACACAATATCTTACAAAAGAACATGAATAAGAGGAATAAGAACAAGAAGAATAAGGTCAAGAGGAACATGATCAAGAATAATATGGACATGAGGAAATAGAAGTCAAATAAAAAAATATACAAACCACAAAATTCATACCATAGAGTCATCAGATGTGCCATCTTTTGTTTATCTTTCTCCGAATCCTCAACCCTCCAAGAGAGTATCTCAAAAGGTTTCCTCCAAGAGATTCATCAGATTTATGATAAAGAAGAAGAAGAATAATAAGAGGAAGAGGAAGAATCTAATAAGAATCGGAATCATCCAGCTCAAGTAATCGGCATTGAGATCATTTTGGTGATCTCTCACAATTCACTGAGGACATAGATTCTAAAAGGACAATCACTCTGAAAGGGGTTCAGTACATTGAATAGGTTTTGAATAGATTGGAGAAGATATTACCTTTTATTCCAAAAGTTGAAGTTAGGTTGGATATTCCTTGAAATTCCCATAATGATAGAACAAATTCTATCAATGTTTTGATGGACATGTTTCTAAGTATTGAAGCCGACTTCATGATTTTTAAGCAAAATTATACTAAGCATAGTAAGGCCTGTAATAAGGTTGTGAATTGGTCTTATAACATTGATGAAATCCTAAAGAATCATCTGGAAAAGCAGGAAGAATTGGTACATCAGGTAAACAAACTCAATTATCTCTATCTAAAGTTTATTGATGATTTGAATGAAAAGTTTGAAGAATATCAAAGACCAGATACCTCCAAATAAGTATCCTCAATAGAGATTGAGGGTTTAAAGGAAATGTTCAAAGTCAAGAGTAATGAGTTAGTTTTACTCTTGAATAGAGTAGCTATCTTAGAAAAAACCTGTCAACTTAGGATGACTGATTTTAATAACCATGAAGAAAGACTTAAATCCCAAGAAGCTATTAATAAGCTTCATGAAAATCGGATCTATAAGCAGGAAAATATTATTTCTAAACAAGATAAGAAGCTAATGGCTCAACAAGAAGCTCTTTAAAATATCTTGGAGGATAGAAAAGAGTTCAAGAAGTTGAAACTCTCATTGTTTAATCTTTTGGAAAAACAAAAGGGAAAAGAATGATGGTTTAACTCTTGTTGTAATAAAATTTTGTTTCAAGTAATATTTACTGTTTTGTACTCTATTTCTCTAAATTTTTGTAGAAAATAAATCCTTTCCCTTATTCTTTTTGAAAATCACAAAGGGAGAGAATGGATTTAAAAATAAAGTTTTTTTATGAATCTATGATTAAGGGGGAGATGTCACAAGAATACTTAAGAAGAATATGATCCCTTGTGAGTTACTTAAACCAAGGGTGGAATTACTCATATTCACTAGATTTATTAAAATCAGGGGGAGATAAGTCTTTATTGTTTTTTATCTTGTTTTGTTTTTGTTTTGTTTTGGGATTTCCTAAAAGGGGGAGATTTTTGAGTCAAGAACTGATTTGAGTTTTTCATCAATCATTTTTTTTGTAAATCACAAATCACACATATCGTAGTCACATATATTGTTTATCATGTATATTGTTTCAACAATCACAATCACTCACATTGTTTTTCATGTTTGATGTATTCTTATAAAAGTTGTGTTTGTTTTTCATACACATTGTTTTATATGCTGTTTTAGAATAATAACCAGATTATGCATTACATCGTAGTCAGGAATCGTAACCTGACTATGTATTGCATTATAATCAGAAATTGTTACCAGGTTAAGTACCGCATGATAAATATGCATCGTAACCAGTTTAAGTACTGCATAGTAATCATGTATCGTAATAAAGATAAGTATAGTATTGTAATATCATGTATCATGCATCGTAACCAGGTTAAGTACAACATCATATTTCTACATCGTAACCAGGTTAAGTACTGAATTGTAATCGTGTATAGTAATCATGACATCGTAACCCGGTTATGCATCATCACCAGGTTATGAATCACATGCTTATTATAATTTGTATCCAAGCATTGTTACCATATTAAATATAGTTCATCATAACCAAGTTAAGAATCACAACCAGGTTATAATTTTTAATCGATATTCATTTTTATGATGATCCAGGAAAACAAGTTACATATTGCACTTATGAAATGCATTACACTCTTATATTAACTTCAATACTGATTTCATGCATCTCATACTCATTGTTTTATAATTTTTTACTTAATTGTTTCTAACTAAAATGATGTCATTGAGTTGGTTATTTATCAATCAAAATTATGTCATGTATTCTATTTTTTCTTGACAGTTGTAATGCTAGGTGTCCAAGTCCCTATGATTTTTTCAGAGAAATATGACCATTGGAGAAAATATGACCATTGAAACCTGAAGCCTATAAATAGGAGGTCATTCAAACCAGAATATACAAATTTTGATACAACCAAGTTCTAGAGAGAGATACTGTGACTTATCTCTTTCTTCGTGATAAATCTTTAAAGATACAAGAAGTGGAAAACTTATTCTATGTTCTTATATTTCTATAAGTTCTTTGTTTCTACTTTGTGCGACTGATCATTGTGATAACGATCGAGGGATTCTGGGGATAAGAAGACGTGATGCCGATCATCGTATCAAGGCCTTCAATTTTTTGAAGCACATAGGTGTCAATTACCCTCTTAATCGATGACTTCTAGGGATAGGAAGAAAGCCGTACCAATAATCATATTGAGGGATTACCAAGGTGGTGGTAAGACATACCTTCTATCCTAGGTGAAAGGATACCCTTCTCTTTGGGTTAAAATAATTGTAATACTTTTACATTTCATCTTCTATTTGTATTAAAAAGGGAATTGTATTGTTTCCCATTTATTTTCATATTCAATTAAATTGTAATTATTTCAATGATGATTCATATTGTATTAAGATATTCTATACACTATATGGTAGAATCATTATTTTTTTTACTCCGATCATTGTACTCATTTCAAATACAATTGTTTTAAATTAATTATAGTATTATATCTTAGTATTTCCATCAGATCCAAGACCTATATGGTCTATTGTATTGATTGTGAATTGTATTAGTTTAATATCTCTTAAACTAAGTTATTTCTTAAGTGTTTTAAATACAATGTTTTTAAACCTACAATTCACCCCTCTTTTATTATTTCATCTAATATACATATACATTTATATTATAATCCAAGAAATTAAATAATTTAATATGAAATTTTAGATTATATTTGAAACATTTATGTATTAATAATGTATTTATATTCATAAAATAGTATAAACTATTTTGATTATTCTTTATATATTAACTTAATAAATTAGATTTTAATGTTAAACATATTAATTTGTATATTTTATTTGTTTAATTTTTTTTGTATTGTATATGTGGGTTGATTAGGAAATATGATTGAAGGGTCTGAAGCTATGCTGATGTTGGTTTTTTTTATTTTTTGTTTTTCATATTAAGTATGGAATTTATAATGTGTAATTTTATTTAATTTTTTTTGTAGTCTAGAAACTGCCTATGTTGGTTGTTGATATGTTTTTTTCTATAAGAAATAGAAACTACCTTGGTTAGTCAATAATATATATATATATTTTTTCTAGATGTAATAGTGATTACCTCTAGTGGTCACTAATATATATATATATATATATATATATATATATTGGGAGCATTATAGACTGCCTATGGCAGCTACTAAATAATTTCCTTGCGACCACCATCACATTCAATTTGTGGACCCCTATGGCGACCAATTTTGGTGGTCACTATTGGAATTTAGCGATAGGGAAACCCAACTTCCAAAATAATTTGGATGAAAATCAATAAAGACCTTTATTGGCCACTTTTGGTGGTGGATAAAGGTTTTTTTGTAGTAGTGTTTTGAAATTGAAACCACACAATTTGAGTCATTCTAGTCACACCATGTATCAGATCAAGGTGCAGTAGATTTATACCTGTTAAAAATGAATTATGGATTGTTGTTCTAAATTATCAAAACAATCCAAATGTGTTTTCTTGTATTTGAGTATGTCATGCATGTTTTGAACTAAAATGTCATTTTTAAACTCAAAACACACAGTTTGAGTCATACCGAGTACACCATGTATCGAATCATGGTGATGCTGATTCCTACATGTCACAAATGACTTATGGATCATTTTTCTAAAGTATTAAAACAATATGAATGCACTTTCTCAGTTTTGAGTATGTGATGTGTGTTTTGAATTAAAATGTCAATTTTATATAAATAGTAACATTTTGAGTCATACTGACAACATGTTGCATCATATTGACATGGAGTTGATTCCTACACCTAAAAAATGATATAAGGATCATTTTACTAAATTATCAAAACAATATGAAGGATTTTTTGGTTTTGAGTATGTCATGTGTCCATTTTACTTAAATGCCATTTTAAACTGAAAAATGAACTTTGAGTCATACTGGTCACATTATGTTTTATTTTGATGTGAGAATGATTCATAAAAATCAAAAATTACTTATGAATAATTTTTACAATATATTAGGACAAGAAAAAGATAATTTCCTTGGTTTTTAGAGAGTGACACACTTTTTGAACTAAAATAAAAATTCTTAACTTATAACGGGAACTTTGAGTCATATCAGTCACACTGTGTTTCATATTGAGGTGTGACTGATTCTTACACGTAAAAAATAACTTATGGATCAGTTTAATAAATTATTAAAATAGTCTGAATGTTTTTTTCTTTTTTGATTATGTGACATGTCATCTGAACTAAAATGTCAATTTTAAATAAAAAGACGCACTTGGAGTCATACTGGTCACACCGTGAATCAGATTGACGTGCGATTGATTCCTAACTGTGAAAATTACTAAAGAATAAATTTCCTAATGTATCATAATAATCTAAATTCATGTGCTCAATATTGATTATGTCATGTTTATTTTTTACTAAAATGTAAATTTAAACTAAAAACAAACACTTTGTGTCATACCAATCACACCATGTATCTGTTTGACATGAGACTAATTCCTAGAAGTCAAAAATGAATTATAAATCATTCAAATAAAGTATAAATGTAATCCAAGTGTGTTTTATTATTTTTTTAGTGAGTTTAACTTTTTTTGAACTAAAATATCAATTTTAAACTGATAACATACACTTTGAGTCATACCAGACACACCATGTATCATATTGAGGTGAAGTTGATTAATACATGTCACAAATGATCTATGAACAATTTAAATAAAGTATTAAAATAATAATAATGTGTTTTCTCAACATTAAGTATGTCAAATTGTTTTTGAACTACAATTTCAATTCTAAATAAAAATGTACTTTGAATTATACCGGTCATACCCTAAATTGGATTGACTTGAAATTGATTCCTTTATATAAAAAATGACTTATAGACCATTTACTAAAGTATAAAAACAATATTAATGTGTTTTATTGGTTTTATGTATTTCTTGTTCCTTTTTTTAAAATGAAAATTTAAAATTAAAACATGCACTTTGATTCATACCGGTCACATTGTGTGTTGGTTTGACATGTGACCGATTCCAACATGTCAAAAATTAATTATGAATTGTTTTCCAAAAGTATTAAGACAATTTGAGTGTGTTTGATCATTTTTTGGTGAGTGACACACATATTTAACTAAAATGTTGATTTTAAACTGATAACATGCTCTTTGATTCTTACCAAGCACACTATGTATCAAATTGAGGTGTGGTCGATTCTTATATGTAAAAAAATAAATTATGGATCATTTTACAAAAGTATAAAAAAATTTTGAAGATTTTTTCTTGGTTTTGAGCATGTGACTTGTGTTTTGAACTAAAATTTCAATTTAAATAAATATACACTTTGAGTCATACCAGTCACACCATGCATCAAATTGAAGTGCATTTGATTTCTTGACATAAAAGATGAATTAAGGTTTGTTTTACCAAATTATAAAAATAATAAAAATATATTTTCCTAGTTTCGAGTATGTCATGTGTCTTTTTTTACTAAAATTTCAATTTTAATTGAAAACACACACATTGAGTCATACTAGTCACATAATGTGTCGGTTTGAAGTGAGACTGATTCCTACACATCAAAAATGAAATATGAATAATTTAAAAATATATCAAGAAAACTTGAGTGTGTTTTTTTAGTTTTCATTCAGTGAAACATGTTTTGAACTAAAGTTCCAATTTTAAACAGATAACATACTCTTTGAGTCATTCCATACACCCTATGTGTTAGATTAAGGCACAACTGATTTTTACATGTCAAAAATGAATTATGGATTACTGTACTAAAGTATCAAAACAATATGAATGTGTTTTATTTGTTTTGAGTAGGTGACTTGTGTTTTGAACTAAAATGTAAATTTTAAAAAAAAACACACTTTGACTCATTCTCACATTGTGCATCAGATTGATATGAAATTTATTTATACATGTCCCAAATAAAATGTGTAATGCTTTACTAAAGTATAAAAAAAATATTAATGCATTTTATTGGTTTTTAGTATGTCACATTACCTTTTTTATAAAATGTCAATTTAAGCTGAAAACACATACTTTGAGTCATACTAGTCATATAATGTATCTATTTGACATGATACTTATTCCTATATGTCAAAAATGACTTATAAATAGATTTACTAATGTATCCAGAAAATATGAACGTTTTTTCTTATTTTTCAGTGATTGAAACATGTTTGAGCTAAAATGTCAATTTTAAACTGATAACAGACACTTTATGTAATATCAGGAGCACCATGTATCAAATTTATGTGCGGTTAATTCCTAAAAATCACAAATTATATATGGATAATTTTTCAAAATTATAAAAATAATCTTAATGTGATTACTAAATTTTGAGTATGTGACATGTGTTTTGAACTAAAATGTCAATTTTAAACTAAAAATAAGCACTTTGAGTCACACTAGACACACTGTGTATTAGATTGAGGTTCAGTTGATTATTACACATTAAAAATGACTTATTGATCATTCTTAAAAAGTATAAAGATAAGATAAATTTTTTTCTTGGTTTTGAGTACGTGATGCGTGTTTTAAACTAAAATGTAAATTATCAACTAAAAACATACAGTTCGAGTCAAACCGAGCATACTATGTATTAGATTTAGGTGAGGATGGTTGATGTGTGGATGATTCCTACACTTTTCAATACAATGTTCATGATAGATATTTTGGGAAGTCATAATTTTCCATTCAAATGTTTAAAAATACCTTGGTAGATGCATCCTTATGATTCGCTTCTCATTTTAGGAAGCATGTAGTTTTATCTTCCATATGAAAGGAACATGTTATCTCTTTTATAGATTTTAGTATATAGTTAAAAGTAAATCATGACTCACTAAAAGATATGGGAAAAAAATAAATAAAAATTAGATAAAAATGATAAGGAAATTAACATAAAAATATCAGATAAAATGATGAAACAATTAACTAAATAAGTAGTAGTAATTCACCTTATCATGATGTCTATATACATTCTTGACCCATTTACCTATCATCATTATCTCTATTGAAGACTTGAAGTCCAATATATCATTATCATGGGAAAGTTAAAATATTTTACTATCATTTTCATATGATTCATACCGTGTATTGGATTGAGGTGTGGATGATTCCTATATATCACTAATGAATCATTAATCATTTTACTAAAGTATCAAAAAAATCTGAATGTGTTTGATTCATTTTGTGTATGTAACTTGTGTTTTGAACTAAAATATCAATTTTAAACTTAAAACATAAACTTCACGTCATACTAGACATACCTTGTATCAGATTGAGGTGTGATTGACTCATATACACCACACTATGTATTTTCATTATAAAATGCATTCAACATTCAGTGTTATCTAACAATAATTTTGTTTGATATCCCAAAATGCTGAATTCATTGTAGAATAAATATAAAATTTCATAATCATGAGTGAATCATCCTTTTTGAGGTCATGATCTCTATGAAAATTAACAAAAACATTATCAGATAAAAATGATATAGAAATTAACAAAAAAAACTAGATAAAATGTTTAAAAAAATCACTAAATAATTAGTAAGAAATCACCTCATTATGATTTTTTTATACAATATGTAACCATGTATCATGACCATTCATTTATAAACAAATATATTTCCTCTTGTTAATTGGAGGATTGTTGATAGTCCTGGTAGAACTGAATAATATATATATATATAAGTATTAATAAATATTTTAAACGAAATTTTAATTATCATTGGAAATACATCTTTGGAGATGATAGTTTGTTGATGGAATATGACATATTTAATAAATTTATAAACACAATAACCAAAATAATTATCATTATTATGTTTCAGGAACTTCAGAAACATTGAGAAAAATAATTAATTTTTTGACATATGTTTTGATAGTGGAATTTTATTATATATAACCCAATAATTATCCATTTGTAGAAGTCAATAGATTTTTTTCTCATGGAATATATATATTCTATGATTTTGATGATATTTAAACACAACCCAATTGTAATTTTTTTTCATTTAAACATAATATAAAATGTACACATTGATGTTTATTTGAAAAATATTTCATGTAGTGTATTAAAAATTGATAATATTTATCATGTGTGGTCAGTTTATTGGGTATCCATGCATTGAATCTAGAAAATAAATCTTTAGAGTATCCAAATTTATTCGAATGAGTAACCAATGCTTCATAAAAAAAGGAATAACTAATGAAATTAATAAAAATATATTTGATATGATTAAACTATAGAGTTTTACCCCTGCATCAAGGGTATTAAGAAGATTCTATTTTCTATAAGTTTTATTTCAAACATTATGGCGAGTTTTTCCATTATTACTTCATATTTATTTTCATGTAATGATAATAGTTATGTAGAAGTGACGTTAGGACTAATTCATACAAATTTATATTCACAGGGGTTTCCCTTCAAATAATATTGATATACATGCCTACAAAAATTATGAAAAGTATTTAGTCATAATTAACATAGGAGATCATTTATTTGAAAACAAAATCATGAAAACACACCTCATGTATATATTTACAACTGAGACTATGAGTCATTCATACTTGAGTATTTCATTTACATTCTCAAAAGAAATATAGTCTGTAATGGACACTTTATTCATATTTTATTAAAAATAAATTAAGGTTGTGTCATCACTTTCTAACATTGTATCTGTATAAACCTTTAATGTTAGTAAATGCATGAGTTTAATGGTTGGGGTAATGGTACTTTGTGAATTTTTTTTATTGGTTGGTTGATCATTTAGATTTATTTGAATTGACCTTATGTTTCACCCTCTTCTATTTTTCCATCTATGCTAACATTCACCAGTTTAGGCATTTTTTCATTAATTATTAATGGGATTTCATAAAAAATAAGTTGGAAACGAATACAACCTTATTGAAATTTATTTTCACAAGATCAAATAACCATGATATAAAAGTTACAATAGAAATCTTAACCATATGAATTTATATATCATCAAGTGGAATAGGTTGGTCGATGCTCGACTCATGATCTACGTTAATCCCCACTCTCACATGACCTATTAGAAGTTTTATGTTTTATAGAATATCTCATTGAATATTGTAAAAAATACCCATCACAACAAGGTGATGGTTGGGTGTTTATAGATATAAATTAAAATCATTTTCACCCTATAGAATATCTATACATGAAAGGTATCAGTGTATACCTAGTTCAAATTTCACAAAAAAAACTATGAAAATATTGGTTACCTCTTCTAAGACAAACCTTTGAGGGGAATATCATGCCTCAAATCTAGTGGGGATGGGGGGATCTTCATGTCATGTTCATTATTGTGTTGTTTCTTATCTGTAATTTATTCCCACAATATTTTCAAACAACTAATACATATAATTAAGATTTTATTTTAGAGCAGCTAATCATGCCTGTAAACAAAGATATTTTTTTATTTCATACTTACACATGATTCCCACAATTTTTGTTTGTTTTTATCTATTATCACCCCATATTTATTTAAACATGACTATTTATATAGAAAATGATATGGGTTGAAAGTGACTTAATATTTTGATTAATCAATCTACATATAAACAAAGTAAAATAATTTTTTTATTGTATCATGTCACATACAATTATTACCATATATTTAAAATACGTACCATTTTTTTCAAGTGAAGTGCATCCCATCCATTATTTATGGTAGGGGTAAATTGGTTTTTCTGCACATCGCTTATTTTTGGAACTCAACTACTATTTTATAAATTAAGAATTCTCAATCAATGTGATTAATACCCATATTTTCAAGAAATGTATTACCTATCACAATGTACCTAAAAATATGTCTCCACACTAAGACCAATAAACATATCTCATGATTGTTTATTTATCAAGTGTGCATACATCTGTGGCGGGTGATGGTTTATTTTTCCTTTAGAATATTTGGAATAATATTTATTTACAATTTTATGAAAGTATCTATGATCGTTTCCAATGATCATTAATACAAATTTCATTTGGGATTTATCTACTTTAAATGAACTCTATAAGGGATAATCAAGAGTAATAAACATTTCATTATTTTTTTTAGTAAAATAAAGAAATTATATCATATGATGTTACCCTAATCTCTTGAAAAATTAGTGCCTTATGCATGGGAATAACACTATGCCATGAATATACATCAACTAACATGCACATTTGAGTGGTGATCCCAACATAACTACTAAACATGTCGTTGTTGGGGTTAATAGGCTAGCCGCATGCATTCTATCCATACCTGAATTTGATGCCTTTTTTTCTCACCTATATAATATTTACTAACATCATCATTCTATTAAGCTCTTGTTTTGTCTGGGACATAGGTTTTTTACCTTTTACCATTTTCTATGATTCAACATCATCAAAATTATGTTCTTTTAGATTGGTAGCATCAACATGTGTAGAAGTTTGTTATTCCTATGCATTGGGAGCATCAAAATGTTGAAAAATACATTGTTTCATAGGATTGGGAGTATCAACATGTATAGAATTCATTATCAACAGAAGTGGTTGAACATTTAATTTCAATTTTGTAGATGAAGTTGTGAACAAATAGTAATATGAGATGATGTAATGTATATTAAAAAAAATATAACTTGATTATTGAAATATTTTTTTAAAGGTTGAAGGGACTTGACCCCTCTATCGAGTATCCAAATATACTAATTGTGGTCTACTTTAACATACAAGAACCTATCTATAGTGGGGCTGCTGTGAAATGATAGTGACATGTTAATGAAAGGGTAATCCCCAATTGAACTGATATTTGACCCTTCTATGATTTTGGTTAATAACAAAACAATTAACCACTTTTGGTTTGTAGGATCTAAAACATAAAATACACATAATGCCTGTGATTCCTTTATAAATGGTTTAGGTTTATACCATTCCTTATTGAAATCCACTTTCATGAATATGAATTCATATATTTTAACTACACACATATTATAAATCCACTTGAATTGAAAAATTGGTACTTGGAATATTGTGTAATACAAATCCCATATTTGTTTGATGATTCTAAAGTGTGACATATTTTCATAAATTATATTTCTGTCCTTGGTACTAGATACATACATCGCTTTATTCATAAGTGTAAGTCCAATATTTTTCATGGTTCTATATTCACCATGTTCATTTATATAGAATGTATAACCATTAATTACATAAATATTATAAGATAATACATGCACACTTGGTCCACTGGATATCCATTAAATTTTTTCTGAATTTAATTTGAATTTTCAGATTAATACTTTAAAATAATGTCTTGAAACCATCATATAAACTATTTATTATGTGTATTTGATATCCATATTTCATACCTTGACAGATTAAAATTCCAAAGAATTAAAAATATGGAGAAACCTTTGAATTATTATGAAAAACATAAATGTGGTATTGATCCCACTCTGTAATAGTAATTTTGAAAACATCTATTCCTAAAATTTATTTACCCACAAGCCGACCAGTGTGATGAGATTTTGGTAGACCAATGATTTATATATCATACAAGTAGTTAATATAGAATTAAATCGATTTATCAACATCATATTAGTCTACAACATAAACTTTTGGATGAATTGGATTTTTGGCATACCATTTCAAAATCTTCATATACCAATCAATGTGGTACATCTATATATAATGTATAGGACCATATAGTTGAATATCTCTTTCCATGTGAACCATCAATTGAACCATTATATCAAATAATTCTAGTGGGAATAAAATCTCAAATTTACATAATATGGAAGAAATTTCCTTTTCCATAGTTGGAAAATTTTTTGGGTCTATAAATTTGATTCATAAAGATTTGAAAAATAAAAAAATTTGGTTAATGTATGATAAACATTATTGGGGAAAATACAATGTATAGATATCAGCATTAGATATTGCATCAAAACACGAAAGCCATGTGATTTAAAACCCTTTTACTTTAAATCAGTCATTGAAATGATATTATTTATATTTGATAAATACCCATATGGAACATTTACATCATTAAAGAAGCTTAAAACTCGATATATATCTTCCTAGAAAGTGTATAGGTAGTTAGAGGAAGAAAATTTTATTTTTCACTTTTCACTAGAACCAAATCTTCCCATATCCTCATATCAATCATGTCCAACCTAGCCTTTCCATCGTTTGTTTTTCCAAGAACATTTATAAATTTTCTAATAAAACTATCACTTAAATTTTCTCTATATTCATAAAATCAAGAAAATTCATAACATACAAAAAATTACATTATGGTAATTCAAAAAAATATATGATCTCTTTTTCCAAATGATTTTTGTAAGATTTCTTGGGAAAGGTTTATCAAAATTAGTGTCTATATCTTTTAATTTCTCAAATAGTTGATCACCTATTTGTGGATATGGTGAAATACCTTCTTCTAAACACCCATAAAATTATGTTGTCTAATGTTGGTACTTATGTCATTGGGGTAGGAATATATGATGTTCTATAAAAACAGTATTCGATGAATTTTTCATCCTAATTGACTGTGTATCGTATTAAAAAATGGGACACCTTTGTGTTCCTTTAATTATATATCTTGATAAATTTCCATAACAATAAAATTTATTTATCATCCAATACAACATAGATTTAAATGTGGAATATTCATTTCTGTATTAATCCTACAACATAACACCTGCATCCCACAATAATTTCAAATCATCAATAAATAGAACCAGATAAAATCCATATCATTACTCATTTGTTTGGTCATAATATAAGTAGAGATAACATAATATATTTTTCTTTCATACATAAAATAATGGAAATTTTTAATTTACCAACATAACCAGCCATGTACTGTGGGTGCTTATTTGGAAACCAAAATTATTCACTCTATCTATCGATAACACAAAATAAAGTTTTCATAGCTCATTTTCAAATTCAGGATACTCGTGATGAAATTTATTTTATTGAGGAGAGTCTTCCAGTTGATAAAGTTTTCCATAATTATTTCCTAAATATGTGTTCCATTTTAATTATCCTGTAGTATACTTACTTAAATATATGCTCCAAAACCTTGTAATTATTAGAAAATACCACAAAACTTTTATAGGACCTGATTCATCTTTTTTGTATCAAGAAGCACCACAATTTGTATATTTTTAAGTGATTTATGATCCTTGATAAATTTTATATAGAAATTTGGACATGCATGTGTTCTTTTAGAGATAATTACCATTGAACACAATAGTCATTTATCATTATATGTTTATAAAGAAAGCTCATTATCTTATGGGAGCATATCACTCAAGAGAGAAATTAGTTCAGTAAAACTGGCATCACTCCATCCATTGCTTGGTTTTAAATCATGTAGCTTCAATATGGATGAAAATACTATATATTTAGTATAAATTGAATACATTTGAATCTTTTAAAAACTATTTATATTCTCAAACAAATTTAGAAAATCATGGAGTTCATATTCAACTATCATTATCCTTTTCTCAATATGATCTTCATCATCATTCACACCTGTAATTATATCCTTGATATGGTCTTCATCATTATTCACACTTGTAATCATATTATATGATCCATAAAATATAGTACTATCCCAGTCACTATCTACATTAAATTTTTCACCATGTTTACTCAAATATTTATAACTTCAATCTATTTTTTTGATAGATCAAGTGTTCTTGAAACTCTTTTGAACTAATTAGTCTTGATTAATCATAGCGTAAACACAGAAAAGGTTTTGAGAAGGGTCATGTGCATGATCTTTTTCAAACTTGATGAAATATTTCACCCCATACTCACACTCTTTTTTCATGCAATTGTAATCCATCCATTTTCAATTCATATCCATCCTATTGTATTTAGTAATATTTATAATTAAAAAATAAATAAATACACAAAAAGTATAATCTTGGAACCCATAAAAGGTCATTATTAAATAATCATTAAAGCTACATGAATCTATTATTCAAAGACAGTAAGATCCAAATTATGTGTATTTAGATTGTTTTGTAGTGGTGGAAATCATTAATGGAATAGAATATGTGATATATATAAAGTTATAAAGAATATAATTAAATTTTCATCTATTTTAAAACATAGAGTTCAAGGATAGTTTCTATAACTTTTTTAGGTGAGAGTAAAACATGGGGGATGAGTTGAGGTTTATTCATTTCTTAACTTGGTACATAAATTCCCAGGTGGTGTTTCAGTGGAAATATTCTTAGGAGATGAATTTGATCTTTTTTTAGATGATGAAAACATTTTAGGGCCCAATTACATGGTCTTGAGAAACAGAAATTTGAATAAAATCTTGAATTTAAATCTAATGAACCAGAAGTATTAGGCTTGGTTTCTCAAGGTATTGGAAAAAGTGAAGAAAAATCTAATTGGGATTTCATGAATGCTTAAAATTATAACAATTCACATGGTTGGGATGAATCTTCAAAGAAAAACAATGTAAATTTATAAATATATATAGAATCCAACCTCAAATTTTTGACACATATTTTAAGGATTGTTTGAATATGAAAAGAAAATTAGTGATATAACATTCCATTGAAGTGATTTAAATGTGGATATATTATACTTTTCACTACCAATTTTACAATTTTTTACTAAAAACGAATGTGTAAATGAATACAATTTAACAAGAATCTCACATAATAAGTGTCACAACCCACACCCTCCAAATATACCAAAATTATGGGAGAGATATAAAGACCCCTCAAGTCCTACCTTCAGTAGGAACCGGGTTGGCAACTAGCACCAATGGTGCAAAATTCTCACAATATGGGAGGCGTTACCCTTTATAAGAAAACAAGATCAGGAGATAGAATGAATCAACCAAAATCCAATCCATGAAATATATAGAAGAAAACCAAAAACCATCCCACAATGCATATGTAAATAAAACAAAAAAAAAATAATTGTCTCCAAATGAAATCCTTAAAGAAAAAAGGTAAGGTAGTGACACAAAAACACCTCCAAAGGTCTAAACTAGGAATATCCATTTTGGTTCACAATGTCCTCCTAGAATCCTAAAAAAATATTTTGTATATGTAGGGTGAGAATACATACATAGTAGGAAAACCAAAGTCTATCATGCACAAGTTAAAAGAGAACCCTAATGCATCCATGTGAAAACAGTAGAACCAAAAAAACACCTAAAAGGTAGACTAAACATAAACCCAAACTTGCCAAGGCTCAATCAAAAAATAATGTATCAAAGTATAATAATATAGAATATGAATCTCATCAATGATAGGGTAAACCACACCAGTTTCCCACTAATCATCCGCTCTCACGCCCCAATGAAAAATGTCATGGAGCTCCCACCTCTTTTGAATATATCACATCACATACTGACCAAAAACATGTTGGACACACCTCATTTCACATCCATTACACACACACCTAGTCCATAATAACACATCACATATCACCAACACACACTTGGTCAAGCACAACACATCTCATCCTGAAGGCACATGGGAAAACACAACACATCTCATCCAAAAGACACCTAGGACAATACACTACAACTCATCCTGAAGACACCTAGGACAAATCATTACAACTCGCCTGAAGACACCTGGTCCATTATCTATTGGAAGAGGTATCAGGGAAGAACAGGAGACCAACCATCCATCCTCCCACCAGGATGATTGGGAAAGACACCCCCCACGTGACTATGTGGGCGTTGACATATAGTGCTAAACGAGGGTGGGGTGAATATTGAAATCAAAAGAATATAAAAAATATATATATAGAGAGTTAAAACACACAATACCATACTATGAGTTTATAATAAGAACTTACCATATCATATAATCCATAAGACCACTTCCACCTCTAAATTTATAAAGTCACACAAACAAAATAGAAGAAAAAATTCATATTTTAGTCTTTAAGAGATTTCCAGAGTCTCTATTTATAAAAAAATTACACTTTAAAAAAATTTTAATTTATGTACCAAATATCTATTAGTATATTATTTTGTTTAGTAAGACACATTATTTCATAATTCTATCCCATTAGTTTGTATATAAACATTAAATAGTTAATCAACAAACAGCATCATCAATTTCCTCATTAAACATGCCCATTTAAAAATATTTTTTTAAAAGGTTGGGGTCGAAGCCTAATTTATTGTTAAATCAAAGAAAATACCTCTTTAACTGGGTAGAGGGAGACCCATTACATAGCCCAAAGGCCTATTGGGAATTTATCCCATTACATGGCCCGTAGGCCCATTTTCTTGGCCCGAGGCCCATTCTGTGAATAGTACTACTACAGTACCCAGGCGGCACATACCTAATACAAAAACACATCTCATGAACTTCCCACATAATCATCACAACATATCCACTACACATTACATAAGAACCATACACATAAACCACAACCATTCTACACATCACATCACATACCCCAACATATCCCATTTCAAGATTCAGAAAAGAAAGGGCACTCATTCAATTTTAATTATTTATTTAAGGGTGTTATAAAATAATCCATGGTATCATAGAGCATAAATTATATTAACCAAATATATGTGAATAGATGGTTATTTATGATGATAATTAAACATTCACGAAAACATAGGTTTGAAGAGGAAGTTGCTGCAACAAAATTGTAATGACCTGAACTATTATAAAAAAAATTCCCTTATGATTTAATATTTTTTTATGCAATATGGTTATAAAAAACACATGAAATTATTTTTTATATATCCAATTGGATTTAAAATACCTTTAAGAATATTTTCCACTGATAATATAGTCATTAAATAGTGATCACATGATTTTTATAAATAGAGGGATTTAAAAAATCTAATTGAATGAGAGAAAGGAAGTGATGTGATCATACATTAGGATTGTACCCTATGAAGCCCATTTATCAGAGATTACATGGGAGATATAATCTCTAGGATTTTCCTCAACCAATCCCAAGCTGATATCCAATAACTTGAGCATGAGTGAAACCATTTATGAGAGAAGTTCAAGCACATCAAGATTAGGACCCAAACCATGTTTACCGAACGACCCCATGAAAGTATCACCATTGTAAACCATAATATTAGGGTGTATTATAGTGTATTAAATAGATATGTATCAAGATCCTAGAAAATTTATCATGTACATTATTTTTTAAAGAATAATGAATATATTTTTATTTTGATACTATAAAACACAAGTAGTATTTTTAGGTAATATTAAATTCAATTAAGAAATTTATTTTGATGGATTAATTTATTTTTTAAATAAATAATATTTCAATTAAATGTAAATTTTAAAGTATGTTTATTAAATTAAAATTATCATATAATTTTTATGAATTCAAATGTGGTGTTTTATTACAGTTCAAAAATTTCTATTGTCAAAAACCCATCATTTTTAATAAATACCAATTATTATTTTTTAAAAGTAAAAATGAACATATTTATAAAATTATATATATAATTAATATTATTTTTGGAATCATAACATTGAAATTATCCAATAGTGAATTTTTCATATTTTTATAAGACAGTCGAATTTTCAGGTAAAAATTAAATACTGTATAAACATACAATGTGTTTTATAACATCACAATAACCCAAAAATGGTGTAATAAATATGATAATTGGTATCCTAGGACAAATATATATTTTACCTTTAAAATAATTTGATTTTATGATTATTTTATTAATTTTATAAATCCTTTATGAATCCTTAAAAACGAATAATATATTTTATGATTTTAAATTAATTTCGTTAAAAGTGTGACTCAACTCCATATAAGAAAGGGTTATATTTTAATAATTTAAGACCTTTCCTAATAAAATATTTAGAAAAACAATCATTTAGAAGAAACCATGGTAAGGTTTTTGATTTTTAATATTTTATTATACAGATTCCAAAACCTATCTTTGTGAAATATTAAAGAATTATCCTCTCATTTTCTATATAAACCCACAAAAGATCTCATTTATCTTCTCTTAAAATCCTTGGATCACATCCTTAATCTGAACTACTCTCTATATAATCCCCCAAGGTTCCCCCAACCTCACAAGAAGCCCCTTTCAAGATTTTGGTTCATACTCTTACGGTAAGGGATCCTCTCTTTCTCACTTTTATTCATGAATCTCCTCTATTCTATAACACTTTTATTTTTAATTACTAATGATGGAGTATGTTTTTTAACCTCAATAATACTTCCCTTATGATTTATAAATGATTATATTCCCCTTTCTCTCCAATTAATCCCTCTAAAGTACACTCGTTACCATGCCAAATTTTTTAAAGAGTTTTTCCTTCCTCTTGTTTAATTAAGTTTCTTTATTATCATATGCATTATACTTCCAATTAATAATAATAGGATATGTATTTCTGTGTCCCTATTAATACCAATTTTATTTTAAAATTATGAGAGACTCTTTTCACTCTCATCAACCAATTTTTTGAATTTTTAAGTGACGCTATTAGGCTGTCGAGATTTCTCCGTGATTTTCTAATTTCAAAGAAATTGTGTAGTGAATACCATACCCAATTCCTATCAAGGGTATTCACATTTATACAATTAAAAATATTTTATTTGGAACTTAAATGTATATATTACACACAACATGATCATGGAAAAACTATGATGATTAATGAATCCATATTATATGATCTATGTGGCACACTTAAGCATGAGATTGAAATAAAAGTGACGGGTGCACCCAAAATTATACAGCACTCCAATGAATTGGGTAATGTTTAGTATGATGAAATTTCATGTTGGTAATGGGAGTAAAAAAGATTAATTTAGGGGAATTTTTCCTTTATTATTTCTTGGTAGTTAACCTTGACCTATGATGTAGTGTTTGAAGTTGTTGGAACATTTCTCATGTTGCCTTTATGTTATCATGATATATCTTGTATTATCATTCATGTTTATGATTCCTACTCTTTTTATTCCCCTTGATATTTCTATTGTATAACATTTTTTACCTTATTACATGTTTATTACCTTACTGGTCATTATTTCGCATCCCTTTCTTATGTATTTCTTCAGGTTATCCCATGTAGTTTTAAGTGCGAGCATGTTAAAGATATTTTCAATAATGGTGTTATATTCCATTTTTTAAGTTGTAATATAATCGACCTAATTCCCAAAGACACTATACATATAGATCTTTTGGGTTAAATTAAGTGTAATTTTATGTAATAAACCATGTGTTAATGTGTAATAAAGGTAAGATTTATTATAGTTGGTATCAACCAAAAAGTTAGTTATTTTTAGGATTAGGATAAGTGAAAGGAGTTATCATGGGTGCTCTCAAATGATGTTCAGTTTCGGGTTATTTAGGTACAGTAGAGTGGCTGACCAAAGTCTTCTCTCAAAGGAGGAAGTAATTTAAGACAACATATTAAAGGTATTATGAAAATAAAATTAAATAACTCAAAAAAAATACTTGAAAGGATGGGGGGGGGGGTTATTGATTATAAAACCCGAAGAAGTTTTCTGGAAGAATATTACATTTTTATGAAACGAGGTTTGCTTAAAAAGACACAACAAGAAGATGTTTTTAGAAAACATATTAAAATGTGTAATCGATATAACTCCACCTCTTCATTTAATTATTAATCATTATAATTTAAATTAATATCCACCTAATTATGATCCCCAAATTTGTTAACCCCTGAAACCTATGAGAATTAACTAAACCACAAGGATTAAATGAAATGAACCCGAGGCTAGCTTCATAACATGAAATCGTAACACCCTAATTTGATTTATGTTCTAAATCTAGATTATGGTCAGTGGTAAATTAGAGAACATATAAATTCTGGAAAATGAGGATGAATTGTGTTTAGGTATTATATTTGAACACTAAATATTTATCCAGTGTTCTTTTGTTTCACCGGTTTAGGTCGCACTCTTAAAATTCACACAATACTTGACCTAATGTGTTTTTGCATGAATAATTCAATTTATTTATTAGTTTTAATTAAATTAAAAACTAAATTAATATATTATATTAAGTGAATTATAGTATATCATTGATTCAAAATAAATGAATGAATATTTTTTTAGGTAGATCGATTACTAAAAAGAACTACTCTCCCATGGGTGGTGTAGTAATTGTAGAAATGTTTTGCATGTGAAAATGTTTAGAAAGGGTAAAACACAATATAGTTTCTACTCTAGATTTCTAGAACAAGGAGGAAGATTCATAGAAGATTAAATTTGAACAAAACAGAAGAAAAGAAAAGATATAAAATAAGTTTATTATGAAAATACAAACAATACAACATGAAAATAGAGGAAGGCTTTGATAAAGGGATCCTTGTTTCAAGATCTCACCCTATGAGTATAAGATGTTACAAAACCTCTAAGGTGATGATAGGAATCCTATGGAACTCCAAAATTTAATCAATTCACTCTTTGGTTGAACTTGCAAATGAGGTGCCCAAGGTGTCAATTTATAGCCAAAATTGGAAGTGGTTTTGGGCACCCAAATTTTGAGATATTACTTGTGTCTCAGGTTTGGGTTAGTAAATGAACTCATCTAGACTTGGAAAAAAGAGAAAAGTTATAGGCCAAAATCATTAATGTCTCAATGTCAAATTTGGAGTCCAATTAAGGATTAAATCATGAGATATGACCTAAATACAGAATCAACCTTTTGACTTCTTGTAGATTCTATCCCCTAGATAGATTGGTTTGGATGGACTTCTTAGTAGGAAAATTGGGATTAATTTTCTTGGGATGAGTTGTAGAAAATGAAATTTTGGAGCATCAAAAAAATTTCATCACATTTGGAGGTACGGATTTTGATTAATGTGAAAAATAGTGTACAAATGTCCTTGGTCTTCCATGCAGTTTGGCCCATTTCCCTTCTGGATCATCTATGACCCTCCAAATAACATCCTCCTATAATGAAATCATCAAAATTAGAATAATTTACCTTTTTAAAATTGATAAGAATTTAATAATTGAATCAAATGGGATGTGAAATTTTAGATAATATTTGTAATTTTAAATACAAAACTAGGTTAAAATAGTGATGTAGGGGTGAAATAAAACAGTGAATTGTGATGCGATCACACCCCCAAACTTAACCTTTCTCACTCCAAGGAAAAACCTCATATCATGCATTCCAAAAAAAAAATTGTGAAATGTAAACATCGATATCAAATCAAAACAAATTTTAAAACACATATCCTTGAGATCCAACAATTCCTCACCAAGAAACAAAAGATATCATGCCTCATAAAAAAAACAATATTTCAAGTTATCCATTTATATCATTCATTATATTTCCACTTAATTTTTCCTCTCATGCACAAAAAACACTTACCTCACTTTTATTTTCTCTCATCACACAAATGTCAATTTTTCAGCAATTTCTTTCTCATCCAAACTCATACAAGGGTCACCATAGGCTTGATAAATTCCTACATCACCACCCAGTGTGAGTCAAGAACATATGTTTATCATGAGGAATTTTTGGGGTTGTTCTATGAGTTTAAGTTGGTAGGATTTAGATGTGAAAAATTATGAGGCTGAATGAGGAGGGCTTGACTCTTTTTAAAGCAAAATTGCATTATTCTAACTTTCACTCAAGTATAGTCTCCTCCTCACTCCCCTTAGAATAAATTCAGCTCCATCATCATGAAAACTCATGGAAAGTTTACACCATTCATAATTTCATCAAAAAAAATTTCAATCTTCTCAAGGATAATTTTTTCATGAAATCTCTAGAAAAGAACAAATTCTTTTATCATGAAATCTCCAGAAAGACAGAACTTTCAAAAAAATTATTTTTTTAGCAGCAAACACATCTCTTAAGAATTTAATTTTCCACCCAAAGTATCAAAAAATGTGGTATCATAATACAATATAGATTCCCCCACACTTAAGTTCAACTATATGATGTAATTTCACTTCAAGAGTTGGCTGGATAGGGAAAATGGGCTTGTAATGTGGCTATCCTGACATTATATTCATTGATTATAAGGGATAAAAGGATTAAATGTTCAAGGTAGGCCATTATAAAAAAATATTCTTATGAAATTTGGGCTTTAATACCAAATAAAATTCCTTAATCATTTAAAACAAAATTACCTCAAACCCTCATGTTTTGACAGAAATAAATCAAATTCTAGTAAAGTCAAGCATGGTTTGGTTCTCTCAAGAAGTGAGGTAAATGTAAAGAATATGAAAACAATGGTTAAAAAGCCTCACCAAAAAGTGATTTCAAATATAAAGACAGTGATATGTGGCATGGTATTAAAATATCAGAGTACTTTTTATGAAATTTACTAAATATTTGAACTTGAAATGAAGCCATTTTTAGCATTTAGTTAAGCATAGTTTCATAGGATAAATTGTTTCACTTATTGATATGGATTTTAAAATTGCGATGAGAATCATTTCAGCTAAATTTTTTCAAAAACATGCAAAAAATTGAAAAATAATCACAAAAATTTTGAAAAACATGATTTTTTTGAAAAACATCGGAAAATAGGAGAACAATTGAAATTACAAAACTAAAAGGTTCCATCCGCCACACATAAAATATTTCATTATACTCATTGTGAACCCATGAGATGATATGTGTGCATGAAATGTTCAATTTTAAATAGGACAAATAATATAAAAGTGAAAGGTTTTGGAACAACCTGATATGATCAAGTGATGATGGGGTCATGTGGTGTGATGATATCCACTGCATCAGTAGGAAGTCCCTCAATGTATTTCTTCAAAAAATTCACATTGAATATAAATATTCTTCCAATTTAATCTTGTGTGATCTCCATTCCACCATAAGAAAAACATTAGTTACAACATAAGGAATTAACCACCAAGAATGCAACTTACCAGGCATCAGCTTCAGTTGTGAACTATAGAACTAGACTTTCTCTACAACTTGAAATTATCTTTTCTGGATCATTTTTTCATGGTCTTCTTTTGACCTTTCCTTATAGAGCCTTGAGTTCTCAAATGAAGATAATTTAATCTCCTCAAGATCTTGATTTTTTAGCTTCTGTTGAATTCCATCTTGTGCCAAATCCATGTGGTATTTATTTATATCCCAATAATCTTGATGCTCAACTTCCACGGGGAGATGACAAGCTTTCCCAAAAACAATCTGAAATGGGGACATACTGATTAGAGTTTTTTATGCTATCCTATAAGCCCATATCGCATCATCCAAGTGCTTTCTCCAATCCTTTCTATTTGGTTGCAATGTTTTCTCCAAAATTTGTTTTAATTACCGATTTGAAACCTTAGCCTAACCATTTGTTTGGGGGTGGTATGATGTTGATGATTTGTGTGTCTCCCCATAATTACGAAGGAGGGATGCCAAATTCTGATTGAAAAAGTTTTTTATCTGATCACTGATGATAGACTTTTTAACTCAAAACCTATATAAAATTCTATTCTTGATAAATTCTACTATAACATGAGAATCATCAGTCTTGGTGGCCTTGGACTCCAACCATTTGTTCACATAAACAATGAAAACCAAAATGTACATGAAACCATATGAACTTGGAAAAGGACCCATAAAATCAATTCCCCAAACATAAAAAATCTCACAAAATAATATGGGCTTTTAGGGAATCTCGTGTCTCTTAGAAATGTTTCTAGTGTGATGAAAATGTGATCATGACTGAAAAAACACATGAGCATCATAGAATAAGCTAGGCCAATATAATCCAGAGTCTTAGACTTTCTTAGTTGTCTGTTGGGGTCCAAAGTGTCCACCACAAGCAAGTTTATGAAAAAAATGTGAAACAGAGTCAAACTCATGAACATGAACACACCTTCTAATGACTTTATCACTACACATGAGACATAGGTATGGATCATCCCAAACATAAAATCTTAACTCACTCTTTAATTTTTTGACTTTATGTTTCTTTAAATTTGTAGGGATTTCAGATGAAACAAGTTAGTTCACTAAATCAGCATCGTAAGATTGAAATGATGAATGTAGATGCTCAATATACAAGGGGGGGGGGGGTGAATTTTATAATTTAAAAATTCCTTTGGAACCTTTAAAGTTTATTTTAACAAAGTTTAAACCAACATTCACAACACCTCTTAAAGAAAATTTTTCTCAAACACTACAACCTTAAGATAAAAACACAAGAAGGATTTTCTTAGAAGAAAGATTCTACCTTAAAGTTTATATAATCTGTAATATAGTTAGAGTAACAGAATTAGAAAGTATAAGAAAGTTATACTTTCTAACTTTAACAAAGTTAAGATTTCAACGGAAATAAAACAACTTGAAATAGAAAACAAGTAACAACAAGATTTTTTTAACCCAAAGATAAGGTTATCTAATAACCTTTGATAAAGGTTCCTTGATTTGTACTTTCAAGAAAGTTTGTCTTACCCAAACCTAGGTAAGCCCTCAATCCAATGATCGGTATCTGTCTTGCTATCCCCGAAAGCCCTCGATTTAGAAGGAAATCAGAACCTCTGTCTTCTAAACCCATAATCCCACGATCAGCATGATCAGAGTCTACACGAAGAAAGTCTGAACAAGTTGTTCACACCCAAACAAGTTGTTCATGAAATCTGCACGAAGCACTGAGATTTGAAAGATCCCCTCTCTCTAGAAATCACTTCACAACTTTTTCACATGTGTCAAGTTCATCCACTCTCTACGTTGTATTCTACTCATTAAAATGAACTTATATTTATAGAAAATCTTTCCAATAGTCGGATCTACTCCAATGGTCATATTTTTCTTAAGTTTAGGAGGGACCTAGACATGTGTCAAACATACAATGATTAGTTTGTAACAGATTGTACGACATCGTTTCAAGTATAAGAAATTATTTTAAGTTAAATATGAGTATTATGTAAGAAAACTTTGAATATGATAACATTGGAATGATACATTAACCAAATCTAACATTATTAAGAAAAAAAGATTCATAAGAAAAACATTATCAAGAAAATGGATTCATAAGGAAAAGTTAATCGGATTTTGAAACCGGTATCTCATTTGTTCTGGAATCGAAATAATAAAATCAGAATCACTTATACACCGGATTCGGTATCACAAAGACGATATCACTGATACACTAGTTTCAGTATCACAAATACAATATCACTTATATGTAACACCCCGAGCTTCCACGATACGCTTCTCATTCAATAATACAAAAGCTTGCATTGTACGCAACTTCGAGTTCTAAAACACCGCGACTAATCAAAGTAGCCGTTATGAATAGTAATAACCACTTTTTAAAATTATAGAAATTTTATATTTCAAAATGGAATTCATTTTTGTATTCGTAATATCGAAATTATCCAAAGTTGAATTTGTTGTAATTTTCTGAGAACTTCCAATTTTTTATGAATAGTGAAAATTACTTAAAAACAACTTTTTTAATAAAAATAATTTATAGTGATAAATTATACTATTCAGTGGTTTTAAAGTATAATTAGAATATATTTTTACCATTTTATCCAATGGTGGTCATTAGAATTAATTTAACATTGAAATTGGACATAAACAATTGCCAATCTTTTGATATAAATTGTTTCTTAAAAACACGCTATTTGTTGTGACAGCGGGAATTAATTATAAAATTAATTAATGCAACTTATATGTTTGGAATTTTGTAAAATAGACATCATTTTTGAATTCGTAATATCAATTATAGCTTAGGGTGAAATTTTGGCATTGTTCTGAAAAACTTCAATTTTTGATGAATAGTGAAACCACTAAGTGGTAGTTAAATAACTGATTTTTCGTTTAAATGAAATATTACCACTTCTGTGATTTGATTTTCAAAAATCCGACATACATGGTTATAATTAAGAAGTAAAATGTGGTTCAATGAGATTAAAATAATTTTTTAGTGAATAGTAACTTTTAAGTTCTTAATCGCGATTAGAGGTAATTAGTGAAGTTTAAGGTAAAAACAATGTTTTAATAATATGATATGAGCTTGACACTTGTCCTACTCCTATTGGATGAGTCATGGCCGACCAAGACAACCCATGGGTCAACTTGGGGATCCCATGGAGCCACTTTGGTTGGAAAATGACATTAATATATATTTATTTAATGTTAAAATTAAATTGACACAAACATGAGTTGTTTTACTAAAACAGATTTTAAGTGGGATTACACAGGTCCAAATTTTGATTATAAATATTAATTAGAAAGCTAAAAAGATTTTCTACATCATAGTATTTTTTTTATAATTTTTAGACATTAAATAAATTAAATTATTTATGACATCATGATGATGCAGCGATGACCTCATTATTTAACGATTTAAATAAAATGGGAAGATAATGCAAAATCCAAGGCTTACACTTGTCCAAAGCCTATTGGATGAGGATATTTCGAACCCTTATCACCTTATCCTCGAATTATATAAGTGTGGGACCTCTAAAATCCGAAACCCATTTTATAATAAAGCGACTTTTCTTTACTTTCCAAGAGTGCCCCTCCTCTCCCCTTATAAAAGGCCCCCAACTCTCCCACCTTATTCACACCATCAAGCCATTTGGCTCGGCCATCATCTGCCCAAATACTCTCACAACATCCCTCTCTTACTCTTAGAAGCCTCACTTTGGGCAGAACTATTTCCAAGGAAGCCTTTGGCTCAAATCAAAAAGAGTTACCCGATTTTGAGGTAATGTCTTCTCTAATGTTGTTTTGTTTTATTTTTCTTCTCCAACCCCCTAAACTCTTTTTATTCATTTCATTTGTAACAAAAACAGTATCCTCAATATACTAGGATGTTGTTATAAGATGGATTCGAGCTACACTTACACACACCTACATCTAATGGTTAAAGAACATACTGTTTCTGTGGATGGCGAATTTTTGCCTCACGAAACGATGATTGTTCAAATTCTTTTAACACCTATAATGGTGGCCATTTTGATGACACTATTTTCATATATGATATATATATATTATGTTTATGTTTTCCTTATACTTTTGTATTTCTCATTTATTTCATACTTTATGATTTCCATTATGGGTAAAACGCGATAATTTCATTTTAGGAAGTGCGGACTACCGCCCCCTCAAAGTGATTTGAATCGTTAATGCCATATGTGGGATGTATAAAGGATGGAGTAAATGATATTATACACTATATTATACTGGAATTATATTATACATTTATATCATTATGATTTTGTTCCATTAAATATGAAATTGAAATGAAAGTAGCGTTCATGCGTACGTACGGCTTACCGTCTCTATGAACGGTGCATTTCATTTCTTACCTCTAAATGTTACGTAATATTATAAATGAATGTATATACTGGATATATATGATATATATGATATCTAAATCATGAATATAATTCTGGATATAATGGATATTTCACCACATGAACAACTTGTAATTATAAGAAGGTTATTGTTGACACAAGTACCAAAGATCGACAAAACGACCGTTATTAACTTAAATAATTACATAACGTTCATAACATTGTAATAAGTGATATAAAAAGGATAATGGAATTGAAAATGGTTCTTAATAAGGTATATATTAAATCTAGTTTATTATTCAGGAGGTTAAAGAATTGTTGAGTCAAGTCAGACACGAGGTAAGGGAATTTCTTAACCCAACTTCCATTCTTTGGGTTAATCTCTTACTTTCAAATTTTGTCATGATATTATTATGTCCTATTTTGTATTTTTCTGTTCTTTATGTGTACCTATAGTTAATACACATAATAGATCTATTTTATTTTAAAAATGAACTTTTTATGGACTTCGTATCAATCTCTTTTCATTGAGGCATATTTGGTTTTATACACAATTTTCTTTTATACGGTGTATAAACCCCTTTGAATTTTACGTTTATTCAAAATGAATCTTTTTTATACGAAGTGTTTTACTAAACGACAAAAAGGGAATGTTTTTCTTTCCATACTTATGCGGTGACAATGACTTCTCCGCCGCCGTGACCATTATTTGAGTTTCGACTTCCTCTACAAGCTATCATTTTTTTAAATGAAAAATAAATACAAAGTTTTAACTTTCTTTTATTTTGGTATTGAAAATGGTTTTGAAAGCATTTTTATTATATCAATGTGTTGTATTGATATCTTGTGATTGAAATGTGGAAATTTTATGTTTCCTTTATGCATGTTTTATGTGATACGATTATGTTATGGTTTATGATATGTTTAAACCTATTCATATGATGAATGTATTGGACTTAATAAGTGACGGGTGGAGCCCGCTATAGCTCCTCGATGCATCGGTAGGTCTCATGAGACAATTAGACGTGGAATTGGATGAGGCCCTTTCCCAATTTGATTTATGGTTTTGGTCGAGGCCTTAATCATTTTAGACGTCTTGGCCGAGGCCTTGACCAAATGTTTCAGAATGTCTGGCATTATACATTCCCTCATTATGAAAGTGGTTATTGATATTGCATGTGATTATTCGACCAGTAGAATATCCATGTGAAGAAGTGAATGACATTATCTCATTTTACTTTTGCCATATTATGTTGAAGTTCATGTTTAAAAGGTTTTTTTTTAGTTATACATTTCCTTTAATGTTTATGTTTATTGATGAAAGCTTCCGCTATATTGTTATCCTTACTGAGCATCTGAGCTCACCCCTTTCAATGTTTTTATATTTTCCAGGATGTGAAGAAGTATTTTATGAATGACCTGCAGGGATAGTCAGAAGGGGATATGAGTGTGGACTATGAAGACTTTGTTATTAGTTTTTCACTTTATGATGTAATGTAACATTTATGAATGTATCTAGTGTTTCTAAGGCTACTAAACTAATCGGTCTTTCGAGACTTGATCTTTTGTGATCATGCCAATGTTACGAAGTAATGCACCGGATCTGGGTAGCTGGGGTCGGGGCGTTACAGTTGGTATGAGAGGCAATTTAGTACTAACCTTGGAAGCTAGATTTAGATAAACTCTGATTAGAGCACATATCCCGAAGATAGACTTTGAGGATTAGTATAGAAGAACTTCCTAGAATTTTGGTATTGTAGAGATGTTGTGAGTTTTCCGAGCAATACATCCCTGTCTGGATACGAGCAGGTAGAGGCGGCTTTGGCACAGATGTACCTAGGGGTGAAACCCGAAAACACCGCTTTAAGCTAGACTCGAACGAGAACTGGTGCATGACAACGGGCCTTGCTGCACTCTTGGTTACGACACTCCCGGGGGATATGCTTAGGATAACTCTCATTTTCATTACAAATCATTATGAAGGGTTTATGAGTATATACTTTCTCAAAGAAAACATTTTTATGATTATGGATTATATCCATAAATAGCTCGATTTATGTAAAGTGTTTTAAAAGTATGGAATTATGTATTTTGATTCATAAACTAATCTAGTTTATGCCATTGTTTAGAAATGGAGCCTAGTGGAAGAAATGGAAACCGTATCAATGCATGCACTCCATGTAGGGATTTCCCTCCTGCTCAAGATAATTATAGTGGGGCTGGTGATGAAACTGGTGCCGATCAGCTAATCACCATACTGGGACAACTTACTCAGGTTATGAATAATAACCTTACTCGTATGGAACACCCTGATCCGCAACGTGGAGGATCAATGTTAGACCGCTTCATGAGGCAACAACCACCAACCTTCAATGGGAGTACAAATCCTATAGTAGCTGAGCAATGGATAAATTCCTTAGAGAAAATATTCCATGCCTTGGGGAGTAGTGAAAGGCAGAAGGTTGTCATGGCAGTTTACCGCCTCACTGGAGATGCCGATCAGTGGTGGTCGCTGATTCAAAACACAAAGGAAGATGATGAAGTATAGAATATGGAATGGAGGGAGTTCAAAAAGCTTTTCTTAGAAAAATACTTTCCACGTGACCATCGAGCAGATATGGAAAGGCAATTTCTGAGTTTGAGGCAGAAGGAGGATGAGAATGTCGCAAAGTATGAGGCTAACTTTACAAGGTTAGCGAGGCATGCTGCCGATTATATACGTAACCCAAGGAGTAAGATTGATCGTTTCTTTGATGGGTTAAAACCATTTATCCGTCGATCTTTAGTATCACAATCCTTCTCATCATACGAAGATATTGTCTCGTGTGCTATCAAGATAGAAAAGGAATTCTCTAAGTCTTATGACAACAAAGTAAAGTAAGAGAAGAAGAGAACGGTGGAACACGAGACAGATAAAGGGAAAAAGGGAAAGAAGGATTTTCCATTATGTGATAATTGTGGGAAGAATCACCCTGGTACTTTCCTAAAAGGAATGGGAGTTTGTTATAAATGTGGAGAAAAGGGTCACCAGGCTCGTGATTGCAAGGGAAAGAAAGAGGCTATCAAAGTTGAATGCTAAAATTGTAGAGAAATGGTTCATTATGCAAATGAATGTCCTAAGCGTCAGGGAAACTTACCTCAGAAAAGGCCAAGGGATCAAGGACAATCTTATGCTGTTACTACAGTTGAAGCAGAATAACTAATGTATTGGTGCTTTTGGACTCATGGATTATATTCTGGTTATTAGAATAATGTGATATGTATATAAGGATTGTACTGCAGTACTTGTTGATTTCAGTAAGGTTTTAATATGATGAAGGTAATTATATTTTTAGTATGTGACAATAAGAGAAACTTTACTTTGTTTGGGGAATCTGATAAATTGATTTTGGAATTAAGAGACCTTTTAGAGAAAGTCTGGACAGAGGTATTTTGGATAAATATAAAGGTTGGAGTGGATTAAGTTGATCTTTGGATAGTATTGTTTAAGGTTAAAAAATTTATGAAGATTATTTTTGGAATATTATGATACTATAGTTTTAGGAAAAGGACAACCTGCAGGGTGGGGCATAACCCGTCGCGTCGGACAAAGCTGCAGGAATCGAACCCACAATCATAGTGCGACAAGCCTTTATTTCCTACCACTAGCCTACAGGAAGTCCCTGGTTATTAAAAAATAATTTTACTAATCTAAATGGTATGTGTTAACATTCGGAACCTTATACAATTAGGATAAGTATAATATCTTTGGGTTCTATTATCTTTTTGAGTGAAAGGTGAGTTGAAGGTTGAAACTCTAATTGTCAAGCATAAATATATATATACCTATCTCTTATTCAATGAATAAATTAATTCTTAAACTTTATTAAAGGGATATTAAAACAAAAAAATGTTTTACCCTAATACCTTATGTCTTGTTGAACTGATGATATTTTAAATCAACATAGATTGAAGGCTTTGAGGCCCTCAATTTGACAGTTGATTGTGATTGATGACCTCAATCACTCCCTACGAATATTTACGTTTTTCCTCCAATTATATGGCTCCAATTGCCACCAATGTTCTCCTAATCGAGATCATAATTGGGTGGTGACTTTTTCATTTCCCTTTCCCTCTTATTAAGGCTAAATTTTATTAACCTTATTTCTGATGTGGGTTTTCCTCAAAGGCATTTTCTCTTTTCAACCTTTTATTTTCAAAGAAAAATTTCAAATTGTGAGGATGCAATTTATTGAAGGAGGGGAGAATGTAACACCCCGATCTTCCACGATACGCTTCTCATTCAATAATACAAAAGCTTGCATTGTACGCAACTTCGAGTTCTAAAACACCGCGACTAATCAAAGTAGCTGTTATGAATAGTAATAACCACCTTTTAAAATTATAGAAATTTTATATTTCAAAATGGAATTCATTTTTTTATTCGTAATATTGAAATTATCCAAAGTTGAATTTTTTGTAATTTTCTGAGAACTTCCAATTTTTTATGAATAGTGAAAATTACTTAAAAAAAACTTTTTTAATAAAAATAATTTATAGTGATAAATTATACTATTCATTGGTTTTAAAGTATAATTAGAATATATTTTTACCATTTTATCCAATGGTGGTCATTAGAATTAATTTAACATTGAAATTGGACATAAACAATTGCCAATCTTTTGATATAAATTGTTTCTTAAAAACACGCTATTTGTTGTGACAACGGGAATTAATTATAAAATTAATTAATGAAACTTATATGTTTGGAATTTTGTAAAATAGACATCATTTTTGAATTCGGAATATCAATTATAGCTTAGGGTGAAATTTTGGCATTGTTCTGAAAAACTTCAATTTTTGATGAATAGTGAAACCACTAAGTGGTAGTTAAATAACTGATTTTTCGTTTAAATGAAATATTACCACTTCTGTGATTTGATTTTCAAAAATCCGACATACATGGTTATAATTAAGAAGTAAAATGTGGTTCAATGTGATTAAAATAATTTTTTGGTGAATAGTAACTTTTAAGTTCTTAATCACGATTAGAGGTAATTAGTGAAGTTTAAGGTAAAAACAATGTTTTAATAATATGATATGAGCTTGAAACTTGTCATACTCCTATTGGATGAGTCATGGCCGACCAAGACAACCTATGGGTCAACTTGGGGACCCCATGGAGCCACTTTGGTTGGAAAATGACATTAATATATATTTATTTAATGTTAAAATTAAATTGACACAAACATGAGTTGTTTTACTAAAACAGATTTTAAGTGGGGTTACACAAGTCCAAATTTTGATTATAAATATTAATTAGAAATATAAAAAGATTTTCTACATCATAGTATTTTTTTTATAATTTTTAGACATTAAATAAATTAAATTATGTATGACATCATGATGATGCAGCGATGACCTCATTATTTAACGATTTAAATAAAATGGGAAGATAATGCAAAATCCAAGGCTTACACTTGTCCAAAGCCTATTGGATGAGGATATTTCGAACCCTTATCACCTTATCCTCGAATTATATAAGTGTGGGACCTCTAAAATCCTAAACCCATTTTATAATAAAGTGACTTTTCTTTACTTTCCAAGAGTGCCCCTCCTCTCCACTTATAAAAGGCCCCCACCTCTCCCACCTTATTCACACCATCAAGCCATTTGGCTCAGCCATAATCTGCCAAAATACTCTCCCAACATCCCTCTCTTACTCCTAGAAGCCTCACTTTGGGCATAACTCTTCCCAAAGAAGCCTTTGGCTCAAATCAAAAAGAGTTACCCGATTTTGAGGTAATGTCTTCTCTAATGTTGTTTTGTTTTATTTTTCTTCTCCAACCCCCTAAACTCTTTTTATTCATTTCTTTTGTAACAAAACCAGTATCCTCAATATACTAGGATGTTGTTATAAGATGGATTCGAGCTACACTTACACACACCTACATCTAATGGTTAAAGAACATACTGTTTCTGTGGATGGCGAATTTTTGCCTCACGAAACGATGATTGTTCAAATTCTTTTAACACCTATAATGGTGGCCATTTTGATGACACTATTTTCATATATGATATATATATATATTATGTTTATGTTTTCCTTATCCTTCTGTATTTCTCATTTATTTCATACTTTATGATTTCCATTATGGGTAAAACGCGATAATTTCATTTTAGGAAGTGCGGACTACCGCCCCCTCAAAGTGATTTGAATCGTTAATGCCATATGTGGGATGTATAAAGGATGGAGTAAATGGTATTATACACTAAATTATACTGGAATTATGTTATACATTTATATCATTATGATTTTGTTCCATTAAATATGAAATTGAAATGAAAGTAGCGTTCATGCGTACGTACGGCTTACCGTCTCCATGAACGGTGCATTTCATTTCTTACCTCTAAATGTTACGTAATATTATAAATGAATGTATATAATGGATATATATGATATATATGATATCTAAATCATGAATATAATTCTGTATATAATGGATATTTCACCACATGAACAACTTGTAATTATAAGAAGGTTATTGTTGACACAAGTACCAAAGATCGACAAAACGACCGTTATTAACTTAAATAATTACATAACGTTCATAACATTGTAATAAGTGATAAAAAAAGAATAATGGAATTGAAAATGGTTCTTAATAAGGTATATATTAACTCTAGTTTATTATTCAGGAGGTTAAAGAATGGTTGAGTCAAGTCAGACACGAGGTAAGGGAATTTCTTAACCCAACTTCCATTCTTTGGGTTAATCTCTTACTTTCAAATTATGTCATGATATTATTATGTCCTATTTTGTATTTTTACGTTCTTTATGTGTACCTATAGTTAATACAAATAATAGATCTATTTTATTTTAAAAATGAACTTTTTATGGACTTCGTATCAATCTCCTTTCATTGAGGCATATTTGGTTTTATACACAATTTTCATTTATACGGTGTATAAACCCCTTTGACTTTTACGTTTATTCAAAAGGAATCTTTTTTATACGAAGTGTTTTACTAAACGACAAAAAGGGATTGTTTTTCTTTCCGTACTTATGCGGCGACAATGACTTCTCCGCCGCCGTGACCATTATTTGAGTTTCGGCTTCCTCTACAAGCTATCATTTTTTTTAATGAAAAATAAATACAAAGTTTTAACTTTCTTTTATTTTGGTATTGAAAATGGTTTTTAAAGCATTTTTATTATATCAATGTGTTGTATTGATATCTTGTGATTGAAATGTGGAAATTTTATGTTTCCTTTATGCATGTTTTGTGTGATACGATTATGTTATGGTTTATGATATGTTTAAACCTATTCATATGAGGAATGTATTGGACTTAATAAGTGACGGGTGGAGCCCGCTATAGCTCCTCGATGCATCGGTAGGTCTCATGAGACAACTAGATGTGGAATTGGCCAAGGCCCTTTCCCAATTTGATTTATGGTTTTGGCCGAGGCCTTAATCATTTTAGACGTCTTGGCCGAGGCCTTGACAAAATGTTTCAGAATGTCTGGCATTATACATTCCCTCATTATGAAAGTGGTTATTGATATTGCATGTGATTATTCGAACAGTAGAATATCCATGTGAAGAAGTGAATGGCATTATCTCATTTTACTTTTTCCATATTATGTCGAAGTTCATGTTTAAAAGGTTTTTGTTTTAGTTATACATTGCCTTTAATGTTTATGTTTATTGATGAAAGCTTCCGCTATATTGTTATCCTTACTGAGCATCTGAGCTCACCCCTTTCAATGTTTTAATATTTTCCAGGATGTGAAGAAGTATTTTATGAATAACCTGCAGGGATAGTCAGAAGAGGATATGAGTGTGGACTATGAAGACTTTGTTATTAGTTTTTCACTTTATGATGTAATGTAACATTTATGAATGTATCTAGTGTTTCCAAGGCTACTAAACTAATCGGTCTTTCGAGACTTGATCTTTTGTGATCATGCCAATGTTACGAAGTAATGCACCGGCTCTGGGTAGCTGGGGTCGGGGCGTTACATTATACACCAGATTTGGTATCACAAAGACGGTATCACTTATACATCGGAATCAGTATCATAAAAACAGTATCACTCATACACCAGATTCGGTATCATAAAAATAGTATCATTTATACACCAGAATTAGTATCATAAAAATGGTATCACTTATACACCAGAATCGGAATCATAAAAACGGTATCACTTATACACCAAAATCTGTATCATTAAAATGACATCACTTATACACCAGAATCAGAATCATAAAGACGGTATGAATAATCTATAAATCTAACAGAATGTAATAATAAATCTGTAAGTATAATAGAATGAAAATTATGGATCTTAAAAAAAACAGAACTTAAGAAAAAGAGATAACTTAAGAAAAATTGTTTGTGATTTTCAAAACATAAAACCATAAGGAATGGAGAAGTCATAAGATAACCTTACTGACTCAACAAGCATAACAAGGATGTGTATCTGGGATGGAATAAATATGCTCATCGGGTAAATAGTTTTAAAGTGGTACTTAGTCCAATGTGTAATCCTCTAGTGTGTGAGTAAGCCTACTCATGTGGTCCACTACCAGGTTTTCTGACCCGTTCTTGTTCTTTATCTCAATATCAAATTTTTGAAGAAGGAGTATCCATAAAATTATCTTGGGATTTGCATTCGACTTCTTCAAGAGGTACCTTAGAGCTGCATGGTCCGAAAAAACAACTACTTTAGAGCCCAATAAATATTAATAGAATTTATCTAAATCAAATATGACAGAAAGAAAATCATTTTTTTGTGGTTGTGTAGTTTGATTGGGATGAATCCAGCGTCCTCAATGCATAGGCAATCACATGTTAACGTCCCTACACCTTATGAGATAAGAAATATCCAACTGTGAAGTTAGAGAAATCACACATAATATCAAAAAGGAAGCTCCCACCATGGGGGCTATATGATTGGTAGAGTGGTCATACACTTATTTATCTCATCAAAGGAATTCCTACAAGAATCATCAAACAATAAATCGGAATCCTTTTGAAGTTATCTCAATATAGAAAGAGCAATCTTACTAAAATATTTGATGAAGGACCGATATAATCCTTCATTCCCTAGGAAAGATCTAACATCATGCACACATGAAGGATAAGGTAGGGATGAAATAATATATACCTTTGATCTATCAACCTCTATCCCATGTTTTGACACTACATTCTCTAAGACAATGCCATGCTCTACCATAAAATAATACTTTTCAAAGTTAATGACCAGATTCTTCTCAATAGAACGATTCAACACCTTTCCCAAAATAGAGATACAATCATCAAATGAAGACCCATACACTATAAAATCATCCATAAATACCTCCGTGCAGGACTCAATGAAATATGAAAAAATACTCACGATGCATCTCTGGAAGGTTCTTGGGGCATTGCAAAGTCCAAATGGCATACGTCAGTAGGCAAACATATTGAATGGAAAAGTTATTGTTGTCTTATATTGATCCTTAAGAGCTATAGGAACCTAAAAATATCCATAAAATCCATCCAAGAAACATTAATGTGTCTTCCCAGCTAGTCTCTCAAGAATTTGGTCAATAAATGGGAGGGGGAAATGATCTTTGCAAGTGGACTGATTTAGTTTCCTATAATCAATACACACATGCCAACTGTTTTTCACCCTCATTAGAACTAATTCATCTTTATCAATTTTAACAACAATAACACCACTTTTCTTAGGCACAACCTGAATAGGACTTACCCACTGGGAATCTGAAATGGGATAAATTATACCAGCCTTGAAAATATTTTCAACCTATTTTTTAAAAACTTCCAAAATGGTTGGATTGAGTATCCTTTGTGGATGCCTAACTGGTTTATCCCCATCCTCAAAAAAAATACTATGCATGAAAATAGATGGGCTAATACCTGATATGTCAACCAAGGTCCACCCGATTTACCTGATGTTCTCCCTAAAAATATTCAAAAGTTTTTATTCATGTTCAAAATGGATATTGTTAGCAATTATAATAGGTAATTTCTCACCACTTAACAAGTATGAGTATTTTATATTTGGTGGTAATGGATTGAGTTCCAATGTAGGGGGGTGATGTATGGATGGAGAAATTAAAGGAACTGAAATATGTGCACAATAAACATCAGTATCCAAATATACATCATAAAAATCCAAGAATAAAGCATCAAATCCATCATCATACTCAACATCCATGTCATAATATGAGTTCACATGATCAAAATCAGAATTTGAATCCATTTCAAAATAAAATCCAAGAGAGTCTTGTGCATTAAAAACATGTGTGGAAGTACTCTTAGACATAAAACTAGAACCAATAATCATAATCTCCCTTAGCATAAAACAATAATAATCTATGGGGTTTTTACTTGGTGGTTCAAAATAGGAGATAAAAAAAGAAGAATTGTCCTATGAGGGGTAATTTATGGAGTCCATAACATTAAATATCACAACTTCATCTCCAAACTCCATGGAAAATGCACCCTCATGAAAATTTATGATAGTTTTATTCAGTTTTGAAGAAAGTACTACATATGATAATGGGATCATGTGAACTTACTTGATCATCCTTAATTTTAAGCACATAGAGATCTTCTGGAATGATCATGTCTCTTACCCAGACAAGTACATCCTCAAGGACTCCCACTGGATATGCTATAGCTCTATTCACCAACTGCACCAGTACTCTCATTGGATTCAACTCACCAACCTATAAATAAGAGAATAAAGAGTGAGGCATCACATTTACGGAAGCTCCTAAATCAAAAAGAGCATAAAAAAAGTGAAACTCTCATATGGTGCATGGGAAGGTGAATGTCCCAGTATCCTTACACTTTGTTGTCATTGCTAGATTTGGTGCAATGAGTGCTGACACAATCCTTCCAAGATTTATCCTCTCATTTCACTTAGGCACTCTTTGATTTGTACAAAGTGATTTTAATAATTTCTCATACCTTTGGATTTTCTTGATGGCTTTATGTAGAGGTATGTTGATCTCAACACACTTGAATGTGTCCAAAAATTCTTTTTTCCATCAACTCTTTAGCGATATTCTTGGTTTGTACAACTATATTTTTAAATAGAAGGGGTTTAGAAGGAACATCATCAATATTTCTCTTACCTTTATCTTTTTCCTTGGGTTGCTTATCAGTTGGTATGGAATGGGTCTTCTCTGAAGTTGATGTGAATCTCGACGGAATGGTAGGTAAAGATGAATCATTCATTTGCTTCCCACTTCTCAATGTAATGGAACTAAAATCACCCTTGGTATTTGGAGTAGGTTGGGAAGAATGATTTTCAGAGTTCTTACTTACTAGTTCATGGAGGGTAGTGGAAATCTGGCTCATTTTTGTCTTCAACTCCCTCAGCTATGAACCTTGACTCTTCAACTCATTTTATTGATTAAGAACAACTTTCTTCAAAAGGTCATAAGTGTTAGAATATTCCTTGTGTGGGGGATTTCATTATTTTTGGCTTGTTTGTTATTAGACTTCAAATATTCTTTGGGGTTGTTTTAAACCCTGCTGGTAAGGCGAAGGATGTTGGAAGTTTTGTTGAAAAGGGGGGCCTTTGTTGTTGTGCAGAGCCATACCTCATGTATTATTTATCCTTAAACCCTTGGTTGTATGTTTGTGAAAAGGAATCATAATTATTTTGGGTATGTGGTTGTTTTTGCTGCTAATATGGTCTCCTAGGGAATACTGCTTCACAATCCTTTGAATCTTGTAATTGGGGAAAAATCCATTTGGGTGGTCTGTTTTAGTGCAAATGCCACATGGCCTCATAGGAGTGGGTTTGGATGTCTTTTGATCCAAATAAATTTTCATCACCACAGTGGTCAATTATTCCAACTTGGTATCCATTAAATTACTCTAAAGAGAAGGATTTACCTGATGTACTCCCCTGACATGTGGTGTACCTCGATCGCCAAATTTTTGGGAGTTTTGTGCCATCTTATCAACCAATTCATGTACGGATACTGGTGTTTTGTCAAACAATTCCCCTTTATTCATGGCATCCACCATGATTCTCTTTATATGTGTGAGTTCTTCATAGAAGTATTGGATGAGGAGTTGATCACTGATTTGGTGATGCAAATAGCTTGTGCACAACTTCTTGGATCACTCCCAGTACTAATACATTGAATCCCCTTGTGCTTGCTTGATCCCATAGATCTCTTTTCGAATGTATGTGGTCCTTTATTCTGGAAAAAATTTCTACAAGAAAAGATGTTTCAAATTGTTCCAATAAGTTACATCTTCAGGTTGTAAATAATACAAACAATATTTTACAGCCCCATAAAGTGAGAATGAGAATGCTCTTAGTTTTATTTGATCCTCCGATACATTACTTGGTTTAAGGGTTGAGAAAACCACATTAAATTCTTTCAAATTTTTGTTTGGATCCTCCCAAGATAATCCATGAAACCTTGGAAGAAGGTGAATTAACCCAGATTTTAGTTCAAAGTCCGATTCGAGATTTGGGTATGCAATATAATTTGGTTGATAGTTAATTTCAGTTGAAACCTACTCTCGAATGTTTCTATTGAGTTCATTATTTTTGTTTTTAACCATTGGTTCTTCTTTTATGTTATATTTAGAAGTGTTTCCAATTTATGTGTTCCCAGAATGGATAAATTCTACAACTGGTTGAATGTCGAAACTTCTCGTACACTTAGAATGTATGATTTGAGCCCTAAGGCTGCGTTCAATATCAGTGTCATGATCTAAGAGATCCTTGGGATTATTTTGTGTCGTAAATAAATGAAATATAAAAAATAAATGAAGAAAATTGGACCATAATAAGAGGAAAATAAGTTTTATTTGGTCAAATAAAAATAAAAAAAGAGAGTAAGAGAAAGAAAACATGAGAAAGGGGAAAGAAGAAATAATGAGGAGAAGATAAGAATTAAAAAAATAAAATAAAATAAATAACTCTAATTTTTTGAATAAATTACTTGAATCCTCGGAAACAATGCAAATTTTAAAGGCACTATCGTGGGCACTCTCAAATGATGTTTGATATCATGTTATTCAGGTGTAGCGGAGTGGCTAACCCAAGTAATATCTCAAAGGAGGAAGTAATTTAAGCCAACATATTGAAGGTATTTTGAAAATAAAATTAAATAACTCAAACAAACTACTTTAAAGGATGGGGGGGGTGTTTATCGATTATAATAAAAGAATAAGTTTGCTGTAAAAAGATTTTATTTTTTTTAAATGAGGTTCGATTAAAAAGACACAACAAGAAGATGTTTTTTAGAAAATATTTTAAAAGGAGTAATCGATCTAACTATAAATATTAATTTACTCATTAATAATTATAATTTAAATTAATATCCACTTAATTATGATCCCCTAATTTGCTAACCCCCAAACCCTTTGAGAATTAACTAAACCATAAAGATAAAATGAATTAAACCCGAGGCTAGATTCAGAACATGCAATCACAACACCTACCTTTGATTTATGTTCTAAGTCTAGATTATTGTCAATGCTAAATTAGGGAACATATCCATTCTGGAAAATTATGATGAATTCTATTTAGGTATTATATTTGAACTCTACAAATTTATCCCGTTTTCTTTTGTTTCACCGGTTAAGGTCGCACTCTCAGAATTCACACAATACTCGACCTCACGTGTTTTTTCCTGAATAATTTAATTTCTTGCTTAGTTTCAATTAAATTAAAAAATCAATTCATAAATAATATTAAGTGAATTATAGTATCTAATTGATTCAAAATAAATTAATGAATATTGTTAGAGGTATATCAATTACTAAAAAAACTACTCTTCTATGGGAGGTGTAGTCATCATAGAAACATTTTTCATGTGCAAAGGTTTAGAATGGGTAGAACCCAATATCATTTGTACTCTTGATATCCAAACCAAAGAGTAAGATTAAGAGAAGAATACATTTGAACAAAACATAAGAAAATAGAATAAATAAAAGAGGAACAAATAAGTTTATTATGAAAACACAAACATTACAACACGAGAAAGAGAGGAAGGATTTGATGAAGGGATCCTTGATTCAAGAGTTCCCCCTATTAGTATAGAAAGTTCTAGAACCTCCAAGGTGATGAGAGGAATCATCTAGAACTCCAAAATGACAGCACTTAACTCCTTGGTCAAACTTGCAAATGAGGTTCCCATGGTGTCAATTTATAGCCAAAATATGAAGTGGTTTTGGGAACCTAGATTTATAGATACCACTTGTGTCTCGGATTAGGGTTGGTAAATGGACTTAACTTCACTTTTACAAAAACAAAAAGTTTTAGGTCATCATATTTAATGTCTTCATGTCAAATTTGGTGGCCAATAGAGGATTATAGTGTGTGATATGTCTTAAATACAGAACCAACTTTTCGACTTCGTGCAGATTCTGTCCCCTGGACATATTGGTTCAGATGGCCCCCTTAATGAGATAATTAGGCTTTGGTTTATTGAGACTAGTTTTATACCATGAAGTTTTTGATCACCCCACACAATTTCAGCCAATTTATAGGCATTTATTTTGAGAAATGTGGAAAAAGTGTACATATTTCCTTGGGATTCCATGCAGCTTAGCTCATTTCCCTTATGGATCATCTCCGACACTCCAAATCACCTCCTCCTACAATGATATCACTAAAATAAGAATAATTTATCTTTTTATAAATGATAAAAATTTAATAATTGAATCAAATTGGATGTGAAATTTGAGATAATATTTGTAATTTTAAATACAAAACAAGTTTAAAACAGTGATGTAGGGGTGAAATAATGCAGTGAATTGTGGTGCGATCAAATAGAAAACTCTAGAAAATTCATTAGGGATAAAACTAAGTATAAAAAAACATTACTAAATTTTGGTAATTAAAGATTATGTGTTTTATCAAGAAAATACATCCCTATCTGAATACTACAAATGGATGTGGTTCTGGAACAGATGTACCTAGGAGCAACAACTTTAACAAGGTGTCCCGAGACTAACTCGGGGTAACCTAGTATAGGAAAATGGGCTTTAATGTGCACTTGGTTTGACACTCCCAGGGGATATGTTTTCGTAAATTAAAAATATCATTACGAACCATTATTAGGGGATTAAAATAAATGCCCATAAGAGTATATGTTATGAAATGGAACATGGATAACATATATTGAATCCTAGAAATCCATAAGTTAAGGAAATACATGCAAGTTATAATTTATCCCATGAATGTCATTAAATTACCATTTTTGTGTGTAAAAGATTAAATATACTCACCCATAATTTTAATTTTATTCTAGCTAGTGGCTATAAATAGGAGGTATCTGGTAAACAATCAATGTGAAGATAAATATGATGATTTCCCCAAAGAGATTCCCAACCCGGTGGGAGTAGAAATTATGCACTTCATAATAATACTCTCTCAACTGACTCGGGTTATGAATAGAAACCTAGATTAGGAGGAGCATCCAAATCCACCTAAGAGAGGACAATCCATAATTGAAATCTTTATGTGAAAAAGGCCTCTGATTTTTAATGGGCCATCTGATCACTTAATTGTGGAATAGTAGATCAAATCTATTGAAAAGATATTCTCCATCATTCAATGTTATGAGCAAGAGAAGTTTCTTCTGGCTATTTATCTTATGGAAGGTTAGGCTAATCAGTGATGGACCTTGATAAAAAATTTGAAGCCTGACGAATATATTTAATCAATAGGGTGGATGGATTTGTAGAAGTTTTTTTTGATAAATATTTTCCTCGCACTCTCTGTTTTAAAATGGAAAGGCATTTCTATACCCTCAAGTAAAAAAGATGACGAATCTATCAGGGCATATGAGGAAAACATCACAATACTTTCATAGTACGCCTCTAGATTTTTCATTACCCCTATGTGTAAGGTTGATCACCAATTTTATGGACTAAAACCTTTTCTACAAAAAGCCCTAGAGATTTGAGACTTTTATATCTATGAGGAAATTGCCACATGTTCCATCAATGTCAAAATAGAGATCAGTGAATCTCATGGGTATCATAGAGATAAGAAGTAGAAAGTGGAGTTTAATTATAGTGGTCTTATGGAGAAATTTAATGGTTCTATTACATTTAAAAACCCTAATTTTCAAATGTTTGGAAAGAATCACCCTGAAAATTGACTAAATGGGACAAGGAAATGCTTTAGGTGTGGGAAGGTAGGGCACATAGCCAACAATTGCTGAAAGGAGAAACCCGATACTACGATGAAGGAAAGTACTACTTCGGTCAACCCTCAATGCATTATTAATTGCTACAACTAAAATAACCAAGGAACTTTGAAAAAAAAAATGCAATAATACAAGGGTTTTTGGAGTCAACCAACAACCACTAAGGTGGTAAGGGTGATATTTTTCCATCACTACCGATGAAGTGAATCCCAACAATGAAGTGGTGACAGGTATGTTAGTTATTTATTAAAGAATAGTGAACATACATTTTAATTCTAGTTCTAATAATTATTTAATATCATTAATGTTTATTAAAACTATTCAAACACTACAAAAAAACATGAAAGTAGAGATGTTAGTGAAAATAGTAAATGGGTAAATTATTGTATACTAAGTGTATAACTCCTCCCATGTCAAATTTATTGGGATGAATTTCTTAGAAAACCTTATCATACTCTATTTGGTGTAATTTGATGCAATTATGGGCATGGATTGGATTTAACTCTACAGAGCCAACATAAATTTCTGTGATAAGAAAACTACTCTTCCTATCGTGAATCGTCCTCAGATTCTGTACAAATGCAAGGAGAAGGATGAATCTTGTTTAGCGTTATAATCTAAAGCAGGGATATTATTTCCCTATGAGAAATAATATCTAACTCAAATTATTGAGTCTAAAGACAGGATCATCCTTGAAGACATTCCCATTGTGAGGTAATACACTAATGTGTTTCCCAAGGAATTTCTTGGTCTTCCTCCTACCTGAGAGGTTGAATTTTTAGTCAAGCTTATACTTGGGGAATTACCATTATCCAAGACTCTATATAGAATTGATGTTGTGGAACTTGGGGATCTGAAGAAACAACTACATGATAATTTGGATAAAGGATTCATAGGCCCAAGTGCTTTAGCTTGGGGTGCACCAGTCCTCTTCATAAAGAATAAGTATGGGTCAATGCGCTTTTTCATCGATTATTATGAGATCAAAAAGATCATGATAAAGAAAAAGTATCATATTCCATATATTGATGACTTGTTTGATAAGATAAATGAAGAAAAATACCTTTCCAAGGTGTATCTGTGGTTGTGATATTACCATGTTAGGGTAAATAAGGAGGATATCCCCCAGACCACTTTTGTACAAGGTACGAGCACTAGGAGTTCATAGTGATGCCTTCCGAAATCACTAATTCTCTAACAATATTCATGGACTAGATGAATAGAGTTTTTAGAGAATACCTCAAAAAATATGTGGTAGTCTTTATAGATGATATTATAATATACTCCAAAAGTAAGGATGAGCATGAGGAGCATTTGGATATTATGCTAAAGACTGTGTGAAAAGAAATTTTTTTTCCAGGTATAGAAAATGTGAGTTCTAGTTGAAAGAAATCTATTTATTAGGTTATATCATCCCAAGCAATGAGATATATATGGAACCTTAAAAGACTGAAGAAATTGAAGGATGGATGAGGCTAACATCTATGAAAAATATCTGTAGTTTCCTTGGGTTAGCTAGGTATTATTACTGATTTTTGAGGAATGTATCATGATTTTCAAACCCTCTTACCAAGATAACTTGGAATGGAGTAAAGTTTTCTTGGAATAATGAATGTGAAGAGAGCTTCAAGGAGTTAAAAAGGAGTATTATCAATTCCTATGTTCTTAAACTACTCTCAAGTGGAAACATTTTCATGGTATTCAGTGATGTTTCAAAAAAGGTCTTGGGATGTGTGTTAATATAGAATGAAAAAGTGATAACCTATGCTTCAAGGTAGTTGAATATTCATGAGTAAAACTACCCAAATCATGATCTGGAGTTGTCTACCGTGATATTCAACTTGAAAATTTGGCATCATTATCTCATTGGAGATAAGTGTGAAATATATATAGATCGCAAAAGCCTCATGTATATATTCAAACAAAAAGAGATGAATATGTGCTAATGAAGATGGTTAAAGCTGATCAAAGCATATGACTTCTCAATCCAGTAACATCCTAGTTAAATGAATAAAGTGGCATATGCTATAAGTATAAAGGATCCAACAATTTTATCATTGATAATATTTAAGAGGGATCCAATCATCTTAGATTTAGAAAGGATGGACATGGGAATAATAGATGAAGGAACACCATCAATCCTTTCACAAATGATTGCTAAACCATATCTTATAGAGAGGTTAAAAAATGAATAAAGAGTTGATGTGGGAATTCAGAATAAAGTGGAATCTATAAGGAAAGATAAATCCTAAGAGTTAAATGTTAATGATGAAGGTGTTTTATGATTTGGTTCAATACTATGTGTACCATAAAATTCGAAGTTAAAGAAGGAGATGTTGGATGATGCAAATAGATCAACCTTCTCCATCCACCCAGGAAGCACCTAGTTGTATCGAGATCTATGATAACTATAATAGTGGGACAATATGAATAAAGTGATCATGGAATATACATCAATATGTCTTTTATCTTAGCAAGTGAAAGTGAAAAGGAAAAAAATCCAAAGGGACGATGAACCTATTACCCATACCAATATGAAAATGGGGAAAAATCATCGTAGAATTTGTAATTGATATTCCAAAGACATCATGAGGGAATAATTCTATATGGTTTGTGGTGGATCATCTTACAAAGACTGCACACTTCATTACAATACAAGAGAAATTCTCATTGTATCTACATGCATGAATATACATCAGAGAAGTGGTCAGGCTACATGGAGTACCACTGTCGATTGTATCTGATTGAGATCCAAGATTCACCTCCAAGTTTTGGAAAAGTCTTCACCATGATCTATACACTGAGTTCAACTTCAACATGACTTATCACCCACAAACTTATGGCCAGTCAAAGCAGACCATCGAGACGATTGATGATATCTTGAGAGAATGCTCAATTGAATTCAATGGAGTATGGGATCAAAATATTGATGTGGTAAAGTTCTCTTACAAAAATAGTTTTTACTTGATCATCTAAATGGATCCTTATAAATCACTCTATGGGGAGAGGTGAAGGACACCTTCATGTTTGGATGAAGTTGGGGAATTAAAACTTCTAGGTCCTAAAATGTCCGGGGAAATGGTGGAAAAGGTTAAGACCATTCAGAAGCACATCAAAGTTGCTCAGAGTCAATAGAAGAGAATTTCTGACAATCATCAATGAAACCTATAGTTAGATTTTAGTGACATGGTATTCATTCACATATATCTATGGAATAAATTGATTATATTTGGTAAGAAGGAAATTATTAGTCCAAGATACATTGACCCCCTTGATATCCTTGATTGCATTGAAGTGGTGGCCTATGAAATTTCACTCCCACCTAATCTATCTCAAACTCATGATGTATTCTATGTATCACTATTGAGGAAGTACATACCTTAACACTCACATGTACTCAATATATAGGCAGTATCATTGGAGAATGATCAATTCAATGATGAAAAGCTGATGAAGATCTTAGATCACAGAGACAAGTTTATACGAAATAAGACAATGCACCTTGTTAAAGTATTACAGAGAAAACCAAAGTTTGAATAAGCAAAATGGTAACCATAAGAAGTGATGAAACATAATTAACCTCATCATTTTAATGGGGTGAAATGAAAAATTTGGGGGAGAAATTTCTCAAGGGGGGAAGATTGTAACATCCCCAACTATTATAAATAAAACTCCTTTATGATTTAATGTTTTATTATGTAATATGGTTATATAAAACACATTAACTTATTTTTTTATATCTAATTGTATTAAAAATACCATTAAGAATATTTTACATTGATAATATATCCATTAAATAGCGATCACATGATTAGTATAAATACAAGGTTTAAAAAAAATCCAATTGAACCAGAAAAAGGAAGTGATAACCTCATACAGTAGGACTGCACACTATGAAGCCCATTTATTAGAGATTATGAGGGAGATATAATCTATGGTATGCTCCCTTGACTAATCCCAAGGATATATCCAATAACTTAATCATGAGTGAAACTGTTTATGGGAGAAGTTCATGCTCATTGAGATCACAACCCAAACCATGTTTGTCGAATGACCCCATGGAAGTCTCACCGTCACACACCTTACTCTTAGTAAATATTTTGGTGTATTAAATTGATATGTATCAATACCCTATCAAATTTACTATGTATATTATTTTGAAAATAATAAGTAATATATTTTTATTTTGATATTATAAAACACGAGTAGTATTTTTGGGTAGTATTCAATTAAATTAGAGAATTTATTTTTATGGATTAATATATTTTTGAAATAAATAATATTTTAATTGAATATTATTATTACATTTTTTTTATTAAATATAAATGAGAATATACTTTTTATTAATTCAAATGTGATGCTTTATTAGGGTTCAAAAACTATTATTATCAAAACCCCATAATTTTCAACAAATGTCGATTATTATTTATTAAAATTGAAAACACACATATATAGAAAATTATTTAGATAAAATGAATATTATTTTTGGAATAAAAATGTAAAAATTATCCAATAGTATTTTTTTCATAATTTTCCAGGACAATCAAACTTTCAGGAAAAAATTAAATACCGTATAAATATACGGTGTGTTTTATGACATCGTAATAAACCATAAATGATATAATAAATACTATAATGGGTATAAATGGACAAATATATGTTTTACACTTAAAATAATTTGATTTTAATATCATTTAATTAATTTTATAAAGCCTTTATGAATCCTCTAAAACATATAATATATTTTCTGATTTTAAATTCATTTATTTAAAAGTGTGACTCACCTCCATATAATTAAGGGCAATATTTTAATAAGTTTGTCTCTTTTACTAATAAAATATTTAATAAAATATAATTTGGTAGAAACCATGGGCAAAAAAATGTGAAGGTTTGTGTTTTTGAATATTTTATTATATTGATTCTGAATCCTATGTTTGTAAAATATTAAAGAATTCATCTCTCATTTTATATATAAATCCACCCAAGATCCCATTTTTCTTCACTAAAAATCCTTGGAGCACATCATTAATCTTCCACGATATCTCTATAATCCTCCCAAGATTCCCCCAAGATCTCAAGAATCCCCTTTCAATATTTTGGTGTCATAATATTAAGGTAAGGGATCCTCTATTTCTCACTTTTATTCAAGAATCTCTTCTATTATATGCCAATTTTATTTTCAATTCATAATTATGGAGTATATTTTCACACCTCATCCATACGGACCTTGTTATGTATAAATGATGATATACCCCTTTCTCTCTCATTAATCCCTCCCAAGTACATTTATTACCATGCCGAAATTTCATAAGAGATCTTTCTTCCTCTTCTTTAATCAAGTTTATTTATTTTCATATGCATTATATTTACAATTCATAATGGCGAGATATGCATTTCCATATCCCTATTAATTCCCATTTTATGTAAAAATTTTTAGAGAACCTTTTTTTCTCATCAACCAATTTTATGAATTTTTAAACGACACCGTTTGGCTGATGAGATTTCACCATGATTTTCCAATTTCAAATAAATTTTGTAGTGAATACCACACCCATTTTATATCAAGGTTATTAAAATTTATACACTTAAACCTCTTTGATTTGGGACTTACAAGTAGGTATTTTACACTACATGATCTTGGAATAAAATATGATGATGAATGAATCCATGTTGTATGATCAATGTGGTACACTTAAGCATGAGATTGAAATGAAAGTGATGGGTGTAACCAAAATTATATAGCGCTCCAATACATTAGGTAATGTTTAGTATCATGATACATAATTTTGGGATAGGAAGTAAACCTGGTTACATTATGATAATGTGTCCATTATGATGTCTTGGTAGTTAGGCTTGACATATGAAGCAGTGTTTTAAGTTTCTTCCACATTTCTCATGTTGACTTTATGTTATCATGATATATCATGTCTTATTATTCATGCTTATGATTCATAATATTTTTATTCCCCTTGATATTCCTATTTTATAACATTTTTTACCTTATTCGATGTTAATTACCTTAGTGTGATTTATAAACCACCCCTTTTTTATGCATTTCTTGAGGTTATCCCATACAGTTTTAAGTGCAAGCATGTTAAAGAAGTTTTCAGTAATGATGTTGTATTCCATGTTTTAATCTGTAATATAATGTACCTAATTCAAAAGGAAACTTGAATTCTCAATCTTTAAGTTTAAATTAAGCACAATTTTATGTAATAAATCATGTGTTAATGTGTAATAATGGGAAGAGCTGTTATATTAATAGTTCCACAAACAGACACGATCTTCATAAAGGAATTACACCCATACAAGAACAATATCAAATCAAGTCAAATCAATTAAATACAAATATATAAGATCATACCTTACATTCCCCTATCCCTTTAAATTAAATATAAACCGTTTCACTAAAATTATTAATCTAGTTCAACCATATACACAAGGATAACAATTATATACCCATCCCACATGATATGCATCAAAATAAATTAAGGAAATCATAACTATAAGATAGATGATCGATACCGCCTTATTTTATCAAACATAGAGGTCCACGTATAGCAAGAAACTCTCCAGGGAAACATGAAATAACTGCAGTGACATGTTTACTCTACCAAATTGAATGAGTATTTCAGATGTCCAGTATAAAGAGAAATCCAGAGAGAAGGAAGGATATTTGCTTTAGATAGATTAGATCTTGAACATTTAGGATTAGATACAATTTTGAATTACCATTAAAGAGAATCTCATTAAGGCCATACATTTTAAACATTTAGAAGGATTACATAATTTTAGAAATTTAAATATTTGATTGGTCTCATTTGAAAATATTTTCAAGACTCTCAAATAAGTCATTAAACCCATTTTTTTTCATAAAATACGTGAAAATGGAAATTCTGTAATTTTTCTAAAAATTGGAAAATTCAGGAAAAATGGAAAATTGTTGAAATGAGTCACTTCTAGAAATGTCACAGCATGATGATTAACCTCTATATGAGTCACCACCAGATGAGTCACTACCAAAATAGTCACCCCCAGGAAGAGTCACTTCTAGATGAGTCATTGTGAGATGAGTCACCACCAGACGATTCACCACGAGACGAGTCACCGCCAATCACTGCCAGATGATTCACTAGCCATCACCGCTAGACAAGACACCACAAGATGAGTAACCTCTAGAGGATTCATTGCTATGAGGAGTCACCTCCATAGGAGTCAAAAATATATGATTCATTGCCAGATGAGTCACCACTAGACGATCCACCTCTAGACTAGTCACCGCTAGGATGATTCACCATTGGAAATATGGAAATTTGGAAAATTATTGAAATGACTCACCATAGGAATGACTCACATGTACCAAAAACACATCGGACTACCCCCAAACACCTCAAACATTAGATTTTTGGAAAATTAATAAGTTAGAAGGTCCATGATGTTACATAATATACCTCTCAAACTATTCTCTCCCTTGAGAAATCAAAACCTACCAAGAAGAAAAGAGAGGAACGGTCCAAACAACCATTCCAAGAGATAACTCTTAAGGACATCATTATACTTGAAAAACCACCACCAATCAAAGCCACTAACTAAAACTTTAATAATAGCTATATAACCATATTTTCCTAGACATAGGAATTAATGAATTCCATCCTCTATGTCAAGATACTATCCAATCTAGGAAACACTAACTCACCGGCACAATTTAATCACATTTTAGTAGAATGCGTATTGATTATAAATTAGGTCTTCATTTTTTCTCATGTAGGAATATCATCAAACATTACACAGCACACATAAAATCAATTAAAAAAAACATATCTCATAAAACACCAACGTACAAACAACACATCAAAAATAAAATAAAAAGAAGGGAAAAATAAAAAAAATTTGGGTATTGGGCTCGCATCTTCATCTCATGCTCCCAAGTACTCTCCTCCAGGACATGATGCCTCCAAATCACCTAAACCATAGGAATGGTTCATCCTCAAGAATCAAATTTAAACTATAAGGAATGAGAATGGTGGTCCTAATAGCCAACCCATGAGATACCTCTCAAGTTTCATTACATATTTGGAACACAATAACCACTAAGGAAAAGAAGTGTATATCTACATAATACCTTAAAACAATCTCCCATGGAATATACCTATCAAACAGAACGTGGACACATAGATTCTTATAATAGAAACATTAAGAAATTCATACTAAACAATTATTAGAAAAACGTTATTTTCAACAAAATTCATCATTTAAAGTTTTAAAGAAGTACAAACCTTTAAAAATTACCTATCATTTAAAATCAAATAACTTTTTATTTTAATACATTTTTCTTCCACCTAATATTTTTAAATTCCTTTAAAAGTTTTATTTCAAAATTCCATTCCTTTTATTTTAAAAAAAATTTATTATTTTTTTGAAAAACCATGCCACTCATTTCAAATCATCCAAACTCAAATAAAATAACATTTGACACCCTTTTCAATTTATCAATATTCTACTTCAAATCATTATTTCAACTCAATAACATTTGTCTAAAAAAATAAATATTTTTTGTTTTTTTATTAAGTCAATGTCAATGGTTTTCTAACACACACCATTTCTTTTCAAATAATTTTTTATGTGTCTCAGATTTGATATATGAAATGAAATGTAAACAAAAAAAATCATAATGATGAAAATTTTCATTTTATAAAGCTTTAAAAAATTATTATTATTATTATTATTATTATTTTCCAAGATTTATAAAAATTAACTATTTATTAAGATCACACTCATGAAAAAAATTCACTTAATAATTATCAACCAATAAACCCAATAATATCAATAATTATAGTGTTGACAAAAGCATATAGATCAAAGGAACTCTTCCACCGCACCATGATATTGTCTTCTTTGGGTGGAACTGACTTGTCCACTTGGTTTTAAAACGTGTTATAATATAACACGTCTTGATTTGGGTAAAGAGTTTCCATCTATTCATATGTTTGAGGTAATAACACATCTCATAAATATAAGATAAAACACAACAATATCAACCAATAAGGTAGTAGTCAAACATATCCATCACTTACTTTTAAAAAAATATTTATGCATGATAGGAAAGACCATATTTATTAGTTTCATGATTTCCCAAATGAAAAGTTTATTTTTTTATCGACTTTAATTTAATAAATTTTTTTTGAGAGGTGAAGGATTATATCAATATAATAACAACACAAAAAAACAAAACACAAAAACATCCATCTTACCATAAAATTCAAATATCTAAACCACTAAATATCACCATTACTGCAAAAAAAATGGTTGGCCAAAATTATCACCAAATGAAAACATCCACTAGACATTTCACACAACCATATAACCTCACCACCTTACCATCCACACACAACCAAAACTTTTCACATAACCACCTTCTCCATCTCATCATCCACCCTGACCCAACTAATGATCATCATTACCATCACACATAAAATAACTAAGTACACAAATCATGGAATTCCCTTTCCCATGTCAAGATATTATCCTATTTTAGTGACATTGACTCACTCATACAGTTTTAATCACATTAAATTATAACATGTATTGATAAGGGATCATTTTTATCCATATTCATATACTTGAAGTTTTTAAATCAAACATCACATAAGAAAACACAACAAGAGAAATCACACATAGAAGAAACACATACTATCTTCCATAATTATTCAGGGGATTATATCACTTCACGTCATTATTTATCATTATTATTCTCACAAAATTTCAATTTTTTGGAAAATTGGTTCATTAACCATATATATGTGATTAGACTTTTAATACATGGTGAGTTTAATCAAGCAGTCACATCCATGTTCTCATAATCTATGATAATCATAGAGCAAACAAGGTTTCCAAAAGCCATTATTTTCAAAAATGCATATCAATACTTCAATTCAATGATCAAAATAAAACCACAAACAAAACTCTACATTTTTAGGTTATATCCAGTGAAACATCATCCCTTGCATTCAAATAGTTTTAATATACATCCAAGTCAAAGATGAAAGTGTATACGAGTTATCCCTCACACTATATTTAATATTATTAAATCAGAAATTATATTTTTATATTATTATCAAGGAAATGAACCTCTAATCTTCATTTGAAATTTTTTATATGTTAGGTTCTTGTGTTCAATTAAAATATGAAATTACATAAACAAAATTATTTTTAAATTATCAAAATATAATATTATTTCTAGAAATAAATTTAAAAATAAACATGTTATATTACTATGTTTCTTACATGGATTAAAAATTTATTAATCATTTAATGGATCAAGAAAACTTTCTTATATATATAAACAATGATAACATGTTTATACTTAAATGTTTAAATGAAATATATTAAACATACTACATGATCAAGTTTTCACATACTCTAATTTACCTAGTTACCACACAAATGTTCCCAACATTAGGCTTGATTCCATTAACAAACTAATCATAACTTAACATGTGAGTTAGGGTTATTTCGTCACTAAAATGAATATTAGTTATAAAACAACAATTTTAAACATTTAAATAATTTTATGTCTTTACAGTTTACCACAAAAACATGCTTATAGTTTCCCAAAAATTTAGAAATAAATGTCATAAGAATTTCTATCCTAACACATGTTTACAATATATGGTAATATCAATACTTCAGAACTACAAATATGATAAATAAACAAAAATTTATTCTTATCATGGTTTTTAAATAAAGGAATGGAAGTTCTAAAGAATTTTAGAATTTAAATGTATAAAACTAAGTTTTACATTATATCAATAACACATGCTCATGATAAATTATAATAGAAAGAAAAAAATGGCATATTAACACCTATGGGAACAATAATACCTCTAAGAATGGATTAAAAATAATTTATTTTATAATTCCAGTGTGAAATATATTTTGAGGTTAAATTATTCATAAGAGTTTTCAAAATTAAACAATTGATCACAAAAAATACACTAATCATTCTTCTCCAAAAATTAAAACATTAGTAAAACTAGAAGTTATGTTATAAATTTCTAACAATGGAATTAAAATTCAAATCATTAATAATCATGCTATAATAGGAAAGGAAACAACACATTCAAACCTCAATAAGGTTTCAAACAAACAGCTCAGTTCAATGGACTAACATTTTAATCTTTTCTTTTGGTTATATGAATAATTCCGAAAACTAAACAAATTATTAGAAATAATAGACTATGAAAATTTCATAGAAACACACATAATATTTTAGGATTTATTTAATTCATTTTAACTTCCCAATATCACCCAATTAAAATAAGGACACAAGTCATCATGATGCATGTACCTCTCCTAGGTCTCTATAACACCCCGGAATTTTATGAGAGAGATTATTTTTAATTTCTTTTTTGTCTTGTGTTTTACCCTACACCATGATTAGCTTTATCTATATGCAACACTGTATTAGCTTGTAGTATATGCAACACTATTTTTGTATTGTGTTACACACAATTTTATGTTCTTTTGATAGAATTCATTTCACACAAATTTGAGTATAGATTTTGTTAAATGTATAAATTAAATAAGTTTTTATTATACTACACACAACACCAAAGGAAGATTTCACTACACTAAACACTGAATTGTCTTTCGTTACACGCAAGAGTGACCTTCCTCGATAGATTGCATTGTATGCAATACCGAGTTTTCATAACCAATGATATATTATTAAAACATTATTATTTGATGGGATATTAACTAGCCCTTATGAATAGTAAAAACCATATTTTGAATTTTATATAACATTATAATTCATCTCTCTCATGATATGAGAACAAAATCAATTTTTCAGATCAAAGAAGTATTTTAAAAAAATGCAGTTTTACCGCCTTTTGATGACTCACTCATTTTAAATATAATTTTTACACTTTTATAATTTATATTTTACAAGATAAACTTCTTATTTGTAAGTGTGATATACAAATTTACTTTGGATAAATTTTTGATATTTTTCTGATAACTTTCATATTTTGATGAATAGTGAAAATATGCTAAATTTTCATTGAAATTTTTTTTTTCATTGAAATAATTTATATGGTTAAAATATATTATTGAATGGTTTTAAAGTATAAATATTATATATTTTTATAATTTAATACAATTTATGTTGTTGTCATTAATTTTACTTTGAATTCATATGTAAAAGCAATTCAATCTTTTGTAATGTTTTAAACAAAAACCCGTTTTTTCAACAACGAGTTTAATTTTAAATTAATTACTGCAACTTATGTGTTTTGAATTTGTAAATATAGATTCCATATTTAAAATCAAAAGGTCCAAATTTTGTAAATAGGTACCTTTTATTTTTAGACATTATGAATAGTAACTTGAGAAATTATTTTATTTACCATGGTTAAAGGGTAAATTTGGTAAATAAGGCTAAAAAAAATAATATTACAATAATATTAAAATATCCTAACAAATTTTATAATCCTATTTCATGAGATATATCTTACCGTGGGTATCCTTGGATCTATTTTGGGACCCCCTGGATTTACTTGGATGCGAAAATGACATTTTATAAGAATTAACTTAATGTAAAGAAAATTATAACCTAAACATATATCCTTTACTAAATTGATTTTAATATAAGTTTATAAAATAGATATTTATGTATATAAATAGTTATTAGTAATATAAAACTAATTCCTATATCATGGTATTTTATTTATAATTTATAGACATTAGGTAAATATATTTATTTATGACACAATTATGATGTAGTGATTACCTCATTAATGAAAGATTCAAATAAATGAATTTATAAATATTAAAAAAATGAAATTTGGTTATTTTTATGTCATAAGAAAATTTTATGGATGATATTGACATATTATATTTGAGTTAATTCCTTATTTTAGTAGGAATCAGGTTATTATGATTTTTTTAAAAAGTCAAGTATGAATAGTGTCCAAAATTGACATAATTCATAACATAAAACATAAAATAGTTTATTAAATGATATTAAATTCTTAAAAATCTAAGATTCAAAAAAATGGTTAATATAAGCCCAAATATATCATAAATAACTTTTTTGTGGGTCTTTGTACATGATATTGTAATTAAATTAACCCGCAATGAGTAAATAACATGATATCACAGTAAGATTAAAAAGGGTAAAATAAGGGTTAAATAAAAAAGATAAGGATAAAAAAATATTCAAAAATATTCAAAATTATACTGGATGATGGGTATTCTAACCAAAAGAATATTATATTATAATTAAATAAGTTTTGGACCATTTTAAATTGAAATTGAATTTATAATAAAATAATATTTTGGAACCTTCCTAAAGTTCCCCTCTCCTCTCTAATAAAAGGGAACCTCCTTCCTCTTCTATTAACTCCATTTTGAGCCTTCATGCTCAGAAAAAACCTAAAAATTTATCTTCTAAAATTACCTAGTTACATTTTAGAGGTTTTTGTCTTCTCAAAAGACCAACTATAGTTCCCTAAGAGGATATTTAAAGGAGGCATGTTGAGGAAGAGGTAATCTCTTCTACTGAGTCTTTCAAATTTATTTCTTCTTCTACTTTATATTATTTAGTTGTTTCATTATAATGTAATAACATAAGTATCAATAATATAATTATATTATATTATAAATATGAAACAACCCCATTTTACCTTCTATCCATCCTATGAAAAATGAAATCACCGCGCGTGCGTATGTACGGATTACCGTCTCCACGCCGTGGTGTAATCTGTTTTTCACCACCACCTTACATGGAGGAAAATAATGGTGGAAATAATAACTATATATGATTATTATAAAATTATAATAATTCTTATATAATATATAGTATCCAATTCAATACTGTTCAACAACTATGTGAATGATATCGTCGCTCGTGCGTACGTATGGCTTACCGTCTCCATGACGTGGTGAGATTCATTCTCCATGTTAACCATTCAAGAATTATTATAATTTATATATAATAAATAATCATGAAATATATGATATAATAATTCTAATGTATTTATGTACACATATATTTCATTTACTTACTTCTATTCAATTTAATAAGGAAACAAAAACAACGTTCATGCATACATACGGCCTACCGTCTCCATGAACGATGTATTCCATTTATTTTATCTATATATTATATATATAATTATATAATATATTTATATAATATATAAATCATTTTTTACATTATTTAATTAATTAAATCCTGATATAAGTAATAATATCAAGAATAAAAATTCAAAACACGTATGATAAATAAAACGATTGTTACCCAAAACGTTGCTTTAACATGGAATTGATAAATAAACAAGTAATATAAAGGCGTAATTGAATCATATATGATATCATAAATATTATTATGGTTATGTTACAAGTTAATAATATGTTTAAACCCATTATACAGAAGTTTTGGACACATATAGAAGAAATCCGACTTAAGGTAAGGGATAAATTTTCAATTTCATTTTTATCTGAGATTGCTTATACGTAAGTATTTACTGGGGTTATATTTATAATCCATGTCCATGTTTTCTAAAAATGTTTTCATAAAATGTTTAATATTCATCCATGTATCTTTAAAGTCATTTTTAACCTTTTTTGATTTTTACTACATGGTATGGAAGTAATCTTTATTGTGTTTACCATAAGGGGTATGTTTTTGACTTATCCAGCAAATGTATTAGAAGAATTATTTTGTTTAACTTATATGGAATGGATGAATTTTTATGGTTTCATGATGCCTTATTTCCACAAATATTCCTCTAAATTTTTTCATGTTTATTTTCAACTAAATTCTTTTCTTTTAAAATTGCGTATAATTTTGAGGAAAGAAAACGCTTTTGAAGGAGAAAGGATATTTTCCTCAAGAACTAAGTTCATGTGTTTTATCAAAATTATTTTCCATATAAGAATAAATAGTGTTATGTTTCTATCCATATTATTACTTTTATTTGATTTTTTTTGATGGAATTATTTTTTATGAAGTCCATTTATCTTATATGGATTATGTTATGATGACATGATGTATAAGAATCCCATTTTATTTCATGGGTTATTCTATGATGAATGATTTATGTTTTTTATGGAACATGTAAGAATGATTTAATTATGATATGGGTGGGACCTATATATTCCTCTAATGCACTGGGTAAATATTTATATCTCATGAGATATACATGACTGGAATGATAGGTAAATACGATTCAATAATACATGACTCGAATAACAAGTAAACCTGGTTCAACAATGGACTTTTTCTACTATTATGGTCTTGGAAACAATGACATGGATACTATAGAAATCATATTATGTTCTTAATGGATTTCCACTATTTCATGTTTTATTACCATGCTATTTTATCATGATTAATGTTCGTTTATGATCTATGCCTTATGTACTGCCAAGAATTATTTCATGACTCATGATTTTGATGATTAAACATTATGTTCACATTTTTAGGTTCAAATGTTAATTGGTTTGTTTTATGTTCCCCATGTTTACCCTTACTGAGAATTTGAGCTCACACTTTTTATGTTTTCTTTTCCCCTAGGATATAAAGAAAGGTTTTAGGTAGGAAAACTAAATGGGAAGATCTTTACGGGATATATTGAAGATCATTCACAATGTTATAAGATTATGTTCTATGTTTCCAAAGACACTAAACTAATAATATATTTGGGAATTTGTTTTTGTCATGTAGTAAGTATTTTTCAAAATTAATTTAATGTCCATATACGTCAAGCTTGGGTCTCTACATTTGGTATCAGAGCGAAGGATTAGTCAACCTTTGGAAACTAGGATGTGATAACTTTAGTGAGATCCCTAGTTATATTTCTAAGGTATAACTAGGGATGTCCCTAAGGGTAAGTATAATTATTGGTTACAGTCCTAGAATTATGGAAATGATCATGAATAACCTAGGATCAAACCTAAGATGTTAGATATTGAAATTACTACCCATTTTGTTCTCCTAGTATGATTTTTTCCTCTCACACTATTCTTTTTGGGTTTTAGACAATGGATAGAACCCAAAGGAACCACGTTAATGCTGGTTGTGATTGGAAATGTAATGATTGTACTCTTGAATAACCAAATGTTATGGGATATCAAATAAAGAATCTTGTTTCCATGACCATAAATCATACTAGGATTCCAAATGACCAAAGGTGGTAACAAAATTCTATTGAATCTTTATTAAGGAAACATCCACCTTATTTTTGTGGAACGACTGATCCACTAGTTGTAGAGAAATGGGTTTTTACTATTGAAAAGATATTTTTCATTCTCCTTTGTTCAGAATGTGAAAAGTTTAAGTTGATAACTTATTACTTGGAAGGTAAACTGAATCTATGGTGAACTTTATCAAGAATATGAGGCAACATGATAAAATTGACTCCATGGAGTGGGATGAGTTCAAGAACTTGTTTTTCAGTATGTACCTTCCTCATATTCTTCTTAAAAAAAGGGATATTACAGTTTCTCATATATCCCATGGTTATGATAAAAAAAGAAGGATGTAATTCAAAGGAAACTATAGAAATTACCGATAAAAGAATATTAGATTTTATTTATACTCAAAGTGTGGAAGGACACATGGAGGAAATTGTATTAAGGGGACTGATAAATGTTTTAGGTGTGGGAAAGAAGGTAATCGAGCATTTTACTACTGAAGTAATAGGAATAAATAGAAATCTCCAAAGAGTGTACCTCCAACAAATCAGGGTTACAAGTGCAAGGAAATGAGGCATTAGTATAACCAATGTCCAAATCCAAGGGTTATGGATGATTATCAACTTCAACAACCTCTTAAGTCCAAAGAAAAAGGAAAATCACATGATAACACTATTCGTGATTTTGAGTATGACAATAAAGTGGTGGAATGATTAAGTGTTTATGTAATGGGATTCAAAAATAGTGTTGTGGAATCTCATTTATAGTATTATGTAATATTGGAATATATATGCATTGGTCCATTTTTTTTTCCATAAGTATATGGTACCAATAACCATGAAAAGTTATTGAAATGTTTTTGGAAATCACATGATATGTGCATAATGAAGGGACAAGAAGATAAAGAGATGTTTGATAATATTAATGATATCATGACTGATATAAGGAAAAAGTGATATCATTGTTTGAGTATATAGAATTTTTGGGATTTTGGTATGTGGAAAGAGTTAAATTTTGAAAGAATTCATTTTTTCACTAAGGTTATATGGTAATTCATGTTTGAAGAGATTACATAATTATGGTACTCACATGTTTGGAATGTAACAACCAAGAACTGACAAATGAGATATGTGAGACAAATGTTAAGTTGATTTTTTCACCTATTTCTATGTTTTATATTTTTTAATGGATTTTAATGTTATCCATTCATGGATAGTATATGTTATTTTCCATTTTAAGTTTGTTATATTAATGTATTATCTCACTATAGGTGGACTTATGCTTATTTTATAACCTATTATAACATTTTTGTTGAGATATATGGAATGACCTATCATTATATCGCATGCTTTTCTAACACTTAACGAATGAAAAATTCAACTTCAGTTCTTTAAGAGATAAAGTGGAAAATGTTCAAGGCATGAACAAAGGTGAGATTGTACCAAAACCAAGTAAGTATTTATTCAAATGAAAAATTATTCAAATTTTGGAAAAGGATCTGGAAAACCAAAAATGTTATCCAAGTACCTTTTTATCTGATGAATCAGATGGTCCCTTAAATCATTGCATATTTGTGGATTTTTGGTAGTTAACTTTCTCCAAACCTTATTCTGTATCACTATCTATCAGAACTTGATGGTTAGATTTCTCTTCCTTATATGTGTTTTCAATTCCCACCTGTGTTCTCCTATGTGGAAACCCAATGTTGAGTTACTTTGGGTAACCACTATGTTTCTAACATTCCTTTTTAAAATTAAGTTTTATTATTCATTTTTTTGATGTGGGTTTCTTTAAAAGAAACTTTCATGTAGAAAACCATTTATAACCCCAATGAATTTCGAGGGTTAAATTCATTTTATGGGGGTTATAATGTAACACCCCGAGATTTTATGAGATATACTATTTTTAATTTATTTGATGTCTTCTGTTTTATGCTACACTAAGATTATATTTCACTATACGCAACATCATATTAGCTTGCAGTATACACACCACTATTCTTGTATTGTGTTGCACACAATTTTATGTTCTTTTGATAGAATTCATTTCACGTAACACTGAGTATAGATTTTGTTCAATGTATAAATGAACTAAGTTTTTATTATGTTATACACAACACCAAAGGAAGCTTTCACTACATGAAACACTAACTCTGCTTACATTACACGCAAGAGTGACCTTCCTTGATAGCTTGCATTGTACGCGATACCAAGTTTCACTAAACAATGATATATTATTAAAATATTATTATTTAGTGATATATAAACTATAAGTTATGAATATTATTTTTTTTGAATTTTATATAACATTATCATTCATTTTACACGTGATAGGAGAAAAAAATCTAATTTTTCAGATAAAAGAAGTATTTTTCAAAAAAATGCAGTTTTACCGCCTTTTGATGACGCACCAATTTTAAATATAGTTTTTGAAACTTTTATAATTTATACTTGACAAGATAAACTTCTTCTTTGGAAGTGGGACATAAAAATTTAATTTGGATAAATTTTTGATATTTTTCTGATAACTTTCATATTTTGTTGAATAGCGAAAATACGCTAAATTTTAATTGAATACAACTTTTTTCATAAAAATAATTTATATGGTTAAAATATATTATTTAATGGGTTTAAAGTATAAATAGAATATATTTTTATAGTTTAATACAATTTATTTCATTGTCCTTAATTTTATATTGAATTCATTTGTAAAAATATTTCAATCTTCTCTAATGTTTTAAACCAAAACCCGTTTTTTTCGACAATGAGATTAATTTGAAATTTATTAATGAAAGTTATGTGTTTTGAATTTTTAAAAATTGATTCCATATTTGGAATAATAATGTATAAATTGTGTAAATAAATACCTTTTATTTTTAAGCACTATGAATAGTAACTTCAGTAAGTATTTTATTTACCATGGTTAAAGGGTAAATCTGGTAAATAAGGGTAACAAAATAATATTATTATAATATTAAACTACCATAAAACATGTAATAATCCTATTTTATGTGATATGTTAGACTATGGGCATCCTTGGGTCTATTTTGGGAACCCATGGATTCACTTGGATGTGAAAGTGACATTTTATAAGAATTAATTTAATATAAAGATAATTATATCCTAAACATATATCTTTTAATAAATCAATTTTAATATAGGATTATATAATAGATATTTATTTATATAAATATTCATTAGAAATATATAAAATATTTCCTAAATCATGGTATTTTATTTATAATTTTTAGACATTATATAAATATATTTATTTATGACACAATTATGATGCAGTGATTACCTCGTCAATGAAAGATTCAAATAAATGAATTTATGAATATAAAAAAATGAAATTTGGTTCTTTTTATGTAATAAAATATATTATGGATGATATTGACATATTATATTTGAATTAATTTCTTATTATCTAAGGAATCAGGTTGTTATGAATTTAAAAAAAAAGTCATGTATGAATTGTGTCCAAAATTGACACAATTCATAACTTAAAACATAAAATAGTTTATTAAATGAAATTAAAAATTTAAAAATATAATATGCATAAAAATGGTTAATATAAGTCCAAATATGTGATAAATAACTTTTTTTTGGGTTTTTGACATGATATTGTAATTACATTAACCCACAACGAGTAAATAACATGATATCATGGTAAGATTAAAAAGGGTAAAATAAGGGTTAAACAAAAAAGATAAGGATAATAAATATTAAACAATTGTCAAAATATTATTGTATTATGGGTATTTTAACCAAAACAATCTTATTTTATAATTAAATAAGTTTTTTTTACCATTTTAAATCTAAATTGAATTTATAATTAATTAATATTTTGGAACTTTTCTAATGTGCCCCTCTTCTGTCTTATAAAAGGGCACCTCCTCCCTCTCCTATTCACTCCATTTTGAGCCTTCAAGCTCTTCCAAAACCTAAATATTTCTCTTCTAAGCTTCCCTAGTTACATTCTAGGGGTGATGGTATTCTCAAAATACCAACTCTAGTGCCCCAAGTGTAAATTTAAAGGAGGTACGTCGAGGTAGTGGTAATATATTCTATCGAGTCTTTAAAATTTATTTATTATTCTAATTCCAATTTTTTAGTTTTATCATTATAAATTAATAACATAAGTATCAATTATATAGTTATATGGTATTATAAATTTTAAACAACCCCATTTCACTATCTATCCATCCTACGAAAAATGAAATCACTGCATGTGCGTACATACGAATTACCGTCTCCACACCGTGGTGTAATTTGTTTTTCACCACCACCTTACATGGATGGGTATACTAGTTGAAATAATAACTATATATGATTATTATAACATGATAATAATTCTGAGATACTATACACCATCCACTTCAATACCATTCAACAACTATGGGAACGATATCGTCGCTAGTGTGTACGTACGACTTACCGTCTCCATGATGCGATGAGATTCATTCTTCATGTTAACCATTCAAGAATGATTATAAAGTACATATAATAAATAATAATTAAATATAAAACATAATAATTCTATAGTATTTATGTATATATATATATGTCATTTACTTACTTCCATTCAATTTAATAAGGAAACGAAAACAACATTCATGCGTACGTACAACCTACTATCTCCATGAACGGTGTATTCCATTTATTTTATCTATCTATTATATATATAATTATATATAATAGATATATATAATATATAAATCATGTTTTACATTCTTTAATTAATTAAATCATTATATAAGTAATAATATCAAGAATAAAAATTCAAAACACGTATGATAAATAAAATGATTATTACCCAAAACGTTTCTTTAACATGGAATTGACAAATGACCGGGTAATATAAAGTCATAAGTGAATAATATATGATATCATAAATATTATATTGGTTATTTTACAAGTTAATAATATGTTTAAACCAACTATAAAGGAGTTTCAGACACATATGGAAGAAATTAGATCTAAGGTAAGGGATAATTTTGCAATCTCATTTTTATCCGAGATTTCTTATACGTAAGTATTTTCTGGGGTTATATTTATCATTCATGTCCATGTTTTCTAAAAATGTTCTTATAAAATTCTTAATATTTTTCCAGGTATGATTAAAGTCATTTTTAACCATTTTTAACTTATACTACATGGTATGGATGGAATATTTTTTTTACTATACATGGTACATTTTTGACTTATCCAGCAAAAGTACGAGGATAATGTTTTTATTTAACTTATACAGCATGAATGGATTTTTACAGTTTCATGAAACCTTATTTCCATGAAGCTTCCTATACATTATTTAAAGTTTATTTTTAAATAAATTCTTTTCTTTTAAAATTGCATGACATTTTGAGAAAAAACATTTTTGAAGAATAAAGGATATTTTCATCAAGAACTAAGTTCAAGTGTTTTATCAAAATTATTTTCCATCTATGATGGCATATAGTTATGTTTCTATCTCTATTATTAATTTTATTTTATTTTGTTTGTGATGGAATTTTTTTTATGAATTCCATTTATCTTATATGGATTATGTTATGATGACATGATGTTTAAGAATCCCATTTTATTTTATGGGTTATGATATGATGAATGATTTGTGTTTTTGTGGAACATGTAAGAATGATTTAATTATGATATTGGTGGTACCTATATCTCCATCCAATGAACTGGGTAAATATTTATATCTCATGATATAGACATGATTGGAATGTTAGGTTAATCCGGTTCCTTAATACATGGCTAGAAGGACAAGTAAACCCGGTTCTGCAATGGAATTTGTCCACTATGATGGTATTGGAAATAATGCCTTGGATACTATGGAAATAATATTATGTTCTTAATGGTTTTACACAATTCCATGTTTTATTCCCATTATATTTTATCACGATTTATGTTTCTTTATGATCTATGCCTTATGTACTGCCAAGACTTATTTCATGACTCAATATTTTGATGTTTAAACTTAATGTTCATGTTTTTACGTTCAAATGTTTATGGTTTGTTTTATGATATCCATGTTTACCCTTACTATGAATTTGAGCTCACCCTTTTTATGATTTATTTTTTCCCAAGATATAAAGAAAGGTTTTATGTAGAAAAACAAAATGGGAATATATTTATGGGAGATGTTGAAGATTTTCACAATGTTAGTTTATTATGTTCCACGTTTCCAAAGAAATTACACTAATACAATATTCAGGAATTTTTTGTGTGTCATGTATTAATTATTCAAAAAAATTAATGTAATTTCCATATATGTAAATCTTGGGTCTCTACATTCTCTACACTCCAAGTGGTTCATCCTCACTTGGTCATTCAGTAGGCTTAGAGTCCTTGCATCATACCATGAGGGGACCTAAAATCCCATGTCCTAGCCAGTCTTCTCTAGCCTATGTCACATAACAAGATCATATGAAAATGTTTCCCTACCAACCCATGCAATTAGGGGAGAGAGATAATGACCCATGAGTCCCACCTTTAGTAGGCCCCGGGTTGGTGACTAGCAACAAGGGTGTACAAATCTCACAATATAAGATACATTACCCTTTATAAGGAAACAAGTCCAAGATATAGAATGAATTTACCAACACTAAATCCATGACATATATGTAAGAAAACCAAAATCCATCCCACAATTCATTAGTAAATAAAACTAATTCAAATAAATTTCTCCAAATGAAATCCCAAAAGAATAAAATCTAAGGCAACAACACAACAAAAACTCCAAAGGTATGGACTAGGAATGTCCAGCATGGTCCAAAAAGTCTTCCTGGATTCATAAAAATTGTTTTTATATATGTAGGATGATCATAAATGTATACTTAGTAGGAAAACAAAAGTCTCTCATGCACATGTGAAAAGAGTACACTAATACACTAATGTGAAAACAAGAGAACCAAAACAGCACCTAACATGCAGACTATCTATAACCCCAAACTCACCAAGGTTTACTCACCAAATAACTCATCCAAGTATAATAATATATAATATGAATCACATTGATGACAGGGTACCTCAAACCACTTTCCCACTGATTATCCACTCTCAAACCCCAATGAAAATCATCCTGGTGATCCCAACTCTTATGAATATATCACATTACATCCCACCCACACAAACTTGGGACATACCTCACAACACATACAGTCCATACACACCTAGTCCATCACAACACATCACATATTTCCTGCACACACCTGGGCCATCAAAACATGCATCATCCCGAAGACACTTGGGATAACACAACCCATCTCATCCCAAAGACACATAGGATAACACACCACCAATCATCCCAAAGACACCTGAGACCACACATCAAAACTCGCATGAAGGCATCTGGGCCATTATCGCTTGGAAGAGGGAGTAGGTAATAGGGGGTGGCTAGCCATCCATCCCTCACTAGGATGTTTGGGGAAACACCCCCTGTGGGACTATGCATGTGTTGGCACATAGTGCTCAACAAGGTTTGGGAGTATATATAAATCAAAAGAATATACAATATATATACATAGAGAGTTACAACACACAATCACATCCTATGGGTTTATAATAAGAACTAACCATCTCAAAGAATCCACAAGATCAATGCCACATTTAAATGCATATAGTCACACAAATAAAACTAAATACATAATTCATAATTTAGTCTTTAAGATATTTTATAGAGTATCTTTTTATCAAAAAATTCCAATTTAATAGCCTCTTTAATTTATGTAATCAACATCTGTCAGCATCCTATTTTATTTAGGAGGGCACCTTGTTTCATAATTCCAGCCCATTAGTTTTTTATAAACATTAAACAATTAGTCAACACATCACATTATCAATTTCTCATTAAACATTCCCATTTGAAATTATTAACATGCAATATTAATTCCATTAATACTGGGGTAATTATAACAGAACCAATGACACAACATAAGTAAAACAACATAGCCCAACTGACACATCCATATCATTTTACAACCAAATCTAGTTTCACAGCACCGCTGTATAACCATACCACAACCACCACCACAACCCCATTGCACCACTACACCATAAAAACCTTCAAATCCCCACTACACAACCATATCTCATCCAATCCCCACACTCATCAATACATATCAACTTCACATTAGATCAGTACCACACACAAAAACTAAAACCATTCCACACATTACATCACATACCAAAAAATATCCAACTTTTAGATTTAGAAAAGAAAGGTCGCTTATTCAATTTCACTTCTTTATTTAAGGTTGTTATCACAAAAGCCATGGGATCCTGGGGCATCCATTCCATTAACTGAATATACATGATTATTCGGTTATTTATGATGATAATCAAATAATTAAAAAATATAGGTTTCATGTAGAAGTTTATATAAAATAATAAATCCACAAAAAACAATGTTTTCATCAAGGAATTACACCCATAAAAACATAATGTCAAATCAAATCAAATAAATTCAATAAAAAGCTATAAGATCATACTTTATATTATACTTAACCTTTAAATTAAACATAAACCATTTAATTATCATTCTTAATATGGTTTCAACCATCTATATATGGTTAAAAATTATATAACCATCCCACATGATAAAAATAGAAATAAATGAAGCAAATACTACCTGAAATAACGATGATGGACATAGCTTTATTGCACCAAAAATAGAGGTGTGAGTACAACAGGAAAATATCTGAGGAAATCAATAACTAACTATAGTGACCAGGTTACTCAACTCCAAAGAATAATGATTTCAGATGTCTAGTCTCTAAGGAAATCTAGAGAGAATGAAGGATCTTTTATTTAGAAATATTAGATCCTGAATATTCAGTATTAAATATAGTTTTAATTTTCCAATGAAGCAGATCTCATCTGACCATGTGTTTTTATGAATTTAGAAGGCTTAAAGACTTTTATAAAATTAAATATATGATTGGTCTCATTTAAAACAACTTTCAACCCTATTAAATAAGGCATTAAAACCATTTTTTGTCATAAAAGACATAAAAATAGAAATAATGTAATTTTCCTTAAACAACTAGAATTTTTTGGAAAAATGGAAAACTGTTGAAATGAGTCATCGCAAGGATGAGTCACCGCTAGATGAGTTGCTGCCAGACAAGTCACCGTGAGATGAGGTACCACCATGATGAGTCACCACTAGACGAGTCACTACCATAAAAGTCACTTCTAGATGATTCACTTCTTGACAAGTCAATTCCAGATGAGTCACCGCCAGAAAAGTAATTGCCAGGATGAGTCACCTCCAGATGAGTCACCACCAGAGGAGTCACCGCCAGACTAGTCACCGCCAGATGAGTCACCTCCAGATGTGTCACTGCTAGGAGGAGTCACAGCCAAATGAGTCACCGTTAGACGAATCACCTTAAAATGAATCACCGTCAGACGAATCATCTCCATATGAGTCGCCGCCAGACGAGTCACCACTAGATGAGTCACTTCCGTACAAGTCACTACCAAGATGAGTCACCATTAGAAAACTAGAAATATTGGAATCATTTGAAATGAATCACCATGGGAATGACTAACATGTCCCAAAACATTCCACACTACCCTAGGACACCTCAGACATCATATTTTGGAAAAGAAATGAGCCATAAGGCCCGAGCCATTAAAATAATAAAACTAAAAATTTTATGAAAATAAATTTTTCTGCATTGAGAATAGATAATAAATTATGAAAAATCAAAAACATATATTTATTATCTAAATTAGATGATGAGAGAAGTGGTGATTATGATATTTATGTTGAAACATTAAGTAAATTAGAGGTGGGGTTATTAGTTTAAAAAGTGAATATTGGAAAGTTACCTCGTGATAGATATAATGGTGATGAAAATGATGAAATATATGAAATGGTGAGTTCCCTGTGGGATTAGAAGGTATTCATGATGATGAAGATATTAAAAGGATTGGGGTTATTTTTCCAGTTAATGAAAGGGAATGAGATTAATTGTTTTATTTTAATCTATGAGAGCAGAAAGGATACCTAAAACCTTGATTCTTCCCACACATGTTTATATTCTAATCTAAGAACACACTCCATAATTGCCTCATGATGTAGAAGGAGTGGTAAAGTTCAGGCGACTGATACTTATCTGTGGTGAAATGTCACATAAGACAAGTATCCATTGTAACACCCCAGGTAAATAAAGAATATGACATTTTCATATTTATCCATATTTGTGAATAAAATATTAATTTGTCTTTAAAGGGGACGCTATGCTCGATGGCATACCCAACACGCAACAACTAGTTTCTTGGGAATCTTACGTTGCACTCTAATAATAAAATAATATTATTTTAAATGGTAGTTAACATGTAGCCATTGTATTGGCGGGAATTGATAGAAATAACTGAAATATGATTATATATGTTTTTTAAATGTTTTTAAATTTATCCAATAAAAGGTAAAGGCTTAAAATATGTAAAGAATTCATTTATAGGCGTATATGCCCCAGTTTTCACTAAAGGTTCACTTATCGCCTTTTGATGGAGAACCGTCATTAAATATAGTTTTGTTCACTCTTATACATCCTTTTGGACCAAATAAAACTCTTCTTAAGAATTGGGACATCAAAATTTACTTTGTGTAAATTTTTGGTATCTTTTCGATAAAGTTCCTTTTTTAATGAATTGTGTAAAATGTTGTATTTTAATTCAAAACCTCTTTTTAATCTAATTTATTTTTATGATTAGATTATCTTTTGAATTGGTTTTAAAGTGAAATTAGAATATATTTTTACCATTAAATCCAATAGTGGTCATTGGAATTAATTTCACTTTGAAATCAGACTTAAACTAGTGTCAATCTTTTGATACACATTGTTTCATAAAAACACGCTATTTGCTTTGACAGCGGGAATTAATTATTAAATTAATTAATGTGACTTATATGTATTGAATTTTTTAAAATGGACTTCATTTTTGAATTCGGAATATCAAATATATCCTAGGGTAAATTTTTGGTAATTTTCTGAAAAACTTCTATTTTTGATGAATAGTGAAACCACTAAGTGGTACTTATAAAAAACTGATTTTTCCGTTTAAATGAAATTTTGCCATCATTGTTTTTTGAATTTCAAAAAATCCTACATACATGGTTGTCATTAAGAAGTAAAATGTGGTTCAATGGGATGAAAATAATTTTTTGTTGAATAGTAACTTTTATGTTTTTAATCGCGATTAGAGGTAATTAGTATAGTTTAAGGTAAAAATAATGTTTTAATAATATGATATGAACATGACACATGTCCTACCCATATTGGATGAGTCATGGCCGACCAAGACAATCCATGGGTCAACTTGGGGACCCCATGGAGCCACTTTGGTAGAAAAATTACATTAATATCGTTTTATTTAATGTTAAAAAATGTCACAAACATGAGTTTTTTTACTAAAAACAATTTTACATGGGGTTATACAAGTCATATTTTTGAGTGGCGCCGTTAGGCTACTGAATTTTTGTAAGAGATCTAACCTCTCTCTTTCTTTTTAAGTACTCTCCTTTATGTCACTTCTTTTAAGCTCCTCTTTGTTATGTTGGGGGATGTTCTTTTATATTCCTATTTCTATAAACTTTATGCTAATATGATGAGATACCCAATTTGATCTCATCAACCCATTTTTGTAAGTTTTATGTGGCGCCGTTAGGCTGCCGAGTTTTTTTAAGGGATTTTTCATCTCACTTTTATTCCCGTGAGATTTATGCTACATTTGCCACAATTTCCTTTGAGTAGTGTATGTACTGACCATTATTTTACTCATTGTATAATATTATTTCATTTATGAGAATTTACATCAATGATGTATTTTCCTTCTTTCACGGGGCGTATGTTTCGAAAGATACCCATGTCGGTAAGGGAACCTTTCACCCTCCTCTTTTTAAAAGACTTCTTTTGTTGGGTCTTTTAATTTACATATTGTTATATTGGGATATGTTCTCATATATCCTTATTGATGTAAATTTTATGTCCAAGTGATGATATACCCTTTTTTTATCTCTCATCAACTCATTTTGATGTGACGCCGTTAGGCTGTCAAGGGAACTTCTTAACCCAATCTCGATTTCTTTGGGTTCAACATGTAGTTATTGAATATGTCATCCTTTGAATATGTGTGAATGGACTTTGATTATTTTACACTTAATATCCACTTATATTTTGTGTATTCGTTTGTCAGACATAATTATGGAATTGATTTATCCTTAAACCAAGGATAAAATCTTTGTATGGGACTTCGTCTCAATCTCCTTTCATTGAGGCATATTTTGTTTTATACACAACCTTCTTTTATACGGTGTATAAACCCCTTTGACTTTTATGTTTATTCAAAAGGAATATTTTTTTTATATGAAGCGTTTACTAAACGACAAAAGGGAATGTTTTTGTCGTACGTATGCGGCGACAACGACTTCTCCGCCGTCATGACCGTTATTTGAGTTTCAGCTTCCTCTACAAGCCAAACCTTATTTTAAAAGAAAAATAAATACCATGTTTTACTTTTCTTTTATTTTGGTATTGAAAATGGTTTTTATAATGTTTTTATATCAATGTGTTGTATTGATATCTTGTGATTGAAAGGTGGAAATGTTATGTTTCCTTTATGCATGTTTTATGTGATACGATTATGTTGAGGTTCTTGGGAATTATTATGAAGAAGGGTGGTTCCGTGATAGACTAAGGGCCGATGAGCCCGATATAGCTCTCCAATGCACTGGGTAACGCGAAGGAGTGAAAGGTTAAGGTTTATCCGAAGAGATTTAGGGAATATACTGTGATGGGTATTCCAAACGTAACCAAGAGGGTTACTCCCTATGTAAAAATGTTATGAATGCCTCAAGTTACCTTTATGTCTTATGAATTCTATGATTTATTCATGATTTGATGAGGTATGTTAAAGTGCCTATGTTTTATGGGTAAAGTATGATTTCATTCTTTTGTATATATGAACTCATGTTTCCTTTCCATATTTTTATAACCCTTACTGAGCTTTTTATGCTCATCCCAAGTTTTTTTGAAATGTTTTTCACTGGTCAAGGGAAAGGTACATGATGTGATGATAGTGTCAAGGATGTGTCAAGAAAGAATCCATATTTTATTTTCAATATGTTTTCGTTGATGGGAAGAATTAATAGTGTCTTTTATGTAACCACTTTGTTTAAATGTGGAATGTAATGCAAGTTTCATGATCTAATTCTCTAAAACTCTAAACCTGAAAAGATCCTCAATGTGTAATCTTGTAATAACTCAAGATTAAGTATGGTTTAAGGCTGGGGCCTTATAGTTGGTATCAAAGGTCAGTTTAGATAACTTTAGAGGTTAGGGTATTCTTTAAGCACAAGTGGCATTACCATAATGGTTAGGATTTCAGAAAGAGTCCTAGTTTTAGATAAAGTGAATGAGTAAGTGTATCTTAGTGTTTACATTTCTCATTAGTACATGATGGTTTTGTTGATATACTCACACTGACATTTCTATTTTTAGTATGGCTGGATCTCGCTGGCACCAAGGTGACAATTGGTTTGAAGGAAACTATGGTGGTTCTCTGATTAAGAGACTCGATGAAATGGGGTATTCAATGAGGAAACTCCTGGTTGTTCTAAAACAACTATCAAGGAGTCATGATCAACCACGTGAACCTTGGTATGTTATATAATTCATCATGTACGAGATGACCAATTGATGTGGAAGTTCAGGTAATAATTAAAAAGGTAACCATTAGGGTATATATGATCCTTACTTTTGAGGTAATTATGGGTTATTATATGTTATGATGGAAAATGAAAGGTATGAGATAAACTTGAGGTTAAAATATGTTATGTTTATTTTTGAATATTTTATATCGTTTTGGGAAATTTTTTGAGAATTATATAGTTTTGGAAAAAGGACAACACGCAGACCGTGTGACAACCCGTTGCGTCGGACAATGCTGCGGGAATCGAACCCACAACCAAAGTGCGACTGGTATTTATCGCCTACCACTGGACTACGTGAAGTCCCTGGTTAGTTTGACTGATTCTTTCTATTTATATGATTTTATTAATTAAGATTAAGTTGATTTGGGGTTATTTATAAAAATGATTAACCTATCATGGAGGATATGTGATTAGGTTAATTACTTTTCAATACGAGACTTTAGGAGCAACTGATGTTGTTTGGAGATAAATGTTACAAATTAACATGGAAGACTATGTGACCTAAATCCTTCAAATATTTGGGTTTCAATCTTATTTTGGTTTACTTTGAATAATTTTATGGACAAATTGTATATCGGATGGTCCTCGTTGAACTTTGGGTTTTTTTGGACAAATTTTGGAGATTAAGAATAGATTTTCTTTTTATAAAGGGTTATCCATTTCTGGATTATCTGATCTTGTACTAACATTTTGGGTTTTGGTTTTGGTTAAAGTCTAAAGACATGGGAAGTATATAGTTATTTTTTTGTGGATTAGGTGATTCTCTAAAAGTTTATTATAGTACTCTTAATGTGAACAAGTCTTCCTAAATACTCGCCTTTTGGTGGAAATATGAGTTTGTGTAAGGAATCTAATAAAAGTTGAAAGTCAACATGATAAGTGATTATGTTTCCTTATGAATAAATTCCCCAATAAAAAGTAACTTAATACAAAAATGTTGTCTATTAACTTTTCCTACTGGGGAACCCAACACCGTTTAACCCATCACAAGTTTGTGATTTTCTTATTGTTAACTTTCTCCTAAACATGTTTTCTATCACTCTTCATCAGAACATGACCCTATGTTTTCTCCTCCATGTCCATGTTTTCATACTTGGAATCCTAGTATGGGTAAACTCGGGTGACCTTTGTACTTATCTTTCTTTATTTTTAAAGCGATGGTTTTACCAACTCTTGTTCCGATGTGGGAATTTCAAGGATGTTTCCAAGCTCAATTTTAAAAATTGCGAGGATGCAATTCCGAAAAGGGGGGAAGGATGTAACACCCCAGGTAAATAAAGAATATGACATTTTCATATTTATCCATATTTGTGAATAAAATATTAATTTTTCTTTAAAGGTGACGCTATGCTCGATGGCGTACCCAACACGCAACAACGAGTTTCTTGGGAATCTTACATTGCACTCTAATAATAAAATAATATTATTTTAAATGGTAGTTAACATGTATCCGTTGTATTGGAGGGAATGGATATAAATAACTGAAATATGATTATATATGTTTTTTAAATGTTTTTACATTTATCCAATAAAAGGTAAAGGCTTAAAATATGGAAAGAATTCATTTTTAGGTGTATATGCCCCAGTTTTCACTAAAGGTTCACTTATCGCCTTTTGATGGAAAACCGACATTAAATATAGTTTTGTTCACTCTTATACATCCTTTTGGACCAAATAAAACTCTTCTTAAGAATTGGGACATCAACATTTACTTTGTGTAAATTTTTGGTATCTTTTCGATAAAGTTCATTTTTTTAATGAATAGTGTAAAATGTTGTATTTTAATTCAAAACCTCTTTTTAATATAATTTTTTATATGATTAGATTATCTTTTGAATTGGTTTTAAATTGAAATTACAATATATTTTTACCATTAAATCTAATAGTGGTCGTTGGAATTAATTTCACTTTGAAATCAGACTTAAACTAGTGTCAATCTTTTGATACATATTGTTTCATTAAAACACGTTATTTTCTTTGACAGCGGGAATTAATTATTAAATTAATAATGTGACTTATATGTTTTGAATTTTGTAAAATGGACTTCATTTTTGAATTTGGAATATCAAATATATCTTAGGGTAAATTTTTGGTAATTTTCTGAAAAACTTCGATTTTTGATGAATAGTGAAACCACTAAGTGGTACTTATAAAAAACTGATTTTTCCGTTTAAATGAAATTTTACCATCATTGTGTTTTGAATTTCAAAAAATCCGACATACATGGTTGTCATTAAGAAGTAAAATGTGGTTCAATGGGATTAAAATAATTTTTTTGTGAATAGTAACTTATTAAGTTCTTAATCGCGATTAGTGGTAATTAGTGTAGTTTAAGGTAAAAATAATATTTTAATAGTATGAGATGAGCTTGAAACATGTCCTAACTTCATTGGTTGTGTCATGGCCGACCAATACAAGCCATGGGTCAACTTGGGGACCCCATGGAGACACTTTGGTTGGGAAAGGACATAAATAACTTTTTATTTAATGTAAAAGTAAAAATGACACAAACATCATATGTTTTACAAAAACAATTTTTACATGGGGTTATGAAGATCATATTTTTGATTATAAATAGTAATTGGAAAGATAAAAAGATTTCCTACATCATAGTAGTTTTTTTATAATTTTTAGACTTTAAATAAATTAAATTATTTATGACATCATGATGATGCAACGATGACCTCATTATTTAATAATTTAAATAAAATGGAAAGATAATGTAATATCTAAAACCTACACATGTCCAAAACCTATTGGATGGGTAGATTTCTGACCCTTATCACATTATCCTCGAATTATATAAATGTGGGACCATTTAAATCCGAAACTCATTTTCAAATAAAGTAATATTTCATTACTTTCCAAGAGTGCCCCTCCTCTCCTCTTATAAAAGGCCCCCACCTATACCTCATTATCCACACTCCCAAAGCCTTTTTCTCGGCCAACCCCTGCCCATTTACAGTCTCCACATCCCTCTCCTCATCCTAGAGGATTCCCTTTGGGCAAAAACCTTTCAAAGGAAGCCTTTAGGCTCAAATCAAAAGGAGTTACACTTTTAAAGGTAATTCATTCTCTCATGTTCATTTTTTTTATTTTACTTATCCAACCCCCTAAACTCTTTTTATTTACTTATTTTGTAACGAAACCAGTATCTTCAATATACTAGGATGTTGTTATAAGATTTATTCTAGCTACAATCTCACACAACTACATCAAATTGTTAAAGAACATACGGTTTCCGTGGATGGCGAAATTCTGCCTCCAGAAACGATGATTGTTCAATACTCATTTAACACCTTCAAAGGTGGCCATTATGATGTCAATATTTTTATATATGATATATAATATGTTTATTATTTCCTTAAGCTTCTGTATTTTTCATTTATGGCATACCATTATTATTTCCATTATGGGTAAACACGATATCTTCATTTTAGGAAGTGCGGACTACCGCCCCCTGAAAGTGATTTGATTCGTTAATACCATATGTGGGATGTGTAAAGGATAAAGTAAATGATATTATATATGTTATTATACTGGAATTATAATATACTCTTATATCATTATGATTCCATTCCAGAAAATACAAAATAGAAATGGAAGTAGCGTTCATGCGTACGTACGACTTGCCGTCTCCATGAACGGTGCATTTCATTTCTTACCTCTAAATGTGATGTAATAATATAAATACATGTATATTCTGAATATATATGATATATATGTTATCCAAATCATTAATATCATTCTGGATATAACGAACCTTTGACCAAATTAACAACATGTAATTGTAAGAAGTCCACTTTCGACTTAAGAACCAAATATCGACAAAACAAACATTATTAACTTAAATGATTACATAATGTTTATAACATGACAATAAGTGATCTAAAAGGAATAATTAACTAGAAAAGGGTTCTTAATAAAGTGTAAATTAACTCAAGTTTATTATTCAGGATGTTAAAGAATGATCGAGTCAAGTCGGACCCGAGGTAAGGGATCCTACTCCACTCTTTCTTTTTAAGCACGCTCTTTTATGTCATTCCTTTTAAAGCTAATATTTCTTGTTATTGGGATGTTATTTTATATTAACCTTACTGTAATTTTTATGTTAATGTGATTAGAGACCCTATTCTCTCTCATCAATCCATTTTGGAAGTTTTGAGTGGCGCCGTTAGGCTGCCGAATTTTCGTAAGAGATCTAACCTCTCTCTTTCTTTTTAAGTACTCTCCTTTATGTCACTTATTTTAAGCTCCTATTTTTTATGTTTGGGGATGTTTCTTTTATATTACTCTTTGTATAAACTTTATGTTAATATTATTAGATACCCTATTTGATCTCATCAACCCATTTTTGTAAGTTTTATGTGGCGCCGTTAGGCTGCCGAGTTTTTTTAAGGGATTTTTCATCTCACTTTTATTCTCGTGAGATTTATGCTACATTTGCCACAATTTCCTTTGAGTGGTGTATGTACTGACCATTATTTTACTCATTGTGTAATATTATTTCATTTATGAGTATTTACATCAATGATGTATTGTCCTTCTTTCACGGGGCATATGTTTCGAAAGATACCCATGTCGGTAAGGGAACCTTTCACCCTCCTATTTTTAAAAGACTTATTTTGTTGGGTCTTTTAATTTACATATTTTTATATTGAGATATGTTCTCATATATCCTTATTGATGTAAATTTTATGTCCAAGTGATGAGATGCCCTTTTTTGTTATCTCTCATCAACTCATTTTGATGTGACGCCGTTAGGCTGTCAAGGGAACTTCTTAACCCAATCTTGATTTCTTTGGGTTCAACATGTAGTTATTGAATATGTCATCATTTTAATATGTGTGAATGGACTTTTATTATTTTACACTTAATATCCACTTATATTTGGTGTATTCATTTGTCACACATAATTATGTAATTGATTTATCCTTAAACCAAGGATACCATCTTTGTATGGGACTTCGTCTCAATCTCCTTTCATTGAGGCATATTTTGTTTTATACACAACCTTCTTTTATACGGTGTATAAGCCCCTTTGACTTTTACGTTTATTCAAAAGGAATATTTTTTTTATACGAAGCATTTACTAAACGACAAAAGGGAATGTTTTTGTCGTACGTATGCGGCGAAAACGACTTCTCCGCCGTCATGAACGTTATTTGAGTTTTGGCTTCCTCTATAAGCCATACCTTATTTTAAAAGAAAAATAAATACCATGTTTTACTTTTCTTTTATTTTGGTACTGAAAATGGTTTTTATAATGTTTTTATATCAATGTGTTGTATTGATATCTTGTGATTGAAAGGTGGAAATGTTATGTTTCCTTTATGCATGTTTTATGTGATACGATTATGTTGAGGTTCTTGGGAATTATTATGAAGACGGGTGGTTCCGTGATAGACTAAGGGTGGGTGAGCCCGATATAGCTCTCCAATGCATTGGGTAACGCGAAGGAGTGAAACGTTAAGGTTTCTCCGAAGAGATTTACTGAATATACTGTGATGGGTATTCCAAACGTAACCAAGAGGGTTACTCCCTACGTAAGAATGTTATGAATGCCTCAAGTTACCTTTATGTCTTATGAATTCTATGATTTATTCATGATTTGATGAGGTATGTTAAAGTGCCTATGTTTTATGGGTAAAGTATGATTTTATTCTTTTGTATATATGAACTCATGTTTCCTTTCCATATTTTTATAACCCTTACTGAGCTTTTTATGCTCATCCCAAGTTTTTTTGAAATGCTTTTCACAGGTCAAGGGAAAGGTACATGATGTGATGATAGTGTCAAGGATGTGTCAAGAAAGAATCCATGTTTTATTTTCAATATGTTTCCGTTGATGGGAAGAATGAATAGTGTCTTTTATGTAACCACTTTGTTTAAATGTGGAATGTAATGCAAGTTTCATGATCTAATTCTCTAAAACTCTAAACCTGAAAAGATCCTCAATGTGTAATCTTGTAATAACTCAAGATTAAGTAAGGTTTAAGGCTGGGGCCTTATAGTTGGTATCAAAGGTCGGTTTAGATAACTTTAGAGGTTAGGGTATTCTTTAAGCACAAGTGGCATTACCATAATGGTTAGGATTTCAGAAAGAGTCCTAGTTTTAGATAAAGTGAATGAGTAAGTGTATCTTAGTGTTTACCTTCTTCATTAGTACATGATGGTTTTGTTGATATACTCTCACTGACATTTCTGTTTTTAGTATGGCTGGATCTCGCAGGCACCAAGGTGACAATTGGTTTGAAGGAAACTGTGGTGGTTCTCTGATTAAGAGACTCGATGAAATGGGGTATTCAATGAGGAATCTCGTGGTTGTTCTAAACCAACTATCAAGGAGTCATGATCAACCACGTGAACCTTGGTATGTTATATAATGCATCATGTACGAGATGACCAATCGATGTGGAAGTTCAGGTAATAATTAAAAAGGTAAACATTAGGGTTTATATGATCCTTACTTTTGAGGTAATTATGGGTAATTATATGTTATGATGGAAAATGAAAGGCATGAGATAAACTTGAGGTTAAAATATGTTATGTTTATTTTTGAAGATTTTATCTCATTTTGGGAAATGTTTTGAGAATTATATAGTTTTGGAAAAAGGACAACACGCAGACCGTGTGACAACCCGTCGCGTCGGACAATGCTGCGGGAATCGAACCCACAACCAAAGTGCGACTGGTATTTATCGCCTACCCCTGGACTACGTGAAGTCCCTGGTTAGTTTGAATGATTCTTTATATTTATATGATTTTATGAATTAAGAGTAAGTTTATTTTGGGTTATTTATGAAAATTATTAACCTATCATGGAGGATATGTGATTAGGTTAATTACTTTTCAATACGAGACTTTAGGAGCAACTGATGTTGTTTGGAGATAAATGTTACGAATTAACTTGGAAGACTATGTGACCTAAATCCTTCAAATATTTGGGTTTCAATCTTAGTTTGGTTTAATTTGAAGAATTTTATGGACAAATTGTATATCGGATGGTCCTCGTTGAACTTTGGGTTTTGTTGGACAAATTTTGGAGATTAAGAATAGATTTTCTTTTTATAAAGGGTTATCCAATTTTGGATTATCTGATCTTGTACTAACCTTTTGGGTTTTGGTTTTGGTTAAAGTCTAAAGACTTGGGAAGTATATAGTTCTTTTTTTTGGATTAGGTGATTCTATAAAAGTTGATTATAGTACTCTTAATGTGAACAAGTCTTCCTAAATACTCGCCTTTTGGAGGAAATATGAGTTTGTGTAAGGAATCTAATAAAAGTTGAAAGTCAACATGATAAGTGATTATGTTTCCTTATGAATAAATTCCCAAATAAAAAGTAACTTAATACAAAAATGTTGTCTATTAACTTTTCCTACTGGGGAACCCAACACCGTTTAACCCATCACAAGTTTGTGATTTTTTTATTGTTAACTTTCTCCTAAACATGTTTTCTATCACTCTTCATCAGAACATGACCCTATGTTTTCTCCTCCATGTCCATGTTTTCATACTTGTAATCCTAGTATGGGTTAACTCAGGCGACCTTTGTACTTATCTTTCTTTATTTTTAAAGCGATTGTTTTACTGACTCTTGTTCCGATGTGGGACTTTCAAGGATGTTTCCTAGCTCAATTTTAAAAACTGCGAGGACGCAATTCCCAAAAGGGGGGAAGGATGTAACACCCCAGGTAAATAAATAATATGACATTTTCATATTTATCCATATTTGTGAATAAAATATTAATTTGTCTTTAAAGGGGACGCTATGCTCGATGGCGTACCCAGCACGCAACAACGAGTTTCTTGGGAATTTTACGTTGCACTCTAATAATAAAATAATATTATTTTAAATGGTAGTTAAAATGTAGCCGTTGTATTGGAGGGAATGGATAGAAATAACTGAAATATGATTATATATGTTTTTTAAATGTTTTTACATTTATCCAATAAAAGGTAAAGGCTTAAAATATGGAAAGAATTCATTTTTAGGCGTATATGCCCTAGTTTTCACTAAAGGTTCACTTATCGCCTTTTGATGGAGAATAGTCATTAAATATAGTTTTGTTCACTCTTATACATCCTTTTGGACCAAATAAAACTCTTCTTAAGAATTGGGACATCAAAATTTACTTTGTGTAAATTTTTGGTATCTTTTCGATAAAATTCATTTTTTAATGAATAGTGTAAAATGTTGTATTTTAATTCAAAACCTGTTTTTAATATAATTTATTTATATGATTATATTATATTTTGAATTGGTTTTAAAGTGAAATTACAATATATTTTTACCATTAAATCCAATAGTGGTCGTTGGAATTAATTTCACTTTGAAATCAAACTTAAACTAGTGTCAATCTTTTGAGACATATTGTTTCATTAAAACACGCTATTTGCTTTGACAGCGGGAATTAATTATTAAATTAATTAATGTGACTTATATGTTTTGAATTTTGTAAAATGGCCTTCATTTTTGAATTTGTAATATCAAATATAGCTTAGGGTAAATTTTTGGTAATTTTCTGAAAAACTTCAATTTTTGATGAATAGTGAAACCACTAAGTGGTACTTATAAAAAACTGATTTTTCTGTTTAAATGAAATTTTTCCATCATTGTGTTTTGAATTTCAAAAAATCTGACATACATGGTTGTCATTATGAAGTAAAATGTGGTTCAATGGGATTAAAATAATTTTTTGGTGAATAGTAACTTATTAAGTTCTTAATCGCGATTAGTGGTAATTAGTGTAGTTTAAGGTAAAAATAATATTTTAATAGTAAGAGATGAGCTTGACACATGTCCTAACTTCATTGGTTGTGTCATGGCCGACCAAGACAAGCCATGGGTCAACTTGGGGACCCCATGGAGCCACTTTGGTTGGGAAATGACATAAATAACTTTTTATTTAATGTAAAAGTAAAAATGACACAAACATCATATGTTTTACAAAAACAATTTTTACATGGGGTTATGAAGATCCGATTTTTGATTATAAATAGTAATTGGAAAGATAAAACTATTTCCTACATCATAGTATTTGTTTATAATTTTTAGACTTTAAATAAATTAAATTATTTATGACATTATGATGATGAAGCGATGACCTCATTATTTAACAATTTAAATAAAATGGAAAGATAATGTAATATCTAAAAACTACACATGTCCAAAACCTATTGGATGGGTATATTTCGAACCCTTATCACCTTATACTCGAATTATATCAATTTGGGACCATTTAAATCAGAAAATCATTTTCAAATAAAGTAATATTTCTTTACTTTCCAAGAGTGCCCCTCCTCTCCTCTTATAAAAGGCCCCCACCTCTACCTCATTACCCACACTCCCAAAGCCTTTGGATCGGCCAAACCCTGACCATTTACTCTCTCCAAATACCTCTCCTCATACTAGAGGATTCTCTTTGGGCAGAAACCTTTCAAAAGAAGCCTTTAGGCTCAAATCAAAAGGAGTTACACTTTTAAAGGTAATTCATTCTCTCATGTTCATTTGTTTTATTTTACTTCTCCAACCCCCTAAAATCTTTTTATTTACTTCTTTTGTAACAACACCGGTATCTTAAATATACTAGGATTTTTTATAAGATTTATTCGAGCTACACTCTCACAAAACTACATCAAATGGTTAAAGAACATACGGTTTTCGTGGATGGCGAAATTCTGCCTCCCAAAACGATGATAGTTCAATACTCATTTAACACCTTCAAAGGTGGCCATTATGATGTCACTATTTTTATATATGATATATAATATGTTTATTCTTTCCTTAAGCTTCTGTATTTTTCATTTATGGCATACCATTATTTTTTCCCTTATGGGTAAACACGATATCTTCATTTTAGGAAGTGCGGACTACCGCCCCCTGAAAGTGATTTGATTCGTTAATACCATATGTGGGATGTGTAAAGTATAAAGTTAATGATATTATATATGTTATTATACTGGAATTATAATATACTCTTATATCATTATGATTCCATTCCAGAAAATACAAAATAGAAATGGAAGTAGCGTTCATGCGTACGTACGGCTTACCGTCTCCATGAACGGTGCATTTCATTTCTTACCTCTAAATGTGATGTAATATTATAAATACATGTATATGCTGAATATATATGATATATATGTTATCCAAATCATTAATATCATTCTGTATATAACGAACCTTTGACCAAATTAACAACATGTAATTGTAAGAAGTCCACTTTTGACTTAAGAACCAAATATCGACAAAACAAACATTATTAACTTAAATGATTACATAATGTTTATAACATGACAATAAGTGATCTAAAAGAAATTATGAACTAGAAAAATTTTCTTAATAAAGTGGAAATTAACTCAAGTTTATTATTCAGGACGTTAAATAATGATCGAGTCAAGTCGGACCCGAGGTAAGGGATCCTACTCCACTCTTTCTTTTTAAGCACGCTCTTTTATGTCATTCCTTTTAAAGCTCATCTTTCTTGTTATTGGGATGTTATTTTATATTAACATTACTGTAATTTTTATGTTCATGTGATGATAGAACCTATTCCTTCTCATCAATCCATTTTGGATGTTTTGAGTGGCGCCGTTAGGCTGCCGAATTTTCATAAGAGATCTAACCTCTCTCTTTCTTTTTAAGTACTCTCCTTTATGTCACTTCTTTTAAGCTCCTCTTTGTTATGTTGGGGGATGTTATTTTATATTCCTCTTTCTATAAACTTTATGTTAATATGATGAGATACCCTATTTGATCTCATCAACCCATTTTTGTAAGTTTTATGTGGAGCCGTTAGGCTGCCGAGTTTTTTTAAGGGATTTTTCATCTCACTTTTATTCCCGTGAGATTTATGCTACATTTGCCACAATTTCCTTTGAGTGGTGTACGTAATGACCATTATTTTACTCATTGTGTAATATTCTTTCATTTATGAGTATTTACATCAATGATGTATTGTCCTTCTTTCACGGGGCGTATGTTTCGAAAGATACCCATGTCGGTAAGGGAACCTTTCACCCTCCTATTTTTAAAAGACTTCTTTTGTTGGGTCTTTTAATTTACATATTGTTATATTGGGATATGTTCTCATATATCCTTATTGATGTAAATTTTTTGTCCAAGTGATGATATACCCTTTTATTTATCTCTCATCAACTCATTTTTATGTGACGTCGTTAGGCTGTCAAGGGAACTTCTTAACCCAATCTCGATTTCTTTGGGTTCAACATGTAGTTATTGAATATGTCATCCTTTGAATATGTGTGAATGGAATTTGATTATTTTACACTTAATATCCACTTATATTTGGTTTATTCGTTTGTCACACATAATTATGTAATTGATTTATCCTTAAACCAAGGATACCATCTTTGTATGGGACTTCGTCTCAATCTCCTTTCATTGAGGCATATTTTGTTTTATAAACAACCTTCTTTTATACGGTGTATAAACCCCTTTGACTTTTACGTTTATTCAAAAGGAATATTTTTTTATACGAAGCGTTTACTAAACGACAAAATGGAATGTTTTTGTCATACGTATGCGGCGACAACGACTTCTCCGCCATCGTGACCGTTATTTGAGTTTCAGATTCCTCTACAAGCCATACATTATTTTAAAAGAAAAATAAATACCATGTTTTACTTTTATTTTATTTTGGTATTGAAAATGGTTTTTATAATGTTTTTATATCAATGTGTTGTATTGATATCTTGTGATTGAAAGGTGGAAATGTTATGTTTCCTTTATGCATGTTTTATGTGAAACGATTATGTTGAGGTTCTTGGGAATTATTATGAAGACGGGTGGTTCCGTGATATAATCAGGGCGGGTGAGCCCGATATCGCTCTCCAATGCATTGGGTTATGCGAAGGAGTGAAATGTTAAGGTTTCTACGAAGAGATTTAGGGAATATATTGTGATGGGTAATCCAAACGTAACCAAGAGGGTTACTCCCTACGTAAGAATGTTATGAATGCCTCAAGTTACCTTTATGTCTTATGAATTCTATGATTTATTCATGATTTGATGAGGTATGTTAAAGTGCCTATGTTTTATGGGTAAAGTATGATTTCATTCTTTTGTATATATGAACTCATGTTTCCTTTCCATATTTTTATAACCCTTATTGAGCTTTTTATGCTCATCCCAGGTTTTTTTGAAATGTTTTTCACAGGTCAAGTGAAAGGTACATGATGTGATGATAGTGTCAAGGATGTGTCATTAAAGAATCCATGTTTTATTTTTAATATGTTTCCGTTGATGGGAAGAATGAATAGTGTCTTTTATGTAACCACTTTGTTTAAATGTGGAATGTAATGCAAGTTTCATGATCTAATTCTCTAAAACTATAAACCTGAAAAGATCCTCAATGTGTAATCTTGTAATAACTCAAGATTAAGTAAGGTTTAAGGCTGGGGCCTTATAGTTGGTATCAAAGGTCGGTTTAGATAACTTTAGAGGTTAGGGTATTCTTTAAGCACAAGTGGCATTACCATAATGGTTAGGATTTCAGAAAGAGTCCTAGTTTTAGATAAAGTGAATGAGTAAGTGTATCTTAGTGTTTACCTTCCTCATTAGTACATGATGGTTTTGTTGATATACTCACAATGACATTTCTGTTTTTAGTATGGCTGGATCTCACAGGCACCAAGGTGACAATTGGTTTGAAGGAAACTGTGGTGGTTCTCTGATTAAGAGACTCAATGAAATGGGGTATTCAATGAGGAAACTCGTGGTTGTTCTAAACCAACTATCAAGGAGTCATTATCAACCACGTGAACCTTGGTATGTTATATAATTCATCATGTACGAGATGACCAATCGATGTGGAAGTTCAGGTAATAATTAAAAAGGTATCCATTAGGGTTTATATGATCCTTACTTTTGAGGTAATTATGGGTTATTATATGTTATGATGGAAAATGAAAGGCATGAGATAAAATTGAGGTTAAAATATGTTATGTTTATTTTTGAAGATTTTATATCGTTTTGGGAAATGTTTTGAGAATTATATAGTTTTGGAAAAAGGACAACACGCAGACAGTGTGACAACCTGTCGCGTCGGACAATGCTGCGGGAATCGAACCCACAACCAAAGTGCGACTGATATTTATCGCCTACCACTGGACTATGTGAAGTCCCTGGTTAGTTTGACTGATTCTTTCTATTTATATGATTTTATGAATTAAGAGTAAGTTGATTTTGGGTTATTTATGAAAATGATTAACCTATCATGGAGGATATGTGATTAGGTTAATTACTTTTCAATATGAGACTTTAGGAGCAACTGATGTTGTTTGTAGATAAATGTTACGAATTAACTTGGAAGACTATGTGACCTAAATCCTTCAAATATTTGGGTTTCAATCTTAGTTTTGTTTACTTTGAAGAATTTTATGGAAAAATTGTATATCGGATGGTCCTCGTTGAACTTTGGGTTTTGTTGGACAAATTTTGGAGATTAAGAATAGATTTTCTTTTTATAAAAGGTTATCCATTTCTGGATTATCTGATCTTGTACTAACCTTTTGGGTTTTGGTTTTGGTTAAAGTCTAAAGACATGGGAAGTATATAGTTCTTTTTTTGTGGATTAGGTGATTCTCTAAAAGTTGATTATAGTACTCTTAATGTGAACAAGTCTTCCTAAATACTAGCCTTTTGGAGGAAATATGAGTTTGTGTAAGGAATCTAATAAAAGTTGAAAGTCAACATGATAAGTGATTATGTTTCGTTATGAATAAATTCCCCAATAAAAAGTAACTTAATACAAAAATGTTGTCTATTAACTTTTCCTACTGGGGAACCCAACACTGTTTATATAATTATAGATATTTATAATTATAATTATAAATAAATGTATCTTTTAATATTTTTATATAATTATAAATATATTTATATAACTATATATATATTTATTAATATATGAATATATATATATATATAATTATAAATATAATAAATATTTATATTATAATTTTTTAATTATTTAAATATATAATTATTTATTTATAATTATATAAATACCTTTTAAAAAAATTATATATATTAATTTATAATTATAAATATATAATTTTATAAATATAGTAAATATAAATTTATGAGTTTATTTATAGAAATAAATAGAAATATATTTATTTATAAATATTTATTTACAAATATATTTTTATAAATATATTTTTAAAAATATTAATGAATATATTATAATATATGGATTAATATTAAAAATGAGTAAATAAAATTACATAAATTACAAAATTATTTTAAAAAGTAAATTCCTAGTAATTACATGAATTAAATACACATAAAAAATAAATAAAAATGAACAAATAGATGATATTAATTATATAAATAACTAAATTATTAAAAATAAAATATATTTAAAATAAAAATAACTTAGTAATTAAATTAAAGAATAAAATTAAATAAAATTATATTAAACACACACACAAAAATTCATGATGTATGAATTAAAATAAATATATATTAAAAATGAAAAATATAAAAATTGAAAAAATACTAAAAATACTAAATATGGAGAGATATTAAAAAAGAATAAATAATATTAAATCAATAAACTCACTTGTGCTCACACATACATGTGTACATGACAAACACACACACACACACACACACACACACCCCCCACGCACATACAATTATACATGTACACATATTTTAAATTATTTAATAACAATATAAATATATATTTAAATAAATATATTCATTTATATATTATATAAATTTTTAAATAAAGTTTTAATAAATTATATTTATTTTAATTATATATACATTTAAAAATTAATGTTTATAAATATAATATTAAACATTTTGACTAATATAAATTTGATAAATTTATATATATAAAATTTTGAAAATAAGATTCATTTTTTAATAAAAGTTGATTAAATCATATTTATATATAATATTTACATATATATACTTATTGTAATATAAATATTATTTTAAAAAATATAATATTTATATAGAAATTAAATTACTCACTATGACCTTTATCAGTGCTAAACAAAAATTAATGATAAAGGGATGACTTTTATTTGTGCTTGAAAAAAGCATTAACAAAGGGCACCCTTTTATCAACACTTTTTAGCGCTGATAAAAGTTAACTTTATCAACACTTTTTTGTGAGCACTAATAAAATTCCCCCCTTAATCAGTGCTTTTTATTTAGCCTAGATAAATACCAGTGTTGAATACCATGCAATTCATAGTAGTGATTATCGTTTCATATTTTTATTTTTTAATATTTGATATTTAATATATATCATGTTTTAAATTATTATATTTTATTCATTTTTATTTTTTATTTAATATATAATATTTATTAATTTGTAATCTATAAATATAGTTGTTTTAATTTATTTATTTTTAATATTATTTATTTCATTAATAATTTTTTAATATTATTTGTAATCTATACATTTTAAATTTTTATTTGTTTAATATTTTTGTAATTTTATTCATTTTTTTTATATTTAGTCATATATATTTATTTATTAACAATTATTTTTTAATATGGTTGTAATTTACATAATTAATATATTTGTTAATTATCATTTTATCATAAATTAAATTTTAAATTTTATAATTTAATATAATTAATAAATCATATTCATTTTTTAATATTTTTTCAATATATTTCATTTTTAATTAAATTTCACTCATTTTTAACATTCATTTATTTAATATTATTAATTCATCAATAACATTAAGTATTTTTTTACATTTTTGATAATTTATTCATTTTTAATATTTATTCATTTAAAAATTTGGTAATTTATTCATTTTTAATATTATTTTAATCATGATTATTCATTAATATATAATGTTTCCTTAAATATGATTTATATAATACAAAATATGTATTTAAATTTAATAATTCATATATTTAGTGAAAATTAGATTATGTTTAAAGTCTTATATCAATTAAAAATAATGAATAATGAATATCAATTTATAGATGTTTAATGTTCATATTATATAAATGTTATTTTTTTTCAATTTAACAAATATCAAATTTGTATTATATATATAAGCACATTAACTTGACGCATACATATACATAATTAATTCAATTTTATATATAGAGAGAGACACACACACATATAATATTTCTGTAATTTATTCAATTTTTAATGTTCATTTAAGAATTTTATTTAATAACATAATATATTTAATATAATATTATTTTAGTCAATTAATTTTATTTAATTTTATATTTTTATTTAATATATACTATTTATTACTATTTAATATTTTTTATAATTTATTCATTTTTTATATTATTTACTCAATAATAACATTAATTATTTTTTAATATTTTCATAATTTATTCATTTTTTATTCTTATCATTTTAATATTTTTGATTTTTTTCCATTTTTAGTATTATTTATAAATTTTTATTCATTAAAATTTAATTCTTTTAATATGGTTTTAATTTATATAATTAATATGTATTCATTTTTATTTTAACATATATCCGTTTTTAATTTTTTTAAATAATCTATATAATTAATAACACTTAATAATTTTTTAATATCTTTGCAATCTATTGATTTGGTAATTGTTAAATTCCACTCTTTTTTAACATTCATTCATTTAATATTATTTATTCATTAATAATGTTAATTATTTTTTATAATGTAGTCATTTTTAATATTTATTCATTTAATATTTTTTTACTCTATTCATTTCTAAAATTTATCTATACTTATTTATTTATTAAAATTTTATGTTTTTAATATAGTTTCAATATAAATAGTTAATATGTATTCAACTTTATTTTAATATATATTATTTTTAATTTTTGTAATAATTTATATAATTAATAAAACTTATTCATTTTTAATATTTTTGAAGTTTATTCATTTTTAGTTACTAAATTTCACTCATTTCTGACATTCATGCATTTAATATTATTATTCATTAATAATGTTAATTATTAATTATTATTTATAATTAATTCATTGTTAATATATACTTATATAATATTTTTGTAATTTATTTTAAATAGTTTTTATCATCACTTAAAAAAATTACTGATAAAACTCTTCATGTTCATTTAAAATAAACCTGAACAAAACCCCGCTCACTCGTACTGTTCAACCTCACATGGAACTCGACCTATGTCACCCCCTTGAACTTCTAAGAGAATTTGTCCCTCTCAAAACTGAAGCTATGTGATTATTTATACTCATTTTTAATCGATATTTCATTATTTTACATTTTTTAGTTCAACCTTGCCCATTTTCCAGACTACCCCCATTACCCATGGGTTATTAGGACCATAGTGGATTGGTCAAGTGGGAATGATTGAGAACATCAGGTTTTTGATAACCCAGGTTTGATGCATTAAATTCATTCATGGTTCTTTGTTCAACCACAAAATCTAAATGTTTTGGATACTCAAGTTTGGATGTTTTAATTTTTCAAGACTAATAGTGGATGTTTTATGTTCCTCTTCACAAATTACAACCTTTAAAGTCTCTTATAAAATCATAGAACCTCTCTTCCCCGTATTGTTTTGACTATATTATGAAAATTCATATTAATTTCTGGGTCAAATTTATCTAAATAAGTGTGTGGGTGTTTTGAAATGAGATTTTATATGTAAAAAAATGGATTTCAATTAAAAACCGAATCTTCAAAAATATTTGACTCAAAAATATGAAAAACAGTTAACTTCTTGGTAACCCTTGATAATGATTCCTAGTTGATATTGATAATTTTATCACAGAGTCCCATTCAAAATATTTTTCACTTAATAATTAAAAAAAATTGTCCCAATTTGTCTCTCAAGGAGGTTTCTAATTGAGTTATTTTTCACTTAAAACATTAATTGATTAAAAAAGAATAGAATTTTATTTATTAAAAATAGATTTATGATGTAATTAAAAATAGTTATTTTTATTGTAAAATAGCGTGAAAATAGTGGGTTTTGTATAATGGAAAAATAGTGAATGAGTGAAAGATGGTTAAAAAGGGAGGAATTCATATTTTTAGTAATGTAAGAACTAGATTTAGAGTAGCGACCTTCAACATATTCAAGTTATGAGGTTTCTCTTTTCAATTGTCCAAAATATTTCTTTTAATAATTTATTTTTAGTACTTAATCCATAACTATGAACTATGTACTAATATATTTAAAATCATAGAGATTATTTGTTGTAATCACAATGATAATTATCTTTCTTTTAGTAAGATTGATTAACTAATCAATGATCATCTATAAGAAGAGTTTAATGAAATAATAATTATTCTCACAACCTCAAATGAGTATTGAAAAATTTAAATAATTTGTAATTAATTGAAACCATTCTTATTTCGTTTTGAATTATTAGAATAACATTCAACAAGCAATAACATTTCAATAAAACATATTTAAACAAATTTATGGGAGAGAAAAACTCAATTAAATTGTTTAGGATGAAATAAAAAAACAAAAAAATTATTAAACTAAATGTTAACATTTCCAAAAATAAATAATATGAGAGTATGTAATAGGCATTTGAATATTTCACTCAATCTCTCCCAAGTTTTGGTCATTAGAGATTTATCTAGACATGGACACTCAATAAAATTGACATGGAATACAGATACAAGAACTAAGGATGGGAAACTATATCACTAAGATGACTTTGTCTTGCATTATCTATAGATGAGATAAATCCTTTTGTTATAAAAAGTTGTACTCATAGTAAAATACTAGTTATGTTGGTAAATTATAACTTTCCACCACAATTATTCATATAGAAAAAATACATTATGTTGGCTCTGCTTATATCTGGAAAAAACCCAATAATGATATTGATATCTATTTGGATCCAGTGATTGAAGATCTAAAATTGATGTGTGATACATGTGTTACATTGTATGACTCTCATATAAGTGGAAAGTTCACATTAAGATCCATGTTTTATGGGATGATAAATGACTTTCCTACTTATCTAATTTTTTCAGGTTACAAAATTAAATGAATATTAGAGTATCCCTTTTTTGTAGAAGGCACACACTTAATTAGTTTGAAACATTCTTCAATACTATATTTTGAATATATCACAATTTTTTACCCCAAAAACAAAAATACCAATACTGGAAAACATCATTTGATGGAAATACAGAACAAGGTACACCACCATATCCACTAATAGGTGATCAAATATTTGATGAAGTAAAAGATATTGAAATTTTATTTATTAAAACCTTTTAAAAAAACCTTATGAAATAAGTTTTGAAAAAGAGATCAATTTTATTTGAATTACCATATTGGAATCATTTTTATGTTAGATATTTATTTGATGTCATAAATGTAGAAAAAAATGCAGATGATAACATTGTGGAAAAATTAATAAATGACTTATAGAAAACAAAATATTTCATTAAGACTAAGTTGGATTTGATTGACCTGGAGAAAAGGGATGATTTGGAACTAGTAAAGGGTGAAGATGAAAGTTTCTTTCTATAATAGCTTAGAATCTATCCAGATAACGAAAATTTCAATTATGAAACTTCCTTAATGGTGTAAAAGTTTTAGAGGGGTATTCATCAAATATCAAGAATTTAGTTTCAATGAATAATTTGAAGTTACAGGGTCTAAATTTACACGATTTTTATGTGTTTATGCAAGATTTAATTCCCTTAGCTTTAAATTTCATTCTTTTCTAAAAATTTATGACATAAATTTACCAAAAATTTCTTATTTTTAAAAGACATATTTAGTAAATTTATAGACTCATATAAGTTTGAAACCTTTAATATGTAAATTATAGTCATATTATGTGAATTGGAGATTTTTTTCCCACTATTATTCTTTGATATAATGATCCACCAGATGGTTCACTTGGTTAAAGAGATTCAACTTGGTGTTTCTGTACATTATAAATGGATGTACCCCATTTAATGGTATAGGATAATTTTGAAAGAGTATATATAGAATAAAATTCATCCAGAAGGTTTTATTTTAGAGTGATATATTTTTAAAAAATCTATAGGATCCTGTACCAATTACCTATAAGATGTTGATTACATTGGTCTCCCAAAATCTCTTCAAAGTGGAAACCTTATGGGTAATGAGATTATCAAAAGAGATGTTTTTACAATCAACATTAAAGAGTGGGAGAAATATCACCTTTATATTTTATAGAATAGAGTGCATGTTTCTATATATGTTGAACACAAAAAGTAATTCTTATAAATATGAATCCATCAAGGGTTAAAATGTAGATATAAAATATAGACAATCGCTAGTTTATAGGATTGTTTTGAGATCTTATTTATACGGAGTTATCTGAAAATCCAAATTCAATTTTTGAACAACTTTGATGGCTATCCATAAGGCCAAATATAAATTTATTATCTTAAAATAATAGTAATATGTTATATAGAAAAAAGAAATATGATAAAAATATGATAAAAAACAATGGAGTTATGCTTATGAAAGAAGTGATGCACATATATAATTCTAAGTATAGAAATCCAATTTATGTGAATATATCATACTTCAGAATCATAAAAAAAATATACAAGTTTTATTATAAAATATTTCAAGTGGTGATTTTATATTTCAAATGGTTTGAAAACACGAGTGTAGTTAAATTCAACTAATTTAGCTATATAAAAGTGAATTTTATTTTGGAAGAGTATAAGAATGAACCATTCATAATGGGATCACAATAAGTTTATGCATTTTATGTCCCAAATATGAAAAATAGGAATTGGTCAATTCTTTTGTTCGTGACTAAAACAACAGTAGGGTCATATGAAAATTCAATTTAGGATGGCCCTTTTATTGAGAGATCACAATGATTTAATGGGGGTACTAGTATATAAAGTGTCTTATATGTTATGGGGGACCATAATAAGGGGATTTGGATACTTGATAGTGGATCCAACTCCCTTTAGCCTTTGAAGAAAAAATGATAGTTCAATGAATAGGTTAAAGTTTTTTTAATATACTATTATTTTCTTATAATATTATGTGTTATATATTACATTTATGTAGTCAAAATTAAAATTTTAAATAATTATGTGGATAATGACTTCTACACATGTTGATGGAATGAATCCTAAGTAAGAACACACCATCGATATTGAAATTGAGGAATTTTTAGGGGATCAACAATATGTGAATGGAAAAAACAAGAGAAGTGAAACATCACCAAGTAAACTAAAGTTATCAAGTAAATAAGAAAAGGTATAGAATTTGAGGTTGGATGGAAGCCAGGAGGCTAATCTATTGACCCAACAAGTCAATGTTCATTATCTGCATTGGGGTCACAACTCTAATTAATGTGCCAATCGATATATATATGTTTCACAATTTCATGTTTTCATTAAATAAAACCATTTAGGGAATATATTAGGGTATTGATATGATAATATTTCCCAAATTTACCCAAAAGTATATAATGAAATATTGATTTATTTTTCATTATCCCTTATAGAATTTGTTTATTTTAGATGATTTCCATAAGAAAATTTATCTTAGTAATTACTGGAAAATATAATAGAACCTTTTAGATAATTCTAAAAAAGGAGAATCTTAGGGATGCTGAGAGGAACGTAAACCCCTACCTGCCAGCTATGTATTAACACATTATAAACAAGGAAAAATGGAAATATTTCATTAGTTAATGTGATGAGGAACCATTTTAGGTGCATTGTAACTGATAATATTTTATCAGAAAATATTTATTTTATCCACTTTGATTAAACTTTTATAATTTATGAAACAAAAAATGGTGTTGAAAATATTAAAAATGTATCAAAACCAATATAACCTTACCATAAAGTAAGGATATGGCATGCTTCACTTGAAAATAAAATGGTATGTATTTTAAATCTATAGTAAAAGGTTTATGTGATATGAAAAAACATATATTCCTTTGTTTATATAAAAAATGATGAATCAAAATCCAAATCCACTTACATCCCACAACATGTGCAGTGGAAGGAGGATCATGTAAATAAAGAGGGAAAAGTAGTTGATGAAAACACATAAGAAGTATAGGAATCATGTTTAAGCATGTCATAATAATATATTTTTATTATTTATAAAAATATTACATAAAATATATATTTATATATGTATGTTTTTTATATATTTTTTAAAAAATAATCATCATTAAATCTATCCAACAATTGAATAATTTCAGTATCTTTGAAGAGGCATGAGAAATATGGTCACGTTTGAGGTGAATATTTTGGAGTGTCACCTCGAGCATATTTCGAGAAGACAAAGTTGAAAGGAGAAACATGTGATATGATGAAAGAAATGAAATCATAAATAGATTCTTTAAAATATTTTATTATATATTCTAGTTTCGAAGACCATTATATGTGAAAGGAGAAAAGCAAACAAATAGTATAACAATGATCAGTACATGAAAAGCCACATGACCCCATTAGCTTTGAGGCTTTCCATTCCCCTCAACCACCTGTTTTACATGAGGTAATTTATTTTTTACAACTCTATTATCTAAATGTGAATCAAAACACTATTGATAACTTTATATTACTATTTTTTTGGGTAAACTTTTATGTTATTCATAACAACCCAATGTTTTTAAAATGAAATACCCTTCTTGAATGAATAAATGTATTATTAATAAATGTAATTATAGAAAACACATGCACTACTTTGGGTTTTTAGAATGATCTAGCCTTTTGGATTTAAAATACCATTAATCATCTTAACCGTTCATAATATATTAATTATACAATGATCAATAATATTATCATATATTAAGTGTTATGATAAAGTCTAATTAACCCATACAAAAGAAGTTATGGTATCGAACATCTGGATCATAGCCTATGAATCCTATATATTAGAGTTTTTGAGGGAGATGGAATCACTAATATTTTCCCTTAACCAATCCCAAGACAATATTAAATTACTAAAGCTAGATAAAAACCGTTTATGAGAGAAGTTTAAGATTACCAAGATCACGACCCAAATTATATTCACCGATCCACCCCATGAAATTTCCACTATTTTATACCTTACCCTTAGGGTGTATGCTGATGTAAGAAGGGGTTATGTATTTAGACCCTAGCAGTATGAATTTATATGTTATATTTATAATGAAATAATGTATGTATTTTTGCAGTTTTATTATTAATTTTTAATTATTATATAATTTAATTGATAAAAATTAGATTTCGACATGAAGAATTTAAAGTTTGGGAAATATGTAGTTTCAACTAAGACACTCATTTATTAAATTCAATAATTTCTGAAATAAATAATATTTTAATAAAATAAAATTTTTATATAAAAAATATTTTAATGTAAATGATTGTATAATTTATGAAAGTAAAATATAATTTTTATAAGGGTAAAAAAGTGTATACTTTTTATAATTTTATGAGACAATCATTTTTTTGGGTAAAAATTAAACATGATATAAATATACAGTCTGTATTATGAAATCATAATATATAAAAAGTGATGTAATAAATTCTATAAAACCCATATATGATCAAATATATATTTATAATGTTAAATAATGCATTTTTGAAGTTATTTCAATAATTTTATAAACACTTAATGAATTCTATAAAACCTATATTATATTTTAATGTTTTAAAATCAATTATTTATAAACATTACCCACTTCCACATAATCAAGGGTATTATTTAAATGATTTTATTTGTTTTAATTAAAAAATATTTAACAACACTCATCTTTGGTATAAAATATGCAAAACAAACATGGGAATGTTTGTGTTTTTGATTATTTTATCATATATAATCCAAAAATTAAGTGTAGAAATTAATAAACAATTATTCTATTTTCTTTAAATAACCACTTATCATCTTACTCATCTTCACTCAAAACCCATTTATCATCTATTTAATCTCCATATATTTAAATCCATTCCAATGTGTTCCCAATATCTTAGGAAGATCATACTAATATTTTAAATGTACCCTCTCCAGGTATGAGACTCCCTCCTCTTATTTTTATTTCAAGTACTTTATTTGTGTTAAGGATATTTAATTTTTAATTTTCCATGTTGTAATGTATTTTTACACATAAATTTACTATCCTTATGATTCCCATATAATTATAGACCACCTTTAACTCTCATTAATCCCTTTCATAAACCTTTATATACACCCATTATGCTACATAAATCATTCAGCAATTTTCCATGTCAAATATCTATGTTGTGAATACCTATACCCATTTATTGTCTAGGGTATTAACCTAGTTGCACCTATAATTCATTGATTTGGTACGTCCATGTATGTAACCCAAATTCCTTAATCTTTTTGGTAAGAAATTATGAAATGTATTATTATATTCTATGATCTATGTGGTACATAAATGCATATACATGATATGAATGTGATGGGTGGGACCAAAATTATATAGCCCTAAAATGAAATGGGTAATGTTTTTATCTCCTCATATTACATATATATTATAGAAGAGGATATTATAAGAACACTATGTTATTATTTCTTGGTGGTTATCCTTGACTTATGGTAATAATGTCATTTTTTTTGTTTCCACATTCCTATGTTTCCTTGATGTTATAACATTATATTATGATTTAATGATATTGTTTATGTTTCAAACCCATTTATATCAACTTTACACGACTCTTTACTAACATATATTACTTTCATCATGTTATTCTTTAATTATTACATTATTTGTATTTATAACCCACCCTTTTATTATATACATACCCAGGTTATCCCATGCAATATTAGAATATCGATAGAATAAAAGGGACTTTTTTTGGAGTTTTTAAATAATGTTGTTATGCTCACATTTTATGTCAATGTGTTATGTACCTAATTTCACAAATACACTAATACTCATGATATTCTTGGATGTTATTATGTGTATTTTTATGTAGTAAACCGTTAAGTAAGGTGCATTAAAGATATGTGTTGTCATATGATATATATCTATTAGAAGCCACCAATCACATTATTATAAGGGGTATAATGCACAATTTATAAGGAGACATGCTATACAATAGAAAACTACCAAATGATCTCCTGAGAGTGGGTATTTAACCATCCCACAAGGTGACCACTGAGTTTTCTAATCCTCTTGTTGATTTAGATGTCACCGCGATCAATAATTCTATTAGAACTTTCATTGCATAGAAATTTAATCTTATAAATATACAGGTCCATAATGAGGTATTCCCTTTAAAATATTTTTTTCAAAATAAAAAAAATTTAACAATTTTTGAGAAAAGGTTGGAAATTAGGTATGTTGTTATAGATAGAAAAAACAAAGGGGTAGAGAAGGCTAAATTAAGAAAAATCTTATGGATTAACCAAGAAATCAAAATGACATTTTGAGAGTAACTTCACCCCGCCAGTTTCACTACTACATATATTAACATTTAAAGTTCATGTGGATAAAAAATTCCAGGATGTAAATGTGTCCTATATTGAATATCAAGAAGAAATATTTGGAGAGGACATTAGAAATGAGATTGATCTTGAGAGTATAAATAAAATTATAAAGTTTGAATATCAAGGTGTCTTAATTGTGAGTGGATATATAAGGCACATTTTCATATTCACTTTTTTACAAAAATTGATATACTATGTTCATTATAGTTAATTACCATTCATATTTTCCACATGTATATACTTTATAAATGGAAAATTATCTAAAGAAAAATTTGGACTCACTAAATCCACTATCATTTCTATGACATTATTTAATTTGAATTTAGAAGGAATAAATGAAAAAAATATAAAATAAGTGTTACATTTGAAAAGAAAATAATAGATAAAAAACTCTTATTGATGTTTATATTGGTTGGGTAAATATCTATAATACAATAATATAAATATATTTTTATTTTCATCAATAGTTACTTGTTTTTGTTTTTTAGGAATCACTTAATGCTCATCATACTCAATTTGGAAACCCCAAATGTTTATTTTTGGGATCTAAAGCATGGATTTTCATCAAATCAACCTCATAAAATGTTCATTATGAATTTTTATTACACAAAAATCAAAATTTTATAGATATAATTCATATTATATGTTTAATATTAATTTTAATGAGATTTTTTATGATATATAGATATATAAATATCATCTAAATCATGGTATAGGGTTGATGAATGAACATAAAAAACCTATGGATTTATTTAAATAGAGGTAGATTAAGTTATATTTTGTAACATTTACCTATCAAAACATCTTTCAAAAAAAATTATTTATTTTAGATAATGCTTCTGCAGTGTTTGAAACAAAATAACAAAAATGAAAGTACATATTAAATTTGTAAATTTAAGAAATTTATTATATACCATCAACAAACTAGCATCCCAAAACTAGTATTTCTGAAGGTAATTATAATTTCATTTAAAATATCTATTAATAATTTGCTTTTTATGTATTTTTTAGTACTTACAGTACTATCAAAAGAAAACACAGTCAAATGAAGAAATAATGTTTTTTAGTAGATTGGTCAGAGTACTTAACATCAAAATGTTTTTCGGCATCAAGTTGAGGTGATTACATATTATGTTTATGATCTAGGACATACTATGACCTTTGAGATACATTTAATATGTGAATAATTAGTATTGTAATTATTATATTTTATTTTTTCTAAAATGAATTCATGTAGTATTAAAAATGTGTTGGTTATATTTTTATTCTAATCCTACTTTTTCAATTGAAATCCTAACATTTTGCCAAATTTGATCCTTCCAACACTCCAAAGTAATTTTAATGCCACCATAGATTTTCATATCCTATTGAGTGAGGTTATATATTTGATGATCCTCCCCTACCCATGGTTACACTTCTTGATGAAAATAGTATGAATGTTTTGATTGAGTGTGTAGTAACTTTAGTAGTTCATTGTGGTAAACTCTTTATGGACCTCTCTAGAAAAAATGCTAGTCAGACCATTTTTTTTTCTTACTATGGGATATGGCAAAAATTATTATGCATGGAATATTTAGGTGTATAAATAAAATAATCTCAATACAAATACATATCTTTATGGGAAATCATTTAAGAAAAGAATAAACATTCAAATCCAGCTTCTTCTTCTACGAATGTTGTACAACTTCAATTCAACCTTTTAGATACATTTTCTAAAAATTCATCTCATATGAGTACTTCAATCATAAAATTATTACTATAATTTTTAATTTATTCTAAAATTTATATGCTCACTTTGCAATTGACAGTGAATTTATTTTCAACAATTAACTAATTTCAATCCTCTATGGGTTGATATGAGTTTCTAGAAACTAATTTTTTTTTTGTTATGAACCTATAAAGAAAGAAATATGTGAGTTGTTTATCAAGTAGAAGTATCATCGAGGCTATAACTAGGATAATGATGAGAGGGAAATAGGAAAGGATCATTTTAACAAAAAATATGAATACATCTTAGCAACTACTATGATGAATTTCACCCCTGGAAGTGTAGTGGTGTGTGACTTAGGGTTGTTTTATTCATTTTAATCAAGTAATGTACCTTTTGTTTCTTGGTTATTAGTACTTCATTGAAGAATCCATTCCCTTATATCCATGTACTACAAGTTTACAATGGTGAATATTTATCAACACATATATATTATGCAAAATTAGAGGAGTTTCAATTCTACCCTTATTCTATTTTATTCAAGTTATTTGATATTAGTGACACTTATCCAGAGAAGGTACTTCCATTATCCCAACCTAATCCTTTTCATTTTTTATCTTGCTGTATTAGGATGTGTTTGTAAAAATTCTATTAATACTTTTTGATAAATATCTATAATTTATTTTTGGTTTATAGAAATTAATCGCACATCAATCTGATATATAATGTTATTGGTATGACTCAAAGTTTTCATTTTCACATTAAAAGTTTCATTTTAGTTTAAAACACGCATCATATAGTAAAAACTAAGAAAACGATCTCATATTGTCTTAAAAATTTGGAAAAATGATCCACAATTCAAATTTTATGTGGAATAGTTAAATGTATATTAATCCAACTCACAATGTGGCTGGTATTATTCAAAGTGTGTTTTTTCAATTTAAATGCTTCATTTTAGTCTAAAACATGCATCAAATAGAAAAAACTGAGAAAAAAATAACATATTGTCTTCAAAATTTATGAAAATCATCCATAATTCCTTAATGATGTGTAAGAATTGACTACACATAAATTGAATACATGATGTATCTGGTATGACTCAAAGTGCGTGTTTTCATATTAAAAATTTTAATTTAGTTTAAAATACTCATCACATAGCAAAAAATAACAAAAATAGATCAAATTTTCATCAAACATTAGAAAAATGCTCTATAATTCATTTTAGATGTGTGTAAATCAACCACAAGTCAATCATATATGTGATATTCCCAATATGACTCTAAGTATATTTTTTTACATCCAAACTATCATTTTAGTTTAAAATGTGTCACCTAGTCAAAATTGAGAAAAACGTGTTTGGATTTTATTCAAACATGATTATAATGATCCATAATTCATTTTTTGATGTGTAGGGATCAATCATACATTAATCCAACAAATGGTGCAAATTTTATAACTCAAAGTATGTGCTTTCACATTAAAAGTGTCATTTTAGTTTAAAACATGTGTCATATAGACAAAAAAGGAGAAAATGAGCTCACATTATCTTCAAAATATAGAAAATTGATCTATACTTCAATTTTTGATATGTAAGAATTAACTACACATCGATATGACCCAAAATGTTACCGGTAGGACTCTAAGTGTGTAATTTAACTTTAAAAGTGCCATTTTAGTTTAAAACACATATCACATAGAAAAAAAAAGAAAAAGAGATCACATTGTCTTTTAAATGTAAAAAATGATAAATAATTCATTTGTGATGTGTATGTATTAACCACACAAAAATCTGACATGTGATGCAGCTATAATGACTCAAAGTGCATGTTTTCACATTAAAAGTTTCATTTTAGTTTCAAAAATATGTCACATAGCCAATAATTTGTAAAATAGATTGAATTGTCATGAAAATTTAAAAAAACACCTGTAAATCATTTTTGACATGTAGGCATTGACCAAAATTTAATCCAAAACATTATGTGTTTAGGATGACTCAAACTGCATGTTTTCACATTAAATGTTTCATTTTACTTTAAAACACATGCCATATAGCCAAAATTGTGAAAATGATCTCATATTTTCTTAATTTTTTTTGAAAATGATTAATAATTTGTTTTTGACGTGTAAGAATTTTCTGCAGATAAATCTAATGCACTATGTTAATGGTATGACTACAAGTGATTATGTCCACATTAAGAGTGTCATTTTAGTTTCAAATTCACGCCATATATATAAAATTAATAAAAAAGATCATATTATCTTGAAAATTTATGAAAATTATGTGTAATTAATTTTAACATGTATAAATAAACCACATGTCAATCTGACATGAAGTTCCTTTTAAAACTCTAAATGTGTGTTTTCACATAAAAAGTGTCATTTTTGTTTAAAAATGTTTCATATCCAAAACCAATAAAAAAGCACTTATTTTCTTAAAACGTTAGTAAATTGATCCATACTTATTTTTTGACATGTATGAATCAACCACACATCAATCTAATACACGATTTGAATTGTATGTCTCAAAGTATCTGTTCTCACATAAAAAAGTGTCATTTTAGTTTAAAACTCACATCACATACCCAAAACTAATAAAATGAGATTATATTTACTTAAAATATTAGGAAAAAAACCATAGTTCATTTTTTATGTGTATGAATTGATCTCACATCAATCTGACACATAATGTGGCCGGTATGACTCAGTGAATGTGTTTTCTAATTAAAAGAATAATATTAGTTTAAAATTTGTGTCAGATATAAAAAACTAATAAAACAAGCTTATATTGTATTAATAATTCAGGAAAACAATCCACAATTCATTTTTTATGTGTAGGAATTGATTACACGTCAATATGACACACAATGTGCCCGGTAGGATTCAAAGTACGTGTTTTCACATTAAAAGTGTCATTTTAGTTTAAAACACACACCACATATCCAAAACTAATAAAAAAAGCTCTTATTGTCTCAAAACTTTTACACAAAATACATGCTTTATTTTTTATGTGAAATAATTGACTACACAACAATCCGACACATGATGTGGCTGATATGGCTCAAAGTGCACGTCTTCATATTAAATGTGTCATTTTAGTTTAAAATGCATGTCACATTTCCCAAAACAATAAAACATGGTAATATTGTCTTTAAACATTATGAAAGATATCTATAATTAATTTTTGACATGTATGAATTGAACGCACAACAATCAGACACATGATTTGTCTGGTATGACTCAAAGTATGTGTTTTCACATTGAAAGTTTTATTTTAGTATAAAACTTGCATCACATATCTAAAACCAATAAAAAATATCATATTGTATTTAAAATTTAGAATAATGTTTTGTAATTCATTTTTATTTTATGAATTGCCCACACTTCAATTGGAGACATGATATGGATGATATGACTCAAGTTTCATGTTTTCATTTTAAAAATGTCATTTTAGTATAAAGCACACATCACATAGAAGAAAATAAAGAAAACGAGTTTTGAATGTCTTAAAAATTTAAGATAATGACAAAGAATTCATTTCATATGAGTAGTAATTGACCACACATCAATGTAATAGACAATGTGGTTGGTATGATTCAAAGTGCATGTTTTCACATTAAAAGTAATATTTTAGTTTAAAATTCATGCCATATAGACAAAACCAAGAAAATAAAATTATATTATTATTAGACTTTAGGAAAATGATCAATAAATTATTTTTATGTGTAGTAATTAACCAAACATCAATCCAACCCACTATGTGACCAGTAGGTCTCGAAGTGTGTGTTTTCACATCAAAAGTGTCATTTTAGTCTTCAACACACATCACATTTCCAAAACCAAGAAAATGGGATCATGTTATCTTAAACCATTTATTAAATGATCCATAATTAATTAATGACATGTAGGAATTGGCTACACATAAATATGTCACATGATATGCTAGTAGGACTCAAAGTATGTGTTTTCACATTAAAAATGTCATTTTAGTTTAAAATGCTCGTCACATAGATGAAATTAAGAAAAAAAATCACATATTATATTCTAAGTTTAGGGAAATGATCCTTAACTTTTTACATGTAGGAATTGTATTAACATAAATTAGACACACTATGTGGTTGATATGACTCAAAGTTCTTGTTTTTCACATTAAAATCATCATTTCAGTTTAAAACATATCTCACATAGCCAAAATTGAAAAAATGAGATTAGATTATCTTAATATTTTGATAAAGTGATCCAAAATTCCTTTGTGATGTATTTTAATTTACCTCATCTCAATACAACACATGATGTGACTAGTATGACTCAAAGTGAGTTTTTATATTAAAAGTGTTTTTTTAGTTTAAAACACATATCACATTGAAAAATTCGGAATAAAATATTGTATTATCTTAAAACTATAGTAAAGTGGTTTATATTTCATTTATTATGTGTAGGAATTGACCTCTTGTCAATCTGATGAATGATAAGGATAATATTACTCAAAGTGTGTGTTTTACCATTAAAAGTTCCATTTTAGTTAAAAACTTGCAACACATTTTCCAAAACTAATAAAATGAGATCAAATTGTCATAAAAATTTACGGAAATGATCCATAAGACATTTTGGATGTATAAAAATCAAACACATGTAAATTCGACACACCATGTGGTTGGTATGACTAAAAATTTGTGTTATTTTAGTTTAAAATGCACATCACATAGACAAAACCAATGAAATGAATTAGGATTGTCTTCAAACTTTAGTATAATGATTAATAATTCATTTTTTATATGTAAGAGTAAACCACATTTCAATCTAACACATGATGTTGCTAGTATGACTCAATGTGTGTGTTTTCACATTAAAAGTGATATTTTAGATTAAAACGAATGTTACATAGACAAAGGTGAACAAATGAGATTATATTATCATAAAAATTTAATAAAATGATCAATAATTCATTTTTTATGTGTAGGGATCAAAAAAACATCAATCTGATACACTATGTGGCTGATGAGACTCTAAGAAAGAGTTTTCACCTTAAAAATATCATTTTATTTTAGAACGTGTGTTATATTTTGAAAACCAAGAAAATGAGATCATATTGTCTTAAAAATTCCGGAAAATGATCCATAATTCATTTTGAACATATATAAATTTACTATATGTAAATATGACACATGATGATCCTGATAGAACTCCATGCGCATGTTTTAACATTAAGTGTGTCATTTTAGTTTATAACATGCATCACATAGAAAACACTAAGAAAATGAGCTATTATTGTCTTAAAACTTTAAGAAAAAGATCCATATTAAATTTGTGACACATTGGAATCAACCACACATCAATATGACATAAGATGTTTCTAGTTTGACTAAGGGTTTTTGTTTTTACATTAAAAGTGTCAAGCATGTTTTGAAAACATGTCACAATAAAAAAACTGAAAAATGTGCTTAGATTGTCTTAAAAAATTAAGAAAATGATCAATTATTCATTTTTATTTATAGGAATTGACTACATATCAATCCAACACATGATGTGAATGATATGACTCAAATTGATTGTTTTCACATTAAAAGTGTCATTTTTGTTTGAAATGCTTGTCACATAGAAAATAAAATAAAATGAGGTTATATTATCTTTAAAATTTATTAAAACAATCCATAATTTATTTTTTATGTGTAGAAATTGACCACACATAAATCTGACACATGATGTTCCTCGTAGGATTTGAAGTGTATGTTTTCTCATAAAAATCAACATTTTAGTTTAAAATTCTCATCACATAGACCAAATTGAGAAAATGAGTTCAGGTTGTCTTATTTTTTTGGAAAATGATCAATAATTGTTTTGTAATTTTTGGGAATTGACCTCACATCAATCCAACAAATAATGTAGTCATTATGACTTTATGTTAGTGTTTTTAAATTAAAAGTGTCATTTTAGTTCAAAATTCATGCCATATAGATAAAACTGAGAAAATGATCTCATATTTCCTTAAAAAATTATTAAAATGATCCATAATTCATTTTTTATTTTTAGGAATTGAAGACATATTAATTTTACACATGATGTGGTTGGTACGACTCAAAATTAATTTTTTCACATTAAAAGTGTCATTTTTTTCATTTTAGTTTACAGCACACATCACATAGCCAAAACATAGTAAAAAGGATCATTTTGTCTTTTAAAATTAAGAAATTTTTCATAATACATTTTTGATGTGTATAAATTGATCACATATCAATTCAACACACGTTGTGGAATGTATGAATCAAAGTGTTTGTTTTCACATTAAAAGTGTCATTTTAGTTTAAATTTAATATCACCTAGAAAAAAAATTGAAAATGAGTTTTTATTGTCTTCAAACATTAGGGAAAGAATCCATAAATCAATTTTGATGTGTATGAATCAGCCAAATGTTAATCCGACACCCAATGTGGTTGATATGGTTCAAAGTGTGTGTTTCACAATAAATGTGTTATTTTAGTTTAAAATATGCATCACATATCCAAAGAAAATAAAATAGAATCTAATAGTACTTAAACATTAAGAAAATGATCTATAATTAATTCATCATTTATAATAATTGATTGCATGTCAATCTGACACATGATGTGGCCGGTATGGCTCAAAGTGCGTTTCAATATTAGTGTGAACAAATACCCCCTGAAAGAATGCGTGAACCACATTCACATCAGGTATAAAAACTATAATAACTAATTACATAATTATTACAATTAATTATATTAATAAATAAAAATAATATAAAAGTAATTATTAAAATTAGAAAATAATAATATAAATAATAATGTAAATAATAATTGATAATGTAATTAAAATTTTAGTAATTAATTATATAATTATTAACAAATATTTATGTAAATAATATAATTAATAATTAATAACATCATTAATATATTCAGTAATTTTAAAATATAATTTATTATATTTGAATTATATGACATTAATTTTTTTTCTTGTACAATTATTGAAATAAACAGTTTTTTTACTTTAGGGACACACTTTTTTATGGAGGTTGATCAATTAAAAATTCCTTCTAAAGATTTTTGTTTTTTTATATCTGTTGGAATTTTTTTGATTAATTATAAATAAACATCAATGTAATTTTTTTGTATTAAAAATTTAATGTAAATTTTGAATTGAAATGATTGTGCACTGTAATATTTTTTTCTCTATTTGGTTTTTTGTAATATTTTTATTCAAATATGGTTATGTTAAAGTATGGTTTTTTTGTCAGGGAAATTGTAGGGCTTCATCGGATACTATGATCATTATTAGTACTACTCAAAATGAAGATAAAAGACGCCATTATTAGTTCTAAATAGATAATTGAAAAAGGCACCCATTATCAGTGCTAAAATAAAGTAATGATAAAGGCATCCTTTATCGGCACAAAAATAAAACACTAATAATGAAATCCTTTATCAATACTTTTGTTTAACACTGATAAAGGTGACCTTTATCACCACATTTAGTAGAACTAATAAACATCACATTCTTTTATAGTTTCTTAGAATTTCAATGCTTTTAGCACAGGTAAATCCCATTTATAGAGCTCATAAAGGTTGTTTATGAAGTATTTTTTTTGGAATTTCAAATTACTTGTTTTATCTACAATATCCATACATCCTTCATCAGGTCGTTGCTACCGAGAACCCTATCGCATTTCCTTCCCTCATCATTTCTCATCCACTGGGTGGATGAGTGTGGTTGTGATTTCTCAAACCGGTTCACTAAGATAGAAAACCTATGGTTTGTCACAAACTAACCCATACCACCCCTCATCTGGGCACCTGAGCCGAATCAAGGTCTACCTTCATTACTGTAGAATATCCTTTTATGAGTGCTAGAATTTATATTTATAAGTGAAAAAAATCACTAATTTTGTATGCTCCCTTAAAAGATGATAAAATTTATCAATGATAGAAAAAGTACTGATAAAGTCTCCCTTTATGAGTGCTAAAAAACAATCACGTAAGGGTGTCTTTATAAGCACTAAAATACAATGATAAAACTATGGTTTATTATTAATGAAAAAAAATTTCAATACCACTCGCCCACCACCCCATTTTATTAGCATTGACACATTCCCACCCTCACCTTTATCAATACTTATCCTCCCACCCCTTACCATGCCTTTACCAGTGCTCGACCCACCCCCGGTTTGCTACCCACATGCACCTTTTCCTAGAATCGAACATAAAACCCCCACCTGAGTTTTTTCCCACACCACTACTCCATATTGTTTTATTCTATATTTTATGATATATCTAATAATTTACATATATTTAGATTCATTTTCCCCAAATATTTACATATTTATATAATTATTTTTAAATAGATTTATAAAATATGTTTGTGAGTGTGTGTATGTGTATTCGTGTGTGTGTGTGTGTGTGTGTGTGTATTTATACATATGCATATGTCTATATATATAAATATAAATATATAAATACTTATTTACATTTATTATATATTAATACTTGTTTACACATATTATATATTAATATTTATTTACCCATATTAGAATATATACATAAATATATATCTTTTTGTTAACACACACACATATATATTTATATATAAACACTTATATATATATATTCATAAATTTATTATTTTTAAAAAATATATAATAATTATTTCCATATGATTTATATGTTTAAAAAATATATTTTACATTTAAGTATGATTAAATATTTATTTATACAATTAATTTTTTATTTTTAAATATATAAAAATATATGTATATATATTTAATTATAAATAACACTGCAACATAAAAAACAAAAAAATTTCAAAACCATAATTTCTATATGAATGTATTCTCTAGGAATAAATTCAGTCTCCACTGAAAAAAGACAATAAAACCATCTTAAAAGAAGATTAACTTTCATTGAATATTAAGCAATCAGGGTATCCTAACTAAAAAAGAACTTTTAGAGGCCTTCCAGGCCTTTCTATCCATGAAAAAAAGTTACCCTGGTCCTTCAAAGTCAATTTTCCATAGATCTCTTCATAAGATTTGATTTGAAATCTCATAGAGCCTAAAGAGACATTCATATCAAAATTTATAGCTGTTTGAATTTAAAGTATTTATTCCAACTTATCTTAAGAGATTAGTTAATTTATTAGTTCTTTCTATCACCAAAATGTTATTAAATGTTTATTAATCTATACTAATTAGTAAATTTTTAATAAATATTAATTTTTACTTATTTTATAAACCATTTCTCACTAAATCTGTTACATATTAAGTGTAAATACATATTTAGTATTATATAAATCATATTTAAGTAAATATATTATTTATATATTTCAATGGAAATATATTTTTATATTATAATATTATTTTTAATTATATATATATATTTAGGAAGTTTAATTTTTTCAGTGCTAAAAATTAACTTATAAAGGGGTACTTTATCATTTTTTTTATCTACCACTCATAAAAGTCCACATTTATTAGTGTGTTTCTAGCACTAATAAAGTGTAGTACTGAATAAACATGATTATTTAGTCATTAATTGGAAACAATTTTTACTAATAAAATATCAAAAAAGTCTTGACCAAGAAACAATATAGTATTTATATATTTTAGTAATTCATCTTTTTGAATGAAATAAAACAAATCATTGCAAACTCAAAAATAAATATAATATAAGAGACAATACAAAATAATAAATTAACAACAATGAAAAAAAATTAACAACACAAACTTCAATAAATAATCAAAAGGGATAAGATTGGTGTAATAAACTATTTCTATATGTGTTATGAAATTTAGTAAAAATTTGAATTTTGGTTTTAGTGGATAGTTTGTTCTAAGAACTAGAATTAAAACAACGTTTCAAAGAGTCTGAATGTCACAAAATGGTGTTTTTGAATGTGGGTTATTGTTTGGGGGATTTCTTGAGGGTTTTGGTGAGCAATGAAGGAGTAACTAGGGGCTTGGGCTTCTTAAAAGTGAAATTGTAGGTGATTCATAGTGTGAATAGGTCATTCACACCAGGAATATGGTTCAGGGGGTGATCTTAGAAAATTAAAGATGTGAAAGTTGGGGTATGCAGTCTTAGTATAAAAATTCATAGTGTGACTACTTGGGTCATACTTTGAAACATATTTGTTAGATTTTTTTTAATTTAAAAATGAGGGTTTTCCCTCTTTCTTCCTTCGGATGAATGCATGCATGAGAGGCTTCAACCAGTGCCCCCTCCATTCTCCTCCATTATTAGAATTTTTGGTTATGATTCGACGATGTAAGTTGGTTGGTTCTTAATCTCCAACTCATCCCATTCATCTCCCCACTCAGTATCACTAATTTTGGGAATGTTTTTTTTGGAAAAAAATGGATATTTTATCATATAATGGTGAAATTACTTTATTTATCAGAAAAATTCATGGAACCTAGGAAGGGGAAATCCTAAGATGACTTCCACCTATAATCACTCATTATTTATTCAAAGGTATGTTGTTATATTGTTTTATTTTTTAATGTTTCAATAAATTAAATTAAATTAATTATGGGAATGGTTCAATAATTTTAAGGGTTTTGATTGGGTTAGTGCCCGTGGTCTACTACAAACCTTCAACGACTAGATGGACTTAGGTCTGATGTGACATGGTTACATGGTGGGTTTTCACTAAATATTCCTAGTTTTAATTACATTTTTAATTAATTATATTCAATATATTAAATTATTTTTAAATTCTTGGAATAATTTAGTAGCTTTACTGGTGATAGGAGTTGGTATTGGGCTTGGTCCCATCTTTATGTGACACGAGGGTCTACAAACCACCATGTCACCGCAGTCATTATAACACCTCAAATAAAGAAACCTAGAGGTGATATTTACATTATTACATTGGAAAAAAATATATGGTATCTCACCATGTAGGGTTGATCAGTTTAGTAGTCTAGGAATACCAGATATATACATGATTCTAATATTACATTGGAATTATAAAAACATGGTAGACGAAAAATTCTTACATCATATAAATCATTCATAATATCCTTCTTCATATAATGGAGAAAGGAAAAAAATAAAGGGGTAACTCAGATGGTCATTAAGGGTTATATACAATATAATCTATCATGAGTAAATACAATATAATCAATTTTGTAGAGTAGATAATCAAAACACATATCATTCGATCAAAAACTTGAGTTAAACAAACATCTATGACTAATATCAACATTCCAATCACTTGGATAATGGAAACTAAATTCTTAAAAAAATAAATGTATAATTTTGGACATTCATGATGATGGTATTATAATCAAGATATCTTGAATCTTACCGTAAAAAACTCTCAACTAAGACACCATTCATAATAAATGGTTAGGTGTAAACCACATACCTATCTAATATGTAATTCCTGTTATTTTGTCTCATGAAACCCAACGATGCATTAAAGAGATATCTATAACCAGACCCACCTATAGGTTATACATCCTATACATTCCTCATTTTTGAATTATCATTATAATTCCTTCTAAAAATTCCTTATAATTCAATAATCATTCGCATTAAATCAAGAATATAGAACCTCAATATTTCCTTAGTAAATAAATTAACTTAATTGATAACCTTCATTCAACTAATACCATATATGGAAATATTATTTGTTTGAAACATCATCAAATTAATTTAAATGATTCTAAATTCACAAATCATATTAAAAATATGGATATGAAAGAGACATATAATATCTAATAAATAATAGAGACTGATAGAGAACATGATCAAATTAAATTGAATGATATCAAAATAAGGAATAAATTCTTATCAATAAAGGAATACCATTGATTCATTATAAATTAATTCTTTTTAGTAAAAAATTCTTTTATGAAACAAAATATAATCAATAAATTAAAAATAAATTTCTTGCATCTTCATGTAAGATTAGAGTTATAAATCAGTTTTCAAAAATCATTTCATTCCTTTAAGTAAATAATACACATTCTTTGATATAAATTTAAATTTAAATTCCCAAAATATTGAGAAAACTATTTTCTTTGAAATTTATCATGGAAACATATAAAGTAATATTCAAATAAAAGTGTAGTCATGATAGTGGGAAATATCAGTCATGTGGGGTAAATTAAAACAAATATTTCATTTAAACCTTTAATAAAAAGTACGATGTTTTGAAAATGACAAGAAGATTCATTTAATTTTTTTATAGAATTTCAAACATGTGTAAAAATGAATTTAATAAATCTTTTTTTAATTTTAAAGAAATTCTTTATTTTTTTAAGGAAAATACATACTTGAAAGGAAAAGAGTTGGAAGGAAAACATACAAACAATATTTTTAAAAATAAAGTCCCTTACATGTAACTTGTTGATTCTTGATTTAAAAAGGGAAGAAACATAAAATAAACATGTAAAAACCAACATAAATAGAGGAGAATAAAATATATATGGTTTAAAATATTAGTATCGTATAATTTTTCTAAAGGAAATCTGAATATAAATAATCTTCAAATAAAATGAGATTGTAAAAAAATCCCTTAACTTGGGTCTCTTATTAGTCGTACATGTTTGGTTCTTCTATATAATGAAATTAAATTTATGAAATACTTGATTAATAACCCTATTCAATCTATATTCCATTTTAAGCTCCTTATATAATCATTTTAATCCCATATGTTTAATAGTTCTTTCTTATTTCAACCACTTTATGGTTGTTCAATCAGTTTATCAATAACTAATTTAGTATATTGTCTTGGGTTAAAGGAGTTATAAATTGGATCCATCATCTAAAATATGTTATTAATGTCGTGAATATAAATTTTATTCATCATATTAAATTTTATAATCACCCGTTCATAATGTTAATATAAAAATTAATCTCATCGCTTCATGGTGGTGGTAGTCCACACCTACGCAGAAGAGACATTATCATTTTCAGAAGGATAAAAGGGTATAAGGTATATGACATATTTAATTTAAATAATAATAATTATTTTATAAATATAATACATATTTAATTAATTAAAACTTTATGACCATTTAATTAAACAGGTGATAGAAAAATAATTATATCGCTACATAGAGACGGTAGGCCGGACGTAAAAACAAGTATTGTTTTTTATTTTCCATATGATATAAAAGAGTTAGAAAATGGTTTTCTTGTAATAAAAATAATATATGAATATATGGGTGGTACTATATTAGAATGGATATAATAAATATATAAGAGGTATAAAAAGGAATAAACTTTAAAATATTCGGGTAAGATGATTACCTCTTCTTTGAGATACCTCATTTGGATTACACATTAAACCTTCATAGGATGGTATTAGGGTAATAAAAAAAGCTGAAAAATGAAGGGAATGGATCTAATAAATTTTTTAGGAAGTCATTTTTTTATCTAGAGGGTTTAAATTTTTTTAACAAGGGAGGAGAAGAGGTGTCCTTTTATAAGTGATGGGAGTGGCATTCATGGAATTATTTAAAACATAATAACAATATAAAGTCATTTTATTTTCAATGTGGATCCAAATTATCATATATTAGATAATTATAGGATAATGTTTGAAATAGAACTAACCACTGAGGTTTAATAATGTTTTTATGTTATCTTAAAGCCTTATCCCAATATTTTTAATCTTTTTAACTAATTTTACCCTTAACCGAGTTGATAAATATTTACCATTGTTACTATTCATTATGACTAAAAATTAAGTTGACCATATTAAAAATATTAATTATTATTAATTAAAATATAGAATCCATTTTACATGACTCAAATATGATAAGTGGTATATATAACTTTTAACACAAGTTCTCAAAACAAAACAAAAACCATTTTTAGTAAAATGTTTGTTTTAAGAATAAAAATTATTTTACCAAAAATTCTTGTATAATGCTGATTATAATGGTATTAATGGGATTATTTTTAATAAAATTTGAATTATTTTTATTTAAAAGTGAACCAAAACTAAAATAAACTTTTTTAATACGTTATTAAAATAAATGAAAAAATAATTTTTATTTGAACAAACCATTACTTAGATTTTCAAAGTTATAAGAATATATTTATAAGGTCAAAATTATATTTTTGTATGAATTATATTACTTATGAAATATATATTTTATTTATAAGAAAGGTTTCATAAAAATTTAAGTTATTATTATATCATTATAATGTCATAAAAGTGACAATTTTATAAAATTTATACTTTTTACTATTGACCTAAAAATAAACTACATATGAAAAATACACAAAATTCGTCCTAAGATAATTTTTACATGATTAATTAAATTCGAAAATTTATTAATTTCAATTAAATTTATAAAATTTGGTAATTTACATTATTGAATATAGCTATGTGAATTATGATATAGTTTCTTTAGGATGAAAAATGTACTTACAATAATTGAATATCAGGAGTTACATTCTTCCCTTATTCCAAAATTTCATCCTAATTTTTTAAAAATGTCACCTAATGAACATATATAGGTAGTTAATCATTATAAAATTATCAAGTTCCTTTTTTCCTCTTTTATTTTATAATATCTTCAAAGTATATTCACCAATCGAGTCATTAGATTTCACAACACTTGTTCTCTAGTTCCATGAATCTTGATAAGATCTACATAGTAAGATAAATTAGGTTAAAATTTTATTTCCTTGGAGGTGATCACATGAATTGGGTATGTCATGTACTTCCTTAATAAATACACCTGAAACACATCATGATCATTAGAGAGGATTTATGGAATTTTGAAATAGTAATCCACAACTCTATTTTTTTATAGAATTTCAAAAGTATCGGTGTGCCTTGGACTTAGTTTCCACTTCATTAAAAACCTTATAATTATATTATGTGGATATTTATTCAATAAAAAATGTTCTCCCTCTTAAAATTATAAATCCTTTCTTAAGTTATCCATATAGCTATTTTTTCTGCTATGAGCATCCTTTCTATGACTCTGAATAGTTCTTAATTTCACCATTATCTCCTTAAAAAAAGTTTTATGCCTAAATGATTCTTTTTACCAACTTCATCTAAAAAAATAGGTTTAATACATCTTTCCCAATACATTTCTTCATATTATTATAGTTGAATTCTCATATGGAAGCTATTATTATTTTAATATTACCAAAATGGTAAATACTAATCCCACATTCATTGAAAGTCAAGTGAGGATGAGTTCAACATGGCTTATAATGTTTGAATAATAATTTGAGATTGGTGATATATTAGTAGATGATAAGTATTAATCAAATTTAAATCTATGTTAAGATCTTTCTGAATATTTTTTTATAATTTTCATGTAAATCATGATTAATGGAAAAATACACTCTAAGTAGGTTCACCATAAATCCTAAAAACTTTATTAATATAGATCCATGTAAGGAAATCAAGAGAAATACATTCCCTTGTTGTGATGAAATGTGTGGATTTGGTAGGATGATCAATAACAACCCATATGGAATCATTATTTATTGTAATATTTAGTAATCTAGTTATAAATTCTATTTTAATATTATCCCATTTCCACAAAAGAATAGGTAGATATTTCTCGAGTCCTTTAGGATGTTGTTTGTTAGTATTTTCCTATTGAAAAACCAAGAATATTGATATATAGTCTTCAATTTTCTATTTCATATTATCCCACCAAAAATGTTACTTCTAATACCGATACATTTTGGTGATACTAAGGGATATATATATATTTGAACTATGAGATTTATCTAATATTCTCTTTTTAGATGAGGTACATATGGAACTAAAATTCCCTAGACCACTCTGAGAGGGGAGGGGTGAATTAAAGAGTTAACTTTTTATTTGAATGTGGTGGATCTTTTCCCCATGTTGGTAGGAACTTATTAAACCTAGTTAATGGATTCATGAAACTATCAAACACCCATATGAAGAAATAGAAACACAACACAACAATTTTAATTGGTTCTCCACTAAGGGATAGTCTAAGGAGAATACATTAACAGTGTGTCGGTCATATCTAAATCCACTAATATTCACTAGATGTTGTGGATTACAATTTTTAAGACATGATCACTCCATTCTAGGCACACAATCTTTATAATAATATTAAGGATATCGAACTGAATCCCTTGGATCAATTCTATAGACCCCCCCATGCTCACTGCCTTGGATGAAGTCTTTCTCAGTTTATCGACTTGAAGGTCACATCAATAGATTGGGAACATAAGAATATTTTCCTAATTAGCATGAGATTCTTCTTGCACCATAGTCCTAAATTGATGACCTTGAATTCATTGTTTAATTAAAATAGATATTTAAGTCTTAATATTCATGCAATTATTTTACATTAATGAGTCTTTTTTACTTTCATGCAACAACTCATATTTCCTACAAATTTTTTACATTTTCACAACACCTTAGTTTTCATGAGACTTTTGGTTTTTTGTGAAACTCTTATTTTTTCGGACAACTCTAAATTTAAAAAATAAATAATGTCTCATTAATGTCACTTGGTCTTAATAAACACAAGTTAATTTGTTCACACAAATCCACTTCACAAAAATGTATCAAGAAATAGAGGCTCTAGATCTTTATTAAGAGAGAGATCTTCTGAATAAAGGATGTAAGAGAATATTTGTAGATGTAGTTGAACCTTCACAAAATTCTCTTATGAACCTTTGAATTTGCATGAAAATTTATATAGGTATTGAAATTTAACGATTTTATGTCGCCTTTAACATTAAATTCACTACCTTTGTGAAACTTCACCTCTATTTCATAGGCAAGCACTACACTTCCTATGTCGCACAACTTTGAATTTTTTGAAGTTTCAAAAATTGCATAAAATACTATAATTTTCCATATTTTGAATCGATGGCCTCAAATATTCACTTTCTTAAAGCTCTAGAGGTATACATTACTATTTATAATAACTTTACTTTTCCAAAAATGACTTTCTTCATCCTTGAAATTTTAGACCCCATATTTTTTCCAAACACTGGGAAACAACACCACCTACAACACTAAATCCACGTGCACCATAAGATCACTTGGATTAAAAAATCATTGATCAAACCAAATTGGATTGATATAAAACAAAAAAAAAATCTCTTTTTAGCAATGAAAACCATTGGTTTCAACAATCTATCCCTTTGGGATTGTTGGTAATCTATAGAGAAATTAAATAAAGCTCCTCCCTCGAAAAAAATACTGAATAGTAAAGAAATAAATTTTACATCACTATAATTCTATGAAATCAAAGATTTGTGTAGAAAAAAGAGTGTCAAGAAACAATTTCATGCCTCAATAGACCAACTACTTATCCTATAAACCTACATTCAAATGAATTTTACAATCCCACCTTGGAAATTCACCTAAATAAAATATACTTTATACTTAGTTCTAAAAATCCCCTTGGATTATATCTCCCCCTAATACCTTTATCACTTCCAACAATAGGATTAAAATTGTAAAAAAGAATGGGGAGATGGGTTAAACTGTAGTTTTATTCATGCAATGGGAGGTGGATGACACCCATGTTCAATCAATATTTCTAAAACATTGGTGCTTCCGAAGGATTAGTCAAGATATCAACCACTTGATCATTATTTCTAACATGATATATTTTAATCAAACCTTATTAAATTTTTATTTGATGATATTATATCTACTCTCAATATATTTTTTATGAGAGTGTCGAACCAGATTTTTTGTGAGCTCAATTATGATCTTTTTATCCCAGAGAATCACCATCAGCTGTTTCATCTCATCACCAATAACAATAAGTTGTTTCTTCATAAAAAATATCTTATTGTATGCCTTTTTCATAGAGATATACTCTACTTTAGTCATACTAAGAGAATTTATTTCTTGTTTCTTTCTAAACCATCAAACACATTTGTTTCTAATGAAGAATGAACCCCCACTTGTGGAACTGTGATCCACCATATCTCTATCATAACTAGTATTAGAAAATGATGATAATTTTTTATCCATTTTTGTTAAAAAGTATAATAAAAAATTTATAGTACCTTGAATATACCTCATGATTATTTTAAATACAAAAAAAATTATCTTCCTTTGGATTACTTTGGAATAGAGATGCTAAAGATGTTGAAAAGATGATATCTATCCACGTTGTATTCAAATATAATAAGATTCCAATGATCCACCTATATATGGAAGGATCAATAGATTTCTCATCCTCATGATTTCTAAGTTTTTTCCCAACCACAATCGGAGTCGGCATTGGTTTGGAGTCTTGAATATTGATTTTTTAGAATATTTCTACACACTTTGCCTATGAAATGAAGTTGTAGTCTTTTTGAATCACTTGTATCCCTAAAAAGTATGTGAGTTCACACATCATGGAAATTTAAAATTATTATTTCATTTTATTAGAGAATTATTCCATTAATCCATGCCTACTTCCACCAAATATAATATCATCCTCATACACAAGCACTATAAATTGATCTCCCTGAGAATTATTTACAAAGATATTATGGTCAAAACCTTCTATTTTAAATTTTTTCTTCTTTAGATAATAATCTAATCGAGAATACCATTCTCATGGTGTTTTCTTTAGACCATAAATATCCTTATTTAAAATACAGACATTTGTTTCATCATTTTCAATCAGAAATACCACTAGCTGTGCAATGTAGACTTCTTCTTCAAGAAAACCATTTATGAATTCTATTTTGACACCCATCTGATAAAATTTATACCCTTTCTGAATCTTCATGGATAGAAAGAACCTAATAAAACCCAGTTAAGCTACTAGAGATTTTTTCAGCACCAATGCCTTAAATCAGTGCGTAGTCTTTACACACCAAGCATTTCTAATTTCTGATAATATTTTCTATATCATAAATTATTTTATAAAGATACATTTTTTCCAATCATAATGTGAATTTTTGGTCTCTTAATAATTTTTAAGTCCAGGTTTTTTCAATATGACCTAGTTTTTAATCCATGGACTTAACCTAGGATCCATTGTTCTCCACTTCTTCAAACAAGGTTGGTTCCATAATTTATACAAGAGAATAGAATTCTCGATTCTTCATTAATCATATATGTGTAGGTGTGTTCTAGTCCCCAATGATGTCAGATTGATAAAATTGTTTTCTTAAATTTTTCCTATGGTGTTTTGGTATAGTTTCTTCAGTAACAGTTTGCTCTTCTAAATATACATCTCAATAAACATCTAAATCATCATCATTTTGAGAGCTCTGAATTTTGGGAAAGCCTTCCAAAATTTCTGTATTTGAATCTATCCCTTTTCTAATTTCTTATTTATCTTCAATTATATCAACTATGAGCTCATTTAGTTCTTCATAATGTTATACTCAATGATATTGAAATCATTTATATCCATAATATTTATAATAAGATCATTGTAGTATTTATAATATTTACTCTTCATTGAGTATCTAAGGAATATTCCTTTCTCAATATCATCACCACACTTTCCATGATTTCATTATTGGTTTCAGATGAAACATTTACTTAAAAAAACATGGAAATAATTTAGTGAGGTATTCCTTTCATTCCACATCTAATATGGTGTCTTATACTCTCCTAGACTTATCCCTATTCAATTTTGAGTGTACACCAAAACATAAACAACCTCTTTCTAATAATGATGAGAAAAAAAACTCTCATCCAGTATAGTTTTTCCCATATTATTCAGCTGTCAATTTCTATGTTTAATAAACACATTTTGTTGAGGTTTTCCCACTAAAGACAACACATGCTTGATCCAATGTTTTTTGAGGTAATTTTTAAATTTAATGGATGTGTATTATATTCCATTATGATATTATAATATATTTATTGTTCGACCTATCTCATTCTCAAATCTTAAGAGATATCTATTAATATATTAAATCACTTACCATTTAATTTGTATAAACATCAGACATTCCATTTTAATATAATCATAAATAAATATAATTAAGTACCCCTCTCCTTATGTTCTAGGCATGTTTATTATACCACACACATCTATGGGGACTAGATGAAGTTGATTTGATTCCCTTTTGTTCCTTGGATGATATGAATTATGGATAATATTTTATCACTTGCATGGATCGCATGTATTTTATCGATTGTGATTGATATTGGGAATATAAAAAACCTTTAGATTAGACAATTTTTTCATGATCTATTGATTAATTTGACCCAAAAATCTAGTTACAAAAGTTGTTTTCCTCTTCAATTATTAAGAAACACATATTTTTTACTATATACTCAGTATAATTACCATTTTACTTTGTAATTTCATGAGAGAATTACCTATCTTTCCTTTAGTAGTGCAGCATTTCTGGTTAAATTTACTACCAGTCTTGAGTCACATAGTTGATTCACACTCATAACATTGTGATAAAATCTTTCCATGTAGAGATCTTATGTATGATTTAGTTTATCATTTTCTAATTCTTTATTTCCGCTTAATTTGATCTTTAAGGCATCATTATTTCCAAATATCTTTTTTCCATCAACCTTTTCCCTAACATTTTTCAAAAAATTTATATTTTTTCCATATGGGATAAGAATCAATTATTAAGAATCTAGGTTCTATGTTATTTGTAACTTTGAGTGAGATCTTTTCCAAGTTGGATTTCTCAATCTTCCTTCCATGAGATACTTGATTGAGTGGAGGCATAATATGAAATCTCCTATATCTTTTCATCATGCATGTTTAATGATACTAACATTATAATTATAGAATAGAGTATATATTTACAAGGGTAATTATTCTTAGTTGAATAGTATTGACTTGTTTCAGAGTTCTATAGTTATGGTTTTCACTATTCCTCTGCATGCAATGGATATATTTATGGAAAAAGTTAGAATAGTGAAAAAATATCCACAAAAATAATTTTTTATATATAATAAAGGATATGGTATCATAATGTTTTTACCATTAGCTACTTCCCCATTCGAATAACTTCTTATCTCTTCATATTAAGTCATTTTATGTCTTAGAAAGCCAAAAAATTGACTTTCCATAAGTAGAAATATCCTCCCACTTCCATTCCTCCAAATGTAACTTCTTTTTTATCGGTATTTTATTACTGATCATATTTTGATAATTGATGATTATTTTTAGATATTTTATCTGTTTGGTTTACGGATTTCTTTTTAGGATGTCAGGTGACTTTTTTATATGTTTAACTTTCAACTTCTATTTGTTTTGGATCATCTCATTTTTAGACTTTGATGTTTTTGTATCATAGATAATTAAACTTTTACCCATAAATTTAGATCATTGATCTTTCATGGATTTCTATAATACTTTGAAACCATGATTAAATATTTCCAAAATATATAAATATGAAAACCTTCCAAACTATAAATAATTATTTATTTCTATTGTTTTTTATTCCATTTCTAGTTTTCTACTTAAGGAGAAAACTTATTCTTCAAGGCCCTAACCATCTTATCCCTTTCCTCCAATATCATTGTAAGGGAATTTATAACCTTTTAATGATATTTAATCCTTAGTTTAAACTCCCAAACCACTTTTTATCTCTTAGGATTTGTCAAATGTTTTTTAGCCTCACCTTACAGTTGATCAATATCTACTTCAAACTGATCCACATACTATAATGAATCTTTCAACAAATCAATAATATTTATATTTTTCATTATTTGAATATAAATCTCATAAAGTTGGCCCTAAAATTCCAACTTTATATCAACAACAACATTTGGCTAATTGTATTTCCCCTTTATAGGTTCTACCTTTTCAACTGTGTCCCTCATGGAATCTTCAACATCAGATATATACTCTGGTTCCACATACTCTAAAAATTAATCATAATCTTGTTCCCATTTCAAAATAAATATCTCACTCTATAATTTATTTTCTGATTTGAAGACTCTATATTTTGAGAAACTCATTTGAGGCCTCTTCATTATTTATGCTTTACTTTCTACATCTTCTAATTTATTTTGTGCACCGAGAAACACTATGCCCTACTTTAAAACACCAAAAGCAAGCTAAATGAATTTTTCCTTCAAATATCCCTTTACCACTATTGAATGTTCTAGAAAAAAGTGAAATATTTTTATCATCCATATTATCTCCATAATCACAAAATTTTTCATTGTCAAGTTTTCCATGGATTGGAATTCCATTTCCTTACTCGAATTTTTGTATCTTCTAGTTTGATTTTCAATTGATAAGACAATAGATTTCTTATTAGATCATAAATAGAAATACTATATAGATAAATTTCTTCAAGGGAAGAAACTTTAGTATTTTACATAGGTGGAATACTTCTCACGATTTTATTTTCAATTTAAATATCCTTGATTTCTTCCCCAAGTCCTCAAATTTATTTAAGGACTTTAATAATTCCATTAAAGAAAATATCTTCATTTCCATTTGGATATTTTTTTAGATGATTGAAATGATTGTGAAAAACTTGATGTTTGTACTAAATCACTTTTTATCACCTTATTATAAATTATCTAATTTCTCCTACATGAATTTGGATATAGTTAAAATAATTAAATTCAAATATATTTGATTAAACAATGCTACAGTTAGATCATTTTGATTTTTTTCATCTACATCAACAATTTTTCTATATGTTTCAGTCATAGAAATATCCATCGTATCACTAACCTGAATTCATCGAACTATAGTATATAGAAATTCCATCCCAAGATATCATATATGATATATCATTATATTCTTCCTCCTAATCTATTTTTTAATTTTCGGAATAAAAACCACTTTTATGGCTGAGTGGGAACCTCAAAACTACCACTGTTTCAAAGTTTTATTCCCTATAACAAAAACAAAATAAGTGGCCAACATCACAGTTCACCAAAAAATTGAAATTCAAAAAACCATTTCAATGTCAGCAAACCTAATAATCATCATGGGTTACGAGTCTTCTCTAGCTACACACCATACACAACAATCCCCATCAACATCAAATCAATCCCATCCCCGGTAAGGACCTGTCCAATTCTCAACTACATCACTACTCTGAATCAAGAACATACACTATAATCCACATCATCATATCAATACTGTCAACTCCACTATCCAAACACCGCACACTGGAGATCAACTAAGGACGTTTTAGCACAATAAACACATTAACTTGAACAGAACCAACCAATAAATGTAACCATTACTGAACAAACATCAAAACCATACACTGATGTTAGAGATCCAAAAAACCAAACATGGTCGAAAGAGTCACCGCAATCACCGAAAGGAGAACCATCAGACCACTAAAGAAGAAACCAGGAAAAGAAACCCTAAAAGAAATCACCAACGGAACTAGGGATGAAACCTTAAAATCACTAGAAATAGGAAACCAGGGGTTGAAACCCTAAAAGAAAAGTAAAGTAGATTCTAAGAAAAACCATGACCGCGGAATCGTTTATCCCAAAACCTCTAAGCATCCATCACTCCATATCCGAATTGGAGAGGAGTTGTGGAACGTGAAGTCATAGTGAGGTTTAAGTATCTGAGGAAGAAACAATAACACTTTTATTGGAGCGAAATCAAAGAGTGGGACCAAGAGAGGACCAACCATGAGAGAGAACATGAGGAAGAAGGATAGAGGAATCCTTGATGGGGAAAAGGAGAAGGCTGAGGGAGGACAAACATGGAGAAGAAAACATAAGTGAAGTGGGATTTCTAGAGAAAGCCTTAAATATCACGATCACATAGTGATCGAGAGAGAGGGGATAGTCGAGAGAAAGTGGAGCAGGTGAGAAAGGGGAGAGAACATAGAGAGCATGGATCCATCTCATTAAATTATTCCAAATATGGAAGTTGTTTAACAAAAGTTGAACTCCCCTAACATTAAATGAATTCTCTATTAAATAAATTAGATGAAATATTTAACATAAACAACCTCCCTGTGATACCACCTATAATTCTCTGGAACTCCCTATGAGAGGTGGGGTGAATCAAGGTTTCAACTTTTCTTTGAATTAGATAGATATTTTACCTAAATTTGTAGGAACTTGTTAAATATATTTGATGGAATCATTGAATTATAAAACAACTATATATAGAAATAGAAACAAAACAAAACCATTTTACTTGGTTCACCACTAAAGGATATTTCATGGAGCATACACCGATAATGTTTCTATTATAACTGAATCCACTAAGATTCACTAGATGTTATGGCTTGTAATTAATAAAAAATGGTCACTCTATTCTAGTAACACTGACATTACAATAATTTATGGATAACACACTACCACCCTTAGATCACTTCCATCAACCCCCTTACTCACTTCCTTGGATAAAGCCTTTCTCAATTTATTAGCTTGAAGTTCACATCAATAGATTGGGAACATAATTCATTTTCCCTTATTATCATGAGACTCTTATTTCACCATAGTCTTGAATTGATGTTTTTGAATGTATTTTTCACTCAAAAAATATGTTTAATTCCTATTGTTCATGAAATACTTGAACATTCATGAAAACGTTTTTACTTTTTTGAAAATTATATAATTTTATGAAACACATTAATTTTTCACAAATTTTGGTTTATCACAATACTCTTTTTTTTAAAAACTCTATCTTTTGTGAAAATATAATGTTCTTTGAATCTCACTTGGTCTTAATAAACATAGATTATATTGCTCATGAAACTATAATTTGAACAACTGTACTATGGATAAGAGGTTCATGATTTTTTTGAGGGAGAGAGATTCCAAATGAAAGAGGTAGGAACCTATTTATAAACATAACTGACTCTTAGCACAACTTCTTTAGGAACCTTCGACTATGAAAATAACTTACCATAAGCACTAAAATTTAATTATTGGAAATCACCTTTTGTGTGAAACTCATTACCTTTGTAAAAATTCACCTCTGGTTCATGGGTACATGCAACACTTCCTCTGTAGCACAATTCAAAATTTCTTAAAGTTTCAGAACATTCAAAAAAAAAAACTAACCTTTTTTTTATTTTTAAGTGATGGCCTCAAATTTTCTATCATGAGAAACTCTAGAATCCTACATAACTTTTTTTTTCAACTATTTTATTTATGTAAAAATATTTCATTTTCCAAAAATAAATTTTACACATCCCCTAAATTATGGAACTTAGAGATTTGCAAAACACTTATAAATGATGCCACCTTCAACAATGAAGCCACCTGCATCGTAAGATCATTCGACTTGAAAACTACTTGATTAACCCAGTGTGGATTGAGAAAAAACACAAAATAATATCCGTTTTGAGATGTGAAAATCTTTGCTTTCAATAGAAATAGATAAACAATTTCCAAATTTAAATATAATATATTCATAGATGAAATCTACCAACTTATCATTATTCATTTCTTTCATTTTATTTTGAATATTATCATCATCAATATGAGAATTTTTTATTTTATATAATAAGGATAGTTTTTAAATCTTTTATAATATATGTCATATTTCTCTTTACTTAATGATTTCCCTATCCAAATTTACTAAATCTATGAATATACAATCTTTATCGATCTTTATTTTAGTCAAAACACCATGATTATTCCTAATTAAAATATTAGTTGCCTTGTTTTCCTTGTAAGAGTGGTAATGTATTGAGCAATCATAATCCTTGAGTAGTTCTATGCATCAAATTTTCCTCTTGTTTATTTTTTTTGTGAGAAGATATACTTTAAAATTTTATGATCCATATATATTTTTCATCTTTTACCGTATTTGTAATTCCAACATATCTTCAATGAAAAGATTACGACTTCCAACTCTAGATCATGGGTAGGTTAATTATGTTCATGAATCCTTAACTTCATTTATTCATAGGAAAAAATTATATTATTCTGCATAATGACACATCCTACTATCTTCTTTAATGTTTCACTATATATCACAAATCCATTCCTTCAATTTTAAAAAGTCAAAACTAGTGAATTGACCAATAGCTTCTTTAATTGTTCAATTTTTTTACATTTGTCTAGACATATGAAATAAAACCCTTAAATGTCAACATGGATAACAAGTTGGATAATTGAGTAAAATTTTGAAAAAATAATCGATAATAATATGCTATTCTAAGGAAACTATGTACCTTGATTTTATTCATTGGAATTATCCATTACATCACCTCTTTTTTCCTTTAAAGTATTAAATGATATTTTATCCTTAGAGCTAATATATAAAAAAAAGAAACATTATGAAACCAAAATTCACATTTACTAATTTTTTCATATAGAATATTTTCTCAAAGATTCTTAATAATAATTAAAAAATGAATATTATTCTCATAAAAATTTCAGATTATAACAATAAATCATCAATAAATACTATAATGAAATTATGAAGATAATCCTTGAATACTCTATTCATAAGATCTATAAAAACAGAGGATTCCATAGTCATTAAAAAGGGCATTATTGTAAATTATTAATATCTATACCGTGTAAAAAATTTCATCTTTGTAATATATTCTTTCTTTAATTAATTGTTATAATACATGGATGAAGATAAATCTTTGAAAAATAATGAACTCCTTGAATTTGATCAAAGAAGTCATGAATGCGGGAATGTGATACTTTTTATTTATAGTAATGTCATTTATTTCACTTATCAATACACCACCTCATAGACCCATCCTTCTTAACAAAAAGAACAAGATCTCCCCATGGTGAAACACTAGGGTGTAGAGATCCCTTATCATATGACCCCTATATCTATTTATTTAGTTCTATTAATTCTATTATGTTTAAACTATAGGTTTTACTAGATATATGTTCAGAAATGGTGATGAGATTAATTGAAAACTCAACTTCATGCTTAGTTGGATGTCTAAGTAGTTCTCTAAGAAACACATCAATTTATTCCTCCATAATGGGTATAACCTCTATTATAAGGATAAATTTCATATTCATAGTTTTTTTACCTTTTTCTCCATGAATTTCATTTGGAAGAGATAAAGTAGGTGGATCAAGAGATGAACCAGCTGATGTAGTCTCCCTTATGATAACAAGTTATTCCACATCTTCATTACAAATTGAAATCTATTTCTTTTGGAAATATATTCTTTCATTATAATTTGAAATACAATCCATACTAAGGATCATATTGAAGTCAATCATTGGTATATTAATCATGTTTCTAAATAGGTCATGTTTATGTGTCATAATGGGAACTAACTGACACATCCTTATTGCAAAATGATTTACACCATTATTCTTGATTGACAAAAATATTATTATGGTAATAGGGAAATATATAATTTTCCTTGAAAACATGGAAGATATAAAAGAGTTAGAAGAATCAACATTAAATAGGGAATTATCTAAATTTGAGGTTATGATCAAAGTACCTTCCCCCACATATTTAATAACTTTATCCTCAACTATATTAATCACATGTTCTTGGGATTATCCTATTAGACTTCTCTGTGGGATTTTATATTTATTCCTTAGAAATTGGTTTGAATAATGCCTAATATATTTATGAATGAAGCACCAAATTTCATTGGTTTCTTTCTTTTCCTTACATTCAATATCCTTATGACCCATTTATATGCACTTAAAATAGAATCCAATTATAATTATCTAAGTAACTAGGCATCTATTTACCCAATTTTTAGATTTTAGAAATATTATCCCCCCTTTCTTCTTCTTTGACACATTACCTTTTTCTTGGTGCTCAACAAAAAGCTTGTTTTATAGATTTACCTTAAATATATAAAACCAAGAAAATTATTTCTATGTATTTATGGAACTTGATAATATATAATTATATGATTTTTTTAACAAACTTGTACCCTTTAGAAACTTGGCTTAATATCATCAATGAAATTGTTAATATTGCTTTCTAGATTAAGTATATAGTCCGTAGCAAGCCTGGATAATCTTTTAAAGTTTACCTCACACTCTATAACATTTTATTGTTCGTTATTATTTAATTTGAGGAACATCTTATCAATTTTAACTCACAATTCTCAAGGAAATGTATTTCTCAAGTAATATAACTTTAAAATTTCTCCATTTAACACTTTTTATTTTGTCAAAATATTTACTGTTCTGGATTAATGAACACCATTGACCAATATCTCTTTTGAAAAAACACACTAAAAGAATAAAATTATCCCTTTCATTACTTATTAAGGATTAAAATATCTTTTTGAGGGACTTAATCCATAGTTGAACTACCAATGGATTAATATTTTCATTAAAATATAGAGGCATATATCCAATGAAGTGATCTAACATTGGTGAATTGTGATGAAGAAAAACATGTTTCTCTATACAGGTAAGGTTATTCATCATATCTTGGGTTAACTTCCTTAATATGGTCTTGATCTACTCAGTTACAACACTAGATTTATTATATTTCATAGTAGGAAAATCCATACATTGACTATTGGCGTTGATTCTATTATATCTTCTAAGAACCATCTCTAAAAATTGACACAAACTAAGTTAGCTCATAATCATCATGAATATTTAAACTTAAAAAAATCCTTATAATGATAAAATTTATCATATAATATAAGGAATTATCATAATTATCATGGTAGTTATGTTATTATAAAACATTGTTCCCAAGGTTCTTACTAAACTTACACTGATATCAACTATAACACCCAAAATTCAGAAACCCATATAAGATGTTTAGTTTGTTACATTGGTATAGAATACAATTGATTTCATAATTCATTAGAAATCAGTTCAATAGTTTTGAAAGACTAGATACATATATAATTTCCATATTACATTGTAAATATAAAAACATATCATAAGAAACATTCTTGAATCCTTGAAATAATTCACAATATTCTTCTTGATATCTTAGGGAGAGGAAAAAAAATAAAGTGTGAGCTTAGATTTTTAGTAAGGGTTACATTCATTGAAATATATCATGATTAAATAATGCATAATCAATATGGTAGAGTAGATAATCAAAACAAATTCCATTCAATCAACAACTTGAGTTTAATGAACATCCATGGATAATATAAAATTTTCAATAATGGATAAAGGAAATTTAATTCTTAATAAAGAATATTGATAGTTATAGACATTCATGATCTAATAATCTCAACCAAGATATCATGAATATTACCATTGAGACCTCTTATCCAAAACATCATTCTTAATAAATGAATAATTGTAAATGAAATTACAATCAAATATGAAATTCTTATTGTTTTGTCTCATGAAACCTATCGATGCATTGATGGGATATATATAACTTGTTTAAACTCATCACTTTAATTTACTACTCATTATTTATATATTTAATGATCTAGTAAATTCATTCGAATAATTTCGAATAAGTCAATAATTATTCCTATTGAATTAAGAATACATAACACAAATATTTCTATTGTAAATAAAATAACTTACATAATAATATTCCTTAAAATCATATAATATATAGAAATAGTATATGGTTCAAACATAATCAAATCAATTTAAATGATAATAAATCCATCCATGATATTAAAAATTTGGACATGAAGGAGAAAAATAATGTCCATTGAATAATAAAGAGTGATAGAGAACAAGATCACAAGAATGTGAATAATCCCAAAATAAGGCATTCTCAATTATCAGAAAAGGAAGACAATTGATTCATTTTAAATTAAGTTTTTTAGTATAACAACTTCTTTATAAAATAAAATAGAATCATTATGTTAGAATATATTTCTTTTAACTTCATATAAGAACAAAGTTATTAATCTATTTTCAAAATTATTTTCATTACTTTAAAAAATGATACCATTTTCTTTTGATATAATTTTCAATAAAAATTTCAAAAAATATTCAACAAAGTATTTTATTTTAAAATAACCATTGAAAATTGTAATGTAATATAAATTTAAAGAGTTTTCATGATGATAGGAAATGTCATTCATGTAGTGTACATTAATACAAAGATTCTGTTCACACATTTGGTAAAAAGTACCTTATTTGGAAAATGAAAAGAATATTCATATTAAACATTTTAATAAAAATTAAAAAATTGATAAAAATGAATTTAATAAATATTTTGATAATAATAAAAACATTCTTGAAAACATTTTAAAGAAAATATGGGCATGGAAGAAAAAGTGCTATCCAAGAAAATTAAAAACCATATTTTTAAAAGAAATCCCCTTACATATATCTTACTTATAGATTTTTGATTCAAAATAATAAAAAATGAAAAATGAAAATAAAAACCCAACATATCTAGTAGAGAATAAATTATATAGGGTTTTAAAATATTTATATTATACAATTTTTCCATAGTAAATATGAATATAAATAATCCCAAAAATAAAATGAGATTGTGATGAAAATCTGTTACTTTGGTCTCTACATAGATGTATATGTTTTGACCTACTTTATAATGAACTTAAATTTATTAAATACTTTATTAAAAAAAATATTAAATCTATATTACATATTATAATTTCCTTTTATAATCATTTTAAATATATTTATTTAATATTTCTCGCTTACATCGACCACTTTAGGTCTCTTTAGTCATTTTTTCCAAAATTACTTTGGTATATTATCCATGGTTAAAGGAATTTTCAAATTGTTAAATATTATAAAAAATTTGAATAATTTAATGAATATAATTTTTATAAAATATATATATATTTTGAATCATCCATTCAACGTGTTAATAGAAAAACCAATCACATTGCTTTATGGAGGTGGTAGTCCACACTTATGCATGAACGACATTTTCATTTTCCAACAGATGAAAGAGTACGAAGGTAGATGATATCTTATATTTCAAGATTAATAATTATTTCATAAATATAATATATATTTCATTAATTTAATATTTATAATTATCTAGGTAAATAGGTGATTAAAAATGAATTACACTACTACATGGAGATGATACAACCGAGCGATGTTTTCATTTTCCATATGATGAACATGAGTTGGAAAATGATTATTCTATAATAATAACGAAATATAAGTAAAATTTTGAAAATATATTCTTTATTTTAGGATATATATAATATATTTAGATGAATTATAATAATAAATAAACTTCGAAATATTTGGGTAAGATGATTACCTCTTGTTTGAGAGACCTCCTTTAGCTTACACATTCAGACTTCATAGAATGATTTTTGGGTAGGACCAAGAGATCAAGAATGAAGTTAAGGAATATAGGAAGGGTTTTTGGGTAGGTAATGTATAATATATAAGTTTCAATGTTTTTGGATAAGGTAGGAGAAGAGGTTTCCTTTTATAAGTGAGGGGAGGGACATACATGGAATCACTTAAAATATTTTAATAATATATAGTCATTTTATTGTAAAACTTGATCTAAGTTGTCACAGTTTTAAAGCTGACTTGGGTAAGTTAAATATAAAACCAACCAATGGGGTTAAATAAAGTTATTTATATTATCATGATGCACTATCCCTTTATTATTGACCATATTAACCCTTTTAACCCTTAATTGAGGTGATAAATATTTACCATGATTACTATTCATTATGTAAAAAACTTTAGTTAACCATATTACTGAATATTAATTATTTTTATTCAAAATATATAATCCATTTTATATGATTCATCTACTAGAAGTAGACAAAATTAATTTTAATATAAGTTCACAAAATTAAATGAAAACCACTTTTCTAAAAAATGTTTGTTTTAAGCATAAAATGGATTTTATAAAAAATAAAGTACAATTATTATTAAAATTTGATTAATTAGATTTTGTTAAATAAAATATACCTTATTTTTCTTTTAAACCAAACCAAAATTTGAAGGTACCTTCTAAATACTTGATTAAAATAAAATATCTAAAAATAATTTTTATTTGAACAAAAACATTACTTAGATTTCCAAAAATGTTAAGAATATATTTTAAAGATCAACGTTATATTTTTATGTATATTCTATTAATTATTAAATATATATTTATTCTATAATTTTTTTTCATAAACCTTATTTCTATTATTACATCATTATATTGTCATAAATTAATAATTATTTAAAATCAACATCCTTCACTATTTACATAAAATCAACTATATCTGGAAAATATAAATAATTCAACCTAATCTAGTTTTTACAAGATAAAATAAAAAATTAAATATATGATTTAAAATTAAATATATAAAATTTTGTAATTTTCATTCTTGAATAAATATATTTGAGTTATTGTATAGTTTCTTTAGATTGAAAATCTTACTTATTATAGTTGAATGTCAGGTGTTACAGTAACCAATGTCATCTACTAATAAGAGTATATTTCACCTCCAAGCGTTGCCTTAAATTTGTATTAATTTACCCAAATAAGTTCTATATAAACCTGTTGGGTGTTTTTATGGGAAAATATAGCCCATTAAAATCACAATAACTGATTCATGATTGTAATTTGTTATAAAAAACATGCTAGTTTGAAAAAAATTAAATGAAAAATATTCATTAAACTATTTAAAATCAGGAGGGAAGAAAAAATTCTTAAAAAAATATGCAAAATGAAATTATATGTAGGGAAAATAAACATTTATCCATCAATAAATATGGAGAAATCCATAATATAACTATGGTTTTGAGAACATTAGGATACTCTTCCTCACCCATTGATCAAACACATAATAAACACAATATAATTTTTCATTATCATGCATGAGTTATCAGGGAGAACTCCATTAAGTTCCAATAATAATACTCATCCCTACCATTATATTATTTATTTAGTGTAGTTTATTCAAAAGTCTAGGTAAGTTATGTCATGCCCAAATATATTTTTCATAGTATTCCCCCAAGGTACCCATAATTCCCATGGGTTATCACTCTTTTAAAAATAAAGTAAAACTCTAATATCATAACTAATTTCTGTTCAAGGGGGATCCTCATAAATTACACATCAAACAAATTTCATTTCCTTATTTAAAATATCACTTTCCTAAATGTTTTTTTTTTCTAAATTAAAGTCTAATCATATAAAAAATATTCAAAAAATGTAATATTTTTCAAAGATAATATAAAATTATTGACATAAGTTAAAAAAGATTTATAATTAATAAAGCATTAAAGGTTCAACAAACAAAGGTTACCAATGAAACCACCTAACTCAAATTGGTGAAATTACTTGCTAATAATTTTAAACCACTAAGGAAGGATAAATATGACTCTAGAGAAAAAAAATTCCATGATATCAAAACTCACATATTTTAGGATTGGGTATAAGGAACTATAGGCCGTTATAGATTTTGGGTAGGGAGAAATATGTGTTTATATGAAGAAAATAACCAAAAGAAGAGGAGACAATCACTTAATAATGAGTTTCACAGAATAATCAATGAAAAAAGAACTTAAAATCCAAACCTAGAAGGATGGGGGGAGGCATATCATGTGTGTTGGGGAGTTGAGGGTCGAATGAAGGAGAAAATGAGAGGTCAATGGTATTAAAACACATAATTTTTTTTTTGTAAAATCACAAAATTTAAGTTTCTGGGAAGTCCAATAACATATTATATATAGTTTTTAAAAACATTCACCAATTTTTCAGGTGGAAATATATCATTGGAGAGACCTATATAATTTTTCCACATAGTTAAAAAAATCATGTTCCAACTATGAAAATCTCCTATGTTATGAAACGTCAGGTTCTTAATAGTTTCGACCTAGTTTTTACAAATTGTTCACTAACAATGTGTCAATTCAAGTTCCCTATTTCTCAATGTTTTATGAGGATGGACCCATGAATGAAATCTAAGAAAAATAAATAAATAAATGATACATGTTACACCTAAAAATGACATAGTGAGTGTGATAATTATCCCCACCATTCCACTTTCTATAAGGCCCCAGCCTTAAACCTTACTTAATATTGAATTAAAAGAATTATTCACGTTGAGGATCTTTTCAGGTTAAGAGTTTTAGAGAATTAGAACATAACTATTACATATCAAAAGACTACAAAGTAGTCACTTCTACTAAGTTTCCATAAATAAAAAAAAAACTCTTAAAAGAAACATGTCTAGTTCCATGTTTTATATAGCATGACATTCCCTTGATCCCATACTTGACCTCATTCCACATTAAGTCCTGTGAAAAACATTTCAAAAAAACTTGGGGTGAGCATAAAAAGCTCAGTAAGGGATACACAAAGAATGAAAACTGTTAGTTTTTCAAAATCAAGTAAACCATGTATACTCTATCAAAGTAATACCTTCACCTTCATGAAGTTGTAAAAACTCTTCACTGAATAAAGAATGATGACTTACCTTTTTGTAACCAAAGGATTACCATAAAATCCATAAAAAGAACACATAACATTTATAAAGGTAACTTGGGACATAAACATACTTAAGTGGAATGACCATACGGTCGACTTCCACACATATCACTTAATGGAATAGCCATACGGCCAATTTCCATACATACTTAATGGAATAGCCATACGGCCGACTTCCATACCCAATGAATTGGAGGTTATAACGTAACCACCCGTCCTGGTATTCACGGCACCACCCGTCATATGGTTTATAACGTAACCACCCGTTAAAATGTCCAAGTACCAATATAAAATAATAAAACATAAAACCAATATAAAGGAATGATAACATTTCCACATTTCAATCACAATATATCATAAATATATTGACATAATAGAATCCTTTTTCAAAACCATTTTCAATACCAAAATACATAAAAGAGTATATGGTATTTATTTTATTCTAAAAACATTACGGCTTGTTGAGAAATCCAAATATCAAATAATACTTGCGGCGGCGGAAAATGTCGTTGTCACCGCGTACGTTAAAAAAACATTCCTTTTTGTCGTTTAGTAAAACGCTTCGTAGAAAAAGATTCCTTTTGTATAAAAGTAAAAGTCAAAGGAGTTTATACACCGTATAAAAGAAAGTTGTGTATAAAACGAAATATGCCTCAATGAAAGGAGATTGAGACGAAGTCCCTTACCTCGGGTCCGACTTGACTCGATCGTTCTTTAACGTCCTGAATAATAAACTTGAGTTAATTTATACTTGATTAATAACCTTTTTAAAGTTCATTATTCTTTTTATATCACTTATTGCCATTTTATAAACATTATGTAACCATTTATGTTAATAATGTTTGTTTTGTCAATATTTGGTTCTTAAGTCGAAAGTTGACTTCTTACAATTACATGTTGTTCATGTGGTCAAAAGTTCTTTATATCCAGAATGAAATTCCCGATTTGGATATAATATGTATCATATATATCCAGCATATACATGTATTTATGATATTACATAATCATTTAGAGGTAAGAAATGAAATGCACCGTTCATGGAGACGGTAAGCCGTACGTACGCATGAACGCTACTTTCATTTCTTTGTCATATTAATGGAATTAAAACTAAATGAGAGGTATGTATATTTTAATTCCAGAATTATATTCATCACTTAGATATATCATTAATTATATATATCCATTATATACATGTACATTTAATAGTACATCACATTTGGGGATAAGAAATGAAATGCACCGTTCATGGAGACGGTAAGCCGTACGTACGCATGAACGCTACTTTCATTTCTATCTCATACTTTAATGGAAAGAAATAATAATGATATAGAGGTATATTATAATTCCAGTATAACATCATATATAATAACTTTAAATCCATCCTTTACACGTCCCACATATGGCATTAACGAATCACATCACTTTTAGGGGGCGGTAGTCCGCACTTCCTTAAATGAAGATATCTTGTTTACCCACAATGGAAACCATAAAGGTATGCCAAAAATGAAAAATACAGAAGCTTAAAGAAAACATAAACATATTATATATCATATATAAAAATAGTGACATCATAATGGCCACCCTTGAAGGTGTTAAATGAGTATTGAACAATCATCGTTTCGGGAGGCAGAATTTCGCCATCCACGGAAACCGTATGTTCTTTAACCATTTGATGTAGTTGTGTGAGAGTGTAGCTCAAATAAATATTATAACAACATAATAGTATATTGAAGATACTGGTGTTGTTACAAAAGAAGTAAATAAAAAGAGTTTAGAGGGTTGGAGAAGCAAAATAAAACAAATGAACAAGAGAAAATGAATTACCTTTAAAAGTGTAACTCCCTTTTGATTTGAGCCTAAAGGCTTCCTTTGAAAGGATTATGCCCAAATTGAATCCTATAGGATGAGGATAGGGATGTGGAGAGAGTAATTGGGCAGGGGTTGGCTGAGCCAAAGGCTTGAGAAGTGTGTGAAAAGAGGTAGAGGTGGGGGCCTTTTATAAGAGGAGAGGAGGGGCACTTTTGGAAAGTAAAGAGATATTACTTTATTTGAAAATGTGTTTCGGTTTTAAAAGGTCCCACAATGACATAATTCGTGGATAAGGTGATAAGGGTTAGAAATACACTCATCCAATTGGTTTTGGACATGTGTAGGTTTTAGATTTTTCATTATCTTTCAATTTTATTTAAATCGTCAAATAATGATGTCATCACTGCATCATTATTATTTCAAAAATAATTTTATTTATATAATATCTAAAAATTATAAAACAAATACTATGATGTAGGAAATCTTTTTAGATTTCCAATGACTATTTATAATCAAAATTTGGACTTGTATAACCCCACTCAAAAATTATTTTAGTAAAACAATTTATGTTAGTGTCATTTTCACTTTAACATTAAATAAAAATATATTAATGTCATTTTCCAACTAAAGTGGCTCCATGGGGTCCCCAAGTTGTCCCATGGCATGTCTTGGTCGGCCATGACTCACCCAATAGGTGTAGGACAAGTGTCATGATGTTTTCACATTCTTATAATACCATTTTTACCTTAAACTACACTAATTACCTCTAATCGCGATTAATGAAAAAAAGTTACTATTCACCAAAAAATTATTTTAATCTCATTGAACCACATTTTACTTCCTAATGACAACCATGTATGTCGGATTTTCAAAATTCAATACACATTAGTGGTAAACTTTCATTTAACTGAAAAATCAGTTTCCTTGATTACCACTTAGTGGTTTCACTATTCATCAAAAATTGACGTTTTTTCAGAAAATTACCAAAAATTCACCCTAAGCTATATTTGATATTCTGAATTCAAAAATGAATTCTATTTTACAAAATTCAAATCATATAAGTCACATTAATTAATTTAATAATTAATTCCCGCTGCCAGAGCAAATAGCATGTTTTTACAAAACAATAAGTATCAAAAGATTGACACCAGTTTAAGTCTAATTCCAAAGTGAAATTGATTCCAATGACCACCATTGGATAAAATGGTAAAAATATATTATAATTTCACTTCAAAACCAATTCAAAACATAATCTAATCATATAAACAAATTAGATTAAAAAGCAGTTTTGATGTAAAATGCAGTATTTTTCACTATTCATTAAAAAATGAACATTGTCAGAAAAATACCAAAAATTCACACAAGGTAAATTTTGATGTCCCAATAATAAAGAATAAGTTTATTTTGACAAACATAGTTTATAAAATTGTCAAAATATAGATTCAAAAATGGTTTTCCATCAAAAGGCAGTAAAACAATCTTTTAAGAATATTAGTGTATTCCATGCATAAGATTGTATTTATTTTCATTTTAAGCCTCTATAACACTATCTTAATCATTAATAAACATAGATAAAAATATCTATTATTCATTACTTACTTGGGATGTTACATCCTTCCCCCCTTTAGAAAATTGCGTCCCCACAATTTATTTACTTATCGAATAAATGGGGGTACTTATCCCTCATTGCATTTTCAGATTCCCATGTTGCCACTTCAATCATGTTGTTTTTCCACAAAACCTTTACCTGCTTAATCACCTTATTCCGTAACACTTGCTCCCTGTGGTCAAGAATCTGGACCTATTGTTCCTTATAAGATAGGTTCTCTTCCAGCTGAACTTCCTCTGGACTCAAAACATGAGATGGATCTGGAATATACTTTCTCAACATCGAAACGTGAAAAACATTGTGTACCTGAGATAAACTCGGAGGTAAAGCCACTCGGTATGCAACTGATCCAACTCTCTCCAGAATTTAGTATGGTCCAAAAAACCTTGGACTCAACTTTCCTTTCTTACCAAATCTCATCACACTTTTCCAAGGAGAAACCTTGAGAAAAACATGATCACCTACCTCGAATGATAGATCCTTCCTCCAGTTATCCGCATAACTCTTCTGCCTGCTCTGAGCTGTTCTCATGTGTTTCTGAATCAGCTGAACTTTTTCTGCCATCTCTTCTACCAATTCTGGTCCCATCAACTTTCTTTCACCCACTTCATCCCAGAAAGCTGGAGTTTGACACCGCTTCCCATATAATGCCTGAAATGGTGCCATCTGTATACTGGAATGAAAACTGTTATTATATGAAAACTAAACCAAAGAAAGATGTTGGTCCCAACTTCCCTGATAATCCATAGAACAAGCTCGTAGCATATCCTCCAATGTCTGAATTGTTCGTTCTAACTGCCCATCTGATTGAGGATGAAAAGCTGTACTAAAATTTAATTCAGTACCCAACGACTTCTGAAGGCCTTTCCAAAAGTTAGAAGTAAACCTGGGATCACGATCCGATACAATGAAGAGAGGAACTCCATGTAACCTGACTATCTCTTTAAGATACAAACGGGAAAGTTGATCAAGAGAGAAAGTATCTCGTATAGCAAGGAAATGAGCAGATTTGGTCAAGCGATCAACAATAACCCAGATTACATTATTACCTCGAGATGTCTTTGGTAATCCAACAACAAAGTCCATGGATATATTCTCCCATTTCCACTCTGGCACTGGTAAAGGCTGAAGCATCCCTTTTGGTAACTGCCACTCTGCTTTAACCTATTGACATGTCAAACACTTCACAGTAAAATCAGCAATGTCTCTTTTCATTCCATCCCACCAGTAATACTCTCGCATATCTCTATACATCTTAGTACTGCCCGGATGAACTGAAAACGGAGAACTATGAGCTTCCCATAACAACTCTCTCTTCAAATGTGAATCACAAGGCACACACAATCTCTTCCCAAATCTCAAAACACAATCACTATCAATGTTGAATTTAGGCAACTTACCTTTCTGAACCAGCTCTACCTTTTTCTGCAACTCACTGTCTTGCTTCTGTGCTTGCTTGATTCTATCTGATAGAGATGATCTCACTGATAACTAAAACAAAACAGAAGGACTTCCTGCACCAACAACTTCTATGCCAAAGTTCATCAAATCGTTAACCAAAGTATCACGTTCCAAACACAACATTGTTAATGAAGCATTACTTTTTCGACTCAAAGCATCAGCCACTTTATTTGCTTTTCCCGGATGGTAATGAATTGTACAATCATAATCCTTGATTAATTCCAGCCATCTCCTTTGTCTCATGTTTAACTCTTTCTGAGTGAATATATACTTTAAACTTTTGTGATCGGTATATATTTCACATTTTACTCCATACAAATGATGACTCCAAATTTTTAAAGAAAAAACAACAGCAGCTAGTTCCAAATCATGTGTAGGGTAATTTACCTCATGAGTTTTCAACTGTCGTGAAGCATAAGCAATTACCTGATCATTCTGCATTAGGACGCAACCAAGTCCTTTCAATGAAGCATCAATGTATATAACAAACTCACCATTCCTGGAAGGTTGTGACAAAACTGGAGCATTCACCAATCTTCTTTTCAATTCCTGAAAACAATCATCACATTATTTTGTCCAGATAAACTTAACACCCTTCCGAGTTAGCTTAGTCATTGGACTAGATAACCGTGAAAAATTTCTAACAAACCTTCGGTAATAGCCCGCCAAACCAAGGAAGCTATGAATCTCAGTTACATTTGTTGGTCTTGGCCATTCTTCCACAACTTTTGTTTTTGCAGGATCAACAGTTATTCCATCTTTAGAAACAATGTGACCAAGGAAAGAAATTTGTTGCAACCAAAACTCACACTTGCTGAATTTCCCATACAGTTTCTTTTCTTTTAAGGTTTTCAAGATAACCCTTAAATGTTTTTCATGCTCCTCTTTACTTTTAGAAAACACCAAAATATCATCAATGAAAACCACCACAAACTTATCGAAGAACTCATGGAAAATTCTATTCATTAAGTCCATGAATATAGCAGGTGCATTGGTTATCCCAAAAGGCATTACTACAAATTCATAATGTCCATATCTCGTACGGAACGCGGTCTTCGGAATATCTGCCTCCTTTACCTTCAGCTGATGGTACCCCGATCTCAAGTCAATCTTTGAAAAAAACTGAGCTCCCTGGAGCTGATCAAACAAATCATCGATATGAGGCAAAGGATATTTGTTCTTAACAGTGATATTATTCAAGGCTCTATAATCAATGCAAAGTCTCATAGAACCATCTTTCTTTTTAACAAATAAAACAGGAGCACCCCATGGTGATGTGATAGGTCTAATGAAACCTTTCTCTAATAAATCTTCCAATTTCTCCTTCAACTCTAAAAGTTCAATTTGTGCCATTCGATAAGGGGGTTTTGAAATTGGATTAGCATCAGGAACTAAGTCAACAGTAAACTCAACTTCCCGATCTTGTATTATTCCAGGAAACTCATCAGAAAAAACATCAGGATACTCATTTACCAATGGCACATCATTAATCTGAACAGTTCCTTTATTTTCAACGACGTGTGCAAGGTAACATTCATTTCCATCTTTTACAAGTTTATCGGCCTCTTGATATGTTATCAAAAGTAAGGGTTCATTCTTGTAAACAAACTGAAATTCTTTCTGAAAAGAAACTTATTTAGCTCTACAGTCAATCTTATCATGGTAAATAGAGAGCCAATCCATACCCAGGATAACATCAAACTCTACTAGAGGTAGAACAATAAGGTTTTCAAGTAGGTTCTCTCCACAGATAAGGATAGGAAGATTCTTATAAATTCTTTTTGCCTCGACACTTCCCCCAAGTGTTTTTACCAAAAGTTCAGGAGTCATTTCTTGAGATGGTATTCCCATTTTACTAGAAAAGGTTTCAGAGATGAAATAATGTGTAGACCGTGAATCAAACAACACACTGGCATAATCTGAAAAAACAAACAAAGTACCTTATACAACTTCATTTGATGGCCCAACATCTGCTGAAGTAGTTGCAAAGGATTTCACCGCCCCTTTCTGCTTTTAGTCTAACTACTTCCCATCACTCAAGCTCCTTGTCGGACACTCGTTTGTATAGTGACCCATCTCATTGCACTTATAACATTTCACTAACTGTAAATAAAATTTGTTCTTACCTTCACCTTGATCCTTTTCAGTGCAATCACGAGCCTTATGTCCCATCTTACCACATCGGTAGCACTTCCCAGAATTCAGAAGACATTCCCCAGCATGCCTTTTTCCACATTTATCACAAACTGGAAACTTAGTTCTCTTACCATCAGACTTTTTTGAAGAATTCTTACCTTTCTCCTGCCACCTCGGTCTCTTCTTCTACTGGTTGTTATAGAAAACTTGGTCATCGACAAACTCCATTTCCACCTTCTCAGCACATCGAACAAGCTTTTCATAACTTTTAAACTCACGAGAAGCTAATGCCCTTCGATACTTTGGCTTTAATCCTGAGTAAAAACAATTGATTTTACTATCAAGGTCCCGGATAAAATTTGGAGCATACCTTGCCAATCGAGTGAACCTTTCTTCATAGGCAGCCACTGGGTCTTCCTCTTGCCTCAATTCCAAGAATTGCTTTTCCATCCTAAGTCGAACAGCCTTAGGAAAATACCTCTCAAGAAACATACCTTTGAATTCATCCCAGTCAAGAGCATCAATCTCATCGGCGTCCCTGATATTTTTAACCATAGACCACCACTGATCTGCTTCACCCTCCAAACGGTAAATAGCAAGACTAACCTTTTGATTGTCTGAACACCCCATGACATCAAAAATCTTCTCCAGTGATTTAATCCACCCTTCAGCTAGCACAGGGTCAGATGATCCTCTGAATGATGGTGGATGTTGCCTCATGAAATGTTCCACCACTGACATGTTCCTCTGCGGTTGGTCTGGCTGATCTCGTGCATGGATACCACCGCCATTTATCGCTTGAGTCAACTGCGCCATTACTACAACAAACTGTTCAGTTCCAATTCCGACCATTTCTGGATGCTGATTCGGAAGGTTATTTCCTTCTGTATGCCTTCCTAGCACAGCTTCCCTGTTTCCTCTGTGGAAAACCATTCTGAACAAACATGTCTTAGATGAAGCAACATGGTAATATTTAAATGCTATATCATTTCGAAAAAATATATTTTTGGATAATCATTTAATAGAATTCTAACTCCTAAAGTTATCTAAACCGACCTTTGACACCAACTATAAGGCCCCAGCCTTAAACCTTACTTAATATTGAATTGAAAGAATTATTCACGTTGAGGATCTTTTCAGGTTTAGAGTTTTAGAGAATTATAACATAACTATTACATCTCAAAAGACTACAAAGTAGTCACTTCTACTAAGTTTCCATAAATAAATAAAAAAACTCTTAAAAGAAACATGTCTAGTTCCATGTTTTATATAGCATGACATTCCGTTGATCCCATCCTTGACCTTATTCCACATTAAGTCCTGTGAAAAACATTTCAAAAAAACTTGGGGTGAGCATAAAAAGCTCAGTAAGGGATACACAAAGAATGAAAACTATTAGTTTTTCAAAATCAAGTAAACCATGTATACTCTATCAAAGTAATACCTTCACCTTCATGAAGTTGTAAAAACTCTTCACTGAATAAAGTATGATTACTTACCTTTTTGTAACCAAAGGATTACCATAAAATCCATAAAAAGAACACATAACATTTATAAAGGTAACTTGGGACATAAACATACTTAAGTAGAATGACCATACGGTCGACTTCCACACATATCACTTAATGGAATAGCCATACAGCCAATTTCCATACATACTTAATGGAATAGCCATATGGCCGACTTCCATACCCAATGCATTGGAGGTTATAACGTAACCACCCATCCTGGTATTCACGGCACCACCCATCATATGGTTTATAACGTAACCACCGGTTAAAATGTCCAAGTACCAACATAAAATCATAAAACATAAAACCAATATAAAGGAATGATAACATTTCCACATTTCAATCACAATATATCATAAATATATTGACATAATAGAATCATTTTTCAAAACCATTTTCAATACCAAAATACATAAAAGAGTATATGGTATTTATTTTATTCTAAAAACATTACGGCTTGTTGAGAAAGCCAAAGATCAAATAATACTTGCGGCGGCGGAAAAGGTCGTTGTCACCGCGTACGTTAAAAAAACATTCCTTTTTGTCCTTTAATAAAACGCTTCATAGAAAAAGATTCCTTTCGTATAAAAGTAAAAGTCAAAGGAGTTTATACACCGTATAAAAGAAAGTTGTGTATAAAACGAAATATGCCTCAATGAAAGGAGATTGAGACGAAGTCCCTTACCTCGGGTTCGACTTGACTCGATCGTTCTTTAACATCCTGAATAATAAACTTGAGTTAATTTATACTTGATTCAGAACCTTTTTAAAGTTCATTATTCTTTTTATATCACTTATTTCCATGTTATAAACATTATGTAACCATTTATGTTAATAATGTTTGTTTTGTCAATATTTGGTTCTTAAGTCGAAAGTTGACTTCTTACAATTACATGTTGTTCATGTGGTCAAAAGTTCTTTATATCCAGAATGAAATTACCTATTTGGATATAATATGTATCATATATATCCAGCATATACATGTATTTATGATTTTACATAATCATTTAGAGGTAAGAAATGAAATGCACCGTTCATGGAGACGGTAAGCCGTACGTACGCATGAACGCTACTTTCATTTCTTTGTCATATTAATGGAATTAAAACTAAATGAGAGGTATGTATATTTTAATTCTAGAATTATATTCATCACATAGATATATCATTATTTATATATATCCATTATATACATGTACTTTTAATAGTACATCACATTTGGGGATAAGAAATGAAATGCACCGTTCATGGAGACGGTAAGCCGTACGTACGCATGAACGCTACTTTCATTTCTATCTCATACTTTAATGGAAAGAAATAATAATGATATAGATGTATATTATAATTCCAGTATAACATCATATATAATAACTTTAAATCCATCCTTTACACGTCCCACATATGGCATTAACGAATCACATCACTTTTAGGGGGCGGTAGTCCGCACTTCCTTAAATGAAGATATCGTGTCTACCCATAATGGAAACCATAAAGGTATGCCAAAAATGAAAAATACAGAAGCTTAAAGAAAACATAAACATATTATATATCATATATAAAAATAGTGACATCATAATGGCCACCCTTGAAGGTGTTAAATGAGTATTGAACAATCATCGTTTCGGGAGGCAGAATTTCACCATCCACGGAAACCGTATGTTCTTTATCCATTTGATGTAGTTGTGTGAGAGTGTAGCTCAAATAAATATTATAACAACATACTAGTATATTGAAGATACTGGTGTTGTTACAAAAGAAGTAAATAAAAAGAGTTTAGAGGGTTGGAGAAGCAAAATAAAACAAATGAACAAGAGAGAATGAGTTACCTTTAAAAGTGTAACTCCCTTTTGATTTGAGCCTAAAGGCTTCCTTTGAAAGGATTATGCCCAAAGTGAATCCTCTAGGATGAGGATAGGGATGTGGAGAGAGTAATTGGGCAGGGGTTGGCCGAGCCAAAGGCTTGAGAAGTGTGTGAAAAGAGGTATAGGTGGGGGCCTTTTATAAGAGGAGAGGAGGGGCACTTTTGGAAAGTAAAGAGATATTACTTTATTTGAAAATTGTTTCGGTTTTAAAAGGTCCCACAATGACATAATTCGTGGATAAGGTGATAAGGGTTCGAAATCCACTCATACAATTGGTTTTGGACATGTGTAGGTTTTAGATTTTTCATTATCTTTCAATTTTATTTAAATCGTCAAATAATGATGTCATCACTGCATCATTATTATTTCATAAATAATTTTATTTATATAATATCTAAAAATTATAAAACAAATACTATGATGTAGGAAATCTTTTTATATTTCCAATGACTATTTATAATCAAAATTTGGACTTGTATGACCCCACTCAAAAATTATTTTAGTAAAACAATTTATGTTAGTGTCATTTTCACTTTAACATTAAATAAAAATATATTAATGTCATTTTCCAACTAAAGTGGCTCCATGGGGTCCCCAAGTTGTCCCATGGCTTGTCTTGGTCGGCCATGACTCACCCAATAGGTGTAGGACAAGTGTCATGGTGTTTTCACATTCTTATAATACCATTTTTACCTTAAACGACACTAATTACCTCTAATCGCGATTAATGAAAAAAAGTTACTATTCACCAAAAAATTATTTTAATCTCATTGAACCACATTTTAATTCTTAATGACAACCATGTATGTTGGATTTTCAAAATTCAATACACATTAGTGGTAAACTTTCATTTAACTGAAAAATCAGTTTGCTTGATTACCACTTAGTGGTTTCACTATTCATCAAAAATTGAAGTTTTTTCAGAAAATTACCAAAAATTCACTCTAAGCTATATTTGATATTCCGAATTCAAAAATGAAGTCTATTTTAAAAAATTCAAATCATATAAGTCACATTAATTAATTTAATAATTAATTCCCGCTGCCAGAGCAAATAGCGTGTTTTTACAAAATAATAAGTATCAAAAGTTTGACACCAGTTTAAGTCTAATTCCAAAGTGAAATTGATTCCAATGACCACCATTGGATAAAATGGTAAAAATATATTCTAATTTCACTTCAAAACCAATTCAAAACATAATCTAATCATATAAATAAATTAGATTAAAAAGCAGTTTTGATGTAAAATGCAGTATTTTTCACTATTCATTAAAAAATGAACATTGTCAGAAAAATACCAAAAATTCACACAAGGTAAATTTTGATGTCCCAATCATAAAGAATAAGTTTATTTTGACAAACATAGTTTATAATATTGTCAAAATATAGATTCAATAATGGTTTGCCATCAAAAGGCAGTAAAACAATCTTTTAAGAATATTAGTGTATTCCATGCATAAGATTGTATTTATTTTCATTTTAAGCCTCTATAACACTATCTTAATCATTAATAAACATAGATAAAAATATCTATTATTCATTACTTACTTGGGATGTTACACTTTCTACATCTAGAAAGTCAAATCAATGATGGTAGATCAGAAGATAGGTGAGGCGACTACTACCTCACAAGATACTCTCATTCCAATGTCTCATAATAGTCTCTCCCGAGTTTCTATAATAATTAGATATACAGGATCAACTTCTCTCATATATACTTTTCCTTGAAGTCAATAATATGAATTGGATGTTCAATCATCAAGATGTACAATTTTAATTTGAGATCCTCCCACATCAAGACACATGAAGTATCAGAGTGGTAATTGTTAAGATGAGAGACATGAAAAATGGTATGGATATATATCAGTTGGTTAGGTAATTCCAACTGGTATGCAACTTTACTAATCCTCATACTGACTTCTAAATGTTTTATATAAATTATAGAAGGTATTCCTAGTCTCCTAATCCATTAGTGATTAACTGAGGTGATACATTTAATATCACTTATTCACCGACTGAAAACTCCAAAGGATGAAATGATCAATTTTCATAAGACTTATGACAACTCTGATCCATATCTATTCAATAAAAATAGTCTAAATCTTCACTTACCTCTGAAAAATAATACTTGGTCCCATAAAGGAGGACTCACTGACTCTATTCAAACAAAGGGGAGAATAGAATGTTATAAAATATATGGTCTGAAAAGGGTCCATTATAATTGATAATTGGTTATTATTATTATATAAAAACTCAATGAATTCTAGATGGATATCCTATAAACCATTGAAGTCCAGGATTCATGAACATATTATATTATTTGAAATTTGAAATGATTACTTTATTTGGACACCTATTTGTGATTGGTAAGTGGTGGTCAACCTCACCTAATATTTCATTACCTATTAGAGGAACTTTCAAAAATAGGATGTGAACTAGAGGCCTTTATCAGAAAAGATTAATGAAGGAACCTACTGTAACCTCATGATTTACTTTACACACATCCTCCCAAGATCTTCCAATTTGTTGGTGCTTCTGATTGAGATGAAGTGAAATGATTTGGTTAACTGTTTGATCAATGACCAAATGAAAATATTTTATTGAGAAGTTTAAGGTAATATGTGAAAAAATTCTATCACTTCTTCATACAATTTATATATTTGGATTGGTAAAGGCTAGATCAAACCCATTAGTTTTTTATGTTTGGACTTAATCTATTGATAGATATAACTGTGAATAATAAAATATACTAGGTTAAATATTATAAATAGCCAAAATAATAATAATTTAATTAATTATACATATTTGTGGTTCTAGAGTGGTCAACCCATTGAGATCAATGGAAATATTCCATCATTTACTTCCTTATAATTAAAGGAACCACATACCATCCTCTGTAATAGAGAATTACTTCCAAGGATAAATACCACTCATCGATATTCTCTCTATCATATATACATATTCCTTAAAACTTAAAAAATAATTATCTCTCTGCTTCTCTTGATGAATTTATTTTAGAATATACATATTCAACTGAATTATAACAAGGAAAACACAAATATTCTCTTCCCTCACCTATAAATGCATATGAGATAAGAGACCATAAAGTCCCTTTTTATCCATTGATTATTTTTGATCATGATAAGAATACTTCCTAATAAGGGAAATGAAAAAAATTTTCCCCTTTACCTGGTTGTAGGAAATGTAAAAATAATTATTTTTGAGGTATTCCAACCACCACCACTATATGAGGTTCTATTAATTATGAGTGAATAAGTAACTCAAACTATTATGATCATAATATTCTACAAAATTATCCATATAAAGGAAGTTTCACTAATTTTTAATTATCCTTAAATCATGGATTGGGTATTTATTCCATGAGGCCGAAGTTGATGAAATATGAATGCCAATACATGATTTCCCTAAATGAGTACACAACCTAGGACTAAGCCTACGAAAAAAAATATAGACTTGAAATAATTTGGGAATAATAAAAATTGATACAAAATTTAACCACCACTTCAACTCATTAAAGTATTTTGACACTTATGGATAAAAAAAAATTCATCCCTTTATATGTGAGAAATGTTAGAAGAAATATAATATTTGAGGAATAATTTATTAATTTCTGATAGTAACTAGTGAGGCCCACAAATTTTCTAATCACAAATATATTTTTCGTTACTCCTAGGACATAAAAGATTACACTTTTTAAGGATTGATGGAAATTCCCCGATCAAAATAAAAATTCTATAATAATTTTCCCTCTTGAATCCATAAGGTTCTCTTCAATATATTGTAATAGAGATAGTGATCTCTTATAGTTCCCAAAATTATCATTGATGATTTTCATACTCCTCCGTATTCATTGAATATACTAGAATATCATCCATGAATACCATGATAATTATATTGAGGTACCAATAGAATATTTGGCTCATGAGAACTATAAAAACTACATGAGAATTAGTTATTCCAAAATTCACTACAAGATATTCAAAGTGTATATACTTACTTCTAAAGGATTTCTTAAGAAAATATAAATCTTTCACCCTGAGTTGATGATAGCTTGGATGACATTTGATTTTGGAGAACCACCTTGGATATCATGAACTAACCTAGCCCACCCCTAAACCAAACATCTGATATAGTACACGACATACCCAAATCATGTTCCCGATCATTCTGGGATGAAAATTAGTTCCATGGGAATCAAATAAATCATGTTGGGAATGCTTTCTCTAGTTGAACCAATGAATAACTAAGGAATTTCACTTGGAAGTCCAACATGACCATTCTGTGCATCAAAGTTCCATAATAAAGAAATAATAAATTCCAAAATAAAAAAATGAAACAAAAAAACAAAGGTAATGAATAATAAAAACAAGACTAAAAAACACAAAAAAACCATCCAAAATTAAAAAATAAAACAACACTGGATAAAGGGTGCATAGAGGAAACCTAAAAGGACAATACAAAAAAGATACAAAAATGGATAAAATAACCAACACATAAACCACTATCTCTATGCACCCAGTGAAAAAATTCACTTCCCACCACCTCATACTTGAACTGAAACATAGAGATCACACAAAACACATAGATAAATCCAAGGAATCTATAATGATGATATATATGAGCTATATAATTTAGTATGAAACCACCCACCTATCCATGAATATACTTTAAATGTAACACTATTTTATACTAGTTTTAAAATAGATATAAAAAGTTGGGTTTCCATTTATTTACAAAACAAGAAACATGATAATGTATTAAAAATCAATTTCCCATTATATCTTTAAATAATAACTTTTTTAAGAAAATCCATTATGGAACATTTCAATGAAAATTGGAAAGTGATACAATAGAAAATTTTTTAAAGGGAAGAATGGGGGTAAAATAGAAAATATAAATTTGAAAATAGAGTTACAAGGAAATAGAAAATACCATTCACATAAAATAGTCACCATAAGAACCTAGGATCTTAGGGGGAAATTAAGGAAAATTTTAAACAAACTAATATAGAGTAATATTAGTGCAAAATAACAAATAACTTACCCTAACACTTGGTATTACCCTCACTAGTCTAACAGAGGGGAAAAATCCCATTAAAATATTAAAATATATATTGGGTTTAGAAGTTATAGCATGATCATGAACTAATGAAACCAGTGTATCTAGGCTCCCCACCTTATGAACCACTATATCCCATGACACATAAAATACAGGTGAGTTCCAGAAAAGATAAATAAAAATATATATAAATAAAAAAATTAACACCCTCACCACTGATTACCTTATAATAAATAACTATAATTTTATTAATAGCATACATAAAATACATAATACCTATAACAAACCATACTTTTAATATATATATATCATATTCTAATAGATAAATAGTCATTACATGATATTTTGATCCATTTAAGACTCATTTAGTTCCTATATATTTGGACACTTAGAAACATAAAAAACTAATTTATAATATATCTACATATTCCCCCACTTATTTCTTCATAACTATCTCCATTCTTAGAAATATCATACTTAATAATTTTATTTATAATCTGGTGAAAGGAAATATAATAAAAGTGTGAGATCAGGTTCTCAGTAAGGGTAAACAAGGGAAATATCATTGATCATATAAGAATAACTTGAGCATAATGATATAAGAACATGATATTAACATTTGAAAACCAAACCCTACATATCAAAGAACATAATTTTAATAAATGACTTAAATATTGGTAGCTTATAAGAAATTAATTATAAGGTAATAAAATAACGTGAAGCATAAAAGTATTACATATTCATAAGACATTTAGTTGTGGCATAAAAATAAGAATAGAAAATCATTTACTTAGTAGTCAAGGATTATTTACAAGGCTCTCATAGAGGAGTTAGTTAACACCCCAAATAATCATAGTAGTCAAGTTTCACTCCTAAGACTATCATAGTGAAAAAGGTCCTTTATTTAATTAAGTTCACTCCCCATTATCACCCTATTTATCTCTTGAGATATCCATATTTACCTAATGAATTAGGGGGACATATTGGTCCCACACATCATATAATGAAAATAATAAAAATTTGTTCCATAATATAATAAATAATTATTCATATAAAAACCCATGAAAAGAAATGGGTTTCATAAAAATTTAATCATAAAATAACCCATGGAAAAGGAATGGGTTTTATAAACATTTCATAATTTCAGCACAACAGAACCCATGAAAAATAAATAGGTTTCATAAAAATTGTGTCATTATATTCATAAACAACCCAGGGAAAGAATAAGGATGGTATACTTGGATCATATCCCTAGTAAATAATAAGTTAAATTGAGGGGTTTTTCTTTTATGAATATACATACCAATAAAATATCACTAAAATATTCTTAAGTAAGATAACCTTTAAATTTTTAAATCACTTATTAAAAATAATGAAAATATATAAAGGAAAAAATTTTCTTTGAAAAGAAACATATAAAATTATAAAATAATCTTCAAAGAAAATATTAGTTATGATGGAAGGAAAATCCATTCATGTCATATAAGTTAAAAAAATAGTTCATTCCATATTTTTTCCATAAATCCACAAACTACCTCATTTAGAAAAATAAAAAAAAGATTACTTCAAAACTATTTTTTAAAAATTCATAAATTGGTCAAAAATGAATTTAAAAATTAATATGAGAATATTAAAAACAATCATTAAATGTTTATATAAAATATGAAAATGGAAGAAAAATGTTTTCTGACTGAAAAGAGAAATAAAGTCGATTTTACTTAAAAACATATATTTAGTATCTTGAGCACTTAACATGAGGAAAATGAAAGTAAAAAAAGAATTTTAAAAAATAACTAGAGGAGAATAATGATATGGAGTTTCCTTGAGAGGTATATCATAATATTTCATGATTAGAATAGAATCATAAACAATCATGATAAACAATGGAATTTTAACATAAAACCGCTTATAGCTTTAGTAACATTCGAATAAGAAGACCAACAAAATAAATATACTTAGATGGATTTGTAAATCCCTATAAGTTTCATAATAATAATCATAAAATATATTCATGGTCATTAAATAAACAACATAAAAAAATAAGTGGTGAATATATCATGTATCTCACTGAAGTAAAAGTGAGAAAAAAATCCTTTAACTTTGGTTTGACTTCCTTTGTACATTTTTAAACCTCAAGTATAATAATTTTCTATTTATTATAATTATAAAAAAATTAATTTTTATACTTATTATATCATATATCATCCCTTTATAATATTTAAACACCCACTTTAATTAGTAATTCCTTATTAAAATTGTTATTTTTGAGGGTTAACTATTTCGTTTATCATGAGTATTTGAGTTCATTAGTTCCAAACCTTGTACATTTATCCTAGTTGCATCATATATAGAATTTTAATAATGATATAAATATAATATATATTAATTAAATATATATTTATAGTCCTCCATAATTGTTAGATATATAAAAATGAATTGCTATGTTCATGGAGATGGTAGGTCATACATACGCATGAATGCTGTTTTCATTTTTTGGACGATGAAATGAATAAAAAATAAATAATAATACAGATTTATAGGAAACTTATCATATCATATATATCATATATATTCTTAAAATTTATCCTCATTACCATCCATGTAAAATATACATGAAAAATTAATCACATAGCTTTATGGAGGTGGTAGTCCACACATATGCATGAGCGATGTTATCATTTCACAAAGGATTAGATGGTAAGAAGGTAGACATGATATTATCCATAAAAAATTATAATCATTTAATAAATATTATATATAAATGTTAAACACATTATATTACCCATCCATTAAATAAGGTTATGAAAAATTAATTGTATCACGACGTGGAGATAATAAGCCATATGTATGCACGATCGATACTTTAACTTCTCATTTGATGAGAAAGTGGTTGTATAATGGCGTTTTAATTATCATACAAAAATTTAAAAAATATTTATAATAATTATGTTATTATTTTATGATAAATATAATATATTTGTAAGTGGTAAATAAGAGTATAAAAGAAAGTGACCAGAAATATGATTACCTATTCTTTGAAACGGATCATTTATATTTCCTCTAAAGGTATCTAGGGTTGGAATTTTAAAAAAAAATCTTTTAGAATATATCTAGGGAAGTTTATAATATAAATTGGTAGAATTTTGTTGATCTAAAATACTAAATGTTGTTTGAATAATTGAGGGAGGGGGTTCCTTTTTATAATTTGGATGATGGGAATTTTAGAATTTATCAAAAGATTAAATTATAATAAATTAATTCACAAGAAAAATTACACAAAATTGAAATGGATTAAATAATAATGTTAGATAGGTTTCATCATCATATATAATATATAAATTCTTTATTTTCTATTTTAAACATTATCATTTTGAATATCCCTTAGTTAACCAATTATAATTTTAACTATGGTGATGACTTTATCAATAATAAAGGGTTGTGTTTTTACATATAAGGTGAAAATTGGACCATGATTGGAAAATTTATGAAATTTTTTACCAGATAATTTACACATTGTATTGTTACATGTTTTTTATGATTCTTAAATACTTTAATAAAATATTATTTTGATAAAATATCATTATTAAATCTTTTGATACTATTCATTTAATTTTACTTAGAAGACAAAAATACAATGTTTAAATTAAATGATAATATTAAAAAACAATACTAATATGTCATAGAAACCTATAAAAATAATGTGACACTATAAATTACTCAAATCATGTATATTTTATTATTTTCAAAATCATTTATTTTATTTCTCTATTAATTGAATATATACTGTTTTGATGCTGTGTAAGAATTTATAAAAATCATATAACACCTAAAATTTATAAATAAATTAAAATAATTAATAAAATTTCATTATTTACAAAATTAATATTAGTATTAATTCATAACTAGTTATTTATTCTCTATGTAAAAACATTAATTATATATATATATATATATATTTAAAATGAAAATGCTTCTGATCATTTATTGAAGATATAAAGAAATGTAAAAGTAGGCAGTGAAAGGGGTCACACAATCAAAAATGACCTCATTCATCAAAGAACTATAGATCATAATACGACATGTCATTCCCATAATTAGAATCCCCAGCAGGTTCCCATTCAGATTGAGACTTATCCTGATTGAAAGCCTTCCAATAATTGTCATCAATTTTCCTAGACACCTTTGCATATGATCTAGTAGTCACAGTCTTCGGAATTTGAGAGTAATCATTTCGAGGCCTTCTTTTAGCAGGGATAGGTGTAAAATTCTCACCATCAGTCATCCTTGCCTCACCGGCTACGACAGCCTCCTTGAATGAGATAGATCCACCGCTATTTGGAGTAGTAAAGCTAATCTTTTCTTTTTCATCATCTGATACATTCCCCCATTTACCAGAAATAAGGGGTATTTGTTGACCATAAACATGCTGACCATCCACCAATATAGGAACAAAAATCACAGTAGACTTTCCTTGATCCAGATTTACAAAAGAAGGGCCGCTATGATCTCTTGTCTGGGACTCCTTGTCCATATGAGGTATCCAAGACAAAATTATTAGTGACAGTTGGAGACAACTCTTTAGGAGTGTCATGACCTCTATCAGCAGCCTTAGACAATGAGGGGACATTTGTATTTCGACGGCAAAGGCTGGAGGGATTCCCTTTCATTCCACATTCTGAACAAGTCATATTCTTTCGGCAGAGCTCCAAGGAGTGCCCAACCGCCAGACATGCCATACAGTATAGATGTTTTTTCTCATATTCAACATCAATTAAAATATTATATATGGGAGTAGCAAGAGTTACCTTGTCAATAAGTTTGGAACTGAGATCAACCTCCACTAGCATTCTAGAAAAGTGTCCAAATCTTACATCTTCAGTTTCTTTGTCAAGATGAATGGGTGTCCCTATTGCCGTGTCGATGTCATGAAGAATTTTTGGATGCCAAAGAACCCAGTTTAGCCCATGAAGGAAGACCCAGACCTGAGAAAAATCATTCCTTGTATGCGAGAAATTAAAATCTAATGAACACTCATGTAATTGTATCCATCTAGGTTTAAGAAAAAGGGATCCAAAGCTCCAAGCATGAATTTTCAAATCCTTTGATGGAAATAAGCAGTTATAAAAACCCCGACAAATTGAGACACATTTCTAGTTTTCAAAACCCCATAACATTGAAGTTATAATAGATAAATCTTCAAGCTTCCAAGGCACGTACCTTTGGGGAGGACAATGTGAGAAATTAGTGAGATCTCCCCCATTTTCATTCTTTCAGCTTGCGTAGAGGGGTTGGTTTCAACATGTGTAGTTGAGCCCTTACGAAGGATTCTTCCAAAATGCAGATCCTTTGCAGCAGCCAGTAATGGATAATGGTTCACATTTGAATCCTTCATCAAATTAGAAAAATACCTAGAGCCAATGCATCCACTTCTCCTTCGATCCAGGTATGCAGGACCCACTGCTTCAGGTTTGGAAACCACAACAGAATCAACAAAGCCCCTTGCCGGGACTTCATGGCATAGAATTTTTGTTTTTAATTATAATCATATGATAACTAATGAATTATTTTTTATAAATGTGTAGACCATATATTTTTTATAATACAATTATTACTATTCATACTAACCAATCCAATGTCTAAGAGTTGACAGACATATACTATTTTAAAAATGTTATATTGTTGGCCTAATCTCATCATTCCATATATTGAATGATATCGAAGAAATAAAATTATTTAAAGAGAAATATTTCATAAAAATATTATACTATTACATTTTAACCCCCTTAAAATAAATTTGGACCTGAAAATTCATCACTTAGATAAAAATAGATGAGGATACTTCTGCCTCATCATATCTTCATATTACCATATAGCTTCCTCATATTGGTGGTTTTGCCCCTAAATTTTGTCTAAGTGAGTGGTATTTTTTCATACTAATTTCACTATGTGATCTAGAATATATACCTTTTATTCTTCATAATAAATATCTTTCTCCATAAGAATGACCTCTATGTTTAGTACATGCTAAGGATCATGCATGTACTTCCTCTGGAGAGATACATGGAACAAACCTTGAACTTTAGAGAGATTCTGTGGGAGTAATAATTGATAAGATACTATCCCGAAATAGTCAATAATTTTAAAAGGACCAATATACCTAGGGAATACCTTGAAATTATTTCCAAATCTCATCACCCTCTTCTAGGGATATATTTTTTAGGAATACCTTTTCACCAACATCAAACTCTAGTTATTTAGGATAATTGTCAATATAACTTTTTTTGTGGACACTAAGATGAACTTATGTACTATTGAATAGATCTAATATTCTATAAAATTTACTCATATAGATTTGGTCACAATATTTTTTTTCTATAACTTCATTCCAATATGTTGGTTTTTTTGCACTTCCAACCATAAAGGGTTTATAAGGATCCATCTTAATGATGGAGTGAAATAAATTATTGTTAGAGAATTATACCAAAGGATGATATTGATCCCAACCACCTTAGAAATCCATAGATAAATATCCCAATATTCCATCTAGAGTTTTATGGTCCTATGAAAATTAAAATATTGGTAAGGATGATAATAATTATTGAAACTTAACTCTATATCCACAACTCATTAAATAATTCTACAAAACATTGAGGACAAACTCAAATCCTGATAATATACAATTGATAGTGGTTCACCAAAAAATCTTACCACTTATTATATAACTAAGTAAGTAGATCAAGAGATAAATATTCTATAATAAAAATTAGGTGTGTTGACTTTTTAAGGTGATCAAATATAACCTAAAAAAGACAATGCACATTAGATGTTTTGGGGATTCTAATGATAAAATACAAGGTGATGTTTTCTCGTTTTTGTTATGATATGGGTAATGTTTGTAACATCACCTTATACTTCTAGTTCTCAGCCTTAAATTGATGAAATACCAATAACCAAGATAAAAACTCAACAATATCTCTCTTCATGACATCCTATTACATATACTATTTAGAATCTCTATAAATATTTATAATTATTATATGAATAGATAATGAAGAAATATAAGTCTCATAAAACAACTACTTCTTTAAATTTGGTATGGATGGAACACATAAATAGTTCCTAAATATTATTATTCCATCAAAATCAACATTTAAATCAGGATTATTAATCACCATCTTTTTTATCTCTAAATCTTTCTTTCATTCATCTATAATAATCACTTGAATATATGGTTGAACACTCATTTCAGCTAGATTTTATATCTCCCCTTACATTAATATTTCTAGATCCATTGTTTTATAATCCATAAATATTGGTCTTTTGTGATCCTCATCATAGTTAAGCTTATATTATCCTTTCAACTCAGACCATCTACTACCTTGTTCACTTTCCCAAGGTGGTAATTTTTTGAGTAGTCATAATCATTAATCATCTCCAACCATCTTATTTAGTTCATGTTTAGATATTTTTGAGTGAAAATATACATTAAACCTTTATGATCAGTATATATGTCACATATTATCCATAGAGATTATTCCTCTACATCTTTATTGAAAAATTATTATTGAAAACTCCAAATTATGATGTGGGTAATTTGGCTCATAGACCATAAATTATCATGAGGAATAATCTATAACCATATTGTTCGACATTAGGATATATCCTAGTCCCTTATTTGATGAATCAATATAGATTAAAATAACTTCTATACTCTAGGGTTTTGTATGAAAACATGCACCGACTGATCTTCTCTTTAATTCCTTAAAAAATTCCTCACATTCATCCATACAAATGAACTTGGATCCCTTTCGAGTTAACTTTGTGAGTGGATTTTATATACATGGAAAATATATACACAAAGCATCAATAATATACAACCAAACCAAGAAATATATAGATATCAGTTATAGTGGTCGGTCTAGGACAACGTTCAATAAATTATTTTTTTGAAGGATCTATAGATATATCATCACTTGATATTATATGACCCAAGAATAAATCTTTCCAAAGACAAAAATCAAAATGGGTTAATTTTTCATAAATATTATCCTTTATTAAGTTATTTAGAAGATTTCTGAACTAATATTTATGATCTTTCATTCTCATTAAATAAATAATAATATCCTCTATAAAGACTACAAAAAACTATCAAGGTAATCTCCAAATACTTTATTCCCAAAATCCATGAATTTACTAAAGAATTAGTTAGACTGAATGGAATTAATATAAGTTTATAGTGTATATATCTTGTACTGAATATAGTCTTGGTTATATCATCAGCATTGAGTCAAAAGTGATAATATAAAAAATGAAGATAAATCATGGAAAATTTCTGAGCTCCATGTAGTTGACCAAACAAGTTATCAATATAGGGTAGAGGAAAACTTTTCTTTGTAGAAATCTTGTTATGTTCACAATAAAAAATTAATAGTCACATTGATCAATATTTCTTCTTAAAAAACAAAAAATGAAACCCCAAGACGATGCACTTGGCTGAATGAATCCCTTTTCAAGGTTCTCTTGGAGTTATTTCTTCAATTCTTGTAACTCAATAGTGGCCATTATATATGGTGTCTTGGAAATAAGTATAAAACAAGGTATAATTTCAATTGAAAACTCAAATTAATGATTTAGTTAAAGACCTATCAACTATTCCAGAAATACATTAATAAAATTCTATATAATATCCATATATTTGATAATGAGTTTATCCACAACCATATGAGTTAAATAACCCTTTTGAATATAAATCATAAACTTTAGGATAAATGTTATTTCCATTAGAAGTTCATTTTTTTGTCATCACGCTGATAAGAGATCTTAGGTTAGTTCAGAATATAATATGTAACTTACCTTACTCAAAAGTTGATATGGGATTTATATAAATAAATCCAATCCAAGTCAAAAATAACATTGAATTTTACTAGAGGAAGAATGAAAATATTGGAAGAAAACATATTCCCAAAAACATTAACTAGTTAAGAATCATAGAATTGGGATTGGATCAGGGTTATTTTAGGAGTTTTACTATTAGATCAATATGTAGTTTTTTAGGTGGTACTATGATACCATTAGAAAAGTATTTAGATATAAAAGAGTGGGTCGATCCAAAATCAAACAAGATATTAATAGTTCTTGAGTGGATAATAAGTGTACCTTTCACCACATTTTTATCATACACCTCCTCAAAAATTGAGATCACATGATATTTTCCTTTTTTTATTGGATTAAGTGTTTATTAACATCAATAATAATCATTGAACTTCATATTTTTGCACTGGTAATCTTAATTCTTATACTCCTTTCACTTAAAATACTAGAGTGGCGGTGCTGCATTCTGTGGAGATTTATCTCTATTAATATTATTATCTAACTTCTTCCCATCGCTACAAAATATTATTTCCCAATGAAATTTCTTTCCACACTTGAAAAATCTACATGTTTCCTTAAGATTACTTAACCCATGTTTCCTTCCCCACATAAAGTATATAGGAATCCTTATCTTTTTCTATTTATAATTTTTATAATTTCTTTTGAATTGTATTTTTATTTTCTCATCAATAAAATGGGATTGAAGAGTAGCTCAAATATTTATCTATACCTTGAGGGAAAATTGAAATATTTCTTTATATCTATTAATGTACCTTATGGATAACACCCTATGTAGACTTGGTTTTAACCCACTAAAAAATGATCAACCTTTATTTCAAGTTGGATGACAATAATAGAAGAATACCTCACATATATTGTGAAATATTCTTCATAAGTTCCAAAACATTCATTATCCTTATACTTTAAATCAAGGAATTATTTCTATAATTTTATAAAAAAATAAATGGAAAGTACTTATTGAAAAATAAGATTTCAAATTCGCCCCACTCTATAGATTCAATTTCTTCTTGTTCTATTGTGTACTTGATAAGATTCAGCCAATAATATGATTTTACTTCCAAATGATAAACAACTAGAATAAATTTTTCATTTTCCAAGAATTTAACAATGGAAAATATATTTTCAATGGTACTAATCCATTTATAAAAACTAGTGGATTAGCGGAACCAGAAAAATAAGGTGTATGTTTCCTCATAAAGAGATCAACAAAATGTTGTTCCCTATTTTTCTCATTTAAAATCTTAATATGATTCATATCTTATGAATGTTATGTGAGAATAGAGAGAAGATTTTTTTATTCTATCTCCCATATCATCTAGTTTTTCAAGAGGTAAATCAATTAATTGTCCACTACATTTATCATTAACACAATTTATTCGGTTTCTAGCTATTTTGTAAAACCAAAAAGCATAGTGTGAGAAAAAAAGATAATGATAGGAAACCAGATAATCATGAAAAATAATTTATAGGATGTCTAAATCATTAAACCTTATTCTATGAAACTTCATGTTTAACATATGTAATTTATAATAATTACTAAAACTTATGATTTTATCCAATAATTAGACATATCACTTGGTTTCTTACTAAAATATTCTCATCCTAGTTTGAAAAGGGTAACCAAAACTTACTATGATACTAGATATAATGACCAATAATTTTCATACAAATATTTTATATCATAATATATGAATATTCATTACATTACATTTTGATTTATGCCATAATCATTTAGGTATAGTATCTTTGAAAACTTAGAAAAATAAACAACAAGTTAAAAAAACATCTACTTCATCACCCAATTATTTCTTTATAACTAGCACCATTATTAGACCTATCATACTTTATAATTTTTGCCATAACCATGGGAAATGAATCATAACAAAATGATGAGCTCAGGTTCTTGCTATTGGTAAACAAGGGAAATATCAATGAGCACATTATCATAACATGATAATAAGTGTATAAAAATATGATCTTAACATTTGAAAACCATACCATGTATATAAAAGATCATAATATTTTATTTGTGGAATAATTCTTGGTATTTTATAAGAAAATAATTATATGGGATTCAAAGATCATGTACTATGAAAGTTTAACATAGGCATAAGACATTTATTTGTAGAATACACAAAAGCATTGAAAATTATTTCCTTAGTTATCAAGGCTGATTTACAAGGCTATCATAGTGGAATGGATTTACTCCCCAAACCATCATAGTAGTCAACATTCACTACCAAGATTATCATGGTGGAAAAAGGAATTTACTAAATTAGGTTCACTCACCATTCTAGTATTGTTTATCTAACAAGATATTAATATTTACCCAATGCGTTGGATATAAATATAGTTCCCACCCGCCACATTATGATAATCATACATATGTGTGAAACATGATCATAAATAATTAATTATATCAATCCCCATGAAAATAATTGTGTTTTATAAATATTTCATTACAACATAACCCCTTAAAAAGGTATGGGTTTCATTAACATTTCATCATTTTATCACAACATTACCCATGGAAATGAGAAGGGTTTCATAAAAATTGTGTCATAAAATTCATACACCATAAATAGAAAGAGTAATGATTGTATTATTGGATCATATACCTAGTAACTAATAACTAAAATCAAGGTTTTTTTTGTCTTCGATGTATATAATTACCATTAAAAGATCATCAATTTTTTTTGAAGAAAATAACATTTCCATTATGAAGTCACTTATTAAAAAAACTATGAAATTATAAAGAAAAAGTTTTATTTAAAAATAAACATGTAAACTTATAAATTAATATTAAAATAAAATATTATTCATTACTATGGGAAAATCCCTTCTTTCCGTTTAAGTTAAAAAACATTCCTTCTATATTTTTTTCAAAAAATTCGCAATGTACCTTGTATGGAAATCAATAAAAATATTAATAAAAAAACATTTTTAAAAAAAGTTATACATGGGTAAAAATTAATTTGAACAATCATATTATAATTTTAAATACCTTCTTTAATATATATTTAGAAAATATGGATATGGTAGATAAATGTTTTTTAGCCAAAGAGAGAAATAAAGTTTATTTTATTTAGAAAATATTTTCGGTATTTTGATTACTTTATATGAGGAAAATTAAATGAAAAAATTTAATTTAAATAATAACCAGATAATAATAAAATTCTTGAGTTTTAATTAGTGTTAGATAATATTATTTCATCATCCTAACTGAAGAATAAACCACCCTAATAAACAATGAGATTGTAACATAATACCCCTTATCACTTTGGAAATATTTTAATCATAAGCCCCACGAAAGAAATAAACTTATATAAATTTGTAAATACATTTAAATATCTTAATAATAATAATAAAATACATTAATGGTTATTATATACACCACATAAAAAAAGAAAGTAGGGAATATAACATATATCTAATAAAAATAAAAGTGAGATGAAAATCCACCACCTTTGGTCCAACTTCCTTCATATATTTTTAAACATTAATTATAATGAATTTATATTTATTTTAATTATATAATATATTAATTTTCATAATTATAATATCATATTACACCCCTTTATAATATTTTAAAACCACCTTTTATGAATAATTACTTATTAAAATCATCATTTCCAAGTTTTAATTGTTTCATTTATCATGAGTATTTCATTTCCGTAGTTCCAGTCCTTGTAAATTTATCTTGGTTATATTATCTCTAAAATATTTATCAAGATATAAATATCATATATATTAATCATTTTCATATTTATATTCATCTATAAAAGTTATATATTGAAAAATGAATTAATCAATTCATAGAGACTATAGGTCGTACATACGCATGAATGCTGGTTTCATTTTTTGATAAATGGAATGAAATATATATAAATACTAATTCACTATTAAAGTATCATTATTATATAATAAATATAATATATATTCATCTAATTTATCCTCATTACCATCCATGTAAAATATAAATGAAAAATGAATCACATCACTCTGTGGAGGTGGTAGTTCTCACGTATGCATGAGTGATGTTATCATTTCCAAAAGGATCGAATGGTAAGATGTTAGATGTAATATTATCATTATAGGATAATAATTATGTCATAAATTTTATATATAAATATTAAACCAAAAATATTACCCATCCATAAAATATTGTGCTAAAAAAATAATTGTATCTCTCTATGGAGATGATAAGCCATACATATGCACGTGTGTTACTTTCACTTCTTATTTGATGGGAAAGAGGGTTTATAATGGTGCTTTTATAATCATAATAACATTTAATCATATTTATTATACTTAATTTATTATTTTAAAATAAATACCATATATTTATAAGAGAAAAATATGAGTAGAAATGAAAGTTATTAGTTAAGATGATTACCTCTTCTTTGAAATGAATCCTTTAGATCTCCTCTAAAAGGATCTAGGGTTGGTATTTTGGAAAAAAACTTCTCTAATTTATCAAATTAAGTTTATAATATAAATTTACAGAGGTTTTTTGATATAAAATATGAAAATTAGTTTTTATAAGTATGTGAGGAAGTCTCTTTTTATTATTGAGGTGAGGGGTACTTTTATAATTTCTCAAAAGATTAAATTATACTACATTCATTCTCAAAGAAAATTATTCCAAATGAATATAAATTAAAATATAATGTTGTATAGTATTGTAATTCCATAAAAAAATAGAATTTAGATAAGTTTTTGTGTCATTTTAAACCTTATCATTTTGATTAACCTTTAATTAACCAATTTTAATTTTAACTAAGGTAGGAACCTTTTCAATCTTAATGGGTTTTAATATTTACCTATAAGGTAAAAATTGGACCATTAATAGTCATGTTATAAAATTTTATACGATATCATTCCCAATTCATCTTATTTGAATATTTTTATGATTTTTAAATGATTTAAAGGAATATATTTTGATAAAATATCATTATTTTCAATTTTGATACTATTCATTTAATTTGACATAAAAGACAAAAAGAAAAAGTTATAATTTGAATATAATGTTTTAACACATCACTAATATTTTATATAAACCTATAAAATTCATGTATAACTATAAATTAATCTAATTATAATAATTTTATTTTTTAGAATTATTTATATTATTTTTATATTAATTGAAAAATAATATTTTAGAGCTGTTTAAGTATTTAATGTAATTCTATTTGACCTGAAAATTATAAATAAAGTACCATAATTAATATAAAATATTTATTCACTATAATCACTATTAATATTCACTTAAAACCCATTTTCCCCATCTAAACACATTTATTATATTTAAAACTAAGAGAGTTATATTTTGTAACATTCATTAATATAAATAATATATAGTTATTTTCATGGAAAAGTGACCATTAAATTAATAGATTTTTAGAGTATGGTAGTATGTACCTAATTAAACTAATAAGACAATAATTATTATTAAAAATCATGGCTTAATCACATATTTTTAATCTAGATTATATAAATTTACCATTTACCAAGGTTATACAATTTTTTAATAGTTACTATTCATACTGAAGAAAAATAAAAGGGGCATATTCAAAAAATTTCTGCATCATGATTATAAATATGTAATTAATTTTTTATATAATTCAATCCCTATAAACGGTTGAAATTAATTTTATTTTAAGTGTGTAAAATGAGACAAAAACATCTTATCTAGAAAAAAATACATTTTAAGCATAAAACTGGATTTATTCTTATCATATGCCTAGAAAAATATTTTTTAAATATTTGAAAAAATTTATAAAATAAATAATACATAAATTTAATTAATATCATTATAAAATTAGTATTAATTTAATTTATTAATATAAAAATACCATTCACCCATAAAAACAATTTTCCAGAAAAAACAATACTTTTATTTTCAAATAATTTTTTCTTCAAATATAATAATTTTGATGAATAATGAATTAAATTTATAAATTTTAGGACCATATATTTTTCATAATTTAGTTATTTCTATTCATACCCACAAATATAATGGCTAGGTGATGACTAACACATAATATTTTAATAATGTTACGTGATTTGTCTAAGATCGCTACTACATATAACACTAGCTATTGAAGAAATAAAATTATTTAAATAGAAATATTTCATAAAAATATAAAGGTGTTGAAAGAAACTCTAATGGGTTACATTATGTACAAATCACAATTAAACGTTCATTTTCAAAATATTTGGGGCATATTTCAAGGGGTATACATTTTCCATGAAATCATTTTAAAGGATCCTTTCATGCCACATGAATATTTCTTAAAAAACCAATATAAAATAGCCTTTTCCAAAAGAAAAATACCATTTAAAAATAAATTATCAATTTCAAAGATATAAAATGAAATTTATATAAACACTTGATGAGAATGGATTTAAAAAACAAACATTATACTTTGGAAAAAAAGTGAACTCTGATGAAAATTTGAGGAAATTAAAAGGAAAAAATATTAATTACAAAATTAGAATAATTATACTTGATAATTTGTTTTAAAACACATAAAACCAGAATTTAAACTAAAATTAATTCATATTTATGAATTTAAAGAGATTTATAAGAGACCAACTACATTAAACCTTGTTTCCTTTATGAATATTAGTGCTAGATCACATCAATAAAACCCAATACAGTTTAGATAATAATAGAGAACCCTAAAAAAATAGAAAAACCAATTGAAAATAGATGCACATTGAACCCTAGGTCTCCAAAAACATGGTAGGGAAAGAAGAGAAGATTAATATAGAGAATAAGGATTGAGGAATAAGCGATGAGTTATTTACCTTGAAGATTCCTCCTTGAATCCTGATTAACACCAATAATCCACTAGAGAAGAGGGGAAATCAAGAGGGAGAGATAATGGGGGTATCATAAGAAAAATGATAAAAGTGGGGTACAATTTAGAGAAAATACTATGAAGGGGAATAAAGGTAAACATTCCTTTTTAATGAGTTGGACACATCACATAATTTTGATTCATGGTTGAAAAAATAGATCACTGACCATGTAAACTTCATTAGAGGACTGGGTGCATAATGCATGGGTAAGACACATGGTTAGACTAACCATTTAACAAACATGAAATTTGGAACTATCAAATCTAAAGGCCTATTACAAGGTTTATTCATAGTTAGTACAAACTATGTTCCTTAATCGTGTGACATGTACCACACCCCCAAAATTTTAAAATTTCAAAGAAAGACTACCCAGAAGGAGAGATAAAAAAGAGATAATTATAAATAAATAAAATTATAGGGTAAAGGGAGGTCATGGTGTGATTATTTTCTCCCCCATAATATTTATTATCCTAGAAATCACTCGAATTATTGATCAATCAAGATGTGGATATGAGGTTCTTCTCACTATTACAAAGAATATTTACAGTAGATAAATAACTATAAAACTAAAGGAACTATCCGTGAAGAATAAAATTAATCACCAAGAATAAATTTATTATACAAAAAATTCTCAATTCTAGTATAAACAGGTCACCCTAATATATTTATGTCTGACACATCTAAGATTTAGTGATTCATAAAAAAACGAATTACAAATGGGAAAGGATAACTCCATCACAAGAGATCCCAAAGTAAGGATGCAAGATCCTGAATTTTTATAGAGATGTATTGGGATCATTTTTAGTGTCATATAACCAACTATTTTTATATTGATTACATGAATATTTAAAGTATTTAAATACTAAACATCTTATTAAATATTGATCATTGTTCTTTATGACTATAATGTAATAATTTCCTAGATTTTTTGTCATATTAATAAGGTCATATCAGTTCCCATCTATTATGAGAAACTTTAAGTTCTGTGACAATATTATTAATTATAGTTCCGTGGTTGGATAAAATACTATGATGGGACATATAGTATACAAAACATCAGGTGCGAGAACTCATATGAAAATGATACTTCTTCTCATGAAGTTCACATTTAGTAATTTCCAAGATGGTAGATTATGAGAACATACACTCCAGTAATAATTCTATATATTTTGGTGTGATTAGATATCGCTATCTGCGAGCATGTGTAATGGTACTTATAATTTAAGATTATTATTAACACATGTCATGATGCATGTACTTAGATTTTCTGATGAAAACCGTCTCACCATATGTTGGTGGTAAGTAGTGTACATTGGGTGCATCAAGAATGAAATGTTATTAATAGATAAGTCAAGGAAGGATTTTTCCCTTCTATTTACATAAGTTGATATCTCATCCCTTTGATTGAAATAGAGACATCACCCTAAATTCGATGGCCATGGAATAATGATGAGTTTAATTCATGTAGTCAAAGAATGACGTATCAATAATATAGGTTGATGAAACTATCATGAAACCTTCTTGATGAGATATTGTGACAAAGATATTATATAAAACAGTGACTGTTTGTATGTGTATTCCATTATTGTGATTTTAAGTTTTTTATTTTAGGTGCCTTGAACCATTTATAGATAGTAATTCTAGACATTAGGCAAGCCCACCTAATTCCAATTAGAAAGAATCCTAGAGGTTCACACACTAATTATTTCTGGTGGTCTCTATTAAATTCTATTTAAATCTAATTAATGGAATAAATGTTATTCTCAAGACGAAGGAATAATTTTATTTAGGTTAAAATTATTGAATAAATTAAATAAATATTTACTCACCAGATTGAGAATAAACTATATTTATTTATTTTATTGAACATTTAATAAATATTTATTTAATAGTTTGTTAATAAAAATATTTTTTTATGAGAATAAAATATTTTATTCAGGTATTCAATAAATGGAAGTAGAGTTTGAACAGGCCAAGACCCTTTCTATTGAAAAATTAATCATTTACAAGTCGATAAGTAATGTTTATCCTATTAGTGTAAGAAATAATAATAATACTGTTATCATTATGTGGAATGTGATTTCATTTATGGTTCCATTTTTCACAAGTTAGTGAACTACTAATATTGGTGCGATTATTTTTATTTTGTGGCATGGGTTTTATTTAATAGTTATAATTTATTTTAATTACTGTTTCACAATTAAATATTATAACTGAAACCCCATGTTGATTAATAGGAAGGTATGTCTATTGTTCCAAACCCCGGTGAATTGAGAATTATTGAGCCAAAAAAATTATCTCTCAACTCATCTAATATCTCCTTCTCAAGAAGGAGAGAAGTTCTTCAAGACTGAAGAATGAGTGATCAAGAATGATCAACGCGAGACATTCATTCTGCCACGCCAGAACCCAAAGAACGAGTGACATTGATTGGAGACCATTGGAGAACGTGTGGATCACTGCTAGAGGGGTTCTACTTGGATCCTTACATGCACAATGAAGGAAATATGAAGGGTCATTCCGGATGATCAATAATCATCAATGAAGAAAGTATCAAAGACCCAAGTATTTAATTTATTCTAAAATTATTATATTAATTATAAAAATGATGTGAAACATCCTCTTTTTCAGATCTAGTACTATTATTCTCTTTGTCTTGATGTTTTATTTCAATTTGTGGATAGTGGCGTTCATCGTCGTATTGATCCTGGATTGGTCATCGATTATGGAAGAATCAAAGTTGGGCCCTCCCAACGACCACGATTAAACTGTGTCTGGATCCTAAAACATTTTTATATCTTATTTGGGTTTTTATTTCAAGGTTTTTGGGAGAATATTAAGAAATTTGAAAGGATAAGGGGTAGTTCATAGTTAGCACACTATTTTCCCAAACCATGCGCTAACCCCCCCCCCCAGAAAAACATGAATTCTCAAACATAGTTGAATTACATTGATGCAACATGGTATGTCAAGAATCTCACCCTCTTAGTAAAAACCGTTAACCCCTAAGATGAGGCACACAATTAGGGTGAACGATTTTCTAAATAGTGTGTTCTAGCCCAAGAAACCATGCATGCAGTTTTTAATCCTCAGAAAATTAAATTTAAAATTTCTGAACCACCTGGATTTCACCTTTATTCTCCCTCATTATAAATAATATATTCTCCTTCATTTTTGGAGGTCTTAGAGATATTCTAAGGTCTTTAAAACTCAATTCATAATTAATCGAAGATCAGATTGAAAGATATGTACATCTTCTAGTATAAAATATCTTCTGGTGTCATTTTCTATCTCTCTCGTAGATCTTTCGAAATGAAGGTGAATGTTTTATCATTCTTCATATATAGTTTACATCTAGGTTTTCTAGGATATTATTCTATTTGATCTTGTTTCTAGGATTTCGTTCTGGATCTTCCAAGAGATTGTGAACAAGGCTGTTCTATTGTAATTTGGGGATTTCTGTTTTAGAGAACATCCATCAACAATCTTGAGGTAGGTGGTATAAATTGAAGAACTATGACTGAATTGATAACATAAATGGGTCACCATGATAATAATGCATGATGATAAGGTTAATGATGATTAATCTTGATAAATGTGATATATGCGATATTGTGACATGCGTGATGATGTGTGTGAGATAAGGAATAATGGTTCAAATGACCATATGTCATAATAATGAGCATGGGACACATAATGATGATTCAAAATACCATATGTGAGAAAAATAAGGTGCGAGATAGGTAATAATGTTCTAAATACTTTTGGGATTCTAGACATTATGTTCTAAGCCCAAAATGTTGGCATTGGACTATCGTCCCAAGTTGTCCTGATATTAAATCGGAATGAATTGAATAAATAAAAATCAATGATGTAATGAAATGTGATATCCCTTGAATTTTTTTTGACTATTGAACAAGATAAACATGTATTTATGGTTCCGGTGTCATTATGAACCCAGGAAAATTATGTATTTAATTAAAGAATAATGAAATGTGATAATAGTTTACTTTATTTTAATTTATTATTTATATAACTACATACACTATTATAGACTGCATATTGTTTTAGATGCCATTTGTGGTGATCTACTGAGTTGTACCTAGACCCTACTCAGTCTTCCTAATCAGTACGCAAATAGAATTATTTTTTTTATGATAGGAGAAGGGAAAGAGATCCATGTTAGATGGCTAAGTCGGAATTACTAATGGATGAGAGAATCAAATATGGTGTTGGGACCCACTTGGGGATTTTTCAGAATTTCTTTATTTTTTTTGGAATTATTTAGACACTTAACACATATATGTCATGACATATCTAATGTTTTGGTTTGGATATTTTATTCCAATTTTAGTCATCATGTGATACTAGTATTATTTTGGTTATGGTTATTATCATTTGGTTATTGTTTATTTATTTTTGTTGTTATTATACTTTGATAATATGGTATAATCTCCCTATGTAATATATTTGACCCTCACAACTAGTCGATAGAGTCTGGTATATGGGGAGGCATGAAAAATGTTATGTAACCAAATGGCTCAAGGAACTGATATGTGGAACTCGGTTTAGGATGTCACAAAGAGGTATAAAAAGAGTTTACTTATCTTTTCATTGGTCTTACCATTTGTAAAAGGTATATAGGAGACTAGAATGAGTTGGGCCTGGTCTATGAGCTTGTGAATGGGAGTATATAACAAATTTATGGTGGTAAAGCAAGTACCTAGGGTGGGATTTATGTTCTTGATGTGTGTTATTATAGTTGAATGTTATTTCATGTTGGATTATGCACTTGTTGTGTGATTTTATTGATTATTATATTTTTTGAGATTTTACTTGTGGATTAATATGAAATGAGAGTTTTGAATACATGAATCATTTTAGGCACTCGGAATTTATTGTGACATGCATTATTTTTAGGAATTCACATAAAATAAAGTTTTGGGAGAGTTGTTTAAATTGGATGCTTTTCTTGCTTATGTAATTTAAATAAATATATTTCTTAAAATTAAATTGAAAATTTTAAATGATGAATAACGTGGAAAAATTGAAATGGATAAATGGGTTTCTAATGAGAAACTTGAATAATGAGAATGTTTACCCTATGTGAACCATGACCTAGATGAGGGATGGTTAAGGGTAGTTATAGTACATCGGTTTTGACCTCGTAGTAGGTTATGGGGGATGAATTATAATAGATTTATGTGAATCCCTCTAACATAAATGTGATAATGATGTGTTATGTTTCCTATGATGTTTTTTTACTTATAGTCATATTCCTCCATGATGATGCTGTTTATAGGAATATATGAGTGAATAACTTGAAATTATCATCCAATGGTGGAGAATGAGGCTCCTATAGTTTTGAGTAAAAGAGATGGAGAGTAGTTCCATGATAATTTTTCTCACTTTATACAGTTTATGGAACTATACCTAGAGTAGGTTATGAAGAGAATGTTTGATTTGACACAGGAGTTCTAATTGAATCACACTCAAAATATTACTAGAGATGGTGGACCTAAGGAATCTCGGTTCTGGATTGAGTCTATTCATATAATACTTGAACACTAACAGACTCCCACTGAGAAGAGAGTAAAAATGGATGATTATATATTGAATGTTCAAGAGAAGTGTTGGTGGGACATCTATAATCATTATGGATAGTTGGAGAACATGGAATGGAATGACTTTTAATTTAATTTATTAGAAAATTTTTACCCTAAGATGCTTAGGAAGGAGAGGGTAGCCGAGATCAGGAGGTTGACCCAAAGGAGCATTTCTATAATGTACAATGCTAGTCGCTTTATGGATTTGTAGTGATTTGTTCCAGTGTTGGCTGGAGATGAGGTGACTATGGTTAAATAGTTTCATAATGGGCTTAAATGTGAGATTATGTCCCAGGTTAACATATTTAGGATTAAAAAGTTTTTAGTTATGGTGAATCAAGATCTTATATATGAGGGGAACCTGAAGAAGACCTCTAGTGGAGGACATGTGGTTTTTGTTGGATGACCCGAAGGTACATCTTATAAGAATAGTAAGTGTTTTTGAGAATTTTTACCAAGGATATATAAAGTAGAGTTTCCAGGGGAAGGATCAGTTACTCATGACCTTACTCGAGTGCTCTAGAACTAGTATAGTAGGCTGGTTCACATTCCTAGATAGTTCCTCCGACCACCAGTAGATTTCCGATCTTGTGATAGGATGGGTCATCTACATTGGTTTTGTAGGAATCCACAACATATGGGTAGTGATGGAGCTTATAGATAGAATAAGAGTGCAAAAAGGGGTTCCTCTACCCCATATCCAAGTGGAAGTTAGAGTTCAACTGGATATGGTGGTAGAGGTAGTGGACATGGTACTTTAGGGAAAGATCAACCATATATATAGAGTGGTGCATATTAGGGTACTCGGACTGTGGCATAGGGAATAGGTGAAGGATAGTTTCAGGAAATTAAACATGCACTTGTGGATAGAGAGACTTGACCATTGAAAGTAAGAGGTAATATTCTAATATCTTCTACAATTTCTAGTGCTTAATTTGATATTGGTGCCTCTAATTAATTTATTTCTTCTTAACATGAGAATGGGTTGACTCTGATAGTGGATTTTGTGAGTGGGGTTAGGATAATTGATACACCATTGGGAGTATAGTCGAGAGATATATATTCTTGTAAGGGGTGCTCTCTTGAGGTTGTTGAGTATCATTTCAGTTAGGATCTTTACATCCTTGATGTGTTAGGTTTCCAATTGATATTGGGTATGGACTAGTTGGTAACCTACTAAGCCCATATTGATTGTTACCAGAGTAGAGTGACCTTTAAGTCTCTTTAGTGTGATAGTTATGTACATCATGGGGAGCAGGATATATAAGCATGCCATGCAGGGCCAATTTATCAGAAACTAAGGGAGCTCATCACCCAAGTTTCAAGTCTAGTGCTGGTTGATGGGGATGTAAAGCATGATGTATTTCAACTTTTAGTGGATTAGTTTCAAGATCTATTTCCTGAATAATTCCTAGGGATTACACCTAAGATAGATGTTAAATTTAAAATTAAGATCATATTGAGAACTGATCTAGTTTCTATTACACCCTATATAATGGAATCAATATAGCTTTAGGAGCTCAAGAATAAAATGGAAAAGTTCAAGGATAAGGTATTTATCCATGAGAGTATGTCTCCTTAAGATATCCAAGCTTGTTTTCTAAAAAAGTTGATGAGACCTTGCATTTATGTGTTTATTAACAGAAGTTGGATTGGATGACAATGAATAACTAGAATCATCTTGTATACATTGATGATATTTTTGACTTTTTGATATGAGATTTTTTATTCTACATGATTTAATTGAGGTTAGGATATCATTAGTTGAGATTTTGACCTTATGATATACCACATATAGCATTCAGAAGTAGGTATATCCTACATGAGTTAGTCATGATTGTATTTGGGAAAATGAATTCTCTTTCTTTGGTTATGAACATGATGAAACTAATCCTGTACCCATACCTGAATCAGTTTGTTATTTTTTTGGATGAAATCTTGGTGTACTCCAAGACTCGTGATGATCATTCCCAACATCTTGACATCCTTCTAAGTATATTGAGAGAATATTTACAATATTCCAAGCTATCTAAGTGTCATTTTCTAATTGATGAGGTTCATTTATTGGGTTACATTATCTCAGTGGAAGGTGTGTTAGTGGATCCAAATAAGGAGAAAGTAGTGGTTTCTTTAGATCATCCGTAGAATGTTTTTGATATCCAATGTTTTTTGGGATTAGTGTGTTATTATTGTAAGTTCATCCATGAATTTTTATGCTTAGAAGTAATACTTTTAGGCTTGATGATGAAGTGAGTTATGTTTTAATGATCTGGAGCATGTGATAATTCTTTCAAAGAGTTAATGAAGAGTTCGATAAGCACCCCAATATTGATCCTACATGAGCCAGGTGAGGATTATACCATGTTTTTTGATGCATCTTAGATAAATCTTGGAGTAGTGTTGATATAGGGAGATCAATTTGTGGTATATGGGTCACAATAGTTAAGGCCTCATGAAATGGGATTAACCTATGAATGACCCAGAGTTAGCTGTAGTGGTTTATTCCTTGAAGTATTGGTGGTATTATCTGTTGTCAGAAATTTTTACTATTTATACTGATCACATGATACTTAAGTATATCTTTTTATTATTTCATTTGAATCTTTAGTAGAGGAGGTGGTTTTATTATATTTAATCATTTGATTTTGAGTTAGCATATATACCCAGTAAAGGAAATAGTGTTGATGATAATTTGAGCAGGAAAACTTAGACACAGGTAGTTCACGAGTCTAGTTGTGAGTGGAAGATGATGAACATTTTGGGGGAGATATGTGTTTTGGTTTAGGAGGGCTAGGATAATATGGCCCTCAGATTAGTATTAGTTGAATCTATACCTTTTAATCTGACTAGGGAGAGGGATTATGTGGATATGGAGTGTTTGGAATTTTGGGAAAGCCTTAAAGGTGGGGATTCACCTTCAAATTAGACCATAGATGAGTATGAGATGAATATTTTCAGGAATCATGCCATTATTCCTAAGAGTACACATGTGAAACTGATGCACGAGTTTTATTCCTTGAATTCAGTGTTTCATCAAGGTTTGACCAAAATGTTCCATGGATTACATTGATAATTTTGGTGTCCAAGAATGAAGAAAAAGATTTCAGGGTTCATGACTCAATACTACACCTTTTAATAGGATAAGGCTAAGCATCACTGATCTGGTGTTTTACTACTACCGTTTCCCATTCTAGAAGGTAAGTGGGATGAAATTATCGTAGATTTTGTAGTTGGTCTCCTAAGGATACCTCAGAAGAATGAGTCTATTTGGGTGATCATGGACCGATTAAAAAAAGTAGCACATTTCTTACTGATACGTGATAGTTTTCAGTGGATAAATTGGGAGACTTGTATTTTTGGAGATAGTCCATATTAACAAGGTTCCTCAGCACATAGTTTTCTACCATACCTCATGTTTACTCATGATTCTAGTATGTCTTACAGAATTCAATTGGAATACATGTATTTCTATTTATGGATTTCCACCCACAGATAGATGGGTAGTCCAAATGTACTATATCAGTTTTGGAGGATATAATATGGGAATGAATTCTCAATTTTGGTGGATTTTGGGAGAATAAATTGGTGCTTGTTGAGTTATTCTATGGAAACATTTATTAGGTGACAATTTAGTTAACACCATACTGTCTCTTTATGGTAGGCCATATAGATCACATCAATGATTAATAGAGGAAAGTGAGTTAGATATATTGGGACTGAGTCTCATGAAGGAGACCATGGAGTAGGCTCAGTTAATTTGAACAAAAGTCTAAATTTTAGAGTAGATATAATTCTTATACTGATTGACTTTGATGAACCATTGAGATTGTATTGGGGGATCATGTGTTTCTTCAGGTGTCAACTATATTTGGTCACTATAGGATTCAAAGGCAGGGAAAGTTACCACCTAGGTTTATTGAACCTTTTGATATTATGGATAGAATTTGACTTGTGGAATACTGATTGGATATTACATAGAGGTATAGTGTTATCAATAATTTTTTTCATGTGTTTCAGCTTCAATGGTATCACCTTAACCCTTCTCATGGGATCAATGTGGATGATGTTGAGAATGAGACCAATGCATCCTTTGAGGAACATCTAATATGTGTTTTGGATCACAATGAGAAAGTGTTGTGGGGAAATACTTTGATAATCGTTATAGTTTTGTGGTAACATGGTAATGTTCAGGAGGAAAAATCAGAGAGATAAGTGTATATAAAGGATTAGTGGCCTGATATTTTTACCTGAAAATCTTATAGATTCCTAGGAGTATAGCTCAAGGATGAGCTATTATAAGTTGGGGAGATTGTAAGATTCTAAACATTTATAGAGATATCTTGGAATCTTTTTCAGGTACTCTTTTACACTTATTTTGAGTTATCTTTGGTGGAATTTTGTTTCATAGTGTTTAGGGTGAAAATTGAGAAATTTCAAAGGAAACGGGGAATTTCATGGTTGGCATTCAGTTTTCCCAAACCCTATACCTACCCCCAAAAAAATGTGCATTCCCAAATATAGGGGACTCACATGGTCGGTGAATGGGTTTTCAAACTATTCTCCCTATTATTAGAAATCATTAACACCTAATATGAGGTGCACGATTAGGTCACATGGTTTGGAAAACTATGCACCCCATCTGAGTAAACTATGACATTGTTTTTAATCCTAGAAAAAACTAATTAAAATTTCCAAACCCCTTAGATTTCAACCTCATTCACACTCGCTCAACCTAAGAGGTTATCCTTCATTTTTGGATTTCTCTGGGAGGCTTCAAGGGCCTTCAAAACTACATTATTGATGAATTGAAGATCTGATTGAAGTATCTACACCTATTATAATTTTTAATCTCTTATCGTGAGGTTTTATATCAAACCCATCTCTATTTCTGGACAGAGAGGAATGTTTTATGCAAAGATAGAGAGGGTTTAGATCTATTTTTTTGTGAATTTTATTCTATTTTTTCTTTTTTATAGGATTTGGTTTTAGATCTTCCACACTATTATCTAGGTCATTCCATTTCAATTTTTGGGATTTTCTATTTGGGTAATTTCAGTCAATAATATTGAGGTTGGTGGTATATGTGTGAATTCCTATTGTCTTGATTTTAAATACATATATGTCATTTTGGAATCACAATTTCCATGTCTATAAAATGAATCATTAATTGAATTAATTAATTGTGTAATTAATTAATGGGATTATAATATTGGTCAATTGATGGGATTGTGGAATTGGATGATTAATGAGATTTTGGATTGATTAATTAATGTTAAGAAAGTTATGGTTGGGTTAACCTTAAGGGGTTAATGGTTTATATGATTAAATGTAGATAAATTGTTTATTAGTGAATTGTTTATATTATTCCATGTGATTAAAGTGAAGAATCTTGATTGGATTGATAATTTAAATAGGACACCATGGAGAGAATTTATGATGGGTAGGTTAATGATGATTAATATTTATTAATGTGATATTGTGATATGTGTGATAAAATTTGCGGGACAAAGAATGATTATTAAAATGACAATATGTGATAACAATGAGTGTTTCACACATAGTGATTCTTCAAAATTCCATATATGATAACAATGATGTGTGAGATAGGGACTTATGCTCTATATACTCATGGGGTTCTAAACATGGTGTTCTAGGCCCATAACATTGTAATTGGAATATGGTTCTAACTAGTAATGATATGAAAGTTGAATGAATTTAATAAATAAAAACACATGATGTAACAAAATATTATATCCCTTGGGGATAGTTCAGACTCCAACATGAGCCAAAGCAGGCAATGATGATTCAGGTGTCATCACAAACCCAAGTGAATTATGTGGTTAATTAAATAATAATGAAATGTGATAAATATTTACTTTATTTTATGTTATTATTTATATAAATGCATATAATATTATATATTGAATATTGTTTTAGACTTTATTGGTGGTGGCCTACTGATTTATTATCACATGCTACTTAGGCTTCCTGATCACTACCAGAATAGATGTCATGTTTATAGGAAAAGATAATGGCAAGGGCCCAATGTTAGAGGAATGAGTTGGGATGGATCATGGATGAGGGAACCAAAAATGGTTTTCATACCCATTTAGGGAGTTTTCATTGCAAATTTATTTTTGGGTTTTATTTATACACTTGAAACATATATAGAATGACATATCTACTCTTTTGGTTTGGATGTTGTATTCATGTTTTGGTCATCATGTGATACTAATATCAATATGTTTATTGTTATTATCATTTGGTAATTAATTAATTATTTATCCTATTTTATACTTTTATAAAGATTTTATATTCCACCCATGTTATACATTTGACTCTTACAGCTAGTTGGAAACCTCTCGTATATGGGGTGGTGTTCCTGAGGTTTTGTGAACAAATGGATTAGGGTACCAGAATGTGGAACCCGGGTCGGTAAGTCACAAAGGAGCATAATTAATTGGGTATAAAAGATCTTAATAAACAAGTTATGACATATACCAATCTATAAGAGTACCCATGACATGATCTATGATCAAAACTATCCAAAAACTAGTGGCATGGTCATGATGGGTGGGAACAAAGGACTAACCCAACAACTTGAATCCAAAACCCAAAAAGGAAAGATAAGGATAAATGATCGTAGGATTAAATAACAAATTCTCCTTTGGTGGTCTCCCCACCATACTAATATTTCTTATTTCACCCTAACATTTAAAACTATTATGATAATTATCTTCAAACAAACCAAAAGACTAATAGAAATGGGAAATGAAACAAGGTCCCCTATATAATGGTGTCAAAATCTATAATTCACCATAATAAACTTCAATCATATATATATTCCGATAAATCTATAAGAAACCATCATCCAAAAAAACACATAGTCAGAAAAATAAGGATAAAACCTGAAGCAATAAATAAAACCTCAAATAGTACCCCATCGATACTAGGATCAACATGTTGGACCAAAATATTTCATAAAGGGGTAGATCTAGATATACCTTTTTATTCAAAAATCCTCTATAGAACCATTTTATATAACCCATAAGACCACATAAATTACATGTGTTAGGATTTTTTATATTTAATGGATTTTGTGATCTGTCTTCTTACACTGATGGAACAACCAAGACTTTCTCCCAATGAACTCCAGAATGAATCAAAATTTTAGTTGCTTGATTCCTAAGGTTCCCCAGAATGGAACTCCTTACTCTGGTATGAAAATATCTGACTTTAAACATATTATTTAATACTAAGTGATATGAACGATGATAAATATATCTTTATTTTACATCATTTATATAAGGTAAACATTATATCTAAAAAGTAAACACACAATCCCAAGGATTAAAAGTTTAGTGTCTTTAAGAATTTGATATATAAGAAACTTATTTTAATACATTTTTGTACATTTCTCCATAATTTAATCACAATGAAATCCCATCTATAATTATAATAATTTAGACTCATCTTCACAACTTGGGGAATATAAACATGAGAAAGGGGTGAGATAAAATGGAGAGTAAGGGAAAATTTATCAACATGTTATTAAGGGTAAGATCATAATAATATGAGAAAAAATGAGCATGAGAGAATTATCTTATTAAAAATAACAATAAAAAATAATAGTTGTTCATAATTATTGATATAATGATTTGTAATCTCAAATTAATACACATACGATATGAAATAATAAATATGAGTTATGGGGAATAATCATAGGCATATGAAAAAATGCAATATTCTGTTGAAATATAGTATAACAAAGAACTTTGGCACAAAAATAATCACATGCAATACTCATATTGTGAGCATATCCAAAAATTACCACCCTTTAGTTTTTGAGTATATCGAATAAGGATCACCCTTTAGTTTTAGAGAATATTCATGAAGGCACACCATTTAATTTGTAAGCATATCCCAGAAGTCCCACACCACATTATATCATGAGAGATAAAACCTTAACAATGTATTGTATGTAGATATAAAACCAAATAAATTAATATCCATACACATGTGTGCCATTTGAAACCAATCATTCATTATATAATAAATCACCCATAGAAAAAAACATAGTTTCATATCATTTCCAAACGGTATCACATAAACTAAAATAAGAGATTAAAGTGATTTATACCAATATTAAATCACCCAAAAAGATTACTTCACAAAGTAATTTTTAGTGTGATACAAAAAACATTACTCCATAGGTGTGGTTTATTTTAAATATTGAAATGGAAATGAATCCATGAAAAATAGATTTTTGAAAAAAAACTTTTTAACATTTTGATAAATATAATAAATCAAGAATCACGTTAAAAATTCATTATAAAGAAGGAACCATGAATTTTTTTTGTAAAACCACTTTAATTGAAATATAAATAATATATCCTTTAATAATACTTAAAGGTTTTCAATAGAAAATTGTGAGTGGAAGATAAACAAATGAACTTGAAAGACAAAATGATTTTCTAAAATTTAAACCCACTTCATATATAGATTGATAAATAATTCATTTTAAAAGTGTAAAAGAGAAATATTAATGTTACCATATATAAAATATGTTTTTATTTGAAGATAATAAAGTATAACATTAATGGGAATATTGAATTTGGAAATGGGATAGAAATAGATCATTTTTAGTGAATCAGAATTAATTTTATTATCATTAAATTTTATGAAGAAGGAGATCTATAAATTTAATTAGCTATAAAATAAGGAGGATAGGTAATATAATATCATTATAGAATATTAAAAAAAACATATTTTAAAACCATAGTCAAATGGGGATCATTATGACCTTGAAAAATAAGTGGAGTTTTAGAAATTCTATCACCTTTTACCCCCAAATTTTGTAGAAGTGATTTAATATCATGTACCATAGACAAAACTATATTAATTAAATTTTTTTAAACTTATTCATATTTATTAAAATTTATATCTTTTAATTATAATTGTTCATTATAATTTAATTATCGAATTGTTATTTATTTTCATTGTTGGATGTTTTTAATTTTTATCATTTTGACATATGGTTTATAATGGAGACATCGAACGCCATTCCTTATTACCAAGTTCATCATTAAATAGATTATAAATGATATAGAAATAATTTTTTTCAATGATTTTTTCGTCCCAATGATTCTTTTATAGAAACTATGATCTTGGTTTACAAGAATGGAAACCACGACGAGCTTGTTTTATGTGATTTACTGATATGAACCAATTACTTTTTAATGATCATTAATTTTTGTGTTATCAATTCATGAAAATATTTAGTACATATATTAATCCTTAATATAGTATATAGGAATCAAATATATTTTATAACCATAATTTTATGGTGGTTATGTCAAATAGGACACGTTGCTTCATGGAGGTGGTTGTCGACACACACACACACACTCAGAAGACATTTTTTCTTTCTTATTAAACAAAAATATGGTAGAAATTTTTTTATCCATTAAGAATTTTAATCATGTTATAAATATATTATTTATTCATTAAATAACCTTTTAATACCATCCATTTAAGGCAGTCATAAAAAATTAAAAACATTGGTTTATTGAGGTGATATTTTGCACATATACATAGATGTCATCCTCATTTTTCTAATGGAAATGGGGAAATATAAATAATGATTATTCCATAAAAATAATAAAATTTAGTATAAAAAATACATGTAAAATTATATTATAATGGGAAAATTATATTTTTAAGAGGGAGATTGAAAATTAAATAGTTTAGGAACATATTAGTACTCACATTGCAAACTTGATCCTTCCCCCAGTGAACTTCTTGGAAATAGAGGACGTAGGGATTTTACATGGATTAAGGGGTTGTGAAAAGTTGGAGTGATATACAGGTTAATTTAAAATGGTATAAGTTCCAGAGGAATTATAATTTTATAGTGTCCATTAATGGGTGGTGGAAAGAACCTTTTATATGTGGAAGAAATAATATTTTGTTATACATAAAAAATTAATATAAAGGAAGAAATGGTTTCACATGAAAAGTGGAATCCAATATAAACAATATTGGACATGAGATAAGTTTCTTTTAAATATATATTTCAACCACTCATTTTAAAACACATTTTATTTATTCTACACTTGGTTAAACTATTTTTAACTTAATTATCCAACATTGTGGTAACTAAATTTTTATCCTTAGTAACTAATATTTATGAATAAAAACGAAAAGACCCATATTACATAATTTTATAATTTTGATTTAAAATATGGAAACCATTTTATCAAAAAAAATTATAATTATGAGAAAAAATATTTCTAATATAATCACACTCAATGTGTAGAAACCCATTTTTATAAAAAGTGTATTTTTAAGAATAAAAATTATGTTTATGATATAATTATCAATTTTTTTATGATTTTTGTGAAATTAATTATTTTATTACTAAAAATAGAATAATTATATGGATGATGTGACATTTATTTTAGGTATTTTACTCATAAATTTTTTAAAATTTTTATTTAATGCTAAAATATGTCTTTAGTTGTTTAATTATAGTTTTTTTAGTTAGGTTATATTTGAATTAGTAAATTATAAGAAATCATAATAATTCAGACTCTATTTATTTTTAAATTATTTACATTTCATTCTTTGAGTATTTTATTTATTTTAATTTGTTTTTTATTTTAAAAAATAATTTTAAGTATTTTGATTTACTTTTTTGTGTTTAGTAAATTTAATATTCTAATTTTTATGGTTATGTAAATATTTAATTAATGATGTTTGAATTTAATTTAAATCTTTCATTTTAATTTTTTTGTATTTTAAAATGATAATTTACATTTTTTTTGTTTTTCATTTTTGATTAAAGGATTTACCCTTGGGTAGTTATAATAGATAAAGTTTCCATTCATAAATGAAAATTTGGTTTTGTTCTAAAGTTACCTTGTGGTTACACCAACTAACCACACGAAGGATCCATGGCCAGTTAGCTGACCATGAGTAACAAAAATCAAGAGGATCCAACTTACCATATGAAGGAAAATAAGTTGTTTTGTATCCTATCAAGAGACTGATGAAAGAAAATTTGAAAAGGAAATAAGTGACCACATGACCATAATTTTAGGTGACAATGAAAGAGGGAGAAAAAAAACTACCATGCATGGATATTTATCAATCACCTAAACCCACAGGGCATTGTATCCAAGATTCTGCACCTGTGTCTCTAGATACTGGATGAGTGGTGTGAATATGACTATGGGATGAAATTCACCTTCAACCAAACCCTGTTCCCAACCTAAACATACCCTCTTCTTGGTCAACACCAAGAGATAATGTGAATCAATTGTGTACTATAATAAATCTATTAAATTATACACAAATGTCAATCATAGTTGAGATCAAATCAATTGATAATTTAATTGAGGGTAAGAATTCATTAATGAAAGAGACATGATCAAATAAGAATCCAATATTTAAATAATGAAAGAAAATATATGAGAGGCCATATGCCTGAAATTTTGGAAAAAGATAACAATTTTTAGGCTGAGAGTTGAGGATGAAAACTCCAACATGAGAATACTACTATGCTTTAGAACCACAAGAAGATGAGAAGGATTGATATTGGTCCAAACTAAATAAATATAGTGATTATAAATAAATATCCAATAAGTTTAAATTTTAATTAAATAATTTTTGTTGATGGAGCTAGGGAAGCTAGGATTGACACTTTAAACCAAGATTCTAGCTTGAGAATCAGACAACACTATAGGGTGTTCACTGTTTAGATTAGTAGAAAACATGGTGATGGGAGAGACCTTATATATCCCCTATGAATTGGTGGAAATGTTTAAATTTTTTTGATTATAAGGTGTTCAGAAATTTTCTTATGTCGAATTAGAACCACTGAAGCTATATCAATCGAATATCTAGCAAGTTGAGCTCAAGTTGAGAATTGAGATGGAATCGAGTTTGAAAACTAGACTATTTGAAAATTTGGTTGAGGATAATAAATTAGGAATAATATTGACGTTTTTAAGGATCCAAGACCCATTTAAATGAGGCTATGGAAAGGTAACAAACACTCAAGTGAAGCTATGTTAAGGTGGATAACATGTTATAAGGATTTGTGATGGTAAAATAGTCAGCATGGGTAAGGGTATAATACCACACCGTTGAGATAAATATGTTTAAAATAAGTGCATGATCTTATATTAGGGTCATTAGATACATATGGATGGGAGGTTTATAAATCATGCCAGGGTATTTTCTAAGTCTCATTAACGTAAAGTGTGTATGAGTATTTCAATGTAAAATTAAAATTAGGGAGCCTTTATTTTTAGTGGAAATTGAGTTTAAGGAAATGTTTACAATGAAGTTTATGGAATTTTATTGAGGAAGTTATAGGGATTGTTATATAATACTAGAAGGATTATAATTATCATGTATTAAATCTAGGTTCAACTTACTTATGGTCAAAGTAACTACCCATACAATAGTCACATCAGTTAGAAGAGGGAAATTATCATTACATGATCATTGTGTGAAACAGATATGAAATACTAGTTAGGTACTTAAAAATATAAAACATAGAGGTGAATTAATTTATAACACCTTTTAATATAATTAGGAAGTATAGGAGGAAGATCACACAACTGGGAGGATATTAAGAACTAGAATCAAGAGTGGAATCAAAGGAAGAGAAAATTTAGATAGAGTTGGAGAGAAGAAGTAAGCATGAAAGGGAAGCTTATTATTATTTACCACTTACTCTCTATTTTAGAATTCTTGATATGATTATATCAAATATTATTATTGTTTCTTCTCCTAATATGGGTAGATAATAGTAATGGGAATCAGATTGTAATGGATTGAAATTTTTAATATTTTATTCTATTGATTCCACAATTATGTTGGCATAAATTTAGGATTGGAATTATCATTTTTTCTTAATTATATTAAATTCTACACCAATATATGAAAAATGTGATGGTGGTGTAAAATTAACTCTTGATAATTAACCAAAGTACCCGAAATTGGAAATGGTTAATATTTTTATTCTTTATTAATGAAAAAATAATTCCTAAGTCATGATAAATATGTAATTGCTAAGGAAACTTTACTAAGGTATATTGAACAATAAATTAAATTTTAGGGACCTAATTTTTTTTTAAAAAAAATAATTTAATTATGTTTAACATGATGTAGAAAAGATAAAATATTTAATCAATTCAGGCCAACCCGATCTCCCTAATGAAATCAAATGTTAAACCTCCTCCGTATCTTCACTAATGACACTCCTTCCAAACTATTTTCACCTCTTTTTTTCACCATTTAATTACCACACTAAACTTACACTTCATTTCAACAAAACGTTTTTTATTTTTTGTTTTTTTATTATTTTGGTCACATAATTTTCCATCCCTATGGATACGATACCCTATTAACCAACTATACTTGTTTTAGTAGGTTTAATAAATAATTATTTTTTTAAATTTCATCAAACACTTGCCAAAATTTTGTTATAATTTTTAGGGAAGAAATGTGTAAATAATTTAAAAGAATTAAAAAAATAAAATATAACAAACTTCATAAAAATATTAATAAAATCAAGAAAAATCCATTTTAAAAAATTTAAAATATTTTAAAAAAACTATTTAAAAAAATATACTTGTGATGTATTGTGTGCTGTTTTTGAACTATTTTATTTAATTTTTCATGTGTAATAGGGCCACAAAATCCCCCTATTAATTTTATCCTTTATTTCTATTGTGAAGCAAACATTGTAGTTCCCATAACAAATACAATGAGAAAATGACTAATCTAGAAGTTGAGAGAGGTAAGAACCATAATCAAAATTTGAATCATATCAAGACCATTATTCTATCTCTTGAGAGGTTTAAATATATTTATTTTTAGTTACCTTCTATTTATAGTAATTCATCATGTGTATTTCTTACCACTAGGTCAAGGAACTATGAAATCAAAAAATCACAGATCTCCTTGTTTCTATTATTCAATGAACTACCCATAGAGAAATCTATATATTTATTAGAGACTTTTATAACTCTATTTAGAAACTAAATTTGTGAGGGTTGAGTGAGGAAGAGCTAATACTAAGGTTAATTATATTATGTAAATATGTTAGGTTTAAAACTCGGTTACAAAACATTTATGAGTATATTTTGGATACATAGGATAAGTTATTCAATTCTTTTGTTTCTAAGTTTTATCACAGGAATATCATAATTGAATTATGGTAAAAATTTAAAGGCTTTGTTCTAGATAAGAGAGTTATTTTTCATGAGACATGGTTTAGATTTAGAGATTTACTTAGATAGTTTCAAGATCACCAATTGGGTTTCCATATTTTGACGAATACCTTATACAATTCCCTTACCATATATAATCAAAATATGGTTAATCGATCTTGTGGTGGATATTTTTCTAAAATTATTGATTATGAGATTAAATAACTCTTTTATAATTTATCACAAAATTCACAAAACAAGTGTAATAGTAAGAGAGTAATTTATGGTGCTGAACCAAACACTCAGGCTACTATAGTTAATGAACAGTCACTTAGTGACCAATGTTGTCATTATGGGATGTATGGCTATAACCAAATTTATTTTAAGAATTTTCTGAATCCTATCCATCCTGATAAGAGTTTAAAGTATTTTTTATTATATAGATAATAATCAAAATTCATATCACCCATTATCAAACTAATATAATCCTAGATTAAAAAATCAACCCAATCAATATTAGAAAGAACAAGGAGTGCTAAAATGCACTATTTCCCCTGGTTACTCGCATCATCTTAGGAATCAATTTCAAAATAGTACAGGCCCTTAAAATTTTATTTCTTATTTATAGGGGTTAGTTAGGAAGTAGATCATAATATTGAATTCCCAACAATCTATCAACAATAACCTGCACACATAAATGGAAAAAATTGCTAGAGATCTAGGTGGGAGAGACAAGGGAAAGCTACTCAGTATAATAAAACCTAATCCGAATGATAATTTCATAAATGTAACTATAGGATCCGGCTAGGAAACATATCAAATTATTTAAAATCATCCTATATAAAATTAATATGAATCATTGGAATAAACTATAAAGGAAATAATTAAAAATATAAAAATGTAAATCTGGTAGAAATATATTTCATTACCAAATTGGTGAATCATCAATTGAAAAATCAAAAAAGAAAAATAAAATTAAGTGGAAATTATTTAAATAAGGAAATAAGAAGGAGAGTTTTGAGGATGGGGAGATTAATCAACCTATTTTTAAAAATCATTCCCCTCGTATCCCTTTTCCCCAAATTTCCAGAAAGAAAACTGAACATGATGATTCAATATTACTTTAGATTTTTGGAAACTTTAGTGTAAATATACCCTTTGTGTAAGCATTAATCAAAATCCCAACATATGTGAAATTTATTAAAAGGTTTTCAGACACCAACATATATTAGGGACAATGTGAAACCATTAATATCCTTCAGGATTATAGTAGAATTGTTCAAAATTAGTTACCTCTAAAATTGGAAGGCCCTTAAAGCTATGTAATTTCTTTTAGAATAAAATAAAGTGATGTGTTTTAAATATATAATATATATTTTTTGAACAAAATTTGGATGTAGTTTTAAATAAATACTCTTAATTTTTATTTTTATCCATTTTCCAAGTTTAAGTGAGTGGGATTTATACTAAATAATTAATAATTTTTTTGATTTTTAACTTAAAAAAGCTAGTTTTAGTGATGTTTTGAGGCAGAGTAATTATTTTTAGGTTTCATTACTTATTAGAAAGTGATCCTGAGTTGAATTATTTTTGTGGTTGGTGCAGTTTGCATGAATTTTATCCATAAGTAAGCTCATGATACCACATTAATACACGTTTATTAGCTGAAAATTGATTATGTTGGACCAAAAATATGAAGAACTGAAGGTTTGGTAGGTCAAGTGACTACCAGAAATAGGCATGATCAATAATTCTAGCCACTTTTTGAGGAAGAATCATTTTGGATTTCAAATAAAATTAGATCTATATACTTGAGAATACATGGATTCGAATTCCATTAAAAAAAATCTTTGGTTTCTATTATTTTGCACTTAAATTTATAATTTTTAATGTCAATTCGTTTTAATTTATAGGGATGAAATTTATGAAACTAGATAGCTATATAAAATTCAAAAATAGGAATATATATTTTCTACACTTATCAAGATAGAGCTTCAAAATTAAATGAATTAATGTTTTTATTATTCCATTTAATTGCTTATTTTTTTTAATGTCATACATTTTGAAATCTATGTTAAATACCTATTGGTAATTTTAATGTATCAAATTATATTTCTATAATTATTCAACTGCTTTCAGTGTTTTATACCCCTTTGAATTTTTTCCATGAACTCCCATGTAGTATGCACTCTTCTGGAAATTATTTTATTTTTCATAAATTATTAGGCTATGTCCATTAGAAATATTGTGTATGTTTTGGAAATTTTTTCTTGATTGGTTTTTTTGCATCAAAGTGATTGTAGAACGTTCTTATTACCCCTGAAAAAATTGATTTTATATTATAATTCATTTATAAATATTTTTTAACTTAACTATTTATACTAATTTTATATTCAACAATGAGGATATTTTTAGTTTTTATGTATGGGGTAGGGGTTTTTTGAACCTATATGTGCATCATTATAAACCCATCAAAAACCCGAAATTATTTTTATCCAATTATCAGTTTTAAGTATCACATATTCATCTTCACTAGTTAAATATATTTATTAATCTTGAATGTTTTTTTTTCTAGTTTATTGATATTTTATTAAATAATGGTTTAAATTTATAACATCATTTAATTTCCCTCTTGTAAAATTTACTTTTGTTAAATTTTTTGGAAAATATCATGAAATCATCATTGAATTTTAAATTTTAATTAATCTTTTAAAATATGCGTCTAAATAAACTATGAAATAAAAATACCAATCTAGTTTTAACTACTTATTATTTGTTTCTTTATTATTTATTAATTAATAGTTGGATGGGTTAATTATTTCCCCAGTAAATCTTCACTCCAACCCATCCAATGGTCTATCAATTTATTATCATATTTTAAATAATGTGGGTCTATTATTCTGGACGTAAATAGATGTTTTAACTTTTAAATGTATTAAAATTGAAATGTTTTGAATTCCATTCAAAATTTTCAATTCTACTCATTTTTTTAAAATAAGAAACAAAAATTAAATTGAAACATTTTGATTTCTCTTGGGAAATAACCTGAATACATGGTTGGATCCATATGGGAATATCTTTTAAAAAAATGAATTGTTTATAGAATTATAGTTTTTTCATTCTGAGATTTATTTTCTACCAATGAATTTGACAAAAATATTAATTGAGGATAAAAGATATATACTATGTGTGAGGGAATTTTTTTGTAAATTTTTTTGATTAATTTTATCACACCGCGTTTTTTTGAAATATGTATTTAATGCTGAAATATGTCTTTAATGGGTTAATTATAGTTTTCTGGTTATTTTTTTAAATTAAAAAACTATTAAAAATCATTATAATAATTATTTTTTATGTTTAAATTATCCTATTTTAACTATTTGAATATTTTATTTATTTGTATTAATTATATTTTAAATTATTAATTTTAACTGTTTTCATTTAATCTTAGTGTTTAGTAAATTTAATCTTTTATTTTTTATGTTTCTTCCAATATTTAATTAATAACATTTGAATTTAATTTTAATCTTTAATTTTGTTGTTTTTTATTTTTCATTTAATTTTTAAGGATATACCATTGAAGATCCATGGTAGATGTAGCTGCTTCACCTGATTGAAAATTTTGTTAAGTCCTAAATAAACCACGTAGTCACTCTAACTAACCACATAAAGGATTAATTTTCTATTAAATGGATGTGATAATCCTGCCACAAGAGGAACCAAATTAAAACCTGAAGAAAAGAGGTGTCTTTGCAACTAATCAAGCTAAAGTGGTAAGAAAATTAGCAATGAAAAAAAGTGACCGTAGGACCAAAATTTCAGGTGACTATGAAGGTGGAAGAAAACAACTTTGCATTTACATTTGGAAAACATCACAACCAACCATGCCTTGCATCAAACCTTCTATGATTGTGTACCAAGATACTACCTGAGTGGAGAGAATTTGACTGTAGGATGAAATTTAAAACTAACCACACCCTATTACCAACCTACAGTTTCCCTCTTCACATCCAACTAAAAGAACTACTGTGAATCGACCATGCATTCCCTGAAAGTTGCTGAATTAGACCCAAATCTTGAACACAGTTGAGCTCAAATCAATGGATTACTGAACTGAGGTAAGAATTCCTTGAATAATGAGACATGATAAAAGTGAAATCTAAGACTAAGAATAAATAGGACGAGCTATGTGAGGTCATACATCAAAAATTTTGAGAATCAAATCGAGTTTTTTGGCAGAAAGATGAGGAGGAAAACTTGAATTAGAGAATACAATTGTGTTTAAGAATTAATATGAAGCTGATATTGATTTATATAGTATAATCTAAATATATTTGATAAAGTTTGATCAGACACTAAAAATATCAACTTTTAACAAAATTATGGATTTTTATGGACCAAGGGAGGTTGAGTTTTATATATGAAACTATGATTGAAGATTGATAATATGACTACACTAGTGGGTGTTCATTATGAATGTCAGTGAAAAATATGAAAATGATAGGGACCTTAGATCTCCCTAACACACCTGTTGAAAGTTTTATTTTTTTTTCTTATAAGGTGCTCAATAATTATCTTTTGTTGAAATAAATTCTTAGAAGCTACATCAATTGAGTATCAAACAATTCAAGATAAGGTAGAGAATTGATATATAACCTAGTTCACTGACCGAGATATGTGAAAATCAAGTTGAGGATAAAGAAATAGATAATCATATTGAATATGTTAAAGAGACAAGAATCCTTCAACTGAGGCTACAATAAGGTAACATGAACCCCAATGAAGCTACAACAATGTGGACCATAGGTTATAAGGCTTTATAATGGTAATATCATCAAAATGTGATTCACAGTCATAAAAAGGTATTTTCTGAGTCATATTAAGGTTATATATGTAAGGATATTTCAAAGTCAAATTAAAATTAGAAAGCATTCATTATTATTGTAAATTGAGCATTAAAATAATTCTAGCACAATGTTTCTATAATTTTCTTGATGATGTTATGGGATTGTTAGAGAAGAATGTAAGGATTATTTTAAGAATCTATTATGAATAGGTTTATCTTGATGTGGGTCAAAGTAACTTCACGAGAATTTATCACATTAGTTAGAAGAGGAAAATTATCATCAAATGGCCGTTGCTTAAAACAGAGTTGGAAGACTCATCAGGTGCTGCGAACTAGAAAAGTTTTCTATGAAATAATTTATGATAGTTAAGAATTTAATCATGAAAGAGAGTATGTGGAAAAAACAATTGGGATTAGATTAGTAATAAGAAATGGGAGTCGAATCAAAGTAGGATATAGGTAAGCTGACGAAAAATCACTACATAGAGGATTCTTATTCTTTATCTATTATACTCTATTATACTATTATTTACTTGGTTTATTGAATATATTTCCCCTATCCTTCATGTGTTTTTAAATAGTTTGGGGGTTAAAATTGGAATATTTTGAAATCCATAATAAGTTTTGTGATTAATTCAATAATATTATCAGTGTGAATTTTAAACTTAGTATCATTTTTGTTTTTAATGATCATTTTTTATATACCACTGTGAGAATTGAAAGGTGAATGTACTTAGAAATTAAGTCCAGACCATTAACCAAGTAAAAAAATTGGAAAAGTTTAATACCTATCTTTTCTAATAAAGAAAAAATTAATTCACGAGTCTTGATTACTTTTTAATTATTTAGGAAAGTCCACTAAACTATTTTGAAAATCGAATAAATGTTCAATGACACGAAACCTTTTTAATAAGAACTGATTTAATCACGTTTAACTTTAATATGAATTAAAAATATCCAATCAATTAATGCTTGTATGATCTCCATAAAGTCATCAACTCTTAGAACTCATATGCATCTTCACTATGGATACTCCTTCGATACTATTTTTCACATTTTCTACTCTATTTAATTGTCACACCATGCTTCCACTTCAACACACACACTATTTTATGTTTTGATTTTTTGGTCGCATAATATTCCTTCCCGATAGATACAATACCCTACTCACCAATTGTACTAGTTTTATTAGGTTTAATAAATAATTAAAATTTTCACATATGAATGAACACATGTCCAAAATCTCAACCACATATATCTAAATAGTAATGGCAATTATATTATAGAAACATGATAAAAACATATCAATTATTTCTATCTATTCCAATCTGATTACCCTACCTATTTAGGTACATATAGAAGGAGTATAAATAATAACTATTTAGCTACACATATCCACTCAATTCTATTTTTTTCTAGCATGATATATTAGATACCCTTTTCACTAACTATACATTTTTAGTAGGTTTAATAAATAATAATTTTTTTCATGTGTAATCACCACATGTCAAAATTTTGGTACCATTTTTGGGGAAGGAACATGTGAATAATTCAAAATTTGATATCCAAGATCATTGATGTAGTAAAATTTAATAATTATGAAAACTAGTTACAACTATTATAGTGTAAAATTAATGAATTTTATCCATAAGGAAATAAACTTGTGTACCAAAACCATAAAAAATAAAAAAACAAACAAATAATAGTGTGTTTGATGAAATGGAAGTGTGGTTTGATAATGAAATTGCACACATGGTTGTGAAAAAATAATACAATAAGTTGAAGTAGTGAAATTCATAGGTGGATAAATAATTGATGACTTTAGAGAGATCAAACTGACCTGAATTGTTTGAATACATTTTCTATTCTTACTAAAGTAAAACAAAATTAAATTATTTCTTATTGTAAAGGTGGTAATTCACTAAACTTTTATCTATTGTTAAATGCAACTAAATGAACCTTAATTATTAATTTTATCTTAATCAATACTCATGAATTAATTATTTTCATTAATGGAGAGGAGAGACATTAAAATTTTCAAATTATCAGTTCCTAGAGTGGTGTATAATTGATTCTCATAAAAACAAAAATGAGACCAAAAAGCCTAAAATCACTCTATAGAAATTGTGGAATAAAGGGTAGAACATGTTAAATATTTCAGTCAATTATGAAAAAAATCTTAAAAAAGTAATTAATTACACATGTTATCGAAAAAAAGATATAGAAGTGATAAAAAAGGGAAAAATTCTCTAGATATATTGCCTCCTTCCTGAAGCTCTTGCTTCAAGTTATTATCTCTCTTAGTCACCTACCACTAATGTTCATAACTATCCCATATATTGTAATTTCCTCCTCCTATACTCCTCAATTAAATTGATAGATGTTAGTGATTATTTTATAGCCAAAATTTTCAGGTGGAAGCACTGGACTGGCCTTTTAACATTATTTCGAGGGATATTCACATGATGATAATTTTCCCCTTCCAACTAATGTGATAGATGCATGTATAGTTACTTTAACCCCATGAGAGATAAACCTAGAAATGATCTAAGATCCATACACTCCCTCTATTATTCTATAACAATCCCTATAATATCACCAAGATAATTTTGTAAACATCATGCTCAAAAATTCCTCCTGATCAATTTCCATTAAGAATAAAGGATACCAAATTTTAATTTTACTTTTAAATATCTTTACACATGTGACCTTAATAAAACCTGGAAAATACCCTGAAATGAATTCCAAAACAACCTTATATATGTATCCACTGACCGTAATGTATGTTCATGTTATTATTTTACTATGACCCAACCTAATGGTGTGGGATATTACCCTTATGCGAGATGAACATCTTTCCATTAAGAATCTAGGAAACCTATGGTCCACTATGACATAAAATCATTGGAGTGTATGGTACCTATTCCAATCCTTGGTTGAATGAGTCCCATATCCTCAAAATCTTTATTCTGATTCCTAGTTTCTTGATCCTCAACCTGATTGACACATATCCTAAATCATAAAACTTGGTTCTATATAAATTCACCACCTTTGCTAAACTTGGTGGATATTTGGTTGATGCATATGTCTAACATGATTCCAGTTCTATAAAATAAAATATACAAACACCTTGTAAGTATAAAATTTTAATCTTGAACATATTTCATTAGGGGGATATGAGTTCACTCCCATTTTTATATTTAACACTAAACTGTATAGTGAACACCCTATGACGTAGTCATATTATTAATCTATAATATACTTAGACCTATTAAACTAGACTTACATGGTTCCATTAATAACATTTGTTTCATCATAAGTTGATCTTATTGTTCTTGATCATATAACATAGAATTTATTTAGTTTTTCCTCATCTCAATCTATCTTGGAATCATGAATATTCTCAGGAGATATCAAATTATCAGGTTTGATACATCCTCCTCAGCTATCATCCTAAAAAAATGATATTTCTCCTACAAATTTAGGCATACAACCTCACACAGTTGAATTATATATTTTTAGTTTTAGATTCTCCATTGATCATATCTCATTGTTCAGATAATTATTCCATCAATTCAAAGATACCTTGATTTAATATTAAATTTTTTCAAGATTTGAGTTTAACTGGGCATCTTGATTGCATTTAATGGTTGATTCATGAAATATATTGAGTTCGACCAAGAAGAGGGGAACTATAGGTTGGGAACATGGTGTAGTCAATTGTGAATTTCATCCCGTAGTCATATACTCTCCACTCATGTAGTAGATTAATACACATGTACAACATCTTGGATACAATGCACAATAGGTTAAGGTGTTTTCCAAATTTCCATGAGTGGTAGGTTGTTTTATTCCTCTTTCATGATCAGATGGAATTTTGGTCTAGAGATCACTTATTATATTTTATAATTTTCTTTCCATAGTAGCCTAAGTGGCCACACAGTCACTTTGTTTTTTTCATGCGATATGTTAGGTCATCTTGTGTTAGGTTTCTCAAAGTCAGTTAACTAACCAAGGATCCTTAATGTGGTTAGTTAGAGCGACTGCATGGAAGCTTTAGGAAATAATAGAATTTTAAATTGTGCATGAAAACTTAATTTACATTGACTCCCTAATGGTAGATCCTTCGACCAAAAATAAAAATAAAAAATAAAAAATAAATAAAATTTAGATTATATATTGAAAATATTAAAAAAATTAAAATTAAAGATTAAAACAAATTTAAAATATCACTAATTAAAAATTTGTAGAAATATAAAATATAAACTATTAAATTTACTAAACAAAAATATTAAAGATATTTTAATTTTATTTTAATCTTTCAGTTTAATTTTTTATAATTAACATTTAAAAATAAAATTCAAAATCAAGTAAATAAAATATTCAAATTATGAAAACATAAACATTTATAAATTCAAATAAGCATAATTATTATGATTTCAAATAATTTACTAATTGAAATATAATTAACCATAAAACTACAATTAAAAATATTATAGATATATTTTAGAATTAAATACATATTTAAAACAACAAAATAAATGTGAAAAAATGAATCAAATAAATTTCACAAAAAATTCCCGCATACTTAGCATATTTATTGTCATTAATAATTCTTTAGTAAAATTAAATGGTATATAATAAACCTAAAAATTGAAATATTTCAATGTCAAAAAAATTTTTTATTCAAAAATATTTCCACTCAAAGAACCTCTCAAGAAGTCAAATGATTTCCCTAAAGAAATTAAAATGTTTGATTGTAAGGTTAGTTTACAAAAATGTTTGAAATTGAATATTTTGAATAAAATTTAAAACACTATAATATGAATCTAACTAAAATTAAAAAGTATTATTTACCACCAGGAGAACGCACCAACATAATTTAAAATCTCATAATAAATTTCCACAATATTGGAATCAATGCAGTGAAAATTCATTAGTTGAAAAAATAACCCATCTAATATTTAATAAATAAATAATAATGAAATAAAGAATATGGAGTTAAACCTAGATTAGTATTTTCATTTTATAGTCTATGTGATTTATATCTTATGAGTTAAATTTAAATTAAAAAGTTCAAAGTCAATGATTATTGTATAATATTCTCCCAAAATTTTACGAAAATCAAATTTTTACAAGAGGAAAATTAAATGATGTTCCTAATTTAAAACAGGAGTCATAAAGATGAATTTACTCAAAGTGGTAGAAAATAATTAAATATTAATAAATATTTTCACCTAATTAATATTCTAAAGTGATATATTATAACTAAAAATATTTTTTTTGAGGTTTTTGGTGAGTTTATATTAAAACAAATTTAAGTAAAAAAAGACCCATACCCACACAAAAAAACCAAAAATTTCTCATTGTTAAATCCAATAATAGGAGAAATATTTAAATAGTTATGATTAAAAAATTTTAGAAATGAATTAAAATGTAAAATTAAGTTTTTTTGGGTTATAAATTTTTTGTAAAATCCCTTTACAACACAAAAATAAATCAAGAAAAAATTTCCAAAATTCACAGAATATTTCTACTAGCCATTTCCATAATGTTTAAGAACATAAAATTAATTTCTAAAATAGTTCATACTTATATTGATTTTATAAATAATTTTTAACGAAATAGAAAACACAAAATTTCTTTTTAATAATTATACAAAAGAAATTTGAACAATGATAGTGACCAATTGTGATTCAACACAAATTTCAACATGTATAACATTAAAAAAAATTAAAATGTAGAATAAAAAGTCAATCAAATTAACTATTAAGATTTATATATATATAAGTGTAATAATATATTAAAAATAAATCCAAATAAAAACTCTACCTTATGAAACGATAATTTAAAAAATAGATCAAAAATAGTTTTTTATTCTAATAAAAGATTACTTATGTTTCAGAATGTTTAACTTAGTTTTTCTAAATTCAATAGAGTATTTTTTAATGAATCATTTACCCCTTAAAAATATTCATAGTATTTAATTTTTTTTATGAATGTTTTATGTCATGAATATATCACGATAAATTAAAAAATTCTATGATATTAATAAAAAATTTGTTTTTCACTATTCAACTAAAAATTAATGTTTTATGAAAAATTTTAATTTTTTTCCTATGATAATATTATTATTCTGAGTCCATAATTGAATTTAATTTTCTTTATAGTAAAATTATAATATTTTATAATTTTACTTTGAAATAAAAAGTCAAAAATATAATGAAAATAAATTTCATTGAAAAATAATTTTTTAAAATTTATATTGTTCTTATTCTTATTTCTTATCAATTACATATTATATTCGTGTTAAAATATTATTCAAAAAAAATAATATTTGTAGTTTATTATAGTAAATTTCATAAAAATAAAATTTCAGAGGAAATTATATTTTTAGCATAAACTGGTCTCTTAGTTATTTAGATACATTAATTTAAATTTATCAATGCATTAGTATTAAATATAAAATTTAATTTTTATTTAAAAGTGAAATTATTGAATATAGAAAATAAATATGATATATGAATAATTTATTATATTTATAAATACATGTTTATATCATTTTAATTTCTATTTACATAACCTCTCAAGATACCTGCGTAAGATCTAAGAATAAGATAATATTCAGTGGCTATCATGGGTGGTGATTTTGCTAGCATGAATATCACAAAAAATTACATGATATTTCACTTATCTCACATATTATTTCTCTTATACCATAATTATAATAGTTTTTATTATAATTTTTCTACAGAAAACCCTAGCAATGCCCCATCTTTTTCAAGTTTGGATAAATGAATCTCAAAAGGAAGACTCATACTTCAATACACCACTACTTGTACTCTCTCTATAATTTTTACAGTATAGTTTCTATCATTAATAACCACTAATTTAATGACTATATTATAATGATAAAAATTAAAATTTTCATTTTAGTTTGGTGTTTCTTGTCAAGAAATATATTAGACATAGTTTTTATTTTAAAGGAAACAAATTACTATTGAAATCTCAAGGCATTACATTCTCCCCACTTAAGTAAATTCTGTCATCAAAATTTTAATTATCACTTAACAAAATAAATATATAAGGGAATCAAGATATAATTTTTTGAGATATATCAACCTCACAAACATGGGACACACATATTTTTCATCAGAATTGGATTATTCAGAATATTTGGATTTTCTCTATCCATTTGAGCCAAGAGTCTATTTTTATTTAGTATCAAGGCCCATATTATATAATATTTTTATAAAGGGTTTTCAAAATAATACTTTCATTTATACACTATCATAGGTTGATAAGAAATGAGATCTCCTTTTTTCAAATAATTTTTTCTATACTTTTAGGGAACCAACCATTTCTAAATTCAAATTAAATTTATCTAAAGAAAAATAATATGATTTGAAAAAACCAATTTACCATTAACTTTAAAACATGATACAATAATAATATATTTGGATGTTTTATTAAAAATTTATCTTTTATTAATTGAGGTGAGGATTTTATGTTCTTAGAAAACATTTTAGGTCCAAATGAGTGGTTTGAACAAGATACAACTATAACACACACTATTATTGAGTGGATCTTCAGTTTTCCTCAATACACATCATTTTTAGAACACACTTCATTATTTTTTGTTTAATAGGATTGTCCTTGACCTCTTGGTCTTGGAAATTTATTATGACTATAATTATTTTTATCATATGGATTCGGTCTTTGAGTTGGATCATTCCTAATTTTAGAACATTTTAGAAATTGAATTATCAACGGTACCCTACGATAAACATTATTTTACAACATTATGTTAACCCAAATCATCCTTTTTCACATGACATTTTTGGTCAATGAACTCCTTTAACACCAATAAAACATCTTCTAGTTCTATTAAGAAATTCCCCTGAGTGAATCTTCCAATTTGTTTAGAATATAAGAAAATAAATATTCTTTCCTCCACCATCTTCATCACCTTAAATTCAATGGGATTCTATAATTATATTGTTTTTTTGGAAACTCAACCAATTTCACATTTTTTGTCATAATTCATGATAATGGATAAGGCATAACCATAATATTTCTCACTTTACCACTTATCTAATTAGGTTTCTGTAGCACCCCCAATTTCAGTTATTTAACCATTAAATAATTCCTGTTAAATATATAATGGTACTGGGCAATGTTTTAGGAAGTTTAGAAGAGTTTTGGAAAGTTTTTTGGCTTTAATTAAGGTTCATGGTTTGATAATAGTTATTAGAAATCATGCAATACCTTCCAAGAAACCATGGAAGTTAAATAGTGGTCACGAGCTAGGCGCATAGTTTGGTCAAACCATGTGTTCACTCAGGAGAAAACATGAAATGTTTGATAATGTATTTTAGCACATTTGGAGCATGGTTTTTCTAACCTTGAAGTCTAACCATGTGAGGGGGTTTGGAGGTAGTGGATATTACATGATTAGCGCACAATTTTTCTAAATGTGCACTCTAAACACACACCGTTACAATTTAGATCTAGATTTTGTGGATATAATTTGAATCACCACTTAAACCAATAATTTCCCCCCAAAAGTTGTAACATATATTCATATTCATCTATGTTCTATGAAGACCATTCCTTTTGATTAGGTAGTGATTTTGAGGGGATTCTAGGTGCTTTAGAGTTGAGATTTGTTGGTATGTTATTAGTATTTGTCATTTTCCTTAGTTTTATTCTTCTTACTACTCTGGGAATGATAGATATAATTAATTGGGGATATATCCATCTCATGTGACGAAAATAATGATGATATATGATTTTTTTGGAAAATAAATACAAACATATAAGGATGTTTTTAAGAGTTTCATGCTATTTTCTTGAATAATTTGTTTGATTCTTTATTTTTACCAATAGTTGCGAGGTAGATGGTTTCACTCTCTACTCCACTTAATTAAAAATTAATGGATTTATTTCCAATTGATTTAATTTATTGAATTTAACTGTGAAATTTATGTGTGATTCATGATTCAAACCCTATTTAGTTATAGTTTTTGAAATTTTAGAAATTGGTTGTTTTTTGGAAATTGAAATTGGTTTCATAATTTTAAAATGATGATTTTAATATTGTGGTTGGTTTTGATGCATAAAAAAATATTTATATAATTTTTTTAAATAAAGGAAATTTTTTATTGAAATGGATTGTCATGGTTTTTGGCCTGCATAGTTTGCATGTGTTCATGTGAATTTGGGATAGATAAGAGCATGAAGTTCCGCGATCAAAATAGTATGGATAAGGGCATGAAGTTTCACCCTTCCAAATGGTTTCCCAAGTGAAAACTTGGTGAATGGATGACTCACCACTCATGAGTATAATGAGGTACACGGTTGAGATGCATGTGTGGAAGTGTGTGGTTTTTTGGATGTGTGCAAATAATGGGTTATGCTAAAATAGAAGTTGAGAAATGTTTTTAAATAATTGTTTGCTTGATTTTCAAAGAAAAATACTTGTATTGAAAAATTGTTTTGGATTTGATATAAACTTATTTATGTTATTTTTAACTATTTTATATAAATTTTGTAACACTTTTTATACTAGTTCCATGAGTTGGGAATTCATTGGGGAAATCTTACTAAGTTTAATACTCACCCAAAACATGGGAACTTTGGTGTGTTTGCAGATTTTATATATAAAGGCACTGGTAAAGGTAAGGTATATCTTTTATTTGGTAATACATCATGATACCATGGGCCTAGAATGTATATTTGGACCCTAGAGATGGTTAATAGTTTCTACTTTAATTTCTTCCATGTCTTTGAGTTTTGTTAGTCTTGGTTTCTACTTTGTACTATGATATAGTTGTGCGTGTTTCGGTTATACCTGAGTTGTATTTCGTTGTTACCATGCATCAAATAGTGGTTTTTTGGAATTATCTTTTGGTTTTATTTTATTTTTAATGGGAAATTATCCCCAAAATGTTAATAAATCCCTAGAAATTTATTTACAGACTTATTTGTCTTGGGGATGTCACCTTATTCCAGTAACACCCTTGACCTCTTCTCAAGCCAATTGGTTAAATGTGTAATGTTACAAATTGTATCAATTTTTTCAGTTCCTGAGTAGAAAATTATTATTTTTTTACTTCTTTTATTGGTTTGGTAGCAAGGATATAGAATCATTAGAACATGAATTGTAGAGCATAAAGTATATTTAACCCATTTATGTTGAAATTCAACTTACCAGGGAGTTTTAGAGCTAGAGTTTTTTGAGAAACTTTTTGGGGTTGTAACCTCATCATCATGGGTTTAGCTAATTAGAAGAGAATTAAATGCATTGATAGAAATGAATTCCCACTAAAATAAAACAATTCATGTTGAGTAATGATTTATAAATTCATTAAAATGTTTTGATTTATGAGAATAGTGAATGTGGTTTGATTTTTCAAAGAATGGTATAATTTTCCAAAATGGTTTGAAATATGATTTTTTTGAATTTAGAAATCCTTATTGTCATATTTGTGATATAGAATATTTGAAATTTCTGAGACTTAACTTTTTGGAGAGTGAGACTAAATGCAGTTTTCTTTTGGTTATAGAAAATGGAACTCAGTAGGTGCCATAGGAACCAACCGAAAGAGGCTTTTGAGAGTTTGTTATCTCCTAAGCCACAAGTGAAACAACATTTGGTTTAGAGTTTTTTACAAGCTTCTCAAACTGTAGATAAATGGAATAAAATCGATAAACCAAGTCAATTGGATAATTCTATTTGGTACCAAAAGTAGAATCCACCCATCTTTCAAGGTGATTTAGAACCGGAAAAAGTAGAAGTGTGGTTGAATATGATGAATAAAATATTATATTTCTTAAGAACACTAGTTGAGATTAACATGATGTTGGATACATGGATTCTAGAGGATCTATCACTCTAATGGTGGGATTCATAAATTTTGGCTAAATTAGACTAAGGCATTTTATGGGAGGATTTTTAAGAATATTTCATTAAAAAATTCTATCCCCACACATTTAGAATTTATAGAACGACCAAATTATTTAGTTTGAATAAATAAAACCTTATAGTGATAGAGTATATAGATAAATTCATGAATTTAGTCCAATTTTTACTAGAAGTTTCTAGAATTGTGTCATTGAAGGAATTTATTTTTGAATTAGGGTTGAGACCATAGATTCACTCAAAGATTTTTGTGATTTGTTTAACTGATTATACATATATGGTAAATAGAGAGATAATGGAGTAAAGGGAAAAATCATGAACATTGGGTGGTGGAAAAATATTGATAACTATGGGAAATGGTGGGAAATATAATTCTTGAAATAAGAGGAAGAGGGACACCTATGTCCAAGGTAGAGGAATGACTCAGAATCTGACAGTTGGATTAGAGAATCTTCCTCTAAAACTAAAAAGTAATCTTGGGTATTTTTAGTGTGGTTATTTTGATTACATGGAGTGAGATTTTATAACAAAAAATATAGAATTTCATAATTGAAACCAGATGGGACATCTTTAGTGCTATTGTAGTAGTGCTCTAAGGTCGGGTGTTAGGGACACATCTCATGTTTTGAAAACATCATATTCTTTTATGGGATGAGGGAAATTGAAAAATTATCATATGTAGAACCAAGATAGCCATGGTGATTCTAGGAATACCATGAGTCCTCTACCAGTGAAATCTTAGTAGAGTAACAAATATAAAAGTGTACTAGTAACAAATTATATGGTTCTGAGAAAATAATTAGGGATGATCAATTGGTACCATTGATGGTAAGAGGTATGATTATTGTAAAATTTACCTTTGTTCTTGATATTTTTATATGGGTGCATCCCATTAAATTATTTTTTCTTGGGATGTTGAGCATTTGGTTTGCATGTTTATATGATGCCTTATATTTTGAAACTTCAAACTCCTCTTGTTCAAAGAGAATGTCGAGCATTTTTGTTAAAAGTATGTTATATTACTATCGATGGTCCTGAATTAATATGGTATTTCTATGTGATTGAGATGTATGTAAATGAAATAATCCTTGGTATAGATTGGTTGATAATGTTCAAACCTTACATCGACTGTTATACCCAAAGGGTTAGTTTCACAACTAATAATGGAATCGAGCATCTCTTTAGAGGGGATAGAAATGAAAAGATAGGTGAAAAAATCTTGATGGATCTATCAGTTAGAAATATATCATACCTACTGAAAGATTTTACCTTGGTATCGGTGGATGATATCAGATATAGCAGTTTTCTAACAAATTTTAATTAATTTCCTAATGTTTTCCATAAAATTTCTTTGGGTTTCCACCCATAAGAGGAGTATATTTTATGATTGATCTCTTACCAAGGGAAATTCCCATACCACATCCATATTATCAAATGTCACTAATTGAATTACGGGATTTGAAATTATAGTAGGAAGATATGGAATGAAAATTGTTCATTTATCTTAGTACGCCTCTTTGGGATGTACAAATTTTGTTTTTTTAAAATGAGGAGGGAACTATTAAGCTGTGTGTGGATTATCACAATATTAACCAATTTATAATAAATAATAGGTATCCTATTCCACACATTTATTATTTTTTTGATCAATTTAGGGGAGTCTAGTTGGTCAATAAAATTTAATTTCATTTGGGATATCACCAATTGCAGGTTCGAAAGGAAGATATTCTAACGAAAACTTTCAGAAGTAGATATGTTCATTGTGAGTATTTGGTAATACCTTTCAGTCTTATGAATGCAGTAAATATATTTATCTAATTGATGAATCATATATTTCAAAGGTATAGGTATTCTTTTATTTTGTTGTTTGTGGATGATATATTGGTTTATTCAAGGACATGGGTTAAGCATAAACAACACTTGATGACAATGTTGGGTATCTTTTGAGATCATCATCTATTTTATAAATATTCAAAGTGTGATTTTTGGAATCAAGTTCCAAATTTACTTACCCATGTTATCTATTAAGAATTTGCTTATGTGGATCCATACAATATAGATGCTTCCATCTCTCGGAAACTTCCAGATAAATGTCTTTGAGATAAACAGTTTCCTTGGTTTGGGTGGTTATTACCAACATTTTCTTCCTGAATTTTCATGATTAGCTTTACTAATGATAGATTTGACAAGGAAAAATGTTACATTAAAATGTAATTATGTATTTTATAATACTTTTCAAGAGCTTAAAGTTAACCTTATATCAACACCGATCTTGATATTTTTGGAATTAGGATAAGACTATGTGGTGTATTTTGATTCTTTGGGATGTGGATTGGAGTGTGTTGTCATATAGGGAGATCATGTTGTTTCTTATCGATAATGGTAGTTCTGGTTAAATTATAAGAACTACATAACACAATATTTGAAATTATCTACTATAGTTTATGATTTGAAGACCTGGCATCATTACCTATTTTGTGAGAAAGTTTCAGTGTTCATGAATCATAAGAGCTTGAAACACATTTTCTGATGAAGATATTTGATTCTGAGGAAAAGAATATGGATGTATTATCTTAAAACATTATTATTTGACATGATTTATACATTGGGTAAAGGAAATTTGTTGTCAGATAAATTAATAATAAATTCATATAGTAAGTTGGTTAAAGAAGTATCTTGTCATTAGAAGATGATGTCAGTGATAACTGACATGCACTTGGATTATGAAAAAAAAGGTTGTGTTGGGTTTTTATTTTCAGTTTATTTTGTTCATAATTTTTTTTGAGAAAGTTAAAGAGGCATAAACATCTGCTTCTAAATGTTTTTATATGAAGTAAAACTCAATGGTGGGTAGAACATTGAGGTATGAAATATTGAAAGGGGACCGGTGATGGGTTTTTGAGATTAGATAGTCATACTGATGACTTGATAGAATATAATTCTTAATACAAATGAAAATTTGATATGTTCTATTTTTATTTGAATACAAAACTATATATGGTTCTGAAATAACAATTTTTGGGGGTTGGCATGAATTGAATCAGTTGGTTAAGGCATCGCCCAAACGAACATCGAGTATGATACAATATTTATTGACTCCCATGTGGAAATGGGAGAAGATAATATGTATTTTATAGAAATTATACAATGGAAGGTTTGAAAACATGATTTCATATGTGTGATAATGGATCATATCACAACATCATCCCATTTAATCCAAATTCATGAAACTAGTACAATGTAATACTTTTCCAAAATCTATTTCTGATAAGTGGTAAAGTGGAATGGTGTACCATTTTTGATAGTATCAGACTGAGACCCTAGATTTACATCTCATTTTTATAAATCCTTTCATCAATAACTTGGGAATCAGTTGACTATATGCATATCATATAAGTTCCAATAGATGTACAATCAGAAAGGATGATACCAACATTAGAATACATGCTTTGGGATTGGGTAATTTATTTTGGTGGCTCATTGGAGGTGTACATACTGTTAGTATAGGTCCCATATAATAATATTAATCAGGCCCTGATATATATGAATAATTTTGAATAATTTTATGGGCGTCCTTGTTGTTATATGCTTTTTGGTAGTAAAGAGGTAATATTTCAGTAGTTGGACCAAGCCTCATGCAAGAGACAACATATAAGATTCAGTTGATTAGGAAGAGAATAGATACAACTCAAAGTTATAAGAAATCATATGTGGATCATCATCTATGGATGCATTCATTCAAGGTGAGTGATCATGTGTTATTGAGAATATATCTTTGTCTTCGTTGTTATGGTTTTAGGAATCATAGAAATTTATCTCCTCGATACATAGGACCTTTTGAGATACTTTAATGGGATGGTGAGGTTGCATATTGGTGGCCCATGTCACTAATGTTTAGTTCAGTGAATAATGTGTTTCATGTATCTCAATTTAAGAATTATAGTCCCGATCTTAACCATGTGATTCAATGGGATCACATTGACCTAGTCCTAGATTCTATATTAGTTCATGTGCTAGTCTCGATTGTGAATATTCAAGAGAAAGTATTGTGTGGGAAAAGCATCAGTCTAGTGAGGGTTTTATGGAAGCATGGTAAGATTCAGGAAGAAATGTGGGAATTTGAGAAGGAAATGGTTGAGAAATGGCATGAAATCTTTTATTGCAATGGTGGTTTTTAACATTCTAGGGAAGGAAATAAGAATTGTGGGGAGATTGTAGCACCTCTAGTTTCTGGTAATTAAACATTTATTTATGTATGTTATGTATATAAAGCTATTAAGTTAAAATTTAGGAGGTTTAGAGGAGTTTTTGAATTCCATTTGGTATTTTATAAAGGGGAATAGTTTGATCATGTTTATAGAAACCATGAAACACCTTCCAAGAAACTGTGAAACTAAAACACTATTCAGTAGGGAGGTACATGGTTAGGTGCACAGTTTGGCCAAACCATGCATTCTATCAAAAAAAACTATGAAATATTGAATAGTGGGGTTTAGAACGGTTGGTGCTCGAGTTGTATAACCATATGATCCAACCATGTGAGGGGGTTTATAGGTAGTGTCTAGTGCATGGTTAATGCACTGTTTTCCTATCCATGTGCCCTAACCATGCACCGTTAAAATTTAAAACCAGATTTTTTGAATCTAATATGAATAAACTCATAAAAATGTAATTTTCCCCTAAAAAATTCATAAATAGAATTACTATTCTTATAAAGGCTGTGAAGACCATTTAGCTTGATCCAGGAACAATTGTGAGGCAAATTTAGGTGCTTTGGAGGCCATATTTTTTAATAAGTGATAATTCATAATAATTTATCTTATTTTTCTTCTTCGTATTCCCTATATTGGAATCATTGATCTAATCTGTGGGAGATAAATACATGTTTTGTGATGAAAAAAAATGAAGAGATATGATTTTTTGTGTAAGAACCCGGATCATCTTTTTCAGGTATGTTTTCCTTTTCTAGTCGTTCTTGAGAAAAGAGGATTTTTTTGAAATTTTCGAAGTATACGCCGTGTACATTATGAGTACACACCGTGTACTGGGTCCCCGCAGGAGGCCATGTGCTAGCCGTATGATGGACACACACACGACCATGTGGGGGTGACTTGGAGGCTTCCTAAAGCGGAGTACAGAAAAGGCAAGTACACGCCCTGTACTTTAAAAGTACATGCCATGTATTTGTTTTCGTCAAACATACCGGGGTCATGTATAATCGACAAAACAATATTCTTCTAGGTCTTGTTCAGAAGAGAGCTCTCGTACGACCATGATCTTCCTCTAAGCCCCCAACCGAGCATCTGACCTTTGATTCGACCACCGGCGATTGTGTTGGGAGCACCTCAGTAAGCTCTTACTTCTACTTGAGATTCGTTTCCCAATCGCTCCTCCTTCTCAAGTTATCTTTCATTGAACATTTTAGACTTTTTTATAGATCTTCAGCATTAGAAGGTGATTCAATCCCTGAAAATCAAGTATATTGATCTCCCAATGCTGAGGTAGGTGGTTTGTTCCTTTCCATAAAATGTATTTGAGTTTTATGTAAAAAATCACCAATACCCATGAATGGGGTAATGCACATTTACCATTTTAGCTCTATTGTTTACCTGTTATGCTTGTATTTTTGAGTTGATGATAATTGAATGTGAATAGGGTTAATTTCAATGCTTTGAAAGTTTTTTCCCATGCATGATTTATTGTTTTGATCGTCGGGTCTAGTTTTCCAGTTCAGGTGCTGTTTAATTTCCCATGCCTAGTTATAGGATGATGTGTTTGTTCTGATATGATGTTATGCTATAGACTGCTAGCCAAGTTGTTCTTGGGGTTTACTATATCTGATATGATTTCATGTACTTTCTTGACATACATAGGGCCATGAGAACCTGGTGTATAGACCATTGTCTGTATAACTTATGATGCGAGACCACAGGGGGAATTTATGTTGAGTGCTTCCCCAGAGTGTCTGTAGTTCCTTGACACGGGCCAAAAGGGGAATGTAACGTTGGGTGCTTCCCCAGAGTGTCTTTAGTACCGATACGAGACTATATGGGGAATTGATGGTGAGTGCTTCCTCAGAGAGTCTATGAATAAGTTGAGACAGAGGGGTTAGAATGAGTGTACTGCCCAGAGGGTTGCTTGTGCTACTAGGTAGGACTTGAGGGGATAGGCTATGAGTACTTCCCATATGGTTACATGTTCTGTTTCTTTCTTGCTTGTTTCTAGGTAGGACTAGAGGGGATATGATGTGAGTACTTCCCAGAGGGTTACCTGTGTGTTTTCTTGATTACTTGACATGTGGTATTCGAGGGATTTGAAACTGTGGATTGTGTGATGTTGAGTACTTCCTTTTTTACTGCACTCTTTTTACTTATTGCCTACCATATATATTCAATGACTGTTAGGAACTGATCTCGTGGGGGTTACCTACTGGGATTTAGTCTCACATCCTCATTGGGCTATGCTTTTGGGCCCAAACAGATTATATTGTTGTAGGTATAGATAAGGTAAAGTGCCCTTCTACTTAAGGTGCTTGATTTGTTGTGGAGCTGGAGAGCATTGGACAAAGCTATGGATTGTGATGCTGAGGAGATGTTTACTTGTTTCTTTTTATACTTGGGTTTAGTTCTGTTGTATTCCATCATTGTGATTTGTTTGGATTCTTTCCTTGAAATATGTATCATGCATTATTCATATATATTAGTGTGCTCCAGTTTATTATTTTCTAGTCTTCTACTGTTTACTTTTGTATGGATTATTCATACATTCACTTCTGATATTGTTTTCTTCCGCTATGTTACTCTACCAATGAGGGCATAGTTTCCCTAATATCACACCCAAATCCCTCGCTGCTAGTCGGCACCCACTGGCATTCAATGAAATGCGCTTGAGGCCATGTGACCAACCTGGTATGGGGTGCCTCTGGGTGGCTTCCGGAACCGGGATGTTACAAAGTGGTATCAGAGGATTTTATTTTCTTTGACTTACTGTTTGGAGCCTATATTCAGGGATAGGATGTAATAGGTACTTGGTAATAAGCTGTTCCTAGAGTAGATAACCTGTGTATAGGAAAAAACCAAATTACCACGTATTGTAATTTTTCTGGTTTGCAATTTTACAGTAGATTTGATTTTCACCGTTGGGTGACTCACATGTATTGTGCTATTATTGTTGATGTTATTGAGGTTCTATTTCTGTTCCAACCTGATGAAATGAAGGTATTCCATCTCAAGCATCATATAGGCACTGGCTAGAAATCACATTTCATGCATACTTTCCATGCCATATAGGGTGAATTAGCGATTGTATTTTACTATGATAGGTTTTATGCTAGATATGCATGATGTTTTGATAGTTTCCATGATAAAAATACCTATTGTTTGATAAGGTATTGTTTGTGTAAGGTTTTTTTGAATGAATGCAAAACATTGGTTCTTGAGGTGTTATGGGCCCTCATGGACCAGAATTTGGTGGATCATTGCCTTGTTTTCCTTACTATAACATGTAAAACATTCCAAGATTTGATTTTCGGGGAGTATGAGCCCTCACGGATCGGAATTTGGCACTTTGGTGTTCATTTCAGTGTTTTTATGGGCTCTGGAGTAATTTCTGAGGCTTACTATCTGAAAAAACCTAGAATACATGCTGTGTAGTTTTGACTACATGCCATGTGTTCTTCAGTTCGGGAAGAAATTTTTTTTCTTAAGTACACGCCATATACCTTATGTACACGTCATGTAGTCTCTAACCATGTCATAGGCCATGTGGGTGGAGACACAGGATAGGGATGTTCTTGTGGGAACACACCATGTACTGGTTGTATATGCCATGTCGTCGTGACCCTGTGTCTGCTCGTGTGACTAACAACACGGACGAAGAAATATTAGCTTATACACACCATGTTAGGTCTGAACACACTGTGTAGTGTAATATTGGAGTCCATCCATGTATCTAACAACATTGGTCGGTGTTTTTTTAGTACACGTCATGCCTGTATGGAACACGCTGTGAAGTGTGAACCGTGTATCTGACCGTGTCACGAACAACACAGTTCAGAGAAGCACGTCTCGTACACGCCGTTTCTGGGACAAACACGCCATGTAATCTCGTTCTACGAAGAATTTTGTGGATTAGCCATGTAGAAGGACTCAGGTAGGGGAAGAGTGTTCAACTGCATGACATGTATAAGGACAACACGCCGTGTGTTTAGGGTGTTACGTGACCATTTCTTGCAAAAGTACACACCCATGTGAAAGGCTTAAAGAACATGCCGTGTAGTAATTATACATGCCGTGTAGTCTTGTTTTTTAAAACCTGAAGGCTTTCTTTCACATGTTCCCTTATTATGCTTCCAGTTTTTAGTCCTTCATAATCTTGATCTAAGGTGTGCATTTGACCTTGCAGAGTCATGACACGGAGACGTCTTCCTGTTGTACGCCAGTTGCAGGGAATTGATCATAAACTGGAGACATGGATGATCAAGGACTACCTATAGATCCTCCGGTTGTTCCAGTTCGGGCACCAACCGTTATACCTATCACAAGTGCTGATGCATAGTTCATGGAAGGATTTATAAGGGTGATGCATAACTTTCAGAGAGCACCACATGCTACCCCGTCAATGGAAAAATTGATGCAGGTCTTTAAGCCACAACATCCTCCCACTTTCTCAAGGGATGGAGGGACCCAGGCTGCAAAGTCATGGTTAGAAGCCATACTGACGATATTTGAGCATCTGGAGATGCCTTCAGAGAGGTGGGTCATGATCGCAACTTATATGCTTTAGGACTCCGCCAAGAGGAGGTGGGATGTGATCTCCCAGACGGGACACCAACGAGTTATGACTTAGGAGGAGTTCCATCATATATTCTATGAATACTTCTATCCAGAGACCTTGAGGGATGATCAAGCCTGAGATTTTATGAGTCTGGAGGAGGGTACTCTTTAAGTTATGAAGTATTCCTCTCATTTTAACGAGCTGCAGTGTTTCATGCCTATTTTAGGAGGTGATCAGTTATTCTTGGAAAGTAAGTTTGAGGATGGTCTGAGGCACGACATCCGATCGAAGGTGAACATATTCCAGTTGACCTATATCACTTCTATCATCAACCAAGCACTGATCACTGAGCACAATATAAGGGATTCTAGAGATGTGAGCCCGGGAGGCTCAGCATTTGGAGTCTGTATCCCTCCTACTGATAGCAGGAAGTTCCACAGGGAGTCTTCACGCCGTGATCCGAGGAGGCAAGACACATCTTATGGTAGCCAGGTGGTGTGCTAATAGTGCAGGAAGAGAGGGAATACAAGGCCACATTGCCCAAGAGACTCGGTGGAGTGCCGATCTTGGAGAAATATGGATCATCTTCAGTGCTTCTATTAGATCTTCTCACCAGTAGCTGGTGACAAGGGTTCATCTATGACTCCTCGTTTAAGAGCTGCACCACCAATTTCTCACCAGTCTAGGAATTGGAGTTCTTCCAGCCGGTCAGGTTGAGGTGGAGGTCATGGCCGTGGTAGCCATTCACCCAGTTTTCAGTGACATCAGGGTGGATCAGCTCAGAGTGGCCAGGCAGGGTCATAGGGCCATGGTACAGGTTAGACTTTTGCAGTGGTGCAGACCCAATAGGAAAAATATCCAGAACCTTCTACAGTTAGAGGTACGATCTACATTTCCTCGGTTTTATCTTATTCTCTTTTCAATATAGGGGATTCTCATAGATTTATATCTGTTGATATTTTGGAGAGCCTTGGGCTCTGCATCTTTTCTTCTACTGATATCTTAACACTGGACACTCCATTGGGGACTAGAACGATGATTTTACATCAGTGCAAGGAGTGCCCTCTAGAGGTTGGTGGGTGTCACTTTTTATGGGACCTCTATGTCCTAGAGATGACGAGCTATGATGTCTTTCTCGGAATGGACGAGTTAGTTCCCTTACAAACAATCGTCGATTTCTATCTATGTAGGGAGAGTTTCATATCACCAGAGGGCAGATCTTTTCTTCTTAAGGGCAAGTGGGATGTCTAGGAGAGCAGAGAGGGACCTGAGCATCATGGATTAAGAAGAGTTACAAACCCAGATTTCTAGTCTATATCTGGATTACCAAGGGACTTCATAGTAAGACTTTCCTCCAGTGGTGGATCATTTTAGAGATGTATTTCTAGAAGAATTTTCAGGTTTTACTCTATAGCGTGTGGTAGAATTTTCTATTGAGATCGTGTCAGGAGCGGCACTGGTGTACATTCCTCCTTATAGGATGGCTACACTAGAGCTACTGGAGCTCAAGAGGCAGTTGGAGGAGTTGCAGACAAAGGGTTTCATCCCCACCAATACTTCTCCTTAGGGTTTTTCAGTATAGTTTGCGAAGAAGGCAGATGGTACCCTCAGGCTTTGTGTGGATTATCAGAAGCTAAACTATTTTACAATCAAGAAATGATATCCCTTCCCGAGGATTTATGATCTCTTTGATCAGCTTCGAGGATCTCGGGTGTTCTCAATGATTGACTTGAGATCAAGTTATCATCAATTTCACATTAGACCATATGATATACCTCTCACAGCCTTCCGAAGTGGGTATGATCTATACGAGTATGTGTTTATGCCATTTGGTCTCATGAATGCGCCTGTAGTTTTCATTTTATTAATGAACTGAGTATTCCATCCATACTTGGATTCTTTCATGGTGGTCTTTGTGGACAATATATTGTTGTAATCTCACACTCGACATGACCTTGCTACCATCTTAAGATCATTTTGAGTACACTGAGAGAGCATCAGTTATATGATAAGCTCTCAAAATGACACTTTTGGATGGATCATATTCACTTATTCGATCATTTTATCTCAGAGATAGGAGTATCAGTAGACCCAGAGAAATTGAGATCAGTAGTTTCCTAGGAGTATCCAAAGAATGTCTTTGAGCTACGAAGTTTTCTAAGGTTCGCTGAATAATATAGATGTTTCATTCAGGACTTTTCACGCTTAGCAGAACCACTGATGGGTCTAACTAAGAAGGGTGTGAAGTTCTTATAGTCATATTCTTGTGAGTCAGCCTTTCAGAAGCTGAAAGGGAGGTTGACTTCAGCACTGATACTTGTCTTTCCAGAGCAGGAAAGAGATATATTGTGTACTGTGATGCTTTAGGGATCAGGCTAGATGATGTACTTATGTAGAGATAAGGAGTTGGTGTGTATGAGTCTCGGCAGTTGAGGCCACATGAGAGGAATTACCCAACGCATGATCTGGAGTTGGCTGCTGTTGTTCATGCCTTGCACTGTTGGAGGCATTATCTTCTAGGAGATCATTTTATGGTTTTCACCGACCAAAAGAGTCTCAAGTACATCTTCACTCAGTGTGATCTGAATTTGAGACAGCGAAGGTGGGTTGAGTACCTTCAGTGTTTTGACTTTGAGCTTCCCTATACACTTGGGAAAGACAACGCAGTGGCTGATGCGTTGAGAAGGAGGACTCAGATATTGACAGTTCAGAAGGTCATTAGTGAGTGGCAGCTTATGGATTTGTTCTCTGAGATTCATTTGGAGGTACATGATAGGAAGGGGAAGTCGTTTCTTTTCTCTGTAGTTGTTACCTCTAATCTTCTTGATCGAGTGTGAATGAGGGGGCTATTAGATTCAAGAAGACCTATTCTTATGGGAGAATGTGTCAAGAGAGGACCCTATTCTGGGATGGACCATAGGAGAGGATGAGATCTTGCTTCTCCATGGGCGTGTATGGGTTCCGGCAGACATACGCAAGGAGCTGATGCATGACTTTCATTCCTCAATTTGGACAGTTCATCCTGGTGTCACCAAGATGTATTGTGATCTACACTATTAGTATTGGTGGCCAGGTATGAAGAGAGATGTTTCTCATTTTGTTATGAAGTGTTCCACCTATCAGCAGGTGAAGGAGGATTATCAGTGACCAACATGGATTTTTCAATAGTTGCTCATTACCGAGTGGAAGTTGAATGATGTCGTGATGGATTTCGTGAAAGGTTTACCGAGGTTTCCTCAAGGGAATGATGCAGTTTGGGTTTTCATTGACAGACTCACTATGGTTGCTCAATTTTAACCAATTAAGGAGACATTCAGTGTTGATGAGATGGGACTGCTATGCATCCGTGAGATTGTGCTCTTACATGGGGTTCCACACTCCATTATGTCAGACAGAGATGCACGTTTTAATTCTCGGTTCTGGTAGGGATTATAGATAGCATTGGGTACATAGGTACTTTTGAGTACAACTTACCATCCCCAGATAGGTGGCCAGTCTGAGCGTACAATTTAGGTGCTTGAGGAAATGCTTCATTCATGCATCCTATATTTTGGAGGTTCTTGCGAGAAGAATATACCTTATGTAGAGTTTTCCGACAAAAATAGTTTTCAAACAACTATTCAGATGGAACCTTATGAGGCTTTGTATTATAGGCCATACCAATCACCCTTATATTGGCTGGAGGTAGGATAGACTGCTATGCGGGGACCTCGTCTGGTCCCGGAGACCACAGAGTAGATATTGCTGATTCGGAAGAGGATGGCTACTGCAAAGTCTCGAGATATGTCTTTTGCTAATCAACTGAGATGACCTCGGGAGTTCTAGGTCAGGGATTAGGTTTTTTTTACATGTCACACCGAGGTTGGCACACAAGAGGATCAGGAGAAAAAGTAAGCTTTCTTCGAGGTACATCAGGCCGTTTGAGGTGTTAGAGAGAGTTGGACCGGTTGCCAATCAGTTGTAGTTATCTTAGAGGTGTTGGGTTGTGCACAATGTCTTCCACATTTCTCAGCTTCAATGATACTTCTTAGAACTATATCATGTCTTCCATCCCAAGGAGGTTGTACTGGAAGTGGATGCATCTTTTGAGGAGCATCCTATCTTGATTTTTGATCGAAGTGAAAAGTTTCTCCATGGTCGGTCTGTCCCTCTGGTATGAGTTCTATGGCAGCATGGGAGAGTACAAGATGAGACTTGGGAGAGGGAGGCTGACGTACGATCGTAGTGGCCAGAGCTATTCAGAGTTTCTTCTTCTACATCGCATAGCTAGGGAAATTCGAGGATGAATTTCTTTAATGGGGAAGTTTATAAGAACCTAGATCTTTTTTTCAAGTATGTTTTCCTTTTCTGGTCATTTTTGATAAAAAGAGGAATTTCTAGAAATTTTTGATGGACATGCTGTGTACTTTTTGAGTACATGCCGTGTACTGGGTCACCACAGGAGGTCGTGTGATGGTCATGTGATGGAGACACACATGACCATGTTGGGGTGACTTGTAGGCCATCTAAAATGGAGTAAAAAAAAGGTATGTACATGCCGTGTACTTCAAAAGTACACGACATGTATTTTATTTTTATCATTAAACGTATTGGGGTAGCGTCTAATCGCTAGAACAATATTCTTCTAGGTCACGTTCAGCCGAGAGCTCCCGTAAAACCGTGATATTCCTCCGAGACCCCAACCGAGCATCTGATCTCTGATTCGACTATCATAGAATATGTTAGGATCACCTCAGTAAGATCTCCCTTCTTCTTGAGATTCGTTTCTAAATTCCTCCTGCTTCTGAAGTTATCCTCCATTGAAAATTTTAGACGTGTTTGTAGATATTCTGTGTTATAAGGTGATTCAATCTCTGTGACTCATGTATATCGATCTACCAATGCTGAGGTAGGTGGTTTGTTCCTTTCTGTAAAATGTATTTGAGTTTTATGTGTAAAATCTCCAATACCCATGAATGGGGTATTGCACGTTTACTGTTTTAGCCATATTGTTTTCCTGCTATGCTTGTATGTTTGAGTTGATGATAATTGAATGTGAATAGGGTTAATTTATATGCTTTGGAAGTTTTTTCCCATGTATTATTGCTTGTTTTGACCATAGGGTCTAGTTTACTAGTTAGGCTGCTTTTTACTTCTCCATGTCTAGTTGTAGGATGTTGTGTTTATTCTGACATATTGTTTTTCTATAGACTTCTAGACAAGTATTTAATGAGGTTTACTATAGACTGTATGATTTTCTGTACTTATTTGAAATACACAAGGCCATGAGAACCTGATGTATAGACCATAGGGAGGATGTACATAAGGGCTTCTCTAGAGTGTCTTTATAACTTATGATGCAAGACCATAGCGGGAATTGACATTGATTGATTCCCTAGAGTGTCTGTAGTTCCTCGATGTGGGATACAGGGGGAATTTGGCGTTTAGTGCTTCCCCAGAGTGCCTTTAGTACCGATATGAGACTATAGGGGGAATTGATGGCGAGTGCTTCCCTAGAGAGTCTATGCTTAAGTTTAACCAGAGGGGTTAGACTTAGTGTACTACCCAGAGGGTTGCTTGTGTTTCTAGGTAGGAACAGAGGGGATATGCTATGAGTACTTCCCATAGGGTTACCTATATGTTTTCTTTCTTACTAGATACGTGGTATTCGAATTCTTTGAAACTATGGATTGTGTGATTTTGAGTACTTCCTTGTTTACTCAAATCCTTTTACTTATTACCTGCCATATATATTCACTGACTATTAGGCACAGATCTCGTGTTGTTTTCCTACTGGGATTTAGTGTCACCCCTTGTTTGGGATATGCTTTTGGGCCTAAACAGATTATATTGTTGCAGGTATAGATAAGTGCTATCACCCTTTTACTTCAGGTGCTTGATTTGCTGTGGAGTTGGAGAGAATGGGACCAAGCTATGGCTTGAGATGCTGATGAGTTGTTTATTTTTTTCCTTTGGTACTTGGGTTTAGTACAATTGTATTCCAGCATTGTGATTTTTTTGTCTTCTTTACTAGACATATGTATCATCCATCATTCATATATATATGTGTTCTCTAGTTTATTATTTTCCAGTATTCTACTATTTACTTTTGTAAGGATTATTCTTGATTCCGATTTTTCTATTGTTTCCTTCCATTGTGTTACTCTTCCAATGAGGGCATAGTTTCCCTACTATCACACCCAATGCCCTCACTGCAAGTCAAAAGCCTCTGGAATTCAGGGATATGTGTTTGAGGCCACATGACCAACTGAGTACGGGGCGCCTCTGGAGGGATTTCGGAACCGGGATGTTACATTTTGGATGATAGGGAACTATATCTAAGGATGTTTTTAGGATTTTCAAACTATTTTTTTGATGAATTACTGCACTTCTCAATTTTCTCCAACAGTTGCGCGGTAGGTTTCTTTTCTCCTGACTCCACTTGATTAAAACATGAAGTGTGGATCTAAAATATATTGAGTATCTTGAATTTAATTATAAAATTTATGTGTTATTCTTGATGGAATGTATCTTTAGAGATTGTTTTTGAAATTGAATAAATTAGTTGTTTTGTGAAAAGTGATATTTGTTTCATAATTTCAGAATGATGATTTTATAATTATTGTTGGTTTTAATGCCTGAAAAAATGATTTTAGAATTGTTTTCAATAAAATAATTGTTTATTGAAATGTCTTGGCATGGGTTTTGGCATACATAGTTGGTGTGTATTCAAGTGCATTTGGGATGGATAAGAGTGTGAATTTTTCTCCCTATCAAAATGGAATGGATAAGGGCATGGGGTTTCTGCCATAAAAATGGTTCAAAAAGTGATGGATTGGTGAAATAATGACTAAAAACTCATGAGTATAGTGAGGTCCATGGTTTAAATGCATGTGTGGATGTGTGCGGATGTGCATATGTGTAGAAATAAATGGATATTCCAAAATGGAATTTGGAAAATTATTTTAATGAATTGTTTGGTTGTTTTCCTTTCAAAACTACTTAGATAGAAATAATTATTTTGGATTTGATATAAACTATTTTAAAAAATTTCAATCTATTTTTTATAAATGTGATAACATGTTCCATCCAATTGGAATGAGTTGGAATGTTATTGGGGAAATCCTACTACGTTTTATACTAAAACCCTTCTTGAGTTATTTAGTGCATTTTTAGATATTTTATATCGAGACACAAGCAAATAAAGTTATATAATTTGTTTAGTGATGCATTGTGATATAATGGGCATGGAATGTGGACTTGTATATTGAAGTATATTGGGAGTTTCTACATTTATGTCTTTGATTTATTTGAGTTTTATTGGTCTTGTTTTCCATTTTAGACTCTGATATGGTTGTTCTTGTTCTTTTTATACTTTTTTTTCATTTCATTATTCTCATTCATAATATAGTGATATTTTTGTATTCATCATTTGTTTTTGGTTGTTTTATTTTCATGGGTAAAATTATCCCCCAATTATTAATGAAGCCACTTTTCATTTATTATGATCCTTTACTATCTAGGTGATGTCACCTAAGGAAAGAAACACCCACAACTTCTTCCCAATCCAATGGGTAAGGGGTGGGATGTTATAGTTTCTCTTTGGGATAATCTCTACATTTCACATTACATTTATTATTAAACTGGTTCCCTCAGTATTCATCCATTAATAAAACTAAAAAGGGGTTTATGCAAGTAATCAATAATTAACATCATAAGGGAATTATCATAAATAATCTCACAAAAAAATCAACCTCAAAATGTATTACTCTGTGAAACTATCACGTTAACATTCAATTTAACCTAAATAACTATTTAATAAATATAGTTTTTTTATATTTTTTTTCTCATTCTTATTAAGTTAATTCCCTATTTTAGTTAATCCTTCACAATGGTTCATAAAGTGAATGTTATAAAAGAATGAATATCTTCTAGGAGTATCTATCCTAGTGTATAGTATCAATCCCACTCATCGTGCACTATGTGAAGATCGATTTGATACTCAACCTAAAAATTTCAAGGTAATTACCACTAAGTGAATGTGTTGCACTACTGAGTCCAATTTATTATATACATACATGAATGTAATTTTTAGAAATCTTTATAATATTTACTTTACAAAAACTTTAGGATATTATCCTATACTTAGATTTATCTCTAGGGTTTTTACTAATTTTCTCTTATCCTAATCATAAAAAGGAATTTAGACAATCCTAAAAAATTAAAAAACCTTACATTGATTCAAATCATGGATACATTGACCAAAACTCCTAGGTTTTACACTAAAAACATATACTTTACACATAGGATTTAATACCAAGTGAGATAACCCAAGATAAACATATATTTATTCTACATCATTTCCATAATTTAAAAATTACAACTCACGAATAAAAATTTAATCCAAACACTTGAAGGTGTAGTGTCTTAGAGAACTAGCTACATAAGAAACAATTTTTTTAAAAAATATGAACATTTCACTATAATTTTTCCATGTTAGACTCTCTTATTGTCTTCTCAAAATTTATACTCATATTCATAACCCAATTAATGAAAACATAAGAAAAGGGTGTTCTAAAATGCCCAGTTAGGGAAACCTTATCAACATTTCATTGAAGGTAAGATCATAAAAATATGATAAAATATGATTAGGGGAGAAATATATTATTAAAAGATACATAGAACAATAAGTGTCTTCCATAGGTCATGATAGAAAGACATTTAATCTCAAATGAAAAAATATACCATGAGATAATAAACATGAGTCATGGAGAATAATCATTGGAATATAGAAAAAAAACATAACATGACCATGAAATGTATAATAGAAATTATTTTTTGAAAACATAAGAATATATAACAATTATATTATGAGAATATCCAATAAATACCACATTTTAGTTTGTGAGAATATCTATGAAGGATAAAACTTTAATTTTTGAGAATATACAAGAGGGATCAACCTTTAATTTATGAGAATATACAAGGACCACACTAAATTATCTAATTAGATATAAAACCTTTAACAATGTATTATGTTGTGACATAAGATCCCATTGTTAAATATCTATATATATGTGTGCCATTTGTATTCAATTATTCATCTTATCATAAACAACTCAGGGAAAAAATGGATTTCATATCATTTTTAAATGGTATCACATAAATTGAAATCATAGAATATATCGATTGATACCAATATTCAATCAACCAAATGATGTATATCATAGAGGCATTTATAAGGTGATTCATAAAACATAAATCTATAGGAGTTAGATATTTTAAATAGGAAAATCGAAAAAAACCATGAAAAAGATCAATTGTAAAACACTTATTAACATTTTCTTAAAGTGATGAAATTATGAATCAATGTTAATTGAAATTTTCAAGAATGTACCATGAATTATTTAGATTACACATTAAATTAAATCCAAATAATGTATCCTTAAAAATACATAATGGGTTTTCCATAGAAATGTCGAGTGGGATTAAAAAACTTAGAATTTGATATGGAAAACAAAAATACTTTTATTGAAACCTGAATTGCAAAGAGATTGATAAATCATTAATTTGAAAAGTGGAAAATAGAAATTTGAATTTTAACATAAATATATTTTTTTGATTTAAAGATAATAAAGATGAACAATAGTAGGAAGTGTGAATATGGATATGGAAGAGAAATAAATCATTTGAATTATATATTCTTAATATCATCACATTTTAGGAAGAAATAGGTCCATAAAAGTAATTCCATTAAAATAATGAGGAAATACTATATAATATCATCATAAAATATAAGATAACTATCTTCAAAACCCATATTTAAATAGGAATCATCACGACTTAGGAAAATAAGTTGACTTCGGAAAATCCCATACCTTTTACTCCCAAAATTTTCAAATTTATTTAATATAATTTTTCCAATACACAACCATATTAATCACATAATTCAAAAAAATATTTATATTTATTTTCATGTCCAACCTTTGATTATAATTTTTCATTATATGTTCATTGTTTAGCTAATATTTATTTTCATTATAAAAAATTAGTAACTTTAGCCATTTCACATAGGGTTTATAATGGAAATATCAAAACCCATTATTGGTTTTCATATTCTTCATTTAAAATATTATAAATTATAGTAAAATAATTATATTGAAATTATTTATGGATCTCTATTTTCACTTGGTGGAAACTATGGGCTTCGTTTTTGAGAATTGAAACCATAATGAGATTGTTTCTCATAATTTTCTGATATGAACATATTACTTTATAATGAACATTAATTTTTTTAATATCAAAATGATATTAATGAGATATAATACTCCTCAATAACATATATATTAATGAAATATATTTTATAAATGTCTTTTTAAGGTGGTGATGAATAATAATACATGGGGCTCCATGGAGGCAGTAATCAGCATGTATACAGAGTTGTCATTTTTTAAGTATTAAAAATAAAGTAGGTAGAAATTGATTTTATAATTTAATAATATTAATAATGTTATAAATATCCCATTTATTCATTAAATATTTTTTATAACCATCTAGGTAATGTGGTTATGAAAAATAAACATTTTCTCTTGGGGATGGAATTCCGCAAGTATGCATGAATAACGTTCTCATTTTTCTAAGGTAAAATGTGTAAGGTGGATAATGGTTATTACCAAAAAATAAAAAAATTAATTATAAAAAATAATACTTATTTAGTTATATAATAATGTAAAAATTATATTTGTAAGAGAAAGATAAATAGTGAATAAAGTTAGGGAAATATTAGTACTCATGATGAGAACTATAGATTCCACTTAGAGGGATTCTTAGAAATAGATGAAATAGGGATTATAATTGAAGAAATGGATTTAAAAAGTGGGAGATAGATCTAGGGTAAGTAAAAGTGGAAGGGGTTCATGAGGAATTAAAATTTTATAGTGTCTTTAAAGGGGTGGTTAAATGAAACTGTTAGAAGTGGAGGAAATGACATTTTTTATAAATATAATATATTTGTATAAATGGAGAAAATGATTCACATGGAAAGTTGAATAAAAAGTAAAAAATAATCGATAGGATAAAGGTTATATTTGGAAAAACCTAAACCAATCATATTAAAACATGTTTTTAACATGTTTATCTATTATACGCGAGATTAAATTTTTTTACCATGATTTACCTTCATTGTGGTAACTATATTTTAATCCTCAACAACTTATTTTTAGTATTAATATAATTTTTAAATAATTATTTAAAATATGGAAACCATTTTTTGAAATAAAGTTTCTATGTTTGAGAAAAATTAATTTTAATATGAGCGCACTCAATGCATAAAAACAAGTTTTTAGAAAAAAATAGTTCTTATAAAGCCCATATTTTAAAGATTAATATTAATTTTATGATAAAATTATCAATTTTATTTGATTTACATGAGTTGAATTAGTTTATTAATAAAAAATAGGATTTATATAGCATAAAAATTATTCAAAAATAGAATTCTACTTTGTGATATCATAACTAAAAGAAAACGATAAAAGCTGTTCTTTATTAAAATAAAAGAGTACTTAAGTTTTGAAATGTTAAAGAAGGGTTTTATAAATAAAAATTGGTATTTTTAAATGAATAATTTTACCCATTAAAATATTCATGGTCTTTAAACATGTTTTATAAAAAATTTATCTCATGATTATATCATGATAATGTCAAAAACACTATGATATTATTAAAAATTATATTTTTCACTATTCACCTAAGAATAATAATTTTTAGAAAATTTTAAAAAAATTTCTTAAGATTTTATTATTATTATTATATTTAAAAAAATTAATTTAATTTTTTTAAATTAAAATTATCATATTTTATAATTTAACATTTAAATAATAAACATAAAACTATAATTAGAAGTGTTTTCATAAGAAAATAACATTTTAATTTTTTAATTGTTTCCATTATTATTTATTCGTAATTAAAAATTATATTGGTTTTAATATATTTTTCATATAAAAATATATACAATATATATTTTTTTCATGAAATATTTTTATAAAAAAATAATTTTAGAAAAAATATACCTTTAACATAAAATGTTCTTATTAGTTATTTATCTACATTAATTGATTTTTATCAATGCATTAGTATCACAAATGAACTTTTATTTTTCTTTAAAAGTCGAAACATGAAATTTATAAAATAAATATGAAATATATATTTTTTTACATTAGTAATTATATGTTTATGTCATCTCAATTTCTACTTATGTGGCCTCTAAAGATATTAACATAATCCCTAAGTATAAAATATGATATGATCATCATCGTCGGTGGTGATTCCATTAGCATTGATCTCATGGAAATTTACATGATCTTGAAATTTTATTGTATATAATTATTCTCATACCATAAGTATAGGTGTTTGGATTGTGGTTGGTCTATAGAAAACCCTAGTGAAGCCACTTTTTTTTTAAGGACGGACACATAAGCATCATAGGGAAGAATCATACTACCCAATGTCATAACTTCCCCTTTCTAATTATTTTTCATAGTTTAGTTATTGTATTCTATACCAACTAATTTAACAACTATATTATATGGTCAATACTTAATAGTTTCATTTTAAAGTATCAATATTTCATTTTATTTCAGTGTTTCATTTGAATCAAGTTATTAATCACAATATTTATTTTAAATGTAAAAAAATAAAACTAAAATATTGGGGCATTACAACCCCACTACATGTCTACTTAGACTTGGATTTCTTAAACTTACCTTAACTATTGATTCTTCTACTCCTCGCTGAGATATGTGAAACATTGATCAATTTTTTCACCCCTGTCAATATAGATTTAATCCTTACAGCCCACTTTACTACATTTTTATAAGTGAAAAGGATAAGAGAAGATACTACTGATAAAATATTTTGTTGAAGAACCCTTCCCAAATACTAATCCTTTATAGGTTTGTCCCTATAAATTCTAGGAAGTTATATCCCAAACTTAGTGAATTGATAATAATATTTTAAAAAAGATCTATCACATTGCTGGAGGCAATACTACTCAATTTCATTAAATATTTTCATAAAAGTAGGGAAATACTTTTGGATGAAGATAACCTTGATGAATTCTTATAAGTGGTCCTTTAATGGTTTATTCTGAGTAGTAGACTTCCATCACTTTCATCCCAAACCCTGCATCAAGAATATAGTAAACCTTATCTTAAGTGGATCAGGGTGTTTGAGTTGGATGAAGATAATCTCAATATTGTCTTCTATTCGTCTACTAAAAGAAAATGGTTACCCAAGAAAATTTGTAAGATTCGGATTTTTTAAATCTCAATTTAAATAATGAGGATGGTTTAGAATCGGTATACCACTACACACAATAGATGGAGAAAATGAAGAAAATGTCTCAATCGTAGATTGACAAACAAGATGGTTCACTTGTGGTGAGCCACCCACAGCTACCTCTTGAGAATTCATTAGTATTGGATGATTCAACAATTTAAAATCAATAAAAAACATAATCAAAACACATCAAAATTTCATACTCCGTAACCTAAAAATAAAATGATAATTCAATCTTAAAATACCATTTCAAATACCCCCAAATATCATAATACCATCAAACCAAATACAATTAATGAACTATCCCGGAACATAAAAAAAGAAAATCAAACCAATAACCATAAACCAAAACTTAAAGTAATATTAAAATCACTTAGATTGATTAAAAACATATAAAAAAATAAAAAAATTTCAATTACAAACTTTCATAAAACACTTAAAATTCCAATAAAAATTATAAATCAAAAAAATTTCCACTCCTAAAATATTAACAATTCAAAATGTTCTAAGAAATAACAACATTTAATTTCATAAAAAATTGAAAAAACTCCTAAAATATTTTTAACCAACTCAAAAAAAACAATTCTTTATCAATTAAATAAATTAATGAAACCTAAATTAATTTTTAAACTTTAAACATTCAACTAAATATTATAATATTTTTTTTGTAAATTTCTAAAAAAATTTAATTCAAAAAATTTATTTTTATTTTTGAAATCAAGTTTAAGTAAAAAAATATATTATTTTCATCCCATATTAAACATAAAAAATTTCTCTAAAAACTAATATAAAAAATAATATTAATAAAATAAAACTAGGAAGAATAAATAACTCCAAAATACATAAGAAGTAAAAACTATGATTGGTTTGACCACATGGTCTGGATAATCATGAATAAACTACTTAAAGCTCACTAGAATCTATCTAGAGGGGTCTTCATGGTATACACATGGTTTTATAAACCAAGAAAAATAACTATTCAGCCCCTAAATTCCTTCCAAATTATAGTCCAATGATTGTAGATTCTAAAAATAACTCTTGAATCCTATAAAAAACACATAAATACTCAAGAAAGGACCAAACAACTCAAAATAACTGGAGAATCGAGATCAATACCCACTTATTCTGAACCACCCTAGTAACTCATGAAACATACCAATAGGTGTTGATCAGAAACATTAATTATGATAAACAAATTTAATCCAATTTATCCTATATACAATATATTATATATCCAAAATATAAATTAAAACTCTCAAACCTAGACCCTTATAAGAACTTAGTCTCTGATACCATTTTGTAAAGAAGTAACCCGAAAACCCCTGGACTTGGCACCTGATCTATCCCATGACATACCCAGATCATGTTCTCAATAACTTAGGTCTAGAAACTATTTATAAGAAATATAATTGAGAAAATTATGAATTTTTTCACTCAATAAATAGATTAATAAATAAAGACATCCACCTATAAGTTTTACATTACCATTCCACGCGTTCGAGTTCCATACCATAGAAATAATTAATTCAAAAACAAATATAAAACTAAACAGAATATTAATGTAAATGAAATGTATATTCATAATAATTATAATAAATAAAAATAATAATATCAAAATAGAAATAATGAAACAATACAATATGTATAGTAAATAAAAAAATTACTAAAATCCTGATACAATAAAGATACCAAAAGGAATAAAAGAAATAGCACCTCAACCACTATCTCCATGATCTGAGTGAAACATGTTCACAATCCACCACCTAATACCAGAATTGGATCTCAAATATGATTATATACACTCAAAAGAACCTAAAAAATTGGTATTGATGATAGGAGTGATCTGTAAAACATAATAGAAAGTCACCCAATGATCAATTAATACCCTTTAAAAGTTAAACCACTTCATGATAGATTGAAAATAGAAATGAACAACTAGTCCATTCAATTTTTAAAATAAGTAGCATGTTAATGAGTTTAAAATCTATTTACCTTTCTAACTTGAAAAAGTCCATTTTCTAAGAAAAACAATTATAAAAATTTCCAAAGATAAATATAAAGTGATATAATGAGAGTCTTTAAAAAGGGAAAGAGGGAGAGATTAATATAAAATAAAAATTTGAAAATATAGTTACATAGAAATGGAAAATAAAAATCACACAAAATAGTCATCATGGGAACCTTGGAGCTCGAGGGAAAATCTAGGACTAAGATAACATAACTAACACAAAGGAAAATCGATATCAGATTACAATAATCTTCTCCAACACTTATTATTACACCTTTTGGTTCAACCAAGGGAAAAAAATCCCATAATATGTATAAAATCTATCTTAGGTCCTCTAGTCAGGGTGTGATCATTAGTTAGTGTGGTACATGTCTTCAGGATTACCACACAGCTACCCATGGTTTCACTTGACACATAAAATAATATATAACAAAAAAATATACATAAAATAATGTAATTCATAGCCTCACCTCATATTCAGTCATAAGGAACAACCTAAATTCCATCATGATGAAACAGAAAAGAGATAATCTCCTTCAATAGAAACCCCCTCATACACAACACAACTAAATATTTATTTTCATAACATGTGGGTCATGTTTCAATGGGTTTCCATCTTCTAAGAAATCATTTGTAATGTTCCATTTAGTCCACATGAGTAATTATTACAAAAAAAACCAAAAAACACATTTATAAAACCTGAAATACCTTTAAAAATAAACAATAATGTTAAAATATACATCCTAAAATTTATACCAAAACCTGATAAGCATTAATATCCAAAATATAATTTATAGTTGAAAAAAACGATTTTTCATGTGAAATTGACGAAACTAAAAGAAAATTTTATTATTTAAAAACATTATTCTAATTATACTTGATAAATTTTTTAAAACTCATAAACATGTAATTAAACTGAAAAAAATAAAAAATCAAATTTCAATAAATAAAGAGTTATCAATGGGACCACCTAGCTTAAACCACATCGTCTTTATAAACAACAGTGTTTGATCACCTCAATGAGATCTAGTAGTGTCTAGATAACTAATAATAACCCTAAAAAAATCAAATCCATAAATTAAAAAATATATACACACGGAACCTTAACTCTCCATGACCTTATAGAGGGAAATTAGATAAGAGGAAATGAGATAATAAGGAAGGAATAAGAGATTAAGAGTGATTTACCTTGAAGATTCCACCTTTAATCTTGTAAAACATTGAGAATAAACCAAAAAATGTTGTTAAATTGGGTAAGAGAGGGATTTTGAGTTTTATAATACAATTGAGGTATGATAGGTGAGATTTATGTTAAAAACCAAGTAGGGTAATAAAGGTAAAACATCATTTTAATGAGTTGGACACATCCCAGAGTTGGAAAAACTATGTACCAACCATGATATTCTCACAAGAAGACCTAAATAATGATGCATGGGTATGCCATATAGTTAGAATATCTATTTTATAACCATGAAATTTGGAATTATTAAATTTTTAGTCTTTTCCGATGGTTTTTGTACATTTATTACTAATCATGAACCTTTGTCATGTGATATGAACTGAACCCCAATCATTTCTAAATTTCAAATAAATATGACATAAAATGAGAGATAAATAAGAGAGAATAAAAAATAAAATAAATTAATAGAGAAAAGTGAGGCCAAGGTATAATATTTATCACTTCAACTAGTTAAAAAAGAATCAGTATAGGACAAGGGGTACTTTTTTTAATTTCCACTTGATTCAACTTTTGATAGTCGATATAAAGACAGATTGTTATATCATACTTATAATAAAAAATAATGGGAGAAGCCCATGGAGATATTCTTAGAAATATAAATCCCTTATATTCTAGTTCATCCAATTAAATATTTAACTCCATTAATTATATAGGTTCCATATAATAAGAAGTTAATGATATTAGTTTTGTCTGAAGTACTAGATCAATAAAAAAAATCAACATCCCATTAAGGGGGTAAAATTAACAAGTCATCTTGAAATACCACGGTAAAATACCAAAATACTAGGGGAATATCACTCCTAGAATTATTTTAATTCTTTTCAATCATGCGGAACACTATCTTACGTGGAAATTTTCCCACTTCTAAAATAATAGGTCCTGGATGAATCTATTATGGATCTCATTCCTCTTGAAATACATTGGAGTTCCAATTAAGTGTGGTGAAAGTAACCCTCCATTAATATTAATTTATGTGACCATTAATGAAAAAAATAAAATCCAATTTTATGATGACATCAAAATAATTCATCTCGAGGAAAAGAAAATTCCATTCCAGCTCCACATCTGATATGGAGATAACACATAAGGGGAACTAAAAAACCTTATCTATCTTATTCTCGAGGGGTGTCAATAACTCCATACCATAAGGCATGAGATCATTTGAGGGATTACAAATGTCTGAAAATTAAGAAAACATAAATTATTTAGAGGCATCAATATAAAATAATGTAATTACCATAAAAAGATATAAGAATGGTACCTATCAATATCACTAGGCTTCCTTTAATTTCTAATGATATCTTTCCACTACATTTTTTTTTCAATATGAAGGATAACTAAGGTTCTTTGACTATCTATAGATTATATAATAATTGGATCTACACAAATAAAGAACATGTTCTACCCCAACACCCTTGAATTCTTGGTTTTTTACTTTTGGTAGAACTAAAATGAACCATAGATTCTCTCAGAGGTGGCTAACCTGGACCACTATGTAAAGATGAGATGGATCACCATAATTTTTGTTGATTGTCCGAGAATACACATGCATGAAAATAGATTGAGATTAAAAAGAAATACAGTTTAATATGCCCCATATATCAACATTGATAATAATTGAGAGTACCACTATTAATCACTACTAATAGTAAAGACATTGATCGATTCTTGTAGCTACCACTTCCCCATTTTCTGTGATCTTATTGATTCCTTTTCCATTAAAAGGGGTCATTATTAATATCAAATGGAATGTATGAATCCAAAACTAACCCATACATTCCTAATTGATTAATATCTACCATAAAGGTCTGATATTCCACATCAACATATGTTAGGATCTTTAGTAAGAATTCCTATGATCATATATCATAATGAAGGCACATTTGAAATATCTAATAAATTAATCCATCATTGGATACCAAATATGGTGTAAAGTGTAAAATCCCAAAAAATATTTTTCACACTCCATAACCATCTTTGCACCATGATATAGGTTAATAAAATTCTGAGACTTGGCCAATTCTATGTTATCCAGATAGAAATATTAAGTTAAGATAACCTTGAAGTCCTTCTATTTCATATTTTTTTTATTTTTTAGATTGGGAATTCATTTTCGACCATCTTGTCTTAGAAAATAAAGCATATAGGCGTTAAATTTCACCTTAATGGAAGGTGGACTCTTAAGGAACTCAAATATACTCTCAATTTTCTCCAACCAATCCTCTTCCTCTCAAGGTCCATTAATACCTAAAAAATATATAATCTTACGAAAAAGAAACACTTAATAAAAATTGTTATCTTTAATTGGTCCTTATTTTTATTCCTAATCCTACGAAAGGGAAGGTCCCACACCTTGGTTCATAACATGGATTGAGAGAACCAATAATTTGGTAATATTATGATCAGTTTGGGAATTTAATGATTGAAAATAATCCATAACACCCTTTGGAAGATTCACATGAGGTCTTAAAGGGGCATGACACTACATAAAATAAAATAAAAATATTATACCATTAAAAAATTGAAAAATAATTAATCAAAACTATAATAATCGTTATATATTTAATATTATCATAAGAAAATGAATATAAAAAATCACACCCCTTCATAAAACATAGTACACTGGCATGATCTATGGCCTATTCACTCAACTTGAATGGTATAATAAATCAATAAACAATCAAAATATCATTCCTAACACCCCTAAAAAGTCAATAGGAAATACTAATATTATTTTCTAGATACTAATTCTTACCTCTTAATAATTATATAATAGTTCTAGATACTTTCTACATAACTTCTCAAATAGAAAAACCAAACCGGGTGATGATAGCATTTTTTCATGAACCAATTGAGGACAACCCTCATCTAAGAAATGGATCTAGACTATGGAGAGGATCTAAGGGTGTTCTTAATCCCCATAGTTGGATAACTAGTTCCTAGTAATTTAGTAACTACATTATAGAATAATTTTGGGAATAAAATATCAAATGAGACTTAACCAAGACCCATCATATTATTTATATAGTATTAAAAGTCATACCTATGAATAAAATAAACCAAATCATTTAAAACTCATACATGAATATAAAGTAAGGGAAAATATAAAAGGAAAACATAATTAAATGTGAATAAGACATGTATAATACATATTCAAAATGAAAGAGATGGGAAATATATTTAGGCAATATATAACATTTCATTGACCAAACAAAAACAAACACAAAATAGATACCTATATCTTTTTGACGCGAGGGTCTATATACCCCCATTTCACCACCATTACAAATTGAATATTTTAATATTTGTGCCCAATGTCTCTATAAAGAACCTTTATATTACCTATATTTTCCAAAAAAAGGTTTATATACACCCACTGGATGTATATTGGGTGTGAGAACATTTAACCCAATAGGATCACAACCTGTGTTTTAAGAGTTTAATTTTTTAGAAAAAAATATGCTAGTTTGAATTTTTTTATTGAAAAATAAAATTGAAACAATTTATAATAAAAGGGTAGAGAAAATTATTAAAATATTTATAAAATGGAATTATATATAGGGAAAATAAAAATTTCAGAATCAAGTACTATATAGAAAACCCTATGGTAGATAAACTTATGGGAATCCTTGGATTCTCATTATCACTCAATGATAGAATCCATAATAACAACAATAAAATTATCCATTATCATGCACAAGTTTTTGGGGAAAACTGTGTCAATTACAAATGGTAATATTCATCCATAACATCATATTGGTTTCTTAGTGTAGCATAATCCAAAGATGAGATATGGTTTGGAATGCCTTGCCAGTCTTGTCCTAGTATCCAGCCCTAAGATCCCTTGGATATTATAGAATTTGAAACTTTTATAAATCAATGGAAACTAAAATCTTAAAAATAAGTTCCATTCAATGGATATCCTCATTAATTAGATATAAAAAAATTTAATTTTTTTCTTTAAAATTTCATTTTATAACACTTTGGTTTTCCAAATTCAAGGAAAATAATTTAAACAATCATCAACACTTGTAATAGTATTTTAAACATCAAATTCAATGTTTGAAATAATTTTATAAAAATGTTTTGATTTAATTAATATTTCAAGGTTCATTAAATAATGGTTATCTATGAAACCACTTACCATAAACCAGTAAAATCCCTTTCCAATGATTTTAAACCACAAAGGAAGGGTGAAAAGGACTCTTGAGACCAAGGAAAATCACCAGCATAAAAACCCACATCATTTATGTTTATGTAATAGGAATCATAAGATTCCATAGATTTGGGGTAGGGATAAATTCATGGTTAGATGATGAAAAGAACCAAAAGTATATGATAAAATCCATTATAAATGAGTTTTGGAGAAGAACCAAGGAGAAAATAACTTGGAATCCAACTCTTGAAGGAGAAAAAACATGCCTAATGAATGTGAGGGATATGGAGGTAAAATATAGGATAAAGTGATGGTGTAAATATATTAAAACATATAGGGCATTTTTTTAAAAAATAAATAATTTTATTTTTATGATATGGATGAAAAATTAGGCCACGTAGTTTGAAAAATTGTGCACCAACCATGTGGGTGGAACTATCTCACTAGAGTAACCCACATGGGATGGGATCATGATTGGAAAACCATGCACCAACTATTAAAATCACATATGTTATGGAAATATAGGTTATACAAGGTTGTGACATGGTTAGTACTAACTTCATGGTAATCATGCGATAATGCATGTTCCCCATTTTTAAATGTTTTTTAGTCGGAAGGGATCATTAAGAAAAGGTATGAATAAGAACCCATAAATAATAAATATCATACATGAAAGTGTAACTTTGGTTGTGAAAATAATTTCCTAGAGAGTTATTGAGTGGAACCCAAAGTAGATGATGTGATTAGAGGCCCTACCACTACTCATTTTAAGGTTGATGAATCGATACTTATAGATCATTACTAGAGTAGAACATCTGTGGATATTATAGGAATAATTAAATTTTTTATGTAGGAAATTTATTTATATGAACTCTCATTTGGAGCTACATATCCCTCTTAGTCATAATCTTGTCTTAAAATTGAGACATGTATTTATAATAAATTTTATTTTTTTTGTTATGTTGTTATATCCTTTATTCATTTGGTGTATCATATGAGGTCATCTGGGAAGGTAGGATTCTAACTCTATATGATATGTTTGATCATTGTCACCTAATTTATCAAGATTTTCTTCCTAGGATAGCTTATATGGTCTTCTAATACTTTCGGTCTTCTTGTATTGTTGATTATTTCTTATCGTAATAAAGATATTTAGAGGCAGTATTATCATTGTGTATATCTGTCTAACGTGGGATGAAGTATTTTAAAAGATTTTATTTCTTTTATTTCCTTCCATTATTGCTGATGGGTACTCATCTTGATATTCCTCATTATGTTTTCTCTTTTTTTCATAATAAAATGATTTTTCTATATCAATTGTAATCCATTTATTTAAATCAATGGCCCTTGGATATTGAATATAGTATTCCACAACAACAAGAAGTATACAAATTGGTATCAAATCACTATTAATAAAAACGATTGACACTATGAAGTTTGGGATCGATAAATTTGATGGGTAAAATGATTTTAATATAGAGAGGTTAAAAATGATTTCTCTTCTTGATCACAATTCTCATATTGATGCACGTTGTAGCCCAAAAATTTATGTTACCACTGTGTCCAATGATGGAATGTTTTCTATTACCTATATTGATATGTATTCTGATGTCATTCATAAAGTTTGCAACCTTTTGTTGTTGTCTTTAGGTAGTGATTTTTTTAGGTTTCTTATGAGTCTATTACTTTTAAAATATATTATAAACTTGAGACTATATGTATGAATATATAATAATTTGGAATATTCTATAAGAAAATGATATTTCATAATTTTAATATGGGCATTGAAACTACAATCATGATGTATATATACAATTTTAATAATTTTTTTTTCTGGATATGAAAAATACTAATACAAAGAATAATGATAAAGTACTTGAAATTATCCTCTTAAAAATTATAGGAATCATATAACACATTAAATTAATCAATGATATATGGTAGGGATACTTTATAGCTTGAAGACGTGAAATATAACTTATTCAATAAAAATATAAGAAATGAGGACCTATTAAAACATAGTCTAAGGGACATAACATTAGAGGTATAAATGAATATTGATATAAGTATAAGAATCATAATAATTCTAGGAGAAGTTGATATATGTTTAGAAATATAGTAGTAAAGTGTTATCAGTGTAAAAAGCATGGGTATATTAGAAATAATTTTCTAAAAAACATAAATGATAATAAATAGAACAATGATCATTATTTATTGGAGGATAAGGAATTTGACACTGTTGAGGTGATTAATGTGTGTATAAATACATTTTTTTAAGACTGTGTCCTTGATTTTGAATGTGAATTCCATCTACACCTAAAGAGAGAGTTCTTCTCTTGCTTAATAGAGGATGAGTTTGGTAATGCGTATTTAGGTAACAATGGAATTTTTTGTCAAATGGGGATATGTTCTATTTATTTATAAATTCATGATGGAATGATGAAGACTTTGATAGAGGTTATGTGGGTACCCTAGTTAAATAAAAAACTAATTTCTATAGACGTTATGGACTGTAAGGGATACAACATCTAGTTTTATTATGGTAGAATTAGGATTGTTAGGGGATCATTGCCCATTATATAAGCTAATATTGTTAATTAAGTATATGTATTAGTTGGTAAAAAACATTTGAGGTATTTTAATTCTATCCATGTTCCAATTTCTCAAAACACAATCCTATGGAATAGGTATCTTTGGTATATTAGCTCCAAGGGATTGAATAAAATAAGCAAACATGGTTAATTGTAATAATAATTAATTATCACTATTTTTATGAGGATTGTGTGTTTAGAAAATTCATGTGTTTGAGTTTAAAAATTTCAGTGTATAGAGTTAGAAAATCCCTTGAATATGTGAATTCATATCTACAAGGTCGATCTACGATGAACTCCCATGGTGAAGGGAATTACTTTGTGAACTTTAGTAATAAATTCTCATAGAATTTATAGATTTACACAGTGAATCATAATTATATAATTTTATAAATGATTGATACATAGAAATAAAATGTTTAGAATAATATAGGTTATCATTTAGAAACCCTTATATCTAATAATGTGTTATAATACATATATAATGGATTTATTGAATCTATAAATACAAACATGTTCTGAGAAAAAATTCCATTATAAAAACCTTATGATATAATTATTTAAATGAGTGTATGAATAAAACTATCCTAGATTGGGAAAAAAGCATGATCTCACACTCAGTTTTTCCATTTTCCATATATTCATAAACCAATACTATTTTAGTTTATCTAATAAATTTTCCCCCAATAGTACTATTAGTTTTGAAACATCTAAAGAAATGTTTACAACAAGGACCCCAGGTTTGAGACACTTTATAGTATTGGGTTATACCACTTATTCTCATAGTAGAACTGATAACCTTGACCATATTACATTCAAGTGCATGTCTATATGATATCCTAGGTGCGTTAAGGGTTATGAAATGCGGTATGATAAGCTTGGTTACTAAAATTTTATTATAATTGGTCAGGTATTTTTTCTTAAGTCTATTATGTCTATGATGATTCCTATAGAATATGATGACATTGGAACACCCAAACCTATGTGTATTGATACCCCTATGAAACCACATATTTTGTCAATACTTTAGACTACCTCTACTATTACTCTCTAATTTTTTAATAATGAATTTAATTATGACTCAGAGATAGAGGTAGAGGGAGATGATGACCTCAGATATTGTTAATTGATACATGATAGAGGTAGTGGATCACTATAATGAAAGATGAAAGATGAAATGGATTGCCTTATTAAAAAACCTATCTTGATTGTTATGACCAGAATTTAGAATGAGAGACTTATCAGTTTCAAGTGTATTTTTAAATTAAAGGGGGAAAACCAAGTGAAAATTAAATATAAATCCTATATATTTGGTAAATTATTCCTTCAAAATTATGGAATTAATTATTGTGATATTTTCCTCCTATTGTGATACATTTATCTAATAGATAGTTTCTTGACTTTACTACCATTATGTTTTTCATATAGAGAAGTTGGATGTAAAAATGGATTTTTTACAAGTAAAGTTAGAAGAAATAATTTAAATGAATCCCTCTAAAGTATTTAAAACTTGATAAAGTTTACCTTTTACAAAAATCATTCAATGGACTTCAATAGTCATCTATAAAATTGTATAAGTATTTTATTCCTTTATGGTTAAAAATGGTTTCTATAGAAGGAAGTATGATTCATGTATTTATTTTAAAACATTATTGAATGAAATTATTTACTTGATGTTGTTTTTTGATGAAATATATCTTATTTTTAAGAACATTAAGCAGATTAACCATATAAATATCCATCATATTACTACTATTGAAATTAAATGTTTTGGAAATTCTAATAAAATATTTGGCATGGTAATTATTAGAAACAAAGAGATTGAATTCCTGTATCTATCTCTATGTGAATATGTTAAGAAGATGTTAAATTGGTTTCTAATTGATCACCTAAAACATGTTAATGTGCCTTTGGTTCGACACTTCAAGCCATCCTTATCAAAGTCCCCTTACTATGAGTTTGATGTAGCCTTTATAAAGAAGACACCATATTCAAATTTCATAGGTAGCCTAATATGTTCAATGATTTTCCCTAGAATGTATATTTATTTTATCATTTTTACTTTGAGAACGTTTATGGGGAACCCAAGGAAATCCCATTGGAAAGCACTGAAATGGATCATAAGGTGCGTGTCCATGTCTTCTGACATGTGTATAATTTTTTTTGAAATAATAGCAGTTATGGTTATAATATTGTAGGATTTACTGATTATTATTATGATACTAATATTGATACATGAAAGATTATTTTTTTATATGTATTTAATTCCTATTGTGAACCTACATCATGTAAGTGAACATGTAATAATTTTTTCCCTATCCAACAATAAAGAAGAATACATTAATCTAATAGACTGTATTAAGGAGGATACTTGGTTAAAATTCATGGTAAATGAGTTATATTTTTTTATGTAATATTGATGTGTATTATTATATCTATTCAACCAAGAATTTATCTAAAAATTATTTTTTTCTATGGTAGGTCAAAGCATGTAGGCACTAAGTTGTATTTTTTTTAAAAGTCAGTAAGAATGGGACAATGTGTGTTCATAAGATACAAAATTCTGATAACCCAACCAATAGTTTGACCAAGGATGTTCCATTATCAAATTTTAAGCACTAAATAAGATATATTAATATAGTCCTAGTATAATAATTAAGGTTATAAGATAACCATTATGCGTAATAATTTTATTTCAAAGGTATAGATTTGTGATATTTGATACACATAATATTTTTAATAAAACAACTCATCTATTAGTACCCTTACATATGGTATTATTACCTTCTAATTATTTATGCATGAATTTATTTTTTTCATTATTGTATATTTAACCTTATATAAACTCATAATGATTATTCTCCCTATAATTATTTGTATTTTTTTCTGTATCAACTGTATCTTAATCAGATACCTCTTAAACATTGATATCTATTATCCAACAACCCTAAATACAACCCTTGTGTTTTTATAGTGTATTTTATCTCTCCCATGGGCTTTTTAGATCTATGATTTTATCTCATGGTCTATTAGAAGTGGCTGTGTGTCTGCCACGTTATTATACTCTCATACTTTTAAACATACTATTTAATTTTCTCAATCCAAATGTATTATATTGGGCCTTCACCAAATATATACCCTTCACATTAGATTCATTCATTATTTCATGACCCTTTAGATTACTAAGAATTATTTGGATTGATAATTCTAAATCTACAAGTGGTAAAACATCTAGTTTTAATGAGAGAGAGACTAAGAATAATATAAAGGAGAATGGCAATGCATGAGACCTTGGTAACGGTACCCATAGTAGTTCTTTAGTGAAGATCATAGGAAGTGTTTGATTCATAAACTTAGTTTATCACCTACATGAAACTGACATAGAATATAAAAACCCCTTTCAAATATAAGAAGTATTGATATTGAGACCAATCTGTATAATTAGTTATCTTTTATTGTTTTATTAATTTATCCTTTATGATTTAGGTTTTTTTGTGATATCATCCAATAAGGTTGGTTTCTAAATCCACATGACGGGTTTGATCACTACCACATAGTTTATCTAGGTATTGTTCCTTAGATAGCTTCCCTAATTCTTTATAATTTTTGATTCACTTGCATTTTGGATGATTTATCTTCCTTATAATGATAATGTGAGGTAGTGTTCTTGACATTCTCATAGGTCCAAAATGGACTGAAGAATAAAAAAATATTTTATTCATTTTATTTCATGTGTTTCGTGTTGAACCACACACATATTAATCTTCCTCATTATTTTTTGTCATTATATTTTCATAATAAAATTAATGACCTATACAAATAATAATATATCATTATAAATTAGTGGATAATGGTTTTTGAATATGGAATGCTACAAAAAAATATTCTATAAAAATAATGTTATCTCCTAGTGGATATCACTAGAACTAATTCTATCCACACACTCTTGGTTCCATGCCGCCTTCTTCACAAAACATGGATTCTGGTCAACTTGGAAAAAAACTCTACACTTCCATTATAAATTTATTTATTTATTTAAAAATTCTCTATTTTTAATATAGTGTTTATATTTTGAGTATTTATATTATTAAATTTAAATTGTTTAAATTTCTATTATACATGTCATACCATCAATTTAGGGAGTTTAATACTTAGTTAAACCAAAGTAAAATGTGTATTACCTTTGATTTGAGGTATGTGGCCTTTGTTTATGCATTTTTATGTGTTTAAAGTGCATGTGATTAGTTTGGAAGAGGTTGGGAGAGTTTGGAATGGTTTTGGAATAAGTTTGGAGGCTTTTCTTAGGGAGAACGGTTTGACCACGGTTAGGGGAAACCATGCAGGTTCTCTAAGAAACCGTGCTGGGAGAGGTAGTAGGCTTCACACGGCTAACACACAAATTGCCAAACCGTGAGAGGAAACATTGAGGACCCCTCCTCTCAAGACAGTAGCGTGGACACAGTTAGTGCACAGTTTTCCAAACCGTGTGGGATAACTGTGTGAACACTTTAATGTAGGGTTTTTAAATCTAGGCTCTCGGAGTTGCATCATTTCATTCCAAACTTCCTCCCACTCAAGCCTCACTTATGATTTTGGGTTCTCAGGGGTTTAGGGTGCTGTTCCATAAGTTTTGGAAGTGATATGAAGGGGTTTGAAGGTGGTTTCTCCTGGTTAAGTCTCTCCTCTTGGGTTCTTTGTGTTTTTGTCTAGATATAATCTTCCCTCTCTCTCGGTATTCTATATCTACACCTTTTTTTATATCTAGGGTTTTGGTTTCCTTTTATGTTAACTTTAAGGCTTGTGGATGTTAGGGAAGGGGATATAGAGAGGTTTCGGTGGTGTGTTGGCTGTATTTGAGGTGCTTTTTATTGTGAGTCGATTTTGCTAGAACAATATAGGTACGTGGCTTATCTCTAGACTTCATTTAATTAGAACTAATGGTTTTTGTTTTAATTAATTTGGTTGGCTTAAAATTAATTGTTTTTTGATGTGTGAAAGTGTTTTGAAATATCTTCGGTGGTGTTTTGAGGATTTTTGGGAAAAATGGGTTTTGGGGTGAAATGTTCTTGTCGAGGATTTTAAAATAGAGATTTGAAAATGGGATGCTATGGTTGATTTGTGAAAATTATTGATGGAATTGGGTTTCAATAAAGTGGTTGTTTTATTTAAATGGGGTTTGGCATGGAAAATGATTAAAGGGGTATTTCAATTAATAGGTGATTTATTGAAGTGGATTGACATGAAATGGAAATGGTTGATTGAATTTTGTTGTGTCCTTGGTGGGTCATATGCTTGTTTGAGATTGGTTGAAATGTTGTGTGGAAGTGGGTGGGAAGTCCCACTATAAAAGGCGATGGATAGTGGTTGGAAGAACCACCATATGGGTAGTGGCCAGGAAGTACCGCTAGTTGTTGGTAGTGAGCGAGAAGTACCGCTAGTTGCGAATGGGTGAACTGGTTGAGAAGAAGTCCCACCATTTTGGTTGTTTTGGTTGTTTTGGTTGTTTTGGTGTGAATGGGTGAACAGGTTGGGCAGAATTCCAAGCATTTTGGTTGTTTGTTGTGCATTTCGTGGCAAGTTGGAAATTGTTATTCTAATGTGTAAATGATGCTATGGATTGTATCATGTTTGTTTGTATTTCCCATGGTTGTTTGGTTTGGGTGAGATAGCTTGGTAATGGTGTATTTGGCTTATGGTAATGGTTTCACTTGTGATTATTTTATATAAACTGTTTTATATAAATGTTCTATCAATTTTATCCTAGTGGCGTGTGTAGGGAAGTAATTTGGGGGAAACCTATTGAGTTTTAGTAATCACCCCTTGCTTTGGCACTTTGGTGTCTATGCAGATGTCGTGTACTATGACGTGGGAAAAGGTAAGGCATCGCCCTCCTTTAGTGGAGCACTATGATCTCTTGGTGGAGCTTGGAGCTTGGTGTGGAGTGGTGGTGGTGTCATGGCTCGTGGTGTGGTGTGGTTTAGTCTTTCGCATAGTACTCTGATTTTTGGTGGACATGTCTAGTTGCATTGGTTTTGGGATGTATTGTGGAACATCTTGGTTTTCTTTTTAGAATAAATGCTTGAATGTTTTATTTTCATGCATCATATAGTGGGTGTTAGTGGATTTTTGGTTGGTTTTATCTTAAGGGAAAATCATTCCCCAATTTGTTCTAGAATCCCTCGGCATTTATTGCTAGGCTTTGGTACCTTGGGAACATCGCTTAAGGCATAGTAGCCCTCACATCCTCTTAAAGCCAATGAGGTTGGGGTGGGGTGTTACAGGCGGAATCAGTTTGTTTGGTCCTCATCTTTCAGGTGAGAGCAGTTGTTTGATCCTTTGTGTTGATCATTGTTCTTGGTGTTGACATTAGTTCTTGGACTATTCCTTGAGTCGGGATGGTAGCAAGGCGTATGAATGTTGGATCTTGGAATGTATAGCATAAAAGTATGTAGCTAACCCTTTTATGCTGAACTTCAAGTTACCAGGGAGTTGGGTACATAAGTGTTTTGGAGACACTTATAGGCATTGGAAATCTCATTATCATGTGTGTAGCCAATGTGATGTGCATGACATATATGGTAGAAATGACTTCCCTCTAGGATATATATTTCATTGGGCATAATGATTTATGGGTTGAATTGAGAAATGGTTTTTCAGTTGTGTTAAATTTTAATGTAAATAAATATGGTATTTTGAAAATGGTTTGGTTTTCAAAAATGTTGAAATATGGAAAATGTGGAAAGGTGGAAAGCCTTGTGCGATAGTGTTGTGTAATGTGATTGAAATGGGAATTCTTGATATCTACCGAAGTGAGACTCATGGTTGTTTGTTTTCTGTTTATAGAAATGGAATTGGGTAGGCATCGTAGAGACCAACCGGAGGAGGCTGCTGAGAACGTGGTAGCACCTGAGCCTCAGGTGAACCAGCAACTAGTGCAAAGCATAGTGCAGGCTTTCCAAGCTATAGAAAGTGGAAAAAATGGATGAACCAAGGCATGTGGATCATATGGTTCTGTTATAAAAGAAAAATCCACCCATATTCAGGGGTGATTCAGAGACGGAGAGGGCAGAAGCAAGGTTGAATAGAATGAACATGATTGTCGAGTTCTTGGGAACACCGGTAGAGTTAAAGGTGAAGTTAGCCACATATATTTTGGAAGATCTTTCCCTTCAGTGGTGGGAGTTGGTAGTCCAAGAGGAGATCGACCAGGGTGTGATGTGGGAAGACATTGAGGAATTGTTTTATAAAAAATTCTTCCCACATACGTTCATAATTCAGCGTACGACTGATTTCTTCAGTTTGAAGCAAGAGCTTAGGTCTGTGACGGAGTATGCAGCTAATTTTATGAACATAAGTGTGGTTTGAACCCGAGGTGGCAGGTATCACATCGTTGAAGGCGAGGATATTTGAACCAAGGTTAATCCAAGAAATCCGTTCAAAGATAGTAGTGCTATGCATAGATGATTACACAGAAATGGTGATTAGAGACTTAGTGGCTGAGCGGGATTTGTTAGGAGCTCTAAGTGGAGGAAGCATGGTAGTACCCATGGGGAATAGTGGTAACTCTAATGCTGGGTTCAAGCGGAGGAGGGACACTTATTCCCAGGGTGGGAGTATGGCACATAATCAGACGGTAGGATTGGTGAATCTTCCTCTGAAGTCCCAGAGCAAACTAGGATGTTTTTAGTGTGGTTCAACGAGCCACGTCAAGAAAGATTGTAAGGCACAACATTGAGAATGACATAACTATAGGAAGATGGGGCATCTTCTGCAGTATTTCCATAAAGCTTCGAGGTCGGGTGCACAAGATACTCCTCAGGGGTCATCGACGTTGTATGCTTCGACAAGACAAGGACAACATCATAACCCTCAGCAGTAGAGTAAAGTGGTTCATGGTGATTCTTGAAATACCACGATGCCTCAGCAAGGCAATTAAGAGCAGAGCGTGGCGAGAAAACTTGGGTTTGGAGCTGAGTAGGTTGTGGTGGATGATCAGTCAGGACCATCCATGGTGCGAGGTACTACTCTTTTAAATTCTACCTTGATGTAAGTGTTGTTTGATATGGGTGATTCACACTCTTTTATTGCTGCACGTGTGGTTGATTTGCCAGGTTTAAGGGTATAAATAATGCCTTTGGTTTTAAAACTTCAAACTCCTCTTGGTCGAAGAGAGTTTCTATCCTTCTAGTGTAGAGCATGTTGTATCGTTGGGGGAAAGATTGAGCTAGTGTGGAATTTATCTGTGCTTGAGATGGATGGATATGATGTAATCCTGGGAATGGATTGGCCGGTGGAATTTAAGGCTCACATTAACTGTGATACGCGAACAATGGATTTTACGCCACACGATGGCATTAGAAATATCTTTATAGGAGAGAGGCATAAAAGACAGGGTGCAACAGGTTTGTTGGCACCAGCAGTGGGCATGTTATCGTATCGGTTGGTAGAATTTTCATTGGAATCGATAATTGGTGTTGAGCAGAGTGTTCTTCCAACAGTGGTGGATCAGTTCTTAGATGTTTTTCCTTAATAATTCTTTGGGTTACCTCTCATAAGAGAAGTGGAGTTTATGATTGATCTCCTTCCGGGGACCAATCCTATCTCAATTCCATCTTATCAGATGGCCCCCACTGAATTTCGGGAACTGAAAATCCAGTTGGAAGATTTAGAAAACAAAGGGATTATCTAGCCTAGAATTTCCCCGTGGGTAGAGCCAGTTTTGTTTGTGAAAAAGGTGTATGGAACTTTGAGGCTCTGTGTTGATTATTTTAGACATAACCAAGTTACGATAATTAATAGATATCCACTTCCATGAATTTATTATTTGTTCGACTAGTTGAGGGAAGCCCAGTGGTTTTACAAGATTGACCTGAGGTCAAGATATCATCAATTTCGGGTGAGTAAGGATGACATTCCTAAAAAAACATTCAGAATTAGATATGGAGGGGAGACCATTGAGGGTTGGAAACATAATGGAGATTCAGTTTTGTGTTTTTAGAATCAGATGGTTGTACCCGTTTCTTGTTAGGAGGATCTTCTTAGGGCGTATCATCATTCCTGGTGGGTTGTTCATCCTAGAATTCATAAAATTTATAAAGTTTTGAAAGTGTAGTTTTGGTGGGATGGTATGAAAAGAAGAGTGGATGAGTTTGTTTCGAGATGCTTGACTTGTATGTAGGTCAAGACATAGCATCAGAGGCCAGCAAGAATGTTGTAGTCTTTACTAATCCCTGTTTGGACGTGGGAGCATATAGCGATGGATTTTGTCACAGGTCTCCTAAGAATGGTTAGAAATCACAATTCCATTTGGGTGATAGTGGACCAACTAACGAACTCATCCCATTTAATTCCAATTCCTGAGTCTTATACGGTGGAGGATCTGTCCAAAATCTATATCCAGGAGGTGGTAAAGAGATATGGTGTTCCAGTTTCAATTGAATCAGATAGAGATCCGAGGTTTACATCTTGTTTTTGGAAATCCTTGCAACAAGCCCTTGCGACGCAGTTGACTATGAGCATGGTGTATCACCCTCATACGGATGGTCAATACGAGAGGATGATACAAACTTTGAAAGATATGTTGTGGGCTTGTTTCAGGGATTTTTAGTGGCTCATGGGAGGATAACTTGTCATTGGTTGAGTTCTCATACAATAACAGTTATCAGGCATCCATACATATGGCTTTGTTTGAAGCGTTGTATGGGTGTTCGTGTTGTTCTCCACTATGTTGGGTGGAAACGGGTGAGTCCTCGATGGTTGGACCATGCTTTTTCTAGGAGACTTTGGAGAAGATCAAGTTGATCAGGAAGATAATGGAGATGGCTCACAGTCGTTAGAAATCGTATGCGTATCATTGACGACGACCATTGTCATTCAAGGTGATTGATCATGTTTTCTTGAGGATCTCTCCTAGGTTGGGACATTGTCATTTTGGGAAGCAGTGAAAGCTATCTATGTGGTATATTATACCTTTTGATATTTTTTAGTGGTTTGGTGAGGTGGCTTATCGTTTGGCTTTTCCACATAGGTTCAGTGTGGTGCAAAATGTGTTTCATGTTTCGTGGTTGAAAAATTATCAGCCATATCGTGAACACATGAATTGATGGGATCATCTAGAGCTAGAATCAGATGCTTCATTTGTGCACGTACTGGTGAGGGTTGTGGATAAGCAATAGAATGTCCTTTATGGGAAAATCATTGGTTTAGTTTGTGTTTTGTGGAAACATGGTGTGATTCAATAGGAGACTTGGGAGTTGGAGAAAGAGATGGTCGAGCAGTGGCCCGAGCTCTTTCTACAAATGGTGGGTTCACTACTTTCCGGGGATGGAAATTCCAATGTTAGGGAGAATATAGTACCCTAGTTTTGAATTATGTGGCCTTTTTTATGCATTTTTATGTGTTTAAAGTGCATGGGATTATTTGGGAAGAGGTTGGGAGAGTTTGGAATGGTTTTGGAATAAGTTTGGTGGATTTTCTTAGGGAGAACGGTTAGGGGAAACCATGCGGGTTCTCTAAGAAACCATGCAGGGGGAGGTAGTAGGCTTCGCATGGCCTGCGCACGGGTTGCCAAACTGTGCGAAGAAACCATGTAGACCCCTCATCTCGAGACAATAGTGTGCGCACAGTTAGCGCTTGGTTTTGAAAACCATGTGGGATAACCGTGCAGAAACTTGAAAGTAGGGTTTTAAATCAGGGCTCCCTCGGGGTTTCCCCATTTCATTCCTAACTTCCTCATACTAGTGTCTCAAGTGGGATTTTGGGTTCTCATGGGTTGAGGGTTCTATTACACATGTTTTGGAAGTGATTCGAAGGGATTTGAAGGTTGTTTTTCCCAGATGAGTCTCTTCTCTTGGGTTCTTTGTGTTTTCCTCAAGATCTACTCTTCCCTCTCTCTTGGTATTCTAGATCTACACCCGTTTTGTGTAGATATAGGGTATTGGTTTCCTTTAATGTTAATTTTAAGGCTTGTGGATGTTAGAGAAGGGGATCTAGAGAGGTTTCAGTGGCGGGTTCGCTGGATTTGAGGTGCGGTTGCTTGTGAGTCGATTTCGCCGGAACCCTAAAGGTAGGTGGCTTCTCTCTCATCTCCACTTAGTTAGAACTAATGGTTTTCATTAAAATTAATTTGGTTGTCTTGAAATTAATTATGTTTTGATTGGAGAAAGTGTTTAGAAATCTATTCGGTGCTGTTTTAGGGATTTTTGGGAAAAGGTTTTTGTGGTGAAATGTTCTTGTTGAGGATTTTAAAATGGAGATTTTAAAATGAGATTCTATGGTTGATTTGTGAAAATTATTGAGGGAAATGGTTTTCAATAAAGTTGTTGTTTTATTGAAATGGGGTTTGGCATGGAAAATGATTAAATGTGTTTTCAATTAATGGGTGATTTTTGAAGTGGATTGACCTGAAATAGAAATGGTTGATTGCATGTTGTTGTAGCCATGGTGGGTTATATGCTAGGTTGAGATTGGTTGAAATGTTGTGTGGAAGTGGGTAGAAAGTACCACTATAAATGGTGATGGATAGTGGTCGTAAGAACCACCTTACGAGTAGTGGTCGGGAAGTACCGCTAGTTGTGGGTAGTGGTCGAAAAGTACTGCTAGTTGTGAATGGGTGAACAGGTTGGGTGGAAGTCCCACCATTTTTGTTGTTTTGGTTGTTTTGGATGTTTTGGTGTGAATGGGTGAACGGGTTGGGAAGAAGTCCCACTGTTTTGGTCATTCATTGTGCATTTCTTGGCAAGTTGGAAGTTGTTGTGCTAATGTGTAAATGATTATATTGCTTGTATCATGTTTGTTTGGCTTTCCATTGGTTGTTTGGTTTGGGTGAGATGGCTGGTACGGGTCTATTTGGCTTATGGAAATGGCTGCACTTGTGATTATTTTATATAAACTGTTTTATATTAATGTGCTGTCAGTTTTGACCTAGTGGCGTGTGTAGGGATGTAATTTGTGGGAAACCTACTGAGTTTTAGTACTCAACCCCTGCTTTGGAACTTTGGTGTCATTTCAGATGTTGTGTACCGTGACGTGGGAAAAGGTAAGGCATCACCCTCCTTTAGTAGAGCACTGTGATCTCTTGGTGGAGTTTGGAGCTTGGAGCTTGGTGTGGAGTGGTGGTGGTGTCATGGCTCGTGGTGTGGTGTGGTTTAGTCTTCCGCATATCACTCTGATTTTTGGTGGACATGTCTAGTTGTATTGGTTTTGGGATGTATTGTGGAACATATTGGTTGTCTTTAGATAATTCATGCTTGAATGTTTTATTCTCATGCATCATATAGTGGGTTTTAGTGTATTGTTGGTTAGTTTTTTATTAAGGGAAAATCGTTCCCCAATTTGTTCTAGAAGCACTTGGCATTTATTGCCAGCCTTTGGGCCCTTAGGAATGTCGCTTAAGGCAAAGTATCCCTCACCGCCTCCTCAAGCCAATGAGGTAGGGGCGGGGTGTTACAAAATGTTTGTTCATTATAATAACAAAAATACATTTCTTATAATAATTATTAAATATTTTGATTTAAGTTCATGTTGGAACTATATCTTCTTCTCGAGTGATGATCTATGAATGTTGATACTTTGATTGGGAATTCTTAATAGCCTACAAGATGACACTATTTCTATAAAAAAGAGGTTGATTACTTATCACATCATAAATATTCTTGACTATAATTTGTAATTCTTATGATTTTAATTTATTAAATTAAAAGAGTTTCATACAATATTTCTATAACACCATAGCCCGAATACCATAATATCATTATACAAATAGAAATACCACATAACCTCAAACATGATCCATATTTCCAAAAACAAACAACTAGTGCTGAGGGGTTAGACTAAAATATTTTGGAATCTCTTTACCTTAAAGAATGTAAGGAATAAGGATGAAAGTGGATGCAAATATTCTTTGAAATAGAATCAATCTAAAAAAATATTATAGTGGATACACAAATTTAAAAAAACTTATATCAAAGGAAAGAAAAAACATGGAAATATACCAATACAAAATGATATATTGACTTAATCCAAAGTCACTAACTCCTCCATCCATACACCCAACATAAATATTTGAATTGACATAGATAAAAAAGACTTAAATTTTATTACATCACTACAATTAATGTCTATATGTCCATAAAATTACTAATGTAGGGGGCTTGAGTATAAACATGGTAAGAATATTATAATGAATCTAATTTAATTCCAGGTATGTTCAACACCAATAAAAAAATATTTAAAATATTATAAATTAAATACATTTTATTACTAAAACATTGATTTATCAAAAATAGTTCCAAATTAAGATATAAAATAAAATTATTCCATATATATTCAGATCCATAGATTTATTAAAACAACAAATCAAATACACGATTTCAAATCCATTTTAAAAACTTGTTGATTTCTATAAAACCACATTTCATAAAACATCCCGCTTCCTAAAAAATATACGAAAACTCCATTTTTTTGGAAATCCATGGGAACTTCTTGTTTGTGAAAATATATCAGAAAAAAAATATATGCTTTTATAAAATTAGTATAAGCTCTTTATTTCCCAAAAATTATTGGGGAATCTACTTTCTAAAAATTAATTCATATTTATTCACACAAGAGTATAATCAAACCATGTGAATGATATCCTTCAACATGGTATGAATCATCATTGAACATGCTATTTTTGTGTCATCAATCACTTAATCCTCATATGTGAACTAATTTATCACAAATTTACACAAGAAATCCCAAAAAAGTTCATTAACATGTCTAGGAGTGGGGTACTTCCACTTGACCCTGATCACCCCAATTTATAGATTCTATAATGGACACTATCTAATTTTCTATTTAACATGGATAAAACATAGAAATTTTAGAAATAGATCACATAGTAAAACCATTTGGACACATGTATACAAAACATGTAGGATTTCAAGCCATATAACATTAAAACCATTTATCGAAATCTAATTAGTCCCGAATGTATTTTCTCAACACCAAGTTTTCCATCAAAAAATCATTTTTGAACAAAATATTCACTAACCAAGGAAGATAAAAATCAATAATCCATAATTAAAAATTTAAAATAATTCAGTTAATAAATTTACATTTTTTTATATTTAAAATAACTATGGATATAAAACCCCCTAAATCTAGGGAAACTCATTCCATGTCAAAACCATAATTTTTAACAAAATAAAAATTCCATAAAAATATAAAATTTAAATCAATATTCAATTGTAAATTATTTAAAAATAATAATATCTTATCCAATATCATAGAAGATATTGAAGTTACCGACCAAGATTTTTTGTGCTAATGAATTTCCAAATAAATTAAAATGGATCACACCATTGAGATGAATAGTAAATTCCATATCATGATAAATGGTAAATTTTTATATAATACTCTAGATCCATAAATCCAAAATTTCTAATCCTATATCTAAGAGATGTAATGAGAGAATATAAGATATAGAATGTCAATAGAGATATTACTCGAGAAATGATGTTAAAAATTTGATCGATACCATTTCTATATTAATGTGAAGTGTGACTAATAAAATCTTTTTTGAAACACATATAATCAAAAAAGATGTTGCGAAATTTGAATGAGAATTTTTAGAGGATTTTTAGGTGGTCTATAGTGAAATTATATAATTTAATCCCACCTACATGGTCAAAATGTATGGTCTTCTCTGACTATATAGTAGACTATACTATCCAATTTTCTTTAAAAGCCACAGCCCATGAACAAAATCCCCTGTCTCCCATGACTACGTTTCTAGCCATTAAACCCAACCACCTATAAATCTATAATCCATGGTTATTATACATCATATTAATTCCTATGTATTTGAACATGAATATATTGAAAAATCACTCACAACTTGTATTGAAATTTGATATTCTTCTGAAGCTTGAATCATAAGGAAAATTCACATTTCTAGGTTTAGTAGTATAGTAGAAATTTACTTTTGAGATATCATTACTGTATATTTCACAAAATCAATGATAAAAAATTACAATACTTCCTTAAAAATCAATTTTACATCTAATACTTATTACAAATGAAAAAACCCACACATATCCCAAACTTCATTTTTAACCCCCCACCATAAAATATTGAATCTCAAAAAATTCACTGAGAATCCCCCAAATCATGAATCTCAGAATATAGGTACTTTTTCTAACCTTCCTACACATAAGTCTCTTATAGGATAATTCAACGTTTCTACAATATATATACAAAGGATTAATCTATAACTTAAAGATATTATTTCAAGGATCCACGAATCAATTTAGTGTTTCTAGATGGGATGCATTGGTATCCTAATTCATTATCTCAAAAAATAATAAGTTATTTGTGTTTGTATGGTAATTCATGAATTAATAAATATAAAAACATGTTATGAATCATAGTATAATGTTCTGAAAATTCCAATCGACATGCTACTTCACTAATTAGATTTATGTTTTTATATGGGAAAACACACAATGACAACAATTTGTACAATTTTCAAGGCCTTCAATTTCCATACTTATAAGCCTCTTTCAAGAACACCTGATCTCCAATATAAAATCTAGAATTTCATCATCCATGATCAAAAAATTTCTTTTATTGGCTATTATATGAGATCACGTGCTTCCAAATAAATTTACCTTGATCTATCATCACTTCATTCAAACTAGTTCCCATAAGAGTCATCTAACTGGCCAAAGTCCAACATAATGGTTACCTATATGGTCAACCATTAATGTATATAAATTAGAATATAAAGATAAAAAAATTTAAATATTTTTTAGAAAAAAACTTTTCTAATATAATACGATCATTCCAATATCTACTAAAATCAATCATAGAATATCAAAGAATATTTTTTCAAAATATGAACAGTACAACTTATCTATTTATCAATCTTGGGGTGATACATTATAATAATATCTAATTTTTTCCATACTAAAATTCTAAAATTTCTCAAATAATATAGATGTTAATTAAGGATATCTATATGAATTGATGGTCTATAAAACCCCATACTGTATAACAATGACTATTAAATAAAGCATAAAAAGTTTTTAAATTAAAAATATTTCTCATACAAGTAATAAATTCACTTATTTTTTGATTTGATCAACCACTACTTAAACACCATAATAATTATATGGAAATTTAGAATACCTAATAATGAAATTCATTCAAATATCATCCCACATATATCTTTAAATATGAATACTATATAATAATAAAATAATTGGTGTTCCTATTTCACCCACTAGATAATAAAATAATGCGAACCAAATTTGGAAATACCCCTATTCAATACTTACCACCAAAATTGAAATTTTATGTCATAATATATGTTTATATATTTGGATTAATTGAAAAAATATAATGGAAAATGAATTTTAAATCATCACTCCTTTACTCCACAATAACAACCAGCCATCCTATGAAATAGAGAACAAAATCTATCACAACTATGCATCCATATACAGTCTCCCAATAATTTTGGGCATCCAAAATCCTATTACATTTTATATTAGATAATTTTTTTCCCATGTTCGTTAAATTAATATTAATATAACATTGAGTATATATAGAAACACAAAATCTAGTGTTTCCTCTACCTTTTTGTGAATGTTTTCAAAAATTCACATCAACGTTATTTTCTCCATTGATTCATTTTCTATTTTATTTTGATACAGTCTATTCAAGACAAAATTCACCATATTTCCTTTCCCTAGTTTATAAATTAGTTCAAAATGATTTTTAAACCCTTTTTTCTTGAGGCTGAGATCACATTGTGATAAAATATACCCCATACTATTATGATTAATATTCATTATAAATATCTATGAAAATTAATAATGCCTCTAAATCATAAAACCATGAATAAAACACACTCATTCTATGTGATTTATAGGGTAAATATTTTCACAGTGTCTCAAATTCCTAGACCTATATTCCAAAAACTTGTTCTATTACATTATAAAACATCCTAAGCCTAGAATAAATTCTTCATTACACACTTCCCAACCAATTTACAATATAAGTAGTATCATAACTACAGAAAAATTACCTTTATTATTATTCTAGGATTTTTCTTCTATTTTTCATATTGGTGATCCAAAATTGAAATATATTATCAGTAGTGATTGTATTAATTTATTACATCATCTTTCAAGCTAGTCTTTAGAAGATAAATTGAGTTGTTTTGGGGTTTACCTTCACACCAGATTTATGAAACAATTATTATAGTTAAGGTGTCATTGATTTAATAGTAGTATAGAGTTTCAAAGATTATATACAGTGTTATGAGTGTTTTTGGTTTTCTATTTATTCTAGTAATTCTCAAATATCTTAGAAGGATAATTATTTTGGGTGTCTCCCACAATGTAAATAATGTTATAGATTTAGGGGGTTCTTTTTTGGATTGATCTCTGGAAGATAGTTCATGATCACATTTGGAAGTATTTAAATATTTTTTCAAGACAATCTTCTAGGTCTTTTGGAGGTTGTGTCTCTAGTTGGTTGATATTATAGTTGTTAATCAATGTTGGAAAAGTTTCTGCCATTTCATGGGTGAATATTTTATGGGATGATATCAAAAGGTCCCATATAACCCATTGATGTGTTTTTTATATACTTTTATTAGAAAGATCTTTTATAGTTCTTATAATTGAGTCAGGATTTCCTATTTGATATCATTATCTCAAATGGGCTACTTATGGATGTATTAATCTAGGTGCATTGATGGATCTTATGGGTGTTTTTTATTTTTCTAGGATGTTTTACATATTCCATGTATTTTATCTTGGTTATTATTTATTTTTGTGGATGGAATTTTTCTCTAAGACTAATGGTGGGGATTATCTATTCCTTCCGTTATTCAGCTATCTACTATAACTTTTGACTTATTTCCCCTTTTCTAACACAAGTATCCTATATATTTTTTGTGGAATGATGATTGAGAGAAGGTTATGGAGTTTCTTGAACTATTGTCTTAGGTTAATGAATTTGGATGTTTTGTTATTATTTGTAGTGTATATTCCCTTTATTTTTTTATATTGGATGTTTTAGAGCCTATTCCAAGATATCATTTTTATATTTTGTTGCTGGTATTGAAATTTTTTACAGATGTAATAAAATTTCCAATTTTGTTCCAAAATACCTCATAACACTTCACATTCAAATCCAAATTATCTCCTTTTTTGAGAAATGTTTTTCATCAGAAAATGTAGTTTTAAATAATTCCTATGTGAATCTATAGTAATAGTTAAATAAGATGAGAGAACTTATTATTTCAAACAAATTATTTGACTGTCTATAAAAAATATTCTCCTTAACATTTTTATAACAAAAAAGATTCATTTTACTGAAATAAAATTGCTAATCAAATTCACATCTAAAAAAAATAACATTTAGATAAATTTTCATATAATGTATGTTCACACTGTATATCTAAAATAATTTCCAATAATGTCATGAACCGAATCTGGTCGCCAGAAAACTAGCACCAAGCCCGGCTCATGGAAAGGCCCGAAGGGCATTCCCTATCCCCACAGGCTGGCACAAGTGCCCGAGTATCATTTATTTAGGTTTGGGAACAATTTACCCGAGTATGAAAGCATAAAACATTAAAAACAATCCATAATATAAATCTGAAATTTTCATGCTAAAAAATTCATAACAAAACCAGATCCTAATACATATGTTTAAAGACACTAAAAGTGGTCCAAATAAAAATAATGAAAATAGGAAGACATCCCCATGGACTCCACACGACAAGGGGGTCATCACCCGCAAGCCTTCTCCACAACTCTGCCCCAGCGATGGAGACTAACACCCTGAACCACCATCACCCTCAGCCTTTACTTTACCCGAATGAAACATAACCAAGTATACTTACACCCAAGGGGTTTAAGTAGGGTGTGAGCCTAATCCCAGTAGGATACCACCCAATGATTACAAATATCATGCAATACAATGTGATAAAGCAAGCAGTTTTAATAGGCAAGGAAAAACAGTGTTAAAATTCCAAGAACTGTAACTTTCATTTGAAAACAGTTTTCAATACAAAATTTTCAGAATGTTCCCAAATTTAAATATTAATGTAGATACTTTAATTTACTTCCAAACACACCCTAAGACATGGGTAAATACTACAAATCTAATGAGAAACAACATTGGGAACACCCCTAGGCATTAGGTTGTCTTGGGCCCTATGTACCTCGCACCTCAGTGTAAATTAACCATAGAAAAATCTGTTCTCATGCATGATAAAATAGTAGGGAACATACCCATAACCCAGTGGTCCCAAATAATCATCCACATAGTTTAGTTAGAGTTGTCTTTATCCAAATGCTAAGTGAAACAGGGACAAAACCCATCTGGTCCACTAGCCGTACTAGTACAAATCCGCCCCACCTAGGTACCCAGGATTCCCCTTTTGTGCTCAAACAATTTCATCATGCAAAATAAATCAATTTTCATATAAAACATCATTACTGGTCAAACAAAAACAATACAGTATATATCACATTTTATACCACTTAAAACACGCAACAAAACACTTAGATTTTTAATAAAACAACCTCTCAAAATCTCACATTATTTTGCACAAAAAATTATTTGAAATATCCACTTTGCACACTATGTGCACACTTTTAAGTCACTAAAACAAAATGGAAGTTCAATACCCTTTAATTAAACCAAAAATTCAGTTATGGGGCAGCTCCATGGGAACCAAGAAGTTATATCCTTTAAAAACCCCTGTTTTCACACAAACACGGCATTTTAAGCCCATTTTCTTCCCAAACACCATCTAAACAAACTCTTGAAGCAACAATAAAAAATATAAATATTAAAAACATTATTTCAGTCCTAATAAAATTCAATAAAATTAATTATGTAATTATAGGACAACCCCAAATGAACCAATAAAAGATTTGTATGTAAAACCCCCAATTTCACCAAAAATTCGCACTTAAAATTCATTTTCATTATAAATGCCACTAAAACCAATTTTTTCAGAAACATTAAAATAAAATAAACATGAAAATACAAAAAAATCAAGATAAGTCACAAAAATTGCTTGCACAATGGAATCACCTACCAAAAGAGTTAAGAACCGCAAATCCTATTGTGGAACTTCAACCGCACGACCACCGCACCACAAGGGAGTGATATCAAACCTAAAACCAAAGGATTGAACCAATAAACTAAAAATGAAACCCTAGGTACGAATCCATAGATTCTGGACATTTGTGGATTCAAGAAAAAATGGAGAAATCTCAAGGAAAAGGAGAGAACTTAGAAGGATAGTCACTTACTTGAGAAATCTGGACGTTTTTGGAAACCAAAGAAGTTCGGCCATAATTATCTATATATTAAATATCCAAAGAAGGGGAAACGAATCTGGGGGTGCTTATAGGTACAGTGGGATAAGGTGAGAGGTGGAATCACTGAAAAAGGATAAACAATGAATATTTTATAAAAGAATTACAAAACAATTTTAAAACTAGAAATGGGCTTTCGGGTTGGCCCAATACCTAATTTGATCACCCAAATCAATGATTCCAATGAATTTTTAAAGGTCCCAAAATTCTTTGGTGGTTTTAATAGTTAAATTAAGGTCATTTTAGAATTTTAATGGGTGAATAAGGTTAAAAAACGAAGGATTTATTAAAGAAACAAAATTTACTTTCAAAACTAGAAATGAGCTCTTTGGTTGACCCAAATTTTGGAAACCCACCATTTCCTTCAAAAATGCATGGAAAACACCAAAAAAAAAGTAAGGATGTAAATTATATGAAAATACCTTTAAAATATGTCATTTATGTGACAATTTTCCCCACCATGAAGGACTTTCCACCCCGGAAAGTCATCATTAAGCTTGGTTGGAAAACAAGAATGGGTACTCTTCCTCGACCTATGACTTTTGCTCCCATGTCTCATGTGTATAATTCCCATGCTTCCATAGATCTATAACTAATGGAATAGAGTTCCCTCTATGTATATTCTCTTGGGGGTACATTATTTTCCCCAGCCTCTCAACAACCGACAAGTCAGGCAATATCTCTAGTTCTTCCCAACTCAACACACGGGATGGATCTGGGTTGTATTTCTTCAACTGAGAGATGTGGAAGACATCATGGATAGAAGTAAACTGAGAAAGTAAGGCCAACCTGTATTCTACCTTTCCAATATGCTCAGTGATCTCAATGGTCCCTACATACCATGGCATCAGCTTACCTTTCTTCCCCAATCGACGATGGCCCAGACGAGGGGCCACTTTTAAGAGTACCCTGTCACCCACAAAAAACACTAGGTCTCGATGCCTCCGGTAAGCATAAGATTTATGATGACTCTAAGCTGTGAATAAGCACTGCCTGATCAAATATAACTTTGTAGAAGTCTCCTGCACAAAGCTCGTCCCCAACAGTGAAGTCTCTCCTACCTCAGCGTAACCTAGGGGGACTGACACGACTGACCATAGAGCGACTCAAAAGGTGAAATTTGAATCATGAATTGATTACTGTTATTATAAGAAAACTCAAACAATCCCAAATGGGTATCCCATGAGCCTCTAAAGTCTAGGACACATGCATGAAGCATTTCCTCCAAAATATGATTCGCCCGCTCTGTCTGACCATCCGTCTGAGGATGGTATGCTGTGCTCATCTTAATCTGGGACCCCAAGGCCTTCTGAAGGCCTTCCAAAAATCGATATATGAAATGAGGGACTCTATCTGAGACAACTGCTGATGGAACACCATGGAGTCTCACCACCTCATGAAGATACAAACGGCCCAACTCATCCACTCTATAAGTATATCTGATTGGAATGAAGTGGAATGATTTGGTCAGTCGATCAATCACCACCCAAATGGAATTATTACCCCGAGTTGTATGAGTTAAGCTAACAATAAAGTCCATGGAAACCTCTTCCCACTTCCAGGTAGGAATGGGAAGTGGTTGGAGGAAACCGGAGGGCCTTTGGTGCTCTACTTTCACCTGCTGGCATGTGTAGAATCTCGACACAAAGTCTGCTATGTCCCGTCTCATACTAGGACACCAAAACTACCGACAGACATCATAATACATCTTAGTGGCACCCAGATGGACAACCCACTGAGAGGCTATCCTGCATCACCACCTTCCACAGAGATAATGACACTACTGAACGGACCTTAAAGCACAAGATTCCATTGGGAGACGACGACCAATCAGAGGATGTCTCCCCACCATGAAGAAACTACTTCGACCACTGAAAAAGCTTATCCATGGTCTGTTCCTGATAAATCAACTCCAACAGAGAAGGAGTCAACTGGATGCTCACCAAGAATGCCCCTCCACTATGTTCCCTTGTCTCTACATGCATTTGAGAAAAGAGCCCCATCAATGCCCACTCATCACTAGACTTTCTCAATGCCTACATTGGAACCCTTCTCCTCAAGGCATAGGCCACTAAATTACCCTTTCCTGGGGTATAGAAAATGTCAAAGTCAAACCCCTGCAAGTACTTGATCTAGCGACGCTGCCTCAAGTTGAGGTCCTTCTGCGAGAAGATATAATCCAAGCTTTTGTGATCAGAGTATACCACAAACTTCTCCCCAAATAGGTAGTGACACCATGTCTTCAAAGAATGAATCATCGTTGACAACTCCAAGTCATGGGTTGGGTAGTTATTTTCATGTGGTCGAAGTTGGCGAGAGCCATACGCGACCACATGATCATACTGCATAAGCACACACCAAGGACCCATACCTGAAGCAACACAATAGACCACATATCCCTTTCCAGCCTCTGGAAAAATCAGCACGGGGGTGGTAGTCACCCGCCTCTTCAGCTCCTCAAATGATTCCTGGCATTCTGGACCCCATAGAAACTTCACCCCTTTCTGGGTGAGGGCGGTCATCGGTGAAGAAAGCTGAGAGAAATCCCGAACGAATCACCTGTAATAACCAGCCAAGCCAAGAAAACTCTGGATCTCGAACACATTCTTCGGTTGCTACCACAACATGACCATACTAATTTTCTTAGGGTCCACTAAAACTCCATGCTCTAAGATCACATGCCCCAGAAATCTCACCTCCCTGATCCAGAAAGTGCACTTTGACAACTTTTCATAGAGGCGGTGATCTTGTAATGTACCCAAAATGATCCTCAAGTGATGATCATGTTCCTCCTCAGAGCTAGAGTATAACATAATGTCATCCACGAACACCACAACAAAGGAATCGAGATACTGATGGAACAACCTATTCATAAGTTCCATAAATACTACTAGAGAATTGGTCAATCCGAAGGGCATGACCAAATACTCAAAGTGGCCATACCTGCTTCGAAAGGATATCTTTGGGATATCTGACTCCTTCACCCTGAGTTGATGATACCCTGAACGCATGTCTATCTTTGAGAACCACTTTTCTCCCTTAAATTGATCAAACAAATCATCTATTCTGGGCAAAGGATATTTTTTTTAATTGTTACCTTATTAGATTCCGGTAGTCAGTGCACAATCGGAGGGATCCATCAGCTTTTTTGGCGAACAACACAGGGGCGGACCCAGGAGAGATTCTTGGGTGAATGAATCCTTTGGATTCTAAGTCTTCCACCTGTATCTTTAATTCCTTCATCTTGGTGGGGGACATGAAATAAGTGGGAAGAGATATCAGCTGTATTCCCAGTGCCAGATCAATCGAAAACTCCACATCCCGCTCCGGGGGAAAACCTGAAAAATCATCTGGGAATACCTCTGGAAACTCATTCACTACATGAGTTAGAGAACCCTCCAGGTAAATACCATACTATAGAATGAGTGAAGATAACTGGAATATAACACTTCCCAAATCATGGAGTGGAGGCCCTGCGCGACCTGACCAAGGATCCCATTCTCCGCGAAAAACCTGACGACTCCCATCAGGTGCCATGAAACTCACACATCGTCTATAGAAATAGATGTGTTCTTGGAAGTGTACTAGACAATACATGCCAAGAATTATGTCAAATAGTTCCATATCAATAATTAGGAGGTCCCACTCCATCACAACCCCTGACACGGAAAGCGCACACGAGGGGCTCCTGAGGCCCTGCTCCTTCTTTTTTCCCAGTGGTGTAACCAACTCCATCGCAAAAGACATCAACTCAGTTGGAAAATTAAACATGTCCACAAAATGGGTAGAAATGAATGAAACAGAGGTACCAGTAACAAAAATAGAAGTAACTATAGAAAATGATATCAAAACAGTACCTCGAACTGTCAACAGTCCCGCCTCTGATCCTACTGGTGCCTGATCCACCGCATGGAGATGTCCGGTCTCTGCCTGAAGACAACCGCTAGTCTGTGGCTGTGCCCTGAACTGGATCTGCCCAGAAGATGACCCATCCCTACCACCACATCTACCAAATCGAGATCCCCCAGTCGTCGACGACTCAGATTGTTCTGGCACTCCTCTTGAAGCCACTGACCCATCCCCACTCGGAAGTGGACGTGCCACACCACAGAAACGCTGAAAATGACCCATACCTTCACACTGGTAAAAATGCTTAGGAGGAAGTAGACATGTTGGTTGGATTTTCATGGGCTTCCCACACAGGTGGCACATGACCGATCTCGCATCAGAAGCCGCAGACAAAAACTGCCTGGAAGAGTGGCCTGAACTACCACCTTTTTTCTTCCCATGATCATCCTGCTTCCTTTTCTTCTTTAAGGAGCTGCCACTACCCACTACTGATACTGAACCATAGAAACCATCCCTGCCTTTCCTATCAATATCCACCATGCACGCCCAATAAACGACCTCAACATAGGTCCTCAGCTTAAACAAGAACACCTGGGAGTATATCTTTGGTCGCAAGCCTTTATCAAACCTATGGGCCTTCGCTTGCTCATTAGAGACAATTTCTGGAACAAACCGAACCAACTCAGTGAAGAGGTTGGAATACTCCATCACATATAGATTCCCCTGAACAAGTTCCATGAACTCTCTAGACCTAGCATAATCCAACACCTTAGGGCGGTACTGTTCATTGAAGACAGCCTTGAAATCTCCCCAGCGCATCTGCTCATTCTTCCCAGCCTGAAGCACTGAATCCCACCACATATGGCTGGGACCCTCCAATCGAAAGGAGGAACACTTCACCCTGAGCTCCTCGGGTGTTTCTTAGAACTCAAACATATGCTCGATCTTCTCGATCCATTCTTCTGCTTCCTGGGGTTCTGGGGTACCTCAGAAGGTAGGAGGCTTGTGTTTTAGAAACTCTTGTGCTTTGTCTTTTCCAGGATATGTCTCTTCTTCCCTAACAGAAATAGGAGCCGAAGGTGGTCCCTATCCAAAATCTTAGATATCCTAAACCACAGCCTCAACGAGCCTCTGATCAATCGGCATGGGAGAACTCTCTCCAGCTTCCTCCTGTGGGCGTGTGGGAGCTTTCCAGGGAGGCAGGTTGCTACAAAATGCAACAGTCAAAAAACAATAGTCAATACCAAAATTCTAAAAATTGTAATCAAATAAATCAAATATAAATAAACTAAACACATTACATTAATAAAAGAAACTACTAATCCACATCCACCTGATGTCCACATGTGGTCTGCAGCCCACACGTCTCACCTGGAAGGGATGTGAATTCGTAAATTCCAACAACCCCTGGTGACTCAAGGTCTGCCATGAGATGTGCGGGCCAGGAACCCTACTCACAACCAAAACCCTAAGCCCCGACAGTCCTAGATCCAGTCTATCCTGACTCATCCCAAAATTTCAATATAACCCAAAACATTTAAACTCCTCTGATACCATTTTGTCACGAACCGAATCTGGTCGCCAGAAAACCAGCACCAAACCCAGCTCATGGAAAGGCCCGAAGGGAATTCCCTATCCCCACGGGCTGGCACAAGTGCCTTGGTATCATTAATTTAGATTTGGGAACGATTTACCCGAGTATGAAAGTATAAAACATTAAAAACAATCCATAATATAAATCTGTAATTTTCATGCTAAACAATTCTTAACAAAACCAGATCTTAATGCATATGTTTAAAGACACTAAAAGTAGTCCAAATAAAAATAATGTCAACAGAAAGACATCCCCATGGACTCCACACGACAAGGGGGTCATCACCCACAAGCCTTCTCCACAACTCCTCCCCAACGATGGGGACTAACACCCTAAACCGCCATCACCATTAGCCTTTCCTTTACCTGAATCAAACATAGCCAAGTCTACTTACACCCAAGGGGTTTAAGTAGGGTGTGAGCCTAAGACCAGTAGGATTCCACCCAGTGATTCCAAAGATCAGTAAATACAATGTGATAAAGCAAGCAGTTTTAATAAGCAAGGAAAAGCAGTGTTAAAATTATAAGAAATGTAACTTTCGTTTGAAAACTGTTTTCAATCCAAAATTTTCAGAATGTTCACAAATTTAAATATAAATGTAGATACTGTTATTTACTTCCAAACACACACTAATACATGGGTAAATACTACAAATCCAATGAGCAACAACATTGGGAACACCCTTAGGCACTAGGTTGTCTTGGCCCCTATATACCTCGTACCTCGGTGTAAAGTAACCATAGAAAAATCCGTTCTTGTGCAAAAGCCACTAGTAGGGAACATACCCATAACATAGTGGTCCCAAATAATCATCCACATTGTTTATTTAGTGTTGTCTTTATCCAAATTCTAAGTGAAACAGAGACAAAACCCATCTGGTCCACTAGCCGTACTAGTACAAATCCACCCACCTAGGCACTCGGGCTTCCCCTTTTGTGCTCAATCAATTTCAGCATGAAACATAAATCAATTTTCAAATAAAACATAATTAATGGTCAAACACAAACAATACAATATCTATCACATTTTATACCACTTAAAACACGCAACAAAACAGTTAGATTTTTAATAAAATAACCTCTCAAAATCTCACATTATTTTGCGCTAAAAATTCATTGAAATATCCACTTTGCACACTATGTGCACACTTTTAAGTCAAAAAAATAAAATTGAAGTTCAATACCCTTTAATTAAACCAAAAATTTAGTTATGGGGCAGCTCCATGTGAACTAAGAAGTTATATCCTTTAAAAACCCTCGTTTTCACACAAACATGGCACTTTAAGCCCATTTGCTTCCCAAACACCATCTAAAAAAACTCTCATAGAAACAATAAAAAAATAAACATTAAAAACATCATTTAAAGTACTAATAAAATTCAATAAAATAAATTATGAAATTATAGGACAACCCCAAATGAACCAATAAAATATTTGTATGTAAAACCCCCAATTTTACCAAAAATTTGCACTTAAAATTTATTTTCATTACAAATGCCACTAAAACCAATTTTTTCAGAAAATTAAAATAAAATAAACATAAAAATACCAAAAAAAAACAGCAATCTAAGTCACAAAAATTTCTTGCACAATGGAATAACCTACCAAAAGAGTCAAGAACTGCAAATCCTAGTGCAGAACTTCAACGGCATGACCACCGCACCACAAGGGAGTGATATCAAACCTAAAACCATAGGATTGAACCAAGAAACTAAAAATGAAACCCTAGGTACGAAGCCCTAGCTTCTGGAAATTTGGGGATTCAATAAAAAGGGAGAAATCTTAGGGAAAAGGAGAGAACCTAGAAGGATAGTCACTTACTTGAGAAATCTGGATGTTTTTGGAAACCAGATAAGTTCGGCCCTAATTCTCGACAGATGCAATCTCCAAAGAAGAGGAAACGAATCTGGGGGTGCGTCTAGGTATATTGGGAGAAGGTGAGAGGTGGAATCACTGAAAAAGGATAAACAAATGAATATTTTATCAGAGAATTACAAAAAAAATTTAAAACTGGAAATGGGATTTCGGGTTGGCCCAATACATAATTTGATCACCCAAATCCAAGATTCTAATGAATTTTTTAAGGGTCCAAAAATTCTTTGGTGGTTTTAATAGTTAAATGAATGTAATTTTGGAATTTTAATGTGTGAAAAAGGTTAAAAACGAAGTAGTTATTAAATAAACAAAATTTACATTCAAAACTAGAAATGAGCTCTCGGGTTGGCCCAAATTTTGGAAACCCACCATTTCCTTCAAAAATGCATGGAAAACCCACAAAACAAACCAAGGATGTATATTATATGAAAAATAACTTTAAAATATGTCATTTATGTGACAAATAACCTCTCAATATCATCTAATAATCATGAGAATATATGTATATCATTATAAAATATCACAAAAATGTATCTAATTACTTATATAAGATTAAATTACTCAATAACAGGAACACTATAGTTTTATTGGTAACTCCAAAAGGAAAAAAATTAATTTATATGGGTTATATTTACAGTTGAAATGTGTTTTTTGAATATATATTTTTTACTTTACCATCAAATAATAATTCCAATAATAAAGATCTATCTTTAAAACCAATAATCACCTTTTTTGGTCAAATAAATCATTGCATTTGGGTAAGGTATATTATTTTCATCATAACATGATTCAGATTTTAATAATCAAAAATTAAACTCATGATACTATCCAACATATTGAAAAATAAAATTATTATTTCCCAATGTGAAGCATTAGGTTAAATAAACAACTTATTCTCTATATCATCTTATTGGACATTAAATTCCCATAATATTTCTGGTTCCATGTGATAAGATGGTAGAGAATTAGTTTACATCCTAGGAACTAGTTCCATGGAAATTTCTACATCCATATTTTATGGTAATATTTAATAAACCTTTCAAAATATATCTTGATACTCATTAACTACCATTGCAAGTGGAATATGTCCATTACTTCTCATTGTTCAAATCATAATCCCCACCAAATGACATAATATGGATTTAAATTCACTTTTAATAAGAACCACCCTACTCACAGAAATATCCAAATCTCCATTGGAATTAAGGATTCCCCTATTTAGAACTAAAACATATCTATTCACATACTAAATTTAATTTTATCCCTGAATTTACTCAACCAAGTCATCCAACTATTCAATTTTTATGTTTTCATCTCAATGATTTTAATGTCCCTTGAGGTGTCTATATTTCAAATCATAATAAAAACCGATAGACATTTTCACCCTTTATTAATCATTTAACCTAACATAGTGTATACTCTCATTGAATATGGAATAAACTCCTTACAATGTCCCAAAAGATCAATTGACCATTAATAGATGAATAAATCCCATCCTCCAATAAAAAAAATATAAACATGATTTTAGAAATAATCTAAATTCTACTTTGTTCAATCGAAAGTCCCACATAAATTTCATCATACTTTAATGCATGTTAAAATATAAAGGGATTTCCTTGAATGTTTGGCAGTACATTCCTATCCTCTTGATGAGGTCTCCCGAATATTCCATGTGTCCTTGAATAAAACTTCATTAGACCGTCCAATAATATTATAATACTCTACACTTTGTTGGATGATCTAATAATACTCATCTATAAGAACCAATAACATCACTTATTATATAATTACACCTTACCACATAAGAAATACAGGTGAGGGGGAGATATATACTACGATTTTGGATGTCCCAATCTAGTAAACTAGAAACAACCTCGAAAACTCCTTCCTTTGGAAATATAAGAATATGGATCCTATTATTTGAACCAAATTTTATATTTTCCCTTTCAAACGTACTGAAAGACTTTATTCACCCATGTGACTGGTAAGAAACATACTTATAGTCTGAGTAGCTTCCATGTCTTTCTCTACTAAAGTTATCCTACTAACCTGCTCTATATTTGTAGGTAAATTATGAACATATAATCCTCAATCATATATCCATTCATAATCACATCACAAAACACTATGTAATAATGTTATTATTTATTAATAACCTATTTATATGATGTATATGCTTATACGATATTTATGTATACTCCATTTAAAAAATATTACTATGATCAAAATTGATAAATTCTCAAGCTTTGGTCAAATTCAACTCTTCTCAGTTATGCTTATCATTATAGATCTTATGAAAACCATTACATTCATGAAACATATTTAATCCTACCTCATTGATAAATTCCCACAAATTTATATCATGTCCTTCATGAAAAAAATGAGAACTAATAATTTAATGTCTCAGGAATTTATAAAATGTTAATAGAAATTCTTGATATTCCCTAACTACCAGTATTCAAGCTTCCGACCAACTTCACCTCTAAATGATAGAGTATTTTTTTTAAAACATTGATATATTTTATAATTCTCACAAAATATCATGATTACCTTTCCTACCCATCACCTATATACCCCAAACAAATATTTTCACCATTTATGGATCTTAAAAATATTAATCCACCCACCACCTTTCCTACATGCAGTCAAAAACCATCTTGGCAGCATATTATTACAACACATAAAAATTTCATTAAAAACACAATATTCTATAATAATTCATCATAATAATAATTACAATCCACTATATATCTATATTTTAACATATTAATTTCCCTTGGATAATTCTATTTTCAATTCCATTGTCACAACAGTCCAAACAAAATTTTAACAATTTCCATTTCAAAATTAAATTTTTAGAAAACATAATCCAGAATGTCAATTAAAATCCCTTTTAATATATGAAAATAACCTCTATAAAACCATATTTATGTGATGAAATTGTATACATTTCAATGATGATATATGAAATCTTACATCTTTTTACCTATAATGGTTCAATTTGAGACAAAAAATATAAAAAAACCATATTGTTATTTTCAACCTGTGATTCGAAAATTATATGAAAATAAATAAAAGTTAATTATAAAAAGGTTAACTACATATTTTTATAATTATATTTGAACTTCCAAACCTCTTATTTTATTTGAATAATAAAAAATCCCACAAATCACCTCAAAAACAAAAAAATTAGGATCCTTTACCATTTTATAAAACCTCAACAAGGATACCTAAATTCTAAAACCCATGTCAAAAAAATCTACCAACTCAAGAAGGATCATTTATCATAAGATGCTAACAACTAGTGTTGAAGGACAAAGAGAAAACTTTTAAGGAATGATTTAATCTTAGTAACATAATCCCAAATTATATTTGTGGACATAAAAAATCATTGAAATACCAACCATTTAAAACAAGTATCATGGTGAAAATTATAATTTTACAAAACCAACATCTGATGAAAATACAAAAATACAATATGAAAATACAAAATGTTAGAGTGACTCAAGACCAATCCACTAGCTTTTTCTACTATATCTCTAATTTGGATTTATTAATCAACACTAAATAAGAATGATGAATTCCTTTTCCTAGTTAAAAGACCAATAATGCCTACATTTTTACTGAAGTACATATGTATGGATGTGTAAAAACTCAGTAAAATTTCCCCAGTGAATCCTAAAATATTTTTTCCTGGGGAGAACTGGTAATTCAATTCTAATAAAAAATTATATATTTAATATATTTTTATCTAAAAAAACATTAATTCATCAATATTTTTTTATTAAAATTAATATATCAAATCCATAATTTCCATAAATGTAAACATATTTTTTTTTAAAATACAAATAAAATATGTTATTTTATATCCATTTACAAACCATGTTTTGTCATTAAAAAACATAATTTTTTGAAAACATAATATTTACACTAAATTAATGAAAGCTACCAATTTTCCTAAAATATAATGGGAGTCCCAGTTTCTAAAAATCCATTCAAAAAAATAAAAAAAAATATAATTTTATATAACCAATAGAAAGTACTTTTTTCCATGAAATCAATTGAGCCAACGTATTTCCCAGAAATAAATTATTTTTATGGAATATGAGTGTATAATACAATAATCCTAATGATATCTAGCTACCCAACATAAACAAACATTCAACTAGCCAAAATTGAGTCATCACTCACCCCATCCTTATCGTTAAACTATGCTATCACAGATTCACACATTAAAACCCACAACATATTCATTAACATGTCAAGAAGTGGGGTGTACCCATATATGCCCAACAATCCCCAACAATATTCTACTTTATATAAAGTATATAAATACCAACTTTAGCATGGATAAATCATAGAGGTTTCAAAACCATTTCACAAAAAATAAAATAAAAATTTAAAACATTTAAACACACTATGAATGAATTTCTAACAAATATCACATCAAGAATCTTAATCAAAATAAAATCCCACCCAAGGATATTTTATGAAAATCAAAATTTCCATAAAAAATCCAAATTTCACTAAATAACCACCAACTCTAGAATCCCAATTGAAACATACATTAATAAAAAAATATATTTTAATTCCATTAAAAAATTATCATTTTTAATTTTTGAACATTAATAGATTTAAATACCTCCAAATATGGGAAAACTCACTTCATTTCAATATCCAAATTTTACAGAAAAATAATGTTTCTCCTAAAATAAATTAATAATATTTAATATAAAAAAATAATCAATAAAAAAATAAAAATATATTTTCCTATATCATATAATTCATCGAATCAACATTTCTTGATATGGCACGGGGTAGAATTCATAATTCTATACTATTGGATGAAAATAATAAGATGAATTCTCCAATATCATTCGTGATGAAAGAGAAAATCAATATAAAATTATTATACATATTTATTTTACATACCCAATCCCAATTATAATAGAGAGAATGAGAGAATCTAAGAGGGACAAATTATATATGTATTTTACTTGAGATCATTTTTATCCCTTTCTATACTAAAGATCCATAAAAATGGTATAAAATGCCCTCCAAAAACCCCTAGAGAATTTCCTAATAAAATTTGGGATATTAATTGGAATGATTGCTGTATTTTTGGGTGATTTATAGAAAAATAACATAACATAACACCACATGAATGGTAAAAATGCATGGTATCACATGTCTATTAACTGAACAAGAATTTTTATGTTCTTTACAAATTTAAATGTATATTTTCAATAAACATTCAGTCAAAGATGTTCAAAATATATCAACTCTGAAAATATAATTCATAGTTTGTATACATGGATTACTTACCCTGTAAAATAACCATGAAGTCTTGGAAAAAACTCTATTAACCTCTTAACAAAATTTATAATCTAATTCACAAATTAGTGTTCTAATTAAAATTCGCTTCCGAGACTGTATATCTCTCAATTTTAAAATATAAACTCCAATAATAATAAAATTAAAACATTTTACCCCACTTAATGGTCTTCTCTATCTATACAACTAATCATGGTTTCCCCACTACCTCAAAACCCAAAATGCAAACTAAAATACTTGTTTTCTGTTGAAATTGTTGCTGAAAAAAATATTCCCTATGGAAAAAGAATGTAGGTTTAGTATACATATGATTCTTGCCCATATAGTTAATAGTAGGGAACTAGAATTTTAACCCAAAACCTTATAATTTTTTGAAATATATTTTTTAATTGGTCTTTGGGATGTTTTTGTACAATTTGTGTCATGGAAACCTTACTACATTATATGAAAATAAAATATATTAATTTTTAGCCAGTTCATGGAAAATAATGAAGAATCAGTGATATCACCTAAATATATCCCATGATGTGAAAACCATCAATATTGTTTTCTTCATAAAATTGGAAGGGGTAACCTTATGGGTGATGTGATTTCAGTTTTGATTCTTATCCCTAAGATAAAACCATCATAAGGGTATCATTAAAATAGATAAATAATAAAATTAAATTCTATGAAAACAAAATTTTAACAATATATTTATCCATAAGCTATATAATTACGGTTAGTCACATAAAACCCTAAATTATATTGAGAGATGGATTAAGAAAATAAATGATCAAGAGAAACTATTCTTTGATGAGATCATCAACTAACCCAGTATTGACACAAATTTTATCAAAATTAAATAACCCAATTGGGGAGAGGATTATTATTTTAGTCTATTACTCAATTATTCTTTAATTATTTATTAAAATTGTTATTCTTGATCCATTTCTAACAATTTATAATCCTAGTAAAAAAATATTTAATATTATTTCCAAATATCTATTTTTACTGTGTTCTTTATAGTTGGTGGAATCATGCAAGATGAATAGTGGATGAAATATCCCACATACCACATAAACATTTTTCATCCCTATTATCCTTCCATTTACTCTTTTAATAATCACTGTGGATTTTCAAAATGGTCAATGATTTAAAAATATGGAATGAAATATTGATCAAGTAGTAACCAATATTTATAAGTGTGATATTTGATGTGAAAATGTTGATGGTTGAGGTAAATAGTGATGGAATATAAAAACATAGAATTTGGAGGGTAATGATAGGTTATCAATGGTAAATGAAATGGGATATAGTTAGTAGAAATATGATGAGTAATCAAGGAAAATATATAGGTAGTTTCCTAGCCAAGGGTGGTTAGGAAGGATTCACTAGTCAATAAAGATGTCCATAATAACTGTGAAGGTGATGGTGGAGGTTGACAGGGACAATTTAGGAATAATAAAATGTGAAACATTGGAAATGAATAGATTTTTAGATGGATAGATTTTCCATAGGCTGAATACGTGGCCACATGGTCTGTGATCATTAAATCACACACAATATATAATGCTCCTATAATGGATTTGGTTTCTCATCCATGTTATATATCACACAATGTGTACTTTAGTAACATAGACTATGTACTGTTGGGTTCCAAATCCTAGCATGTATGAATGTATACAGCTGGATAACTTTTCGGTCCCACATATCATGTGGTCTAATGGTAATGTCATGCATCATAACCACATGACTTAAGGATATCAATAATAAATTCATAGGATACCTTATAGTACCATATTTCATGTAAATCTCTTAGATACATTGTATCAGTTTATCCTCACATGTAAAATTGATGAAATTACATATCCCAACCATATACATATGGTTATATGCCTATTCATGCAATTATATATTGTATACTATTCAAATTTAATGTTTTTCACCAATTATTTCATGATACTTAGATTTGGTTGTTAGAGAAGTTCATTTTTATCATTTTTTCACATAGATCATATCTGTATGTTCCTATTTATAATTATAGAAAAAACATTTGGTGATACAATAAAATATCGGTTTCTCACCTATATAGGGTTGATGACCGGGTTTAGGATATATTTTCAATGTAGACATGAGTTTGGGTACTCCCTTAATAGTGTGGTGATTATAGGGTATATATCCTTCATATTCATTAAGATATTCTATACTCCCAAAAAAACTAAGGGCAAAGGTCCTCAAGTTTAGTTAGGGGGTCAATACTCCCTTGGAAAAACAAGGTGTAAGTCCTCCATCATGAAAAATAGAGTTAAGAACTCCCCAACCGAAGAAGCATGATTCATATATCTATAGAATTATATACTATATCATTCCACATGATTTTTCTAATGAGGCATAGTTCCACCATAGGGGTCAGTACTCACTCAACTAACACTCCCATATCTTGGTGAGAAAAAGGTCCTCCACTATAATTTTTGAGAGAAAAATTGGGTTTAAAAAATATAGGTAGTTCAGTTTCTTTGGTTTACCATGGTGATTAGTCATTTTATAGATGGTCTATAAAGAATGAGACTCTCCTATTTTTTTTGTTACATATAATTAACATATGGGACATCTCTACCATTTTAGTCTTTATATTCCTGATATTTCTATTTATTATTTTTGGATTTTGGGCTTCTTATTGGATATGTATATACTCACCCCTATATATCATTATCCCATACATTTAATGTCTTACAAATATGCCAGATAGTTTCATGGTGAGCTTGGTGGACATGGTTCTAGTAGAGTTGGAATTTTGTGGTTCTCGTAGGTTATGTTCATAAGAAGATGTTTATGTTACGAGTTTCATGTCAAGGAGTCTCCTTCTTTTATAATTTTTATAGGTTGGTTTAATTTAGAGATTTTGTGATCTTATTTCCCCATTTTTATTTATGGTATTTCATTAATCATACCATGTGGATGATTAGGATGTGTTTCATGAATTTATATATTTTATTTAATTTTTCTATCTAACATTAATTTTTATTATATCCTCTATAGATACATGTGTTCATGTGGAGGTGAATTAGGATATAGGATCCCATATTGTTTACTATGCATACTTAGTCATAGTTATCATACCTTGGAATATTATAGGTGATATTGAGGTTTCACACTTGACTAAATAATAGACTAAGTGGGTTCCAACTGGGTTGGGATATGTTAGAGTTGTATAAAGAAAGAACTATCGTAGGGATGATGTTTTAAGTTAGATTTCATGTGAAGTTGGTTTAGGAATTTATGGAATGAATTTGAAGGTGTGTTGCATTTAGATTTCAGGTTAGGGATCCCAATCATGCTTTTATGCCTTAAATATATATTCACCATGATTTTATAACCAAATTGTCTATTTGAGAACTTTGAGGCATCAGTTGTGGGGAAATGATAGGATGATACATGTGTAATGTAGGTGTTGGTCATTATTTATCATTTCCTTATTTAGTCATATCGTTAAATATACATTAATGACCATTGGATCTACTTATAAAATATAGGATTCACCATGATAATATCCATCTAGGTTATTGAGTTAGGGATATGACACACTCTTTCAAGTATAATATCATCCTTTTATTAACCAAATGAGAAATGGTGATTCCATCCTGGTATAAGATCATTAGATATTAGCACTAGGAAAATAGGGGGTAGATCCTCTAATCATAGTACCTAAAACAGACCCACCATTCATAACACAAGAAATAGATCTTCCAAATTCTAAGTAATAAATGGTTCTAGTGAGATATAATTAGGATTTTTGTTAGAAAATTTTTCTTCAGGAGTTCTACTAATTGAGACCACCATGGTTGCATTGTGATCTTAACCCTTAGGTAACAAAGTCTTAGCTTGAGGAAGTGGATCAACTATTATTCTTGTCCTAGAATACTATCGATTTTATGGAAGTGATAAATTACAATCTTCTCCATGAAACAATGAGCCACTAGTGGACCTTGGTCATCCAAACCCATTGTGAGGTTAATATTTCATGCTTAAAGAATTATAATCTATTCGTGAGGATAATTACCCTACCACATTGAGGATGGTGCAATCCCATGAGCTATGGGACCTTTAGAAGGGTATAATATCAATCCAAGATTAAAATTTTCAGTTTAATAACATCAATAGGTACTCCCCCAATATGATACGTGGATAATTATTGTGGGTATTGTAAGAACATGGTTTTTTCTATAAAATTCTTTGGAATATTCTTGATGTTATTCCAAAGTAGCGCCTTTAGACGGCGTGCAATTCCGAGCCCCGGTGTGGACGGAATAAAATTTTCAGTACGTTCACACTGGGCACGCTAAATAAATGGGATAACTCATAAAAGGTGCTTCAGATCCTAAATCTGAGTGTACGGATGGGTCTGAAATTGGGTGTTTACCCTAGGCGTGACATAAAATGAGTCGGCGTGGGACGTTCGGATACCTCGCTCGTTAGCAGTCTGTTAAATGGATAAATTAAATTAAAAATTATTCATTTAACAGCTCAAACTCAAGTATCTCATAAATGGTTGCTCAGATGGGAAAACCAAGGATAGATTGGAGTCTGGAGCGTGTCGTTTACCCTAGGTAGGGTGTAACAGTTGGGGGCGCGGGCCTTCTGTGAGAGATGTCACCCAGGGGAAAACTGTCATTTCGAAATGTCCACTTAGTGATTTTTATCACTGGAATTCTTTCTGAATAACTTTCGAACGAAGTCTCGAAATAGAAAACCGAGACTTTTGTTGAGTTCGGAATGTGGCGTTTTGCCTAGTTGTGTGATAAAATAGTTGGGCACAGAGGTTTTGGAATCCGCACCCATTGGGAGAGTTTTACTGAATTTCTATAAATTCACCAAGTGATGAGGGAAGACCCATTTCTTCCTCTCTCTCTCTCTCTCTCTCTAGAGTTCTTCACCGTTCTTTGGCATTCTTCATTGCTCTTAACCTGATTGAGGATCAGACTCCGGCGGATCGGAGTGGGATCGAGCGGGCACGTCGATAACGTCAAACGACTGGATCAAGATAGGGATTTTGTTGGTTTTTCCACCATTTTAAATTCTTTAATTTTATAATTTGGGGTGTTGGCCGAATGAACACAGCCAACACTCGAGCCCCGTTTAGTTTATTATTCTTGGGAAATATTCATCCAAATTTTTGGACATGCCGAATCTGGACGGATCGCTGATCGGGGGAAGGCACTGCAAAGCCCTTGCCCCGAGGATTTCGAAACCCTCATCGGTTTTGGAATCGGGCCACCAGAGCGGTGGTGGAGGCTAACGGAAGCCCCAGCTCCGGCAAGGGCGGTGGCCGAAGGTCGGGCGTCAGGTAGCGGGTACATCCGGAGGTGGGTTCAGATGAGTTGCCAGCGTCGGGAGTTGCCGGTGCGGCCGGGGTGGTTCCAAGAAAATCTAAGGCGGTTCGGATGGGGCTTTGGAGGTTCCGGCGACGAGGGCGGACGGTGCGGATAGAGGAGAGGCGCACGGAGTAGGTGTAGGTGAACGGCTGGTGTGCAGGGCTTCGAGTGAGACGCGGCCGAAGCGGGTGGATGAGTCGTACGGCGGTGCATGAGTGAGCAGCGACATCCGAAGGAGGAGCCAAGGAGGTCGGGCTTCGGAGGTGGCATGTTGGGTGTCACCGGGGCGTGGTCGAGCGGAGGAGCCGACTTCAGCGGGACACAACGGAGCGGTAGAACGGTGTGTGGTGGAGCTTGGCGAGGGAGGCTTCAACGACGCAGGCGGCCGACTGTGGCCTGTCGCGGTCGGCAGGCGGAACCCTCGAGGAGGTCAGCGCCTCTGGGGCGTGGAGGGGGCAAGGACCCGCCGAATGCGGGTCCTGCTTCGCGACGCGGAAGATCAGCCAGTTGGCCGGTCTGTGTGGAGAAAAAAACCAGACCCACATGGGTCCGGTGCATATGGGCGGGCCATGACAGTTTGGGCCGGACCCGCAGCTAGGCCGCTGGCCGGAAGCTCGCTCCGGGCCGGTGGCTCAGTCTGGACTGGCTGGGGTGAACCGGCCCGGTTAGGCCCCCCTTGCATTCGGGGGGCCGTATCTTTTAAACGGTGCGTCTGTTTGATGCGTTGTCTACGACTACAAAACTGTATCGGTGAGGGGCTCTATTTAAAGTGGGTATTGGGGGGTTTTGGATTCCGTGCCTGAAGACAGGTGACCCGAAGAGTTTAATTTAATAAAAATAAATTATTAAATAAGCCCGCGATGGACGCACTTCGTGATTTGGACGTCCGCTTGACGTGTCGTCAGAGGCGTTGTGGCCCTGGAGCTGAGACGATCCTTATATGTTGGTTTGGAACGTTTGAGGGTTGGTTTCATTGCTTGGTGGAACAAAATGCACTGAGAAAAATTAATTAATTAATTAATTGTTCCAACGGACCTAACTCATGCTTTGGATGTCCGATGGACGTGCTGTAAGCCGAAACGTCATCCCGGTCCTCGTGCTGACCTTCTGAGGTGCTTTTCGAAGCGTTTGGGTTGGAGACAAGGTGAGGGCCCCACAGGTTCTAGTTCACATTTTTTATGGTGAAACACTACTTTTTCATATGACATCCTTTTTGGGTGTTTGAGTACTCATTTCTGAGTGTTTTTCTGAGGGGATTTCAACGGTGCAATCTGACCGATTAAATTCTGGCTGAGGTGTGGGCCCATGGGGTCCCGTTTGCATATAATGAGGGTTGTTGCAAATCTGCATTTGGAGTCCATTTTAGGCATCGTCAACGGCATTGTGACCCTGACATCGAGGCGGAATTGATCGGGCTGGTTTTAGGCGTCGAAGCCGGAGTTGAGGCATGGGCCCTACGGGCCATCTCTTGAGCTGTGTGCAGTGTTTTCGCGCTGTTATCACCAGTCGTCCTTTCGAGGCGTTTGAGTAGTCATTTCCACGTGTTTTTTCTGAGAGCATTACGATGGAACAGTTCGCTCGACGAGTATCGGAGTCAGGGTGTGGGCCCCACATGGGCTGGCTATAGTGAATAGTACCATATTCATCGGTTGTCAGTTTAGGATGAGTAAGTAGTCTATCTCGCGTGTTTTTCCATGAGGACTACAACGGTGTAATCCATTTGGGAATGTGGAGCCTCTTTTAATATCATGTAAAATGTGGAAACATGGAAGGGTGTTGACTGGAGATCCCTTTTGACGCACTCCGAACCAACACACAGTGGCATTGTTAGTGACACCTGGCGATATCAGTAGTGGTGCAGGGCCATTAGATCTATTTTTTCCAAGTCTACCCTCTAGCAGGGCTGGGTAGTGGGTCACCTGTCGACTTCTTCGAGGTCTACCATCCAACAGGGTTGGGCAGTGGGTCGCCTGTCGACTTCTTTGAGGACTACCCTCCAGTAGAGACTGGGAAGTGGGTCGCCTGTCGACTTCTTCTAGGTCTACCCTCCTGCAGGGCTGGGCAGTGGGTCACCTGTTGAATTCTACGAGGTCTACCCTCCAGCAAAGACTGGGCAGTGGGTCACCTGTCGATTTGTTCTGGGTCTACCCTCCAGCAGGGCTGGGCAGTGGGTCGCCTATCGACTTGTTCTGGGTATACCCTCTAGTAGGGCTAGGCAGTGGGTCACCTAATGATGTATTATGGTATACCCTCCAACACGGATGGGCAGTGGGTCACTTGATGATGTATTATGATTTACTCTCCAAGATGGTTGGGCAGTGGGACACCCGTTGGAATTCCAGACTCAACCATTCATATGAGGCTAGTCTGTGGCTTTTCTCCGTGACTACAGGAGCAGTACCCTAGTTTGTACGGGTTAGTGATGTGAAAACTTTGACTTTGAGAGGGCCTCTCGACTACGGGGTAGTGACGAGGTGTGGTTTGACTTTTTCCCCAGAACACTCAAGTACGAGGGGCACTTTCTCCACAGAGACGTGTCCTTGAGACGTGACCTAAAACTGTGCGGGCGAGTCAGTACTGCCCAAAGCGAATAATCTCAAGGTGCGGTGATTTGAGCCCCTTGACGTGTAGTTCGGGGTAGACGTACGGGATACTAGGCTTCAGTGGTGTTTTCTTATGGGACTATTGGTGACTCACTTCCTTGGGCTGAACTATGGGATGAAGATCCCTTTACGATTATGTTCAGTTTTCTAGTTTGAGCGTATGGATATGTATATACCTTGTTCCAGTACCCACTTCTTGGGTTTGGTTACTCTCCTTCCAGGAGGGGCAAAGATGCGCGGGGTGCCACATGATTCTTGTGTCTAGCTTCTCGTGGTTTTACAAGTTTACTCTCATGCTATAGGTAGCAGAATATCGACAGGAAGTTCATCTTCTCACCGTTCCTAGCTCCTTGTGTTTGGACGAGACTACTTTCTTCCTCTTAATGGGTTGAGCTATAATCTTTACTGCACTCTTGGTTGTATTTCTTACTTTTCCCTATTTGATCTACTGATCACCTCTTCAGTACCTCATTCGCTACTCCCTCGTGCCTTCAGAGAATCCTACTGAGTATTTTTATACTCACCCCTACCTGGGCTTTTCCCGCACTTGGTGTGCCCTTGCAGACGACGGACAGGTCGATCGTGACGTCAAAGGAGCTTAGGAGTTCAGGATCTTGGACTGCATGTGGTGGTCATAGTCGGTTTCCGGGAGTGGGACCCTCCCATCTGTTTAATTTCGTTTTACCTGTTGTCAGGTTGTGATACTTTTCTGGTTGGGCGTGTGTTTTGCCCCTTTTCTTTTTCAGTTACTCTTCAACACTTTTCTTGTACTGTTTAGAGGTCAATGCATGTATGTTGGTTCCCCTTATATAGCAGTTGGCACTAAACTTTTCTTTTCACTCTGCACTTCTGCATTGAGTTGGCTGGGTGTGTGTGTACAGGTACTCATGCAAAGGCCTCCCCGAGTTGTTTAGCCTTCGGTGCTTGTCTCCATCCCCTGACCTATGGAGGCGGGCTTGGGGTAGTTTCAGCTCGAGTCCGGGTAGGGTCGGGTTGTGAGAAAGTGTTATCATAGGTGTTTTGTTCCTCGGGACGTTGTGCGGACATCCCTAAAAAGGAATTGTTTGGGATTTAGGGAAACAGTGTCAACATGTCTTGAGAGCGTCTCTTAGGCCAGGGAGTTCAGTGATGGTGTGACGGCTGACGTATCCATTCACCAGCACCTTGAAAACCTGCTTGTCGAATCGGCATGATGAGACACTCGTTGCAGGGAAAATTGGATTGTGCATTGCATAGGATTGAGTCTTTGACTGTCCTTCTTGAGTCATCTCCCCATTGTTGATATTGGTATATACATTATGATCATCTGATTGCGGCACTCCATGATAACATTCAGGATGTTTCCATGAAGATAGCCAGCCAGGATACCAGCTTTGGTTCGTGATGAAGATCCTGTGAGCTATGAGGCCTCAATGTAGGATTCATCGTGCGAGCCCCTTTCTCCGGGTGGGCCGGTAGCAACACCCCACCTATTGACCAACAGTTAGCTCCAATAGAGCAGGCAGGGCTTGAGAGCAGGTTGAACGTGCACCAGGAGTTCCAGCGGCAGATACCGCTGAGGTTCGGTGGTGAGCCAGACCCTCAGGCAACAGAGGTTTGGCTGGAGACAGTGGTTCATCTTTACAGGCTTGTGCAGACACCGACAGATCTTATGGTGGCTTTGGCCTCCAACCTTTTCCACGAAGTAGCTTGGCGTTGATGGTGTCTGGTGACTCCGTTTCTTGATGAGTCGAAGCTTTCATGGGGAGACTCTGAGTTGTTGTTTCATGAGGAGTTTTTCCCCTCCTACTTACTCTCCATTCAGATTCAGGGGATCCTGCAGTTTCAGCAGCGAGGGATGAAAATGGCTGAGTACGCGGCTAGTTTCGCAGACCGTGCACACTTTTACCCGGACTTGGTCCACAATGAAAACATCTGAGCACAAAAGTTCGACCAGGGTCTCCGCAGAGAGATTCGTGCTGTTATAGTACCCTTGGTCATTTCCACATATGGAGGGGTGCTAAAGTAGGCACTGGTGACATAAAGCTTCCTGTCACGTTCTATAGTTGGTGGTGGCAGCAGGCACGTTAGAGCCGAGACGTCTGTCACAGCTAGTGGGTGTCAGCAAGTAGAACCTCGACGCAAGTGGCTTTCCTATAATTGAACTCAAGGGCATGGTCTTACACTACAGTGGTGCCAGAGGGCACCCGGGCAGACCGGAGAGAGCTGATGCTATGCTTGTTATGGGAAATGTCACTTGGCACGGGACTGCCTAACCAGGTGTGCTGCGAATATCGGGCAGGCAGCAGGTGCACCACTGTGGCAGAGGCATTGCTGTGATTGGAGTAGCGCCCAGAGATGTGGTGCTAGTAGAGGATCAAGAGGAGATGGAGGTGGGGAACGACATTATGAGGTATTCCCATCACCACTAGTCGATCCACGTCAGGCATCGGGAGCTGACGGTTGGGACCGCGGACAGCCACGAGCTTTGGATATCTACGATCCTGCAGAGCATGAGGTGGCAAGAGGTACTCCCTACATCCCTTCTACTTTTGAAGTAGAATTGTTAGAATCTCTATGTGAAATGATTTTCTCCCTGCTCCTTTTTTGAGTTCTTACCAAGGTGGCATAGGGCGTCGGTGTAACCCTATGTTGGTAAGGCAAAAAGACGTGGGACCTTTTTCTTTAGTAGATGGTGTCGACTCCTCCGCTTTCTGAGCGTATAAGAGAGTCTAGGTTGCAAGGAATGGACTGTAAAATCTTGCGTGACCAGATATCCTTGGGTGTTTCACTATATGGATATTCTGAAGGAGGAAATCACCGAGCTTTGTCCCAGGTCCAAACGGTGATTCCAGTCACGGAGTGTGACGTAGTAGTTCTCTCGGCGAGGTGAGCTACCCCCGAGGGCCTTTGGGATGTTTGAGACCATGTGAAGGGATGGCGAGGTACCCTACCACCTTGCCCTAACCCCCAAGGTCTGGAGTGGGTGCACGGTGTCTCTCGAATGACTCACCCGAGAAGAAATGTGCATGCTCCTATGCACATCATCGGAAAGGGAAGACCTCGCATGAAACAGATCTATCCTTTGGTTGGTATGCAGGGATGTGGGACTGTGCAAGAGTTCTTCTGGGTATGGAAGAGCCAGGAGCGGGCTTAGTACCCTGTGTTGTTCCCTGGTGTTGCTTTTCGATGACAAAAATTTTGAAGGAGGTAATGATGTAAGAACTCATTTTTTTTCTATAAAAGACTTTGGAATATTCTTGATGTTATTCCAGAGCAGTGCCTTCAGACGGCGTGCGATTCTGATCCCTGGTGTGGCCAAAATTAAATTTTCAGTGCGTTCACACTGGGCACACCAAAGAAATGGGATAACTCCTAAACGGTGCTCCAGATCCAAAATATAAGTGCACGGATGGGTCCAAAATGGGGTTTTTACTTTAGGCGCGGGATAAAATTAGTTGGCGCGGGACGTTTGGACCCCTCACTCATTAGCGGTGTGTTAAATGGATAATTTAAATAAAAAATTATTCATTTAATAGCTCAAACTCAATTATATCATAAACGGTTGCTCAGATGGAAAAAACGAGGGCACCATTGAGTCCGAAGCATGCCGTTTACCCTAGGCGGGGTGTAAAAGTTTCGTGCGTGGGATGGCTGTGAGAGATGTCACCCAGGGGAAAAACTGTCATTTCAAAATGTCCACTTAGTGATTTGTATCACTGGAATTATTTCTAAATAACATTCTAAAGAAGTATTGGAATTGAAAACTGAGACTTTCATTGAATTTGGAATGAGAATTTTTGCCTAGGCGTGAGATAAAATAGGCGGGAGCGGAGGTTTTGGAATCCACGCCTGTTGGGAGAGTTTTATTGAATTTCTATAAATTCACCAGGTGTTGAGGGAAGACCCATTTCTTCCTCCATCCCTCTCCCTCTCCCTCTCTCTTTCTCTCTAGAATTCTTCACTGTTCTTCGGAATTCTTCGTTGTTCTTTGCCGGATTGAGGAGCGGACTCTGGCGGATCGGAGCGGGATCGAGCGGGCACTTCGACAACGGCGAACGGCCGGATCGAGGTAGGCGTTTTGTTGGGTTTTCCGTCCTTTTAAATTCTTTAATGTTAGAATTTGGGGCGTTGGCTGAACAAACACGGCCAATTCTTGAGCCCCATTTTGTTTATTGTTCTTGGGCGTTCTTCGTCCAAATTTTCAGTTGCGCCAAATCTGGACAGATCATTGATCGGGGGTAGGCGCTGCGAAGGCCTCGCCCCGAGGATTTCGAAACCCCCTTCGGTTTTGGAATCGGGCCACTGGAGCTGTGGAAATGGCCATCGGAAGCCCCGACTCCGGCAAGGGCGGTGGCCGGAGGTCGGGTGTCAGGTAGCAAGTATAGCCGGAGCAGGTTTTGGACGAGTCTCCAGCGTCGGGTGTCGCTGGTGCGGCCAGGGTGGTTCCGGGAATAGCCAAGGCGGTTCGGCCGGGGGTTCGGAGGTTCCAGCGACGAGGGCGGCCAACGCGAACATCTGATAGGAGCGCAGAGAAGGTGTAGGTGAACGATCGGTGCACGGGGCTTTGAGCGGGACGCAGCTGAAGCAGGCGGCCGAGACGTACGACGGTGCATGGGCGAGCAACGACATCCGAAGGAGGAGCCGAGGAGGTCAGGCTTCAGATGTGGTGCATCGAGTGTCGTTAGGGCGCAATCGAGCGAAGGAGCTGGCTTTAGTTGGCCGCACCAGAGCGGCATATCGGTGAGCGGCAGAGTCGAGCGGGGGAGGCTTTAGCGGAGTAGGAGGCCGACCGCGGCCTGGCGGGGTCGGCCGACAGAACCTCAAGGCGGTCAACGCCTCGGGAGCGCGGAGGAGGCAAGGACCCGCTGAATGCGGGTCCTACTGCGCGACGCGGAAGACCGGCCAGTTGGCTGGTCCGCGAGGAGAGAAAAACTGGACCCGCTCGGGTCCGATGCTGATGGGCGGGTCGCGGCTAGCGGGCCACGGGCCAACGGCTCGGTCCGGGCCGGCCGGGGTGAACCGGCCCAGTTAGGCCCCCCTTTCATTCGGGGGGCCGTATCTTTTAAACAGCCTGTCTGTTTGACAGGCTGTCTGCGACTGCAGAATCGTATCGGCGAGGAGCTCTATTTAAAGTGGGTTTCAGGGTTTTTGAATTTCGTGCCCGAATACGGGTGACCCGAAGATGTTTAATTTAATAATAATAAATTATTAAATAGGCCCGCGATGGAGGCACTTCGCGAGCCGGCCGTACGCTTGACATGTCATCAGAGGCGTTGTGGCCCTAGAGCTGAGACGGTCCTTCCAAGTTGGCTCGTAACCTTTTTGGGTTGGTTTCGTTGCTCTGTGGCACAAAATACAATGAGAAAAATTAATTAATTAATTAATTAATTGCTACGTCGGACCTAACTCCTGCGTGGGATGTCCGATTGACGCGTTGTCAGCGGCAGCGTGATCCCAGTCCACGTGCAAACCTTTTGAGGTGATTTTTGAAGCGTTCGGGTTCAAGACAAGGTGCGGGCCCCACTAGGACTAGCTCGCACGTTTTACGGCGAAACACCACCTTTTCATCCAACATCCGTTTTGGGGGTTTGAGTACTTGTTTCTGAGTGTTTTTCTGAGGGTATTGTAATGGTGAAATCCGCCTGCTTAAATTCAATCCGAGGTGTGGGCCCCACGGGGTCCCGTTTGCGTATAACACGAGGAGTTGCTGCTTCTTCATTCAGAGTCCATTTTCGACGCCGTAAATGGCGTTGTGACCCTGGAATTGATGCGGAATTGACTGGGGTGGTTTCAGGCATCAAAGCCAGAGTTGAGGCGTGGGCCCCGTGGGCTATCTCTTGAGCTGTGAGAAGCGTTTTCACACCATTATCACCATAAGTCCATTCGAGGCGTTTGAGTAGTCATTTCAATGTGTTTTTCCAAGAGCATCGTGAGGGCACAGTGCACCCGACGAGCATTGGAGTCGGGGTGTGGGCCCCACACATGCTGGCTACAGTAAATAGTACTATATTCACCAGTTGTACGTTTTGGGCGAGTAAGTATTCTATCTCGCGTGTTTTTCCATGTGTACTGCAACTGTGTAATCCTTTTGGGCATGTAGAGCCTATTTTGATACGATGTTAAATGTGGAAACATGGGAGTGTGTTAAGCGAATATCCCTTTTGACGCACTCTGAACAAATGCATGGTGGTGTTATTAGTGACACCTGGCGATGTCAGTAGCGGTGCAGGACCATCAGATCGATTTGTTCCGGGTCTACCCTCTAGCAGGGCTGGGCAGTGGGTCACCTGTCAACTTCTTCGAGGTCTACCCTCCCGCCGGGCTGGGCAGTGGGTCACCTGTCGACTTCTTCGAGGTCTACCCTCCAGCAGAGACTGGGAAGTGGGTCGACTGTCAACTTCTTCAAGGTCTACTCTCCACCAGGGCTGGGCAGTGGGTCACCTGTCGACTTCTTGGAGGTCTACCCTCCAGCAGAGACTAGGTAGTGGGTTTCCTGTTGATTTGTTTTGGGTCTACCCTCCAGCAGGGCTAGGCAGTGGGTCACCTGTCAACTTGTTCTGGGTCTACCCTCTAGCAGGGCTGGGCAGTGGGTCGCCTGATGATGTATTATCGTCTACCCTCCCGCAGGGCTGGGCAGTGGGTCCCCTGATGATGTATTATGATTTACCCTCCAGCAGAGCTGGGCAGTGGGACACCCGTTGGAATTCCAGACTCAGCCATTCTTTTGAGGCTAGTATGTGGATTTTCTTCATGAATACCAGAGTGTGACCCTTGGTTGTACATGTCAGTGATGTGAAAACTTTGACATTGAGTGGTCCTCTCGACTACGGGGCAGTGACGAGGTGTGGTTTGACTTTTTCCCCAGAACTCTCAAGTATGAGGGACGCTTTCCCCACCGAGATGCGTCCTTGAGACGCGACCTAAAACCGTGTGGGCAAGTCAGTGATGACCAAAGTGGGTAGTGTCGAGGTGAGGTGATTTGAGCCCCTTGACTTGTAGTTTGGGGAAGACTTACGGGATACTAGGCTTTGATGGTGTTTTCTTTTGGGACTATTGGTGACTCACTTCCTTGGGCTGAGCTACGGGATGCAGATCCCCTTACAATTCTGTTCGGATTTTTAGTTTGAGCATATGAATATGTATATACCTTATTCCAGTAACCACTTCTTGGGTTTGGTTACTCTCCTTCCAGGAGGGGCGAAGATGCGTGGGGTGCCACGTGATTTCCGTGTCAATCTTCTTGTGGTTGGACGAATCTACTCTCCTTCTATAGGTAGCAGAAGCTCGATGAGAATTTCATCTTCTCACCATTCCTAGATCCTTGTGTTTGGATGGGTCTACTTCCTTCCTCTTGTTGGGTTGAGCTGTACTCTTTAATGCAATCTCAGTTGTATTTCTTACTTTTCCCTGTTCGATCTACTGCTCACCTCTTTAGTACATCCTTTGCTGCTCCCTCGAGCCTTTGGGGCATCCTACTGAGTTTTTTTATACTCATCCCTGCTTGGGATTTTCCTGCACTTGGTGTGCCCTTGCATACGACGGACAGGTCGATCGTGACGTCAGAGGAGTTTGGGAGTTTGGGATCTTAGACTGCGTGCGGTGGTCGTAGTCGGGTTCCAGGAGTGGGACCCTCCCAACTGTATACTTTCATTTTACATATTGCCGGGTTGTGGCACTTTTCTGGTTGGGCGCATGTTTTGCCCCTTTTCTTTTTTCCATTACTCTTCAGCACTTTTCTTGTACTGGTTAGAGGTCGATGCATGTATGTTGGTTCCCCTTATATAGCAGTTGGAACTATACTTTTCATTTCACTCTGCACTTCTACATTGAGCTGGCTGCATGTCTGTGTACATGTACTCAGGAAAAGGCCTCCCCGAGTTGTTTAGCCTTCGGCGCTTGTCGCCAGAACCTAGCCTATAGAGGCGGGATTGGGGTAGTTGTGGCTTGAGTCCGGGTAGGGTTAGGTTGTGACATGCATGGAAGTTATAGTGAGTAATCTAAAGAGATATATCAAATGATTTTGTTCCCCTTTGCATCCCTAACAATGCTAGAGTCTTAGAGAGGGATCTAGTTACCTATATATTTCATCCAAAGGGATATATAGTCATGGTATTTGGTATTGGGTTTCTAGGAGTAATTAATCAACCATGGTTGGCTGGTGGAAGACAATAGAGTTGCAATATAGGATGAATACACATGTATGGTCCCTATTGTCGGATCGAGTAGCAGGAGATTCACAATGAGGATTTATTTATCCAATATATATAATTTTATACACATAAGGGGGATGAGTTCATATAGATTAATAATACCTTACCCATAAAATATTAGAGGGTAGTCAAGGTGGAAAAGTATATAGAAATCCTTGATTGAGGAAACAAAATAATCAACGACCGCCCTATAGCAGGTAGGGTGGTTTCTCAAGTGGTGTATATAAAAGAAAAGTTGTCACTATAGGAATAAGGGATTGTGGTTGGTGATGTTATGATCCACTTACACCAATATATATATGAAATCCTTAGTAGTCTTAGGGAGCATACATCCATAGCCACATAAATATACAGGTGATGGAGGGCTATGAACAGGAAGCACCATATGTTTTTTGAGGTATGATATGTGTCTTTTATATACAAGAACCTATAACAATTTACATTTCTATAAGATTTTAATTCATTATTTAACCCTATTTTTAGATTTATACATACATGTATAACCACTAGACTAATATATATGTATAAATACTCCCACTAGTAGAAATCACATGCTCACCTTCTTCTTTTGAAGATGGAAACTTTCACTTAGTAGAGATAGGTTTTTATGGGAACTTATAGTGGTTGGGATGAATCTAAAAAATGTAATACTTAGTATAGTGTGGATATATGATATTCAAAAACACATTGTTTAATTTAAATGGGCATTGATCAGATTATAAATTTATATTCCCAAACAACACTTACTACTCGGGTGTAGTAAAGTAGCAATGGAGGGTCGAACCCACAAGGATCACTGGTAAGATAGAATCCATTCAAATAAAACCCAGTGAAGGGATTCATAAAATTCACTCTTTATGAATATATTTCTCTAAATATAGGTAATTTGGATTCAAATTAGATAACTAAGAAGGTATCATGGTGAATTTTAGGTCTCTTGGAGAAGATAATAAAAAATCTACCTTGGAATAGTCCAATGACTTTGGTTTTAAAGCAGTGCAAGATTCAATAAGTGTTTTTGCTCAATCCAATTAGATCTACTATTATGAAACTATCCATTTATTTGGTTATAACTAACAACATAGATTCATTAAGATTATCTACTATTAAGAATGAATCACATGCTGACGGTCATAGACTACTCAACTCTAAGTAGTTCATGTTTGTTAAATTTCACTTACCATGGTAAAGGATATGCAAGATAATCTGATGAAAAAACATTTTAAACCTAATTTCTAACTGTAGGGTTCCCAAGGTTAAAATTATGGATTCATTAGGTTCATAAACACCCCCAATTTCAACCCCTAACCCTAAGTGGAGTAGCTATGCATGATGATAATGATCAAAAGAAAAGGAATATAAGGAATGCTAAAGATAATCGTGAAATGATTTATAAATAGGAAATCCACAATTGAGAATAAGTAATAACCATGTTTGAATAATGAAAACAAATGTAAACCTGATAAAATACTTACTTGAATTGTATAAACAAGGAAGAAACATAAAGTGTTGATGTATAACACGAATTTGGTATTGAATGAAAGATTTAGAATGAAAGAAGGATTGCAATGATGGAATAAAAAATTAATAATGATTTAAAACTCAAAAGGATTTGGAAAAAAATGAAAGTAATTAATTAAAAATGTGTTTGATGAAAAAAATAAAAAAGGAGAAGGAATTAAGAGAACATTTATAGTTCAACTGACTCTTTTTCATCGTGGTTATTCAAAAATATAAATAGGAAAAAATATACATGACATGTAAATAATTCAAGTCATGCACTTTAAGTATATTTCTTTATAAAATTTTAAATAAAGTGTAATATTTACACATTGTGAACTATAAACCCACAATAACCACCAAAAATCATAAATCTAATGGGATCTATGAGCTTAAATATTTGACAGTGAGGAACCTTGAAATTTTCATATCATATATACTCTTCATGCCATGTATGTGATTCAGTTTTGGTTGGTTTCTGAATTTCAAATCTCTATGGCGTGTATAGTATGTACACATCATGTATGAGAATAACATCATGTGTGGACTTCATGGGTTAGTCTGAGGCTCTATATGGAAGATGTGAATGAGCACTTCATGTAATATATGATGTACATGACATGTAAATCCTATTTTAGAACTTTTTTTTATCATTTCTTCCTTTAGGTAAAAAATTCACAATTCCTTTGAAAATACTAAAACCCAGTGAATTATTGAATAAAACATGAATAGTGCTTAATTTAATGTATCCATTATGTAAAATTAAATTCATATTATAAAATTCCCCCCCCCACCCAAACAATTTCATGTCCTCAATAAAAAAACATATCAATAGGGATTCTAAAAGAAAAAAATTTTAAAATAAGAAACATTCATTAAAAATAGGAAAATAAAAATAAGTGTAAGTAGAAAATGTTAGTCTTGTAGAATTAATCCTCTAGAGATAATCACTAATTCCTAATAGTTTAGTTTTTTATTTATATTCTATATTCCTTTAATTATAACTTCTTAATCATTCTTATATGCTATAACCATTTTCTAAATTACATCACAAAATTTTTTATCTCATCGCTGAAGGTAAAAATATTACTAGAGTTATGATCATACCTTAAATACATAGTCCTAATCATAGGGTTTTATCAGTTCTATCATCACCTCATTGTAAAGAAAAATAAAAAATCAATCATGGGGGATTCGACAAAAGGGTTCAAATGAATCTGAGGCTGAGGGAAAGTTGAGAAGTGATAAAAATCAAGCTCAAGAGGTGGGTAAGTTCTAAAGTATAATGCATGAAGGTTATGAATAATGTAATGATGTTACTCCTCCTAGTAAAATTGTGACCATGCTCTACCACTAAAAGTGGGTCCATGAGTATGAAAAGTAAGTATCAAGAATGTACCATGTTTCTTTGGTTTTCTTTTTATTTAGTTATTTAAAATCAAGTCTAAGAAGGTTCTCGTTTACATCCCCTAACCACATATGATCCATCATAGGATTCATCAAGCTGGTAATTGTGATTTTTGACTTTCTTAATACACAATCCTATATATTTTTTACTTTTAATATGAATATATATATTCAAAGGAATAGGGTAAGAAAAGAAAATTCCAAAAGAAATCATGGACCTCATCAAACCAGTCTGGTGAATGTGCCACTATAAATCTCCTCAATGATAATATCCAATTTCTATTAGTGGTAAAATTTTTCCCATGATTGTACAAATGATAATCATAAATCGTATGGATACCAGGGTAGGAAGGGATAATCATCATGAAATGCCACCATCCAAATAAGATAATTCATGGATAATACAGGGTAAATAACAAAACATGTATAGGTGTCTATTAGAAAAATGTGTCCCACAAATATTGACTCAATATTTTTAAAAGGGTATTTGTTCAATAATATCCTCAATAAAATCAAAATGCATGTTTTGTAGATTCACATGAACCAAGTTTCTCTCAAAAAATATGCTTAGAAAAGAATATGAAATCATTGGTCTAGAATCCTCTCAGAAATGTGAGTATAAAAGAATAACTAAGAGTCACTAAATATATAAAATCTAGTAAAAATTTAATCCAAATAAATTGAAAGAATGTTTAATTTGAATTAAATACCTAACTCTGCAATCATGATACAAATTCTAGATTAGAAAAAAATCAGTCTTAAACAATATTTAACAAAATTTTTTATTCTATTCAAATTGTTGTAATTATATTTCAAGTTTTAATCATGATTTAAATGAAACATATGTCATAGATAATTTAAATAAGAAATAATCCAAGTGTATCAACAAAAAAATCAAGATATATTCTCCTACAATTAAAGTTAAAATGTTTCCACACTATTCTAGAAAGAATCATGGGAGAGATATCAATATACTAATATAAAATAATGAAATAGAAATTGATATTTGAATATTATAGAATCAAGATATCCTTATAGTGAATTTCATGTAATGTGAAAACTAATTGGATGGTGATTCGAAATTTGGGATACCTAAAAAAAGTTTTTTTAAAAAAATTGATTCAGTAGATAAAAAATACTCTATAGTGTTTAAAAAAATTGAAATAGTAAAATAGTAGGTTTACACAGTTAATATATTGGAGAATTATCTCAGATAAATGAAAGAAGGTGTGTACAATGATCTTTTGGGATGAAAAATGATAAAAAAAATTAAATAAAAAGGAAAACAGAAATGATAACACATGACCCAATTAAAGAAAAATAAAAATTGTACCACCTCCCATAAAGAGCTAATAATAACTTCTTTATCCATATGGATAGAAAAATGGATCCTTAAGAGTTTTCCATCTTCTCAGAATTCTGCTACCACTTATAGGAACTGGTGGCTATTTCATATAGCTTGTGGGGTCTCTTGATAAGATAACCTCCTCAGGAGCATACTGAGCATGAATCTTGTTGGTAAATAATAAAATCAGTGATCATTGTGATGGAGATCCATACTAAGAATCCATCTCAAGTGAGATATCCTCAGTCTAGAGAATGACATTAGATAGATGTAGAGGCATCTAATGTAGGAGTAAAGATGATTACGGGATAGGTATGTCAATAACCATAGAAGAAGAAGAAGATCTAAACATGGATAAATTAATATGGTTCTGAAATAAAAATAATATTGAATATAGAAAACCCAAAAAACATATCATATATATATATATATAAGAAATGGTATAATAGGGAAAATAGAAAACAAGTAGTTCAAAAATAACACCCAAACATCAGAAAAATGGGAGGGTACTAGGACATAACTAAGCAATAAAATCAATTTCATTGAGATCTCCATCAAGATTACCCTCATGAATAGTGGGTGATTATAGCTGAAACTCCAAATCAATATCATTAATGGATGTTGGAGCTATAGGATCAACCTTCATGGTGGGTTCCATGGTGGAGGAATCTGGCTTGGTTGAGGATAGGGGGGGGGGTGAGTTTTCAATCCTTAATAAGCTTGTGTGTATGGAACCTGGATCGTTGAATGGAACCTCAGATAGATATTGAATGTTAGGGCCCTTGAACTCATGGGCATGATTCACAAGATTCTTCTGTTGAGTAGTAAGGTATATTAGCTCAGGGGGTAGATCGTTTTAAGGGGTAGATGGTGTGAGATTATAGGAGGATGAAGGGGCTTCTGGTGGTGGTGGGTAGGATGTAGCAGTGGATGGTGGTGGGTGAGGGATGGAAAATTCAGATGGTGTGATTAGTGGGATTCATAGGTAGAGGAAAATATGGGGTTGGTTCTCTATAAGGAACTGGATATCAAGGCATAGGTTTGAGGGAGGAGTTGGTACAGATGTGATAGGTCCAATGGTGGAGGTGGTAAAAAAAGAGGCATAGGAAGTGGTGGAGGTTGTATTAGGGGTAGTCATGGTGGGGGTTGAGTCATGGGTAGGTGAGGTGGGGCCAGCTGCTTGCTGTATAGGTTCCTCGGTAGCATACTCAATATATCTAGGTGTCCAAAGGAAGATATCACCATCCGTCCTCTAAAAAACCATATTTAGGTGAAGAAGGAGGCTGATGCTCCCTAAAGGGTTAAGTCTAGTGATAGGTTTGGTAGCAACTAAGGCATCAAGATGTCTGGATAGATGGGTAATGAAGGATCCCCCAATCAATGTACCCTGAGTACTCTTCACCTAGGTCTTGTATAAATCCTAAAACTTCCTGAAATTGTTTATTTCTAGGAAACCCATGGATGGTGTGAGGATGATCACCTCAATCTTGATGAAACTACCATGAGAATACCCTCTTCCCAAACATGCATGAGATAATTCCTTGTGGAGAATTCAAAGAGAAGCACCATCGAGCTAGGTTCTCTTCATCGCGTGAGTATTGCAAGGGATCTATGGATCTGTCGTGTTCCTCACCCAGATTTTTCAAACATAAAAACTGTTAGGATAGAGATTTAATGTTTAGACAATCGAGGAGGTGATTAAATCAATGGAATAAATGCTGAGGATCATGCCAAATTCATCGAGGGTGAGTTACCCAGCCTTCCTCCAAGTCGTAACATGATGAAGTTGATGTCTAGCTGAAAAGTGGCTATGAATACAAGGAAGATCTCCCTAAATTAATCCCCATGCAACTAAATAATGGGAAAGAGGTGAAGTTGGAAAATGTGTCCAATGACCTCTTGATTAATGGGGATTCACTCGAGAACAATGAGGTATAGTGTTTTTTAGAACCTCATCGGCTTCATAAAGAGATTAAAAAATTGAACCTAGTGTCAAAGTGATGAGAAATAGAGGCAAGGATGAAGGTGAGGGTGCTAAGGGCCCTAAAATCCACCAAAAGAAGACTGTTTCCCCTTAGAAACTGAAGTGGAGACATATGTAGAAGTGGAGGTCCATGATGATGGCTCCGTAGGTGTTGGAAAAGGTGACACCTTTCATCGCATGCGTGGTAGAGGCTTTTTAACACTCTTGGGAACATGTTTATCCATAGAGGTGTAATAAATATATTTTTTTGGGACATGGAAGAGTATAAATATAGATATGGAGGAAGAATATGTGGTGTGATGGAATGGGGATAAGGAGTGCTTGAATTCACGATGGTGAGGGAGGAGGATGTGTGGTGTTGGGAGGGAAGGAGTCATATGTGGGAGGAGTAGGGGGAATAAGGTGGTAAATATAAACTTAGGGTTCAGGGAATTTAAATACACCCCAAAACTTACACACATTTTAGTGAAAATAAAGCATAAAAATCATGAATTTGTAAAAAATTTAGGTGCATGACAATTACATGTCATGTATTGGATCTATAATGGGTTGATTCCTAGTAAGTGATTTATTTATATTCTATATATATAAATGTTTTGATATAGATGACTATTACTATGAGGAGATACCCCCTATAGAACGATTCTTAAAAATAGAGGGGATAAATAGCGGGACAACCTTCATAATCAGAGGTGAAATGAAATTTGTGTTCTTGTGAGAAACAGATCCCTTGTCAATAAGAGGTAGTTTCTTGTTTTTGTAACCCATGATTGACGTACATCGAAATTATATTTATTTTTCAGAATACTTAATACACTATAATAATAGACACTCAAATACCATATTATTTTAGTTCCTTTGGAAAGTGTAAAACATAATAAACTGGTTCATAAAACATCTATATCATCTCCTGCACTATCCTTAATAACTAAGACCCCGTTTAACACCTCTTACTTAATAACCTTCTTCAAATATGAGGGAAATGAAACATAAAAAGGGGTGAGATAAAATAATCAGTAATGGTAAACAAGGGTGATATTTAAACATAAACATGAGCATAAAGGTTATGATAATGTGATCATAACATTAGAAGATCATACCCTTCATATCAATGGAAAACTTTAATCATAAGAAAAATCAATGATCATAATACATAAGATCATAACTGTAACATAAGAAATGAAATTGTGGAATAAAAATAATCTTATAAATTTGCGAACATGTAAAAATAGTAATATTTTCACTCATTAAATTATGTAAATGAAACTAGGACCTCTCAGAAACATATGGACATGGAAACCAGGTCCACTCATAAAATTATGGTCATATAAACCAGGTGTATTCATAGAAATGTGAAAATGAAATCAGGTTAACATATAACATATATACCTTATGATTTATACATCATTACCAAATGCACTAGAAGGAGATATAGGTCTCAACAATCATATAATTAAATCATTCTAATGAGTCCCACAAAAACATAAATTATTCATCAAATCATAACCCATTGAATTAAAATTGGTCTCTTTCACATCATTCCATCATAACATAATCCTTTTAAAAAAAATAAATTTTATAAATATAATTCCATCATAAAAATAATATTACCATAAGAATAATATGGATAGTATACTTGAATTTTTTTAATAATATATGGAAAATAATTTGGAGAAAACACTTTAAATTAGTTCTTGAGGAAAAAATCCCTTATTGATCAATTTTTTTTCTAAAAATGAAATGAAATCATAAAAAGAAATAATTTAATTGAAAATAAACATGAAATAATGTAAATGAATCTTCATGGAAATAAGGTATTATGAAAGTGTAAAAAACTGTTCATACTGTATAAGTTAAAAAAACATTTTCCTCATACTTTTCTCAGAAAACTCTAAAAGTACCTTGAATCGAATATAGACAAAATATTCCTTTCATACCATTTAATAAAAATTCACCAAAGGGTAAAATTAACAATAAGCAATTTTATAAGAATATATATAATATTACATACTTAAGAAACATTTTTGTGGTTGATAATTATACCCCAGTAAATACTTACATATATACAATCTTTGATAATAATGAGATTGCAAAATTATCGCTTTACTTAGGTCTGATATCCTTTGTATGTTTCTAAACCTCCTATATAATAATTTAAAAAAATTTATTAACTTATTACAAAATTATATTCATTTTTATGATATCATATATGATAACATTATCATTCATTTGCTAATAATATTTCATTATTACTCATCATTAGGATAAAAAATGCTTCATTTTCTTATGCATGTTTTGCCGAATAAGCTGATGATATATTTATTAGGACATATTTATATAATGAAAAAATGATATTAAAATAATAAATATAATAATTATTCTGTATTTCAATTTATATACTCATTTTTAATTGATATCTTGTAGAATTAACCACATCTCATCGTGGAGACGGTAGACTGTATATACACACGAGCGGCGATATCATTCTGATAATTGTGATATGGTATGGAAGAGGATGGTATATATGTTGCTTAAGAATAAATATCATGTTAAAATAATCATATTTAATTATAATTTCAATCATTATATCCCTCCAAGTAAGGTGGTGGTGAAAAATAGATTACACAATGGCGTGGATATGGTAAGCCGTACGTACGTATGCATGGTGATTTCATTTTTTCGTATGATGGATAAAAGGTGAAATATGGTTGTTTCATAATTATAGTAAAATATCATTATATAATTGATTATATAGATATTACTTTATAATGAAACAAAAAATTATAAGGAAGTAGAAAAATAAATAAGTTTGAAAGAATTGGTAGAGGAAACTACCTCTTATTCGACGTTTTTCTTCTTAATCTCCTCTTAGAGCACTAGAGTTTGTTTTTGAAGAAGAACAGAACCAATTGAATGTAACTATGGAATATTAAAAGTGAAATGGGAATGGTATGGAAGATATTTAAGGCTCAAATTTATATTAATAAGTGATGGAGGAGGTTCCCTTTTATAATTGAGGAGAGGGGCACCCTTGGATATTCATAAAATATTAAATGAAAAAAATGAAATGTTTAATACAAATGTCTCCCACTTGAGATATGTATAAGAAAAGATTAGTATAGTTCTAAATAATATCATCCAATAATTTTTAGACATGTATTGTCATTATTTTAAACCATATATTTTCAATTTACCCTTAATATTTCCGTTTTAATTTTAATTATGGTAAAAACATTTTAAATATTAAGAGGCTATTAATTATACTTACAGGGGTTTAATTCACCATAAATAGACACTTAATGAACTTTTAGACATTATAATAGTAGCTTTTATATTTTAAAATATTTTTAGTATTTTTAAATGATTTAATAAATTACCAATTAAAAAAATCAACTTTGTCAATTTTTACGCTATTCATTTCATTAAATTTAAAAAATCCAAAAAGAGGGATTAATTCAAACCAAATCATTTAATAGTATTATAAAATTTCATATTAAAATTGAAAATATTTTATAAAATAAATTATTTCACATAATATTTATGTTAATATTTATAATATCATTTATTTGACATTTCTCTTAATAAAATAATCATTGTATCACTGTTGGGTAAATATTTATGGTAATTATTTCTTATCTAAAAATTATTAATAAATTCAGATGATTTAGATAATTTAATTATATTTCTAAATAATAATTATTTTCATATTTTAGTCATGTTTATCACTACATTAAAAGTTTTATACTTATAAGAGAAGGGAGAGTGACATGTTGTCAATTTCTTTTGTTTTAATAATATTTATATCACTTTCAGGAAACAAAGTCCATTAAATGTATAAAGTTTGATCCTTAGGTGTTAAGGGTATAATTTTATTCATCCCATAATATTTTGGTAGGTATTAGGATAATTTTTTTTCATTATCATATTATTTGTTACCATAATTTACCGGATTAACCTTTAAATGTGGAAAATAAAAATTATTGTAGTTACTATTCATCATGCACAAAAATAAGAGTGACTGATTTAAATAATTTGGAACTACTAATTCCAAATATTTAATCCTTTTTTTTAAATTCAGAGCTTATAATTGGTATAAATTAATAAAAAATTAACCCCATTGTCAAAACCAGAAAAATGAGTTTTTAAAAAGTATAAAACATCAAAAGATGGATATGTGTTTATATCTATTTTCAATGTGAAATTACTTAAAATGGAAAAAATGTGATTAAATGATAAAAATATAAATGAAATATAATTTAAAAACCATTATAAATATAATATAACTATATAAATAAATTAAACAAAAGGCAGTTTGAATTAAAATGTATAATTTTCACTATTCATTAAAATATGATTTTTTTTAGAAAAATAAAAAAATTCCATCCAAAATAAATTTTTATGTCCCAATTCCAAATAAAAATATTTTTTTTTCAAAAATCACTTATAAAAGTTTTAAAAAATAAATTTAAAATGGGTTCTCCATTAAAAGGTGGTAAAATTGTATTTTTTGAAGAAAATACATCTTTTATCTGAAAAATTTAGTTTGTTCTTATATCATGTGTTGAAAAAATATATGATGAATTATAAACATTAAATAATATAAATTATGTATATATTTAATTAATAAATTCCCTAAAGTGTGATTTTTTTTTCTAAACTCACTTATTGTCATTTAAATTGTTTCTCAGAAAATCATTTTATTTTAATTAAAAAAGTTTTATTTTCATTTATAAATAATTTTTCACAAATTAATTAATTAAATAAAATTTTAAAAAATATTTACATAAATAAATTAATACTATTAATTCCAACCATTTTTAAAGTTAGGATATAAGGTAACATAATAATATTTAGTTGTTCACTCTTACTTGATCTTGATGGAATGAATTATATCAAAAGATCAAGAACTTGTGTATAACACAATCCAAGTATAGCATTGCGTATAACGCAAGCTAATATGGTGTTCCATATAGCAAAATATAATATTTGTGTAGTTTATAACACAATACATTAAAGAAATTAAAAAGAATCTATCTCATTAATTCTCAGGGTGTCATATTCAACCACCCATAAAATGAGTTTCGCCCTCGAAATTTGTCGGTGTTATAAAGGTTTAATACTTGAAAGATTATTTACTTAAAAACTAACATCATAAAAAGGACTACTAATACTTCATTTTAAAAACGAAATTTAGAAACATAATGGTTACCTAATGTAACTCATCATTGGGTTTCCACATAGAAGAACATAGGTGGGAAGCAAAAACACGGATATGGAAAAGAATATGACCATCAAGTTTTGATAGAGACTGATAGAGAAAAAGGTTAGGATAAAGTTAATAGTTAGAAATCCATAAATATATGAGGATTTAATGGACCAAATAATTTTTTTGATAAAAATATACTAGGATGACATTTTCGGTTTCAAGATACTTTTCTTAAATTTGAAGTATTTTGTATGAGAATAAATAATTACATAATTTCTATAGAATATCATTATTGGTCGTTCCTTGAACAATTTCCACTTAATAACTTATTCAAATAAATGAAATTGAATTTTTCATTCTTGAAGTGTTAGCAGATCATGCGATCCATAAATATAATGATACGCTGTTCCATTTGTATCAACAAAAAGGTTATCACATGATATCAAATAAGATAAGTCTACCTATACTGAGATAATACATCAATCTAACAAACATAAACAAGAGTTAAACTTATACTATCCATAAATGGATAACATTACAATCCTTCCAAAAACTAAGAATCAGAAAATTTAGAAAGTGGTTAAATAAATAGAATTAGCATGTATCTCCCATATCTCATGAGGTAGTTCTAGGTTGTCACATTCCAAACATGTCAATACCTTAATTGTGTATTCTCTTTACCATACATACTTATTGAAAAGATGTAGGTATCCTTTTACTTAAATCCAAAAATATTTAAACATCATCATTGATAGCATAAACCATTTTTCAACAATCCTCAATAAGTTCTACGGAAATAATTACCATACAATTTACTTATTTGTGTCCAACAAATAATTATCTAAATATCATTATCTCATCATCCTGAACATATTATGGGTTATACTTCCCTTAATATTATATTTTCAGAAAACCTTAACTTATTACCTCAAAAACTATTTATGTTTACCAATACCATTCATTATATACTCTTCAATCCTTATAACAACACTATAGTGGACCAATACATAGAGGTTTCATTACTCTATAATACCATAAAAGTGATTTTACAAAATTATTGTTGAATTCCATTACATAAAAACATAATCATTTCACCACTTCGTTTTCATACTCAATATATCCAATAGTGATTGCACGTGATTTTCCATTTTACTTGGGCTTAATATGTTGTTGATGTCAATCATCATCAATAACCCTTTGATTAGGGAATTGGTTAGAATAATGGTCCATTTCCTTGCACTTGTAGCATTGAAGTGTGGTTAGTGCATTTTCTTGAGAGTTATATAAATTGAATGGCCTTTTTACATCACATCGACACTCATTGGTTCTATGGTCAGGCTTCCCACACATGAAGCATTTTCTTGTTCCTTTCAAGAATTCCTGTGAGTTCTATTTTCAACATTTTTGGTAAGTAGGAGGATGAGACTTTTTATTCTATCTTTGTAAAAAACTATTGGAGTTTCTATTAATATCTATCTTCCTTTTCTTATATCCAGAAGCTAGAGATTCACCAACCTCCATTTCAAATTTTAGTGCACAATTAACAACTTATTCATAGATACCAAAGTGGCTTTTTAGAGACTCTATTTTAGGACACCAAAGAATCAGTCAATTTTGTTTTCAGGGCTAATAATTAACCCAAAAGCATACATTTCACTTCTTGTAAAATTTTCTTCATAGGTACTAATAGATTCATTAAAAATTTTTATTAAGCTTAAGGAATTCCTTCTCGACCTTTGTTTGTAGAATACGAGGGAAGTACTTACTAAAAAATATCCCTTTAATCTCTTCATATTTCATAGATTAAATTTCTTCTTTATCCCTTGTGTTCTAAATAAAAGTCCACCACTGATTGGATCCACCTTCTAGATGATAAAAAACCAACATGAATTTTATATGTTCAAAATAATGAAGGACGAGAAATAAATTTTCAGTGGTACTAATCCATTGTTTAGAAACGAGTGGATCAGACGACCACCTGAAATAAGGTGTACATTTCTCATGAAGGATTCAATATAAATTTGTTCCCACCTCTGCTCATATAGAAGTACAACATGATTTATATCTTATGTGAGTATAGCGATAAGATTTTGAATTTCAGCTCCATTGACATTTGGTTGCTCAGAAGGACAATCATTGCATTTCCCATTACATTAATCATTAGCATAGTTCCTTCGGGTTACAACCACTGTCCAAATCCCAAAAATAATACTCCGAGTGGAAAAAATCATACTTCAAAAACCACATAATCAAGGGGGAGTACATTCAATCACTAAAAAATTAAGTTTAATCCTAGGTTATTCATGACTAATACATAATTCTTGGACTCTAACCTATAATTATACTTATCCATAGGACATCCCAAGATATATTCTTAGAAATGTTGAGTCAATAAGGTTTTCCTTATGACTTTTCCATTCCTTCTTGTTTTGAAAATCACAAACACCTTATCTTTAATGAAAATTGTTTTGTTAAGGAAAATTGTTTTTATAAGGAAAATTGCTTTCTTAAGGAAAATCGCTTTTATAAGAAGAATTACCCTTATCATATTTTCATCCATATTTTTCTTAAGTATGAGATTCAGATTCATTTTCTCGGAATCGTTGAAACTTTGATATAAAGTATTCTGTTTTAGGATTCGGTTCTGGACAAGAACTATAAGGAAGTTTCATTCCGAATTCCGGATATGAACTTTGACTAAGTTCTATTCCAGATTCAGGATACGAATTCTGAAGAAGAATTCTCATTACGAATTCTAATGAAGAAATCCCATTCCGAATTCTCATTATGAATTCTGAAGAAGAATTCTCATTACGAATTCTAATGAAGAAATCCCATTCCGAATTCTCATTACGAATTCTGAAGAATAATTCTCATTACGAATTCTAATGAAGAAATCCCATTCCAAATTCTTATTACGAATTCCAATGAAGAATTCCCATTACGAATTCTAATGAAGAAATCTCATTCCGAATTCTCATTACGAATTCTGATGACGAATTCTCATTACGAATTCTGATGATGAATTCTCATTATGATTTCTGATGACGAATTCCTATTCCGAATTCTCATTCCGAATTCACCTATTAAACAGAATCTGATTATCTTTGTTCTATACACTCTGAATTTATTCACTCCGAACCTTCACTCCGAAGTGTTCATTCCGAACTTTTATTTTAGAGTTTAAAACGATGTCGTACATTCTGTTACACTTGTTTTGTTGTAAAACGATGTCGTCCATTTTGTTATAAACTAACCGTTGTCTAAGTGACACGTGTATAGGTCCCTCCGATCTTTAAGGAAAATATGACCGTTGGAGAAGGAGCTGACCTTACCTATAAATAGGAGCTCATTTGAAAGAGCTCGCTGCTGATGCATATGTTGATAGCTGATGAAAGTGCTGAAAGGCTGAAAAATTTGCTTGAAGTGATTTATAGAGAGAGAGACTCTTATTAACTCTCAAAGCTTCGTGCGACTCCGAATGTTGGTGATTACATTCGAGGGCTTTCGGGGATAGGAAGACAGAGGTGCCGACTACCTTAAAGGTCGAGGGCTTTCTTGCTGAGGAAGACAGAGGTTGCCAACTACCCTGAAGTTGAGGGCTTGCGGGGATAGCAAGACAGAGACTCCAATCTTCGTATCGAGGGCTTACCCTGGTGTGGGTAAGACAGACTTGCTTGAAAGTATAAATCAAGGGACCTTTATCCAAGGTTGTTGGATACCCTTCTCTTTGGGTTAAAAGACTTATATCTTGTTACTAGTAGTTTTGCTACTTGTTTTTATTCCGCTGCAATTTGTATCTTAAGGAAAGTATAACTTTCTTATACTTCCTTACTCTGATTCATTTAGATTCTATACGCTTTAAGGTAGAATCTCATATTGTAATTGTTTGTTAAGTTTCAATCTCTGGAACCATATTTCTAGAACCTACTTTTCCAAGTTTAGTTCGGTGTTAGAGGTGTTGTGAATTTTCTTAGTTTAACTTTGTTAAACTTAGCCTTTTCCTTTACTTAAGGAAAACATAGTTATTCTTAACTAACTTTAAAGGTTCCAAAGGAATTTTTAAAGTATACAATTCACCCCCCTCTTGTATTTTGAGCATCTCATACTATATTTCGATCCTACAATTGGTATCAGAGGTTGGAAACCTCTTACTCTATACCAATCTTACATTTGGTATCAGAGCTGGTTACTGAAATACTTATACTCACGAATAAGTTTTTCTTGCTCACTTTTCCATTCCGAACTTTTGTCATTCCGAACTCTTCTCATTCCGAACTTTGTTATTACGAATCTTTACTACTAACAAGTTTGTATCTAAGTTATATTAAGTATGGCAGGAATTAATGTTGGATCTATTGACAATCTAAATCCTACAAGACCACCTATCTTTGATGGTAATGATTATGAATACTGGAGAGATCGTATGAAGACATTTGTTATTAATACTGGAGTAGAGAACTTTGTTATGCTTACTGGTGATTATAAAATTCCTGACAAGGAAGTCATAACCTTTACTAACCAGGAAAAGCAAGAATATCAACTCAACTATAAGGTACGCAATACTTTACTATGTTCAATGACTAGAAATATATATAGCCAAATTTCTTCTTGTGAAGCAGCTAACTGTATATGGAAGAAGTTAGAGGCTACACACTTTGGGACTTTTAAAGTGATTGAGACAAGAAGAGCTATGATTAGAGCTGAATATCATGACTTCAATTTTCCTTATGGAGAACCTATCTGTAAAGTTCAACAAAGGTTTATGACTATTGTCAACAGTCTACAATCTATGGGAGAGAAAGGTTTAGATGATGAAGCTCTTGTAGACAAGATAATTGATATTACGCCCAATGAGTGGGAATCCAAGAGAACAGCAATAGATGAGAACAGGAAGGTTACTCAAATTACTCTTGATGAATTATTTGGAACTCTTCTACAACATGAAACAAGAATGAAGAGAGATGCTGACAACATCAAGAAGAAGAATGGAAATGGTACTGTTGCTTTTACTACAACTTCAAATCAGATGAAAGCTAAGACTCCTGAAAGAGTTACTAGATCCAAATCTAAGAAAGTCATTTTCCAATCCGAATCTAGTGAGAGTGAAGTTTCAGAAAATGAATTAGCCAATCTTTCTCGAAGGATGAACAAGATAGATGGGCAAAGAAATTTTAAATCTAAGTATAAGAAGAAGGATAGGAAAGACAAGAAAGATGGAGCAGTTACTTGTTATGAATGTAAAAGAGCTGGACATATTAGACCAGATTGCCCTATGATCAAAAAGAAAGAAAGGAAGGAAAGACATTCAGACAGGAACATGAAGAAGTATTATAAAGCCAAAGCTAAGAATGTTCTGAAAGCTAATGTCACCTGGAGTGCCAGTGGTGGTGACTCTTCAGATGAATCTTCTGATTATGAATCTTCAGGACAGAAGAATCTTGGTCTTTTAGCCAGATTACCTATTGATAATCATTGTCTTATGGCTAAGGTACGAAATGCTGAATCATTGACCAATGTTTCTTTAAATTCTAATGATAGTAAATATTATAATTCTTCTGATGAAGAATCATCTTCTGATGAGGAAAATACTTTACCTACTTATGAAGAAGTCTCTAGGTTTGCTGAACTTCTTGAGATTGAGAATTCCAAACTCAATAAGAAACTTGATAAGGCAAACTCTAGGAATTCTATTCTTACAAAAGAGATATCAGATCTTTCTAAAGATCTTGATAAGAAAAATGCTGATTTTGAAAGTATTTCAAAAAATCTTGAGGAAGTAAGTTCTGAGAAGAATAAACTTTCTAAAGAGTTAGAAAAAGTAATTTCTAAGAAAAATGTTTTAGAGCCTAACTCTAGTTAAAAAACTAATGATTTTCAGGATAAAAACTTGGTTGTAAAACTCAAGTCTGAAATTTTTTCCTTAAAGAAGTGTTTATCAAACTTTACCCATGGTAAGGAAAATTTTGATAAGATGTTTTCTCAAATACGACCTTTAAGAAATAAATCCGGATTTTGTTATACCCATGCAAAACCTATTTTCAGTAACAATTATTTTGTTCCTCAAAGTGCCCCATTTTGTACCAAGTGTCAATGTGGAGGTCACTGGGCAAAAAGTTGTTCGTTAAATAAAACCCAATCTCTAGGTTTTCACAAAGCTTACTTTTCAAAGAAGATGTGGGTACCTAAAATTTTATTGTCTGGAAATCTCAGATCCAAACAAGTTTGGATTCCGAAAGACTAATTTTATTCTTGATTTCAGGAAAATAAAGAAATTACCAGCAACAATACATGGTACATGGATAGTGGATGTTCCCGGCACATGACTGGTAACAAAAGCTATTTTGAAAAGATTATCAAAACGAAAGGAGGAAAGGTAACTTTCGGAGACAATGCTAAGGGAGAGATTGTTGGTATTGGTAATATTGTTCTTTTAGGTAAAACCTTGATTTCAAATGTTCTTTTTGTTAAAGGTCTTAAGCACAACCTCATTAGCATAAGTCAGTTATGTGATGAAGGTTACCTTGTGAATTTTAGGAATGATAAATGCTTAGTTCACAATTCCAAGGAAGAATTTATTCTCTCAGCCAATAGGCAAGAGAATGTTTACACCTTAAACTTAGAAGACCTAAGAAGCCAAGATTTACCTTGCCTAAGTACAATGGAAGATCATTCTTGGTTATGGCATAGAAGACTAGGTCACTGTAATCTTAGGAACCTATGTAAACTCTCTAAGAAGAAACTAGTTAAGGATCTACCGGAGCTTAGATTTGATTCTTCTAAAGTTTGTGATCCTTGTCAATATGGCAAGCAACATAAATCTAGTTTTATGTCAATTGGTGAAGTCTCAACAACCGATGCATTACAGTTAGTTCACATGGATCTTTTTGGTCCAACACAAACTGGAAGTATTGGAGGCAAATACTATGTATTTGTTCTAGTTGATGATTACACTAGATTTACTTGGGTCTATTTTCTAGCAAAGAAATATGAAGCTTTTTCTTATTTCAAAAGTTTTAGAGCTCAAGTTAAAAACGAGAAAAACCTTCCATTGAAAACTATTCATAGTGATCATGGAGGAGAATTTCAAAATTCATATTTTGAAACTTTTTGTAGTAAGAAAGGTATTACTCACAATTTTTCAGCACCTAGAACTCCTCAACAGAATGGTGTAGTTGAAAGAAGAAATAGAATTCTTCAAGAGATAACAAGAACCATGTTGAGTGAATATTCTATTGCTAGACATTTCTGGGCTGAAGCTGTAAGTACTGATTATTATACTATAAATCGAGTTTTGATTAGACCTTTTCTTAATAAAACTCCTTATGAGTTATGGAATGGTAGAAAACCAAGACTTTCCTACTTCAAGGTTTTTGGTTGCAAAGAATTCATTTTGAATAATAAAGATAACTTACATAAATTCGCACCAAAATCAGATGAAGGGATTTTCTTAGGTTATTCCATAACCTCTAAGGCTTATAGAGTTTTTAATAAAAATACTTGTACTATTGAGGAAACAGTACATGTAAAATTTGATGAATCGGATCCTTTTGTTTTTAAAACATCCCAACTTACATCTTCGGATGTGTTTTCAGAAACTGATTGTCAACCTTTGATAGAAGAACCTTCTGATAAAGAAATTGTTCAAGAAGATACTTCTGAAACATTTACCCTAGAAGAATTTCTACCCTATGTTGATGAACAGATTTTAAAAAACCCAAATCAGGCGTTTCTTAAGAATCATCCCAGTGATAGTATCATTGGTGATGTAAATCAACCTGTAAGGACTAGAAGTTCCTTAAGAAATGAAGTAGAACATCTATCATTTCTTTCCCATTTAGAACCTAAAAGCACTGATGAAGCTTTAGGTGACGATGATTGGATTAAAGCAATGAAAGATGAACTAAATGAATTCGAAAGGAATAAAGTCTGGACCTTAGTTGAAAGACCTAAGGAAACTTCTGTTATTGGAGTAAAATGGGTTTTTAGAAATAAATGTGATGAAAATGGAGTCATTGTTAGAAATAAAGCTAGACTTGTTGCTAAAGGCTATAATCAGCAAGAAGGAATAGACTATGAAGAAACCTATGCTCCAGTAGCTAGACTTGAATCTATCCGTATTCTACTTGCCTTTGCAGCATTCTTTAATTTCAAACTATTTCAAATGGATGTGAAATGTGCTTTTCTTAACGGTTATGTTCAAGAGGAAGTTTTTGTTGAACAACCTCCTGGATTTGAAGATACAAAACATCCGAATCATGTTTTTAGACTTACCAATGCTTTGTATGGCCTTAAACAAGCCCCACGAGCATGGTATGATAGACTCACTGGATTTTTGCTTCAAAATAACTATGTTAAGGGAAATGCAGATCCAACCCTTTTTATAAAGAAAGATAAGAAAAATGTTTTGATTGTTCAAATTTATGTTGATGACATTATATTTGGTTCAACTCAGCAATATTTGACTGACTCTTTTGCAAGTCTAATGAAATCTGAGTTTGAAATGAGTATGATGGGTTAGTTAACATTTTTCCTTGGTTTTCAAATTTCTCAAAAACCAGAAGGAACCTACATATCTCAACATAAGTATATTAAAGATCTTCTTAAAAAGTATGGTTATGACAACACTAAGAGTATAAGTACTCCCATTAGTACCTCAAACTCTTTAGATCTTGATGAAGCTGGGAAACCAGTAGATCAAACATCTTTTAGAGGTAAGATTGGAAGTCTACTTTACTTAACAGCTAGTCGACCAGACTTAATGTTTTCAGTATGCTTATGTGCAAGATATCAATCCAATCCTAAGGAATCTCACTTAAAGGCAGTAAAAAGAATTTTTCGCTACCTTAAGGGAACCATGGATCTAGGATTATTTTATACTTCTGGAAATGATTTTGTTCTAAAAAGCTTTTCTGATGCTGACTTTGGTGGATGTAGAATGGATAGAAAAAGTACATCCGGAACTTGTCAATTCTTAAGAGATTCTTTAGTTTCTTGGTCCCGCAAGAAGCAACATTCTGTTGCACTCTCCACTGCTGAAGCTGAATATGTAGCAGCTGGAAGTTGTTGTGCACAAGTGTTGTAGATGCAACACACACTCACAGACTATGGCCTGAGTTTTACTAAAACTCAAATTTTGTGTGATAACACAAGTGCCATTGCCCTAAGTAAAAACCCTGCACATCACTCTCGTGCAAAACACATAGATATTAGGCATCACTTTCTTAGGGATCACACACTTAAAGGAGATATTATTCTTCAGTTTATCGGAATGCAAGATCAACTTGCTGATATTTTCACAAAATCTTTGCCTTCTGATAGACTTGAATATATTAAACAGAAGTTAGGAATGATAACCGTAAGGTAATCTTTCTTAATTAACTTACTGTTGAAAAATTCTCCTTACAGTAATAAACTCCTTTTCATAGGGGGAGTACATTTGATTGTTTGTTTAAACAAAGTTTTTCAAAATTTGTTTTCAAATTTTTCGGAACGAAGATTTCCGGAATGGAACTTCCGGAATGAAAAATTTCCAGAATGGATATTTTCATACAGAATACTTCTGGAATGGAAGTATTCGTATTGAAAATTTCCGGAATGGAAAAATTTCGTACTGGTACTTTCATAACCAGATTTTCGTACCGAACCTTCTTAGTTTCTTTTTTGTATTGAGTTTTTCATACTGTGTTTTTCGTACTGAGTTTTCCGTACTGAGTTTTTCATAGTGAGTTTTTCGTAGAAATTTTTTTCAAACTTTGTCTTTTCGTAATAAAAGTCTTATTTGGTCATCTTTATATTACCCATTACGAATAACTTTCCTAAGCTAATCCGAAAGGTATGATTTCCTTACTGAAGTTTTCGTAGTCATACTTTACTTGCTGGCAGTTTCTTGAATTATGTTTTCGGAATTATAGTTTTCTTAATTCTTTACTTTAATAAAAACCTCAAAAAAGATCGGATTCAAGTTATCAACCGTCAGATTTGATCTCAGTTCATTCTAAACCGTTAGATCAACTGTGGAAGGTGAACCGTCATCTCGTTGCCTATATAAAGGGGACCTAAAGTTGAGTCCCACATCGGTTTCAAGCTTTCGCGTGCTGAAGCTCTGCCCCTCTGTTTTAAGGCCGTTCCGAACTATAGTTTACTCCATTCTGAATTTCTCAGAGGACTTCAGATCCGAATGTCTGCAGAGTTAGCTTCTCAAGAAATGTCTTCAACTAAGCCTATTTCTCAGTGGTTAGTATACAGAGAAAGGTTACTCCATCCGGATTTCTTCAACAATTATGATTCCCTTATCTCAAAGAACATCAAGTTGAATGGCTGGGAGGATGTTGCGGTATCTAAAACCGGGAATCAAGATGAAGTATATTCTGATTTACTTGTCGAATTTTATGAATCAACTTCTTTCTTTAAGGAAGATGACAGAGAGAAGTTTTCTTTCAAATCGTATGGCAAGACATATAAGCTTTCTTACACCAAGGCTGGAAGCTTGGTAGGGTTAACTTATGAAGGTGAAGCTGAGATTATTTCTCACGTATTTCCGGATTCCAAGGGAAGCTTCAACAAAGAGAATGCCTTAGAAACACTCATACTGGCTGATGATAAGGCTCCGAAAATTGCAAGTCTATCAACAAATTTTCGGATTCTGGAATTATGGGGGCAAGGACTAATCATACCGAGAAAAGGCGATAAAGACAGCTTGAAAAAAAGTGAGATCTATATCTTAGATTTCCTGATAAATCTAAGGAAGTTTAACCTCATGAGGCACATTCTTATAACTACTGAGAACCTTAAGAAAGGAAATATCAGAGCTCAGATCGTAATGTACCCAGCAATTTTGTCGAAGTTGATAGTTCGGTGCCTTGAATCCTTCAAGGTAGCTTGCAGATCTAAACCAAGGGTGTGTAAAATCTTGTTGGTAAGTGATGATACTCTGAAAAGAATGAATGTAGCCTTTGACAAGAATACTGGAATGTTTATTGATCTACCTGCTCAAGAAGAAGTGGCTCCGAAAACTGCTGATCCGGAATCCTCTAAGCCGGTAATGAAGAGAAAGTTGAAACAAGTGGAAGTAGAAGCAGAAGATCCTAAGTCTAAGAAAGTCCATTCCGCACCTCCAAAGCCTAAGAAGAAGAAATCCTATCCTGATGAGGTTGTTGAAAAGTGGAGAGCAGATAAAGAAACAAGGAAAGAAGGGGATCTGCAGTTCGGATTGAACCCTGCGGAGGCTAAGGATTTGAAGGAGAAAACGGCTGATGAGCTTGAAAAGCAAGCAAAGGAGAAGAAGCTTAAGAAGAAAATGTCAGAAGCCGAGGCTGTTCAAGCGTTGTTAAAGTTCAATGAAATGGTTTCAGCAACAATTCCAGTTCCGAGATCTTTCTCCCTGGAATCTCTACCTGAGACTCCAGGAAGAAATCTCGTTGCTCCAGAACAAGCTGTTGCTACTAATACTGAGGAAGTAGAGCAAGTGGAACAAGTTGAAGAGGCTGCTGAAGGAAGTGGTGAGACAGGATATGTGCTAAAACAAGTAGATGAGTACAAGGGAACTCCTTCGGAACACTTATCGCTCTGAACTTCTGAAGCTGAATCTTCGAAGCTTGTTACTCCGACAATGGAAGAAGAGAAAGGTGAAGAAGAAGTTTCTTATCTGAGAGAAGAAGAACATATTTTACTTGATGCTGCTCAGAAGGAAAATATAGAAGTTGCTGATGAGGAAGATAATATTGTTCAAGTCTCTGATAGTGAGAAGAGATCTCCAGAACAGGTTTCAATTCCGGAAAAAGATAAGGGAAAAAAAATTCTTACCGAGACTCCGAGCTCAGAAGTAAGAAAGAGGAAGGAAGCTGGTAGTTCTTCAAAAAGAAAGTTGGAGCTTATTGAGGAAGAAAATTCTCCTAGAAAAGTTTCGGATTCGGAGTCATCCTCTCTGGGGCATGATTTTGTTGTTCAGTCTTTGAAGAAGTTGGTAGGAACCATTCCGACCTTCTCAAGTATTGATTCACATTGCCAGATGCTCCAACATGAGTTGAATCTGAAAACAGACTCTGTATCCATGGTTATGGATAAGTGCGTTGAGATTGAGGCACAGTTCAAAAATTTCTTTATTGGTTACGAAGGTCATAAAAGATCTTGCAAGAGGATGACAAGCTGGTCTAAGAAGACTGTGGAAGAGATGAGGCTTTTCGATGAGTTTCAAGATAATGTTAAGGATGCCTTTGAAACCGAGGACAAGAAGATTAATGAGCTGACTGCATCCTTTGAAGAGAAGTTGACAGAGGAAAAGAACTTTCGGATTCAGGAAGTGAGAGATCTGAATGGGAAGCTCAATTCCGTTTCTCAAAATTGGAAATTTGAAAGGGATCATCGGATCGATTTTGAAGAAAGGATGAAGGCTCAGGAAGAGAAGATGAAAGCTCAGGAAGAAAAGTTGAAGGCTCAGGAAGAAATAATTGAAGTCCAATCCGAAAGAATAGTTTCCTTAGAGAAGCAAGCTGAAGAGGATCATAAGAACCTAAAGAAGATCAAGACTATTCTAAAGGGCCTCATGTCTAAGGAAAAAGATCCGAAATAACCCAATCTGATCTTTTTTTTGTAATTTTTTTTGTTGTTGCTGAGATTACAAATTTTAATGAAAATTGTGTTTCTTATTTCTTTTTGTTGTCATTACTAATATCTCAGGTACTTTGTTAAGTTTTTCCATTCCCTTCAATTCTTTTTGAAAATCACAAAGGGGGGGAAGGAAAAGATCCTTAAGAAAAAGAAGAACTCTAATAAGTGTTTATCAAAGGGGGAGAAAAAAAAATACCCAAGGAAAAAGAACTCTAATAAGAGTTTGTTAAGGGGAAGCTTTTTCATTAAAGAAGACTTTCTTATCTATCACACCGGGAATCTGAATACGATCCTTAGAGTTTCAAAGCCTAAGGGGGAGTTAGTCGTATTCTTCAATATCCTTAATGCAAAGGGAGATAAGCCTTAATGTGTTTCTTTCTTCTTAGAATAGCTTTTTCGTAAGGATGTTTGTGCTTTCCAAAAAGGGGGAGATTGTTGAGTCAATAAGGTTTTCCTTATGACTTTTCCATTCCTTCTTGTTTTGAAAATCACAAACACCTTATCTTTAAGGAAAATTGTTTTCTTAAGGAAAATTGTTTTTATAAGGAAAATTTCTTTCTTAAGGAAAATATCTTTTATAAGAAGAATTACCCTTATCATATTTTCATCCATATTTTTCTTAAGTATGAGATTCAGATTCATTTTCTCGGAATCATTGAAACTTTGATATAAAGTATTCTGTTTTAGGATTCGGTTCTGGACAAGAACTATAAGAAAGTTTCATTCCGAATTCCGGATATGAACGTTGACTAAGTTCTATTCCAGATTCAGGATACGAATTCTGAAGAAGAATTCTCATTACGAATTCTAATGAAGAAATCCCATTCCGAATTCTCATTACGAATTCTGAAGAAGAATTCTCATTTAGAATTCTAATGAAGAAATCCCATTCTGAATTCTTATTACGAATTCTGAAGAAGAATTCTCATTATGAATTCTAATGAAGAAATCCCATTCCGAATTCTTATTACGAATTCCAATGAAGAATTCCCATTACGAATTCTAATGATGAAATCTCATTCCGAATTCTCATTAAGAATTATGATGACGAATTCTCATTACGAATTCTGATGATGAATTCTCATTACGATTCCTGATGACGAATTCCTATTCTGAATTCTCATTCCGAATTCACCTATTAAACAGAATCTGATTATCTTTGTTTTATACACTCTGAATTTATTCACTCCGAACCTTCACTCCGAAGTGTTCATTCCGAACTTTTATGTTAGAGTTTAAAACGATGTCGTACATTCTGTTACACTTGTTTTTTTGTTAAACGATGTCGTTCATTTTGTTATAAACTAACCGTTGTCTAAGTGACACGTGTACAGGTCCCTCCGATCTTTAAGGAAAATATGACCGTTGGAGAAGGAGCCGACCTTACCTATAAATAGGAGCTCATTTGAAATAGCTCGCTGCTGATGCATATGCTGATAGCTGATGAAAGTGCTGAAAGGCTGAAAAATTTGCTTGAAGTGATTTCTAGAGAGAGAGGCTCTTATTAACTCTCAAAGCTTCGTGCGACTCCGAATGTTGGTGATTACATTCGAGGGCTTCCGGGGATAGGAAAACAGAGGTGCCGACTACCTTAAAGATCGAGGGCTTTCTTGCTGAGGAAGACAGAGGTTTCCAACTACCTTGAAGTTGAGGGCTTGCGGGGATAGCAAGACAGAGACTCCTATCTTCGTATCGAGGGCTTACCCTGGTGTGGGTAAGACAGACTTGCTTGAAAGTATAAATCAAGGGACCTTTATCCAAGGTTGTTGGATACCCTTCTCTTTGGGTTAAAAGACTTATATCTTGTTACTAGTAGTTTTACTACTTGTTTTTATTCCACTGCAATTTGTATCTTAAGGAAAGTATAACTTTCTTATACTTCCTTACTTACTCTGATTCATTTAGATTCTATACGCTTTAAGGTAGAATCTCATATTGTAATTGTTTGTTAAGTTTCAATCTCCAGAACCATATTTCCGGAACCTACTTTTCCAAGTTTAGTTCGGTGTTAGAGGTGTTGTGAATTTGCTTAGTTTAACTTTGTTAAACTTAGCCTTTTCCTTTACTTAAGGAAAACATAGTTATTCTTAACTAACTTTAAAGGTTCCAAAGGAATTTTTAAAGTATACAATTCACCCCCTCTTGTATTTTGAGCATCTCATACTATATTTCGATCCTACAAGAAATATCTATCGGGATCTCACTAAAGTTTTCACATCCGAGTTTCCAATGGTTGACTAAACCTTTTATTTAATACATACTCTAACAACCCAAGATTAACGTACATTGAAATTTCATTTTTTTAAGAATAAAAAATACGTTACAAAAATATATTCCCAAATACTGTATTATTTTTGTATATTTGGAAGCTAAGAAACACACTAAATTGGTTCCTAAAACATCTAAATCATCTCCTGCTTTATCCTTCATAATTAGGACCATTTTAACACATCTTACATAATACCCTTCTTCAAATCTTAGGGAAATGAAACATAAAAAGGGGTGACCTCAGATGCTCAGTAAGGGAAAACAAGGGTGATATGTATACATAAACATGAGCATAAATGTTATGAGAATTTGATCAAAAAATTTCAAGATCATGCTCTACATATCTATGTAAAACTTTAATAATATGGGAAATCAAATATCATAATACATAAGATCATAACTGTAACATAATATATGAAATTTTGGCGTACACATAATATTATAACTTTGTGGACATTTATAAATAATAACAAGTGCACTCATTAAATTAAGGACAAGAAACTGGCCCACCCATAAACATATAAAGATGGAAACTAGGTACACTAATAAAATTATGGACATGAAAACCAGGTCCACTAATTGAATTGTGAACATGAAATTAGGTTCATGTATAACATATATACCTCATGAGTTATCTATAATTACCCAATTAACTGGAGGGAGATGTAGGTCCCACCCATCTTATAATGAAATCATTCTTACGTGTTCTACAAAAACATAAATTATCCATCATAGCATAACCCAAGTAATTAAAATGGGTTTCCTAAAAATCAATCCATCATAACATAATACAGGTTAATGAAATAAATTTCATAAATATATGTAAGAATCCAGATCTTTTTTTAGGCATGTTTTTCCTTTTCTTGTCCTTTTTGGGAAAAAGGGGAGAATCTTGAAATTTTCTAAGTACACGCCGTGTACTTTATAAGTACACACTGTTTACATTGATGCCACTTGAGGACGTGTGCTGGAGGTGTCATGGCCACACACACAGCCATGTAGGGGTGAGGTGGAGGTCGCTTGATTAGGAGTACAGAAAATCCTAGTATACACCGTGTACTCCAAAAGTACATGCCATGTACTCCAAAAGTACACGCCATGTACTCCAAAAGTACATGCCACGTACTTTATTTTTTCGTTAAAAAGACCAGTGTCACATCTTAACCCCCAAATCACCTTCTTCTCCATATTCTTCGATCGAGAGCAAGGGTATGACTGCGGATCTTCTCCAAGCCACCGACCCGTCACCAGTTATCTAAATCAGACACTATCGGTTGCAATAGAATCACACCAGTGAGTTTTTGGTTCTTCTTTGGCCACGTTTCCTGATTCTTTATCTTGTGTGAGTTATCTGGGGTTGAATGTTTTATAAATTTTTGCTGATCTACTTCATTCTAGGCCGATTCACGGGCTAAGGTTCAAGTATATCGATCTCCTAAAATCGAGGTAGGTGGTTTGTTGCCTTACGTTGAATGCCTTTGAGTTTTGTGAAAAAGTGTCGAATACCCATGTGTCGGGTAGCTCAGGTTAGGGTTTTGATCCAGAATTATTATCTTCCATAGACTTCTTGTATGCTTGTGGCTATTAGAAGAATAATTGTTGCTTGTTAACATGTTTCAGGAACACCCCATGGGTGTTTCCAATGTTTTGGCAGTTTATTGCCATTTGGATTAGGTTGCCTGTGAGGAAGACCTTGTTGCACTGTTTTCCTACCTTGATACAATTGATTGCATCTATTGACTACTATTTATATTATTTTGATATTTTGTATCTATTATAAAAGTAGTTGTTTAACATACTTAGGGATGCTAACAGTCGATTACGCATGACTAGACTGCTCAGGGCAGTGTCAACCTCGTGCGATGGACTAAGGAGGGAATTGACGATTAAGGGCTTCCCTAGAGAGTCAGTTATAAATTAGTATCGTTCACAGATCCTATGGGAATTGGGCTTTGTGATTCCAAAGAGTTTCCTTAGTTACGTATAGAGACTACAAGAAGAATTAGATGTAAGTGATTCCTTAGAAAGTCTATAGCTATCATTTCAAGAACATAGGGGAATTGACGGTGAGATATTTTCAGAGTGTTTGTGCCTTTGTATTATTACATGACAAGAGGGATCTGCCAGTGTGATCCTCCCAGAGAGTCAGTGTGAATATTTTTTGGTTGGTTGTGAAAATTCCACCAAGCCAAAGAACAAGCTTGGGTTTTTTACTGCTTGTGTTTAGGTAGTCTACTGAGATACCTGTTGTGTTACTTGATATGTCTTAGGAATATAGAGCTGTTTTCTGAATTCCTTGGTTGATAATTAAATGATTGAATTAAATTAATAAATAAATGTAAATGGAGATTGTTAGGATTTTTTACTTTAGTGTGATCCTATTTCTCTACTGTATTTATTTCCTTTACTTTTGCTGTATTGCTCATTGACAGTAGGGCACAGATCTTGTGGTGGTTGCCTACTAGTTTTAGTCTCACACCCTGTTTGGGTCCTGTTTTTTCGGCCCAAACAGGTTATATGGTTGCAAGTGTGGATAGGGATTGTGTCTCTTCTACTTCAGGTACATGATTGCTGGTTGGAGCTGGAGAGCATATGACCGATATTAGGCTTCCGATTCTGCTGAAGTTGATGTTTACTTTTAGTACTTTGATTCTTAGTTGTATTTCAGCACATTGTTGTGCTTGCTGCTTTCCTTAGATACTTCTACCTGCTGCATCATTATCATCATTACAATGTATTCATTTCTTCCGCTTTTTAGTTTGAGTGTTGTATGCTATTTACTGCTTCCGTTATTGACTATTATTTCCTTTCCCTTGTATACCTTACCAAATGAGGGCATAGTTTCCCCAATGACTCACCAACTCCCTCATTGCTAGTCGGCAGCCTCTGGAGTTTGGGGAAATGTTCTTGAGGTCATGGGGATAAATGGGTATGGGGTACCAGTTGAGTGGATCCGGATTCGAGTCGTTACAAAGTGGTATTAAAGGCAGGTTCTTTTCCTTTATTTTCTATTGACTTAATGTTTAGAGACATTAGACATGGATAGGATGATATAGGTAAATGGTAAATAGCTGTGCCCAGGAGTTTTAGAACTCGTGTACAGGGAAAAAGCCATGTTACCTCGAATATTGTAATTTCTGAGTTTTGAAAATGTTACAGTTTAATTGACTTCACTGTTGGGTGGTGCCCTTGTTTTGTGCTGTTTCTATTTATATGATTGTGGTTCTATTTCGTTGCAACCCTATGAGATGAGGGTTTTCCATCTCATGCATCATATAGGAATTTGTTATAAAATCACATGTTATGCATTTTTCCATGCCATCTAAATTGCATTAGAATTTTCATGTTTTTGTGATAGGATTGGTGATAGACTAAGCATGTTGTTGTTATAACTACTGTGATAGAATACCTGATATGTTGATAGGGTATCGTTTGTTTAGAGATTATTTATCATGGATGCCAAACTTTGGTCTTAGAGGTGTTATGGGCCCTTATTGACCGGAATTTGGTGGACCATTGACCTGTATACTTTTTATAAGTATTGTTATGATCCCAAGATTTGATTCACGAGGAGTATGGGCCCTCACTGATCAGAATTTGGAACCTTAATGCTGGTTTTCTATGTTTTCTGGGATCCAGAGTAGTTTTTGAGTCTACTATCTGAAAAAACCCAGAATACACGGCGTGTACTTTAGGGTTACATGCCGTGTAGTCTATAGCTATACCACTGACCGTGCAAGAAAGGAAACAGGGTTGCGAAAAAAAATCTTGTAGGAACACGCCGTGTACTAGTTTAGCATGCTGTGTAGGGTGATTTAGATACCCATCCATGTCACGAAAAACACAGGTTGGTGTTATACTTTCTCATACATGCCGTGTTCTCCTGAAACACGCCATGTAGTGTAAGTTGTGTAGCCAGCCATGTCGCTAACCAATATGATTTGTTAGTACTTATTAGTACAGGTTGTGTCCTTCTAGAACATGCTGTGTATTATGACCTGGGTACATAGGCCGTGTTACTAACAACACGGGACAGGTGAAACTTGTTAAGTACACACTGTGTATTCCTTGAACACACCCTGTATTGTTGTCTTAGGAGAGCTGTGTGGCTTAACCGTGTAGAAGGACTCGGGCATGGAAGAGGATTCAAGTACACTCTGTGTGTTGGGACAACACACCGTGTATTTGGGGTGTTACACGACCAGTTTAGGTAGGAGTAAATGCCCATGTAAATGACTTAAGGGAACACACCGTGTAAGGAAATAACACGCCGTTTAGTCATGTTTTGCATAACTTGAATGCCTTCTTTCCCCTTTTCCTTCATATGACTTCAGTTTTCCTATCTTGGTTAATCCAGAATCTCAGTTGTGATTTTGACCTTTCAGAGCTATGGCACCGAGACGTCCTCCCGTTGTCTGTTAGGTACCAGGCAGCGACCATACGCTTGATACAGAAAATCATGGAATAACTGTAGTTCCACCTATCATTCCGAACATGGCACTTACAGTGATTTCAAACAGTGGTGCCGACACTCAGTTCAGAGAGGGTTTCATGAGATTCATGTAGAACTTCCAGGTATCTCAGCTTCCCGCCCTGTCTATGGCAGAGCTGACGTGGGTTTTTCAGTAGTAGTATCCTCCCACATTCACAGGGGATGGAGGACCGCAGGCTGCGGAGTCATGGCTAGAAGGCATGCTATCCATCTTCGAGCATTTAGAGACACCTCTGAAGAGGAGAGTGAAGCTCGTGACTTATATGCTGTGATGCTCTTCAAGAGATGGTGGGATGTGGTTTTACAGGCATGGCACTAACATGTTATGGCTTGGGATGAGTTTCAGCATATGTTCTACGACTACTTCTACCCGGCGACGCTGAGGTCTGACAGAGCCAGAGAGTTCATGAACCTGCACCAGGGTACTCTCACAGTTATGGAGTATTCCTCTTGATTCATAGAGTTACGGATTTTCACTCCCATTGTGGGGAATGACGAGATATTTTTACCGAGGAAGTTTGAGAAAAGGCCTCAGACCGGACATCAGATCATAGGTGAATGTCTTTTAGTTGAATTTTGTTACTCAGATAGTTAACCAGGTGCTTATCACAGAGAGAAATCTAAGGGATACAAGAGCTTTAGACCTGGGAGGTTAACATCTAGGGCTGATTCATTTCAGATATACAACAGGAAGCACCACTGAGAGTCTACATGAGGTGACCCGAGGAAGTAATGCATTCCTTCTGGTAGAAGGGATCTTCCTTCTGGAAACCAAGTGGTGTGCTATCAGTGTGAAAAAAGTTGGCACCAGAAGCCTCAGTGCCCTAGAGACCTAGTGCAGTGCTGATCTTGCGGCAAAATGGGTCATCTGCAGCGCTTCTGCAAGATTCTCTTTCCAGAGGCTAGTGAAGAAGGATCAGTTTCAACTCCGCATACAGGAGAAGGATTACCAGTTCTACAGAAGACTATGGGATTGAGTTCTTCAGGTCATTCAAGCTTGGGTAGAGGCTGTGGACGTAGTGGTCAAGCTTAGGGGGGGTCAGCTCCGGGATCTCAGGCTGCTACACAGGGCCGTAGTGCAAGCCGGACTTTTTCGGAAGAGCAGATTAATCAGGTGCAGGATTCTGGACCTTCTATAGTTAGATGTACAATTTTAGTAGCCTCAGTTTTATCCTCTGCACTTTTCTATATGGGAGCTTCTCATAGCTTTATTTCTGTGCATACTGTGGAAAGCCTTAGACTTACTTTTTATACTTTTGAGGACATGTTGACACTAGACACACCATTGGGGAATAGAACGAATAGTGTACATCAGTGAAAGGAGTGCCCTCTAGAGGTGTCTGGGTATCACATTCTATGGGACCTCTATGTCATAGAGATGACCGGCTGGGATTTCATTCTCGAAATAAACTGGCTCATTCCCTTCCGGGCAGTCATCGACTGTAATCTACGCAGGGTGATTTTCACATCATCGGTGGGTGTATCTTTTCTTCATAAGGGTTAGTGGGATGTCCAGGAAGGTACAGCAGGACCAGAGCATCATGGGCTAGGAAAAGTTTCAACTCATATTTCCAGTCTATATCTGGACGACCAAGGGACTTCACAAATAGACTTTCCTCCAGTGGTGGATCATTTTAGGGATGTCTTTCCAGAGGACTTTTCAGGTTTGCCTCCAGAGCATAAGGTATAATTTTATATTGAGCTTGTGCCATGGGTGGCACCGGTGTCCATTCCTCCTTATAGGATGTCTACATATGAGTTGTAGGAGCTCAAGATGTAGTTGGAGGAGTTGTAGACAAAGGGTTTCATTCGACCCAATAATTCTCTTGGTGGTTCACCTATCCTATTTACGAAGAAGGCAGATGGAAACCTTAGGATTTGTGTTGATTATCAGAAGCTAAACCAGTTGACGGTCAAGAAAAGATATCTATTTACACTGATATATGATCTCTTTGATCAGCTTCTAGGAGCCAGAGTGTTCTTGAAGATCGACTTGAGATTCGGCTATCATTAGTTGCGTGTCAGGCCATTTGATATACCTCTTACAGCCTTCCAGAGCAGGTGTGGTCTTTATGAGTATTTCCTGATGCCGTTTGGTCTCACGAATGCGCCAGCAGTTTTCATGGCACAGATGAATAGAGTTTTCCATCCTTACTTAGATTCTTTCATGGTTGTTTTCGTGGACGATATCTTGGTGTACGCGAACACTCGACAGGACCGTGATACCCATCTTGAGATCGTTTTGAGTACACTAAGAGAGTATCAGTTGTATGCTAAGCTCTCAAAGTGTCACTTTTGGATGGACTAGATTCACTTCCTTGGTTAGGTCATCTCAATGATAGGAGTATCAGTATACCCAGAGAAGGTGAGAGCAGTAGTTACCTGGGAGCAGCCAAAGAATTTCTTCAAGGTACGAAGTTTCTTAGGGCTGGCTGGTTACTACAGGCAGTTTATATAGGTCTTCTCATGCTCAACAGCGCCTTTTCTGGCCTTGACTAAGAAGGGGGTGAAGTATGTTCGGTCAGAAGCCTACGATTCATCCCTCCAGGAGTTGAAGGGGAGATTGGCTTCAGCACCGATTCTAGTTTTGCCGGAGCTGGGAAAGAGGTATACAGTTTTCTATGATGCATCTTGCATCGGGATTTGAGTAGTGCTTATGTAGGAGGATCATGTCGTAGCATATAGATCTTGGCAGCTAATGCCACATGAGAGGAACTATCCTATGCATGACCTGGAGTTGGCTATAGTTGTTCATGCTTTGCGTTGTTGGAGACATTATCTCTTAGGAGATCATTTTGTCGTATATACTGACCACAAGATCCTCAAGTACATCTTCATGCAGCGTGAATTGAATCTGAGTCAATGGAGGTGGGTTTAGTACCTACAGTCTTTTGATTTTGAGCTTGATTATATGCCTGGGAAAGGCAACGCTGTGGCAGATGCACTGAGTAGGAGGACATAGGTACAGGCAGTTCAGGAGGCCAGTAGTGAGTGGAAGCTTATTGCTCTGTTCTCTGAAATGCATTTGGAGGTTCATGATTGTCAGGGTCAGACTTTTCTTTCTTTTGTAGTAGTTACCTCTACCCTTCTTGACTGAGTTCAAATGAGGCAACTATCAGATTCTGAAGGCCTAGTCCTACGTGAATGTGTGTCCGGAGAGGACCCTCTTCCCAGATGGACCGTAGGTGAGGGTGAGATCATGCATTTCTAAGGACGCATATGGATTCCAGAAGATATAAGTGAGTAACTAATGTGACACTTTCATTCCTTAGATTGGGAAGTTCATCCAGGCGTCACCAAGATGTATCATGATCTACACCACCAATATTGGTGGCCAGGTATGAAGAGGGATGTTGCTGGTTTTTTCATGAGGTGTTCCACCTGTCCGCAGGTGAAGGCGGATCACCAGCGACCAGTAGGGCTTTTACAGCAGCTACCCATTCCCGAGTGGAAGTGGAATGATGTCACAATGGATTTCATGACAGGATTTCCAAGATCACCTTGAGGGAATAACACGGTATGGGTGGCCATTAACAGGCTCATGAAGGTTGGTCACTTCCTGCCGATTAAGGATACTTTCGGTGTTGATGAAATTGGACGGTTGTACATCCATGAGATTGTACACTTGCATGGGGTTCCAAGTACTATCATTTCATATAGGGATGCCCACTTCACGTTGCATTTCTGGAATGGGCTATAGAGGGTTTGGGTACACAGGTACTTTTGAGTACAAATTACTATCCCCGGACAGATGGCCAGTCAGAGTGCACGATTCAGGTGCTAGAGGACATGCTACGAGCATGCGTCTTTGATTTTGGTGGTTCTTGGGAGAGACATATACCTCTAGTGGAGTTTTCCTAGAATAATAGTTTTCAAGCAACGATTCATATGGAACCTTATGAGGCTTTGTACAGTAGGCCATGCTGATCACCCTTGTGTTGGCTAGAGGAAGGAGATACATCTATGCTGGGACCTCGTCTTGTTCAAGAGACCATAGAAAATGTGGAGTTGATTCGGAGGAGGATGGCTACTGCACAGTCTCGGCAGAAATCTTATGCTAATCAGCAGATACGACTTTGGATTTCAAGGTCAGAGATCAGGTTTTCCTATCTGTTACCCCAAGGTTGGGACACAAGAGGATCCGGAGATAGGGTAATATTTCACCAAGATACGTCGGATGTTTGAGATTCTGGAGAGAGTCGGGCTGGTTGCTTATAGGTTGCAGTTACCACAGAGGTACCAAGCTATGCATGACATCTTCCATGTTTCTGATCTTTAACGCTATTTCTCAGACCCGTCTCATGTTTTTCAAACCCAAGGACATTGAGATGGAGCATGATGCATCATTCATGGAGAATCCTATCAGGATTTTTGATCGTAGTGAAAAGGTACTCCATGTCCAGTCTATTCTTCTATTACGAGTGCTATGGTATCACGGCCGTGTACAGGACGAGACTTAGGAGAGGGAGGCTGATATGCGATCACAGTGGCCAGAGTTGTTCGAGGTTTCTTCTTCACCACCATTTTAGGGAAATTTGGGGATGAATTTCTTTAAGGGGGGATGTTTGTAAGAACCCAGATCTTCTTTTCAGGTATGTTTTTTCTTTTCTGGTCGCTTTTAAGAAAAAGAAGAAAATCTGGAAATTTTATAAGTACACGCCATGTACTTTGATGCCGCTCGAGGCCGTGTGCTAGCCGTGTCATGGCCACACACACATCCATGTAGGGGTGATGTGGAGGCCGCTTAATGCGGAGTATGAAAAATCCTACTACAAGCTGTGTACTTTATTTTTTTCATTAAATTGACTGAGGTCTCGTCTTAACCCCCAAAACACCTTCTTCTCCAGCTTCTTCAACCAAGAGAGAGGGTACGACCGTGGAGCTTCTCTGTGCCACCTATCCATCACCGGTTATCTGAATCGAACACTGTCGGTTGCAATAAAATCGCAGTGGTGGGTTCTTAGTTCTTCTTTGGCCACGTTTCCTGATTCTTTTTGCAGATCTACTCCGTTATAGGCTGATTCATGGGCCGAGGTTCAAGTATATCGATCTCCTAGGATCGATGTAGGTGGTTCGTTTCCTTACGTTGGATGTCATTGAGTTTTGTGAAAAAGTGATGGATAACCATGTATCGGGTATCTAGGGTTAGGGTTTTGATCCTAGATTATTATCTACCTTAGACTGCTTGTATTCTTTTGGATATTAGATGAATAATGATTGCTTGTTATCATGTTTGAGGATCACCCCATGGGTGTTTCCCTTGTTTTGGCTATTTATCACCATTTGGATTAGGTTTCCTGTGAGGTAGACCATGTTGCATTGTTTTCGTGCCTTGATATAATTTATTTCATGTATTGCCTACTCTTTATATGATTCTGATGCTTTTAAGCTATTATCCCAGTGGTTGTTGAACATACATAGGGCTTCTGACAGTCGATTACACACGACTGGACTGCTCAGGGCTGTGTGAACCTGGTACGGTAGACTAAAGAGGGAATTGATGATTAAGGGCTTCCCTAGAGAGTCAGTTATAAATTAGTATCATTCGCAGGGCCTATGGAAATTGGAATTTGTGCTTCCTCAGAGTGTCCTTAGTTAGGTATCAATATTATAGGGGGAATTAGACGTAAGTGCTTCCTTAAGGAGTCTATATCTATCGTTGCAAGACCACATGTGAATTGATGGTGAGAGCTTCCCAAAGTGTTTATGCCTTTGTATGATTACTTGACTAGAGGGGTATGCTAGTGTTAGCCACCCATAGAGTTAGTGTGGATATTGTTTGGTTGGTTGTGACGAGTCCACCAAGCCAAAGAACAAGCTTTGGTTTTGTACTCCTTGTGTTTAGGTAGTCTGCTGAGATACCTATTGTGTTACTTGTTATACCTTGGGAATGTAGAGATGTTTGATAGATTCTGTGGTTGATAATTAAATTATTAAATTAAATTAATAAATAAATGTAAATGGATATTGGTAGGATTTCTTACTTTAGTGTGCTCCTATTTCTCTGCTTCATTTATTTCCTTTACTTTTTTCTATATTTCTCACTGATAGTAGGGAAAAGATCTTGTCATGGATGCCTCCTGGGTTTAGTCACACACCCTGCTTGGGTATTACTTTTTTTCCCAAATAGGTTATATGGTTGTTCGTGTGGATAGGGATTATGTCCCTTCTACTACAGGTACATGATTGATAGTTGGAGCTGGAGAGCATAAGACTGAGCTTAGGCTTGCGATGCTGCTGAAGTTGCTGTTTACTTTTAGTATGTTGATTATTAGTTGTATATCAGCACGTTGTTGTGTTTTTTTTCTTTTCTTACATACTTGTACATGTTGCATCGTTATCATCATTATTATGTACTCATTGCTTCCATTATTATGTTCCAGTTGTTGTATGATGTTTACTGCTTCTTTTATTGACTATAATTTCCTTTCCATTGTATACCTTACCAAATTAGGTCATAGTTTCTCCAATGACTCTCCAAGACCCTCGCTGCAAGTCGGTACCCTCTGGCATTTGGGGAAATGTACTTGAGGTCATGTGGTGAACCGAGTACGGGGGTACTAGTTGAGTGTCTCTTGATTCGGATCGTTACCATATCCTTCCATAATAAACATAATATAACCATAATAATTATAGGGATAGTACACTTGGAAAATATTTTTAATATTAGATGGAAAATAATTTTGATAAAACACTTCAAATTAATTCTTAAGGAAAACAACCTTTATTATTCACAAAAAAAATTATTTTCTCAAAATGCCACACAATATTAAAAGAAAATAATTTAATTAAAATTAATATTTAAATATTGTAAAGGAAGATTCATGTAAAAAATGTGTTATTAAATCCTAGAAATCCATTCATTCCATATAAGTTTAAAAAATATTCTCCTCATACTGTTGTCGGAAAACTCAAAAAGTACCTCAAATCGAATAATAAAAAAAATTTCCTTTCATAATGATTAATAAAAATTAATCAAAGGGTAAAATTAACTTTTAAAAACTCTATCATAACATAAATAATATTAAATACTTAAGAAAAATGGATGTGGATGATAAATATACCCCAGTAAATACTTATGTATAAACAACCTCGGATAATAATGAGAATGCAAAATCATCCCTTAACTTAGGTACAATATCTTTCATATTTATCCAAAACTCCTTTATAATTATTTAAATAATTTTATTGAATTATTTCATAATCATATTCATTTTTATAATATCATATATGATCATATTATCATCGGGTTGGTAATAATATTTCATTATTACTCATTATTCGGGTAAAAAATGCATCATTTTCTTATGCATGTTTTGCCGAATAAGCTCCAGTTCTACTTATTAGGTAATATTAATATCATTAAAAAATTATATTAACATAATAAATATCATATTTATTTATTTTTTACATTTATATAGTCATTTTTAATGGATATCTTGTAGAATGAATCACATCGCATCGTGTTGATGGTAGACCGTATGTACGCATGGGCGATGGTATCATTCTGATAATTGTGAGATTGTATAGAAGTGGATGGAATATATATTATTGAGAAATCCATATCATGTTACAATAATCATATATAGTTCTTATTTCCATAATTATATCCATCCATGTATGTTGTTGGTGAAAAATTGATTACACCACAACGTGAAGATGAAAAACCATATGTACGCACACATTGTGATTTTGTTTGTTAGTAGTATGGAAAGAATGTTGAATATTATTGTTCCATATCTATAATAAAATCTCATTATATAAGATATTATGGAGTTATTACTTTATAATGCAACATATCATGAAGAGTAAGTAGATGAAGAAACAAGTTTTAAAGAATTAGTAGAGGAAATTATCTCTTCTTCTACATGCTTCCTCTAAAATTCCTCTTAGAGCACTAGAGTTGATCTTTGAAGATGCAAAAAACCTCTATAATGTAATTAGAGAAGTTTATAATGGAAATTTGAATTTTATGGACGAGATTTATGGCTCAAATTTATGTGAAGAAGTGAGGGAGGAGGTGACCTTTTATAAATGTGCTTAGGGGCACCCTTGGAAATTTTTAAAATATTAAATTAAAAAAAATTATAATTTTAATACAAATGTAACCAAAATGAGATATGTATAAGATTATATGAGTATAGTTTTAAATAATCTTATTCGATAAATTTTAGACATGTATTGAATTTATTTTAACCTTATCTTTTCTGCTTACCCTTAATTCTTCTCTTTTAATTTTAATTGAGGTAAGAAAATTTTAATTATTAAGAGGATATTAATTTTACTTATATGGGGTAAATTTTAAATAATTGGACACTTAATTAACTTTTAGACCTTATAATAATATCTTAGTAATTTGAAAATAATTTTTTTATTTTTAAATAATTTAATAAATTACTATTATTTAAAAGATCAATTTTGTCAATTTTTACACCATTCATATCATTGAATTTAAAAAAAATCCAAAAATAGGTATTACTTCGAAAAAAATCTTTTAATAGTCTATTAACATGTTATATTCACATATAAAAAATTGTGTATAACATAAATTATATCATATAATATTTATTTTAATATTTATAATATCATTTATTTGACATTTTTCTTAATAAAATAATTATTTATCACTATTGTGTCAATATTTGTGGTTATTATTTAATATATAAAAATTATAAATAAATTCATAGGATATATATAGTTTCATTATATTTATGGATACTAATTTGTTTTGTAGTTTCATCAAGTTTATCAGTACATTAAAATTTTTTATTCTTATAAGAGATAAGAGAGTGACATGTTGTCACTTTCCTTTGTTTTAATAATAATTATATCACTTTCATGGAACAAATTACATTAAATGAATCAATTTATATCTTTATCTATTAAGGTTCAATGTTTTTTTTTTTCATATAATAGGATTTTTCAAGGTTTTAGGGTAATTTTATTATACTTATCATATTATTTTTTACCCTAATTTACCTGATTTACCATTAATCGTGGTGAATAGGAATTACCATAGTTACAATTCATCATGTAAAAAAAATAAAAGGGACCTATTTAAAAAATTAGGATGTAATTATTCAAAATATAAAATCCATTTTTACTATATTCATAAAACATAATTGACAAAAAAATTTAAAAAATTAACCATCGTTGTCAAAATGAGAAAACATGGTTTTTAAAAGTAAAAACCATATAAAGATTAACATGTGTTTATATTTAATTTCATTATGAAATTACATCCAATTACCAAAATTGGATTAAATGATAAATAAATAATCTAAATATACTTTAAAACCAATTCAAAAGATAATCTAACTATATAAATAAATTGGACAAAAAAGAAGTTTTAAATAAAAATGCAGTATTTTTCAATATTTATTAAAATATGAATTTTATCCAAAAAATACCAAAATATCAACCAAAATAATTTATGATGTCCTGATTCCAATTAATAATATTATTTTGTCAAAAATAACTTATAAAAAGGTAAAAAACTATATTTAAAATGGGTTCTCCATCAAAAGGTGGTAAAACTCTATTTTTTGAAAAAAATACTTCTTTTATCTGAAAAATTTAATATGTTATTATATTATGTGTATAAAACATATATGATGAATTTTAAACATTAAACTGTATATATTACATACATATTTCATTAATAAAATCCATATATAGTGATTTTATTATTTTATAAACTCACTTATTTTCATTTAAATAGTTTTTCAGAAAAACTTTTCCTTTTAATTAAAAAGGATTTATTTTCATTTAAAAATAATTATTCAAAAAATAATTAATTTAATACATGTGTAAATAGTATTTTCAAAAATCAATTAATACTATTCATTCCAAAAAATTTAACAGTTAGGTCATAAGGTAACATAATAATATTTAGTTGTTCAATTATACTCAGTATTGCGTGAAATGAATTATATCAAAAGAACATGAACTTGTGTGTAACATAAGGCAATCACACTGCTGTGTATACCACAACCTAATATGGTGTCGTATATAGCACAATATAATATTTTTGTAGCATATAAAAAATAAATCAATGAAATTAAAAAGAATATATATCTTCAAATCTCAGGGTGTTGTATTTTTTTTACCATTTTTACAAGATATATGATCATATTTCTTATCAATAGGAGAGATAGATTGAAAATTCAAGGACTGATTTATTTTATTAGTGTCTTCCAATAAATTTAACATATACAAATTTTCACCAACTCTAAAAATCAATGTCCCTTTTTTGACATCAATGTGTGCCTTTCTAGTGTTGAAAAATGGTCTTCCTATAATTAGGGGAAGATCACTTTGTTCTTCTATGTCTAGGCTGATGAAATCATTAAAAAAATTTAATTCTACAAATTTTACTAATATGTACTTAAACAAATCCATGAGGATGCTTCAGAGATCAGTCAATAAGTTGTATTGCCACATTTATTTGTTTGAGTTCAATAATCACCATCTTATTATAAACACTCATGGGAATGAGATTGATACTTTCACCTAGATCACATAAGGATTTTTCAAAAGTACGTGTCCTGATAGTGTAAGGAATTGAAAAACATAAGGGGTCTCACATTTTTTATGTAACATCTACTACAAAACTAAAGAGCACTCTTCATTTTTGGATATGACTTCTAATTCCTCCATTTAATTTTTTATATACACCATGTCTTTAAAGAATATTACAGAAGAAATTCCTTCAAAAAATGGAATGTTGATGTTTAGTTATTTAAAAAATCTATAAATTTTCTATATTTTCCATACTTTTTTTATTGTTTAATCCTCTTAGGGTAGAGGATAAGTGGTTTATATAGTGGAAGTTCCACATAAACATTGTTATTTTTCATGAATTTTCTATACGATAGATTTTTTAGTTAATTCTACCTCTTGAGTTCTCCCCTGAATAGCTTCATCCAATTATCTTAACTATTTATTATCATCTATTAATTTTTATTTAAATTATTAAACCTCTCTGCTTATAACTACCATTTCTATAGCCACCTTTTTTGGATGAGCTTTTGTGTTTTTGTTAAAATTACTTGGTATCTGATCAGATAAAGTCTTTGAGATATACCCCTTTTAATGTTCCAAGTTATGTAGAGAAACCATATGATTTTTCATTTTTGTCTCTTGAGTTTTTAACCTTTTGTTTTATTTATACATGAAGGTAGTGATAAGTTTTTCAATATTTTATTGAAGTGGTTTGGCTTGTTGTTGCGGTCCTAGTAATACTTCAGATATTTCCACTATTGAGCTCGTGGAAAGAGTTGAGATCTAGGAAAAGGTTGTTACACTTGTTATTGTGGTTGAGAAGCTTGAAATTTTGGCAGATACCTATGTATTCCCTAATTCTTTGTTGGAACTTGTCCACTTCTCTACGAAAAATAACAATGGGTTTGTTATTATAGCTAATGAGATGGTATTTGCTGAAAAGTTTACTGTTGACATTTCTAGGGTTGTTGGAATTGCTGATTTTATTTATTGTAATTGATGTAATTACAATAGTGGAATTATGGTTTCCCTCAAACTTCCTTAAATTCTTGGTATGGGTGTGAGCCTCCACACATCCCACATGATTTTATCTCTGTTACGGGAGCAACAAGGGGTGAATGTAAAATAGTTAATTAGAAAGACTAAAGCATCTTTTTTCAGGCTTCTACTAATACTGTGAGGTGAGTAATCTCCTCCACCTATTAACTTCTACAATAATGAGGTTCTTGATCACTCTTACATAGAATATCATTATGGGATACTTCATCCGGAATGGGTCTTCCCACTTCGCGCATCATATTCTTGAGTCTTCCATCAGAAGTGGCATCCACTATAGTTTGTGTATCCTGTTGAAGTTCTTCATATAATGTCTACAATTATTTCCACACCTCATTTTTGTGATGTGTAAATTTTATAGTAAGCTCTATAAATATATCCCATGCCTCCCAAGAAGAATATTTTTCCCTATGGGTGATATTTTGAATTTAATTCTATATGTTCCATGTTTGGATGGGAGGAAAATATTTTCCCATGATTTTTTGGCTTGATCATCTGAAGTCATGATTGAATTGGGAGTTATAATTTTTACCCAATCCTTGGCATGGTCATGCAAGGAGAATGGGAAGACTTGAAGTCTTATTGTTTTTTATGACATGGCCCATTTATGAAGTGTATTTCGAATGTCTATGAAATTTGAAATATGATCCTGGGGGTCATTTCATTGAATCCCACTGAGTTACGTCATCTTCTAAATCATATGGACGAGTCTAGGTTTTATTTAAAAAGTGTGTTCCTAAATAGAAGGGTGAAAAATTCCTGGAACAACAACAGTAATGGATAGAAATCCTTAGTCTTTTATATTATGGTCTTATAGCATTCACATCTCACCTTAATCATCAGGTGGTGAATATTTGTATCTTGAAGGTGTGGTGGTATAAGATTGTTACACATATTCATTATGAATTAGTGATGTGAAACAATTCTTCCATTAGTCACAGGTTAAGAAATAATTATTTCTTTTATGTCCATGATCTTTGAGAAAGTCAAGGGTCCCTAGTTCAATCACTAGTCCTGAAAAAGAGAGAGAATATAAGTGATGTAAAAGAAGAAACATATAAAAGGAGAAAGGGGAAAGATAAAGAAGAAAGGGGAGAGGGCGGGATAATATCAGGTTTGGTATGAATGATACTAAGCCTAGGAAATACTAATCTTCAGTAATAATTCCAAAATTTGATTCACCATTATGAATCATTTTAACTTATGCAGGTTTTGATCAGATTAGAAATTTATAGTCTCAAACAATAGTTACTACTGGGGCATAGTAAAGTGGTAGTGCGAGGTTGAACCCATGGGGATCACTGGTAAAAAAAGAACTATTCAAATAAAACCCTTTGAAAGGATTACTAACATTCACTATTAATGTTTGGGTTTTTATAAATCTTAGATATTTAGATGTAATTCAGATAACTAAAAATTGATTATAGGAAATTTTAGGGATCTTACTAGAAGTTAGTCCTAAATATAGCTTTGAATATTCCTACGACTTAGGCTTTAAAGGGGTGTAAAATTCACCTATTGGTTTTGGTTAAACCAATTTGATCTAAAATTGATGAAACTATCACTTGGTCCATGTATATATAACAAACTAGATAAATTATTCTTAGATTATATATATAAAATCATCAAAAAATAATGATCATATATTTCTCAACTCCAATTAGGCCAGGTTTTTTCAATTTCATCTTCCATGGTTATGTATGTACAATTGAATGTGTTGGAAAATTAATTTTTATATAATTATAAGCCTTATCATTAACAAGGTTCAAATAATAGATTCATTTGGTTTAGAAACACCCCTACTCTTGACCCTTAACCCTATGAGGATTAGCCGCACATGACAGTAATGCTTAAAAGACAAGGAATATAAGACATGATAAACATAATCATGAAACAATTAAAAAATAAGCACTCCACAATTGAGAACAAGAAAGAATCATATTTAAACAATCCAAAAAATTTAAATCCAATAAAATTCATAAAATGTAGAAAAAATGATGGAACAATAGGTGTTGATGAAGAATGGTGATTGGTATTGAAATCCATCGTCAAATCAAAATAATTATTGTAATGATCAAAGAATAGGTGCAGAACAATTGAAAAATAAAAAATATTTGATTAAACAATGAAAGTAATAAATTATAACTGAGTTGTAAAGAAAAAAAATAAAACGAGAGAAGAAAATGAGATAAAATTCATAGGTCTGACAACCCTTCAGTAAAGAAGTGTTGCAATAATATAAATTGTCCTAAATATACACAAATTTTAAATAATTCATGATGTGTACTCACTTTAAGTATATTTCTATCTCAACTTTTACATGAAGTTTAATATTTACACATCGTGTACTCCAGATCCACAATCTCCCCCAAATTTTTAGAATATCATGGGATCTATTAGCTTAATTATTTTATGGGTTAGAACCCAAAACTTTTACATTGTGTATGCTCCACACGCCGTGTATGTGATTAACTTTTAGTGGGGTTCTAAATTTAAAATCTACAAGACGTGCATAATATGTACAAATCATGTATGAGATTCATGTTATGTGAGGTCTTAATAGGTTGTTCAAAGGCTCTGAAGGCATTATATGAATGAGTAATTCATGTAGTGTATGATGTTCATGATGAATTTGTACTTTTTGGAACTTTTTTAGCATTTCATCCATTATGTCCAAAATTACTAATTCCTTTGAAAAAAAACAAAAACCCAATGCATCATTGAATAAGTCTTGAATAATATTTAATTAAATATATCTTTTATGTATATATATATATATATATTCATATTATCAATATAAATATTCTACTTCTAAATTGACTTTTAATACTAGAGAGTGATCTGATACCAAGTTGATGAATCAAGGTTTTTCTTCATGGGTTAGTGGGTACATCAATTGGTATGAGTGAGACCTATTCACAAGAAGTGGAAATGGGACATCCATCAATTTTTGATCTTGTTTTTTTGTGTTGGAGATGCTTTATATGATTATATTTCTTCAGTCATGGAGGATTATACATATAAGACTCATGAGGATGTCGCATGATTTCCCCCTCATTAAAAGATTTTTTTCTATATCAATCTACAAGATCGAAAGGTATCTTCTACAACTTATCAAATAAACCCAACTAAGATCAAGGAAATAAATGTTTAGCTACATGAACTCACGGTGAAAGTTTTAATTTTACTAGTGTGTCCTACTTGGAAATTATAGTGTCATTCACCAAAATGATGGATTATAGATTCAGGTTTTGTATTGACTATCACTTCCAGACCTAGGTGACAGTCAAGAACTAATACCCTCTAATAAATATTCGTTTCCACATCAACCATATTAAGAGATAAAATTTGTTCTTGAATATATATATATTATGGTTTATTATAAGTATCTTTAGGTTCAAGAGCTTTATATCTTGAAGATGGTTTTAAGATATCTCTATGGGAACCAAAAGTTTATAGTGGTACCATTTAGCAAGATGAACACTCTAACAGTGTTCATGAGGATTATGAAATTAATCTTCTTACTATTCTAAGACCAGTTCATAATTGTATTAATTTATTATATACATATCTATTTTTCATTAGAGGATGAGCATGATGATCATTAGAGGAACTTTTTATACCTGCTTTTATAAAACTATCTATATAATATTCTCTAAAAGTGTAAGAACTGAATTTCAGAGGTTTACTTACAAGGGTATTTAATCTTAGGAGGTGGAGTGGATGTGGCCCCCATGAAAATGAAGATAGTTAATTCATGGGATCCACCAATGAGCATGTTTAAGGAGTGTATCTTCCTTGGGATGGTGTGTTATTACTAAAGATTTATGGAGGAAATTTTTAGTATTAATATACCCATGAATTCCATTTTGAAAAAGGGGAAACCCTTTATATGGTTTCAACGGTGTCAAAGTGATTTTGAATATTTTAAGTGAATGTTGAATAAGTATCTTTCATTATTGACTATATAGGAAGGAGTAGAGAACACAATGTTATATGATACCTCTAGAATATGTGTTTTTTTGTGTACTGATACAGAGGTAGGTAGTGATTTCTTGTTGGTTTAGGTAGTCGAGTCAACGTGAGAATAACTACATGAAACATAATTTGGATCTTATAGAAGTGGATTTAACATTAAATACCTAGATACATTAATTTATTTATGAGTGGTTCACATTCTATACAAATCAAAATATTATTATGTACATCATCTCTAAATGGGATCTCATCCTGAAGAAGAGGCATTGGTTAAAGTACCTAATGAACTATAAATTTGAGATTTTATATAGTCCTGGAAAGGGAAATGTAGTGGATGATTCTCTTACAAAAATATCATGATCTATTTATGGGAGAGGCATTTGAGTAGTTTTCCCTACTTCATATATCCTTGGTATATGAGGGGCATTTTACTTATCTTTTATCAATGGTTGTGGCCCCTTTGCTTCAGAATGTGAGAAATGACATGATGAGAGAAATTGATTATGAGGTAATATATGACTGATTAATATTTTTTAAGGATCCTTATGGATTCCTTGAATGTAGGGAGCCCTTTACCCGATTTTAGGGGTGGATAGTTGTTCCAGTCACCTTGCATGAGGAGGTGTTGAGGGACTTCTAGACTACCCCTTAAAATTATATCTTTGTTTGATAAAGATGTTACATGGCATAGAGAAATATTTTTGGTGGAATGGTATGGATTAAAGTATTGCCTAATTTATATCACAATGCCTTAGATGTTAATATGTTAAGTTAGAGTACCAAGTCTCAATATGTTCGGCTCAATCCCTTGAGTTTACAGAGTGGATGTAGGATGGAATATCAATAGTCGTTAAATAACATCCACATTTAGTGAATGATCTTAATGTTATTTGTATGATCATTAATTTTCAAACCAATTTAACCCACTTACTTTTAATTTTGGGGTATATGTCAGTGAAGATCATTTGACATTGGTATATGAAAAGGATCAACCAATCACATGTATCTTTAATGATTATCTCTAATCGAGAAGATTAATTTACACCCAAATTTTAGATGATTCTTTATGAGGAATTTTAGACTCTATTATGTTTGAGTATGAAATTATACACAAAAAAATTCATATTGAGAGGAATATTCATCTTCTTGAAGATATTTTTTATTGATTTTTCTGATTCTTAGAATATAACATACACTTAGTGGAATATCTACATGAAATTACTAATCAACTATTTTTATGGAACTTTTAAAGACCTTATACATGAGACCATATGGGTCACCTATGTTCCAAATAGAGGTCGGTGAGTTAACACTTATATCACTAGAGTTTGTGAGGTTGATAAGAGAGAGGGTGTAAGTGATCTAGGAGAAAATGATGACATCCAAGATTCATCAGAATTATAACACAATACGAGGATGTTGAAATTTATATTTTGAGGTGGGATATCTTATATTCTAGAAGGTATCTCTCTGAAATTATTTTCATGGATTTGGTTAAGGGGGACATCTATCCTTAAGGTTCATTGAGCCATTATAGATATAAAGTACAATACGTGAGGTCACCTTTTTCCTAGTACCACCCAATAATTGAATTGGGTGAAAAATATATTTCATTAGTTTTAGTTGAGGTGGAAACTGAATGATCCATCAAAAATAATATCCTATGGAATTATGTAAGTCAAGGACAATGATACTTTCCTAGAGTACTCAATAGTGACCGAGGACTGAATGGAGAGGACCACATGTGGTCAGAAGATATTATTGGTATATGTTTTGTGGACGTATGATAATCTTAAAGAGATATATTTGCAACACAAGAACTAGATGCAGTCTTAGTACCCCCACCTCATGGATTAGGTTACACTTTTTTTGGATGAAAATCCATGAATGTGGGGGGTGTAGAAACCTAGAATTTTTATATAAACCTTTGAAATATTTTAAATAATATTTTTTGAGATGGTTTCTAAGAAATGTTTATGGAATTAATAACATAAAATCACAAGTATATTTTATTATATAAAATTTATTAACTTTTTATCCCTGCATGCATGATTATAAAGAATAATATATATCTCTTACAAAGAGATCTATATGGGAAAACCATTAGTGTGGTTTGGCTTGGAATATGTCGTTTACTCTAAGGATGATGTACCTTTGGTTCACATTCTTTGTCTTGGGTTTGACCCATCATTGGTGATTTAATAAAATAGAAGATAAATGAAATTAAATAATTAATAAATTATATTTTTATATAAACTTCCATATCCTCTCAAATTTTTAATACTTTCCATAAACCATAAATTAGAGATATGAAAGTCATGAGTGAATTAGATATATAGAGAAATAATTTTTCAAGGAGACTATCAATGAATGTAGTGAATATATGGATTTCATCAACTAATAATGATCCAAATGAGTCAAGGATCATTATTTTATTCCTTGTAAAATTCAATGATGACTTATTCATTTAAATTATATTTATTTATTCTATACTATATATTAAAATCCCTATGAATTTATATCTCCATGTTAATTCCCACGATCTATATTTTCCAACATTCTTATTCTTTGGTGGATTCAGGCATCTAAAACCATTACGTCTTCCATAAAACACTTCTTTTTAAATGATCATATTTACATTTCTATTTACACATGAACCATCAACATTCACCATGGTTGAAAGTTCAATGATATAGCCTGTGATATTTATTGAGTGGAAAATAGTCTTATAGAGTTCCACTTTGGACACAAAAATGATGAACATGGTAATATATGGTGATAGATTTGTGACATAATATTTTTGGTAGGTGAAAAAGGTCAATATAAAGAATGAAAGAATAATATCCAATGATAATGAAAAATTTGGACAGCTGGGGTATGATTCATGTTTTTTTGGCTAAGCATGGTTGGAATGGATTTCTTAGAGAATGAATATGACCATCAATGGTCTGGTGGTGATGGAGTAACTTGATAATGGTGATTTAGGAACAATCAAGGGATGAAATAGTAGTGATGGTGTGATTTTTATATATTTAGGGTGTGTCCTGATCAAATATGTGATCACACAATATATGATATTTTATACATATGTTTTGTATAATTTTCTTTTGAATCATATGGTTTATAGAAAATGTTAAATTTCAAACAGAGTGTATTTTATTTCCACACTCAATGTAATAATATGTCACATGGTTCAATGTGTATGAGAGAGCATGCTTGAATAAATGGTTGATCATACACTATTCTTGGGCTAGCGGGCATGTGATGTACCATATCCACAATATAAAGGTTGGTTCTAATACACTCTAGGGATATCCACTGGTCCCACACACCATGTAATTATCATAGATATAATATTTAGTTTGAAACTCACAGGGGAAGTCAATGATAATATATGAACCAACTATTTCCTTCAATCTACATGTTGTGTTCCCATAATTACATTCCTTATACTATCTATCTTTTAGTGTTTTCACATATTCTAACCCAAAACATAGAATCAAGAAATTGAGATGTCTATGCCAATAATTTTTCTATGTATAGTGTAATCATATGTTATTATTGAAAATTAAAGAAAATTCTTGAGGTGTTTTAAGAAAATGTTGGTTCCATACCTTCTTATGGTCAATGTATTGGTTCAGGAAAGATGATCAGAGAAAAAATAAGGTTGGGTACACTCCTAGAATTATGATGATGGAGAAAATATTCCCAACATTCTACATAGTGTTTAATACTACCCCACACACTTAGGGTTTTGGTGTTCAAGTTCAATAATTGGTTCAGTACTCCCCAAATCTAATAAGGTACATGTCCCCCACATGAAATATGGAGTTAGGAACTCTCCACCGTTGAGACGTGGGTCATCTTTCTATGGTTTTAGGTACTATATATTCTAATGCAATTTTATCAATGAGGCATGATCCATCCATCAGGGTCATTATTACCTTAGTCAACACTTTTATACCTTGGTGAGGCATGTTTCTTCAACAATATTTTATGAGAGGTGAAAAAGTTTTGTAAAATATATATAGTTCTTGAATTTCACAAAATATTATGGTGCTTATGTATTTGTTATCAACTATTTTAGGAATAATTTTATAAATATAATATATATTAGTTTTTAAATATAGACAATTAAGTCAGAAGGATTTATGAGTTCAACGGAATTTCAAGTAGGTATGAAGAGGAGGGGGCTTGTAAATGGAGATCCTAAAGTTTAGTCAGAAGATGTATCATTGTTCATTCATTGTATGAATAATATGTTAGTAGAAGATCAATATTTATTCAATATGAATGGACAAAAATAATGAAAATGGTGGCTGGTTATTATAATGGCCTAAAATTTTATAAATGAAATTCCCTTTTGATTGAGTAAATGACTTATATGTATATAAACCACATGTACTGATTTGGTTATTTTGGAAAAATTATAAAATATATCCTATAATATTTAAAAGACTATTAAGACTAATAAACATTGATAATATAGTCATTCTATTGCGATTGATATTATTATTATATATTATGGGTTATGATAAAGTCTAATTTTCATAGATAGAAGAAGTGATTGACTCAACTAGTATGATCATACCGTATGAAGCCCATTTATCAGAAATTCCCACATAGATTGTATCACTAGAATTTTCCAATGACTAATCCCAAAATAGAATTCAATAAATTAAGCAACAATTAATCCATTAATGGTATAATTTCATTATTATTAAGGTCACAACACCAACCATGTTCGTTGAACCACCCTAATAAAGCCCGACCATTGCACACCTTACTCTTAGAGAATACACTGGTGTAATAAGGGGTTATTTATGTAGACCCTATTTGTATGAATTTTGATATTTTGGTTTTTAAAAAAATAATGATTATATTTATCCAATTTTACTATTTCAATTTCATATGTGCTGATTAAAATTATATTTTTATATGAAGAAACCAAAATAATATTTTTGAAGAAACACACTGTTTTAATTTAAAAACTCTTTTTTGAAAAATTCAAGAATTTTTAATTAAATTTTATTTTTATATAATAATATTATTAAATAATATTTGTATCAAAATTATAATATATTTTTGTATAGTTTATTATAATCTTTATATGGGTTATAAGATTTTTATTATCGGAAAACCAGTGTTTTTCAATGAATGAGAATTTTGATTTAAAAGTGTAAACAATAATAATAAGATAATTATTTTGTTAAAATAAATATTATTTTTTAAATCATCATGTAAAAATTATACAATGGTGATTTTTTTTTTAAATTCTCTAAGACATTAAAATTTATTAGGTAAATATTAAATATGGTAAAAATTTACTGTATGTATTATGAAATCATAATAACCCCAAAGTGATGTAATAAATAGTATAAAGGGAATAAAAAATAAAAAATATGATTACCCTATAAATTAGTTTTTTAAAGTTATTTTATAAATTTTATAAACCCTTAATGAATCCTCCAAAACCAATATTATATTTAAAGGTTTTAAAATCGATTATTTATAAAAAATTTATAACTTCCACATCACCAAGGGTATTATATTAAGAATTAAAATTCATGGAATTAAAAAATATATAGAGGTAAGTCTATTTGGTATAAAACATATTAAAAAACTATGGTATGGTTTGTGTTTTTGATTATGTAATCATATAGTGTCCAAAACCAAGGTTTAGAAATTAATAAATAATCCTCCTCGTTTACTATAAATACCCACCCATCCTCTAACCCATCTTCACTAAAATCCCATTGATCATGAATTTACTCTATCTATACCTATCAAAAGACCTTTAAAGGTGTTACAAATATCTTTATATGCTCCTCCCAATCATTTAAAATCACCTTATCAAGGTAAGGGACCCTATCCTCTTCATTTTTATTTTAAGTACTTTATTTATACTAATCTATCTTAATTTACAATTTTTCATGTTGTTATATTTTTTTACACATCCATTTTTCTTTATTATTCCCATTTTATGATATAGTACCTTGAAATCTCATTTATCCCTTCCATAATTCCTTATATACTCGTGTTATGATGATTAATTTATCCCCTAACTTTCCGTGATAAACATTTCTATAGTGAATAACCCTCCACATTTACCCTCATTGTTGTTCAACTAGTTGAAACATTAATTAATTAATTAAATACATCCATGTGTGTGGCCCTAAGTCTTTACTCATGAGGTTAATAGTGATAAAAGGCATTCTCATGTTGTGTGATCTATGTTTTGTACAAATTCATTTACATGATAAGAGTGCGATAGGTGGGCATGGAAATATATATCATCCCGATTCATTGGGTAATGTTTTAATCTCATGATATACCATGTATAATTTACATGAGGTTATATTATGTACACTATATTATGATTTATCAGTGGTTATCTGGGACTTATGTTTATGAAGTCTTGTATTATATTCTATGTAATGACCCAAAGTTTCTTTAATGGAAAATCCATCTTGATCCAGTTAAATGTATCTTTATGAAAAATGTTTTTATAAGATGTCAACTTCTTTGGTTTTATGTTATAAATTGTGACCATTGTTAATATAGTCTTTGAATAGTGATCAGTTGATTAGAATAAATATAAGGCTTTAACGAACCCAATTTTACTCAGACAAAGGAAGTGATGGCCTCATCCAGTAGAATTTCCCCATACGAAGCCCATTTGTCAGAGCTCAGAAAAAGGTGGCATCCTTGGGCTTCGCCCTTGACAAAGCCCAAGCTGAGCTTCACCATATCAAGCTCGAATGGGACTATCTATGGGAAAAGTGGAAGTTTATTGAAATTACCACTCGAGCGATGTTATCCGAGCCACCCCAAGAGTCTGTCACCATCGCACACCTTACACTTAGGTCTTATGTGGCTGTTTTAAGGGGTTATGTAAAAAATAAGTAGTACTATGTTCATGTGAATTATTTTTTGTATATAATAATGAATATAATTTCTAGACATTTTTGATACATTATAAATAGTTTTTAAAGTGAAAATGTTGTTTTTAGTTATTATTTAATTAAGAAAACTATTTTATTAAATTAAGGGATTTTTGAATTAAATAATATTTTAATAAAATAAAAATATTATTATTAAATTAATTTTTATGAAATATAAAAGATCTTATAATTTTATGAATGCAATTAAATTTTTTATTAAGGTTTGAAAGCCATTTTTTTCAAAACCCGTGAATTTTCGATAAATGTTGGTTTTTATTTTAAAAGTGAAAATTAAAATATTTAGAATTTTTTTAGATAAAATAAATGTCATTTTTGGAATCAGGACGTCGAAATTATCCAACGGTGAATTTTTCATAATTTTCTGAGACAGTCAAATGTTTGGGTAAAAATTAAATACTGTTTAAATATATAATGTCTTTTATGACATCATAATGACCCAATGGTGATGTAATAAAAATACCATAATCCTTATGTTCGGCCAATATATGTTTAATCATTAAAATAATGTGATTTTGGGTTTGTTTGACTTAATTTTCAAAGCATTAATGGACCCCTCAAGACATATTCAACACTTTGCCTTTTTAAATTAATTTCCATGGGAGTGTGACTGACCTCCACATAAGCAACCTTATTATTTTATGAAGTTCGGACATGGGCCTTATAAAATATTCTTTTCCTCTTCCCTTTCCAAAAACCATGGGCAAAAACCATGGGATGATTTGTGGTTTGGATTAATTTAATGTAAGGGGACCCAAACCTAAATAATAAATAATTCCCTCACCTTTCATATACAAACCAACCCAAGATCCCACTTCCTCCTCACTAAAATCCCTTGGAGTTCATCCAACCTCGTCCCTACTCACTCTAGAATCCTCCCAAGGTGCCCCGAGCTCCCAAAAATCCTCTCACAAGCCTCTCTCTAGCCTTTGGAAGCACACTTCCATGTAAGGGTTTTTTCTTCCTTTCTCATTTTTGTCAATTTTCTTTAAGTTGTATTACCCTTTTAATTTAAATTATGAATGTTGGGGTATGGTTTTGCACCTCCCCCATACTGCCCTCTTATGTTTTGAATGATGGGATACCCCTTTATCTCTCATTAAATGCCTCCCATGTACACCCGTTACTATGCCGAAATTCCGAAAGGAACTTCTCTCTCTTCTTTTACGTTCAAGCAATAATTTTGTATCATGAATCTATATTCCGTCACAATTGTTGGGACATGTATCTATTTTAAATCCTTACTGTCCATTACATGTAAATATTATGAGGAACCCCTTTCTCTCTCATCAACCATTTTTATGAATTCTTATGTCACGCCATTACGCTGCCGAAATCGCACCGATTTTCTAAACCAATGCCATTGTGTAGTGAATACCATGCCCATTTCTCCATCAAGGGTATTCACCTTTATGCACATTTAATTATTGTTTATAAAGTTTCATTTATGAATTCCACATTTCTTTATCCTGGAATAAATGATTATGTTTTATGAATCTATGTTTTATGATCCATGTGGCACACTTATGCATGAAATGAAATGTATAAGAAGGGTGCGCCCTTATAGCGCTCCAATGCATTGGGTAAATTATAGTATCATGATACATCATGTGAAATGAGTGTTGACTCATGCTAATTCAAGTGCAATGAGGGTTTACTCGTGCTTCTTGTGCAATGAGGGTTTACTCATGCTTTATATGCAATGAGCCTTGGCTCATGCTAATTCCATGTTAAGTGTTGTTGCCACATTTCCATGTTATGATTATCATGATTTATCATGCCTTCATGTTCATGTTTCTTTTATGCTCTGTTGATATGCCTATTGTCTAACATGCATTTTACTCCTCATGTTATTCCATGTGTACTCCCTTACTGGGCTTTATATCTCAACCTTTTCTCATGCATGTCCTCAGGTTATCCCAAGCAATGCTAAGTATGAGGGAATGTAGTGGTCATGTAAAGGAAGTTTTCAATAAATATGTTGTATTTCATGTTTTAAGTTATTATGTAATGATCTTAAGCCCCAAAGACACTAAACCTCTCGATCTTCTTTGTTGTATCAAGTGAGGTTTTATGTAATAAATCATGTTTAAGTTGTAATAAAAAACAGGGTTGTCATTGTTGGTATCAGAGGATAGGTTTAGTTATTTTTTGGATTAGGAAACCCTAGTAAAGCCTTAGATACAAGACTAAGTATAATAAAAACATCCCTATGTTTTGGTAAATACTAAGTAAGTGGTTTATCAAACAAATACATCCCTGTCTGGATACGAGCAGGTAGAGGCGGCTCTGGCCCAGATGTATCCTTGGGGTAGAACCTGAAAACACCGGTTTGAGCTAGACTCGAACGAAAACTGGTGCATGACAACGGGTCTTGCAGCACTCTTGGTTACGACACTCCTGAGGGATATGTTTTGATAAATTCACAATCTTAGTGTGAACCCTTATTAAGGGAAAAATTTCCCTAAGAATATATGTTAGAAAGTAGATCATGAAAAGCCTAGATTAAAGCCTATAGACTCAGGAGTTAAGGAAATAAATGTTTATTTATATGCCATCAATTTTTGTCTTTGGATTAACCTTTATGTGTCACCCCTAACTTTCCTTTTATTCCAGCCAATGGCATGTAATAGGAGGACTCATGCTAACAATCATTGTGAAGATCAGTGTGATGATTGTACTAATGAGATGCCCAATCCAATGGGAGTGGGAATCGCGAACTTTTTCACACTTCTCTCTCAGCTAACTCAAGTTTTGAATAGAAAAACGAGTCAAGAGGAACGTTCAACCCACCCTAAGAAAGAACAATTCACTATCAAGAGCTTCATGAGACAAAGGCCTCCTACTTTTAGTGGATCATATGATCCCACGATCGCTGAACAATGGATCAACTCCATTGAAAAGATCTTCTCCATCCTTCAATGTTCTGGACAAGATAAGGTTCTCATGGATTCTTATCGTATGGAAGGTGAAGCTAATCAATGGTGGACGTTGATCAAAAATACGAAGCCTGAGGAGGAGATCGAGGCTTTGGAATGGAAGGAATTCCGGAAGATGTTTTTCTATAAATATATTCTGTGCACCCTCCGGATTAAGATGGAAAGGGACTTCCTTTCCCTCAGGAAAAAAGATGAAGAATCTATTGGAGTGTACGAGGAAAAATTCACAAGGCTTGCACGATACGCTTTAGGATTTGTCGTTACCCCCGAATGCAATGTTGACCGCTTCTTTGGTGGGCTGAAGCCTAGCTTGCGGAAAGCATTAGCGATCCTTGACTTCGACAGCTATAAGGAAATTGTCTGATGTGCCCTCAAGGTCGAAATAGAGATCAGGGAATCACAGGGGTATCATGGGGACAATAAGCGTAAGGTGGACTTCAATGCTGGTGGTCCGATGGATAAATCCAATGGCGCTAAGAAGTTCCAGCACCCCACTCTCCAAATGTGCAGAAACAAGCACCCTGGAAATTGCATTAAGGGGACGAGAAAATGCTTCAGGTGTGGAAGAGAAGTGCACCTAGCTGTTAAATGTCGGCAAGAAGGACCCACAGCTGCGACATAGGAGAGGAATGCTCTGTTCAAACCTAAACATGTTGTTCAATGCTACAAATTCATGGAACCGGGTCATTTTGAAAATCAGTGCCCTAATCCAAGGGTTATCGGAGGCAACCAACAGCCTCTAAGAAAGAAAGGAAGAGCTTTTTCCACCACTTGTGCCGAAGTGAACCCCGAAAACGAAGCGGTGACAGGTATTCTAGTTATTCATTCAAGAATAGAATACGTACTTTTTGATTCGGGTTCTACACATTCTTTTATATCTCTAAAGTTTAGTAGAACAATCCCAGCACCACCACAAATCCTGGAAGTAAAGATGTCGGTGAGTATAAAAAATGGGGCAATCTTTGCATCCCATGAATATAATTCCTCCCCTGTTATAATATGTGGATTGAATTTCCCGGCGAACCTCGTCATACTCCCTTTGGTGGAATTTTATGCAATTCTTGGTATGGATTGGCTTTCCTTATATAGATCCAACATAAATTGTCAAGAGAGGGAAATAACACTCCATATAGAGAATCGACCCCCAATTATTTACAAGTGTCAGGAGGACGATGAATCTCCTTTAGCTCCATCATCTCAAGCATGGATATTACTGCCCTATGAGCACGCGTATCTGGCTCAGATGATTGAGTCCAAAGAAGAAACAATCCTTGAAGAAATGCCTATTGTGAGGGAATTCGCAGATGTGTTTCCTGAGGAACTACCTGGACTACTTCATAGAAGAGATGTTGAGTTCTCAATTGAACTTATACCTAGGCCATTACCAATATCCTAGAATCCATATAAAATGGCTATTTTTGAGCTTGAAGAGATGAAGAAACAACTACAGGAGAATATGGATAAAGGTTTTATACGCCCAAGTGCTTCACCATGGGGTTCACCAGTCCTCTTCGTCAATAAAAAGGATGGGTCAATGCGGCTCCGCATCAATTATCATGAACTTAACAAAATCACGATAAAGAACAAGTATCCTCTCCCAAGAATTGAAGAATTGTTTGATCAGATGTGTGGAGCACAATACTTCTCCAAGGTGGACTTACGGTCGAGATATTATCAAGTAAGGGTGAAGAAGGAAGATGTCCCCAAGACTGCTTTTTCGTACAAGATACGGGCACTATGAATTCATAGTAATGCCTTTCGGACTCACCAATGCTCCAACAATATTCATGGACTTGATGAATAGAGTCTTTATTAGAGATTACCTTAAAAAATTTGTGGTAGTCTTTATAGATTATATTCTAATATACTCAAAAACCAAGGAGGATCACGAGGAGCATTTAAGAACTATACTAGAGAATTTGCGAAAGGAGTAGCTCGATGAAAAGTACAACAAATGTGAGTTATGGTTGAATGAGGTCTCATTCTTGGGCCATATCATCACAAGCAATGGGATATCTGTGGACCCCTCCCAAACAGATGCAATTGAGGGATGGTCGATGCCAACATCGGTAACAGATATCCGTTGCTTCTTGGGGTTAGCTGGATATTATCGATGGTTTGTGAGGAATTTCTCATGATTGTCCAAACCTCTTAACAAGCTAACTCGAAAGGGAGTAAAGTTTTCTTGGAGTGATGAATGCGAAGAAAGCTTCAAGGAGTTGAAAATGAGGCTTATCACAGCTCCTGTTCTCACTTTACCCACAAGTGGGGAGCTTTTTGTGGTATTTAGTGATGCTTCGAAGAAGGGCTTAGGATATGTGTTGTTGTAGAATGATAAAGTGATATCCTATGCCTTAAGGCAGTTGAAAATCCATGAGCGAAACTATCCAACGCATGATCTGGAGTTGGTGGTGGTGATCTTTGCCATGAAAATCTAGAGGAATTATCTCTATAGAGAGAAATGTGAGATATATACTGACCACAAGAGTCTTAAATATATATTCACACAGAAAGAGATTAATATGCGCTAGAGAAGTTGGATAGAGCTCATCAAGTATTATGACTGTTCAATACATTACCACCTTGGGAAAGAGAACAAGGTGGCGGATGCCCTATGTAGAAAGGATCCAACAATTCTATCAATGATGAGAATTTAGAAGGATCCAATCTTCTTAGACCTGATGAAGATGGATATGGGAATCATAAAGAAGGGAACATCATCAATCCTTTCACAAATTATTGCTCAACCATCTCTTTTAGAAAGGTTAAAGGATGCTCAAAAGGATGATGTGGGAATTCAAGAAAAAGTGGAAGCTATGAAAAAGGGAAAATCCTCGGAGTTTAATGTTAATGAAGAAGGAATTGTGCGTTTTGGGAAAAGACTATGTGTTCCATCAAGTCTGGAGCTGAAGAAGGGACTTTTGGATGATGCACATAGTTCAAATTTCTCTATTCACCCAGGGAGCACAATGATGTATCGAGATCTCCGAGAAAACTTTTGGTGGGAAAATATGAAGAAGGAGATAGATAAATATACATCAAAGTGCCTGGTGTGTCAGAAAGTGAAGGAAGAGAGGCAGAAGTCTAAGGGGATGATGCAACCATTTCCTATACCAGAATGGAAATGGGAGAACATCACCATGGAATTTTTCACCGAACATCCAAGGACATCCAAAGGCAACAATGCAATCTGGGTTGTTGTGGATCGTCTTACAAAGACTGCACACTTCATTGCTATTCGGGAGGATTTATATTTGGATTAACTGGCACAGATATATATTAGGGAAGTGGTAAGATTGCATGGAGTACCACTATCTATTGTGTATGACCGAGATCCAAGATTCACCTCTATGTTTTGGAAGAGTCTTCAACATGCTCTGAATACTGAACTGAACTTCAGTACGGCCTATCATCCTAAAACTGATGGCCAATCTGAGCGGACTATCCAAACACTTGAGTATATGTTGAGAGCGTGCTAAATGTACTTTACAAGAGGATGGGATCAACATCTTTCTCTGGTTGAGTTCTCTTATAATAACAGTTTCCACTCGAGCATCCAAATGGCACCTTATGAAGCCCTTTGTGGGAAAAGTTGCAGAACACCGGCATGTTGGGATGAGGTCGGTGAATGTAAGCTGTTTGGACCAGAAATGGTCGAAGAAATAATGGAGAAGGTGAAAAGCATTCAGCAACATATCAAGGCATCCTAGAGTCGACATAATATTTATGCAGATAATCGTCGATGAGACCTTCAGTTTAAAGTTGGAGACATGGGGTTTTTACGCATATCTCCGTGGAAGAAGGTCATGAGGTTTGGAAAGAAAGGGAAGTTCAGTCCAAGGTACATCGGCCCATTAGAGATTCTTGATCGTGTTGGGGCTGTGGCCTATCTACTAGCACTTCCAGCTTCCATGGACAAAGTACATGATGTCTTTAATGTATCCCTCTAAAGGAAGTACATACCGAACCCTTCATATGTACTCTCTTCTGAGGTGGTACAATTGGAAGACAATATTTCTTATGAGGATCAACCAGTGTAGATCATAGATTGTAGAGAAAAAGTTCTATAAAATAAGACAATGCCCCTTGTTAAGGTGTTGTGGAGAAACCACAAGTTTTAAGAATCGACTTGGGAGTCAGAGGAAACGATGAAGTTGAGTTACCCACATTTGTTTTAGTATGGGAAAAGGAAAATTTCCAGGGAAAAATTTCTTAAGGGGGGAATATTGTAACGACCCAATGATTCTTTAATGGAAAATACCTCTTGATCCAGTTAAATGTTTCTTTATGAAAAATGTTTTTATAAGATGTCAACTTCTTTGGTTTTATGTTAAGAATTGTGACCGTTGTTAATATTGCTGATGAACAGTGATCACTTGATTAGTATAAATATAAGGCTTTAATGAACCCAATTTTACTCAGATAAAGGAAGCGATGGACTCATCCAGTAGAATTGCCCCATATGAAGGCCATTTGTTGGAGCTCGGAAAAGAGGTGGCATCCTTGGGCTTTTCCCTTGACCAAGCCCAAGCTGAGCTTCACCATGTCATGCTCGAACGAGACCGTCTACCGGAAAAGTGGAAGTTTATTGAAATTACCACTAGAGCGATGTTATCCGAGCCACCCCAAGAGTATGTCACCATCACACACATTAACCTTAGGTCTTATGCGGCTATTTTAAGGGGTTATGTAACAAATAAGTAGTACTATGTTCATGTACAATATTTTTTGTATATAATAATGAATATAATTTCTAGTCATTTTTGATACATTATAAATAGTATTTAAAGTACAAATGGTGTTTTTAGTTATTATTTAATTAAGAAATCTATTTTATTAAATTAAGGGATTTTTGAATTAAATAATATTTTAATAAAATAATAATATTATTATTAAATTAATTTTTATTAAATATAAATGATCTTATAATTTTATGAATGCAATTAAAATTTTTATTAAGGTTCGAAAGCCATTTTTGTCAAAACCCGTGAATTTTTTATAAATGTTGGTTTTTATTTTAAAAGTGAAAATTAACATATTTAGAAATTTATTTAGATAAAATAAATGTCATTTCGGGAATTAGGATGTCAAAATTATCCAACGGTGAATTTTTCATAATTTTCTGCGACAGTCAAATTTTTGGGAAAAAATTAAATACCGTTTAAATATATAATGTGTTTTATGACATCACAATGACCCGATGGTGATGTAATAAAAATCCCATAATCCTTATTTTCGGCCAATTTATGTTTTATCATTAAAATAATGTGATTTTGGGTTTGTTTGACTTACTTTGTAAAGCATTAATGGACCCCTCAAGACATATTCAACACTTTGCCTTTTTAAATTAATTTCCATGGGAGTGTGACTCACCTACACATAAGCAACCTTATTATTTTAAGAAGTTAGGACTTGGGCCTTATAAAATATTTTTTTCCTCTTCCCTTTTCCAAAAACCATGGGCAAAAACCATGGGATGGTTTGTGGTTTGGATTAATTTAATGTAAGGGCACCCAAACCTAAATAATAAAGAATTCCCTCACCTTTCCTATATAAACCCACCCAAGCTCCCACTTCCTCCTCACTAAAATCCCTTGGAGTTCGTCCGACCTCTGACCTACTCTCTCTAGAAACCTCCCAAGGTGCCCCAAGCTCCCAAGAAGGCTCTCACAAGCCTCTCTCTAGCCTTTGGAAGCACACTTCCAAGTAAGGGTTTTTTCTTCCTTTCTCATTTTTGTCAATTTTCTATAAGTTGTATTTTCCCTTTTAATTTCAATTATGAATGTTTGGGTATGGTCTCACACCTCCCCCATACTTCCCTATTATTTTCTGAATGATGGGAGACCCCTTTCTCTCTCATTAAATGCCTCCCATGTACACCCGTTACTATGCCGAAATTCCGAAAGGAACTTCTCTCTCTTCTTTTACGTTCAAGCAATAATTTTGTATCATGAATCTTCCATCACAATTGTTGGGACATGTATCTATATGTCCTCCTTACTGTCCATTACATGTAAATATGATGAGGAACTCCTTTCTCTCTCATCAACCATTTTTATGAATTCTTATGTCACGCCGTTACGCTGCTGAAATCGCACCAATTTGCTAAACCAATGCCATTGTGTAGTGAATACCATGCCCATTTCCCCATCAAGGTTATTCACATTTATGCACATTTACTTATTGTTTATAAAGTATCATGTATGAATTCCACATTTCATTATCGTGGAATAAATGATTAGGTTTTATGAATCCATGTTTTATGATCCATGTGGCACACTAATGCATGAAATGAAATGTTTAAGAAGGGTGAGCCCTTATAGCGCTCCAATGCAATGGGTAAAGTATAGTATCATGATACGTCATTTACGATGAGTGTTTACTCATGCTAATTCAAGTTCAACGAGGGTTTACTCGTGGTTCATGTGCAATGAGGGTTTACTCATGCTTTATGTGTAATGAGCCTTGGCTCATTATAATTCCATGTTAAGTGTTGTTGCCGCATTTCCATGTTATGATTATCATGATTTATCATGCCTTTATGTTAATGTTTCTTTTATGATCTTTTGATATGCCTATTTTCTAACATGTATTGTACTCCTCATGTTATTCCATGTGTACTCCCTTACTGGGCTTTATAGCTCACCCATTTCCTATGCATGTCCTCAGGTTATCTCATGCAATGCTAAGTACGAGGGAATGTAGTGGTCATGTAAAGGAATTTTTCAATAAATATGTTGTATATAATGTTTTATGTTTTTATGTAATGATCCTAAGCCCCAAAGACACTAAACATCCCAATCTTCTTTGTTGTATCATGTGATGTTTTATGTAATAAATCATGTTTAAGTTGTAAAAAAAAGCAGGGTTGTCATATTCTATCCACATTCTAATGATGCCGTGATGTTTCATTTTATATCATGATTTAGTGATCATGTTTATGTTTCTCTTTCCTTTTATGTCACCATGATTTTCATATTAACTAACATGTATTACTTTCATCTTGTTATGAAATTATTATTCCCTTACCAGGCTTTATATATAAACCTTTTTATATATATCCCTAGGTTATCCTGTGTAGTGTTAGAAGATAAATATAATATAAGGCCTTGTTTTGGTGTTTGTAAAAAATTTTTTTATACCAATGTTTAATTTTAATGTTCAATGTAACTAAATTACCAAATAAACTAGGTCTCACAATCTTATCGGATTGTATTATGTGTATATTTATTTAATAAACAATGAATTAAGATGTATTAAAAATATTGTTTAACATAGATTGTATCTGAGAAAAGCCCAATTATTTTTGGGGATTAGTATTATAAAACCTTAGTAAATCATAAAAAATAAGACTAAACATATAAAAATATCCCTAAATTATGGTAAATTATAGAGTTTGTGGTTTTTAAGAAACAAAATCACAATTTGGATACTACAGTGGATGTGGATCTAGAAACTTTGTACATATGTGTAATAACTCTAAAATGGGTACATTGGAATTTAAATTGATCCTAAAATGATTTGAGACAAAGAGGACCTTATGCACACATGGTTTGAAATTTCTGGGGAATATATTGTGGTAAATTCAAAACTTACTTATGAACTATCACGAAAGGAATGCAGATACCCATAATATTTCTTACTAATAAATAAACCACCGATAACATAGATTGAGACCTATAAAAAAATATGTTAAGTAATGTATGTCATTTATGGATTATCCCTTCAATTTTATTTGTTTCCATTATAATTATTTAATATTTTAAAAAACTCAACATCCCTAAGTTTATTTTGGATGATGTAAATGACTATAAAAAAGAATAAAATTAAAAAATTATGTGTTATTTTAAATTCATGAACATAAAATATCTTATGCGATTATAGTTCTATAAATTCTTTAATATCACAAAACATTAGTAGAACTACCCAAACACCACCTCAAAACATGTATGTGAAGCTATCTATGAAAATAGAGAATATGAAATTATTTCATCCAATGTATTTAACTTCTCCCCTTTCTATATTTTCATACTAAACATCATAATGAACCTTGTGAGACCCCCATTAGAATAAATATATGCAATTTTGGGGATATATTTTCTTTCCTTATATAGGTAAAACATAAATTTTTTTTAGAATGAATTTACCCTCTGTATGATGAATTTTCACCAAATACTATACGTGTGAAATAAGGAGGATGAATAAACTTTTGTTTCACTATCTCAATCATTGATATTATCTCCTTATGAGAAATATTATATTTCTAAAATGACTGTAATTGAGAAGAAGATAATCGTTGATGGCATTCCCATTATAAGGGAATATTTTGATGTGTTTCCTATAGAATTTTCTGGTCTTCATCCATGTTTTGAGGCTATGTTCTAAATAGATATTATATCCATATATTTTCTAATATCCAAGACATAATATTTAATCGACACTATTTAACTTGAAGAGATAAAAAAACTATTGGAGAATCTGGATAAAGTGTTTACATACCCAAGTTCTTCACCAGGGGGTACACTAGTCCTCTTCATCAAGAAGATGGATAGGTCAATGCATCTCTACATTTATTATCATGATCTAAAAAATATAATGATAAATAAAAAGTATCCCCTCACACTGATTGGTGACTTGTTTGATTAGCTATGTGTAGACCAGTACTTCCCTAATGCGGATCTTCAGTTAAGATATTTTCACATAAAGTTAAAGAATGAGTATATCCCCAGGACTGCATTTAATAAAATATATGTTCACTAAGAGTTCATAGGGATACCATTTTTACTCACTAATTCTCTATATATCTTCATGAACATAATGAATAGATACTTTACAGATTACCAAAAAAAATTTACAGTAGTCATTATAGAATATATTATTATCAACTCCAAAAGTGAGGAGGAATATGAGGAAATTTTTTATGCTATAATTAAAACCTTGTTAAGGAAATAAGTATATGAAAAGTATAAAACATCATATTATAAATGGAGAAAGTAACATTCTTGTCATATGTTATCTCCATTAAAGTGATATATATGGATCCTTAAAAAATGAAATTTATGGATGGACCTAAAAAAAATCTATGATGAAGATCTATAGTCTCCTTGTATTATCAAGGTACTATCATCAATTTTTTAGAAACATATCATGATTTTAATTTTATCCAACAATTCTAAATCATAAAAGAGTGATGTTTGTATCAACTAATGAATAAGAGAATGTATTTAAAGAGTTAAATAAAGGGATATTCGATACACCATTGCTAATATTATCCACTTATTGAGATGTATATGTGATCTATACTGATTAATCCAAAAAGGTATTGGGTTTTGTACTCATGAAAAATGAAAAAGTTATAGAAAATTCCCTCCACGAATTAAAATCCATTAAAAGAACTACCCAACACATGATCTAGAATTTTCTACAATGATCTTTTGATTGATGATTTTAAGACATTATCTCTACAGGTAGAAATGTGACATATATACAGATAATAAAACCTTCATGTATATATTAACACAAATGGAGAACAATATACCCTGATAAAGGTGGTTATAGTTGATCAAGGATTATTATTGTTCAGGCCATTCCCATCCTGGGAAGGTGAACAAAGTGACTGACCCTCTATGTAGAAAGGAACATGTAACCCTATCCATGATGGGGATTAAAAGGGATACAATATAATTTTATATAAAATGGATGTAAATATCAATAATTAAAGGATTTTCGTCCTACCTTTCTAAAATAATAGCTCAACCATCAATTCCTTAGAGGATCAAGGAGGCCAAAAAAGATGATGTGGATGTTCATAAAAAATGGAAACAAATATTCTAGAGATAAACTATGCTGAATATATAGTTACAAGGTTTGGGACATGGATATGTGTCCCATAAGCACCACAAAATAATTAGAAACTTATGGATATTTCACATAGCGCATCCGTATATATTCATCAAAGAACCACTAATTTGTATATATATTTGAAGAAAATATTCTAGTGGGATAACATGAAGAGATATATCTCTAAATTTGTATCCCAATTCTTGGAATACAGGTAATTTAATGATGAATGAAAAAATTAAAATGGTATGATGCTTGAATTTTCAAAACCAGTATGGAAATGGGAAACAGAACAATGGAAATTATTATTGGACTCCCCATAAAATGTAATGAAAATAAAATCATTTTGGTGGTAGTTAAATGCTTTATGAAGATAGTTCATTTTATTCTTATTAAGGAATATTTATTTCTAGACCATAATTCCAGTATATACAAAATGGAAGCAGTAAGAATACATGGAGTTCCACTCTCCATTGTTTATGATTGAGATCCAAGGTTTACCCCAAGGATATGGATAATAATTCAATAAGAAATAGATATATATCTATGTTTCATTACCTCTTATTACCCTTAGATATATTTTTTGTCTAAGACCACCTTTCAAACATTGTAGTATATGATGATATCATGTTAAATGGATTTCCATGTATATTGGAATCAAAACCTTCCCCCAGAGGAGTTCGCATATGAAAAAACTTTTACGCTAGTATTCAAATGGAACAATATGAGGCTCTATATGGGAAGAGGCTTGCGACTCCAAAATTCTGGGATGATGTTGGAAAAAATAATATTATGGGACATGATCTTATCCAAGATATAGTAGATAATGTTAAAAACATTAAATGTTTTATTAAATAAATAATATATAGAAAATATATCCAAACAATTATTGATAATTCTTATATGTTAAGGTTGTAGAAAAGGCGATCCCTCATATATCTATATTTAATAGATAATGAGGTGTGAGAAGAAGGTAAATATTAATCCATCTTTCATAACCCCCATTGAGATCCTTGATTTCATTAGATATATAACATATCAACTATCACTTCCAGCTAATCTTTCCCAAGTACAAGATGTGTTCCATTTATCCATATTGATTAAGTGCATACCAGAACCCTCACATGTTCTAAATCCATAGGTCTTAATGTTGTAGAATGATATTTCATATCAATAGTATCTAATGAAGATCATTGATTATAGATATGGATTTCTAATAAATAAGAAAACTCACTTGTCAAAGTATTGTGGTAAAACCAAAATGTTGAGGAAAAAATATGTGGACTAGAAGAGGTGATGGAATAAAAGTTACCTCATGTATTATAGTGTACAAAATGAAATTTTAAGGGAACAATTTATGAATGGGGGAATAATGCAATGACCCAAACTTTTATAAATGAAATTCACTTTTGATTGAGTAAATTTCATATAGTTATATAAAGCACATAACCTAATTTAGTTATTTTTTAATAATAAAATAATATAGTCTATCAGATTTAAATGACCATTAATATTCTTAACTACTAATAATATAGTCATTATACAGTGACTAATAAAATTAATATATATTAGGGTTTATGATAAAATCTAATTTAAATATAAGGAATGGGTGATCGCCTCTACTAGAAGGATTATACCCTATCAATACCATTTAATAGAGCTGACATGGTATATGGAATCATTGAGCTTTTCCATTAACCATCCAAAGATAAAATTCAACAATTGAATCATGAAAAAAATTATTTATGATAGAATTTAAAGCATATTGAGATCACATCCCAAACCACATTTTCCGAACTACCCTAAGAAATCCCCACCATCCCACACCTTACCCTTAGGGAATACATTATCATAATATGATTTTATATATAAATACCATAGTAGTATGAATTTATATATTTTTATTTTGGTTAAAATAATTAATAAATTTATCGCCTTTCATTATTACAGTATCATATGAGTTGATGAAAAGTAGATTTTGATATGAGGAAACCAAAATTTTATTTTTGAAACATCTATAGTTTTAAATAAAACAATCATTTTGATAAATTTAAGAATTTTTATATAAAATTTATTTTCATAAAACATTATGATCAAATAATATTTATATATATACAATAATAAAATTTAGTGAAGTCCTGTATAATCATTATAAAGGTCAGAAAATAGTTATTATCGTAAAAACTAGAATTTTTAAATAATTGATAAATTTTATTTATAAGTATAAATTATCCTATTTAGAGAATTATTTTAGTAAAATAAATATTATTTCTTCAATTTTCATGTTAAAATTATCCAATGTTAAATTTTTCAAAATTTTTTGAGACAGTCAAATTTTTGGGTAAAATTTATGTTTGGAAAAAATATAACCTATATGTATTATGGAAAAATAATATCCCATAATTGATATAAAAATAATATAAAATAAATACCTGACCAAAAATATTTTTTCTGTTTAAAATAATGTTTTTTGAAGTTATTTGATTAATTGTATAAACTCTTAATGAATTCTATGAAACATATGTCATATTTCACGGTTTTAAAATCCATTATTTATAAACAAGACTCACTTCCAAATCCCCAAGAAAATTATTTCAAGGAGTTTGAATCTTGGACTTATAAAATATTTAAATCCACTCATATGTGGTTGAAACCATTTTAAAAAACAAGGGTACAATTTTTGGTTTTAGTTATTTTATCATATAAAGTCCAAAACCAATGTTAAGAAATTAATAAAGAATTACACTCCCTTTTGATATAAATACCCACCCATAATCCCATTCCTCTTCACCGAAATACCATTTAACCTGAATTTACTCTCCCTATCCCCTTATAAACCCCCCATGGTGTATCACCCCAAGACCTATACTTCTTGATTGAGTAAAAAAATGGGACTGTAAAGGTTTTTTTTATAAAAGAATGTGAAAATATACTAACCATTATACAACTGAGGGTCTCTTCTGATCTATGATTTGGAGGAAAGGACTAATATAATAAATTATCACAGTGTAAATAATAAATAAAAATAAATCTATTTCAATTCGCTCATGATAACTTATTTTTAAAGATATTCTCCTTGAAACTTTTTAATGATCCCAAAAACATTTTAAAAAACATAGGGTGAGCATAATTTCCCCATAAGGGGTTTTTAAAAATGCAATGGGAAACCATTTTTAAAAATAAATATTAAAAATAATTTGAAAATATTTTTCATTTATATCTAAATAAATAATTGATATATATAATTTTAAAAAATATAATTCTAGGGTTTTTAAAATATATCTTTGGAATTTTTTTAGAAATACTTTAAAAATAAATAATATTTCTAAAAAATTATTTTGTAACCACTTTTTCAAAATCTAATTAATATTAGAGTAATTTTTAATATCCTTTAAAAAAATAATTTTGAAAATACCTTTTCAAACACATATTCCCTTAAAATATTGTAATACTTTTGAAAAAATTATGCATTGAAAATGATTTTCTTAATAAAATACTCCTGTTGTTTTAAAAAAAAATTTAAACATGATTTGAAAAAAAAAACCATGGGTCCACTTGAAACATTGAAGACTGTTTGGGCCTACCCACTTACAAAATAATGGTTTCCCTCCCTAATTACTTATCATGTTTACAAAGGTCATTTATTGAATTTTGTAAAAATATTTTGATCTTTCCTTACAAACACACACACACGCACACACACACATATATATTTTTCACTGGAGTTTTTCACTTCAAAAAATGACAATGACTTATTACAAATACCAAATTATATTTTTATAAACATCTTTATAAATTATATTTCATAGGAAATCACCTATTATATTTGTTATAACCTAATATCAGGGAAAATATCATTTGGATACATTCATAGAATGTCAATAAAGGAATGACTAACATCGATGTATTTAAAATTTCACTCATAAACTCATAAAATCCATTTTATTGAAATAAAACATATAATGTTAATTTTTTTTTGTATAATTCACAATTAAATAAGATAATTGGATACCCATTTACTTAATTCAAAATTTTATTCTTTATAATATCATTTTATTCACAAAATAATGGTGTGAAGGTATGGATTCTTCATAGAAAATATTAGTGATTATAAACTTACTATTCATATAAAATAATCCTCTAAATAGTATATATAATTTTTATTTCATAAATCAATCATAATAAAAAATAAATTTGGACTCTGAAAAAAATAATAAAATCATAGTACGTAATAACTTTGATAAAACATTTTATCATCACATAAAAATAATTTTTAAAGTATTTACTTAAGTAAGATCATAACTTTGATTTAAGGTAAATTTTTTTGCATATGAAATATTTATCATTTCAAATTATGAAATAATAGTTAACTATATATATATATATAAACTCACATATCATAAGTTTAAAAACTCTTAAAACTATTAGATTAATTTCTTTGCAACATAAAATATAAAGGGGTTTTAAATGAAATCTAACATATTGTATAATTTCTAAAATTGAGATTATATATACATATAATATATTTTAAAAATAATTTAAATCCAAATAAAATAATTACCCTAGTAGATATTAAAAATAAAATCATAATAATGTAATGTAATAACATTAGTTTTACAAAAATAAAACCCCTTACTAAAAAATGTAGAACTAAAATGGATGTAGCTCCTTCTACAAAGTGGAATCTTGAACTAGTGGGAAAGAAATAGAAAGTGGAGGGAAGGATTGGTCATGGAAAGGATCATCACATGATGGAATGAAGAGGGTATCATTGAAAATATATATATATATAGATTCTGGAAAACGTGTATTCAGCTTCTTGGAGAAATTAGGGTAGTGAAGGGATAATCATTGAAGCTATTACAGTTGTCTTATAATATAAAAAACCTCAATCAAGGGTTTAAAAAAAGAAATGATTTTATATTGAAATATTAAAACCAGAATTTAATTTTTATTAATATATATATTCTTGCATAATGACTTCCAAGTTTATTTGAGAATCACATATGGTCACTAGTGATCCTAATGGGATTTAGATCGAACTCCTTGGAAGATAGGTTGATGGTCTAGTCTCATCAGTAAGGAAAATGAAAATGTATCATACTATGTATAGGTAAATTGTAACATAATTTTGTTGAAATTTAAGATGGATAAGGGGAAGAAAACTCAAATAGGAGGTGGGGATGATGGATACTTTGAATAATTTAGATGTATTTTGGGAGAAGTATCAATGAATAGTGATGTAGGGGGAGTCGTGAGGAAGAAGGAGATATGGTGGGTGATTGAATGTCTTGGGTGATTTTATCCAACGACTGTGATCTAAATGGAATTTTTACTATTGGTGAATAGTAATACAAAATTGAGTCCCACATTGGTTTTGACTATGTGAGGTCAATGGCATATAATCTATTCTCTCCTGTCTTCCCACTAGAATCTTATAACAGGGTCAGCTCCTAATGGTCCTTATACATATACTCAATAGGTTCTTAGCATAACCCAAGCATGATCTATTGGGCTCGTTTTCTCTTAGGGGGAGATATGCTCAACAATGTCATCCCCTTGATGCCATGTAGGGCTTGAAAAGGTTGAAGCCTCCCATATGTGATGGACCCAAAGTGGGGCTCACAAGCTAGTTGAGGTGTCCCTTTGTCTTAGCCCTTAGTGGTTGGCCATTAATTTTTTTATCAAACTCAAAAATATAAGAAAAATATATTTTAAATAGAAGTTATATTATTTTTAAAATTCATTCATATGAAAAAAATTTAAAACAAAATTGATCACTTAAATTAATATTTAAACATTTTATTTTATAAAAGATCATTACATAAATATTAACATTCTTCTTTAAAGTCCACATAATCACTAACATTTACTAATATGGAACATTGGTAATATTTAAATAATTTATAATATCATTATATATTAAATCATATATTATCTATTGCAAATATAAGGTCTCAGTATTAAATGAAAATTATATCAAATATTAACATTTTAGTAAAATTCAAAAATTGATTTTTCAAACACAAATTTTATTTATTTACAAAGGATTCATATACAAACAACTTTTCTTCAAAAATAATAATATATTAAACACATATATTATTAAAATAAGAAGTTATAAAAAACACATTTAATTAAAGAATCATATGTATAATACTGTTTTATGAAAATAAATTTATTTAATGTATCTAAATATACTTATAAAATAAAGGTAATATTTTATCTTAATTTATCACAAAAACAAGAATCGATTAAGAAAAAAATTGAAGTTTAGGTTTAATTATACTTGAGTATGTATTAATTATAAAACTAATCATTTAATAGAAATTTATTAAAATTATTAAATTATTAGGATGTCACACATGGTGTTACAAATCCCATAATAATCTCTCACCAAGCTTTTAGAAGTGCCCCCTCAAGGAAAGAGGATTTATCCTCTTCTTCTTTTTATTTCAAGTATTTTATTTTTACTCATATCTATTTATTTCCAATTTTTCATATATTAATGTTTTTACACATCTGTTTAATATATTTATGATTACCATGTAATGATAGACTACCTTTTACTCTCATTTACACCTTCAATAAACCCTTATGCACACTTTTTATACTACTAATAATATACTTAAATTTTCCATGATAAACATTTTTGTAGTGAATAAATATCCCCATTTAAACTAAATGGTGTCAACTAAGTGGTACCCATCCTTCATTGATCATGGAATTCCATGAATTTGACCTGAAATCAATAATCAAATGGCTAAAATTTATGAAGGTGTTCTTATGATGTAATATATATGTTCCAAAAAAATGCACGTACATGATAGGAATATAACTGGTGGTTCTAGAATTATATATCCCTAAAATGCATTTGGTAATGTTTTTATCTCATGGTATACCATATATAGATCATGGGTGGTTATACTAAGAACACTATGTTATGATGTCTTAGTGGTTAACCTGAGATTATGCTTATGATTTCATGTTTTATGTTGTTGAAACATGCCTATGTTTCCTTGATGTTATCATATTATATCATGATTCTATGACCATGTTAATGATTCTCACCACTTTTATGTCACCTTGATATGCATCACAACTAACATGTATTACATTCATCATGTTACGCTTTCATTATTTCCTTACCAGGCTTCATATCCTACTCTCTTCTTATGTACATCCCCAGGTTATCCCATGAGTTATTAGAAGATTGGTGGAATATAAGGTCACTTTTATAGTTTTTAAACAGTGTTTTTGTACCCATGTTTTAATTTAATATTATATTTACCAAATGCTACAAAGAAAACATGCCTCATTATATTTTAGGATTGAATTATGTGTATCTTTATGTAATAAATCCTGAATTAAGGTGTGTCAAAGATATGAGTTATCAAAGTGTTGAAGGATCTAAATGATGAACATCTATATAAAAATAATATATAGAAGCATCACTTGCATAAGGATGATTATATTTACCTCAAGAGATGAATTTAAGTTAGATAATTGGAAGCTGAAAATGAGGAAGCTTCAAAACATGAAAATTTAAGGTATAAGATGATAAAGGGTGAGTCTATCATATGATATGTTGATCATGAGATGTTGTGATTAGAAGAAGAACTAAAAGTTAAAGTTCAAATAAAATTATGGTGAAATAATGGATACCGCTAAAAGTACTGGAATCAAGATGGAGTTTGTTTGATATATTGAAGGCATCATAATATTGAGTTGAGTAATGAAAAAGGTAGAAACATAAGGATACGATTGAATTCATTATATTTATATTTAACATAATATGTTGTGAAAAGTATATGAAAATAAATGCAACAAAATATTCTAGAATACTTCATATTTTAGTGAATTCAGAACCATTTTGATGATACTGTGATAGACGTTCAAAGTTCCAACATTCATCAAGTAATGATCCAAATTATATACATTATTTCTGAAATATTTGAGGAAAGTTGATTCTATGAATTTTTGATGATTTTATAAAGTCAAGATACAATATCTTCAGATGAAATTGAAGGATTTTGATATAAGATATGGAGTAAGAATGAGTTTCAAATTCATGTCCATGCATATTCAACTTTGATGGTGGAAGTTAGGTTATAAAGGGGGAACATCATTTGAGTGGAATTGTTTTTAATGAATATTTATAATTTTTGAGTAAAAAATATTATCAAGAACCTAACCTATGTTCATTGTAAGATACTTAAGTTTGAAGAAGGATGTCCCTGGGTTTAGGTGACTGAAATTTGAAAAACTGGAATTCATAAGTTTCTGACATATAAGTTGAAAAAATCAAAGATTATGGGTAGAATATATTCTTTTATTCAAAATCCATGATGGAAAGTCCATACCTAGTAATTGGTGAGAATTAGAATAATCATATTATTGGTATAAAGAAGTTTATGATGTAATTTTGGGCTAACTGTAATACTTCCCAAACCATTATAATTGATAATTTATTATAGTGTAAAATAAACAAGTTGAAAATCTCAATCAGAGAAAGTGTTGGGTTTCCTTATTGGGTCCAAAATCTATAAAAATAAATGTGAATTTATCTTTTATTTTCATTACTGTATATGAATGAGAATTTGTTTTATTACTCTATTGGATTGAGGCATTAAAAATTCACAAAGGTTAAATGAATGTTAAAAGGACTTATAAAAGAAAACAATGATTCATACTATTTCTAAGTGTTTCTCTCATTCCTGGGTATCAAAAGTAGACTTAGAGAGAGTTTTCCTCTATTTGATCTGTATTTCAAAGATATAGAAAATAAATTCTATAAAAATTGGTGGTGTCCATATTGTTTATGGAAAAAAATTTCATGGACAATAAAATTAGAAAATACCCTTCTCCTATCACTTGTCTTGGAAGTGTTGGATACTAAAAAAATATACCTCCACCAAGATAAAAAGATATAACATTTTATTTTATAAAAAAATGAACATTTAAATACATGTTATGTAATAGAATGTAATTTTTACGTCTTTGTATGACAAAGTTTACTCTAATGTGTTGGGTATTCAATCTGCTAAGAAAACTTGAGATAAGATGGGAGATATCACTGAAGAAAATGTTAATGTAAAATAAGAAAAACATTAAATCAGTACAAGTTCGTTTAAAGACTTAATTATGACCATTGAGGAAACCATAGTTTATTATTTAATAATAGTCCATGTAATAATCAATAATATCATGGTATTTAGAGATACTCTGATAAATTCAATTATTATAAAAAATTTAATGAGAGTTTCTTGTATAAATTTGATTCCAAAGACTCTGTCTTGGAGGATAGATAATATTTATCTCTAGATGAACTTCAAAATATCATATTTGCATATGAAATTAAGAATGATGCAACTTATATGTAAAAGGGTAATGATGGAATAAATTTTTAATCTATAAGGAAACTCATACTCAATCATCCAAATGATAAATATTATGATGAATAGAATTATATATTATAAATATATAGATCATAATAGGATAATGTATTTTATCTATTAAAAATTTAAGAAATAGAAAGGAAAATAAAAGGGAAATAATTCATTGAAATTATTTATGTTTGGTGGGGTTGGGAACTTTTTGATCAATTTTTCTAAAAAAATGGAATGAAGATAAATTAGATGATCCTAATGAATATCCATAGAAGGATAAGTATAATTAAAATAAAACAGAGGCACTATAAATAGCTGAAGTAAAATTAAAGTTTCCCCAGAAGAAGAAAAACATATTTTGATAAAATAAGAAGAAAGGGACTCAACAGAAACTACATCATCTAATAAAGAAATTATATATAAATTAATGTACTTCATGAAGAAAATAAAACATGATGAAACCAAAAGCGAAGAATTATATTAATGTGAAGAGAATTACTTTGAATATATGTTGAAACTAGAACATAAAGCCTATATTGAGAAAAATAGTGAACTCAAGAAGTAACTTCACCTACTAAAAAATAAGTGAAGGAAGAATATTGGAACTGAAGAGTATTTTACCAAAAAATAAAAATTCATATGTTGAGGATATTAATAAACTAAAATTTAAGGTTTCTAATAATGAACAAATTTTGAAGAATAAAATTGAGAGTAAAACTACAATAAAATAAGAGGCTTGCTGGAACCAATCCAAATTTCATAAAATTAAAACAAAATTTGAAGAATTTTAATAATTATTTCAATAGGGAATTGAAAATTAAAGCTAAATATTTATGAGATATTGAAAGAGAGGGTCTGAAAAAACTAGTGAAAGCTATTTATAATAATTATAAATATAAATTGATTTATAATAATTTTTTTTTGTAAATAAAAATGTGAATGTGAGGATTGAAAAAAAAAGTGGTAGTAATTTTATTAAACTAATTGAATTTAGAAAAAACATTTGAAATTAAGACACCAAATTTATGAATCAAAAGGAAATCATATCTATGGATGAGAAACCATGAAACTTTTATAATTATAAATTCTATAAATCAATAAGATAGATGTTTTAAGGATATTTATTGTTGTGGTGGAAACTACAGTCACAAAACCAATAATTTATGGAGTTACATGTTATTATAAGGAAGAATGAATGATTTAATTTTGAAAAAAATCTCATTATAAAGAAAATATCAATATGAATATAAGGGGAAATCTCTCAAAGAAGGATGAATTAAATGATAAAAGTTTTTAAATAAGAAATTGTATTGACTCCATGTAAGAATCCTAAAACAGATGTGATTAGACTAGTCACTATATGGAAGAATTATTGAGAAATATTCCATGGAATTCTCCATAAATTGGAATAGAAAAGGAGAAGGAAAAAATATAGCTAAAAATTATTTGATAATTTCGGTCTCCGTAAAAGATAACTAGAATAAAATCACATGGAGACATGATAAAGGATTATATTTAAATATTACTAAAGTGGTTAAAATCTTGAGAAACTTTGAATAAAACCACGGAGGAGATGGATCCTTTTGAAATGATTGTTCTCTAGAAATCAAATTTAGTGTTAAAATTAACATAGATGATCAAAAGTAAAGTTACAAGGAAGTTATTTTTATTGAGGGAATAAAAAATATCTTTCTATGTTTAAGTCATCTATGTGATAATATAAATGAAGTGGTCTTCATGAGAAAATGTTGTATCATATGTGTAATGACCCCGACTCAGTATCCCAGATCCAATGTATTACTTTATTTCATTGGCATAGATACCCAGGGTCAAATATTGAAGGCCCGATTAGTTTAGTAGTTTTGGAGAACCATATATATACCTGATACACATTTAAAATTGTGAGTATAAAATAAAACATAATACATAACAATTGTAATGTTAATTATATCCTGTAACACTAATTCAACAATTTAATCCTCATATCCTTGGGAGAGGAAAAAAATAATACTGAGCTCAAATGGCTAGTAAGGGTTAACTATACCAGAATATATCATGAATCAAAAAATTATAATAAATATATAATAATAAATAACTAAAAATTATTTCCATTTAAATAACTCTACTAGATGAATAGATAAGTCATAATAAATATATAATGATAAATAACATAAAACACATGCTATTTGTTAATAAACAGAGAATTAAATGAATCCATAGAGAATATCATTGTGAAAATATCATGGAAAATAATAAATTAAATATTAATGATGGAAATTATTAATTATTTGGCATCATATCTTAGGAACATGAAACCTATATCTTCAAAACCTTTTACAAGATGGTTTAAACAACAGGTAGAAACCCATTTAATTTGGAAAACAAGATTTGTCTTATGAGACATACTGATGCATCGAGGGTATATATAATTCAGATCCCCATGAATCACTATAATCCCAAATAATTACTCATATATTGAATAATATATTTAATTCATTAATAAAAATTCCTTATCCTCAAATATCTATATTGAGTAAACGATACAGAATTTTCTCCATTTCTTTAGTCAATCAAATAAAAATCAAAGTAAAAATTGTATTTAAAAATTTTATATGCTGTAGTATATAATCAAATCATATAATAATATGGATATTTAAGTTAAATATATTGTCTAATTAAAAAATTATCTTAATAATTTTATTATTTCAAGAGAAACTTACAATCATAAAAGAATTTGAGATTTTAAAATAACTTTTACCACTTCGAAATTTTCATGTCAAATCCCCTTGGATGAAATAAATCAAATCTTAACATAAAATTAATTAATTATGAGGGAATAATTATATTAATCATCAAATGATAAGTATATACACCACATGAATGTTAATCGGTTAATAATAACAAAAAAGACTCAACGGAATGTAAATTTATATGAAATACATTAACTCACACATAATTTTGGTTGAAATTGATTTAATCACTTATATAGTGGATTTAAACAAGTTATTAATTTATGAAATACAAATATTAATATTTATAATATAATATATGATTCTTTTATGACATCTTATCACCTATTCATTAACCATTTTTCATTATTTTCATTGTTTCCGGTTTTAATTGCCTTGATTTCTCATTCATATTTTTTCATGAATGTTCTGATTCCTTTTAATATAATATAGTTCCCTAAAATATAGAATAATATTAATGAAATAATTATAATATTTAAACATCAAATATACTTTCAACACCAATATTTAATGGGTGTTTTGAGAAATGAAACGTGTTATGATTACTAAGACGGTAGGCCATACGTATGCACGCATAATGTTTCAATTTTTCAACAAACATTATGGAAAGGATGTAAGTAATATTTTATATTAAAATAATGATAATAATATCATAAATACCATACTTTTTCTTTAAATATAATTATATATATATAATCCAATGGTTTGGTGGTGAAAAGAAAGTCATATCACTTTGTAAAGGCGGTAGTCCACACTTACACAAAAGATGCTATCATCATTAAGTGAGTGAAACAAAAATTATATATTATATTTTAAGAATAATAAACATTATATTAATATTATAAAATTTTAATTTATATCAAATATAATCTTTAAATTTATCCTTATCATGTTCTTATTAAATCCTTAATGAAATACATATCACATTGCTTCCTGAGGCGATAGTTCGTTGTAAACATGAGAGACATTATCATATCCCATAAATAATAGAAATTAAGAAGGTATATATGATATCATGAATCAATAGGTATAAATATGGTTTAAATATAATATATATACTTTATATCCATCGTCACACCAAACAATGATAAGTGGTAATGAAATAATTAATGACAAGAGTTCGTGAGGTGGTAGTCCTCCGTACACACAAATGCTGATTTGGTAACCCATTGGATGGATGTGTGGGTGGTTTTTGGTCCCAAAATTATTAAAAAAAATAATGGAATAATTCATATGATGAGGTTATAATATCATCTTGGTTTAATACAATGTTTTTGAGGTGGATAAAAAAATAAAATAAAAATGCTCGTTGAAAAATGTTACCACTTCTTGGGGTATGCTCCTTAGGTTTTCAACAAAATCCATTCTAAGTTGGGTTTATGAAAAAAATAAGATTATAATATTCGAGTTTATTTAGTAACTTATTTAAGAATTTATTGGAGCAAAAATGGTTTTATGGTGTGAATAAGAGAGGAGAGGGGGTGTCATTTTATAATTTACATGAGTGGCACACTTGTAATTTTTTTGAAAGGATTAAATCTTAACCACGTTTTTATGTGAATAATGCCACAAAATTTTTCATTATGGAATATAGAATATATAGGGTTTAAATATGGCCATTAAATGGGTGTTTGAAAAGTTGGTAGGTAATTTTTAACCCTTATCTTCTTAATTTAACCTCAGTTAATCAATTTTTACATTAACCATGATAATTAAATTTTATTTATTTTCACTATTAATTTTGGTAAAAATTTATGTTTACCTTTTCTGAAATTATAAAATATCCCAATTAAAAAATAGTAATTCATTTTTCTAAATTCTATTCCCATAAGTGGAAAAAATAATTTATAATTAATCCCCCAGACTTGATGAGAGAATGAGTTTTTAATGTGAAAATTTCCAAAAGTTTTCAATGTTTTTATAGTAATATTCAATATGAAAATTATAAAAATTAACTAAATTGTATTAATTTATATAATATTTAACAAATTTTACTTTAGAAATAATTTAAAATCTAATTTAACATTTAATTTAACATTATTAAATTTTTAAATGAAAATGAAGCTTTCAATGAAAATTCTTTATTTTTCAATATTAATCAAAAAAAATGAATACTCTCTGAAAAATCTCCAAAACTCACCCTAAGAAAATTTTGATGTTATTATTTCCAATATAATTTTTATTTTTTTGAAATTTAATTTATAAAAGTGGTGATAATTAAATTTAAATTATGTGCAAAAAGCATGACTAAACAGTCCATTAGTAATAATATTATTTTTCTGAAAATATTTATTTATTTTTAAATGATTATTATTTTATTTATAATCAATAAATAATAATAATTTTTATAATTTAGTTATTAATATTCATACCCACTAACCTAATGGCTAGGTTATAATGTCCATTTTTAAATAATTTAATTTTTATAAAGTATAACATTTCGTTCAAACCTAGTGTTTCTTGCATTGCAAGCTATCAAAGAGATTGAATTTATTTTTAAAAATAAATATATCATAAATAATCTAGATGTTATATTATTATCTCCTAAAAAAATATAATCCTATATATTTCGTGTATATTACCTTCTATATATTTTAGGGTATTACTTCTTCATAACTTCCTCTAGTTCCCATGTTGCCTCCTCCGTTTTGTGATTTTTCTAAATTACCTTTAAAAAGTCGAGTTATCCAATTTCTCTATAGGTTCTCTAAAATTTCAAGTATCTGGTTGATTTATTCATAGTAAGATAGATTAGGTTCCAAATATATTTCATCATAGGTGAGCACATGCGTTAGGTCTGGCATGTAAATCCTTTACAATGATATATGAAACACATCATGTACTTTTGGGATATTTGTCCGCATTTTCAAATGATAAGAAAAAATCATATTATTAACATAATTTAAAAGGGTCCAATATACATGGGACTTGGTATCCCTTTCTTAATACACCTTATAACACCCTTATAAGGAGTTAATTTTAATAAAACTTGATCTTCCATTAGGAATTCAAAATCATTCCTCTTATTATCAACACATCTCCTTTTACTAATTTGAAATTCTTTAATGTGGGCCTGGATATCATATACCTTTGTTATTGTCTATTCAATAAGTTTTGGGCCTATTATTTTCATTTCAGGACTCCATCCCAATAATCTAATTAATGAATTATCCTTCCACATAGTCCTTCATAAAATGACATTTTAATACTTGAAATAATTATATTTTTATAGGAAAACTCTACCAAAAAAACTTAACCACTTCATGTCTAAGCTTGGTTAATGGGTTAGAAAATTAGGAAAAATTACAAATGAATCACTGATAGTAACCTACCTAACTAATGAAATTACATATCTCAGTTATTTTCATTGGTATATTCCTTTCTATGAATAGATTTGTCTTCATAGGATCAAATGAGATTCCATCCTTAGTGATAATATGGCAAAGAAAAGAATCTTTTTGATGCTAGAAAGCACACTTACTAAATTTAATGTGTGACCATTTTCTTATAAAGGCCTCAATAATGATATCTCAATGATTATCAGGGTCCATATATCCTTTAGAATACACCAAAATATCATTTACTGATTCCATAACAAAAATTTTAAGATAATCCTTGAATAATATTTTCAGTAGATCTATAAAAATTGAGGGTTCATTAGTTAATCCAAATGGAATTACTGTGAAATCATAATGTTCATACCTCATTCAAAAAGCTATCGTCAAAATGTCATAGTTATTTTCAGACAATTGATGATACACAGAACAAAGGTCAATCTTTGGAAAATATTGTGTATTGTGAAGTTGATAAAATAAGTCATCTATATGAGGAATAAGATACTTGTACATTATCACAATAGCATTTGTTTCCATATATTCAATTAAAAACCTCATAGATCCATAATTATTCCTAATAAAGAGAATGGGGGATCCCCATGGTGAAAAATAGGATGAATAAATGCTTTATAAATCAAATCCTCTAGTTGGGATTTAACTCCACTAATTCCACACTAGCCATTATAGAGGGATTCTTTGATACTGGTATTGAATCAGGGTTTAAATCAGTGGAAAATCGACCTTATTCTCTTGGGGTGTCTAAATATGGATCAAATGAAGATGTCTCTTTTATAAAGATAAGTAATTATTTGTCATTCTCATAACTAATAATTTACTTCTTCCAGAAATAACTTTTTTCATCTTATTTTTCAAGACATTCTATACCAAGGAATATATTGAAGTCAATAATAGTTGTAATAATAAGGTTAGTAAATAAAGGAAATTTATGGGTCATAATGGGGACTTCTTGACACATACTTTTTGTAATGTGACTTCCTCTATATTTGTTTACCAATAAATACCTTATTAAATAAAATTGAAATATCTAATTTTACTGGAAAACTTGGTATATATAAAAGAATAGAAGGATCTAGAATCAAATAAAGAATTAGAAATAGTTTAATATAGGATTAAATTACCTACCACCATATCATTGGGTACTTCCACATTAGTTGTAGTGATCACATAATCTTGGAGTTACCCCCTTCTCCACATTTGTGTCCGATTACCCTGATTATTGGGACATTGGTATGAAAAATTGTTAATTTATTTACAAAAAAAGTACTGAACATAATTGATTTTCTAATTTTCCTTACAATCATGAGATAGATCCCCCTTCTGTGTTCACCTGTAACAAACTTCTAATCCCTTCAAGCATTTCCCAGGGTGATTCTTTTCACTATTATCTTGAGGTGGAAATTATTTTTTTTCTTATTATTCTTCAACAAATTACCATTTTCATAGTATTCGTATGGCCTCTTCTTCTCTTGATTTCCCTTCAATATATACGTTCTAGATCATTCCATCTTTATTTTGATGTCACATTAAAAAATTGTACCATGTGAGGGAAATCTTTTAGAGAGCCACACCCTTTATAGAATTTTATTAATCCATTAAAATATATGGAAAAATTTCACTCTTTGTTTTATATTTAATCCATAGAATACCTAACTATCCTTAAAATGGTAGCTTCATACCCCAAAATACATTCTTATTCCTTTAGATTTTTGTTAATGAACTTTCACCTTTTCTCATTTTTTTGATCACAAGGTAAATATTTGCCAACGAATGTATCCTCAAATGATTACCATTCCATGAGTTCTATTTCCTCTTACTCCATAGTATTCTAGATCAATAACCACCATTGATTGACCTCAAATTTGAGACAATACACTACAAGTGTAACCTTTTCATTTTCACCATATTCTAAATCTATATAAATATTCTCTATAGACTTAATCTATTTATTAATTACCACTATATTTTTATTCCCACTAAATCATAGGGACATATTTCACCTAAAGTGTTCCAATATAGGATAATCTCACCATGGAACAACTTTATCTATTTGGAAATGGATATTTATCATAACCTGAAAAATTCAACCTAATATATCGATAATTTACACTATTACAATACCATCTATATTGGACTAGTTAGAAGATAAATCACTACATTTCCCATGTGTATTGATACCCTCTTTCCTTTAAGGCTCCATTCCTAAAAAATGGAATATACTGGATTTTCTTATAGATTATTTAATTTTAAATCATAGAGTATAAATCTAAATATGGTTTAATATAGAAAATAAATTAAAACTTTAGGCATTATTGTTATCATAATCATAAACTTTGGTTTCTTTGGGGATATCATTATTTTCAAATCTTTCATAATGGTTTGTAATTAAAATAATATTATTCCTAATCATATCACCTAGGAGTTTCAAAACTGGTGCATAGTAAGGCCCATTATCATGAACTAGGTTATGATCAAGTCCATCCCAATGCACCTTTTTTAGAGTTATTACCTTGAGGTACCTCTGTGTTAGAACCATGTCCACTTTTAGTGTCTAGATAGTTATGTATTGTTAGGAAAACCTGCAAAAGTTGTCCTTAACCAAATTTAGGAAGTTATTATAATACTTATCCATAAAGTATATCATTGGGTTACATTTTCTTATATATTTTCACCTTAATAATATTACCAATGTTTCTACCAAACTTATTTTAACACCAACTGTAATGACCACAACCCTTGTAGATCGAAGTCGACGTCTTTCATATTATATTGGCATAGATAGAAAGAGTTAAATACCAAAGAAATGATTAGATTATTAGTTTTTGAGAACCAAATATATACATGATACCATTTTACATTGGTAGTACAAAATAAAAAATAATTAATAAAAAAATTAAATGAACTACATCTTTGAGAACTTATTCATACATTTGTTCCCAATATCCTAGGGAAAGGAAACCAAATAAGGGTGATCTCAAATTCTTAGTATGAATTTATTATAGTAGAATATATAATGAATAATCAAATAATAATCAAAATGGAAATGTAAATAAATTAATACGCATTCCATTTAAATAAATAACTATGTGAATAGATAATACATAATAAATATGTCAAGGTAAATAATAGAAAACACAATCCTTTTAATCAATAATCTGAGAATGAAATGCATCTAAGGATAATATCAGTATGAAAATATCATGGATAATAATAAATTAATACTTAATGAGGGAAATTATTAATTATTATAATTCATGTATCAGGAACATGATACATTTAACTTTAATACCTCTCATAAGATAATTTATTTTATAGGTAAAATACCATTTAATTTAGCTAACTTGATTTGTCTCATAAGAACTACAAATGAATTGAGGGGATATATAATTTTTCACTACACCCATCACCGTAGGCCCAAAAAAATTCTTCACATAATGGAAAATCAATTTAATTCATGTATTGATATGAATTATCATCAAACATTCATACTGAGTAAAGGATATATATTTATCAATATTTTCCCAATGAATCAAATAAGATTCAAAGTAAACACTTTACCAAAAACTAATTTATTTTTTTAGAAAAAATCATTTCCATCTGAAAAGAATATTTAATTTTAAGATAATTTAAATTTATAATGAAAAATTATCATAATAAAGTGATTTTTTTAAGATAAAGCTAATTATCACAAATGAAAATGAGATTGTCCAATAGCTTTTACAACTTGGTAATTCTCAAGTAAAATCCACTTGGATAAAATGTTTCAAAGTGAAAATTAATATACCATGTGGTATGAATTAATCATAATTTTAAATGTAAAATGGGTAGTACATACACTATAAAAACTTAATTGGTTCATAATAAAAAATAAGTCTCGGTGGAATCTAAATTGAGATGAAATCTGTTACCTTACATTTCCTTTTGGTTAAAATTAATTCAAAATATTTTATTGTGGTTTTAAAAATGTTATTAACTTATAATATAACCATATTAATATTTATAATTTCATATATTATCCTTTTATAACATCTTATAACCTGTTCATTAATAACCATTCATCATTTTTATTTTTTTGGGTCTTAATTTCCTTTTTTTTTCTTATTAGTGTTTTGTCATTAATGTTTCAATTGTTGTGCATATTTTATTGCTAAATAATCTGAAAAATAATAATAATGACACAATTACCGTATTTATACATCAATTATACTATTAATACTAATAATTAATGATGATTTCTAGAAATGAAGTATGTTATGATCATGGTGATGGTAGGCTGTACATAAGCATAAGCAATATTTCAATTTTTCAAATGTCATTACAGAAAGTATGTAAGTACTATTTTATATTTCCATAACTATAATAATTCCATATATAACATAGTATTTATTTAAATATACTTATATATATATGAACTACGTGGTGTAGTGATGAAAATAGAGTTGAATTGCTTTTTGAAGGTCGTAGAACACACCTACACGAATGATGTTATCATGTTTAAATGAGTGAATATAAAATGAAATATTATCTCTTAATAATGAAAAATGTGTCATTAATACCACAATTATTTAATATATATTACATATAATCATTAACTATATCCTAGTGAGGCAATAGTCTTCCGTACAGTAGAATGACGTTATCGTATCCCATATAAAATGGAATGTAAATTATTTTATATGATACAATGAATAAAAAGTATAATTCTGTTATAAATACTATAAATATACATTATCTCCATTATCATACCCAATCATGAGTTTTTGAAGTTGAAACACAAATGACATCGGTTCGTGAGGTGGTAGACTGATGTACAAACAAATGATGATTTTGTAACCAATTTGATTAAAGTGGAAGAATTTTTACATAACTCCATTATTATATAAACATAAATGAACATTTAAGGTACTTATACTATTATATCCTAATGATTTAATAAGAATTTAAGGAGTTGAGGAAATAAATTAAATATTAACATTCATTGAAGAAAATTACCTCTTCTTTAGGTATCCTCCTTAGGTTTTAACCAAAAGAATTTATAGGTTTTACTTATACCCAAAATAAGACTTATAGAATTTTAAGAGGGATTTTGGGAAGTTTTTTGGATAGTGTTTCACTAAACTAAAATGGTGTGAATGTGTAAATAAGAGAGGATATGGAGTGACATTTTATAAGTGAAGTGAGTGTCACACTTGTAATTGTTTCAAAAATTCAATCATAACTTGGTTTTTGTCATCCAAAAATCCTCCTAAATATTCCATTATTAAAAATGTAAGGGATAAGTTATAAATATGTCTATATAAATGTGTTTTGAAATGTTGTTAGGACATTTTTTAACTTTATCTTCTTAGTTTAACCCCCGATAAATCCATTTTTACCTTAAATGTTGTAATTAATTTTTACTATTCTCACTGTTAACTTTGGTAAAAAATTAAGTGTAACTCACTAAAAATTATAAATTATGTTTATTAAAAACATGTAATCTAGCTTTTCAAATCCCATTAAAATAGTTTGAAAAACTAAATTTAAAATTAATCTGTATACTTAATGAGATAACGGGGTTTTAAAAGAAACATTTCTAATATTTTACAATGTTTTCATATAATAATTCAATATAAAAATTATTCATATGAACTAAAATTGATTAATTGAAATAAAATTGGGAAAATTTTACATTAAAAACAATTTAAAATATTATTTAACATAATAAATTATTTAAATTAAATGGTAGTTTTTAGTTAAAATTCATTATTTTTCACTATTTATCAAAAAATTAATCTTTTTAGGAAAATACCTAAAATTAACCGTAAGATATTTTTATTGATATTTTGAGTTGAAAAATAAAGATTTTTATTTTTATTTTCTATATGTTGTAAAAAGTAATTTAAAATCACGTGTGAAAATAATGACAAAACTATTCTTTAAAAAAAATAATTTTTTTTTTCAGAATAGAGTTCATTTTATTATAAATGATTATTATTTTATTTATAATAAATAGATAAACATAATTTTTATAATTTAGTTATTAATATTATTAATATAATACATAATAGAAAGGTTATAATGGTCATGTTAAAATGAAAATATATTAATAAATATCTCATTTCAATCAAACCTGATTTTCCATGCATTGCATGATATCAAAGAGATCATATTTATTTTAAAGAATAAATATATAATAATACATTGAGAGGTTATAATATTTTTCTTTAATAATGAAATAACTATTTATAAAGAAGTAAAAATTTATGGAAATGTATTTCAAATTAGTGACTAGAGTAAATAATTTTACAGAAGTGACAAAAACGAAAATATGTTTTTTCTTAGATGACCTGGTCATTTGGCCCAACTGAATAAAAGAAAAATACCAAATAAAAAAGATATGGCATATTTACCTCTTATGAAGAAGGAAAAACCCATTATTCGTAATTTTTTTTATAAAGTTAAGATGACTATAGGAATATATAAATTGGTAGAAATTCAATCCACCAGACCTATTTAAATTATATGTTTTGAAGTTTTTATACAGATGATACATCAATCAAAAAAATCTGATTTATACATTATAACTTTTATTGATTACTTCACCCGTGTGGAAAGTGTTATATTTGTGAAATTTTTTTGATGCTATGTAAATGTTCATGTTTTATAGAATAAAAGTTGAAAAGGAACTTGGTGTCCATATATGGACTGAAAAATGGATAATAGAAAAGAGTATACATGAAAATATTTCAAATCATATATATCAAACAATAAAATAAAACACCAGTACAATGATACCTATACCCCTCATAAAAATGGGTTGTAGATATAAAAAAATAAGTATAACTGAGATAGTAAGGACCGTTATTAATGAGTACAAATACACCAATTTATTTTTTAAAGATGCTATATGTATTGCGATACATGTTCAAAAAAAAATTTCTCTTACATTGGATGAATACATTACCCTTATGAGATTTGGTATAAGAAGACAACAATGGTGAATCTTGTTAAAGTGTTTGTAAGTCATTTTATAATGAATATCAAACATCAAAATAGTGGAAAATTTAATAAAAAAGATGAGTAATGAATTTTCCATGGTTACTAAACCAATGGAAGAAGCCAATTTTTTTTAGAAAAAATGATAAGAAAAAATAATATACTCTTGTGATGTTAAAGTGATTGAAAATAAGTTCAATCGATAGGATGGGGTGGAAAGTGAATCTAGTGAAATAACGGAAATTGATAGTGAAAATTATGAAAGAACTGTTGATGTAGAATGAGTTCATGAGTCTAATATTGAATAAGTATATTCCAATGAATCTAGTGATGAATTAGATTCGTCAAAAAATAATAAGTCAATATAAAAATCATTATAGAAATAGGTTGAATCAAGTAATATCAATATAAATTATTATGATCTTGTTCATATGATATGAAAGATGAGAATGGAGAATTAAACAAAAATTATATCTCGTATTATACCTCATTTAGTATCAAAATTAGTTGATCATAATGAATAAATAAATTTAATGGATGAGTAATTAGATCAAATTGACAAAAATGACATACAAGAACTTATTCTAATAGAAGAAGGTAAAATTATCATCAGAACTAAATTGGTGGTCATGAATAAGATCAATGAAAAGGGGTAAGTTTCGTGAAATAAATTATAGTTGGTTTTAAATGGAGATTAATAGTTATAAAGTGTTTATTTTGAATGAAATTTTCCCTATATTGAAAGACTTGAGATCATACAAATGTTTTTTTCTATTGATGCTCATTAGAAATATATGGTTTTTAGAAAAATATGAAGTCCACATTCATGAATGGTGAAATTGAAGAAGAAATTTATATTGAATATCTCAAGTGATTCATACATGATGATTATGGTAGTATGGATTTTTATATAAAAAAAATATTTCTTTGTGTTAAAGTGCCCCCCTCATGTATGGAAATCCAAAATTTATAGTTTATCCAAGATATTAAAAAATTTTATAGTAAATGTTGTCATAAATATGTATGTGATAGTGGAAAGTTCTAGATACATGATAGTCATTATCTATATTGATAACATAATTTCCGCTGGTGATAACCATCATGATGATAATGACTTCTCAAGGAAAATGAAAGAGTACATTGAAATGTCAATTCCTAGTGAGGTGAATTTATTTTTTTGCGATAAATGTTATACAAAACTAATTTTATATCTTCCATTAATAGGAAAATTATTTTATGTAATTACCAAGAATGTTTAAATAGTATATTCAAAGATATTTCTACTATTATATAATTTAGTGTTAATGTGATAAAATACGAATCCAGTAAAATTATTAACCAATAGGACTTTTAGAAGTTGATTAGATGATTACTCTATCTAAAAACATCTTGACTAGACATTTTGTGTGCATTCACCTTATGTAGAATACACTAGAGTAATCCAATAGAATCATACATGATAAATACTCAATTACTAGGTTTGTTAAAAGAACATAATTTTTTTCCTAATTTATCAAATAATTAGTGATTGGAAATTACATGGTTCCATGGATACTAATTGGGCGACTAATTTGATGATTGGAAATCAATATATAGAGGAACATTATTTTTGAGAGAAATTTGTGATTGCTTGTATATCAAGAAACAAAATTTAGTAACTTTGAGTATAGAGGAATCAAAATATATTTATACCATGCATGCTTACACTAAAATATTATAGATGAAAGTTGTAACACAATAAGATTTTATGAAATAGTTTTCTATGAATTAATTTTATTTCTTCATCATCTTGCATTATGCACACCACCTATTTTGAATGAATTACAATATACTTTTAAAATCGTATTATTTAATGTTATATTTATCATCTAGAAATTGTATTGGAGGGTATGAATTGGTACAAATAAATTATTAAATAAATATGGATTATATATGATTAAAATTATTTCATTGGTTATTAATTAATTAATAATGAATATAATAATCCTTTTAAAATTGTGAAGACTTTTTTTCAGAAATTGTTTTTATGCGAGCAATGTGTTTTTATGTTAATAAATTAAATTGATCACCAATGGTGATTTATTTCAAAGAAATATAAATATTATATATTTATTTGAAAATTTTAACTATCATATAATATTTTTATAGACACGAGATAAGAATAAATATAATTTTACACTTAAAAATAAATTTTTCAACAAAATATGGTTTTCATTGCGTTTTGTGTGCTTATCTAAAAAGTATTTATTAAGAAATATAAAAAATGAAATTTTATAAATAGGATTTAATATTTGGAATAATGTGTTTTACATTTGGTAAATTGGTCCCTTTTATTTTTATGCATTAAGAATAGAAACCATGGTTAAATTGATCACCATTTTAAAGCGAATATCAGGTTAAACGAATTTAAATATAAATTTTATGGTTACATTTATTTCATTTTAATCATCATGTGATTAATAAAATAAAACCCTTATCACCTTAGGTTAAAAAATAGTTTTTAAGGAATAATTGTTTATGATAACTATTTATATAATATTTAAAGTAAATAACAATTCAAAACATAACGCTCAAACAGTTAAATACCTGTTTTGGTTCCACATTGGGATAGAAATATGATCCTAAGAGATATAAATTCATATTTTTAGAATTATTAAAATATTTACATGATATAAATTCATTTCTATTTTTTAAAAATTATATAATTATCTTAAATTATATCTTAATGTTGATGAAATATTTCATCAATTAATAGAAAAATAAAATAAATGATTTTAAAAATATTATAAGTAAAATAATAGGATTTTTTTATAATTTGCCATGAATTTTAAAGATTAATATGACACATTAGTGTTGTGTTAAATTATTCTATTCAAATTATAACTTTGTATTTATGAATTTTAAGTCAAATTGAATTAATAGTGTTAAAATTAAATTTAATGATATTTTATTAAAATAATATTTTCTTAAATTATTTAAAATAATAAAAAAAATAAAGAACCCAAGGTGGATAATATATAGTTTAAAATTTTATCCCTTATCAGTTTTTGATCTATTTATTACCTTATAAGTAAAAACAATAACCCTTTAAGAGTGTAAAAGATGTCACTCCGATTAAGGTTAAAATAGGACAACTATGGTTTAAAACTAAAAGATAAGGTTGAAAAAAACACTTAAAACAATCCAAATATTATTGATTGGTGGTATATGAACCCTAAAATATATTATATTCAAAAAACTATCCATTTCCAAGAATTTTGGGGGTGAATTAATTTATTATATTTTATTTTTTTTATAAATCCCAAGAGTTCCCCACCCCTCAATTATAAATTGGCACCCCTTATTTCTCTTATTCAAACCAATTTGATGATTATTAATTGAAAAAAACCTACTGAATTATCTTCTACACTCCACTAGAAAAATTATAATGGTTTTGCTTTCCTAAAATGACCAACCCTTGGGACCTTAATATAATATTTAATGTAGTCATTTCAATGAATATCTAATATACTTGAACAACCAATTTCTTATTAATTATTCTTTTACCTCCTATAAATCTATTTTATTATTAATTAAAAAATAAATTAACTATACTAAATATGCTAAAATTTTATTATTATTATTATTAAACAACCTTTATTCATTATATTTACATTAATCGGGAGGTGAAAGTATTGCTTGTATGTTGGAATGACTTACCATCTCCAAGTTTCAATACGATTCATTTTCCATCCCCATATTTTATTTAAAGATTTATTTTGGGTTTAATGTTTATATATTATATTTTTGAAATAATTATGCTTATATATATATAATATCTTATCTACCATCTTAACATCCAAACCATTGGAAAATGATATCGTCGCTCGTGCGTACGTGTGGATTAACTCCTCCACAAATCGATGTGATTAATTTTTCATCTCAAAATTAAATGGATGGTAATAAAGATATATTGAATGAATATATAGTATATATATATATAATAAAATATTTATTCATTAATAGTGTATTTTTATTTGAATTTTTTTATTTCCATCTGTAGAAAAGTGGAAACAATGTTTATACGTACGTATGGTCTACCGTCTATAGGAACAACGTAATTCAATTTTCTATCTATAAATTTTGTGGTTTAAAATATATATATATATATATATTATGTTTTTAATTTAGTAAATTATTGAACCATGATAAAGTATATAGACCAAGAATGCTGAACCAAAACATGCATGAAAAATGAAGTAGTTATCACCCAAAACAGTGATTTTAATAACAAATTATTAATAAATGGGTGATAAGATTTAATATGTAAATTATAAAAGGTATTATTGATATTATTATAGTTATATAATAAATATATAATAAATGTATATTATTTTTAAAATAGGTTCTTATGTCTATGATGAAAAGAGAAACATGAGGTAATAGATTTATGTTCATTCCAATTTTAACTGGGATTATTTATGTTTGAATTTTTGTTGAGGTAGTTTTGGGATTATTATTTGGAAAATGAATTTACTTTAACTCCACTGTACTTATTTTTATACCACCTTTACCCTTCATTTTCATCACTTAAATTACTTAAAATATTGAAAGAATGTTTTTAAGGAAAATTGACCATCTTTTATTATTCAATTGAAAAAAAATTTCCTCCATATTTAAATTTTAAAATTATTTATGAAAGTTTTTAATATTATCATAAAATTAATAAATTTATTTTCACACAAGATTTAAATTTTTAAAAAAATTTATAAAATGAAACTTATTTTCATTTTTTGAATGAGGTAGTTTTTAACTTTTTATAAATGTTTGGAAGAAATTTATTCTTTTAACATATATAGAATGAACAAAATTTACCACTAAAACGACCACTCAATTATTTGAAAATTAATTTAAAAATTTCAATTGATGTTTTAAAATAAAATGTTTTATTTAATATATGGGACAATTTTAGATTTTAAATTTATTATTTCAAAATGAAAAATGTATTTCCATCAGGAAATATTATAGTGATTATTTTAAAGGAATTATCATCTATGATTAAAACATTTGATGTTAATTATGTTTTATCGGGGATATGATCCAGTGATAAAATGCTAATTTGTATCTAGATAGTTTATATTTATGATTATAAGTTGTCTATGAATACCTTTTAAATTTTATAGGTTATGATATGACAAATTAATGAAATGTTTATGAAACCAATTATATTTTCATCAGTTGTGATATAATGGGTGAATTAATGTTTTATGATATTATAGTACAAATATGTTTGGTTTTCATTATGTGAAATGTGAGGAAGGAATTATATATCCAAACAGTGTATTAGGAATTTTTTTATATCTCATGATATAACTATGGGTCATCATGCTTGAAATTTAACTGGAAACAAGTCTATGTGCTTGATCCATTATAGAAACTAGTTGATGTTGTTGATCTACTATATGAAAAATATAACTACCCTATTCTTTATTGCACATTAATTCACGATTTATTATATAAAATTACACATAATACAGACTAGAAGATCAATAATTCTAGTGTATTTGGGAATTAGGTACAGAGAATAACATCTTGAACATGGTATACAAAAAAATATTGAAAACATCCATTACATGCTTCAAAAACTTCCATTACTTTTAAAACTGCATGAGATAACCTGGGGACATACATAAGAAAGGGGTCAGCTATAAAGCCCATTAAGAGCGTAAATTCTATACAAAATAAAGGGAATAATACATGTTATGAAGTAGGCATAATAATGGGGAATAATAAGAGTTGGAATTAGAAACATAGACAATGAGACATGATATAGCTTGATAATAAAAACAAGGGAAATGTGGCAACGACATAAAACACTGCATCATAAACATAGGTCAATGATAAAACCCCATGAAATCATGGTAGAAAAGTCCTATAAAGAAAACAAGTATACTCAGTATCCCAAAATGATGTATCATGATAATAAACATTAACCAAATCATTGGAGTTCTATATAATTCAAGGCACACCAGTCACTTTTATTTCATTCTCATTCTTAAGTGTGCCACATAGATCATACAACAAGGACTCATTCCTCATAAAATTTTATTCCATGATCAAAGAGTGTTTAATAAATAAATTTAATTTCAAATTCAAAGAGGTATAAAGGTATAAAGGTGAATTCCCTTTATAGTAAATGGGTACGGTATTTACTATATATTTTTTTTGGCATGGAAAATCATGGTGAAACATTGACAACATAATGACGTCACATAAAAATTCCAAAAAATGGTTAATGAGAGAGAAAGGGGTGTCTCATCATTTTCAAAGAAATTTTAAATTAACGGGGATATGGAATAAAATATCATATCATAAGGAAATTAATATAAAATACATAAGGTAAAATAGATACTTGGATAAAGAGGAGATTTGAAAAGATCCATTAAAATATTTCGGTATGGTAACATGTGTGCATAAAGGATCATCAGAGGATTAATTGAAGATAAAGGGAGAAAAAATTATTTTTATATTAAATGGTAAATAAGGGTAATGTTTAAAAACATATCCCACCATAATAAAATGTAATTTAAGTGACATAACATTAAATAAGTTCTTGAATGGAAACGGGAAGAGAGAAATCCCTTACATGAGTGTGTGACTCCAAAATTCTTGGAAAGGCTTCTTGAGAGTCTAGATGTGACTTGGGAGGACTTTATTAAGTGGTGGAATGATTATATAAGTTCTAAAAAGAGTTTTAGTAAAGATGTAGAGACCCAAAGCTTGACGTACATGGACATTACATTACTTTAGCAGAATACTTAATACATAACAAAAACAGACACACAAGGACCGTAACAGTTTAGTGTCTTTGGAAACTTGGAATGTAATATTCTAATCGTGGTGAAAGATCTTCAACATCTCCCATTAAGATCTTCCTTTTTTTTTCTTACCTAAAACCTTTCTTTATATCCTGGGTAAAAGAAAACATAAAAAGGGTGAGTTCAAATGCTCAGTAAGGGTAAGCATGGATAAAATAAAACATACCATATACATTTGAACTTAAAAACATGAACATAATGTTTAAACATCAAAAGCTTGAGAAATGATACAAAACAGGGAAGTTCATAAGGCATAGATCATAAAAAACATTAAGAATGGTAAAATAGAATGGGAATAAAACATGTAATTGTGGAAACCATTAAGCACATGATATGATTTCTATAGTAGCCAAGGCATTGCTGCCAAGACCATATTATTGGACAAAGTCCCATTCTGAGTCGAGTTCACTCCTCGTTCCAACCCTGTATTACTGAACCGGTTTAACTTACTATTCCATCCATGTCTATATCATGAGATATAAATCTTTACCCAATGCATTGGAGGGAGATATAGGTCCCACCCATCTCATAATGAAATCATTCTTACTTGTGCCACAAAATAAACATATATCATTCATAAAAACCCAATAAATAAAATGGGTTTTATAAACATCATCCCATCATCACATAATCCATATAAAAGAAATGGATATCATTTCATAATAAGAAAATTGAAACCATGTAAATCATAGATACATTGTACTTGAAACATACACATATGAAATAATGTTATCTTAGATTAAAAATGGTTTTTGATAAAACACTTGAAATGAATTCTTGAGGAAAATATCCTTTATTCTTCAAAATCATTTTCTTTTCACAAAATGCCATGCAATTTTAAAAGAATAGGATTTTTTAAAAATAGTCATGAAATCTTTTGGAGGAATCATCATTAAAATAAGGCTTTATAAAACCATAAAAATCCTTTCATGCCGTATACGTTAAAAAAAACATTCTTCTCGTACTTTTGTGGGAAAAGGAAAAAAAGTACCTTGTAGGGTAAATAAAAGAAAGAATACTTCCATACCATGGGTTAAAAATCAAAATGGGTAAAATGGACTATAAAAAAACATGAATACACTCTTATAAAACATGGACATGGACGATATCAATAACCCCAAGTAAATACTTACGAATAAGCAATCTCGGATAAAAATGAGATTTGAAAAATTATCCCTTACCTTAGGTCCGATTTGCTTCGTAAGTGTCCGAACCTCCTATATAATGACTTAAATACTGTCATTGACTTATTCCAGAATCATATTCCTTGTTATGATATCATATATGGTTCACTTATGACTTTATATTACACGTTCTTTTGTAAATTCCATGTTAAAGAGCGTTTTGGGTAAAATTGTTTCATTTGTCGTCCGTGTTTTGACTTGTAATTATTCATATGATTACTTAGATCATGATTACTTAATTCCAGAATATAAAACATGATTTATATATAATATATATTCAGAAAATACATATATAAAATAGATCAGTAAATGGAAGGAAATACACCGTTCATGGAGACGGTAGGCCGTACGTACGCATGAACACTGTTTTCTTTTACTTATTGAGTTGAATTGGATTAAGTAGACGACATACATATATATACACATAAATCCAGTATCATTATTATGTCATATATTTCATGATTACTTATTATATATAATTTATAATCCTTCATGAATGGTTAATGTGGAGAATGAATCTCATCGTGTCGTGGAGACGGTAGTCCGTACGTACGCACGAGCGATGATATCGTTCTCATGATCATGGAATTGTATTAGAGTGTATGTATACTATTTAAGAATCAATATCACTTTACAATAATCATATATAGTTATTATGTACACCATTATACCCATCCAAGTAAGGTTGTGGTGGAAAATAGATTACACCACGGCGTGGAGACGGTATTCCGTACGTACGCACGCGCGGTGATTTCATTTTCCGTAGGATGGATAGATGGTGAAATAGGGTTGTTTAATACTTATAATAACATATCAGTATATGAGTGATACTTATGTTATTTCTTCATAATGAAACAACCTAATAATAAGAAGTGGAAGAAGAAATAAAGTTGAAAGAATCGGTAACGGACGTTACCTCTTCTTTGAAGCGCCTCTTTGAGTCCTCCTCTTAGGGCACTAAAATTGGTCTTTGAAGAAGACCAGGACCTCTAGGATGTTTCTAGGGAAGTGGATAAGAGAATTTGGCAGGGTTTGGCCGAGCCTGAAGGCTCAAAGTGGTGTGAGGAAGAGAGGGAGGAGGTGCCCTTTTATAAGGGAGGATAGGGGCACCTTTGGAATAACGAAAAATACTATTTTATTGCAAATCCAAATTCGGTTTTAAATTGCTCCAAATTGATTTATTTAGAAGATAAGGTGGGGATGGGTCGAAATACTCTCATAAAATATAATTTAGACAAGTTTAGATTCCTATTTTAACCTTATCATTTAGATTTAACATTAAGTTAGATAATTTTACTTTTACCGTGTCTTTTTGTGTTCTTACACTATAAGGTTAATAAACTTGCTATAAGAATCCAAACGAACCCCAAGTTGTTTATTATTAATATATATAGCCTTATATATGTCATTTTGCCGAGCCTTATATTTTTAGGAATCTAATAACAATTAATAATATAATATTTGTTTTAAAAACTATTTTATGTCAATTTTGACACTATTTACTAATTGATTTTTTAAAAATCATAACAGACTTATTAGTTCAAAAAAAGTTAATTATATCAATACTACTATGTCATATTAACCTATAAAATTAGTGGAATTAATAAAAAGTCTCAAATTACATTTATTTCGGTATTTATAACATCAATCATGTCAATATTTCATTAATAAGATAATTACTACATCATCATCGTGTCATAAATAAATTAAATTATTTAATGTCTAAAAATTAAAAATAAAATACCATTATTTAGGAATGCTTTTTATCTTTCTAATTAATATTTATAGTTTAATTTATCATATGTATAACTCTATATTAAAAATGATATACTTATTAAAATTTGATTTTAACTATTTTAACCCTTCTTTAAATAAATTAATAATAAATGTCCTAATCTAATCCAAGTGGGCCTAAATGGACATATTTTATTCCTAAGGTTGTTTATGGTCGAATTAAACTTATCCAATAGAATTAAGACATGTGTTAGGGTAATAATAATGTCATTTTTACCCTAAATTACCCTATTTACTTTTAACCGTGGTAAAAAAAGTAAAAAGTTACTATTCACCAAAAATTATTTTAATCTAATTGAACCACATTTTACTTACTAACATCAACCGTGTATCTCAGGTTTTTGAAATTCCACTTACAAAAGTGGTAAAATTATGTTTTAAGAAAAATTCATTTTTTTAACTACCGCTTAGTGGTTTCACTATTCATCAAAAAATGAAAGTTTCCAGAAAAATACCGAAAATTAGGCCTAAGCTATATTTGATATTAATATCTGGAAAATGATGCCTATTTTACCAAATTCAAAACATATTAGTTGCATTACTTAATTTAAAAATTAATTCCCGTCGTCATAACAAATAGCGTGTTGTTAAGAGATAATAACTATAAAAAGATTGACACTTGTTTATGTCTGGTTTAAATGTGAAATTACATACAATGACCAACATTGTATTAAATTGTAAAAATATATTCTAAATATACTTTAAAACCACTCAAATTAATAATTTATCACTATTAATTATTTCGATTAAAAAGGTTGTTTTGAATTAAAATTTAGTATTTTTCACTATTCATCAGAAAATGAAAGTTATCCGAAAAGTACCAAAATTTCACCCTAAGCTAATTTCGATATTCCGAATCCAAATATGAAGTCCATTTTGAAAATATAAATTTACAAAATTTCAAAAAGTGGTTATTAATATTCATAACGGCTAGTTTTAATAATATTTTAATAGCATATTGTTGTTTAGTGAAACTCGTTATTGCGTACTACACACGCTATCGAGGAAGGTCGTGATTGCATGTAATGCAAGGCAAGTCAAGGATGCGTGTTGTGCAAACATCTTTTTTTGTAGCGTACAACACAAGACATTAATGAAATTAAAAATAATATTTTTCATAAAATCTCGGGGTGTTACATTCTACCCCCCTTAAAATTAATTTCGCCCTCGAAATTTTTCAGGGTTATAAACGGGTTTACTCCTCGAAAGATTCTTTAATAGAAACCCACATCGTAAAAAGGAATACCAAAACCAATATTTAAAAACAAAAGTATGAAATGTAACGGTTACCCAAATAAACAAATCACTGGGTTTCCACATAGATGAAAATATGGATATGGAAGAGAAATCTAACCATCATGTTCTGATGGAGAGTGGTAGAGAACATGGCTATAGAAAATCCAGCAATCACAAATCCATAGATTTGTGATGATCTAAGGTACCATCTGATTTATCGGATATAAGGGCACTAAGACAACATTTTTGGTTTTCAAGATCATTTCCCAAAAGTTGATGAATTACAATAAATACTTACATGATTTTGGTACAATATCACTATTGTTCGTTAATTGAACAATTTACACTTCATCCCTTAATGAAATGAAGTTGAATTTTTTATTCGGGATGTGTTAGCAGATCATGTGATAGAATGACGGGTCATTCCGTCTCTCTCAAACAAAAGGTTAACAAAAGTTATTAAATATACATAAGTCGATCTACAGTTATATTAATCATATATGGTTCCTAAAATGGAATTATAATTATTATATCATAATAAAACTAGTTTATACTAAATAGGGACTTCCTGTAGGCCAGTGGTAGGCGATAAAGGCAAGTCGCACTTCGGTTGTCGGTTCGATTCCCACAGCCTTGTCCGACGCAATGGGTTGTTGCCCGTCCTGCAGGATGTCCTTTTTCTAAAACTACATTACTATAACATCCCATAAATAATATAAAAAAAGGTCTATCCCAAAACTAACTTATGTCCAACCTAATCCATTCCAATCTTTAGGCTTATCTAAAATACTTCGGTCCAAGATCATAGTATAATGAAAAATGATTGCTTGAAATTTCATCAACCAAGCATGTGAATACCATCATTTATCGCCCATAAATATTGTTGGTCACATTCCAATCTTGTGAATATCTTAATCATGTATTCTCTTGAAAAATGAATACCCATTAAACCTTAGTGAAAACATGAATGCTGTCAAAAGTTAACTCTTTCCACATACCAAAATACAAAAAGTATATATACTCAAACCATGATATAACCTTCTTCTTATATCATTCATGAGATCATGAATACTATCAAACATTTAATTTTCTCCTTATCCCTTCATTATGCGCATATCATCTACATTCCAAAAATATCTGAATAACTTTCATGGATACTAGTACCATTAATAATACACTTTCAAAACTCAAGGAAAGACAATAGTGTAACAATACTTAGATGTCTATTTATTCCATAATATCATGAGATTACTTATACAACATTACACATGATAAACATGTAATCATTCCACTACATTCTTAAACCATTGACCGAGAATCAACAATTCTTTCATCTCACATATCATTTGTAGTCTCTTCATCATCATAAATATAAATACTACCTATACGACCATACTGATTCTCTTCATGATACTTTCCCTTAGGGAATTAGTTGGCATAATGCTCGTACATTCCACATTTAAAACATTTAACAATTGTTGATATCGTAGAAATACCATTATCCTCATCCATGGTGTTAACTAAACCTTTTCCATTGCACTTACTTGCTTTGTGTGCTTCTTTTCCACACCCAAATCATCTTCCAGTTCCTTTGAAACATTCTCCTTGATGCCTCTTCCCTCATGATATACATAGGGGAAATTTAACTTTCATTCCTCTATGATCATTATGAAACTCCATCTTTCTCTTATTAGTCGAGTCATGAAACTAACCAAATTTAACTTTATTGATCATATTACGAGATTGCTGATTTGGCATAAAAATGATGTTTGGACTTCCAAATCCCATTTTATTTGGTTGCTCATGAATAATATCATTCCATTGTCCATCATATCCTCCATTATCGTGAATCATCTTGTTTCCAGCCATTTTCAAAAACCCAAAAAGAATAGTGTGAGAGGCAAAAATCATAATAAAGGGGGAGTAACTTCAATATCTAACATCTTTGGTTTAATCTAATATCATTACCATAGTTCTAGGACTATATCCTATACGTATACTTATCCTTAGGGACATCCCTAGACATACATTAGAAATATCTCTAGGGATCTCACTCGTTTTTGCATCCTAGTTTCCAAAGGTTGACTAAAATTTTCCGCTGATACCAACTGTAGATACCCAAAGATTGACGTACATGGAAATTACATTACTTTAGTGGAATACTTAATACATAACAAAAACAGACACACAAATACCATAATAGTTTAGTGTCTTTGGAAACTTGGAATGTAATCTTTTAATCGTGGTGAAAGATCTTCAACATCTCCCATAAAGATCTTCCCTTTTTTTCTTACCTAAAACCTTTCTTTATATTCGGGGGAAAAGAAAACATAAAAAGGGTGAGCTCAAATGCTCAGTAAGGGTAAGCATGGATAAAATAGAACATACCATATACATTTGAACTTAAAAACATGAACATAATGTTTAAACATCAAAAGCATGCGAAATGACACAAAACATGGAAGTACGTAAGGCATAGATCATAAAGAAACATTAAGAATGATAAAATAGCATGGGAGTAAAACATGTAATTGTGGAAACCATTAAGCACATGATATGATTTCCATAGTAGCCAAGGCATTGCTTCCAAGACCATCTTAGTGGACAAAGTCCCTTTCTGAATCGAGTTCACTCCTCATTCCAGCCGTGTATTACTGAATCGGTTTAACTTGTCGTTCCAACCATGTATATCTCATGAGATATAAATATTTACCCAATGCATTGGAGGGAGATATAGGTCACACCCATCTCATAATGAAATCATTCTTACTTGTGCCACAAAATAAACATACATCATTCATAAAAACCCAATAAATAAAATGGGTTTCATAAACATCATCCCGTCATTACATAATCCATATAAAACAAATGGATATCATTTCATTATAAGAAAATTGAAACCATGTAAATCATAGAGACATTGTACTTGAAACATACACATATGAAATAATGTTATCTTAGATGAAAAATGGTTTTTGATAAAACACTTGAAATGAATTCTTGAGGAAAATATCCTTTCTTCTTTAAAATCATTTTCTTTTCACAAAATTCCATGCAATTTTAAAATAATAAGATTTTGTTTAAAATAGTCATGAAATCTTTTGGAGGAAGAATCATTAAAATAAGGCTTTATAAAACCATAAAAATCCTTTCATGCCGTATACGTTAAAAAAACATTCTTCTCGTACTTTTGTCGGAAAAGTCAAAAAGTACCTTGTAGGGTAAATAAAAGAAATATTCCTTCCATACCATGGGGTAAAAGTCAAAATGGGTAAAAAAGACTATACAAATACATGAATACACTCTTATAAAACATGGGCATGGATGATAGCAATAACCCCCAGTAAATACTTATGAATAAGCAATCTCAGATAAAAATGAGATTTTCAAAATTATCCCTTACCTTAGGTCCGATTTGCTTCATAAGTGTCTGAACCTCCTATATAATGATTTAAATAATTTCATTGACTTATTCCAGAATCATATTCATTGTTATGATATCATATATGGTTCACTTATGACTTTATATTACTCGTTCTTTTGTAAATTCCATGTTAAAGACCATTTTGGGTAAAATCATTTCATTTGTCGTCCGTGTTTTGACTTTTAATTATTCATATGATTACTTAGATCATGAATACATAATTCCAGAATATAAAACATGATTGTTATATAATATATATTCAGAATATACATATATATAATAGATCAGTAAATGGAAAGAAATACACCGTTCCTGGAGACGGTAGGCCGTACGTACGCATGAACGCTGTTTTCGTTTCCTTATTGAGTTGAATAGGATTAAGTAGACGAAATACATATATATACACATAAATACAGTATCATTATTCTGTCTTATATTTCATGATTACTTATTATATATACTTTATAATCCTTCATGAATGGTTAATGTGGAGAATGAATCTCATCGCGTCGTGGAGATGGTAGTCCGTACGTACGCACGAGCGATGATATCGTTCTCATGATCGCGGAATTGTATTGGAGTGTATGTATACTATTTTAGAATCAATATCAGTTTAAAATAATCATATATTGTTATTATGTACACCATTATACCCATCCAAGTAAGGTGGTGGTGGAAAATAGATTACACCACGGCGTGGAGACGGTATTCCGTACGTACGCACGCACGGTGATTTTGTTTTCCATAGGATGGATAGATGGTGAAATAGGGTTGTTTCATACTTATAATAACATATCATTATATGAGTAATACTGATGTTATTACTTCATAATGAAACAACCTAAGAACAAGAAGTGGGAGAAGAAATAAAGTTGAAAGAATCGGTAACAGACATTACCTCTTCTTTGAAGCACCTCTTTGAGTCCTCTTCTTAGGGCAATAAAATTGGTCTTTGAAGAAGACCAGGACCTCTAGGATGTTTCTAGGGAAGTGGGGAAGAGAATTTTTCAGGGGTTGTCAGAGCTTTAAGGCTCAAAGTGGTGTGAGGAAGAGAGGGAGTAGGTGCCCTTTTATAAGGGAGGAGAGGGGCACCTTAGGAATTACTAGAAATATTATTTTATTATAAAGCCAAATTCGGTTTTAAATAGCTCCAAATTGATTTATTTCGAAGCTAAGGTGGGGACGGGTCGAAATCCTCTCATCAAATATAATTTAGACATGTTTAGGTTCCTATTTTAACCTTATCATTTAGATTTAACATTAAGCTAGATAATTTTACTTTTACCATGTCTTTTTGTGTTCTTACACTATAAGGTTAATAAACTTACAATAAGAAGCCAAACGAACCCCAAGTTGTTTATTATTAATATATATAACCTTATCTAAGTCATTTTTCTGAACCTTATATTTTTAGGAATAAAATAACAATTAATAATATAATATTTGTTTTAAAAACTATTTTATGTCAATTTTGACACTATTTAATAATTGTTTTTTGTGAAAATCATAACAAACTAATTAGTTCTAAAAAAGTTAAATATATCAATAATAACATGTCATATTAACCTAGAAAATTAGTCGAATTCACAAAAAGTCTCAAATTACATTTATTTTGGTATTTATAACATCCATTATGTCAATATTTCATTAATAAGATAATTTCTGCATCATCTTTGTGTCATAAATAAATTATATTATTTAATGTCTAAAAATTAAAATGAAATACCATAATGTAGGAAATCTTTTTATCTTTCTAATGAATATTTATAGTCGAATTTATCTTATGTATAACTTTATATTAAAAATTATATACTTATTAAAATTTGATTTTAACTATTTTAACACTTCTTTAAATAAATTAATAATAAATGTCTTAATATAATCCAAGTGGGCCTAAATGGTCATATTTTAATCCTAAGGTTTTTTTGGTCGATTACACTTATCCAATAGAATTAGGACATGTGTTAGGGTAATAATAATATCATTTTTACCCTTAATTACCCTATTTACTTTTAACCGTGGTAAAAAAAGTAAAAAGTTACTATTGACCAAAAATTATTTTCATCTTATTGAACCACATTTTACTTACTGACATCAACTGTGTCTCTCGGATTTTTGAAATTTTACTCACAAAAGCGGTAAAATTAAGTTTTATGAAAAATTAATTTTTTTAACTACCACTTAGTGGTTTCACTATTCATCAAAAAATGAAAGTTTCCAAAAAAATACAAAAAATTAGGCCTAAGCTATATTTGATATTATGAACTAAAAAATGATGTCTATTTTACCAAATTAAAAACATTTCAGTTCCATTAATTAATTTAAAAATTAATTACCGTCGTCAAAACAAATAGCGCGTTCTTAAGAGATAATAACTATTAATAGATTGACACTTATTTATGTCTGGTTTAAATGTGAAATTACATCCAATGACAAACATTGTTTTAAATTGTAAAAATATATTCTAAATATACTTTAAAACCACTCAAATTAATAATTTATCACTATTAATTATTTCTATTAAAAAGGTTGTTTTTAATTAAAATTTAGTATTTTTCACTCTTCATCAGAAAATGAAAGTTATCCGAAAAGTACAAAATATTTCACCCTAAGCTAATTTCGATATTCCAAATCCAAAAATGAAGTCCATTTTGAAAAATAAAATTTACAAAATTTCAAAAAGTGGTTATTACTATTCATAACGGCTAGTTTTAATAATATTTTAATAGCATATTGTTGTTTAGTGAAAGTCGTTATTGCGTACTACACACGCTATCGAGGTAGGTTGTGATTGCGTGTAATGCAAGGCAAGTCAAGGATTCATGTTGTGCAAGCTCCTTTTGGTGTAGCGTACAACACAAGACATTAATGAAATTAAAAAAATATTTTTCATAAAATCTTGGGGTGTCACAAAAGAGAAATGGGATATTTGGTGGGTTTATATAAGAAAAAGGGGAATTTCTTTATTATTTTGGTTTTGGACTCTATATAATAAAATAACGAAAACCACAAACCTTACCCTAGATTTTTCCAATTATTTAGACAAAATGGGAGTAATTATAAATATTTTATATGTAAAAGGGACTAAAATAATAAAATATTGTCATTTATTATGTGGAGGTGAGTCATGCAATAAATGAAATGATTTTAAAACCTTAAAATATAATAATTATTTTGGAGGATTCACATAGGATTTATAAAATTAATAAAATAAAAATAAAAGCAGATTATTTTAACGGTAAAGAATATTTTTTTTCTTGTATTTACTTTATAATATTTTTTTCATCACTTTTTGGTCATTATGATATCATAAAACATAATGTATATTTATACGATATTTACTTTTTACCTAAAAAGTTGACTCTTATAAAATTTTTAAATATTCACCATTGGATAGTTATTATGTTCTAATTCTAAAAATAATATTAATTTTATCAAAATAATTTTCTAAATATGTTAATTTTAACTTTTAAGATAAAATCTACTTTTATTAATAAATGAATGGTTTTTTTGAGAATAATAGTTTTTAAACACATCTAAAAATTACATTTGACTTCATAAAAATTATATAATAATTTATATTTAAAAAAAATTTAATAATAATATTTTATTAAAATAATATTTATTTCAAAAATGCATTAAGTTATCAAAATAAATTCCTTTTTTGAATTGGAATTTGACCCAAAAATGAATTTTGTGTTTAACTGTTTCAAATTAAAAATAATTTATAAAGTAATAATTATTGAATGAAAATATATTAATTATTCTATAAAAATATTGTACATAATCATATTGTCAGGTTAGTGTTACAAATATATTTAATACACTAGCAGGCTCCCTAAAATTAATGTGCGTGGTGGCGAGACATTTATGGGGGGTTCATCGAACCTGGTTTGGGTCCTGATAATAATGATCGAGAACTTCTATCGTAAAAGGTTTCTATCATGCTTAAGTTGTTGGATCTCTTTCTAGGATTGGTTATGGAAAAATCTTAGAGATTTTATCTCTCTTAGAAGCTCTAATAAATGGGCTTAATAGGGTATAATCTGACTGGTTTAGGCCATCACTTCCTTTGTCTGCGTCAATTAGATTGGTTAAATCCCTATATTTATAATAATCATGTGATCACTTTTCAACAAATATATGATAAAATGTAAATATTCTTAACATTAATTTATATTGTATAGGATATAATAAAACTAAATAAGTGTATGTGTTTTCTATATCAATATTATATAATAATACATTAAATTTTAAGGTTAATTTTATTTATAACCGCCAGGGTCATTAAAATATTCCCCATTAAGAAATTTATCCCTATATATTTTCATTTTCCACACTAAAATAGGTGAGAGTAATCCTGTTTCATCACATCCTCTGGTTTTTACATCGCTTCTTGAAAATGTTTTTCTCCAATATACTTTGACTAGGTTCATTGTCTTGTTTTGTAAAACATTATCTCTGTGATCTAAGATATTCACTTGATACCCATTGTACCTCTAATATATATTCCTATTATTAAAAATAAATTTTATGTAATAGTGGGAAACTAGTCTATATTATAAAAGAAAACCACCCAACTAGATATGTGATGATTGAATCACTGAACTGTAATTTAAGAATATTAGAGAGCTTACCTATGAGGAGACTCCCTGGTAGTGATGAAGCCTTCTTGTCTGAATTTTCATTGTGAAATATATTAATGTTGTAAGCTATCATGTCCCATATCTAGATGAGAACTTCCACAGAAATATTCTTCATATTAAAACCATGTGCCAAAATGGAATGTTGTTTTTGGATCCAATTTCCTTTCTTCTTGGTGTAACTAGCCTGAATACACTTTCCCACCAGCCTATGAAATTATTCTTGTGTGGTAATGACCTGAAGGCCCTTTTCATAAAAATATTCATTACAATTGATGATGTTTTCCCACTCATCAAGGATATCAATGGAGCCTGTGCATCTTAGACTAATATTTACCTTATTCCAAAATCTCATAACATTATTCCATGGAGATATATAGAAGAATAACATCTCCCCAACATCAAACTCTGGGTCTCATTGAAGATTTTAAGCATAGTTATTTTTTCAACTCTGAGCATACATGATGTGATACTAAATGGTCTTAACCTTTTCCACCATTACCTTGACCATTTTAGGACCTAGCAGTTTGCGTTCCCCATACTCATCCCATCATGTAGGTGTTTTCCCCTCTTCCCATAAAGAGATAGATAGGGAGCCAAATGGATACTCGAGTAAAAACTATTATTTTAAGAGGACTAGACTAGAGGAAGATTTTGGTCTCATCCTCCTTTGAAGTTAATTGAGAATTATATCAATATTTTCACATGTTTTTAGATAGTCCAATCAGATTGTCCAACAATTTGAGACTGATAAGTTATTTTGATGTCCAAATTAGTATTTAGATAATGTTGTAGACTCTTCTATAACTTTGAGGTGAATCTTGGATCTCAATCTTATACAATATATAGTAGTACTCCAGGAATACTTATAAATTCTCTGATGTATATCCATGAAAGTTTATCAGGTGAAAAATCCCCTCAAATCACAATAATGTGCAATGCATTTGCAATATTATCCATAATAACCCATATTTCATTGTTTCCCATGGATGCCCTTAAAATTATGGTGAAAAATTACATGGATATTTTCTCCCATTCCCATGTTTGTATGGGTAATGGTTGCATCACCCATTTATATATATATATATTTTTTTTCATCCACCACTTACTGGAATATGAGGCATTTTGATGTCTATGAAGTGATATACTTCTTCATATTGTCCCATAGATAGTTCTCTTGGAGATCTCAACACATTTTTCTAATTACTAGTTGAATGGAGAACGTCAAAATATATGCATCATCCAATAGTTCCTTCTTTAAATCAGGTTCTTTATGGTACACATAGTCATGGCCCAAATCTCACAACTCCTTTTTTCATTAACATTTAACTCTATGGAATTCCCTTTTCTTATAGTTTCAACTTTCTCCCAAATTCCAAAATAATTTTTTTGAGTATTTTTTAACCTTTAAAAAAGATATGGTTGATAAATACTATTTTAAAGGATTGATTTTGTTCCTTCCTTTTTGGTTCTCATATCCATCCTTTCCAAATCTATGAATATCAGATCCCACTTAAATCATATCAAAGATAGAATTGGTTGGTCCTTTCTACTTAGAGAATCCACCAATTTTTCCCCTTTACTAGGATAGTTGTGGATTGAGAAGTTGTAGTCCCTAATCAACTCTAAACATTTTAGTTGGAATATATTCATCACTTTCTATGTGAATATATATTTGAGACTTTCTTGATCTATATATATTTCATAATTCACTACAAAGAGATATTGTTACCATATTTTCTAATATAAGATCACTACAACCAACTCTAGATCATGAGTTGGATAGTTCTAGTTGTGAACTTTCAACTTCGTTGAAGCATATGTTATAAATTTTTCATTCTACATTAATACACATCCCAATAAATTCTTTAAAACATTGCTGAATACTATAAAAAGTTATCCACTTATGGGTAGTGTGAGAATAGGGGTTGGGATGAGACTCCTTTTCATATCCTTGAATCTCTATTCGCATTTATCATTCCATGAAAAATTGACTCCCTTATGAATTTTCTTGGAAAGACAGTTTCATAATTTTAAGAAATTTATCACAAAATCGATGATTGTACCCAACTAATCCAAAACAACTACATATATTTTTCACTTATGTTGGTATTTAACATGCTTTAATTGCTTCTTTTTGTGAAGGGTAAATACATATCCCATTACTTGTGATGATATGTTGAAGGAAAGACAATTAATTTAACCAAAAATCCCATTTTCTCTACTTTTGGTAAAGCTTCTCCTTTCATAATGTCTTTAGCAAAATACTCAGATGCTCCTCATGCACCTATTTGGCTTTGGACTAAATTAGAATATCATCATTAATACTACCAAAAATTTGTTAAGCTAATCTATAAATACTCTATTCATCATGTCTATGAGGATTTCTAGAGAATTTATGAGTCCGAATACAAATACTATAAAAACATAGTGCTCAAACCTTGTACAAAAATCAGTCTTGGGGATATCGCCCCTCTTCACTCTAACTTGGTAATATTCTAACCACAAATCCACCTTGGTGATATACTCTACTCAAAATAGTTGATTAGACAAGTCGTAAATCTATTGTAGATGATACTTGTTCTTTATCATGATATTGTAGGGAACACAATAATCAATGAAAAGACATATTGACCAATCCTTCTTCTTGATGATGAGGACTAATGAACCCCATGGTGATGCACTTGGGTTTATGAACCCTTTATCTATAGTTTACTATAGTTGTTTCTTCAGCTCCTTAAGTTCCGCAATAGAAATTCTATATAGAGTCTTGGATAATGGTAATTCCCTAGGTGTAATCTCGATTGAAATTTAAACCTCTCAGTTAGGAGGATGACTATGCAATTTCTGAAGAAACACATCTACATATTCCCGAAAAATAGGAATGTATTTGACAATGATTCTTTTATCGGAATAAACCATTTAATCTAGATATGAATTCTCATAGGGAAATAATATCCATTATTGTGATGTTGGTGTAATAGAGGATTCATCCTCCTACTTTCACTTATACAGAATCAGGGGTCGATTCACAATATGAAGAGTGATTTCCTTCTCATGGAAATTTATGTTGGCTCTATATAGGTAAAACCAATCCATACTAATAATTGCTTCAAATTACACCAGAGTATGAAAAGTTTATCTAGAAATTTTATCGCATAAATTATGATAGTGGGAGTTATATGCTCAGGATATAATAATTTCCCAATTTTCCATTTTCACCAATAGTTATACCTCAATGATTTGTGGTGGTGATTGAAAAATTATACTAAAATTTTGTGATCTGAAGGATTACGTAGAACTAGAATAAAAAATTGTATTCACTTTACATAAATTAATAACTAGTGTACCTATCACCACTTCATTTTCAGGATCCACCTCAATGGTAGTGATGGAAAATGATCTCCCTTTCTTCCTTAGAGGTTGTTGGTTATCTTCAATAACTATTGGCTTAGTGCATTGATTTTCAAAGTTACTTCATTCCTTGTTATTGAATCAATGAACAATGCACTATGTTTTTACTGGATAATTACTTTATTCCTTTGAATTTGTGGGTTTCACCTATTTATAATCATTACCCAGGTTTCCTTCCTTTTCATTCCTGAATAATTTCTTCATTCCCCTTTCGAAAATGCCAGGGTGATTTTCCCCCACTATTGATCTGCGGGATATTGAAATTTCTTGGCACCGTTAGATTTATCCATGGGAATGATAAACACAAATTTCCACTTCTTATCCCCATGATATCATTAAGATTATCCTATATCCATCTTGACCTTGTTAGAATATCATAGAATTTCCTTGTAGGTATCAAAGGCTCAGATCACTAGGGATTCTTGCAAGATAGGTTTTTTCCAACCCAAGAAATGGTCAACCTTGATTTTAGTGGTAATGAAAAGATGAAGGAATATAATCAAAGTCTTGTGATGTTTTCCTCAAATTCATAATATATTCATCATTTGTTTTCTTAAGTTGAAGAATCCCATTTTCCATTTAAATTTGTAGAGTGAGAAGAAAATATTTATCAAATTTTTTTTCTAAAATTCCTCCCACTCCATCTCTTTGATCTCTTACTTAGGATAACTATTATTGATAAATTTCAACCACTGAACAGTTTCTCCCTCCATATGATAAATAGATTGTAGAACTATATTGTTTAAATCATTCAATGATGGAGTAGATATTCTCAATGGAGTTAATCCATTTTTCCATGATTAAGGGATTATATAATTCATTGATATTTGGATTCCTTTGACACATAAAGATATAAAAAATACCTTTTTCTATGTTTTAGGAATTTGGACACTCTTATTGATATGGGTTTCTATTCATAACCTAAGTCAGATGATAGAGTACCATCATGATGTTTACAATTCCTGTTCCCATCTAGTTGTGTATGTCATTGGGTCTGTCATCACATTTCCCTTCACATTGACTTTTTACTGAATTCCTAATATTTTCGACTTTGGGATAGAATTAATGAACTATTAGGGATGAGTATTTTTAAATTATTAAACTCATAAATGAAAATTTTATGACATTCAATGGGTAACTTATAAAATATATTCAAGTCCTTAACATATGAATTTCTAGGATTCAATATGTGTTATCCATGATATATTTCCTATAATATATTATTATTTGAATTTTTTATTCCCTTAATTATGGTTCGTAATGATCTTATGAAAATAAAAAATAAATTTCCCATGGGAGGGTCAAAAAGTTGTGTAGTAAGGCCCGTTGCATTGTAAAAAGTTACACCGAGCCATGCTTGCACACCTTGTGAGAGTTTTTACCCATAGGTATATCTGTTCTAAAACCACATGCACATATAGTATCCAAATATCGATGTATTTTCTTGATAAAATTGTTACTATATACTTTCTTATATTCAGAGATTCTCTCATATACATATTATTATCCGTATTCTTTTCCTAGAGTTTTATAATCTTAATTTAAGAAATAAATAATATTTTCTTCTAATACCAACTATAAAAACCATGTTGTTTATTAAATATGAATTTATGATTTATTACATAAAATTAAATATAACACAACCCAAATGATTGAAAATTATAGTTTATTTGGAAATTAGGAATATAGAATAACATATTGAACATGGAATGCAAAAACATTGTTTAAAACTTCCTTATCATGGTTCTAAAATTTTCATGGATTTTGAAACAACACGGGATAACCTGGGGACATATTTAATAATGGTGTTAGCTATAAATCCTAGTAAGGTAATAAACATGGAATAACATGAAGATAATAATACATGGAAGACAATAAGTATATAAATTGGGAATAACAATAGTTAGAGTCATAAATATGAACAATGAGACAAGATAGAACATTATAATCACAACATGGGAAATGGGGAGTCAACTTAAAACACTACATCTTAAACATCGGTAAAGGATAAAATTCCAGGACATAATTTTGAAAAAAATACATAAATGAATCGGGATCAATCCAAATAAAACTTTAAGTATCATGATACTAAAAATTTCCCAATACATTGTAGTGCTATATAATTTTGGGCACACCGATCACTTTCTTTTCATTCTCATGCTTAAGTGTTCCACATTGATAACATAACATGGATTCATTCATCATCATATTTTATTATACAATAAAGTAATTTAGAATAAATAAATTTATATATGAATTCAAATATGTACAAGTGTATAAAGGTGAATATCCTAGATAAGAAATCAGTATGTAAATCACTGCACAATTTTTTTGGAATGGAAAATCATAGTGAAATTTTGACAGCATAACAACATCGCATAAAAATTCATAAAAGGGTGTATAAGAGATAAAGGGGAATATAATCATTTAAAAAAAATTTAACATAATAATTATATAGAATAACATATCTCACAAAATGTAATGAAGATAAAATACATAAGTTAAAGGGGATACTTGAATAAAGAGGAGAAAAAAATATCCCTTACTATATTTTTTCATGGTAACAGGTGTACATAAAGGATAATGGGAGGATTAATGAGATTTAAAGGGGGAAATAATCATTTATAAATTAAAATAAAAGTAATGTGAATGTTTAAGAACATATCCCAAGATAGAAAAATGTAATTTAAGAGACATAACATAAATAAGTGTTTTAATGGAAAAAGGAAGTGAGAAATCTATCACATGAGTGTGTGAATCCAAATGCTTGGGAGGGAATTCTTGAGGGCTTGAGTTATCTTGTTAGAACTATATAGAGTGTATTAATGTGTATGGACGTGTTTAAAAGAGTTTTACTATTGATAATTGGGAGCTCGTGTGGGTTTTATAAGAAAAGTGGGGGATTTCTTTACTATTTAGGTATTGGAATCTATATAATAAAATAACCAAACTAGAAACCATACCCTAGTTTCTCCCATTATTTCTACAAAAAGTGAATGTTTATCATTATTTTATAAGTTTAAGGGATGAAATTAAAAAAATAATCCCCTCTCTAATGTGGATATGATTCATACTCTTAAAGAAATGATTTTAAAACCATAAAATATTATAATGATTTTGGAGTATTAAAAAAGGCTTTATAAATATAATTAAATAAAGATAAAATTAAATTATTTTAAAGGAAAAAAATATATTTTTCCTTTTAATCCCTTTATATAATTTATTACATAAGTTTTTGGTCCTTATGATGTCATAAAACTGAAAGTATATTTATATGGTGTTTAATTTTTACCTGAATATTCATCTATATTAGAGAATTATAAAAAATTAAATATTTGATATTTTTGATGTTATGATACAAAAAAATAATATTGATTTTATCTAAATAATTATATATATATATATATGTTAATTTTACCTTTTTAAAAAAATATAAATTTATTATGAAATGATCGGTTTTTGTAATAACAGTTTTCGAACCAATAAAAAAATAACATTTGACTTTATACAAATTATATTATCATTTTATTTAATAAAAATAATTTAATAATAATACTTTATTAAAATATTATTTATTTCAAAAATACATTAGTTTATCAAAATAAATTCCGTGTTTGAATTTCAATATTACCCAAAAATGTTTTCTGTGTTCTATTATGTCAATATAAAAAGCAATTTTAATGAAATAATAATATGATGAAAATATATTAATTATTCCATAAAATATGATGTACATAATTATATTGAAAGGGTATTGATACATAACCATTTAATACACCAATAAACACCCTATGTCTAAGGTGCGTGATGGTGAGACTTTCATGGGGTGGTTCAACGAACATTGTTTGGGTCATGATATCGATGAGCTTGAACTTCTACCTTAAACAGTTTCTATCATGCTTTAGTTATTGGATCTAAACTTTGGATTGATATAGGTTAAATCCTAGTGTTTATATATCCCTTGAAATCTCAGATAAATGGGATTCATAGTGCATGATCCTAGTGTTTGAGGTAATCACATCCTTTGTATTGGTTAATTGGATTTGTTAAAACCCTATATTTATTATAATCATCTGATCACTTTTCAATGACTATATTATAAATGGTAAATACTAATAAATTTTATTTATATATTATTTGATATAATAAAACCAAATAAGTTCATGTTTTTTATATATCCATATTACATAATAAGTAATTAAATTGTACGAGAAATTTTATTTATAATAGTTCGAGTTGTTACAAAAAATGTATTGAGGCCTGATTCAATATGATTTGATGGTTTTGGTAGTTAAACTTGAAACATGAAATTGTTTCCATAACTTGGATGGTTCCAATAATTTATGACATAAACCTATGTTTCATGATTGAATTTGGATGATTTATTACTCTTATGAGCCATTTATTTTTAAATGATTAATATTTATTCGTTGACTCATTTTTATGATATTTGATAAATTGGGTATGAAATATTTATGTTATGTTTATGATATAATTCTCTTATTTTTATCTTATACTTTTATATTTTCATCAATTTATATCCCCAATGTTTTTAATGAGAGAGCATCTGATCTCACTCTTCTTATATTTTATTTACCCAGGTTTTGAGGAATGATCTTAAGTGGGGTATGTCTATGAAGAGTACTAAATGGGATGATCTTTATTTGAGATTTTGAATATCTTTCATATGAATATTTTGTATCTAGCCTCTCAATACACTAAACCTTTATGGTCTTTAGTTTTGTATTTGTGAAACATTTTTAATATTCATTGAAAAAATATATTGATGTATGAAAATATTGGGTCAGTATAGTTGGTATGAGTGGATAGGTTTAGTCAATCATTGTATATTAGGTTCAAAAAACATTTATGAAAACCCCGGAAATAATTTTAATTATAGGTTAACATATTAATATTTTTTTAATGACCATGGAAAACCAAGTTTAAACATAAGGTCCCATAGATTGAGAAGAAGTTTTAATGATTTTGACTTTATATGAACTATATTTCAGGATTATATTATTGATCACTTTGATTATTATAGAAAAATACAATAAAATTTATTTTTTATTTTAGACAATGTAAAGAACTTGAATACATCATGATAATAATGAATGTGATGGATAATTCAATGAGTTTCCACCCAATAAACCAATTTCTGTTGGACCTAGAATGAAAATTTTTATTTCTATGATCATGAAAATTTCTTAGGCTACGAATCAAGTTGATATTTTAAATGAGAAACTAAGGTATCAACATAATGTTGTGAATTTTATTTAGAAAAATCCACATTATTTTTAGTGTTCTTCTAATCCACTAGTGTCATAATGATGGATAAGATGCATTGAGAATATTATTTCTATTAACCAGAGCTGAAAAAATGAAACATTCATCATATAAATTTATTGTTTTAAAGTACAATCATACTAATAGTGGAATATTATTAATAATATGAGATAATATGAAAAATTTAATCCATGTAATGGTATGAGTCTAAGAGAATACTTTTTAGTATGTACTTTCATCGTATTCAATGTATAATGATAAATAGTAAATTGACAGTGGTGAAGTAAAAGGATAATAAATCATTTGTTACCTATAAGAAAAATTTAACATGACTTGTATGGTATACCTCTAATTTAATCATTAGACCTAAAAGAAAAATTGATTCTTTTAATGGTGGATTAAAACCAAGTATAAAAAAGAAATAATCTATATGAGACTTTTGTGTTAATAGAGAAATAATTTTATGTCCACTCATGTTGTAAATAGAAATATGATATTTCCACCATTGAAATGGTTTTGACATGAAAATAATGACTGAGTCTCATGAAAACTCAAAAAAATTGAATGGTTGTAGGAAATTATATCCATATAAATGCCATAAATATGAGAAGAAACAAAATAGGGACTTCTGGAGTAGAATAAAGAGGTTATTTAAATGTGGAAAGGAATGACGTAAAGCTAGTGGATTTAAAATGGGAATGAATATTACTATTAATGAAATAGAGTAAACTAATATTCAAATTAATATACCACCAAAAATATAATGATTAAAATGAAAATAATAGGAATATAATTCGAAATAGTGTACAAATCTAATTGTGTTTTTATGATTACCTCTAAAAACCAATTAATCCCAAAAAAATAGAAATCTTGTGCAATCATGAATACTGAAGTGGGTAATGAGAATGAGATGGTGAAATGTAAACTTATGATCTTATATGGAAAATTTAATGTATTATTTTATTATAGAGTTACCCACTATTTTATATCTAATTAATTTTTAAAGTGTATCAAATTACTATCTCAATGATTATATATTATGTTAGTGGTAAAACAATTTAATGGTATGATGGACACATATGAAGTATATATTTCCTCTTCAGTTGAAGTTTATGGTAATTTAAATCCATAATATCTTATGATTCTTCCATTAGATTAATATTATATGATTCTATTCATGTATTAACATTTATTATATATAGTCTATATCTATTTTTAATGAAGGGATGTCACATTTCATATTTCAAATAAACATATGATCATTCATTATCACGAGGATTATTATGAACTTCCAATAGAAATTAATTTTATATTATAGGCCTTAATTCCTATCAATAAATTCTATTTATATTAGATGGTTTGGGATAAACTTAATATCAAAGATATGACTATATTTTAGGAGTTTTTGGATGAATTTCAATAGGAATTTCCTATTATTCCTTTAAATTGTGATGTTGAGTTTTTAATATAACTCATACCTGGTTCTACACATATTTTAAAAATACATATAGAAGGGACCCAGTCAAGTTGCATGAATTGAAGAATAAAATATAAGATTATATTCATAAAGGATTCATTCATCCAAGTGCATCACTATGGGGTGGACCTATTATTTTTTTAAGAAGAAATTTGGATCAAGGTGGATAATCATTTATTTCGGAGAAATTAACAATATCTCTATCAATAAAAAGTTTCCCATAACTAATATTTATGATATTTTTGATAAAATTTATAGATATCAACACCTTAAAAATATTGAATTTCAGTTTTCATATCATATACTGAGTTTCAAGAAATTGGATACACCCAATATAAAATTAGATACATGGAATGAACACTATGAATTTATAGTGATTCCATTTAGTCATAATAATTTTCCCTAAATCCTTATTTATTTAATAATTAGTGTCTTTAGAGATTACCTTGATCAATCTATGGTAATATTTAGAGATGGTAGTGGTATGAATTTAATGGGAAAGTCTGAACATTTATATCAATTGATAATTCTTCTTAAGACCCATAAGAATGATAATTTTTATAAAAAATTTTACCAATTTTGAATTTAGTATTTATAAAGTTACATTCACAGCATATATAATCTCAAGTGAGGGTATATCAATGGATCATTAAAATATGGAAGATATTGAGAAATGGCCTAGGACAATCATGGAATCTAATATCCATAGTTTTCTTGGGTTGGATATATTTGGACAAATATTTTTGAGAGATTTCTCATGATTTTATAATACACTCACCATGATGACTCAGAATGGAGATCTTATAGACAGATGAAATTTAAGGAAATTTCATGGATATAAAGAGAATGTTGGTAAGTGAACCAATTATCACACCACCGTCTAGAGGAGATGTGTTTCTAACTATAGTAATTAATTAAATAAGGGACTAGTATTTGTCTTAATACAGAATTATATGGTGATATATTATGACTCAAGATAATTTAAAACAGGTTATAAAAATTACCCAACCCATGATTTCGAGATGACAGTGGTGAATTTTTCATTGAAGATATAAAGGAATTATATTTATATGGAAATAATTACATATATATATATTATAAAATATTCACATATATATTCACATAAAAATAGAGAAATATGTTCCAAAAAATGTGGTTAGAGATTATTCGAGATTCTAACTTCTCCATATAGTAATACCCTAACAAGGTGAACAAGGTGGTAGATTCTCTTAGTTGAAAGGATCATTTTAGTTTTTACAGAACTAGGATTGAACGAGACCTAATACATATGGATTTTTAGAAAATCCAACATTAAATCCTATGGATGGGGATAGAAATGATTTTTTTTAGATAAATGTTTAACCATATATCCTTATGAGAATTTAATTAGAGCAAAATAAGGATGTTGATCTATAAAATAAAGAGAGATATGTTACTAAATTGAACCATTATTTTGAAAAAATGATATGATTTAGGAACCTTGTATGTGTCCTCTCAATATTTTACATTAATAAGAAAATGTGAGATGAAACTCATAGTTCAGCATCCTTTATTCATCCTAGAACATTGAAGATATATAAAAACTAGAAGAAGTATTTCCTGTTGGAAAACATGAAGATTGACATAACATAATATGTATATAAATTAGTGGGTTTTCATTAAGTTAAGTATGATAGAAATACTTATAATGTAAAATTACCACTATTACCCATACTATAATGTAAATGAAAAAAAAATTAATATTGAAGTTGTCATGAGACTCCCCAAAACATTCAAAAGGAACAATGTTATTTGGGTAATAATTGATTTACTTATGAATGTAGTACACTTAATTTCCATTAGAAATGATTTATATCTTGATCAAATTTCCAGGTTATACATTAAGAATGTGGTGTTATTTCTTGAAGTACCAAATTCAATTGTATATGCTTGGAATTTGAGGTTTACCTCAATGTTCTAGAAAATTATTTAGCAGGATCCTAATACAGAGTAATGATTCAAAACTATTTACCATCCTTAAAAAATGATAAGTCTAAGAGGACTAATCAAAATCTATAATACATGTTGAGATATTTATTTAAGCAATTAAATGGTTGGTGGGATTGACACCTTTATTTATTTGAATTTTCATACAGTAATAGATTTCACTCAAGCATTAAGTTGGATCCTTATAAAACCCCTCTATGATAGTAAGTTCATAACTCCAACATGTTTTTATTAATTTAGAGAATGAAAGGTATTATGACCTTAGATAACTAACATAATGATATAGAATGCTAGATCCATTCAACAAAACATAAGGTATGAACAAAGTTGACATAAGAGTTATGCTGAAAATCATCAGTGATATCTAGAGCTCAAAAATGGTGAAAAGTTATTACTATTAATATATCCTTGGAAGGGTGTAATGAGTGTTGGAAATAATTGAAATTTGTTCCCTAAATATATTATTTTCCTTCAAATTATTGATCATATCAGGATTATTTGTTATCATTTGGAACTTCCTTGAAATCTATCTATAGTTCGTCATGTTTTCTATATATCTATCTTGAGGAAGAACACTCATGATCCTTCACATGTATTGAACTAAAAGGTCATAATAATGGAATAAGATATCTCTTATTAAGAACAACCTGTGTATATTGTTTATTGTAGAGATAAACTTCAATAAAATAAGACAACTCACTTGGTTAATGTTTTGTGGAAAAACCACAAATTTGATGAAGCTATGTGGGAACCCAAGTATGAGACAAAGAAAAATAATCTTCATATATTTTTGTTATACTGATGGAATTTTGTGGGTAAAATTAATCTTAAGGGGTTATAATGTAACAACATATGATTTTATGAAATATTTTTCTATTAATAATTACGATTTATTTGATATATTGCTTTACACTCAACATTGTGTTTAAATGAACTGCATTATACTATTAAAACATTATTATTTAATGTGATAGTTATCACCTAGACATAATATTAGTGGGTATGGGTTTCACTATTTATATTATAAAAAATTTATGGTTTCATATTAATACAATAAATTCATTGGTTACTAAATAATGAGAAATGAAAATAAAATAATTTTAAAATAAAGGAGTTATTTTTTGAAAAATTGTTTTTTTGTACGTAATGTGTTTATATCTTTATAAATTAAATTTATCACTATGTTTCAATGATTTTATAGAAATATATCAATTATATATTCAATAATATGTTTTAAATACCAATTTAATAATTTTTCTAGACAAGATAAAATAATAAATTGAGTTATATGATTTAAAAAGTATTTTTATAAAAATTAATTTTGCTACAATTTTAATTCCTATATTAAAATTTAATTATGTCACTTATCATATTGATTTCATATTTTTAATTAGTATGTTAAAATTTGGTAAACATGACCCTTTTATTTTTAGGAATTATATATAGTAATCACAGGAAAAGTATTCTCCTCAGTAAAGGTTAATTCAAGAAAACTTGGTCCAAAATAAATGTTAATGTCACCATTTTTAATCTTAATTATTATAGGATGAAAATAATTATACTATTATTACATTATATTTTAAATTTAATTATTCAAGGAAAACTTTTCAATGAAAATGACCTATATAATATTTAAAATGAGGAATACTTCAAATCGACACTCTCTTATTTATAAAAATATATTATGTTCCCACATAGGTAAAAACGTAAGTCATGAATGAATATAAATGTATATTTTGAGAATAATAAAATTATTTTCATGTTGTAAATTTATTTATAATTTTTATCAATTATATAATTATATAAAATTTTTATTCAATTCCTATGAAGTATTTCATCAATTAGTATAAATATAAAATAAATAATTTTTAAAATAATATAAGTAATATAATTTAAATGATTTATGGTGTTACAAAAAATTTATAGATGATTATGAAATATTTTTTCTATTTTAAATAATTATATTCAAATTATTACTTTGTCTTTATGTCCTATAAATTAAATTAAATTAATAGTTTAAAAATTGGCATTAATGATATTTTAACAAAATAATATTTTATTAATTATTTAAAAATCATAAACATCCTGAAATAAGAGAAGGTGGATAATATATGGTAAATAATTTCATCCATTGTCTATTTATGAGCCTATAATCACCACATATGTAAAAATTAAAACCCTTTAAGAGTAAAATGTTTTACCATAGTGAAGGTTATTTTTTTGATATGGTGTTAACCCAATGAAATGTTTTAAAAAATTATATAAAACTATACAAATTTTATTGTATAATTTGATTTTAACTCCATGATACCTTATATTCAAATATCTATCCATTTAAAAACATTTTTACAGAAAATTATTTTATTATATTTTAATCTATTGTGAAATCCCAAGAGTGTCAATCCCTTCAACTATAAAAATGAAACCCATCCTTTCACTTCTTCATGTTCTTTGAGGCTTCTATATAATCAAAAAACTTCAAAAGTATCTTATAAAATCCCCTATAAAAAATCTAGGATTTTTTATTCAAAAAATACAACCCCTAGGTTCCTTTATAGAGTATCTAAAGGAGTTGTTACAAAGAAGTGGTAGTCCTATTAACTGATCACTTTATTTTTAATTATTATTTGACCTCTTCTAAATCAATTATATTTTTAAAAAAAATCATAAATTACATATCCTAAATATAATAAAATTTTATTATGATTATTAAAACACTTTTATTCACTCTCATTGTAAAAAATGAGAAGTTAAAGTAGCGCTTGCACATACATATGTATTACCATCTCCACGTAGATATATAAATCATTTTTCATACCCATATTTCATGGATGTTTATTATGATGAGTTAAAATTTTATATATGATATTTTTGACATAATCATGATTCTTTAATAATAATATTTCATGTAACAAGAAAATTTCGGGAGCTCTCATATTGCGCTTCAACGGGCGACTCCAAACCCTAACCATTTCCGCTGAATCTTGCTGCTTCTGATGGCCGGTTTTGATCCAGAATGGGAGTTTCTCCCCCATTCGGTCTCTGCTTCTGTGGATACTGCCTCTACGAGCATCGAAGTTGGGAATTTACAAATCCCACTTCGAAATATTCCTGTCTCCTTCCGCGATGCACTAAAAGACTCTGATCTCAGTAGTGGGAAGGATCCCAGGCAACCTTTATTCAGAAAACTGGACGATGGAGGTTTTATGGTTGATGCTGATCCAGAAGCCTTGAAACAGAGGGAGAAAATGTTCAGGTACTCGGTGCTCGGTCGTATTTCCTACATCGCAGGTGATAAACCTTGGTCTATCTCTGATCTAAAGAATAGAATTGCTCATTTTTGGAGTTCTTCACGCTGGAAGATGGTGCCCTTAGGTAAGGGATACTATCACATTCTTTTTAGTTCGCATTCTGAGCTTGAGCAGATTTGGAAGATTGGTAATTTACAACTAAAGCCTGGTTTTCTTAGAATCTCTGATTGGGACCCTGCTTTTAATCCTTACACTCACAAAAACCATTTGGATCATGTTTGGGTTAGAATTCATAGGCTGAATTGGTTCTTTTGGCACCCAAAGATCTTAAATGACATTGCTTCTTGTTTAGGATCCCCTATAAAAATCGATCATAGAACCTTGAATGGGGATCTGGGTTTATATGCCAGAATTATGGTGGAGATTAACCTAGCTAATCCTTTACCATCCACCATAATCTTTAATGCCCCTGAACACAGGGTTGAACTCAGTATTGAATATGAAAATAAACCTTCCTTCTGTGAAGTTTGCAAACTGATTGGCCATAATTTTGCCAACTGTAGGGTTGCTAGAAAGCAATTGGACCCCTCAAATAAAAATGACTGGCAAGAGGTTAAAAATACAAAAAAAAGGAAAAATATTGTTGTCAAATCTGACCCACCTAAGGTTGATAAGTGGGTCCAAAAACCCAATTCCTCATCAGCCTTAGCAGGTAAATCTTGGGCTGTTTTGGTAGAGGAGGAATCTCAAATTAAGGATAAGCCCTCTGAATCAAATGGGTTAGTTGATGATTGTAACAGAGAATGCTCTAACAAGAGCATCACTACCTCTATTACTAATGCTGTTAACAATGCTCCTTCCTCTGATTTTTCTTGTTTAAAGGAGGATTTTTGTAGGAATCTGAGTGATTCAGTATCTACCCTCAAGGAGAATGTGGCTACTTCCAGCATAATTCATATTGACAATGTGCTCCCTGCAGACCCAGGTTCTACTGCTCTTAGTGCCCCTGATGATTCTGCAGTTGCTCCAATCAAATCTGTTGGTTCTGGTAAATCTGTGCCTCCCAATTCTGATGTTAAATATGACCTTTCTAGTATTGCTGCTACTATAACTAAATCTCAATCTGTTCTTGTTACTTCTGAAAGTTCTGTTGATCCTACCGTATCACACATTTCTGATCCAAATCTGATTTTACACACTGAATATCTCACTGTTCAGAAGGAGGGATCTAATCCCCCAACTGACTTACAGATCTCTAATGCTCTGCAGGAATCCCTAGATAATTTGAATTCTGTTACTACTGGAAATGTTGATATTTCTGTCAATAAACCTGTTATACATGCTGATAATGCTGTTTTTTCTCCACATACCTCTCTGCCTGCTCCTGAAACTGCTCATGACCATGATTTATGTCCAGAAAACAGCATGATTTCTAATTCTACTAATAAAAATCAGAACCATGATCATAACATGCCTCCTGTTTCTGATCATTCTCATCCAGCTGGCATGGAATCTGCCCAGATTGAGACTGAGCCTCTACCACAACATGAGCAATCTGCTCATGATTTTCCTTCTAATCAAACCGGCTCTCCCCTACCTCCTGTCCTTGTAAAGGACTCTGCTCATAGAGCAGCACAGTCTCAACCTTTTGAAATTTCTGCTTCTTTGTGTACTTCAGACCCTGCTACTATTAAAAATGCTAATCATAAATCTGATTCCTCTCAAAGCTCGGAAACTGATGAGGGACATCATCTTATATCCTCTTCCTCAATTGTTACAAGATCCCAAAAAAAGAAGGGTTCTTGTAAATCCAAAAAAAAAAGAAGGGTTCTAACCCTAGACACAAGTAGCAATGAATGTTCTTTTCTGGAATTGTCAAGGGGTGGCCAATAAGGACACCTCTATTACCCTTAGGAGGTTTATAAATACTCATAAACCATACCTTTTTTCCATTTCTGAACCTAAGGTCAATTTTAAAACGAACTTTATGAAATTTGGTGCCCTTAATTACAATTTTCTAGGATCCTGTAAAAACGGTCCTCAGGCTGACTCCATGTGGATTTTTTGTCATAATTCCTTAAAAAACATTAACATTATTAAAACTTCTGATCAGCAGTTCACTTGTGATTTCATTTGGAATGGTCAGCACATCTATTGTACTATGGTTTATGCCAAAAATAGGTATCAGGATAGGAGAATGTTATGGCTTGAACTTCTTGATATTGCCAAACTCATTCAGGATTCTTGGCTTGTCTTGGGAGATTTCAATGCCATTATTACCTCTTCTGAAAAAATTGGTCCCGCTCATCTCCCCATTTCCTCTAGAGAGTTTAAATCTACTATTGATGATTGTAACCTCTTTGAGGTTAATCTTATCGGTTCCAAATACACCTGGTACAGAAAGCATTACAATAAAAACGTTGCTAGTAAACTTGATAGAGCCTTTGTTAACATGAAGACTCTTGATACTTGGGATAAAATAACTTGTGTTACTCTCCCTAGAATTAACTCTGATCATCATCCGAACCTTGTCAACCTTTCTACGAATGCTCGAAAAACTATCTTTCCTTTTAAATTTAACAATGCTTGGTCTTCGAACCCTGACTGTACTACTTTTATTCTTAACACTTGGAACTCCATGAACCATCATAAGGATGGATTTGCTTGCTTATATAAACTGAAAGTTCTTAAACAGGCTCTCAAAGGTTGGTGTAAAAACTCTATCGTCCAAATTGATCTAGACATCTCTCATTTGGAAGATGAGCTTAGTCACTTTCAATCTCAGAACACTCATTCTGACTTTCACTTAGATCCTCAGGTGGAAGTTCATATTTCCTCGAAACTTAATTCCCTTCTTACTTTTAAAGATAATATTCGTAAACAGATGTTTAGAACCAAATGGCTTACTGATGGTGATCGTAATACTAAATTTTATAATAATCTTCAAAGAATTAGAAAGGCCAATCGTCCGCTTTCTATGCTTATTCATAATGACATGGTCTTAGACTCTGAAGAAGCCATTACGGATCATGTTATCACGTACTTCTATAACATCTTAAATGGTCCGGACAAAAATGTTGACCTTAAACCTGATATCATTCCTTTGCTGGTTAATGAAGGTGACAATAAATACCTTTTAAGCACTCCCTTTGATCATGAAATTAAAGACATTGTTTTTAAACTAAACCCCAATAGTGATCCTGGCCCGGATGGTTTTAATAACGGTTTTTTCCAAAATCATTGGGATATCATTCAAAACAATGTTTGCAATCTTGTTAAGAATTTTTTCACTCACGGATCTCTTCCTCATGGAATCAATGCTCAATTTGTTACTCTAATTCCTAAAGTTGAGAATGCTGCTGAGATTCATCAATTTAGACCTATAGCTTTGATTAACACTATCTATAAAATCATCACAAAAATTATTGCAAACAGACTTGCTCCTATCTGCAATAGAATCGTCTCTTGGAATCAATTTGGTTTTATCAAGGGAAGATCCATTCAGGACTGCATTTGTCTTGCATCTGAGTGCACGAATACTTTAACTAAAAAAACTAGAGGTGGTTGTGTGGCCATCAAACTGGATATTAGAAAGGCCTTTGACACTATTGACTGGAATTTTATTTTCAAAGTTCTTAGGAACTTTGGATTTAACGACTCCTTCATTGGTAGAATCAAGACCCTTTTTCACTCAGCTCATATCTCTATCCTGATTAATGGCACTCCTCGTGGCTTTTTCAAATGCACTAAAGGTGTTAGGCAAGGGGACCCTCTCTCTGCCATTCTTTTTGTGATTGCTGAGGATTATCTTAGCAGACTCATAAACTACCATGTTGATCATAATTTGATCAAATCTATTCAGGTAGCCAGAAACTTAAATGCCCCTACTCACCTCTTATATGCGGATGATATTATCCTTTTTATAAAAGGGGACCAAAAAAACCTTCATGCTCTCAAGAAAACTATATCTCACTATGAGGATGTTTCTGGTCAAGCTATCTCTTGGAACAAATCTTTCATCTATTTTGGCAAGAATTTTCCTGTCAGAAGAAAATCTGGTATTATTAATTACCTGGGTATCAAGGAGGGTCTCTTACCTTTCACCTATCTGGGTGTTCCTCTATTTTGGGGTCGTCCCAAAGATACCTATTTTTCTAATATCCTTGCTCATATCAAAAATCAACTAGCTAATTGGAAAGGGAAGTCTCTCTCCATGGCTGGGAGAATTTGTTTGGTCAAATCGACCATTGTTTCTAAAATGGTTCATTCCTTTATGGCCTATAAATGGCCCATCGATACTCTTAAAAAAATTAACACTTACATCAAAAACTTCATCTGGTCTGGAAGTATTTTTGAAAAGAAGCTGGTTACTATTCCTTGGAATACTTGTTGTAAACCCATTGCTAACGGATGAATAGGCATTAAAAATTTAAAGCTGTTCAACGATGCCTTACAGGCCTGCCTTACATGGCGCATCATTAACTCCACTTCTAAAGCTACTGATTTTCTAAAACTTAGATTTTTTTCTAAGCTGTCAAAAGGTAATCTTAATTTCATTAACTCTTCTATCTGGCCTTCCATTCGGGACTCCTTTCGTAAAATCATGCAAAACTCTATATGGATTGTCAGTGCTGACTCCTCCATTAATTTTTGGTGTGGTAAATGGTGTGGTAACCCTCTGATTTCTTTGTTGCCTCCGGATCTTCTTCCTGATGATACTCAACAATCTATAAAGGAGGTCTTACAATCCTCTGACTGGGATTTCCCAGATATCATTATGCAAGCCATTGAAAATTATGCTTTTTCTTCTGCTGGTGATTTCCTTGTCTGGGAGCCTTCTCCCAATGGCATCCTGGATTCAAAAATTTTTTATAAGCATAATTTTTCTGATCCTGAATCCATTGAAAATTATGCTTTTTCTTGGGTGAATCATTTCAATAAACCCTACATCAAGCCTTCTAGACTCATCCTTATCTGGCGCATTGCGCACAACAGATTACCCACGGAAACTGGCCTCCAAACTTTTGGCATCTCTCTTTGCTCTAAATGTCGTATGTGTAACCAACATAGGGAAGATGCCAATCATCTTTTTCTATCTTGTGCGACGGCCTCTGCCCTTTGGAATTACATCTTTGATCTTTTTAATTGCAGATTGCCCATTACTGATTGTATTAACTTGTTACTAATAAACTGTACTAGACATGATGCCTCTCTGCAGGTTAAAAATCTCTTTCTGGCGGCAGTGGCAGAACTTCTTCATGAACTCTGGTATGTTAGAAATGATATTATTCACAATAATCACTCTTTCTATCTTAATGCAGGGAAATCCCGAATTCTCCTCGCGATTCATGAAGCAGCCTCAATTCAAAAAGACTGTTGCAACAACTCGGTTGGTGACCTTATGATCCTCCGTCATCTTCATGTTCCTGGTATCTTCCCAAAGCCAAAATGCCTCTTTGAAGTTTTTTGGCAATCCCCGATGCCAGGATGGATCAAGGTGAATGTTGACGGCGCTTCCAAAGTTAACCCTGGTCCTTCCAGTTGCGGTGCTATCTTCAGGGACACAGCTGGGCATTGCCATGGATGTTTCTTTGTTGGTTGTGGCCACTCTTCCTCTCTGGAGGCGGAAATGCTCGGCGTTATTCATGCTGTTGACTTTGCTCTTCAAAGAGGTTGGAGAAAGCTTTGGATTGAAAGTGATTCAACCACCATCATTAATGCCATCTGGACTGGAAACATTCATCTATCATGGTCGCTCACTGCTCGCTGGTTGAACTGTCTCAATCTACTCTGTGGGATCGAGTTTATAGCTACTCATGCCTATCGTCAAGCAAATGCCGTTACTGATTCTCTAGCCAACAAAGGTGTCCATAAAAGCATGACTTGGATGGACTCTATTCCCCCGGATTTATTTCATCTTTTGGATAGAGATTGTAAAAAAATCCCGTCTTTTCGCTTCATGTAATCTCTCTTTTGTTTCAATAAATTTTTTGCTTTGGTCTTTGACCAAAGCTTCACCTTTAAAAAAAAAATATTTCATGTAACACCCCGAGCTTCCATTATACGCTTCTCATTCAATAATGCAATAGCTTGCATTGTACGCAACTTCGAGTTCTAAAACACAACGATTAATCAAAGTAGCCGTTATGAATAGTAATAACCACTTTTTAAAATTATAGAAATTTTATATTTCAAAATGGACTTCATTTTTGGATTCGGAATATCGAAATTAGCCTATGTTGAATTTTTTGTATTTTTCTGAGAACTTCTAATTTTTTATGAATAGTGAAAAATACATAAAAACAACTTTTTTAATCAAAATAATTTATAGTGATAAATTATACTATTTAGTTGTTTTAAAGTATAATTAGAATATATTTTTACCATTTTATCCAATGGTGGTCATTAGAATTAATTTAACTTTGAAATTGAACATAAACAATTGCCAATCTTTTGATATAAATTGTTTCTTAAAACACGCTATTTGTTGTGACAGCGGGAATTAATTATAAAATTAATTAATTCAACTTATATGTTTGTAATTTTGTAAAATAGACATCATTTTTGAATTCGGAATATCAATTATAGCTTAGGGTGAAATTTTGGCATTGTTCTGAAAAACTTCAATTTTTGATGAATAGTGAAACCACTAAGTGGAAGTTAAATAACTGATTTTTCGTTTAAATGAAATATTACCACTTCTATGATTTGATTTTCAAAAATCCGACATACATGGTTGTCATTAAGAAGTAAAATGTGGTTCAATGAGATCAAAATATTTTTTTGGTGAATAGTAACTTTTAAGTTCTTAATCGCGATTAGAGGTAATTAGTGTAGTTTAAGGTAAAAATAATGTTTTAATAATATGAGATGAGCTTGAAACTTGTCCTACTCCTATTGGATGAGTCATGGCCGACCAAGAAAACCCATGGGTCAACTTGGGGACCCCATGGAGCCACTTTAGTTGGAAAATGACATTAATATATATTTATTTAATGTTAAAATTAAATTGATACAAACATGAGTTGTTTTACTAAAACAGTTTTTAAGTGGGGTTACACAAGTCCAAATTTTGACTATAAATATTCATTAGAAAGCTAAAAAGATTTCCTATATCATAGTATTTTTTTTATAATTTTTAGACATTAAATAAATTAAATTATTTATGACATCATGATGATGCAGCGATGACCTCATTATTTAACGATTTAAATAAAATGAGAAGATAATGTAAACTCCAAGGCTTACACTTGTCCAAAGCCTATTGGATGGGTAGATTTCGAACCCTTATCACCTTAGCCTCGAATTATATAAGTTTGGGACCTCTAAAATCCGAAAATCATTTTATAATAAAGTGACTTTTCATTACATTCCAAAAGTGCCCCTCCTCTCCACTTATAAAAGGCCGCCACCTCTACCACCTTATTCACACCTTCAAGCCATTTGGCTCGGCCAACATCTGCCCAAATACTCTCCCAACATCCCTCCCTTACTCCTAGAAGACTCACTTTGGGCATAATTCTTCCCAAGGAAGCTTTTGGCTCAAATCAAAAAGAGTTACCCGATTTTGAGGTAATGTCTTCTCTAATGTTGTTTTGTTTTATTTTTCTTCTCCAACCCCCTAAACTCTTTTTATTCATTTCTTTTGTAACAAAACCATTATCCTCAATAAACTAGGATGTTTTTATAATAAGGATTCGAGCTACACTTACACACACCTACATCTAATGGTTAAAGAACATACAGTTTCTGTGGATGGCGAATTTCTGCCTCACGAAACGATGATTGTTCAACACTCATATAACACCTTCAAAGGTGGACATTAAGATGTCACTATTTTTATATATGATATATAATATGTTTATGTTTTACTTATGCTTATTTATTTCTCATTTATGGTATACTTTATGATTTCCATTATGGGTAAAACGCGATAATTTCATTTTAGGAAGTGCGGACTACCGCCCCCTCAAAGTGATGTGAATCGTTAATGCCATATGTGGGATGTATAAAGGATGGAGTAAATGATATTATATATGATATTATACTGGAACTATATTATACCTTTATATAATTATTATTTCATTCCATTAAATATGAAATAGAAATGAAAGTAGCGTTCATGCGTACGTACGGCAAACCGTCTCCATGAACGGTGCATTTCATTTCTTACGTCTAAATGTTACGTAATATTATAAATGAATGTATATACTGGATATATATGACATATATGACATCTAAATCATGAATATAATTCTTGAGATAATGGATATTCTACCACATAAACAACTTGTAATTATAAGAATTTTATTGTTGACTCAAGTACCAAAGATCGACAAAACGACCGTTATTAACTTAAATAATTACATAATGTTCATATCATTGTAATAAGTGATATAAAAAGGATAATGAAATTGAAAATGGTTCTTAATAAGGTAGATATTAACTCTAGTTTATTATTCAGGAGGTTAAAGAACGGTTGAGTCAAGTCAGACACAAGGTAAGGGAATTTCTTAACCCAACTTCCATTCTTTGGGTTAATCTCCTAATTTCAAATTATGTTATGATATTATTATGTCTTATTTTGTATTTTTACTTTCTTTATGTGTACCTATAGTGAATACACATAATAGATCTATTTTATTTTTAAAAATGATCCTTTTAAGGACTTCATCTCAATCCCCTTTCATTGTGGCATATTTGGTTTTATACACAACTTTCTTATATACGGTGTACAAACCCCTTTGACTTTTACGTTTATTCAAAAGGAATATTTTTTATACGAAGCGTTTTGCTAAACGACAAAATGGAATGTTTTTCTTTCCCTACTTATGCGGCGACAACGACTTCTCCGCCGTCGTGACCATTATTTGAGTTTCGGCTTCCTCTACAAGCCATCATTTTTTTAATGAAAAATAAATACAAAGTTTTAACTTTCTTTTATTTTGGTATTGAAAATGGATTTGAAAGCGTTTTTATTATATCAATGTGTTGTATTGATATCTTGTGATTGAAATGTGGAAATGTTATGTTTCCTTTATGCATGTTTTATGTGATACGATTATGTTATGGTTTATGATATGTTTAAACATATTCATATGAGGAATGTATTGGACTTAATAAGTGACGGGTGGAGCCCGCTATAGCTCCTCGATGCATCGGTAGGTCTCATGAGACAACTAGACGTGGAATTGGCTGAGGCCCTTTCCCATTTTGATTTATGGTTTTGGCCGAGGCCTTAATCATTTTAGACGTCTTGGCCGAGGCCTTGACAAAGTGTTTCAGAATGTCTGGCATTATACATTCCCTCATTATGAAAGTGGTTATTGATATTGTATGTGATTATTCGACTAGTAGGATATCCATGCGAGTAAGTAAATAGCATTATCTAATTTTATTATTGCCATATTATGTTGAAGTTCATGTTTAAAAGGCTTTTGTTTTAGGTATACATTGCCGTAAATGTTAATGTTTATTTATGAAAGCTTCCGCATTATTGTTATCCTTACTGAGCATCTGAGCTCACCCCTTTCAATGTTTTAATATTTTCCAGGATGTGAAGAAGTATTTTATGAATGACCTGCAGGGATAGACAGAAGAGGATATGAGTGTGGACTTTGGAGACTTTTTTTTATTGTAGTTTTTCACTTTATGATGTAATGTAATATTTATGAATGTATCTAGTGTTTCCAAGGCTACTAAACTAATCGTTCTTTCGAGACTTGATCTTTTGTGATCATGCCAATGTTACAAAGTAATGCACCGGCTCTGGGTAGCTGGGGTCAGGGCGTTACAGTTGGTATCAGAGGAAGTTTAGTACAAACCTTGGAAGATAGATTTAGATAAACTCTGATTAGAGCATGTAGACCTAAGATGAACTTTGAGAATTAGTATAGAAGAACTTCCTAAAATTTTGGTATTGTAGAGATTTTGTGTGCTTTTCTGAGAAATACATCCCTGTCTGGATACGAGCAGGTAGAGGCGGCTCTGGCACAGATGTTCCTAGGGATAAAACCCGAAAACACCGCTTTGAGCTAGACTCGAACGGGAACTGGTGCACGACAACGGGCCTTGCTGCACTCTTGGTTACAACACTCCCGGGGGATATGCTTAGGATAACTCTAACTTTCTTTACAAATCATTATGAAGGGTTTATGAGTATATACTTCCTCAAAGAAAACATTTTTATGATTATGGATTATATCCATAAATAGTTCAATTTATGTTAAGTATTTTACAAGTATGGAATTATGTATTTTGATTCATAAACTAATCTAGTTTATGCCATTGTTTAGAAATGACGCCTAGTGGAAGGAATGGAAACTGTATCAATGCACGCACTCCGTGTAGGGATTTCCCTCCTTCTCAAGATAATTATGGTGGAGCTAGTGATACAACTAGTGTTGATCAGCTTCTCACCGTACTGGGACAACTCACGCAGGTTATGAATAATAACCTAACTCGTATGGAGCACCCTGATCCGCAACGTGGAGGATCAATGCTAGACCGTTTCATGAGGCAACAACCACAAACCTTCAATGGGAGTACAAATCCTATAGTAGCTGAGCAATGGATAAATTCTTTAGAGAAAATATTACATGCCTTGGGGAGTAGTGAAAGGGAGAAGGTTGTCATGGCAGTTTACCGCCTCACTGGAGATGCCGATCAGTGGTGGTCGCTGATTCAAAACACAAAGGAAGATGATGACGTATCGAATATGGAATGGAGGGAGTTCAAAGAGCTTTTCTTAGAAAAATACTTTCCTCGTGACCATCGAGCAGATATGGAAAGGCAATTTCGGAGTCTGAGGCAGAAGGAGGATGAGAATGTCGCAAAGTATGAGGCTAACTTTACAAGGTTAGCGAGGTATGCTACAGATTATATACGTAACCCAAGAGGTAAGATTGATTGTTTCTTTGATGGGTTAAAACCATTTCTCCGTCGAGCTTTAGTATCACAATCGTTCTCATCATACGAAGATATTGTCTCGTGTGCTATCAAGACAGAAAAGGAATTCTCTAAGTCTTATGACAACAAAGTAAAGCAAGAGAAGAAGAGAACGGTGGAACAAGAGACAGATAAAGGGAAAAAGGGAAAGAAGTATTTTCCATTATGTGATAATTGTGGGAAGAATAACCCTGGTACGTGCCTAAAAGGAATGGGAGTTTGTTATAAATGTGGAGAAAAGGGTCACCAGGCTCATGAGTGCAAGGGAAAGAAAGAGGTTGTCAAAGTTGAATGCTATGATTGTAGGGAAATGGGGCATTATGCAAATGAATGTCCTAAGCGTCAAGGAAACTTACCTCAGAAAAGGCCAAGGGATCAAGGCCAATCTTATGCTGTGACTACAGTTGAAGCGGAATAATTAATGTATTGGTGCTTTTGGACTCAAGGATTATATTCTGGTTATAAGAATAATGTGATATATATATATGGATTGTACTGCAGTACTTTTTGATTTCAGTAAGGTTTTAATATGATTAAGGTAATCATATTTTTAGTATGTGACAATAAGAGAAACATTTCTTTGTTTGGGGATTCTGATGTTACAATTGATTTTGGAATTAAGAGACCTTTTAGAGAAAGTCTGGACAGAGGTATTTTGGATAATTATAAAGGTTGGAGTGGATTAAGTTGATCATTGGATAGTATTTTTTAAGGTTAAAAAATTTATGAAGATTATTTTTGGAATATTATGATACTATAGTTTTAGGAAAAGGACAACCTGCAGGGTGGGGCATAACCCGTCGCGTCGGACAAAGCTGTAGGAATCGAACCCACAACCATAGTGAGACAGGCCTTTATTTCCTACCACTAGCCTACAGGAATTCCCTGGTTATTACAAAATAATTTTACTAATCTAAATGGTATGTGTTAACATTTAGAACCTTATACAATTATGATAAGTATAATATTTTTGGGTTCTATTATCTTTTTGAGTGAAAGGTGAGTTGAAGGTTGATACTCTAATTGTCAAGCATAAATATATATATACCTATCTGTTATTCAATGAATAAATTAATTCTTAAACTTTAGTAAAGGGATATTAAAACAAAAAATGTGTTACCCTAATACCTTTTGTCTTGTTGAACTGATGATATTTTAAATCAACATAGATTGAAGGCTTTGAGGCCCTCAATTTGACAGTTGATTGTGATTGATGACCTCAATCACTCCCTACAAATATTTACGTTTTTCCTCCAATTATATGTCTCTAATTGCCACCAATGTTCTCCTTATCGAGATCATAATTTGGTGGTGACTTTCTTATTTCCATTTCCCTCTTATTAAGGCTAAATTGTATTAACCTTATTTCCAATGTGGGTTTTCCACAAAGGTATTTTCTATTTTCAACCGTTTATTTTCAAAGAAAAAAATTTCAAATTGCGAGGACGCAATTTATTGAAGGAGGGGAGAATATAACACCCCGAGCTTCCATTATACGCTTCTCATTCAATAATGCAATAGCTTTCATTGTACGCAACTTCGTGTTCTAAAACACAATGATTAATCAAAGTAGCCGTTATGAATAGTAATAACCACTTTTTAAAATTATAGAAATTTTATATTTCAAAATGGACTTCATTTTTGGATTCGGAATATCGAAATTAGCCTATGTTGAATTTTTTGTATTTTTCTGAGAACTTCTAATTTTTTATGAATAGTGAAAAATACATAAAAACAACTTTTTTAATCAAAATAATTTATACTGATAAATTATACTATTTAGTGGTTTTAAAGTATAATTAGAATATATTTTTACCATTTTATCCAATGTTGGTCATTAGAATTAATTTAACATTGAAATTGAACATAAACAATTGCCAATCTTTTGATATAAATTGTTTCTTAAAACACGCTATTTGTTGTGACAGCGGGAATTAATTATAAAATTAATTAATTCAAATTATATGTTTGGAATTTTGTAAAATAGACATCATTTTTGAATTCGGAATATCAATTATAGCTTAGGGTGAAATTTTGGCATTGTTCTGAAAAACTTCAATTTTTGATGAATAGTGAAACCACTAAGTGGTAGTTAAATAACTGATTTTTCATTTAAATGAAATATTACCACTTCTGTGATTTTATTTTCAAAAATCCGACATACATGGTTGTCATTAAGAAGTAAAATTTGGTTCAATGAGATCAAAATATTTTTTTTGGTGAATAGTAACTTTTAAGTTCTTAATCGCGATTAGAGGTAATTAGTGTAGTTTAAGGTAAAAATAATGTTTTAATAATATGAGATGAGCTTGAAACTTGTCCTACTCCTATTGGATGAGTCATGGCCGACCAAGAAAACCCATGGGTCAACTTGGGGACCCCATGGAGCCACTTTAGTTGGAAAATGACATTAATATATATTTATTTAATGTTAAAATTAAATTGATACAAACATGAGTTGTTTTACTAAAACAGTTTTTAAGTGGGGTTACACAAGTCCAAATTTTGACTATAAATATTCATTAGAAAGATAAAAATATTTCCTACATCCTAGTATTTTTTTTATAATTTTTAGACATTAAATAAATTAAATTATTTATGACATCATGAAGATGCAGCAATGACCTCATTATTTAACGATTTAAATAAAAAGAGAAGATAATGTAAAATCCAAGGCTTAAACTTGTCCAAAGCCTATTGGATGGGTAGATTTAGAACCCTTATCACCATAGCCTCGAATTATATAAGTGTGGGACCTCTAAAATCCGAAACTCATTTTATAATAAAGTGACTTTTCATTACATTCCAAAAGTGCCCCTCCTCTCCACTTATAAAAGGCCCCCACCTCTACCACCTTATTCACACCTTCAAGCCATTTGGCTCGGCCAACCTCTGCCCAAATACTCTCACAACATCACTCCCTTACTCCTAGAAGACTCACTTTGGGCATAATTCTTCCCAAGGAAGCCTTTGGCTCAAATCAAAAAGAGTTACCCGATTTTGAGGTAATGTCTTCTCTAATGTTGTTTTGTTTTATTTTTCTTCTCCAACCCCCTAAAATCTTTTTATTCATTTCTTTTGTAACAACACCAGTATCCTCAATATACTAGGATGTTTTTATAAGAAGGATTCTAGCTACACTTACACACACCTACATCTAATGGTTAAAGAACATACAGTTTCTGTGGATGGCGAATTTCTGCCTCACGAAACGATGATTGTTCAACACTCATATAACACCTTCAAAGGTGGCCATTAAGATGTAACTATTTTTATATATGATATATAATATGTTTATGTTTTACTTATGCTTCTGTATTTCTCATTTATGGTATACTTTATGATTTCCATTATGGGTAAAACGCGATAATTTCATTTTAGGAAGTGCGGACTACCGCCCCCTCAAAGTGATGTGAATCGTTAATGCCATATGTGGGATGTATAAAGGATGGAGTAAATGATATTATATATGATATTATACTGGAACTATATTATAACTTTATATAATTATGATTTCATTCCATTAAATATGAAATAGAAATGAAAGTAGTGTTCATGCGTACGTACGGCTTACCGTCTCCATGAACGGTGCATTTCATTTCTTACCTCTAAATGTTACGTAATATTATAAATGAATGTATATACTGGATATATATGACATATATGACATCTAAATCATGAATATAATTCTGGAGATAATGGATATTCTACCACATAAACAACTTGTAATTATAAGAAGTTTATTGTTGACTCAAGTACCAAAGATCGACAAAACGACCATTATTAACTTAAATAATTACATAATGTTCATATCATTGTAATAAGTGATATAAAAAGGATAATGAAATTGAAAATGGTTCTTAATAAGGTAGATATTAACTCTAGTTTATTATTCAGGAGGTTAAAGAATGGTCGAGTCAAGTCAGACACAAGGTAAGGGAATTTCTTAACCCAACTTCCATTCTTTGGGTTAATCTCCTAATTTCAAATTATGTCAAGATATTATTATGTCTTATTTTGTATTTTTACTTTATTTATGTGTACCTATAGTTAATACACATAATAGATCTATTTTATTTTTAAAAATGATCTTTTTAAGGACTTCATCTCAATCCCCTTTCATTGTGGCATATTTGGTTTTATACACAATTTTCTTATATACGGTGTACAAACCCCTTTGACTTTTACGTTTATTCAAAAGGAATCTTTTTTATACGAAGCGTTTTGCTAAACGACAAAAGGGAATGTTTTTCTTTCCGTACTTATGCGACGACAACGACTTCTCCGCCGCCGTGACCATTATTTGAGTTTCGGCTTCCTCTACAAGCCATCATTTTTTTAATGAAAAATAAATACAAAGTTTTAACTTTCTTTTATTTTGTTATTGAAAATGGTTTTGAAAGCATTTTTATTATATCAATGTGTTGTATTGATATCTTGTGATTGAAATGTGGAAATGTTATGTTTCCTTTATGCATGTTTTATGTGATACGATTATGTTATGGTTTATGATATGTTTAAACCTATTCATATGAGGAATGTATTGGACTTAATAAGTGACGGGTGGAGCCCGCTATAGCTCCTCGATGCATCGGTAGGTCTCATGAGACAACTAGACGTGGAATTGGCCGAGGACCTTTCCCATTTTGATTTATGGTTTTGGCCGAGGCCTTAATCATTTTAGACGTCTTGGCCGAGGCCTTGACAAAGTGTTTCAGAATGTCTGGTATTATACATTCCCTCATTATGAAAGTGGTTATTGATATTGCATGTGATTATTCGACTAGTAGGATATCCATGCGAGTAAGTAAAAGGCATTATCTAATTTTATTTTTGCCATATTATGTTGATGTTCATGTTTAAAAGGCTTTTGTTTTAGGTATACATTGTCATAAATGTTAATGTTTATTTATGAAAGCTTCTGCATTATTGTTATCCTTACTGAGCATCTGAGCTCACCCCTTTCAATGTTTTAATATTTTCCAGGATGTGAAGAAGTATTTTATGAATGACCTGCAGGGATAGTCAGAAGAGGATATGAGTGTGGACTATGGAGACTTTTTTTTATTGTAGTTTTTCACTTTATGATGTAATGTTACATTTATGAATGTATCTAGTGTTTCCAAGGCTACTAAACTAATCGGTCTTTCGAGACTTGATCTTTTGTGATCATGCCAATGTTACGAAGTAATGCACCGGCTCTGGGTAGCTGGGGTCGGGGCGTTACATTTCATATATATTCTTACGTTCCAAACCATTGTAAAATGATAATGTTTCTCATTCATACTTGTGGACTATCACCTCAATAAAGCGATGTGTTTTGTTTTTAATCTACACACTACATGGATAATAAAAAGGATATTTTTAATGAATATATATTATATATATGATATAATAATTATTCATTATGGTTTAATTATTATGTACATTTGATTCATTTCATCCATAGAAAAATATAAATAATTTTCATGCATATGCATGGCCTACCATCTCAAGTAATGATGTAATTAATTTTTCTATCTATAAAATTTATAGATGAATATAAATAAAAAATATATAAAAAATATATATTGTATTTATTTCATTATTAAAATCATGTAAATTTTTAAACCCTGGTCAAAGTATAAGGAACAAGACTGCCGAACTAGAACATGAATGAAAAAATCATTTATCACCCAAAGTGTGATTTTAATAACAAATTGTTAAAAAATGGGTGGTATGATGTCATATGTAAATCATAAATGGTATGATGAACATGTTAATGGTTGTATAATAAATGTAGAAAAAACCAATTTTAATTATATTGGAGGTCTTAATGTGAATGAGGAATGTTTGAGTTGAATTAATGGATTTGTGTTTTAATATGATATTAATCAGAATTATTATTATTGAATTTATATTGATGAAATTATATGATAATTATATAATAAATCCATATTATTTTATTCTACTCAATTTATTTGTATATAATACATGTTTTCAATTAATTTTCCGCACTTTAAGTACGCAAGAGTTCAAAACAATTTTATATAAAAAAACCAACTATGTTTCAATATTTGGTTAAAATTTGTTTTTTCTTCCATATACATATTTTAAATTTTTTTGTAGAAAAGTTTTTCATATTTTCATAATATTATTAAATTCATTTTTACCGATGATTTAATTTTTAAAAAAATTTCTAATGGGAATGTTGTGGTCATTTTCCAAAAGAGGTACTTTTTAAATTTTTTCAAAAGCAAGAAACGAATGTTTTATTTTAAATTATACAACTTGAATGGAATTTAAAACTACCATGGATGATCAGATATTTAAAACTTTTTTTCCATGTTTCAATGTTTCCTTGGAAATAAAATTATTTACTTCATATTTTGGGATTTTTTATATTTTAAATAGTAGTATTCTAAATGTAAAGGGTGTTTTTTAAGAAATATTAAAGTGACTTCTTTAAAGAAATTCTTATCTATGATAAAATACATTGATTTTAATTATATTTTACTAGGGATATGATCCAATGATACAATCTTTATTCTTTGTTTGGATGATTTATTTTTATGATGATAATATGTTTATCAAACTAATTTACTTTTCTTTGATTTTTCTTTGAAAAATTGATGAAATGGTTAGGGAACCCATTTTCATTATATATGTTATGATATGATGGGATAATGAATGTTTTATGATCATATGCACACATATTTATGGTTTTAATTATTTTATTGTTGTTCCTAAGATTATATAACTATCCAATACATTGGGTAATGTTTTATATCTCATGAGATAATAACATGAAACAAATCAATGTGCTTGATCTGTTATGGGAAATGAGTTGATGTTATCTATTATTGGTAAAAGTCAATGTTTTTCATACACTATAGTTTATAGGTGTTAATGACTAATATGTTATGATTCAATTTTATTAGTATTTATCCTTGAATTTTAAAATGATTTCTATACCAATGACGACACCAAAATGGTATGAAATAAACTTATGGCACCTGATTGATTTATGATTATTTATTTCTCTTATTAACAACTCCTTTTGAAATGATAATTATTTATACAATGACTCATATTTATGATATTTAATATATTGGGAATGAAATTTTTATATTATGGTTATGATATAATACCCATAATATATCTTATGATTTCATATGATAATCGATTAATATATACCATGTTTTTTCTTTTTATGAATTTGAACTCACCCTTTATTATGCTTCCTTTCTATAGGTTATGGAGAAAGGTATTTACTGCGGTATTTCTATGAATATTACTAAAGGGAAAGATCTATTTAGGAGATATTAAAGATCTTTTATAATATTATTGTTTATCTGGTCTCTAAATACAGTAAACCTTTATAGTCCTTATGTGTGTATTTGTGAAATGTATTAAATATTACCCTAAAAAATTCATATATATGTAGAAAAATTATGGGTTACTGTAAAAGTATAGTTAGAGGACTGTTAGATGGTATGTCTGAGTATGATATACCCTATAATACCAAATGTAGGATCGAATATATAAACAAGAGATGCTAAAATACAAGAGGGGGGGTGAATTGTATACTTTAAAAATCCCTATGGAAATTTTGCATAACCAAAATTCACAATATCTCTGACTTCTATTATCTTGATTGATTTTAGAAAAGTGATTCCGGAAATGAAACTTTAAAAAAGTATACACAAACTAAGATTCTACCTTAAAGCGTATAGAATCCTATAAAATCAGAGTACATGTTTAAGGAAGTATATGATTGTTATACTTACCTCAAAAACTAAAATACACAGTGGAAAATAAAATATTACTCGTAACAAGTAATAAATCTTTTAACCCAAAGAGGAGGGTATCCAACAACCCTAGATAAGAGGTCCCTTGATTTATCTTTTCAAGAAAGTCTGCCTTACCCAAACCTAGGTAAGCCCTCAATCCAAAGATCGGTATCTGTCTTGCTATCCTCATAAGCCCTTGATTTGTAAGGAAATCGACACCTCTAACTTCACAACCAAAAGTCTCTGATTTCAAGGAAATCGAACCTCTGCACTAAGAAAATCTGCATGAAGTAATTTTTGAACAAGTAGTTCAAAACTTTCTACACAAAGCCTGAGAGTTGATAATAGCCTCTCTCTCTAGAAATCACTTCCACAGCATGTAAGCACAGTTGTCAAAGTTCAGTGTTAAAATGTTTCGAGCTCTTTTAAATGAGCTCCAATTTATAGGCATGGTTCCAATGGTCAGCTCCCTCCTCCAACATTCACATTTTTCCTTGATTTTTCGAGGGAACTGTACACATTTCACTCAAACAATGGTTAGCTGATAACTGAATGCATAATATCATTTTATAACAAAATGAGTGTAAGTTTAACTAAAATATGATCTTCGAAAAGTAAGAAAAAGAAAACATCAGAGTCTATAATTTAAGGATATTCAAATTCAGTTTTGTAGGAATTCAGAACCTGAATTATTTAGAATTTCAGAGTCTGAATTTCAAGGAAATTCAGTGTCTGTATTGACAAGAATTCGGAACCTGAACATACAAAGTTCAGAGTTAGAGTTCATGAGAATTCGGAGTCAGAACTTAGAGAAGTTCGTAACCAAAATTCGTAATCAGAATTCAGAGTCCGAACCTAGAGAATTTAGCAACCAGAATTCGTAATCAGAATTTATAGTTTTTCATAAGTTCATAATTAGAATTCGGAGTCAAAATTCATGAAAGTTCATATTTAGAATTCGAACATGAACTTTTAAACATTCGTATCCAGAATTCAGAGTTGAACTTCATGTGATTTCGTATCTATAATTTGGAGTTAAACTTCATGAGAGTTCGTAACCAGAATTCTGAGTTAAACTTAATGAGAGTTTGTAACCAAAATTTAAAGTCTTAAATAGAATTCTTCATATCTATTTATTATATGATTCCGAGGTTTCGGTCTGAAGGCGAATTTTATACATATAAAAAAAAGATATGAACAATGAAAACGCGGTAATGTATATTTCCTAGGGGAAGGTAATTTTTCCTTATAGAAGTAAAATAAGGTAAAACAAGATTTTTGTTGAGATAAGGTGTTTGTGATTTTCAAAACAAGATGGAATCATAATGTCATAAGGAAATATTAATGACTCAATAATCTACCCCTTGAAAGAAGGAATGGAAAATTCATAAGAAAAACCTTATTGACTCAACAATATCCCCCTTTTTGGAAGGCACAAACATCCTTACAAAAAACAATATAAGGTCTTTGAAAAAAAAATTCTAGACTTTGAAAATAAACTTATCTCCCTTTACATATGAACAATGGTGAATAAGACAAACTCTCCCTTAGGCTTTAGAACACTAAGGATCATATTCTAGATTTCTGGAATGAGAATTTTCATTTCAATGTGGAAATATTTGTAATGAGAACTTTCCCTTCAGCAATTCATTTTTCTTCACAAGCTTTTCATGGATCCCAATCCAAAGATTCTTTTCTGTTTTCAGGCAGAGAACAATATATCTAAGTTTCCCATTCAGATTTTTCACCTCTTGAATCTGATAATTTTGTTCAATATTTAGCTTTTCTTGAAATCTATTTGTAAGATTCTTGATTTTGGTATCTTCGGTATCAAAGGCTTCCTTGAAATATTCTTGAAATTGATCAAGCTCGTCCAAATATACAACGATTTTCTTAGACCATCTGGTCATATTCTTGCAAGATTTTTTGTGGGATTCATAGTTAATCAGGAAATTTTTGTGATCAGCCGAAATCTTAACACATCTATCCATCACCATAGATACAGAGTCCGACTTTTGATTCATGATATACTAAAGCATCTGGCATCTTGAATCAATTTTTGGAAAGATCAGAAAGGTATCCACCAACTTCTTCAGGGACTGAACCACAAAATCATGTCCTAAGGCAGATAACTCCAAATATATTTTTTTTTATTGGAGATGGTTCTTCCACTAACTCTACCAGCTTCCTCATAAAGGTTCCTCCATCTTCTTTCTTCCAGAAAATATCTTTTATTGGGGTGTCAACACCCACTTGTTTCCCCTTATCAGTTTTTGGTACTGCTTCCTCATTTAGAGACTCATTCTCACTCTCAGATAATTGGACAATCTTATCTTCATAAAAATTTTCTTTCTCAGCACCAGACTCAATAGGTTTAGGAAGAATGAAGTCATGATTATGACTCTCTTCCTCTGACAAATTATTCACTTCCTCTTCTTCACCCTTTACATCAGCTACAGGAGTAGCAAGTTTTGAGGATCCGTCTTGAGAAGTATGGATTGAAAACTTTTCAGAAGCACTTTCATTTTCCCGATAATCTTAAACTTGCTTAATTGCATCATTAGAGCCACCACTATTCTTAGTTTCTTGTACTTTTTCTTCAGCTTTCTTATCTTTCTCAATATTCTCTTGTGGATTTTCCGAAGTCATAAACCTCTTACTCAGAGTCTTAGGTAATTGTTCTTCTAGAAAAGTTTCTGGTACAAGAGTTTGTTTGGATGAAACTTCAGTGGCCTTCAAAAGAGATTGGACAATCTCTGCCTCATACATCTTCTTCTTCAGCTTCTTTTCCCTAGATTGCTTTTATAGCTCTCCAGCAGTTGATTCTTTCAAGGCCTTAGCTTCAGCAGGATCCAAACCAAACTGTGGATCCCATGCTTTTCTATTCTTCTTATCCTCCCTCTATTTTGCTACAACTTCATCTTGGTATGATTTTTGTTTATTTGGTTTAAGAGGTATGAATTGGACTTCCTTAGACTTAGGGGTTTTGTATTCTGCTTCCACATCCTTCAACTTTCTTTTCTTTCCGGCCTTATTTGAAGGTTCAGATTCTACTATATTTTTTTGGAATGGCTTCTTCCTCTTCCTCAGGAAGATTATAAAATTCACATGACTCCTTAGAGAAACCAACCTTCATTCTCTTGAGGGTGTCATCACTGATCAACATCACCTTTCAATTCCTTGGTTTGGAACTACAGGGGATCTTGAAATATAGTAGACACCGAACTATCATTTTGGAGAGTAGGTCAGGAAACATAATAATCCAAGCTTTAAAATTCCCATTTTTGATATTCTCAATCATAATGATAATATGCTTCATGAGGTTGACCTTCCATAGATTTACCAAAAAATCCAATATGTACATATCACTTTTCTTCAGGGTTTTCTTATTACCCTTCCTCAGTACTATAAGGACTTGAATCCATAATTGTAGAATCTGATTGTTGGTAGATATATGGGCAATCATCGCTGTCTTTATATAAGTAAGACCAAGGAATTATACAGCCTTCACCTTGATGAAACTTCCTTGAACATCCGACAGCTTTTGAGAGAAAAATTTGGCTTCTCCTTCTTATGAAATCCCAACCATGCTCACAGCCTAGGTGTAAGAGAGTTTATATGTCTTTCCATAACATCTGAAGGAGAATTTGTCTCTACCTTATTACTTAAAGAAGCAAACTAATTCATAGAATTCTATGAGAAAATCTGGATACACTACATCCTGAGCTCTTGAATTTGAAATTGATACACTTTCCCATCCATTGAGCTTGATGTTCTTGGTGATAATAGATTCATACATGTTGAAAACATTTGGGTGCACAAACCTCTCCCTGTATATTTGACACTCCGAAATCGACTTGACAATAGACATATATTGTGAGGGAACTTCTGCACATATTCGGACTTGAGCACTTTTGAAAAGTTTGGAATGAGCTTTTGTAGAAGAGCAGAGCTTTGACACGCACATGCTTTTAAAACCGATGTGGGACAACCATTGGGGGTCCACTTTATGTAGGTGATGAAGTGAGTGTTGAACTTCACATTTGAATCCAATGGCTGAGAATTATTCAAATATTATCTGACGGTTGAAATGATAGTCTCATGGAAAAAATTTGTTGAATCCGATATTTTGAGGTCTTAAAAGTAAAACATTCAGATTTAGGGAAACTAGAATTTGAGAAATTTTAAAAACAAAAGAAACTAATTACAAGTATAAGGTAATTACGAAAAAATCAAGAAAAAATAATACATTTCAGATTGTAATGAAGATTATTCGTACTGAGGAATATTCTTCTTGAAGAACTTCAGATTCCAAAAAAACATGAATACGAAAAAAAACATCACTATGATCAATTTCAAATCCGAGAGTTTCTATTACGAAAATTTTAGGTCCGAAGATTCTCATTATGAAAATTTCAGGTCCGAATATTTTATTTATGAAAACATCAGGTCCAAAGATTTCAATTACGAAAACTTCAGGTCCAAAGATTTCTATTATGAAAACTTCAGGTCTGAGAAGTTTCATTACTAAAACCTTACGTCCGAGGATTTTCATTTCGAAGATCTCAAGTATGAAAATCTTCATTATGAAAATTATTTAAAAACCGACTATGAAAAGTTTCATTTTGAAAAATTTTGAAAAACCGACTATGAGAATTTTCATTATGAAAATTTTTGAAAACCCGACTTCGAAAATTTTCATTATGAAATTTTTTGAAAAGAATTCAATAACAGATGTACTCCCCCTATGAAAAAGAGTTTATTATTGTAAGGAGATTTATCTAATATGAATTTAATCAAGGAATATTACCTTGTGGTTATCATTCCCAACTAGTTTTTAATGTACTCAAATCTTTCGGAAGGTAAAGATTTTGTGAAAATATCAGCAAGTTGATCTTGCATTTTGATAAATTAGAGAATGATATCTCCTTTTTTTGTCTAATCCCTAAGAAAGCGATGCCTAATATCTATGTTCTTTGCATGAGAGTGATGTGCATGTTTTTTACTAAGGGCAGCGACACATTAATTATCACAAAAAACTTGTATTTTGGTGAAACTCATGCCATAGTCTGTGAGTGTGTGTTGCATCCACAACACTTGAGCACAACAACTTCCAGTTGGTACATATTCTGCTTCAACAATGGAATGTGCTACTGAGTGTTTCTTCTTTCAAGACCAAGAAACTAATGAATCTCTTAAAAAATGACATGTTTTGGATGTACTCTTTCTATCCATTCTACATCCACCAAAGTCAGCATCCGAAAATATTTTTAAAGAAAAATCATTTCCAGAAGTATAAAATAGTCTTAAATCCATGGTTCCCTTTAATTAGAGAAAAATTATTTTCACTACCTTTAAGTGACATTCCTTAGGATTAGATTGATATCTTGGACATAAGAATACTGAAAACATTAATTCTGGACAACTAGCTGTCAAGTAAAGTAGACTTCCTATCATACCTCTAAAAGATGTTTGATCTACTGGTTTCCCAGATTCATCTTGATCAAGTGTGTTTGAGGTACCAATGGGAGTACATATACTTTTAGTGTTGTCATATACAAACTTTTTAAGAAGATCATTAACATACATATGTTGGGATATATATATTTCTTCTAGTTTTTGAGAGATTTTAAAAACAAGGAAAAATGTCAACTCATCCATCATACTCATTTCAAATTCAAATTTCATTAGATCCGAAAAGGAACCAGTTAAAGATTGCTGAGTTGAACTGAATATAATGTCATCAACATAAATTTCAACATTCAAATTTTTTTTCTTATCTTTCTTTATAAAGAGGTTTTGATCTGCATTTCCCTTAACATAGTTATTTTGAAGCACAAATATTGTAAGTCTATTATACTAGGCTCGAGGGGCTTGTTTAAGTCCATACAGAGCATTGGTTAGTCTAAAAACATGATCAGGATGTTTTTTATCTTCAAATCTTGGAGTTTGTTCAACAAAAACTTCCCCTTGAACATAACCATTAAGGAAAGCACATTTTACATCCATTTGAAAAAATTTTAAATTGAAGAATGCTGTAAAGGAAAGTAAAATACGAATAAATTCAAGTCTAGCTGTTGGAGGATAGGTTTCTTTATAGTCTATTCCTTCTTGTTGATTATAGACTATAGAAACTAATATATCTTTATTTCTTAATATGATTCCACTTTCATCACACTTATTTCTGAAGACCCATTTTACTCAAATAACAGAAGTTTCCTTAGGTCTTTCAACCATGGTCCAGACTTTATTATTTTCGAATTCAGTTAGTTTACCTTGCATGGATTTTATCCAATAATAATCATCTAAAGATTCATCAGTGCTTTTTAGTTCTAATTGGGAAAGGAATTCTAGATGATCTACTTCATTTCATAAGGAACTTATAGTCCTTATAGGTTGATTGACATCGCCAATGAAACTATCACTGGGATGATTATTTAGAAACGACTGATTTTGGATTTGTAAAACTTGTTCATCAACATAGGGTAGGAAATACTATGGGGTAATTATTTCAGTAGTATCTTCTTGAAGATTTTCCATATCATAAGGATCTTCTATCAAAGGTTGATAATCAGTTGTTGAAAACACATATGAGGATGTAGGTTGGGGTTGTTTAAAAACAAAAGGATCAGTTTCTTCAAATTTCACACGCATTGTCTCTTTAATAGTACATGTGTTTTTATTGAAAACTCTATATTCCTTAGAAGTTGTGGAGTAGCCTAATAAAATTCCTTCATTAGATTTTGGTGTGAATTTATGAAGAGTATCTTTAGTATTCAGAAAGAATACCTTGCAGCCAAAAACCTTAAAGTAGGAAAGTCTAGGTTATCTACCATTCCATAACTCATAAGGATTTTTATTAAGAAAAAGTTCTAATAAAAACTCAATTTATAGTATAACAAGCAGTACTTATAGCTTCTACCCAAAAATGTTTTGTTATAGAGTACTCACTCAACATGGTTCTAGTTATCTCTTGAAAAAATCTATTTCATCTTTCAACAACACAATTCTTTTAAGGTGTTCTGGGTGCTGAGAAGTTGTGATTGATGCCTTTTCTACTACAGAATGTTTCAAAATCATAATTTTGTAATTATCCTCCATGATCACTATGAATAGTTATCAAAGGAAGGTTTTTCTTATATTTAACTTGGGCTCTAAAACTTTTGAAATAATAGAAGTCTTTAGACTTCTTTTCTAGAAAATAGACCAACGTAAATCTAGTGCAATCAACAACCATGAAAAATACATAATACTTTCCCCCAATGCTTCCAATTTGTAAAAGACCAAAAAGATTCATATGCACTAACTATAATGCATTAGTAGTTGAGAATTCACTGAATGATTTAAAACATGACTTGTGTTGCTTTCTATATTGGCAAGGATCACAAACTTTTGGAGAATCAAATCTAAGATCCGGTAGATCCTTAACAAATCCATTCTTAGAAAGTTTTCATAAGTTCCTAAGGTTACAGTGTCCTAACCTTCTATTCCATAACCAATAATGATCTTCCATTGCACTAAGGAATGGTATATCTTAGCTCCTAAGGTCTTCTAAGTTTAGTGTGCAAACATTCTCTTGCCTATTGGCCGAAAGAATAAATTCTTCCTTGGAATTTTGTACTAAGCACTTATCATTCCTAAAATTCACAAGATAGACTTGATCACATAATTGACTTATGCTGATGAGGTTGTGATTAAGACCCTTAACAAATAAAACATTTGAAATCAATGTTTTTCCAAGAAGAATAATGTAACCTATAACAATATTTTCTCCCTAATCATTATCTTCAAATGCTACTTTTCCTATATTCATCTTGATAATATTTTCAAAATTGTTTTTGTTACCAGTCATATTCCTGGAACATCCACTATCCATGTACCACGTATTACTATTCGTACCTTCTTTATCTTCCTAAAAATAAGAATGTTATACTTTCAGAATCCAAACTTTCTTGGATCCAAAATTGTTAGACAATAAAATTTTGGGTATCCACATTTGTTTAAAAAAATAATCTGTATGAAACCTGAGAGATTTAACTTTATTCAAGGAGAAAGTTGTCTTCCAATTCTCCCCACTTTGACATTCAGTGCAAAATGGGGATTTAGAATGAAGAATGCAGTTTTTTTGAAAACCGGTTCCTATTGAGTATAACCTACACCAGTAGTGTTTCCTTGAGGTTTAATTGGAGAATACATCTTGTCAAAATTTTCCTTCCCAGAGGTAAAGTTTTCTAGAAGATTCTTAAGAGAAAATATTCCGTATTTTAGTCTGATGACTAAATTCCTATCCTCAAGAATCATTTCTTTAGAGTAAGATTTTTCCTAAAAAACATTCACCTTTAAAATAGCATTCTTAATATCTTTAGAATGTTCGTCCTTACCAGAATTTTATTTCTCAAGGTCTTTAGAATGTTTTTCTAAACGCTCTTCTTTATCTCCAAGATATCTAGAAGGATCTAAAATCTCTTTTGTAATAATTTCCTCCCTAGTATTTTCCTTGTCTAATTTCATAGAAATCATACAATTTTTTTCTTCAAGTAACTTGGGAAATCTAGATAATTCTTCATATGAAGGTATTTCTTCATTTTATGAAGATGAAGTATCTTCATTATAAGTACTATTTTTGGAATAATAATTCATATCTAGAGATAAAGTTGTTAAAGCCTCAGCAGAGCATACCGTGGCCATAAGACATGTATTAGGGAAAGAAGTAGTAGTAATGAATCTCATATTTTTCTGTTCTGATGAATCATATTCAGAAGATTCACTTTCTGAAGAGTCTCCACATCTAGTACTCCATGTATCTTTAGCTTTAAGAATTTCCTTGTGCTTTGACCGATAGAATTTCTTCCTTTTTCTTTCTGATTTCCTTTCTTTCTTTTCCTTCTTTTTCAACAAAGGGAAATCAGGTCTGCTATGACCAGTACTTCTACATTCATAACATGTAACTTCTCCATCTTTCTTATCTCTGTAGTCTTTTTTCTTGTACTTATTCTGATGATTCTTCTGAGCTACAATCTTGTTCATTCTCTGAGCAAGGTTAGCTAATTCATTATTAGACTTTTTTGTATCACTAGATTCGGACTGAATAATGATTTTATTTGGCTTTGATCTAGAAATGATTTCTCGGGTCATAAATTTCATTTTTTAGAAGTGGTTTTAAAATAAACTTCTCCATTCCCATTCTTCTTCTTAATATTTTCAGCATCTCTCTTCATTCTTGTTTCATGTTGAATAAGAGTTCTAAACAACTCATCTAAGGAAATCTGATTGACATTCATGTTCTCATCAATACTTGTCCTCTTGGACTCCCATTGATTTGGAATGATATCTATGATCTTGTCAACAAGATCCTCATCATCCAAACTTTTTTCTCCCATAGATTGTAAATTGTTCACGATAGTCATAAACCTTTGTTGTACTTTGCTTATAGTTTCTCCATAAGAAAAGTTAAAGCCATGGTATTCTTCTCTCAACATAGCTCTTCTTGTCTCTATGACTTTAGATGTACCAAAATGTGTAACTGGAAGTTTGTTATATATAATTTTTCATCTTCAAACGATGATATTTGACTATAGAAGTTCCTAGTCATGGAACATAACAAAGTATTTCTGACTCTGATGTTTGTTTGATATTTTGATTTCTACTGATTCGTAAAGGTTATGAATTCCTTATTTTTAATCTTATAATCTCCAATTAGCATTAGATAGTTATCAACTCAATTATTTGTAATGAAAGTATTCATTCTATCTCCCCAGCACTCATAATAATTTCCATCGAAAAAAGGAGGTCTGGTAGGATTTAGATTATCAATAGAACCAAAATTTAAACCTCCATCCTTAAGAAAATATTTAGAACACAATCTTGTTAGTAGTAATAGTTTTTAAACAAGAGAAAATATCCTAAGAAAGGAACTAGATATTTTATCTCTAAGAAAAAATGAATTTGAACTTTATTATCCCGAATATATGAATCCAAAAAATATGATTCTAAAAGATAATTCTATTCTGAATCTAATCGTGAGATTGATTCAGAGGTAACCTCCTCTGATACCAATTATTAGATGGTATGTCTGAGTATGATATAATATATAATACCAAATGTAGGATCGAATATATAAACATGAGATTCTCAAATAAAATAGGGGGGAGAATTGTATACTTAAAAAATATCTAAGGAAATTTTGCGTAACCAAAATTCACAACACCTTTAAGTTCTATTCTCTTGTTTGATTCTGGAAATGTGATTATGGAAATGAAACAAAACAAAAGTTTACACCAAATAAGATTCAACCTTAAAGGGTATATAATCCTATAAAATTAGAGTACAAGGTTAAGGAAGTATATGAATTTTATACTTTCCTCAACAACTAAAATACACATCAGAAAACTAAATATTACAAGTAATAAGTAATAACTCTTTTAACCCAAAGAGGAGGTTATCCAACAACCCTGGATAAGAGGACCCTTGATTTATACTTTCCAGAAATTCTATCTCACCCAAACCCATGTAAGCCCTCAATTTGAAGATCGGTATCTATTTTGCTATCCCCGCAAGCCCTCGATTTGTAAGGAAATTGGCACCTCTGACTTCACACCACAAAGTGTCTGATTTCAAGGATATCAAACCTCTACACTAAGAAAATATACATGAAGAAAAGTTTGAACAAGTAGTTCAAAACATTTCACACATAGATTGAGAGTTGATAAGAGACTCTCTCTCTAGAAATCACTTCAACAGCATGTAAGCATAGTTGTCAAAGTTCAGTGTTCAAAAGTTTTGAGCTCTTTCAATTAAGATCCAATTTATAGGAATGGTTCCAACGGTCAGCTCCCTCCTCCAATGGTCACATTTTTCCTTGAATTTTGAAGGGACCTGTACACGTGTCACTCAAACAATGGTTAGTTGATAACTGAAAGCACGAAATCATTTTATAACAAAATTAGTGTAAGTTTAACTAAAATCTGATATTTGGAATGTAAGAAAAAAATTATTGGAGTCTTTAATGCGAGGATATTCGGATTCTGTTTTGTAGGAATTTGGAACCTGAATTCTGTAGAATTCTGGAGTATGAATTTCAAGGAAATTCGGTGTTTGTATTCACAAGAATTTAGAACCTGAACTTACAAAGTTCGGAGTTAGAGTTCATGAGTATTCGGAATCAGAACTCATAAGAGTTCAGAGTCTTTACTCAGAGAACTCAGAGTCAGAACTCAGAGTAGGTCATAACCAAAATTTATAATCAAAATTCAGAGTCAGAACTTAGAGAAGTTCACAACCATAATTCGTAATCAGAATTTGTAGTTTTATATAAGTTCGTAATCAGAATTCAGAGTCGAACTTAATGAAAGTTCTTATCTAGAATTCTGGCTTGAACTTCATAACATTCGTATGCAGAATTTGGAGTTGAACTTCATGAGAGTTTGTATCCCTAATTCAGAGTTGTACTTCATGAGAGTTTATAACCAAAATTATGAGTTAACCTTCATGAGAGTTTGTAACCAGAGTTCAGAGTCTTAAATAGAATGTATTATATCTAACTATTATATGATTCCGAGGTTTTAGTCTCAATCCGAATTTTAAACTTAGAAAACAAATGATATGAATAATGAAAATGAGGTAAGGTATATTTCCTCAGGGAAGGAAGTTTTTACTTATAGAAGTAAAAAAAGGTAAAACAAGATTTTCCTTGAGATAAGGTGTTTGTGATTTTCAAAACAAGAAGGAATTGTGAAATCACAAGGAAAGCTTAATGACTCAACAATCTCCCCCTTGAAGGAATGAATGTAAAATTTATAAGGAAAACCTTATTGAATCAACAAGGACATGAATGTGAATGTAAAAAATACATTGATTTTTTACACTAATCAGAGTGTAATTGATATTTTAAATAACCCCATACAAAACTACATATCATACAATATTGATATCATGTTTCATTTCATTAAGGATAAAATTATTCTTGAGAAATAAATCCAGAGTATATTAAAATAAAGGATCAAATTTTTGATATTTTAATTAATGTTATTTCATGGGAAATTATTGAGGGATTTAATTTGAAGATTTAGGTTCATCCTTACCCTCTCTCCTTTAAAAATAAATGGGATGTTCCCCCACTATGTTTTTTTTTGTTAAGGGGTTAGATTGGTTCAACTCTTTTCCAAAATGATAAGTAAAACAATTTATATCATCCGATAATATGATGCTGGATTTCTTATATTGGATGTACATGAAAAACAAGGTTCATAGAGTTAGGGGTATTTCTCTTAAAAACCACTTGTCCAAATATTTTTTATCATCGAGAGATGAAATTGTCTAAAAATATTTCTTTTTCAAACATTGTGATGTTAATAATTTTCTCCTTTATAAATCATATGATATAATGGATGGTAAAATGGTTTTATTAAAGAAAAGAGTTGTGTTACTAAAAAAACCTATGGGGATGATTAATATTTCTTTAGGATTATAAATGTCTAATATTTTTTTCAACTATGTTAGGAATAATGTTTTCATAAGTTAAGAAAAAGTTTTAAAATTTTGAGAACTGATTCCAGTGGAGTCTATGTGTTTACCGATAGTTCATGGATGCATGAAGGGTTACATGCTTACAAATAGAGATTATTTTGTTTATTTAAAAAAATTTGTACTATTCTTTTATCTGAATAACATCATGTTTGTGTATGAAAAATGATTATTATAGCTAATTGGATCAAAATAAGATTGGTGGTTAGCTATTTTTTAATGCACCAATGGATAACCATTTACGTAAGAATATTCAGCAGAAGTAATTTTTTTTAAGAATGATTGGATTTAACTGAATAGAAGAATAAAATTATGGGAGTTAAAATCTATAAATCGGGAATCCCTAATACATCGAAACTAAAGTTATCAGATTCTAGAGGTTGAGTTAATTATAATATATGTCAATAAAAATTCAAGATGATCTAAAGAAGAAATTGAATGTTGAAATTCAAAAACAATGAAGGCATAATAAATTAAGAGAATAAAAATAATAGAAATCATGATGAAGTTTTTTTGAAATACCAATGGATATATAATATTGACCAGAGTAATGAAAAAAGAAAATCTAGAAGGAAATGATTTATTTTATTATAATTTAAGGATTATAAGATGTTGAGTGAATTTAAATGAGGTAAAACCTTCATATGAATCCAAGAGACCTTATATTTGTGGGATGTAAAAATAATTTTTGTTATGTTGATATGAAAATTTAAAATTTCAATATTATTGAATGAAATATCATGATTATATCCATGATTTATAGAATATTTGAGTATTTTAGATGCTATGATTTTTAGAAGAATTTTAGAAGTTTGTATTAGATATTTTTTGATGCAATTAAAGGAACTTTATTGAAGACATGGAGTAATAAAGTGTTTCAAATTTAATATCACATATTATCCACATTTATCATAGGCTGTTTATCTATAAAAGGGTATCATCATTCATGTTCAAGTGTTTTTTATGAATTGTGACCATTTTGAGTAAATAATAGTATCAGGATCCCATATTATATTCCTTTTAAGTATATTAATCAAAGAAGTAGATCACTATGTTTGGACGATTAAAATTTGAATAAATAGTAGATAATTGTTTTCGATATATAAGTATAAGAAATATATGTTTGTATGAATTGAAATTTTTTCTATTTAGAGGTTTTATAGTAAATTTCAATCATTAAACTAGTGTGAGTGAATATAATCATATTTTTAGGAGTCACATGTTTTGGATACTCTTTTTGGTTAAAGATAATCCCTTCCCAATTAATTATATTAATAACTGATTATAGTGTGAAATATGTAACCCAAATATCCCAAACACAACTAGTAGTAGGTTCCCTCATTATAGCCAAAACATGTAAAAATAAATGTGAAATATTATCTTTTTTAACTTAACATAAAAAAGTTAGAGTGGGGTTATTACATTAGGGGATCAAAACCTAATAAAACCATAGAGGTTATCTTAATATTAAATTAATGTATACAATGAATCTTTGATTCAACCCACCTTCTCAATGCACTAATCATTCATGGGTATCATAGTTCAATTACTTTGGATTATCGTGGGGATTAATCCTTTTATATTTCAGATTTGAATAATTCGACACTCCAATATTTATTTTTTAATATCCTTATAAATTTAGTCCTTATTTTACATAACTTTGTGCTCTTGGGTTGACTAGTATATATATTAATTATTTTTAGTCTTAAAGTATACTAATATATATATATATATACACTCACCCATTAATGGTCATTCACCCACTAGTTTCGTGACTTATTCATACTGTGGTAAGATTAGTTGTGATCTTTTTAGATATATTGTTAGTTGAGCTATATTTTAGTGGATCTTGGAGGGGATGGGAAAATAAATTTTTTTTTGGGAGACATGTATTTGGTAGTCTCATAACATTCCAGTTATTATTGGTTGAATTAATTTTGGGATATTGGGATTTAGTGTCCCCATATATTTTTTATATATATCATACTGTTGGTGTGATTAGCATGTGGTCTATAAATGATTACATTGAGGATGACTTTTCTATCTAGATTACATTACTATTATATAATTTTTAGAGATACATGGTGATATGAAGGTTAAATAGGCTATGGTCACCCATATTGTGTTCTATGAATTCTCTATACTAATGATATTCCACTAACCATTGGGAAGATGGGTTAGAGTGGCACATTGAGCTTACTTTTGACTCAAGGGTGTTCTGGTGCGTCGCATCATATCACTGAACTTTATGCATTTTTAAAACAACTCTGAGTTTCTCTCATATTTTTTAAATTCTAAAAAAACATAAACTATAATCTATACAACCAATTATAGATACAACGATATTATATAAATGTAATTTTAAGATCATCTTAGTCTGTATTTTTGAAATTAGGTACAAAAAAATAATGATATTTCCATAAAAACTAACATTAAATATTCACTAAAAATGGTAAAACAAACACACTTCAAAAACCCAATGAGTTATTGTTCTCCCAATTATTTGTCTTTTCATCCAAAAAATTTAATGAGCACTCAAAATAACATGAATCATAGGCCATAACTATTGTATCTCATTTTCAATCTACCAATTATTTTCCTAGATCATTTTGTGTTTCACATATATATATATATATAAGGGAAAATCCATAATATATGAAGATTATATCCATGATTCATGATTCAAATAGGTATTGTCATATAAGAAGCATCATGCTTTCACTGAATATTCTCCCCAAATAAGTCTTGAGTTAGGCGTACTTTATAATTCTTAAATTAAGAAATTTGAAATATGTTATGATATAAAGTATAATGATGTGAAAATTAAAACTAGTATATAACTTCAAAATTCAGCTCTATGATATAAAATGGGACATTATACCATCGTAAAAAATTTCCTCACATTTTTATCATTTGATGACCCATCTAAGGATTTTCTTTCAAGAACACATGGTCTCTAACATAGAATCTCGAGGGTTATTATCGATGATCAACATAAGACTTCTTCTAAATCTATGTTTAGATAATGTACTTCTAAAACAATTATCATTTTTTCTCTTAAATCAGATTAGTTACCACAAAATACCTATAATCAATATCATCCCAACACAATGGAGGTTGGAAAAGTCAATCATACTATACATAGAAAGGATCTACATTGATAAACAACTAATACCTATTATTATAAATATATATCACTAATGTAAGATAATATTATGAAGATCCCCAAAAATTAATCACACATGATCAAAGAATATCTTCTAAAATAGGAATCAAACTTCACATCTCTCTATCCATATATGGGTGATATGTTATTCTCATATTTAATTGTGTCCTCACCATGTTATGAAATTCCTTCCATATTTTAGATTTTAACCTAGGGTCACTATAAAAATTAATTCACTTAAAAATACCATATTTTTGATAAATTATTTTAAATAAATCACACAAAGGATTAAAAAACCACATTTCTCAAAAATATAAGAAATTAACTTAACTGACAATTACATAATAAACAACATGATTTAGTGGATGTTTTGAATCCTCCATCTTGAAATTCATAGAAACATCCTCCCACTTCTATGTTAGAATTGGAAAAGTATATAATAATTTTTTTTGGTCATTGTCATTCTGATTTCACCTAATGGAATATCAAACAATGAGAAATAATTAAATAAATTCCATCTATATTATTTCCCTTTCATAATGGAAATCTAATATCACGATACAACATAATATATATAAATTAACTTATCAACTAAAATGGTGAAAAATATTTCAAAAATCATTCCTTTGATCTATATGTACCACAATCCATCCTATGAAGTAAAAGATTGAATATTTCATAACTGTATATCCATAAGTAATCTTATCACCATTCATGACATGCCATTTCCTTCTATATTCCATATTTTATATTTTTTCTCTATTACTCAGTTAATAGACATTAAAATTTTATGATGTCTAAAAATAACCATAGAAATCCCCAATAACTAGACTTTTATAATAAAGTCTGCAAACTTTGCAATAAACATACACTTCTACTTAATTTCATTTGGTGTTTATATGTAGTATTTATATTCAAAACTATAGACACAAAATTTTATTTTCATACTGTATAAATATTTTTAAAATAAAAAGTTTGAAGTTACTATACACACTTGTTCTACATCAGGTTGAGATCGTATTGTAAGAAAATGTAATTCAAACTATTATAATTTATACACTCTATAAATCAATATCAAAATTTGTTATGCCTATATATTGTCAAATATTAAATTAAATTGAATACTTTTAGGACATATTTAGTGTAATTATTCTTCTATTGTCCTTATTTTTTATATAAATATTCAATAACAGTTTATTCTTAAATCAAAACACTTTATATGACTAGTATAGATGAATCATAACACAATTTATAAGAGATTATAAGCATAGGTAGAATTAAAACTGGATAAAAAGTAAGACTTATTCAATTCCAAAAAAGAATCCTAGAACATTAAAAAAATAAAATTCATCCTTTTTTTGAGTTATAGTTGTCTCAGGAGAAATTATTTGAAAAAAATATTTATTGAATATTTAGTAATACCTAACCATTACTAGAATTTTTTATTTAAGATCAATTATTTTATTTTTCCCAAGATATCATCACTTTAACATTTTTAAAATATATTAATATAATTGTTTAAAAAAAATATGGCTTGGAAACTTCACCTCTAAAATCAATGAATAACTTTTAAAGAATTTTGAATTTAACCTACTAGTATGAATGGTCATTTTAAAAAAATTTAATTACCTCCCATGATCATCCAATTATCTTTATTATTTAAGTATATCTATAAAAAATATAACCATAATGGTATTCTTGTAATTATTTAAGGTTATTTTCATTAATTTTATAAATAATATAAGTGTGTTCGTAACTCTTAATGCCATAAACATTAAATATTAATACACACATCTAAACCAAATATGTGTTTCTTCAGAATATCTTATTCCTTAAACCTTAACTAATGGTACCCAAAATGAATATCTACATTGGGATAAATGGTTTCCTTTAATTTTTTCAAAATAATCATCTATTTGGGTTAAGTGATATTTTTTTACTATCACCTAATTTATATTCAAATATTTTTTAAGTAACCTCACGTTACTGTAAAAAATATTGGGAAATAAAACTTGTGCTTCCCAAAGTGAAACATATGGTCAAATAAACCCTTCATTTTCAATATCATCCTATTGGAAATTCAATTAAAATAATTTTTCTAGTTCCATATTATATATTATTAAATAAATAGGGTTTATAAGACAATAACTCAAAAGGAAATTATATTGGAGTTAGTTTCATTGAACAAAATGAATTTATTCTTTTAATTACCAAAAAATTAATAAATACATTATCACATAATTATTTTTATTCTACGTAACTTTAATATTGAATTTCCAAATCAAATATTTGATGGTTACTATATTTGTTTTCAAAATATTGATAGAAGATGTATAAAATGGGATGGACAATTTTTCATTGTTTTTGATAATTTGGGTCTTGTATGGTAATGAGTTTGGTGATTTTTTTAATTTTATAAATGAATATGGAATTATGTATTTTGACTCTAAAAAAAATAATTTTTATTTTATAAGACTTTAAAGGTAGTCATTATAACCTAAGGTATCTTAATATATATTTTTTTATGAATATCTATAGGACTTCATAAGTCCCCATATATATTTTTTAAATTATAATAGGACTCTAATGATGGGTGTTTGGAATTAAGGGCGCACACATGACTTATGAAACTATATTAATAGAATTATGAATATCTTTTTTGAATACAAGGTAAATGAATATGACTTATATCAATGTGTATTAATTTTATGGGAGACCTGTATGACACATAAGTATATGTTTATGAATTTCTAAATACAAAAAATGGATTTAGGGTATGTATAATTTTGATAAACAAGAATATATTTTATAATTTCATATTATGCATAAAATTTAACTAGAATATTATAGATATAATCATATGTTATTAAAAAAATAAAATATTAATATTCATTAGATATTTTATAGAATCCATGAGCCTCACTTTCAGAGGGGAAAACATTTAACAATTGGATAATATAGAAATCAGTTGTGTTTATCTATTTTTAGTAATAATGAAGATATAATTTTGAAAATACATGGTTATGTTTTAGTTCCTAAATCACATTCTAGTCAAGTTTTGATGCAATATTTTTTTCTCATTTTTATGATTTATCATAGGATTAATTTCTATATAGTGAATAACTTCATTTGTTATATAAGTAGATTTGAGAAAATGAAATTCATGGATGATCTTGTAAAAAAAGAGAGATCACTGATGGGTATTTGTAAATACAAAAATATAATTATTTTTGTGTGATATTGGGGCATTGGGTTCACAAGTACTTTTTTATCAATGGAGAAGAAGAAGAGTGGATTTCTCAAAACACTTCATGGTAACATAGAAGGTCGAACCACTTGAATTTTTGGTGATTTCTGTTGGTAGGATCATGAAATATTATAATATAAAAATTTTGCTATATAAGAAATGTTATGAGGATATAATGTGGATTATTTTACAAAAACGTTATTTTCAAATTGATATAAAATTTTTACTGAGAAAAAGTTTAGTGAGTATACTGAGGATTAGAACTCTTGACAACGAAGAAAAAGCTGAGACTATAGTAGTAAGGCTGAATATATTTTAAAAACCTTGTCAATAAAACTATTTAGTGATTGGAAAGAATCATAACTTTAAGTATATAAATGAAGTGAAAAATATTTTACAAGGATTCTATATTTCCTTTCATTGGTACATATTTACATAAAGATCTTAATGAAATGAGTATAATTTCTTATAAAATTTATTTACTAGATCGAAGAAGAAGATCACTCATTAACTGCTGAGTCAACCTATACTTATAAAATATCTTTCTAAATTTGTTGTGTTATTTCACATTGTTACTTTAGAGAGATAGTGAAACTTGTTGGGGAAGGAAATTTTCTAGTTAGAATGTTTTATATAATATATGTAACCAAACCATCTGAAATTGTTAAAATTATTATAGTTGAAAATCTATCGACCAGGATAACAAATACCTACAGAAAGAAATATTATCTAACACTATGGATAAAACATGGAGAAATAGTTTTGTTACATATTCTATTTTATTTTTAGCATTCCTCATGTAGGTCTATGAGTAAATATTCAAGATAGGGAATTAAATCATATCCTACTAAAGGTTAATATACATAGTAAAATGAAATTAAAAAAACTAGACTATACTGATTTATCCCCTCTTAGTTCATTAATTTTTTCCATTTTCACATAAAATTTCTTTCAATTAGAAGGATAACTTTGTTATATTCACTGCTTGTTCTAAATAATGGATAATATAAAATCTATGAATAGAATATGTGTTCTCATAATTGATGAAAATAATTTTCATGGTTGTAAAAAATACAACGCTTCTATAACTATGGTTTTCGGGTCTTAATGTTATTTTTGTAACTACAGTGGTACTTTCCCCAATTCAAAGGGATGAATAAATTTCTTTTATTTATAAAATGTACCTCGATATTGGTATAAATCCCAAAAACCCATTTTTATATCCCAATTTGAATGAATGATTTTAAAATTATGAGAAGAGAAACTAAAAAACATGTATGATATAAACATGAAAGTATTTATGAAGTGATAATAAAATTAAAAGTGGGAATTGAAAAAATATAGAGAATAATGTCTGGTAATTAAAATATGGAAGAGAAGAAAATATGCTTACATTTAAAAAAAGTTTAAAGATGAGATTTATTTTTAAGACATGAGAAAGTTTTAGAAAAATAATGAATAACCCAAATATTTTATATATTTAGATGATTATAATGAGAAGGATAAATATTATAAGAGGGAAATGCCACATATCTCAAAAAACATCCAAAAGGAAAATTATAAATACGATGGAAAGATGAACGTAGAATGTTTGAAGTGTTTGGAAAATGACAAATTTCCATAAAATATCCTATGAATAACACTCTTGAATGTGAATCAGATAAACTTGATGAAAATCCTAAAAATAAGAAGTAGGGGAAATGATCTAAATTAGTGTGAAATATAGGTAAAAAAATAAGATTACTAGAATGGATAGAAGTATTTTGATAAGGAATAATGAAGATGAATTGACTTCATTTTATAGCTAATCAGGGGATGAATCATTTAAAAAACTACTAAATTTGCGGAACATGTAGAGAATCTGGAAACCACCTCAATTAGTGAAGTAGTAATTGAAAATGTGCATATGATCAAATCTGAGTTAGAAGTATATATGCATGAAAATAAAAATTTGAAGAAGATATTGAAGTTTTAATAAGTTTTATGGGAAGTATATTGTGTCAAATTAATATTTTCTTAAAAGGTAAAATAATGTTATAAAAAATTTCAAGAAAAATAATTTGAATGTTTTTTATAATGAGATGATCATAAAGGATCATGAAGCTAAACCATAGAGACCCAATATTGATGTACATGGAAATTACATTACATTGGTGGAATACGTAATACAAAACAAAAATAGACACCCAAGGACCGTAATAGTTTAGTGTCTTTGGAAACTCAAAACAAAATCTTCTAATCATGGTGAAAGATATTCAAAATATCCCATAAATATATTTCCCTTTTTTTTCTTACCTAAAACATTTCTTTATATCCCGGGGAAAAGAAAAAATAAAAAGGGTGAGCTCAAATGCTCAGTAAGGGTAAACATGGATAAAATAAAACAAACCATATACATTTGAACTTAAATACATGAACAAAAAGTTTAAACATCAAAATGTTGAGCAATGACATAAAACATGGCAGTAAGTAAGGAATAGATCATAAAGAAACTTTAATCATGATAAAACAACATGTAAATAAAACATGTAATTATGGAATCCATTAATCACATGATAGGATTTCCATAGTAGCCAAGGCATTGCTGGAAAGACCATAATAGTGGACAAATTCCATTAATGAACCGGGTTTACCTGCCATTCCAGCCTTATATTACTAAACCGGATTCACTTTCTGTTCCATCCATATCTATCTATTGAGATATAAATATTTAACAATTGCATTAGAGGGAGATATAGGTCCCACCTGTCTCATATTTAAATCATTATTACATGTGCCACAACACAATCATAAATCATGCATCATAATCCAAAGAATAAGATGGGTTTCATTAATATAGTCCCTTCAGAAAATAATCCATATAAAAAATGGATATCATTTCATCATAAGAAGAATCAAACCATGTAAATAATAGAAAAATTATACTTGAAACATAAAGATACTAAATAATTTCATCTTAGATGGAAAATAGTTTTGACAAAACACTTGAAATGAATTCTTGAGGAAAATATCCTTTCTTCTTCAAAATCAATTTCTTTCCACAAAATGCCATTAAATTTTAAAAGAAAAGGATTTTGTTGAAAATAATCATGAAATCTTGTAGATTCAACTTCATGAAAATTAGGCTTTATAAAATTGTAAAAATACGTTTATTCCGTATAAGTTAAAAAAACATTCTCCTCGTACTTTTACTGAAAAAAGTCAAAAAGCACCTCATATGGTAATCAAAAGAAGGATTTCTTCCATAACACAAAGTAAAAGTCAAAGAGGAGTAAACATGACTTTAAACAAACATGTAAGAATATTAAACACTTTATGAGAACCATTTTTATGGACAAGGATGAAAAATATAACCCTAGTAAATACTTACGTATAAGCATTCTCGGATAAAAATGAGATTTTCAAAATTATCTCTTACCTTAGGTATGATATGCTTTGTACATATCTGAAACTCCTGTATAATGATTTAAATAGTGTCATTTACTTATTATAGAATCATATTCATTACTATGATATCATATATGATTCATTTAAGACGTTATATTACCCGTTCATTTTTCAATTACATGTTAAAGAATGTTTTTGGGTAATATTCGTTTCATTTATCGTACGAGTTCAGAATTGTTGTTCTTGATATTAATATTACTTATATCATGATTTAATTACTTCAAGAATGTGAAACATGATTTATATATCATATATATCCAGTATATATATATAATAGATATATAAATGAAATGAAACACACCGTGCAAGGAGACGGTTGGTCGTACGTACGCATGAACGGTGTTTTCCTTTCCTTATTGAATTGAATGGAAGTAAGTATATGACACACACATATATATATATATATACATAAATAGAGTAGAATTATTTTGACATATATATCATTATTATTCATTATATATACTTTATAATCATTCTTGAATGGTTAACATGGAGAATGAATCTCATTGGGTTGTGTAGATGGTAATCTGTACGTACGTACGAGCGATTATATTATTCCCATAATTATTGAATGGAATTAGAGTGGATGATATAGTATCTCAGAATCTGTATAATGTTATAATAACCATATATATTTATTCTTTACACCATTATACCCATCCAAGTAAGGTGGTGGTGGAAAAATAGATTACACCACGGCGTGGAGACGGTATTACGTACGTACGCACACGCGGTGATTTCATTTTTCGTAGGATGGATTGAAGGTGAAATGAGGTTTTTTAATATTTATAATAACATATATGTATATTATTTATACTTATATTATTACTTTATAATGAAACAACTTAATAATAGGATGTAGAAGAACAAAGAAACTTGAAGATATCGGTTGAAGAGATTACCTCTTCTTCTATGTGCCTCTTTTAAACTTCCTCTTAGGGCACTAGAGTTGGTCTTTTGAGAAGAACAGAACCTCTATGATATAAATATAGATGCTAAGAAGAGAAATGGGTAGGTTTTGGCCATGCTTGAAGGCTCTAAATTGTGTGAGGAGGAGAGGGAGGAGGTGCCCTTTTATAAGGGAGGAGAGGGGCACCTTTGGAAACATAAGAATTATTAATTTATATTAAATTACAAACCCACATAAAAACATTTAAAAATGACTCAATTATAAGATAAGAGGAGATAGGGTTGTAATCTCATCAACCAATCAAATTTATACATTTTTTCAATTTATTTTAAACCTTATCAACTTGATTTATCCTTATTTAATCTATTTAATTTTATTTGTGGTAATAATATTCTAAATTTTAAATTGTTACAAATAATTACTTATGTGTTGTGGATTTTACATAATTGGATACTTTATGAAATTATAGACCATATAAGTTTAAATTTATAATATATAAATATTTTTGTGATTTTTAAACAATTTTATAATATGTTATTTTTATAAAATAACAATAGTGTCAATTTTAACACTATTTATTTATTTGAATTTAAATAAAATCTACACAGAGGATATATTCGAACCAAAATATTTAATAGATTTATATCATGTCATATTCCTCATGAAAATTCGTGGATAACATTAAATAATTCATATAATATTTATTTTAATATTTTTAATACCATTTATTTGGTATTTCAATTTATAACATAATTTCAACAACACTATTGTGTCATCATTAATGATAATTATTTAATTCTTAAAAATTCTAAATAAATTACAATTATCTATATAATTTTATTATATTTCTGGATATTATTCATGTTTGAAGTTTTATGAAGTTTATCACTGAATTAAAATTACTACAATTATAAGATATAAGAGAGTGACATGTTGTCACTTTCTTTGGTTTAAATTATAATTATTTGATTTTCATTTTCAATAGTCCATGAAACAAATCTATTCTGACCCTTAGGTGATATGGGTCAACTTTTATTTATCCAATATAATTTTTTTGGTGTTAGTTTAATTTTATAATCTTATTTTTACCCTTAATTATCCGATTTACCTTTAACTGTAGTAAATAAAAATTACTATAGTTACTATTCATAATGTCCAAAAAATAAAATTAACTTATTAACACAATTTGAATCACTAAATCCAAATATGGAATCCATTTTTCAAAATTCAAAACACATAAGTTTTAGTAATTAATTTAAAATTAATCCCGTTGTTTAGAAAATGAGTTTTAAAAGTTAAAACATTGTCAAAGATTGAAATGTTATTACCTATGAATTCAATATAAAATTAATGGTAATGACATGAATTATATTAAATGGTAAAAATATATTATATTTATTCTTTAAAATCATTAAATTTTATCATTTATCGATCTAAATTATATTTATGAAAAAATTTGTTTTTAAGAAAAATATCGCGTATTTTTAGTATTCATCAAAATATGAAAGTTATCAGAAAAGTATAAAAAAATTTAAGAAATGTAAATTTTTATATCCTGATTCAAAATAAGAAGTTTATTTTGTAAAATTTAACTTATAAACTTGTCAAAAATTATTTTTAAAATGGGTGCTCCATCAAAAGGTGCTAAAACTCCATTTTTTGAAAAATACTTCTTTTATCCGAAAAATTGATTTTGTTTTCATATCTCATTCTAGAAAATGTGTAAGATGAATTATAATGTTATAAAATTCAAAATTCTTTTAATAATATTCATAACGGCTAGTTCATAATTTTATAATAATATATCATTGTTTAGTGAAACTCGTTATTGCATACAACACAAGCTATCGAGGAAGGTCGCTCTTGCGTGCAACACAAGACAAGAATAGTGTTGCATATACTACAAGAGAATAAGGTGTTGCATATAGTGAAAGCTAATATTGGTGTATCATACAACAAAAGACATCAAATAAATTAAAAAAAATTATTTCTCATAAAATTTCAGGGTGTCACATAAACCAGCTATCATAGAAGATAAACTGAGTAAGATAGAATCAAAACTCCTTAAGGATGAGAATAATTTATAAAAGGTGAGATAATAATTCAAAAAATAAATTAAATTAAATTCTTGATCATTTATAATAGTTTACATTTATTTTAAATTAAAATACTTAAAAAATGAACCTCAAATTTGACAAAATGTTGAATATGGTTTGGCTAGTAGTATAGGTCAAAACTCAAAAAAATGATAAGGTAAGAATTTAAAATATTTATAGAAACCCTATTATACATCTAATAAAGTTAGAATAATAATATAAAAAACCTCATTAAATTACAAGAGAAATTAAGGAAAATTTGGAAATTTAAGGCAAGAATCTGTGATGCAGTTTTCTAGATAGAACTAGAACTATAATAGAAGATTTAGATTCTATAGATATAGTTTGTGCTATGAAATAATTTATCAAAAACCCTACACATTTTGGTATAACATATCTTTGTATAGAATAAGACATGAATCCAGGGGAGCATCTTTGGAGTAAAAAATAATGAATATCTATTGATGAAGAAGGATATGAATAAAATTATCTCACAACTACATTCCCCAAAAAAGGGTTAAAGTATTGAAATAAGGGTATAGTAGATTTCAAAAACTGGAGAATTAATTTGATCAGTTTATGAAAAATATACATGGATATTTCTCATATAAATAAAATATGAATGAAGTTCAAAATAATAATCATGAAGAGAATTCAATCATAGTGGAATTGGAAGTGAAGGAAAAAAGAGAGAAAGACCATAATTCCATTACCATGGGTGATCTACATACATAATCATAGAATAAATTTGTAAAAAATATAAAATATATTGAATAGGAATTATTTAAAATAGGTAATGATATGTCTCTTAGAATACAATGTTCTGTAACAACTATCATTGAGTCAAATGAGATGAAATAAAAAAATGTATCATTTGTGGAAGGGTTGAAGCATAATTTCCTCAGAGTTAGCGGATTTTGTGAGGATGGAAATAATTTTTTTTCAAAATAACACATGAATCATCAAAATATCCATATATGTAAGAGTTATTACATGAGTTGAATGAAAAAGTGGGAACCTATTTCAAATTTGAAATCCACCCGACTGATGTTACTTACGTTCTACGGATGAAAAAACCTAAGAAATATAATATTCAACCATTTTGGTCAAAATAAAAAGAGTACAATTCAAAAAAATGAGATTGTGAGAGACCTACCTAATCTAAAAAGGGAAATAATAGTTTATTTTTAAGAATACCAAAAAAGGAATATGTGGTAAGGGATACCCAAAAAGTTGGATATTCTATCTAAAAGACTGTTAATACTCATATAATCAGATGTGTGTGGTACAATAAGATTAAAATCAACCAAGAAGAATTTTTATTTCATTTAATTTATTGATGAAAACACCAAAACAACCAATAATATATTATTGAATCATAAAATAAAGGCTACTCAACTTAGTAAAATCCTCATAAGGAAAGTTTAGAGTGAACATGGTGTTGACAAAAGAAAGTTGTGGTCTGAAAATGAAAATGAATATACATGTAAATCTTTCGAGAGATACTTGAAAAATCATGGAATAAATATTAAATGTATAAAATAATAAACTACGTAATAGAATAGTGTGCTTGTGAGGAAAAATAGAAGCATTGTGGATATGGGAAGAACCATATGAATAAAAATAAATTTTAAAATTTGTTTTCTAGAAAGGTTTTTTGCACTACTGTAAACATTTAATATTTCTCTTCTTGAGACAAGAAATTAATAAGAATACATATGAGTTATGGAACAGTATAAATCTAACAGTCAAATATTTCAATGTTTTTAGAGGCACTTATTTTATGAAAAAAATTATGTAACTTTAATGAAAAATTTTAGGGATATTCATGGGATATATTTAAAATGGATGTGGCTATAAATAATGATAAGAAATAAATAAAAGGTGTTATAATGTTTATATATTGTTATAATTGAGAATTATCACAAAAGAAATGTGATTATTAATCCCAAAGGTGAAATAGTTGGGTTGGATGCATGGAAATTTCTAAAAAATTGCTCACTGATCGAGACAGAAATGAGTAAGTTATGATTTCTATTTATTTAGTTGAGACCAATGATGAATAATTCATATCAAATAATAAGCATAAGAATTAATGATATAAGAATCATTTTTATTCATAAAATATTATTATATATCAAGATGGACTTTTTAAAAATGAAAAATTGAAAATACTTGAGAACCCAACTTCACTAATTATTCATTTTGAACTTCAAACTATTTCTATGGATGTTGATCATGAATAATAGGTGTTTCCTTGAAATATTATATTGATCTTATCAAAAATAACTACACTTGGGAGTTTGTTCATAGATTTGAGAATAAAAACCTAGTTTTCATAAACTGAGTTTTTAGAATTAAACAGAATAGGAAAGTTTAAATAATAAAGATTAAGGAAATGATTGTATGCAGGGGGAATTCTTAGATGGAAGGAATTATCATAAAAGGAAAATCCTTTTCAATGAAAATCCATGAGACCATAAAGATATTCTTGATAGTGTTATCTCTAAAATTTTACAGAATTTATCAAATAGAATTTGAAATCTTCCTTCCTAAATGGTGATATTGAGAAATAGTTTTTCATTGAAAAACCATAATGATTCCTTCTTGATAAATATTTAATCTTGGGTTTTATGCATGATAATGACATATATGTATTAAAATAAACCCCATGATTCTAGTAATCCAAGCTATATAAATGATAGAGAAGTTTCATTTTTTTCAAAAGGAAAAGTTGATAGTAATGACTATGTGAAGAAATTGTCCATATGTACTATAATTTTTTTATTATATACTTATGAAGTAATTTTCATTGTCAAAAAAGATAATATTTTTGTATAATTTGATAATAAAATGAAGATCAATTTTTCGGTGTCTATGTTTGGTTAAATTTTATATTTTTGTTTGTGTTTTCACATCATAAAATAAGCTAATTGTATTTTCTTTATCCCTAAAAAAATTAAAATGAATTTTTGAAGATGTTTATAAAAGAGGAATGAAAAGGAATTTTAACTGTTAAAGATGCTGATAATAATATAATTAAATTGTTGAAAATTAGTGAATAAAAATTGATATAAAAAACTAATCGGTATCCTTCTATACATGATGAATTCAAGACTATACATAATATTTAATGAGAAACTATGTTCTAAATTTCAATGTTATCCCTAGGAGTCTCACAGGTTAGTATCCTAGAGAATCCTATGATACATGATAGATACACTGAATGTTTTCATGCTATAATAAACTAGTTTATATTTCAATTTATTGGGATTTAAAAATGTGGATTTAGAAACATATTTTATTTTTGTAATCTCACTTCAGGTAACACAATATTTCTGGGATATTTGTTTCTCAAAAAATATTAATAAGAAAACATATCTAGCATTGGGAAAAAATGAATCAAGATATATACCAGCAACACATTCCAAAATTCAAATGATATGGATGCAAGTATAAATTCCTGAATTATGATTGGAGGTTGAGAAACAAGTATTTATTGCCTAATATAATCAAACTGTTATATATATTACCAAGAGTCTCATTCAAAATTTTATATAAAATCACATTGATCTTAGACATAATTTTATCAAATATAAATAGGATGTAAGTGATGTGAAAAATGATTTTGTTAACACTAAGGAGAAAGTCTCCGATATTTTTACAAAAATATTCCCATGGAGATGTTCTCTTAATTCCAGATAATATAAAATGTTTACACTTCCCCTCTCACTTAATAACATGTGTAAATAACCCTCACTAGTATATATATTGTGTTTTAAAATTATTATAGAAAAATGGCACAACTATTATTTATCAATGGGGGAGAAGGCTGTGAAAGGAGGAGGGAACACTTTTCTTGTTAGCTAATGTTGTGCTTGTTGTAAGGAGGGGGGATTTAAGATAAACTGAAGTATATAATAAATCATTTTAAGCACTTAAAATAGAGTTTATTATCACTAAATTATGGAATTCTATAAAAACAATACAATATCTTATGGTGTGGCTTCAATATGCATCTCATTTTAGAGATGTTTTGATTTAATAATTCTTGAGTAAGTTTACTAAATCTATGTATGATTTTGAGAAGCTTTAGGGAGATTTGAAATTGGGTTAAACAAATACAATGTGATCCTTTGAATTATTGATGTTTATTTTATTATTTGTTAACCACTTGAAATAATATATGTATAATGGGTTGAAATATGTTTGATGTATTTCTCCAGTAGTTCAAAGATAGATGGAATTGATTTGGATGAAGTTTTATGATTTCATGAAGGAATCCATAATTGTTTGTTTTATTTTGAAAAATTGATAAGTATTATATCATAATAATTTTTTTGTAATCCATATAAATTTATGGAAATTTGTATTAATTATTATGGATGTTCATAATACTCCACAAGTCCCTATATAAAAACATGTAAGCTGGTATAGGACTCCTGAGTAGTGAATAAGACATAAGGTCCTCAAAAATGAATTCTAAAAAACAACGAGTATGACATTTATTATTTCATATATCTAATAGGAAAATGTTTATTACTTGTTTATACATGTAAGGAATTTATAGGAGTCATGTATGAATCTTTAGTTTGCACGCAATACTTTGTAATGGTAGTATATGACTTCTGATTGTGTAGTATTTTGAGAAATTGGATGAATTTATATAATTATATATTTTGATGGAAATTAACCCAGATGATTCTATATCCAATATCTAGTGATTAAAAAATTACAATTGAGATTAATGAAGTTTAAAAAATATATGACCATCACATAAGGAGGAAAAATATATAGTTTAAAACAACTAGATGAGAAATAACTCCATTTTTGTTATCTATTTTAAAAATAATTAATATATAACTATTATAATTCTTATCAATCCTTATATTCATATATCACAAGATAATAAAGATGTGAACAAATTTATATTATTTTCAAGTTTTTTCTATTATCAAATGTAATCATGTTGTTCTAATAAAATCATTTATCCTACTATGAGAAGAATTTCAAAAACTATAGATGTGGTCAATCTCATCAAAATAGAAAAATAGATCAATGATGGGTATTTCAAAATACACTAATGTAATTATTTGCGTTATAGATCAAGGTTTTGTGTGTTTGATTTTTTATATATTAAGAATAAGAAAAATTTATTTTCAGAATATCACATGATATCATGCGAGGCTGTCCCACATATCATTTTTGCTAATATATTCATGGGGATCAAATTTGGAAAAAATGGTTTTATTATCATGTTTATTTGTGTTGTCATACTTGAGACATATTTTAAAATACTAATTAATTTATATATGAAATGAAATGAAAAATTAATGTGGATACAAATATAAGGAAAGTGAATTTAGATAATAAAGAACATTGTTTCTAAGAAAAATATTAATCCCTATATCGATAATTGTAACTCTTGAATAAGATGATAAAGTTGATACTAAAGTATTGAGTCTAGAAATATTTGAGAAACCTTGTTTTCACAAGAATTCAATTATATAGAAAATAAACCCTTCAAGGGTCTACATGTAGTGAGACAGATGCACTAAGCATCCATATTTCCCTTGATAGGTATCATTTATTATTGAGTTCGTGAAGAATTGAACATAAGTTCTTATAAATTTTATCTACTACATTGAAGAGGATTATCACTAATTTATTATTGAATAATCCTATACCTATACAAAATATTTCTCAAGTTGTGGTGTTACTTTTCACTATAAATAACGTGATATAGTAAAACTTTTTAGTTGAATTATATTTACTGGTAATCAAGAGTAATATTAATGTACATGACCCAAAAAATTATAATTTATTCTAGTGAAAAATCTATTTCCAAGGTTAATATATGGATATATCAAAGAGTAGGCTCTCACATTAAGTCCAAACCTTGGAAAATTTATCATATTCTTTATTATATTTTATATTATTCATTTTTAAATCAAGGATATCAGTAAATATTAATGATAGATAATTAAATATTTACTTGTTTTGAGATTAATGTTTATTGAAGAATGAAATTAATAAAAGTTAGATTATACTAATTCACCCCTTCCCAGTATGAGCATTTTGTTTATTTGGACATATAAATTTGATAATTTAATTATAATATTTGTCAAATTGATAAGTTAAATATGTTCCTCTATATAATTAAAATATTGATATGTTATGAAAATACAATAAAACATGTGTCCTATGGCCAAAATAACATCTTTATTATAAGAAAAAATGGTGTTGGAATATTTGGGGTTAGGGACTCATAAGCCAATGATACTTCTAATGACGTTTTTTACTTGGTCATATCAAATAAAGGGAGGTCATGTTGAAAGAACCAAAAATAGGAATTCAATATGTTTATGTGTCATTAGACATTACTATATGTAATTTATTTAGTCTTTAGACTTGATATTATAATAAATATATATTATGAATCATATACATTGATGTATGAAAAAAATAAGACAACATATTCTCATGGAGGGGTTGAATACATTATGGGAATCATAAGTTATATGACATTAATTTAATAAATAAAGTGGGGATTTTTTCTATTTTGAAATAATGGAATAATATATCACCCAAACTTTGATTGGAATAGTACTATCTGAAAAAATCAATGAGCATGTTTGTTTATAGAAGAATTCATTTCAAAAACTCGAAGAATGTTTAATATAGTTTATAGGTTATTGGCCCATGTTTTAATCACGCATGATGAAATATCAATAGAAAAAGATATTATATTAAAGAATAGTGTTTACTGAATAGTTTTTATTATTGTGGAAATAATTTTCTTCTATAAGGTTTATTTTACGTTTTGTTAAATGATGATCATGGGATTTTGGTAAGATAATCCAATGTCAATGAGAAATACTTCTAGAGGGTGAAAAACTATGTTTATTTAGGATCTAATTAAATTATACTGAATTTAATATCAATAATAAATGTTATTATTGGTTTCTAGATTTATAATTATCAAAGTAATGTTGATCAAATAAATTAAATGATGATCTATTTGAGTTAATAATAATAAGGTAAATTTTAACCCATGTTTATTTATTAACATGGTAATAAAAAAATATTTTTCCCCAATTTATTAAAAATATTAGCATAAATATTTATTTAGTTATAGAAATATTAAAATAAATACTTATTCATGAGTTTAGTGAAAATAATATTTATTTACAAATCAAAATAATAATATTTATTTGAATAAATTATTAATTATTCATGATTGGTTAAATTCCATACAAGGATTAATGAGATGGCTTAATGGTTAGATAAAAATGATATAAATTTAATTAACATCATTTAAATAAATATTAATTTTTTAAATAATAATTGATATTTAAATAAACTCATGTGAGGAAAATAATAATAAAAATAATATTTTACAAGGGGATTAATTTGAATAAATAATATCACTAAGTGATGTTTAGAAATTATCAATTGGTTAATCCCAAAGTGTTACATCCGTGTTATATATTTTATTAGGTTATAGACTTATAGTGCATAATGAAAGCCTCTCTATAATTCTCCCAATACACAAGGAGAATTATCCGCCATTATTCCTCTCAAGAAAAAGGGATAACAAGAGATGATTTTGATTATGATCAATGATGAACAACCTAAATTACTTGTCCTTACCTCAATAACACCCATTGAATAGTGATTGGTTTTCGGAAATTGATGGAGAACATGTTGATACACCTATAATATGTTTTCCTAGAATGCAAGCTTTAGGGGGGTGGATATTATCTTAAAAAAAATTATAAATTTCTTACTCTAAATAATGTAAACTATCCACATGTAAAAAAAATTGAGCCAATAATAAACTGGTCCTTACCCAAATATTTTCATCCTCAATATTTAGAAGTCACAACATTCATATCCTTTAAACCTTTTCTTATATAACTAAATTAATCTTTTATTCAATAAAACACATATATTTTAAAATGGAAAACAAGATATATGGAAGTTCTAAGCTTACTCTAAAAAATCATACAAATGAAATATCTCAAAATAAATAATAAAGTGAAATTCATGAATGCAATAAAATTTTCCAGACTTGAAATTATACTTTAAAAATTAAAAATATAACAATAATTCTATGATTTAATTTATGGGAATAAGTAAAACAAACTTCTATATATTTGTTAGGTATGTTAATAAAAAAATAAGAATTATCTCTCCATCTTCTATTTTATGTTACTCATGTTACTTAAAAATTCTCTATAAATTAAGTGTATAAGAATATGATCACTACATATTTTGAAAAACAAGTTAAATATAAACAAAAAGTACTAACCAAAATTCAAGTAGGTGTTTATAAAATAATGATTATATTCGGACTAATCAAAACACGGTATTTAAAATAATTAATTTCAGTAAAATAAGTCAAAAGTTTTATAACACCATGATATTTTAGAATTTATATTTTATTTATAATATATTATAAAAAAATAACCATATAATTTTAAGATTAATGTTTATATATTATAAAATTAATCAAATTATATGGTATTCAATTAAAATATAATTTTTAAAGTAATTTTTAATTCAATTAAGAAATACAACTGATCCTATAAACTGTTTATAAAATTATATATGTGGGGATTGTTTTTTTTCCTTTTTTTATTTAAAAATTAATTTAGAGTATTAAAAATCTGATTTTTAAATAATTATAAAATGAATTTATTAGTTATAAATAGGTTAGTAATGAAAATAAAAAAAATTAATGTCAATAAATGTTTTCCAAAGAAAGAACTTTTTTGTGGGTAATGAGTTTATATTTCAATAAGTTAAATTAACCTGTTATTATGAATTATTTTAATGAAATTTGTAGATAATAAATTAAATAAAATATTTTAACATTAATTTATTATTATTTTTCTTGTCATGTAATGAGACTACAATTAGTGATATGCTTAAAAATTCATTTATCTAAAAATGATTTTCATTTCACTTGGTGACCATATTTTAAAATTAATTTCTACCATTTTTAGGAATTAAATTTTCTAATTTTTTTCCATATTTAAAATATTTTTATTTTATATTTTAGGTATGTTAATATATTATCTGTTAATAATTAATAGTAACAAAGTTAAAAATTCATACTGTAATAAAGGATAAAAGTGTTAATGAGGGGTTAAACAAAATAGATTAGGTTTAAAATAACCTAAAAAATTTATAAATCCAATTACATGAATTTATTCTCACTATATATCATTCCATATTAAATATTGATCCAATTTGGATCCAATTACCTTAATAGTGACTTTTCTATATTTTACTCTTCTTAATATATACATTTTTTTCTACCCACCCCACTTATAAAAGGGAAGCTCATCTTCTGACTTTTAAACACTAGTTGATCCATTTAGCACAACCAATATCTTCCTAAAAACAATAAAATACCCCAACCCACATCATAGAGGGTCTTTCATCACAAAAATTACACCCTTTTAGGTATTAATTTTTAATCCAAAGGTGTTTTCCAAAACAATAAGTAATTGTCTTTACTGAACTATTTTGAGTTCATTCATCCATAACCTCCCTAAAATGATCTATAAACACAGTAAAATGTTTAAATAACTATAATTACTATAATAAAATGTTTGTATTATAATTTTAAGAAACTTTATACATCCTTTACACCCTAAAATAAATGATAACATTATTCATGAATATGTGTGGACTACCACCACCACAATGTAATAGGATTCATTTTTATGTCTGAAAAATATGGTTGGACATATAAATATATTTAATGGTTATATATTATATTTATGATATTATTATGATTATATAAAGATATATTATTTTTTTAACATTATTTATTTTAATTTTCTAGAAAATGGAAACATTACCCATGCATACATACAAAGTATCATCTTCGTTAATTGTGTAATGACCCGTAAAATTCAAGGAAATTTTTTTCTTAATTTTAATTGGGATTTTACAAGAACGCAGTTTTTGACGGCACCTGATTCCGAGGCCCGGTGTGCCCGGAATCAATTTCTGAAGTTTAACTCGGGTACGTTCAGTGAACAAATGAGCGAGAATTTCAAACTTTTGAACCGGTGCTCGGAATCGAATTCCGAGGGCACGGATGTGACTGCATTGCCGGTAATTGCTTAGGAACACTTAATCCGGAGTTGCGTTTACACGAGAGAAGTTGATAAAAATTGTGGAAGTTAAAAATAAAAATTTAACAACATTTTTATTTTTTCTCTAAGTGTTTAATCCTTTGGATGGAAGTTGGGTACCTACCCAACCTCCCTTGGGAGGTTATGAGGGTTGTGGGGCCCACACGAACCCCACCACTTCATATCCTCTAACCTCTTCAACCCCCATTAATTTTGTTAACTTAAGTTTATTAACTTATGGAATTAATGAGGTGAGTTAATGTGGAATTCAAACACTTGAATTTCAAAACCCTTGAGGTGTTAATAAGATAAGTTAAGAACTTATTTTATTGGGTTGGTGTTTAGTTGTTTGAGAGCCTTTGGAGAAAAATCTAAGGAAGTCTTGAGCTCTTCATTCTCTTTGACGAAGAACGCGAAGAACGAACGATCTCCGACGTGGAGCACCGAGCCCTCGGAGACCATCTTCCGCGACACCGACCCGCGACGCGACGTCTCTTATCGTGACGGTTTTCCGTAACGAAATCCCCGTCAACGTCTTCGAATCCTCGCTTCGCGATGCCGACGTTCGTCATCTCTTTTATCAAGGTAGGGGATTTATTTTATTTAATTATTTTTGTTCGTTATTTCTAGTTTTTCGTTCTTTGTGGTTATACGACTAAATGCTATCGCTTAACGAGAGGGGGCCAGACCGCGCAAACACGGCCGACCCTCCTCCCTTATCCGTGTGTTGTTTCTTTGTGGTTTGAAACGAGTATGACGCGGTGCCGTCGCACCGTGTGTGATTGTGTGACAAGGAAGTCGTGGAGTCGTCGCGCCATGACATGTAAACGAACAAGGAAACGACGCCTTCGCGTCGTGCCATGAAGTTGAACCAAGTCGCGGCGCCATCGCGCCGCGTCGGAGAAAACCAAAGACACTGTGGCCGGAGCAGGGCCGCGACAGAGTGGCGCGGTGCCGTCGAACCAAGCCAAATGAACCAGACCGCGGCTGGTTCCAGCCCGCGGAGGAGCAGGGTGACCGGTGGTCGGTTCCGAGCCGCCGGTGTTGGCGAAGGAGGAAGGACCGGCTGTCGCCGGTCCTTGTTGGCAGAACCGGCCGTCGCCGGTCCTTGTTGGCAGAACCGGCCGATCGGTGCGGGCCGGTCGGACAAAAGGGAAACTGGGGGAATTAATTTCCCCGGCCGGCCAGCACAAAACGACCCCCATTTAATGGGGGGCCGCGGTTACACCAGGGGGCAGGCGCCCCCCCCCTGCCAAATGGCTCGACCGGTTGGTCGAGCGCCTGGCCAGCGCGCTGGGCGCGCTGTGCCCAGGTCGGGCGGGGCCGCGCCGGCCGGGCCGGGCCGCGCCGGCCGGGCCGGGCCGCGCCGGCCGGGCCGGGCCGCGCCGGCCGGGCCACACCACACCGACTGGGCCGGGCCATGCCCAGGCACGCCAGACCCAGACCCGGTTCGTGTCGACCCGGTTCGGGTCGACCCCGGGGGTATCGGGTCGGTTCGGACCGGGCCCGAACCCCTTAATATCGAACCTTTTTCGGTTGGACGCTCATAACTTGTGATGCGGGTCTCCGATCGACACACCATTAATTGTGATGCGATCCTTGGATCGAGGTGGTTGTTTCGGTATATCACACCCAAGGTTTTGGAATACTTTGGGTTTGGCCGGGTTGGTTCCTACACGAAACCAACCGAGCCCTCCGAGAGGAAACACTCATATCATGAGCTTCGGACGTCCGATTGATGTGCCGTCGACTTTGTTGAATTCCTCAAAATGAGATGGATCTTTTGGATTAATCCACCCGAGGCTTGGACGCAGGTGGAGTATGGTCGGGTTGATTTTTGCCTTAAAAACCAACCGGGCCCCTGGGACAAAAAAGCCAATAACTCTCAGACCGGGCATCCGATTGACGCGCCGTCTGCGATGCTGAGTTCCTGTTGGCGATACAGAACTTTTTGATACATCAAATCTGGACTATGTGTCAGTTGATGTATCAGCCTCTCGGCTCGTGTAGCGGACCCTCCTAAATGAGCTTGCTGTGTGCGGGAACCCTAGAGCTGGTTGCGACTGCTACTGTGACGACGACGACTGTACAAAAATCCTCAGTGGGTTCGATGGCGACGACTACAACACTCAGAGATCCTATGTGGATCAGTGCTACTGATCATGTGTGGGTCCTATCATGTGTGGGTCAGCACTCAGCGGTTCTGTGTGAGATAGCGCCGACAGATCCTGTGTGGGTCATTGCGGGGGTTAGTACCTATCGATCCTTTGTGGGTCTGACGAGTTAGATGGATCAGTGATCATCTCTATCGTCTTTCGAAGAAGTATACCTGTGTGAGCTGAATCCTGTTTTTCTTTCCTGTGTGGACTGGGTTGTACTTGAGCTCGGATGTTGGAGACGAGCGAGAATTTATGACTTAGGTATATGTATGGGCATATACCTAGGCCGTGTCAGATGTTACTTCGTGATTGTATCTTTCCTTTGTGGTGTATCCTTTGTGGATTCTGGGAGCCCTTCGGGGGTCTCGGGGTCCCTACTGAGTAGCTTATACTCACCCCTTCATGGGCTATACCCACACTACGTTGTGTTGGTTGTAGACGACAGACAACGCTGATCGTGGTGGAGGCTTGCAGAGCAGGACGGTACCTGGAGGTGGACCACAGGGCGGGACGTACTCAGAGCGGTCGGCTGGACCCGACGAGTAGTGGAGGATTTCAGTACCCACCCTTCAGGTGGGACTTCCGGTGGACGGCTCGACGTTGCGGCTTTACTTTTCAGTTGTTGTTTTCCCTTTCGAGTTGTACTTTACTTTCAATTTGTGTTTGTATTCTGGCCCACTTACTTTCCGCACTTACTGTTGTACCAGTTTTTACCTAGTGTTTACTTCTGCATGCTTGCTATGTGGTGTTTGTTGTTTAAATTACAAAGCCAATGCCTTCCCTTTTTCTGGGATTTACGCCTTGGTGCTAGTCACCAACCCCTGGCCTATGGAAGGCGGGATTGGGGTAGTCACGACTTGGGCCCTGGGGACGGGTCGTGACAAATTGATGTAACTTATTTTCATCCACATGATATATTAATAGTTATAAATGTGTATATAATGAATAAATGTTATAATTATTACATTATTAATTTTAAATAGATTATTAAACCATGACAAATGTAGAAGGACCAAAACATCAAACTGGAACATGGATAGGAAATATACAAAATTTTCAATCGAATATTGATTTTAATGAAGAGTGATTATAAAATTGTGTAATTAGAAATTATAAGGGAATTTTATACTATATGATAAGTACGGATCAATTATTTATATAGATTTTTAATAAATATAAATATATTATAAATGATATTATGTGTGCATATTAAGAAATTAAGGACCTGAGGTAATGGTTTATGTTACAATCTCATTTTTAATTGGGATTATTTTTTCATGAACATCCTTTAGGGGAATTATATGATCTTTATCTCTCACACCCAATACATTTTCATCTACTCTAGTTTTATTTTATTTTTTCATGTTTTACATTGATTATAATCTAATTTTTAAAATATCTTGGGGTCAAGCCTCATTTTATTAATGATATAAAGCCTCTTATTTTTTACTTGGTTGAGAGGGAACCAATTACATGACCTGTCATCCACAATGTATGGTGGCCTGAGAATTAGGGTGACCTAAAATCCTAGTGAACCAAAGTCCAATTACATGTTTACCCCATTAATGTGAATCCCATACATTTTTTCAGAATCATTAATAATCCATGCTTCTTAGTCCTCCCAGATCCATTTCACCCATGGTATGGGGAATGCGTCTTGCACTTTCAACATGCCAAATCCACTACATCATCAGTAAAAAATTTCTTACATTTCCAAGTTATTTTTTAATTTTTTTAGTAATGTTATTTTCTATAAACTATTGATTATTTAAATTTACTTTCAACCATATTTTAATTTCTATTCATATGATTTAAAAATAATAGGTACAATGTTTTGTAAATGGGATATTTATGAATTTTTTAAAAAAAGTGTGAATGGAATCATTGTTTTAACATTTAAAAAAGTGAATATTCCAGTGATAATTATTTCTATTTGTTTTTAAGATTCCAATATAAGTTCCCATATATATATTTTTTTAATAAAAACACTTTTTCAATATTCTTAGAATTTTAATGAAAATATTTTTCTAAAGAAAATGATATTATTACCATATTTTTAACGAAATTTTTTAATATTATTCTAAATATATTTTTAATCAATGCCAACATTCATTGATTTTTATTAATATTTATTTGGGATATGATCTAATGATACCATTCATTTTATTTCATTGTTTCTATAATGATTCTGTGAGGAAAAAAATCCTTATGAAACATGTTTCATTTCTATGGGTTATACAATGGTGGAATGATGAATATTTCTATAATCCCGTGGAACAACTTTTTGTGGTTTTACCTAGGTGATAGGTGAACCTATAATAATATTTTTCTTCAATGAATTAGATAATTATTGATATCTCATAAGATTTTATGAAGAGTATGGTGAGTAAACCCCTCCTAAAGATGCAGATAGGTTGGGGAGGGGATGCCATCCATTATATGAATATTTACACTTTTTGATGATGATATCAATAATTAGTCTTGACTAATTAAATGGTTTTCTATGATTATTTTTGAGCCACAATTACTACAAAATTTTTCTTATTCTTAGGATATGCTCTAATGGATCATGATTGATTATTGATGATTCCACACTCATATGGCTCATGTCTTTTAAAATGATAAAACATTATCATATGAATCGTTATTTATGATCATTTATAGATAGTGAATGATATTCATTAGTTTTCATAATTATATTTTACAATTTTAATTACCTTATTCTTTCATATTATCATTGGTTGATATCTCCCATATTTACCTTTATTAAGAATTTTTTCCCACCCTTTCTTATTTTTCCATATTTTCAAGGTTATTAAGAAAGGATTTAATTACGATATGTATTAGAAGGGTACTATGAGAGAAGATATTTATGGGAGATGCTAAATATATTTTTTTGAAAAAATTTGATATTTTATATAGTCTCTAAAGAAACTCATTATTTGTAGTTCTGTGGAATTTATTATTGTGAAATCTATTCAATACTCATAGAAATGATGCAATATATATATATATGTTATGCTTAGGACACATGAGTTGGTATCCAAGTAGGGTTTAGTTATTTTTGGAGACTATGTTATGAATAATATGTGCATCTAACATAATAAAATCAATGATGAACTGAAAGTGATATAGGGTAAAACTAAAAGTGTCATAATTTGATATGAATGGGTTATAATTTTTTATATCTCTTGAATTATTTTCATGAGTATATAATTTATCACTCATATTATTGTAGCCTAATACGTAAACTATGTTATATAGATTTTTTAAATTGATTAAACTAGGATGAATCATGTAAACAATGAATGTGGAAGACAATACAATGATTTTATAATTGATATACTAAATGGAATGTGAGATAGAATGAAAATTATTATTTATGTTATCAGGAAACTCTCTCAATACATGAACCTCACTAAGCTTCCAAATAATTAAAGGATGGATCAATGAACTATTATGGATCTCGTGAAAAAAAATACACATTTTTTAGTGGGTCCTCGGATCCATGAGTTTTTTTGGAAATGGATGAGTACCACAAAAAATATATTTTCCATTCAATAGGGCGTAAAGCATTAAAAAGTTATCTGGGTAGTTTATTCTTTAGAGTGTGAAATAGAACAATGTTGGAAAATTACACTGAAATTATGACAAGGGGAATAAATTATGAAATGTTCCCCAATCCCAATGGTCTATCAAGCGAGAAAGATGAGGTTTGGTAGTGACCTCATGAATTCCTCCCCATATTTTAAAGGATCCCAACTATAATTGACTGTGTAAGAATTATTTTAGGGGGACTATAACCTACAGAATAGAGTATAAAAAAACAGAAATAATATCTGAGTAGCAGAAAGGTTGAAATAAAATTAAGAGAAAACATGCATCCAAATAAGAATAAAGAAGAAATTAATTATAATGATATCATTATATAATAGGATGAAATACATCTAGATGACATAAAGAACGCTAAAAAAATAAAATACTAAGAATACCCAAACAAAAGACTCCTAATATATGGTCTGGATCCCCATGTTGATCGGTCTCCGAGCTCTAACCCATCCAAAAATCAACAGTCATCAATAAGATCCCTTGATGCTATCTAAACTAACATCAATTATATATTTTCAGGTACCAAAAGACATCCCATCCTGGGTGTGTTGTAATCTTAGTAGGTCGACACCGCCATTTCTAAAAAATCCAATTTTAGAAATATAGTTCATTAACTAAGGTAATATTTTGGGTAATAATTTAATAAATTAAAATTTCACATGAAATAAACCTACTAAACATTGAGTTCTAGGGTGACAATATAGGTTTGACCAGCTTACTTTAGTACCCTTATAGATATATATCACCGGGGATTTATCCTCTTACCTTATGAAAGATCACCCAATATGTGGTATATTCTCCCCCTAGGATGAATGATACAAAAAATATCATGAGAAAATTTCCTTATCCTACAATCAATATATAAACTCACCCTTCGGCATCCCATGACTATTTATTTGGTCCTTAATCATTAGATATAATCATATAATCCACCCATAAGAATTTATTATCAGTGTTCCTAGACTATAGTTGGTATGAATATCATGCACCTAGACCTCGTGCATCAACACAACCATGATCCATATTAAGAAAATTTCAACATACCCCAAGAATATTACACTTAGGAATTAATCACAACAATGACATATAAACAAAAAATATATGTTGTAATGTCACAAGGAAAATAACATAAATACAATATATATCATCATAAGATACAATGATCAATTTAGAAAATTATTATTTTTCTATCCAAATATATTTCATTAATTCAGGTTTCTAATTATCATTATAATTATATCAGTACTTTTTTATCATGATATTGGTACTATGTTTATAAGAATTCAAAATAATTCACTTTAGGTAAGGTGATTCTATGTAAAGAAACCACTATAATACATGTGTTAGGGTTACTCTTAAATTAAAATAAAAGGAAAAGTATTTAATAAAAAATCTCAGTTCTCAAATGTCAAACTGCCTATGTTTTAAAAAGGTCTAGTGATGGTACACCTATCGGGTGGCTAGAGGCCACATTCTCAAATATAAGGGTGGTTTATACATATGATTATCATAAATCATGGATTTATTCCTATTATTTAGGTCATGATCATGGACTACCAACAAAAGCACACATATTTTACCTAAAAATAATAATGGAAATATAATTTTGGATAAGATTTAGACGAAAAACCTCAAAAGAATAGAATATGTAGAAAAAATATCATATCCGCAGTTGTGATCAGATTCGTGATTCCCTTCAAAGAGAATAAGTATGTCCATCAGAAATATAACTATAATGGGAATAATTAATAGAAGGATTACACTCAATCTCAGAATGTACAAAACCTAGATTCAATATGGTCTTGCTTCTGGATTGATGAGAATTCAATGTTTTCCAATGGGGAGGCTACAATTGAGAGAAAGGGTTACACTATCCAAAACACATGATTATGGAGGTTTTATAAAAGGCATGGAATGAAATATTCATGATGCAAATATGATTTACATTGTGAGATCATTGATTTGATATTATTCTGATAAAACTATCACCTTATATTAAAGATCAAGAAGAGACTGATTTCACAACATGAATCCTTCACAGGAAATGTATTTCTAATTCATGGTTTGATTAAAACCATTCATGAATTGTAAGGATCTAGGGCTTGGACCAAACAATTAACATTGTGAATAGTTTTGATGGCATCAATTCATTCTGTATCATCGATTCATCTCTCCTTCTACTGCTTCCTATACCACTGTAGTACCTACCCAAAACCGTACCAATTGGCTTAAGGGTTGATCACCAAGATTCAAAAAAAATGAACTCAAATATGTTTATAAAAACATAAAGAGGGTTATACCTAAAAAACTATGGGATCTTATAAATTGAATCCATTTAAGGGATGGTTTTAAGAGGTTATTTTTCAGTAAGTACATTCCCCAAACACATTTCAGAAAAATAAAATGGGAATTACATAAGCTCAAGTATAAGGATGATGAATCTATTAGTAACTACGAATAACATTTTAAAAAACTTTTGTGGTATTTTTTAGGTTTTATCATCGACCTTTAAAAAAAATTGACCAGTTTTTCAATGTATAAAGAAACATATCTAAAAGGCATTCATCTGAAGAGACACTCATAGCTATGAATAAACTATACAATGTGCTCTCAGGGTAGAAATGAATAGTAATTAATACAATCATTCTCATGATTAAAATAAGAATTAATAGATGTTGTTTTTAGGGAATTATATTAATAAAACCCACATAGAAAAGAAAATGGATCTTCCATAATTCTAGAAGAATGGAAACAAGTGTGGGGGAAATTTTCTTAAGGGCGATGTGAAATGTTTTAAGTGTATGAAATAAGTCCATCATGCAAGTTAATTGTAATGATATGTTAATATTCAAGACAATGAAATAAATATGGAGATATATTAATTGAATTCTCCACCCATACACTTATTCCGTAATTGCAAGGGGTATGGGAATTATTCCAACAAGTGTACGAATCCAAGGGTTAATGAAGATAATCAATGTCTATAACATCTTAATTCAAGAGATAAAGGGATAGATCAAGTCATCACAATAACATAAGAGGGTAACCAGAATGAAGTGTTGGAATATAGAATTATCATCCACTATAGAACTAAAAATGTATTATTTAATTGTTTTTCAACCCACTCTTTTATATTTTAATTAAATCCAAAGAGAATCACATCACAACCTCAATGATTATATATTAAATTATTAGTAAAAAATAAAAGTGGTAAAATTATTGAATCTCATGTCTATATATCTTCAATGATATAAATTTTTGGTAATATAAATCTTACAAATCTTATGATTCTCCCTCTTATATAATTTCAGATGATTTAGTACATAGATTGGATATATTTTTGTAGAGACCATATTAATTTCCAAGTAAGAGATGTAATATTTAATGTTACAAATTAAATAATAATTGTCTATCAGTATGAGTAAGAATATGATATTACAATGGAAAACAAATCTGTTTTTTGGGTCTTTTCACAAATTCATGTTGTGTATTTGTCAAAAAATATTTCATAGAAACTAAAAATTGATGATATTATTATTATGTGAGAATATGTTAATGTATTTATAGAGGATATTCCCCATCTTCCCCAAAAATCCAAAGTTGTGGTTTTCGTATAAATCATGCATGTTTCTAAACCTATTTCCAAGACTCCTTATAGAATGAACCTAATTGAGTAGTAGGAATTGAAGAAAAAACATTAGGATAATCTTGCGAATGGATTCATTCATCCAAGTGCATCACCATGGAATGTACATGCTATTTTTGTTAAAAACAAAGATGGTTAAATTCATCATTTTGTTGATTATCAGGAACTTAACCCGATTAATATCATGGAAAAGTATACATTATCCCGTATTTGTGATTTGTTTAATCAACTATGAGGATCTAAATACATCTCAAAGACTGACCTCAAATATGGATATCATTAGAAGATGGTCAAAAAGGAGAAAATTTCATATAAAACATTACTTATGAAGAATAATCATTATGAATTTATATTGTTTCCATCTGGACTTACTAATTCACCAACTATCTTCATGGATCTAATGAATTGTGTTTTTATAAATTACATTAATCACTTTCTGGTAGTCCTTATAAGTGACATTTTAATATATTAAAAGATTAAGGAGGATCATTAATATCATTTGAGGATTATGTTGAATACCATTGAAATGATAATCTTATTGAAAAATTTAGTAAATTTGAATTATATCTAAAAAATTGTCATTCTTGGGTCAAATAATTAGAAATGTGGGTATATCAGTGGATCCCTCAAAGATAAAATTTATTATAAAATGTATTAGATAAAAAATAGGGCCTGAAACCAAAGTTTAATTGGGTTAGATATATACTACTAATAATTTGTGGGAAATTTTTCATGGATATCAAATATACTAACCATGTTAATGAATAATAGAGGCATGTTTATTTAAGTAGATGAATGTGAAAAAAGTTTCAAGGAACAAAAGTGATGGTCGGCCAATTCACATATTCTCACACTACCCAATTGTGGAGAAGGGTTGAAATATATAGTGAGTAAAACAATAAGGGTTTGATATGTGTTCTTAAGAAAAATTAAATTGTAGTTTCTTATGGAGCATGCTAATTAAAAGTTTATGAGAAAAATTACTCTACTCATTATTTGGAACCAAAAGTGTTAATTTTTTCATTGAAGATATAAAGTAATTATATTTAGGGTGAAAGGTATGACATATATACAGATCATAAAATATTGAAGTATATATTGACATAGATTGGGTTGAATATTTGTCATAGGAGATAGTTGGAACGGATTAAATACTATTAATACTCAACACATTACCACCATAAGAAGGTGAAAAAGGTGGATAAATCATTGAGTCAGAAGGTCCATGCATGTATGTCCCTAATGATAATCAAAATAGATCCAATACATATGGATTTTAACGGATGGAACTTGAGATCCTAAGTAAATTAGATTGATCTTATATTTCCCATTATAATTTTCAACTATCTATTCATGTAGGGATTAAAGATGCATATAAGGCCGATGTGGAGCTACAAAATAAGGTAAGGAATGTTCCTAATTTTAGTAATGAAAGTGATTGAATGATTTGGTTTTTGAAAAGAATATGTGTCCTATAAATACCATAATTTAAGGAGCTATTATATAATGGTCATAGTTTATAATTCTTTATTCATCATTGGTGTATGACGATGTATAAATATCGTAAAGGGAATTTATGATGGGGTAACATGAAGATAGATATTACAGATTATGTGTCTTAGTGATTAATATTCCCATATGTTAAGTTCACGAGACATAAGTAAATTGGGGTGTTATAATCATTACCCATACGTGAGTGGAAATAGAAAAAAAAACACCTTGAATTTTATCATGGGACTTCCCAAGACATCTTAAGAGCATAATGTTATTTTGGTTATAGTCGATAGCCTTATGAAATAATCTCATTTCATTACTATGTGATATTTTATTTATTAATCATACTATTTTTTATACATTAGGAATGTGGTATAGTTTTATGGAGTACCACTTTCAATCATATATGATCAAGAACTGAGTTTTACATCAATGTTTCAGATAACTCTTCAATAAGCTCTGAATAATTTGTTGAGATTTAGAAATGTATATCATCCTTAGATATTCTATTAGACTAATATAACCATTTAAACCATACAATATATACAAAGAGACTTATCTTTTATATTTCAAAGAATATTGGGATCGACAAATTCATATAGTTTTATTTTATTATAAAAAACACTTTCACTCAAGATGTTAGATAGATCCTTATGAATCCTATTATAGAAAAACGTACAAGAATCCAAAATTCTTAGATGATGTTGGGAAATAAAATATATTGGTACTGAGCTAGTAGAGAAAATTTAAGAGAAGTTTATATTAAATAAATAAAATAGCCACCAAAATAGTATTTTTAGATAACTTTATCTATGATTTATAGTTTAGAGTTTGAGATAAGGTGTTCTTTAGAAGAAGGTTGTGAGTAAGAAATTAAGGGTTGCTGAGCCCTAGGAATATCAGCCCCTGTTATATTCTTTATTACATTGGAATGGTCTATTATCCGTTATAGATTCATATTAACCTTTTAGAAGCTTACTATGTATTTCATGTATCCCGATTGAGGAAGTAGACATCTGATTCTTCACATGTACTGAAATTATAGTTCATACTATTTTTTCTTATGAAGAGTAATATGTAGAAATCATTGATTATATGATAAACTAGTATGGAAAAGTAATAATCACATAGTTAGGGTTATTTGAAGTAATCAAAAATTTGAGGAAGATACTTCGGAAACTTAGGATGTGATGTGGCAGAGGTATCCTCAGTTTCTAGTATCAAAGTGAATTTTTTTAGGGTTAAATTATTATAAGGGATGTTGAATGTGACACCCTAAGATTTCAGAGTATATTTTTCTCTTAAATTTATATCAACAAATAAAACCATTAACTTATGTGAATATTCTTATACAATTTAAAATGTAGCACATTATACAGTGTTTAAATGAAATTTAAATACTATTAAACCAAAACAATTGTTTTGAAATATATTTTTTATGAGAATTGTTTTGATCATATAAATTTTATTTAAAAAATAATTTATAGTAGTAAACTTATGGAAAATTATTTTCTATTAAAATGTACAATTAATTCATATTTTATCAATTGGTAATAAATGGAAATAAACTTATTTGAAGGTAAACATAGATGTTTTTACGAAAAATATCTTCTATACACATGATGTCTATTCATATTAATAAATAATCTTAAACACTATTGATGAATGATTTTAATTAAATTTGTAGATTATATATTCTATAAAATATTTTAATAATCATTTAATTGTTACTCATAGCCACTTAATGAAAATAAATTAAGTGTTATACAAAAAATGAAATTTCCTAAAAATGGTATTCTTTATATTTTTTGTGATTATTTTAATAGGAAATATAACCAATTATATGAATTGAATATTATAAAATGGTTTATAAATTTTTAATATTAATTTAAAAATTCATTAAGTAGGTAAACTTTATTTTTTGTCATAATGAATTTTAACTGAGGTAAAAAAACATTACCACAACAATGTTTTGAACAATTAGTGGGGGGTTTGACTAAAATCATAAGGGTTAAAATAACCTAAAATATAGTTTAAATCCTATTTTTTGAATTAATTAAACCCTAAATAATTACATATTTTAAATTGATACAATTTTGATCCACTTTATAATGAGAGTGAACTTATTATATTTTATTATTCTTAATATTTATAGGTTTGACACCTACTTCACTTATAAAAGTTAACATCATCTTATTAATTATCCGAAAAAAACAAGAAATTTATGTTGAACATGATATAACAAATTAATCTCACTATATACCTCCACATGTTCTGGAGGTCATGTTCTCACCAAAATATCAACCTTTTATGGCTTACGGTTTAAGCTAAAGGAGGTTTCCAAAAGAGGCGGTAATTTTCTTTTCCGATCTATTTTGAGATTCATTATTCCCTAACCTCTTAAAAATATTTTATAACCATATTAAAATGATGAAATCAGTATCAGTATGACACTAAAATATTTTTATATTTATGATATTTACATTTTCTACTAATTTTTTATTATATGAGAAATGATTGCATCATTCATCCATACCTATGGATTAACACCTCCACAAAGTGACCTGATTCATTTTTCACAACCTCCATACATGATACACCCTTGGTTTTAGGTACATTACCATTTTATTGTGTATATTAATGTTATATAATACTTTTTTTTGTTTAGAGAGTTTATAGAGGGTTATTATGTGTTTTGGGAGTGTTTTTATGGTTACACGACTTGATCATGGTTAGGGGAAACAATAAAACTTATTTAAGAATCTATAAAAGAAAATATGGCAGTCACTAGGTAGGTTCATAGTTAGCACACTATTACTCAAAGAATTTATGATTGACTTGAAGGAATCATGTCAATAGAGAGTGAGGTAAAATCATGGTCTTCCAAACTGTTTGAACCAATAGTATAAGGGGGTGGTTTAGAGATAGTAACATACAAATGGTTGGAATGCAACTTCCCAAACTATGCTACCTAACCATGAAACCTACATTTAATACACCAAAATTTTATATTAACTTTGTTTTTACCCTAAAAACTCTCTTTTTTCATGTACTCTCTTAGTCTATCTAACTACTCTCCCATCCTAATAGTTCATTATGGTTACCTTTTATCTACAATATGTTTTTGATAGATATATGTGCCTTTAATCTCCATAATCAATGATATTTATTTGTTTTTTTCATTATCATTAGATATCCTCATATCCTCTCACAAGTAATGTTAGATCTAACAATTTATGAATATATCTATGATCAATGATTTTTTATAATAAATTAATTGGATATATTTTTGTAATGGATTTTTGATCATGTATTTGGAGGTTTCAAATTTTTGTTAGTCATTGTCTTAACCTATTAATAGGTAGGTTGATTTTCACCCTTATCCACCATTTCTAAAACATAAATTATCAGTTTTTTTAAATATTTTTCTTTAATTTTTAAGGGAAACATTTTTAGATTTCTTGATAGAAATCCCTTTGGTTTATGATGTGAGAAACATGAGAATTTGAATAGATTTTAGAAATCCATTTTTATTTATGGTTGTAATGTATGGTTTTGTTTCTATTAAATAATAATGTTTGATTAAATTATTTAGAAGTATGAATTGATTAATGTGAAACTAATTGGAATATGAACTTCGAATACATGGTTGACATGAGTTTATTTACATTTGACCTGACCCTGAATAAGGGGTGTGATACTTTAGTAGAGTCACTTAGAATTTGGTCTCATTGCGACGACTTGGGGGATTGATTAGTAAGTGTTCATGAGTCAGAAACTATCACCCAGAAAGAATGTGTGTGTGATTGTATATATGGTATGAGGAATGGAAATACCTAGTAGTTTTTATGGCTTAATTATTCTTATTTTAATTTAAAATTTTAAAGGATTAAATTAGAGAATTTTTTTTGACATTCATAACCATATTATAATTTATATCTTGAATAATAAGATAACATGTTCATATCAAACAATGTTTTTAGGAAGAATATGGTTGATTAACTATTTGGTATGATTACTCACCACTTGTATATAAAACATTGTGTGTATAAAGATTCGTTTTTCTATGATTTAGGAAAGGGAAATATTTCATTTTTCTCTAGTGGTGAATCTTTATGTAGCTTTTTAGATTCATATTTTTGGATGTGTTCATTTACCGAGAGATTGGATTGGTACTACCTTGGTTCCAAATAATGTTTTATTTCCGTGACCTATGGTTCAATTTTATTCTTTCCACCATTTCTATGATATTTTTTTGGTATTTATTTCATGTTTTATGATTTAAACCTCATGCATCATATATTTGGGTTGGTTGTTGTTATTTATTTGACTGGTCGTATAATATTTAAGTAGAATATATTCCCACAATATTTAGGTAATCATTTTTCATTTATTTAACAATGTTAGATTCCTAAGGATGTTAATTAATGTTAGTGGGACCTCAGTTCTTTCCAAGCCAATTGATTGGGCCACGATGTTAACATTGGTGACATTATTATTCTGTTTTTATAGTTTGGATAAAAGTAAGGAGATATAAAATTTTAGAGCTTGAAATATATTGATTAAAAGATATAGCTAAATTATTTACAACGAAAAATAATTTTCCAAGGTAACCTGGGTAAAATATGTGTTCTAGACAACATATAATTGTGTTATCATCTCATTTTTGTGGGTTTATATGATAAGTGAAGTATATGATTCATTAGTAAAAATAATTCACACTAGGAAAATATTTTTCATATAATTTTTGGTGATTTTTTAAATTTTGGTTGTAATGATTATTACTAATGATGATTTAGAATTTTTTATCATTTCTTCATTAATGAATGAATACTATGTGGTTATTCTTTTATTAATATAGAGAAATGGTACCAGTTAGACAATAAAGAAACCCAGAAGAAGAGGCTATAAAAAACAAAGTTTCACCTATGAAATTGGTTAACTAATAAATTATTTACATAATTTTTCATTATTTGAGAGATATTGATAAGGGAAATTTAAATGATGTTCCATGTCAAGTATATCATTCTATTCAATTTAAAAAACATAATCCACCAATATTTCAGTTAAGAGTGATTCAGAACCTTGGAAGATATAATGATGGATAAATAGAATGAATTATATTTTTTATTTTATCAGAGCATGCCTATATCTAATATTAAAGTTGTCTATCCACATTATAGAGTATCATTGAAACAAATGGTGGGATTAAGTTTTCAATGACATATTTCAACAAATCCTTATGTGGGAAGGATTTGAAAAATTATTCCATAAACAATTCTTCATACACACATTCCAAATTGAAAAAATGACAAATTTATTTAGTATAAATAAAGAAATTCTATCTATAATGAAATATAGATGTGTTTATATATGTATATATATATAAATTTATGAAAATTTTTCATTTTAATCCAAAATTAACTAGAATTTTATCCTTGATGGTTGACATGATTGAGTCTGAACTATAACATGAAATTCATTCTATGATATTTTTCCTCTATATTACTAATTATAAAGATATCATTAATAGAGAGAAAATGGAGGAAAAGTGTTTGTATGAAAATAAAAAGAGAGGAAGTAATTTTTCTCTATGGTAATAGGTTAGAAATATAATACTTGGAATAATGAGAATAGGTATACCTACATAAAAGGATGTAAATGTTATTATAACCAACAACTAAATTGGTTAACATTCCACCAAGACCAAAAATCCAGCCAAGATATTTCTAATATATTTTTTTGAGCATATTAAATGAGATTTTTTGGTATAACCCAAATCATGTCACAACTATATCAATTGTTAAATCATCAACATTAGTTTCCTAATGATACAAATTCAGTTTCTAGAAATACATAAATTGAGATTATGTCCGAGTAGTTCTCATAATTAAAACCGAGTGAACCATAGTGATTATAGGAACACCATGAATCATTATACAATAAATCCACTATGTGTAAGAAAGGAATATGATAGAGTGATTAATTAGTTGTTTGGTATTTATGATATGACCATAGAAGAAAAATCAGGTCCTTTGACTATCGGTGGTACCATTATACTTAACTAATCTCATTTGAAAGATCTATTATATACTTGTGAATCCCACATTTTTATTGCATCATTTGTCATTTATAATATCCGAGGATTATAATAAAAAATATTACACCTTTTTAGATGAATATTCAATACATATAAAAAATACATTCTGAAGGATAGTAAAGGTTTATTGTCTTTGGAGACTAGATACGTAATCTTCTTAACTCATGAAAAAATATTTAACATTCGCAAAAAGGTATTTCCATTTAGTACTCATAGAAAAAATATACTTAAAACCTTTCTTTGTAATATATGGAAAACATAAGAGAGTATGCGATTATATGCTCGATTAGAGTAAGAAAGGGCGATATCAATGATGACATAGACATAACAAGGGAATACGGGTATGAGAACACAAGCTGATCATTTGAAAACTATACCCTATAAATCAAAGGTCACAATCTTGAATCAAAACATATAAATTAATAGTTCATAGGAATTAAATCCTGAATAAATGAAATAAAATAATACATGTGAGTATAAAATTGGAATAAGACATGATATTGTGGAATACAAATAATCTTATAATATTGTTAAGATGAATCAATAAAAACACATTTACACATTAAGTTAAGGACATGAAATGAGGTCCTCACACAAAAATTGAGACATAAAAAAATCTCCACTTTCAAATCCATGGTCATGAAATCTAGGCCTATATATAAACTTATGGACATAAAAACTTTGTCCATGTATAATCTTAGTATAACATCCGGAGTTTTAAAAAAAGAAAGACTGTGGTCAATAGCATACATGATACACCATATCAAGTTAAAATGAACAAATAAATATTATTATTTATGTGTTTCAATTATAACACATTAATAAGATTTTTGGGAATCCAAATTATTTATTGAGTTATGAAAAAAGGTTTTACAAATGTTTATATAATGATTTATTGGTTAGATAATTAATTTGAAATGAAAACAAAAACCAATAGAATATAAGGGTTTTATTTTTATGAAAAAATATTTAACTGAAAATAATGGTGATTATAAAATAATAAAATCACTCTTATTGTATTATATTAATGAAATATAAATTCAATATGATGTTTAAAATTTATATTATATGTTCTCTAGAGATGATATAAGAAGAAATACAATTTTATCCATAAAAGGAGTATTTTTTAAAAAAGGTATTTTTACAACCTTTTGATGGTGAACCCATTTTAAATAGAGTTTTTATCATGAATAAAAATTAACATTGGAAAAATAAACTTTTATATTTGTAAGCGAGATATAAAAACTTACTTTGGGGGAATTTTTTGTATTTTTATAATAAATTTCATATTTTAATGAATAGTGAAAAACACTGCATTATAATTCAAAAATACTTTTATGTCTAATTTATTTATATAGTGAGGTTACCATTTTAATAGATTTTAAAGTTTAATTAAAGAATTTTTTTATCAATTAATCCAATTTAGGTCATTGAAATAAATTTCTTATTGAAATTTGATATAAAAACTTTGTGAACTCTTGAATGTTTTTTACATTAAAAACTCATATTCTTTATCCGCCATCAGGATTAAAATTAATTTAATTTTTTTAATTATGTGAATTTAATTTTAAAAAATTAAAATAAATGGTTTCAATAAGTAGAAAAGTTGTTTCTAGTAGTATCAAAATAAAGCTTGGTGAAAAATAACTTTAGTATTTTATTTACCATAGTTAAAGTTAAATCGAGTAATTAAATCTCAAAATAACATTATAATAATATAAAACTACCCTAAAACATTTATTAATATTATTGTATGTGTTATTTTCAACCAATAGAATACATGGCCTAAAATGTTTTCCATTGGAAACCACATGGTTTAATTATGACACTTATAACATTTTATTTAAAGTATATACAAAGATTTCATAATCTTGTATCTTATTACTAAACATGTTTTAATATGGGGTTATATAAGTGATATATTTGACGATAAATAATCGTTAGAAATATAATAATATTACCTATATTATGATTATTTATTTATAATTTTTGTATATAACATCCCAATATTTTAACAAAAAAAATTGTCTGCTTAAATGAACTACTGAATACTATGTGAAATTTATAACCAATATGTTAAACTTATGTTTTTCAATTCCGTGTTTTAAATTTTAAAAATCGGACACACACGGCTACGATCAGTTAGTTTTTTGGAGTCTGATAAGAAAAACTTTATTTTGAGTGAATAGTAACCTACCCTTATGAACTATAACGTACCCTTATGAATAGAGATATACACTAATGAAATGTAACTTTACCTATGATTGTATATAAATAATATTCAAGTAAAAGTACATTATAACTATATCTTGGAATAAGAAAATAAGTGTTTTCAAATTGTTATTTTTCGACTAAACTGTGATTTTAATTAAATATTAAATTAATCATATTTTGAAAATTATTTTTGAAAAATGGAATTCATTTTTTGATTCTGCACATAGAAAACTAGTTGGGGTGAATTTTTGATATTTTTCTAAAATACATGAATTTTTTATGAATAGTGAAATACCATAATTTACAAAATAAGCTAAATAAGATAATTATAGAGTCATGCATGTTGTTCTGATGATGTAAGCCCAATTGGTTCGGTTTCAAATGATATAATTACTATTCTTGGTCATTAAAGACTCACTATTCCTTGTCTTGTGGTGAAATAATAAATTAATGAATTTTATATTGAGAAATCCTCTCTCCCCTCTAATATAAATGCCACCTTTGACACCATCATTTTCTCACACCTCTCAAGCTTCAAGACTGTCATGACCCACCTTCACCAAAAGGAGGGAAGGGTCAGCAGATTGCCAAGCCCTTCCTTCTTTATGTTGAAGGAGAGATAATGACCCCCGAGACCCGCCTTCAATAGGTCCCGGAGTGGCGACTAGCACCAAGGGTATAGAAATTTCTCATAAATGGAAGGAATTACCCCTTTTCATTTTATAAGATCGAGAGATGAGATGATGAAACTCAACAACACCAAGGTAAATGAAAAGTAAATCCAAAAAAAAATAAACCATTCCCACATGCATGTTCCAAAAGTAAATCCACAAGTACAAAAGGTGACTACAAGGTAAGTACCAAAGAGGAAAAGAAAAAAAACAACTGCAACTGCTCCAAGGGTCTGAGCTAGTAAGGTCCTGTGTGATCCCCGAAGTCCACCTGGAAACCTGAAAGCAGTTTTATATACGTAGGGTGAGCATACAAGTACACTCAGCAGGGAAATCCAAATACTCCCTTGCACAAGTGGGGGAACGTACTAAAGTCCCGTGAGAAAAAGAGTAAACCAAACATCTAACAAGGAAAACTATCGCCCTCAGGCCTCACCAAGGCACACTCCCCAAATAACGCAAGTCAAGTAATATATATTAAGAGAACATCGATGTTTGGGTACCCCGCGCCACTTTCCCACTGGTTATTGAGACATCCTACGCATCGGACCAATCCCGCCATTCTCACCGCAGTCCCACTGCCACACACGCCCGGACACACCTGGGCCACAACCACACGCAGTCCCACTGCCAAAATCCCTCCCGCACACACCTGGGCCTCAACCGCACGCAGTCCCACTGCTGAATCCCGCCCGCACACACCTGGGCCAGAACTGTCACATGTAACCATGCCTGAAAACACCTAGTCCAGAACAACCACCACTACGCCCAAAGACACCTGGGCTAAAGGACCCACTGCCACGCTCGAAGACACCTGGGCCTCATCCCGAAGACACTTGGGAAACCACTTGCCGCACACACCTGGCCAACCACCACACTACCCCGCCAGAAGGTTCTTGGGATAATAATGGACCTCAAGCCATCACAGCCTGCCCGAAGATACTTGGGCTATCTGGGAAATGGAGCATAAAAGGAGCTAATAACCAACCACTATGAATAGTGTTGGGAAAAAACACCCTCCCCCATGAAATGGGGTGTTCGGCACTAAGTGCTCAACTTGGGTGGGGCCTGAATAAGAAACAAAAAGCTACAAGTATATATATATATATAGGTAACAAGCACTCACCCAAGCTAGGTTTTTCTTTAGATAGCCTACAAAACAAAACACCACTGCGTTCAAGTCACAAGTCACGACTCTCGCCAAAAAAGCCCATCTGTCTCATTCATGTTTCATGTTCAATGAAAATGTTTAATTAAGTTCAAGCACTACTGGGAAACTAGTAGGCATAGGCACATGTCCAGGAAGGTAAAAAATCAAACATCAACCATAACGCCCACACCCGGTTCTCAACAACAGAGGGTCCCACCCCAATTTGTGATATAAATAAGTAACCACTGGGTCTTAAAACTCACAACCACCGAGTCCGCACCAACAGGGGATCCCATCCCCAATTTCACACAACCACCAAGAGTACAAGACAGGGGATCCCATCCCCTCCCATGTTTCCAGCAATCGGCCCGAAAAGAAAACAACCAACTACCACCATCAACACAAGTCAGGGTCATACCGGTATTTTCATATTTAAACGACTTAACACACTCCATGATTTCAACTTTTGTGTGTTTTAACCGGGGGTTATCACAGAAGGAAATATCCTCGTGCCTCAATCTATATGGCCAGATATACGTGATTAACCAATTACTTTTCACAGCAAGAGTTTACAACCACAACAATCCATTTAAACCATCAGCCGGGGTTCATTAGTGCACAAACAACGACCACCAACGACCTCGATTTTCAAAAGGCATAAGCCAGCACAACTCAAAAAGATGGTCATAACATAACAACATCAATGATCAAACCCCCTCTTCCTTTACAAAATTCATTCATTAACTTTAATTAGGTCTGGTTTATCCAATTCTACAGAATCAAAAGCACGCCCACCCCACCTGATACACAAAAGAGAGAGGCAAAGGAGAAATTCCCTACTTGTTTGATCGACGATCGACGCTTAGGCCGGGCATGGAACATTATAGAAAATTATGCGGTGCGCCCGATGCACCAGAAGATGTTTTCTGAAAATCCACGATCCAGGAAAAGAGAAACCATGGCTAACCCTTGGTTTATAAGAGCCGGGGACGGTTGGGGTGAAAACGTGAAACCGCGTAAGCTGTGGGGGTCGTGGGTTGACCACGTGGCTCCACTCGTCATTAAAAAGGGGGGTCGGGTAGTTTAAGCCTACTCATGAATTGATTAAGTATTTAATTAAAACTCTTATGCACATTACGGGTCTTTAAAACATGCTCAAGTAGGTCAAAATAGGGTTTAAAACCCTATTTGCGCAAAAAGGGAGCGCTATTGGAAACAACTTGACAAGGCCAGGTGACGCCGATCGGTCACACCGATCGGTCTCACCGAGACACCACTCCTTTAGGACCTGGATTTTGGAAAGGGGAAGGACCAAGAGATTCTGGGTCATCACATCAGATACCTCTCAAACTATTCTCGTCCCCGAGAATTTAAACAACCCAGAAGGAAAGGGCGGGTCCGAACAACCACCCCGAAAGATACCTCTCAAGAGTGAACCTCATCGTTAACTAAGAACACCTTCCTATCACGAACCAAGCAACATACCATGCTAAACTACCCAGGCATGTGGGTTGGAGAGTCTCGTCTCCCATATCAAGATATTATCTGCTTTGGGCGGCACTGACTCGCCCGCACGGGTTTAATCGCATCCACCTTAATGAGTCTTGATTAGGGTTCGGGTTCTCTCCTTCCCCATAGCTGGGGATTTTCACACACAAGCAGAGGAATAAAACTAGTACATTTCATAGCCAAAATACAAAACGTTCTATCACAACAGGTAGAACAAGGAACAAAACTTAAAACAACTCTGGGTACTGGGTACACATCTGTGATTCCCTCTCCCACGTACTCTCCTCAAGCCCACCATATCTCCACAACATGCGAACCAAGGGAATGGTTCACCCGCGAAGCACCTTTTCTTTGTGATCCTCGATCACCACTGGTCTCTCCACAAAGGTCACGTCATCCTCGATGTCCATCTCACCCCAATCAAGGATGTGTGAATCGTCGTGTAGATACCGATGGAGATGGGACACATGAAAGACATCATGTATACTTAGTAGCGGAGGTGGCAACGCTAGCTGGTAAGCCACTTCGCCGACCCGCCACAACACTTGGAAGGGTCCGATGAATCTGGGAGAAAGCTTACTCCCTTTGTCGAACCTCTGCTGCCCAGGCCAAGGGGATACCTTTAAGAACACGTGGTCCCCAACCTCAAACATCAAGGGCCTCCTCCTGGTATCAGCATACGACTTCTGTTAGTCCTGGGACGCCTTCATCCTTTGTCGTATGAGCTCAACCTTTTCTGTCATGTTTGACACCACCTCCGGACCAAGGATTCCTGCCTCTCCTACTTCGGTCCAACACACAGGCGAACGACATGGCCTCCCGTACTAGCTTTAAACGAGTCCATTCCAATGGTAGAATGGTAGCTATTATTGTACGAAAACTCTACCAGAGGCAATTATTGCACCCATGATCCTCCTGAGTCTAGAACACATGCTCGCAGCATATCCTCCAAGGTCTGGATGGTGTGCTCTGTTTTTCCATTTTTCTGGGGATGAAATGTTGTGCTAAGGCGTAACTGGGTGCCAAAAGAATGCTGCAATCCTCTCCAGACTCGCGAGGTAAACCGTGTATCCCTATCCGAGACGATGGTCCTCGGAACTCCATGCAACCTCACCACCTCATCCATGTACTTTCGTGCCAAAGCGTCCACAGCACTCGACTCCCTGGTCGCCAGAAAGTGAGCCGATTTTGTCAAACTATCCACTACCACCCAGATGGTGTCGTACCCTCTTTGGGCCTTGAGTAGTCCCGTGACGAAATCCATCGAACTCTGCCACCGTTCGCTTAACTCCAGGCCACCAAAAAATAATCTTCAAACCCTGGTACATCTTGGAAAATCCTAGGTGTACCGCCAGGGGTGAGTTGTGGAACTCACTGAGAACCTTGCCACGCATCGCCTCCGGAACAAACAACTTTTTCTGGAAAAGCATCTGGTTCTGACCATACTCTATCCATCCTTCTAGAGAATTTCCCTGGTCAACTTGGTCACGCATCACTTCACACTCTAGGTCTCCCCACTGAGACTCCTCTACTTGCTGAAACATGGATGACTACACTGTCATCTGATATAGGTAGCCTCTTCCGCTATCCATCTTCGCATCCAGGTGTAAGGCAGTCAACTCTTCCATTGCCTTCCAGGTGTCCACTGACTCTCGGACCGCAACCTTCTACGTCCTCCTGCTCAAGGTATCAGCCACCACATTTCCCTTGCCCTTAGTATAAGAGATCTCGAAGTCGTAATCCTGGAGGAACTCCACCCATCTCTGCTGTCGCAAGTTTAAGTCCTGCTGGGAGAAGATATACCTCAAGATTTTGTGATCCGTGAAGACCACAAAGCGTTCCCCGATGAGGTAGTGCCGCCATAACTTTAGTGAAAAAATGACCACTGCAATCTCCAGGTCGTGGGTGGCGTAATTATGCTCATGGGAACGTAGCTTCCTGGACCCATAAGAGATCACCCCTTTCCACTGCATCAAAACGCACCCCGTACCCTATCCTGAAGCATCGCAGAACACCTCATAAGCCTCCCCTTCTTCTGGTAATCTCAGCACTGGGGCACTGACCAACTTCTCATTCAGATAGCTGAAGGCTGACAGGAACTACTCACTCCATACGAAAGCCTGATCCTTCTTGGTCAGAGCCGTCAAAGGGGCTGCTACTCGGGAGAAGTTGGGTACGAATCTCTGGTAGTAACCCACCAGCCCGAGGAAACTTCGGACTTCTACCACATTCTTGGGTGCCGCCCAAGAAACAAATGCCTCAACCTTTAATGGGTCGACCGCTACCCCCTGCTTAGACACTACATGCCCGAGGAAGTGCACTTCTCATGTCCAGAACTTTCATTTTGACAACTTCTCATAGAGATGGTGCTTTCGGAGGACCTCCAAAACTGTCCTCAGGTGCTCTGCATGGTCCTCCTCTAATCTAGAGTAGTTCAGGATGTCGTCGATGAACACAACCACGAACCGATCCAGGTACTCCTGGAAGATGGATTTCATAATCCCCATGAACACAGCTGGGGCGTTCGTAACACCAAAGGGCATGACTACGAACTCGAAGTGTCCATACATGCACATGAAAGCTGTCTTCAGGATGTCGCTCTCTTTCACCCTTAGCTGGTGGTACCCAGACTGCAGGTCGATCTTCGAGAACCATCCTGCCCCTTTCAGCTGGTCGAAAAGATCATCTATCCTTGGAAGAGGGTAGCGATTCTTGATCGTCACCTGATTCAGACTCCTGTAGTCTATTCAAAACCTAAGACCACCATCTTGCTTCTTTGAAAACAAGACCAGAGCACCCCACGGTGACGCACTCGGACGAACATAACCCCTCTTCATCAGATCATCAATCGGTATCGGCAACTCTCGTAGCTCTGAAGGTGCCATCCGGTAAGGGTCCATCGAGACTGGACGAGCGTCGGGCTGAAGGTCTATCCTGAACTCGATATCACATCGAGGGGGTAGAGTCGTCACCTCCTCAGGAAAGATGTCCATAAACTCACAGACGATCTCTGGCACTTCCACCATTTCAGCATCTACTGATTCCACTGTCAGTTCGGTCAACAAAGAGAGGAGAGGTTCCTCTCTCATGTTTCCCTTCGGACTACTCCGCACGCCAGTGATGGTAACACGCTGGCTGTGCAAGTCTGAGAACACCACCCTCCTTCAAAAATAGTCGATGATGACGCACACAGAAAATAGCCAGTCGATGCCTATGATGACTTCGTATGGCTGAATCTGTAGCAGAGGAAGATCCCTAACCAACTGAAGTGGCCCTATCATCAGTCTACATCCCTGACAAACAAACAACAAGTTGGTTTGACTTCCGACTGGTGTGCTCAAGACCAGGGGCACTGTAAGTCTCTCTGCATCTAAACCCAGGGCACGGGCTAGGCTGGGTGCAACAAAGTAGTGCGAAGCTCCGGTATTGAACAAGGCATCAGCAAGAGTTCTAAACAGACTGATCGTACCTCGAACAACCTCTAGCCCTTCTGGAACTGCTGCCTCTGCGGCATGTAACTGTCCACGCACATCTCCCCTTCCCCTAGGCTGTGGGACACCTCCCTGACTACGCCCTGGTCGAGGTCCCTATGGAGCGCCCTGAGGTCGGCCTCCTCCTACGTCTTCCCTCGGAGGAGCGGGAGCTCGCTGTCCCTGCTGCTGCTGCTGGAAAGGTCTGGCTGGAAGCTACAGCTGGGGCGGAAGCTGGGGCTGACTGCCACTACTCTACTACACCCAGTCAGGGCACTGACTCCGGAGATGGCCAGGGCTCCCACAGATGAAGCATCGCGGTCCCGAGCCCATAGGAAAAGGACGAGGGCCTGGGGATCGAAACTGAAACTACTGCGGCCTGCTCCCTGCGGGTCGGAACCTAGAGGGTCCTGACACTAGAGGCCTGGTGCTGACGGCCTTCCCCTTCGATGGTCCCAGCTGGATCCCCTCTCACGACACTCCTCCTAGAGCTTGCATCCTCTCAACCACTTCGGCCTTCTTCTGGACCTCCACGTACGTCGGCAGGGTAAAGGGGGTAACAGCATACTGGAGGGAGGGTCGGAGCACCTCCTCTAAACGTCTTTCCCAAGACTCCTCAGCGGGAAAGAGGTCCGGAGTAAAACGTAGGAGGTCCTTGAACTTGATCCCTAGCTCCCTCACGGACATACTCCCCTGCTGGAGGGAGAGTAGTTCCTTACTCTTTTCTGCCTTCATCGTCAAGGAGAAGAATTCCGCCCGGAACTCCCTCTCAAAATACACCCAAGCCACCTCAGACTCTCTCCTCTCCCCCAGGTAAAGCGTCCACCACTGATGCGCCACTCCCCGCATCTGGATGACGGCCAGAGGAACCCAGTACTCGGTCGGGGCCCGAATCACGCCGAAGGCTATAACTAGCTCCTCTATCCAGCCTTCCGTCTTCATGTCGGAGGTGCTTCCCTCATACTTCTCGAGGGTCTGTCGCTGGAAGGCCCAAAGAGTCTTCTTCCACTGGTCATCCTCTTCCTCTTGATCAGCTCTCTGCCGATCGGCCAAAGTAGTCTCTGGGTCCTCGATCTCCTGTACCACACGTGGTCGCCTTCCAGGTGCCATAGCTACAAGGTAAACAAGGAATGCATAAGCCCAAGTAGTGTAGAATATCGTTCTTAAAACTTCTTAAATTTTAATTTATTCTTAATTCCCAAGATATCTCAGAAACAAAAGAACACAAGTCATTATGATGCATGTACCTTTCCAAGGGTCTCTACCCTACAATCAGTGTGTCCTTACTTGGTCGTTCGGTAGATCCAGAGTCCTTGCATCGGATCACAGGGGGCCCTAAAATCCCGTGTCCTAACCGTTCTTCCCTGGCCTAATTCACATACCAAGGTCACCCAAAACTGTTTCCTTACCACCCCATGCAATCCTCACTATGCCTAACTCCAGAATCCATCCTATCTCTCAACCAATACCTCTGATACCATTCTATCATGACCCGCCTTCACCAAAAGGAAGGAAGGGTCAGTAGATTGCCAAGCCCTTCCTTCTTTAAGTTGAAGGAGAGATAATGACCCCCAAGACCCGCCTTCAATAGGTCCTGGAGTGGCGACTAGCACCAAGGTTATAGAAGTTTCTCACAAATGGAAGGCATTACCCCTTTTTTTATAAGATCGAGAGATGAGATGATGAAACTCAACAACACCAAGGTAAAAGAAAAGTAAATCCAAAAAAAATAAACCATTCCTGCATGCATGTTCTAAAAGTAAAGCCACAAGTACAAAAGGTGACTACAAGGTAAGTACCAAAGATGAAAAGAAAAACAACAACTCCAACTATTCTAAGGGTCCGAGCTAGTAAGGTCCTGTGTGATCCCCGAAGTCCTCCTGGAAACCTGAAAGCAGTTTTATATATGTAGGGTGAGCATACAAGTACACTCAGTAGGGAAAACCAAAGACTCTCGTGCACAAGTGGGGGAACGTACTAAAGTACCGTGAGAAAAAGAGTAAACCAAACACTTAACAAGGCAAACTATCCACCCCAGGCCTCACCAAGGCACACTCCCCAAATAACGCAAGTCAAGTAATATATATGTTAAGAGAACATCGATGTTTGGGTACCCTGCGCCACTTTTCCACTGGTTATTGAGACATCCTACGCATCGGACCAATCCCGCCATTCTCACCACATTCCCGCTGCCACACCCGCCCGCACACACCTGGGCCACAACCACATGGAGTCCCACTGTCGAAATCCCGCCCGCACACACCTGGGCCTCAACCGCACGCAGTCCCACTGCTGAATCCCTCCGGCACACACTTGGGCCACAACTGTCACATGTAACCATGCCTGCAAACACCTAGGCCAGAACAACCACCCCCACGCCCGAAGACACCTGGGCTAAAGGATCCACTGCCATGCCCGATGACACCTGAGCCTCATCCCGAAGACTCTTGGGAAACCACCTGCCGCACATACCTGGACAACCACCACACTACCCTGCCTGAAGGATCTTGGGCTAATAATGGACCTCAGGCCATCACATCCATCCCGAAGATACTTGGGATATACGGGAAAGGGAGCAGAAAAGGAGCTAATAACCAGCCACTATGAATAGTGTTGGGAAAAAACACCCTCCCCCATGAAATGGGGTGTTCGGCACTAAGTGCTCAACTTTGGTGGGGCGCAAATAAGAAACACAATGCTAAAAGTATATATATATATTGGTAACAAGCACTCACCCAAGCTAGGTTTTTCTTCAAACAGCCTACAGAACACAACACCACTGCGTTCAAGTCACAAGTCACGACTCTCGCCAATAAATCCCATCTGTCCCATTCTTGTTTCAAGTTCAATGAAAATGTTTAATTAAGTTCAAGCACTACAGGGCAACTAGTAGGCATAGGCACAAGTCCAGGAAGGTAAACAATCAAACATCAACCATAACACCCACACCTGGTTCTCAACAACAGAGGGTCCCACCCCAATTTGTGATATAAAAAAGTAACCACCGGGTCTTAAAACTCACAACCACCGAGTACGCACCAACAGGGGATCCCATCCCCAATTTCACAAAACCACCAAGAGTACAAGACAAGGGATCCCATCCCCTCCCACGTTTCTAGAAATCAGCCCGAAAAGAAAACAACCAACTACCACCATCAACACAAGTCAGGGTCATGCCGGTATTTTCAGATTTAAACGACTTAACACACTCCATGATTTCAACTTTTGTGTGTTTTAACCAAGGGTTATCACAGAAGGAAAGATCCTGGTGCCTCAATCTATATGGCCAGATTTCAGTGATTAACCAATTACTTTTCACAGCAGGAGTTTACAACCACAACAAGCCATTTAAAACATCATCATGGGTTCATTAGTGCACAAACAATGACGACCAATGGCCTCAATTTTCAGAATGCATAAGCCGGAACAACTCAACAAGATGGTCATAACATAACAACATCAATGATCACACCCCCTCTTCCTTTACAGAATACATTCATTATCTTTAATTAGGTCTGGTTTATCCAATTGTACAGAATCAAATGCACGCCCACCCCTCATGATACACAAAAGAGAGAGGCGAAGGAGAAATTCCCTACTTGTTTGATCGACGATCGACGCTTAGGCCGGGCGCAGAACTTTACGGATAATGATGCGGTGCACCCGATGCACCAGAAGCTGTTCTGTGAAAATCCACGATCCAGGAAAAGAGAAACCACAACTAACCCTTGGTTTATAAGAGCTGGGGACGGTTGGGGTGAAAACGCGAAACCGCGTAAGGTGCGGGGGTCGTGTGTTGACCACGCGGCTCCACTCGTCATTAAAAAGGGGGTCGAGTAGTTTAAGCCGACTCATGAATTGATTAAGTATTTAATTAAAACTCTTATGCACGTTACGGGTCTTTAAAACACGCTCAAACAGGTCAAAATAGAGTTTAAAACCCTATTTTCGCAAAAAGGGAGTGCTACTGGAAACAACTTGACAAGGCCGGGTGACGCCGATCGGTCTCACCAATCGGTCGCGCCGATCGGTCTCACCGAGATGCCACTCCTTTAGGACCCAGATTTTGGAAAAGGGAAGGACCAAGAGAGTCTAGGTCATCACAAAGACCTTTCTAAACTCTTCCCAAGCATCTTCCCTGTCCACCAACCCACATCCCAGAGCTTTTGGTACCATAAATATGCCAATCCTAGCTTCATTAAGGAGGATCCGAGGAGGAGTATTCAAGAGGTAATTCCTCTCTCTCTATTTTCCCTTAATTTTCCTTTCAATTTCAAGTTCTTTTCTTATTTTTTCCCCACATATCTTCATCCACATGGTATGGTAACTTCAGTATCATACATATAATTAACATTTATGATACTTAATGGATATTATATCATCCAACCAACTTCCCCACTTCATTTTATTTTATAAAAGAAGACGTTGTTCGTGAGGTGTTAATTTATCACCTTCAAGAACGACATGTTTTTTCCATTTCTACCTTCAGATCTGGTCATTAAACAATTTTTATGGTTGAACCAAAATAGGTTATATGTATTATATCCTATTTAATATTATGGATCTAACTTATGTACATATTACGAAATTATTAAACAACACAAGTTCTTTGTGATCGAAAAAACACCCAAATTAACTCAAATAATAATCATTTAATTCTAATATAATGATTCTTCCACATGGTATATAAAAAATTAATTATATGATCATTTAAACTTATAGAATATTATTAATAACATGAAAGATATGTTATGCATGTTTATCCTTGTTCTACATGAACTTTCATTTATGAATATAAGTGAACCACTCAAGAAAACCATAAAAATGAACATTCCTGAACAATGTTTTTAAACTCTATAACTCATCCAAAGACCCATAAAATAACTTAATAGAACCATAATGAAATATATTGATTGAAAAAAGGTTAATTAATTTTTAATTAATGAATATAATGGGGTTATACAGGTAATTAAAGTGAATAAATCCTTCTGATACAAGGTAAGGGGAAAATCTCAAAGCTAATTTTCTTTCATCGAGTTCTCCCTCTTTCACTCCATATTTTGTATGGTCACACCTTAAAAATAATTTTTTATCATTATCTTACCTTTTCTGGGATATACATGTTTTCAATTGAAGTTTATGTCAAAAAAATGTTTTCTAAAAGAACTCTTCCTTCAAAAACACAACTTTTACTTATCACTGAAGGTTCATGGTTATCGTATAAAGTATGTTATTCCCACATAATTTTGGGAACCTATTGTTTATGAATGTGTTCATATGAGATGAAACTCATTAATTTTTATGGGTTACTTATGTTCAAATTTCATATATGTTCATTATGGCATGCATGATAAATGATAATGTTAGGATGTGACAGGTGCACCAGTAATTATATAGCACAATAAGAATGTTTCTATGTGACAGGTGTGCCCAAGATTATACAGTGCTCCAATTCATTGGATATATTGACTAATATCATGAGTTAACGTGAAATGATGTGTGAACAAGATGCAATCTTTGTTCAAAATTATGTGTGGTAGTTGACCACTAAGACATGATGTTTCATTTTTATGCATTGTCACATTTCAAGTCTCCTATTAATGATTCATATCATGTTCATGATACTTTGCCAATGTTTTGGTTTTGATCACCCATGGTTATATTGTTTTTATCTATCTTATTACTGGGATTTTTTCTGACCTCTTTTTTATGTATATCCTCAGGTGATTTTGGGTGCAAAAAAGTTTTCAAGGGACAATAAAAAGCTAGATAATATAGAATTAAATAAATGTAAATATTTTGTGTTGCAAATGTTTATAAATGGTTGTCTAATCTTTCAAAACCTATAAAAAAGGTCATCAACTGTATAATGTACTTTTTGTTTTTATATTATCTTTTATTCAAAAAAAATACATAGCATGTTTTAGTACTGAATCTGGTAGTGTGGGTTCAGGGATATATAATTGGTATCAGAGGAATGGTCTAGACAACTTTGGGGATTAGATTTTGTCATTTTAAAATTAAATTTTAAACATATTGTATATTAAGAACACATAAGAAAATATTTTTTTCTTAATTATCAATATATAAATTCAGAATTATATATATAATTAATAAATTGTGATGGAGCAATTCATTCAACGGGGGATGAATGTGACATGCCAAGATTTTAGTAGGAAACACTATGTGCCTAAATGAACTATTGAGTACTATGTGAAATTTATTACCAAGATTTTTAACATAAGTTTTCACTTTTGTGTTTTGAATTTCGAAAATCTGACATACCCAGTTGCGATCAGTAAGTTTTTCGGAGTTTGATAAGGAAAACATAAATTTGCGTGAATAGTAACCTACCATTATGAATAGTGACATACCCTTATGAATAGTGATATACCCTAATGAATAGTAATATTACCTATGATTGTATATAAATTATATTCAGGTAAAAGTATGATATGCCTATATCTTGGAATAATGAAATAAGTGTTCTAAAATTGTTGTTTTATAAGTAAAATGTGATTTTAATTAAATATTAAATTAATCGTAGTTAGAAAAATATTATTGAAAAATGGAATTCATTTTTAGATTCTACATGTCAAAAAATGGCTGGGGTGAATTTTTGGGATTTTTCTGAAATATTTGAAAATTGATGAATAGTGAAATACCATAATTTACAAAATAAGCTAAATATGATATTTACAGAGTCATGCATGATGTTATACTGATGTAAGACCAATTAGTTAGGGTTAACAAGATCAAATTACTATTCTTGGTCATGGAAGACTCACTATTCCTTTTCTTGTGGGGAAATAACAAATTAATGAATTTTATATTGAGAAATCCCCTCTCTTCTCCACTATAAATACCACCTTTCACACCCTCATTTTCTCACCACTCTAAAGATTCAAGCCATGCCTAATCTCTACCCAAGAATCTTCTGTAGCCCCTTCCCCACATCTAAGAGATTCGGGTCTCATCAAAAGACCAAGCCTATCTTTCTTAAAGAGGATCCCAAGAGGCGGATTCAAGAGGTAATTCCTCTCTCTCTCTCTTTTTCATTTTATTTCCTTTCAATTTCAAGTTCTTTTTGTATTCTCTCCCCACCTATAATCATCTACATGATATGGTAACTCTAGTATAATAAATATACTGTAATTTTATAATACTAATGGGATATTATAACATCCAACCTCTTTCTCCTCTTCATTTTATTTTATAAAATAAAATGTTGTTTTTGAGTTGTTAATTTATGACCTTCAAGAACGAAATGTTTTTTCTTTTTTCCGTTTATACCTTCTTATATGGTCTTCAAAAAAATTTATTATTAAAAAAAATATGTTATATTTATTATATCTAATTTAATGTTTTGTATCTAACTTATGTACATATTCATAAATGTTAAAAAACAATTTCCTTGTGATTGAAAAACAACCCAAATTAACCAAAACAACTATCATTTAATTCTTATCTTATGATTAATCCATGTGGTATATAAAATAATTCATTATAAGATCATTAAAACTTCTGGAATATCATTAATAACAAGAATGGTCAGTTCTTTATGTTTTTCCATGTTCTACACAAATTTTTATTTATGAATACAATTGAACTGCTCAATAAAACCATAAAAACGAACATTCCCAAACAATGTTTTTAATCTCTATAACACATCCAAATACCCATATAATAACTTAATGTAACCATAATTAACCATATTTATGTACACAAGGTTCTTTATTTTTTAATTAATTAATCTAATGTGGTTATACATGACATTAAAGAAAAGAAAGCCTTCAGGTACAAGGTTTGGGGAAAATCTCGAATCCAATTTTATTTCTTCGGGTTCTCCCTCTTTCACTCCATATATGGTATGTACACTCCTTAAAAATCCATTATTAATAATTATATTACTTTTTATGGGATACAAATTTTTTATACTGAAGTTTATGTCAAAAAAAATTTTCCAAAAAAACTCTTCTTCCAAAAACACACCATTTACTTCTAACTGAAGGTTGATGGTTATCGTACAATGTATGTTATTCCCACATAATCTTGGGAACAAAATGTTTATGATTGTGTTATTATGATATAAAACGAATTCCTTTACATGGGTTAGTTATGTTCATTTTTGATATATGTTCATTGTGTCATGCATGATAAATAATAATGTTATGATGTGATGGGTGCGCCTGGAATTATATAGCGCAATACGAATGTTTCAATGTGACAGATGTGCCTGGAATTATACAACTCTCTTCTGCATTGGGAAAAGTGATGAATCTCATGAGTTAATTTGAAATGATGTTTGAACAATATGCTATCTTTTTTCACATGTATGTGTGGTATTGAACCACTAAGACGTGATGTTTCATTTTTATGCATTTTCACATTTCAAGTCTCTTATTAATGCTTCCTCTAATGTTCATGATCCTTTTCCTATGTTATGGTTATTATCACCCATTGATTTATTTTTCTTTTATATACTTTTACTAGGGTTTTATATCACCTATTTTTATGTATATCTTAAGGTGATTTTGGGTAAAAAATACTTTTCAAGGGATAATAAGAATCTTGAGAAGAAGGAATTAAAAAAATGTAAATGTTTTTCTTTTTTTAATCTTATCCTCCAGAACCTAAACTAGAAATATTCCTCAACTGTATAATGTACTGTGTATTTTCCTATTATCCTTTATACAAAAAAATACATAGCATCTTTTTGTACTGAATCCAGAATTGTGGGTTTAGGGCTTTACATTACACATTAAATAATTTAATTTAATTATGACATAATGTCGATACGATAATGGATTTATTAAAGGAAGACTCAAATAAATGATACTAATAATAATAAAATAAATATATATTGAAATATTTGATTCTATAAAAGAATTCTCTCAATGACTTGGACATGTTATTTAAGAGTTAAACTATTTTATTTTAAGGTGTAAAGTTTTTTATAATTTTTAAATAGTCATGTAATGAATCGTGTCAAAATTGACATAATTCATATTTTAAAATATAAAAGATTTTATAAAAGTTATAAAATTCCAAAAAATATAATTTTTAGCCAAATTCTTAGGATAAGTCTAAAAATATCATTAATAACTTATTAATTGATATTTCTTTCATGATATGGTAATTAATTTAATCCTAAATGGGTAAATTAATTGACAAAATGAAAGAGTTAAAGGGATTAAAATAAAGAGACAAGGTCTAAAATAAATCAATACATGTATATAAATTTTTTTTGACAGTATTTAGAACCTTACTCACACTATATTATAACTAACATAATTTTGACTCATTTGGAGTTAAAAATTAATTAATAATAATTTATTTTTTTAAAGGTTTTGAAGGGTGGACCTCCCCTCTCCTATAAAAAGGAACCCATCCATCTATATTACTCACACTTCCAAATCCTTTTATCTCAGACAAATACCTTCCCAAAACACTTCCTAGAATTTCTGACCACATTATTTATGCATTATTTTATTCATAACACCCTTTTTAGAGGTTTTAAGGTGTCATGAAATGTGATCATTCGAAGTAAAGGCAATGTTTTAAATTAGGTATTTCTATTTTGATTCTTCTTCATCTTCGTTAAAATATTCTCCCACCATGATGAAATAATAACTATAGAATCATAAATATTCTTAAATGTTATTAAGTTATTAATCACCTAAATAAATCTATAATTTCATTAAATGGGAAATAGACATTTTGTTCATGTGTACGGTGGACTACCACCTTGCGAACCGATATAGTTTGTTTTCCATAAACATCATTCATTAATAATTATAATGATGTAATTAATGTTAATATATGACATTATTGAATTATTAATCATTATAATATAACCATATATCAATTACATCCTTACTTTCTATTCATATAAAAATGACAACATCATTCATATGTATGTGTGAACTGTCACCTCCACAAAGCGATGTTGTTCATTATCATTTACTACATCAATTGTATGATACATATAAATATATTTAATTTATTTATATGATATTAATTATTTTATTATAATTATGGAAAGTTAAAATAATACTTACCTTATATTCATAATGATCAATGAATAATTGAAAACATTACTCATGCATATAAAGACCTACCGGCTCCATGATTATAACATTGTTTATTTTCAAAACAATATTTAATGGTTTGATTTAAAATTTTAATTGATGTATAAAAGTGATAATAATTTTATTAATATTATTCTATATATTAGGTAATTATGACCACATGTACTATTGAAATCATACCAAGTTCATTTTTGACTCAAGTACCAAATATCGACAGAACATTTGATAAGAAATTAAATAATTATGTATTTATTATAACATATAAATAAGTGATATAAAAGGAATAATAAACCTGTAAAATGTTATCAAGAAATTATAAATTAACCTACGTTTATTATTCAAGAATATAAATATTGCATGTGATGAGTAAAACTCAAGGTAAGGTACTTTGTCTCAATATCCTTTAATTGAGGCATATTGATGTTATGCACCTTAACTGAAAATTAAATTTTTATTATCAAAACACTTTTAAGGGAAAAGTGAGAAACCAAAAAATATGTCTAAACAACCACATACAACTAGCTCAAACTACTAGACCCACCCCACCCCAGCAATTATGCCATGATGACAAGCCTTCACCAATACAAGAACCTTTGACAAGAAGTCCTGTGAAGAAGTTCACAAGCACAGAATTGATGGTGAAGACATACCCTCTCAAGAATCCAAATCCAAATGCCTGCACTGATAAAGACTTTATGCTCTAATCCCCTTCTAGAGATGGTTCACGTAGAGTGCTGGAAACAATCATCAAACTCACAACAACGTCAAACAACAAGAATGTCCAAAGGTTTTCAAAACTCACACAATTATTTCTCTCAAACCAACCAACCACAATCTCCAACTTAAACATATTAATTAAAGATAAACTTGATATTTCCCGAATATGTTTCCCTAAAAATTTTCCATGATAAGGATGAGATATATAAGTCTTTTACCTCCAATATCAGCTTCTCAAACTCTGAAGCTAGCTAGTCCTAGGAGTGATTGAACTATTCAAAGTAGATCTTTCTTTTGTTGAAACCCCTACCGAAATTGTGTCATGTTTGTCAATCCATGAATATTTATCCTCATTGAGATAAACCTATAAATAAATATCCATAATTTTAGTTGCCATAGGCATATTCTCATTGATCCAAAATACCTCTTATATCACTTCTTCTTCGGAACATAAAAGTAGAACCAAGGAAAGACCACCCTATTCTCCTGGCCTCTTACAGCTCAGAGTCTTAATGGACATCATCTTGTTACTTATCTTCTTTTCAGAGACTATCTCAAAAGGGGTAGGATGTGAGGGGTAATCCTTACTTTCCCTCATCATCCTAAAAACCCAATTACTCATTGGACTTGAATCCTAATATTCCAAGTGGCCATGTTCAATCCCTTTAGGTACCATTATTCTGACCCCGTCTCCCTCACCTGGAGTAATATAATCAAAACTCAAATCAGCCACTGGAAGGCCTTCGAATATATTTCATAGGGGAACTATGATATGAATCAAGTCCAATCCCCCTTTCTTCCCACATCTATTTAGAATGGGCACATCCACATCTTACCCCTACCTCCCCATACAAACATCAACACTACATGACCATGGTTTTTCAACAACTGAGTCAGGAAAATCCATCTTTTATGTATCCGATGTATGATCCATGATCATGTTTATCCCATTCCTATGGAATTTCACACAAACATCCTCATGCTGAGACATTCCCTCTCCTTCCTACATAACATAGTTGGGATTACACATGAGATCCTACCTCATTCTATCGATCACATCTGACACCTTCGGGATAATCTGGCGTGCCATGAATGTCATCCCCTCACTAGTGCACAGAAAACCCACACCTACCACATTGTAGTCCACTTCCTTGCTGATGGGTCATTCCTCCTCCACCAGCCACAACAACATAGTTCCCCTATCTCGATCCTCTGAACCCATTGCAATATATCTTGAGCTCGTTACCTCACATAAAACTGTTGACTTTCCATTTCCACTATCTACCATCTGAGAAACGACATTTCCACCCTCATAAAAATCCTCCATCAATTGTTTTCAAAAACCCTACCCTCTATCGATGAAGACCTCCAACGACCAAAATCAAAAGAGTGCACCAGTCACCTACATGAAGAACATAAGACTGTCCAGCTATCATAGTTCACTTGATGTTTGCACACGTATTCCCCACAGATCATACTCCAATCATAATCAAAGAGAACCCTAGACACATCTATCTCAACACATATCCTCAGGTAAAAAGGGTGACAAACCACTTCCATTCGCCTGTCTCGATATCGATATCTTATGATAATATTACCAAGCCTAATGATAGTTGAGGGGTTTTGAAGTGGTAACAAAATGTTAGGGAAACTAACCCAAGTCACAGTGGATGGAGAGTTTCATTTAATGTGGAAATTGAATGTCCAGCAGAATAGGATAAAACAATAGCCATTGCAGCCCCAGGGCACCCACGACAAGGCACAGATGAGGTCCGCCTTTGATGGAAAATAGATCATGATATATTGATTATAAATCAAGCCCACTGTCACCCTTTCTTGGAGATCCCATGAGTAGAAGATGAACCTATCAAAGGAATCAATTGATGGGCATTGCTACTTAAACCATGAAACCAGTGTGAGCTTCAAAATCATAGAGGATTCAGGGAACTCTGAAGTCAAAAGATGGAGATTATGTAAACTCCTTGTTTTTAAAATGGTTTAAAGGATTAATTTATATGGAAATGAATGATTTACAATTTTAACTCCTTTAAAAAGATTCAAAGTGGTATGGGAAACTTTTATTTTAAAATATTATTTTTAAATGTTTTAATTATGTTTAAAAAATGGATTGAATATTTCAATAACATGGAATATTTTTTAACATATAATATTTAAATGAAAATTATCTATTTCATGCCACTATCATGTATTGATGTTTAATTTACAAGTATAAAATTCTATTTTAAAATATATTTTTTCATTTATTATTATGTGGCTTGTAATGATGAAAAGTGATTCCAATGTGTAAATTTTATTTCTCATTTATGCTTTTTTTAGGGGTTATGATTATTTCAAGGTTCATGGGAATTTCTTATTTATATGGGTAGTTCCATGATAAATAGAGGGTTTCTAACCCATGATGGCTCTTCAATGCATTGGGTAATGAGACTGATTTAAACAATAAGAACTATCCTAAGATATTTTGGGAATATAATATGATGGGTATTTCAAACAAAACCATAATGGTCAATCCCTATGAAGCTTCAAAATCTAAAATATATGTATTATATATATTCCATAAGTTATATTGATGATTTATTATTTCTATGAGTTTTACACAAATATTATTAATTAATGAGGTAATATAATGGTTTAATGTTTAATGGGTGAACATAGGTTTTTGTGAAAATATTTTCATGAGTTTAAAATATTCATGGACTAAAAGTTCCTTTCATTCTTTTATACCCCTTACTGAGTTTTTTGTGATCATCCCATGTTCTAAAATGTTTTTCATAGGTCTTAATATTATTAGGGATAGAGAAGATGTCGGGATCAAACTATCGAAGATGTTTCTTGAAAAGAAATCATGTTTTGTTTTTTAAAATTGTTTCTTTTGGTGAAAAATGGAAACTTTTTGGAAGTTTACACATTGAATTCTTATGGATTTTTATGTATGAGTTATGGACTAATTCTATAAATATCTAAATTTTAAAGGATACTCAATGTGAAATAAAGAAAATTTCTAGACTTACTTGAATAATATTTAATGTTTAAGGCTGGTTCCTTATTGTTCATATCAATGGAAAGGTTTAGACAACTTTAGGAATTAGGATTTTTGGTTAATGAAATGATAATTTTCAATTTCTATTCTTTTAGTTAAATACTTAGTCTATAAATTTTATAAATCTAGGAAATTATATTTAAAATGGAAGGAGGAAGATATTAAACAACATTCCTCCCTCTTCCTAATGAGTTTCTTACAATAATTATTGAAAAGTCATGTTCGAATGATTTAGATCATTTTTTACATACAACTCACTTGAAAAATGTTTTATAAGATATAAAAAACTTCATATATACCTCAATACCATTATAGATCATGGGATGTTTTTAATAAAATATTATTGTAACATCCCATGTAAATACAAAATAATACATTTTCAATATTTATTAATATTTTTGTATTAAATATTAATTTTACTTCAAAGGGGACACTATGTTTGATGGCGTACCTGATACACAAAAATGGGTTTCTTTGAAATCTTATATCACACAATAATAATATGATATTATTATTTTAAATGGTTTCTAATGCCTAGCCATTATATTGACAGCAATGAAAACAACAAACTAAAATATGATTATAAATGTTTGTTAAATGTTTTTACATTTAACCAATAAAAGTTAGAGGCTTAAAATGTGAATGAATCTAATTTTAAGTATAATTTACTTTAAAAGGTTGATATACAACCTTTTGATGGATAAGCCTTTTTAAATATAGTTTTGGTCACTTTTATATGTTATTTTTTGACAAAATAAAATTCTTCTTCAGAAACGGGACATCAAAATTCACTTTGGGTAAAATTTTCGTATAATTCGGATGAAATTCAATTTTTTTATGAGTAGTGGAAAATGATATATTTTAATTCAAAATTGACTTTTAATATAATTTATTTATATGGTTAGATTATCTTTTTAATTTGTTTTAAAATTTAATTTGATTATTTTTTTATCATTTAATCCCATGTTGGTCATTGGATGTAACTTCCCTTTCAAATTTGACATAAACAAGTGTTTAATTTTGAGAGTTATTATTTCTTAAAATACACGTTTTTTATTTTGACAGTGGGAATTAATTTTAAGTTAATTTCTTCTGCTTCAGTGTTTTGAATTTAGGAAAAATAGATTCCATATTTGGAATCAGTAGGTCCAATTTATGTTAATAGGTAACTTTTATTTTTAGACATTTTGAATATTTATTACCGTAAAATTTTTATTTATCTTGGTTAAAAAGTAAATATGGTAAATAAGTGTAATAAAATATTATTATAATAGTATAAAATTACCCTAACATGTGTCTTAATACTATTTGTTGATACATATCCGACCTTAGGCATCCTTGGGTCGAATTTGAGACCCCATGGAGCCACTTAAGAGTTATAATGACACTTAATTTTAATTGACTTAATGTAAAGGCAAAAATGACATAAACAAATACCATTTAGTAAATTAATTTTTACATAGGGTTATATAAGTTATATTTTCTACCATAAATATTATTTGGATATATAACAACATTTACTAAATCATGGTATTTTTTTTATAATTTTTAGACATCAAATAAGAAAAATTATTTATGACACAATAATGATGTAGTGTTTACCGCATTAATAAATAATTTAAATAAATACTATTATAGAGATTAAAAAATATCTAAAACCAGTCCAATTCTTATTTGGTGATTTTATTTCGACCATGATTCATCTTATATTAGACTTTAATAAGTTTTTGACCTTCAAAAAACGAAAATATATATATAATAAAATAATATTTTGACACTTTCCTAAGAGCCCCTCCACCCCCTTATAAAAAGCCCCCACATCTAACCCATTCCTCACACCTCTAAAGCCTCTTGTATCATTCAAAACCTTACCAAATAAGCACTAAAAATCCATCTATTCTACCTAGAATCTTTAACTTAGGAACATGGCACTTCATGATGACCTTTTGGTTCAAACCAAAGGGAGTTACCCGAATTAAAGGTAACATTTTCTCTTAAATTATTTTCTTTTATTTTACTTTTCCAACCCCTAAAATCTTTTTATTCGTTTCTTTTATAACAAAAAATGGTATTATAAACACACTAGTATTTTGTTATGAGATGGATTCAGACTACACTTACACACACCTCTATCTAATTGGTAAAGAACACACTGTTTCTATGGATGGAAAACTAATGCCTCATGAAATGATGATTGTTCAGTTATCTTCTACTGCCTCTCATGGTGGCCATTAAGATTGAACTATATTTATATATGATAAATATTATGTTTATATTTTATTTTTGATTCTGTATTTTTCATTTATACCATACCGTTATGATTTCTAGTATGGGTAAACGTGATAATTTCATTTGAGGAAGTGCGGACTACCGCCCCCTCAAAGTGATATAACTCGTTAATTACATATGTGGGACCTATAAAGGATAGAGTTAAAGATATTATATATGATATTATACTATAATTATAATATAACTATGTATTATTATGTTTTAATTCCATTAAAATAAGAAATGAAAATGAAAATATCATTCATGCATACGTACGACTTACTGTCTCCATGAACGGTGCATTTAATTTATTACCTCAAAATGTTATGTACCATTATAAATACATGCATATACTGGATATATATAATATATATTATATCTAAATAATAAATATCAATATATATATAATTAACTTTTGACCACTTGAACAACTTGTAATGATAAGAAGTCCATTTTTGACTCAAGTGCCAAATATAGACAAAACAACCATTATTAACTTAAATTATTACATAATGTTTATAAAATGGTTATAAGAGATATAAAAGGAATAATAAACATAGAAATGGTTATAATGAAAGTATAAATTAACTTTATTTTATTATTCATGATATTAAAGAATGAACGAGTCAAATTGAATACGAGGTAAGGGACTTCGTCTCGATCTCCTTTCACTAAGGAATATTTTGTTTTAACACACGAATTTATTTTATACTCTATATAAAAACCATTGAATTTTAATTTCATTCAATGTAAATATTTTTCTATGAAGCTTTTTTCTAAATGACAAAAAGGAATTTTTTTTAATATAAGCGGTGACAATGTCCTTTTCCACCGCTGCGAGTATTTTTTGATCTTGGATTCCTCAAAAAGACGTAATGTTTTTAAATTGATAATAAATACCATATACGCTTTTATATATTTTGTTATTTAAAATGGTTTTTATAATTTATTTTTTATGTTAATATATTTAAATGATATATTGTGATTAAAATGTAGAAATGTTATCTTTATTTTATGTTTTTTTATATGTTATGAATATGTTATGGTTCTTGTAAATTATTACGTATATGGGTGGTTCCGTGATAAACCTAGGGTAGTTGAGCCTGAGATAGCTCTCCAATGCATTGGGTAACATGACAGTGGTAAATGTGAATGTTTCTCCTAAGAGATTTGGGAAATATACTATGATGGGTATTCCAAATGTAATTCTATACGTAGCTGTGATATCTACAATGTAAGTATGATATAGATTCCTTAAGTTACCATTATGATTTATGTTTTCAATGTGTTATTCATAAATCTTATGATTTCATGAGGTAAGTTATAAATCTTATGTTATGTATACAATGATGAACTAATGTTTTCTTTCTTTGTTTTAAAACCCTTACCGAGAATTTTATGCTCATCCCAAGTTTTGAAATGTTTTTCATAGGACTTAAAGATGAATAAGGTCAAGTATGGGATCTAGAAAAAGTCATGATGTCTAAAACATGGGACTAGACCTGACTCTTTTTTTTTCAAGAGTTTTTATTTTATGAAAAAAATGGAAACTGAGTAGAAGTCCCTACCTTGTAATTTTTGAGATGTAATGTAATAGTTATGGCCTAATTTTCTAAAACTCTAAACCTGAAAAGATCATAAATATGGATTATTAATTTAATTCATGATTACATAATGTTTAAGGCCATGTCATTATAGTTGGTATCATAGGTCGGTTTAGATAACTTCAGAAGTTAGGGTATTGTTAAATTAATATCCATAAATTACTTTATGTTAATATTGAAATGATATACAATTCACAGATTACCATGTTTCTTTTCCTATGGTATTTCTATGTTCAGATTGGTTTTACGGAGAAGAAACATGGTAGCTATATTGGGACGATATCAAGAGGAAGACAACCTTCCAAATCAGTAACCTGAGATAGTAATAATCAGAGCTGAATAGTTTGTTTCAATGATGGGACAATTGACTCTAGATATAAATGTTGGTGGTATCTATGCACAAGATCAGCTAGATCAACCATAAAATAATATGATAGTAATGGATCATTTCATGAGGAAACACCCCCCATCATTCATAGGATCATCTAACCCTGTGCTAGTTGAAGCGTAGATTAAAGCTTTGGAGAAACTTTTCGATGTCATGGGGTGTTCAGAACATCAAAATTTTGGTCTCGCTGGTTATCGTTTTGAAGGTGAAGCTAATCAGTGGTGGTCAATGGTGAAAAATATCACAAATTGTAAGGAAATTTATTCTCTTTATTGTAACGCCCCGACCCCAATTACCCAGGGTCAGTGAATTATTGCATAACATTGTCATGATCACAAAAGGTAAAGTCTCCAAAGACCAATTAGTTTAGTAGCCTTGGAAACACTAGATACATTCATAAATATTACATCGCATCATAAAGTAAAACAAAACTACAACAACATATTGTCTTCATATCCCCTCATACTATCCCTACATGTCATTCATAATATAATTCTTCTCATCCTCGAAAAATTAAAACATTAGAAGGGTTGAGCTTAGATGCTCAGTAAGGATAACAATATAGCAGAATCTTTCATAAATAAACATAAACAATTAAGGCAATGTATAACGAAAACAAAAGCCTTTTAAACTTGAACTGTAGCATAATATAGAAAAATTAAAATGAAATAAAGTCATTTACTTATTCACATGGATATTCTACAGGTCGAATAATCACATGCAATATCAATAACCACTTTCATAATGATGGAATGCATAATGCCAGACTATCATAACCACGTACCCAAGGCCTCATGCCAAGACTACGAATAAGATTTTTTCAAGGCCTCGTGCCAAGACACTAGTTTGTCTCATGAGACATGCCGATGCATCGAGGAGCTATAGCGGGCTCCACCCGTAACTTATTAAGTCCAATGTATTCCTCATATGAACAGGTTTAAACATATCATATACCATAACATAACCGTATCACATAAAACATGCCTAAAGGAAACATAACATTTCCACATTTAAATCAAAAGATATCAATACAACATATTGATATAATAAAAACACTTTAAAAACAATTTTCAATACAAAAATAAAAGAAAATTAAAACTTGGTATTTATTATTCATTTTAAATAGGTTAAGGCTTGTAGAGGAAGCTGAAACTCAAATAATGGTCATGGCGGCGGAGAAGTCATTATCGCCGCATACGTAAGACAAAACCTTCCTTTTGTCGTTTATTAAAAACGCTTCATATAAAAATATTCCTTTTGAATAAACGTAAAAGTCAAAGGGGTTTATACACCGTATAAAGGAAAGTTGTGTATAAAACCAAATATGCCTCAATGAAAGGAGATTGAGACGAAGTAACTTACAAAGATCATTTTTTAAATAAAATAGATCTATTATGTGTATTCACTATAATTACACATAAATAATTTCTAAATACATGGTAGGACATAATAATATCATGACATAATTTGAAAGTTGGAGATTAACCCAAAGAACGGAAATTGGGTTAAGAAGTTCCCTTACAAAGATCCTTTTTTAAATAAAATAAATCTATTATGTGTATTCACCATAAGTACACATAAATAAAGTACAAATACAACATAATATATAAAAATTCATTTCTCACATAATCAAAGAACAACATAAATAATAACGATAGTTTCAACCCAAAGAATGGGAATTAGGTTAAGAAGGTCCCTTACATCGTGTCTGAATTGACTGGATCGTTCTCTAACCTCCTGAATAATAAAATAGAGTTAATTTCTACTTTCTTAAGAAAAATTTTCAAGTTAATTATTCCTTTTATATCACTTATTACCATGTTATGAACATTATGTAATTATTTAAGTTAATAGCAGTCATTTTGTCGATCTTTAGTACTTGAGTCGAAAATAAACTTCTTACAATTACAAGTTGTTCATGCGATGAATTATCCATTATATCCAGAATTATATTCATGATCTAGATATCATATATATCATATATATCTAGTATATACATGAATTTATAGTATTAAATAACATTTAGAGTTAAGAAATGAAATGCACCGTTCATTGAGACGGTAAGTCGTACGTACGCATGAACGCTGCTTTCAATTCTATTTCATATTTAATGGAATGAAATCATAATGATATAATGTTATAATATAATTCTAGTATAATATAATATATAATATCATTTACTCCATCCTTTATACATCCCACGTATGGCATTAACAATTCAAATCACTTTGAGGGGGCGGTAGTCCGCACTTCCTAAAATGAAATTATCGCGTTTACCCATAATACAAATCATAAAGGTATTCCATAAATGAAAAATACAGAATCATAAGGAAAACAAAAACTTAATATATATCATATATAAAAATATTTTCATCATAATGGCCACCATGAGAGGTGTTAAAAGAAGATTGAATAATAATCATTTTGTGAGGCAGTAATTCACCACTCACAGAAACAGTATGTTCTTTAACCATTAGACGAAGGTGTGTGTAAGTGTAAATAAAATAATTCTCATAAAAACATCCAAGTATATTAAGGATACTGGTTTTGTTACAAAATAACGTAATAATAAGATTTTCGGGGGTTGGAGAAGCAAAATAAAACAAAAGAACACAACAGAAAACATTACCTTAAAATCGGGTAACTCTTTTTGATTTTAGCCAAAGGCTTCCTTGGGAAGACTTCTGCCCAAAGTGAGGCTTCTAGGATCAATATAGGGAAGTTTATAGATTATTTTGTCAGAGTTTGGCTAAGCCAAATGGCTTGGAAGGTGTGAATAAGGTGGTAGTGGTGGGGGCCTTTTATAAGAGGAGAGGAGGGGCACTCTTGGAAGGTCATGAAATGTTACATTATTATGAAGTGATTTTCGGATTTAAAAGGTCCCAAAATTATATATTTCTAGGATAAGGTGATAAGAGTTCGAAATCCACCCATCCAATAGGTTTTTGACATGTGTATGTCTTAGAGTTTACATTATCTTTTAATTTTATTTAAATCGTTAAATAATGAGGTAAGCAGCGCATCATCATAGTGTCATAAATAATTTAATTTAATTAATGTCTAAAAATTATAAACCAATTATCAAAATATATTAAATCTTTTTAGATTTATAATTAATATTTATAGTCAAAAATATGTCTTGTATAACCCCATTTAAAAATTGTTTTAGTAAAACAACTCATGTTTGTGACATTTTTATTTTAACATTAAATAAAAAGTTTTTAATGTCATTTTCCTACCAAAGTGGCTCCATGGGGTCCCCAAGTTGACACATGGATTGTATTGGTCGTCCATGAGTCATACAATAGGGTTAGGACAAGTGTAAAGGTATTTTCATATTTTTATAATATCATTTTACCTTAAATGTCACTAATTACCTTTAATCGCGATTAAGTAAACATAAAAGATACGATTCACCAAAAAACAATTTATTCCCATTGAACCACATTTTACTTTATAATGACAACCATGTATGTCAGATTTTTGAAAATCAAATCACAGAAGTGGTAATGTTTCATTTAAACGAAAAATCAGTTTTTTAATTACCACTTAGTGGTTTCACTATTCATCAAAAATTGAAGTTTTTCAGAACAATGCCAAAATTTCACCCTAAGATATAATTGATATTCCGAATTCAAAAATTATTTATATTTTAAAAAATTACAAACATAAAAGTTTCATTAATTAATTTTATAATTAATTCTCATTGTCACAACAAATAACGTGTTTTTAAGAAACAATATATATAAAAAGATTAACAAATGTTTATGTCCATTTTCAAAGTGAAATTAATTATAATGAACACGATTGGATAAAATGGTAAAAATATATTATAATTATACTTTAAAACCACTCAATAGTATAATTTATCACTATAAATTATTTTTATTAAAAAAGTTGTTTTTAAGTATTTTTCACTATTCATAAAAAATTGGAAGTTCTCAGAAAATTACAAATAATTCAACTTAGGATAATTTCGATATTCCGAATAAAAAAATGAAGTCCATTTTGAAATGTAAAATTTATAGAATTTCAAAAAGTGGGTATTAGTATTCATAACTGCTACTTTGATTGGTCGCGGTGTGTTAGAATCTCGAACTTGCGTACAATTCAAGCTATTACATTATTGAAAGAGAAGCATATCATGAAAGCTTAGGGTGTTACATTCTCCCCTCCTTCATTAAATTGCGTCCTCGCAATTTGAAATTTTTCTTTGAAAGTAAAAGGTTGAAAATAGAAAATACCTTTGTGGAAAACCCATATCATAAATAGGGTTAATAAAAATATAACATTAAAAGAAAGAAATAGAAGTACAAAGTTCACTCGAGATAGACCATACTAGGATTATATGAGAATATAGATATGGACGAGAAACAAACCATCAAGGTCTGATGGAGAGTTGTAGAAAATAGGATTAGGAGAAAGCTAACCACAAGAAAATCACAAACTTGTGATTGGTTAAATAGTCATTGAATCCCCAGTTGGAAAAGTTAACCGGCAAGTTTTTTGTTTTAGGTTACCTTTTATAAAGTTGAGGAATTTATTTAGGAGATTTACTAAAATGTAAGGAAATATACTTACTTGTCATGTAGACTTTCATTCTTTAATAAATTTTCACCAAAAACCCATCCTTCACTCAATAAGATAATAGAACTCAAAAATATTATATTTATCCTAATCTTATAAGGTTCAAAATATTAACACATACCATTTAGATTAGGAAAACTATTTTTTAATAACTAGGGACTTCCTGTAGGCTAGTGGTAGGTAATAAAGGCCTGTCACACTAAGGTTGTGGGTTCGATTCCAAAGGCTTTGTCCGACATGACGGGTTATACCCCAACCTGTAGGTTGTCCTTTTCCTAAAACTATAGTATTATAATATTCCAAAAATAATCTTCCAAAATGTTTTAACCTAAAACAATACTACCCAAAGTTCAACATATTCCATTCCAACCTTTATATTTATCCAAAATAACTCTGTCCAGACTTTCTCTAAATGGTCACTAAATTCCAAAATCAATTGTAACATCATATTCCCCAAACAAAGTAATTTTTCTCTTATTGTCACATACTAAAAATATGATTACCTTCATTATATTTAAACCTTAGTGAAAAAACAAGTATTGCAGTACAATCCTTATATATATCACATTATTCTTATAACCAGAATATATTCCTTGATTCCAAAATCACCAATACATTAATTATTCCACTTCAACTATAGTAACAACATAAGATTATCCTTGATCCCTTGGCCTTTTCTAAGGTATGTTTCCCTGACACCTAGGAAATTAATTTTCATAATGAACCATTTCCCTACAATTGTAGCATTCAACATTGATAGCCTCTTTCTTTCCCTTGCAGTCACGAGCTTGGTGGCCTTTTTCACCACACTTGTAACAGACTCCCAATCCCTTCAAGCAAGTACCAGGGTGTTTCTTCCCACATTTAATGCAGGGTTAATATTCAACTTTTCTATTATTCCCCTTATTTCCATTTCATGATTGATCAGAAGATCTCTTCTTTTCTTCCTTTGCTTTAAAGTCATAAGACTTAGAGAATTTCTTTTCCGTCTTGATAGAACACGAGACAATATCTCCGTATGAATAGAATTTTTGTGAGACTAATTCTCAATGGAGAAACGGTTTTAACCCATCAAAGAAACGATCGATCTTACTTCTTGGGTTACGTATATAATATGCAGCGTGCCTCGCTAACCTTGTAAAGTTAGCCTCATACTTTTCAACATTCTCATCCTCCTTCTGCCTCAGACTCAGAAATTGTCTTTCCATATCTGCTCGATGGTCTTGTGGAAAGTATTTTTCTAAGAAAAATTCCTTAAAATAATTCCATTCCATACTTGATACTTCTTTATCTTCCTTTGTGTTTTGAATCAGCGACCACCATTGATCGGCATCTCCAGTGAGGTGATAAACTTCCATGACAACCTTCTCCCTTTTGCTATTTCCCAAGGCATGGAATATATTCTCTAAGGAGTTTATCCATTGCTCAGGTTCTAATGGATTTTCGTCCCCATTAAATGTTGGCGGTTGTTGCCTCATGAAGTGGTCTAACATTGATCCTCCACGTTGTGGATCAGGGTGCTCCATAAGAGTAAGGTTATTATTCATAACCTGAGTGAGTTGTCCCAGTATGCTAATAAGTTGATTAGCACCAGCTGTATCACCAACTCCATAATAATTATCTTGAGCAGGAGGGAAATCCCTACATGGAGTGCGTGCATTGATACAGTTTCCATTCCTCCCACTAGGTGCCATTTCTAAACAATGGAATAAACTAGATTAGTTTATGAATTAAAAAACATAATTCCATACTTGTAAAACACTTAACATAAATTGAACTATTTATGGATATAATCCATAATCATAAAAATGTTTTTTTGAGGAAGTATATACTCATAATACCTTCATAATGGTTTGTAAAGAAAATGATAATTATCTTAAGCATATCCCTCGGGAGTGTCGTAACCAAGAGTGTAGCAAAGCCCGTTGTCATGCACCAGTTCCCGTTCGAGTCTAGCTCAAAGTGTTGTTTTCGGGTTTTACCCCTAGGTACATCTGTGCCAGAGCCACCTCTACCTGATCGTATCCAAACAAGTATGTATTGCTCGGAAAACTCAAAAAATCTTTGTAATACCAAAATTCTAGGAAGTTCATCTATACTAATCCTCAAAGTATATCTTTAGGCTATGTTCTCTAATCAGAGTTCTTCTAAATCTAGCTTCCAAGGTTAGTACTAAACTGCCTCTGATACCAACTGTAATGCCCCAAACCCAGTTACCCAGAGTCGGTGCATTATTGCGTAACATTGACATGATCACAAAAGATCAAGTCTTGAAAGGGCAATTAGTTTAGTATCCTTGGAAACACTAGATGCATTCATAAATCTTACATTACAACATAAAGTAAAACAAAACAACAACAAAATATTGTCTTCATATCCCCTTGTAATATCCCTGTAGGTCATTCATAATATACTTCTTCTCATCCTGAAAAAATTAAAACATTGGAAGGGGTGAGATTAGATGCTCAGTAAGGATAACAATATAGAGGAAGCTTTCATAAATAAACATAAACAATTAAGGCAATGTATAACTAAAACACAAGCCTTTTAAACTTGAACATTAGCATAATATGGAAAAAGTTAAATGAAATAATGCCATTTACTTATTCACATGGATATTATACTGGTCGAATAATCACATGCAATATCAATAACCACTTTCATAATGATGGATTGCATAATACCAGACCATCATAACCATGTATCCAAGGCCTCGTGCCAAGACTACGAATACAATTTTGTCAAGGCCTCATGCCAAGACACTAGTATGTCTCATGAGACCTGCCGATGTATCGAGGAGCTATAGCGGGCTCCACCCGTCACTTATTAAGTCCAATGCATTCCTCATATGAACAGGTTTAAACATATTATAAACCATAACATAATCGTATCACATAAAACATGCATAAAGGAAACATAACATTTCCACATTTCCATCACAAGATATAAATACAACATATTGATATAATAAAAACACTTTCAAAACCATTTTAAATACCAAAATAAAAGAAAATTAAAACTTGGTATTTATTTTTCATTCTAAAAAGGTTACGGCTTGTAGAGGAATCCTAAACGCAAATAATGGTCATGGCGGTGGAGAAGTCATTGTCACCTCATACGTAAGACAAAACATTCCTTTTTTCATTTAGTAAATACGCGTCGTATAAAAAGATTCCGTTTGAATAAAAGTCAAAGTCAAAGGGTTGTACACACCGTATAAAGGAAAGATGTGTATAAAACCAAATATGCCTCAATGAAAGGAGATTGAGACGAAGTCCCTTAAAAAGATCATTTTTTAAATAAAATAGATCAATTATGTGTATTCACTATAAGTACACATAAAGTATGTATAAATACAAGATAGGACATAATAATATCATGACATAATTTGAAAGTAGGAGATTAACCAAAAGAACAGAAATTGGGTTAAGAAGTTCCCTTACAAAGATCATTTAAAAAAAATAAATCTATTATGTGTATTCACTATAAGTACACATAAATAAAGTACAAATACAAGATAAGATATAAAAATTCATTTCTCACATAATCAAAGAACAACCTAAATAATAATGATAGGTTCAACCCAAAGAATGGGAATTGGGCTAAGAGGTTCCCTTACCTCGTGTCCGACTTGACTCGATCATTCTCTAAACTCCTGAATAATAAACTAGAGTTAATTTATAATTGATTAAGAACCTTTTTCATGTTCATTATTCCTTTTATATAACTTATTACCATGTTATGAACATTATGTAATTATTTAAGTTAATAGCAGTCATTTTGTTGATCTTTGGTACTTGAGTCAAAAATAAACTTCTTATAATTAAAAGTTGTTCATGTGGTGAAATATCCATTATATCCAGAATTATATTAATGATGTAGATATCATATATATCATATATATCCAGTATATATATTCATTTATTGTATTACATAACATTTAGAGGTAATAAATGAAATGCACCGTTCATTGAGACGGTAAGTCGTACGTACACATGAACGCTACTTTCAATTCTATTTCATATTTAATGGAATGAAATAATAATGATATAATGTTATATTATAATTCGAGTATAATATAATATATAATATCATTTAATCCATCATTTATAAATCCTACATATGGCATTAACAATTGAAATCACTTTGAGGGGGCGGTAGTCCACACTTCCTAAAATGAAATTATCGCGTTTACCCATAATGGAAATCATAAAGATATGCCATAAATGAAAAATACAGAATGATAAGGAAAACAAAAACATAATATATATCATATATAAAAATATTGTCATCATAATGGCCACCATGAGAGGTGTTAAAAGAAGATTGAACAATCATCGTTTTGTGAGGCAGTAATTCACCACTCACAGAAACAGTATGTTCTTTAACAATTAGACGAAGGTGTGTGTAAGTGTAAATAAATTCATTCTCATAAAAACATACAAGTATATTTAGGATAGTTTTGTTGTTACAAAATAAAGTAATAATAAGATTTTAGGGTGTTTCAGAAGCAAAATAATACAAAAGAACACAAGAGAAAACATTACCTTAAAATCAGGTAACTCTTTTTGATTTGAGCCAAAGGATTCCTGGGGAAGACTTCTGCCCAAAGTGAGGATTCTAGGAGCAAGAGAGGGAAGTTTGGATAGTATTTGGGCAGATGTTGGCTGAGCCAAATGGATTGTAAGGTGTGAATAAGGTGGTAGTGTTGGGGTCCTTTTATAAGAGGAGAGGAGGGGCACTCTTGGAAGGTCATGAAATGTTACATTATTATGAAGTGCATTTCGGAATAAAAAGGTCCCAAAATTATATATTTCATGGATAAGGTGATAAGAGTTCTAAATCAACCCATCCAATAGTTTTTTGACATGTTTAGGTCTTATATTTTACTTTTTCTTATCATTTTATTTAAATCATTAAATAATGAGGTAATCGTTGTATCATCATGGTGTCATAAATAATTTAATTTATTTAATGTCTAAAAATTATAAAAAACTTATCATGCTGTAGGAAATCTTTTTATCTTTATAATTAGTTTCTATAGTAAAAAATATGACTTGTATAACTCCATATAAAAATTGGTTTCGTAAAATAACTCATGTTTGTGATATTTTTATTTTAACATTAAATAAAAAGTTTTTAATGTCATTTTCCTACCGAAGTGGCTCCATGGGGTCCCCAAGTTGACCCATGTATTGTATTGGTCAATCATGACTCATACAATAGGGTTATACAAGTGTAATGATATTTTCATATTTTTATAATATCATTTTTACCTTAAATTTTACTAATTACCTTTAATCGAAATTAATTAAACATAACAGTTACTCTTCACCAAAAAATTATTTTAATCCCATTGAACCACATATTACTTTCTAATGAAAACCATGTATGTCAGATGTTTGAAAATAAAATCACATAAGTTTTAATGTTTCATTTAAACGAAAAATCTGTTTTTTAACTACCACTTAGTGGGTTCACTATTCTTCAAAAATTGAATTTCTTCAGAACAAGCCAAAATTTCACCCTAATCTATAATTGATATTCCGAATTCAAAAATGATTTGTATTTTACAAAATTTAAAACATATAAGTTTCATTAATTAATTTTATAATTAATTCCCGCTGTCACTACAAATAGCTTGTTTTTAAGAAACAATATATATCAAAAGATTGACAATTGTTTATGTCCAATTTCAAAGTAAAATTAATTCTAATGAACACCAATGGATAAAATGGTAAAAATATATTATAATTATACTTTAAAACCACTCAATATTATAATTTATCACTATAAATTATTTTGATTAAAAAAGTTGTTTTTAAGTATCTTTCACTATTCATAAAAAATTGGAAGTTCTCAGAAAATTACAAAAAATTCAACTGAGGATATTTTCGATATTCCGAATACAATAATTAAGTCCATTTTGTAATATAAAATTTAAATAATTTCAAAAAGTGGGTATTACTATTCATAACTACTACTGTGATTGGTGGTGGTGTGTTATAATCTCGAACTTGCGTACAATGCAAGCTATTGCATTATTGAAAGAGAAGCATATCGTGAAAGATTGGGGTGTTACATTCTCCCCTCCTTCAATAAATTGCGTCCTCTCAATTTGAAATTTTTCTGTGAAAATAAAAGGTTGAAAATAGAAAATACCTTTGTGGAAAACCCACATCGGAAATAGGGTTAATAAAAATATAACATTAAAAGAAAGAAAGAGAAGTACAAAGGTCACTCGAGATAGACCGTACTAGGATTCTATGAAAATATAGATATGGAGGAGAAACAAACCATCAAGGTCTGATGGAGAGTTGTAGAAAATAGGATTAGGATAAAGTTAACCACAAGAAAATCACAAACTTGTGATTGGTTAAACGGTCATTGAATCCCCAGTTGGAAAAGTTATCCGGAAACGTTTTTGTTTTATGTTACCTTTTATAATGTTGAGGAATTTATTTAGGACATTTACTACGAACGTAAGGAAATATACGTACTTTTCATGTAGACTTTCATTCTTTAATAAAATTTCACCACAAGCCAATCTTGCACTCAAAAAGATAATAGAACTCAAAAATATTATATTTATCCTAATCTTATAAGGTTCAAAATAATAACACATACCATTTAGATTAGGAAAACTATTTTGTAATAACCAGGGACGTCCTATAGGCTAGTGGTAGGTAATAAAGGCATGTCGCACTAAGGTTGGGGGTGCGATTCCTACGGCTTTGTCCAACGTGATGGGTTATCCCCCGACCTGTTGGTTGTCCTTTTCCTAAAACTATAGTATTATAGTATTCCAAAAATAATCTTCCGAAATGTTTAAACCAAAAAAAATACTATTCAAAGTTCAACATAATCCATTCCAACCTTTATAGTTATCCAAAATACCTCCGTCTAGATTTCTCTAAAAGGTCTCTAAATTCCAAAATCAATTGTAACATCAGATTCCCCAAACAAAGTAAATTTTCTCTTATTTTCACATACTAAAAATATGATTACCTTCATCATTTTTAAACCTTAGTGAAAAAAACATGTACTGTAGTACAATCCTTATATATATCACATTATTCTTACAACCAGAATATAATACTTGAGTCCAAAAGCACCAATACATTAATTATTCCACTTCAACTGTAGTAATATCAAAAGATTTTCCTTGATCCCTTTTCCTTTTCTGAGGTATGTTTCCCGGAATCTTAGGACATTCATTTGCATAATGCCCCATTTCCCTACAATTGTAGCGTTCAACATTGATAGCCTCTTTCTTTCCCTTGCACTCACGAGCTTGGTGGCCTTTTTCAGCACACTTGTAACAGACTCCCAATCCCTTAAAGCAAGTACTGGTGTGTTTCTTCCCAAATTTACTACAGGACTGATATTCAACTTTTCTCTTCTTCCCCTTATTTCCATTTCCAGATTGATCAGAAGATCTTGTCTTTTCTTGCTTTTCTTTAAAGTCATAAGACATAGAGAATTCCTTTTTCGTATTGATAGCACACGAAACAATATCTTCATATGACGAGAAGGTTTGTGAGACTAATGCTCGACGGAGAAACGGTTTTAACCCATCAATGAAATGATCGATCTTACTTCTTGGGTTACGTATATAATCTGCAGCATGCCTCTCTAACCTTGTAAATTTAGCCTCATACTTTGCAACATTCTCATCCTCCTTCTACCTCAGACTCAGAAATTGTCGTTCCATATCTGCTCGATGGTCATGTGGAAAGTATTTCTCTTAGAAAATTTCCTTAAACTCATTCCATTCCATACTTGATACATCTTCATCTTCCTTTGTGTTTTGAATCAGCGACCACCATTGATCGGAATCTCCACTGAGGCGGTAAACTGCCATGACAACCTTCTCCCTTTCGCTACTCCCCAAGGCGTGGAATATTTTCTCTAAGGATTTTATCCATTGCTCAGCTACTAATGTAATGGTACCCCCATTAAATGTTGGCGGTTATTGCCTCTTTGAAGAGGTCTAACATTGATCCTCCACGTTGCGGATCAGGGTGCTCCATAAGAGTAAGGTTATTATTCATAACCTGAGTGAGTTGTCCCAGTATGGATATAAGATGATTAGCACCAGCTGTATCACCAACTCCATACTAATTATCATGAGCAGGAGGGAAATCCCTAATTGGAGTGCATGCATTGATACGATTTCCATTCCTCCCACTAGGCGCCATTTCTAAACAATGGCATAAACTAGATTAGTTTATGAATTAAAAAACATAATTCCATACTTGTAAAACACTTAACATAAATTGAACTATTTATGGATATAATCAATAATCATAAAAATGTTTTCTTTGAGGAATTATATACTCATAATCCCTTCATAATGGTTTGTAAAAAAAATGATAATTATCCTAAGCATATCCCCCGGGAGTGTCGTAACCAAGAGTGCAGCAAGGCCCGTTGTCGTGCACCAGTTCCCATTCGAGTCTAGCTCAAAGCGGTGTTTTCGGGTTTTACCTCTAGGTACATATGTGCCAGATCCACCTCTACCATCTCATATCCATACAAGGATGTATTTCTCGGAAAACTCACAAAATATCTGTAATACCAAAATTCTAGGAAGTTCATCTATACTAATCCTCAAAGTCTATCTTTGGGATATGTGCTCTAATCAAGTTTATCTAAATCTAGCTTCCAAGGTGAGTACTAAACTGCCTCTGATACCAACTGTAACACCCCGACCCCAGTTACCCAGAGTCGGTGCATTATTGCGTAACATTGGCATGATCACAAAAGATCATGTCTCGAATGACCGATTAGTTTAGTAGCCTTGGAAATACTAGATAGATTCATAAATCTTACATTACATCATAATGTAAAACAAAACTATAACAAAATATTGTCTTCATTTTCCCTCATACTATCCCTGCAGGTCATTCATAATATACTTCTTCTCATTCGAGAAAAATTAAAACATTGGAAGGGGTGAGCTTAGATGCTCAGTAAGGATATCAATATAGTGGAAGATTTCATAAATAAACATAAACATTTAATGAAATGTATAACGAAAACAAAAGCCTTTTAAACTTGAACTTTAGAATAATATGGAAAAAGTAAAATGAAATAATGCCATTTACTTATTCACATGGATATTCTATTGGTCGAATAATCACATGAAATATCAATAACCAGTTTCATAATGATGGAATGCATAATTCCAGACTATGATAACCATGTTGCCAAAGCCTCGTGCCAAGACTACAAATAAGATTTTGTCAAGGCCTCTTGCCAAGACACTAGTTTGTATCATGAGACCTGTCGATGCATCTAGGATCTATAGCGGGCTCCACCCGTCACTTATTAAGTCCAATGCATTCCTCATATGAACGGGTTTTAACATATCATAAACCATTACATAATCATATCACATAAAACATGCATAATGGAAACATAACATTTCCACATTTCAATAAGAAGATATCAATACAACATATTGATATAATAAAAATACTTTCAAAATAATTTTCAATACCAAAATAAAAGAAAATTAAAACATGGTATTTATTTTTCATTTTAAAAAGGTTATGGCTTGTAGAGGAAGCCGAAACTCAAATAATGGTCACGGCGGCGGAGAAGTCATTGTCACCGCATACGTAAGACAAAAAATTACTTTTGTTTTTTAGTAAAAATACTTCGTATAAAAATATTCCTTTTGAATAAACGTAAAAGTCAAATGGGTTTATACACCGAATAAACGAAATTTGTGTATAAAACCAAATATGCCTCAATGAAAGGAGATTGAGATGAAGTCCCTTACAAAGATCATTTTTTAAATAAAATAGATCTATTATGTGAATTCACTATAAGTAAACATAAAGAATGTATAAATACAAGATAGGATATAATAATATCATGACATAATTTGAAATTATGAGATTAACCCAAAGAACGGAAATTAGGTTAAGAAGATCCCTTACAAAGAACATTTTTTTAAATAAAATAAATCTATTATGAGTATTAACTATAAGTACACATAAATAAAGTATAAATAAAATATAAGATATAAAAATTAATTTCTCACATAATCAAACAACAACATAAATAATAACGATAGGTTCATCCCAAAGAATGGGAATTGGGTTAAGAAGTTCCCTTACCTCGTGTCCGACTTGACTCGATCATTCTCTAACCTCCTGAATAATAAACTAGAGTTAATTTATACTTTCTTAAGAACCTTGTTCATGTTAATTATTCCTTTTATATCACTTATTACCATGTTATGAACATTATTTAATTATTAATGTTAATAGCCGTCATTTTGTCGATCATTGGTACTTGAGTCAAAAACAAACTTCGTATAATTACAAGTTGTTCATGTGGTAAAATATCCATTATATACAGAATTATATTCATGATTTAGATATCATATATACCATATATATCCAGTATATACATTCATTTATAGTATTACATAACATTTAGAGGTATGAAATGAAATGCACCGTTCATTGGGACGGTAAGCCGTACGTACGCATGAACGCTACTTTCAATTTTATTACATATTTAATGGAATGAAATCATAATTATATAATGTTATATTATAATTCTGGTATAATATAATATATAATATCATTTACTCAATCCTTTATACATCCCACATATGGCATTAACGATTCAAATCACTTTGAGGGGGCGGTAGTCCGCACTTCCTATAATGAAATTATCGCGTTAACCCATAATGGAAATCATAAAGGTATGCCATAAATGAAAAATACAGAGTCATAAGAAAAAAAACATAATATATATCATATATAAAAATAGTGTCATCATAATGGCCACCATGAGAGGTGTTAAAAGAAGATTGAACAATCATCGTTTCGTGAGGCAGTAATTCACCACCCACAGAAACAGTATGTTCATTAACAATTAGACGAAGGTGTGTGTAAGTGTAAATAAAATAATTTTCATAAAAAATCTAAGTATATTGAGGATAATGGTGTTGTAACAAAATAAAGTAATAAAAAGATTTTAGGGGGTTGGATAAGCAAAATAAAACAAAATAACACAAGATAAAACATTACCTTAAAATCGGGTAAGTCTTTTTGATTTGAGCTAAAGGCTTCCTTGGGAAGACTTCTGCCCAATGTGAGGCTTCTAGGGGAAATATAGGGAAGTTTAGAGATTAATTGGGCAGAGTTTGGCCGAGAAAAATGGATTGGAAGGTGTGAATAAGGTGGTAGTGGTGGGGGCCTTTTATAAGAGGAGAGGAGGGGCACTCTTGGAAGGTCATGAAATGATACATTATTATGAAGTGCTTTTCGGATTTAAAAGGTACCAAAATTATATATTTAGAGGATAAGGTGCTAAGAGTTCGAAATAAACACATAAAATAGGTTTTTGACATGTGTAGGTCTTATATTTTTCATTATCTTTTCATTTTATTTAAATCGTTAAATAATGAGGTAATCACTGCATCATTATGATGTCATAAATAATTTTATTTATTTAATGTCCAGAAATTATAAAACAATTATCATGATGTAGAAAATATTTTTAACTATCTAATGAATATTTATAGTCAAAAATATGACTTGTATAACCCCATTTAAAAATTGTTTTAGTAAAACAACTCATGTTTGTGACATTTTTATTTTAACATTAAATAAAAAGTTTTTAATGTCATTTTCATACCAAAGTTGCTCCATGGGGTCCCCAAGTTGACCCATGGATTGTCTTGGTCTGACATGACTCATCCAATAGGGTTAGGACATGTGTAAAGGTATTTTCATATATTTATAATATCATTTTTACATTAAATTTCACTAATTACCTTTAATCGCGATTAATTAAACTTAAAAGTTACTATTCACTAAAAAAATTATTTTAATCCCATTGAACCACATTTTACTTTCTAATGACAACCATGTATGTCATATTTTTGAAAATCAAATCATCAAAGTGGTAATGTTTCATTTGAATGAAAAAACAGTTTTTTAACTACCACTTAGTGGTTTCACTATTCGTCAAAAATTGAAGTTTTTTAGAGCAATGCCAAAATTTCACCCTAAGCTATAATTGATATTCCGAATTCAAAAATGATGTATATTTTAAAAAATCTCAAACATATAAGTTTCATTAATTAATTTTATAATTAATTCCCACAGTCACAACAAATAGCGTGTTTTTAAGAAACAATATATATAAAAAGATTGACAATTGTTTATGTCCAATTTCAAAGTGAAAATAATTCTAATTAACACCATTGGATAAAATGGTAAAAATATATTTTAATTATACATTAAAACCACTAAATAATATAATTTATCACTATAATTTATTTTTACTAAAAAATTTGTTTTTAATTATTTTTTATATTCATAAAAAATAGGAAGTTCTCAGAAAATTACAAAAAATTCAACTTAGGATAATTTCGATTTTCCGAATACAAAAATGTAGTCCATTTTGAAATATAAAATTTATATAATTTCAAAAGGTGGGGTTTACTATTCATAACTGCTACTTTTATTTGTCGCGGTGTGTTAGAATCTCGAACTTGTGTACAATGCAAGCTATTGCATTATTGAAAGAGAAGCATATCGTGAAAGCTTGAGGTGTTACATTTATTAGTACAAATTAAAAGACATGTTTCTGGAGAAGTATTTTCCTAAGGTGCTTCATCTTAGGATGGAAAAACAATTCCTAAAATTGAGAAAGGACGATGACTCAGTGGATTCTTATGAAGAAAAATTGATTCGACCAACAAGTTATGATCCAAATTTTATATTAGATTTTAATAGTAAAATTAACCGTTTTTACTCAGGATTAAAGACAAAGTATCAAAGGGATTTAGCTTCTCGTTAGTTCAAAAGTTATGAAAAACTATATCGATGTGTAGAGAAGGTGTAAATAAAGTTTTCTGATGATTTGGTGTTCTTTTAAAAATAATAGAATAAGAGGAAAAGGTGGCAGGTGAAAGGGAAGATTTATTTAAAAAAGTCTGATGGTAAGAAACTTATGTTTACAGTTTGTAAAAATTGTGGTAAAAAGCATGCTGAGGAATGTCTTTTTAATTCTGCTAAGTGAAACCGATGTGGTAAAATGAGACATAAATCTTATAATTTCACTGAAAAAGATTGGGGTAATGGTAAGAAAAAATCTAATTTACAATCAGTAAAAAAAATTAAGTGCAATGAATTGGGTCATTATGCAAATGAGTGTCCAATGAATAACTCAACTGAGGGAAAGAAACCAGACTACAAAGAAGAAAGGGGTGGTGAATTCCTTTGAAACTACTTCAGCAGATCTTGGGCCATCGAATGAAGTAGTATCAGGTAAACTATTTGTTTGTTCATATTATGCTAATGTGTTGTTTGATTCGGGGTCTACACATTCATTCATTTCTGATATTTTTTGTAGTAAATTTGGAATTCCATTTCAAGATTAGAATCCTGAACTTATGGTAAAAACACCTGGAATAAATGTTGAAACCAAAAGTAATTATAAGAACTTTCTTGTCCTTGTGTATGGAATGAATCTACCTAAAAAACTTATTGTTTTTGCCTCTAGTAGAGTTTGATGTTATTTTGGGTATGGATTGCCTTTCTGTTTATCATGATAAGATTTACTGAAAATCTAAAGAGGTTTCTTTTTAAAATTATTTTTATTTTGGGTACAAGAATGAACCCTTACTTTTGATAACATATCAGGAAGCTATGAAACTATTAAAAGATGGAAATGAATGTTACCTTGAACATATTGTTGAAATCAAAGGAACTGTTCATATTAATGTTGTGCCAGTGGTAAATGAGTATCTTGATGTTTTTTCTGATAAGTTTCCTGGTATTATACCGGATCGGGAACTTGAATTCAATGTTAACATAGTTCCTCATGCTAATCCAATTTCAAAACCCCCTTATCGAATGGCTCAAATTGAATTTTTAGTGTTAAAGTTGAAATTGTATGAGTTATTAGATAAAGGTTTCATTTGACCTAGCATATCCCCATGGGGTTCCTCTGTCTTGTTTGTTAAAAATAATGATAGTTCAATGAGACTTTTCATTGATTATAGAGCATTGAATAACATCACTGTTAAGAACAAGTATCCTTTTCCTTATATCGATGATTTGTTTGATCAGCTCTAGGGAGCTTTGTATTTTTGAAATATTCATTTGAGGTTGGGGTACCATCAGTTGAAAGTAAAGGAATCGGAAATTCCGAAAACCAAGTTTCTTTCTATATATGGCCATTATGAATTTGTAGTAATGCCTTTTGGTTTAACCAATGCACCCACTGTATTCATGGATATTATGAATAGAATTTTCCGTGAGTTCATGGATAAGTTTGTGGTTGTGTTCATTGAGGATATTTTGGATTATTCTAAAAGTAAAGAGGAGCATGAAAGTCATCTAAGGGTTGTATTGCAAACCTTTAATAAAAATAAATGATTTTAAAAATTCAGCAAGTGTGAGTTTTGGTTAAAAAAATTTCTTTCCTTGGTCACATTATTTCAAAAAATGGCATAACTATTGATCCTGTTAAAACAAAAGTTGTTGAAGAATGGCCAAGACCCACAAATATAACTAAGATTCATAGATTTATAGGTTTCACAGGTTATTACCATATGTTTGTTGAAAATTTGGAACAGTTAACTAGTCCAATGACTATGTTAACTCAAAAAGGTGTTAAGATCATTTGGAAAAAAAGAAAGTGATGATTGTTTTCAGGAATTGAAAAAAAGATTGTTGAATGCGCCAGTTTTGGAACTACCTTCCAGAAATGGTCAGTTTTATATTTATAGTGATACTTCATTGAAAGGACTTAGTTGGGTCTTTATATAGAATGATTAGGTAATTTTTATGCTACACGTTAGTTGAACCCTCCTGAGTTATATTTACCCTACACATGATTTGGAATTAGCTACTGTTGTTTTTGCTTTAAAAATTTGGAGGCATCATTTGTATGGAGTAAAATGTGAAATATATAATAACCAAAAATGTTAAAAGAATATATTCACTCATAAATAATTGAACATGAGAAAGAGGAGATGGTTGGAATTAATCAAGGATTATAATTTCACAATCCTTTACCATCCAAAAAAAGTAAATAAAGTGGATGATGCTTTGAGTCGAAAAAGTAATGCTTCATTAACCATTATGCATTTGGAACTAAATCCTTTGGTTTTTGATTTGATGAACTTTGGAATAGAAGTTGTTGGTGTAGAAAATTCTTCTGTTTTGTTTTAGGTGTCAGTAAAATAATCTCTATCAGACAGAATAAAGCAAGATTAAAAGGAAGATAGTGAGTTGTAAAAAAAGGTAGAGTTAGTTTTGAAGGGTAAATTTCCTAAATTTAACATTTATAATTATTGTATTTTGAGATTTTTAAAGAGATAATGTGTGCCTTGTGATTCACAGTTGAAGAATGAGTTGTTATGTGAAGCACATAGTTCTCCGTTTTCAGTTCATCCTGGCAATACTAAGATGTACAAATATCTTTAGGAGTATTATTGGTGGGATAGAATAAAAAAAGATATTGTTGATTTTACTGTGAATTTTTTGACTTGTCAGTAGGTCAAAGCAGAGTGGAAGTTACCAAATGGGATTATTCATTCTTTACTAGTTCTAGAGTGGAAATAAGAAAATAAATCCATGTACTTTGTTGTGGGATTACCGAATAAATCTCATGGTAATAATTCAATCTGGGATATTGTTGATCGATTGACTAAATCTACTCATTTCCTTATTATTCGAGATACATTGTCTCTAGATTATCTTTCTCAGTTGTATGTCAATGAGATAGTCAGGTTGAAAGGTGTTCCTCTCTCTATTGTATATTATCATGATCTCAGGATTAATTCTAACATTTGGAAAGTCCTTCAAACGTCATTGGGTATTGAATTAAATTTTAATACAGCCTTTCATCCGCAATCAGATGGGAAGTCAAAATGAACAATTAAGGCCTTGGAGGATATGCTACATTAATTTTCAATGTATTACCAAGGAAGTTGAGACCAATATATTTCTTTGGTTAAATGTTTTTAGAATAATAGTTTTCATTCCAGTATACAGATGGCTCCATTTGAGGCATTATATGGGAAGCGGTGTCGAACTACAACTTTTTGGTATAAAGTAGGTGAATGGAAGCTGATGGGAACTGAATTGGTAGAAGAGATGGCAGAAAAGGTTCATTTGATTCAGAAGCAAATTAGATCAGCTCAGAGTAGGCAGAAAAGTTATTCGGATAACTGAAGGAAGGATATTTATTTTGATGTAGGTGACCATGTCTTTCTTAAATATTCTCCATGGAAAAGTGTGATGTGTTTTGGTAATAAGGGAAAGTTGAGTTTGAGTTCCATTGGACCCTATGAAATCGTTGAGAAATTTGGATCAGTAGCTTATAGATTGGCTTTACCTCCATGTTTATCCCACGTACACAATTTTTTTCATGTTTCAATGTTGAGAATGTATATTCCAGATCCATCTCATTTTTATGTCCAGAGGTAGTTTAGTTAGAAGAGAATCTCTCTTATGAGGAAAACCCAGTCCAAATTCATGACAAAAGAGAGCAAGTGTTGTGTAATAAGGTGATTCACTAGTTAATAGTTTTTTGAAAAAATCATATGGTTGAAGAGGCAGTGTGGGAATTTAAAAATGCTACGAGGGATAAATACCCCAATTTATTTGATAAATGAATAAAATTACGAGGAAAAAACTTCCAAAAGAGGGGAAGGATGTAACATCCTAGGTAAATAAAGAATAATAAATTTTCCATATTTATTAATATTTGTGAATTAAACATTAATTTTACTTTAAAGGGTATTCTATGTTTGATGGAGTACCCGATACGCAACAATGGGTTTCTTTGAAATCTTACATCACACAATAATAATATAATATTATTATTTTAAATGGTTGTTAATGCCATGCCATTGTATTGGTGGGAATTAACAAAACAAACTACAGTATGATTATACATGTTTGTTAAATATTTTTACATTTAACAAATTAATGATAGAGGCTTAAAATGTGACTGAATCTAATTTTAATCATAATTTACTTTAAAATGTTGATTTACCGCATTTTGATGGAAAATCCTCTTTAAATTTAGTCTTGGTAACTTTTATATGTTATTTTTGACAAAATAAAATCCTTCCTCTGAATCCGGAAATCAAAATTCACTTAATGTAAAATTTTGGTTTTTCTCATATAAAATTCAATTTTTGATGAATAGAGGAAAATACTGTATTTTAATTCAGACAACCTTTTAATATAATTTATTTATATGGTTATATTATATTTTTAATTGGTTTTAAAGTTTATTTAGATTATATTTTTACCATTTAATCTAATTTCAGTCGTTTTATGTAATTTCACATTGAAATTGGACGTAAACATGTGTTGATCGTTGGATAGTTATTGTTTCTTAAAAAACACGTTTTTTGTTTTGACAAGAGGAATTAATTTTAAATTAATTTATTCCACTTCAGTGTTTTGAATTTAGAAAAATTAATTCCATATTTGGAATAAGTAGGTCCAAATTGTGTAAATAGGTAACTTTTTTTTTATACATTTTCAATATTTACTACAGTAAAAAAATTTATTTACCATGGTTAAAGGGTAAATCTGGTAAATTATGGTAAACAAATATTATTATAATTATATAAAATTACAAGAAAATGTTTCTTTATCCTATTGGTTGATACATATCCGACCATGGACATCCTTGGGTCGAATATGGGACTTTATGTAGCCACTTAAGTGTGTTAATGACACTTTATTTTAATTAACATAGAGTAATAGAAAAAATTACACAAACAAATATCTTTTAGTAAGATAATTTTTAAATAAAGTAATTTAAGTCATCTTTTCAAATATAAATATTATTTGTAAATATAAAATGATTTCCTACATCAAGGAATTTTTTTTGTAATTTTTATACCTTAAATAAATAAAAGTATTTATGAGACATATATGATGCAGTGTTTACCTCATTAATAAATAATTTAAATAAATAATATTATAAAGATTAAAAAAAATATCTAAAACCTTCCCAATTCTTATTTTATGATTTTATTTCAATCATTATTCATCTGAACTTTGACTTTAATAAGTTTTGGACCTTATGAAATCGAAAATCATTATATAATAAAATAATATTAAGACACTTTCCTAAAGATCCCCTCCTCCCCCTTATAAAAATCTCTCAACTATAAACCATTACTCACACCTCTAAATCCCCTTGGATCCTCCAAAACCTACACAAATACTCTCTCAAGATCACTATCTTTTACATATAAGCCTTAACTTATACATAAGGCACTTCAATAAGTCCTTTTGGTTCAAACCAATGGGAGTTACCCGAATTAAAGGTAACAATTTCTCTTAAATTGTTTCTTTTTATTTTACTCTCCCAACCCCTAAAATCTTTTTATTATTTTATTTTATAACAACACCAGTATCCTCAATATACTAGTATGTTGTTATAAGAAGTATTAAAACTACACTTACACACTCCTCCATCTAATGGATAAAGAACATACTATTTCTGTGGATGGAAAACTAAGGCCTCATGAAATGATGATTGTTCAATTATCTTCTACCGCCTCTCATTGTGGCCATTAATATAAAATTGTATTTATATATGATATATATTATGTCAATTTTTTTTATGCTTCTGTATTTTTCATTTATTGAATATTTTTATGGTTTCCATTAATGGTAAACACGATAATTTCATTTGTGGAAGTGCGGACTACCGCCCCCTCAAAGTGATATGAATCGTTCATGCCATATTTGGGATGTGTAAAGGACGGATTTAATGATATTATATATATATTATACTTAATTATAATATAACTATGTATCATTTTGTTCTAATTCCATTAAAATAAGAAATAGAAATTAACTTAGCGTTCATGCGTACGTACGACTTTCCATCTCGATTAACGATGTATTTCATTTCTTACCTCTAAATGTTATGTACTATTATAAATTTATGTATATACTTAATATATAGTATATATATGATATATAAATCATTAATTTCATTCAATATATAATGAAGTTTTGACCACATGAACATCTTGTAATTATAAGTGGTCAATTTTTTACTCAAGTACCATATATCGAAAAAACACCCATTATTAACTTAAATGATTACATAATGTTTATAACAAGGTAATAAGAGATATAAAATGAATAATAAAATTAAAAAAGGTTCTTCAGAAAGTAGATATTATGTTTAGTTTATTATTCATGAGATTAAAGAACGAAAGGGTTAAGTCGGATATGAGGTAAGGGACTTCGTCTGAATCTCCTTTCATTGAGGCATATTTTGTTATAATATATGACTTTCTTTTATACACTGTATAAACACCTTTTAATATTCATTTCATTAAAAGTGAATATTTTTATGAGAAGCATTTTAATAAACAACAAAAAATAATGTTCATTTTTAATTATAGCGGTGACAATGATCTTTTCCACCGCCACGAGTATTATTTGATCTTGGCTTCCTTAACAAGTCGTAATGTTTTTAAAAGGAAAGTAAATACCATATAATCTTTTAAGTATTTTGGTATTGAAAATGGTTTTTAATATGGATTTATTATGTCAAAATATTTAGATGATATATTTTGATTAAAATGTGGAAATGTTATCTTTCCTTTCTGTTTGTTTTATATGTTAGGAATATGTTATGGTTCTTGGGAATTTTTATGAATACTGGTGGTTCCAGGATTAACCCGGGGCGGGTGAGCCCAAGATAGATCTCCAATGCATTGGGTAACATAATGGAGGTAAACTTGAATGTTTATCCAAATAGATTTTGGGAATATACTGTGATATGTATTCCAAATGTAACTCCCTACGTAGCTGTGATAGCTACAATGTAAGTATGATATAGATGCCACAAGTTACCTTTATGATTTATGTTTTCTATGTGTTACTCATAAATCTTATGATTTCATGAGGTATTTTAAAGAGCTTATGTTATGTATAAAATGATGATCTAATGTTTTCTTTCATTTTTTTATAAACCTTACTTAGATTTTTATGATCATCCCAACTTTTGAAATGTTTTTCACAGGACATAAAGATGATTAGGGTCAAGTATAGGATCAAGGAAAAGTCATGTTGTCTAAAACATGGGACTAGACATGAACTTTTTTCCTGAGTTTTTATTTTATGATAAAAATAGAAACTGATTAGAAGTGTCTACCTTGTAATTTCTGAGATGTAATGGAATAGTTATAGACTAATTCTCAAAAACTCTAAACCTAAAAAGAACCTCAATTTAAATAATTCTTTTAATTCAATATTATGCAAGGTTTAAGGGTGAGTCCTTATACTTATTTTCTCAATATTATAATATTTTCAAAAAGGTGAATATTATCAATTCATTTTCAGATATTTTATCTTATCACAAGATTTTGAGGCATATTATAATTTAGAAAAAGCTACTGAAGTAGGACACCCTTGTGTAGACCATTTATTTTTTATTTTAACATGTATTCTTTCAGTAAAAACTTATGGTATTTTAAAAGTACCATTTATTTAATGTTTCAAAACAAACCCGGTCTTAATGTTTTATAAGAATCAAGACTAATCTATTGATTTGAAATTAAATGTCATAGAATATTATTTTCCATAACTATTTCTCTATAAACACCCATATGAAAAAAGTTGTATAAGGTGTATTTGAAAAAAAGAAGAAAGCAATTTTGAAGATTTTGTAAATCATTGGTGAAATGAATAGACCTTCAATCTATGCGAATAAAATGATATTTAATCTAGGTGGAAACCATGATTAAGGTGCGATGTTCTTTCTTTTGGGAATAGTTTTATTAAAACACATAGAGGTGAAATAATGAATTCCAATATATATTAGACTTCATGAATTAAGATGTTATGTTAATAATGAGTTGGGATGAGAATGATAGGTATAAGAAAACCATTGAGGTAAAAACATATTATGGTTAATTTTGAGTTTTATAAAAATGGACAACCCGCGAGATATGTGACAACCATCACATCTAGAAAGGCTGCAAGGTTGGAACCAACAACCGAAATATGATAAGGGTATATCACCTACCACTGGTCTATGTGAAATGCTTAGTTCTTATTACCTTTTATTTTAATTAGTTATCTGAGATAATAGAATAATAAAAAGTTGATTTTGAGATCTTATCTTTTATAAAACAGATATCCTTAGTATTAGAAATGATATGCGGATTAAGTGATAATTGTTATTTTGGGAGCTGTTCACTATATTGGGTACTTTATATGATTAAGGTAAAGAGACTAATATGAGATTTTAGTTGGGGAGTAATGGTTGAATTATATTTTGGAAGAATCTATGGTTTTATTTATAAAATTATGGGGAATTACGTTATTTAGGGAAATGATTAACGTATCATGGAAAATTTGTTATTTGGTTAGTTTATTTTTGGTATGAGACATTAATAATGATTGATGTTATTTGGAGATAAATGTTAAAATTTATCTTCGAAGACCATGTATTCAAAATCATTTGATTTTTCAGATTTAAACATGGTTTGGATTATTTTAATGGCTTTTTAAAGAAAATTATTTATTGAATATACTATATTGATCTTTTGGTATTATAGTTAAATTTTGAAGATTAAAAGAAGTGTTTATTCATCCAATGGTTTTCTCATTTTGAAGAATTATATTATCTTATCCTACCTATATTGGTTTTGGTTAATGTTTCAAGGAAAGATAAATTGATCATTAATCTTGTGTGGATTATGTGATTCTCTAGATGTTTATTATAGTGTTTCAGGTGTAAAAAAATTCCAATTAAATATTTATCATTTGGAGAAATATATGATTTTGTGGTAGAATTAGATTATAGTATTAAACTATAATTTTTTAATTAGTTATATTTACATATGGTCTTATACTAGGTATTAAATTAATTTACCAACTAAAGGAAAAGGATCTTAAAACAAAAATGTTTTCCGTTTAATTTTCCTACTAAAAAATCAAAGACCGTTTAACTCATAAAAAATTTATGGTTTTGTGACTGTTAACATTCTCCTAACAATGTTTTATATAACTCTCCATCATAGAATAATCATTATTTGTCTCTTCCATATCCATGTTTTCCAACATGGAATTCTAGTTTGTGTTATCTTATGTGACCTTTGTACTTCAATTTCTTTCTTTTAAAGTGGATGTTCTATTGACTCTTTTTCCGATGTAGGACTTCAATAAAGTAATTTTGAAAAGTCATAACTTATTTATTGACCCTGAATTAAAATTTTGATGATAAAATTTAAAAAATGGGGGGAGAATATAATATCCATATTTAAAAAAAATAAAGACTAAGTTCAATAGTACAGATGGTACAACACATTAGTATAAATTAACAAATAAAAATTATTACTGAAATGTTTCCATTAGAAAATATTCAATAGATTAGTGGGAATGAATAATATTCATTGAATTATAAAATTACGTTTTACACATGTTTATATAATGATTCATTTATTATAAAATTAATTATAAATGAAAAAACCAATTGAATATAAAAAGATGTGTTTTTATGAAAAAAATTAAGTGCGAATAATTTTGTTTTTAAAAAATATAATCACACTTATGGGACTATAATAATTAAATATAAATTCAATATTATGTTTAAAATTCATCTTATATGCTTTCTAGACAAGATATAATCAGAAAATCAATTTTATGCACAAAAGTAGTATTTTTCAAAAAAGGCTTTTTTTCAACATTTTAATGGAGAACCCATTTTAAATATAATATTTTCTCTTATATAACTTATATTTAATAAAATAAAATTATTATTTATAATATGGGTGTAAAAATTTATTTTGGGAGATTTTTTTGTAATTTGTTTGATAAATTTTATATTTTAATGTATAATGAAAAATGCTGTATTTTAATTCAAAACATCATTTTCATATAATTTATTTATGTTGCTAGGTTGTATTTTTAATTTATATTAAAGTGTAATTAGATTATTTTTTTATCATTTAATAAAATTATGTTAATTAGAATCATTTTCTCATTGAATTTGTATATAATAACTTTGTGAACTTTTGAACATTTTTACTTCAAAAACTCATTTTCTCGATTCATCATCAAAGTCAACTTTAAATTAATATTTACACTTGTGAATAGAAATTTAAAAAATGTTTATAATTTTTTTAATAATTATGAAAAATATGGTTTAATAAGATAAAATTATTTTTTTGGCGAATAGTAACTTTAGTATTTTATTTACCACTGTAAAGAATAAATTAAGTAATTAAAGGTAAGAATAATATTTTAAATATATAAAACTACCCTAAAACCTGTCCTAATATAATTTTATGAGTTATTTTCTTCCAATACAATACTTGGGACGAAATTTTGTCCTTTGGAAGCCACATGGGTATGATGATGATACTTAAATACTTTTATTTAAAGTGAGGAGAAAGATGTCATAATCATGTCTCGTATTACTAATTTTTTAATAAGGTGTTATATAAATGATATATTATACTATAAGTAGTACATATAAAGATAAAAATATGAACTAAATCATGATAAATTATTTATAATTTTTAGAAATTAAATAATTAAGTATAATTATCACACAATGATGATACAGTAATAGATTTATTAAAAAAAATCAAATAAATGATATTAATAATATTTAAATAAATATAAATTAAAATATTTTATTACAAAAAAAAATTTATGCATGAATTAGACATGTTATTTAAAAGTTAAACTTGTTTTCTTAAAGAATCACATTTTTACGATTTTTTAAAAAGTCATGTAATGAATAGTTTCAAAACCGACATAATTCCTATTTTAAAATATTAAATATTTTATTAGATGTTATAAATTACTAAATTATAATATTTGGTAAAATGGTAATGATACTTATACCAATTTCTTTAACAAATCATTCATTTGTCTTTTTTCATGTTATGGTAACTAATTTAACCCTCAATGATTAAATTACTTGATAAAATCAAAAGAGTTAAAAGTGGTTAAAAAAGTAATAGGTTTAAAATAAAATCAATACATGTATAAAAATATTGGTTGGGGGGATTTAGAACCATCATCAACCTATATTATAAATAATATAATTTGGAGTCATTTGACATTAAAAATTAATTTATATTAATTTAATACATTAATGTTTCCAAGGGTTCCCCTCCTCTCTAATATAAAAGGCACCCATTCCGCTGTATTACTCACACCTAAAAATCCTTTTGGTTCAGAAAAATTATTGAAAAAAACCTTCCTAGAATAGCTACCCGCATTCTTGAATCCTTGTTTCAGGTATAACACCCTCTTTATAGGTTTTAATCGGTTAAGAGAGGTGATCATTCGAAGGAAGGGTATTTTTTTAATTAAGTATTTCTATTTATTCTTATTTATATTTCATAAAATAGTCTCCCACCATGATGAAATAATAAATAAAATATAATAAATATAATTAAATTTTATTATGCTAATATCATCACCTAATGACATCTGTAATTTCACTAAAAGAGAAATCAACTTTTAGTTCTGGTGTACGGAAGATTGCCGCCTCACGAACAAATATAGTTTTTTTTCCATAATTGTCTCTATTAACTTATTATAATAATGTAATTAATGTTAACATGTGATATTAACTTCATATTAATCATTATAATATAATAATATATCTTTAAAATTCTTACTTTCCATGCACATAAAATGATAACGTTGTTCGTGCGTATGTGTAAACGGTCATCTCCATGTAGCGACGTGATTTGTTTTTCTTAACTAGATAAATTATATGATATATATATATATAAGTATATTTAAATGATTTATACTATATAAATGATATTATGATCATTCAGTAATGGTAATTTAATTGTTACTTTATTTCTATAACTGAAAAATGGAAAACATTACACATGAGTTCATAGGGCCTACCGTCTTCCGGATTATAACGTAGTTAATTTTTTAAAACAACAATTAATGATTTGATTTAAAGGTATAATTGATGTATAAAAATGATAATAATGTCATGAATATTATTATTGAAATTATGGACATATGAAAACATGAACTATTGACTTTATTTGAAGTTTATTTTCGACTTAAGTACCAAATATCATCAAAACATCTGATATGAAGTTATATAATTATATAATTATTATAACCTATAAATTAGTGATATAAAAGGAATAATACAACATTAAAAATGTTTCTCAATAAGGTACAAATTATCCTAAGATTATTATTTAGGAATATAAATATTGTACATGAGGAGTCAGACTAAATGTAAGGGACTTCATCTCAATATCGTTCTGTTGAGGAATATCTTAATGTTATAAAACTTTATTATCCTATATGGTGTATATACAACCATTTTGACATGTTATATCAGGAATTAATATATTATTATGACATTTAGATTTTTTTTAAATTTTATTCATTAAATTTTTAATCATATTTTTCTCAATTGGTAAAAGACACTTAAATTAAAACATTATTTTATGGGTTTTAAAGATATATCCTTCTAAATAATGACCATTAAGGTCCATGTTTTCAAAATAGTTTTAAAGTTATATTAAATTGGCCGGATGTTTTTAAAAAAAATTAGTTTATTTCAAAAAAAATTCAAAGTGGCCTAGGAATCTTTGATTTTAAAATCATTTTTTTAAATGTTTTAATTGTAGTTTAAAAATGGATTGATTATTTTAATAACTTGGAATGTTTTTTAACATATATTATATGAATGGGATTTCTTTATTTAATGTTACAATAATGTACAAATTTTTACTTTACAATTTTAACATTTTATTTTATAATAATTTTTTTCCAATTATGAGTGTGCGTCTAGTAAAATGAAATGTGATTTCAAAGTAGAAATGTTATTTTTTTCTTTTATTCTTTTTTATGTATTATGATTATGTTATGGTTCTTGGGAATTTCTTATGTACACAGATGGTTAGATGATAAACCAAGGGTGGGTGAGCCCATGATATCTATAAAATTCATTGGTTAATGAGGAAAAGTTAAATGATAATGTTTACTCTAATAAATTTTGGGAATATACTGTGATGGGTATTACAAACATAACTATGAAGGTTAATCCTCATGTAGCTGTGAAATATTCAATGTAATAATGATATGGATTCCACAAGATAACTTTATGATTTATGATTTATATGTATTTTGTAGAAATATTATGATTTCATGAGGTAAGCTAAAGAGTTTATGTTTTATGAGAGAGTAGTATGATTTTGTGAAAATGTTTTAATGATTTTAAAATATTCATGTAATAAAATTTTCTTCCCTATTTTTATACCCCTTACCGAACTATTTTGGATTATCCCATGTTTTAAAATGTTTTTCATAGGTCTTATAATATTTAAGGACAAATAAAATGTAATGATGATAGTATCAAATATGTGTCTTGAAAAGAAATCATGTTTTATTTTTTAAAGGCATCTCTTTTTGTGAAAAAATGGTTACAATTTGGAAGTTTCCACTTTTTATTCTTATGGTTTTGTTATGTATTAGTTAAAACCTAATTCACCAAATCTATAAACTTTGAAAGAACCTCAATGTGAAATAATGAAAATTTCTTAACTTACCTCAAGAATATGTAATGTTTAATGCCATACCCTTATACTTTGGGACATGAATTGAAGGTTCACACATAAACTTATGGACATGATAACCTAGTCTACATATAATCTTATGTACATGAAATCTAAATCCATTTATAAACATATATACATGTAAACCATTTCTATCCATAATCTCAGTGACCTGAAAGCTCAGTACACATGTTAAATTGTTAAAATTAAATTAAGTCAACACATAACATATTTACCTCATGGTTTATCAATATTTACCCAATTATTTGGTGGTATTTAATATACTAAACTATCACATAATAATAATTAATTCATATAAATCCCAAAAGATCATATATCACAATAGTATAACATATCGCATGAAAAGTAAATACATGTCATAAAAATATCATAATCTTAATAAAAAACCACCTTGAGAAAGAATAATGATGACATAATTTAGTTATAACCTTATTAATTAATATGTAACATAAAATTATGTCATCATAGATGAAACAAATTCCATTAATATATCATTATAAAATTTATTAAGGAACTGTACTTTTCACTTGGAAATAGCCTTTTTAAAAAAATTAAAATTAAAGAAATATAAATGAAAATATTATATTGAAATATAAAATTGAAATTTTTTTAAACTTGAAATTATTGATAGGACATGATAGTATAAAATTCCAATCATTTTATATGTTAAAATAAAACTTTCCTTTGTTAATTTTGTAGAAAAGTCAAAATGTACATCATATGAAAATAAAATAAGATTCCATTTAAACCATTCTATGAAAATTTAAATATGGGTAAAAATTTTCATAAGTTATTATATGATAATATTGATAAACTTTTTTAATAAATCATATTAAGTAAATGGATATGGAAGAAAAGGGTTTCCTGCCCAAGAGATAATTAATGTCGATTTTATATAAAAAGAACACATTTTTGGTATATTGATTTATTAAGGTGAGAAAAATGAAAGGAATGAAAATTTATTTTAAAAAAATAAATTAAGGTGAATAAATTTGATGATTTTTTTAAGAGGTAGATCTTAAGATTTCGTCATCATTAATATAATCCTTAACAATATCAAAAAAACAATGATATTGTAACAAGAAACCCTTAGCTATTAAGTTCATTTGAATCATAGGAACCTTGAATGAAAGAACATAATTTGGATATTTAAATCACTATAAAATTAATAAAAATCATAATAAAATATATTCCATTTGAAAAACATACTCTATATAAAATAACCAAGTGGTGAAAATGGACAGCATCTCACAGAAATAAAAGTGAGACAAAAATCACATACCTCAGGTTCAAATTTTCTTATATGTGTTCAAAATTAATTTATAATAAATATAGATTTATTATAAATATATTAAAAACCATTATCATATATTTAATATCATATATGATTTAATTCAAACATTTTTTCACTCATTTATTAATAATTCATTAGTAAAATCAATGTTCTAGGTGATATCTACTTCATTTTTTCGTGCATGTTTTGGTTAAAAAGTCAGGACCATTATACATTGATCTTGGTTACTTAATTTATATAATATTAATCATGATATAACGATCATATATGTTCACTATTTATATAAATAAATTTAACGATAAAAGTTATAAATAAAATAATAAATTACACAGTTCTTGGAGATGGTTGGTCATAAATACACAGGAATATTTCCTTCAATTTTCAATGAATGGAAAGAAATAAAGGTAAATAATTATTAATCATTAAATAATTATTATTATATCATATAAATTATATATATTCATATAATCTATCATTAAAAACATCCATGTAATAAGAATATGAAAAATGATTCACTTCACTTGATGGAGGAAGTATCCCTATGCACGCATGAGCGACACTATCATTTTCAACGATTTGGAAGCTAAAAATATGGATATGATATTATATTAAAAAATAATTATTACATTAATATAAATTTTAAACATTAAAACCATCATAAAAATAACCCATAAAATATGGTTATGGATAATTAATTGAATCACCATGTGGAGATGGTAAGCCGCATGTACGCACAAGTGATACTTTCACTTCCCATTTGATGAAAAAAATGGTGTATAATGGAAATTTCATAATATTAATAAAATTTAGATATATTTAGTACATTGAATTTATTATTTTATGATAAATTTTATAGATTTATATGAGTTAAATAATAACTAAAATAAAAGTGACCGGTTAAGGTGTTTACCACTTATTTGAAATATCATTATTTGATCTCATCTTAGTGATCCTAGGGTAGGTATTTTGGTAAGAAAAAACCTATATAATGAGGATAAGGAAGTTTAAAATGTATTTTTTCAGCTAATTTTCAATATATAATGCTTAAATTGGTATTAAAAATAGAAAAGAGGGCACCCTTTTTTAATTTAGGGGAGGGAAACTCTTAGGATTTATTAAAATATTGAAATACAATAAAGTAAATATCTAAAAAAATTATACCAAATAGATAGGGATTCAAATATAAGTTAAGATTAGGTATAAATAACATAAAAATTATTTTTTAGTGTTTAATGTATTATTTTAAACCTTAACTTTTAGTTTACCCGCTTAGATAACATATTTTAACTTTAATAATGGCAACGTATTTTTTACTCTTAAAGAGTTATAATTTTACATATAAGATAAAAATTGTCCCATAAATGGAAAAGGAATAAAATTTGGACAATGCATTATCCACCTTATCCAATTTTAATGTTTTTAATATTTTTAATTAATTTAATAAAATATTATTTAGATAAAAAATCATTATTGTCAATTTTGATACATTTCAATGAATTTTCCTTAAAATAAACAAATAAATATTTCTACTTAGAATAAAACCTTAAAAAAATTTCATAATAATTCCTAAAAAATATTGAACACTATAACTCATTCAAATTATAACACTTTTAATATTTTTAATTTTTTTTTATATTTTTCTATTAATTAATGAAATACAATGTCAACATTGTAAAATAATTTATGGTAATTATATAGTTACTAAAAATTATAAATGAATTTTTATCAGGGAAATTATTTCATTATTCTCAATATATAAATTAATATTCATTCATAACTTGGTTTTTAACTCTGTAGACACATAATATATATTTAAAACTAATAGAGTGACACTTTATAAATATCATTACTTTAAATATTATATTGGTCATTTTAAGAGAAATTTATCCCTTAAAAAATTAAATTTGGTGACTAAGTTGATATGGGTAAAATTTTAGTCATTCTATAAAAACAATTAATAAAAATCATGGCTTTATCCCTTAGTCTTATACTAGATTAACCTGATTTACCATTCACCGAGGTGATAAATTTTTCTTAGATTACTATTCATATTGACAAAAAATAAAAGGGGCATATTTACCATATTTGAAACACTTGATTAAAAATATTGAATACATTTATTAAACATAAATATATATGTATATGTATTATAGAAATTAATTAGATGATAAACACACAAAACGTGAAAAATATGATTTTTTTATAAAAGTAAAAATTTACAAATATAAAAAGATTTATTCTTATCCCATGCCTAGAAAAAAATAGTAGATAAATTCTAATTTTTTTATAGAATATATGTTATATAAATTTATTTAAAATCATTAACTAAAAGTTATTTATTAAATTTATTATAATAAAAATAAATTTCAATAATAAAAACTATATCTCTAAAAAATACATTGTTTAACTATGTAACTATTTTTATACCAAATTTAACAATAAAATTGATTCCAATAAACTCAAATGTGTTATTAATAATATAAAATAAGTTGTTTTACTTAGAAATAAATTTAAAAAAATGTAACCTTGCGAATTCTTGAAACAAAAATTCATTTTAAAAAGAAAATCAGTATTTTTGAAAATTCATCGGAATATCAATATTTTTAAAAATATCAAAAAACATCTCTCTGAACTAATTTGGACCTAACGAGTTAAAAAATAAAATTCATTTTATTAAATAAATTTTCTAAAATATCCTTAAATTTATTATAATATTCCCTTATAAAAATAAATAAAAAATCATTTTCAAAGAAAATTAATTCACGAAGCATAAAATAACTTTACTAAAATTTGAGTGCTTATTTTCTAAGATTTAATCAAAATATTTTTATTATTTAGAAAATTTATATATATTTCATAATATAGTTGGTCTTATAGAAATCCTCTAATTTAACATCTAGTTTGTAATCATAATATTTGAATAATAATATTTCATTTTTCATTTATGATTAGGGTTACTGGTTTTGAATGCTATTGAACATAGTATTATATTAAAATTTTATTGTTTTACATTCTCAATCCCTTAAATAAATTTGACCCATTCATTTTTACTCAATCATAAAAGTTTAATATTTGAAAATTCCATTTATTCTAAAAATATTGTACAAAAAATAAAAAAAGTTCCATTAAAAAGTGTATGTTGAAAACATATTGCTTACCATAAATAATATAAAATCGGGATCTTAGATAAGGAAAAAATGAAGGTAATTTAAAATAACGACAAAGAAGAGAATAATAACTCTAAATAACTAATATAGAGCAATAGAGAACATGGTAAATAGAAAGTTAATGACCAAAAAACATTAAAATTTGTTAAGTAAAAATCCCATCGATTAATTAGAAATCGAGATAAAAGTATAATATTTTTATTTAAAGATAATTTTCCAAAATTTGAGGGATTATTTTACTATCAAGATAGAAAACATGATAAAATATATTTATCTTATTAACTTCATTATCATAATAAAAATTCCATCCTTTGGTTGCACTTTGATCAATTTTCACTTCATCTCTAACCCCAAAAAATGAATAATAATGATGATTTTTTAATGACTTAAGCATTAAAATTAACTTTTAACATATCATATTATCCAAAAATAATAAAAATCATTCCTACTATATGTAGATTTTTTCCAAAACAAAAATGATTAACAAAATTTATCCAATATAGATATATCATTATTTAATATTTAAAAACACATCCAATGATCAACATATAATATTCCATAAATACTTTACCTTAAAAACATTGAAAAATATGTCTTTAAAAAATCAAAAACCAAAAATTTAGAAATAAGTTTACTAAATTTTTAAAATAAACTAAATATTGATCCCATAAACATAATAATAAATAATTTAGAATCACATACCAAAAATGTGAATACCTGGATCATATATTCTCAAAAAATATGGTAATCACCTGAACTACCCTATAACATTAATAAATTTATTTATGGTTTTAAAAATTAACTCTCTCCTCATTCCTTAAATAAACTAATTTACTATTTAATATATTACGTAAATCAAAAAAAAATTATATATAATCCATCAAAGATAATATAAACCATATTTTTTTAAATTAATAAACTTTTATAAAGTCATCAATAATATCATATTTTCTTTATGAAAAGAAAACCTATATTTACCACATCATTATCTCAATATCGTGCCTATATTAATGTATATATTTCCCTATATTTGGTAATTTCCAAAAAATATCTCCTTAAACCTAAATCATTTTAATTTCTCGTCAGCACCATTCAACACATACTTGAAAATATTTTAAGAAAAACCTATATATAACAATCCTCATATGTTCCATGGAAATTATAATTGGAATATTATTATAAAAAAATCACTATCTTATTTATAAAATTTAAATTGTTAAATACTTCTACCTTTCCACTTCAATGAATGACATAACCTAGGCCCTTACTTGGTAAAATATTTATCTCATGTATTAGGTCATTATCTCAGATAATTCTGATGTTTTCAACAAAAAAAATTAAACTATAAATAGCTACTTAATATTATCTTTGTATCCACCCATCAAAATCTACATTTTTCTTTGGAAATTAATTACGTCAATCCCTTATTAATTATTAATAAAAATATTCTAATTACTTTGAGTCATTCCCTTAAGTAATTCTTCCTTTATTATCAATATATAAGAAACTTAAATCTTATTTCCTAATGGTATCCACCACCCGATCTCATATAAATCTCTATACTTATCTTCATTAGTAAGTCAAAGGGTTGGTTAAGGTGAATTTTATTAAACATATATCATGATAAATGATTTGGAATAATCAAAATATAATTTTCCTTATACATAATACCCTTTATATTTTCATAAAAACCTTATATATCATATTTAATGTTAACCAATTTGGTTCTTCTTCCCACCATTTACTCAATCCAAAAATCCTAAGGTGATCAAAAAATAGTCTTAGTGGAAACTTCATAATCATAAAACACAATTTATAGGATGTTTTAATCATAACACATTATTCTCAATAGATGGAAACTTAGCTTTAACACAGGTCATAAAAAATCACAATCTATTCAAATCCATTATAATAGTTTATAAAGGAAATGTTAATAAACCCAAAAATATACCTTGGGAGTGTAAAACCATATTCACAGTATGGGAACACTCACCTTGAACAAGAATGATGATGAATATATACTCGACCCTCTCTTTTTAGGGTTATTATACCTAGATTAATTTGTTCCAAAACCAAATCCATAGGGATGTATTTCTAGGAAAATCACATAATCTCTTATGTACCAAAACATTAAAATGTTATCCTATAATCAGACATATCCCAAGGTTTTTCACTAAATTTTCTAATAATAATCCCAAATCATTTAAGGAACCCTCCCTTAATACCATTTATAAAGACCCATAATTTTCATATATAAATAATATATCTCGTTTACATTGATGTTAAATAAATTTCAAAAAGATATTCCCAAAGAACATAGTGGTTTTGTGTCTTTGGATACTATTTTCCCAATCTTTCTATAGAGATAATGACCTTCAACGTATCGCAGATGAATCATACCAATTAGTAAAATGCAAATAACATTACAAATTAAATTATTTCTTCATAACATGAAGAAAATAATCGTAAGAAAGGGTGAGTTTATATTATATGTAATGGTTAACAAGGTAGAAATAAATGACTATTTAGAAATAACATGTTCATAAGGGTATGTGAACATGAGTGTAACATTTGAAAACCATACCCAACATATCAAAGAGCTTAATCTTAAGTCATTATATAGAAATTGATAGTTCAAAAGACATGAATAATGAAGGAATGAAATAACATAATCAATGAGAGTATAATATTAGAATATGACCTGAGTTTTTGGTATACACATGATAATATAAATTCTAAACATGTATAAATAAATATTGGTTCACAAATTAAGTTAAGGACTTGAAATTAGGCCCTCAAATAATTTTATAGACATAAAACTATGTCTAAACATAATCTTATTGACATGAATGTCAATTCCACACATAAACATATGGAAATGAAAAATAGGCTCATGAATAATCTTTTAACATGATATCTATTCTGGAAATAAACTAATGGATATGTAAACCAAGTGAAGGCATAATTTTATGGAAATTAAATCTAGGTACACCCATAATCTTTTAGAAATGAAAATGTAGTCCATGCATATTATTATAGGGAATTAAGTCCTCACCCACACCTAAAATTGTGAATATGAATTCATGTTCACACACAACATATTTAAAAAAGGAGTTATCCATTTTTAACCAATTTATTAGATGTATTTAATAGACAAAACTATAACATAATCATAATTCATTCCATTAAATTCTAAAAGATCATAAATAATAAAATTATAATATAAAACATGTAAAATAAATAGGATTCATAAAAATATCATCATCATAATCATAAAACACATGAATAAGGAATAAGGATGGTTTTATTGGTTCATATCCCCAGTAATGAATAAGTAACATTAGATGATGTTATCATAGATGAAAAATTATTTTCAAGGATCAATATAAAATTTCTTAATGAAAATATACTTTTCATATTGAAATCAAGTTTTAAAAAAAATTTAAATTTCCAAAATATTAATGAAAAAGTTTTATTTGATATTTTATTTGAAAAAAAATGTAATAGCATATTAAAATATTTGTTTTATCATAATGGTGGGAAATTCTGTTCATGCCATATATTTTTTAATAAACACTCCTTTCACACTCTAGAAGAAAAGTACAAATAATACCTCATTGATAAAATGAAAATAATATTCAATTTAGTTTTTTTAAATTAAAAATAGTAAAATTGTCTTTAAAAATCATATGACAATAGAAAAACCCTTTGTTGAATATAATCTTTTGAAACACATGGTTATGGAGAAAAATGTTCTTCGAGTGAAGGTCAAATTAATGTTGATTTTCTTAAAAAAAAATTTATGGTATATTGACTCATTATGGTGGGTTAAATGAAAAAAAAGGAATTATCAATAAATAACTATTAGAAAATTAATTTCATGAGTTTATTTATAAGTAGATTATAAAATATCATCATTATAAATGTAATAATAAACATTATTGACAAGTAATGATATTCTAACATGAAACCCTTACCACTTTGGTAATATTTGAATCATAAGACCCCTGAAATAAAGTAACTAATATAGGTATTTAAATCATCATAAAATTCCAAATAATAATCATAAAATAAAATCATGGTAATTACAAACTATATATAAATGAAACTAGTTGTGAATATGGAATGTGTCTCCCAAAAATAAAATAGAGATGAAAATACATTACCTATGGTCTAACTTCCTTGGTACAGGTTCAGAACTCCTATATAATAAATATATATTTTTTATAAATATATTACAAAACAATAATAATATATTAAATACCATATATTATTTACTTATAAATTTTTATCACCATTTTATCAATAATTCTTTATTAAAATCAACATTCAAGATGTTATCTACATTGTTTTTTCATGTAAGTTTTTGTTTAAAAGCCTTGGTCCAGAATCGTGGACATGGTTATTTAATATATAGAATGTTAATATAGATATAAATATTATATTAATTCATTTTATATATATATATAGTGTCATCCAGAAAATATATTGATATAAAAAACAATTAAACTATTTATAGAGATGGTAGGCTATATGTACATATGAACATTGTCATCATTTTTTGGTGGATGGAACATGATAGAGGTAGATAATAATTCATAATTAAAGAATAATTATTAATATATATATGTTAATAAAATCTATAATTATTACCATTAATTTAAAATGAATATGAAAAACAAATCACATTGCTTAGTAGATGTGGAAGTCCTCAAATAATCACGAGTGAAATTTTTATTTTTCCACGTATTCGAAGGTGAGAAAGTATATATGATATTATCATTACAGAGAAATAATTATTTCATTTATTTCATTTAATAACACTATAAAATTAATTATACTCATCTATAGAACAAGGTTCTAGAAATTTAATTGTATCACTATGTGGAGACGGTAAGCCGTATGCATGCACGAGTAATAATTTCACACCCCATTTATTAGGAAAGAGGGTGGAAAATTTAAATTTCATAATCATAATAAAATTTACGTGTATTGGAAAAAATATATTTTGTATTTTATGGTAAATACCATAGATTTAATGGAGGTATAGATGAAGTAAAAAATAATATGATCATTTAAGGGGATTACCTCTTATTTTAAATAACACCTTTATACCACATATTAATGATCCTAAGGATGGGATTTTGGGATGAAAAATACATATGTAATGTATATAATGAATTTTATAAGGGTTTTATTTAGGGGAATTTCAAGAAATAAGGGTCAAATTGTCATGAAGAAGAGAATGGAGGGGTTCCCATTTATAATTGAAGGGATAGACACACATGGTATTTCTTAAAAGATTAAAACACAATAAATATATTATAGATAAAAATAATTCCAAACCTATAGGTAATAAAATATAAGTTATTATGTGGTGTAAATCCCATAAATGGGTTTTTGTAGATTTAAGTGGGGTTTTAAATCGTATATCTTATTTTAACCCCTTAGTCAACATATTTTCACCTCAACCACAACAGTGTCTTTTCCCTATTAAAGGGCTATAATTTTATATATAATTTAATAATTGGATCATAAATATCCAAGGGTTGAAATTTTAGACCATATATTACCCACCTAAACCTCTTGTATGTTTTTATGATTTAAAAATGTTTTCATAGAATAATATTTTTAGAAAACATCATGAATGGAAGTTATGACACTATTCATTAATTTTACTTATAAGGAGTAAAGAAAAATTTATAATCCGAATATAATTAATTAAAAAAACTGTTATGTCATAATAATGTTGAAAATTTTTGGAACAATATAATTAATTCATATTACATTACTTTTAATATTTTTAATATTATTTGTCTAATTTTTCTATTACATGATGTAATACTGCATTGATGTTGGATAAGAATTGAAGTTAATTATATAATTAAAAAAACTATAAATAAACTCACATCATTAAAAAAATCATTATTCTTAAATTATACATTTATATTCATTCAAAAAATTATTTTTTGTTATGTGGTCAAATAAGAGATATTTAAAACAACGAGAGTGGCACTTTGTAACTTACCTTGTTTTAAATATTATATCATTCATTTTCATTTATAGGTGTCTCTTGAAAAATTTAATTTAAATGATGAGGTGATAAGATTCCAATTATGTTTATCCAATAAGAATTATGATGAAAAATTATGGCCTTATCACTTAGTTTTAACTAAGATTTACTTGATTTTCCTTTTATGGAGGTGATAAATTTTAATAATATTAGTATTCATATAGACCAAAATTAAAAATTAATTATTTCCCGAATTTGAACCTCCTATTTAAAAATATGTAATTCATTTTATTAAATTAAATTACTATATTTCTTGAAATTAATTGTATGATTAGAACGCAAAACCAGATGGGAACCTATTTTTTAAAAGTACATTTTATTGTATAAACAATATTAATTATTATCCCAAGACAAGAAAAAATATTAGATGAATATAAAAACATTTTATTGAATATATAATATTTTTTTCATTAAAATAATTCATAAATAGATGTTTATAAAATTTAATAGTGTAAAAATACATTTCTCATAAAAAAATATTTTTTAGAAAAATACCATTTTTAACTATAAAAATAATTTTTTATCTAATTTTACCATAAAATTGATTTCAATTAACATAAATGAATTATTAATAATATTATATGGGTAATTTTAATTTTAAATCAATTTGAAAAAATTTAACTATGTGAATTCATGAAATAAAATTACAATTTTCAATGGAAATCAATGTTTTTTACTATTCACTGAAAAATAAATATTTTTAGGAAAATCCAAACAATTATCTGTAAAATATATTAAACATAATAATTCCAAAAGAAAAATTTAGTTTATTTAATAAAGTTAAAATTTTGTGAAATTAATTATAATAATCATTCAAAAAAATAAATAAAAATCCATCTTTGATGAAAAGGTATTTTCAAATCATAAAATAAAATTACTTAAAATTGTGCGCTTATATAATAAGAAATAATCAATATACTTTTTTGATCAGTACCTTTATATATATTTCATAATACAGTATACACTATTCATATATACTAATTTAATGTCTCGGTTATAGAAGTCATATTTAAATAACAATATTTTTTGTTTGTTTATGATTAATTTTATGTGTCTTATATTCTATCAAACAAAGTCTTATTTTAAAACTCTGGGGCGTTACACTCTACCATTAAATAAATTTCATCCCAATAATTTTTAACATTCATCAATGTTTTAATATATACAAACTCATTTGTTTAAACCCACATCATTTAAAGGAATAATATAACATTACTTTAATAGGGAAGTTGGAGGACATAAAGGTTTCCAAGAATAACATATAACCGGCCTCCCAAATATAAAAATTATTTATGAGAGTTTAAAATATGCATATTGAAGAGAAACGTAACTCCTAAAGAATAATATTTATTGATATATAACATGGCTAATATAATTTTTATGACCACAAAACCAAAAATTTGTGACAATTTAAAAGACCCACAATTTGTTAGAAATAAATGTTGAAGTATAACTTTTTTATTCCAATATCCTTTTCTTAATGTTGAGGAAGTATTTTATAATTAATATATAGAACTTAATAAAATATAACTATTTTGTTTACATCCATATCATAATCATAATTTCATCCTTTGGTTGTATTTTTATCAAATTTTACCACACCACTTACTGCATGTAATGAATAGTCAATATGATTTTTTCACACTTGAATCACTAAAATAAACTTTTATCAATTCCTATGATACAAAAATTGAATGAAATGTCATTCATACCAACTCTAGGTTATTTCCAAAACCAAAATTATACTTTTATAACTAAAACCTCATCTAAAGTTCAACATAAACCATTTTATAAATAGTTTACTTTAAAAACCATCTAAAATATATCTGTACAAAATAAAAATCCAAAAATTTAGAAATAATGTTATTATATTTCCAAAATCAACTTCACATTAATCCCCCAAATTTAATAAGGAATATTTTATCATCACATACCAAATATGTGAATGCCACTATCATATATTCTCATAAAACATGGTAATAACCTGAATTATCTTAAAACCATAATGAATACTCATATGATTTCAGAAATTTACTATCTACTCTTTCCTTAAATAATATCATAGATTGATGAATTTATTTTATAAATCTATTTTTTTCAAATCTATAAGATATAATATAACAAAACCTTCATAAATTCACTATTGAGTTAAAAAGTGATCAATACTATCCCATTTCATTTATCATCATCAAACTTTTATTTATCTCAATATTATCTCAACATCATTCCCATCATAAGGGTTATCTTCCCCTTAATCATGTATTCTAAAAAAATAACTTATCTCCAATAAATAATTTTTTTTGGTTTTCAGTACCATTTAACACATTCTTGAAAATTATTTTAGTAAGGCCTTTATAGAATAGTCCCCATATATTTTGTGGAACATATTACTAGAATGTTATTATAAAAAACTATTCAATATAATTATCAAATTAGAATACATAGATAATTCAATCATTCCACTTTAATTTTTTGCATAATAATTTACCTTTTTTAGTCTAAGAGTTATCTCTGGGATTAGGGAATTGACTTAGATAATTCCCACGTTCTAGACACATAAGTGATTGAACTATAAATGGAACCTTATGATTAACTTCATACCCCGTATAGAACTCTTCATTTTCCATGGTAATTACTTTCTTGAAACCCATACTCTTCACAAAGAAAAAATATTATTATTCCTTTGAGAAATTCCAATTAGAGATTCTTCCTACATTCATGATATATTGGTAACTGGATATTCTTTCTTCTAGGGTCTACACCAGCTAATCTCTCAGAAAACTCCATCTTTCTCTTTTCTGGTGAGTCTATGAGTTGGTTAAGGGGAAATTTTTTAAATATATATCATGAATACTAATTTGGAATAACAAAAATATCCTTCACTCTAGCCATCATCCAATTTTGATTATCATGAACACATTTCACATCACATTCAATGTTAACCCAGCCACTTCTGGTTCCCTTCAGTGAATAAAACCAAAATGAATAGGCTGATCTATAATTGTCATAGTGGAAAACCACATAATCATAAAAAATAATCAATTGGATAACTATATCATGAAATATTTTTCTAAATATACGACACAATAGTTTTAATCTGGGTCATAAATAATTGTAATATAATCATATCCATCATAATGTTTAATAAAAGATATGTGAATAAACCCAAGAATATACCCTAGGTTTGTTAAACCAGGTTTTCTATAAGGGGACACTCACCATGCAGTAGAATTTGGTTGAGATGCAATCAACCAACTATTTCCATGGTTATTAACCATTGATGTATTTGTGCCCAAAATACGTCCATAAGGATGTATTTTTAGGGAAACAACATAATCTCTTAATAATATTTTAGGATATTATCATATATTTAATATTTATACCTAGGGTTTTTAATTTTTTCCTAAGATTAATCTACAATGATTGACTAAACCTCACAATGATACCAAATATAACAATACATGATTTTCATACATAAATATTACATATATTTAGATGAATATTCAATATATTTCACAAATAAAAATCTATTGACCATAAATCTTTAGACTCTTTGGATACAAGATACACAACATTCTTATCTTGCGAAATATATTTAACATATCCCAAAAAGATATTCTGACTTAATACTTTCTATAGGTAGACTTTAATTAAAAAAATTCTTAATAAACTAGGAAACATATATATAATAAATTTTAATCCCATTTTCCCAATAAGGGTAAAAATAGAAGATATAAATGATCACATAGAAACAAAATGAATATAAGGTTTTAAGAAATTGAACACAACATTTGGAAACCATATGCTTCATATCAAGGAATATAATATTGATTCGTGACATAAAACATGACAGTCCATAAAACATGAATCATGAATGAATCACAGAACATAAATCACTAGAGTATAAAATTAGAACAAAAATTGATTTTGTGTTATACACATAAGACTATAACTTTATGAATGTGTAAAAATAGAACTAGTTTCAAGAATTATGTTAAGGACGTGAAATCATTCCCTTATATTAATATATTGAAATAAAATAAAGTCCACACATAATCTTATAAACATTGAAGATAGGTCCATACATAAACATATGGACATAAAAACCAAGTCCACAAATAATATATTAGACATTAAGGCTAGGTCAATGCATAAACGTATGGACAAGAAAACCAGGTACACACATTCTTATGGATATAAAACCATGTCCACAAATAAACTTATGGACCTAAAAACCTGATCCATATATAATATTTTGGATGTGATATCATGGTTCAGACCTAAAACCAAGAACATGAAATCAGGATCACACATAATATGTTTACCACATTATGTATCCCTCTTTACCCAGTATATAGGAGGTCTTTCAAAAACCCAACCATCAAAAAATCATAGTTCATTTATATAAATTCTAGAAGATCATACATCTTAAAATTATAATATATCCCATTAAAATAAGTAGGTTTCATGAACATCTCATCATCATAATCACAAACCACATATATTAAGAATAACTATGTAATTATTGGATCATATCCCCAGAAAATTATAATTATCATCAAAGAATTTTATCATAGATGAAAGATTATTTTAAAGGATCACTAGAAAATTTCATTGAGAAAATATTATTTTCTCATGAAATAACTTTTTTAAAATCAAAAAATATCAAAATTATTAAAGAAATTTTTTTTGTTGAAAATAACCTTTAAAAAATTTAATTTATGCTACAAATAATTAATCAGCCATGACGACATGAAATTTCAGTGACACCATATATGTTAAAATAAAACATTCCTTTTACACTTTTGTAGAAACGTCAAAAATTACATCATTTTAAAATGATGATAATATTCTTTTTAAACCATTTTTAAAAAATTAAAACATTAGTAAAAATAAATATAATTAATCGTAGTCAAATGTTGAAAACCTTCTTTAAATTTAATTAGTAATAGTAGAATATTGAACTTTGGTAATGTGTTTTTCACTATTAATGGGTTATAATTTGAATTATAAGTTGGTAGTTGGACCAGAATAAGAAAATATGTCAAATTATTGACTCAATATTATCAAAATTTTCCCCTTTAATAATTTTTATGATTTTTAAATAATTAAAGAAAATATTATTTTTGTAAAATATAATTAATGTCAATTTGGAAAATATTCACTTAATTTGATTTATAGATACAAAGATAAATTTGTAATTTTGATATAATCCTTTAAAAATAAAATAATATATCCAAATAATTTATGAAATTTATGTATTACTATAAATAATTCAAATTATATCACTTTTAATATTTGTAAAATTATTTATTTTATTTTTTTAATTGAATAAATACTGTGTTTACATTGCCTAATCATTTAAAGAGATTGTATAATTAATAGAAAATATAATAAAGTTTAATCAGGAAAATAATTTCATTATTAACAAAAAAAGTATTTATATTATTTGATAACTTTATTTTTTTCTATTTGAATAGATAATATTAATCACCCAAATAACATAAATACTATATTAGTATCATATTAAAATTATGTGAATACCTCAATTATATATTCTCATGAAACATAGAAAAAACCAATTTTACTATAAAAACTTCATTAAAACACCCACAATTAAAATAATTAACCCAATCTAATTCCTTAAAAAAATCATAGATTATTAAATACAATAAATAAATCAAAAAAACATATATACTTCATCAATGATAATATATAATACTCTAACATTAATTCAGTATTTATTTTAAAAGTATTCAATACTATTCCATTTACATTATCATAATAAAAAATATATTTGTCTCATTATTAACTCAACATTAGACACATATTAAGGATTATATTTACGTTAATTCAATATTGTCCAAAAATATCCCCTTAACAATAAATAAATTTTCTTGGTAATCAGTAACATTAAACACATTATGGAAGATTACGTAAGAGAAATCACTCCATGAAAATCCTAATATAGTTTATTTTACTTATTACAAAAATATTATTATAAAAATACTTATTCAACATAATTATTGAATTCCAATAAATAAATAATTCAATAATTCTAGTTGAATGATTAGAATAACATAGGATATTCCTTAATTATGGAGTAAGTTCATGGATTAGAGAATTGACTCAAATAATGCTCATATTCCCCGCACTTATGGCTAGGAACAATAAATGGTGCCAAATGATGAAATTCATCTCCCCCTTTGAACTCTTCACATTTCATTGGAAATTACCTTATATATTACCATATAATTCAAAAATAAATCATATTATCAGTACTTTGAGAAATTATCTTTAGTTATTCTTAAAAAACTCTCAACATATAGGAAACTGAATATTCTTTCCTTATTAATCTCCACCACTTGTGCTTTCTGAAAAATCAATCCTTTTATTTTTTTGGTGAGTTCTAGAGTTGGTAAAGGTTAAAGTTATTAATCATATATCGTGATAAATTATTAGAAATAACCACATTATACTTTACTTGAGTAATAATCTCATTTTGTTACTCATCAACACATTGTACATCACATTCAATGTTAAAAAAGATCCTTCTGCTTCCCTCTATTGATTAAAATAACAAAATAGGGTGATAAAAAAAATTTATAGTGGAAATACACATAATTATGAAAAATAATTAACAACATGTCTATATAATGGATCCTTATTCTCAATATATGAAACCTTAGGTTTAAATTAGGCCATCCTCAATAATAATAATCATATTTTCATATCTTTAAAAAAAATTCCGGAAGGAAATGTCAAATAACCAAAGAATGTATCCCAGGATTGTTAAACTTGGTGTATAGTAATGACAAAATCACTATAAACTAGAATGATGTACAAGAAAAACTCAAAAAAAACTATATTAGGGGTTAGTACCCATAGATTAAATTAATCTAAGACCTTATCCATAGGGATATATTTTAAGGAAAATAACATAATCTCTTCCTTACCAAAATAGTTTTATGTTATCCTATACATAGAATTATCCCCAATGTTTTTTCCAATGTTTTATAATACTAATATGAAAATATTAGATAAACCATAATATAATAAAATATATAATAAAAACTGATTTTCATATAAAAATATTAAATATTTTATGAAAATATTCAAAATAATTGACACACACACACCCATGGATCATAATGCCTTAGTGTATTGGGAGACTAGGTTCATAAGCATTTTATATCATGAAATAACTTTATCATCTCCCACAAATAACATCACATTTATTATTATTCATAAAAAAACCTACATAAAACCTTTCTTTACAACCCAAGGAAAGAAAAAAAAAAGAAAAAAGATCTTAACTGCTCAATATTAGAAAAATAGAGATATAAACGATCAGTTAGACATTACATGCACATAAGGGTATAGGAACTTGAACATAACATTTGAGAACCATACCCTACATATAAATTATCATAATCTTAATTCATGAAATAAAACATGGTAGTTCATAACCAAATAATCATGAAGGAATAAAAGAACATAAGTCTTAATAGAATAATATTGGAATAATTCATTCGTTTTTGTGAAACACAAAATATAAGAACATTGAAAACATGTATAATTAGAAATAGGTTCACACATTAAGTAAATTACAATAAATTATGCCCTCACATAAACTTATGGACTTGAAAATAGGTCCCTATATTATCTTATGGGCATGAAGGTCTACGCGTAAACTTATAGACGTGAAAACTAGGTCTATATATAATTTTATGTATACTAATGATAGGTCTATGAAAGAACCTGTGTAAATTAAAACTTGGTCCAAACATAAATTATGGAAATAAAATATATGTACATTTATAATATTTGGGACATGAAAAAATGTCCACACAAAATCTTATTGTCGTGAAATTTATATACCAACAAAAAATTGTGATAATAAAATCTTGTCCATGTATATCATATTTACCCCTTGAATTATCATTATTTACCCACTTTATTTGAATTATTTATTAGACCCAACCAACACATATTAATAATTCATTTATAAAATTACTATAAGATGTAAATTCATTACATTATAATAAAATCAATGTAAAAAAAGTGTGTTTTGTAAAAATTTCATCATCATAATCAGAAACCAAAAAAAATAAGGATGGTATATTTGGACCATATCTCCAGTAAAAAATAATAAAAATAAAATATATGATAACATAGATGAAAAATTAATTTAATGTATCAATCTAAAATATCTTGAGGAAAATATCATTTTTACTTTGATATAACATTTTTTTGAAAAGAAAAATTTCCAAAATATCAAATAAAAAATATTATTTGAAAATAAAGAAAGAAATTTTTAATTTAATTATAAAATAATTTGTCAATAATTATTTTGAGATAATCCATTCTTTCTATACATGTCCAAATAAAACATTCACTTCACACTTTTCTAAAATTTTTAAAAATAACTTTGTTAGGAAAATGATAAGAAGCTTACATTTAGGATTTTTATTAACCAGTAAAAAATGGTTAAAAATGAATTTAAAAAATCATAGTTTAATTTTAAAAAATTTATTTAAAACTTTTCTTTACAAAACATGAATATGTAAAAAAACATTTTTCATTCTAATAGTGAAATAAATTTTATTTTCATTAACAATAAAGTTTTAGCATCTTGGGCTGTTAAGTTGAGAAAAATGAAACAAAAACTTTATTTTGAAGAAATAAATATATGAGAATAAATTTCTTGAGATTATGTATATTTTTATCATAATAATTCATTATTGTAAACACAATAATAAACAATCTTGATAAATAATGAGGCTGTAAGATGAAACCCTTACCGCTTTGGGAACATTTGAATTATAAACCCCATGAAAGGAAATAACATTATATAGATATTTAAATACACACATATTTTATAATATTAAAAAATATATACTATTTATGGATCGTATATACACTATATAAAATAAAAAAATTATTTAATATGGTATGTGTCTCATAGAATTAAAATTGAGATAAAACCCCTTACATTATGTCCGGCTTCTATCACACATGCCCAAAACTCATGTATAATAAATAATAATTTATTATAAATATATTATAGAACCATAATAATAAATATAATATTATATATGATTTTATTATAACTTTTTATCACCATTTTAACAAGAATTCATTTTTAATATAACTATTCTTGGTGATATCTACTTCATTTTTTTCAAGTTTTTTTGGGTTCAACAATCATGGTCATTATAATTTGATCGTGGTTCCATAATTTATATAGTTTTAATAAATATATATAATTAATAATATATATATATGTTTCTATTCATCCATTAATTTTATTTATATAAAAAATAATTACACCATTCATGGAGACGGTAGGCTGTATGTACACATGAACATTTCTTCACTTTTCGATGGATGGAATTAAAGAACGTTAAAAAATAATTCATAATTATATAATTTTTTATATAATATAAATTATATATATTCATCAAAACCATTCTTATTACCATCCATTTCATGTGGAGATGAAAAATTAATGACATCCATTTGTGGATGTGGTAGTCTATACGTACACACTAGTGACATTATCATTTACAAATGATTTGGAAGGTAAGAAGGTAGACATGATATTATCATTATAGAAGAATAATTATTTGATTAATATAATAAATAAACATTATACCCATCATAATACATATCCATTAAATTTTTTGAGGGTAAATGATTTGTATAGCTACGTGGAGATGATAAACGACACATACACACGAGTGATGCTTTGACCACCCATTTTATTGGGAAGAGGTTAGATAATGGTTATTTAAAAATAAAAAATAAATAATTAAATTTTGAATAATGAATTTATTTTATTGTAAGAAATAAAAATAAAATGATTAGTTAAGGCGATTTTTCGTTCTTTGAAAGAACTCCATTAGATACACTCATAAAGATCATAGGGTTGGTATTTTGTAAATAAAAACTACTATTTAATGCTCATAAGGATGTTTAAATTGGATATTCATGTAATTTTCAATATATAAGTCCCTAATTGGTGAGAACAATAGAAAATAGGGGTGGACTTTATTTGTATAGGGGAGGAGAACACTTGGGATTTCTGAAAATATTAAAATAGAATAATATAATTATCTAACCAAATTCTTCCAAAAATTAATGTATTATAATATAAGGTAATATAGGGTTCAAATAACATAAAAAATAATATTTTAGAAGTTTATTTACAGTTTTAAACATTATATTTTGGATTGATACATAAGGTATCATGTTTTAACCCTAACATGGGTAACATATTTTCACTCTTGAACGGTTATAATTTTACTTATAAATTGATAATTTTATCATAAATGGAAAAAGTATGAAATTTTTGACCATAAATTCTTTCACAATTTCCACTTCCAAGATTTTTATGATTTTTAAATAATTCAATAAAATATTATTTTGATAAAATATAATTACTGTCAATTTTAACACAATTAACTTAATTTGACAAAAATACATAAATAAAAATATTGAGTTTGAATATAATTATTTAATAAAACCCTAATATGTTTTAATAATTGATAAAATTTATTTAAATATATAAATCATTCAAATTATATCACTTTTAATATTTTTCAAATTATTTATTTTATTTATCTATTAACTGAAGAAATACCGTGATGACGTTACATAAGATTTTAATGTAATTATAAACTTTATATAAATTATAAATAATTTTACATTATCAAAAAATTAATTTTTCTATAAATATAAATTTATATTCACTCATAAATTGATTTTTCCCTATGTGGAGACAAAATAAGTATTTAAAGTGAAGATAGTGACACATTGTAACTTTCTTTTCTTAAAATATGATATAGGAAATTTTCATTGAAAAGTGTATCTTAGACAATTAATTTTTCTTAATAAGGTGGTAAGGGTATAATTAAATTCATACTATTATAATTATTATGAAAAATATGACTTTATCACTTAATTTTGTCCAATATTAAATCGATTAACCCTTTACTGAGGTGATTTTTTTTAAAATATTACAATTCTTATTGATAAAAAAATGGAAATATTTATAAAATTTTAAACTCTTAATTCCATTTAGAGAATAAATTTTATCAAATTAAATTTCTTAAATTTTATGAAATTAATGTTAACATATGTGCATAAAATGTTATTAAAACCAATTTTTTAGAAAAAGTACACATTTATGAATAAAATTGGATTTCTTATTATCCCATCCCTAAATAAAATAGTAAATAAAAGTTATATTTTCTATTGAATACTTAATATATATTTTTATTCAGACAATTAAATAAAAGTTAATTATTAAATTTATTAAGTTAAAAATACATTATGTGCATTAAAATAATATTTAAAAATTGCCTTTTATAAGTATAAAAACTAAATATATAAAATATTTTATCAAAATCTTGATTCCATTAAAAACAATTGGATAATTAATTATATAATATTACTCATTTAAGTATTAAGTTATTTTAAAAATAAATTCTTCTTTTTCAATGATTGGAAAAAATTATTGTTCTTAATTGAAATTAGTATTTTTCACAATTTATCAAAAAATCAATCTTTTTATAAAAATACAAAAAATTCACGATAAACTAATTTTGATATATAGGTTTTAAAAAATGAATTTTATTTTAGAAAAATTAATTATATAAAAGTTAAAGAAATTAATTATAGTATCCACTCAATTTCATTATGAAAACGTATTTTTGGATTCCTAAAAAACTTTACATAAAAATGCGTAATTTTTTTTTCTAAGAATTAATCAACTAATTTGTTTGATTGGAAATTATATATATATATATCACAATATGGTTTATCCAATTTATACAGTCCAATATAACTTCTTGGTTATAATGATCATTTTTATATAATAATATTATGTTCCCTGTTTAAACTTAGTGTTACTTGTGTTGTATGTTATAAAAAATAACCATCTATAAAAATATTTGGGTGTTACATTATTGATCAAATGAACTTTAATTTTGAGAATAATTGAAATGATAAGAGTATCTGAAAACCGATTTCGCAGTGTGAGTATATGATATATAAATGTATGACTTGTTCTATAACAATTTTTAGAGACTAGTTTAATTTGGAATTCTTTGTTTTCAATATGAATGTACATTATTGGTAGTGTGAATGGATTCGTTAGTTTCGATCATGGATCATATTAATTATTATGCACAATTATTAATATATAAATCTATATATGGGACACTACATCTTCTTAAGTAAATTGGGATGTGAACTCTTAAAGAGTAAAACCTTTAACACCAATAATGGGAATTATTTATTATAAATTGGTAGTGACCTTTTTGGGTATTAATAAAATAATTGATACTATATATATTCCGAACATAGTGGATCAATATCTGTATATGTTTCATATATATTTGAATAGTTTTCCACTTGAAATAGATGTTTATTTTTAAATTTATCTCTTTCTTGGAAGAAATCCTATTTCATTTTCATTATATATGATTTCCCCAAAATAATTTAAGGAATTTATGTTCCAATTTAAAAAAATTATAAAATAAATGGTTCATATGACCGACCATGTCACCTTGGACTACACAATTTCTATTTTTCCAGAAAAAAGATAATTCGTTATGACTTTTTATTATTATCATCAACTAAATAAGGTTTTGATAAATAATATATACCCACTACCACATTTTTTTAACTTTTTGATCAATTTAAATGAGATTAATGGTTTTACAAAATTGATTCACACTCAGGGTATCACCAACTATGAGTTAGGAAATATTATATACCCATGAAAACATTCATTATTCAATAAGTTAATTATGAATATATGGGAATTCCCTTTTTATTTAAAAAATCACGAATTTTTATCATAGAATTAAAGAATAATATCATTTAGAGTTACCTAAACTCATTAATTATGGTATTTGCTGATAAAATTTTGGTGTGTTATCAAACCTTGAAATAACATGAAGAAAATTTAGATATTGTTTTGTTCATTTTTTCAGAGGAATTATTATTTTATAAATTATCTAAATTTAATTTTTGGATACAAGAATGTTTTTCCAGGGTCATTTCATTTAATAGAAAGGCATATTAGTAGACACTATAATGATAAAATCATTTTTTTCTTAAAAAACTCAAAAATGACATTTAGAGAACACAAAATTATATGTTTAAAATATTTCCAAATTCACTTTTTTGTGAATTATCACAACTTCCATCATTTAAGAAAATTCTCATGAGAAAATGTTTTCTTTTTTATTGGAGTGTAAATTTTTGAAAATCCTTTATAAAGATTAAATAATGTCTCACTTTTCACCAATTAATATTTTTATAGAACTTGGGAAGGGTTATGAGGATTATTGTGACTTATTTAGATGTAGAATCTATTGTGTCCTCATGTAGGGATACCATGTGGTTTCTTATGGATAATTATAGTTGTAAATTTTTGAATAATATTATTCAACACATGATTTGTAACAGCCTATGATTGTTTTGGCTTTGAAAACATGGAGTATTTATCTCATTATTGATAAATGCATTGTGTTTAGAGGCCATAAAATTCAAAAAAATATATCTCCCAAATATATTTGTACACGAGAGGAAGAAGGTGGATGAAATATCTTCAAATGTTTGACATTGAATTTATTTATACACTTTGAAAAGAAAATTCTATAGAAGATTCATTAAGATAATTCTTTATAATCAATTAGCTAATGAATCTCATGAAAAATGAAAATTAATTATTATAATTATAGATATTCAGTTGTATTGCACAAAAAAATGAAGTCACAATTTTCTCTATGATAAATCTCCTACCAAATTTGGTAGATCGAGTTAAGAAGGGTCAAAGAGTGCATCCTGATATCTTTACAATCATGTTAAAACTCAATGGTGTGGAGACCATTAATAAATGACAATAGGGTGGGTACATAGTGTTTATTTTTTAGATAAAAAGTTAGTTCCACTGTCTTGTTTAGAAATTACTCTTTCTACATACCTCCACTGGAAATGGGTTTTTCATTCACAGAATAAAAAAGGTGTATAAGTAACTGTAAACTAATTTCTTGTGGGATTGCAAGAAAAGGAAAATAAAATATTATATATTGAGCCACCCCACTATTCCACAGGTTAAGATACAAACCAATGACCAACTGGTATGTTCTAATCATTATTGATACCCAGATGTAAGTGGGAGTATATAACTCTTAATTTTTTATGAGTCTACAAATAACATTTTATAAAAACTATTCCACATGGGTGAATGTGGATCCACTCAAACATTTATCTCACTTCATCCTTACTCATGAATCATATATAGTTGAATACATTGTAAAACATTATATTCAGTATATAATAATGCTTCATGGAATACCAATTTTAATTTTCTCTATATGAGATCATCATTTCACCTCTCATATTTGGTGATCATTATAGTAATATTTTTGTACCATGTTGACCATGGGAATGGAAAATCATCCCCAAATTGATAGAAAATCAGAACTAATAATCCAAAAATTACAATACTTGATCTGATATTATGTTATGGATATTAGAGGCTTATGTGAGGATAAAATTTTGTTAGTAGTGTTATTGAATAATAATATATATTAGGATTTGATACATATAAATCCTTTTAAATAATTTTATTCTTTTAATTTTTTTGGGTCTACTTTATTGGATAAATTCTGAAGAAACATTACATTTGGGACCTATCCTTATTGAAGAGATGAATGAGAAAAGTGATATGATTAGGATAAAGATCGTGATAGATCATGTAATTAGAAATATTTTACAGATCAACATCACCATCCGTTATCATTTTAAATGGGAGATCATATGATCCAGAAAGTCCCTCCATGATTATGGAATCTATGTTTGGGTAGGCATGTTTAATTATATCCTCAATAAATAAACCCTTTTTAAATACTATAATAGATTGGTGATATGTATTATTGATTGGATTTACAACAAAAATTCATATCTATAGACAATTACATTCATGTTTCTCAATTGAATAAGAACCATAATAATTCTGACCATGTGATTGGATGAGACCACATTGATCTGTCACTATATTTGATTATGTTGTAGGCACTGATACAAAATTTTGGATATATAAGATGAATTTCTATGGGGAAATATTGTCCTTTGGTGCGAGTTTTAGTGGACCATGATTATATTTTGGAAGATACGTCAGAATAAAGAGGCTTTATGCTAAAATAGTGGAAAAACTTACCCAAATCAAAAGGGATGTTCATCTCTAAAAGGAGGGAAATCCCATTTGTAGGAAAAATGTATCAACTGTGGTTTTTTGTAATTCAACATTTTTTTATTCTATATACTATTATGTATGAGTTTTGGGTGTTTTTTGGATGGTTTTGGTGTGTTTTGGAAGAAATTATAAGTGTGAACAATTTGATAATGGTTAAATAAAACCATGAAACCTCTCCTAGAAACTATACAGTAGATTCTTGGAGTCACTGGTAAGGAGTACAGTTTATCCAAAACATATAGGTTTCTTATAGAATGCATTATATTAGGGTCAGAGGTTACAGTATGTTTGGCACACAGTTTATCTAACCATGAGATTCAACCATGAGAGAGGGTTGATTGGAGATAGTAGAATGCATAATATTGTCACTTAGTTTCCCAATCCATATATCCTAACCATGTGATGTGCATTAAATGCTTCAAAAAACAGAGTTTAACTCAGTTTTAACCCCCTAAAACTACAATTTTTCTCTTATTATCTCATGGTATCTAAATACACTCCACTCTTAATAATTCTTGGGGACTCCATTTGATCTATAAGAGAATTTATGTTGACCAAACTGAATTGAATCCCTATAATCTATGGTAATCCAATGCATTCTTTCTTTCTCTTTATATTTTGTCATGTTAACTCTCACAGAAAATAAGATCTAATCCTTTATAGATAGATCAATGATCTATGGTGTATTCTAAAAAGATATTGATTGAATTTATTGATGAAAATGAGTGGTGAGCCCAAATGTATAGGATTTATAGTGTCGTTTTTCATTTTCATTATCCATTGATAGGTATGTTGATTCACTCTCATCTCCCCTAATTCTATAAATTTTTGTTTTAGTTTTGTTAAAAATTTTCATGGATTTTAATGGGAAATTTTTGTATATTTCTTGAAAGAAAACCAATTTGGTTTACGGTGTGGGAATTAAGCTTTTTAATGAATTTTTGAAATCCCCTTTAATTTATGTTTTTAAATATGGTTTTTTAATGAAAGAAATATGTTCAGTGAAATTATTTAAAAGAAAGATTTTATATATGTGAAATAAATTTTCTTAAAACACGTCTTGTGAATATAGTATATGTGGTTTTCATGAGTTTCATTAAATGTTTTTCATGGATTTACAAGAGAAATGATGGTATATTTCATGATAGAAAACCCTTTTGGTTAATGATGTGGGAAACATAGAAATTTTAAAGGATTTTAGAAAAAATCATTAATTTAGAGTTTTTTAATAAAATAAATATATTGAATGTAATGTTTTAAAAGGAACAATTAATTTATGTGAAATTTATTTTCATGATAACATAGCATTATAGCATGAAATACGTGGTTATGTTTTGTTTATTTGGATACAGTGTGACCCTAAATAAGGGTTATAGTACCAGAATAGAGGAACTAAGAATTGGGTCACCTAGGGAAGTCTTAGTGGATCAATGATTAACAACTCATGATTATTTGACTATCACCTGACATGCATGTGTGTGTGTGTGTGTGTGTTTTGAATATGGAAATTGGAATTCCAAGTTGTTTTTATGGATACATTATTTTTTAAAATTTAAATTGTTTTAAATTTTTATAGATTAAAAAAATATTTTTTTGATGTTCCTTTATTTTTTATAAATTATATATTGAAATGTGAGCTAATGTATTATTGTACTAGTGATGTGTGCGGGAATAATTTTGGGGATTTCCCACTCGGTATGATAAATCACCATCAGAATATTCACTTAGGTTCATAAATAGACACTTTTTCCCATAAAATAAAAATAGTTTATATTTTTGTTTCTCTCTAGTGGAAATTATTAATGTATATTATTAGATTCATTTATTTAGATGTGTTCATGTCCTTGGATTATTTATAACATCATCCATAGTGACAAGTCAGTATTTATTTTAGTGTCCTATGGCTCTATTTTATTGTTTATATTGATAATATGATATTAGTGTTTGTTGGTAATTTTATAGAGTTTATGTTTTATCCATAATTCATCATATAGTTGGTTTTGTTGTTATTATTTTTTCTTGATAGGTTGTGTTTTTTTATAATGGTAAAATCAACCCGAAAAATTTAGGTTATCTCTTAACATTTATTTCCTTCCTCTATTGTCTTGGGGATGTCACCCAAAGTTAGTTAAACCTTAGATCCTTCTAAGCCAATGGTTAGAGTTGGGATGAAACAATATATGTATGGTAACATGGATGGATTTAATTAATATATATATATAATTTTTGGTTTTAAAAATATTCTAGAATGATATATTTTTATTTACAGTTATTTCATTCCCTTCATTGTTAAATGAAAACATTACTCGTGCATATTTATGGACTACCATCTCCATAAAGTGATGCAATTCATTTTTAATCACTAACTTATATAAATGGTTATAAAAGTGTATATAATGAATTAATATGATACTTATAACATTATTAAGATTCTGTAGATAATGAAACCAATATTTAAGAGCGAGAAACATTGAACTGAAACATGAATGGGAAACAAAGTTGTCACCCAAATAATGATTTTAATGAAATTTTATTAACAAATAGTTTATTGGATGCTTTAAGGTAATTTAATATAATAATATTAGTATGAATATGGTATTTTTATGTATTTATGATAAATCTAAATTTATTATACAATATCTTAAGAGTTCTTAATTTAAAATTGAAGATCTGAGGTAAGTTATAATGTCGACATCTTGTTTTTAATCGAGATTGTTTGTGCCTGAATGTACTTTGGTGGAATTACATACTCTTTATTTATTTAAACCTGTATATAGTATTCTACTATAGCTTTTTTTTGTTTTATTTTTCCCTTAAATTTTTCTATTTTTGTTAATTAAAATGATTGAGAAAATGTGGTTATGTAAATGTGACAATATTTTTTTTGGTTATATTTTTTTCCATGCACATGTTCATTAAAATGTTTTAAATAATGTTATTTTTTATAATTCCATGATTATTTAAAGAATTTTAAAAAATTGTTGAAATTTTTTTCAATGTATTGATAAATAATTTTTACAATGTTTTAAAAAGATTTTATTTATTCCATTTTACAAAAATTGTGAAACGAATATTTATTTTAATGCTTACTTCATAAATGAATTTTCCCACCATTAATAACAATAATTGATTTGAATAATAATGTATTATTTTACTAGGTTATTTTAAAATAAAATACTTTTTTAATATTATTGAAATTTTTATTTAAAACTCTCCTATAAAAAATGATATTTTTATCATGTTTTCAAATAAATTACAAAATGTTATTTTAAATGTATTTTTCATTTATATGAACATCCATTGATGTTTGTTATGATTCACCAAGGCTACGATATAATGTTACAATCCATGATATTTTTATAGATGTCTTATGGTTATGTGATGAGAAAATATTTATGAAACTCATTTCTTTTGAACAAGTAATACTATAATGGAATGATGAATGTTTTTGAAATATTACGACACACAGACACATATATATATATAGTGTACATTATGTGATATATAATTAAATAGATTTCTTATACCTATCAAGTCACCTGAACTGACTCTCCACAATGCCTCAAGAGTGACTCCACATATTCCATAGGTTACTAATTAATAGTTAGAGTCTATAAGATACAATGGGGTGACTATACCCTTAGGTAGAGTGAAAAAAATAAAAAAAATAAACCGAACATATATATACCATGAATATCTAAGTACACAATATAAATATTTATTGAAAAAGCATGATATAATGAATTAAATACAAAATAAATTCATACATACTCATTGAATTCTAAAATATACAAAAAATTAATGAAAATTGAGCAAATCAAACATAAAAAATAAACCGCTAAAAATAAATACAACATACTCTAATAATAACAATGAGTTGAAACACATACATGGTCTCCACAATAGATGAACATCCTCATATCAATCCATAAAATCTTGACAAGTGACTCCACTAAATCAATCACCACTACCCTTCATCTTGATTCACATTATTACACACCAAAGTGTTTATATAGGGGTGAAAAATAAATCTTAGTAGGCCAACCTTAATTATGAACATAAAATATGTTGTCATATCATAGTGCATGCACATGTGATATTACTATATTTTGCCAAAACTAATAAAAGATGGTATAAATTAAATAAAAATGAGGCTAAATAGAAAAAAGAAATAATCTGACCACTAGTTATATCTTGACACCCTTGGTAAATTTAGAAATTCACTGTCCCATTCTAGAAAACTTATAACAAATGGCTCACCTAGAAACATGACATCATGCATATATTATTCTACTATAAAAAAATCAAAGATGTATAAAATTAAATAATGATGAATTATAGATCACATGAAATTTCCATATGCATCTAAGATAATAACATGAAACTCTACTGTGGTCTAGACATCCAATGGTATGATATTAACTGTAAATAAAAACTATACAAAATCTAAGAGAACTTTTTTAGAAATCTATAGTCTTTCAAAAGTAACTGGATCCATAATATAATTTCAAGGATGGGGGGTATCCTATAATAATAGTCTATAAACCTTATTGGACCATAGGTTCTAAACCCCTAGTCAGGATAAAACATTAATTGGCTTATAGGGGATCTTCACCCAACCAAATCACCAATTAGATCCATAAACACATGAATAAACAACCAACCAATAATAGTGGTGGGAATCAGATCAATATCAAGGATAAATTCTAGTCCAACTAAATCCCAATAACTACTCTAATATCTATCCAAAATAGAACTACCACAAACCATCCTGGAATAAGAAAAAAGGATGATTTTATCACCATTTGAACCCATAATCTGAACTATTGAAACATTGACACCACCATATCATGGTTAATAAATCTAGGTGATCCCATGGTCCTCTAAAACACTAGTTAACCACTACAGGCTCTCACAACTGATATCTAGGATATAAAGAGAAACATTTCTTCTCCAATGTTGATAAAGTGTTATCCCATCGATGGGTAAACCAAAATATGAGGCTCCCTTGATCCTTTAGATCACATCCATCTCAAACTACAGGCAATGCCCAATATTTGAAATCCTAATAGTGAATTTACCAAAACAAATAATGAAAATAAATTCACCTTAATATAATCCAAAAAATCTATAAAATGAAACCCTATAATTAAATACTTTATCACATCTAAATCATTTGAAAATCCTGATGTGAGAAATATCTACAAGTGGCCCTCAATAACCAACCATTGATTATTGATTAACAAAAATACTGTAGGGGAATCTAAAAGAAACACCAAATATCGGGGTGTGATCTTAATGGTCTTTATGACCACAAAAATATTATATAACTATACAGGGGATCCTCAACCTATGGAAAACCTCGGTATAAATCCTATTGTAATAATACATAAGCCTAAATTCCTGAAATTAAACCAATTATTAGGTATTACCTCTCCTTAAGGGCACACATAATGAGAAACTAAGACATATATCAACATTTATTGAATGGATCCTAGCTATAATCAACTCCCATAAATGTCAACCCATCATGAAGTTTCTAATAATACCGATCCTCAATCATGTGATCCAAAACCTTAAGTGATTTTTCAAGAACATTGACCCCTAAAACCTCAAGAAACTAGACTAAAAGACTCACCTAATACATAATTAGGTCCCATCATCAGGACCCATAAAAAATAACAGAAAATACCACCTTATCCTACTCAATCAAGGTTAATCATATACTCATGACCCTTACTATAACCAAACATCACACAACCTTACCCACAAAAGTATTCTAAAACAAAACCATGAGGAAAACATGATTACCACATTATCACAATCAAAATCAACATCTAGTTGGCCTATAAATTCTAAAAGGATTCCACCACTAAGATCTACATGGAAAAACACTCAAAATTTACTACACAAAGGTATAATTCTTGATTCGAGATAATAAAATAAGGAAAATTTCTAAAAATTGTAAGAGAACTACATGTACATGGTGTGTACCTCTAAAATTAATCCTAGGACATGTACCATCTGCCAACCAAGAGTGTACTTCCAAAAGTAAATGATTTTGGAAAAACCTAACCAGTGTGCACTTCATAAGGGGTACCTAGTTGTACACATTACATGGGGTCCATCCAAGTACTCCTCATACGATATCTATCCCTGTGAAGGTACACATAAAGTACCCAAACATAGGGTTAGGTTGTAAACTCATAGACACCATGTAACATGACAAGGAGTGTATACATATTCCCCAGGACACACATTGAGTAGCGACCATGTATAGTCTCAAACACACATGTTTCTCATCACCTTCTTCATCACCTCTCAAAAAATTAAGAAGAAACCATGTGTTTTTTAATGTATACGCATTTAGGTCAGGTTTTCTTTACTAGAAAACCCCTACTATTATCTCAAAACCCTTGATTATCCCCAAAAAATAATAGATCTACCCAATGAGGTAAAAAAAATCAATTTATGGATTTAAAAGTTTAAAGAAACAATTATATGTGGATTTATAAAAAAAAATAAAAATGGACAGCGAATAGGCATAAAATATTGAAGCTTCATACTTAGATCCCAATATGCACACGCCGGTATGTAATCTAACTCTGAATGTGCTCATTGGTGGTGCACCTCCATTATCTACCTATTATAAAACTTTATCTATCTTGACTAGTAATCCCATATCGGTGAAAAGGCACACACATGATGATATGATGAGGAAATAAAAGGAAATGGCAAAAATATAATAAAATAATGAAAAGGAAAAAAGAAAAAGAAATAGGTCTCATGTTTGTAGCCTATGCTTGAAACCTGATTATCCATTCCTGAAAAAAATACAAAATTTTAGACTCAAATGTATAGTAAAAAATATATGTACAAAACTCAGAAAAAAAATATACCACTAAATAAAGATACAAGAAAAATTCAATATTTAATTTATTCACTATAGATATTCATAAAAATCAATCAGATTGAATTTCAACCAATTTTTTCCTATGTTAAACAGCCTAATAGAGGGCCAAAAAAGTGGTTGAAATTTTTATACAGGATCATATAATAAGATAAGATACCAATTTTTACTTTAAACATCCATAATAAAAAAATTCCCCTTGATTTGATCAACCCATAACAACACCTATTATTATGAACTCCCCACCATAAATATTCCCAATTGTATGATGCTCTATGGTTAGTCAAACAATATTATCATACTCCAAAAAATAAAAAAATCAATGCCCTCTCAACCATCAACTAACCAATCCCGCTATCTTCAATACACTACCAAGATAAGGGACACTCAACTAAGACAAATCTGATTCTCCCACCACAAAATTACTTTTATAATCTCCCACAACAAACACTATCCTAAATGAACTAAACTCTATCTATCACGTAATACAGTGACTAGAAAATTCTATTTCTCTAACACTAGAGTGCTAAAATAAAACCCAAAATAACCACATTCTAGGATAACCATGAATGATGTTATTTTCATTCAATAAACCACCTAAAACGAGCATCACATCATATAATAGACAATAGTGCACTCCCAACCATAAGGATTTCCTTACACCACTCCTCAAGTGTTAACAAGAATAGTTCTACCATGGATACCCCTTTTGGGTTTCCATATGATCCAGACAACTCTCAATGGACTCGCACATAGAGCATTCATCCAAACTATAGACTAACTAGTACTACAAAAATCCCACACACGCATAATTTCAGTTAAAAAGACATTATCCCAGAAATCTAGCAAACCACCACTATCACCCTCAAAGAAGAGTTATTATATAAGAACATATCATATACTATCACACTCACGTGATCCATACAGCATAAACATAGGATAAAACACCTAAATCACTAACAATCCTCCTCATGAAGATTGTTTTAAAATATATGACCTCCCTCATCACTCCTCTTAAAAATCGAGCATGACGAACCATATTTCCATCCTCAAAATCAAGCATCAATAGAAATCCATGAGTGACTAACCATGATACTAAGATAAATACGGTTTTGAAAGAAACCAGACATTCCCTCTTAACCAACTATGATACTTGAAGTAATCACAACACTTCACTTCTAAAACATAAATCATCCTCATGCCTAACCACAAACAACTAATTTGATACCACAACAAGCCCCACTAATAGAATGATAAACCAATTTTAACAATGTCACTAGTGATAGAATGCACACAAGGCCACACCACATGACCTGATATGGTTCATGAGGAAATAAAAAAATCCCTCCCTAAAAAGTCAAACCAAAAACTTTTAGGGAACCTTATACTTAAGGAAACATGATCCCAATAAAAAATGTCTATCAGGAATCTTTTCCCTCCATAAGACATCATAAAAAATTGTAGAGAATTAAATGTCCCTATTGACCTAAAAGGGTTTATGTGCATATCTAAATGAAAGAACTACATATCTATCCCTAATGGAAATCTCACCACAATATCCATAACTCTTGACATTAGAATAAAATATACACATTTGTTTTAGTTGAGTATAATTCAACTGAGGAGCTATATAGAGGAACACCATATATGTTGATGATTACACTTTAAACAACTAAACCTCCATCATCATTTAAATCTCACATAGACATGAATATATTATTTCATTTTTACCTTCCTTTAATGATCAAAAAAAACTTTCCTATTTCCCTTGGACCAAGATCCAAAAACCATAATAAATCATAAAACCAAAAATAAAACAGCATCACCTTAAGTAAATTCATGTTACCATAAAAATAGAATCCAAGAAGAACAATCCCATTCCATAAAAACATGGACTTCTTATCGACAAATGTGTTCATGAAACACTAGTTTGATATCCATCACAAATTCTAAAAAATCCCTAAAAACCCAGTTAACTAAATCCATATATTAGATACAAATATAGCTTTGTTACTATTTGTATAATGAACTGACATGAGTCAAGTTAAATATTCATTCAATCTAGATCACTACAAGCCCTTAGTCTCCCCGTATTTCAAAGGCAACTGACTAACACCAAGGTTCTAAAAGACATGTTAAGAAGACTATACCCTTGTTCAGGGTTTTATAAAATTATAAACAGTACAAACTTATCCACAACATGAACATCAAAGTATGAAATATAAATAAATAAAACCAAAGAATAATATAAATAATTAAATGGTAAACACAGTCTTATAATCTAAAAAAATTCAAAAACATACAATAACCAATTTCCCATTGAGCTTATCAAATAAAAAAAATGAATAGATAAAAATAAAAAAATTAGGCTCAATATCTAACAAGTAGCCAAACCACATACTCAATCTCCACAATGGATGAACTACACCGACTTGATATGAGAGACTCCACACAAGGGAATCTATTTGATCAAGCACCATTGGGCATCAACTTGATCTGATGTTCAACATATTTTACAATATATATATATAGTATGAACACACATCAATATTTACGTAAAGTGGGTGAGAAATAAATCTATGTAATAATACCTTAATGGTTAAACTATAATTGTTTTTCATATCCATGTGGATGCACATGAAATATTCCTGACCTAGTCAAAAACTAATAACAATGGGAATAAAATAAATCAATAGGGGGACAAATAGAAAAAATAATCCAACCTATCATGGGTTCTAGACTAACACCATAGGAAAATATAACCATGGAATGTCCCACGCTAGATCACTTATATCACATGGATCACCCATCTGCATGATATTAGGAATGTCTACAAGGTCAATAAAACGTATCCAAGATGTCTAAAATGAAACATATATGAATTCTAGATCACAGGGTGTAACCATAGGTATCTAATATCACAACACAAATATATACAGGGTTCTAGGATTCTAATGGAACAATCCGAATTGGTGATAAAAACTCTATTATATATAAGAGAACATATATAGTTCTTGGTAGTCCTATATAACCCACTAAATCCATACAATAACTTTATAGAGGGATAACCTATAATGCAGGTTTATCAAATGTCCAAGACCAAAGAATCCAAAAAACTTGATGGGGGTAAAAACTCTACTATTCTAAAGGTATATTCACTCCTTCTAATCTCCTATTTTCTACCTTGAACCATATAACAACAATTAACAAGTATAAGCAGAGAGAACCATATGATAATCATGGACAACACTTAGCGAAATACATTGAAAATATACCATTTAACCACTACCAAGATCATAACTACATCAAACCAAATTTGTATAAGCTATAAAGCATGGGTCAATTGACTCTCAAACCCATAATCAAAACCATTGAAAAAACATCTAACATATCATGGTTAACAAAGATCCAGTCTCCCACAGTCCATTAAAAAACTAGAACAACTACTAAAAGAACTCAACACTGTTATATGGGTTCTAAAGGACACCTCATACCACCAAGAATGATCATTTACCAAACTATCACTAGGTTATCAAAAATATTAGGAACCCTCTGTCACTTGGATCACATCCTTATCAAACCATAGGACATTCTTGATACATAAAATATTAATGGTGACTCAATACCTATCCCAACCATGAAAATTAACTATACCACAATGAGATATGCAAAGATAGAATATGAAGTCCTAAAAGGGGATCATATATCACATCTAAAGCATGAGACAAGTCTATTACTAGAAATATCTCTATGTGACCCTCAATAACCAACCATTGATCTTTAATTAACAATATGTCAACATGGTCATCTAACATCAATACCACACCTATAGGGTGGTCTTATTTGTCTGTGTGGTCATGTAAAGGGAATGAAACAATACATGTGTCTCCACAAGATTCAAAACCTTGGTGAAAATACCATTGTAAAAAAACACATTCAACCTCGTTGATGTTGAATCCATACTCATTTATTGTCTTTCCTTAATGGATTCCATAACAGCTCCCACAAACCCATATAAATATCTTCTTAATGAATCACATCAATACTTAAAACTCCTCAGTTTCATAAAATCATCAAGACTACCCTAAGATTGATCCCAAAATAATAAATCTAAAATCTCATGATAGCGATTTATTACCTAAACCCCTAAAACCTTATGTAAATAGGAAAAAATACACTTTTAAAATACCATTGGTTGTTATATTTATGAAAAATCGAAAATAAAATTGATTAGATCACCTTGGAATGCTAAATCTAGGTTGATAAAAAATTACAACCCTATTTCAAGACTCTCATTTCACAACTCAACCTAGAGGAATATTTTGAAATAGAAGTTTGAAGAAAACCCCAAACCAACACTTTAATAGTACAAAGAACCATCTTGATCATGTCAAAATTCCTAAATGATTTTAGAATAATGATCTATAGAAAAATATAAATATATTACCAAAAATACCAATTTTTAAATTTAAGTGAAAATAGAAAAAATTATAAAGAAATGGGAACTCCAAGACATGATGCTCATGTACACGACGTGTACCCCCAAACATCAAATCAGGTTGTGCTCCTATTAAAAGAATAGTGTATACTTCCCAATGTATATGGAAGGATCCAATCCTACATGGAATACACATCATATGGGGTACCTTTACCTTTACCCTACATAGGTTATAACCATATACCCCTCATCTGACATCTTCCAATGTGAAACTACATTGTAAACACCCCAAAAAATGGTATGGTTATTTACTACAAGACAAAATGTACCCCAACACATGATGTTAGGCTATTACATAGGACACACCCTAAGTCATACAAAAAAATAGAGTAAAAACACAGACACACACACACACACACACCATGTAACCCCTTATTACTCACCTCATGAGAAAATAAGAACACAATATGTGTGTTCTCGAACTAGATGTCATGTCATCCAATTTTCTTAAATAGAAACCCCATATGATCTTCCCAAAAACCCTAATTATATCAATAAAATCATATAATTACCCCCACTACACTACCAGCTACTGATATAAGGATTTTAAAATTAAAATAAATAGCAAACAAATAAACACAAACTATCAAAGAGATTAAAACCTTGAATCTTATATCCCAGATCTGCACCACACACCCCACAAGACCCAATCTACCTTTAGATGAGATCCCAAATGTTTATTAGCCCCCCCCCCCTCTTATGTACCTTTACCTCTATCAATTTTATGATCTATAGTAAGGAGAGTCATACACATGAATCTAATAGGAAGAAACAAAAGAAAAAAGGGAAAAAGGGAAATAAAAGAAAGAAAAAGAAAGAAAAAGATAACAAACAAAAAGAAAAAAAAGAAAATGGGCAATTTCTCAGAACCGACACCCACAATAGGATTACAAATCATCTTGAAAAAAATTCCCATTCTAGAATCTAATGTGGTGTTAGAGTCTCAATTCGGTGTTTAGATAAAATATTTTACTGGATGAAAAAACTTGAAAAAACTAATATTTAATTAACTGAATATTGATATTTAACTAAAATTAGAATAAATCATAGTCAAAAAAAATATTTTAATAAGGTATACACCATATTCTAAGACAATTGTTTTAGTTAGAAAAATTATATGAGATTATCTCATTGGGGAAGTGACCGTTTTTTCCTAAAACTCCCCCCCAAAAAAATATTCAAATTCCTCCTGCTTTTTTAATCGTCATTAGATAATGGGTGGGAATAAAATTATGATTTCCACTAATTCAATTTTTAATGATAGATATTTTATGAAATATACATATTGTACTCTTTATATGTATGAAAATATGTTAGGGAGTAAACCTAATACAAAATGAAAATTTTTCAACAATGTGATGATTGTCTTGGTTGTAATCCCTAACTAATGAAATGATTTTACATTTTTATTATTTTGAAAAAATTCTTATGACATTTTATTATGAATATTTTATGATCTCATGGATCATTATTGACCAATTATAATTTCCCACTCTTCAGAATCACATCTTTTTAAATATTACAGATTTATTTCATGACCCATGATTTTTTATCTTTGACTTAATTGGTATAAAATTCATAAGGTATGATATTTATATAATACCATTATTCTTATATTTTTCTTTTATATGATCATCAATTTACATCTAATTTTTTACCCTTTCTAAGCAGATGAACTCAACCATTCTTATATTTTTATTTTATCGATGTTATAAATAAATAATTTATTTGTTATATTTATATGAAGTTTACTAGGAGAGAAAAATGTTATGGGAGATGTTAAATTTTTTTATGAAATAATGTAATTATGTAATTAGTATCCAAATAAACTAAACCTTTATAGTTATTCAGTGTGTATTATTGTGATATGTATTGAATAATTATCTGAAATGACTAAATATTTATGTTTTTTATTATTGGATTTATTCAAGTCTAAACACTATTGATAATAAACAAACATTACAAACAAAAAAATAGGTTTGTACATATGAAATTAAGCAAAGTGTAAAACTCCTTGTACGTTTATAAAAGTTACCCCCTTTAGATATGTGATGAATGTTTGAAAATATTTTATCCCCTAAAAACATTATTTTAATTTATCCCCCTAAATTTCATAAATTTATCCTTTTGATGTATCTATCTTAGATTAACTTTATCCCCTTGTTAAATCTATAAATACACACAACATTATTCTTGATACATATCTTTATTTGGTATTTTAAAAAAGAATGAAAAAATAAAAAAAACCTTTGGTAAACTAAGTGAGATGAGAAAGAGTAAAAATAAATATATAAGATCGTACATAATAATATGTCCTGATCTTGTAAGTTTAGAGAATGAATAATTCATGGTACATAATATTAAAATAAACAATAAATAATATATATAAGAGTAAACCGAAAATAATACATAAGAATAAATGAAACATAAAAATAATATGTATGAGTAAACAAAAAACCATATGTAAAAAAAAATAAAATATCATAAAACCCTATATAATAATAAATTAATTATCATAAATAATGATGAAACAAAAATTATACATTAGAGGGGGTCTTCACATAATAATAAAATACATGAAGTAAAAGGTACCTTCTTTGAGAGATCTACTAATTAATATATAAAATAAAATGTACCATGCATATGTTGTAGTTTTAAATGATTTTTAATATACATATTATAAATTATTTTAAATTTTATCTCAAAATATATCAAATTCATTTACAAATAATTTACATATATTTTTATGAACAATGAATATCCTACCCTTTTATCAATGAGTTTCTCATTATATATAGAATATAAAACCAGTAGAAGATGATGATGAATTATAAATAATCAAACCCACATTTTATTAAATGTATTCAAATATAATGGAATATATTAGTTTGGAAGAAAATATCAGTAAGATGATCTATAGTTTTGAAAAATTCAATAATAATATTTTATTTCAGTGTGTGATCACATAGAAAATGGTGTATTTTATCTTTGTTTTTAGTACATGAGTGATGTACTGGATTTAAAATATATATATAACATTAGTAAAATCATAAATAATCATAGTATAAGTATAAACCATTCAGAAATTAGTAAATGAGTACTATATCTACAAAATTAATAATAAAATCTTCTAGCTATAACATATTCAGGTTCAGTAGTGTTAACATTAATTTAAGGTTGCTTCCTTTTAAACCATGAAACTAAGTATTATCTATTAAAATTAAAAGTTCCGAAATTATTCCATTTATGAATTTTATAACCTCAAAATCTCTATCTGAAAAATTCAAAAGAGTAAAATCATATCCAAAATAATAAAGTAGTCCAATTTAAAATACTTTGTTTATATTAATTGAGGATCCTCATAATTTCCATATATTTTTTTGCCAATATTTTAATTTTTCAAATAAGTATAAAATATATGTAATTTATTGTATACTAGATATCACATATGGTAAATTTTTTTCCATTTCCCCAAATTATATCTTTATTATAGATATTCTTGATTCATCAAGATCAAGTTTACATGAGGTAAATACCATATAAATTAAACTAGAATAATTATAAAAAATTAAAAATTTATGTAAATATATGATATACTTATGTTGAGTTTTGATACTCCAACAAATTTACAAGCTATATGGAATCTAAGAAGCTAGTGAATTTTACCCATCATGCTTGTCTCAAATTCAATTTTCATAAGTTCTAAGAAAACATTTTATAAGTGCTTTTTGGGTAGAGTTGAAAATATTTTCTTTGTAATAGATTTATATGATATGGGTTATAAAAACATTTAATTCAGAAAGGTATTATAAATTTATGGAACCTTGAAATGTATTTTTTGAATTAATAATCTGGAAACCTATCTTATTGGTTTATTGGAGCTTGTTTTAGTCCATAAAGTTCATTTTAAAGTTCAATTTTTTTTGAAAATTAGTGTCTTAAAAAATATAATGTTATTCAATATAAACTATATTTTTAAAATAAATTTTAATGTAAAAAATCTTTACATCCATTTAAAATATAGTAAAATATAGATGATCTATAAAGGATAATACAAAAATATTCATATCTAGCTGTGTGAGAAAAAGTTTCTCCATATTCCAATCCTTCTTCTTAATTATGAACCCTAGAAACAAGTCTCCCCATGTACTAAACATTAGTGTGATTCTCATCACACTTATTTTAAAAGACTCATTTCACTCCTATAACTAGAAGATCACTTGCATGTTTAACCAATGTAAAAAACATATTCCCTCCAAACTGATTAATCTAATCTTTCTTAGAAACTAATATACTATCATCACTCATTGAATTATCTTCCCTCTTATGTTCTAGTTAATATAATAATTGAAATATTATCACATTCATTTCATGACTAAATTTGGTCCCGACCAGTTGACCTACATCAACAATGATCTTTTTAGTGAGATTATTCCTTAATATATTTTAATTTTTAGGTAAAAGGGATGTTGTTTCCTTATCTATAAAATAAGTATATTCCTTTATACTATATTTGTAAATGATAGTTTCTAGTGTATATGGTTCAACTTTTGGATGTAAAAAGGAGTTGGTTTCAAAAACATAATCCATATTACTTTCCCAATCTAAACATTTTAACTTCATATTTCTATAAAATTCATAAAACATGATAAATTCTATTACATCAATGATACATGTCCATTTGTTGAAAAAATAATAATACATACCTATGATGGTAACCCAAAAAAATCTTTCATATGATTTCTATAAAATTCATCAATATTATATATAATATTCAAATTTGATTTGATTATTTCAAAACAGTGATTTTACCAAGTTTAAGCTTCTTTTTATTTAATCATTCATAGGGTGTCTAATTTAAAAGCTGGAAAATTAAAACATGATTTATAATTTAATAGGTAGTACTAATGGATTCAACCAATAAAGGATTAGTAATAAAATATCTACACAATATTTTCTATAAAATTTCCTAGATTATTAAATTCCTCATTTTAACAACACCATCATAATGAAGAGTTCTTGCTGGTGAAAAATTTGGTATAATTTATTTCTACTATAGAATGTTTTAGAAAAATAATTTAAAAAAACCATCATGATCACTCTATATTTTGAAAATAAGATATATATTTTTTAAAATTTTAATGATGAATAATATCGTTCAAAATTTTTTGAGTAATTTTAATTTAAGATAAAGAATTTAAAACCCTAGAATATTTGGTGTAATCATCGACTAAGATATAAATATATTGTTTTTCTTTAATAATGATAGTTTTTTAGGTATTAATTGATCCATGTGAACCAATTTAAATGGTTATGAAGTTGATATAATACAAGTAGGTCCAAAGATATACTTTCATTATTTTAAACATTTCAAAGGCTACTAACTTTAGAATACTTAAGCTTATATTCTATAAAATTATTTACCAGAACTATCCAATAATGTTTAGCTAAGGTCTAATTTTTTTTTCTAATCCTCTTATAATAGAGAAATGACTTATCCTCAACTAAAATGAGATAAGTAAATTTATAGTATGTAAGATACTATAGGTCAATATTGTACAAATTCACATACCTATCAACAAATAGGATGTATAATCCTTTTGAACTTGTGGTGGTACATATTTCAATCCAAATGTTCAAGGAGTAACCCTTAACACATAATTTACACATTATAGTAATGTTGTTGATAAGTCCAAGAACATAAATTAAATTCAAAATTAATGTCTCAAAATGAAATAAATGTTCAGAAATACCAATAATCTTTTCTTGCACATTGTCTCCAAAAATAAAATGTATACTCTTCACTTTTTTGTAATTTCTATATGTTATAATTATTTATAGTAATTTTTTGAGAGAATCTTCGATCCATGCACCATGTATTATAACAATGTGTACTCCACATTTTCTCATGAAATAAACAATTAAAATTTTTGGAACCCAAACTAGTTTGGGTATAGTAATGTAAGTTAATTAAACCTTTAAAACCCACATTTTTTATACTTACAAACATCATGCTCTTTAGAAATATATGAATTTTATGTTTTGAAGGATTTAACCTTATTCAAGAAAAACAATTCTAGTGACCACCCCTTCATATTTTTTTATATAATGGTGGACCCTTCAGAATAAAATATTTATACATGAAATTGGACATTTTTGATGTAAAAACAACTCAAGATAATGCTCTAGTATGTTTCAGGTATCTTATAATCTTATAGAAAATTTCCCCTCTTCAGTAAAAATTAGAATGTATCTTCTTTAGAATAATAAATTTGAATTTAGTATTTTTACATCATTTCATTAATTACTTGTTGAAATCAAAATTAATATAAAATTAAAATTGGGAGTAATTTTATAAATACTATCATTATTCTTAACATGGCATGCATGTTCTAATCATAGTATTTCCTTATTTTTAATTTCATTTCATTAGCATAATAACATATTCATCCATTTTTTCAGATTATGGACTAAAATATTAATCATCATAAGAAAAATATTATCAAGAATATAAACTAAAATATGAAAGAATATCAAAAGTTACCTTTCACATAAAATAAAATTCATTTCGAGGATCCTTTTTTTAAAAACCAGTAATATTCTATATGTCATTAATTTTTTATGAACTTCCAGAATCAGGATCCTCAATTTTGAAATAGGTGTCAATTTCTTTTAAAACATAATTCCTTATCACTTTGATGATCTTATAGATTCATTATCATTTTTTATTTCAGTTTGGACAATTCCGTAAAAAATGTAATGGTTTTGTTCAGTGATAAAAAAAATCCAAAGTATCTTTCAAACTATTATTATTTTAATATATATATTTCTTATCATTATAATGATCATTATGAATATTTTTTATTTTTAATTATACTATTAATACTTCTTAAAATATGTGTATATCCACTTTTTGAAAGTTATGTCTTAATAGTAACTAAAAAATATTCTAAAAAAATGTTTTGATATAGTAATCTTTGATGTATTAGAATTGGAGGTTATACCTCCCAAATCATTAGTTGAAAAAGAAACTTAATTTTTTAACTTCTTTTCTCTATGTATCTCTTAAATAGTCTCACATATTACATTATAGTTCCTATAAATTTATCCAAATTCAGATTCCAAGGATGTTTTATGTCATAAATAGTTCTCTTCTTTGACTCCCACCCCTTTGGTAGTATATAAATAATTTTCTCAATAGATTTTTCATAAGTAACCTCCATCTCTCAATGACATTGTAACCCATTCACAATGTGGGTGAAAATTGTATTCATAAAATCTATTGAATATACCAAAAGAAAATTAAAATATTTATAATTATCTACCAAAATTGATATTATCGTTTCTAAATGTTTTGATATACCAAAATGAAGAACTTTATAATTTCTTTATTTTTTTTATAGCCTCACAAGAAGATATATTACTGTAAATATTAATTTTTATAAAATTTGTTTATTCTAGATGTTATATTTTTTCTCGTACTCCAAATTATCTTCATCTATAATGATAGAAATAAACTTATCAAAAATATTTTAATATGATCTACATAGGTGTCAATCTCAAAATTATTCATTCATTCTCTCAAATTCTCATATACTACCATATCAAAAATCTACTTATGAATCATATTCAAGTTCTCCAAATTTCTAACTATTAAACCTACCATAATAAATATATAGATCATACACTATAAATTAATGTATTAAAATAGATCTTGTTATAAATAAACTATATAAATTCTCAGATACCAAATGTATTCAATATTATTAAAGGGTATTCTTTGACAGAAAATGTGGTCATAATATGGATGATTAAATAAGAGTGGTGGGAATATGAATTGAATATAAAAAAATATAAATAATTTTATCCAACATAAGAAATTAAACTCTACAGATGTTATAAATTCTATAGATATAGGTGTATGATAAGAAAAAAGATAGATTTAATATAAATAAAATCAAGTTGAAGTTAAAAAATTAACCATGGTAACAAAACAATCATTAAAATAACAATAATGAATGAAAATAAATAAATAGTGTTTAGGATAAAAATTCATGAACACCTTTAAAAGATATTATAATATATATAGATTTATTTTCAAATGAACTCTTCCCTATTAATACAAATAATTATGATGATCTTTATCTAGATCTAATATATATAAGCTTTGAGGCATGATACATTATTGATTAATCCACACGAGAATATACAAGTGAAAAACTAGATTTATTTGATAGAAATAGATAGTATAATATATATCCCTAAGATCCAATTTGATTGACAATATTGAATCTAAGCTCTTTCCTAGATATTAATGAACTCAATGTTCAGAAGCAATGAAATTCCTATCCCTCAAATATCATCAATAATGAAAGATCAGAAACCTATTAAAATAGAAAAAAAAATATTAGATATTTTATAATAAAAAACCACTTATATATAATATATATGTGAAAACAGAATAAAAATACTATCAAAATTTATTGAAATCACCCAGGCAGGGAAATGATCAAATGTAATAAACATTTCAGTACATGAAATAGTGTTTTTCTCATTAATGACCATTACATGAAGACTTGGTTCCAAATTTTTAGATGAAATTGTAACAATATTATCATTTTTCTTCATGAGTAGTTTTAAAATAATTATAATCAAACCTCAAATATTGATTTAATGTAACCTACGTGACTTCATAGTTCTCCTTAAATTATGTGTATCAAAATCAATGCTCTTTAAATTTTGAATTAAATTTTATATTCTGAAAAAACTTCTAGTAATTGTATATAAAATAATGAGTGTGTTATGATCCATGAAAACAGTAGATTCATAAGAATTACTTTTTTCAAAATGACTCAATAGAATAATCCTCTATCAGATTCCCCATTTCAACGACAAGATGAATATAAACACAATTATAATAGATCAAGAGAATTACCAGGTTCTTAGTAAGTATTAAATTAAATTAATTATAAACTAAACATTTAAGATATTATATATGAGAAACTATAGTTTCATTCATCATGTTCTTTAAATTCTATCCATTTAAATTAACAAGAATATAAAATCATATACCTACTATATGCCTTTACTACATCCTTGAACTAACATTATCATCTACCTCCCAATTTCCAATAAATAATGGTTCCTCATTTTCCTAAAACCATTACATTGAGGTGTATAGTGAGGAATGGGTGTACATAATATCCTCAAGCCTTTTATATAGTTGATTATTTCAAAGTTAGGAAACTCCTTCACTCAGTATGAGCATATTTTCGCCATATTCTTATAAATATGAATCTTTACATCAATTTTTTATTCCATAAATGTATTAAAGGGAAAAAAATTATTCCTCATCATGTAAATATATTTATATCTATTAAATTAACTAGTAAAATTTATGAAGTATGAGTATCCACCTCTATATTGTACCATATAATGATTATGCACATTAGTACGAACTAATTTTTAACATCTTTGTGGCACTCTCACCATTTCATTTAAAATTCAAAATAGTTATTTTTTATCATAAAAACATAATATATCTATTAATTTCTAAACAAAATAATCAAAATACCCTTCACGATATAATGTTTTCCAATGATTTTGGTTTACCTGACTGATATAATAATACTACAAATAGGTGTGATATGAGTCACATGAACATGATTGATTATCTATTAAAAATACAAGATTATCATATTATAGAATAAAAATACAATTAAAAGGTTATTCAAACCCAAAAAAGTGATTTATTTATATAATAATTATTATTTATTTTCAATTATAAAAATAAAACAATTCATGTATAAACTAGACACATAAATGATATTATTAGTAATATTGAGCACACAATAAAAACTATCTTAAAATAAAACCATTCTAGATTTTAAGGTCAGAGGGTAGTATCCTATATCCTATTCAAATAGTATTTCTTTATTTTTTTCTCAAATATACCCCTCACTTTTAATTTTTTTTGGAATCTACATAGTCTATGTATTCATATAAAAATGAGAGAACAATAATTTATTTCAAATACCCAATTCATAGAAAAAGAATGATTTAAATCATTAACATAAGTATATAAATAACCCCCTTGTTTCTTAACTATGGTATAATTATTAATTAATTGGCCCATATTTCCCCAAGAATATGTTAAAACACCCCAATATTGAACCTTAATTTGGATCATTTTCTTCTTAGAATAGAGATGTGAAGGTTTAATATACTTAGAACATTCATTAGAACATTTTTCCTTTAAATTATTTTTATTAACTATATGGTCATGTTGTTTTTTACTCTTCATAATTTTTTAAAAATAGAAAATAATGTGTGGAGTAGAAATACCACTTGAAAAATTTAATTTTGAAAATCAAAATGCACAACTTAAACAATTACACATTTCTAGATTTTATTTTTCTAATGTTTTAAGGTTGTTTTGAAAGAAATAGTTATATTTTACTTGATAGAGAATATCATTTTTTCATAAAAATATTTTTCAATTATATAGATGGACATGTAAAATGTGTATTGAATGTAGTTATATAAAGTTCATCAGAATAAAGGTTTTTGAAGTCTATCAAGAAGAGTACTACAAAGTCCCATAAAAATAATATTACAAAGTCTACAAGAGAGAATTCATCATATGGAGACATAAAGTTATACCAGATGAACATTTATTAATACCACACAAAAATTATTATAAATCTTATAGAATAAATTCTTATCATTCATACCATAAGGAATATTCATGGAATTGTAATGGTTAATTAGATAATGAAAATCAGATAGACAATTCTATGTTGAATATATGAAGTAAAGATAAATATCTCCCATTTTTCTTGTAACTACTCCAATGTAGCGCCCTGACCCCAGCTACCCAGAGTCGGTGCATTACTTCGTAACATTGGAATGATCACAAAAGATCAAGTCTCGAAAGACCGATTAGTTTAGTAGCCTTGGAAACACTAGATACATTCATAAGTCTTACATTATATCATAAGGTGAAAACTACAATAACAAAGTCTCCATAGTCCACACTCATATCCTCTTCTGACTATCCCTGAAGGTCATTCAAAAATACTTCTTCACATCCTGGAAAATATTAAAACATTGAAAGGGGTGAGCTCAGATGCTCAGTAAGGATAACAATATTGCGGAATCTTTTATAAATAATCATTAACATTTAAGGCAATGTATAACTAAAACAAAAGCCTTTTTAAACTTTAACTTTAGCATAATATGGAAAAAATAAAATTCAATAATGCCATTTATTACTCACATGGATATTCTACTAATCGAATAATCCCATGCAACATCAATAACCACTTTCATAATGATGGAATGCATAATGCCATACATTCTAAAACATTTTGTCAAGGCCTCGGCCAAGACGTCTAAAATGATTAAGGCCTCGGCCAAAACCATAAATCAAATTGGGAAAGGGCCTCGGCCAATTCCACGTCTAGTTGTATCATGAGACCTACCGATGCATCGAGGAGCTATAGCGGGCTTCACCTGTCACATGTTAAGTCCAATGCATTCCTCATATGAATAGGTTTAAACATATCATAAACCATAACATAATCGTATCACATAAAACATGCATAAAGGAAACATAACATTTCCACATTTCAATCACAAGGTATCAATACAACACATTGATATAATAAAAACGCTTTCAAAACCATTTTCAATACCAAAATAAAAGAAAGTTAAAACTTTGTATATATTTTTCATTAAAAAAATGATGGCTTGTAGGGGAAGCCGAAACTCAAATAATGGTCACGGCGGTGGAGAAGTCGTTGTCTCCACATAAGTACGGAAAGAAAAACATTCCCTTTTTGTCATTTAGTAAAACGCTTCGTATAAGTAAGATTCCTTTTTAATAAACGTAAAAGTCAAAGGGGTTTATACACCGTATAAAAGAAAGTTGTGTATAAAACCAAATATGCCTCAATGAAAGGAGATTGAGACGAAGTCCTTAAAAAGATAATTTTTAAAATAAAATAGATCTATTATGTGTATTCACTATAGTTACACATAAAGAAAGTAAAAAATACAATATAATACATAATAATATCATGACATAATTTGAAAGTAGGAGATTAACCCAAAAAATGGAAGTTGGGTTAAGAAATTCCCTTACCTTGCATCTTGTCCTGACTCGACCGTTCTTTAACCTCCTGAATAATAAACTAGAGTTAATTTCTATTTACTTAAGAACCTTTTTAATGTTCATTATTCCTTTTATATCACTTATTACCATGTTATGAACATTATGTAATTATTTAAGTTAATAACGGTCGTTTTGTCGATCTTTGGTACTTGAGTCAACAATAAACTTCTTATAATTACAAGTTGTTTATGTTGTAGAATATCTATTATCTCCAGAATTATATTCATTATTTATATGTCATATATATCATATATATCCAGTATATACATTCATTCATAATATTACGTAACATTTAGAGGTAAGAAATGAAATGCACCGTTCATGGAGACGGTAAGCCGTACGTACGCATGAACGCTACTTTCATTTCTATTTCGTATTTAATGGAATGAAATCACAATTATATAAAGGTATAATATAGTTCCAGTATAATATCATATATAATATAATTTACTCCATCCTTTATACATCCCACATATGGAATCAACGATTCACATCACTTTGAGGGGGCGGTAGTCCGCACTTCCTAAAATGAAATTATCGCGTTTACCCATAATGGAAATCATAAAGTATGCCATAAATGAGAAATACAGAAGCATAAGGAAAACATAAAAATAATATATATATCATATATGAAAATAGTGTCATAAAAAATGGCCCCCATTATAGGTGTTAAAAGAATTTGAACAATCATCGTTTTGTGAGGCAGTATTTCGCCACCCACAGAAACAGTATGTTCTTTAACCATTAGATGAAGGTGTGTGTAAGTGTAAACCAAATAATTATCACAACAACATCCTAGTATATTGTAGATACTATTGTTGTTACCAAAGAAATGAATGAAAAGAGTTTAAGGGGTTGGAGAAGCAAAATAAAACAAAACAACATTAGAGAAGACATTACCTTAAAAATCGGGTAACTCTTTTTGATTTGAGCCAAAGGCTTCCTTGGGAAGAATTATGCCCAAAGTGAGGCTTCTAGGAGTAAGGTAGGGAATTTGGGAGAGTATTTGGGCAGATTTTGGCCGAGCCAAATGGATTTAAAGTGTGAATGAGGTGGTAGAGGTGGGGGCCTTTTATAAGAGGAGAGGAGGGGCACTCTTGGAAAGTAAGGGAATTTTACATTATTATACAATGCTTTTCGGATTCTAAAGGTCCCACACTTATATAATTTGTGGATAAGGTGATAAGTGTTCGAAATATACCCATACAGTAGTCTTTTGACAAGTGTAAGCCTTGGATTGTACATTATCTTTTCATTTTATTAAAATCGTTAAATAATGAGGTCATCGCTGCATCATAATGATGTCATAAATAATTTAATTTATTTAATGTCTAAAAATTATAAAAAAAATACTATGATGTAGGAAATATTTTTATCTTTTCAATTAATATTTATAGTCAAACATTTGACTTGTATAACCCCATGTAAAAATTGTTTTAGTAAAACATTTTATGTTTGTGTCATTTTTTACTTTAACATTAAATAAAAGGTATTTATGTCATTTTCCAACTAAAGTGGCTCCATGGGGTCCCCAAGTTGACCCATGGATTGTCTTGGTCTGCCATGGCACATCCAATGAGGGTAGGACATGTTTCAAGCTCATCTTATATTATTAAAACATTATTTTTACCTTAAACTACACTAATTACCTCTAATCGTGATTAAGAACTTAAAAGTTACTATTCACCGAAAATTATTTTAATCTCATTGAACCACAATTTACTTTTTAATGACAACCATGTTTGTCGGATTTTTGAAAATCAAATCACAGAAGTGGTAATATTTCATTTAAACGAAAAATCAGTTATTTAACTACCACTTAGTGGTTTCACTATTCATCAAAAATTGAAGTTTTTCAGAATGATGCCAAAATTTTACCCTAAGCTATAATTGATATTCCGAATTAAAAAATTATGTCTATTTTAAAAAATTCCAAACATATATGTTGCATTAATTAATTTTATAATTAATTCCCGTTGTCACAACAAATAGCGTGTTTTTAAGAAACAATTTATATCAAAAGATTGGCAATTGTTTATGTCCAATTTCAATGTTAAATTAATTCTAATGAACACCATTGGATAAAATGGTAAAAATATATTCTAATTATACTTTAATACCACTCAATAGTATAACTTATCACTACAAATTATTTTGATTAAAAAAGTTTTTTTAAGTAATTTTTACTATTCATAAAAAATTGGAAGTTCTCAGAAAATTCAACTTTGGATAATTTCGATATTATAAATACAAAAATGAAGTCCATTTTGAAATATAAAATTTGTATAATTTTAAAAAGTGGTTATTACTATTCATAACAGCTACTTTGATTAGTCGCGGTGTTTTAGAACTCGAAGTTGCGTACAATGCAATCTATTGAATTATTGAATGAGAAGCGTATCATGGAAGCTCGGGGTGTTACATTCTCCCCTCCTTCAATAAATTGCGTCCACACAATTTGAAATTTTTCTTTGAAAATAAAAGGTTGAAAAGAGAAAATACCTTTGTGGAAAACCCACATCAGAAATAAGATTAATAACATTTAGCCTTAATAAGTGGGAAAGGGAAATGAAAAAGTCACCACCCAATTATGATCTCGATTAGGAGAACATTGGTGGCAATTAAAGACATATAATGGGAGGAAAAACGTAAATATTTGTAGGGAGTGATTGAGGTCATCAATCACAATCAACTGTCAAATTAAGGGCCTCAAAGACTTCAATCTATGTTGATTTAAAATATCATCAGTTCAACAAGACATAAGGTATTAGGATAACACATTTTTTTTAATATCCCTTTACTAAAGTTTAAGAATTAATTTATTCATTGAATAAGAGATAAGTATATATATATTAATGCTTGACAATTAGAGATTCAACCTTCAACTCATCTTTCACTCAAAAAGATAACAGAACTCAAAAATATTATACTTATCCTAATTGTATAAGGTTCAAAATGTTAACACATACCATTTAGATTAGTAAAATTATTTTGTAATAACCAGGGACTTCCTGTAGGCTAGTGGTAGGAAATAAAGGCCTGTCGCACTATGATTGTGGGTTCGATTCCTGCAGCTTTGTCTGACGCGACGGGTTATGCCCCACCCTGCAGGTTGTACTTTTCCTAAAACTATAGTATTATAATATTCCAAAAATAATATTCAGAAATGTTTTAACCTTAAACAATACTATCAAAAGTTCAACTTAGTCCATTCCAACCTTTATAGTTATCCAAAATACCTTTGTCCAAACTTTCTCTAAAAGGTCTCTAAATTCCAAAATCAATTGTAACATCAGATTCCCCAAACAAAGAAAAGTTTCTCTTATTATCACATACTAAAAATATGATTACCTTAATCATATAAAAACCTTACTGAAATCAACAAGTACTGCAGTACAATCCTTATATATATATATCACATTATTCTAATAACCAGAATATAATCCATGAGTCCAAAAGCACCAATACATTAATTATTCTGCTTCAACTGTAGTAACAGCATAAGATTTTCCTTGATCCCTTGGACTTTTCTGAGGTAAGTTTCCCTCGCACTTAAGACATTCATTTTCATAATTCCCCATTTCCCTACAATTGTAGCATTCAACATTGATAGACTCTTTCTTTCCCTTGCAATCACGCGCCTGGTGCCCTTTTTCTCCACATTTATAACAAACTCCCATTCCTTTTAGGCAAGTACCAGTGTGATTCTTCCCACAATTATCACATAATGGAAAATCCTTCTTTCCCTTTTTCCCTTTATCTGTCTCTTGTTCTACCGTTATCTTCTTCTCTTGCTTTACTTTGTTGTCATAAGACTTAGAGAATTCCTTTTCTGTCTTGATAGCACATGAGACAATATCTTCGTATGTTGAGAAAGTTTGTGATACTAATGCTCTACGGAGAAATGGTTTTAACCCATCAAAGAAACGATCAATCTTACCTCTTGGGTTACGTATATAATCTGCAGCATACCTGGCCAACCTTGTAAAGTTGGCCTCATACATTGCGACATTCTCATCCTCCTTTTATCTTAGACTCAGAAATTTCCTTTCCATATCTGCTCGATGGTCATGAGGAAAGTATTTTTCTAAGAAAATCTCTTTGAACTCCCTCCATTCCATATTCGATACGTCATCATCTTCCTTTGTATTTTGAATCAATGACCACCATTGATTGGCATCTCCAGTGAGGTGGTAAACTTCCACGATAACCTTCTCCCTTTCGCTACTCCCCAAGGCGTGGAATATTTTCTCTAAGGAGTTTATCCATTGCTCAGCTACTAATGGATTTGTAACCCATTAAATGTTGGTGGTTGTTATAAGGCCCCAGCCTTAAACCTTACTTAATCTTGAGTTATTACAAGATTACACATTGAGGATCTTTTCGGGTTTAGATTTTTAGAGAATTAGATCATAAAACTCGCATTACATTCCACATATAAACAAAGTGGTTACATAAAGATAGTATTATTCATTCCCATAAATGGAAATACATTTAAAATAAAACATGGATTATTTCTTGAAACATCCTTGACTCTATCATCTTATCATGTACCTTTCCCTTGACCTGTGAAAAACATTTCAAAAACTTGCGATGAGCATAAAAACTCAGTATGGGTTATAAAAAAACATGGAAAGGAAACATGAGTTCATATATACATAAGAATGAAATCATACTTTACCCATAAAACATAGGCACTTTAACATACCTCATAAAATCATGAATAAATCATAGAAATCATAAGACATAAAGGTAACTTGAGGCATTCATAACATTCTTACGTAGGGAGTAACCCTCTTGGTTACGTTTGGAATACCCATCATAGTATATTCCCTAAAATATCTTCGGAGAAACCTTAACGTTTCACTCCTTCGCGTTACCCAATGCATTGGAGAGCTATAACGGGCTCACCCGCCCTTAGTTTATCACGGAACCACCCGTCTTCATAATAATTCCCAAGAACCATAACATAATCATATCACATAAAACATGCATAAAGAAAACATAAAATTTCCACATTTCAATCACGAGATATCAATACAACACATTGATATAAAAACATTATTATTGACCTCACCTGTTTTGATAATCTCAATCATGTATTCATATGTGTTGAAAATCCCAATTATGTCTTCATTGTCTATGATATTTTTAAGTATCATTGATCTATACTTTAATTCTTTCAAATCTATGATCAAACCAATAATAATTTTTAAAATAGTCTTTGGAATATGTTAATCCTCATTTATCCATGTTCATACCAGTTATAAATTGATTCTAACACAATCGGATGTGTTCTGCATAAAACAGATAAGTAATCTATCTATAGCTACTGATAAAGAGCTACCGATGTGCTTACAGACAGCTACCGATACAAACTTAGAGCTACCGATGTGCTTACAGACAGCTACCGATACAAACTTAGAGCTACTGATGTGCTTACAGACAGCTACCGATACAAACTTAGAGCTACCGATGTGCTTACAGACAGCTACCGATACAAACTTAGAGCTACCGATGTGCTTACAGACAGCTACCGATACAAACTTAGAGCAACCGATGTAAGTATAAATAGCTACCGATGGAATAAGAGTCACCGATGGACGAAGCTACTGACAGACTCACAGCTACCGATGCATGGAGCTACCGATGCATGTACCTACCGATGCATGGAGCTACCGATAAACAAAGTCACTGATACAAGCATGTACCTACCGATGCATGAAGCCACCCGATAAACAAAGTCATTGATACAAGCATGTACCAACCGACACATAGAGCCACCGATAGAGTCAAAGCAACTAATGACATTGAGCTACCGATGTTCAAGCTACCGATGTTCAAGCTACCGATGTTCAAGCTACCGATGCTGATTACCTACCGATCACTCGACTCACTGTTTGAATTTATTTATTTCCTTTATTTAATCTATCTAACGGTCATATCATGTACATTTTAATGATTTGTCAAATATCTGATAAAGGTTGTCGGATGTCAGGAACCCGTACCTCGTACCTGCTGAAAAGAAATCTTTTCTGTCCCCTGTTGGGAGATAAATACGAGAAGACTACGCTGTCCACATGGGGACATCAACATCGACATCAACATCAACATCAACATCAACGAACAACAACAAGAAGCGAACCAGAAAAGTGCTATGAAGGGAAATATACCAAAAAACACACGAACGAGAAGAACACAGAGAAGCTCATAGACAATCAAGCATATTCGAGAAGTGTTCTGTGCATACAAGAAGAACACTGAAGAACTTCAACTACTACATTCTTACTGCCTGTGAACCTGGAGCATACGACACTCTGTTTCTCAAACAGAAACGAGAAGAGGACTCAAACTCACTTGCGATCGAATCTGAAGGAGTCCAGAGCTACACTGAAATCACTAGAACCACTTCTAAACTCTACATCTCTTGTTCTGTGATTTATTATCTTTCATTTCGAGCAGTGTGTGTTATCTGCTATATCTAACACATACACTGTCTCCTGTACTCAAACTGAAGGATTTGTAAATCCTTACCAAACTCTTTCATTCTTTCTTTCCCACGAAGAACAGTGGTAGAGGTCGTGTGTGACCTGGATAGCTGGTTGCTGTTGTACTGTTTCCCACGAAGAACAGTGGTAGAGGTCTTGGACCTGGACAGTTGTAAACTGTTGAACCCCGATCCAGGGTGTGGATCATTTTTATATAAACTTTTGAGAGGACTAAGTCTCGGCTTGAGACTGAACCTCTTGGTTACATTGTTGTGCCATCTCTTTCAAAGTTTTATTCCGCTGCTAATCACTTTAAAACTAATACTGTTTTTAAAGTTACTTTGATAATTAAATTAGTAAGTGTTCATGTTAAGTGTAGATTAGTAAGTTAGTTTCAAAAGATAATCACACACTCCTGTGTTGATTAACTGGGAATTAATCAATCCCTTGAGAATCTGACAGAACCTCTACTTTAATATAAATTCACTACAGTTTAATTTATTATTTTATTTGGGGGTCTTTAAGACACTGTTTTTAAATTACAGAAATTTTAATTGGTACTCAATTCACCCCCCCTTCCCTCTTGAGTAAACCACTCCGACCAACACTTGGTATCAGAGGTTGAAAATACTTTCTAAAGTACTCTGCTTTTGAACTGTGATTTTAGTTGTATTTTAAAGTTCTTAAAATTTCTGTTATATCTAAATTTTTATCTCTTTAAAATTTTCTCATCATGGACAATAGACTTGAGGGTGCTGCTACTAACCGGCCACCTTTCTTCAATGGAACTAATTATGCTCAGTGGAAACTGAAAATGAAAATTCATCTAGAAAGAATAGGTTTTGATATTTGGACTGCTATTGAATCAGAATACAAAATGCCTACTAATGCTAGATCTTCTTGGGATGAACCTACAAAGACTGCTTACAATAAAAACTGTAAAGCTATGAATGCCTTGTACTGTGCTCTAGGAGATGAAGAGTTTAATATAATTTCTGCATGTAAAACTGCATATGAAATTTGGGATACCTTAGCTGTTTCTCATGAAGGAACAACTAATGTTAAAGAAATGAGATTGAACACTTATACTATCAAGTATGATAATTTTAAAATGAAGCCTGACGAACCCATTTCTGACAAGTATCTCAGGATCAATGAAATTGTCAATACAATGATCTCGCTGGGAAAGGATGTCTCGTCGAAGGAACAAATTATGAGAATTTTGAGATGTCTACCTGATAGATGGAGAGGCACATCTGTCTCAATCAGAGAATCATGTGACATAGCTGCTCTACCTGTCAAGGAACTAATTGGAAAGCTGATGATGTATGAAGAATAGATTAAAGTGAACAAAGAGGAAGAAAATGAACCTGTAAGAAAGTCTGTCGCTTTCAAATCCTCAACTTCAAAGAATAAGGACAAAGAAAAGCTTCAAGATGTAGTTGAAAGTTCAAGTTGTGAAGACAGTGGAAGTGATTCTGACAGTGATGCTGAGATGGCTCACATTGCTAGAAGATTTAAGAATTTTTATAGGAAAAATAAGTTCTTCAGAAAAACAAACTATAAGGGTAAGTATGATCACCAAGGTAAATGGAAAAAGGATTGGAAGAAGAATGACAAATCAGATGATGTTGTCTGCTATGAGTGCAAGAGAAAAGGACACATCAAAGCCGACTTTCCAAAGCTGAAATATAAAAAGAAATATGAATATAAGGACAATAAGTTTAAGAAATCCATGAAGGCTACTTGGAGTGCTTCAGAAGACAGCACAAGTGGAGCTGAATCTTCAGACTCTGAAAGGAATCGAGCCAACATGTGCTTTATGACAAACACTTCTGAGGTAACTGCTGAAACTCCTACTTCAAATTCATATTATTCTGGAGATGATTCTGAAGGTGATAACATGTCTAAATCTGAACTGTTTGAATATTGTGATATGCTGGAAGAGACATGTAATGAACTTAAGGATAAATACAAGTCATTAAAGAAACAGCATGCTCTCACCACTACAGTTAAAACCGAACTCACTATTGAAAAAGAGAAGAATACTCAACTGTTAAAAGAGAACACTGAACTGAAACTATCTAATGATCAACTCAAGAAAGACTTAGAGAAGTTCACCAATGGAAAAAATACACTAACACAGATGCTAGGAAAGCAAGTAGCACCTAAATATACTACTGGTATAGGATACCAACCTGGACAAAGGAAAATTTCCAAAACAAGATTCATTTCTAAATCTGGACAGAATGAAGGTAATTCTGGAACTTCATATGCTTCAACCAGTTATATACATAGTTATAGATCTAATAAAGTTTATCTTTCAAAGCATGTCAATTCTACAAATTATATGAGACCCATTAGACAAATATGGGTACCTAAAGTGTTATTGGCTAACCTGTCTGGACCCAAGAAAATCTGGTTAGCAAAATCATCTCCCATCTAAATCTGTTTTGTAGGGAACTTGCTTAAAGAGCTCCTGTAAAGAGACGTGGTATTTGGACAGTGGATGTTCAAGACATATGTCAGGAGACTTCTCTTGTTTCAAGAGTTTAATAAAATTTGATGGAGGCTTTGTCACCTTTGGTGATAATTCAAAAGGGAAAATCATCGGCCTAGGCCAGATTGGTAACACTGATTCAATTTTGATTTCTAAAGATTTATTTGTTGATGGCCTTAAATACAATCTATTAAGTATTTCTCAGTAATGTGATGATGGTTTTCATGTTAAATTTGAAAATTATTCTTGCAAAGTTTTTAATTCTAAGAATGTTTTGGTATTTTCTGCCTTGAGAAATGAAAATGTTTATGCTGTTAATCTAAATTCTTTAGCTAAGCAGAATATTACTTGTTTGAATGCTTTTCATAAAGAATCTTGGCTATGGCACAGAAGATTGGGACATTGCAACATTCACTCACTTAGAAAACTTTCTAGGAAAAACCTAGTTAGAGACCTACCTAAGTTAGAATTCCCAAATGATAGAGTGTGTAACCCCTGCCAAAAGGGAAAACAACACAAAGTTTCTTTTAAATCAAAGAAAGAAGTTTCAACTTCTCAACCACTTGAATTGGTTCACATGGATTTGTTTGGACCATCAAGAGTTTCTAGTTTAAATGGGAAGCACTATGTTTATGTTCTTGTAGATGACTTTTCTAGATATACTTGAGTATATTTTCTAGCTCACAAAAGTGAAGCTTGTTCTTACTTTGTCAAATACTCCAAGTCTATAGAGAACCTTAGTGGACTTAAGATTAAAACCCTGAGAAGTGATCATGGTCGTGAGTTTGAAAATCATGATTTTGAATCTTATTTCTCACACAATGGCTATACTCATAACTTCTCTGCCCCTAGAACACCCCAACAGAATGGTGTAGTAGAAAGAAGAAACCTAACCCTTCAAGAGATTGCTAGAACCATGCTCAATGAATATGATCTGCCTATTTATTTTTGGGCTGAAGCTATAAATACAGCTTGTTATGTTATTAATAGAGTCTTAATTAGACCTGTTCTTAAGAAAACCCCTTATGAATTGTGGAACAATAGAAAGCCTAAGGTTAATTACTTTAAAGTTTTTGGTTGCAAAGTATTTATTCTGAATACTAAAGATAATCTGGATAAGTTTGCTTCCAAAAGTGATGAAGGAATTTTTCTGGGTTACTCTATTTCAAGTAAAGCCTATAGAGTATTCAATAAGAAAACCAAATGTGTGGAAGAATCTGTTCACATCAAGTTTGATGAAACTGATCCACATGAGCCTAAAACCTCTCTTGAGAATCTTGAAGAAGATTTGTCTATTCTGGACCTTAATGATAAATCTAAAGAACCTGTTATAAAAGTATCCAGTTCTGGACTTTCTCCAGAATCTGCTTCTGTTGAACCCAAACCTATAGATGAACCTGAAATTTCTAGTCCAACCTTTACCAGATCAACAAGGATTCTAAAGAATCATCCTTTAGAAGCTGTTGTTGGTAATCTTGATAGACGAACACAAACTAGAGCTTCTCTAAGAAACCAGGTTGAACATCAAGCCTTTCTTTCACAGCTAGAACCCAAAAATATCAATGATGCTATCAATGATGAATTCTGGGTAACAGCTATGCAGGAAGAATTAAATCAGTTTGAAAGAAACAAAGTCTGGGAATTAGTTGACAGACCTAAGGACACTTTGACAATAGGCACAAAATGGGTTTTTAGAAATAAAGTAGATGAATCTGGAAATATAGTTAGAAACAAAGCTAGACTAGTTGCACAAGGATATATTCAAGAAGAAGGTATAGACTATGAGGAAACTTTTGCACCTGTAGCTAGACTAGAATCCATTAGGATCTTACTGGCATATGCTGCACATCTGGATTTCAAGTTATATCAAATGGATGTGAAAAGTGTATTTCTAAATGGTTTTATAATTGAAGATGTTTTTGTAGAACAACCACCTGGATTTACTAACCCCCATTTTCCAAATCAAGTTATTAAACTTTCTAAAGCTTTGTATGGTTTAAAACAAGCTCCAAGAGCTTGGTATGATAGACTTAGCAATTTCCTTATTTCAAAAGGTTTTACTAAAGGGATTGCTGATCCAACTCTTTTTATTAAAATAATTTCTAAAGATGTTTTAGTTGTACAAATATATGTTGATGATATTATTTTTGGATCTTCTAAACACTCTCTATGTACGGATTTTTCAAAAAGTATGCAAAATGAATTTGAAATGAGCTTAATGGGAGAGCTTAAGTACTTTCTTGGATTTCAAGTATTTCAAAATGAAAATGGAATTATTTTGAATCAAAGTAAATATACAAAGGATCTTTTAAAACGTTTTGGTCTGGACAGTATCAAGGAAAGTGAAACTCCTATGAGTACTACCTGTAAATTGGATGCAGATGAAACTGGGAAACCAGTTGATCAAACAAATTACAGAGGTATGATTGGTAGTTTACTTTATCTTATTGCTAGTCGACCTGATATTATGTTTTGTGTGTGTATGTGTGCTAGATTTCAAGATAATCCAAAAGAATCTCATTTGCTTGCTGTTAAAAGAATTTTTAAATATCTCAAACACACGGTTAACTTAGGTTTGTTTTACCCAAAAGGACAATCCTTTGAGTTAATGAGTTATTCAGATGCTGACTTTGCTGGTTGTAAGTTAGATAGAAAAAGCACATCAGGAACATGTCATTTGCTTGGAAAATCTTTAGTTTCTTGGTGTAGTAAGAAACAGAACTCAGTTGCATTATCTACTACCGAAGAAGAATATATAGCTGCTGGTAATTGCTGTGCACAAATTCTGTGGATGAAACACACTCTTTTGGACTATGGATATGTTTTTAAACATGTTTCAATCAACTGTGATAACACCAATGCAATAAACATCTCTAAGAATCCTGTATCTCACTCTAGAACCAAACACATAGATGTAAGACACCATTTCCTAAGAGATCACTATCAAAAAGGTGATATTTCTCTTGAATTTATTGGCACTGAACATCAATTGGCTGATATTTTCACTAAACCTTTAAGTTCGGATAGGCTAAGTTACATAAGACATGAATTGGGAATGTTTAATCACTGATGTGGAAATTCTCACCGATGTGAAAATTCTCACCGATGTGAAAATTCTCATCGACGTGAAAATTCTCACCGATGGAAGTTTCTCACCAACGTAGAAATTCTCACCGATATACAACTCTCACCGATTTGTTTTTCTCACCGATGATTAACTCACACCGATGCAAGGTTTTAAAACTTCTGTCTGCCGCCAAGAATACGAATCGTTTTATTTTATTTTATTACTCTATTTTAATTGTTTATTTGGAATTCCTAAATGATAAAACTAAGTCTAAGCCACTTCTTACATCACTGAGCTCAAAATCTCTCACCTTCAAACCTTACCTCCCAAATCGGCCAAGAACCCTAAACCCGCGATGGCAAAAACCAAGCTTCCTATCGTCAGAGATGAAAGTGCAGAACCAAACGCTAAGAAGCAGAAGACACAGCATAAAGCCAGTGTTAGTGAAGTCAGAACTAGATCGGGAAGGCGACCAGTGAATCCTCACTTGCAGAATAGAGACATAGTAATCGAGAAGGAACTGTGCGTGGAATGGCTACTGCCTAGCAAATCCTTAGTACTCGAGATTCTGGAGTACCAGAAATGGGTGGATTGTTTCTTGAATAACAATGGCCCATACTACCCGAAGTTGGTAAAGCAGTTCTACGAGTTTGTAACCTTCGAGAAGTCTGAGAATGAGAATCGGGTAAGCTCTTTTGTAAATGGAAAAGAGATGTCTTTTTCCTCAGTAGAGTGGGCTGAGAGTTTGAAAGTACCACATGAAGGTGTCTCTGGGTATGTATCAAGAGCAATGCCACCTAGTAGTGACATTTTTGATTATGAAACCGCCTTACAAGAGCTGATTGGTAATGGAAATCAAAGGCAAGTGGTTGCTGCTGAAATGGATGGAGAGAATCGACTGCTTTTCAAGTTTGTTCAGCATGTGTTGATACCGAGGAGAGGAGATTTTGAAAATCTGAGATATCAAGATATCTATCTTCTTCATTTGCTAAGACATGGTGTAAAAATCAATCTGTGCAGATTGCTAATGCTTCAAATGGAAGACATGATTAGACCAAAGTCAAAGACCAATGCTTTGTTCTTTGACAAGCTGATTTCAGTGATGATAAAAATAAAAGAAATAGCTGACTCTCAAGATGAGACAGTTGTAGTCAAGAACAATTTCTGCATCACCTCGACTGTTTGTAAATATATGAAAATTAACTGGAACCCATGGAAGGGAGAATGGGTCAGTGATGATCAGAAGATCTATGATAAGTTTAATTCTGTGGATCATCCCTCAAGACCAAAGGATATGAGAGATCCGAGTCTGAGACCTGATGAAGAGGAACCTGTTTATAGTAGTGAAACAGAAGAAGAAGAAGAAGAAGAAGAAACTCCTATGGATGTTGGAGGAGATCTAGACTTGCCCCCAAGTCCTGTTGCAGAATTGGTTTATTCTAGGAAAGGAAAAGTAGAGGAAATTGTGTCTACTCATGAGGAAGACCAGTCTGTACCTCACCAAGAAGAAGAGGAAAAGGAGAATGCATCTGAATCGCCTGCTTCTGGTAGGTTAAGTATGAGTCCTTTGATTGCTAACTCAGCTATGCCTGCTGCTGAAGTAGAAAGAGATAGAGAAGAAGCTGTACCTGTTTCAGAAAACCTCCTTACTGCTGCTGAGATGGAAGTTGTTGTGGAAGATTATGATGAAGAGAATCCAGAACTGAATGTTGTTATAATACATGAGAATGCACCCATTGAGGGGGAGCATCAATCTGTTCTTGGAAATGTTACAGTAGCTGTTGAGCTTGGAGACTGGGTAGAAGACCCAGGGTTTATAGTCTGTGGATTGGATTATCCTGATTTTGATAATGAGGTGTCTGTGAATAGACCGAAGACCAATTATGATCTTGCCTCTGAGTTGTTGCCAGATGATGTGGTCAGATTTCATGATTTGAATAAGCTGAAAGAGGACCTCAAATCCAGTTTTGTTGAAGAAGTGAAGTTAATGGAAACCTCTCTTGCATCCTCAATTAATTCAATAATGACTACCTCTGTAGTTAATTTGGCCTCAGCAAGGGGATCTGCTGCAGTTATCCCAAGCGATTTTGTCTCTAAATCTGATCTTGAATCCATGAAGAATGAGCTGAAAGAATCATTCAGTGCATCAGTCGCTGAGATGATGCAAAGCTTTTATGAAGAAATGAAAATGTTAGAGAGATCCTTCGAGCTATCTCTGGCTTGTAATTTATCTTCTTTTATGTCTGAGCTTATGGAAGAAGTGAAAGAGTGTCAGACTCAGTCTTCAAGAATCGAAGCTGATCTTGAAGATCTCAAGACATCAGTTGTTGCTTTGGATTCCTATATGAGCTCCAAATCTCAAGCTGACAAGGACCTAGATTATGTGAAGAGTGTAGTAAGCCAGTTTGTCTCAGTGTTTGAATGTTTCAAAACCTCAGTGAAGGATCATGTTCAGTTACAAGACTCTCAAGTTCAAAGCCTAATCAGTGGTTTGTCTAAGAGTTTTAAAGAAACTGTTTCCTTCTCTCTTGGCCCTCTCACATCCAAACTATCAGTTGACCTGAATCAAGTTCGAGCAATGTTGAAGGAGGAGATTGGCTCTATTTCAACCAGTGGCTCTGGGTAATCATCAGAGCTGAGCCGAGTGGTGCTTTCTACAAGAGATTCTGCCAGAGAAATCATGAAGATTGTTCAAGACTATATGAGAGAAGCCTATGCCTCTCAGGAAGCCATAAAAAGCAAAGTGGACTACTACTTCTCCAAAATTTTCACCAAGCATCAACTCGAACACCACTTCAAGCTGATGTTGGAAAACATGAAGCTTCCTCCAGTCACTCATGCTTTCAGAGAACAAGTGAGCAAGCTAAGAGAAATGACTCCTGCCTTAGAGAAATTCATGGAGAACAAATATGATTTCATCTCTGCTATGGAAAGAGGAGGAGGAATTATTATGGATTTTCGAAATCTGCTGCTGCCCTTCTTGCATGTTGATGCCAGACCAGTAATCATCCCTCCTGCTTTGCCTGCTTCTGCCTCAGCTGCTTCCACAGTCCAGCTGACTCCTGCTCAAGCTATTCGAAGCCTCACACCAATGATCACCTAGAGATCTTCAACCTACAGGCCTAACTCTGTGTCAGTGGCCCAGCCTCCTTTGATCTTTTCTGGCATTCCCAAACCTTCACCCGAATCCTCACCACCCGAGCCTTCTTCTGATCCAAAAGGAAAATCTCACGTTGCAGATGAGGATTGAACCAGTGGCCCGGATTTTTGATAGGAATTCTTTTGTAATCTATTTTTATTCTTTTTGACTACTCTAATACAGAACTCTTTTTACTTCTCTTGTTTTATTTCTTTCCTATATATATATATATATATGCTTTCCCAGTTTTTGATTATCACAAAGGGGGAGAACAATAAGATGGGGAGAAACATTTTATGAGAGAATAAGGGGGAGAACAAAATGAGCGAATGAGAAATGTTTTCAATGGAGAAAAATAAGGAATAAGGGGAGACACATTACCCTTTGTTTTTTCATTTTTCTTTATTTACCTCTGATACCTTATGTCTATATAGTACCTTATGATTTTTACCTCTGATAACTTATGTCTATATCATACTATTTCTATTATCTCTGATTCTATTTTCTCTGAGAAAATTGAATTCAATATTATACTCTTTACTATTATATTTTCACTATGTTAAATGCCAATATCATAAATTGTGATTATCAAAAAGGGGGAGATTGTTGACCTCACCTGTTTTGATAATCTCAATCATGTATTCATATGTGTTGAAAATCCCAATTATGTCTTCATTCTCTATGATATTTTTAAGTATCATTGATCTATACATTAATTCTTTCAAATCTATGATCAAACCAATAATAATTTTTAAAATAGTCTTTGGAATATGTTAATCCTAATTTATCCATGTTCATACCAGTTATAAATTGATTCTAACACAATCGGATGTGTTCTGCATAAAACAGATAAGTAATCTATCTATAGCTACTGATAAAGAGCTACCGATGTGCTTATAGACAGCTACCGATACAAACTTAGAGCTACCGATGTGCTTACAGACAGCTACCGATACAAACTTAGAGCTACCGATGTGCTTACAGACAGCTACCGATACAAACTTAGAGCTACCGATGTGCTTACAGACAGCTACCGATACAAACTTAGAGCTACCGATGTGCTTACAGACAGCTACCGATACAAACTTAGAGCTACCGGTGTAAGTATAAATATCTACCGATGGAATAAGAGTCACCGATGGACGAAGCTACTGACAAACTCACAGCTACCGATGCATGGAGCTACCGATGCATGTACCTACCGATGCATGGAGCTACTGATAAACAAAGTCACTGATACAAGCATGTACCTACCGATGCATGGAGCTACCGATAAACAAAGTCACTGATACAAGCATGTACCAACCGACACATAGAGCCACCGATAGAGTCAAAGCAACTAATGACATTGAGCTACCGATGTTCAAGCTACCGATGTTCAAGCTACCGATGTTCAAGCTACCGATGCTGATTACCTACCGATCACTCGACTCACTGTTTGAATTTCTTTATTTCCTTTATTTAATCTATCTAACGGTCATATCATGTACATTTTAATGATATGTCAAATATCTGATAAAGGTTGTCGGATGTCAGGAACCCGTACCTCGTACCTGCTGAAAAGAAATCTTTTCTGTCCCCTGTTGGGAGATAAATACGAGAAGACTATGCTGTCCACACGGGGACATCAACATCGACATCAACATCAACATCAACATCAACGAACAACAACAAGAAGCGAACCAGAAAAGTGCTGTGAAGGGAAATATACCAAAAAACACACGAATGAGAAGAACACAGAGAAGCTCATAGACAATCAAGCATATTCGAGAAGTGTTCTGTGCATACAAGAAGAACACTGAAGAACTTCAACTACTACATTCTTACTGCCTATGAACCTGGAGCATACGACACTCTATTTCTCAAACAGAAACGAGAAGAGGACTCAAACTCACTTGCGATCGAATCTGAAGGAGTCCAGAGCTACACTGAAATCACCAGAACCACTTCTAAACTCTACATCTCTTGTTCGGTGATTTATTATCTTTCATTTCGAGCAGTATGTGTTATCTGCTATATCTAACATATACACTGTCTCCTATACTCAAACTGAAGGATTTGTAAATCCTTACCAAACTCTTTCATTCTTTCTTTCCCACGAAGAACAGTGGTAGAGGTCGTGTGTGACCTGGATAGCTGGTTGCTGTTGTACTGTTTCCCACGAAGAACAGTGGTAGAGGTCTTGGACCTGGACAGTTGTAAACTGTTGAACCCCGATCCAGGGTGTGGATCATTTTTATATAAACTTTTGAGAGGACTAAGTCTCGGCTTGAGACTGAACCTCTTGGTTACATTGTTGTGCCATCTCTTTCAAAGTTTTATTCCGCTGCTAATCACTTTAAAACTATTACTGTTTTTAAAGTTACTTTGATAATTAAATTAGCAAGTGTTCATGTTAAGTGTGGATTAGTAAGTTAGTTTCAAAAGATAATCACACACTCCTGTGTTGAATAACTGGGAATTAATCAATCCCTTGAGAGTCTGACAGAACCTCTACTTTAATATAAATTCACTACAGTTTAATTTATTATTTTATTTGGGGGTCTTTAAGACACTGTTTTTAAATTACAGAAATTTTAATTGGTACTCAATTCACCCCCCCCCCCTCTTGAGTAAACCACTCCGACCAACAATTATGAAAACCATTTTCAATACTAAAATAAAAGAAAAGTAAAACATGGTATTTATTTTTCTTTTAAAAAGAAGGTACGGCTTGTAGAGGAAGCCGAAACTCAAATAACGGTCACGACGGCGGAGAAGTCGTTGTCGCTGCATACGTACGACAAAAACATTCCATTTTGTCGTTTAGTAAACGCTTCGTATAAAAAAGATTCCTTTTTAATAAATGTAAAAGTCAAAGGGGTTTATACACCGTATAAAAGAAAGTTGTGTATAAAATAAAATATGCCTCAACGAAAGGAGATTGAGACGAAGTCCCATACCTCGTATCCGACTTGACCCGACCGTTCTTTAATCTCCTGAATAATAAACTTGAGTTAATCTCCACTTGCTTAAGAATCTTTTTCAAGTTCATTATTCCTTTTATACCATGTTATGAACATCATGTAATCATTTAAGTTAATAATGTTCATTTTGTCGGTATTTGGTTCTTAAGTCAAAATAGACTTCTTACACTTACATGTTGTTAATTTGGTCATAGGTTCGTTATATCCAGAATTAAATTAATGATTTGGATAACATATATATCATATATATTAATCATATACATGTATTTATAATATTACATCACATTTAGAGGTAAGAAATGAAATGCACCGTTCATGGAGACGGTAAGTCGTACGTACGCATGAACGCTACTTCCATTTCTATTTCATATTTTCTGGAATGGAATCATAATGATATAAGAGTATATTATAATTCCAGTATAATAACATATATAATATCATTAACTTTATCCTTTACACATCCCACATATGGTATTAACGAATCAAATCACTTTCAGGGGGCGGTAGTCCGCACTTCCTAAAATGAAGATATCGTGTTTACCCATAATGGAAACCATAAAGGTATGCCCAAAATGAAAAAAAACAGAAGCTTAAGGAAAAAATAAACATATTATATATCATATATAAAAATAGTGACATCATAATGGCCACCTTTTAAGGTGTTAAATGAGTGTTGAACAATCATCGTTTCGGGAGGCAGAATTTCGCCATCCACGGAAACCGTATGTTCATTAACCATTTTATGTAGTTGTGTGAGAGTGTAGCTCAAATAAATATTATAACAACATCCTTTTATATTTAAGATACTGGTTTTGTTACAAAATAAGTAAATAAAAAGAGTTTAGGGGGTTGGAGAAGCAAAATAAAACAAATGAACATGAGAGAATGAATTACATTTAAAAGTGTAACTCCTTTTGATTTGAGGCTAAAGGCTTCCTTTGAAAGGATTCTTCCCAATGGGAATCCTCTAGGATGAGTAGAGGGATGTGGAGAGAGTAAATGGGCAGGGGTTGGCCGAGCCAAAGGCTTGAGGTGTGTTTGAAATGAGGTAGAGGTGGGGGCCTTTTATAAGAGGAGAGGAGGGGCACTTTTGGAAAGTAAAGAAATATTACTTTATTTGAAAATGTGTTTCGGTTTTAAAAGGTCCCAAATTGATATAATTAGTGGATAAGGTGATAAGGGTTCGAAATCCACTCATCCAATTGGTTTTGGCCATGTGTAGTTCATAGATTTTACATTGTCTTTCCATTTTATTTAAATCGTCAAATAATGATGTCATCGCTGCATCATTATTATTTCATAAATAATTTAATTTATTTAATGTCTAAAAATCATAAAAAAACTACTATGATGTAGGAAATCTTTTTAGCTTTCTAATGAATATTTATAATCAAAAATATTATCTTTATAACCCCATGTAAAAATTGTTTTCGTAAAACATCTCTTGTTTGTGTCATTTTTACTTTAACATTTAATAAAAAGTTATTTATGTCATTTCCAAACCAAAATGTCTCCATGGGGTCCCCAAGTTGACCCATGGCTTGTCTTGGTCGGCCATGACACAACCAATAAGTTTGGGACATGTGTCTAGGTCATTTCATATTATTAAAGCATTATTTATACCTTAAACTACACTAATTACCACTAATCGCGATTAAGAACTTAATGAGTTACTATTCACCCAAAAATTATTTTAATCTCATTGAACCACATTTTACTTCTTAATGACAACCATGTATGTCGGATTTTCAAAATTCAATACACATTAGTGGTAAACTTTCATTTAACTGCAAAATCAGTTTGCTTGATTACCACTTAGTGGTTTCACTATTCATCAAAAATTGAAGTTTTTCAGAAAATTACCAAAAATTCACCCTAAGCTATATTTGATATTATGAATTCAAAAATGAAGTCTATTTTACAAAATTCAAATCATATAAGTCACATTAATTAATTTAATAATTAATTCCCGCTTCCAGAGCAAATAGTGTGTTTTTACAAAACAATAAGTATCAAAAGATTGACACCAGTTTAAGTCTAATTTCAAAGTGAAATTGATTCCAATGACCACCATTGGATAAAATGGTAAAAATATATTCTAATTACACTTCCAAACCAATTAAAAACATAATCTAATCATATAAATAAATTATATTAAAAAGCAGTTTTGATGTAAAATGCAGTATTTTTCACTATTCATTAAAAAAATGAACATTGTCAGAAAAATACCAAAAATTCACACAAGGTAAATTTTGATGTCCCAATAATAAATAATAAGTTTATTTTGGAAAACATATTTTATAAAATTGTCAAAAGATAGATTCAAAAATGGTTTGCCATCAAAAGGCAGTAAAACAATCTTTTAAGAATATTAGTGTATTCCATGCATAAGATTGTATTTACTTTCATTTTAAGCCTCTATAACACTATCTTAATCATTAATAGACATAGATAAAAATATCTATTATTCATTACTTACTTGGGATGTTACATCCTTCCCCCCTTTAGAAAATTGCATCCCCGCAATTTATTTACTTATCGAATAAATGGGGGTACTTATCCCTCATTGCATTTTCAGATTCCCATGATTCCTCTTCAATCATGTGGTTTTTCCACAAAACCTTTACCTGCTTAATCACCTTATTCCGTAACACTTGCTCCCTGTGGTCAAGAATCTGGACTGGTTGTTCCTCATAAGATAGGTTCTCTTCCAGCTGAACTACCTCTGGACTCAAAACATGAGATGGATCTGGCATATACTTTCTCAACATAAAAACGTGAAAAACATTGTGTACCTGTGATAAACTCGGAGGTAAAGCCACTCGGTATGCAACTGATCCAACTCTCTCCAGAATTTTGTATGGTTCAACAATCCTTGGACTCAACTTTCCTTTCTTACCAAATCTCATCACGCTTTTCCAAGGAGAAACCTTGAGAAAAACATGATCACCTACCTCGAAAGATAGATCCTTCCTCCGGTTATCCGCATAACTCTTCTGCCTGCTCTGAGCTGTTCTCATGTGTTTCTGAATCAGCTGAACTTTTTCTGCCATCTCTTCTACCAATTCTGGTCCCATCAACTTCCTTTCACCCACTTCATCCCAGAAAGCTGGAGTTCGACACCGCTTCCCATATAATGCCTGAAATGGTGCCATCTGTATACTGGGATCATGATCCGATACAATGGAGAGAGGAACTCCATGTAACCTGACTATCTCTTTAAGATACAAACGGGAAAGTTGATCAAGAGAGAAAGTATCTCATATAGCAAGGAAATGAGCAGATTTGGTCAAGCGATCAACAATAACCCAGATTGCATTATTACCTCGAGATGTATTTGGTAATCCAACAACAAAGTCCATGGATATATTCTCCCATTTCCACTCTGGCACTGGTAAAGGCTGAAGCATCCCTTTCGGTAACTGCCGCTCTGCTTTAACCTGCTGACAAGTCAAACACTTCACAGTAAAATCAGAAATATCTCTTTTCATTCCATCCCACCAGTAATACTCCCGCAGATCTCTATACATCTTAGTACTGCCCGGATGAACTGAAAACGGAGAACTATGAGCTTCACATAACAACTCTCCCTTCAACTTTGAATCACAAGGCACACACAATCTCCTCCCAAATCTCAAAACACAATCACTATAAATGTTGAATTCAGGCAACTTACCTTTCTGAACCAGCTCTACCTTTTTCTGCAACTCACTGTCTTGCTTCTGTGCTTGCTTGATTCTATCTGATAGAGATGATCTCACTGATACCTGAAACAAAACAGAAGGACTTCCTGCACCAACAACTTCTATGCCAAAGTTCATCAAATCGTTAACCAAAGTATCATGTTCCAAATGTAACATTGTTAATGAAGCATTACTTTTTCGACTCAAAGCATCAGCCACTTTATTTGCTTTTCCCGGATGGTAATGAATTGTACAATCATAATCCTTGATTAATTCCAGCCATCTCCTTTGTCTCATGTTTAACTCTTTCTGAGTGAATATATACTTTAAACTTTTGTGATAGGTATATATTTCACACTTTACTCCATACAAATGATGCCTCCAAATTTTTAAAGCAAAAACAACAGCAGCTAATTCCAAATAATGTGTAGGGTAATTTACCTCATGAGTTTTCAACTGTCGTGAAGCATAAGCAATTACCTGATCATTCTTCATTAGGATGCAACCAAGTCCTTTCAATGAAGCATCACTGTATATAACAAACTCACCATTCCTGGAAGGTAGTTCCAAAACTGGAGCATTCACCAATCTACTTTTCAATTCCTGAAAACAATCATCACATTCTTTTGTCCAGATAAACTTAACACCCTTACGAGTTAGCTTAGTCATTGGACTAGATAACCGTGAAAACTTATCAGCAAACCTTCAGTAGTAACCTGCCAAACCAAGAAAACTACGGATCTCGGTTACATTTGTGGGTCTTGGAAATTCTTCAACAACTTTTGTTTTTGCAGGATCAACAGTTATGCCATCTTTTGAAACAATGTGACCCAGGAAAGAAATTTGTTGCAACCAAAACTCACACTTGCTGAATTTCCCATACAGTTTCTTTTCTTTTAAGGTTTGCAAGATAACCCTTAAATGTTTTTCATGCTCCTCTTTAATTTTAGAAAACACCAAAATATCATCAATGAAAACCACCACAAACTTATCCAATAACTCATGGAAAATTATATTCATTAAGTCCATGAATACAGCAGGTTCATTGGTTAGCCCAAAAGGAATTACTACAAATTCATAATGGCCATATCTCGTACGGAACGCGGTCTTCGGAATATCTGCCTCCTTTACCTTCAGCTGATGGTACCCCGATCTCAAGTCAATCTTTGAAAAAAACTGAGCTCCTTGGAGCTGATCAAACAAATCATCGATATGAGGCAAAGGATATTTGTTCTTAACAGGGATATTATTCAAGGCTCTATAATCAATGCAAAGTCTCATAGAACCATCTTTCTTTTTAAAAAATAAAACAGGAGCACCCCATGGTGATGTGCTAGGTCTAATGAAACCTTTCTCTAATAAATCTTGCAATTGCTCCTTCAACTCTAAAAGTTCAATTTGTGCCATTTGATAAGGGGGTTTTGAAATTGGCTTAGCATCAAGAACTAAGTCAACAGTAAACTCAACTTCCTGATCTGGTATTATTCCAGGCAACTCATCCGGAAAAACATCAGGATACTCATTTACCACTAGCACACCATTAATCTGAACAGTTCCTTTATTTTCAACGACGTGTGCAAGGTAACATTCATTTCCATCTTTTACAAGTTTCTCGGCCTCTTGATATGTTATCAAAAGTAAGGGTTCATTCTTGTAAACAAACTGAAATTCTTTCTGAAAAGAAACTTCTTTAGCTCTACAGTCAATCTTAGCATGGTAAATAGAGAGCCAATCCATACCCAGGATAACATCAAACTCAACTAGAGGTAGAACAATAAGGTTTGAAAGTAGGTTCTTTCCACAGATAAGGATATGAAGATTCTTATAAATTCTTTTTTCCTCGACACTTCCCCCAGGTGTTTTTACCAAAAGTTCAGGAGTCATTTCTTGAGATGGTATTCCCATTTTACTAGAAAAGGTTTCAGAGATGAAAGAATGTGTAGACCCCGAATCAAACAACACACTGGAATAATCTGAAAAAACAAACAAAGTACCTGATACAACTTCATTTGATGGCCCGACATCTGCTGAAGTAGTTGCAAAGGATTTCACCACCCCTTTCTGCTTGTAGTCTAACTGCTTCCCATCACTCAAGCTTCTTGTCGGACACTCGTTTGCATAGTGACCCATCTCATTGCACTTATAACATTTCACTAACTGTAAATAAAATTTGTTCTTACCTTCACCTTGATCCTTTTCAGTGCAATCACGAGCCTTATGTCCCATCTTACCACATCGGTAGCACTTCCCAGAATTCAGAAGACATTCCCCAGCATGCCTTTTTCCACATTTATCAAAAACTGGAAACTTAGTTCTCTTACTATCAGACTTTTCTGAAGAATTCTTACCTTTCTCCTACAACCTCGGTCTCTTCTTCTGCTGGTTGTTATAGAAAACTTGGTCATCGGCAAACTCCATTTCCACCTTCTCAGCACATCGAACAAGATTTTCATAACTTTTAAACTCACGAGAAGCTAATGCCCTTCGATACTTTGGCTTTAATCCTGAGTAAAAACGATTTATTTTACTATCAAGGTCCCGGATAAAATTTGGAGCATACCTTGCCAATCGAGTGAACCTTTCTTCATAGGCAGCCACTGAGTCTTCCTCTTGCCTCAATTCCAAGAATTGCTTTTCCATCCTAAGTCGAACAGCCTTAGGAAAATACTTCTCAAGAAACATACCTTTGAATTCATCCCAGTCAAGAGCATCAATCTCATCGGCGTCCCTGGTATTTTTAACCATAGACCACCACTGATCTGCTTCACCCTCCAAATGGTAAATAGCAAGACTAACCTTTTGATTGTCTGAACACCCCATGACATCAAAAATCTTCTCCAGTGCTTTAATCCACCCTTCAGCTAGCACAGGGTCAGATGATCCTCTGAATGATGGTGGATGTTGCCTCATGAAATGTTCCACCACTGACATGTTCCTCTGCGGTTGATCTGGCTGATCTCGTGCATGGATACCACCACCATTTATCGCTTGAGTCAACTGCGCCATTACTGCAAAAAACTGTCCAGTTCCAATTCCGACCATTTCTGGATGCTGATTCGGAAGGTTATTTCCTTCTGTATGCCTTCCTAGCACTGCTTCCCTGTTTCCTCTGCGGAAAACCATTCTGAACAAACATGTCTTAGATGAAGCAACATGGTAATCTTTAAATGCTATATCATTTCGAAAAAAAATATTTTTGGATAATATTTTAATAGAATTCTAACTCCTAAAGTTATCTAAACCGACCATTGATACCAACTATAAGGCCCCAACCTTAAACCTTACTTAATCTTGAGTTATTACAATATTACACATTGAGGATCTTTTCGGGTTTAGAGTTTTAGAGAATTAGATCATAAAACTTGCATTACATTCCACATATAAACAAAGTGGTTACATAAAGATAGTATTCTTTATTCCCATCAATGGAAACACATTTAAAATAAAACATGGATTATTTCTTGACACATCCTTGACTCTATCGTCTTATCATGTACCTTTCCCTTGACCTGTGAAAAACATTTCAAAAACTTGGGATGAGCATAAAAACTCAGTATGGGTTATAAAAAAACATGGAAAGGAAACATGAGTTCATATATACATAAGAATGAAATCATACTTTACCCATAAAACATAGGCACATTAACATACCTCATAAAATCATGAATAAATCATAGAAATCATAAGACATAAAGGTAACTTGAGGCATTCATAACATTCTTACGTAGGGAGTAACCCTCTTGGTTACGTTTGGAATACCCATCACAGTATATTCCCTAAAATATCTTCGGGGAAACCTTAACGTTTCACTCCTTCACGTTACCCAATGCATTGGAGATCTATAACGGTCTCACCTGCCCATAGTTTATCACGGAACCACCCGTCTTCATAATAATTCCCAAGAACCATAACATAATCATATAACATAAAACATGAATAAAGGAAACATAAAATTTCCACATTTCAATCACGAGATGTCAATACAACACATTGATATAAAAACATTATGAAAACCATTTTCAATACTAAAATAAAAGAAAAGTAAAACATGGTATTTATTTTTCTTTTAAAAAGAAGATATGGCTTGTAGAGGAATCCGAAACTCAAATAACGGTCACGACGGCGGAGAAGTCGTTGTCGCCGCATACGTACGACAAAAACATTCCCTTTTGTCGTTTAGTAAACGCTTCGTATAAAAAAGATTCCTTTTGAATAAACGTAAAAGTCAAAGGGGTTTATACACCGTATAAAAGAAAGTTGTGTATAAAATAAAATATGCCTCAACAAAAGGAGATTGAGACGAAGTCCCATACCTCGTATCCGACTTGACCCGACCGTTCTTTAATCTCCTGAATAATAAACTTGAGTTAATCTCCACTTGCTTAAGAATCTTTTTCAAGTTCATTATTCCTTTTATACCATGTTATGAACATCATGTAATCATTTAAGTTAATAATGTTCATTTTGTCGGTATTTGGTTCTTAAGTCAAAATAGACTTCTTACACTTACATGTTGTTAATTTGGTCATAGGTTCGTTATATCCAGAATGATATTAATGATTTGGATAACATATATATCATATATATTCATCATATACATGTATTTATAATATTACATCACATTTAGAGGTAAGAAATGAAATGCACCGTTCATGGAGACGGTAAGCCGTACGTACGCATGAACGCTACTTCCATTTCTATTTCATATTTTCTGTAATGGAATCATAATGATATAAGAGTATATTATAATTCCAGTATAATAACATATATAATATCATTAACTTTATCCTTTACACATCCCACATATTGTATTAACGAATCAAATCACTTTCAGGGGGCGGTAGTCCGCACTTCCTAAAATGAAGATATCGTGTTTACCCATAATGGAAACCATAAAGGTATGCCCAAAATGAAAAAAAAACAGAAGCTTAAGGAAAAAATATACATATTATATATCATATATAAAAATAGTGACATCATAATGGCCACCTTTGAAGGTGTTAAATGAGTGTTGAACAATCATCGTTTCGGGATACAGAATTTCACCATCCACGGAAACCGTATGTTCTTTAACCATTTGATGTAGTTGTGTGAGAGTGTAGCTAAAATAAATATTATAACAACATCCTTGTATATTTAAGATACTGGTGTTGTTACAAAATAAGTAAATAAAAAGAGTTTAGGGGGCTGGAAAAGCAAAATAAAACAAATGAACATGAGAGAATGAATTACCTTTAAAAGTGTAACTCCTTTTGATTTGAGGCTAAAGGATTCTTTTGAAAGGATTCTTCCCAAAGGGAATCCTCTAGGATGAGGAGAGGGATGTGGAGAGAGTAAATGTGCAGGGATTGGCCGATCCAAAGGCTTGAGGTGTGTGTGAAATGAGGTATAGGTGGGGGCCTTTTATAAGAGGAGAGGAGGGGCACTTTTGGAAAGTAAAGAAATATTACTTTATTTGAAAATATGTTTCGGTTTCAAAAGGTCCCACATTGATATACTTCGTGGATAAGGTGATAAGGGTTCGAAATACACTCATCCAATTGGTTTTGGCCATGTGTAGTTCATAGATTTTACATTGTCTTTCCATTTTATTTAAATCGTCAAATAATGATGTCATCGCTGCATCATTATTATGTCATAAATAATTTAACTTATTTAATGTCTAAAAATCATACAAAAAATACTATGATGTAGGAAATCTTTTTATCTTTCCAATTAATATTTATAATAAAAAACCTGATCTTTATAACCCAATGTAAAAATTGTTTTCGTAAAACATTTCTTGTTTGTGTCATTTTTACTTTAACATTTAATAAAAGGTTATTTATGTCATTTCCAAACCAAAGTGTCTCCATGGGGTCCCCAAGTTGACCCACGTCTTTTCCTGGTCTGCCATGACACAACCAATAAGGTTGGAACATGTGTCTAGGTCATTACATATTATTAAAGCATTATTTATACCTTAAACTACACTAATTACCACTAATCGCGATTAAGAACTTAATGAGTTACTATTCACCAAAAAATTATTCTAATCTCATTGAACCACATTTTACTTCTTAATTACAACCATGTATGTCGGATTTTCAAAATTCAATACACATTAGTGGTAAACTTTCATTTAACTGAAAAATCAGTTTGCTTGATTACCACTTAGTGGTTTCACTATTCATCAAAAATTGAAGTTTTTCAGAAAATTACCAAAAATTCACCCTAAGCTATATTTGATATTCCGAATTAAAAAATGAAGTCTATTTTAAAAAATTCAAATCATATAAGTCACATTAATTAATTTAATAATTAATTCCCGCTGCCAGAGCAAATAGCGTGTTTTTACAAAACAATAAGTATCAAAATATTGACACCAGTTTAAGTCTAATTTCAAAGTGAAATTGATTCCAATGACCACAATTGGATAAAATTGTAAAAATATATTCTAATTTCACTTCAAAACCAATTAAAAACATAATCTAATCATATAAATAAATTAGATTAAAAAGCAGTTTTGATGTAAAATGCAGTATTTTTCACTATTCATTAAAAAAATGAACATTGTCAGAAAAATACCAAAAATTCACACAAGGTAAATTTTGATGTCCCAATCATAAATAATAAGTTTATTTTGACAAACATATTTTATAAAATTGTCAAAAGATAGATTCAAAAATGGTTTGCCATCAAAAGGCAGTAAAACAATCTTTTAAGAATATTAGTGTATTCCATGCATAAGATTGTATTTACTTTCATTTTAAGCCTCTATAACACTATCTTAATCATTAATAGACATAGATAAAAATATCTATTATTCATTACTTACTTGGGATGTTACAGTTGCTGCCTCATGAAGCGGTCTAACATTGATCCTCTACGTTGTGGATCAGGGTGATCCATACGAGTAAGGTTATTATTCATAACTTGAGTGAGTTGTCCCAGTATGGTAATACGTTGATCAGCCCCAGTTGTATCTCCAGATCCACAATAATTATCTTGAGCAGGAGGTAAATCCCTACACGGAGTGCGTGCATTGATACGGTTTCCATTCTTTCCACTAGGCGCCATTTCTAAACAATGGAATAAACTAGATTAGTTTATGAATCAAAATACATAATTCCATACTTGTAAAATACTTAACATAAATTGAACTATTTATGGATATAATCCATAATCATAAAAAGGTTTTATTTTAGGAAGTATATACTCATAACCGTTCATAGTGTTTTGTAAAGAAAATGGGAATTATCCTAAGCATATCCCCCGGGAGTGTTGTAACCAAGAGTGCAGCAAGGCCCGTTGTCGTGCACCAGTTCCCGTTCGAGTCTAGCTCAAAGCGGTGTTTTCAGGTTTTACCCCTAGGTACATCTGTGGCAGAGCAGCCTCTACCTACTCGTATCCAGACAAGGATGTATTGCTCGGAAAACTCACAAAATCTCTACAATAACAAAATTCTAGGAAGTTCTTCTATACTAATCCTCAAAGTCTATCTTTGGGCTATGTGCTCTAATCAGAGTTTATCTAAATATAGATTCCAAGGTTAGTACTAAACTGACTCTGATACGAACTGTAACGCCCCGACCCCAGCTACCCAGAGTCGGTGCATTACTTCGTAACATTGGCATGAACACAAAAGATCAAGTCTCGAAAGACCGATTAGTTTAGTAGCCTTGAAAACACTAGATACATTCATAAGTCTTACATTACATCATAAGGTGAAAAACTACAATAAAAAAGTCTCCATAGTCCACACTCATATCCTCTTCTGACTATCCATGCAGGTCATTCATAAAATACTTCTTCACATCCTGTAAAATATTAAAACATTGAAAGGGGTGAGCTCAGATGCTCAGTAAGGATAACAATATTGCGGAAGCTTTCATAAATAATCATTAACATTTAAGGAAATGTATAACTAAAACAAAAGCCTTTTTAAACATGAAATTTAGCATAATATGGAAAAAATAAAATTCAATAATTCCATTTACTTACTCACATGGATATTCTAATAATCGAATAATCCCATGCAACATCAATAACCACTTTCATAATGATGGAATGCATAATTCCAGACATTCTGAAACATTTTGTCAAGGCCTCGGCCAAGACGTCTAAAATGATTAAGGCCTCGGCCAAAACCATAAATAAAATTGGGAAAGGGCCTCGGCCAATTCCACGTCTATTTGTCTCATGAGACCTACCGATGCATCGAGGAGCTATAGCGGGCTCCACCCGTCACATGTTAAGTCCAATGCATTCCTCATATGAATAGGTTTAAACATATCATAAACCATAACATAATCGTATCACATAAAACATGCATAAAGGAAACATAACATTTCCACATTTCAATCACAAGATATCAATACAACACATTGATATAATAAAAACACTTTCAAAACCATTTTCAATACCAAAATAAAAGAAAGTTAAAACTTTGTATTTATTTTTCATTAAAAAAAATGATGGCTTGTAGAGGAAGCCGAAACTCAAATAATGGTCACGGCGGCAGAGAAGTCATTGTCGCCGCATAAGTACGGAAATAAAAACATTCCCTTTTTGTCATTTAGTAAAATGCTTCGTATAAAAAATATTCCTTTTGAATAAACGTAAAAGTCAAAGGGGTTTATACACCGTATAAAAGAAAGTTGTGTATAAAACCAAATACGCCTCAATGAAAGGAGATTGAGACGAAGTCCTTAAAAAGATCATTTTTAAAATAAAATAGATCTATTATGTGTATTCACTATAGTTACACATAAAGAAAGTAAAACTACAAAATAATACATAATAATATCATGACATAATTTGAAAGTAGGAGATTAACCCAAAGAATGGAAGTTGGGTTAAGAAATTCCCTTACCTTGCGTCTTGTCCTGACTCGACCGTTCTTTAACCTCCTGAATAATAAACTAGAGTTAATTTCTATTTACTTAAGAACCTTTTTCATGTTTATTATTCCTTTTATATCACTTATTACCATGTTATGAACATTATGTAATTATTTAAGTTAATAACGGTTGTTTTGTCGATCTTTGGTACTTGAGTCAACAATAAACTTCTTATAATTACAAGTTGTTTATGTGGTAGAATATCCATTATCTACAGAATTATATTCATGATTTATATGTCATATATATCATATATATCCAGTATATACATTCATTCATAATATTACGTAACATTTAGAGGTAAGAAATGAAATGCACCGTTTATGGAGACGGTAAGCCGTACGTACGCATGAACGCTACTTTCATTTCTATTTCGTATTTAATGGAATGAAATCATAATTATATAAAGGTATAATATAGTTCCAGTATAATATAATATATAATATCATTTACTCCATCCTTTATACATCCCACATATGGCATTAACGATTCACATCACTTTGAGGAGGCGGTAGTCCGCACTTCCTAAAATGAAATTATCGCGTTTACCTATAATGGAAATCATAAAGTATGCCATAAATGAGAAATAAATAAGCATAAAGAAAACATAAAAATAATATATATATCATATATGAAAATAGTGTCATAAAAATGGCCACCATTATAGGTGTTAAAAGAATTTGAACAATCATCGTTTTGTGAGGCAGTATTTCGCCACCCACAGAAACAGTATGTTCTTTAACCATTAGATGAAGGTGTGTGTAAGTGTAAACCAAATACTTATCATAACAACATCCTTGTATATTTTATATACTGGTGTTGTTACCAAATAAAGGAATGAAAAGAGTTTAAGTGGTTGGAGAAGCAAAATAAAACAAAACAACATTAGAGAAGACATTACCTTAAAAATCGGGTAACTCTTTTTGATTTGAGCCAAAGGCTTCCTTTGGAAGAATTATGCCCAAAGTGAGGCTTCTAGGAGTAAGGGAGGGAAGTTGGGAGAGTATTTGGGTAGAGTTTTGCCGAGCCAAATGGATTGAAAGTGTGAATGAGGTGGTAGAGGTGGGGGCCTTTTATAAGAGGAGAGGAGGGGCACTCTTAGAAAGTAAGGGAATTTTACATTATTATACAATGCTTTTCGGATTCTAAAGGTCCCACACTTATATAATTTGTGGCTAAGGTGATAAGGGTTCGAAATATACCCATCCAATAGTCTTTGGACAAGTGTAAGCCTTGTATTGTACATTATCTTTTCATTTTATTAAAATCATTAAATAATGAGGTCATCGCTGCATCATAATGATGTCATAAATAATTTAATTTATTTAATGTATAAAAATTATAAAAAAACTACTATTATGTATGAAATCTTTTTAGATTTCCAATGAATATTTATAGTCAAACATATGACTTGTATAACCCCATGTAAAAATTGTTTTAGTAAAACATTTTATGTTTGTGTCATTTTTTACTTTAACATTAAATAAAAGGTATTTATGTCATTTTCCAACTAAAGTGGCTCCATGGGGTCCCCAAGTTGACCCATGGATTTTCTTGGTCGTCCATGGCACATCCAATAAGGGTAGGACATGTTTCAAGCTCATCTTATATTATTAAAACATTATTTTTACCTTAAAATACACTAATTACCTCTAATCGTGATTAAGAACTTAAAAGTTACTATTCACCAAAAATTATTTTAATCTCATTGAACCACATTTTACTTCTTAATGACAACCATGTCTGTCAGATTTTTAAAAATCAAATCACAGAAGTGGTACTATTTCATTTACACGAAAAATCAGTTATTTAACTACCACTTAGTGGTTTCACTATTCATCAAAAATTGAAGTTTTTCAGAATGATGCCAAAATTTCACCCTAATCTATAATTGATATTCCGAATTCAAAAATGATGTCTATTTTACAAAATTACAAACATATAAGTTGCATTAATTAATTTTATAATTAATTCCCGCTATCACAACAAATAGCATGTTTTTAAGAAACAATTTATATCAAAAGATTGGCAATTGTTTTTGTCCAATTTCAATGTTAAATTAATTCTAATGAACACCATTGGATAAAATGGTAAAAATATATTCTAATTATACTTTAAGACCACTAAATAGTATAACTTATCACTACAAATTATTTTGATTAAAAAAGTTTTTTTAAGTAATTTTTACTATTCATAAAAAATTGGAAGTTCTCAGAAAATTCAACTTTGGATAATTTCGATATTATGAATACAAAAATGAAGTCCATTTTGAAATATAAAATTTGTATAATTTTAAAAAGTGGTTATTACTATTCATAACGGCTACTTTGATTAGTCGCGGTGTTTTAGAACTCGAAGTTGCGTACAATGAAAGCTATTGCATTATTGAATGAGAAGCGTATCGTGGAAGCTCGGGGTGTTACTTCCAAAGAAGTATTGAATATAAATTTTGTAGATTTTCAGTAAATATATTCATATCCTCAAGGATAACTAGGCATTTTAATACCAATGATATAAATTTACATAAGAAGTGACGTAACACCATGTTACTAAGAATGTTTCTTTGTAATATTTATAGAGTTTTTATAAGACATCACTTTTTATGTTTATATTATAAAATCCTGAATATTCTATTTTATATTTGTCTAATTTAGTTGATTAAGTGATCTCAAGGTTAGAGAGATAGATGTTTTTCTGATCAAGATGATCGAGGGTTTCTGGGGATAGGGAAATAGAGTTTTCTGAACATTCTAATTGAGGCATTCCTAAGATTGAATGACATAACATATGCAAGGTTATGTTATGGATAAAAAGTTTTAGGTTTAGATAATTAATTTAAAATGAAAGTTAAATTTTATAACTTGAATTATAAAGGATTTCGAAAAATTCTTACATACATTATAAAATTTTGTAACAATTTATTATTCATGTTTCTACATGTTTTTTTATTTCCATTGTGCTTATTTACAAATGTTTATATAGTTTTTTATAAACTATTTTAAACTATGACTAAAATTATTATCTATAAAAATGTATTTCTAATAAACTATCTTAATGGTGTTGAGAAAATTGAAAGTTAAAATTTTATAATCTTAATTCACCATACGCTTATAGTACAATGCATTCTCTTATGATCTAACATTTTGATTAGTAAATATTTCTTTAAATATAAGTTTTTACACTAATGGAACTTGTAGAAAAGAACAATTTCTATTTTATTAATGGATCATTTATCAATTTGGAATTTAGTAAATATTAATCCTTGCCGACCACCAACCATTGATCGTGTTGACTATGAGTTTTACCATGATAAAATGGAGACATTTTTCATCAACACATGGTTAATAAATTTACTATATCGATTGGAAATTAAAATATTCATTTTATGGATGGTAAATATTTTAATAAAGAATTTATTTTAGAATATCAATTGAAATATAGAGTTCATAATGCTTTGTAAGATTCTATGAAAAGAAATTCTTATAGTAAGATATCTTCATTGGAAATTGTGAAAAATCTTTTGGAAAATTTTATTTTACATATTTTATATATTCAATTGTCTTATAAATCATAAGATCTATGATTCATATTGATTTAGAGACATTTGTTATGTTATTGGTTTAATTAGTTACCCATATAGATCAATAATTCATGACTATTGTAAAAACTTCACAATATATTGGTGAAAATGGTTATTAGATGTATAGATGGTAGAAAATATTATGGATAATATTCTAAAAAAGTTGGAATCCATGAATAAAATGGGTATGATACAAAACATATAAACAACCTTTGTTTATATGATTTGATTGGAACTATAATAAAATATGAGAATATCATAAAAATAAATGTTGAGATGGAGAATAAAAAGAATAGTTATTTTGGATGAAAACACTTATAACTATATTTATTAAAGGTATATATAATGACAAACAACCAATATAATTAAAATAAAAGATAAAAAGAAAAAAATATATCCAATTATAGCTCCAAAGATGAAATTTTGAATGATATCATATAGAAAGATAAGGGGATGAATATGATTTTTATAAATAAAATCATTAATTATAATTATTATAAAATTCACAAGGATAGAATAGATAAGAAAAATTCATCATAGATGATTTTTTATGAATACAAAAACTAGTCATATAATTCCATATTTTGTAAGGTTGAATAATAATGATAAAGGATCAAATAAGCTATATAAAAAAGGGTTATAAACTATTAAAATCCCTATAGAATTGGAGTGCTTCAAGAGGAGATATTTATTTAGAAATTTATTTTGATAATGGTAGTGATAATAAGAAGCTTATTTATTAGTACACTGGATTTAAAAATAATAACCAATGCTATATGGAAAAGGTATCTACTGAAACCCATACCAATTTTACATTGAATAAAAATTTCCCCACTTGAAAAGTTGAATATTGATATAATTATTCTAAATAAGCAAAAAATTTATCATCTAATGATGGGAATAAAAAAATAGTTTTAATGAAATGGATAGATTTATTACTTTAACGGGGACAGAATCAACAATTTAATGAAGGACTATATAAATTATAAAGTAGAACACTCTAAAAAATTTTAGAAAATATATACAACCATATAGATTTTTAATCTAACAATTTTTGATCAAAAAAATAATTATTTATCAACTCTAGAGAATAATAATCTTATTGTAAATCTAAACATTGAGATACAAAGTCTAGAAAAAATTTTATCTCATTTTATTTTTCAGATGAATTTTTTGGATAACCTTATTAGACATTTGGTACTACATAAAAAAATCTAGGATTGGTTTTACTTCCAGGGAACCACATTTTCTGTCTAAATACATTAATCTAAAAAAATCTCACAATTCTATATGAATTGTAAATCAAGAGGACATTGGAAAAAATCAATGTTCTTTAAAAAAGTTTAATCCTTTAGTTTTCATAAGGATTACATTTACAAAGAATCATCCGGTTTTAAACATAACAAATTTAGGATGTTTATGATTCCATAAGTTATATTTTTTAATTATTTTGTTACCAAAAAATTTAAGGTTCAAAAATCATAATTTTTTAATATCAAGAATAATGGTTGGGTTTCAAAAACCCAATAATATGATACTTGGATAGTGGTTTCTCCAAACATATTACTATCATAAAAATGTTTTTTAGATTGTAATAATAATGAAATGTTAGAAAGTGACATTTATAGACAATTCCTAAGGTAAAATATATTGCATCCGTGACATTGAATTTATTTGTAAATTTTAATATTTAATATTTTATATATTGTAATACATAAGAAAAATATTAGTATGATATGTAAATTTTGGGATGAAGGATACCTTATGAACTTCATTAATGCTAAATGTAACACCCCAAGCTTCCACGGTACATTTCCCTTTGAATAATGCAATAGCTTGTTTTGTACACAACTTTGAGATTCTAACACATCGCGACCAATCAAACTAGCCATTATGAATAGTAATACACACTTTTTAAAAATTTTATATTTCAAAATGGACTTAATTTTTTGATTCAGAATATCAAAATTAGCTTAGGGTGAATTTTTGGTATTTTTCTGAAAACATTCAATTTTTGATGAATAGTGAAAAACACTGAGTTATAGTCTAAAACAGAATTTTTATTTAAATAATTATTTCTATTATTTAATTTTATTTTTGAACAAAATAGATAAATAATACCTATATAAGTTCAATATAATTAATTGGAGTCAGTTTATAATAATTTTAGATATATAAAAATTTTATTAAACTTTTTACCTTCTTTTACCCACCTCCTGGCAGAATTTGCAAATTTACATAAAACATAATTTTACTGCTTCTGTGAGTTTAATTTCAAAAATAATATAGACACGGTTGATATCAATAAGTAAAATTTGGTTCAATAAGTTGAAAAAAATTTCAGTGAATAGTAACTTTATTACTTTTATTTACCGCAGTTAAAAGTAAAAATTGTAATTAAGGGTGAAAATGGCATTATTATTACCCTAACACATGTCCTAATTCTATTGGATAAGTTTAATTCGACCAAAACCAAAATTTGGAATAAAATATGATCATTTAGGTCCACTTGGATTAGATTAGGATATTTATTATTATTTAATTCAAAGAAGAGTTAAAAGTGTTAAATTCATTGTTTAATCACTAAACCATTTATAATATAGGGTTACTCATAAGATAAATTCGACTATAAATATTCATTATAAATATAAAAATATATTTTACATAGTGGTATTTTATTTATATTTTTTAGACATTAATTATTTTAATTAATTTATGACACAATGCTGATGCAGTAATTACCTAATAAATAAAATATTAAAATATTTTATATTATAAATATCCAAATTAATGTAATTTGAGACTTTTTATGAATTAAAATAATTTTCTAGGTTAATATGACAAGTTAGGGTTGGTTAGATGAATTTTTTTTAAAGTAATAATGCTGTTATGAATTTAGAAAAAACAAAATACCAAATAGTGTCAAAATTGACATAAAAGAGTTTTTAAAACAAATATTATATTATTAATTAATATTATATTCCTAAAAATATAATGCTCCACCCAAAGACATATATAATGATAGGTGTATCGTAAATGAACCACTTGGGGTTCTCTTGGAAGTATATAGTATGTTTATTAACCATATAATATAAAACTACAAAGAGACATGGTAAATGTCAAACTATTCAACTAAGAGTTAAATCTAAAAGATTTGGTTAATATAGTGACCCAAACCTGTCTAGAATTTATTGGTTGAGTGGTGTTAGACCCATCACCACCTTAGCCTTTAAATAATTCATTTTTGATCCATTAGAAACCGAAAATGATTTTATTATATACTAATATTTCTGGATTTTCCTAAGGTGCCCCTCACCCCTCTTATAAAAGGGTACCCACCCTTCCCTCAAATTCACATCTTAAAAAAAATTATTGGACAAACGCTTCCCAAATACCCTCTTAACTGTCCTCCATTCAACCTATAGGCCTTAATTTAGTCAAAAATCTGACATAAGGATCCCTTTTGATCAAATCAAAAGGAAGACCCCGAAGAAGAGTTAAATATTTCATCACCTCATTCAAGTTCCTTTCTTCTTCCACATCCTCTTTCATTGTTGTTTCCATTATAAAATAATAACTCCAGTATATTCTATATACTATGATGTTATTATAAATATGGTACAACAATATTCATTATTTTATCCATCCTTTTAATGACATGTCACCATACGTGCTTACGTATGGCTTACCATCTTCGCGTCGTGGTGTAATTGTTATTCAACACATTATTATTTGGATGGGGACAATAATGATATGTAATTTATGTAAATAATAAATATAACATGATAATTATTCTGTATATATGAATTACGATCCAATTATATATTATTTTAATATCGAAAGAATGATATTTTCGCTCTTGTGTACGTGTGGATTGTCGTCTCCACGAACCCGATGGGATTCATTCTGCATCATAATCAATTCAAGACTATTTTTTATTATATTATTAAAAATAATGTTTAAAGATTTAATATCATTATGAATATGAATAAGATACATCTTATCCATAACAAACATTACTTACGTAATGAAGCATATAAAGGAAAACGAATCAGTAAACACCCAAAATGACGATAATACTAAGATATTAATAACAAAGATATGTTAAAAGATTGTATATGATATCATATTAATGTATATTATTCTATTATAATTAAATAAAATTTATTTCCCCATTATATATGAGGTTAACCTACCATCGACCAAGGAAAAGTACAAGGTAAGGGTTAATTTCAAAATCTCTTTACTATCCGAGGGTGTTTTTACATAAGTACCTACTAGGACCTCTTTATCATCTATATCCATGTTTCTTAAAAATGTATTTCAAAACATTTTTACTATTTACTAGATAATGGGGTAAAGTCATTTATACCCTTATTTTACCGTATATTTTTTGAAATAAATCTTTCTGTCATTTTCCAAACAAGGTACTTTATGACCTTTTCAACAAAATTAAGGTAAGAATGTTTTTTTAACTTATACGGTCAGTGCATCTATTTTATACCCTTATAACATAGTCTAATATTCCCTTACAATATTATAATAATATTTTAAAAATAAATTTATTCTTTATAATTATATGAATTTTAAATGATTTCAAAATAAAAAGAGATATTTCTCTAAAAAAAGGTTTTGATTTCATCTATGTCAACATCCTTTGATGGATTTTATGATTATTTGATGTTGATTTATTAGGATAAAAAACTTCCATTTTGTATTGAAGGTTTTTTGATATGTTTTACTGTGGATGTGTTATTTTTACACCATTCATGGTTTATATATAAATTATTGACATTTATTATGTTATTTTTAATATGAATGTTTATGTTGTGTTCTAAAAAATTCATATGAGGAATTCATTGGACTTAGTATGTGACGGGTGGATCCCGCTATAGCTCCTCAATGAATCATTAGGTCTCATGAGTCAAACTAGTGTGTTTGCACAAGGCCCTGACAAAATAATATTTGTAGTCTTGGCACAAGTCCTTGACTATGTGGTTATGAAATTCTGGCATTATTCATTTCATTACAATGAAAGTCGATATTGATATTGCATGTGATTATTCAATTAATAGAATATCCATGTGAATAAGTAAATGGAATAATTTGATTTTATATTTTCCATATTATGTAGAAGTTCATGTTTCAAAGGCTTAGGTTTTAGTCTTATACATTGCTATAAATGTTTATGCTTATTTATGAAAGTTTTATCTATATTGTTATCCTTACAAAGCATCTGATCTCACCCCTTTCTATGTTTTATTTTTCCCATGATGAGAAGAATTATATTATGACTAACTTGCAGGGATAATCTATGGGATCTCAGAGTTTTCAATTGAAACAATGTTGTTGTATTTTTCCATTTTTTGATGTAATGTAAACCTTATGTATGTATCTAGTACTTCCATTAATACTAAACTAATCGATCTTTCAAGACATTATCTTTTGTGATCATGCCAATGATACATAATAATGTACTGACTCTAGGCTTTTGGGGTCAGGACATTATAGTTGGTATCATTGGAATTTTAGTAAAAACATTAGAAACTAGATTTAGGTAAACTCTGATTAGAGCACATAGCCCTAAGATAGAATTTGATGATTAGTATAGAATAACTTCCTAATATTTTGGGATTGTAGAGATTTTTTTAGTTTTATAAGAAATGAATCCCTGCCTAGATATGAGCAGGTAGAGGTAGTGTTGGCACAGATATACCTAGGGGTAAAACCCGAAAACACCGCTTTGAGCTCTACTAAATGAGAACTGGTGCACGACAACGGTCCCTGCTACACTCTTGAGTACGACACTCTCAGGGGATATTTTTAGGATAATTCTCATTTTTTTACAAACTATTATGAAGGGTTTATGAGTATATACTTCCACAAGGAAAAACGTTTTTTTATGATTATAGATTATATTCATAAACTGTTCAGTTTGTGTTAAGTGTTTTACAAGTTCAGAATTATGTATTTTGATAAATAAACTAATCTAGTTTATACCGTTGTTTAGAAATGGTGCCTGGTGGAAGGAATGGAAACCATATCAATTCATGCACACCATGTAGGGATTGAAATCCTACTTAAGATAATTATAGTGGAGATGGTGATGCAACTGGAGCTGATTAGCTAATCACCATACTAGGAAAACTCACTCAGGTTATTAATAATAACCTTACCCATATGGAGCAACCTAATCCACAACGTGGATGATCAATTTTAGATCTATTCATGAGGAAAAAAACCACCAATATTAAATGGGAGTACAAATCCATTAGTATCTGAGCAATGGATAAATTTCTCAGAGAAAATACTCCATGCCTTGGGGAGTAGTGAAAGGGAAAAATTTGTCACGACAGTTTACCACCTCACTGGAGATGCTGATCAACGGTGGTCATTGATTGAAAACAAAAAGGAAGATGATGAAGTATCAAATATGGAATGGTGGGAGTTTAATGATATTTTCTTAGAAAAATACTTTCCTTATAAACATCCAGTGGATATGGAAAGAAACTTTCAGAGTCTGAGGTAAAAAGAGGATGAGAATGTTGCAAAATATGAGGATAACATTACAAGGTTAGCGAGGCATGCAACAGATTATATACGTAACCCAATAAGTTATATTGATCATTTCTTTAATGTGTTAAAACCATTTCTCCATCGAGCATTAGTCTCACAATCCTTCTTGTCATATGAAGATATTGTCTCATGTGTTATCAATATAGAATAAGAATTCTCTATGTCTTAAAACTTTAAAGTAAAGCAAGAGAAGAAGAGATCTACTGAACACTCTGAAAATGGAAATAAGGGAATGAAGGGAAAACTTGAATATCCATCCTACAATAAATGTGTGATGAAACACCCTGGTACTTTCCTGAAGGGAATGGGAGTCCATTATAAGTGTGGTGAAAATGGACACCAAGATCGTGATTTCAAGGGGAAGAAAGAGGCTGTCGATGTTGAATGCTACAATTGTAGATAAAGGGGGTATTATTCGAATGAATTTCCTAAGAATCAGGGTAAATTACCTCAAAAAAGGCCAAAGGATCATGGAAAAGTTTATGCTATCACTTCTATTGAGGTTTAAGCTTCGAAATACGTAATGGCGGGTAATTTAATGGTTTCCTCAAGTTTAACAATTTCTTTATTTGATTTTAGATAATCACATTGTTTCATATCTTCCCATTTTTCTAAGAAAATTAGATATTTCTAATTTTATTTAACAAGGGAGTTGTTAGTCAAAACTCATTAGGGAAGTATCATTGCAACAAAGTTTTGTGAATCATTCCCCATTAGGGCATATAAATGTTGTTTATCTTTTGATCTCATCATCATACACATGATTGAATTTGATATAATTATCAGTATTTCTTGGCTTTCGGACCATGATGAAAAAATTTATTGTAAGAAGAAGGAGGTTACGATTTTTGATGACAATGAAAATTAACACCTTATCTTTAGAGCAGAATCGTCACCACATGATTCTTATCCTGATCCACCCCTAGTAGATTAACTAAATTCAATTATTGGGGTGGAAGAGAATGAAATAAATAGGGGTGAGGAAAATAATGTTCAAATAGAAGATGTACCTATTGCACACGAATATGTTGATGTGTTTCCAGAAGATTTACCTAGACATCCTCCAGAACGATAAATTGAGTTTTCCATTGATTTAATTCTTGTTTCAAGGGCCATATCGAAGACCCCTTTTAGAATGTAAACTGTGGAAGTAGTGGAACTAAAGAAAAAACTAGAGGAATTGTGTAATAAGGGATTTATTCACCCTATTTCCTCTCCATGGGGAGCCCCTATTCTTTTTGTTAAGAAGAAAGATGGATCTATGAGGTTGTGCATTGGATATAGGGAGATCAGTGATATGATAATAAAGAATAATTATCCCCTACCTCACATTGATGATTTATTTGACTAACTTCATAGAGCTCAATACTTTTCAAAGATTCCCCTTCGATCTGTATATCATCTGTTGTGCTTGAAGAAGGAAAAAATTCCGAAGACAGCATTTTGAACTAGGTATAGGCATTACGTGTTTACATTAATGAATTTTGGATTGACTAATGCACCCTATATCTTCATGGATCTAATGAATATAGTTTTCAAGGAGTATCCTGATTACTTTGTAGTAGTTCTTATTGATTATATCTAGGTATACTCCAAAAGCTATGAAGATCATGAAAATCACTTGTGCAATATCCCGAAGACTCTTAGAAGAAATGAATTATATGGGACGTTTAGAAAGTGTGAATTCTAGCTTCTAGATATTTCTATTCTTGGTTATATTGTCACTACGGATGGAATATATGTTGATCATTCAAACACCAGGCAATCCAAGAATGGACAACACGGGAGAGTATAACTGAGGTATGCAGTTTTATTGGTTTATCAAGTTATTATCGGCATTTCGTCCAGAATTTTTCTCGATTAGCTAACCCATTAACCAAGATCACACGTAAAGGGGTTAAATTTGTTTGGAAAAAAGAGTGTGAATTTTTTTTTGAAGAACTGAAGAGAATATAATTCAATGATCCTATCTTGAATCTACCATCGGGGAATGATGGGTTTGTTATATATAGTGATACTTTAAAAAAGGACTTGGTTGTGTCCTTATGAAGAATGATAGTGTTATTGCCTATGCTTCACAGTAGCTAAAAATTCATGAACAAAACTATCCCACTCATCATCTTGAGTTATCAGCTGTAATCTTTTCTTAGAAGTTATGGAGACATTATCTCTATGGTAAAAAATTTGAGATATATACTAATCATAAGAGTTTGATATATGTTTTCTCATAAAAGTAACTCAACATGAGGCAAAGTCGATGGCTTTAACTACTCAAAGATTATAATTTCACTATACACTTCCACCCGAGGAAGGAAAATAAGGTGGTAGATTCTTTGAGTAGAATGGATCATGGAGTTTTGAACAAGATTAGAGTTGAAAAGGATCCTATATACATGGATCTAGTATAGATGGATATGGGAATCACTATGGAAGGTGAAACATCAATACTTTTTTAAATGGTTGCCAAATAATCTTTACTAGAAAGGATAAAGAGTTCTCAGATCAAAGATGAAGAGTTTCAAAATAATATTAAAGCAATGAATGATGGGAGATTGAGTGAATTTGTGTATGAAGATGGAATTTTGAAATTTGGGAAGAGACTTTGTGTTCCCGATATACCTGGTCTAAAAAAGGAATTATTGGATGATGCTCATAGTTCCAGTTTCTCTATACACCCCGGTAGCACTGAGATGTATAGAGATTTGAAGGAACCTTTTTGTTTAGACAAAATGTAGATGGAGATTGCTGATTTTGTGTCAAGATGTTTATTTTTTCAACAAGTGAAATCTGGAAGGCAACAACTTAGAGGAGTCATTCAACCACTTCCCATACCTGAGTGGAAATGGGATGATATCACGATGGACTTTTCCATGGGGATACCAAAGACTCCTAGAAGTAATGAAGTAATATGGGTAATTGTTGATCCCCTTACCAAGTCAGCACATTTTATTACTATAAGAGAATATTTACCACTTGAACGTATAAAAATACTATATATTAATAATGTTTTGAGAATTTATGGAGTACCCCTATTGATTATTTCGGATCGTGATCCACGTTTTACATCAATATTCTAGAAAAGCCTTCTGAAATCCCTAGATACTAAACTTTATTTGAGCAATGCCTACCACCCTCAAACTAATGGATAATTATAATGGACTATTAAAACCTTATAATACATGTTGAGATCTTGCTCACTTGACTTTCAAGGTATGTGGGATCAATATTTGCCTCTTGTATAATTTTCCTATAACAATATCTTCCATTTAAGTATTCAGATGGCACATTATAAAGTGTTATATGAAAAAGGATGTCACACACCAACCTGTTGGGATGATGTTGGTGAAATAAAACTCATAGGCCCAGAACTTGTGGAGGAAACAATGGAAAAGGTGAAGGTAATCCAAACCAACATCAAAGCAGCTCAAATTAGGCACAAGAGCAATGTCGATAACCGAAGGAAGGATTTGGAATTTCTGCTAGGAGATCATGTTTTCTTGAAGGTATCTCCAGGTAAGAGTTTTATACATATTAGTAAGAATGGTAAATTTATTCCCATGTACATTGGACCTTTTGAAATTCTAGAATGAAGTGGGGTTGTAGCTTACCATTTGTAAATTCCACCAAGTCTCTCCAAAGTTCACGATGTATTCTACGAATCACTGTTGAGAAAATACATGCCTGGCCCAACACATGTACTTACCTATGAGGAATTAGAATTGGAACTTGATCTGTATTATTGGGAAGAGCATGTCAAGTTTCTTGATACAAGAGATCAAGTGTTGGGAAACCAGATGACTCGTCTGGTAAAAGTTCTATGGAGAAACCATAAGATATAAGAGGCAATGTGGGAACATGAGGAACTTATGATGAAGAACCATCCGAATCTTTTTATGTAGTAATATTCTAGAAATTTTGAGGATTAAATTATTTTAAGGAGGGGATTATGTAACACCACAATCTTTCACGGTATGTTTCCCTTTGAATAATGCAATAGCTTGCATTGTACCCAACTTTGAGATTCTAACACATCGCGACCAATCAAACTAGCCGTTATAAATAGTAATACCGACTTTTTAAAAATTTATAAATTTTATCTTTCAAAATAGAATTCATTTTTGGATTCTTAATATTGAGATTTTATTAGGGTGAATTTTTGGTATTTTTCTGAAAACATTCAATTTTTGATGAATTGTGAAAAACACTCCGTTATAGTTTAATAAAGAATTTTTATTTAAATAATTATTTATTTTATTGAAATTTATTTTAGGTCAAAATAGATACATAATACCTATATATGTTCAATATAATTCATTGGATTCAGTTTATAATAATTTAATTATATAACAATTTTGTTGAACTATTTACAGTATTTTACCCACCTCTTAGGAGGATTTGCAAATTTACATAATACATAATTTTACCAATTATGTGAGTTTAATTTCAAAAATCCGAGACACACGGTTTATATCAGTATGTGAAATGTGGTTCAATAAGATGAAAATAATATTTGGTGAATAGAAACTTTTTACTTGTATTTACCACAGTTAAAAGTAAATAGGGTAATTGAGGGAAAAAATAATAATATTATTACCCTAAAACATGTCCTAATTCTATTTGAAGAGTGTAATTATACCAAAAACAACCTTATAAATAAAATATGATCCTTTGGGTCCACTTTCATTAGATTAAGTCATTTATTATTATTTAATTCAAAGCAGAGTTAAAAAAGTAAAATTCAATGTTTAATAACTAAAATATTTTTAATATAGGGTTACACATAAGGTAAATTCGAATATAAATATTCATTAGAAAGATAAAAATATTTCCTACATAATTTTATTTTATTTATATTTTTTATACATTAAATAACTTAATTTATTTATGACACAATGATGATGCAGTAATAACATAATTAAAAAAATATTAAAATATATGATATTTTAAATATCCACATAAATGTAATTTGAGACTTTTTATGAATTACACTAATCTTATAGGTTAATATGACATCTTAGGGTTGTTTAGGTGAATTTTTTTCGAAGTAATAATGCTGTTATGAATTTAGAAAAAACAAAATACCAAATAGTTCCAAAATTGAATTAAAATAGTTTTTAAAACAAATATTATATTATTAGTTAATATTCTATTCCTAAAAATCTACGATTCGGCAAAAAAAACTTATATAATGATAGTTCTATCATTAATTAACCACTTAGGGATCTCTTGGAAGTAAATAGTTTGTTTATTAACCACATAATATAAAAATACAAAGAGACATGGTAAATGTCAAACTATTTATCTAAGAGTTAAATCTAAAAGATAAGGTATATATAGTGACCCAAACCTACCTAAAAAATATTTGTTGAGAGTGTTTAAACCCATAATCACATAAGAATTTAAATAATTAATTTTTGAGCCATTATAAATAGAAAATGAGTTTATTATAAAATAATATTTCTAACTTTTCCTAGGGTGCCCCTCACCCCTCTTATAAAAGGGAACTCCCCCTTCCCTCAAATTCACACAGTCAAAGCATTTTGGCTCAGCCAAAATCTACCCAAATACCCTCTAAAATGCCCTCCATTCATCTTATATGTCTTACATTAGTCATAAATCCAACCTAAGGAGCCATTTTAATCAAATCAAAAGGAAGAACCTGAAGAAGAGGTCAATATTTCATCACCTCTTTCAAGTCCCTTTCTTCTTCCACTTCCTCTTTCTTGGTTGTTTCCATTATAAAATAATAACTCCAGTATCTTCTATATACTGTGATGTTATTATAAATATGGTACAACCATTTTCATTATTCTATCCATCCTTTGAATGACATGTCGCCATACGTGCATACGAACGGCTTACCATCTCCACGTCGTGGTGTAATTGTTATTCGATACATTATTATTTGTATGGGTATAATAATGATGTGTAATTGATGTAAATAATAAATATAACATGATAATTATTCTTTATATATGATATACCATCCTAATATATATTGTTTTAATTTCAAAATAATGACATTTTCGCTCGTACATACGTACAGATTACCGTCTCCACGAACACGATAAGATTCATTCCCCATCGTAATTCATTCAAGAATAATTTTTCAATAGATGATTAAAAATAATGTTTAAATAATTAATATAAATCTTAATATGAATAATAAACATCCTATTCATAACAAAAATTACTTAGGTAATAGATCATATAAAGGAAAATGAATCATTTAACACCTGAAACGACGATAATACTATGATATTATTAACAAAAAAATGTTAAAATATCGTATATGATATCATATTAATGTATATTATTCTAATATAATTTAATAAAAATTATTTCACAATTATACAGGAGTTTAACCTACCCTAGACCAAGTAAAATTACAAGTTAAGGGTGCATTTCACAATATCTTTATTATCTGAGGTTGTTTTTACGTAAGTATCTACTTTGACCTCTTTATCATCCACTTCCATGTTTCATAAAAATGTATTTCAAAACATTTTTGCTATTTACTAGAAAATGGGGTAAAGTCATTTATACCCTTATTTTACCTTATATGTTTTGAAATTAATATTTCCTTCATTTTCCAAACGAGGTACTTTATGACCTTTTCGACAAAATTAAGATAAGAATGTTTTTTAACTTATATAGTAGGTGTGGCTATTTTCCTCCCTTATAACATCGTCGAATCTTTCCCTGCAAGCTTATAATAATATTTTCAATATAAATGTCTTCTTTATAATTTTATAAATTTTAAATGACTTCAAAATAGAAAGATATATTTCTATAAAAAAGGTTTTTATTTCATCTATATAAACATCCTTTGATGAATTTTAATCTTATTTGAAGTTGATTTATTATGATACAGAAATTCCATTTTGTATTGATGGTTTTGGGATATGTTTGACTGTGGATGTGTCATTTTTACACCATTCAGGTTTATGGATAAAGTATTGAAATTTCATATGATAGTTTTAATACGAATGTTTATGTTTTGTTTAAACCTTTTCATATGAGGAATGCATTGGACTTAGTATGTGATGGGTGGAGCCTGCTATATCTCTTAGATGCATCGGTTGGTCTCATGAGACAAACTAGTGTCTTGACACAAGGCCTTGAAAAAATCTTATTTGTAGTCTTGGCACATGGCCATGATTATGTGGTTATAAAAGTATGGATTTATGCATTCCATTATTATGAACGTGGCTATTGATATTGCATGTGATTATTCGACTATTAGAATATCCATGTGAATAAGTAAATTACATTATTTGATTTTATCTTTTCCATATTATGCAGAAGTCCAAGTTTAAATGACTTTTTTTGTCGTATACATTGCCTTAAATGTTTATTCTTATTTATAAAATTTTCCGCTATATTGTTATCCTTACTGTGAATCTAAGCTCTAGCCTTTCTATTTTTTATTTTTCCCTGGATGCGAAGAATTATATTTTAACTGACTTGTAGGGATAGTCTATGGGATCTCAGTGTTGTCTATGGAAACCATTTTGTTGTAGTTTTCCATTTTAGGATATAATATAAACCATATGAATTTATCTAGTACTTCCAAGGCTACTAAACTAATCGGTATTTTGAGACTTGGTATTTTTTTATCATGCCAATGATACATAATAATGCACTGACTCTGGGCTTCTGGGGTAGGGGAGTTACACTAAATGTATTATTCCATCTTTAGTTGGTAAAATTATTCTTTCAAATAATATGAAAAATAATTTTTATTCCCTAAACAAAAAAGACTATAGAATCCATGATCTATCATTACCTTATGCAATATGAGATCAATATTGGTTTTGTAATAGAAGGTTAAGAAACTATTATGTAAGAAATTTATCCATACTCTCTACGAAAGGACTTGTAAGAGATATGTCAGAGCTTAGTTTTAGTTCATCTAATGTCTATGTACCTTATAAATGTGGTAAAAAAATAAGTTAAAATTTAAGGATAATAGTGAAATGTCATTTCATAATGCTTTATATTTTGTGCACTAGTATTTTTGTTACTCTAATTAAACTGGATGCATTAGAGGAAAATACTATGTATATGTCTCCGTTGATGACTGCACTATATACACTTGGGGATATTTTCAATATAAAAAATATAAATCCCTATTTTTTAAGAAAACATTTTAGCCCAAATTTGATTTGAGGGAAAAAATATTTGGTTGATATTCATAGTGATCATGGTGGTGAGTTTAAAAGTTTTATTTTTATTTTTTTAATAATAAAGACATTTTACATAACATTTCAATACCTAGAAGGCCTCAAAAAATGGTTTATTTTAATGATGAAATATATTTCACAAGAAGATTATTATAACCATTTTGAAAGAATAATAAATATATAATGAATCTTAGTTAATGATTTAAGTACTTATTTTTATACTATAAATCATGTTTTACTTAGAGTATTACTAAATAAAACTACTTATGGGTTTTTGATAGAAATAAATCCAAAACTGTCTTACTTTGGGGTTTTTGGACATAAATTATTCATCCTAAATACAAAAGACAATTTTTATAAATATCATCCATAAGTTAATGAATTAATTTTCTTTGGCTACTATATAACTATTAATCATTTTCTTGTTCTTATAAAATATTGGAACCCCATTGAAGAAATAGTTCATGTAAATATTAATGAAACAAATCCTTTTTTTTCAAACAACCTAAAACCAAGTATTTGGATGATGTTTTTAAACTAACAATAAAACCAAATTGGATAATTCTTCATTTAGAAGAATTTATAAAGAAACCTTTTCTAATGATTCACCTGTTGAATAAGTTCAACCCATTGTTGAAAAATAATCTTTTACAAACTCAAGGAATCAAATAATCACAGGGAATAATCTAATTCATTATATCACTTTTGATGTAGATCAATCAATAAAAACTTAATGTTAATTGAGAAATTAATGTAAAAATTGTGCATTATTATATCATTTTGAACATAAAACACATAATAATGCTTTAGGGGATGAAGATAGGATTGGGGAAATACATTATAGACTCATGGAATTTGAGAGGAATTTTTTTTTGAAATTGGTATTATGTCTTAAATATATTATTCTGATTAGATTACAATTTTGTTTTCATATAAAAAAATAAAAATGATATTTTTTAAAGAAAAAATAAAATAATTATTGCTGATGGTTATAGCCAACATGAATGTGTAGATTATTAAGGCACTTTCTTCTACTATATAGGCTTGAATTTATTCATATAATTATAAACATTATAAAAACCATAAATTTTACTCTTTTCTAAATAGATATTAAGTGTTCATTACTTAATAAGAGCCATGTACGATAGACTTACCTTATTTTTACATCAAAAAATTTTTGTTAAGGGAAATGTAGATCCAAATATTTTTGTTAATTTTTTTAAAACCATAATTTTTTTGATTTATGTAAATGATATTATTTCTATATTAACTCAAAATAATATTTATGAATAATTTATAGAAATTATCAAACATGATTTTGATACGATCATTATGTGACAATTTCCTTTTTCTCTTAGTTTTTAAATTTCTAAAATACCAAATGGAACCTTTTTATCTCAATAAAATTTATATGAGACATACAAGATGGATTTTTTATGACATTTCTAAACATACGAGTACTTAACAAATACCCTGAAAAAATAAGATTCAGATGAAACTGGGAAACTATTTGACCAAAAACGTTTTGAGGGTTAATTTTAAATTAATTATATCTTATAGATAGTTGATAATACTTAATGGTTTCAATTATATTATGTGTGAGAAACCAAGAAAACCCAAAACAATACCATCTTAATTAATAAAATAAATTTTTCATTACTTTATGGGAACAATGGATCATGGTTTATTTTATTCATTTAGAAATTATTTGGAACTAAAAATGTTTTTAGACACTGAATTTTGTGGATATAAAATGGATAGTAAAATTAAATCTAGAACAAATCAATTCTTAGGAAGAGATTTTGTTTCATGGTATTGCAATAAAAAACACTCAAAAGAATTTCCCACTATATAATATGAATATATATCAGTTGGAAGTTTTTGTGATTCGGTGTTCTGGATGAAAAACACACTCATATACATTTTCTTGAGTTTTAGTAAAACCACATTTTTTTTCATAACCACAAGTTCTATAGATTTAAGTAAGAACCTATAAAATCACTTATAATCTAAACAAATATATATTATAAATCAATTTATTATATATCACGCACAAACCTGAGATATTATTCTATAGTTTAGAAGAACATAAAGTAAAATTACTAAAAGTTTTACAAAATCATGAAATTCTAATAGATTTTAGTATGATAGGAATATGATTTATGTGATCAATATAAAATTATCATTAATCCACTATTTATTATACCATTATCCTTATAGTGACAAACACTTTAAAAAATGGGGGAGGAAATTTTTTGTTTTTTATTTCTCTTACCTTGTTTATTTTATAATAATTGCAAAATATATAAAAATATTTTTTTAAGGAAATAACTATGTTTCATCTAAATGATATTTTTTAAAATCTTCATCAGACATGTTCTCATCCTCTAACCTTATCTTATAAAGACAAGTATTTCATTTCACTAAATGAAAAAATAATAAATATTTATGATTAATTAGAATAAGGATCATCCAAGAGGTACCCTTTTATTATTGTTTATAATGTTCTTTTGAATAATATTTTATATTCCCCTTTTATAATTTTTCTTGTTTTATAGTAATTGTGTTTGTCCATTAAAACTAAATAATTGTTAAAAAAATATTAAAAAAATATTAAGAGTTAAAAAACTTATACCATTCTTAAATCCATTTTTTCATCATCTTTAGAGATTTTATTTTTAGCAGTTAGATATTTGGGAAGTTGAATCATCATGATATATTCCTATATATTTCAAGAGTGGGTTAGTAATTTTCCCTTAATTCGTTAATCATAGGAAAAATGAAGTCAGTTTTATTTTATTAATTATGTTCATTTCTATTCCATGTCCCATTTTTTTAGTTCAAATGATCAATTTAAATAGAATCTTCACATGTTTTTTCATCCTGAGAAGTAATGAAAGTAATATATTTATAAAATCTAGTTTCAATGGTATGATTCCTTTATGAAATTTGAATTTTTTTTCTCAACATTCAAAGTATATCAATGTTTTTATCTTATTTCAACATACATCATCCTAATATTTTGAGAGAGTCTTATGTAACTTCTAATATCAATGAGATATATGGTTTTAATAATGTTACCTTAAACCTATTAGAAACCATTATAATCTCAATATTATGAATTTTTCTGATATGGTATAAATACTATTCAATGGAAAAGATTCTTACATCAATAAAAAAATCCTGATAAATTTGTTATCTTGAAAATAACTATACAAAGAAATATATACTTACTTCTAATGATAATGTTAAAAGGTTTTCTCACTTTGAACTAGATGAAATGATTGTATATCTGTGGATTCAAAATTTTCATATTCATTGATATTGTTACAGGGACACCTTGATAGTTGAAGAAATATCTATTTTTTATTTTATTTAAAACATGAAGAAGATAAATATGTTAAATTTCATTTTGATATTTATTGAAGAAATTAAGACCAGTTCTACAATGCTCAGAATTCTTCTTTATCCTATTTTTATCAATAATGAGTTAGTAAACCTAATGAACAAACAAAACACCAAGAATGAATCCTCATTGGTTAGTGAAAATTTTTCTTAATTTGGTGACTATAATATTTCTATGATGAGGATCATCTATTTTATTTATTTTTAGAATTCACTAGATATTTCTACAAAATATTCAACCTCTAGTGAATTTGATGAAATAATGAGGAAGGTTATTTCAATGAGGAAGTCTAGTGAGTCTTATAGATAATATCAGAACGTTCCATTGAAAAAGAAAAAGATTGTTTATAATGAATAATTTCATAAAAACATAAAAAAAGGGGTGAAATAAAGGATGTAGATCTAAGTAAAAGTTAATATGTTGCAGAAGCTATGGCAGTGAAGGATAAATCCTTCGAAAATTTTTGAAAGAAAGAAAGAAAGATTAAAAAACTATTAAAGATTGGAAATCAAATTTTTCTTGATATTTATGAAGGGAAATGGAGAAATATTAAAAATTATTTTAAAAGATTTGGGAAGGAGTTACTTTGACCAATGAAAATGAGAAATAACATCTGATTTCGATTATGACTTTCCCAGTGGGGCTCGTATCATGACTCCCCAAGCCCTCCTCCAGTAGACTAGGGGATGTCAACTGGTGTGAAGTAGGCATATCCTTAACATGGGAGGATATAGCCTAAGCACCTTTACAAATGAACAATTCTCTAAGAATATACAACGTTTAAATGTAAAAACATATGAACAACCATGAATGTATACATCTAAATCCAAAAAGAAGAGTTTGACCTGAAGAAAAGGAAAGTAAGAAGGGTAAAAGAAAATCCCACTACAAATGTATGAAGACAATTCCAACTTAAAAGTAAAGGGACTTTCATCAATGTATCATAATAAAACACCTTTGTATGTCAGGTTTCTCTAAGCACTTTTTGACCCGGATCCATCGAGGAATATATCAAATGGTCGATTGTTTTCACAAGACACAAAACACACAGATAAAGAATGTACAATGGTGAGTATAATAATATTTAGTATGACACCATAAAACCAAAAACCATACAAAAAATGAAATACAATCATCTCAATATAGGTATATTTCTATAACACATATAACATAAATATCCAGATATACTCAACAAAGACACACTATCTAAAGGTAAGTCACAACCGTAGTAATCCAAACTAGGGTTCCATCTCAAAGGTTCCACAAAGAACTCATTTGAGAGAACACCCTTCTAATTCTGATAGCACTAATGATGTTTGGATGATAAGTAATTCCCACAGTGTATTTCCATTATAAGTATAGGTTAAAGTTTTGAAGAGATATGATACACATATGAGGATCACTCCCAATACCATGAGGTATACCGACAAATAAATCTAGATTAACCTACTGAGTAGAGGATAAATTATCACAATGTGTTAGTCACGATGATACCAAGAAATCTCCCTAGAGAACTCAAATGAATAAAGGATATCACTCTGGGTCCTATGGAAGGATTACAACACTCTATCCAAGAAGTCCTGATGAAGTGATCATTGTCCTAGGAGTAAGAGTTGGTTCGATACTAACCCTCAGATATTGGATAAGGGAAAAACCCTAATGAAAATTTTCTATGATATATAGGACAAGAGATCCAAGACACAATTTATGGAGTACATGACATGTAGTAGGGTTACATGTTGTGTCCCTTGACCCTAGGTCCTTCTCATGTAAATGAACCTTGTCTCATGCTATTTCCATTTCCATATAGATATAAAAGGAATCTTGTCTTCCCATGTACTCTATCTGTGTGCCAATACATGGACTAGACTGTGTACTTGGGTCCAGGCCATGTCTATGTGGGGGACTACACAATGTGTTCCAACTCATGTAATTCAACCTATGTCTGTGTACCCTCTTTGGTACACTCACAGCCTTTAGGGAGAGACCACATGCTATGTGATAGTGGTCACATATCTTTTGATACTCAACTTCCTCCAAAACCCTAGCTACTGCACAATGGGACCCACACAACTTGTGGCTCCACATTACACACAATTTATTATAGATTTTTATAGATTCCCATATCTAGTTTCTATGTTGTGGTATATTCATATGATCATTGATCGGGAAACTGTCTCATCCAAAAATCATGAATCCAGCCCTAAATAACTATGTCATCTTCTATTAAAAACTTATGGTCCATCGATCCATTCAAAAATCGATCTCTTTCATTATTATTCATTGCAAATAGAATAAAAATAAATAGGGTATCAAAAGTTTTCTAATTTATCATTTCTACCAGAGTCACACCACTATCGTATCGTTTCAATCTCATATTTTTTATAATAAATCTGTATTCAAGGAATTAGGGGGATAATCATTGACTTCATATATGGTTTTGAACCCTGATACGAACAAATAATTCCCACGATGATCGAAGAATTAGGGGGAGAAAACAATAAGGACAATAATGAGAAATCAACCATGATCAATATTTTTGTCTACCTCTATCCACTACTATGAGCATAAAAAATATGAATCCACAATCTCAAAGTAATTATTCCAAAATCCATCTAATCTAACCCATACTGCAAGACAACTAATCCGTGAATCAATGCATTGTTTGATTTATTCACATTTATCAAAGAAATTATGAATGTGGAAAAAATCAAATCAAAAAAAACATCTTACCATGATTTGGATCAATCAATGATGAATAATAGAGTTGTCTGGTGATCATTGGAAAGATATTTTGATTCTTGTTCTTATCAATTGTCAATATGCGGTTTGGTTTTCATTTGTATGAAAAAGATTCTAAAAACCACTATCCAATAGTAATTTAATATATTGTTTTATATTTTTAATCCTACAATTATATCGTAACATCTACTTAAATACTCTTCAATAGTTGTGTCTGCAGAATTGAAATAAAATAGATTAAATAATTATTTTTCTCTTTCTGCACCCATGATGACTTTTCCACAAATGACAAGTGATGACAATGTTTATATCATTCCTAGGGAAAACCCCATGTTTTGAGCTCAATTGTGCCATCAAAGTTTTGATCTGAGCCTCCTTTTATAATCTACCCTACCTTTTAAAAAAATGCATGGATGTGATAATTAATATATTTAACATATTTTAAACATTTATTCTAGGAACTGTAGGCCTCATAATATCAAATTTTTTTAGTTTATGGTCTCTAAAATAATTCTTACAATATCCAAAAAAATTACATGGAAAATACGACTCATTACAGTCTCCCCAACTTGGTGCTTTACATCACCAAAATCCAAAACAATGGCCACACAAAAATATGAGGGTACTGAGCATGAATCTGAGCCTCATGCTCCCAAGTGATCTCCTTTTTATTCTTATGTTGTGACTGAATACACACTAAAAGAATATATTTACTAATATGGATCCTCTCTAGTTGATCCTCAATCCATATGGGGTACTCATCAAAGGTTGTTCCATCCTTGATGAATAAATTTTCCTAGTCGATAATGTGTGTTTGGTTATGCACACAACTCCATAGCTATGACATGTGGAAGATGTCATATACCTGGTCTAACTAATGCGCCAGATCAAAGGGGTACTCCACATCACCATCTCTAGGTAGTATTAAGAAAGGGACAGTTAAACACATATATACCTTGCCACCATGAAAAAATATACATAATTTACATCGTGGTGAAACTCATAAGAATACATGGTCTCCATACTTGAACTCCAAAGGCCTCCATAATCTATATTCATAAGACTTATGATATCTATGTGTAGTCTTAATCTACTCAGGGATGATATACACCTTCTTAGTAGAAGTTCATACCAACTCTAGGCCCATGAGTGCTGACTCTCTTAGGCCAGTCCAACAAAGTGGTGACCTGCATTGTTACCCATAAAAATCCTCGAGCAGTGCCATATCGATGGTGGAATGGTAAATATTGTTATATGAAAACATCACTGATGATAGTCTGTCCTCCCAACTATGACCAAAGTCTAACATTCAAGATTGAAACATGTATTCTATTCCCAGAATGGTCTTCTCTATCAAGCCATCAATTTCTGGGTGAAACACTATTCTCAAGTATAATTGAGTCCCAAAATCCTTATACAATTCCTTAAACAATAGGGATGTGAGGTGAGTATCATGGTCATAAACTATCATTTATGTAACTCCATGGATTTATAATATTTGTTGAATATAGATGTATTCAAATATCTCTACTAAAATCTACTATCAGATTACTAAGTGGTTTACTGACTTGGTGATTTGTTCTAAGATTACCCATATGGCATCATGTCCCTTAGATATACATGGTAAGACCATCTCAAATACCACGGATATCCCATACCACTTCCACTATGTCATATCATGGGTTTTAACTAAACCTGCTAGAACTTGGTGCTCAGCATTTACTTGTAGAAAAGAAAGGCATCGAGAGAAAAACTATGGAACTCCATTCATCATCCCTAAACACCAGAACTGACCTCGGAATTCCTGGTACATCTTTTCCACACTCGAATGTACCACCAAATTAGATATATGAAACTCTCTTAGAACCTCCTCATTTAATTTAATTAGTACCATCGTACTTCGTCGAAAAAGAATGGCATTCTCCCCACCATTTGAAAATCCATCAAGAGCTTGTAAAGTATATATATATATGTACGTAGGGTCTCACAGTCAACATCCCCAGGATGTTCCTATTGAGTATTTTGTAAGAGTAGAGGGGTAAAAACCGTCTACTAGAGGTAATATGGTCCATCTCTATCCACAAAGGATAATTGCAACAAGGTCAACTGCTCTGACACCTCGCTCAATAACTATGAAAAAAATCTTCGTCTGAGAGAATCTACTAACATGTTACCTTTCCTACGAGTATAAAAAATTATAAAGTCACAATCCCAATGTAACTCTATCCATTGACTCTATATCAAGTTATGATCTTTCTAAGTGGAGATGTAGTCGAGACACTTATGATCATAATATATGATAAACAACTTTCCCATCAGGATGTATCACCACATCATTAGTGAGAAGACTACCAATGATAACTCAAGATCATTGATCATGTCGTTCTTCTCATGTGGTCTCAACTGACGTCAAATATAGACATTTACTTCCTACCTTTTCATAAAAAACCAAACCTAGTTCTTGATGCATCATAGAACACTCTGTACTTGAAAGCCTCCTATGGAAATCTCAAGATGGGAGAGCTTAAGAAACTCTACCTCAACTATTGAAAATTCTATTGGAACCTCTCCATCCACACAAAATGATTCCCCCTTTCATGTCAAACATGTAATAAGTGATGATATTATGTAGATATCAGGTACAAATATCTAATAATAGCTTTATAACCCAAGGAATATTTTCATCTCCATCACGCTCTTTGGTGGCTACCAAACTAACACTTCCTCAAACTTGTGTTGGTCCACAGCCAGTACATTCATTAAGATATTGTGTCCCAAAAACTGGACCTCATACATCTAGAACTAACACTTCTAGATCATTCCATTAAGGTGGTTCTCTTAGTGTACATACAGAACCATCATCAAGTGTCTTGCATTCTCCCCCTCAGACATTGAGTATACAATGATATAGTCGATGAATACTACCACTAACCTATCTTATAAAGGTTGAATTACTTGGTTCATGTTCCCCACAAACACTCATAGGGAGTTCATTATGAAAAATTGTTTCACCATGTACTCATAGTGACCATAGTTACATTTTAATGGTGTATTCAATATATTATCATCTCGTACTCACAATTGGTGATAGCCTAAACTAAGGTCAACCATTGAGAAACATTATTTCCCTACCAACTGATCTAAGAAGTCATATATCCTCAGTAGTGGGTACATTTTCTTCACATTCACATAGTTCAAGAACTGGTAGTACATAAAAAACATCAAGATCCCATCCGCCTTCTTAGAGAAAACATCTAGGGCTTACCAGGGTGAAAAAATGGTTCTAACAAATCCATTCATATGAAAGTCCTCCAACTGCATCCTCATCTTTAAAGTCTCTAAGGGATCTATCCAGTGTGTTGGCATATATATTAGTGCCATCTGGGGAATTATATTAATGAATAAGTATATCTATCTGTAGGTAGGTAAACCTTGAACATTCTCAAGGAAGATGTCCTCATACCTCATCACGACTATAAGAACCTATGAACTCTTAACATCTACTTCCCCATGGGTTAGGCTATCCAAATGATGAGTAATTAGATACAATATACTCTGAATGAATCCATCCTATATATCCTATTTTTCCTTTTCACCGAAAAAGGAGAACCTAATTCTGTCACAACGAACACATGAAATCCTCCACCTGGAATAGTCAATTTGGGAAAGCACCATAGACAACTTGTCCATACCTATGATATAGTTGTAATGTCTCATCACTTCTATAATGATATCCTAATTGAAACTCTTACCTCTAAGTGTTAGGTCACATCTTCAACACAATTGTGTGAAAGCTGAGTCTTCTACAGTATATGTCATCAACCATAAGGGTCTAGCTAAGGGACAAACTGGAATCTCAATGTCCTTAATAAGATAGGTTGAAAAAAAGAGTGACTAGAACTTGTGTATATCAGTACTATAGATATGTTTAAAAACACACATATCATACCTCTAATCATTCCCGAGGCCTCCGGGTCATAAGCTTCTTCTACCTACAGCTATTTGCGCCCCAATCCTCCAGCTCTATGAGATTTCGATTGACTACTTGTGGTGGTTGATATTACAATTCAAAGCATCTACCACCTCTTGATGCTCTCCTAGTTCCTCTGCCATTTTCTCACCCTAAAAACCTTCCTTCTCTTATATTGGTCTCTCCCTTGATGTCCCATCCATGGTCTCCCTTTTAGTTGGATGGAATTTCAGACAATATGAGGAACGATATACCCTACCTTCACATGAGTAGAACAAACAATCTTTTCGATGACTGGACCCATCCTCAGAGCCTTCACATGAGTAGAACAGCCTATATTTTGGTTTACTGGACCCATACTAAGATCCTTGTATCATAGAACCTATGTTTTCGTACCTCCTCGAGAAGCATCTCAAAAATCCATATCCCTAATACAAACATCATATCTTTTCTATTGAGGTCCCTTCTTCTGTATCCCTACTACAAACAACCACTAGCTATATCTTTTCACTAAAAAAACTCTCAACCACTAAATATCACTCTAGCACCATGACATAGGTAGGAATTCATAGAGGGATAAAATTAGACTAGATGTCTCTACACATCCATCTCTCAATGTTTTTAGACCTAAAGAAATAGTCACAGAAAATATCTATCGAGTATTTGGATGGGTGGTTAAACCTCGATGAATACTCAACTATTATCATGCCTCCCTTCTAGAGATAAAAAAGATCCTTGATATGAACAAACACCAGTGTATAAGGAACGAGCTTCTCTATGAAGATATGCTCAAACATTAACTGTAGTGGAGTCACCACATTATAGGAATGGGTTATAAAACCCCACCATCTCCATGCTAACCCTATAAGAATGCTCGCCGCCAAGATCTCCATTTGATCTGGTGGTGTCCTAACCAAATGGAAAACTCAGGTCACTGTATCAATCCAGTCCTCAGCTACCTGTGGATTGGTCTCACCATAGAACTTGAGGGGCCTCTATCATTGAAAATCATGAAGTGCGATCATCTTGCATAGCTCATCTGATGGTACTATCATCTGTCTAATAGGTTATGGTATAGATGGTGCACCACCTGTAGGTAGAACCACTAAAAATAGTCCCTATATTGATACCTCATCACTGAGGGGATCATCCTCGTGAACAGGATTATAAATCCTATATGGCATTTATAATAGAGGCATCTTGAACGTAAATAAGATGTACTACATAATGTGTATATCTGGGGAGTTGAATCAAGAAGAACAAGGAAAACACAACTCATTACAATATGATGCATGTTCCATTGTTTTCCCTCCAACTAATTTTCAAATGTACCAAGTCAAAAAGCATGTGAATATAGTCTTAGTGTGTGAATGCATTGGCCACCATCCAAACACTAGATTCCTTGGCCTAAAAGCTAAACTCAAAACACTTAACACTATTTCCCCAATCCAATATCACAAAACATAGTCATATGTTAGGGCTGACTGCTTTGATACAACTCTATCACAACCAATCGTAGTGGAACACATACTATGACACCTTACAACTACCTCCAATAGGGAAGGGGCTAGAAACTAATGCCAAATTGGAATATCAATAACATAGGAGGCCTCAGCCTATGTAATTGTAGACATTAACACTTCTCCAAGACTATGAAATCCTGAAATATAAAAACAACTAAACAAACATGAATGCAAACATGTAAATACCAAAACAATAGTACAATAGGAATTAAATGAAGGTAAAAAGGGCCAAATAAAATCCAAAAAAATAATTATGAAAGAAATACCAACATGAAAGTAAAGGGACTACTGTCTAGGTATCGCATGAACACACGTATGTATTTTTTGTCTCAAAAAGAATCCCCTGGTCTGGGTCCATCAAGAACTCTATCAAAAGTTCAATCATCTGCATATGACACGACATGTGTAGGTAAATCCCATTAGGGGTGAGTATAAAAATAATTAGAAGGAAAACCACAAAAAAGGCAAAATAAATGTAAATACAGTCATATATACATAGGTATATATCTACAACACATATAATAAGAATTTTTGGATATAATCAACAAAGAAACAAAATATAATGGTATGTCAAAAATGTAGTATGCCAGGCTAGGATTCCAGCACAAAATTTCCCCAAAGCACTCATTTGGATAAAACACTCCGGATCCTAATAGCACAGATGAAGTATGTTTGATAGGTAATTCCCATTAGGTCTTTCCATTATATATACAAGATAAAGGTTTGAGGAGATAATATATATATAGATGTGTATCACTCCCAAATTTATGGGGTATACCAACAACTAAATCTTGATTAAACTTCTAAGTAGAGGATTGGTGCCCACGTAGTGTGGGTTATGATGATACCAATAGCATCACATAGGGTACAAATATGAATAGATGATCTCACTCCAGGCCTCACCAATGGATTCTGACAACTCTACCTAAGAATTCATGCTAAAGGGATTGTTGTCCTAGGTGTATGAGGTGATTACATAATAAACCTCAAGGAATGGATAAGAGGAACACACCCTAAAAAACATTCTCTAGGATAAAGTGGACAATAGAAATAAGGAAACATTTAAGGCATATATGGTGTGTAGTAGGGTTACACACCATGTTCATTAACACCGAGTCATTCCCATTTAAACAACCTATGTCTCATGTCATTTCCATGCCTATGTAGAATTGCACGAGATGTACACTTCCCTTTTACTCTACTCGTGTGCTAGTAAAGGACTTATCTCATATACTTGGGTATAGGATGTGTCCTTTTAGTGGAGTACATGATGTGCTTCATCCCATGTATGTGTACCTGTTGAGTTACATGATAAGCCTCTAGGGAAATCCCCACAAATTTGTGATACATAACTTCATCCAAACTCTATCCACTACATAGGGGGGCCACACCATGTATCACATGATTTTATAGATTATATGATCTGGTATCTACACTGCCATCTATTCATTTGATCATCGATTTGATAACCAAGCCCCTAAAGAATTGTGAATCAGGCCCCGAAGAACCTTTCCATCATCAATCAACTAATTTTGGGACATTGTTTCATTTGAAAATTGGTCTCATTATTAATTATTTATTGCATGTCGAAGAACAAAAAATTTGGTTTCCAAAATCATATAAATTTTCACCGATCTCATCCTCGTTTCAATGTCATATTGTGTTTCTCTCATATATGTGATATCAAATCACCATTCCATGATTCATGTGCACAATGATTTATTTCATTTATGGGTGTCAAACCACATGCCAAATGATAAATTCCAACAACGAATGATGAATTGGGCAGAAAATAATATAAAAAATAAATAATAATAAACAATTTTCTGTATTTTTGTTGACCTCAATCCATTTCCATGAGAATAATAATGACGAATAAACAATCAAAAAGATGTTCCCCCCAAACCTGATTAATATAACCTATATTTCAAGATGACTAATCCATGAATAAATATTTTGTTCTATTGATTAATTTTAATCATTGAAATTAAGAGTTGAGCTACCACATGATCGTTGGAAGGATACTTTGATTCCGGTGTGTGACGATCATCGATCCTCGATCCGGTTCTCATCCTTCTGAGAGAGAATCTCCAAATCTCTCTCCAACAGTTCTCTAACAACATTAGGGATATGTGGATAATTGTGTAATTATATCATAAAAGTCTACTTAATGACTCATCATTCACTGCATGAATAAAAATGAAATAAAATAAAATAATTAATTATTATTTTTCATTCTGCACATGTGATGAATTTCCAATAAATGACCCTCTCTTACCATGGTTATGTCACACCAAGGGAAAACCACTCTATCTTAACAGAGTGGAATCCTCATATTTCTGATCCGAGCATCTATTTGTATTTTAATCATAATTTTTAAGAAAACCAATATCATTTTATACATAATAAATTTAATATATTTCAAAAATTTATTCCAGCCACACTGAGCCTCAAAATTTCATGTCTTCTCATTATGAACTCTTAGAAACAATCAATAAAATATCCAAAAATATTACATGGAAAATATGAGTGATTAAAATTAAAACATTAGTTGAAAATTCGACTATTTCCTATTAATTGATCCATAGTAATAATCTTCAATTGTTCATGCAAATTATTTTATTTTTTCCACTGGAAATGATAATGGAGATGATGTTTTTTAGATAACCATTCTAGTGTAGATCAATAATCTATTGATCAAGATGGTATGGATTTGTTTTGTTGAATATGGTGAGAACCTAAAGGAAGATGTTGAAACATATTCTCATTCCAAAGGATATTATCAAGCACTAGGGAGGGAAAAAATGATTATAATGATATTGATGTTGTTAAAGAGTTGTAAATAGCTTTGGATATTAAATAAAATTATCCTCAGATTTCAAAAACCATATCAACTTAATCAGAAAAATAATATTCTAAAAGTTATCATGATTGATAATGCAATGTTCTGGCCTAGGATTCTCTAAATAGTTCCTTGAGTTGGAGGGTGACATGGATTTAAGTGCGCCTCACCATACGCAAGAGGGTATTAACTAGAAACAGGGATATGATGTGTCACTATGTGATGAATATACTATCATGATCATATTAACTCACTAACATCACATGTAAATAAAAAAGAATAAGTGTAATAAAATATTTTATCAAAAGATAAAAATCTATAAGTTTGTGATAATTATAATAGATCCAATGAAGTATTATATGTAAGATGTTTAGTTTATGAGTCTATTTAAAATTTTGTCAAGAAATAGAAACAAAAAAATAGTACAACAAATTTATAAAATGTAAAAAAATGAGAAAAATAAATATCACCAGATAGTATCATGAGAATAGCCCAGTATTGTTCTGTCCTATTCTAAAAAATAAAAAATAAATCATCATAAAGGGAGAAATTTTCCTGGTCCCTACCTACATCCATGAAGTCTTTCTGGGTACCCAACGATGACCCAAACATAGTGTGAGACAACACTCAGTATTCCACCACCAACAGTGTCTATAAAAACTCCAATCTCTATATATAAGAAGATGCATTGCGAAATATAAAATAATAATATAAATGATTAATTAAGACTCATACATGTAAATGTGATACTATCTGACCTACTAAGCATCATTGTAAGTAGAAACCGTAAACACTAGTTGACTATACTGTATGATAAAAAATCCATTGTGGCCTATATTGAGTAATATAGTTCTAGACCTAAAGGGTTAGATCCAACTTATAGAAAAACTAGCAATCCATAATGACAATTTCTATGTAATCAAGTATAATACCCAGTAGTTATATCTTGGGAGAAGTAATGTCCAATGAATCCCATATAATGCAGATCCATGGTGCAGAAATGTCCATAGAATCCAATTTAATATTGAATTTATGGATTAAAAATTTCTATAGAATATAATACACTCTCTAATCCATGGAGTTGTAAAATCCATGGAATTAAAAATAATCCCAGATTCTATAATAAGACTTCCATCAACAACAATATCTCATAATGAAAATAAGGTTAATTCATTACCTTTTTTTTCATTTACTCCATTTCAAAATTCATTTCATAACCCATTTGATAATCCATTTCAAAACCATTTTCATAATCATTCCCAATACATGATTTCATCAAGTTAATTTCAATATTTTCCATTTAATCCATTAACCATTTTAATAACATGTTAACACATGGAATGGAGGCATAAACCCTCTCATAATGTATCATTTAATTAATTTCATCTCTCACTATGAAATAGATCTCATACACACCCAACGATTTCATATATCATGGGTAATATACATAAACACACCTCATAGGAGGTCTGAGTTGGGGTTGATATCCTCAAACATCACATGGTACTTTGTTGAAAATATATCAAGGTTCCAATAAATTATTCAAAGACATCGAATTAATTTAGGATAAATGTTCAAAAAGTATGGCCTGCAACATAATGGAAACTTTCTATAAAAAACTATAAGCTGAGGTAAAATTTATAGACCGCCTACCGTATACCCATTGTAGAACTCTCACCCAATATTAGATCATAAGTGGACCTAAATCAAAGTAAAGCAGAAGAAGGATTGAATACCCTAGAAATATTACATATTATATTGAACCAAAAAAATCCATCGATATAATGGAAAATTAATAATGGTGTGAGATTAATAAAGAACTAACTAGAATTGATCCAATGAGATAAACGATGTTTGAATCAGTCTTCAGACATAGAAACCACACCAAGGCCACATTTGGGCATGAAAAACACACAAGAGAGGAGGTGATCCATTGATGAAAAGAACTATAAATAAGGTGTTGCATTTTTTAATAAGATCATCAAAAAGATAAATTTTACCCATTATAACTGGGCCACATGGTTGGCCAAAATGTGTGCCAACCATGCACACTGCTATGTCTTAACCCTTATCTTTCCAGATTCATGTGCAGGGTGTGTTAAACCATGTGGAAGACATTTTTTCCTCATATTAAAACTGATTATCCATCATATGGGCATGTGGCCTTAGTTTCATAGTTTCCTCAAACTCTGTGGCCCTGGACAGAGCCCATGAACACCCCACACAGTTTGGTGTAACTTTATAGCACACGCTTCATGATTTCGATTTACTGTACAACTTATCTAACTTTTCCAAAAACCATGCTTCGTGCTCCGAACATGCCTTGACACCCTGGAATCATCAGTGACCTCATAAGGAACTCACATTAAGTAGAAACCAAGAAATTAAACTAAAATTCAAAATATTCATACCTCATAGGAAAACCCAAGATCATACAACATTCCCCCTTAAATAAATTCATCCCAAAAATTTTATTCCAAGGATTTTTAATCATATTCTAAGAATAAATATAGACATTAAGCATGTATATGAGCCTATCACTCCCATGTCTTATTCTATATATGACCACGATTCAAAATAACTCGTATAGGAGAAACTGACCAACCCCATAGAGCCTTCATGACCCAATCAACAACATGAATAAGATGCTTCTTGAGGGAAGTATTTACCTATAACTCATCCTCATTTGGGAAAATAGTATGAGATTATTCTGAGTGATAATGAAACATGTAAATCCCAGAGATTTTATAAGAAATAATCTTTTCTTTGATGTCTTATGTTGTATGCTACTCCAAGATTATCTTGCGCTATACGTAACAACATATTAGCTTGCAGTATACGCAACGATATACTTGGCTTGTGTTACACGCAAGAGCGACCTTCCTCGATAGCTTGTGTGGTACGCAATAACGAGTTTCACTAAACAATGATATATTATAATATTATTATGAACTAGCCATTATGAATAGTATTAACTACATTTTTAATTTTATAACATTATAATTCATCTTACACATTTTCTATAACATGGTATGAGAACAAAATTATTTTTTCGGATAAAAGAATTATTTTTCAAAAAAATGTTGTTTTGTCGACTTTTAATGGCGCACCCATTTAAAATATAATTTTTGAAAAGTTTATAAGATAAATTTGACAAATTAAACTTATTTTTTTGAATCAAGATATAAAAATTTATGTTGGATAAATTTTTGACATTATTCTGATAACCTTCACATTTTGATAAATAGTAAAAATAAGCTAAATTTTAATTTAAAAAAATCTTATTCATTGAGATAATTTATATGGTTAAATTATAATATTTTATGGTTTTAAAATATAAATAGAATATATTTTTACCATTTAATATAATGTATTTCATTATCATTAATTTCACATTGAATTCATAGGTAAAAACATTTCAATCATTTGCAATGTTTTAACTTTTAAAACCTATTTTCTCAACAGCTGGATTAATTTTAAAATAAATACTCCAAATTATGTGTTTTGAATATGGAAAAATTGATTCCATATTTGGAATCATTAGGTATAAATTATGTTAATATGCTACTTTTTATTTTTAGGCATTATGAATAGTAACTACAATAAATTTTATTTACTATAGTTAAATGTAAATCAGGTAATTAAGGGTAAATATAATATTATAAAATTAACCATACACTTATATAAATATAAATTTATTATTATATTTCGTCCTAAAATATAATTGGGTTGAAATTTAATATTTTGGAACCAACTTGGATGTGATTAAGACCTTTAATTTATTTTATTTAAAAAAGTGAAATATATCTCACTCAAACTTTAATAATTAAAATATTTTTAATATAAGGTTACATATAATATTAATTAAATTATAAATACTCATTTGAAATATAAAATGTTTTTATTCATCATGGTAATTTATTTGTGATTTTTAATAAATATATAATTACTTTAATAGCTTATACATTAATGATGCAGAAGTTATTTATTTAGTGAAAAATCAATAATATAGTCTTTATTAAAATACTAATACCCATCAAAAGAACCATAAACTTGACCAAAACATATTGGTAGAGTAAATATATACCCTAAAAATACAAGGGTTTACTTTTGGATCATTTTGAGCCTTATAAAAGTGATTATGACACATATATTATATTATTTTAAATAATGTCAAAGTTGTCACCATCATAATTTAATAAATATAAAAATTTAAATGTTTTGATTTAAAGATGATAAATTTGATTAAAAGTACCATTATGGAAAATATTAGATTTAATTGAATCATACTATTTTATTTTTAATTTTTATGTAACAAATACGCATATTAAATAATTATACAAAATTGTTGTAATAATTATTTTATTAAGAAAAATATCAAATAAATGGTTTTAAAAATATTAAAATAAAAATTATATGAATAAATTAATGTTCTCCATGATTTTTTAGAATAATATGACATGTTATGAATCTATTAAATATTTTTTTCGAATATATCTTCTGTGTGGATTTTATTTAAATTCAAATAATTGAATAGTGTCAAAAAAGACACTATTGATATTTTATAAAAATAATATATTATTAAATGTTTTAAAAATCACAAAAATATTTAAAAATTACAAATTTAAAATTATATGGTCTAAAATGTAATAATGTATCTAATTGTGGAAAATTCACAACACATAAGTAAGTATATATATCAATTTAAAAATTAGAAATGTATTACCGTAAATAATATTAAATAGAATAAAAAAGGGTAAATCAAAATGATAAGGTTTAAAATAAAATAAAAACACGGATAAATTTTATTTGATGATGATATTACAACTCTATATCATCTCGTCTCAGAATGGAGTCATTTTTGGTGGGTTTTAGGTGGGTTTTGATTTTATTATTAATTAATATTTTTCAGGTTTCCAAAAGTGCACCTCTCTTCTCTTATAAAAGGGCACCTCATCCCTCTCTTCTTCACACAATTTTGAGTCTTAAATCTCGTACAACCCCTGAAAATTACTCTTCTCAACTTCCCTAGTAACATTCTGGAGTTTTTGATCTTATAAAAAGACCAAATCTTGTCCCTTAAGAGAAAGTTTAAAGGAGGTGCGTCCAGAAAGGGGTAATCTTTTCTACAGATTTTTCAAGTTTCATTATTCTTCTACTTCCACTTCTTTAGTTTTTTCATTATAAAGTAATTACATAAGTATAACTAATATACTTATATTTTATTATGAATATGAAAAACCCATATTTCACCATCTATTCATCCTATGAAAAATGAAATCATCGTGCATGTGTACGTACGACTTACCTTCTCCACGATGTGGTGCAATATCTTTTTCCACCACCTCCATACTTGGATGGGAATAATGGGGGAAGTAAAAATTATATATCATTATTATAACATCATACTAATTCTGAGATATTATATCATCCACTCCAATTCCATTCAATAATTATAGGAATAATATCATCGCTCGTGTGTACATATGGATTACCATCTCGACGATGCGATGAAATTAATTCTCCATGTTAACCATTCCAAAATGATTATAAATTATATAAAATAAATAATCATGAAATATATGACATAATAATGATACTGTATTTATATTTATCTTATTTACTTACTTCCATTCAATTTAATACGGAAATGAAAACATCATTCATGTGTGCATACGACCTACTGTCTCCATGAATTGTGTATTTCATTCAATTTATCTATTTATTATATATATATATATTCTGAATATATATTATATATAAATCATGTATTACATCATGTAAATAAGTAATCATGATCTAATTAATCATATGAATAATTACATGTGAAAACATGTACGATAAATGAAATGATTTTACCCAAAACGTTGCTTTAATATGGAATTGACAAAAGAAAGGGTAATATAAAGTTATAGGTGAATCATATATGATATCATAAATATTATTACGGTTCTATTAAAAGTTAATAATATGTTTAAACCCACCATAAAATAGTATCGGACACATACATAAGAAATTGGACATAAGGTAAGTGATATTTTTTTAATATCATTTTTTTCAGAGATTGCTTATACGTAAGTATTTACTAGGGTTATATTTATCATCTATGTCCATGTTCTATAAAAATGTTTTCATAAAGTGTTTACTATTCTACCATGTATGTTTAATGTCATGTTTACCGCTTTTTGACTTTTTCTATGTATTATAGAAAGAATCATTCTTTTGTTTACCATACGAGGTACATTTTGACTTTCCAACAAAAGTACAAGGAGAATGTTTTTTTAACTTATACGACATGAAGAGATTTTTACAGTTTCATAATGCCTTATTTCCAGAAAGCTTACTATACAAGATTTCATGATTTTTTTCAAATAAATGCTTTAATTTTAAAATTGAATGATATTTTGAGAAAAGAAGATGATTTTGAAGAAGAAATGATATTTTCCTCAAGAATTCATTTCAATTGTTTTATCAAAACTAATTTCCATCTAAGATGAAATTATTTTATATGGGTAGGTTTCAAGTGAAATTTTGCTATTATTTACATGTTTTGATGATGTTTATGATGAAATGATATCAATTTATTTTATAATGGGCTGATGTTTATGAAACCCATTTTATTCGTTCGGTTATGATGAATGATTTATGTTTGTTTTGTGGCACACAAAAAAATGATTTCATTATGAGATGGGTGGGACCTATATCTCCCTCAAATTCATTGGTTAATGATTTATATATCATGAGATAGACATGGATGTAATAGTAAGTAAATCTGGTTCAGTAATACAAGGCTGGAATGACATGTAAACCTGGATCAGTAATGGACTTCGTCCACTGTGATGGTCTTGGAAGAAATTCCTTGGATGCTATATAAATCATATCATGTGATTAATGGTTTTCCACAATTACATGTTTTATTCCCATGATATTTTATCGCGATTGATGTTCCTTTATGATCTATTCCTTACGTACTACCAAGATTTATTTCACAAATCAAGATTTTGATGTTTAAACTTTATGTTCATGTTTTTAAGTTAAAATGTATATGGTTTGTTTTAGTTTCTCCATGATTACCCTTACTAAGAATTTGTTCTCACCCTTTATATGTTTTCTTTTCCCTAGGATATAAATAATGGTTTTAGGTAAGAAAAAAAAGTGGAAGATTCTTATGGGAGATGTTGAGGATCTTTCACCATGATTAGAAGATTGTGTTCAAGTTTCCAAAGACACTAAACTATTACGCTCCTTGGTTGTCTGTTTATTTATGTATTAAGTATTCCTCAAAAGTATTATAATGTCCATGTTTTTCATTCTTGGGTCTCTACTTTTTCTATCAGAGGAAAGGTTTTGTTAACCTTTGGAAACTAGGATGTGAAAACTTTTTTGATATCCCTAGAGATATTTCTAAGGTAGGTCTAGGGATGTCCCAAAGGTTAACTATAAGTATAGGTTATAGTCCTATAATTATGGAAACAATAATAGAATTAAACCTAATATGTTAGATATTTAAGGTAATCCCCCTTTATTATGTTGTTTTCCAAGCATGATTTTTTCCTCTCACACTATTATTTTTGGGTTTTAGACGATGGGTGGAACCTGAACGAACCATTTTGATCAATGTAATAGAAAATGAAATGACTGTACCCCTGAACAAACCAATGTTATGGGAGATGGAGTAAAAAAACATATTTATTTACTTACACAAGCTATGAATCATTCTTGACATCCAAATGAGAATATAAGGGAATAATATTCTATTGAGTCCTTCATGAGGCAACATCCACCATCTTTCAATGGTCTTCTAATCCACTCATTGCCGAACAATAGATCAATACCATTAAAAATATATTTTCCATTCTTCACTGTTTCGAACATGAAAATTTAATTATGTCTATTAACATTTAGAAAGTGAAGCAGACCAGTGGTGGAATCTAATTTAGAATACGAGGCCCAAATTTGAAATTGAATCCATGGAATTGGATGAGTTCAAGAACTAATTTTTCATTAACTACTTTACTCGTATACTTCGAACGAAGATGAAAAAGTATTTCCTTGAGATTAAGAAAAAGGATGATGAATCTATTGGTATATATGAAAAGACTTTTATAAAGCTTGTAAGGTATGCATATGGATTATCATACAACCTGAAAGTAAAGTTGATCGATTCTTCAGTGGTTTAAAATGAAGTATTAGAAAGTCATTATCTATAAGATACTTTAGTAGCTATGAAGATATTGTGCAGTGTGCTATCAAGGCAGAACTGGAAGTTGTTGTTACATATCCATCTCATGGTTTTGACAAGAAACGATAGATGGATTTCAAGTAAAAATCCCAAAACTATGGTGAATAGAAGACAAATGATTCGTTATGCTCAATGTGTGGAAAGAAGCATGGTGGATATTGTCTTAAAGGGACTAGAAAATGTTATAAGTGTGGAGAAGAAGGTCATCGAGCAGCTGAGTAACGAAGTAATGGGAAAAAGGTAGCTAATGATATGTATAGAGAGAAGACTATAGAGAACGCACCACCAAGACTTCAATGCTACAAGTGTATGGAGATGGGGTATTATGATAAACAATGCCCTAATCCAAGGGTTAATGATGGTCAACATGAACAACCTTTTAAGGAAAAGGACAATGGGAAGTCATATGTGATCACTATTGGTGATGTTGAATATGACGACAAAGTGGTGGAATGATTAAGTGTTTATGTAATGGGATTCTAAAATAGTGTTGTGGAATCTCATTAATAATAGCGTGGATTATTGGAATATCTATGTATTGGTTTGTTGTGGTTTTCAATAATTATATTGTAATGGTAACTATGAAAAGTGATTGAAATATTTTTAGAAAGCACTTAGTATGCGAATAAAGAAGGGATAAGGAGATAATGAAATGTTTGATAGTATTAATGAGCTCATGACTGATATACGGAAAAAGTGATATCTGGATTTGGGTATATAGAAATTTTGGGATTTTTGTATGTGTAAAGAGTTAATTTTTTATAGAATTCATGTTTTCGCAAAAACTATACAGTAATTCATGTTTTAATAGAATACATGATTAAGTAATTCACATGTTTGTAATGTAACCAATATGATATATCTTATGATATATGGGGGATAAATGATGGTATTCACATGCTTGGAAGATGACCTTTCTAGTAGTAGTTTTCTTTGTACAATGAAATTGGACTGAAATATTTTTTATAATACTATAGGTTGTAATGGATTAAGTTGGACATTAGATAATATTATTTATGGCTAAAACTTTTTTCTAGAATGTTATAATAGTATAGTTTTTGAAAAAAGGACAACCTGCAGGATGGGCGACAACCCGTCGCGTCAGAAAAGGTTGTGGGAATCGAACCCACAACCGAAGTGTGACAAGACTTTATTTCCAACCACTAGCCTAAAAGGGGTGCCTAGTTTGTATAAATTATTTTTAATTTATTAAACGTTATGATAGATAAAGTATAAGTCCATTTTTGAAACCATATATGATTAATCTCACCATAGATGGACTTATGTGTATTTAATAACTTTTTCTAACATTATGTTTGAGACAGATGAAATGACCTGTCATTCGATAGCATGATCTTCTAACACATCAAGAATGAAAAATTCAACCTCATTTCTTTTTTGGGATTAAGTGGAAATTTTTCAAGGCACGGACACCGGTGAGATTTTACCAAAATCTAGTAAGTATTTCTATTAATTCAAAAACAATTCTTCATCATTAGGGAAAGGATCATGAAAACCAAAAATGTTATCCTAGAACCCTCATATCTGATGAATCATATGGTACCTTAGATCATCACAAATTTATGGCTTTGTGATTTTTGGATTTTTTATAGCCATGTTCTCTACAACTCTTCCTCAGAACATGATGATTATATTTCTCTTCCATATCCATATTTTCACATATATTCTCTTATGTGGTAACCTAGTGTTGAGTTACATTGGGTGACTGTTATGTTTCTAAATTTCCTTTTACAAATTAATTTTTAGTATTCCTTTTTACCAAGTGGGTTTCTATGAAAGAAACATTCAATTAGTAAACTATTTATAACCCCAATGAATTTTGAGGGCGAAATTCATTTTAAGGGGGGTAGAATGTAACACCCCGAGATTTTATGAGAAATAATATTTTATTTGATGTATTGTTTTGTAAGCTACACCATGATAAGATTTCGCTATACACAACACCATATTTTCTTTTAGTATATGCAACAATATACTTGGCTTGTGTAACACGCAAGAGCGACCTTCCTCGATAGCTTGTGTGGTATGCAATACCGAGTTTCACCAAACAATGATATATTATAATATTATTATGAACTAGCCATTATGAATAGTATTAACCTCATTTTAAATTTTATAACATTATAATTCACCTTACACATTTTCGAGAACATTGAATGAGAACAAAATTAATTTTTTTGGATAAAAGAAGTATTTTTCAACAAAATGAAGTTTTGTCGCCTTTTGATGGAGCACCCATGTTATATCCAATTTTTGACAAGTTTATAAGTTAAATTGGACAAATTAAACTTCTTATTTTGATTCAGGATATAAAAATTTACATTGGATAAAATTTTGACATTATTCTAATAACCTTTACATTTTGATGAATAGTAAAGATACACTAATTTTTAATTAAAAACAACTTTTTTCATGGAGATAATTTATAAGGTTAAATTATAATATTGGATGGTTTTAAAGATTAAATAGAATATATTTTTACCTTTTAATATAATTTATTTCATTACGGTAAATTTTATTTACTACAATTAAAGGTAAATCAGGTAATTAAGGGTAAAAATATTATTATAAAATTATCCTAAAACTTGTATTAATATAATTGGATGATTATATTTCATCCTAAAATATACTTTGGTCGAAATTGTACCTTTTGGAACCAACTTGGATGTGATTAAGACCTTTAATTTATTTTATTTAATGAAAGTGAAATATATCTCACTCAAACTTTAATAATTAAAGTATTTTTAATATAAGATTATACATAATATAAATTCAATTATAAATACTAATTTTAAAGATATATTTTTTTTCATCATGGTAATTTATTTGTGATTTTTAGGAAATATATAATTACTTTAATAGCTTATACATTAATGTTGCAGAAATTATTTATTTAGTGAAAAATCAATAATATAGTTTTTAATAAAATCATAATACCCATAAAAGGACCATAAACTTGACCAAAACTTATTGGTCGAGTCAATATATACCCTAATCATCTAAGGTTATACTTTTGGACTATTTGGAGCCTTATAAAAGAGATTATGACACTTATGTTCTTTTATTTTAAATGATGTCAAAGTTGTCACCTTCATACTTTAATAAATATAACAATTTAAATGTTTTTATTTTAATATTTAAAACTCAATTAAAAGTATTATTATTGAAGATATTAGATTTATCTAAATCATAATATTTTATTTTTAATTTTTATGCACTGAATAAGTATATTAAATAGTTATACAAAAATGTTGTAGTAATTATTTTATTAAGAGAAATATTGAATAAATGGCTTTAAAATTTTTAAAATAAATATTACATCAACCAGATAATGTGATCCATGAATTTTTAAGATGCATATGACATGTTAGAAATATATTAAATATTTTTGTTTGAATATATCTTATGTTTGTATTTTATTTAAAGTCAAATAATTGAATAGTTTCAAAATAGACACTATGGATATTTTATAAAAATAACATATTAGAAAATTATTTAAAATCAAAAAAAATTAAAAATTAAAAATATATTTTATATGGTCTAAAATTTAATAATGTATCTAATTATATAAAATTCACAAAACATAAGTAAGTATTTATAACAATTTAAAAATTATAATATTATTACCGTAAATAAAAATAAATAGATTAAATAATGATAAATAAAAAATGATAAGGTTTAAAATAAAATCAAAACATGTCTAAATTTTATTGGTTGAAAATATTAAAACCCTATATCATTCCATCTTCTAATGGAGTCATTGTTGTATGTTTTTAAGTGGGTTTTGATTTTATTATTAATTAATATTTTTGAGGTTCCCAAAAGTGCCCCTCACTTCTCTTATAAAAGGGCACCTCATCCCTCTCCTCTTCACACAATTTTGAGCCTTCAAGATCGGAAAAACCCTGAACAATACTCTTCTAAACTTCCATATTAACATTATAGAGGTTCTGGTCTTCTCAAAAGACAAACTCTAGTCCCTTAAGAGTAAGTTTAAAGGAGGTGCATCGAGGAAGAGGTAATCTCTTCTACAGATTTTTTAAGTTTCTTTATTCTTATACTACCTCTTATTTAGTTGTTAAATTATAAATTAATTACTGAAGTATAAATAATATATTAATATGTTATTATAAATATGAAACAACCCTATTTCCCCTTCTATCTATCCTACAAAAAATGAAATCACCGCGCGTGCGTACGTACTCCTACAGTCTCAACGTCGTGGTGCAATCTGTTTTTACACCAACACCATACATGGATGGGTATAATGGTGGAATTAATAACTATATATGATTATTATAACATCATACTAATTCTTAGATATTATATCATCCAATACAATTCCATTCAATAAGTATGGTAATGATATCATCGCTTGTGCATACGTACAAATTACCGACTCCACGACGCGATGAGATTCATTCTCCATGTTAACCATTACAAAATGATTATAAATTATATATAACAAATAATCATGAAATATATGACATAATAATGATACTTAATTTATGTATATGTTATGTAATTAATTCCATTCAATTTAATAAGGAAACGAAAACATCGTTCATGCGTACGTATAGACTACTGTCTCCATGAACGGTGTATTTCATTCCATTTATCAATCTATTATATATATATATATATTCTGAATATATATTATATATAAATGATGTTTTAAATTAAGTAAATAAGTAATCATGATCTATGTAATCATATCAAAAATTACAAGTCAAAACTTGTAAGATAAATGAAACGATTTTACCCAAAATGCTGCTTTAAAATGGAATTGACAAAAGAACGGGTAATATAAAGTCGCAAGTGAATAATATATGATATCATAAATATTATTATGGTTATATTAAAAGTTAATAATATGTTTAAACCTACCATATAGAAGTCTCGGACACATACATAAGAAATTGGACATAAGGTAAGGGATAATTTTATAATATCATCTTTATCAGAGATTCCTTATATGTAAGTATTTACTGGGGTTATGTTTATCATATATGTCCGTGTTTTATAAAAATGTTTCCATAAAGTATTTACTATTTTCCCATGTATGTTTAAAGTCATGTTTACCCCTTTTTTACTTTTACTATGTAGTATGGAAGGAATCATTCGTTTGTTTAACATATGAGGTACTTTTTGACTTTTCAGCAAAAGTAGAAGGAGAATGTTTTTTTAACTTATAAGGCATGAACATATTTTTACAGTTTCATAGTGCCTTATTTCCATGAATCTTCCTCTACAAGATTTCATGATTATTTTCAATGAAATTACTTTAATTTAAAATTGCATGATATTTTGAGAAAAGAAGACGATTTTGAAAAAGAAAAGATATTTTCCTGAAGAATACATTTCAAGTGTTTTATCAAAACTATTTTCCATATAACAATAAATTATTTAATATGGGTATGTTTCAAGTATAATACCTCTATTATTTACATGTTTTGATGTTTTTTATGATGAAATGATATCCATTTATTTTATGATGGGAAGATGTTTATGAAACCCATTTTATTCGTTGGGTTATGATGAATGATATATGTTTATTTTGTGGCACAAGAATGAATGATTTCATTATGGGATGGGTGGGACCTATATCTCCCTCAAATTCATTGGGTAAAGATCTATATCTCAGTCTATAGAAATGGAAAGAACACAAAGTAAATATGGTTCAATAACACAGGGCAGAAATGGAAAGTAAACACGATTCAGTAATGGACTTTGTCCACGTCTTCACAGAAATGCCTTGGATACTATCGAAAGAATATCATGTGCTTAATAGTTTCACACAATTATATGTTTTATTCCCTTGATATTTTATCATGATTTTTGTTCTTTTATGATCTATTCCTTACGTGCAGTGAAGATTTATTTCACAAATCATGTTTTTGATTTTTAAACATTATGTTCATGTTTTAAAGTTCTAATGTATATGGTTTGTTTTAGTTTCTCTAGGCTTACCATTACAGAGAATTTGAGCCCACCCTTTATGTGTTTTCTTTTCCCCAGGATATTATAAAAGGTTTTAGGTAAGAAAAAAAGGGGAAGATCTACATGGGAGATGTTGAAGATCTTTCACCATGATTAGAAGATTATGTTCTATGTTTCCAATGACACTAAACTATTACAGTCCGTTGGTGTCAGTTTTTGTTATGTACTAAGTATTCCTCAAAATTAATGTAATGTCCATGTATTTCAATATTGGGTCTCTACAAAACATCAATGATACATGGAAAACTTAATGCATGGCACAGTACCTCTATGGTTACTAAAAAAATAGTATACCGACATGAATATCTCTATAATTTTGAAAGGCCTAACATATCACAATGAGCGATTACCTTGTCTTAGAAACTGTGTTTTACCCTACCTTAGAGAGATACACAAAATTACAAAACCATAACCTTGAAATATAGATTTCATCAATGGGGATCATCTTGTGATTTATACCTAGAATTTATACTAGCCATCTTGTTTTTAATCAATTGGACCTTTTTCAAATTCTAATACATAAAACATTATCCAAGTACTGCTACCTCTCATGCATCTTATCAATATAAAGATGACTGACATAGACTACCATAAAAAGAATCATAATTTTCCATATATATAGACTGCTAATATAGGAGAGGTATATAACCAGGGGTATATACCTCTCCCTGGATACCCCAAAATGAAGGAATCATTCTCTAAGAATATCTTCTATAACCTATATTGGGCATTCAAATTGTAAATCGGTACAAGGATAGTATTCTATGCTCAAAATCATGTATGTACCCAAAACCCTTTGTAATATCTTCCAAAACTAAGAAGTAAACTAGGCATCCTTATCTCAGAAAACATCACTAGGAACCCCGTGATGGTGTAAAACCTCCTAGATATAAAGTCTACCAAGCTCATCTACTGAGAATGTCTCTCTGATTGGTATGAAATGGGTGAACTTTGTCAACCTATCCAAAATAACCCATAAAACATCACTATGTCAAGGAATACTTATAAACATAATTAGTAAATCCATAAAAATGTCATCCCATTTCTACTCAACAAAGGATAACTATTGTAAGAGACCAACTGGTCAGTAGTGTTCTTCCTTCACCCACTGAGAAGTGGAAGACCTCATGATAGAACCGAATACTTCATATTTCCATCATAGCCACCAATAGTAGGAGTATAAATCCCAATGCATCATGGTTATACAACGATGTACATCCCAAGTTGAGGCTTGAAAATATCTCATCATCTCCTCATGTATATCTAATATAATGAAACCATGATCATGTTTGTGAAGAATTTCATCTATGATGATGTTCTAACCAGGATGTGTCTTTGCCCTGATCATGATCTTCTATAGAATGGGCCTTCATAATCAGGAAATAGTCATATCCTCACCCTATATAGAATTTTTTTAATTCACTAAAAAGTATAAGATAAAATCCTTCACATGATTATTCTACACCTCCAAGAGAATATTTGAAAACAAGGTGATAAGTTTCCACTTGATATTTTCCTCCAGAGATGAATGTGGATGAGTCCTCCATATATGAGAATCAAAAACTAGATTTCCCTTTTCAGTTTCATATGAAATATTTATATTAAAAGACTATAGATAATGAACTGACCTTTATTGACTTAAATTTAGGTCATGTAGTGTAAATTAGTAGTTGACGATTTTTTGGTCCGCGTTCACCATAAAACTTTCTCCTAGTAAATAATACATCTAATAGCGAAAGTCATGAATAATAATTGATAACTAGATTTTTTATTAGGTAGTTCCTCTCGTGTGGCCGCAACTGATGATATCCACTTTCTACAAATTTCTCCTCTTACATGAGAACGGATCCTACCCCAATACTTTTTTCTCGATAATATAATATATATCTTATGTTCGGATCTTGAAGAATCATGACCAACACAGAAGTCGATATCCCTTTTAACTTCATAATGGTTTTCTCATAGATATATTAAGACACAAACTTGAAAAACATTATAGTAAATCCCCTAAGAGGTGATTCTAATCATGATAATTCTTATTTGGAATTCTTGTAACATCCATATTGCCACAATAATCTCCAGATGTCAAAGATTTTCTGGGGATGATCCCATGAAACTAAAACTCTCACCTTCTCTAGGTCAACTGATACTCCTTCCCTTGAGATAATATGACACATATATTGAATTTTATCCATCTAGAAGTGGAACTTTGTGATCTTAGTATATAAATAATTCTATATATGTGTATTGAATATGATCCCATGATATTTTTATGCTCGTGTTGAGTGTTAGAATAAAACAAGATATCATCCATGAATACAACAATAAATTAATCTACATATGGATGGAAAACTAGGTTCATCAAAGATATTAAAACTAATGGTGTATTATTGAGACTAATAAACATGAACAAATACTCATATAGACAATACATTTGATGAAAATATGTATGAGCTATGTCTGATGGTCGAATATTTACCTGATGATAACTCAAACTCAGATCAATACTTGAGAATAATCAAGGTCCCTAGAAATGGTTGAAGAGATAATATATCAAAGTAAATGGATTCGCATTCATAACCAAAAATGGTTCAATATATTCTAATCTAGACATATCCAGTGGGTTTCGTCTGTCTTTTTTGTGAAAAGGACCAACAAACCCCTTGATGAATTTCTAGTTCAGATAAACCCACTTTCTCCAAAGTCTTATAGCTTCCTCTTGTGTTCCTAAAAATCTGTTTGTAGGAATCCTGTAAGGACGAATGGATACCAAAGATAACCCCATGAACAAGATCGATAAAAACCCTACTTATCTCTTTAGATGTAAACTAGAAATGTAATAGAAGAAAAAATCCATGAAATAATCAACCTATGGTAGGAAATTTTCCTAATGCAATCCTTGATCATCGAGATATAAACTAGAAATTTGGGATCTCATTCCACCCAACCCATAATTATGTAGTAGAACTATTCCTTTTAAGATATCCCATTCACCCTTGTGTATAAAAACCCTACCCTTTGGTGATGTGAAAGTAACCATCTGGGGATAGAAATCTTTGAAATCTAGATAACGAACCAATTATTCCATACTGAGGATGATGTTAAGCCCTATCATATTGGGTAAGAAGTTGTCCCATACGAAGTGAAAACCAGAAAAATCAAGGGGGAACTCCCTTCACTAGATTACACTCTATTATTGAATCAAAAAAAGAGTATCAGGTTTCATGACGTCATCATAAAATTGAACTACAAGCCCAAGGATCTCGAAAATAGGTACATATATAAAGCTATGTGAATAACCTATAACGAAAAGAGACAAACATAAACTAGATTATATAAGGATTATGGATTTCACTTTATAAGTCTCGATGCTCTTTTCACCATGTCTAGTTTTTAATAAATATGTAAGGTATAAACTGAGGACCTTAAAAATATCCTGACTACCATGAGTTGGCTCGCTCTTCTTTCAACATACAACTAGTTTATTTCTCCCCCAAACATGCCCACCCCTCAGCCTAAATTCTAGTTAGTATCCCATCTCCCAACATAACATAGAGCTGTGAATCCTTATCCCAACCCTATAGTTGGTGTTGACCCACTCCCATTGACTACTAGAAGAATGGAATGGAAGAATCAATGTATATGGACCATCCTAGAACAATATCAACTCCCGAATGGGTCTCTATCACACAAGATCATCATGTGTCCTCTCCTTTAAATAGATAAAAGAATCCATAACTACTAGAACTCACTTTCTGGATGGTATTCCCCTGACTCAAAGTCTTAAAATGTCACTTAAAACCAGCAATCCTTGGCACTAAACCACTGGGTCATCATGTTTCACTACCCTACTATGGATCTAAAACATACCTATGGTTTTGTTTAGTATTATGAAAATAATTCACTATCTAAATTATGTTAGTAAACCCACAATAGTTCACCTATGATCAAATAAAATTCTCAATACATTCCTTGAATCATCTCTCCCTAAATATCTTATCAGAAAGATACACATGCACAAAAAATTAAATCTCTATAAATCCATATGAATACAACATAACTATCATTCTCCTTGATCTAAATATATAAAATCAATAGAGCTTTCATATTTTAAAGTCTCATGAAATAATTAATCATAAAATATTATTATAATTACCTCTAAATCCAATCTCAAAGTTTGTCAACCTAGTTCATAAAAACTCACTAGTGCTTAGAGGTTCCCCGAATCATATACATAATGAGCTTTAGTGTCCTCTTAGAAGGTGTCTCAAGATGATTGAAAATAAAAAATATAGTATCAAAACATAGACAACAGCCCATGGACCAAAGTTCCCCAAAAACATTCATGGATGGTTCTACTAGAGAACATATATCAGCTATTTCATAAACAAGGAAGGCTGAAGGGATCCCTACATGGTATGTATAAAGCATTGGAAACCCTCTCATAACTGGTAATCGTAACCTATATCAAGAAAAAATTGTGGTACCTCAAGTGGTAGTGTGGTATGTTTTAATTGAGGCTCATGGACCACCACCTCCAAAGTATGGTCGTTTACACCCTCTTGGAACATGAAAGTATATCTTCGTGGTGGCATGTCAATACAATTCCAATAAAAACTCTTAAAAAGAGTTGGTAACTACTAAATCATATATATATATATATATATAGGATATGTATCATCCATTTTATAAAAAAGACACACCCCTCTACCTGCTCTTAATTGTAGGACTGGGTAAATAGAAAAATTTTAAAAAAACACTAGAGACACTCCTTACTTCCCACGAATAAAGAATGGTATGTGTCAATATATCTATTTCACAGTACATTTCCTGGTATATGTAATGTAATTTAAAATAGGTAAATCCATATAATGGTGAACATTCAATTTTGGAATTTCTATTTCCTTTAAATTAAATTTTTTTACATCTCTCCTTAAATAGTTTATTTAGATAGATTAATAATTATAATTTACAAGGGCCTATATACTTTATAAAATGAAATATGGAATCCATTTAATATGAACTATAACACTTCACATTCTATGTTAATAATGGTATATGACACAACATTCCATAATTGACTACATAGGTTGTATGTAATAGCATATATAGGAAAACCCTATTTAGGTTATTATAGGAAATATGTGTTCTAATTATGTTTCTAAACCTCCTTTAAGAAACATTTTTTGATAGTAGTGATATTACATAAGGAAAACATAATAAATGTCATGAAATCAGTAAATACATTATATATGGAAGGAATATTCATGTCATGTGAATTCTATAAGGTTCCTTAAAATGATTAACGATCAAACATTACTTTCCATATTGGTACAAGGTTAAAGTAAATCCATCAATAATATAAATAATAACATCACATATCATGTTCATCACCCAAAAGTGGAATCAAATAAATTTTAATAGGAAAACTCTAGAACAACATTTCCCATCCGAATAAAATTACCCTTTTTCTATATTTGGGTTAGTTATTCCCATGAACACCGAGTTACTTAATTAAAAAACATTAATATTTCTCCTTTATATCATACTAGGATATATGGTATATAAAACCAAATAAAAAAGAAAACTCCTCTGATACCACTTTGTGATATCCTCACTCGGGGGATACTAAATAGTGGCTCGACCTGTTGGGTCACATGGCCTCAAGCACGCCCCCTCACACACTACAATGTTATAACTGTAAGTGAGAGAATGAGGTGTCATGGTGAAGAGACTATACCATTATGATCATAGTAACACATCAATGTCACAGATAAATAAATAATAAATTGAATAATATAAATCAATGATATAAGATAATTATCCTGGATATTGTAATATTGAAAATTAAGACAAAAAGAGATTATAAAAAAGGGAAGGAAATACATGGAAACATAAAAATAGTACAACACATGTATCAAAAGTAAAAAATACAAATATAACAATATCTGAATAGAAACAAGAGCTTAACCTAGTACAGTACTTCCCTTCTCATAAAAATAAAAAATCAATCTTTATAAATAGGGTTCTTACCCCAATTTTTACCATTATCTATGATGTAAATTTGAGTACCCAATGACAGCCCAAATAGGTAGTGAGACAAAAATTTGTAGGCCAACACCAATGTTGTATATGGTAATTAGAGTCTATGAATATAAGTAGATGTAGTGTCAAATATATAATAGGTATATAAATTAATAATCATGAGTTATACATGTTAAAGTGATACTATCTAGCATACCAATTATATCTTTAATAGATAACCATAAAGAAATAATAATAATAAAGTATGATAGAACATCGACTATGTTATATACCGAGAAATCCAGTGTTAGACCCAATGGGATGCATCCAAGGTACAAATGACCAAGGCTTCTTCATTGGATTATTTTGTGTAATCAAGTGTCAAACCCAATGGATTGATCAAATGAGTAGTAATATCTATAGAATTCTATATAATCTATATCCATGGTGTATAAATATCCATATAATCAAATATAATCTCAAATACATATAATATAAAGGTCTTTGAAAGTGTATATAATCTCGAATATCTGGAATAATAATGAAAATAGAATTTAAATAATTTTTTATGCTTTACCAATCCATCCATCATGACATGATCCCATAACGAAAAAGAGGTTCATTAATTAAATATGCCCTTTTTAATTTAAATAATTTAAAAATTAAATTCAAATCCCATTTCATAATTCATTTCATACCCCATTTTATTATCATTCAAAGTACTCAAGTTCATCCAACTCATATTCAACCTTTTACATTTAATCCATTAACAATTTTAATAACATGTAGACACACAGAAAAGAGTAATAAAACCTCTCAAATTATCTCATTTAACTAATTATAGATCCTACTAAAATGGGGAGCTCACACACACTCAACGAGGTGGTACATCATGGGGTAGATACATAAACACACCTCACGGGTTGTCAAGGTTGTGGTTGAGACCCTCCAACTGTCACATGGTTGAAAGTGTGAAAACTATCAAGGTTATAATAATTTATTCAAATCATTTACATTAAATTAATATCAATGCATAGATTATTCAGAATGTATATTAATGAAAACATTCTATAAAAGTACTCAGATTTAAATGGAAAGGTACATACTACCTACCATATACATGTGGTAGAGAACTCACCCAACATCGACTCATAACTCTTCCAAAATCAGAAGAAATTTGAAGAATGAATGAATACCCCAAAATAAGACATATTAGGTTTCACCAGAATAGACTCATCAATATGTAGACAAATTAAGAATGGTGGAAAATGAACAAAGAACTCACATACATGGATCTAATGAGATAAAAAAATGTTTGATTGGAACTTCAGAAACAGAATCCACACCAAAACCAAGGTTAAGCATGAAAAACTCATATGGAAGGAGGAAATTTGATGGAGAAAAGAAATATGAATAATGTGTTAAAATATTTATGGATATAGGTAAAAAAAATAAACATTTTACTATTTTAAACTAGGTCAAATAGTTGGCCAAACCATTCACCAACTAAGCACATCACTCTACCTCAACCCCCAAATCGCACGGTTCACGCACACTGTTTGGTAAAATATGTGTAAACCATGAATTCATCTTTGGTTAAAACCTGAAGAGCCCCCACTTAGGAGTGAAACCCTTTTTTCATAGTATCTTAAAATTTTTTCCGACCTCAATATAGCCCTGGACCACCTCACATAGTTAGGATTAACAGTATGGAGTGGGAGGCACAATTTCCACAAACCACATGGCTCACATAACTTTTCCATAAACTAATCTCGTGGGCTCCGAATAAACACTAAACACCCTTAAAACTCCCATAACCATGTTAGGAACTAACATTAGGTAAATAAATGCTTTTAAATAGAAATTAAAATAATCTATATGTCATAGAAAAACTCTGGATCTTATTGATAATCTTGAGATGATGATATGGGAGAGTCAAAATCTATGTCACTGAAACATGTTTTAGATGATTAAAAAGTTTATATTGTGTAAATTTTCTACATGAAGTTTTATTTAATGATACTATTATAAAACATAATGTGTTAGATATTCTTTATTATTATTTTTTAAAAGTGACTCTATAAAATTATTCAACCAGTACGAATACCAAGAGGATGTAGATGAAGATGAATTATTTAACTGATGTAACTAAAAGACTCAATGGAATTATTGAAATAATTATTTGAATTCAATCAATTTTTAAATATATTTATGGAAAGTTTTGTGGGTTATAGGGTTAAATTTATTTAAAATATCTCAATGAAATCATTATCTATAATGAAATAGACTTTAAATATTTCAAGGTATAATCTATAGTGGATTTTAGAATGTTGAAGTGTTTAGTAAGAGGTGTGAACCACACAAAGGAAGACATCATGTTCTCTGGTGAAAAATTTTATTGAATAAAAAGGTCTACACATACCATTTTAATGAATTATAATTTTATAAATATTGAGGTAAGATAATGTAGAAGATCCATTGATGATTTGAAATCTCTCTATAGGTAATAAGATACCAAAAATTAGAAGAAGAATTATTTAAATGATGTGTTGTAATTTAAGGTTCCCAAGAATGATTCAATTGTAATGTACTTTGAGAAGACTCAGGAATTTCATATAATGATGAGGGTGATAATAAAGAGACTGTTCAAAAAACAATAATTTTAATAGAAATATTGATCTTTTTGTAGTAATTAAACTCAAAAATCTTCGGTCAAATTTTATTATTTGAGGTTAATTTCATTTTTTCTTGATGGTTTTTATATTTTCTAATACAAAAAGCAATTGTTTAATCTATAGGTTTCTCTAATATTTATGCAGAAACCTTTAACTTATTTATTTCTGTTATGTTTTTTTAAATCAAAAAGGGATGGCATACGTAGGAGTTGTCCTTTCTTAATCTAGTGATGGGGAATATTTTCCTCTTTGAACTTATAATTGATTTATTTAATGGATTCATTAAACTCTTAATGGGAATTGGATTTCAAAGATGACCAAGGCATCCTGAAAAAACCAATTAAAGATCTTGATTCTCAGGATCCCTCAGTTTTCAAGATTAAGGGATTATCTTTTGCAGAAGGTCTCTCTGGTTCTGCAGATCCATCCAATGATTAATCTCTCAGACCCTCCAACATATTGCAACTCAAAAAATGGGGGTTTATTTGTAGTGTAAAACCTGGAATCTCATCAGTAAAGAATCATTGTCTATAAGTTCTTGATCCTCAGACGAGGTATCTCTTCAAAGGGGGATAAGCCCTGGTCATATGCTGATATCAATAACAAAATCTACCACTGTTGGGGTAATCATTATTGGAGTCTTATACCTATCAGGCGTGGATTATTTTATATCTTTCTTCATTCGAAGGCTACCTTGAATATTGTCTAGAACATGGGAATCCTACAATTGAAACCTGGATTTCTTCGATTCTCTAAATGGGATGTTAATTTTAATCCCTTTAAAATCAAGAAAACGAATGCACGGGTTTGGGTGCAGTTGCAGAGGCTTAACTGGGTTTATTGGCATCTAAAGATTCTGAATGATCTTTCATCTTGTATTGGCGCACCAATTAGAATGGATGAGAAGACTATGGGGGGAGATTTGGGATTCATTGCTGGGAAGTTAGTCGATGTTAACCTGAAAGTCAAGACACCTAAGACCATCACTTTCAATGCTAATGGGAACAGATCAGAATTAAGGGTGGAGTATGTGAACATCCCACCCTTATGTGATGTTTGTAAAATGGCGTGTCACTTGGTCTCTAACTCCATAGTGCATCTAAAATAGGATTCATTACCTAAATTTATGGAGTGTACTGAAACCAACAATAGTATGATATTTGAAAATGTTCTACCTGAAAATAAGGGAGTCATAAGGGAGAAGGCAGGACCATCTCAAATTCTTTTGAAGATTCAATTGGATCTTAAATAAGTACAGGTTATTGAGAAGATATTTCCTCCTGTGAATTTTAAACCTAGCACATTCACCTCTATGAAACAAACCTAGGTAGATATGGTGGAGGAGGAAGAGGCTCAATATTATGCTACCGTTGTCCCCTATTCCAATGTGGATCATGAAAGAAACCCACCCTATGAGTTGGGAACCAAGGTGGAGGAAAATATTGGTTTAGTTATATCCAATGAAATTTATAATCAGGTCTTTGATCTCTAAAAACAAATGGTGGATGAATCTATTTCTATGGAGTTATCTAATGACATCAGGGACTTAGCCTTGTCAATGAGGGTTGAAACCTAAAGTACAGATTCCCTAAAAAACACCTCAATCTTAGCAGACATTTTGTCCCATTCCAGCCTCATTCCTCATGTTGAGGATACCCATACAATGGTAGGTTTTGGATCTATAGAAAAGACCCCATCAGAGGAGAAGACTTCTGAAAGGTTCCCCATCTCATAAGTGACACAAATTCATGGCAGCAAAAAAATTAATTCGGAGATTCATGTAGATCAGTTCATCATAGGGCCAACCTAGGGATCGATTGTTCCTTTCCAATGGAACATGATGATGCAATCAGATTGCCTGAGAGAAGATAGAAGCATTAGGGTTGCAAGCCTAATCTTAATGCCTCCAGCAATACTTCAAATCAAGAAACCTGGACAGGTTTGGGTAATCCAGAGTTATCCTCCAAAGGGAAGAGTACTTTGGCCAGCAATGCTAATAAAAGTGATCTATTGTCTCCTCCTCCCAAAAAAATGTTGGAAGACCACCTAAAGATCGTGGAGGTAAAAATGTATGTGGTCCAAACACCAGATTCTATTTTAAATGAATATTATGTTTTGGAATTTCCAAATCTTGGGCAATATAGAAACATGTAGATCCATACAGTAACTTATTCAGCAGCACAAACTGAGCCGTATAGGTCTGTTTGAACCCAAAAAATCTTCTCCTCTGGTATTTATAACTTGCAGAATTTGGGGTTTCAACAAATTGAAACCAATAGGAATTTAACTGATGTCAAGAGTCTATGGGTAATGGCCCATAATTCTATAGTCAATATCAACATGGTTATGTCAAGTGATCAGCATGTCACTTGTTCCATCATATACCTTGGTTCCCATTTTACCTGTTCCATCATTTATGATCACAATAGGTATTAGGATCGCAAGAATATGTGGATGGATATAACATATCTCAAATATATCATCTCTATTCCTTGGTTAATTTTGAGGGACATTAATGCAATTTTGACTCTAGATGAGAAAATGGGAGCATAAAACAACACAATCTCCTCCAAGGAGCTTAGATTATGTATTGTTCATAATGACTTGATTGAGATTAATTTGGAAGGTGCCAAATATACTTGGTACAGGAAGCACCTGAATAGATTAGTGTCTTGAAATATTGACTTGTCATTTATTAATGGGGCTTCTCTAGACACATGGGGTACCATATAATATTCAACCCTCTCCAGACTCAATTCTGATCATCATCCTATCTTGGTGGATCTTAGCAAGAAGGAACCCAAGCCTCCTTTCCCTTTTAGGTTCAACATGGCTTGGGTATCTCACCCTGAATGTGGGGATATTGTTCATAGCACCATAATCTCAGTGAATTATAGGGATGATGCCTTTTCCTGCATTACCAAACTCATAATTCTAAATAGTAATTTTAAAATGTGGAGAAAAGATCGTTTCAGCTCCCTTGACTCTGATATCTCTACACTGTAAGATTCTCTTCATAGGGTTAAAGAGATTAACTGAAATGGTGATTTATATGATGGAATTTTAGTAGAAGTTGAGTTTTCCCTTAAACTGAACAAAATTTTGGATATGAAAGATGCACTACACAGGGATTACTTTAGAGGCAAGTGGTTAAAGGATGGTGAAAAAACTCAAAATTCTTCAATTATCTTCAAAGAATTATGAATTTTTCTAAGTCTCTTTCATTGATTAATAATAGGAATAGAATCATTGACAAGAGATTGGATCTCTCAAAGCATGTCACATCTCACTTTAAAGATCTCTTTAATGGTCCCCACTTCACCATTGATCCAATGGATGGGGTGATTCCAATATTGGTGAATCAATAGGAAAATTCCACTCTCACTACTATGAAACTTGATATAGAGACAAAGGAGGCTGCCATTAGTCTCAAATATTAGATCTAACATGGTCTAGATGGCCTTGGTTACTTCTTCATTCAAACTTTTGGGGATCTCATTTGTGCAGATTCTTGCAGGTTAGTCATTCATTTTTTCAGGGGTGGATCTCCCCAAAGAGGTTTGAATTCTTAGTTTCATACCTTTATCCCAAAAGGGGAGAATTCCAATGAATTTAATCTCTTCAATCCACTTACATTGGTTAACACCATTAATAAATTAATTTTCAAAATTCATGCTATAGGCTATCTTCCATTACCTGAAAAATTGTTTCTGCAAATTAGTTTGGCTTCATCAAAGGGAGATCAATTCAGGATTGTCTTATCATTGCCTCAGAGTGTGTTAATATTCTAAAAAATCCCACCAAAGGTGGCAATATTTCTCTCAAATTGGATTTCAATAAATATTTTGACACAATTTATTGAGGTTTCATTTTCAATATCCTTTTCATGTGTGGGTTTAATGATGTTTTCATCCATTGTGTTAAAACCATTTTATATTCTGCTTATATTTCTGTTCTCATAAATGGATCCCCTAACAGATATTTTGACAATTAGAGAGGTGTGAGGCATGGTGATCCCTTATCATTAATCTTATTCTGAATCACTAAGGATTATCTCAGTAGTATTCTTTCTATCATGGATAGCAATGGAAAATTGAAGTCTATTCATGCTGGCAGAGGGATTTTTGCTCCCTCCCTTCTCCTTTATGTTGATGAAATTATCCGCTTCACTCAAGGGGATAAGGAAAACATCAAGAATATAAAGAGATCCATTTTTCACTATAAACTGGTTTCTAGTTTGGTAGTTAGATAGAGAAAATACTTTGTTTACTTTGGAAGGGGATTCTCTTCTATTAGGAAAAAATGATAACATTATAGAATTGTGAAATCAAGAGGGACATCTTCCATTCACTTATTTGGGAGGTCCCACGTTCTAGGGGAGACTAACAGTTTTTCATTTCTCTAGCACGGTTAGCATGATTAAAAGACAACTTTCCTCATGGAATGGAAACCATTATCAATTGATGGTCGGGTTTGCCTAGTGAAATCAATCATCATCTCCAAATTTATGTATTCTTTTATGTTGTATAAATGGATGAATGATTTAATCAAGAGTATCAATACTTATATAAAGAATTTTATTTGGAGTGGAAGAATATTGGAAAGGAGGATGACAACAGTTCCAGAGAATGTTGTCTGCAAGCCTCATGATGTGGGTGCTTTGGGCATCAAAATTCTTGGTGGTTTAAATGAATCTTTACAGTATAGGTTTATATGGAGGGTTATAAACCTGAAAACCATGGAAACTAGAATTTTATAGGTCAGGATTATTCACATGATCAAGGAAGGAAACATCAACTATGTTACATCCTCGGCCTGACCTGCCTTCGGTAACATTTTTTTCAAAAATTGATGTTGACTCTCAATGGCTATTTTACAAGGATTCATCTCTTCTTTTATAGAAATATAATTGGACTGGGAATCATCTAATTAAATCAGTTCTAGAGGGGGATTCAAATATGGATTTTGATTTTTCAATCAAGGAACATCTTGGTAGATTGGATAATTTTCCGGATCATAATATTTTGATTGTGGATGAATATTATTGGTCTTATAAAGGTGATTTTTGGGCATGGGAGACTGATGTCAGTGGAATTATCCCATCAAAATGTAATTAAAATAACTCCATTGGAAGATAAACTAATTAAAAATGGATGGGGAACCTGCATAGGATGTTTTTAAGGTCATCTTAGTCTATCATTTCATAGAGGTTGTCTCACAAAAAAATACAAGTTGATAAATTTCTACAGGTACGTGGTATATCTCTTTGCTCTATCTACACTTTGTGATTTCAGCATAGGGAAGATGTAGACCACCTCTTTCTTAGTTGTGCCGCAGCTTCAGTAATTTGGATGGTTGTTTATGATATGATTTAAGTTCCTCTTCTTTATTTAATCTCAATAAGAGACTTCATAAAGAGCTGGAGCTCTTTGAACCTATGATTGCAGCTCCACATATTCATTTAGGCTACTATAGAGGAGGTTGCGCGTCTAATTTGGACATTAAGAAACAATTTTAGTCATGAATTGAAGTGCCTTTGGTTTTCCACTATTCTTGTAGGGACCCAATACATGTCTTTTTGGTGCCCAATCAAATTGGGATTAAAGTTAACATTCTTCCTCCACGTGGTACAATGGAAGTCATATGGAAGGTCCCTTTTTATGGGTGGATTAAATTCAACTCTGATGGTGATTTAAGGGGAAATTTGGGTCCCTAGGGATTTGGTGATGTCATTAAGGACTATCAGGGAAGTGTTCTTGAAAGCACATATGGCTCATGTGGTATTGCTTTTTCCCTTAAAGTAGAAATTTTTGGTGTTATTGTGGCTATAGAGAAAGCATATTGGTGGGGTTGGAATAAGATTTGGATGAAATGTGACTCTGTGGTTGTTGTTTATGCCATTCGAACTGGGTCTTTGCATCATTCTTGGAAGCTCACTAATCGCTGGACTAGATGTCTTGAATCTCTCTATTCAAGAGACCACTTTGTTACTCACGTGTATGGAGAGGAAAATTCATTTGAGGATGGGCTTTCTAACAAAGGTTTCAATGGTAATGATTTTTATTGGTTTGATCATGTCCGAGATGATCTCTTTTATAAAGACCCGTAAATTTCAAGGAAATTTTTTTCTTATTTTTTTTAGATTTTATGAGTACGTAGTTTTTGACGGCACCTGATTCTAAGGCCCGAGGTGCCCGGAATCAATTTCCGAAGATTATCTCGGGTACATTCACCGAACGAACGAGCGGGTTTTTCTATCTTTTGAATCAGTGCTTGGAATCAAAATCTGAGGGCTACGACGAAACAGCAGTGCCAGTAATTTCTTAAGAAGACCTTTATTGGAGTTCTGTTAACTCGGGAAGAGTTGTTAAATAAATGTGGATTAAGTATAAAGAGAAATAAAATTGTGTTACAAATTTTATTTCACTTATAAGTGGTTAAACCCCATGTGTGGGAGTCGGGGTGGGACCCACTAAAATTCTAACTCCTCTTGATATGATATTAGTGAGGTGGGTCCCACACAATCCCCACCCCTTCAAATTCCCTAACACGTCTAACCCCCCCCCCCCCCCCCCCACATGAGTTAAGTAACTCTCCCTCATTAATGCATGCCAACTAAACACCTAATTAATTTGACAACACAAGTTTAATTAATTAGGTGAATTCAACTTTTGAAATTTTAAAAATGTTGGAATGTGTAAATAAAATAAGGCATATCATTATTTTATTTTGGGTTGATGTGTTGTGTGGATAATTGAGAGAGGGAGAATTATTTACTTTGAAGAACTTCATCTTCCTCATTGAAGAACGTAAAGAACACTGTCACGCCTTCCATCTTCCCTCCGCATCAAAGATAGGGAGACGCTGCTTCTTCCACATACATTCTCCGTCGACATATACGGAGCCCCCCCCCCTTGTGACGTCATATTCCGCAATGCTAGCTTCCTTGAACTTCTTTTAAGTAGGGGTTGCTTCATCATTATAGTTTTATTTTGATGTTCATTGTTATTTTCTTTTGGCCGCCTGTTATCAATATAATGGAAAAAGGTCAGACCGCACTAACCCGGCCGACCCTCCTCCCCTTTCTATGTTGATCACCGTCGTGGTTTGGAATGAAGGTGGCGCGGAGAAACAATACCACGCGAAAACGAGGGAACTGCGGCCGGAACGGGCCGCGACGAAGGACCGCAGCGCCGTCGCGTCATGCCGATGAAGCCGAAGGAAGCCGCGGACGAGGGTGGGCCGCGGCGTAGGGGTGTAGTGTCGTCGCGTGGTGTCGGTCGTACAGGGGTTGTGGCCTAAGGGCACGGCGGTGCAGAGGAGGGCGGCCGGACTCCGTTGGTCGCCGGTGCTCCAGGAGGCGGGACCAGCAGGTCCGGCGACGGCACTCCGGCCGACCATTACGATCGGCTGTTTTACAGATGTCCGGGGGTCGTAACCCCCAGAAGGTGGCAAGGGTGGTCCCCCCAAGAGGGGCCGCCATTTCTCAATCAAGGGGGGCAGCCCCCCCCCCCCCCACGCATTCCGCTCGGCCGAAGGCCGAGCCGCTGGACACGCGGGTTGGGCCGTGCCAGCCACGCTGGGTCGGGCCAGGCCGCACCGCGCCATGCCATTTGGGCCAGACACGGACACAGGGCGGGCCGATCTGGTTCAGGCCGACCCAGGGGGTTTTGGGCTGGGTTAGTCCGGGCCCAATCCTCCTAAATTCAGAAAGTTTCATTCAAACGCCCGTAATAGGGGCTGCATACCTCCGATCGACGCACCATTAGTTGAGATGCAATCATTAGTTCGATACACTCATTTAGGTATATTACACTCAAGGTTTCGTTGAACTTTGGGTATGGTCGGGTTGGTTCGAACATGAAACCAATCGGGCCCTCGGAGCGGAAACGCTTATAACTTGAGCTCCGGACGTCTGATTGATGTTACGTCAACTTTATTGAATTCATATTAGTGAGACGGTTCTTTTGGATTACATCTCTCGAGGTTTGGATATAGCTGAAGTACGGTCGGGTTGGTTCATAAACGAATCCAACCGGGCCCCGGGACTAACAGGCTAATAACTCACAGACCGGGCGTCCGATTGATGCATCGTCCGTTGCGTTGAGACCCCTGTGACGAGGTGGTATTTTGTGATACTTTTTTGTGGGACTTTGAGATATGTGGAGTATCAACTAGAGGCTCGTGGAGCGGATCCTACCGAAGACGAGCATACGGAGTACGGTGACCTTGTAGCTGGCTGAGATCTGATGACTGCTTGTCCGATTCGATTCGAAGTGACTGGTATAGCCTAGTGGGGAGCACTACTTTGTGAGGTGGCAAACCCATGGCAGTGGAGCACTATATTGTGAGGGGGCAGAGCCACGGTACTCGATATGAGGAGTACCACTGTAGGATATGAGGGGGAGCACTATTGTGTGAGGTGGCAGACCCATGGCGGGAAGCACTACTTTGTGAGGTGGCAGACCTGTGGTACTCGACAGGAGGAGTACCTCAGTAGTCTAAGGTTAGTGTGTAGCACCTCGGAGTTGTGACATGACTACTGTGTTTGACAGAGGAGGAGTTCTCCAGCAGCCGTGGTTTCGACATCATGAATAAAAATCCTTGATTGAGCTGAGTCATTGACCTTTGTGTTTCCTCATGATTGAGATGGGTTACTTGATAACTTAGGTATATGTATGGTCATATACCTAAGTAGTGTTTATCTGTTGATTTCATAACCTGGGTGTTTCCTCATTATTGAGATGGGTTACTTGATAACTTAGGTATAAGTATGAACATATACCTAATTAAGGGTTATCTATTGAGATCCTTATTGTGGTTATCCTTGTTGGATTTAGTGAGACCTTGAGGGTATTCGGGTCCCTACTGAGTATCGTTATACTAAACCCTACACGGGCTATTCCTACACCTCATTGTGTTGGATGTAGACAACAGACATCGCTGACGGAGGTCGGGTCGGTACCCAGAGGTGGACCACACGACGAGACGATACCCGGAGGAGCACCTCACGACGAGCTACTTCCCGGAGGAGGTTTTCAGACGAGGACGATCTTGGAGCTGCGCTCTCTGTACCTACCCTTCAGGTAGGATCTGTTGTGGCGATCCAGGAGTATCTTTTCATCTTCCAGTTGTTTTGTCTTTTACCTTGAACTTTACAGTTGGGCTTGTATTTCCATCCCCTTTACTTTCACCACTACTTTTGTTTCAGTTTCACTTAGTGATGGCTTCTTCTTGTAATCAGTGGTGTTTGTTTACTTTAATAAAGGTAATTCCTTCCCAGTTATTGGGATTTATTCCTTTGGTGCTAGTCTCCAGCCCCTGGCCTATGGAAGGCGGGCTTGGGGTAGTCACGGCACGGGTCGTGACATCCTTCCCCTCTTCAAGAATTTTATTTTCAAATCTTCTACTTTTAGACTTGTGTAAGTTTTTTTCTAGTAAAGGGATGTTTCTTTTCTTGGAAAGATCTCAATTTTACATAAAAATCACAAATTAGGAGAAGGGGAGAAGATAAAATAACTTGGAATTTATGAAGATATAAAATGTATAAAGTAATATATCTTGAATGTTATGCTTGTTAAGGGGAGTAATTATTTTAATGTTTTTATTTAATTTTTTTCTCAATTGTTGTGTATTTTATTTTCAACAATGGGGATATTTTTTAGTTGAAAGACATGTTTCTATATTTTATTTTTAAAATTTAAATGAACCCCTTAAAATTTTACAATGTACTAAATTTTACAATGTACTATATTTTATACGTCCAAAATTTTAATGATATTTAGTAGGAAAGTGTTCAATGTTACTGAATATGGAAAATTGTTTTTACCAGATAGATATTTATCAAGTATATAATATGGATATGTACAATTTACATCAGAAGGTTATATACTAATTTCATCAAATGGAATATTTATGAATTATATTATAGGGATTAATACGAATTCCATAAAAATTGTAATACAAAATCTTCTTAAAAAACTTCATCCGATGAAGACATATAAGTACACTAGTTGGAATTATATAATTCCCACCATAATATTTTTTATATATCTTACCATAAAAATATTTATCATTCATAGTGGATGGACCATTTTATTCTTTGTAACAATAAATTACATAATGATCATCAGATAGATGATGATGTGTTGAACCTATTAAGTAAAGATGAAGACTGTCTGATTCCATTGAAATTATTCCAATAATGTTTAGAATCCAACTGTTGTCACCCATCTATAAATATAGATGTATCATTAATAAGAAAATGATTTTTTTCATTCCAAAAAATTAATAGTTTCTTAATAAGTGTTGTAACATCTTATTACTAAGAGTACTTTTTTTAATTTTTAATGTGATTTATTAATGAATCACATGGGAGGTTTTAATTGTAAACGACTTATATATTTTCATTATATTTACTATTTTTATGATCAGGTGGATTGAGGTTTCTTGAGGATAGGGAGACTAAAGTTATATCTATCATCTTGATCAAGGGTTCTTAGGGATAAGGAAATATAGTTTCTCTAATCATTCTAATCAAGGGATTTATAGGCTTAAGGGATAGATCTTCTGTCAGATTATTTTATGGAAACCTATATATGGATTGATATAATTTTTTGACACTTGAGGTTAATGTTTATAACTTTTTTATAAATATTCTATAAGTTTTATTACATAAATTAAAAAAAGGTTTGTAACTTTTTTTTAAAATATTTACAATTTTGTTTATTTCTACTATGCTTATTTAGAAAATTTAATTTTTTTTGTGTAAATTATTTCTAATTCCAATTAAAAACTATATCAGTAAAATGTTTTTTATAATAAATAACCCTAAAGGTGAGGGAAAAATTTAATGTCTAAATATTATAAACTATGATTTTTCCCTTTATTTTGTACATTGTATAATTTTATGATTTAACATTATGGTTATAAATTCACAATAAATGGGAGATTCTTATAGGAAGTGAATGGAAGATGAGGTATATGTGGAATTACTTGGGTATCTTGAATCTCATAGTTTTCAAATTATTAATCAACCAAATATCTTAACCACATGTGGTCAAAATATAACTCATACTCTGAACATTCATGTAAAGGGTGTCTTGGATATTTTATAACACAATTTTCTTTCTTTTTTAGGGTAATGATCAAGGAGAGGAGACAATATGAAGTAAGAATCCATGACTTTGTGAAGTTTCTAGAGCTCATTAGTCATGGATGATCATAATGGGAATTAGGTATCCAATGAATCATCCACTTGTTTACAGAAGTCAATTTCTCCTCCCAACTTGCCTCCCAAGAAGGATCAGTAAGGACATGGGACCACAACACATAAAATCTCTACTCAGGGTATAATACAAAGAGAAAGTTAATATACAACTCATATAAGTTATCACACATTACAAGATAAAATTTATATAAGTAAGATCACAAAGACTGTGATGATATCATGTTTTTTGAACTTTTTATAGAATAATTAAAATATGGTTTTAATATTTTTTCTTGATTATTTTTTAGGATTTAATTGATGAATCAATTTGTCTCTCATATTTAATCAATTCCAAACATCCCTAATTGTTGGATTTGGAATATTGATTCACTGGAATATTTTAGTGTAAAAGATCTATATATCACTTAATATATCTTATATGGTAGACTTATAATATTATTCGGAGGTATTTTAGAAGGATTTTCTTTCTAATGTCTTTAACATGACATTCATTGACCTTTTTATTAGGCCCAAAATACTTAAATCCTTAATATAAATTTCCATAACACTTTCCTCCCTGTTACATCATGTATTACTAAGGTAATCAGATTTAAATTATATTGTTGATGTCCAAAAAAGAACTATAAATAATGGTTGTATTATAACTCAAGTGATTAATGATATTTTATGACGAAATATTTTTATTGATGGATTTTTTTTATGATATGGGAAAAATAATTTTTATTTTATTCTCCGCATGATTCATAATTTTTTATTGAACATAAATTTTTTTTAACCATGTATGAAAATATTATTTATAGTTATTAATTCCATTTTTTATCATTTTATTCTTATTAATTTATTTATCATATGTGATCTCATTTTATCATCTAAATAAACCTTTATATTTATAAATTAATATGTAAAAATGCACTAAAAAATTAAAATAATGGTATGATATGTCTATAGGATTAATATACTATTTAGTTCATTTAGGAGTGATAATAAGACCTAGAACATAGAGGAAAAATCTCCCAGATATCACACTTAGCTTGCACTATAGCATTTCTCCATTCTTCCTTGTATCTCCTTGGATGGATTCATCTCATCATGGGTCTAAAACTACCTACTCTAACTAGGAGCACTATATTTTAATATTATTTTCTCACATGAATTTTCGGGGAACTCATGGTCTAGGGTGTAATAAAATAATCTTTGAACACACCATCCAATGCATAATAAAGGTGGGTGGTATGATGCGTAGATCATCATATAAAATTAATAATAAATTATTAAATGAAACCATGAAATTAATATTTCAATTTAATAAATAAATTTGACACATACTCAGAGATGAAAAATATCATGATCGATAAAAAAATTAAACAGAAACACTATTTATATTATTAGTATTAATATGAATCCATTATAATTAATATAAATTTATTCTGTTTAATATATCTATAAATTAATTAATTCATATTTTTTTTACATAATATTATGTCTGAATAGTCCTTGAGGCATAATTATAATTTCATTGTATATTGTTTCTAAAAAATTAAATATTTTATTTTTAATATTAATTTTCAAATAATTAAGTATACATCATTTACATAAGAAGACACACAACATGTATATTCTAAAATAGATTGAATCCATTTATGTTATCTAATATTTTAACTATGTGTAATTTCACTTCACAATTTATAATAAACATACTATGTATGATACTTATCATGTAATTTGTACTTAAATAGAATGTATGGCTACACGACAAGTCATGATATACATGGAGTGTAGTTATATGTTTCAAACCTTGAAGTCTTTGCGGTATGTATGATCATAATAGAAGTGATAAATATACACAACGTCCACCATTGACAATTCATATAATATTCATAGAGTGTATGATGACTTTTACATGACATATAAGAATATAATATTTATGATATTTAAAAAATCGTTTTTCTAACACATGATACAATGTGAGTTACCCTACATGTACTATTCATGGGATGACACATGTTACACAATGGGTACTTCTTAGTTACTGACTGTGTAGTTTTTATCTAGCCGTATTACTCGGATAGTAGGAAATACATGATGTGTAATGATTCTGTGTATTCACGACATGAATTTATTTTATTGAAAAACATGTTTATTAAAGTGGGTTTAGATGATATTTACCCCAAGTACATACTTTGTAACCCTTCTTAAACAACGTAATATTCCTAAATTTAGTACAAAACATGTAATTTTATCACGTATTGAGTCACATAATGAGTCAATATTTACATAACTCACCCCTTCTGTGAGTTTACCATGGTTACACAGCTTTTAATATACAATTATAGGATGTGTAACCATTTAATGAATCTAGTGTCCATGTAACCTCTTTAGAGGATGATCGAGAATTATTTGTGAATTTTTTGGCCCACTCATGGCCATACAAACTAAGAATAATGTTTTATATCAATTCAAAGAATATGAATAAAATTCTGAATATGAAAACTAGAAAAAAATTAACAAAATTGATAAAATAAATAATATATTATTTTAAATTCAATTGTGACCACTCTGATACCAGTTGATTGTTTTAGAGTGAATCATAATCATATAGTGCATGATCAATTTCATATTTTCATGGGTTTAAATGGATATAATTCATAGAATATGATGATTAAAACCATAAAAACTCCTATAGAGTATCTTTTACCATTAATTTATAATTAATTTAAAGAAATAATTTCAATTAACATAGTAACTATCTTAATGAATTTCTATTAGAAATCCTTATAGTTTTTCATTATGGTGAAGTATCTTAGTGAATATTTCTCTAGGTGTATATAAATGTACCCGGTGAACATCTAAACATCTGTTTGAATCTCTAGGTGCTAGCATAGTACATTCACGTTTTTAAAACATTTTTTATTTATTTAAATAAAAATATAATCTAGTTCTATGTTCATTCATGAGGGGGATAATGTATGGATAATTATCTCTAGGCATTTGGATAATTATAGTGTGGTTTCCATTGTACACAAAAAGTCTCTACAAAAAAAATTTATACCAGGGAATTTATTGTTAGGGTAAAAAATCGATTATTTCAAAATTATTCTTTACCAAATTATTGTTTCTAAGTAATACCATATCAAATAATATTAATAAAAATAATTCCATTAAATTTTTTAAGTTAAATATCATTTATTAAATATATAAATTTTTATTCATTTAAATTATATTAAATAAAATTATATAATTTTTAACAAAGCATTAACTATACTCATTAATCCTCCCTTTAAATTTATAGGACCTTGAATAATATAATATTTATTCAAATGAATATTATTAATTAAAAAAATCAGTAAATATTATATTAAATAACCTCTTGAATAAATTTTTATTATAATATTATATAACTATTTTTTTTAATTTTAGTGTGTTCACTAAACTAGTGAATAAATAAATATTTATTTATCACCTTTTCAATAAATAAATAAGAAAAAATTCAAAAAACATATTCGAAACTGAAATATATTATGATTAAATTTTTTATCAATAATATTTGAATAATTATTATTCAAAAAAACATAGAATAATATTTTTTTCCTAATAATAAGGTGACTATAATTTATAGAGATTCATAATACACTTACTCTGGGATCCTCTTGGAATATAATGAAGTAAAATTAATTGATCTTACCTGAATTCCAAGATCAATGTCTAGCAACACATCAAGTCACCGATATAGAATGAAGTTAATAGATAAGTAAAAGGAACCTTCATATGAATGATACTATGAAATATAATCCCTTTTTCTACTGATATATCATCAAGAAGGATGAAAAATCTTTTCATCATACTATACAATCAATTTATCTTTCCTTGAATTTACAAAATAAATATTACGGTAAACTACTAAAACCATTGATTTTTGTTAAATAGTTCCATTTAAATTGAAATCCCATAAATATCTTTTTTCAATTAACTCAGATGGAAAAAATCATTTCTTGACTTATTCAATTAATGTCATATCACTAATGACACAGATAACATATCCTACCTCATCATGAGTACGTGTCATAACTATATTTATCCATATATAAAAAACCCAATTCGTTATACACATTATAAATAATCTCAAATATAAGGACCAATAGACCAATTATTTTATAAAATTTTTGAGTGGCAAATAAAAATGGGGAATTCTTAATGATGTGCTTTTACTCATGTAATACATTTTATTGGATATCACTTAGTTAAATCATTAAGATATGAAACCTAAATATACTATGACACCCTATCAACTTCTAATCAGATGAATTATTTGTCCCATTGGATAGATACTATCTTGACCATAAGATACATGATTAAGAATATTATCATAACATTTATCATTTCTCCTTATTATAGAGAACTATTTTGACCATTTTGATATAATAAATATTATAATGAAATTATCATATTAATGTGTTGGATAAAAAAATATTGGATGATCAATTTTTAATATTAGTTAGTTTCAAGGGATAATATCCAAAGAACTTGACAAATGATACCCATAAATCTCATAGTGTTAATGTTGAAAATTTAATTGATAATTAATTTAAATAAAGAATTACTGGGAATGTGATTATTTTATTGGTAAATTCACATTCATTCTTTTGTCATATTTTATTTATAGTGGATAATCCAAGTGATTATTACTCTCTATATTTCAAAATGTTATTAAAAATCTCTAAACACCATTCTTGAATCTCAAAATTATAGAATAGTAAATTATAGTATTTTATACCATTCATCATTGATCGTAAAAAGAATATTTTTCTGATTTGTTATTCATTATTGATAAGGGGGATATGAGGTGATTTTAATTTAGGTCAGGGGAAAATCTAGAGAGTCTTTCATTGTAAAAAACAAGTCACGACCCTAAAAAATATATTACATTGAATTTATATTAAGGGTTAAATAGATAATAATAACATAACAAAACATTATAAATTTATTGATCCAATGTAATACCAATGAAAAATAATATCAATAAGTTTATTATGTCTATTATATGTGTTTTTTTAAATATGATTTTCTAAATAAATAAATTATTATTTATTTAAATCATATTAAATGAAATTATATTAGTTCTATCAGACCATTACCTCAACTCATTAATCATCTAAAGAAATTTATCGAACCATGAATAACAAAATATTTATTCATGTAAATATTATTCATTTGATAAATAAATAAATATTATATTCACTAATTTCAGAAATAAATATTTATTTTAATTTTTATTTAATGGAATAAATATTAATATTAATTTATCCACTGAATTAGTGTATAGTTAGATTCTTATTTTTTTTACCTTGTTAATATATATACTATAGTTAAAAATTAAGAATCATATTCTCAACATGAATATCTCATGATTGAATTTATATGTTAAATATTACCTGTAATATTGTTACTGAAAAAAATGATATTAGTATTTATTCTTGATATACATAGTGTGTCACACTCTCGGCCCATTTTTCAATGGAATTAAGTTATCGTAGAAACGATTCAAGATCAGGTTCTATAAAAACATCATGGAAACCATAGAGAATTAAGTCAATTTCTCAAAAATAAAAACCTTACTAAGAAAACTACCATTTAATATAATCAATTTTTCTATTCATATCTGATCAACAATGATGTCTAATTTTTTTCATCACCCTATACTCTCAATTTAACTTTCTTTTAAACTATAAAATTACTTGATCTATAAAGTAACTCATCAATGTATTTTTTCATACATTTCTATTTAAATGAAATTTCTATATATATCTTATTCCATTAACTCAAAATATAAAAAAAAAATCCATTCTTTAAATATTTAATTAATGTCATATTACTTATAACACCCAAAACATATACTACCCCACCATGAGCATATGCCATAATTATTTTCATCTATAATTCTATGTTTTTTATTCATGATATACATTAAAGGAAATTTTATATATAATGAAAAAAATTAATTTTTTTAGGAGAGAAATTTTGAATACCCATGAATAACATACATAAATAATGCATCATTTTAGATGACTATTCAATGAATTTCAAAATACCACAAGCCCGATGGCTGTAACGTTTATCTACCCATATAGAATTGATACATGATAAAATTATTTAATAAATTATCTTCAATATCTCCCATAATGTTCTTCTATCCTAGTACATTTATTATAAAATTCATTCTTAAAATAATTCTTCATAACCTTGGGAAAATTGAAACAAAGGGTGAGATTAGATGCATAGTAAGGGTTAACATGTGATATATCAATTGATTACTATATAAAATAAAATTAAACACATAATGATATGATATCAATATTATAACCTAAAATATTCCGACCAAATTAGTCATAGATTATAAATCATGATTCATGGGTTAAATAATTATAATTTAAAAATACAAAGTCATAAGAGTGAGGAATCATTACTAATCAATCATGAACCATGAGATAATATCATAAGAATAATAATATTTTATATGAATTTGGTTGTGAAATTATATGTTTAGAATATTATTTTATTATTTAAGTCCTATAAACAAGATTATCATATTGTAAAAAGTCCCACAATGTATTGAGTTTACTCTATTTTCAATCATTTACACAGTCAATGTTTACTCCCAAGAATATCATAATCAATAGAGTCTGTTTCTATAATAGGTTAACCTTATTTCTATCCATATTATCTAATTATGTATGAATCATTACAAAATTTATTCGAGGTATTTAATTGTGGAACCCATCACATAACAAAGACAATATGTATGTGTCTCACAAGATCGAAAAAACATTCATCAGTTCATCATAGTATAACACGTAGAAAAGAAATGGGTTACCTAAAAATATCATCATCACATATTCATAATTCATATTGGTAAATAAAATGGATATTTTATTTTATTACATCCCATGTTATGTATAAGAAAAATTAATGGATATTGACAAAGATGATGAATAACTTCAAAAATGAATTTAAACATTTCTTTCAAAAAGGGGAAGATACACAATCCCATAAGTATTATTAAAACTAAAATTTTAGAAAATATTGAGGAAACTATTTTCTTTGATAATTACCATGGAAAAATTTAAATGAATATTAATATCAAATAATTCTCTCAGTAGAGAGAAAATTTAGTCATGCGGCAAATTTTATAACAAATATTACTTTCGCACTTTTGGGAAAATGTCGAGAAGTTTATCATTCAGAAAATAAAAATAAGATTAATTTTAAAAAATAGAAAAAAAGTGAAATTTGGATGAAGATGAATTCAAATAATCATTTTATCATAGAACGGAAAATTCTTGAAATAATTTAAAGGACATGTACACAGAATAAAAAGATCATCAACCAAATAAGGTTTTATATTCTTAAATAAATTTTAGAAATAGTTTTTCATACCAAAATGAAGAGAATGAAAGGAAAACATTGGAAAAAATTATAATAAAATAGATGTGATTTTAAGGATAAGTATCCTATAATTTCATTCAATGTTGGATTAAAATAGACAACTCGAAAAGGAAATGAGATTATAATATAGACCCTTACCCAAACACCAGTTTGGATTTTTACGTTTTCAAAACTCTATAATAATAAATATAGATTTATTATAAATATATTCCCTAGCCATATTAATAGATAACATATTATTTATCATTCCATTATAATTTATAATTAAAATTTCATTAAAAATTAATTATTAAAATGGCAATTCGTGTGAAAAGTTGTCTATTTTCCATGACTATTTTGGTTTGATTGTTCCAATACAAGCATCTTGGTCATTGGTCCATCATATAAATAATATTAATAATGCAATAAGTATCAACAGTTTTTATTACATACACTTTTATAAACATTTATATTAATCTACTATGAAAAAAGAATCACACTACTTTATGATGATTGTAGTTTGTACATACACCGGAATGATGTTTTAACTTTTTGATTGAGGAAACAAATATTCATAAATAAAAATTAACTTTATAATAATCATTATTATAAAATAAATTTATTAAATATTAACTAAATATATCATAATGAACATAAATTTAAAAGGGAAATTAAAAATGAATCCCTCATATCATGGAGGATGTAGTCCCCACGTACGTTCGAGTGACATAATAATTTTATAAAAGATATGATTGATATAGAAAATGGATACAAAATTTACATAAAAACATACCAATATAGTAAGTATATTTATTTCATCATGTTTATATGGTTAAAGAACATTTTTAGACACTTTAAGAAGTAAACAAATGAAAAATATTGGTAAGAACATATACCTCAACTTTGGGTGTCCCCCGTTGGGAAGAAAATTATTGAATCTTGGATGGTTCTTTTGGGATGAAAAACATCTCAAGTCCATGTACAATGATTTTTGGATATCATTTGGGAAGATATTGGTCTATATAAATGTCTTAATCGGTATGTAAAATATAGTAGATGGAGTTTCTGTTAATAAGTGATGGAAGTGGAACACTAGTAATTATTAAGAATATTAAAATATCATAAATTAAATCTCATGGTAAAGAGGATATAAATTATATAAAGATATAATATAGGAAGATATGGATCTAAATATATTCATAAAATATTAATTGTACATGTTTTATGTCATTTCAACCCTTATATCATTTGTTTAGCCCCTCGTTAACCCTTTTATCCTTTACCATAATTGTGGATTTTTTACCTAGGTTATTATTCATAATGAACCAAAAATGAGTAAATAATCATTTATGTTTTTCTAAATACTGATTGAAAATATATAAATAATTTTATAAAATTCAATTACATTAGGTATTAGAAATTTATTTTAAAATAATCATGTACAGTGAAATAAAAAATGATTTAGGTAAAATGAATTTCTGATAATAAAACTGAATATATTCTTATTAATTTCCTATTAATTGAAATTAGATGTATGATAAAATATTTATTATAACATATTATCAAAATATTTCATTAATTAGTTTTTTTTATAAAAACACATTGTGCGCATAAAAATATCTTCTTTGTAAAACATGTATATTTTACTTTCAAATGATTTTATTTTCAATTATACTCAATTGATAGAAAATAAATTTATTATATACACGTGAGGAAAATAATTTATCATTGTTTAGTAATTCATATTTATACCCATTAATTCAGTAGCTAGATGATGATTTTCACATTTATGAATAATAAGTTGATATTATTTTTTTCTTGTTTAAAATTAGTGTTTCTTGTAAAAAAAGACATAAAAAGAAACAAACTTATTTAAATGTAAATATATAATAAAATATTATGATTTTATAGAAATATATAAGGGAATATAAACATTTAAAATTGTTATATTTTGATTTTTCCTAATGATTTACTTTTTCATGGGGGTCACCAGGTGAGAACTACATAGGAATAAGTCACAATGTATTATGATCACCTAATACATGGTCATCAAAAGTAATCTTTGATCTATCATATAGATTTTATCCAAACCATATTAATTTTGTTAAAGAATATAATCATATCATCTATCAATTCAAATTAGAGTATGTAAGTATAATAACATATGGATATGAAAAATACGATAAGGAAATTATCACATTGATTTTAAGTAATAGTAAAAACATTATATTATTGGATATTTATTAATGTCTGGGAAAAAGAAATAAAAGTTGCATTTGTTTATAGAGAACCAATTCCAATGAACTCCACATTTTACTGGAGACAAATACTAATTTTTTTACCCATTGGCCCTCACATGATTTTCATGATTTTGTTGAGATAATTCTTTAGTCAATGGGGCTACAGTATTTTACTATATATAAATTGTACATATTGTGGCATCACTATTTTTAGAAGAATACCTCATGAGATGATACAAATTTTATATAATATTATTCTATTAACGTGACCAAGGATACTTGGTGAGAACCCATGTTATAGTATTATTACAATATAGAGTGATGATATATTTTTTTACCAGGTATAACACCAAGATCCTGGATGGAATTTCCTAACAACACTAATAATTTTTCCACACCATAATCCACAATTTACTCATAATATTCTATAAGATCAATTAAAATAGGACGAGTACAATCTATCTATATCATAAATCATCTATTAATGGAAAACAAATTTCTATTTTATGATTTCATTTCATTCAGATATATTTGGAAACTAAAATATATATATTCTGTCATATCTAGTTCTAAATATACTCCATGAACTAGAAACATATCTTTAATATGACATCTCCATTTTGAGAATGTTTCCAAAAATGAAAAAGGTTTCTCTCTTGGGTTTTTTTGATATCTTAGTACCAAGGTCAAGGTATAAGAAATATCATTATAGTTATATAACATGGAACAAATTGTAGATCCATTGACTATTGTGTAACTAATTATACAAAAGTTCTATATCTCTCTTATACTTTTGAGGAGATTTTTCATAGAGATATGTATGCCACATGATATTGGAAGGAATACAATCCTATACTATTCCTTCTTGTATCTCTTCAATACATTGTCAATGTATATATATTGACGTAGTCCAGGAGGCCTTTTAGATTTATTACATTAGATCTTGATCCCTAAAATCTATCTAATATCACCTAGTAATTCTATAGAGAATCACTTACTCAACTATATATTTACTAACTATGAGACTAGTAACACGTTTCCCATTAGTATCATATCATCAATATATTTATGTAGAAAAAATATTAAAATACCACTAAACGAATTATAGACACACGTCTCACATTAACTATTAACAAAATAAAATTCCATTATTTCATTTTTAATATTAATATTTAATGATACCAATGATTTCATTATACCAAAAATAGATATTTAAAAATTTATACATTATTAGAATTCTTAGAGGTTGTAAACCCTTCTAGTTGCATCATATGGATTTCTTAAATAATATTTGTATTAAGGTAGTGATATTAATATTAATTTTATAAACCTCTTAATCCCAATAATCTGTAGTAAAAGTATAATTATTATAAGTTTTAACACAGTGAAAATTTTAAAGGTCTTGTCCAATTCTATTCCTTGTTGTTTCATAAACCATTTGAAAACTAATTTTTATTTATTGGTACTATATTTAACATCCATATAAACTTTATTATCTAATACCAATTTAAACGAAAATTTATTTATAATAACTAGATGACCTACCAAAACCCCAACATGGTTTTGTTATATGGAATTAATTATATAATTAATTGATTCTTATTAATTTTAAACTTTATAACTTCATAATACATTCTTATAGGAAAAATGTTCATTATTTTCAATTAATAATATGCCACCTTCCTCAATGATAATAAAATAATATATAATGAGTTCACAAACATCTCTAGTATGTATACATATCAATTGTGTATATGAAACAATTGCTTCCATGGGATCCTTTTAAATTTATTTTTGCACTAAATTTTTTATATCTAGAGTTTTGATTTCATTGAAGTCTATCTTGATCCCACTATATCCCATATGGATGAGATCCCTTTATTGGAACATCAGTTGTCTTCCTATGACTAATTTTTTTATATGAGGGGTCAAATAAGTAATTTTTGGATTGAATATGTAGATGTATATGTATATTAGATGGAACAATACAAGAGGAGGGTGAAGTGTCGGTTTAAAAACATTGTGTTTAAATTGTTAAGAAATTAGTTGAAAGGATCTTAAACTAATTCAATTCACAACAAAAATAATCAACTAAAATTGTATTGAATATAAAGGTATGATATGATGTAATACTATAATAAAAGTAAAGCAATTGTATTCAAGATGAATACAATAATCAGAGTAATACAATAGTGAAGGATTCTACCATAAAGTGTATAGAATCAATCGATACAATATGTAACAGTATGATTGTAATTGAAACAATTACAAATGAATATGGAATGAAGAAAGGTAAACAATACAATTCCCTTTCTTAAAATAAACAGCAATGGAAATGTAAAAGTATTACAACTCTTTTGACCCAAAGAGATGGGTTATCCATTCACCTAGGATAACAGGTATGTCTTACCACCACCTTGGTAGGCCCTCGATACAATGATCAGTACATCTATCTTGCTATCCCCTCAAACCCTTGATATGATGACCGGTACGTCTTTCTTGCTATCCCCTCAAGCCCTCGATTTTGCAGGTAATCGGTACCTCTGTATTTCAATCACTTGAAATCCCTCGATACGATGATCGGTAGCACCGTCTACCTATCCCCAGAATCCCTCGATCGTTATCACTTAGTCGGTTTCACAAAGTAAAACAAAGAACTTATATAAATACAAAAACTAAGAACGAGTCGTTCACGTGTTGTAATCTCACGGCTTTTGCACGAAGCAGGAGAGAAGTCACAACATCTCTAGAACATGATATAATAAGTCTCACACATATGATTCCAAAGTTATATCTATTGGCTTCAAATGACCTCCTATTTATAGTCCTCATGTTCCAACGGTCATATTTTCTCCAACGGTTATATTTCTCCAGAAAACTCGGAGGGGCTTGGACACCTGGAATTATAATGGTCATATTGAAACAGAAAACCTGACAACGTTTTGATTAGTTTATAACTAACTCCATGACATCATTTTGGTTAAAACAAAAGATATATGAAGATGATAAACATGAGTACGATTAATATGAAACATGTGTTTTTGATAAAGGACCAAAACAAGCATGTAATGAAAGTAAAGTATGAGTACTATAAGTTTTACTTATTACAATTAACAGGGTCAATACGATTTCTAGAGTTAGTACGATAATTTTAGACAGTACGATAAACATGGTCAGTACGATCAGCAAGGTCAGTGTGATCAGCATGGTCAGTACGATCAGCATGATCAGTACAATAAACATGGTCAGTATGATCAGTATGATCAATACGATCAACCTGGTCAGTATGATCAGCATGGTCAGTATGATCAGCATGGTCTGTATGATCAGCATGGTCTATATGATCAGCATGGTTACTATGATCAGCATGGTCAGTATGATTATCATGATCAGTACAATAAACATGGCCAGTACGATCAATATGATCAGTATGATCAACATGGTCAGTACGATCAGCATGGTCAGTACGATTTGCATGGTCCGAACGATCAACGTGGTCAATACGATTAGCATGATCAATACGATAAACATGGTCAGTACGATCAGTAAGATCATTACAATCAACATGGCCAGTATGATCAGTATGATCAGTACAATCAACATGGTCAGTACAATCAGCATGGTAAAAGACATTTGTGATTTCCAAAACAAGATATAAAAGTCAAAAGGTAAGTTTTTACTCAATAGTAATATCCTCTAATTTAATTTTAATGTCCTATAATGATACACTGTATGACTTGAGATACATTTTGATTCCATAATAAATTATTCAAATACCCATACACAAATATGTGATAAAATATTTTTTCCCCATATCGTAACTATTATCGGATTCTTCTTTTATCGTTATTTGTCACTCAGTTTAGAATGTATTATTTTTATAGTAATTCATATAACCAAAAGAATAGTGGATGATTTTCTGGGGATAAATCCTTGAATGTTATATATCAATTTTTTGATTTTGAAATAATTATGTAAATGGAATTACTAAAAATCACTATTAGATAAATATTTTTGAGGTTTTATGTTTTCAATAAGTTGAGAGAAGGATGTGTTCCTACAAAACATGAAGGTCCATATATTTTTAAGTAGATGATGTTTTAAAACAATTAATAGATTGATGTTTTTATAGTAATTATGAGGGATATAGTTCTAGAAGTTAATTTATAAATTTTAAATGAATCATAATTTGATTTCAAAAATTAAAAAAGTTATGGAACTTCTTTAAAAAATTTAAGGGTCAAATACATAAAGAGTTTTACCAATTATTATGTTTGTAAGAATTAGATTTTACAAATAATTTTATAGTGTTTAATAGATGTGTTTTGTTGAAGGTAGACTTTAACTTCCATTAAAAACATGGTTTATAATACGTTTAATCCATTGATAGGTCCTTAAGAAAAGCTAATATTAGGGGGTGAATCATGGGGAAACCCATTTATGTTGGCTTTTATAATTTTAAACATTTTTTGTCGATCTGGTTCCCACATTGGTTGGATATATGTTTAAGAATATTCAACAGTTTTATTCAATAAAAATCAACCAGTTACCAGAAGTTAATATCATAAAATAAAACATTAATTATAACACCCAATGATTTTATATGTATTAACCTTGAAATAAACATTATGTTTTCAATCTCTTGGTTTAGATAAAACCCTGAGTTTAAATGAAATACAATATAGTATACCAATATAACCTAGAAGTTAAATCTAATGCATGAATAATAAAAACCAAATTATTTAAAATAGTTTAAAGTCTTCAAATAATTAAAATTAAATGATTAATTCCAAATACACACGTACTCAATTTTTAATAATGACATTTTATGCTAAAAAATATATTTGCTTAAAAATATTGTTTTCTATTTTTTAATTAAGAATTATAATAAATTTATATCATTTGAAGAAATTTTTTACAAGGAAATGGATATCAATTTTAAAATCAAAAATTTAATATTATATTTGGGTGAATTTTTAGTATTTTCTAAATATATATCTTTTTTATTGAATAATTAAAAATATTATTTTTTGTAAAACTACCATTTATTTTGGATAAATCAATCAATTTAAAATTACCATTTGGTTTTTATATTTATATTAAATTTAAATCATAGTAATTTAATTATAAATAAACTAATTAGTTTTATGTGAACCACAAATATACTTTTTTCTGGTATAAGTTCATTTTTTTGCACAAAACACATTTTTTCCAAAAACTATTTTATACACGTAATCTATTCCTTCTTAATAATTTAAATTATTATCTCTTGAATAATTATTTTAATAAATTTGTATGTTATATATTATATTTAAAATTTTATCATTCTTTTGATATTTTTTCAAGGTATGTAATGTATTTAAATTCAGTTTTATGTTAAGAAAATAATTTATCTATAAAGAGGTTTTTAATGAGTTCCATGTAGGTATATTAAAATTAAATTATTGGAGTTATACAAATTAAAATTGATAAATTAGATTCCATATTTTTAATCTTAATCTCCAAATTTTGAAATGACACCACTTTCATTTTTTCTAAAACTTTCTCATAAAAATATTAAAAAAATTACCATATTTAAAGATAAAACAAGTTTATATGGGAGTTAAACTCAAAGATAAGGGTAAGAATGAAATATAAAAATATATAATTATTATTATGTGAATAAATCTAAACAATAATTTTTCTTAAATTTTAATACATGTATATTTGGATGAATTTTACTTTTGAAAGACATTAATTATATTTAAATATTTTAAGTAATTTCAAGCATGTCCTCTCACTCAATTATAAAAGGAAAACTCATATAAAAAATTATTCTTGAATTTTATCCTTATATATAATGTAATACATTAAATAATAAAATAAAATATTTTTCACCTTTATCACTAATCCCATGGTCTTCTCATAATACCAATCATTCAAGGATTAAGGTGTAAGCCCAAGGAGGTCTCAAAAAGAAGAGGTATAAATGTTAACTGAGATCTTACGCTTTTATTTCTTATTTGACATTATGTAAAACTATTGTATAATTTGTCATATAATAAATACATTATCATGAATATATTAAGGTCCTATTATAATAATTTAATAACCATTTCCCCATCCTTCCATCAAATTTGAAATAAGAGTTTCACTCATATGTGCATGTGAACAAAGGCCTCCACATAGTGAAATGATTCATTTTACTTCACTGAATCACATCATTGTTTATAATTATGTTTTTAATAAATTCACATAATATTAATAATTTAATAATTAATTTTTAATGATTAATATTTTTTCTTTCTCTTTTTTTTTACAAAATGAGAATGACTTTTTTGCATACACATGGACTACCGTTCCATAAACGATATAATTTATTTTTCTATATCTATATTTTATGAATTTTTATAAATATGTATATAATTAATATATAATACATTTATATCAATATTAAAATTTTATATACTGTGGAACTATATTCTTTTGTCATGGAGTGGAACTTCCAAACAAAAACAAACATGAAAAATTAAATAGTAACACCCAAAAAATGATTTTAAATAAGAATTGTAAATAAATGGAAGTTGAAATGTTATTAGTTGATAATATATAATATTTTAGGTATTAATATGTGTTTTTAAATGAATTAATACAAATTTAAAATATTATACTCAATTTTAGAGCACTTAAAAATTCATTTGAACTTGAGGTTACGGATTATCTTATCAAATTGTCTTCTTTGGGACATATGTTATGTTAGACACACATATTTTTATAAGGGATATCTATTAAAACATTCATATTTTATATTATTAATATATTTATATTCATTTCATTTAAAGTTTCTTTTATATTTATGTCTTTTATTTATGTTAAGATTAAAACGTTACCACATGAGTAATGATTTTATGTTTTAACCTCACTTTTTACCAGGATTGTTTAGGATTAAATTTATGATGATGAAATAATATGATATATATCTAAAAAAATTATTTATATTATTTTTATATATTTATTTCTAATTATTTCATGTTTTCCATTCTTTTCTTACTCCATATGAACAAAAAAAATTAAAAAGTATATTTTAAGGGGAAGTTTTTTTCTCTTCAATTGGGTATATTTTCATTAAAAGTACATATTTTCTTTAAATTATTTTCATGAATATTTTTACACTACACAATAATGATCTAATTTAATTATATCTTTAGTTTAACTTTTTATAAACATAGTGAAAAAATTTTTTCTTCTAATTTTTACAAATGAGCTACAGTGGTCATTTTACTAAAAATATGAATGGAATATTTATTTTAATTAAAATGTTTTCCATGAAATTTTTCATATTCATGATAGCTAAATGATTATAATAATCCTCTAAATGTATACATGGTTCTTTTCAAAGAAATATTATTCTATAATATTTTATAAATTTTATGATTTTAAATAAGTTTTTTAAATGAAATGGGTAAATTCCGTATTAAATATACCAATATTATTTTGAATTAATATTTTATATATGATAATTTCATTTAATTTTTCCTTTTTTTACTATAGATTTGATCAAATGTTACTATATTTATTCATTATCTAGATTTTCTATGATATATTGATGAAACCTGTTTTATTTTCCATCGGTATGCTATGCTTAAATAATAACTTTTCCTAATCTTATGACATGAATATAAAATGATTGTGATTATGTGATGGGTGGAATTGTCATATACATAAAATTAGTTGGGTAAAGAATAATGTTTCATGATCTCAAAGGGTACCAATGAGGTTACCCCACACCCAAAAGAGGGTACGCATGAGGTTATCCCAAGACCGAAATAGGTAGAGGGGTAGTTATCCTGATACTAACATGTGATAAAGGTCTTAGTGGGTAATCTTGACATAATAGATATATGATTATGATTATTACATGATTTATTATACAATTTTTTAAATATATTATGCCAATGTTATGATCTTGTAGATCGTGTTCTTTGATTCTCTAGGATTTATGTCTTATAAAATTACAAGCTATTTTAAAAGACTAATTATTATGATCTATGAATTATTGGGTATCATTATCAAATATCAGGATCACATTATCAGGCCCTTATGACCATGTTATTATTAAATAATCATTAATACCCCCTTATTTAGATTTTTTTAGCATATAATCTCACCCATTATTATGTTTCATTTTCCCAAGTATATGAAAAACTATCTTATATATGATATTTATAAAAAGGTTCCTAGTTCTAAAAACTTATAAAGAGATTTTGTAAATAGTTTATGTACTAGTATTTTATGTATACAATTTTCTAAATACACTAAATATTTAGTATTCTATCATAGATCATAATTTAATTAAAAGAATATTCGTATAATAATATGTATTATTTATTTAAAAAATTATCAGGTCACCATAGTTGGTATTATAGAAAGTATTAGATATTTTTGGAAACATGGATGAGAGAAATTTAGTGATAACCCTTAGGATAAGCATATGTATAGATGAATATCCTAAGTTATGTTATAATAATTAGTTTGTATTTCTTGGAAAATATATCTCTTTTGGGATACAAGAAAGTTGATGCATATATGGAATGTATTTAGCTTAGGGTAAAAATCTGAATATGGAAAATTATATATTAAATATATCAACATGGGAGAAAGATGAGTGGGACTAATATTGAACACCTGGATGAAAACTCATAGTGTATATTATGGGGTTAATTCACATTTTATTTATGAACCATTATTAAATATTTGAATAGATAAAAACTATGGATGACCTAGGATGATCCTAAGTCATCATAGGTTGAAAATTAAGTGTATTGGTTTAGACATATTATAAATGAATTTTTTTTATAATATGATTTCACACTATGATTATTTTTGCACTATATTTTTTGTTTCAGTCAATGTATAGAACAAGAACAAATAACATTAATGCTGAATGTGATGGGAAATGTAGTTATTGTTATCTTTAGAAACCTAAAGTTATGGGAACTAGAATGAAAAATATTGTTTCTATGATTGTGATAATTCTCAATACATCAGTATTTTTGAGCTACCAAATGAGAAAAATAGGGAATAAAATTTCATGGATTCTTTCATTAGTTAATATTGATATTCTTTTAGTGGGTCTACTGTCCCATTAATTTTTGAGCAATGGATTAGTACCACTGAAAATATATTTTCGTTCTCAAGTGCTTAATGCATGAAAAAATTATTTTTTCTATTTATCTTTGGAAGGTAAAGTATATACTTAATGAAATCATATAATGGATATAAGAGAAAATAATAATAAATTGATTCTATGGATTGGGATGTAACAAACTAGTCTGGGACTTCTATCCAAATGATGCTCAAACTAGCCCAACACTTACTCTGAAGGCATTTCTATTTCCCATGTGCTAGTAAATAGTTCTTGTGAGTCATAGGAACACACTTAATAAAGGGTTCACCAAATAGAAAAAGTAAAATAAATGGATATAATATTAAAAAAAATCTTCCATGTATCATCCATACATTATAAATATTTTCTAGAGGAAAATAAACAAAACTACCACCTAATATCAAAACATGGATGGTAGTAAATAAGAAAAAGCACCAAAACTTCCTTCACCCTCCAATCCATTTCTCCTTCAAAAAAATAATACCTTATTAAATGATTTTCTTCTCTCATGAGCATATATTTAAACCCCCCCATCCATATAATTTAATTAAATCATAATTGACCAAAGTAAATAATATAAAATTACACTCATCAAAAATTATATTGGAAGTAAAAGAATGTCTGACAAAATTACAGAATAGCCAATATAGAATGAATTCAATAAAATAAAAATTGATCTCAATAATAAAAACTCAAAAAGTTTTTTGTAGATAAACCATGAACTTGTAACTGATATGATAATATAGGCATGAAAACATCATAACATTGTAGGCCACCACATACCACCATAACAAATAAGTCTCCCTCATTTTACATTCAAAGTTTGTTAGTTTGAAATTTAATATAGAAATAAAAATTTTATATATATTTTTACAAATAATAAAAAAGAAAAAATAAGTCTGAAAAAAATAATTTTCCATGTTTTCTCTTAAATTAAAATAATATATTAGAAAATATCTTTTTTTAGCCTCAACTAGTCATCCAAAACATTAAATTAATTGTAAAACTTAATAAATGTTTCATAAACTGCTCCTTTTGAAATACCCATTTCAAAAATCCAATAGGTTTCTATTTAACAAACAATTTTTTCAAAATAATATTAAAAACAATATTTTTAATAAAAATTAGGTATAATGGCCATAAAAACCCCATTTCAGAATATCACACACACTTAGAGTCAGAAAAACCAATTTCTATTTTTATTAAAATAAAATACTTTTCAAATACATTTGAAAAACTGGTTTTAAAAAAAATTATTAACCATGATTCACAATCCCTTCATTAATAATAGTTAAAAAATACTTTTATTTTTTTGGAATGTAAGTCACATAAAGAATATAGAAAGCACCCAAGTGGGAACCACTATGTCAAGTCAAGAAAAAAGGGGAAAGAAGCATTTGTTTCAAGAAATCAAAGAATAATCAGAGATGGAATGAATATACAATTTTATACCACAAAAATTATCCTAAAATGATCCTACTATCATGGTATCTACCCAAGGACCTAACACGAGGCCTCGATATACATCTCACAATGAACCAACCTACCAGTATACATTGATTTCTATAACAGCGACCATAATTTTATACCCCCTACCTCACTGGAATAACTCACCTCATTAGTCACTATCACTACCTAGAAGGGAAACTAGTTTCGTTCATCTCCCTACTATTTTATAATAATCGATAATCACTTTACAACATAATTTCCCTTGAAGAATAAAAATATAGGTGAGTACAATCAAGTATTTCTCCACTCAATGAATATTGTTAAAAAAGAATGAAATTCCCGGACTCGGGTTCCACTAAAATGGTTCTTCAAGCTGGTGGGTCACATGGCCTCAGGCATGTCTCCCCATATGCTAGAGGCGACCAGCTAGTATTAAGGGTCTATGCTGGTATGATGGGAATACTATACTTCCATGTTATAGTGTCATAACAATAATGGTAATTAAAGAGAAATGTATAAATCATGATATAATAAATGGAACATAGGAATAAAGTTTAGCAATCTACTTTGGAAGAATAAACAACAAAGAAAACGGAATAGTGATCAAAATACATATGTTGATTCATATACAAATGATTTCATCTAATGATAATATACAAAAGGGGTTATAGGGGATACAAATATACATCATGATATAAAAATTATAAAATACCAAGAGACTATTCCACTGGAATAATGAGCCTGAGACCAGTTCTCTTCTCCCATGGTCCATGCTATAATTGAAAAAAATCAAGTTCCCTTGAAAGGGTTATTTCTCTTTTACACACCTATAGTCATGAAGTCTAGTCAGTTACTAATGGAGGTCTGAGTAGGGTGTGAGATAAACTAATTAGTCTGTATCCAACAATGTATAGAATAATCCATATAGGGTACATATCATAGTAGTGTGTATATGTAAATTAATAATAAATATTGAAGGAAAATTAACATCAGTCGGATTAGGTTTATTTAAGATGCCTGGAAGACTCTACCAACTTCTTTATAGGCTTGAATGTCTGATCTAGGTAACCATGTGTATCCACAAATATATATGTAAGTAATCATATATAATTTTTATACATATATATACACTATATACATGAAATAATATAATGTAATATACATGGATACTTGGTTCAAGCTGAACCCATGGGGCAACACAGTTGTCTACAATTAGTCTTACGAGATATAGTCTCTAGTAAGGGTTACAATCTCTGAATCTTATGTTAATGTGAGAAACATTTCCTATCACTTGAGATGGTGAGGTGAGTTATCATGCCCTAAACTCAATACAGAGGAATATATACCATCATTCACATCTCTTAAATAATGTAAATAATGTGACATATCATGACCAACACCCAATTTAAGGGATCATAAAATGTCATGATCAACAATTCCTTTATGGGTTGTTCACCGACCATTATCAATGGTCTAATTACAATAAAATCCTATGGGATTACCTCTAACCATTTAAAATTAACAGTCCCAATCTATCCATTGGAGTCACAATTATAATCCATATAAATATATATTTTCAACGCATTTCATGGAATTTCCACCCATTACTTTTTAATTTAATTGATCTAGTTGATTAAGAAGGATGGAAAATGAATTTTAGGGTCAAAAAAACTCTTAGAAGTATATTTGGTCAAGTAAACAATTATATAAAATAGGGAAATTAATTTAACACACCCAATTGGGTGGTGATAAACAGGTAAAGAATACTTTAATTACATGATAAGGCCATAAGGGAATATAATGACGTGTTGAAATTAAATAGAAGGTAAACACATATTAGTGAAACGTGTAGAAAAGACCAATGTGATAAACATTGACATTATACTATGAAACACATAAAATTTATGGAATTCTTTTGGACCACCTACTTTAGGGTTATAGATCAATCCTATTCCAATGTTGGGATACTTTTCAAGTTATATTGTGGGAAATTATAAGAATATACAAACACCCTAAAAACATGGAAAAAGACCTTGCACCAAAATTGAACTAGTGAAGTAGAAATAAACTATGATAAGAATTAAGAAGATTAGATAACAGAATACTTCAGATCCAACATGAATGAAGATGGTGATCTTAGAGTCCAGATCGATGAGTAACAACAAAGACTATGTGGATAACGTGAGGAGGTGGTTTCAACGAGAGAATATAAGAACTTAATTCCACTAGTTAAGAAAAAGGGAAAAGATTTTTAAAAAAATTGTGGATACATTCTTAATTTTACCATAAAAACTAGGGTCTCAAGGCTTGGTTACACAGTTGGCCAACCATCTGCCAACGGTGCACCAACCACTTTACAAGAACTCCACTTTCATGGGATAGGCACACAATTTAACTTACCAAGTCCAAGATGTGAAAAATAATTCTATCAAAAACCTTTTCGAATCTTTATTTCCATGTTTCCTATATCACATGGTTTTAGAAAAACTATGGGGCCTCTATTGTGGACTAGGTACTTCACACATTTTTGTTGCATGGTTAGTACAAATAATGTGCTAACTATGTAGCTTAGTCTCCCTTTCCCATTTCATGAAAATGGGGCTACGAACAAGAATTTAATAATCCCAAAACATTTCTTAGGCCATAGGGCATTTTTATACAATATAAAAAGCTTTCAAATACAAAAAATTGAGCCATTCATTCTTGATATGTCGTGTCATTTAAATAACCCCTACTTAAATAAACTCATCCCCAAGTTGGCCTTATAATTGTAAAGTGGTATCATATAAGAAAATATCTTACCATTATGGATTTAAATTATTTTCCTACTCCCAGGTCATTTTATATACTCGTTTGTGCTTTTATAGAACTCACACTAAATTAACTAACCTTCCTCAACGAGTATTCAAACCCAAATCAATGATATGAACTTGTTTCTAATCAAAAGAAGTATCCACAAAAAAAATAACTTCATCAGGAATTAGGAAATGCGATGGTACTATATAATACAAATGAAGTTGAGACATGTGAAAAAATCCATGCATAGACCAACATCTCTAAGTAAGTGAGATCTTTAAGACACTCATACAATTTATTGCAGAACCTCAATGGTTCTAATGAATCATGGATAAATATTTCCTTGCCTCTGAATTCTTCTATAACCCATCTAGGGAAAAAATAGTAATAGAACTTGGTCCTTAACCAAAAAATTTTGATTTCATTGAATGTGGATATCATATGAATACTATTTGGATTGATGTGTCAATATGCACTTCTATATTAGCTGGTCCTACTCTAAATTCTCGTGGATGAGCTGTAGTCCAAGAAAATTTCCCCTACCTATAATTATCATAGAGGTGATCGACCTGTTCTACCATATAAGGCCTCGTAAAGATCCATCTAGATCATAGAATTAAAATTATTTTTGTAAAAAAACTCAACTAGGGGTATGTTTTTTTTCAAAGGACCCCCAAAGTCAAGAAAACATATATAAAGCAGGTACATTAACATCTAAATCATTGGCACTATTTATTTGGTATGAGGGTGATAGGATATCATCAAAAGTAGTAGTGTACCAAGGGAATTCTACAACCCCTTACATAATAGAGACATGAAGTGATCCTTCCTATTGGTCACAATAGATCATGGATCAGCATGAATTATTATTACCACCCTCACATACATCCTCCCTATCTCATTTATCATGAAGGTCTCTTGAATAGGTATGAAGTGTGAAACCTTTTTCGAACACTAAAATACAACCCATACTATTCTTTTTCTATGAGGTGATCATGGAAAACCAATCATAATTTTTATAGAGACAACATCCCACCTCTACTTGGGAATAGAAATGGCTGTTGAAATACTAGTAGTCACCGATGTTCTGCATTCAACCGTTGACTGGAGGAACACCATGTGATAAAGATGGTAATCTCCCATTTGATACTAGGAAAATGATAATGAAAATGTATGTCTTGATATATCTTGGTGACTCCAGAATTTACCCTCCAAAATGAGGCATGAAATTCCCATATCATCTCATCTAAGATGGTAATGGGGATCTAAACATTTCAAATAAATCTTAAGGTCTCATCCTCATTTAAGATCCAACCAGATGCTGTATATTCATATGATATTCTTCCCCTTAGAACTATACCCTAGGGATCAGAAACTACCTCATCATTATCCACTCCATTAGGGCATAGGTCACTGCTAATGTAAAGAGGATAACAATCACATGATCCTCTTAAAATTCAACATGTAAATCATAAAACAAGTCCATGAGCATCCACTCAGTAGTGGCCTCCTGAACATCCTCTGTCTAAGTCTTCCAACATAGATAATTAGCTATGAAATTAACTTTCCAACGAGTACAAGAAATCATGAATTAAAAGTACTATAGGTACTCAACTTTATGAATAACCTGAGATTTAGATCACATTAAATGATGATATACTTCAGTATTTTAATATTAGTGAATACCACAAAATTCTCCACAACTAAATAATCTCTCTAACACCATAAATAATAAACAACATTATCCATCCCTAGATCATGGATCAGTTAATTATACTTTTGAGGCCTTAACTGATGAGACTTGATTTCTATAACTCACTCGTACTATATTATAACTTACACCAGAATGGTACCTAATAAATCCAAATAAATTTTATAGATCATTCCCAGATCTAGTTGAATCAAAATTAGTGCTAATGTAAATATGAATTTAAACTCCTAAAAGGATCTTTCACCAGATTATGGCCATAAAAATTTCACACCCTTGTTTCCAAAGTTAGAACGAGGTGCTTCTTGGCATGATAAATTATGAATAAAGAATCTATAATACCTAGAGATTCCCAAGAAACTCTATATATATAACATGTTGTTTTTATTCTCTTAGGAATAAATATTTCAACATCTATGGGTCTACCAAAAATTATAACTTTATGATAATATGACCTAGGAAGTGGACTCTGTTGATCCAAAAGTGGAATTTTTTATGAATAGGATTAATATTTTAAACTCTTAGTGAATTCGTCATTATCTCCAGATATTGGTAGTGATTGTATCATGATATAAAATACACTAATATTCCATGAATAAATAATTCCACAAACGAATATGGATACATTTGAAAAAACCTGATTTATCGGAGCTATAAAGACTATTAGACCATATGTAAAACTGAAATAAATTATTAGGTAATCATAAACACCATACAAGATCTTGAAATCATTACATGGTATGTCTATATAGTTGAAACACATTTAATGATAAAATTACATGAAATAAATATTTGAAAACTCCATTTCCCTAGCAATCTAATCAAATAGGTCATCTATTTGAAGATTTGGATACATATTCATTACTATAAACTAGTTCAATCTTCGGTATTCCATGAAAATCATGAGGGTAAGATCTTCTTATTATAAAGAGGGAAAGATGAACCCCATGGATAGGTACACTATTAGATGAAACCTATTTCTTATAGTTCATCCAAATACCTCTTAATCTCAAAAATATCCATTGTTACAATTTGGTATGGCCTAGTAGACACTGGTACCGCTCATGGTTCCAGTTCAATGGTGAATTAGAACTATCACACTAGAGGTATTATAGAACACTTTTTAGAGAATAATTACATGAAATAATCCACTAAAGGTGGGAAAATTAGAGGTCATAACCCCTGATCATTTATGAAAAGACAAGATATATGAGTTGTAAGTCTACTTATCCCCTACTACGTCTGTCTTCCTTGAGTTGCATGGACATCACATTCTCCCTTGTGAACATGTATACTACGCTATAGTGATGTAAACATAACTCTATGGTGATAAATATCAATATGATATTGATATGAAACAAACCAGTCCATCCTGAGAAAAAAATAAAACATTTTCATCTCAAGGATGAAAATATTCCACATGAACAAAAATCCTCATATTTAATGGGGATAATCTATACATTGTTGATTTTTCTATGATCAAATAAACAATGGGGTATCTATCATAATGAATTCAAAGAATTACCCTATTTTAGGGACCATATTATCTAAAATTAATGTATATATAAAATATTGTGAAAAACTATGGTCAAATAAAGTAGACATTAGTGTGAATGCTACTAGAATAGTACATCAAACAGTAGAATTTCCATCCCACTGCACCTTCATCATAGGTTACAATACACGTGATTAAGTTATACTATGGACTTGAGCCACAACCTGACTAACCTGAGTCTGATGGTGTTATATGTTCTGAGTTTTATTCCCACTACCTGGACCACACCCATGGCCTGAGCATCCAGTTGTATTTCAGCAGCCTACCTAATGAGATACTACTAGAACTTATATATAATTTAGAGTATGCGTATACCCTATATCAATTGGAACTGATGAAAAGGTCACACATACCTAATATATGTTACCCACCTTTACATAACCTATTCACTCAATTAGGTATCACATACACTGGGGTTTTATGTGTCTCAGTTTCTTCACCGGTGATACATAATGAAGTAATCAGTATGAGTTGTCTGACTACTTCCACCACTATGGGAAGCCTCAAAATTATTCTTATTTCTTCTAGAAGAAATAATTATAGGAATAGGTACTGAACTTCCTAAGCATCCACTATTATCTTCTAGAAAAAAAATTAGTAATGAGGTCCTGGTTGAATATCTCAGAAATAATAGTCAACTAGAATACATTGACCAGAATTTGGATGGAATATACCATCCCTACCTCAAATAATATCATAGTCATATTCTTATGACATACAACAGTCAGTGTGAATTTATATGAATCTGTAAAATAGGCCTAATATTCCATTAACAACATGGTTTCCTGCTATAAGTTCATAAACTCTCTATCTCGGTTAGCCCATAATTTTTGTGGGAATAAGTAATCATAGAAGACCATCTCTGAATCCCTCTAAACCCTATCTCATTTTTAGTATTCTTGGGAAATTTCATCCCACCATCTCTTGGAAGAACCAAATAGCATAGAGATAGTAAGTTTGACCCTCTTCTATGGAGTCATATCCAAATTCTTAAATATAGAAAGTGTTTCCTCAATCCCTGGCTCAATAACATGTGATGTTCTATCCTGGAAAAGATGGGATGATTCAACTATTGGGAAACATGTGTCCACTCTTCCATAGTGGGGTAGGTTAATAAAACCCATTCATAAAAAATATCTTAAATAAAAACCCTTCTAGAAACATGGAATTATTTTCCATGTCAATAATAGAAATTTGGGATATAGGTTACACTATAAAAAGTATCACTAGTTTCTTAGGGCCCACCAACATAGAAGCATGGTATTCCCAACCATCAAGGCATATGTATTGAGGCTTTCATGGTTCCTTAAATCTATAATTACAAATTCAGGCCCCATAAAACAATTTAATAATTGAAAGGATCACAGATAGACAACATGATTTTTATAATTCCATCCAACAGAAAATGGTCACACCTCTCTACTTACTCAAAAACTAGGTCTAGGTGGTAAATAAAAAACCATAACATGTCATAATAAATTTAAGAGGCACCCAATCTACCCACTAATATGGTTGGGATTGCATCTAGGTATCCCATAACACAATAATTGCCTAAGTATATGGAGTTTCAATTTCGTGGCATAGAGGAAAAATCCTTTACTTTGCAATTATAATATCATTAATAAGGAACCATTTCATTTTAAAGTTAAATATAATTTTATTTTGTAGTATATATCCACAAAGACCCACCGTTACTGGTGGGGTGGTAAAGGTTTGGGGGTGAGGGGCTGGTCGCGGGGTCAAGTCCTCGGGCTTGCGATTTAATGTAGTTTTCTTCCATGCGTGTGTGCTGCTTTCGCGGTTGTACCCAATTTTTTATATATCCACAAACATGCAAAAAAAACACACACGCACACACACACATATTTATAGGTCTTATTTGATTTGTTTCCATTATAAATTTATAAATTAAAAATCCTTATAAATTGCAATTGGCATGTCATTTTACTAAAAAATGACATTTACATTAGATATCAAGATGTAATTGGTCATATTAAATTATTTTATTACACGAATCAATATAAATAATTATATAATTACTTTATCCTTAAATTACATTTACAATTCTAGTAGAATAATCAAATAATGTCGTTTCAGTCTATGAAACCAGTAGGTTCAGAACCCACTACATAATATAATTGTCCAATTTATGTATCATAATCAATATATGTGAAAACTTTTTAAATAGATGTTGGAACATTAATTATAGAATTATATTACCGATTCAAGAAATTTTAGAAAATTTCAAGTAGAATAATCCATGTTGTTACTATAAGAAATAGGAAAATACACACTAATAGTAGATGTGGCATGAAATAATTCATGTAATATAAGTCTTAAAGTGCCTATAATAATGCAAGACATCCTCACCCATTATAATAACATTCAAATGGAAAAGTAAATCGATATAGTAATACTTTCAATATTAGTATCATCATAAAACATGTGTGTCAACCAATGGTGAAATTGTATCAACTGTAAGAGGAAAATTCCAATATGAGAAATGACCATTCATAGATAATTTGAGTTCCACCAATATGTGATTCAAATAATCCAAGGAAAAAACTTATTACCATATTCCATTACATCATAATTTCCTATATGATACACAAAGAGAAAGATAAAATGTAAAATAAAACTCGAATACAACTCTCTAATATCCAACCATAGGGGAAACTAAAACAGTGATCTGAGCCAGTGGGTCACATGGAATAAAGAGAATATCCCCATTCTCTAGAGGCTATATATTAGAAGTGAGGTTATATGGTGGTATTATGGGGACAATATACCCTCATTTCATATTGGCACATCAGTGATAGTAAATAAATAGAATTATAAAAAATATAATATAATGGATGGAATAGTGGAAACAAGTGCAATAATCAATTGTGGAAGCATAAAAAACCATGAAATTGAAAAATGGATCAATATATATAGGCAAAGTCATATAAAAATTATGTCATGGAATACAGATATTCAAAAAGGTGACATAGGGGATAATCATATACACTATGCTATAAAAAGGTACAAAAATACCAAAATAGAGATTTTATAGCATCACGATCAGAGGCTTGGCCCTCTACCCCATTCACTATGCTATAACAAAAATAAATCAAGCATACATGATAGTGTACTTTACCTTTTCCACACCTTTCATCATAAAGTATACTCATGTACCAAAGGTTGCCTAAGTGGGGTGTGGGAAAAACTTAGTAGTGCACCACCAATAATTTCTCAAATAATATAGAAGTGTACATAACATTCTATTGTGTACATATAAATTAATAATAAAAAATGTTTTTAAATAAATACCATATAGCTCAATTTCCTATAGGAGACCTGAAAACTCTACTTGTTTCAACATAAGACAAAATTTCTGATCATGGTAACCATGTGTATCCACATAGATATATATATATAATTAATCATATTCAATATGTATACATTTATATTCACTATATACATGATGAAATATATAGAAATATACATAGAGACATGTTGCTAGCTGAGCCTGGGGCATAACTCAGGAATCCATCACTAGTTTAATGAGATATAGCCTCCAATAAATTTTACATGACTGGAATCTCATGTGAATTTGAGACATATTTTCCATCACTTAATATGGTTGGGTGATTCATCATGCCCAACACCCGATATAGTGTAACATGTTATGTCATTATCACCACCAGAATAATGTAAATGGGGTGATACATCATGCCCAATACCAAAGAGAAGGGAGTGTGAGACTTCATGCTCATTAAGTCCCCTAACCATTCTTTACTAACCATTTTCCAGGGTCTTATAATAATAAAATCATGAGGGATTAACTCTTGGAATTTATAATCAGTAGTCCCAATATATACATGGGTGTCACAATTATATAATTCATATAAATATAAATATGCTACACTGGTCATGGAAATGATCCCAATTACCATTTAATTCAAGCAATCCCTCTGATTTACCAGAATGGAAAATCCATTTTAGGGTCAAGCCACAAACATAGAATGTTCTTTGATCAAATAAAAAATTATATAAAATAGGTAAATTAATTTTTCAAACCCAAAGGTTTTTCAATCAATGAAGTATGCATCCTATGATTGTATGATAAGTCACTAAGTAAATACAATAACATGGTGAAATTAATTATTAGTTAAAACTCATTTTAGGGAAATGTGTAGAAAAATATAGTGCATGTAACATCCGCATTATACTATGAAACACTTAAAATTTTATGGAAACATTTATATAACACCATCCTTAGGTTCATTTATCTCTAATTATCCATTATTTTCCATTAATTCAAGATATAACGGGATAAATTAGATTAATAGAAAAACTTATGTAAAATACGGCATATGATATCTGACCAAAATAGTATAGTATAAAAGAATATAAACTATGTTAGGAATAAATAACATTAGAGACCTTACCATTGAATATGAAACTTGACTAATGATGATAAAATCCAATTCTTGGTGGAGGATAAATGAAAAAGCCTATGTGGAGGGTTTGAGGAGGATCTCTCAATGGGTTATGATAATAACTTCTATCTGATGAAGAAAAAGAAAAATTGAAAGGGGTTTTGAAATGTGTAGTTGCTGAAATTATAAATTCAATCTTACAAACTGGTATTGCGTAGTTTGATTGCATGGTTGGTCAAACTGTACGACTGTTGTATGCCAACACTATCCATGAAACTCACTCACTTAGGCTGGATACACAATTTACCTAACTGTGGACAGGCCATAAAAAATTCCTCTATCACAAAATTTGCAGCACCCACACAGGTGTATCTCCTAGCTCACACAATTATAGAAAAATCTTATGGCCTCTATTATGCACTAGGTACCTCACATTTTTGTGTTAGAACATTATCACTGACAATAATATATCCATCAAGATCAGTCTTACTTTCCAATATTAATAACTACGGGCTCTGAATGATCCATAGACATTTTCAAAACCTTTATTAGGAATTTGGGTATGTTTATAAAGATTAAAAAAATTATTCAAATAGAAAAAAAATGATCCTTGAATTTATGAGAAGTTAGGTTGTTATATGTATCATATTTTTCTCTCATAAAAGAATATCCACAATGAAAAGACATAAATAGTATATACAATGCATCAGTGATAAATATAACTACATGTGATCAGAAGCATTCACAAGTATATAAGAATTATAGGGGCCTTAATAAGGATTCACATCATTTATGAAAGCTCAATTCCATAAAATGAAAAATGGTCCATTATATTAAGACATTCTATGAATCCCAAGCCATTTCATCAAAATTCTTTCAAAACGTAAAATGGATATTTCTCTTCTCCCTTTTAAAATCATCTTTTAATTTACTAAAATCTAAAATTATTTTAAAAAATAAATTCCACATAGAATATGTCACCCTTTTGAAATCACCCAAATCTTTTGGAAATATATAAAAAAAATTATACAACCAAAAATAAGGGTTTCACATCCCTTTGGAATCAAACATTCCATTTAAAATATTGAAAATAATTATGATACACTAAGAACATGGTTTAAAATCCTCATTAATTCATCTTTTTTAAACATATCGGTGATCACCACCACTTAAAAAATATATTCATTGATGTCAATAAAAAAAATCCTCAAACACATTTCAAGTATTCACATCCCATTCCATGTTTTAAAATCACTTTCAAAACAAATTGGCCACTTCTAGGCCATACATATTGGAATAATTTAAAATATTAATCATTTAAAATTTCAGTAAATTAGATGAAAATAATAAAAATTTATGATAGAGAAACATCTACCATGGACCCAATGTAATTGATCGATATGTAAGTTACAATGAGTCAAAACACATCATCTTAAATGTATAAGAGTCCCACATGTATGAAAAATCCATAATTACCATAAATATGAAGAAAAAAAATTAGAACTATCCCAAACCATATTATGAACCATAGAAATGATTTTGGATTATGGGAACCATAAATATGAAACAAAATTGAATTTTAGAACTATCCAAAAACCTATTATGAACCCTAGAAATTATTTTGGATTATGGGAGAAATAAATTTCATTGAGAGAAAAGAAATGAATAAGGGATATGGTGGAATGAGAGGATTACCATTGAAGATAAAAAAGATAAATCCACCAAGAATCGGTAGAGAAATGTGGTCGAAGAGGGGAAGGGGATGTGATGTTTCTTGAGGAATGAAGAGCGACCTAATAGTGGGGTTGGGGTGGGGGTATCCTGTGACTGGGGGTGGGTGAGGGTTTTTAAAATTTTAAGGTTTTTTAAATAATAAAAAAGGTATTTTTTTCTAAAAACATGGAAAACCACATGGTTAGGCAACACATTTTTCATAACCATGCACCAACCATGAATAAGGAATTGAAAAAAAAACAAACCCTGAATGGTTCCCCCTATTCACTATATATTTGGACTAACCATGATCCAACCATGCCAATTGGCATTAGATCCTTAGAAAGAAATATCTTATTATTTTCATATAGTTTACCTAACTATATAAAAGCTCTACAACACACCCCAGACTCAGTATAATCCTCATAGGTTTCCGCATGGTTACTTTTAACCACACACAAAAATCATATTTTTTAAAAAATTAAAATTCTAGCATGTGACTTTTGAATAAATTAAGTGCCCAAATATTAAATAATTTAATTAAAAAATTAATACCATTATTCTAAGGGTATTAAACTATAACCTAAATTATTATATATTTAATTAATGGTGAGAACATGTTATGGTAAGCTGATTACATCCCAAGTATATGATTCTTCTTAAATTGAATTTTGTAAGAATATACTTGAAATGAGATTTATTTTCCCTCTAGTTGAATTTGGTGTTATTTTTTGAATAGAGTATATTTCTATATATAAACCCCATATCAATTGTCAAGGAATTATAGTCACATTTTATATTCTAAACCAACCTATGTTAATCTATCCATGTGAGGATAAAATAAAATTCCGATGGAAATTACATCCCTTATAATGGTCTTGGTTCTTATTAAAAAATGGTATTTATCTCACATGGTTGGTGAGAAACTCAACATCAATGATATGAATATTATACATGAGTATTTTGTTGATTTTGTAGATGTTTTTCTTAGTATTTAATTGAATTATGTTGTTGAGGTTACAATATAACTCATACATGGTGTTATACCTATTTCAATTAATCTATAAAGAATATCCTTAATTGAGTTATATGAATTGAAAAAGAAACTCTAAGAAAATATTTATAAGGGATTCATTTAGACAAATGGATTACTATGTGGTGCAATTTGTTTCTGAGAACAAATATTAATTAATGAAACTATGAATTATTTATCAGAGATAAAAAAAGATGACAATCATGAATATATGTCACTTTCCTCAAAATGATAATTTTTTTGATCAATTTTGAGGAGCAGAATAGTTTTTCAAGATTTATCTTTGATCTATATACAACCAATTGTGGGAAAATTTTGAAGACATATATAATACAATATTTTGAATGAGGTAAATACAATTTGTATTAATCGTAACAACATTTTTGTCTTTATAATTCCCCCTATATCATCAGGGATTTAATGAATAGTTACATTATATATTACCTTGATATGTATATGATAGTCTATATAGATGATTTTATTAAATATTACAGGAGTAAATAAGATAATAATTATTAATTTATTATTTTAATTAAGTCTTTATGGAAGGTGAAGTTGTCTAAAAATTTTATGAAGTGTGAATTTGTTTTATAAAAAGTTTCGTTTTTGCATCATTTGATATCAAGTGTGGGTTTATCAGTATGTCCATTCAAGATGTAAGTTAATGAAAATTTCCCTAGACCAAAACCTGTGGCTGAGATTTGTAGATTTATTCGATTTAATAGATATTATAGATGATTTTTTAGTTATTTTTTAATTCGTATCTAATCCAATAACTATGTTAACTAACAAGGAAGTCAAATTTTTTTGACTGATTAATGTGAAGAATTTTTCATGGAACTATAGAGAAGGTTTTCCAGTGCACCTATATACACACTACTCTATAGTGGAAAAGGTTTTTTGAAATAAATTTATTCATCAAAGAAGAGTGTGAGATGTGTTTTAATGTGTAATTAAATTCTTATTGTTTATGCCTCTCTTCAATTGAAGTTTCATAAGAAAAATTACGCCACTCATAATTTTGTGTTAGTTGTATTAATTTTTTCATTATATACTTGGATTCATTATCATTATGGATAATGTTGTGATATATATACTTTGAATAAATATTTTATGTATAGAACAACTAAGAAAGAGTTGAATATGCACCATAGAATGTGGTTGAAGTTGATTAAATATTATGACTTCTCAGTAAATTACCAACTAGGGAAAGAAAACATGGTGGATGGTACATTGAATTGAATGGAGCGTGATATATTATATAGGATGAGGATAAAAAAATATACTATATTTATGGATTTCTAAAGGATGGAACATGAATTATTTATAGAAGAGGGTAAATATTATCTTTCTAAAGTGAGTATTCAATGATTTACCCATGTGAATATTAAAGAGGTGAAAAAGGAAGATGTAGAGTTAATAAATAATATGATAAATGTTCCTAAAATAAAAATTGATTTTGGTTGAATGATAATGTCAAGAAACTTATTATGTTTCCTATAAATTCCATAATTGATGAGGGTGCTTCTAGATGAAACTTATATCAAATTTTTATCTATTCGTCCTGAAAGTAAAAAGATATATAGAGATATAATAGAATATTTATGGTGGGAAAACCTAATGTGAGAAATTGAAGAGTATATATATCAGTTCATGGTATATTATTAAGGTGATTTTAAGAGACATAAGTCTAATAGGATATTATGAACATTACCTATACCATAATGGAAATGGGAAATCACCACCCTTTATTTTATTTCCATACTACTAAAAAAACCAAAGTACATAATGAGATTTGGGTTATATCCAATCAACTTTTAAAGTCATCAAATTTCAATGATATTATAGAATATTTCTCTCTCGATCAAACTAAGAGTATATAAATTATTAAATTGGCATGGTTTCATGAAATACCACTTTCTGTTGTATTTTATCGAGTTCAATGGTTTACCATGATATCCTTGAGAAGTATTTTCAAATATTACGATACAAATTTTTGATTCAGTACTACCTTGAATCCTAAAATATATGGTAATTCTAATATAACCAATCAAACTCTATAGGATATGATAATATAATATTTTCTATATTTCAAAAGAGTTTGGGATACACATCTTTATATAGTCAAATTTTCTTATAAAAATAGATTTCACAAGTAAATTCAGATGGATCCTTATGGATCCATTTATAGAATTTAATGTAAATTTCCAACATCATAGGATAAATTTATAAAAATAATTCTATTGTGGCCTAATAAAGAATATACAATATTATAGAGGGTTTGATATGTTCATTATCACATCAAGGTAGCTTAGATTCATTAGAAGAGTTATGATGAAAATAGTTGATGAAATATGGAATTAAAAAGTTGGTTAGAAGTTATTCCTCTGAATTTATCATTAAAATAGGGTTATAATATTATAAAGTTATAGAAAAATTATCAATTGATACATCATAATTTTGATATTATTTATTGGATTAGGATAGTTTCTTATTTCTTGGCACTCCCATTGAACCTCTCTCAATGTCATGATGTGTTTTATGTATCTATCATATAGAATTAATACATAGAACATCACATGTACTAAACTCAAATGTTATACCATAGGGTCATGATCTTAATTAGGATCTAAAATACGTAGAAACTTTTTATTTTATATAAAAATTGTTATGAAATAAGACTACTCACCTGGTAAATTTTTTCCAGAGAAATTTGACATGTGAGGAAGCTAAATGGGAACCTGAGCTTGTGATGAAGCTAATAAATCCTCTCTTTTTAAATCCAAGTGAGAAAATTTATATGGGAAAATTAATTTCAGTGTCAGTATCATATAAATTCCTATTATCTTATAAGTAATTCATTTGAAATAAACTCCTCGTATTCGATATCTTTATTTACAAGAATCCATGAATCTAAATGGACAGTGATATTGTATACAATTATAACATATCCATTAAATTAAAAGGTATGAATTTTTATAAAAAAAATTTGAAAAAAATGTATAATGGTTTTAAATAATAAAATTATATTGATTAATTCATAATAAATATGTATACAATATATTGAAAAGTCATTTAAAGCTGCAAAAATATGTTTTCTTGAAAAATGGTTTTTTTAAATTTTGTGTATGGATATTATAATTAGTTTCTACCATATTTAAAAAAATTATATAATGAGATTAATAATTGTTTGAAAATTATAAATTCAATATTTTATTATTGGTTTTTTTAAGGTTTTTTCTAAAAATATTTATTTCTCACTCAATAGTTAAAAATAATTTTTCTAAAAGATATCATTTATTTTCCATAAATAATGCAATTTAAAATTTAAATTATTATTTAAAATTTATAATAATGTAAAATAAGTCTCTTTTTATTAGAAATATTATAAATAATTACATGGAATATATATTTTACTTGATTTTTTGATAATTTCATTTTTGTCTATAATGCACATTTTTCATAAATACTCTTTTATGTGCATAATGTGTTTTTATATTAATAAAATAAATTAATCTCTATTTATTTATGGTTTTAAAAAACTTATATATTATATTTTAAGTATAATATTTTATCATTTATTTTATTGTTTTTATAAGGTAATGAATGGAAGTAAATTCAATTTATTTTCCTTCAGGTGAACTTTTATAGAAAAAAGATTTTTTTGTGTGTTAATGCTCATATTAAAATTCATTTATGATATTTATATAAATTGAATTTGACCAAATAGATTATATATTTTCAATAAATATTTAAATAAAATTTAATAGGTACACTTAAATATTTAGTCATAAATAATAGTAAAATAGTGAGAATTTGATACTATAAATAAGGTTTAAATAGGTTTACCCCATCGAGAGGGGGTTAAACTAAACAATAAGGGTAATATTTCCAGAAAAATTGTATTATTATTGTTATTTTTTTAACATATTTCAAAATTTTATTATCTTATATTTAAATAAATGATTATTTTTCAGCATTATAATTGTGAAAGACATTAATTATATTTAAATATTATATGTAATTCCAAGTCTGTCCTCTCACTTATGAAATGTAACATCACATCCTTTATTATTAATGAATTTTGAGCCTTATAAAATGACCAATAAAATAATTAACAGCACTATATATATTCATTCCCTTCATCCAATATTCCATGGTCTTCTTCTAAGTAAAATATTTCAATTTATAAGGTGCAATCCAAAGGAGGTCCCTCAAAGAAGAAGGATAAATATTAACCGAGTTGTTTCAATTTTATTTATTATTTGAGCATATATAAATATTTTGTATCCACCGACAAATTATTAATCAAGTATAGTAAATATAATGATATTTTATTATGATTATGGAACATCTATTTTCTACCTAATTTCTTTTAAATGGGAAATGAGAGTGTTGCTCATACGTTAGTGTGGACTACCGCCTCCACATATCAATAAGATTCATTTTATGTCACCTACTCACATGGATGTTTATAATTATTAATTTAGTAAATATATATGATATTTTATATATAATAATTATTCTAAAATTATAAAACATTTTTTATCCTTTTTACCATATTTTGGTTAGAAAATGAGAACATCATTCCTGCATACGTACTGACTACCATCTCCACAAACAATGTAATTAAATTTTCTATATCTACCTTTAATGGATATGTTTAAATATGAAAATAATTAATATATATGTTATTTATATCATTATTAAAAAATTTATGTTATGAATCTATGTTCAAAATACAAGGACAGAAACTATGAAACATAAACATACACGGAAAATAAAATATTTAAGACTCAAAAAGAAATTTTTTAATAAATAATTATTAATACACGATTGTTTAATTATAATTAGTAGATAATATATAATATTATAAGTATTAATATGATTATATTATTTAATTATAATAAAATTTAAATTTATTATAAAAGAGGATATAGTGCCTATAAGGAATGTATGACTTGAGGTATGTGTATATCATCTCAAATTTTCTTCTATGAGACTTATGTAATATTATATACCAATATTATTTTAAGTGATATATATAAATACAATTTTAAATTTTATATATATAATGTGTTTATATTATTTAAATTTAATGTTTAATTTGAATTTATTTCTTTCATGGGGGTTAATATTATAAATTAACCACATTTGTAAAGGTTTTATGTCACAATATCACTTTTTATTGGGATTAATTATTCTTAAATTTCCAATGATGAATGTATATTATTTATCTCACAAAAATATCATATATTTTATTACCCTTGGTATATTTCTGAATATTTTATGTTCTATGTTTATATTACTCACCATAAGTTCTCAAAAGTCTGAAAGAATGTTTTTAAAGAAAGTGAGCTTGTTTTTTTCTATGGTCAGGAACCTTTTTCATTCAGGTCAATATTTTATTTAAAATTTATTAAGTAAAATTTAAATCATTTCATAATGATTTTATAAAGTGGTTTTATTAAATTTTGTGCTTTATATAATTTTTTTAAAGTAATAATATCATTTTACCACAAATATGAAAGGAATAATTATTTTAATATACACTACATGAGCATAACTTCCTATAATCATTACTGCTTAATTATTTCAATCATAATTTAAAAATTTCTTTGGTATTTTTTTTACTATTTAACATAATATTTTCTATTCTTTAAGATTTTAAATAACCATTTTCAAAATAATAATGGTTTTTTTCCAAGAAATATTCCAGTGAAATTTTAACATAATTTTTCATCTATTATTGCATCCTTTGATGTTTCCTATGATTTACTTAGGATATCAACCAATGTTACTATCTTAATTATTTATATGGATGATTTACAATTATGATAAAGAGATACTGATGAAATCTATTTTATTTTGGATGGATTATTCTATGAGTAAATGATGAATGTTTTTATGATATTTCCACATATATATGAATAGTTTTTGACTATGGGATGGGTGGGTCTGTTAGTCCTCTAATTCATCATGTGTTGATTAAGTTTTTATAAGATCAAAGGGTTCACATAAGGTTATACAAGCCTAAAATAGGATACACAAGAGGTTATCACAATCCCAAAGTTGGTAAACAAGTCCTCATCAAATTCCTAATATGTTACAAATGTCTTGGTGAGTACCATTAATGAGTAAAACCATAAAATTCGTACATATATATTACAACATTTTATATGAATATTTAATACATATGATGAAAAAACATAATCCAGAACCCTACAGTTTTAGTGTCTTTAGATACTAGAATCATAATCATCTTATATCATGAACTATGTATAACATATCCCATAAATATATTCACACACAATAGACATAAATTATTAAAAATACAATCTTCATAACATGGGGGAAGTAATAATATAAAAGGATGATCACACATTCTACGCAAAATGTAAATATAAGAGATATAAATTAATGATAATAAGTGAGAATATGATAATAATACAATAATGAGAACATGATCATTACTTAAAATAATAATTTCAAATCATTTGAATTTAATTAATCATAAATCATAGAATAAGGCATCATAAAAACACAATACAAACTTCATAAGTGTGAAAAATAATCAATCATGAATCATGATCCATGACCAAATATCCATATAAATATTTGTATGTTTTTAGTATACATATAAGAATAAAAAATAATTTTCTTGGTCAAGGATCTCTATCCTGGACATCATACTAGATTGTGATAACTCCATATTCCATCATTTCCATAGTTGTGGTTTAATCTCAAGACAATCATAATTAATAGATTCCCTTACTAAACAAAGTTTACTACCCATTTTAGTCCTTATTATATCATGATTTGTCCTTCATTATCCAATGCATTAGAGGGATATATAATTCTGAGACCAAACATCACATAATTAAATTCATATATATTCATTCCAAAAAATCCTAAAAATTCATTATATTATCATATCGTAAAACATGTAAAGAAAATTTGTTTCATAAAAATTTAATCATTTCACCAATGGTTAACCCATGGAAAAGAAATTAGTTTCATAAATGTGTCATCATTACTTAATTAACCCATAGAGAAAAAAATGTTCCATTGATAATATTTAAATTTACATCATCATAAAACATCCACATAAAGAAATTGGATGACATCATAAGATCATATCCTCATTAAATAGTAAAAATAATTTAAAAATTTTGATCTAGAGGAAGAAAATGTTTAAAATATCTTTTAAAAATTTATTTTAAAAACTTGTGAAAATATCCTTTTATTTTCGTAATATTTAAATTGAAAATTACCAAAATATTGTGAAAATATTTTTCTCTTAAAATATCTAATGAATCTTATAAATGAAGTTTCTATAAAATAAATTTTAATGAATGTGGGAAAATCCATTCATTACAGACATGTTAAAAGAAAAAAATTCACTTCACACCTTTTTAAGAAGCCAAACAATGAATTATTAGAAAAAATTTTTATCTAAAAATATCAATTTATAAACCATTGTAAATAAATTCAAGTTTTATTAAATAAAAAATTTAATCATTTTAATTATATTTAAGAAGTTTCGTAACATAATTTATAGGATTACAAATGCGGGAGAAATAGTTTGTCGACCAATTAGGAAATATGGCCGAGATTTCCTTAAAAACATTTTCTTGCACATTTTCTGTACCAATATGTAGAAAATGATATTAATATAAAAAAACATAGAAATAAATAAAAATGAAGAAAATATGTGTGTTTTTATTTTGAATATATATATAATTCTCCATAATGGAAATTTAGCAAAGACAAATTGAAAAAGAAATGATATTGTTACATAAACCACATTACTTGTGTTATTTATTTCTCCATATCCATTAAAATATCCTAAAAATGAATATAGATTTTATTATTCATATATTAAAAAACCATATTCACATATACCTTACAGTGCATCATTAATTTATAATTTATAATTATCCAAATTTCATTAATTAAACCATCATTTGGGTGAAAGATGGTCCATTTTATATACAGTTCTCGGTTTGATTGTTTTCATACTTGATCATTGTCTAGGGTTTAATAGTCTCAAAAATATTAATATTTAAATAAATATCATCTTTTTTCTTCATATACACTTTTATAGATATTCATATAAAAATCTGATGAAAAACGAATCACTTCGTTGTGTGTAGGTGGTAGTTGACACATAGGTACGAGTGATTTTAATATTTTACAAAGAATGGAAAGGTAAGAAGTCAGATAAGATATATTAATTAAATACATGTAAATATATCATAAATATAATATATAAAGAATAAAGTTTTCATAATAACCAACCCTGAATGATGTTCATGGAAATTGAATCATATTTCTATAGGGAGGTTGTAGTACACATATATGAATGATAAGTTATTTCATTTCCAATTTGATGGAATTGATGTGGAAAATGGTTGATCCATCATTATATTAACAATTAATTTTATTAAATATAATTAAGTCATTATTTTATAAAGGAATCCACCTTTGTCTTACATGTTATGCCTTCAATGCATTATATTTTAATCAAAATTGGATATTAGACAATGGTAGAGATGTTATGAAGGGTTTAGGGAATTAATTAGAATATCTATAAGTCTCATGAAGTGTATGGGAGAGATGAGATGTTGTGTCCTTTTATAGGGTATGTATAAGACACATACATAATTTTTCAAAAGATTTAAATATAATAAAGTATTACTTAATAAAAATAAATCTAGATTGGATTAAGTTAGATGATAGGATGAGATGTAACTGAAATATATTCATCAAATAAGTCTTAGATAATTTTTGGTCATTTTACTTCATATCCCTTTAGTTTAACCCCTATTAATCACTTTTATCCTTTATTATAGTAATCGATTTTTACCTCATTTAATATTAATAATGAAAAAATTATGTTAAACTTATTATATAATATTATTTAAGATTATAACATATATTTATTCAATTTTAACAAACTAAATCTTTATGAGTGGAAGATATTATTTTTATAATAAATATGAAAAATGATAAGAAAAATGGTTTTCTAGAAAATTGCATTTTTATCTATAAAATATTTTTTATACAAAAATTAAGAATAATTTAAATTAAAATTTATTAATTTTATTATCATTAATAAAAATTGATTATTAAAATTTTAAAACAATTAAAAATTAAAAATTATTATATTTTAAATTTTTGAATTGAAGAGATAATTTTCTATAAATTCAGTATTTTTCAACTATTAACAGAAAAATTAATATTTTAGAAATGTACCAAAATACCATAATAAAATAATTATGATATGATTATTTCCAAAATTAAATTATTTTTATATAATATAATTTCATAAAGTGGAATAAATTAATTCTAATATTTTCTCACAAAAATAAAAAACAACAATTTTATAGAAAAATATTTCTAAAGTATAAAATGACTTCACTATAAAATTAAGTTCATAATTAAAAAACATTAATTAATAAATTTATATTGATATATACCGTTATAAATATATTTCATAATGTATTTAATCTTTTTTATACCCTCTAATCCAAATACTAGGTTGAAAAGGTATATTATATGATGATTTTTTTACCTGGGATTCTGTTTAATGAAATATATTGAATACAATGAGTTTATTTCAAATGAAAGAGTACATTTTAAATATTTGTTAATTACATTATAACCCAATTAAAATGATTTTTTCCTTACAAATTTAATCACTATGATATAAACTATTTAGGATACTTATGCTTCATCACATTATTGGGTTCCCACATTCCTTTATACGGATTAGGGTTTCACCAGAAATCATTGACTAGGTGAGTGTTCATGTTACACAAAAACTTCTCTATTTGATCTAGAATATCAATTTTTTATTAATAAGATCTATCATACTCTAGCGGTATGAACTCTGGGTTCAGTACCCATGAATTATCATGTATATACTTCGTCAATAGATATACATGGAATATATCATGAACTTGAGAAAGATTTGGTGGACGTTTCAATAGATAAGTTAAAATCCTAATACAGTCATGAATTTTAAAGATATCGATATATATATTGCTCAATTTTCCCTTCTTTAAAAATATCACATGATCCTTACATATAGAAATTTCTAATAACACATTCTCAACAACTTCAAAATATAGATCTCACCATTTATTATCACTATAATATTCAATTGACTCTGAGCTATTTTCATGTGTTATTGAATAACTCTGACCATATTTTCCATTTCCTTAGTTAAATAATGTCCCAATATCTTTATTTCTTTATATTCATCCTAGTATTTAAGATTTATGAACTTATTTCTATATAGGACTTCAAAATGATCTTTCTTAATACTTGAGTTAAAGTTATTTTTTTATAAAAATTAGAACGTATAACGGAGTTGATCCCAACCGCCTTCAAAATCCATAGAACATGATGTCCAAATACCTTTTTTTATTTGAATTTTCTTCTCATACTAAAGTTTTTTATGATGATGAGATATAGTACTGAACATAAAATGTGTATCTTGAGACTCCTAAGTACTTCTCCAGAGCATCAAATCAAACATTGGATCACTATTAGATAAAATTAATAGTGATACTCAATGAAATATCACTACGTTCTTATTATATATATTCAAATGACGATCATAAGATAAATATTCATTCGTGTAATTTACGTATCACAACTTCATAAGTCTATTTAATACAACCCAAATAGTATTATTCATTTTATATGTTTTCATGAGTTCGATGTTGAAATTCATGGTAATGTTTCCCATTTTTATTCTGGTTTGGGTGATGTTTGCAACACTAACTTATAATAATGTCTAATAGAGTTAACTTTATATCATAACAAACAGTGAGTTACATACTCTTCAATATCACTTTTCAAGTAATTTCACTAGAAATATTCTTTCATTTATTAGTATATCTTATCACTTATATATTGATTATAGAATGATGAACTTTGTGTGTCATCTAATAGTTCCGTCTTTATATTTAATATTGATGGGAAATATACTTAGTTCTTGGACCTTATCATTTCATAATAATCATGGTTGAACCTAGTACCATTTATTATCTTATAATATATATTCTAAATATTAATTTTTCATCTATTTAATCTCCACATGGATGTATGGTTGAACATTCATCTTATAAAGACATTTTTTGTCCCTTTTTCTAATTAATTTAGGAATTATATTCTGAAAATCCATAAATATTAGATGTCATTTAAGGGTGGTAATGTATTGAGTATTCATAATCATTGATTAATTCCAACCATATTATCAAGAACATATTCAACTTTTTCTATATGTACAAATACATCATGAGTTTTTTTCCAGTATATACATAACACATTTCACCATATAGATAATGCATTTATCTTTTTAATGACAAATTACCTATAACACCTCTAACTCATTAGTAGGTTAATTTTTCCTCCGAGTTTTCAATTGGTATGATTTATATACAATATACATATCATATATTATTTGGAAACATATCATTCCTTTCTTCTATGTATCACTAAATTTTAAAAAACCATTATCCTCCATTATGTAGTGTATATATTGGTGTGCTGACCAACTTTCATTTTAGATCCTTGAAATTTTTACCAAATTCAATTTTCATAAAGAAATTCCATCCCATTTGAGTCAACATGGTTATTGGATTATATAAAAAAGATAAATATCTCAAAAAGTGTCACTAATATCCTAGAAACACAAGAAAACAAAAGATCTTAGTTACCATGGTTGGTCTGTTATAATGTTCAATAACACCCATCATTGAAAGATCCATGAAAATAACATGTATTTAGATTATATTACTTAAGAATATGACTTTTTGAATCCAAAATTCACACATGGTAAATTTTTCATGAAACTTATTCTTCCTCAGGGTCTTCAACATAGTCCTGAAATGATATTTAAGACCATCCTTTCTCTTTCAATATATTAGAATATCATCTATTGAGAATACCAAAATCTAATGAAGGAAATATCTAATTTCATTATTCATTAGATCCATGAAGACTATAAAAGAATTGGTATGTACATAGGGAATTAATATAAATTAATAATGAACATACCTCATAAAAATGGATATATTAGACCTATCCTACTTCTCAAATCTCAATTAATGATATTTAGAATGAAGTTCAATCAGGGAAATGTATGAGATTAAAGAAATTGATCAAAGAAGTTATCAACATAAGTTACTCGATACATGTTCATGGTATGGATCCAATTATGTTCTCAATAATCAATATAAAGACACATTTAACCCCTTATCGTTTAAATTAAAAATATATGTGAAACCCATAGTGAAACATTACTATTCATGAATCCCTTACCAAAATTCTATTATAGTTTCTTCTTTAATTCTTTCAACCTAATCCGGTTTATACTATAAGTGGTATTTGAAATATATGTAGAACCAATTATGAGTTCTATTGAAAACACAACTTCATGATTTAGTGGAGGACTAGGAAATTATTCTGGAAATACTTCACTATAATCCTAACCTATATTCATGTATTCTATTTTGAGTTTCTCCCCAACCATTTGAGATAATCATCCTTCATGAGTTGGTAGCGAGACCTATATAATATTAGTAACTTCCATTCGAGGTTAATATTCATCCTCACATTAAAATTGGTTCATAAATTAATTCATAAAATCAAATGTGACTTACAATCCTTGATAATTGATATGGCATCTATATAAGGAGAACCAATACATTCCTAAATTCTCGGTAATTTCAACAAGAGGGAGAATCATAACATTTTTAGTAAGTACATTCACAAAAACATCTATCATATAGGATATATATATATACTTGAAATGTGATTATGTTACCACTAATATTTTTTACTTATAACTCAAATACTAGTTGTTGATGTTTTGATGTGATGCCCTTAAAATATTCTTCCAATATAAAAGAGTGGGTAGAGCTATAATACAAAAATAGATATTTAATTTTAGAGTGGATGGTATGTATACCTTTCACCACACCATTCTTATGACCCACTTTAGTAGTTGTGATCACATGGTATTTCCACTAATCTATGGGGTTAAAAAGTTTGAAACACAAATCGTAATGATTTTCAATTTAATTTATGAACCAATTTTCATAATTACTATTCTTCTTTAAATTATATCATTAGAGTTTGGTTGGAATATATAAATGATCATTTCACCATTTCTTTCAATGGTTGACCTATTCACATTACTTAGAAATTCTTTTTCATTATACCCTTATTTTCAATAGTAAAAACACTTAATATACCCCATAAGTCAATTTCATACATGATTCCTTCCTAACATATAACATGAGAGAAATTTTTTTCTTTCCTCTGTGGGATTTATCATTAGAATTTCCCCAAAATTCCAACATTCTCTTTTTATCCTAAAAAACATAAGAATAATAAGAGTATCCAATTTCCAATTCAAACTTGGAATAACATGAAATTATTTCTTTATATATATATAATATATTCTATAAAATTCCTTTTCGTGGTATGGTCTCAAGATTGTAAAGAACTATACTACTTTTCTTTCATATTTGATGATAAAGCTTGAGGTATACCCTATAAGTTAGGTGAAATTTACCACATAGGTTCTAATGGATTATTAATCCTTCTACAATAGTTAAAGAAATTCCATTTCCATTTTTTCTTGAATATTTTTAGGAAAATACATATCAATAAATACCGAGTAAATTTCCCCCACTTTCCTAACATTTTTTAAATTATTACACTATCAAATTACTTCATCTTTATATTGATATACAATTAAGACAACATTATCTTATTCTTGAAATTCAATAATAAAAATTTTATTTTCACTTGGAAGATTAGTATGATTCATGTTATTTTTCATTTCTTGAGATAACTATATTGGAATAAAAAAAATCAAATAAGATTTCATTTCATTTCCTTTATTATGAGTATCGTACTTTAATTACTTGTACTATTCATAATTAACATGATTATTCTTGGTTATAATCAACTAATAAGACCAAAAATACTAATATGAAAAACAAATCATGGTTAGTAATCATGCAATCATAAATATTGTTCATTTGATGTCTAAACTATGAAATATTATTTCCAATCTACGAAACCATTGGTTTGGTCTAGGTATTTCATTGTCATAAACAGTTGAAATACTTAACAATGGATCATAAATAAAATGTTAACTAATTTAGTTTTATCCTTAGGGAGTTTCTACAAAGGTGTAAAGTATTTGGATCACTCATTATGCACTGGTGATTGTCATTTTAATAGAAAAAACACAATTTTCAGTGTTTTCAACCATATGTGAATCAATTCCATAACCATATCCATATACAAGTATCCAATGATGGATGTATCTTCTTTAAAAACCACACAACCTCTACCTTAGTAAATGATTTATATATTATCCAAAACATAGTCATGTCTCTAGGGTTTTCAGCAAATTTAACTATTGATAATATAAAAATATTAAATAAAACATTCTCTAATACCAACTATAGAAAACATAGAATTTTATATATACATACTACATCATTTTAAATGAATACTCAATACAAATCATAACAAAAAATTCCATAGAACTTTAAATATTAAGATTATTTGGATAAAAGTTACATAATCATCTTATCTAATGAAGTATTCCGTCATCTCCCCAAAACATTTTCTCACATAGTAAACATCTTAGAAATATGCTATATGGAAAATTTCATTATAACATGGGGAAATTTAACAAAAGAATGGGTGAAATTAAATTTATAGTAAATCAGAATAGAAGATTTATTAGTCAATGATCATAAGTAATCAAATAAGGTTCATTCAAAACAAAATACAAAAGTAATAAGTTTAATAGTGTTGAACCCCCACCCCTAGAACCTGTTATGAAATATTTAACATTATATTCCTAGCTTTTATGATGATAATTGTGACCCAATTTTTTTATATAATCCTTAAGACATAAAAAAGGAAAACATGGATCCCTTACATTCTAGAGGTCCTTTTAGGTTTGTATTTTTATAAAATTAAGAAAAAATCCTTCCTAAAAAATTCACCTGACTTCACATGTGTATCTCACCAAATTAAACTTGTTTTTCTTTTACTTTTGAATTCATCAATATCATCCATATAAGACCCTTATAGACATAACTTTATCAAAATCATTCATTAAATCTTGGAAAAAATGATTCATAAGAAGGGTGAGTTTATATGCTCAGTAAGGGTAAACATAACCCTTAGTAATTGAATATTAAAAATTAATATAAGAGTACAAAAGAGAGTGATGAAAAAAAATATTTCATGAGAAAATCATGAAATAACTAATACCTATTGGTATATTGATCATAAATTAGGAAAATATGAATAATTAAAGAGTCATTATAATCAACAATCATGATCCATGTGATATAAATCACTATCATGATAGAAATTAAAGACCCATAAAAATCACAAATCAAACATATTGGGATATTATAATATCATCTCATTGAGAACTTAAAGTTATGATACATAATACTTACAGAACCATTACAAATTGGAATAATCATATACAAATTACAACATTATCATTACCCAATAAATTCGAGATCTATAATGGGTATCAACCTTTGCATAATCTGTATCAGGATCACTTGTTTTCCATGAGCTATAAAGGGACTCAACCCATTGTATAAGCGATATCAGGATCACCCATGAGATTTAATGGGGTTGAACCCTTTTTATAAGCAATACCAGACTCACCCATTTCATATAATTCTAAAGCACCATGAATAAAACACTTTCATAATAAAAATCATAAAAACATGTTAAACCCATGAATAATATAATTCATATCAAAATATTTTAAAAATAACTTTTCTATGGAAATAAAACAGGTTCCATAAAATTCTATTTGAAACATGGTTATAATGTGGAGAAGAAATAGGATCCATACCAATTTGATTGAAACAATGATCTCTTATGAATAATAAAAGAGTCACATAACAATATCATTGAAACCATTATAATCTATCCAGAGAAAGAATGAGGATAGAATCAATAAAAAATATCCACCTCATAACATAAATGACAATGACTGTTTTTGAAGTTCATGATTGATTGTACCATTAAAATATCATTAATTTTTTTAGGAAAATATCCTTTCGATTTTTAAAATGAAATTTAAACCATAAAACATTTTTTAATCTTTTTATTTGAAAATAACCGTGAAAATATATATAGGAATATTGCATTATAATTTGAAATAATTTTTAAAAAATAAATCAATTATAAAATCTATTCCATTTAAATTAAGATTAAAATACAATTTGAAAACATTTTTGGAACATAATTATAAATCATGGGTTTATCAAAATACGAATTCCCAGATATAGAGAAAAATAAAGTTGTATTATCTTAAAAATACTTTCTACAACATTTTGTGTTCAAAAGGGTGGAATATTTTTACAATTACATGAAAATATACTAAATAAAATTATCAGAAGTTAATTCATGAGAATTAAAAGATTTCAATATTGAATATTTAATGATACACAATCCTGATAAACAATGAGAATTTAATAAAAGACTCTTACCACTTTGGTAACATTTATTCTTAAGACCCCTTAAATTATTACCTTAACTAAAAATTATAATACCATGAAAATGAAATAATCATTATATAACATGAAAAATGGTGATTATACACACCTTATATAATAATATAGGTGTATAACTGTCATGACCCGTCCTCAAGGCCCGTGTCGTGACTACCCCAAGCCCGCCTTCCATAGGCCAGGGGCTGGTGACTAGCACCAAGGCGTAAATCCCGGTAAAAAGGGAAGGCCTTGCCTTTGTAATGTAAACCACAAACACCATAGAGCAAGCAGGTAGGAGTAAACACTATGTAAAAAATGAGTACAACAGTAAGTGTGGAAAAGAAAGTGGGCCAGTATACATACCCAAACTGAAAGTAAAGTACAACTGGAAAGGGAAAACAGCAACTGAAAAGTAAAGCCGCAACGTTGAGCTGTCCACTGGAAATCCCACCTGAAGGGTGGGTACAGATAGCCTCCACTGCTCCTCGGGTCCAGCCGACCGCTTCGAGTACGTCCCGCCCAGGGGTCCACCTCCAGGTATCGTCCTTCTCCGCATGCCTCAACCACGATCATCGTTGTCCATCTTCTGCAACCAACACAATGTAGTGCAAGCATAGCCCATGCAGGGGTGAGTATAAACTACTCAGTAGGGACCCCGATACCCCCGAAGGTCTCCCAGAATCCACAACGGATAATCCACAAAGGAAAGATACAATCATGATGTAACATCCGACACTTCTTAGGTATATTCCTATACATATACCTAAGTCATCAATTCTCGTTCGGCTCCAACATCCGAACCCAAGTACTACCCAGTCCGCACAGGAAAGAAATACGTAAATCCACACAGGATAGCACAACACAATCCACATATGACAGCAAAACGTAAATCCACACAGGATAGCACAACACAATGCACATAGGAAATCAAAGAAGGATTCAGCTCACACAGGTAAGCAATACAGGATTTAGCTTACACAGGTAAGCGAAACAGGATTCAACTTACACAGGTAAGAAAAACAGGATTCATCTTACGCAGGTATACTTCTTCGTAAGACGATAGAGATGATCAGAGATATCCACTGATTCATCTAAGCAGTTGGACCCACAAAGGATCGAAAGGTACTAACCCCCGCAATGACCCACACAGGATTGATCATGAAGTTGAAACCATAGCTATTGGGAAACTCCTTATCTATCAAGTACAGTGGGTATGCTTCCATAGCCAAGCGCTTCCCTCTAACCTTGGACTGTTGTAGTACTCCACCTATCGAGTACTGTGGGCTTGCTGCTACAACAAAGCACTTCCCACCAAGGGTTTGCCGCTACAACCAAGAGCTCCCCCTTAGAGCCTCTAGAGGTACTCCTTCTGTTGAGTACCACAGGTCTGCCGCTACAACCAAACGCTCCTCTGCCATGGGTCTGCTGCTACAACCAAGTGCTCCCCCGTGCTGCTACAACCAAGCGCTCCTCTGTCATAGGTCTGCCGCTACAACCAAGCGCTCCTCTATTGTGGGTCTGCCGCTACAACCAAGCGCTCCCCCTCAGAGCCTCCAAAGGTACTCCTTCTGTTGAGTATCGCGGGTCTGCCGCTACAACCAAGCGCTCCTCTGCCGTGGGTTTACTGCTACAACCAAGCGCTTACCACTAGGCTATCTGTAACACACCGAGTCGTTTGATCAGCAGTCGTCAAGTCTCAACCGGCTCTAGGGTTTCCGCACACAGCATGCTCCTTCTGGGAGGGTCCACTCCACGAGCCAAGAGGTCGATGCATCAACTTACATGTAGTCTGGAGTTGATGTATCCCAAAAAGTACGGTAGTGGTAACTACCAAACCCATGGAGGAATCCCGTATTGTCTTCGTTGTCGTCGCAGACGCAGCCAGCTCTAGGGTTCTCGCACACAGTAAGCTCGTTCGGGAGGGTCTTCTCCACGAGATGAGGGGCTGATACCTCAACTGAAACATAGTCTAGAGTTGATGTATCCAAAAGTTCTGTATCATCAACAGGAACTCAACGTCGCAGAAGGCGCGTCAATCGGACGCCCGGTCTGAGAGTTATTGGCGTTTTCGTTCCAAGGGCCCGGTTGGTTTTTAAGGCAAAACCAACCTGACCATACTCCATATGCGTCCAAACCTCGGGTGGATTAAGCTAAAAGATCCGTCTCACTTAGAGGAATCCATCAAAGTCGACGACACGTCAATCGGACATCCGGAGCTCAAGTTATGAGTGTTTCCGCTCCGAGGGCCCGGTTGGTTTCGTGTACGAACCAACCCGGCTGAACCCAGAGTACTCTGAAACCTTGAGTGCAATATACCAAAACGACCGTCTCGATCCAAGGATCACATTTCCACTGACGTTGCGTCGATCGGAGGCCCTGATCTCAAGTTATGGGCAAAAGACCGAAAAGGTCTGAAAACGGTGGGTCTGGGCCCAGACCGACCCGGCCCAACCCCCCCTGGGTCGGCCCGAACCGGGCGACCCGACCCGGGTCCAGGTCCGACCCCGCCGGTGCGGCCTGGCATGGACTGGGTGGCCCGGCCCAGCCGGGGCGTGACACGGCCCGACCGGCGTGGGCGCGGCCCGGCCGCCAGGCGGTTCGGCTCAGCCGGTTACGGCCGAGATGTGCTGGGGGGGGGGGGGGGGGGGGGCGCTGCCCCCGCGTGAAGGAACTGAGGCCCTACGTGGGGACGCCCTTGCCAGTGGATGCGGCATCCAGCCGTGTCCCATCCTTTTTCGGTCCCACGCGGTCGTGGGACGGCTGGCCCGCCGCCGCGGCGGTTCTTCCCGGCAGCGCGACGGGCGCTGCCGCCTCCCGCCGCCGTGCCGACGTGGTGCGCCGGCGGGTTGCTCCGCGGACCATCGGATGAGTTCCGGTGGTCGGAATTCCTTGTCATCTTAGCCAAAAGTGCTCCCGGGGTCCGTCCTTCACTGCGAGGACCTTACATCGCTCGTGCGGCTGATTTTGTCGACGTCTGCCTTTTCGCACACCAAGAACGAAAGGGGCGGTGGGTTCGGACTTGTTCGTTAGACCGCACCCACCACGTTAGCAGTTTTAAAAGTCTCCCAACAATTTTTAATAATATGCCGCGGGTATAAATCACAAATATTTAAAAGAATCAAACCCCTACCTCGTCATTGTCGTCGGATGAGAGTTCTTCGCGGAATTGACTGTCGCGGAAGAAGAGGATCCTCGCGTCGCGGAAGGGGGCGTCGCGTCATTGTGGTACACGATGTCGCGTCGATGATCTCTGAGGGTTAAAGAAAACACACAGATTTAATTGCATGTTTAAAGTAATTTTGAGGATAAAATCCACAAAGAATTAGAGAACCGTAATCCCCTACCTCAAGCAGTTGATTATCGGAGATTTTTGTGGGGAAGAAACGTCACGGAAGAAGCGTCTCGGAAGGAGAATCGTCGGCATCGCGGAACACGGTGTCGCGTCATCGATCTCCGAGGGTTCGGAATTCTTCACATTCTTCACGTTCTTCACATTCTTCGTAAAGGAGGATGAAGAACTAAATCCTTAGAGTCTTCTCCAAATCCTCTCAACGAGCAATCCTCAAGAAAGACATGTGTTGGTCTTATTTTATTTAGATGCCAACAATTTGAAAAAAAAATAAAAAACGAACCATTAATTCAGTGAATTAATGTAACGTCTTACCTATCCAATTAATAGGAGCGTTAAGAGTTTAGAAAACACACCAGTTGACTTTCATTAAAGAGGAGTTTTTACGGGTGTGTTACTTAGAGGAAAAGAAACAGTGGGGCTCGTGCGGGCCCCACCTCACAAATATCCTACCAAGAGGGTAGGATATTTTGGGTTCCACCCTATCCACTTCAACTTAGATTAAGTGGCTTTAAGTGGCTTTAAGTGGCTTTAAGTGAAATAAAATAAAGTTTTCGCACTACTTTATTTTATTTTCTTAACATAACCCCAAAAATTAAAAACCACACTCAAGCAAACGCAACTCCGAAAAAGGCGTTTCTAAGAAAAAACCGGCACTTCGATTCCATCGGTGCCTTCAGATGTCGATTCTGAGCACCGGTTCAAAAGATAGAAAAACCCGCTCGTTCATTCACTGAACGTACCCGAGCCAAGCTTCGAAAAATGATTCCTGGCACACCGGGTCTCGGAATCAGTTTCCGTCAGAAACTGCGTTCTTGTAAAATTCCAAATAAAATTAAGAAAAACTTTCCTTGAATTTAACGGGTCTTTACATCACTCCCACCTCAGGGCTTTACGTCCCCGTAAAGATACATCATAAACTAGGGAAACAAATGTGGGTACTGAGCACGCATCTGAGCCTCCCGCTCCCATGTGCTCTCCTGGAGGTTTCCGTGCTGCCTTCTGATGTGCACTAGAGGAATCGACCGTCCACGTAGGACCCGCTCCTGTCAATCCTCGATCTCCACCGGGACCTCCGCAAAATTCACCCCATCATCAACGTTCAGCTCTGCATGGTCAATGATATGTGTTGGTTCGTGCACATATCTCCTCAGGTGAGATACATGGAAGACGTCGTGCACCTGGTGCAACTGTGGTGGGTGGGTCAAGCGGTAAACTACCTCGCCTACCCAGCCAAGGACCTAGAAAGTTCTGTTGATCCTCAGTGATAACCTGTCGCCTCGGCCACATCCATGTAACTCACGTCGAGGTGTGACCCGTAAGGAAACGTGGTTTCCATCCTCGAACTATAGTGGTCTCCGCCTCTTGTCAGCACAAGACTTTTGCCAGCTCTGAGCTGTCCTCATCCGCTCTTGGATGACTTGCACCTTTCTGGTCCTTCAAGAGCTGCTGAGATTTCTTCTTTTCCGAGAAGAGAAATCTGGTATCATCCCCTGGATGAACCACGTTCTTCGCCTAATACAGTCAATCCAGTCATGGATGGTACTAACCCATAGCAAGGATGACGTCGTAAGGCCTCGACGCTACTACCAAGCGATCCAACCGTTACTCTTGCCTCCAAGGGTTGAGTCACACTGTCGGCATCAGTGTGTGGTCACTAGGTCTCCTCCAGTAGGTATCTCAAAGTGAGGGTCAAGTCAATGTTTTTTAAACTAGAACCTCTTAGTAACAACACAAAGAGAGGACAGGAAGGTAAATGCCAAAGGAAAGGTGTCTTTTATTACTGAAACTCAAAGTAAAAAAGACACAAAACATCTACAAACAAACATCAACAACACTAGAAGCAGCATAAACAAAAGTCTCCAGGTCTGGAGCTAGTCCCGCTCCTTTCCATCTGCTCCCCGGAGCTCCATGATAGTAGGACTCAACTGACTGAAGCTGAGCTATCCCATGTCCACCAGCTCCCTACAGTTGGGGTGGACCTCCTGGTGGTGGTGGTGGCAACACCTCGAAGTGTCGTCCACCTCCAGCTGCATGGCCAGCTCCCCTTCCATGGTCTCCTGCTCCATCTGGTCTGCCTCGGTCGAACCTCCGCCTCTGCCTGGGGGTTCGTATCCCCGTGGAACCTAGGCGTTTGCTGGCGCTGGAACTCGTGCAATGCACTAAGGTGACGTGCATCATCATCGGATGGGGCTGGAAGCATCGGCAGCTTGGTGGGTAGAGGTACCGCTGATGCCTCAGCTGTCAAAGGGCCCTGTACCGAGGCCTCGTCGCTCGGCAGGCTGTCATCATGCTCAACTCTCGAAACCCTATCTGGATGTCGTCTTGGGGCCATCCTGAAAGGGAAAATGGTGCACCACGGTCAGAACAGTATACCTGGTGAGCTGACACAAATTAATCACAAAGAAAACTTGAAACACACATGAAATCAATGTTTTCGTGCATTAAGTCGGAAATCAGAAGTCAGGGTCTTGGTGTATGGATACGTCAGCCGTCGCACCAAAACTAGACTCCCCAAACTGATAACCACACCCAATACACTTAACACTATTGCATCACATAGAAAAAGATCAGAGTCCCAAGTTCTGCGGTAGAACCGAACTCATCTGATACCAATTGTCACGACCCGTCCTCGGGGCCCATGTCGTGACTACCCCAAGCCCGCCTTCCAAAGGCCATGGGCTGGCGACTAGCACCAAGGTGTAAATCCCGGTCAAAAGGGAAGGCATTCCCTTTGTAAATTAAACCACAAACACCACAGAGAAAGCAGGCAAGAGTAAACACTAAGTAAAAACTGAGTACAACAGTAAGTGCGGAAAAGAAAGTGGGCCAGTATACAAACCCAAACTGAAGGTAAAGTAAACAGGAAAGGGAAAACAGCAACTAAAAAGTAAAGCCAAAATGTCGGGCTGTCCACTAGAAATACCACCTGATGGGTGGGTACAGATAGCCTCCACTGCTCCTCGGGTCCAGCCAACCACTCTGAGTACGTCACGCCCAGTGGTCCACCTCCAGGTACCATCCTGCTCCGCAAGCCTCAACCACAATCAGCGATGTCCGTCATCTGCAACCAACACAATGTAGTGCGGGAATAGCCTATGCAGGGATGAGTATAAGCTACTCAGTAGGGACCCAGAGACCCCCGAAGGTCTCCTAGAATCCACAAAGGATAATCCACAAAGGAAAGATACAATCACGAAGTAACATCTGACACTGATTAGGTATATGCCCATACATATACCTAAGTCATCAATTCTCATTTGGATCCAACATCCGAAACCAAGTACTACCCAGTCCACACAGGAAAGCAAAACGTAAATCCACACAGGATAGCACAACACAATCCACTTAGGAAATCAAAACATAAATCCACAAAGGATAGCACAAAACAATCCACATAGGAAAGCAAAGCAGGATTCAGCTCACTATGGGTAAGCAAAACAGGATTTAGCTTACACTGGTAAGCAAAATAGGATTCATCTTACACAGGTAAGAAAAACAGGATTCATCTTAAACAGGTATACTTTTTCATAAGACGATAGAGATGATCAGAGATATCCACTAATTCATCTAAGCTGTCGGACCCACAATGGATCGAAAGCTACTAACCCCCGCAATGACCAACACAGGATTGATCATGAAGTTGAAACCATAGCTATTGGGAAACTCCTTCTCTATCAAGTACAGTGGGTATGCCTCCACAACCAAGAACTTCCCTCTAACCTTGGACTGCTGTAGTACTCCACCTATCGAGTATCATGGGCCTGCTGCTACAAACAAGCGCTTCCCACCATGGGTCTACCGCTACAACCAAGCACTCCCTCTCATAGCCTCTAGAGGTACTCCTTATGTTGAGTACCTCGGGTCTGCCGCTATAACCAAGCACTCCTCTGCCGTGGGTCTTCTGCTACAACCAATCGCTCCCCCCGTGCTGCTACAACCAAGCGCTCCTCCACCGTAGGTATGCCACTACAACCAAGCGCTCCTCTATTGTGGGTCTACCGCTACAACCAAGCGCTCACCCTCATAGCCTCCAGAGGTACTCCTTATGTTGAGTACCGTGGGTCTGCCACTAAAACCAAGCGCTCCTCTGCCATGGGTCTGTTGCTACTACCAAGCGCTTCCCACTGGTCTATCTGTAACACACCGAGTCATTCGATCAGCAGTCGTCAAGTCTCAACCGGCTCTAGGGTTTCCGCACACAGCATGCTCGTTCCGGGAGGGTCCACTCCACGAGCCAAGAGGTCGATGCATCAAAGGACAGGTAGTCTAGAGTTGATGTGTCCCAAAAAGGACCTTAGTGGGAACTACCAAACCCACAGAGGATTCCCGTACTGTCTTCGTCGTCATCGCAGACGCAGCCAGCTCTAGGGTTCTCGCCCACAACAAGCTCATTCGGGAGGGTCTGCTCCACGAGCTGTGGGTATGATACCTCAACTGACACATAGTCCGGATTTGATGTTTCCAAAAGTTCCGTATCGTCAAAAGGAACTCAACGTCGTAGACTACGCGTCAATCAGACGCCCGGTCTGAGAGTTATTGGATTTTTCGTTCTAGGGGTCTGGTTGGTTTTTAAGGAAAAACCAACCCGACCATACTTCATCTACATCCAAACCTTGGGAAGATTAATCCAAACGATCCATCTCACATAGAGGAATCCATCAAAGTCGATGGCACGTCAATCGGACGTCCGAAGCTCAAGTTATGAGTGTTTCCGCTCCGATGGCCCGGTTGGTTTCGTGTACGAACCAACCCGGCCGAACCCAAAGTACTCTGAAACCTTCAGTGCGATATACCGAAACAACTGTCTCGATCTAAGGATCACATCTCCCCTAACGGTGCGTTGATCGGAGGCCCCCAGCTCATGTTATGAGCAAAAAACCGAAAAGGTCTGAAATACATGTGTTGGTCTTATTTTATTTACATGCCAACAATTTGAAAAACAAGTTAAGAAACGAACCATTAATTTGGTGAATTAATGGTAATGTATTAACTGTCCAATTAATAGGAGCGTTAAGAGTTTAGAAAATGCACCAGTTGACTTTCATTAAAGAGGAGTTTTCGCGGGTGCGTTACTTAGAGGAAAAGAAACGGTGGGTCTTGTGCAGGCCCCACCTCACAAAAATCCTACCAAGAGGGTAGGATATTTTGGGTTCCACCTTATCCACTTCAACTTAGCTTAAGTGTATTTAATTGGCTTTAAGTGGATTTAAGTGAAATAAAATAAAGTTGTCGCACTACTTATTTTATTTTCTTAACTTAACCCCAAAAATTAAAGACCACACCCGAGCAAACGCAACTCCGGAAAAGGCGTTTCTAAGCAAAAATTGGCGCTGTGATTCCATCGGTGCCTTCAGAATTTGATTCTGAGAACCGGTTCAAAAGTTAGAAAAACCCGCTCGTTCGTTCACTAAACGTACCTGAGCCAAACTTCGAAAAATCATTCCGGGCACACCGGGCCTCGGAATCAGGTGCTGTTAGAAACTGCGTTCTTGTAAAATTCCAAAGAAAATTAAGAAAATTTTTCCTTTAATTTTACGGGTATTTACAATAACATAACAAATGTAACAATGATGGAAAATTATGAAAAAAAAAATCCATTACTGCTTTGGTAGCTTTTGAAACTGTAAATCCCATTAAGGAGAGATTATCAAATGGATATGTAAATCCCAATTATTTTAATAATAATTATTATAAAACAATTTAATGGTAATTCAATAAATCATGCATCAAGAATAAGTGCCGAGCATGGAATAAGTCTTAAAGAAATAAAAGTGAGACTATAAATTCCCAGAAATTGAGTCTGATTCATCACACTTGTTGTTTATATTTCTGAATAAAAAAATTATGTTAACGATTTAATTTTTAAAACATTTTCAATTTTATTATTAATTTTATTTCACTCACAAAAAATATATATACCATTACATAATCATTTAAGTTTATGTTTGATATTTTGACCATATTCAGCTAATGTGTCAAAATTAACTTTGGTAGGCCGACTAAGGTCAATGATGTAGTAATTTAAACATATAGAAATTAATAATCATTATATTTATAACTAATTATTATATTAAATCAAATAATGGAATATAGTTATCAATAATGAACTGACGTTACAATCATGGAGATGGTAGGTCGTACAAATCCATGAGTAATGTTCCCTTTTTTCAAAGATCATTATAGAAATAAGGTAATTAACATTCACCTTCCTATAATAATAATTATATCATAAATGAAGTATTATATTATTATATATACTTATACATATCATTATTGTGATTTGATTATAAAAAAATATATGAATCACATCACTTTGAGAAGGCAGTAGTCCATACATCCACGAACAATCTTATCTCCTTTTCAGTGTGTGAAAAAGTAAAAAGAAAGTAAAATATTATATTTTTATATAGAAAATTATGTCATAAATATCATATATATATCATTTATATCACACATTTTTATTAATCCCTTACTTAATACATTCCATTTAAATCATTAATGAATCTCATAACTTTACAGAGGCATTTGTCCACATGTCCACAAAAGGTGTTATGATATTCACAGAAAATAGAAATCAGGAAGGTATATGTTATATAATAATTTAAAAATCTTAAATAAGTCATAAATATGTTATGTATCATATAGAACTGTAATTTATATCATTATTACAAACCTCTATAGGTGTTAATAGTTGAACAAATGACATCAGTTTGTGTGGCGGTTGTTTGCAATACACACAAATAATGATTATATATCTCATTTCATGGAATTGATTGAAGTTGTAGGTAATACCATTAAAGTAAAAAAAATAATCATATTTAATATTTTTAGGTTATTATATAATCATAATATAAAATATTTAATGGGTAGAGAATGAAAGAAAACAAAAGTTCTCATTGAAGAATATTACCTCTTCTTCAGGTAACTCATTTTGGTTTTCACTAAAAGAATTCCTTGGTATTATTTCAACCCAATGTGAGGCTTCTTGTATGATAGAAGGTAGTTTGGGAATTTATTTTTATAGGGGTTTTTCAGGTAAAATTATATTAATGTATTAAATTGATCAGGAGAGTTAATGATCCTTTACAATGCAGTGGGAGTGGCATTTTTATAAATACAAAGATTTAAACACTATTGGGAGGTCTCCCTTGCATTGTGTAACTAAAAAAATTAACCAAAGTGTATATAATAATGGATATGGTCAAAATATTCCCTAAAAATGGGTTTTTTACAAGTGTATAGGTCATTTTCCCCCTTAATATTAAATTTTGACCACAAAGTAAACTAATTTTTTCTTTAATCGATTTAATTAATTTTATGTGGGTTCACTAATATTTTTGGAAAAAAATATAGTGACATTAATATAAATTATAATTTTTTCTAATTCAAATTTTGGAATAAATTCATCCAAATTCCAATCAAACAATTGGAAGAATATAATTTAAAACTAATCCAATACATGCAATGAGAGAGCAGGTTTTTAATGTGTAAATGTCCCAAAGTTCACTATAATTTTATTTCAAAATCCAATATAAAAAATGATTAAAATGACCTAAAGTGTATTAATATATGTATAATATTTCTAATTTAGCATCAAAACTGATTAAAAATATAATTTATATTTTCAAATTATTCAGATGAAAAGTCAGTTATTAATTAAAAGTCAACATTATTCACTATTTATCAATAAAATGAAAATTCTTATAAAAATAACAAAAATTTCACCCTAAGATAAATTTTAAATTCCTATTAAAAATTTTATTTTTGCAAATAATATTTATAAATGTTTAATTTTTTTTAAAACGCGTCTTTTATTAAATAGAGGTAAAACAATCTTTAAGAAAAATACATTTTTATGCTTAACATTAGATTTATTTTTATATTTTTCCAATAAAATATATTGGATTAATTAAAAACCACATTTTTTAATATATAAAATATTTATTTCCTTAATATAATTCAATCATATTTATTAGATTAATTTATTAAGATATAATTCATTTATGGGATAAAAATAGTTCTTTTTCATAAAACAATCCAGTTGTATTCAATTGATTTTTATTTTAATTTCTATTTAATTAGTCTTCAAGTAATTATTTATTTAATCATTTTTAAAACATATATTCATAATTTATTTAATCATATTTCTTATCTATATTACAACTTCTTGGGGATAAATATCTTGTTAAATAATAATAGTAATAATATATCATTGTTCAATAAGAATCATCCTTTCTTAAAGCACAAGTTACAAATAAACTGAATGTTACCTGAAGAAAACAATAAACTTGGAATTTCCTATAATAAAATATTAAAAATAAATTTCATTAAACAAAATTTTTCAAGTAATATATATTAATTTTAAATAATTCATTTCTTAAAATTACGGGATGTTACATCCAAACCCCTTTAAATTGAATTCTACCCTCAAAATTTGTATTGGTTATCAGAGTATTTAAATTTTACTTCAAGATTGTTTCCTGAATGTTGAAGGATTTTTTCACCATTAAAATTTAATAAAAAAATAAATATACTTTCTTGAAAATGTAATTTCATCCCTTAACCAATTTCTATGACAATGTCATCTTTTTTCCAGATGATGAATATTCAAGATGCTATTTCTATTACTAAAGAATAAAAAAATTAAAAACTATGTAATCATAAATGAAATAACCAATATATTAAAACTATACATGCATAATAACAAAAAAAAAATGGTTATAACATGGTAATATAATCCCAAAAGTGAGTAAACCTTCATATGATACCTTAATATTCAAAAGTAATACCCAAAGACAAAACTAAATTATTCCATAAATAACTACCCTTTAAATTATTCAAACATATCATAACTAAGTTTGAAACCTAGTGGTAAAAAGAATATGATCATATATTATTTCAAGATAAATCAAAAACTATTCATAATCTAAAATAGTATATGTTTCCAAAATAAATATAATCATAATATGAAGGAATGTAATACTAACTAAGAAATCACATAGGCTAATGGTAGAAATGAAAACATTACCATCCTTTATCCATGGGTTTATGCCACACTAACACACCAAATGTGGTGGGTCATCACAAATAATATGGTTTTTCCCCATTTTATATTTATTCCTAAAAAAATTAATCCATAATACACTTAATTTTAATCTAAGGTGTTACTAATACCTCATCCCAAAAAAATATGTCTCCAAATATTATATTAATCACTTTAAGATCTCTTAATTTAAAACCTCAATGGTGTGTCTAATAATTTCAAATTATAATCATCCTTAAGCTTATAGTTCTATTAATATATCCATAAATCTTATTATAAACTCACCTAAAAACAAACAAATCTAAGCATTTAAAAAAAACCTTTGATACCAACTATAATATCGTAGAACTCACATCCCTAATTCCTATGCTGAAATTCATAAGATTAAATTCCCATATTTGATGCCAATAATAATGACACTAATTTTTTTTATCTAAACCTTATAACAAAAAAAAACTTTTATCACTTACATTATAGAGGAAATTTTTGGTTTATATTTTTAGATAATTAGGAAAAACTCATGTACAATTAATTCAAAGGATATTAAATGATAATTTCTCCCACATAACCTAATTTTTTCATTTAAAATCCAAAAATCATCATCTTACATATGAAATACTTCTAGATTTAAATTATTCAATATCATTCTTTAGAACCTATGGAAAATAAAACATAAGAAGGGTGATCTTTGATGATTGGTAAGGGTTACAATAATCATTAACAATTGGATTTTAAACAATGAGTATAATAGTGAAAAATAGTGCGAAAAAAATCATAGTGTATGATAAAATAATAAAATAAATCATACCCATGAATAACTATATCATAAATAATAAAAACATGAAAAATTGAAGAGTCTTAGAATCGATAATAATGATCCATGGGATATCAATCTTTATCATGGGTAACATTACAAACCATTATCAAGAACTAATAAAACATATTGGTATCATTGAACATATTCCCATTAAACCCTTATAAAACCCTTTTATAACCCCTAAAAATGGGAATAACCATTGAAAAACTTCTAAAATTATCATTACCCACTACATTGGACATCTATAATGTGGATCAACCTTTATATAAGCTATATCGGGTTAACCAATTTTCCATGAGCTATAATGGGGGAAAACCGTTCATGTATTTTATATTGGGCTCACCTGTGTGCTATAATGTGTCTCAAACCCTTGTATAAGTTGCATCAAGCTCACCCATTTCATATAATTCTCAAGTACCAAGAATAAAATAGTTTAATCATAATAATCATAAATATATGATAAACCCATGGAAATTATTTTTTTCTATTAATTTATTTTAAATATAATTGAACAATGGAAAAGAAATGGATTTCATAATAATATGATTGAAACATGGTTATCCTATAGAGAATAAATTAGTTTCATAACAATCTTATTGAAACATGGTTATCTTGTGAAGATGAAATAAGTCCCATAACAATCTCATTGAAATAATTTTAGTCCATCCAGAGAAAGAATGAGGATGATATCATTACAAAATAACCCCCTTTGAGCATTAGTAAAAATTATGGTCATTGAAATTGATTAATGTAAATAATAAAAAAAATATAATTAAAATATTTATGAGTTCATATACCATTTTCATTTAAAAAATCACTTTTAAAACATAAAACATTTTAAAAACCTTTTTATTTGAAAATAACCATGAAAATGTATAAAAAAAATTAAAATAATTTAAAACACATTAAAAAAAATAAAATATTATTTAAATCCATTCCCGGGAAAATTATATTAAAATATCTTTTAATTAAATTTTGAAAACTATTTTGGAAAAAATTGTTTTGAAAGAACACATTTATCTGACTGAAGAGATAAATGAATTAAGATTTTCATAAAAAAAATTCAAAAACATTTTATGTACCAAAGAGTGGAAAATTTTTATAATTAATTGAAAATATAATGAATAAAAAGAGGATGATTTAATTCATAGGAATCATAATATTTTCACATTGGATATTTAATCATATATAATCTTGGTAAATGATGATATTGTAACAAAAGACTCCTACCACTTTCGTAACAATAATTTGAAAGACCTGTGAATGGGTTAAATTAAGTGAAAAATATAACATCATTAATATAAATTGTGTCATGATATAAAATTTAAAATTATTAGTATATGTTCTTTAAAAAAAATATACATGTATTACATAACAAACATCACCAGGAAGAAAAATTTTGAGAAAAAATCATTTCCCCTTTGGTAAATTTTGAAACCATAAACTCCATAAAATATTGATCATAAAATGGATATTTAAATCCCAAAAAATTAATTAATGTGAATTATAAAATAAATTCATGGGAATTATATACACCATACAAGAAAAATAAGTGGTTAATATGGAATAAGTTTCACAGAAAAAAAGGGAGACTAGAAATCCCCTTACCATGGGTCGAATTCATCATTTATATTCTTTATATTCCATAATAATAAACTTATGAAAATTATTTATTTTATATAGAACCCTTTTAATGATTATTATTATCTTTATTTCACATATAAAAAAGTTATAGATAATTACATTATCTATAATGTTTTAGTATGATGTATTGACATTATTCGTCTTATGTATAAAAATTGATTTTAGTAGGTCAACTAAGGTCAATGAATTCATTATATAAACATATAAATAATAATAATAATGAAATAATCCTAATATTTATAACTCAATAATTCTTTTAAAACTAATCATGAAATATGGTTATAAAAAGTGAACCAATGTTATCATTGTGGAGACGGTAGGTCGTACGTACGCATGAGTAAGGTTCCCATTTTTCAATGATAATTATAGAAACAAGATAAGTAAAATTTATATTTATAGAATTATAATTATATCATTAGTACCATATTATATTATTATATATACTTATATATACAATCACTGTGATGTGGTAATGAAAAATAAAAAGAATTATATCACTTCAAAGAGGCAGTATCCCACACATCCATAGATGACGTTATCAAATTTTCAATGTGTGAAAAGGTATAAAAAAACTGATAAATTATATTTAAATTAAGATAATTATTTAATTAATATAATATATATTTCATTTATATCAAATATATTTATTAATCCCTTCCTTAAAACATTCCATGTAAAGCGTGAATTAATCACATCACTTTGAGGATGTCGTAGACCACATATCCACAAACGATGTTTTTGTATTCCCCAAAAATGGAATCCATGAAGGTATGTTTTATATAATAATCAAATAAGCATAAATATATATTAAATATCATATATATAATATAAAAATATTATTTACATCATTATTTACAACCTTTATAGGTGATAATGGAAGAATGAGCAATATTGATTCATAAGATGGTAATCTGTCGTACACATGAATAATGATTGTGAGTCCCATTTAATGCATGTGTGTAAAGTCATAGGTCCTAAAATTAATATAAAAACATATTAAAATATTTTATATTTTGTATTTACTGTATTAATCATGGTGTAAGTATAATTTAAGTAGTTGAGAAATAAATAAAACAAATGTTCTTATTGAATCATGTTATCTCTTATTTGGGTAACTCCTTTTGGTTTTTCCCAACAAACTTCCTTGGTTTGATTTATATCTAATTATTTTATTATATTATTAGAGTAGATATGTATTTAGTTTATTTGGTATGGTTTTGGGAAATATAAAATGTATTGAGATGTGTGTAGAGAATGGGGAGTGAATTCTCCATTACAGGTGAGGGTGAGTTGGGTTTTTGCAAATACAAAAAGGTAAACACTATTAAGAGTTCTCCCTTAATTAATGTGTCTCCAATAATGAAAAAATTATATACAAGAGGTTATATGGTAAAAATATTATAAAATTGTTGTTTTACATGTTTATAGGGCATTCTATCCTTTAAGATTAAATATTAACAACTAAGTAAATTCATTTTTTACATTAATCACTATAATAAATTTTAATTTATTTTACTAATATTTTTGGTAAAAAACTATTTCCACTATACTAAAAATTAGAAATTATTATTATTAAGAATATGAAAACCATTTTTCGAAATTCTAATAATATAATTTATGGAATTTAATTTAAAACTAATCTTGTAGAGGTAATGAGAAAGAATATTTTTATGGTGAAAATATTTAAAAATGTACTGTGTTTTTATATTCAAATTCGATATAGAAATGATTCAAATGACCTATATTGGATTAATAGATGTTAAATTTTTCTAATATAAAATCAAAACCAATTAAAATAACTTAAAATATTAATTTTATTTGTTGAAAATCAATTTTAAATAAAAATTGTGTATTATTCATTATTAATAAAAATGGAAATTCACATAAAAAATTAACTATAATATAAATTTTAAATTCCTATTTTTCAAAATAATATTTTTTTCTAATAAAATTTTAAAAATTGTTTAAATTTTTTTCCAAAAAAAATTTCATCATTAAAACGCCCTAATATCGTCTTTTAAAAAAATATATCTTTTTAAGCTTAAAATTGGATTTTTTACTATTTTAAGCGTATAAAAGTTATTTTATGAATTTAAAAACACTTTATTGAATACATAACATATAAATTTTTTTAATATCATTCACTACTATTTATTAGTTTAATTCATTAATATAAAATTCCTTTGTGGGAATTAATATTACTTTTTCATAAAACAAACCATTTATATTCAATTGATTTTTAGTTTTATTTCTAATCAATTGGTTGGAAAATAATTAATTATATAAACATGTTTAGTCCATATATTCATAATTTAGTCAATCATATTCCTTCTTTCCATTCTATTAGTTAGGAGATAACTATAATGTTAAATAATATTATTATTAATAGAATATTATTTCTCACTAAGAGTCAGCCTTGGGTGTACAAAATTTATCAAAGAAAATAAATGTTAATTGCATCACAATATATACATGGTGTTACATATAACAAAAGATAAATTTTAAATTTTTTGTATCATATATTATCAATGAATTTAAATTAATTTGAAATAATATATTTTATACAATATCGGGATATTACAATAAGTGTGTGGGTTCATCAATAATAAATCATGATCCATGAGAACATATCATATGAATAATTTATAAGTTTTTGGAATACAAAAAACATATAATACCATTTACATAGCCAAGGATCACTACCAATGTTATTAATGTGGATTTGGGTTACTCTATATTCTATCATTTTTTTAGTTATGGTTCACTTCTAATATAATCATAGTGGACAAATTCCCTTACTAATATGGGTTAATTTTGTTTTCTTTCCCTTTTTATCTACTGAGATACCTATTAATACCTAATTCATTGGAGGGCTCTTTAATTTTAGGACCAACCATCAAATAATTTGAATCCAACATTTTTCTGCCACATGATTGAGAGGAATTGATAATATCATCATATCATAACCCATGGAATGGAAACATGTTTCAAAAAAATTAAGATCTTCATTATAGCATAACATGTGTAAAAAGAAACATGTTTCATAAAGTTTTCATCATAAAATAATTAACATATGAAAAGAAACTCATTGAATCGAACCATCCTGAAATCATCGTCATCATGATCCATCCTAAAAAATAATGTGTATGGAATCATGATATAATATATAAAATGAAGATTAATAACCCTTAAAGCATGCTTACATAGATAACATATACCTTTAAAAGATAATTCTAACCATTATTTGAAAAAAATAAGAAAACTCATATATTTATGATACCATTCAAATTGAAAATTCACATAATATTTAGTAAATCATTTTCATTGAATATAAAAATATAAAAATTTAATGGATGATCCAAATAAATGAACTATAATAATGATGTAAAAATTTTATTCATGTCATATTAACTAAAAAACATTACAATAAAAATGTTGTAAAAAGTCATATATGAATATTACAGAAAAATATTTCTTCAAAAATATTGGTTTCGAAAATTTATAAATGAATTAAAATCTAGTTAAATTAAACATTTTTATCATTTCATGTATAATTAAAAACATTTGTAAAACAATTTTTATGATTATGTATATGGAAGAAACTTTTCTTCAACCAAATAGGAAAGAGTGGTATCTTTTATTTAAAAATAGTTTATCATTAGTTGGTAGTTACAAAGTTAATAAAATAATAATAATATATATATAAAATAGATATTACAAGATTAGAAGAAAATATATTTGGTTTAGTGGTCATAACTCATATAATTTCCCTCAATGGAAATTTTTCATAAACAATCCTCTAATGAAATGATATTGTAATATAAACCACTTAACTAATGTTCTGTCTTACATCATAGGTGTTTTAATATCCTATATAATAAAGATCTATTTGTTATAAATATATTATTGAACCATATTCATACATTACATACTATGTATAATTTTTTTATAATATGAAATTATCTTATTATTAATAATTTTTTCATTAAAACTATCATTTGGGTGAAACCTGGTCTATTTTCCATGTATATTTTGGATTGAGGGTTCATATAATTGAACCGTGATTATGGTTTCGTTATATTAATAGTATTAATCAAGAAATAATTATTTTATTTATTAATCATATACACATTAAGAAGTATTCATATAAACCAGTGATGAAAAATGAATCACATTTCATCCTGGAGGGGGTAGTCCACATGAATGCAAGAGTGATGTTATAATATTCAATAAATATAAAGGTAAAAATGTAGATAAAATATTTTAATTAAATGAAAATAGTTAATTCATAAATATAATATTTAAAAATTAAACGCATAATAATAACTATAAATGAATAATGGCTATGGAAAATGAATCATGTCCTTACATAGAGATGATAGTCCACATGTACGCACAATCAATACTTTCATTTCCCATTTGATGGAAATGTGGTGTAAAGTAGTTGATATATAAAAATAATGGAAATAATTTTTAATTAATATAATTAAAAAATTATTTTTTATGTATGCAATATTTTTATTGGAGGTATAAGAATAAATAAAATTGAACATTCTCTAAAAAATACACATTACTTGACTCACAGACCATAAGATCCTGAAATCTATTTTCTCTCAACATGATCTAAATCTATTCTAGTGAAGTTAGTTTTAGTCTCTATAGAATTATGATTTTAGGATCTCTTACACCCTCGTAAAGGGCAATGGGGTTGCTAATAAATTGAGTAGTAAGTCCCGAGAATATGTTGTTTGAGTGTCTATATAAATTTGAAAAGTGATAAAAGCATGAGGTTTTCTACTTTGGGGTATGAAAGTAGCATCAGGGAACCATTATTCTCTATTATCTTGATGCTATATTATTATATTTTACACGTGATTTTGTAATAGAGCCATGATGATGCTTGGCTAATTTATATATATAAGTTCTTTTTTATTCTGCTATTTGTTCGCTAGAGCATTAGTATTCACTTTTGACATGGGTACATGAGACCTTGGTTATGTCCTTAAAGAGTATACATTTTATTATCACCTTACCTATATAAATGGTTTCCAGGTTTCCAGAAGAACGGTGGGGATTGAGTTGGATATTTCTATCTAGGGTTTATATAATCAATTGTATCACTATCAAAGGATTGTGTTTTTCATATATTTGGAGACTTTAATATGTATCAGTTAATATTATTCATGCATTATGGGATGGTTTTTAGTTTACATTTATTTTATCTGTTAGAGTTTTTTTGGTGGTTTCTTATCCAATATCTTGAAAAAAAAAATATATTATAGAGGGAAATACCTCCCATTTGAGATATTTATATACCCTCTATAAAAGTAACTAACTTGGGGACTACTGGAGGGGGGCTTGGGGGGGAATTATCAACCCCCATCATTACAGTATCTTAGGTGTGAGGGGTAGTTATTTTTTACTCAGTTAATATTTATTTCTATCATTGAGAGGCCTTCTTTGGATAAAACCATATTCAATCAGTGGATGATATTTTAATCAAACCAGGAAATCTAGGATGTGGGTTAAGATGTTTGGAAGAAAATGGGGAAAGTATTAACTAAGATAGAATTCCCATGGTCTATGAGGAAGATATGAGAATTGATATCCTATTATAGGGGTGGGAGAGGGAAAAATTATATTTTTTCCAAATGTTAAATTATAATAACATCATACTCAAGAAAAATGGAACCAAATTGGATCATGCTCGAATATAGGATTTTATAAAATTTTATTAAATTAATACGAAAGGATGAAAAAAAGTTTTAGTTTATTTTTACAATTATTTATTTCATTTAACCCCTCATTAATCCCTTTTATCCGTTATCGTAATAATGAATTTTTACCTCATATATTATTCATAATGACTAAATCATAAGTATTCATTATTATATAATTTTAATTATTTTAATTCAAAATATAGAGTCCATTTTAAAAAATTAAATCACTATAAGTATAATAAATTAATTTTATAACAAATTTGAAAAATGAGACAAAGAAGTTTTCTATACAAATGATTTTTAATTATAAAAATTTTTCTACACACAAATTAAGAATAATTAATTTATATTAAAATTATATGGATTATTTTTAATAAAAGTGATCTTTTTAAATTTTAAATTAAATTTCATATAAAATAATACAATTTAAATAATTTAATTTTAGAGATAGTCTTCTTTAAAATCGACATGTTTCTACTCTTCACTAAAATATTATTCTTTACAGGAATATAAAACAATATTAGTTGAAGATTATTCTGATTATATTATTTCAAATGTTATATCCTTCTTATAAATTAGGATTTATAAAGAGTAAAAAATTAATTAAAATATTTTATCTTAGGAATAAGTAAAAAAAGTTGAAGAATATTTTTTTGACATATAAAATGAATTCACTAAAAATTTGAATACTTAATTTATAATAATTAATTGATTAATTTTTATTGGGTAGGAACATTATATATATACATATATTATTGTGGCTTTTACTATTTATTACCATCAATCCAATGACTAGGTTATAATTTTATACAACATCACAGTTCATTTAAAATCAATATTATGTTTATGGTAAGATATTGAATACGTATTTTTTATTTTAATGGAAAAAATAAATTTAAAATATTCTATTTTACACTTTATAATATATTTATATTATTATCATTATTCAGAAAATTATTCTACTCTTTTATGAAATGATATGAAGCCAATTTTATGCCCTTATTGGTCATTTTCATGGAATCCTTTATGATTCATGTAATATGAACTACCAAGATTTATTCCATGAATCATGATTATGATATATGAATGTATGGGTATAAATTTAAATAGTTATGATCATATTTCGATACACTTATGATTTGGTTATACTTAAATGATGATTGATATATTTCTTGTTAACCCTTATTGAGAATATGATATCACCCTTTATTTTGTTTCATTTTCCCTGGGATATGAAGAATTACATTAAATATGATTTTTTGAAAATGATCATAGTTGTGAAAAACATATTAGGAGATGTTGTGGATCTATTATATAACTTTTATTACGTATCCATGTTCCAAAATATATTAAACCTTTATGTTAGTTTTAGGGATCATAATGTTATATAATGAATATATATATAAGAAGATTTAATATTTATGTATTTAATGCTTCGATCACCTCATAAATTGAACATAATATTTTTTATTTTGTTTAACCAAACTTTTATATATCCAAAGATCATTAAATTTGTAGTATAATGACACAAATAAATCACTATTAATTATGTGAATACACCAATCCTAGTATCCTAGAGCTGATAGACACTTTAGTACAATGACCCTAGATACATGTGATCAGATACAAAGGGACCAAATTTTTTATTAGTCATGTAAAAATAGATAGATACTTGAATCCCAGATCAAATTCAATAACATAAAATACAACATAATTTTTTAATTTGATAAAATTATTATTCACGACTTATATATAAAATATAGATCACTTTCTCTAATTATGGGAAAATAAAATATAAGAAATGAGTGAGCTCAGATGATCTTTTCAGAAATGCATACAATAGAAGAAATTATAGAATATATAATCCCTGGATAATATTTCAGTAATAAATAATGATAAAAAATTTTATATAAATAATCTCATGAGATTTAAACATATCCATGGATATAATAACTATAATCACATAGACATCAATATTAGATTTGATAATGATGCAATTAATAATGTAGGATTTATAAAACTTACTGTTTTGGCCTCCATCCAAAAAACCATACATTAGTAGGTATATCCTTGATAAAATAACCAAGATACTTTGTCTCATGATACCTAATAATATATTTATGTTCTATTTAACTCAGAGCCACTGAAATCACATAATAAGTCAAATGAATTCATTATATGAATAAATATTACATCTAAATTGATAATTATTAACAATCAATGATTATTTATATTAGAAGAAATAGATTACATAAGTTTTACACATTCGACATCTAAACAATCATAATAAATCAAGAGAAATATGGTCAATGATATTAGTTGATTATATCCTCATTAATCTGTATAATTAATCAATTTATGATGACATAGATTAAAATACATTTTAAATATTAGGGGGAAATTTATCAAGGGAAAATGTTTCATATATAAATCACTTATTTAATGTTTAAAAAATTTACAAATATTAGGAAAAAAATTTATTTCGAAAAAACCAAGAAAACATGTAGTATAAGCTTCAAATCAAAGAGTATTCATGCTGTCATGAAATTACGATCATGTAGTTTACGTTTAAAAAATGATATGTTCAAACCTATAATAAAATGTACCTAATTTGGAAAAAACAAGAAGATTCATTTTAATTTTTTATATAATGTTAAACATGGGAAAAATTTAATTAATAAATAATTTTGTAATAATAATAATAATATTGATAATATTTTAAAGAAATCCTTTTTGTGGAAGAAGAATCTTTTCGATCAAAAGAATTGAAAATTTTTTTTTCCTTGAAAACATTTTTTGAATTTTTAGTACTCAGCATGAGAAAAAAGAAATTAAAAAATATATTTTATGTAAATAATTAGAATAAAAGAAAATATATTTGATTTTAAATATTAATATAATATAACTCCCCATAATAAATTTATAAATAAAAAATACCAAATAATGATGATAATGTGAAACAAACCCTTACATCAAGTCCAACATACATCATAAGTGATTTTAACCATTCGTAATTTAAATTTAAATTTATTATAGTTTCCTTAAATAAACATATACATACTTATAATATTATATATTACCTAATAATAACATTTTACTAACATTTTATTAAAACTTCTTTTTTAAAATAATCATTTATGAGTGTTAACTTTATTGTTTTTATATAAGTTTATGTTTTGATGGTTAGATCCTTGAATATTTCCCAGGGTTATATCATATAAAAAATATTAATAAATATATGAAATCTAATATATATTAATTATATAAATATTAATAATCATCCCTGAAAAGAGGTCAGGAAAAAATGACTGCATCCCATCATAGAGGTGGTGGTCCACATATAGACACGTGCGACATTATTATTTTTAATGAGTTGAAGATTAAAAAGGTAGATTATATCATATATTTATAAGAAATTTATTATTTCCTAAATTTAGTTAATATTAATTAATTACGGATTTATAAACATCAAAATAAAATGGTGAAGGAAAATTAGTTTCACAAAAACATAGAGAAGTTATTCTGTATGTATGCACAAACTATGTTTTCGATTTCCATATGATGAAAAACAGAAGAGAAATTGTTTTACAATGAAATAACAGCATATAATTATATTTATGATTATAGATTAATTATTTTAGGATGTATGAAATATATTAATATAAATTTTAAGAAGATATCTTTTTAGAAGAGTAGGTAAGAACTATTACCTCTTATTTAGTAGACACACTTTATATCATTTACTAAGGACATTTATAATGATAATTCAAGATTAATAAAAACTATAATTCATGAATAGGGATGTTAATAAGATAATTGGATAGGTTTTGGTCGATCTAGTAGGATAAAAGTTGTGTAATGAATGGAGAGTAGGGGTTTTATTTTATAAGAGGTGAGAGGGACACTCCCTAAATTTTTCAAACGAATAAAATATTTGTAAGTCATTTTCACGGTCAACTACCCCATAAGGAGTTAAATATAAAGCTTAAGGTTGTAAGTGTTAAAATAAATTCATCAAATAATAATTATGTTGAAACATTTTGTCCTTATACATTTTTTAACTATGTTAACTAGATTTACACTTTTACCACGGTGACAAATTATTACTATTGTTCCAATTCATTGTGACCAAAAATTTAGTCTAAATTTTTACATAAAATCAATTATTATAATTAAAAATAAGTAATATCTTTTATATGATTCAATTTTTATAATTGGTGTAACTTCACTATAAAATAAATCCAAATAACATAATAAAAAATGGTTTTTTGAAAAATGGTTATAATGTTTAAAGGTATTTTTATACCATGATCAAGTATAATATTCATATAAAAGTAATTATTTGATATATTTTGAATAAAAATAATAAAATTAAATTTTACAACCAATACAAATAAAAATTTGTATTTTTAAATACTAGAAAATAAATTAAAATTTTCTTTATATATGATTATTCTCACTATTCACCCAAAGACAAACGTTTTCAAATTTTTTCTAAAAAATCAAACTAAGATAATTTTTATATGATTATTTCAAAAATATTATCCATTTTATAAATTAAATATATTCATTTTATAAAAATTAATTATAATATCCACCCAAAAAATTCATTAATATCTATTTTTGAAGAAAATATATATTTGAAGCATAAAATGCCATAATTAAAAATCAAGTACCTATTTATTGTAACCTAATCCATAAAATTAACTAAAATAAAACCATTATCAAAATTATTTGTATTTTTTTTAATAATATTAATACATGACAATTTATGGAATAGGTGATAACAATAAAATTAAAAAATAAGATTGTAATAGTATATCATTGTTCATTTAAACTTGGTGTTTAATGTAAATATTGATATCAAAGAAACTAAGTTTATTTAAAGAGAGATATATCATAAAATATTTGGGTGTTAAATTCTACCCCTATAAGAGTTCCACCTTTGATATTCCATCACTATGAATTAAAAAAGAGAGGATACATATACCTCATCACATCCTAGAGTTCCCACAAATGTTCATTAAATTTATTGTTTCACCACAAAACAATAATATGGTGATTGGTAATTCTTCATAGAACCTTCTCTATTTGATCCAAAATCAATACTATTTATTTTGGATAAGAAACACATTTCATGAATTTAATGTCCTTTGGGTTCTTTACATGTGAAGGATCTTTTATGTACTTTTGTAGGAGAGATACGTAAAACATATTGTGATATTAGAGATTTAGTGGAATCCCTACATTACAATATTCCATCCAAATATGATCAATAATTTCAAAAGGACCAACATATATTGCACATAACTTTCCATTCATTAAAAATATTATATCCTTCTTTTAATAGCATATTCATTTGAAAAACTTATCGCCAATTTTCAATTCAATATCTCATCAATGATTATCAACATAATGTTTTTTTTTTCAACTTGAGCTTCCCTTATGTGGAGATAAATATTTACAATATTCTCAATTATTTCATCATCTTGATTGGGCCTCAACGGGTTTTTTCTCTAAATTCATCTTAACTTGTTTGAGTTCAACACTTCCTTTCTTAGTGGAATTTATATGAATCTATCTAAATGATCGAGTGAAAGCTAATTTTTAATGAAAATTTAATAAATGGATGATATTGAACCAATCCACCATTGAAATTCCTAGAGAAATATATCATCTTGAATTTTAGAGTTTAAATTGACCACTTAGAGTGACGATATTCCAGATCGTACTAAAGACTATCTATAACTTTGAGGTAATCCTTAGATCCTGATCAGATATGATTGGGAGAGTCTGTACATCAGATATCAAAATTTCCTTAATGTATAATCGAGTAAGGTGAGTAATGGATAAATAATATATAATAGAAATAAAATGCACTAATTTTGTAAGTATATTGACTAAAACCAAAAGTTAATAATTCCATTTAGATTTTTTGGGAATTCTAATCATGAAATCCATGGAAATGTTTTCATATTTTCATTCTGGTATGGGTACTTGTGGTAAAATTCCCTTAGATATTTATCTCATAGATATAACATGCTAATAGACTACAAATCTAGATACATACTATACAATATCCCTTATTGTATTATCCCACAATATATACTATTTCAGATATCTAAAAATATTCATATTTTTAAAATGAATTAAAAATGATGAAATTTGTGTTTCATCCAATAACTCTTTCTTCATGTGTATTATAGAAGAATCAAATACCTGATTCCTAAACCTTGTCATTCTTGAATGATCCTTGTTCAAATCCATAGAATTTTACACATTCATTAATTATTCACTATCTTCCTACCATACCTTCTTTTTATTTTAATTGACTAATTCTTGAAAATTCATATGAGAAAGAAAATATTTTTCATCTTTCTTCTTGATTTCAAGATCCATTTTCATAAAATCAAGAGATAGTGGGTCTTTTTTTATTCCATATTATTGAAAATCTATTATGGTCTATCTGAATTAGGGAATCAAACACCTTATTTATCTTCCAATGAATGTAATGTATTTTGTATTCATAACCTTTGATTGAATCTCATTATCTTCTTTGGTTCATATTAATCACTTTTTATGTATATATATACTTCATGATTTTATGATCAGTATATATATCACACCTTTCACCATAAAAATAATGCTTTTATATATTCAACGAAAAAATTAAAGTTGTCATCTAAAAATCTACAGTCGACCAATTTTGATCAAGAAATTATTATAGGTGAGATGAAAATGATTTAACCATGTAATTTTGTATCAGATTTCATCTTATTAACTTCTTAGATTAATACATATAGATCAAAATACATTCTCCAATATAGGGTATTGTATGTACATGTGTGCTGGAAAACACTTATCCAATTCATTGAAATTATCTTCAAACACTTATACAATTCATTGAAATTATCTTCACATTCATATATGTACCAGAAAATAACCCCCTTATGAGTCAAAATGGTTAGTGGGTTAGATTGTTTTTAGAGATATCAAATAATGTAGTATACAACCAACCTAAGGAAACCAAAGATATTAAATATCATTCATGGTCTAGGAAATTTTTTTGTAACATTATTCATTGAAGGATCGGATGATATATCTTCACTTGATATTATGTGACCCAAGAATAAAACATTCTAAAGCCAAAATTCATACTTTGTAAAATTACAATACGACTTATCCTTACTCAGGGTATTATAAAAAATATCAACTATTCAATAGGATATCCCTTTCTCCTCAAATATATAATATTATCATCTATATAGACTACCACAAATGAATAAAGGTAATCTCTAAGGAATATATTCATCAAATCCCTGATTATAGAAGGATCATTTGTGTATCTAAATAGAATTACTATATATTCATAATGACCATAACTCAAATAAAATATTTTATTAGGTAAACCCTCCTTCATAACCCATATTTAATGATATCCAAATCAATGATCAATCATGGAAAAATATATAACTTCATATGATTTAACAAATATTTCATTGATATATGGTATATGATACTTTTTATGAGTTCATATCTTGTTAAGTTCATACCAATCAATGAAAATAGGAATTTATAGAACACTATTCTTGACAAAGGGTACATGTGAACCCCATGTTGAAGTTCTAGGATGAATGAATCATTTATCTATATTATCTTTGAGTTTACTTTTCAATTTTTGAAACACAAATAGGTCTATTATATATGTATTATTGGACATAGATGTAGCACAAGGTATGAGTTCATTTGAAAACTCAAGTTCATGATTCAAGGGATAGATGAGACAAGTTCGAAAGAATTTTTATATTCCCAAACAATATGAAAAAATTTAAATGTTAAGTTACTCCCCATGTATTTAGGTTAAATATCCCTAAGAATTAATATTAAAACCCAATATAATGGATGGAATCTCCCAAAAGAGTTCAATTTTATCTTCAAACAGATAGATGATTATAGTTTGATTCAAAATTAGGATTGAAACTTCCCTTCCATGATAATAGATATTGTATATATACTAATAGAGAAAATCCAAGACCAGAATTACCCTGAATCAAACTATAGGAAAATGAAAAAAGAATTGTAGGATGCACATTCCAAAAAACATATATCATATAATATCTATAGATCAGAGAAGTGATCCTCATACTGTCATTAGTTTTCACTCCCAAGTCATCATTTAATCGTTGAAGTGGATAGGTTATACCCATATAAAATTATTCAGATATGAAATAGTGTTTAGAACCTAAATATATATTAAAATTTTATATATGAGTGGATTTTATGTTTACCTTCCCCCATGTCTCTAGAAACATCCACTTAGACTATATTAATATTATAATCTTGTATTTCTCCCCTTGGTCTCTTTTATTGTATGATCCTATGATGTTTCGGGAATAAGATGGAATAGTTTCTCACCTACATATAGTTAAAGAAATACAACAATATATATTATCCATTATACATATATTTGTGATCATGGTATCCTTTCTCTCCATACATGAATAAAACTCTTATTATTTTTACCCATGCACCAGGGTGTTTCTTTCCACAAGTATCACATTTTGGTAATTTCTCTACTTTTATTTCATCTATCCATTTTTTTCTTAGATTTAATCTTTTTCTCTTCATTTACTTCGAAGACAAAATAATTTGATAATTATTTATCTATCTTGATATCATATGAAATTATATCCCAAAATGATGGAAATGTTTAAAAGAATACTTCATTTAAAGTATTGTCTTTATCAAATCAATACAATGAATAATATTACTCTTTAGATTATTTATATATTACCTTATTTACTTTTAAAGTTATATTTAAACATAGAAATGTTTTCATATGTGTTTTATCTTATAATCAGGAATTTCTTCTCTATTTCAACTAGATGTGGGACAAATTTGTTTTCTAGTAAAATAAAAATAAAATCACCCCACTTAATTATTGAATTTTCTTGAACATTTTTAGTTTTTGAATTAAAAATTACCATTGATCCCCATGTGATGATAAACTACTATAAATACTTTATCTCTTTCATTACATCTAAAATTAATATTTTGTTTCTAAAAAACATATTCATTTCTAAAATATAAGTAGATTTTATGTTCCATTGAATTATGATGTTCATATTTACATGAAAAAATATAACATTGTTACCAAACATTTTGGATAGTAGGATTATACATACTAGCAAGGTTGTGGTTATAAGAAAAGTCATCTACCCAAATATAGTTATAGTTTGTTTAGTTGTACCTATAATATCATTATATTACTCAAGAATGAAATCTTTAAATAGAATATGTGAATTGAAATAGTTTCTATTCAATATAATAAGAATAATTTATAAATAATTTAATACACGTGATTATATTCAAACATTTTAAATCTTAATTTATAATTTTGAAACTTGTGAAAAACATAACATAAATTGAAGATTTATTTTTAGATGATATCATAATCAGAATATTATAATCATTGGTAATAACTTCAAATAATAATAATATTTTTATATCACTCCTAATAATTTCTAAACATAATATGAAGTACACCACAAATATCCTCAAGCATGTCAAAGTATGTGTATAGTAAGGGCCCATTCACCATGCAAAAGAATGATGACTGAGATATACCTAACCAACTCTTTTCAGGGTTATTACTTGTAGATTATTATGTTTTAATACCACATCCACTTGTAGTATTCAGAAAGATAATTATTTATAGGAAAATTACATAATCACTACCTTTAAAAAACATTATGATGTTGTACTAAAATTAGACATATCCTCGAATTATATTATTGTGTTATGTTCCTTAATATATTTTTTTCATAAATATTGTTCCCAATGCTTCTAATAAAAATTCTCTAATACCAACAGTAAATATATAAAGACTAATCCTTTAACATTACATAATCACATTAATTCAACCAGAATACACTTATTACATTCCAAAAGATATTTTTGGTTTAGAATATAAGAAAAATATTACATAGTTCATTCATATCAACCCAAATGCATATAAAATGGGTACTACTAAAATAGTATCCACTTTTTCTATGATAATTGTTTTTAATAAAACATGATATATTTTAATCAAAAATCTTCACAAAATTAATCTTGGCTTCTACTTTTCTCTTTGTAATCCATAAACCCATTGAAAAATTATCTTATAATAATAAGGGAAAAATATTAATTTATGAATATATTAAATAAAAATAAATATTGTTTTAAATAATTATATTAATTATAAAATTGTGAATAAATATTTATGTTTCATAAAAAATCCAAAACTTAATTTATCATTTTTAAAACATTTATTTACTTTTTCCATGACATAATTATATCGTATTTTCAATTATAAGATACATAAATTTTACTTATAATTTCATAGGCAGGGTTACTATTATATTAGTATAGATTCATTAATTTTTATAAATATCACTTGTTTCATTATAAATTTAAAATGAATTTGACCTTTCAATTACAAAATGAAAACCGAATATTTTACAAGTACATGGTTTATTATATTCTCCCCACCTTCTAGAAATTTCATCCTCATAATTTTAATTTTCTTATCAAATAAGAGAGGGTTCTTTTCCCCCCAAAAAAACTAGATTCCCATATTTCTTGTTAAACCACATGGTCTCCATAAAAAAACCTTAATATAGTGGATTACCTTATTCCAAAATACATTCTCTCTAAGATCAAAAATCTGAACATCCCACTCTTCATAAATATGTGATCTTCCAGCTGAACAGATTCTAGGCTCAAAAAATGAGATGAATCTAGCACAAACATTCTTAACATAGAATAATTTAAAAAAAATGTTTAGCTTGATAAACGTGGTATAAAATCCTCTCGATGGGAAATCTTTCTAACTTTATCCATGATTTCATAAGGACCAATGAATAGGTGACTTATATTTACTTTCTTTCAAAAACATATAACTCTTTTCAAATGAGAGATTTTAAATAAAACATGATCACCTACATCAAAATAAATTCTTTCCTACTACTCTATATATATCTTCTCTACCTTCTATCATCTTTCCTCATATGTTTCTGGATCATATAAACTTTCTAGGACACTTCCTCTACTAATTTTTGCCCCAACAGCTTCCGTTCCACGATATCATCCCAAAATTCTAGAGTTCGACACCATTTTCCAAATTATTCCTCAAATGGTGAAATCTGTATACTTGAATAAAAAAATTTATTAAAATTAAACTCAACTAAAGAAAGGTGTTGAACCCAAATTCCCAGGTAGTCCATTGAATAAGAATGATACATGTCTTCCATGGTTGGAATTGTTTTCTCATAATATCCATCAGATTAGGGATAAAAGGCTATGATGAAATTTAATTCAGTTCCCAATGACTTATAATGGCCTTCCTAATGGAATGAAGAACTCCATGTAACCCAACAATCGCTTTGAGGTATAATCGAGAAATCAGATCTTAATACATAGTATCTAAAATAGAAAGAAAGGTGCATATTTATTCAGTCAATCAACAATAACCAAAATCACATAGTTATCTTGAGAAGTATTTGGTAGCTCCAACATGAAATCCAGGGATATATATTATCAATTCCACTCTATCACTTTAAAGGTTTTAGCATCCCCTTTGGTATTTGTAACTCTTCTTTTACCGATTGAAAAGTAAAACATTTCATTGTAAAATTAGCAATATATATTTTAATTCCATCCCACTAGTAATACTTTTGAATATCTCTATACATCTTAGTGTTGTTAGGATGAACAAAAAATGGAGAACTATAAGTTTTGCTCTATAACTCCTTTTATAACTATGATTCAAATGAAATAAATATTCTACTCCCAAATCTCATAATAAAATCCTTATAAATATTACATTTTTTAAACTTATCCTTTTTACCCAATATACCTTTTTCTATAAGTCACTTTATTCCTAAAACATTTTATTAATTCTCTCTGACCGATATGACTACACTGAAAACAAAAATAAAATAGATGAATTTCCTGCACAAAAAACACCCAAGATAAAATTCATGAATTCATAAAAGAAGGGGTTGTGTTCCAAATATTACATGGTTAATTATGGATGATGTTTTCAACTAAATGCATCCACCACTTTGTTTTCTTTTCCTAGATGATAATTGATCAAGAAATCATATTATTTTTCATTGAAATGCATCTACTCTACCACATTTTCAATTACTTTAGGGTGAATTTATAAATCAAACATTTTTTGTCAGAATATGTTTCCTATTTAGATCCATATAAATTATGATTCCAAATTTCAAAGTGAAAACCATGTCTGCTAATTCCAAATTATGTGTTGGATAATTTAATACATGAGTATTTAGTTGTCCTGAAGTATAAGAAATTACATGATCATTCTATATAAGAAGAAAACCAGGTCCCACATCACCGTAGATGACAATATCACAGTTCCTAGAAGGAAAGTCGAAAATCATAGAATTAAAAAATCTCATCTCTAATTCATAAGAACAAACATCACATTCTTCTATATAAATGATTTTAACTCCTTTTTATATTATCTTAGTTAGCGATCTAAATAACTATGTAACATTTTTAACAAACCATCAGTAATATATTAATAATATAAGAAAACTAATAATGTCAGTAATATTTGGGGGTGTTGGATACTCATAAAAAACTTTTATTTTGGTATGATGAATATTATTCCATCGTTATTAATAATGTTCCCAAGAAAACAAATTTGTTACAAAAAAAATCACATTTTCTAAATTTCCCATATAACTTGTTTTCTTTGAGAATTTTAGGGAAAATAATTAAATGTTTTTCATGATCATCATAACTTTTTGAAACATGAAAATATTATAAATAGAAAAAAAACATATCTAAATATTAATAAAAGATTATATTCATAAGATCCATAAATATATCTGGGAAATTTTTCAAACCAAAAGGCATAAAAAACTCATAATTCCTATATTTAGTACAAATATCTATTTTTTTATTCTATGCTACTTCAACTTCAGCTGATGTTACCCAGCTCTAAAGTAAATCTTGGAGAAATACCAATATCCCTATATCTAATCAAACAAGTCATTGATACGAGGAAATAAATACTTATTATTAATAGTAATTTAATGAAAATCCACTTAGTCAACATAAAAAATCATGGAACCATATTTATTTCTAATGAAAATTTTTGAATCTCCCCATAGTGAAGTTATAGAACTAATGAAACCTTTTTCAATAAACTCTTGTAACACCATTTTTCAATTCTAAAAGTCTAACTTGAGCCATTAGATATGGGGGTGGTGAAATTATATTATTCTCAACAACTAATTAAATGGTAAATTATACTTCTCAATTATGTATAAAACTATGAAAATCATCAAAAAACCACCAGGTATTCATTTAATAATATAACATCATTAATCTAAACAATACCCATATTTTCAAGAATGTGTGCCAGATAACGTTTGTTTACATATTTTGACAATTTCTCATCTTCTTAATATATTATCAATGGTATGGGTTCATTCTAGTATAAAAATGTATAAAAAAACTTCATTATCTCTATAATAATTTGTAGCATAATAAATAGAAATCAAATCCATACCCAAATTGCATCTAATTATATTAAGGAAAAAATAATAATGTTTTCATGTAATGTATTTCCACATAAAACAGGAAGTAGATTATTATAATTCCTTTCTTTATGTAATATTTACCCTAGTATTTTAACCATAATATCCAATATCAGTTATTAAGGTGGAATTTTTAATTTACCATAAAATAAATCGGAAATAAAGGAATGTGTAGACCCCATATAAAACAAAACATTAACAAAATCTAAGTAAACAAACAAAGTAGCATATTCCACTTAATTGGATAACCTAATATATCTATAAATTGTCTCAATGGATTTCACTACACCTTTCTACTTATAATTTTGATGTTTTCCATCATTCATATCTTTATTTGGGAAGGTATTTGTATAATAACCCATCTCACCATATTTAATGCACTTTGAAGTTTTATTATAAGAATTAAAAATAACATCATGACATTCTTTTTCATTGAAATATGAGGACATATGTCAAAACTTATCAAATAAAAAAACTTCCCATATTTTTTATAGTAATTCCTTATGTCGTTTTTACCACACATTTCACAAAATAGAAACTAGATTTTTTACATCATATTTCATTGGTATATTCTTACACATTACTTTTCATCTGAATATTTTCTTTTGATTGTTTTAAAAGTACATGTGATCATCCAAGAACTCCATTTCTACCAACTCAGTGCATCAAACAGGTTTTTAATAACTTTCGAATTTGTGGGTGTATAATGATTTTTGACATATCTGATTCAAACCTATGTAAAAACAATTGATTTTACTATCAACATAATGAATATGATTTGGTGCGTATCATTCTAGTCGAGTGAATTTTTCTTCAAAAATGAATATTGAATCTTCCCCCATTCGTTTCAATTCCAAGTATTTTTTTCCATACTTGGTCAAACTACATTAAGAAAAAAAAATTGGAAACTGATTCTTAAATTCAAACGATTACAAGGAATAAATCTTCTTGTTATCTCTAATATTTATAAACTTTATACACCGTAGGTCAACTTCACCTTAAAATTTACAAATAAAAATATAAAATTTTGATTATCTAAACACCAAATTTCATCAAATATAATTTCAAGGGATTTAATACACCCTTCTGCCGCCACTAGGTCAGAATATCCACTAAAATATGGAGGGTGTTTCCTCATAAAATGTTCAACCATTATCATGTTCCTTTTTGGTAGCTTTGGTTATTCTACTGCATGGATGCTGCATCATATATTTCCTATTTCAACTGAGACATTTCTATCGCAAACATCTAAGTTCCAATTCCCACCATTTTAAGTTGCGAATATAGAATGATACCATTCTCTCGGTGCCTTCCTACCTCTAATTCCCTATCTCTTTTAAAAACAACTATGAACAATCATTTCCTTTATGAAGAAATATGGTAATATTCAAATGATATATCAATTAGAAATCCACATGGTAAAAATAATTTATGTTATTATATTAATATGATCATAACCCCAAATTTTATCTAAATCATGTTATGATAAAACTATAAATACCCAACATTTAACATTATATAATCTAGTTAATTCAACTAGAATAAACTAATTACATTCAATGAGATATTTTAAATTTAATGTTTCAAAGAAATTGAAAATAATTTATACATATCAATAGAAATTCATAAAAAGAAGGTACTACTAAAACAATTACCATTTTTTCCTTAATTAATATTTATTTAATAAAATATGAAATTATTTTATGAAAATTGATCACAACATTTCTCTGGGTTTGTTCTTAACAGTTAACCATCCTTAAACCCTTTGAAAGACATTTTGAAATTTTTTATGAGCATACAATGCTGAGTAAGGGACCTAAAAAGAATAAAAGAAAACATTATTTCATGAATAGTTCTAAACATATGAAATAATTTTCATGAGGTCATACTTATCACCCATAAATTTTTATATAATTACTTTCAGAAAACATGAAATTTCTATAAAACACAAACAAAATAAAACAAAAAAGGCATCTTTGGGTAATAATTAATTAATATTGTAAAACATTTGGATACCATATGATTTTTAACCCTCACAACTAACTTTCAATTTAACCCTCATGGATACTTTATGATTTAACCCTCATAGCTACCTTATGATGTAACCATCAGAGTTACACTTAGAATAACCTTTATGGCCAACCTCTTACATTAACATACCCACTGCATTAGAGGTAGGTGTAGGTACTAGCCTTAATAAAAACATATTACTAATAATGATAAAATAATACTTAAAAATGGACGCTATAATCATAAAAACATTCCTATTTATTTTTGTAAAAATAGAAATTTAAAAGAAGGTTTTTTAAGAAAAGTCTCTTACCATGGGTTTGTGTTACTTAAATAATGTTAGAAAATCATGTTTAATGGTTTTAAGAGTGTTATTAATATATTAAAGAACTATATTAATGTTTATAAAACCTTATATGATCTCATTATAAAATCTTACCACCCATTTATTGATAATATTTTGTTATTTTCATTAATTCATGTGTATTTATTTCATGGTTTCCTAGGATGGTTCATTGTGAATTTTCTTATCAAACAGAATAATAACACTATAATTGGACTAAAATGGTGTTAATATGTTTCCAAAACTTTTAATTATATGATATATAATTTTTTTTCTGATATTAGGATGATTCATGAGATAAAATATTAATGATAAAAGTTTGGTTCATTTTGGGGGGGTTTTGAGACCACCAAAAACAAGTTTTATTTGATTTAATATCATGTTCTATAAATTTGTTCGAAAAGATTAAAATAAATTATAAAAATTATAATATTATTTACGAATAATAATGTTTTTGGGTCCATACATGAAATAATTAAGTGAAAATGAAAAAATGACATTCAGAAGGCTATTAATCGACACTTCACGAATGTTGCTTTCATTTTCTAGATCAAGAGGATAAGAGTAGAGGTTTGAAGATGGATATTCCATTTAAAAAATAAAATTAAATTATATTTAAGATAATGGAATTATCATTTCACTTTTTTGAAGGGATTTTATGATATAATAAGAAAAGGAAATGAATTGAAAGAAAATAAAAGAAAATGAAAGAGGATTTTATGTCTTGATCTTATTCTCTTTGAGAGCCTTACTAAGGCCCTTAGTTTTGACATTTTGGTGAGCTTAGATGGTATTGGGTGTGAGTAAGATTTTTGGGAAGGAAATGGTGTAGAAAGAAAAAATCTACAAGGATTTTAGGTGTAAAGAGAAGAGTTGATGAGGGGTAGTATATATAGTGGAGGAGAGGGGAGTTTTTTATTATTTTATTAATTAGTTTATATTTTTTGATCAAGAATATAAATTACTTTATAATTATCACTAAATATATTAAAATAACATAGGTTAGTTCTAGATTGTTGTTCTTACATTAGTGATGACTCATGTAATTGTGTATTTAACTTATAATTCATATATACAATATATCACCACATTTTACTATTCACCAACAGTTCAACTGTTTCAAAAGAAATCCATAAAAATCAACCTAACCATTTATTAAAATGTAGAATTATAAAATGGAATCCATTTTTTAAAAATGAGTTTCTAAATTTGATAACATTATTTTTTATTTAAAATCATCATTTGATCAAAAAATAAGGATTCAAAATTTATAATTGATTATATGAAACTTTGAAAAATTAATTAAGGTCCCATAAAATTATCTCCTAATCATAAGACAAAAAAATTAATTTATGGATATATTTTATGAAAATATATTTTCTTTTAAATCATTATATTAATTATTAAATTTTTAATAAATATATACATTTCAAAAAATTACCAACACTTAATTTATCATTTTAAATACATTTATTTACATTTTCCATGACATAAATATATCATATTTTAATATATAAAATAAATATATTTTACTAATAATTTCATAGGTGAGGTTACTATTCTATTAATATAGATTCCTAAATTTCTATAAATATTAGTTTTTTCATTATAAATTTATAATGAATTTAACTATTTAATTCCAAAATGAAAACAAATTATTTTATAAGTACCTAGGTCATTACAAATGACCTCAAACCTAATATATAAGTGTTGATAGTTAATTTATAATAATTCCACTAGATACAAGATATCAAATCCCAAAGAACCAATTAGCTTATTATTCTTGATATAATTTAAGTACACTTGAATCATATATTATATTTGAAAACACAAAATATAGAATATTATTTTATATTGACAACATTTTTAATCCATATTTTCATAGAAATAAAAAAAATCCTATAATGCTAGGTAATGGAAACATAAGAAAAATGTGAGGTTGTATGTTTAATGAGGGAATGATTATAGAGGTATCTATCGAAGAATAAATAATTAATTGATAATTTGGAAGGAATAAATGATGATAAAAAAACTCCTAAAATAATACCAAGTTCTGGAATCATAACCGTTGATATTATAACTATAATCACATATACATCAATAATGGATTTCATAATGATGGAATAAATAATGCGGGACATATGAAACATACCATGAAATCCTTGAGCCAATACAATTTTTAAAAATGTGTGAGGACATTGCCAAATACCCAAATTAATTTTTCTAAGATGCCTATTGATGATTTAAGGGTTTATGTAATTATATACTCCTAAAATTATATAATATTCCAACACAGTCATCATATGAAAAAATAAGAAAACTTTATCAACATGAATTAATAATCAATAACTATAGATTTCGGAAGAACTAGCATATAGAATGTCAATAATGTCCCATGTAAAAATTATCATAATCGATTTAAAGAAATAAAATGGATGGGATAATTATATTATATCCTCATAAAATAATATGTTTCATCCAATGTAGTTTACATAGAATAAAATACTATTAAAATATCACTGGAAAATTTGTTCAGGTAAATACCCTTTCTCTTTGAAATAACTAATGTAAAATCTAATTTTTTTTAAAAAATATCAGGGAAACAGAAAATTTTTAAATAACCAAGAAGAAATGTAATGTAATATTCAAATAAAAATTAGTCTTTATGGTTGGAAATTCAGGTTGTGTGGTGTGTGTTTAAACATTTATTTCATTCACACATTTGTTAAAAAGGGCCTTTTCAGAAAATAAAAAAATATTTCTTTTGAGAATTTTTATAGAAAGTAAAAAATCGGTAAAAAAATTATTTAATATATCATTTTATAATTGGTAGAAAACTCATTGAAACATTTTTAAAAAACCAGCATTGAAATAAATTTATTCCAGATTTAAAAACAAAGTTGGTTTTTCTTAAAAATATTATTTTAGAATTATAAGTCCCTATAGAGAGTTAAATGAAAGGAAAACGTATAATTTCTGGAAATAACCGTATGATAATAAAATAGATTGTGTTTAAGATATCAATATAATGTAATTCCACAAATTTTATGTAAATATAAATAATCTCATATAACGATGAGATTGTGAAATAAACCCTTAACTAAAGTCTGAGTTGTTTCCTAAGTGATTTTATGCACCTTTATAAAGAAAACATAAATTTATTAAATTTCTAAATAATAACCATATAAATATAATATAATATACCCTTATAATATTTCAACACATTTTTACTCATAATTTTTTTATTAAAATCATTGTTTCTAAGTGATAATTATCTCGCTTTCATGTGTGTTTATGTTTGGTAGTTCTTTTTCATACATATTTCTCATGGAAAGATCATATGATTTTTTAATAATGATATGAATATATTATTATAATTAAATATAAACATATTTAGAATAATTCATGAATTTAAGTCATAAAATATGAATCACATCACTTAGTGGAGATTGTAGTCCACACGTACGCCTTAGCGATGTTACGACTGTTTAATGAGGTGAAGGGTAAGAATATAAAATATATATTCTTTTTTAAGGAATTTAAATATTTAATTAATATCATATATATAAATTTATCTAATATTTATAATGATCCAAATAAAATGCTATTGTAAATGGAATTACATCGATATATGGAGATGGTAAGATGTACGTACACACTAGAAATGATTTCACTTTACATATGATGGGAAATATATAAAATATTCAAATGAAATATTAATAATAAAATATAATTATATTTTTATACTATATTCATTATATTATTAAGGTCACAATAGATTTTTAGGAAGTATAAAAGGAAATAAATTTTAATGAGTCGGTAAAGATGATTACTCTTTCCAGAATAGTCTTCCTCCAGGATCAATTCCAAAGGACCCTTGTAATGGAATTTTCATAATAAAAGAACCTATAATTCATTTATTGGAAACATTATAAGATAATTTAGTAGTTTTTTGTTTATATATGTTTCTCAATGTGGTGTAAAGATGAGAGAATATACTTTTCCTTTCAAAAGTGGGGGAGGGACACACATTCAATATTTTAAGAGATTACAATTTTATGAAGTAATTTTCATGGAAAAGAGTCCCATAAAAAATTAAATCCTGATAATAAGGTGATAAGGTTAAAAATTTATGCACTAAATAATAATTAATATGAAAAATTATAGTCTTTTCACTTCGTTTTAGCCTAGGTTAAACCGATTTAACATTTTTATTTATTGATTTTTTTACACTTTTTTAGTGTTTATTATGAAAACAAATTAAATAGATAATATTAAATTATATTTATTTTTCCTGATTATAAATATGTAATACATTTTAGAATATTCATTTTTGGTATGTTTTATAAATTCATTTTAAAATAAACCTGCAAAACATGATTAAAATGGTTTTTTATAAAATTATTCATTAAGTCTACAAGTATGTGTATACCAACTTCATTGATAATATTGATAAAAAAAATATAAATTTATGAATTTATCATAACATGAAAATTATTAATTTTTAAAATCAATATAAATCAAATTGATACTTTTAAAATTCTAGAAAATAATTGAAAATTATCATTAAAATTCAGTATTTTTACAATTCACCCAAAAATCGACGTTTTTAAACAACTTAAAAAAATCACCCTATGTTACTTTTTATATGATTATTTAAAAAATGATATCATTTTTTAAAAATTAAAGTTATAAAATTGGCATAATTTATTTATAACATCCCTAAAAAATGAATCAAAAAATTTTTCAAAAAAAATTATTTTTGAGGCACAAAATGGATTTAAAAAAATGAGTAATTGTTTATTATGATTTAATAAACAAATTATCAATAAATAAATCCTTAATAATGTTTTACAAAACGTGGATAAACCTATTCAATCCCAATAATCAATTTTTTAGGCAATAACTGTCTCATTAAAAAATAATACTTTAATAGTATTTGATAGTCTCTTTAAACTTGATGTAGTAAGTAAAGTACGTTATCAATAAAATTTAATTTATTTAAAGAAAAATATATCATAAATTATTAAGGAGTTACACATAAAATGTTCAGTCGATAAAAGTGGTCATGATCATTATATTCAATAGATCATTTTCTTTACAATATTTAGGTATTTATCAATTCTTTACAAAGGATTATCACTTTTTCTCTCACTTTTTGCACTAATCTTAGGAAGAATACACAAAATTTATATAAAAGTTAATATTTTCATCATTAAAATCAAAATTTTAGATTTTTTAATCATATTTTATGTTTTTATGCAACATTTCCCATCACTACTGCTCATGCATTGGTTGATTATTTTTTAATTTTAATGTTATAAATCTTTATATCACAGGTCCAAGAAAGAACCCACATTAATATGTCATGGATGTAATTTATTATTATTATATGAACTATGGAAAATTCCCCCTAGTTTAGAAAATATTTCATCCATATAGTTATAGTTCACTATATTATTTGATTCATAACAATTCAATGAATAATAATTCATTTCACTATATTTATTCATTCCCATTGTTCTATAATTATAGAAGATAGAAAACACACAATAATATATTTTTTATATTTTTATTATTTAATTCCATCATATATATTATAATTGGTATTTATCCCATATTTAAATCTATCATTTCTTAATAAATATTTGATTAAAAATTTCATCATGTAATATATTTCTATAAAAATTTGGAAATAAAAAAAACTCTCCAACAATTAATGCTCAGACCATCCTACTTTGATATATGATTATATGATATCTCTTAAATTATGAAATTTATAAATATCGAGAAACAAAAAATCCATGATCTCTATAAAAATCCAGCTTTGAAAATTCATGCTTGAAGGAATTAATAAATTCCATGTTCTTTAAAATGTCTGTATGCATTCAATTGATTTTGTGGTTCGACATCCTTGAATTTCAACATAAATTTTAATCCATATAATTATCACTAAAAATACAGACATGGAATAATTTCAAAATAATTGATTAAAGATTGAATCTCCATTATATTTTAATTATTGAGGATCTTCTCATGTATCATCTAAAATTATATATAAAACCATCAAGTATTTTGTAGAAAATATAGCTCTTTAATTTAGAATAATATCCTTTGAATTTTTGCATGTATTTTTATAATTTAATACCAAATAAGTGGTCTATATTATTAGATTAAATTGTTTGCTACTAAAATATATTATTACTACATAAACCTTATTAGGATTGGCTTAACCTTACAAGTTGTTCAAATTAACCATATGATGGGTTGTATCAAGTTTATGAAGTCAAAAAACAACATTAAGATGAATTAATCAAACCTTACAATGTATTTCCCCATCATTGTGATGGATAAAATCTTTGTTACACATATATAAAAAATGACAAAAAGAGTTACCCATATGAAATATCTAAGAACTCATATAAAATACCCTTCTAGGGTACCATTTTGTGTATCCTTTCGAATAAGGTATACCCTTTTGATTACCCTTCCAAATTCTCTATTCCATTATAAAAACCCTTATAAATAAGGAATATCATTTCAATATCATTGGATACCATTATGAATTCATATTAAATTTTTTATGAGGACTAAAAAATTATTAACATATGTCAATGGTCAAATTCAAAAAAAAACATTTAGAAACAAATCAATATTCTTCAATCCTTCAAAAAATGAACATCACACACCATAATAAGATATTATTTAGATTTATTTAAGGGAAAAAAAGATTAATTTCATTATAAATAAACCATAATCTGTATAATTTTATACTTTATATGAATTTAAAAAGGTGAATAAATGAAAATATCCCAAGAATGTCTACTTACTTCAGTACCTTTCTTATAATACATGACATTCAATTCCAATTCCTTTGATGAAATAGTATAATACTTGATTTTATCACCCAAACCATATCCATAAAAAATTTATAATATAGAACAAATGTTATAGTGTATACATGATGGTTAATGATCATACACCATCCAAAATATTATCTTTGTTACACACATATATAGAAACATGAATAAAACAACTAAAAAGGGGAGAGGGAACTCACTTCAATAGTAACGTTTTTTTTATAATCTCAAAAGTATACATTCTCCAATTATATATTTAGAGGTCTAATAATTTCCAACTATTCTTTGGATTCCAAATAGAGGCCTCAAAAACTATTTCACCCATTATGTTCGTAAAATTAAAACACAAATATTGAAAGCATTACATCATAAAAAGTGCTCATCATTCCTAGAAATTCATCAAAAACCATTATAATCAGATTGTTTTATCTTTTTTTTTAAAAAAAAAACCTTGACTTTCAAATGACCAGCACATTTCAACCTTTGGCCGGTATAAATATAAGAACTAGAAACAATCAAACTAATATTATTCAAATAAAAATAAATCATTTTAAAATCCAAAAAATGACTTATATCTGGGAAGAAATCATAATATTCTATAACAAATCATGTGTGAAAATCATATAAGAACTAATAGAAATTTTTAAAATCCACTACACAACATAAGAAAATTTAGTGACAAAACCATAGAGGGTCACCTAAGGTAGTAAAATATTAAATCATGGTTCGTTATGTTTCAAATTATTATAATAAACCATTCCCAACTCCAATACACAAATATAATTTCAAAGATATAGGAATAATTCCTAAAATCATTAACTATAAGTGAAAGAACAACTTTCATGAAAGTAAGAGACTCCAATTATTTATTCTCTGGTATTAATAATTCTACTAAAACCACCACTATCATGAATTAATTAAAAATCCATATGATATATCAACACAAAAAATGGGACAAATAATTCATGCAAATATTTCCATAAATTGGATTTCAAGTAAATGAATATATTGGAATCTAGAAAATAATACCTCTAGAACATAGTGGAAAAAACTCAATAAAATAACACTATAAAAAATCTTAAAAATAAAATATAAAAATATATGATTTTAGAATGAAAAATGGGAAAAATATTGAATATGATCCTATAAACCTAAACAAATCATTACCATGGTTAGTCCTTAATATTAAAATCAATATTTCATTTAAACTCCTTTTCCATGACATAGAAATTTTATTTTCTAATTTGATGAAAAACATACACTATGATTTCTCATGGTTGACACTTATTCAATATTATAGTGTCTTGTTCTTATATCAAATTATCCATGGACTCTCAAATTTCATCATTGTCCTAATACAAATTTATTTTTTTGGGTTCAGCATTTTTATCATCATCCCTACTAAAAACATCTGAGGAAAATGACTCAAAAATTTTAGTTGTGGTGGGTATATCAGAGTTCTTTATGAAATTAACCCCATTAATATAACAATTTATTATCTCTACTGGTTGAGATAGAATATTTTAATCCATAAAACTTAAAACTAAGGATTGAGTAATAATGGTTATTTACAATTTAGATTAATAATTGTTATTTTGGGTCTTTTATGTGTGTTGAGTGGAAAATTCTTATGAGTCAACAAATTACTTCTTTTCTATTTTAGAACTGAAATTTAGTATGTCATTAGAAATATGATATGCCTTATCTTTGTCATATTTATTCATATAAAATTGGATAGAATCAATGTATTTCCTAACTTCAGGAACATATTCACTCTGAAATTTTGGGTAAGCACATTCCACCTTATTATCTACAAAATTATTTACAAGATCATTATCACTAATCTTTGAAGTAGTGGAGGGACCTGTAATGTCTTTCTATTTACCTATCCATACCCACATCTAATATCTTTATATTAGAGCCATACAAGTAGGGTAATGATCATTCAGAACATTATTTTCACATGTATTATAAGGTTAACCAAATATACAACGGTAAAAGTAATATTTTTTGAGGTTTCCATAAAAAATATCTTTCCAAAAACAAGAATATCCATTCTGAATATAAATATTTAATAGAGGAATTTTAGTCATATAAACATCCAAAAAATACTTTCCACTGATGGTATGGAGAGGTTTTTAGTATCAAGGTCCAATTTAAAATGTCTCCATATGAGTTTTAGAAATTATTTGAGGGAAACAAGCATAATGAGATAAATCAAGGGACCATGAATGCACAACCAAATAGTGAAGAAGTTGGTTTACACGACATCCAATATCTAAACACCATTTTAACTCCTTCATATAGAAACATACAAAATACCATAAAACTCTATCCCAATATCTTTTGTAATCATGTTTCTAAGAGAAAGAAATCAATAAATGGGAAGAATCAATGAGTCCTTTATCAAAAGTGATGAATCTAATTATTTGAAAAGTAATTTTATTAATATTTAGTAAAGGTTAAAATTAAAAAAAAATACCACTTAGGGTACATCATATATAAAAATACGGTATTTCAATATCGTTCTGAAAAAATCCACAACTGGATGGCCTCTTTTAGTGGCCAATGTTGGGAGAATTATTTCAAACACAACCACCACATCAATCAAGGAGCGAATCTAATCCGAAACTATAGAAAAATATTGATCACATTTTGGATTTTAATTAAAATATAAATGTACTTAAAATATAATTAAAATTATTTCATAAAGACTAAATATAGTATCATAACATTAATAAATAAATAAATTTAATGATTCTTCTCTTCTCCCCTTTCTTGTAAATATAATTCTATGAGAATAAATCCAATATAAAATTACATGTAACATTTAAACATTCTCCTACGTTAGTTTATAGTACATGGGGAAAAATCATCAACCTTACTTCCCCATTTTAAGAATAGTGAAAACTAATTCTCCCCCTTTTGTGGATAGGGAATAACTCCTCCTTAGGTTTTAATGTTCCTTTTATTTATGAAATTCGTAGCAGTAAATCATCATTTTCTTATCTTGTCCACCTTTTTCATGTGAGGATAACTTTGAATAATTATTTTGGATTATACTACATGTAAGAAAATTTTTACATATTTTATAAATCTATTACAACTTTTTTATTGGACCTTTTAATTAAAAAATATTTCTTCAATTTAATTCAGAACCAATTTATTCAAATTATATGTATTAAATCAAAGAATCCAAGTAAGTGACTTTTCCAAACAATATTTTAGTTTTCAATAAATCCCCTAATTCTAATAATACTAGGAAAAATATAGGAAATATTAATATTTTATAAGTTATAAAAAATATCTATGTTACTCATCAGTTTTCAATTAAAATTAATGCTGGAAAATGCTTTATATTTTCTGAACAATTCCTACGATCTCAACCAAACACAAACAATCCTATTAATAAACTTTCCTTAAGGCATAAAGTGTGTGAGGCACACCACTTGTAACATAAATTAATACCACTTTATAATATGAAATACATAATTTCAATTGATGTCCATATCTTATAAATTATCAATGGGTCATTCATTAGTAGCTGAAGCTATAGTACCTTTTCAAATTCATCTCCCAATCCCAAAAAATTGAAAAATTATATCCTTGTAGTACCTCTAAATTTTAGGTAAACTACTTTTTTAAAAACAAATATTCATAAAATAGGAACTATTAATCCCCTATAAAGATTAAAAATAGATACTAACATGTCTGAATATAGATTAATTAGTACAATGGTTATCCAGGTCACTTCACTCGTCTATGGTCATATTACACTATACACTCATCTTATAATCACATATTCATTGGAACATTATGTATGATATAACATATTACATAAATCTTATCTTTATTAACCATATTTAATCCATATAAGTCAATTAGTAAATAAATTAATTAGTAATCATAAACATAACATGAACCTTTCGGCATGATTCAAACCAATATTTGAAATTCATAAACCACCACTTGTAAAATGAACTTTATATCTTTAAATAAAAAAACTATATTTAGGTATAAAATTTTTTCATGGTGAGAAAACTTACCCATTGTATTGTACCTCCCCCTAAATTCTAAAACTCTTTAATAAGGTTAGAAATATTTCTAGGATATGGTGAGAGGGATTCCTCAAATTTATTCAAGGTGAGAAAAATGGTCAGTCTTGATGAACAGCCCCTTTGTCTTCAATAATTCATATTTTACCTTTTCCTGAGTTTAATAATATAAATTATATAACCTCATAAATATCCTCTACATACTGATCATTCATAATGGTGGTCCTTTTTCACATTTTATGGGGGTTTCATTAGACAGATTCCACTCACACACAATTCATCTTGGATGTTTTCCTTGAACTTCAATGTTATTGTTTCAGGGTTCACCTTCATTATGAGACTTACCCCACTTGGTAATGATTAGTCTTTTAATGTATTACCCATCCTTTATCACTCATTGTTATTTTTCCATTTTATGAATATTCTAATATTATTTATCTCTTTCATTATAATGGTTTTACTGAGACAACATAACCTTGCATAATTATAAAAGAAATAAAAAATACTGAATAACGTACACACCCAAGACCTTTTATGATTATTATTTTTGGATTTAGAAATAAAATTTAATTAATAAAATACAATTATTACCCATTATATATGAATTGTTTCCAAAAAATTGATTACCCCTTATTTAATAAAAAGTCTTCAAGGTGTCCCATGAAATTCCAACACATACACCCATATAAAATATTTATATGTCATAATATTCTTCATTCCCTAGGGAAATGGAAACATAATAATTGTGAACTCAAATTATAAATAAGGGGAAGTATACAACTGAAGATATCATGGAAAAACCAGTCATGTATAATATGGGAGGAATGAATAATAATAAAAAAAATTCATATAATTGATAACATGAGCATCTTACATATCCATTAATAATAGAAAAATGTAAAAAAAACTCCCATGATTATATTTTATTTCATTAAGATTGAATTCAAAATTCTGAATATAATAAAAAAACATCAATTATTCATGAAAATACATCATACATAAGTGGGTAAGAATTACACTAACTATCTAATCTAGTTTTTCTTAGGAGTCCAACTGGTATATTAAGGGTCTATATAATTATATGTCCCAACCATAACTAATTAATTTCAATGAATTCATTATATGAAGTAATGAATAAATAATACAATACATAAACAATATTTATTTTATAATTAAGAAACAAATATATTGAAATAAAAGTTATATGAATTTTTAATATTTATCTAGTCAAAAAATATAATATGTTTCTTTATAGTAAAAAATAAAATAGAGACTATATCTATTAATGGCTATAATTTTAAATAATATAAAAAATATTAATAGTTATGTGATGAAGACTATATTAATGAAATTAATGAATATGGGAATGAAAGAGAAAAATAAAATCAATTGAGAGTTAAAGAGTCATAAAGAACATAAAATTTATGAAAACGTTGAGGAATGAACTATAAATTCATAAGATAATTTAGTAGATAATATATTAAACATATCTCAAAAATAGAATGAATTTTTATCTATTAATAAGAAAATGGTAGTGAAAGCATTTTCATAATGATTTAGTAAAATGGATGGAAAAAAAATCTTAGTAACTCTCATGTATACATTTCAAGGGTTAAAGGGAAGAAATTGAAAACATTAAATTTAAAAGATTTTATAATATTAAAATTTTAATATAAATGAAATTTTAAAAATTAAATGTATAGTGGAAGACAAAAATATACATTAGTGGAATTAAATCCCTCTATTAATTCTAATAGGTCACTAACTTTTATTTTTTAAATGAAAAATTCCCCAAAAATTAGTAATAATATTTTATTAAAAAAAATAAACTTGGAAAGGGATATCAATTGTAAATATTCGTAATGATAGTGGGAAAATGTGTCCACACGTAATATGTTAAAAATCAATTGTTTTGAAATTTTAATAAAGAAATATATAAATGAACGATGTAGAAAACATTTAAAAGAATAGTTTTAATTATTTTAAATAAATTCAAATATTCATAAAATCGCCATAATAAATTGTGATGTATTGAAGAAAAACATTATTGGAACTATATAAATAATGCAGTCATAGAATAGAATGATTCATGACTATAAAGATGAGATAAGGATGAGTCTAAATACAATAAATCCTTTAGTTTAATTATGATCCAAATAGAGGTCAAATGTTAAGAAAACTTATAAAGCCAAAAAAATTAATAGTGATTCAAATATATTACAATCATTAGATATAAAAAACCAAAATTATATTGTGAATCTCAAGAGTAAATTTTATAACTCTATGAACGTAAATTAAGTTAACAAAAACCCTTATGAATTAGGTAATGTATGAATTGATGGAAAAAAGAATAAGGAAATATTAAATGAAAATTAAAACTACAATGATAAAAAATTATTTAATATATAATAATTCAATAGGATATTTTTTTAACCAATTAAATAAGTGGTTAATAAAAAGAATATTTCATGAAATTTAAATGGGGACCAAGAACCCTTAATAGAAGCCCTAAAATCATTGGCACATTTCTCTAACCTCTCTAAAAAAATCGTGTTTATTAAATAATTATTTTAACACCCTTTATATTTATATTTCATTTTATTATGTCCACAAATCATCACATGTCTTTTATTTAATGAATATTTTTTTATTCATCAGTGACTTGGGTTTGTTAAGTCAATTACTTTAAAAAATCAATGATTCTTTGTATATCATCAATGAATTTATAAAATAGTTTAATTACAATCCTACTTTATTTAATAAATTTTCGTTATCATTGTATTAACATAGAAGTTATACATTTTGGAGGTTTTCCAAAAATAGTTTCAAATTAAAAAAATGGTTTTAATATTCTTGTTTTATAGTGAAAATTATATATTGGATATATATTATTAATATGATTAGTATGATGACTAATTTATATTTAAAAAATATGAAACATGTAATTATTATAATTAATATTAATTATATAATTTTTATATGATTTTATTTAAGGTGGTAATGAAAAATGAAATACTTTTTTCTCAGAGGATATAACTTGACCACAACATTGGAAAATTTTCATATTGTAATGGATGTGAGGGAGGTTGAGAATAGGTATAATATTAACCAAAATAACATTTTATTATAATAATGATATATATTTAATCATATTTATATGGGAATGAGAGATATGCTTGAGGTATATTGAAAAAAACGTGATAGAACTTAGTTAATAAAATTACCCATTCTTTTGATATTCTAAATTAGAAAACCCCATAAAATTTTCTAGATTAGTATTTTTATGAAATCATATATATGTACCCAGCCCTAAACATTACATAATCTTGATTTAGGTAAATAATTTTACTTTATCTCCCTTGAAGATCTTTTCAAGTTTATTTTTTTAGATAATTACGCCATAAATCATACATAATAAAACCATACAATACCAAGTGGAGACATCCAATAAGTTTTCATTTTCCCACTAATCTAAAAATTTAAAAATAAATCGTAAATTATTTCTATTGAAAACATCCCTCACATTCAACATGACTTATTACTTTCCTTTACCAATCCATAAATACTATGAAAACATTTTAAAAACATTGCATGAGACAAAAAGCTCAGAAGGGATATTAAATTAAAGGAAATTTTTAGATCTTTAAAAAAATAAAAACTCAAATAAATTTTTTCTTTATCATCAATTTTCATTTATAATAGGAAATAAAAAAAATTCACATGAAAAAACACACATTTTGATGAAAAAAATTCATTAAAACACATACCGGCCAATTAAAACTCTATTAGGTGAATTATATCTTCACTTCCATAGAACCCTTTAATTAGTATAACCATAAGGATAACTTCTATAACATTCACTCGTATAAATGGAATAAACATATTTTTTACTTACACACTTAACAAATTAGAGGTCTATCACAATACCACCCATCATTTACTCTATAATGGTCTCACATGACGCTATCTGGTCTACACATTGTATAAACTATATTGGGATCACTCACTTCCAATAATTTAAAATGGGTCTCAACCTTTCATATAACCAACATTAGGCTCACATGTGAGATCTAATGGGGCTCAACCGTACTTATAAGTTGTATTTGGATCACCCATTTCACATAATGTTCAAGTAAAATTTCATGTGTAAAATATTCGTTTCATAAATCCCTTTTAAAAACTCTTATAAACCCCATATGAAAATCAATTCTGGATAAAATATAATTTTATTTTAAGAACCCATTTTAAATATGAAAAATACATTTCTTTGAAAAATATTTTTCCATAAAAAATACCAAAAAAGATAATGAATATATTCTCATTTATGAAAACATTTAATATTGGAAATAAATATAGATATTAAATAATTGTCATAGTGGAGAAAAAATATTTTCCCTATGTACTTTAAAAATAGAACATTTCATTCGTCAATTATCAAAATGTTACACATAAAACATGTAAAAATATAACTTTTGGAAAAAATTGAATGAAATTCAAAATAGGAATAAAATATGGTTTATAAATATTTTATATCCATATAAATAAACATGTAAAATAATATCAAGAATATTGACAAGGAGAGGAAAAATTTTGATAGGTAAATATTTAAACTTTTAATGTGTCCCACAACCCTATGAACATTTTAATAGAAATTAAATGAAATAATAATATTTTAAAAACAATAAATAACATTAAAATAAATATATTCATGATATTATATGTCAAAGGGGTATTATAAACACCTTATAAAATAAGGTGGGTGTGTAAGATCAAAATCAATGTCAGGATGACAGAAAATTGAGATGATGTCCCTTACCTTAGGTTTGACTTTTCACATGTGTAATTATCTTTATAAAAAATAAATTTATTTAATTTACTTATAAATTTATAAAATTTTCCATATTTATTATTAATTTTATTTCATTTTTTATAATGTTTTATATAATTACATAATCAATGATGTTTAAGTAGGTTGTTTTGACCATATTCAGTTTATTTGTAAAAAAATGACATCAGTAGGTCAAAAAGATCATTATTTAAACATATAAATAATAATAATCATGAAATTATTATCATATTTAAACATAAATTATAGTTTTAACACTAATCCTGAAATTTTTTCATAAAAAATGAAGAAATGATATAACTACAGAGATGGTAAGCCATATGTATGAATGAGTAGCATTCCCATTTTTCAATGAAATTTATGGAAAGAAGGTAAGTAACATAAAAATTTCAATAATTTAAATAATATAATATATATCATATTATATAATATTATATAATTATATGTATAGTTATTTTTTATGTAAAATAAAGCACATCTCTTCAAGGAGGCAGTAGTCCACACATCCACTAACTCCATTATCATTTTTTTAGTGTGTCAATAGGTAAAAAAGAAAATGATACATTATATTTATTTAATGCTAATTATGTCATGAATATGATATTTATTTCATATATTTCACATGTTTTTAGTTCTACTCGTACTTAATATATTTCCATAATGTGTGAATGAATCACATCGATTTGAGAATATGGTAGTCTAGATGCTCAAAAACGATGTTATTAAATTCCCACAAGATGGAAATAGTGAATTTATCGGTTATAGTATAATAAATAAAGTATTAATTGACTATGAATATCATATAAATAAAATAAAAATATTATTTCCATCATAATTGTCGACCAAGTGAGGAGGTAAATGAAAAACGAATGACATCATTTCGTGAGGCAGTAGTTCGTCGTATATATGAACAATAATTTTGATACCCATTTAATAGAAGTCATTTTAGGTGAAATTAAAACCCTTATAATAAAAACTTATAAATATAATGACTATAAGAAATTTTATAATATAAACATTTACAAATAATGATTTAATTGGGGGATAATGAAATAAAATCTAAATACACAGTGTGAAATGATACCTCTTGTTTAGGTAATGCATTTTGGTTTGCACCAAATGCATTACTTAAGCCGATTTAGGATAAATTTGAGGCTTTTAGTATTAGAGTAGTTCTTTTGAGTTGATTTGTAAAGGTTTTTTAGGATAAAAATTCAATATAGGTTTTAAAAGAGAAGAAGAGTAAATTACTTTTTATAGTAGAAGAGGAGTAGAACCCTTGAAAATACCAAAAGGTAACCACTATTAGGATGTATCTCTTACCTCACATGCATAAAAAATTAGAAATAATTTATTAAAGAGGAATTATGGTCGATATAAACTTACAAACCACAATAATAAAATAATTCTTATAATTTTTTGCATAGTCATTATCTTTCCTGATTTTTTTCGTATTGGTTTTTCATTTAGTTATCTAGTTTTCCAACCAATTTAAATCATATATTAAGTCTAATTTAATATGGTAAGTATTATAAAATTTATACCCAGTTATTATAAAATATTACATAAAATTTATAAAATAATAATACCTTATGTATTGGTAATTAATTTTAACCTAAACATATGTAACACACAAAAACACTTCTTTAACACTGACTGTCCTAAAAACGTTTTTCAATTTATAGATCAATATGTTCATTATTAAAGAAAAATTAGACCATTAATGGAACATATTAAATATTTATTAATATTTAAACATCACTTGGATGAATATAATATTTTAACATATTATTTAACAAATTATCATTTATTTTATTTAATTATTAACTAAATAATCCATACGTTGGCATTTTTTAAACATTTAATGTCATTATATCGTCTATAAAAATTATATATAAATTACTTTGATAAAAATAACTAATTTTCGTTAAAAATTATTATTTATCACAAAACCTATGTACCTTCTTCCTTAATTCAAGTCATTGTAAGTGTTAATGGTAAACACGTTTCCTTTTTTGTCCTTTTACTTAACTTATTATATAAGTTAATTTCATATAATAATATCCCACTAAATCATAAGAATTTATCCAAATGTTATCAAGACAGAAATAGGTTTATAAAATGGGTGTTGTATATGTATTTGGTCATTTATACATCTTACATTACATGTTTAATCATTAAGTAATATTATTCTTACCATAATCACTATAATTAATTTAAATTATTTTCACTAATAAAATTTATCAAAAAAATTAAAATTTTCATATAAGACGATTAATTTCATACTTGTTAGAAATAACTATATCCATTCTTACCAATTACATTCACAGATGTAGATAAAATTAATATAAAATTAATCTCTTAAACACTCCAAGACAACATGTTTTTTAGGAGAGAAGTTCAAAAATTTGAAATGATTTTATACAAAATTTCAATGTGAAATTGAATACATTCACCTAAATAGGATTGATTTTTTTATAATGGAAAATACTTATAAATTAAAACCCATTAAAATAAAATTTAAAAATATAAATAAATTGGATGAAAAATATGTTTTCTCTTATAATGCACGGTTTTCACAATTCATCAAAATGGATCTTCTTAGAAAAAATACCATAAATTCATGAAATGTCAATTTAGATAATCCGATTTCAAAAAATATATTTATTTTTTCCAATGAAATTTATAAAATTTTCAAAATTTAGTTTCAAAATAAATTTTTCCATTAAGAGTCGATAAAATTATTTTTAGAAAAATAGTGTTTTGAAGCGTACAATTGAATTTATTATTATCTCATTCCTATAAAATATATTGGTTGAATGTAAAAAATTTATAAAAAATTATTATATTTTTATTCTTATTCATACCCAATACTATAATGGCCAAATGATAACTTCCATATTAAATAAAAATATCAACAGTATATTATTGTTTTGTAAGACTCAACCATGCCTGTAACACAATTTAATAACAAAACTCAATGTTATGTGAAATGAAAGATAAACATTGTGTTGTGTATAAAACAATATAAACCATTAATTGTACATAATTCAATATATCAAATAATTTAACTAAATTGGAAATAGTATTTCAAAAAATATCTTGATGTTACATCCTACCCCCCCCCCTCTTAAAAAGAGTTTCAACACCACAATTTGAAATTTTTCTTGGTAAAAATTATAGGAAATTGGAAAATACCATTTTTGAAAAGTGAATATTTCTCATGTTTAAGTATTATTTTATTTTCTATGAATATATATAAATTTACTTAGTAATATATTTATACAACACACTATCATCCTCAAAACAATTCCACAAATATGACGAACATCCTTAAAAATAACATTAAATCATCAAAGATTTTATAAATATTAAAGCTTACAAATACCTAAAAATTCATGTAAAAATGTAAAGGTATGATTATCATTAAACTAATTCCTTTCATAAACATAAAATCATCCAAAAATATCCTAAAAATTTCTTAATCACTTTAGTATCTCATCACTTAAAACCATAAAAGGTGTGCATAAAACCTTAAACTTACAATTAACCTTCTAAAAATACCAAGATCCATATAGCTACAATCATTGCACTAGATGACCAAAATCAACTGTAGTATAAATAAATATTTTTCCTTAACTTTTTATTTCTGATATTTATTTATTCCACCCTGAGTAAGTAACTTCAGACACATATTAGCATAATGTCCCAACTCACTACAGCTAAGTAATCTCATTATTGATTGGATATCTATTGTCTCACTCTGGGATTATTTTCATAACATTTTTCATTATAGACGTGAACCTTATTGACACACTTATAAAACATGACATATTATAACATACATCCACAAAAATGAATTTTACCACAATTGGAACCTTTTTTAGGTTTAACTCTAGAATTATAAAAAGTATTATTCTCTATTTATAGCCACTTTGACCATTAATTAATCCTTTTATATAGTGGAACATACGTACCAAAATAACACAACTCAATATTCTCAGTATAATGAGCCACTATATCATAAATTTCAAATTTTTTAGAGGTGAAGTCACTTAGTAGGCTTAGTTTCAATACTGAGTTAAATGTATTGATTTCACTATAAATGTCTCAAATAAAATACAAAACATACCTAGAAAGTCATGTCAAGTTATATTTATATGGGTCCTCTAAATCATTATCATTTTTTAATTACAAGAATTATTTATCCATACTAAGATAAAAAACCTAAGGGAAATATCTTTCAAGAAATATATTCTTATATGTTTCTCAATCCATGGAATCAAGATCATCTTTCTCTCTATTAATCTTCATCAAAGACCTATATAAATCAACTCCACTTTCAAAATGAAAAATTTAAAGGGTTCCCTTTTTATATTCTGAATATCCAATGAATTCAAATATATTTTCTATATAATTGACCTTTCATTTGGATACTACTAGGTCAGATGACCCATTGAATGCTTGGGGATTATTCCCATCTATTAATAAATTATAGACATTTTCATATATGGTAGATTGAGTTCCCCAAAATAATAGATATCAATGAAATCAATCTCTTTTGTTAAATGATCATTCAATGCAAGAAAGTATTTTGTTCCGATTCTAACCATCTTGGGATGTTGTTCTGGAAGGATAACTTCCCATATATTTCTTCTCACAAAAATCTTGCTATTTTATCTCAGGAAAACCATTCTAAAAGGGCATAGTTTTGATGAAGGTACATAAGAATCTTAGATTTACTTATCAATTCAACTAAATTAAAAATTAAAATCATTAAATGAAATTCAATTAAAAAATTCTAAACATATGAAGTTTTATAAAACTTTACTTTACTACCAATAATAAGAACCTGACATTAAACATTACATAATATTGAGTTAAGTAAAAAATAATAATTTCTATCACATTTAGGTTCTTTTTTGGTTTATATTTTTAGATAATTAGGTCATAAATCATACATAATTATACCATAAAATACAAAGTATAATCTTTTAATCTGTATCCATTTTTTATATATTATAATTTTTTTAATATAAAGCCTAATTTATTTTCATATAAAATCTCCATTACATTCAACATGACTTCTTCTTTTCCATTACCCATTATTAAACCCGATGAAAACATTGTAAAAAATTAAAATGAACAAAAAAAATTTGTAAAGGATATAAACATAAAGGAAACCATTATTTTAGGAAAAACATAAAAATATTTATAATGATTACCTTTATCTTAAAATTTATTTGTAAATATAAAAATTTATCATTTTAACCAGAAAAAATAAAAAAAAATTCAAATAAATTCATTAAAACCCATATAATGTAATTAAAACTCATTTAGGGTACCTAGAGCATTAGTTTCCGAAAACCCTTTCAATTAAAATAACCATAATACCAACTTCAAAACATTACACTCTTATAAATAGAATACACAAATGGTAAACTTACACACACAATGCATTAGAGGTATATCATGGACCCACCCATATTTTAAGAAATAAAGGGATTACATGGTTCCCCCTAGGTCACCCCGGGTATACGCTATAATGGGTTGACATGTTTTAAACACATTATAATGGGGATCAACCATTCATATAAGCTATATTGGGTTCACATTTGAGTTATAATGGTGCTCAAACCATTGTATAAGATTTATCCGAATCACAAATTTAATAGAATTCTCAAGAACCATATTTATATAAAAATACTCTCATTATAAAACCCTTTTAAAAAATATTTTTTAAACATTATGAAAAACAATTTAAGATAAAAAAAACTCTTTTCTTTTAATGAACCAATTTTCAATACCAAAAAATGATTTTAATTGAAAAGTCATTTTCAATACCAAAATAACCAAAAGATAAGGATGTTTTTTCATTTAAGTAATTATTTAAAACTACAAATAAAGCTAGAAATTAAATAATATCCATGGAGGTAGAAAAGTAATTATTTCTATTTAAGTTATGAATAAAGAATTCTTTTTTTCAATTGTCAAAACATTCGGTATAGAACATATAAAAAATATTAAATTTTATAAAATTTGAATAAAATCAAAAATATACATAAAATTTCCTTTATACTTATTTTATATCCTTATAAATCAATTTTTAAAATAATATCAAGAATATTGACATGGAGAAAAAAATTGAAAATTAAATATTTTAACATTGAATGTACCTCATAACAATTTGTAAATTTAAAATCATATTATCCATAAAAGAATAAATTAAAAAATTTAATAACATTATAATAAATAGATTCGTGATACGATATTTCAAAGTAGTTGTATATACACCTCAGAAAATAAGTTCGGTGTATAACATTAAAAATAATTTAGCAACAAAAAGAAATTAATATAAAGTGACTTATCTTCATTCCATCATTTCATGTGTGTATGTTTTTCCTAAATGATACACTTATGTTAATTATTTACTTGATTTTGAACCTTTTCCATTTTTATTATTGTAAGAACATGGATCTTATTTTCAGTTATTTTTTCCCTTATCTAGTGTTTTTGAAAAAATAGGAATTTCTGAAAATTTCTTAAGTACATGCCATGTACTTTATTAGTACACACTGTTAACTCAGTTATAGCAGGTAGTCAGGTGTTGGTCGTGTAGCAGCCATGCACACGGTCATGTGTGGTGACTTGGAGACCGCCAGATGTAGGGGATGGTGAAGTAAAGTACATGTAGTATACTTATAAATTACATGGTGTGTACTTTATTTTTTTCTTTAAACGTATCGGAGTCACGTCTGATGGAAAGAACTGTCTCCTTCTCGACCTAGTTCATCCAAGAGAGACCATACATGTGTGATTCTTCTCTAGGCCCCCGACCGTGCATCTGTTCTCTGATTCGACCATTATTGATTGCATTGGGATCACCTTGGTAAGATATAATTTATTCTAGATCTTCATTTCTTGATTAAAACTCTTTCAAGAGTAATCTTTAGTTAAAATTTTTAGATTTTTTTTAGATTTACGGTGTTCTTGGGAAATTCAGGCTTACGGTTCACGTATAATGATCCTACAGCATTAAGGTATGTGGTTTGTGCATTTCCATTGAAAATCTTTGATTTATTTGTCAAAAAGTGCCCAATACCCTTGAATGGGGTTTTCTGTGTTTACTATTTTAGCCATTTGTATTTCCTTCTATGGTTGTATGCTTGAGTAGAGGTTAATTGAATGAGAATGGGGTTAACAATTATTCTTTGGAAGTGTTTTCCCAAGAATGTCTGTTTCTGACTCTTTGGTCCTTCTTAGCTTGTTAGGATGCCTTGTTTTTCACCATGCCTAGTACGGTAGGATGGCGTGGTTTTTTATCTTACATGTTGTTATGATGTTGACTGGTTATCCAAGTATTTATTGAGGGTTTATTTTGCTGATTTGCATTACTTTTCTTGTTTGACTTACACAGGGTTATGAGAACCTGGTGTTGTAGACTTTAGAGAGAATATACGTAAGGTATTCTCCATAGTGACTGTTATTATTGTTATGATGAAAGATAATAATGGGAATTGATGTAATTTCTTCCTTATAGTGTTTTTAGTTCCTCGACGCAGGCCACAGGGGGAATGTGACATAAGTGATTCCCCTGAGCACCTTTTTCATATCGATACGAGACAATATGGGTAATTGATGGCGAGTGAATCCCTAGAAAGTCTATACTAAAGTTGAACTAGAGGGGTTAGACTGTGTGTATTTCTTAAAGGGTTTCTTTTGTTTTCTAGGTAGGACCATAGGGGATTAGGCTATGAGTACATCTTAGAGGGTTACCTATTTGAGATTATCTATTTACTTAGTATGTGGAACTGAATGCTTTGAAACTGTGGATTTATTTACCGTTGAGTACTTCCTTGTTAATGCTTCTTTTTTTTATTACATTCCATATATATTCACCAAATATTAGGCACAGATATCTTGGTGGTTTCCTATCGTAATTTAGTCTCACACCCTGTTTGAGTCATGATTTTGGGCCCAAACAGATTATATTGTTGTAGGTATAGATAAGGGAAATCTCCCTTCTACTTCTGGTACTTGAATTATTTTGAGGTAGAGAGCATGGGACCAAGATTTGTCTTTTTATTCTGTGGAATTTCTTACTGTATTTCTTTAACTTTATTTTAGTACTATATTTCAGTATTGTGACATGTTTGGATACTTTCCTAGACATATGTATCATGCATCATTATATATGTGCTCCAGCAATTTATTTCTTCAGTCTTCAGCTGTTTCTTTTTGTATGGTAATACTACTGCATCTGCTATTTCTTTTTGTTTTACTTCTATTGTGTTACTCTACCAATGAGGGCATAGTTTCCCCACTATCACACCCAAGTCCCTCGCTGTTAGTCGGTAGCCTCGGGCGTTTGGGGAAATGCGCTTAAGGATATGTGACCAACCGAGTATGGGGAACATTAGGGTAGCTTCTAGAACTAGAAATTATAATTATTACTTTTATTTCACTTATTAAAATGTAGTATATAATTAATTAATTAATTAATTTTAAGTTGGATGTTTTGTCTATATTTTGTTTATGTGTCAAAAATGAAATTGGTAGGTTGAATAAGGTAAAAGATGCCATTATTTGACCATATATATAACAATAATCTTGACATAATTATCATATTTATACATAAATTATAATTTTTAATCCAATCATGAAATATGGTTATGAAAAATGAACCAACTTTACAATCATGAAGACTACAGGACGTACTTATGCACCAGTAACATTCCAATTTTTCAATATTCATTATATAAAAAGGCTAAATGATATTTATATTTATATAATGATAATTATATAATATATAACATATTATTTTTTTATATTCATATATATATATATATATAATTATTTTTATTTTAAAGGAATCACATCGCTTCGTGGAGGCGGTAGTCCACATTTCCATGAATGACGTTATCACTTCTTCATTGTGTTAAAAGGTAATAAATAAAGTAAAATATTATATTTTATGAAACATAATTAGGGAATTAATATAATATATCAATCATGTATTTCACAAATTTCAAATTAAATTCATCTTTAATTCAATCCATGTATAGGGTGAAGAAATCAAATCACTTTGATGAGGTGGTGGTCTACACACCCACAAACAATTTTATCATATTTCCAAAAAAATGGATCGCATAAATGTATGTGTTATATAAAAATTAAATAATAATTAAGACATTATTAATATCATATTTATCATATAAAAAATTATTTCTTTCATAATTCCAAAACCTTGATAGTTGGTAAAGGAAAAATGAACAACATTATTTCGCGAGGCAATTGGTCGTCAGACACATGAATGGTAATTTGGTTACCCATTTGAATGAAGTGTTTATAGTTTTAGGTTGATCCATTTGATTAAAAATATTATAGTATATTTAGGGTACTTATTTTATTATACAATCATTGAATAAGAATAATTGAATAGGCGGAGAAATAAATAAAACATAAGTACATATTGAAGAATGTTATCTATTTTTCAGATAACTCCTTTTGGTTTGAACCAAAGGGATTATTTTTCGGTTTTATTCCAAAAGTTGGTATTATAGAAATATATGATGGGTTTTGTAATTTTATTTGGGTTTTTTTTAATGATTCAAATGGTCTGATAGGTGTGAATAGAAGAGAAGATTAATGCCTTTTATAGTAGAAGAAGAGTGGAATCGTTATAAATACCAAAAGGTAACCACTATTGGGTGTTATACCTTAAATAATGTTCTTCCAAAATGAAAACTAAATAATTAAATCTGATTTATGTTCAATTAAAACTCCCAACCCATAAAAATAAAATCATTTTTAACATTTGTTTCTTAGTATTTAAGTTTCCTTATTTTTTTCATTTTGGGTTTTCATTTAGGTAGCTAGTTTCCAAACCTATATAATTAATCCATTAAGACTAAATTAATACGATAACCATTAGTAAATTTCGACCCAATTATTAGAAAATATTTCACCTAATTTATAAAATAAAAATCGCTAATATTTTGGAAATTAATTTTAACTCAAACACATGTAATGCACAAAACATTACTTTAACCAAAACTGTGCTGGCAGATTTTTTACCATTTATGGGTCAATATGTCCATTATAAAAAATAAATTGTGAAATTAATGGATTGTATTTTATATTTATTAATAAAGACAAATAAATAAGATGACGACAAATTTTTTTAATTATTTAAAAAAATATCTTTTATTTTATTCAACTATTAACAAAATAACCAATGCGTTGACATTTCTTAAGCATTTGTTTTAATTATATCATTTAAAAATATAAATATAAATTACTATGATAAAAATAACACATTTATATTCCAATATAAAAATTATAATAAAGTATTTGTAGGATCTTTTCTACTCTAAAACATTATAGGTACTTAAGACAAGGAAGGTTCATTTTTTTCATTTTCCTTAACTATCTTATTATATATTCACTTTCATGTAAGAGTATACCAATAAAACACAAAAATAGAATAATGTATATACCATTGTAATATTTAAATAAAATTGGTGTTGGAAAAGTTTTGGTTCATTTTTACATCTTATATTATAAGTTGAATCCTTAAGTAAGCTTATTTCTACCTTAATCACTGTAATTAATTTTAACTGTTTTCATGATTCTTATTAGTCAAATAATTCATATCTTATTGTTAAATAAATAATTCAATACTAATTAGAAATATTTTCCCCATTTTTTTAATTTTAATTCACATAGGTGGATAATATTAATTTATAATTAATCCCATAGATTCTGCGAGAAAGTAGGGTTTTAATGAGAAAAGTTCAAAAGTTTTAAATATTTTTTATATCCAATTTCAATGTAAAATTATATTAATTTACCACAATTGGATTTATTTATGTAAAATTTAACTAATTATATTTTAATTTCAATTTTAAATATAATTTAACTGTATAAATAAATTAGATGAAATGTTTTTCTCAATTAAAATTCAGTGTTTTTCTCTATTCATAAAAAAATGAATGTTCTCATAAAAATATCAAAAATTCAGGCAAAAAAATTTCTATAATGCAATATTAAAAAAGTTTTTTCTTTTTACAAATAAAATTTATAAATGTGTCATAATTTATTTTTAAAAAAAAGTATTTCATTATGAGGAAGTAAGACCAATTGTAAGAAAAATACAACTTTTATGAGTAAAACTTGATTTATTCTTTTCATATGCATATCAAATATATTGGATGAATAAAATAATTACAAAATTGTATAATATAGTTAGTATTATACACACTCTTCAATATAATGGTTAGGTGATAACTTCCATATTAAATAAAAATATTAATAATATATTATTGCTCGGTAAGACTCGACCTTGATTTTTACACATGTTATCGAAGAAACTAGATATTGTGTTCAATGAATGCTAAACTTTGTGTTATATATAATGAAATATAAAATGTTTATTATGTGTAAATAATTATATCAAAAATTTAAATAAATTTTAAAGTAATCTCTTGATTTTACACTATAACCTCTAGGACATTGAAACTAGGGTTGGGGAATGATTTTGGTAGACGTTATTTATGTAGGATGATTTAAGTGTGATGATATGTGGGCCGGTGAAGGATATTCCTTTACAAGTTAAATGAGTTCCATATTTGTAAGTATTAATTTCCGAACATAAAAAGAGTTTCATTATTGAACAAAAGTGGATCAAGATTAATAAGTAGAGATTAAAAGATAGGTTGTGGTAAATAAATCTCACATCCATAAATATATAGAATATATTTGTGATATTTTATACAGTACCTCTAGATATATATTTTCTCCTCATTTTTTCCAATATCGGGCCGGACTAAATTTCACCATGGGAAATTAGTTTTATAACTAAAAATGAAATTGACCTTGTGTAATAAGTTTCACATTGTTATTTAAAATATTAAATCCATTATAATTAATAGAATTTATAAAAGTGATAAAAATAATTTTAATATAATAATGCATAGCAAAAAAATAAATTTTTTGAAAAAAAAATATATATTTGAAGCAGAAATTTAATTAATTCTTATTATTTATTATATAAGAATAAATGTATGAGTGTTAATTTGGTTGTTTATAAATATTATTAGTTTATCTTTTTAAATTAATTATTCAATAATGATTACATTTTCATGATAGAAACATAATATATAATGAAATATATTTCTTAAAAAATTGGACCTTATATATAAATGAATTTTCTTTGAATATTTAAAATTTATTAATCATTTTCTAGAGAATAATAAATAAAATGTATGAAATAAAACATTTTAAATTTATCTTAATATTGAATTTTATAAAATTTAAAAATAATTAGAACATATATTACATTAATAATTATATATTTATATCAAAATAATTTCTATGTACAAAACCCTTCAAAACCTAAACAAAATATAATAGGGTAAGATAAAAATAATGTTCATAATGGGTGGTGGTTCACTTAGCATGAATCTTGTAGTTCATTCCACAAGATTAAACTTCTCTCATAGATGATTTCATTCTATATGTATATATTAATGATCAGTTTGATATTGTTCTAATGAAAATCCTAGTGACACTACTACCTTTACTAGCTTAAAAAAATGTGCTCCATAATTATGGAACCAATAACATGATTTTATTTATTATATTTTATCTATAGACTTCATAAATTAGTTACCTTTATTTATACCAACCAATAAAATGACTATATTATAAAATCCATATCTAATAAATTATAATTTATTAATATTTCATGATTAATTTTTGTTTAGAATTGTTATACAACCAAATAAACACAGTATTTATTAAAAGGATAACACTTGCAAAAATATTAGTGTGATAAGTTATACCATGTTAAATAAATTACATCTTAATCAGTTTAATTTCTATCACTGATGAACATAATTTATGGTTTTATTAATATTCTCATGACTCATTATTTATCATTGTTTTCAAATCCTTTACAATGGTTCATAAAAATATTGTGAACCATCCAAATAATATCCAATAGTAATCTAAAACCATATGTATTGTTAGGTCGGATTTTTATATATTTGATGAAGATTAATTTATTAACCAAATATTCTTTATCAGGGTTACTATCCCAAGGATCATTATAGCAAGATCCTGAATAATTTATACTATCTATTTTTTGATATATTTTCTATGAAAAATCACACTTTTTACTTTACTATATTTTTAAGATATTGTAACATATTTATATTTATCTTTAAGGTTTCTAAAAATGCATCTCATTTCATAATTTCCATTAATAATTAAATTAAAATCATTCTTACTCATTGAAACTCAAATATTTTTGAAACTTATGCTCCTAGAATTGAACAGAACCCATATCCCCAATCAACATTAGTCACATACCAATTAATATATACCTTAAAACTATATTTTCCCAAAAATATATTAATTTATTCTAAAAAAACATAAGTTACATTAATTTAAAATTTTCTACAATCTTATAGGATACTAATACCTCGATCATATATTCTTCCAAAAAAACTAAAAAAACACCTCCCAAAATATCTTTAATAACATTTAAATCCAATATTATAATACCTCAATAGTGTAACTATGCCTTCAAAAATATGGGAATACATAAATTTATTAACATAATATAATGTCCGTAACTCTTAAAATATCCCCATCAGATAAAATTAAAACCTATAAGGTACATAAAACATCCTTTTATATAAAATGTGATGCTTTATATCAACACTCTAAGATTTGGTTACAAAATGAATATTTTTATCAACATGAATTGATATCAATCAAATAGACCCAAACATAACCCTCTATAATTACAATATAAATATAAAATATTATGTTACTTATACACCCAAGACCTATTTGGTTTATAGTTTTACATAGTAGTTAAAAAAACCTTTGACTAACAAAACCAAAATATTTCCAATCAAGTGGGAATTATTTCCACTAAACTACATAATCCTCCTTTAATAAGTAATCTCTAAAAACACTTAGAAAATTATCCACACATTAAAGTCATATTTAAATTTAAAAAATATTATTTTTCTTCATAACATGGGGAAATAGAAACATAAAATGGGTATAATGACCAATACATTTCATATATAAATATTTCATCTTATTATAAAAATATTCATAAAATGAAATAATGATCAATCCTAGAACCTTAATGGTTTAGTGTCTATATATACTTGTATACACAAAGAATTATTTAATAATTTATCTAAATCATCACTCACTTATTTCTCCCCAACTATCACCATTTTAGGCATATAATACTTATTTCCATTATCTATATCCTAGGGAGAATTAAAAAAAATATTGGTGATCTCAAATTCAGATAAAGGATAAAAAATTCAGATATAAATGATCACTATATAATAACATAATAGTAAAAGAATTAAAACATGTTCATAAAATTTAAAAATTACACCCAATAAACCATATATTAAAACCAGGATTTGTGGTATAAAATCTGGTAGATAATAAGACATAAATCATAAAGGAATCTATGAATGAGATCCATGATATCATAAAATTAGCAATAAAATTTGTTTGTGGAATAAAAATAAGAAATAAAATTATTTAATTAGTCACATTTCAATATAATTATTACCATAGGGGAGTGGGTTCACTCTATATTCCATCAAATCCATATTCAGAGTTCACAACCAAGATTATTATAATAGAGACAGTCCCTTATTTAAAAGGGTTCACAACCCTTCTGAGTTATTATTAACTCATGAGATATCCATATTTTCCCAATGAATTGGGAGAATATATAAATTTAGTACCATTGGTCACATAATAATAATCCATTCATATGTCTTCCACAAGATCATAAAACATTAATCATATCATCATATCCAAACCTAGGGAAAGGAAAAAAGTTTTATAAAAATTACATTACATCATGAATCATGGGAAATTTATGGGTTTTCTAAACATCTCATATTTATAATCATAAAACAAAACGAAAAATAATAATAATATTATAATTTTATGATACCCCAAGTAAATAATATTTAAAATCCAAGGGTGTTTTCATTGATGGAAAATTATTTTAAATGATCTGTGGAATATTTCATATTGAAAATACCAATTTAATTTTCTAATAACATATTTAAAATATAAAATTATTGTAAATAATATTGAAAAAATTTAGTTTTAAAAGAACCATGGAAACTTTTTCTAGAAGCTGTGTGGAAATGATTGGTGATGACTATACGGAATTCTATTCATGCTGAGTACATTAAAATAGTGATCCCTTTCACTGTTTTTATAAAAGTAAAAAATACATCATTCATAAAATGATAAGAATATTACACTAAATTGTTATATAGAAATTATAAAATTGGTAAAAATGAATTTAAAAAAACATAGTATAATAGTAAAAAAAATATTGAAATCATTTAAATGAAAACATGGACATAGAAGAAAAACATTTCTGACCAAAGTGCATATAAAATCTAGTTTTTTTAGAATAATTTCTTGATAATTTTAGGTACCAGAGAGAGAAAAATGGTATTATTACCTTAATTTTCAATGAATAAATATAATATAATAAATTGGATGTGATTTTATATATAATTATCTTATAATTTAATTTAATTGGAATTCAAGCATGAACATTCCTAATTAAAATAAAATTGAATCATAAATCACTTATGATTTGGTAAGTATTCAATTCCAAGAATCATGAAAGAATAAATTAAAATTTCATGATTCTTAGAATAACATGATATAATAGGTTCTTTGTTCCATAAGTACTACTCATAAAAGAATATAGGTTCTTAACATAACTTTTGTCCCAAAAAAACAATTTGAGATGATAGACCCTTACGACAAGTTTGATTTGCATAAAAATTACTCAATCATACAATATATTAAATTTTAATTTCTTATAATTATATAAAATAGACAATTAAATACATATAATATCATATATGATCCAATTATAACATTTTAACACTGATATATTATTAATTCCTTGTAAAATTATCATTTCTGAGTGATCACTATTTCATTTTTTTCTGAAAGTTTTGATTCGACAGTTCCAGTAAAAATAATATTAGTATGCTTACCTAATATAAAAATGAAATTAATGATATTAATATAATATATTCACTATATTCATATTTATAATTATCTATAAAATGTAGTTTTAATAAAATAATTTAAACCATTTATTGAGATGGTAGGTCATATGTATGCATGAATACTGTTAGCATTTTATCATTGAAAAAGGGAGAAAGATAAATATTTTTTATAATTACATAAGAATAATTATATTATAAATAATATATATATATATAAATTAAATATTCCATAAATACCATCCATGTAAAGGAGAAACAAAATAAGAATTACATCGCTTAGGGAGGTGGTAATATACATGAATGCATGAGCGATGTTTTTATTTTACAATACACATAATTTTAAGAATTAATTTATGATATTATAATTAATGAATTATAATAATTTAATAAATATAATATATAAAAAATTAAACCCATCATATGAACCATAGATTAATGTTGGTTTTGGAAAATTAAGTGTACTACAACATGGAGGCGGTAGTCCCCATGTTTGCCCGATCAATACTTTCACTTCCCACTTGATGGAAAAGAAGGTGGATAATGGTGGATCCATGATAATAATATCATTTAATTATAATTATGATAAAAAAATTATTATATTATTATTAATACCAAATATTTTGATGAGGTACAAGAAGAAATAAAATTAAAGTGTTTAGGTAGCATGATTACCTCTTCTTCAGTATACATCCTTTGATCCTTTATTATAGTAGCTTGAAATGATATTTTAAGAAAACTAGAAGATATAATTAATTTATATGGGTGTTTATAAGATAATTTTTGTGGTTATTATTGATCTAATTGGCTTCTTCTACAGTAAATAAGGTAGGCTAGTTGTGTCCTTTTATAAGTGGGGAAGATGACACACTTAAAATTTCAAAAAATATTGAAATATATTAATTTTCTACCAACGAAAAATGGGAAAATGGACCATTTAAACATTTGTGATGAAATAGTTTTATATATGAACATTTAATAAGATTTGGACAAGATTTTAGTTCATTTTAACACTATCATATTAGTTAACCCTCAGTAAACCTGTTTTAACATTAACAATGGTAACAGATTTATACAATTTTTACCCATCATTGTGACCAAAAATTATATTATACATATTACATAATATTAATTTTCATAATTAAAATTTTGGATACAATTTTCTAAAAAAAATTCATATATTTGGTATAATTTAATTTAATATTTAACCCATGAAATATGATGAAAATTAGTTTCATGAAAAAATGATTTCTTATTTATAAAATGTATTTATACCAAAAACCAATATAAAATTTATTTCAATGAAATTAATTAGATTATTAAAAAAATGAAATAAAGTTACTTGGAATCAATTTTAATAAATTTTATATTTGTAAATTCTTGAAGTGAAAAGGCATTTTTTAATAAAAATCTGTATTTTTCATCATTCATAAAAAATTAATATTTTTAGAAAATTATAAAAACATTAAAAGAAAACTAATTTTGATTTGATAATTTAAAAAAATTAATTTTTAAAAATTAATTTTCTCATATTTGAATAAACTAATTATATTACTTACTAAAAAAATAAAACAATAAAAAACATTTTTGAGGGAAAATATATTTTTAGAGCATATAAAGACATTACAAAAAATTGAGCACATATTAATCAATATATTTAATTTATCAAAAATAAATATAGGTTTTTTTAAATTATGTTATTTTTATACACACCACCAATTTTACAGTTGGGTTATAATGATATACAATATTAAGATTCATTTAGATATAGGGTTCTGTGTTTTTAAATATATTAAGGAAATTTAAATTTTTTTATGGAGAAATATACCATGAAATCTCAGGTGTTGAATTATACCTACTAAAAATTAATGACCACCAAATAATTATATCACCCTGATATAAAAATCATGATATATTTATTTCATCACATCTTTGGGTTCCCAATAAGTTTCTTTGAATTTTTGATTCACCCAGAGGATTTGAACCAAGTCTGTTGTCCTGTTTATATCATGTTATCGCAATAAAAGAAGATTTATACTGATTGATCTTCATATGAAATATCATTCTTCAATGGTAAAAAAACATGGCTTTGGACCTTTGAGGGATCAAGTGTTTACTTCCTCTGTAGGGATACAAGGAACACATTATGAATATATGAGAGGTTTGGCGGAAGCACCATGTGGTAAACTACAGTACCTACTACATCAATAATATCATAGTGAAAAATAAATTTATGGGCTAACTGTAACTTATATCCAAATATAATAACATTATTCAATAGATAAATTCATATGAATATCCTCTTACCAACTTTGAATTTCATATTTCATTGATAATTTTATACCTAACTTTTCTATCTACTATAAGCTTCTATGAAATGTTACTGAATGGTTCTAATCTCATATCCCATTTCATTAGTTAACTTATTTCATAATAGCTTTACTTATCAACTTCACCACATCACATTATAGTTTTACACTTATTTCAACAAATTAATTCATAATGATACATATGAATTATTGAGTGAATTATATTTTTTTAAGAAAAATAAACAAGTGGAAGGTGTTGATCCCAACATCATTTCAAATCCAAATAATTTAATATCAACATATCCTATAGTGTTTTAATAGTTCTATTAAACTTACCATCTATCTAAGGATGATTATATATAGTTAAACAAAACCCTAAATCCAAAGCATTCAAAATATTTCTCATGATTACAAAGGAATAAATGAGATCTCAACCATATATAATAAAATGTTGAAAGTCATTTAATATCACCACTTACATAATATATATTTGGTAAATTTAATCAACTATAAATCTTCTTTGATATAAATTATGTGTTCTGAATCTGGAGGGAAATCGACTATAATCATAATATAATTATATACTCTAGAAATTTTGGGGAGTCTAATGAAAAAAATCATTGTGATTTTTTTCCCATTTCAATTTTGAATTTCATAATGGTTGCAACACACCATTAAACTTTTATGTCCAAAAATTATCAAACTAACATACCAAGAATCATGATGCATACTCTTAAATATTATATTCATATATTCCCACCATAAATACTATTTTAGATATATATAAATCGTCATATATCCTATATGAATAGGGAATAATAAAATTTTAGATTCATCTAAAAACAAAATATTATAATATATAATGGATGGGACATATAAAAAAGGTCATAAACTATATAATTCCATCATATTCATGATTTATCTCAGAAACATTTCCCACAAAAATTTTTCTACACTTCATCTTCATTCCATGCATCTTTAATGTGAACTTAGATAGATAGATGGACACTCATTTGATAAACATATGATTTTCCTTTTTTCTTAAATATTCCTTGGTCAATCCTTTGATAATTTTGAAATATTTATTCTTTTATGGTATATATCCTTGATAAACTATAAAAATATTTTTGACTCAAAACATGCTACCTAGTTCTCTTTCATAAGTTGGTAATGTATTATGGAGTCATAGTACTAAATTAATTCTAACCATATTCTCTGGTGAATATTCAAATATTGGTGATTTAATATATATTTTAAATCTTTATAATCAGTATAAATGTCACACATTTATCCATAAAGATAGATCATCGATATATTTAATGTAAAAAATTCAAAAACAAACTCAAAATCATTATTTGGGTAATTTTTCTCAAGAACCATCAATTGGAATGGGGCATAAAATATCACCATATCATAATTCATGGGGATAAACCATGTACTTTATTCATTTCATCACTAAATTTTACAAAACCTTATCCATTATATGGTATTGTAAGCATAGGTGGCTTAACTATCCTTCTCTTTAGTTTCATGAAATTTTTCTCACATTCATATGTCTAAAGGAACTTTACTCATTTATAATTTTAGATTTTTATTATTTCATATAGATATTATAAATATTCTACAAATATTCAATAATATCCATCAAAAAAATAAAAGATTATATCTCATTCATAGTGGTTAGTATGGGATAATTTTCAGTATCATCCATCTTGGATGGATCATATGCCATACCATTTCTTGATATTGTTTGGCCAAATAATGATACTTTTAAAGAAACAATTCTTAAATAGGAAAAAATTATGTACATTCACTTTACATAAGGTATTTTTTAAAATTATTATGATATTTTTGTACTCATTCTTGATCTTGGAATATATATGAATTCTTTTTATAAATATTATGAAAAATTGATCAAGGTAATCTATAAATACATTATTAATTAAATACATTATGAGAGAAGAAAAATAAGTAAGACCAAATAAAATCATTATAAAATCAAAGTATCCATAAATCATATCAAATGGTTTTTACAACATGTCTTTACTTTTTACCCTTAATTGTTAGTATCCAGATTAAATATTCATTTCAGAAAAATATTGATCTCTTCGTAATTGATCAATCAAAGAATCAATACGAGGGAGATGAAACATATTATTCTATATGATCTTGATACATTTAAAAAAATAAATAAATAGTCACATCAATCTATATTTATTCTTAAAAAGAAGAACTAGTTCACCCTATAGTTATACACTTGATTGAATGAATCCTTTATCAATATTATTTTGGAGTTTTTTTTCAATTCTTACAACTCAATTGTGGGCAATATATAAATATTTTTTCAAATATGTGTAACACAAGGTATTTCTTCTATTTAATACATAAATTCATGTTCCATAGGAAGAATATGAAACTTATCAGTAAATGTATCAGTAAACATTCACACAATAGAAATAAATTTAAGGTTGAGTTTCTCCCTACCATATGAGATAAATACCCCTTTAAAATATGAATCATGACCATTTTAATGGATTTAATTTCTTTTATAATGATATACATATCATTACATTGATATATTATTATTGGTTTGTTTTGAAAATAAAATTTTAATTTCCTTCCTTAAAAATTCAATTGGTATTTATATAATAAAACAAATCCCTGAAAGAAATAACATCAATTTAACCATATGAGGAATTTTTTTTGATGAAGCACATTCCCCCAAACATTAATCAGATAAGAATAAAAGGTTTTATATATGATCATTATTCCATTAAGAGTTTTCACTTCTAATTCAATATCTAATCATTGAGGACAGGGGTTAACATTCCAAGAGATATTATGTGTTATAAGGGAATTCATATAATTAAGATTATAAAAGGCAATTCAATATTTTAGTGTACCTATACCCACCTCTATTTAATTCTTTAATCTTCAATACCTTTCTAAAACCAAAAAACTGTTATAATGAAAATCAAGTGAAATTAATTAGAGTGATCAATAATATAATCATTCTTTTTTTATAGTATGTCTGAATCATGAAACCTCAATTTCAATATATGGGACCCAAGTTTTAGCCTAAGTTATCCAAGGACAATATCTATTAAAAATATTCCTAATGACTAAAAAACCAATATTTTATTTAACCCATGAATATAAGACATGATTTCCTTTCTATTAATGTAGTCTTATGTCTACTAATTATTCACTAATGATGATCAAGTTCATTCCAATTCCACCACTTACAAATTTAATTACCAAAGGTGAATCTATGACACAACCACATCCACATTCTAGTATCTATAAAGGGATGATTTTTTTAAGAAAATTAAACTTGTTAATTATGAATAACTTATTACATTCGATTATATATTGGTCTAAAAATGGGTCCCTGCTAGTTTATTATCATCATAGTTTACAAAGATAACTAATCCTTTCAATGATACCCACTATAGTGACTTATACTTTTTATACATAGATATTACATCTTACTAGATGAATATTCATTACATAACATTTCCATCCCTACCAAAACCATAATTTTTTAATGTCTTTGGAAACCAAGATATATAAAAAACTATAACATAATAGATCTATGACATCATTCACTTAATTCTTTACAATTATAACCCTTATTTGATATATCATAGTTATAACTATTCTCCACATCCTAGGGAAAAGAAATCACAATAATTATTGATCTCAGATACATAGAAAAGGTAAACAATGGAGATATCAATAATCACTTGAGAATAAAAATAGAATAATGGTATAAGGACATGATATTTACAATTTAAAACCATACCCAACAAATCATATAACCTAAACACTAATCATGGATTAATAAATTGTATTTTATTAACCATCAATAAAAATAGAGTCAAATATCCCAAGCTATGTGAAAATAACATTTGCATGAGATATAATTTTTTATCATACACAAGAGAATAGAAAATATCTTCCTTAGTCTAGGCTCACTAAAAATATAGTGTACTATAATTTTCATACATATATATTAAATGTCATTAGATTAATATTAATTAAATAACTTAATGATATACTCCATAATTATATAAGTGTAGTAAATTTGGAAACATGGATACATAAAAAATTATTTCATAAGTGAACTACATTATCCACCAATAAGTTATTCATAAATTGTAACCTTCTTATACATCCCATACATAATTCCAGTATTCTTAACTTGTAGAAAGGTAAAAGAAGAAATGATGAGATGATATTTTCAATATGAATAATAAAGGGATATATCAATGATTATATAAACATAAAATGAGAATTAGGTTATGATAACATGATAATAACATTTTAAATTCATACCAGGTTTATCGTATATTTTAATATTGAGCCATGGAATAAAGATATGATGTTCTTAATACATGAATCATAAAAAAATCATATAACCTAATCCATGAGAGCATAACATTTGAATAAGAAATAATTTTTCACTAAAAACATAACATTAGAAAATAATTTCCTTATCATTCATGGATTTATTTTGATATAGTCATATTGGAATGGGTTCACAATACAAACCATCTTATTAGTAAAGATTCACTCCCAATACTATCATAGTAGACATAATCCCTTATTGAATTGGGTTTACTCTCCATTATAGTCCTATTTATCTCTTGAGATATCCCTTTTTATCCAAATAATTGGAGTAATATATAATTCCAGGATCACCCATCATATAATTAAATCGCACATTTTCATTTCACATGATCATAAAACATTCATCATACCATAACCACAGAAAAGGAAATTGGTTTATAAAAATTTCATCACAACATAACCTGTGGAAAAGAAACATGTTTCATTCCCATTATTTGAAAATAATAAAAAACCATTCAGAGAAATAATGAATATGGTATTATTTTTCAATATCAATAGTAATTATTATGAAGCAGTAAATGATTCTGTCAAATGTTGAAAATATTTTTATAAGATCACTAGGAAAATTTCTTGAAATAAATAACGTTTTTTAATTTGAAACAACTTATCAAATATCTAGAAATTTATAATATATTAAGGATAACTTTTTATTTTAAAATATATTTTGGAAAATTTAAAGTAATATTAAAATCATCGAGAGTTAGTGAAGGTGGAAAATTCTAATCATGACCTAGACATTAAGGCTATGATTCCTTCACAATTTTCAGTAAAAATAAAAAGTACCATGTTCCGATAATGACAAGAAGGTTACATTTAAAATATTTTATAAGAAATTAAAAAATGTAAAAAGAGAATTTATAATTTCATTTTACAATATAAATATATTATATAAAATAGTTTGATAATAAATGGATATGGAAGAGAAAGCATTTTTTTACTAAAGATGGAAATAAAGTCGATTTTCCTTAGAAATAATCATTTGGTATCTTGAGTACACAAAATGATGAAAATGAAAGAAAAGAATGTTTTAAATATAGATAAAAATAAAAGTAAATTCATGATATTTTTTATATAAATATCGTGAAATTGCATCATTTTAATCCTTATCATAATCAATCGTAATAAATAATGATATTGTAACATAAAACCCTTACCATAGTTCTGACATCTTTCGTGTGTATTTCAACCTCATGTATAACAAATATATATTTATTATCCATATATTATAGATCCATATATATATATATCAAACCATATATTATTAATTATTAACGGTTATCATATTTTTATTAAAAAATATTTATTAAAATTACTTTGTAAGATGATAACTGCTTCATTTTTCATGTATGTTTTTTTCAAAAATATTTGGTACTTGTACATTAATCATGGATCCATAATAATTATATTGTTAATAATGATATAAATAACTTATATTCATTACATACATAATTATATTCATCTATAAATGTTAGATATAGAAACATGAATTACACCTTTCATCGAGATGATAAGGAATATGTACGCATAAACAATGTTTTCATTTTTTGATGGATTGAATCAAAGAAAGGTAAATAATAATTCAACCATACATATTTATTATTATATCATATACAATATATATATTAATCGAATCCATCCTTATTATCATCCATTAAATATTGAAATAAAAAATAAATCACATTGCTTCATGGATGTGGTAGTCCACATGTATACATGAGTTATTCGGTTGTTTTCTATAGGATTGGAAGGTAAAAAAGTTAGAAGTGATATTATTATTATAAAAGTATAATTATTTTATAAATATCTTGCACATAAATTAAATTAAAAATTATATCCATTCATGGGTGGCAATGATGCTCATGAGGCAACAGTCTATTGTACACACGATTGACGGTTTCATTTTACATTTGTTGGAAGAGAAGATGTATGTTGGTTATTCTATTAAAAATTATCATATATGTAAATTTAATATACTAGTGTTATAATTTAGTCTTTCTTAAATAATATTTTCATTAAGTATTAGAAGGAATAAAATAAAATCACAATGTTACGAACTGTACATCTTCTTTGGATAACCTATTTAGGGTTATACCACAATATTTTATAATATTGTATTATGATAAAAACAACAACTATATGTCATGTTTAGGGTTGAAATTAATTAATTTTGTAAGTTATTGGATGAAAAAATTATACTACAGGTTTCGATATGATATGAGAGTGGTTTCTTTTTAAAAGTGGTGGATAGAAGACACTTAGAGTTTTTGAAGGGAATACAATATATAATGTATTATTCACACAATATAGAATAACTATGAAAAACTAAAGAATAATAGTCTATATAGCGTTTATCTATGTATAAAAAATAGAAATTATAAAAAAAGGACATTTTAACACTTATCATATTTGTTTAACCCTGTTGCAAACCTGTTATAACCTTAATCGTCACAACAAATTTTTTATTATATATACCATTTAGTGTGAAACAAAAATAAGTTAAAATTATTACATAGTATTAATTTTTTGGATTCAAAATATGGAATCAATTTTTTCAAATTCAAGTCTCATTAGTAGAATAGTTTAATTAAATTAAACCTACATATGTGACAAAACACATTTTTCTAAAGAATTTTTTATATATATATATAACATTTTATATGTAAAATAAGTATAATATTGACTAAAATAGACTAAATTTAATTAATAATAATATAAATAAACATATTTTACTTTTTTAAACTTTTAAAAAATGTAATTTTATAAAATCTTGAAACAAAAATACCTTTTAAATATATATAAGTATTTTTCACTATAGATCAAAAAAATGTAAATTTTTATAAAATTATAAAGAATTAACTCTGATAATTTTGAAATGTTGAATTAGAAAATTATGTTCATTAATTTAATAATTTTTTTAATTGGAAGAAAATTAATTATATTATTTTCAAAAAAAAATCAATAAAAATAATTTTAATGGAAAAGATCATTTTTGAATTATATGAAGACTTTAATAAAAAAATATTCCTGATTTATGTAAAATTATTATTAATATTTTTTAAATGTTATAATTTATATACATAAAACTAATCTAACATCTATGATATATTGGTATATTTTGTTATAGTTCATTAGACTCATGTTTGTGTGTATATTAAGCTATTGAAAAATTTAAATTTATTTGAAAATAAATATATTCTAAAATATAAGGTTGTTACATTATACCCCTATTAAGATATTTTTTAAATAAAAATTATATATCATTGATTCAAAAAATGTGAATATATATATTTAATTACATTCTTTAGGACCCCATTAGCTTCTTGGAATTTTTGATTCATCAAGAGAACATTAACTAGGTGAGTTTTCTTGTTCAATAATAAATTTTATCTTTGGTAAAAAATATATACCAGTTGTTCTCCAAAAGAATGATCATGATCCCATGGTAAGAGATTTGATTTTAGTATATATGGAGAATCAGGTGTACATTATCTAGAATGATATATGGAACACATCATTAATTTGAGAGTGGTTATATTGAATTACAAATCGATAAGACACTTTCCATACTTGATCAACAATATCGAAGTAGTCAATATACATAGTGATCTCAATTACACTATCCATGAATATCATATACTTCTTCCACGGATATATTAATAAAAAGACCTTCTCAATATCTTTGAACTCCAAATCTCACCAATTATTATTATTATAAATTATTTGTCAACCATGAAATATCATGATGGGTTGTTGAATAGTTATAACATTCTATTAAATATCCTATACTAGCTCATCTCCCAATATCATTAATTATCCATTATATTGGAGTTCTACAATTATTTCCATAAAGGGATTTAGAAGGAGCTATTTGAACACACTTGTTAAAGTAATTTTTGGAAGAAAAATTGAATAGGGGAAGGTGGTTGTCCCATTTACCTTTTAATTCTAGAGAAAATGATCTAAAAAATCCTCCAATGTCTGAATGATTCTATTGTACTAAAAATATATCTGAGGATGAAACATAGTTATGAAACATAACTCTATATCTAGAGACCATAAAATACTTCAATATAATTTTTAGGTGAGATTTATATCCAGATTTGATACAATAGAATTTGGTTCTCCCTTAAATTTTACCACTTCCTTAATGAAATCCCCGACTACAAATCTTGAGATTAGTATTCCCTAATGGTAATAAAGACTTAGTAATTTTTAAGGTAATTGGATACATCATAAATAACAATATATGACCTTTATATGTTTTGGGGAGTTTAATGAAAAAATATATGTTATTGTTTTCCAAATTTCATTCTAGTATTGGTAATAATTTTAACATATCCATAGAGTTATATCCCTCACCCTTAACTTTCTAACATACAATTCTCTATGATACATACTCTAAAATATATATCATATTGTTTTCCCACCATAAATACTCTTTCAAATCACATAACATCTTTATACATCTAGGATGAATAAATAATGATGAACTGTGATATTCAACCAATAGTTCCTTATTAAAAACTGGTATGGATGAGAGGCATAAATTGTTTTTGGATTTTATCATTTCATAAAAATCAAGGTAAAACTCTGGAAAACTTATCACCTTCATTTTTAGTTCCAGATATTCATTCTACACCCCTCTAATTCTCAAAAGGACAGAAGGTTGAATACTCATTTTAGAAAGATAATATTTCTCCCATTACATTAAGAATTATATATCCATCTTTTGGAAATATAGAAATGTTAAATATTTTTTTATCCTCATCATATATATTTTATCATGATTCTTTTGAATAAGATCATCCACCCCATTTTTTTATTCATAAGTTGGTAATGTATTGGGTGGTCACAATCTTTGATAAATTTCAACCTTCTTCTCTAGTGTATATTCAACTCTTTATTTATAAACATATATATATATTATTATGATAAATATATTTATGTCACCCGATTACCCAAACAAACAAATAATTTATATCTTTTATGAAAAAATCTGCAAAGCTAACACCAAATCATGAGTTCAATAAATTTTCTCAGGATTATTAAATTTTATAGAGGAAAAAGTTATAACTATATCATTTTTCAAAAGGATGCATCTCGGTATCTTTTACAATGACTCACTAAAAATAACATATCCTAATCTATTGTAAGTTTTTGCAATCATAGGTGTATAAATTAACCATCCCTTTAGTCCAGTGAAATTTTCATCACATTAAAAACAAACTTGGCTCCCTTTTGAGTTAACGTAATCAGTAGAGTAGAAATTTTTGAGAAATTATCCTAAAATCACTAATAATATCTATCCAATACTAGTATAATATTTTTATCAATAATAATAGTTGGTCTAAGACAATGTTTTATAACTTTATTCTCTGAAACATCCATCGTAAAACACTCCCTTGAGATTATATTACCTAAAAATGAAACTTTTCCTAGCCAAAATTCCCATTTTGTAAATTTTCCATAAAACATATCCTTGCTTATGGTATTCAATAAAATAATAAAGTGATATTATTACACTTAATTTATCTATAAATATATAATAATATCATTTCTAAATATTACCACGAAATAATCTTGGTAATATCTAAATATTCTATTCATTAAATGTTTAAATACAGAAGGGGAATTATTAAGGCAAAATGGAAAAAAATTATATTGTTAATGTTAAAAACATATATATAATCCTATCTTGGTTATATCATCATTAACTCTCAGTTGATGGCATTATGAGTGAAGGTAAAACAATGAAAATTATTTAACTTCACATAATTGATGAATCAAGTCACCAATACGGGGTAGAGTTTAATTGTTCGTGATAGTGATCTTGTTCAAAATCTATTAGTCAATAAAGAGTATCGTTTATCCATCATTATGCTTTTTAAAAAAAATATTTTCACCTGAAGGTGACGAAATTTTATGAATGAATTCTTTATCATGATTATCTATTTGTTTTTTCATCAATTACATCAAATCTATCATGGAAATTCTATATAGAGACTTTGAAATATTTTTATCACTGGTTATGTGTTCTACTGTGATCTCTACATCCCAATTTAGTAGAGAACTATAAAATATGTCAAAAGGGAATAAAAAACATCCATAAAATATGAATATAAACAATTTTGTTTTTCTCCCCAAACTTATAATATAATCTCCCCTTTTGAATAATAATCAAGACACATACAATGGATGTGATTTCCATCAAAGGCTCCTTTTTATCATCACATTGATAGAAGATCATAAGATGGTTCAAAATATAAAAAATTTCTTCATGTACTCAACAATTTATTGGGGATTTATGTTGAGGATGACAATACATGGATATGATATTTAAATTTTAACAAGAGGTTGATTAATAAGTTATACTGAAAGTACATTACCACAAACCTAAATCAGAAAATATTCATAGACATAATATGTGATCATTGTACCACTAGGCATTTTAACATTGAATAAAACATCTAATTATTGGGGTTTTATTTGTATACCTTTAGAAAATTATTTAGAAAAAAATTATTGGGAAGATTCAGATTCGAATAAGGAATTATTAGTTCTAGTGTGAATGGTATTTGTACCTTCAACAAATCTTTATCACACCCCTCACTATAATTAGTGATCATAAGATATTGACCCTATTCTCTCATATTAATAGTTTTTTATGTCAACCATCATCATTAACCTTTTTATTTGATGATTGGTTAACATAATTACAGTAATACATGCATCTATGACACTGTAGGGTGGGTGGTGTATCCAATGAATCTCCCTTTATTTTAATTAATAGCTAACTTCTTTGAATCAATTCAGCATTAAATTTCCCTATAAAATTTTGTTCCATGCATAAAATATTTACTCTAATATATACTTCTACCACGATTTAAAATCAAACAATTTCTTCATAGCTAGTACGGTCCCTTATGATTAAAAAATTTCAAGGACTTGGTTTTATTCCATTGGGGTATCAACCATACTTTTTGGGTGGATGAAAAGTATCGTACATGAAAAGTATTTTAAAATTTACATCATAGATTCTAAAATATTTATAATCCTTAACTTTAGGTCAAGGAATTACTTATCAACTTTCATATGATGAATTTAAGGAATTTCTTTTTTGAAAAACAAGTTCTTAAATTCATCCCATTATATCAAATCAATTTATTATAGTATCCTTATATTATTGATAAGAGTCCACCATTAATATTCTTTTCCTTCCAAAATATATATAACTAAAGTGAATTTGTTATTATATGAACTCTAGATAATGGAAGATATCATATCAATGATACAAATAAATTTTTTTAAAACTGGTGGATGAATTAAACCACTATAATATAGTATAAAATTCCTCATGAAGGATTTAAAATAAAAATGTTACCTCATTTTATTGTTTGTAAGTTTAGTATGATTCATATATTTAGAATGATTCATAAGAACTGAAAAAAATATATCATCTAAAATCCCATAAATTTCTTTTATTAAGAGGAAAGTTATTTTATTTTCCATCACATTTAGTGTTAACAAAGTTCTTTGAGTTTCCATCCATTTACTTAAAAAAAATGTGAGAAATAATCATCACAGTGGAAACCATATAATCATAACAAATCATCAAAATTATCTATAAATTATGACACCTTTATTTAAATATATAGCAACATAGGTTTACCAATGGAATTCATGATCGTTATCTATTGAAATAATTTAAGATGGTTCATAAATAATTTTTTAATTAACCTGAGAATACCCCACAAGAGTATCAAAATAGTTGCAAAATTAGGAACACTTAACATATACTAAAATTATTTTTTATATATACTCAAAAACTATATTCCATCTTATTACACCTAGATGAATCTGTGATAGCACCATATCCAATTATAGAAACTATAAATGGATGTTTTCGAGGAAATACATATACATTTCATTAAAATATCTTATGATATTCTATTATATACAGGATTATCTTTAGGGTTATTAAAAAGTGTCCTAATACCATTTTATAAAGGTAACTAAACCTTTATTTGATACCAACTATAACAAACCAAACTTTCAATACATATATTTCACTCCTTTTTAGTTAACTATTTAATAGATAAATTAAAGAACTACCCATAATCATATAGATCTAGTATCTTTAGAAACTGAATATATAAAAAAACAGTTCATAAGTGAACATCATTATCACTTGATATTTTATTCATAACTAGTACACTTCATAAACATATAATACTTATAACATTTCTGTATAACCTATAGGAAGGAAAAAAATAAATGGTGAGTTTAGGTGCTAAGTAATCAGAAAAAATGTACATATAAATGATCAATTATACCTAACTTGATCATAATGGTATGAGAACATGTTTATTATGTTTGAAAATCATGCCCTATAAATCATAGACCGTAATATTGAGTCATGGTATAATTTTTGGTAGTTCAAATGGCATACATCATATAAGAATCATAAAAAAAAGATCCATAATAGAATAAAATTTTCATAAGACATAGGTGTGTGGTATATACATAATCATATAAAATCATTTACATGGTAGTAAAGGCTTACATTTGAGACTACCATAGTGTATTTGGTTTACTCTCTAATCATCTATAGTAGTCAATGTTCTCTGTAGAGAATATCATAGTGTAAAGAGTCCCTAACTAAACTGGTTTCACTCCCCAATCCTCTCTCATTGTATCTCATGATATATCCATATTTACCCAATGAATTAAATAGATATATAATTATGGTACCACCCACCACATAATCAAAATCATATATAATAATTCCATAATATCATACAAAATTAATCATATCATTCAAATGAAAAGGAATTGAGTGACATAATCATTTCATCATAGAATAACCCAAGTAAAATAAGCGAGTTTCATAAAAATGTCATCATAAATGAAAAATTATTTTAAATGATAATATGAAACATAACCTAACAAAAATTGGTTTTTTACATTGAAATTAATTATTTAAAATTTAAAAATATCTTAAATTTTATATATAACATTTTCTTTGAAAATACAATCAGATACATATAACATTTTCTTCAATTAATTTATCTTTCATTATGGTAAGAAAATCTATTAATGTCGTATATGTTAAAACAATTATTCAATTCCCATTTTTGATAAAAAGTTAAAAGTATATAATTTGGAAAATAAAAAAGATGACTAATTATGAAAAATTTCATAAAACTTCCAAAAAGGGTAAAAATGAATTTAAACATTAATTTTATAATAGAAAAACAATTTGGGAAAATGTTTTTAGAAAACATGGAAATGGAAGGGAAATTATTTTTTACCGAAGAGATAAATAAATTGGATTTTAAATAAAAATCATTTTTTAAATTTAGTAATTAATGAGAAGAAAGTGAGGGAGGTGAATTAATTCTAAAAATATAAACATAGGAGAAGAAAATTCATGACTTTATTGATAGTTAGATTATGAAATTTTAATATCTGAAACATAATCCTAAACCATCTTGAAAAAAATGAGATTATAACATAAAACCCATACCTATGTTATGAATTACTTCATAAATATTAAAGAATTATTTATAATAAATTTATATTTAGTATAACATTAATATATCATAAAACTAAAATATATTATAATATATAATACTACCTATAACCTTTTATCGTCTATTTCTTAATTTGTTTTTGTAAAATCACTATTTCAGGTGATAACTACGTTTGTTATATATGCTTTTGTTTGGAAGTTTTGGGAAATTGTACTTAAAAAATGCTAAAAAAATATTTATAATTTTAATAATAATATAAATATCATATATATTCATTATATAATTTTTTAATGGAATTGATAACAATTAGGGTTTTAAAAAATAATTACACAATTCCTAGAGACGGTAGTCCATACGTATGAATGAGAAATGTTTTTATTTTATGGAAGAATAGAAAAAATAAATGTAAATAATAATCCAAATTTAAATAATTATTATTATCTTATATAAATTATATAATTTGACAAATCCATTTTTATTGCGATTCATGTAAAATGGTAAGTAAAAATGAATAAATCGCTTTGTGGAGTTGGTAGTCCACTTGTTCTCAAGATCGACATTATTATTTTATGAGGGATTGATATATAAATTATATAATTTGATAAATCCATTTTTATTGTGATTCATGTAAAATGGTAAGTAAAAATGAATTACATCGCTTCGTGGAGTTGGTAGTCCACTTATTCTCAAGATCGACATTATTATTTTCTGATGGATTGATATATAAAAAGGTAAATTAGATCTTATAAATTAAGAAGGAAAATTATGTCATAAATATAATAAATACACATTATATATTCCATTATATTCACCCATGATGCGTGGTGCTGGAGAAATGAAATTCCTCAGTTTGTAAATCTATAGTCAGCTATACAGAAAATCCAATGTTTTGTTTTACCTTTAATGGAATAAGGGAATGATATAAGTTATTCCATTAACATAATTACATCTATATATATATAATATTATATTTTTATTGTTTCATTAATTATTTATGAATTTTTTAATGTGGTAGAAGAAGAAGAAATGTAACAAAAAATCATGGTAAATAATTATACATCTTGTTTGGAAAACCTCTTTTTTTATAAATAAATAATTTCTAGGTTGTTTTTATGTTAAAAAAATACACTCTAGATCATTATTGTTTATATAATGAATTAATTTATCTATTTATTGGATGAAATAAATGGATAATAAAGTGTGGAGATAATAGGAGAGGGGTTGTCATTTTATAAGTAGGGGAGAGGACAGACTTGAAATTTCTGAAAATAATTAATTATATTTAAGACATAGTAACACAATATGGAATTAAAGCTGATTATTACAAAATATTATATGATAATGGGTATAAATATGGTAAAAAAAATTTATACATGATTTTAGATCATTTATCAATATATTTATACTTTAACTCAGGGTAAACATATTTTATTATTATCCATGGAAACCATTTTTTCCAATTTTTATTATTAATTATGTTCAAAAATTTAGTTGACCATATTACCTATTATTAATTATCCTAATTAGAAATACGAAATCCATTATATCAAAATCACCTAAAAAAATTAGTATAATTTTGTTTAAAATTCAACCCACCAAATGTAATAAAGAGTGGTTTACTGAAGAAAATGTTTCTCAAAAGTAGAAATATTTTTATATCACAATTAATATTTTAATTGATTTAAATTATATAAATAATATTAATATTAATATAATTTACCAAACTGTAATTTTAAAACCATTTTAAAATAAAATGTAACTATTTAAATTATTTAAATAAAAAGAATAATATATAATAAAAATAAGTATATTTCACTATTCAATGAAAATTTAATCTTTTCAAAAAAAATTAAAATATTCACTCCCATATATTTTTTACATTTTTATTTTAAAAATTGTGTTTACTTTGTTAAAAAAAATTCTATATGTCATAGAAAATGCATTATACTTTTTATCACAAAAAAATCAATAAACTGATTTTTAAGGAGAAAATATTTTTTTTAAACATATAAATACTTTATTAAAAAATATATTATTTATCAAAAAAAATTATAGATATATTGAAAATTTGGTTATTCCTATTATTAAATACAATTTGATTATAGGGTTAGGTCTGTACACTATGTTAAAATTCTTTTAGAATCTAGGTTCCAAGTAAAAAAATTATTGAAAAAATAAATTGATTCCAAAATAAATATATCAAAAAATATTATGGTGTTAGAGAAAAGATTATCATAATAGATTATATTCACTACCAATTCCATTATTTCTATAATTTATGTTTAGTCCCAAGAATATCATTGTATAAATAGTCCCTTATTAAACATGGTTCACTCACCATTATAGTTATTATTGTCTAATGAGATATACATCTTTACCAAAAGAATTGAGGGATATATAATTCTAGTCACACATTCAATAATTCAGTATCCATTTATATGTTTTCCATATGATCATAAAATATTGTTAATATCAATATATCATATCCCGTATTAATAAAATGGGATACATAAAAAAAATTATTGAATAACACATATAAAATAAACAGGTTTGAGAAACAACTCATCATCAAAATATTAAATCTTCCATAGAATGAATAATTATAGTATCATTGGATCATATCCACAGTAAATCATAATTAACCTCTAAATAATTTATCATAAGTAAAAAATTTATTTAAAAGATTTCTTGAAAATTTCTATAGGAAAATACTATTTTGATTTTGAAATAAATATTTAAAATATAAATACCATAACATTATTGGGGAAATTTTTTTCTTTAGAAACCTAGAAACATGTTAATGAATTTTGAAATCATTTAGTGGTTATAAAGGTGATAAATTCTATTCACGCATAGGAAAAAAATATTTCCATGTTTTTGGAAGAAAGTCAAAAGTACCTCATTCATGAAATGATTAAAATATTTATTTGAATATATTTTATATAATTTCAAAAATGTGAAAAAAATAGTATAAAATCATTAGATAATTATAAAAGTATTTCTGAAAACATTTTATAGGGTATATGGTCATTGAAGAAAAATATTCCTGGCCAAAGTGGAAATAAATTCTATTTCTCATAAAAATGATTCCATAATCATTTTAAGTACCAAATAGAGGAAAATAGAAACATTATATTGAAATTCAATAAATAACTATAGAAGAAGCTTATTAAAAGGGTTTATCATATAAGTATAATATAATTTCCTACCACAACCATCCATGATTTCCATCTAACCTCACACTCAAACTAGCATGTGGCGTGGCCCAAAGGGAATTCTTGTTCCCCAAGGGTAGGAAAGCAGTTTGTGGGCATTGATTAAATTATTTGGGAATGGTTTAGAGCATGACACAATTTACCCAAAAAAATCATAAACCGTATACAACTTAATCAAAATCTAGTTCATACCCTAAAATGTGGAATAATGAGAAAAAATTGAATAGCACATATAACAAGAATAATTGGAAAAAAATCGATCAAAATTGGTCGGGGTCGAAAGATTAACCAAAAAAATGTCCATGCAACATGTGGGTGATCATGCCATGACCCCACCACCAACACCTTCCAAAAAGTTATCACTGACACAAGGAACCTATGCCACCACCACTGAAGGCCTTTCCCTTACCCAGGTCAAACATAAAAATATTTCCGTACACCTAAGGTTGTTTGATATGAGTGAGATAAATTTCTTATTATGATTCCACCAATAAGATTCCTTTAAATGACATTAAATGGTAACATAACATGATAGTTTCTATGAAAATGCAAAATATATTTTAATTTAGAAAATTATTTATAAAAAATAATCAATGTGATAAAAAAATTGAAATAGTGAACAGAATATGAGCATCATGGGTAATAACATTGTAAACAGGGTTAGTGGGGTCCTATGATCCTTTTAATCTCAAATATTGAATCCTAGACATGAAGATCTATATATTTCTCAATCCAACCTATACTCATTATAAATTTTTAGTTTGTATTTCAACACAATAATTCTAGGGAGATGGGGCCTCACAAGTTTGAATAGTGTACTAGACCTAGTCTTCCACCTAGATACGCAGGGTTTCCATGTGATTTATTCCAATGTCTATTAAATTTGAAACCCATTTTTTGAAATCATTTTTTTAATAATTGTAACCATGTTTTTCAAATATTCTTTTGAAAATGGGAAAATCAATATTAATCATTAAACTCACACAAAAACCCATTAAAAGAACCTTTCAAACCATAAAAGGAATTTATAAAACCCATTTTGAAACCATAGAAAGCATAATAAAATCATCAAATAATTTCAAGTCATGGAAGCACCTACATAATTCATTAAATCACCCAGAACCGGTTGGAAACCACAAATCTCAAAAAAGATTAACCCTATGGAATAAATAACACACTAAAACCATAAAATAAAAACCAATGACATAATATTGAACTCGATTTATATCTATCTATCCAATGGGTAAGTGATAAGACAATAAAGAAAACATAATGGACCAAGTAGAGGGAAGAAGAGAAGCAAGCCAGAACCCACATTAATTTTTCTTGGTGAATTCATCCAAAATCACCAAAAAAATTGATTCAAACGGAGTGTGCGAGGATATGGAGGTGAATCTATGGTAGAGAGGGTAAAATTTGATGAAAAATGGGGGTTATGGTCTTGAAATCATTTGAGGGTTGAATTAGAATCACAAAATTTTAAATATCTGGCATGCCACATGGTTTTCCAACACGGTAACACAAACTGTGCACCAATCATGAAACACTTATGTCCTAGAGAATAATAGGTTTCATAGTTTACCTAGAGGGTATAAACAAATATAGAAATGGATGTGTGTCTACAGAAACTACGATTATCCTCTGAACATGGATTTTACCTGTCTGCCACATATTTTCTACTAACCATACAAAAACAGTGCTTATCCATCCCTTCATATTGGAAAGTGAAATTTTCGTGAAAAAACTTAGGTAATACATGTAAATAAAGTAAGGAATATAATAAATAATAAAATTCCTCAATATAAAAACACACACGTATCCACACTATGTAATATTTACACCCTTAAAATCTCAAACTAAATTCTAATCAAAGAATAAACTTGGATACCATTAATCTACCCATGATTTCTTTTCCCATGTCTCATGTTGATAATTTTAATGTAGACTAAGGACACAAACAAAATTTTTAATTTTACTTGAAGGAATATCACAGGGGAATCAAAAATCCAAACATGTTTCTTGAACATAGACATGTCCAATTCCAACTCCATCTCTTTTTAGTTAAGCACATGAGATGGGTCAATATTATATGTTTTCAATTACGAGTCATGGAACACATCATGGATTAATTCATACTTGGATGGTAAATAAAAGTGATATTTGACCTTTCCCAAACTTTTTTTAATCTCAATAAGTCATACATTTTTGGAATAAGATTCCCCTAAATTCCAAGACAATAGTGAACTAGGCGAGGTGCCACCCATTGAAACACTAAGCCACCCATTGATAATTCAAAGTCTCAGTGCCCCTAGTTATTATAAGACTTATAGAGGCTATGTAAAAAGAAAAAAATTATTTCTGATCAGTCACGATTTATCAGATGTCTCCTGGACAAGGCTCAATCCAAGGAAATATGTCTTTCCCACTTCCCTATAACATAGAGGTGACTGACAAGGTTGACCATAATTTACTTCAATGAGAGACATCTAAATCGATGATAGGTAAATACTGTTATATAAAAATTCCACCAATTGTAGATATTCATCCCATATTCCTCCAAAATCAATAATTAATTCATGGTGTATGTCTTCAATAATTTTATTTTACCACTCAGTATATCCATCTATTTGATAATGATTTGGTGTATGGAGTTTGAACTATGAACCCATTGATTTATGAATTCCATAATAGAATTAATAGGTATAGTGGGGGTCTCTATTTGAGCTAATAGATTATAGAACACCATGAAGCCTCACAAATTCTTAAACGAACAACTGACCTAACTCATCCACCTTGGTTAAATCCTTGATCTGAATTAAATGGTATGATTTGTTCAGATGATCAATAACAACCAAAATTGTGTTTCCTCTTCATTTTGTATAAGGAAACCCATTCATGAAGTCCATGGTGACCTCATTCAATGTCCAGGTCTGAATGGGGTGGTAGAAGAAAAGTAGAGGTCCACTAATGTTCTAAATTAATCTTCTGGAAAGTATATAACCTTTATATTAATTCACCTATATCACACCTCAAACCTAAACACATTAAATGGAGTCACACATCATAAAACATATTGGTGATACCAATATGAATGTTCTAATGACACTAGTGTCTATCCTAGATCTCAAACTTTCACAAATTTAACAAAACGATGAGATGGATTTTGAAATAATGGATTCCCTCATATGATAAAAACCACTCAATAGGCACCTACCAACCATTTAGGAACTACAGAGAACATTGGAAGATATAATAATTAGTTTCTACCTATTTAATAAGCTCAAATAGATAGGGTATCAACTAGATACTATCCAAGAACATGCCTCCACTATGATCCTTGTCTTCTAGGTCAATCTGAGAAAAAATACTCATCAGAGTCCATTCATCAGTAGACTCCATTACAACTTTCACCAACATATTTCTACTTAGGGAATCTATCGTCGCATAGCCTTTTCTTATGGTATAGAAAATATCAAATTCAAACCCCATAAGGGACCCAACTGATTAGTGATGCCTCATAAATGTGTACTTTTGGGAGAACATTTAGTTGAATCTATTATTTTCTAAGTAAACTATGTATTTTTTCCTAAAGAAATAGTGGATCCATGTTATCAAAGATTACATCATAGAAATGGGATCTAGGTTATGGGTTATATAATTCATTTCATGTGGTAGGATTTGGAGATATCCATACACCACCACATGGTTTCCCTATAGAAAAACACACCCAAGATCCATACCTAAAGAAATAGTCTAAAACATATACCCATTTTCTAATAATGGTAGGATCAAAATAGTACTTTTGGTCAATCACTTCTTGAGCTCTTCAAAAGTTTCCAAAAACTCAGTAATCCATTCAAACCTAACCCTTTTCTGGATATGTGTATTCATTGACAAAGTGATATAAGAAAAATATATGTCAAACCAACCATAAAACTGTGTAAAGCTAAAGAATCCTCAGATCACAAAGATGTTCTTTGGTTTATCAAATGAAATCAATGAATCTATTTTCTTTAGGTCAACTATTAACCTAATTTATGAGACCATTTGTCCTAAAAATGATATCTTAGATCAATAATGTTTATTTGGAGAGCCAGGAATAGAGACAGTCATTCCAAAGAGTGCTTAAAATAATCCTTAGGTGCTTCCCATTCTCCTCCTCTGCCTCAATGTAGACCAGGATGTCATCCAAAAACACCATGAAAAATGAGTCGAGGTACATGATGAACAACTAATTCATAAGATCCCTGAAGAATTCTAGAGAATGTTTTTAATTGAATGGAATAAAAAAATAATTAAAGTGGATATACCTATTTTGAGAATCTATCTTGGGAATATTGTCTTATCTAACTACGACTTGATAATACCTTAATTGTATGTCAATATTAAAATAACACATTTCCCTTTTAGATTATCAAAGAATTCATCAATTTAAGGAAAAAAAATTATTCTTGATGGTGACCCTATTCTAATTATAGTAATAAATTCAGAGAAAGAGGGATCTGTCAGCTTTTTTAGAAAATAGAACATGGGTGGAATTGGGTGAGATGATGAGGAGAATAAATCCATTGGATTTCAAATCATCCAATTATAAATTCAACTCCGTTAATTCAGTGGGGTATATAAAATATGAGGGATTAGATATCTGTTGTTTTTCTTACGACGGATCAATGATTCACTCCATATACCGTTCTAGAGGTAAACCCTTGAATTCCCCTGGAAACACCTCTAGAAAATAATCTACTATTAGAGACAACCAATTATTAGAGCCTCCAAAAATATTATCCTAACGAAAATAAGTGACCTCGAAAATTAGTCTACTTATTTATGGAAGTGGAGGTCTATCTCACCCGAATTAGGGATCCCATTCACATTAGAAGAACAGAGAACTCCCATTTAGTGCCACAAAAGTTACCCACCAGTGATAAAAATAGATATTCACCTTGAAACACACCATCCAATCCATTCATAATTTTATATTAAAAATATCCATTTCCAAAACCATGAAGTCCTAGACCAATTCAACCCATGACAGTGTGAGAGCATATGAATGAGATATAAAACCATATTCCCACATTTTACCATAAGAAATAACCAACTCCATGGAATTAGGAATAAGCTTAGTTGGTAATTTTAGAATTTCAACATGATGGTACAAAATAAAAGCATTATAAGAACCCATATCAAATAGTGTGATGTCTATCGATGATGCAATAATAATAGTTCCAAAAACAATATTGGTCTTATATATAAATCTATCAATGGATGTTCTATAGCCTGAATGTTCTTTATTTCTACTGATACCTAAGATCGATTGATCACATATGTTTCTTTTTTGAGATAAATATATACATAATAAGATCCATTATTTTTACCATGAAAAATAGACCAATAACCCCTAGTCCTTGATTCCTTAAACAAAGTTATAATTTCTATACATATTGAGGTGCATGAACCACTCTAATTCAGAAAATAACTCTTATAAAACCTCTGAAAATGAACAAATAATGTATAATAATGGAAGGGTCTAGGTGGAACTGTACATGATAAATATATGTGGCCCAACCTTACACTCTGGTAGCACATGAATTACCCACAAATAGTGGTTGCAGATAAAGCTAGTCAGGATGGGTATCCAAAGCTACAACCATTTTTCTTTTCATGCTCACAATGTTTCATTTTCTTCTTAATAGTCCAACGACATCCATGGCCCAAAATTGGGTTTACAAATAGAAACCAAAATTACATCCTCTATCAATCTCCAGCATTTGGGATAAATTATCCACCCCAATATATTCTTTGAGCTCAAATAAAAAGACATGGGATGAGGTATCCAGACACAATCCCATTTCAAATTGACGATCCCTTAAATTATCAATAGAAACTAAATCGATTTTCAAATACACTAATTCGAAAAAATGGTTTGTATACTCCAACATGATTTTATGACCATGTTATATATCCAAAAATTTATAAATATTGGATATAGAAATGGAATTTTGTACATACTACTAATTCAAAATATCAATGAAATATTTTCATCCAATTTTGTCATGTTTTATGTCCTAAACAACTAATTCCCACCACCTAAGATAGAGACCTTATAACATGAATTCATCATATTTAAACTTGACCGCATCATGAGTTTCAAGAGACCCTATGATCATCCCAATATTCTATACCCAATCGTCCACTTCTTGAGGGTCTATGATACCCCATAAGATATGGGTTTTCCCCTGACAAAATCAAGAGATTTATCCTTTTCTATTCCTATTTTGGTTTACTAAGACTTTGTTAGAATATTTCTCACTACTTGATCAAATTCATAGATATCTGAAACCATTGTATGAACCTATATTTGATAAAATTGAGGTGGATAATTCTTTATGGCCTCTTCCAACCTTATATAGGAAGACATTAGGGATGCATGGTGCTAAATCACTAAACATGTCAAAAAGAAATCGTCAATACAACACCCAAAAGGGTTTTAACAATAACATCATTTAAATATCCTCATAAATCAAGATAAAAGAATAATAAAAGAATTAATCTATTTATTTTATTCACCCCATTTTAGTGTCCATACATAGTATATAGCATGTGCATCACACTTGGAGGATAAGTCAAAGAAAATCTCAAAAATCCCACAGTTACCCAAGGATTATGATACAGTGTGTTGTCCAAAAAGCCTACTTGTAACATGAAACTCAATCCATGATAGTCCTCCGACATTTTTTTTGTAGACTCAATCAATTAACATGACAAAATTTGAGGGGAAAAACTTATCTGATTCAATTTTTTCCTGAACGATCTCAGGTTTCAATCCAACTCGACACCCGAACTGGTATGTGGAATGGCTCAAATGGAATTCCTAATCCCAACAGGATAATTACCAGTGATTGGGAATTAACTGACTCCTTCGGTAATAATTTAACCCATGAAATAATTAACAAAAAAACACATACAACTAAATCAATATCTAATTAAAACTCTAATATAAACTTTAATAATGATACAAAAGTGAGTTAAACATCCATCAAGCATAACCAAAAAAACAATCTATCAAAATGGGGGGTGAAATGAAAAAAATCACATTGAGAAATGTGGGTGGGAACCTTATTCCACCACCACCAACACATTCCCAAAAGTTATCTCTATCACATGGTATAACCATCACCACCATGTAAGGCATTTCCTTTACATGGGCCAAACATAACAAGGTACATAGACTCCCAAGGGTGAATGTAGGGTGTGAGATACATTTCTTAGTATGATACCACCAAAAAGATTCTATACAATGACATTAAACAACAAATTAACAATATGAAGTTTAAGAAAATGTATAATAGAATTTTTTTGTTACATAGAAAAAAATGGTAGTGAAAATAGTGTAAAACGATGAACACAATATCAGAACCATGGGAAATCCATAAGTATATAGGGTTATATGGGTCCTAGGACACTCATAATACCAGTTATAAAATCAAATACATGATGTTTTATATCCTTCTTAATCTTACCAATCCTTATCATAAATTTTTACTTAGTGTTTCAGTGTAATTATTCTAGGGAGATCGAGCCTCCACCATGCCAGATCACCTAGCATACTAGACCTATTCTTCCCACCTAGATAAATAGTATTTCCATATTCTTTATTCTAATATCTATATCATGAGAAAACCATTTTTTAGTTATTTCCATTTTAAGAATTGAAACCATGCTTGTTAAAAACCCATTAAAAAGGGAAACTCATTATTGAATCATAACTCACACCAAAAACCATGGAAAACTCCTTTAACACCACTGAAACAATTTATAAAAACCATTTGGAAACCATAATAAAAATACTAAAATCATCAAATAATTTTGATTCATAGAACCTCCTACCACCTACTTGAAATAACTCAAAACTAGATGGAAACAATAAGTCCCACTAAGGGGGAACCCTACGGGAGCATGAAATTAAGAAAACGCTCAAGATAAAACCCAAGAAATAAAATTAAACCAAATTTAGTTCAACCTACCCACTGTAGAACTGAGGAAACAATAAATAAGAGAAGAGAGACTAACAATAGGGAACAAGAGATGAAATAAGGAACTCACTTGATGATTTACTGAATAATCTGAGCTAAATCACCCAAAAATATTTTCCAAAGGGGGTGGATATAGACATGGAAGTGATACATGGATAGAGAAGGTATAATTGGGAGGAAATGAGGGTTAAGTTTATAAAATCAAAGGAGGGTAGAGTTGTAATTCTAAAATTTTTAAATATCTGGCAGGCTGCATTGTTTGGATGCACAGTTTTCCAAACCGTGTACTAACTGCATGGGACATCAATCCAATAGAAAATTTGGCTGCATAGTTTTCTAGGAGTCAGATCACACCTATGTGTATTTATTTTCATCCCAGACTATTCCACTTACCTAGGTTTACAGGTTTCACTAGTATGTCACGTAGTTGGTACTAACCACATGAAACCCATGATCCTCCCTCTATCTGTATCAAAAATCGACATTTTTCATGAAAAAACCCTAGTAAGCCATGAAAATAAGGTAATTAAAATAATAAAAGAGAAAAGAACTCTAAATAACAACACATGTTTTTAATTTAAGTTAAGGTAAATTAATTCATAAAAAATCCCAATTAAAATGTTAATGAAACATAAATCTCTTTCCGATTTCAAAACTTTTGAATTTTAATTCCCGTGAAGGAATAACACAAATAGAACCTCAAATATCAATATAATAATGATATTAATTATATAAAATGTTGAAATTTATATATATATATATATATATCTCATAAAATAATATATGTTCATGAAATAACATCTGACCCCAAGAAGTCAAATTGAGATGATAAAACATTATGTCATGTTTGACATGCACAGAAAGTGCGCTATCATCTTGTATAATTAAATTAAATTTATTATACATATATATTATATTTATTTATAAAAATTATATATAATATTTGATGATATTATAATATTTCAATAAAACTTTATCTATAATTCCTTATTAAAATTATTAATTCTTAGTGTTAAATGTTTCTTTTCCTAATAGATGTTTCAATTCAACAGTTCTAGTCCTTATACATTGATCATGGTTCCATCATCTCTATAATTGTATTCATTATGTAATGATAATATATATTAATTATTTACATATTTATAATAATCCATAAATGTTAGATATATAAAAAAATTCACCGATCATGGAGACGGTATGCAATACATATGCATAAATGATGTTTTTATTTTCTAACATAAAGAAGGAAATAAAAATAAATATTATTTTATCATTAATAAAATAGTTATATGATAAAAAATTATAAAAAATAAATATATCGATAGTACCATCTATGTAAATTATAAAATAAAAATAAAACACATATCTTCAAGGATGTGGTAGTCCACACATACACAAGAGCAACGTTATCATTTTCCAACTAATTAAGATGTCATAAGATTGATATTATATTCTAATTATAGAACCATAACTCTATAATAAATATCATATATAAATATTAAACTATTATTATAATCCATCCATGAAAAATGGTGTTGTAAAATTAATTGTATATCTATGTGTATGCGGTAGTGGACACGTACGCAGGAGCGATACTTTCATTTCCCACTTGATAGAAATGTGCATGGATAATGGTGGTTCTATAATCATAATAAAATTTTAGTACATTTAGGATATTTTATTTATTATTTTTTATGAATAACATATATTTATATGAAGTATAATGTGAAATAAAATAATAGAGTCTAGGTTGGATGATTACTTCTTCTTTTCCAGACATCCTTTCAATAATTTCTAAATGACCCTTACAATTGTATTATAAGAAGACCAGAACCAATAGTTCAATTATAGGGAATTTTAGATGAAATGTTTTTATTTTTTTATCACTATAGGGAGCTCGAGGTTTTGTAGAAAAATATATGGTATGGGTGTCTATTTATAAGTGGGGGAGAAGACACACATGAAATTTATTTAAACAATAAAAAAATTATTAATGACTTACTATGTCCTAATAGATCAAAAATGGATATTTTAAAAATATAAGATGATAAAATGTAAAAATATGGCTATAAAATAGAATTTATATAAGTTTTTAAGTTATTTTTACCCTTATCACCATAGTTTGACATCTTGGTAAAAAAATATAACATTTTATCATAGGATCAATTTTTTTCTCTTTTACTATTCATAATGACCATAAATTAAGTTAAACTTGTTAAATTATATTAATTATTATTTATTCCTGATATTTAATATATCTTATCAAATTAAATTCATAAAATTAGAAGAATTTATTTTATTATTAAACTTGTAAAATGCAATGAAAAATAGTTTCCTAGAAAGAATGTCTTCTTTAGAATAAAAAAGATTTATTTACAAAAATTAAACATAAAATTGATTTGATGGAACATAATTGTATTATTCATAATATAAATGAAAAAAATTTGATTTGAAACCTTTTTTAAAAAGTATACTTTGTAAATTCTTGAAACAAAAATATATTTTCAATAGAAATAAATATTTTTCACTATTCATTGAAAAAACAATCATTTTAGAAAAATATAAAAAAAAATTATTCTAAGATATTTTATACATGAGGGTTATAAAAAATAAAGTTTATTTTCTTATAGAAAATTTTTATGAGTGGATGAAATTATTTATATCACTTAATAATAATAGAAATAAACGCCATTCTTGAGTAAAATGTATTTTTAAAGCAAATAATGACTTTCTAAAATCTCTATACATATTTTTACTATATTTTTATTATCAAAAACATTGTAATTTTACAAAAAAAAATTACTTTTCATACCAAAAATATAACGACTACGTTATAACAGTAAAAGTCATTATAATTCTTTTAGACTTAGGGTTTGATGTATCACAATTTATCTAAAAAATTAAGTTTATTGAAAGAAAAATATTTCATAAAATTTTGGGTTTTTAAAAATGGTGTTCTCAAATGATCATTAAGGTAGTGTGAAAATGAAGCAATTATGAAGTAACCACGTTTTGTATATAAAAATTCTATACTACCGATTTCACGAATAGTCCTAGAGGGGAACATGTCGTGACTACCCCATGCCCACCTCTGTTGGGCTTAGGGCTAGCGACTATCACTGAGTATGAATATCCCATAAATGAGAGGAACTTTCCTATGTACCTATAAACACACACACATTTCCATAACTAAAATACCAAAATCTAAAAACACTATGTAAACAAGCATGCATACCACTAAGATACCAAAAACAGAGTACAATGGTAGGAAAAATTGAAAGTAAATACGACAAGAATAAAATCCCACCCAAAGTATGTTCTTCCAAAGCGAGTGCATAAGTTACTAAAATGTGTCCATAGAAATCCCTAAAAGAAGGGTAGGTTCCATAATGGATTTCTGATGTGGATGAATCTCAACTACTCTTCCAGACCTCTCCCTAATCACCACAAGGCTTCGGTCCACTAAGGACTCTGTCAAAGAATTGATCGACTACACAAGACACGACTCATAGGGGAATAGCTCATGTAGTGGTGAGTAAAACAATACTCAGTAGGAAACCTAGGACCACAAAGATAATACCACTAACAAATACACAAAGAACACTATAAAGGATCCCAAAAAACTACACCACAAAGGAAACCCACAAATTACAGTCAATATGGTCAGCTCACACAAGTAAAAGTATAAAGAACAAAGAGAAGGAATTATAGTTGTAGTTCATAGGTCTCTCAGTCTCTATGTCACTAGATGTGTCAATGGCACACAGGGCATCAGTGGTTCATTGGGCATCAGTGGCACACAGAGCATCAGTGGTGCATAGAGCATCGGTGGCGCATGAAGTGTTGGTGGTGCATGGAGCATCGATGGCTCTCAGAGCAATAATGGTGACTGAGACATTGATGACGCATGGAGTGTTGATGATTCACAAAGTGTCAATGCATATGTAGCATTTATGTCACACATATCATCAATGGGTCATGCATCCCCTAAGTCACATAGTCTCTAAGATCACATAGTCACAGCCAGTGACAAGATTCTGGTTGTAGTGTACTTGTTCCAGGAGCATCTGATTCTTGATTCATTAAGAAATATTCTCACTTTTATAAAAATTCACATAGATTATCTCAAAATAACCGTCTCATCACAAGGTTCTCAACGTCGCAAATGAATCATCAAATAAACACACGGTTTGAATGATATGACCGATTTAGTAAAACAGGTTGGGTCTAGTCTGGGTCCCACATGGCCTGCTCCAGCTGACCTAACTAGGTCAGTCTGGCCTGGCCCCAACCTGACTCGATGGGATTTTGAACTGCGGCCCAATGAGCCACATGGTCCAGCTCTCAGGGGCCGCTAGAGCAGCTCGATTCTCTAGACCAGCCTTCATCGCACAGGTCGGTCTTGCTCTGCCAGATTCAGCCTGGTTCTCTAGCCCAACCTTCCCTAGCTACATCCCACGGGACCATGTAGACTCCCAACCGCATGGCCACCCAACACCCCCATTTAGTTGGCTACTGCTATGGGTTCTGCCTTTGACGTAGTTTTGAGCCACCTCCTGCCGCAACCACTGCATCCTCTAGTCATCACGGCCTCTAATTGTTTTCCATGACCATAACCACCATGAGAACCTCTTAAAACTTGGTCCCATATAGACTATGGTTATGCACCCTGTTGTTAGGCGCCCCACCAGCGACCCATCTGTGTTCCACCCTGATAGAAACTAGTCTCTATCTAAGTCGCGTGATATCCTTGTTGGATGCACAAAAATTAGGAGAAAATGTAGATCCGGGTTCCTCATGACAAGATCTACCCTGAAAAACATCTACTATCGGTTCATCTTGAATTTGGTGGTTAGATTGTACTTAAAACTACTTGAACACATTGATTTGGGAACTATTGGTTTCCAACAGTGAGGAACTGGAAGAAGAGAGGGAAAGATGCACAAAAAAAGGTTTTGTATCATTGTCCAAGAGTTATTTTCCAATAGTCATGACTTAGGGATGTTTGGGTTAGATAAGATTAAACTATATCCTACTAATAATCCCTACAACATAATCCCTCTTACAAGAACGATCTAACCACTGATCAACATATGCATGGGTTTGTCCACATTCATCGTTGAAACATAAGATAGAGGAAACGAAACACAAAGTAATAACCCCTACCTAGATTTGGGATATTTTGATGTAAATGATATTTTACCATTTGTGATCCATCAAGAACCATTATGATCCACCACTCCATTGTTGTCTTTTATCGAGAGAGATTCCTCAATTTCTCTCGAGAGCCTCTAGGAATTTCCAGAGTTATGAGCCTAACCGTGGGTTCCTATTCCATTTAAAAAAGAAAATGTAATTCCTTGTCACATCATGGTAGCTTCGTTACATCACTATGAAAAGTTAAAATAAAGTAAACATAAATTATATTTTCTTCTTTTAAAACATCAAAAAAATAACATTTTAAGTCAACCCGTGGAGGTCGATGTTAGGCCTCACTTTTGGAAAAAATCCCCTTACAAACTTAATTGTGGTCTACGATTTCCAGTCTAAGATACCATTTATGAGTTATTTGGATTTAAAAATAAAACCATTTTTCTTTATTTATTTTATTTACAATTACACCATTGGTGTATTTTTCTATAGATGATCCTCACCAACCAATGTTAGGTCCCGCCTAGGGTAAATCCACTCCTATAATCTCAACGGTGCCATCAAATTTCTAAGATGGGAAACTATTTAAGAGTTACTTCATTTTTTCATAAAAGTCATGTGTGTGTCCTATTAAAAACATAATATTTTTCAAACAATCATTTCGGGAACCCCAGCCCTTAGAATCTCACACCATCTTAGTGCCTCGTCTCAATATTTTCCCAAATAATTTATAAAACTAAAATCGGGAAAATATGAGTCTTTACAACTGATAAAATGATAATGAAATATAAAAATGGATAAAAAATAATATAAAAATTCACATGGATAATAATATAAATTTCATTGTGATTGAATGCATAATCCATGGAATTAAAAACATACCATTTACACTATATTCTATGATATTATACATGAATTGGTAAGTATTACACCAAATACCCAATCAAGTGTGTTTTATGAGACATACCAATTTATTGATGGGATATAAAAAAATTCCACAAAAATTATTATTTAATTCTGGTGAAATAATTATATGAAAAAATAAATTAGCAATACAATACATAACCAAAATTCCTTAGTAATCAATAAAAAATTGTTTTTAAATAATTAGAATATATATTGAAAATATTTTCCAAAACATTAAATGAAATAAAATTTATGGAAATAACCCATCAAAATTAATTGGTATGGATTAATGTGTATTCCATCAAACATAGGAAAATAGGATATATATATATATATATATAAATAGTGGAATTAATATAGAATATATCAATGGAATTTAGGAATATAAGCATGATTGAGAAATATAAATTCAAGTGATATTTAAAGAGTGATAGATAAGAGAACCTCTAAGAACAAGTTCTAGAATGAAATATAAATTAATAAGAGAATTATTAGGATAAAAATTGAATAATAACACCAAAATTGACACATATTTAATGGTTATAAAATGGAATAGATGTGAAATAATTTTCATTATTCTACTATAACATGGTTATAAAAAAAATTATTTGTATCAAAAAATATTTTAAATGTTTAAAAATAGTATATTGTAACTCTTAATTTAAAAATAATCTAAAATATTGAATCCATGAAAATAAATGATTTTAAAAATAATAAATGTGCAGTGGAAGATAAGAATATGCATAAGTGTAATTAATTCCCTTTACATGATCTTATAAAATATTATATTTATATTTAAAAATAAAACTTCATAGAAAAATGGTAATAATATTTTTTTGAAGAAAAATTGAAAAAAAATAAATAAAGAATAATTATGAGTAAAATTCATTATGTCTATAAAATGGATTCATATAGAAGAAGTTAATTTTTTTCTTCACAGTTTATCAATGAATGTATAAAATTATCAGTATAGTAGTTGTAAAAAATATTCATTTGAAAACAGTTTCATGGAAGAGAAATATTTCAAAGAATTACCTTAGTCAAAAATTTGTATAGATACCAAAATCCAGGATACAATATAAATAATATGGATATGTAAGATAATGATTTCTTACTGTAAAAAGATAAATGTCTGGGTAGATATAAAAGAAACTATTTTATTGAAATGTGATCCAAAGAGAGTTGAAATTTAAAGAAGACTTGTAAATTCAATATAAAATATAATGCATAAAATATAATATAATAATATTGTGAAATAATCTTAAAATATAATGATGAAGTTCAGGAATAAATTATACAATTTAATTATAGTAAATTTATTTAAAAATAACCCTAATGACTTAGAGAATGTATAAATCAAAGTAAAATGAATAAGGAGAAATTAAATGAATGTGAAAATAAAAAAAATTAAATTTTTTATGATATACAAAGTCAATAGGGTATTATTTTCACTCTATAATACTGAATTGGTGCATAATGAAAACATTTATTTTGGAATTTTAATTGAAAAAAAATGAACTGTTACCCTAAGTCCAAAGTCACGTGGTGTGTGCGTCCCACCACCTAAATAATAAAATTATTTTTATTAAATAATTGAATAATATTTTTACTATATATATTATTTTTAATGTCTATTTATGAAATTTTCCATGTTTTTAAGATAACAATTGTGTTTGATATCATAGAGAATATACAACACCGAGTGTAAAAGAACTGTGAAAAATTATTATTTATGTATGATTGTTATAACATATTAACTCAATTGGATTTTATTGATAATATGAAATTAACTATGAAATATATTTAAATTCTAAAATAAATAAAATATATTGGTTAATTCATTATAAATATAAACAAAATTTTTAGGAAAGTCATTTTATACTCAAAAATACATATTTATCAAAAGACTATTATTATTATGTTTTGAGTTAAAATATTATAATTAATTGGTGGAGATTTTATAAATAATATTTGATATAATTAACATTTTTTTGAAATCATTATATCAAAATTATTTTAATGTGAAATTTTTGGATTTTCTTTGAAAATTTTGATTTTTTAGTGACTAGTAAAGAATACAATTTTTTATTCATTTTTTTTATTTTAAAATATTTACATATTAAAATTATATTTTAGATTATTTTTAAAATAGAATTATGTATTTTTTTTAAATAATCCAATTATGGGTTTTGAAATTAATTTTATGCCTTAATGTCATATAAATGAATTATATACTTAAAATAACAGTCCTATGAAAAAACAATATTCATTACATTTTTTCTATCTAATTTGAAGTTAAATTCATCCAATTATATGTTTGGGATTTCAAAAAATGGCATACATATTTTTAATTAGGGGAAAAAATTGGGTGAATAGTTATTTTTTATTTTTGGAAAATTTGAATAGTATCCTTAGTAATATTTATTACCATAATAAATGGTAAATAAGGTAATTAATGTTAACAATAAAATGATGAAAATGATAAAATACGATTAACACATATCTTAATTTGTATGTATAAGTATATCATGTCTATAATCACACATAAATCTAATATATGATCTTTTTTAATTTGGATGTGATATTTTTTATTATATTTAAGAGAACGTAAATCCAAAAACGTCACACACTTCCTTGTAATATCAAAAATATTTTTAACATGGGGATAAAAAAAATATTATGTTATAAATAACAATTTGGAAAATAAATTATTTATATATATCATGTTATTTTATATTTAATCTTAAGTAAAGATAATAATTAACTCAAATGCTTACACATCACAGATATAATTTTTAAATTATTGAAAAATAAGAAACATGATATTAAAAATATTATAATTATTATAATATAAAATAATTAATGATATAAATGAATTTTATATATAAATAAAAAATTTATAGATTTATTAAAATATTTTATCCAAATTTCATTTATAATATTTATTTTATTAAAGTCAATGCAAATGAATAGTTTTAAAATTGTCATTATTGATATTTTGGAATGTAATATTTTATAAAGTAATTTAAAATTAGGAAAAATCATATTTTATTAATTGATATTAGGATATGTTTTAAAATATCAAACTTGGTCCATTTATAGTTTTTTTCCATTTTTTGTAACTATCATGAACCTCAAAGAGTAAAAGCCTTTGTTTTCGTGGTAAGTATAAAAAGTGTTGACACAAGTTTTAAACAACAATATTATGGTAAAAAGTTGTTAAAAACCATATAAATTTTTATTAATGATATTATTTAGACCCATAAAAATCTTATATTCAAATAATGTGAATTTAGATCCATTTATAGATAAAAAATAATTTATATTAATCTAATAATTTAGAAAATTCAAAAAGTTCCCCTCACCTACCTCATTTAAAATAGAACCTCTTCTTCTCATTTATTCACACATAGATAACCATTTTTTCGTCCAATACCTACCAAAATTACTTCCAACCATCCCAAAACATATTCTATAGGACTTCTTTTGGGTATAGTACCAATCAAAGATGTCTTAATGTGTTAATAAAAGGAGATTTTCCAACAAAGTGGTATATTTTTTAGTCACATGTTTGAGTATAATTTCTTCTTCAACATCACTATAATATTATTCAAACATTATTAAATAAAAAAATATATCATATATATAATATAAAATAATACTTAATTTATTTTCATAATGATTTTTGAAAAATGTAAAAGGTACTCATTCATATGTATGACAAACTATGTCCATGACTGTAAAAGAGATCATTTTTCATAACAATATTGAATGGTTGAATATATAAGTAAAATTGAATTATAAAATTTATAATCATGTAATTATTATTATTCTATATGTGATGGAATAATAACCTATTTTTCTAGATTTAAACCATAGAAATCATTTTGGACTTAGGAACCAAATAGCGTCAAAATACCTCTTGTGAACATAACTGACTAAAAAATATTATATAAAAATTTAATTTTTTCAATAAAATGAATAATAAATATTATATAGGATCTTAAAAAAATTAAATAATTAAAAAAATTACAAATAATAAATCTAAGAAACATACGTGATGAGTCAGACTCGAGGTAAGTGACTTTCTTTTATAAATTCCTCAATTAATGTATCATTTCCAACTCTTTTTCTTCCACCTCAATATTTTATTTTTGATATTATTTTATGAATATGATTATATTTACATAAGTTTATTATAATTTAAATTGTATTTTACCTTTGAATTTTTTCAATGGTTTACAGAAGGTAAATTTATATAGAATGTTTTAAACTTATTTACAAAAGACAAAAAGAATGTTTAATTCTAACATATTTGGTGACAATAACTTTTCCCACAGCTATATGTGTTATTAGATGTTCGGATTTCTTTGTAATTATCCTTTTTCTATTAAATTAAAACAAAAAATGTAATTTTTTTCAAGTAATTATTGTTTTGAAAAATGGGTTTTAAATGATAGGGATATATCAATATTTGAAAATATTTTCTTATGGTGAAATTAATTTTTTTATGTTGTAAGATTTTATGTGTTGTGTTATGCTTCAATGGAATTTTTTATGATGATTGGTGGATCTATTATAAATTAAGGGTGATTTATCCCATTATAGGTCTCCAATTCATTAGGCAAAGGGACCAAGTTAATGAATTTGGTTTCTCTAAGAGATTGTAGGAATATACATCAATTGTTGTTCTAGTTTTTATTTTGATAGATATTTTATGTGTATCTATGAAGATTATTCTATGTGTAACTATTAAATTTTTACCAATTATAAGAGTGATATAAAAATAATTCATCATGTTTCTAGTAATATTTATCAATTAATTATATGGGTATTTAGGGAAACATTATGATTGAAAAAAGGTATGAAATGAGTTATTTTTAATTGGTAAATTTATGACACATAATGTGCGTGAAAATTTTATATTATTGAAATATTGTTTAATTGTTTTTTCATGAATTCCATAAAAGTTTATGATTTTTATTTTTTCCCTTAATATTTCCTATGAAATATTTTATAGAAATATTTTAAAAGGGAAATTGATTCATATGGTAATAAAATTTTTAATTTGAACTAAAATTATTAATTTGAAAATTATTTTTTAATGTTTTTATAGAATAAGGATTTATTTATTTCTTGTTATGTTCATTATGGTGATTTTTCTTCTCATACCACATTTCTAAATGCCTTTCGTATGACTTATAGGGAAATGGATGCGGTCAAAATAAAACATGTGAAGACGTTTCTGGAGAATAAAATATATTTCATTTTAAAAGTTTTATTTTATTGAATAAATAGATTCTAAAAAGAAGTATACCCTTTTTAAATATATTGTTTTTATGTAATATTTATGAAGTAACTCTCAGAAATTCTAAACCTAAAATTTCTTTGTAAATGTAGGAATATGAATTCAAGTTTATAGTCTCTATAATATATAATATATAAGGTCATTTACTTACAACTGGTATCAGAGTGTAGTTTAAAAGACTATAGGGGTTAGGATATTATTTTAATATAAGTTAAAATTATATTATATGAACTAAGGATAATATGAGAGGGATAATTATGGTGATTTTGAAACAATAGAAATTATTTTAAGACACCATGGATAAGGATATCTTACTTTTTATCATCCTTATAATATGGTTTAGTATAAATTTATTCAAATGATCAAACTAAAATTTTATTTTATTAAATTGATTCATCTAGTGAGAACAAATGTAAAAATGGATGTGAAATGAAAAAAATGGTTGTCTTAATGAGAAACTAAATGGAATTGATGTATAAGTGAAACTTTTTTTATTCTTAATTATATATCATGAGTTACTCCTAACAATGTAAACCTAAGTTAGTTTTATAAGTCATAAAATATGAGAGAAATTAATATTCAAATATTTTCCTATGATATAGGTCATAAATTTAAAAATATTCACATAACTACATGTCAATGATATGAGAAGAAACACCTGGTAAAATGTCTAAAAAATGAGAATATTTTTTTATGTTGTAAAGGAGGTAATAAAGAAATAATCTACCAAGTAAAAGGTAATAATTTAGTTAACACCGCGACTAAGAATAAATTTATTTCAATGGAATCCATTTAATGTTTTAAATGTGGAAAAAATTGGCATGATGAAAATCAATGTCGTAGGTAGAAATCTCATGAATGAGACCAACAAGATGATATAAATGAATGTTTAGTACTATGTAATTCAATTATTATTGAAGACAAGCAAATAAAAAATGAAATATGAAAGGTATGGTCTTTATCATGGATAATTTTTTCTTATTGATTTATTTTATGGTATTATTTATATATTTTAGGAATAATTAAAGAATAATAAGTAATATAAAGGTTAATGAAGAGTGTTGAATGATTATGGTGTCTAAAAATAAATATTCTGGAGTTATGATGTAGTGGTATATTGAAGAATGATCATAAGTTCAAAGGAATAAAACCCCCATCTTAATGTCTTATATTATGGGAATACTTTGGAATACATTTTTTGAGTTTTGGTAGATGTTTTAGATATATGTTACCCTTATGAATAACATGAAAAAAAAGTTATTTATAGGAGAATTTAAATTTATTTTTTAGGAAATAAGCTTAAATATATTTATGAAATTTATTATATGAAATTTTATGATTAGGATTATATTTTGTATAAGTGTTATAACAATTATCTAGTTTTAGAAAGAGTAAAATCACACAGGCTAGGTGACAACCCAACACATCTGGTATGGCCGCGGGGATTTAACCACAACCGAAGGGAGGTAGGGGTGTGATGTCTACAACTATCCTGTGTGTTGTCTTGGTTTGTATGAAATAATTATATATGTATATTTCTATAGATAACAGTTATATTTATATTTGGAACATATGTTTTATCGTATAGATTAATGTACAACTGAAGAGTGATTTATAGATTAAGTGATTAATGTTATTTTATAAAATGTGACTTTATTTTTGGGGACAATTATATAGTAAAGGTAAAAAAATCTTATAGGATTTTATTTAAGGATTAAAGGTTGAATTAAATTTTTTTAAACTTATGTGATTTTAATATTACTATATGGTCATTCCGGTAATTATGGAAATTATTCGCATATTTTCAAGATTATATGACTGTGTAATATATATTTTTCTTATTATGATATTTTAAGGGTTATTAATATTATTTTTATATAAATAGTTAATTTTTATTGAACGAATATTTTTCGAAATCATTATAATATTTTTTTTTAATTATAGTTAAGGATTAATTGAAGAATTTTTAGGTTAGTTATTTAAAAAGAGATTTAATTTGAATGTTTGTTACTACTATTGAAATTTAGAGATTAGTATATTAATTATTTATATAAATTTTTACCTATTTAGGGAATTATCTTAACTTATACTAACCATTTTGGTACTTCTTAACAACGTTTCATTCTTTAGTGGAAGTATATGATCTGATGGAAGTTTATTTTAAAACCTCAGACATAAAAATTTATTCATTAATACTAATTGTTTAGTGGAAAAGGTGATATTGTGGTGGAAATTTATTAATAGATTAAATTATATAAGTAAAATAAATATAAATCATTTCTTTATAATTCTATATGATAATTATTTTATTTAACTCTTGGAAAAGGATCTTGAAATAGTAATGTTATCATATTATGACCATTTTAATGAATTGATGGTCTCTTCACCCATCTTAACTTTATGATTTAGTGGTTGTTAACTTTGTCCTAATGACATCATCTACCACCCTCTACTAGTCCTTGGGTGTTTGGTTTCTATTCTATGTCCATATTTTTTTCATAATAATGTTCTCATATTTGAAGAAAAAGTTATATTTTATTTCAAATTTTCATTATAGTTTCCCTATTTTTTGAGGAAATTTTATTAAACCTTTTAATGATACAGGATATCAAAAAAAATACTTTTTTAAAACTTTTATTACTAAGATCAAGTTAATATTACAAGAAATTTCTTTTGATGGGGATGGATAAAGTAATATACCTTGATTTTAAAATAAATACTATGTCTGATAGAATAAAAAATATTGAACACCAAGAATAAACAAACCATAAAACATTATTATTTAAATATGATAATTATGACCATGAAGTTTAATTATTGGGTATGGATAGTATTAAACTAATTTTTAAATATATTTAGCGTTATAAATCAATAAATGTGTATTATTTTAGAAAAATCATTTTATGTTTCAAAAATATGTTTTCATAAAAATTATTTTTATTGAATTTAGTGTGAAAATATTATAATTAATTTCATGAAAATTTAGAAACAATATTTTTTAAAATTAATCTCATTTATTAAATTAGTATATCACAATTAGACAAAGGTGAATTTTTTAGAATTTTCAGAGAAGTTTATTTTATAGTGAATAAAGAAAAATACTATTATTTATTGAAAACTGTATTTTATTTTATTGTGTTTTAAAAAATAAATTTTATTTTGGTTAAGTTATAAAATTTAATTATTACCTTTTTAATTAAAAAAATAAAAATATGGTTTTTAAATTAATTTTATAATTTAATTTAGTATCAAAACATTTTACACTTAAAATTTTTTTTTTTTTAAAAACCATTTTACATCACGTTTTCCAATTTAATATTAAAATTAAATTATTTCACTTATAAAATATGAAATTTGAAAAAATAATCCCATATTTGGAATAAATGTTTAAAAAATTTGTAATTATATTTATTTTATGTTTGGAAAATATGAAAAATAACCTTAGTAATTTTTATTAGCATTGTAAAGATTAAATCAGGTAATTAATGTAAAAAATAAAATGACGAGGACTAAAAAATGAACCTAATATGTGTATTAATTTTTTTAGATGAGTATATTTTTTCCATAATCATATATAAGTTGAATATATTTCCTTATGTTTCCATTTTTACATGATTTTGACCTTTATAACATTTAAGACAATATAAATCGAAAAATGTCGCACTCTTTCTTTTAATAACTATAATATTTTTAACATTAGGATAAATAGATGATATGTTTGATTAAAAATATTTATTATAATTATAAATGATATATAATATTCATTTTAATTTATTTTTCATTTTTTTAAAGAAATAAATATTTCAAATGTATACAGATCGCAGATGTAGTTGTTATTCAATTAATGGAAAAATTAAAAAAAAACATATTAAAAATATTAAAAATAAAATATTTTAAAATTATTAGTGATATAAATGAATTTTAATGCTTAATATAAAATCATATAGATGTAATAAAATATTTTATTCAATTTTATTAGGTTTTTTCTTATATTATTAATGTCAAAGTAAATGGATAGCTCTAAAATTTACATTATTGATATTTTGTGACAGTAATATTTTATTAAATGAATTAAAATTATGAAAAATTATATTTTCAAAAAACATTTTATAAAATGGTTCATAATATCATTTATAGTCTATTTATGTGTCTTTTTTTCATTTATGGTGGAAATCAAGTCCTCAAAGTGTAAAAAACCTTGTTATCACGGTTATTTTGAAAAGGGTTAATGAAAAGTTAAAAAAAAATATAATGGTAAAAATGAGATAAAAAATTTTAAAAAAATTATTATATGGTATTATTTACTATCATATTAAAAAAGTTAATATTATCAATTTGGAAAAAATTTACTTCAAAATTATTTCATATTAATTTAATATTTTAAGAAATCACAAAAGAGCCCCTCTTCTCTTTTATAAAAGAGTATAAATTATTATCATTTATTCACACCTCAAGCACCAATTATTTCAAAATAAAAATAAAAAAATAAATTAATAATATCCCTAACCATGTTCTATAGTCTTTAATTTTTGAAGAATAAAAATCTTATTGGTCTTAAGGTGTGAACAATGTAAGAATTTCCAATGAAGAGGTATAGTTTTTAACCCCATGTTTTGGTTTTATTTATTTTACCACCACTATAAAATATTATTAATGAATTATAAAATAATATCACCAGTATCCTGAATATACTAAGGTATTATTATTTTATTGGAATAACCTATATCTATATTCAGCCTACATCATAGGGCAATGGAATCCATTGTTCCTGTGTACGACAGGATGTCACCTATTGGACTGTTTTAATTCATTGTTCATAATAAATACTCATGGATATTTATAATTATGTAATTAATGGTCATATATTATATTAATTTCATATTTTTCTTTATTAATTTATAATATATCATATAGTTTATTACATTTCCATTCATTGAAAAATGATAATTTCGTTCTTGCATATGTGTGGACTACCACCGCCACAAAGCAATGTGGTATATTTTTAATCACTACATCACATGGATGAAACATATAAGTGTATTAAAATAAATAATATTATATTTACTATATTATTACCATTATGTAAATATATAATAGTATTTACTTTCTTTTAATAACTATCGTTGAGAAATAGAAATGTTACTCATGCATATATATGACATATCATATCAAGGATTGTAATGCAGTTCATACTTCATAACAATATTTAATGCATTAATTTAAATTTAAAATTAATTTATAAATGTGAAAATTATTTCATAATATTTATTCTTCATGTGATGGATGAATGGCCTCTTTGTCCATATTCAACCCACAAAAGTCATTTTGGACTAATGAATTGAATATCATCAAAACATCTGATATGAACTTAACTGATTATGTCATTGTATATAAATTCATAATAAGTGAAATAAAATGAATAATAAACCAAAAAAAATTGCATTAAAATAAATAAATAAAATATTTTTTTAGTTTTTAAAGATAATGAACATATATGGTGAGTCATAATTGGGGCAAGAAACATTACTTAAATCAAACCTCATTTAAAATTTCCTTTCCAACACATTTTATTCTATATACATATTTTTTAAAATTGATTTATTGATATATATATATATGTGTGTGTGTGTGTGTGTGTGTAAATAAGTGAATTATATTTTATATTTTATGTTTATTTTGAATTTATAGCATGTTTTCTTCTAAATCAATATATTTATATAATGTTTTGAATTTTTTAAAAAAAATAAAAAAGGAAGGATATATTTTAATGTATACAACCACAAAACAATTTCAGACCATCATAATTTTTTTGATGTTTTGATTCATTTATATGAATTATTTTTTATTAAAATATTTCCCCTCTTTCATTTTTTATCTGGGAATTTTAGTTCCGAAAATTGGGTTTTAATGGAATGGTATATATCAATATAAGAAAATGTTTTCTGATTTTATATGGAATATGTTTACGATGCAAGATTTTATGTATTCTGTTAACGTTCTAGGAAAATTTTTATGACTATATGAGGCTGAATTATAAAAATAGGGTGAGTGGTCCCATTATATCTCTCCATTTTATTGGGTAAAGGAATGGATTTAACCAATTTGGACTCTCTTAAGAGATTATAGGAAAATTCTATGATGATATTTCTAATTATAACTTTGTTGTTTATTTTTTGTGTAACAATGAAGGTTATTATAAGTGCAATGAAGTTGGTTACTGAATTTTTAAGAGTGACATGAAAATAATTCCTCAATTTACATATATCAATTATCTATTCAAAATATTGGTTTTTCTAGAAACATTATGATTTAAAAAAGGTAATAAATTATATTATTTTAAAGGAAAAATATTTGCTAAATATTAAAGGATAAAATTATTACTTTATTTTAAATAAAATTATAAATTTTTATTACTACAAGAAACATTTTTGGGTTTTATTTTTTCATTTAAGATATCAGATTAAATTTTTTTTATATTATTTCAGCAGAGAAGTTGATTTCAACATTAATAAAATGTTGAATTTGAACCCCATTATTTTTTTTTGAAATAGAACATTTTTATATGAATTCCTTGAGGAACAACTTATTTGTTTTTTATTATATACCTTACTATGTTTTTGGTGCTCATACCATGCTTCAAAAGGTTTTTCATAGGATTAATAGTGACAATGATGAGGTTAATGTTAAATTTTTTATGATGATCAATAAAATAAAACTTGTTTATTTTTTAATTTTTTATGGGAGAAATGTTTACTAAATATGAGTGTACAATTTATAATAAATTTCATTTTATGAAATATTTCTTACCCAACTCTATAAAAATATAAACCTAAAAGATATTTAGGAATTAATGAAAGTTAAATCTAGTTTAATGTCACCACTTGACCAGAATGGCCCTAAGTCCTTCTTGTTTTATTTTATTATAGATAATGCCCTTTTTAATGGATGAAGGGGAACCCATACATGACCCGTAGGCCAAAGGCACATGGCCTGACATGACTCGTAATACATGACCTGAAGTCCCCAAGGCATACTATACCCAATACATGACCCGTAGGCATACTATGTCACCAGAATATGTAATTTATAAAGTCTTTACCTTAAAATATTTTATCATGTGTCATTTATTTATTGTGTTTTTGTTTCTCTCATTATCCACTTTTGGTTGTTAGATCAATTCGTCCAAAACTGATTATATGAATTGAATTTGGTAAAAGGATTTAAAATTTAATCATATTCATAATATTTTAGCTAAATTTTCTTGGTTATTCCATATGTATAAAACTTATACAAGTAAATTGGTTGTCCAAAATAGATTCACATGAAGAAATGTATCCTTATATAATCATTTTTAATAGTTAAATTTAAACTGACGATTTATTTTTAATACTATTTAGCTAACTTATAATTTTTCTATATGTAATATTAATCTTGTTTAAATATCATTATTAATCCTTAAATACAATTTTATAAGAAACATTGTGAGTCATTATTAAAAAATAAAATATGACATTCATAGAAGTAGTAATACGAACATAACATGAGAGAAATTTTAATTTTCTAATAGATGGGTGGAAGATTGATAATTTTTATCACATTAACATAATAACAGTTTTTATAAAAATGACACAGATGTAAATTTTTTAGTATGGGTATAAACAATTTATAGGATATGGATGAAGAATAATGCTTGAAAGAACTCAGTTAAAATAGGCACCTCTTCTATTGATATCTTCCATTAATTTAATCCTTAAGCCTTCTTAGATTGATTATTTAGTAAGAAAAAAACTATAGGATATGTTATATAGTGTATGTGAGGTGATTTAATATATTTTTTTCAATAATGGAGGTTTTATGTTTTTGGATAATGGCGGTGGTTGAAGGGGTACATTTATAGGTTAGAGAGGGGGATTTTCTTGTAAAATTTAATTTATTATTATAAAAAGAAAATAATTAATCATGAAATATAGAAAAAATTTATAATTATAAAGGATTAAATAAAAATTACTTGTTGAATAAATCATACACCCATTTTTAGAAGATGTTTTATGAAATTTTGGACTTTACGCCTTGATATTACATTTTTAACTTAGAATAGAATTTCCCTTGGTGACTAATGTCTACTTTGGTAACTTATGTTTATAAAAAAATTTGAAATTGAAAACAATTTGGAAATTATAATTCAAAATATGAAGTCAATTTTACTTAATTCAATTTCTAAAAGTGATAAAAAAATAAATCTTACTATAATAAGACATAGCCAATAATTCATTTAGATAAATGTATTTCTTCATCATAAAGTGAATTTATTACTATTCTTCTCTGGGTAAAAATTATTTAATGTTTATTAGTATTATATATATATATATATTATCAATAAATTACAATATATTAAATATTAATAAGTTATAAATATAGATTATTAATGTTAAAACACATAATATTTCAAAAATTAAATTTCTCTAAAAAATAAGAATTTGAAAAATTAATTTATTTTATTCTTTAATTTTTAAAATTTATTAAACAGTTTTTCATAACTATTCAACAAATTTTATTAAATAAGAATTTTAAATTTATTTAGAAGAAAATATTTTATAAAAAATCTAAATAATGAAAATGTATATGATATTAATAATTATATATTTATCTAATCCTAACTGATACTTACAAAATCCCTAAATACCTTCTCATTATATCCATGGGTAAGGGAAACAATTATGGACATCACATGAAGTTGTTTTTATTGAATGGATCTATTAATTATTTATATGATCTTGAACTTCTCCCATAGATTATTTCCATCAAGTTTTAGTAATTAAAGCTAAACTTAGTCTTGGAAAAGGGATAATCCCAATGATAGTACATCCTTTCCATGCTCAGAAAAATGGTTCTCATAAGGAGGAACCTTACTAATTGGGAGATTTTGTACACTAGATATCAAAATTTCCTTAATGTATAATCGAGTAAGCTGAGTAATGGACAAATAATGTATAATATAAATAAAATTTACTACTTTTTTAAGGATGTTGACTAAAACCCAAAGTTAATTATTACATTTAGAGGCTTTGGGAATTCTAATCATGAAATCTATGGTAATTTTTTCCTATTTTCATTCTGGTATAGTTAATGGTTGTAAAATTCCCATAGTTTTTCATCTCATAGATATAATATGCTGACAAACAAGAATTCTAGATACATACTCTATAATATCCCTTATTATATTACCACACAATATATATTATTTCAGATATATTAAAATCTTCATATTTTCGTGATGAATTAAAAATGATGAATTATGTGTTTCATCCAATAACTCTTTCTTCATGTATGGTATAGATGAATCAAATACATGATTCCTAAAACTCATCATTCTAGAACAATCATTTTTCAAATCCATAAAATTTATCACATTCATTAATTATTCACTATATATCTACCATTCATTCTTTATATTTTCATTGATATATTCTTGAAAATTCATTTGAGAAAGAAAATATTTTTAAACTTTATTATTGATTTCAAGATCCATTTTCTTAAAATCAAGAAATAATGGGTCTTTTTTAATTCCATATTATTGAAAATATATTATGGTCTATCTGAATTAGGGAATCAAACACCTTGTTTTTATCACAATGAATGCAATATATTATGTAGTCATAACCATTGATTGAATCTAATTATATTCCCTAGTTCATATTAAACTCTTTTTATGTATATATATACTTCATGATTTTATGATCAATATATATATCATACATTTCACCATAAAAATAATGCTTCTATATCTTTAGTGAAAAAATTAATGTTGTAATCTCAAAATCTATAGTTGACCAATTTTGATCATGAATTTATAATAGGTGAGATGAAAATTATATAACCATGTAATTCTGTATCATATTTCATCCTAGTACATTCTTTGATTAATACATATAGATCAAAAAACCCATCTATAATATAGGGTACTATATATAAATGTTTGATGGACAACATTCTCTCCAGTTCGTTGAAATTATCTTCACATTCATATTTGTACCCGAACATAACCCCCTTATGAATCATAATGGTTAGTGTATTAGATTATGTTTAGAGATATCAAATAATGCATCTGTATTATACAACCAACCCAAGGAACTAAATATATTAATTATCATTGTAAAGACCCATAAATTTAGTGGAAAAGTTTTTCTTAAATTAATGGGAATTTTACAAGTCTGAAGTTACTGACGGCACCTGATTCTAAGGCCCAGTGTGCCCAAAATCAATTTCTGAAGTTTTATTAATCTTAAATTAACGCGCGTAAGAATTTTTCCTAAAAAAGTGGAATAAATCTTAAACAGTTACTCAGATCCAAAATCTGATGGCACCGTTGGGCTCAGGCTGGTTTTTTTACCCTTGGAGAGACTTAAGTTTAGTCGGCGTGGGCCTCCTGTGAGAAATCCCAAAAAATGGCATAACCATAAATAAAATAATTAAATAAATTATTTTATTTTTCAAATGCTTATAACTCACAAATGGTAGCTCAGATTAAAAATCCGAGACCACTGCTGAAATTGTGAGGTCATGATTTATTTAATCAAATACTAACATTGGTCGACGTGGGCCACCAGAAAAAGATAGTTTTTGGCCGCAAATAAAATAATAAAGTGACAATTATTTTATTGAAAAATTAATAACTTCTAAATAGTGAGTCGGATTAAAAATCTAAGAGTATCATTGGGTTCTTTGGGGAATGTATCACCTAGATAGAGTCTAACCTTAACCTATGTGAGTCGAGGGTGACTGATAATAATTTTTCAAACTTTTTTCTGGTACGTTAAATAAACGTTCGTTCAGGATTTTATATCTTTTGAACCCGTGCTCTGAATTAAAATCTGAGGTCACTGTTGAACTTGCAGCATCGGTGATTTCTTAGTGATACCTTCACCATAGTTGCATTCTAACGAGAGTAGAAGTTATTTGGGGGGGGGTTAATTAAATTGAATAAAAAAAAGTGGTAACATTATTTTTATTCATGGATGATTAATCCTCGAAGGAGTGGTTGGAGGTGGGGCCTACCCACACATAACCTCCCTTGGGAGGATATTTTTAGGTGGCGCCCTCACAATTCCCCCCCCCCAAACCCCCAATTGATGTTTGTATGGTGGGGCCCACATGAACATCTAAACCCCCCTTTAACCCTTTGTAACTCTCCATAAAGTGGGGGGACCCTTGAATTTCTCCCACTAATTAAATGTGCCAACCCACTTAGAATTAATTGATCCCCCCCCCCATTTAATTAATTCAACTTTTGAATTATTTTTAATTCAATCCAAGGATTAAATAATAGACAAAGATATTATCTCATTTGGTTGGAAATTCATTTGGGTGGGACTTGAGAGAGAAATTCATCCTCTCAACGAAGAACGCTCCTTCCACCAAAGAACAATGACGTCATATTCTTCCTTCTTCATCGTTCTTCAACCGAAGCAAGGAAAGTGAAGGGATGCCCATCACATCTCCAATAACCTTCATCCACATTAAAGAAGAAGACGTCGCCAGCGAAGAACGTCACCACCGACGACTTCACCTCTGAACGCTCGTCTGCCAACGACGAGTACCCTTCTTCATTCCGATACTTGAGTGTGAGAATTGGGAGTGTGTGACGAATGCGGCAATCGATGAATTAATGCTCGCATTTTCCCGTGACTTTTTCTACGAATGAAAAATGAGGTATGGGGTTTTACCTTAAGAATTATGCCTTTTCTTTTGTCATCTTCTTTCAAAGGAATCGTTGCGATGTTTTGTGATTAAATTGTTGTCCATCGTGCCTTTGATGAACCAACTGCTATCACCATAAACACAGAGGGTTCGGGCCAACCTCACATGGCCCAAAACCCTCCATTGAATTTTCTTTGTGATGTTCCACAAAGCGACAACACGACATGGCTAAGAGGTGACAGGGACGTAGATGGGGAATAAGGGTTGTACTATCCGTGGCCTCCGCAAACCGCACCACCCCCACGGTGCCCCAACACACCCCTACGCCCCACCGGCATGCTTCTCGGCGCCCTGAGGTACTCGATAGGAGGTGTAACTTTGTAGTCTATTCGGGGGATCGCCCGGTTTGGGGGCAGACCCACAGCAGACGGAGTGCCTGGTTTGGCAGCAGACCTACGGTACTCGACAGGAGGAGTACCACTGCAGTCCAAGGTTAGTGAGTTGCGCCTCGGAGTCGCGATAGGGCCACTATACTAGACAGAGGATGAGTTCTCTATCAGCCATGGTTTCGTTAATGAAAATCATTGTTTCAGTTGAGTCAATGACCTTAGTGTTTTCTTCATGATTGAGATGAGTTACTAGATAACTTAGGTATATGTATGGTCATATACCTAAGTAATGGTTATCCGTTGATTCATACATTGTGTTTTATCATTGTTGAATTTTCTGAGACCCTGAGGGTCTCAAGGTCCCTACAGAGTATCGTTATACTCACCCCTGCATGGGATATGCCCGCACCTCATTGTGTTGGATGCAGACATCAGACAGCGCTGACCGAGCCGGAGTGTACGAGGGCAGGACAGTACTTGGAGATGGACCTCACGACAAGTCGGTACCTGGAGGAGACAGACAGAAGTGATGTACTAAGGAGGATATCTTTACCTACCCTTTAGGTAGGATCCGTGGTGGACGATCCAGGAGCTACTTGTCCCCTTTCAGATGTTTTGTCTTTTCAGTTGTACCTGTTTATCTTTTCCTTGAACTTTACTATTGGGCTTCTATTTTCGGCCCCTTTTACTTTCCAATACATCTTTTGTATACATTTTTTACTTAGTGTTTGCTTCCAGTTGTGTACTCTGATTTTGTGGGTTTACTTTTATAAAGGCAATGCATTCCCATCCTATGGATGGCAGGTTTGGGGTAGTCACGACACGGGCCCCGAAGATGGGTCGTGACAAATTGGTTTCAGAGGAGTCGGTTCTACATTAGAACTCGGGACTCTGATCATTATTTTCTATAAAGAAATAATGTTAATGGTACTAATTGTGGTCTTCAGTTCAGGGAGTCCAGTTTTGGTGCGGCGGCCGACATATCCATACAGCAGGACCCTGACTACTGATTTCGAACTCAGTGCATGAAAATAGTGATTGTGTGTGTGTTTCCAAAAGTTTTCTTTAAGTCAGATCAAACCAGGTCAGCTCACCAGGTATAAATCTTTGACCATGTTTCATCTGTTAGGATGCCTCCATCCAAACATCCAGTTAGAGTTCTGAGAGAGTATTGGATGATGGCCCACCAAGTAATGAGGCTCCAGTGCAAGGCCCTTTTTACTATGTCGACACCTTTGGGCGGTGTACCAGCAGCACCACCACCCGTTGGGAAGCAGACACCACAAACCGTACAAGCAGACGGTGCATGCTGAAAGAGTGTGTTTCACCTGTTCCAGTAGTAGTTACCTCTGAGGTTACGAGGTGAGACTGATTCCCAGGCAGTAGAGGACTGGATGGAGGCGATTGATAGATTTTTTTGCCTAGTTGAGACACCAGTAGAGTGGATGGTGGACTTAGCTACTAGTTTTTTCTGGTGAGTGACCTTGAGGTTGGTCCGCATAGTGATGAAGCTTTGGAACGTGGACTGATGCCTGAGATAGTACCTTCGGGTAGTGTGCCAGCAATATCACTACCTTTTGGTCAGTAGTTACAACCGGCGGTACCGATAGATGACACATGTATGCTTAGTGCCTTACACATGTTTTGACATCAGATACCCCTTAGGGACATATGATCCATCAATTTATTTTTCTTCTCTATGTTCCTACCTATGTTTGGATTCTAGAGAGAACCTTTGCGGTTGAATGTTCTTTGGCTGAGCGGATACAGCCAGTGAATGCTAGTAATGGGAAAGCATGAAACTAACGCTAGTCTCAGAGACTTGAGCGTGTAAAATGTTTCAAGAATAGGAAGTGTTAAGGATAGATGAATCAGCAGGTCATTAGACGTGGAAGCAGAGCTAGGAGAGCAGAATGAGGTGGTGTACATTTCGACATATTACAACCACTCGACTTTGTAGTCACCACCAGGCTCAAGGAGCTGGAGGGCAGGGAAATAGAGTAGATGCATACGGTCAAGAAGTGTGACCCAAGGGATCTAGGAATAATTCGAGTTATGTTCTGTGTCAACTACTAGATGTTGTATTAATAGACATAGGTACCAATCATTCCTTCCTTTCGCGAATATTTTCTAGACCTAGAGTTTCCGGTTAAACTATTGACTTGAACCTCATGTCTGGAGATACCCTTGATAGGAGACTCGATAATCACACTTACAACGATGGTGTGATCTGACCCTTAAGGTGAGATTTTAGGTTGGAACCTCTTGGCAAAAGCGTCGAGGCCTTACAACGTTAGTTTGGGTATGGACAAGGCAACCACAGTTCATACACAGATTGACAGTATTAGGCAAAAAGGTTGTGGTTTATCTACAATGTTGGGATGAGATTTTCCTTAGTCATCAAAAAAGGAAACCTAGGCAGCATAGGTTAAACTCGTGAATAAGAGGGTACAGTTGAATACTCTTGAGTCAGCCAGCCATACCCTCGCGGCTGTAGGAGTTTTGAGTTTTGAGTTCCTCTAGGACTATTAATTCGAGATCGTATGCACTCCAAGGAAGGGGAATGTTGTAGCGTATGCACTCAGTTTGAGATCTAGTATATAGTTTCTAGGCGAGGCGACAGAGTAGCTGGACGCATTACAGATACCCTTTGTGGATAGAGATAGAGAAACCTTCCTTCAGTCTCTTACAGTCACTCCTACACTTTTCCAGCGAGTCAGGGAGTCAGCACTAGTGGGACCAGAGATGGTGCGAGCTATCACCGAGAAAGTGCAGATCATCCAAAATTAGATGAAGACTACATAGAGCAGACAGAAGTCATATGCTATCAATAGATGGAGACCTCTGGAGTTTGAGGATGGAGACCATGTCTTTCTACGGGTCTCACCTCGATGAGGTCTACGGAGATTTGGCCAAGGCAGCAAGTTATCTCTGTGATTCTTCGGACCTTTCCAGGTCCTCAGCAGAGTTTGAGAGGTGTCTTACCGCTTGCCTCTTACACCTCAGTTGTACCAGGTGCACGATGTCTTCCACATATCTCAGTCGAGAAGACACGTTCACGAACCTTCCCACATCATCGACCATGGAGAGCTGTAAATCTATGACGGGGCGACTTTCACAGAGGTGCTAGTGGATATTGAGCATTGACAGAAGCAGGTCCTATGTGGATGATCAATACCTCTGGTGCGCGTTCTTTGGTAGCATGGTAACCTCCAGGAGAGCACATTGGAGCGAGAGGCTCAGATGCATGCTCGTACCCCCATTTGTTCCCTTAGTGTGAGATGTAGCTTACAAGGACGTAAAGCCCTAAGGTTGGGAGAATGTAAAGACCTGAAAATTTGGTGGAAATTTTTTTCTTAAATTTATGAGAATTTTACGAGTCTGTAGTTTCTGACGGCGCCTGATTCCGAGGCTCGATGTTCCCTGAATCAATTTTTGAGGTTTTATTAAGATTAAATTGACGCGCGTATGTATTTTTTCTGAAAAAGTGAAATAACTCTTAAAAGGTTACCTGGATTAGAAATCTGAGGGCACTGTTGTGCTCAGGATAGCAGGTTTACCCTAGGTATGACTTAAGTTTAGTCGGCGCGGGCCTCTAGTGAGAAATCCCAAAAATGGCATAACTGTAAATAAATTAATTAAATAAATTATTTTATTTGTAAAATGCTTAAAAATCACAAAAGGTAGATTGGATTAAAAATCCAAGACCACCGTTGAACTTGTGAGGTCATGATTTATTTAAAAAGATACTATGTTTGGTCGGTGCTTGCCACCAGAAAAAGTTAGTTTTGGCCACAAATAAAATAATAAAGTGACAATTATTTATTTTAAAATTCATAAATTCTAAACGGTGACTAAAATTAGAAATATGAGAGTACCATTGGGTTAGTTGGGGCGTGTTTCACCTAGACATATTCTAACCTCAACCTTCGCGAGTCTAGGGTGACTAATAATAATTTTCTAAACATTTTTTCAGGTACGTTCAGTAAACGTACGTTCGGGATTTTATATCTTTTGAACTGGTGCTCAGAATTAAAATCTGAGGGGACTGTTGAACTCACAGCGTCGGTGATTTATTAGTGAGACCTTCACCATAGTTTCATTCTAACGAGATTAGAAGTTAGTTTTAAGAGGTTTTTAATTAAATTGAATAAAAATAAAGTTGTAACTTTATTTTTAATCGTGGCGGATTAATCCTCCAATGAGTTGTTAGAGGTGAGGCTCACCCACTCATAACCTCTCCTGGGAGGATATTTTTAGGTGGGTCCCACATGAGTTATACCCCCTTAAACCCCCAATTGATGTTTGAAATGTGGGGCCCACATGAACATCTAAACCCCCTTTAACCTTTGTAACTCTCCAAAAAGTGGGGGAACCCTTGAACTTCCCCCACTAATTAAATGTGCCAACCCACTTAGAATTAGTTGATCCCCCTCATTTAATTAATTAAACTTTTGAATTCTTTTTAATTCAATGAAACAATTAAATAATAGACAATGCTATTATCTCATTTGGTTGGAAATTGATTTGGGTGGGACTTGAGAGAGAACTTCATCCTCTCAACGAAGAACGCTCCATCCACTGAAGAACGATGGCGTCATCTTCTTTCTTCTTCATCGTTCTTCAACTGAGGCAAAGAAAGGGAAGAGATGACCATGACATCTCCAACGACCTTCATCTGCATTAAAGAAGAAGACGTCACTAGGGAAGAACGTTGCCAACGACGACGTCACCTCCGAACGCTCATTCGCCAACGATGAGTACCCTTCTTCTTTCTGACGCTTGAGTGTGAGAGTTGGGAGTGTGTGACGAATGCAGAAATCGACGAATCGATGCCCGCATTTTCCCACGACTTTGGCTACGAACGACAAACGAGGTATGGGGTTTTACCTTAAGAAGTATTCCATTTCTTTTTTCATCTTCTTTGAAAGGAATCATTGCGAAGTTTTGTGATTAAATTTTTTCCCATCGTGCCTTTGATGAACCAACTGCTATCACCATAAACGCGGAGGGTTCAGGCCAACCCCACAAGGCCCGACACCCTCCGTTGAATTTTCTTTTTGATGTTCCACGAAGAAGCAACATGACATGGCTAAGAGGTGACAACGACGTAGATGGAGAACTAGGGTCGCGCTACCCACGGCATCCGCAAACTGTACCGCCCCCGCGGCGCCTTGACGCGCCCCCGTGCCTCACCGGCGTGCTTTTCAGTTCCCCGCGCCTCGCCGGCGCGCTGCCCGGCCAACCCGGCGTCCCCCAGTGCACTTCCCCACTGGCCCAGCGCCCCCAGGTGCACTGCCCTGCCAGCCCGGCGCCCCCCGGCGTGCTGCCCGGCCAGCCCAGTACCCCCGGCGTGCTGCCCGTCTTGCCCGTTACCCCTGGCACCCTAGCGAACTACCCCGATGTGCTACCTGACCTGCCCGGCGCCCTACCGCGCTTCCCCGGCATGCTTCCCGCACTCGTGGCGGCCTTCCCGGTACCACCACAGCCTGTCGCACCCTACTCAGTGAACCCACAGCCTGCCCAGTGACCATCCTGCCTGACCGAACCCCACGCGGCCTACCTGCTGGCCTCCCAGCAATCGGACTCTTGTGCCAACCCATGGTGTTGCTGGCCAAATCGGCCCGGTCTCCCGGGCCGAGTCACCGAGACGCCTACGTGTCTACTATCGGGCCGAACCGAACTCAGGTCCCGCTGGCCCGGGCCCAGCGGACGGTGTCCAAACATAGCCGGCTGACCCACCCAATGGGATGGGTTAGACCCAGCGAGTTTTTTCAGGTCTACCCAGACCGGGTCGGCCCATACCGGGTTGGGCCGAGTCGGTCCGACTGGGTCAGACTGGACCTGGGCCCATTACTGACTCATTACCTTCTTAGGCCATATCTTTGGAACCGAACGTCTGTTTGATGAACCGTCAGTGGTGCCGGTATTCGTGGAGAATAGTCATCCCTTTTAGTATACCCCATGGGAGTTCAGGGTATATTTGAGTCACGGTCAGTTTGGTTCGTACACAAATCTAACCGGGCCCCCAGGACCAAAATGCTAATAACTCACAACCGTCTATTACGCTGAGACCCCTATGACGTGGTGGTCCTTTGAGATACTTCCACATGAGACCTCATGACACTTGGAGTATCGACAAGTAGATCATGGAGTGGAACCCCCTAGAGATGAGCAGACGGAGTGTGGGGACCTAGTAGCTGTAGAACTGATGATTGCTTGACTGATTCGACTCGGAGTGATTCGACTAGCCTAGTGGACGGAGCGCCTGGTTTGGTAGAAGACCCATGGCGGACAGAGTGCCTGGTTTGGAAGTAGACCCATGGTACTCTAAAAGAGAAGTACTTATGTAGGCTACTAGGGGGAGCGCATGGTTTGGAGGCAGACCCACAGCGGACGGAGCGCCTGGTTTGGCAGCAGACCCGTGGTACTCGACAGGAGGAGTACCTCAGCAGTCCAAGGTTAGTGAGTAACACCTCGGATTCACGACTGGGCCACTGTACTCGATAGAGGACGATTTCTCCAGCAGTTGTGGTTTCGTTAATGAAAATCCCGGTTTGAGCTGAGTCAATGACCTTTGTGTTTTTCTCATGATTGAGATGGGTTACTAGATAACTTTGGTGTATGTATGGGCATATACCTAAGTAACAGTTATCTGTTGATTCATATATTGTGATTTATCTGTGTTGAATTTTGTGAGACCCTAAGGGTCTCCGGATCCCTATTTAGTATCGTTATACTCACCCCTGCACGGGTTATGCCTGCACCTCGTTGTGTTGGATGCAGACGTCAGATAGCGCAGAACGACGCAGAGTGTACGAGGACAGTACTCGGAGGTGGACCACACGATGAGTCAGTACCCAGAGGAGACGGAGGGACGTGGAGTGCTGAGGAGGCTATTTGTACCTACCCTTTAGGTAGGATCTTTTGTGGATGATCCAGGAGTTGCTTGTCCCCTTACAGCTCTTTTTGTCTTTTTTGTTGTACCTCTTTGTCTTTTCCTTGTACTTTTCTATTGGGCTTGTATTTCCCTCCCTTTTTACTTTCCATTACATCTTTTGTATTCAGTTTTTACTTAGTGTTTGCTTCCAATTTTTTACTCTGATTTTGTGTGTTTAGTTTTATAAAGGTAATTCCTTCCCATCCTAGTTATTTACGCCTTGGTGCTAGTCACCATCCCCTGGCCTATGGAAGGCGGGCTTGGGGTAGTCACGACATGGGCCCTGAGGACAGGTTATGACAATCATTCCTGGTCTAGGATAATTATTTTCAACATTCTTTATTGAAGGATCAACTGATATATCTTCACTTGACATTATGTGACCCAAGAATAAAACATTCTAAAGCCAAAATTTATACTTGTTAAATTTGGAATACAACTTATCCTTCCTCAGGGTATTAAAAAATCTCAACTATTCAATATGATCTCCCTTTCTCCTAGAATATATAATATTATCATCTATATAGACTACCACAAACAAATCAAGATAATATATAAGGAATATATTAATCAAATCCCTGATTATATAAGGATCATTATTATGTTTAAATAGAATTACTATAAATTTATAATGACCATAACTCAAATAAAAGATTTTATTGGGTACACCCCCTTCCTAACCCATAATTAATGATATCCAAATCAACGATCAATCATAGAAAAATATATTGCTCTTTATGATTTAACTAATAGTTCATTGATACATGGTAGATGATACTTTTTTTGAATTGAGATCTTGTTAAGTTCATACCAGTCAATAAAAAGATGAATTTTCAAAACATTATTCTTAACAAAGGGTACATGTGGACCCCATGTTGAAGTTATAGGATAAATTAATCCTTTATATATATTATCTTTGATTTTATTTTTAAATTTCTCAAACTCAAATAGGTCCATTATATATGTATTCATGGACATAGATGTAGCACATCGTATGAGTTATTCTGAAAACACAACTTCATGATTCTAGGGATAGATGAGACATGTTCGAAAGAATTTTTATATTCCCAAACAATAATAATATTTTTAAATGTTATGTCACTCCCCATCCATTTAGGTTAAATATCCCTAATTAATTGATAGTGAAAACCATATAATGGAAGTAATATTCCTAAAAAGTTCAAGTTTATCTTTAAACCGATAGATGATTGTAAGTTTATTTAAAATTAGGATTGAAACTTCCCTTTCATGATAATAGATATTGTATATACACTAATAGAGAAAATACTAGACTAGAATTACCATAAATAAAACTAGAGGAAATTTAAAAAATAATTGTAGGATACGCATTCCAAAAAACATATATCATAGAAGTGTTATAGACCGGAGATGTGATCCTTATACCATCATTAGTTTTCTCCCCCAAGTAATCATATAATCATTTGAAGTGGTTATGTTATACCATTATAAAATTATTTAGATATGAAATAGTGTTTAGAACCTAAATATATATCAGAAAATTATACACGAGTGTATGTTATGTTTACCTTCCACCAAGTCTCTAGAAAAATCCACATTGACTATGGTAATTTTATAATCTTGGATTTCCCCCCTAGATTATTTTATTTTATGTTCCCATGATTTTTGGGGAATTAGATGGAATATTTCCTCACCTACATATAGTTAAAGAACTACAACACAATATATTATCCCTTATACGTATATTTTTTAGCATGTTACTCTTAATCTCTATACATGAAGATAACTCATGTTCTTTTCAACCATGCCCTAGGGTGTTTCCTTCCAAAAGTATCACATTTTGGTAATTTCTCTCCTTTTCCTTCGTTAAACCATTTTTTTCTTCGATTTAATCTTATTATATTCATTTCCTTTTAAGAAAAAATAATTTTATAATTATTTATTTATCTTGATATCATATGAAATTATATCCTCAAATGAAGAGAATATTTAAGAGAATGATTCATTTAAAGTGTTGTCTTTATCCCATAAATGAAATGAATAATCTTACTCTTTAGATTATGTATATATTACTTTATTTACTTTTAAAGTTATATTTAAATATAGAAATATTTTTATATGTGTTTTATCTTATAATTAAGAATTTATTCTCTATTTCAAGTTGATGTTAGCCAAATTTGTTTTACAAGAAAAGTAACATAAAATCACCCCACTCAATGATTAAATTTTCTTGCACATCCTTAGTTTTTTCAATTAAAAATTACCACTGATCCCCATGTGATGATAAACTACTATAAAAACCTTCTCTCATTCATTACATCTAAAATTAATATTTTGTTTCTAAAACACTTATCCATTTCTAAACTATAAATGGATTTTCTGTTCCATTGAATTTTGATGTTCATATTTATATGAAAAAATATAACATTGTTACCCAACATTGTGGATAGTAGGATTCTCCATATGGGAAAGGTTATGGTTATAAGCTAAGTAATCTACCCCAATATAGTTATATTTTGTTTAGTTGTACCTCCAATATCATTATCTTTCTATAGAAGGAAATATTTATATAAATAATGTGAATTGATATAGTTTCTATAAAATCCAATAAGAATAATTTATAAATAATTTAATACATGTGATTAGATATAAACATTTTAAATCTTAATGTATAATTTTAAAAAACGTGAAAAATATAACATAAATTGAATATTTATTTGTAGATAATATCATAATAAGAATCTTATTATCAATGGTAATACCATCAAATAATAATAATATTTTTATATCACTCATAATAATTTTAAAAGATAATATGAATTACACCATAAATATCCTCGGGCATGTAAAAGTTTGTGTACAGTAAGGTCATATTCACCATGCAAAATAATGATGAATAATATATCTCTAAAAAACTATTTTCAGGGTTACTACTTGTATTTTATTATGTTTTAATACCACATCCACATGTAGTATTCAGAAATATATTTATTTATAAAAAAGTGACATAATCACCACCTTAAAAAACATTATGATATTATCCTAAAACTAGACATATCCTCAAATTATGTTATAGTGTTATGTTGCTTAATATATGTTTTTCATAAATATAGTTCCCAATGCTTATAAGAAAATTTCTCTAATACCAATAGTAAAGATATAAAGACTAATCCTTTAATAATACATAATCAAGTTAATTCAACCAAAATACACTTATTACATTCCAAAAGATATTTTTGGTTTATAATTTTGGAAAAATAATACAGAGTTCATTCGTATCATCCCACATGCATACAAAGTGGGTAATACTAAAATAGTATCCCTTTTTATATGATGTTTTTTAATAAAACGTGACATATTTTCATGAAAAATCTTCACAACATTAATTTTGGATTCTACTTTTCTATTTCCAATCTATAAACCCAGCAAAAAACATTTTAAAACATGGGATGAGCACAAATAAATCCTTAAAGGACATAAAATTAAGGAATTAAGCCATTATTTAATCAATACCAAAAAAAATATGAAATAAATTTCACAATGTCATACTTATCATCCATATATATTCTTATACTTAACTTGTGAAAACAAAGGATTTACATATAAAAAATAAAAAATAAAAATTAAACCATAATGGAAACATGGTGGATTTTCTACTTTGTATTGTAACACTCGAGGACACCATATTATTTGTAACCCTCATGAATAACTTCTAATGTAATCCTCATGACTAAATTATGATGTAACCTTCATGTATACCTTATTGTGTAACCATCGTAGATACACTTGGAATTACATTTACGGCCAACTTCTAACATAGACATACCCAATGAAATGGAGAAAGAAATAAGTCCCACAATTTTTCATAAAAAATGGAAAAGATCCTGATCATAATAATAAAACATGAACATTTTCATCATAAAAACATTCATTTTGAATATTGTAAAAATATAAATTTAATAGAGGGTTTTTAAAGAAAATTCTCTTACCTTGTGTTAGTCTTACTTTAGACTTGACCAAATTTATTGTATAACGGTATAAATAGTGTTATAAATATAGAAAAAAACTATATTCATATTTATAATACTTATATAATCTATTTATAAAATATTTAAACCCATTTATTGTAAAAAAAATTAATTTTAATTGTTTGAAGTGCATTTATTTCATGGTTTCTATGGTTGTTTCATTATGGATTTTCTAGTAACATTGAAGAAAAACTCCAAAAGTTGAATGAAATAGTGTTGTTACATTTAAAAAAGGTTAAATTATAACATATATAATTTTTTATGATATTATTATTATTTATCTTATTAAACATTAATTATAAAAGTTTGGTTCATTTTTTGCGGGCTTTTCCGACCATCACAAACTAGATTCAGCTTATTTAATGTTATATTATACAAATTAGTTCTAGAAAATTTATAAAGTTATAATATACATATTAAAATATTTTTTGACCATAATAATTGTTTTATAACAATACTTGAAGGGGGTAATGTAAAATTAAAATATGACTTCCACTAAGGCGATGAATTGACACATCATAGATGATGATTTAATTTTCTAGAATAAGAGTAGAAGAGGAGAGGTTTGATGATTCATATTACATTAACATAATATAATTACTGTATATTAAAGATAATGGAGTTTTTAGGTCACTTGGATGGGGGGTTTTGGAGAGGATAATAAAATAAAGGAAATTGAGAAGAAAATAAAAGAAAATGAAAAAGGATTTTATATCTTGAACTTCTTCTTCTTGAGAACCTCTTTAAGGCCCTTAGTTTTGAACATTTCGTTATACTGAAAGGACTTTAAAATGGAAAAGATTATTTTTAAGTGAATTTGTTATAAATTATACAATCTACATATATTTTATTTTTGAGGAGAAGAAGTTGTGAGGGGTGGTATTTAAAGTGGAGAAGAGGGGTGTTTTGGATTATTATATAATTATTTTGGATCAAGATTCAATATAATTTCCTAATTATCACTAAATATATTAAATAAATTAGGTGGATCTCAATATTAGGGTTATTCTATGAGTAATTAATCATGTAATATTTTATTTATCTCATAATTTATATATACTGTAAATTACCATATTTTAATTTTCAAAAAAACAAACTCTATCAAAAAAATCACAAAAAAACACCGTAAGTATATTTCAATGTGTAGAATTCAAAAATTAATATTGATTTTTGAAAATAATTTACTAAATATGATAAATATAATTATTAATTAAAATCATTATTTAATTGAAATATACTGATTTAAAAATTATATTTGATTTTGTGACACTTTTAAGAATTAATATATCATAAAATTATATTATAATAATAAGGGAAAAATAATAATTTAAGAATATATTTTATAAAACTAAATATTATTTTAAATCCTTATATTAATTAAAAAATTGTGAATAAATATTTAGGCTTCACAAAAATACCAATACTTAATTTATCATTTTTAAAACATTTATTTACTTTTTCTATGACATAAGTATGTCATATTTTCAGTTATAAGATACATAATTTTTACTTATAATTTCATAGGCGAGGTTATTATTAAATTACTATAGATTCATTTATTTTTATAAATATCACTTGTTTCATAATAAATTTACAAGGAATTTGACTATTCAATCACAAAATTAAAACATTTTATTTTATAAGTACTTGGGTCATTATATTCTCCCCACATTCTAGAAATTTCATCCTCATAATTTTAATTTTCTTATTAAATAAGTGAGGGTTCCTTTCCCCCCGAATAAAATTTAGATTCCCATATTCCTTATTTAACCACATGGTATGTACAAAAATTCTTAACATAGAAAATTACCTTTTTACAAAATACTTTCTCTCTAAGATCAAAAATCTGAACATCCCACTCTTTATAAAAAAGTGATCTTCCAGCTGAACAAATTCAAGTCTCAAAACATGAGATGAATCTGGCACATAAATTCTTAACATTGAATAATTTAAAAAATTGTTTACCAATATTAAAAATGGAAGAAAATCCTCTCTATAGACAAACATTCTAACTTTCTCCATGATTTAATAAGGTCTAATAAATGGGTGACTTATATTTACTTTCTTTCAAAAACATATAACTCTTTTCAAATGAGATATTTTAAGAAAAAAAATGAACACCTTCATCAAAAGAAATTATTTCCTACTGTTATCTATATATCTTCTCTACCTTCTATCATCTTTCCTCATATGTTCATGGATCATATTAACTTTCTAAGACACTTCTTCTAGTAATTTTGGCCTCATCAACTTCTGTTCCCCGATATCATCCCAAAATTATGGAGTTCGACACCATTTTCAAAATTATTACTCAAAAGGTGACATCTGTATATTTGAATGAAAACTATTATTAAAATTGAACTCAACTAAAGAAAGGCGTTGATCCCAAATTCCGAGTTAATCCATTGAATAATAATGATACATGTCTTCCTTGGTTTGAATTGTTTTCTCAACATATCTATTAGATTGGGGATGAAAGGTTGTGATGAAATTTAATTCAGTTCCCAATCACTCATAAAGGCCTTCCTAAAATTTATAAGTGAGCCTAGGATCATGGTCAGATATAATATAAATAGGAACTCCATGTAACCTGAAAATATCGTGGAGGTATAATTGAGATATCAGATCAAAATACATAGTATCTCAAATATGATAAAAGGTGCAGATTTAGTCAGTCAGTCAACAATAAACCAAATCACAATGTTATCTTGAGAAGTATTTGGTAGCCCCACCATGAAATCCATGGATATATATTATCAATTCCACTTTGGCACTATAAAAGGTTAAAAATACACTTTTCTAGTTGTCACACTTTGTTTACTTATTGAAAAGAAAATATTTCATTATAAAGTTAGAAATATCTATTTTCATTCCATCGCAACAGTAATACTCTTGATGGAATATGTACATCTTAGTGTTGCCAGGATGAACCAAAAGTGGAGAAATATGATCTTTTTTGTATAAATAATTTTTAAACTACGAATAAAAAGTCACAAATATTCTACTCCCAAAGCTCATAATACAATCCTTATCAATATTAAATTTTTGAAACTTATACTTTTCACCCATTCTACCTTTTTCTATAAGTCACCTTATTCCTTCCACATTTTCTTAATTCTATCTAACATAGATTACTACACTGAAACTAAAAATAAAATAGATGAATTTCCTGCACCAAAAAAATCCAAGACAAAATTCAAGAAATTGTAAAACAGGGGGTCATGTTCTAAATATTACAAGTTTAATTATAGATGATTTTTCTGAATCAATTAATCCCCCATGTTTGTTTCCTTTACTAGATGGTAATTGATCATGAAATGATATTCTTTTTCAGTTAAATGAATCTTCTCTATCGCATGTTCAATTACTTCAGGGTGAATATATAAATCAAACATTTATGGTCATTATATATTTCCAATTTGGATCCATATAAATGATGCCTCCAAATTTGAAAGCGAAAACCACATATGCTAATTCCAAATCATGTGTGGGATAATTTAATACATGAGTATTTAATTATCCTAAAGAATAAAAAATTACATGATCATTCTTTATAATAACAAAACCAGTTCCCTCATCACTATAGATGAAAAAATCACAGTTTCTAGAAGGAAGGTCTGAAATCATAGCATTCAAAAATCCCATCTCCAATTCATAAGAAAAAACATCACAATTCTTTTATACAAATTAATTTAACCCATTTTTGTATTATCTTAGTTTGAGATCTTGATAACTATGTAACATTTTTAACAAAACATCAGTAATATCCTAATAATCTAAGAAAACAAAGAATATCAATAATATTTTGGGGTCTTGGATATTCATAAACAACTTTTATTTTGGTCAGATGAACAATTATTCCATCCTTATTAACAATGTTCCCAAGAAAAGAAATATATTGCCACCAAAAATCACATTTTTTAAATTTCCCATATAACTTGTTTTCTTTGAGAATTTTATGGAAAGTAATTAAATATTTTTCATGATCTTCATAACTTTTTAAAACATGAAAATATTATAAATTGAAAAAAAAAGATATCTAAATACTCATAGAATAATATATTAATAAGATCCATAAATATATATGGATGATTTTTTAAACGAAAAGGTATAAAAAACTCATAATTCCTATATTTAGTACAAAAATCTCATTTTGGACTTTTATCTTACTTCACCTTCACCTGATGGTACCCAGATCTGAAGTAGATCTTGGAGAAATACCAAGCTCCCTATATCTAATCAAACAAGTCATTGATACAAGGAAATGGATAATTATTCTTAATAATAATGTTAATCAAATGTACATAATTAACACAAATTATCTTGGAAACATATTTATTTTTATCGAAAAAATTAGATGCACCCCATAGTGAAGTGATAGTACTAATGAAGTCTTTATCAATAAACTCCTGTAACATCTTTTTCAATTATAAAATTCTAACTTTATCTATTAGATATAGGGGTGGTGAAATTATATTAGCCTCAATAAATAAGTAAATGGTAAATTATACTTCTCAATTAGGTATAACATGATAAAAATAATTAAAAAAACATCCAGGTATTCATTTAACAATAGAACATCATTGATCTGAAGAGTAACCATATTTTCAAAAATGTGTTCTAGAAAAAGATTGTTTACATATTTTGAAAAATTCTCATCTTACTAATATATTATCAATGGTATGAGTTCATTCTTCTATAAAAATGTATAAAAAGAAACTTCATTATCTCTACAAAATTCATAGCATAATAAATAGAAATCAAATCCATACCCAAAATTGCATCAAATTATACTGAGGAAAAAACAATAATGTTTGTATGTAATGACTTTCCACATAAAACAAGAATTAGATTATTATAATTCCTTTTTTTATGTAATATTTACCCTAGTTTTTTAATTGTATTCTCCGATATCAGTCATTAAGGTGAAAATTTTAATTTACTATAAAATTTATCAGAAATAAAAGAATGTGTAGAACCTTTATAAAACAAAACATAAAAAAATCTTAGTAAACAAAAAAATTACCAGATACCAATTCATTGGATAACCCAATATCTCCAGAAATTGTCTCATGGGATTTTACTACACCTTTCTACTTATAATTTGGATGCCCTTCATCATTCGGATCATTATTTGGGAAGGTATTTCCATAATAACACATATCACCCTATTTAATTCACTTTTTAGTTTTATTGTTAGAATTAAACATAACACCACCTCATTCTTTGTCATTGAAATATCATGCCATATGTCAAAAATTATCAAATAAAAAACACTTCCCATATTTTTTAAAGCATTTCCCATTGTCATTTTTACCACACATTTCACAAAATGGATATTAGATTTTCTTTCCCTCATATTTTATTGGTTGATTCTTACACATTACTTTTCATCAGAATCTTTTATTCTAATTGTTTTAAAAGTACATGTGATCATTAGAAAACTCCATTTCTACCCAATCAGTGCATCGAACAAGTTTTTAATAACATTTTGAATTTATGAGTTCATAATGATGTTTGACATATTATATTTAAACCTAATTAAAAACAAATGATTTTACTATCAATATCATGAATAAGATTTGGTTCATATCTTTCTAATCGAGTGAAGTTTTATTCATAAATAACCATTGAATATACACCCATTTGTTTCAATTACAAGTATTTCTTTTCCATCCATAGTCAAACCACATTAGGAAAATATTTTTCTAGGAACCAATTCTTAAATTCATCCCATTACAAGGAATAAATCTCATTGTTATCTCTAATATTCATAAACATTAAACACCGAAGTTCGAATTCACCTTAAAAAATAACAAATAAAAAGAGTAACATTTTGATTATCTGAACACCTCATGTCATCAAATATAATTTCAAGGGATTTAATACACCCTTCTGCCGCAACTGGGTCAGTAGATCCACTAAAATAAGGAGGGTGTTTTCACATAAAATATTCCACTATCATCATGTTCCTTTTTGGAAGCTTTATTTGTTCTCTTGCATGGATGCTGCCACCATATATATCCTCTTTCAATTGATAAATTTCTATCACAATCATCTATTTTCAAATTCCCACCATTTTAGGTTGAAAATTTAGAATGATACAATTACCTCGGTGCCTTTCTACCTCATCTTCCTTATCTAATCTAAAAATCGCTTTGGACAATCATATCCTATATGAATAAACATTGTAATATTCAAATGATATATCATTCAAAAAAACCACACGGTAAAAATAATGTAAGTTATTCTATTAATATCATCCAAACCTCAAAAGTTATCTAAATCATGATATGATACCAACTATAAATACCCACCATTTAAAATTACATAATCAAGTTAATTCAACTAGAATAAACTTATTACATTCACCGAGATATTTTCAATTTAGAGTTTTAGAGAAATTGAAAATAATTCATACATATCAAAAAAAACGCATACAAAGTAGGTACTACTAAAACAATAACCATTTCTTCCTTAATTAATTTTTATTTTAATAAAATAAGAAATTATTTAATGAAAATCATCACAACATTCCTTGTGGATTCTTCTTAACTCCTAACCATCATTAAAACCTGTAAAAGACATTTTAAAATTTTTGATGAGCATAAAAAGCTGACTAAGGGACCTAAAAATAAAAAATAAACCATTATTTCATGAATACTTCTAAACATATGAAATAATTTTCACTAATACGTACTTATCACCCATAAATTTTCATATACTTACTTTGTGAAAACATGAAATTTCCATAAAACATAAAAAAATAAAACCAAAAAGGTAAATTGAGGTAATAATTAATTAATATTGTAAACCTTATAGATGCCATATGATTTGTAACCCTCACAACTAACTTACAATTTAACCCTCGTGGCTACATTATGATGTAACCCTCATAGCTACCTTATGGTGTAACCATCGTAGTTACCCTTGGAATAACCTTTATGGACAACCTCTTATATAAACATACCCACTGCATTATAGGTAGGTGTAAGTACCAGCCTTAATAAAATAATATTACTAAGAATGATAAAATAATCCTTAAACATGAACACTATCATCATAAAAATTTTCATTTTTATATTTTTAAAAATAGAAATTTAAAAGAGTATTTTTTTAAGAAAATTCCCTTAACATGGGTTTATGTTACTTATATCATGTTAGTGAATCATGTATAATGGTTTTAAGAGGGTTATTAATATATTAAAGAACTATATTAATATTAATAATACCTTATATTATCTCATTATAAAATCTTATCACCCGTTTATTGATAATATTTTGTTATTTTCATTATTTTAGGGGTATTTATTTCATGGTTTCCATGGTTCGTTCATTGTGGATTTTCTTATCAAATGGAATAAAAACTCTAGAAGTGGAATGAAATGGTGTTAATATGTTTCAAAAACATTAAATTATATGATATATAATTTGTATCTGATATGAGGATGATTCATGAGATTAAATATTAATGATAAAAGTTTGGTTCATTTTGGGGGGTTTTAAGACCACCACAAAATAGCTTCATTTTATTTAATGTTATGTTCTATAAATTTGTTCCAAAAAATTAAAAAAGATAAAATATAATAATTATAATGTTATTTAACCATAATAATCATTTTGTCACCATACTTGAAAGTGTTAAAGGAAAATGAAAAAATGACGTCCAGAAGGCTGTAAATCGACACTTCACGAATGTTGCTTTCGTTTTCTAGAGAAAGAGGATAAGAGTAGAGGTTTGAGGATGGATATTCCATTTAAAAAATAAAATTAAAGTATATTTAAGATAATTTAATTATCATTTCACTTGGATGGGGGTATTTTATGATATAATAAGAAAATAAAACAAATTGAAAAGCAAATAAAAGAAAATGAAATCGGATTTTATCTATTGAACTTATTGTAACACCCTACCCCTACTTCATTGGCTTGAGGAGGCGGTGAGGGTTACTTGTCCTTAAGTGACGTTCCCAAGGCTCCAAAGTTTGGAAATAAATGTTGAGGGATTCTAGAACAAATTGGGGAATTATTTTCCCTTAAGATAAAACCAACCACTATATGATGCGTGTCAATAAAACGCCCAAACCTGTATTCTTAAAGACAACCCAGTTGTTCCACAATAAAAACCAAAACCAATAGAACTAGACATGTCCACCAACATCATAGTACAAAGTGGAAACTAAAAAACAAACACCACAAGCCATGACACCACCATAGCTCTATACCATGCTCCAAGCTCCAAGCTCCACCAAGAGATAACAATGCTTCACTAAAGGAGGGTGATGCCTTAACTTTGCCCACATCACAGAACACGGCATCTGCAAAGACACCAACGTGCCAAACCAGGGGTTGAGTGCTAAAACTCAGTAGTATTTCCCCAAATTACTTCCCTACACATGCCACTAGGATAAAACTCTTAGCACATTTATATAAAACATCTTATATAAAATAAATCACAAGTGCAACCATTTTCATAAGCCAAACATGCCATTACCAAGACATCACACTCAAACCAAGAAACAAAGGGAAAGCCAACCAAATATGCCACAAGATAGCTCATCATTTACACCTTATCACAACAATTCCATCTTGGAAATTAATGCACAACAAAAAAACCATAACAACCAAACGGTGGATCTACCGTCCATCTCGTTCACTCATTCACACCAAGCGGCACTTCCCATCCACTTATCCTCAATGGTGGCCCTTCCATCCACTATCCATACCCTTTTTAAAGTGGTAATTCTCTACACTTCCACACAACATGAAAAACAAGCCAATTACAAGCATATAACCCACCAAGGTCACAACCACATACAATCAACCAATTCCATTACATATCAATCCACATCAATAAATCACCCATTTATTGAAAACCATTTTCCATGCCAATCAAAATTTCAATAAAACAACCCTTTTATTGAAAACCATTTCAATCAATCATTTTCACAAATCAACCATATCATCCCATTTTAAAATATCCATTTTAAAATCTACAAGAATAGCATTTCACCATAAAACACACTTTTCCCAAAAAACACCAAATGGATTTCCAACCAATTTCGCATAACAAATCACAATTAATTTTCAGAAATACAATTAATTGTAGCAAAGAACCACTAGTTCTAACCAATTGTATTTGAGAGAGAATCCACATACCTTTAGGGTACTCGAGGAATCGACCCACAAGCAACTGCACCTCAACACCGAAAAACACACCACCGAAACCTCTCTAAATCCCTTTACCTAGAATCCATAAGCCTAAAAATCATCATTCAAGGCAACCATAATCCTAGATCTACACAAAAAAAGTATAGATCTAGAAAACCAAGAAAGATAGGGACGTAGATATAGATAAAATCACAAGGAAACTAAGAGGTTAGACTTACCCAGGAGAAACCACCTTCAATCCGCCAAGAAACCTCTTCAAAACGCTTCCAAAACGAGTGAGAAAGCTCCTCCTCCCCCCGATAACCGAAGAACCCGAGTGAGTCACAATTGGGAGGAAGTTTGGAGTGATATAGGTTAAGACCGAGTGAGCCTGGAACTTATAACCCAATTTTCAAGTGGTCTCACGGTTAGTCCGCATGGTTTGGAAAACCGTGCGCTAACCGTACGCACGCTACTACCTCGGGAGAAAGGGTATGTATGGTTTCCTCACACGATTTGGAAAACCGTGCACAGGCCATGCGAAGCCTAATATATCCCTTGCACGGTTTCCTGGAGAATCCACACGGTTTCCACTAACCGTTCTCAAACCGTGCACCCCTTTAAAAGCCTCCAAACTCATCCAAAACCATTCAAAACTCTCCCAACCTCTTCCCAACTAATCCCATGCACCTTAAACACATAAAAATTCATAAAACAATTCCACATACCTCAAACCTAGGGTACTAAATTCTCTCCACCATTAGACTTTCCGTCCTCGGAAAGTAGTGAACCCACCCTTTGCCAAAAGAGCTCGGGCCACTGCTCGACTATCTCTTTCTCCCTCTACCAAGTCTCCTCTTGAATCTGACCATGCTGCCACAAAATAAAAACTAAATTGATGATTTTACCATGCAAGACTTTCTCTTTCTTGTCCACAACCTGCACTGGCATGTGCACCAACGAAGCATCTGGTTCTAGCTCAACATGATGCCATCGAATCACATGGTCATGATCTGGCTGATACTTTTTCAACTGCGACACATGAAACACATTGTGCACCGCACTGAACCTAGTTGGAAAAGTCAACCGATAAGAAACCTCACCAACCTGCTCAAGAATATCAAAAGGTCCAATATACCTTGGAGAAAACTTTCCCTACTTTAGAGCCCGATGATGTCCCAACCTTGGAGAGATCCTCAAGAAAACATGATCACTCACCTTGAACGACAACGGTCATCGATGATGATCTACATACAATTTCTGACGACTCTGAGCCATCACCATTCTCTTCATGGTCAACTTGATCTTCTCTGTAGTCTCCTGGACAAGGCTCGGTCCAACCATGGAAGACTTACCAATTTTCACCCAACATAGTGGAGAATGATACATCTGCCCATACAACACCTCAAACGGAGCCATCTGTATGGATGCCTGATAACTGTTATTGTAAGAAAACTCAACCAACGACAAGTGATCCTCCCAAGAGCCACCAAAATCCATGACACAAGCCCACAACATATCCTCAAGAGTTTGTATCATCCTCTCGGATTGACCATCCATCTGAGGGTGATATGTTGTGCTCATAGTCATCTATATCCCAAGGTCTTGCTGTAAGGATTTCTGGAAACGATATTTAAACCTCGGATCTCTATCTGATATAATTGAAACTGGAACACCATGCCTCTTTACCACCTCCCGGATAGAGATTTTGGACAGATCCTCCACCGTATGAGATTCACGAATCAGGATGAAATGGGCTGACTTCGTTAGTTGGTCCACTATCACCCAAATGGCATCGTGCTTTCTGACCGTTCTTGGGAGACCTGTGACAAAATTAATCGATATCTTCTCCCACTTCCAAATAGGGATTAGTAAGGACTGGGACATTCTTACTGGCCTCTGATGCTCTGCCTTGACCTGCTGACAAGTCAAGCATCTTGAAACAAACTCAGCCACTCTTTTTTTTTCATACCAGCCCACCAAAACTGTGCTTTCAACACTTTATACATAAACTAAATTCCAAGATGAACAGCCCACATGGAATGATGATATGCCCTGAGAAGATCCTCCTGAAAAGAAACTGGTACAACCATATGATTCTGAAAACACAAAACTGAATCTCCATTCAGTTTCCAACCCTCAATATTCTCCCCACCATTGAGTCTCGGCCCCATGGTCACACACTCAGAATCAGATATCTGTGCCTCTTTAACCAGGCCAACCAAGTCAGGAATCAACAAAAACAGAATGAAGACCACTCTGTCACCTTGGTCCTCACATTCCAACTGCATATCAGCTATAACCAACATCAACTTCCACTGATCCCATGCCTTTTTTACCACCTGAGCATATGATTTTCTACTTAATGCATCCGCCACCGAATTTCCCTTACCTGGTGTGTACATCAAGCCAAAATCAAACATATGTAGATATTCCATTCATCTCCTTTGTCTCAAGTTCAAATACCTTTGGGAGAAAATGTGATTCAATCTCTTATGATCTGTATATAATGTGAATTTCTCAATAAAGAGATAATGACTCCACACTTTCAAAGCATAGACCACTACTGCCAACTCCAAATCATGAGTTGGTTAGTTCTTCCCATGAACCCTCAACTTCCATGAGAAATACACAACCACATGATTCCCTTGCATAAGAACACACCCCAACCCTGATCCTGATGCATCACAATACACCACATACCCATTTCCTAGTTCTAGAAAAACCAATATTGGTGCTGATGTAAGGTGACCCTTTAGCTCTTCAAAACACTGCTGATACTGCTCATTCCACTAGAATAGAACATTCTTCCTTGTCAAAGATGTCATCGGCAAAGCCAAACGTGAACAATAACGAACCAAACACCGATAATACCCAGCTAGACCAAGAAAACTCTGTATCTCAAACACATTCTTTAGCGGTTTCCATGAGATAAAAACCTCTATATTTTCTAGATTCACTGAAACACCTCTTTCAGAAATCACATAGCTAAGAAAATGAACTTTCTGTATCCAAAAGTCACACTTTGACAATTTTTCATACAACCGATGATCCCTCAAGATCCCTAGCACTGTCTCCAAGTGCTTCTCATGCTCCACCATTGTCTTTGAATACACCAGAATATCATCTACAAAGACCACCACAAATGAATCCACATATATATGAAATATTCAATTCATCAATTCCATAAACACCATTGGCGCATTCGTTATACCAAAGGGTATAACAAAATATTCATAATGTCCATATCTACTTCTGAATGTTGTTTTAGGAATATCATCCTTCCTCACCTGCAATTGATGATATCCCGACCTCAGGTCGATCATGGAGAACCACTGGGCTCCCCTAAACTGGTCAAACAAATCATCAATTCGTGGGAGTGGATATCTATTATTTATCGTAACTTGGTTAAGTCTACGATACTAAAAACAGAGCCTCAAAGTTCCATTTGCCTTTTTCTCAACCAACACTAGTGCTACCCACAGAGACGTGCTAGGCCGGATAAACCCTTTTTTTTCTAACTCTTCCAACTAGACTTTCAATTCCCTCAATTCACCTAGTGCCATCAGATAAGATTGAAGTGAGATCGGACTGCTCCTTAGAAGGAGATCAATCTTAAACTCCACTTCTCTTACCGGAGGTAATCCGAATAATTCTTCTGGGAAACATCCATGAACTGGTCCACCACTGCTGAAAGAACATTCTGCTCAACACTATCTACCGATTCCAACGGCAACACCGCCAACTGATATGATAACATAACCACTTCTGGTGCCAAAAAACTTGTTACACCCTTCCCTTCATGCCTCTCTCCTCTAATGAGATGTCTAACACCATCACATGTCGTAAAATCCACTGTTCGGGCATCACAATAAATGTGAGCCTTAAACACCAGTAGCCAATCCAGTTCAAAGATTACATAATACCCAACCATCTCAAGAACTAAGAAATTCCACACTAGCTCAACATCACCCACAACGATACAAAATTATCTACACAGGAAGGCTTGACACTCTCTTCAACCTAGAGGAGTTTAAATTTTTAAAACTAAGGCCATCATTTCAACCCTTAAACCCAGCAAATCAACCACACGTGAATCAATAACAGAGTGTGAAGCACCCATATCAAAAAACACTTGTATCATGGTAGAATTTAAAAGAATAGTACCTCACACCGTGGATGGTCCCGACTGATCATCCACCACAACATGCTCAGCTCCAAACAACTCCTTTTTTCCACACTGTTCTCTTTATTGCTCTGCTGAGGCGTCGTGGTATTCTGAGAATCACCATAACTCAGTTTACCCTGCTGCCAAGGGGTAAGCTGCTGTCCCCGTCCCATTAAACATACGATGTCTGCGATCCCTGGGGAGTGTCATTCACACCAGAACTTGGAGCATTCCGAAAGTAATGCTACAAATTCCCCATATGCTTAAAATTATGACATGCTCGAGGTTGTTCCATACAATCCCACTTGATGTGGCTCATAGAACCACATTGAAAACATCCTGGCTTGCTCTGGGGCTTCAAAGGAAGATATACTGATCCTGCCATCAGATTATATGCCATATTCCCACCCCGATACTAAGTGTCCCTACTTTTCTTGAACCCAGCGTTAGAGTTCTCACTATTCCCCATGGGTGCCACCATGCTTCCTCCACCCGAAGTGCCCAACAAATCCCGCTCAGCCATCGAGGCTCTATTCACCATCTCTGTGTAATCATCTATACACGGAACCGCTATCTTTGAACAGATTTCTTGCCTTAACCCCAATTCAAAGATACTTTCCTTCAATGACGTGCAACCCACCACCTCGGGTGCAAACCACACTAAGTTAATAAACATAGTGGTATACTTTGTCACCGACATAAGCTCTTGCTTCAAACTGAAAAAATCAGTCGTATGCTGAATTCTGAACATATGTGGTAGAATTTTTTATTAAACAATTCTTCAAATCCTTCCCATATCATACCATAGTCCATACCCACTTGGACTACCAACTCCCACCACTGAAGGGCAAGATCTTCCAACATATATGTGGCCAACTTCACTTTTAACTCTACTGGTGTTCCCAAGAACTCAAAGATCTTGTTCACTCTATTCAACCATGCTTCTTCCCTCTCCGGCTCTGAATCACCCCTGAATATGGGCGGATTTTTCTTTTGAAATTGAACCGAATGATCCACATGCCTTGGTTCGTCCACTTTGTTCCCACTTCCCATAGCTTAGAAAGCTTGTACTATACTTTTTACTAGCTGCTGGTTCAGCTAAGGCTCAAGTGCTACCACATTCTCGGTAGCCTCGTCCAGTTGGTCTCTATGATGCCTACCCAGTTCCATTTCTATAAAAAAACAAACAACCATGAGTCTCACTTTAGTAGACATCAAGAAATCCCATTTTAAATCACATTACACAATACTATCACAAAAAGGATTTCCACCTTTTCCACATGTGCCATGTTTCACCATTAGAAAATCAAACCATTTTCAAAATACCAATTTAGTCACAATACAATTTCACACATTCATATCACATCATAAATCATTATACCTCAATGAAATATGCATCCTAGTGGGAAGTCATTTCAACCATGCATGTCAAGATCATCTCATTGGCTACACCCATGACAATGAGATATCCAATGCCTATAAGTGTCTCCAAAACACTTATGTACCAACTCCCTGGAAACTTAAATTTCAGCATAAACAGGTTTTCTATGTCCTTTTATGCTATACATTCCAAGTTCTGACATTCTTACGCCTTGATACCATCCCGACTCAAGGAATGAACCATAACGAATGTCAACACCAAATCCGAGAATCAACTCCTAAGGACCGAAAAAACTGATAACACTGGTAACACCCATCCCCAACCTCATTTTCTTGAGGAGGTGGTGAGGGTTACTTGGCCATAAGCGATGTTCCCAAGGAGCCAATGGCTGGAAATAAATGTTGAGGGCTTCTAGAACAAATTGGGGAATGATTTTTCCTTAAGATAAAACCAACCACTATATGATGCATGTCGATAAAACACCCAAACATGTATTCCCAAAGAAAGCCCAGTTGTTCCACAATACAACCCAAAATCAATACAACTAGACATATTCACCAACATTAGAGTACAAATAAGAAACTAAAAAATAAACACCATAAGCCATGACACCACTACAGCTCCATTCCATGCTCCATGTTCTATGCTCCGCCAAGAGATCACAATGCTCCACTAAAGAAGGATGATGCCTTACCTTTTCCCATATCACGGAAAACGATATCTGCAAAGACACCAACGTTACAAAGTAGTGGGTGAGTACTAAAACTCAGTAGGATTTCCCCAAATGACATTCCTACACATTCCACTAGGATAAAACCGTTAGCACATTTATATAAAATAGTTTATATAAAATAAATCACAAGTGAAACCATTTTCATAAGCCAAATATGCCCTTACCAAGCCATCACACTCAAACAAAGCAACCAAGGGAAATCCAACCAAACATGCCACAAGCCATCTCATCATTTTCACATTAGCAAAACAATTCCATCTTGCAATTAAATTCACAACAAAACAACCATAACAACCAAACGGTGGAGCTACCGTCCAACCCGTTCACCCATTCACATCAAGCGGTACTTCTCGTCCACTTATCCTTGATGGTGGAACTTCTTTCCACTATCCATCCCCTTTTTATAGTGGTACTTCTCGCCACTTCCACACAACATGAAAAATAAGCCAATTCCAAGAATATAACCCACTATGGTCAAAACCACATGCAATTAACCAATTCCATTGAATATCAATCCACTTGAATAAATCACCCATTTATTGAAAACCATTTTCCATGCCAAACAACATTTCAATAAAAAAAACCCTTTTATTTAAAACCATTTCCATAAATAATTCTCACAAATCAACCATATCATCCCATTTTAAAATCTCAATTTTAAAATCCACAAGAATATCATTTCACCATAAAACACCTTTTTCCCAAAGAAAAATCCACAAATGGATTTCGAACCAATTTTTTATAACAAATCACATTTAATTTTCATCACAAAAATTAATTTTAATAAAGAACCACTAGTTCTAACCAAGTGGAGTCGAGAGAGAATCCACCTACCTTTAGGGTTCTCGAGGAATCGACCCATAAGCAACCGCACCTCAACACCAGCAAACGAACCACCGAAACCTCTCTAGATCCCTTTCCCTAGCATCCATAAGCCTCAAAATCGTCATACAAGGATACCAAAACCCTAGATCGACAAACAAAAAGTGTAGATCTAGAAAACCAAGAAATATAGAGATGTATATCTAGAGGAAAACACAAGGAAACCAGGAGGAGAGACTTACCCGGTAGAAACCACCTTCAATCAGCCAAAAAACCTCATCAAAATACTTCCAAAATGAGTGGGAAAGCTCTTCCACCCCCTGAGAACCGAAGAACCCATGTGAGTCACGAGTGGGAGGAAGTTTGGAGTGAAATAGGTTAAGACTGAGGGATATCAGAACTTATAACCCTATTTTTAAGTGGTTGCATGGTTAGTCTGCATGGTTTGGAAAACCGTGCGCTAACCGTGTGCACGCTACTACCTCAGGAGCAAGGGTCTTCATGGTTTCCTCATACGGTTTGGGAAACCGTGCACAAGCCGTGCGAAGCCTACTATATCCCTTACACGGTTTCCTGGAGAATTCTCATGGTTTCCACTAACCGTGCTCAAACCATGCACCCCTTTAAAAGACTCCAAACTCATCCAAAACCATTCCAAACTCTCACAACATTCTCCCAACTCATCCCATGCACTTTAAACACATAAAAATTCATAAAAAAAGGCAACATAACTCAAACCGGGGGTACTACACTTATTCTCCTTGAGAACCTCGTTAAGGCCCTTAGTTTTTACCTTTTAGTGAGATCATATGGTCTTCGATGTGAGGAAGATTATTGGGAAGGAAATTGGGTAGAAATAACAAATCTACAAGGATTTAATGTGTGATAAGAAGATTTGATGAGGGGTAGTATATATAGTGGAGGAGAGTGGTTTTTTTATTATATTATTAATTAGTTTATATTTTGGGATCAAGAATATGAATTACTTTCTAAATATAACTAAATATATTAAAATAACAAAGGCTAGTTCTATATTATTGTGATTACATTAGTGATTATTTATGTAATAGTGTATTTAACATATAATTCATATTTACCATATATTACCACATTTTATTATTCACCAAATGTTCAACTATTTCAGGAAAGTCCAAAAAATTCACCCAAACCATTTCTTAAGATGTAAAATTAGAAAATGGAATCCATCTTTTGAAAATTATTTTCAAAATACAATAACTTTATTTTTTAATTTAAATCATAATTTAATAAAAAATATGGATTTAAAAATTATAACTAATTTTATGACACTTTGAAAAATTAATTAAGGTCCCATAAAATTATCTCATAATCATCAGACAAAAAAAATTAATTTATCAATATATTTTATGAAAATATATATATAAATTAAATTTTTTTGTCTCATGATTAAATTTTGAATAAATATATAGAATTCACAAAATTATAAATACTTAATTTATCATTTTCAAAACATTTATTTACATTTTCAATGACATAAATATATCATCTGTTACCATATAAGATAAATATATTTTACTAATAATTTTATAGGCGAGGTTACTATTCTATTAATATAGATTCATTAATTTCTATAAATATTATTTTTTTTCTTTATACATTTATAATGAATTTAACTATTTAATTCTAAAATGAAAATAAATAATTTTATAAGTACCTCGGTCATTACAAAAACCTCAAACCTAATATATAAGGGATATTAGTTAATTTATAATAATTCCACTAGATAAAAGATATCAAATCCCAAAGAACCAATTAGTTTATTATTCATGATAGAATTGAATTACGCATGAATCCTAGATTATATTTGAAAACATAAAATATAGAATATTATTTTATATTGAGAACATATTTAATCCATATTTTCATATCAATAATAAAAAACATCCTAGAATCCTATGTAATAGAATCATAAGAAATAGTTGAGGTTGTATGCTTAGTAAGGGAATTATTATAGAGGTACCTATTGTAGAATAAATAAATAATTGATAATATGGAAGGAATAAATGATGAAATATATCCAAAAATAATACCATGTTCTAGAATCATAACCATTGATATCATAACTATAATCACATATACATCAATAACTGATTTCATAATAATGGAATAAATAATTCATAACATATGAAACATACCATGAAATCCTTAGGCCAATACAATTTCAAAAATTTGTAAGGACATGGCCAAATACCCAAATTAATTTTTCTTTTGAGGACTATTGAGGGTTTATGTAATTATATACCCATACCATTATATAATAATTCCAAAAAATTCATCATATGAAAAAATAATACAACTTTACCAACATGAATTAATAATTAATAACTATAGATTTTGGAAGAACAAGCATATAGAATGTCAATAATGTCCCATGAAAAAATTATCATAATCTATTTATAGAAATAAAATGGATGGGATCATTATATTATATCCTCATAAAAGAATATGTTTCATAAAAGGTAGTTTACATAGAATAAAATACTATTAAAATATAAATGGAAAATTTGTTGGGGTAAATACCCTTTCATTTTGAAATAACTAATGTAAAATCAAATTTTTTAAAAAAATTTAGGGAATCGTAAAATTTTTAAATAACCAAGAAGACATGTAATATAATATTGAAATAAAAGATTAGTCTTGCTGGTGGAAAATTCAGGTTGTGTGGTGTGTGTTAAAACATTGATTTCGTCCACACATTTTTTAAAAAGTGCTTATTTGGAAAATAAAAAAAAGATTCCTTTTGAGAATTTCTATATAAAGTAAAAAATGGATAAAAAATTATTTAATATATCATATAATAATTAGTATAACACTCATTAAATCATTTTAAAAAAATTCTTCATTGAAAAAATTTTATTCCAGATAAAAAAACAATGTAGGTTTTTCTTATTAAAATTCTTTTAAAATTATAAGTCCATTGAGAGAGATAAATGATATAAAAACATGTATTTTTTTGAAATAACAATATGAGAATAAATTATATTCTATTTCATATATAAATAAAATGTAATTCAATAAATTTAATGTATATATAAATAATCTCATATAACGAAGAGATTGTGAAATAAACCCTTACCAAAAGTCTGACTTGTTTCATAAGTGATTTTAAGCACCTTTATAACAAAAATAAATTTATTATATTTCTACATGATAACCATATAAATATAATATAATATACCATTATAACATTTCAATACCTTTTTACTAATATTGTTTTTATTAAAATCATCATTTATAAGTGATAATTATCTCGTTTTCATGCATGTTTATGTTTGGTAGTTCTTTTTCATACATATTTCTCATGGTTAGATCATATAATTTTTTAATAACGATAAAAATATATTATTATTATTATAAATTATAAATATATTTAGAATCATCCATGAAATTAAGTCATAAAATATGAATCACATCGCTTAGTGGAGATGGTAGTCTACACGTACGCCTAAGCAACGTTACAATTTTTTAATGGGGTGAAGGGTAAACATGTAAATTATATATTATCTTTAAAGAATTTAAATATTTAATTAATATCATATATATTCATTTGCTTAATATTTATAACCATCCAAATAAAATGGTGATGTAAATTGAATTAGAATGATATATGGAGATAGTAAGATGTACACACACACTAGCAATGTTTTCGCTTTACAAATGACGAGAAATATATGAAAAATTACCATGAATTATTAATAATATAATATAATTAAATTTTTTATACTAGAGTCATTATATTAAGATGGTCACAATAGATTTATAGGAAGTATAAAAAGAAATAAATTTTAATGAGTTGGTAATGATGACTACTTTTTTCATGAATAGACTTCTTGCAGATCAATTCCTAAGGACCATTGTAATGGAATTTTAATAATAAAAGAAAATATAATTCATTTATAGAGAATATTATAAGATAATTTAGTAGTTTTTTATATATTTTTCTCTATGTGGTGTAATGATGAGAGAAGATGGGTATCCTTTAAAAAGTGGAGGAGGGACACACATTTAATATTTTAATGGATTAAAATTTTATTAAGTCATTTTTACGGAAAAGAGACCCATAAAAAATTAAATCCTGATAATAATGTGGTAAGGTTAAAAATTTATTCACTAAATAATAATTAAGATGAAAATTTTTAGTCTTAGCACTTCATTTTAAACTAGGTTAAACTGACTTACCATTTTTTGCTTATTTTTTTACACATTTTAGTATGCATTGTAAAAAATTTAAATTAACAATATTACATTATATTTATTTTTCTCGATTAAAATTATGGAATAAATTTTAAAATATTTATTTTTGGTATTTTTTATAAATTCATTTTAAAATAAACCTACAAAACATGTGAAAAAATGGTTTTTTGAAAAATTATTTTATAAGTATACAAGTATGTGTATACCAACTTCACTGATAATATTGATATAAAAAATATAAATTTATGAATTTATCATAACAAGAAAATTATTAATTTTTAAAATCAATATAAATCAAAATGAGACTTTTGAAATTCTTGAAAATAATTGGAAATTTTCTTTAAAATTCGGAATTTTCACAATTCACCCAAAAATCAACGTTTTCAAAAAAAAATTAAAAAAACATTAACCTATGATACTTTTTATATGAATATTTAAGAAATGATCTAATTTTTATAAAATTAAATTTATAAAATTGGAAAATTTTATTTATAACATCCCCAAAAAAATGAATCAATTTTTTTTCAAAAAAAGTATTTTTTGAAGCACAAAATGGCTTTAAAACAATTGAGTAATTTTTTATTATGATTTAATAAATACATTATCAATAAATAAAACATTTAAAAGTGTTTTTAAAAATTTTGATAAACCTATTGAATCCCAATAATAAAATTTTGAGTCAGTAACTGTCTCATTAAATGATAACATATTAAATGTATTTGAGAGTCTCTTTAAACTTGATATTGTGTGTAAATTAAGTTATCATTGAAATTTAATTTATTTAAAGAAAAATATATCATAAACTATCAGGGTGTTACAATTAAAAAGTTTAGTGGATAAACTTTTTCTTGATTAGTATATTAAATAGATCACTGCCTTTACAATATTTAGGTATTTATGAGTTATTTACCAAGGATAACCACTTTTCCTCTCACTTTGTCCACTACTCTTTAGATGAATACACACAATTTATAGACAAGTTAATCATTTCATCATTAGAATAAAATTTTTAGCTTTTTTAATCATATTTTATGTTTCTATGTAACATATCCCATCACTAATACTCATGCTTTGGTTGATTATTTATTAACTTTAATTTTCTTAATCTAAATAGCATAGGACCAAGAAACCACACACATTCATATTCCATAGATGTAATTTATTATTATTCTATGAACTATAAACAATTACCCCTATTTTAAAAAAAATCATAAAAATAGTTATAGTTCACTATACTCTTTAATTCATAACTATTCAATGAATAATAATTCATTTCACTATATTTCTTCATTCTCATTATTCCATAATTATAGAAGATAGAAAACCCACATTAATATGTTTTCTATTTTTTCAATATTTTTTTCCTTTATAGATATTATAATTGGGATTTATACCATATTTAAATCAATAACTATCTCAATAAATATGTGATTAAAAATTTCATCATGTAATATATTTCTATAAAAATTTTGAAATCAAGGAAACTCCTCTGCCCTTAATGCTCTGACCATCCTATTTTGATATATGTTTTTATGATATCTTCTATATTTTGAAATGTATAAATATTGAGAAACAAAAAATCCATGATCTCTATAAAAATTCTGCATTTAAAATTCATTTTTTAAAAAATTAATAAATTCCATGTTTCTCAAAATGTATTTATGCATTCAATTGATTTGTAGTTCATTATCCTTAAATTTAAACAAAAAATTTAATCTATGTAATTATCACTACAAATACACACTTTAAATTCTTTTAGAATAATTGATTTAAGATTTAATATCTATTATATTTTAATTATTGAGGATCTTCTCATGTGTCATCTAAAATTATATATAAAACCATAAAGTATTTTATAGAAAATATAGCTCTTGAATTTAGAATAATATCCTTTAAATTTTTTCAGAAATTTCTAAAATTTATTACCAAATAAGTGGTCTATATTCTTGGATTAAATAGTTTGCTACTAAACTATATGATTACTACATGAAACTTATTAGGATTGGCTTAACTTTACAAGTAGTTAAAATTAACTATATGATGGGTTGTATCAAGTTTATCAAATAAAAAAACAGCATTAGTATGAATCAATTATACCTTACAATGTCTTTCCCCATCATTGTGAGGGATCACATCATTTTTACGCATATATAAAAAAATGAAAAAAAGAGTTACCCATATGAAATATCTTGGAACTCCTCTAAAATACCCTTCTAGTGTACCATTTTGTGTATCCTTCCAAATATGGTGAACCCTTTTTATTACCCTTCCAAGATAACTATTCCATTATAAAAATCCTTCCAAAAAATGTATATCCTTTCAATATCATTGGATACCCTTATGAATTCACATTAATTTTTTTATGAGGACTAAAAAATTATTAAAATATATCAACTGTCAAATTCAAATAAAAATCATTTAGAAACAACTCAAAATCCTTCCATCCTTTAAAAAATGAACATCACACACCACAATAAGATATCATGAAGATTAATTTAAGGGAAAAAATATTAATTTCATCATAAATAAAGCATAATCTGTATAATTTTATACTTTATATGACTTTATATGGGTGGATCAAAGACAATATCCTAATAATTTACACTTACTTTAACACCTTTCTTATCATGGATGACTTCCAATTCCAATTCCTTTGTTGAAACGGTCTAATACATGATTTTATCATGCAAACCATACCCCTAAAAAATTATAATATAGAACAAATTTTATAGTTTATAAATGATGGTTAATGAGCATACACTGTCCAAAAGATTCTCTTTATTACACACATATATAAATACATGAATAAAACAACTAAAAAGGAGAGAGGGAATTCACTAGAAGGGTATAAAAAATTCTAACATATCAAAGGTATAAATTATCCAATTATATATTTAGAGATTTAATAATTTCCAACTATACTATGGATTCAAATAGAGGCCTCAAAACCTATTCCACCCCCTTATGTTCATCAAATGAAAACACCAATATTGAAAGCATGAAATCCTAAAAATTGATCATCATTCCTATAAATTCATCAAAAACCATTATAATCTCATTGTTTTATCATATTTTAAAAAAAACCTTGACTTTCAAATGGCCAGCATATTACAACCTTTGGCCTGTATAAATATAAGAAATAGAGACCCTAAAACTAAAGACATTGAATTAAAAATAAATCATTTTAAAATCCAAAAAATGACCTATCTCCAAGATGAAATCATAATATTCTGTAAAAAATCATGTGTCAAAATCATATAAGAACTAATATAAATTTCCAAAATCCACTCCACAGCATAAAAAAAATTAGTGACAAAACCATAGAGGGTCACACAAGGTAGAAAAATATTAAATCATGGTTCATTATGTTTTAAATGATTGTCATGAACCATTACCAACTCCAATACCCAACTACAATTTCAAAGGTAAAGTAATCATTCATAAAATCATCAACTACAAGTGAAAGAACAACTTTCATGCATGTAAGAGACTCCAATTATGTATTATCTAGTATTATTAATTCAATGAAAACTGCTACTATCACGCATTAATTCAACATCCATAGGATATATCGACACAAAAAACATGAAAAATAATTCATTCAAATATTTCCATAAATTGGATTTGAAATGAAAGAAAATATTGGAATCTAGAAAATAATATCTGTAGAACACAGTGAAAAACACTCAACGAAAAAGCATGATAAAAATTCTTAAAAATTAAATATAAAAATAAATTATTTCAGAATTAAACATGGGAAAATATTAAATATGATCCTGGAAACCTAAAAGAAATCATTACCATGGTTATTCCTTAAAGTTAAAATCAATATTTCATTTTAACTATTTTTCCATCTCTGAGAACATATATTTTATGATTTGATGATAAAACTTTACAATGATTTCTCATGGTTGACACTTATTGTATATTATAGTGTCTTATTCTTACATCAAATTATCCATGGCCTCTAAATATTCATCATTTTCCTGATACAATTTTATTTTTTTTGGGTTCAACATTTTCATCATCATCCCTACTAAAAACATCAGAGGAAACCGACTCAAAAATTGTAGCCATTGTAACGTCCCAGACCCGGGTCTAGGATGTTACAAAGTGGTATCAGAGGGAAGGTTTCTTTTCTTTGACTTACTATTTGGAGCCATATTTAGGGATAGAACGAACGGTAGTTGGTAATAAGTTGTGCCCGGGCGTAGCTAACCCGTGTACAGGGAAAAGACAGTCTACCTCGTATTGCAATTTTACTGATTTTGCAAATTTTACTGTTGATATGTTTTCACCGTTAGGTGACGCACTTTGAGATTGTGCAGTTTATATTTTATCTATGGGTTCTATTTAGTTGCAACCGGATGAGATGAGGGTATGTCATCTCATGCATCATATAGTCACATGCTAGATATCGCATTCCATGCATAGTTTCCATGCCATGTAGGTGCATTAGAAATTCGCATGTTGTTGTGATAGTTTTTGTGCTAGAAAACCATGATGTTGTGATAGCTACTTGATAAATACCTGCCTTGTGATATGGTTTTTTTTGTTTTTTTTTATCTTGTTTATAGAATGGATTCCAAACATTGGTTTTTGGTGAGTATGGGCCCCCATTGACCGGAATTTGTAGGATCATTGACTGTTTGTTGGTTATAACACATATAAGATGTCAAACTTTGATTCGTGGGGACTATAGGCCCCCACGGGTCAGAATTTGACACTTACGTGTCGTTTTTCGGTATTTTATGGGTTCCGGAAAATTTTCTGAGGCATACTATCTGGAAACCCAGTATACATGTCGTGTAGTATTTTTATACACGTCGTGTATGTTCTTCTGTTCAGGAAGAAAAATGAACTTTTTGAGTACACGCCGTGTACCCTGAGTACACGCCGTGTAGTCTCTTCCCGTGTCACAAACCGTGTGGGCGGTGACACAGGTTAGGGAAGGCCTTGGGTAAAACAGGCCGTGTAGTTTTTGGACATGTCGTGTAATGTGACCCAGAGTCTGGTCGTGTAACTAACAACAAGGGTCGGTGAACTTCTGCACAAACCACACCATGTCAATTATAGACACGCCGTGTAGTGTGACCTGGGGACTCGGCTGTGTAGCTAACAACACGGGGCGGTGTCACCTCTCCCTGAACACGTCGTGTACCTGTAAAACATGTCGTGTAGTCTTGTCTGAGGATAGACCATGTGAAGTTAGCCGTGTGGCTGGGAAACAGGGTGGTGTACACGCCGTGTGCGGGTGTAACACGTCGTGTTGTGTCAAGCTGAGTAGTCGGCCGTGTCACATACGACATGGGCAGTTGGAAAATAACATCGTACACGCCGTGTAGATATTATACTCGCCGTGTAATTTTTTTCGACAGAATTCATGTGGCTTAGCCATGTAGAAGGACCCGGGTAGGGGAAGGAAAGTCAAGTACACACCGGGTAGTCATTGTACAAGCTGTGTAGTCTTGTTTTTCAAATTTTGAAATGCCTTCTTCCTCTTGTTCCTTTTTGGTTCCTTCGCTTCTAGCCTTAATAATCTTGAATCTAAGGCATGCTTTTAACCCGGTAGTGTCATGCCGCCGAGATGATCGTGAGTTGTTCGCCAGGAGAGAGGTGACGATTATACTCCGGATATGGTGGGCCATGGGATACCAGTTGATCCACCAGCAGAGCCAGATGCGGCGCCAGCTGCTATACTGGGCACAGGCGCGGAGGTGCAGTTCTGTGAAGGCTTTATGTGGTTCATGCAGACCTTTCAGGGAGTACCGAAAGCTACTACATCTATGGATAAGCTAACTCGTATCTTTCAGCAGCAGCATCTGCCTACGTTTTCCAGGGATGGCGGACCATAGGCTGCGGAGTCTTGGCTAGGATCGATGCAGACTATTTTCGAGCACTTGGAGACACCTCTAGGGTGGAGAGTCAAGCTCGTGACTTACATGCTGCGTGATTCCTCCCAGAGGTGGTGGGATGTTACCACCCAGTCATAGCATCACAAGGACATGGCGTGAGATGATATTTAGGCAGTCTTCTATGAATTCTTCTTTCTAGAGACGCTGAGGGCAGATAGATCTCGAGAGTTGATGAATCTGCAGTAGGGCGCTATGTCGGTGATGCACTATTCCGCTCGTTTTACGAAGCTTCAGCGTTTTGCACCCGTGCTAGTGGGTGATGAGACATTGAGAGCCATACGTTTTGAGGATGGTCTTGGGTATGAAATTCGAGCGCTGGTGAATGTTTTCAGGTTGCCTACTATACACGGGATTATGAACCAGGCGCTGATTACAGAGAGGAACCTGTGGGAATCGAGTGGTGTGGGCCCGGGCGGTTCAGCACCAGTTACTGGTACTATTTCTACTTGCAATAGGAAGAGACAGATGGACTTATCTCAGGGTGGCAGTACCAGCCAGGCATCTTCTTCAGGTGGCCCGATCAGGTGCTACCAGTGTGGAAGAGAGGGGCACAAGAGGTTTTAGTGTCCACGAGACCCAGTGGAGTGCCGAGTTTTCGGCAAGATGGGTCATCTGCAGGGCTTTTTTAGGGGGTTTATACCAATGGCTAGTGAGAGGGGTTCTTTGCAGACTCCGTGTGCGGGAGTAGGACCAGTGTCTTCTTACCAGTTGGGGAACTGGAATACGTCAGGGCGTGTAGGGAGAGATGGTGGTTGTGGTTGTGGTATCCAGACACCAGGATCTCAGAGGCAGCAGGGCGGGACAGCTCAGGGTAGCCAGGCTGTGTCGCAGGGGCGTGACACTAGGCAGGCATATGCAGAGCAACAGACCCAGCAGGAGTAGGATCCCGGACTTTCGATAGTCAGAGGTACTATTCTAGTATCTTATGTCTTATCTTCAGTACTATTTGATACGGGTGCTACGCATAGTTTAATATTTGTACCCGTTGTGGAGATCCTTGAGCTCTGTGTTTCTACTTCTTCTGATAACATGATGCTAGAAACTTCGTTGGGGACTAGAACGGCTGGTGTGCATCAGTGCAAGGAGTTCCCCCTTGAGGTTGGTGGGTGTCACTTCCTTTGGGACCTCTATGTCTTGGAGATGACGAGCTATGACATCATTCTCGGGATAGACTGGTTGGTGCCCTTTCGAGCCTTTGTAGACTACTATCATCGCAGGGTGTGTTTCACGTCACCATAGGATGGAGAGTTTCTATACAAGGGCGAGTGGGATGTTCAGGCGAGTCGAGCTGGACCAGAGCATCATGGGTGAGGTGGAGTCACAGCCCATATTACGAGCTTATATCTAGATGACCAAGGGACTTGTCAGACGGATTTCCCTCCAGTTGTCGATCGTTTCAGGGATGTCTTTCCAGACGACTTTTCAGGTCTACCTCTGATGCGTGAGGTGGATTTCTCTATCGAGCTAGTGCCAGGAGCAGTACCGGTGTCCATTCCTCTTTATAGGATGGCCACGCTTGAGTTTCAAGAGCTCAAGAGGCAGTTAGAGGAGCTACAGGTGAAAGGCTTTATCCAACCCAGTACTTCTCCTTGGGGTTCTCCGGTCCTTTTTGAGAAGAAGGCGGATGGTACCCTCAGACTTTGCGTGGATTATCGGAATTTGAACCAGTTGACGGTTAAGAACTAATATCCCTTACCAAGGATTGATGATCTGTTTGATCAGCTTCATGGAGCACGAGTGTTCTCGAAGATTAACTTGAGATCCGGATATCATCAGTTGCGAGTTAGACCATCTGATATACCTCTCACAGCTTTCAGGAGTAGGTATGGTCTATACAAGTACTTTTTTATGCCGTTCAGACTCATGAACGCGCCAGCGGTTTTCATGGCTCTGATGAATCATGTGTTCCATCGGTATCTTGATTATTTTGTGGTAGTATTCGTGGAAAACATCTTGGTGTAATCTCACACTCGACACGACCATGCCACCCATTTTGAGATCGTATTTAGTACATTGAGAGAGCATCAGCTATATGCTAATCTCTTAAAGTGCCACTTTTGGATGGACCAGATTCACTTCCTGGGTCATATCATCTCAGAGGCATGAGTTTTAGTAGACCCAGAGAAGGTAAGAGCAGTAGTTTCCTGGGATCAGCCTAAGAACGTGTTTGAAATACGGAGTTTCTTAGTGATGGCTGGTTACTAAAGACGCTTCATACAGGACATCTCCCGCTTAGTAGCACCGTTGACAGAACTGACTAAGAAGGGTGTGAAGTTTGTTTGGTCAGAAGCTTGCGAGACAGCTTTTCAGGACCAGAAGGGAGGGTTGACATCAGCACCAATCCTGATACTCCCAGAGCTGGGGAAGAGCTATAAAATTTACTGTGATGCATCAAGGATTGGGCTGGGAGCCGTTTTGATGTAGGGAAACCGAGTTTTTGCGTACGGGTCTCAGCAGTTGAGGCCACATGAGAGGAATTACCTGAAGAATGATCTCGATTTGGCTACAGCTGTTCATGTGTTGTACTGTTGGAGACACTATCTATTGGGAGAGAATTTTGTGGTTTTCACCGACCACAAAAGCTTCAAGTATATCTTTACTCAGCGTGACCTGAATCTGAGGCAGAGAAGGTGGGTTGAGTACCTACAGTCCTTCGATTTTGAGCTTGCCTACACACCTGGTAAAGGTAATGCAGTAGCTGATGCACAGAGCAGGAAGACTCAAATACAGGCAGTGCAAGAGGCCAGTAATGAGTGGGAGCTTATGTCATTGTTCTCTGAGATGCACCTGGAGGTGCATGAATGTTAGGGATAGACTTATCTTTCCACGTTAGCTGTGACTTCTACCCTCCTGGATAGAGTGAGGATGAGGCAGCTATCAGTTTTAGAAGGCCTAGTTCTATGGGATTCGGTGGTAAGTGAGGACCCACCATCCGGTTGCACGATAGGCGACGATGAGGTTTTGTGTTTCCATGGACGAGTATGGGTTCCAGGGGATATACGCAAGGAGAAGATGTGGGAGTTTCATGATTCAGCTTGGGCAGTTCATCCCAGGGTTACCAAGATGTACTGAGACTTGAGACGTCAGTACTGGTGGCCGGGTATGAAGAGAGAGATAGCTGGTTTTGTTACGAGATGTTCCACCTGTCAGTAGGTGAAGGCAGAGCATCAGAGACTAGCTGGACTGTTACAGCAGTTACCCATTCCAGAGTGAAAATGGGATGATGTCATGATGGATTTCATGACGGGGTTACTGAGGTCACCTAGAGGCAATGACACCGTGTGGGTTGTCGTGGATAGACTCAAAAAGGTATCTCACTTCTTGCTGATCAAGGAGACCTTCGGTGTGGACAAGATCAGAAGGCTGTATATCCAACAGATCATACATCATCATGGGGTCCCTTGTTCTATCGTTTTAGATAGGGATTACCGCTTTACGTCTCGTTTCTGGAAGAGTTTTCAGAGGGTGCTGGGTACACAGGTGCTTCTGAGCACAGCATACCACCCTCAGACTGATGGCCAGTCAGAGCGGACGATACAAGTGCTAGAGGACATGCTGCACGCATGCGTCCTAGACTTTGGGGGCTCTTGGGAGAAGCATATACCATTAGTCGAGTTTGCCTATAACAATAGTTTTTAGGAAAATATTAAGATGGCACCATACGAGGCTTTATTTGGTAGGCCATGCCGATCTCCTTTGTTCTGGTTAGAGGCAGGTGAGGTAGATTTACTGGGGCCACAACTCGTGTAGGAGACATCTGAGCAGGTCCAGTTGATTCGGAAGCGGATGGCTACTGCGCAGTCTCGTCAGAAATCCTATGTTGATCACCACAGACGACCTTTGGAGTTCGTGGTCGGGAATCAGGTTTTCTTGCATGTTTCTCCAAGGCTGGGACACAAGCGGATCAGGAGACAGGGTAAGCTTCCACCGAGGTATTTGGGGCCATTCTAGATTCTGGAGAGAGTCGGGCTGGTTGCCTATCGGTTGTAGTTACCGCAGCAGTACCGAGCCATGCATGACGTCTTCCACGTTTCTCAGTTGCGTCACTACCATTCAGACCCATCTCACACCATTCATCCAGCATAGGTTGAGCTTCAGCATGATGCGTCCTTTGAGGATCATCTGATTCGTATCGTTGACAGGAGCACAAAGGTTATTCGGGGCCGGTCAGTTCCTCCCGTACGAGTGCTGTGGTAGCATGGTCGAGTGCAGGACGAGACCTGGGAGCAGGAGACCGATGTACATGCTCAGTGGAAAGAGTTGTTCTGAGCTTTGTCTTCTCCAACCTTGGAAGGTAAATTCGGGGATGAATTGCTATAAGGGGGGAAGTTTGTAAGAACCCGGTTCTTATTTTGAGGTACGGGCTTCTTCCTTTTCCTTTTCCTTAATTTTTTTTGAGATAATATGGAAAATGGGGAAAAATCATAAATTTTGGAACTACACGCCGTGCACTTTTCCATACGCCGTGTACTCTTGGCCGTGTTGGGATGAGTGCACGGGGCATGTAGCCATGTTGGCGATGCGGGGTGTAAGAACCGACTACACGTCGTGTGGTGGTACCTTACACGCCGTGTAGTCAGTCATAAGGCTTTAACAGCAAGGCGGTGGAGTCGTCGCCAACTGGGCGATAGTACACGTTGTGTACTCAAGAGTACATGTCGTTTACTCTGTTCGACGGGTTAACAGTGTGGCAGTGCCTCCAAATGAACAGTTGAATTAAAGAAGTGCACGTCGTGTACTCAGAAGTACATGCCGTGTACTTTGTTTTTTTCGCTTAAAATGGGCAGTAGCCACCTCATTTGGCAGAGGAGGTGTTTGATCCATTTTGAAGCCAAAGGAGGAGGTCGGACCTTTGAAGATCCACCGGAAGTTCTTCTGGAATCCGATTTGTCTTTGGATGATCTCGTTGGAAACGTATGGGTAAGACCGCTCCTCTCCTAGTATTGTTCTTACCAATTCTTCTCCTAACGTAAGTTATTTAAATTTGAATGGTTTTTGTTCTTCGTCAGATCTACGCCGTTATTGGGTATTTCTGGAGTCAGCGTTCAGGTATAACACTCGTTGGTGAATAAGGTAGGTGGCTTTGTGTTTATTTTCCAACTGTCGTGCATTTTTATGCATTTTTGTGCCAGAAAACCATGTTGGGGTTTTGTGAGGCTGAGGTTTTTGCTATATTTAATGCCTAGAATTGATTAGGTATTTAATTGTGATAATAAAATTCTGGTTGGGATCGTTTCTTGGATCCGGAACCACCCCTGGGGTGTGTTTCACTGTTTATCCGTTTGGCCAGGATACCAGAGGGTATGCCTTTAAAGTAGTAATTGTAGAATTGACTTGAGAGGAATTGCTTGTTACTTCTTGTTTACATGTTGGGCATAGCCCGGTTACTTGTTTAGCCTGAGGGCGTTGTTGTATTTGGCCTGAGGGTGTTGTTGTGATTAGCCTGAGGGAACTGCACTATTTAGCATGAGGGCTATAGTATTTCACCTGAGGGAAACCTTTCGTGCCTGAGGGATTGACTTCTATGCCTGAGGGCGACACTTCCTACGCCTAGGGAAAATTCTGTTACACCTGAGGGCTATACCTGCGGGTTGGATTCTGCTTACCTGAGGGTAAGGTTTTTCTTGTCTGAGGACGTGGGTTGTTTACTTAGAAATGCACTGTGGTTGTTTCTCATATTTAATGGATTAAATAAATAATAATATGGAAATATAACTGGTAATTAGTGACTTTTGTGTACTGCTTACTTTATTGCATTTTACCACTGCACACTATTGTTGCATGTTACACGCAGTTGGGCATGGGCCTTTGGTGGGTGCCTACTGAGATATATTTCTCACACCCTGTTTGGGTCACGCTTTTCGGCCCAAACAGATTATGTTGCTGCAGGTGTAGATAGGGGCAAGAGTCCCTATACAGGTACTTGACTATTTCTAAGGAGTATAAGGGTATGGGATTGAGCCTAGGCTCGCGATGCTGCTTCCAGCTGTTTTTCTTGTTTTGTTGTACTCTATATTTTGGTGTACTGTATTGATGTATAACATGTTCTTGTTGTTTTCTTTGAACTTGAAACATGTAGCATCATCACTTACATATTGTTGGTTATATCCACTGCCGTAGGTATTTTAGTTGTGTATGTTTATTGCTTCCGCTGTTGTTATATGTTTATTTTGTATTCCGCTGCGCTACACTTTGACAAATGAGGGAATTTTTTCCCCACTATTAGACCTGGGGCCTCGCTGCTAGTCGGTAGCCTCTGGCGTTTGGGGAAATGCGCTTGGGGTCACGTGGCGAACCGGGCTCAGGGCACCCATTGTGTGGCACCCGGGTCCGGGACGTTACATCCATGGTGGGTATATCAGAGTTCTTCATGATATTAAACCCACTAATATAATCCTTTGTTATCTCTACTTGTTGATATGTAATTTTTTAATCCCTCAAACATAAAACTAAGTATTGATTAATAATGGTTATTTACAATTTAGATTAATATATATTATTTTGGATCTTTCATGGGTGTTGAGTGGAAAATTCTTATGAGTCAACAAATGACTTCTTTTCTATTTTAGAACTAACATTTAAAATGCCATTAGAAAAATTATATGCGTTATCATTTTAATATTTATTCACATCAAAATTCATAGAATAAATTTATTTTTTACCTTCATAAACATATTCACCCAAAAATTTTCGATAAGTACATTCCACCTTATTATCTACAAAATTAGTGGCAAGATCATTATCAGTGAGATTTGAAGTAGTAGAGGGACCTGTAATATCTTTCTATTTACCTCTCTATACCCACATCAAATATCCCTAGAGTAGAGTCTTACAAGTAGGTTAATTATCATTCAGAACATGAGTTTCACATGTATTATAAGGTTAAACAAATATTCCATAGTAAAAACAATATTTTTGGAGGTTTCCATAAAAAATATTTTTCTTCAAACAAGAATATCCATTATAAAATTAAATATTTAATGAAAGGATTTTAGTCATATATACATCCAAAAAAAATCTTTCCACTGAATGTATAGGGAGATTATTAGTTTCCATGTCCAAATTAAAATGTCTCCATATGAGTTTTTCAAATTATTTAAGGGAAACAAGCATAAAGAGATAATTCAAGAGACCATGAAAGCACAACCAAATAGTAAAAAATGTGGTGCAACCCACAGCCAATATCTAAACACCATTTTAACTCCTTCATATAGAAATATTAAAAATACCATAAAACCCTAACCCAATATCTTTTGTAATCTTGTTTCAAAGAGAAAAAAATCTGTAAATGGGACGAATCAGGGAGTCCTATATCAAAAGTGATGAATCCAATTATTTCAAAAGTTATTTTATTAATATTTAGTGAGAGTTTAAATTTCTAAAAAAATATCTATTAGGGTATGTCATATATCAAAATACGGTATTTCAACATCTTTCCTAAAAAATCCATAGCTAGATGACCTTTTTGAGAGGCCAATTTTGGGAGAATTATTTCAAACACAACCACCATACCAATCAAGGAGCGAATCAGATCAGAAACTATAAAAAAATATTGATCACAATTTGTAATTTACAAAAAATATAAATTTAATTAAAATAAAATAAAAATTATTTCATAAAGACTAAATATAGTATCATAACATCATAAAATAATTAACTTTAAGGTTTCTTCTATTCTCCCCCTTCTTGTAAATATAATACTAAGAGAATAAATCAAATATAATATTCCATGTAACATTCAAACATTCTCCTACATTAATTTATAGTACATGGGGAAAACATCATCAACCTTACTCCCCAATATTATTAATAGTGAAAACTAATTCTCCCCATTTGGCGGATAGAGAATAAATCCTCCTTAGTTTTTAATGTTTGATTTATTTATGAAATTCGTAGTAATAAATCATCGTTTTATTATCTTATCCACCTTTTTCAAGTGTGGATAACTTTGATTAATTATTTTGGATTATACCACATGTAAGAAAATTTTTACCTATTGTAAAAATCTGTTAAAACTTTTTTATAGGACTTTCCAACTACAAAATATTTATTCAATTTAATTCAGAACCAATTTCTTCAAATTAGATGTTTTAAATCAATGAATCCAAGTAATTGACTTTTCTAACCAATATTTTAGTTTTCAATAAATCCCCTAATTCTAATAGTCTTAGGATAAATATAGGAAGTTATATTATTTTATAAATACTAAAAGATATCTATGTTACTCATCAGTTTTCAATTAAAATTAATGGTGGAAAAGGATTTCTATTTCCTGAACAATTCCTTTGATCTCAACCAAACATAGACAATCCTATTAATATACAGTCTGTAAGGCATAAAGGGTGTGAGGAACACCACTTGTAACATCAATTAATACCACCTTCCAGTAAGAAATATGTAATTTGAATTTATATCCATATATTATAAATTATCAATGGATCCTTCATTAGTGGATGAAGCTATACAACCTTTTCAAATTCATCTCCAAATCAAAAAAATGAAAAAATATCTCCATGAAGTATCTCTAAATTTTAGAGAGACAAATTTTTAGAAACAAATATTCATCAAATAGAATCAATTAATCCCCTATAAAGATGGAAAATAGATACTAACTTGTTTGAATATATATAAATAAGTACAATGTTCATCCATGCCACTTCACTCATCTATGGACATATTACACTCTACACTCATATTATAATCACACATTCTAAGGAACATTAAGTATGATTTAACAGATTACATAAATATTAAATTTATTGAACATATTTAATCCATATAAGTCAATTATTAAATAAATTAATCAGTAAACCTAAACATAACATGAACCTTTAGGCTTGATTTAATCCAATATTTTAAATTCATCAACCAACACTTGTAAAATAAACTTTATATCTATAAACCAAATACAATTTTTAGGCATAAAATTTTTTCATTGTGAGAAAAATTACCCAATGTATTATATCTCTCCCAAAATTCCAAAACTCTTTAATAAGGTTAGAAATATTTCAAGGATATGGTGAGAGGGATTCCTCAAATTTATTCAAGGTGAGGAAAATGGTTAGTCTTGATAAACAGACCCTTTATCATTAAGAATACCTCTTTACCATTTTCTTGGGTATAATAATATGAATTACATAACCTCAAAAATATCCTCTATATACTGATCATCCATAATGGTGGTCTTTTTCCACATTGGATGTGGGTTTCATTAGACTGATTCCACTCACACACAATTCATCTTGGATGTTTTCCTTGAACTTCACCGTTATTGTTTTAGGGTTCACCTTCGTTTTGAGATTAACCCCACTTTGTAATGTTCATTATTTTCAAGGATTACCCATCTTTTATCACTCATTATTCCTTTTCCATTTTATGAATATTCTAAAAGTATTTCTCTCTTTCATTCTAACTGTTTTACTGAGACCACATTGTAACGTCCCAGTTCAGCCCACAATCATGATATTGTCCGCTTTGGGCCTAGCCTGCAAAGTTATGTTTTCCCTGGGCTCTGCCCATCAGGAAACCCCTAGGAAAAGGCCTCATTATTGGAGAGTTATCCACACCACCTTATAAAGGTGTGTTTCGTGCTCCTCCTCCTTCAATTTTGGATTTCCATAACCCCCCCCCCCCCCCCCCCCACCCCCTAGAAGGTTCCAGCGTCCTCACTAGAACATCAAATGGACACTGGATCTGATACAATTTGTAATGGCCCAGTCTAGCCCACGATCATGATATTGTTCGGTTTGGGCCTATCCCACATGGTTTTGTTTTCCCTAGGCTCTGCCCATCAGGCAACCCCCAGGAAAAGACCTCATGATGGGAGAGGTATCCAAACCACCGTATAAAGGGGTTCTTCATGCTTCTCCTCCTTCAATGTGGGATTTCCATAACCAGCAACTGGGTCCCAGTGATAGCATAGGCACCCCGCCTTAACATGGTCATCGGGTCCTGAAACACCAGTTACCACTCGTTGCCCCACAGACATGTGGTCCCCACCCAAGGGTCCACCCACACGCCTGAACGGGTCATTTGACTAATGACAGTCCCCACAGGTCAACACATGTCCTTTCCAGTGTGTTTTGTCCTCACTCACACACACCCTAGGAAACTTCCCAGAACATCACCCATCCTGATCACTACTCCAGGCTAGGCACGCTTAACTGTGTAGTTCTAATCAGACAGTCTCCTGAAAATGAAGGTGCACCTTTTTGACATGAGTCATATCATTTATCCATTTAACCATGTATCATTCTAGGGTGTTACAATCACCCCCCCCCCCTTAGAGCACAATTTCCTCGTTGTGAGCCCAACATCTCAAACCAGTCAATGAACTGCACTTAAGGTTGGGTACCACCTCTGATACCAAATGTAATAATTGGGACCTGGTGACAGCACAGACACCCCGCCTTAACATGGTCATTGGGTCCTAGCTCGCTAGGTACCACCTTCCAGGGGCCATGTGGCCAACTGGGTATGAGGTGCCTCTAGGAGGCTTCTGGAACTGGGACGTTACACACATAACCTTGCATAATTATAAAATAAATAAAAAATACTAAATAAATTACTCACCCAATACATTTTATGATTATTATTTTTTGATTTAGGAATAAAATTTCATTAATAAAATACAATTATTACCCATTATATATGAATTGTTTCCACAAAATTGATGAATCCTTATTTAATAAAAAGTCTTCAAGGTGTCCCATGAAATTCCCACACATGGACCCATATAAAAAATTTATATGTTATAATCTTCTACATTTCCCAGGGAAATGAAAACATAATAATTATGAGCTCAAATTATAAGTAAGGGGAATTATACAATTCAAGGTATCATGGAAAAAACCAGTGATGAATAATATAGGAGGAATAAATAATAATAATAAATTTTCATATAACTAATAACATGAGAATCTTACATATCAATGAATAATATAAAAATGTAAAAAATCACTCCAATAATTACGTTTGATTTCATTATGATTGAATTCATAATTATGAATATAATAAAAAAACTTCTATGATTCATGAAAATATATCATACATAACTGGGTAAGAATTACACTAAATACATAATCTAGTTTGTCTTAGGAATCCTACTGGTGTATTAAGGGTCTATATAATTCTATGTCCCAACCATAACTAATTAAGTCCAATGAATTCATTATATTAATGAATTTATAAAGAATATAATACAAAAATAATATTCATTTAATAATTAAGAACCATATAAATTGAAATAAAATTTATATAAATTGTCAATATTTATCCAGTCAATAAATATAATAAGTTTCCTTATAATCAAACATAAAATATGGACCATATAGATTAATGGATATACTTTTAAATAATAGAAATAATAGTAATAGTTCTGTTATTAAGAGTATAATAATGAAATTAATGAATATGGGAATGAAAGAGAAAAATAAAATCAATTGAGAGTTGAAGAGTCATAGAGAACATAAAATTTCTGAAAAAATATGAGTAATGAACTATAAATTCATAAGATAATTTAGTGGATAATATATTAAGCATAACTCAAAAATATAATAAACTGTTAGATATTAATAAGAAAATGGAATTGAAAGAATTTTCCTAATGATTTAGTAAAATGGATGAAAAAACAAAATTCTTAGTAACTCTCATATGTACATTTGAAGGGGTAAAGGGAAGAAATTGAAAACCTTAAATTTATAAGAATCATAACTATTAAAACATTTAAAATAAATGAAATTTAAAAAATTAAATGTATGGCTGAAGATAAAAATATACATTAGTAGAATTAAATCCCTATATTTATTCAAATAGTTCAGTAACTTTTATTTTTAAAATGAAAAATTCCCCAAAAATTAGTAATAATATTTTATTTAAAAACCCAAATAAATTAATAAAGGGATATCAATTATAAATATCAGTAATGATAGTGGGAAAATTTGTTCAGACTAAATATCTTAAAAATCAATTATTTTCATATTTTAATAAAGAAAGAAAAAAATGGCCAATGTAGAAAACATTTAAAAGAATAGTTTTAATTGTTTTTAAATAAATTAAAATATATAAAAAATCACCATAATAAATCATGATGTATTTAGAAAAGAATTCTTGAAACAATATAAACAATACAGTCATGGAATAGAATGATTTCTGACCAAAAAGATGAGATAAGGATCAGTCTAAATACATAAAATCCTTTAGTTTAATTATGATCCAAATGGAGTTCAAATGTTAAAAAAAATATAAAGCTAAAAAAATTAATAGTGATTAAAATATATTGCAATCATTAGGTAGAAAAAACTAAAATTATATTATGAATCTCAAGAGTAAAGGTTATAACTCTATGAACATAAATTAAGTTAACAAAAAACCTTATGAAATAGGTAATGTACGAATTGATGGAAAATGAATAAATAAATGTCAAATGAAAATTAATATCACAAGGCTAAAAATTATTTAATATATAAAATTTCAATAAGAGATTTTTTGAACCACATAAAATTAAATAAGTTCATAATAAAAAGAATATTTCAATAAATTAAAATGGAGACCATGAACCATTAATAGAAGCCCTGACAACATTATCACATGTCTCTAACCTCTCTAAAAAACAAATCATGTTTATTAAATAATTAAGTTAACACCCTTTATATTTATATATCATTTTATTATGTCAACAAATTATCACATGTCATTTATTTATTGAATAGTTTTTTCTCTCATCGGTGACTTGGGGTTGTTTAGCCAATTCCTCTAAAAAATCTATTATCTCTTATATATCATCAATGAAGTTATAAAATTGTTTAATTAAAATCATAATTTAATAGATAAATTTTCTTTATCATTGTAGTAATAGAAAAGTTATACATTTTGGAGGTTGTCCAGATTTAGTTTCAAATTATGTAAAGGATTTTAGTATTCATGTTTTACATTGAAAATTACATATTGGACATATATTATTAATATGATTAATATGATGAATAATTTATATTTAAAAAATTCTAAAAATGTAATTATTATAATTAATATAATTTATATAATATTTTATAGTATTTTATTCAAGGTGGTAATGAAAAATGAGAAACTTTGTTCTTATAGGCTATAACTTAACCACAACATTGAAAAAAAATCATATTGTAATAGATGTGAGGGAGGTTAAAAATTTGTATAATGTTAAAATAATAACATTTTAGAATACTAATGATACATATTTACCCATATTAGTATGGGAATGAGAGATATACTTGAGGTATTTTGAAAAAAAACATGATAGAACTTGGATAATAAAATTACCCATTCCTTTGATATCCTCTATTAGAAACCCCCTTAAAATTTTATAGATTCATTTTTAATGAAATCACATATATGTACCAAGCACTAAAATTACAAAATCTTTATTTAGGTAAATAATTTTACTTTATCTCCCATTGAGGATCTTTTCAAGTTTTTTATTTTAGTTAATTTCACCGTAAATCATACACAACAAAACCATACAATAAAAAGTGGAAACATCGGATAAGTTTCTATTTTCCCACTAATATAAAACTTTGAAAATAAATCCTAAATTATTTTCATTGAAAACATCCCTCACATTCATCTTGACTTCTTACTTTTAGTTACCAATCCTTAAACACTATGAAAACATTTTGAAAACATTGCATTAGAACAATAGCTCAGAAGGGATATAAAATTAAAGGAAATTTTTAGATCAATAAAAAATTAATACTAATATAAATTTTACCTTTATCATCAATTTTCAATTAGAATATGAAATAAAAAAATTCACATGAAAAAACTCACATTTTGATGAACAAAATTATTTAAAACACATACCAACCAATTAAAACTCTATTAGGTGAATTATATCATCACTTCTATATAACCCTATAATTGGAATAACCATAAGTATAACTTCTATAACATTCAATATTATAAATGGAATATCCATATTATTTACTTACACACTTAATGAATTAGAGGTCTATTGTAATACCACCCTTCATTTACAATATAATGGTCTCACATGACGCTATCTGGTATACACCTTCTATAAACTATAATGGGATCACTCATTTATAATAATTTATAATAATTTATAATAGGTCTTAACCCTTTGTATGACCAAAATTAAGCTCACATGTGAGCTATAATGGGGCTCAACCCTACTTATAAGATGTATCAGGCTCACCCATTTCACATAACTATCATGTAAAATATCAAGTATAAAATATTCTAATCATAAATCCCTTTTAAAAACTCTTCTTAACCCCATAGGAAAATCAATTTTGGATAAAATATCTTTTTCCATTAAGAACCAATTTTAAATACAAAAAATTCATTTCTTTAAAAAATCATTTTCCGTAAAAAATATCAAAAAAGATAAGGAATATATTATCATTTATGAAAACATTTAATATTGGAAGTAAAGATAGATATTAAATCATAGTCATAGTGGAGGAAAAGTATTTTTTCTATGTACTTTAAAAATAGAACATTCTATTCGTCATTTGTCAAAATGTTATATATAAAACACGTAAAAATATAACTTTTAAAAAACATTGAATGAAATTTAAAATAAGAATAAAATGTGGTTTATAATTATTTTATATCCATATAAATAAACATGTAAAATAATATCAAGAATATTGACATAGAGAATAAATATTTGATAGGTAAATATTTAAACCATCAATGTGTCCCACACACCTATGAACATTTAAATAAAAATCACAATGAAAGAATAATATTTTAAAAACATTAAATAACATTAAAATAAATGTATTCATGATATTATATGTCAAAGGGGTTGTATAAACACCACATAAAATAAGGTGGGTGTGTAACATCAAAATCAATGCCTAAATAAAAGGAAATTGAGATTAAGTCCCTTACCGTAAGTCTGACTTGTCATGTGTGTCATTATTTTACTAAAAAATAAAGTTATTTAATTTACATATAAATTTATAACATTTTACATGTTTATTATTACTTTTATTTAACTTATTATATGTTTTATATAATTACATAATCAATGATGTCTAAGTATAATGTTTTGACCATATTCAATGTCACGGCCCGTCCTCAGGGCCCGTTCCATGACTACCCCAAGCCTGCCTTCCATAGGATAGGGGATAGAGACTAGCACCAAAGGCATAAATCCCTAAGTTGGGAAGGCATTGCCTTTATAAAAGTAAACACACACAATAGAGTACACAACTGGAAGCAAAACACTATGTAGGAACTGTATACAAAAGATGTGATGGAAAGTAAAAGGGGGCAGAAATACAAGCCCAATAGTAAATTATAAGGAAAAGAAAAACAGGTACAACTAAAAAGAAAAATAGCTGGAAGGTGTCTAGAAGCTCTTGGATCTTCCACCCCAGATCCTACCTGAAGGGTAGGTACAAATAGCCTCTTCAGCACTCCACGTCTTTCTATCTCCTCCTGGTACCAACTCATCATGAGGTACACCTATGGGTACCGTCCAGTCCTCATACACTCTGCCTCGATCAACATTGTTCGTCGTCTGCATCCAACACAATGAGGTTCAGGCATAGCCTGTGCAGGGGTGAGTATAACGATACTCAGTAGGGACCCCAAGACCCTTAAGGTCTCACATAATTTCCAACAAGGATAAACCACAAAGTACAAATCAACGGATAACCATTACATAGGTATATTCCCATAAATACACCTTAGTTATCTAGTAACCCATCTTCGTCATGAGGAAAACACAATGGTCATTGACTCAGCTCAAACCAGGATTTTCATTTTCAAAACCACGGCTGCTGGAGAACTCCTCCTCTGTCGAGAACAGTGGGCATGTCACGATACCAAGGCACTTCTCACTAACCTTAGACTGCTGAGGTACTCCTCCTGTTGAGTACCAGAGGTCTGCTGCCAACTACTAGGTGCTCCTCCATTGTGGGTCTATCGTCAACTACTTGGTGCTCCCCCTAATAGCCTATAAAGGTACTCCTCCTGTCGAGTACCATGGGTCTGCTGCCAACTCCCAGGCAATCCTCCCCTGTGGGTCTATGGCCAACTACCAGGTTCTCCCCACTGGGCTAGTCGAATCAGTCAAGCAGTCGTCAGGTCTGTCAGCTACTAGGTCCCCACACTCTGTTTGCTCGTCACTAGAAGGATCCGCTCTGTGAGCTACTGGACAAAACTCCAACTGTCACAAAGTCTCACGTAGAAGTATCTCAAAGTTATGTCTCTTCAATGGAAGGATCCACTCCTCAAATCATCTATGGAGTGCCATGGTCATATGCCTCAGCTGCCTGAAGCTGAGCTCTCCCCTATCCACCCACTCCCTATGGTGGGGGTGGACCTCCTAGTGGTGGTGGCAGTAGCACCTCGTAACGTCGATAACCACCACCTACTCGACCAGCTCCTCTTCCATGTCCAATTGCGCCCTACAGACCACCTCGATCGAACCTCTACCTCTTTATGGGAGGTCCCTCAACTATCTGGTGGTGGCCCGGCTTGTGGCGGCCCAGCCCATGGAGGCCCAGCATAAGGCGGCCTGGCTAGCGGCGGCCCAACCCATGGCGGCCCGGCTAGCCGACCTTCATGGCCTAGCTAGCCACGCATGGTAGGGGGTTTCGTCACCCCTTTTACTGATCCGAACAAGAACTTTCCACCGGTTCTATTTCTCCACGGAACCCTTTGGGTCCCGCTTGTGGCGGGCACCAGCGGCCGGCTCAGCCAGCCACCCCTGGTTTCTCCACTACAGCGCGACGGCACCACAGTTTTGCTGGCCTCTGCGCGGCGTGATAGTGTCGCACCCCTTCCGCCATGGCTAGGCCTGGCCGCGGCCTCCCGCTCCACCACACAGCGCGACGGTGTCGTGCTCGTCATCCGACCGTCGTGTCCCTCCTGGTTGTGACCCTTCTTCCTAGCATGGTGTGACGGCACCGCTCCCCTCCGGAACCGCTACGGCCCGCCTGGCCGTGGCTCGGTTCTCAGTGCGGCATAGTTGTGCCACGCCCTTGTGGAGACCCAACAGCCTTCCGCCGCTGGCATTATTCATTGTCGGCTAATTGTCGGTCATCGCGTGTACCTTTTCCATCGTCATCAAACAATAACCAACAAAAGGGGAGGGTCGGGTCGTGTTCGTGCGGTCCGAACCCTCTTCGTTACGGTGATATCATTCGGTTCTCAAATCACACAACATACGACGGGTTACGGAGGGTAATATTTAATCGCAAAATAACCCCTACCTCAATTGTCGCTCGTTGGCGGCGAAAGGAGGTGACTTCGTCGTTGGTGACGTTCTTCGCGAGCAGCATCTTATCCCTTGATGCGAATGAAGTTTGTTGGAGATGTCGTGGGAGTTCTTTGTGGGTGTCACTTCTCTTTCTTTCCCCGGTTGAAGAAGGAAGAAGATGGCAATGGTTCCTTGTCAAGAGGATGTTCTCTCAATTCTTCCAAGGCTCCACCAAAGAATTATGCCAACCGAAATAATGTAATAGAATAACCTTTATTTTAAATGGTTGGAATGAATTCAAATGGATTCAAATAATTAATTAATTAACCATTAATTAATTTATGTGGAGTGTCACACTTATGAGGGAAGGTGAAGAGGCTACCCATTTAATTGGGAGTTCCAAGGGGTTAAAGGGGGGTTTAAATATCATCTGGGCCCGACCTAAAAATATCATCCCAAGGGAGGTTATTTGCTGGTGGGTCCCACCACTAACCTCCCATGGGAGGTTGGGGTGTGGTGGCCCCCACCTCCAACCTCCCCTTGTAGGTTTCAACCACCAAAATGGAAAGAAAGTTAAAACTTTATTTTTATTGAATTTAATTAAAAACCCCCAGAATCTAACTTCCATTCTCGTTAGAATACAACTGCGGTGAAGGTCTCACTAAGCAATCACAGACACTACGAGTTCAACGGTGCCCTCAGATTTCAATTCTGAGCACCGGTTTAAAAGATATAAAATCCCGCTCATACGTTTACTGAACGTACCCGAACAAAACTTTAGAAATTTATTCTAGAAACACCGGGCCTCAGAATCAAGTGATGTTAGAAACTACGGACTCTTAAAATTCCCATGTATTTAAAAAAAATACATGGAAATTACTGGTCTGTACATTCTCCCCACCTCATGGCTTTACATCCCTGTAATCTACAACTCACGCTAAGAGAACAAATGGGGGTACTGAGCACGCATGTGAGCCTCCTAATCTCATGTGCTCTTCTGGAGGTTCCTGTGCTACCAAAGAATGTGCACCAGATGTATCGAACATCCACGTAGGACCCGCTAATATCGATCATCAATATCCACTGTAACCTCCATGAAATTTTCCCCGTCATTGATGTCCAGCTCCCCATGGTCGATGATGTGGGATGGTTCATGCACATACCTCCTCAGCTGGGATACGTGGAAGACGTCATGCACTCGGTGAAACTAAGGTGGAAGATTTAAGTGGTAATCCACCTCGACTACTCTTCTGAGGACCTAAAAAGGTCCTATGAACCGTAGAGATAACTTTCTTCCTCGGTCGAATCACTGTAGACCTTGTCGTGGTGAGACCCGTAGAAAGACATGGTCGCCATCCTCGAACTCCAAATGTCTCTGTCTTCTGTCAGCATATGACTTCTGCCTGCTCTGTGTAGTCTTCATCATCTCCTAGCTAATATTCACCTTCTCCGTGGTAGCTCGTACCATCTCTGGTCCTTCTAGTGCAGACTCCCATAGGTCTGTCCAACATAGTGGTGATCTGCAAGGCCCACCATACAAGGCCTCAAAAGGTTCCATACCTTTGGAGGAGTGATAGTTGTAGTTGTAGGAAAACTCCACCGAAGGCAAGTGATCCTCCTAGCTGCGACTGAAGTCGAGGACACATGAACAGAGCATGTCCTCAAGGGTATGAATTGTCCTCTCGGTCTGACCATCTATATGAGGATGGATGGCAGTTCTCAGACATAGTTGCATCCCGAAATCCTCCTACAACCCCTTCCATAGCTGGGAAGTAAATCTTACATCTCATTCGGAGACAATCGAGGAAGGTACTCAATGTAAAGCATTATCTTCTGCACATAGAGGCATCCCAAGCTCTCTACTGAACCCTACTCTCTGATCGGTAAGAAGTGATCCGACTTTATGAGTTGGCCAACGATCACCCATATCGAGTCGTGACTCCTAGATGTACATGGAAGACCCATCACGAAGTCAATGGATATCACATCCCACTTCCACTCTGGGACCTCTAAAGGTTGAACCTAGCCTGCTAGTACCTGGTGCTCTTCCTTCACTTGCTGATAAGTGAGGCACTGTGAGATAAACTCTGCTACTGCCTTCTTCATACCTGGCCACCAGTGCTATCGTCGAAGGTCCTGATACATCTTCTCCACTCCTGGATATACCGATAGAGGGGAAGTGTGGAACTCCCTCAAAACCCCCTCATGAAGTGAAACTATTACCATGGTATGTCCTCTAAAGAGGATGATGTGCTCCCCACATTTATAAAATCCATCAGGTGCTTACCCTGTGGATATATGAGCACATCACGTCTCATAGTCAGTATCTCCATGTTGCGCCTCCCTGACTCACTAAAGAAGTGGAGGAGTGATTGTAAGAGACTGAAGATAGGCTGTTCCATCCCTATCCACAAAGGATATCTGTAAGGCAGCCAGCTTCTCTGTCACCTCTCCTAGCAGCTGAATGACAGTCCTCCTACTGAGCGCATCTACAACAACGTTCCCCTTCCCAGGAGTATAGACTATCTCGAAGTCATAGTCCTGGAGGAACTCAATCCATCACCATTTTCTCATATTCAGGTCCTTCTCAGAGAAGATATACATGATACTCTTTTGATCATTGTAAACGATAAAATGTTTTCCCATCAGATAGTACCACCACATCTTCAAGGAAAAGACAACTACTGCTAACTCCAGTTCATGGGTAGCGTAGTTCTTCTCATGATGTCTAAACTACCGAGAACCATATGCGATCACTGCTCTCTCCTTCATTAGTACACACCCAAGTCCAGTCCCTGATGTGTCGCAGTAGACTACGTACCATATTCCTTTATTCTGAAAGCCTCAAGATGGGGGCACTAGACAGCCTCTACCTCTGCTCCTGAAATCTCTGCTGGCATCTCTCCGACCACACGAAGGGTTTCACCTTCTTTATCAAGGATGAAAGTGGTGCTGCAAATCTGTAGAATTCTGGAACGAACCTATGATAGTATCCAGCCAAACCCAGGAAACTTAGAACCTCCGTTACACTTCTACGTGGCTCCAAAGCAAGTACCACCTCAATATTTACAGGATCCACTGCAAATCTATCCTCCGAGATGACATGTCCCAAGAAGTGAACCTCTGGAATCCAAAACTGGCACTTCGAGAGCTTACCATAAATATAGTGCTCTTGGAGTGTGTCCAGTACTACGTACAAATGGTAGGCATACTCCTCCTTAGTAGTCGAGTGGATCAGAATGTCGTCGATGAAGACTAGGACAAAGCAATCGAGGTAAGGCTGGAAGATCTTATTCATGAGGTTCATGAACACTATTGGAGCATTGGTTATGCCGAAGGGCACAACCAAGAACTCATAGTGCTCGTACTGACACCTGAATTCCATCTTCTACACATCCTAGTCTTGAACTCTAAGTTGGTGATAGCCTAATATGAGGTCTATCTCTGAGAAACATCGTGCTCAATTTATCTGATCAAAGAGGTCATCAATCCTTGGAAGTGGGTACTTGTTCTTTATGGTCACCTGGTTCCGGCGACGGTAGTCGACACAGGTCCTCAATCTCCCATCTGCCTTCTTGGGGAATAGAATCGGGGCTGACCAGGGAGAAAAACTAGGCCGGATGAATCCCTTCCCCTACAAGTCCTCCAATTGTACCCTTATCTCACAAAGCTCAGTAGGAGAAATACGATATACTGGAGTAGATATTATTGTCATCCCAGGGTACAGGTCAATGTAGAAGTCTACCTCTCTATGTGGAGGTAGTCCTGGAACATCGTCAGTGAAAACATCTGCGTACTGGTCCACCACTACAGGATCTGTCGGACTCTCCACATCAACTACTCCGAGGGTGAGGCAAGCCAACTGGTGATTGATCAACTACACCCTTCTCCGAGTAAGTCTGTCCTGCGCTGCAAAGTTTCCCTTCTCACTGATGAAGGTGAACCTGGTCCCATTTATGCGGACACACCGCACTTTTTTCCTAATACAGTCAATCTAAGCATGGACAGTAGATAACCATTCCATACCCTAGATGATGTTGTAAGGCCTCAACGTCGCTAAGAGGAGATCATAGCCGAAGCTCTCACCTCCTAGAGTAAACTCGCACTTCCATCACCAGTGCGTAATCGTCGAGTCTGCTCCCGTAGGAGTCTCTACTCATAAGGATCGACCCAACAGCTTCGTTGGAATCTCTGAGCTCCGAACGAGGGAAGTGACAATGAAAGAGTGACTCGCACCTGTGTCTATAAGAACTGCAGCTAAGGTGGAATGGACATAGATCGTACCTCAAATCATCTCCAGAGTGCCATGGTCATATGCCTTAGCTTCCTGAAGGTGAGATCTCCCCTTTCCACCCACTCCCTATGGTCGGGCTGGAACTTCTGGTAGTGGTGGCGATAGCACCTTGTAACGTTGACCGCCACCAGCTGCTGGACCATCACCTCTTCCACGTCCACTTGCACCCTACAGAACTCCTTGATCAAACCTCTGCCTCTGTTTGGGAGGTCCCTCAACTATCTTTTGATCGTCAGAACGGTGGTTCAGAGAGTCATGAGCCATGTGACCAAGCCCACTGCATGAGTAACATTGTCCACTCCTGGCATGACTGGCTTTGTCTCCACTCCGGGTGCCCCACACAACCGATCCTGAGTCATGAGGTTGTCCACCTATAGGTCTGGTCCTCTTGGACCTCTGCATCATCTGTCTACTTCTAGTTGTGGAAGTCTCTGCTGCATGTTGACTATTAGTAGGTCTCGCAGGTGGTGACTGCTCAGCAAGGAAACTCTCTACTAGGAGGGCTCTCTCTAACACTCTATCCTACATCGGAATGCTGAGGGAGATCATCAAGGCTCTGATTTCTCTCCTGAGCCCCTGCTCGAAGGTCCAGGCCCTAAAGAATTGGTCTCGTACCATATCCATAGAGTAGTGTGATAGATCAGTGAACCTCACTGAGTACTGCGCTACTATCATTCTTCCCTACTGTAGATGAAGTAGCTCCTGTATCTGCATCGCTCGAAGTGTGGCTGGTAGAAACTCCACCCGGAACAGGCTCTCGAAGTCTTCCCATAGAAGTTTCTCCTCTTCGTGGACCTAGAGCATCAGGATCCACTATCTTCTTGCTACTGCCTAAAGGAGTCTATTAGTAAGGATCACCATGAAGTCTACTGGTGTCCCTACTAGCCTGAAGACTCTCTCCACAGCATCCAGCCAATCCTCAGCCGCATGTGGGTCTGTCTCTCTACGGAACCTATGTGGCCTCTGGCATTGGAACTCACGCAGCACACTCAAGCGACGTGCATCGTCTGCTGCTGGGGCTGGTGACATCAGTGGACCAATGGGTGGTGGTTCCGTTGGTGCCTCCACTGGTGCCTCAACTGGAAAGGGGCCCTGCACTGAGTCCTTGTCGCTCAGTGGGCTGTCAGTGCGTACAACTCTCGGGGCTCTAACTAGTCTTCCGCGGGGAGACATCCGAAAAGAAAAAGATGTGACACAGTCAAATGATTATATCTAGTTAGCTGACCTAGTTGAGATGACTTAAATAAAAACTTTTGAAAACACACAGGCAATTAGTGTTTTCTTGCACTAAGTAATAAATTAGTAGTCAGGGTCCTGGTGTACGGATACTTTGGCCGCTGCACCAACACTAGACTCCCTGAACTGAAAACCACACTCGGTACCCTTAAAACTATTTCTTCACAGAGAAGAAATATCAGAGTACTAATTTTTATGGTAGAACCAACTTATCTGATACCAATTTTTCACGACCCGTCCTCGAGGCACATGTCGTGACTTCCCCAACCCCGCCTTCCATAGGCCAGGGGCTGGCGACTAGCACCAAAGGCGTAAATCTCTATGCTGGTAAGGCATTGCCTTCATAAAATTAAACACACACAACAGTGTACACAACTGGAAGCAAAACACTAAGTAGGAACTGTATATAAAAGATGTGCTGGAATGTAAAAGGGGCCGAAAATACAAGCCCAACAGTAAAGTACAAGGAAAAGACAAATAGGTACAACTAAAAAGACAAACATATGGAAGGTGTCTAGCAGCTCATGGATCATCCACCACAAATCCTACATGAAGGGTAGGTACAGATAGCCTCCTCAGCACTCCACATCCATCTGTCTCCTCCGGCTACCGACTCATCGTGAGGTCCACCTCTGGGAACCGTCCAGTCCTCGTACACTCCGCCTCAATCAGTTTTGTCCATCGTCTGCATCCAACACAATGAGGTGCGGGCATAGCCCGTGTAGGGGTGAGTATAAAGATACTCCGTAGGGACCCAGAGACCCTCAAGGTCTCACAAAATTGCAACAAGGATAAACCACCAAGTATGAATCAATGGATAACCATTACTTAGGTATATGCCCATACATATACCTAAGTTATCTAGTAACCCATCTCAATCATGAGGAAAACTCAATGGTCATTGACTCAGCTCAAACCAGGATTTTCATTATCTAAACCACGGCTGCTGGAGAACTCCTCCTCTGTGGAGTGGCACACTTATGAGGGAAGGTGAAGAGGCTCCCCAATTAATTAGGAGTTTCAAGGGGTTAAAGGGGGGTTTAAAGCTCATGTGGTCCCCACATTAAAATATCCTCCCAAGGGAGGTTTTGTGTGGGTGGGTCCCACCACTAACCTCCCATGGGAGGTTAGGGTGTGGTGGCCCCCACCTCCCACCTCCCCTTTTAGGCTTCAACCACCAAAATAAAAAAAAGTAACACTTTATTTTTATTTAATTTAATTAAAAACCCCCAAAATCTGACTTTCATTCTCGTTAGAACGTAACTGTAGTGAAGGTCTCACTAAGAAATCACTAACGCTATGAGTTCAATGGTGCCCTTGGATTTCAATTCAATGAACTGGTTCAAAAGATATAAAATCCCACTCATACGTTTACTGAACGTACCTGAACAAAACTTCAGAAATTGATTTCGGACACACATGGCCTCGAAATCAAGCGCTGTAAGAAACTGTGGACTCGTAAAATTCCCATTTATTTAAGAAAAAAAATTCCATGGAAATTCTGGGTCTTTATCTTTGATTTATTTTTCAAAAATTAATTCAGTTGCTAAAAAAGGTCATTATTTAAACATATCAATAATAATAATCATGAAATAGTTATCATATTTAAACATCAATTATACTTTTAAAACTAATCATGAAATATTGTCATAAAAATGAAGAAATTTTATAACCATAGAGATGGTAGGCCATACAGATGAAAGATTGAAGTTTCCATTTTTCAATGATCATTATGGAAAGAAGTTAAGTAACATTAAAATTTTAAAATTTTAAATAATATAATATATATCATATTATATTATATCATATTATATAATAATATATATAATTATTATAATGTAAAAGAAAGCACATATCTTCAAGGAGGTTGTAGTCCACACGTCCACTAACGGAATTATCATTTTTCTAGTGTGTCAATGGGTAATAAAGAAAATGATATATTATATTTATTTAAAGGTAATTATGTTATGAATATATTTTTTATTTAATATATTTGACATATTTTTAAATATACCCATACATAATATATTCCAATAAAGTGTGAAGGAATCACATCTCTTTGAGAATGTGGTAGTCCAGAAGCCCAGAAATGATTTTATCATATTCCCACAAAATGGAAATTGTCAAGGAATGTGTTATAATACAATAAATAAAGTATTAATGAACTATAAATATAATATACCTAAAATAAAAATAGTATTCCCATTATAATTCCCATGCATGGGAGGAGGTAAATGAAAAATGAATGACATCATTTCATGAGGCAGTAGTTCGTCGTATATATGAACAATAATTTTGATATCCATTTAATGTAAGTGTTTTTAGGTGCAGGTCAAACCCATAAAATAAAAACAAATAAATATAGTGAGTATACAAAATATTATTATATAATCATTTAATAATAATGATTTAATTGGTGGAGAATGAAATAAAATTGATATACACATCGAGGAATGATACCACTTTTTCAGGTAACCCCTTCTGGTTTACACCAAATGGATTACCTAGGTGGATTTATGGCCAATTTGAGGCTTCTAGTATTAGAAGAGTTTTTTGGAGTGTATTTGTACAGGTTTTTTAGAATAAAATTTATACATAGATTTGAAGAAAGGAGAAGAGTGAATTCATTTTTATAGTATAGGAGGAGTGGAAGTATTGTAAATACAAAAGGTAACCACAATTGAGATGTATACCTTACCTCACCTATATAAAAAAATTAAAAATAATTGATTAAAGTGGAATTATGGTTGATATAAACTCACAAAACACAAAAATAAAATAATTCTTATCATTTTTTGCAATTTCATTATGTTTCCTGGTTTTTTTCATTTTGGATTTTCATTTAGTTTGCTAGTTTTCCAATCAATTTAATTCATAGATTAAGTCTAATTTAATGTGATAAGTATTATAAAATTTATACCCAACAATTATAAAATATTACATCTAATTTATAATATAATAATCCCTTATAAATTGGTAATTAATTTTAACTAAAACATAAGTAATACACAAAAAAACTTCATTAACACTGACCACACTAACAACGTTTTTTAATTTATGGATCAATATGTTAATTATAAAATATAAATTTGACCATTAATGGAACATATTTAATATTTACTAGTATTTAAACATCACATGGATGAATTTAATATTTTAACTTATTATTTAATAAATTATCATTTATTTTATTTAATTATTAGCTAAATAATCAATACATTGGCATTTCCTTAACACTTAATGTCATTATATCTTCTATATAAATTATATATAAATTATTTTCATAAAAATAACTAATTTTTGTTAAAAATTAATATTTATCACAAAACCTATGTAGCTTATTCCTTACTCTAAGTCATTATAAGTGTTAATGGTTAGGATGTTTCCTTTTTTTTACTTTTACTTAACTTATTATATAAGTTATTTTCATGTAATAATATCCCACTAACTCAAAAAAAAATTATCCAAAGGTTATCAAGATAGAAATAAGTTCATAAAATGGGTGTTTAATATGTATTGGTTCATTTATACACCTTATATTACATGTTTAATCATTAAGTAAGCCTATTCTTACCTTAATCACAATAATTAATTTAAACTACTTTCACTAATAAAATTGATCAAAAAAATAAATTTTTCTTATAAGAAAATTAATTTCATACTTATTCCAAATATCTAAATCCATTTTTACCAATTAAATTCATATATGTGGATAAAATTAATATATAATTAATCTCACAAACGCTTCGAGATAACATGTTTTTTAGGAGAAATGTTTAATAGTTTGAAATGATTTTATACAAAATTTGAAAGTGAAATTGAATCCATTCACCTAAATTGGATTTCTTTTTTTATAATGGAAAATAATTATAAATTAAAACCCATTAAAATAGAATTTAAAAATATAAAAAAAATTTGATGAAAAATATGTTTTATATTATAATGCACGATTTTCAGTGTTCATCAAAATGGAACTACATAGAAAAATACCATAAATTCATGAAATGTAAATTTATATATTCCAATTTCAAAAAACATATTTATTTTTTCAAATGAAATTTATAAAATTTTCAAAATTTAGTTTCAAAATAATTTTTCCATTAAGTGGTGATAAATTTAATTTTAAAAAAAATAGTGTTTTGAAGTTTACAATTGAATTTATTATTATCTCATTCCTATAAAATATATTAGATGAATGTAAAAAAAAGTTATAAAATTTTATGATATTATTATTCTTATTCATACCCAATACTAAAATGGATAGATGATAACTTCCATATTAAATAATAATATCAATAGTATATTATTATTCGGTAAGACTCGACCATGCCTGTTACACAAGTTATTAACAAAACTCAATGTTATGAGAAATTCAAGACAAACCTGGTGTAGTGTATAAAACATTATAAAACTTGAAATGTACATAATTCAAGCTATCAAATAAGTTAACTAAATTTGATACAATATTTCATAAAATATCAGGATGTTACATCCTTCCACCCTTAAAAAGAGTTTCAACCTCACAATTTGAAATTTATCTTGGTAAAAAATTATAGGAAATTGGAAGATGCCATTTTTGAACTGAGTATATTCCTAAAGTTTAAGAATTATTTAATTTTCTAGGAATATATAGAAATGTACTTACTAATATATTTCTATATCACAATATAATCCTCAATAAATTCCCTCAAATATGATGAACATCATTAAAAATAATATTAAATAATCAATGGTATTATAAATATTAAAGCTTATAAATACCAAAAAACTCAACTAAAAATGTAAATGTATAATTATCAGTAAACTAATGCCTTTCAAAAACATAAAATCATAAAAAAAAAATCCCAATAATTCCTTAATCACTTTTTGATCTCATCACTTAAAACTATAGAAGGTGTGCATAAAACCTTGAACTTATGGTTAACCTTCTAAAAATACTGAGCTCCCTAGAGCTACCATCATTTCACTAGATGACCAAAAGAAACTGAAGTAGAAAAAATAATTCCCATACCTTTTTATTTATGATATTTATTATTTCCACCATGATTAAGTAACTTCAGACACATATTAGCATAATGTCCCAACTCAGTATAGCTGATACATCTCACTATGGATTGGATATCTATTATCTTGCTCTTGTATTTTTTTAATAACACTTTTCGTTATAGTCATGAACCTTATTACCACACATAACACACCTATAAAGTGTGACATATTATAACATAAATCCACAAAAATGAATTTTACCATAATTGGAAACTATTTTTGGATTAACTCTAGAATTCTTAAATGGGTTCTTCTCTATTTATAGACACTTTTAACATTTATTAATCCTTTTATATAGTCGAACATAAGTTCCAAAAAAACACACCTCAACTTTCTCAATATAATGAACCACTTTAACATAAATTTTCAATTCTTTACAGGTGAAGTCACTTTGTAGACTTGGTTTTAATCGTGAGTAAAATGTATTAATTTCACTATAAATGTCTCAAATAAAATCCAAAACATACCTAGAAAATCATATGAAGTTCTATTTATATGGTTCCTCTAAAAAATCATCATTTTTTAATTAAAATAATTATTTATCCATACTTAGACGAATAACATAAGGAAAATATTTTTCAAGGAAGATATTCTTAAATGTTTCTCATTCCATGGAATCAAGATCATCTTTCCCTCTATTATTCTTCAGCAAAGACCCATATAAATCAACTTCTATTTCAAAATGATAAATTTAATGGGTAACCTTTTTATGTTTTGAATATCCAATGAATGCAAATATCTTTTCTTGGGAATTGACCCTTCATTCGGCTACCACTATGACAGATGGATCATTTAATAATTTGGTATTTTTCTCATCTATTAATAAATTATAGACATGTTACTCTATGGTAGATTGATTTCCCCCGATAATGGATACCAACGAAATTAATCTCTTGTGTAAAATGATCCTTTAATCCAAGAAACTATTATATTCTGATTCTAACCATCTTGGGATGTTTTTTTGGAAGGATAACTTCTCCTCTATTTATTCCCACAAAACCTTCCAATTTTATCTTGGGAAAACCTTTTTGAAAAGACCTATTTTAGTAGAAGGAACATGGGAATATTAGATTTATTTATCAATTCAAGTGAACTACAAAGTAAAATCATTAAATGAAATTCTATTAAAAAATTCCAAACATCTGAAGTTTTATAAACCTTTACTTTAATACCAATAATAAGGAAGTGACCTTAAACATTACATATTATTGAGTTAGGTCAAAAAAATTACTTTCTCTCACATTTAGGTTCTTTTAGGTTTATTTATTTAGATAATTATTCCATAAATCATACATAATAATACCATAAAACACAAAGTAGAAACTTTAAATTTGTATCCATTTTCCATGTAATATAATTTGTTTAATATAAATCCTAAATTATTTTCAAGGAAAATCTCCATTAAATTCAACAAGACTTCTTATTTTCCATTACACATCATTAAACCCTATGAAAACATTGTAAAAATATTAGATGAACAAAAAATATTAGTGAGGGATATAAACATAAAGGAAACCATTATTTTTGGAAAAACATGAAAAACCTTATAATGATTACCTTTATCTTAAAATTTCTTTATAAATATGAAATATATCATTTTAACCTAAAAAACAAAATATTTATGTAAAATAAATTCATTAAAACCCATATAATGTAATTAAAAGTCATTTAGGTGACCTGAAGCATTAGTTTCATAAAACCCTTTCAATTGGAATAACCATAATTCCCACTTCCAAACATTACACTCTTATAAATAGAATACCAAAATGGTAAACTTACACACCCAATGAAGCATTCTTTTTTTGGTGCTCAACCCTTTATATAAAGCATTCTTTTTTTCATTTGTCAAAACATTCGGAATAAAACACATAAAAAATATTACATTTTAAAAAATTTGAATACAATTAAAAAAATACATAAAATTTCTTTTATAATACTTTTATATCCTCATAAATCAATTGGTAAAATAATATCAAGAATATTGACATGGGGAAAAAATTGATAATTAAATCTTTAAACATTGAATGTATCCCATACCAATTTGTAAATTTAAATCATATTATCCATAAAATAATTAAATAAAAAAATTAATATCATTATAATAAATAAATTCATGATACGATATTTCATATTTCTTGTATATACACCTCATAAAATATGTTCCATGTATAACATCCAAAACAATGCATCAATAAAAGGAAATTTATATAAAGTGACTTACCTTCAGTCCATCATGGCACGTGTGTATTTGTCTTCCTGAATGATACACTTATGTTAATTTTTTACTTGATTTAGAAACTTTTTCATTTTTATGATTACATTTATTTCACTTATTAGAATATATTATATTATTACTTAATTAATTAATTTTAAGTCAGATGTTTTGACTATATTCTGTTTATGTGTCAAAAACGAATTTTGTAGGTTGACTAAGGTAAAAGATGTCATTATTTAACCATATATATAATAATAATCCTGAAATAATTATCATCTTTATACATCAATTATAATTTTAAATCTAATAATGAGATGTGGTTATGAAAAATGAACAACGTTAAAATCATAGAGACTATAGGACATACGTATGCATTAGTAATGTTCCCATTTTTCAATAATCGTTATAGAAATAAGGTAAATGATATTTTTATTTATATAATGATAATTATATAATATATAACATATTATTTTTTAATATTTTCATATATATATTTATATATAATTGTATTTATTTTAAAAAAATCACATCGCTTCGTGGAGGTGGTAGTCAACATATCAATGAATGATGTTATCACTTCTTCATTATGTTAAAGATAATAAATATAACGATATATTATATTTTATGAAATCTAATTATGAAATTAATATAATATATATGACATGTATTTTATATATTTTTAATTTAAATCAGTCTTAATGCATTCCATGTATAGAGTGAAAAAATCTCATCACTTTGAGGAGGTGGTAGTCCACACACCCACAAACAATGTTATCATATTCACAAAAAATGTATCACATAAAGGTATGTGTTATATAAAAATAAAATACTAATTAATACATTATTAATATCATAGTCATAATATTAAAAAATCATTTCTTTCATAATTCCCAACCCATGATAGTTGTTAAAGGAAAATTGACCAATATCATTTCACGAGGCGGTTGTTTGTCATACACATGAATGGTAATTTGGTTACCCATTTAAATGAAGTTTTTTTAGGTTTAGGTTAAGCCATTTGATTGAAAAAATCTTTTTATATTTAGGGTACTGATTTTAATACAAAATAATTGTATAAGAATAATTGAATAGGTGGAGAAAGAAATAAAATAGAAGTGCGCATTGAAGAATGTTAACTGTTTTTTTGATAACTCCTTTTGGTTTGAACCAAAGGGATTCTTTGGTCAGTTTTTTATGAAATTGGGTATTATAGGAATATATTAGAGGTTTTGGGATTTTATTTGGGTTTTATTTTTATGATTCAAATGGTCTGATAAGTGTGAATAGGGGACAAGATGAATGCCTTTTATAGTGGAGGAGTACAATTGTTACAAATACCAAAAGGTAAACACTATTGGGTGGTATACCCTAAATAATGAGATTAAAAAATGAAAACTAATTAATTAAATTAGATTTATGTTCAATTAAAACTCCCAAAAAATAAAAATAAAATCATATTTATCATTTGTTTCTTAGCTTCTAAGTTTCCTTATTTTTTCATTTTGGTTTTTCATTTAGGTAGCTAGTTTCTGAACCTGTATAATTATTACATTAAGACTAAATTAATATGATAACCATTATGAAATTTAAACCCATTTATTATAAAATATTTCAATAAATTTATAAAATAAAAATTCAATATGTTTGGGAAATTAATTTCAATTGAAACACATGTAATGTGCAAAACACTACTCTAACCCAAACTGTGTTGATAGACTTTTTAGTATTTATGGGTTAATATGTTCATTATAAAAAATAAATTTGAAAATTAATGGATTATATTTTATATTTATTAATAAAAACTAATAAATTATAAGAAGATAATTTTTTTATTAATTATTTAACAAAATATCATTTATTTTATTCAATTGTTAACAAAATAACCAATCCTTTGACATTTCTTAAGAATATATTATAATTATATCATAAAAATTAAAAATATAAATTATTATGAAAATAATATCAAATTTATATTTCAATATAACATTTATAAGAAAGTATTTTTAGGATATTTTCTACCCTAAAACATTATAGGTGTTGAAGGCAAGGAAGGTTCCTTTTTTGTAATTTTCCTTAACTAACTTATTATATATTCACTTTCACGTAATAGTATCCCAATAAAAGAAAAAAAAGAGATTACTGTATATACGGTTGGAATAGTTCCATGAAATGGGTGTTGGAATTGTTTGGGGTCATTTTTTCATCTTATATTATAAGTTGAATCCTTAAGTAAGCTTATTTCTATCATAATCACTCTAATTATTTTAACTTTTTTCATGATTCTTATCAATCAAAAAATTAAATTTGTATTGGTAAATCAAAAATTCAATACTAATTGTGAATATTTTTATCCATTTTTCTAAATTCAATTCACATATGTGGATAATATTAAATTAAAATTAATCTCATAGATCCTATGAGAAAGTAGGGTTTTAATGAGAAAAGTTCAAATGTTTTAAATGTTTTTTATATCCAATTTCAATGTAAAATTCTATAAATTTACCTGAATTGGATTTATTTATGTAAAATTTAACTACTTATATTTTAATTAAAATTTTAAATATAATTTAACTATATAAATAAATTAGATGAAATTTTTTTCAGTTAAAATTCAGTGTTTTTATCTATTCATCAAAAAATGAAATTTCTTATAAAATATCAAAAATTCACAGAAATAAATTTTTATAATACATTTTTTAAAATGTTGTTTCTTATTATAAATAAAATTTATAAAAATGTTAAAATTTATTTTTAAAACAACTATTCCATTATGAGGAAGTAATATTGATTGTAATAAAAATACAGTTTTTATGAGTAAAACTAGATTTATTATTATCATATGCATATCAAATCTATTGGATGAATAAAAAAAAATTAAAAAAAATTATTATATAGTTAGTATTATTCACACTTGTCAATATAATGGTTAGGTGATAACTTCCATATTAAATAATAATATTAATAATATTTTATTACTCAGTAAGACTCGACCTTGTATGTAATACAGGTTATCGAAGAAACCAGATGTTATTTTCAATGAATGATAAACTTGGTGTTATATATAATGAAATATAAAAAGTTAATTATGTGTAAATAAATATATAAAAGATTTAAATAAATTTTAAGGAAATCTCTTAATTTTGCACTATAACAACTAGGATATGGGAAATAGGGTTGGGGAAAGTTTTTGGTAAACGTTTTTGATCTAGGATGATTTAATTGTGATGATATGTGGGCTGGTGAAGGGATTCCTTTACATGTGAAAAGAGTTTTATATTTGTAAGTATTAATTTTCAAACCTAAAAAGAGTTTCATTATTGAACAAAAAGTGGATCAATATTGATAAGTAGAGATTAAAAGATTGGTTGTGGTAAATAAATCCCACATCCAACAATTTAAAGAATATATTTGTGATATATTGATACCTTATCTCTAGATATATAATTTTTCCTCATTTTTACCATTACCATGCCTGACTAATTTTCACCTTGGGAAATTATTTTTATAACCAAAAATGAAATTAACCTTGTATAATAAGTTTGACATTATTATTTTAAATATTAAATCCATTATAATTTATTGGGTTTATAAAGGTGATCAAAATAATTTTAATATAACAATGCATAGCACAAAAAACCAATTTTTTGAAAAAATTATTTTTAAAGTAGAAAGTTAATTTATTCTTATTATTTATTATGTTTAAATTATTGAAAGAGTGTTAATTTGGATGTTTATAAATATTATTAGTTTATTTTGTTTAATTAATTATTCAATAATGATTAAATTTTCATGATAAAAACTTAATATAGAGAGAAATGTATTTCTTAAAAAAATAGGACATTATATATAAAAGAATTTTATTTAGAATATTTAAAATTGAATACTCATTTTTAGGGGAATAATAAGTACAACATATTAAATAAAACATTTTAAATTTATTCTAATATTGAATTTTTTGAAATTTAGAGAAAATTAGAACATATATTACATTAATAATTATATATTTATATCAAAATAAATTCTATGTACAAAACCCTTCAAGGTCTAAACACAATATAAAAGAGTAAGATAAGAAATAATGTTCATCATTGGTGGTGGTTCACTTATCATGATTCTGGTAGTTCTTTCCATAAGATTAAACTTCTCTAATAGATGATTTCATTCAAGATGTATATATTAATTCTCAGTTTGATCTTGTTCTAAAAAAATCATTATGACACTACAACCTTTACTATATTGAAAAAATGAGCTTCATAATTATGGAACCAATAACTTGAATTTATTTATTCTATTTTATCTATAGACTTCATAAATTAGTTACTTCTATTTATACCAACCTGTAAAATGACTATATTATAAAATCCATATCTAATAATTGTAATTTATTGATATTTAAATATTAATTTTAGTTTAGCATTACATGTGATACAAACTATTAAGAATAGTATTTATTAAAATGATAACACTTACAAAACTATTAGGGTGATACATTCTACCCTATTAAAAAAATGACCTCCTAATCAGTTTAATTTCTCTCACTGATGAAAATAATTTATGGTTTTATTAATATATTCATGACTCATGATTTAGAATTGTTTTCAAATCCTTTACAATGGTTTATCAAAATATTGTGAATCATCCAAAGAATATCTAATAGTAATCTCAAACCATATGTATTGTAAGGTATTATTTTTATATATTGTATGAAGATTAATTTAATACCCAACTATTCTTTATCAAGGATATTATCCCTTGGTTCCTTATAGAAAGATCCTGAACAACTTATAGTATCTATTTTTTGATGTATTTTATATGAAAAATCACACTTTTTTACTTTACTAAAACTTTAGGATATTCTACCATATTTATATTTATCTTTAAGGTTTATAAAAATGTATTTAATTTCCTAATTTTAAATAATAATTAAACTAAAATCATTATTACTCATCGAAACTCAAATCTACTGGAATCCTATGCTCCCATAATTGAACAGAACCCATATCCCCAATCAACATTGGTCACATACCAATCAATATACACCTTAATACTATATTCTCCAAAAAATATATTAATTTATTCTAAAAAACATAAATTACATTTCTTTAAAATTTTCTATAATCTTATATGATACTTATACCTATATCATTTATTCTTCTAAAAAACAAAAAAAACGCCTCCCAAAATATCATTAATAACATTAAAATCCAATCATATAAGACCTCAATAATTTATCTATGCATTCAAACATACAGGAATACATAAATTCATTAACATAATATAATGTCAACAACTCTTAAAATATCCTTATCATATAAAATTAAAACCTATAAGGTTAGATAAAACATAATTTGATATTAAATGTGATTCTCTATATTCACACTCATAGATCTGGTTAGAAAATGAATATTTTTATAAACTGGTATTGATATCAACCAAATTAACCCAAACATAAACCTCTATAATTAAATTATAAATATAAAATATTGAGTTACTTACACACCCAAGACCTATTTGGTTTATAGTTTTACAGAGTAGTTAAAAAACCTTCAACTAACAAAACCCAAATATTTCCCATTAAGTTGGCATTTTTTCCACTAAATTAAACACTCCTCCACTAATAAGTAATCTCAAAAAACTCATAGAAAATTATCCACTTGTTAAATTCATATTGAAATTTCAAAAATATTATTCTTCTTCATAACATGGGGAAATAGAAACATAACAAGGGTATAATGACCATTACATTTCATATATAAATATTTCATCTTATTATAAAAATATTCATCAAATGAAATAATGATCCATCCTAGAACCTTAATGGTTTAGTGTCTTTAGATACTTGTATACACAAATATTTGGTTATTAATATATCTAAATCATCACCCACTTATTCCTACCCAACTATCACCATTTTAGGCATATCATACATATTTTCATTCTCCATATCCTAGGGAGAATTAAAATAATTAATGGTGATCTCAAATTCAGATAAAGGATAAAAAATGTAGATATAAATGATCACTATATAATAACATAATTGTAAAAGAATTAGAACATGTTCTTAAAATTTTAAAATTACCCCCAATAAACCATATATTAAAACCATGATTTGTGGCATAAAATATAGTAGTTAATAAGACATAAATCATAAAGTAATCTGTGAACAAGATCCATGAAATCATAAAATTATCATAAAAAGTTGTTTGTGGAAGAAAAATAAGAATAGAAAATCATTTAATTAGTCATATTTCAAAATAAATATTGCCATAGGGAAGTGGGTTCACTTCATATTCCATCATATCCAAAGTCAGAGTTCACTACCAAGACCATTATAGTGGAGAGAGTCCCTTATTTAAATGGGTTCACAACCCTTTCTAGTTATTATTAACTCATTAAATATCCATATTTTTCCAATGAATTGAGATAATATAAAAATTTAGGACCATAATTCACATTCTCATAATCCATTCATATTTTTTCTGCATGATTATAAAACATTAATCATATCATCATATCCAAACCCATGAAAAGGAAACGGGATTTAGAAAAATTGCATTATAGCATGAAACATGGGAAATTAATGGGTTTTGTAAACATCTCATATTTATAATCATAAAACAAAAAGAAAAATAATAAGTATTGTATAATTTTAAGATACCCCAAGTAAATAATATTTAAAATCCAAGGGTGTTATTATATATAGAAAATTATTTTAAATGATCTTTGGAATATTTCATATTGAAAATACCCATTTAATTCTCTAATCACATATTTAAAATATAAATTTTTTGTAAATAATATAGAAAAAATTTGGTTTTAAAATAACTATGGAAAATTTTTCTAGAACCTATATGGAATTGATTGGTGATGACTGTATGGAGTCCTATTCATGCTAAGTACGTTAAAAGAGTGATCCCTTTAACAGTTTTTATAAATGTCAAAAGTACCACATTCATAAAATGATAAGAATATTCTACTAAATTATTATATAGAATGTATAAAATGGGTAAAAATGAATTAAAAAAACACAGTATATTTGTAAAAATATTGAGATATTTTTAATGAAAACATGGACATAGAAGAAAAACATTCATGTCCAAAATAGATATAAAATCTGGTTTTTAAGAATAATTTCTTGATAATTTTAGGTACCAAAGAGAAGAAAATGGTAATATTACATTAAATGTCAACGAATAAATAGAATATAATAAATTTGATGTGATTTTATAGATAAGTATCATGTAATTTTATTTAATTGGATTTCAAGCCTGAACATTTCAAATTAAAATAAAATTGAATCATAAATCACTTATGATTTAGTAAATTTTGTATTCTAAGAATCATGAAAGAATAAATTAAAATTAAAATTATAATTTCACAATTATAAGAAGATTTAGGATATAATAGGTAATTTTTTCCATAAGTACAACTCATAAAAGAAGATAGGTTCCTAACATAACTTTTGTCCCAAAGAAGACAATTTGAGATGATAGACCCTTACGTCAAGTTTGATTAGCTTGAAAATTACTCAGTCATCCAATATAATAAATTTTAATTTATTAAAATTATATAAAAGAGACAATTATATACATCTAATATAATATATGATCCACTTATAACATTTTAACACTTATATATTATTAATTCCTTATAAAATTATCATTTCTGAGTGATCACTATTAGATTTTTTCTTGAATGTTCTGATTCGACAATTCCAATAAAAATAATTTTAGTATAGTTACCTAATATAAAAATGATATTAATGATATTAATATAATATATTCACTATATAAATATTTATAATTATTCCTAAATGGTAGTTCTAATAAAATTATTTAAACTGTTTGTTGAGATGGTAGGTCGTTTGTATGCATGAATGTTGTTATCATTTTATCATTAAAAATGGAAAAAAAATATTATTTTATAATTATATTATAAATAAAATATATATATATATATATATTAAATCTTCCATAAATACCATCCATGTAATAGAGAAACAAAAAAAGAATCACATCGCTTAGGGAGGTGGTAATATAGATGAACGCATGAGCGATGTTTTCATTATACAACACACATAATTGTAAGAAGTAAGATATGATATTATAATTAATGAATTATAATAATTTAATAAATATAATATATAAAAAATTAAAACCATCATAAGAACCATAGAAGAATGTTGGTTTTGGGAAATGAATTGTACTACAATATAGAGGCGGTAGTCCCCATGTACGCTCGATCAATACTTTCACTTCCCACGTGATGGAAAAGAGGGTGGATAATGGTGGATCCATCATAATAATATAATTTAATTATATTTATGATAAAAAATTATTATATTATTATGAATACCAATTATTTTTATGAGTTACAGGAAGAAATAAAATTAAAGTGTTCGGGTAGGATGATTACCACTTCTTCGGTATACATCCTTAGATACTTTATTAAAGTTTCTTGGAATGGTATTTTATAAAAACTAGAAGATATAATTCATTTATATGGGTGTTTATTTTATAATTTTGGTGGTTTTTATTGATCTAGTTGGCTCTAGCTAGGGTAAATAAGGTAGGTGAGTGGTGTCCTTTGATAAGTGGGGATGATGACACACTTAAAATTTCAAAAAATATTAAAATATATTAATGTTCTACTAAAGAAAAATGGGGAAAATGGTCCATTTAAAAATATGTGATGAAATGGTTTTATATATGGACATTTAATACGATTTGGACAAGATTTTAGTTCATTTTAACACTATCATATTTGTTAACCCCCAATAAACCTGTTTTAACGTTAACAATCATAACATATTTATACACTTTTTACCCATCATTGTGACCAAAAATTATGATATACATATTACTTAATATTAATTTTCATAATTAGAAATTTGGATACAATTTTATCAAATAAATTTTATATAATTGGTATAATTTAATTTAATATTTGACCCACAAAATATGATAAAAACTGGTTTCATGAAAAAATGATTTCTTAATTATGAAATGTTTTTATACCAAAAACCAATATAAAAATTATTTCAATGAAATTAATTAGATTATTAAAAAAAATAAATGAAATAAAGTTAGTATGAATAAATTTTAATAAAATATATCTTTTTAAATTCTTTAAGTGAAAATTCGTTTTTCAATAAAAATATGTAATTTTCAACATTCATAAAAAATCAATATTTTTAGAAAATTAAAATTAAACAAATTTTGACCTGATTATTTAAAAAATAAAATTATTTTTTCAAAATTGACTTTCTAAAAGTTGAATAAATTTATTATATTACTTACTCAAAAAATAGAACAATAAAAAATATTTTTGAAGAAAAATTTATTTTTACAGCCAATAAGACATTAAAAAAAATTGAACACTTATTAATAAATATATTTACTTTATCAAAAATAAATATAATTTTTTTTAAATTATCTTTTTTTGATTCACACCACCAATTTTACATTTGGGTTATAATGATATGCAATATTAAGATTCATTTAGACATAGGGTTTTATGTGTTACAATATATTAAGAAAATTAAAATTTTATTATAGATAAATATACCATGAAATCTCAGGGTGTTTAATTATAGATACTAAAAAGTAATTACCGCCTAATAATTATTTCACCCCAATATAAAAATTATGATATCTCTATTTCATCACATCTTTGGGTTCTCAATAAGCTTCTTTGAATTTTTGATTCACCTAGAGGAATTGAACCAAGTCTGTTGTCTTGTTCATATCATGTGATATCAATAAAAGAAGATTTAGAATGATTTATCTTCATAGGAAAGATCATTCTCCAATGGTAAAAAAACTTGGCTTAGTATATTTGAAGGATCAGGTATGTACTTCCTCAGTAGGGATATAAGGAACACATTATGAATATATGATAAGTTTAGTGGAAGCACCATGTGGTATGCTACAGTACCTACTAGATCAATAATATCAGAGTGGAAAATGAACTTAGGGGTTAACTTTAACTTATATCCAAATATAATAACATTATTAAATAGATAAATTCATATTAATATCTTCTTACTAACTTTGAATTTCATATTACTTTGATAATTTTATACATAAATTTTCTATTGACTATGAGCTTCTCTAACAAGTTACTCAATGGTTCTAACCTTAGATTCCATTTCATTAGTTAACTTATGTCATAATATCTTTCTTTATCATACTTCACAAAATCACATTAGATTTTTAAACTTAGTTCCATAAATGAATTCATAAGGATACATGTGAATGATTGAGTGAATTCTATTTTTTTAAGAAAAATCGACAAGTGAAAGGAGTTGATCCCAGTTTCCTTTGAAATCCAAAGAATTTGATATCAACATATACTTTAGTGTTTTAATAGTTCTCCTAAACATACCGTATATCTAAGGATGATTAGATATAGTTAAACAAAACCCCAAATCCAAAGCATTCAAAATATCTCTCTAGATTATAAAGGAAAAAATGAGATCTCAACTAGGTATAATATAATGTTGAAAGTCATTTAATATCACCACTTAAGTAATCTATATTCTAGAAATTTGATCAAGATATCAAAAATATTTGATATAAATTATGTTTTCTGAATTTTAAGGGAGATCGACTATAATCATAATAGAATTATATATTATAGACATTTTTGGGAGTTTAATGAAACAAAATTCAGGGTGATGTTTTCCCATTTCAATTTTGATTTTCATAATGGTTTCAACCCAAAATTAAACTTCTATCTCCAAAAATTATCAATCAAACAAACCTAGAATCGTGATGAATACTCTTCAATATTTATATTCATATATTCCTGCCATAAATACTAATTTAGTTATCTATAAATCGTCATATATCCTAGATGAATAGGGAATAATGAAATTTTAGATTTATCCAAAAACAAATTCTAATGTTATGGAATGGAATGGACATATAAAAAGTTCATAAACCTTATAATTCCATCAAATTCATGTTTGATCTCAAAAAAAATTCTCACCAAATTTTTCTACACTTCATCTCTCTTATATGCATCTTTAATGTGCACTTGCATAGATGGTTGAAAACGCATTTTATAAACATATTATTTATATTTTTTCTTATATATTCCATGGTCAATCCATTAATAATTTCCAAATATTGAATCCTTTGTGGAATATATCCTTGATAAACTAGAAAAATCATTTTGACTCAAAACATCTGTTACCGAGTTCTCTTTCATAGGTTGGTAATTTATTATGGATTCATAATACTAAATTAATTCTAACCATATGCTCTGGTGAATATTCAAATATTTATGATTGAATATATATTTTAAACCTTTATGATTATTATACATGTCACACATTTATCCATAAAGATATATCATCTATATATTTAATGTAAACAATTTCAAAAACTAACTCAAAATCATTATTTGGGTAATTTTTTTCCTGAACCATGAATTGGAATGAGGCATAAAATATCACCATATCATAATTCAAGGTGAGAATCCATTTACCTTCTTTATTTCATCACTAAATTTTACAAAACCTTCTCAATTTTATGGTATTGAAAGTATAGGTGGATTAACTATCCTTCTCTTTAGTTTCATGGAATTTTCATCACATTCATCTGTATAAAGGAACTTTACTCCTTTATAATTTTAAATTTTGACTGGGTCATATAGATATTATAAATCTTCTATAAATATTCAATAATATCCATCAAAAAAAAGAAAAATACATATATCATTCATAGTGGTTAACATGGGATAATTTTTAGTATCATCCATCTTTGATGGATCAAAGGCTATACCATTTCTTGATATTGTATGGCCAAATAATGATACTTTTATAGAAAAAATTCATACATAGTAAAATTTTTGTGTTGATTCACATTCTATAGGGTATTTAGTAAAAATATTATGTTATTTTGGTACTCTTTCTTGATCTTGAAATATATAAAAATTCCTTTTATAAATAATATGAAAAATTGATAAACGTAATCTATAAAGACTTTATTCATTAAATAAATTATGATTGAAGAGGAATTAGTAAGACCAAATGAAATAAATATAAAATCAAAGTAACCATTAATCATATGAAATGTTTTCTGAAACATGTCTTTACTTTTGACCCTCAATTGATAGTATCCAGATTAAAGATCCATTTCATAAAAATATTGAGCTCCTTGTAACTGATCAATCAAAAAATCAATACGAGGGAGATAAAACATATTATTCAATATGGTCTTGTTACGTTTAAAAAAATAAATACATAGTCACATAAATCAATATTTATTCTTAAAAACAAGAACTAGTTTACCACACAGTGATGCACTTGATCAAATGAATCCCATATCAATATTATATTGTAGTTTTTTTCAATTCCTACAACTCAAGTGAGGACAATATTTATAGAATTTTTGAAAAATCGGTAACATAAGGTATTTGTTCTATTGAATATGTAAATTCATGTTTCCGAGGAAGAATATTAAACTTATTTTGAAATGTATCAATAAATATCCACACAATAGAAATATCTTTGAGGTTGAGTTTCCCCCTACCATATGAGATAAATACCACTTTTAAATAGAAATTAAGACCCATTTTATGGATGTAATTTCCATTATAATCTTATATTAATCCTTAAATTGATATATTATTATAGTTTTGTTTGGAAAATAAAAATTTAATTCCCTTACTTGGAAATTCAAATGGTATTTATATAAATAAAACAAATCCATGAAAAAATAACATCAATTTAACCATATGGGGAATATTTTTCTGTTTGATGAAGCACATTCCCCTAAACATTAATCAGAGAAGAATCATAGTTATTGGATGTGATAATTATACCATTAAGATGTTTCATATATAATTCAATATCTAATCATTTAGGATGGGGATTCACATTCCAATAGATACTATATGGTATAAGGGAATTCAAATAATTAATATTATAGAAAACAATTCAATATTTGAGTGTACCTATAACCAACTCTATTTAATTTTTTTTATCTTCAATCCCTTTTAAAAAACTGTTATAATGAAAATCAACCGATATTAATTAGTGTGATAAATAATATAATCATGAATTTTTTTATAGTATGTTTGAATCATGAAGCCTCAATTTCAGTATATGGAACCCAAGTTTTAACCAAAGTTATCCATGGTCAATATCTATTGAAAATCGTCCTAATAACTAAAAAAATAATATTTTAATTAACCCATGAATAAAAGATAGGATTTCATTTTCAGTAATTTAGTCTTAGGCCTTCTAATTATTCACTATTGTTGATCAATTTCATTCCCAATCCACCAATTTCAAAGTTAATTACCAAAGGTTAATCTACGACACAACCACATCAACATTTGAGTATCTTGAATGGGATGAATTTTATTGGAAAACTAAACTTATTTATTATGGATAACTTATGATATTTGATTATATGTAGGTCTAACATAAGGGTCCCCGCTAGTTTTTTCTCATCATTGTTTACATAGATAAGTAATCCTTTCTATGATACCAACTATAGTGACTTATACTTTTCATACATAGATATTACATCTTACTAGATTAATATTCATTAAATAACATTACCATCCCTACCAAAACAATAATGTTTTAATGTCTTTGGAAAATGAGATTTATAAAAAATTGTAACATAATAGATCTATGAAATCTTTCACTTAATTCTTCACAATTATAACCCTTCTTTGATATATCATACTTACAACAATTCTCTACATCCTTGGGAAAAGAAACCACAATAATTGTTGATCTCAGATACATAGTAAAGGTAAAAAATGGAGATATCTATAATCACTTAAGAATAAAAGGAGAATAAGGGTTTAAGGACATGATATTTACATTTTAAAACCATACCCAACAAATCATATACCCTAAACACGAATCATGGAATAATAAATTCTATTTTATTAACCATCAATAAAAATAGATTCAAATATCTCGACCCATGGGATCATAACATTGGCATGAGATATAATTTTGTGGCATACACATAAGAATAGAAAATCACTTCCTTAGTCTAGGCTCAATAACAATATAATGTACTATACTTTTCATAAATATATATTAAATGTTATTAGATTAATATTAATTAAATGTCCTAATGATATACTCTATAATTATATACGTGCAGTAAATTTGGAAACATGGATACATAAAAAACTATTTCATAAGTGAACTACATTATCCACCAATAAGTTCTTCATAAATTTCAACCTTCTTAAACATCCCATACATAATTCCATTATTCTTAACTTGCAGAAAGAAAACAGAAGAAATGATGAGATGAGATTTTCAGTATGAGTAATAAAGGGATATATCAATGATTATATAAACATAAAATGAGAATTAGGTTATGATAACATGATAATAATGTTTTAAATTCATACCACATTTATCATATATTATAATATTGAGCCATGGAATAAATATTGGATGTTCGTAAGACATGAATCATAAAAAATCATATAACATGATCGATGAGAGCATGACATTAGAATAAGAAATAATCATTCATGAAAAACATAACAATAGAAAACAATTTCCTTATCATTAATGGATTTATTTTGACACAATCATAGTGGAATGGGTTTACTACCCAAACCATCTTATTAGTCAAGATTCACACCCAATACTATCATAGTGGACATAATCCCTTATGGAATTGGGATCACTCTCTATTATAGTCCTATTTATCTCATGAGATATCCCTATTTATCCAAATAATTTGAAAAATATATAATTTCAGGATCACCCATCATATAATTAAATCATACATTTTCATTCCACATGATCATAAAACATTCATCATATCATAACCCTAGAAAAGGAAATTGGTTTATAAAAATTTCATCACCACATAACCTATGGAAAAGAAATATGTTTCATTCCCATCATTTCAAAATAATAAAAAAACATACATATAAATAATGAATATGGCATTATTTTACCATATCAATGTTAATTATTATGAATCATTAAAGGATTCCAACAAATTTTGAAAATATTTTTTATAAGATCACTAGTGACATTTCTTGAAAAAAATAATCTTTTTTAATTTGAAATCACTTATCAAATATCTAAGATTTTCCAATTTATTAAGGATAATTTTTTTTAAAATATATTTGGGAAAATTTAAAGTAATATTAAATTCATTGAGAGTTCATGAAGGTGGAAAATTCCAATAATGACCTATACATTAAGGTAATGATTCCTTCAAAATTTTCAGGAAAAAATAAAAAGTACCTCATTCTAATAATTTCAAGAAGATTACATTTAAAATATTTTATAAGAAGTTAAAAAATGTTTAAAAAGAATTTATATTTTCATTTTAAAATATAAATATATTATATAAAATATTTTGATAATAGATGGATATGGAAGAGAAATAATTTTATTACTAAAGAGGGAAATAAATTTGATTTTCCTTAAAAATAATCATTTGGTATCTTGAGTACATGAAGTGATGAAAATGAAAGAAAATAATGTTTTAAATATAGATAAAAATAGAAGTAAATTCATGATTTTTTTATATAAATATCGTGAAATTACATCATCGGAATCCTTATCATAATCAATCGTAATAAATAATGGTATTGTAACATAAAACCCTTACCTCAATTCTAACATCTTTCTTATGTCTTTGATCCTCCTATATAATAAATATATATTTATTATCCATATATTCTATATCCATATATATATATATCATACCATATATTATTAATTATTAACTTTTATCATCTTTTTATTAAAATTAATTTATTAAAATTACTATCCGGGATGATAACTGCTTCATTTTTCATGTATGTTTTGGTTCATAAATATTTGTTCCTTGTACATTGAACATGGATACATCGTAATTAGACTGTCAATAATGACATAAAGAACTTATATTCATTACATACATAATTATATTAGTAACATCCAAATTAAATAAAGAACATAACATTTTTCATATTTATTAATATTTGTAAACTAAATATTAATTATACTTTAAAGGGGACGTTATGTTCGATGGAGTACCTGATATGAAATAATGGGTTTCTTTGAAATCTTACATTGCACACTAATAATATAATAATATTATTTTAAATAGTAGTTAACACCTAGTTTTTGTAATGGCGGGAATGAACAAAAATAACTATAAAATGATTATATATGTTTGTTAAATTTTTTAACATTTATCCAATAAAATTTAGAGGCTTAAAATGAGAATGAATCTAATTTTAAACATAATTTACTTTAAAAGGTTGATTTACTATCTTTTAATAGCGAACCCTCTTTTAATCTAGTTTTGGTCACTTTTATATGTTCCATTTGACAAAATAAAAATTTTCTTTAGAATCGGGACATCAAAATTTACTTTGGGAAAATTTTTAGTATTTTTCTGATAAAATTCATTTTTGTATGAATAGTGAAAAATATTGTATTTTAATTCAAAAGTGCCTTTTAATCTAATTTATTTATATGGTTATATAATCTTTTTAATTGGTTTTAAACTGTAATTATATTACGTTTTTACCATTTAATCCAATTTTGGTAAGTGGAATTAATTTCTCTCTGAAATTGGATATAAACAAGTATCAATCTTTTGATAGTTATTGTTTTTTAAAAACACGTTATTTGTTTTTATAACAGGAATTAATTTTAAATTAATTAGTGATACTTCTATGTTTTGAATTTTTTAAAATAGACATCATTTTTTAAATCATAATATCAAATATAGCTTAGGCTGAATTTTTGGCAGTTTTCTAAAAAACCTATATTTTTTATGAATAGTGAAACCACTAAGTAGTAGCTAAAAACTAAATTTTTCATTTAAATGAATTATTACTACTTCCATGAATTGGATTTAGAAAATAAGACATACATGTTTTTTATTAGTAAGTAAAATTGGGTTCAATAAGATGAAAATAATTTTTTTATGAATAGTAACTTTTGACTTTTTTACCGTGGTTAAAGGTAAATAGGGTAATTCAAGGTAGAAAGAATATTATAATCATAAAAAATTATCTTAGCTCTGGTCCTAACCTTATTAGATGAGTCATGGATGACCATGGGAAACACTGGGTCGATTTTGGGACACCATGGAGCCACATGGGAGTGATAATGACACTTTATTTTAATTAACTTAAAGTAAAGACAAAAATGACATAAACAAATATCTTTTAGTAAATTAATTTTTACATAGGGTTATATAAGTTATTTTTTTCGACTATAAATAATATTTTGAGAGATAAAAATATTTCCTACATCATAGTCCTTTTTTATAATTTTTATACATCAAATAAATAAAATTATTTATGACACAAAAATGATGTAGTGTTTACCTCCATAATAAATCATTTAAATAAATAAGATTGTAAATATTAAAATAACATCCAAAACCTATAAAATTATTATTGGATTATTTTATTTCACCTATTATTCATATTATCTTTGACTTTAATTAGTTTTGGACTTTTAGAAACCGAATATCATTATATAATAAAATAATGTTTTCATACTTTCCTAAAGAGCCCCTCCTCCCCCTTATAAAAATCTCTCACTTATAACTCATTATTTATAGCTCTTAATCCCCTTTTCTTGTCCAAACCCTGCCCAAATAATCTCTCAACATCCCTATACTCCTACTAGAATCCTTACCTTAGTCATAAGTCACTTCAAGAAGTCCTTTTGGTTCAATCCAAAGGAAGTTACCCAAATTAACGGTAACGGTTTCTCTTAACTTCTTTTCTTTTATTTCACTTCTACAACCCCTAAAATCTTTTTATTACTTTATTTTATAATAAAACCATTATCCTCAATATACTAGGATGTTTTTATGAGAATTATTCTAACTACACTTACACACACCTCCATCTAATGGGTGAAGAATATACTATTTTTGTGAAAGGCAGACTAACTCCTCACGAAACAATAATTGTTCGATTATCTCCAAATGCCTCTCATGGTGGCCATTAAGATGAAAATATATTTATATATGATATATATTATGTTTATGTTTCTTTATGCTTCTATATTTTTCTTTCACAACATACCTTTATGGTTTCCATTATGGGTAAACGTGATAATTTCATTTGAGGAAGTGCGGACTATCGCCCCCTCAAAGTGATATGACTTGTTAATGCCATATGTGGGACATATAAAGGATGGCGATAATGATATTATATATGATATTATACTATAATTATAATATTCCTATGTATAATTATGTTTTAATTAAATTAAAATAAGAAATAGAAATGAAAGTAGCGTTCATGCGTACGTACGGCTTACCATCTCCATGAACGGTGCATTTCATTTCTTACCTCCAAATGTTATGTACTATTATAAATACATGTATATATACTAGATATATATGATATATATGATATCTAAATAATTAATATCATTTTGTATATAATTAACTTTTGACAATGTGAACAACTTGTAATTATAAGAAGTCTATTTTTGACTCAAGTACCAAATATCGACTAACCGAACGTTATTAACTTAAATGATTACATAATGTTTATAACATGGTAATAAGTGATATAAAAGGAATAATAAATTTGAAAAATTTTCTTAAGCAAGTAGAAATAAAATTTATTTTATTATTCATGAAGAACAATGACCAAACGAGTCAAGTCAGACATGAGGTAAGATATTTCTTATCTCACTTTTAATTCCATGAGATTTCCATTGTTCACCACTTATTTATTGAATGTGGTGTATTGTGTACTGCCATTGGATATATGTTATAATGATTCTATTTATATTCATGTTATTATATGAATCATTTGGTAGTTATTTACTTTTGGTCATACGACTCGATTGATTACAACGTGGTAAGGGGTTTCTTATCTCACTTTTAATTCTGTGAGATTTCCTTTATTCACCACTAATTTATTTCATGTTGTGTATTTTGTACTAAAATTTGATATATATTATCATGATCTTCTTTATATTCATGTTTTTATGAGAATCATTTGGTGGTTATTAACTTTTGTTCATACGAATCGATTGATTAAAACGTGGTAAGGGATTTTCATCTCACTTTTTATTACCGTGAGATTCAAGCTATATTTGCCACTATCTCATTTTGTGTGGTGTATGTACTGCCCATGATTGTATTCATTATGTAATATACTTCAACTTATGGGTATTTACATCTTCATTTTATGATCCTTATTTCAGGGGTTGTATGTTTCGTAAGTTACCAATTCGGTACGGGAACCTTTTAACCCAATTTCCATTCCTTGGGTTAATCTTCTAATTCATAATTATGTCATGCTATGATTATGTGTGGAATCAATATTTATTTATTTATGTTGTAATTTTCACTACACATTGAGTTTACATACTTTTGATACACATAATCTGTAACCCCCCAAGATGTTATGAGAAATATTATTTTTAATTTCATTAATGTCTTGTGTTGTATGCTACACCAAGATTACCTTGCGCTATACGCAACATCGTATTAGCTTGCAGTATACGCAACACTATTCTTGGATCGTGTTACACACAATTTTGATAATAGTTATTCTACGCAACATTGAGTGTATATATATATATATTCAATGTATAAATGAAATATGGTTGGATTCTATTATACAAAACAACGAAGGATTCTTGCACAACATGCAACCCTGACTTGGCTTGCATTACACACAATCGTGACCTTCCTCGATAGCGTGTGTAGTACGCAATACCGAGTTTCACTAAACAACGATATGCTATTAAAATATTATTAAAACTAGCCGTTATGAATAGTAATAACCACTTTTTGAAATTTTGTAAATTTTATTTTTCAAAATGGACTTCATTTTTGTATTCAGAATATCGAAATTAGCTTAGGGTGAGATTTTGGTACTTTTCGGATAACTTTCATTTTCTGATGAATAGTGAAAATTACTAAATTTTAATTAAAAACAAAATTTTTAATCGAAATAATTAATAGTGATAAATTATTAATTTTAGTGGTTTTAAAGTATATTTAGAATATATTTTTACAATTTAATACAATTTTGTTCATTGGATGTAATTTCACATTTAAACCAGACATAAACAAGTGTTAATCTTTTGATAGTTATTATCTCTTAAGAACACGCTATTTGTTTTGACGATGGGAATTAATTTTTAAATTAATTAATGCAACTGATATGTTTTGAATTCGGTAAAATAGACCTCATTTTTGAGTTCATAATATCAAATATAGCTTAGGCCTAAGTTTTGGTATTTTTCTGGAAACTTTCAATTTTTAATGAATAGTGAAACCACTATGTGGTAGTTAAAAAAATGAATTTTTCATAAAACATAATTTTACCCCTTCTGTGAATGGAATTTTAAAAATCCAAGAGACACAGTTGATGTCAGTAAGTAAAATGTGGTTCAATGAGATGAAAATAATTTTTGGTGAATAGTAATTTTTTACTTTTTTTACCACGGTTAAAAGTAAATAGGGTAATTAAGGGTAAATATGATATTATTATTACCCTAACACATGTCCTAATTCTATTGGATAAGTTTAATTCGACCAAAAACAACCTTAGGAATAAAATATGACCATTTAGGCCCACCTGGATTAGATTAGGACATTTATTATTAATTTATTTAAACAAGGGTTAAAGTAGTTAAAATCAAAGTTTAATAAGTATATCATTTTTAATATAGGGTTATACAAAAGATAAATTCAACTATAAATATTCATTAGAAAGATAAACAGATTTACTACATAATGATATTTTATTTGTAATTTTTAGAATTAAATAAGTTAATTTATTTATAACACAATGATGATGCAGTAATTATCTTATTAATAAAATATTGACATAATTGATGTTATAAATACCCAAATAAATGTAATTTGAGACTTTTTATGAATTAAAATAATTTTCTAGGTTAATATGAAATGTTAGTATTGATTTAATTAACTTTTTTGGAACTAATAATTCTGTTATAATTTTCACAAAAATCAATTACTAAATAGTATCAAAATTGAAATAAAATAGTTTTTAAATAAAATATTATATTATTAATTGTTATTTTATTCCTAAAAATCTAATTTTCGGCCAAATTACTTATATAAGGTTATATATATTAATAATAAAAAACTTGGGGTTCTTTGGCTTGTTATTGTAAGTTTATTAACCTTATAGTGTAAGAACACAAAAAGACACAGTAAAAGTAAAATTATCTAACTTAAGGTTAAATATAAATGATAAGGTTACAATAGGAACCTAAACTTGTCTAAATTCTATTGGATGAGAGTATTTATACCCCTACCCACCTTATATTCTAAATAAATCAATTTGGAGCAATTTAAAACCGAATTTGGCTTTATAATAAAATAATATTTTTAGTTATTCCAAAGGTGCCCCTCTCCTCCCTTATAAAAGGGCACCTCATCCCTCTCTTCCTCACACCACATTGAGACTTCAAGCTCAGAAAACCCCTGAAAAATTCTCTTCTCCACTTCCATAGAAACATCCTAGAGGTTCTGGTCTTCCTCAAAGACCAATTTTATTTCCCTAAAAGGAGATCTCAAAGAGGCTCTTCAAAGAAGAGGTAATGTCTGTTACCGATTCTTTCAACTTTATTTCTTATTCCACTTATTCTTCTTAGGTTGTTTAATTTTGAAGTAATAACATCAGTATCACTCATATACTGATATGTTATTATAATTATGAAACAACCCTATTTCACCATCTATCCATCCTATGGAAAACGAAATCACCGCACGTGCGTACATACGGAATACAGTCTCCACGCCGTGGTGTAATCTATTTTCCACCACCACCTTACTTGGATGGGTATAATGGTGTACATAATAACTATATATGATTATTGTAAAGTGATATTGATTATGAAATAGTATACATACACTACAATACAATTCCACGATCATGGGAACCATATCATCGCTCGTGCGTATGTACGGACTACCGTCTCCACGACGCGATGAGATTCATTCTCCACTTTAACCATTAATGAATGATTATAAAGTATATATAATAAGTAATCATGAAATATATGACATAATAATGATACTGGATTTATGTTTATATATATGTATGTCATCTACTTAATTCCATTCAACTCAACAAGGAAACAAAAATAGCGTTCATGCGTACGTACGGCCTACCGTCTCCATGAATGGTGTATTTATTTCCATTTACTAATCTATTATATATATGTATATTCTGAATATATATTATATATAAATCATGTTTTATATTCTGGAATTATGTAATCATGATCTAAGTAATCTTATAAATAATTACAAGTCAAAACACGGATGACAAATGAAACGATTTTACCCAAAACGCTCTTTAACATGGAATTTACAAAAGAACGGGTAAAATAAAGTCATAAGTGAACCATTTATGATATCATAACAATGATTATGATTCTGGAATAAGTCAATGACATTATTTAAATCATTATACATGAGGTTCGGACACTTACGAAGCAAATCATACCTAAGGTAAGGGAAAATATCACAATCTCATTTTTATCTGAGATTGTTTATACTTTGGTATTTACTGGGTGTATTTTATCATCCACATCCATGTTTTCTAAATATGTAATTTTATTTCCATACACCTAAAATTGTTTAAATCCAATTTTACCCTTCGGTGAGTTTTTAGTAAAATATATGAAAGGAATCTTTTGTCGTTTTTCGTACGAGGTACTTTTTGACTTTTCCGACAAAAGTACGAGAAGAATGTTTTTATAAATTATACGACATGAATGGATTTTTAAAACATTATTTACATGAATCTTCCTTTACAAGTTTTCAATTTTATTTTTAATCAACTTCTTTTAGTTTATAATTGTATGACATGTTAAGAAAAGAAAAGTAAAAAAGGATATTTTCCTCAAGAATGGAGTTCAAGTGTTTTATCAAACTTATTTTCCATCTAAGATAATATAGGGTTCTATTTCTACCCATATTATTAAATTTATTTGATTATGTTGTGATGGAATTATTTTTATGAATTATTTTATCTTATATGAATTGTTTTATGATGTCATGATGTTTAAGAATCCCATTTTTATTACATGGGTTATGCAATGATGTATGCGTTATGATTTTGTGGCACACATAAGAATGGTATAATTATGATATTGGTGGGACATATATATCCCTCAAATGCATTGGGTAAAGATTTTATATCTCATGAGATAGACATGGCTGGAAGGGCAGGTTAAACTGGTTCAGTGAAACAGGACTGAAACGAGGAGTGAACTCGGTTCAGAAATGGACTTTGTCCACTAATATAGTCTTGGCAATGAGTCTTGACTAATAAGAAATGATTCTCTATGATTATGTGTGTATGCCACAAAGTTATGATTATTGGGATTACATTTCACTGCTATGATTTATCCCTTGTTATGATATTACGATCTCTTTTGCAGGTTAAGACTTCCAAAATGTTATGTTCTTATGAATATGATGTGATTGATATTTCTTTTGTTTACCCGTACTGAGCATTTGAGATCACCCTTTTATGTTTACTTTTCCCCAGGATATAAAGAAAGGTTTTAGGTAAAAAAAAAGGGGAAGATCTTTATGGGAGATGTTGAAGATCTTTCACCATGATTAGAATATTTTATTCCAAGTTTCCAAAGACACTAAACAATTACGATCCTTGTGTGTGTGTTTTTGTTATGTACTAAGTATTCTGCAAAAGTAATGTAATGTCCATGTACATCAAGATTTGGGTCTCTACAGTTGGTATCAGAGGAAAGGGTTAGTCAAACTTTGGAAACTAGGATGCGAGAACTATAGTGAGATCCCTAGAGATATTTCTAAGGTATGTATAGGGATGTCCCTAAGGTTAAGTATAAGTATAGGTTATAGTACTAGAATTACGGTAACCTAAGATGTTAGATATTAAAGGTACTTCCCCTTTATTATGTTGTTTTCCCTAGCATTATTTTTGCCTCTCACACTATTCTTTTTGGGTTTTAGACGATTACTGGAACTCGAAGGAACCGTGTTGATCAATGCAATGGACAATGCAATGATTGTCCCCCTGAAAAAACAAATGTTATGGGAGATGGAGTGAAAAATCTTATTGCTATACTTACACAAGCTATGAATCATTCAGGACTTCCAAATGAGCAGAGAAGGGAACAATATTCTATTGAGTCCTTCATGAGGCAACGTCCACCTTCATTCAGTGGGTCTTCTGATCCACTTGTTGCTGAACAATGGATCAGTACCACTGAAAAGATATTTTCAGTTCTTCAATGTTCTGAACATGATAAATTCATCTTAGCAGTATGTCGTTTGGAAGGTGAAGCTGGTCAATGGTGGAATCTTATCAAGAATACGAGGCCAAGAGATGAAATTGAGTCCATGGAATGGGACGAGTTCAAGAACTTATTTTTCAATAAGTACTTCCCTCGTATTCTTTGAACAAAGATGGAGAAGTAGTTTCTTAAAATAAAGAAAAAGGATGATGAATCTATTGGTATATACTAAGCGAATTTTACAAGGCTTGCAAGGTATGCATCTGGATTTATCATCCAACCTGAAAGTAAAGTTGAATGATTCATCAGTGGATTAAAACAAAATCTTTGAAGGGCATTAGCTATAAGAGACTTCAGTAGCTATGAAGATTTTGTGTGTTGTGCTATCAAGGTAGAAATGGAAGTTGGTGTTACTTATCCATCTCATAGTTTTGACAAGAAACGAAAGATGGAGTTCAAGGAGAAATCTCATAATAATGGTGAAAAGAAGATGAATGTTTCCTTATGATCAAAGTGTGGAAAGAAGCATGGTGGAGATTGTCTTAAAGGGACTAAAATATGTTTTAAGTGTGGATAAGAAGGTCATCGATTAGCTGAGTGTCGAAGTAATGGAAAAAGGGTTTCTAATGATGTGAATAAAGAAAAGACTGCAGAGAACGCACCACCAACACTTCAATTCTTCAAGTGCAAGGAAATGGGGCATTATGGTAATAAATTCCCTAATCCAAGGGTTAGTGATGATCGACATGAGCAACCACTTAAGGCAAAGGACAAAGGGAAGTCACATGCGATCACTATTGGTGATGTTGAATATGACAACGATGTGGTGGAATGATTAAGTGTTTATGTAATGGGATTCCAAAATAATGTTGTATATAGTATCGTGGAATATTGTAATATTTATGTATTGGTATATTGTGGTTTTCAATAATTTTATGGTACCTGTAACCCTGGAAAGAGATTGAGATATTTTTGGAAAGAATATGATATGGGCATAATGAAGGGATAAGGAGAAAATGAAATATTTAATAGTATTCATGAGCTCATGATTGATATAAGGACTAAGTGATATCATGGTTTCAGTATATAGAATTTTGAGGATTTTGGTATGTGGAAAGTGTTAACTTTTAACTGCATTAATGTTTTCACTATGGTTCAATTAATGGGTATTCATTCTTTAAGAGAATACATGATTAAGGTATTCACATGTTTGTAATTTGACCAACAAGATATATCTTATGATATATTGGGGATAAATGATGGCATTCACGTGATTGTTATGTGACATTTCAAGTAATCATTTTCTTTATACTATTAGCTTGGACTGAAGTATTTTAGATAAGCTTAAAGATTGGAATGGATTATGTTGGACACAAGTTAGTATTGTTTAAGGATAGAAGTTTTTTCGATATTATTTATGAGATGTTATAGTAATTTAGTTTTAGAAAAAGGACAACCTGCAGAACGGGCGACAGCCCATCGCGTCGGACAAGGCTATGGGAATCAAACCCACAACCAAAGTGTTACTGGCCTTTATCGCCTACCACTGGCCTACAAGAATTCCTTGTTTATTAGAAACTAGTTTTATTATATTAAGCAGTATGATATATAAAGTATAAGTCCATTTTAGGAACCATATATGATTAATCCCACTATAGATCGACTTATGTATATTTAATAGCTTTTGCTAACCTTTTGTTTGAGACGGATGGAATGACCCGTCATTCTATCACATGATCTACTAACACTTCATGAATAAAAAAATTCAACTTCATTTCTTTGAGAGATAAAGTGGAAATTGTTCAAGGCATGAACAACAGTGAGATTGTACCAAAATAAAGTAAGTATTTATTCTAATTCAAATTCTTCAACTTTAGGGAAATGATCTTGGAAAGCAAAAATGTTGTCCTAGTGCTCTTATATTTGATGAATCAGATGGTACCTTAGATCGTCACAAATTTATGGCTTTGTGATTGCTGGCTTTTCCATATCCATGTTCTCTACCACTCTCCATCAGAACATAATGGTTAGATTTCTCTTCCATATCCATATTTTCACCTATGTGGAAACCCAGTGATTATTTTATTTGGGTAACCGTTACGTTTCATACTTTTGTTTTTAAAGATTGGTTTTGGTATTCATTTTTACGATGTGGGTTTCTATTAAAGAAACTTTCGAGTAGTAAACCATTTATAACCCCCGACGAATTTCGAGGGCGAAATTCATTTTAAGGGGGGTAGAATGTAACACCCCAAGATTTTATGAGAAATATTATTTTTAATTTCATTAATGTCTTATGTTGTATGCTACACCAAGATTACCTTGCACTATACGCAACACCGTATTAGCTTGCAGTATACGCAACACTATTCTTGGATCGTGTTACACACAATTTTGATAATAGTTATTCTACGCAACATTGAGTATATATATATATATATATATTGAATGTATAAATGAAATATGGTTGGATTATGTTATACGAAACAACGAAGGATTCTTGCACAACACGCAACCCTGACTTGGCTTGCATTACACGCAATCGCGACCTTCCTCGATAGCGTGTGTAGTACGCAATACTGAGTTTCACTAAACAACGATATGCTATTAAAATATTATTAAAACTAGCCGTTATGAATAGTAATAACCACTTTTTGAAATTTTTTAAATTTTATTTTTCAAAATGGACTTCATTTTTGGATTCGTAATATCGAAATTAGCTTAGGGTGAAATTTTGGTACTTTTCGGATAACTTTCATTTTCTGATGAATAGTGAAAATTACTAAATTTTAATTAAAAAAACCTTTTTAATCGAAATAATTAATAGTGATAAATTATTAATTTGAGTGGTTATAAATTATATTTAGAATATATTTTTACAATTTAATACAATGTTGTTCATTGGATGTAATTTTACATTTAAACCAGACATAAACAAGTGTCAATCTTTTGATAGTTATTATCTCTTAAGAACACGCTATTTGTTTTGACGGCGGGAATTAATTTTTAAATTAATTAATGAAACTGATATGTTTTGAATTTGGTAAAATAGACCTCATTTTTGAGTTCATAATATCAAATATAGCTTAGGCCTAATTTTTGGTATTTTTCTGGAAACATTCATTTTTTCATGAATAGTGAAACCACTAAGTGGTAGTTAAAAAAATGAATTTTTCATAAAACTTAATTTTACCACTTCTGTGAATGGTATTTAAAAAATCCGAGAGACACGGTTGATGTGAGTAAGTTAAATGTGGTTCAATGAGATGAAAATAATTTTTGGTGAATAGTAACTTTTTACTTTTTTTACCACGGTTAAAAGTAAATAGAGTAATTAAGGGTAAAAATAGTATTATTATTACCCTAACACATGTCCTAATTCTATTGAATAAGTTTAATTCGACCAAAAACAACCTTAGGAAGAAACTAAGACCATTTAGGCCCACTTGGATTAGATTATGACATTTATTATTAATTTATTTAAACAAGGGTTAAAATAGTTAAAATCAAAGTTTAATAAGTATATCATTTTTAATATAGGGTTATACAGAAGATAAATTCGACTATAAATATTCATTAGAAAGATAAAATGGTTTCCTACATAATGATATTTTATTTGTAATTTTTAGACTTTAAATAAGTTAATTTATTTATGACACAAAGATGATGCAGTAATTATCTTATTAATAAAATATTGACATAATTGATGTTATAAATACCCAAATAAATGAAATTTGAGACATTTTATGAATTAAACTAACTTTCTAGGTTAATATGACATGTTAGTATTGATTTAATTAACTTTTTTAGAACTAATCATTCTGTTATGATTTTCACAAAAATCAATTACTAAATAGTGTCAAAATTGACATAATATAGTTTTTTAAAAACATATTATATTATTAATTGTTATTTTATTCCTAAAAATCTAATGTTCGGCCAAATGACTTAGATAAGGTTATATATATTAATAATAAACAACTTGGGGTTCGTTTGGCTTGTTATTGTAAGTTTATTAACCTTATAGTGTAAGAACACAAAAAGACACGGTAAAAGTAAAATTATCTAACTTAAGGTTAAATATAAATGATAAGGTTACAATAGGAACCTAAACTTGTCTAAATTCTATTGTATGAGAGGATTTCGACCCATCCCCATATTATCTTATAAATAAATCAATTTGGAGCTATTTAAAACAGAATTTGGCTTTATAATAAAATAATATTTTTAGTTATTCCAAAGGTTCCCCTCTCCTCCCTTATAAAAGGGAACCTACTCCCTCTCTTCCTCACACCACTTTGAGCCTTAAAGCTCAGCCAGACCCTGATAAATTCTCTTCTCCAATTCCATAGCAACATCCTAGAGGTTCTGGTCTTCCTCAAAACCAATTTTAGTGCCCTAAAAGGAGATCTCAAAGAGGCGCTTCAAAGAAGAGGTAATGTCTGTTACTGATTCTTTCAACTTTATTTCTTCTTCCACTTCTTCTTCTTAGGTTGTTTCATTTCGAAGTAGTAACATAAGTATCAATCACATACTGATATGTTATTATATGTATGAAACAACCCTATTTCACCATCTATCCATCCTACGAAAAATGAAATCACCGTGCGTGCGTACGTACGGAATACCGTCTTCACGTCGTGGTGTAATCTATTTTCCACCACCACCTTACTTGGATGGGTATAATGGTGTACGTAATAAATATATATGATTATTGTAAAGTGATATTGATTATGAAATAGTATACATACACTCCAATACAATTCCTCGATCATGAGAACGATATCATCGCTCGTGGGTACGTACGGACTACCGTCTCCACGACGCGATGAGATTCATTCTCCACATTAACCATTCATAAATGATTATAAAGTAAATATAATAAGTATTCATGAAATATATGACATAATAATGATACTGGATTTATGTTTATATATATGTATGTCATCTACTTAATTCCATTCAACTCAATAAGGAAACGAAAACAGCGTTCATGCGTACGTACGGCCTACCATCTCCATGAACGGTGTATTTATTTCCATTTACTAATCTATTATATATATGTATATTATGAATATATATTATATATAAATCATGTTTTATATTCTGGAATTAAGTAATCATGATCTAAGTAATCTTATGAATAATTACAAGTCAAAACACGGACGACAAATGAAACGATTTTACCCAAAACGCTATTTAACATGGAATTTACAAAAGAATAGTTAAAATAAAGTCATAAGTGAACCATATATGATATCATAACAATGAGTATGATTCTGGAATAAGTCAATGACATTATTTAAATCATTATACAGGAGGTTCGGACACTTACGAAGCAAATCAGACCTAAGGTAAGGGAAAATATCACAATCTCATTTTTATCCGAGATTGTTTATACTTTGGTATTTACTGGGGTGTATTTTATCATCCACATCCATGTTTTCTCAATATGTAATTTTATTTCCATACAACTAAAATTGTTTAAATCCAATTTTACACTTCGGTGAGTTTTCAGTAAAATATATGAAAGGAATATTTTGTCGTTTTTCGTACGAGGTACTTTTTGACTTTTCTGACAAAAGTACGAGAAGAATGTTTTTTTAACTTATACGGCATGAATGGATTTTTAAAACATTATTTCCAAGAAGCTTAATTTACATGTTTTCAAGTTTATTTTTAATCAACTTCTTTTAGTTTATAATTGTATTACATGTTAAGAAAGGAAAAGTGTTTTTGAAGTAAAAAGGATATTTTCCTCAAGAATGGAGTTCAAGTGTTTTATCAAAATTATTTTCCATCTAAGATAATATAGGGTTCTGTTTCTACCCCTATTATTAAATTGATTTGATTATGTTGTGATGGAATTATTTTTATGAATTCCTTTATCTTATATGAATTGTTTTATGATGTAATGATGATTAAGAATCCTATTTTTATTACATGGGTTATACAATGATGTATGCATTATGATTTTGTGGCACACATAAGAATGGTATCATTTTGAGATGGGTGGGACCTATATCTCCCTCCAATTCATTGGTTAAAGATTTTATATCTCATGAGATAGACATGGCTGGAACGGTAGGTTAAACAGGTTCAGTGAAACAGGACTGAAACGAGGAGTGAACTCGATTTAGAAATGGACTTTGTCCACTAAGATAGTCTTGGAAATGAGTCTTGACTAATAAGAAATGATTCTCTATGATTATGTGTGTATTCCACAAAGTTATGATTATTGGGATTACATTTCACTACTATGATTTATCCCATGTTATGATATTATGATCTCTTTTGCAGGTTAAGACTTCCGAAATGTTATGTTCTTATGAATATGATGTGATTGATATTTCTTTTGTTTACCCTTACTGAGCATTTGAGCTCACCCTTTTATTTTTTCTTTTCCCCAGGATATAAAGAAAGTTTTTAGGTAAAAAAAGGGGAAGATCTTAATGGAAGATGTTGAAGATCTTTCACCATGATTAGAAGATTTTATTCCGAGTTTCCAAAGACACTAAACTATTACGGTCCTTGTGTGTGTGTTTTTATTATGTACTAAGTATTCCGCAAAAGTAATGTAATGTCCATGTACATCAACTTTGGGTCTCAACATAATCACTTCATTGATAAATTCTCAGGTCACCGATATGAACTTGATAAGAATAATTTTTACTCAATTTTCATTCATTGAGTTAAACATCCAAGTCATCAGTTTTGTATTAAAGAAGAACATGTGTGAATTTTCTATGACTAATTTACAATAAATATCCAATCATATTAATTGTATTTATATTTTTCACACATTATTATGTAATTTATTTATCCTTATTCTAAGGATACCATTTTTATAAGGGATTTTGTCACAATTTACATTCCATTGAGACTTCATTATTGTTATGCACCAATTCACTTTTATATGGTGTATATACTGTCCTCTGGCATATTATATCATGAATACCTTTATTCTCATGATATTATGAAGTTCTGATTCAATGTTATTCCTCAATTATTTATATTCAAGCATCTCCCATTTTGTTAAAAACTCTTTAACTAAAACATCATTTTAAATTTTTTAAACATTTATTCTTCTAAATTGTTATCAATAATGTCTATGTTTTAAAAATTGTTTTTAGGATTTATTTAAATGGAAATTAATGTTTTCAAATGATAATTCAGTAAAATATTCAAATTAGTATGTGACACTTTGATTCAAAAATATCTTTATTAAATGTTTTAAATGGTTTTGAAAATGGTTTGATAAAGAATTTTTTATTTCAATATCTTGATTTTATATATTGGAATGTGGAAATGTTATCTTTACTTTATACTTGTGTTATGTGTTATGATTATGTTATGGTTATTGGGAATTGTTTATGTATACTGGTGGTTATGTGATAAACTTAGGGCAGGTGAGCCCTAGATAGCTCTCTAATGCATTGGGTAACGTGATAGAGGTAAATTTGAATGTTTATCCAAAGATATTTAGGGAATATACTGTAATGGGTATTCCAAATGTGGCTCCCTATGTAGCTATGATATCTACAATGTAAGTATGTTGTGAATTACATAATATACCTGTATGATTTATGATTTTTGTTTGTTATTCATAAATATTATGATTTCATAAGGTATGGTATGATTGAAAAGTATGGTTTCATTGATTTGTGTTTAATGATAGGCTAATGTTTTCCTTTCTTATTTTATAACCCTTACTGAGATTTTTATGTGCATCCCAATTTTTTGAAATGTTTTCCACAGGACTTAAAGATGAATAGGGTCAAGGATGGGATCAAGGAAAAGTCATGTTGTCTAAAACATGGAATTAGACATGTTTCTTTTTAAGATTTTTTATTTTATGAAAAAAATTGATTCTAAGTATTATTGTCTACATGTAATTTTCAAGTTGATATGTAATAGTTATGTCCTAATTCTCTAAAACTCTAAACCTAAAAAGATCCTCAATTTGAATTATTCATTTAATTTAGTATTATGTAATGTTTAAGGTCGGGTCCTTATAGTTAGTATCAGAGGTCGGTTTAGACAAATTTACGGATTAGGAGTTTTCATTAAACACATGGTTAGTCCCTGTGTCTATTATTTCGATTAAATCCATGTTTTATAACTTTTTCTGATCAAGGAAAGTCAGTTAAAATTGGAAGGAGGAGGATCTCAAATGACATTACAATCTTTTCCTAATGACTTGCATGCAATATTTATTACAAAGTCATGTTCCGATGATTGTGAAACTTTTTCTACCATATAACTCACTTTTAAGCAGTTTTTTGAGATATCAAACACCTCCACTATACCTCGTTATCATCGTGGATCATGGGTTGTATTTAATCAAATCAAATCTTCACAATATTCTCATATTTTCAATAAAGGTAAATATTATCAAAAAAAATTCAAATATTTTACCTTATCATAAGATTTGTAAGCATATTATGATTTGAAAAAAGGTGATGAAGAAGGAGACCCTTGTGCAAACTATTTATATTTTATTTTACAATATAGACTCGCAACACATACCTATGGTATTTTAAAAGTACCATTAATTGAAAATTTCAACTCAAATTCGGTACGACTATTTTATAGAAATCATGTTTTATTAGATGTTTTGAAATTATATTTCATACATGATAATTTTCCAAAATTGTTTTTTTATTAACATCCATATGACCCATGTTGTACAAGGTGTATTTGTATGAAGGAAAAAATGATTTTGAAGCATCTCTAAATCATTGTTTCAATGCATGGACCTTCTACCTACATGAACAATATGGGGATGAAACCAAGTGGACACCATGATCAAGGTATGATGTTCTTCATTTTGGGGATCGTTTTATTTTATCATATGGTGGTGAAATAAAAAATTTACAATATATATAAGACTTCAAGAATTAAAATGTTGAGATCATAATGAATTGGGATGAAAATGAAAGGTATAAAGAAACCATTGAGGTTAAAACATGTTAGGTTTATTTTTTAGCATTATAAAAAGGACAACCCATAGAATGTGTGACAACCTGTTGCATTTAGTAAGGCCGTAGAAATCGAACCCACAACTGAAGGGTGACAAGGGTGTATCACCTACCACTTTCCTACTTGAAGTCCGTGGTTAGTATGACATATTATTTTAGTAAAATTATTTTATGGAACAAGAATAAGTTTATTATGGGAACTTATGTTTTATCAAATGGATATAACTAGTATAAGAAAATGATTTGGTGATTAAGTGATAAAGGTTATTATGGAAGATGTTCTCTCTTTTGAGGAAACACTATATGCCTAAGGAAGATAGAATACTATGGGATTTAAATAGTGGAATAATGGTTGAAATTTTATTTTGGAAGAATTTATGTTTTTATTGTGGACATATGATGATTTGGTTTATTTATGAAAATGATTAACCTATCATGGAGAATATGTGATTAGGTTAATTACTTTTCAATATAAAACTTTATGAGTAACTGGTTTTATTTGGAGATAAATGTTAAGATTTATCTTGGAAGACTATGTAATTAAATTCTTATGAGATTTGGGTTTCAATATTATTTTGGATTACTTTTAAATAATTTTATGTATATTTGTTTATTAAATGGTCTTTGTTGAACTTTTGGTTTTTTTTGACAAATTTTGAAGATTAATAGTAGTTTTTATTTTTGTAAAAGATTGTCTTTTTTGGTATTATCTGATCTCACACTAACCATTTTGGTCTTAGTTGATGTCTAAAGACAAGGGAAATATATAGTTCTTATTTTGTGCGTTATGTGATTCTCTAGAAGATGATTCTTGTGCTTTTGATATGACTAAGTCTTTTTGAATGCTCATTATTTGGAGAAAATATTAGTTTTTGGTAGAAACTTATTAAATGATGAAACTCTACTTGAAGGTAAGTATATTTCCTTATGTTCTTATTCTAGGTATTAAATTAATTACTCAAAATTATGAAAAGGAATGTAAAACAAAAATTTTGTTGGTTTATGTTTCCTAATGGGTAATCAAATACCATTTAACACATCATATGTTTGTGATTTCATGGTGTTCAACTTTCTCTTAATCATGTTTTCTATCACTCTCCATCAGAACTTCACTATTTGTTCTCTCTTCCATATCCATGTTTTCTTACATGGAATCCTAGTATGGGTTATCTTGGGTGACCATTGTACTTCTCTTTCTTTCTTTTAAAGTGATAGTTTTACTGAATCTTTTCCGAAGTGGGACTTTAAATGAAGTTTCCAAGCCCAGTTTTAAAATTACGAGAACGTAATTCCCAAAAGGGGGAAGGATGTAACATCCCAGGTAAATAAAGAACATGACATTTTTCATATTTATTAATATTTGTGAACTAAATATTAATTCTACTTTAAATGGGATTCTATGTTCGATGGTGTACCTGATACGCAACAATGGGTTTCGTTGAAATCTTACATTGCACACTAATAATATATTATTATTATTTTAAATAATAGTTAACACCTTGTCGTTGTAATGATAGGAATGAACAGAAATAAATACAAAATTATTATATATGTTTGTTAAATGTTTATACATTTATCCAATAAAATTTAGAGGCTTAAAATGAGAATAAATATAATTTTAAACATAATTTACTTTGAAAGGTTTATTTACAGCCTTTTAATGGAGAACCCTATTTAAATCTAATTTTGGTAACTTTTATATATTCCATTTGACAAAATAATATTCTTCCTTATAATCGGGACATCAAAATTTACTTTGGGTAATTGTTTTGAATTTTTTTGATAGAATTTATTTTTTATGAATAGTGAAAAATACTATATTTTAATTCAAAATTGCCTTTTAATATAATTTATTTAGATGGATAGATTATCTTTTTAATTGGTTTTAAAGTGTAATTATATTAATTTTTTACCATTTAATCCAATTTTGGTCACTCTAATTAATTTCACTTTGAAATTGGACATAAAAAAGTATCAATCTAATGATAGTTATTGTTTCTTAAAAACACGCATTTGTTTTGATAATGGGAATTAATTTTAAATTAATTAATGAAACTACTATGTTTTTAATTTTGTAAATTGGAAATCATTTTTTAATTTGGAATATCAAATATATCTTAGGCTGAATGTTTGGTATTTTTCTGAAAAACATCGATTTTTTATGAATAGTGAAACCACTAAGTAGTAGTTAAACAACTAACTTTTTCATTTAAATGAAATTTTAGTAATTATTTGAATTGGATTTTTAATCCTACATACATGGTTGTTATTAGTAAGTAAAATGTGGTTCAATAAGTTGAAAATAATTTTTGGTGAATAGTAACTTTTGACTTTTATTTACCGCAGATAAAGTTAAATAGGGTAATTCAAGGTAAAATAAATATTATAATAATACCAAATTACCATAAAACTTATTATAACCTTATTGGAAGAGTCATTGCCGACTGTGGTCATCCTTGGGTTGATTTTGGGACCCCATGGAGCCACTTGAGAGTGATAATGACACTTTATTATAATTAACTTAAAGTAAATACAAAAATGACATAAAAAATATCTTTTAGTAAATTAATTTTTACATGGGGTTATATAAGTTATTTTTTCAACTATAAAAAATAATTGTAAATCTAAAAATATTTCCTACATCATGGTACTTTTTTAATAATTTTTAGACGTTAAATAAATAAAATTATTTATGACACAAAAATGATGCAGTGTTTACCTCATTAATAAATCATTTAAATAAATAAGATTATAAATCTTAAAGTAACATCCAAAACCTGTACAATTATTATTGGTTAATTTTATTTCGACCATTAGTCATCTTATCTTCGACTTTAATTGGTTTTGTACCTTTAGAAACAGAATATAATTATATAATAGAATAATATTTTCTCATTTTCCTAAAGTGCCCCTCCTCCCACTTATAAAAATATGTCACTTATAACTCATTTCCCACACCTCTCAAGCCCCTTGGATCATCCAACCCCTACCCAAATAAGCTCTCAAGATCCCTCTACTCCTCTTAGAAGTCTTACCTTAGGCAGAATGTGTAGGACCCTCAGACACCCTGAGAGGGGAGGGGTGAATCAGGGTGACAACTTTTTCTTTTAATGGGATTGATCTTATTCCCACATTGGTAGGAACTTGTTAAAACTATATGATGAATATGATCAGAAAAAAAAAACATTCACATGCAGAGACATGACACAACAATTTTTAATTTCTTCACCACTAAGGGCTACGTCCATGGAGCATAGGCCGACAGGTTGTCGGTCGTACCAAATTCCACTAAACTTCATGCACCCTCGCACGTCATTGGGAACATGCGACAAACTATAATTTATAACCTACTTACTACTTAAAAAAGTGGTAAGACAGGGTCGAACCATGGAGAGGCCTCATTTTGTGTTTGGCGTTCTAAAAAAAATAAACTATACAAAAAAAACACATGCAAAAATCAGCAAAAACACATGATGATGGTGAAGTGAAGTGAATGAGAGTTGGTGAGCAAGGAAATGAGGGGGTGATGGTGGGTGAAAAGGGAGTAGACAGAGCAGCAAGAGAAATTGGGGTGTAAATAACCAATATATGAGCAAGGGGAAAAGTCCACTGGCCGATTTGATGTTGTTTATCCTTGTTCATGCACTGAGATTTAGAAATATGGATCTGACTAAAAGTAACCAGCCAGATTTTTCGTCTGGTCAGTTTGTGATGAAATAGATCTTACAGTCCTTCGACTGTAAAAGTCATTCCATCTAATGGTGAAAAAAAGTTAGAAGTCGCCGAGCTCAACTTGTCAGTTGAGTTCGATTTGTCCCTCTCATTCAAGCATAACTCACTTGTCAGTGAGTTCCTCAAATTGAAACAGTTTTCATTAAAATTCAATCAAGATTGGTTTTCACTCGATCCTGTTGTTTTGAAAATAAGATCGTATGTAAACAATGAGAGAGACAATCCAAAAAAATGATTTTGTGCATGAATCAGACTAAAAAAATCAAATCAACAAGCTTATTCCCCAAAAAGGAAATTATCCGGACATAGTGGATTTTTTTAATGCAACAATAGAGTTAAAATAAATGTAGTTCATATTGAAATAAGTGCAGAAAAAGATAGCACGAGAAAAACTAATATGTTACAACTCCCTGCTACTGCTCCTGAAAGTAGTAATTATAGCTTCTCAATGGTGGTGTGTCGCTGGAGTTTGCTCGATGTCACGCCCTAGGAATCGAGGTATGAAATGATCTGATCAGCTGCCCTCCTGATACTCCAATCTGCTCCCAATTTTGAATGTTGTATCTTGCTCTTACTCCTGCTCCTTTCGTCTCTTCTCCCCAGTTCCAATGTCTCCCGACTGATGTCCCCCTCTGCCCCTGCTCTGCTTGACTAAAAAATTCCTCCCCCCAGTCTCGCACATTCATCACCCAATTGAAGTCTCTGGAATCTCCCCCAAGGAGTTCCAGGGCCTCCATGTGGAGCTTTCACTGTGTTGCTTCCTCCCGTGATGGTCACCGGAGCAGTTTCTCTTAACTGAATGAAAAATTGATCTACGCCCGTCGGGCTAATTTCTTCCCTGGAAACAGCCGAACCACATGGCGTGATTTTATGTGAACATCAGCATCTTTTTACTGAACTCTAAGTGAGTGTATCCCGCCCCTGCAATGAAGAAACAACAAACACATGTGAGTCAAATAAATAATAAAATGAAACTATTATATACTATATTACTACTTAAAAAAACTTATTAATATATATATATATATATGATAATACCTAAATTATTGGTAATATATATTAAATAACTATTTTATTTAATTAATCCATATATTATTATGATATATAAAAACTTATATACTAACTATTATTACACCTATTATTGTTATTGTATAGTATATGATATATATTTATATTATGATATATTATGTTTATATTATAAGTTATTATAAAAAATGAAAGTAAAAGAAAATGAAAAATGAAAAGAGTGGGGGGTGCGGGTCTGTTCGGTGCAGGGTGAAAGGGGTGAGGAGGCCGACAGGATTAGGGTTGAGAGGGAGAGGCAGGGGTTCGTTGAGTGGCTTATGCGGTGGCTTCTGTGCACGGAGGAGGTGATGTCGGTGACTTCGAGCAGTGTAGGTGGTCGGAGTCCAAAGGGCAGCGTGACTGTGGTTGGGATTTCAGTGGGTGGGCCGGCACTGGGGTTCGGCCAACAGGGTGGATACGGCCGGGGGTGGACGGTAGGGAGGTCACAGTGAGGGGTTACGATGCGGCGGAACAGAGGGAGGGTTCGGATGGCGATGCCCAGTGGCTTTGATGGCACAGTGGCAAGGTGCTGGGGTCGCAGATGTGCAGGCTACTAGAAAGAAGAGGCCGCAGGTTGCGGTTCATGGTGAATGATCTTCAAATCTCGGAGATTAGAGATTTTTAATCTTGCATGTTTGATTTATTGGTTTTCCTTCAATTTCAATTTTGTTTCTGCTTCTGAATTGTGTTTTTGTTGAAACAATTTATTGTTTATTTGTTACGTATCGGGATTATTTGTGGGGGTGTTGTGTGGATGAAGAAGACGGGTCGCGCGCTGTGGTGAGATGAAGATGAGGGAAGAGTGCGGGGTTCAGAGGATGGAGACAGCACAGGTTGGCGGAGACGTGGAACGGTGGAAAAGGTGTCGAGCGGTAGGAGTGGAAAGATGGTGGCATTGGCACCTTGATAAAACGGTGCCAAGATATTGGAGAGACGGTGAGATAGGGGTGGTCGGAAGCAGTGTGACGAGCAGGTGGCATAGTCACCGATTGAGAAGGCTAACAGTGAGGAAGTGAATTAGTGAGGATTGAAGGTAATGGTGAGGAATAGAGGAAATGGCAACGGTGAGGTTCAACAGAATGGAAACGGTGAGAAAATTGAAATGGTGAGGTTCAGCAGAAATGGGGTAACGGTGAGGTAAAGGAGAGGAAAATGTATCAGTGAGGAAAAGAGGTTAAGATGTATCAGTGAGGAAAAATAAAAGTATAACAGTAAGGAAAAGGTAACAGTGAAGTGGTGGAGTGTATCGTTGAGGGTTGGGAAAAATTGGAAAAAGTGGTTTTAATGGTGAGGTGGAAGTATAACGGTGATATTTGAGAAGAGACTAGTGGTGAGGAAAAGCAGTGAAGTAACGGTGCGGTAAGGTGTATCGGTGAGGGAGGGAAAGTTGGGTAATGGTGAGGTGGATATAACAGCTACCGGTAAGGGGTATGGTAATAGTGAGGAAGGGAAAATGGAAACAGTGAAAAGGTCACCGCTACCAGTGAGGAAGTCACCGATAAGGATGGGTGGAAACGGTGACACAGTCACCAATAATGAATAGGACCATGCGACCACAACACCTGCGAACAAACATTACAAAGAAAATTAAATAAATAAAATAATTTAATGAAACTTAAAATAATTAAATCAATTAATAAATTAAATTAAATAGAATTGAATTAAAAACTAAAAACAACAAAGTTAAATAATAAAATTAATAATACTTTATTTAAAAGAATGAATTATTTTGGGTTTAAAAATTAACAAACTTTGTTAAAGAACAAATTAAAATATTTACAGTAACTTGCATAAATTATTTAACCAATTAATTAAAGAATTAATTAAATTGAAGAATAAAAATATTAATTAAATAAAACTAAATTGTTAAAACTAATTAAATTATTAAAAGACTAAACACCAAAAAGTGTTATTTATTTATAATTTAAAGAATAAATCATTAATTAATTTAATAAATTAATTAATAATCTAACTAGAAGGAAAAATAATAAAAATAAAAGAATAAATAAATAAAAGTCTAATTTCCAAGACTAAGTTAATTTAAGAATTATTTAAAATGACACTAATGCACATTAAAACACATGTTTTAAACAAAAAACTGATTATTCTACACAGCAAGTACAAAAACACAACAATTATCAAATATTTACTAAAAAACAACATTTTGGTATAAAAAAGTCAATATAAAATACAAAAAGGATGTCGCAAAGAGTGTTAAAACACTACCAAATAAAACCCCCCAACACATAAAGCTTTGTTTGTCCTCAAACAAGAACATGCCTTTAACTTTAAAATAGACATATGGTTAGTGAGTTTCAGCTCAAAAGGTGCATGGTTAAACATTAATATCCAGATGGACAGGACCAAACAATGAGTTAGGTTTTTCAAAGGTGTACAAAAATGATGTCCTTTCTAGCTTCAAAAACCCACTGGAAGTCAAGAGCATCACAAATTCGTACATTGTCTAGTATGTCATGCCCCCTATGTGCAATCATTAATTGTCCTACTTCACCTTATAATTCAGGTACTGATTCAAGGAGTTTTGATAGGTTAGATGAAATAGAAATCAAAACATAACCAAGGGAACCTTCCATTCTCACCTTCCTACAGGTTCCAAAAATTAAAGTCAATTAATTTGATCACTTTATTGATTCAACTCAAATGAAAATTAACCAAGTTAATTGCTCCCTTCTTCATCTGGGTTCAAAATTCCCCTCACCTTAATGAGTTCATTTTTGACAAGGGCACATTATTTCACTTTTTCCTAGCCATATTCCATGTGCATAGCACTGTGCATAGAACTTATTAAGATTGATATTGGCTTTATTTATTCACAGAAACACACCCAATGCACCTTTCCTCAGATACTCACAGTGGGATCCCATTTTCCCATTTTACTCAAGTTACAAAGGACTTAATTAATAGTCATTCAAGTTGACTTTCTAAAGTGATTGAATAAAAATGTGAGTCTCATGGGTTCCAGTGAGAATATTAAGTTACTCCAAGTCATGATCATCATCCCACAAAACCTATCCTGCCACACTCCCATCCTCAGTTCCTAAAGAGACAGATCCATAGAGACAGTGAACAATTGCACTCAGCAATCATTCATACTTAACAGTTTCTGACTAAGTTTCACTCTTCAACATTCAACAAACACTTATCCACTAAACAGGACATAATTGAAGTACCATTTAACCTCCAATGACCATAAATTTATGAAAGAATTTGAAAAAAATTAAAGGAAATTTGAACCATTTTTTTGAAAAATGAAAAAAATTGACAATTTTTTTAAACAACCACAAGTTCAAGAAGGGTTAATTTAACATGACACTAGAATGACCCCTCTCCCCCACACTTAAAAACCAAAATTGTCCTCAATGTTTAATTCTAAGGTGGAAGACAAATTATGTTCAAAACAGATGGAAATTTCAGCTGAAAAGGGATATTGAGGGGTATCAATGAAGTTCAAAAAATTTCTTCTACACACAAAAAGTTAACGAAAATAAAAACCCAAATAAACAAGAACAAAAGAACCCAACCCCACCAACCATCACCAGCAACCAAGTGAATTTATATTCATAAAATTTTCATGCTTTGAACCATTGTGAGCAGACAAAAGATTTTAAAATTTACTTCAAATAGTAGCATGATTAACAGTGATGTGCAGCAGCATCATAATGAAATTAAAAGCAGTGGGTGCAAGCATGTTTCACAAATCAGCTCAAAAAAATATTTAAACTCTCTAGATACTTGAATTTGGACACCCATGAAAGAAAGTACAGTCATTTTTCACTGATTAGGAGGAAGTCCCCCACACTTAATTCACAGTGAAGAGTAAGCAGGTAATTGAAACTGAAAAAGGCAGAACAACACTTCCCTGAATTATTAGACCTTAAGCAGTGGCTTTCATCAACAAATACTCTTCAGCATCACTGGGTTTTTAATCCTCTTCATTAACCTATAGGTTCAAATAAGTAAAATAAGATTTCATAGTATGAATTGAAAGATAAGTAACCTAAGAGAGTGAGTAGATAGAAATGTTATCCATATGGTGCAGTGGAATTCTCCCTTGGGATTTCTTGGCCAAGTTTCTGGCAGCAATAACTCTCTCTAAAACAATAACATATCATGAGGCACCATCAACAGTTCATAAATTGAACCGGAGAACAAGAAGCAAGGATTAATTTTATTAACGAACAAATATAAAAGGAAAACTACTAAGAAACCATGGGTTAGTTCCCATGCAACACTGAGTTTATAGTCCTCAGTTAGACTTGAATCAGCTCATTCTTCCAACAGAGATATGGCAGCCAAGCCCTTTGGCTTCCCATCAAATAAGTTCTTTATTCATTGACCATTGACTAAGAAAGGTCTATTCTCACCTCTAACTAGCTCAACAGATCCATTAACCAAAACTATAACAATGGTAAAGGGTCCTAACCATTTGGACTTCAACTTTCCTGGAAAAATATTCAATATTGAATTGAAAATAATGACTCTCTCACCAACCTTGAAATTACTATTTTTAATGATTGAGTCATGAAAAGACTTTGTTCATTCTTTGTAAATTTCAGCATTCTCATAGGACTCTCTTCAAATCTCCTCCAGCTCACTCAACTCTAGCAGTCTCCTCTCTCCAACAGATTTAATATCAAAGTTATGTGCGTTCACTGCCCAATAAGATCTCTGATGTAACTCCACGGGTAGATGACATGTTTTCCCAAATAGTAGCCTATATGGTGACATCCCAATAGGAGTCTTATAAGAAGTTCTGTATGCCCAAAGAGCCTCATCTAATTTCCTTGACCAGTCTTTCCTAGAGCTAGACACTGTTTTCTCTACAATCTGTTTGAGCTCTCTGTTTGAAACTTTTTCTTCCCCACTGGACTGTGGGTGGTAAGTAGTGCATGTCCTATGTGATCCCTCATACTTCTATATCAAACCTTTGAACTTATAATTATTGATGTGAGTCCCATTATCAATGATAATTGCTCGAGGCACACCAAATCTGGAATAGATGTTTTTCTTAATGAATTTCAAAACACTAGCAGCTGAATTGTCGGGCAGAGCTACTGCCTCAACCCACTTGGACACATAGTCCACAGCAACCAAAATGTACTCATTCCCATAAGAGGATGGAAATGGTCCCATTAAGTTCAAGCCCCATACATCAAAGATTTAGACCTCTAGAATACCTTTTTGGGGTAGTCAATGACTTCTTCTAACATTTCCCAACATTTGACATTTTTTACAGCCAATAACCAGAATCCTAGAATATTTAAACAGTGTTGGCCAGTAGAAACCATCATGGAGGCCTTTTGAGCAGTCCTTTATCCTCCATGGTGGCCACCCCAAGGTGATGAATGGAAGCTCTCAAGTATGGGTAAAATCTCATCATCAACCACACATCATCTCAGAATCCCATCAACACACCTCCTAAAGAGAAGAGGGTCATCCCAAAAATAATATTTCAGTTTAGATATAAACCTCTTTATATGGTTGTCTAAAAGATCCTTAGGCATGACTCCAGCTACTATAAAGTTGTCATAGTCTACAAACCAAGCAGACTGCTGCACAGAAGCAACAAACAATTTTTCATCAGGGAAAGAAGTGTTGATCTCTTTTGGTTCCTTACTTGTAGAATTGGGAAATTGAGACAAGTGATCTGCAACTACATTCTCAGCCCCTTTCTTATCTTTAATTACTAAATCAAACTCCTGTAACTGCAAGTTCCACCTCATGAGTCTGGGATTTGAGTCCTTTTTAGCTAGAAAATACTTAAGGGCTGAATGATCTATGAAAACTATGATCCTTGATCCTATTAAGTATTGTTTAATCTTTTCCAAATCAAACATCACAATATCCAACTTCTTTTCAGTGGTAGAATAATTCTTCTAGGCATCATCTAGGAGCTTTATTACATAGTAAATAACATGTAATTTCCTATCCTTCATCTGCCCTAACACAGCTCCTACTACAAAGTCACTAGAATCACACATAACCTCAAAAGGAAGTTGTTGGTCTGGAGTAGTTATTACAGGTGAAGTAGTCAACTTCTCCTTGAGCAGATTAAATGCCACTAGACAAGTATCATCAAAGAAAAAGGGAGTTTTCTTAACCAGAAGGGAGCATAGGGGTCTAGTAATCTTAGAAATGTCGTTAATGAACCTCCTGTAGAACCCAACATGACCAAAAAAATTCTAATTCCTTTGACATTTTCAAGTGGGGGAAACTTTGGTATGACCTCAATTTTAGCATTATCGACCTCTATCCCCTTCTTAGAAACTTTGTGTCCCAAAACTATGCCTTCAGTGGCCATGAATTGGCACTTTTCCCAGTATAAGACTAAGTTGGTCTCTTGGAATCTTTCTAACAATAGTTCCAAGTTTTTCAGAAAGTTTTGAAAGTTATCTCCCATGACAGAAAAATCATCCATGAAAACTTCAATTATCCTTTCAATCATGTCTGAAAAAATTTCTAGCATGCACCTCTAAAAAGTGGCAGGAGCACCACACAAGACAAAGGGCATCTTCCGGTAGGCAAATGTCCCAAATGGACAGGTGAAGGGGGTTTTCTCTTGGTTTGCAGGTGCAATGGAAATCTGGTTGTAACCAGAATAACCATCATGAAAGTTGAAGAATTCATTTCCTGTCAATCTCTATATCATTTGATCCAAAAATGGCATAGGTAAGTGATCCTTTCTTGTGGAAGCATTCAATTTTCTGTAGTCTATGCAGACTCACAATTTATTCACTGATCTTGTTTGTATTTGCTCATTATTTTCATTAGTGACCAATTTCACGCCACTATTTCTGGGTACCAAGTGGAAAGGACTAACCCAGGGGCTATCAGAAATCGGAAAACTTATTCCAACATCAAGAAACCTAATCACTTCTTCTCCCACAACTTCCTTCATGTTGGGGTTGAGTCTTCTTTGGGCTTCTAATCTGGGATTACACTTAGGTTCCATTGAAATTTAATGCATACAGAAGGCTGGACATATCCCTTTGATATCAACAATTGACTACCCTGTGACAGACTTGTACTTCTTTAAAACAGTAAGCAGATTTTTCTCTTGACCCACTTCCAAGTTGGATGAAATGATCACAGGTAGGGTGGAATTGTCTCATAAAAAGGAATATTTGAGATGGGCAGGGAGAGGATTGAGTTCAAGGGTGGGTGGTGACTGGATTGAGGGAAGACACTTGGGCATAGATGGCCCAAGGTCTTGATGTTCCCTCTTGAAGAAGGCAGTAGACAGGGATTTTTCCTCAGTGCAAGAGCTTCCAAAAGATATCTCCTCAACCTTAGACTCCTCTATTAGGGTAATAATGTGCTCCAAAACAATCTCATCTATGTTCTTCAAAAATTCTCCCGCATACTCATCAAAAAATTCTCTCTCCTTACTTGAGTTGATCCCCATGCAAGAGGCAGCAGGGATTTCTGGTTCGCTATTTATTTCATCTATCATTCTCAGAAACTCTTCTTCCTCCTTATCAACACTACTCTCAGTAACTAACATCTCATCTTTTAGGAAAATTGGGTGGGTGGGTTCTTGGATTTTCATAAACACATTAAATTGATCTTTCTATTCACCCAAATTGAAAATCAGTTTCCCCTTAGACACATCTATCACAACTCCCCCTGTGACCAAGAAGGGCCTACCAATAATGATAAGATCCTCCTAGTCACACTCCATAACAAGGATAAAAAAGTAAGCAGAAAAAAAGAGTTTTCCTACTCCCATTAACAGACCATTGACCCTACCCACTGGATGAGTAATGGACTTATCAGCAAGCTGTAACACAATAGTGGTGGGTTGGGGAACTCTTAATATCAGGTTCTAAAAAAGTGACAGTGGAATCATGTTAATACTAGCACCTAGATCACACAAAAAATTGAACTTACCACCTCTATCCCCAAATGTGCAAGAGATGACAAAGCTTCCAGGGTCTTGAAGCTTAGGATGTATCCTATTCTGCAAGACTGCACTACACTCCTCTGTTAAGCTATAGGTGGAAAATTCCTCTAATTTATTTTTCTTTGAAAAAATATTCTTGAGTGATTTCAGATATGATGGGATTTGAATCAATGATTCCAAGAATGGGATATCAATGTTCATCTTTTTAACCACTTTTAAAAATTTCAATAGTTTAGAATCATGAATTGGTTTCTTAATTCTTTGTGGGAAAAGGATTGCAGGGGAAGAATTCATCACAATTGGGGGCATCTCTATAGCTTCTTCTTCAACAATTTTCTTCCCATTATTTTCTTTGATTTTCAATCCATTTTCTTTGGGTTTTTTAGTTGGAAGAGCAGGAACTGGAGGGGTTCTAGTGGTGCTATCCAGTTTTCCAGATTCACGTTCTTTCATATTTGAGTTTCTAGTTTCATCCAGTTTTTCATTTTCAACATTTTGGGGTTCTTTCCTAGGCTCTTGGTGAGTTTGGAGGCGACTTATGGTGGTCACATCCATGGAATTCTCCCTAGGATTTTCTTCAGTGGTGCCAGGCAGCCTACCATTTTCTTTATTACTAGTATCCCTAGCCAACTGCCCCATTTGAATTTCCATTTTCTTCATTCTAGCATCCATTTGAACTTTATCAAAATAATTTTTGGTCTTTTGTTCATCAAACCTCCCTATCAATTGATGGAGCATATCTCTCACCTCATCTTTTGAGTTGGATGACTTAGCCTTAGGTTGGGGTTGGGGTTGGAATTGCTGCCTAGTAGGCTGCTGGAATCCAGGAGGGGTAGTACATCGGAGGACTCCCTGCTTCTTCCATGAAAGGTTCGGATGGTTCCTATGCCCCTGATTATAAGTGTTGGAAAAAGGATCATCCCTAGGATACATCTGAGGTCCATAGCCAGCAAAACTCACACTCTCATGAGGCTGGATAGGAAAATCAAAGTTTGGACAATAGGTTTGAGCATGGTCATACATGCCACAGTGGTGGCACTTCTCCTTAAGGATTTGATGTGGGTTCTCATTAAAGAACCCAGAAACTTGGGATTCAGCTTGGGATTCATCTTGAGAAGCAGGGGCAGTTTCTTTTCTCACAATGGTTCTCCTCCTAGAGCATTTGTGCTTGGAATTCTGAGCTAATATGTTAAAGATCTATTTGATCTCTTCAGCAGTCCTATCACTAAAATCTCCTCCAGAAGACTGATCCACCAAGGTTTGGTGGTATGGGGTGAGACTATTGTATAAGGTGTCCATAAGGAATTGATGTGTACATTAATGGTTTGTACACTGCCTAAGAAAACCTCTAAACCTATCCCATGCTTCATGAAATAGTTCTCCTTCATCCTGAAGGAATCCAGTGATTTTGTGCCTAATTTCAGATGTCAACCTCCTTGGATAGAATTTCATTGTAATGGCAGTGTAGACTTGATTCTAGTTGAAAAAGATCTTTTCTTCTAACTGTTGGAACCAAGACCTAGAATTGCCCTTGAGGCAGAATGGGAACACTCGCATTTTATGCTCTTCCTCAGTGAGACCCCTAAGTGGTAGCTGATGGACACTACAATAGAAGGCTCTAATGAAGTCAAGAGAGTCTTCACTAGTCATTCCATTAAAGGTAGGCAGATGAAAAAGCATGGATTGCTTGAAATCATAATTCCTGGACCTATGAGAGAGTCTAATGCATGAAGGGTTTCTAGACACTGAAGGTAACAAGAACTCTCTCAAACTGTGCCTCTCAACTATCCCATTCCCAGGTGGGTTTATCATTCCATGTTGGTTCAAATTCTCAGGAAGTGGGTTGTTCAAGTTTTCATTTCTATTTTCTTCCATTTTGACCTTTTCATTGTTCTTTTACACTTCCTTAAGGTGCTTATCAATTTCAGGGTTACTAGGTACTAAGTGTTTGGGCTTAGACCTAGTTTCCATGGAGCAGGTTCACAATTTTTTTTAATTACACGTTTTTTTCTTCTTTTTGCAGATTTTTTTACTGATTTTTTTTGTGATTTTTTTTTGTGATTTTTTTATGTGATTTTATGTTTGTTTGTTTTTTTAAAAGCACCTAGCCTCCCCAGAATTGGCTCCAAAATTTTCACGCTCGCACATTGTTGGGAACAGGCGACAAACTAAAATTTATAACCTACTTACTACTTAAGAAAGTGGCAAGATAGGGTCGAACCGCAGGGAGGCCATGTGTTGTGCTTGGAATTCTAAAAAAATAAACTAAACAAAAAAACACGCATGCAAAAACCAGCAAAAACACTTAATGATGGTGAAGTGAAGTGAATGAGAGTTGGTGACCAGGGAAATGAGGGTGAGCTGGTGGGTTCAAAGGCAGTAAACAGAGCAGCAAGAGAAATTGGGGTGTAAACAACTAATAGATGAGCAAGGGGAAAGTCCACTGGCCGATTTGATGTTTCTTAGCCTTTTTCATGCACTGAGATTTAGAAATATGGATCTGACTAAAAGTAACCAGCCAGATTTTTCATCTGGTCAGTTTGTGATGAAATAGCTCTTACAGTCCTTCGACTGTAAAAGTCATTCCATCTAATGGTGAAAAAAAAGTCAGAAGTCACCGAGCTCAACTTGTCAGTTGAGTTCGGTGTGTCTCTCTCATTCAAGCATAACTCACTTGTCAGTTAGTTCCTCAAATTGAAACAGTTTTCATTAAAATTCAATAAAGATTGGTTTTCACTCGATCCTATTGTTTTGAAAATAAGATCATCTGTAAACAATGAGAGAGACAATCCAAAAAAATGATGTAGCGCATGAATCAGACTAAACAAATCAAATCAACTAGCTTATTCCCCCCAAATAAAATTATCCAGACATAGTGGATGGTTTTAATGCAACAATAGAGTTAAAATCAATGTACTTCATATTGAAATAAGTGCAGAAAAATAGAGCACGAGCAAAACTATGATTTTCAAACTCCCTGCTACTGCTCCTGAAAGTACTAATTCCAGTTGCTCAATGGTGGGTGTGTCACTGGAGTTTTCTTGATGTCCCGCCCTGGGAATCTTGGTATGAAATGATCTGATCAGCTGCCCTCCTGATACTCCAATCTACTCCCAATGGTGAATTTTGTATGTTGCTCTTGCTCCTTCTCCTTTCATCTCTTCTTCCCAATTCCACTATGTCCTGACTGATGTCCCCCTCTGCCCCTACTCCGCCCGACTGATCAATGCCTCCCTCTAGTCTCTTGCATTTATCACCCAATCGAAGTATTTGGAAAATCCCCCGAGGAGTTCTCGAGCCTCCACGTGGAGATTTCACTGTGTTTCTTCCTCCCACGCTGGTCATCAGAGCAGTTTCTCTTAACTGAATGAACAAATAATATGCGCACATCGAGCTAATTTATTTCCTAGAAAAAGCTGAACCACGTGGCGTGCTTTTATGTGCACGACGCCCTCTTTTTAGTGAACTCTAAATGAGTGAATCTCACCCCTACAACGAAGCAACAACAAACGCATGTGGGTCAAATAAAATATAAAATGAAACTATTATATACTATATATTAATATTACTACTTAAAAAACTTATTAATATATATATATATATATATATATATATATATATATATTATAATACCTAAATTATTAGTAATATATATTTAATAAAAATTTTATTTAATTAATCCATATATTATTATGATATATAAAAACATATATACTAACTATTATTACACCTATTATTATTATTGTATAGTTTATGATATATGTATATATATTATGATATATTATGTTTATATAATATGTTATTATAAAAACTAAAATAAAAAAGAAAATAAAAAATCAAAAGAGATGGGGGTGTCGGTCTGTTCGGCATGGGGAGAAAGGGGTGAGGAGGCCGATGGGATTAGGGTAGAGAGGGAGAATCAGGGGGTTCGTCGGGTTGTTCCGTGGTGGCTTATGCGCACGGAGGAGGTGATGTTGGTGACTTCGAGCAGTGTCGGAAGTCGGAGTCCAATGGGTGGCGCGATTGTGGTTGGGAATTCAGTGGGTCGGTCGGCGCTGGGGTTCGGCCAACAGGGTGGATGCGGCCGGAGGTTGACGGTAGGTAGGTCACGGTGAGGGTTTGCGACGCGGCAGTTCAGAGGGAGGGTTCGGACGGCGATGCCCAGTGGCTCGGATGGCACAGTGGCACGGTTTTGTGGTCGCGGATGTGCGGGCTGCTGGAAAGAAAAGGTCGTGGGTTGCGGTTCATGGTGAATGATCTTCAAATCTGGGAGATTAGAGATTTTTAATTCTACGTGTTTGATTTACTGGTTTTCCATCAATTTCAATTTTTTTGTTGCTGCTGAATTGTGTTATTGTAGAGACAATTTGTTGTTTCTTTGCTGCGTATCAGGATTTGTTGTGGGGGTGCTGTGTGGATGAGGAAGGCAGGTCGCGTGCTGTGGCAAGATGAAGATGAGGGCAGAGTGCAGGGTTCAGGGGATGGCGACATCATAGGTTGGCGGAGATGTGGAACGGTGACAGATGTGTCGAACGGTAGGAGTGGAAAGACGGTGGCACTGGAAGCTTGATGAAACGGTGCCAAGATATTGGAGATACGGTGAGATAGGGGCGGCCGGAAGCACTGTGACGAGCAAGTGGCAGAGGCACCGGTTGAGAAGGCTAATGGTGAGGAAGCGAATCGGTGAGGATTGAAGGTAACTGTGAGGAATAGAGGAAATGGCAAAGGTGAGGTTCGGTAGAATGGAAATGGTGAGAAAAGTGAAACAGTGAGGTTCAGCAGAAATGGGCTAACTGTGAGGTAACGGAGAGGGAAATTTATCGGTGGGTAAAATAGGGGGAGATGTATCGGTGAGGAAAAATAAAAGTATAACAGTGAGGAAAAGGTAACAGTGAGGTAGAGGAGTGTATCGGTGAGTGTTGGAAAAAATTTGAAAAAGTGGTTGTAACGCTGAGGTGAAAGTATAACAGTGATGTTTGAGAAGAGACAAGCGGTAAGAAAAAGCAGCGAAGTAACGATGAGGTAAGGTGTATCGGTGAGGGAGGTCAAGTTGGGTAACGGTGAGGTGGAGATAACAGCTACCGGTAGGGGGTATGGTAACGGTGAGGAAGGGAAAATGGAAACGGTGAGGAGGTCACCACTACCAGTGAGGAAGTCATCGATAAGGACGAGTAGAAACATTGAGACAGTCACCGATAATAAATAGGACCATGCGACCGCAACAACTGCGAACAAACATAACAAAGAAAATTAAATAAATAAAATAATTTAATGAAACTAAAAATAAATAAATCAATAAATAAATTAAATTAAATATAATTGAATTAAAAACCAAAAACAACAAAGTTAAATAATAAAATTAATAATACTTTATTTAAAAGAATGAATTAATTTGGGATTAAAAATAAACAAACATTATTAAAGAACAAATTAAAATATTTACAGTAACTTGTTTAAATTATTTAACCAATTAATTAAATAATTAATTAAATTGAAGAATAAAAATATTAATTGAATAAAACTAAATTTTTAAAACTAATTAAATTATTAAAAGACTAAACTCCAAAAAGAGTTATTTATTTACAATTTAATGAATAAACCATTAATTAATTTAATAAATGAATTAATAAACTAACTAGAATGAAAAATTATAAAAATAAAAGTCTAATTCACAAGACTATGTTAATTTAAGAATTATTTAAAGTGACACTAATGCACATTAAAACACACGTTTTAAACAAAAAACTGATTATTCTACACAGCAAGTACAAAAACACAACAATTATCAAATATTTACTAAAAACAATATTTTGGTATAAAAAAGTCAATATAAAATACAAAAAGGATGTGGAAAAGAGTGTTAAAACACTACCACATAACTTCACTAGATGCAGATTACAATGGTCCGGGCACAGTCACTCTGTCCTAGGCTCACTGTCTTTACATAAAGTTCATGGATAGCTCACTATATCCCTCAGGTCACTCCCGTTGACTCCCCTTGGCTCACTGCCTTTGGTGAAGTCCTACTCAGTTTATAGACATGAAAGTCTCTTCACTATTACAAAATAATGTGTCCTCTATTGTATGTAGATGCTCTGTTGAAGTCCGACTTCCACCCGTAAACTAATCTCACTTTAAACCAAAGGAATCAGGCAAACTACCATCTTTTGCGCAGCCCCAAAAAGACTGGCATACTTCAACCACACCTGGCGCGCTTTTCCAAGCCCGGCGTGAATGTTTCAAGACGGCGCGCAAGTCCAGCTCTCCCACTTGTGCGACACACTTCTTCAACTTCAAACTTGCGCGACACACATTCTTTTCCACCCAAACCAGTTTTGGCACACAAATGTCAACTGTCGCGCTGCTTCAAAACCTGGCATGCTAGTGTCACCAAACCACCTGCATGACACTTCCTTCCCCAACTCCAAACTTGGACAACCAACACCCTTTCTTGCCCAAACCACCTTGGACGCACAACAAACAACTGCCGCGCAACATCAACTTCTGCGACCCACCACCACTTGTGCGACAACTACACCTACGCAATGGGAGCTATGATTTTCTCTATGTCTGAACTTCTTACATAATGAGGAGAGGTCGACCACTATTTATAGGCATTTGGATAACCTATGCAACGACATGCAAGTCTTCCCTCGATGCACAAGTTTTCGGCGTTCAAGCCTCTGCCGTGCAAGTCACTTACGCGACCAACCCCAAACTTGGGCGCCCCTTCTTCCTTTTCCATATTTTTATCTTCTGATCTTGAAAAACAAAAGGCACACAAGTATCCTCTCCTTCAATTCAACGACATGCAAGTCTCTTTGACAAAAACTACTTTTCTTCATTTTTCGATTTTCAGGCCCAAAAATCTGGCAAACACTGGAAAATGGTGCCACCTTCAATACTGTTATATGCTTGTTCTGTATGATCACTTTACTAGCACACATTATGAACTTCCACTGAGGATTGAAAACAAACACAACCCATACTCAAATTCATGCATAAAGATACCATGGTTCCAATAGAATGCACTTTAAGAAGTCTTTTTGGTTCAAACCAAAGGGAGTTACCCAAATTAAAGGTAATGATTTCTCTTAACATCTTTTCTTTTATTTTACTTCTACTACCCCTAAAATCTTTTTATTCATTTCTTTAATAACAACACCAGTATCCTCAATATACTAGGATGTTGTTTTGAGAATTATTTGAACTACACTTACACACACCTCTATCTAATGGGTGAAGAACATACTGTTTTTGTGAATGGAAAACAAACACCTCACGGAATGATGATTGTTTAATTATCTCCTACTGCCTCTCATGGTGGACCTTAAGATGACACTATATTTATATATGATATATATTATGTTTATGTTTTCTTTATGCTTTAGTATTTTTCTTTTATATCAAACCTTTATGGTTTCTGTTATGGGTAAACGCGATAATTTCATTTGAGGAAGTGCGGACTACCACCCCTTCAAAGTGATATGACTCGTTAATTCCATATGTGGGGCGTATAAAGGATGGAGTTAATGATATTGTATATGTTATTATACTAGAATTATAATATACATATTTATCATTATGTTTTAATTCCATTAAAATAAGAAATATAAATGAAAGTAGCGTTCATGCGTACGTACGGCTTACCGTCTCCATGAACGATGCATTTCATTTTTTACCTCCAGATGTTATGTACTATTATAAATACATGTATATACTAGATATATATGATATATATGATATATAAATAATTAATATAATTCTAGATATAATGAAATTTTGACTATGTGAACAACATGTAATTATTAGAAGTCCATTTTTGACTAAAGTACCAAATATTGATAAAACAAACCTTATTAACTTAAATAATTACATAATGTTTATAACATGGTAATAAGTTATATAAAAGGAATAATAAACTTGTAAAATGTTCTTAATAATGTATAAATTAACTTTAGTTTATTATTCAGTAAGAACAAGGAACAAACAAGTCATGTCGGATACGAGGTATGAGATTTCTTATCTCACTTTTAATTCTGTGAGAATTCCATTGTTCGCCACTTATTTATTGCATGTGGTGTATTGTGTACATCAATTTGATATATATTATCATGATTATATTTAGATTCATGTTATTTTGTTAATCATTTGGTGGTTATTGACTTTTTTTTCATACAACTCGATTGATTACAACGTGGTAAGGGATTTCTTATCTCACTTTTAATTCTGTGTGACATCTATTGTTCACCACTAATTTATTGCATGTGGTGTATTATGTACTGACATTTGATATATATTATCATGATCATCTTTATATTCATGTTATTCTATGAATCATTTGGTGGTTATTAAATTTTGGTCATATGACTCGATTGATTACAACGTGGTAATGGATTTTCAACTCACTTTTTATTCCCATGAGATTCATGTTATATTTTCCACTATTTCCTTTTGTGTGGTGTATGTACTTCCCATGATTGTATTCATTGTGTAATATACTTTAATTTATGGGTATTTAAATATTCATTTTATGATCCTTCTTTCATGGGTTGTATGTTTTGAAAGTTACCAAATCGGTACAGGAACCTTTTAACCCAATTTCCCTTCCTTGGGTTAATCTTCTAATTCTTTATTATGCCATGATATGATTATATGTGGAATCGCTATTTATTTATTTATGTTTTAATTTACACTCCCCTTTGTGTGGACATACTTTTTATACACATAATCACTCCATTGATAAATTCTCAAGTCATCGATATGAACATGATAAGAGTAATTTTAACTCATTTTCCATTAATTGAGTTAAAAATCCAAGTCATTGGTTTTGTATTAAAAAGAACATGTGTAAATTTCCTATGATTTATTTACACTGAATATCCAATAATATTTATTGTATTTATATTTTTTCACATTATTATTTAATTTATTTATCCTTAATCTAAGGATATCATTTTTATAATGGATTTCGTCTCAATTTACATTCCATTGAGACTTCATTATCATTATGCACCAATTCACTTTTAAACGATGTATATACTTTCCTTTGGCATATTATATCATGAATCCATTTATTCTCATGATATTATAATGTTCTGATTAAATTTTATTTCTCAATTATTTGTATTCAAGTGTCTCTCATTTTCTTAAAATCTCTTTAACTAAAATATCATTTTAAATGTTTTAAAGATTTATTCTTTTAAATATTTATCATTAATGTCCATGTTTTAAAAAGAGTTTTTATGATTTATTTATGTGGACATTAATGTTTTCAAATGATAATTCTATGAAATATTCAAAGTGGTATGAGACTCTTTGATTCAAAAATCTCTTTATTAAATGTTTTAAATGGTTTTGAAAATGGTTTGATAAAGCATTTTTAATTTCAATATATTGATTTGATATATTAGAATGTGGAAATGTTATCTTTCATTTATACTTGTGTTATATGTTATGATTATGTTATGGTTATTGGGAATTTTTTATGTACATGGGTGGTTCCGTGATAAACCTAGGGTAGGTGAGCCCGAGATAGCACTCCAATGCATTGGGTGATGTGATGGAGGTAAACATGAATGTTTCTCCTAAGAGATTTAGGGAATATACTGTGATGGTTATTCCAAATGTGACTCCCTATGTAGTTTCGATAGCTACAATGTAAGTATGTTATGAATTCCATAAGATACCCTTATGATTTATGATTTGTGTGTGTTATTCATAAACCTTATGATTTAGTAAGGTATGTTATGATTGGAAAGTATGGTTTCATTGATTTTTGTTTAATAATAGGATAATGTTTTTCTTCATTATTTTATAACCCTTACTGAGCTTTTTATGCTCATCACAAGTTTTTGAAATTTTTTCCACAGAACTTAAAGATGAATAGGTTCAAGGATGGGATCAATGAAAAGACATGATGTCTAAAACAAAGAACTAGACATGTTTCTTTTTAAGAATTTTAATTTCATTAAAAAAATGGATAATGAGTAGTAGTGTCTACATGGAATTTTCAAGTTGATATGTAATAGTTATGGCATGTTTCTCTAAAACTCTAAACCTAAAAAGATCCTCAATGTAAATTATTCATTTAATTTAGGATTATGTAATGTTTAAGACCATGTCCTTATAATATTCATCTATAAATGTTAGATATAGAAACATGAATTACACAGTTCATCGAGATGATAGGGAATATGTACGCATAAACAAAGTTTTCCTTTTTTGCTGGACTGACTCAAAGAAAGTTAAATAATAATTCACCATTACATATTTATTATTATATCATATAAAATATATATATTCATTTAATCTATCCTTATAACCATCCATTGAAAATTAAAATAAAACACGAATCACACTTCTTCATGGACGTGGTCATCCACATTTATACACGAACAATTCTATCGTTTTCTATTGGATTGTAAGGTAAAAAATTTAGAAGTGATATCGTAATTATAAAAGTATAATTATTTCTTAAATATCATGTATATAAATTAAATTAAAAATTATACCCATCCGTGGGTGGCAATGATGTTCACAAGGAGACAGTTCCTTATACACATGATTGACGGTTTCGTTTTACATTTTTTGGAAGAGGAGATGGATATTGGTTATGCTGTTAAAAAAATATCATATAGGTAAATTTAATATACTAGTGTTATAATTTAGTCTTTTTTAAATAAGATTTTAATTACGTATAGGAAGAAATAAAATGAAATCCCATGGTTATGAACTATACATCTTCTTTGGATAACCTCTTTAGGGTTATACCACAATATTTTATAATATTTTATTTAGATAAAAACAAGGACTATAGGTCATGGTAAGGGATGAACGTAATGTATTTTGGTAGTTATTGGATGAAAAATAGTACTACATGTTTTGATATGATATGAGCGGGGTTTCTTTTTAAAAGTGGTGGATATAAGACACTTGGAGTTTTTAAAGGTAATATAATATATAATGTATTATTCACACCATATAGACTAAATATGGACAATTAAAGAATAATAGTTAATATAGGGTTGATATATGTCTAGAAAATAGAAATTATAAAAAAAATTGGACATTTTAACACTTATCCCATTTGTTTAACATTGATGCAAACCTATTATTACCTTAACCATCACAACAAATATTTTATTGTATATACTATTTAGTGTGAAACAAAAATAAGTTAAAATTATTACATAGTATTAATTTTTTGGATTCAAAATATGGAATCCATTTTATCAAATTCAAGTCTCATTAGTAGAATATTTTAATTAAATTAAACCTACATATATGACAAAATGTATTTTTATAATGATTTTTTTGTTATATATAAAACATTTATATGTAAAACAAACATAATATTAAATAAAATGGAATAAATTGAATTAATAATAATATAAATAAACATATTTTAATTTTTTAAACCTTGAAAAAAATGTCACTTTTTAACATCTTGAAAAAAAAATAACTTTTTAATATATATTAATATTTTTCACTATATATCAAAAAATGTAAATTTTTATAAAATTATAAAACATTAACTCTGATAATTTTGAAATGTTTAATTAGAAAATTAAGTTCATTTATTTAATAATTTTTTTTATAATTGGATGAAAATTAATTATATTATTTTCAAAAAAATTAATAAAAATAATTTTAAGGAAAAAGATCATTTTTGAAACATATAAAGACTTTAATAAAAAAATATACATGATTTATCTAAAATTCTTATTAATATTTTTAAAAGGTTATAATTTCTATTAATACAACTAATCCAACATCGATGATATATTGGTATATTTTGTTATAGTCTATTAGACTCATGTTTGTGTGTATAGTAAGCTATTGAAAAAGTTAAATTTATTTAAAAATAAATATATTCTAAAATATAAGGGTGTTACATTATACCCCCCTTAAAATAATTTTTTCTATAAAAATTATATAACATTGATGAAAAAAATGTGAATATATATATTTAATTACATCCTTTAGTACCTGTAGAATCGAAATAAGAATGTAGATGCTCAATATTCAAGAGGGGGGGGGGTAAATTTTATACTTTAAATTTTTATTTGGAAATTTTAAAAGTAATGTTTAATAAGGTTAAAAAAACATTCACAATACCTCTTAAAGAAAAATTTTTAAATTTATTAAAATAAATATTCTACCTTAAAGAATTTATAATCTATAACATAATTAGAGTAATGGAATTACAAGTATAATAAAGTTATAATTCATAACTTTAATAGAGTTACATACAACAGCGGAATTAAAACAACTTGTAATAGTAAACAAGTAACAATAGGATTCTTTTAACCAAAAGAGAAGGGTATCCAATAGCCTTGGATAAAGGTTCCTTGATTTATACTTTCAAGAAAGTATGTCTTACCCAAACCCAGGTAAGCCCTCAATCTGAAGATCGATATTTGTCTTGATATCCTCGAAAGCCCTCGATTTAGAAGGAAATCGGAACCTCGGTCTTCCAAACCCGGATGCCCATGATCAGCACGATTGGAGTCTGTATGAAGCAAGTCTGAACAAGTTGTTCACACCCGAACAAGTTTTTCACAACATCTGCACGAAGCACTGAGATTTGTAAGAGCCTATCTCTCTAGAAATCACTTCAAAACTATTTCGCATGCATCATGTTCATCCACTCTCTACAATGTATTTTGTTCATTCAAATGAGCTTGTATTTATAGGAAAAAACATCACAACAGTTGGATCCTCTCTAATGGTCATATTTCCCTTAAATCTTGGAGGGACCTAGACACGTGGAAAACATACAATGGTTAGTTTGTAACAGATTGTACGATATCATTTCAAGTAACATAAATGATGTTAAGTTAAAGATAAATGTTGTTTATAAGAAATCTTGGAATTTGGTATCATTGGAATGATACATTAGGCATATTTAACATTATCAAGAAAATGTAATCTTAAGAAATCAAGAAAAAAGATTCTTATAAATAAAATTCTCAGGAAAATGGAATCATAAAATCGGAATCACAAATACACCGAATTTAGTATCATGAATGTCAATCGGTATTGAAAATCGGCATCACATAGACACCAGAATCAATATTGAAAATCATCATCACATATATACTGGAATAGGTATTGAATATAGGAATCACATATACACTAGAATCAGTATTGAATATCAGCATCATATATACACCAGATTCAAAATTGATAGTTGACATCATTTATACACCGGATTCAGGATCATAAAAACTGAATGACAATTTAGAAAGATAGATCTTGTAAAAATAACTGAATAGAAAATTGGAATGACAGATATGTAAGTCTAACAGAATGACAATTCCAGATCTTAAGAAAAAAAAGAAATTTAACAATATTGAGAACAAAACATAAGAAAAAGTGTTTGTGATTTTTATAACATAAAACCATAAGGAATGGAGAAGTCATAAGATATTCTTATTGACTCAAAAATCTCCCCCTTTTGGGAAAGCACAAACAACTTTGCTTAAGGAAGAATACATTGTCCTAGATAAACAAGTAAGAAAAACTTATCTCCTCATTTGAATGCACTTATAAATGAATACGATTAACTCCCCCTTAGGTCATGTTTCCCAAGAATCGTATTATTGATCTTTAAAGTCTGGGTTTTCTTAAAGAAATAGCTCCCCCTTAGATAAACATATCTTCTTAAAAGAAACCTCCCCCTTAGTTGGACATTTTCCTTTCTTTCCAAACTCTCCCTTAATAGATTCTCCCAATCGGAGATTAAATTCTACCTTTAAATAAATTCTCCCCCTTTGTGATTTTCAAAAAGAGGGAAAGGAATGGAGAAGTAGAAGATATACCTGAAAGGTTAAGCAAGAATATATCCAAATATAAAATAAAGATATGAAAGAAATTTCATAAGAAAAATTTGAGAAATAAGGTTTACATTACAACAAAATATCGGAATGTAAAAAGAAAAAAAATCATCCACTCTTCTTCTGCTCAGACAACATATTCTTTATCAGGGATTTGAGCTTCTTGACTTCCTTATGATCATCTTGAAACTTCTTCAGAAAGATCTCTTAATCTTGGTTCTTCTTTTCTAAAGTCAAGATCCTTTCTTGTTTAGCAGAGACCTTTTTCTCTAATTCATCTCTGACTTCCTTTTCACTGCTAACAGATCAAGCAACTGAAATGAGTTGACTACCCTTATCTGATATTGAAGCCTTAACCTTGTTGAGCTCAGATTCATACAAATTAAATTCTCCCTTTCTTGAATCCATGAAATCACCAAACTTCCTAAGCTCTTCATTGATGGGTTTGGTGCGGTTAAAGACTTTCTAACAAGTTACCTTCTGGGATTTGTAATCAATCAAAAGATTACTGAAGTCATTTTCTTACTTCACCACCATGTCCATAATAATATTGGTCGATTCTGTCTTTTGTTTTACGATTTCTTGCATCATTTGACTCTGGGCATCTATGTTTCAAGAACCAGAATTTTACTAACCAACTTCTTCAAGGATAGCTTAACAAAATCATTTTAAATAGGTGAAGATGACCCGGTTCCTGAAACATCTTTTCCTTTCTCAACTCCTATAATAGTTAATGAATCTTGTATCTCTATTATCTTAGAGGACTTCTAAGGCATTTCTTTATCAGATGAAGTAAACATGATACTCTTGCCTTTTAGAGAATTTCGAATAGGAGATTGTTTATCTGATACATGGATAACATTAAGATCTTCTTGTTCATCTTCTTTCTTTTGAAAATCTTCCACTTCTTTAGCTTGTTGTGAAACCTTTTCTTTCTTTACTTCTTCTTCTAGTTCAAATTAAACTTCTTCTTTATCTTCAACTTCAACCTCTTCCTCTACTTCTACCTCTTATTAAACTTCTATCTCTTCTTCAACTTGTACTTCTTCTTCAAATTGTTATTCTGAAATAGATTTATAAACTGAACTCGAAGGAGTTCCAACATAATATTCTGCTTCCTTTAAAACATAATCATTATCTTCTTGGACTATCTGATCTTCTAATTCTTGAACTGGTTCTGATAAGGCTAGAACCTTCTTGGATTTTTGGATTTCGGGAGTGGCAATAGGTTTCTTATGAGATTCCAAAACTTGTTGAGATTTCTTCTCTATAGATTTTAGTAGAGACTAACATAGTTGGGATTCCACAAATTTATTCTTTAGGGTCTTCTCCTTTTTTATTTCTCAAGATTTTCATCTTTCTTGATTTTTAAGGCCTTAGCCTCTGCTGGATTCAAACCAAAAGAAGGATCTCCTTCCTTTCTAGTGGCTACCATTTCTCTCCACTTTGCAACTATTGAATCTGAATAAGCTTTCAGTTTCTTAGCAGGAGGAGGTGCTGATACCGGAATATCAAGAACTGGTACTGACAGACTTGGTTCTTCATGTTTTCTCTTCTTAGATACTGGATTTGAAGATTCTGGAACATCACCATTGTTCTGGACAACCATTTCTTCAAAGCTATTCGATTCTGGAACAATCTCAACCTTCATCCTCTTTAGAGTTTCGTTACTTAGCAACAATATCTTGAATGGCTTTGAGGCTGATCGACATGGAACATTCATCTCTTGAAGACACAAAACTATTATCCTAGAAATAGTTGTTGGGTACATAAGGATCTGAGATCTGATAGATCTGCCTTTAATTTCTTGGATGGTGAGAAAGATGTACTTCACCAATTTGATCTTCCTTAAGTTGAAAAGGAATTCTAAGAGAAAGATGTCACATATATTCAAGGAATCCTTATCTCCCATTATTAGAATAATAAATCCTTTTATCCAAAGGGCTACCATCTTGTGATTAGTTCAGAGATTCTTGATCTTCAGATTCTTGACAATCTTAAGACCAAGGAAATCCAAAGCCTTAGCTTTCTCAAAATAACCTTCTTTCTCAGGGAGTTTTTAGAGCATAGAAGAGATTCCCCTTCATATAAAATATTGAGAAAATTTTCTACCTTCTTGTAATGAACTTTATATGTCTTATTATAGCATTTGAACTTAAACAGGTCCTTACCATCTTTTTGGAAGAAAGAAACTGATTCCTATAATTGAACAAGCAGGTCAGGATAAACCAGATCCTGAGATTTCTCCTTGGTCACACAAACAGTTTCCCATCCATTAGATTTTATTACCTTAGAAATAAGGGAATCATATTTTTCAAAGAACATTGGGAAGACTTACCTTTCCCTAAAGATTGACCAGTCCTTTATCTCCTTACCAACCGACATCTGATCTTCTGAGGATTCCGAAGTCATTCAAGGTGAAGGAGAAGTTCGAAACCAAAGATTTGATGGCAGTAGAGCTTCAACACTGAGAACAATAAGGATGGTGTGATACTTGAGAATAATAAACCCCTTATATAGACATGGCTATGACTTTTCAACTTCCATAAGATAATCAAACGGCTGAGGATAATCTGATCTGATCTGACGGTTGAGAATGGATGTTTGAAAAATGAATTCCGATCTTTTGAAGTAAGGTAAACCAGAACATAAGAAATTTTGAAATACCAACAACTAAAATTTACCATAAGAAAATAAAGAGTGAGAAAGATTTCCCTTTGGAATACTCTAAGAGATTTATTGGTATTATAAGAATTTTTATTGGAAGTTTTCAAATCCGAAATTTTTAAATCCGAAATCGTCAAATCAGAAATCTTCAAATCAGAAATCTTCAAATCTAAAATCTTCAAATCTGAAATTTTCAGATCCGAAATTTTTAGATCCGAAATTTTTAGATCTGAATTTTTCAAATCCGAACTTTTTAAATCCAAAATTTTCAAATCTGAAATTTTCAAATCCAAAATTTTCAAATCCGAATTTTTCAAATCTGAAATTTTCAAATTCGAAATTTTCAAATCCAAAATTTTTAATTTCAAAAGAAAAGGATTTTAAAGAAAGAAAATAAACAAACATATGTACTCCCACTAGAATAAGGAGTAGTTTAATGTTAGGAGTTGATTTAAACAAGAAGTAGATATGAATGACTACCTTATAGAAATCATTACTAGATTTTATTTAATATATTCAAATCTATAGGAAGGTAAAGTTTTGTAAAAATATCAGCAAGTTTCTCTTGGATTCTGATGAATTGGAGTTTGATATCTCCTTTAAGTGTGTGATCCCTAAGAAAGTGATGTATAATATCTATGTGATTTTCATGAGAGTGATGTGTAGTGTTTTTACTTAGGGAAATTCCACTTGTGTTATCACACATAATTTGAGTCTTAGTAAAACTCATACCATAGTTTGTTAGTGTGTGTTGCATCCACAACACTTGATCACAACAACTTCCATCTATTACATATTCATCTTCAGCAGTGGAAAGTGATATAGAGTGTTGTTTCTTGTAAGACAAGGAATCTAAGGAATCTCTTAAGAAATGAAAAGTTCCAAATGTAATTTTTCTATCCATTTTACTACCACTAAAGTCAGCATCCGAAAAAAAATTTAAGTTCAAAAACATTTACAAAGGAATAAAATAGTCCCAAATCTAAAGTTCCCTTTAAATATCGGAAAATTCTTTTCACAGATTTTAAATGGGATTCTTTAGGATTTTCTAGAAATATTGTACATAAGAATACTGAGAACATTAAGTCAGGTTGACTAGCTATTAAATATAGTAAACTTCCTATCATCCCTCTATAAGATGATTGATCTGCAGGTTTCCCTGCTTCATCAATATCAAGAGTATTAGAGGTTCCAATAGGAGTGTTTATACTCTTAGTGTTGTCATACCTGAACTTCTTTAAAATATATTTGATATACTTATGTTGGGATATGTATGTTCCCTCTGGTTTTTGTGAGATTTGAAAACCAAGAAAAAAAAGTTAACTCACCCATCATACTCATTTCAAACTCAGATTTCATAAGATTCGCAAAGGAATCAGTTAAGGATGGCTGAGTTGATCCGATGATGATGTCATCAACATAAATTTGAAAAATCAAAACATCTTTATCATTTTTATTAATGAAAAGCGTTGGATCAGCAGTTCACTTAACATAGTTATTTTGAAGAAAAAATCCTGAAAGTCTGTCATACCAAACTCTAGGGGATTGTTTAAGTCCATATAAGGATTTGGTAAGTATATAAAATGATTAGGAAATTCTGTATCTTCAAAGCTAGGGGGTTGATCTACATAGACTTCCTCTTGTACATAACCATTAAGAAAAGCACACTTAATATCCATTTGATAGAGTTAAAAATTAAAGAATACTGCAAAGGATAGAATAATAAGAATAGATTCAATTCTTGCTACAGGAGCATAAGTTTCATCATAGTCTATGCCTTCTTGTTGGTTATATCCTTCTGCAACTGATCTTGATTTATTTCTAACAATGACTCCATTTTCAACGCATTTGTTTCGAAAAATGCATTTTACTTCAATAACAGAAGTTTCCTTAGGTTTTTCAACCAAGGTCAAAACTTGGTTCCTTACGAATTCATTGAGTTCATATTGCATATCCTTAATCCAATATTAATCTCTCAAGGATTCTTCAGGAGTCTTTGGTTCAAATTGGGGAAGAAATGCAACATGTTCATCTTAATTCCTTAAAGAACTTCTAGTTCTTACTGGTTGATTAACATTTCCAATGATATTATCACTGGGATGATTCCTAAGTAACAACTGACTTGGATTTTGAAATACCTTTTCATCAACATAAGGTATAAAATATTCAGGAGTAAATGTCTCAGAAACATTTTCTTCAACATTAACTTTGTCAGAGAAATATTCTATCAAAGGTTGGTGATCAGTTTTAGAAAACACATCTGAAGATGTAGGTTGTTTGAAAATTAAAGGATCATTTTCAACAAAATTAACATGTACTGTTTCTTCCATAGTGCAAGTGTTTTTATTAAAAACTTTATATTCCTTAGAGTTAGTAGAGTAACCTAAGAAAATACCTTCATCAAATTTGGGTTCAAATTTATGTAAGTTATCCTTGGTATTTGAGATAAATACTTTGCAACCAAAAACATTTAAGTAAGAAACTTTTGGTTTTCGGCCAGTCCATAACTCATATGGTGTTTTATTAAGAAAATGTCTTATTAAAACTCGATTTATAGTATAACAAGTAGTACTTACAGCTTAGGACCAAAAATGATTAGCTATAGAATATTTTCTCAACATGGTTCTTGTCATCTCTTGAAGAATGTGATTTATTCTTTAGACAACACCATTTTGTTGAGGAGTTCTTGGAGCTGAGAAGTTGTGAGTAATAGCTTTTTTACTACAAAAAATTTCAAAATCCGAATTTTCAAATTCTCCACCATGATCACTCTGAATAGTTTTAAGCTGTAGGTTTTTCACATTTTTAACTTGAGATCTAAATATTTTGAAATAAGAAAAAGCTGCATATTTCTTTGCAAGAAAATAAACCCAAGTAAATCTAGTGTAGTCATCAACTTGGACAAACACATAGTATTTTCCTCAAATACTTCCACTTTGTGTTGGACCAAATAAATCCATGTGCACTAACTATAATGCATTATAATTTTTCACTTCACTTATGGATTTAAGTCTATATTTATGTTGCTTTCCATATTGACAAGGATCACAGACTTTCGAAGAATCAAACTTATGTTCCGGTAGATCCTAAACAAGTTCTTTCTTGGAAAGCATACTTAGATTCCTTAAATTACATTGTCCTAGTCTCCTATTCCAAATCCATGATTGATTTTAAAATTCACTAAGTCAAGGTAGATCATGACTTCTAAGGTCTTCTAGGTTTAAGGTGTACACATTCTCATGCTGACGGGCAAACAAAATAAACCCATCCTTGGAATTGTGAACTAAACATTTATCATTTCTAAAATTCACAAGGTAACCTTCACCACATAATTAACTTATGCTTATGAGGTTGTGCCTAAGGCCTTTTACTAAAATAGAATTTGAAATAATAGCTTTGCCAAGAAAAATAATGTTACCAATACCGAAAATTTCTCCTTGAGAGTTTTCACCAAAAGTTACCTTTCCACCTTTTGTTTTTAAAATCTTCTTGAAATAGTCTTTGTTACCAGTCATGTGCTGGGAACATCCACTATCCATGTACCAAATGTTATTGGTACTTCCTTCATTTTCCTGAAAAAGAAAGAGTTAGATCTTCGAAATCCAAATTTGATTGGATCCAGAATTATTAGATAAAAAGAGTTTGGGTAACCATATTTGTTTAGAAAAATGTTATTTATAAAACCCAAGGGATTAAACCCTATTTAAAGAGAAGTTTTTCTTTCAATTCCCACCACTTTGACATTTAGTACAAATGGGTCTCTAGAAGGAAAAAAATAATTATTTTTAAAAATGGGGTTTTCATGAGAGTAAACTAAACCTTGACTATTACCATGTGGTCGGCACTGGGAATACATCATGTCAACATTTTTCTTACCAGAAGTGAATTTTTAAGAATTTTCTTCAAGGAAAATATCTCAGATTTTAGTCTTAGGACTAAATTCTTATCTTCAAGAATAATAGATTTAGAGTTAAGTTTATCCTCTAAAACATCGTTTTCTATAATCAGATTCTTAAAATCCTCAGAAATCTTATTCTTCTCAGAATTAACTTCCTTATTTTTGTAGAAAGATTTTCCAAAACAACATTTTTCTCATCCAGATCTTTTGAAAGATCTAAAATTTCATTTGTTAAAATAGATTCTCTAGAATTTTCTTTATCAAGTTTCTTATAAACTTTACAATTTCTTTTCTCAAGAAACTTAGAAAATCTAGAAACTTCTTCATAGGAAGGCAAAAAATTATCATTATCTGATGAAGAAGATTCTTAATCTGAAGAAAAAAATATATTTGAAAAAATTTCACTTAAAGACATATTGGTTAAGGATTCATTAGTTCATACCTTAGCCATAAAGTAATGATTTTGAAATGGAGCACTGGCTATTAGACAAATATTTTTTTCCCAGAAGATTCATATTCTGAGGATTCATCAGAAGAATCTCCACCACTGGAACTTCAAGTGCCATTGTCTTTCAAGACTTTCTTATGCTTTGATCTGTAGAACTTATTCTTGTTTCTTTCAGAATTCATTTCTTTCTTGTCTTTCTTTTTAAGCAAGGGACAATCAGGTCTGATATGACCAGTTATTCTACATTCATAGAATGTCACTTCTCCATATTTCTTATCTTTTCCATATTCATTATTGTATCTATATTGAAAGTTATTCTATCCAAAAATCTTGTTCATCCTTCGAGAAAGGTTGGATAACTCATTTTATGAAGTCTCACTTTCACTGGATTCAGATTGAACAAAAACCTTCTTAGCTTTAGATCTTGTAATTCTCTCAGGAGTCTTGTCTTTCATATGATTTGAAGTAGTTGTAAAAGAAAATACTCCAATTCCATTCTTCTTCTTAATATTATCAGCATCTCTCTTCATTCTGGTTTTATGTTGAAGAAGAGTTCCAAACAATTCATCAAGGGAAATGTGAGTAACTTTCCTATTCTCATCTATAGTAGTTCTCTTGGATTCCTATTCGTTAGGAATGATGTCAATGATATTATCTACAAGAGCCTCATCATCCAAACCTTTTTCTCCAATAGATTGTAAGTTGTTGACAATAGTCATAAATCTTTATTGTACCTTACATATGGGTTCTCCATAAGGAAAGTAGAAACCATGATACTCAGCCCTGAGCATTTCTCTTCTAGTTTCAATAACTTTGGAAGTTCCAAAGTGAGTTACTTAAAGATTCTTCCAAATACTATTTGCAAATTCACAGGATGAAATTTGGATATATATATTTCTAGTCATCGAACATAGAAAAGTATTATGTACCTTAAAGTTTAGCTGATATTCCACCTTTTCTGGATTAGTAAAGGTTCTAAGTTCCTTATCAGGAATCTTATAATCTCCAGTTAACATAATGTAGTTATCTACACCTATGTTTATCAAAAAGGTCTTCATTCTATCTCTCTAGTACTCATAGTCACTTCTATCAAAGATCGGTGGTCTAGTAGGATTGAGATTATCTAGAGCTCCAACATGAATACCTGCCATACTAAAAAGGTATTTCTTTCCACAAAACTTGTTAGTAGTAAAAGTTTAAGAAAAAATATGAAGAACTTAAGAAAAGGAAAACTTGATAAAGAAATTATATATGTGGATATAATTATTTTAGAGACTTCATTGGATACCAATTGTAGGATCGAAATAAGAATATATATATGCTCAATATAAAAGAGGGTGAATTGTATACTTTAAAATTTTCTTTGGAACATTTAAAAGTTATGTTTAACAAGGTTAAACAAACATTCACAAGACCTCTTAAAGAACCCTTTTCTAATTTCTTAAAAGAAATATTATACCTTAAAGCATATATAATCTATAACATAATCATAGTAAAGGAATTACAAGTACAAGAAAGTTATACTTCTTAACTTTAACAGAGTTACATACAGTAGTGGAATTAAAACAACTTGTAATAGTAAACAAGTAACAATGGGATTATTTTAACCCCAAGATAAGGGTATTTGACAACCTTGGATAAAGGATCCATGATTTATATTTTAAAGAAATTATGTCTTACCCAAACCCAGGTAAGCCCTCAATATGAAGATCGGTATCTATCTTGATATCCCCGCAAGCCCTCGATTTAGAAGGAAATCAGAACCTCTGTCTTCCAAACCCAGAAGCCCATGATCAGCACTATCGAAGTCTAGATAAAGCAAGTACAAACAAGTTGTTCACACCCAAATAGGTTTTTTCACAACATCTATATGAAGCACTAAGAGTTTTAAGAGCCTCACTCTCAAGAAATCACTTCACAACTATTTCACATGCATCATGTTCATCCACTCTCTAGAATGTATTTTGTTCGTTCAAATGAGGTTGTTTTTATAGGAAAAACTTCCCAACAGTCGGATCCTCTCTAATTGTCATATTTCTCTTAAATCATGGAGGGACCTGGACTCGTGGAAAACATACAATGGTTAGTTTATAACAGATTGTACGACATCATTTCAAGTAACAGAAACGATGTTAAGTTAACAATAAATGTTGTTTATATGAAATATTGGAATCAGATATCATTGGAATGATACATTAGGAATCTTTAACATTATCAAGAAAATGTAATATTAAGAAATAAAGAAAATGGATTCTTAGAAATAACATTCTCATGAAAACGGAATCATAAAATCGGAGTCAAAAATACACTGAATTTGGTATCATGAATGTCAACATCATATATACACCAGAATTAGTTTTGAAAATCAGCATCACATATACACCGGAATTGGTATTGAAAATCGACATCACATATACATCAGAATCGGTATTGAATATCAGCATCACATATACACCAGAATTGGAATTTAATATCAACATCATATATACACTAGATTCGGAATTGAAATTCGGCATCATATATACACCGGATTTGGAATGATAACAACTGAATGAAAAAATTAGAAAGACATATCATGTAAAAATAACTGAATGGAAAATCGGAATGACAGATCTATAAGTCTAATATAATGACAATTCTAGATCTTAAAAATACAGAACTTAAACAATATTCAGAACAAAACTTAAGAAAAAGTGTTTGTGATTTTCAAAACATAAAACCATAAGGAATGGAGAAGTCATAAGATATCTTTATTGACTCAATAGTACCCAGTAGCTTCTTTGAATTTTTTATTCATCAAGAGAATATTAACTAGGTGGGTTGTATTGTTTCATAAGACATATTATCTATGGTAAAAAATATATACCATTTGTTCTCCAAAGTAATGATCATGCTCCCATGGTAAGACATTTGATTTTAGTACATAGAGAGAATTAGGTGTACTTCATCAGGAATGACACATGGAACATATCTTGAACTTGAGAGAGGTTATATTGAAGTACAATGTTATAAGACACCATCCATAATCGGTCAACAATATCAAATTAGTCAATATACATAGTGATCTCAATTACACTGTCCTTGATTATCATAAACTTCTTCCATGTATATTTTAATAGATACCCCTTTTCAATAACTTTGAACTCCAAATCTCACCAATGATTATTATTATAACTTTTTTACAACCCTAAAATGTCATGATTAGTTGTTGAATAGTTATAAATTTCTTTTAAATATCCTCTAATAGCTCATCTCCCAATATCATTCATTATCCCACATGTTGGAGTTCTACAATTATTTCCATAGAGGGATTCATAAAGAGATATCTGAACACACTTATTAATGAAATTTTTGGAAGAAAAATTGAATAGGGGAAGGTGGTGGTCCCAACCACCTTTGAATTCTATAGAAAAGGATCAAAAAAATCCTCCAATGTATGAATGATTCTCTTGGACTGGAAATATATTTGAGGGTGAAATGTAGTTATGAAACATAACTCTATATATAGAGACTGTAGAATACTTAAATATAATTTTGAGGTAAGATTTATATCCATATTTGATACAATAAAATGTGGTTCTATATTAAATATTATCACTTCCTTAACGCAGTCCTAGACCGAAAATCTAGAGATAAATATTCAATAATGGTAATAAAGATTTGCTAATTTTTAAGGTAATCGGATACATCTGAAATAAGAATATATGACCTTTATATGTTTTAGGGAGTTTAATGAAAAAATCCATGTTGTTGTTTTCCAAATTTCATTCTAGTATGGGTAATGGTAATAACATATTCATAGAGTTATATCTCTTACCCTTAACTTTCTAACATACCAATCACCATGATACATACTCTACAATATATATTATAATATTTTCCCACCAGAAATACGATTTCAAATCACATAACATCTTTATACATCTAGGATGAATAAATAATGAAGAACTATGATATTCAACCAATAGTTCCTTATTTTAAACCAGTATGGATGAGAAGAATACATAGTTTTTTGAAATTATCATTCCATAAAAATCAAGGTAAAACTCAGGAAAACTTATCACCTACATCTGTAGTTCTAGGTATTCTTTCTTCACACCTCTAATCCTCACAAGGATAGAAGGTTAAATACTCATTTTAGAAAGATAATATTTCTCCCCTTGCTTCAAGAATAATATATCCATATTTTAGAAATATAGAAATGTTAGGTTTTTTATGATCCTTATAATTGATATTCTATCATGATTCTTTTTAATAAGATCATCCACCACATTTTTTCATTCATAGGGTGGTAATGTATTGGGTAGTCACAATTGTTGATAAAATTCAACCATCTTCTCTAGTGTATATTCAACTCTTTTTATTTAAACATATATATCAATTATTATGATCAATATATATATATCACCCAATTACCCATAAAAATAAATCCTTTTTAAATTTTATTAAAAAATTATCAAAGCTAATACCAAATCATGAGTTCAGTAAATTTTCTCATGAGTATTAAATTTTATATAGGCAAAAGATATAACTATATCATTTTTCATAAGGATGCTTCTCGGTCTCTTGTATAGTGAATCACTAAAGATCACATAGCTTACTCTATTGTAAGGTTGTGCAATCATAGGTGCAGAAAATAACCCTATCTTTAGTTTAGTGAAATTTAAATCACATTAAAAATGAAACTTGGCTCCCTTTTGAGTTAACGTAATGAGTGGAGTAGATATTTTTGAGAAATTATCCCAAAATCACTAAAAATATTTATCCAATACAAGTAAAATATTTAAATCAATAATAATAGTTAGTCTGAGAAAATGTTTTATAAATTTATTCATTGAAACATCCATCATCATACACACCCTTGAGATTATATTACCTAAAAATGTAACTTTTCATATCCAAAATTCACACTTTGTAAATTTTTCATAAAACATATCCTTACTTATGCTCTTCAATAAAATCCTAAAGTCTTATTCTTACACTTAATTTATCTTTAAATATATAATAATATCATTTATAAATATTACAAAAAAATAATCTAGGTAATATCTAAATATTCTATTCACTAAATGCTTGAATATAGATGGGAAATTATTTAGGAAAAATGGAATAAATATATATTTTTAATGTTTAAAACCTATATATAATTATATTATGGTAATATACTCATAAACTCTCAATTAATTACATTATGATTGAAGGTAAAACAATGAATATTATTTAACTTCACATAATTGGTGAATCAAGTAACAAATATGAGGTAGTGTTTACCTGTTCATGATTAGGATCTTGTTCAGTGTCTAATAGTCAATAAAGAGTATCATTTATCCATAATTTTCCTTAAAAAAATATATTCACCCCAAGGTGATGAAATTTCATGAATAAATCCCATATCATGATTATCCATTAGTTTTTTCATCAATTCCTTAAAATCTATCATTGACATTCTATATGGAGACTTTGAAATATTTTTATCACTGGGTATGTGTTCTACTGAGAGCTCTACATCCCAATTTAGTAGAGGAATATAAAATATTCCAAAAGGGAATAAAAAAAAATCAATAAAATAGGAATATAAATAATTTTTATTTTATCCCCAAACTTCTAAGATAACAACCCCTTTTGAATAAGAATCAAGACCCATACAATAGATTTTATTTCCATCAGAGGATCATTTTTATCATCACACTGATAGAAGATCATAAGATGGTTCAAAATATAAAAATTGTCTTTCTTTACTCCATAATTTATTGTGGATTTATGTTGAGAATTAAAACACATGGATAAGATATTTAAATTTAAACAAGAGGTTGATTAAGAAGATATACTAGAAGCACATTACCACAAACCTCAATCGGAGAAGATTCCTAAACTTGAGATGCGATCATCGTACTATTAGGGGTTTTCACTAAGAATAAAACATCTTATTATTTAGGTTTTACTTGGATACCTTTAAAAAATTATTCAATAAAAAATATTTGGTAAATCCATATTCGAATAAAGAATTATAAGTTCTAGTGTGGATGGTATTTGTACCTTCACCAAATCTTTATCATGCCCCTCATTATAAATAGTGATCATAAGATATTGACCTTATTCTTTATTATTAAGAGTTTTTTATGTAAACCATCATCATTAATATTTTTATTGGATGGTTGGTTAACATAATAATCATAATACATGCATCTAAGACATTGTAGTGTGGGTGGTGTATCCAATGAATCTCCCTTTATTGTAATTAATAGCTAACTTCTTCACACCAATTAAGCATTCAATTTCTCTATAAAATTTAGTTCCATGCTTAAAATATTTACCAGTCCCCTTAAGTAAATTTCATATATATTTCCATGAACACATCGAATATATTGTATGGTTGATCTTATTCTCTCTATGGTTTTTAGAATTTAATTCAAATTAATTATTTATTTTATTATCAAATCCATGAGACTGATGGGTTACTCTAATATAAATTTCTACCATTATTTAAAATCAAACAATTTATTCATAGTTAGTAAGGTCCCTTATGATTAAAAATTTTCAAGGACTTGGTTTTAATCCATTGATGAATCTATGAACCGTAATTTTGGGTGGATGAAAATACAATTATCGTACATCACAAGTCTTTTAAAATTTACCTCACAGGTTTCAAAAGATTTATCATCCTTAAATTTAGTTCAAGGAATTACTTATTAATTTTCATATGATTAATATAAGGAATTTAATTTTTGAAAAAAAAGTTCATAAATTCATCCCACTATATCAAATAAATTTATTCTAGTATCCTGGTATTATTTATAAGAGTCCACCATTGATATGTTTTTCCTTCCAATATATATATAACTAAAATGAATTTGTTATTATATGTACTTCAGATAATGGAAGATATCATATCAATGATAAAAATAAAATTTTCAAAAACTAGTGGATCAATGGAAACACTAAAATATGGTGGAAATTTCTACATGAAGGATTCCAAAGAAAAAAGTTACCTCATATTACTTTTTGTAAGTTTAGTATGATTCATATCTTGTGAATGATTCGTAAGAATTGAAAAATGTTTTCTCATTTATAATCCCATAAAAAATTATTATGAGGAAAATCATATCATTTTACATCACATTTAGTATTAACAAAGTTCTTTGAGCTTCCATACATTTACTAAAACAAAAAAGAAAATTGTGAGCAATAATAATCATAGTGGAAAACCATATAATCATAACAAATCATTCACATGATGTATAAATTATGACACCTTGAATCCAATTTATAACAACATAGGATTACTATAACACCCCATGGATTTATATAAATAAATATAAATTCAAGGAACTTTGTTTTAAAGTAGATATTTATAAATAGCCTTTAAACATAATTTTATTTCTTATATGTTTTGAATTTCGAAAAATGGTCTTCTACAATTGTGTTCAGTATGTTATTTAGATTCTATTGGAATGAACTTTTCTAGTGAATAGTGAAATACCCCTATGAATATTAATATTACCCTAATGAATAGTAAATTTATTTTCTTAAGTTTTAAGATAATAACATCTTGGTTTATTTTTCATTGTGATATAGAAGTGGTTATAAAATTTGATTTGTTAATTTTTTAATTAAGTATTCTTTTATTTAAAAATTAAATTAATAATACATAGAAAATTATTTTCAAAAAAATGGAATTTATTTTTTAATTCTACACGTTGAAAAATGTTTAGGGTAAATTGTTGGGATTTTTCTGAAATTCGTTAATTTTCGATGAATAGTAAAATATGATAAAATACCGTATAATCAAATTATCAGTAAAATTCACTATTTATGACATCATAAGTGATTCAAGGCCAATTGGTTTGAACTCACATTCCATTATTAATATTTGAGGTCACATGAACTAAGACTATTCATAATCTTGGGAAAAATATTATAATAATGATTAAAATAATGAAAAATACCCCCTCTCCTCCACTATAAATACCACCTTCACTCCCTTATTCTTCCCACACCTCTCAAGCCTTGAGACATACCTAATTTCTACAAAATATTCCTCCCAATGATATTATACACGTCCTAGATCTGTTGGTCCCACCAAAAGACCAAAACCTAAGCCCTTAAGAAGGATCTCAAGGAGAATAGATCAAGAGGTAAACAACCCCTTTTATTTTCTTTCTTTTATTTCATTCTATGTTATTCTCTTCATTTGCCTTTGGATTATGTTGGTATATTTTAATCCATATCCCCCTTAATTTTCATATTATGTATGAGTGATGAGATATCCCCTTTCTCTCATCAACTATTTTTATGAAATTTTATGAGACGTCGTTAGGCTGCTGAATTTCTGTGAGAAATTTCTCAAGTTTTTTTTTTATTTCAAGATTCCTTTCTTTTCTTCTAATTTCCTTAACTAATCTTAACCAAGAGTTGTGAAAGATCCAGAATATTGTATATTCTTTATTTTCTCATGTTCATGGGAAATTAATCATCAATATTCTTCTCTTCCCCCACTTGTTCAAGGCATTAAAAACATTGTTCGTGATGTGTGGAATTGTCGATATCGTGGATGATGTGATTTCAATTTGATTTAATTCCTTCAAGTCTGGCCATGAAACCATTTTAATGGTTTAACTAAGTTATAATATATATATTATGTTTCATAAATGGTTATATAAATATTTTTTACACAGGGTTTTAATTTATAAAACAAAATGAGGTCGTTATTATCAAAGAACCTCTAAAATGATCTAAACAAACATCATTAATGTTTTAACTTATGAATAAACCTTATGTAAGAATTCAAAATGATAAATGGTATAATTTATGTTACTGTATTTATTTAAATACTACTCCATTCCAATTCTGGAGTTTCACTTCCAATTGACAAGAAAATCCATCATGAACCAATCTTGGAAATCATGTAAAGAACTCACCCAAAAATAGTGCAAGAGGAAAAACACTAACAATTAAAGGTTGAAATGATGTTATTAAATGATCATATAAGATTTCATAAACATGAAACTGTTTCTTTAAAATACTAATAACACTCTTTTAACCATTATACAAAATGTTTAAACAATTTTGAAGTAAGACAAGCCTGAGGTAAGGGAATTCTTAACCCGATTTCCATTCTTTGGGTTAACCTTCTACTTCATTATTTATGTGGTATTAAAATTGATTTTTTGATGGGTTTTTCTTATATTATGTTTACTTTTGTCTAATTATAGTGTATATACATATTCCATCCAATATATTAAGTTTCACATCAATTATATGGTATTTATAATGTACTTTCCTTTTAAAATCCTCTTTTAAAATTCAGTTTTACAAAGTTCAAAAGCAATGTTTTTGTGCTATTATTAATGTTGTATGATTATTTTATAGTTCTTGAGAATTGTTTATAATGAATTTTGGGATCTATATCTACCTCCAATGCATTGTTTATGTGTATGTTGGAGGTCAGCCGTATGGTTACTCCAAGTGTAAATGTGATGGTTACACAAATAGTATGGTAGCCAAGAGGGTTACAAATTATAAGGTGGCTGAGAGGGTTACAAGATTATGTAAGTAATGACCTAAGAGAATTCTATGATTATATTTATGTTCTCAAGCTTTTTATATCTTTTTTAAATCTCATGTTACACAAAGAAAGCATATATGGGTGACAAGCATGTCTTTTGAAAATGTTTTCATACGTTACAAGTATTCATGGACTAATGTGCTCTTTCCTTCTTTTTCATCCCTTAATAAGATTTTGTGCTCATCCAAAGTTATTAAATGATTTTAAAAGGTTAATATATGTGTAATAAAAATAAATAATCCATGCTAAATGTTGAATAATTATCAAGGATTCATGTTTAATTTTTAATGTTTTATATTTTTGAAAAAAAATGGAAACTGTTTTTATGGTATCTACTCTATAATAATGTGTAATTTTGTGAATGTATTATCCCAATTTTCTAAATATATAAACATGAAAATATCATCAATGTAAAATAAAGTGTTTTTTTTTCTAATTTCAAGATTATGTGTGTAATAAGGATGGGTCCTTATAGTTGGTATCAGAGGATGGTTTAGAAAAATTTATGGGTTAGGGTGATGTTAATAGAATAGCATAAATGATTTCCAATATATGTTTAATTTGAAATGTAATAGCATTTAAAGATTACCTTGTTGCTTCATCAAATATATGTTTGTTAGGAATGGTTGTTCATAGAAGGAATAGGGATTTTGAAGAAGAGAGGCACCAACAGAATTACATCCTTCTGGATCTACAGCCTGAAATGGTAGGGATTGGAATCGAGCAGTTTGTGACAGTTATGGATCAGCTAACATAGGAAATAAATGGTGGTGGAATCCATGGAAGAGAAAAAAAATAGAGTTACCACAATATAACATTATAGTAGTGGAACATTTTATAAGACAACACCCTCCTTATTTCAATGGATATTCTGACCCAGTAGCAGCTGAAGTATGGATCAAATCCCTTGAAAAGATATTCAATGTTATGGGATGTTCAGAAAATCAAAAGGTAAGTCTTGACATTTATTGTTTGGAAGGGGAATCAAATAAGTGGTGGTCAATGGTAAGGAATATTATGGGTAGAGAGGATTTTTATGCCATAGATTGGGATGAATTTAAAATTATTTTCCATGAAAAATATTTTCTCAAGGTGGTGTGACTTAGAATGGATAAGCAATTCCTAGAATTGAAATAAAAGGAGGAAGATTCAGTGGCCATTTATGAAGAAAACTTCACTCAACTATCGAGGTATGCTCCAAATCTTATTCTAGATCTTGATATAAAAATCAACCTCATTTAATCAAGATTGAAGCCAAGGTATCGAAGGGTGTTGCCTCCCATAAATTTAAAATTTATGAGAAACTTGTCTGATGTGATGAGAGGGTGGAGATGGAGTTTACTGATGATCATGTGCATTTTGGAAATAAAGAGAAGAATAGGTCCAGATGGCAAGAAATGGGTAATAATCAACCAATGAAATTTGATGGTAAGAAAATCCAATTTCTAGTTTGTGAAAAGTGTGGTAATAAAGACCCTAGGGAATGTCTTAGCAAAACTATGAAGTGTTTTAAATGTGGTATGTTTGTACATATGGCTTGAGATTTCAATGAAAATGATCCTAAGACTAATCCTGATAAGAAAACTATAATGTGTTTTAAATATGGTGAGATGGGTCATTATGCAAATGCCTTCCCAAAGAGAGATTTGAATGATGCAAAGAAGCCAGACTACAAGCAGAAAGGTGTAGTGAGATCCTTTGAGACTACATATGCAGATGTCAAGCCATCTAATAAAGTTGTATCATGTACTTTGTTTGTTCACACAGATTTTGCTAAAGTTTTGTTTGATGTGGGTTCTACAAATTCCTTTATATATGAGAATTTTTTGAGTAAATTTAAAATATCACCTCAACAAATGAAACTGGAACTTGTTGTTAAAACACCAGGGGGAAATATTATAGTAAGAAGGAATTATAATAATCTTTCTATTGGGTTCTATGAAAATAATTTACCTAAAAACCTTGTTTTTTTACCCTTAGTCGAGTTTGATGTGATTCTGGGAATGGATTGGCTTTCTGTTTGTAGTAATAAGATTGAATATAGAGCTAAAGAAGTTGTTTTTCAGAAAGAGTTTCAGTTTTTATGTAAGAACGAACCCATACAATTGATAACATATTAGGAAGATGATAAACTGTTGAAAGATGGAAGTGAATGTTATCTAGCTCATATTGTTGAAAACAATGGAACTATTCAGGTTAATGATGTGCTAGTGGTAAATGAATACCTTGATGTTTTTTCTAATGAGTTACCATGTGTCATACCTAATCGGGAATTCGAATTCACAATTGACTTAGTTCCTGATGCTAAGCCAATTTCAAAACCCCCTTATCGTATGGCTCAAATAGAACTTCTTGAATTGAAAAATCAGTTGCAGAATTTTCTTGTCAAAGGATTCATTCATCCTATCACTTCACCAAGGGGATCCCCTATTTTGTTTCTTAAATAGAAATATAGTTCAATGAGACATTTCATTGATTATAGAGATTTGAATAACATCACTGTTAAAAACTATTATACTTTTCCCTATATCTATGAATTTTTTGATCAGCTCGAGGGAGCTCAGTACTTATCCAAGATTGACATGAGATCTGGATACCATCAACTGAAGGTGGAGGAGGGTGACATCCCAAAAACAGCCTTTCGTACAAGATATGGGAATTATGATTTTGTTGTTATTCCCTTTCAGTTAACCAATAAACCTACTATATTCATGAATCTTATGAATAGAGTATTTCATGAGTTCTTGGATAAGTTTTTGGTTGTGTTTATTAATGAAATTATAGTATTTTCTAAAAATAAAGAGGAGAATGAAAAATATCTAAGGGTTGTTTTGTAAACTTTAAAAGAAAAGAAACTATATGGAAAATTCCGAAACTGTGATTTTTGGTTGCAACAGATTCATTTTCTTGGGCACATTGTAAATAAGAATGGAATAACAGTTGATCCTTCCAAAACAAAAGTTGTTGATGAATGGCCAAGACCCACAAATGTTACAAAGATTCGTAGCTATCTTGGATTAGCAGTTTATTACCAAAGTTTTGTTAAGAACATTTCCCAGTTATCTATCCTGATAACTAACCTAACATGGAAAGGGGTTAAATTTGTTTGGACAGAATAATGTGATTTTTTTTCAAGAACTAAAGAATAGATTGGTGAATGCTTCAGTTTTGGCCTTACCTTCTCAGAATGGTGAGTTTTTCATCAATAGTGACTCTTCTTTGAAGGGACTTGGTTGTGTTTTGATACAGAATGATCAGGTAATTGCCTATGCTTCAAGAAAACTTAAACCTCATGAGCTAAATTATCCCACAAATGATTTGGAATTGGCAGTAGTGGTTTTTTCTTTGAAAATTTGGAGGCATCATTTATATGGAACCAAATGTAAAATATATACTGACCATAAAAGTTTGAAGTATATATTCACTCAGAAGGAATTAAACATGAGGTAGAGAAGATGGCTTGAACTGATAAAGGATTATGAACGCATGATGAATTACCATCCTAGAAAATCAAACAAATTGGTGGATTCCTTGAGTTGGAAACATCATGCATAATTAACCATGATACGTTTGGAAAATGATCCCTTGATAAATGAATTGATGAATTTTTTCATAGAAGTTTTTGGTGTAAGAAATACCTCTGTTTTGTTTCAGGTTTTAGTACAGTCTTCGTTGTCATACAGAATTAAGAAAGCACAAAAAAAAAGATTATGAGCTATAGAAAAAGGTAGAATTCGTTAAAATGGGTAAGTTTCCAGAATTTAATCTTGATAAAGTTTGTGTTTTAAGATTTGGTAATAGGTTTTGTGTGCCTAGTGATTATCAGTTGAAGAAAGATTTGTTGTGTGAAGCTCATAGTTCACCATTTTCTATTCATCCTGTCAGTGCTAATATGTATAGAGACCTTTGAGAGTATTATTGGTGGGATGGAATGAAAAGAGATATTGCTGATTTTACCATGAGATGTTTGACATGTCAATATGTTAAAGAAAACTGATAGTTACCGAAGGGGATACTTCAGACTTTTCTAGTTCCAGAGTGGAAATTGGAGAATGTATCATGGAATTTGTGGTGGGACTACCAAAGACTTCTCGAGTTAACAATGTGATTTGGTTTATTGTTGATCGGCTAACAAAGTCTGCACATTTTCTTTCTCTTTGAGATAAAATGTCTTTGTACCAAATTTCTCGATTGTACCTCAAGGAGATTGTCAAGTTACATGGAGTTCCTCTTTCTATTATATCTAACCAAGATCCTAGGTTCACTTATAACTTTTGGAAGGGAATTTATAAGTCTTTGGTCACAGAGTTATATTCCAGTACAGCTTTTCATCCTCAATCAGATGGGAAGTCAGAATGAACAATTCAAACTTTGTAGGATATGTTTTGAGCTTGTTTATTGGACTATCAGGGAAGTTGGAATCAATAAATTTCTTTAGTTAAGATTTCTTATAATAATATTTTTCATTTTAGTATTCAGATGGAACCTTTTGAGGCCTTGTATGGGAAGATGTGTCAGACTCCAGCGTTTTGGGATAAAGTCGGTGAAAGAAAGATGATGGGCCGAAAATTAGTAGAAGAAGTGGCTAAGAAAGTGAGGATGATCCAGCACCACGTGAGGACAACTCAGAGAAGGTAGAGAAGTTATGAAGATAACAGAATGAAAGACTTCTCTTTTAGGTAGGTGAATATGTTATCCTTAAAATCTCTCCTGGGAAAAGTGTGATGCGTTTTGGTAAGAAATGAAAGCTTAGTCCACAGTTCATTGGTCTTTCTGCAATCTTGGAGAAAGTTGGAACAGTGGCATACCACATATCTTTTCCTCCAAGATTGTCTCAGGTACACAATTTTTTTCATGTTTTGATGTTCAGAAAGTATGTTCCAGATTCATCACATGTCTTGAGCCCAGAAGTAGTTCAGATGGAAGAGAACCTTTCTTATGAGTAGAAACTAGTTCAAATTATTGATCTAAGGGAACAAGTATTGCAGAATAAGTTAATCCACCAGGGAAAGGTTTTTTGAAGAAACCACATGGTTGATTAAGCAACATGGGAGTCTAAAAATGCTATGAGGAAAAAGTACCCTCAGCTGTTTAATAAGTAAATAAAATTATGAGGATGCAATTTCAGAAGGTGGGGATAATGTAACTCCCCAAGATTTTATAAAAATAAATAGAAATTCATGGAACTTTGTTTTAAATTAGATATTAAAAAATATCCTTTAAACATAATTTGATTTCTTATATGTTTTGAATTTCGAAAAATGTCCTTCTACAATTTTGTCCAGTATGTTATTTAGAGTCTATTGGAACCAACTTGTTTTTTTTGGTGAATAGTGACATATCTTTATGAATAGTAATATGACTAGTAATATAACCCTAATGAATAGTAAATTTTATTATTATTTTATTTTCTTACGTCTTTAAGATAATAACATCTTGGTTAATTTTTAATCATGACATAGAAGTAGTTATAGAATTAGAATTGTAAATTTTTTAATTAAGTATGCTTTTATTTAAATATTAAATTAATAATATTTAGAAAATTATTTTCCAAAAAAATTACTTCAATTTTTAATTGTACATGTTGAAAAATGGATTGGGTAAATTTTTTGGATTTTTTAGAAATTATTTAATTTTCAATGAATAGTGAAATATGATAAAATACCGTATAATCAAATTATCAGTAAAATTCACTATTTATGACATAATAAGTGATGCAAGTCCACTTGGTTCGAAATCACATTCCATTATTACTATTTGAGGTCACATGAACTTGGAATATTCATAATCTTGGGCAAAATATTATAATAATGATTAAAATAAAGAAAAATGCCCCCTCTCCTCCACTATAAATACCAACTTTACTCCCCTCTTCTTCCCACACCTCTCAAGCCTTGATCCATGCCTAAGTTCTACCTAATACTCCTCCCAAGTCTCTTCCCCACGTCCTAGATCTTCTAGTATCACCAAAAGACCAAAACTAAATCCCTTAAAAAGGACCTCAAGGTTAAGAGATCAAGAGGTAAACATCCTCTTCTATTTTCTTTCTTTTCTTTAATTTTTTGTTATTCTCTTCCTTTCCCTTTGGATTATGTTGGTATATTTCATTCCATATCCCCCTTACTGTACATATTATGTATGAGTGATGAGATATCCCCTTTCTCTCATCAAACTATTTTTATGAAATTATAAGAGATGTCGTTAGGCTGCCGAATTTCTGTGAGAAATTTCTCAAGTTTTATTTTATTTCAAGATTCCTTTCTTTTATTCTTATTTCTTCACCTCCTATTAACCAATAGTCATGAAAGCTCCATAATCTTTTATATTATTTATTTTCTCATGTTCGTGGTAAATTCATCATCAATCTTCTTCTATTCCCCCACTTTTTCAAGGAATTTAAAACACTATCTGTGATGTGTCAAATTACAGACATCATGGACGATGTGATTTCAGTTTTCTTAAATTCCTTCAAGTCTGGTCATGAAACCATTTTTATGGTTGAACTAGGATATAATATAAGTATTATGTCTCATTAATGTTTTTTTAAATATCTTTTACACATGTTTTTAATTGATAAAACAAAATGAGGTCATTATTATCAAAGAACCATTAAAATGATCTAAATGAACATCATTAACATTTTAACTTATGAATCATCCTCATGTAGGAATTAAAAATTTTAAATGGTATAATTTATGTTATGAGATATATTTAAATACTACTCCATTCCAATTATGTAGTTTCACTTCCAATCGACAAGAACATCCATCATGAACCAATCTTGGAAATCATGTAAAGAACTCACCCAAAAAAATGCAAGGGAAAAAATACTAACAATTAAAGGGTGAAATTATGGTATGAAATGATAATATAAGATTTTATAAACTTGAAAATGTTTCTTTAAAATACTAATAACACTCTTTTAACCATTATACAAGAATTTTAAACAAGTTTGAAGTAATACAATCCTGAGGTAAGTGAATTCTTAACCTGATTTCCATTCTTTGAGATAACCTTCTACTTCGATATTTATGTGGTATTAAAATTGATTGTTTGATGGTTTTTTATTATATTATGTTGAATTATGTCTCATTATAGTTTATATACATATTCCATCCACTCTATTAAGTTTTAATTCAGTTATATGGTATTTATAATGGACTTTCCTTTTAAAACATCTTTTAAAATTCTATTTTACAAAGTTCAAAAGCAATGTTTTTATGCTATTATTCATGTTGTATGATTATGTTCTGTTTCTTGGGAATTTTTTATGATGAAGTTTTGGACACATATCTCCCTCCAATGCATTGGGTATGTTTATGTTGGAGGTTATCTGTATGTTTACTCCACGTGTTACTATGATGGTTACACAAATAGTAAGGTAGCCGTGAGGGTTTCAAATTATAAGGTAGCGGGGAGGGTTACAAGATTATGTAAGTAATTACCTAAGATACCTTTATGATTATATTTATGTTCTTGAGTTTTTTTGGATATTGTTTAAATATCATGTTACACAAATTAAGTATATGTGGGTGACAAGCATGTCTTTTGAAAATGCTTTCATACGTTACGAGTATTCATGGACTAATGTGCTCTTTCCTTATTTTTCATCCCTTACGGAGATTTTTTGCTCATACCAAGTTTTTAAATGATTTTCACAGGATAATGTATGTGTAAGAAAAATAATGAATCCTTGTTAAATGTTAAATAATTTTCATGGAGTCAGGTTTAAATTTTAATGTTTTATATTTTGGAAAAAATAGAAACTCTTTTTATGGTATCCACTCTGTAATAATGTGTAATGTTGTGAATGTATTGTCTCAATTATCTAAAGATATAAACATGAAAACATAATCAATATAAAATGATATGTTTTCTTGACTAAATTCAAGATTATGTATGTAGTAAGGCCGGGTACTTATAATTACCAAGGGAATTCATGATCATTATCTATTGAAATCCTTTAATATGGTTCATAAATAATATTTTAATTACCCTAAAAATACCCCACAAAAGTATCAAAATAGGTGAACATTTAGGAAAACATAATGTATACCAAAATGATGGTCTATATATACTCATTAACTATTTTCTGGCTTATTACACCTAGATGAATATGTGCTAGCACCACATCCACCTAATGGAACTATAAATAGATGTTTTCTAGGAAATCCATACACATTTCATTACCATATCATAGGATATTATTTTATACTTAGGTTTATATTTATGGATATTAATAAAGTGTCCTAATACCATTTTATAAAGGTAACTAAACCTTTATTTGATACCAACTATAACAAACCATACATTTAATAGATAGATTTCACTTCTTTTTAGTTGAATATTCAATACATAAATTAAAGATCTACCAAGAATCATACAGATCTAATATCTTTGGAAACATGAATATATAAAAAATAAGTTTATAAGTGAACATCATTATAACCTCCTATTTTATTCATAAATAGCACACTTCATAAACTTATAATACTTATAACATTTCTTTATAACCCGGAGAAAGGAAAAAATAATGGGTGAGGTTAGTGGTAAGTAATCATAGAAAATGTATATATAAATGATCAATTATACCTAACATGGGAATAATGGTATGAGAACATGTTTATTATGTTATAAAATCATACCCTATAAATCATAGACCATAATATTGAGACACGGTATAATGTTTGGTTGTTTAAATGGTATGCATCATATAGTAATCATAAAAAATGATCAATGATTGAATGAAATTTTCAAAAGACATAAGTGTGTGGTATATACATTATCATATAAAATCATTTACATAATAGTAAAGGCTTACTTCTGAGACTACCATAGTGTATTTGGTTCACTCCCTAAACTTCCATAGTAGTCAACGTTCTCTGTCAATAATGGTATAGTGTAAAGAGTCCCTAACTAAACAGGGTTCACTCCACAATCCTCTCCCATATATCTGATGATATATCCATATTTTCCCAATGAATTGAATAAATATATCATTATGGTACCACCCACCACATAATCAAAATAATACATAATATTTTAATAATATCACAAAACATTCATCATATCATTCCCATGAAAAGGAAATGAATGACATTAACATTTCATCATCGCATAACCCAAGTAAAATAAGTGAGTTTCATAAAAATATCATCATAAAAATTATAAACCATTCAGAGAAAGAATAAGTATGTTATCATTGGATCAAATTCCTAGTAAAAATTAAGAAATTTTAATAGATTCAACCATAGATGAAAAATTATTTTAAATGATAATACGAAACATATCATGAAGAAAATTGGTTTTTTATATTGAAATTAATTATTTAAAATTTAAAAATATCTTAAATTATATAGAAAAATTTTCATTAAAAATACAATCAGATACATATAAAATTTTCTTATATTAATTTATCTTTCATTATGGTGGAAAAATCTATTCATGTCGTATATGTTAAAACAAATATTCATTTCCATATTTTTGATTAAAATTCAAAAGTATATAATTTGGAAAATAAAAAGAAGAATAATTATGAAAAATTTCATAAAAATCCCAACAAGGGTAAAAATGAATTTAAACAGTCATTTTATAATAGAAAAACAATTTGTGAAAATCTTTTTAGAAAACATGGAAATGGAAGGGAAAGTATTTTTAACCGAAGAGATAAATAAAGTGGATTTTCTATAAACAAAACGTTTTTTATATTTAGTACTCAATGAGAAGAAAGTGGGAGAAATGAATTAATTATAAAAATATAAACATAGAAGAAGATAATTCATGACATTATTGATAGTAATATTATGAAATTTTAATATCAAAAATATAATCATAAACCATCTTGAAAAAAAATGAGATTATAACATAAAACCCATACCGGAGTTATGAATTAATTCATAAATATTAGAGAATTATTTATAATAAAATTATATTGAGTATAACATTAATATATAATAATACTCAAATATATTATAATATATATGACTAACTATAACATTTTATCATCTATTTATTAAAAAATTCTTTTGGTAAAGTCACTATTTCAAGTGATAACTACGTTTGTTATATATGTTTTGGTTCAGAAGTCTTGGGAAATTGTAATTTAATAATTCTTAAAAAATATTTATAATTTTAATAATTATATAAATATCATATATATTCACTATATAAATTTTTAGTGACATCCATACCAGTTAGGGTTTAAAAAAATAATTACACAATTCCTAGAGACAGTAGGCCATACGTACGAATGAGCAATATTTTCATTTTATGAAAGAATAGAATAAATATAGGTAAATAATAATTCAAATTTAAATAATTATTATTATCTTATATAAATTATATAATTTTATAAATCGATTTTTATTATGATCCATGTAAAATGGTAAGTAAAAATGAATCTCATCACTTTGTGGAGTTGGTAGTCCACTTGTACGCATGATTGACATTATTTTTTTCTTATGGATTATAATATAATAAGGTAAATGAGATATTATAAATTAAGAAGTAAAATTATGTCATAAATATAATAAATACACATCATATACATCATTATATTCATTCATGATAAGTGGTGATGGAGAAATGAAATTCATCGATTCGCAAGTTTGTAGTCAGTCGTACACAAAATCAAATGTTTTGTTTAACCATTAATAGAAGAGGAGAAGGATATAAGTTATTCCATTAACATAATTACATATATGTATATAGAATATTATATTGTTATTATTTCATCAAGTTTTATATATATTTGAATTTGGTAGAAGATGAAATATAACGAATACCAATGGTTAAAAATTATATATCTTGTTTGGAAAACCTCTTTATGTTTATACATAAATAATTTCCAAGATGTTTTTATGATAAAAAAAGAAACTCTAGATCATTATGATTTATATAATGAATTAATTTAAATATTTATTGGATGAACCAAATGGATCTTTAAGTGTGGAGATAATATGAAAGGGGTTGTCATTTTGTAAGTGGGGGAGAGGACACACTTGAAATTTCTGAAAAGAATAAAATATATTAATGCCTTAGTAACATAATATGGAATTAAAGATGATTATTCCAAAATATTATATGATAATGGGTATAAATATGGAAAAAATTTAATTTATACATGACTTTAGGTCATTTAGAAATATCTTAAGACTTTAAATCAAGGTAAACATATTTTATCATTATCCATAAAAACAATATTTTCCAATTTTATTATTAATTATGTTCAAAATTTTAGTTGACCATATTAACTATTATTAATTATCCTAATTGAAAATATGGAATTCATTCTATCAAAATCACCTAATAGAATTAGTATAATTTTGTTTAAAATTCAACCCATCAAATGTAATGAAGATTGGTTTACTAATGAAAATGTTTCACAAAAGTAGAAATATTTTTTATATCACAATTAAAATTTTAATTCATTAAAATCAACTAAATTATATTAATATTAATATAATTTAACAAACTATACTTTTAACACTATTTTTAAATAAAATGGAACTATTTAAATAATTTAAATAAATAAGAATAATCAATAATAAAAATAAGTATATTTCATTATTCCATGAAAAATTAATCTTTTCAGAAAATGTTAAAAAACTAAATCCAAGATAATTTTTACATTTTTATTTTAAAAATAATGCATACTTTGTTAAAAAAATTCTATATGTTATAGAAAATTCATTATAATTTTTATCACAAAAAAAATCAATCAAGTGAATTTTAAGGAAAAAATATTTTTTTGAAGCATATAAATACTTTACTATAAAAATATTTTATTTATCTAAAAAAATTATATATATATTGAAAATTTGGTTATTCATATTCATAAACACAATTTAATTACAGGGTTAAGTCTGTATACTATATTAAAATTCTTTTAGAATCATGGTTTCATGTAAATAATTTATCAAAAAAATAAATTGAATCAAAAATAAATAAATCAAAAAATATTATGGTGTTAGAGAAAAAATTATCATAATAGATTGTGTTCACTCCCAATTCCATTATTTCATTAATCAATGTCCAGTACCAAGAATATCATTGTATAAATATTTCCTTTTTAAACTTGGTTCACTCACCATTATAGTTATTATTAGCTAATAAATATACATATTTACCAAAGGAATTGGGGGCTATATAATTCTGGTCCCACATTCAATAATTCATTTTCCATCTATATGTCTTCCATAATATCATAAAATATTTATAATATCAATATATCATATCCTGTATAAATGAAATGGGTTTCATAAAAATTTCATTATTGAATAACCTGTATAAAATAAACAGGTTTGATAAACAAATCATCATTAAAATTATAAATCTTACTTAGAATGAATAATTATAGTATCATTGGATCATATCCATAGTAAATCGTAATTAACATCAAGAGAATTTATCATAGGTAAAAAAATTATTTAAAATATTTCTTGAAAATTTCTTTAAGAAATTATTATTTTCATTTTGAAATAACATATTTAAAATATAAATACCAGATAAATATTGGGGAATTTTTTTTATTTAGAAACCTAGAACCATGTGAATTAATCTTGAAATCATTCATTGGTTATGAAGGTGAGAAATTATATTCATGCATAAGAAAAAAAAACCTTCCATGTTTTTGGAAGAATGTCAAAAGTACCTCATTCATGAAATGATTAAAATATGTATTTGAATATTTTTTATAGAATGTAAAAAATGTGGAAAAAACATTATAAAATCACTATATAATTATAAAATTATTTATGAAATCATTTTATAGGACATATGGTCATTGAAGAAAAATATTCTTGACCAAAGTGGAAATAAATTTTATTTTTCATAAAAATATTTCCCTGATCATTTTAAGTATCAAAGAGAGGTAAATGGTAACATTATATGGAAATTCAATAAATAACTATAGGATAAGATTATTAAAAGGGCTTATAAGATAAGGATAATATAATTTCCTACCACAACCATCCATGATTTCCATCTAACCTGACACTCAAACTGGCCTGTGGTGCGGCTCGAAGGGCATTCTCGATCATTAAGGGAAAGAAAGTAGTTTGTGGGCATCGATTAAATTCTTTTGTAATGGTTTATATCATGACACAATTTACCATGAAAAACCTAAAACGGCATAAAACATAATTAATATCTAAGTCATACCCAAAAAAGTGGAATAATGAGATAAAAGTGATTAACACATCTAATAAGAAGAATTGGAAACAAACCTATCAAAATAGGGAGTGGTCAGGTGATCAACTGAAAAAAAACATCCATGTGACATGTGGTTGATCATGCCATGACACCACCACCAACACCTTCCCAAATGGTATCACTAACACATAGAACCAACACCACCACCACTGAAGGCCTTTCCCTTACCTAGGTCAAACATAAATAGATGTTCATACACTTAAGGGTGTTTGATATGTGTGAGATAAATTTATTATTGTGATACCACAAACAATATTCCTTTAAATGACATTAAATGATAACATAACATGATCATTTATTAGAAAATGGAGAATAAAATTTAATTTATAAAATTATTTATCAAAAAGAATAAATGTGATAAAAAAAATTGAAATAGTGAACATAATATGAGCATCATGGGTAAAAACTATGTAAACAAGGTTAGTGGGGTCCTATGATGCTTTTACTCTCAGAGATAAAATCATGGACAAGAAGATATATATATTTCTCAATCCAACCAATATTCATCATAAATTTTTAGTTTGTATTGCAACATAATACTTCTAGGGATATAGGGCCTTAGCCCAACCAGCTTGAATAGTGTACTAGACCTAGTATTCCACCTAGATACCCAATGTTTCTATGTGATTTATTCCAATGTCTATTAAATTTGAAACCCTTTTTTGAAATAATTATTTCAATAATTGAAACCATGTTTGATAAATATCCTTTTAAAAATAATAAAATCAATATTAATCCTTAAACTCTCACAAAAACCCACTGAAAGAACCTTCCAAACCACAAAAGGAATTTATAAAAACCATTTATAAAAAATAGAAAGTATAATAAAATCATCAAATAATGTTAAGTTAGGGAATCACCTACATATTTCATTAAATCGCCCGGAACTGGTCAGAAACCACAAGTCTCAAAAAAGACTAACCCTATTGGATAAATAACACACTAAAACCATAAAATACAAACCAATAAGATAATATTGAACTCAATTTATGTGTACCCATCCAATGGGTAAGTGATATGACAAGAAAGAAGAGATAATGGACCAATTTGAGGGAAGAAGAGAAGCAAGCCGGAACCCACATTAATTTTTCTGGGAGAATCAATCCCAAATCACCAAAACATTTATACCCAAAGGGAGTGGATGAGGAGATAGAGGTGAATATATGGTAGAGAAGTTCAAATTGGTTAAAAAATGGGGGTTATGGTATTAAAATTATTTGAGGGTAGAATTAGGATCACAAAATTTTAAATATTTGGCACGCCACATGGATTTCGAACACTGTATCCCAAACCATGCACCAATAATGAAACACCTATGTCCTAGAGAATAATAGGTCTCATAGTTTACCTAGAGGGTATAAACACACATAAAAATGGATGTGTGTCCATAGAAACTACCATTATCCTCTAAACATGGATTTAACCTGTCTTCCATATAGTTTTTACTAACCATACACATACAGTGCACATCCATCCCTCTATCTTGAAAAGTGTCATTTTTTTTTGAAAAACACTTTATGTAATCCTTGTAAATAAAGTAAGACCAATAATAAATGATAAAATTACTCAATATAAAAAAACACATGTGACAATTTTCCACACTATGAAAACATTACACCCTAAAAATCTCAAACTAAAGTCTAATCAAAGAATAAATCAAGATACCATTTCTGTTAGTAAAAAATCCCTTAGGGTATCATTGAAGCATTTTTTTGAGGTGATTGTGTTTGTTGACAAAGTGGGTCTCTGTGTTGTGTTTGTTGACAAAGAAAACCATGATGTACAAATTTGTTAACAAAGGGGATTTCATGGTGGAATGTTGAGTTCAAGGAATGTTTTTAAAGATCCATGATTGAGTCAAGAACATTGACAAATGAATGGTCGATCTGGAGGTAGATCAAAAAGAGCAAATACAAGGTGGGGCCGTTTTCCAGTGTTTGCCAAATTTTTGGACCTCAAAATTGAAAAATAGGGAAAAGTGTTTTTGGAAAAGGTACTTATGCATTGGTGTCTTGGAGGCTTGGAAACTTGCATGCCATATGTTTTTCAAGATCAGATCATCAAAATATGGAAAAGGAAAAAAGTGTCACCCAAGCTTTATGTTTGGTCGTGCAAGTGACTAGGGCGACAGAGACTAGGGCGGCTAGACTTGCGCGCCAAGAGGAAACTTGTGCACCGTCGCTCATGGTGTCCAAATGCCTATAAATAGAGGTCGAACCCTTCTCATTCAACATAGAGTTATAAAATTAGAGAAAATTAGGGCTCCCGTTGTGTAGGTGTTGTGGTCGTGCAAGTGGTGGTGTGGTCGTGCAGGTATAAAGATATTCAGAAGTTGCACGCCAGTTGATAGTTGCATGCCCAAAGTGGTTTGGGTGAAAAATAGTGTGAATCTTCTATGTTTAGAGTTGAAGAAGGGGGTGTCACGTAGGTGGCTTGGTGACACTTACGTGCCAGGATTTGAAGAAGCATGATAGTTGATAGTTGTGTGCCAAAATTGGTTTGGGCGTAAAAGGGTGTGAGTCGTGCAAGTTTGGAGTTGAAGAAGCGAGTGTCATGCAAGTGGTTGAGGTGAACTTGAATTCCAGTTTAAACTTGTGCACCGGTTTGAACTTGCGTGCTAGCTTGGAGAAGGGAGCCAGGTATGTTTGAAGCACGTCAGTCATTTTAGGGCTGCGTGAAATCTAGAAGATTGCCTGATACCTTCGGTGCAAAGTGAGATTCATCTATGGGTGAAAGTTGGACTTCAACAAAGCATCTACATACAATAGAGGATATATTCATTAGTGATAATGAAGAGACTTACAGGTCTATAAACTGTGATTGGATCCTTTCCAGATCAGTGAGCAAAGGAAGAGGAAGAAGGTGATCCTCTCCACTAGCAGTGATCCAGAGAGAGGGACTAAGGGAGCGACCCTTGTGAAAGTAGTGAGATGACCCTAAACATTATAAAGGCAGTGCTCCTAGGCATATAAGTGATCTAGACCAAACCTTGTAAATAGCATTGTGATTATAGTGGATTTGTTACAACGACACATCACCATTGTATGCTCCTTGGACGTAGCCCACTAAGGGTGAACCAAGTAAAAATCTATGTGTCTGCCTATTTTCTTCCATGAAATGCATTTAAAGCACCATCATCAGATAAATAAGAAAAGAAGTGGTCATAATAAACACACAAGTGAAAACAAAGTGACCCTTGTAATAAAGAGGTCAAGATCCCGTGGGGCAGGAAGAATTTAAAAAAAAATATCCATACCCTGATTCACCCCCCCTCTCAAGGTATATAGGCCCCTATTGGTCCTAACAATTACTCTACCCATGATTTCTATTCCCATGTCTTAGGTTGATAATTTTCATTTAGAAGAAGGACACAAACAAAAGTTTTGAATTTTACCTGAAGTAATATGACATGGGAATCCAAAATCCAAACTTGTTGCTTGAAGATAGACAAGTCTAATTCCAACTTCATCTATTTCTAGTTAAGCACATGAGATGGGTCCAGATTATATGTTTTCAATTGCGAGTCACGTCATCGATTCATTCCCACATGGATGGTAAATAAAAGCAAACTTTTACCTTTCTCAACCTTGTTTTAATCTCAACAATTCATTCATACCTTGGCATTAGATTCCCATTTTTCCAAGACAACAGTGAACCAGGCGAGGTTCCACCTATAGAAACACTAGATCACCCACTGATAATCCAAATACTCAGTGCCACTAGTTATCATAAGAATTATGGAGGATATGTGTAGAAAAAAAATCTGATCAGTCATGCTTTATCAAATGTCTCATGTACAAGGCTTAATCCAAGGAAAGAAGTCTCACCCACTTCTATATAGCATAGAGGAGACTGATAAGTTTGACCATAAAGTACTTCAAAGAGAGACATCTAAATAGATGATAGGTAAATATTGTTATATAAGTTTTCCACTAATTTTAGATGGTCATACCATAGTCCTCCTCTCTAAATCATTTTTTATTCACATAGAATTCATTTTAGGGTAGTGGGAAATGACTGAATACATTTTTCAGTGGGATATTCAAAATTCAAAAACCACAAATCACGCAAATCAATGCAAAACCGCAAATCACATGATCCACCCGAGAATGCATGGCACCATTGCATCAAAACCACCATTATCATCACATCAATTTTTTCTACAGTACGTCACCTGTCATTGACATCATCAATGAAGGAAACCATCTCCGGCGTTGCAGCCCTTCACCGGAGAAAAAAAAAAGGCATCCTACAACCATTCTCGTCGTCGACCTTCATCCAGAGGACCTTCGAAGACCATCGACCCACCGTAAAAACATCATCAATTTTCCATCGTCTCTAACCATCAAAGAAAACATCCACACCTTTTTCGCTATCCCTTCATCGTCACTGCATCAAAAACAAAAAACACTGAAACTAGATACATAAATTCGAAGGAGAAAACCCATTAAAGTCACGCCTGGAGGACCAATAGCCACCGAGACACACATCCCAAAGCCCCAAGTAACTATTGATCTAGATCCGACTGGGAAATGTACGGAGGAACTTGAGGACATAGAAAGGATTTGAGTGCCAATGGACTCTGAACACCAGCATCGTCGAAGTAGTAGAAATCCAGTATTAGAATAAAAAAATAGGCCGAATCAGGTAGCTTGAGAAGATATGAAGACCGCTGATCAGCATAACCCAAAACCTATTTGTTACCACTACTCCTTCTCTGACCAGGAGAAGCTCAGAGGAACTTGAGGCCAGAGAAAGGATTGAGCGGCCTAGGGATCCACGATAAGAAACCGTCGATGGGGAGACCAAAAGAGTCAAAGAAGAAGATCCAGAACATCAAGTATCACAACATAGAAGGAGAAAAACCAAAGAATAAGGGAACCGCCGTGAAGAAGGAGAATGAAGAAAATGGAAGTACCGGAAAGGAGGAAGTCCGAAGTGGAGATCCATCACTGCCGAGGAAGGCTTTAAAACCCTAGGAGGGGACCCGAGAGAGGAGAAAGGAGCCAGGCGATTGGGGTGCCATCAATTAACATCCAATATATATCCCATAGTCCTCCAGAATTTAGAATTAATTCATGGATTATGTCTTCAATAATTTTATTTTCCCACTTAGTATAACCATTTATATGAGGATGATTTGATGTATTGAGTTTGAAGTATGAACCCATTGCATTCTGAATTCCATCATAAAACTAATTAGTATAGTGGGGGTCCCTATTTGAACTAATAGATGATGGTACACCATGAATCCTCCCAACTTCTTAAACATACAACTGACCTAACTCATCCACCTTGGATTAATCCTTGATCCGAATTAAATTGTATGATTTGGTCAGATGATCAATAACCACCAAAATGGTGTTTCTTCTTCAGTGCATATAAGGAAACCCATTGATTAAGTCTATGGTTACCTCATTCCATGTCTAGGAATGAATGGGGGTGGAAAAAGAAAAGCTGAGGTCCTCTAATGTTCTGAATTAATCTTCTGGAAAGTATAGAACTTTGATACTAATTTAGGTATATCACACCTCATACTTAGCCACAAGAAATTGAGTCACATAACATAAAACATATTGGTGATACCAATATGAATGTTCTAATGATACTAGTTTCTATCCTGTATCTCAAACTTTCACAAAGCTAACAAATCCATGAGATGGCCTATGAAATAATGGATTCCCTCATATGATAACAACCACCTAATAGGCACCTACCAACCATTTATAAACTGCATAGAACATTATAAAAGATCATAATTAGGTTGTTTCAATTTAATAAGCTCAAATAGATAGGGTATCAACTAGATATTATCAAAGAACATGCCTTCGCTGTTCTCCTTGTCTTCCAGGTGAATCTGAGAAAAAATCTCCATTAGAGTCCATTCATTAGTGGACTCTATTACAACTTTCACCAATATATTTCTACTTAGGGAATCCATATCCACATTTCATTTTTCTATGGTATAGAAAATATAAAATTCAAACCGTAGAAGGGACCCAACTGAATAGTGATGCCTCATAAATGTGTACTTTTGGGAGAACATATAGGTGAATCTCTTATTTTCTAAGTAAACTATATATTTTTCCTGAAGAAATAGCAGCTCCATGTTATCAAAGATTACATCATATAAATGAGATATATGTCATGCGTTAGATAATTCATTTCTTGTGGTAGGATTTGGAAAGATCCATACACCACCACATGGTTTCCCTATAGCAAAACACACCCAAGATCCATACCTAATGAAATAGGGTAAAACATATACCCATTTTCTAATTATGGTAGGATCAAAATACTATTTTTGGTCAATCACTTATTGATATCTTTAAAGGTTTCCTAAAACTCTAGGATCCATTCAAACCTAACCCTTTTCTGGCTATGTGTAGTCATTGACAAAGTGAAATAAGGAAAATATATGTCAAACCACCCATAATAATGTGTTAGGTCAAAGAATCCCCTGATCACAAAGATGTTCTTTGGTTTATCCAATGAAATAAATGAATCTATTTTCTTTAGGTCAACTAATAATCTACTTTAGGAGATCATGTTCCCCAAAAAAATGATATCTCAGATCAATAAATCTTAGTTGGAGAGCCAAGAATATAGACAGTCATCCCAAAGTGTGCCTAAAATGATCCTTAGGTGCTTCCCATTCTCCTCCTCTACCTCAATGTAGACCAGAATGTTATCCAAATACCCCATGAAAAATGATTCAAGGTATATAATAAACAACTAAATCATAAGATCCCTAAAAAATGATAGAGAATTTTTTAATTGAATGGCATAATCAAATAATCAAAGTGGATATACCTACTTCAAGACTCTATCTTGGGAATATTTTCTTATCTAACTATGACTTGATAATACCCTAATTGTATGTCAATATTAAAATACCACCTTTCCCCATGAGATTATCAAAGAAGTAATCAATTTAGGGAAAAATATTTATTCTTGATGGTGATCCTATTCAAATTCTGGTAACAAATTAAAGAGCTAGAGGGATCTATTAGCTTTTTTAGAAAATAGGACATGGGTGGAATAAGGTGAGATGATGAGGAGAATTAATCCATTGGATTTCAAATTATACAATTATAAATTCAACTCCATTAATTTTGGGGGGTCTATGAAATATGATGGATTATATATCTATTTTATTTCCTACAACAAATCAATGATACACTCCATATACCATTCTGGAGGTAAACCCAAGAATTCTTATGTAAACACCTCTAGAAAATAATATACTATTAGAGTCTACCCATCATTGAGCCTCCAAAAATATTATCCAAAATAAAATAAGTGACCTAGAAAATTAGGCTACCTATTTCTGGAAGTGGAGGTCTAGCTCACCCGGATTGGGGATCCCATTCACATTGGAAGAACTGAGCACTCCCATTTGGTGCCACAAAAGTTACCCACCAGTGATAAAAATAGATATTCACCTTGAAACACACCATCCAATAGATTCTTAATATTATATTAAAAATATCCATTTTCAAAACCATTAAGTCCCACACCAATTCAACCCATGATAGAGTGAGAGCATAGGAACGAGATCTAAAACCTTATTCCCTCTTTTTACCATATGGAATAACTAACTCCATGGAATAAGGAATAATATTAGTTGGAAGTTTTAGAATTTTCACCTGATGGACCAATACAAAATAATTATAATAACCCATATAAAATAGTGTGATGGCTATGGATTATTCAATAAGAATAGTTACAAAAACAATACAGGTCTTATATATAATTCTATCAATTTCTGGTCTATTACATGAAAATTCTTCATTTCTATAGATATCTAAGATAGATTGATCACATATGTATCTTATTTGAGATAAATATATACATAATAAGATCCATAATTTTCACCATGACCAATATACCAAGAACCCATAGTCCTTGATTCCCTAAACTAAGTTATACATATTTTCTATACACTGTTAGGTTCATGAACCACTCTAATTTAGAAAATAACTCTTACAAAACCTCTAAAAATGAACAAAGAATGTATAATAATGGAAGGGTCTAGGTGGAACTGGACATACTAAATCTATGAACCCTAACCTTATGCTCGGGTAGCACATGACTGACCCACAAAAAGTGGTTGCAGATAAAGGTAGTCAGGATAAGTAGCCAAAGCTATGAGCATTTTTCTTTTCATGCTCACAGTGTTTCATTTTCTTCTTAGTAGTCCCACGATATCCATGGCCCAAAATTGGGTTTACAAAAAGAATTCAAACTTACATCCTCTATAAATATCCACCATTAGGGATCAATCATACACCCTAACATATTCTTTCATCTGAAATAGAAAGACATGGGATGAGGTATCCAGACACAATCCCATTTCAAATTGATGATCCCTTAAATTCTCATTAGAATCTAAATCAATTGTCAAATAGACTAATTCCAAAAAATGGTTGGTATAATCCAAAATGATTTTATCACCTTTTTGGAGATTGAAAAATGTATAGATATTTGATAGAGAAATGAAATTTGGGACATACTGCTTATTCAAAACATCTATGAAATATTTCAATCCCATTTTTTCATTTTTTATGTCCTAAAAAACTAATTCCCACCACCTAAAATAGGGACCTTATAACATGAATTAATCATATTTAAACATGAAAAAATCATGAGTTTCAAGAGACCCTATGATCAAACCAATATTATCTACCCAATCATCCACTTACTGGGGGTCCATGATACCCCATAAGATAAGGGTTTCCCTTGAGAAAATCACAAGATTTATCCTTTTCCATTCCTGTTTTGGTTTACTTAGACTTTGTAGGAATAATTTTCACAACTTGATCAAATTCCTAGACATCCCAAACCACTGTATCAACCTATATTTGATCAAAAGGTGGTCGATAATTCCTTATGTCATCTTCCAAGCTTATACATAAATACATTGGGGGTTCATGATGCTAAATCAATTAACATGTCAAAATTAAATCGTAAATACAACACCCATAAGGGTTTTAACAATAACATCATTTAAATATCAAAATAAATCAAGATAAAACAATCATAAAATAAGTAATATATTTAACCTATTCACCCCATCTTAGTGTTCATACATAGTATATAGCATGTGAATCACACTTAGAGGATAAGTCAAAGAAAATCTCAAAAAATCCCATGGTTACCCAAGGATTATGATACAGTGGGTTGTCTAAAAAGCCGACATGGAACATGAAACTCAAGCCATGATAGTACTACCATATTTCAATATAGAATCACTCAATTAAAATGACCAAATTTGAGGTAAAAACCTTATCTGATTCAATTTTTTCATGAATGATCTCAGGTTTCAATCCAACCCAACACCCGAACTGGCCTGTGAAATGGATCAAAGGGAATTCCTAATCCCAAAAGGATAATTACCAATGACTGGGAATTGAGTGACTCCTCCGGTAATAATTTAAGCCATGAAATAATTAACCAACAAAAGAAACATACAACTGAACCAATATCAAATTAATACCCTAACAAAAAGTGGAATAATGATACAGAAGTGAGTTACACATCCATCAAGCATAACCAAAACAAATCTATAAAAATTGTGGGGATTATATGATAAAACCTCATTGAGAAATGTGGGTGGGAACCCCATTCCACCACAACCAACACATTCCCAAAAGGTATCTCTAGCACGTGGTACAACCATCACCACCACATAAGGCATTTCCTTTACATTTTCCAAACATAACAAGGTACATAGACTCCCAAGTGTGTATATAGGGTGTGACTTACATTTCATAGTATGATACCACCAAAATGATTCCATAAAATGAAATTAAATGATAAATTAACATAATGAAGTTCAAGAAAAAGTATAATAGAATTTTATTTAATTTTTTTTGTTATATAGAAAAAATGATTGGAAAATTAGGCTAAAACAGTGAACACAATATCAGCAACATGGGAAATATCTAAGTATATAGGGTTATATGGGTTCTAGGATACTCGTAATCCTAGTGATAAAATCAAATACATGACGATCTATATCCTTCTTAATTTTACCAATCCTTAACATAAATTTTTACTTAGTGTTTCAATGTAATTATTCTAGAGAGACAAAGCCTCCGCCATGCTAGATCACCTAGCATACTAGACCTAGTCTTTCCACCTAGATATGTAGTACTTCTTTGTTATTTTTTCTAATATTTATATCATGTGAAAATCATTTTTCTGTGATTTCCATTTTAATAATTGAAACCATTCTTGATAAAAACCCATTTAAAAAGCGATACTCACTATTAAACCTCAACTCACACCAAAAACCATAGAAAACTCGTTTAAAACCACTGAAAAAATTTAGAAAAACTATTTGGAAACCTTAATAGGATCAATAAAATCATCAAATAATGTTGAGGCATGTAACCTCCTACCACTTTCTTGAAATAACTCAAAACTAGATGAAAACCATAAGTCCCACTATGGGGGAACCCTAAAGAAGCATTAAATTAAGAACACCCTCAAGATAAAACCGAAGGAAAAAAATTAAACCAAATTTAGCTCAACCTACCCACTATAGAATTGAGAAAACAATAAATAAGAGAATAGAGACTAATAATAGGGAATAAGAGATGAAATAAGGAACTCACTTGATGTTTTATTGAATAATCTGTGCTAAATCACCCAAAAAAAATTTCCAAAGGGGTTGGATATCGACATGGAAGTTATACATGTTTAGAGAAGGTATAATTGGGAGTAATTTGGGGTTAGGATTAGAAAATAAAAGGAGGGTAGAGTTGGAATTCCAAAAAATTTAAATATCAGGCAGACATCATGGTTTGGCTATACAGTTTTCCAAACTGTGTACTAACTGCATGAGACATCAATGCAAGAGAAAATTTGGATGTATAGTTTACTGGGAGTGGGATCACACCTATGTGTATTTATTTGCATCCAATACTATTCCACTTTCCTAGGTTTACAGGTTTCACTAGTATGGTGCATAGTTTGTACTAACCATACGAAACCCATGACCCCCCTTCTATCTGGATCAAGAATTGACATTTTTCATAAAAAAAACCCCGGTAAACCGTGAAAATAAGGTAATGAAAATAATAAAAGAGAAGAGAAATATAAATAACAACACATATTTTTAATCTAATTTAAAGGAAATTATTTCATAAACAATCCCAATTAAAATGTTACTGAAACATAAATATCTTACCGATTTCAGAACTTTTGAATTATATGTCCCATGAATGAATAACTCAAATAAAAAATTAAATATCATTATAATAATGATATTAATTATATAATATTTTAATGTTTATATATATATATATGTCATAAAATAATATATGTCTATAACATAACATCTGAACCCATGAAGTCAATTTGAGATGATAAAACATTATGTCATGTTTAACTTGTATAGAAAGTTCTCTATTATCCGGTATAATTAAAATAAATTTATTATACATATATATTATATTTATTTATAGAAATTATATATAATATGTGATGATATTATAATATTTCAATAATTTTTTTTCTATATTTCCTTATTAAAATAATTAATTCTTATTGTTAAATGTTTCTTTTCCTAATGGAAGTTTCAATTCGGCAATTCTAGTCCTTGTACATTGATCATGGTTCCATCATATCCATAATTTTATTAATTATATAATGATAATATATATTCATTATTTTCATATTTAAAATCATCCATAAATGTTAGATATAGAAAAAACATCATCGGTCCTGGAGACAGTATGCCATACACATGCATGAATGATGTTTTCATTTTCTAACATAAAGAAGGAAATAAATATAAATATTATTTTATCATTAAAAAAATAATTATATGATAAAAAAATTATATAAAATAAATATATCCATATTACCATCTGTGTAAATTGTAAAATAAAAATAAAACACGTAGCTTCAACGTGGTGGTAGTCCACACATACACAAGAGGGACATTATCATTTTACCACTAATTAAAATGTCATAAGGTAGATATTATATTATAATTATAGAATATGACTCTTTAATAAATATCATATATAAATATTTAACCCTTAATATATTCCACCCATGAAAAATGGTGTTGTAAAATTAATTGTATATCTATATGTATGTGGTAGTGCACACGTATGCAGGAGCAATACTTTCATTTCCCACTCGATGGAAAAGTGAATGGATAATGGTGGTTTCATAATCATAATAAAATTTTAGTACATTTAAGATATTTTATTTATTATTTTTCATGAATAACATATATTTATATGAAGTATAATGTGAAATAAAATAATATAGTTCAGGTTGGATGATTACTTCTTCTTTGTCAGACATACTTTTGATAATTTCACAAGGACCCTTAGAATTGCCTTATAAGAAGACCAGAACCTATTGTTCATTTATATGGATTTTAAGATGTTTCTTTTAGTTTTTTATCACTATAGGGGGGCTCAAGGTTTTGTAAAAAATAGATATTATGGGTTTCTATTTATAAGTGGGGGAGAGGTCACACATGAAATTTATTTAAACAATAAAAAAAATATTAATGACTTACTCTATCTAAATAGATCCAATATCAATATTTTAAAAATATAATACGATACAATGTCAAAATATGGAAGTAAAATATAATTTATATGACGTTTTAAGTCATTTTTACCCTTATCACCTTAGTTTGACATCTTGGTAAAAAATATAACATTTTATCACAAGAATAATTTTTTTCTCTTTTATTATTCATAATGACCAAAAATTATGTTAAACTTGTTAAATTATATTAATTATTTCTATATTTTGGATATTTAATCTATTTTATCCAATTAAATTCATAAAATTAGAATAATTTTATTTAATATTAAACATATAAAATGCAATGAAAAACAATTTCCTAGAAAATATGTTTATTTTAGAATAAGAAGATTTATTTACAAAAATTAAACATAAAAATTGATTTGAATGAACATAATTGTATTATTCATAATATAAATGGGAAATATTATATTTAAAACCTTTTTAAAAAAATTATACTTTGTAAATTCTTGAAACAATAATATATTTTCAATAAAAATCGAGATTTTTCATTATTCATTGAAAAATCAATCTTTTTAGAAAAATATAAAACAAATTAGTCTAAGATATATTTTATATGAGGGTTTCAAAAAATAAAGTTTATTTTCTTATAGAAAAATTTTATGAGTGGTTTGAATTATATATATTACTTAATCTCAATAAAAATAAACACTATTCTTGAGTAAAATGTATTTTTGAAGCAAATAATGACTTTTCTAAATGGTTGTATGGTTTTGAAGTAGGATTGGCTCTGAAGTGTATTCTTGAAGAGGCAAGAGGAGAAATGGTGGATTTTAAGAGGAGTTTGTACTGGGTTTTTCTGATCCAGTGGTTGAAGGTGAATTTTTCTATTGAGTTGAGTTGCTGAAGGCACAGTTGAAGAAGGGACTGGTTGGTCTCTGCCTGATGTTGGTTTGATTCCTATGATGTGTAATTGTCTGATATTGTTTGGGACTACTTTTTGGGTTTGGGAAATATGTTCTCCCTCTTCCATTTCCGGGTTTACTGCACTTTTTATTTCTCTTTAATAAATGGTCAGAGGTTTTTCCTCTGACTGAATTTCCTGATTATTTTTATTATCTAAAACAATGTAATTTTACAAAAAAAATTACCATTCATACCAAAAATATAACATCTATATTATAACACTATAATTCTTTATAATTCATATAGACTTGGGGTTTGTATCTAAGAAATTAAATTTATTGAAAGAAAAATATATCATAAAATATTCTGGTTTTAAAAATTGTGTGATCAAATGATCATTAGGGGTAGTGTGAAACTGAAGCGATTATGGAGCAACCAAGGCCTATATATAAAAATTCTATATTACTGATTTCACAAACCGTCCTAGAGGGTCACATGTCGTGACTACCCCAAGCCCATCTCCGATGGGCTAGGGGCTAGCGACTATCACCGAGTATGAATATCCCATAAATGAGAGGAATTTTCTTATGTACCAGTACACAGACACATTTCCATGAACAAAATTTCAAAATGTAAAAAAACTAAGTAAAAAATCATGCATACCACTAAGATACCAAAAACAGAGTACGTCGGTAGGAAAACATGAAAGTTAATAGGACCAGAATACAAACCCACCCAAAGTAAGGTCTACCAAAGTGAATGCATAAGTTACTGAAACTTGTCTGCAGAAAATCATACCTAAATTTTAGGTACAGAAATGGATGTCTGAAGTGGATGAAGCACAACTATTCTATCAGACCTCTCCCTAATCACTACCTAGCCCTGATCCACTAAGGACTTCATCAAATCAATGATCGACTGCACAAGACACAACACATATGGGAATAGATCATGCAATGGTGAGTGAAAAAAATACTCAGTAGGGACCCCAAAACCACAAAGATAATACCACTAAGAAATACACAAATTATACCACAAAGGAAACAAATAAAATACACCAAAAAGTAAACCCATAAAGTACAGTAGATACGGTCATCTCACACAAGTATAAGTCTAAAGAACGAAGAGAAGGATTTATATTTGTAGTCCATAGGTCCCTCGGTCTCTATATCACTAGATGTTTTGGTGGCACACAGAGTGTAGTTGGTTCATAGGTAATCGATGGCACACAGAGCATTAGGGGTGCATAGAGCATCGGAGGTGCATGAAGCATTGGTGGCACATGGAGCGTTGATGGCGCTCAGAGTAGTAATGATTAATGGAACGTAGATGACGTATGGAGTTTCAATTCTGAACGGAGTGTCGATAGCATATAGAGCATTGATGGCACACATGTATTCATTGGGTCATGCATACCCCAAGTCACATAGTCTCTAAGATCACATAGTCACAGCTAGTGACAAGATTCCTCTTGTAGTTTACTTGTTCCAAGAGCATCTGATCCTCGAGTCATTAGGCAGTATTCCCACTTCCATAAAAACTCACATAGAGTATCTCAAAAGAATTTTCTCATCATAGGGGTCCCAACGCCACAAACGACTCATCAAAAAAACACACAGTTTAAAAGATATGACCAATTTAGTAAAAGAGGTTAGGTCTGGTCCGGGTCCAACCCATCCAGCTTTAGCTGACCTAACCAGGTCAGTCTGGGCTGGCCCCGACCTAACTCGATGGGCTGCTGAACTACGTCCCAATGAGATACATGGTATAGCTCTATGGGGCCACTGGAGTGTCTCAATTCTCCAGACCATCCTTTGTCGCACAGGGTGGCCTTGCTCTGCTAGATGCAGCCCGGTTCTCTAGACAGACCTTCCCTGGCTACGTCCCCCTAGTCCATGCAGTCTCCCAACCGCATGTCCACCTGACATCCCTAGTCAATGTAGCTGACCACTGCTCTAGGTTCTTCCTTTGACGTAGCTTTGAGCTGCCTCCCGCCGCAACCGAGACAACCTCTAGTCATTGTGGCATCTATTTGCTGCCAATGACCTCCACCACCGTGACCACCTCATAAAATGTGGTCCTATATGGACTATGTCTATGCACTACGCTGCTATTCATCCTGCCAGCAACCCATCTTTGTTGCGCCCTACTAGAACCTGACCTCCCTCGGGTCCGTGTGATATCCTTTTTGGATGCACAAAAATTAAGATAAAATGTAGATACAGGTTTCTTGTGACCTGATCTTTCCTGATACAAATTCTACTATCGGTTCATCTTGAATTTGTTGGTTTAATTTTACTCAAAAACACTTTAACACATTGAGTTGGGAACTGTAGTGTTTCAATGATGAGGAACCTAAAGTAGAGATGGAGAGATGCACAAAGAAAAGGTTATGTATCATTGGCCAAGTGTTATTTTCCAACAGTCAGGATTCAAGGATGTTTGGGTTAGAAAAGATTAAACTATATCCTACTAATAATCCCTATAACATAATCCCTCTTACAAGAATGATCGAACCGTCGATCAACCTATTTGTGGGTTTGTCCGCGTTCATCGTTGAAACATAAGAGAGAGGAAACGAAACACAAAGTAACAACCCCTACCAAGATTTGGGATCTTTTGATGTAGAGGATCCTTTACCATTAGTGATCCATCAAGAGCCATTACGATCCACTACTCTGTTGTCTTCTTCTATTTAGGGATATTCCTTCATTTCTCTTCATAGCCTCTACGAATTTCTAGGGTTATGAGACTAACCATGGGTTCCTGTTCAATTTAAAAATGAAATTGTGATGCATTGTCACAGCATTGCAGCGTTTCTACATCATAATGAAACGTTAAAATAAAATAAACATAAAGTATATTTAATTCTTTTAAAACATCCAAAAATTAACTTTTGAAGTCGACCCGCACAGGTCGATGTTAGGCCTCACTTTTTAAAAAAAAACCCCTTACAAACTCAATGGTGGTCTTGGATTTCCAATCTAAGATACCATTTATGAGTTATCAGGATTTAAAAATATAACTATTTTTCTTTAATTATTTTATTTATGGTTACACCATTGGCGGTTTTTTCTACAGATGATCCTCACCGACCAATGTTACGTCCTGCCTAGGGTAAATCCACTCTTATGAGCTCAATGGTGCCATTAAATTTCTAATATAGGAACCCATTTAAGAGTTATTTAACTTTTTCATAAAATTCATGTGCGTGTGCTATTGAAAACATATTATTTTTCAAAAAAATTCTTCAAGGAACCCCATCCCTTGGAATCTCACACCATCTTAGTGCCTGGTTTCAAAATTTTCCCAAATAATTTCTAAAACTAAAATCAGGAAAATATGATTCATTACAACTTATAAAATGAGAATGAAATATAAACATGTATATAAAACAATATAAACAATCACATGGATAATAATATAAATTTCATTTTGATTGAATGCGTAATACATGGAATTATAAACATACAATTTACACTATGTTCTATGAAATCATACATGAATCGGTAAGTATTACACCAAATACCCAATCTTGTATGTCTTATGAGATATACCAATTTATTGATGGGATATAAAATTTTATTCCCCATAAATCATTATTTAATTATATTGAAATCATTATATGAAAAAATAAATTATCAATAAAATACATAACCAACATTACTTAGTAATCAATAAATAATTGTATTTAAATAATTAGAATATAGATTGAAAATATTTTACCAAACATTAAATGAAATAAATTTTATGAAAATAACCCATAAAAATTACTTGGTATAGGTTAATGTGTATTCCATTAAACACAAGAAAACATGATATATAAACAGTTTAATTAATATAGAATATATCAATGGAATTAAGGAATATAATCGTGATAGAGAAATATAAATTCAAGTGATATTTAAATCACGATAGATAAGAAAACCTCTAAGAACAAGTTATGGAATGAAATTTAAATTAATAATATAATTATTAGGACAAAAATTTAATAATAACTCCAAAAGTGAAAAATATTTAATGGTTTTAAAATGGAATAGATGTGAAATAATTATCATTATTCTATTATAACATGGGTATAAAAAATTCCTTATCTGTATCAAAATTCCATTTAAATGTTTAAAAATAGTATATTGAAACCCTTAATTTTAAAATAATCTAAAAAATTGAATCCATGAAAATAAATGATGTTAAAAATAGGAAATGTGTAGTGAAAGATAAGAATATGCATAAGTGGAATGAATTCCCTTTACATAATCTTCAAAAATATTATCCTTTATATTTAAAAATAAAACTTCATTGAAAATGGGAATAATATTTTCTTTGAAGAAAAATTGAAAAAAATAAATAAAGATTAATTATGAATAAAATTTATTATGTTTATAAAATGGATTCATATAGAAGAAGTTAATTTGTTTTCTTCACATTTTATCAATGAATGTATAAAATGATCAGTTTAGAACATGTAAAAAATATATCTTTGAAAACATTTTTATGGAAGATAAATATTTCAAATAATTACCTTAGTCAATAATTTATTTATGGATACCAAAATCCATGATATAATATAAATAATATTGATATATAAGATAATGATTTCTTACTGTAAAAAGATAAATGTCTAGGTAGATATAAAAGAAACTATTTTATTGAAATGTGATCCAAAGAGAGTTGAAAAGTAAATAAGACATGTAAATTCAATAAAATATATAATGAATAAAATATAATACAATAATATTGTGGAATAATCTAAAAATATAATGGCGAAGTTCAATAATGAATTATACAATTTAAGTGAAGTAAATTTATTTGAAAATAACCCCAATAACTTAGGGAATGTATAAATCAGTGTAAAAGGAATAAGGATAAATTAAATGAATGTGAAAATAAAAAGAAAAATAAATTATTTATGATATACAAAGGCAATAGGGTATTATTTTCACTATATAATACTAAATTTTTGCATAATGAAAACATTTGTTTAGTAATTTTAATTGAAAAAAAAGAACTCTTACCCTAAGCTCAAAGTCATATGGTGTGTGCGTCCCCACCACCTAAATAATGAAATTATTTTTATTAAATAATTGGTAAAAAATTACATTATATTTCATTTTTAATGTCTATTTATGAAATATTCCATGTTTTTAAAATAACAACTGTGTTTGATAGCATACAAAATATACAACACCGAGTGTAAAAGAACTGTGAAATATTATTATTTATGCCTAACTGCTATAACATATTAACTAGATTGGATTGTATTAATAAGATGAAATTAAATATGAAATATATTTAAATTATAAAATAAATAATATATATTGGTCAATTCTTTATAAATGTGCACCCAATTTTTAGAAAAGTCATTTTATATTTCAAAAATATATTTTCATAAAAAGACTATTATTATTATGTTTTGAGTGAAAATATTATAATTAATTGATAGAGATTTTATATATAATATTTGATAAAATTAACATTAGTTTTGAAGAAAGTATATCAAAATTATATTTATTTGACATTTTGGGATCTTTTTTGAAATGATTGATTTTTAGTGAATAGTATAGAATACAATTTTTTATTGAAAATGTATTTTATTTTAAAATATTTACATATTAAAATTATATTTTGGATTATTTTTAAAATATAATTAGGTATTTTTTTATTTTAAATAATCCAATTATGGGTTTTGAAATTAATTTTATGCCATAATTTAGTATAAAAGAATTATATACTAAATATGACAGTCCTATAAAAACCAATATTCAATACATTTTTTCTTTCTAATTTGAAGTTAAATTCATCCAATTCAATGTTTCGGATTTCAAAAAATGGCATACATATTTTTAATTAGGAGGGAAAAATTTGGTGAATAGTTATTATTAATTTTTGGACAATATGAATAGTAGCCTTTGTAATATTCATTACCAAAATAAAGGGTGAATAAGGTAATTAATGTTAACAATAAAATGATTAGAACAATGAAATAGGCTTAACACATATCTTAATTTTTATGTATAAGTATATCATGTCTATAATCACACATAAATCTAATATATGGTCTTTTTCCATTTGGATATGATATTGTTTATTATATTTAAGAGAACGTAAATCAAAAAACATCACACTTGCTTTTAATAACAAATATATTTTTAATATGGGGATAAATAAAAAATATATTATGTTATATATAACAATTTGGAATATAAATTACTTATATACATCATGATAATTTATTTTTAATCTTAATTGAAGAAAATAATTAACTAAAATGCTTACACACCACAGATATAATAATTATTTAATTAATAGAAAATAAGAAACATGATATTAAAAATAGTAAAATTAATATAATATTTAATAATTAATGAGATAAATTAATTCTATATATCAATAAAAATTTTACGAATTTATTAAAAAATTATATCCAAATTTTATTTATATTGTTTATTTATTAAAGTCAATGTAAATGAATAGTTTTAAAATTGTCATTATTGTTATTTTTGAATATAATATTTTATAAAATGATTTAAAATTAGTAAAAATCATGTTTTAGTCCTTTATATAAGTATATGGTATAAAATATCAAACATGGTCCATTTATAATTTTTTTCCATTTATTGTAACTATCATGAACCTCAAAGAGTAAAATCTTTTATTATCGTGGTAAGTGTAAAAAGTGTTAACACAAGTTTAAAACAACAATATTATCATAAAAATTTGTTAAAAACCTTATAAATTTTAATTAATGAGATTATTTATACCCATAATAATCTTATATTCAATTAATGTTAATTTAGATCCGTTAATGATATAAAAAAATTTATATTAATTTAATAATATAGGAAATTCAAAAATTTCCCCTCACCTCCCTCTTATAAATGGGAACCTATTTTTTTCATTTATTCACACATTGATAACCATTTTTTTCATCCAATACCTACCAGAATCCCTTCCTAACATCCGTAAACAAGTTTTATTGGACTTATTTTGGGTACTGTACCAATCATAGATGTCTTAATGTGTTAATCAAATGAGATTTTCCAACTAAGTGGTATAGTTTTTAGTCTCATGTTTGAGTATAATTTCTTCTTCCACATCACTAAAATATTATTCAAACGTTATTAAATAATAAAAAATTATCATATATATACATATATAATAATTCTTACTTTATTTTCATAATTATTTTTGAAAAATGTAAATGGTCTCATTTATATATATGACAAACTATGTCCATGATTGTAAAACAGTTCATTTTTCATAACAATATTGAATGGTTGAATATAAAAGTAAAAATGAATTATAAAATATATAATCATATAATTATTATTATTCTATATATGATGGAATAATAACCACTTTTACCAGTTTCAAACCATAGAAATCATTTTGGACTTAAGAACCAAATAGCGTCAAAATGCCTTTTGTGAACATAAATGACTAACTAATATTATATAAAAAGTTAATTTGTTTAATAAAGGGAATTATAAGTATTAAATAGGTTCTTAAGAAAATAAATAATTGAGAAAGTAATAATAAAAAATATAAGGAACATATGTGATGAGTCATACAAGAGGTAAGTGATTTTCTTTTATAAATTCCTCTATTAATGTTTCCTTTCCAACTCTTTTTCATCCACCTTGATGTTTTATTTTTTAAATTATTTTATGGATATATTTATATTTACATAAGTTAATTATAATTGAAATTTTATTTTACCTTTGAATTTCTTTCAATGGTTTAGAGAATAGATATTTTTATAGAATGTTTCGACCTTCTTTACAAAATAAAAAAGGAATGTTTAATTCTAACATATTTGGTGACAGTAACGTTTCCCACTACCACATGCATTATTAGATGATTGTATTACTTTTTAATTATCATTTTTTTATTCAATTAAAACAAAAAATAATAATTATTTTTAGGTACTTATTGTTTTGAAAAATGGGTTTCAAATGATAGGGATATATCAATATCTGAAAATATTTTCTAATGGTGCAATTAATTTTTTTATTTTGTAAGATTTTATGTGTTATGTTATGATTCAATGGAGTTTTTTATGATGATGGGTGGATCTATTATAAATTAAGGGTGATTTATCCCATTATATCTCTTTAATTCATTGGGCAAAGGGATCGAGTTAATCAATTGGGTTTCTCTTAAGAGACTGTGGAATATACTTCAATTGTTGTTCTAGTTTTTATTTTCATAGATATTTTATGTGTGACTTTGAAAATTATTTTATGTGTAACCATTCAATTTTTAGCATTTATAAGAGTGATATAAAAATAATTGATCATGTTTCCAGTAATATTTATCTATTCGTTATATGGGTATTTAGAGAAATATTATGATTTAAAAAAGGTATGAAATGAGCTAATTTTCATTAGTAAATATTTGACACATACTGTCGATGAAAATTTAAGATTATTTAAATATTGTTTAATTATTTTTTCATGAATTCCAAAAAAAAATTATGTTTTTTATTTTTTTCCTTAATATTTCTTGTGAAATATTTTATAGAAATATTTTGGAAGGGAAGTTGACACCTAGGGTAAGAAAATGATTAATTTAAACTAAAATTATTATTTTGAAAATTATTTTTTAATGTTTTTATCGAGTAATGATTTATTTTTTTTATGTCTGTTATGGTGATTTTTGTTCTCATTCCACATTTCTAAATGTCTTTCGTATGATTAATAGGGAAACAGATTAGGTCCAAATGAAACATGTAAAGACATTTCATGAGAATAAAACATGTTTATTTTTAAAAGATTTATTTTATAGAATAAATAGATTCTAAAAATATGTGTACCCTTTTTTTAATATATCATTTTTATGAAATATTTATGAAGTAACTCTTAGAAATTTTAAACCTAAAAGTTCTTTTGAAATGTAGAAATGTGAATTCAAGTTTTTAGTCTCTAGAATATATAATATATAAGGCTGGGTACCTATAACTGAAATCAGTGAATGGTTTAGAAGACTATAGAGGTTAGGCTATTATTTTAACAGAAGTTGAAATTATATTATATGAACTGATGATGGTATGATAGGGATAATTATGGTGATTTTGAAAAAATAGAAATTATTTTAAGACACTATGGTTAAGGATATCTTACTTTTTATCGTCCTTATAAGATGGTTTAGTGTAAATATAGTTATATAGTCAAACTAAAATTTTATTTTATTAAATATATTGATTCAGTGAGAACTAATGTAAAAATGGATGTGAAATAAAAAAAATGGCTGTCTTAATGAGAAACTAAATGGAATTGGTGTAGTAGTGAAACTTTTTTTTGTTATTCTTAACTGTCTATCATGAGTTACAACTAACAACATGAACCTAAGTCAGTTTTATAAGTCATAAAATATAATAGAAATTAATATTCATGGATTTTCATGTGATATAGGTCATAAATGTAAAAATATTCACTAAACTATATGTCAATAATATGTGAAGAAACACATCGTAAAATTTCTTAAAAAACAAGAAGATTTTATTTTGTTGTAAAGGAGGTAATAAAGAAATAATCTACCAAGTAAAAGGTAATAATATAGTTAACACCATGAATAAGAATAAATTTATTCCAAGGGAATATATTGAATTGTTTCAATGTGGAAGAAATTGGCATGATGAAAATCAATGTCGTAGGTGGAAATATCAGGAATTAGACCAACAAGTCGATAAAAATGAATGTTTAGTAATATATAATTCAATTATTATTGAAGATGAGGAAACTAAAAACGAAATATGAAAGGTATGGTTTTTATCCTGGATAATGTTTTCTTATTGATTAATTTTATGATATTATTTATATATTTTAAGAATAATTAAGGAATAATAAGGAATATAAAGGTTAATGAAGAGTATTGAATTATTATGGTATCTGTAAAGAATGATTATTGAGTTATGATATAGTGGAATATTTAAGAATGATCATAAGTTCAAAGGAATAAATCCCCCCTCTTGAATTCTTATAGTATGGGAATACTTTAGAAGAAATTTGTTGAGTTTTGGTATATGTTTTAGATATATGTTACCCTTATGAATAACATTTAAAAAATTGTTACTTATGAGAGAATTTACATTTATGTTTGAGGAAATAGTCCTAACGATATTTAGAAATTTTATTATATGACATTTTATTATTATGTTTATATTTTTTAAGAACATTATAATAATTATCTAGTTTTAGAAAGAGTAAAACCCCACAGTCTAGGTGAAAACCCATCACATCTGGTATGGTTCCAGGGATTTAACCACAATCAAAGGGAGGTAGGGGTGTAATGTCTACAACTAGCCTATGTGTTGTCTTGGTTATTATGAAATCATTAAATATGTATATTTCTATAGATAATAAATATATTTATATTGGGAACATATGTTTTATCATATAGATTATTGTACGACTGAAGAGTGATTTAGAGATTAAGTGGTTAATGCTATTTTGTAAAATGTCACATTATTTTTGGGGAATATTTTATAGTAAAGGTAAAAAATCTTGTAAGATTATATTTACGGATTAAAGGTTGAATTAAGATTTTTAATCTTCTATGATTTTAATATTACTATATGGTCATTCGGGTAATCATGGAAATTATTAGCATATTTTCAAGATTATATGACTATGTAATATATATATTTTTTGTTATGAGAATTTAAGGGTGATTAATATTATTTGTAAATAAATAGTTAATTTATATTGGATGAATATTTTATGAAATCATTATAATATTTTTGTTTCAATTATATTTATTGATAAATTGAGTAATTTTTAGTTAAGTTATTAAAAAATAGATTTAATTTTAACTTTGGTTACTACTATTAAAATTTAGAGATTAATATATTAATTATTTGTATAAATTTTTTACTTATTTTTTGAATTATCTTAACTTATACTAATCATTTTGGTACTTCTTAACAACTTTTCATTCGTTTTTTCAAGTATATGATTTGATGAAAGTTTATTTTAGAACTTCGGACATAAAATTTTATTCATTAAGACTAATTATTTAGAGTAAACGATGATATTGTGATGGAAATTTATTAATAGATAAAATTATATAAGTAAAATAAATAAATTTCGTTTTTTTATTTTCCTATATGGTAAATAATTTATTTAACTCTTGGAAAATGATCTTGAAATAGTAATGTTATCATATTATGATAATTTTGATGATTTGATGGTCTCTTTACCCATCTTAGATTTATGGTTTTGTGGTTGTAAAATTTAACCTAACGATATCATCAACCACTCTCTACTAGTCCTTGGGTGTTTAGTTTCTATTCTATGTCCATATTTTTATCTCCCTAATGTTCTCCTATTTGAAGACAATGTTATGTTTTATTGCAAATTTCCTTTGTAGTTTCCCTATTTTTAAGAGGAAATTTTATTAAACCTTTTAATGGTATGGGATATAAAAAAAGGTATTTTAATTTTTTTAACCTTTTATTACTGATATTAAGTTAATATTACAAGGAATTTTTTTGATGGGGATGGATAAAGTAATATACCATGATTTTAAAATAAATATTATGCATGATAGCATAAAAATACTGAACACCAAGCATAAGAAAACCGTAGAACATTATTATTTAAATATGATCATTATGACCAAGAAGTTGAATTAGTGGGTATGGATAGTATTAAACTAATTATTAAATATATTCAGTGTTATAAATCAATAAAAGTGTACTGTTTTATAAAAATCATTTTATGCTTCAAAAATATGTTTTCATAAAAAATAATTTTTATTGAATTTTGTGTGAAACTATTATAATTAATTTCAAGAAATTTTAGAAACAATATTTTTAAAAATTAATCTCATTTTTTAAATTAGTACATCAGAATTAGACTAAGGTGATTTTTTTATAATTTTCAGAAAAGTTTATTTTTTAGTGAATAAAGAAAAATACTATTATTTATTGAAAACTGTATTTTATTTTATTGTATTTTAAAAAATAAATTCTATTTTAGTTAAGTTATAAAATTTAATTATTTCCTTTTTAATTAAAAAAAATCAAAATATGGTTTTTAAATTAAAATTTTAATTTAATTCAATATGAAAAAATTTTACACTTAAAATTACATTTTTTGAAATACCATTTTATATCGTATTTTAAAATTTAATTTTAAATTAAATTATTTCACTTATGAAATTTGAAATTTGAAAAAATAATTCCGTATTTGGAATAAATATTTAATTTTTTTTTATATTCATATTATGTTTTGGAAATATGAGTAATTACCTTAGTAATTTTTATTAGCATAGTAAAGATTAAATCAGGTAATTAATGTTAAAAACAAAATGACGAGGACTAAAAAATGAACCTAAAACGTGTATTAATTTTTTTAGATGAGTATATTTTTTCCATAATCATATATAAGTTGAACATATTTCCTTATGTTTCCCTTTTTACATGATTTTGACCTTTATAACATTTAAGACTATATAAATTGAAAAATGTCGCACTCTTTCTTTTAATAACTATAATATTTTTAACAGTAGGATAAATAGAATATGTGTTTGATTATAAATATTTATTTTAATTATGAATGATATATAATCTTATTTTTAATTTATTTTTCATTTTTTTGTAAGTAAATAACTATTAAAAATGTATATAGATCACAAATGTAGTTGTTATTCGATTAATGGAAAAATTAAAAAAATCATATTTAAAATATTAAAAATAAACTATTTTCAAATTATTAGTGATATAAATGAATATTAAAGTTTAATATAAAATTATATAGATGTAATAAAATATTTTATTCGATTTTATTATGTATTTATTATGTTATTAATGTCAAAGTGAATGGATAGTTCTAAAATTGACATTATTGATATTTTATGAAAGTAATATTTTATTAAATAATTTCAAATTATGAATAATTATATTTTCAAAAAATATATTATAAAATGGTTTATAATATCATTTATTTTCTATTTATGGGTCTTTTGTCCATTTATGGTGGAAATCGTGGTCCTTAAAGTGTAAACAACCTTGTTATCACAGTTAGTATGAAAGGGGTTAACGAAAGGCTAAAACAAAAAGATAATGGTAAAAATGAGATCCAAAATTTTAAAAGATTTATTATATAGTATTATTTATTATCATCTTCAAATATTTTAATATTATCAATTTGGAGAAATTTTACATTAAAATTATTTCACATTAATTTAGTATTTTAAGAAATCACAAAAGAGCCCCTCCCCTCTTTTATAAAAGTGTAGATATTCTTATCATTTATTCACACCTCAACAACAAATTATTTTACACTATAAATAAAAAAATAAATTAATAAAATCCCTAACCATTTTCTAGAGTCCTTAATTTTTGAAGAATACAAATCTTAGTGGTCTTAATGTGTGACCAATATGATATTTTCCAATGAAGAGGTATAGTTTTTAACCACATGTTTTAGTTTTATTTATTTTCCCACCACTATAAAATATTATTAATGAATGATAAAATAATAACACTAGTATCCTCAATATACTGAGATATTATTATTTTATTGGAATAACCTATATCTATATTCAACCTACATAAAAGGGCAATGAAATCCATCATTTGTGTGTATGACAAGCTATCACCTCTCGGATTGTTTTAATCCATTGTCCATAATTGATACTCATGGATATTTATAATTATGTAATTAATGGTTATATATTATATTAATTACATATTTATCTTTATTAATGTATAATATATCATATAGTTTCTTACATTTCCATTCACTAAAAAATGATAATTTCGTTCATGCGTATGTATGTACTACCACCGCCACGAAGCAATGTGGTATATTTTTCATTGTCACGTCACATGTATGAAACATATAAGTGTATTAAAATAAATAATATTATATTTACTATATTATTATCATTATGTAAATATTTAATAGTATTTACTTTATTTTAATAACTATCGTTGAGAAATATAAATGTTACTCATGCATATATATGACCTATCGTATCAAGGATTGTAATGTAGTACATAATTCATAACAATATTTAATCCATTAATTTAAAATTATAATTTATGTATAAATGTGAAAATTATTTCAGAATTTTTATTCTTTATATGATGGATGAATGGCCTCTTTGACCATATTCAACCCACCAAAGTCATTTTGGACTAATGAATTGAATGTCATCAAAACATCCGATATGAACTTAACTGATTATGTCATTGTATATAAATTGATAATAAGTGAAATAAAATGAATAGTAAACCAAAAAATGTTTCATATTCAAATAAATAATTAAAATAATTTTTTGATTTTTAAATATAATGAACGTACATGGTGAGTCAGAGTTGAGGCAAGAAACATTATTTAATTTAAACCTCATTTCAAATTTCCTTTCTAACACATTTTGTTCTATATACATATTTTTTAAAATTTATTTATTGATATATATTTGTATATATATGTTAATAAGTGAATTATATTTTAAATTGAATGTTTATTTTGAATTTCTATCATTTTTTTTCTAAATTAAGATTTTTATATAATGCTTTGAATGTTTTTAGAAAATACAAAAGGAATGATATATTTTAATGTATGCAACAAAAAAAAAATTTCAAACCATAGTAATTTTTGTTGTTGTTTTGATTCATTTATATGAATTATTTTTTATTCAAATAATTTCCCTCTTTCATTTTTTAACTGTGAATTTTAGTTTCGAAAAATGGGTTTTAATGGAATGGTATATATCAATATAAGAAAATGTTTTCTTATATTTTATAGAATATTTTTATGATGAAAGATTTTATGTACTATGTTAATTTTCTCGGGAAATGTTTATGAATATAGGGGGATGAATTATAAAAATAGGTTGAGTGATCCCATTATATCTCTTCAATTTATTCAGTAAAAGAATGGATTTAACCGATTTGGATTCTCTTAAGAAATTATGGGAATATTCTATGATGATATTTCTAATTATAACTTTTGTGTTTATTTTGTGTGTAACCAAGAAGGTTATTATAAGTTTAATAATGTTGGTTACCAAATTTTTAAGATTGAAATGAAAATAATTCCTTAATTTACCTATATCATTTATCTATTCACAATGTGGATATTTTTGGAAACATTATGATTTAAAAAAGGTAAGAAATTATATTTTTTAAAGGTAAAATATATGTTATATATTAAAGGTTAAAAGTATAAATTTATTTAAAAAAATTATGTCTTTTATGACTGTAAGAAACCTTTTTGGGTTTTATTTATCTTTTAAGATATCATATTAAATATTTTATGATATTATTTCAGGAGAGAAATAGATTTCATCATTAATAAAAGGTTGAATTTGAACCTCGTTCTTTAATTTAAAATATAAAATTTGTATTGTAATTCCATGAGGAACAACTTATTTGTTTCTTCTTATATCTATTACTAAGTTTTTTTTTCTCATACCATGTTTCAAAATGTTTTTCATAGGATTAATAGTGACAAGGATGGGGTTGAGGGGAATTTTTTTAAGATTTTAATAAAAATAAAACTTGTTTCTTTTTGAATATTTTTTATGGGAGAAATTTTCGTTAAATATGAGTGTACAATTTATAATAAATTTCATTTTAGGAAATATTTCTTACCCAAATCAATGAAAATATTAACCTAAAATATATTTAGGAATTAATGAAAGTTAATTCTAGTTTAATGTCACCAGAATATGAAATTTATAAATCTTTTCCATTATAATATTTTATCATATGTCATTTGTTTATTGTGTAATTGTTTCTCTCATCAGCCACTTTTGGTTGTTGGATCAATTCTTCCAAAACTGATTCTATAAATTGAACTTGGTAAAAGGATTTAAAATTTAATCATATTCATAATATTTATGGTAAATTTTCTTGGTTATTCCATATGTATAAAATTTCTACAAGTAAATATTTTGTCCAAAATATATTCACATGAAGAAATGTATCCTTATATGATCATTTTTTATATTGTTAAATTTAAACAGACCATTTATTTTTAATACTATTTATCTAACTTCTAATTTTTCTATCTATAATATTATTCATGTTGAAATATGATTATTAATCCTTAAATACAATTTTATTGGAAACATTTTTAGGAATTATTGAAAAATGAAATATAACATTTATGAGGTAGTAATACGAACATAACATGATAGAAATTTTAATTTTCTAATAGATGGGTGGGAGATTGATAATTTTTATCACATTAACATAATAACATTTTTTTTATAAAAATGACACATATGTACATTTTTTAGTATGATTATAAGAAAATTATAGGATATGGATGAAGAATGAAGCATGAAAGAACTTAGTTAAAATAGTCACCTCTTACTTTGATATATTTGATTAAATGAATCCTTAAGCCTTCTTGGATTGATTATTTGGTGAGAAAAAAACTATAGGATATGTGATATAGTGTATGTGAGGGGATTTAATGTATTTTTGTCAATATTTGAGGTTTTATTTTTTAGGATAATGATTGTGGTTTAAGGGGTCCTTTTATAGGTGAGAGGGGAGGATTTTCATGTAAATTTTAATTTATTATTATATAAAAAAATGCATTAATCATGAAATATAGATAAAATTTTTAATTATAGAGGATTAAATAAAAATTAATTGTTGAATAAATCATAAACCCATTTATAAAATATGTTTTATGAAATTGTGGACTTTACGCCTTGATATGACATTTTTACCTTAGTATAAAATTTTCCTTGGTGACTAATTCCTATTTTGGAAACTAATGTTTATAAAAAAATTTGAAATCGAACTAATTAAATAATTTTGAAATGATAATTCAAAATATGAATTCAATTTTACTTGATTCAATTTCTAAAAGTGATAAAAAATAAATCTTATTATAATAACACATAGTAAAGAATTTTTTTAGAGAAATGCATTTTTTAATCGTAAAATGAATTTGTAGTTATTCTTCCCCAGGTTAAAATTATTTAATGTGTATTAATATTATATATATATATATATATATTATTATTAGTAAATTTCATTATATTAAATATTCCTAAGTTATAAATATAAATTATTAATGTTAAAATAAATAATATTTTAAAAATTAAAATTCTCCAAAAAATATGAATTTGAAACATCAATTTATTTTATTTCTTAATTTTTAAAATTTATTTTACATTTTTGTAGAATTATTCAAAAAAAATATTAAATAAAACATTTTAAATTTATTTAGAAAAAATATTTTATAAAAATTCCAATAATGAAAATATATATGATATTAATAATTATATATTTATCTAATCCTAACTAATACTTACAAAACCCCTAAAGACCTCCTCATTAAATCAATGGGTAAGGGAAAAAATTATGGACCTCGCATGAGGTGATTTTTATAGAATGGATCTATTAATTATTTATATGATCTTGAACTTCTCCCATAGATTATTTCCATCAAGTTTTAGTTATTAAAGCTAAACATGGTCTTAGACAAGGGATAATCCCATTAACGGTACTTACTTTACAAGAATAGGAAAATGGGTCACATAAGGAGGAACCTTACTAATTTATTTCATTTATTCTTCATTCTATAAAAATTTTACAATGCAGTTTTTTTATTCACAAAAATTTAATATCTATATTATAATGGTAATATTTAATAATAATTATTATTTAATATGTTTTGGTTTATTTTAGTTCAATTTTTCATATGATAAAATACATTAAATATATTATTAATTTAAATTCCATAATAAAGTAAAGTATGTGGGTTCTATATAGGTACACATAAACATTTTTTTATTCTCTAAGGGTAAATTTTTTACAGATGAAAAATATACTTCATTCATGTCTCCCCATTGATCCACCTCTTAGTATAAATCTCAGATCTCTTCATTTTTTTCGCCATGAAAAAATAATATATTAGGTGTTTAATGTGGTTGTTTCTAGGTAATCAATAGTTTTTTACATTTATTAACATATAAGGTAGACTATAATTTTATAGAAATGAATGTATATTCAAGGTCATGGTTCAAAATAGATAATGAAATATAATGAAAATTGGAAACCTCGATGGAAGAGGCCTCCTTTTAGAGAGACTTATTCTAACTTTTCATTTTCATTCCTTTATACTTAATAATTTTATCATATATTTTTATGTACTTGTTTACTTTTATATCTTTAAACTTTATTTTCTATATATCTCCTCCAATACCATCCATATATCTATAAATTGCTTACAGTAAGACACCTTCTTGAAAGCATCACGTTATATATAATCCTATAATAATTTCTTGATAAGGGAAAAAAGTTTAGATTTTTTGATATTTATAAAATATATTTACATGAATAATTAATATAATAATTCAATCTTGCATAGTTTCAAGGGGGAATTCCTTACGCAACTCCATATATATTGTGAAATACTTGTACTAATTAATTAATTTCATATCATTAAAAACTAGTGGGGCAATAATTCAATCCATTTGTGAAAGAACTCCAAAAAGTGGAATCTACATTTTATAAAAAGAAAGAGAATCATTATGCTCTTAATGAACTTGTTATTTCCCAAAAACAACATGGGGGTGGATTCAGCTGTAACAGATTTATAAATGTTTTCTCTTTGTAATTACTTTTCATTAAGGATCATATTTCTACTTAGGTGGTAAAATTTTCAATATCATTTAAATGTTATATTCTATCAAACTCCCTGAAAAACCACATGATAATTTATTATAAATAAACATGAATGAAAGATATAAAATTTTAATTTTTTCACACTCACATGAATACATTATAGGAGCACGAAATCAGAAGATTATTAATGTGGAAAAATAAAATATTCTTTAAAATATTAGTGTTTCCATGTTGTTATGGTTATTCCATACCAAGTATCACTTACATTACATGATTTATGGCTTGATAAATTCTTTAACATGGCTTATCACCTTCCTTCCTTTATTTCATAATTCTATAAGGAGGAAAATCCAAATTTTATTATTGCGTAGGTCACTTCATCATCATCCATTAACGTTTATCTTTATAAATCCTTTATTTTTACTAGATGTTATCTTTATTACCATTACTCCTCAATTATTTAATCTTTTTCCAAATATTCAATGTTATTATACATTATAATATGAGTATTAAAAAACTCCCACCTTTTAATGCTATGATTTGAATTTTATATTTTTTTCAATAGTACTCTAGTTTTCTCTAGTTAAGAAAATGGGTTTTTAAGACATTGTAGGTTCCCTATTCTTTTAGATGTTCAAATATATATAGAATAAGATTCATTTACTCTCTAGTTATTAAATACACTTTATATATTCTTATAGATGAACAAAAAAACTAGTAGTTAATTACAGCCATAATATTAATATGTAATTCCTTTATTAATCTCTGACTAGATATTTTACCAACATTTATTTCTTCACTTTTATTCATCAATATTTAATTGAATATTTCTACATGAAATATCTATCAATAAAAACATGGAAACTCAAGAACCTACCATGTAATTAATACTCAGTCAAAAAACTTTTTATATCTCTACAAAAGTTATTTTCCATATTTTGAAATTTATAAATATTGAGAATGAAAATGTCTTAAATATATTTAAAAAATAAAACTTTTAAAATGTGAGTTTGAATAAATTAATATAATCCCAAATACCAGAAATATATACACTCATGAATTTTATTAATAGTTGATCCTTCTAACTTGGAAGTTTCATATTTAATCCACTTAATTATCACTAAATAATATATTTAAATTATTCTAGAATCATGGATTTAAAATATAAATGATATTATTTTCATTGAATATATGTTCATGAATATTTTAAGTTTATGTTAAAAATATACCATTATATAACAAATAATATAAATATCTAATCTTGAATAATATCTATTAAAAAAATATGTAATTCCTATAATTCATTTGAAAATAATATTTATGTAATCCTGGATTAAAAATTTCAATTGTTGAACCATGTGATGACATTCTTTAACCAGATGATGGTTGTATAAGCCTTATGATTAGAGTTTTAAAGTTATATGTTAAATCCAAAATTGAATTATTTTCACTTTTATAACTACTTTACTATCATTTATCATATTTCAATAACCTATATAGAGTTTGATATTTTGGATTTGACAGATGATAATCCCATGGTCTGATTTCAAGTAGTGGAAGTTGGGTTTTGAGAGATATTTTAATTTCAACTTTATATTCAAATAATTCTACAGATATATGGAGATCTACTATATTTGATAAGATGATTGGAAATATGAATTACAGAACACTATTTAATAGAAGTTTAGGGGAAGTAAGTTTTATAAGAAGATGATAGGTTCATAAAATAAGAGACTTATTTCATATTTGAATTAGAGATATATTATTGATTAAAAATAGATTACTATTGATGATTAGAACCATGGGTTATCTTGGATATGTCTATTCCACTATATTAAGGAAGAAATAATATTTTAATGAATAATTCCACTATAATAATTGTTATCTACGGATTCATAGTGTAAATATTATATTACAATAATTTTTTTAAAAATTTGAGTTTTACTATAAAAAACAATTTATTATTATAAAGTAAATAATTCATATTAAATAATATTTTTATCGAGGTTATTGTGCATATTTAATATTATATATAAGATTAAAGACTCCCCACTTATCCTAATAAGTTATTTATATCTGGTAGTGTATCTATAAGATACTCATTTATAATTACTTATAATATTAATTTCTATATGAATATGAAGAATTTAAACACTAAATATTTGAGTGACCTTCATGTAATTATAATAATAATAGTCCAACATGTCTCTAATCAGATACCTTCACTGAGGTAGTTCATAGGGGATAAGAATATGTAGTGTGCCTTTTTAATTAACAAGATATCCATAAATCAATCTAGAGGTATTGATCCTTGGGGAGTGGTGATATTTTTCCAAAAAAATATAGAAATTGAGAATTGTGGGGTAGAAACCTTACGTAAACATTATATCCACACAAATAGTATTTTATAATGGACAATTGTTATAGTAAAAGAATACTAAGTGTATATTCATTAGATTTATCATATTTCACAATAACCAAGTAAAATATATGTACACATACATGTTATTTTCTCTACATATTCATGATGCTTGATGTGGATTAATTTAAGGATGATACAAGTTTAATAAGTGTTTCTTATAATAAGGTAAAATTATTTTATTAAAAGGGTATAAAGAGAAAAATTTAAATTTTACCTATCGCTGGATTCACACCACATCACCTAGTTATTTGGGTTCATATAAGTTGTCTTAGAGCCACTATAATATATTCTAAATTCATCTTTAAAAGATTATACTTAAATTTGAGAATTAACCAAAAATATTTTTCTATCGGTACATAGATATTAAATGTTCTCTTAAAGAAGTAGATATTCATGGATATAAGAAACCAAGAAATTTTAGTATAATTAAAAGAGGCTTAGGAGAATGTGAAAAAACATAAGTAAACAGTGTCTTATGAGGAACATGTATTTAAATATTTGGATGTAAGTCATAAAGAATCAAAATTTTTAGTGATATGATTGAAAAAGTATATTAACATGCCTATATTGTATAATTCCTATGTGATTCTACTGAAGAAAAAAATGAGAAAATTTTATCTCTCAAGGAATAAATTATCATGAAAAAAATTATTTTGGGTATCCCTAAGATAATAATTTATTAAACTAAATATTTTTATGGATTCATAAATAAATATTAATCCCAAATATATAATGGAAATTATGATGAGGTGGTGAAATATAAGTTTTAAATAAATATAAATTATGATGTTCTTCAAAAAAATATTTCATATTTGGAGAAACAACTAATATAAGGAATATATTTCCTTGAGTAGTCATTGGATGATAATAATGAATTTAAAGATAAATTCCATATCAATACTCTTAAAGAAATGATTAAGGAAATGTAAGGTGTATTATAATTAGAAATGGATTTCATGAATTCTAAGATTATATATATGGAAAAAGGATTCATGAACATGAATGTTGTTTAGCATCTCCAGAGGAAGAAATTGGAAAACAAGTAAAACATCTCAAAAGAGAGTGTGAATAAAATGAAAAATATTTGATATATGTTACATTTTGGATTTACATTAAGTGAACAGGTATAAATATAAAGTTTAAAACATTGAAGTTTAACTTGTAAAAAATAAGAAAACTCAATATATATGTGTTAATCCAATAATAAATACTATTGAAAACCATATATATAAATGTCTAAATACTCAAAAGAAATTGATTTAAGGATTGACATGTCATTAGTAAAATAAATAAAGAAATTTTAAATAAATTAAAAAATTTATACACATGGAGTTTATAAAGATATATTAAAGAAATCATGTAAATAGTTGTTGAGACAAATAGAGTGATTTAAAGGGATAGATATAATGACATGTTGTTTTTTTGTGGAATTGCTTTTCATATAGTAATATTTTGTGGAGATAAGGTTGAATTAATTTCATAATGTGAAAGGAATATAGTTTTAATGTCTTTTATTCCATAAAGTAACATATAAAATCTATATTATTTTGATTGTAATCATTTAAATCTATTTGTTTTAGTACTGAGTAGAGAATACAAATAAGGAATAATGAGCATGTCCAAAAAAAGTATTCAAACTACATATTTGGATTAATTTTATTCATTTTAGACATTACAGATTCCTTATGAGTAAGTTTCAAATGGATATTGTGAGATACAATTCATCAATATGATGAATAATTAGTGGTTATCATTGTATAATGTTCTAGGAATGTGGTCGCAAATGTACTATTTTAAGGGATTGTAATATTATAAGAAGATAAGGTATGATGACACAATACACTATTCCTGTGCCCAAAATAAATAAATCTAGTTTGAAAATGTAATATATTACATTATAGAATATATTCAAGTCTTTAGATAAATATGATACTAAAATATAAATGGAATGGGTTTCATAAATCAAAGTCTATTATTGTTTAACAAATTACATGGATGGAAAAAATAGATTATAGAATGCTATGAATAAATAGTAATATATCCTTATGTATAGTAATAAATTAATAAATAGAAAGTAATCTCCTCAATAAAAAATAATAGAAATTAAAAAAGAAGTATCTCTATTGGAGGATATTATGTTATAAAAAAAATAAGGAATCAAGTTCAAGTGGAATCATTTTAAAAATTATCACATAATAAATGTATTTGATTCCAATAGAGAAGAAGAGTGAGAAAGCTCATATATATGAAGAATAATACATCTCTATGATTATTCGCACTTTTAAAAGGGTAAATATTTTGATAATTTTTAATGATTTTAAATATGGTAATAAGTAAGTTGTTTTTTAGCCGGTTGAAAATGAAGGACAATAATAGTTAATCCATTAAAGAAGAATAGACAAAATATATTGTCTTGTGATAGCCAACCACAATCCCATCCTTTATAATGTTAGAGGAATCTCTCTCTCTAACATGTATATTTGATATGTATTCATTTTTAAGGTGGAGATAAAATCCATGTGTAATAATAAATATATTTACATTGAAGAAAATCGATTATATTGAGAAAATATAAAAACTTTAAATATTTTTTTGAATACCAAAATGTGAAATCTATTTCAACTTGTGATACCATCCAAAATGAAAGATTAAAAGGTTTTTATATAAATAGGATTGAATGATTTAAAGAAGTATCTTGATGAATATTAAAATACTCTGACTGATAAATAAATTCAACCAGTTTTAAGGAATGAAAATTATCAAAATATATTATTAAGCAGTCATCATAGAATAATAAAAACTGAATTTTTTATATATATGAAGAAATGATGATTCGTAAAATTTAATAATTAATATTTGATATAAAACATGTATAAAAAATTATAAATTTGTTTAAAATTTTATATAAATTAATTATTTTAATTCTAAAAATATTATTAGGCCTTATCAAGGGATATCGGTCCTTATATAAGAAGATAAACACATTATGGAAGGTGCATCTATAACTTTGAAGGAATATTTATTTTATCTATTTATAAAATAAAAATGTAGTATCATCTAATTATTATTTTTAATGATACTAACATTCCACTGAGAATATATTTATTATTATCATCATATTCACGGGTTACTATAAGTGGAAGTGATCATATAATAATGGGGGAGTCCAATGAGGAAAGGAAGATCATGGATATCAAGTTGTATAACTTATTTCTTATTTAATACTAGAATCAATTGATTCAACATGTGGTTTGTATCATAATTTTATCCTAGGTTATTTTCAACTAATTTTGTGTGTGTTAGTATGATTTAGATCACATGAAGTTTTCCATGGAGGAAATTAAATTTATCATGCTATAAGTGTTTCATGGAATTTAGTGAGTAATAGGGATATCAATGATATTATTTATAAGGAATATTTTTACATAAAATAATTTCAATCATAGATGTATTTGAGAATTTTTTTTATGGATCATTTCAAATACATAAATTCCCTCACATGTATTTCATAATAATAATGAATCTATTAGTGAAAGTGAGTTGAAATTAATGTTTTAATAATGAATCTTTGCGAGAAGCTCAAAGGTTATAAGGCTATTAAATATGTGTTAAATTATATAGTGACAACATGAGTTTTTTTCTTGTTAAATGAGGCTCAACATGGTTATAATTATCTCTAAAATTATTGTTATATCCATATTATTTGTTTATAACACATGATTACATTTTTTTCTCAAACACTAGAATTTAATTAGAAACTGTTTGTGGTGGCCTACTGAATTATACTCACAACCTGCTTGGGCTTCCATTGATCTTGAGTACCTAATTATACTCAAATTGGTAATAGATTATAAGTTTAGGGAATGTCCCTTTGTTATGCTTTATTTTTGTCTTATATGGATTTTAAATCTTGGAGGTATTCTAGATCTTGGGTATTTAGAGTCTACGAATACTATTGGTAAATTTTGTTTTATTTTTATTTGGTATATTTGAAAATGATTACTAAGATTTATACCTACCTATTTTTTTATATAATTATTATGAGGTTGCATATAATGTGATTTGTTATTATCTACTGCCATATTTTTATCTAGTTAGTATTGTTATTTAGTTTTCCCTTATTTTATTCCTTTCTACACACTCTGGTAATGGGGGAATAATATTCCTATGGTAACCCCATAGGCCTTCTCAACTAGTTAAAAACAAATAGTGTATATGGTGTTTCACTTGAGTATATGTGGCACACCATCCTTGTTCACTAGTTTAGTGGCATCAGATTCAGGGCATTAAATTATGCCTCTTCAATGTAGTGTAATGTAGGTAATATATGTAAACTTTTTCTGATAATATTTTTTAAAATATATAAATGTTCATGATTATTCATGTGAATGGATTTTAGGAAGTTATATATTTAATAAGTATTCCTTATAATAGGGTAAAATTTTCTAAAATAATGGGGTTAATTAAGAAAAGTTAAATTTTCCGAAACTCTGATTCACACACACATGGTGTCCTAGGTTCCTAAAGCATGGATCATCATCAATATCACCATGTAAAATAAGGTGTATATCCCCATATAATTGGAACAATTCCACTATGTTTTATATGGAGGAGTGATATATGATAACATCATAAAATCTTTTGGATAATCATTATGTTCTTGGTTAAGATAATATACGCATTAGATTCTAGGGAATTTATTTATCTTCTTACCAATATAATTTTCTACTAATGTCCTATATTCCATAAAATTATTAAAGGAATTATAATTATACCTCATGAGGTAAAAATATACATATCTATATAATTCATTACTAAATGTTATAAATTATTAGTATCCACCTCTATCCTCTACTAGAAAGGGTTCCCACACATTAGTGCTAACTAATTATAAAATATTTATAGCTCTCTCACCCATTCAACTGAAAGTAGACATGAAAATATTTCTATCTAAACATGCATGACATATATATAAGGGATTTTTATTAATAGAATATAAATACAATTGTTGACATAATTTTATAAAATAATTATGTTTTACATGACCAAATCTATGATTCCACAACACGGTGTGACATGAGACACGTGAACTTGATTTGTTTTCTATTTATAATATCTTATTTTTATATTGAAGTATATAATTACCAATATCATGACATTATATACCATAAAATATGATATCATTATAAATGTATCACTATTTAATTCCTAAGATTAAAAGAAACTCATCCATGTCTAAATCAGACAAAAAATGATGTTATTGGTATCATTTAGAATATAATAACAGTTCATTAAAACAAAATCCATTAAAATTAGTCATGGGAGATGGTAGTATCATATATATAGTCCTTCCAATCTTATCCATTATTGGATTGAAGATCAATATCACCTATTAAAATTTTATAGAATCTACTTGGATCCTATATTCATGTAAAAATATAAGAACCAGTAGATATATATATTAACAAACTCAGAGAAATAAAAAATTGATAGGAAACAGACTAGAATATTCCTCATTCTTCTTTACTAATGAAAAATTCTTATTCTAGTGGCCCTTCTTAGCAACAGAAACACATAAAAACCACTCTCTTTAGAATACCTTTAGATATTTTTCATTGTAGAAGAGAATTTAGTAGGTATTAAAGGATTAGAACTTCACATAGACCTTTTTTCCATTACCTTCAGTTTTATTCCTCATAACGATATTTTTTTACATTTTATATTTTTATCAACTTGAAATTAAATTTCATAAGCTCTATGATAGACTTCTATATATATTTCATGTTGATATTCAAATGAAAACATTATATGCTTTAATGAATAGAGAATTGAACCTGTTTTGAATATATTTATTTATAGATATGGAATCATTGTGTAACATCTTTCTCATTTTCATTATATTTGGAAGATGTGGATACATTAATAGTCTTTAGGTGACATCCCCAAGTCCCAAAAGGATGTAAATAGATTCTAAGGGATTAATAATAGTTTGTGGATGTTTTCCCTTTCAGGATAAAATAACTAAACAAACATAATCATAACCAAATAAACCACTATATTATGAATGAGTACAATGTCATACAACTCAAGAATGACTAAACTAAAAAAATATTATAGTAAAAAGACAAAACTGAACCACACTATATCAAAGTACAAAGAAAAAACCAAGTCTAATAATAATTATAGTAAAAAAAACCCAACTTTTCCACTCCTAAGAAGACCCAATATCTAACATAATAATCTACTCCCACGGTATCATAACCCATCACTAACGAACTACGATAGATTTCATTTTCATTTTTATTGATAAATAATATATATAAACGAACAAAATTTACTGAGAAGTGGGTGAGTATAAAACTCATGAGGATTTTTCCAATGACATCCCAACTTATTCGAATAGGATAAAAAATGTTAGCACATTTATATAAAATATTTTATATAACACAATTTTAAACATTTCATGTAAATAAGAATATCCTTTCTTAAAAAAACAATTTTTCTAGTAAAGAAACCAGAAAATCCTATAAACAAATTTCCAAAATATAATTGGAATAAACCATTTCATTTCAACACACACAATAAAAAAATATTAAATCTTGTTGTTACTATTGATGGTGGAACTTTGAGTCCATACTCTATTCCTTTGATGGTGGTACTTTATGACCATCATCCATCCGATTCAACTCACACCCAAATGTTCATACAAAAAACCATGTCAATCCAATTATGGAAAAACATTTCAATAAAACAATAATTTTATTGAAAATAGTTTCCAAATAATTTTCCATGAATCAAAACCAATAAAACCTTTCAAAATAAACATTTTAAAATAACTTAACAATTTCAATTTCCACAAACAACCAATTTTTATAATTCCTAAAATATTCACTAATGATGCTTTCAAATAAACATTGAATATCCATATCATGATTTAAAATGTTAAAATAATTCAATTTGAAATATATACTTCTAGTTATAATCAAGAATAATCAATAGTAAAACCACCTACCTGACAACTTATGTGAAAGAAAGGAACAATTTTATCAATAATATTAGATTAGATCTCAAAAAAACAACCTTAGATCTTGTTCCCACTAAAAAACAACCATATCTCATATTGATTTTTATTAAACACCATGTAAATTTCCATAATGGATTTTATCCATGAATCCAATAGAGGGAATCATAACAAAACTAATTAAAACCACTAATAATGATTACTTACTAGGAAATATTATATTCTAACACACCAATATTCACGAATGGATTGTTATGGGATCAAGTGGAATGGACTCCAGAATCTTGGGGGTCATAGTATTTTGAGTCATGGTCTGTTTATGAAAAAATAAAGAAGTTTAGTGGATAAAATAGATTAGATACACTAAATGAAGATCTAAATATTAATGTTACATGGTTTAATAACATAGTTAGGAAAATTGTGCCCAAAATATGTGACAGCCACATCCTCCATCCACCCCTCACATAAGAATCTATAATTGTTTGAAAAATTGTGCGGAAACTATGCTAGGAACCTCTGTCAATAATTTCATAATTTCTCCAAGGTGGCCTTATGGTATGGATGAATTTTTTATATAACAATATGCCTACCCAGTGCACAGTATTTATGTTTTAAAATATACAAGGAGGTTCTTTACTGTTTCTATTATCCATGCTCAAATCGTGCACCTCTAGAAAAGACACAAACATTCAAAAATCCTCCAAAAAATCTCAAAAATAACCTAAAAATTTTATATTATTAAAATAAATAAATAATTTTTTAATTACCTAAATCTTAGGGGTTCTAAATTTTCCCAAAAATGGGTTTTCCATCATCAAAATGTAGATAACTGATATTGTTGTAAAATATTTCTTTTCATTACTTGACTACTTCCTTCTCATGTTCCCTTGATTCATTCTTAATATGACCATGTTTCCAAAAAACATGCACAAGATAGAATCTATTCCCATGCAATAATTTCACATTCCTATCCATAATCCACACATCTATATGAACCAACATTGAATCTAGATCTTGATCAATGTGATCCCATCAAATCTTATGGTTAGGATCAGGGAGAAAATTTTTCTAATTAGATACATGAAACAAATTATGTACTGAACTAAACCTTGAGGGAAAAGCCAAATGATATTCCACCTAACCAACCTATTAATGAATCTCAAAATTATATATGTTTCAATGATATAACTATCCCCATTTCTTAAAAAATGATTCTCTATCGTTAGATAGATTATGAAGAAGAAATTATCACACACCTCGAATGAAAATGAACAAATATGATAATCTATATGTGATTCTGAGAAACTATAATCCATATACATTATATTATAAATAAACTGAAACTTTTTTGTTGCCTCTTCAACAATTATTGGTCCAAAAAGTTAATATTAATCTATTTTTACCCATGAAAGTGGAGAATGAAAAAGAATCCCATATAATGCTTCAAAATGAGCCATATGTATCAAGGCATGAAAAATAATGATATATGAAAAATATACTAATGTTATGTTCTCCTCCCATGATCCTCCAAAATCCATTACACAAGTTCTAAATATTTCATCCAATGTTTGTATCATCTATTCGTATTTTGCATCCATCATAGGATGATACTTTGTGTTCATGGTTGACCGATTCCTTAGGGATTGTTGAAAATACTTTAAAAAATGATACATAACACTATGATCTTGGTCTGATACTATCAAAACTAGTATACAATTCCTCTTTATCGATTCTTGGATATAGATTTTAGAAAATTCCACCATTTTACAAGATTCATGAATATGGATGAAATTGCATGACTTTGTGAGTTGATCCACTATCACCCATACTGATTAATGTTTTTGAATCACACATGGGTTATATTTCACAAAATCTATATCTATATACTCCCATTACCAAATTGGAATAGGTAAAGACTATGACATCCTCACTATTCCTTGGTTCTCTTCCATGACATGTTAATAAGTGAGGCATCTCAAAACAAAATCAGAAAATTTTCTTTTCATTCTAACCCACAAAAATCATGATTTAAAGGCCTTATATATATTTTGTATTCTAGTATGAAAATTAAATATTAAATGGTGGTATGTATGAAGAAGATATTCATGATAAGACACATGTATGACCATGAATTATTAAAAGAACACTAACCCTCTATATAGATTACATTTCTTAATGGTCTCCCCAAAATTGATTTTAGACCTCATAGTCATGCATTCATAATCAGATGTTTATGTCTCTTAAAATGTATTAACCAAATTAGGAACCAAAGAAACTAGGAATAGAACCACATCCCTACCCAAGTTTTCAAAATATATGGGATGTAGGCTATCAGAAACACTAGCTTTCACTAATTAGATGCCTCTTTTTCCAACTGACTATATAAATTTTTGCATAATGTATCATCCACTAAATTTCATTTTCTTAGTGTATTCATCATTCCAAGTCAAAAATTTTATGATACTCCATCCATTTTCTTTGCCTCGGGTTAAAATATATTATTTAGAAAATGTGTTTGAAGAACATATGATATGTGATCACCATAAATTTATGAACAATGTGGTTATGATACAATTTCTTCAAAGCATGGACTAAAATATATAATTATATATCATGAGTCAGGTATTTATTCTCAAGAAATAATAAATGTTGTGGACCATAATAAAGAACATGGTCTCCCTACATGATAACACATCCTAACCCAGATGTAAAAGAATCATAACAGACCACATAACATTTTCCTGATTCCTAAAATATAAAGATCAAAGATGATGTATAGAGAAATTTATTCTCTTGAAAGGAATTATGACATTATTTATTCAATTTAAATGGAAAACCTTTACTTGTAAAATAATTTATTGGTGAATCTAGTTATAAAAATTCATGTAAAAAGAATCGGTAGTAACCAGTTATGCCAAGGAAACACCATATTTCGAAGATATTCATTGGAGGATGACAAGAGATCGTGGCCTCTATCTTTCTTAGATACACAAAAACTCATTTTTATTGACAAAATGGTCAAGTAAATGTACCTCTTATATCCAAAAATCACACTGAAATTTTTTATACAAATTATTATCCCTTAAGATACTCAACATTGTTTCCAATTTCAGCTCATCCTCATCCCTTTTCCTTGAATACACCAATATGTCTTCCCAAATCACCACTAAAAATAAATATAGATATCTTTGAAATATCCATTTCAACAAATCTATAAAGAAATATGGTTAGTATATAGGGCCAGAATGAATAACCACATACTCATAGAGTCCATAACTATACCTAAAATTTGTATTTATAATATCCTCCTTTCGAACCTGTAACTGGTGATATCCCAACCACAAGTCAATTATAGATAAAAACTAGGATCCCCTAAATTTATCAAATAGATAATTAATTTGTGGAATTGGATACCAATTTATTATCATAACATGGTTAAGCCTATGATAATCTACAAAATTCCTTAGAGTTATACACTCATTTTTCATAAAAAAGGTTGTTGATGCTAACTGAGACATACTAGGCTGAGTGAATTATTTTCTTTCAGTATCATCCAAATGGTATTTCAATTCCCTTAATTTTTTTGGTTCTATATAGTAATATTAATGGAAAATATTACTATTATCCAGGAGTAAATAAATCATAAAATCCACTTATCTTGTGGGTATCAACCCTGAGAAATTCTATGGAAAACATCCTAAAATCGGTCAACAATTGATAGAAAAAATATATTCCTGATATAATCCAACAATTCCAAGGTCTAAGATTTTAACTAGTATGAGATTCTTCCAACAACTTGTGTCAATGATCCTACTTCACCTTCCTTTACATTTTGGTCTCTTCTAATTAGATTCCTCACACCATACTTAGTTTTAAAACTAACCCTTCGAGTCTAATAGTGGATGTGAGCCTTGAACATTATCAAGAAATATATTCCAAATATTATATCATAGACATAAATCTCAGTCATAGATAAATCCCATATCAATTCTTCCGCATAAATCATTATAGAACGTGTTTTTCACATAAATTCTCAACATTCCCTATGGTGAGGAGGAGTTTGATGTTTTAAAATTTATGGCATCATCTCAACAAGAAAACCCATAATATAAATAGTACGATAAGAAATAATTGAATAGGATTCACCTTTATTAAATAAAATTTTTCATAAGTGTAGAATTCAAAATAATATTACCTCTCGCTATTGATGATCTATATTGATCATCCATAATTACTTTCTTAGATCCATACAATTTCTTACTCACTAAACTTTGTTCTTTATTACCCTATTTTGATTGAATTGCTTGAGGATTCAATGTATTCAATGAATCACCATGGATTCCTCAATTATATTGATGATAATTACTTTTCTTCCCTCATACTATCAAATCATATGACGTCTACAAAACACGAGATGTGTCCAGAATGCCTGACCTTAGAAAATTTTGAAAATAGCACTAAATATTACCATATTATTGTGATTGGGAAATATTCTATATGGTTCTAGACAATATTTGTTCATGTGATCCATAAAACCACATTAAAACATCCATTATTTCTCTTCATATTAGGAATAAGATTCATCGATCCAACCATATGATTCTGATTCACACAATTACATTAGAAATAGGTGTACCTCTTCTGATTATTCGTAATATTATAGTTCCCACCATTTCACATAGGTATCATCATCCTGAAGAACCCTATTGTTACTAATATGTCTTTTTCTACCACTATAAATCTACTAAACATCTCTATATGATCTATTATAAAAATAAAAAAAACTCTTGAGAAAATTTCTATCCCAACCCTGATTCCACAATGTGTTCCTTCAAGGAATCACATGCATTAACTTTAGGTGAATTGAGGACTAAATTAATAAATTTAGGCTCATTCTCCTTAACTGATATATTGTTTTTCTTCATGATGAAATAGTATAATATTATACTAATCTTGAATGTGTGAGTATATAATAGTTTATTAAAGAATTATATAAAATCATCCCATGTAATACCTTGGTCCAATTTTTCCTAAATTTGTTAAATCCCACCACTATTGTGTTGGATCTTTCAGCATGTAAATATCTAACTTCACTTTCCGATCACCTGGGGTTTTTAGTTAATTGATGATTTGATTCATCCTTTTTAACCACAACTCTTATTTTATTGGTTCTGAATCACCCTGAAGGGCTTAAATATTCTGCTTCTGAAATTAAATACAAGGATCCACTTTCATTGGTTCATCACTCAATTTCCATCTTTCCACATATTTTAATTCTTTGAAACTACACTTTACCATATATTAGTTCACTTGTGTTTTAAGTGCAACCACATTTTTCACAGCTTCCTTTGTTTGGTTTCTATGATTCCTACTAGGTTCTATTTTATTTTACCATAAGAAAAATTCATTTAGGATCACTCTCTAGAAACTTAAGGATTAACAATTTCATATTTAATGTATCACACATAACACAACATAGCTATTCAAAATTCAACATTCATCCAATTTCAAACCATTTTTGAAAATTCCACCATGATCTCTGAAAATGAGTATATTTTCATCTTTTTAAAAAATCAACTGTTTTAACCAAACCATAAATCATTACTCAAAATGAAATATTCACTTCAAGTTGGGGGTCATTTCTACTAATTCATATCTTGTACTTCTCACTAGTTAAACCCATGATAATCAGGTTACAACTTCCTAGAAGTGTCTCAAAACACGAAATTTCTTGAAAATACCTGGTATCTTGATGTTGAATATAAATAGGTTTTCTACGCCTCTTTTATATCTACATTTCAAGACTTGATGATACTGAACCTTGTTACAATACCATATCAAGAACTAAACCATAATGATTTATAAACTTCAGGATGAAGAATCAAATTGATAGAATTTGTAACATCTCTCCCACCACCATTAGCTTTATTAGAGGAAGAGACATTAAATGGACTTATGTGAAATCCCCAAGACACCAAAGGCTAGAAATAAATTATGAGGGTTCATAATATTTAGGGGATAATTTTCCATCAGAAAATAAAACAACTAAACCAACATAATCATAACCAAAAAAACTATTATATGATGCATGAGTAAAATTTAATACCACTTATGAGTAACATAACAAACAACAATATCATATTAAGAATATGAAAACAAACCAAACTATATCATTGTACAAAGTGGAAACCAATGATAACAAGGTACAAAGACAAAAAAGACATCAACCCAGCAACTCCCAATAATCTCTAATTTCCAACTAAGAAATAAATTCCTATGTATTCATGATGCATCACTAAATAACTATGATACATTTCCTTTGCCTATGTATTGATAAACAGTTTATGAAAACACACCAAAATGACCAAGAAGGGGGTGATTATACAACTCATTAGGATTTCCCCCAATGACTTCCAAACTCATTCCACAAGGATAGAATAATTTATCACATATATATATAATAGTATATAAAATAAGTTAAAAAAGGTCTTGTGATTATATAAATCAATTAAAAACAATGCAGTTTTTCTTAAAAAAACCAAACATCCATTTAAAACCATTTCTCAAGTCCAATTGGAATAACCCATTTCATGTGCACACACATACCCACAAACACACACAAACTCACACACATACACTCATGATTGGTGTTATAACTAAAAGTGGAACTTCACTCCCAAACCCCATTCCTTTGATGGTGGTACTTGACAACCATTATCCATCTCATTCAACTAATAAAAAACCATTCATGCCAAAAAACTATTCCCAAGAAATTGTTCAAAACCATTTAAATAAAACAATCCATTTATTGAAAACAAATTCAATCTAATTTTCCATGAATATAAAAAAACATTTTAAAAGTCATTATTTTAAAATTACTTGTCAATTTCACTTTCCACAAAAAAAAAATTCTATGATTAAAAAAACTATCACTAAAGAGGATTTCAAAAAAAAAAATTCACATGAATTTCACGATTTTAAAAAAATCAAATAAATCAATTTGAAATCAATCCTTCTAGTTCTATTCAAGAGGAGTAGATAGTGAATCCACATAGCTCACAACTTAGGTGAAAATTATGAACGACAATAATTCTATAAAAGGAATGGCCTAGATCTTCCAAAACCTACCTTTGATCATATTCTATTTACCAAAAACCACCATATATAATCTTGAATTCCATTAGTCTCCATAGATCTATCCTCAAAGGATTATATCCATGAATCCATTAGAGGGAAGAATAATTAAACTATGTAAAACCCCAAAGAATTATCACTAACCAAGGAATCTGAGTTTCCAATGCAGCATTTTTTTCCAACGAGTCTCTCTCAGATCAATAGGAAAGGTCTTTACAGAATTGGGATGGGATTTATTTCATGTTATGGTATATCTATGGGATTAAGTTTTTGGTTAGTGGCTAACACATTTTATATCCACAAAATTTGGATCCAAAATTTAACATTTCATAATTTAGGTGAACAGTTATGCTGACTATGTACAAACCATGCTTTAACCAGGATAAGCCCTCTTCCCAAAATTAAATGGATTCTCCTGGGTGGATACATGGTTTTGAAAAACCATGTACTTACCTAGCTCCCACTATTTCTGGGACATGATTTCCTGGGATGTTTTATACGGTTTATACTAAGTGTTCCCTAATCGTCCACCTCTAGAAAATTCCAAAAACATTCTAAAACACAACCAAACCATTATAAACATAACCTAGTTACTATATGCACTTAAAATACATTAATTAAGGGTTACCTACCTCAAAAATAGGATGATAAACTTAGAGTTTCCCAACACTCAATATATATAATAATCATAACTTCATGTGGTCCATATGGAAATCCTTCTCCTAGTTATCTTTTAAATAATGAAAATAATATTTTATACATTTCATTTCCTACTTTCTCTTGATTGTGATCCGATAAATGATAGAACATGGTGCTAGAATCAATATATTTATGATATTTTTGGACATAACTTCTCTTGGACTATATCATGAGGCATCAAAATGAATATTAATTATCCTGAAATTTTCATAAAGTAATTTACTATTCATAAAATACCACCCAAGTAAGCTAAAAAATGGGATTCCAACACATAAATCATCCACTCATAGAATAGTAAAACAAGAATGCTCATATACAACTCTTGAAAGTTAGAAAAAATTATAATATTATATTTCGATAAGATGGATCATGGAGAAGGTGATGATGTCATATTTAATTACATCTTCTGAACCAAATAAAATTATATTTTAGTAATTTATATTGACTTCTAGTAATAACATAATTAATTAATTAATTAATTAGTGTCCCAATATATTATCATATCCCAAAAACATAGAGTTTTATATTTAGATAGTAAAGTCACACTGAAATTCTTATTTAAAGGACCCATATTTCCATTCAAATAGTCTATATTAAGGCCTTATCAAATTAATAGAAGGTATTTTGGTATGATTTTCTTGAAAAATCACTTAACATGTAGTTCCTTAATCTGTCGAGTGGACTCCCTAATACTGAAATACTAATCTTTGATGTCCTCAATTTTTTCCTCCATGTTACACTATATCTTACAAAGTTAATACAGACTTGATACTAACTTGGTTAAGATATTCTAAAATACTCATTTTATAACCTCAATAATTTAAAGTTCCCTAACAAGGTTTGGAAAATTACTTTGAAATATTATTTTTTTTCTAACTCTTGGAATGTAATGTTAGTTTTGACTTAATATTTTCATCGAGGTATTTTGTTTATGGAATGAGTAAAAATTTTTTAGTTTATTCATCACACAATTTCTAATATTATGAGGAATTTATATAAATAATTAATCATGTTTGGAAAAATAGTTTTTCTATATAAATTTAAATTAATTTTATCATAGAATTTTAGTTTATTTATATTATTTTATTGTGTTTAATCTTTAAAATAAACAATACATTAGATAAATTAATAAATTATAATTTAATAAAAAAATAAAAAAATCATGATATGATCCTCAACTTTAATCTAATGTGGGTTTTAACAGGAAATGATAAAACTGCCTTAATAATATGGGAAGAATTATTTAATCCATTAACTAATCAGTGTTATATAATATCTACATTATCCTATATATCTTATAGGTTGGATTCATCTGATATTGGGACATAAACTGGATATTCTACTAAGGAGATCCAGCTTAAAAACGTATTTACTCACATGAAAGTGGGATGAACTAGGGTCATAGGTTAGCAAAAATAATCATTGGACATTCAGGATTGTACATAATAAATGAGGGAGAGATGATTAGAAGATAGTCAAATTTAATTTAATAATAAATTATCATATTAAAATTGAAAAAATGATTATGCTATATAAATATATAAAACACATAAACATTCTAGTCAAAGATCCTGATCAATCACAACATTCAACAAAATTTATATAGTATTGTAAGTATGAATTGTAAATCATTCTCATTAGGATAAATTTACTTGAATTAATAAATTAATCTTCTATTTAAATATTTCACTGTCTTAATATTCATTCTTAAGAGTCCTTCACATATAACATAAATTTTGTCCTATATTATATTAAATAATATAAATAAATTTAATTATGATTTTAAATAATTTAATACATGGAGTGTACTTAGGAAGACACATGGAATTTATATTCTATATTATATTAAATCCCTTTAAAGTAGATACTATTTATAAGAAATGTATTCTCACTCAAAATGTTAGGTGAAAGACACTATTTGTGGTCAATGTATTGTACTATGTATCTACATGATATTTATTCCTACATTGTATGTTATGATATACCCTATGTGTAGTTCTATTGGTTTAGACATGTAGTCTTTACAATGGTTATAGCAAGACAACATGATAATAATATAGATGGTGTGACTCACTGACAAGGATCCAAAAGTACATCATGTTTATTATTACCATTACAAATCATGTAATAATTTAATTTGTAAAAAATTTAAAATACTATTTTTTACCCAAATGACATGTAAAAAGGTATATAATGTGTACCTTACATGGGTGAACACATGTTACATTGTGTGTAAATTACAGTTACTTGACATGTTGTTTTTATTTAGTTGTGTTTAGATTGAAGTAATTACTTATTGTTTAAATACGTTGCATACCAACCACATGATTTATTATGAAATACATGGCTTGTTTAATCATGTGAGGGTAGATGATGTGTAGACCTTCTATAGACTATATAATCTATATCAATCCACATGTCATATTAACGGTTAATGCATGAAATGTAATGATGTAGTAACTATTTCACATGGATTGATAACATTTACATTAACACTACTTGTGTGAGTTGGCCATGGGTAATAGACTTGTAATTTTATGTCACATTCCATGTAATATTGTCATGAAACTAGTGAGAATGGAACCTCCAGATAGGATCATTGAGTTTTGTTCATTAATTTTATTATTCTTCTCATGGATATACAAACACAGATTAACATGTTAATTTGATAGCAAGATTGATAATTAAAATTTTAATATAAAACCATAAAATAATTACATGAAATTGAAAAATAAAATAAAATAATATAAATTAGAATTTGATCTCTTTGAAACCACTTGTTGATTTTTTGGTGTAAGGGAAACTGGGTTTGGGTGTTCAATTTTATATTTTCACCATTTTAAATAGATAATATCTAATGAAAATGATGAATTAAATCCTATAATATTCCTATGAGGATCATTGAAATTTAATTTATAATTAACTTAATGTAATAATCACCTTTATTGTGATAGTTCTCTTGATCATTTTTTATTACCACTGTTGTCGAATTTTCATTATAGTAGAGAATCCATGTGAGTATTCATCAAGTAGTATCAACAATTTCTCAAAAAATATTTTTAATAAAAATCATGAATATCTAGGTGCCAATGTCATATAGTCGGGTGTTTCACACAATTGTTTGTTAATTAAAAAAAATCATCTCTTGTTCTCTCTTAATTCTTGTGAGGTATAATGAAAGGATAATTCTTTATAGGTCTTGGATGAAATCTAAAGAGTCTTTGAAGAACATAGAATTTATATTATTTTAGCATCTAGATATTAAAACAACCTCTATATAAAAAATTATATAAAATAGAATTTATACTTATTATTAAAACAATCAATAATTCGAAAATAAAAAATTATTAATTTATTTATTCTATGTATTCCACATGTAAAATAAAATTGTAGTGTTATTATTTACATGGAAACTACTTATTAAAACATCATTTCATAAATAAATAGATATATATTTTTTAACATGGTATTAAACAAAATTATAGAATTTCCATCAAAACATTATATCTGCACATCAGTCCTCCTATGGAATTTACCGAAATTTGAATAACAAGATATTTATTGAAATAAATATTATTCAATTGTAAAATAAATTAATATTATATTCACTAAGAACATGAATAAATATTTATTTAAATATTTAAGAAACTAAATAAATATTTTCCTTAATCTTTTCACTAAATCGGTGAATAAAGAAATATTTATTTATTACCTCACGGATAAAGAAAATATAGACAAAATTTAACGCGCACATTACAAACTCAAGTATCAATTGATTGAATTTCATTGACCATCATTACATAGATAATTATTATTTCACAAATTTACAATAACATTTATAATTGTTATTAACTGTAATAAAATTTAATGTGATTTTGGATACATGAAGGGTGAGACCCTCTAGGATACGTTTTCATTGGCATTGGGTGATCATACCAAAATTCCAATATTAGAATCTAACAACTTGTCAGGGAACCAATAAAGAAAATATTTGGTGTCACAATTATAAAATCCTTCATATGAAGACTAATCTATAAAATAATATATTTATACACTAATATCTCATAAACAAGGATTCATACTTTTGTCATCACCCAATACTATTGATTTGTCTTTATTTAAATTTTTGAAAATAACATGCATATATATCGTCATATCTATGGAGGTTTTAAAATAGATCCATTTTGAACAAGGGGACATATAAATATTTATCTATTTTTACAAAAGGGGAAATCATTTCTTAATATATTCAAATATTGACATATCACATATGACACATAAAATATATTTTGTTTTTCTACAAGAATATGTAATTCGTAACTTCATACATATACCAACCCCTATGATTCATAATATACATTAATAATAATATTATGTCTAAGGACCAAAACACATTCTCGTAGAAAAAAATATATAATGAAACAGAAACATGTAGAATTCATATTGGTGTGTCTATAAACATGTTGCCCATTTTCTTTGAGATCGCCTAATGTTTAATTTTTGTGATGAATAATTTATGTATTATGTTCCCCCCAACACATGATAGTCAAATATCACATATTTCCTTCTAGATAAATGTTATCCAGACATATGGAAATGTTAGAGAATATTTTCATACCATTTATAGGTTTTCATTAAACTGAGTAATTACTATAAACTTTCGATGTTAGAAATACTATAAGAACATTATCACATTAATATTATAGAGAAAATGGTCAATATATGATCAGATATTTATCAATATTAATGTAATTAAAGTAAATTTTAATTTTCGTTTAGGACACCAACTACAAAACAACATGAAGATTTTGTAGTATAGTGGAGGTGTAGGGAGGGTTCATGATTTTGGATTTCATTGAATTAAATGGATAATATCCAAATAACTAGACAAATTAAACCCCCAAATATCATAAATCATATCTTATATATTTAATTTATAAATAATTTAACACATTAATTACCATAAATGTGATACTTATCTTACTCAATATTCATTATTTCTCAAGTAACATTATCATTGTATTGGAAAATTCCTAAAATGTGTCCATTAGGTCTATCCAAACATTCCATATGAATATTAATTTTTTTATCAAATCACTTGGTTCTAAAATGGTAGTGTAACATGGTTCATGACATTCATTATTGATTTAAAAAAGTTTATATTGTTATACCTTTATTATTAGTAAGGACATTTAGTGGATAATTATCTCAAGGGATTGGGATAATTCTAGATAGAAATCCATTATAAAAATTATAAAACCCTCATTTTCAGTGGATATGTTAATTTATGATACATAATATTTTAAATGATTTCCTTGAGTTATGAGATTATTGAAATTTTAGGATATGATTTTTTCGATTATAGGGATATTTATAATGGGTTTTATACCATTTTGTTCGACAGTATGCTATACCACAACTGTGGTGCTGGCTGCTATGGTCTTGGTATGATTTGGTGTCAAATCAAAAGTGAGGAAAATGAGAATGGGAATTACATGGTGCTTGAGGAAGGATCCCATGTTCCGTGGATCAGGATACCTTATTATGCCTATTTGGAGGTCGTGGTGAGGATAATCATGGAAAATTTAGGAAACATATTGTAGTTTTGGATTTTTTTTCCTCATGATATTTTGAAACAACACGACCATGGTAGTGAGTTTGGTGATAGTTTCATGGATTCTAAAATTGAATAAAATCATTTCCTTATTGCATGGATCGTGCCTGATTTATATGGGAAATACATTTCTATTAAATTTGGGAGGGGTGTCTAAAAATATCTTTTTATCCAATTCTTATCCATATTAATTATTTTTCCCCTCCTCCTTGATGATTCGTTCAGTTAGAAAAAAGATTAGATACTGTTGAAATCATATGTTTTGAACCTGTGTGACCTTTATCCAAACATTGGTTTCACCCTTGTTTGGATTAGTCTTGCATCTATTTAGGTTTATCAAAGGGAACCTTATATAAGACATTGTGGTTGTTTTTGGTTTTTTGAATTTCGATGGAGAAATTTGGAAATTCATTATTGTTTGGATGAATCTTTATATCTTCTTGAACTATCATGGAATACGGATTTGATAGAGTAGAATATGGTTCTTTTTGTAGTACATTGGGGTGATTCCTAATATTTTATATAACAAAAACTGTCCCTAGGGATCTTTGGAATTTTATGAGGTCAAAATGGTGTTTCTCATAGTGAAACATCATTTGTTATACTCTTTAACTTTATTTTCCCTATGAGAATCATCAATCATCAAGACATAATATTTTGGATTAGAATCAGTTTGAGAACTCTTTGTGTGATAAGTTATTTTGATTGGTGTAAAAATTTGGTTTAGGGGATAACTTATTGAAAAACCTTGAAGTTGATTTCTATGATTTGGTGGTAGGATGTACCTTACCATTTAGTGACATTAATATGATTTTTTTTGATATTATCATTTATTCTTAAAACCCATGATTGATATATATTTCATTTAAGGGTGGAAATTGACCATGATATCCTTCCTTTATTTTTGTTCTTATGATCTTTCTGTATCTTTTGTAACCCATGATCAGATGTGTTAGCAAGATTGTGTGTATGTGCATCCTCTTTTGGAATTTTTATGATATTCAACATTTTTAATCTCTATGATATGTATTTATTATGCTATTTTATAGAATTTGAAACCTTGATTTAGGAATAAGGATGAATTTATGGCTTAGTTCATGTTATAAAATCCCTTGGTGGTAGTCCATGGTAATGTGATTAAGATTATGAACATTGGATCAATTGATTTTATGAATCAGATCACAAACATAACATCCTATGTGGGCATAGACCATGTAAGGCCATCGAGTATCATTTTCTAATAGGATTATATGTGATATTTTATTACCAGGGTAGTATTAACATCCAAATACATCTAACATGTTAGGTTGGACATACCATCATCTGATGATTATGACCATCATCAGGGCGGGGTGTGTGATGTTCTTGTTAATGACCTAGATCATGATTGGGAATGTAGAATTCCTTAAATTCATAACTTAGGGAAATAATTGATAGTTATAGGATTACAATATATGTTATGACATCTGGAATGTCTTGTGATGACTTTAAGAAGATACAATCATCCATAATAGTACCATGTAGATAATGGTGGGGAATAGGTTTTTGGTTTTTATTTATAGGATGATGAATCAAATAATATATGGATGAATGTATACTTGTTCATTCACATTATTATTATTACATTCACTCTTATGATTGTGAACTCCTATTAAGGATGCATTAGTGGGGTCCCCCTGGGTTTATACTCACAACCTTCAAGGGTATCTCAATATAGTCATACACATCATTATCAGTTTTATAGAAAAGGGAAGGGAACCAATGATAGGGAGGAAGAAAACAAAGTATGGTGATCAGATGAATTACTAATATGGGCTCTAGAGGGATTCCGCCTAGTTTTATTTACTTAGCTATCGTACTCATACTTCAATTTGACCATCCAAATTTTGGCTTCTTGAAATATTATAATATAATAATTCAGATAATTTCAATGGAATTTTTATAGAATTGATTATTTATTCCACTGAGTTATTATTTATAAATTTATTATATGATAATGTGGGTATTTTCTCCCTAATGAAGATATTCAAAGCCTTGCTTCTATTTAAGAACCACTAGCATATAGGGAGGGACACATGAGGCTTTGTGTAACTCTATCTTTGACATGATGATTATGGATGGGGTGTTACAAAATTCTTTCAAAGGAGTTATTCCATCATTTATTCTTCTTAACTATGTTTTGGGGAAAGTTGGAAAGGGATTAGCCTATATGGGAGTCAATTAAGAGAGTTTCTTGTGCACTTGACCAATAGATATGTAACCAAACCTTGATTTCCCATTTTTGGGACAATGATTTTTGTTATGGTTTTATATTTTAAAATTTATCTTTAGTGTGATTTTTGTATTACTACTAAAATATATTGGATGTTTTCATGCTTTGGAAGTAGAAAAATAAGATCTCATGATATATATAAAACTTTTCTGTGATGCATAGTCATTCCTTAATTAAATTCCTTGATTTTTACTATCATTCTTAGATTGAATTTAATTATATATTGAGTGATATATCTATGTTCTTTCTATTGTTATATATCTATTGGCAGTAGCTAGTTGAACAAGGGGATGTTGTTATGTTTTGTATATATATGAGTTTGAATAACATTTAGATACCTAGATGTTTTTATGGGTAGATCTAAGAGGGATATGCTTTAAGTTATGGGTAGAACCCTTAGTGAACCGTTGTGTGATCCCATGTATTAATTAGATTCAATATTGAATTAATTAATTCCTAAATCATAGAAAATATTTTGTAATTATTGAAAGGATATCTCAAAATCCATTGGTGGGGCTGATGGTAGTGGAATCCCGAGTTTCTATTGTCAAGGATAACATGAATTTACCCTGATGAGTGATGTATAGGGATGTTACCCAACATAATCCTATACGAAATCTAGTTATTCATGCTATAAAGCTTGTTTAACCAATAAATTTTAATATTGTTCATCTTCAAGTTGTAATAATTTAGAAGACTATCACATATCATGATAGGTAAATTAAAATATAGAATCCTCTCAACTTTTAAGATAATAATGTTCAGTAGCATACAAGTGATTGGATATAAATCATAGATATAATTTTTTATCAGGTCTATATCCATATAGATGGGAGAGTGAAAATTGTAAACATCATGTTCTCAGAACCTTCCAAAAGATAGTGGACTACCATGAATTAGTCTAGAGCATGAGAGGGACTTACTTAGGTAAACTTATAAAGATTTTTCTTAAGAAATATTTTCTCAAAGTGATGAATGTAGATCACTCATAAGAGTTTGAGGCATTAAATCAAGGGACTATGTATATCTTTTTTTATTCTTATCAATTCATAGATCATCTATGCTTGACCCTTTTCAAGATGGAAACAAGGCCTATAAGTACAAGAATTTTCTAATAGGCCTTCATCAAGATAAAAATTTAATGGTACAAATTTTTTACCTAAAATCGTACCCATATGTAATTAATAATTCCATGATCATTAGGAAGGTCCTAGAAGAGTACATGGTAGAGGTATTAATGCTACACCATATTTTTCAAGTGGATTATATTTATCACCCTACTATGGGACCATCTTCTCATTCTAGGAAGATAAAATTTGATCTGAAGAAGTAGGGATATAGGATGATATGTCTAAAAAGGACTTATTTAGTGTCCTTTATGGGAGGTGATTCTACTAGGTGCTCCAATTATGGTAAAATAGTGAATCTTATAAATTCTACTAGAATGAACATATGGAGTTCCACTGATTTGTATGGTACATTATCGTTTATGTGTTCTATTAAGGGATTCTCGATAGAGTTTTCAGAGATCTGAAAAAGTTATTGGTGGAGGAATTAAAAGGAAAATTTAGTTTATCTAGACTACGATTTGTCAGGTGAAAGGGTAAGGAGATGAGTTGGGAAGAGTTTTTATTGTGGATCAGGATCCAACTTATGGTAGAGAGGGACTATCTATGGTATGATGTTTTTTCTTGATCACCTCTATGTTATCTACTATTTTATTTGATAAATGTTCTCTGCATTCCATTATCCCACCCAAGTGGTAGCTGGACTGGACATACTTGTTATAATTTCATCATAGATTCATTCTATTAACACACCCTTAGAGACTAAACTATATTGCTTTAGAGTTTCATTGAATATCATGTAGCAATTAAAATATTTGGTATTTTTTTGGGATGTCATGATACTAGAGAAGAATGTATTTTATGTAATCTTTGAGATGGATTTTCTTCTATGCTATTTTTTTCTTATCATGTTTTATTTGAGAAATTTGTATTTTACCTCACCTAAGGGGGAAACATTTGTAATGATAAATTACTGAGAGTTGTGAGATGGTAGAGTAGTCCAAGATTTAATACATATTAAGGCTATTATAGTGCAATTTTTCTGGATTAAATATTATAGAAGGATCAGTTTTAGTCCCCTTATCCTTTTCACTAGTTACAAATCCTTATTTAGATGTGTTTCAAGAATAATTTTTAGTAATACCTCTTGATTGAGAGATTGATTTTAAAATAAAACTCATAATATAAGAACAAAAAATGTTTATTAATCTTTATCATATAGAGCTGACTAAGTTTAATAATCTAAAATTTTATCTTGATGACTTAGAATAGAATGGATTTATAAATATGATCTTGTCTCCCTAGGGAAATCCTATTTTGTTTTAAAAAAATATTAGTGGTACTATTCATCATTGTGTGGATTTAAAAACATTTAGAATTGTATTAGTGAAGAAGAAAATCAATTTTCCTAGGATTTGTGATCTATTTGGTTGGTTTCTCTGAAAATTTTGTTTTTCCAAGATTTAACAATGTTCAGGCTTCCATCTACTTTGGTTAATGGAGGTAGATTTATCAAATATGATGTTTAGTAGTAGGTATGGTATATATAAGTTCATAGAGATTCCAATTGGTTTTAGAATGCTCCAATAGTGTTCATAGACCTTATGAACAAGATTATTCAACCATATTTAGTCTCATTCATCATGATTTTTATTGACCAAAACCCCATATATTCACCAAAATCATAGTATAATTCTAGGAATCTTGAGATTTTCATAGGTACACTTCTTGAAAATCGACATTATTATATATTTTTATGTTTTAATATTTGATTTAGAAAGTGAATTTCTAATGAAATCTGGTGTCAGAGGCAAGAATATCTATTTAATTAGAGAAGTTAGATTCCATAATGTATTTGAATCCTCCTAAAAAGTTATTCATTAGAAGGTGTTTTGGTGTTTAACATAGTAATACCATTATTTCATACCTGATTTATTTATTTTTTTTACCTCCATTATATCTCTGACAAAAAATGGTGTAATTTTTTAGTGGTCAGATCAAGGTGAGGATGATATTCTTATGTTGAAGTGGATCTTAATAATGGATATAGTGCTGATGTTTCTAGACCATAGGATGCGATATGTGGTATTTGGAAATACCTCAGGAGATTTATTGGGAACATTTCAAATACAGGGAGATGAATTAGTGACTTATGGGTCTCTCCAGCTATAATATCACAAGTAAAATTATCCTACATAAGACCTAGATTTAAAATATTGTGTCCTTGCTTTGATGTGATGGGAACAATATCTCTGTAGGGAGATGTTTTTTGTCTATACAGACCACAATAGTCTTTTCTATATCTTATCATATAGAGAACATAATTTTTGAAAGAGGATCAAGGACAATTATATATATATATATATATATTATTTTCTACTTGAAAGTTCTGTATTCACTTGATAATGGTAATGTAGTTTCATATGTACTCAAAGGGAAGATACATGATACCCATGATCTTAGAGAGAAGCCATTAATAGAAGAGTTAAATTTGATGTTTTTGTTGGATGATTGGAGGTTGTATGTGACATAGGAGTGAGGGGAAGTGACATGCAGACCAATGGATCACATCACCCTTATAGTATGGGGTTAAGGAAACCTACTATTTATATTCTGAGTGTGTAGTGATCCAGGAATGGTTGGTAGGACATGATCCTATACCAATTTGGTTATTAGACAATGAAAATGTTATTTATATCCATGAGAGGTTGGGATTTATTTCTCTCATAATGGAAGAGCTTATGAGAGACTCCCTTTCCATGTGGTGGGAAATTCATCTTATGTCAATGAAGATATACCAAGAAATAAAACATTTATATTAGAAGACTTTATGAGAGACTCAGCTAATATCGTTCATGACATATCACCCACATGAATATGGAAAATATTAAGAAAGAATTTTGAATCCTATGAATATCTAATGAGGTTGTGTCCAAGACTTTAGAGGATCATTTACTGAGAACATATCATTGGTGGAGTTTTATTATAATAACAGTTATCATTATCCAATCCAAATATATCTATATGAATCTCCCTATGGTTCACCATACTACTTTGAGTAATGGTGGGATGAGGCCGGTGAGGAATATGTTGTGTCACCAAGCCTGGTGTAGGATACATCAGATATGGTGAAATTGATCTTAAATAATTTAGTCACCACTATAAGCAATGATATATCATATAGAGACCATAAAAGGAACCATTTGGAGTTCGTTGTAGGTGACCAGGTTTTATTTTGGTTGACTCCTCACGTGGGGAAATGATGTGTTCAGAAAAAGGGAATCTTTCAATGAGATTTGTTGGAATGGTCATGATCCTCAAGCATATAAGGACAACAGATTGTTGTTTGGATCTTTCATAGGATTATTGAGGTAGGCATGGTTTCTTCCATATATCTCAGCTTCATATATACATGATCGATCATGTTCATGTTATTCAATAAATGGATATTGAGATGGATCCAGATGTGTCGTATGAGGAATGAAATATATATAAGGTCAACAAGAGAGATGATGTTTTATGGGGCAAGAAATATTAACATTTTAGGATGTTATAGATATATAGACCACTCTAGGAGGAGATTTGGGAGAATGAGTTTGATGTTTGGGAATAATGACCAAAGTTATTTGATATAAAATTTAGAATTAATTCTCTATGATTGGTGGTCCTTAGAGGAAGAGAACTATAACACTCTCAGTTTCTTTGTATGTGTAAATATAAGTTATGAAATGTATTAAATGTTATTTTTGAGACTTGTAATGGTCGAAATTGTTTTTTCTTAGGATGTGTTTTTGGTTTTCATAAGCATGCAAATGGGATTTACACCAATTTGGTCTAAAATAGGCTACACCATTACCATAGTGGTCCTAATGTGATTAGTTCAAAACATGAAATGGGTGAAAATTGGAATGCACATGGAGTGGTGATCTGAGAATGAATTTATGGGCAATATATTAGGTGACCTCACAATGCCTGTTTTGGAGACCGTGGTGAGGGAAAACATGAATAATTTAGGTAAAACATTATAAGGTAATCAATTTTTATTTGGGAATTAAAGGGAACTACAACTATGGGAATGATATAGTGGAGGCCATGGTAATAGTTTCATAGTTTTTGAAATGAATAAACCATCACCTTCTTCCTCGTATATAGACAAATTTAATGGAAATTTTTGTTTAGAGTAATTTGTTTTCTCAAATTTAGTTTCATTTCACTTTTTACCCCTATAAATTATTTCTTCCCCCTCATTGATGATTCCATAAATATAATTAATTTTTTGATACTTCAAAAAAAGAAGTTCATATCCTTGTGTGATATTCATCTAGGAACACATTTCACCATGGTTTGGTTTGATATTTTTTATGGTTGGTGTTGATCTAAGGGATCATTCTATCAACCATTATAGGTTCTTCTTGTTTTTGGTGTTTTAGTGGATAACTCTAATGAGTTATTCTTAGTCTAGTAAAATCCTTATATCTTCTTCAATGATCAATTAATGTGAAAATTATGATGTATTATGTGGTTCTTAGTGTATTATAGTGGGGTGACTCCTAACCTCAGTATAAGAACATCCCTCCATTAGGATCATTGGAATTATTCGACACCTTATTGTTGTTTCTCTTAGTGAAACTTTTATGTTGAGTCTCTTTAATACATTCCTTGATGTCTCATCTTATAATATTCATTTTAGAACCCATGTACACTTTAAATTTTAAAAATGTTTTTTTGGTGTGAATAAATGGTTCAGGTGACTACCTTCTTGTTGATCCTTTATATTGAAATTTATAATCTCATGGTAGGAAGTTACTTACCATTTAGTGCCTTGTATATGATGTTTCTAGGATATGATCATGTATTCTTGAAACCCGTGCTTAATCTATGTTTAATGTGGGTGTCTGAGTATCCTATGAGACCCTTTTATTATATATATTATTGGGATATGTGTATAACCTATGTAACCCATGCTTAGTTATGTTTTCATGAAGGAGTGTATGTGTGTCCTCCCAATTACTGTTCAATATATTACTTATTATTTAGTGTTATGGTATGTATTTTCTATGGTATTTCATAACATGTATACCTTTTCTTCATGATTCATGATTAATAGGTAGATTATTTTTTGTTAGATGACCCCTTGGGGGAGATCACGATGATGTGATAATATCTGTAAAATATTTCTCATTTATGGGTACTAGTCAGAGTATAAACATATCAGACGGCGTGGTATTAGACCATATAGGGGTGGGGATTAGCCTTCAATTATAGGACAATATGGGATATTTAATTACATGGGTAAAGCTAACAAAAGAATATGTTAAACTTGTCAGGTAGTACATACCATCAAACAAGGATTGTGACTAACGTTAGGCTGAGGTGTGTGGTGTTCCTTCTGACGACCACTATCATGGTTAGAAATGTCATTTTTTTAAAGGCAGGACATGGATTCATGAATGACATCCATAGGATTAAAACCACTGATAGTACTTACAGAGAATTATGTAATATGTGGTTACAATCACTATCATATTAACTACCATCATATGAAATAATGTGTAGAAGAGGTTCATGGTAGCTTGGTCAGTGAAGGATCACTCAAATACATGGGTGGATTTATGTTTACTTGTGAATTTATATGATTATCATGTAATACACTCTTATGAATTTATAATCATGTTAAGGATACTTTGGTGGTGTCTTATTGGTTTTATACTCACACCATGCATGGGTATCTCGATACAAAAAAGACATCATGATTAGTGATGTAGGAAAGGGAAAGGCCCTAATGAAATGGAGCTAGAAAATAGAGCAGAGAGATTAGAGGCTAATATGAAGAACTCCTAAGTGATTCCATCACGTTTTATTTAATTACCTACCTTACTCATATACTGCTTCAAACTATAATTTTGGGGGGCCTTAGATTATTATATTATATGACTTGTTTTACTTTCAATGCCATTTTTTGTAATTTTTATTTATTCCATTGACTTATTAATTCAACTTTCCTTTATTGATACTGATGGTATCAGTTCCCCAACAATGGAATTTAAATGCCTTATTATAGTAAAAACCCAATTTTATATAGGGAGGCATGCATGAGGTCATGTGGTACTTCTACTCAGACCTGGTGATTTGGGCTAGGGTATTACCATAACAAGTCTCTTCCACATAAATTCTATTAAATTCAATTCAGAAAAAGGATAAAAACAATTTATAATTTCATAATAAACCTTCGTATATATATTTATTCTTGGTAATCAACTGGTAAAATAATAATAATATTTTGTTTCATAGAATGTGGTTATTTAAATATAATTTCATAAATAAATAATATAATATTTATTTAAATATTATAAAATAAAATATCGTCATTTATATCAAAATATTAACTCATTTTCTTAATCATCATAGAGAATTTATAGAATCATGAATAATAAAATATTTATGCAAATAAATATTATTCATTTGGTAAATAAATGAAATCAATATTCACTAAACTCATGAATACATAAATATTTTTACATTCATATAACTAGATAAATATTTATATTAATAGATTCACTATAATCATGATAAAATATTTATTTACTTAATACCTTGTGAATAAAAAAAGATAAAATCAAACTCATTTATTTTTTATTTTAATTCCTCTTTATTGAATATTAATGATCAACTTTACATAAGCTGTTAATATTTCAAAACAAGAAATACATTTTAATATTGATATAAAATTCACTAGAATTTGATGAGATTCAAGAACACTTAGTGAGGCATTGAGTGAATTTGTATATTTTCCAAGATCAACATCCAATAATATTTCAAGGAACCCATCAAGAAAGAATTTAATTTTTTAACAATAATAACATTCTTATGAAATCAACTATGCAATATAATTCCCATGTTTACTGATGTCTTATCAGCAGGATACATACTTATCTCATCACTATATGAACTAAATTTATCTTTCCATGTTTTGTAAATGAAATTGGGTCTAAAATACCATTGATATAGATTTTATAAGATAGTTTCATCTCAATCAATGGACGATGTAAATATTATTCTATTAACTAAGAAGTGGAAAATACTTACTATTCAATTAATATCATATCACTTATAACACATTAAATTTATTCTTCATCACCATGAGAATATATCATCACATTTTTTATCCATACAAAAATGTACTTGATTAATGAAATAATTTTTTAATAATATCATGTTGATGAAAAAATGCCATAATAATATACTTGAATATCTATTGAAACAGAAACATGTATAATTGTTATTGGTGGTTATGTTCTATTGAACTAACTTTTCTTGGAGACCACTATGTGATAACATTAGGAGAAGAAGTCTCAATGTATATTAAGATCCCAACACCTTATATTCAAATTTCATATGTTTCCCATCATAAATATTTTGTCTAAACAACATGGAATATATTTAATAATATTATCATAGCATCTCAAGGTTCCCATTATAGTGGTAAAATTTCATAAAAATGATGTTACAAATAATTTAAGAAAATTATCAAATTAATATTAAATAGAATAAAAATAATTATGTGGTAATATATTTAATAATTTTATAGCAATAAAAAGAATGATTTTTGTTAGTTCAATTGATATTACTTCAATAAATGAGTCTTGAAAATATTATGTAATCCTTTTTGAGAAATGGATTTTATATTTAAAAATAAATGATAAACTAAATTCCAACAAAAGAAGAATATACAATCTCATATGATTTATGGTATGGTAATTTGTTCACATATACACGTGTACAAATAAAATGTATTTTTAAAGGATAAATATGTCAAAAAAATCTTATTTAGGAAGAAAGTATATCTTTATAAAATGATATAATGAAACAAGAAAATATTATTTATTCAATCCCTCTCATAGAAAATTAATCATGTTAGGAAAATACATATATCTAAAAATGAAAAAAAAAATCCAATGTGGGGTATGGTGAAATATTGAAATATATAATTTTAAGGCTCATTATATACATGAATTGGAATATGAATAGATTACATAAGAATAAGTTGAAAAATTATCTCGAAGGAAGAAGTGGAATTTATGTGTACTAGAGACACTAGATAACTATTGAGATATGAATTTATTATCAATGATTAAGGTGATTAAATATTAATAGAAAATAATAAACCTATATTATATAAATAAGAAATAATAATATCAAAAGTTAAAAACTAGGAATGAGTCGTGAATTTAGAAATGGATTTTATGTTCTAAAGTCATGTTTTGGTTTTGTTAGATCCTCCAATTGATGTAACTATCATTGGGTCTAAAGGGGGTATTTAATAAGAATATAGGCATGGAGGGAAAAGTTAGTTTCTATAAATTAGGATTGGTTGTTTAGGATTTTAAGAAAAATCAAGGCATATATAATGAAAAAAAATCATTTTAACCAGTTAATATGAAAAAATGAATAATAATTATATTGGGAAAAAAAATCATTTCATGACTAAGAGATTTGGAAAATTGATATTAAATATACTTTCCATAATGAATGTCATTTGAAAGACATATTTATGACATAACCATAAGGGTACATGATAATAGAGAATATAAATAATGTATGAAATTCAGGGAGATCTATTAATGAATTAAATAAATAATCAAGATCATGGGATATTTATTTTGATGAATCCATAATAAAATTTGGGTTTTTAAGATTAAATTTTAGACTTATATATATTAATGTTTTAGTGTTTGAATACTAATCATTAATTAATATATGGTGATGATATTTTACCTAGGGAAAATGAGATACCACTTGTATAGTTAGTTAAGAAATGTTTAAATAAGTGTTTCTCTATGAAGGTGATAGGTTAAGTATACTAAAATATGTGGATCAAGATACTATGAGTTGGATTTAAGAGTATTCTTGAAAAAATTACACATAAACACATTGAAAAGTTATTGAAAAATACTTGATGATAAATCTAAGAGATTATTTCCTACTATGTACCATGTTTAATGTTTCTATTTATTTGAGCAAGGAAAGAATAAATCAAAGAGACCTCGTAGAGCCAAATTGGTTAGATATAAAAATTGTCCTGATGAATCTAAGGATTGCTAAGGATATTTTTATGGTTTATAGAAATTAAGAGGATTTATTTGTGATTGTATCAACATATGATTTTTTTATATTAATAAAAATGATAAAAAATCACAATCAATAATTTTTTTTCCAAATAGAGGAGAAGTTAGTTAGAAAATATCTTAAAATAGAGTGGTCACTAATTTTTTATCATAATCTATGTACATTGAAAATTTTAGTGAAACTAAAGAAGAATATTTTAAATGAATATTTTTCTATGGTCATGGTGTTATACTTAACAATAATGATCTTATCAGTTTTTTTTGTGATAATAGTATAATAGTGGATCAAGAGGTGGATCTAAGGATAAATCAATAGAAAAACATTATTTAAGAATAAACTCATTAGGAAATTACCACAATGGGGTGATGTCATAGAAATAATATTAGCTATAAACGAAAATATAGTAGATATAAGGACTAATGACTTATCTTAGATGAATCATGAATATAATGTGACAGATAATCAGTCAATTTTTTTTACTTGTTTTCTCTAATGTAAGTGGGAGTATACTATAGTTCATTCATCCAAACCAACTGATTCTTTTTACATTCAATTTCATGGTCATTAATAATTATCTTATCATAGAATGACATAAAATTTTTATAAAATCAATGTGTTGAAATCCATGGATTATTTTTACATCGATAGGTTATAATAGTTCCTAACTATTAATATTACACAAAGATAATATTAAAATATTATTTAAAATATATCCTTTGGTATAGATTGAATTTTTCTGATGGTATAGATATATTTTTTAACAATTATGTGTTGGGGGTTCATAAGACATTGAGTCATATTCTCATGAATATCACACTTGGTGATCTCTATGAAAGGGAGTCCATGGGGATAAACCCAACAAGAGGAATTACACATGTTTATATGTACTTGAATATTAACAACAAGCCATTTCCTAATTATATTATTTTAAATATGTTTTTTTGAAAATCATGATACACTTGATTTTGAATACTGAGATAACTTGATATTTTTTTTATGTTCTATTGTTCATAATTTACTTCATAATTAATAAGTTTTGATAAGAATAATTTGAACCCTAAAATTTTCAATGCTTCTTGAAGTCACTCTAAATTATTTCAATGAAACATATTACTGGTTAAACTTTTACTACCACCATACCAAAATTGCTTGGAGGTTTTTTTACATTAACATTAATAAACTTGTATAATGACTTTAGTGAACTGAATATGGTAACAAATGATGTGAATGTAAATGATGAGATAAAAACTTGATCATTTTTTACATATTTACTACATTAGTGTTTTCTAAGAATTTTATTTGTATCAACTTTAGTACTATTATTAGAGATTCCATATGTGATATTTTCCATTTTGAAAGATGAAATATTTTATGTTGAATTTATTTTATATCAATACTATGTTATCAAATATATTATAGGGATATAAATAAATATCTTCAAATTGTTTGATTAATAGTACATGAGGAAGAAATTGTTTCAAACTTGGATGATTGATGAGGAGATCAAATATAGAACTAAAAAATTCAAATGTGACTTAAATATGTCAGTGTTTGGATTTTTTCTCTAGATTCGGTTTTATTGATGAAGTTATAGGTTTATAACCTTTATCCCTCATATTAGTGTGTTGGGAATCTTTTCACTTTTGACAAAAATCAAAGAATTCCTTTAACTAGGACTGTTGGTAATATCCCTTAATAATATACTTTAATGGTGTTTATATATTGTTATCCAAAACTCCATGCATTTCATTTATACATTGTTCTTATTTACAAATGGATTATAATATATGTTACTTGTTAAGTTCAGACACTTTTAGTTTTTTTAATATTATAATGAAATTTTCATACACTAATCTATTCATAGTTTTAACTTATAGATAGTTTTCATTATTGAGTGGGGGAAAATTAATATGTTTCATTTAAACATTAATTCATCCCCTCTTAAAGATTATATTCTAGTATAGTATTTGGCATTAGATCTTGGAAATACTTATTTAGAACAATTTATATCAAATTTGGGCTATAAAATTTTGTCGGATATAATTGTTATCCTTTTTTGGGGATGTTTCTATTTTCATAAACTAATGTATAGTAATGGATGATTCTTTGATACATCTGGTGTAATAGCTAGAAAATTAGAGAATTTGAATCTAAATTTCCAACTGATTTTTGACACAGTAGATTATAAAAATTAGTGAGATCATATAGTGATTTATGTTATTATTACTACAGTTGATAATTTTATTATGTTGATCAAATCTTACCATATTCAATATAAATTGGCTCCATGATTTATTCATGAAGATAATTCTGAATATTAGTATAATTTAAGATTTTATAATTATATTTTTTTACTGTAAAACAAAAAATATATAGTTAGGTATATTTTGATAGGACTATCTAAGGAATTTTGAAAAATACTAATGTGGCAGAATCTAGAACATAAAAATTATTCAAGATAAATTGAAATATATTAATGGTGGGTTATTAATCATTAGATTTTATACTTATAGAATATGTATCTCATATGTATTAATATTTAATAATCATAGTTAACTATTTTATATATCTTAGTGAGTGGTTGATTACTGATTCAAATTTGTTTAAGAAGATCATATATATACTTTTGAAAGAATGAGAATTTAATATGACAAATAACGATGATATGAATCACATAATGAACTATGTTTTTCGTTATTTTATGATAACATTAATTAAATAAAAAATATATTTAACAGACATTTATAAAATGAAAATAGAATAATGATGGAGTAACATTTTCTTATACTAATTTATGTCTTATGAATTCAAAGATGAGTAATTATTTGAGACATTTTCAGTGGTGTTTATATTATATTGACCCATACCATATTCAACCCATAATCAATGGTTTATAACAAGGGTTTGACTGTATTATGTTTTAAGGAACCTTTTGGTTTTGAGTTTTAGTGAATTCATCAAAATATAAAATGAAAATAAGGATATATCCCTATACTATCCATTTTACCCACAAAACAACATCTTTATAAACACATAATTGTTTATTCAATATAAAACATAAATCTATAACTCTGTCTTTATTTACATTTCTTATCATACTTAAACCCTACGAAAAAACAATTGAAAACATGGTATTAAAAAACAAAAATAATGGATATAAAACAAAATAAACATCTCAGTCCATCTGTAAACCTAAAAAATCCATTTTTTTCTTTTTCACAATAAACATTTAAAGTGAAATATACATTTAATTTTTAATGGAAACAACATAATTAATTAAAATATTTCATGATACTTTTCATATGAAATCACAATGAAAAATTCGTAATCATTAGTATTTCTTAGAAACCATGAAAATTCATGAACAACATTCCATAAAAAACATCCATTTCACATTTATTTGTAAAAAAATTATTAATTTTCATTAAAAATATAGGCACATTTTCATACATTTTGAAATATAAAAATTTCCTATATAAAAAAACATAGTAATATCATATATGTCTCAAGGGATATTATATTTAAATTAAACCTTAAATGAACCCTTAAAATGGAATCACCTAACTAGATAATTTCCATATCCATTAGGAGTAACCAATCACTCGTAAACTCCATCACTTTACCCGATGTATTGGAGAGATATATCGAGTCCACCTGTCATTGAAACTATTTTGGGATCACCCATCATTCATTTAAATTTTTATTGAGTCGTAACATGAAGAAAAATATTTATTTCACTTTAAATAAAAAAAATTAATTGGCATTAAATACTATATGTAAAAATATATTCAATTATTTAATAAAAATGAGAATAATTTCTATTTCCTTCATTTTTTAAAAACTAAAAATTTAACAAATATTGTGTAATCCTTATACATGAATATAATCATATAAAGTTATATTGAATTCATGAAAATGAATAAAGAGTATAATAGTTGAAAAAAATATTTCAAATTATATATATTATAAAAATATAGTTTTTCACATTGGTCAAAAAACATCCAAATGAATTTTATGGTAAATGTTTAAAAGCTTCCTTTTAAAAAATTAAAAAAAAATCAAAAGGATATAAAAATAAATTTTGACAATACATGATTTACAAATATGAACATTCGTGGAAAATTTTTAAAACATGAATATGTAGGAGGATTATTTGAAAGGAATACTTTAAAATAAGTTATTAACGAAAAATACCTCGCCATAATTATCATCTATCTTCATAGGTTCTTTAACTCCTTCTCAAATATCTACCATTTTCATACATCTTAATCATTATATTATTGGTCGTTTGAGTAGACTACGACATATATGATGCATGGAGTGATGTTGGGGAGAGATTTTTTATAGGATTGGTTGAACAAAAGTGATCAAGATGTGTGAGGAAGGTTGGATAAGGGGTATCCTTTCTTAGGGAGGGGTGTGGTACTATGGTAATTATTCAATATTTTAAAATAATATAAATTATTATTCAAGGGAAAGATGCACTAAAATAACTAAAAACATACAAGGTGATAAGGGTTGAAATCACAATATCCAGTAATAATTAAGATAACATTTTGTTTCCTTATCACTTATTTTTTTACCTCAACTATCCCAATTTACCCCTTTACTGTGGAGGCACATTTTTACCACGGTCACAATTCATAATGAGCAGACATAAAATTAAACTAATTGCTAAATTTTATCTTTAAAATTTCAAATATGGAAACAATTTTTAAGAATTTAATTTTTATAAGTGGTAGAAATTACTTTTAATAAAAGTGTTCAAAATTTAAGGAAAAATAGTTTCAAAAAATTACATTTAATGTATAAATACAATAAAATACAAAAATAAAATATAATATTGACTCATATGAAAATTATTTAAATTTTATTTAATAAAATTTATTTTAGATTACATTAAAATAATATAAAAATGTAATTATACATTTAAATTATAAGATTTAATGAAAAGAAATAATAGTTTCTTAAAAATCACAATTTTTACCATTCACTTAGAAATCATTATTTATAGAAAAATACAAAAAAAATTACTATAAGAAATTTTCGATATATTTATTCCAAAAATTAATTCCATTTTATTAAATTCAATTTTAAAAATCATAAAATTTAACATTAAATAAAAATATATAATACATGGTAAAAAAATTTAACTATATAAAAAAATTACTTCTTCGATAGTGAAATTATATAAATTAATTTATAAAACTATGAGGAATTTAAATCATCAACATGAATAATAATAAATCATAGTATTCATTTTTTTTCTCATATTACATGGTTTTTCATAATAATGTTTGAAGTTCAATACAAATTAAGGGAAAATTTTCTAAAATTGATAGTGGAATGTTTGAGAGGAAAAAATTATATAAAGATAACCAGAAGATAAGAATGATAACCATTAAAAATAATTCATTGGATGTTATAATATAAATATATGAAATTGGGTCACATTATATATAAGGCCCCAGCCTTAAACCTTACTTAATCTTGAGTTATTACAAGATTACACATTGAGGATCGTTTCAGGTTTAGAGTTTTAGATTATTAGATCATGAAACTTGCATTACATTCCACATTTAAACAAAGTGGTTACATAAAAGACAGTATTCATTCTTCCCATCAACGGAAACATATTTAAAATATAACACAGATTCTTTCTTGACACATCCTTGAAACTATCATCACATCATGTACCTTTCCCTTGACCGGTGAAAAACATTTCAAAAACTTGGGATGAGCATAAAAAGCTCAGTAAGGGTTATAAAAATATGGAAAGGAAACATGAGTTCATATATACATGAGAATGAAATCATACTTTACCCATAAAACATAGGCACTTTAACATACCTCATCAAACCATGAATAAATCATAGAAAACATAAGACATAAAGGTAACTTGAGGCATTCATAGCATTCTTACGTGGGGAGTAACCCTCTTGGTTACGTTTGGAATACCCATCACAGTATATTCCCTAAATCTCTTCGGAGAAACCTTAACGTTTCACTCCTTCGCGTTACCCAATGCATTGGAGAGCTATAACGGGCTCACCCGCCCTTAGTTTATCACGGAACCACCCGTTTTCATAACAATGCCCAAGAACCATAACATAAATGTGTCACATAAAACATGCATAAAGGAAACATAACATTTCCACATTTCAATCACAATATAACATTTTAGTATAATGAAATATTGAATCCATTCAAAAAGAAACCATTTCCAAAACCATTTAAAACATTTAATAAAGAGATTTTTGAATCAAAGTGTCCCATACCTCCTTGAAGCTTAAAATTTTAAACCATTAATATCCATATAAATAAATCCTTAAAACCATTTTGAAAACATGGATATTAATAAGAAAAAATAATTAAAACATTTAAAACGATATTTTGGTTAAAGGGGTTTTACCAAAATTAGAGACACTTGAATACAATAATTGAGGAATAACATTTAGTCAGAACTTTATAATATCATGAGAATAAATGGATTCATGATATAATACTCCAAAGGACAGTATATACACCATATAAGAGTGAATTGGTGCATAACAACAATGAACCCTCAATAGAAATGTCAAATGTGATGAAATCCATTATAAAGAAGGTATCCTTAAATTAAGGACAAATCAATCTCAAAAATATGTGTGACAAATATAAATGAACACAATATAAGTGGATATTGAGTGTAAAACAATAAAAGGTCATTCACACATATTCAATGGATGACATATTCAATGACTACATGTTGAACCCAAAGAAATCGAAATTGGGTTAAAAAGTTCCCTTGACAGCCTAACAGCATCACATCAAAATGAGTTGATGAGAGATAAAAAGTGTATCTCATCACTTGGACATAAAATTTACATCAATAAGGATATATGAGAACATATCCCAACATAACAATATGTAAATTAAAAGACCCAACAAAAGAAGTCTTTTAAAAAAGAGGAGGGTGAAAGGTTCCCTTACCGACTTGGGTATCTTTCAAAACATACACCCCATGAAAGAAGGACAATAAATCATTGATGTAAATACTCATAAGGGAAATTATATTACACAGAGTGTAGAATAATGGTAGTACATACACCACTCAAAGAAATTGTGGCAAATGTGTCATAAATCTCATGGGAATAAATGTGAGATGGAAAATCCCTTACGAAAACTCGGCAGCCTAACGGCGCCACATAAAACGTCAGAATATGGATTGATGAGATCAAATAGGGTATCTCATCACATTAAAATAAAATGTACAGCAAGAGGAATATAAAATAACATCCCCCAACATTACAAAGAGGAGCCTAAAAGAAGTGACATAAAGGAGAGTACTTAAAAAGAAAGAGAGAGGTTAGATCTCTTATGAAAGTTCGGCAGCCTAACGGCGCCACTCAAAACTTCCAAAATGGATTGATGAGAGAGAATAGGGTCTCTCATCGCATGAACATAAAAATTACAGTAGGAGTAATATAAAATAACATCCCAATCATAAGAAAGATGAGCTTAAAAGAAATTACATAAAAGATTGTACTTAAAAAGAAAGAGAGTTGTAGGATCCCTTACCTCGGGTCCGACTTGACTCGATCGTTCTTTAATCTCCTGAATAATAAACTTGAGTTAATTTCTACTTCCTTAAGAACCTTTTTTAAGTTAATTATTCCTTTTATATCACTTATTACCATGTCATAAACATTATGTAATCATTTAAGTTAATAATATTTGTTTTGCCGATATTTGGTTCTTAAGTCGAAAGTGGACTTCATACAATTACATGTTGTTTGTGTGGACAAATGTTTATTATATCCAGAATTGTATTCATGATGTAGATATCATATATTTCATATATATCCAGTACATTCATGCATTTATAACATTACATAATCATTTAGAGGTAAGAAATGAAATGCACTGTTCATGGAGACGGTAAGCCGTACGTACGCATGAACGCTACTTTCATTTCTATTTCGTATTTTATAGAATGGAATAATAATGATATACAGGTATATTATAATTCCATTATAATATCATATATAATATCATAGTTCCATCCTTTATACGTCCCACATATGGTATTTAACGAATCAAATCACTTTGAGGGGGCGGTAGTCCGCACTTCCTTAAATGAAGATATCATGTTTACCCATAATGGAAACCATAAAGGTATGCACAAAATAAAAAAAACAGAAGCTTAAGTTAAACATAAACATATTATATATCATATATAAAAATAGTGACATCATAATGGCCACCTTTGAAGGTGTTAAATGAGTATTGAACAATCATCGTTTCGGGAGGCAGAATTTCGCCATCCACGGAAACCGTATGTTCTTTAACCATTTGATGTAGTTGTGTGAGATTGTAGCTCGAATAAATATTATAAAAACATCCTAGTATATTTAAGATACTGGTGTTGTTACAAAATAAGTAAATAAAAAGAGTTTAGGGGGTTGGAGAAGCAAAATAAAACAAATGAACATGAGAGAATGAATTACCTTTAAAAGTGTATCTCCTTTTGATTTGATCCTAAAGGCTTCCTTTGAAAGGATTATAACCAAAGGGAATACTCTAGGATGAGGATAGGGATGTGGAGAGAGTAAATGGGCATGGTTTGGTCGAGCTAAAGGCTTGAGGAGTGTGTGAAATGAGGTAGAGGTGGGGGCCTTTTATAAGAGGAGAGGAGGGGCACTTTTGGAAAGTAAAGAAATATTACTTTATTTGAAAATGTGTTTCGGTTTTAAAATGTCCCATATTGATATAATTCATGGATAAGGTGATAAGGGTTCGAAATCCACCCATCCAATAAGTTTTTTACATGTTTAGTTGATAGATTTTACATTATCTTTCCATTTTATTTAAATCTTAAAATAATGATGTCATCACTGCATCATTATTATGTCATATATATTTTAATTTATTTAATGTCTAAAAATTATAAAAAAAATTACTATGATGTAGGAAATCGTTTTAGCTTTCCAATGACTATTTATAATCAAAAATCTGATCATTATAACCCCATGTAAAAATTATTTTCGTAAACCATATGATGTTTGTGTCATTTTGACTTTTACATTAAATAAAAAGTTATTTATGTCATTTCCCAACCAAAGTGTCTCCATGGGGTCCCCAAGTTGACCCATGGCTTGTCTTGGTCGGCCATGACACAACCAATGAGGGTATGACATGTGTCTAGCTCATCTTATTTTATTAAAGCATTATTTTTACCTTAAACTACACTAATTACCACTAATCGCGATTAAGAACTTAATAAGTTACTATTCACCAAAAAATTATTATAATCTCATTGAACCACATTTTACTTCTTAATGAAAACCATGTATGTCGTATTTTTGAAATTCAAAACACAATGATGGCAAAATTTCATTTAAACGGAAAATCAGTCTTTATAAGTACCACTTAGTGGTTTCACTATTCATCAAAAATTGAAGTTTTTCAGAAAATTACCAAAAATTCACCCTAAGCTATATTTGATATTACGAATTCAAAAATGAAGTCTATTTTACAAAATTCAAAATATATAAGTCAAATTAATTAATTTAATAATTAATTCCCGCTGTCAGAGCAAATAGCGTGTTTTTATGAAACAATAAGTATCAAAAGATTGACCCTAGTTTAAGTCCGATTTCAAAGTGAAATTAATTCCAACGACCACTATTGGATTTAATGGTAAAAATATTTTCTAATTTCACTTTAAAACCAATTCAAAAGATAATCTAATCATATAAATAAATTAGATTAAAAAGAGGTTTTGAATTAAAAAACAACATTTTACACTATTCATTAAAAAAAATGAACTTTATTAGAAAGATACCAAAAATTTACACAAAGTAAATTTTGATGTCCCGATTCTTAATAAGAGTTTTATTTGGTCCAATAGAATTTATAAGAGTGAAAAAAACTATATTTAATGACGGTTCACCATCAAAAGGTGATAAGTGAACCTTTAGTGAAAACTAGGGCATATACGCCTAAAATTGAATTCTTTCCGTATTTTAAGCCATTATATTTTATTGGATAAATGTAAAAACATTTAAAAACATATATAATCATATTTTAGTTATTTCTATCCATTCCCTCCAATACAACGGCTACATGTTAACTACCATTTAAAATAAAATTATTTTATTATTAGAGTGCAACGTAAGATTCCCAAGAAACTCGTTGTTGCGTATTGGGTACGCCATCGGGCATAGCATCCCCTTTAAAGTCATATTAATATTTTATTCACAAATTTGGATAAATAAGAAAATGTCATATTCTTTATTTACCTGGGGTGTTGCATCCTTCCCCCCTTCTTGGGAATTGCGTCCTCACAATTTTTAAAATTGAGCTTGGAAACATCCTTGAAAGTCCCACATCGAAGAAGAGTCGGTAAAACAATCACTTTAAAATAAAGAAAGATAAGTACAAAGGTCACCCGAGTTAACCCATACTTGGACTCCATGTAGGAAAACATGGATATGGAGGAGAAAACATAGGGTCATGTTCTGATGGAGAGTGATAGAAAACATGTTTAGGAGAAAGTTAACAATGAGAAAATCACAAACTTGTGATGGGTTAAACGGTGTTGGGTTCCCCAGTAGGAAAAGTTAATAGACAACATTTTTGTTTTAAGTTACTTTTTATTGAGGAATTTATTCATAAGGAAACATAATCACTTATCATGTTGACTTTCAACTTTTACTAGATTCCTTAATCAAACTCATATTTCTTCCAAAAGACGAGTATTTAGGGAGACTTGTTCGCATTAAGAGTACTATAATCAACTTCTAGAGAATCACCTAATCCACAAAAGAGAACTATATACTTCCCATTTCTTTAGGGTTTAACCAAAACCAAAACCAAAAGGTTAGTACAAGATCAGATAATCCAGAAAAGGATAACCCTTTATAAAAAGAAAATCTATTCTTAACCTCCAAAATTTGTCCAACAAAACCCAAAGTTCAACGAGGACCATTCTATAATCAATTTGTCCATAAAATTCTTCAACGTAAACCAAAATAAGATTGAAACCCAAATATTTGAAGGATTTAGTCACATAGTCTTCCAAGTTAAATCGTAACATTTATCTCCAAACAACATCAGTTGCTCCTAAAGTCTCATATTGAAAAGTAATTAACCTAATAACATATCCTCCATGATAGGTTAATCATTTTCATAAATAACCCAAAATCAAATTACTCTTAATTCATAAAATCATATAACTAAAAAGAATCAGTTAAACTAACCAGGGACTTCATGTAGTCCAGTGGTAGGCGATAAATACCAGTCGCACTTTGGTTGTGGGTTCGATTCCCGCAGCATTGTCCGACGCGACAGGTTGTCACACGGTCTGCGTGTTGTCCTTTTTCCAAAACTATATAATTCTCAAATCATTACCCAAAAAGGGATAAAATCATCAAAAATAACCATAACATAATTTAACCTCAATTTTATCTCATGCCTTTCACTTCAATCATAACATATAGTAACCCATAATTACCTCAAAAGTAAGGATCATATAAACCCAAATGGTTCTTTATAACTATGTCCACAAAAGAAAAGATAACTATTACTTGAATAAAATTTGCCTATATTAAACATCAGGGTTACACATAATATAAAAAGTCTTCTAATGTAACCCCATCATCAAAAGAGACTTAATACTCTTAAGAATTTTACCCTAACTCCTGAAGCCCTTATATGTTGACATCTTACTCATTAAACAGTCTACATGATCCATTATCCATTCCTTTCCAACTTATTCCGAAATACCTCTTTCCTACAAACAAAATCATGAATCATATCCTAAGATTCCAAAATAATAAAACAATAGTCATGAAATAATACATACCTTTGATTGGTCATTTTCAGTTTCTTCATCCTCAATCGGAATGGCATTAGGTATTGGTAAACGAATATTGGTACGCTCTTGGTGACCCCATTCACAAAACTTCTCCATAGGACATGTGTTTGCATAATGACCATGCACACCACATTTAAAACATTCAATTGATCCCTCAGAAAGAACTTCTTTCCCTTTCCTCGAGTCAACTGGATGCTTCCTTTTTCCATGGCAGGTTCTTGCTTTATGACCTTCATTTCCACATCTATAGCATATTTCTGTCCCTTTGAAACATTTTCCTAGGTGTTTCTTTCCACATCTTTGACACATAGGTTTTTGAACACACTTACCTTTATGATTATTACCTGTACTTCCGTAGGGATTTGTTTCTTGCATATATGACGTCTTAGAGAAATCTCCAAGGTTTAGGTGGTCAATCATGACTCCAGATAGTTGGTTGAGGATAATCACAAGAGTTCTCATTGCAGCTCCCATATCATTCAGTTGCTTGCTCAAAAAACTATCACAGTTTCCTTCACATCCACTTTTACTTTGGTGCTTGCTAGATCCTGCCATTTACTAAAACCAAAAAGGTTAGTGTGAGTATATCAAAAAAACCATCATGTACTAATGAGTAAGATAAACACTAAGATATACTTACTCATTCACTTTATCTAAAACTAGGACTCTTTCTGAAATCCTAACCATTATGGTAATGCCACTTATGCTTAAAGAATACCCTAACCTCTAAAGTTATCTAAACCGACCTTTGATACCAACTATAAGGCCCCAGACTTAAACCTTACTTAATCTTGAGTTATTACAAGATTACACATTGAGGATAGTTTCAGGTTTAGAGTTTTAGAGAATTAGATCATGAAACTTGCATTACATTCCACATTTAAACAAAGTGGTTACATAAAAGACAGTATTCATTCTTCCCATCAACGGAAACATATTTAAAATATAACACGGATTCTTTCTTGACACATCCTTGACACTATCATCACATCATGTACCTTTCCCTTGACTTGTGAAAAACATTTCAAAAAACTTGGGATGAGCATAAAAATCTCAGTAAGGGTTATAAAAATATGGAAAGGAAACATGAGTTCATATATACATGAGAATGAAATCATACTTTACCCATAAAACATAGGCACTTTAACATACCTCATCAAACCATGAATAAATCATAGAAAACATAAGACATAAAGGTAACTTGAGGCATTCATAACATTCTTACGTGGGGAGTAACCCTCTTGGTTACGTTTGGAATACCCATCACAGTATATTCCCTAAATCTCTTCGGAGAAACCTTAACGTTTCACTCCTTCACGTTACCCAATGCATTGGAGAGCTATAACGGGCTCACCCGCCCTTAGTTTATCACAGAACCACCCATTTTCATAACAATTACCAAGAACCATAACATAAATGTGTCACATAAAACATGCATAAAGGAAACATAACATTTCCACATTTCAATCACAATATAACATTTTAGTATATAGAAATATTGAATCCATTCAAAAAGAAACCATTTCCAAAACCATTTAAAACATTTAATAAATAGATTTTTGAATCAAAGTGTCCCATACCACCTTGAAGCTTAAAATTTTAAACCATTAATATCCATATAAATAAATCCTTAAAACCATTTTGAAAACATGGATATTAATAAGAAAAAATAATTAAAAAATTTAAAACGATATTTTGGTTAAAGGGGTTTTACCAAAATTAGAGACACTTGAATACAATAATTGAATAATAACATTTAGTTAGAACTTTATAATATCATGATAATAAATGGATTCATGATATAATACTCCAAAGGACAGTATATACACCATATAAGAGTGAATTGGTTCATAACAACAATGAACCCTCAATAGAAATGTCAAATGTGATGAAATCCCTTATAAAGAAGGTATCCTTAAATTAAGGACAAATCAATCTCAAAAATATGTGTGACAAATATAAATACACACAATATAAGTGGATATTAAGTGTAAAACAATAAAACGTCATTCACACATATTCAATGGATGACATATTCAATGACTACATGTTGAACCCAAAGAAATCGAAATTGGGTTAAAAAGTTCCCTTGACAGCCTAACGACATCACATCAAAATGAGTTGATGAGAGATAAAAAGTGTATCTCATCACTTGGACATAAAATTTACATCAATAAGGATATATGAGAACATATCCCAACATAACAATATGTAAATTAAAAGACCCAACAAAAGAAGTCTTTTAAAAAAGAGGAGCGTGAAAGGTTCCCTTACCGACTTGGGTATCTTTCAAAACATACACCCCATGAAATAAGGACAATAAATCATTGATGTAAATACTCATAAAGGAAATTATATTACACAAAGTGTAGAATAATGGCAGTACATACACCACTCAAAGAAATTGTGGCAAATATAGCATAAATCTCATGGGAATAAATGTGAGATGAAAAATCCCTTACGAAAACTCGGCAGCCTAACGGTGCCACATAAAACTTCAGAATATGGATTGATGAGATAAAATAGGGTATCTCATCACATTAAAATAAAATGTACAGCAAGAGTAATATAAAAGAACATCCCCCAACATTACAAAGTGGAGCCTAAAAGAAGTGACATAAAGGAGAGTACTTAAAAAGAAAGAGAGAGGTTAGATCTCTTACGAAATTTCGGCAGCCTAACAGCGCCACTCAAAACTTCCAAACTGGATTGATGAGAGAGAATAGGGTCTCTCATCGCATGAACATAAAAATTAAAGTAGGATTAATATAAAAGAACATCCCAATCATAAGAAATATGAGCTTAAAAGAAATTACATAAAAGAGTGTACTTAAAAAGAAAGAGAGTTGTAGGATCCCTTACCTCGGGTCCGACTTGACTCGATCGTTCTTTAATCTCCTGAATAATAAACTTAAGTTAATTTATACTTCCTTAAGAACCTTTTTAATGTTCATTATTCCTTTTATATCACTTATTACCATGTCATAAACATTATGTAATCATTTAAGTTAATAATATTTGTTTTGCCGATATTTGGTTCTTAAGTTGAAAGTGGACTTCATACAATTACATGTTGTTTGTGTGGCCAAATGTTTATTATATCCAGAATTGTATTCATGATTTAGATATCATATATTTCATATATATCCAGTACATGCAGGAATTTATAACATTACATAATCATTTAGAGGTAAGAAATGAAATACACCGTTCATGGAGACGGTAAGCCGTACGTACGCATGAACGCTACTTTCATTTCTATTTCGTATTTTATAGAATAGAATAATAATGATATAAAGGTATATTATAATTCCAGTATAATATCATATATAATATCATAGTTCCATCCTTTATACATCCCACATATGGTATTTAACGAATCAAATCACTTTGAGGGGGCGGTAGTCCGCACTTCCTTAAATGAAGATATCGCGTTTACCCATAATGGAAACCATAAAGGTATGCACAAAATGAAAAAAAACAGAAGCTTAAGTTAAACATAAACATATTATATATCATATATAAAAATATTGACATCATAATGGCCACCTTTGAAGGTGTTAAATGAGTATTGAACAATCATCGTTTTGGGAGGCAGAATTTCGCCATCCACGGAAACCGTATGTTCTTTAACCATTTGATGTAGTTGTGTGAGAGTGTAGCTCAAATAAATCTTATAGAAACATCCTAGTATATTGAAGATACTGGTGTTGTTACAAAAGAAGTAAATAAAAAGAGTTTAGGGGGTTGGAGAAGAAAAATAAAACAAATGAACATGAGAGAATGAATTACCTTTAAAAGTGTATCTCCTTTTGATTTGATCCTAAAGGCTTCCTTTGAAAGGATTCTGCCCAAAGGGAATCCTCTAGGATGAGGAGATGGATGTGGAGAGAGTAAATGGGCAGGGTTTGGCCTAGCCAAAGGCTTGAGGAGTGTGTGAAATGAGGTAGATGTGGGGGCCTTTTATAAGAGGAGAGGATGTGCACTTTTGGAAAGTAAAGAAATATTACTTTATTTGAAAATGTGATTCGGTTTTAAAAGGTCCCATATTGATATAATTCGTGGATAAGGTGATAAGGGTTCGAAATCCACCCATCCAATAAGTTTTGGACATGTTTAGTTGATAGATTTTACATTATCTTTCCATTTTATTTAAATCTTCAAATAATGATGTCATCGCTGCATCATTATTATGTCATATATATTTTAATTTATTTAATGTCTAAAAATTATAAAAAAATTACTATGATGTAGGAAATCGTTTTAGATTTCCAATGACTATTTATAATCAAAAATCTGATCATTATAACCCCATTTAAAAATTATTTTCGTAAACTATATGATGTTTGTGTCATTTTGACTTTTACATTAAATAAAGAGTTATTTATGTCATTTCCCAACCAAAGTGTCTCCATGGGGTTCCCAAGTTGACCCATGGCTTGTCTTGGTCTGCCATGACACAACCAATGAGGTTATGACATGTGTCAATCTCATATTATTTTATTAAAGCATTATTTTTACCTTAAACTACACTAATTACCACTAATCGTGATTAAGAACTTAATAAGTTACTATTCACCAAAAAATTATTATAATCTCATTGAACCACATTTTACTTCTTAATGACAACCATGTATGTCGGATTTTTGAAATTCAAAACACAATGATGGAAAAATTTCATTTAAACGGAAAATCAGTCTTTATAAGTACCACTTAGTGGTTTCACTATTCATCAAAAATTGAAGTTTTTCAGAAAATTACCAAAAATTCACCCTAATCTATATTTGATATTACGAATTCAAAAATGAAGTCTATTTTACAAAATTCAAAATATATAAGTCACATTAATTAATTTAATAATTAATTCCCGCTGTCAGATCAAATAGCGTGTTTTTATGAAACAATAAGTATCAAAAGATTGACACTAGTTTAAGTCCGATTTCAAAGTGAAATTAATTCCAACGACCACTATTGGATTTAATGGTAAAAATATTTTCTAATTTCACTTTAAAACCAATTCAAAAGATAATCTAATCATATAAATAAATTAGATTAAAAAGAGGTTTTGAATTAAAAAACAACATTTTACACTATTCATTAAAAAAAATGAACTTTATCAGAAAGATACCAAAAATTTACACAAAGTAAATTTTGATGTCCCGATTCTTAATAAGAGTTTTATTTGGTCGAATAGAATTTATAAGAGTGAACAAAACTATATTTAATGACGGTTCTCCATCAAAAGGTGATAAGTGAACCTTTAGTGAAAACTAGGGCATATACGCCTAAAATTGAATTATTTCTGTATTTTATGCCATTATATTTTATTGGTTAAATGTAAAAACATTTAAAAACATATATAATCATATGTTAGTTATTTCTATCCATTCCCGCCAATACAACAGCTACATGTTAACTACCATTTAAAATAAAATTATTTTATTATTAGAGTGCAACGTAAGATTCCCAAGAAACTCGTTGTTGCGTATTGGGTATGCCATCGGGCATAACATCCCCTTTAAAGTCATATTAATATTTTATTCACAAATTTGGATAAATAAGAAAATTTCATATTCTTTATTTACCTGGGGTGTTACATTATCCTAGATATTATAAAGCAATAGATGAAATATAGATAAAATGAAATATCTTATAAATGAAAGGGAAAGAAGGTATGGAAGGTGTCAAACCCCATGAGAACCAGTAAAGATTATACAACATGTAAAATTTAATTATACAATGATGATGGATGGAAATAAACAGGTTTTATATAAATGCTATAAGGAATTATTTTTTTTAATGAAAATGTAACATCTATTACATAATAATTTATTTATGGCTCCTGATTTTCTATATTCTTATAAGGATGAGGAATAGTTTTGTACATCAGATTAGGAAATGAAGAGTTGTGTATAAAAATTAAATTTTATATATTAATGTATTTTTAATAATTATTCTAAAGTAAAATATAATATTTATAAGGCCAAAAGTGATATTTCTAAAAAAATTATAAGTTTTTATCCTAATTTTTTTACACACGATGGGGAAGAAGTTTCCATAATAATGTATAAATTGGGGAGTTAGATGTGGTTACTTACTAATCTTACTTTTAGAGAATGGAGTGTTTAAAAAATTTCGGATGGTTCAAATCCATGAGAATATGTTTCTATTTAAGATATGAATCTATTGGAAGGTCATAGTTTTAAATAAAATATATTTGTTTAAATATTTCAATATTTTTCATATAATGTTAAAGATGATTTCTTTGGAGCAATCGGGCCTCCTTGAAACCTTTTTAATCATTTAGAACTTGAAAATATTTTATTTCAATATAACATATAGTTTTTCACCGAAGAAAAATTAAAAAAAATTTAGTGTAAAATGTTTTGTTCATAATTAATACTAGAACCATGAAGTTCTGGGGTTGAATTCTTAAATTTTGATTTTAGAGTAAAAATTTGGATGCCAATAGCTAAACAAATTGGTACTTTTAACACTTATGTGTGATCTTTTTTACTCAAACATTTAATCTATTCACGCTTATGTATGAATAAAAATATATGAAGTAATACTATTTCATATGTGTTTTTTATGTTTATATATAGACTCATGTTGTGTATGATTATTTTTTTCTTACTTTGATATTATCACAACATTTTTTTACTCTTAATGAAAGTGTAATTCGTTTTGATATAATTATATATGATGTTTTTATATTTTCCAATGAGTTTTAAGAAATATAATGGATTGTTATTAACACATACTATGGAACCATATTTATTAGTTGAATATTTTATATGTGAGTTCAAATATAAATTTTTGAAGGTATCTCTTTTATACTCATTATAATTAATTTGGGAAAGACCAGTAGATTATTTTATTTTGTATGTTTTCTTGGAATTTTCTTTTCTTATGGAAACCATATTTTATTATTTTTATAAATTTTTTATTTTTTATTTTATGAAATTTCATATCACTATTTTCATTAGGTTGTGATTCTAACCATTTGAATGAGATTATATGATGGACTAACGATTGACTCTATATAATGTCTAGTAGACAACTATTTTCTTTTTTTCACTTATTATGGATTGTTGAGACATTTGAATTTGAATTTTTTAATCATTAGGAATTACTTATATATCTTCCTAGAATCTAGAGATGAAATATAATTCAATTTGATATTTTATAATAGATTCATTAGTTGAGATTGGTATAACAATTTTGATTCTTTATTGAATAATGTCATTATATTTCATGGTTGGGAGAGTTTTTCATTACTAAGTAAATAATTTTTGTTTTCTTATCCTTTAATTTTCTTTTAGTTTCACTATACTACTAATTTGTATGAATATTATGGATAAAATATATTTATGTTTACAATTCATAAGAGTGAGTTTATCTTAAATATTAAAATATTTTCATAATTAGTTGTATTATCACTAGAATTTGAATCATTATTTATTTCACAATGTATTCTATTAGTTTAAAATAATTTAAAATGTGATATTGATAATATTTTTTAAGGGGAACATAATAGTTCATAAGATATCACATTTGGGATTTGAATTTTGAAAATATTTCAAATTTATTAAAATATTGTTTTCATCCATTTAATGAAGAAAATCATATGATGATGATTAATGATGTATATATCCTTAAATATTTATAGAGTATGAGAAAGACTAATAGTATTAATTACATATAGGATTATATTATGGTGATTTTTTCAATCACAGTAAAGTGGAAGTTACTTCTATATTCAATATTTTTAATTAGATATTAATTAATACATTAGAGAATAAAGTGATTATGAACTTTGAATGTCTCGATTGAGTAAAGTATAATCTACTAAATTAGGAGATGATTTCTTAGGTGATTTTAGTCCATGAATCCATATAAAAAAGATTTGTGGAAAAATTAATGGATGTGAAAAATATTTTACATTAAAATTTATAAAAGAGTTAGAAGATGATGAAAAATATGAAATTTGATTACTCCTATTGAATCTTTAAAAAAATATTATAACAAATATGATACTTTAGACAAGAAAGATAAAAGGATAAATGGCATGTATGGAGACAACTAGAATAGATATGTTGATAATATATAAAAGAATATTTAAGATATTAAATAAATGAAACAAAATTTATATTTAATGAAATAGAAATATAAATATCTTAAACATGAAGAGTATAACCAGAAGTTAGTTGATAAATAGAATAAATTTTATAATTTTGAATTAATCCATAGTTTTTTCTAGATTTAATATCTATCATGGTGATAGAGGAAGTTGTTTTGATAATATCAAGGAAAGGGTTAGTTTCTTAGAATACCATACTATAAATGGAAAGTTTTAAGTGATGGTATTTTTCATTAAAATTTATTTTGAATCCATTTTCCTCCACCTTTGTAAAAATATTAAAATGAAATTGAACTAGATGAATCTATGGTATTATTTACAATATAATATGAATAATTATTAACATAGTAAAAAATTATTCAAATTCAATATTATATAAATATAAATGTTGTTCTAAATATAATATTCTATAGAATAGACGTACTTTTGATGATGAAAATAAATAACTGAAATCTACTATTAAAGAAGCTTTGAAAAAGGAAAATTAAAATATGTTATCATGATCTCAAAAGGTAAAATATCATGAAGATATATGATATAATTGAAATTATACTAAATAATAATAATTTCAATATCGTAACCTCATTGGTATTTTTAATACAACTCGTAATTTGAAAACCCCTAAAAAACATAAAAAATAATTAGGACTCTAAAGTTTAGTATTACAATTTTAAATTAGAAGAAAGTACTATAAATGAATGAATTTGAAATAATTTAACTAAGAAAATTTTCCCCGATTTTATGAAATTTTCCAAATTCTAATAGAGAAAAACTCATGTATAAATTTTTTTTTAAGATGAAGGTAAAAATTCTGAAGTATCTGGGCCACATAAAAAATTCATGGATTATAAAGTTGAGCAAAAAGATGATTTATTTAATATCAAATATGAATTTTATAAGTACATTTAGAATGTAAAGATAATGGAAAAGTATATCAAACACTAGTATATTGACATGTAAAAATTGTAAGGTTGAAATTTATTATTGAGAAAAATTTTGAAACATTTCATGAAGATTTTATAAGAGTATAATATGAAGATCATAGAATAGGATACGAAGATAGATTACTATAGGGAGTTACTAAAAAAATCTAAAATATGTAGTCCCATAATATCATATGTACTTATTCCTTTTAAATTCATTTTTATATTTCATATTTTCTCTATAAGAATTATATTGTTATGAAAAATATAAATTTGGATGAAATGTTTTAATATTGAATAATTATTTTAGTTTTTTATCACTGAATTTTAACTATTATTAATGAAAGGTATAACTTTTATAGTTTAATATAATTTAATAAATTCATATGGTTTTTATTGTTTCGCAATTTATGAAAATCATAAGGGGGTATGGGAGAGATTGTAGAAATGGAAGTTATTATGTTTTAATTCAATTAGATGAGAGTAATGGTATACTCACCTATGATTTTATGTTCTGATATTCTTAATGGAAAGAATGAAATTTTACTAAATATTATACTCTGTGGAAGATAATTTCAATTTATCAAAGAGATTTGTATTTTATTAAGTTCTATTTTAGTTAATTTTTTTCTTAATATGTGTGTATGTGTTTCATAGATCTTATACTCAGGGGGTAAATTTTCCAAAAATTATGGGCAGTTTTTTTGATTTTTCAAAAACTTATGTTTTTTTCATGTATTGTGATTTTTAAAATGAGTATATTGGTGAGTTATTTTCTAATTGTATTATTCTATAACTTTTTTTTAAAATAACAATACACTTTATTCTTAATACTGATTTAACTTGATGTTTTTTGTTTAAGATAGATTGTATGTGATTATAATCTAAATTATTACAGTTCAAAGAGATGAATATAAAAAATATTTTTTGGTAAATTCATAAAGCCATAGTGAATCATTTTAACATATTAAATATTTATTTTTTTTATAGTGAAACCCAAATAACTCAGAGGTGTTAGTTACATCAATGTCTAAAATCATTACTAGGGATTTAGTGAATAATTTATTTAAATATATTATTTAGACATGAATGTAGAGATAAAATATTAATTATATTCAAGAGATTCCAATCCCCAGTTATTTTTATAGTTTCTATTTGCATTATTTTTTAAGGTGATTCATAGAGATTCTATATGTGGGGTTTTATATTGTAAAATAACTAGTATTTTTAGTTTTATTAATTTGGGTTCAATAATGTATAATCAAATAGATTCTCAGGTGATTCATATATATATAGTGAGATGGTTTTTATGATATTTTTTAATGAACTTACAACCAATACGGTTGATCGAAGTGGGGATCTGGGATAAAGCTTCTTTTTGTTTTTATTTATCAATAAAGTCTAATATTGAACTTGTTTCTTTAAATATTTGTTGTTCAATTATATAAAAAAGTTTGGAACCAGTATCCATTGTATTTGGGTTAAGATCCTCATATTTTTTGGATTAAGAGAAAAATATTCTATGATAGTGACTGTTAGTATTATCCATTAACAATTTCCATTAATAAAGTTTATGGATTATTATCTAGATTTCTATGTTTTTTTACTTTCATTGTTTTTATTTCAAATTGTATTGTTATCTTTGATATATTTTAACTTCCAAGGCTTTTGTTTTCTGCTATGTTGTTTTTAATTTTTTTATACTCTAATATATTTAGAGTTTATAACTTCTAGAAATTTTACTTTATTGAGTGGGGGAAAATTATAAGTTCAATTTATAATTCAATTAAGTCCCTTTTAAATATCCTATAATGGGAGAACAATTCAAATTTTTGTATGTTTCTCTTAATCCATATACTAGATATTATTGTTAATGTATATCTTGAATTATGTAATTTGATGTAGGGATAAAAATGTTACTCCATTTTCTCGTGGTGATGTAGCCTATGTTGTGTGCATAATATGTGATATGAAATTAAATGAATAAGCTGAGAAATGGTTTTTCATATATAATTTAATGGATATGATATATTATGACTATTTATTGAATTATGATTTTACATAATAATCCATGTCCATTTTTTATTAACAAGTTTGTTTATAGGGAAATGGGATAATTATGCCTCCAACATGATGAGATATCAAGGAAAAAAATATTATATCACAAAGTACCATTCAAAGAAATTTTATTATGGTTACCACATTAACGTATTTCTCTATGAGTTCCTTGATGTAATTATAGAAGCTGATCATATATTTTATGTAAGATCACATAATGTTGTTGTCAAAGAGGTATTGAGGGTCACACACTAAGTGAATAAAAATATTATTCAAATTTAGTTACTTTAATATTAATATAAATTACTATTCTTGTTTTCTGAAATAGTCATTATACAAGTAATGTTGATTAAAACCATTCAATCATAACATATTTGTGTTTATAATATGTGAGTTGAATTTAATCTCTTGTTTATTTATTCATAAAGAAATAAATAAATATTAATTAACTTATCTTGTGAATATATTAATATAATTATTTTTAAGTTATGTGTATACTAAAATAATTATTTATTCACGATATTTTTGAATAAAATATTTATTTTTTATAAAATAAATAATATTTATTTTAATAAATATTTCATTATTCAAGGTATGGTAAATTTCATTAGTGGATTAATGAGTTCAGTTAATGGTTTGATGTAAATGATAAAAATTTAAGTAAAACTATTTTTAAAATATATTAATTTAGTTATTTATGAAATTATATTAAAATAAAAACATTCCATTGAAATAATAATAGTAATATTATTTAACACAACTATTTAATTCTATAAATAAATTGATAAATTTTTATTATGTAATTACTAATTTCTTTAACCCAATTAATAATTCAAAAGGTGTATAGTTTTTAGGTAATATGTTTATTTTTCACAATATAATCCTCTCTAGAAATCTACCAACCCCTAGAGAGAATTATCCTCCCATTATAACTCTCAAAAATGAATAAATAATAAGAAAGATTCTTGTTGAGACCAATGATGAATGGTAGAAATTACATGACTCTACCATAATAGCGCATGGACATTCAAGAATTATGTTCAAAGATTCATGTATCGTGCATGGGTACTCATTGAAAAATCCTCACAAAGATTCTCCACTATAACAAAAAAATTTACAAGAAAAATATTCTAATGAAGAGAAATTAAAACATTCAAGGTAATTAGCTATTTAAATTAATTATATGATAAATGTGAAAGATCATATTTGGGAGTATTAATGGTTACATTTTCCATGTTCATTCAATATTATCTATTGAATGTGGTGAAAATATAAAATCAATCACTAACTCTAAAATTAAGATAATCTTTATAATCATGGAATTCTATATCCCCCCCATATTATAAATCTTACCAAATTTTATAAATATAAATATAAATATCCATCAACAACTATTGGAAGTAGAATTAGTACCTCAACTTCCCTTGATCCATGTACTATCCTTGCCAAATAATATGATATGGACCCAACATCACGTTTAATTGGACCCTCTCTAATTAAAATAATTTATCACTCCCTTGTAAGTATAAGTACCTTTATTTATAGTCACAATGACTATTTTTCTACCAAACAATATGATATGAGCCTCTAATTTACTCAACCAATCCATCACTAAAATTATGTCATATGTTTTCATCCCATGTACTTGATATCACATGGTATTTACAAATTTAAATTCATTATTGACCAAGATGGACATTTAAACCCATTGATCAATAATTTCACTATATGGATAGATTATTCTCATTAAATATAACATCAAATACTTGTTTATTGTTAAATGGTGAATTGATGAAAAAATATATTCATGAATTAATTTCATTAATATCCAATGGAATATAAATTATTTAAGAAACAGTATGAATGGTACCTCACACCGTAGATGTTACCACATCAGTTTCATTGTTTTGTGGTCCATTGTTAACTAGAAATGGAATACCATGAATCTTTAGTGGTGAATATTTTTATTTTTGATGTGGTATCCATACTCTTTCATGAGTCCTTCACTTAGTCTTCCATACCCATCAACCTAAATTATCAAACACTACATTAGGTTAGATAATCTAAAACTAATTATCCATGAGAACTAATTATAATACTTCTTCTTGTTTTAAACCATCCTAAAATATAAACATGGGTTAGGTAGAACTAGTCACCTTGATTTTGGGTGTTTTAATATTCTATAAAAAACACTCTAAAAAGACTTTCCTTGGGAAATTTGATAAATTATTTCAACAAATTTTGATTCATATTTCTTTTTCATACTCTTCAACAAACTAAAAGAGTTTCCCACTCCACCTCACCTAGAATTAATCATACTTGTAGGTTGAGTATCTTCAATGTATATATATTATATAACTACCCAACTAAAAACCTATTCATGTGTAGAAAACTTCAATAAAATAATCTTCAATCATATATTTTATCATATAAAAATCTTGACCCATAATAGAATGACTGTATCATTTATTAGATACTATTTTATATAACACAAATTCTTAAGATATTTTTATTTAAATCAATATCTGACATATTATCGTTCTCAAAATTGTGGAATTATGAGCTTTGAAAAACATTAACACTTTAAAGAAATATTAATAATTAATGATATTTTTTAAATCCCTTATAATCAATATCCCTATAATCCTCCAATTACTTGATTAATTCCTACCACTTTATAGGTCATTCCATAAAAAAGAGAACTAACCGTTGAGGTCTCTGGAATATATAAATAAAATAATTGGTTGATCTTTTTAAATTACTATTTTTATACATTAGAATACAATCATTAAAAAATGATTGTTTGATATCATTTATAATTACCAAGATATTATTTAAATCCCTTATCTTATATTTTTTTATCTTCCTTACCAATTTTCTATACAATGTATAAAATTCTACCCAACTATAATGGATCAAAACGGGAAATATCAATAACTTCTCATCTATATATATCTTGAACTATTATAGGTGGAATATTACAATAACACAAAAATAAACCTTTTAAAACTAAAATATTATCTAATTATTTATCATCACAATAATTCCACTTCATACACCATCTTGGTTTCCTCCAATTCAATTGGTTTGGATAATACCATTTTTAACCACTTTGTAAAAAATATATATACATGTTTTTCATTATATCCATTTTTAAGCACATCCTTATGAATTTATTTTACTATTTTAAAAATTAAAATTCCTCATTTTTATATGTGTTTATAAAAACAATTATTTTCTTGGTTAAAGAATCCACTTTTTGAAGAAGATATGATTTTCTAGAAAAATGTTTTATAATTAATATTTTATTTTTGTTATCAAGTTTTTTAATGTCCTCCACTTAATTATATGCCTTATAAACTGATTTTCTGGAAATATATTTACTATTATGAGGTGAGTTATAAATAATAATATCAAGTATTCATAAAAAAAATTATATGTTTTGGATGATGCAAACAAATAGAGAAATAATCCTTATAGAATTGATAATGATGTTTATAATAATTAAAAATCATCTCTATGCACATTTTTAATTGATCCTTATGATTAAACACAATTTTATTTATAAATTTGGAAAATTATGCTAACACTGTTATATATTAACCCTTACAAAGATGATTTTTTTCAAAAGAAAGCATGCATAAGGTAAAATAGTGCTTATGAAACACAAAATTCATTTTATAAAACATAAGATAATTCTTACCTAAATCATCCTTTAAATGATATCATTTTTATATAGAACACCAAAATGACTCTTAAATATATTTTTAAAATAATTCTTACAAAACATTAATGTTTACACATAAAATGAATCATAAAAAGTTTGGGAAATGAGGATTATGAAGTTTTATAATGAAACCTATAAAGAATAATGAATCTTATAAAGAAGTTTGTATAAAAGACATGTACCATATTTATCTTGTGAAATATTATTTATATATTATTATTTTACTATAATAAAAAATTTATTTGAACACCTAATACTCTTCTATAAGAGGTAAATACCCATATCCTTAACTATCTCACAATTAACCCTATAAATTTATTGTATTAGAGAAATTATTAAAAATAATATTTTAAAATTTTAAAATGACTAAAATAGAATCATTTTATACTTCATAATATAAAAATAATATTATTATGAATTTTTAATCCTTATATGAAAATGTCATTTTCTAGTAAAAAAACATGTTTCATGAATATAGTAATTTATATAACGTTATCAATATATAAGAAAGAACTATATGTTTTAAAACCAATTATGTAATAAAATATGAAATTTTTTAATATAATTATTTATTTTATAATATTCATTGAACATAAGATTTCTAGGATAATTTTTTTTAAAAACTAATTAAAATTATATATTAGTAGAAAAACATTATTTCTGTATTTTCTTTGAATTTGGAAGTTCTCAATGGAGATTCAGTTATGGATAATCATTAAATCCTCATAAACATTTTTATTATAATTCATGTTATGTAATTATAATATGTAACCATGAAAATTTTACATTATAATTAGTTATAAATCCTAAAAATGTTAATTCACTAAAAAATTGTTCTTGCACGACTAAGTGTATTAATTTTAAATTTAACCATTCACACATATATAAATTAAATTTTGGTAAATTATTTAAAAAATTGAAATTATATGTATCAAATCAGGTAAAATGATCAATCGTAATATTTTTTGATAAAATTAATTTATAATGTCTGAAATTATTTACCACGGAAGAAGGGAATTAAGGTAATTGAAAAATATTATAAAATAGACTTCCTTAAAACACTCAAATATGTCCTAAAAAGGAGAGGTTGAGGGTATTTTAGTCTTTAAATCTTTATCCTCTTCTATTTTTTTACATTTCATGGCCTTTGAAACATGAATAATATTATTAAATTTTTTAAAATGTAAGGGTTACTCTCAAAACTACCCCTCCCTTAACTTATAAAAGGAAAACGTATTCAACACTTCATAGGTCAAATCCCATTAGAATTTATCTTTGAAAATATGAAATTTTTTGTACTTATAACTCTATACCATGTTTTAACTCATATATTCAACATTATTTAGAATAATTCCTTCATTTCAAAGAATAATTCCATGGAAAATTCAACTCATTAACATGAATATTATAAACTCTTTAGTTTTATTATTAATTATATTTTTCTAAATATATTATATACACACTAATATAATAATTTTATTATAATTTATATAATTTTATGTTACTATATTAATGGGATTATAATTATTTATTTATATATCCCATCCATTCAGAGAAACAAAACCATTATTCAAGAGTTGGAAAGATTACAAGATCTCCAACATAAAATGTCTCCTTTTCCTTTAACACCTTATAAGGATAGATCTAAGTATTTTATTAAAGGATAAATATTATTTTTTTGATATAATTAATATTATAGTAAGAAAAATTAGAGAATCTAATAATGAAATGATAGAAAAACTATCATCGTTAATTTATTCATTTAAAATATGCATACTAAGAGGATACATGTTTATTCAAAATGTTTAATATTTTCATATAATTTAATTATTCTTATAACTACTTATAATTATTATGTATTATGTTGGTTAGAGTGAGTATCTCAAGAGGGGTAAATTGAGTACCCAATAAAAATTTCCATCGATAATGGATTATTTTGAAATCCCCCAAATGTTTACATATAACCCAGTTTATCAAAATATGTAGTATGATACAGATCGCCGTCTTTCTAAAGATTTATAAAAAGATTTAATAGCTCTTGGAAGAATAATATACAATATTATTAGATCCTTTTAAATTAATTTACATGATCATAATACTATATGAACCAAAATTAAGTTAAATTATCAACTATATATTTTGTTTATAATTATTTTTTTTCATTTTTAAAGAGGATATAAAGTAATAAAATTGAAGAACATAGAATAAAATAATGAATAAAAGGGGTTCATTCACATGACATTCCATAGCCATCTCCACATGGTGATAAACCACCTCCAAGGAGTTTATATAAAATAAAAAAAGATTATCTACAACCTATATCATTTTTATAATTGTTTACAAACTATCTAGGTCACACAAGACCACCTCCACAGTTACATTGGGATTAAAAAAATAAACAGGCCACATAATGGCCTATACAAATCTTATCCATGGGAGTATAGGGGTAAGAACATATGATAATATATCTTGGAATATTTCAGTTGAGTATAAGATATAGTGTGCATATATAAAATAGATTATTTCTCACACTAATCAAAATGAAATAAAGATAAAAAATATAGTAATCTAAAAGTGTGGAGTTTAGAAATGCTCAGTCATTTTCAATGAAAATTTTGACTCTTGATTTCATTCTATAGTGAATTTGGAGTTGGATTCTCTTTAATACATCTGTAACACAAAGTGTCCCAGACTCATGTTCTTTGACAGGAGGAAGGAATTGGATGTGGTGATGTAGTTCAGCTTCTTATTTTTGTTTTTTAATAGGTTAGATCTTCTTATTTTCAACCAGGTTCAACTCCATGTGTTCTCAAAAATTTATATCTCTCATCTTTCTTATTGTTAAACTTCATCAACTATTTCATCTCTTACTGAACGATGGAGTGTGCATCACTTTTATCAACAACAAAAAAGAGAATATCCATATCAGCTACATCCTCATTCTTCAGATTCTGAAACTATCTTAAATTATTTCTGTTTAGAATTTAAGAGAAAATTATAAAAATAATAAATGGAATTAAATTCGATAAATATAACTATTAAAATAATGTAATTCTAAAATATCAGTTAGTAAAATAGTGGTGGTGTATTAGACTGGAGGTGACTCATGGATAAAAGGTATCTCCCTCTAGTAGTATGTTGTTCTGGCGATATAATACTAAAGGTGAATTTGACCTAGCCAAATTTCCACTACACTAGCAGTGTCTCAACTAGTGTTGACTGTTCTGGAAGTCTATGGCCTGACAGTGTCTTAGAAATTGTAAAACTTCTATATTGGTGGGATGAAATTGGTGTTGCCTCATCAGGTGGTATCTCAAACATAGCCAAATTTTCATTTTAACGGTCTACCATCCTAGTAGTGTGTCGAATGATGGTGTTCATATATTGTCAAATTTTCAGATCAATTGTATGAAATTTGGGCGGTGTGATATCATAGAGGTGTCTAATACTTACTGTGGTTTTTATACTGGTGGTGAGTCATGGACAATGGTGACTCGAGTTGGTGGTGAATATCTCAATAATGTCTTGTATACATAATTTTTTTCACATATCTTAGATTAATGGAATAGTTATAGAAAACTTGAAACTCATAAATATCATCAGAATCATGATTTTGTGATCATTAAAATTAGAAGGTCAACAATATCCTATTTTTGATGATCCATATCATGGTATCAAAATTATAAAAAAAAGTCTACACATGATATACAAGGTAATATAAATTAGAACATATCATTCCTCGGGAGTGAAGAAGGTATCAAAGGAAAATATGAAAATTGTAAGTTTCAATGGTATGTATAATAAATAGAAAGATTAAAAACAGATTGTAGCAAAGATAAAGTAGAACATAATACCATTATGTTCTATAAAATAAATATTCCAACATAATTATTCCCCTTTTGGGATTACCAAAAAGGTAAATATAAGAAGTGAAAAGACAATAAATTCATTAAGGATAAACAGACTAAGAGATAAGAAAAGAAGAGGAAAATAAACCAAAATAATAAGAGGTAATAAATAAATTCAAAAGGATTAGAAAATATTTTTTACAAATAAATTCCCATAAAATACATAATGTCTAAGACAAGAAAAGAAACTGTTTAAGGTTTAGAAAACGATTCTATTGGGGATTTTTCTTTAGACTTCGCTTTCTCATACCCCTTATTTGAGGCAGTAGGATTAGTTTGAGGTAAGATTGAGGGAACACTAGATGAGATTCCAAATATTGTATGAGGTTGATCTTCTACAATTACAACCATATAGAGGTTTCTCCAATAATGATCTTGAGACATTGAAAATTCTAGAAACTTGTAAAAATGGTACTAATGTATCTCAAGCAACACCAGGTCCGAGGGATATCTAGGGAGTAATTAGAATAGGTTTATGGGGTACAACTTCTTGTCTAGGAACATAAAGAAAAGGATTCATGATATTTTTAAATTATATAAATATTTTGAAACCACTTTACATTGCACTAAATAAAATATATTTATCTTCATTAAATCAGCTAAAAATGGAGTCATGTCATTTAGCTATCTGACTTACTCTTTGAAATCCTGAGTCACAGAAGATACTTTAAAAATGTTAGCTAAGAATTTGAAATTTTCATCCATTTCATGCTTGGTATAAATAGTTGATAGATAGAAATTGATGGTCTTAGTAATGGTTTCCATAACAGATTTAACTTCATGGGATAACTAGTAATTAACATGATAACATGATCAATGTTATAATGAATTCTGGTATCTTGGGGGTGATCAATGACTCATCCATAAGCACTCGTTGAATCACCTCTTATCTCATCTCTAACAAATATTCTTATCTGATAAACATCCATTACTGGACTAGAAGGAGTAGAATAATCTGAATATTTTCCTCAAAACTTTTTGATGATACCTTCTATAGAAGAAGTAATGTTTTACTTCAAGTCCTCGAGCATAGCCTTTATGGACTATGATTTACTTCTAATTATCTCATTACCAATCTCAATATCTCGTATGTGATGTGGAATATTTGGTTGGATATGTTGAATAAAATACTTGAAAATTTATCTTGCATCTCTATCAAAGATGAAATTATTTTTAGGTGGATGATTATTTAACATTAATTCACAATCAAATATCAAAAATTTACCAAAAGCATCCAATTCACCATTTCTGACTACATCAACTAGAATAATTCGAGGAGAGGGAGAAATCAGTTTAGGTGAAGAAGTTCTAACAAAAGAAAAAAATTATAAAATAATTTAAAAGTCAACTTGAGTAATCAAATATCCCTTAGTACCATTTTCAAGTCGAACCCCAAGTCCACCATTCTTTGGTGGAATTTATAAAATATTGGATTACTTTCCACATTATTCTTCCATAGGGTTAGCACATAAATCTAGGAAGACAACTAAAACAGATTCAGTGAAAGGATGAACCACACCAATAGAAAAAATTGATACTTCAATATTTCTTTTTCCAATTGAACTATGTGCAACTAAGGAGTGATCAACCCCAACATGTTAAGTTTTTCTCTATTTATCAATAAGAATTGTGGCTAACATCTGAGAAACATATTTTTGGCTAACAATTGTATGTTATAATTCCATACGTTTTTCAAATAGACACTCATGAAAATATAAATATTCTAACTGAACATCATTTACTTATTCATAAGAAGGCATCTTCATTCTCTCTTTCGCATCCACATGCTCTTTTAAAAAAGTAATCAAACTCATCTTCTCAACCATAGTATAATTAGAAACTTCTTCACTAGTGGAAATAGTGATGGCCTCAACTCCATCAACTGCTAGAGATTCCTAAAATGTCTCTACATATAAAGATTTATACCCCTCAACAAGTGAATCCCATATCTATGTAGGCATATCTGCTTCATTCTCCTTAATTCATCCACTAGCACCATTAGTATTAGTGTCATCTCCATCTTCACTTCTATCATCTGCATCCCTTTTATCTTCATTATCATTTTCTCTATTTTCATTATCATATTATTTTTACTTTTCTTCCACCTCATTATCATCATCATTATCTAGGTAATACGATTTGGAAGTTTTATACATATCCTCTCCATAGACTTAGTCTCTTCATCATAACTTTTAACGGTCTTTTATCTTTTTGGAAACCTCTTAGGTGGGATAAGAGATCTAATGGTTATGGGAGATGATTTGGGAGACAATCCAGGATCAATCCCCTCATAAATAGATGGTTCCTTTTCTTATTATTTAATAATAAATTATTCCATATCCTCAGTAGAGTATTCATCAATTTCATGAGGTTGTAGGATTGGATCAACATCATCCCTTGGTCTAGTTGGATGATCAACCAGATTATACATAGCATATAACTTATCATAATCTACAACCCACTCTATAATCTAGGGGTTCTAGCATATAACTTATAAGGATCTTGAAAGACACAAACCACTGTAGTCTATAATAGACTCTTCATCCTCAAATATGAGGCTCTTGGCCTTCAACATGGTAGAAATGAAATTGTTGTTGATCAAGGAGTGGGATCTAGAGGATGGTTTGTTCTTCTCACATATATGCACCATGATACATCTAAAAAAATTTGTCGTATGACCATATTTAATACGATATAAAAGGTTAAAATATTTGTACCATATTTCTTTCAAATCTTCTTTTCTTGGGCATAGCATGAACTGCAAGAACTTGAAGAGGAACCTACATTATCCACTATGATCTAATACAACGTGTATTCTAGTTGTGTTATCTCCTTCCATATTTTCTAAAGCCTCCTTATACACCAAAAACTCACTATTTTTAGGAATGTTACATTAGAAACCCTCATATATTCCTTTATGAGGTACATCAAGACATTTATCACATTTCTATGTTGAAAACCCTATTACTTGTCCTTTCACGTGACTTCTTATATAATCATCACCATCTTCATAAAAAACCTCTATATTCTGATATAATTAATAAAACATATTAGGGTTGAAAGGTAGCTTTTTAGAGGAAAATCACTCTAAACATCTTTGATTCTAGAGTGATTTATTTAATAGAGACTTTATTTATAACATCCACTTAGATTGACTTCCCTTTCTATAACAAAAACTATGTTGGGAAGCTCAGAATTAACTAATGTGATTGGGGCAGACACACTCAGTTCTTTCTTCAACTTCTTTAAAAATCTTGAATTATAAGGTGGAAATATATGATCACACTTCATTGTCGGCATACATATAGATTTGATAATCTCAGTCAAGAGTAAAGAGAAAAAAATTGCAAAGGAATGAGTAAAAAACATATTTGGTTATAGGATATAACATAAATGGTGAAATAAATATGTGGTTCCAAAAATCAAGAAATAAGAAAAAAATTGCAAAGGAATGAAAATCAATGACATAAGAAGGGAAAAAATAAGAAGACAACATCATGACAATCCAAAGGCATATGAATTCAACAACATGAAATGTGAATGACATGAAAATCCAATAACATGACAAATCAATGGTGTGTCACAAAAATAGTGTGTCAACCACCATGATGTGGCAATCACAATGGTATGCAAATATAAAATTATACTTAACCAAAATTTATCATTACTAACTCATGTTTGATATAGTTCATTCTCTCATATTTCAAATGATTAGTAAATATATCATCTAACTTATATTATGAGCTAATAAATTCCTGAGTGATATCTCTTTTTTTGAAAATGGTATCTCAAAACGTGATATCATATATATATATATATATATATATTATCCTAGAATGTGACAATGGATTCTTAGAAATATATATTGCAATTTTATTGTCATTGTTTATGGGGTCATATCAGAATTGATACCCATATTCTATTAAAGTATGATTCATCCCCAAAATTTGTGAACAATAACTACCTTTATCTATGTAATCAACATTAGTAGTAGAAAATGAAAAAAAATTATTACTACACCATGAAACTATATACATTCCTTAAAAGTGACATGTACCATAGGTTATTTTTCTATCTAACTTATATCCACGAAAATCAGCATCAAAATGACTTACTAAATGAAATTCTTGTTCTCTAGGTTAGAACAGTCTCATATTAGTTGTATAGAACACATTCACACACCAAACATAATATATGGCCAACTTGTAGTCATATAAAGAAGACTAAAAATCATACCACCTTAACTAGATTGATCAACAGGTTTCCGAGCATCATTAAGATCCAATTTATAGTTTTTACTCATAGGACTATTACTAATCTTAGTGTTATCAAGGTTTAAATGTTTTAAAATATCTTTTGAATATTTAGTTTTATTTTAAATGATTCATTATTCATTTATAAGGACTTGATATCCAAGAATGAAGTTGAGTTCTCCCATTAATCTCATTTCAAAATTCATATTGCTTCATTTTATAAAAATTTTACAAATAGAATTTCTTAAAGATTAGAAAATAATATCATAAAATTAGATTTTTACTATGAATATATATTTCTAAATTTGTTTTATGAAAATAGTAGGGTCATTCATACCTTTTAAAAAAACATTTGAAATAATATAATTGATTATCCTGTCATATCAAGCTCTATGATCTTTTTTTAATCCATATAAATTTTAAGTTAATTTAAAAAATTTGATTAGGAAAATGAGGGTTTTGTATACTAGGGGTTGTTATAAAACCAAATCCTCAACTATAAAACCATTCATGAATTCACTGTTAAAATCCATTTGATAAATCTTAATGTCTAGATGTGTTGTATAAGAAAACAAGACTAATAGATTCAAGTGTGGCTAGAGGTGCAACATTTTTCTCATAGTATAGTCATTTTTCTTAAATATAATCTTTTGGAACTAATATTGTCCTATTTTCTAACTATAGTTCCTGAGTCATCAACTTTATTCCTAAACACCAATTTATTTCAATAGTCAAGGTTTCCTAGAATCTATCTACATGTTCCCAAACGTTTTTTCATTAAAATGATTTAATTATTCTTATATATCTATTACCTAGAATTCATCCTTAATAGTTTCATTTATGTATTTAGGTTCAATATGAGACAATAAAGTTAGATGTTCGGCCATATTTCTTAGATAAAATCTAGTTTTTGTTCTTCTATTTAGATAACCTACAATAAAATCTAAAGGATGTTACTTAACAGTTTTAATATCTATAGAAAATGTGGGACTGGTCACTTCGTGATTTTCAGGTTTATATTCTAGAGATTCTTCATAACTAGATGATTTCTCTAGTTATTTGTTATTATAATATAATGGTTTAGAATTAATGTTCAAAGAAGATTAATCAACCTCAAGGTTTTATAATGAGTTCTTAGTCTCATGTGTATCGGTCTCATAAAATTTCATATAAACTGATTCTTATATAGTTTTGGTCTTATTACTAAAAACACTATAGTTTTTTCTATAGATTTAATAACCAACAAAAATTACTTTAGCACTTTTGGATGAAAATTTTTCAAGATTATCCTTAGTGTTAGGAATAAAAACTTTTAAACCAATAACTCTAAAGTAATTAACCATGCATTTATTATTGTTCCAAAGCTCATATGGGGTATTCATAAGGATTGGACTAATCAAAACTATAATGATTATATAACAGGTTGTATTGATAAGTTATTCCAAAAACTAGATAGTTTTTTTATATTTATTAAACATAGTCTGGGTTATCTCTTGTAAAGTCCAATTTATCCTTTGAACAACTTCATTCTAATAGGGTTTCCTAGGAGTAGAGAAGTTGTGAGTGTAACCATTTTGCATGTGAAATGATTCAAAATCATTATTTTTAAACTCACAAACATGGTCACTTATTATGTTATTAATTATAAGTCCACTAAGATTTTCTATAGACTTTGTATACTTGTAAAATAAGATAAAGCTTCACATTTGTGATCTATAAAGTAAACCACAAAATACCTAGATAAATAAACTACAAGAACACAATCATAGTGTTTCCCATTAATAATTGAAATTCTAGATGGTCCACATAGATCCATATGAACCAACTCATGGTGTTGAGAAATTGAAAATTCTTTATTTTATTTAAAATAAAATTTGTGTTGCTTCCCTTTTTAATAGGGGTTACAGACAATATCCACTAGGAACTCAAGATTAGAAAGATCTATAACTAAACATTTTCTTGTTATCATCCCAAGTTAGTGAATGTTGTAATAGACAAGTATTATATTCCAAATCTACAAATATTTGTGGAAGGAACTTAAGAATGAAACATTTTGAGATATCAAAGGATTTAAATCCATAGAATATACATTTTCATTTATCAAGGAAGTAAAAACAAATGAATTTTTTGAATAAAAAACATTTCACAATTCATTATTAAACTTACCACAAAAACTATCATCACAAAACTGATTAATGATTAGTAGAATATATTTTAAAACATAATCATTTAATACTTTAGAGATTAAAACTGAATTGTGTTACCAATATGGCCTAGTAAAATGGTATTTCTCTCTATATTATCACCAAAGATGGCATGGAAACCGTCAAACTTGAAAAATATCTTGATGCATGAATAATATTCAATCATATTATTTAAAAAAACACTATACATATACCATAGAGTTCTACTAGATATCTTCAAGAATTTTTCCTACAAAAATAGATTTTATGAAAGAAATGATTTTGGTACAAAGATCTGTTTGGGTATAGAAATGTTATAAATTAGAGTTTTGGGAACCCAAAATTAGCTCATGGGTTTTCTATAAAAATATTGTAGTCATTTTGAAATAAAAACTCTCTTACTTCCTTCTAAAAAAATATTAGAAGAATAAATATTAGGTCTCCACTTAGGGAAAAAGTGTTTTTTAAATTTTCCTCTCTCTAAGTTGATATCCAATTCCACTAACATATTTTTGTGCAACATGATTTCCCAAAAATTGGGTGACTCTATCCCTACTATTGGTCAAATTTTCAGGATATTTTAAATTTAGAATGTTTATGTTAAGTGTTTTCTTAGAGGATTTGAGTTTCTACACTTTTTCTATAGACAGATCATATTTTCTATTTATATATAAAACATAATGTCTTTTTAAAAAATTATATTTATATTTAATATCATTTAAGGTATAATATAGCATGTTACAGTATTCTAATAATTCTTTATTTTCTATATTATCATCATCAGGTTTTTCATTGTTAGAAGCATCCAAATTTTTTATAGGAGGAATATTAGTAACAGTTAGTAAAGATATTACCTCACTGAGTTATGTTAAGAAACACTTATTTTTATGTCTTGATTATATTTAGGTGTAGAATCCAAATCACAAGAACTATCTTTAGAATAACTTCAGATGTATTTCATAGAATTCTTGTATCTTATATCCTTTTCATCATTTTTAGTATATTACTTAAGCTTTGGACATTCATATTTTATGCATCCTTTCCACTTACATTCATTGTAAAAAACTTCTTTTGGATCATTATCATTTGTCCAATATTTCCTCTATTTTTCTATATTTTTGTACATTTCATTATAGTTTAATTTTCAAAATAATTTTTTCTTTTGGTAAATTTTATTGAATCTTATTACTAGGTGATACATATCCTCATCACTATTTTGAAGAGATTTACTATCACTGGAACTTATAAATTATACTTTCTCTTTCTATTTTTCCCTTTTTTATATAGGTAGTATTCTTGAAATCTACTGACTTTATTTTAGGCTCCCAATATTCATCATGGTTTACCTTTAATTCTACTTCGTACATCAAAATAATTCAAATCAACTCCTTGACTGGTAGCTTTCTTATGTCAAATGATTATCTAATGGAGGCACATCTACCTCTCCATATTTCCTATAATCATCTGAGTAATTTCATAAACTAGTACTATTCTAATACAAGCTTTCCAAGTGTTCTTAGTGTGTTAAAAATCTCATTGAACATGAGATACATGTCAGAACTGGGTTCATCAGGATTCATCTTAAAATTATAATATTTAATAGTATTTGTATTAAGTCTCATCTCTTTTACGTTTTATGTTCACTCATGGGAAATAGAAAAAGTATCCCAAATACCATAAATAACTTTATAAGAATATATTATATTGAACTCTTCATATCCTAGTGCATAGTATAGGGTATTAATAGATTTACAATTATTATTGTATGCAATCATAATAACATCATCCTAAGTACTTCTAGTAGTATCAAGAATAATATATTGATATTCAATAGTATACCAAACATCAAAATCCATGTTCTCTATATGAATTATCATTTTAATTTTCCATTAGGAATAATTTGTACAATTTAAGAAAGGAGTTCTATTAGTAGGAGATAATTCTTAATGATTCTTCATTTAAATAACTATATTTATAAACAACTGACATTTAAGATCATTAAAGTAAAAAACTAAAATAATATTTGATAGTAATTTGAAAACATTAATACCAAATAAATGACACCTCTTATACAAAATGTTGGTTGAAGTAAGTATATCATGAGGCATGTGAATTGAGTACCTAATAAAAATTTCAGTTGAAAATGGATTATTTTAAAATCCCCCAATTGTTTTCATACATCCTAGTTTATTAAAATATGTAGTATATTATAGATCTAATTTTTTATAAATATTTCCTTAAATATTGATTAGGTGATACCTGAATAATATAAAATATAATTGTATCCTTTGAAATAAATTTACTTGGTAAAAATACTACATGAACAAATATTAAGATAAACTATCGAAGTATATATATTTTTATAGTTAAAAAAATTAGTTTTAATGCATAAATAATGTAAAAAAATTAAACCACATAGATGAATTAATGAATACAAGAGGTTCATTCTCAAGTAGAGACTCAGTCCTCTCTACTTGGTAATTACCTACCACCAAGCAGTTTATATAAAATAAACAAGATGATCCACAACATGGACCAGGTTTTACAACAATTTACAAACTATCCATGTCACACATGACCTCTTTGATAGTAATATATGGGTGAAAAAAATAAACAGACCACACAAGGACCTCTACCACTCTTATATGTGTGAGTATAGGTGTAAACCAGATGATAATATGTCTTGTTATCTTCTATTTTAGCATAGAACAAAATGTGTGAATATAAAATAGAGTATAAAACAAACTACTCAAAATATAATAAAGATAAATAGAATAGAGATATCTAAAAATTTTGAGTTTAGAAATGATCAGTCTATTTCAATGAAAATTATGACTCTTGATTTGATTCTATAGTAAAGTATTAGTCAAATTATCTTTAAAACATCATGAAAATAGAGTGTTTCATACTTTAGTTCCTTGAGTGGAGGAAAGAACTGTCTTTGATGATGTAGTTTAGATTCCTAGTCATGCTTTTGTAATAGGTGAGCTCTTCTTGTTTGCAATAAGGTTTATCTTTATGTGTGTTCAAGAAGCTTAAAATCTCATATTTTTATCAGTTATAATTATCCACTGTTTCATATTTTTCTACACAATGGAGTGTGCTTCACTTTTATCATCATCAACAAAGAGAATATCTCGATTAGCTACTTCCTTGTACTGCACATTCTAACACACTCTTCAATGATTTCTATTGATAATTTAAGAGATAATCATTGAAATAATAAAGGGAATTAAATTGATTAAATATATATTCAAGAATAATTTAATTCAAAAAGATAAGTTTGGAAAATATTAGATGTACCTTAGACTGGCGGTGACTCATGATTTGATGGTATCTCGCTCTGGAGGTATGTTGTTCTGGCGGTATGATACTTGAAGTGTCTTAGACTTAGTAAAATTTTGACTATGTTTATGGTTTCTCAACCGGCGGTGACTATTCTAGTTATGTGTGGTATGATAATGTATTATACATTGAAACAATTCTATGTTGGTCATATGACATTAGATATGCCTCATCTAGAGGTATCTAGTGCTTATCCAAATTTACATGCTGGTAGCATGAAATCCTGATGGTGTGTCGACTGACGATGGCTTAAAATTTTTCAAATTTTCAGATCAATGGTATGACATTTTGGTTTTGTGATATCTTGGTGGAGTCTCATACATAGTGATTTTTGTATGCTGGTGTCAATTCATCGACAATGGTGGCTTGAGTTGGTTGTGTTTGTGTCAACAATGTCTCATAATTAGATAATTTTGTCACATGTGTTAGATTAATGGAATACTTACAGAAAACATGAATCTCATTAATATCATTATAATCATGATTTTGTGATCATTAAAACTAGGAATTCAGAATATTAGACTAATAAAAAATAATTAAGATAATTATTCTCATCATATAATGATATTACTACAAAACCACCTCATAATCATTCATTAAACTACGGTATGTCAATGTTTTGGTCGGTTTAACCACCAACAAGGAAAATACTATGAATTTGTGTTATGAATGACTACAGAAAAATAATTATTGGTATAATATGATATAAAAATTTAAATATGTATTCTTTATATAGATATTATATCAATTTTCAGTTCATTAATTAAGAAAACACACGTTGATCATCAAGAATAATTGAATGTTTTTATTATCAGTTTCATATTTAAGGATAAATAATAAAAAACCAATGAAAGGGGTTAAAACATAATAAATATTTAAAATTAATCCCTAATACTAAAATTATTGACGTATTAATTATGAACATTGGAAGAGGATAGAATATAAACACTATTATTATAAAACTAGTAAAAATGTTCAAAACAAGAAATATCTCTTGTGGAAAATCTAGAGAGTTCATATAGAGAATAACTATTTATGAAGTGCATGAATGTAAATTTATATGAGAATATTTATAGATTATTTAATTCATAGAAGTATGTTTTTGATTCATGTGGTTAAATTGCATCTGAGGAAGTTAGGATAATAGGTAAGGGGTTTCTGTCTAAAAATTTCTATCTTTGATACATGCTTTGTAATCATCATATAATTTCCTTTAGGTGGTGTATATAATGTATATTTGAGAATTTAATTCATGTCATTACTTTATTCATGGGATTTTAAGATCATCTTTAGGCCCTATGTTATGGTAATCTATGGTTTATTTTCATCCCAAGCAAAATGTTGGGTTTTCAGAATCAATTTTCATTATTTCTGACTCACATAGTAATATCCAAATATTTCCTTTTTGTGGTGAATACATTTACATGAAATACATTTTCAATGTTTCTCCTAAAATTAATGGTATCTATCGGTCTATATTTTTATCCCTCTCTCATATTCTTTTGATTTAAGAGTATCATTTTCGATGGTGGATAAATCATCCTATGTTTTGGTAAAAGAATGCTAGGCACAATTTCCTTAAAAAAATTCTCATTTTGGAGAATGTAAAGTGCATTAGACAATGAAAAAATTAAACTAGGGGTAATATCCTAAAAAATGTTTGGGTGAGAATTTACTCAATCATCACCCATATACAATATGAGTATGTAGGTTCTTAGTACAATGTAATCATCATATAGATCATGACCAACAATTATTTTTGTTAAGATCGATGATTAGTCAATGATTTAAATGATAATAAATACCATGATCACATGTATTGAATCAATGTATATATACAGTTGATAAATAGTATAACCAAATAGCGAGATCATTATATATTATTTATAATTAATTTAAAAATTAATGAATTACCTTATGAAAAATTAATTATTCATTTATGTATCTAGCAATGAATCTATGTGGGAACATTATTATATTTTTGTATGAATGAATAATATATTCCCTAAAAAGGGGATTAAAAAATGTTAGAATAATATTTGAATATCACCATAGTAATATCTAGGTGATAGAATAGTAGATCATATCACATGTATTATCCACCTTTGATCACTATAAGAATTGCTTCAAAAGGGTTATCATTTATCTCTCTTGACTAAATAGTATATGGTGGATGAATATCACTCACCATTCTTGGGAGTATTATTGGAGAGTTAACTCTCATGTTAATTAGAGGATTCTCTCCAACTGTCATTATGCACAACAAAAAACGAGTTGCCTCTATTAATAAAATAATATAATTGGGATTATATATATCTAGGGTCAGAAAATAATTTCATAGGTGAAATTTATTATTTTTTTAATACATATGGAACCTCGTGTATATAATAATGTATGGTAATCTCATGAATTTTAATTAAAAAATATTTATTCAAATAATATTAAATATATAGTATTTCTTATTAGACAATTAAACTCATTCTTCCTTTCATCAATGATATTTATTAGGAATTTGTCACATCCATGAATTATTTTAAAGTAATTTTTTATTTAATTTCCATCCTTGCTTTGTTATGGGGGTTTCCATGCATTTGGGTGGAAATGGTGGGTTTTCAAAATTTGGGCCAAATCGTGAGGTCATTTCCATATTTAAAAACCAATTTTGTTTCTTTTATAACTCCTTAATTTTTTAACATTTTTCATCCATTATAATTCCTAATTGGCATCCCATGACCTATTAACACCATAATGTCAATTTTTATCATTTAGAAATCCATAATCAAAGTATATTTGGGTTTTTATTAAAGGTATTTGGCATGCCCGAAAGTACATTTTATGCTTTAAATGTTTTTTTACTTCTTTAATATCTCATTAATTTTTTTATTTTTTATAGTTATTATACCTCCCTCTTGAATAAAATATCCCTAAGATCACCCCCATTATCGGTTTCTCATTTTTGGAGCTCATTTGAACCGCAGATTAGGGAAACTCTTTTCAGGGTTTCTCAAACCGTCCAGATTTCATAGGGTTACTTTCTCCCTTCATAAATAGTTTATTTTTCACTCTTTTTCCCTAATTTCAGTCCCCACATGACCTACTTAGCCTCTTTAGTGCATCAATATCAGGTTTTGTGGCTTGTATATTCAACATTTGGTTGATTTGGGTTATTTCTTCAACTTATATGGAAGTAAGTGTTTCTATATTTGATTTCTTCCCTTTCATTAGGGTTCTTTCCATATTTAATGAAGTTACCTTATGTACAGAAGTTAGATTTTTAACCTAGGTTTTGATTATGTGTATTTTTGTGGAAATATTGTGGTTTTATGTTGGGTTTATCTCCCTTTTGGTGCGGTGGTGGTGCGGTTAATTTTTCACTCCAAGATTAGAGGGTTTTGACTCAAAAGGTAGGTGGTTCCATGTGTAAGAATTTTATGATGATTTATATTGCTTGGTTTATTAATATAGTATGTTTATAATCTTTTTTGTGTGGTGAAAAAACTTTTTTTGATGCATTTGGTAAAGAATTTAATTTTGTAGTTTCATTTTTTGCTTGGAATTGGGTGTTTTCCATTTGTGGATCTTGGGGAAATGTTTGGGTGTATTTTATAATATATGAAAGTGATTTATTAGTGTTGAAAGGTGGTGTAAATTCTGTTTTTTTAATTATATAGTGTCATTTGGGCCTTGAAATGGGGTTTTTGAATTGTTTCAAGGTGTAAAACAATGTTGTACATCTTGGAAGTGATTTATGAAAACATGCGTTTTTCATGTGTGTCTTTTGTGGTGTTAATTAAGGTATTTTTATAACACTTGAGGGTAGTTTATTAAATGTTATTAGGTATGCCAATTCTATTATGTATTTTTATTGGTATGATTTTGTAATTGAATGATGGATTTTTAATGGGTTTTGTTTGCGAAGCATAGTTACACCCCTTGGGTTTGTTTAATGAAAATTGTTCATGTTTTGTTTGGTTAAACAAAGTGGGTAAAGGGGTGAATATGTACTATTGGTTGGTGTTTTTACCTAATATGGGTTTTTGAAAGGTAAGGTGGTTATTTAAGATGTAAAATATTTTTTAGAATTTTTATAAAGTTCTGAAATGGTTTAGAAAATGGAAAAAAAAGTTGTGAAACATGGTTGTGGACTGTTTTTTGTGAGTGTATTGTGAAAAATGAATTTTGTTGATGAAATAAGTATTATATGATATTTTAGTGGGATGTTATATGATTAAGAATGTCTTATAATGGTTTTATAAAAAAAATTAAAGTATTTGTGGAAGTTTTAAAGAATTTTGAAAAGTGTTGCGGGCAATTTTTGGTGTCAGTATGATTTCAAAATGCATTTGAATGAAAAAGTGTATTTTGTAACTTTTGTGATGTACATGGGGGATTTTTATTAAACTTGTGATGTTGAAATTATATTCACATGTTCAATGTATATTTCTTAACGTGTTTAACTTGTTTGAGCATAAGGGGAAACTCGGGTATCTAGGTGGGAGGACATGTTCTTGTATGCTAGTGAATTTGTGGGCTTTGGCCTCAGTTTCACCTAGAAAGGTTGAGGCTTACAAAAATAACTAAAAAATGATGATGATGATGATTGTATACCACTAGGTTATGGGTATTTTCCCTACTATTGGCTCATGCATGAGAACAAATATTGTGATGGTTACTCTCACCAAGATACGAGGTACCTGAGACCCACAACGAGCTAGTGCCTAGGGGTTATTTTCTATTGCTTGTGCTAATTAGTAACTTTGTGCTTACCGTTGGCATACGGTATGGTTGGATAGAAAATTCAGTAGTGTTGAAATTTTTTAAAAGTGTTGATTCTTAATGATATCCCACTTGAAAACTGTTTTAATTTTTAAGTTGCATCTTTTAGAAATGGTAACTAGCATTTCCTGTTTATGCAAACTTTCAAGAATTTCATCTTTGAATATTTATCACATGGAATATCTTAGTGGTGGTATACTATTGGTAATTGGATGAAACCCTACTTACACCCTTGGGTTTAAGTATACTTGGTTATTTTTTTCGCAGGTTGGGTACAGTTTTTAGTTTCAATGGTTTAGGTTTCTAGCAGGTCCTTTGTGGTGAAGTATCGTGGGGATGGCTTAAGGGAGGTTCCCCTTTCCATGAGGGTTCTTGGGATGTTCCCTTTTGTTTTTGTACCTTTTTTATAGTATTTTTGAGTTGTTTTAAACTATTTAATTTATTTTTGAATTTTTTTAAATCTTTTTTTGTTTGAAAAATCAAGATTTATGTTATTAGATTCATTTGTTGTTTTAAGTTTAAAAACTTATGTAAATTGTTCCCAATTGTAATTTTTTGATACCCGGGCACTTTTTTTAGCCCGTGAGGATTGGGAATTCCCTTTGAGACTTGTCACAGGCTGGGTTTGGTGTCATTTTTGTTGGTGACCAGATCTGGTTCGTGACAAAATTGTATTAGAGGAGGTTCAGGTTAACTCTTTGGGTCATGTTTTTTGTGGAAGAGTTGGGATAGTCTGGAGTTAGGATTTTCGGGATTTGGTATTCCAGTTATGGGTAGTTTTCCTGATCACCACACCTCATGATGGTATTAAAGTTTCCAAGTGAAGTCAGGATTTATCTAAGTCCTTTGGTTTTCTTGGTTTGATGATTATTAGTGGAAATGAAAAGAGAGTTGGGTTAATGATATCAGTGAGCTCGCAGGGCCTGGAAAGCCATGTGGAGATTGGGATATTCCCTAGAACACTCTCTGTAATGGTGAAGTGATTGTAATATGGCTTCCAACCATATTTCCAAGTCACCCACTGAAACTAGTTTCCTCTCACATTGTCTTGTGTTCTTTAGTTTTTAAATCTTGGAACTTTGGTTTTAAAGTGACTTGGTTTTAAGTAGCGTAATGTTTTTGTGAAATAATTTTCAAATAAAGATGGAATGGTTTGATTTATGAAATGGTGGAACTGAATTTTAAGATTTTTTTTTAAATGTAAAATGGTGTGCTTACACCTCTTTTGAAAGTAGGAACTATATTGAAGTTGGTTTTGAAAAAGTGTTTCCAATAGATTTTTATAAACAGTCAAAGGGTGTTTTAATGGGATGAGATGTTTTGAAATTGATGTGAATAAAATGAAAGTGAGTTCCTATATAAATGGTTTTTTCTTTATGAAATTTTTTGTAAGAAATGAATTGAGATTTTTATCTTGTGGTTATAAGTTTTGAGAAAAGGTGGTGTTGGTTGACCGTTATGGTTTTGAAAAGTGGAAAGAATTTTTGTTTCAACCTTTGGTATTTCCATTAACAACCACACGCATGGGGTTATATGGTACGATGGATGGTTGATGGAATGAATGGATGATTTCTGGGATGTATATGAAGAGGGTTACATGTGTGGCATAAAAACATGCATGTGTGAGGCCCATGGGGTACCATTGGTGGATCCGCTTACTGCTAAACCATTTGTTTTCAAAGTAAATTTTTAAAGAAAAACATGATGTCTTGATTAATTGTTTGGGATAGTGTATGTTATGTGTTTTTGGAAAATTTTGATGTTGTGGGATGTTTTGATTCTAAGAACACATCCTATTCAAACTGTGTTTTTGGCTTGTGTTTGGTTGGTAAGCTGGTTAGAAGGACCAGTTAGTAGTCTCTTCAGAGATATGTTTCAGGAAACCTTTACAGTGGTTACCTTCATGTGTTTGGGTCTATTTTATGGCATGTTTTGACCAATGGGACATCTTTTTTGGGTCTCTGGGTTCTCTCTTTGGATAAGGTACGCCCCCATTAAGGGTTAATGCAGAACTCAAGTGAAACCCTGATTGTTTTGCCGTTGGAAAGTCTTCCAGTTGATCAATATAAGGACTCTTTTATCAATATTTGTTGATTGAGTCTACACCCATTACCTTCTTTGATTTATGGATTCTCTTATCGTGGTAGAGTGTTCGTGGAAGGTTGAAAGAGACCTTAGTTTCTTAAGTTTCCTAATTCATCGAAGGAGGAAGTGGTATGGGGTTGTTAGTTTGGATGAGTGTCTTGATGGTGTCTATAAGGGACTCTAGGTTCTTTATAGTTTAGTTAAAGAAGGATTTCATGTTAAACCACTAGTTTTGAGAATATGGTCATGGGAGGCTATTGTGGCTACTTTCTATACTTTTTTGTTGTTTAGGGCCTTTTCATAAGGTCATGTTCAATGTATTGTTTCAATCAGTTGCAATGGTCATGTTTGGTGACTCCTTGTGATGTCATGTGCTCGTTTGACTATAAAGGTAAAGGTTGTTAAATCCTCTGAGAGTTACTGTAATGTGGAGAGTATGTCTCCCATGGAAAAACATAAAAATACTCTATTTCAAAGGAAGGTGTTTATATTCATCCTTTCCTTCTGTTGTTTCTCACCCAAAGAAACAAGATGTGATGTGTGTGCATCTTCTAAGACCTGGTTTCAGTGAAATATTGGGTTAGGGTAAAGTGATTTTGGAATGTGTTATGTCTTGGTAAAATTATCAGGGATTGCGATGTAGTTTTTGGTATCACCGGAAGAATAAGTTCTATTCAGGTAGTTTCCAAAGCCAAACTACGAGTCCTAAGATGCTTCAATCATTTGAGCTCCAGACATAGGTCCCAGAGAGAAGCTGGCATGTAGTCAGGGGAAATCCCTAGGTCATTTAAACCCTTGTACAAATTCATAACCTTAGTATGAATGATAGGAATAATTTAAACCTCTATTGTCATCATCTTGTTCCAGTTGTTCCCATTTGGTGGTGGGAGGACCTCGTTTCCATGTTGTAGCCCGAGTTCATACTTTCTCCCTTTGGTTTTGATTGGGTATTTGGAGAAAGTTTTGAAGTTTGGATAGATAGATTGAGTGCATAGTTTTCACATGGTTTGTAGTGAACATGCCCCAGAAAACCATGTAGATAGAATGATCCCTGCGGTTATCTTGCGGTTTCCCAAACTGTGCGGACTAACCGTGTGGTCATCCCAACTCTTTAAATTTTGGGGTCTTTCTTTACCGGCCAGTGTTGGTCAGTTAATATGGTTATTTCTTATGGTGGTAAGACCGACTATGAATATTATATAAGTTATTTTGTAAAGGTATTAAGGAATTATACCCCTCTAACTAGGGATTCTGTTCATGCCTCCCCTGTTAGTGTCCTGAATCTGTCTCGAGAAAATTTAAGTTGTCTCTTATAGTTGGGAGCCCATTTGTGTATCCTCGTATCAGTAACGCAGATTTGTCCTTGGTCTTGGATTGGAAATAAGTAGTCTCATTCAGAGCTATCTAACTACCAATAGCTTCCTTGGGTAAACATTTGGATTGGAGAACACCCAACAGGTTAGCTAAATCTAGATAAGTAAAACCTTGTTCATTGTTTTTGTTCATTAGGGAAAGTTGCTAGAGTCTTTTTTGGATGGTGTTTGAGGAGTTTTATTTTGGGATAAATTCTGGTAATGATTGATAATTTTATAAAAGTTGTTTAATTTTGTTTTTGTAAGATTGTTCCTTCCTTAATTGATCACTAGATGTGTTTTGGCCTTTCAGGGGCGGACTGAACTTGGCGAAGGAGTACATTTCTGGCCTATCTGTTGGGTTTGGTTTTTTCTTTTGTCCTTGTTGTGGATTTTTGGGTTCGTAAAGTTTTATGGTGGGTATAATTATCACATCCATGACTTATTTTAATGTAATTTTTCATTTAATTTTCATTCTTGCTTTGTTTTGGGGGTTTTCCATGCATTTTGGTGGAAATGGTGGGTTTTCAAAATATGGGCCAAACCATGATCCCATTTTTAGATTTAAAAACCAATTTTGTTTCTTTTATAACTCCTTTAGTTTTTAACATTTTTCATCCATTCCAATTCCTTATTGGCCTCCCCTGACCTATTAACACTAAAATGCCAATTTGGATCATTTAGAAAACCAAAATCATAGCATATTTGGGTTTTATTTAAGGTATTGGGCCTACCCTCAATCCCATTTTCTACTTTAAATGTTTTTTTACTTCTTTAATATATCCATTATTTTTTATTTTTTTCAATGATTCCACCTCCCTTTCTAAGAAAATATCCCTAAGATCGCCCCCATTATCGGTTTCTAATTTTTGGAGCTCATTTGAATCGTGAATTAGGGTGAATTTTTTCATGGTTTCTCAAACCATCCAGACTTGAGAGGGTAACATACTTCTTTCATATATCATTAATTTTTCACTATGTTTCTCCCATTTTAGTCCCCATGTGAACTCCTCATCTGCATTGGAGCCTCAATATCCGGTTTTGTGGCTTGGAGATTCATCATTTGGTTGATTTAGGGTGATTTCTTCAAATTCTTTTCAAGTAAGTGTTTCTCTATTTGATTTCTTCCCTTTCCTTAGGGTTTCATCCACCTTTCATGAATTTACCTTATGTCTAAAAGTTATATTTCGAACCTAGGTTTTACTTTTTCGTATTTTTGGTGAAATATTTTGGTTTTAGGTTGGGTTTATCTCCCTTTTGGTGCAGAAGTGGTGTGGTTAATGGTTTGCACCAAGATTCAAGGGTTTTTACTCAAAAGGTAAGTGGTTCCATGTTTTAGATTTTTATGATGATTTATATTGCTTTGTTTATTAATTTATTGTGTTTATAATCTATTGTGTGTGGTTAAAAATAGTTTTTGATGCATTTGGTTAAGCTTTTAATTTGGTAGTAGCATTTTTTCTTGGAATTGGGTGTTTTTCATGTGTGGCTCTTGGGGAAATGTTTGGGTGTATTTTATAACATATAAAAGTAATTTATTAGTGTTTTAAGGGGATTCCAATTCTGGTTTTTTAATTACATAGTGTCATTTGGGCCTTGAAATTTGTTTTTAGAATGGGTTCACATTTTAAAACAATGTTATACTTCTTGTAAGTGAATTATGAAAATGTGTGTTTTTCATGTTTGTCTTTTGTGGTGTTAATTGAGGTATTTTTATAACACTTAGGGGTAGTTTAATAAATGTTATTACGGATTAAAATTTTGTTATGTATTTGTATTGGTATGATTTTGTAATTTAATGAGGGATTTGAAATGGGTTTTGTGTGTGAAGCATAGTTACACCCCTTGGGTTTGTTTTATGAAAATTGTTAATGTTTTGTTTGGTTAAAAAAAGTGGTAAAAGGGTGATATGTACTTTTTGGTGGGTTTGTTCACCTAATATGGGTTTGTAAAAGGTAAGGTGGTTATTTAAGATGTAAAATATTTTTTTTATAATGTTCTATAAAGTGGTGAAATGTTTTATCAAATGGAAAGAAAGTTGTGAAACATAGTTGTGGGCTGTTTTGTGTGAGTGTGTTGTAAAAAATGAATTTTGTTGATGAAAGATGTATTATATGATATTTAAGTGGGATTTTATGTGAGTTAGAATGTATTGGAATTGTTTTATAAAAAAATTTATAGGATTTGTAGAAGTGTTAAAGAAATGTGAAAAGTGTTGTGGGCTATTTTTGGTGTGAGTATGATTTCAAAATGTACTTGAATGAAAAAGTGGATTTTTTTACTTGTATGATGTAAATGTGGGATTTTTGGTGAAATTGTGAGGTTTAAATTATATTCTCATGTTCAATATATATTTCTTAACTTGTTTAACTTGTTTGATTACAAGGTTAAATCTGGGTATCTAGGTGGGTGGACATGTACTAGTATGCTAATGAATCTGTGGGGTTTGGCCTTAGTTTCACGTAGCAAGATTGAAACTTATATCACTAAATAAACTATGATTATGATGATTGGGGACCACTAGGTTATGGGTATGTTCCCTACTAGTGTCTCTTATATGAGAACAGATATTATGATGGTTACTCTCACTGAGATACGAGGTACATGGGACCCACGATGAGCTAGTGCCTAGGGGTTATTTCCTATTGATTTTCTCATTAGTTACTTTGTGATTATCGTCGACATATGGTATGGTTGGATGGAAAATTAAGTAGTGTTTACATTATTTTTAAATTGTTTATTCTTAATGATATCCCACTTGAAAACTGCTTAAATTTTTAAGTCGCATCTTTTAGAAATTATAACTAGCATTTCCTGTTTATGAAAACTTGGAAGCTTTTTGTCTTTGAATGTTTATCACATGAAATCTCTTAGTGGTGGTATCCTACTGGTAATTGTATCACACCATACGTACACCCTTTGGTGTAAGTAGACTTGGTTATTTTTATTTTCAAAGGTTGGGTACATTTTTTAATGCCAATGGTTTAGGTTTCTAGTAGGTCCTTGGTGGTGAAGTCTTGTGTAGATGGCTTGAGGGAAGTGCCCCTTTCCATGAGGGTTCTTGGGTTGTTTCCTTTTGGTTTGGTACCATTGTTATAGACATTTTGATTTGTTTTAAAACATTTAATTCAATTATAATTTTATGTAAAATATTGTTTGGTTTGAAAAATCCAAATTCCTTTTATTGGATTCGTTTATTGTTTTATGTTTATAAACTCGGGTAAATCTTTCCCAATTCTCATTTTATGATACTCAGGAACTTGTTCCAGCCCTTGGGGATCGGGATTTCCCTTCGGAACATTTCATGGGATAGGTTTGGTGTCAGTTTCAGTGGCGACCATATTTGGTTCATGATAGACTTGAACAATGAAAATTTATTTTTTAAATAAATATAACCATATTACTCACTAATAAATAAATAAAAATATTATATTCACTAGATAGAAAATAAATATATATTGAATATCCCAATTACATAATAATATTTCTAATAACATGTGATAGAATATATGTGATCAATAAAACATGAATAATTATTAAACAACATGTGGTAATAATATTTATTCAAGATTTTAAATAATGTGTAATGTAATATTATTAAACCGAGATTCTAGATACACTTAGTGTGTGACCATATAGGCCTCTTTCTTAGTGAAATTTGGTGAAGAAACCTAAATTCCAAGGTATGAATTTAATAACATGCCAAGGAACCCATAGATAAAAAATACAATTCCATAATGATGTACTAAATTGTATGTATGATTTTAATGTTGTATAATCCCACTATCATGATATATCTAATCAATTAGGTTTCACACGAGTGCCACCAACCTATATTCTCGATTTCTCTTTCTTTGAATTTATTGAAATCAAATTTTTCTATAGAACAAGATGGACATAGCTTTATATAGGATATATTAATTTCATCAAAGTGTATGAGATATAAATTTTCATTAATGAACAAAATAGATAGATCCTTTCCCACGTTATTCATTGATGAAATATTACTCACGACTCACCAAACAAATCCTACATTACTGTGAACATATTCCATCATGGATTTCATCAATATATAAAATAAAATGACTTATAACACTCATTAATAATAATTTTAATGTATAAGGATCAATACACACATTCATTGATAGGAAAATCCAATGAAACATACAAATGTGGATTTCTTACTGGAAGGTATCATTCTCATAACATAATACAGTGAATATTTCCATGGGCATACACCATGATAGGTACCTCAATGTAATATGAGTCTTCACCCATGATATCCTCTAATATTTTTGTGCCTAAAATTATATTATTGAGATAAAGAAAAAATATTAAATAATACAATAATGGAACGTCAAGGTTCTCATCTTAGTGGGGAACTACTATGAACTTTCAGTGTGACAACTACTCTTATGACATTTTGACATACTATGTTATTCATAAGAAAAATCATGATGTAATAATTAGTTTATTAATATTTAAAATAATAAATACTAGTTATCATAGAGCACATATAAGTTGTTTCAAGGGAACTAACTCCAACTGACTCAAATTTTCACTATGTTGAACTACTAACAACATTTAGGTTTCAAGATCTGTCATGATACTCATTATTCTATTAAGAAATGACTTTACTCAAGGGTTTTACCATGTTTTTTTATGTGTTATATATTCATAATAAAATTTTAACACTTTAAGAAATATATTAAGAGGTGATACTTTTAGAGTATGTGTTTTATCTAATGGTGTGACCTTGGATCTTTTTCAAGAGCTACCACTATATTATTATCATAATACAACATGATATGGTCATTACATATAGGTACCACACTAAGATCCTAGACAATTAATTGAATCAAAATAGATTCCTAAACTACATCATAAGATATAATATACTTCGAATCCACTTTAGAATCAGTGATAACTAATTGATTTGAACTCTTCCAACTCACAACTTCTCTATCGAGGGAAAAATATATCCTGGCTATGACATTATATCATTATAATATATTTGAAAAGTTGCATTAGTATAACCCCTAATGACTAGCTTCTCATCTCATCCGTACACCAAGAACATAACTTTAGTTATTCTTAGAAACTTTTGGATAACATTAATATATACCAATATGAATCTAATAGATCACCTTGATATATTCATACCATTATAATTTCATAGTAAATATCAGTTTTAGTATATAACATTCCATAAATGATTGATCGTATTAATAAACTGTATGTGATTACACTCTCTATTTATCATGTTGTGTACATGGACACATTTTATTAGAATAATTTATACCATGTGACACTAGAACCAATCCCATAATATATTGTTTCATACTCAACATTTTTCATATCTAGTCAATGTATGTACATTGACATAATCCAAGAAGACACTTGGTTATCTTAGGAATGATCTTGATCCCTAGAATATAGGCTGCTTCACCTAACTCCTTCATAGATAAACAGTTGTCTAACTAGTTCTTAATCAACTATAACACTGTTATGTTATTTACAACTTGTATTTTGTATTCAACATATACTACAAGTATAATTACCCCATTCCTACTAAACCTCTTATAAAAACTTGTCTCACATTCATTATTAATAAAAAAAATATTTTAGAGATTCGACAAATCATATGTCCCATGACATAGATGATTTGTTCGATCTATAAATGGAACTCTAAAACATTAAAAAAAATGGAATCACCTGGAGTCACAAACCCTTTTGGGTTTTTAATATAGGCATCATCTTTAAGTTTCACATTAAGGAAATATATTTTTATATTCATTCAAAAAAATTCAATCATGGTAAGCAACAATATCTAGTAGAATCATGATGAATTAAACCATTAAAATTGGTAAAAATGTCTTATCATATTAAATTTGTTGAAATTTTGTAAACCCTTTAAAAACTATCCTTCATTTATAGATATTTAAATTACCTTCAATATCTATTTTTATCTTAAATACCCATTTTAAACCAATGGGTTATACATCAACTAGTGCATCATACAAAACCCAAACATGGGTATGATACATGGAATCTATTTCAAAATTCATGGATTCTTTACATCAATAAGCTTCTGAAATTTATACTACATCATTATATGAGAGAGGTTCATAATTTTCAACAAATAACGATTCACCATTATTGGTGACTAAAAAACCATATCTATCTTGTTCTCTTATATATTACATTTTTTAGAAACTATATCATCCATGATTATGTGTGGAATATATTCATATACCAACTATTGTGTATCTTGAGCATCAACTGCATAAATTTAAATCTTTCTCCCACTATCCTTTTTAAGAATGTTTATATGGATTGTATAGTTACAATAAATTTCTTGTCTGAGGGGTTTTATAGGTAGTATCACTTTGTTTCCTTAGGATACCCTATAATGATACACTTTGTTTCCTTGAGTGCTATTTTTTTGTTCTGAGAAGGTGTTAAAAATGCCTCACAACCCCATACACATGAATATGAAAAAAAGTTTCATTTCTCTCCATAACTCAAAGGGAATTCTATTTTACAGTTTAATTAGCCCTCATTTTTTGTGTGTATGACACAGATTATAATTAATATCCCCCAAAAGATAGTGGAATATGTGTATGAACCGTCATAAACCTTATCATGTCTAGAAAGGTACAGTTCCACCTTTCTCTAACACCATTACACTTGGGTGTGTAAGGTGGAGTGAGTTGATATAGAATCATAAACAACCATATAATGTCAATAAAATCTTGGTTAATATATTCCACGCCTCAATTTGACAAAAATAATCTTTATATTCATTCTATGTTGATTATGTACTTCATTGTTCAATGCATTGAATTTTTCAAAGGGATTATACTTATACCATATTATGTTGACATATTGATATCAACTTAATCCATTAGTATAAGTTACAAAGTAAGAATATCCACCTGTCGATTCTATAAGAAATAATCCCCAAAAATTAGTGTTTAATCGTCCTAGAATCTCTATGCCCCTTTTAAAATTTCCACCGAATAGTGTCTGGTCTATTTTTATTTATAAACAATAATTCAATCTTTTAAGTGCCTTTAGATGAGAATAGTAGAAATAACCATCTTGATATATATTTTTCAATAATTTCTTGTTTATAAGACCAATACAGTGATTCCATAATGGGGTGTCTTTTGAGTAATGTGTAAATGATTCATTATGTATTGAAAATATTTTTCTTTCATAATTTAATATATAATGAATAATATTTAAATGAGGAAAACCATAACATATGTTGTCTTTATAAAAGAAACAATTCTTTTATTCCCTAACATGTAAATAAAACCATATGAATATTGACATGATACATAAGTTATGTTCTCTGAAATAGTTGGCACAAAATAAAAATATCTTAAAACCAATATCATTACTATTGGAAATGAAATGTGGTAGTCACTAATGGCTGGATTAGCCTGCTTTGTACCATTGGAAGCTAGAAAATCCATCTCTCTACTAGAAATATTTCAAAATCTTCATAGTTACAACATTTGGATATAGACATGAGAACCATAATCTATATCTAATACCAAATATGTAGATATTGAATGATTACACTAGATAATCCACCTTTAGATTCCCCATCTTGATTTATCTCTTCTTCTAGTGGCCTTTCATTCCACATGAATGACATAATACCTTATATTATATACCCTTTATCTGGATATTCTTCTAATTGGAAATACATTTCTTGGAATATTTAGAATTTTTATGATCCTTGGGACACTTTAAATTTTTATTCCATTTCTTATTAACCCTATAGACCATGGGTTTGTGATTCACCATGCAATTATCCACCTATGTAATTAGAGTTAGAAGTTCTAAAATATTATTCTCATTATTGATCATGTTATTATTAACAATTTAACTCAAGAAGGTATTGGACAGTGAAAAATGTATGAGATATATTTGAAAATAATCTTGGAACATAATCTTTATTCTTTATAAACATTTAATTTATCCAATACTCTTGACTACATGAGGCCCAACTAGTATACACTATGTCGAATTACTTGTAAACAGTATATGTGAGATCTTGTATATCCCTTGTCTCCCCTTCTCTTGATTGAGATACCAAAAAGGAGATATAATTCTATATTCATCTGTTGAAACTCCATTTTATTGATGGTGGTTAAAATATTATAAATTGAACATTAAACATGATAAATATGTGAAGATACCCAAGAAGAATAAAAAGAACATTCCTAAATGTCCTATTTACACCCTTGCACATTAGAAGGCTCACATAGCCCCACTTCACTACACTAAAAGATATGACACCTCTATATGGGGTAATTGTTCCTAATACATATTCCATGGACCTACGCGGGGTAACTCCTTTGATCAGGGTTCACTTTTTGCCTATAAATATGATCCTCAGCCTCTTCATTTTCACAACTGGAAAATCAGAAGAAGCCCCCATACTCTGGTTATAAATGCCTTTCACCCAGGTCCTCCAAAAATCCTCAAGTAGCCCTCCATAACCCAAGATAATATATAACTAAGAGTGAAATGTGAGATAATATTATTTCAGGGAATGAAACATTAGTCACCTTCACAATTACCCCATCTCTCCTAGTGGAAAACCAATTGTGAGAGTCCCATACCTAACTAGGGACCTAAGAAAGTCTCATCTAGGAATTGTTACGGAGACTTGTGGTTCCTAGTATAAAGCCTCACCCAAGTGTTTTTTAATCGGCTGTTCATTTCCTAAGGAATATCTAACTCACTATGTGTTATACCCACCCTTTGTGAAGAACTTCTAATTACTCCCAGGCCCTATAAAATTTACCTTCTATTTCTCAGAAAGGACCTGCATGAGGACCCCTCTGAGGCCTCTTCTAATACATGAATAGAAGGGATTCACTTCCTTTGAATCCATTGACTAAGAGGGACCTAGTTGAATCCTCCAACCAAACATACATACTTGTAAAACCATGTAAAGAGGCACACCAACATGTCTCAAAATTTGGTATGCATTCTTATGCGTAGAGGCTTCTCATACTTTTCCTAAAATATGGGTAGGGTCCTCCAGGTGTATGTGAGTAAGAACTCTCATAGTCACAAGGACATCCACCCTGGGGGTGGTTTTAGGGAACTCCCATTCTTCAGAACTAGAGTTATCACAATGTACTTCCATAGTCATCTCTAAGACTCTAGGCCTCCAATTCAAGGTAAATAGGGTGATGATTATGCATTTATTTCCTTTATATATAGAATTAGGTCCTCTTATCCTACTAAAATCCAATTTTAGGGAATCCATCCTTGAGTAAGCCCCTAACATTTCTTTCAGGTCCTATCCAGATTAATTATTTCCCCCATCTCCAAAACCATGGGTCATAGCTAAAAAGATCCCCAAATGTGACTATCCTTGCTAATAAGGAGATATGGGCACTTAAAAGACATTTTTCATCCCCTTTGGGTATAGGGAACAATGAAGAGAGGTATGGTTCATCACCCTAGACTCTTCCACTATGGGAAGAGGGATCTCATGGTTTTCCAAATCATCCACTTCCTCTTGTTTTTCACATTCTATAATGACTCATCATGAATCATGCAGTCTTAGGGGATAGCCATGATAATTGCATCCACATAGTTTGATAAATGTTTTTGAAGAGATTGTTCTTTATGATCATCTTCTCACTTTATTTAATAGTGCCTATATTGGTGAGGGTTCTCAGGGCCATGTATACATCCTCAATGAAATGTTAATTTTGTGGTTTTAGAGATATTAATTTTTCCCTTGCTTCCAACACTGATCATGACTCGTTTGGTTTTATAGGTTGATGGTGATTAGGAAATCCACAAGATCCAAAAACTGGGAATTATTCCAGGTGTAATTCATGAATGAACCTATTAGGACTCCTAGTTTTTATAGGCCCCAACATCTTAGTAGGGTATACTTCTAAATAAAATGTTCTTAAATCTAAATTTTGGGAATCATATTCAAGAATAATCTCTAGTAATATCACTACACTCATCCATGGGAATCCTTCATAGGTCTAAGTCTCGACCAAGCCTCTAGATCACCATGAGTCAATATATCCCACATGGCCTCTTTCACTAGGTATTCTACTATTTATAAGACCCAACATTTCACAATTATGAATCCTTATTAGATGAAATCCCCAAACCAAACCCTTAAATATCCATGAGTCAAGTATCTTCCCATAGCCTTAAACCCAATCCGGGAATCATCCATAGGATTAATCCCCAATTTAATCCATTAAAAGGGACATAATTCTATAAAGACCCTCTATTTCAATAAATTAACCTTACATAAATTTTGAATAATAATTAATACATCATAAAAATAGACACCCATTGACAATATTAGTTTAGTTCATTTGTAAACATAAAGTCATAAAAAATGGTACATGAGTGAGATACATTATCTTTCACTAGGTTATTCAAGAATGTCACCCCACTTAGAAATATAATACATTCTATATATCTTCACAACCTAGGGAAGGAAACATATAAATGTGAGAGTTAAGATGCTCAGTAAGGGTAAACAAGGGAGAAATGTGAGCATAAATACAAACATGGGGGAATGAGAACATGATCATAACATTAGAAGATCATACCCTTTATATCATAAGATCCTAGAAATAAATCATAAATGTTCATAAAAAATGAATCATAAGTAAACAAATAACATAAAACATGAAATAATAACATCGAAATAATAAATGGAAATGTGGAAGAAAAATAAGCATATGATATGATTTTCATTGTAGTCAAGGAATCACTACCTAGGCCATATTATTAGTATGGGTTTACTCCCCATACCATATTGGTAGTCATGGTTCACTAATATATAGAAATATTTGTAGTATTAGTTCACTCCCTATACCATCTTGGTATCCATGGTTCATTCCCATGTCCATCTTAGTAGTCAATGTTCACTCCCTAGACCATCATAGCCTATCTCATGAGATATAAATCTTCACCCAATTCATTTTATAGAGATATAGGTCTCAACCATATCATGATGAAATAATAAATACATGTTCCAAAAAATCATAACAAAATCATATCATAACCCATGAAATGAAATGGGTATAATTAATATGCAATCATATCATAACCTATGGAAAAGGATACAAGTTTTTTTAATCATTTCTTCAAAATAATAACCTATGAAAGGAAGAAGGTTTCAAAATCATATAACACATGAAAGAGAAATTAGTTTCATAAACATCATAATGTAAAACCATAATCCATTCAGATAAATAATATGAATGGAACAATTGAATCATTTCCTTAAAAAAGAATGGGTAACACCAATGGCTTTCATATTATATGGGAAATAATTTTGAATGATCTTTTAAAAAAAATTATTGAGGAATTTATCCTTTATTCTTTAAAAATTATTTTTATAACATTAAACCAATTCAAAAACTATTTTATTGAAAATAAACTTGATAAAATTTTAATGGAAGCTTATAGAACATTATGAAAACATTTTTATTTGAAAACATATAAATAAATCTTAAAATAGTTTTGATAATCATTTCTTTTAAAATAATTTGAAAACTTATAATGAATTCTTAAAAATGATTTTATAACTCTTTTCCTTGAAAACTTATAAAATAAGCTTGAAAAAATATTCAAAACCCTTTTATTTGAAATTACTTTCAAAATTTATAAAATAATATTAGAAAATAATCTAAATCATTTAATTTTAAAACGACTATTTTAAACTTATAATGTAATATTATAAAATCATTTAAATACATTTTAAACATAATATTTTTGAAAACCCTTCTCATTAAAAACAACATATAAAAATAAATTTACATAATATTAGTAAAAAATATCTTTTTAAAAAATAAATTTTTATCTTTTAAAGGAATATTCAATGGAATCTAAATCATAACAGTTGGAAAATCTATACATTCCAAACATTCCACTTGTACTGTAAAAAGATTAGAAAATTTCCTCAACTTGAAAATGAAGAGAATATTACATTTTAAAAACCCTTTTGTTTAAAAGGAAAAAACATGTGTAAAAATTATTTTAAAGATAATAGGATAATATTATAATAATTAAAGAAAACCATTTAAAAACGTGGTTTTGAGTGAACACAGACATCTGACCGAAGAGAGAGGATCGTTCAGACATTCATAAAAAAACTTTCATGGTCATATTATGTACCAAAGAGTGAAAAAATGGTACCATTACATGGATATAACATGAATAACTAGTGGGTAATAAAAATCATCATAGTTATTGATATATAGATCATAATATTTCATCAATTTAAGCATAATAAAAATATATCTCGACAAATGGTGAGATCATTTCAATAAAATATTACCACCTGTTAACTTTGAATCATACTCCCAATGTAAGAAAATAAAATTTCATGGAGCCTAAATTATCATTAAAAATAAATATATTTGTGATATATCATGTAAATTGGGATCATATACACCTCATAAAATAATATAGGTTCATAACAAAACACGTTTTGTAAAAGAAGGAAAATTTAGAGAAAATTACATTACAGATTTGATAACTCTATAACCATAAAACCTATGAAAGAAATATCATAATATGGATATGTAAATAACCATAAATTTAATTATAATAATCATATAATACATCCATTGGAAATATACATAATACACAAATGATATGAGTGGTTAATATGACATGTATCTCATTAAAATAAAGAGTGAGATGAAATTTTCTTACCTTGTGTATTGAATTTTGTCGTACATGTAAAATTATCCTGTATAATAAGTATATGTTTTTTTATAAATATATCATATAACCATATTAATATATATATTACTATATATATTATTTTCTTATGACCTTTTATTATGTGTTTATGTTAATGTAATGTTTTGGGTAATAACTACTTTGTTTATCGTATGTGTTTTTAATTTTCATTCTTGATCCTCTTACTTAAAACATTAATTAGTTATTTAAAGAATGTATAACCAGAATTATAAATTATATATATTCAGTATATATAAATTTATAAGAATCTATAAAATATATATAAATGAAATGGAATACACCTTTCATTAAGATGGTAGGTCGTACGTACGCATGAATGATGTTTCCATTTTCATGGAGTATTGAAAGAAAGAAAATAAATGAAATATATGTATATATGTATATAATATCCTTAAATTAGAGTTATTATTTCATATATTTCATATAATTTTACTAAACTCATTAGTAATACATTCCATGTAATTTTTGAAGGAATCACTTTTCTTTGAGGAGGTGGTGGTCTATACTTCGAAAAAATGAAGTTATTATATATACAAAAAATAGAAATAATTATGGTATGATTTATATAATAAATAAAATGTATAAATACATCATATATTTCACATATGTAATGTAAAAACATTATTTCCATCATAATTCCAATCCATAATAATGGGTAAAGATAAAATGAACAACATTGTTTTGTGAGGTGGTAGTTCACTGTACATAAGAACGGTAAGTTTGTTATCCATTAGATGGAAGCGTGTGTAAGTGAAGGTAGAACCCTTAACATAAAAAATTATTAGTGTATTTTGGATATCAAGAATATTTTTTGTTATTGTAATAATATTAAATGATGTTTTGTAGAAAGAAATAAATCAAAGGTTCTTGAGGAAGGATGTCACCTCTTCTTTGGATCATTGATTTTGGTTTTCACCAATGGGATTACTTGGATTGCATTATTCCTAAAGGAAGTATTCAAGGGGGAATATAGGAATTTTGGGAACTGTATTGGGTAGATCTTTTTAGAACCAATGTAGTTTTATAGTTGTGAATAAGGGGGAGAGGTGGTGGCCTTTTATAGGGGAGGGAAAGGACACACTTGGCTTTTTTGAAAACAAGTTATGTGTACCCACGTTTTAACCTAAAAAATTCATAAAAAAGTAAAAAAAAACTCAATAATGGAAGGGTTATGTCATAAATATGTCCATAAAATGGGTTTCAGAAAATTTTATAGGTCATTTTGTCTCTTATGTTTAAGTTCCATTCCCTTGTTAAGCTTAATTTCACCTTAACCATTGTAAATAATCCAAATCACATTCACTAATAATTTTGGTCAAAAATTATGTTGATAATATTAGAATATAAATATCATAATTATTAAAACTTTTATGTCCATTTTTCAAAATTAAATTGAAATAATTTGAAAAAATATATACAATGATAGTATCAAAGACGTGGAGAGAATGAATGTTTCTAAAGTGAGAATGATTAGAAGTTTATTAAACTTTTACATATAAATTAAATATAAAAATGATTAAAATGAGAATTTTTTTATTAATATGTGTATGATTTATCTAATTGGACTTTAAAAATAACCTAAAATTTAATTTAACTATAAAAATAAATCTAAAAAAAGCACTTTTGAATTAAAATTGAGTATTTTCACTATTCATCTATAAATGATTTTTCTTATAAAAATCCCAAAAATTAACAATAATATAATTTATAAATTTTGATTTAAATTTTTTTATCAAATTAAATTTATAAAATTGTTTATAATTAATTTTATTCATGTTCATTGAATGAAATAAAAAGTAGTTATTTTGATAAAATAGTATTTTAATATATTTACAGACTTTACCAAAAATTATATTTTTCACTATCACCATTATAAAAAAACTAAAAGTACTTATTAATATTCATATTAATAACTTTAATGTCTAGTTTATGATTATATTGTTTAAATAATTATAAAAACAAAATGTTGTTTTGTAGCAACTCAGTTTTACGTGTAACGCACTGCAAATCAGTGTTGCATGTAGTGAAACTAAGTCAGTGTTGTGTGTAGAGTAAGACAAGTAAGTGTTGTGTATAGAGAAAAAATATCTTAGGGTATCTTATAATTAATTCTTAACATGGTATAGGATAATAGTAAAGAATAAATTGGTTCTTTCATATGACAAAAGATATATTAAGTATTGCGTGAAATTCCACATATTAAAAAAGATTAAATTAATTTGAAAAAAATATTTCACAAAAACTTGTGGTGTTACATTATACCGACCTTGAAATGAATTTATCACTCAAAATTAATATGTGTTATCAAAGATGTAATACTAAAATTCCCCATTCATATAAACCCATATCGTAAAAATGAATACTAAAAATTCATTTAAAAAAATTATAAACCAAACAGCTACCCAAAGTAACACATAACTAGATTCTCACATAGAATAACATATATAGGAAGTGAATACATGGACATGGAAGATAAATATAAATATCAGGTTATGGAGGAGATTGATAGAGAACTTGGTTAGGAGAATGTTAATAATCACAAATCCATAAATATGCGATGACCTGAGGGACCATTTGATTAATCAGAAAATAACTTACTAGGATAACCTTTTAGTTCTTCAATATTTTTTCCATATTGTTAAAGAATTTTCATGGTAAATTATACTCGATTTTATTCCCTTTAATAAGTTAAATCTCACCCTTTGGTCATGTCTTGCATAATTTCTACTTCTCATCTTTCTCCAACTAGGAAGGTATATTTTTTATTCCTAATGCACTAAAAAATCATGAGATCCATGATATGTCATCCCATCTCTCTTCAGTTACCATCAACCCAAGGTTGTGAGGGTAGGTTATCCAATATGAATAAAACCTCATGTGGTGTTATAATACATTAATATCAAAAACTTCATCTAAAGTTTAACTTAAACATTCCACAAATGGTTAAACTTATTTGTCGTATAAATGATGAAAATACATAACTTTAGAAAGGTCTCGAAATAATATTAACATTGATATTCCATATATCAAAATGTATCTTTTAGTTTTCACATTTTAAACATGTGAATACCCTCATCATATACTATCTTCAAATATGGTAATAACCTGAATTACCATAAATAATTTTGGAAAAGATGCATGCTTATTTATTCTAAAGAATACTAGATATATTCGTTAAATTGAAGAAGTTTCAATCTTTATCCCTATTAATAGAGAATAATTTTTCAACAAATAATTTACTAGTTATAAGGTAATAAATACTATATAATTTAATTATTTATACCAATCATATCTTTATCCCAAAATCATTATCAACATCATGAATAAATTAAGGGTTAGATTCCCTTAATAAAAATATCACCCTTCCATGAAATCACTTTTCTACATCACCAATACCATTCAACACATCCATTAAAATACCTAATGAAAAACTTGTACTAAAAGTAATTATATATTTCATGATTCATATAACATAATCATTGAATTACAAAATGTATACACTTCAATTATCAAAATTTAATCTTAAACCATTACTCAGGATTCATCATATTATATATGAATAACCCTTTCCTCTATTATGAAATATGAATCATGTATTATGATTCCTCAACCTCAATTCCGTCATTCTTCTCGTGTTTAATGTAAATAATACTTTACAAACATCCCATACCTTTTAAATATCACTTACGATCTCTTTATCTTTAGTTGTATAACCAATACTCATGGACCTTACTAATTATATTCAACATATTTCCACTTATAAAATAGATTTTCATCATGCCAAACTTTGGACTTTTGGAAAATTAAATTTTATCCTAGTTCTTTATAGTTATCGATATTGACTAAAACCAGAAAGCATATGGTGAGAAACACTTATCATATCATAAGACCACATAATCATGAAAATTCATTTATAGGATGTCTAAAAATGATAGCTACATCTTTAATATTTTACATCTTAATTTTATCAAAGTTTATTCAAAACCAAATTATTATTAAATATTTCATGGTGGTTTGTGAAGAATATCTGAATTCCTAATGCTTATTCACAGGGATAGTCAATCCTGGTTTGTTTCTAGGACTATTGTTGTGTACCAGGATATGCCAATCCATTCTTAAAAAACCTTATTGTCGTTGTTACTCCTATGTATATTAGTTCTAGATCCATGTCTACTTTTAGTATCCAAATATGGATGTATTTATATGATACCACTTTCTTTATCCTTTACCAATATTCCATGACATTTTTTTATACATATATTTATCCTTAAAATTATCCTGGACATTTTGTTATGGTTATCACTAAGTTTTTCTCATCTTAGTATCCAATGGAAAACTAATACTTTTCTATTTTACCCGCTATAATAACCCTAAATTTTCATACATTAACATTACATCACCTTTTCATAATATTTAATACATTACCAAAATACATGCCCAAATACTATATTAGTGTAGTGCCTTTGGAAACATGGAAAATAATAAATGAAAAATGAGTGATCTATATTTATCCCACTAATTCTCTATGACTTAAAACCTTATTTTAAATATTATTTGTAGAATATATCTTAATAATATAGAAATGGAAACATAAAAAGGGTTGAGATCATATGCTCAGTATGGGTAAATAAGGGACACATGTAATCACAAACATTAGAATACAGGTATGATAATGTGATCATAACATTAAAAGATAATACACTTCATATCATACGATCATAAAAATGAATCATGGAATAATTCTTGGTAGTTCATAAGACATGAATAATATAGAAATAAAGAACATAAACCATGAATGAATATCATTTCAATAAAACATGGAATTTTGGCAGACACATAAGAATATAATATTATTTCCATAGTAGTCAAAGAATCGATTTTAAGGCTATCTTAGTAGTATGGGTTCAATCCCCATATCTTCTTGGTATTCATGGATCACTCACATGGTCATATTATTAGTATGCAGTCACTTACCATACCATCTTAGTAGTCATGTTTCACTCTCTTCGCCATTATAGTTGTCAAGGTTCACTCGCAAGACCTTCTAAGTCTATTTCAGGAGATATAAATCATTACCCAATTTCTTGGAGAGAGATATAGGTCTCACCCATATCATAATGAAATCAAAAATTCGTTTTCCACAAAATAAAAAATAATAGTATCAAACCCATGAAATAAAATGGGTATCATAAACATATAATCATATCATAACCTGTGGAAAAATATATAGGTTTAAAAACCATTTCATTCAAAACATAACCCATGAAAAGAACTGCGTTTGAAAAGAATTTATACTATTAAAGAGAAACATGTTTAATAAACATCATTCCATCAAAACAAGAACCATTCATAGAAACATTGATAATAGAAACATTGAATAATTTCTATATAAATACATGATTAACAAAAAAATGTCATATTATTTGGGAAATAATCCTGAAATACATTTTAAAAACATTTCTTGAGGAATTTATTCTTTCTTCTTGAAAAATTATTTTTAAAACAAAGAACCTTTTGAAAAACAATTTTATCTAAAATAAACATGGATAATATTTAATGAAATATTTTAGAAAATTTTGAATAAAAATTTCTTTGAAAACATATAAATAAATATTGAAGGCATTTTGAAAATTATATCATTGAAAATACTTAGAAAAATTTTAAATAAATCTTGAAAATGTTTTCAAAACACCTTTTCCTTGAGAACATATAAAATAAGCATGAAAAAAAATTGAATCCCTTTTTATTTGAAAAAAATTAATACTTATAAAATAAGATTTGGAAATAATTGAAATCATTTTCCTTGAAAACAGCCTTTTGGAAATTATAAAGGATGTTTTTAAATTTTTTTCAAAACACTTTTTAATTATAAAACATTTTTGAAAAAATCTTTCATTAAACCCAATTAAAAAAAAATTGTATAATATTAGGAAAACATATTTTTTAAAATAAAATAACATTTTAATATTGAAAATGAATATTAAATACAAGGTCGGTCATGATAATAGGTAAATCCGTACATGCCAAACATTCCTTTTTCACTGAAAAAATATTAGAAAAGTGCTTTAACCAGAAAATAATAATAAGATTACTTTTTAAAACCTTTTTTTAAGGGATAAAATGGGTAAAAATTTATTATAAATATCATATTATAAGATTATAATATTTTTGTAAAACATTTTAATAAATTATGGTTTTTAAGGAACATAGATTTCCAACTAAAGAGAGAGGTAAGGTTAGATTTATTAAAAACACATTCTTGATCATCTTATGTACAAATAGTAGAAAAATGGTATGTTTACTTTGATATAACATGATTAAATAGAGGATAATAAAAATAATAAGTGTTCTTGAGATATGGATCATATTATTTCATCAATGGAAGAATAATCATAAGAAATCTTGATAAACAATGATATTTTTTCAATAAACTCTTACCACTTGGTAACTTTGAATCATAATCCCCTTGTAAGAAAATGAAATTAAATGGAGAATAAAATATCATGATTAAATAAGTATATTCATGATATTACATGAAAATTTTATTCATACACACCTCATTAAATAACATATGTGCATATCAAAACATGTGTCTCAACAAAGGCAAATTGATACATAATTACATTACTGATTTGGTAACAATTGAACCATAAAACCCATGAAAGAAAGATCATAAAATGGATATGTAGATACTTGTAAATTTAATTATAATAAAAATAAAATATATTAATTTCCATTATAAACAACAACAAAAATAAATGAGTGTTGAATAAGAAATTTATCTCACAGAAATATAAAGTGGGATGAAATTCCTTTACCTTCTGTCATGAATGTCATCACACTTGTACAAGAATATCGTATAATGAATATAAGTCCAATATAAATATATTAAAAAACTATATTCATATATATATATATATATATATATATAATATTATATATATGATTTTCTTATGACAAATTATTACCTGTTTATGTTAAAGTAACATTTTGTGTAATAACCTCTTTGTTTATTGTACATTTTCTAACATGTTATTCTTGATCCAATTACTAAAATAATGATTTGATTATTTAAAAAATGAAAAAATGACTTATATATCATATATTTTCATTATATAATAATTTATAATAATCTATAAAATATATATATAGAAAAATGGAATAAACTGTTCATTGAGAGGGTATGTCGTATATACGGATGAATGTTGTTTCCATTTTCAGGACATATTGAATGAAAAAAAGTAAATGAAATATATGTATATAATTTCTTTAAAGTATAATTATTAGTCCATATATATCATATATGTTTAATAACCCCATCTTTAATACATTCCATGTAATGGGTGAATGAATCACATTAGTTTGAGGAGGGAGTAGTCCACACTTCCACAAACGAATATATTATATTTACAAAAATGGAAATCATTAAGGTAGGGCTTATATAATAAATATATAAGTATAAAAACGTCATATATATCATATATATTATATATAAACATATTTAACATAATAATTTCAAACCGTAAGACGTGGTAAAGGTAAAACGAACAACATTCTTTCATGAGGTGGTAGTTCACTGTACAAAAGAATAGTAAGTTCATTACCCATTAGATGAGTGTGTGTGTAAGTACAAGTCGAAAACATAACATAAAAACATGTAAATATATTAATTATACATATTCTACTATTTTTATAATTAATATGATTAATTTAGGTTATTGAGAATGAATATACATCAATGGATCTTGGGGAATGATGTTACCTCTTCTTTGGGAAACTCCTTTTGGATTACATCAAAGGAATTTCTTGGATGAATTTATTTCAAAAGGGAGGACTCAATGGGGATGTTATGGATGTTTTAAAGGGAATTGGGAAGATTATGGAAGATTATAAGTGGTTTTAGAGTTCTGATAATGGGGATATGTGGTGGCCTTTTATATGGGAGAGAAATTACGCACTTTGAATTTTTGAAATCAAGTGAATTCTACCCACATGTTTACCTACCAAAACTCAAAAAAAATCAAAAAAACTAAATAATTAAATGTTTATAAAAGAAAAATGGTTATAAAATGGGTTTTGGATAATTTTATTAGTCATTTTTACCCTTATGTTTATGGTTTATTCCCTTGTTATGATTAATTTTACCATAATTACTGTAATAAATATTAATCACATTCACTAATATTTTTTGTTATAAAATGATGTTCATACTATTTGACTATAAATATAATACTTATTTCAACCGTTTATGAATGTTTTCTGAAATTCAATTCACAGAAGCATTAAAATTAAATTTATTGTGAATCTCACAAATATGGTGAATAAGCGAGTTTTAAAAGTAGGAATGTTCAAAAATTCATAAATCTTATATATATAAATTCAATATCAAAATATTTCATTGTCCAAAATTTTATTAATATATGTATAATTTATCTAATTTTAATTTATAGAAGAAATAAAATATAAGTTATATATGTAAATAAATTAGTCAACAAGCAGTTTTGAATTAAAATTTAGTATTTTTCACTATTCATCAAATAATAAAGTTTCTCAAACAAAATCCAAAAAATTCACCATAGGATATTTTCAACATTCTAAATACAAAAATTATATTCATTTTATAAATTTAATTACCAAAAGTTTCTAAAATTAATTTTCTTATTTTTAATAGAATTTAATAAAAACCATTCATTTGGAGAAAATAATATTTTTAAATATTTAATGACTTAACAAAAAATTATATTTTTCATTATCACCATTATAAATAATGTTTGAAAATTAGTTATTAATGTCCACATTACTATATTTAATATAAAGGTTATAATTTTATTCTTTATATAATAATAAAAAATAATTGATGTTTCATAGAAACTCAGTGTTTCGTGTAATGCACACCAAGTCAGTGCTGGGAGTAGAAAAATCCAAGTCAGTGTTTCATGTAGCACATGCCAATTTAGTGATGTGTGTAGAAACAAATTAAATTCGGGTATATTATAATGAAATCATAACATAGTGAAACATACAAGGGAATAATAACATGGTTATTTCCTATAATACAAGCTATATTTAGTGTTTTGTGAAATGAAAAATATTTAAAAATTATTATATTGATTCAAAATAGAATATTTCACAAAAACCCAGGTTGTTACAACTCCCACGTGAAACAAACCTTTAGAGGGGATCCACCGGTACGGGACCCCAAAACTGAACTATGTGGGATTTTATTCCCATCTAAATTGGATATGTATGAAGCCTCCTGAAGGTCTAAACCCAACACCCCCAAATCAACTATATTCTCACTAGAACACTTTTCCAGTAGGGTCTCATTCAACCTTGGAATCCCTTTTCTATTCTAAGTTCCCTAAGCTATTTTGGTGAAATTCCCATAACAAAATATGACTATAAACCTTCCTCCTAGGTGTGCTTGTCACATGAAACTAATCTACTTGGTTAGATTTTGTCACATGACCTTAAAAAAAGTGTAGTTCCATATTAATTGGTACTAAACAATAGGGGTTTTTATTCATTTCAGAGGGATATCTAAGAATCTGATCCATGTGTCCAATAATAACATTAAAATAATTCTTTCTTCCCTGGATGATGACATACACTATAGATCTCCATTGTGTGGATGAGAACTAGAATCATCATAACAATGAATATCTAGTCAGTATATGAGAGTATACAATTGATAGAGAACCTAATATATATATATATATATATATCCATCGATGAAGATCCTCAGATACATACAGATGATTATATATTCCATACATTCTAAAATTTTCATGTAAACTCAATGATTACCCCATCATACTTGGGAATAAATAAAGGATTGAAGAAGATATCATAAATATATAAGATAGTTCTAGAGTAAGTAATAATTCCACTAAAAGGGTGTGATGAGCTTGACCTTTCATCCTCTAGACCAATGTGGGTTCTTAAAAATCGTTGATCAATATTTCTGACGATATATTTCCTTTATAAAGAAGTTACCTTATGGATATATAATCATTGGTTGTTTCTATATTCACAAATAAACCAATTATAAACCATTCAGAAATAATAAAACTGATGTGAATGATTTCACATAAATCAACCCCTAAATCAATCATCTGGCACAACATATTTTTATAGGAAATAAAAAATGGTGAACCTGACATGAATCATTAACAAATATGACAACATCACTACCTATCAAGACCCTTTCATTCTCACAATTAAATAGATCTAAATAAGGAAATCAATCATGGATTAGTTTATTTAAATGAGATTCCTCTTTGAAGGTATTTTCTTGTTTTTGTTTTTCATCTATATCTAGAAACATTCAATAGAACTCCCATCAATCAAATGAAATCCTTCTAGCCTCCATAGATGAATGGCCTTGATAATGATCTTGTCAGTTCATTGTCCAAGAAGAATATGTCATAACCATCCCAACGCCTTCGATGATGGGTCTTAAACAATCTAGTTTGATATTATCCCCATAATAGTACAATCTCGACCCTTGAGGCTATCTGACAGGTCCTCTAGCTCTTAAATCCCCACTGATAATCCATATAGCTACCCTAACCTTTTAAACATAACATTTCATGATTTTAAACATAATTCATCATCAGAGTACAAGCCAAGGATTGTTAAGTCTAGTGTCTTGGAAGACAAGGTACATATAACATCAAACATGGGCTAAAAAAAACTTCTTTATTTAATATGAATAATGAGCTCCTCACTTCCTTTGAGCCCTTAAATCTGCATAGGGTACCCTGTGGAACACATGAACAATGGGATGAGCTAAAAATACCATGAAGGGAAAGAACATAAGAATAAACTTTAAGCACATGAGTTAGGAGGCTTGACATAATGATATTGGAAGCATGGAACATATGGAATCATAAAATATAAACATGGGATCATAAAAACATGGGATAAAATAATCAGGGGATCATATAAGCATGAGATTATATAAGCATAGTTTCTTAGAGAGGTGGCAGCAACTTTAAACAAGACTTTAGTACGAGTCAAGGCTAACCGCCAATCTCGTTTCCCATAACAGCATAAGCCAAGGCTAACCGCCCAAACCGTTTTCCCATAATCTTCTCATGAGACATTAACTTTAACCAATGAATTGGAGCACTATCTGGGCACACCCATCTATGCTTATTCATGTATATGCTTTCCACATAAATAACCTCAATCATACATAAACATAAGAGTACCCAAAGAAAGAAATGGGCACACAATCACGTCATGAAGCATAATAAAAAGGGGCGTAACATACAAGATTCCATGAAAGAAAGGAATTAAATCATAAATAGACATTAATTAAGTATAAAGTCATAAATAATGACAATAGATAACAAACTGAAGTGATAACATGTAAAAAAAAAGTTTTTTAGGAATCTTTGAGTCAAAACATTTTATTGCGGTTTAAGAAAACATCGAATATCTCTTAAAATGAAAAGCGGCATAATATTTTTTTTATAAAACCAAAAGTAAACCAGGAGGGTTTTTAAAACAAAAATACTGATTTTATAAGGACAAAGGTGAATTAAAACAGAGGATAGAGTACACTTGATAGTAGGAAAGAATTTGGGAAGTTCCCTTAAAACGGGTTCACTTATCGGGATGTAATGAGGAGAGAAACACTTAAAAGCATGCATATCCCCAAAACAGAGTGATGAAAGAGTCTTGATAAATAAACTTGGAACATGTACACAATTTTTAGATTATTCACATGAAAGGATAAGATAACATCATTTCGGTAGAAAGGTAGATAAGACAACCCAAAGGAATAAAAAAGGTTCGGGTAAAATTCTTTAGGAATTACCAGCATGGTATCGGGAGTACCTAAGGGGGATTAGTGAGAGAGGTAAGGGAATTATCATCACTTATACCTAAAGAGGTAAGTATGGGGGAGGTGCAAATCATACCCCATTTTTAATAATTACACACAACATGTCCTAACATAGTGAACAATCTTGAATAAGAGTGAAATTGAGAGGATCCCTTACCTTAGGCCCATTGGTGTTCTCCACTTGATATTAATGACCTGAATAATCAAATTAGTTTTATTAATAAATATTTCTAGAACCATATATAAAATTAAAGGATTCATTATAACCTTTTTAAGTTCATTTATACCCATCTTGGTTGATTACGAGGTTCAATTTCATTGTTCGGGTCCGTTTGTTTCATTTGTTTTAATGATCAGTTCAATTGTATTTAGGTTCAAATAAATTGTAAGATGAAAGTGGTTGTCCAGAATTTAAGTTATAACATTAGTGGAAATCCAGTAGGTTACATGGTTACAGAATTCATTTGGTTAATTAGAGTGAAAGAGAACCTTTACATTACACATTAATGATAAACACTTGAATTAATTTTAACGATTTTTCCCATGATTGACTTGTTTTGTATTATTGTTTTATATCATGACTGTATGAGGATTACAGAACCTTAAATAGAACATATAACATATATAATAGTCTGGTTCAACCATAACATAAATGTTTTCATGACTAGAATCAAAATGATAAGAGAATTTGAAAACACATTATCCATGATGTCGGTAATTTCACCCATCACGGACGATGTTTAATTCTAGAACGTGAGGGAGAGGGGGAGAAGTATGATGCTTTAAATTTTCCATAAACATGATTAGAATCCCGAATATATTAGATTCTGGAGCTTTCATTCCTTTTGGATAAGGGAAGGGGAAGAGGGTATAAGGAAAGAATGAAAATGAAAACAAAACACTTGAAAACAAAAGAGGGTTCTTACCCTTTGATCTCCTCTCCTTGAGACTCCTCTTAGGGGATTTGGTTTTGGCCTTTTGGAAATACCAGAAAGCCTTGGACATGGGGAAGGAGCTTGGGGGGGTATTTGGGCAGAAATTTTTCTAGGCACAAGGCTTGAGAGGTGTGAGGGAAAGAGGTAAGGAGAGAGGGTATTTATAGTGGAGGAGAGAGGGGTTTCCTTAATATAAAATTCACTAGTTTATTGTTTCCCCAAAAGACAAGGAATAGTGAGTCTTGCATGAACAATTATATTAATTTTATAATTTAATCCCAAACCAAGTGGGCTTACATCAGTAGAACATCACACATGACTCTATAATTAGATTATTTAGCTTATTTTTGTAAATTACGGTATTTCACTATTCATCAAAAATTCAAGTATTTCAGAAAAATCCCAAAACTTCACCCAAACCATTTTTTGACATGTAGAATCCAAAAATGATGTCCGTTTTTCAAAAATAATTTTCTAAATATGATTATTTTAATATTTAATTAAAATAATAATTTATTATCAAAGACTAGTTTTAAAACATTCATTAACTTATTCTAAAATATAGTTTTATCATACTTCGAACTTGAATATTATTTCTATACCACCATAGGTGAGGTTACTATTCATTAGGGTATATCACTATTCATAAGGTAATTTTACTATTCATTAGGGTAGGTTACTATTCACCAAAAAAATATTTTTGTTTTATTAGTCTCCAAAAAACATCTTGAACACAACCGTGTGTGCCGAATTTTCGAAATTCCAAACACAGAAGTGACAAACTTTTAAAGGTAACTTATCACTTATTAGTTCATTATTATGTGATTTTATGGAATATTTATAAGAAGGGAATTTCCATTAAAAACATTGGGTAGTTACATTCTTCCCCCTTAAGAAATTTCTCCCTCAAAATTTCATTTTACATTCTAGGAAAAAAAACATATGTGGGTACTTTTCCTTCAATGATTCCTCCAGCTCCCATGTTGCTTCCTCAAACTTATGGTTCCTCCACAACACTTTGACAAGATGGGTTGTCTTGTTGCGTAGAACCTTATCTCTCCGATCCAGAATCTTTATTGGCTGCTCCTCATAGGAGAGATCATCTTCTAGCTGCACCACCTCTGAGTTTAGTACATGTGATGGATCAGGTATGTACTTTCTCAAGAGTGATACATGAAAAACATCATGATCTCAAGACATATTCGGTGGAAGTTCAAGCCGATAGGGCACGGCTCCTATGCGGTCAAGGATCTCAAAGGGGATAATATACCTTGGGCTTAGCTTCCCTTTCTTCCCGAATTTCATGACTCTCTTCCATGGAGATATTCGAAGGAAGACTTTATCTCCAACGTCGAACTCCAAATCCCTTCGACGGTTTCCAACATAGCTCTTTCGCCGACTTTGAGTAGCTTTGATGTGTTTCTAGATGACTTGAACCTTCTCTGTCATCTCTTGAACAAGATCTGGTCCATGTAGCTTTCTTTCTCCAACTTCATCCCAACCGGTTGGAGTTCTACATCGCTTTCCATACATAGCTTCATATGGAGCCATTTGAATACTCGAGTGGAAGCTATTGTTGCATGGGAACTCACAAATGGGAGATGCTAATCCCATCCACCTTTGAATTCTAGAGAGAAGTCTCTAAGCATATCTTCATGCCTCTGAATAGTTATTTCAGACTGGCCATCAGTTTGGGGGTGATAGGCCATGCTAAAATTTAATTCAGTACCCAAAACATGTTGAAGACTCTTCCAGAATTTAGATGTTAACCTTGGATCATGGTTAGAGACAATTGAGAGTGGAACACCGTGCAGTATCACCACTTCCTTCACATATATCTTTGCAAGTTGTTCAAGCAAGAGATCTTCCCGAATAGCGATGAAATGGGATGTCTTGGGGAGTCAGTCAACCACAACCCATATCGCATTATTTCCCTTCGACGTCTTCGGGAGACCCATGAAAAATTTGATAGTAACATTTTCCCATTTCTACATGGGTATAGGAAATGGATGCATCATACCTTTGGACTTTTGTCACTCAGCTTTAACTTGCTTACATACCAAGCACCTTGATATATATTCCGCAATCTCCCTCTTCATGTTATCCCACCAGAAGTGTTCTCGGAGATCATGGTACATTTTGGTACTCCCAGAATGGATAGAGAAGGTTGAGCTATGTGCATCATTTAATAGCTCTTTATTTATCTCTAGAGAAGATGGTACACAAAATCGTGTCCCAAATCTTACAACTCCTTCCTCATCAATTTTGAAATCAGAGGATTTCCCATTTTTAACATCTTCCACCCTTTTATGAATTTCCACATCCTTTCTTTGAGAAACCTTTATTTTCTACAAGAGGGATGGTTGAGCAATCATTTGAAAAAGGATTGATGATGTTCCTCCCTTAATGATTCCCATGTCCATCCTTTAAAAATCTAAAAATATTGGATCCTTTTCAATTATCATCATTGATAAAGATGCAGGATCCTTTCTACTTAGAGCATCTGCCACCTTGTTTTCCTTACCGGGATGGTAGTGGATTGAGAAGTCATAATCCATGATGAGCTCTATCCATCTTCGTTGGCACATATTAATCTCTTTCTGTGTGAATATATATTTGAGACTCTTGTGGTCAGTATATATCTCATATTTCTCCCCATAAAGATAATGCCTCCAGATTTTCAAGGCAAAGATCACAGCCGCTAACTCCAAATCATGTGTTGGATAGTTTTTCTCATGGATTTTCAGTTTCCTTGAGGCATAGGCTATCACTTTATCATTTTCCATTAGCACACAGCCTAATCCCTTCGTAGAAGAATCACTATACACCACAAAGAGTTCCCCACTGGTAGGGAGTGTGAGTACTGGCGCAGTGATAAGTCTCTTTTTCAACTCCTTGAAACAGTCTTCACACTCCTGTGTCCAGACAAAATTTACTCCCTTCCATGTCAGCTTGTTCATTGGGTTTGACAATCGTGAAAAGTTCTTCCCGAATCGTCGATAATACCCAGGTATACCCAAAAAGCTGTGGATCTCCATTACAGAAGTTAGTCTGGGACACTCTTCAATTGCCTTCGTCTTGGAAGGGTCCATAGATATCCCTTTTCTGGTGATAACATGCCCCAAGAGTGATACTTCCTCCATCCAAAACTCACATTTATTGTACTTTTCATACAACTTATCCCTTCGCAAAGTCATTAACACAATTTCCAAATACTCCTCATGTTCCTCCTTGCTCTTGGAGTATATCAAAATATCATCAATAAAGACTACCACAAATTTGTCGAGGTAATCTCTAAAGACTCTATTCATTAAATCCATGAAAATTGTTGGAGCATTAGTGAGTCCGAAGGGCATCACTATGAACTCATAGTGTCCATACCTCATTCAAAAGGCAGTCTTGGGAATATCTTCCTTCCTCACCTCTAGTTGGTGATATCCTGACCGAAGTTCCACCTTAAAGAAATAACTGGCCCCACGTAGCTGATCGAACAAGTTATCTATCTATGGAAGGGGAAATTTTTTTTATTGTGATTTTATTGAGCTCACGATAATCAATTCAGGGGATCATTTATCCATATTTCTTCTTGACGAAGAGGACTGGAGCACCCCACAGTGAAGCACTCGGGCGTATAAAACCCTTATCCATATTCTCCTGTAACTGCTTCTTCCACTCTTCCAGCTCTACGGTGGCCATTCTGTAAGGTGTCTTTGAGATTGGCAGAGATCCAGGGATAAGTTCAATTGAGAACTCAACCTCTCAGTCAGGAGGAAGACCAGGAAACTCTTTGGGGAATACATCAGTGTAATCCCTCACGATGGGCATGTCTTCAAGAATGATTCTCTCCTTTGTTTGAATCATTTGAGATAGATATGCATGCTCATAAGGAATCAATATCCAAACTTGAGAAGAAGATTCTAAAGGAGACTCATCTTCCTCCTTTCACTTGAAAATAATCAGAGGATGCTTCAGGTTGTGAAGGGTAATCTCCCTTTCCTGGCAGTTGATGTTGGCCTTGTACAAAGATATCCAATCCTTGCCCAAGATAGCATCAAATTCTACTAAAGAAAGTATGATAAGATTTTCTGGGAGGTTCAGTCCACAAACATTAACTTAGGAGAAGTTATAAACCATGGATGCAATAATTTCCCCATTCTCTATTCTCACAGATAACTTTTCCTCCAAATTTTGAGGTGGTGTTTGAATAGTTCTACTAAACTTGAAAGATATGAAAGAATGAATAGAACCAGAATCAAATAGTACATTCGCTATTCTTAAATGAATAACAAGCATACCTATCACCACATCATTTTTCAGCTCCACCTCAGTAGTAGTGATAGCATAAGCCCTTCATTGTTGCCTTGGAGATTGTTGTTGTTTGCCTCCGACAACCCTCATCTTAGGGCAATTGTTCACATAATTCCCAAGCTCCTAGAAGTTATAACACTACACTAAAAGCTGAGTGTTGATCTGAACCTTCCATTCTTCTTCAACATTAGTGGGATTTTTCATATCCCTTCGGTAGTTATTGGCCAGAAGACCAAACTTTATGCATTTGAAGAAATTCTTGGTTCCCTTCAGACAGTTACCAGGATGCTTCTTCCCACAATTTTTGCAAAGGTTAAAATTGGGATTCTTCCCATCATGGGATTTATTTTATGGACCACCCATGTTGTTTTCCATCTTCTGCTTCTTGTCACTAGGCTCATGAGACCACTAAGAATCTATGATCTCCATTTCAACCTTGAGGGAACAACATACAATCTCCTCATAGTTGTCGAAGTATCGAATCGCCAAAACTTTTCATAGACTCGGATTTAGTCCACTAAAGAAGCGATCCACCTTGAATTCGGTGTTCATGACAAAGCTAATGGCGTACCTTGCAAGCCTGGTAAAGTTTGCTTCATACGCCCCGATGGACTCATCTTCCTTCTGCTTGAGTCCAAGGAATTATCTTTACATCTTGAGATGGAGGGTTTGAGGAAAATATTTGTTGAAAAACATCCTCTTGAATTCCTCCCAATCTATAGAATCTATTTCCTCTTGGGACTTTTTATTCTTGATCAGTTCCCACCACTGATCACCTTCCCCATCAAAATGATAGACCGCCAGTACCACCTTTTCTTCTTTCGATCACTGGAGGACGGAGAATATCTTTTCAATGGAGTTGATCCATTGTTCTGCAAGGAGGGGATCAGAATATCTACTAAACATGGGAGGCCTTTTCCGTATGAAGGATTCCACGACAAATTGCTCTTTCCTTGTAGGAGGAGGACGTTCCACCTGATTCAAGTTATTATTCATAACTTGAGCCAGCTGAGCAAGTACTTCCATGATGTTTTGAGCACCCGATTACATCACCTCAGACATATCATTAGGGCAATCATCATATTTCCTATCACGTTGGATGTTGGTACATGTTATTCTCTTTCCCACCATTAACTAAGAGAAATAACATATAATTAGAGGTCTTTAATACTTATCTATTGAGAAAAAAACTTTGAACATAAAAGGATAAACTTATAAAGAAGTATATCCTAACTTATGATTCCTCAGGTTAAATCTAGGTTATCCTCAATCAACTTCTTAACTTGTATTCTTATGGGCTTTTTTTTGTCCCCTAATAATGGTTTCTACTAAGCTCATGAATCTACCAAAGCATATCCCCTGGGAGAGTCGTAACCAAGAGTGCAGCAAGGCCCGTTGTCGTGCACTAGTTCCCATTCGAGTCTACCTCAAAGCGGGGTTTTTAGGTTTTACCCCTGGGATACATTTGTGCCAGAGGCGCCTCTACCTACTCGTATCCAGATAGGGATATATTTTCTTGATAAACCACTTACTCAATACTCACCAAAATTTTGGGAATGTTTTCTAATACTTGGTCTCATCCTTAAGGTTCCCACTAAGGTGCTCTATTCCTAATCTCCAAAAATAACTAGACCAACCTATGATACCAACTATAGAGACCCTAACCTTTTACTCATAATATTTCATGATTTTAAACATAATTCATCACAAGAGTACAAGCCAAGGATCATTAAGTCTAGTGTCTTGGAAGGCTAGGTACATATAACATAAAACATGGGCTAAAAAACACTTCTTTATTTAATCTGAATAATGAGCTCCTAACTTCCTTTGAGCCCTTACATCTGCATAGGGTACCCTGGGGAACACATGAACAAAGGGATGAGCTAAAAAGCCCAGTAAGGGAAAGAACATAATAATAAACTTTAAGCACATGAGTTAGGAGGCTTGACATAATGATATTGGAAGCATGGAACATATGGAATCATAACATATAAACAAGGGATCCTAAAAATATGGGATAAAATAATCATGGGATCATATAATCATGATATTATATAAGAATAGTTTCATAGAGAGGTGGCAGAAACTTTAAACAAGACTTTATTACGAGTCAAGGCTAACCGCCAATCTCGTTTCCCATAGTAGCACAAGCCAAGGCTAACCGCCCAGACCGTTTTCCCATAATATTCTCATGAGACATTAACTTTACCCAATTCATTGGAGCTCTATATGGGCGCACCCATATAATATTATTCATGTATATGCTTGCCACATAAAGAACCTCAATCATACATAAACATAAGAGTACCCAAAGAAAGAAATGGGCACACAATCACGTCATGAAGCATAATAAAAAGGGGCGTAACATACAAGAATCCATGAAAGAAAGGAATTAAATCATAAATAGACATTAATAATGTATAAAGGCATAAATCATGCCATGAGATAACAAACTGAAGTGATAACATGTAAAAAAACTAGTTTTTAGGAATCTTTGAGTCAAAACATTTTAGTGTGGTTTAAGAAAACATCGAATATCTCTTAAAATGAAAAGTGGAATAATATTTTTTTATAAAACCAGAAGTAAACCACGGGGGTTTTCATAATAAAAAGACTGATTTTATAAGAACAGAAGTGAATTAAAACAGAGGATAGAGTACAATTGATAATAGGAAAGAATTCAGGAAGTTCCCTTAAAACGAGTTCACTTATCGGGAAGTAATGAGGATAGAAACACTTAAAATGCATGAATATCCTTGAAAGAGAGTGATGAAAGAGTATTGATAAATAAAATTGTAACATGTACACAAATTTTAGAGTATGCACATGAAAGGATTAAGATAACATCATTTTTGTAGAAAGGTAGATAAGACAACCCGAAGGAATAAAAGAGGTTCGGGTATAATTCTTTACGAATTATCGGCATGGTATTGGGAGTACTTAAGGGGGGTTAGTGAGAGAGGGAAGGGAATTATCATCACTTATAAATAAATAGGGCAGTATGGGGGATGTGCGAAATCATACCCCATAAATAATAATTACACACAACATGTCCTAACATAGTGAACAATCTTGAATAAGAGTGAAATTGAGAGGATCTCTTACCTTAGGCCCATTGGTGTTCTCCACTTGATATTAATGACCTGAATAATAAAATTAGGTTTATTAATCAATAGTTCTAGAACCATATCTAAAATTAAAAGATTCATTATAACCATTTTAAGTTCATTTATACCCATGTTGGTTGATTACGATGTTCAATTTCATTGTCCAGGTCCGTTTGTTTCATTTGTTTTAATGATCAGTTCAATTGTATTTAGGTTCAAATAAATTTTTAGATGAAAGTGGTTGTCCAGAATTGAAGTTATAAAATTAGTGGAAATCCAGTAGGTTACATGGTTACAAAATAAATTTGGTTAATTAAACTGAAATAGAACCTTTACATTACACATTAATGATAAACACTTGAAATAATTTTAACGATTTTGCCCATGATTGACTTGTTTTGTATTAATGTTTTATATCATGAGTGTATGAGGATTAAAGAACCTTAAATAGGACATATAACATATATAATAATCTGGTTCAACCATAACATAAATGGTTTCATGACCAGAATCAAAATGATAATAGAATTTGAAAACACATTATCCATGATGTCGGTAATTTGATCCATCACGGACGATGTTTAATTCTAGAACGTGAGGGAGAGGGGGAGAAGAATGATGATTTAAATTTTCCATAAACATGATTAGAATCCCAAATATATGAGATTCTGGAGCTTTCATGCCTTTTGTATGAGGTAAGGGGAAGAGGGTATAAGGAAAGAAAGAAAATGAAAACAAAACACTTGAAAACAAAAGAGGGTTCTTACCCTTTCATCTCTTCTCCTTGAGACTCCTCTTAGAGGCTTTGGTTTTGGTCATTTGGAAAGACCAGAAATCCTTGGACGTGGGGAAGAAGGTTGGGAGGGTATTTGGGCAGAAATTTGGCTAGGAAAAAGGCTTGAGAGGTGTGAGGAAAAGAGGTAACGAGAGAGGGTATTTATAGTGGAGGAGAGAGCGGTTTCCTTAATATAAAATTCATTAGTTTATTATTACCCCACAAGACAAGGAATAGTGAGTCCTTCATGAACAATTATATTAATTTTATAATGTAATCCCGAATCAAGTGGGATTACATCAGCAAAAAATCACACATGACTCTATAATTAGCTTATTTAGCTTATTTTTGTAAATTACGGTATTTCACTATTCATCAAAAATTCAAGTATCTAAGAAAAATCCCAAAACATCACCCAAACCATTTTTTGAGGTTTAGAATCCAAAAATGATGTCCCTTTTTCAAAAATAATTTTCTAAATATGGTTATTTTAATATTTAATTAAAATAATAATTTATTATCGAAGGCTAGTTTTAAAACATTCATTAACTTATTCTAAAATATAGGTTTATCGTACTTCCAACTTGAATATTAATTATATACCACCATAGGCGAGGGTACTATTCATTAGGGTATATCACTATTCATAAGGGTATTTTACTATTCATTAGGGTAGGTTACTATTCACCAAAAATTATTTTTGTTTTATTGGACCCCAAAAAACAACTTGAACACAACCGTGTATGCCGAATTTTCGAAATTCCAAACATAGAAGTGACAAACTTTTAAAGGTCGTTTATCAATTATTAGTTCATTATTATGTGATTTTATGGAATATTTATAAGAAGGGAATTTACATTAAAAACATTGGGTCATTGCAATCCATCCAGTGATGGATAGTGCCCCCGAATAAGGGGGAACTTATCGTCATCTTCAACCATTTCCAGATTTTTTCCCCCTATAATACAAAAATAAATCTCCCCATATCTTTGTAAGGTGGGCCAATATCCCACACAAAACCTCATCCAAAAGGCACAGAGGTCCTTACAAATGGATCCTTCCAACTGTCTCCACCTCAAATTCCACACAATAGTGAACCATGAACATGATGAGGGTTCCATCATTGGTAGTCTGGCCTAGGTTATCTAGACCAGAGCATGAAAGACAACTCATAGGTGCCGAAAATGTACAACAAGGAGTAGGTTCACACCTCTATATCCTCCAAAATATCCCACCAATAAAACTTGGAGGAAAATTGTGAGAAGACACATACACTCTCGCTCCCTAATTCAGCTAGCTAGTAAAAATTTCTGGAAGCATCCATAGAATCCCTCCATTAAAATACTAAGGAATATAATGAGAAGTAACATAAACCTACTTACACCCAAAAATCATGTTAGAAGACTTGTCTAGAAGCACTCAAAGAATCCAGGCAACAAAATATGGAGGCATGCAGCGAACATGAAAAAAACTACCCACACCTTGAAATCTCACCAGTCGAATTTAGTGGCAATCCATGGGAAGGCACAAACCCATTCCCGTGTTAACCAAGACTTCCACTAGACTAATCTATAATAATTCAACGAGTCCTTTTATCCATGTTTTCTAGAAAACTATTATGAAACACACACACATTCCGGCTTTCATCAATCATACTAGCAGTTTTTTCTGGGAGCACATAGAGAAGTCATTTGAAATGTCCCAATGATGAATAGGGGAATACCCAACTCTCTTCCCTAAACATGAGTACTCTTAGTATAAACTGGATGGATAGGGGTATTGGAACATGCACATGCCCCTAATCTAAATACATAATAGGGAATATATCATCATTCTAGTTGTTGACATCACCAAGCATATCTAGGCAGTGGTGAAAGGGAAACACAAATCTGTATCTACATTTTATATAATTTCTAGGATATCATATATGTAAAAACAATAGTGACATAGAGAATAACACACAACTCTTTTAAAAAAAATGGGGTGGCTCGTCAGTATGTCACCCTGGAGAAGGTACACACCACTTCTTCCATCTAGGTGGGTTGTGGGGGAAAAATACCCTATAGTACATGGACAACCTTCTTAGGAATATACTCACATTCCAAATAGAGGTAACCAGCCTATCCCAATGGCCACTCTAAAGTTGAAACAAAACCTTGACTCTTAAAACCACTTCCCCTAGCATGTTGTCCCAGTTTCTCAATATATGGAATCCAAAAAGAAGCCTCACCAAAGACAACTGGAAAATTAAGATCCAATATATGATCATGATCTACTTAGTAATTGTGTTTTTAAGACCTCGTATGATTATCTTTCATAACATAAGATCTTACTCTCCCATTACCAAATTACAGGGTCCTTATCAGTAATTCTAAAGTTCCTCCTTGGAAACATCACCCTGAAAGCTTTCCTCACGACCATAATATGATCATTCTCAAGATCCCATATCCTAATGAGAGTCATGTAATCCTTGTTCTTGGGAATAATATCAATGAAAAAGAGGCTCTTCCACTTTCTGAAATCCACCATGGATTCCCACCCCATGATTCAATTCACTATGAATGGTCTCTTCATAGTAGTGTTTCGTTTTAGCATAAGGGTCTTCCCATTGGTGATGTAGTGATGAGAAATACATCATACCACGAGGCACGTATGAATGAATTACCAATCATGTTTGATGTATTTTAATTGAAAACTGAAATTATTTATCATTCAAAAGACAACCCATGGTGATGGTCAATATCTGAACCACCCTTGGGCCACTAGTCTTCTTACATAATAGAAGAAGTCACTACCAATCTTGTTGTTTATGATAAAGTAGAAGGGAATATTAAAATAATGTAATATCAAGTAGAGGAGATCTAGAAAAACATGAATATGACATGCTAAACATAAATAAATAGATTGATAAAGAGGACATAAAATTCATGTTCTCACCTTTACTCACTCCCCAAAATTGTGTTCTAGAAGCACTAACAGAATATTATGTGCACAATATCTGCCTCAACATATGGAAAAAATTTCATAAACAGAGAGAGAAATCATTACCATATAATAATTAATAGATTCACTTAAAGTTAATGGAATCAATGTAAAACCAAATTTTACATGGATACCGTCATATTTTCATGCTATATAGAGAAATTTCAAGGAGCCCTTGAACGAGCAATATAGAGTGCATTAATAATTTTGTGACAATTAATTGTTGATATCTTATCTGGTGTTCTCATTAATGGATGGGGTGGAAATGGAGTATTACATTTCACCATGACACCTATCTAGAAAAACACATTGAAGGTAGCATCATGAAATTTTATAGCTTCATGACAGCTTCAACAATTGAACCCTATATAAAACTGATGATATGCTCAACAAAAATAGTCCCCCAACCAACTCTCACTAGTTTCAGGCTAGAAGGGAGTCGCATATTGAGAGGATTTTTCATCAGGCCTATTAAAATATTGGGAAAGTCTCCCGTTTTGAAGAAGTCATCCATCATATAGTGAGAAATGTTGGAAATAGTGAAACTATCATCAGATTCAGGTGAATTAGGTGATGCACTTATCCCATGTTCAAACAAAACTACATAGAATTTGAAGTGTGTCAATGATAGTAGTATCCAATATAGTTCAGAAGTAACCCAAACCTACATGGAAAGGGGGGTTACCCAGCATTATTCGTTAGAAAACCAAGCCTGAAGTTCTATTGAAGTGGGATTGGAATAGCCCCATCACTTAGGGATAGGGGATTTCTCCCCTAAATAACACCCTAATCAATAGATATTAGTCTTATTATAATTAGGGGATACACATCAAAGTGGATCCTCCTATTATTTCATATACAATGACCCGATATCCTCCCTAAAGACATGCATTCCCAAACATTCTTAAGATTTGAGTCAGATTACCATCCATCCATGTTCTCCCAAAAAATCCTTAAAGGAGATGATCTGGCCACATAGAGGGTGTAGAAAAATGCAGTCTCAAAATGACACTAATAAAATCCCTACCATGAATAATGCATCGGTAACTATCATCAATGCTTCCCTTATAGATCATAAAGAACACAAGGTCAATTCAAGGAAGAATCTAGAGGAGGATGTTCTGGTTCATAATATTGCACACAATTATATGATTAAAGTAGGCATGCATATCCAAAACCAACAGATTTCCTTAAATATAGCAATTACATTATATAATACAACATTATCTCCTTGGAAGGCATCCATAAAGGAAAAAGGTAAGGGTCATATAATCAATCCACAACATCCCAAAGAGTTTAAATCCCTATAAAATTAGGAAATATTTTTTGAGAAAGACAATGAGATGAAAAAATTAATATTACTTAATGAAAAACTATTATAAGGTGGCCTTTATTTTGGAAATAATCCTCAATCAAATTATCAAATAACAATCCCAACTGGTGTACCTAATCAAAGAGGGTTCTCCATAGAAACTAAAGTGGATCGGGAACATATACTCAACATAGGATATGAAAAACCAATATACATGGATCCCACAGTAGTATACCAAGAATTCACTCTGTTAGGTGCACAACTAGAATTGGTTCTGGTACATTCTCTTAGGCCTTCCCCTATAGCCTAACTCTGGAAAATGCAAGCAGTTCCACTACCGAAGGACCTAACAGCCATAGTACTAATTCAAGAACCTACTCAGCTAGACATTCCCCTAAGGATCATTAATACTATTGAGTCACAAATTTCGTGATTGGATTGCATGGAGAAATGGTCCACATAAATAAAACTAAAAAATAAGCCTTACACCAGTTGGGTAGATCTGACTCCTCCCCCGCAAAACATTTGGAACCATAAATTTCCAATTATTAACTTCTCAGGAGACCCATAGAATCATTTAAGGGATTTTTTCTCTCACTGTTATCCCATGATGTGACCCCTGAATAATAGTATGTATTGAAACTTAGGTGGTTAGTGGATTCATTTCATAGACCATTCTTTTTATGGTATGTTAGCTTACCGGATCAGTCAATTATGGGGTGGGAAGACCTCCAACCTAAGTTTATCTTCTATATCACCTTTAAATTATAGGAAAAACCAGTCCTCAAACTTTCCAACTTTATGTAGTGAGATAATGAAAACGTCTTGAATTTCATTTCTTAGTGGAAAGGATTGATATATTCCATAATCATACCACTCCCTCAAGAAGACTTGTTTCCCATTTGTATAGTGAATATCCATGATGAGTAGTGAATGATACTAATCCCTACAAATGTACATCATATTTTTATACCTTTCTATGATATCTCAAAGAGTGTAAGAATCCATCTCAGAGACCAAATATATGTCCTGATTAATTCCATCATCTTAGGGAAAGAGAGTGGGGAAAGAATAAGCCACTACAGTTACACTAAATTAGGAAACTTTATCCACTCCCACTCTAAATATTACATCGTATCATTTGGTCCCACATCCTTGGAATCAATTAAAATGTCCAACTCATCCACATGATAAAAGAGATCATAGGGAAAAATTTTGAGGAGATGAAAAGAATGTTCTATTATTTATGAAATGAACAAGTCCCCAACTACTTCATCTCATAACTAGAGAATAACATGATCAAGTTTCCAAAGCCTAGGAGACCCAACAAATTTGGTGAAGAGGATATACAAAATAATTTACCCATTAATCATGTATTGGGTCACAACATCACTGAGTGTTTTATTTTCAAAGATATCCAGAAAAAGATGGTGGACTCTAGGAAAATGAATTTAGGAAGGCCATCTTCTCAAGTAGCATGCATCTCTACGATAGATCCAGAGGAGGGGATTGAATGGAATGAAGAAAATAGTATGTGTAAAAATATGTTAAAAATTGGATGGTTAGAAATATGATTGATGGGACTCATTCTATCCTCCAAGAACATTTTTAACAATCCACTATACCCTCGACTACATCCACCGCCACACAATCGACCCCTTTAGTTTTACAATCCTCCTAGGGCCAGTATTACAAAAAGAGACATGGAAAAATGAGGAAGTATAAAACATATTAAGAAGATCATATTATTAGTCCATTTTTTCTTTAACTTTGGAAGACTTCATTCCTTAAATCCAAGAAGTATGTTCCCCACCCTGCTAAACGATATAACAATAGTCAACCTGCTAGATAGAATCTTCATCCGACAAGGAGCTGATCTTCAACTATATTAATTTTATCCACTTCATGGATCCATTATCAGTTTATTAGCATGATTATGAACCCAAATACCCAACATTATATTGTAGAACTAGGGTAAGAGTCCATTAGATTTGAGGATATAGGGTAATATGCGGTCGTGAATAGATTCACTACTATAACCACGTCCCTGATCATCGGTCTATGGGGGAAAATCTACTCGGAGAGATATCCATCAAGAAAATTAGTAGAAAATATGTTCCTCCACACATGAAAGGGTATTTCATAACATGATCATCATGTATTATCATCTAGAGGATATGTCTTATCCTAATCAACCTCACCATGTAGGAAGACCTGGTCGACCTAATCCACTGAGACTATAAGCACATTCAAATCCTATTCCAAGGGATGATAAATCCACATAAAGTACTAAATCTCATAAATAACCTATAAAATAGTATATCCATGATATTAAGTGTATAAAATTAGACCAAAATTATGATGTTTTGAATTAATTATCTCTCTTTCCTGTGATGTTATAAATTGTGGATGTTTTGAGTCTACCAAAAAAACCTCTAGGAAGCACTCATCGAGGAAATGTCAAGCATTAATTTTTTTTATTTTCTAGCTATTTATGAGGTGTATCATGTAGAGAGTAATCTTGCATAATTACACATAGTCGTATTTTTCATACACAAGTATGAGGATGAAATCAAATAAGGCCACTTCATATCCTTGTATATATCTGGCAGGATAAATGTCATTGATATCCGATTATCTTACATTGACAATGGATCATGTGTCATCCTCCTCCCAATCTGAACACTTTTTCAACTAGGTTTCAATGAATATCACCCATCACCCTCCATTATAATGTTAGAGGGAAATTAAATGATTGAGAAAATTATCTTGGTGAAATAAAACTCAACACTCAATTTGGGGATCTCATGTCTGGATCAGCTCAGAATTCAAGTTTGTTAGGTAGGATCGATATTCAATGTTCTACAGGTAAGACCTTGGCTATATCATCATATGGATATCCCCTCTTAATACAAACAATTCCTCAAATATTGTATTAATGAAATAATTAAGACATTTCACGATGGAAAATAGACATTCAAATACCCCAAATCATAGTATATTGATTTAGTATTCTATCAAAGGGAATGTAAGTGATCAATAAATGATGATTTCACCCAAATCAATGCCCCAAAAGATTTAGAGATGATTCAAGATAACCATTTGAACTAGATCGGTGAATATTTTTTACTTCCCATCTACCAAATCGAAGAGGTGGGTTCAAATTCAAGAACACATCCAGCCACATATGTGATGCCTATTGTGACAATTGTGTCTGATAGTTCCGGAGAAGATGTCAAATCTGGGAATAGTAATGAAAGAAAGAATGAAAATGTCATCATTCTATACCTAAAACTTCAAAAAAAAACCCTATTACTTTAGCTAGATTGAAAGAAGTTGTCATTTCACTGGTAGAAAATGATGATGCCCATTCTCAATGCCTCGTCTCCCCTTGGGAGCTCCAAAAAATCCATTCACTATAACCGAAGATAGAATTGTGCTTCATAATCATGGGGTATAAATGTGGAATCCTCTCCCAAATTAGGGAAACATCCTTCATCCCCTACTTCCCATGCAGAGGTGGAGGAGGTAAATCATTTAGAAGAGGAAGAGGTGGAAGACCTTAGGGATTCCCCTCCAACATTCTATGAAGGTATCTCCACTACTATTTAAGATCTTAGAGAAATAAATATAGGTACGAATGTAGATCCATGAAACACTTTGATCAGTGTGACCATAACTTCCAAATAATTTGAGGTTATAATTCCTTACTAAAGAAACACCTGGATGTCTTTTCTTGGAATTAAAAATATATTATTGGCCTTTATCCAGAGGTGTCTACCAATCAACAGGTTTTTTCAAGAAAACCATCAGGGATACAAATTGGTAGCCAAATAGACATTCCCAACACATTATTCTGACATTTTTGTTAATGCGGATAATATCATCAAGGAAAAATTCATATGAGAGGTACTGTATCCGAATTTGTGAGCCAAAAATGACCCTGTGAAGAATAAGAATTGAAAAATCGTAGTTCCATAAACTTTATATATATCAAACATCAATTTCGAAAATATGACTTCCCTATTTCTACCATAGAACTCATTATTGATGCAATGAATAGTTATCAATCCCTCTATATCATGGATGTCTATTAATGGTACAACAAAATTCATGTGGCCCAAAAAGATTTAGAATCAACCACCTTTAGGGACCCCAAAAAGTATTCAGCTATTGGGTAATTCCCTTTCTTCTTAAAATGTGATGGTGACACATACCAATGTTCCATACATCACATATTCAAACCCTCTAGAGGTAATTATATAAAATTATAAATTGATTATCTATTGGGTATGTCCCAAAAACATTCTAACCACCTAGATGACTTGGATACCATCATCAAAAAGCTATGAAAACATACCCTAAATATGAACCCCTTAAAATGTGATTTCGGGGTAATATCGGTCAATTTTCTTAGATTCCTTATATGTCATAAAGATGTTTAATTTTATCCTAAGAAAAGAAAATATATCCTTATAATGTAACCACCTCAAACCTTATTGAAATGAGTGGACTTCAAGAAAACTTGGCCTATATTCGGCGCATCATAGCTAACCTTGCGAGAAAGTGTTTTCCCTTCACCAAAATGATAATTAAGGGGGTCACATATCATTTTACTAGTGAATGTAAAGTATAATTTGAAAAACTCAAGAAATAACTCTTGATCCCACTGTATTAATGCCACCTATTGAGGGAAATGCAATCATTTTATATGTGACACCCTTGGATAGATTACTGTGTTCCTTCTAAACATAAAATAATGGTGATATGAATGAATACCACCTCAAGTGTCACAATAAAACCATGCCAAATTTCAAGACTCAGTATTCAAATATTGAGAAGATCTTCCTGACATTACTCTTCATGGTTCAAAAACTGAGGCATACTTTTAGCACCATGAGGTCCATTTTTTATCATGAAATAACACGCTAAAATATTTTCACAGTTATCCTATGTGAACAGGATGTATGGTATGGCTCGATTTTATACTATAGTTATTTGATATATAGTTTATTCCTCATATAATTGTGAAGGGATAGGCCCTATAATATTTCAATAGAGAACACACATCTGTTGAATCAACATCGTTAAATACGAAATTTAAGGGTGATGGGATATTCTTTATTCTGGGAGGCCCATTAACATGGGTGATGAATTTTGATGGTGAATCTAGGATCCCAACAGGGAAGAGAAAGGAAGACCCTAAGATCAACTATGTCATACTAGGAATCATATTTATTTCCTCAGTGAAAGTAGTCTTGACTTGCTAATTCCAGTTATCAAAACGGTATAATAACAATGAGGATGAATATCAGGCCCTCATTGTAGTCCTAGAACTAGAACTCCTAATACCAGTGGAAAATATATAGGTGAAAGGAAACTCAGATTTGGTAATCAAACATATCAACAAGGATTATTCCATTATAAAAGAAGAACTAATCCCCCTTATTGACTATATCATAAGGATAACGGAAGAGTTACCCTTAGAGACAAAAATAACTTACAAATCACATTCATAGAATTCCCAAGTATATGCATTAGAGAACAAGATAAACTCTAGAGAATCCAAACAAGGACAAAATGTTCAACAACAATTCCCATCACCAAATGGTCTCACATTTTTTTCAAATCAGAATGAAAGAGGTCAACGAAGTAATCCCTATCCATGATCTACATGGTCCTACCACAGGGTAGATGATACCAATTATGGACTACCTTCTAGATGGATTACTCATACTAGATATATCAAGGAAAGAGAAAATCTGATGGTTAGTAGCCAACTTTAAACAGTTTGATGGCCCAAATCTCTAGAATGCCCTCTATAAATGAGGCTTTTCTGGAATCATTCTCAAATATATTGAGAGATAAGATACCACTTCTACTATAAAATATGTACACTCGAGAGAATGTGGTACCCACCAGTCAGGGTAAAAGATTTTTTAATAAAAATAATGGCTTGAATACTTATGGACATCGATGATTCGGGATTTAACTTAGTTCACCAAGAATGATCATTCCCCCATGTGCAAGTCAACTTCATCTATCAACCCCCTAAGTTTCTACATACAAAAAAATCAAGGCCATTTTCAATATGGAGAATGGTTGTTGTGGGATCATACACTCTAGCTACTTCCAATCAGTTAAAATACATCTATATTGCTACTGATATTTTCTCCAAATGGGATGAAAAAATCCCCATCAAATAATTTGAGTCCAAACACATTTTCATCTTCCATAAAACAAACATAATTTCCATATTTAGTGTCCCTTGAAAAATAATGATAGAAAATGGCCCCAATTTATTTTATGGTGTGATGGAAAAGCTGTGAAAATAATACAATATCAAATCCAACCATTCATACTGCAATAATGTGGTGGATAATGGGAAGATAGAGGCCTTCAACAAGACCCTATCAAACATACTGCTGAAAATGGTGTATAAAGATACAAATTCTTAGCTTGACTTTCCATTGAATGTCGTATGGTCTTACCTTACTACAACCCATAACACCGAATGGGTGACTACCCATTGAGTTTTAATTTCTATCACTATGAATTTTTGTATGTGACTAGGTTTCAATAGATGAGAAATACCAGAAAGAACATAATTAATTGAAGTGGATCGATTAGAAAATATTTATCACCTTGCATCACGTAGAATTATATCAAAATAAAATATAACAATACATTAATAATAAGGTAAAAATATGTTCATTATTCTAATTATAACTCATATCGGTCCTTACAACTCCAATGATTCTAAAAAAGAATCCTAAAAAGAATGAATCAATGTGTGGGACCTTACTCCATACACAGGGTCCACTTTAATTGAGCTTATTCCATGATCTCAATGGATAGAGAGCTCATTATGATCCTAATAAATGAAATATTCCTAATGAAGTATTTTTTGTGATGACATGATGATTTTCCCAGCTACAAGATGTTAAACTGCACATTTGGTCCTTGTTCCATGCCTATAAATGGCATAAAATTATGATCGTAATGCTTGAAATTATACTATATGGCATCACTTTCCATGTCACATGATGATAAAATAAACTATATATGATCCTAGTTGTGTTTACTTAAACTGTAAGGCACCATTCTTCCTCACCACATAACATTAAACAACATAAACGTCCCACTCATTTGAAATTAAGAAAACCTCGAAATACCATGAGTTGAGAGACTCCTTGTGGTCCCTTAAATCTAGCCTTAATATCATGTGTAGTCACTACTCATGTCATTTACACTCCATAATGGCACTTGGTCTCCCATTATGGGTATAATACCTAACATTATCATGTCCTGAACATAAGATTTTAAACAACATGGTTCACGTCTTTGTTGCATGATGTAAAACTACAAAAAATTTCAATATGTGTTTAATAGGATAGTAACATCCAATTATGGTACCTACACCAAACCTTCATTCAATAAATAAGTTTTTCGTGATTATTTTTTAAAAAATAGATGCAGTGACAACTAGGTCTCTCATCCTGGGTACAAGCATGAAAAAAATATCCCTACTCCTTATGTACAAGTCATACCTACATAGGTAATCTTTTAGGAACTACTTGTGGCTTGATTATCATTACAATGAAAAATATAGTGATGCATAGATCTCCAATATTGATTCTAACCTCATCTAAAATGAATCCCCTTTTACTTGGGTATGAATTTTACCTATGTAAGGAAATTATCTAGAACTTTTTATGAATTTATTATCCTTCATAAAAGAACATATAATAACACCTAGGCCTCATTTCTAGGGCCCAACCATCACTATAAAAAATATAAAACCACCCTTTTCCCCTTCTTTAAAAACTAATTTATGTGGGGAACTGTTCTTATGAACTAGTTGTGGAATGATTCTTTCACCAATAAGATACATAGTGACACTAGGGTCTTATGACATATTCAAGATACAAAACCCTTTTCACATTTTGAAGTCTATTCCCTTGTTTCATTATGTTAAACATAATGGTTCTCAAAGAATATCATATGGATTAAATCTCATTCCATAGAGATTCATAGTGATGCCTAGAATTCCATCTTTTATCCCAGTTGAAAAATTACCCCTCTCTCATGCTAGTTCATATTTATCTTTAATACATGACGTTAAATAACATTGGATGTGAAGAAATATATATTACTTGATTCTCATTACAATGAGATACATAGAAAAACATGGATCATATCTCCTGGACCAGTCAACAAATAAATTTAAATACCCACATCCTTCCCTTATACTCCTTTTATGCGATGAAAGAAACCCTTTTACCTCCTTATTTCTAACACCATAAAAACTTATAAGAGCATAGAAGTTTTAGTAAAAGTGTTCCCTAAATGATTAAGGGATATAAATTTACATCAGGGTTATCATAGTCCTTGTAACATGACTATAAACGACACTGTAGATATCCTCATCATGTGATAATAAACTACATGATTACCTCATGAACTACACATGAATTGATTATCATTATAATGAGATACATATTGAAATCTAGTTCTTCAATCCTAAACCCATGGGAAACATAATATGGGAAATGAACCCAGTCTTTTTTTTATTATTCAGATCTACATAAGTGGATTAAATATGGTGTCTCACCCCACACGTAATATTGTATTAATTAAACCCCCTTTCCACCCATGTATGAATTCAATCAGTGTAGGAGATGTTTATTTTAGAACTAAATGTGTTTAGATTAATGCTTAAATAATATACACAGTGATTCTTGGTTCTTACCCTTAGTTGGGCCACAATATTTCTTTTTTACATTGAGTCTCCTTAATCTATAATTAATGACAATATACTACATGACTGATTTCATGACCACAAGATTTTATACTGTACAGAGGATGTCCTGACTGCATGACATTAAACTATATGGTACCTCATGAACTAAATGTGGCTTGATAGATACATAGTTACACCTAGGCCTCATGACCAAGTTCTAGGCATGGGGTAAATAAAAATGACCACCTCTTTTTTACAAACAAAGGTATGTGCATGAGCTCATAATTTAGGTCCCCTCCTTAGGGTGTCCACTAAGGAAACCGAGATGTACCCCTCCTACAAGTGAGTTAGATATATCCAAAGGAACCTATGCTTTAATAATAATATGATTCCAAATGATTCCATTATACTCATGAATATCCCATCCATACATCATATTCCTTATCTTAAACACTTTAAGATCTTCATAATCTTTCTTCATCTCCCGATGATAAAACATATGATGCACAAGGACTCCTTTTTTTTAACAATGTTGTGACTCACCCTAGATGTAAATGCTAAAATTCAACCACAAATTTTTTTTAATCCAAAGTATTCCACTATTTTACTATTGATTAACACGCCTTAGTTGTATTTTCATAAAGTATTCCACATGATGGGGTTTTCAATGAGTGGTGATTTCACCATCAAGAGAAACCTCTTTTTCCCTTGTAAGATTTGATGACATTATGTTGGAATTTGTTATTCAAATTTTAGTCTACATTTATCCCTATCATATTTCTTTCATAACCTTCATCTTGATCTAAAAACCCCAAGATCATTGTTTAAATTCCCCCCCCCCCCTCATCTCAGAAGTATGAATAAATGATCTTGGTTTGGTAGACCAATATCGCCAATAATTTCCATAATGATTTAGTCATAATCATGTGAACTAAAACTACATCCACCATATTTATCATGTCTGGGTCAGACTAGAATATGAAACATTTCCCCCCAATTATTAGGTAATCATGACTTGAATTTATCCTTTCTTATTTGGGTACATTCCTTCAACAAAAACTGACTTCGTGTTCGGGGAAATCTGAATCATCAAAAACTTTTGTTGTCCATCAGTTTTAGAATGTAGGAATTCATGATAACTCCTTTACCTGACTATGTTTTAACATGCCCTAGTTGGATTTCCATAAATTCCCCCCCAAAATGAGGTTTTCACCAAAATTATTCCACTATATGACTATTCTATAACAAACCCTAGTTTTATTTTCATTAATTCTACCACAGAATAGGTTTTTCATCCAGTGGAAACATTGTCGTCCAGAGAGGCCTCCAATATCACCATAATCCCTTTCCCCAGAGAACTATTCAGATCCATAGATCCTTATATTACATCTTATATCATTCAACCCCTCATTCCTAAAAGCGATGGTTCATTCGTGATAATATTACCATGAAAGGGGAAGATTATTACCGTTTGTGTAAAAGATAAAGATATAAAATTTAGCCTCCCAATGTCCTCATTGTACGACATTAAATTTCATAGCATAATGCATTTATTTTATGACATTAAGTTTCATGGAATAAATTCCTACTCACAAGACATTAAACTATATGACAACATCATTTCCATAGTAAATTAAACTATGTGGTCAATGTCTAGGTCATATGAAATTAAACATTAGGATGCTTCAAACCTTGTCAGAAATGGGTCTTCCCCCTAACATCGTCAATTTAATAAAATATACCTTTCTTTTCATAAGAAAAGTTCATGTATGAGTGGTTTCTCATTCATGGACTATACCAATACAGATTCTATCTTCATTCATAGACATATTCACTTAGAAAATACACCCATTGTGGTCTTGAAAATTATGAATCCCCATAAAATTTCTTCATCCATCAATAATAGAATGTAAAAATTTAATAGATTGACTTTTTGGACTATATTGTAACATTCCCCAATTGCATTTTCATAAGTCATGTACAATGTTTCATGGCCTGTCAACCAAATGATTCTACTATTTGACTATGTATTAACATTCCCTAGTAGGCATTTTATAAATTTAACCATAAAAAGGTGTTATAAACTAGTGGTAACTTCAACCCAAGGAGATACCTCTTCAATTATTGAATGTCATGTTTTAGATATGAAAACCACAAGTCATGGAACAAAATACCAAATCAGTTATCTGAATAATATAGGAACATTACTATCCATAAATCCTTATCTAGGTCATCATTTCAAAAAATTATAGTCAAATATGTTCGACCTAAATCATCAGTCATATTAGTCTAGATTTCATGACTTTAAACTATTCAAAAAAAAGATACATAATAATCACATGGATGAAAACCTACAAAGGGAACTCTGGAAAAAAGTAGAAGTCTCATCTAGCTAGACCTGTACCAATGTCGTTTAGGAAAAAATAAAACAATGAAAAGAAAATGGCATAGAACTTCTTAGGATGAAAATCCCCAAAGGGCGACCATATCAAAATCCAAGTCTCATCCTCTATGTCTTACTCATAGAGGTTTTAGTAAAAATATTATCATGATGATATGAGAAGACACAATTTTTTTAATTTTATCAATATAACCCTTGAAATAGTCTATTTATGCTCTCTATGACCCATGAAATCAGAAAAAATTAGAGCACTCCCTCACCTATTTTATTGTAATAATTATGTGATGAAATTTGATGAGGAAAAAATGTAAGAACAAGAAATTGGATGAAAAAAACATGTTTATTTATGTTATATAACCTAGGTGATCTTACACATGGTAGATCCTCTCTAATATTTTATATACTTATTACTAAAAAAATTCATTGATATGTTGATCCAAACCTGAATCAATTTCCATATCTTTCTATAGCTTGGTTGGTTGAGCAGTAGAAGCATTCTCATCTTTATGGAGATTCTCCTGATCTACATCAAAAACATATATTCATTATTCCAATACAATGGAAAAGGACCTGTGGGGTTGGAATACCTCTTCCTTTACAACATCTAACTCTTTTTGAAGGTAAATAATTTGGAGAGAAATCATATCGAGGCAACCTCAGTACTCCTCTACATTTTTTGTGTGGTTGAGCTCATCTCTAGTCACATAAGCTCAGAGTTCCTCAAACTAGGCCAAAAACTACACCACGACTTGCTAATATCATAAACCATATTCCCTTTTCAGAATTATATACATCAAAACATTATGGATATCACAAAAATTAAATCCTATTTATACTAATTTGAAAATATTGAAGGGAAGTAGGTGAAGTTGTTATGACATGTCATCATGAGGCGTATCATTGATTATACTCCAAATATCTTACAAGAAAATGTGACATGTAGAGAGATAAGCTACATAAATCTCTAGATCAGACTTATAGCCACTCTCAGAAGGATATACATAATATAGGACTAGTTCACTCCAAGAGCTACCTTATTACTCTCTCTCCAAAATGGCCTCAACGTTACCTACCTATGTTGGTGGAATTAGAATTAAATCCCACCTCTCAGACCCATTCACCAAATATGATATCCCAAAATATTAGGTGACACCTCTCTTAAATATCAATAGTGTATAAGGAAAAAAGATATGGAAGTAACCAAATAATTTAATAAAACTCACTCATCGTTGGGTCAATTGTTGGGATCGATACCTCTCTAGTGCCCCCAATATCAACTCTTAGAGTAAGGACCTCCTAATGAGGAACATCCTCTTGAGATTTCTCAGAAAATGGGATCAAGGGAACTTGAGAATCTACCACTTTTGGATTCTCAATCATCACTCCCTCAGCAACAATAGTAGGGTGGACTTGGATGTCATATTCATGAAGTTCCTTGGAAACATTCTCAGTAGACAAAGTTTCACAAGTGGATCATAATGTAAAGAATCACATGAAAGAAAGTCAAATATTTTTGGAAAATGTAAGAACGAGAAACTCACAAACAACCAATTCCCTATATATATCCTTTAATTCCTTGATGGAACCTGAGATATCAATGTGTAGAATAATTAGATTCATTATTTCATGATACAAGGCATCAAGTATGGCAACATCCTCACAAGTAGGGGCATATGAGAACTATTTATTGGGACCAAAATTCTATTTTTCATTGATACCCTATGTCAACTTCTCATTAATAACAACATCATCATGCCCTGTGGAGTCAGGTTCATCATCAAAACAATCATTGGACCATACTAGATCCCTATCATCCCCTTCTTGAGCTACAATGGGACCAACATTGACACCTTCAATGTCCTATGGTGTAGGAAATAGATATTAGATATCATAAGGGGAGGAAAGTTATAAAAAAACCATGAAACCTTAAGGAGTTCATATAATAATACAATAGTCCTTTGTCCTCTCCGTAAGAATGGGATGATGCAACTACATCTCTCAATGTTTCCTTCTTTTATGATGGTGGATTCACTCTCATGGGTTTGTGCCTCCACCATGGTATCCTCCTCAGTCCTTGAAGGACCAGTTTTAGATCCGTTAAGGGTGGATGGTGATGAAGAATCTAGAATATAAATGTATTTTTAGAAATATTATATCAAAAAATTCATAATATCAAATGATAGTACAAAGACTTATTGCAGTGTGTATCCCACACCAACTTTATCTCCCTATTTCGCTTCCTCTATAAAGATGAAGAAGGTCCAATATTAGTCTTTTTAGAAATGTAAACTTAATTTTATTGTCAATAAATTCCCTCTTCCATCTTTTTCATCATGGTCCTCTAATGTGGGGATAGTTTGGGGGATTAAAGGGCCTCATACGCTGCCTCGATGGGGGTGCCTTTGGGCCTATACCAGGGTTTCTCAACCGACTTTTCCACCGCTCCTTCTCCTTCAACTTATTCTCCTATGAGATACTTAATAAACACCATTATGATTAATAATGGAAGATGAAATAGAAGAAAAGGGAATGAAAAAAGGGAAATACATCAGTAGTGATAATGTAGTTGTCCAGTTCCTTGTCAGTATGACTACCTACCCCCACCTTAACTCCTTGTTATAGTATATCAGACACACATATTATGAAAAGGATCTAATTTTCAGTTTCCTATATCAAATCCCATGGATCATGAATATACCTCCCCACATTGGCTAAATATTTTTTGTGGTGGGGATTAGAGGTTCATAAAATATCTTTTAGATCTTGGATGCTCATGACATCCTAGAGAAACACCCATGAATCCTCGATAACATGAGTTACACCCTAGTAGGCTTATATCTCTTTGGGTTTCACATAATTTGGCTATGAATTTACTGTATATTAGGAATACCTGGCTTTTTTTACTTAGAAGCCTCTTTTTTCCTCCTTTCTGTCACTGAAGATTTGGTGGATAGAACAAAAGTCTTCTCTTGATGGTGATGACAGGACTAACTTGGCCCATAAAGTGTGTCTTTCTCAACCCGATCATGCTCAGTGGTATTCTCTTGATATCTCTGTGAATGCTCCAGAGCATAAGCATCATCACCTTTAGTTTAAGCCTTTCTATTGGAAATTACACAACCATCGATTGTCATAGCTGTGACCCGGTAAGTGCCTTTTGTTAATACCCCTTAAAGGTGTGAGAATATCCATGCACTAGAATAATTTCCTTCCGTCCCTATTGTTGAATCTGATGGAGGTAGTTTAATTGACATTTTGGAAACCTCCATGGGCATCCTGATCTAGAACTACTGGGGAAGTATAAGATATTTTTCAAGCCTCACATGAATTGGAGGAAATATTCTTGAATATTGTAGACATGTGAACTAGGGAATAAATATATATAAACAATAGGCTTCAAATTTTATCCCACTCTCAATATGATATTCCGATATGCAATCTCTAAATTCTATCATGTACGACCTCAGTTCGTCATCCTTTTCCTTTTCGTAATCGATAAACATTTCAATCGGTGGGTTATTTTACGGGATGAATTTCTCCCAACACATTCAAGAACATTAGAATGTCATCATACATAATTCTTAGAGGATGGATTCCATAAATTTCATGAAAAAATGGTCAAAATCATCTTGCAAAGACTTTAAATGTGCTCATCATGACATATCAACTGAGGTGTACTACAATCATGAACCACATCACTTGAAATGGCCCAATAATTCTAAATGGATCCTTCAAGTTATATGTATGTACCAAACACCAGTAAATTCACATCATGATAGGGAATGTATCCCTATGTATCTACCCTTTACTATTTTGGTCACAATAACAAGTATACCTGGCTCCCACTGAAATTGGATTTGTGGACTAAAAAGAGGTAAATGGTTATCCAAATTTCAAGAAATACAACATGTGGATTCTTTATAGAATCTTTGAGAATGACCTTATAACCCTAAGGGGTATACTGGAAGTTCTCTAGTGTAACCTAGAATGTTCAAGTATACCCTTAATTTTCTATGGTGTGGGAATCTTATAGGATTCCTATAAGTGGGACCTTCACCTTCTAGATTGAGAAAATCCATAATCCATGTTCTAGCATGTATTTAAACCTTGGTAAAGGGGCTTTGTTCTTAAATTTCTTCACCACCATAAAAATCTCATTGGACAAGGGAGGAGTCCTTTTAGCATTATCCCACATTGTCTTTAATGGGATAACCTCATTATACATGTCCCCAAGAATAGGGGCTCCGGAAATTTTTTTGATATCCCACAAGCTAATACCAACCTCACCAAGCTCTATATAGAAAGAATTTTTCTGAAGACTCCATCAAATCAGTAGCTCGAGGATTAACTCCTTATACACATAAGTATGCCCTTCCCAAAAATCATCATTGAAATGTACGTCTTGTATCTCATTTATGAATTATAGATAGGTCTGGTGAACCCAATTCACAAAAATCCACTTGGGACTTACTCCCCCTCAAGAATGAAAAACCCCCCATCCCCCTTACAACCATTCATCTAGTTTGTCGGTGAATCATGGAATGTTGATTCATAACAATGAGGCCTTGATTCTTGGATATGCAGCTTCAAATCCATAGTATATATACTTTGATGCATGAAACAGGTAATGGGAACCATTCATTCCTTAAAATAAGAACCTTGGAGGAAATATTGATTTAATGGATGTTGGTGTACTTTATAAACCATGACATCAAGAAGTAACTCTGAACTCTAGGGAAAAACCTTCCCTCAAAAGTCTATGATCATACATAGGCAAGTAATCACATATAGGATGCATTCATTTATATTGTGCCAATACTTCACAAGATCTAGTATAGTAGGCTCAACCATTTCATAGTAATCTATCCCAATACCATTGATTATCTAAGAAGAAAATCCAACATCCTGTTCAACTGAATTAATTTTAGAATCCATTGAAAACATAAATAAACATCATGTTTTATGATTAAGTTAATATATTTACTAAGTTAAGTTAATTTTTTGACTTTTAATTATTCAAAAAATCCAATGGAAGGGACTCATTCATGCCCTTAGACCATGTGCCATGTGGATCCCACTCAACTAAGTTTCTCGCAAAGGCCCCTTGACCAGATACCTCACTTAGGCTACTCATCAAGGTTATTCCTTATAGAATGGTCACTCAAGTGTCTATACCATATGAAATTATTTTGGAGACCTTTTTGAATATAGAAACATAGTAGGTATGGGAGAATTTCATGAATAGTGAGGGAAAAAAGTGCCAACATAGAATGTGAGAAATTGAAAAATGGGCTTCTGGTATTTATTGACACCACTGGCATGCACCATAGACCTGCACCATAGATTTACACTATGGACCAATGCACTTGAAATTCATGATAGACCTAGGATACTGCCTTTTATTGGTGTTCTAGTTAGTTACCAAGTTCCATATTCATAAACTTTTCCTAGTTCTACCTCGGGACTGGACCCTCTTCCTTCAATTAGATCAAATCTTGAGGTGAAGGGTGGGGGGATTTTTTTACCCTAATTTTTTTCAATGGGAAGGAAAAGATTATGAATTGAACCTAAAAAATGTTAAAGAAGTGAATATATCTATGAAGAATCAAAAGGACATTCCCAAGACAGCCTATGTGCACCTACATGCATTAGAAGGCTCGTATAGTCCCCCTGCGAGTCACTAAAATACAGAACAATCTTGTGTGGGGGTATATTGCCATGGACCTCTATGGGGAAACTCATTTGACTTGGTTTCCCTATTTTCCTATAAATAGGACCCTTAGGCTCCTCATTTTTAGGATATAAAAAATGGAATAATCCCCCAATCATCGGTCACACAATGCTTTATCCCTAGATATCTAAAAATTCAAATGCATCCCTCTAAAACATGAGAGAAGAGGTAAATAACGGGATAAGTGAGATCAATGTCTATCTAGGATCCAAAACACAATACACCTTCACAATTACCCCTTCTCTTCAAGTGGACAACCACATGGGTGAGGTCCTTTCTTTAACAAGGGATATGAACAAGCCACATTTAGAAACACATTAGGAGACCCGTGGTACATATGATAAATTCAACCCTAAGTGTTGTTTATTATGTGGTTCATTTTCCAAGTAATATAAAAATCACATAGGCCTATACCCCCTATATGAAACACTTGCATTTTTTTCAATCCCTACACAAATCACCTCATCTCTCTATAACAAAATCTACACGAGCCCTTTATTGAGCCATCTTCCAAGAATCCAATGGAATGGCTCCTATAACTTTTGATCCCTTGTCTAAGAGGAACCATGATGAAACATCCTCTAAAACCTCTGAACATAAAAAAACATGGAAAGAGATACCCCAAAATGTCTCCAATTTTGGTATGCATTTTTACGATCAGAGGATTTTGGTACTTGTCATACCCGATGGGAAGGGTCCTTAGGGTGCATGTGAGTATGAATTCCAATGGCCACAAGGACCCTATCCCTAGGGGTGCTATTAGGGAACATATGTTCTTGGGTACTAGGTATAGGACCATGTCCATCCATAGTCATATCTATGATTTAGGGTCTTCGGTTTAGGAAGAGTGGGTGAGGATCATGTTTGTGTTTTCTTTTGATGGGGAATGTGATTCTACTCTACTAATACAGAACCAATTTTAGGGAATCCCTCCAAAAGCATGCCACTATCCTTTCTTGTAGGACCTCTCCTATATTATTCATTCCACTATATCAATACCCATGGGTTTTATCTAGATAGGTCACAAAATATGACTATCCTAGATATTAAATAAAGAGTGTATATTGGTGCTTAAATGTCATTTCTATCTCCCATTGGGTAAAAGGCACAAAGATGAGAGTGAAGTGACATTTCCCTAACCTCTTCCACCAATGAAAGATGTATTTTTTGGTTTTCCAAATAATATTCTTCTTCTTGTTTCTCACATTAGAACATAACTCATCATGAATAATGTAGGCATTGAGGATAACCATGATCATATAGTCTACACAATAAGTTGCAGGTTTTGGTATAGAATGTCCTTTTAGATATTCCTCTAACCTTCTTTCAGAGTTCCTCTATAGGAATGGGTTCTCAAAACCATGTATCAATACTTAGGGAAAAGTAGATTGTGTGGTTTCTATGATCTTCTGTTACACTTGTTTCTCACACAAATCATGATTCACATGGTTATAGAGGTTGATGGTGATAATAAAATCCACATGATCTCATACCATGTGGGAATGATTCCAAGTGTATTCCCTGATCGAACCTTTTCGGCCTCCTACTTGGCATATTCCCCAACATATCCCCAGGGCATCCTCCTCAGGAATAAGAAATAAAGTCCAACATCTGGGCCTCCTATTCAAGAATAATCCCCAATAATATCACCATAATCATCCATGAGCCTCCTACTTAGGTTTAGGTCCAAAACAACCCTCCAAACCACCATGAGTTGAGACATCCCTCATGGCCTCTTTCACTAGGCCTCCGACTTGGTATAATCCCCAAATGTTCACAAGAGGGAATCCTTCTCTGGTGTAATCACTAAACAAAACCCTCACATCTCCATCAGTAATGTCACATCTCATGGACCCAAACCTAATAAGGTCATTATCTTTTGGAGTAAGCCCCAATTTAATCCTCTCCAAGGGATATACTCCCATGTGATATGGAACTTCAGAAGGCCTCCACGACTGTTGGTCCACACAAATGAACTACATGGGATTTTATTCTCTTATAAATACGATACATTGGGAGAATCCCTGAGGTCCAAAACCAACCCCACCAAATAAACTATATTCACAATAGGCCAAATTCCAAGTATGGTATTATTCAACATGGGAGTCCCTTTTCTCTTCCAGGCTCCCTAGACCACTTTGACAAAAGTTCCACCACAAACATTGACTAGGAACCTTCCTCTTAAACGTCCTTTATACTTGACATTAAACTAAATTATTTGGTCCTTATCACATGACCTTATTAGTTATAGAGTTCCCTATTAAGTGGAACTGAACTACATGGGTTTTGATTTCATTCATAAGAATACCAATGATCCCCATCAATGGGTCTGATCCCAACATCAAAAAAACTCCCATCAATCTGGATGATAATATACATTATGGAAATCCACCGTGTGGGTGAAAACCAACATCATCATAAAATTATCAAAGAATTTGTAGTCCACACATTATAGGATACCATTGATGGCGAACCCCTAATACATATGGATATCTCCAACGATAAATATTTGTGGAATTGTATAGATGATTATAAGTTCTATACATTCTAATAGTTGATTTTTAATTCATGGATAAACTATGTAATACTTTGGAATTAATTAAGGATTAATAAATATATCTTAATTCTATGGGAGAGTCCTGGAGTAGGAAATAATTCTTCACAAATAGGTGTATGAGCCAGACCTACCATCCTCCTGACCAATGTGAGTTCAAAAGCATCATTGGTCAAACATCCTAATGAGATCCTTCCTATGGAAAGAAATTACCCCATGGATATAGAACCTTTGTAGTTTTTTTTATCCAAAAAGAAAACCATTGGAAGCCATTAAGAAATAATGAACTCGATTTTAATGATTTCACACTTCAACCCCATGTAATTAATCATCAGGTGCAACATGTTTCCATCAGAAACAACATCCATGTCCTTATGCTTCTTCAAAATCTAAATGGTCAGGGATGATATAATTAAACACTAAAAATATAAATCATCATTAAAATGTTTCTAATAGAGATTCAACTCATCCCCACTATCCACATTTCCATAAACATTAGGAATAGAATCTTACAGAACATACAATTCCCATTCATGACATAGGATAACACATAAGCGCCTTTTATACTATAAGAAATTAGTGATTGAAAGAATATTATCCTTCTCCTATCTATATTTTATTGATATATTTGAAGTAATATTTATTACTATTTCTAAAAATAATATAAATATATTTTAATACATTATATAATAAAATTTATACCAATAAATAAATATTATATTTATTAATATCCCATTATTTTATCAAAAAACTATATACATTACCATTGGAATAAAAATATCATGTTTCTTGTACATTCTATTGAAAATTATCTATATTATCTTATCATCACCCCTAATTTGTCCAATCAATAAATTTTAAGGGTTTTATGTAGTTATTCAAAATGAAAACTATATTAACTCATATTTTCTTGTTCTTTTGAGAGGACTCACGAATCTTGAGTTCCTTAAATTGGATTTCCCCAACCATTGCCTATTAGTTACAACATGTCCCAATTTAGTGGTTAACCCTTGATGTAAACTATGTTATGTCAACCCAAAACATCAAGTTATAATTCATTAACAATTGAAATCACCCAAACATTTTATATTCAAGCACTATGAACTATGGTTTGATTATAACTAATATAGTGGAAGGAAATACTAACTTAATATATATAAATGATGTATTTTTTCTTTTATGTGTAAATTGTCAATTTTTATTGTAATTACATGATTTTTAGTATTAATTTGATTTACATGAGTGATGAACCTTGTCTTAGATAATATTTACTTATAGGACAATTTATTATAGTTCAACCTCCCATTATTGTCAATTCATTAATTCATGTGATTGAAAGAAAATGTCCATAAAAAAATAACCATTAAAATTGAAAAAAATAAAATAATAAAGTATAATAATCAAGTTCTTCTACTGATGGTTAGTTTATCTAATGGATGATAATATAACTATTGACCTAGGATAAAAACACATTGGGCCATTTTTCTTTTTGTTGTAGCTTAGAACATGTCCAACTATGTATATATCATGGATTAGTTTCTCCTCATATCCAAACACTAACCACATTTTCTAAATTGTGGGATCAATCCATTACACTTTCTTTAACTCACATTATGGCCAGGGATCCAAATTATTGGTTAAGGGGTTGACATAAAAAACCATATACACACATTCCCTCACGCAATGAGATGAGATATGAAACATAGGCCAACAATTTAGTATCATAATAAATTAAATGAAACTAATTACATAAAATGGTCTGGTCAAGCTCATGATCATCAACCGAAACATATCTAATTACACATTTATTAAAATTTTCATTCCATTCTAATCGTTCATATTTAAGACAAAACATCCCCTAATAAATTGATTGTAGTATTTAATTAATCAATTATTTTTTCTTAATTTTCATATGAATTTTCGTGATATTATCATCTATGATAATTTTAAACAAATTAAATAAATTTATTTAAAATTAATTTTGAAAAAAAAACATACCTTGGAGGAAACAAGTGAGTACCTATCCAAACTACCAAATGTGCATTGTACTCATATATTGTATACTCATGAATCATATGGCATACAAGACTTATCATGTAATTTCATGGGGTGTACTATCAACTTAGTGAAGAAGCATGGTATTTACATAGAGTGAAATTATTTTATTCTCATATAGTAATACTTGTATTATAACTTATACATGATACATATATATAAACATTATACATAAATTAATTAGATATTTATATATATATATATATATATATCATAACATGGTGTTTACTATAAACATAACGACTACACAAAACACATGTTGACATGGTTTTCATAGTATGCTATATTTATTTTAAATTCTCCATAATTTTGTAAAAGTACAATACATGTACATTATAGCTACATGGTGTGTATTTCTTTCTGAAAATATATCTATGACACATGCCTAGGGAATAGATATGTAACAATTCCATGGAAAATGTTGGAGTACATAGTGTGTACATGGGATTCACAGTGTGTGGTCTCTGAGTTACATAGACACTAGTCATGTAGGAAATGTAATAGAATACACACCTCATCTATGAATAAGAGACTACACATCATGTAATGATGTTACATGACATATAATTTAGAAGAAAACACACCCAGATGGCCTAGTCAACATACTGTGTATAAATATATTCACTATATGTAATAAATACATAGGAATTGAAATAATTACAAATTAATTCTTGGTGAATTAAAAACTTGTACATAGTTTATACCTCCGAGTTACAAAACATATTCTCTTGTTTTATCCAAAAAAACTCCTTGGAACCTCTAGTTGAGAACTTAAAATTTATTTCATTTATAAAATTAATTGATTTAAATATATTTATATGAAACAAATAAAAAGAAAATAAATATTTAAACTTATATTAAATTAAGATGAAACTTGAATTTAAAACAAATAATAAATGCGTAATTCAATAAATATTATTTAAATAATTATAAAAAATTATGATACCACCTGTAGGTTCTTGGAAATGTGGAATCCTAAGATGGGTCATGGGAAACTTTTCTTTTTCTCATGATCATTGATTAATAATATATTTACATGATGATAAATGTGGCAACCAAAATTAATGAATCAAGTCATAAAAACAATGGATAAACTATGGAAATGAATCATATGATCATGAAATATTATTTATAATTAATTTAAGCTATTAAGGAAATAATTTATGAGAAATAATTTATTCATTGATGGATCTGAAAATGGTTTTATGTTATACCATCCTTGTATTGTAGAAATCTAGAATAGATTCCCTCTAGTGATTATCCACATGTTTTCCATGAATCTCCCAGTGTCACCACATGAAACTCCTAGTGCTAGCATGGTAGATCATATCACTTATGTCACCCTCCTTTGATCATCATGAGAATTGATTCTAATGAATTATCCTTGATCTCTATAGGAATGAGAGTTGAATGTGGGTGAAGATCACTCTATATTCATGGGATAATTCTGGGAGAGATATCTCTCTAGGGTTTGAGAGGATTCTCTCAAGATGATGTCGTGAAAAATAAAAAATGTCTAGGATATTTTAAGAAAACAATATAATTGGTTTTAAATATATCTATGGTTAGAATATAAATTCACAAGTTCCCTTTATCATTTATTTAATCCCAATAGAACCCCATATTTGTAATAATAATATTATTATTATTTATTAACATGCACTAAACTCATAAATTAAAATTAAATATTCTTTATTCAAATAATATTTAAAAAGTATTATTTATCCATGGACCTTTATACTCAGTATGACATTCCTCCACAATATTTATCTAGACATTAATATTTACTATATGTTTAATAATTAAATATCACCTCACTATTCACCAATAAAAAAATTAATATTATTTCCACTAAATAGAAAACAAATATTTTTAAAAAATTATTCACATAGAATATTCTACCGAATAGCTCGTGAAGTAATATATGCGCTCAAGGAAAAGTGAATTATTAATAAACCATATGAATGGAAAATATTTATTAAACTTTTTGAGTTATAAATTATAATATATCATTTAAGTGGTTTTCTAGATACACCTAGTGTGTGACCTTCTAGGACAATTTCTATGTGGCATTAGGTGAAGCAGTATATAATCCAAGGTTAGCATCTAATAATATTCCATAGAACCTATTGAGAAAGAAGTTAATATAAAAATGGCATAATACATCAAATGTATTCATACCATGTAAAATAATACATGTATCACAATATCTCTAATCAATAATTATGCATCATGGTTCCACCAAGCTATGTGATTGATGCCTCTTTTTTTACATTATAGAAATAAAACATTCCTATAGAAAACCATAGACATTGGATTTATATAGGATATATGATTTCCTTGAATGGGCCCAAGATTTCAAATTCCATTAGATGATAGAAGGGAAAAATTAATTGTCACATTATTCATTAATGAAATATTACTCGTGACACACCCAACATATCCTACCTCACCATCAACATATTTCATTAATGTTTTCATTAATACATCAATGTACATGACTTATAACACTCATTAATAATAATCATAAATTGTAAGGATCAATAATTTTTTCTGAAGATAGGAGCATCCAATGACACATAAAAATTTGGATTTCCTACTATCGGGTTTCATTATCATAATATCCTATAGATGATGTGACCAAGGGAGTACACCATGAGAAGGTGCCTCAAAGTCCTAGGATTCTCCACCCGTGATAACATGAATCACTTATCTCCCTAAAATTATATGATATGGGTATATAACATATATTTACGAATAATTTCTAGGGACTTCTGGGTTCTCATCATAGTGGATAATTTCTATCACTTTTTAGTATGCTAGGTACTATTAGGAAATTATCACATACTATGTTATGTATAAGAAAAATCATGATGTGATAAGTAGTTTATTAATATTCAAATGTTATCCTAGAATAAAAAGAAGTTGGTTCTAGGGGACAAAATAAAATAGAGTGGGCCAAGTACCACACACATGGTGAGACACTATAATTAAATATTCTTTGGAATATTCATATACTATTAATGAACCATGATGAAATATTTTTCATACCATTTCCTTGGTCTCATATGGATTATGTATTTTGAATCAAATTACTATATTACATGAATAACCCAGTAAGTTTTAAGCATCATAAAAACTATATTTCATTGATAATGTTACGTCCATTTACTTTTATGATACCCTATAACATCACAGTCGACTAAGGGATGTTGTAATAGAAATCCACATTGCTCTATTGAATGGGGAATTTTTTGTGTTCTGTATTTAGGATTATATATATATATATATATATCCATGTTTTATTGAGTATGATGTTTATCATGGAATGGTATGAAATTACATGATGAACCTTATAGGGAATGCATGTACTCAATCATATTACAATTAAGGCACATAATTATACATCCCTCGATGCAAAAACATGTCTCATGAGACAAAACATATTTGGTTGTTTTGTATCCCTATTACCATGACATGAGAGTGACATGGAACAGGGCCTTGAAAAAATGTTTTTAATTTCTAAAATTATGTATACAATCAGTATGAGATTATTAATTATAGTTATCAATGTTTTTATATTTTTTATAGATATATATTTCCCTCAGTTTTAGTTTATTATTTATTTATGTTGTTCATTTATTCTTTCCATATAACTTATTACATGTTTATTTCATTTAATATCCCAGATTATTCTACCCTTACTGAAAATTTGAGACCACCATTATTATTTTTTCATTCCCCAAGAAACAAAGAGTATGACAATTTGTAATTTCTAGGGATATAATGAAAGGAATAATCTTTTTATTTCAATATATTCATGTTGTATCATATATTTTCAAGTGTAATTTATGTATATATTTTGTTTTTAAAGACTAATAAACTATTGTATCCTTGAGGAACCCTTATACATCATACCTATAATATTATAACTACTATCTTTGGTTTTCCATATTATGTGATGTTAAAGATAGTATTGAAGGATATTTAGTAGAAACCTTGAGAATTATATTTATATGAAATGAGGAAGATATAATAATTACTATAAAAGTACCACAAGATCTATAGGTAACACACTCAGAAACATAGTAGGAATTATATCAAAGAATTTAATATCATGAGATACTTATGTGTATGAAATTTTAGAATAATGTTGACTAATGAGATAAATAGAATCCAATTAAGAACCCATACCCAATAAGGGGATATTACCCGAGAAGAAGTTAATGAAGCTAGAGTTATGTAATATTAATTAATAACCATATGTTGGTATTTGGTATAGGTTTTGATCAATTATCTTTCTCACATTGATAATCCTGATGATCCACAATATTGTGTAACTATTACATATTCTTTTATGTAACTATAGTCTATAAAATTTAATGGAACTATTAATCCATTTTTAAGAGAATGATGGATTAAGTCTCTAGAGAATATCATTCTCAAATTGGGATGTAATGAATATGAAAATATCACAACAAGATTTTATCATCTGAAAGTTGATGCATACTAAAATTGGTCACTTATTTTGAATGCTATAGAGGGAAATGAGATCTAGTGAATTGAATAGGGTGAATAAAAGGATTTATTTTATTAAAAATATATTCATCATGAGAAACAAGAAAAATATTGAAATGTAGTTCTATAATATTAGAAAAAAGTGGGAGGAAATTTTTTTTGAGTATGAGGAAGAAATTATAAGTTTAGATGTTCATTCTAGGTACTTTGTATATAGATTGAATATAAATTTTGAACATTTATTTTATGGGTTAATTTTGAGCCTTCAATGTGTGTTGGTCTCTTAGTTATTTTTATCATATGAAAATATAGTCTTAAGAGACATTAATATATAAATGGTTTTCTCATAGACTTATATATTCAATTGAAATTAGGAGAATAATAGGATGACTGGGAATTGTGGAAAGAACAATGCGACTAATGGGAAGAAAGGAAGGATGGTTTTTCCCATGTGTGTTAACTATGGGAAGAAATACCCAGAGGATTGATGTAAGGGAACATGAATTTGTTAAAATGGAAGATAAAATATCAATCAAGATCACCAATGCACATTTATGGTAGAGAATATGGACATTCAATGATATAACTATTGTGAGAAGAGTAATTATGGTAATTAATGCTCCAAATATAAATGGAATATAGATAAAAAATACCAACAGATCCATGAAAATATTATTAAATTAAAAAATTATAATTATAATTTCATAATAACATGGTTTCTTATAAATTGATCATTAGATCAAATTTAGATAATGATCTATTTGATTTTGGATCTTCACAATCATTTTTTATCATCCATGTTTTCCAAAAACATTAGATACTTTCTTAGAAAAAATTAATATAGTTATCAATTATCTCCCAAAGTGGGATTTATATTGCAACAAAGATATGTTATGTAGTTCCAATTATGATGCATGGACATACCATATCTATAAATTTGGTTTTTATTACTATGTTTTTCACTGATATAATCCATGGTATATATTTTCTTTCAATGTATAATGAAAATTTTAATTCTAAGATATGTAAATTACAATTGATGAAGGTTAGTTGGAATATAATCTCATTAGAAGAGAAAATTCATCATCTAAATCATGTTCCAGTAGTGCTACTTAATGAAATTATTTTGAAAAGTAAGGTTAAGAGAAATAAATGATGAGGAAGATATCTTAATAATATAGGATGTACAAATGACACAAAATTTACTTTATATTTTCAAAATTAATTACCTGGTCATCCACCAAAGAATGATGATGATTTATCCATTTAACTCATTCCTGGTGAAAGTATGATATCTAAAACTCTTGAGAGAATAACACCCATGTAGTTTGTTGAGTTGGAGAAATAAATATAGAAGTTGAGTGATAATCGATTTATACACTCTGATACTTCACTATGGAAATCTACTTTTTTTTTAAGAAAAGGTTGGTGCATGAGACTGTGTATTAATTATTGGGAGACCAATGCCATTACAATAAATAATAAGAATTCTTTTTTCATTAAATTATGTATTTGTATGATCAAATTTAAGGATAAAAGTACATTTTAAATATCAACAGTTTTCATATGTTAAGGGCGAGGAATGATGATATAAGTAAGAAGGCATTTCTAACATTGTATTTTCATTATTAGTTTATTTAAATTCCATTTTGATTGAATAATGAAAATTATATCATTACGGATATGATGAAAATTTTATTCGAGGATATCTTAATAACATTTTTGTGGTATTCATTGATGATATATTGATATAGACTAAGAGCTATGAAGATCATGAGTGTTATATGAAAATAATTCGAGATATCCTCGGTAAAAAAGAATAATATAGGATGTATAGGGAGGGTAAACTTTAGATCAATTAAGCCCCTTTTTGTTGACATATTATCTTTATGGGTGGAATATATTTTAACCCCTCAAATAAAAATTTATCCAAAGAATTCCCTGAACCAATGAACATAACTGAGATATGATGTTTCTTGGGATTAGTAAGTTTCTATTAGTTGTGTATTCGTTATTTTTTCTCATTTCCCATCCCATTATCCCAGTAAACATCTGAAATGGATAAATTAACATGTTCAAGGTAATCTGTTGAATTATTTTAAGAGTTGGAGAGAATATAAATTAAATAATATGTATTTATTTTTTCATCTGTAATGAAGGATTTTTAATTTATAGTGACACATCAATGAAAGGACTTGGATATGTCCTTATGAAGAATTATAGAGTGACTTCCAATACATCAAGGTAGTTGAAAATGCATGAATAGAACTATACAAATAATTAAATTTAGCACCACAACATAATATCAGATTTAAAATTATAGATACACTACCTATATAGTGAATAATGAGGTGTATATAAATACCTAGAAAGTTTAATTTACATAATATCTTAGATTTAGATAAATTTGAGGTAAATAATAAGGTTGGATCCACACAAGGACTTTGATTTCCTGATACACTACAAACATATGAAGGAAAAGAATGTGGGTGATTCATTTACTCGAATCTACCATTTAGTTCTAAAAATAGTTAGGATTAATAGGTATACCATATATAAGGATCTAGAAAAGATTGATATGGTGATTTATAGGAAAGGGGATTCATCATTAATTTTCCAATAAATGACCAGACCATATTTAATAGAAAGGATACTGAATTACATAATGAATGATGAGAACTTGAAAACAAAGATAAAATTGTTTTTCATGGGAAATTTTCATACTTAATTTATAGAGATGGAGTGTAGAATTTTGGAATCAGGTTCCCTATTCCATCCATAAAAAGGATGAATAGGGAACTGTAATATGGGGCACATAGTTAAAATTTCTAAATAAAACATGGTATCAAAATTTTTTATAGGTATTTAATAGAACATTTTTTGTTCAATGTCTTGAATAGGAAAATATCTGACTATGCGTCCATGAGAATTTTATGAATGTAGGTATATGATGAAATACAACATTATAATGGATTCACTAAACCTCTTCCTATACTGATATGAATGTGGGATAATGTGACAAAAGAATTTTTCACTAGACTCCCAAAACATCGTAGAATAATGATGATACATGGGTCATCATCAATCATCTTACTAATTATGCCCATTTCATTGTGATAAGGGAACATAAAACCCTCGATATCCTTACCCAACTATATATAAATGAAATTATAAGGTTTCTGGTGGGTTTCAATTAATTATATGTGACTGTAATTCTAGGTTCACATTGAGATTTTGGATGAGTCCTTAAACGAATCCCAACACTAAGATTCATTTATGAATTAACTATCAACCCCAAACTATAGAAAAATATTAATCAAAAATTAAAATATTCAAATACATGTTGAGATCATTTTTGATGGACTTATAAGGAATTTTGGAATATTACATACAATTATTTTAATTTTCAAACATTTGTAGTTTTCATTCAAGTATCTAGATAAAACCATATTAAGTATTTCATGGGAATATTTTTTTACAAAAAACTATTGTGATGAAGTTGTGGAAATAAATTTAGAGAGCCCAAAGGTTTTATAAGAGTTAACTGAAAAAGGATAGACTATTCATCATGAAATTAAAGTTACCCAAAAAAAATAAAAAAAACATGTTGATAGTTTAAAGAAAACATTAAATTTCAGGTTGGGTATTATGTATTCCTGAAGGTTTCCCCATCAATGGGAGTTATATGATTTGGTAAAATGGGGAAGCTAAGAATAAGGTGTATTAGACCTTTTTACATACTAGAATGAATTAAGGTTATAGCTTACCAGTTTGCTATGCCTCCCAACATTTCTAATTTAAATGACACCTTCCATGTTTCATTATTGAGGAAATACATGTCGAATCTGACACATGTGCTCAGATAAAAGGGAATATAGTTATATCCCAAATTATCTTAAAATGGAATTCTATCTCAATTATTAACATGAGAGAGTGAGTAGAGTTTAATTAAATTAATCATTTGTTGAATTTCTTTTGGAAAAAAATAGAATAGAGGTTGTAAAATGGGATCCAAGTGAATATATAAAGAAAGAGTATCCCCATTATTTTCAATATGTAATATATATATATATATATATTCTAATTTTGAGGATGAAATTATTCAAGGGGGTAATGTAACAGTCGAGACTCTACTATAGTAGGTAAACACCATATCTTGAACGATCGTGAAATTCATCCTTTTAAAGGGAATTATTTAATAATTTATTTAAAATATAAATTTTATTATTTGAAATTGAACAAAATAAATTTAACTATGTTATCATAATATTAAATTTATATTAGTATTAAATTTTGATCTTTTTATTGAAAGTCCAGTTAGTAGTTGGAAATATGTTTTTCATGAAACCTTTTATTTTTATAAATTTATCAATATATAAGAATAACCTATAATTTTAAAAAACCTATTATGCCATAAAATATTATTTTTATTAATAAAATTATGCATTTTATAATATTTATTTATCTTATAAAACCTATGTAAAACATTATTAAAACAAATTACAATTTTACTTTAATATTAAAAACTATTTTAGTCTTTAAATTAAATCATTTAATTTTCACATGAGATTTTTTTATTAGATTGAAATCATTAATCCCTTAATTATTTTAATTAATAATTAAATTTATATTAGTATAATAATTAAACAAGAAAATTTACCTTTTATATTAATTTAAATCTATAAAAACATGTTTTTCTCTAAAAACTATTTTTACATGATTAGGTATATTTATTTCAAAATTAACATGTCACACCTTTAGAAATTTCATTTAATAAAATTAATTGAAAATTTTAAATTATAAGTATATAATTGGGTAAAATTTTCAGTATAAATCTTTTACATTTAAATTAATTACAAAGGCTAGATATTAATTTCCAAGGTAAATGTTAATTAGGGTTAAAGAGAAAAAGTTAAAATAAAATTCCATAAAAAATAAAATATTTCTAAAAAGGAGAATTTAAGGTGATTTTCAACCAACATTACCTTTAATATCATATTTTTCTCTTTTAATTCCCTTTTATACAAGAATATTATCCTTTCATTATTGAAAATTATAGGTTTACTCCAAAAACATATCTTCCCTTCACTTATAAAAGGAAAACATATTCACTGTTTCATGAATCACACATAATTATAATTTATGACATTAAATATGAATTTTTTATTTACATAGAACCATATCCCATGTTATAATGGTTCTCCTCAACATTAATTATTATAATTCCTTTATTTCCAATGAGACTTCCAAGTAAAATTCAAGTCTCTGATGTGAGTTTTATCAATTATATAATATTCTTACTAATTAAATTCTATCAAATTTATTCAATAAAACCATTTTTGATGAAACTATTATCATTTATATTCTTTAATTTAACTATAATAATGGAATTATAATAACTTATTTTTGTTACACATCCACTAAAAATCAAAATCACTGTTTGTGCATTGTGCAGATTTCTGCTACGATGAAATACCATGATTCATTTTCCATCGCTCCTTAAAATGTTCGATAAAAGTATGTTATTAGAGGGTTAATATTATTAATATAATATAATTATTTTTTATGAAAAATAATAGAAGATACGAATGACATGATCAAAAAATTATCATCGCTAATTTCATCATTGAAAATAAGAATACTAATAGGATAACATTTTTTTTCATATTTTGAAATATTTTTTTATCAATTATTTATTCTTATAATTCCTTAAAATTATAATGTACCAAACTAATGAACAATAAATAAGATAAATATTATATGATTACACTTATATTATATTATAACCACTTTATAATAATTCATCAAATTAGGGTATGTTCAAATTTTATTCAGTTTAACCACAAACATAGAAAATAATATAAATTTGAGTCATGAATGGATAAGGTACAATAATTAATATTATAAAATGTTATAATTTTGTAAATATAGGTTTTTTATTCCTAGATATGTTATATCAATATGTAATTCATTAATTTTGAATATGCACTATGATCATTGAAATCACTAAAACATGCTTATTATTAATATCATCTTCAAGGATAAAGACCAAAACACCCACTAAAGGGACTTGAAAAATAAAAAATTACCATAATTCAACTAGAAAAGTAATATTAAATAAATAGTAATGATAAAATTTTTAGGAATAAATTATATGAAAACTACTATTATAAAACTAATAAAATCAACCAAAACTATAAATACTAGATATTGAAAATCGAGAATATTCATATATGGAATGCCTGTTTTTGAAGAGTATAAATAAAAATATATATTATGATGGTTATGAATTATTGTATTAATGTATCTTTATTTATTATACCAGAGGTCATAGAATTTTTAAAGATGAAAAGATATGATGTAAGGGTTTTTGGTCTCAAATACCACCATTCTATAAATGTTTTAAAATGTGAACCAAATTTAATTTATGTAGTGAATATAAAATAAATTTTATATTTTATTCTGTGAAATTATATTGATAATGGAATTTTAAAATAACTTTTATGACCTCATGTTCAATAGAGTTATAATTGAATATATTCCGAATCCATAAGTTGTGTTTTTATCTCAATTTTTATTCCCTGATGCTCATGTTGCAATCACTACCTAATTTATTTTCTGAGGTGAATAAATTAACATGGGAGACATTTTCCATGTTACTCATGATATTTAAGGGATTTAAAATTCTATATTTTTATCCATCACTCATATTATTTTGATTCAATAGTTTCCTTTTCTCTGGTTGAAAATCATCTTATGTTTTTCTATATTAAAAGTGTCTAAAATTTCATTGGAAGTATATATAAAGACTCATCCTTAATCATTATATAATCTTGAGTTAAGTTAATAATTTTACATTGATTATATTCTTAGTTTTATAGTTTTAGATAATTATTCCATAACTATTACAGTACGTCTCAAATATTACAAAGTAGACACTTCTACTGTAGCCATTTTTTTCAGAACAAAAAAACTCATTAAATAGAAAAAGAATTATTTTCATGATATAAATTTTCTTGAATTATTATTTTCTCTTACCCTTCCTTATACCCTATGAAAAACATTTCAGAAACTTGGGATGAGCATAAAAAGTTCAGAATGGGTTATAAAATAAGGAAAGAAAATATTATCCCATCAATACATAAAAATAAATGAAATCATACTTTTCAATCATAAAACATAAGCCCATTAACTCACTCCATGAAACCATAAGATTTATAAATAACACATAGAAATCATAAATAATAATGGTAAATTTTGGCATCAATAACATACTTACATTGTTGCTTTCACATCTATGTAGAGAGTTACATTTGGAATACACATCATAATATATTCCCTAAATTGCTTCGAAGAATCATTAATGTTTACCTCTATAACATTACCAAAGGCATTGGAGAGCTATCTCGATCTCACCCTACCTTGTTTTATCATGGAACCACCCATATACATAAAAAATTCTTAAGAACGATAACATATTCATAACACATAAAATAAGCATAATGGAAAGATAAAATTTCCACATTGCAATCACAATATAACATTTTAATATATTGACATAATCAATACTTTATCAAACCCATTTTAAATACCTAAATACATAAAAAGGGTATATGGTATTTATTTTTCTTTTAAAAACGTTACGAATTGTTAAGGAAGCCAAATATCAAATAATGTTCGTGATGGTGGAAAGGTCATTGTCACCGCGTACGTTAAAAAGAAACATTTCATTATTCATTTATTAAAACAATTCATAAAAAATATTATTTTTGAAAACTATTGAATTAAATTAAAAGAAAAAGGGTATAATTATACACCTTATAAAATAAGGTCATGTATAAACCAAAATATACATCAATGAAAGGAGATTGAGACGAAGTCCCTTACCTTGAGTCTAAATTGTCACGTTTGTTCCTTTTTTTTACTGAATAATAAAAAATTATACTTTCTTTAGAACCTTTTTCAAGTTTTTTATTCCTTTTATATCACTTATTACCACATTATAAATATTGTATAATTATTTAAGTTAATATCGGTAGTTTTGTCGATATTTGGTACTTGAGTCAAAAATGAACTTGTTATAATTACAAATTGTCCATGTAATCAAAATTACATTATCTCCAGAATTATATTAATGATTTAAATGTCATATAAATCCAGTATATATATTAATTTTAATACTACATAACATTTGGAGATAAGAAATGAAATGCACGGTTCATGGAGATGGTAAGTCGTACGTACGCATGAACGCTACTTTCATTTTTTTTCATATTTAAAGGAATAAAATATAAATGATACATAGATGTATTATAATTCCATTATAATATCATATTTTATATATTTTACATAAGTTCATTAATTCTATTATTTATACGTTCCATGTATGGCATGAACGAGTCGTATCACTTTGAGGGGCGGTATTCCACACTTCCTCAAATAAAATTATCGTATTTACACATTATGGAAACCATAAAGGTATTTTATAAATGAATAATATAGAATCATTTAGACAATGAAAATATAATATATATAAAATATAAATATATTTTGATCGTAATGTCCATCATGAGAGGTGGTAGGAGATAATTGAACAATCATGATTTCGTGAGGCAATAGTTCACCGTACATAGAAACAGTATGTTCCTATCCATTATAAAGAAGTATGTGTGAGTGTAGGTAAAATAATTATTATAAAAAAAATATTATTATACTTAATATACTAGTTTTTTTATAAAATAATTTCATAAAGAGAATTTTAAGGGGTTGGATAAGAAAAATAAATGAAATAAGCTTGAGAGAAGACATTACATCAAATCAGGTAACTCCTTTTGATTTAAGATAAAAGGATTTAATTTATTTATTTCTTCCTAAATTGAGGCTTTTAGGAGGAATAGAGGGATGTTTGGAGATTATTTGGGCAGATTTTGGATGATACAAGGTTCTTGAGATGTTTGAGTAAGGGTTAGAGGTGATGCTCTTTTATAAGATGGAGGAGGGACACTTTAGGAAGGTATTGAAATATTATTTCATTATAAAATTATTTTTGGTTTCAAATGGTCCCAAATTAATTTATTTCAAAGATAATATTATTTTGGGTCAAAAAAATCTCAACTAATAGTTTTTATACAAGTCTAGGTCACAAATTTAACCTTATCTTTTAGCTTTAATCCTTAGTTAACTAATTTAACTCTTACCATGTCTTCTTGTGTTTTCATACTATATGGTTAATATTATTACAATAAAATGACAATAGAACCTAAAGTAATTAATTAATGAAATTATAAACATTATCTAAGTCATTTGGAAGAATATTATATTTTTATGAGTATTATATCATTTAATAAAATAGTATTTGTTTTAAAAACTCATTTTTGTCAATTTATATACTATTCATATCATGACTTTAAAAAAAATCATAAAAACTTGATTCATTAGAAAAAACTTCATTAATTAAAATATAACAAGTCATATTCATTCATAAAATTCATGTATGTCATAAAAAAATTATAATAAATTTATTTTAATCATTATAATCTCATTTATTTAAATCATTCATTAATAAAGAAATCACTACATCATCATTGTGACATAAATAAATTTATTTATTCAATGTCTAAAAATTACAAATAAAATACCATGATGTTTTAAGGATTATTATTTTTTAAATGACTATTTATTTTCAAAATTATCACTTATATAACCCCATATAGAAATTGTTTTACTAAAAGATACATATTTATGTTACATTTTTCTTTACAATAAATTAATGTTTATAAAATGTTATTTTCACATCCAAGTGGCTCCATGGGGTCCCAATATCGACCCATGTATTCCCATAGTCGGTATTATATCATCCAATAGGATTATGACACGTGTTAGGGTAATTTAATATTATTATAATATTATTTTTTACCCTTATTTACCAAATTTACCTTTTAACCATTGTAAATAAAATATTTACTGAAGTTACTATTCATAATTTCTAAAAATAGAATTTACCTATTTAAAAAATTTATACCTTATGATTAAAAATATGTAATCCATTTTTTCAAATTCAAAACACAGTAGTAGAAGAAATTAATTCTCGTTGTCAAAACCATAAAGTATGTTTTTAAGAAATACAATATACCAAAAGATTGACATGCATTTATATCCACTTAAAAAGTGAAAGCACTTCCAATAACCAACATTGAATTAAATGATAAAAATATAATAAAATTAAACTTTAAAACAAATTAAAAATATAAACTAACTATATAAATAAATTAGATGAAAAGACTGTTTTGACATAAAATGTGGTATTTTTTGCTATTCATTAAAAAATGAACTTTATCAGAAAAATACCAAAAATTTACCCAAAGTAAAATTGAAGTACCTCTTCTAAAGAAGTAGTTAATTTTTTAAAATAGAACTTATAAAAGTGATAAAAACTAGGTTTAAAAATGTTTCACCATAAAAAGGCAGTAAAACTACATTTCAATAATATTAGAGTATTTATGCTTAAAATTGAATTCATTCTCATTTTAAGCCTCTAAATTTTATTTGATAAATTTAAAAACATTTAACAAACATGTTTAATCATAATATAGTTAGTTCTGTTCATTCCTGCTAGTACAATGGCTAGGAATTAACTACCATTTAAAATAATAATATTATATTATTATTTTTTCAGTATGACTCAGCATTGTGTGCAACATAAGATTTCGAAGAAACCCATTGTTGTGTGTTGGGTACACAATCAAACATATCATCACATTTAAAGTAAAATTATTATTTAATTCAAAAATATTAATAAATATGAAAACTTCATATTCTTAATTTACCTAGGATATTACATCCTTCCCCCCTTTTTGGAAATTGAATCCTCACAATTTTATTCACTTATCATATAAGTGGGGGTATTTATCCCGTATATCATTTTTAGATTCCCATGTTTCCTATTAAACCATATGGTTTTTCTAAAAATCCTTTACTCGATGAATTACCTTATTCTGCAACACTTTCTCTCTTCGGTCAAGAATCTGGACTGGTTGTTCCTCATAAGAGAGATTATCTTCCAACTAAACTACCTCTAGAATCAAAATATAATATGGATCCAGTATATACTTTCTCATCATTAAACATGAAACAAATTGTGTGCCAGGGATAAAAATGGAGGTAAAGACACTCTTTAGGAAATTAATCCAACTTTCTCCCGGATTTTATAAGGTCCAATAAACCTCGGACTCAACTTTTCTTTCTTACCAGAAGATATCACACTTTTCCATAGATAAACTCTGAGAAAGACATGATCACCTACCTCGAAATAAAGATCCTCTAGTTATCTGCATAACTTTTCTGCCTACTCAAATTTGTTCTCCTATGCTTCTGAATCAACCGAACTCTTTTTTCCATATCTTCTACCAATTATGGTCCCATCAACTTCCATTCACCAACTTCATCCCAAAAAGATATAGCTCAACACCTCTTTCCATATAATGCCTCAAATAGTGCCATCTATATATTGGAATGAAAATTGTTATTATAAGAAAACTCAACTAAAGAAAGATATTGGTCCCAACATCCCTGGTAATACAGTGAACAAGCATGTAGCATATCCTCCAAAGTCTTAATTGTTTATTCTAACTGCCCATATGATTGTGGATGAAAATATGTAGTAAAAGTTAATTCAATACCGAATGACTTATGAAGGCCCTTCCCAAAGTTTGAAGTGAACCTAGGATCACAATATGATACAATGGAGGGGGGACTCCATTTAACCTGACTATCTCTTTAATATATAATTGAGAAATTTGATCTAGATATAGAGTATCTCGAATAGAAAGAAAATGAGTAAATTTAGTCAATCGATCAACAATAAAGCAGATTTCATTGTTACCTCGAGAAGTATTTGGTAATCCCACTACAAAATCCATGGACAGAATTTCTCATTTCCACTCTAGAATTGGAAAGGCAGAGTCATCCCTTTTAGTAACTGTTGTTCTGCTTTAAACTATTGACAAGTCAAATACTTCACATTATAGTCAGCAATATCTATTTCAATTCTATCCCACCAGTAATAATATCAAAGATCTTTGTACATTTTAGTACTTCCATGATGAACTGAAAATGGAGAATTATGTACTTCACATAATAACTCTTTCTTCAATTGTGAATCACAAAGCACACATAACTTATTTCCAAACATCAAAACATAGTCTTTATCAATGTTAAATTTAGGTAACATACACTTCTAAACCAATTCTACCTTTTTCTATAACTCACTGTATTCTTTCTACACATGCTTAATTTTGTCTGCTGGAGATGATTTCACTACCACCAGAAACAAAATAGTGGAATTCCCTACACCAACAACTTCCAATCCAAAATTCATCAAATTAAAAACCAAAGTATCTCGTTCTAAATGTACCATGGTAAATTTAGCATTACTCTCCTAGATCAAAGTTTAAGACACTTTATTTTCCATTACCATATGGTAATAGATCGTGAAATCATAATCCTTGATTAATTCTAGCCATATCCTCTATCTCATGTTTAATTCCTTATGAGTGAATATATACTTCAAACTTTGGTGATAAGTATATATTTCACACTTTATTCCAAACAAATGATTTCTCCAAATTTTTAATGCCAAAACAACGATATCTAATTCAAATCATGTGTAGGGTAATTTAACTAAGGTTTCAAGTGACATGAAGCATAAGAAATTACTTGATCATTCTACATTAGGACATAACCAAGTCCTTTCAATGAAGAATCACCATACATAAAAAACTCATCATTTCTGGAAGGTAGTGAAAAAATTGGATAATTCACCAATCTTCTTTTTAATTCCAAAAAAAAATCATCACATTCTTTTGTCCAGATGAATTTAACACCTTTTCGAGTTAACTTAGTTAGTGGGCTAGATAACCGTGTAGAATTTTCAACAAACCTTCGGTAATAACCTGCTAAACTAAGAAAACTATGAATCTCAGTTATATTTGGGGGCCTTGGTCATTATTTAACAACTTTGTTTTATCATGATCAATAGTTAGGCCATATTTTGAAACAATGTGACCAAGGAATGAAATGTGTTGTAACCAAAACTCACACTTACTGAATTTACCATACAATTTATTTTATTTTAGGGCTTGAAAAACAACCATTAAATGACTTTCATGCTTCTATTTACTTTTAGAAAATACCAATATATCATCAATAAACAAGACAATAAACTTATCCAAGAACTCACAAAAAATTCTATTCATAAGATCCATGAATACATAAGGTGAATTGGTTAACCCAAAAGGCATTACTAAAAATTCATAATGGACATATCTAGTATGAAACACAGTCTTAAGAATGTATGATTCCTTTACTTTCAACTAATGGTACCCCGAACTCAAGTCAATCCTTGAAAAATACTGAGCTCCTTGGATCTGATCAAACAAATCATCGATATGAGGCAAAGGATACTTGTTTATAACAATTATGTTATTCAAGGATCGATAATCATTTCATAGTCTCATTGAACCATCATTCTTTTTAACAAACAAGATAAGAGAACCCCATGGTGATGTGCTATGTTGAATGAAACCTTTATCTAATAACTCCTAGAATTTCTTCATAAACTCTAAAAGTTTAATTCGATCCATTCGATAATGGGTTTTCAAAATTGGCTTAGCATAAATAACTAATTCAACTATAAATTCATCTTCCCGGTCAGGTATTATACAGGGAAACTCATCAAAAAAATCAAGATACTCATTTACAACTGGAACATCATTAATATGAATAGTTCTTTTGTTTTCAACGATATGTTCAAGGTTACATTAATTTATATATTTTACTAGTTTCTCATCTTCTTGATATGTTATCAAAAGTAAGGGTTAACTCTTGTATAAAAAATGAAATTCTTTCGAAAAAGAAACCTCTTTAGCTCTATTGTCAATATTGGAATGATAAATAGAAATCCATTCCATACCCAAAATAACATAAAACTCTACTAGAGGAAAAATAATAAGGTTTTCATGTAGATTATTTTTGCATATAAGGATAGAAAGGTTATTATAATTTCTTTTTGTCTCATAATTTCCTCCAGGGGGTTCTACCACAAGTTCAGGATTCATATCTTGAGATGGAATTCCCAATTTTCTAGAAAATTTATCAGAAATGAAAGAATGTGTAGAACCTAAATCAAAAAACACATTGGCATAATCTGAATAAACAAACAGTGTAACTGATATTACTTCATTTGATGACCCAACATCTACTGAAGTAGTTGTAAAGGATTTCACCACCCCTTTCTGCTTGTATTATGGCTGCTTTCCCTCAGTTGAGTTCTTTGTTGGACACTCATTTTCATAATGAACCATTTCATTTCACTTAAAACTTTTTAATGACTATAAATAAAAAAAATTCTTACCATTACACTGATCTTTTTCAGTGCAATTACAAACCTTATGCCCCATTTTACCACATAGGTAGTACTTACCAAAATTCAAAAGGTATCCCCTAGTGTGATTTTTACCACAATATTCACAAACTAAATACTTAATTTTCTTACTATCATACTTTTTTGAAGATTTATTACCTTTCATATTCCACTTTGACCTCTTATTATGTTGTTTTTAAAAGAACACATGATCATTGGCAAACTCCATTTTCCCCTTCTCCACACATCAAACAAGTTTTTCATAACTTTTGAACTCATATGAAGCTAAAGACCTTAGATACTTTGGATTTAATCCTAATTATAAATGATTGATTTTAATATCAAGATCCCATATGAAATTTGGACCATACCTTGATAGTCGGGTGAATTTTGCTTCATCAGTAGCCACAGAGACGTCCTCCTGCCTCAATTCCAAGAATTGTTTTTCCATCCTAAGTAGAATCTCCTTAAGAAAATATTTCTCATGAAAAAAACCTTTGAATTAATCCTAATAAAGAGCATAAATCTTTTCACTATAACTGATATGTTTAACCATCGACCACCACTTATCAACTTCCCCTTAAAAATGATAAACAACAAGACTAATTTTTTGATGTTATGAACACCCCATAACATCAAAAATCTTGTCCAGTGCTTTAATCCACCCTTAAGCTAGAACAGGGTCATATGATCCTCTGAATGATGGGAGATGTTGCCTCATGAAATGCTCCACTATTGAAAAATTCCTTCATGGTTGATCTTTTTGATCTCATGCATGGATACCACCACCATTTATTGCCTAATTCAACTGTTCCATCACTACAACAAACTGTTCAGTTCCGATTCCAACCATCTCAGTCTACTGATTTGGAAGATTTTTTCCTCTTGATGTTGTCCCATCATAGCTTCCATGTTTCCTCTATAGCAAACCATTCTGAACACAGAAATATATTAGGTGAAGCAACATGGTAATATTCAAAAGCTATATTATTTCAATCCTACCTTAAATTAATTTATAGATATTAATTTAACAATATCTTTACTCCAAAATTTGTCTAAACCGACCTCTGATACCAACTATAAGTCCCTAGCCTTAAAAATTACATAATCTTGAGTTAATTAAATAATTCAACATTGAGGATCATTTCAGGTTTAGAGTTTTAGAGAATTAAAACATAACTATTACATTATATCTCAAATATTACAAAGTAGACACTTCTACTCTAACCATTTTTTCACAACAATAAAACACATTAAATAGAAAAAGAATTATTTTCATGATATAAATATTATTGAATTATTCCTTTCTCTTACACTTCCAAATACCCTATGAAAAACATTTCAAAAACCTGGGATGAGCATAAAAATCTCAGTAAGGGTTATAAAATAAAGAAAGAAAACATTATCCCATCAATACATACACATCAATGAAAACATACTTTTCAATCATAAAAAATAAGCTCATTAACTTACTACATGAAATAATAAGATTTATGAATAACACATATAAATCATAAATTATAATGGTAACTTGGGGAATCCATAACATACTTACATTGTAGCTTTCACAGCTATATAGGGAGTTATGTTTTGAATACTCATCATAGTATATTCCCAAAATCTATTAGGAGAAACATTAACGTTTACCTCAATCATGTTACCCAATGTATTAGAGAGATATCTCAGGCTAACCCACCATTGGTTTATCATGGAACAACCTATATAAATAAAAAATTCCCAAGAACCGTAACATATTTAAAACACATAAAACAAGAATAAAGAAAAGATAACATTTCAAAATTGCAATCACAATATATCATTTTAAGATATTGAAATAATAAATGATTTATAAAAACCATTTTCAATACCAAAATACATAAAAAGGTAATATGGTATTTATTTTACTTTTAAAAATACTACGTCTTGTTAATGAAGCTAAATATAAAATAATTCATGTGGCAGTAGAAATATCATTATCACTGCGTACGTTAAAAAGAAACATTCCATTTGTCATTTAGAAAAACACTTCATAAAACAAAATATTCATTTTGAAAACTATTGAATTAAATTTAAAGAAAAATTTTATAATTATAAACCGCATAAAATAAGGTCATGTATAAACAAAAATACGCCTCAATGAAAGGAGATTGATATGAAGTCCCTTACCTTGAGTCTGAATCGTCACGTATGTTCCCTATTCTTCCTGAATAATAAACATAAGTTAATTTATACTTGATTCAGAAACTTTTACATGTTTATTATCCATTTTATATCACTTATTACCACATTATAGACATTGAATAATTATTTAAGTTAATATTGGTCGTTTTTTCGATATTTGGTACTTGAGTCAAAAATGAACATGTTATAATTACAAATTGTCCCTGTGGTAAAAAGTAAATTATCTCCAAAATGATAATAATGATTTAAATATAATATAAATCATGTATATATATGTATTTATAGTATTACTTAACATTTAGAGATAATAAATTAAATGCACCGTTTAGGGAGACGGTAAGCCGTACGTATGCATGAACGCTACTTTTATTTCTTTTTCATATTTAAAGAATGATAAATAAATGAAACATAGGTTTATTATAATTAAAGTATAATATAATATTTTATATACATTACATAATTTCATTAATTCCATAATTTATAAGTTCCATGTATGGCATGAATAAGTCATATCACTTTGAGGATGCGGTAGTCCGCACTTTCTCAAATGAAATTATCGTATTTACCCATTATGGAAACCATAAAGGTGTGATATAAATGAAAAATACAGAAGTGTAGATACAATATAAATATAGTATATATCACGTATAAATTAAGTTTCATCATAATTTCCACCATGAGAGGAAGTAGAAGATAATTGAAAAATAGTCATTTCCTGAGGCAGTAGTTCGTCGTGCACAGAAGCAGTATGTTCGTATCCATTAGATGGAGGTGTGTGTGAGTGTAGATCTAATACATATCATAAATACATATGAGTATACTTAATATAATGTTTTTGTTGTAAAATAATGTAATAAAGAGTGTTTAGGGGGTCGGAGAAGGAAAATAAATGAATGAAGCTTGAGAGAAGACATTACCTCAAATAAGGTAACTCCTTTTAATTTAAGCTAAAAGGATTTCTTGAATTTCATTCTTTAAAAGGTGAGGCTTCATGTTGGAAGATATAGATGTTTGGAGCTTATTTTTTCAGAGTTTTGATGAGACAAGGGGCTTGAGAGGTGTGAGTAAGGGTTAGAGGTTATGCTCTTTTATAAGAGGGAAAAGGGGCACTATAGGAAGGTATTGAAATATTATTTTATTATAAAATGATTTTCGGTTTCAAATGGTCCCAAAGTAATTTATTTCAAATATAAGATGCTTTTGGGTCGAAAAAATCTCAACCAATATTTTTTATACAAGTATAGTTTACAAATTTAACCTTATCATTTATCCTTAACCCTTAGTTAACTAATTTTACTCTTACCATATCTTCTTGTGTATTAATACTATATGGTTAATATAGTTACTATAAAATTCCAGTAGAATCCTAAGTTTTTCTTTAATGAGATTTTCAAAATTTTCTTGGTCATTTTTCCTAATCTTGGACTTTTAGGACTATTATATCATTTAACAATATAGTATTTTTTTTAAAACTCATTTATGTCAATTTATATACTATTCATATCATGGCTCTTAAAAATCCATAACATCTAGATTCATTCAAAAGAAACTTCACTAATTCAAATATAAAAAGTCATAAACATTCATAAAATTCATTGATGGAATTAAAAGTTTTAAAATAAATTTATTTTAATATTTATAATTCCATTTATTTTAAATCATTCATTAATAAGGATATCACTACATCATCATTGTGTTATAAATAAATTTATTTAAATGATGAGTAAGAATTATAAATAAAATACCAAAATTTAGGAAATCTTATTATATTTCTAATTAATATTAATAGTCAAAAAGATAACTTATATAACCCCATATAAAAAAATTACTAAAAGATGCATATTTATGATACATTTTTCTTTACTATTATTAATTATTATAAAATGTCATTTTCGAATCCAAGTGGCTCCATGGGGACCCGAAATTGACCCAAGGTTTCCCATGGTTGGAAATATCACATCCAATAGGATTAGGACACGTGTTAGGGTAATTTAATATTATTATTATAATATTTTTTACCCTTATTTACCATATTTACCATTTAACCATGGTAAATAAAATATTTACTAAAGTTACTATTCATAATGTCTCAAAATAAAAGTTACCTATTTACACAATTTTGGAACTACTAATTCCAAATATGCGATCCATTTTTCCAAATTAAAAACGCAACAGTTAAAAAATTAATTTAAAATTAATTCTCATTGTCAAAACCAAAAAACATGTTTCTAAGAAGTAAAAACTACCAAAAGATTGACATGCATTTATGTCAAATTAAATGGTTAAATCACTTACAATGACCAACATTGGATTAAATGATAAAAATATAATCCAATTAATCTTTAAAACTAATTAAATGGACAATGTAACTATATAAATAAATTAGATTAAAAGAAAATTTTGACATAAAATGTGGTATTTTTTACTATTCATTTAAAAATGAACCCTATCAAAAAAATACCATAAATGACCCAAAGTAAATTTTTATGTCCCGCTTTTAAAGAAGAATTTTTTTTGTCAAATGAAACATATAAAAGTGAAAAAAAAACTATATTTAAAAAAGGGTTCTCCATCAAAAGGTGGTAAAACTACCTTTAAAAAATATTAGATTTTTTATGCTTAAAATTGGATTCATTCTCGTTTTAAACATCTAAATTTTATTGGATAAATGTAAAAACATTTTAAAAACATATTTAATCATAATATAGATTGTTCTGTTCATTTCTTCTAGTAAAAAAACTTGGAATTATCTACCATTTAAAATAGTAATATTATGTTATTATTTTTTTAGTATGACTCAGTATTGTGTGCAACATTAGATTTCAGAGAAACCCATTGTTGCATGTCAGGTACACCATGGAACATATCATCCCATATAAAGTAAAATTAATATTTAGTTCACAAATATTAAAAAATATGAAAATTTCATATTCTTTATTTACCTGGGATTTCACAGTAAATCCCTATCTAGATATTAGAATCTAAATGTAGAAATAGAAAAAATTAACCTATGGTTTAGTTCATCATTGGCACAATTGTCAACACGATTCTCAATGAGTGGTCCTAAGACTACACACCTGGAGAGAGACTCCTAAGGGTTGTGATTTGGAATATTCACATTCTCTTAATGAACCATGATGATGGTATTTTATTACCACTTTCATTTGGAAAACTACCAATGAAATATTTTTAACCCAATTACTCTCTTCTATGGATAACTCGCCACTTTATAAGTAACCTTTTCACTATATTTCTCTAATAAGTTTAATTTATCTTACTATTATGATACCCCATAGAATCCATGTTTATTAAAGTACATTTTCATTTAAATCCAAAATATTCTTTTGAATGGAGAATTATTTGATTTATATTTCTCTCATTATACAGATTTCCATTTTTTGAGTTAGAGGTTCCTTAGGAAATGGTATGAAAGGTATTGATGACCCTTATAGTGAATGCATTGGACATAATTATGTGATGAGTGGATACTATAATTATATATCCCCTTGATTCATTTATAAGTAAAATTAGTTAAAATAAGTTGTTTTTGGGTGTATTCATATTTTTAGTATAGTAATTTATCTTGTCATATAGACTTGAAAATAAGTTTTTTATGTAAATAATTGTGCAATCTATCAGTAAGAGATCAATGATTATTTTTTATATGTTTTAATTTATTATCATTAATATATAATTCAATTATTTTCTATAGATTATGGATTCATAGTGTTCATTTGTTCTTTCTATATAACATACTCCATGTTTATGTTATGTAAGTTACATTATATGATACCCCTTATAGTGAATTTGAGCACAACGTTTTCTACTTTCCACAAGAAACCTATTAGAGGAATATATATACTTTTTATAAATATTATGGAAAGGATAATCATGTTCTTGTGATATTTTTATGTTATATCATATGTTTTAAAGTATAATATATGTATGTATCTAGTTATCTAGGATAAATAAACTTTTTATCCTTTGGGAACAAGTATACCTAAAAACTATAATATTATATAACAACCATATCATGGTTTCAAGATTCAATGATGTTAAATTTGGTATTAAATGAATTATAATAGAATCCTTAAGTATTATATTTAGATTAATCAAGTAAAATATAATTAGTACTATGAAAGTACCTCATGATTTATAGGGAGAACAATAGAAAAAATAATAGAAAAAATATCATAGAATTCAATATCATGAGATAACTATGTGTATGAAATTATAGAAAGATGATTACTAATGGGAATAATGGAAGAAAACTCTCCACTCATAGTCAATAGGGGATATTCCCCATGAAAATGTTACTGAATCATGAGTTAGGGAAAATAATTTTATAAATATATTGGGAATTTTGGCCTGGTTATGATAGATTATCATTCCTTTATATAGAATCTTTCTAATCCAAAATATGGTGTATCTATGATGGATATCTTTATGAGATCACAATCTCTAGAATATAGTGTAACTATTAATCCCAGGGAAACTGAACAATGGATCAAGTCTATTAATAAGATATTTCTCACATTGGGAAGTGGTGAAAAGTAAAATACCACCATGGAGATCTATCATATAATGAGATATGTGGACTAATAGTGGTGTATTATTGGAAATTCTATAGATTTGGATGATACCGAGTCCATGAAATTGGGAACATTCAAGGAGTTATTCTCTAAAAAACACTTTCCAAATGAGAAAATATATTAAATGGAAAGGTAATTCCTCAATCCTAGAAAAAATTGGGAGGAAAATGGTTTTTATTATGATGAAAATTGACATGTTTATCTTTCTGTGTTATGGACTAAGTATGTAGATCAAAAATTAGGATTGAACATTTCTACGATTGTTTAATGTTATGCCTTCAAAGGGTGTTGTTCTCTCAGTATTTTTTATCAAATTATGATATAGTCTCATGAAATGTTAATATAGAAATATATTTCTTCTGGATTTATGCATTTAAGTGAAATTCAGAGAAGTAGAGGCTGACTTATAATCATTGTAAGAGAAATGAAAAAAATGGGACGAATAGAATTGTGGTATTTTCAGTGTGAGTTAACCGTGGTAATAAACACCTCAAGCATTGAAGGAAGAGAAAATGATTTTCTAATAATTGTTGATAAAAAATACATAAATATAATTAATGAAAATTAAATGTAGAAACATTTTATATTCAATTATATAACCATCAGGAGATGAGGAATCATGTGAACCAAGCCCCTAAATGTGAAGGTAACTTCTCTCAGAAAAGGCCAAGGGATATTTCCAATATTATACAATTACAAAAATATAAATCAATACTCCTAATAAAATTTTGGCTGGTACATTGATATTTTCCTGAATTTAAGTTAATGTTTTAATTTATTTTGGATCTACACACTCTTTTTGTCATTTATTTTTTCCAAAAACATTATATATTTCCCTAGAAATAGTTAAGGGGGTTATTAATTCTAAAACAAATTGGGAGTCTTATTAAATTGATGATATGTAAATAATTTACAATTTTGATATGAGGGAATCATGTATTTAAAAATATAGTTATTGTAACGCCCTGACCCCAGTTGCCTAGAGTCGGTGCATTATTACGTAACATTGGCATGATCACAAAAGATCAAGTCTCAAAAGACCGATTAGTTTAGTAGCCTTGGAAACACTAGATAAATTCATAAATGTTACATTACATCATAAAGTGAAAAACTACAATAACATGGTCTCCATAGTCCACACTCATATCCCCTTCAGACTATCCCTACAGGTCAGTCATAAAATATTTCTTCACATCCTGGGAAAAATAAAACATAGAAAGGGGTGAGCTCAGATGCTCAGTAATGATAACAATATAGAAGACACTTTCATAAATAAACATAAACATTTAAGGCAATGTATAACTGAAACAAAAGCCTTTTAAACTTGAACTTTAGTATAATATGGCAAAAATAAAATGAAATAATGTCATTCACTTGTTCACATGGATATTCTACGAGTCGAATAATCACATGAAATATCAATAACCATGTTCATAATGATGGAATTCATAATGTCAGACTATCATAACCACATAGTCAAGGCCTTTTGCCAAGACTACAAATAAGATTTTTTCAAGGCCTTGTGCCAAGACACCAGTTTATCTCATGAGACCTACCGATGCATCGAGGAGCTATAGCAGTCTCCACCCATCTCATACTAAGTCGAATTCATTCCTTATATGAAAAGGTTTAAACATATCATAAACCATAACATAATCGTATCACATAAAACATGCAAAATGGAAACATAAAATTTCCACATTTCAATCACAAGATATCAATACAACACATTCATATGATAAAACCATTTTCAATACCAAAATAAAAGAAAATTAAAACTTGGTATTTATTTTTCATTTTAAAAAAAATGTTATGGCTTGTAGAGGAAGCCGAAATTCAAATAATGGTCACGGTGTCAGAGAAGTCATTGTCGCCACATACGTACGACAAAAAAACATTCTTTTTTGTCGTTTAGTAAAACACTTCATATAAAAGTATTCCTTTTGAATAAATGTAAAAGTCAAATGGGTTTATACACCGTATAAAATAAAGTTGTTTACAAAACAAAATATGTCTCAATGAAAGGAGATTGAGACGAATTCCCTTACCTCGTGTCCGACTTGACTCGATCATTCTTTAATATCTTGAATAATAAACTAGAGTTAATCTCTACATGCTTAAGAACCTTTTTCAAGTTCATTATCCCTTTTATATCACTTATTACAATGTTATGAAAATTATGTAGTCATTTAAGTTAATAACAGTCATTTTGTCAACCTTTGGTACTTGAGTCAACAATAAATTTCTTATAACTACAAGTTGTTTATGTAGTAAAATATCCATTATCTCCAGAATCAGATTCATTATATAGATATAATATATATCATATATATCCAGTAGATACATGAATTTATAATATTACATAACATTTAGAGGTAAGAAATGAAATGCACCGTTCATGGAGACGGTAAGCCGTACGTACGCATGAACACTACTTTCATTTATATTTCGTATTTAAATGGAATGAAATCATAATTATATAAAGTTATATTATAATTACAGTATAATATCATATATAATATCATTTACTCCATCCTTTATACGTCCCACATATGGCATTAACGATTCAAATCACTTTGAGGGGGCGGTAGTCTGCACTTCCTAAAATGAAATTATCGCGTTTACCCATAATGGAAATCATAAAGTTATGCCATAAATGAAAAATGCAGAAGCATAAGGAAAACATAAACATAATATATATCATATATAAATATAGTGACATCTTAATGGACACCATGAGAGGTGTTAAAAGAAGACTGAACAATCATCATTTCATGAGGCAGTAATTCACCACCCATAGAAACAGTATGTTCTTTAACCATTAGACGAAGGTGTGTGTATGTGTAAATCAAATACTTCTCATAACAACATACTAGTATATTTAAGATACTGGTGGTGTTACAAAATAATGGAATAAAAAGAGTTTAAGGGGTTGGAGAAACGAAATAAAACAAAAGAACATAAGAGAAAGGCTTCCTTGGGAATACTTCTGCCCAAAGTGAGGCTTCTAGGAGTAAGAGAGGGAAGTTGAGAGAGTATTTGGGTAGAGATTGGCTGAGACAAATGGCTTGAAGGTGTGAATAAAGTGGTAGAGGTGGGGGCCTTTTATAAGAGGAGAGGAGGGGCACTCTTGGAAAGTCATGAAATATTACATTATTATGAAATGATTTTTGGATTTTAAAGGTACCGCAATGATATATTTCGAGGATAAGGTGACAAGGGTTCGAAATACACTCATAAAATAGGTTTTAGACAAGTGTAAGTCTTAAATTTTACCTTATATTTTCTTTTTATTTAAATTGTTCACTAATGAGATAATCGTTGCATCATCATGGTGTCATAAATAAATTTATTTATTTAATGCCTAAAAATTATAAAAAAAATTACCATGATTTATGAAATCTTTTTAGATTTCCAATGAATATTTATAGTCTAAAAGTTAATTTATATAACCCCATGTTATAATTATTTTAGTAAAACAACACATGTTTGTGACAATTTTATTTTTACTTTAAATAAAAAGTTATTAATGTCATTTTCTTACCCAAGTGGCTCCATGGGGTCCCCAAGTTGACCAATGGATTGGATTGGTTGGACATGACTCATCCAATAAGGGTAGGACAAGTGTAAAGGTAATTTCATATTATTATAACATTATATTTACCTTAAATTACACTAATTACCTTTAATCGTGATTAAAAAAACTTAAAAGTTACCATTCACCAAAAATTATTTTCATCCCATTGAACCACATTTTACTTACTAATGATAACCATGTATGTCGGATTTTTGAAATTCAATTCAAAAAAGTGGTAAAGTTTCATTTAAATGAAAAATTAGTTTTTTAACTACCACTTAGTGGTTTCACTATTCATCAAAAATTGAAGTTTTTCAGAAAAATACCAAAAATTAATCCTAATCTATATTTGATATTTCTAATTCAAAAATGATGTATATTTTACAAAATTTAAAACATGTAAGTTGAATTAATTAATTTAATAATTAATTCCCGCTGTCACAACAAATAGCGTGTTTTTAAAAAACAATATATATCAAAAGATTGACAATTGTTTATGTCCAATTTCAAAGTGAAATTAATTCTAATGACCACCATTGGATAAAACGGTTAAAATATATTCTAATTATACTTTAAAACCACTCAATAGTATAATTTATCACTATAAATTATTTTGATTAAAAAAGTTTTTTTTAAGTATTTTTCACTATTCATCAAAAGTTGGAAGTTCTTAGAAAAATACCAAAAATTCAACATAGCATAATTTCGATATTCCGAATCCAAAAATGAAGTCCATTTTGAAATATAAAATTTATATAATTTCAAAAAGTTGGTATTACTATTCATAACGGTTATTTTGATTGGTCGTTGTGTGTTAGAATCTCGAACTTGCGTACAATGCAAGCTATTGCATTATTGAAAGAGAAGTGTATCATGGAAGCTTGGGGTGTTACATTCTAACCTCCTTCAATAAATTTTGTCCTCACAATTTTAAATTGTTCTTCTAAAATAAAAGGTTCAAAGTAGAAAATAACTTTGTGGAAAACCCATATCGGAAATAGGGTTAATAAAATTTAGCCTTAATAAGAGGGAAAGGGGAATGAAAAAGTCACCACCAAATTATGATCTCGATTAGGAGAAAATTAGTGGCAATTAGAGGCAAATAATTAGAGGGAAAACGTAAATATTAGTAGGGAGTGATTGAGGTCATCAATCACAAACTAGTGTAAAATTGAGGGCCTTAAAGCCTTCAATCTATGTTTATTTAAAATATCAGCAGTTCAACAAAACATAAGGTATTAGGATAACACATTTTTTGTTTTAATATACCTTTCCTAAATTTTAAGAATTAATTTATTCATAGAATAAGATATAGGTATATATATATATACTTGAAAAATAAATTTTCAATCTTCAACTAATTTCTACCACAAACTCATCTTTCTCTAAAAAAGATAATAGAAATCAAAAATATTATATTTATCCTAATCGTATAAGGTTTAAAATATTAACACATACCATTTAGATTAGGAAAACTATTTTTTAATAACCAGGGACTTCCTGTAGTCTAGTGGTAGGTAATAAAGGCCTATCGTACTATGGTTGTGGGTTTGATTCCTATAGCTTTATCCGATGCGACGGGTTATCCCCCAACCTGCAGGTTGTCCTTCTCCTAAAACTACAGTATTATAATATTCCAAAAAATAATCTTCAGAAATGTTTTAAACTTAAACAATACTATCCAAAGTTCAACTTAATCCATTCCAACCTTTATAGTTATCCAAAATACCTCTGTCCATACTTTCTTTAAAAGGTCTCTAAATTACAAAATCAATTGTAACATCAGATTCCCCAAAAAAAGTAAAGTTTCTCTTATTTTCACATACTAAAAATATGATTACCTTCGACATATTAAAACCTTAATGAAAACAATAGGTACTGCATTATAATCCTTATATATATCACATTATTCTTATAACCAGAATATAATCCTTGAGTCCAAAAGCACCAATACATTAATTATTCCACTTCAATTGTAGTAACAGCGTAAGATTGGCCTTGATCCCTTATCCTTTTCTGAGGTAAGTTTCCCTGGCACTTAGGAAATTCATTTGCATAATGCCCCATTTCTATACAATTGTAGCATTCAACATTGATAGCCTCTTTCTTTCCCTTACAATCACGATCCTGGTGACCTTTTTCTCCACATTTATAAAAAACTCCCATTCCTTTTAGGCAAGTACCGGGGTGATTCTTACCACAATTATCGCATAATGGAAAATACTTCTTTCCATTTTTCCCTTTATCTATCTCTTGTTCCACCATTCTCTTCTTCTCTTGCTTTACTTTATTGTCATAAGATTTAGAGAATTCCTTTTCTGTCTTGATAGAACACGAGACTATATCTTCGTACGTTGAGAAATATTGTGATAATAAAGCTCAACGGAGAAATGGTTTTAACCCATCAAATAAACGATCAATCTTACTTATTGGGTTACGTATATAATCTGCAACATACCTCGCTAACCTTGTAAAGTTGGACTCATACTTTGCGACATTCTCATCCTCCTTTTGCCTCAGACTCAGAAATTGTCTTTCCATATCTGCTCAATGGTCACTAGGGAAGTATTTTTCTAATAAAATCTCTTTTTACTCCCTCTATTCCATATTTGATACTTCATCATCTTCCTTCCTGTTTTGAATCAATGAGCACCATTGATCAGCATCTCCAGTGAGGCGGTAAACTACCATGACAACTTTTTCCCTTTTACTACTCCCCAAAGCATGAAATATTTTCTCTAGGGAAATTATCCATTCCTCAGCTACTAATGGATTTGTACTCCCATTGAATGTTGGTGGTTGCTGCCTCATGAAGAGATCTAACATTGATCCTCCATGTTGCGGATCAGGGTGCTTCATACGAGTAAGGTTATTATTCATAACCTGAGTGAGTTGTCCCGGTATGGTGATAAGAAGATCAGCACAAGTTGTATCACCAGCTCCACTATAATTATCTTGAAAATGAGGTCAATCCCTACATGAAGTGCATGCATTGATACGGTTTCAATTCCTTTCACTAAGTGCCATTTCTAAATAATGTCATAAACTATATTAGTTTATGAATCAAAATACATAATTCCATAATTGTAAAACACTTAACATAAATTAAAATATTTATGGATATAATCCATAATCATAAAAAGAAATGTTTTATTTGATGAATTATATACTCATAAACCCTTCATAATGGTTTGTAAAGAAATCGTGAATTATCCGAAGCATATCCCTTAGGAGTGTCGTAACAAAGAGTGCAGCAAGGCTCGTTGTCGTGCACCAGTTCCCATTCGAGTCTAGCTCAAAGCGGTGATTTTGTGTTTTACCCCTAGGTACATCTGTGCTAGAGCCACCTCTACCTGCTCGTATCCAGATCGGGATGTATTGCTCGAAAAACTCACAAAATATCTATAATACCAAAATTCTAGGAAGTTATTCTATACTAATCCTCAAAGTCTATCTTAGGTCTTTGTGCTCTAATCAGAGTTCTTCTAAATCTAGCTTACAAGGTTAGTACTAAAATACGTCTGATACCAACAGTAATGCCCCAACCCCAGTTAACCAGAGTTTGTGTATTATTACGTAACATTGGCATGATCACAAAAGATCAAGTCTCGAAAGACCAATTAGTTTAGTAGCCTTGGAAACACTAGATAAATTCATAAATGTTACATTACATCATAAAGTGAAAAACTACAATAACATGGTCTGCATAGTCCACACTCATATCCCCTTTAGACTATCCCTGTAGGTTAGTCATAAAATATTTCTTCACATCCTGGGAAAAATAAAACATAGAAAGGGGTGGCCTCAGATGCTCAGAAAGGATAACAATATAGAAGAAACTTTCATAAATAAACATAAATATTTAAGGCAATTTATAACTAAAACAAAATCATTTTAAACTTTAACTTCAACTTAATATGGAAAAAATAAAATGAAATAATTCCATTTACTTATTCACATGGATATTCTACTAGTCGAATAATCACATGTAATATCAATAACCACTTTTATAATGATGGAATGCATAATGCCAGACTATCATAACCACATAGTCAAGGTCTTGTGCCAAGACTACAAATAAGATTTTGTCAAGTTCTTGTTCCAAAAAACTAGTTTGTCTCATTAAACCTACTGATGCATCGAGGAGCTATAGCGGGCTCCACCCGTCACATACTAAGTCTAATGCATTCCTTATATGAAAAGGTTTAAAAATATCATAAACCATAACATAATCGTATCCCATAAAACATGAATAATGGAAACATAACATTTACACATTTCAATCACAAGATATCAATACAACACATTGATATGATAAAACCATTTTCAATAAAAAAAATAAAAGAAAAGTAAAACTTGGTATTTATTTTTCATTTTAAAAAAAAAGTATGGCTTATAGAGGAAGTCGAAACTCAAATAATGGTCACGGCGGCGGAGAAGTCATTGTCGCCGCATACGTACGATAAAAAAACATTCCTTTTTGTCATTTGGTAAAATGATTCATATAAAAATATTCCTTTTTAATAAATTTAAAAGTCATAGGGGTTTATACACTGTATAAAATAAATTTGTGTATAAAACAAAATATGTCACAATGAAAGGAGATTGAGACGAAGTCCCTTACCTCGTATCCGACTTGACTCGATCATTATTTAATCTCCTGAATAATAAACTAGAGTTAATCTCTAGTTTCTTAAGAACCTTTTTCAAGTTCATTATCCCTTTTATATCACTTATTACCATGTTATGAAAATTATGTAGTCATTTAAGTTAATAACAGTCGTTTTGTCGACCTTTGGTACTTGAGTCAACAATAAACTTCTTATAAATACAAGTTGTTTATGTGGTAAAATATCTGTTATCTCTAGAATCATATTCATGATTTAGATATCATATATATCATATATATCCAGTAGATACATGCATTTATAATATTACATAACATTTAGAGGTAAGAAATGAAATGCACCGTTCCTGGAGAGGGTAAGCCGTACGTACGCATGAACGCTACATTCATTTATATTTCATATTAAATGGAATTAAATAATAATGATATAAAGGTATATTATAATTCTAGTATAATATCATATATAATATCATTTAATCCGTCCTTTATACGTCTAATATATGGCATTAACGATTCAAATCACTCTGAGGGGGCGGTAGTCCGCACTTCCTAAAATGAAATTATCGCATTTACCCATAATGGAAATCATTAAGGTATGCCATAAATGAAAAGTACATAATAATAAGGAAAACATAAACATAATATATATCATATATAAATATAGTGACATCTTAATGGCCACCATGAGAGGTGTTAAAAGAATATTGAACAATCATCGTTTCATGAGGCAGTAATTCGCCACCCACAGAAACAGTATGTTCTTTAACCATTAGACGAAGGTGTGTGTAAGTGTAAATCGAATAATTCTCATAAAAACATTCTAGTATATTGAAGATACTGATTTTGTAACAAAATAAAGGAATAAAAATAGTTTAAGGGGTTGTAGAAGCGAAATAAAACAAAATAACATAAGAGAAGACATTACCTTAAAATCGGGTAACTCTTTTTGATTTGAGCAAAGGCTTCCATGGGAAGACTTCTGCCCAAATTTAGGCTTCTAGGAGTAAGAGAGGGAAGTTTAGACAGTATTTGGGCAGAGTTTGGCCGAGAGAAATGTCTTTGAAGGTGTGAATAATGTGGTAGAGGTGGAGGCCTTTTATAAGAGGAGAGGAGGGGCACTCTTGGAAAGTCATGAAATGTTACATTATTATGAAATGATTTTCGTATTTTAAAGGTCCAAAAATGATATATTTAGAGGATAAGGTGATAAAGGTTCGAAATCCACCAATCCAATAGGTTTTAGACAAGTTTAAGTCTTATATTTTACCGTATCTTTTCATTTTATTTAAATTGTTCATTAATGAGATAATCGTTTCAACATCATTGTGTCATAAATAAATTTATTTATTTAATGCCTAAAAATTATAAAAATTTACCATGATTTATGAAATCTTTTTATCTTTCCAATTTATATTTATAGTCAAAAAGTTAACTTATATAACCCCATGTAATAATTGTTTTAGTAAAACAACACATGTCTGTGACAATTTTATTATTACTTTAAATAAAAAGTTATTAATGTCATTTTCTTACCCAAGTGGCTCCATGGGGTCCCCAAGTTGACCCATGGATTGTCTTGGTCTGCCATGACTCATCCAATAAGGGTAGGACAAGTGTAAAGGTAATTTCATATTATTATAACATTATATTTACCTTAAATTTCACTAATTACCTTTAATCGTGATTAATAAAACTTAAAAGTTACTATTCACCAAAAATTGTTTTCATCCCATTAAACCACATTTTACTTACTAATGACAACCATGTATATTGGATTTTTTAAATTCAATTCACAGCAGTGGTAAAGTTTCATTTAAACGAAAAATTAGTTTTTTAACTACCACTTAGTGGTTTCACTATTCATCAAAAATTGAAGTTTTTCAGAAAAATACCAAAAATTAACCCTAAGCTATATTTGATATTCCAAATTCAAAAATGATGTCTATTTTAAAAAATATAAAACATGTAAATTGAATTAGTTAATTTAATAATTAATTCCCGTTGTCACAACAAATAGCGTGTTTTTAAGAAACAGTATATATCAAAAGATTGACAATTGTTTATGTCCAATTTCAAAGTGAAATTAATTATAATGACCACCATTGGATAAAAAGGTTAAAATATATTATAATTATACTTTAAAACCACTCAATATTATAATTTATCACTATAAATTATTTTTATTAAAAAAAAAATTTATGTATTTTTCACTATTCATCGAAAATCGGAAGTTCTCAGAAAAATACCAAAAAATCCACATAGGCTAATTTTGATATTCTGAATCCAAAAATGATGTCCATTTTGAAATATAAAATTTATATAATTTTAAAAAGTGGGTATTACTATTCATAACGGCTATTTTGATTGGTCGCGGTGTCTTAGAATCTTGAGCTTGCGTACAATGCAAGATATTGCATTATTGAATGAGAACCGTATCGTAGAATCTTGGGGTGTTACAGTTATCATTCTTATTTTTGGATTCTATATGAATGATAGTATGTATTTTTTATATGTTTATGGAAAAAATTCATTACCATGAGAAGTAGATTATGATTGATAAAGGTGAGGTGGAATATCATCACATTATAGGGGAAAAATAATCATCTAAATCATATCTAGAACTTCCCCTAGTATATCTTGTTATTGAAATTTTGGGTTAATGGGGAAGATCGGGTGAAATATACGGATAAGGAAGGCCTCTTAAGAATAGTGGGTAGCCGATATGGAAATATCCTTATATAAATATCATATATGTAGTTTTTGGAGTAGGATATATAGATTTTCTAGTTTAGTGATAAGGGATTTATACAATCTAGTGTTTCACCATAGGTGGATCCAAATTTGTTCATGAAAAATAAGGATGGGTCCCTGAGATTTTAAATTAATTATTGGGAGTTCATTTCTATTACTATAAATAATGATCACCCTTTTTCATTCACTGGTGTATTTTTTGATAAAATTTAAGAGAAAAAAACTTTTAAAAGATTGAAATTTTCTATATATTAAATCAGTTAATGGTGAGGATAGATTATATACCAAAGAATTAATTGAATAAAATTTATAAGAATTATGAGTTTACATAAATTTCTTTTGGATTGAGTGGCCTGAATTATATAATTATCTATTTTAGGATTATATTATTCAAGGAGATATTAATTAATTTTTGGTGGGGTTAATTTATTATATATATAAATACTCTAATAAATATGAAGATCATGAGTGTCATCTGATAATTATTCTAAATACCCTCAGAAAAAAGGAATTATTTATTATGTATGATAAGTGATATTTTTTCATAATGAAGCTTCCTTTTATGGCCATATTATCTTGAAGAATAAAATATCTATTATCTCCTCCAATATAATTGTATTGAAATAATATCATTGAATGGTTAACATAACTAGGATTAGAAGTTTTCTTGGCTTAGGAGGTTACTGTTTGTTATTTGTTCATGATTTTTTCCGATTTTCCATCACATTCACAATGTTAACATGTAAAGGGGTTAAATTCACATAGTTAAGAGAATATGTGGAATGATTTAGATATATTAATAAAGAAGTGATTAATTAATTAGTATTAAATTTATCATCATGTGATGAAGGATTGGTAATTTATAGTGATGCATCAAATAAAGGACCTGGTTCTGTACTTATTTATAATTATATAGTGATTGTATATACATAAATATTGTTAAAAATTCATGAAAAGAAATATAAAAAACATTACCTTGAGTAATATTTCAAAATCTTGGATTTGATGATATTGAGACACAACCTATATAGTGAATAATACATTATATATTCAGAACTAAAGTGATTAAAGTATATCTTCTCCTAGAAGGAGCTCAAAATGAGGTAATGAAGAGGGTTGTAACTAATCAATGTCATTAATTTCTCAATACACTACCATATTGGGAAGGGATACAAGGTGGAAGATGAATTTACTAGGATATTCCATGTTGTTCTCATCATGGAAAGGATTAAAAAATATCCCATATATGAGGATATGGGAATGTTGGATATGTTGATTTATATGAAAGGGTATACACCATTAAATTTTCAATCAATTGCGAAACCATATTTACAATGAAGGACTTATAATTCCCATAATAATGATGAGAAACTGGAAACAAATAGAAAACCAATTTATGATTGGAAATTGATATATATCCTTAATAGAGATGAATATTTTAAGTTTAGAAAGTGATTTTGTGTTATGTCCATAATGGGGTTAAAGATGGATCATATAGTTGGATAACATAGCACGAATTTCCCTATACATTGTGGGGTCACAATGATGTATAGGGATTTAAGAGAGAATTTTCAATCAGATGGAATGACTAAGTACATTTGAAAATAAGTGTCCAGACACTTATTATTCCATAAGGTAATGTTTAAAATACAACATCATAAGAGAGTCAAGAAACCTCTTCCTGTACTTATAAGATTTTGGGACTATGTTACATTGGAATTTTTCTCAATACTACTGAAGACTCCATGAAAGAGATAATATTGCATGGGTCTTCATTGATCTTCATTCTAAGTTGCAACATTTCTTAGTTATATAAAAATATATACACCTTGATAACCTTTCAAAAATTCATATAAATGAAATTATAAGGATTCATTATGAACCTAAATTGATTGTATGTGGCCATGATTACTGGTTCACATAAAAATTTTGAAAGATAATTTAAAGGGATCTGAAAACTATGATACATTTATGAACTACCCATCATTCCAAAACTAAGGTACAATCCTCAAGAACTATTCAGATATTTGAATACATGAGGATATCATGTTATCTTAACTTCCAAGGTATATGGGATTATTATATGCCTTTGGTGAAATTTTCATACAATAATAGATTTCATTTGAGTATCCATATTGAACCTTGAAAATAATTTCATGGGATGATTTATCATACTCCAACATGATGGGAAGAACTTGGAGAAATAAAATTAGTTTGACCAACGATTTTAGAAGATATAATTTCTAATGTATTGATTATTCATGATCCCATTAATGTATCCTATAGAATTCAAAATAAATATGCTAATAGTAAAAGGAATACTTGTAATTTCATATTGGGGATTAGGTATTGATGATGGTTTCACCATAAAAGGTGATTATAATATTTGGTAAAAAGGGGAAGATAAGACCAAGATAAATTAGGCCTTTTAAAGTACTGGAAGGAATTAGGGTTTTATCTTACCCATTGGCTATCTCACCAAAACTTTATAAAGTATATAAAATCGTCCATGTTTAATTATTGAGGATATACATGGAGACTCTAACACATGTGCTCATATATGAGGGAATAGAGTTAGAGCCCAACTTTCTTTATGATGAGGATCACATCTAGATTCTTAACATGAGATATTAGATATTTCGGAATTAAATAACTTATTTGGTGAAAGTATTCGGGAGAAATGAAAAATTAGGGGAGGAAAATTGGGAGCCAAAAGAATCTATAAGGAAAGGGTATACACTTTTTATAGACATATGATATATATTTCTATATCCGATTTTTTATGATGAAATTATTTATGGTGGAAGAATTTAACAAGAATGACTTTGTTGTTATAGGTAAACCCCATGTCTTGAACTAGTATACAATAAACCAATTAAAGAACATTTATTCATGAATTTATATAAAATATTAATTTTATGATATGAAATTGACTGAACTGACTTCATTTTTTATTTCATAATATAAGAATTATGTTTTTTTTTAAATTGGGAGCTTTTAATGTAATTTTTTTTTCCAAACTAAGGTTTTAATTAAAATTTCAATTTGTATGAATTTATTGATATATAAAAACTAAAATAATTTTATTATTACTTTAAAAAATATAATATTAATTTTTTAATAAAACCATTCATTTTAAAATACTTTTTTTAATAATATAGATGGAAAAAAATTAATAAATAATTAAAACATTACTTTAATAAAAAACTATTTCGTATTTTTTGTTAAATAATGTATTTTTCAATAGATATATGTTTTTGGATTCTCTTGAAAATTTTATATCCATAATTATTTCAATAATATTTCAAATTATATAATATTAATATATAAATAGATAAATTTACATTATATATCATTTTAAATCTTAAAAATGTTATTTCTCAAAAACAAATACATGATTATGTATATTTATTTTAATAATAAATTGTGACACCTTTATAAATTACATTTAATAAAATGAGTTACAAATATGATATTTTGAGTATCTAATTAGGTAAAATTATCAATATTAATCTTTTACCATGAAATTAATTTCTGAGGTTAGAAATTAAATACTATGGTAAAATTTAATTAAGGAAAAAGATAATTAAGTTAAAAATTATTCCATAAAACAATACGTAATTTCAAAAAATGAGTGGTTTATGTCAGTTTTGAACCCACACAATTTTTTGTGTCATATTGTTTCCCATTTACAGCCTTTGATACATGAATAGAAACCTTACATTTTTTAAAATGAAATGTTTAGTCCCCAAACTACCCTTCCATTCACATATAAAAGGGAAAAATATTCCTCATTTCAAGACTCACCTATTAGTAGTATTTATAAAATTAAATATGATATTATTCTCTCACAATAAACCACTACCATGTTCAAAATATTTTGGTACACATCACTCAGTATATGGACTATATACCAAGGATACTTACAAGTAAAATTCGAGTCCCTGATGTGAGTATTATCATCTATATATTTTTCTTCCTAATTATCTTCCTTAAAAAATATTCTATAAAGTATAATATTATGATATTATTATCATTTATACATTTTAATGTTACTATAACAATGATATTATCAAAATTTATTCTTATAATTCATCCATTAAGAAAAAAAATGTGTGTCATAGGGACTACCCTATTCACGATGTAATATGATTTATTTTCCTTCACCACCTTGTAAGTTTGGATCAAAGGATAGTATTAAATGATTATTATGATGTTTATGATATCATTATGTTTCTAATATTAAAAATTAGATAACATTTTAATGACATGATCCATAAACAATCATCATTAATTTTAACATTTAAAGTAAGAATATAAAGAATATTCAAATTTATTTATGTTTTTTAATATTTTTTATCAATTAAAACTTGTTATAATTCCATATAATTATGATTTATCATAAAAATAAAACTATCTAAGATCAATACAATTTTATTATATTGATATTATATCAAAACCACCTTATAATAATTTATTAAATTAGGTTATTTTTATTCTTTAGTCGGTTTAACCACCTACTTGGAAATACAATGAATTTGTATCATGAATGAAAATGGGAATATAATTAATTTTATTATATAATATAATTTATTAAATAGTGTTTTTATTAGTTTTTTATACGTTATAAAAATATATTATTCATTAATTAAAAAACACCCTCTCATTATCAAGAATCGTTGAAACATTCTTATTATCTATTTTGTTTTCTTAGATAATTAATAAAAAACACTTTTATGGGATTTTAAACAATAAAATATATCAAAATTAATCCATAAAATTTGAATTAATGAAATATAAATTATGATATTTTGATGAAAAATATTATGAACACTACTATTATGAAACTATTACAAATGACCAAAACTATAAACACCCGATGTTGAAAATTGGGATAATTCATATAGAGTATAATTTTTTTTGAAGAGTTTCAATTAAAATATATATTATCCTGTTTATGAATTAAATTATCAATATAGTTATGTTTATGATACCATAGGGTAAAATATGTTTGGGGAATTTGGAATAATATGTAAGGGTTTCCGTCTTAAATTCCCATATTTAAGACATGTCTTGAAATGTGCCATTGATTTAATTTATGTGGTGTATACAAAAAATATTTTATATTATATTATTTTATTTTATTTTATTTTATTTTTAGAAATTTAAAATAATTTTTAATCACTCATGTTAAGAATATTTATGATTGAATTGATTCCCAAGCCATAATCTTGGTTTTTAATTTTCATTTTCATTTTATGGGACTCCAATTTTAATAAATATATAATATATTTTATATGGTGAATATATTTACATGGGCTGAATTTTCCTTATTATGCATTAAATTTATGTTATATATAATTCTGTATTTTTATACCACACGCATATTATTTTTATTCAATAGTTACATTTTATATGGTGGAAAATAATAATTTATTTGTCTAAAGTAAAAGTGTGTGTATTTTCAAATAAAATATATCCCTATCTAGATACCAGAATGTGCATATAAAAATAGAAAAAATTCACCTAAGGATAATTACACATAAAATTTTTAGTTGATCATTGAATAAATTATCACCAAGGTGCATTATGGGTTTTCAAAAAACTACACACCTGATGAGACAATGTCAAGGAATATGATTTCAAAAATTTATCTTCTCTTATTGAACCATGATTTTGGATTTATCATACAATTTTCTTTGTAAAATAAAACAAAATATTTTTAATCCAATTACAATCTTCTATGGATAACACACCTTAATGTAAGTACCCTCTCCACTATATTTCTTTAATAAGGGTAATTTTTGGTACCTTGATGAGAACCCATGGTATGAAAGTTAATTAAAGGATATTCTCATAGAATTCCACATTACTCTATTTAATAGAGAATTTTTTATCACTATATATATATATAATTTATTGAGTAATAGGTTACTAATGTAATGTTATGAAATATCTTGATGTCTCTTTTGGTGAATTTTTTAGACATAATTAGGATATGGGTGGGGCTTAGAATTATATAGATCCTTGATGTGTTGATAGGTCAAATGAGCCTAAAAAAAGTTGGGTTTTAGTGTCGTTATATTCATATTACATGAATGTATCTTGGCATAGGTACTTGATAATAATTTTTTGATGTCTAGTATTATGTAATCCACAAGTATGAGATCAAAGAGTATTATTATCTATGATTTCGTTTATTATCATTATCATAGAATTACATTAGTTTTTGTTGATTATGGATTCATATTGTTAATTTTTTCTTTCCATATGACTTAATCTATATTTATGTTATGTAAGATTTTTCTATATGGTACACCTTACTGAGAATCTGGAATCACCCTTATTTTTTCCATTCCTTAAGAAACCTAGATTATGGTTATGTATAATTTTTAGGGATATTATAGAATTTATAATCATATTCTCACAATATGTTATTATTTTACCTTATGTTTTCTTGTGTAATGTAGGTACGTATTTGGTCTTCCAGAATTACTAAAGAGTTCAATCCTTTGAGAACACTTGTACATTTTAAAAATAATTTAATAAAACTAGAAGTTATTTTTTTCTAGATTATAGGATGCTACATTTTTTAACATCACATAGAACATTATAAAGTTGATGAGCATTATGAAAAACATGACCCTTACAAACTCAATAGTTTATTATAAAAAATACCAACTTATGATTTATTTTTATCTGATTTTAAATTTAAATTTATAATATATTTGTTTCATTTGATTTAGTTTATATAATTTTTCCAAAAAATTATTAAGTATTTTGATCTTATTAAAAACAATTTTAATGGGTTTTATAAAAAATAAAATGAATTCCATATAACATAAACCATGATTAAATATTTAAATTGTATATTTAATATCATAAATTATAAATTCAAATTTTCTTAGTATTTACTATAATGTTTTAACTGTGATTATCTTTAATTTATTTAATGTAATTAAGGTTGATTAAAATTAATTAAGTCACATTTTTAAATAATGTATTTATTAATGTGATTAAATGTTTATTCATATAATATAATTATAATTTATCAATATAAGTATTTTCAGTTTTATTGAATACCATGAATTTCTCAACTATAATATAGTTTCTTATTATTGAGACAAAAATTATGGTTATATGGGAAAATATAAATTGTAGTGGATACGCAATAAAGGATTGCTTTTAAAGTTATTCTACAAAAAGAAACTCTATTTATAGAGTTCATAAGAACCACTGAAAGATATTTTCAGGAATTTCAGGTGACGTAAATGAGAAATTAATACTCTAAATGTATGATCAATTTGAAAGAATAAAATAATGAATGTTCATGTTGGAAAAGAGATGAAATATAATTCTTCCATGAAATTGGGATCCTCACTATTTATGTTAGGTTTATTTAGTATAGGAATCTTTATATCTTTTATATTTGAGTGTTTTTTATTTTATTATTTTTCATTCGAAATTAATTTCATAGTGTTTGGTTATACTGCCCCTAAAAAAGATACATATTGTGTTGTGTCTCTAGATAGAAAGAATAGGTCGCTTATTGTGCCTTGGTCTAAAAAAATGGTAGGGGCTTTTAGTTTTTACTTAGTTTAAAGAAATAATAGGTTGGTTCTTACTACACATCAAAAAAAATATTATGGGTTGTGCATCAAGGTGTGGGAAATATTGGAATATTCAGTTGTGCCTCCTAGTGTGAAAAAATTAGGGTAAACTGGGTTGTGAATATCTGTTTTAAAAAGTAAATTATAAAAGGTTGTGACTCCAAATCAAAAGTTAGGTCACTTATAAAGTGGGTTTCATACTATCACATTAAGAGTTTGAATATTTATTATTGGATAACTTTGATCCAAACAGTTATAAAAATAAATTTGTTCATATTTATATGTTCTAACACATTTTTATTATAACTCTGAAGAATACATACAATTTTATGAAGAGGTTAATTAAACCCATATTGACTATTCGATCATCCTAGTATTGGGGATGAATTTTTTTCATCATGTATAGGTTCTTAAAAGGATTATTTTCCCTATTATATATCATTTGTATCTAGAAATATCATATACTTAAATATATAAGTAATAAATCAATTTGAGATAGTAGGTATAAACTGTAATGGTGGTTGGATTCCAAAAAGAAGAACTTTTTTGTTACAATGTATATAGTTATCATAAATAGAGGATAGAATCTTACCTAATTTAGTTTATCCTTGATTACTAGACCATTATGGTAAAAACATACAAGTCACCTGAAATTTTTTCAAATACAATTACAAGTAATATTGATCTAATTTGTGTCTTAAACTAAAAAGTAATGAATATTTTATATTATTTAATTAGAGGAAATTGATTTAGTCATATATATTCTTGTATAAATGAACATGATATTTAGAGAATATTGAAATTCACTCCTCATATAATGAATAAATTAAAAATACCAATCTAGGTAAATTTTGCGCTACATTACAAGTCATTGAAATGGGTTAATTGAAAACTATTTATGAAATGTTTCCATAGTTTACTAGAATCATAAATAGTATGATATAATTAAAATAATCATTTGAATATATAGTAATTTTTTAACTAGTTTTTTTATTCATCTAATAAGTTACATTCCAAAAAAGTGACTATTAGTGAATTTAATAACAATATATAATACAAACATGATTAATGTATTCGATATTTATTGAAATATGAATTATTAAATAAAAATAATAATAAATAAGAATCAATTAAAAATTTAATTGAATTTTAATATGTGAATTTTATATGGAAATGACTATGATGAGGTTTTTCGAGTTGTTAAGGGAGTATAAGAAAGGTATGATGTATAAATTTGAATAACCATAAGGTATTATCCAATGTATGATCCGAAAGGAATCCTAAATGTTATTGTTATTCCAAATGATGTTTTGAAAGTATCTTCTTATGAATATAAGAGAAAATGGAACATTAAACCTAAATTCCAATGGGTAAATAAATAAATGAATAAATAAACTGAAAAAAGGAGAAGAGGGAACATGAATCTAGATATAGCTATGCCAAGGATTCAATTTCACATAATGAATATGGTTTTGAAATGGAATTTGAAAATCAATGTGGTATGACCTCCTCAAATTATGTTAGTGGATTTGATTTGGACTCAAATGAATCTAATTTTGAAAAACCATTAGTTAATGACTTATATAAGGAAAATGATTTTTTTAAAATTATATAATTTCAATTTTAGAAATATATAATAAAATAAATAATGTTCATAAGAAAGTTGTTGGGGAAAATAAAATCACACTTTAAGAAAATTAAAATTTTATGATTACTACTTACGGCACCAATGTTAATATTAATAATGATTTTTAAATTATTAAAAAGTAATATTGTAAACTAAAATATTTTCTTTTTACGAAAATGAGGTAGAATGATACAATTTAAATCAATTAGAATTGATATCTTTATTGATTTTTATTAATTGTGATAGTTGAAAATCACATCTGACTATTAATTATAAAGTTTTTTCTGGATTATAGGTGAATATTTGAGGATTTATAAATAAATATTAAATTCAAATGTTTTGAAATTATATTGAAAAATATATATGAGATAGTTAGTGTGCCTGAATTCAAGAATTTGCATCATAGAATATGTTTGGAATCTGTATTCTCTCTCCCATAAAAAATTTTCTTACATAGAGGACAATATATTACACAACATGTCTATTAAATAATAAGAGTACATATGGTAAGATCTCTTTTCACCATGGAACGTATGTTGTAGGGATGACCAAATGATTTCCAATATCACTGTATTTTTTAAGAGGCATACAATTTAGGGTAAATCTATGTTGTAGAGGATTGAAGCGGTGACTATTGTAATATAGTTTCATCTTGTAGCATATAGATTATAAATGGGGTAGTGTGACTATTTTTTTGTTTATTCCAATCCAATAGGATCTCACATATTATTATAAATACCCAATCTATAGTTGATTTCTTGAGTAAATAGGATTGACAATATCAGGTTGTGATTGTGATTAGCTCTTTGAGGATCTTTATATATGATAAAAATGGTCCTAGTCATAATAAGGCACAAAAAATAAATGAGGGCCAAAAATACCAAAATTGATTAAAACTATCTTCTATTCCTTATCATTGGAAGCTACATCATTATGATTATTTGGAAGGAAATGGATGTGTCATAGAAGGAAAAATAAAATTATATTCATCATGTAAGAGTAATAAATTGGAATATTTGTATTGAAGTTATGCTGAATATTTTAGTTATTCAATACAAAATAGATGGACCTCATGCACAAATTTGAAGTGGGAATGACACATGGAATGATAAGAGGAAGTGAGGTTAATAATTTCTTAATAATAAACCTTAGATCATACAAAATTATTTTATTAATATTAAATTGAAAATAATTTTTATTATAATTGAGAAATAATTTCATGAGGAATAATGATACGCTGAGAAGGAGAAGGAAGAAGGAATTTCCTAGATTTATGGAATATTAAAAATTAAAAATTAAGGAGGAAATTTTAAGAGCTTCATCTTGTTATAAAATTCTGATGTTTTATAGATGTTACCCACATTTTTAAGTGTACATTCAAATCATTATTTGATTAATAAGAACAAGGTTATCTTATAAGGAGAAAGGAGATCCTCCACGTTATAAAATGTAGTTATATTTTCAATGTTTTTTAATGGTGAGTTTAGAGGATTAGAAAGATAGATATATTATTTAAATCAAATAGAATAAGTGATATATAGGGATTTAGGTGCATAGGAACATTACCTTTTTCATGTTGTTTGGACTATTCTAGTTAGTTTAAACTAAGTAAAATTGCATCTGTTAAATATTTCATTCCTCACTCATAGAGAGAATGTAAGTGGTGGGGGGAGTGTTCTTAACATTTTGATAATGAAATCATAACTATGTATTTTTTTTTAAATTATTACACTAATTCACCCCTTTCTCAGAGTAATCTCATTAATATGGTAAAAACAATTGGTATCGAAGAAATTTTACTCATGGATTATAAGGCCCCGACCTTAAACCTTACTTAATATTGAATTAAATTAATAATTCACATTGAGTATCTTTTCAGGTTTAGAGTTTTAGAGAATTAGGTCATAACTATACATCTCAAAATATTACATAGTAGACACTTCAACTATGTTTCCATAAAATTAAAAAAACTCTTAAAAAGAAACATGTATAGTTCCATGTATTAGATAGCATGAATTTCCCTTAATCTCATCCTTGACCCTATTCCATATTAAGTCTTGTGAAAAACATTTCAAAAAAAACTTAGGGTGAGCATAAAAAGCTCAGAAAGGGATACACAACGAATGGAAACTGTTAGTTTTTCAAAGCAACAAGTAAACCATGTATACTTTATCAAAGTAATACCTTTCACCTTTAAGAAGTAGTAAAAACTCTTCACTAAATGAAATATAATTACTTACCCCTTTTTGTAACCAAAAGGTTACTATGAAACCCATATAAAGAACACATAACATATAAAGGTAACTTGGGACATAAACATACTTAAATGGAATAACCATACGGTCGACCTCCACACATACTTAATGTAATATCCATACGGCCGACATCCATACCCAATACATTGGAGGTTATAACGTAACCACCCGTCCTGGTATTCACGGCACCACCCGTCATATGGTTCATCACGTAACCACACGTAAAATGTCCAAGTACCATCATTACACATAAAATATAGAAAATATAAACATTTCAATAACAACATTTCATTTGCAATCAAAATAAGTAATTCCAAGATATTGAATTAATCAATCCATTTTCAAAAATCATTTAAAAGTGATTTTTGAATCAAAGTGTCGCATACCACTTTGAAGATTTTATTGGAATTATAATTTTAAAACATTAATGTACATATAAATAAATACTGAAAACCATTTTGAAAACATGGACATTAAATATAAATATTTATAATAATAAAGCTTTATAACCTTTAAAACGATATTTTTGTTAAAGAGTTTTTAACAAAATGAGCGACTCTTGAATACAAATAATTGCGGAATAACATTTAATCTGAACTTTATAATATCATGAGAATAAAGGGATTCATGATATAATATGTCAAAGGACAGTATACACACCATATAAGAGTGAATTTGTGCATAACAACAATGAAGTCTCCAAAGAAATGTAAAATGATATAAAATCCATTATAAAGAAGGTATCCTTAAATTAAGGATAAATCAATCTCATAATTATGTGTGAAAAATATAAATACACCCAATATAAGTGGATATTAAGTGTAAAACTATCAAAGGTCATTCACACATATTCAAAGGATGACATATTCAATAACTACATTTTGAACCCAAAGAAATCAAAAATGGGTTAAGAAGTTCCCTTGGTAAAATTCGACAGCCTAACGGCGTCACATAAAATTTTACAAAAAGGGTTGATGAGAGAGATAAAGGGGATCTCATCACATGGACATAAAATTTACATGAATAAGCATATAGAAGAACATATTCCAACATAATAGTATGCGAATTAAAAGACATAACGAAATAAGTCTTTTAAAAAAAGGAGGGTGAAAGGTCCCCTTACCGAGTTTGGTAACTTTCGAAAAGTACACCCCATGGAAGAAGTGTCATACAATGAAGATGTAAATACCCATAAATGAAATTATACTACAAAAAGTGTATAATAATGGGAATTACATACACCACTGAAAGGAAATAGTGGCAAATGTAGCATAAATTTCACGGGAATAAAAGTGAGATGAAAAATCCCTTATGAAAACTCGCCAGCCTAACGGCGCCACTTAAAACTTCCAAAAAATAGATTTATGAGATCAAATATGTTCTCTCATAATATGACCATAAAAATTACAGTATGAGTAATATAAAAGAACATCCCCAAACATAAGAAAGATGAGCTTAAATGAAATGACATAAAAGATAGTACTTAAAAGAAAGAGAGAGGTTAGATCTCTTACGAAAATTCGGCAGCCTAACGGCGCCACTTAAAACATCCAAAATGGATTGATGAGAGAAAATATGGTCTCTCATCATATGAACATAAGAATTAAAGTAGTATTAATATAAAATAACATCCCAATCATAAGAAATATGAGCTTAAAAGGAATGACATAAAAGAGTGTACTTAAAAAGAAAGAGAGGAGTAGGATCCCTTACCTCGGGTCCGACTTGACTCGATCGTTCTTTAACGTCCTGAATAATAAACTTGAGTTAATTTCTACTTGATTAAGAACCTTTTTCAAGTTCATTATTCCTTTTATATTACTTATTTCCATGTTATAAACATTATGCAATCATTTAAGTTAATAATGTTCGTTTTGTCGATATTTGGTTCTTAAGTCGAAAGTGGACTTCTTACGATTACATGTTGTTCGTGTGGTCAAAGGTTCATTATATCCAGAATGATATTCATGATTTTTATATCATATATATAATATATATCCAGAATATTCAAGTATTTATAATATTACATAATCATTTAGAGGTAAGAAATGAAATGCACCATTCATAGAGACGGTAAGCCGTACGTACGCATGAATGCTACTTTCATTTCTATGTCATATTAATGGAATTAAAACCAAATGAGAGATATGTATATTTTAATTACAGAATTATATTAATCATTTATATGTAACATAAATCATATATAATAACTTTAAATCCATCCTTTATACATCCCACATATGGCATTAACGAATCAAATCACTTTGAGGGGGCGGTAGTCCGCACTTCCTAAAATGAAATTATCGTGTTTTACCCACAATGGAAACCATAAAGGTATGCCACAAAAGAAAAATAAAGAACTTTAGTAAAACATAAACATATTATATATCATATATAAATATAGTGACATCTTAATGGACACCTTTTAAGGTGTTATATGAGTGTTGAACAATCATCGTTTCGTGAGGCAGAAATTTTCCATCCACAGAAACAGTATGTTCTTTAACCATTAGATGTAGGTGTGTGTAAGTGTAGCTATAATTATTCTTATAATAACATCCTAGTATATTGAAGATACTGGAGTTGTTACAAAAGAAAAGAATAAAAAGAGTTTAGGGGGTTGGAGAAGCAAAATAAAACAAAAGAACACAAGAGAAGACAGTACCTTTAAATCGAGTAACTCTTTTTGATTTGAGCTCAAAGGCTTCCTTGGGAAGACTTCTGCCCAAATTGAGGCTTCTATGAGTAAGAGAGGTATGTGGAGAGACAAAATGGTCAGGGTTTGGCCGAGCCAAAGGCTTGAGAGGTGTGGGTAAGGGGGAAGAGGTGGGGGCCTTTTATAAGAGGAGAGGAGGGGCACTCTTGGAAAGTAAGGAAATGTTACTTTATTTTAGAATGAGTTTCGGATTTTAAAGGTCCCACGTTGATTTTTTTCGAGTATAAGGTGATAAGGGTTCTAAATCCACTCATACAATAGGTTTTATACATGTGTAGGTCTTAGATTTTACATTATCTTTCTATTTTATTTAAATCGTTAAATAATGAGGTAATCGCTGCATCATCATGGTGTCATAAATAATTTAATTTAGTTAATGTCTAAAAATTATAAAAAAATACTATGATGTAGGAAATCTTTTTATCTTTCCAATTAATATTTATAGTCAAAAATATGACTTGTATAACCCAATATAAAATTTGTTTTAGTAAAACAACACATGTTTGTGACATTTTAATTTTAACATTAAATAAAAAGGTATTAATGTCATTTTCCTACCAAAGTGTCTCCATGGGGTCCCCAAGTTGACCCATTGATTGTCTTGGTCGGCCATGACACATCCAATGAGGGTAGGACATGTGTATAGGTCATTTAATATTGTTAAAACATTATTTTTACCTTAAATTACACTAATTACCTCTAATCGCGATTAATAAACGTAAAAGTTACTATTCACCAAAAAAAATATTTTAATCCCATTGAACCACATTTTACTTCTTAATGACAACCATTTATGTTAGATTTTTGAAATTCAAATCACAGAAGTGGTAAAGTTTCATTTAAACAAAAAAATCAGTTTCTTTAACTACCACTTAGTGGTTTCACTATTCATCAAAAATTGAAGTTTTTCAAAAAATTACCAAAAATTTACCCTAGGATATATTTGATATTTCAAATTCAAAAATGATGTCTATTTTATAAAATTCAAAACATATAAGTTACATTAATTAATTTAATAATTAATTCCCGCTGTCAGAGCAAATAGCGTGTTTTTATGAAACAATAAGTATCAAAAGATTGACACCAGTTTAAGTCCAATTTCAAGATGAAATTAATTCCAAAGACCACTATTGGATTAAATGGTAAAAATATATTCTAATTTCAATTTGAAACCAATTCAAAAGATAATCTAATCATATAAATAAATTATATTAAAAAGAGGTTTTGAATTAAAATACAACATTTTCACTATTCATTAAAAAATGATCTTTGTCGGAAAAATACCAAAAATTTACAAAAAGTGAATTTTGATGTCCCAATTCTAAAGAAGAGTTGTATTTGGTCCAATAGAATATATAAGAGTGACCAAAACTATATTTAATTACGGTTCACCATCAAAAGTTGATAAGTGGACCTTTAGTAAAAATTAGAGTATATATGCCTAAAATTGAATTCTTTTCGTATTTTAAGCCTTTATCCTTTATTGGATAAATGTAAAAACATTTAACAAACATATATAATCATATTTTAGTTATTTATTTTCATTCCCACTAATAAAACGACTATGTGTTAACTAACATTTAAAATAATTTTATTTTATTATTAGAGTGCAACGTAAGATTTCAAAGGAACTCATTGTTGCATATTGGGTAAGCCATCAAGCATAGAGTTCCCTTAAATTAATATTAACATTTTATTCAAAGAAAGATAAATATAAGAATGTCATATTCTTTACTTACATAGGGTGTTACATCCTTCCCCCCTTTTGGGAATTGGGTCCTCGCAATTTTAAAATTGGGCTTGGAAACTTTATTAAAAATCCCACATCGGAACAAGAGTCAGTAAAACAATAACTTTAAAATAAAGAAAGAGAAGTACAAAGGTCACCCGAGTTAACCCATACTAGGATTCCAAGTATGAAAATATGGACATGGATGAAAAAACAAAGGGTCATGTTCTGATGGAGAGTGATAGTAAACATGTTTAGGAGAAAGTTAACCATAAGAAAATCACAAACTTGTGATGGGTTAAACGGTATTCGATTCCCCAGCAGGAAAAGTTAACAGACAACATTTTTGGTTTTAAGTTACTCTTCATTGAGGAATTTATTTTTTGGGCTTAACTAAATCATAATGAAACATACTTACTTGTCACGTAGACTTTCAACTTTTACTAGATTCCTTAATCGAACTCATATTTTCTCCAAAAGACGAGTATTTAGGAGGACTTGTTCGCATTAAGAGTACTATAATCAACTTCTTGAGAATCACCTAATCCACAAAAGAGAACTATATACTTCCCATGTCTTTAGACTTTAACCAAAATCAAAACCAAAAAGGTTAGTATAAGATCAGATAATCCAGAAAAGGATAACCCTTTATAAAAAGAAAATCTATTCTTAATCTCCAAAATTTATCCAACAAAACACAAAGTTCAACGAGAACCATTCGATAAACAATTTGTCCATAAAATTATTCAACATAGACCAAACTAAGATTGAAACCCAAATATTTGAAGGATTTAGTCACATAATCTTCCAAGTTAAATCGTAACATTTATCTCCAAACAACATCAGTTGCTCTTAAAATCTTGTATTGAAAAGTAATTTACCTAATCACATATCCTCCATGATAGGTTAATAAATTTCCATAGATAACCCAAAATGAACTTACTCTTAATTCATAAAATCATCTAACTAATAAGATTCATTCAAACTAACCAGGGACTTCACGTAGTCCAATGGTAGGTGATTAATACCAGTTGCACTTTGGTTGTGGGTTCGATTCCCTCAGCTTTGTCCGACGCGATGGGTTGTCACACAGTCTGTGTGTTGTCCTTTTTCCAAACTATATAATTCTCAAATCATTCCCCAAAAAGAGATAAAATCATCAAAAATAACCATAACATAATTTAACCTCAATTTTATCTCATGCCTTTCACTTTCCATCATAACATACAGTAACCCATAATTACCTCATAAGTAAGGATCATATAAACCCAAATGGTTCTTTATAACTATGTCCACAAAAGAACAGATAACTATTCCTTGAATAAAATTTTCATATATCAAACATCAGGGTTACACATACTATAAAAAGTCTTCTAATGTAACCCCATCATCAAAAGAGACTTAATACTCTTAAGAATTTCTTTATAACTCTTGAAGCCCTTATATGTTGACATCTTACTCATTAAATATTCTTTATGATCCATTAACCATTCCATTCCAACTTATTCTGAAATACTCCTTTCCTACAAACAAAATCATGAATCATATCCTAATATTCCAAAACAGGAAAACAAAAGTTATGAAATAATCCATACCTTTGATTGGTCATTGTCAGTTTCTTCATCCTCAATAGGAATGGCATTAGGTATTGGTAAACGAATATTTGTACGATCTTGGTGATCCCATTCCTGAAACATCTTCATAGGACATGTGTTTGCATAATAACCATGCACACCACATTCAAAACATTCAATTGATCCCTCATAAAGAACTTTTTTCCCTTTCCTCGAGTCAACTGGATACTTCCTTTTTTCCATAGTAGATTCTTGCTTTATGACCTTCATTTCCACATCTATAGCATATTTCTGTCCCTTTGAAACATTTTCCTAGGTGTTTCTTTCCACATCTTTGACACATAGGTTTTTGAACACACTTACCTTTATGATTATTACCTGTAGTTCCGTAGGGATCTGTTTCTCGCATATATGATGCCTTATAGAAATCACCTAGGTTTAGGTGGTCAATCATGAGTCCAGATAGTTGGTTGAGGATAAACACAAGAGTTCTCATTGCAGCTCCCATATCATTCAGTTGCTCGCACAGAAAACTGTCATAGTTTCCTTCACATCCACTTTTACTTTGGTTCGTGCTAGATCCATCCATTTACTAAAACCAAAAAGGTCAGTGTGAGTATATCAACAAAACCATCATGTACTAATGAGGAAGATAAACACTAAGATATACTTACTCATTCACTTTATCTAAAACTAGGACTCTTTCGGAAATCCTAACCATTATGGTAATGTCACTTATGCTTAGAGAATACCCTAAACTCTAAAGTTATCTAAACCGACCTCTGATACCAACTATAATGCCCCGACCTTAAACCTTACTTAATATTGGATTAAATTAATAATTCACATTGAGGATCTTTTCAGGTTTAGAGTTTTAGAGAATTAGGTAATAACTATACATCTCAAAAGATTACATAGTAGACACTTCAACTATGTTTCCATAAAATAAAAAAAACTCTTAAAAATAAACATGTCTAGTTCCATGTATTAGATAGCATGACTTTCCCTTGATCCCATCCTTGACCCTATTCCATATTAATTCCTGTGAAAAAATTTCAAAAAAAAACATGGGGTGAGCATAAAAAGCTAAACAAGGGATACACAAATAATGAAAATTGTTAGTTTTTCAAAGCAACAAGTAAACCATGTATACTTTATCAAAGTAATACCTTTCACCTTTAGGAAGTAGTAAAAACTCTTCACTGAATGAAATATCATTACTTACCCTTTTTGTAACCAAAAGGTTACTATAAAACCCATATAAAAAACACATAACATAAAAAGGTAACTTGGGACATAAACATACTTAAATATAATAACCATACGGTCAACTTCCACACATACTTAATGGAATATCCATACGGCCGACTTCCATACCCAATGCATTGGAGGTTATAACGTAACCACCCATCCTGGTATTCACAGCACCACCCGTCATATGGTTTATCACGTAACCACCCGTAAAATGTCCAAGTACCATAATTACACATAAAATATTGAAAATATAAACATTTCAATAACAACATTTCATTTTCAATCAAAATAAGTAATTCCAAGATATTGAATTAGTCAATCCATTTTCAAAAATCATTTAAAAGATATTTTTGAATCAAAGTGTCCCATACCACTTTGAAGCTTTTATTGGAATTATAATTTTAAAACATTAATGTCCATATAAATAAATACTGAAAACCATTTTGAAAACATGGACATTAAAGATAAATATTTATAATAATAAATCTTTAAAACATTTAACCGATATTTTTGTTAAAGAGTTTTTAACAAAATGAGAGACTCTTGAATACAAATAATTGCGGAATAACATTTAATACGAACTTTATAATATCATGAGAATAAAGGGATTCATGATATAATATGTCAAAGGACAGTATACACACCATATAAGAGTGAATTGGTGCATAACAACAATGAAGTCTCAAAATAAATGTAAAATGAGACGAAATCCATTATAAAGAAGGTATCCTTAAATTAAGGATAAATCAATCTCGTAATTATGTGTGAAAAATATAAATACACCCAATATAAGTGGATATTAAGTGTAAAACTATAAAAGTTCATTCACACATATTCAAAGGATGACATATTCAATATCTACATGTTGAACCCAAAGAAATCAAAATTGGGTTAAGAAGTTCCCTTGGTAAAATTCGACAGCCTAACGGCGTCACATAAAATTTTACAAAAAGGGTTGATGAGAGAGATAAAGGGGATCTCATCACTTGGACATAAAATTTACGTAAATAAGGATATAGAAGAACATATCACAACATAATAGTATGTGAATTAAAAGACATAACGAAAGAAGTCTTTTAAAAAAAAGGAGGGTGAAAGGTCCCCTTACCGAGTTGGGTAACTTTCAAAAAGTACACCCCATGGAAGAAGGGTCATACAATGAATATGTAAATACCCATAAATGAAATTATACTACACAAAGTGTATAATAATGGGAATTACATACACCACTCAAAGGAAATAGTGGCAAACGTAGCATAAATGTCACAGGAATAAAAGTGAGATGAAAAATCCCTTATGAAAACTCAGCAGCCTAACGTCACCACTTAAAACTTCCAAAAAATGGATTTATGAGATCAAATAGGGTCTATCATAATATGACCATAAAAATTACAGTATGAGGAATATAAAAGAACATCCCCAAACATAAGAAAGATGATCTTAAAAGAAATGACATAAAAGATAGTACTTAAAAAGAAAGAGAGAGGTTAGATCTCTTACGAAAATTCGGCAGCCTAACAGCGCCACTCAAAACATCCAAAATGGATTGATGAGAGAAAATAGAGACTCTCATCATATGAACATAAGAAGTAAAGTAGGATTAATATAAAATAACATCCCAATCATAAGAAAGATGATCTTAAAAGGAATGACATAAAAGAGTGTACTTAAAAAGAAAGAGAGGAGTAGGATCCCTTACCTCGGGTCTGACTAGACTCGATCGTTCGTTAAGGTCCTGAATAATAAACTTGAGTTAATTTATACTTTCTTAAGAACCTTTTTAAAGTTCATTATTCCTTTTATATTACTTATTTCCATGTTATAAACATTATGCAATCATTTAAGTTAATAATGTTCGTTTTGTCGATATTTGGTTCTTAAGTCGAAAGTGGACTTCTTACGATTACATGTTGTTCGTGTGGTCAAAGGTTCATTATATCCAGAATGATATTCATGATTTTTATATCATATATATAATATATATCCAGAATATTCAAGTATTTATAATATTACATAATCATTTAGAGGTAAGAAATGAAATGCACCATTCATAGAGACGGTAAGCCGTACGTACGCATGAATGCTACTTTCATTTCTATGTCATATTAATGGAATTAAAACCAAATGAGAGATATGTATATTTTAATTACAGAATTATATTAATCATTTATATGTAACATAAATCATATATAATAACTTTAAATCCATCCTTTATACATCCCACATATGGCATTAACGAATCAAATCACTTTGAGGGGGCGGTAGTCCGCACTTCCTAAAATGAAATTATCGTGTTTTACCCACAATGGAAACCATAAAGGTATGCCACAAAAGAAAAATACAGAAGCTTAAGTAAAACATAAACATATTATATATCATATATAAATATAGTGACATCTTAATGGCCACCTTTGAAGGTGTTATATGAGTGTTGAACAATCATCGTTTCGTGAGGCAGAAATTCGCCATCCACAGAAACAGTATGTTCTTTAACCATTAGATGTAGGTGTGTGTAAGTGTAGCACTAATTATTATTACAAAAACATCATAGTATATTGATGACACTATATTTGTTACAAAAGAAAATAATAAAAAGAGTTTAGGGGGATGGAGAAGCAAAATAAAACAAAAGAACACAAGAGAAGACACTACCTTTAAATTGGGTAACTCTTTTTGATTTGAGATCAAAGGCTTCCTTGGGAAGAATTCTGCCAAAATTGAGGCTTATAGGAGTAAGAGAGGTATGTTTAGGGACAAAATGGTCAGGTGTTGGCCGAGCCAAAGGCTTGAGAGGTGTGGGTAAGGAGGTAGAGGTGGGGGCCTTTTATAAGAGGAGAGGAGGGGCACTCTTGGAAAGTAAGGAAATGTTACTTTATTTTAGAATGAGTTTCGGATTTTAAAGGTCCCACATTGATTTGTTTCGAGGATAAGGTGATAAGGGTTCTAAATCCACTCATCCAATAGGTTTTGGACATGTGTAGGTCTTATATTTTACATTATCTTTCCATTTTATTTAAATCGTTAAATAATGAGGTAATCACTGCATCATCATGGTGTCATAAATAATTTAATTTAGTTAATGTATAAAAATTATAAAAAAAATACTATGATGTAGGAAATCGTTTTATCTTTCAAATTAATATTTATAGTCAAAAATATGACTTGTATAACTCCATATAAAAATTGTTTTTGTAAAATGACACATGTTTGTGACATTTTAATTTTAACATTAAATAAAAAGGTATTAATGTCATTTTCCTACCAAAGTGGCTCCATGGGGTCCCCAAGTTGACCCATGGATTTTCTTGGTCGGCCATGACACATCCAATGAGGGTAGGACTTGTGTATAGTTCATTTCATATTATTAAAACATTATTTTTACCTTAAATTACACTAATTACCTCTAATCGTGATTAATAAACTTAAAAGTTACTATTCACCAAAAAATCGTTTTAATCCCATTGAACCACATTTTACTTATTAATGACAATCATGTATGTCGGATTTTTTAAATTCAAATCACATAAGTGGTAAAGTTTCATTTAAACGAAAAAAATTAGTTTCTTTAACTACCACTTAGTGGTTTCACTATTCATCAAAAATTGAAGTTTTTCAGAAAATTACCAAAAATTTACCCTATGCTATATTTGATATTCCGAATTCAAAAATGGTGTCTATTTTAAAAAATTCAAAACATATAAGTTACATTAATTAATTTAATAATTAATTCCCGCTGTCAGAGCAAATAGCGTGTTTTTATGAAACAATAAGTATCAAAAGATTGACACTAGTTTAAGTCCAATTTCAAGATGAAATTAATTCCAACGACCACTATAGGATTAAATGGTAAAAATATATTCTAATTTCACTTTGAAACAAATTCAAAAGATAATTTAATCATATAAATAAATTAGATTAAAAAGAGGTTTTGAATTAAAATACAACATTTTCACTATTCATTAAAAAATGATCTTTATCGGAAAAATACCAAAAATTTACACAAAGTGAATTTTGATGTCCCAATTATAAAGAAGAGTTTTATTTGGTCCAATAGAATGTATAAGAGTGACCAAAACTATATTTAATGACGGTTCACCATCAAAAGTTGATAAGTAGACCTTTAGTGAAAATTAGAGTATATATGCCTAAAATTGAATTCTTTTCGTATTTTAAGCCTTTATCCTTTATTGGATAAATGTAAAAACATTTAACAAACATATATAATCATATTTTAGTTATTTCTATTTATTCCCGCCAATACAACGGCTATGTGTTAACTAACATTTAAAATAATTTTATTTTATTATTAGAGTGCAACGTAAGATTTCAAAGGAACTTGTTGTTGTGTATTGGGTAAGCCATCAAGAATAGCATTCCCTCTAAATTAATATTAACATTTTATTCAAAAAAAAGATAAATATAAGAATGTCATATTCTTTATTTACCTGGGGTGTTACATGGATGTTTTCACTCTTATTAGAAGAATGGTTGTGGTGGTAGTTATTAATAAAAACAGAATACTAATTATTAGAGGAAAAAATTGTATTGTGTATAAATAAGAAACAAAACATCTTATTCTCTTTATGGATTCATATTTATATAAAACTTGTACATGATAGGTGGAAAAAATACTAGAATGTTTACAATTGTGATTCATTATATTAAGTTGAAAAATTGAAATTGTTGTCGAATAAATATGTAAAAATGAGGATAATTATAACAAAAAATGTTAATACACTATTTTATATTCTAATTTCTATTTATTAAGACACTCATAGTCTTAGGGAGAATATTTTATATTGAGAGATTCCCAAAATAATCTAGTGGTGACAACCTATATGGTTCAATATAAAGCTTTCACTGCTTGGGGTAAAGGATCCAAAAATAATATATTTGGAAGGTCTTCATGGTACACATGTCATATTTGAAATGATAAATGATGATAATAAATCAAGTTTTAAGGATAAATCATTGGTGGTTTCACTCAATTAAATAAAGAAACCATCTGTTGAAGAAGATCGAGATGAAGATGGGGTTTATGGAGAAATGTATTTATTTTCATCAAATATTATGCAGGAAAAAAGAAAATAATAATGAAAGATTACACTTAATTTCCTTTTATTTAGTATGGTAGGAAATATAATATCTAAATTATTTAATAATTATGATGATGATCTAGAAGAAGAATCATTGAAAAAACACTTCATGGGTAAAAAAATATGGAGAAAAACACAATGAAATTTTATCAAATGGAAGAACATGTAATATCTTGAAGAATAAATCACAGACGAGCTATATATTGAATTGGTTTATTATTTGAAGTACCCATGTGATGTTTATTTGGTTGTTTTTATATATAGACCACAACATGAATGCAATGATTCTAAAAATTATGAATTTATAGGAAGAGTAAATCTTCAGGTTTAACTCAAGGCATCCCATGAAGAACTTGATAATTGGAGGGATAATACCAAGAAGTATATTTTATTTGTTCATGATTATAAAAATTATAAGCAATAATGGGGGTAAAAAATTCAAAACTAAATGTAGAGATTAATAAGATAAAATATGGATTTCTAACAACCTAGAAATAGAAGTGTAGCTCAATGTTAATGTGGAGGAAGACACCCGAATCAAATATGGATTGAAAAATATATTTAAATTAATGGTTAAAAGAATTTATGAAATTTAATAATAATTCATGGCTTTAGGAAATGATTTTAGAGATAAAGAAGGAATATTGACTCCAAGCATGGTAACATGTTTCACAATGGAACCAACCAAAGTTAATGCTACATAAGGATCTGGAGTTACTAATAAAGAGATCATTTCTATCTAAAATCTATATAACATTATATTTAGAGATAAATTTATATTGTAACATGATCATATGGAGAATAAATATATTTCACATACTAGACCACAAGCATATACATCCTAAATGACTGCTGATTTGAGAGAAGTTTGAAAGGCTACCAGTCTAAAAAATATTTGGAAGGATAAAATAAAAAATTAATTTCTATTACTATGATAATATGGAAAAAATTTAGTATGTATGATCCATTTGAGATAAAAAATTTATAGAGAAAAAAGGCACAAAATATAATAATCAATCAATTTTCTGTTCTTTTAAGTTTTATCACATTTTTTTGTTAAGGATTTAGATAAAAAATATCTAATTATTCCAAAAGGGTACAATTAGGAGTTTTACAAGAGGTTCTAAAAGGGGGAAATAACTAGCTAGGAATCACGAAAAACACAGGGAAATATGAAAATATATTTTTAATAAAGGATGATGTTGAGAAAATTACTGAACTAAGAGAGTTATAGTGGTGTCGATCATGAAGATAATTTAATGAATACTTATGAAGTGAGAAGAAAGATGTGTGAAGGAAACAATTATTGAATTTTATTTGAGAGAAATATATTGGTCTGGTATATGTGTTCTAGATAGTGGGTGTTGCTTGGACATGATAATAAATGATAATATTATCACTATTATCAAATATGAAAATGGTGGAGTGGTGAAATTTGGAAATAAATAAGGTTCAAAAATTGTTCTCTTGAAAGGTCAAGGTTCATGGATAGGATCGCAAACAAATTGTGTCCTCTTAGTAGAAGGACTTAGACATAGATTTATAACTATGGGTTATTTATGTTATTTAGGAAATTATATGGAATTTTTTTAAAAGTGATGAAACATTAAATATAAATATATTTATGATTTCATTTAAGGAAGAATAATTAAGGGAATTATTTACCTCATTAGTGATGAATTTTTTTTTATATTTTAAATGGAAATGAAAACTGGTTATATAATAAGTAAAATGGTAATTTTAGAAAAAAAACTATGGAAAATATAATAATGAAAAATGGTGGACATGAATTTTCTATATACATATGTGAAAATACTAATACATGTTATTCTTCTATAACATGGATGAAAATATGGATTTAAATATAAGTTGACAATGGAAATTCATCATGGGTGTTAGATCATGTTGATATGGACTTTTATGATTCTATCACTACTAAATGATTTGATAAAAAATGTTATTTTGAAATATTTGTTCATCGTTTCAATAGGATGTCTTGGTAGATGGTGACTACTCACAGAAATAATGCATACAATTCGATCACCAGCTATCTGAGAGAAGAGGAAATGTTTTATAGTGTAAAAAATAAATATTCCTTCCTATAATTTAGTGAAAAATTTTAAAAATACTTATGTTCAATAATATATGGAAAAACATGGGATTCAACAACAAGTGTTGGTGGTGATACCTCCCCAACAAAATTGTCTTATAGAAAGGATAAATCACATAATCATTAGCATGTCTAGAACTAATCCCATTAGAAAGTCCCTACTAGGGAATTATTGGAATGAATTGGATCTAACATTGTTCTATATCTCCAATCAAACATTATTGTGTCCAAATCAAGATAAAACTATATAATAAATTAGTTATAGAATGAATCTTGCACTAAAATACTTCATGGAGTTTTTATCTAAGATTATTATTTTGAATAATGAAAAAAATAAAATGTTTGAAGCAAGAGGAGTTATAGGGATAAATTTCTTTAACTAATCTATATAAAAGGAATATATGTGATAAAAAATGGCTATGTAAAAATATTAAAAAACTTCATGCAACCATGATTTAATGTGGGTAGAATTTTCATTCACATGAAAAAAATTCAATTGTTTAAGAGTCAAATTCAAAAAAAATCTAGTTATTGAGTTGGAAACTAATGCGGATGTGTGTGAATGGTGGGTAGATAAAGAGTATTTAATTAACTATTATGATTAATTTTTTTATTAGTAATACATATCATGGAAAAAATTAAAAAATATGATCTGAAATTAAAAAAACCATAGATAAAAATATCATTGGGGACAAGAGAACTCCCCTGAAAAATAGAAATATGATCAAAAGACATCATAATTTGTCTTTTTCTCAAGAAGAAAAAAAATTCATTTGATGAAGAGTCCAAATATAAAATTTTGGACATGATGATGAATGATGAGGTTGACGATATTGAGGAAAAAATAATTGTCCAGTTATCTTAATGATGTAAAAATAAGAATGTTAATGGAATAAAATTATTTTTCAAAAAAAATCAATGAATATGTAATAGTGACCAATAGAAATGAAAACCTATTGAGAAAAAGGTTATTCCTAGGATGATGGAATTGATTGTGTTGAAGTATTTTCAACAGTGGATCAACATGAAACAATAATATTGTATTTATTTATAATTTTAAAAAATGATTTTAAAGTGTATTATATGGACATAAAATCACCATTCAAGAATGGATTCATTGAATATGACATCTAAATTGTGAAACTAGATGGATTTATCATTCATGATGATGAGAGTAAAATGTGTATCATGAATAAAACATTATATGGCTTGTAAGAGGCAGCATGATTTTGTTACTCATGGTAGGATTAATACCAAAAGAAGATTGCTTATCATAGAGGAGGGGCTGATCAAAACCTATATATCTACAAGAATAATTTGTTATAGATTTTGGTGCTTATATATATCAATTAAATCATCATAATTTCTCAGATGAATCCTAATAAAATTATTTTTTGGAATTAATGAGGTGTGAATTCCAGATGTATCAAATTGGTGAATAATTTCTTTTCTTTATTCTATAGGTGATTCAAAGAAATTATGAGTCATTTATCTTCCAAAAATATTTGTAAAATAGGTTCTAAAATGGTTTCAAATGGATTAATCCAAATCTAGGGCTATTATAGAAGATGCATGGATGAAATTTTTTATGGATTGTGAAGGTGAGGAAGTTAATGTGACTCTTTACAGATAGATTATTGATAGTTTTCTTTACATTATAGTCATATTCATAGTAATTATGTTCACCGCATTCTATGCTTCCTGATAGTAAAGTATTCTAAAATAAATTCCCATGACTTTTGTGGTGTGTTTATTTAAATATATCAACAAAACATTAGATTTAGGGTTATATTATTTCATTCATTCATAGTATAAATTTATAAGAAATATAGATATTGATTGGGATGGTTTCTGGATGATTGACAATATACTTCTAGAGGTTTGGTCTAAATTAGAATATATTCAACTTTTTTGAAAAGTAAAAAAAGAAATATTTCATTTATAAAATAGTGTCAAAGGTAGATTAATTTTTTTTCTTGTACGAAGTTGATATCAATGAAAAAACAACTAGGTAATATCAGAATTATGTTGTTAACTTATATTCCACTTATGTGTGATGAATCAAGTGATATAAACAGAAAAAAAATACATGAATCATTGATGAATAATGTACATTGAGATGAAGGATGTTTTCATAAAGAAGAATGTTGAGGAACATGTTTTGAATTTGGAGTATGTGTCTACTATAAATTAGGTGGCTGACCTAATTATCGTTACTTTTCTCAAGATATATTTTGAATGGAATTATTTGGATCTATATGTCCCTCTAAATACATCCCTATAGATTAAATTGGTGATAGGAACCCCATTCCCTTAAGGAAAATGAATGAAAAAAATGTTAAATTGACCTTCTCATTTCAATTCAGGTATATATAGATAAATTATTTGAACCATAAAGGATGATATATTTTGGTTCATTGACCATGGGGGGTAAATTAATCATGTTTACCATATTGGATGAATAAATTTTTTTAGTTATTTTGTTCGTTCTTGACAATGTAGAAGATTTCCACTAAGTGAGAGAGTGTTTGATTGAGGATTTGGGTGAACAGTTTGTGCATGTGTTGTGTGGAATGTTCTGTGGTGTGTAATAGCAGTTTCTATGCATGTTGTTCAACATGTTTTAATCATGATGATTATCTTATCTAATTCTTTTTTATTATACTAATAATTGTCTCCAGTGAGCATAGATTATTTGACTGATGAATGATTGAAGAACTCCTCGATGGTAATGAAATCAACGAACAATGCACTTTAGGTCAGATTTCATCTATTTATTGATATTTGATTCCTATTGAATTTTCAATAAACCTAAAGGGGGTATTATTTTCATATATACCATTTATGAATTTCATTTACTATCTTTAATGAAAATCAACTCTAAGTATTTATGTTTAAGAAGGTTGTGGAGTAAAGATGATTCTTAGAATATTTTTATGGATTCATTAAATATAGAAGGTTTAGATTTTTGATAAATTTTATTTAAAGACTCTCATGACATGATAATTTAGGAAAATACACCATAGAATATTTTTTGACTTTCAATTATCTATAAATGATATATGGAGGTGAAAATGTGGATATAATCTTGGGTTGTATGTTTGTTGGTGAAAAAATGTCCACAATATAGGATCTCTTTTCACCATTCAAGGTGGTTTGTAGTGATGGAAAACTGATTTTTAATATCAATATAGTCTTGAGGAGGCCTGTACCATGGGGACATGCTACACTATATAGGCTTATAGAGATCACCAATATGTCACAATTCTAATATATGGTGTGGAGTGTGTAGATGAGAAACACGAATCTATTCGATTTCCTCCAATCTAACAGGAGCTCACACCATAGTATAAATCATATATTCCCACTACCCTAGACCATTAATTAGTGAACAAAGAAATAATCACTACTATACCTTAGGTATACCAGCTAGAATTCCAGAGGTAGATGACTAGGATCACATGTCTATGATGGTATGTTGGGGGCACTATACCCACATATTAGATTAAACAATAATGGAAATTTTAAAACTCATATATATTCATAAAAATAAATCAACAAAATTACATCCAGGTAAGTTATTACCAATAAAAAATGAACCATGAAATAATACAAATCTATACATGTCAGGAAGTCATGCAACAAAAATTGGTCATAAGTACATCAGAACATAATGACCAAAATAAAAAAACCAAAAAGACAGTAAAAATGGTCCCAAGTCCTGGCCAGGTCCCAACTCTCATGCTCCATCCAAATAATCCTGATATCAAGAAATTACCTCACCCAAGACCATAACTACTACCATGTGACGTCTTCTTAGGTACCCATATTCCATATAATCTTGGGAAGGGTTTGAGTACAACTCAGTAATCCACCACTAATAAAATTCCCCAATATAAACTGACTAATAAATAATGTCTATAGGAGTTTCTTCCAAGACATAGTTTTTAATTTTAAATCAAATTACTAAAAAAACTACCCCATGATTCCCTCATATCATGAAGACACATGAGGTCATCCATACCATTTTCGATCCAAAGGTCATGAATCCTAATTTCCCATACCTACATTGGCTAGTTCTAGGGTGTTTCTATGAAATTTTTGATGACCATGCCTTGAAATAAAATACTCTATTATTCTAGATATAAAACATATGTATCATGGAACTCCCCTATGAGAGTTTTACCCAAGGGGATAATACCAAAAATTTCAAGGACCTCCCCTATACTACTTCTCTTAAACTGGGGAATTATCCAAAAAGTAAAATCGACCTCACCTATAAGATTTTTCCTAGCAAGGGGTATAATACCAATAATATCGTGGACGTCCACAACAATATTAAGAATAACTATTTCCATTTCACAATACATGTCTCCTAACACGTTTAAACATTTATAATTTCTTTTAAAATTTCAAGTCTATTACTATTAAAACAATAAAAACTCAAAGGCACATTTTCATTTTGTGAAACATATTTTTTAGAAGAAGGAATCAAACCAATTTCCCACATTTTCATCCATCATTTAACAAAACATTACAAAACTCACATTTTAATGTTTACCATTTACTTTACTAAATCCCATATCATTTCACAAAATTGAATTTCAAATTTATTATTTGAAAACCATTTGGCCTAATTTAATGGTCCAAATCATTTTCAATTATCGACTATTGTGAAAATATATTTTATAGTTATTGATCAATAAAAAATTCAAATTTATTAAAACATTTATGATATGTTAACCCTTTACAAGAATTAAACTAAAAAAAATAAAAAATCATAACTGTGTAATTCTTCTTCGAATCTGTATTTTCTAGGGCACATAGATTATTAATTGAAAATTTAATCTACGGTGGAGCACCCCTTTAAAACATAAATATTGAACTAGGTAAATTCATGAATATTAATTCAGGAACAGACATAAAATTACTTATAAAGATATGATGAGATTGTGGGATATGACATCAGACCACATTTCTAATTTTAATTCCCTTCTCTTTAATTATCAACCTGAAAACCAGTTTTTTGAGCTCATCGGAGACCAATAAATGAATATAAACCCACCCATGATCTTATATCACATCCAAACTACTATCTTTATTAATTATAATAAAATTATAATTAATTAACAATTTTCAACAAATTAATTTACTATTTTTATTAATTTATAAGTGTTATTTACTCATTGGGTTCTTACGCTATAACTAAAACAAGACTATACATCCTTTAGAGGATCGTGCTCATCTCTCTAGGTATTCCCGGGACAATAACCTATCACACAGAACCAAAACCTTAATCCAAAATATGTAATTTTTCTCCAAACCCATGGAAAAATCAAGTGATAAAATACCTCCATTAAATTAATAGGATACAACATGATTGAATTTGATCGGGATTCCCCATAGCATGGTTTCATGAAATCCAAAACATCTTAGAATAGTTACACCATCCTTCCATGGAATATTTACCTAAATCCCTAACTAAGATAACCAAAATTTGAAAGTCATAAATATGAGTCGAATTGGGGTCATCTAAGATATAAAACATAAAATAATCTATAATACATGATGGTAAAAACACCCCATGGTGTAGGGGAAACAAAGATACGGGAGGGATAGGGACCCCTAGTTCACATAATCCAAAGGTAAGGGTAAAATATGGGATTTACCTCTAGAAATCCCAGGGGGTATATTTTTAATCATACCTATTAAGACACCTATTGTAGAGACAGTGGAGGACGCCATTTAGATTGTGGCTACATGAATTGGATTATAATACTTCTAGAAACCATTAGCGAGCTTGTACAAAGATATTATCTTTATAGTGGACCTCTATAGGTTTGTAGGGAAACCATTTGGCTAGTGAATTTAGGATATAGCCTTGGAAACCTGTCCTTCCTTTGGTTCTTACCCACTACTCTAACACAACTTATGACCCTGATTCCTTTCCCATAACACCACTTTCATGTTTATAAACCGACAGAATACTATTTTTATAAAGATTTCCTAAAATAATTTATTCATTGAATGAATGTTCAAATTTCCCATAGAAATTCAATCACATCAATACACATGAGATATTATAATATCCCCACCCTTTCACTTCTCATCCTAGATAATCTCTGATGGCCAACTAATTAGATATTTTCACCAACATTAGTCACCCATTCCTACTCAATGGAAAAATTCCTACAAATAATGATAAATACACTTATGTGGTGTAATTTTTAATATGTAAAACTTAAACTACAAAAACACAATGCTCAACATAAATTCATTTCCAAAAAATTCACAAAACATTTACCTGTTCTCATTTACCTTAGAGACCAGTGGTGTATTCGTCCAATTTTTCACCCATCTTATTGTGCTCCTCATCACAAGACCTACCTAGAAGAGTCCAATTCTGATCCATGACATATCCCACCAATTGAATTTCCTCTTAGAACAATATCTAAGCATTCCATTAATGCCCATAGTTCAGTTTTCAATCCACCTCGCCCAATCACAATAGAATCACTAGTCATAGGCTAGTACAATAATTTTTTTTGGTGATAAAACAATATATAAGCATACTATATAACCATCAAGAAATGTAAACTGTAGTCCAAACAAAAATAAATGATTCATTGTATGAATATATCCTCAAACGATATTAAATACCATCTTCAGATCACTAAATTCTTACTTGAACCCAATAAAAATATTTGGACTCTTACCAATACAACACACAAACACTAAAATTGATACCCCTAATAATGCTTAATAGACCTCGATTCATCATAAAACCAATAACCTAGATATATTTTGACCTTCTAGAATAGGTCTCACAATATCTACAATTCATCTCACATGGAACATTAGGCTCGCAACCAATTTGATACTTCTCACCAAAATAGTATCCTCGTCATTAATTTATTAAATAATAACTCTATGAACTATAGTAAATATTCTCTTTATTATGACATAAAATGACCAAATGTTACTACCCCACTCAAACCTAAGAGATATCATGAAACACCAACCAACACATGATCCCAACTTAACAAGAATATCATATGATATACCTTATCCTAAATGAGGGCCACACCCTCGACCTACTAATGGTGTGCTTCCCACTACAGGGACATACTTATAATGCTAATGAGAATGACATCATTGGGTTTATTTTTCTAAAACCACTTGTCAGCCATCTATGTCATGATCATTCACTACGACATCTAACAATAGAGGTCAAGATCATATCAATTGTTTCACCACACCTTAACCTAGACACATCCTCAATCCCACCACCAAAAAATCAGTATTCACTTCTAAAAATATTAGGCCACTATACCTGTGAGAATATGCCTTCTTACTACCCAAACTGCAAGCCTTATGACAAAATACATATACAATGCACACCTTACCCCAATATTTCACTAAAATACAATAGTTCTATGATATTGTGTAACCCAACCATGAGGAACCAAATGAATCTCTAATGATTCACACCTCATCAAAACTAGGCTCACACACAAATGTTATAAAGTGTCCATATCCCACATCCAAATCTCACTACATGAATATCACCCCATTTTTGTTTCTAAGCCATAGTCAGTTCACAACACCAAAACCATTTATAGTGCCACTCAAAAGTCGAGAATCTCTATAGTACATAAGGAGCCCAACCAAGCTATATTTTCCCTATGTTTAACATTATCGAGAAACCATTGTCCATTTAGTCATAACCTCTCTATAATCAAAGAGGATAGTTATTTGAATATTCAAATATAACAAAACAACATTTGATAATGAAAAAATCCCAATGGATTAGTATCCCTTTCTGAAACCGATACATTTAAATCCAAACATATGTGGAAACAAAGGGCCAAAATTTCTCAATTCATTTGACCATCCTCTACTACACAATAACTAAATATCCAATGAACCGGTCTTATAGGTGATTATTCATGCTTGAAACCCATATCTAAATAAACCCACATCATAGGTAAACCCTCTCCTCTTAGGTTACACTTAATCATCAAAACCCACCAAATCACCACTCTATGGAGTCCACCTTAAAGGAAAGCAGGTTTATTCACCTTCTCCTACAACGAAAGACTCACATAGGAGTTTAAAATAATTCAAATCACCCCACTCTAAGTTTAATGAAAACCACAATGTTCACAGCTAGTCACCACACATCTCTAGTAAAGGTCAAAACTCTAATAAATGTTTTAATATTAAATACATTCCACTTTAACATACACCCCAAATAAAAAAAATCCTCAAGATATCATCTCTCTCTCTAGAAAAATATTTCAATCTCATGGACATGACACATAGAACATGACCTATACAAAAAAAAACATATTTTGAGGCCTCAACTACATAAGGATAAAATTTAACTTGGGAACTCTCAACATCCCAAACTACCCATAAACATGGTTAATTATAGATAACCATTAGTCCCATATCACACATATTTATAGGATTTCAAATTTTACACTTCCCATTTATATTAATTATAATTATCCAACAGAAGGGATCAATTAAATAAAATGTTAACTACAAGTTATTGATTAAAAATCTTTATAAGACATTCATGGTATTTTAGTTTGTTGAATACAAATAATAATCAAAATTAAAGACCATGAAATAAGATATTGACCATTTAATAATTATGGAAGGGTTGAGTGAAGATTCCAATGAAATTTGTTGAGGAAATTATCAATAATTTATAATTGATATTTTATTTAGTTGAGATATACTAATAACTGAGGTACGAAATCACATAACCTACTTTTTCATTTTTTAGTTGATTAGTTACGTAAGATTACACCATACACATATATTGGATACCATGGGGTGTCCAGTCCCATGAACAAGTTCCATACAATATCTCAACAACATAATATAACATTTTTACCTTTCCCAAGTAGTAAAACTACAAAAAGTACCTATAATACCAATTTTTAATGAATCACTAACCCATACCACTAATCAGTTCCCAAACTATTAGTTTATACTATAACTCAGGTGTGCCTCCATGCATTCTACAGGATACCAACTATAAGCATTAGTTTAAGGTGGTATGGTGGTGAGACTATACACACATATTAGTGTTATTAAAAGTGTAAATAAAATAAATAATATACATGTAGATAATTAAATAAATGAATATATATATATAAAGTTTAAAATAGATTAAAGAAAATGAAACGGGTAATAATAAAAAACTATACATATCTATAATTTATGGAAGAACATTAGGTCATAAGTATATTATAACCAAACAAAAAAAATTAAAAATTATAAAGATGCTAAAAATGGTCTCGAGCCATAGTATGGTCCCAAATCCCATGCTCAATCCTAGTAGTCCTAACATCAAGTAACTAGCTTTCCCAATCCCAGACCTACAATCATGTGAAATTTTCTCAAGTAAAAAAGTTACAATGTGGCCCAAATAGGGTGTGAGTATAACTCATCAAGACACCAACAATTACATCCCTATATTTAACTTGTTTGATAAAATAAAGTTGTTGTGAGGATATCTAAATAAATCGATTAGTATTTTAAAAATAATAATAATAAAAATGTAACCATTATTTCCCTATGACCATGAAGACACTAAAGGTTGGTTATACAATTTTTGATCCATAGGTCTATCACCTCGATCGACCATAACTACTTAGAGTAACGGTGTTATGTCTCTAACCATGTAATCATGACAGTTCCTCCCAATAAAAAATCAATGTCCCCCCAGTATACTGAATAGGTGTCATATATCGTCCCTACAAGAGTTTTAATTGAATGGGACACAAGACTAATTGTTACATGGAACTCCAATATAAGAGTTTTCAGAGCCTCATGAATAAAAACAAAGGTATCATGGTTAACAGCTATGAGATTTTTTCTCAACTAAGTAATAATCCATAAGAATCACAAACCACATCATTTGGAACTTTATTTTTAAAATCAAAGATTCCCCATGAGTTTTTACTATACAAACATCAAGACACATCCTCCAAGGGAATTTTCATAACCATATAAATAATGAACAAATTTTATTAAACTATTTCATTTTTATGAAATAAAATACATTACCATTTCACAATAAAATTATCCTATCAAATTTCAACAATTATAATCCTATACAACTTACCATTAAAAAACACCACCATAAAGGGGAATTTTCATTCCATGAAAACCATTTTGTAACATAATTATTCAAAATAATTTTACACATTTTCATTCATCATTTAATAAAACCTTACAAAACTCACATTTTAAAATTTACCATTCACTTTACAAAAAATCATATAAATCCACAACATCAAATTTCCAGTTAACATTTACCATACCATTGTTTCTAATTCAATGTTCTAAATCGTTCTCAATTATTCCTAATTATAAAATTCTATTTCACTATCATCTATCAATAACAAAATTACCCATTTAAATAATTCACACAATTTTAACCATTTAGTGTAATCAAATCAATGTAAGAACAAATTCATTACTAAGAAATTAATCTTGGAATCACATTTTTCTAAGGAATGGAAACTATTAATGTGTAATTTAAACTAATGTGAATCTCCCCATTAATATTTGAATTTAAACTATCTTAAAGCATGGAATGACCTCTTAGACCGTACCTTTAACCAATTATATAAATAATAAGATTCTATGGGTTATTTCTGTGTAATAACTACTTCATTTAAAGTCTATACAATACAAATATCATCTCGGTATTCGAGTACTCGTGATCATAAAAGACCAAAAAATAAAGTTCAACCCACCTGTGGTCGTATATCACATATAAAAACTAATATAATTACTTTTAATAAATTAAATATTAATTAAAAACATATAAATGATAAACCAACATAGTTTACATAATCATATGGGGTTATTTACACACTGGTTTGTCCTGGAACACTGAAAATGAGACCAAAAATCCTTCAGAGATTTTCACCCATCCCCCAACACTAACTCAAGATAAATAATTTCCAACTTGAAAAAAATATAACACAAGAAATTAAATTTAACTTAAATAAATTAAAAAAAATGATTACATAACTCTATTAAAAAGACAATAAATGATGTGTGGTCATTGTTTAGAGATATCCTCTAGCTAGGATTTATGGAAACTGTCTCATACCTGGATGATTACATCCTCCTATGGGGGAATCATTACTTAAATTCTGAATCTAGAGAATGAATATTAGAAATAGTTAAGGGGAAGAGGAATGAAAATCACCAGAGAGAAAAAAAATTAATAATCACTAAAAAATAGTTTCAAAAAATACCCCATGGTGATGGGGATACTAATAGAAGGGAGGGGAGACACCGTAGGTTTTCCTTCTCCAAAGAGAAGTTGAAAGGATTTTAATAAAACTTCATAACCATAAAAATAATGATGACAAGGCGGTTTATGTCTTGACTACTAGGTGGCTATAGGAAGTGTATCATGCCTCTTCCAATGTCCTTTGGTTAGTTGGTGGACCCCAATAATCTAGAAGGGCCATGGGATGGGTGATCATTTGTATGGATACTTCAAGACATAAGATTGACCACATAGTCTTCCTCGGGTTCTCACATACTACTCCCAACCACCCATAAACACTCATTCAGTTCCAAAGACACCCCTTTGAGGTGTCCAAACCTTCAAAATACTAATTCAAAACCTGGTACATAGAAATATTCATCCACTAAAAGAATTTTCAAATTTAACCTTAATATTGAAACCCATTCATACCTATGAGATATTACTAAAATTGATAGACCATAGTTGGATTGGTGAGTCAATAGGATTGCTGATATTGTGTTTTGATCATGGGTAGCTATCAAGAAAACTTTATGTATGAGAAAAATGGACATGGTTACTGGAAGACACACTGTATAAAAGTGGTTCACCAAATAATAATTTGATTAAATTCCTCTTACGCACTATAATATAGTATGATACACCGTGATTACAGTCTATATGGGGATAAATAAAAAATAAACGATAGAATCGATCCATAGTCAAGTAGTTATAGAAAAAATATGAAGTTTGGATGAGAATTGGTGCTCAGGATCTGAGGCCTTTAAGGTGAATTAAATGGTCCATGTTCACAAAATGTATATAGGAATGACACACATAAAGATAATAAGAATTTAGATGATGAATTTATTGAACCTTGACCTCAGATCAATCCAATATAGTTGATTAGTCTTTAACTACACACATAATTTCGTAGGGCTGATGTAGAATTGTTGGAGGAATCGAGATAGTATAGAAAGGATCATAAATAGGGTGATTCTAGGATTTATAGAATATTAAAAATTGAAAATAAGGGGGAAATTATTGTATCCTAATCTCACTATAATATAATTAAGTTGTGTTGAAGAGACTCCCCATTTTAGGGGTATATTCAAATCCATATCTTCTAAAGAAGAACATGGTTGTACTAGAAGGAACAATGGGTTTTTTGAAAGAGGCATGATACACTTACCTTTGTTATTTATTTCATTCATTAATAATATAGTAAAAGAAGGGGAGAATTGAGTTTTCTATATATCAGGAGGAAAATATTTTAATCAGTGATTTATGTCTTAAAATCTGTGTTGTAATAATTCACCATCCTCTTAGGGTAATATCCAAGATAAGGGGCACACCGAATTAGTTCTTGATGATAATGATTTTCATTAATGGGAACTTGTGTGATTAAAATAGAATATATAATGATTTATAGAAGGAATATAAAATTATGATAAAATGAAATCCATGAATAATTTAAATAAAAATAAGACTATAATTTTTCATGATAATTAATTGCCTAAAATGTGAGATATATATTTTTTGGTTAAATGATAAAATGGAAGGGCTTATAAAACTATGTTTTTTAGATTTATGATGAAAGTAAATTATTCAAGTGAGTACTCATTGATATTTCTATAATCTACTGGTCATACCAAATCATTTATTTAAATATCATTATCCTTAATATTTCATCTAATTTTTTTAAATCCATTTGGATTCCTGAAAATTATAATTCTAACACCATTGGACCCACATTTTCTTGGATGCCAAAGTAGTATTAATTTTTACTTTGAAATATATTTTTCACCAAGGTTTGATAAATAAAACTTTGTACATAGATGGTGGATATTTCCATCGCATGATAAGAAATGCCAAAAAAACTCTTTCAAAAAATGTAAATGAGGTAATGTTACAATTTCTCATAATTCCAAAATTAATGTAAAAGGACTTAGAGTGGTTTTAATTTAAAAATATATTATAATTTCAATAGTTTTATATTTTTAAGGATTAAAATATAATTGGATCAATATTTCAAATTTATTTAATGACAGAATACATGTAAAATTTCAAAATGATAAGTGTAAAGTTTATAAAGATGAAACTATTCAATTTTATAGAAAATAAACAGATAAGATATGTTCTATCTATTTTTATGAACTAATTGACCAAATTTTTTAATGTTTACATGTTATATAGTAAGATAGTTTTTTACAGTGTACGGGTGTAGAAAACCCATCATAGTGTGTGGAAAATGCTATTACTTGTTTTCAAAGTATAACATAGTGTCTCAACAGGGTCATTCCAATTGAGGAACCTTCATAGTAAAATAATTTCTAATCATAATAACTTATTATATTTGTGGTATTTTGTATTTTATGAAATTAATTAAATATATAATTTTAAATGACGAATGAAGAACTACAAGATAATCATGAAATGCAATGAAGACTGGATGAGTACAAAATGAATATAGATGAGAATAAAGGAATAAATCCCAATAAAATTATATGGACTGAACATTTATCAACATATGATTATATTCATATTTACCTAATTAACATAGTCCATCATATATGTGAGCATCCCCATATTCCCTGCTTATGAAAATGTAGTGTAGTGCATCTATCCCTGCACATCCACCTTCTTGATTGAGGGAATGTATTGTGAAAAGAGGAAGCTAAACCATGGGTGTATAGTGGAGACACAATGTTATAATTCCAACTAAAGATCCACCTATGCCTAAATCTAATAAAGTGCAAAAAATTAAGCATGAATTCATGTTAACATGGGATTGATTATTGGATTTCTCCCATGGGAGAATCATAGGTATAAATACTCATGATCATGAGCACAAGAGTTCATAGTAAAAAAATTCCATCGAAAAACAATAGAGTGAGAGGGATATAAATAAATGATAACACATTATAATAATATAAAGTACATATATAGAAGGAAAAATATAATAAAAATACAATAGAAAACACCTAAAATAAATGAAGTAGAATGTCCGCTTATTTTTAGTACAATGACTAATCTCTCGAATAATGGTGCCTTCAATTATAATTTATAGGTTAAATGTTCCTTCTTCTATAGTTAAAACAAAGTTTCTTGCTCAGATGGTCAAATCTTACATGGTACCCACTTCTTAATTTTTTTTTCTTTCATTTTCCATGAAATTCCATTACAAAAATGATATGGTCTTCCAAAAGATTCATAGCTTCCTTATTTGGTATTGTTTTTGATATTATACAAGATTCGACAAACAATGAATATTTCCATTGCTGGTATGAGTTCCATTGTGGAATGCCAAAGAATTATATTTTAGGGTAAAAGAACCCTCCCAAATTATTAGTTTGATAATCCTTCAGTAAAATTTCATAAATGAATGTATTGACAGTATGGTCCAACTCAATGGATCAAACGTTTAGAAGGAAATTTATAGTGGAATCATGTGAATATATAAAAGATAAGTGACCATGGAGTAAAGGGAATGTAGGATGGAAAAGTGAATATGAAACCAATCATTTCAATGGTTGGTTGACCACATTCGATGTGTGGATAATCAACACCAATGTGAATTCGATATATTTCATCAATGTTTGCATGATTGATTGCCTCAATGATCGACTACGTGACTTGAAATTCATGGTCTATTGGCTCTTCATGTCGGCAGAAAAGTTTTTTTTTCAATTTTAAGCAGTGATCTTAATTAATTCAAAAAATTCTTAGACAACATTTAATTTTTTGAAACATTTTCTAATCAGGAGAAATATTCATTAATGAATCCAGTATTAAGTTTATGATTGATTCTTAACATTCCAAATGATCATATAAGTAATGAAAACTCAATATTTAAACCATTTTCACATAAAATCACAATATAATCTAATAATCTAAATATATGACACATTATCATAAAATGGTTAAAGAGTTGGATTAATATAATTGAAATTCGAAGTGAATTATATTAAATTATTGAACCTATCAATTCCACAACACATAAAAATGTCATTCCATGAAATCACCTTATTCTATGAACAGAAAATAGTTATTAATATATAAATTTCATTACATTTCCATTCAAACAACCAAAGGAATAGCACACCTCCTTAATGGATTTCAAATATTTATTTCCTCAATAATTATAAAACATCATTAATGGATGTGATGATGTTATGTGGAACTCGTTATGATGTAAGGGGCACTCCAATCCTAGGGTTTCCCCTCATCACCCCGTCATTCCCTCTTCCCTGCTCGGCTTGCTCCCCTCCTCCTCGGTGGGCTCGTGGCGGCAACTCCTTACCGCAGCGGTGTCGTGCGGCTTCATGGGATCGGCTGTCTCGGCGTTTGGCACAGTTACTGGTCTGTTCCTCTCCCGATCCCTTGTCACTGGATAGGGTTTCCTATGTCGGTGTGGTGTTGGTCCAGCAGCCGAATCCCAGCTTCTGCAATCTGAGGGTGCTGCTTCATCTCTGGTCGTGTGCTTGGTGGGTTGTCAGTCTCCGCGGGAAACCTGGATGGCGGCGACGTGATTTGGGTCTGGATTGCGATGGGGCTTTCTTCAGGCGTGCTGGTTAGGGGTTTTTGTTCATAGTTTCTTTGCATTAGTTTTTTTGTTTGGGAATTTCTACTGTTCTCGATTTTGGGTTCGCAATTTGGTCTAATCTGGCGTGTTTTGGTTCGGCGGTGTCGTCGGTGTGGCGGTGGTGATGTGGATGAGATGCAACGGGAACCTCATGACATAAGTGAAGTTTTTGTGTGTTATTTTTTAGTCAATATTTTTTGGTCAGGTGAACTGCTCTGCGCGATTCGGTTTTTACAATGATGATTCTGCGGTGATATATTCTGTTGTTCATGGATGTGATTCTCTTCGTGTTTCAGTTTTGGGTGATCTGTGTATTTTGGATTTATATCTACTCTTCATGATGGATTTTGGTGGGAAAAATTGGGTATAGGGGTCTTTTTAGTTTTTTTTTAAATTAAAGGGCTTTAGGGTTTTTTTATTTGGGGATATGGGTTTGTCTAACACCAAATCAAGCGGTTTGACAAAATACCCATAGCGCCAAGGTGATTTGTTTTTTTTAAGATCTCCAGGGTACCCCTCTCCCACCTTATATACATATATCTTATATATATCTATATAAATATAATTATAAATACAATATATATAACAAATATATTTATAATAAATATATATATTACAATAAATATAACTACTAAAATAAATATAATAAATTTATAATTATATTTATTATATAATTATAATAAATATATAATTACAATAATTATATAATTGTAAATATAATAACTATATAATTATAACAATTATATAATTATAATAAATATATAATTACAAATATAATAATTATATAATTATAGTAAAATAAATATATAATTATAAATGTAATAAATATATAATTATAATTACAATAATTATATATTTATAATTAAAATAAATATATAATTATAATAAATGTTCAATTATAATAAATACATAATTATAAATATAATAATTAAATAATTATAATAAATATACAATTATAATTACAATAATTACATAATAATAAATATAATAAATATAAATACTAAAATAGATATAATAAATATATAAATATAATAAATATATAATTATAATCAATATATAATTATAAATATAATAATTATATAATTATAATCAATATACAATTATAATTAAAATAATTATATAATGATAAATAAAATAAATACATAATTATAACAATTAAATAATTATAAAAAATATATAATTATAAATATAATAATTATATAATTATAATTAATATACAATTAACCTAAATATAAAACTATAATAAATATAAAATTATAAATATGATAAATATACAATTGTAATAAATATATAATTGTAATAATTGTATATTTATAATAAATATATAATTATAAATATGATAAATATACAATTATAGTAAATATATAATTATAATAATTGTGTATTTAAAATAAATATATAATTATAGATTTAATAATAATAATAAATATAAATTTATAACAAATACACAATTATTATAATTATATATTTATAATTGTTATAAATTTATATTTATTATTATTAAATATAATTGTTATAAATTTATATTTATTATTATTATTAAATTTATAATTATATATTTATAATTGTTATAAATTTATAATTTTTATAAATTTATATTTATTATTATTATTAAATTTATAATTATATATTTATTTTGAATATATTTATATTTAAATATATTATAATAAATATATTTATAATTGTTATAAATATATTTATAATTGTTAGAATTGTTATAAATTTATAATTGTTATAATTGTTATAATTGTTATAAATTTATAATAATTGTATATTTATAATAAATATATAAATATATGTTGATTATAATTATATATAATTATATGTAATTATAATAATTATAAATTTATAATAATATTTATAACATTTATTAATTTATTTATTCTTATAATTGTATATTTATAATAATTGTATATTTATAATAAATATATAATTTTATATTTATAATAATTGTATATTTATAAAAAATATTTATAATAATTGTATATTTATAAATTGTATATTATTATACAATTTATAATTGTATAATTATAAAAATTGTATATTTATAATAAATATAAAATTATACATAATTATAATTATTATAATTTATAATAAATATTTATTATAATTGTAATTTATAATAAATATTTATTATACTTATAATTATAATTATAATAAATATTTATTATTATTATAATTTATAATAATAATTTATAATAATAAATTACTATTATAATAAATATTTATTATTTATTATTCATTATTTATTATAAATATTTATAATAAATATTTATTATAATAATATTTATAATAAATATTTATAATAAATAATAATAAAAATAAATATAAATTTATAACAATTATAAATATATAATTATAAATTTAATAATAATAATAAATATAAATTTATAACAATTATATTTAATAATAATAATAAATATAAATTTATAACATTTATAAATATATAATTATAATATTTGTGTATTTGTTATAAATTTATATTTATAATAATTATTAAATTTATAATTATATATTTATTTTAAATACACAATTATTATAATTATATATTTATTACAATTGTATATTTATCATATTTAGAATTATATATTTATTATATTTATATTTATATATTTATTATAATTTTATATTTAGGGTAATTGTATATTAATTATAATTATATAATTATTATATTTATAATTATATATTTTTTATAATTATTTAATTGTTATAATTATTTAATTGTTATAATTATGTATTTATTATATTTATCATTATATAATTATTGTAATTATAATTGTATATTGATTATAATTATATAATTATTATATTTATAATTATATATTGATTATAATTATATATTTATTATATTTATATATTTATTATATTAATTCTAGTATTTATATTTATTATATTTATTATATTTATTATTATGTAATTATTGTAATTATAATTGTATATTTATTATAATTTTTTAATTATTATATTTATAATTATGTATTTATTATAATTGTACATTTATTATAATTATATTTTTTTTATTATAAATATATAATTATTGTAATTATAATTATATATATTATATTTATAATTATATATTTATTTTACTATAATTATATAAATATTATGTTTATAATTATATATTTGTTATAATTATATAATTGTTATAATTATATAGTTATTATATTTACAATTATATAATTATTTTAATTATATATTTATTATAATTATATAATAAATTTATTATATATTTATTATATTTATTTTAGTAGTTATATTTATTGTAATATATATATTTATTATAAATATATTTGTTATATTTATTGTATTTATAATTATAATTATATAAATATATATAAGATATATATGTATATAAGGTGGGAGAGGGGTAACGTGGAGATTTTGAAAAAAATAAATCACCAAGCGCCAAATCAATTGGCGCTATGGGTATTTTGTCAAAGCGCCAATTGATTTGGCGCAAGACAAACCCATATCCCCAAATAAAAAAACCATAAACCCTTTTAATTAAAAAAAAAACTAAAAACACCCCTATACCCAATTTTGTCGTATTTTGTCAAAGCGCAAATTGATTTGGCACTAGACAAACCCATATCCCAAATAAAAAAAACATAAACCCTTTTAATTAAAAAAAACTAAAAACACACCTATACCCAATTTGGTCATTTTGGTGTTCGGGTGTGAATTGGTTTTGGATGTGTTTGAAGCATGCTGTGTAAAGCATGGAGGCATTAAAGTTGGATGTCTGAAGATTTGGATGTGGTTTTCCTGTTCATGTGTTGGTCTTGGGTGATTTTGGTTGTTTTGGACATGTTCTGTCAGTTTTGGGTGAATATGCATATAAGATGGGTTTTGAGGCTGCATTATGGTTCTTGATTGGTTGTTGATTATTGGGTATGTTTGCAACCATTACACTACATGGATCTGTTTCAGATGTGGTTCAGAGCATGAAGGTTTTCTTCAGCATGCCATTCAGATTTGGATGTTCGAGAGGGTGATATGGCTCTACCATCGGTATCAGGCCCATGCAACCCTGCACGAGACAGCTAGCCGAGCGGTCAAGCGATGGTGAAGGTTTGTCATCATGAAGTAGTCACTAGGGAGGGGAAGATCCTGTAGTCTTGGTATGATTTATTTTCTTTCACGGTTTTATTTGGTTCCAATGATAGGATCTTGTGGTTTCTCACTTTTTCCTCAAAAGTGCTCTTATAATAAAAAAAAGTTAATTTTCTGTTATTCATTCAACATCTTATTAATTATAATGTGCATTTTGTTCCTACCATCCATGAAATTTATCTCTCCTCACTCATGTATTTTGTGTTGAATCTTTCGACATTCATAAGGGAATGCCTAATTTAGTTGGATTTTAATGTCAAAATATTAACGTTGAATGAGGAGTCTGACCCTAAAATAAAGAAAAATTCATGAGACAGTGAAAACTCAAGAATGGGTCCCAACTCATTCCCTATTGAAATAGAAGATCTACAAACCCCTCCTTCATTTGCTAGGCTTTCTAATCCATGGACATTTCAATATACCTCGGTTGATTTCTTCCCTCTCCCCCCCTTTGTGGCATTGTTTCATCATATATTAAGATATTGATTTTATTTAAGAATCAATTTTTTATTGTAAGTGAGGTATATTTATATCTTAAATTTCTAGTGAACACTAGAATAGGATTTGAATGAAAATTTTGGTTCTCCAAATATTAACATCATGTTTTTTCCAAAACAACAGTAAGAAATAAAACATCTCAAAAAAAAAACAATCCAATAGATTTTTGAATGTTTAAAAATTCGATATCCCCATAAATCTGTTTAACTATATTTATAAAATTAACATATAGAGTAGGAAGATAAATGTTTTTGTCTTATAGTTTTTCGTCCTTACATGCATTTTCATGCCAGCTATATCAAATATAAGTACATGTCTCAAAAATAGAGTTCAATTTAAAAATTGAGCAATCAAGTTAGTGATTCAATCATTTTTAAAAAATCTCAAGTAATCTAGTAGCTCTATATAAAATAATTTTTTTTTCATGATTTCAAATCACCCCTAATGAATTTCAGTAAAAAGTGAAATATAATAGAAGCTGTAAAAAGTTCTAGAAAAACATTAGGTTTTGGACAATTGTAAACATTGTGGACATCTCTAGTGCACATTGTGTTTCAAGATTGATAAAATTTCATTTAATGAGATAATTAAAAATAATGAATCAAAATTTAATTTCAAAAATCATTTATGAGATTTAGAAATTCCTATGAAGAAATTTCATCAAAAACTTGAATAGTCAATTTTTTTACATATTTCAATAAAATGTTATACATCACTCTCTCATAGTTTTTTCATGATAATATAATACTCATCTATGTTTCTAACTATTTCACTTATGTGATTTAAGTTTCTGTAATTATGAATATAATATACATTGTAATGATTCTTTAATTGTTACCACATGAGATCTTTGTAAAATTATCCAATTGACGGGGAACAGAATTATATAATTTTATTGGATGATCTACATTGGAACATATTTTTCAATCTCTTTAATGTTAAATTCCCTCTTGAACTTCAAATAAAAACCTCTCTTCTCTCTATCTCTCATGTATTACTTCAATGTAATACTACATATCATATGGTGTCTTCTAAATAAAAATGGACAATCAAACTATTGAAATTAACTTTCTATTATTACATATTGATAACTTGGTTAAATGAACAAGTTTAGTGGAAGCTTTATTGTTTATAGTTGTTGGATGATCTATATGGGGACATGATTCTCAGTCTCCTTGATATTTATTTCCCTCTTGAACTTAATTTCATGATCTCCCTTCTCAATAACAAAAATTTATTCCTTCTAATTCTTTATAGAGGTGAGGTTTTAATTTTTATTTTCTTTAATGTTTTCTTTTGATTATTTCATTATTTCATTCCCTTGAACTTATTATCATAATAAATCTTCCATTTTTTATTTCCCTTTTATTCTATTTTAAAATTTCATTTTCTTCTCATATTCAACTTTCAATGTAATTTATTTTTGAAATTTATTTTTCAAAATTATTTAATATTTTTGAAATCATGGGAATAAATATAATACCTTTCTTATAAAATTTTTAAATTCTTTTTGAAATGTTCCACTTAAATATCCATGTAATTAGAGATAATGTATTATTTATCTTTAATCGATATCTTCGTATTTACTTAATTCTACCATATATGATTTACATGATTCACATTCCGTATTACATTATATTTGTTATAACATCTGAGATTTTCCATGTATTATTTTTTCACATTATATGGATTCATTTTGAGACCAGGCGTTGAGATGTCGTGCGACTCCAAGGACCGATGTGCCCAGAACAATTTTTTGAAAAATATTAATCTTGTAAGAGAACATGTGCATGAGTTTCCTAAAAACGTATAATAATTCCTAAATGGTTTCCTGAATAAAAAATATAAGGGCACCATCGAACTTATAACATGAGTTTTACACTAAGAACGAATTATGTTTTGTCGGCATGGGTCTTCTGTGGAAAACCTCAAAAGGACGTAATCATTAATAAATAACTTAAATAAAAATAATTTTTATTGAAAAAGTGACTTGTTTCCTTTTTATTAAACCATTTATAGGAATATATTGTTATTACTATAACCCAATAATTCTTTTGAATCATGGAAAAAAATCTTCTTGAATGAACGATGATGGGTCGAAGAACGAATCGTGGATCGTCACGCCAACGAAGATGGAGGATCTTGTCAATGATGACAAGTCAACTGTTCATCATCAATGACTGATCCAAAATCCAACTAGGGTGGTTATTTCATTGTTTCTTCTCCTCATTCTTAATTTCCACGATGATCGTGGGGCAATACAAAAACATATTGAACCGCGGTTCGGTCGTTGTTGTGGGAGGTGTTATTGATGCGAGATTATCGATAGTTTAGTTTATCCTCATATTTTATAATTATAAAGAGAATGAATCAAGTCTGACACAGACAAATTCCATGATTCATTCGTAACTAGTTCTTCGTGGTTTTCTCTCCCCCGTTCTTGGTGTACTTTTCTGTTGGATCCTCGTGACCGTAGCTCGACATGTCAAGAGGCTACAAACGTGATCAGACTCTTGGATTGGAGGAACGATTAAAAAGAGTCTGGATTAGTGTAGATCAATACCATTATATCACAGAGGTTCTTTCGTTTCAAGCACATGGGGAAGAATAGCGGCTCACAGAAGCAATGGGGGGGGGGTGCATGTGGGATGCAACGGCGGCCCTCTACGAGCCGGTGGGATCAGAGTCCATGGGATGCAGCACAACAATGCATGGGATGCAGTGGCTGTCACCACATGAGCGAACCTACACAAAACTAGGATGGGTCAGCATGGAAGGCAGGGCTGGCGAGGTGGGTCGGACCCAGCTGGAGTGGGTCGGGTCGACCCTAGGGACCAGGTCGAACCCCGTGGGTCGGGGTAGACTCGGGTCAAACTCGGGCAGTTGTACTGGGCCATGGTCAACCGAGATACCACCCTTCCATGATAGAGAGGGTACAACCGAATGTCGCTATTTCTCAAGATATTGTGGGGTGGTTGACCATGACAAACAGTGGACCGACCGCCCAGTCAGTCCACGAACCAAATTAATTCCCTTATGAAATTTTCAAATGACTATAAATTTCAAAATAGATGTCCATTTGATGAGCTGTCTACATTGTTCGTAACCTTATGATGATTCAATCATTTCAAGATATCCTAAGTTGGTTTTTTTGGGAGTGTGAATACAAACTAATGGCTTGAGGAGTGAGTTCTCCCGAAATGAATGAGTTTCGAGAAGACATTTCTATGGCCAGCTGTAACCCAGAGACTGTGTGTCTTATAGAGAATGTGTGTCTTATGGAGACTCTATGTCTTATATAGACTATGTTTCTTATATTTACTGAGTGTATTATGGAGATTTAGTGTCTTATGGAGACAATTTGTCTTATTGAGAAGGTGTGTCTTATTAGATTTAGTATATCTTGATATTCTTGATGTATATGATGTAGACATATATCTGTGTGGAGATGGCTACAAATTATTTTTTGTTATTCCTTTTTGGTATTCCCTGGTGGTATTCCTTCCTAAAATTTCATTTGTGGAATTATTTCGTGGCATTTCATTTTTTATATTCCTTCTTGGTATTCATTCATGGTGTTTACATTGTGGTATTCTTTAGTGTAATTTCCTTATGGTATTCCTTTTTGGTATTCCTTCATGGTATTTACTTTGGGGTATTTCAATTCATGAATTCCTTTATGGTTTTAGTGTTTATTACTGAGTACTGTTTTACTCACCCCTGCATGGACTTTGTCCGCATGTGTCATGTCTTGTGAAGATGATGGACTATTCGAAAAAGTTCCAGGAAGACTAGGACCAGGAAGTGCCTTGTGAGACCAGAAATTTCTAGGTGTGTTCTAACATAATTTCTGATGACAACCCCATTACGTCTTACTCTATAGGTTGTACTTGAGGCTATAGACTCTTTTCTTTTAGTGGGCTTGTTTTGTCTATGTTTTCCTTCTAGTACTTTCATTAGTGTACTCTAGTTGTGGGATATAGTGGTTTTATTGAATTTTTTACTTAATGATTTTACATTTGAGCATTTGTGGCTTGGGGAAGTGTGTGTGCATGTACTTAGGAAAATTCCACCCACTTGTGAGATATTACTACTCGGTTCTATTCACCCGTCCTTGGACTATTGGAGGCGGGCTTTATGTTGTGACATCATGGGCCCCTCTTGGATGGGTCATGATACTCTCTCGATATTCTATATTGGCCATGGCACATCTTACATTATCAGATGATGCCTCCACACAGACATCTAGCCATGGCTTTATTGCGTGATCACAAGGATGATCTACCTAGAAACGATCAATCTGTATAGGGGAATGTACTGTAGATTGCACCTCTGGGTGGTTTACCAGATATACCACCACCCGTCGACCAGAAGATACTACCAACACAACTAGATGAGGATGCACAATGACTAAGAACATTGCACAAGTTCTAGAGGCAGAGGCACCCTAGGTTTCAAGGTGATCCAAACCCCATGGTTGTTGAGGATTGGTTGGAGGCATTTACCATAATCTTCCGCCTTATGAGGATGCTTTTCGACCAGATGGTAGTCCTTGTCGTGAGTCTTTTTCAGGTCTCTATAGGGAGATGGTGGATCATAGTGACCCATACACATGATGATATGACCCTCCCTTGGGAAGAAGTTGAGCATCTCTTTACATGGGATTTCATTCCAGCCATGTTGATCTCACTATACATATAAGAGGTTATTAATTTATAGAAGGGAAGTTAGACTATGGAAGATTATTCACTGATATTTATCGATATTTCATGATACTACATGGATATGGTATGCGACCCATTCTTCAAGGGTCAGGCCTTAGATAAGGTCTTACGCTGGGATATTAGGGAATATATAATATCCCTTAGAATTCCTACCTATTCTAGGGTACATCAGTGAGCCATGTTAGTAGATAGATTTGTTTTGGAGATGACACCGGCAGTGGGAGCTACCAGTCAACACAAGGTATCTGAGACTGTAGTAATAGGTAGCCGACGATAGTCCCAGGGACACAATCAGGCTAGGCACATTAGGAGATGATCCCAGAATATAGGATCCCGGGTGTGGGGTTCCCATCGTATCTCGAGTCAGCTGAGGGACATGTTATGTAACTTGTGCAGTTGTCATGGACATCTACCATGAGATTGGATGGCCCGTCATACTCCTGATCATGATATAGTCTTGGGTACACCAAGGAAGTGGTGGAGGTAGTAGTAGTGTGGTCCATAGGGTGGTGGATGGGGTAGGGGTAGGTAGGGTGTAGGAGGTTGTTGTAGGTTCACGCTATTACTACCAGCACCCCCAGGAGGTCCACAATAAGCTTAAAGAGCTAGTGGACATGGACGATTCCAACTATAGGTGATGGAGTCTTATGGCCCCAACTATCCATGGTGGATTAGAGGTATGATCTCTATAATTTCCACCTTATCTGTAGTTTTGATAGTCATAGGTGCTCGCCATTATTTTATTTTCATGAACCTTGTTCGAGACTCAGAGATTCCAATTGAACTGTTTACTTTACCCTTACTCTTAGAGACTCATATGGAAGGAGATTAAATGATCACACATAGGTTCCAACAATGTGACCTTACTCTTGGAGGTGAGAATCTCGATTGGGATATCTTGGTAGTTATGTTTAGGCCTCACGACATCATTCTTTATATGGAATGATTATCCACAGTTTATGCTCAAACTGACTATTTTAGGCACATAGTACAGTGTGTCCATAGTGATGGGTTCTTCCATTATTGGTGAGAAGGAAATGCAGTCAAAATAGGATGGACTCACACATAGGAGGGTGCATTTGATCACCCATCAGTCGACTAGCCTTACCCTTGGTGTAGTGTATGATTTGAGTTAATAGTTTCATGTAGTGGAAGAAGAGTATGAGGAAATATTTCCTGAGGATGTTCTAGGATTACCTCCATACAGGGATGTAGACACATATATTTATCTATACACTGAGAAGGTGTCGATATTTACACATTCATATCAGATTTCTCCCACAAATCTTCCTGAGATAAGGGTACTGTTAGAGGACTTGCAGAGGAAGGGATTCGTGAGACATAATGATTCACCCAGGGCACTCCCAATTTCATTTTCCAAGAAGGAGGATGTGCGATTGAGTGTATGTTTGGACATTAGGTTCCTGAAACAGGTGACTATGAAGAATTAGTATCCACTAACAAGTATCAATGACCTCTTCGATCAGTTGAAAGGGGTGCAGTGGTTCTTGAAGATTAACCTCAGATCTAGCTACCACCAGCTACAGGTATTGTATGAGGATATACCGAAGATGGCCTTCAGATATCATTATAGCCACTATGAGTACTTGGTGATTCCATTTGGAATGATGAACACCCCATAAGTGTTAATGGGACTCATAAACCATAACATATAGCTTTACTTAGACTAGTTAGTGGTGGTCTTTGTTGATGAAATACTTGTGTACTCTACGTTAGAAGAGGAGAATGCGGGACACTTGAGGATGGTCCTAGAGACAATCCAATAGAACCAACTTTATGAGAAGATATCGATGTTTCTGTTTTTTATTTGGGAGGTACATTTTCTGGGACACATCATTTTAGAGGCTAGATTTGTAGTAGATTGGGTGAAGATGGAGGCAATGCTTGCTTGGGATCCACCCAAGAGTGTTATTGATGTGCGGAGTTTCCTTGGTTTGGCAAGGTACTATCAGAGGATTTTACCTGTATTTTAATGAGTGGAAGCATCCGGGTAATCTTTGACATGGAAGGGATATCCTTTCATGTGGATAGAGAAGTTCCGAGATAATTTTCAGCAGTTGAGGCAGAGATTGGTGAGCTCTACCATCTTGAGATTTCTAGAGGAGGGTATTGAGTATGTAGTGTATTGAGATGCATTAGGAACCGGGATTGTTTTTTTCCTTATATAGGGGAAAGTGGGAATTTCATATGGTTTATGATAGGTGAGGCCTAATGAGTTGAACTACGTGACCCATGATCACAGGTTAACAACAATATTATTTTCTTTAAAGATGTGGGGACAATACCTAATAGGAGAGTGGTTTATCACCAACTCTAGCCACTAGAGTATCAAATATATCTTCTCTCAGAAGGATATGAACATGATATAGAGGTGATGACTAGAGTTCCTCCAGGACTATGACTTTGATATTTTCTATACTAATGGGAAGGGGAATGTGGTGGAAGATTCTCTTACCAGGAGATCCAGTTCGCAGTTGTTGAATGAGGCATCGAAGAAATTGGAATCATTACAGATATACATTATTGATGGGGATAGAAGTGCTTCCCTCCAGTTGATGGTTATTACCCCAACACTGTTACAACGAGTTAGGGAGGCACAACATGTGAATACCAACTGAGAGACTTTATGTGCTCAGATGTCCACATTCCATTCCCCTGGGGGATATTCAAATGGTGGGGAATATTTCGTTCTTTTTAGAGGTCGTATGGTAGTAAAAATGGTGTTGGAGGAGGAGGTTTTGAGGAAGTTCCATACATCCCCTTTGGTGGTATATCTAGTATTGGTGGAGTTGTACTAGGACCTCCGACATCAGTTTTGGTGGCTAGGGATGATGAAGGGAGTTTTAAAATTTGTTTCTCGATGCCTCACTTGTTAGTAGGTGAAGGACGAGCACTGGGTTCCAGTGGGTTTGACTCAACCCATCGAGGTTCCAGAATGGAAGTGGGATTAGTTATTTATGGAATTCATTACAGGTTTACCATGTACATCTAAGGGACACGATACCATCTGGGTGATTGTTGAATGATTCAACAAATCGACCTACATCCTAGATATTCAAGAGAAGAGTTCAGTAGAGAGATTGGGATTCCTTAATTTTCATAAGATAGTTTGACCCTAAAGAGTTCCATCAATTATAGTCTCAAATTTTTAATCTCTATTTAGATCCATGTTGTGGAAGGGATTGCATGAGGTGTTTGAGACTCAGTTACACTTAAGTACAGTGTTTTACCCACAAACAGGTGACCAGAAAGAGCAGACCATATAGGTTTTGGAGGACATGATATGGGAATTCATGTTAGATTTTGGCCATAGTTGGGAGGATCACCTACCTTGGTGGAGTTTTCATAAAAAACTATTATCATTCCACCATTGGTATTGAACCATTCGAGACCTTTTAAGGGAGACCCTACATGTTCCCACATTGCTAGACAGACTTAGGAGAGTCAACACTCATGGGCCCAAAGTTGGTGAAGGTGACTATAAAGAATGTATATATCATCAAGGAGAAGATGAAGACTCTAGATATTCATCCAAAGTCTTATGATGATTGATGGAGGAGGCCTTTTTAGTTCGAGAAAAGAGACCACATGTTCCTTCGGGTCTCACCTGGATGTGGATTATAGCGATTTGGCTTGGGTGGTAAGCTATCTTTGAGGATCATTAGAAATTTTCAGATAATGATTAGTTTTGGAGAGGTGGGGTACCACTTGGAACTTCCTTTGTAATTAGAGTGGGAACACAACATCTTTTATTTGTCGTAAATAAGGAGGTATGTGTGTGACCCATCACATGTCATTGATTATTGCAAGATGGACATCGAAGATGGAGCAACTTTTGTTGAGTACTCGGTGGAGATTGAGGATCAACATGAGAGGATCCTTCATGAGTGTTCAATTAATCTGGTGCACATTTTGTGGTACCACATGAATCTCTAGGATAGAACATGTGAGTGGGAGGATCAGTTTCATGCTCTCTTCCCTCATTTTTTGAGTAGCCCTTTGTTTTGGATTTTAGGGAGATAAATCCTTAAGGTGGGGAGAATGAAACATCTAAGATTTTCCATGTATTTTTTTTAGATATTATATGTATTGATTTCGAGACCCGGCATTGAGATGAAATTCCATTCCAAGACCAGGTGTGCCAGGGAAAATTGTATAAAAAATATTGAACATTTAATAGCATGTGCACACAATTTCCCTATAAAAGTGGAATAACTACTAAATAGGTGCCCAAATTATAAATACAAGGGCACTGAATCAAAAAAAGAGTCTTAACCTATATGCGACTGATGTTTTTTCGGTATGGGGGTTCTGTGAAAAAACTCAAAAAGGATGTAATTTTCATTAATTAATTTTAAAAAATTTATTTTAAGTGACACATCAACTTGTTTCCTTTTTATTTAACTTTTTTTAGGAATCGAGTTTTATAAACATAACCCTGGAATTCCTCTGAGATATGGAGAAATAATCCTCTCTAATGAAGGATGATGGATTGGAGAACAAATTGTGGATCATTGCATCAACGAAGTTGGACGATTTAGTCAATGACAACAACAAAACTATTCCTCATCAATGACCAATCCAAACTCTATATATTGTGATTATTTCATCTTTTCTTTTCCCCATTCTTAAATTCCATGATGAAAAATGGTCAATCCATAAGTATATTGATCTGTGGTTTGATAATTATTTCGGGATGGGTTATTAGTGTGAGATTATTAAGGTATTGGTCTACCCTCTTAATTTATCCTTCAAATGAGAATGAATCAAGGCTAACATGAACAAAGGACAAGGTTCGTTCTTCGGTAATTATGGGTATTTTCTCTCCCACGTTCTCGGTGTTCGTCACCATTGGATCCTCATGATCGCATATCGACTTTCTGGGTGGCTCTAAATGTGATCAGACCCCTGGTTTATAGGTAAGACGAAACAGAGGATGGATTAGTGTAGATCAGGACTCAAGGATCATATCGGTGCTTTCATTTCAGAGTTTCAAGAACTATAGGAAGAATGGAGGATTTTGGAAGAAGTGAAGGCAAAGAGCGGTGCAACGTTTGATGTGGCGAAGGCCGTGTATGAGTTGATAGAGTAAGTGGGTTCGGAGGCCGCGTGGCATGGCGCGACACTACATTGGATGTGGCGACAGTCGCTGTGGGAAACCACATGGGATGAACAACACATCAATGGGCTAGGTTGGGCGAGTAGGGAGGGCTGGTGTGGTGGTCTAGGATGGACATGTGTTTTGGGCCAAGCCGGTGGACCGGGTCAGAATCGGTGGAATGGGTCGGACCCCGTGGGTTGAAGAAAACTCGGGTATGATCCGAGCAGCTGGAATAGGCCATGAACAACCATGGAGGTTGACCGAGATGCTGTGTGGCCATGTTCACTGGGGCATGGTCAACCACCATGGTAGCTCGAGCAACTGCGGGGCGGTCGACCGCTGAGGCAGTTGGATCGGTCAGTCAACTGCGACGGTCGTTCCATGGCATTATTAACCCCCTTCTAAAATATTTAAATGACCAAACAATTCATATCATATTTTTGTTTGATGATCTTTCTATGGCATTGGGAACCTTATGATGAGATGGTCATTTCAAGATATCGAAAGTGTGGTTTTTTAGAGTATGCATACGAACTAATGGTATGAGGATTGAGTTATATCATAACGAGAATGCTTCAACAAACATTTCTATGGATGGATGTAACCTAGAGACTGTGTGTCTTATAGAGACTATGTACCTTATAGAGAATTTGAGTCTTATGTAAAATATGTGTCTTATGGAGACTTTGTGTCTTATGGAAACTATTTATATTGTTGAGACTATGTGTATTATTGGATTAAGTATATCTGGATGTTATTGATATATATGTTTTAAACAAATATCTTTTTGGAGTTGTCTATAAATTCTTTTTTGGTATTCCTTTATGGTATTTTGTGGTGGTATTACTTCATGGTGTTTACTTTGTGGTATTATTTTTTGGTATTTACTTTATGGTATTTCATTGTGGTATTCCTTCATGGTATTCATTCGTGATATTACCTTTGTGGTATTCTTTATAGTATTACCTTTTTGGTATTCCTGTGTGGTATTCCTTTTTGTTATTTCTTTTTTGGTATTTCTTTTATGGAATTCCTTTGTGGTTTTGGGGTGCCTTACTGAGTATTGTTTTACTCACACCTTCACGGGATTTTCCCACACACGTTGTGTATTGTGAAAATGATCATCTTTTCAATAAAGTTTAAGGTAGACCCAGACCAGGTGGTGCCTTGTGAGACCAGACATCCGAAGGTGTGTTCCGATATAATTTTCGATAACAATCCCAATATCTCTTAATTTATAGGTTGGACTATTGTTTACATACTCTTTTATTTTGGTAGTCCTGTTTTAGACCTATTTACTTTACAGTATTTTCATTATTGTACTATGGTTGTAGGATATAGTGGTTTTTATGCATTTTTTACATAAAACTTTTACATTTCAACATTTTTTCCTTAAATATGTGTGCATGTAGACACGTACATAGGAAAATTCATCCCATTTGTGGGTAATTTCTACTTGGTTCTACTCACCAACCCCTAGAATATTAGAGGCATGCATGGGGTAGTCATAGTACTAGCCCCTCTAGGATGGGTCATGATATTGGTTTTCATGTTTATGACAATCATTATGAGGGAGATAGTATTGATTGTCACTATTACTCTAACTTATACAGAATTATAGTATTATTATAATTATGTTCTCATTTTAATTGTTCTTTTATAATCACAAAGGGGAAGATATGTTTTGGTTATTCAAGCGGGAAATGTTTTTGTTTATTAGAAAAAGGGTTTTTTAATTCAAAGGGGGATACGTTGTTTTAGTTTTTTTATATCTATCTCATAATGTTATTGATTATATATAATTTATATTAATATATTGAATTTATTGGAATACCTGTTTCACTCTTGATTTACACTTGATATATATTTTTATGTTTTGTATTTGTGGTCATAAAATAGGGGGAGATTTTATTTACCCCTCCCTATATCTCATGGTGTTTTTACAATCACAATCACTCATATTTTTTTAATGGTTTCATTAATGTGATTTAAATTTCAATAAATAAATATTTAAAAAAAATTAAATTATTATATTTAAAATATTATGAAACATTATTTTTTGTATTAATGTGTATGTTGAATCCATAAAAGATGGGATTGAAGGGTCATTGAATGTCTTAAAAGGAGTCTAGAGAGATAAGGAACTGCTTGAAGTACTTCATGTAGAATTGTCTAGCTAGTGAAAAGCCACTAGGAAACTGATGGTTTGAACATAAGATTCATTACCTCTATGAGACCTCTGGTCAGTCAGTGGTGTAGGGTTATTTAGTCGGTAAAATATGGAAATGATTAGGGAGTCCAAGATGCCACTTCAGCTAGCCAGCATGATCGTGTGACTAGAAAATAGAGCTAATCTATAATTTCATAAATAATCAATTTGGTGGACCCCACATGGATTAAATGGTCATCAATTTTTCTTAATGATGATGAAATATTTTTTAAATTTATAAGCTCTATTAAATGCTATATAGAGAAAAATTGGTAGCCTAGATCTCATAAAAAAATGTGTGAAATAAATCTTTGATAGAATCGAGACTGAATATATTATTCATCTCAATGTGTCCTCTCAAAGATGCAATTATCATTTCAAAAATATCAAAATATCTCACCTTTTATCTCTATATGTCTCCTCTAATATATGTCAATAAATTAAGAAAGATAAGAGAGATGTATCAGATTTGGATGAAGAAAACCTTCCACTTTTTATCCAACAGTCAATAATGTGTTTCTTTCTAAAACTAGTAAAATTAATGGGAGACTAGTTATTACTACCATAAATAAGGGAGATAGGTATCATAATACTTCTTTCAAAAATAAATGGGGGAATTGGTTTTATTAACTTCACTAAAATCAAGGAAATATGAATAAACTCTCAACATGAGGGGAGGAGACATAGTGGATCACACCATGACATTACTGAAATCCTTTATCAAACCATTTTGTATCTATTTCTATTTACCCTTTATATGAGGAAGTATTGATACCCCTATTTGAATAAATTCTATTTTAAATCTTTCTATTATTCTTACACGCTTATGTAATATTGATATTAATATTTTAATATGTATCAAATTAATTTCTTTATCACTTCATCATATCCAAAAAATTTTGTTTTTAATTTTATATTTATATTTATTGTCTTAATTTTTAAAAGAAAATTTACACAAATAATTCAATTCAACTTAGAAAAATATGAAGCTTACATTTCCAATCCTAAAAGTGCACAAAAAATTAAAAATTAAAATGAAAAAATGAATGTTCTAAATTGGTTTATACCATTCCCTATGACTATAATGTTATCAAAAAAATTTCATTCCACAAAATTTGTTTCGATTTTAGCATGCATAATTCTTTTAATTGAGTAGGAGATGCATCAATGTATATGAACAATAATACAACCTATTTTAATCTTATTTACGACATTGAGGATGTCTCCAATATGCCACATTATGGAAGGGAAAAAATATTACAAAAAAATAAGAAAACTTAATGAATCCAAAAATATAAACAAATAGAAAATGGAATGAAAAGATTTATAATTCTTGGTTTAACCCAAAAGTGGGATTGTGGTTTTGATAACATCCAAATGGGAAGTTTAAGTAGTTGTCTACAATTAGATGGTGGGTGTAGTTTCTATTATTTCAATGAAATAATACTATTGATTCCAATTTTCATTAATTTATATTGGTTGATTAATATCATAGATAGATTACATTCGGTACTTCGCCACTGTAATTATTCACAACATTCATGGTGGTGGTAAGGAAAATATTGGTTCTCCTATATTTGTTCTAAGACTACTTCATTAACCTCTTGTTCATTCTCTATGGACTACTCATAGTGTGATTCATGAATATATTTTTCAACATGAAATTCAGTGAGTAATTTAATGTAAATAAATTGAAATCATGAGATATTTATAACAAAATGTTACCATTCATTAAAAGAATCCCTAGAATATTTTTCCATGCTCAATCTAAGTAATATACTTATACACTCCCACAAAAAATTTCTAGATGGGTTCATGTATATATAAATACTCCATATTAGTTTTTATTTCTTAATTGTATTCACTATCACAAGAAATAATGACTTGGGACAAATCTATAAAAATAAAAAAATGGGATAAATAATTAAATTTAATAAAATCCATGGAAATTGAGTTCCAGAATAGATTAAATCCCTATGTAAGTTTAGCTTCAAGTTTGTCTTTATTACTTAAGGCCTCTTGTAGTTTGGTTTTCATGGATGGAGAATGGTTGTTGGGAACATTTATCTTTTTTTTAATTCCACCACATGGGTGGTTTCTTCCTCTAAATTCATATAGGCATATATTAGTGCTTATTTCTCTTCTATATGTATATATTATAAGATCATATTGTTTGTGTTTGTAATTTTATTTTTTTGATAAATTGAAAAAACCTCCATTTAAATATTTATAAAAATATTCATTTAAATATTCATTTGAAACCCTTCATTTAAATATAATTTTTGAAAAATCTTCCTTTTTAATACCTTTATTTTAATATATTCATTTTAAAATCATTTAATTATAAATTATTATTTATATTAAGAATTATATATTTTTATTTAATTTTTAATTTTATTTTCTCTTTTTAAATTTTTTATTTAAATATTTTCTTTCTTTTTTGAAATCATGTTTAATAAATTTTAATTTTAATTAATGTTTTAATTAATGTATTTAAAATAAAAATATCATTCTTAGTATTTGTTTTTTAAAATAATATAAACATCTTTCAATCTTGTTTATTTATTTTAAAATATATTTCGAATATATATCATTATATATATTTATATACAATACAATACCATATATATATATATATTGTCTGTGTCTTATTCAAAATACCTCATTGTTACCATCCTACCATCATTAAACCTATGATAAGCCTGTTCACACCGCGTCTACGTGTACTCCAGTTGTCCTGAGGTTCATCTATTTTCATTGTTTACACTGACAACCCTACCTACCACATGTATTTGAATTTTCTGTGAGATATAACTCCATGTTATCATGAATCCTTAATTAATGTGACAATGATTCATTATTTAATGTGGTTGGGGAGATTCCTTCAAAGATACCATGAATCTATATTTCAATGTAACCACATGAATTTATTTCTAATGGGACCAGAAGAAATAATCCCCATGAACCCACCATGAGTATTTATTTAATTTACTATGATTATTTTTATGAAGTTACCATGAAAGAATTTTTGAATTTACCTTGAAATTATTTTTGACGTTACCATGAGGCTATTTATAATTTTATTATGAATTAACTTTTTAAGTTACCAAGAAGTAAAAAATTCCCACTTCTCATGAAACAAATTTACACGTGACCATAAACCAACCCAGCATAATTATATTTCAAGTGAACATATGAGTAATTTTTGAAGTTATAATAAACCAACATACTGATAATATTTTCAAGTTATCACATGATTATTTACCATGTAACCACATGTGTCATTTTTCAAATGATAGTTTATGTTATTTTTAAGCTACCGTAAGTATGTGACCACACATCAATCTTGATCAGATGGTACATATACCATCAAAATTATTTTTTTTCATGGTATTTTAACCAATTGAAAGGATTATGCCTCTCTCAATTAGTTCTTAACTTTATTTATTTCTCAAAAATATATTTTTTACATCATTAAGTTTTATCTTTTTTTTTATAAATTTTCAAACAAAATGCTCATACATGTTATTTTTATCATTCTATTTATTTTTTAAAATAAATATAAAATTTTACAACTATATGTAAAATGTATGGTAGAGAAAATAATTAGAAAATAATTACGGGATGAATAAGTTTCATTGTATTTTATTTTAATTATTTCTATAGTATGTATAAAGAATAATTATTAATTTTTATTACATTAAAAAATAAAATAATAATTTATCAGTTATACTAAAATTTTTATGATTGAATTTTATCATGAAAATATTGTAGGGATTAAGTATTTATATATTATTATTCTATACTCTATTTTAGATATTATTTGTTATTGTATTAACTTGAATGTTTATTCAAACAAATGTTTTTGTTTTAATTATTTTAATAACTATCATATGTACTAATGATCTTATTTGGAACTGTCTTAATGTGTTAAAAGTGGGAATTAGAGAATGATAATTATGTGATAAAGAGTGAAATAATTTAAATTATTGAAAAATAGTATTGTTTAAGTTATGATTATGTTGTAACCTATAGGATATTGTGATTAGTGAATTAAATAAACCTTCATAATCAAGAATATTTTGGTATTAAAGATAGTAAATTAATCAATTAGATTGAATCAAGGGAGAACATGATAAGGTAAGCTCCACATAGTTCTGTCAATAAAATAATCATACACCATAGTCTTGATACATGACAATGATCTTCAGTGACTGATGTTCCATTAATATGAACATGAAGGAACATCAATATTCCACTCTATACTACTGTTGTGATCAAATATCATTGAGATATATCAGTATTCATCATTAATTTCTCAACTTAGTCTCTTTAATATCATTTTGGTTTATTTTATTAAATTTATTATTTTATCAATTTTTAATTAATATCATTGGTTTATGATTTTCAGAATCAAAATTTAGTCTAATCTTGGTTATCATACCAATAAAATGTATGGTTCTTGGGTTGTGAGTCCCAAATAAAGTCAAGATAGATTGGGTTGTGACTTAGGAACACAATCAGGAAAACAAGGTTATGATAGCTATAAAAATCTATGGTTTTTTTGATGTTATAAAAGGTAGTGTTTGTAAATAGGTAATCACACCATTAAAAAATTCATCTTAGTGGGTACCAATCATCTCACCGAGTAGAGATGATTGATGAGTGCATGAGGATATTGTTGATGTAAACAACTATAAAAATGTTGTGATCGTATTTTATTTTTATGAAAACATATTTTTAATACTTCACTTCACTTTTGATTCGTTAAATAATAAAATATGATGGATTAGTTTTTCTATATATTTTGAAAAGGACTATTCACCCCCTATATTTTATTATTTCTAACTTTCTTGATCCAAGCATTAGTATCAATGTCTATATCCTTCCTATAGTTATATATGAAGATTTAATATTTTTCATGATATAAATAATTGGTATTAAAGAAGTCTTTTAGGATATAAACTCATTTTTTTATTTTTAACTATTTTGATAACCTGAATATCCTAGACCTTAAAAATTGAGCGATACCAATTAGTTATTGAATATTGATGGAATTAATGAAAATGTTGTATGGATTTCTAAAAAACCTACTCTTTTATATATAAGTGATTATGAGCACTATAAAGATAAAATAAATGAATACCTGAAGTAGTTAAGTGTGGATCATTGGATGATAATGGATAAATCATATGATCTTCTAAAATTTGATTATATGTAACTTCTAGGTAATGATATATAAATTTTTTTTAATTATAAAATAGTGAATATTATATACGCTTTTATATATACATGTGTGTATGAATACATTTCATCTTGTAAGATAGCCTGTGAAATTTAGTGAAAAATTAAAGTCACTCACTATGGGACAAATAAACAAAAAATAACTAAGCTAAAAATACTCTATGTAGAATACCATGATTTTAATATGGGAGAAGGAAATTAAGTAAAGAATATTTTTCACTGGTTTACATGCACTAAAAATGGTTTGAGTTCACTTGGAATTGTACTGGGTTATATAGCATTAGTAGAAAGGGTTCTATGGGCATTACCAAAACAATGGCATGTAGATAATGTGGTGATTGATAAATGTAATATTCTTAAAGAGTATAACTTGGATGAAATAAATAGTTCTTTACCATGGTATTAACTTCAACTAAAAAATTGCCTACATGTAGTCTACAAAAAATGGTATATCTTTTATGTATAATTTCAATGTATTATCTAACTCACCAGAATTTGAGACCCCATAATGAAATAAGTACGTGGCTGAAGTATGTATTCTGGTTTTAAAATATCTGATAAATGAAGGTTTTAAGAAGAAGTTAAAATAAATAACAAATAAGAATATTTGAATGTAAATACTAGCAATAATAGTGAAATTGTAGATCTAAAATGTTATGAGTAATGGTAGAAAGGATACCTCAAGATTAAAGTTCCAAAAATCATGCATTTAAAGAAAGATAATTGTAAAAAGGGAAAATAAAAAATTCATTGTTTGGTGAATGAGATTGTTTTGATAGTTCAAATTCAAGTAGCTAATTAGGGAGTAAATAGAAAATAGGTATCCATACATTAATGGATACAAATTGTGAGGTACATGATTTATTTTTGGATCAATTAATAATTTATACTAATGTATATCATAATGAATATATGATGATGAAATAGAAAATCATTCTGAATCATATTGTGATTTTGATTCTATGAAATATATAGTTAAATAAGCTCTTAATGAAAATGGGGAATTAATAAATGATTGTATCAAAATTACTGAATAATATAAATATTAAAAAGGTAAAATAATAAAAATTTCAGTAAAAATGATAAACATAAAAAATAATAAGGAAATTTGAATAAATGTTTTTCAAAAAATGAGGAGTCTAAAATGAATTGTGATTCTAATATATTAAAATTAAATGAATATAATGAGATATTTACAAATTTTCTAGAAAAAAATAATAAATATAATGAAATAAGGGTAAATTAAATCTTAGATGACACGACTAATGTAAAGAAAGTGTAAAAAGAACAAGAATGAAAAAAATTATAAAATTTCTATACTAATTTAGAAGCTATTGAAGAATTGAATTTGGATTGGAAAAAGGACGTTTCTAATATTAATGAAGCATTATCTAGTTCTATTCAAGGGAAATAGAAATATAAAAAATGATATCTATGATGAAATCGATCAATAAAAATAATTGTTTTGGATATAATATATTTTTATAAAGGATGAATAATACAATTTTTTTAAATGTTACAGATAGTTCCCAATGTTTAAGAGATAAGATGACCAATTTATATATTAATTCAGTTATTCTTACATTACATTCATTCACATTAGGTTCATAATTTTTTAATACTTCAAATAGATTTATTATCCCTGGTGATTGATTATGGGGGGTCCAAGTGTGGTTTCACAATAATTATAATTGGTTTTACTATTCTAATCACTCCTAAAATCTCTCGATAGATCCCACATCCATAACAATGTATTAACATTCTTTCCAAATGTTAGTGATCATTTGGGGTTTCCAACCCAATTATTCTTAGGAACTCAAAATATTCAATATGATGGGATGTGGGGATCATCTAACCCAATTTGGGGAATTATTTCATAATGTGGGACTCTCTTATAGATTTAACATATGTTGAAGAATCTCTTCCAAATCTTGATACACAACTCATTAACTTAATATAACAATTAGGTACTGAATACTTCTATGGGTAAATGGGGTTTTATTAATGAGATCAATTATATTTATTTTAGATTATTCTTCAATTTCTCATTATTTTTTAGCAGTGGGTATTTATTTATATTTTTAATCCATATAACTAGACACTCTAGAGTTTATAGTGATCAAGTGAGTATATTGGTGTTTCAAGTATGGGACTAAACCTTTGTAATATGTTCAAATTATTCTGTGCATAATCAGAATGAGAACCCATGTAGTCCATTAAATTTCAATCCCTATAGTTTAATGTCATATCTGAAGTATATATGTATGAATTTTTTGTTACTTGGTAGTGATCTAGAGTCTTAATAATGTGTTCTATGTATCCTAATTACAATAGAAATCTATGTCATTGTAGTCCAATCTTCTTAAAACATGTTAATTGGTGGTGGAAGGTAATTAATTCCCCTGAGGGATATTTCCAAAGTGCTTACCAATATGGGAATGTTTTCAGGGCTTACATAGAGGTGGGTGACCTTGTATAGGTTAAATCTTAACAAGTCACTTGATGAGGCTAACATAGTGAGTCTTCTAAGGGTGGTGGAAAATCATAACACTATTAGTATAATCATTTCAAATCCCTAGGCCCCCATGTGTCATTATTATTGTGATAAAAAAGAGATAAAAATTTACTAGAATCACTCTATATGGATACAATACTTATGCACTTGGTAGTCCATAATAGAGTGTTTGATATAAAGATTGGGCCTTAGGAATCCATCATATATAACCTTCTTATAGCATAAATTTGATTCATTTTAGTTCAATTGGGGTATTTCTAAGTGTGTTTTAAAGGAAATTTTATCATGTATTGGGGTGTCTTCCATACATTATTGATATTTTTTGGATGTTTATTGGAATTATCTTGGTTGTATTGTTGATACGCATGAGGATGTGTGGATATTTCATGGTTCCTTGATGTCTAGTTGATATGTATGATGTGTCATCCACATGATCCATCTTAACTTTCCAAGGGACGAAATATTATAAGGATTACATGTACAATGTGCTTCACATTATTTAATTAGACATGTACATGGAGTCTTCTCATGATCGATCTAGACACGTAAAATGGTTTTTTGTGATCAAGGATGATATGTATGGAGGAATTAACATGACTTGGATAATATATATGGAGGACTTTGTGTGACTTAAATAAAATTTATTATGGGATTCTTATGATTTGGATAATATTTCTACTGTTATCTCATTAATAATGAATAGGTAACTCAAAGCACATGATCCAGTCACCTGGATTTTTTTATCCTTCTTCACTTAATGATTCTATATTTATCATCCTTTATTGCATAAATTCCTCAATTTATTCCATGAATTAGATTGTTGAGACATTGTGTGACCATGTAGATACAATTAAACACCTTCTAATAATATTTCTAGATACCAAAAGTCAATTTCATGATCAATAATGTGATCTTGGGAAGCGTACATGCATCCGGTGTAATCCCATATATTGTTCCTTGGGTTTTACCTAGTGGGAGAACCATGAGACTATATGAATTTCCCCTCTAAGAATTACACTATAATCTCCCTACTCCTATTTGTGTGTCTCACATGTATTTTTATGGTGAGAGGTATTAATTTATATGCCATTATACCCTATATTTACACCACTTTACATGACTCTTATATCGCTGATATGGGATTCAATATGTGGAGCTTCACATGTTTCACATGAACCTATTAGAAGTTATCCATGGTATCATATTTTTGTTTCTTAATAAAAAATTACCATGATATACCAATTTCATTGAAATATTTATTGGAACCATTTATTTTCAAAGTTCATTCAAAAAATCAAATCAACATGTTAAATGGCGTTTGCAAGATCAAGGTGACATGTCCGAGAGTCTTCATGTGGTTATGATACCAATCGAAGTGGATTACTTGTGATCAAGGAATATTTTTTAAACCCCTTCATGGGATCAATAGGTATTTAAAAGGAAATTCACAAGATCAATTATACAATCACTTGACATGCGTAGCCCCCTTCACATGAAGAACATATTAACAATTTCTCACACGAGGATACAACATTTTATAGATTTTAATATTTATTTTACATAAAAATGACCTTTTCCCCCATTTATTATCCATTAGGGTATAACATAATAAATATTGGATCTTAAAATGAGATATGATAATTATCATGGATTTTCATACCACTTGTTCATGGATTTATAGGGGCATCACATGATCAGATGGATTCATCTGAGGGACTTTTCATGATGAAGGTGACAAATAAAAAGGATTTTGGGAGTCATGAAAAACATGCCACTAGGGAACTCATGTTTCTATTGAACTAAATTCTTGAGTAAAATGATCCATTCATGAAAAAATCAATGTAAATTTTCTCTCATAATGATTTTTTCATTTTTATATTTTATTTTATAAGGGACTTTAGGTAATTGTTAGGTGTCCTTAGGTTGATATGTCACATGACTATGGGGACCCATCTGGAATCCTTATCATGATCAAGAGGGATTATCATGTGGGAAATTATTGATGATAAACATACCACTTGAAGAACATAACCTTTTCTCATGATGTCCTGAGGATCATGAGGTCACATTTCATTTTTGGGGAAACTTGATCTACATATCTGGGCTGCCTGATATTCATCTATTCATGATACTCCATAATCCATTTTATAAATAAAACATTACCTATAATTTAGGTATTTCTTCAATCCTAAAACCATCAATGTTCATTTAGCTGTGCCAAAAAATTCCCCCCTTATATGCAGGGTCCATAGGTACAAGAACATAGTTGTAAGGAATGAAAATGCGTGCCTATGTCCATCCGAATTCCACTAGGTGGTGTCCCAAGTAGATATTGATGTTTTGGGTGAAATGTTTTATTCCATAGGAAAAAATATAAATAGAGGGAACATGAGGGACACTCATTATACTATAAACTCATACATCCATATCTATTATTATCTCCTACTATGAATTTATGATTTAAAAGACTACTTCCCACAACCTCTTGAAAATAATCAGTCATGAGACCCAATCATCTTGACCCACCAAGTGATATAGTTTTTTAGGGACTTTATAAAATAATGTACGAACCTTTTCATGGTAAATCAGTTGAACATTGACACATGTTCCTGGCCCCATGGTTATACTATAGGCTTCATGTGAGTTTTCAGGTCTGTTGTGTGATCAATTGATTGTTATGCGGTTATCATGACCATATCATGCAACTGTGACTGTAAATATTATAATGGGTCATGTAATCCTGACATAATGAATACTTTGTGTGATTCATAAGACCTGTAATAGGTTATGTGATCCTATACCCTTTCATAGCTCAAGGGATTTGTGTGATACCTTCAAAGTATTTTCACTTATCTTACACTTTTTAGCAAGGATCACTGACTATGGGGAATGTATTTTATGATTTGTATTGGTGGAATCTAGTTCACGAATGGTTTAAAATAATATAGGCTATGGTAGTGGCAGATCATTAGAATTCCAAGGCCACAAGTGTAGACACCATATATCATTATGTCATCTAGTCATCCTAGATGACTCTACTAGTCCTAATGGGGATAATTCATATGGAATATCCAATTTTGGATATCTTTACCCATTATGGGGTGGGTTTATAATCCAATAGTCCTATCCTCCCAATGAAGTCATCGATCATTTCCAAGGAGATGATCATTCTAGCTGATAAGGCCCTTGGGAAGGCCACGTTTAAGAGTAAAGGAATCCAATATAATAAATGTATAGGATTTTTTATCAAGAGGGAACACTCCGAACCAAAATTCAAGAAGCAGAAGTATTGTACAATAAAATATTCTCATATTGGGGAGGATTCCTACTATAACATAATTGAATAATGTTAATTTAACAACTGGGTGTAGGAGGTTGTTCTTGAAATTGACCAAGCCATTAAGTTGGATAGTTTTCTCTCTATGTATATGAGTGGGTACCTACTCCAAACCCCACACAAGAGTGGATCCAGTGTTTCATCTATTATTATGGAAAAATATACAGTAGGAGGGAGGCATGTTTGGTTCTAAATTCCTCTATTCAACAAACTATACCACATATTGCACTATTTTTATAGGGAAAGGTTCCAATAATGAATTTCTTATCCCATCCATGTGTTATGGGTTTAGATAAAGGATTTATTGTTAGGATATGAATTATCTACTATTTAGAATATCTCCATCACCCATTTAAATCTTTTTCAATAATGCATCAGTGGGGTATGACCCCTCACACTAAAGGAATTAGAAATCCAGGATTACTAGATATTTCTTGACAAATTCTCTTTCAAACATTATGAAACTCTCACTATTTGTATAACACTTAATAGATAGGGTAGCTCTCTGGATTTATCTTATATTATGTATATATATGAGGGAGTCTTTTCTAATGCTGGAGCTTGTGTGGATTGAAATTTGGACCCCAATCTTGGATTCCACATTAAAGAGATGATAGAGCAACTGGGTCTTCTCATGTATATGTTTACCACCCTTGGCTCTGGGGGATTTGACTATACATCACTTTTTTTCTAGGTGAAGGAAGTGATTTCTTTGAGAAAATAGAGGGGGGACCTATAATTGAGGGTAAATGAAGAGAATGTTGTGACTTTTTTCAAATGAAGTATGGAAGAGGACCTAGATAGGTCTTCCCAACATGAAATAGATTTGAAAACTCATTAAATGTGATTAGTGCTAGGACGGTTGAATCTAGACCATTTTATTTTCTGAAATTAGTCATCTTTGGAAGAGCTCTCTTGATTGTAGCATGAACTGATAATGTCAGAGAATGCTGTGTTTGAGAAATAAGGGCTCTATAACCTAGTGTAGAAGGATATACATGTTGTTGTTTCTATAGTGGAATCATTTTAGTGTATTACATAGCCTGAATCTGAATCCATTAATTAAATATTCCAATCCATGGCCTCCCTATATTTGAGGTATACAGAGCTCAAGGAACCCTCTATGAAAATGATATAAAGTGAATCTAGTTTTATGAAACTAAATTTTTTTGTGGATTCATGGGAGAGACTTGAAATTTTCTTATGCCTCCCTTTTATTGTTTTCATTCTAATATTTTTTATGTATCATTTTCTAGTAGTTCGGTATCTTGTTTTTTGGACCATTAAAGGATAATGTTTATGGTCACACAAATATGACTAAATTGCATCTAGTTTAATGTTTTTATGCATGTGTAATATATATGAAGGGAAAATTACACAATATAAAAATAAGGATACTCTGGGTCAGAAGTACTCTAACATCATTTTTAGTTGGAGATGAAAATGTTGTAAATTAGGGATCACAATTTTCAGGTCATGAGTAATGATATTGGAAAATATTATTGAAAATGATCATGAATACCTCTATAGTGACAAGATATATTATGATAATTTTAGGGATTACATGGTTCAGTAGGCCATTCTTGTATGTCCTAGATTCCTCTGGTTGATGGTTCTAAGGCCCTTATGTATATCCACCTCTAGAATGGCCAAATAGAGATATATTTTCTCTTTTCCAGGTACTATGAAATGTTTTTGGAAACCTGGGATGCTCAAGACATGAACTCTGGTTTATTGGTTGAGGTGCTTAAAATATGATGGAATCACCCCATACTCTGGTAGACCCTATTTAATATCTCATGGTTAATTAATAAGGAATTATGATCACTAAGGGTATGCACATTTTATCATCTTGTTGTGGGGAATCACTTTTTTTTGTTTAGCATCATGCGATAAAGAAATTCTTCTTACAGTTTAACATCATACGGTAAGTATGTTTTCCTTTTAGTTAAATTTTGTGAGATAAAGACTCTACTACAAAAACGGGCTTTATCAGCACTCAAAACAGGATTTAACAGCACTAAAAAAGCACTGTAAAGCTCAGGTCTGATAAAAGGGGTCCCCTTTATCAGTGATTTTTTAGCACTGATAAAGGATCCCTTTATCAGAGCATTTTTTAGGGATGATAAATGCCCTGCCAGCTGTAACATGAAATTCTGAAGCAGCACACCAAAAACAAGACCTGCAAAAAAATCAACATATCAAACAAGTAGTTCACATAGATATAATATGCAGTGATAGTCAATTTGGGATCAAAAAAATGAAAAAAAACCATACCTAATGTGATGTACTAATTATTCATTATGATTATCAAAAGGTACCATTAAATACTATCTCCTCCAAATGATATATTACATTTCCTTAGATAAAATATATAGAGAAAGTTCAATATTAGAAACTTAAGAAAATTTTGATTAAGGCATTCATGTGATTTATTCTTCATGTTTTTTGTGGTTATGATTCATGTCATGCTTGGATATGGAATTTGTTTGTAGATTTTGAGTTCCTTTTTGGATATTTTTTTAGAACATAGAGATTTTCCCCTGTAGATTCTTCGTGGTAGATGGATTTGGGTGATTCTTGGGACACTTAAGGAAATGTGTTATTGTGGTTGATGCCTTTATCTTATGGCGTGTTGTCTTCTTTTCATGCCATTTATAGAATTTATAAACGACGAGGGAGATATATGCTTATTCATTTTCCATCCTAGAATCATGATTAGTAGTCATGTAGTGCTTTTATTGGGGGACAAAATTTAGAAGAACCCATGTGGGTACACTTTCATGAGAAAGTTTCATATTTATTTTTAAAATTTTACTATATTACATAAATAGGAAAAGGATGGGTTGTATGACTCAAAGTAAAAACCTTGTAAATTAGATTTTTGAGGGGGTTGTTAGGAACAAAAGTTGTTCATGGTTAGGAGAAAACATGTGGTATGGATCTATAGTTTAACTAAGTCATTTTGAATGATTAGAACATGGTTAGTTAACTGTTTGTCCAAACTGTGCAGACGAGGTTTTCTTATCCAATGGCTCCAAAAAAGTTGGTGAACAGTTTGGAAAACTTCCTAACTAGACCATGAAACATGGTGATGATATGGCATAATTTAAGGGATTTCAACCAATTTCCTCCCGTCCCCTTCTAGAAACTTAGTCTAAGATCCCTTTATCTTGAAAATTTATCCAATTTAAATCCTCTATTCTTTTTTCCCTTTCATTCTTCACCCTCTCCCTTTCCTCTTTGTTTTCATACCTCACCATGAAATCAAGGGATAAAGGTTTATATTTAGGGTGTATGATGAATTATTAATGGGTGTTTATTGTCTAAGGACTACTTATGACTCTATGAGGCATATCTAAGTGTCTTATTTCATAGGTAATGACTTTTGGATTGTCTTTCGTACGTCAGTTGTTGTTTTCACTTAAAAATTATGTCCATTTTAAACAAAAGAGAGACTCTTTGAGTGATACCGGTCACACCATGCCTCAGATTGAGGCATGGTTGACTTTTACACATAAAAAATGACCCATGGATCATTCTACTTAAGTATCAACACAATCCTAATGCGTTTGGTTGGTTTTCCGTATGTCAGTTGTTTTCACTTCAAATTCTGTCCATTTACAAAAAAGAGAGACACTTTGAGTGATACTGGCCACATCGTGCCTCATATTGAGGTAGGGTTGACTCGTAAACGTCAAAAATGACCCATGGACCATTCTACTTAGGTGTAAACACAATCCTAATGAATTTGGTCAGTTTTCCGTATGTCAGTTGCGGGTTTCACTTAAAATTCTGTCCATTTAAAAAAAAAGAGAGACACTTTGAGTGATACCGGCCACACCGTGAATTGTATTGAGGCGGGGTTGACTTATACACGTCAAAAATGACCAATGTATAATTTTCCTAAAGTATAAACACAATCCAAATGTGTTTGGTATGTTTTTTTATATTTCTGTTGTTGTTTTCACTTAAAATTTTGTCTATTTTATATAAAAGAGCGATACTTTGAGTGATACTGGTCACACCATGCCTTGGATTGAGACAAGGTTGACTAATACACGTCACAAATGACCCACGGATCATTGTAATAAATTATCAACACAATTAGAATGAGTTTTTTTGGTTTTCATTATGTTATTTGTTGTTTTCATTTAAAATTATGTCCATTTTAAACAAAAGAGATAACTTTGAGTGATACCAAAAACACTGTGCCTTAGATTGAGGCAGGATTGACTATCACTTGTCACAAATGAAATATGGATCATTCTCCTAAATTATCAACAAAATCTAAATGTGTTTGGTCAGTTTTCTGTACGTCAGTTGTTGTTTTCACATAAAATTATGTCCATTTAAAACAAAAGAGAGACACTTTGAGTGATACCAGCCACACCATGACTTAGATTGAGGTGGAGTTGACTCTTACACATCACATATGACCCATGGATCATTGTAATAAAGTATCAACACAATCCAAATGTGTTTTGTTTGTTTTTTGTACATCAGTTGTTGTTTTCACTTAAAATTCTGTCCATTTTAAACAAAAGAGAGACACATTGAGTGATACAGGTCACACCATGCCTCAGATTGAGGAGGGGTTGACTATTAAATGTAAAAAATTACCCATGTATTGTTATCCTAAAGTATCAACACAATATTAATGCATTTGGTCAGTTTTCTGTACGTTAGTTGTTGTTTTCACTTACAATTCTGTCCATTTCAAACAAAAGAGAGACACTTTGAAAGATATAGGCCACACTGTGCCTCAGATTGAGGTTGGATTCACTCTTACACATCAGATATGACCCATGGATAATTTTAATAAATTATCAACACAATCCGAATGTGTTTGGTTGGTTTTTCATACGTCAGTTGTTGTTCTCACTTAACATTCTGTCAATTTTAAACAAAAGAGAGACAATTTGAGTGATATCGCTCACACTGTGCCTCAGATTGAGGCAGGGTTGGCTCTTACACATCAAAAATGACCCATGAATAATTATACAAAATTATAAACACAATATAAATGTGTTTGGTTGGTTTTCCATACGTCAGTAGTTGTTTTCACATAAAATTATGTCTATTTGAAACAGAAGAGAGACAATTTGAGTGATACCAATCACACAGTGACTCAGATTGAGGCAGGGTTGACTCGTACACATAAAAAAATAACCCATGTATTATTATAATAAATTATCAACACAATATTAATGCATTTGGTTGTTTTTCCATACGTCAGTTGTTGTTTTAACTTAAAATTCTATCCATTTTAAAAAAAGAGACACTTTGAGTGATACCGACCACAAAATGCCTCATATTGAGGCAGGGTTGACTCGTACATGTTATATATAACCCATTTATCATTGGAATAAAGTATAAATACAATATGAATGCATTTGGTTGGTTTTATGTACGTCATTTAAAGTTTTCACTTAAAATTCTGTCCATTTTAAACAAAAGAGAGACACTTTGAGTGATACCGGTCACACCGTGCCTAGAATTGAGTAAGGGTTGACTATTACATGTCAAAAATGACCCTTGGATAATTATAATAAAGTATCAAAACAATACTAATGCATTTGGTCAGTTTTATTTATGTTAGTTATTGTTTTCACTTAAAATTTTGTCCATTTTAAACAAAGGAGAGACATTTTGAGTGATACCGGACACACTGTGCCTCGAATTGAAGTGGGGTTGACAAATACACATCATATATGACCCATGTATTGTTTTCCTAAAGTATTAACACTCTCATAATTATTTTGGTTGGTTTTCTATATGTCAGTTGTTGTTTTTACTTAAAATTCTGTCCATTTTAAACAAAAGAGAGACATTTTGAGTGAAACCGGTGACACTGTGCCTCTGATTTAAGAGAGGTTGACTCTTACACATAAAAATGACCCATGTATCATTATATTAAAGTATAAACACAATATGAATGCGTTTGGTTGGTTTTCGGTATGTTAGTTGTTGTTTTCACTTAAAATTCTGTCCATTTTAAACAAAAGAGAGACAATTTGAGTGATTCCTGTCACACCATGCCTCTTATTGAGGTGGGGTATACTATTAAACGACATAAATGACCCATGGATCATTATAATAATGTATAAACACAATAATAATGCATTTGGTCTATTTTTTGTATGTCAGTTGTTGTTTTCACTTAAAATTTTGTCCATTTTAAACATAAGAGAGAAACATTGAGTGATACTGGTCACACCGTCCATTAGATTGAGGAAGGGTTGACTATTAAATCGCATAAATAAACCATGGATCATTCTCCTAAAGTATCAACACAATCCTAATGCGTTTGGTTAGTTTTCCATACGTCAGTTTATGTTTTCTCTTAAAAATTTTCAATTTTAAACAAAACAGAGACACTTTGAGTGATACTGGCCACACCATGCCTCCAATTGAGGTGGGGTTGAATCATAAACATCACAAATTACCCATGGATCTTTATCCTAAAGTAACAACACAAGAAAAATGTGTTTGGTCAGTTTTCCGTACGTCAGTTGTTGTTTTCAGTTAAAATTTTGTCTATTTTAAACAAAAGAGAGACACTTTGAGTTATACTGGTAATAACGTTCCTATGATTGTGGAGGGGTTTACTCTTAAATGTCATAAATAACCCATGTATTGTTATACTAAAGTAAAAACACAATCCTAATGCATTTGGTCAGTTTTTCATACATCAATTGTTGTTTTCACTTAATATTCTGTCCATTTTTTACAAAAGAGAGACACTTTGAGGGATACCGTTCAATCTGTTCCTTAGATTGAGGTGGGGTTGAGTCATACATGTCAAAAAATTACCCATGGATCATTATAATAAAGTATAAACACAATAAAAATGTGTTTGGTTGACTTTCCATATGTCTGTTGTTGTTTTCACTTAAAATTCTGTCCATTTTAAATAAAAGAGAGACACTTTGAGTGATACTGGTCACACCATGCCTCAGATTGAGGTGGTGTTGACTCGTACACATCACAAATGATCCATGTATATTTTTTTCTAAATTGAAAATATGGATGTGTGGGGGGAGATCCTATGGAGGAAGGAGGTTCCAAGAATGTCCATTTCCTTATTATGGATAATCAGAAAACATACAATTTCTACCAATGAAAATGTTCAATGCATGGGAACCCATTTGGAATCTTGATAATCATACAGAAATCAATTTAGAGCGGAGATTTTTACACATAATTTCTTTTAATGTGAGTGGGCATGCGTGATATGAAGGTATTTTGGAGATTTTATTTGTTTTTCTTATCCAAAGCCCAAAGAAAAGTGGTTCATTATTCTTGCATATTGATAGTGCATTTCATCTATTAAAATGGTCAAATGAATCATTGAAAAAAGGATGTTTAATTTAATAAAAAATAAAATTTTCCTACGAACATTTACATACAACAATTTTTCATCTTTTTATCTCCGTGAACCCCTCTCAAAAATGTCTCCCAATTGTATACATCCCCAAGTCAGATCTTCATGTCATTTGTGTATAATATTCCATCAGGTATGAGGCCCACTCATTTATGAACAAATCTATATTGTCTTGTGAATATGAGGCTTTTCTACAGTTAGAGTAGTACTACCAAATATATAAATAAATAATTAATAAACAATTTAAATGAAATAGTAGTTGTTTTTGAAAATAACTCTTTAGGGATGCTAGTTTGTTGATAGAAAATGATCTCTCTAATAAATTTACAAACGTAACAACCATAATCTTTTCTGTTTTTTTTTGGACACTGAAAAAACTTTTATCATTAGGATAATAAGTAACTTGTTTTGATATGTGTTTTTATAGAGAAATTTTATTATATATACCATGATACTTTTCCAAACATAATACTTGCTTGCCTCCTTATGCTTATCCCCTGTCCTCATTCCTTTTTTAGAAAATATTGATACACTACCCTATCATAATATAATTATTAGTAAAAGATAATAAAAATTATATAACTTGATTTTTAGACCTAAAATATAGGATGTAGTGTCTTACAGATTCAAAAAATCCATCATGTGTGGTCTATTTTTTGGATATCCTTGTATTGAATCCAGAAAATAAATCGTTGGAGTGTCTAAGTTCACCACAATTAGCAGCCAATGTTTCCTAAAAAAAAGGAATAAGTAATGAAATAAGTGAAAATATAATTGATATGCTCTAATCATAGAGTTTTACCCCTACATGGTTTGTATTAGGAAGAGTCTGTCATCCAAAATCTTTCTTTCAAATGTTTTCAACAAGCCTTTCACTATTTCATCCCTTATTGATGGATCTAATTTCATAAGTTGTGTAGATGTGGTATGAGGAATAACGAGTATGAATTTTGGCTCATGGGAAAATCCCTTCAACTGTTTTTCATATATATGTATTCCAATAAAATAAAATTTATTTAGTCATAATTATAACATTATATCAGCCTTTAGAAAATCAATTCATGAAAATATACCTCATATATAAATTTACAACTGTGATGCCCATCCAATCGTATTCAAGGATTTCATTTAAATTTTTAGTAGAAATGAAATCTTCAATTTCCTCTCCATGTATATTCTTTTCAAAAACAAATATATGACTACTACCACTTTTTAGCTTCATATCCACACGAGTCTACAATGCTAGTAAATGTGGATAGAGAACAGGCGGTGTAATTGTGATTTCAATAGATCTTTTGGTTCATTTGTTCGATCCTTTAGATTATTTTGAGCCCATTTTACTTTCCACCCCCTTTCCTTTCTCCATCAATAATAACATTCATTGGTTCAGACCTTTTATCATTAATTTTTAAAGGTTTAGCTTGAAAAAAATGGAAATAAATATCTCTTTTCCCACATGTACTCTTACAAGTTGTGATGGAAATGAAATAAATGTCCCAATATCCTTTTTTACTGTATGAATATCATCGTCATCAAGTGTAATAGGTAGCTATTCATTTGGCGCATGAGCTACAGTAATTTTCACTTTCAGATGATCAGTTGGAAGTGGTCTATTATGCAGCTTATCCTCTGGGATGTTGAACATCGTATCCCTCACTATAAGGTGATAAGTGGGTGTTGATAGATATAAATCACAATCATTATCTCCATGTAGATGATCAGTACAATAAAATTATCAGTGTTTCTCTGATTCAAATTTCATGGGAACAATTATTAGAATATTGATTACCATGGTTGAGACAGCTCTTTGAGGGGAATGTCTTGCCTCAAAGCTGGTGGGGGTGGGGCGGGATCTTCATGCACTGGTTGTTCCTGAGTTGTGTCTTCTTCTTTCTTCTCACCCATAAAAGTTTCTAGCAACTCTCCCTGATAGTAAAATCATTATTCAATAGTTTCTAGTCTTTCTTTCATTTGTTTCATTTATTCATTTAGATCATCTGTTCTTTTTCCTCAAAATATACTTGGGGTGTCACCCCAAACCCCGCACCTGTGACATGGCCATCTTGTTCTATCCGCTTCAAATCCATCAATAATTGGTTTGAATCCGCTACAGGAGTATCTGATTCCTATTACTATCAGATATAAGAAAATTTGTAATTATTATTATGTAATATCAATTTAAAACAAAACTTTTTATCGTGTCATACTTAAACATATTTCCCACACTTTTTTTGTGTTTTCATCTACTAGCTTTCGTTCCTTATCCACACGTGCCTCATTCCATAGCACATGATGTGGAATGGAAGTGTCTTTGGATTTAGACTCATCAATCTACATATAAATATAGAAATATAATTATGTTGTTATTTCTTGGCACATAACAATATTACTGTATATTTTAAAAACGTACCCTTTTCGTTTCTAGTGAAGCGTACTCCATACTTGCATTACGATAAGGGTATGTTGGTTTTGATGCATGTTCCTTATTTTCAGTAGAGATTTTTTGTTTCATAAATGAAATATTGATAATCAAAGTGATGAATAAATGTTTCCTCAAATAATGTATTATCACCCACAATGTACCTGAAACTTTTCATCCCCACAACGACCAATAAATGCATCCCATGCTTCTTTGGGTATCAGGTGAGCGTAGATGAGGGGTGGGTGTGGGTTTATTTTACCTTTGGAATATTTCAGGTGACATTTTGATATAATAGTGAGAAAAACTTGATGAATCCTTCCTACAAGCCTTAGTACATAATTCTTGTGTTAATCATCTACTATAAATATACTCTGGAAGGGATTGAGAAGAGTGATACACTGTTTTATTATTTTATTTTCTAGTAAATTAAAGAAATAATATCATAATGTTACTGAAATTTCTTCCCATATCACATACTTCAGCCCAGACACAACATGGTTCCATGAATCTATGTCAATCAGCACGCGTTTCTGAGTAACAATTCCAATGTAACTACTTAACATAGCCTTGTTGGGGTTCACATGTTGGACTCGTGCATTCCATCCGACATCAAATTTTATGCCTTTTCTTTTCGCCTTTAGAACTTTGGATAACACCTTCAAACTAAGATGCACCTGTGTTTTCTAAGATGTCGATCCTTCATCCTCTACTATTTCACCGATATGAACATCATCAATATGTTCATCTGAAATGGTAGTAACAGCATGTGCTGATGGTTGTTGGACCTCAACACTAGGAGAAACAATAGGTTCAGAAACTTTTTGTTTCTCTCCACTATGAGCTGCAGTAGCAACTGCTGCTTGAGAGACTTTTTTAGACTTGAGGTTAGGAGCACCAGAATGTGCAGAAGTCATTATCTTCAAAAGTGGTTGAACAGTTAATTTATATTACATAAATTTAGTAATTATAAGATAATAACATGAGCTAACAATATCTATATTACAAACAAAATATAACCTATTTTTGAACTCTCTTTCTTTTTTTTCAAAGGTTGAATGGATTTGAAACCTTTATCAATTATCCAAATCCCTTCATTTTGGTCTCCTCTAACATAAAAAATGTTATCTACATTTGGACCACTGCAAAATGATTGTTATGTACCACTGAAAGGATCACCCTCAATTGAATTTTCATTAGACCCTTCAGTAGTTTTGGATGATAACATAACAATCAAACACTTTCAGTTTGTGGGATCTAGAACATAAAATACTTGTACAGCTTGTGATTTCATTATAAACTATTCATCTGTGTACCCTTCTTTACTAAAATCAACTTTCACAAATCCCAATTCATCTATTTTAAAACCACTATTTTTATCAACCCATTTTCATTGAAAAATCGACAATTGGAATGTTTCATAATCCAACATACATATTTGTTTGATAATGCCAATGTATGACATATTCACATAAATTGGATTTCTATCCTTACTACTAGAAACATGAATCACTTCAACCACAAGTGTAACTCCACTATTTTTCATGGTACTATCTTCATCATGTTCATCTATATAGAATGTATAACCATTAATTACATAACCATTGTAAGATAATACATACACACTTGGTCTGATGGCTAGCCATCAAAGTCATTCTGAAATTGAATTCAGATTTTCATCTAACTCCTTCAAAATATGGTCCTAAAACCATCCTATAAACTCGTGATTATGTGTATTTGATATCCATTTTTAATCCCTTGATGGATTCAATTTCCTAAGAATTTCTTTGTGGGTTTCAATATATAGAAAAACCTCCCAACTATTATGAAAAATATAAAGGTGGGACTGTCCCCGATCTGTAATATTTATTGTGACAACATCTCTTCCAGAAATTCCCTCACCCTTAATGCATCTAGTGTGACACGATTTTGGGAGACCAATGCTTTCCGCATTAGATTGTTATTCTGAATAGAATTCAATGGATTCCACAACAATATATCGCTCCACAATACAACCCTCTAGCTGAATTCAATTTTTGACATACCCTTTCAAAATATTTATATACCGTTCAATGGGTTACATCCATCTATAGTGCATAAGACCACAAAGTTGAATCTCTCTCACCAAGTGAACCATAAATCAACCATCATATCAAAGAATTTTGGCAGGAAGAACATTTATAATTCATATAACATGATGAAAATTTCTCTTTCCATAGCTGGGAATTTCACCAGGTCTAAAACTTTGATGCATATATATTTAAAAAATAAATAATGTTTGGTTAACATATGATGAAAATTCTTGGAAAAAATGGAACATAAAGACAAAGGAATTAAATCTTGTATCAAAACATGATAGTCATGTGATTTCAAATCCTTTTAACTTCAAATAATTCATCGACACAATTTTCTTGATATTTTATGAATACCCCTTTGGAACTGTTATGTCATTGAAGAAGTTGAAAAACTAATATCTCTCCTCCCTGGAAAGAGTGTAAGTAGATGGAGGAAGAAACATTCGATTTTCACTCATCACGGGATCCAACTCTTCTCATATTCCCATGTCAACCATGTCCAACCTTGCCTTAATTCTATCCTTTGTTTTACTAGGGGCATTTATCAACATTCTGATAATACTGTCACATACATTTTTTTCCACGTGAATCACATCAAGAAAATGACTGACTTACAGAAAATTCTAGTATGGTAATTTTAAAAAAACTAATCTCTTTTTCCAACTGATTTTCGTAAGGTTTTTAGAAAATGGTTTACCAAAAATAGTGTTCACAACTTTTACTTTCTCAAACATATGATCACCTGTTAGTGGAGATGATGTTATGCATTGTTATGAACTTCCATTGAATGATTTCATCCCAGATCAGTACTTATAATGATGGGTTAGAAATCTACGATGTCCTAGAAACACAGATTTCAATGAATGCTTCAACCTAATTTATTATGTATCTTCTTGGCACACGGTACACTCTTGAGTTCCTTTAATGCTATAGCTTGAAAAATTTCCATAAGCAGGGAAATTATTTATCATCGCATACAACATCACTCTCAACATAAAGTATTCACTTTTATAAGAATCATACAACATAACACCTGAATCCCACAATAACTTCAAATACTCGATCAAAGGAGCCAAATAAACATCAATATCGTTACCTAGTTGTATTGGTCCTGATATAAGCATAGATAACATGATGAATTTCTATTTCATGCATAACTTGGGTGGAAATTTATAATTTAACAACATAACATGCCATGTACTATGAGTGATGGTTTGAAAACCCAAAGGATTCACTCTATCTGTAGATAACGCAAGACTAAGGTTTCTTAACTCATTTCCAAATTCAAGATACTCATGATCAATTCTCTTCTATTGAAGAGAGTCTACTGGGTGATGTAATTTCCTATCTTTATTTCTTTTATCTGCATTCCACAACAATTGTCTTGCAGTTTCTTCACTTCTATATAGACGCCTAAACCTTGGAATAATTGGAATGTACCATACAACATTCATAGGACATGATTCATCTTTTTTGTATCGAGATGAACCAAACATTGGGCATTCTGTAAGTGATTTATTCTCCTTGTGAAACAATATTCAGTATTTTGGGCAAGCATGTATTCTTTCAGAAATAATACCCATCAAGCGTAACATTCATTTAGCTTCATATGTCCGGCTTGGGAGCTCATTATCTTATGGGAGCATGTCATTCAAGAGAGTAAGTAGTACTATAAAACTGACATCACTCCATCCATTGCCTGCTTTCAATTTATACAACTTCAGTACAAATGAAAATGCTGTATATTTATTGCAACCAATATATAATGGAATATTTTCAAAACTCTTTAACTTCTCAAAAAAATTTAGGCAATCACAGATTTTATCTTCAACTGTCCTTGTCATTTCCTCAATACGATCTTCATCATCATTGACATCTGTAATCACATCCTCCATATAGTCTTCTTCATTATCCATATTTGTAATCCTATCTGATGATCCATAAAACAAAGTTTTATCCCATCCAGTCACTACATTCTCTTTTTCTTTGTGTTTATTCCAACATTTATAACTCCTATCTATTCCGTGACATATCAAATTCTCTTACAACTCCTCAGGAGAAATTAGTTTAGAATAACAAAAATGTAAACATGAACAAAGGATTTGAGAAGGATCCTTTGCATGATCCTTTTCCTACTTGATGAACTCTATCACTCTATTCTCATACTCTATTGTTAAATGATTAGCATCCATTTAATCTTTATTCATATCCATCCTATTTGAATCTCAAATGCTATTATTTATGATTCCAATATGCAAAACATGACTTCCAAATATAGTATAAGAGAACTAATTCCTACTAAAAATATATATTAATAGAGCCTAACCATTTCTAATAAATATTTAGAAATCAACAGAACTAGGATAGACCCCCCCATCAAAATCAACACTTTCCAGCCCCTTACCAATAGTTCTACCACCCATAACCCTTGGAGGAAAACATTAAACATCCTTTAAACCACCCCTACCAACCACCTCATTCATAATAAAATAATCACATTAAACGTCCTAAAAATAGTGACCAAACTCAAATAAAATGAAAAAAAGATATAATTTTGATGAGAAAACTAATATGGTAGATACATTTCCAAACACAAAGGGGTTCAATGGGGAGACAAATAACCTAGTTTTATCCAAAATTACTATGTAATGTCATAGGTTTTGTTACCCAAATTAATATAATAAATAGAAAATTGAGGTTAGTGAACATAAATTCTATCATGAACATCTAAATTATATGCAATAACTATCCCTCAATATCCCCAAACTTGTAACTAATATCCACAAACACGTATTACATCCATTCTATAAAAAAAGAACATTCCCATACAAAGGGATAAACAACAACCCCTTAGTGTTAAAAAACTCACACATGAGGGGATAAAAGTATCAAATAGCAATGAAACATCCTTCACAAAGGGGTTAATTATTCAAGGGTAAATCAAGAGGGCCAAACAATATTTAAAATATACACTATATAAAGTATAATCTACACATTTACCATAAAAAATAGAATAAAATTCAAATCCATTTCACAATTCATAAATCCTCGCTCAATATAAATTAAAAATTTATTAGAATCACAATCACACCATAAAAACATTTCCAAGACATCATTTAAATAAATTTACTTTCTCATTGAAACATGAAAAAAACCAAATAAGTCTCCATGAACCCTAATCCTCCACAACTCAATTCCTATAATTTCCAAGAAATATTCATTTTCCATAAAACAAACCATTTTATTTTTTTACTCACACCAAAACCCCTTTTAAATACATTTTCAATTACCCACACATTTGAAAAATTCCATTTTTATAAAGCACAAGAAGAACATAAAGTTAATAAACCAACATCATGGGTCGATCCCCCTTGAAAAATCAAACATAAACCAAGAATAATTTTAAAAAATGCCTTTAATAATTTGAGAAACTTAAAACTCATATTAAAAAATTCACAACAATCCAAACATGCTAAATTATTATGTTTCCTTTTTAAAACCTACACCCAACCCCATTCGCACTTCTAGTGCCTTTGAAAAAATATTTCACACCTTTCAAAAAACCTATAATACCCTTTTTAAGAAGTAATAAATTTCAACAAACACAAAACATAACCATTTCATTTATTAAAATTCATTTCAAACACATAGGAATGTAAAATGCTTTGAAAACACAATTCTCACCACAAAATTAATTTATTGAACAAGAATAAATGCACAAAAATAATATTAAAAACATATAGAAATTTTAAGGCATGGAACCACTGACATTGGGTGAATAAATTGATGAAATACAATGTGGAACCCTGATCGCACCTCTATCGCACCACAAATAAAACCTATCAAGGAAAGATTTACCCAAAAACAATAACATTAAACCCTAACACAGAAGATTAAATCCTATCAATGAAACCCTACCCTCTGGAAAAGATAAACCTAAAAGGAGAAGTGGGAGACTTACCTAGAGTAGATCGTACCCACAATAGAGGGAGAGAAGAAGCGTCGAGTGGTCAGGGAGCCCTCTATTCTATGTCGGGAGGGGAAGGAACAACCACCAGAGGGGGATGTGCACAGGAGAAGCCGCTAACCATTGATAAATGGAGGAGTAGGGTTCATGAGGAGTAGGGTCCAGCAGGGAGGAGAAGAAGTAGGGTTCATGGGGAGGAGGATACGTGGAAGGGGTTCGATAGGGAGGATAAGGAGTAGGGTTCGCGGTAGAGTAGGGCTAGCTGCAGAGGTCCAACAAAGAGAATATTAGGGGGAGTTTTCACAGGGATACAGTACCACGAGAGCTTGAGGGAGCGATAAACAAAGGGATTTGTGCACCCCATTTTATAAAATTTTTCTATGGTTTTATCAGTGCTAGAAAAGCTCTGACAAAGGGATCCTTTATTAGTTCTTTTAATTAGAACTAATAAAGAATTACCTTTATCAGTGCTTTTTTTCTTAGCACTGATAAGAGATGGTGCTTCCCTTGCCAGTTTTTAGTAGTAGTGAGACATGGTAACCAGTGTTAAAATTTTCAATGTACATTTGGGGATACTTTTCATTTTTTAGGAACATTTTTATGTGGGAAACACCATTTCTCCATGAACATTCTCATTGATGGGTATCCATATGTTAGATCCCTTCTAGTACAGATTTATCTAATATATAATGATGTCATAATTATATCTAACTATTACATATTCAGAGTGATTAATTATGATTTGGATCAATTTAAATAGAGTTATATACAATTTTAATGGATGGCCTTCCCTAGGTTCCCCTATGAACATTTTGAGGGTAGGAATCATGCCATAATCTGCTCCTTTAACGAGGTCCTTTCATGTAGATCGGACTTTTACATAGGGGATATGGGCATTCTATTTTTAACCCTTAGTGAGTCTATACACTGTATTTATCCAAGGGTTCCTCTAAATATTTCTATCTTGTATGAATAGATAAGCCATTTCCATGATCCATTCAAGTACGGTGGTGAAAAATTCACCCCTATCATAGATTCTTGGATAGGATGACCCGATCTATGAAATTTTAGGTCTTGTTGGATTGTCCATATGTTATAAAGTATTTTTTCATGTGCCAAGGATGTTTCCATGAATTTTAAAATCATATGATAAGTATGTTTCATGGATTTTCCCAAAATGGAGGATCTAAGAGTCACTATGTATCCCATAGTCTGAAAATCAATCCAAACATAGTTTTTAGTGAATCCCTTGATCAAGGCAGAACCATACTCAAGGGAAAGGGTAGGTTTATCATTTTCATAATGGATGGACCTTGGACTTGAGGATTCTATTTCACTACATATCCTAGTATTTTATAAATCAATCCACATATAGTTCTTAAGTGGAGGTTTTGTGGGAGACCAACAACATGGGTAGTGGTCCTCTTGTGGAAAGGCCAAAGAAATTCATATCTTTACATCGTAAAAGATATATTAACCAAAAAGCACAACTTTTAGAAATAAATATGTTTGTTGTGTAATTTAAGGTATTTTATTTGGGAACATACTAACACATACATGAACTTATATATCTTGATCATGTGGGGAAGCCCTTAATAAAAATTTTTAATCACATGTCAGTTATGTTCGTTGTGATAATAAAGGAAAGGAAATGATTTCATTCAAAACAAAAAGACAATTAACATAATGGAAATGGGATTTTTTTATCATGTGGGGACTAGACCAAGATGTATGATATTAGAAGAACTACGTATCTCATCAATATAAGAAATAAGACCCATAGATCTCTTTAGTGGAAAACTCTCCACATAAGTTTTATCCATACACATAGCGGGGAATGTTTTCCATTACTATTTCTATTTGACCCTGTACATGAATTATGGGCATCAATACATATCCTGTTATGATAAGAATTAAGACACACAATTCTCTTTAATGGAAAACTCTCTAAGATGATCTAAATAATACATACAGAGGGAATATTTCCATTTATATTTTGGCTAGACCTAGGATTTGAGATCTGGGCATCAATATAAATCTTGGGGTGGAAATAATAAAGCCACAAATATTTCTAGAATGGAAACCTATAAATATAGGTATGACCCATACATAGAGGGGACATTTTTTCCTATTAATATTGTGGTTGGACCAATGATTTTAGATATGGGTGTCACTATGTATCCGGTGATAGCAGGAATCAGGATATATATAGTTATTGAATAGAAAAATTTCTACATTTTTCAGACCTATATACATGGGGGGATTTTATCTACATGTATTATGGATAAACATAGAATTTTTGATATGGGAATCACTATGTATCATGTGATGAAATGAATCAAACACATGTATAACTTTACCAGAAAACTATCCATTCAGGTCTGACCCATATGCATAGGGTACATTTTTTCAATTTATATCATTGATTAACCCATAATTTGAGATCTAGGCATCACTATATCTATTTTGATGGAAGGAATCAATAAAAACATATTTATTGAATAGAAACCACTCCACACAGTTCTAACTAATTTTCATAAGATATTTTTTGCATTAATATCGTGTGTAGACCTAGAATTTGAGATATGGGAGTCACTACATATCTTGTTATTATTGTAATCACGACACATATTGTTCATGAATGTAAATAATACCTATGTGGATATGAAACCGAAACAAATATGGATGTACTTCATTTTTCATTCAGATAGATCTAGCTCATGTGCAGTGAAATGTCCATGGATTAACATTCTCTATTCAATTTAAAGTCATGTGGTAAGGATGTATTATGTGTAGTTTAACATAATGTCGTGAGTATGTCTTTTGTGATGTTTAGAATCATGTAGTATATATGAATGATGTTTTATAGTTTAAAGTATTACATGAATAACTTCTTCCATTATTTTACATAATTCGGTAAGGAAGAAAGATATTGTGCATTATATATTCTTTCTATAAGGACTTGGGATGCTGTGTAGTTTTAAAGTCTACTGTTAGGACATGGGATGTTGTGATGTTAAAATAATTACTTCTAGGATTTATTCTATGCTATTTTTCTTCATATGGTAAGAATAAAAGGTATCTTATAGCTTATAAACTTTCTCTTAGAAATTGGGATGATGCATAGAATAACATCTCGCTGTCAGGACTTGGGATTTTGTGCACTTAAAATTAATTCTTCCATGAATTATCCCATGTAGTTTAGAACCATTTTTTAAGGATGAATAATGATTTTAATTTTAATTTATTACAGCTATGAATTCTTATATTATGAAGTTTAAAGTCCTATTTCTATGAATTAAGATACTATGTATTTTAAATTCATGTAGACATGAATTATTCTGTGGAATTTAACATCATGCAGCAAGGAAGAATGATTTTGTGTAGTTTTAATTCCTTCTTCTATAACATGGTATGTTGTGTAGTTTAATGTTTTTATACTAGGAATAGGATGATATTATATTTAATTTTTTTCATCTTGGACTTTGGATATGTTCTATTTAATGTCTTGATGTAAGGACATATTCCATGTTGTTTAACATCATACGGTAAAGGTGAAATATGTTGTGTAGATTAAACTCACTCTACCTAGAAATATGATCATTTATAGAAGCTATTCATTGTACATATTATGAAACCATTCATCGGGTTGGGACATATTTGTTTCCCCATACCTTGTGGAAAATGAGTAAGCATCATTGAAATAGAACATATATATGATATAAGCCCTTTCCCACTTGGGTTCCATTGTTTGAGGTTTCTTTCAAAGCATCATTGAAGATTTGTGATCTAATACCAATTCTCCTTATTGGAATGAGTAGAGTAATTTTTTTATTAATTAGTTATATGATCTGATTCTGATGATGATCAAGGTTGTGCTATATACACTACTTTTTCTCATTGAACCATTCCAAATCATCTATCTTCTTTTGTGACTTCTCTTCATTTGAGTGTTTTAAATAGATATCCATTCCATAATCAAATTAATTTGGAATCATGTGTGTGGAAGTGTTCATAGTGGTATGACAGTCCCATAAAGCATGAAAGAGCTTTTTTGACCAGGACTTATTGTCATTTTCTACCATCATCTAGATTGTATTTGGTAGATTTTTATTAGAGGCCCCTATTTTCTCACCTTTTCCTATATGATATAAAATGGTTGGTAAATTTTTTTTATCATAATATAATTTCATCAGTTCAATATAAGATATATTGGTGATGTTTGCATCAATATTATGTGATGGTCACAAAATTTGGATATGATATTGAATTTCTTAAAGCTTATGATATTATTCATCTGAAATTCCATGATGGGTATTTCCTTATCCCATTTGAAAAATAATTTGGTGGTAGTAATTATGTACTTAAACTATTTAGTTTTGGATCTGGTATTAGGTCCCACAACATCTGTTATCCATAAGAAAAATGGCCAAGAATATTTAGTAGTATGCAGTAACACTTGGGGATAGTGGGTGAAGTTCACATGAATTGGGAATTAATGACAATTTTTAGTTAATTCCACGCAATTTTGTATCAATTTTTCTAGTATTAAAAAATAAAATTAATTTTGTGGGAGTGTCTGGTCCCAAAATGATTATCCTCATTGGCTCCTACTTGGACATCTTTCATGATGGATAGATTCACTAGTTCTATTATTAATATGAAGAGGATTCCTTCAAATACACATTTGTAGATAGATTTGTTTTATTTTTCCTTAACCGAAGGGTATTTTCACTATTTGAAGTAAATTCATACCCCTTATATCTCAATCTAACATGAGGGTAACATTTTGGAGGTAGTCAGCTATGGGATCTATCCATACTATGATGGATGTCGGTTCATCACACTTAGTGTTAGTGTGGACTAGATTGATTTCTTCTATGTCACAGACAATTACTAATGAGACCATCCTTAAATGCATGACATAGAAAATAGATTGGTATTTATCATGATCATCTAGGATTTTTCATGCATTAGCTAGTGTATCAGTTTGATCATTTTGTGATCGAGGGACATGATGCGATGTTGGTTGGAAAGTAAAATATTCAATTAGACCTATAATGAAACTAGTGAGATGGTCCAATGTAAACATTATGATAGAATATTAACCATTAATTTATTTAATCACTAGATATAAATACAATTTTATGTTTAGGAATGATATATGTATCCATATGGCTAGTTCCTAGTTGGGAATTATTGATTGATATACTATCTCATTATTAGTTCATCCTTCGAACAGTGAGATGAAGTAAGGGAAATTTTCCTTTTCTAGGGAAAGAAATACAATCCCCAGACCAAAGTGAATGAGATTTGGGTTTTCTATCCTCTTAATAATAGTACTTTTTGAGGCACCATCAAAATATATCTCCCATGTTTGGGGGTTTTATGTGGATTTAAAACCTCTGATTCTAGAAGTTGGGTGTCCACTAGTGTGCTTTATAGGGTGGGATGTGTTGTAAGGAAATCATTAAGGGCCTCCCATTTAATTTCCTTATATGAAATGAACTAGATATCATATTGTTGTATAATTTTCACTCATCAGTCCAGTTTCACATTCAATATAGGGATTCCATTGATGTACATGGGTGGATCAATACGTGAGACCAAGTGGAAATAATGATGTTGTACATAATGTCTATGCCTCTTCACTTCAAAGATGAGTGAAATAATGATATTCTCTATATCATAATACGAGGTATCATTAACTAGAATCATTTTACCGATGTAGTAGAGTCTATTTTCATACCCCACATCATTTTTATAGGTGATGAGAGAACCAAGTGATCATTCCATGGTATTCACATATAAGGTAAGTGGGTTTCCTTATACCATAAGAATAAAAAATTGATGGTGTAATAACACCTACTTGAGAATATCAAAGAATTAATTGTAGTACTTATGCAATCATTAGGTGACTTAACCTTGTGAAGGGGATAGATTTTTAATTCAGGTTATCTATGGAATTCCTAATGTAAATGATGTTTCCTTAGAGTCCCCACAGTTCATTATGATTACAAGTGGTAACATTTCTAGAATTGAACTAATCATTTATTGATAATCCTTAATGAAATGATGGCATACCAAAAATCCATTAAATCTCATTCAAAATACTTAGATTTAAAATTTCATAGGATTAATCTTCAAAAAAATTCTCATGTACCTTTCTGAACATTTTTTATGATGATTTATGTGATGATCACGTTGTTGTTAATATTTGACTACTAAATCATTGACAAACAAATATTCTATTCATCTCAAAAGGGATTAAATATACTATTCATGGTACATTGATACATATTGATAGTATTATTTAATATAAAGGGTAGGAACATATAGAGAAATATCCCATGAGGTTCTTTTATGGTAGTGGGTTCCTTGTCTTTAGGAGTATCTTTATCTAATTATAACCTGAATACCCTTTTGTGAAAGAAATGAATTGGAATACAGTAGTTACATCGATCAAATATTCTATGATCAGAAATGGGAAATAATCCTTAGATTAGTTTTTAATAAGGTCTCTGAAATCAATGCATACCCATATAATCCCATTCTTTTTCATGATAGGGATGATTTTGGAGAGCCATTTTGGGTACTGCACCTCCCAAACAAAGTAGTTTTCAAAAACAAATCAACATCATATTATATATTATTATAATTAGAGGAGTGAATCATCTTGGAATCCTACTCAAAGCCTCAATGATAATTGGTTAAGCCTAAGTGATGTGTATCCACATCAGGTTTCATCACAATAATTTATGTATAATTTTATGAGAACAAAAATATATCTTACTTTAGAAATTAAATGAACATATCTTGATTCTTGAGAGGAATGGAAGAACTATTAAACAAAGGATATATGTATTTTTATAATCCATATTAACATCCCAATCATCATCGATGGAGGTGGATATGCCTTCCTCAAATACAGGGGGAGAATTCTCGAGGTTATCATATTCTTCTTCCATCTCTGAGTATGTTGAATAATTTATAAACATGGTGGGTAATTTGGGGGAATATATATTACTTCTGAGTTAAGATATACCTTGAAAGGAGACATTTTCATCTTGAAAAACCATAGATATATTCTATAGTTACTTATTATCCTTTATACTTTCAATAAGTATAAGAGGATCCTAGTCATTCTAGGTTTGAAATAATGTTGTAGGGGCATTATCAGTTGTTACATAATGTGTAATGGAATTATTGGATCCCAACATGGAAATATCCTGATCCCATTTTGATGAATCCACTCAAGCTAGCATGAATTCCATCCGATGGATATAAGCCAATAATGTTTTTTGTTCATGACGACGTATTGGGATTAAGTTTTCTACCTAAATCTAGTTTATGGGTAGAACATAACCCCTATAGACCAATCTACATAGAGTCTTAGGGGAGTTCCTCAATATATTTGTGGATGAAACCTACATATCATCATTCACCATTAGTTTCTTTCCTTCTTTCTTATAGAAATCTTTTTCAAAATATGTGTTCTCACATGAATCGAATGGTAAACCATGACTAATTAGTATGAAAACCCTCCCATTAACGTGGTGCTTCAATAAATGATGAAATGTTGATGGTAACTCTAGGTGTATATGAATAAAAGGTCTTAAAATAATAATAATGTTCTCCATATCTTTATGGATAAATATGAACACAGTGTTAGATGTGAGATTTCCAAACTCAGCCTGGATCTAGGTCTTTCGGGTCTTCCGAAGAAGCCTTTTATTGCTCTTATTATACAATTGAAATGCTATATTTGTTAGACATAATTCCCTAAAGCTGTATCCAAAGTGTCAAAAGGATAAAAATAAGATGAGGTTGTTCCTAGAACCATTATCAATAAGAGCCCTTTTTTATGCCAACATTGTTGAGTTTTCCTTAAACATACACTAGTATGATATTTCCCTATATTATTTCTTTGAGATCCCTTTTTGTGAATGAGACATGGAAATGACATTTTGATGGAATGATCTCTACTCAATAAACCTCAACTACTATGACTTCTATCTTAAACTCTTTTGGGCACTGGGGAACCTTTATAAACACCTCTATGAGTTCTTTTGAATGATGGAGAGCATCAATAATTTAAAGTTTGGCTCTAACAACCACTAATTGATTTAGAATGTCATATTTTTTTCCTAAAGGGATATGATTCCCAAGGTGGTGTTTATCCATATAATGTTTCTCAAGAGTTAATATTTTTGAGGTGTATGGGCTAGGTGATTTACCATAGGATAAAGAAGCATCTTTTCCAAGTGTTTTAGGTCATGCTAGACTCCCTCTTTTTTGGGTGGTCAAACAATCTCACCTCTAGTAGTTGGTTGTGTAAAATTACTGGGATTGAATGAAAACTATATGGATCCTTGGAATCTTAACTCCTATTTTGGCCTTACTGGAGTCCTCAACCATGGGTATCAATTTCATATATAAACATTATAGGGATGTGATTGAAATATAGGGTTTGTCCCGACCCTTTCCATCCCTCGTATCCTTTTATTATGCATCCTTAACAATTACCTCCCTGGTCAGGTAGGAGGAACTCATACTTAGTGTTGTATTCATCATTCGATAAGGGTTATATAAAGTGAACTGTGTTAATGAAAAAAATGATCTCCTCATCCGATGAGTGTTCCATTTTGTGGGGAAATGCACATTCAATGAATGTTAAAGGAGAGAAATATGGAAGATTCAAAGCCTGGGAGGGAGTTGGGTAGGACTCCATCTCTCATTTCTTTTCCTATGTATGATTATTATGCCTTAATATATGATGTGTGTTTAATGTTACCCTATAGGGTGACTAAATCATTGTTTGTTTTCATATCTACAATCTCAAGGTTTCATGAACTTGGTTAACTATCTTTAGAGTCATTTAGAAATAGAAATTTTATCCACACCTCACTGATACATTACATTCAGCCTATTTTTCTTTCTGGATTATGGTTACACAAGCCATGTCATATAGTGAATTTTCTAGTATAACCTATCTAGAATCAAACATGTTTTGAAAGATGTATTTTAATATAAAGTATTCCCTGATGGTGTGACAAGATTCATATAAAAGGGTCATTAGTCAAGAAGATCAGTGTGGTTGATCTATTTGGGTTTACTAGGATCAAGTAGCTTAATGAGGCTATTTTCCATGGTTTTATGGAAATAACTAGAGACATTCTTATTTTATAAGAAATATTCTTTATTCATCCATTCAAAAAAAAAAACGGGTTACCTAAACTCTTTTAGCTTCTAGATGAGGGTTATTTCAATGTTTATTTCACTCAACTGGAGGAACTAGATGATTCCAGGACTTCGATGGAATATTAATGGGAATTGCTATTGGTTTTAGGGTAATAATAGCAGTCTCCACCTTACAAAGAGTTTTTACTTATTCCAATAGAATGGGTCGATATTTTTACCGGGTATTATAAATGGAAAATTCTTGTTATTTTTTAGTTTTTACAAACTAATTTTAAAATCCTAGATAATTCCGCAAAAATCAAGGTTATTTGTATATCATCAAAAATATATTCAGCACAATGTTCTAGTAGTTTCTCTTGTGATAAAGGGACACTAAGAGAATAAGTTAAACCTTTCTATCTTGTGATGAAGTTAAAAAACTAATCATTTTTTCATTCTTTGTAGTTTATAAGACCAATAATTTTCATTTTCTTAGGCATATAGATAAAATGATAAATTAATTAATGAATGAGGTCTTCCTATATAACAAAATATACTTCTAGAAGGATACTATACCAAATGAAGGAGGGACCTATTAGAATATGTACCAAACATATCAGTTTTGTCTTCTCTAGTTGATCTCAGTGGAATATCATCGAGATGCATTAGGACACAATGTCCATGTGATTCTATTATAGATCACCCACAATGTCAATGGTTCAGAATATAGGATTTCTGAAATTAGGAGGTAAAAAATTGTCATCAACCCATTCAAGATATGGTTTCCTTTCAAGATGAATGGGTTTAATCATCCCTTACATGGATTTTATTCAAGTAGTATGTGATTCAATGGCGTTGATATGTACTCAAGGTTCCACTATTTAGACCAACTCTTTTCTATAGGGAATAGTCTATGCTTGATGAGGTGGCCTTTTTTTCATATCCCACCAATTCTCAAAATATTATGGGACTGAATGATCTCCCTAATGGGGGTGAGGATGTTGTCATAATGGAAGAATTTCATGATTATACTCATCTAACACATTTATATAGATAAGTTTCGAAGAACCAAAGGTGTAATGAAGATTAAATTCTTCTTATACATGTAGATTATCTCTATAATGAGGTATGGAATTATAGATACTCTATTATGTTTGAATACCATACCCATTAGTAATGTTTCTGTTGAGTTGTTCCTTGTTGAGATTTCTAAGATTCTAAATATAATTCTCATATTCTTCAAGTTGTTCCTTTATGAAGGTAATTACAGAGCCTCATTGTAGTGAGTGGGATGTAGCCACATTATTCCTCTTATCCTTGGTGGTGTTCCACTATAGAGGTGGAAATTCATCCTTTTCAGGTTCCAAATTCAAACTCCTTCTCTGATTCCACATACATGTGATGGGACCAAATTGGATTGAACTTGTTTTTTGATTCTAAAAGAAGTGGTTGGTGTTTTTTTGAAATTTTTTATCATTCCAAAGAAAAATTCACTATGTATGTGTTGGTGATTGGAAAAAATATTACCAGAATCAGAAGATAAGATGTAGAATGGTAATGAAATTATATCAAATAATGTTTTCTTTTTATAAGTTTTTTTCTAGTTAAATTTGATTTTAGTCTCCCAATTTATCTGAAATGATGTTTTTGATTGGAGTGAGAATATAAATTGGATCTAGGTTGTCGATTGAGATATCAGTTTCCAAATATAATAATGATTTCCTATTTTGTATGTTCACAACATAATAGGTTAAATTAAAACTTTTTATCCAAGATTTATGAATGAAAGGCAAAGAAAATATGTTTGGGAATTCAAGTTATTGGCAATCAGTTTGTGGTTTAGATTAAAATAAAGAAGGTTTTCAAAATTTTGGAAGTCATAGAACATTCCAAAAAAATTCAGATGACACTTTTACAATCATAATGTTCTAAACATTATGAATGAGTCATGATACATTAATGAGTTTGTATATGAAAAGAGAATACATAGAATATTTTTTTTAGTCATAGAATATTAGTGTGAGGATCATTAGAAAAATAAATTTTATAAAGGAAGATAGTTAGAATTTTATGAATTCAGATGTTTTTCATAAGTATTGATTGAACAATCTGTGAGAATAACTGATCCATTAGACTATGTGGTCCACTGGAAAAACCAATCCATATGATCAATAATCAGCCATAGAGAGCCCGAAATAAATAATATGTTTTTGAAACTTGTCTATAAAACATGATTTTCCAATTATCCATAAGAATATGTTACGACATCGACCCATTATAAAATTATTTGGTATCATTATGAAATCATATACAGAGTTCTATGGAAGGAAGAAAAGATTTTTTTGGGACTCATGAAAAATGAGATCTAGAGATCAATCATTGGTTAGATGTAAAGACCCTTCAATTTGATGATTCCAATAATAAATTCAACCATTTTCCAAGAGAAAAAAATTGTTGATATTTTTCATTAGGTTCAAGACTCTAGGTACATGATATGAAACCAATAAATTTTCAGAGGTTAAACTTCATCAGATGATGTATTTATAAGTCTTAATATTTTGATGAACAAATTAAGAGAAGGTGAAATGTTTTGAAGCTTATGACGAAGTGTTGTGGTAGGGTTTTTAGCTCTTGATAAGTTGAAATGATGTTTATTGTTGAAAATATTTTTCTCAAGCATTATAATATTATATATTCAGTTTTACATGTGTTTAATCAGAGTGAATAACTATATAATAATTAAAAATTGTATGAGACCAAGAAATAGTTTGTTAGTTCAAAGATGGTTAATGTTGTGGAAATATTTATGAAGATACAAGTAGAATCTAGTAGAGTTGAGAATCACTAAAATGGCCAAAGATGAAGCCGAAATATATCTGGAATTCAGGTTTCTGGAATTTCATGAAGTGGAAAAACAAACGTATTTTTCCACTCATTCTATTTCAAGCACACCTATAGATAGAGGTCAATGTGCTTTGTACTATAAAACTGTTCATCTACAGAAAAGAGAGAGAGTGTGTGTGTTACAAAGTTTTGTATTTATAGAATAAGGTTTCTAGATGGAATTTCATGACGAATGTTTTCCTAGAAGAAGAAGTGTAAGGAAGAGCATTTAGTTTGGGATTTTCAGATGAGATTGATCAATCAGACTGAAAGATTTAAGAAAAGAAGAAATAAGGGATTCAATGTTTGTTAGACACTATATATTTGAAATTATTTATGAACTAAATATTCACATTTAATAATATAACTTAGGTATCATATTGAGTTTTTATATGAATTCCTGTGGAGTTTTTTTGACCTGTAACTGGATGGGAAAGTTATTTTTTGAATAATTAAAAATGTGGATGTTGTTGAATCACCATAGTGACTTGTTCAGAAAAAACCTGATAATTTTTCTAAAAATGTTACAAAATTTTATTGATATATTTTATGATAGAAGAATAAAATGCACTATTGTATTGATCATTGTGCTACAGAAGTGTAAGGGTATTTCATAGTTGTTGTATCCACAAAAAATGATTGTTTTGTAGTGGATTGTGTGGTATTGGATTATTTTCAAATCATTCGAAGTAAGAGTTACTCTTATTGATAGGGAACATTATAAAGACTTGTGTTCTTGTGGATGTTTGAATTTTTGATTTTCAGTAAATTGAAAAATCTTTAATAGGATGTGAAGTTTGTTACACAAAAAATATGAAATAAGAGAAAAAGGAATCACTAATTAACTTATTCCCACTCTCAATGATTAATATAATTGTGATTAGGCATTTTCAATTGGTATTAAGGAGATGGTTCCTTCACTTACACTTTGTAGAAGGTTTTGAAGAAAAGTTGAAATGGATATTTTGAATATTTTTACCAATAAGGGGATTTTAGTCTTTTATGGAATGAACTATCATATCCATAAATGTAGGATGATGACATATATTACATCTATTGTGTGTTATTTTTTATAAGCTACTACATATGGATTTCCTCCTCATGTTGGATATACTTCTCTTACCTAAATGGATAAGAAGAATGTAGATAATCACAAAATAACTAAGAATGATTTATTATCATCACTATATGAAAGTGAATTTCCTAGAGTGAAGGGAGTTGGAACTACTAAGGGTATCTGGGAGATGTTGGACAAAATTTATGAAGGAGATAGAAAGGTGAATAATAAAAAGTTACAATTATAGAGACTAAATTACGAAGACCTAAAAATGGGTGAGTTTGAGTATGTTACCGACTTCTTTACAAGGGTGGATGAAATTGTGAGCACCATAACTTGACCAGAAGAGAAGATGGAAGATTAAATTTTTTTAAAAGACCTTTTTAATTCTTCCAGACATGATTGATGTGAAATTTTAATATTTAGAATATACGGACCCTAAAACCTTATCTTTGGATTACATTCAAAGTACTCTCATTATATATAAAATATGAAGGGGAAATATTATGGAAATAAAAATAAAAAGTTGATTAGGAAATTTTCTCCTAGGATTCAAAGAAATAAAAATCTAAAATGAATCTCTAAGATGAAGAAGGTGGTGATTCTGACTCAAAAAAATGAGGTTAATAAAAATATTGATCAATTTCTATCCTTGTTTTCTAAGAATGTGAAATTTTGTACATGATATTAAAAAAGGGAAACTTCCCATAAAATGTATTGAATGTGGAGATTTTGAGAACATTTCTATAAATTTTCCGCAAAATGAATGAAGAAGCTAGTGATGAAGATAAGAAAAGGAGAAAAAGATCATATAAGAAATATGTTGATAAATCAAAAACCAGTTCAATGGGATAAAATTAAAAATTCTCCAAATCCAAAAGGACAATTGTTTTTTATAACGATGACGATGATGAAGCAAGTGAAGTTGAAGATGGAAAATTAATGAATATGATTTAAAAAATAGGTTTATTGGAATAAATACTGGTGAAGATATTGGAATCAATTTTTTTAAAGAAGAAGATATTGATTTAGAGTTTCACTAAAAGAGTGGGTTGAAATGATTTCTAAAGAACATAGTAAAACATTATAGTGAAATAAATAAATTAAAGAAGGAATTACCTACATAAAAAATAATGGATTTCTTCCTAAAGTAAACTATATGATTTTGTAAGAGGTTTATTTTTTAATGAATTATCTTGAAAAAGAGAATAATTGTAATGAACATCTTGAATTAATGATAAAAGTAATGGGGGATGAGTTGGAACTTGTTCTGTGAAAGATCTCTAATGATGTGAAAGGAGTAAAGAGTATCCAAATCTCTATCACTAATTTTGAAAATAGTTTTAAAAAGTTTTAACCAAAGGAAGATAAAAAAATTTATATTTAAAGTTTTAAATGAATGTTTACATTTTTTGTAAGAAGAATACAACTGAGAAAACTGTGTATATGGTCAACACCAACAAAGATAAGAATTTAGAATTTTCAAAAATTTATGATCTTGAAACAATGGTTTCTTGTAATTTTAAATCATAAAAATATGGGAATAAATCTAAATTGAAGAAGAATATTTTTTTGATAACATGATATTTATTGGGAAACCATACAATGATGTAAAAGATATGATATTTCAAGAAAATAAGGTTCAAAACTACAGAATTTATAGATGCTATAGAGGAAGGTAGTATTTCTATTTTTACTGGTAGAATTTGGGTGGATTTTGGCATGAAATGAAAATGGGTTGGTTCAATCAACAACACTACAGTTAGCCCAAATGTTATAAGAATTAATGTTTGCAGGGGAGTCAATCATCTCAACGAAGGAATTTTGAGAAGGTTTTTCTGAATATTAAAAATAGATTTTAACATTTGGAAACTATTTTTGAAAGGTGTGAATGACATGGAAATCTTTTTAAATGATTTATTGTTTAATTATATACACAACAACATGTTTATTACAATTATTATAATCTAGATCTGAAAGAAGATAAAATAAAATAAAAAAATCTAATTGTAGAAGCTATTATAAAAGCAAGAAAAGTACAAAAAACATAGACTCAACATAGTGGGTGGTCTTCTAATATGATTTTTTATTTGAAATTTTTGTATAATGTGAAATAATTTATAGAATTAAATGTGATTTTTTTCAATGATGAATATCTCAGAATCAATGGCGTGAAATATGGTATTATTGGGTACGTAAAGTCAAAATCCAAGAAATCATTTTTTATGGGATATGAAACACCATGTTAAGTGTCTAAAAACATTTTGATGATGGAAAAAAGTTTCTTTAATAAAAAATGGGTTTTTTGTGAATATATTTAAAGATAGAAATGTCTTTATAAGTTGAAAACATATAAAAGGAAAAAAAAATTTAAGGTTAGTGATTTTTATAATTAATGTTATATTAGAATAATGGAGAAAAATAATTTTTGGCATAATTTTTTGGTCATATTTGTTAGTGAAACATGATCAAGATAAAAAAGAGAGAGCATGTTTGTGATACCACATATATTTTAAGGAGAAGATATTAGTGTTTATAAATTTTTTAGAAAGGGAATATTATAGAATCAATTAAAAATAAAGTTTAAATTCATTAAAGTCATCCCCTAGAATTGATTTATTCTGATAATTAGGGGATAATGTGAAAAAATAAAATTTTGAAGAAAACTAAATTATTTCTTTCAGTGATTATTTTACTCACATTACTTGTGTTATGTGTTTTAAAATTAAATCAGTTGGTCTAATGATGTTTCATTGTTTCAAGAGAAGATCTGAAATAAAATGTGGGTATTCTGTAATTATTTTTTGAACTAATAACTATTATGGATACAAGAATAATGAATTAAAAAGATATGTTGAAAAATTGGGAATTTGGCATGATTTTAGTGGACTATATACACAATACTAGAATAGAGTTTATGAATGAAAGAATAGAATATCATATGAGATGGGGTATACAATATTACATGAACATGGTCTTTCTAAATACATATGGAGGCAGAAAATGAGTAAAATAGTTTATATCTTGATTCAATTTTTCAACATTCTAGGTTTTTAAATGACTCTTTATGAAACGTTCTATGATAAAACATCATGTTTGAAGAACATAAGTGTTTCTGGGAGTCCCTACATCATGAAAAAGAAATACAAAAATACTGGATAGTTTGAATTGAGAAGTGATGATGGAATATTTATTGGTTATACTCCAGTTGAATGTATATATAGATGTTTCAACAAATAAACACGAATCATTGTTGATTTTGTTGATGTAAATTTTCTTTAAAATGATGAGGACGATGTTCCAAAAACACATTCAGAAGAGTAATATAAAGAATATAAAAGTGTTTTTGTTATGAATAATGAATATAATTCCAACAATAGTGATTCCATGAATATAGATGAATGAGACTCAAGTATTTCCAGTGATGAGGAAGTATTTTATACATCACATCAATGTTTGAAGAAATAAGTGGAAGTTGAAAGAATTATTGGTGATAAAAACAACGAAGTTCAAACTATAATAACATCAATCATTGTTTCACATGCTTCATTGTACTAAAAATTTGAACTAAATCATTTTAAGGAATATTTCAATCATCAGGATAAGGTTAATGATATGAGTGAAGAGTTGGATCAAATTTAGAAAATTTTACTAGGGAAATTTTACTTAAACCAGATATTTTTTTTATTGGTAAAAAGTGGATATTATGAAAAAAGATGAATGAAGATAGTGAAGTGATAAGAAATAAATAAAGGCTAGTTTTCAAAAGCTAGTCACAAATAGAATGCATTTATTTTTATGAGAAATTTTCTCCCCATGAAAGGTTATAAAAAATCAAAATCGTTCTTTCAATTTATGTACAATGAAATTATGGATGTTTTCAAATAGATAAAAAATCATAATTTCTCAATTCATAACATGATGAAGATGTTTATTATAAACAACCATGTGGCTTTGTAAATGGAAATGACGAAAGTTATGTGTCCACGTACAAGAATGATTTGTATGGGTTAATGAAATCTCCAAGATCTTGGTATATCAAATTGGATCTTTGGTTAAGGAAGTTGGAATTTATGAAAGGAATAGTTCATTATAATATCTAAATAAAATAATTTCAAGATATTTTCCTAATTTTTATTGTATATGATTATGATATTATCTTTTTTGGGAATGAAGAATGAACTTTTGAAAGGTTTTCTAAATATATGAAGAATTTGTTTGAAATTTCCATGCTCTGTGAAATGAAATACTTTCTTATCTTACAAATCTCACAAAATAAGAAATAAAATTTTCATTATAAAGATAAGTATGATAAGGAACATATAAAAAAGTTTGTAATAATGAATTAAAAACCTATTTGCACACTAATTTTAGTGCGATCCGAGTAGTATAAATATAGAGAAAGAATTGAATTTTATTCTATAGTGTTTTAGAAGATGATTGGATGTTTGTTATTTTTACCTCTTGTAGAACATATATTTTTAATGTTCTAGACTTATTTGAAAGGATCCATTATTCTCAAAATAAATCAGATCTATTGTTTAGAAAAATAACTCATAGATATATCATAGGCATAACATATTTGGGAATCAGAAATGAAAAATCAAGAAGAATTAATTTGGTTGGGTATAAATATGCCGATTAAGAAGGAAGTGTAGATGATAAAATATCTAAATATGGTGGAGTATTTTTTTAAAGGGAATATTTGATTATGTGGGAATACTATAAAAAATGTAACTTATAGTGCAATTGAATCTTAGAATGTTTCTACCACTTATGATTAAGAATAACTTATATGGATGAAGACTCAGTTGGAATATTTTCTTACTGAAGTGAAGTTATCTCTACTCATGGGTATTGGATAATTAGAGTTCTATAAAACATAAAAGAAATAATGTACCAAATTAATTTTCAGAACATAGTTATATCAAATATCACTTCTTTAAAGTTCTTGTAGAGAATAATTCACTCAAGATGGAGTATGTTCATAAAATGGAACAAGTTGATGAAATTTTCAAAAAACCTATACTAAATGAAGATTTTTTTTCAAATTGAGGATGACCATGGGAATAAAACATACTTCTATCCAAGGTTGAGGTATTTTTTTGTCCACTATATCATATATTATTTTGATAATGTTTTCTTGGGAGAGTTATTAAGTGATGTTTCATATATCAATCTATTAATATGTGATGATACTTTTAATGAAGAATGTATATTGTGGGGAGTTGTGGGAAATGTGTGAACTCAATATGTAATTTTGGGTACTATTATAACTATTTTTTAAAGTGGTTATATGAACCTTGTTTTTTAGGATGAAATAAGTTTTGAAGAAGTGTAATGTTTGAATGTTTTATATTCATCAAGACTAGGTATTTTTTAATTCACAACTTTTGGATAGCATGGTTTTGATATCAGTGATTCTAATTTCCTACAACAAGTTTTCTCATGTATTCTTAGAATTATTGATTCCTGATCCAGAGATTCAGTTACGATTTTTCAATACTTTTTGAACCATGGTTGAAAAAACAATCCAAATGATGAGATTTTCAGGATAGAGATGGCAGAAAGTGGGTTTATATATTTAAAGAAGTTTTTGGTGTATATTTTATATTTTTTTTAATAATTATGAAAAATAAATTAAATTTTTATGTGTTTTTTATCAGATAGAGAAGTAAAAAACTCTAAAGATCTGATATAGAATGCCTAACAAATTCCATAAAATCTATTTTACTTTTTTGAAGATGTTTTAAAGTTGAAGTGGATTTTAAGACTCCCATTATGTCTAAAATGATGTTTTTTTACTGAGGTGAGATTTTTTATTGGATGTATAATTTATTTTGAGGTATTTGATACTAAATTTGATATGATTTGTTAATTCTTTTTATTATCCACATAATTGGTTATCTAGAAACTTTTTATCTATGCATTGTGATGGAGAGGAGGTAAAATGTGTCTATGAGTTCTGTGGATTGGTAACTAGATTGATTTTTTGATGAAATGAATGAATGTGTTAAAAATATAGGAATTAAAAATCAATTCACCCAAAGTTAGAAGACTCTTTTACAATCCTAATGTTGTCAACATCATAAAGAAATAAGAACATAAGAAATAGTTTATTGAAGAATAAATCATAAGAAGTCAAATTATTTTAGTCAAGTGTCATCAGTGTGAGGATAACTGAATGAATAAATTTTATGAAGGATAATAGTTTGAATTTTTTTGATGTTATAGGATATATAGTAGTATTTATTGACCAATCCATTAGACTGGATGATCCATCAAACTGTTTGATGCACTAAATGAACCATCCATTGGGTCAATCTTCAGTTACAGAGAGTCTGAAAGAAAGAATTCATTGCCTATATTATTCCATTCGAAATGATGTTCCACTGATCCATAAGATGAGAATATGACACAAAGACATCAAAAAAAATTGTTGGTATCTTCATGGAATCTGATGTAGAGTTCAAGTAGAGTTAGAATAGAGTATTTTGGACTGATGAACCAGATGAGCTCCAAAGAATGATCAACCAGAAAGAACTAAAGAAAAATCAATGTAATTAATTTCATCAATGTAGTCCACTAGTTTAATGTAGAAAAAATGTTTTTTATTTTCATTATTGTAATGACTCCTTGAATAGGATGTGAGAATGATAAACCACCTTAGGAAAAACGCCATCAGAAGATATATTTATCGATATAAATATTTTTCAAAGACATTATGAAGAGGTCAAATGTTTTGAAGTTTATAATGATGTTTTTTTGAAGTGTTTTGAAGTATTTATAAGTTTAAATGATTTTGATGGTAGAACAGGTTTAGTTGGGGCATCATAATGGGAAGTCTTCAGTCTTGCATGTTTTTAATGAGAGTGAAAAAATACATGACAAAGAATAATTATATCAAACTGAGAAGAAGTTCATATGTAAGAAGATGGTCAAAGTTGTTGGATGAGTCTTAATTTTTGATAATAATACAAAATAGTTGAGGACCATTGAAAGGTAAAATATAATGATGAAATGTTTGTAAAATTTGAGTTTAAATAATTTATTTGGTTGTGAAAATAAAAATGGTTTTCCTCACATTCCATTTCCAACACTCCTATAAATAAATTTGAAAGTAAAAATTACTTTGAAACTATACACTTACATGTGAGAGAAATACTATTTAAGTTTTGATATAGTAGGAGAAGGATTCTTGATGGAATTTCTTGAGTAATTTTATCTGGATATAATAAGGTTAAGGAATAACTTTCAATCATTTATTTCTGTATTGGACTGAGTAATCAGACTAGATGATTCCAAAAAAAGAATGAAGGTATTTAGAATTGGTTACATACTATATATTATGATTTATTTATAGACTAAAGAATAAAATAGAATAATCAAAATGAGGCATCAGATAGAATTGGTGACATACTATATATGTATTATTATTTTTTTCTCTAACAATTAAATATTATTTCACTTGGGTGAAACACTTATTCAGTTATGGGATTATTGTTTTAATTTTTTTTGAGGTTTCAATCATGGAGCGATATAGAATGAAAGTTGAGTTTTTATACATCATTATAAGAACTCATCATTATTTTTTGATAAAAAACATTTTTTTTTCATGCATGGGAAAATGGGTTATGTGTTTGTTATTGAACATGAACTATTTTTCCTTGATCATGAAATTGAACTGAAAATGGTTCTTAACATGAAATTGAGAAATATTGTAAAATGTTGCAGTATAAAAAATGGTTTTTTAAATTATAAATTATGTAATTATAATGATTTTACCATTTTTTAACCATGACCTAGGTGTGGGAAGGTTATGGGTAGTGATAGAACCTCAGTTTGGACTGTGTGGCGGGTTTTAGTGAAATGACTTGTTGTGGCTGTTTATAGTAAATGATTCAAACTTTTGTTTTCGTTCCTAAGAGGTGTTTTTGGAATGTGGAGATATGACTCTATGATGATGCTTATTGAGAGGATTATATGAGGATATGGCTGGAGATACTCTAACCATAGTGTAATCGATAATGCTGATTAAGGAAGTGGGGGAGATGTTCCAAGAGAACATTGCACACTTCATGAAATTATAGGAATGTGACCTAGGGTGGGTTGAGAGTAGCATGTATGATATGTAATGGGGATTTAAATTGCAACAACCTAATAATTTTACTAGAGAGATTCAACCTGAGGGCGCCACATTATCTAGTAAGTCTATACATACAATACATGGCCATTTGGAGACTCTGTACGAGAAGAGGTTCAAGTTGGATACTTTAATTATATATGGATCAATAGAGATCTGGTGTGAAATTCAAGCACAGAGTGGAAAGGAGGATGATATGTTATGAAATGAAATCTTGGAAATGTCCCTAAAACACTTCTATCTAGAGATTCTGATACGTGAGAGAGAATGTGAGCTCATGTAGTTTAATTAAGGGAGTATGTTCATGATAGACTATGTTGGATTCAATGAATATTTTCAGAACTTTTCTATAGTGTTGGAAGGGGATGATATATCTACGAAGATACATTTTTGGGATGGGACTAAATTTACGATTAATTCCAAAGTTATCCTACTTAGGTTAAATATGTTTTCTCAGGTGGTGAATTTGGCTCTCCTAGCTAATGGGAACCTAAAAAAGGCTTCCATTGTAGGAATTCTAGTTTCTAATGAATATTTAAGAGGTACATCTTCTGGGAGTAGGAAGCATAGATATATTAATTTTATTCATGATGATAGTAAGAGGTGTAGAAAGGAGGAAGGGTCTGTTGCGCATGACCTTGGCCATGTGATCTATCTCAAGTGTGGTAAGTTGGGACACTCTTGAAGATAAATCCCTCGACCACCAGTAGAGTTCCTCTATTATAAAAAGATGCAATATCTTCCAAGGTTCTACAAGAATCATCGAGATATGGGTATTGATGGAGGATACAGACATAACCAGGTTGATGGAAGGGGATGTTCTGCGCTATTTTAGTATGAAAATTCCTGTTCTTCTATCCATATATATAGAGGTAGCATATGTATAGAATTTTAAAATAGCACATGTATCAGTAGAGTGGTGCATCTTAGGGAGTTAAAACCACATTTTAGGGAAGAGGGGAAGGGTAGTTGCACACAATTGAGACTACAATTGTGGATAACGAGAATATACTACTGATATTGAGAGGAACTATACTCATAGAATCTGTGCTATATAGTTTCTTATTTGATATTGGTTCCTCTCATCCCTTTATTTTTGCACAACATGTGAATGGTTTGAGCCTAGAAGTGGAGTTCGTGAGGTGGGTATTGTTGATAGATACACCATTATGAGTGTGGTCTAGTGAAAAAATCTTATGCAAGGGATTTACTCTCTAATTTGGATATTATTGTTTCTTGTGTGATCTTTAAATCATTGAAATGCAATTCTTAGAACTAATTTTTAGTATGGACTGGTTGGCAGCATATTGAGCCTATATAGTATTTTACCAGAGCAGAGTTAATTTTACTATCTTCTAAGGGTGATAGTTATATTCATTGTGGATAGTGGGATATCCATGTAGGCCGAGTAGGAAAAATTACTCCAAAAAGTAGTGAGCACACTACCCTATTTTCCAGACTATTATTAGTTAAGGGAGGTGTGAAACGAGATGTCTTTCTACCAGTAATGGAAAATTTTAAGTACGTGTTTGCTAAATATTTATCAAGGTTTCCACATGGGAGAGATGTATAATTTAAGATAGAGATAATTCCTAGGGGTGACAGAATTTCAATTCTACTATACAGAATGGCACCAAAAAAGCTTCATGATCTTAATTCTCAGTTGGAGGATTTGAAGGATAAGGGGTTTATCTAACCATGTACGTCTCCTTTGTGTTCACCAGTTTTGTTTTCTAAGATGGTTGATATGAATCAATGTTTATGTTTCAATTACCAAGATTTTAATTCGATTATAGTAATAAACTGATATCCTATTCCATGTATTGATGATCTATTGGCCAATTGAGAGGAGTATGTGTTTTCTCAAATATTGACATGAGATAAGGGTATCAACAGTTTAGTGTTTGATGTTTTGATATACCCAAGATAAATTTTAGAAGCAAATATAGACTATTTGAGTTCATCAAAATGAAGTTTTTATTAACCAATGAACTATAAATATTCATGGACTAGATGAACATAATCCTCTATGTATACTTGGATAAGGTTTTGGTAGTGTTTTTGGGTGAAATATTGGTGTACTCCATGAACCATGATGATCATTCTCAACATCTTGACTTCATCTTGAGTATACTAAGATAACATCATATATATGCCAAACTATCTAAGTGTTAGTTTTGTATTGATCGATTATACTTCTTCGTTCAAATAATATTAGAGTAAGGGGTGTTGGTAGACCCAAAGATGGTTCTAGAATTGGTTTTTTGGGAGCAACTGAAGAATGTATTTGATATCCATAGCTTTCTGGGGTTGGCATGATACTATCAGAGAGTCGTCGAGGTCCTTTCCCAATTTTAACCACCACCTTTGTGAATAACTGAGTAGGGGGTAATGTTTGAATGGTTTGGATCATATGAGGATTACATCAAGTGGCAGAAGAATCATTTGTAATCAACACCAATTTTGATACAACTTATACTAGGTGAGGTGTACATGGTTTTTTGTTATGATTTTGGGATCAATCTGAGACTATTTCTAATTCAGAGTGATCAGGTTATGGTGTATGGGTATCAACAGTTTAGTCCACATGATTGTAACAAACATGAGCACTACCTTGAGTTTGTTGTAGAGGTTTATGCTTTAATTTTTTGGAAAAATTATCTATTAGGTGAGAATTCAACTTTTTATAATGATCATAATAGCTTAAATTATATTTTTTTTCATTATTATTTGAATGTATAATAGGGGAAATGGGTTGAGTATATGTATTTTTTATATTTTGAGTAGACATATACGCTTAGGAAAGAAAAATATGTGGCTAATTCAATGAATAGTATAAATCGTACTTAGGATGTTCTGGAGTCTAGTGCTAAGTGGAATATGATGACTTTTCTAGATGAGATTTACATTGTGATTCCAGAGTGTCAGGAGAAGATGACTGTTATATTAGTTTTAGTGGATTCCCCACATTTAATATGGACCGGGGAAAGGAAATATGACAATCCAGTGTGTTTTAACTAGAGGTGAATACATGAAGGAGGGGTGCCACATTTATATTGGAAAATAGAAGATGGTGAGATCATCTATGTCTAGAATTATGTTGTAGTGCATAAGAGTATATAGGATTAGTGGATATATGATATTGATGCCTCAAAATGGGTAGTAAATCCAGTTGTGACAAAAATATACCATGAACTATGTGGAAATTTTTGGTAGTCGAGCATGAGAAATGAGATAGAAGGGTTTTTGAAATGGTTATACACTTTTCAGAAGGTAAAAGATGAGTATCTAGGGATTAGTGGTTTGTTAAAGCTCTTGATAATTCTGAAATGGAATTTGGATGATGTTACCATAAATTTTGTAGTGGATATCCCAAAGATTCCTCGGAAGAATGATTCTATATGGGTGAGTGTTGACTATTTGGAAAAAAAATCACATTTCATTCCTTTGAAGGATACTTTCTCAATGCACAAGATATGAGAAATGTATGTTCAAGAGATAGTATATATGAATAGGGTTCCATATAATATAGTTTCAGACCATGAAATGATTTGTAATTTGCACTTCTGATATGGATTATAGATGTTTATTGGTATATAGGTTTTAATGAGTGCGACCTTCCACCAAGAGAATTATGGGAAGTCAGTGCATACTATGTAGGTTTTTGAGGATATGTTGTGAGAATGTGTTATTGAACTCTCGTGGGTCTTGGGAGAATAATTTTGAAGAAGTGGAGTTTTCCTATAACAACAGTTATCTGGATACTATTAAGATGGTGAAATATGAGGAATAATATTGTAGTCCATGAAGATCACCTCTATTATGGATGGGGGCCAGTGAGTCTAAGTGGTTGGGACCAAGTCTCATACATTAGACACTAGATAAGGTACATAAAATTCAAAAACGTATGGCTACAGATCAAAGTAGATAGAAGTCGAATGCTAATAGACTTTTAGGATACTGGAGTTTACGTAGGGTGGTCATGTACTCCTCTGGGATTCAACCATATTAGGTCACTGAAGGATACATCGAAAGGGAAAGTTGGACCCTAGGTTCATTATACTATTTGATGTTGTAGAAAGAATCAAGGTGGTTGCATACCGATTGGATCTTCCACATAGATATAGTTCTATAAATGATGTTATCCATATTCTAAAACTTCAACAGTATCACCCCAACACTTCTCATGAGATTGATGTGGATGATGTTGAGTTTGAGATAAATGTGTAATTCATGGATAATCCAGTACATGTATTGGACCAATGTGTGAATTTGTTATAAGGAAATACCATACTGATGGTCCCTATATTATGGAAACATTTCCATGTTTAGGAGGAAAATTGGGAGAGATAAGAAGATCTAAGGGTGAAGTGGATTGATCTTTTTTGCACAAAATAATAGTGATGCTCTAGAGTACAACTTGAGGATGATCTGTTATTAGTTGGGAAGATTGTAAAACCCCATCACTTCCAAGAGATGCCTCAAACACTTTTAAATAAACTATTTCTCCCTTTTGTTTAGTAATTTTTATTTTTATTTTATTTTTTGTGTGTGTTTGGGTCAAAATTTGAGAAAAATAGAAGAATCAGGGAAGTGCATGGTTGGCTCATAGTTTTTCCAAACCCTGTTCTATGTCCCATGAATCCATTTGAATCTAAATAGAGGGGATTCACATGGCTAGCACATGCTTTTTCAAACTGTGTGACCTAAAAAGATAAACCCTACACCCCCACCCACTACAAATATGATTCACATAGTTAAGGGTCACATAGGATACACTGCACCCTAAGCTACAAACTATATGTACGGTATTTTGATCCCTTAATTTTATTAAAAAAATACGAGACCCCTATCTTATACCCCAAAACACCCTATCACAAACCATAATTGACTTATCTCGATTCTAAATAATCTAAATGGGATTAAAAGGACCTATGACCTCTATTCATGGTGATTCATATCTCAGTTGACATGTCTATACCTCTTTGGGTATGTTCTTTCTCCCCGATTGATTTCCCTTTACTCTCATGTTCTTCTCCCATGCTTTTGGTGGGTCTTTTATTTTCTTTTATCTAGATATATAATTTTTTCTTATACATATTGGCTTTGTGTATATATATATATATATATATATATTTAAGAGATATTTTTTTTGGTTTGATCGTGGAATTAGGTTTCAGATCTAGATTTTTTTCTTCATCACCTTCTTGATTTATCAACTTCAAATTAGGGTTATCCATTGAGAAATGGTTTATCATCAAATTTAGTTAGGTTCTATATAATTCAAATACCAAATTCAGAATTTCAATTATGTGAAAATAATTATAGAATTTATAGTGTTTTTTAGTAATTTATTTTTATAATTGAATTAATTAATTTAATTAATTAATTAATTAGGGGACTGTGATTGACGAAAAATTATTTTTGAATTAATTATATGAGATTAATATTACTAAATCAAGGTAATTAATTGGGGGCTTAATGTTAGGGGTGTTGAGATAAATGAATATGATTAATTAATTTTTAGATTAATTAGTGGAATGAAAGTGATTAATTAATTTTTGAATTAATTAATTGTATTTATGTGATTATTTAATTGTATATTTAATTAATAAAATGATGTGAATATACAATTGTTACATTTGATTAATTAATTAGTATATTAATTAACAAGTTGTTGTGATACTTGTAAATTTTTTATATATGTGATATTGTGATATATGTGATTTAAAATGGTGAATTGTATCATGGACATTTAGCCATGTATTATAAAATATGAATGGTAACAATGGAATTCAATTATGAATTTATGAATAATAACAGTGAAATTAAATCATGTATTATTATAAACCAATGGTAACATGGTCATGAAATTATGAAATGATGAATGGTTACATGTCAATTCAATCATTTATTGTGAAAATATAAATGGTAACAGTGGTATTAAATCATGTATTATTAAATATGAATGGTAACATGATAATTCTATTATGTAATGTGGAATTGAATCATTGAAATTAAATCATTTATTATGATAATATTAATCCTAACAATGTCCTTAAATTATGAATTATGAATTGTAACAATGTCATTTAGGTATATGATTTGAGTTCTGTTTTCCTCAAGAACCTTTGTGATACGAGGTTAAATAAAGATTAAATGAATAAATTTGAATTATTTACATTGGTTCTTGTATTTTATTATTTATACAATTTTATACACTATTACAGACTATATATTGTATAGACACAATTGGTGGTGGCCAAATGAGTTCTACTCACACCATACTCGGGCTTCCTGATCTGTACCTAGATAGATTTCATTGATGATGAAAAGGATAATGGAAATGGCCATATGTTAGATGGTTGAGTTGAGATGAAGCATGGTTGAGGGAACTAGAAGTGGTTTGGGTCCCACTTGTTATTTTTTCATTTCTTTAATTTTTATTTTCATTTTAACATTTGGAACATTAATCAGCATGACATACATATTGTTTATTTTTGAAATTTTATTTCCAGTTTTGGTCATATTGTGATAAAGGATTTTTCATGTTGTGTCTTACCATATATTGGTTATTTTTTATTTATTTAGGCTGGTGATTTAATTTGATAAGGATTCTATAGTCACCCCATGACTAATATTAAACTCATGCTTCAAGTCAACATCCTTTGGAATATAGGGAGGTGTGATTGAGGTCATGTGGCTAACTGGGTCATGGCACCAGTGTGTGGCACCCAAGTCAGAAGATTACACAACCTAATTTTATAGAGAACTTAATCATTTCATAATTATTTATAGGATCTAATAGACCCATCCATAATTGGATATAATGTAACACCTACCCTGGGTTTTTCACACCTGGGTTTTTAAGTTTATGTTTATTTCAGTTCATGTTGGGTCCCCGACCATTTCTCTCTAGAACCGAGTGTAAATAGTTTAATATTTTGAGCTATTATTTATATATTTCATTTGTATAGATTCTCTATTTGGGAATCCCTTGTGATTTTGGAGAAAAATGATAATTTTTAGGTTATACAGACTTGGTATATAGTTTGTGCAAGGTTAGTAGTAACTGTGCACCCCTCCCATGAAACAATGTGGTATGAGATAGAACCTACCACAAGACTATGTGCCTCGGCCCATGTAAACGTGCTGCCAGTGTCTTCTTAGGCAAAGGTCATCCCATAGTTTCCACATGGTTTTCCAAACTGTGTGGACTAATCGTATATTCTGCTAGGTTATAAAAAATTATTATTTCAGGCTTCTTGTCCACTCAATTTTAAACACTCTCACCCCTGTTTTTTGGACCCATCAACCTCGTCCACCATAGGATGCTAATACCCCTTCATCATCTCCTCCGAATCTTCTTACTTTAAGTGTTTTTTTTCCAGATTCTTCATGGAAACTCCTTGTAAGTGATTTCTCCATTTCTTTCATCCATTTTTCTATGCTTTTCTACGCTCCTCCTTGGGTCTCTTAATATTTAGTGGTTGGGATATGATTTTTAGGGTTGTATCCTTAAATAATGGATTAAATATTATTGTGTTAGGTTGGTTTTGGTCTCCATTGGTTGTAGTGGTGTTGTGATTGATGTTTTCCACCAGATTCGTGATGATTCTTCATCGTTGAGGTAGGACCTTGTTTCATATTTTCATTAATGTTAGGTTTACATTGATTTCTTTATTTTTTCACACCTTTTAATTTCTAAGTAGAAATATATTGTTGTTAGAATAAATATATCAGGTGAAATTATTTGTTTCCTCCTTATTTTTTGATTTTTTGGAATGGTTGGAATGGATTTGGCACCCCAAATGGTTGTCAAACAAACCTATCAGAACGTTCAAGTGATTAATGAATTTTAAAGACACAGTTTGTTTTTTATAAATGTATTAGTGCTGTTAAAAATGGTTATAAGAGTTTTAAATGGGTTTTTCACAATTAAGATCTTATTGATATTCCCCTTTTTCCATTGTAAATGTGTTTTGGGTTTTAATGGTTTTTTGAATTATAAAATGGGGTTGTGTATCGATATTTACGAAATAGATTTTTTTTGTGAAAATTTTATAACGATCATTTGGTATCTTGAATGGGTTTTTTGGAAAACCCCTTTGGGAAGGATCGATTTAATAGTTGATTTATCAATGGGTGTTAATGTCCTTGTCTTGAGAATCAACCCATATTATTATTATTTTAATTCATGGGCGTATTTTTGAGGAGGTCTGGGTGGTGTTGGTTGTGGTGGTGTATGATAATATATAAGCATGACTTGTTTCTTTCATTGTTTGGAACACCGCTTTAAAAACATAGCATGGGGACCTAGCATAGTAAAGAGGATTTATGGGAATTTTTTTTGCATTAGTCTAGGATATGGTACTAGATAGTGGCCCATATAAGGTGGATACTTGGGTTTATTACTATGGGATTGGGCCCCTCAACTAGTCCAGGTATGGTGATGGTCGGGTGTTAGGGAATTATGATGTCATCAGTTAGGGAATGCCTTTAGGATGAGTAACATGTATAATATGGTCTATTCCTTCTTTAAGTTCCTCAGTATTACCAAGATTCCCTAACACTAGTATCATTATCCATTTCCCTCATTGTGTGACTATAATACTTTGTTCTTGGTTTTGGGTGTTCCATTGGAAAATTATGAAAGTGTAGTTTTGTTAAAAAGGTTTCAAGAAAAACATTATAAATGTATAAGTTTATTCCCTATTAATCTTTATAATGAAAAATATAATGTTTCCTTATTTTATTCCCTCTATCTTTATCCCCATATTATCATAAATTATCTCCTAGAATGAACCTTGTTTTGAAATGTGAGTTCAATGGGCCGTGTTTTGTTTATCTTGTAATGAATGTATGAAAAAACTATGTTTATAGTTCATAATTCAAACATGAAAATCAATGAAACTTTATTTAAATGATATTCATTGGGTATAGATTAATCTAGGACTACCTGTTGAGTTTTAATACTCATACCTATAGTGTGTTCTTGTTTTTTGTTTCTCATGCAGGTTCCTATGTTGGTTCAGTATACATGGGAGATAGTTGGTGATTTGTTGGAGACTGACCCTTGGGGTCACATGGACATGATATTTGGTGTCAATTTTAGATTAGTTTTTCTGGATTTGTTTTTTACTCAGCATTGTTTTATCTTTATTTGTAAATGTAAATGATTTAAATTATAGAAATAAATTTGTGTTTCATTTGTTTCACTATTTATTCTATTTTTAGTTTCAATTTTATTGGGAGAAATCATTCCCATTTCCTCTATTGATTCCCTTTGCACTTGTCACCTGCTTAGGATGATTGGGAACGCCTCTTGGTTCTTTCCATGGAATGGCTCGGGTGACCGGTTCAGGGTTGACCCAGGATGGTTCATGAAAAAATGGTATCAAAGAAGGTCACTTGTTTGAGGACCTTGTTTTTAGAGCACCAATTTTTACTTGGGGATGTCAAGGTAGAAGGAGTAGTATTTTCATCCTTAAGGTGTATTTATGGGAAGAGAATCATGAACTCCTACTCATTCTGAACCTCAGGATACCATGTGATGTTTGGGTTTGATGGCATCTTCAATTCTTGTGGATTTTTTGGTATTATGAAATGAAAAGGGATCCAAGTAGCAGCCTACATGAGCTTTTAGGGCCTAGAAATCAGTGTGGAGCCGAGGAAATTACACTGAAATTCTCTTAGTGATGATGTTGTGACCGGTATATGTCCGCCAACCATATCACTGAGTCACCCATCAACACTAGTTTTCTCCTTGTGAATCTTTTGGATATCCATTAATTATTAATTTTTTTTTGAAATGTCTTGTTTTTTAATCGTGAAAAAATTAATTTAAAATTGAAATGAACCTATTTTGGTATGTCAGAAATTGGGTTTTATGAAATGAATTTTTGAGGTAAAATGAAAATGGTTTCAATTAGGTGGTTGGTAAATTTTCGGTAAGTCCTCTAAATTTATTAAAATAAATTAAATGATTTATATTTGATGTAAAAAAATGGAAAATGAGTTTTGAATGAATTGTTAGCTTTTTGTTGAACTGGGTTTTGTGAGATTTGTATGGGATTTTAAATTTTTGTAGATTTTTGTTTTTGAAAAGAGAATTGTGGAATTTGAAAAGGAAGGGTGAGTTAATTGTTTTACATTTTCTATTTCTGTGAGCAACCACATACATAGATATTTATGAGAAATTTTTTGAGTGCGTGGTATGACACGAGTATGTGCATCGGTGAGGCCCATGGGACACCATTGGTGGGTGTGGAATTCAATCAATATTGTTTTCCTTCTAAATATTTTTAAGGAAAAATTTGATTTTTTGATAGCTTATGGTGGTGTGTTCGGTATCCTTTATTTTGGAACTTGAATTTTATGTGATGGATCCATGTCATTGGATTGATTTTAATCAAGTTCCTTATTTTCCTTGATTCTTTGTGTCTGCCCCCACAAAGATTTGATGGATACCCAAGATGCTAATTTTGGTGGTGCATCTCCTGTGAATGCTCTGGTTGATCAACCCATAGACTACATTCTCAAGTTACAGAGTTTAAATCCTTCTTTTTACTATGGTCATGTGGATCATTTTGAGGTAGAGGAGTGGATTTGGAGGATTGAGAGGGACTTCAGTTTACAAAAGTTTTCTGAGGCATTGAAGGTATCATTTTCCACCTTTATTCTCGAAGTCCCAACCAAGAAATGGTGGAAGTTCCTATTTTGATGAAAGTCTCAGAAATATATCACCTGGGAGTTATTCAAGTCTTCATTCATCCACTAATACTATTCTGAGAATATGATGGGGAGGAAGAGGATGGAGTTGTGAAATCTTCAGTAAGTTGTTGGATCAATATTGGAATTTATTCATTGCTTCATAGACATAGATATATATTAATCAAGGTTTGTTGGGAATTATCTCATGAAAGCATGAAATTTTGATCTTGGGATTAATCCTAAGCTGTAGTCAAAGGTGGAAGAGCTCACCCTAACCACCTTCTCTAATGTGGTGAAGCATGCCTTTCATACTAAAGTTGGGCTAGTAGGATGGATTGATATATCCAGTATTCCTATAGTATTTGGAAGTGGTGAAGGGGTTTTTAGGTAAGTAGAATAGGAAGCATCCTGATGTGGGTAGTTTTGGTAGGGGGATTAAGAGGCTTTCGTTCCTCTCATCAACTTATTTTGGGGTCAAAATTGTGACATATCAGCAATGTGGTAAGATCAGTCATAAGAGACCATTGTGCTCGAGTTCTCTATGAACCTACAAAACCTATAGATTCTTGGGACACATTAAGGACTTTTTTCAGTGTGTTTCCAAGAAGCACCATGAAGCTAGACCCAATTCTTCTAAGGACACCCCTATCTGTTTTTCGGAGTAGGGCACTGTGTGGGGTAAGTTCTTGGTCTCTTTTTTTACTATTCATTATTGTAATATTCTTTTCCACTAGTGTTATATGGTGGTTCCTTTTTCTTTATATTTCAATAGTTTTTTTTCACACATGTGTGAACTCATTTTCCAATGAAAATGTGTTTCTCAATGTTTTGATCTATGTGTTCTATTCATGGGGTTTTGAAGCCTAACTATGAGGAAGAAGATGGTTTAATAATCAGATCTCTAACCATAGGTCTCAGAGTGGAGTTGGTGTATACTAAAGGGAACCCTAGCAGTGTGGAAAGGATTAGTTTTATGTTATATTTTTATCATGGGAAGTGGAGGTGGTTTAATCCTACTGTATAGTTGTCTTGTTTTCAGTTGTTTTGTTTGGGGGAAGGTAGTGTGGGAAACTTGTTTCCACATTTTTAATTATCTGAGTGTACGCTTTTTCTCCTTAGTTATAAGGGGTATTAGTCATATAATTTTCTTAAGATCTCAATGTTTGTGTTATAAAGAATGTAGGTCTCTGTTCTAGGGCCATTTATCCTACTTATGCTTGTTAATTTTCGTTTATTTGTCATTATCCAGGGAATGTTGAGAGGTTGAATTATTTATTTTGTGGTCTTGAGGGTCCATTAGATGGGCCCTCCATCACCTCCCCTTATGGTGGGGGTCCTTGGTTATTGTAGAAAAATTCTCTAGTTTTTTAGAATTCTTCAGCGCTTATGGTGGGAAGACCCACCATTATTTTAAGCCCATTTCATATGGTGGGGAGTCCATTCCTTCCTCCAAGTGTCGGTAACTTGTTTTCATTCATTGGTTTTGGGAGGATGGTTGTGCTCTTCTTGGTGTCATTAAATATGCTTTTTAGGCTGAGTGGAGTGTGGTGAATGTTATATATCTTTTGGATCAATCAACTAGAGTTGTATAAACTTTGGGGGTGGGTGGCACTTAGTGACGATTCTATTATATCCTCTCGAGTTCTTCTTTTTAGATTATATTCTTATATTGAATGTTCGGAAACTTTCTTCATTTTTTATACATTGAGAATAACCTTATTTTATAGGAAAGTACTATTTTTTCTTTCAATTAAGCCTTGTTTTGGATTTCTGAGGTAGGAAAGCATTATGGTGGGGAAAAATTTCACACTCAGGTTTTTAATCTTTTCTTTTATTCTAGTTTAGGCCGGGTCCCCGAACATTTGTCTCAAGAACCGGGTGTGATGGGTTTAATATTTTAGGTTATTATTTATTTTTTTCTTTATTAAAGCTTCTATATTATGTTATCCCTTGATTTTTTAGAGAAAAATGATAATTGTTGGGTTGTATAGACTAGGAACACGATTAGTAGTAACTGTGCACCCAACCTAGGAAACTGTGTGGTAGGAGATAGAACCAGCTAGATGGCCTCTTCATGGTCATGTGCCTCGGACCAAATATGTATGCTGATAATGTCTCTTTAGACATAGGTTGTGCATGGATTCCAATTGGTTTGGTATACCGTGCAGACTAACTATGTGGCTTCCAATTTCATTAAGTATTAGGGTGTCACATTTCTTTTCCACCAAATTTGAAACCCTATCACGGCACTTTTTCAGCCACTTCAAGCTCGTCTTCCCTAGGATGCTCCTACCCCTTCCTTGGATCATCTGGATCACCCATCATTTGGAGGTTTTTTTCACAATTATTCATGGAATCTCATTCTATGATATTTCTCCCATTCATTCTTCCTTTTTTTATCGGGGTTTTACCCATTCTTGGGTATCCTTCTATCTATCAATTGAGATCCAATTTTTAGGGTTTGATTCTTAAATGTTGAGTTCAATTTGTTGTGTTTGGTTGGTTTTGGCCTCCTATGGGCGTGGTGGTGGTGAAATTAAATTTTAAATTGGATTCTATATAATTATTCATCCTTGAAGTAGGAACCCATTTCATATTTCTTTTAAATATATTTTCTCATTGATCTCATGATTTTTGTACCTCTTTTAATTTCTAAGTAGGCATCAATTGTTGTTAGAATTATTATATCATGTCAAATTAGTTGGTTTCCCCATATTTTGAGATTATTTGGAATGGTAGTAAATTATTTTTTACCCCAAATAGTTGTTAAATAGATTTAATGATACTTTTAAGTGATTAATGGTTTTTAAAGACATGGTTTGGTTTTTATAAATGTGTTGGTAGTGTTAAAAATGGTGACTGAAGTTTCAAAATAGATTTTTCACAATTAAAATCTTGTCGATATGCCCCATTGTCCATTGTAAATGTGTTTGGGTTTTGAAGGGTGGTTTGGATTATGAAATGTGGTTTTGTATGGATATTTCTGAAATGAATTATTTTTGTGAAAATGTTTTATGTCCCTTTCCACATCTTGAATTGTTTATTTTGAAAACCCCTTTTGGAGGGAGCCACTACCTAGATGATTTATCAATGGGTGGGAATGTCCTCAACTTAGGAATCCACACTTATGATCCCTGTTTAAGGCATAAGCTTCTCCTTGATGAGTGTGGGGTGGTGTATGATAGTATATATGAATGACTTATTTCTTTCATTGTTTTGGACACCCCCTTATGAAAATATCATGGGGACCTAACATAGAAAAGTGGTTTTCTAAGAATATTTACTACACTAGTCTAGGTTATGTTCATAGTTATTTCCAAATGTAATGTGGATATATGGGTATAAGGTTATGGGATCGGCCCCTCGACTAGGACAGGTAGGATGACGGTGAGGCATTGGGGCATTATGATTTCAAAAAGTGGGGAATAGATTTTGAATGATTCATATGTATAGTATGTTCTGGTTCTCCTCTAAGTCCCTAAGTATTCCCATTTTTCTTGAACACTAGTATCGTTAGTTGTTTCCCTTATTGTGTGACTATATTCCCTTGTTCTGGGTTTTGGGTGTTCTTTTGTAAAATTGTTAAATTTTAGTTTTTCTAAAAGGTTTCAAGAAAAACATTGATAATTAATAAGTTTCTTCCCTACTACTCATTATAATGAAAAAATTTAATGTTTCCTTGTTCGGTTCCATATATCCTTCTCCCCTATAAATATAACTTATATCCTTGAATGATACTTATTTTTAAATGTGAGTGAAATGGTTCATGTTTTGTTTATTTTGAAATTAAAAGTACAGAAAACTAATGTTTATAGTTTGTATTTAAAACGTTAAAATCAATGTTGGTTTTTAAAGGATATGAATTAGGATTATATTAATCTGGGACTACCTACTATGTTTTACTACTCATGCCTATAGTGTTTTTAGTTATTAGTTTCTCATAAAGCTTCCATCATTGGTTCATTTAACTCATGAGATGGTTGGTGTTTGGTTAGAGTGTGATCCTTGGGGTCACATAGAGGTGATGTTTGTCTTCAGGTTCATCTTGGTTGTTTTGGATTTTGTTTTTTACTCATCTTTTTTTGTCTCTTTATTTTTAAATGTAAATGATGTAAATTTTGGAAATCAGTTGGATTTCGGTTTTTCTGTTTTTTACTATGTTGTACTTTTTTAATTTATTGGGTGAAACCGCTCCCATTAACCCTATTGATGCCCTTTCCAATTTTCGTTAGCCCAGGATGATCAGGAAAACCTATCCGGTCTTACAACGGATTGGCTGGGGTGATCGATTTAGGGTTGTCCTGGGACATGGTTTAGCATGGAACCACCCATCTGTGATTTATAACATATCCACCCCTCATTCGTTTATAATGGAACCATCCATATTTGGTTTATAGAATAACCAACTATATGTAGTTTATAATGGGAAGACTAGTCCATTGATTATAATGGAATCACCCATAATCTTTAATAATTTCCCTGAAAAATAATAAAAAAAATAATTAGATACAAAACTTCACCAAAAAATCATATAAACAACCATAATTTATTTCATAACACGACTAACCCATGAAAAAGAAAATAGATCAATATTAATCGTAAAATAAATTCAGATAATGAATAAGGATGGTTTAAATATAAAATATCCTCTGTAAATTGTAACTAATACCAATGGTTTTAATAATCATTGAATAGAAATACCATTAAAACATAATTAATAACATTCTTAAGAAAAATATAAATTCCATTTTTGAGAATAAATGATTGAAACTAAAAATTCAATAAATATTTTGAATATGAATTTACTTTATAAAAACCATAGATACATATATATTAATACTCAACTAGATAATGGTAATTATTGTGGGAAAAACATTCCACATATTAATCATTAAAAACTATACATTCTTTTCATTCTTTTGTAAAGAGAGTCAAAATATACCAATGTTGAAAATAATAAGAAAATTACTTTAAATTTTTTTTAAAGTAAGGTAAAATATCATGTTGTATAACTTTATTAATTTTTTTATATAAAATAACATTTCTAAAAAAATCTATAAAAAATTGATTTGGAAGAGAATGTATTCCAATCTAAAGGAAGTAACGATATCAATATCACTTACTAAGAAATTTCTTGATGTTAAATTAATAAATATGAGAATAAATTGAAATTAAATTTTCACACCACAATAAAAAAACATTAAATTTAATTATATTGGTTTCATGAAAAATAAAAACATTTTATCCATCATATAGGAAAATTAATTATTGTAAATCTCAAAATAAGATGATATTGTATCATAAAAATCCATAATAATTTTGTAACATTTGAATCATACTGAAAAGAAATAAACGTGATCAACTAGATTATTAAATACCATTAATATAAGGATATCTGTGGTACATCATGTCAGTAAGAAATAAAAAAACTTCATAAAATAATATAGGTCCATTATATAACAATATGTCCCAAAGTTGGTAATTTTTGAGATAAATAAATATTACATGTATCATATTTTGGAATAAAACATTAGTCAATGGAGTTATTATTTATAAAAAATATAAATCACCTATATATTTTTTAAATAAAACATAAATCCCTAAAATTGTAATTTTTACATGACCATAGTATAATATATTTGTAAATTATGTGATATAACCTAATAAAAGGAATTTGAGTTAAGAAATCCCTTACTTCATAGGTAACTTTTGAATAAAAAAACTATAGATAAACTAAAAATAATTGCAACTTATATTATTATGAATTATTATGGATTCATAATATAATAAGTATAAGTTGTGAGATATATTCTATATAAAATAAATTAGGTGCATAACATTGAAATTTTTCTCAATAAAGCTAAATTGATATGAAATCCTTTACCTTAATTCAAAACTTCCAATGTATATACATAAAATATTATATAATACACACATATGAATTATTTAACATTAAATAAAACATTCATTGGTTTTTTAAAATATCATTAGACATCTTTTTTTATGACATAGTTAATTACTTAATCAGTTATATCCATATCATGTGTTTTGAGGGAAATCATTTCAGGTTTGAAAAACGACTCTAGTATGTTAACCATGCCCATTGAGGTAGTTATTATATCATCTAAAAATAAAATTCTTGAATAAATTAACATTTTAATATAATGATTTTTCATTTTAATTTTTTTTATAGAATATGGTTATAGAAAATGAATAATGTTATAATCGCAGAGATGGTAGGTCGTACGTATGCAAGAGTAACATTTCTATTTATCAAAATAATATGATAAAATGAAGTTAAGTTAAATTTTATTATTAATAAATGCTTATTATATCCAATATATAATAATATTTATTTAAATATAATTATATACATAATCCATATAAATTTTTCATAAAATAAGAATCACATCACTTCGTGGAGGTGGAATCTACACATAAAAAAATTGATGCTGTATATTGTTAATAGAAGGAATGTTAAGAAAGTATAAAGATATATAATATTTAAAGAATTATGATTAGGTCAATAATATCACATATATATATATAATAAAATCATACTTATAACTAGTTGTGCGAGGCGGTGATAGAAAATAAATATTATCGTTTCACGATGCAGTAGTCCACTATATGCACTAAAGATATATTTGTTTTCCATTTGATGAAAGTAGAGATGGATATAGGTTATGAAATTAACATAGAAAAAATTATTAATCTATAATATAATGGTGATATTATTTCATAATTTTGGAAGAATATTTGATGGAGGTATAAAAATAAATAAAACTAAATCATTCGGTTAAAAGCTATATCTACTTTTTAGAAAACCTCATTTTTATTACACACAAATCGTTTTAAGGTTTGTATTATTCCAAAACTATTACCCATTGATTTTTGGGAGAATGTTAGGATGGGATTTTTTATAGATTAACTAGACAAAATGGCTCTTGAAATGTGTAAATGATAGGAGAGTGGGTTCGCTTTAATAAGTTAGGGGATGGACATTCATGGAATTTCATAGTGTATTTAATTAATAAAAACTAAGATCCAAGGGAAAATAGATAAAAATTGACATTATTGAATTATAGGATGAGTAATTACCTAAATAATCACATATAATATAATCTGGATAAGTTTACATGACTTTTTAACCTTTATCTTATTATTTTGATCCATTGTTAACCCTTTTGACAATTACCAAGATATCAAGGGTTTTTAATCTATAGAGGTCAAAAAAGAGACTATAAAAGTAAAATTGAAAATTAAATGAACCAAAATTGATATTTTAAACCATAAATCAGTAAACTTAATATTATTGATTTCTTATGAATTTTAAATCATTTAATAAAATACTGTTTATTGTAAAATATTATTAATATCATTTTTTAAATACATGAAATATTATAAAATACGATTTTTCTAACTCATTATAATTGGTTTCAAAATGAAATGAATTAGAATATAAAGATTATATAGTCTTAAAATAACCATAGAATCATATTTTTAAAGGTTCAGATATCATTTTAAACATTATGTTTTGGTTTAACCACATAATTATCCAATTTTAACACTAACCATGGTAATGAATTTTTCAACATTAAAGGGTTTTAATTTGATATATAAGGAAAAATTAAGTTATTAATGAACAATGGATGAAATTTTAGTTCATATAAAATCCAAATTGTATTATTGAAAAATTTCTTATGATATGTAATAAATTTAATAAAATATATTTATCTATAAATACTATTAATGTTATTTTAAGTACTATTACCATAATTAGAATTTGAAAACAACATGACCATAATGGAAATAAAATATAACACTCTAAAAACTATTTAATATTTTTCATTTCACTTTAATATTATTTGAATAATATAACTCTCATAAAAAATACTAATTTTATAATTTTTAAATTAATTTAATTTATTTATCTACTGTTTGAACATAGCTTGTGTCAGTGTTTTATTACAATTTTAGGTAATGATTTCACTAATAAAAATGAAAAATAAATTAAAATGTTTATAAAATTTATTATGACTTGGTAAGTATTTGAAAATACAAGAATGTTTTTTTAAAGGATTTTGCTAGTTCTCCAGCTTTAAGAAATGATGGTACACCCAAATCATCTAATATTAGTAAACTTGATAATGGGGGTTTTGTTGTGATTGCAGATCTGATGGCCTTGCAACAAATAATTAATCTTTGAAAATTCTCATCATTGAGTCCTGTGTTTTAGTCAAAGGGAGACAAACCCTGATTTTATGTGGATCTTAAGAATAAGATTTCTAATTGATGGGGATTCAGAAATTGGAGATTAATTCCCATCTGGTTAGGCTTTTTCACACAATTTTTCAATCAAAGGATTATTTCAAATAGGCCTGGGATCTTAGCAATCTAAATCTCAAGCCTGGTACTCTTAGAATTTCTAAATGGAATTTTTTACTTTATTCCAATTAATACAAACCCAACCAATGCTCAGATTTAGGTCTGACTCCATGGTTTGAATAGGATATATCGGCCTCCCAAGATCATTAATGACCTTGAATATTGAATTCTCACTCCTATTAGAATTAATAAAAAGACCATGGATGTAGAACATGGGTTTTTTTTCTAGAATTTTGGTTGATGTTAACATAGAAATCAAGAGACCATATTTCATTATTTCCCTTGATAATGAAAACAGGTTTGAGATAAGGGTTGAAAATGAATAGTTTCCTCATTTATGTGATGTTTTCCAAGTTGTTCTCTATTCAGTTGTCAGTTGCATAATGATACAAAATAAGGTGAATGTGGTTCCTAAAGGTATGGATTGGAAATAAGTGAACCATAATAAAAGGGATAAGGGGGTTCTTTTGAAGAAAGAGGGGATTTTGAAACCTGGCCCCTCTAATATTATGATCCCTCTAAGTCCTGGGAAAATATTGGCGATGAAGTGTACTAAATAAAGATCTTTTATTTACTTATTCCTCTTGTTAGGTTGGGTCATGAGATTAATATTATATGGGACCTCATCTCAGTGAATAGCTTAATATGTGTCTTTCTTTTTCAAATGAAATTTACAATTTGGTTTTTCACATGCAAAGATAAATGGATGACATTTCCATAATGAATGGTCTAGAATAAGATATAAAAAATCTGGTTCAGATTGGAATAGAACCACCATAAAAGACAACATTGAGGCAGACTCTAATGATAGCATTACTTTGATAGTCACCAGTGAAGCAGTTCATACTGCTCTTCCATTGGAAAAATCATGTGTTAGTTCATAACCAATATAATACATCGTCGAGATTTTTAATGGAGAAGATCAGCATACCACAACAAGGGATAATAATATAGTTATTATTGACCTGGAGGAAACCATCATGGATAACAGTGAAGTAGAAAACAATGCTTCAGAAATGGACAACTCTAGTACTGGTATGATCAAGGAGAGTAGTAACATAGATGAAACCAGTGTAGAATATCCTTGTAATAAAAATTATATCAAAACTAGAACGGATCCCAACATATCTGATATAAATGATCTTTTTAAAATAGATTCTAGTCCTAAAAGAAAGGTTGGAAGGCTTGCTAAATCAGGAAAACACAAATAGTGGGACTCAAAAAAGGGGGTTCAGCCCTGGTATTAAGTTTAAATGAGAATTATTTTTTGGAATTTCTCGGAACTTTACAATCGTGAGACTGTGAGATCCCTAAGGATATTCATTCATCTTTATAAGCCTCTTCTTATAGGTTTTTCTAAGCCAAATGGTGTCTTTTATAATAATGTTTCTAAACTGGAACATTTGGCTTTTCATTTTATTGATTCTAATATGTGTGTGTCTAAGGAAAAAAGCCTTTGGGTCTTGTCGCATTTCTACTTATTTGATATTTAATTGGATGATGATAATGATTAGTGTGTCACGTGTGCCTTCACATATCTTGGTTCCCATCATCTTTTCTCCTTTATTTATGCTCATAACTACTCCCAGGATCGCAGGAGGTTGTGGTTAGATATTGTCTCTATCAACTCTACTACCACTAGTCCTTGACTTGTTATTATGGATTTAAACTATATCACGACTCCATGTGAGAATAAGGGTGCTATGAATAATTATATTACTTTCAGGGAGTTCAAATCATACATTGATTAAAACGGACAGATTGAGGTGAATCTGGTTGGGAAAAAATATACTTGGTACATGAAGTTTTTGAATAGGTATGTTGCAAGAAATATTGATAGGGCCTTCATCAATGAAGCTAGTATAGATTCCTAGGGATCCATCTCATGTACAATGTTGTCTAGAATTAATTCATATCATCATCATATATTGGCTGACGTTGTGGGAAATGATCACAGTCTGCCTTTACCCTTCATGTTCAATAATGCCGGGATCACACATCCTGAGTGTAGGCCAATTGTTGAGGAGATTTTGAACTCTATAAGATACACAAAGGATGATTTTACTTTTTTCATTAAGATCAAACTACTTAAAAGAGCCTTGAAAATTTGGAGAAAATATAGTTTCTTTTATATTGATAATGAAATATTCTCTCTTGAGGGTTCTCAACAGCAAATACAAGAGAAGAATATAATGAATGGATTCCTTAATGGTGTTATTGGGGAAAATAATATTTCCTCTAAGCTAAACAGTCTTTTGAACCTTAGAGATTCCTTACAAAGGGTCGCCTTTAAGGTTAATTGGTTAAAACATGGTGACAAAAATTCAATTTTTTTTAATTCTCTTTAAAAAATCAGGAGGGTTTCCAGGCCTCTATCTTTGAATGAAAATGGAGATCAGATAATTGATAACATGAAGGATCTATCTGAGAATGTGATCTCATACTATAAAGACCTATTAAATGGTCTGTATTCCCCTTTTGATCCAGTGGAGGGTATTATTCCTAGACATGTTTCTTATTAAGATAATAAGTATCTTACCTCTATTCCATTGGATTTTGAAATCAAGGAAGCCACCTTCAATAACAAATCTGACAGTTTCCCCAGTACATATGGTTTTGGAAACCTCTTCTTCTAGACCTTGTAGTATATATTCCATGTTGATGTTTTTGGGTTAGTCACCCATTTATTAAAAGTAGGTTTTCTTCTTTATGGATTGAATTTTCAGTTTCTTTCTCTTATACAAAAGGTGGACAACACCAATGAGATCCAAATTTTCAGGCTATTTGATTTAGTCAACACCATCTATTAAATCATTTTCAAGATCTTGGCTATGAGGTTGACCATAGTTGCTACCAAAATTGTCTCTCATAAACAGTTTGGTTTTGTTAAGGTTATATCCATTCAGGATTGTCTCATTACTTCCTTAAAATGTGTCAACAATATCGAGAAGACTATTAGAGGTGGAAATAGTTCACTCAAACTTGATATCAGAAAGTATTTTTATACAATGAATTGGGGATAAATTTGTATTATCTTTCAAATGTTTTGATTGGAAAATGTCTTCATAAATTTTGTTAAAACCATTCTTGAGTCGGCACACATCTCTGTTCTGATGGGTCTCCTGAGGGATACTTTGACTATTCTAGAGGTTTAAGGTAAGGTGATCCACATTTTGTAATAATTTTTTTGATAGCTTAGTATTATCTTAGTAGAGTACTTTCCATTATGGATGGTAATGGAAATTTGAATACTATTATTGCTGGAAGAGGATTAACTACTTCTACTAATTTATGTATGCTGACAACATCATACTTTTTAATCAAGAGGATATAAGAAACATAAAAAAATATCAAGCGGGCTCATTCACATTATGAGAAGGTTTTCGGTCAGAGGATCATCTAGATTAAGTACTTAGTTTATTTTTTGAATGCTTTTTTTGTCCCCAAGAAGAATGACATTATCTGAACATTGGTCATTTAGGAGAGATTTTCCCCTTTATTTATATAGGGGTCCCCATGTTTTGGGGGAGACCCAAAGCGTCATACTTCCAGGATGTCATCGGTAAGGTAAAAATACAACTTGCTACTTGGAAAGGTAAATATCTGTTGATGGATGGTCGTGTTTGTCTAAACATGGTTGTTATTATTTCCATTTTTTTACTTCTTTATGGTTTATAAATGGACCATATGTTTTATCAATAGAATAAATGTGTCTATCAAGAATTTCATCTGGAGTGGAAACATTCTTGAGAGGAATTTTGAAACGGTATCCTAGATCACTTGTTGTAAACCTTATGATATAGGGGGACAAGGCATTAAGAGCCTTGAATCCTTCAATAATTCTTTGCAGGATGCGTTTATATGGAAACTTGTCAACGGTGATTCTGAGGATCTCACATTCCTTTGAGCCATATTTATGCATCAACTCAAGAATAGAATTTCTAGTTATATTAATTCCTCTCTGTGGTCTTCTTTTAAATCCACTTTTGATTCAATTAATTTTAACTCTATATGGTTCGTCTCTAGAAATTCAACTCTTCCTTTTTGGAATGTTAATTAGACAGGTCATCCCCTTATTGAATCCCTTATAGATGAGGTGAGTAACATGGATCTTGATATTACTATCAAGGTCCAACTTGAGAGTATAGAGGGTCTCTTGTGTCATATCATAAACACTGTTAATTGTCATTATTTTTATAATTGAGCTGATTTCTGGGTATCGTAACCTGCTGTCAAAGAGAATTTTTCTTCTAAATTGTTTTATATTAACTCCTTGAATTTCATCATTGATGCTAAGTGGATGGGGGATTTTCATAGGAGACTCATTAGTCCTTCGTGGCTTATTCTTGTTTGGATGGTGGCTCATTGGAAGATACCAACTGGTTTCTATCTTCAATCTTGTGGTATTTCACTATGTTATACTTGTGTTCTTTTTCATCAGCACAGGGAGGTCGTGGTTCACTTATTTCATAGTTGTGTTGCTGCTTCATCAATTTAGAGGGATGTTGTAGATATTTTTGAAGTTATTTTACCTCATATGGATTCCATACGAGTGTTTCTACAAGGATGGTGAAATCTGGTGTTGTCTCCATAGCTAATGAATCTTTTTCATGTTTCTGTAGCTGATTTTATTCACTTTATTTGGCATGCTAAGAATAAAATTATCCATGGAAGGTATTATTTCAAATTAAATGAATCACTATCATCAATTCCTATTACCATTCATGAGGTTTTCACTTAAAATAAACACTATTGCATCAATTCAGTGCATGATATGTCTGTCTTTGGATGGGTTGGTGTCAAAGGTAATTTTAGACCCCCTGCTTGGTACTTTTGAAGTCTTATGGTAGGAACCTTTTGTTGGTTGGATCAAGTTCAATTTGGATGGAACCTCATGAGGAAATTCAGGGCCTTCCAGTTATGGTTCGATTTTTAGAAACCATCAGGGAGAGGTCCTTGGATGCTTTTAGGGTTCTTGCGGTCTTTCCTCTTCAATCGAGGAAGAGATGATGGGAATTATCATTGCAGCGGAGCAGACACAAAATAGAGGATGGAACAAAATCTAGCATGAAAAAAGATTCTACCATTATTGTGTCTGCTATCAGGATGGGATCATCCCATTTTTCCTAGAAGCTCACCAACATATGTATCAACTGTTAAGATTCTCTTTCCACCATGGAATATATTATCATGCATGTATATAGGGAGGCCAATGCGATGGCGTATGTACTTTCAAATAATGGTGTCAATGATGATACTTTCTTATGATATGATCATCTACCTGATGATCTTTTTCCTTTGTTGTGGAAGGATCAAGGTAAATCTCCCCTTTTTAGAATTACGTAAGTTTGACTCTATTTTTTCTTAATAAACAAAAATTGCTTTTCTTGGGAAAGGTCTCATATTATCATTTTTAAAAAATTCAAAAAGCTATCAAAAATTAATACTACATTAATTTTGAAAGGTTTAATTTAAAATTGAAATCATTTTAATAATATATACTTTCTAATTGTTCCTAAATTAATTATAATATTCTAAAAAAAAGAAAAAAATGCATTTTTTATGAACATACATTTTTGAATCATGAAATAAATTTACTAAAAATTGATTTATTATTTCATTATAATTAATCAGTAAATATGTATTTATTTTAAACTATTTATTTGTTTCATAATATGGACTTTCAAATTCATATTCACCATTTCAATGGATAAGTTATAATTGTCAGAATAATAATTCATGGTTTGTTTAATCTTAGTGTCATGTGTCATATATTCTATAAAACATAGTATTATTTTTAATGTCTCACTATATTATATATATAATAAATAAAATAACATCCATCCAATAGTTATTACAAGGATAGTATAAATTTATTTTATGCTTTAATGTTATAGGATTCTTAAATATTTTGTTTTGTGCTATTCACACTTATAATAAAATTAATTTTATAATTTTTATAAATTGAATCACATAAAATGATTTTTGTATTTTTAGTTATAAATATTTAATTATGCAACATCCGAAAACTAATTTTTATTAATAAAAATAATTTACCGAGGAAAATTTAATTTACTATGGTAAAAATTTTATTTTTTCAAGGAATGATTTTTTATAAATATTTTCATTTAAAAAAATATAGTTATTTTCAAATAATGAAAATAATATTATGTTATAACATATATTAAAATAATTTAACAGTCATTTAATTGATAATATATTTTACATAACTTTATGAAGACAAAATTATTAAAATGATTTTTTCCGACAAAATTATTTATTTAATAAACTATATGATTAAATTAAGAATATATTTTTTTCTATATATAAATTGAAAAAGATTTAATGGTGTCTAAATTTAAATTAATCACATAGAAATTTGGTAATAATTTTAATAATAGATTTCTAGTTCAAAAATACTTACAATGATTAAATTTTATTAAAGATTATGACTGTTAAAATGGGTAATCTTTTTTGGATCAATTTTTTGTTAATAAATTTAATAATTAGAACTTATAGAATACATTTTAATGGATTTATAGTCATAATTTCAGGATTCAAACAAATTTCCCCATCTTAAACATTTAAATATCATGAAATTATATTCTTATCCATTAGATAATGTTCTAATATAATGATTTTCATTCTTTTTTTACATATCAAAGGATCTCACATACATTCATTTCAAAAGAAAAATATATTTCAAAATTTAACAAAAATTATAACCAAGTGACCTACAATAGATCCACTATAAATTTTTGGATGTATATATCCTTACAATAATTACTCAAGTCCTTTATTTTTGAAAGATACTTCATGAGAATTTCAAAATTATCAATGTAATTATTACTTACTATTTACATTCCTTTTGTTATCCTTATCAGCCACCCTCTTATAATTTTATCAAAACCAAATATATATACAATAGAAATAGTATAAATAATATTATTAAATTTAGTTATATTGATGTTATAATGATTATATATAACCATTACAATAAATAGAAAAAATGAAAATGTTTCAAATTCATATGGGAAGACTACCATCTAAATAAATGAAATGTTTCGTTTTTCATAACCACCTTTCATGAATGGTTATAGAAATGATTTTAGTGAATTGATATTTTATTTATGACATAGTTTATATTATTAATATGTAAATTATGAATTCTATATGTAACATTAATAGAATGGTATCATTGTAAAACTAACCACAAAAAATGAATATAATAAGAGGAAGAACGATTTATTTATAAGTGAAAACGTATTTTCAATATACATTTTTCTTATAAATATTAAAAATTATATTTCATCTCCATAATAAATAAAAATATTTTTTTATTATTTTTTTATAATAATATTACTAAAAAAATCTCCACCATATCCATTCTCACACATAGATTATAGCATGTTATTATAAAATCTAATTAACAACCTAAATGAACAATCCAATATATATCTATCAAGGATTTATTTGGAATAAAACTATAATATATTAATATGTAAATAAGGATTTGTTTTCGTTTTCTTGATGGAAATATATTCATTTAACTCATTAATTAAGATGCCATTATTTTTTCATTATTAATTACCAAAATAATATTTTCAATGAATTCAACCTCATAGATAATAACTAAATTTAAAATGAAATTAAATTATAAATGTATAAATAATTTTAAAAAATATGTTCATGTATGTTTTTTGATCTGAGAAAGATGATATTTTCATGATGAATGGATAAAAACAATGCTATTTTGAAACTTGTTCTAAATGAAAAAGAATAATCACTCAATCTATTGAAAATTGAAAATAATAAACTAATATTAATATAGAGATTAATTACCATAGATTTTTATAAAAGATTATGGACTTGAAAATGGTTTTGAAAAAGGTGATTAATATAGTTGTTTTAGTTCTATTTGAGATTCATGAGCTTTATAGGAAGTCAAAAAATTAAGACAGGGGCTTCATTATGTCAAATTTAATTACATAAGGAATATTTATTATTTAAAATATGGTATATTTTATATAATTTGATTACTACCCATTGAATTTATTTTTCCTTATTCATGAAATTCATGAGTTTTGAAAAATAAATATCATGTTTTTTCATTTAATTGTCTCGACTCTAAAGATACTAATATTGAAGGTGTTTTACTTAATTGAACTCTATTCAATGAGTTATAAATCCTTTTATTGAACTTTTTTTTGGTTCTATGCATTTTTTATTTGATATTAATAATTTTTCAAGACACATTATCTTATTATCAGGGGTTATTATAATTTTAATTCAAAGTGTTTACCTTCATAATAAGCTTCTTCAAAATATTTTCATTATTATGAATAATTCCCACAATATTTTGTTGAATTTCCCCTCCTTTTTCATATTCTCATTGGAGATATGTTTTATCATTTATAATTTTAAGCCTAATTATGTGTTATCGCATGTAACCTCCATATTAACCAAGAATTATTTTATAAAGGATGTATTGTTACTTTTTATACAATGGGTGTGTTTTAATGGACCCTATTTTTAGGTGTTTAATGAGTTAATATAATACTTTAATATTGTTCTTATGAAATATGTTTTTATTGGGATATGTTCCAGGGATTTCTTTTCAGTTTTAATGAGATTTAGGTGTATTTTTTATGGTTTATTTTTTCATGATTTTCTAATAATTTTTTGATCCTAATAGATACAAATAAGAACTTTGAAGTATCACCTTCGGTGGATTATATCCATGAGGAACATTTTATCAAACCATGGATCCTCACCTCAAAAAATCATGAAATATGATATAGTTGATAGAACAATGATTGGAAAATTATTTTAAAAACCATGTGACTAAACAATGTTGGTCCTAAGGAGAGGGAACATGTCTCAATTGGATTGAAAATGGTTTTAAAAACCATGTGATAATAACCATGATTTTGTCTCTTAATTATCCAAAAATCACTTATAGGGACCATTCATTAGATATTTTGACTTGGTAATCCTTCTACATGTATCCCTAAGGAATCTAGATACTTAACAACCCTTCCATGTTAAATTCATTCCCTTTCCATGAAAAAATATGTTGAATCTAATGGGGTTGATGATGGAGATTTATGTTATGTGATAAAAAGATATATATTCTTTTTATTTTTTCTATATATACTGTTAATACCATAAGAATAATCACAGTTTAATAATTCCATTTCCTAATTAATGTTTTTTTATTCCACTTAACTATGACATTTTTTATTTTTGTAGAATGACAGTTATTCAATTGTGTTAGAAATATTACTTTAATAAATAATATATCTAAAGTACATGGTGGTAGTATTATGTAATGTGGTTTTTGATTATTCTCCATTAACATATAATATCCATCAATCTTATTCTATAACGATGATGTTTTGAGATGGGATTAGATTTAGGGTTTCTTGGTGTGTGAGTTTAATCTATTTAGAATTTGAGTGTAACCTATGTAATTAATTTTGAAGGGGTTTAGAAGTTATATTGAAAAACATTATGTTAGGTTTTTACTTACCATTTTAGGTCCCATTTATACACTTGTTTCATTGATATGATACTTGTGTCGGCATGGATTATATAACTATTCATAATAGGGATATCATGTATGTTCCTATGCAGAATGTGAGACCCCTAAATGATGTTGATTAAATTAATATGATTTTATAGTTTGTTAACTCACGTTTCTTTGGTATCACATGTACATGAGTGATTTCTAATAATTCTCATGATATTATTTTATGTTCTACATTGGATTGATCTAGCATATCTTCAAAAAATTTCATACCATTGGAGGTATTACTCTCATAATCAGAATGATTGGAACATCATGACATGGTAATATTTTATAGGGGTAGTTTTCATGGCATGATGCAAAAAAATGATATATCTAAAAATAAAGAAGGGGCATGAATACCTTGATTTAGAACCCATGGAAGAAAAATCTTGGTACAATTACATTGTTCCCTAACCCATGGCCTAGAAAGGATATGACATTCAAAATGATTTAATTGTGACTTGAGATAGGATTTGATTATTTAATACATAACCTATTATTGAGGAGGTATGTAATTATATTTTATCTTATTTTGACATGATACCTTTAGATTACCAATATAAATATTCAAATTCTTTGTTGATAGCTAATGATCGCTCTATATATCCTTCAATTATTTATTTTTATAGGTCTAAGGTATATATGTCTAGGGCTCCTGATTACCTCAGTATTACATAAATAGTCAACATATGATTATTTATGATTTCTTACACAATTAATTATCAAATGGAATAGAGCTATTATACTTTTTAACTCATGTTAAGGAAATGTTTTGTTATCCTATAAAGTTCAATTACACACACTGTGAATGGGAACACAGATACACATGTAGACATGATGATTACAGATCTAGGGAAGGTAAAGAGACCATTAAAAGTTAGTTGATTATAAATCATGGATATAGTGTCATTTATAGGATGTAATTCAAAGGGATCTATATTTTTTTATTTATAATCATTTAATTTAGACCCTAGTATGAATTACCTCATTGAGATGTTTTTTTATTATTTTGTGTGACATGGGTGAAATTTTATTTTTTACATTATGATACATTATCTTATTCCTTGATACATTTTTTTTATTTGATAAATATATTATAGTTCTAAGTTGTGATTACCAAGGGTATCCCCATTAAATTATTATACCCTTGCCTCTCGTCAGAAACCCATTGGGTATTGGGAGGTGAATATGAGGCATTATAGATCTCAAAATTGGACCTAGTGGTTTGATTATGGGTGCTAAAAATTGGTATCAAATCCTGAGTTTTCTTTATTTTAATTTTTTTAATTCATGGATATGGTATAAATGATATAGGCTTTGTGGATTTTTGGAGGTGGATTTAGCATGTCTCTACTAAGATAATGTTTTAATTGACCTCTGAGTTGCAATTTATGGTATATCTATTATATTTTTAAGGGAATTATTATATTGTATAGAATAATTAGTAGAAACATATAATTACATGTAATATATATACATATTTTGAAGTGAATATTAGTTAAGTAATTAAATCCATTTATTGTTATATCTATTTGGATATAAATGTATTCTTTTTTTTGGGATACATTTTGACTCCCTCTTATTATGATATTTATGTGATTTTATTTCTTAGTAAAAAATTATTATGATCTCATGATACCATAAATGTACCCAATAACTGGTTATTTTGTTTTCATAAGAACATTTTTGTGGGTGCTCTAAATGTTCATTTGTCATTTTATAAAAATTCAACCTTAGATATGTCTGAATTGTAGAAATATGGAGGGTGAAAAAGTTCGACGAAAATCAATACATGTGGATGAACTCGAGAATTCTCACACAACTGCTTAAATGGTTCCCTAATTTTATCCACTCTATCCTAGAGTCTTTCAAATTGTACCTTCCCATTGTGGATGAGTAAAACTGACCATGTTGGACTATTATTGTGAATTTTAACTCCATTATCCTATACCCATATAGGGTATTGGGGGGTAAAAGATTCCATTTTTTGGATAGATATTATTCTATGTATATTATACTTGATCACAAAAAAAATACTAGAGTATCAATAAAGAAGCATGTATTATTTAGGAATATTATAGGAGATGGTGGGGTATAATAGGAAATTTAGTTCAACTTAAGGGTCAGTCATCAAATATATTCAATAATAAATTATTAAGGTAATTAATTCTTGAAAGGTGTAAGATAGATAATTCCAAATAATTTATATAGGTGTAGTAGGATTTTATTAAATTATCTACATACTCATCTTGTTTCACTAATATAAATCATTTTTATCCTCCCATGGCTATGAATAGAGAATAAAAGGCTAAGATGTTTAAGATCATTATTCAGACTAATATTTGACAGCGTGTTTGGATTTTTTACCTAAATACATACAAGGAATTTATATGTAAGGCCTTGACTATTGGGATGGGCTAGTAGGATGGATATGAATTTGTCTTCATCCACCCTTTAGTACTCAGGTTGGTGTACCTACTACTATAGCAATGGGGATATCCTTTTTTGTAAAAATAAGAGGATGTCCAATGATGTATAGTGGGTTGCTAGAAATCATGATTAGAAAATTATGGATTATTTTTCTTTATCAGAGGGAGTAACATAGCGATTCAACTATGTGAAGGTAGGTTTGACCAAATGTTTTACCCAACAACTCAGAGAAACTGTAAGCATTGTGGAAATATAAGGAATCTCTAGAATTATTCTATAGAATTTGTGGTCATGATTTCAATTGGATATGTTAAAAAAATGATCAATGACCCAAGGATATAACTGGGGACTAATGTAAAAGGTTTATACCCCTCAATCGATATTGACTCCTGAGGGTTATACACATCAGGGTCGGGGATGTGGAGTTATGGAACACTGATTTTATGTTATAGAACAATTTCTAAATGGGTGTAAATGTGTACCATTGACCATTTGTGGTTTTTATTTATCACATATTTTCCTTTTACTTTTCCTTTCACTACTAGTTATTTCCATTATTTTATATCTGTTCATGTTGTTGTTGGATTATACTAAACGATTATGTTATCTTCTATGTTTATTTCCCTCAACACATAATTGATAATGAAATTGGATTATCTATAGATAAATCAAATTTTTTTAATAGTAGTTTATTGATATTTTAATTTGAGGTATTTAATGATGATTGAGATGAAAATATTTGGCCAGATCCCCATAAAAGACTACAACACCTACTTTGGTGCTCACATAAATTTTTATGTGAGGAAGCCATCCATTATTCCACCCTTAAGTGAGAATTATACAATGACCATTGAGTAGGATGTTGAATCCACTATAATTAGACAATATTTAAGATAATATGGTTCTATCACATAATATACATAATTATTAAGTATCACTTAAAAACCAAAAGAGTGGCCCTCTTATTTTTCTTTTGTGTCTGATTATTACCTAGATATTTTTCCATATGACATCATAAGTATTTTTTTTCTAATATGAAAGTTTATTTTAAGATAAAACTCATGTTGGGATCGTGAACCATTTCAATTCCTTCCTTTCACGTGGAATCAAATTATTTCAGACAATGCACGATCAATATTAATGATGTTGAGGACTATGGTTTCGTCAGACGAAGAACAACTTCATGGGGGCACCCATGTTGTTTTCCAAGAATGTGGATGTTAGTTTATGTCTCTTTATTTATTATAGGAATAAAAATGTTGTTATCTTTAATAAAACTTATCCATTACCCAAGACTAAAAATATATTTTATCAGTTATGGGTTTCATAGTGGTTCTTCAAGGATGATCTTCATTCACGACAGTATTAGTTACAGGTCGAAGAGAAGGATATTGCTAAGACAACATTTACAAGTATATATGAATTATATGAGTACCTAAAAATTCCTTTTATATAGAATAATACCATAGTAGTGTTCATGACTATCATGAACAATATCATTCAACCATATTTTAACACATGATGATATTCTTATATGTTCTTAAAATTATGAGATAAATTCTAGACAACATGAGACTATGTTGATTACAATATGATCACAAAAAACTTATACCAAGCATTAAATTTTTTATCTTTAAAATTAAATTGCAATATTTTCTTTATAGATTGATCTCTGAGATAGAAATTTCTATGGACGTAGTAAATATGAATCAATGATGTCTTGGGCTCTCCCTAAGAATATTTTTTTGAGATTAAGTGTTTACATAGCTTTGATGGATACTATTGATAGTTCATTCATGTTTTCTACCTCTTAATAACAGTGATCAATGTGGGGGTATTGTATAGATGGACTGATCAATGTGATGATTCTTTTCATTATACGAAGGTTAGATTGAAGAAAAATCTAGTTTTAATTTTTCCATATCCTAGGATAGAATGTATAGTGTACTATGAAGAATCATTTTTTGGAATAGGTGTTGAACTAATTTGGATGTATATGGTAGTTTCTAATTGGTCCTATCAGTTGCGACCCCATGTAGAAAACTAACTGACGTATTAATTGGACTTAGTGTTTGTGGTACATTCTATGAAGTGTTAGGGATAATATCTATTCAGTTAGAGTTTTGTTTGTGTACATAGACCATATGTGACTTAAATATATCATTTATCAATTAGATCTAAATTTTTGGTAGAGTATTTTGATATCATATCATGATAAATTCTACATTTAGATAAACAATTCTATAGGAAAATGAAATTTTATTAGAGATGCTCTTACTAGGAAAACATCATAGTTATTGGTTCTTACTGAATAATAATCTATGGAGGACTGAAATCTTATGAGTATGAATATAGTGACCCATCATTAACATACAAGTATATTAAATCAATTTATATGAATAATTAGTATATTACAAAATTACATGCATGAGCACCCAAATAGTTTAATGTATTTGGAAACACGGAACACATTTTTTTAGTATGGTGGAATATATTCAACATATATCTTAAAGATCTTCCCCTTTAGTAATCCTACTTAAATCCTTTATTTATAACCAAGGGAATTGAATCATAAAAAATGGGTGATACAATTATCATTATAGGTAAATAAAAGATATACAAAAGCATAACATGACCATAAGGGTATGTAAACATTAACTTCACATTAGAATATTATACCTTATATATTAAATATCATATTCAAGGGAGAAGGAAAAAAATTGGTAGGTCATAAGACATGAGTCGTAAGGTTGGTAAATCATCATAACTCGATCATGTGCCATATTCCCAGTTCATATATGTGTGGAAGCATAAAAAATAATGAAAACTATTTCATGGGTTAAGGTTAAATACCATGACCATAAACATAGTGGATCCAGACACACATGTTTCCTATAGTGGATCGGGATGCACTAGTTTCCCACTATGAATTAGGAAACACATTTTTCCCATTTTGGATTAGGACACACCTCTTTCCCATTGTGGTTCAAGAGACATCAGTTTTCCAGTGTGGATAGGGACACACCTATTATTTACTGTGGATAAGGACCCACTTATTTCCCATTGTGGATAAATCCCACTGACTTGTTTCTTGTCATTATCTAATGAAATATAAATCATTAACCATTTCATTTAAGGGATATATAGGTCCCTCCCATCACGTAATGAAATCATACATACATGTTCCACAGGATAATAATACATTCATCATATCAAGAACTATAAAAAGAGATGGGATTTATAAAAATAATATCATAACCCATGAAATGAAATGGATATCATAATTGTTTCATAATAACATAAAATTTGTAAAATTGATAGCTTTCATAATCATTTTATCATATAATAACCCATGAAAAGAATTCGGTTTCAAAACCATATAACCCATGGAAGAGAAATGGGTGTCATAAACAACTTGTCATATTAAACACAAACCATTCAATGAAATAATGAAAGAGGTGTCCTTACATCATATTCATAGTAAATAATAGACAATTTGAAGTGATTTCCTCAAATATAGAGAGGGATTTTGAAAGATAGCATGAAAAATTTCTTATGAAAAATATCTTTTCATTGAAATTCCCTTTCAATTTTTTTTCATAAATCATTTTGTTAGAATTAACACTCTGAAATTTCATTGAGAACATTTCATGAGGAAAATACCCTTCCTTCTTTAAAAAATTATTTCTTAAATCATAAAACATTTTGAACTCATTTTAATTTGAATAAATCATGAGAATATATAAAAGAATCTTGAAAACAATTTGAAAATATTTTCATTGAAAATAACATTAAAAATTTATAAAGTATTATTGAAAATATTTTGAAAATGTTTTCATTTAAAATTAAATTGAAAACCTAAAATGAAAGATTGATTTTTTTAAGAAAACATTTCATTGAATATTAATTTGAAATATTATAAAGGAATCTTGAAAAAAATTAAAACCTTTTTTATTGAATATACATTGAAAACATACAAATAATTATTGATTTTTTTGAAAACATTTTCATTGAAAATAATTCTGAATACCTATAAATAAATATTTAAAACAATTTGAAATATTTTTTATTTTAAAATAAATTGAAAATTTATAGATAAATCTTGAAACCATTTTGATAAACTTTTCATTGAAAATATCTTTTAAAAAATATAAAATAATATTGAAAAAATGTCAAAAACATTTTCATTGAAAATATAATTGATTTTTTTTCAAAAAACATTAAAATAAATTCTTTTTGAAGTAATTTTATAAAAAATGGTTTTAAATATCACATATTTCCATCCAAAAATAGAAATACAGTCAGAATTTGAAAAAAAAAATTTCTAAATCATTATAAGTAAAAAAGAGTGGAAAATGGTAATTATTAATGAAGATATAAGGTATAATAATAGGAGAGGAAACATATTGTTTTTTCATGAGAGTTGGATCATAATTTTTAACTAATGGAAGCATAATAGTTAACAATATCGATAAACGATGAGATTATAGAAATAAACTATAACCACTTTGGTAACATTGAATAATAATCCTGAGGAAATAATAACATTACATAAATAGAAAAATAACATAAAAATAATTATATTCTTGATATAACATCTCAAAGGGTAGTGTATACACCTCATAAAAAAATATAGGTGAATAACATGGAATTTGTCTCAAAGAAGGAAAATTAAGACAATTTTACTATACAGATTTTGTTACTTTTGAACCATAGACCACATAAAAGAGAGACAATAAAATTGATATTTAAATAACCATAAATTTAATGATAATAATAATAGAATATATTCATGTATAATATATAGACCATAAAATGAGTGTAAAATAAGGAAAAAATCTAAATGAAATAAAAGTTATATGGGAAAACCCTTACACTAAGACTTGAATTTATTCATACACATTCAAACCCCCTATATAATTAGTATAATATATTATAAATCATCAAAATTTCCATATTATTATATATAGTACCATATATTATTTTATTATTACTTTATATTACCCATTTATTAACAAGTTATTACTGTTATGTTTCATGTAAAATCTGCCTTTATTTTCGTATATGTTTTGACTTGTTATTCTTGATCATAATTCTTAGATCCTTATTTAATTATTTATAGAATGTAAAAAATATATAAATATCATATATGTAGTTTATTTAAACATTTTTATTAATCTATAAAATGTATAAATATTAAATGGAATACAGCGTTCATGGATACTATAGACATGACATATGCTTGAATGTTTTTTCCATTTTATCGACGTATTTGAAAAAATAAAGTAAAATAAATAAATAAATATATATATATATATATATATTATTACTGTAGAATCATTATTTCATATATATATCATATAATTTTCCTAAAACCATACTTAATACATTCCATGTAATTTTGGAATGAATCACACATCTTTGAGGAGCCATCAGTCCACACAACCATGAACAAAGTTATCATTTTTACCCAAATTGGAAGGCATGAAGGTATGTTATATATAATATTTAAATAAGAATAATTAAATCATATATATCATATATATCATATCAAAATAGTATTTTCATCACAATTTTAAACCATGATAGGCGTGGACGGAAAAATAATGACATCATTTCGTGAGGAGTCAATCTACCATACAAAAGAATGGTATGTTCTTTTCTAATTTGATTGAAGTGTGTGTCAGTGTAGGTAGAACCTTTCCATTAAAAAACATAAGTATATTTAGGATACTGAGGTTATTTTAAAATAATTTAATAAGAATAATTTATGGGGTGTATAATGAAAATAAAATAAAAGATCTTGTCGAAGTATATTACCTCTTCTTTGGGTAATTCATTTTCGTTTTCACCAAAAGAATAACAGGCTTTGATTTTGGAAAAAATACAGGCTTCTAGGTTAATATGAAGGAATTATAGGACTGATTTGAGATGGTTTTGAGTGATCCAATGTGACTTGAGAGATGTTAGGATGTTATGGGGTGTGTTCCCTTTTACAGTGGATGAGGATTAGAATTCTTATAAACATAAGAATTTAAAAAAATAGAGAGGTCTTCCTTACATCATGTGCCTCCAATAATGGTATATTTTAAATAAAATGAATGAAATTGTTGAAATATGTATGGAAATTAAATTTTGTACATGGGTATAGGGTATTTGTTTCTCTAAGTAGATGTTTAACTACTATGTAAACTCAATTTTACCTTAATCACACTTATTAATTTTAATTACATTCAGTAATATTTATTGTCAAAAACTAAGATGAAATTAATAGATACTATAAATTATTATGATAAAAGGTATGGAATATGTTTTTCCAAATTATTTCCATATAATTGGAATAAATTAATTTAAAATTATTCTCAAAGATGTGTTACGAATGCAAGTTTTTAAAGTGAAAAAGTCCAAAAATATGAAATGTTTTTACATCCCATTTCAGTGTAAAATTGGTTAAAATGACCTAACCTGGATTAATTTATCTATGTTTTAATTAAATATCATTTAAATTCAATTTAATCTATAATTTAAATATATATATTTTTTATATGAAAAAGATGTTTTGAATTAAAATTTACAATTTTTCAATATTCATCAAAAAATAAATCTTCTCTAAAAAATCACCAAAAAAATCAAAAAAAAATACATTTTGATATTTTATTTTCAAATATTATTTTTATTTTAACACATAAAAATATAAAATTTTCAAAATTTAAATATAAAATGGATTCTCCATTATAAGGAAATTAAATTACCTATTTTAAAATTTCATCATTTTATTCATAACGATGGATTTATTATTATAGTATGCCTATAATAAATATTTGATGATTGTAAAAAATATTTATTGAGTATATAATATATAAATTTTATTTAAAATATTCATCATAAGTTTTATTTTAATTTATTGATATATAATAGTGTGTTTACATAGAGTAAGTGTATTCATAGAAAAGTAATTTTTAATTTCCAAATAGTTCTTACATAATTTTATAAAAAATTGATAATAAAAAAAATCATTTTATATACAAGTGTAAGTAATATTTTCACAATATAGTTAATATTATTCTTAATATCCTTTCCAACATCTTAGTGGTAACTATAATAATATTATAATAACAATATTAATAATATATTTTAGATCAATAAAACTCGTCCATGCATGTAACTAAAGATTTAAAAGGGACTTAGTATCATTTATAATGCAATACAAAAACTTTATTTAATGTATCACATAATAATAAAAGTGATTCATGTAGTTCATGATTAACTTGGTGTTGTGTATAACAGAATCCAATCATAGTTTTTTTGATAACAAAAGCTATATTCATTGTTTTATGAAATAAAAAATATCTAAAAGATTAAATGAATTCAATAAAATCACAAAATCTCAACGTGTTACAATAATGGTGGGTTTTCTTTTAATAAAACAGTTTTTTTCACTCAGGCATGGATACTTTAAATTTTGTTCTAATTCTATTTTGTGGAATTAATTTTCATACCTAATGGGTTAATAAAGGTCTCAGGGGTGCCTCGGGCTTATTCAGAGTTTGAGACCTTGCTTTTTGTAGAAAAATGGAATGTCCAATGGTTAGTTTAAACCATGTGAGGTAGGCCTCTAGATTTGTTTAAAACATAAGAATATGTAAAATGGGATGGAATATGGATCACTGTTTGATCTAACCATGATAGTTGAACCACAAGTCTAAGCAGAATGTTGCAAAAATTTGTAGATCTATTTCACATGGTTGGTGCACGGTTTCCCTAACCGTGTGGCCTAATATTGAAATATTCCCCTTCCCACATGTGCTCATGCATGGATTGCACATGGTTTAGAAAACTGTGTAGCCAAACCATTAACAATGTAAATTTTGGGTAAAATTACCTTTTTTTTTTCACTCGAGTGAAATGTTAAATATTTTTCTTTCTTATTCCCTAATTCTAGAAAACATCCTTCCTAAATTATCCTCGTTTTTGAATTTTGATTCCTAAACTAGGAATCAAGATATATCATATGCCTGCAGTTTGAATTGACTAACTTTTTTCTCCTTGTATCTACACTAGTATGTTCTCAGTTCCTTTTTAATCTTACATCATTATCGTTCATTTCTATGATATTACATAGATCCATGATAATGTTACCAAATTGTATGGAATTGAAACATTTTTCATTTCAACTCCAATATAGACTGAAATAGAGGTTGATACTGGAAGAGGAGACTCATATGAGTATGAGGTAGTTTCTTCAGAACTCTTTTCTAAATTTTCATCATTATAGAAATTGTCATGTCATCACGCCGATTTCATTGGGCTCCATTTTTTAAATTTATATATTCTTATTATAGTCATTAGAACTGTATTTGATGACCCTTTCCATATATGTAAATTTTTTTTGGTTGTTACATCCACAATTTCAACCACCCCATGTAAGATGATATTCCCTATTTGGGTTTTTATTATTTTAAAAATATTAATCCATCAATAAGATATATTAATTATTTAACTCTTTAACTATAATAGCCCTTAAAATTAGTAGATAATGAATTTAAAATTGGCTAGTAACATAGTTTACTAACACTTTTTCCACCTAAGGTAAGTTCTTCACTTGAAAAATTAAATTTAAATGGAATTGGAAAGTAAGTTTTACACATATCAATTAGCATTATAAATGTAATTGAATGTTGGTAGAATTCCATAACACCCAATTACACTTTTCATTTAAGGTACTAGATGAACCTATTAAACTATCTAATACTTGTTTTAATGGATTAAAAGGCTCCATGTCTTAAAATGGCTTGTCACTTGTATGAGAGGAATGAAATGAACCTATGACATGTCAATTAAAAAAACTACTATATGGACTAATTGATAAAATGAATTGAATGAAAGGTGACTAATTTCATATATGGTCCTTGATAGAATTATATGGGTGGATTCAATCAAGATATCTTTTGGATTCTTAAGGGAATGCCTTGAGCACTCAATTACACAATTCTTATTCAATGTTGTCAGCTCCATTGGTTGAGACCCACCTAGGAAATCGATCTTCACCTATCAGTGGATTCCCTATATGACACCATAAGATTTCATAATTACATATAATGTATTCCTTGGATACACTCCTTGGATTCATCATGGATTCTATAAACCTGAGTTTCATTGGTTATATCCTTGGTCCATGCTATATAATTTCTCGTTTTACCTTGAAGTATTCCGTGGACTCAATTAGATCATTCTTCTATGTAATGCCTTGGATGATTCTCACTGGATTAAAATCCTACCCTCTTATCCATGCTATAGATAATACTAAGTTGGAAACCCATGAGGTCTCAGTTTCTATGGGTATTACAATGGAACCCTTTTATATTATAATCATCATGGTTGCCATATAACATCTTGGAACCACTACTATTACTACCACGAGGTTATTTCAGTGATGGATATGCCTCATGTGACCTTTTTATATAAACAAGTAAATAATTGATCAGTAAACTAGTCATACATTCAGATGTCAGCCGATGGATAAACCATGTACATGGGTATTTACTTTTCTATACTACATTACTTTTATATATGCATGATTAAACTATTTCAGTTTATAATACATGAACATGATGTTATATAAACAATTTTTGGTGGCCACATGTGTGTTTATTTTTTCCTCAGTAGGCAATCAAAATCCTTAACAGGAGGTTAAGGTTGTTCCAATTGAAAGGAAACATAAAAGAAAAATAGTATCACTGATTTACCCCTCCCCCTCTTAGTGAAACAATACTTCTAATTGGAACTTTCAATCGGTATCAGAGGGTAGGTTCCCTTTGTTTTTATTTTCTGATGGACGACATGAAATGTGTGAACAGTAAAGGTATTCTAGTTTTTATGGAAAAAAATATCATATCTGGAAAGATAGAATGCTTCTATATCTTATGTCTATCAGTTATGATGTTCTGGAAGCTTCAACAGTTGGTTTTACTCCCATTGATGATAGTACTCTACATACACCTATTGACAAGAAGTTTATTAATAATGATAGAAGGTCCTAGAATGCTATATTATCATCAGTTTATGAATGTGATTTCTTTATAGTGAAAGTTATTTCCACAACTAAAGGTAAATGGATTAAGTTTAAAAACATATACAAAGGCAATAAAAAAGTGAAGAAGGCAATGTTACAAATATGGAGATTGAAGTATAATGATTTGAAGATGGGTGATCATGAATCTGTTGGGGAATTATTTACTAGGGTGAATGAAATTGTTAGTACTATCATATGTCTTGGGGGAAAGATGAAATACTTTACAGTTTTTGAAAATATCTTGAGAGTACTACCTGAAAAATTCTATTCAAATGTTTCTTTATTGGAAGACAAAGATCCTGAAACACTGTCTCTGGATGATTTAAAAAACACTCTTACTTCTTATGAAATGAGAAGAGAGAATGATATAATGAGAAAAAAAGGTTGATAGAGAAATTTATTTCAAAGCTATGAAGAAAGAAAAGTCAAATAAGATTGTTATATATTGAAGATGAAGCTGGTGATTTTGACTCTGAAAATGAGGTATGTAAAAATATCAAAAAAATCATATTCTTGTTTACTGACATTGTGAAAAGAGGTACAAGGAAATATACAGGGAAGCTTCTCTTGAAATGTTTTGAATGTGGGGTTATTGGTCACTTTGCAGTTTATTGTCATCGAAGAAAGAAAGAAGAGGATAGTGATATTGAAGAAATAAAGACAAGAAGATCGTAGAAGAAAAAGGGATACAAAGAAAAATAAATTAAATTATTCAAATAAAAAAGAATATGTTTATTGTCCAAAGATGTTGAAGAATAAGATAGTGATTCTGAATTGGAAAGATCCAATGAGTATGGTAATGAAAATAATTTCATCTCAATAGTGAATGATGAATAATTCGAAAGTATTACTTCTAAAATAGAACAAACTTATCTTGAAATACATCTAAAAGAAGAGTTAAGAGAATGTTTGAGAAATATCCTAAGGCTAGAAAAGAAAAATAAAAATATGGAAGATGATTTCTCAGAAAAAAGAGAATATTTTTATTGTGAGAATGAAAATATTATTAAATATAATGATGATTTGAATAAATCTATTGAATAAGAAAATAATTATAATGAGAATTTAGAGGTGAAGTTGAAAGTAAAAGAAGAATAGTTTAAACTTGTCCAACAAAAACTCTCTAAAGATTAAAATAAAATTCTATGTTTCAAAAACTCTATCAATAAAGTTGGTGAATGTTCTCATAATGAGAAACTTGAGAAGGTTAATACTAAGATACCTTCAAAGGGTGAGAAGAAGAGTGGAATTGTTTTTGAAATGAATAAATATGGGAATGTTATATATGTGGCCAAGACCAACAAGGTTGGGAATGTTTTGAAACATTATGAATATGGAAATGTTTCCAATACTTTTGGTACCAATTATTCAAAAAAGAAAATAATAAATTTGATTGATAATAAAAAGGTTGTTGAATCGGAAAATAAAGAGAAGAAGCTTTCTGAGAAACACATTCACAATTCTGATTAGTGTGGAGGATTTAGGGGAGAATACTATTTCTATGGGTATTTCTAGTATTCTGGGGGATTCGGGCATACAAATAGTATGTGTTGGTTAAATCAACAACATTACTATTATCCCGCAGGTTATTAAAGGGATATATTGGGGAGGATTAAATCTTATCAAAGAAATAAAAATGATAAGGTTGTCTTAAGGAAATTTGAAAATAATGATGTAAATATTGAAAATATGTTCCAACACTTGGAAACTATTTTTGAAAGATGTGAACAACCTGGAAACCTTACAAAAGGATGTATTTTTTTGTTAATGACTTAGCAAAATATTCTCAATTATCTAAAGCCAAAGGTGAATAATGAAAAGAATTGAGAAAAGAAATTTGTTTTTGAAACTATAATAAAATCCATAAAAGGAGAATGAACCTGGATACTTGATAGTGGGTGTTCTTCTCACATGACAAGAGACATGAAATTGTTGAAGGATGTGAAAGATTTTAAAGAAGGAATAGTGACATTTGGCAATGATGAATCACTGAAAATAAAATGTGTTGGGTCAGCCATCATTGGAAAAAAAAGATGAAATATAAGAAAAAATTATATGTTGATGGGCTGAAACCCAATCTATTATGTGTTTCACAATTGCGTGATGAAGGTAAAAAGGTTATCTTCAAGAAAGATGGATTTGTTATAATGAGTGAAGAAGATGGTAAGATTGTTACAAGAGGCCAACTTACAAGAGGTAACTTGTTTCAGGTTGGTGATTCACCACCTCCTGTTACATGAGTATGGTGGAAGAGAATCAATTATGACATAAAAGGCTTGGACATATGTCATGACCCATCCTCGGGGCCCGTTCCTTGAATACCCCTAGCCCGCCTTCCATAGGCTAGGGGTTGGAGAATAGCACCAAAGGCGTAAATCTCTAAACTGGTATGGCATTGACTTTATAAACTAGAAACACACCGAATCAGAGTAAAAGCTGGAACCAAGACACTAAGTATAACTGTATACAAAAAGAAGTGCTGAAAAGTAAAAGGGATGGAAATACAAGCCCAAAAGTAAAATACAGGTACAACAGAAAGCAAGTAAAACTGAAAAAGGGACAAACATTTGAAAGGTAAAGAGCATCTCCTAGATCATCCATTGGGGAATCCTACCTGAAAGGTAGGTATAGATCTCGAACAACATGTCCCTGAGGTACGTCCCGTCTAGTCCAACTCCGAGCAGCCTCCCATCCAACACCCTCAGCCTCGATCACTGTTGTCCGTCGTCTGCACAGAACACAACAAGGTGTGGGAAAAGCCTGTGCAGTGGTGAGTATAAAAATACTCAGTAGGTGACCCCGAGACCCCTGAAGATCACATAGATTCCACTAAGGATAAACCATAGTATTAAGATATAACCATGAAGTATCAACCATCCCTACTTAGGTATATACCCATACATATACCTAAGTTACCAATCTCAGTCCGACTCCAACTCTCGAGCCCAAGCACATCCCATTGCACAAAGGAAGTAAAGTCAATCATCTCGATGATAACAACTGAAAGTCAAGACTCAGCTCACACAGGTATACAAATCATGAAGAGGGGTAGAGATGATTAGATGTAGCCACTGAATCATCTCCTCTGTTGAACCCACGTAGGATCCTGGAACAGTATCAGTGCTGTCGAACCCACTGAGTATCTCGGTACATAAGTAATCACTATAAAACCCATGGAGGATCCTAGTCCAGTACCGTCACTGTGGAACCCACGGAGGATCATGGTACAATATCATCTCTATCAAACCCATGGAGGATCCTGGTACAGTAGTAGGTCCATGTAGGATCCTATCATCTAAGTCGCAGCCAGCCATAGGGTTCCCACACACAGCACGCTCGATTCGGGGAGGGTTCGCTCCTCAATCCAAGTGTCGATACATCAATTACCAAAAAGTATCGAATTGATATATCTCATAGTTCCATCTCAACATAAGGAACCCAACGCAATAGACGACGTGTCAATCAGACACTCTGTATATGAGTTATTGGTATTTCCGTTCCATGGGCCCGGTTGGTTTTTAGGTTCAAACCAACCCAGTCGTACCCCAAATGTGTCCAAACCTCAAGTGGGATATGCCAAAATAACTTTCATGATCTAAGACTTCTGTCACCACATACAGTTCGTCGTTCAAACACTCATAGCCCTAAATATGGGCGGAAAGCTGAAAAATGGCCATAGCAGGTCCGGGTCCGGTCCGACCCAGTCGGAGTGACCTGACCCGACCCGGTTCGGACCGGGGTCCGACCCTGTCCGAAGGTCTGACCCAGTCTGAGGAAGCGGCCCGACCGAGGGTGGCCCGGCCTGAGGGCGGCCCAGCCTGAGGGCGGCCCGGCCGAGGGGGACCCGTCTGGATGGCCGTGTGGCCTGGCTGGCTAGCCGTGTGGCCCGACGGGCCTTGTGTGGGTGGTTACACCCCCTATTTCCCCGATCGGAACCGACTCTAGGCACCGGTTCGGTTTCCCCTGTGGGACCCGAGGGGTCCCGCATTGTCCGGCTGGCCGAGCGGCCAACCGGTTCCGCACCACAGGCGCGGTGCAACGGGGCTACCCCCTACTCCTCTGTCGCGGCCTACCCTGGCCATGGCCCACCTACACTGCATGGCATGACGGCGCTGCGCGACCTCCACCGTGGCCCGGCCCGGCTGTGGCCCCCTGGTCATCAGCGCGGTGTGATGGCGCCACGCCCCGTCCGCTTCGGCCAGGTTTGACCGTGGCCTTTGGCTCCTCCACGTGGTATGACGAAGTCCTGCCTAACTGAAGGCCTTACGAAATTGGTTTCTTCATGGCCGGCCCGACGCCAGCCTCCCTTGTTCCGCCTCTGTCACCAACAAACGATAAAAAAAGTGGGGACAGTCAGGCTGTGTTTCTACGGTCCAAACCCTCCACGTTATGTTGATATAAATCTCCAACTTATTATGCAAGATTGAACAATGTAGAGTGGAGACAAACTCATACTCAAACTCAAACCCCTACATCATGTTCGGTGATCGTTGATGGAGTTGCGGGAAGGCGGACGTCATTCTGTCAATGTTGGAGGAAGAAGAGCTCAGAGAATACTAATTGAGATGACGTCGTCGGTGTTCTTCCTAGGCGGTGATGCTTCCCTTTCTTGCCCCTATTGAAGAAGGAAGAAGACAATGTTCATCATTCTTTGGTGGCAGAAGGGACGTTCTTCATGTTCTTCGTGGGGAGAATGAAGTTCTCCCAAGATTCTCCAAGGCTCCACCAAAAGAGAGAGAGTTGCCAACCCAAAAATAAAATAACAGCTTTGTCTATTATTTTATTATTGACATGAATTCAAAATAATTCAAATGATTTCAATAATTAATTAATTGGAGCCATTAATTAATTTTTGGGTGAATTGGCACCATTATGGGGAAGTTTAAGAGTTTCCCCCATTTATGGGGAGTTCAAGGGGTTTAAGCCCATGTGGGACCCACCTCTTTGATTGTAAAAGGTGTTAAACCTCAGGTGAGTCCCACAAAAATAAAATCCTCCCAAGGGAGGTTATGTGCGGGTGGGCCCCACCCACCTCTAACCTCCACTAGGAGGTTTTAACCACCCAACAAGTAAAAATAAGTTACACTTATTTTTATTTAATTTTATTTAAAAACCCCGAAAATCAATATACATTATCATTAGAACACAACTGTGGTGAAGGTATCCTTAAGCAAAAACCGTTGCTGTGAGTTCAACGGTGCCCTCAGATTTCAATTCCATGCACCGGTTCAAAAGATATAAAATCTTGTTTGTATGTTTACTGAACGTACCCGAAAAAAACATCAGAAATTGATTCCAGGAACATTGGGCCTCAAAATCAAGCGTCGTCAGAAACTGCGGACTTGTAAAATTCCCATGTATTAAAGAAAAAAATTTCAATAGAATTTCTGGGTCTTTACATTCTCCCCACCTTAGGTCTTTACATGACCGTAACCTACAACTCATACTAAGGAAATAAATGGGGGTACTGAGTACTCATCTGAGCCTCCCGCTCCCATGTGCTCTTCTAAAGGCTCCCATGCTGCCAGCAGACACGCACCAGAGGTATCAAACATCCATGTAGGACCCGCTCCTATTAATCCTCAATCTCCACTTGAACCTCCATGAAAGTCTCCCCATCATCGATGTCCAGCTCCCAATGATCGATGATGTGAGAAGGGTCATGCACGTATCTCCTTAGCTGAGATATGTGGAAAACGGCATGCACCCGGTGAAACTGAGGTGGAAGAGCCAAGTGGTAAGCCACCTCGCCTACTATGCTAAGGACCTAGAATGGTCCAATAAATCATGGAGACAACTTTCCACCTCGGCCAAATATCCATAGACCTCATCGAGGTGAGACCCATAGAAAGATGTGGTCGCCATCCTCGAACTCTAGTGGTCTCTATCTCTTATCAGCATAGGACTTCTGCCTGCTCTGTGTAGTCTTCATCCACTCCTGGATGATCTGTACCTTCTCCATTGTAGAATGCACCATCTCTGGTCCCATAAGTGCTGACTCCCCTGGGTCAGTCCAGCATAGAGGCAATCTGCAAGGTTGGTCGTACAGTGCCTCGAAAGGTGCCATCCCGATGGTGGGGTGGTATCTGTTGTTATAAGAAAACTCTACCAAGGGTAAGTGATCCTCCCAGATGTGACTGAAGTCGAGGATGCATGCACGGAGCATGTCCTAGAGAGTCTGAATGGTCCTCTCAGTCTGACCATCCGTCTGCAGATGGAAGGCGGTGCTCAAGAAAAGTTGCGTCCCGAAAGCCTCCTACAACCCCTTCCATAGTCGGGAAGTGAAACAAGCTTCTTGATCAGAAACAATCATTGATGGCACACCATGAATATGTACGATCTCCCGAACGTAGAGGATTCCTAGGTTCTCTACTGAACCCTGCTCTATGATTGGTAGGAAGTGGGCTGACTTGGTGAGTCAGTCGACAATCACCCAGATAGATTCATGTCCTCTGGATGTACATGGACGTACCATCATGAAATCCATGGATATCCCATCCCACTTCCACTCTGGGACCTCTAATGGCTGAACCAGGCCTGCTGGAACCTGGTGCTCCACCTTCACTTGTTGACAAGGGAGGCATCAAGAGACAAACTCTGCTACTACCTTCTTCATACCTGGTCACCAGTGCAATCGTCAGAGGTCTTGATACATCTTCGACACACCTGGATGTACCGCTAGAGGAGTTGTGTGGAACTCCATCAAAACTTCCTCATGAAGTGCTACTAGTATCATAGTATGTCCTATGAAGAGAATGATGGGCTCCCCACCTATAGAAAATCCATCAGGTGCTTTCCCTGTGGATATCTATGCACGTCGAGTCTTGCAGTCAAAATCCCCATGCTGCGCCTCCCTGACTCTCTGAAGGAGTGGAGGTGTGACTGTAAGAGACTGCAGAAAGGCTGGTCCATCCCAATCCACAAAGGATAACTGCAACGTGGCCAGCTTCTCCGTTGCCTCTCCTAGTAGCTAAATGTCTGATCACCTGCTGAGAGAATCTGTTACAATGTTCCCCTTCCCAGGAGTATATACTATCTCAAAGTCATAGTACTGGAGGAACTCAAGCCGAAACCACTGTCTTAGGTTCAGGTCCTTCTAAGAGAAGATGTACCTAAGACTCTGGTGGTCAGAGTAGACTGTAAAACGCTCGCCCATCAGATAGTGCCTCCACATCTTGAAGGTGAAGACCACTGCTAGTAATTCCTCGTCATGGGTAGCGTAGTTATGTTCATGTTGTCTCAATTTCCGAGAACCATAAGCAATCACTACTCATTCCTGCATCAGGACACACCCAATTCTGGTCCCTGATGAATCACAGGAAACTACGTACCCTACTCCCTCCTCTGGAAGCCTCAAGATGGGGGCACTAGTCAACCTTTGCCTCAGCTCTAGAAAGCTCTACTGGCATCTCTCTGACCACACGAAGGGTTTCCCCATATTCGTCAAGGATGATAGTGATGATGCAACTCTGGAGAAGTCTAGAACGAATCTTTGATAGTAACCAGCCAATCCCAGAAAAATCTGTACCTCCGTGACACTCCTGGGTGGCTCCCAAGTAAGTACTACCTCGAAATTTGCTGGATCCACTACAACTCCAGCTTTTGAGATGACATGTCCTAGAAAGTGTACCTCTGGGATCTAGAAATGGAACTTCGAGAGCTTACCAAAAAGCTGGTGCTCTCAGAGTGTGTCCAGTACTACCCATAAATGGTAGGCATGCTCCTCCTCAGTAGCTGAGTAGATCGGAATGTCATCAATGAAAACTACCCCAAAGCGATCAAGGTATGGCTGAATGATCCTGTTCATGAGTCCCATGAACACTATTGGTGCGTTGGTTACGCCGAATGGCATAACCAAGAACTCGTAGTGGCCATACCAGCATCTAAAGGCCGTCTTCTTCACATCCTTATCCCATACTCTGAGCTGGTGATAACCCGACCGAAGATCTATCTTTGAGAACCAACACGCTCCCTTTAGATGATCGAAGAGATCGTCAATCCTCGAGAGTGGGTATTTGTTCTTCACAGTCACCTGGTTCAGGCGCCGATAATCAACACAGAAACACAAGCCCCCATCTACCTTCTTGGAGAACAAAATCGGGGATGCCCAGGGTGAAACACTAGTTCAGATAAATCCATTCCCCCACAAGTCCTCCAGCTGTACCCGCAGCTCAAGAAGCTCTGCGGGAGCCATCCGATATGCTGGAGTGGATATCGGTGTCATTCCAGGGTATAAGTCAATGTAAAAGTCTACCTCTCTGTGAGGAGGTAGTCCTGGAACATCATCAGGGAAGATATATGCATACTGATCCACCACAACAGGAAAACTTGGACTCCGCACATCAACCACTCTGAGAATGAGGCTAGACAACTAATGTGTGATTGGTTTCCCCCTCCTCTGGGTAAGTCCATCCTGCGTTTACAAGGCTCCCTTCTCACCAGTTAAGGTAAAACTCATACCATCCTCACAGACACACCACACTTTCCGCCTAATGCAGTCAATCTGAGCATGAACTCTGGATAACCAGTCCATACCCAAGATGACGTCGTAAGGCCTCGACGTCGCTACGATGAGATCCCAGTCGAAGATCTCGCCTCCTCGGGGAAGCTCACACTGCCAGCACCAGTACATAATTGTCGATTCTTATCCTGTAGGAGTCTCTAGCCGTAAGGATCGAGCCAACGGCTCTGTCAGAATCTCCGAGCTCCGAACGAGGGCAACAGCAATAAAATAATGACTCGCACTAGTGTCTATAAGTGCTACAACAAGGTTGGAGTAGACACATCTAGTACCTTGAATCATCTCAGGTGCACCGTGGTTATAGGCCTCGACTGCCTGGACCTGAGCCCGCCTCTATCTGCCAGCTCCCTATAGTCGGGGTGGACCTCCTGGTGGTGGTGGTGGTAGGACCTCAAAACGTTGTCCACCACCTGCTTATCGGCCAGCTCCTCTGCCACGTCCTCCTACTCCTGAAAGACCACCACAATCTAACCTCTGCCTCTGCCTAGGAGGTCAATCTAATGTTTTCTACTCATCTATATGGAGGGCCAGGTAGTCACGAGCCATGTGACCCTGCCCACTGCATGCATAGCATTTCCTGATCCTCATATGGCTGGCTTTGTCTCGTATGCCCCGTACAACCGAACCTGTATCTTGGGGTCACCCACCTGATGGTCTGGTCCGCTTGGACCTCTATGACATATGTCTACTACCGTCTACAGAAGACTCTTCTACGTGTTGCCCAGTGGTGGGTCTCGCTGCTGGTGTCTGCTCAGCTAGAAAACTCTCTTCAAGAAGGGCTCGCTCCAGCACCCCCGCATGTGTCAGGATGTTAGGGAGATCATCAAAGACCTGATCTCATGCTTGAGTCCCTAGTCTAAGGTCCGGTTCTTGAAGAATGGGTCCTATACCATATCAGTGGAGTAGTGCGAGAGGTCAGTGAACCTCACTGAGTACTGTTCCACCATCATGCTTCCCTGTTGTAGATGAAGTAGCTCCTAAATCCACACCGCACGAAGGGTGGCTGGAGAAAACACTGATCGGAAGAGACTCTCAAAGTCTATCCAGAGTAGTGATGCCTCATCATCCACCAGGAGCATAATAATCCCCCATCTTCCTACTGCTGCATGCAGGAGACTTGCGGCAAGGATCACCATGAGTTCGGCTGGTGTCCCTACCAATCTGAAAACTCTCACAACAGCCTCCAGCCAATCCTCAGCTGCATGTGGGTCCATCTCTCCCCTGAACCTGGGCGGCCTCTAGCGCTGGAACTCGGGCAACACACTCAGATGGCCTGCACTCTCTACTTCTGGAGTAGGTGGTATCGGTGGCCCAGGGGTAGTGGTACTGCTGGTACCTCAGCTGTGATGGGGCAAAACACTGAGGCCTTGTCGGTCAGTGGGCTACCATCTCGTACAAAACTCAGAACCCTGGATGGATGCCTATGTGGGGTCATCCTAAAAAGAAACAGGTGTGCCATGGTAAAACATTATACCTAGTGAGCTAACACAAAGTAATCATGAAGAAAACTTTTCAAAGGAAACATGCACGCAATCAGTGTTTTCGTGCACTAAGTCAGAAATAAGAAGTCAGAGACCTAGTGTATGGATGCGTTGGCCGCCACACCAACACCGGTTTCCCTAAACTGATAACCACACCCAAAACACTTAACACTATTTCCATTAAAATAATCAGAGTCCAAGTTCTACGGTAGAACTAACTCCTCTGATACCAATTTGTCATGTCCCGTCCTCGGGGCCCGTGCCGTGACTTCCCCAAGCCCTCCTTCCATAGGCCATGGGCTGGCGACTAGAACCAAAGGCCTAAATCCCTAAACTGGTAAGGCATTTCCTTTATAAACTAGAAACACACACAATCAGAGTAAAAGCTGGAAGCAAGACACTAAGTATAACTGTATACAAAAAAAGTGATGAAAAGTAAAAGGGCCTGAAATACAAGCCCAATAGTAAAATACAGGTACAACGGAAAGCAAGTACAGCTGAAAAAGGGACAAATAGACGAAAGGTAAAGAGCAGCTCCAGGATTGTCCATTGGAAAATCCTACCTGAAGGGTAGGAACATATCTTGAACAACTCGTCCCTGAGGTACATCCCATCTAGTCCAGCTCCGAGCAGCCTCCCGTCCGTTACCCTCAGCCTCGATCACTGTTGTTCGTCGTCTGCACAGAACACAACATGGTGCGGGCGAAGCCCGTGCTGGGGTGAGTATAACAATACTCAGTAGGGGACCCCGAGACCCCCGAAGGTCTCCTAGAATCCACTAAGGATAAACCATAGTAGTAAGATACAACCACAAAGTATCAACTGTCCTTAATTAGGTATATTCCCATACATATACCTAAGTTACCAATCACAGCCTGGCTCCAACTCTCAAGCCCAAGCACAACCCATTCCACAAAGGAAGTAAAGTCAATCATCTTGATGATAACAACGGAAAGTCAAGACTCAGCTCACATAGGTATACAACTCATGAAGAGGGGTAGAGATGATTATATGTAGCCACTAAATCATCTCCTCTACTGAACCCACGTAGAATCCTGGAACAGTATCAGTGCTGTTGAACCCACAGAGGATCCGGGTACAGAAGTTATCACTATCGAACCCACGGAGGATCTCGATCCAGTACTGTCACTGTCGAACCCACGGAGGATCCTGATACAGTATCGTCACTATCAAACTGACGGAGGATCCGGGTACAGTCGTAGGTCCACATAGGATCCTACCATCTCAGTCGCAGCCAACCATAGCATTCCTACGCACAACACGCTCGATTCCGAGAGGGTCCGAAACTAAATCCAAGTGTCGATAAATCAACTACCATGAAGTCTCGAGTTGATGTATCCCATAGTTCCATGTCAACATAAGGAACCCAACTTGACAGACAACGCATCAATCGGACGCCCGATCTGTGAGTTATTGGCATTTCTGTTCCTGGGGCCCGATTGGTTTTTAGGTTCAAACCAACCTGGTTGTACCCTAACTGCATCCAAACCTCAAGTGGGGTATGCCAAAAGAATTTTCATGCTCTAAGTCTTCCGTATCCATAGATGATTCATCGTTTAGACACCTATAGCCTAAAATATGGGCAGAAAGGTGAAAACTGGTTGTAGCGGGTCTGGGTCCGGTCTGACCCAGTCGGAGCGACCCGACTCGACCTGGTCCGAGGGCCCGACTCAGTCCGAGTAAGTGGCCTGGCATGAGGGGGTGGCCCAACCCAAAGGGGTGGCCCGAACTAGGGGTGGACCGGCCTGAGGGCGGCCCGACCAAGGGCGGCCCGGCCGTGGGCGGTCCGACCGAAGGCAGCCCAGTTGGCTGGCCACGTGGCCCGACTGGCTGGCCGTGTGGCCCGGCGGGCTGGTCGTGGGGCCCAGTTGGCTAGCCGCGTGGCTCGGCTGGCCATGTGTGGGGGGGGGGGGGTTACACCCCCCCAGTTTCCCCGATCAGAATAGGCGCTAGGCACCGGTTCAGTTTCCCCCGCGGGACCCAAGGGGTCAAGCCTTGTCCGGCTGGCCGAGCGGCCAGCCCGTTTCACACCACTGGCGTGGCGCGATGGTGTCACGCCCCTCCTCCTCTGCCGCAGCCTGCCCTGGCCGTGACCCACCTCCACCGTGAGGTGCAATGGCACCGCGACACCTCCACCGTGGCCCCCTATCCCTCCGCGCGGCACAACGGTGTCGTGCCTAACCGACGGCCTTACGCCACTGGTTTCTTCATAGCCGGCCTGACATTGTCCCCCTTGATCCGCCTCCATCACCAACAAATGATAACAGCAAAGGGGGGAGGGTCGGGCCATTTTCGTGCGGTCCGAACCCTCCCCATTACATTGATATCAACCGACAACTTGTTATCCAATATTGAACAACGTCGAATGGAAACAAACTCAAACTCAAACTCAAACCCCTACCTCGAGTTCGGTGATCATTGACGGAGTTGCGGGAAGTTGGACATCATTCCATCAATGTCAGAGGAGGAATAGACCGAACAAGATGAGTCGAGATGATGTCATCGGTGTTCTTCGTGGGCGGCAGCACTTCCTTTTCTTGCCCCGATTGAAGCTGGAAGAAGATGGTGTTCATCGTTCTTCGTTGGAAGAAGGGATGTTCTTCATGTTCTTCATGGGGAGAATGAAGTCCTCCCAAGTTTCTCCAAGGCTCCACCAAAAGAGAGAGAGTTTCCAACCCAAAAATAAAATAATATATTTTTCTATTATTTTATTGTTGACATGAATTCAAAAGATTTCAAAAGATTTCAAAAGATTTCAAAAATTAGTTAATTGGTACCATTAATTAATTTTTGGGTGAATTGGAACCATTATGGGGAAGTTCAAGAGTTTCCCCCATTTATGGGGCGTTCAAGGGGTTTAAGCCCGTGTGGGCCCCACCTCTTTGATTACAAGAGGTGTTAAACCTAGGGTGGGTCCCACTAAAATAAAATCATCCCAAGGGAGGTTATGTGTGGGTGGTACCCACCCACCTCTAACCTCCACCTGGATGTTTTAACTACCCAACAAATAAAAATAAGTTACACTTATTTTTATTTAATTTTATTTAAAAACCCCAAAAATTAACTTCCATTCTCGTTAGAACGCAACTGCAGTAAAGGTATCCTTAAGAAAAAAACGGCACTACGAGTTCAACGGTGACCTCAGATTTCAATTATGAGCACCAGTTTAAAAGATATAAAATCTCACTCATACGTTTACTGAACGTACCCGAATAAAACTTCATAAATTGATTCCGGGCACACTGGGGCTCAGAATCAAGCGTCGTCAGAAACTGCAGACACGTAAAATTCCCATGTATTAATGTAAAAAAATTTCCATAGAATTTTAAGTTATTTACAACATATGTTTTAGAGAAACAAGGTCAAGTTATTCAAAAAAGATAGTGTCCGAGAAATTCATTTTTTTCTAAGTGGTATAGATTGGGGTTTCAGTATTTTCTAGAAAAGAAAGATTACAAATTCTATGCATAAGAATGTTTATATTTGTTCAAAAAAACCCCTAGATCTAATCCATTACAATATATGTGGTCCAATGAGAAATAAATCAAAACATGGAGATAAGTAATTCATTACTTTCATTGATAAATTTACATGATTTACTTGTTTTATGTATATGAAACACAAATCGGATGCTTGGAAAATATTTATAAGTTTTAGAAGAAAAGCTAATAAAGAATGTGAGTATTCATTGAAGAAGCTGAGAACTAATAATGGCAGTGAATATATAATTGAAGAGTTTGAAAACTATCTTGAGAATCATGGAATTCAGCATGAGTAAATCTCTCCATACACTGCTCAATAAAATGGGGTTATAGAAAGAAAGAATAGAAGCCTGGTGGAAATGGGAAGAACCATGTTACTTGATCATGGTATTTCTCATTACTTTTGATGGAAATCCATGAGTAATATTTTTTATGTTCAAAAATGTTGTTTCTATAGGCCTCAATCAGGTACAACTCCCTATGAATTTTTTTATGGGAAAACTCCAAGTATGAATCACTTTAGAGTTTTCGAGAGTCCTTGTATTGTAATGAAGAAAGGTGGAAACTATGGTAAGTTTGAGAAGAAAGGTAAGGATGGAATCATCCATTTATATTCTCTGAAATGAAGAGGATAACAATTCATCAACAAAGAATCAAAAATAATTGTTGATTCAGTTGATGTAGAAGTTATTGAAGTATCTGAGAATGAGAAACATGTTCAGGAAGACAATGAAGTTAAGAAAGTTGAAGAAGATAATTCTGATAAGGATACAAACAATTTTATTCCTAATAAAGGTGAAGAATCAGACTCATCTATTTCCAGAGATGAGGAAAAATTAAAAAAAACTTATCCAAGGTTGAGGAAACATGTGGAAGAACAAAATATAATTGGTGATCAACATCATAAGTTTCAAACAAGAAGAACAAAAAATTACATTACACACACTTATTTATATTCAAAGGTGGAATCGAATGATGTGAAAAAAGTTTTTGAGCATCCAAAATGGGTTCAATCCATGAATGAAGAATTGGATCAGATTGAAATGAATAATACATGGGAACTCATACCCAATCTAGAAAACAAAAACATCATTGGCACAAAAAGGGTTTTTTAGAACAAGATGAGTGAAAAGGTTGAAGTTATAAGAATAAAATCAAGATTGGTTTAGAAAATGTATTCATAGATTGAGGGGATTCATTTTGATGAAACCTTTACTCTATTGGAAAGACCTGAAACAATCAGAATATTTCTTGCTATTCCTGCACAATAAGGCTACAAGATCTTTCAAATGGATGTTAAGTCTGCATTCCAAAATGGTTATCTTGAAGAAGATTTTTATATTGAACAACCTTGTGGATTTGTTATTGGATAAGATGAAGTTTATGTGTGTAGATTAAAAATTTCATTGTATGGCCTAAAAACAAACTCTGAGGGCATGGTATTCCAAATCGGATAAATGATTAAGAAAGATGAATTTTAATAAAGGAAGTGCGGATAACAATCTTTACATTAGGAAGAGTATTCCCTCATTTTAATTTTTTATATTGATGATATTATCTTTTCTAGGAATGATGAATGATTATGTGAAATATTTGATGAAGAATACATGCTGGGAGAAATAAAATACTTTCTTAGGTTACAAATCTAGAAAAAGAAAGAATATATTTTCCTCTCCCAAGAAAATTATACAATTAACTTCTCATGAGTTTTGGCATGGAAAATTAAAAACTTTTTTCCACACCCATTTCATTGGGAACAAAACTAAGTAATGATGGAGATGTAAAATAACTGGATCAGAAAGAGTATCAAAAACTGATTGGAAGTCTATTATATTTGACTTCCCCAAGAACCAATATTTTTTATGTTGTTACCTTATTTGAAAGATTTTAGATTACTCCAAGAGAATCACATCTTATTCGGGGAAAATAATTTTCAGATTCATTAGAGGCACAACAGAATTCAGAATCAAGTATTGCAGATCAGATAATATTTATTTATTTTGGTATTTTGATGTAGATTGGGTAGGAAATATTGATGATAAAATATCTACATCTGGTGGTGTATTATTTTTGGGAAATAATTATGTTAGTTGGCATTCGAAGAAACAAAACTCAGTAACTCTCAATATGGATGAAGTTGAGTATGTTGTTGCTACTCAAGCCGCTACTCAACTTATGTGGATGAAAACACAATTGGAATATTTACTTAGAGAAGTGAAGTTACCCTTGCTCTTGGGTTGTGAAAATCAAGGTTCAATCAATCTCACTAGGAATATACTGAAACATTATCATTAAAATCATATTGATATCAAATATTATTTCATAAAAGATAATGTGGAAAATAATGAATTGAAGATGTAGTATGTTCTAACATTGGTACATGTTGCTGATATTTTCATAAAATGTTTATCGAAGGAATCATTCTCAAAAATGATGTTGAACATGGGTGTCTAACCTCTTTCTCTTTAAGGTTGAGTTATGTGTATATGTACCCTCTCTCATCTTACCTTTGGATAGTTTTTTCAATGGGAATATTTTTTTGTTTAATAAATATATTTCACAAAATAGAGAGTTGTGGGAAAGCTGTGAATTTAGCACTATTTAGTTTGAGAACTATTCTAAATTTTTTAGAGTGGTTATAGGAAATGAAATTGAATTGTTTTCCAGAATGAATGAAGAAAAGAAATAGGAGGTCATGATCACTATTTTGGATATCAAGGTTTTTCTATTAATGATTATTGTTTCCTATAATGAGTTAGCTCACGTAGGCTTAGAATTGTTGATATGTAATCCATTGATTGAGTTTACAAATATCAATGATTTATGAAACCTGGTTGAAAACAAAATCCAAAGGGGAGATTGTTGGGACCCAGATGATGATCAAGGTGATGAAGGTTTCAAGTGTTTTCTTTTATTGTCAAGGTATGTTTTGAAAAAAGTAAATCACTTCACTTTTTTTTGAAAACAATTGTTTTGGATTTATTTTGAAAAGAATCAGACCCATGTTAATTGTGACGATGCATTTCTGATTCTTATCTCATAAAAATCATGAGTTGTATTGAGAACTTGTGATGAAATCTTGATAGAAGAAAGGGGGAGTGAAAGAGATGATGTCAACCATAAAATAATCATCTTCAAATTATTATTCCAAACAATCAAAAATGAATTGTATTCCTATTTATCGTTTCCAGATGATATAGAAAAAGTAGTGGTGCCGATTTTTTTCAAAACGATCTAAAATGAATCATATTCAGATTTATCGTATTCGGGTGGTAGAGAAAAATAAGTGGTAATAATTTGTTTTCAAAAAAATAAATCAATTTTCTTTCATAACAATTATATCTAGATTGTATTAATTGTATTTCAAAATAATTTGATTCTGGGTCAAATTAAAAGAAGTGGTTCTGATGGAAAGGTGATGCTGATGAAAATTGATGCCAATGGGAAAAGTGATGCCAATGGAAAGTGGTGCTGATCTATGCTGTTTTGATGAAATTGGTGATGCCGATAAAAGATAGGACATGATTTTTTTTCAAAACAATCGTATTTGGGTAGAAGAAAAGGAATGAGATGGTGTCGATTAATAATGAATTAGATCTGATTGTTTTGCATCGTATTTGGGAATATTTTCCTTATCATATTTTATTGTATCATATATAGTAATTGTAACCAGCAATCATAACTAGCAATCCTAAACAGAATGATCATTTCCAGAAATGATCGTATCCAGAATGACCGTATCCAACATTACCATATCCAGAATGATCGTATCCAACATGATCACAACCTAAAATGATCGTATCCAAAAAGATTGTAACCAGAATGATTGTATCAAGGATTATCATAACCATGATAATCATAACCAGAATGATTGTAACCAGATATGATAATATTCAGGATAATAGTATCCATACCATTTTTATTTAGAAAAGATCATGCTTGGTTTGAGGTGAAAATAAAGAGGCAGGAATGAATGGAAAGTTATAGTACTTTCTAATTGAATTCATACAGTGCTAAAGTTGATCCTAAATGATTTCAAAGTCATGCATGTAGTCATGATATAAGAACATTTTCGTGAATGGTGTTTGTTTTCTAATGTGGGTAAAGATAAATGAAAAGAGAAGGGTATTGATGAATGAATTGCCAAAAGGGTATCCTTTCATTTAGAAGAATGATTGTATCACAAGTGGAGAATTGGATTTCTTCTGACGCATTCAATTGGTATGGTATCAAGCATTGTTTTAAAGAAATAATTATGAGAGAATCAGATTCAAACCCATGTATTTCTCATCAATTATAATTCTATTGACATTTGAAATAGGAGTCTAAAAAAGAAGAGATGAATATTGTAGAAGATTTTAGAATAATTGAGAAGCGTTGATAAAGTCATAATTATTTTGATATTTCAAGATTAATTTAGTTTTGGTGAATTTAATTGAGAAAAAATGTGTTTTGGGATTCCCACCTAAAAATGTTTTTGGTCACATATAAAAGGCATGAAGTACATTGTACTTTGGTGACTTGCACTATTCACATTAGAAGAGAGAGAAGTTCCGGATTTATAGAGAGAAGAAGAGATCAATTCTGTTCAGATTGACAATTGTTTTGGGTGGTTCCGATTCATTTATATTCTATTAAGAATGAAAATTTTATTTGGGAATAGAAGTGGTGTCAATTCTACTACATTGTTTCCGATCTCAAAATTGGACTGGGAGATTTGTTTAAAAGAATCAGAATGGGAGTTTTGTACTAAAAGAATCTGACTAGGAGCATTGTTTTAAAAGAATTGGAATGGGAGATTTGTATTAAAATAATCAGGCTAGGATCTTTAGTTTGAAATATTTGTACTCAGAGGAATCAGACTCAGTGTTTTATAACAAAGTCCAGGTTGTTCTTACCTTTCTTATGGGTAAGGAATTGATGAATTGTATTAAAATTTGAATAAATTTTACTACTGGGAATCCAGGTTTTCCCAATGGTTTTAAACCGTTGGGAAAGGCCCTCAAACCGTTGGGAAATCTTATACCAACGGGTTTAGAAACCGTTGGTATGTGAGGCATTCAGAAAGCCTTATACCAACGGTTCACGTTGAACCATTAAGAAAATGCTGTTTAGATTTCAACTGCCCATGGTTCATAATGAACCATTGGAATACAATTGGATCCTATTATACCTACAGTTCAGCTGGACCGTGGGGAAAATCAGCGCACAGGGGTATGCCAATGGTCTTAAAACCATTGGCATAAACATATAGGGGGTTTAACCCAACGGTTTTGAACCGTTGGGAAATGCAGAAGCACACAGGGGTATAACCCAGTAGTTATGAAACCATTGGCTTAGACCCCCATTAATTTAAAATGAAACAGCCTACAATCAACTGGAAGCTTCAATGAAAACTCTGTGTGAAAAATCTTCTATCTCACAAAAATACACTACAAACACAAAAAAACACTCATTCTGTGTGGTTAGGAACACTGCAACCTGAAAACACTGAAAAAACACTACACACATAGAAAACTCAGAAAAACTCACTTCAATCACCTACAATCACACAAAAAACACACAATAAAAAGATATAAATAATCATCTCATTTTTGAAGTCTTACTCACATCCCTTCCCCTTGTATGGTTCACATATTGATGTGTTATAGAGACCAAGAACCAACAAAATGTTATCTTGTTGATCAAATAGGGAGGGAGATATTGGAAATTCAAGTTTATAACTCATATATGAAGAATCCCCTGCCTCAATCCTGATCTATCGGATAAGGGTTATTGGTTTTGATTACTCTAGGATAAATTTGATATTTTTATGATGAATTTAATCATTCAATATACTAAACTAGAAGGATATTTACAGTATGACCATTATAACCCTTTTGTTCCTATAGTATAATGATGGGGGAATCGTGTACTATGGGGAAATGAATTTTATAATGTTAAGATATTTAGTTATATTGTTGAATTTATCAAGGTATTGGTTTGGGTTTAAGAGAGGGATATTGGTCAGGCTTCTGTGACACATATATTCTTTGGGGATAGATATTTACTTGATTCATGAGAGATATCACATGCCTAATTTTCAAGGGGATCTGCTATGATGACCTCCAATATGGTGTTTGTCAGTGGTTATGAATCATTTACATCATCTGTTGGGATCACTTTGGAAATTTTCTATCATATTCTACGAGGATAAGATTACAAGGTAATATTCTATCCCCAATCTGTAATGCAAACATTCAGATAATCCTTCATGACAATCCAGTAGATTACTACATGAATTTTAGTATATACCTTCCACATATTATTTTTGTATCCATTGAAATTTGAATGATGATCCATAGGGAGAATCATAAAAATTAACCATTTATCACATGGGATCATGGTCCTTATGGTGGTAAACTAGTTGGCGAGCTATGATATGGACCAAATGCCCTTGTTATTTCATACACATGTTGTGTGACAAATTATAACAAGTATAGTGAAATATCATAAGGAATGACAACACATTGAGTGATTTGGTGTTGGAAGGACCCTTACTTATGTAATAATGATGCTATCATATTATAAAATTATATCTAACACCAGCACGATTGATAAGTTATGGGGAATAGGTCCCGAGTGACTAGAACCTTGTACCTGTCTAGTGAGCTAAGATATGGACCAAATACCCTTGTTGTTATTTCATACACATGTTGGGTGAGAAATTCTAACAAGTATGGTGATATATACTAAGGAATGACAACAACTTGAGTGATAAGGTTCTAGAAGGACCCTTTCTTGAGTGATAATGAAGTTATCATATTATAACATGATATCTAACCCTACCATGATTGATAAGGTAGTGGTCAATATAATTTCCTCAACTTGAGTGATAAGGTTCTAGATGAACCCAACCATGAGTGATAATGGAGCGTTTGGAATGTGATATTGGACCTACCATGGTTAATATGGAATTATTTCAGAAAATGGATTTACATTGATCATAATGTATTAACATGAATGTTTGTTGAGTGAGAAGGTTGGTATGTGATATATAATTGTATGAGACACTACCTTTAGTAGTATGGAAGATTTTGGGAGTTGAGTGATGAGCTATATTGATTAAGAAGTATTAGTCTAGGGCTTTGATACATGTATCTATCCTACAAATTGCGGTTGTGGTTGAGTAATCATTTATACTCCCTATTTAGATTATTTGGGTATAATATGGGTTTCATGTATGATGGTAAAATGATGCTAGTTTTTTTATAATAAAAATGTATCTATGGCTGGGTATCATGGAAACCTATTTATTATAAAAATATGACTTTATTTATCAAATTACACAATTATATTAATGAAAAATTATTCAAGATATGATATTCAATGTAATTAAGCATAATTAAGAAAGAATCTAAATTCAATTTAAAGTAATTTTGAATTAAAGAGGCTAGGAGATGGATCCTACCTCAAGGTGGAACCAGTCTGTCCACTTCGGCTCTTGGACTTTTTTAACTAAAAGCTAATACTCCCCCACTGGGTATACGCACCTTCACACACATTCAAGGACACCTAGCCCCTACGGACACACCCGCATGGCCATAAGTATGTGCAATATGATCCTTTCACATACTCTTATATGCATATACCAGTCTACACTCACCTGCATATGCATTTATATATATATATATACATGAGAAAAACTATCCCTATATGTGCATAATCACTACCATGGATGACTATACACATAACGGGGGAACCCACATACATATACTTATTTACCTATGCACACGCAGGCAAGTCTCCCTTGACTTGGAGACTCGAAACCAATGAGCAGGGATAAACGCACTACACGAAGGATATTAGGAACCTTAGAACACATAACATACGCTTCATAACTAGTGAGAAACCAACCAATGCCACTAATGTCTTACCTCGATTGGCAGCAGAGATCCTAATCTACCCGAACATATACAAGTCACCGCCCAACATACAAGAATCATACTACCCCAAGAGTCAAATCATGGCCCTGTAAGCAATGGGGAAATAGATCCAAGTTTCAAAATGATGCGATCAAAAAGTACATTATTATTAATTGCAAATTACTATTCCTATAATGAGTACATGTGAAGAACAAAATGAGAATTGTTCCTTGAGAAACATACCCAACATAAGAATTAAATTAAAAGGAAGGATAAATAAGGAATAAAGGTGTATGTAAATAAGATTTATCTCATTAAATAAATCATAACATCCATGGTAATAATTGCTGTTAAAGACAGAATCATGAATGAATATAATGATAATCTTGTTGTAAAAGAGAATGAATTGAATGAGGCATAATCATAATGGGTTAATTCTGAAAATACATTCAAGAATAATAGATAAGATTATAATTGGGAAGCAGAGAGTCGGGATAAATTATCCAAGTTTTCAAAGAAGGATATCACAAAGGCAAAAGTACGGAACTCTTAATTTTTCGAATCTCACTGATTCCATTTTCTATAAAATTATAGATTCTAAAGACAAAACAAATGGTGTTTGGGATAAAGGAAGATGTGATATGGTTACTCCAATATAATAGAAAATTCAAGTTAAAGAAAAACAAGAATACTGCCTTGGGAGAAGGCTAAATAATGGTTGCATGATGCTTGGAAAGAAAGTATAATTTATTTTATAGACACACCAATATGTTCTAAGATCAATGATTCGAGGTTAACAATTCGTGTTGTGGGATTTTGTTGGCACAAATACTTTAATTATTATAAGAACATGTGATTAACATAGAACTAGAAGGAATATATGTGGTAAATCCAAGAAAAAGAAGAAATTTTGTGAGAAATAGAAATAATACTAGAATATAGAAACATACAAGTGAGAAGTCTAAAAAAAGTCTCCAATTATTTCTAAACATTAGAAGAGACAAATAAGAAGAATAAAATCTGTTTAAAATTATACGATGAAAAATAGAGATCTAATTAAGGAGAAAAGTGACCCTCTCTATCCCCATTCATTTGATATTTACTAACATGTAGGGAATTGAAATAATAAAATATTGGGGATTTTGGAAGAGGCTATCACTATTGTATAACAAGAGAATATTTTCATCATTGAGTATATAAACTACCATGATGATGATAAGACATGTTCATCCCTTTTGAGTAAGGAAAAGATGTAAAAAGGATTTCAAAGTGTTCAAAATCATGAAATCTATAATTATCTAAACATCATTAAAAATATGAAAAAATAGGTATTCCAATAACATTTTTACCACTTTTTATTATAATTAATGTGTTTATATGGGGGGTATTGTTAATTTCAAGGATAAAGGGAGAGTTTTATACCATGAACAATATATTTTTGAGGTGCTTGTTGGGATGTGAAATAAATGAGAACACATATTTAATTTAGATGTGTGTTGTGGTATTGACAAAAATTAAAAAGGGGTGGATTTAAGAAGCCAATTATGATTATATTTTTTGTGTCATTATGGAAGATATAATAATCTTTCAACATATGTGTGAAGATGTTCTAGAGTTTATGAGTTTGATTACATCATAAATGGAAAGGGGACTATGTATTGCTTCTTAAAGACCTTGGATGGATAGCCTCAATGTAGCATTCTTTGTAATTTCAATAATTGTTGTTGAAGAAGAATTTAAAGAATTAAAAAAACTATTTTAGGGGTAAAAACTTTCTCTTCAGTATATATCATGATGTTTTGAGAGTATTTAGAGTGTTAGAGAAGTCCTCAAGTTGAGTTGAAAAAGTTGTAGATGCTAAAATGATGAAGTATGGAATTACAGTAGTTTCATAAGGGTTAATTTAGTGGATACATATAAATATATTGGTCTAGAAAAGACATGTGTGAAGATAATTTACTATTTTGAAAGCACTAAATTACTACTTGTGTAGAGGTAATAAAGAGGTACATGAGGGTAAATATTGAACCTTGCCATTTTTTACTTAGCATTAATGAGACATGTGGAACTTTTTTAAGGACATGAATTGATTAGTTGAATGAATGTATATATATGATTTCGTATTACAAATGGTGTGAAAATTATTAAGGCATATTCAATACATATCTTGACTTTCATTTCTTGTTTAAAATTAGTCCAATGGTGTTCATGGATCTCATGAATGAGATCTTCCATACATATCTCAACTCATTCATTGTGGTTATTATTGATCAAATCCTTATATACTCACCGACCATTGATATACACATTGGACACCTATAGATTTTTTTCGTACACTTTGACCACATTATATGTTTTATGATATCTCAAAGTGTCACTTATGCTTCCATAAAGAATGTTTTCTTAGGCACGTAATCTATAATGTGGGTATTTATGTGGACCCAAATAATGTATAGGTTGTGGTGTCATGAGAAGGAATACGAAACATGTTTGAGATTGTGGGTTTCCTTTGTTTATTCTGGTTTTACATATGGTTCATTTAAATATATTCCCCTTTAGAAGTGCCTATCACTAGTATTACTTAAAATGTAGTTATGTTTGAGTGGTAAGAAAAGTTTAAAGAGGCCTTCCTAAAAATTCAATGAAGTTTTGATCCTACTGAATTACTATAAATTATGATTCATAAATGAAGTCTCCAAATTGATCCCTGAGCATGAATTGAACTTATGGACATTTCTTGCATTGGACACAGAGCTGTAGTATCTATGTGGAAGGTTATATATTGTCCTCATCATATCACATATGAGAATGTGTCAACATTGGAATGATATTAAATAAAAAATCATTGTAAATTTAATATTTTCAAATATTGATAACATTTATCATTAAATACAAGTACAAGGGTCTGATGTTTCTCAACATAATGACATATTAATCTTGATCTATGATGGATATAACATTATTACATTCTATATTAATTGTACCTGGTTGGATTATGCATGGGGATTTTCCTTCTCCTACTAGACTCACTAAATGGGTCTTCCACGGTTTCTACAACATTGATAGTCTAAGTAGGGACATGGCTAGAATTATAGATTCTTCCACGAATGTGCCTTATTCGATATACTCGAGTCCTACAAAATCATTCTGCAGTTCCCTAATTGGGTTCAAGGAACTCAAGTTCATCTCCATACTCATCCACCTGCCCAACCCCCCACTACCCCACCTGCACAGCCACCACCCCACCTGCACAACCCCCCTACCCAACCCCCCTCCCCGCCTGCCTAGCCTAACCTCCTGCACATCCCACCCCTCCCCCACCTGCACAACCACCACCCCCACCTGAAAAACCCCCCTGCCCCACCCCTCCCCCATCTTCCCATCCCCCATGTACATAGCCACCCCCACACCTGCACAACCCCCCCTGCCCAGCCTACGCTCGACCCCCACCCCCACCCCCTGCCCAACACACCCCTCCCCACCAAACCCCTTACACAACCCCCTCCTCCCCAACTCACCCCCACCATGCACCCCTGCCTTCCCCACAAATTCTCATAGGGTAGTTTATTTTAAGTTTTAATCGTATTTTTTTTGTGTTTTTGGTGACCCATTCAGGATTCAATATAAGGATATTTTGGAGAAATTAGGTGTTTTGGGATATTTTTGGGGTGTTTAGTTTGGGAGAACTCATGTACATGATGTGTAGTTTTCAGAACACACATCATGTTTTCTTCATACTTGGAAAAGATGGGTTTTGAGAACTAAAAGATTTATACAAGGGGGTGGGTTACACGCCATGTAGTGGTGACTCAGGGTGTGCTAGTGTTAGATGACCATGTAGGGTATAAAGATATATCTAGTGTGAGGTACATGGATAGACATTATGTGTTTGTAGATGATGAGAGTAGTTTTTCATGAACCAAAATTCAATTAAATTCTTATTTACCAAAAAATGTACCATAGTGGCACACCCTAGGGTCGATCACAAGGAGGCCACTTCCACGCACTATTTTTCTATTGTCACTATTTAAAATCTAACTAATATAAAAATATAATAATAATATAAATGGGGGGAAAATAATTTAAAAAGTATAAAATATAAATATAATATATAATTATGCAATGCAATACAGAATGATGTTAGTAGAAATAAAGTAGATAGTTGTTCTTAGGAAGTCGTGGTGGTTGATATCATTGTTTAAAAAGAATCACAATATTCAACTCAATGAGGTGATCAAGACCTGTCACACCTCACCTTTTCATTTGGATTGTCATTAACCCATACCGAGACCTCTTCATAGAGGTTAATGCTCTTACTAAATTCATATAGGAGACCTCTTCGTCGACCATCACTACTCATGTCATACTCCACCGTATGCATGACACAAATAGCAAAGGGAAGGAAAATAGATAAACGAGAAGAAGAAATTGGTGGTAGAGAAAATGGGGAGAACTCTCACCATAATCAATCTAACCACCACCAAAATTCATAGAATTGAATAAAGGATAATAAAATTAAATCTCAATAACTCAATCAACCAACCATTCCCTCCCTCGAACAAGTGACGAGGTTAGTTCTCCATTTTTAGTGGAGTTTAGAAGGGAATAACGGTGGGAGAATACATAAAATAAAATAAATGGAATAAAGGAGGTATGAAGAGGAAAGATAAACTAATATATATTAAAAATAAAAGAAACTATTAAAATAAAAATACTCAACCTTGCCCCCTTAAAATGGCCATCTTTGAAAAAGAGATAAGAGACACATATTTATAGCTAAAATGGGTGAGGAAAACTCGCTCAAATTCTGTCCTCCGGATGTCATCGACCTTTCGGCCTATTAAATGGCATAATTGGTACTTGGTCCCTTCTTAAAAGTTTTTCCAAATCATTGTTTTAGTCCCTAAGAAAAATTTCAGCAAGATTGGTCCATGTATGATGGAGTTATTACTGTTTTGGTGCGGAAATTTAAATCTGTCCAGGTGACTCTTTGTCTTCCACAATTCCAACTTCCCATGCATTAAAGAGCTTGTAATAAGCCGATTAAGACGTGTACTCCTTAATTAAATCTGTGTATTTATTCCTCCTTCAGATCCTTGTTGAATTTAAGCTCCTTTGGACTGGTCAGATTCGAGATAAAAGCTCATCTTTAAAACATTCCAAATCTGTGCACAGTTTTCGAGGAACGGATTGTGAGCTGATTTTGGGCCACCAAATGATTGATTGAGCTGGGCCTCCAAAAGGATGAAATTTGGAAAATGATGTAAATAAACCTATAAAAAATTAATTTCACAATTTGGTTCAGTTTAGAAAATTTTATGACCAAAATAAAGAAGACAAATAAAACAATTAAACACCAAAATTAAGCCATTATTGCATTTGAACTCAAAATTCCACTAAAACATAAAAATGTGACAATTTACCATAAAATAACACATTGGTGGAGTTATAAAATTTAAATACAGTATATAATATGTGAAAATTCAGGCTTCATCAGTCCCCCACACTTAATCATTTCACTCCCAAGCAATCATCATATATCCAAATCAAACTTCACACAAAAATCAACAATGAGAAAACATCAATGATCTCTTCCAAAATGAAATTACATCATGTATCCTATATGAAAAACAATTATCAATCATTTTCATTACTCACATTTAAATTTTTTCAACCTCATAAATCCATCCATGGCCCAATCACAACCTACTTCACCTTGAAATTTGTGTCACTATTCACTCAAGAGAAATTAAATCTGGAGTTATGCTCATACTTGGAAAGTGCATGTATCACCATAGGCTTGTGAAAAATCTCATCTCTCCACAATGAGAAACATTAAAATTAATTTAATAATGAGGACTTTTTTAGGTGAATTATGTGGCTTAGGGTTGGTGGGAAAATGATTGAAAAATTTAAGGCAAGAAAGAGGAGGTTAGACTCTTATGTACAATGCATGAATAATAAAGTGAAAACACAGGATAAACCTCACTCAATACCATTAAAAATGTGAAACACAACACCGCCCCTTTTTGTATAACATGGGACATGAGCCAAGAAATGAATCCAATGAATGATTTCATCCAAGTTCTCCCCTTTTTTCATTTTTTTCTATTTTTTTGTAAAGCTCCAGAAAGGCACAACTTTATTTTATTTTCTTTTTGATTTTTTTTCATGGAGAATGAGATAACAATTGAATACAATGATAAATTCAAGCTCATCTCAATTTTTTCTATTTGTTTCATTTTTTTTGAAGGAGAACCTGATGAAACAAATAAAGCACAATGAAAGGATTACCCATGCCCAATTTGATCTTTATCATCCACTGCCCAAAAATTTTATACACACCTCACATTCTCCCCAAATGAAACACATCCCAAGAACGCACAGGAAAGGCCCTTCCCCCACACTCAAACTTTAAATATCCACACAAAAATACCAAGAGTGCGGGTAGGTAAGGAAAAATCATCTTGTAAGGTGGCTTAAACCTATAAGGCAATTCATGGCATCTAAGGGCTAACGAAGGATAGATGTAAAGGTAGGTCTCAAGATAAAATATGGCTGTCCAAATAGATGCCTCAATCATATTAAAAACATTCCATGAAATCCAAAGATTCGAAAGAGAAAAATCACAAGTTCTGGTTCTCACCCAAAATCCAGGCTTCTCTCAAGAAAGTGTGGGTATTAGAAAGAATATTTCAAAGTGGTTAAGAATACCTCACAGGATAGGAAAAATATATTGAGACAGTGTTTCATGGGAATGGATTTCAAAAATTGGTCAAACTCATAAATATTATTCAAAATCAATTTCAGAAAACAGTTTCTCACATCAATAATCATATAAAATCCATTTTATCAAAAATCAACTCGACTTTCTCATAATCAATTGAAGTGTGAAAAATAATCAGAATATTCATTAAAGATCAGTAATCCTAAAAATAAGAAAATAAATAAATAAAAAGATAGCACACAAAATATATAAGTAGGGTGACACTCCCCCACACCAAGATTTCACTACCCTTCTTTGCAGCTCAACACGAAATCAATATAAAAGATGGAAAATAAAGGGAAAGAAAGATACAACTTGACTTTATTTCTTAGTGGCTGCCTTGAGTTAAGCTCCTAGATACTGCCACTTGAACTAAAATGCATGAAATAAATAAAAAATGAGAAAAATAAATAAAAATAAAAAGTAATGGAAAATAAAGAGGAATGGAAAAGAAAGAGGATAATTCTTGGTTTGACCCCCAAGCGGGTGCTAGGATTTTATTGCCCCTAGTCTAGCAGTTGCAGCAGTTTAACCCCAATCAGATGGTGGGTAGGGTTTCTTGCTCAGAAACCACCAAAACATCTTTCTTCCAATGTTCTTTAGCCTACAACATCCATAGAGCAACCCATAAGTAGAGTACAACAACTCATTCACCATTTCATTGTGGTACAACTGGAATGATGGGGGAAGGAGGAAGAATGGGTGCTCCACTTCTCCATCCACGACTTCTTTGGCCACTTCGACTTCAACGCCCAGGTCTTTCACATGTGATGCTGGGTCAAAAAATTCAGATGGGATTTAGAAAATAGTTCCACTTGGATAAGATTAAAACATGAAGAATCAATATAAAAATCTTCCCATTCGTGTAGGTCAGCTTGAAATATGATCTCTTTATGAAAGGTCACTGGGAATTCTTTTTCAGCAGGGACTTCTTCATCTTCTCCCAAAGAAATAGAGGGGTATAGAGGTACTGAATATTCTTTGAATAAGATGGTAGAATCACTTAACTTTTGTTCTTAGACAAAATCTAACCAATGTTTATCCAAAACATGTTGACCTCCCGTAGTTGTATCAGCTGGCAAGTCATCTTCAGGAACCTCTTCAAGAAATGTCCAAGGGGAGACGATTGCATCATCAAAATGAATATTCAAGTACTCCTTCGGTTCTTCAACATCAAATGTAGGTGAAACAACATTTACATTTTCTTCTTCAGCTTGGTTCTGTTGTTGTTGTTCCAACCATAGTGCTTTAACATCATCAACTTCAGTTGCCAGTGATGCCACCATCTTGCTTGCTTGATCAAGGATTTTGAAATTACTTTGAATCACTGCAGCATCTTCTTCCATCTGCAGCTTAATAGACTCTTCACTGCAAGACAATTCAGTACTAGTCCAAGCATAAGAAAAATCACTAAAATAATCCATCTCGAACAAAAAAGAGAATGATATTCAATGAAGCACTTCTTTTTTAGTTTTTGAAAATTTTAATTTTTTTGATTGTTTTTATGAAAAATAGTGTGTTAAAGCACTTCCTCCCTGGAAACGTTGAAAAATTGATGAGATTAGTTTGTCATGAACCACAATTCAATTAAATTCTTATTTAACTAAAAATGTACCACAGTGGAACACCCTTGGGTCGATCACAAGGAGGCCACTTCCACACACTATTTTTCTATTGTCACTTTTTAAAATCTAATTAATATAAAAATATAATAAAAATATAAATGGGGGGGGGGAATAATTTAAAATGTATAAAATATAAATATAATATAGAATGATGTAATGAAATACATAATGAAGTTAGTATAAAGAAAGTAGACAGTTGTTCTTAGGAAGTTGTGGTGGTTGATATCATTGTTTAAAAAGAATCACAATATTCAACTCAATGAGGTGATCAAGACCTGTCACACCACACCTTTTCATTTGGATTGTCATTACCCCATACCGAGACCTCTGCATATAGGGTAATGCTCTTCCTAAATTCAGATAGGAGACATCTTCGCTGACCATCACTACCCATGTCATACTCCACTGTATGCACGACACAAATATTAAAGGAAAGGAAAATAGATAAACGAGAAGAAGAAATAGGTGGTAGAGAAAATGGGGAGACCGCTCACCATAATCAATTTAAACGCCACCAAAATTCTTAGAACTGAATAAAGGATAATAAAATTAAATCTAAATAACTCAATCAACCCACCATTCCCTCCCTCGAACAAGCGCCGAGGTTAGTTCTCCATTTTTAGTGGAGTTGAGAAGGGAATAAAGGTGGGAGAATACATAAAATTAAATAAATGGAAGAAAGGAGGTATGAAGAGGAAATATAAACTAATATATATTAAAAATAAAAGAAACTATTACAATAAAAATACTCAACCTTTCCCCCTAAAAATGGCTATCCTTGTAAAAGAGAGAAGAGACACATATTTATAGGTAAAATGGGTGAGGAAAACTCGCTCAAATTCTGTCCTACGGATGCCATCGACTTTTCGGCCAATTAAATGGCATAATTGGCACTTGGGCCCTTCTTGAAAGATGTTCCAAATCTTCTTACGCGTCCTTCAGAAAACTTTCATCCATATTAGTCCACGTATGATGGATTTATTACTGTTTTGGTGCGGAAATTTAAATCTGTCCAAGTGACTCTTCGTCTTCCACAATTCCAACTTCCCATGCATTAAAGACCTTGTAATAAGCCGATTCAGACGTGGACTCCTTAATTAAAGATGTGTATTTATTCATCCTACAGCTCCTTTTTGAATAGAATCTCCTTTGGACAGGTCATATTAGAGATAAAATCTCATCTTTAAAAAATTCCAAATCGGTGCGTTGTTTTCGAGGAATGGATTGTGAGCTGATTTTGGGCCACCAAATGATTGATTGAGCTGGGACTCCAGAAGGATGAAATTCGGCACATGATGTAAGTAAACCTAAAGAAAAGGAATTTCACAATTTGGTTCATTTTAGAAAATGTTATGACCAAAATAAAGAAGACACATAAAAAAGTTAAACACCAAAATTAAGCCATTGTTGCATTTGAACTCAAAATTACACTAAAACATAAAAATGTGACAATTTCCCATAAAATAACACATTTGTGGAATTATAAAATTGAAATACAGTATATAATATGTTAAAATTCAAGCTTCATCAGTCCCCCACACTTGATCATTGAACTCCCGAGCAATCATCATATATCCAAATCAAAATTCACACAAAAATCAACAATGAGAAATCATCAATGATCTCTTCCAAAATGAAATTACATCATGTATCCTCTATGAAAAACAATTACAAATCATTTTCATTACTCACATTTAAATTTTTTCAACCTCATAAATCCATCCATGGCCTAATCACAACCTACCTCACCTTGAAATTTTTGTCACTCTTCACTCAAGAGAAATTAAATCTGGAGTTATGCTCATACTTGGAAAGTGAATGTATCACTATAGGCTTGTGAAAATTCTCATCTATCCACAGATCAAAACATGAAAATGAATCTAATCATGAGGACTTTTTTTAGGTGAATTATGTGGCTTAAGGTTGGTGGGAAAATTATTGAAAAATTTAAGGCAAGAAAGAGGAGGTTAGACTCTTAAGTACAATGCATGAATAATCTCATGAAAACACAGGATAAACCTCACTCAATCCCATTAAAAATGTGATACACAACACCACCCCTTTTTGTATGACATGGGACATGAGCCAGGAAATGAATCAAATGAATGATTTCATCCAAGTTCTCCCCTTTTTTCATTATTTTTTCTCTTTTTTTTGTAAAACTCCAGAAAGGCATAACTTTATTTTCTTTTATTTTTGATTTTTTTTCATGGAGAATGAGATAAATATTGAATTCAATGATAAATTCAAGCACATATTTATTTTTTCTATTTTTTTCATTTTTTTTGAAGGAGAACCAGATGAAACAAATAAAGCACAATTAAAGGATTACCCATGCCCAATTTGATCTTTATCATCCACTGCCCAAAAAGTTTACACACACCTCACATCCTCCATAAATGAAACACATCCAAAGAATGCACACAAAAGGACCTTCCCCCACACTCAAACTTGAAATATCCACACAAAAATACCAAGAGTGCGGGTAGTTAAGGAAAAATTGGCTTGTAATGTGGCTTAAACCTATAAGGAAATTCATGACATCTAAGGGCTAATGAAGGATAGATGTAAAGGTAGGTCTCAAGATAAAATATGGCTGGCCAAAAATATGCCTCAATCATATTAAAAATATTCCATGAAATCCAATGCTTCGAAAGAGAAAAATCACATGTTCTGGTTCTAACCCAAAATCCAAGCTTCTCTCAAGAAAGTGTGGGTATTAGAAAGAATATTTCAAAGTGGTTCAGAATACCTCACAGGACAGGAAAAATATACTGAAACAGTGTTTCATGGGAATGGATTTCAAAAATTGGTCAAACTCATAAAAATGCTTGAAAATCAATTTCAGAAAATAGTTTCTCACATCAACAATCATATAAAATCCATTTTATCAAAAGTCATCTCAACTTTCTCAAAATCAATTGAAGTGTGAAAAATAATCAGAATATTAATTAAAGCTCAATAATCCTAAAAATAAGAAAATAAATAAATAAAAAGATAGCACACAAAATATCTAAGTAGGGTGACCCTCCCCCACACCAAGATTTCACTACCCTTCTTTGCATCTCAACACAAAATCAATATAAAGGAAGAAAGATAAAGGGAAGGAAAGATACAACCTCACTTTATTTTTCAGTGGCAGCCTTGAGTTAAGCTCCTAGATACTACCACTTGACCTAAAATGCATGAAATAAATAAAAAATGAGAAAAATAAATAAAAATAAAAAGTAATGGAAATGAAAGAGGAATGTAAATGCAATAGGATAATGCTTGGTTTGACCCCCAAGCAGGTGCTAGGTTTTTACTGCCCCTAGTCTAGCAGTTGCAGCGGTTTAACCCCAATCTGATGGTGGGTAGGGTTTCTTGCTCAGAAACCACCAAAACATCTTTCTTCCAATGTTCTTCAGCCTACAACATCCATAGAGTAACCCATAAGTAGAGTACAACAACTCCTTCACCATTTCATTATGGTACAACTGGAATGATGGGGGAAGGAGGAAGAATGGGTGCTCCACTTCTCCATCCATGACTTCTTTGGCCACTTCGACTTCAACGTCTTGGGCTTGCACAAGTGATGCTGGGTCAAAAAATTTAGAAGGGAATTTAGAAAATAGTTCCACTTGGATAATATTATAACATGAAATCAATATAAAAATCTACCCATTCGTGTAGGTCATCTTGAAATACGATCTCTTTAGGTAAGGTCACTGGGAATTCTTTTTCAGCAGGGACTTCTTCATTTTCTTCCAAATAAATAGAGGGGTATAGAGGTATTGATTATTCTTTGAATAAGATGGGAGAATCACTTACCTTTTGTTCTTCGACAAAATATAACCAATATTTATCCAAAACATGTTGACCTCTTGTAGTTGTATCAGCAGGCAAGTCATCCTCAGGAACCTCTTCAAGAAATGTCCAAAGGGAGACGATTGCATCATCAAATTGAATCTTCAAGTCCTCATTGGGTTCTTCAATATCAAATGTAGGTGGAAAAACATTTACCTTTTCTTCTTCAGCTTGGTTCTGTTGTTTTTGTTCCAACCATAGTGCTTTAACTTCATCAACTTCAGCCATCAGTGATGCCACCATCTTGCTTGCTTGTTCAAGGATTTTGAAATTACTTTGAATCACTGAAGCATCTTCTTCCATATATAGCATAATAGACTCTTACCTACTAGAAAATTCAGTACTAGGCTAAGCATAAGAAAAATCACTAAAACAATCCATCTTGACCAAAAAAAGAGAATGATATTCAATGAAGCACTTTTTTTTTAGTTTTTGAAAATTTTAATTTTTTTGTTTGTTTTTATGAAAAATAGTGTGTGAAAGCACTTGACCTCCCTGGAAACGGTTCCAAATTAATGATACTAGTTATTCGTGAACCACAATTCAATTAAATTCTTATTTACCTAAAAATGTACCATAGTGGCACACCCTAGGGTCAATCACAAGGAGGCCAATTCCACGCACTATTTTTTTATTGTCACTATTTAAAATCTATCTAATATAAAAATATAATAATAATATAAATGGGGGGGAAATAATTTAAAATGTATAAAATATAAATATAATATATAATGATGCAATGAAATACATAATAAAGTTATTAGAAAGAAAGTAGACAATTGTTCTTAGGAAGCCGTGGTGGTGGATATCATTGTTTAAAAAGAATCACAATATTCAACTCAATGAGGTGATCAAGACCTGTCACACCTCACCTTTTCATTTGGATTGTCATTACCCCATACCGAGACCTCTGCATATAGGGTAATTATCTTCCTAAAGTCAGCTAGGAGACCTCTTCTTTGACCATCACTACTCATGTCATACTCCACCATATGCATGACACAAATAGGAAAGGGAAAGAAAATAGATAAACGAGAAGAAGAAATTGGTGGTAGAGAAAATGGGGTGAGCACTCACCATAATCAATTTAACCACCACAAAAATTCTTATAATTGAATAAAGGATAATAAAATTAAATCTCAATAACTCAATCAACCCACCATTCCCTCCCTCGAACAAGGGCCGAGGTTAGTTCTCCATTTTTAGTGGAGTTGAGAAGGGAATAACAGTGGGAGAATACATAAAATAAAATAAATGGAAGAAAGGAGGTATGAAGAGGAAAGATAAACTAATATATATTAAAAATAAAAGAAACTATTACAATAAAAATACTCAACCTTGCCCCCTGAAAATGGCTATCCTTGTAAAAGAGAGAAGAAACACATATTTATAGGTAAAATGGGTGAGGAAAACTCGCTCAAATTATGTCCTCCGGATTTCATCGACTTTTCGGCACATTAAATGGCATAATTGGTACTTGGTCCCTTCTTGATAGTTGTTCCAAATCATCGTCCAAGTGCCTCAGAAAAATTTCATCCATATTGGTCCACGTATGATGGTGTTATTACTATTTTGGTGTGGAAATTTAAATCGGTCCAGGTGACTCTTCGTCTTCCACAATTCCAACTTCCCATGAATTAAAGACCTTGTAATCAGCCGATTCAGACGTGTCCTCCTTAATGAAAGATGTGTATGTATTCCTCCTACAGATCCTTGTTGAATTTCAGCTCCTTTGGACCATTCAGATTCGAGATAAAAGCTCAACTTTAAAACATTCCAAATCTATGCACATTTTTCGAGGAACGGATTGTGAGCTGATTTTGGGCCACCATATGATTGATTGAGCTGGGCCTCCAGCAGGATGAAATTCGGCCCATGATGTAAGTAAACCTACAGAAAATGAATTTCACAATTTGGTTCAGTTTAGAAAATGTTATGACCGAAATAAAGAAGACAAATAAAACAGTTAAACACCAAAATTTAGCCATTATTGCATTTGAACTCAAAATTCCACTAAAACATAAAAATGTGACAATTTCCCATAAAATAACACATTGGTGGAATTATAACATTGAAATAAAGTATATAATATGTGAAAATTCAAGCTTAATCCATAGGCCTTGTGTAGGGGGATATATGGATAGGTAAATACATGGGAACCATATGTGGGGTAAAGATTGTGTATGGGGTGATACATTCCACGTAGTAAGGAATTTTTCATGCTAAGTGGGGCCTTGTATGTGAATGTACCCAGGTGGGGGTAAAAATCATATAATAGAACACATGATGTGTACATTGGAAAAGTACACACTGAGCAGTCTATGTCAAATGGAACGAGGGGATATTTTGGGTTACATATCTTGTACCTAAAGTACAGGTTGGGTAATTTTTTATCCTTGTTGTGTTTACCCTATTTTAACCCTAGAGTCAGAATTTGACTTATGAGTATTCAATTTTAATCAGTTTTTCATATAAATTTCCATGGTGGAATACTTTCTGTGTTTGAATGTGTTCTTTATGGGGTTTTGGACTAAGAGAATTCTTTATCAGGATTTCTTCAAGGATTGGTTTTAGAATCCTCCAGCAGGTTGGGTTGTGAGATGAGAATCATGTGTGAGGGTTATGAGATCATTATTTGGAATGGATTGTGAAATCTAAGCTTGTTTTGTTCAATGGTCTTTCATATAGATCCTAACAATTATAATCAAGTAGTATGTATGAAGATATCTTGTTTTATCATGACATATTGGTACCTATTTCTCAAGGTTAGAACAGTTGAGGATTACCTCCTTTTTTTGCGATTAGAACTATTGGAACCATTAGGATGGGATGATGTTGTGGGATAAAAGTTATGGTCAGATTTCCTTAAGATATTTATAGGAATCAAAGGGACTCTTGAGGATACCATAGTGGGCTTGTTACTGATTGAGTGACCAGTGTTTTCTATAGCTGTTAATTAATAATGCCCATGTGGAGTGGTCAATCTTGTACTATAGAGCCTTTGTAAGGTAAAACATTTATGATTATCATGAGGACCATTGATAATTCATTGGTTAGTCATTTCTTTTATATACCTCATTGGGTGCGTTGTTGACAGATGATCAGTTGGAGACGTTGTTGATCGATGATTAGTTGGAGGCCATTTAGAGGCATTTGGGATATTTCTGTACTGGGTGTGTCTTGTGCTTTGGATGTACTAGATGTACCCCTTATAAGGTTTATGTTCGCACTATGGAATTTTTCTCATTTGAGGTTTTTTTTGAATGGATTGGGCCAAGATTTTGGGTGCACCTGAGGACTCTATAGTTGGAAATCACTTTATATTGTCACATTGAGGACCATGGGAGCCCCATGTTTTGGTTTGGCACTAAGGTAGGTCATAGAGAGCCAATAATGGTTGTTTTTAGAGGATAATATCCCAGGGACCATTGAGAGGGTATGCTATTTGTTTTATGTGATTTTATCGATGATTTTATCTTAGCTATTTGGATAGTGGTTTGAAGGCTAGATCATCCCATGTTTGGTTGGAATTTGGTTGTGAGGTTTGAGGATGTTTCTAGTCAGGACTCTAGTCCAAGGCGGAGACACATATGATATCATAGATCAGGCATTGGAACTATGTTTTGATCTAGTTATCTCAATTTTTTTGACTATATCTAGATGTGATTAGTGATCTAATGGGAGACCTGGATGAGTGAAAAACCCCTCTAGTTGAATGAGCACTTAGGATAGAGTGGCGTTAACATCGTAATGTGTTGAGGGACTCACATAGCAGGTTTTTCTAGTCATTTATGTATTGGTGCTACCATCAACATAGATGTTCTTTCACCCCCATATCTTATCTTTTCTCACCCCCAGCACATCCCCTCCCATCCCCCACCTGTACATCCACCTCCAACCCCCTATCCAGCCCCCATCTTCACCTCACCCCTGCTCATCCCCCCCTCCAGCACATCTCCACCTCCTCCCCACCTCATTTGGACCTCTTTAATATCAATCAAAATGATTCTATACTGGTAAATTACAACAAAACTGAAACCTAAAATGATATATTTCTTGTGTTCATATGGGGATCATAATAGACAGTACATTTCAGTGAAATGGAACCAAAAAATCGAAAATAAATGAAGGCATACATACCGATTTAAAGTGAATGAACAAAAATTACTTGAATCAAAGATAAGATGATCGGTTGGAAAGTAGAGTTTGAACCCTTGAGAGTAGGTAGGGAAGTAGGGTTCCAAACACAACCTAAAATCGTAAGGGGATCATAACACGTACCCATTTAATACGGAATAATAATGCGTTGGAAAACCAGACCTATTGCGCTGGGAAGTAGGGTTCGTGTCAATAGTGGGTTGGGAAGTAGGATTCGTGTCCAGATATTGGGAAAAATCTTTCATATGGGTGCATCGAGCTATGGTTTAGGGTAAAACAAGAAGGGTTATGGGTTCACATCGATATTTTTGAAAAAAAATCATGAGCACTGATGAGTGGGGAGTGGGGAGCGGTGATCGGCGAGCAGGGAGCGGCGAGTGGTGAGGGGTGGTCGGTATGGGAGCAACGACGAGGGGTGGTCGGTATGGGAGTGGTGGCGAGGACGGGAGGAGTATGGGATTGGAACCGAGGGTTTGGAGAAGTGTGGCTTAGGGATAAGAGAAGTATTATGATGGTGGGGTGACTTTAGATAGATATATCCCAACGGTTCATTTGAACTTTTGGGGAAAACCGGCTATTATCACCTATATGCCAAAAGTTCATATGAACTATTAGAAATGAATGGAATAGGGTATTTTTCCCAACAGTTTGTTCAAACCATTGAGAAAACTTTTATTTCTAGTAGTGTTTGTTGAATAGAAAAGAATCAAAGGTAACATGAGTCGTTACAAAACAATTGAATTACTCTATTGTTCTAAGAAGGAGCACACACACTAGTTGGATTATTTCATTGTGCTACATTAGTGAAAGGGTACATACTACTCGTTGTAGTATATTGATTGTTTTCTTAGTGGATTGCATGGTATTGGATAATTTTCAAACCATACCAAAGAAATATATATTCTTATTGAATAGTGAACCTTGTAAATATTTGTGTTCCTATGGATGTGTGTTAATTTGTTTCTCAACAGGTAATTGAAATCCTCAACAGGAGGTGAATGTTGTTTCAATTGAAAAGAAACATAAAAGAAAAAGAGTATCAATGATTCACCCCTACCCCTCTCATTGAAACAATACTCTAACTATGAACTTTAAGATATTGTATGAACCTAATAGGGTTTAGATGTTTGAGTATGTGGGAGAGTTGATGTCTTTTTATAGGGAAGGAAAAGGACTCACTTGGAATTTTAAAATCAAGTTAGGTGTACATATGTTCTTAGGTAAGAAAAGTCATAAAAAACCAACATAAATGAACAATGGAAGGTTTATGAACAAAATATTTCTAGAAAATGGGGTTTAGAAAATTTTATAGGTTATTTGGGCCCTATATATTAAGTTTTATTCTCTAATTAAACTTAATTTGACCTTAATCACTATGATTAAATTTAATCACTTTTAATAAACATTTTGATAAAAAACAAACATGATATAATTAGACACTAAATATTATACTAATTACAATAGTTTATTCCTATTTATTGATATTAATTTAAAATAAGTGTAAAAAATAAAATAATCTTAATCTTATAGATGGGATGAAATAGTAGGTTTTTTATAGTAGAAAAATGATAAATTTTTTGTAAATTTTTTATATTCAATTTAAAAGTAATATTGATTATAATGACCTCAATTGTATTAATATATGAATAATTTTTATAATGTGACATTAAAAAAATTAAATGTATAATTAAACGTTAATAATTATTTAAATGAAAAGGCAATTATTAACTAAAATTTAATATTTTCACTATTCATTAAAAAATAAATTTTCTCAGAAAATATCCAAAATTCATCCTAGATAATTTTGGCAATATAAATTCAAAAATGAAGTTTATTTTATCAAATTATGTTTCTAGATGTGTCTACATTTTTTTATTACTTTTCATAGAAGGACCTGAAATGTAGTTCATTTGAGAAAATAATATTTTTTAACATATAAGGTCTACCAAAAATTTTATCATTCATTATCAATATGTTTTATTTATATATAACCATTAAAAAATATATTTGAAAAGTAATTATTAAAATTCATATTACTAATTTTCACTGGTAGGTTAAAATTCTCTCATTTAAATAACTATAACTCTAAAATGATGTTTCGTAAGAAGATCAATGTTGTGTGTAATGTTTTCTAGGTTGGTCTTGTGTGTTGTGTACTCCAAGTCAGTATTGCATATAATTTATATCGTGTAAAAACTAAAAATAAAATTTTAATATAGAGAAAACTAAAATTTATGTTGTGTGTAGTGAACTATTAACTTGGCGTTGCATATAACGCAAACCAAACATCATACTTTTATATTAAAAAAACTATATTCAATGTTTTTTGAAATGATAAATATCACAATGTTTAAATTAATTCAAAAAATCTTGGGGTGTAACATTCTACCCATTTAAAATGAATTTCTCCCCCAAAATTCATATGGGTTATCAAATGTTTAATATCAGAAAGTTTCATTCATAGAAACCCACATCATAAAAATGAATACTAAAACATCCCTTAAAAATAGAAATTTGGAATGATAATGGTTACCCAATTTAACATATAACCAGGTTTCCACATAAGATAACACAGGTTGGGAGTGAAGATTGGTTATGGATGAAAAGTGAAAATATTTATATGGAGTGATTGAGGTTTTCAATCATTAATAATCAAATGATAAAAAAAGTTGAGGGACTAAAATTCATAAATCTATAATGATTTAAATGGCCATCTGTTCATAAAAATTAAGGTATTAGTATAACACAATTTCTTTTGATCAATATCCTAACATTGAGTTCTTCTTTTATTGACCAAGAATATTTGGAAATATACATACCTAATATATTTCTTTAAAAAACTCATTATACAGTAATTCTTTTATCAATATATAATTCATACATTACATCATGTAATAGATGTATATAAATTTACATTTATGTCTAAAGTGATAAAATATATTTTTATCAGATCTTAAGTGTCATAAAAGAATAAAATTCTTATCAATTTATCTATAAATATTAATAATAATAAATATGGTCAATATCTTAATCTCAAAAACATAAAAAGTATCCTCTATTTCATTATAAAAATTTATTCATTAAAAATATTATACACAAACTAAGACATCGCGTAGGCCAATGGCAATCATGAAACCCTTATCGTCCTTTGGTCATCGGTTCAAGTCCCACAGACTTGCTAAACATGATTGGTTGTCACCCGATATACATGATTTCCTTTCTAAAACCATATGAATACAATTTAAAATTTATGACGGACATACTTGAAATAAGATCAATAACTAAATATCCTTTTAACAGGGGAATTCAATACAATCTCAATACAAAAATAATTCCCCTAAACTTGAACTTCTTGTTAATGGATATCCTTATAACCCTTCTGAAAGATGAAAAGAAGAAACAATATAAAAAGTGTCCCAAAATCAGATTAAATTTTATCCCCCATATATCACAAAGTTCCACTTGTTTGTCACTTTCCAAGAATATGAATAACCTTATCATATATTCCCTTGAAACATTGTATTAACATTAATTACGATAAATCCTTTTGAAAAACATGAATTCTTTATTATTACATAGATTATTGGATATTTTCCATAAATCCAAGAAGTTGAAAAATTCATCCATGGTAGAATGATCTATTTGTAAACATGTCCCTAATTAGTTCCTAGGTAATTGGTACCATCCAACTAACTTATTCATATCCAACATATATTTATCTAAACAATAATATATTATCATAGGGTAAATATTAAGGGTTGTCTTTCCCTTAATCATGTGTTTTTTATGGACATCAACTTTCTATTAAATCACTTTTCTATTCCATAAGAATCATTCAACTTATTCTTGTAAATCCTCAATGAAAAATACAAACTACAAAATCCTTATATATTTAATATTTCATATAACATAATTCTTTAACCCAAATACATAAAATATTTTATTATTCCACTTTATCCTTATACCATTTACAAGGCTATGTCATCCTGCTTTACAATACCTATTTCCTTTCACATTTCATATGTAGTCTCATCATGATCAACAATATAAAAATTATTCGTACCACCTTTCTAATATTCTTTAGGAGATTTCCTCGTGGGACATTAAGTATCATAATGAAAATTTAATCCACGCTTAAAACAATTAACCATCAAGTGTGTATTTGGGAGGCCAATGTTCTCATCCATTTTGTTAACAAAACTCATAAATTTTACCTTACACTCACTTGAATTGTGACCTTATTTTCCATAGTCAAAACATATATTGTTCCTCTAATATATTCACTTTGGTGATTATTTCCACATTCATGAAAAAAAAACTGAATATTCTTTCCTCCATGGTATCTATTACCCAAACTCTCAGGGAAATCCATATTTATCTTCATTGGTGCATTTGAGAGTTGGTTAAGGTACTGATTGTGAATCAGGTTCCATGAAAATTGATTAGAAATGATCACAAAATCTATCACTTTATTGATCATACCACTTTACTACTCATTATAAAATTTTTCATCACATTCTATTTTAATCTAGTTCCTTTTAGTTTCCACTATTGACTAAAACCAGAAGCATAGTGTGATCATTACTTATCATAAAAGGAACCCACATTTTCATGAATATAATTACATATTTGATGTCTATATTGTGACACCTTCCTTCATCTATAACACCCTAGGTTCATCCTAAGGTTTTCATAGAAGACTTATATTAAAATCTTTCATGATGGGTTGTGAAGAGTTTTGTGAACTCCCAAAGCATATACCTTGGGAGTGTGAAACCAAGAGTGTAGAAAGACAAATTTTTGTGTAACAAATTACCCTGATTCAGGCATGGAACATCATGTTGGAGTTGATACACCTATGAAAAACTTTGAAAGAGAAGAATTCACTTGTATTATCTTAACATTGATGTATTACAAGGAAACCCCTCAGTCTAACCATTACATAAATTCCAAGACATTTTCTTAAATGTTAACTCATCCCTTTATTATCCTTATAAATATTCCTTGAAATATCATTAGAAATATACCTAATGATATCACTACTATTTTATCATCATAGTTTTCAGAGTTTGACTAAAAAATTTCTCTGATACCAACTATAGAGACCCAAGAATGACATACATATACATTAAATCATTTTATATAAATATTAAGTACATAATAAAAATACATCCTCGAGGACCATAATAGTTTATTGTCTTTGGAAACATGGAAACAAATTCTTCTATCTTAGTGAAAGATATTCAACATCACTCACAAATATCTCAACCTTTAATACTTATACCAAAAACCTTTCTTGATAACATGTGGAAGAGAAAAATTAGAAAGGTGTGAGCTCAATGATTAATTTGAGTAAATAAAATAAATGCATAAGAATAACATAAGAAAAGGGTATGTGACATGAGAATAAAATTTTAAGATCATACCTTGTATATTTTAGATCATAATAAACATTAGTAGTTCATAAGACGTGGATCATAATTGAATTAACAGCATAAGTCATGAAAGAATAACATTGGCATAATAGATGGAATTTTCTGCATTCACATTGGTTTATAATGTTGTTAACATGTATAATTAGAAACAAGTTAACTCATTAAGTTAAGGACATGAAATCAGGCCCTTCAATAAACTTATAGACTTACATATATGACCATGAAAACCATTTTGAATGTGTAATTTGGGTCATACATAACTTTATAGACATGAAATTAGGTCCATGCATAGCATTCCGAATCTGTAATCAGGTTCATTCATAACATTATGAAAATGTAATCATGTTCCCACATAAAACCCTAGACATAAAACCAAGTAAAAACATAACATAGTGAAAAACTAATCAATTTCATGCACAAAATTATGGACATGCTACTAGGTCTACACATAACATTGTGAACAATTAATAAGGCTCAATCATAAAATTGTGAAAAATAATATCGATCATGAAAAAACTGATGGAAATGCAACCATGTCCATTCATAACATTTTGAACATGTAATTAGTTTTACAAATAATATTTATACTCACGAGTCATCCATCATTACCCAATTCATTGGAGGGAGATGCAGGTCCCACCTGTCACATAATAAAAGAAAACATACATGTTCCAAAAAAGATTAATCATATCATGACCCATAAAATGATATGGGTTTTGTAATTATAAAATCACAACCCATGAAATGAAATTGTAATCATTAATATTTTATCACATCATAACCTATGGAAAATATATAGGATTCATAACCATTTCATCAAAGCATAACCAGTGAAAATAAGTTGGTTTCATAAATATATAACTCAAGAAAGAGAAACAAGTTTCATAAAAAAATAAACCATTAAAGAGAAATTTTATTCAAACAAATCATTCCATAAAAACATAAACCATTCATGAAAGAATATGAATTGAACCTTTACTACATTTTCTAGAAGGGAATAATTAACATCAACGATTGTGATTTTATATGAATTTTTTTTAATTAAATTTCAAAAAAGTTTCTTCAGGAAAATATCATTCCTTATTTGAAAAATATATTTTTATGCATAAAAACATTGTAATATGATTTTCATAGAAAATACCTTGAAAACATATAAAGAATACTTGAATTTATTTCAGAATCCTTCCTTGAAAACTTATAAAATAAACTTAAAAATATTTTGAAATTTTTTTTCTTTGAAAACACATTGAAAACCTGTAATGAAAGAATGAAAAGTTTTTAAAAATACAATTAATTGAAAATATAAAAAATAATCTTAAATTTTCTTTGGAAAACATTTCTATGGAAAAAAATTGAGAACATATAAATAATTCTTGAAAATAGTTTGAAAAAAAAATTCATTAAAAAATATATAAGAAGATTAAAAAAATTTTGAAAACAAGTTTCCTTTAAAATAATTTAAAAAAAATAATAAAAATTTATCCCTTTAAAAATGGAAATGAATCTTCAAAAAAATGGTGATGGGTAAATCTATACATGTTGTATGAGGTAAAAATAACATTTCATTTTCACAATAAAAATGTAAGAAAACTGCCATTTTTTCAAAAGTGATACGAATATTCATTTGAAAATATTGGTAAAATAATATAAGGGAAATATTTTCATTTTTTATAGGATAAAAATAAAATACTCTTGAAACCACTTTTTAGAAAACTATTTTTTTAAGTAATATATATTTTTGACTAAAGAGAGGGTAATGTCGGAATTTCTTAAAAACAAATTATATCTATATTATGTATGAAATAGTTGAAAAAATGGTACCAATATATTAATATACTATAAATAACCATATAAGAATAAAATTTATGATTTTTCTAGAGATTTGGATCATAATATTTCATCTGATAAGCATTATTATTAACAATCTTGAGAAGCGATGAGATGTTTTCAATAAACTCTTACCAATTGGTTACATGGGGTCATACTCACCATATAAGAAAATGAAATTAAATAAAGATTAAAATATAATTTATTGATTATATTCATGATAGAAAATGTATAATGGAATTATATACACCTCAAAAAGAATTTAGGGTCATAACAAAACATGAGTCTCAAAGAAGGAAAATTGAGACAAACGATTTTATCGATTTGGTAACTTTTAAAACCTAAACCCCAAAAATAAAGATCATATAATAGATATGTAAATACCCCCCATATATATATATATATTTCTAATAAACACTGAATACATCCATGTTTAGTATATATACCACACAAAATAATGGGTAGCGAATAAATAAAGTATCTCACAGAAATAAAAAGTGAGCTAGAATCCCTTTACCTTGTGTCTTTACTCTCACTGTAATAGTTCAAAAACTATTTATAGTAAGTATATATTTATTATAAATATTTTACAGAAACATATTCTTATATATAATACTATATATTAATTTATTATGAGGATATATTACCCACTTATTTGTATTTTTTGTTAAGGTTACGCTTCAGGTAATATTCACTTTAATTTTTGGATTTCTCTTAATCTATTATATATTTAGTCCTTATACTTATATCATTATTTACATAACTTAAATTATTATATAAATATTTTTTATATAAAGTTTATTTGTGTTATAATATTCTATAGAATATATTAGTATTAAATGGAATAAACCGTTCATGGAGATGGTATGCCGTACGTATGCGTGAACGCTATTTTTGTTTAATTTTCCTGTTGAAAGAAAAAAATTAAATGACATATATGTATATATATCATTATAATAGTAGCATTATTATATAATAAATATATCATAAATATTCACTAAAACCATTATTAATACAATCCATATACTGAATGAACAAATCATATCACTTTGAGGGGGTGATAGTCCACACTTCCTCAAATGAAATTATCATTGTAATAGAAAATGGAATGTAAAAATATATGAGTTAAAAAACTGAATAAAGAAGAATAAAGAATTAATAAATTTAATATATAAAATATATAAAAAATTTACATCATAATGTACACCATGATAGGCAATAAATAAAATTGAACCATTGTCATTTAGTGAGGTGATAGTTCTCTGTACACGTAAATAGTATTCTAGTTACCCATTAGATAAAGGTGTCTCTAATTTTAAGTAAAAAATTAGTATAAAAATTTGTAGAATATTTTCGGTATTGTTTTTGTTATAAAATCATGGAATAAAGTGAGTGGATGTGGTGGAGAAGGAAAAATAAAATAATGGACTAGAGAGAAGTCGTTACCTCTTAATAGGGTGACTTCTTTTTTGTGGCAAAGGGCTTCCTTGGATTGCCTTCTAAAAAAAAGTCTTAAAGGATTAAGTAAGGGATTTTTTGAATTTTATTGGGTTGAACATGGATGTACCTAATTGGTTTTATAATTATGTCGAATGGGGAGAGGTGGTGTCCTTTTATAGGGAAATAAAAGGAATCACATGGGATATTTTAAAACAAGTTAGGTATACAAATGTTATTACCTAATAATTGTTATATCAAACCAACATAAATTAAAAACTTATGTTTTTTGGCCAAAATATGTTCATAAAATTGATTTGGGGGATTCTTTTAGGTCATTTGGGGAATAATATTTAAGGTGTAGTCTCTAATTATGCTTAATTTGACCTTAATTTCTTTGATTAGTTATAATAACTTTTACTAGTATTTTTGACCAAAAGTAAACATGATTTTATTATAATTTAAATACTATAATGATTAAAATGGTTTATATCCATTTTTTATAATTCAATTCATAGAATCAGAAAAATTAAGATTAATTCAAATCCTGTAGATGGGATGAAATAAAAGGATTTTAAAGTAGAAAAATGTTCAAAAGTTTGCTCACTTTTTATATTAAATTTCTATGTGAAATTGATTATAATGGACTAAATGAATTAAAATATGTATAAATGAAATAAAATTACATTAAAAAGAATTTAATTTATAATTTATAATTTATAATTATTTAAATAAAAATGAATTCATTAACGAAAATTATTTACTTTTTACTATTCATAAAAAATGAGGTTTCTCTCCAAAAACTCCAAAATTTACCCTAAAATAATTTCAGTTTTATTGTAACACCCCAAACATTTTATGGTAAATTTCTCTTAAATACATTTTATTCATTAGGTAGCATGTTCTCATGATTAACTAATTTTCATTGAAACAACACTTGGTTATTTAATAGATAGTCATAACCTAGCCTTTAAACTTATATTTTCCACTTTTGTGTATTCAATTTGGAAAAACAGACTTTCACATTTTTGATCAAGATGATATTTAGAGTCTGATAGAATTAACTTAATTTTTTTGAATAGTAACCTACCCATATGAATAGTAGCCTACCATTATGAATAGAAACATACCCTTATGAATATCAATATGACTCTTATGAATGGTATCCATACCCATGAATGTATAAATAAATTTAGGCACCTTAAAAATGTAGATGAATATTTTAAGTGTTTATATTTTTTGATTAAATATTAATTTTATTTAAAAATTAAATTTACCATATATAGAAAATTATTTTTGAAAAATGGAGTTCATTTTTTGATTCTATATGTCAAAAAATGGTTAGGGTTAATTTTTGGGATTTTTCTGAAATACATGAAGTTTTGATGAATAGTAATAAATGATAAATTACGATAAATGCTAAATACTTGGTTTACCACATCATAGGTGATGAAAGGCTTATATAATTCCACTAGGTTTGAAATCACATTCCATTATTACTATTTGGGATCACATGAATCAAGACTATTCATAGTATTGAGAAAAAATATTAAAATAATAATTAAAATAATGTAAATTCCCTTCCCCCTCCACTATATAAACCACCCTCACCCCCTCTTCCTCCCACGCCACTCTAGCTTCAATCCTTGCCTAAATTCTTCCAAATAATCTTCCCAAGACATCTCCCCACGTCCAAGGCCTACTGGTCTAACCCAAAAGGCCAAAATCAAAGGTCGGAGTTTCTCAAAGAGGAGTACTCAAAAGGTGAACCTCTCTTCCTTTTCTCTTACAAGTTCCATTATTTTGTTATGTATTATCACCCCAACTCATCCAAATGCCATGATAATTCCAAAAAATTAAATGTACTATATTTTCATTATTATAATGTAATATTTCATTATAATATCTCTTTTCCCCTCCTTTTATACTATAAATTCAAACACCGTCCAAGATGTGTTAATTTATCACACTCAAGGAAGACGAGTTTTCAATTTGCATTACTATCTTCAAGAATGGTCCTAAAACCTGTTTAATGGTTGAACCATATCATAATATATATATATATTTTATCTTATTTAATAATCTGGAATCGTTACACACTCATAATATGGAATAATATACCTAACAAGTTCATTGTGCACAAAACCGCCAATCTAAATCCAAGTGTTTATCATTAACTTATCAAATGAGTCATCCTCATGGTATATAACCAAAATCATTATAATATCATTTATATCTCTTTAATGTCACTAATAATATATATTAAAAATTCTTTATGTTTAACCACATTTCAAACAAACTTCCTATCATGAATACAAGTAAATGGGTCATGAAAACCAACGAAGAAAATACTTCCAAAACAATAAAAGTGAACCTCTTAAACCCATGAAAAAGGCCATTAATGAAGCTAATAAGGTTATACCATATCAATTAACTATTTATGAGGTTATGTAATTATTAATTAATGATGTTAAATTTTATTATTCAGGTTTCTAGGAACAATCAAGAACACCTTCAAGCATAAGGTAAGGGATATCTTACCTCAATTTCCTATCATTGAGTTAAACATCAATGTCATTGGTTTTGTCTTTCTCATAATACGCGTGACTGTCCTATGATTTTTTTATTCTATATATCCACTTTTATTGTGTGGGATTATGTTTTTCACATATAATTATGTCATTGATTTTTCCTCAATCTAATGATACGTTCTTTATAAGGGATCCCCTCTCACACTTTTATTCAAGAATTCCCCATATGTTGTATCCTTATATTTTTAATTCCTAATGAAGGGGTATGTTTTCAAAACTCCCCAATACTTACCTTATGATATAAGAATGATGGGATTCCCTTTACCTCTTATTAATCCCTTACAATAATTCCTGTTACCATGCCGAAATGTTTGTAAGGGGTTTCTCTTATCACTTTCAATTCCATGGGATTTCCATTGTTCGCCTCTTATTTCTTATATGTAGTATATGTGTACTATCATTAAATATATAATATCATGATTCTATTTATGTTCATGGTAATCAAATACTCATTTTATGATATTTAATTCTTGGTCACACGAGATGATTGATTACAATGTGGTAATGATCTTTGTCTCAATTTTCCATTTTGTTGTGACTTGATTTGTATTGTGCACCTAATAATTATTATGTGGTGTACCTACAGCCCATTTGAGATCACTTTTAAAGTGAAATTATATTTATATTAAATATCCATATTCTCATATCATGGATATGATTATTGTCTATGTTGTATACCATTTTACATACGGGGTTTATTTTGAATGTTGTTTTAACTGTGGAAGTGTTAATGAATCTGTATCCTCCATTTTATATGGTTAATGTAAAGGAATATTGATATTTTATTGAATCTGTGTATAAATAATGATTTGGGAATGCAATGACTGATGGGTCCTGTTATAGCCCCTCGATGAATCAGCAGGTCTAATGAGACAAATTAGTTGGTGACAAATCCTTCAAGTTTGTTTCCAAAAATAAGACGAGTTTCTACCCACAGAACTAAAACATTTTAATGGTATTATGGCATCATGTGCCAAATACATGATTTCAGAAAAGTAATAATTCTATTTATTCATTATTAGTTATTAAAATCCATGAGGTTTTTACTATGACAAAATATATGGATGCATGTTCATTCTCAGTTTATTAATGGCATGTGTTTTTCATTTATTCACCATGTCATATTGAATATGCCAAGTTGTTTATGATTCAGTTAATATTGATTGATGCTTATGATATTTGTAACCCTTACTGATCATTTGAGATCACCCCTTTTCATTTTTTTTACCTTTAATAGGTTATAAAGAGGAGATCATTTATTGAGTTTCTATGGATGCAGTTTTTAGTTTTTGTTATGTATTGTATTTTGTTAAATTTCTAATATAATTTGAGTTACATCTATGTATCTAGTTTCTCCAAGACAACTAAACTGATCATTACTTTTAAGTATTCCAATGTAATAAGTAATGCACCGGCTCCATTCTAGAGGGGTCGGGGTGTTACAGTTGGTATCAGAGGAAGTTTAGTATGATCTTTGGAAACTAGATTAGAAACTATAGATTAGGGAAAATATCTAAGGTAGTATTTGAGTACATACATACACGAATGTCCTAGAATTTTGGTAAGTAATAGAGTATGTGGATATTTCTAGAAACTATGTCCCTATCTGGATACCAAAAGGTAGAAGTGGCTCTGGTAAAGATGTACTTAGGAGTGAAAACTCTAATATGGAGTTTCGGGCTTAACCTAGGGTATCCTGGTACACGACAATGGGCTTTTCTGCATTCTTGGAATTGACACTCCTAAGGGATATGATTTGGATAATTCACATTTTTTTACAATCCATTATGAAAAATTTTAATGTAAACTTTTCCTCATAGAAACCATGTTTATGATATTATCTATGCATAGAATTATAATTTATGATATGTAATTTTCTAGTTGAGATTATAAATTTTGATTCATAGACTAATCTAGTGTATTTAATTATTTAAAGATACCGCCAAATGGAAAAGGGGGAATTAATACTCATAGAAAATGTAGGGATTTCCCCACTGAGCAAGTCAACATAGTCAATGTAGGAGTAGATCAGATCATGACTATATTGGGACAACTTACTGAAGTTGTGACCAATAACCATGCTACACCTGTGTTGGATCAATTCATGTGGCAGAAGCCCCCATATTTTAGTGGTACTAGTAATTTAATGGTAGTTGAGTAGTGTATCAAGTCCCTTGAGAAGATATTCAAGGCATTAAGATGCAATGAAAATGAAAAGGTAGTGCTAGTTGTATATTTTTTCAAGGGTGATGTTGATCAATGGTGGTCCTTGATCTACAATACCATGAAGGAAGAAGAAATAGAAGATATGGAATAAAGTAATTTTAAGGAAATATTCTTTGAAAAATATTTCCCTCATGAGTAATAAACGCAAATAAAGAGGAAATTCCTTAGCTTAAAACAAAGGGAAGAAGACTGTGTTACAGAGTATGAGGCTACCTTCACAAGACTATCCAGATATGCCATAGATTATGTAAGAGACTTGGAAGACAAGATGTAACACCCCGAGAATTTATGAAAAATATTCTTTTTAATTTCACTAATGTCTTGTGTTGTACGCTACACCAAAAGGAGCTTGCACAACACGCATCCTTGATTTGCCTTGCATTACACGCAATCGCGACCTTCCTCGATAGCGTAACGAGTTTCACTAAACAACAATATGATATTAAAATATTATTAAAACTAGACGTTATGAATAGTAATAACCACTTTTCTAAATTTTGTAATTTTATTTTTCAAAATGGAATTCATTTTTGGTTTCGTAATATCGAAATTAGCTTAGGGTGAAATTTTGGTGATTTTCAGATAACTTTCATATTTTGATGAATAGTGAAAATTACTAAATATTAATTAAAAACAACTTTTTCAATCGAAATAAGTAATAGTGATAAATTATTAATTTTAGTGGTTTTAAAGTATATTTAGAATATATTTTTACAATTTAATGCAATTTTGGTCATTGGATGTAATTTCACATTTAAACCAGTTATAAATAAGTGTCAATCTTTTGATAGTTATTATCTCTTAAGAACACGCTATTTGTTTTGATGACGGGAATTAATTTTTAAATTAATTAATGAAACTGATATGTTTTGAATTTGGTAAAATAGAAATCATTTTTGAGTTCATAATATCAAATATAGCTTAGGCCTAATTTTTTGTATTTTTCTGAAAACTTTCAATTTTTGATGAATAGTGAAACCACTAAGTGGTAGTTAAAAAAACTGAATTGTTCATAAAACTTAATTTTACCACTTATATGAGTGGAATTTCAAAAATCCGAGAGACACAGTTGATTTCAGTAAGTAAAATGTGGTTCAATGAGATGAAAATAATTTTTTGGTGAATAGTAACTTTTTACTTTTTTTTTCCACGGTTAAAAGTAAATAGGGTAATTATGGGTTGAAATGATATTATCATTACCCTAACACATGTCCTAATTCTATTGGACAAGTTTAATTCGACCAAAAACAAACTTAGGAATAAAATATGACCATTTAGGCCCACTTGGATTAGATTAGGACATTTATTATTAATTTATTAAAAGAAGGGTTAAAAGAGTTAAAATCAAAGTTTATTACCTAAAATATTTTTAATATGGGGTTATACATAATATAAATTCGACTATAAATATTCATTAGAAAGATAAAAAGATTTACTAAATAATTATATTTTATTTGTAATTTTTAGACATTAAATAATGTAATTTATTTATGACACAACAATGATGCAGTAATTATCTTATTAATAAAATATTGACATAATTGATGTTATAAATACCCAAATAAATATAATTTGAGACTTTTTATGAATTCCACTAATTTTATAGGTTAATATGACATGTAAGTATGGATTTAATTAACTTTGTTCGAACATATAATTCTTTTATAATTTTCACAAAAATCAATTACTAAATAGTGTCAAAATTGACATAAAATAGTTTTTAAAACAAATATTATATTATTGATTGTTATTTTATTCCTAAAAATATAAGGTTCGGCCAAATGACTTAGATAACGTTATATATATTAATAATAAACAATTTGGGGTTCGTTTGGCTTCTTATAGTAAGTTTATTAACCTTATAGTGTAAGAACACAAGAAGACATGGTAAAAGTAAAATTATTTAACTTAATGTTAAATCTAAATGATAAGGTTAAAATAGGAACGTAAACTTGTCTAAATTATATTGGATGAGAGGATTTAGACCCATACCCAACTTATCCTAGAAATAAATCAATTTGGAGCTATTTAAAACTGAACATGACTTTATAATAAAATAATATTTTTAGTTATTCCAAAGGTGCCCCTCTCCTCCCTTATAAAAGGGCACCTCCTCCCTCTCTTCCTCACACAACTTTGAGCCTTCAAGCTCGGCCAACCCCTGCCCAATTATCCTCTCAACTTCCCTAGAAACATCCTAGAGGTTCTGTTCTTCCTCAAAGACCAATTTTAGTGCCCTAAAAAAGGTTTCAAAGAGGCATTTCAAAAAAGAGGTAATATCCATTACCGATCTTTTCAATTTCTTTCTTCTTCAACTTCTTCTTCTTTAGTAGTTTCATGATAAAGTAATAACATCAGTATTACTTACATACTGATATGTTATTATAAATATGAAACAACCCTAATTCACCTTATATCCATCCTATGGAAAAATTAAATCACCGCGCGTGCGTACGTACGGAATACCATCTCCACGCTGTGGTGTAATCTATTTTCCACCATCACCTTACAAGGATGGGTATAATGGTGTAATGAGTAACTATATATTATTATTATAAAGTGATATTGATACGGAAATAGAATAAATACACTTAAAAACAATTCCATGATCATGGGAACAATATCATCGCTCGTTCGTACGTACGGAATACCGTCTCCACGATGTGATGCGACTCGTTCTACATGATCATCATTACATAGTAATTATATAAATGAATTGAATGAATAAATATGATATATGTTACACTAATACCATTCTGGAAATGAGGTATCTATAACCTAAAGAGAATAATAAGAATTTATTCGACAAAACACGCATAAGAACAAAAAGTTATAAACACCCGAATAACAAGTAGCAATGAAATATTAATACTAAGAAGCTAAGAATATGACCATATATGATATCATAAAAATATGTATGATTCTGGAATAAGTCAATAACATTATTTAAATCATTATACAGGAGGTTCAGACACTTACAAAGCAAGTCGGACCTAAGGTAAGGGAAATATCACAATCTCATTTTTTATCCGAGATTGTTTATACTTTGGTATTTACTGGGGTGTATTTTATCATCCACATCCATGTTTCCTAAATATGTAATATTATTTCTATTCCCCTACAATTGTTTAAATCCTATTTTACCCTTTGGTGAGTTTTTAGTAAAAGATATGAAAGGAATCTTTTGTCGTTTTTTGTACGAGGTACTTTTTTGACTTTTCTGACAAAAGTACGCGAAGAATGTTTTTTTTAACTTATATAGAATGAATGGATTTTTAAAACATTATTTCCAAGAATCTTCCTTTACAAGTTTTCATGTTTATTTTTAATCAACTTCTTTTAGTTATAATTTTATGACATGTTAAGAAATGAAAAGTGTTTTTGAAGTAGAAAGGATATTTTCATCAAGAATGGAGTTCAAGTGTTTTATCAAAATTATTTTCCATCTAAGATAATATAGGGTTCTGTTTCTATCCATATTCTTACATTGATTTGATTATGTTGTGATGGAATTATTTTTATGAATTCCTTTATCTTATATGAATTGTTTTATGATGTCATGATGTTTAAGAATCCCATTTTTATTACATGGTTTATGAAATGATGTATGATTTATGATTTTGTGGCACACATAAGAATGGTATCATTATGAGATGGGTGGGACCTATATCTCCCTCCAATGAATTGGGTAAAGATTTTATATCTCATGAGATAGACATGGCTGGAATGGTAGGTTATACCGGTTCAGTGAAACAGGACTGAAACGAGGGTGACTCGGTTCATAAAGGGACTTTGTCCACTAAGATAGTCTTGGCAATGAGTCTTGACTAATAAGAAATGATTCTCTCTGATTATGTGTGTATGCCACAATGTTTAATGTTTTAAGTTATGATTATTGTGATTACATTTCACTGCCATGAGTTACCCCAGGTTATGAAATTATGATCTCTTTTACAGGTTAAGATTTCCAAAAGTTATGTGCTTATGTATATGATGTGATTGATATTTCTTTTGTTTACCCTTACTGAGAATTTGAGCTCACCCTTTTATGTTTTCCTTTCCCTAGGATATAAAGAAAGGTTTTAGGTATAAAAAAAAGGAAGATCTTTATGGGAGATGTTGAAGATCTTTCACCAGGATTAGAAGATTATATTCCGAGTTTCCAAAGACACTAAACTATTACGATCCTTGTGTGTGTGTTTTTGTTATGTACTAAGTATTCCGCAAAAGTAATGTAATGTCTATGTATGTCAAGATACAGGTCTCTACAATTGGTATCAGAGTAAAGGTTTAGTCAACCTTTGTAAACTAGGATGCGAGAACTTTAGTGAGATCCCTAGAGATATTTCTACGGTATGTCTAGGGATGTCTCTAAGGTTAAGTATACGTATAGGTTATAGTCCTAGAATTGCGCTAATGATCTTAGAATTTAACCTAAGATGTTAGATATTGAGGGTACTCCCCCTTTATTATTTTGTTTTCCCTATCATGATTTTTTGCCTCTCACACTATTCTTTTTGGTTTTTAGACGATGGCTAGAACCCGAAGGAACCGTGTTGATCAATGCAATGGACAATGCAATGATTGTCCTCCTGAACAAACAAATGTTATGGGAGATGGAGTGCAAAATCTTATTGCTATACTTACACAAGCTATGAATCATTCTGGACTTCCAAATGAGCAGAGAAGGGAACAATATTCTATTGAGTCCTTCATGAGGCAACGTCCACCTTCTTTCAGTGGGACTTCTGATCCACTTGTTGCTGAACAATGGATCAGTACCACTGAAAAGATATTTTCAGTTCTTCAATGTTCTGAACATGATAAAGTCATCTTAGCAGTATATCATTTGGAAGGTGAAGATGATCAATGGTGGAATCTTATCAAGAATACGAGGCCAAGATATGAAATTGATTCCATGGAATGGGACAAGTTCAAGAACTTGTTTTTCAGTAAGTACTTCCCTCATATTCTTTGAACAAAGATAGAAAAGGAATTTCTTGAGCTGAAGCAGAAAGATGATGAATCTGTTGGTATATACGAAGTGAATTTTACAAGACTTGCAAGGTATGCATCTGGAATTATCTTCCAACCTAAAAGTAAAGTTGATCGATTTTTCAGTGGCTTAAAACCAAGTCTTCGAAGGGCATTAGCTATAAGAGACCTCAGTAGATATGAAGAAATTGTGCGTTGTGCTATGAAGGTAGAAATGGAAGTTGGTGTTACATATCCATCTAATGGTTTTGAAAAGAAACGAAAGATGGAGTTCAAGGAGAAATCTCAGAATAATGGTGAAAAGAAAATGAATGTTTCCTTATGCTCAAATTGTGGAAAGAAGCATGGTGGAGATTGTCTTAAAGGGACTAGAAAATGTTTTAAGTGTGGAAAAGAGGGTTATCGAGCAGCTGAGTGTTGAAGTAATGGAAAAAGGGTTTCTAATGATGTGAACAAAGCAAACACTGCAGAGAATGCACCACCAACACTTCAATGCTTCAAGTGCAAGGAAATGGGGCACTATGCTAATAAATGCCCTAATCCAAGGGTTATTGATGATCAACATGAGAAACCACTTAAGGCAAAGGACAAAGGGAAGTCACATGCGATCAGTATTGGTGATGTTGAATATGTCAACGATGTGGTGGAATGATTAAGTGTTTATGTAATGGGATAATGTTGTATCATAAAGTATTGGAATATTTATGTGTTGGTCTAATGTGGAATTCAAAGTGATTGAGATATTTTTGGAAAAAGAATGATATGTGCATAATGAAGGGAAACGAGAAAATGAAATATTTAACAGTATTCATGAGCTCATGATTGAGGACTAAGTGGTATCATGGATTGAGTATATAGAATTTTGAGGATTTTGGTATGTGGAAAGTGTTAACTTTTAACTACATTCATGTTTTCACTAAGGCTCAATGGGTATTCAAGAGAATACATTATTAAGGCCTTTGAATGTTTGGAATGTGACCAACAAAACATATCTTATGATATATGGGGATCAACGATGGTATTAAATCTATGGTAATCGTTTTCACTATGTTATGAGAGTGGACTGCAGTATTATGGATAAGCCTAAAGATTGGAATGGATTATGTTGGACATAAGTTAGTATTGTTTAAGGATAGAAGTTTTTTCGATATTATTGATGGGATGTTATAGTTTTAGAAAAAGGACAACCTGCAGGACGGGCGACAGCCCATCGCGTCGGACAAGGCTGTGGGAATCGAACCCACAACCGAAGTGCTACTGGCCTTTATCGCCTACCACTGGCCTACAGGAAGTCCCTGGTTAGTAGAAACTAGTTTTATTTTATTAAGAGGTATGATATATGAAGTATAAGTTCATTTTTGGAACCATATACGATTAACCATAAGATGGACTTATAACATTTGCTAACCTTTTGTTTGAAAGAGATGGAATGACCCGTCATTCTATCGCATGATCTGCTAACACTTCACGAATAACAAATTCAACTTTATTAATTTAAGAGATGAAGTGGAAATTGATTAAGGCACGAACAACAGTGAGATTGTACCAAAATAAAGTAAGTATTTATTCTAATTCAAATTCATCAACTTTAGGGAAATGATCTTGAAAACCAAAAATGTTGTCCTAGTGCTCTTATATCTGATTAATCAGATGGTACCTTAGATCGTCACAAATTTATGGATTTCTGATTGTTGGCTTTTTCATAGCCATTTCTCTACCACTCTCTATCAGAACATGATGGTTAGATTTTTCTTCCATATCCATATTTTCACCTATGTGGAAACCCAGTGATTAGTTTATTTGGGTAACCGTTATGTTTCATACTTTCATTTTTAAAGATTGATTTTGGTATTCCTTTTTACGATGTGGGTTTCTATTAAAGAAACTTCCGAATAGTAAACCATTTATAACCCCCAACGAATTTCGAGGGCGAAATTCATTTTAAGGGGGGTAGAATGTAACACCCCGAGATTTTATGAAAAATATTCTTTTTAATTTCACTAATGTCTTGTGTTGTACGCTACACATAAAGGAGCTTGCGCAACACGCATCCTTGATTTGCCTTGCATTACACACTATCGTGACCTTCCTCGATAGCGTAACGAGTTTCACTAAACAACAATATGCTATTAAAATATTATTAAAACTAGCCGTTATGAATAGTAATAACCAATTTTTGAAATTTTTTAATTTTATTTTTCAAAATGGAATTCATTTTTGGTTTCGTAATATCGAAATTAGCTTAGGATGAAATTTTGGTGATTTTCAGATAACTTTCATATTTTGATGAATAGTGAAAATTACTAAATATTAATTAAAAACAACTTTTTCAATCGAAATAATTAATAGTGATTAATTATTAATTTGAGTGGTTTTAAAGTATATTTAGAATATATCTTTACAATTTAATACAATGTTGGTCATTGGATGTAATTTCACATTTAAACCAGTTATAAATAAGTGTCAATCTTTTGATAATTATTATCTCTTAAGAACACGCTATTTGTTTTGACGACGGGAATTAATTTTTAAATTAATTAATTCAACTGATATTATTTGAATTTGGAAAAATAGAAATCATTTTTGAGTTCATAATATCAAATATAGCTTAGGCCTAATTTTTGGTATTTTTCTGAAAACATTCAATTTTTGATGAATAGTGAAACCACTAAGTGGTAGTTAAAAAAACTGAATTGTTCATAAAACTTAATTTTACCGCTTCTGTGAGTGGAATTTCAAAAATCCGAGAGACACGGTTGATGTTAGTAAGTAAAATGTGGTTCAATGAGATGAAAATAATTTTTGGGTGAATAGTAACTTTTTACTTTTTTTTACCACGGTTAAAATAAAATAGGGTAATTATGGGTAGAAATGATATTATTGTTACCCCAAAACATGTCCTAATTCTATTGGACAAGTGTAATTCGACCAAAAACAAACTTAGGAATAAAATATGACCATTTAGGCCCACTTGGATTAGATTAGGACATTTATTATTAATTTATTTAAAGAAGGGTTAAAAGAGTTAAAATCAAAGTTTATTTACTAAAAGATTTTTAATATGGGGTTATACATAATAAAAATTCGACTATAAATATTCATTAGAAAGATAAAAAGATTTACTACATAATAATATTTTATTTGTAATTTTTAGACATTAAATAATTTAATTTATTTATGACACAACGATGATGCAGTAATTATCTTATTAATAAAATATTGACATAATTGATGTTATGAATACCCAAATAAATATAATTTGAGACTTTTTATGAATTAAACTAATTTTCTAGGTTAATATGACATGTAAGTATGGATTTAATTAACTTTTTTCAAACATATAATTCTGTTATAAGTTTCACAAAAATCAATTACTAAATAGTGTCAAAATTGAAATAAAATAGTTTTTAAAACAAATATTATATTATTAATTGTTATTTTATTTCTAAAAATCTAAAATTCGGCCAAATGACTTAGATAAGGTTATATATGTTAATAATAAACAATTTGGGGTTCTTTTAGCTTCTTATAGTAAGTTTATTAACCTTATAGTGTAATAACACAAGAAGACACGGTAAAAGTAAAATTATTTAACTTAATGTTAAATCTAAATGATAAGGTTAAAATAGGAACCTAAACTTGTCTAAATTCTATTGGATGAGAGGATTTAGACCCATCCCCACCTTAGCCTCGAAATAAATCAATTTGGAGCTATCTAAAAGCGAACTTGACTTTATAATAAAATAATATTTTTTGTTATTCCAAAGGTGCCCCTCTCCTCCCTTATAAAAGGGCACCTCCTCCCTCTCTTCCTCACACAACTTTGAGCCTTCAAGCTCGGCCAAAACCTACCCAATTCTCCTCTCCACTTCCCTAGAAACATCCTAGAGATTCTGGTCTTCCTCAAAGACCAATGTTAGTGCCCTAAAAGAAGGTTTCAAAGAGGCGTTTCAAAAAAAAGAGGTAATATCCATTACCGATCTTTTCAATTTCTTTCTTCTTCAACTTCTTCTTCTTTAGTTGTTTAATGATAAAGTAATAACATAAGTATTAATTAAATACTGATATGTTATTATAAATATGAAACAACCCTAATTCACCTTCTATCCATCCTACGGAAAAATGAAATCACCGCGCGTGCGTACGTACGGAATACTGTCTCCACGCCGTGGAGTAATCTATTTTCCACCATCACCTCACAAGGATGGGTATAATGGTGTAATGAGAAACTATATATGATTATTATAAAGTGATATTGATACTGAAATAGTATAAATACACTTTAATACAATTCCACGATCATGGGAACAATATCATCGCTCGTGCGTACGTACGGAATACCGTCTCCACGATGTGATGTGACTCGTTCTACATGATCATCATTACATAGTAATTATATAAATGATTTGAATGAATAAATATGATATATGTTACACTAATAAAATTCTGGAATTGAGGTATCTATAACCTAAATATAATAATAAGAATTTATTCGAAAAAACACGCATAAGAACAAAAAGTTATAAACACCCGAATAACAAGTAGCAATGAAATATTACTACTAAGAAGCTAAGAATATGACCATATATGATATCATAAAAATAAGTATGATTCTGTAATAAGTCAATAACATTATTTAAATCATTATACAGGAGGTTCGGACACTTACAAAGCAAGTCGGACCTAAGGTAAGGGAAATATCACAATCTCATTTTTTATCCGAGATTGTTTATACATTGGTATTTACTGGGGTGTATTTTATCATCCACATCCATGTTTCCTAAATATGTAATATTATTTCCATTCTCCTATAACTATTTAAATCCTATTTTACCCTTCGGTGAGTTTTTAGTAAAAGATATGAAAGGAATCTTTTGTCATTTTTCATACGAGGTACTTTTTTGACTTTTCTGACAAAAGTACGCGAATAATGTTTTTTTAACTTATATGGAATGAATGGATTTTTAAAACATTATTTCCAAGAAGCTTACTTTACAATTTTTCATTTTTATTTTTAATCAACTTCTTTTAGTTATAATTTTATGACATGTTAAGAAATGAAAAGTGTTTTTGAAGTAGAAAGGATATTTTCCTCAAGAATGGAGTTCAAGTGTTTTATCAAAATTATCTTCAATCTAAGATAATATAGGGTTATGTTTCTATCCCTATTATTACATTGATTTTATTATGTTGTGATGGAATTATTTTTATTAATTACTTTATCTTATATGAATTGTTTTATGATGTCATGATGTTTAAGAATCACATTTTTATTACATGGTTTATGAAATTATGTATGATTTATGATTTTGTGGCACACATAAGAATGATATCATTATGAGATGGGTGGGACCTATATCTCCCTCCAATTCATTGGGTAAAGATTTTATATCTCATGAGATAGACATGGCTGGAATGGTAGGATATACCGGTTCAGTGAAACAGGACTGAAACAAGGGTGACTCGGTTCAGAAAGGGACTTTGTCCACTAAGATAGTCTTGGCAATGAGTCTTGACTAATAAGAAATGATTCTCTATGATTATTTGTGTATGCCACAATGTTTAATGTTTTAGGTTATGATTATTGTGATTACATTTCACTACCATGAGTTACCCCAGGTTATGAAATTATGATCTCTTTTACAGGTTATGATTTCCAAAAGTTATGTGCTTATGTATATGTTGTGATTGATATTTCTTTTGTTTACCCTTACTGAGCATTTGAGCTCACCCTTTTATGTTTTCTTTTCCCCAGGATATAAAGAAAGGTTTTAGGTATAAAAAAAAGGAAGATCTTTATGGGAGATGTTGAAGATCTTTCACCAGGATTAGAAGATTATATGCCGAGTTTCCAAAGACACTAAACTATTACGATCCTTGTGTGTGTGTTTTTGTTATGTACTAAGTATTCCGCAAAAGTAATGTAATGTCTATGTACGTCAAGATACAGGTCTCTACACAAGATAGATCATTTATTTGAATGTCTTAATCCTAGTCTTCGAAGGGCATTGGATTCTCAAACATTTTCATCATGTGAGAAATTTTATCAAGTGCCATCAAAATTGAGAATTAATTTGCTAGATCAAATTTGTTCAAGGGAAACCAAGATAAGAAGTGGTACTCTGATATCCATGGAAAAGGTAAAGCGCCAATGAAGAACAAGGGAACAATGAAATTCCCAATATGTGAGAACCATGGACAGAATCATCTTGGGAAATTCTTGAAAGGCATGTGAGCATGCTATTAGTATAGAGAAAAGGGTCATAGATCAAATGAATGAAAGGAGAAGAAACAATTCAATGATTTTCAATGCTACAATTGTAGAGATATGGGAAACTATTCAAATGAGTGTCCTAAGAACAAAAGAAACTTCCTAAAAAGGATAGGAGAGAAATGGAAAGCTTATGCGATTACAAACATGGAGGTTGAAGTTCCTAATGATGTGGTGGCAGGTACTTTAATTGTTTCTTCGAACATGGTCAATGAATTATTTGATTCTGGATCATCAAATTCATTTATACCTTCCTAGTTTACTAAGAAAATTAGAAATGACCAATTTGATTTAATAAAGGAGTTGTCAGTAAAAAATACTAGGGGATGTATCATTGTAACAAAGACGTGTCGATCAGTCCCCCTCATGACACATAAACATGATTTAATTTCTAACTGTATCATAATACCAATGGTCAACTTTGATATAATACTCAGTATGAATTGGCTATCAAATTATGCTACAAAGATCTATTTCAAGAAGAAGGTAGTTACAATTTTTGAAAATGGTGTAGAATCGCTTATCTTTAGAGAAGAAAACTCACCACCTGATTCTTATCTAGATCCACCCCCATTAGCTCTACTGAATTCAATACTTGTAGAGGAAGATAAACCAATATCTTTGAGAGAGTAAATAAATCTTCAAATTGAAGATGTTCATATAGTGAAAAAATACATTGATGTATTTCCAGAGGATTTACCTAGAAATCCTCCAGAGCAGGAAGTTGAGTTCTCTGTTGATTTAATTCCTGGTGCAAGAACTATATAAAAAACTCTCTATAGAATGGCCATTGTGGAATTAGTGGATCTAAAGAAACAACTTTAGTAATTTAGTGTAAAAGGATTTATTTGACCTAGTGTTTCACCATGGAGACCCCCTGTCCTCTTTGTCAAGATAAAATATGGATCCATGAGGATATGTATTGATTATAGGGAAATAAATTCTATTATAATAAAGAATAAGTATCCACTTTCAAGAATTGATGATTTATTTTATCTCCTTCAGGGGGCACAATAGTTTTCAAAGATTGAAATTTGATCATGATATCATCAGCTATGTGTGAGGAAGGAAGACATTCCAAAGACAGTATTTTGAACCAGGTATGGGAATTACGAGTTTACAGGGATTCCATTTGGACTAACTAATGAACCCTCTATTTTCATGGATTTAATGAATAGACTTTTCAAGTAATATCTTGACAAGTTTTTTGTGGTATTTATCGATGATATCCTGGTATACTCTAAAATCTATCAAGACCATGAGAATCACTTGCGAATTATTCTGAAAACTATTAGAAGGAATGAATTATATGGTATGTTTAGTGAGTGTGAATTCTGGCTTCAATCAGTTTCTTTTCCTGGACATATTGTCTCTAAGGATAGAATATTAGTTGGTCATACAAAGACCAAGACAATACAAGAATGGACCATGCCAACAAACATAACCGAGGAATGGATTTTTATTGGCTTAGCAGGTTACTATCAACATTTCATTCAGAATTTAGCCTGACTGGCTTACCCGCTAACCAAAATCACATGTATAGGGGTTATGTTTTTATGGAAAAAGAATGTACAGAATGAATTGAATAATTGAAGATAAGATTGGTCAATTATCCAATTAAGACTCTTCTATATGGAAATAATGGATTTGTGATATATAGTGATGCATCAAAGAATGGGATGGGTTGCATCCTTATGAAAAATGATAAAATTATTTCTTATGCATCATGGCAGTTGAAGACTCATGAGAAAAATTATTCCACTCGTGATCTTGAGATAATAGTCATAATCCTTGCTCTGAAAATATGGAGACATTATCTCTAAGGTGAAATATGTGAGTTATACACAGATCACAAGAGTTTGAAATACATTTTTACACAAAAAGAACACTACATGAGGCAAAGGAGATGGCTCTAGTTACTCAAATATTATTATTGTTCAATACACTACCACCCCAGAAAGGAAAATAAGGTGGCAGATGCATTAGGTAAGAAAGATCATGGACTTCTAACTTGAATGAGGATTGAGAGAGATCCTATATTAGTGGATCTATTAAATATCGATATTAGATTTGTTAAGGAAGTGGAAACATATTTCCTCTTTCAAATGATTGTTAAACCATCTTCACTAGAGAAGATAAAAAGCTGTCAATGTGATGATGGGAATTTGTACTAGTAAAATAATTCTATTAAGGATGGGAGATTGGCAGAGTTCATGTATGAAAAAGGTGTTTTGAAATTTGGGAAGAGGTTATGTGTTATATCAGTACCTGAAGAAAAAAGGGAACTATTAGATGATGCTCATAGATCAAATTTATCCATACACTCAGGTATCACAAAGATTTATAGAGATCTGAAGGAATATTTTTGGTGGGATAATATGAATTCAGAAATTGATGACTACATGTCAAGGTGTCTAGTTTGTTAACAAGTGAAGGCTAAGAGACAAAATTATTGAGGGGTGATGCAACCACTACCTATTCCTATGTGGAATTAGAATGAAATTATGATGGATTTTTTCACTGGACTACCGAGGACACCTAGAAGGCATGATTCAAGATGGGTTATTATTGATCATCTAACAAAATTAGCATGTTTCCTTGATATAAGAGAGGAGTTTCCACTTGAGATCCTGTAAAAAATTTATATTAATGAAGTTGTAAGACTTCATGATTCACCTTTATCGATTATGTATGACTGAGATCCCCAGTTTACATCAAAATTATGGAAATGTATCCAGAAGGCTTTGGATATTGAGCTTCATATGAGTACTGCTAAACACCCTCAAATCGACCGACATTCTAAATGGACTATTAAAACTCTGGAAGACATGCTGAGATCTTGCTCCCATGACATTCATGGTATGTGGGATCAATACCTGCCTTTGGTGGAATTTTCTTACAATAATAACTTTTATTCTAGTATTCAAATGGCTCTATATGAAGCATTATAAAGAAATAGATGTCAAACTCTAACTTGTTGAGATGAAGTTGGTGAGAGGAAACTTATATTCCTAGAAAATATTGAAGATACCATAAAAAAGGTAAATAAAATTGAAGACCATATTAAAGCATCCCAATGTAGGTAGAAGAGTAATGCTGACCGATGGAGAAAGGATTTGGAATTCCAAGTGGGAGATCTTGTCTTTATGAGAGTACATCCATGGAAGGGTGTCTTAAGGTTCGGTAAGAAAGGTAAACTGAGCCCAAGTATGTCTGACCATTAGAAATTATAAAAAGAATCAGAGTTATTGCTTACCGTTTAGCAATTCCACAAAGTCTCTTCAATGTTCATAATGTATTCCATGTGTCATTTTTGAAGAAATACATTCCAGACCAAACACATGTACTCACCTAATAATAAATAGAACTAGACCATGATTTTTCATACTATGAACAACCTATCAGGATTCTTGACACAAGGGAGCATGTATTGAGAAATTGGACAACTCTTCTAGTCAAGGTTCTTTAGAGAAACCATAACAAGGAGGAAGCAACATGGGAACTTGAGGATGTTATGAAGAAGAACCACCCACATCTTTTTGTAGGGCTTTATAAATGAAAAATTTCAAGGACGAAATTTCTGAAGGAGGAAATAATGTAACACCCCAAACATTTTATGGTACATTTCCCTTAAATACATTATATTCATTAGGTTTCCTATTTTCATAAAGCACTGAGTATCTTTGAAACAACACTTGGTTACTTAATAGATAGTCATAACCTGGCCTTTAAAATTAAAATTTCCACTTTTGTGTTTTGAATTTTAAAAAACAGACATTCACAGTTGCGAAAAGGATGATATTTAGAATCTGATAGAATTAATTTAATTTTTAGTGAATAGTAACCTACCTTATGAATAGAAACCTACCCTTATGAATAGTTACTTACCCTTATGAATAGTAATATGACTCTTATGAATGGTCTTTGTACCCATAATGTATAAATAAATTTAGGCACCTTAAAAATGAAGATGAATAATTTAAGTGTTTATATTTTTTGAATAAATAATAATTTTAATTAAAAATTAAATTTATCATATCTATAAAAATTATTTATGAAAAATGGAGTTCATATTTGGCTTATACACATCGAAAAATGGTTAGGGTGATTTTTTGGGATTTTTTCTAAAATACATGAACTTTTTTTGAATAGTAAAAAAACAATAAACTATGATAAATGATAAATACTTCATTTACTACATCATATGTGATGCAAGGCTGATGTAAGAACACTTGGTTCAAAATTCCATGACCTTATTTCTATTTTGTATCACATGAATCAATACAATTCATAGTCTTGAAAAAAAATTAAAATAATAATTAAAATAATGTAAAATCCCTTCCCACCTCCACTATATAAACCACCCTCACCCCCTCTACCACACACACCACAAAAGCTTCAAGCCTTGCCTAAATTCTTCCAAAAACTCTTCCCAAGACCTCTCCCCACGTCTAAGGCCTATTGGTCTCACCCAAAAGGAAAAAATCAAAGGTTTTAAGGAGTTTATCAAAGAGGATTACTCAAGAGGTGAACCTCTCTTCCTTTTCATTTACAAGTTCCATTATTTTTTTCTCTCTTCTCACATCAACTCATCCAAATTCCATGATAATTAAAAAACCTTATATGTACTATATTTTTATTTTGATAATAAAATATTTCATTATAATCTCTCTATTTTCCCTTATTTTATACCATATGTTGAACTCTCTGTGAGATAGTTATTTTAATAATCACAAATCATTTTTTTATATATAAGTAAATTTAGTCAATTATTCAATCTGTTTTAATTGTGTTTATATATGTTTAATCATTTATACATATGTTTATCTATGATTATTTATGTTTCACTATTGACCTGGAAGTATTATGGATTAAAAAGACACTTTGTGAGAATTTTATTTTTTTGACTCACCGTTAGTTATATTCTTGAGTCACCGATAGTTAAAGGAATGAGGCACCGATGTGACAAACTGATGGACGAGTCACCGATGTGACAAACCGATGACAACGGTCTCACTAATGAAAATGGTCACACCAATGATAATACCGAAGCCACTGCTGATCACATGACCTACTGAAGCCGATGATAATCACATGACCTATCGAAGCCGATGCTAATCACATGACCTACAGAAGCCAATGCTGATCACATGACCTACAGAAGCCGATGCTAATCACATGACCTATTAAAGTTGATGTTGATCACATGACCTACCAAAGCCGATGCTAATCACATGACCAACCAAAGTTGATGCTGATCACATGACCTACCAAAGCCGATGCTGATCATATGACCTATCGAAGCCGATGCTGATCAAATGACCTACCGAAGCCGATGCTGATCAAATGACCTACTGAAGCTGATGCTGATCAAATGACCTAACAATACTGAGGCAAATTCAAATGAACTTCCAATCTCATGAATCACCAATATTCATAAAAACCATTTGAATTTTTATTAACTCTTATTTAATTCCAATAGTAATATTTTCTTAATTTAATGCACCTGCTATTAATTAATGTTGGTTGTTGAATTTCAGGGAATCATACCTCATACCTGTCAAAAAGTAATCATTCCCTTTATCATATCTCAAGGAATAAAAAGGATGATCTAACTATAGTGAAACATATATATACGAATATACACAGACAGAGACACACAAGGAAAAGAAGAGTGTACGTGTGTGTGAAGGTCCATGAAACAAAAGAATAACTTGAAGAAATCCTGTAAAAACTAGAGATCTTCAAGAAGATCATTCACCTGGAACAAACACTGAAACTGAGTTGTTGTGCCTTACTAAATGTCATATACACAAGGCTGAATAACTATAGCTGGGAAGAATAAATACACTCTATTCTATATCATCTTTACCAGAAGGGATTTGAATAACATCTGCAACATCCAAATGAGTCCAAAGCTCATATGTAATCACTCAGAGCATTCTAAACTCATTATCCATTTATATCCTCTGTATTATACCTTTGATTAACATTTTGAGTAGTGTGTGTGCATCTGTCTATCTAGACACACACTGACTCCTAGGATGAACTGGAGGATACTAAATCCTCACACCAAACTTTTTATACCTTATTTTATCCCACTGTGAATTCTGGAAGAGGTCAAGTGTGACCTAGAGAGCCTGAGTTCTATTGTTCTTGTTTACCCAAGTAGAATTGTGGTAGAGGTCTGAGGACCTGAAAAATCTGAGTACTATTGTAAAACCTCGATCTAGGGTGTGGATCAAAGTTTATATAAACTGTTTGAGAGGAATAAGTCTCAGCTTGAGACTGAACCTCTTGTTTTAAAACTGTTGTGCATTTCGCCTTTGTTAAAACTATTTTGAATATTCCACTGCTAAGTAATTTAAATATAAATCTATTCTAAAGTTTCTTTGACAGTTAAACTATTAAGTGTTTGTAACTATTGTAAATCAGTATGTTAGTTTCAAAATCTAATTTAATCTTCTGATTTAATTAAATGAGAACTAATCAATATCTTGAGAATCTAACTGAACCTTTACTTTATTAAAAATTCATTACAGTTTAGATTGATATTTAATTTGGGGTATTTTTTATATATAATGTTTTAAATCAGAAATTTTAATAGGAACTCAATTCACCCCCCTCTTGAGTTTTCCTCTTCGACCAACATTTGGTATAAGATGAAATTGATATAAGGTTTTCAAAGCACTCTATTTGTGAAAAGTTTTCAACTGTGATTTTAGTTGTATCTCAAAGATCTCAAAATTTCTGTTAATTCTAAATTTTTATATCCTTATATATCCATCTAAAACCTAGTTATTATGGATAACATATTAAAAGGTGTAGCTACCAACATTCCACCTCTCTTTAATGGTTTTAATTGTAGAGACCCAAAGCTTGACGTACATGGGCATTACATTATTTTTGCGGAATACTTAATACATAACAAAAAAACACTGAAGGACCGTAATAGTTTAGTGTCATTGGAAACTCAGAACATAATCTTCTAATCGTGGTGAAATATCTTCAAAATCTCCCATAAAGATCTTCCCCCTTTGTTTTCTTTCCTAAAACCTTTCTTTATTTCATGGGGAAAAGAAAACATATAAAGGGTGATCTCAAATGCTCAATAAGGGTAAGCATGGATAAAGTAAAACAAATCATATACATTTTAATATAAAAACATGAACATAATGTTTAAACATCAAAATCTTGAGCGATGACATAAAACATGGTAGTACGTAAGGCATAGATCATAAAGAAACATTAATCATGATAAAATAACATGGGAATAAAACATGTAATTGTGGCAACCATTAGGTACATGTTATGATTTCCATAGTAGCCAAGGCATTGCTGCCAAGACCATCTTAGTGAAAAAAGTCCCTTTCTAAATTGAGTTCACTCCTCGTTCCAGTCCTGTATCACTGAACCGGATTAACTTTCCATTCCAGCCATGTCTATCTCATGAGATATTAATCTTTACCCAATGCATTGGAGGGAGATTTAGGTCCCAACCATCTCATAATGAAATCATTCTTACTTGTGCCACAACATAAACATAAATCATTCATCATAACCCAAAGAATAAAAATGGGTTTCATAAATATCATCCAATCATAACATAATCCATATAAAAAAAATGGATATCATTTCATCATAATAAAAGTGAAACCATGTAAATAATAGAGATATTATACTTGAAACATACACATATGAAATAATGTCATCTTAGAAGGAAAATGGTTTTGATAAAACACTTGAAATGAATTTTTGATGAAAATATCCTTTCTTCTTCAAAATCATTTTCTTTTCACAAAATGCAAAGAAATTTTAAAAGAAAAGGATTTTGTTGAAAATATTCATGAAATTTTGTATAATAAAATTCATTGAAATAAGTCATTATAAAACCGTAAAAACCATTCACTCCATATAAGTTAAAAAAAATTCTTCTCGTTCTTTTTCTAGAAAAGTCAAAAAGTACCTCCTATGGTAAAAAAAAGAAGGATTCCTTACATACCATGTAGAAAAAGTCAAAAATGGGTAAAAATGACTTTAAACATACATGAAACCATTTTTAGAAAACAGGGGCATGGATGATAAATATAACCCCAGTAAATACTTACGAATAAACACTCTCGGATAAAAACGAGATTGGAAAAGTTATCCCTTACCTTAGGTCTGTTATGCTTCGTACGTATCCGAACCTCATGTATAATGATTTAAATAATGTCATTGACTTATTAAAGAATCATATTCATTGTTATGATATCACATATTATCACATACATGACTTATTCTAAAGTTAAATTCCATTTAATTTCCATTCATGATTTGTTTTGGGAGTTTCCAAAGTTTTTATGGAGAATAGGTGAGTTTTCATGAATTGGGCCAATCCGTGAGCCCAATTCCAGATTTAAAAATAAATTTTGTTTCTTTTATAACTTATTCATTTTTTTAATATTTTTCACTCATTCCAACTCCTAAATGTCCTACCCTGATATATTAACACCACAATTAAAATTTGGAGCCTTTGGAAATCCATAACCAAGGTGTATATGGGTTTTTATTTAAGGGATTGGGCCTGCCCGAAAGCCCAATTACAGTTTTAAAAATAAAATTTGATTAATTAATAACTTATTCATTTTTAAAATTATCTCAGTGATTCTAAGCCCCAAACATGCCCCTTGAACCCAACCACGTGTCTAATATCCTCCCACACTCTTTGCAGCTCATTTGCATCGCGGTGTAGGTCGAAACTTCTGAAGAACTCAAATTTCGGGCAGATTTATAAAGGTAATTTTTTCCTTCATAACTCCTTTGATTCTTACTCTATTTCCCCCATTCAAATTCCTAAATGATCTACCTATCCTTCTTCGAACCACCCTTTAAGGTTTGAGTATTTTTAAAATCAGCTACTGGTATTTTTGGGGGTGATTTCTACAAGATATTTTAAGTAAGTTGTTCTCCTCCTTTCTTCTTTCAATTTGTTTAGGGTTACATCCAATTTACTTAGGGTTTCTTCCATTATCATTGAGGTTCCTTATGTCCAGGAATTAGGGTTTAAAAATTATGGTTTTATCTTGTGTTTCATGGTCTGAAATTATGGTTTTAGGTCTCGTTTACCTTCCTTGAGGTGTGGCGGTTGTGCATTTGAGTTTTAGCACAAAGGATTCAAGGGTTTCCTTGGTTTTGGTAGGTGATTTCATTGTGTATGAAATCTTTGTGAATTGGATACTATTTTTATGGTATTTTCATGCTTATTAAATTTTATTATTTCTGAAAAATATAGTTTTAGTGGTGTTTGTATTTGAAATGAATCCTAAATGCCAATTTCATGTGAAATTGGGGGTTTTTCATAGAAATGTTTTATTAGTTTAATTGGGGATACCCTATGAGTAACTATTTGATTTTATTGAACAATAATAGGAATAAAAATACTATTTTTAATGATTTTCCCTTGTGTTTGTTGCTGAAAAATCTGGTTTTAATGGTGTTTGTGAACCACATGAAATTCTAAGAGTTGTGTTGTGTAAAAATGGAGACTTTGCAATGATGTCATTTCTTGAACCATATGGGGTTTCCCTAAAAATGATTTTGTGTTTTCGCTAAAATGTAGTAGGATTCCCTTTATGTTTTTGAAACTTAAATATGTGCACATAGTATGCAAGTGAGGTTTATAAGAATTTTTGTGTTTGAAACACTACGAGATTTTGAGGAATTGTTTTATGAAAAATCTATGTGTTTTGTTGCGTGTTTAAAGTGGTATAAAATGTGATAGCTACTGTATTGGTGGTTTTTGACCATTAATGGTATTTTATATGAAAATTTATTTATGTTTCATTCTCAAATTGATTGATCACCAAAGGGGAAGCCCAGGTACCTAGGTGGGGCGGATTTGTACTAGTACGGCTAATGGACTGGATGAGTTTTGTCCCTGTTTCACTTAGAATTTGGATAACAACAACTCTAACTAAACTATGTGGATGATTATTGGGGACCACTAGGTTATGGGTATGTTCCCTACTAGTGGCTCGTGCACGAGAAAGGATTTTTCTATGGTTACTTTACACCGAGGTACGAGGTACATAGGGCCTAATACAACCTAGTGCCTAGGGGTGTTCCCAATGTTGTTGCTCATTGGATTTGTAGTATTTTCCCATGTATTAGGGTGTGTTTGGAAGTAAATTAAATTATCTAACATTTCTATTTTAATGTGTTAATATTTGGAAAATTTTGGATTGAAAACTATTTTCAATTAGAGGTTTCATTTCTTGAAATTTTAACATTACTTTTCCTTGCGTTTGAAAACTGCTTGATTTTTCACATTGTATTTCTTACTCATTAGAATCATTGGGTGGTATCCTACTGGGCTTAGGCTCACACCCTACTTACACCCATTGGGTGTAAGTAGAATTGGTTATGTTTGATTCTGGTAAAGGAAAGGCTAAGGGTGATGGCAGTTCGTGGTGTTAGTTCCCATCCTTGGTGCGGACTTGTGGAGATAGCTTGGGGGCGATGACCCCTAGTCATGTGGAGTCCTTGGGGCTCTCTTGATTCAATAATTATTTTTATTTGGACCACTTGTATTATCTTTAAACCAATGTACTCAGTTCTTCTTTTTACTTAAGTCATGTTTGACTCAAAAATTTCAGATTTATATTATGGATTGTTTTTAATGTTTTATGCTTTCATACTCGGGTAAATCATTCCCAAACCTAAATTAATGATACCCGGGAAATTATGCCCATCCTTGGGGATAGGGAACGCCCCTCGGTTCATGTCACGGGCTGGGTTTGGTGCCGGTTTTGGCGGTGACCAGATTTGGTTCGTGACAAAATGGTATCAGAGGAGGTTCGCTCTTTGGGTCATGTTATTTGGGGAAGAGTCAGCATAGTCTGGAGCTAGGATTTTTGGGACATGAAATTTCAGTCATGGGTAGTGTGCCTAGCCAGCACACCTCATGACAGGATTTAAGTCACCATGGGAAGTATGGATTTATCTGAGTCTATTGGTTTTCCTGGTTTAATGATGACTATGGGAAATGAAAAGAGAGTTGGGCGAATAATCTCAGTGAGCTCACAGGGCCTGGAAAGCCATGTGGAGCCATGGATATTTCCCTAGAATACTCTCTGTGATGGATAAGTGATTGGAATATGTCTGCCAACCATATGTCCAAGTCACCCACCGAAACTAGTTTCTTCTTGCATTGTTTTGTGCTTTAGTTTTGAAATCTTAGCACTTTGTTTTTAAGGTGACTTGGTTTTAAGAAGCATAAAGTTTTTATGAAATTATTTTCAAATAAAGTGGGAATGGTTTGGTTTATGAAATGGTGGAACTGAATTTTTATAATTGTTTTGAAATGTAAAATGGTGTGTTACACCTCTTTGAAAGCAGGAACTATATTGAATTTGGTTTTGAAAAGCGTTTCCAATAGAGTTTTCTAAACAATTAGAGTGTGTTTTAATGGAATTATATGTTTTGAAATTGATTTGAATAACTTGAAATTGAGTTCTTTTCTAAATGGTTGTGTCCTTATGAAATGTTTGGTAAGATGTGAATTGGGATTTTGATCTCATTGTTAGCAGTTTTGAGAAAAAGGTTGTGTTGGTTGACCATTTTGTTTTTGAAAAGTGAAAGGAAGTTTTGTTTTACACATTGGTATTTCCATGAGTGACCACATGCATGGGGTTATATGGGATGATGGATGGTTGATAACATGACTGGATGAGTGCTGGGATGGATATGAGTAGGGTGCCCAGTGTGGCACAAAAACATGCATGTGTGAGGCCCATGTGGTACCATTGGTGGATAGGCTTACTGCTAAACCATTTGTTTTCAAAGAATTGGTTTCAAAGAAAAACATGATGTCTTGATGAATAGTTTTTTATGGTTTGTATTATGGGTTTTTGAAAATATTGATGTTTTGGGATGTTATGAGTTTAAGAACCCCTTCTGTTTGAACTGTGTTTTGGGTTTGTGTTTGGTCGGTAAGCTGTGTTGTAGGGACAGTTAGTGGTCTCTTTTGAAAAAACAAATTTTGGATGCCTTTACGGTGGTTCCCTTCATGTGTTTGGATCTAGTTTGTGGCATGTTTTGACCAATGGACCAGCTTGGTTGGGTCCTTGGGTTCTCTCATTGGATAAGGTACGCCCCCATTAAGGGTTAATGCACAATTGAAGTGCAACACATTTTGTTTCGCCATTGGAAAATCCTCCAGTTGATCAATATAAATAATATTTTATCAAACATTTTTTTATTGAGTCTACACACATTAATTTTGCTGATTTGTGGATCCTATTTTAGTGGGATAGTGCTTGTGGAAGGTTGAAAGGGACCTTAGTTTCTTAAGTTTCCTGATTCATCAAAGGTGGGAGTGTTCTTTCGTTGTTAGTACGGATGAGTGTCTTGATAGTGTCTAAGAGGGCCTCTGGGTTCTTTATAGTTTCTTTGAAGAAAGAGTTATTATTAAACCACTAATTTTGAGATTTCGGTCATGATAGGATATTGTGTCCACTTTTTTGACTTATCTGTTATTTAGGGACTTTGAATATGGTCCCGTTCCATGTATTGTTTCTATCGATCTCAAGGGTCATGTTCGGTGACGCATTGTGATGTTGTGTGCTCTTTTGACCATAAAGGTGAAGGTCACACAATCCTCTAAGGTTCTACGTTATGTTGGGATTATGTCTCCCTTGAAAAAAACATCAAATCCTCTATCTTAGGGGAAGGTGTTTATATGTGTCGTTCCCTTATGTTGTTTCTCACCCAATGAAACAAGGTGCGATGTGTGTGCATCTTCTGATCCCTTGTTTCAGTGAAATGTCTGTATTTAGTAAAGTGGGTTATGATGTGTGCTATGTCTTGATGAACCCATAGAGGTATGAGGTGTAGTTGTTTGTGTCACCGAAAGAAGAAGTTTCACATAGGGGTTTCAACAGCCTAACTGCGTGGCCGAAGATGCTTCAATATTTTGAGCTCCAGCCATAGGTCCCGGAGAGAAGCAGGCGCGTAGTCAGGGGAAACCCCAGTGTCGTTTAAACCCTTGTACAATTTCATATCCTAAGTGTGAAAGATAGAAAGTGTTTAAACCTATGGTTTCATCATCTTCCTTCTGTTGTTCTCGTTCGATGGAAATAGGTAGAGGGCCTTGTACCCCTGTCATCACCTAATGTCTTTCCCTCCCACATTTGTTTCCATTGAGTCATTGGAAAATGTTTGGAAATTTGGCTAGAAAGTTTGAGAACACATTTTGTGCATGATTAGTAATGACAGTGTGCTAGGAAGCCACGTGGAAAGAATGATCGGCATAGTTAGTGCACGGTTTCCCAAACCATGCGGACTGACCCTGCACCCTTCCCAAATCTTAAAAAAAAATGGGTCTTTCTGTGTCGGCCCATGCTGGTCTGTTAAGATGGTTGGTTCTTGTGGTGGGAGGACCCACTGTGGGTATCATGTATATTATTTTTTAAATTTCTAATTTATGTATACCCCTTGTACTAGGGAGTCTGTTTGGGCCTCCCCTATTAGTGTCTTGATTCTATCTCGGGAAAAAAAATTAAGTTGTCTCTTACAGTGGGGAGCCCATTTGTGTCTCTTCATACGAGTAACTCATATTTTTCCTTGGATTTGTATGGGAATTAGGTATTATCATTTGGAGATATCTAACTACCTACATATTACTTTGGTAAAAATTGATATTGGAGAGTGACCAATGGTTTAGTTATAGTAGGGCAAGTGTAACCTTGTTCGATGTTGTTGTTTATTTGGGTAAATTGATTGAGTGTTGTTCGGATAGTGTTTGAGGAGTTTTCTTTTGGGAAAAAGTATGAACATGATTGATCATTTCAGGAAAGTGGTATATGTTTTGGTTGTGAGAGTAATCCTTAATTGATCATTGGAGGTGTTTTGGTCTTTGGGGGTGAAACCTGACAAAGGAGTACCTCTTGGTTTCTTAGTTGGGTTTGGTTGTTGCTTGGTCCTTGATTTGACTTTCCGGGGCGGAAAGCTTTCATGGTGGGGAGAATTTTCACATACATGACTTATTTTAAAGTTAAATTCCATTTAATTTCCATTCATGATTTGTTTTGGGGGTTTCCAAAGTTTTTATGGAGAATAGGTGAGTTTTCATGAATTGGGCCAAACCATGAGCCCAATTCCAGATTTAAAAATAAATTTTGTTTCTTTTATAACTTATTCATTTTTTAATATTTTTCACACATTACAACTCCTAAATGTCCTACCCTGATATATTAACACCAAAATTAAAATTTGGAGCCTTTGGAAATCCATAACCAAGGTGTATATGGGTTTTTATTTAAGGGATTGGGCCTGCCCGAAAGCCCAATTCCAGTTTTAAAAATAAAATTTGATTAATTAATAACTTATTCATTTTTAAGAGTTTTTCGGTGATTCCAAGCCTCAAACACGACCCTTGAACCCAACCGCGCGTCCAATATCCTCCCACACTCTTTGCAGCTCATTTTCATCGCGGTGTAGGTCAAAACATCGGAAGAACTCAAATTTAGGGCAGATTTCTAATGGTAATTTGTTTGCTTCATAAATCCTTAGATTATTACTCTTTTTCCCCCATTCAAATTCCTAAATGATCTAAATATCCTTGTTCAAACCTCCCTTGAAGGTTTGAGTATTTTTAAAATCATCTACTGGTATTTTTGGGGGCGATTTCTACAAGATATTTTAAGTAAGTTGTTCTCCTCCATTCTTCTTTCAATTTGTTTAGGGTTACATCCAATTTACTTAGGGTTTCTTCCATTATCATTGAGGTTCCTTATGTCCAGGAAGTAGGGTTTAAAAATTAGGGTTTTATATTGTGTTTCATGGTATGAAATTCTTGGTTTAGGTCTGGTTTACTTTCCTTGAGGTGCAGCGGTGGTGCATTTGAGTTTTTGCACAAAGGATTCAAGGGTTTCCATGGTTTTGGTAGGTGATTCTATTGTGTATGAACTCTTTGTGAATTGAATACTGTTTTTATGGTATTTTCATTATTATTCAATTTTATTATTTCTGAAAAATATATTTTTAGTGGTGTTTGTATTTAAAATGAATCCTAAATTCCAATTTCATTTGAAATTGGGGGTTTTTCATAGAAATGTTTTATTAGTTTAATTGGGGCTACCCTATAAGTAACTATTTGATTTTATTGAACTATAATAGGGATAAAAATACTGTTTTTAATGATTGAACCTTGTGTTTGTTGCTGAAAAATCTGGTTTTAATGGTGTTTGTGAACCACATGAAATTCTAAGAGTTGTGTTGTGTAAAAATGGAGACTTTGCAATGATGTCATTTCTTGAACCATATGGGGTTGCCCTAAAAATGATTTTGTGTTTTCACTGAAATGTAGTAGGATTCCCTTTATGTTTTTGAAACTTAAATATGTTCACATAGTATGAAAGTGAGGTTTATAAGGAGTTTTGTGTCCGAAATACTACGAGATTTTGAGGAATTGTTTTTTGAAAAATCTAAGTGTTTTGTTGCGTGTTTTAAGTGGTATAAAATGTGATAGCTACTGTATTGGTTGTGTTTGACCAGTAATGGTGTTTTATATGAAAATTTATTTTTGTTTCATGCTGAAATTGATTGAGCAGAAAAGGGGAAGCCCAGGTACCTAGGTGGGGTGGATTTGTACTAGTACGGCTAGTGGACCGGATGAGTTTTGTCCCTGTTTCACTTAGCATTTGGATAACGACAACTCTAACTAAACTATGTGGATGATTATTGGGGACCACTAGGTTAGGGATATATTCCCTACTAGTGGATCGTGCATGATAAAGGATTTTTCTATGGTTACTTTACACCTAGGTACGAGGTATATAGGGCCCAATACAACCTAGTGCCTAGGGGTGTTCCCAATGTTGTTACTCATTGGATTTGTAGTATTTACCCATGTCTTAGGGTGTTTTTGGAAGTAAATTAAAGTATCTAAAATTTCTATTTTAATGTTTTAATATTATGAAAATTTTGGATTGAAAACTATGTTCAATTAGAGGTTTCATTTCTTGAAATTTTAACACTACTTTTCCTTGCGTTTGAAAACTGCTTGCTTTTTCACATTGTATTTCTTACTCATTGGAATCATTGGGTGGTATCCTACTGGGCTTAGGCTCACACCCTAAATACACCCCTTTGGTTTAATTAGACTTGGTTATGTTTGATTCAGGTAAAGGAAAGGCTAAGGGTGATGGCGGTTCATGGTGTTAGTTCCCATCCTTGGTGCGGAGTTGTGGAGATAGCTTGGGGGTGATGACCCCTAGTCGTGTGGAGTCCTTGGGGATGTCGTGATGCTATAATTATTTTTATTTAGACCACTTGTATTATCATTAAACCAATGTACTCAGTTCTGGTTTTTTACTTAAGTCTTCTTTGACTCAAAAATTTCAGATTTATATTATGGATTGTTTTTAATGTTTTATGCTTTCATACTCGGGTAAATCGTTCCCAAACCTAAATTAATGATACCCAGGCACTTGTGCCAGACCATGGGGATAGGGAACGACCCTCGGGTCATGTCACGGGCTGGGTTTGGTGCGGGTTTTGGCGGTGAACAGATTCGGTTCGTGCCATATATGGTTCACTTATGACTTTAGATTACCCGTTCTTTTGTAAATTCCATGTTAAAGCTGTGTTTTGGGTAAAATCGTTTTATTTATTGTACGTTTTTGGACTTGTTCTTCTTGATGGTATTATTACTTATATCATTATTTAATTACTTCAAGAATGTAAATAATTATTTATATATCATATATATTTAGTATATATATATATAATAGATAGATAAATGAAATGAAATACACCGTTCATGGAGATGGTAGGCCGTGCGTACGCATGAACGCTGTTTTCTTTTCCTCATTGACTTGAATGGAAGTACGTAGATGAAATATATATATATATATATATATATATATATATCTACTAGAATTATTATGTGATATATTTCATGATTACTTATTATATATACTTTATAATCATTCTAGAATTGTTAACATGGAAAATGAATCTGATCGCGTCGTGGAGACGGTAATCCGACGTACGCATGAGCGATGATATTGTTCCCATAATTATTGAATAGAATTGGATTGTATGATATAATAACTCATAATAATTATGATGTTATAATAATTATATATATTTATTCTTTACACCATTATACCCATCCATGTAAGGTGGTGGTGGAAAAACTGGTAACACCCCGACGTGGAGACGATATTCCGTACGTACGCACGCGCGGTGCTTTAGTTTTCCATAGGATAGATAGAAGGTGAAATGGGTTTGTTTCATATTTATAATAACATATCAGTATATAAGTAATACTTATGTTTTTACTTTATAATGAAACAACTAAATAAGAGGAAGTAGAAGAAGAATGAAACTTGAAAGAGTCAGTAGAAGAGATTACCTCTTCCTCAACGCACCTCCTTTAAAATTCTTCTTAGGGCACTAGAGTTGGTCTTTTGAGAAGACCAGAACCTCTATGATATAACTATAGAGGTTGAGAAGTGGAATTGGCAGGGTTTGGCCGAGCCTCAAGGCTCAAAAGGGTGTGAAGAGAAGAGGAAAGGGGCGCCCTTTTTATAAGGGAGGAGAGGGGCACCTTAGTAAAAATTTAAAATATTATTTTATAATAAAGTCTTATTCAGTTTTTAATAGATCAAAATTAATTTATTTAGAAGCTATGGTGGGTATGGGTATAAATCCTCTCCTCCAATATGTTTTAGACAAGTTTAGGTTACTATTTTATCCTTATCATTTAGATTTAACTCTAAGTTAAATAATTTAACTTTTACCGTGTCTTTTTGGTTTCTTACACTATATGGTTAATAAACTTACTATAACAAGCCAAAAAAACCCCAAGTGGTTAATTATTAATATATATATCCTTATCTAAGTCATTTGGAAATTCTTTATATTTTTAGGAAAAAAATAACAATTAATAATATAATATATGTTTTAAAAACTATTTTATGTCAATTTTGACACTATTTGGTACTTGATTTTTGTGAAAATCATAATAGCATGATTAGTTCTAAAAAGTTAATTAAATCAATAATATCATGTCATATTAACCTATAAAATTAGTGTAATTCATAAAAAGTCTAAATTTACATTTATTTTGGTATTTATAACATCAATTATGTTAATATTTCATTAATAAGGTAATTACTGTTTCATCATTGTGTCATAAATAAATTACATTATTTAATATCTAAAAATTATAAATAAAATACCATTATGTAGGAAATCTTTTTATATTTCTAATTAATATTTATAGTCGAATTTATCTTATGTATAACGCTATATTAAATATGTTTTAGTTATTAAACATTGATGTTAACTATTTTAATTCTTCTTTAAATAAAATAATAATAAATGTCCTAATCTGATCCAAGTGGACCTAAAGGGTAATAATTTATCCCTAAGGTTGTTTTTTGTCGAATTAAACTTATCCAATAGAATTAGGACATGTTTTAGGATAATAGTAATATCATTTTTACCATTAATTACTGTAGAGACCCTAAGCTTAACGTACATGGACATTACATTACTTTTGTGGAATACTTAGTACATAACAAAAACACACATACAAGGAACGTAATAGTTTAGTGTCTTTGGAAACTTGGAATATAATCTTCTAATCGTGGTGAAAGATCTTCAACATCTCCTATAAAGATCTTCCTTTTTTTACCTAAAACCATTCTTTATTTCCTGGGGAATAGAAAACATAAAAGGGTGAGCTCAAATGCTCAGTAAGGGTAAACAAAAGAAATATCAATCACATCATATTCATAAGAACATAACATTTTGGAAATATTAACCTGCAAAAGAGATCATAATATCATAACATGGGATAAATCATAGTAGTGAAATGTAATCCCAATAATCATAACTTAAAACATGAAACTTTGTGGCATACACACATAATCATAGAGAATCATTTCTTATTAGTCAAGACTCATTTCGAAGACTATCTTAGTGGACAAAGTCCATTTCTAAATCGAGTTCACTCCTCGTTTCAGTCCTGTTTCACTGAACCGGTTTAACCTACCGTTCCAGCCATGTCTATCTCATGAGATGTAAAATCTTTACACAATGCATTGGAGGGAGATATAGGTCCCACCCATCTCATAATGATACCATTCTTATGTGTGCCACAAAATCATAAATCATACATCATTGAATAACACATGTAATAAAAATGGGATTCTTAAACAACATGAAATCATAAAACAATTCATATAAGATAAAGGAATTCATAAAAATAATTCCATCAAAACATAACCAAATCAATGTAATAATAAGGACAAAAACAGAACCCTATATTATCTTAGATGGAAAATAATTTTGATAAAACACTTGAACTCTATTCTTGAGGAAAATATCCTTTCTACTTCAAAAACATTTTACTTTCTTAACATGTCATACAATTTTAAACTAAAAGAAGTTGATTATAAATAAACTTGAAAACTTGTAAAGGAAGCTTCTTGTAAATAATGTTTTAAAAATCCATTCATGCCGTATAAGATAAAAAAACATTCTTCTCGTACTTTTGTTGAAAAAGTCAAAAAGTACCTCGTATGAAAAACGACAAAAGATTCCTTTCATATCTTTTACTAAAAACTCACCGAAGGGTAAAATTGGATTTAAACAATTGTAGGTGGATGGAAACAATATTACATATTGAGGAAACATGGATGTGGATGATAAAATACACCCTAGTAAATACCAAAGTATAAACAATCTCGGATAAAAATGAGATTGTGATATTTTCCTTACCTTAGGTCTGATTTGCTTTGTAAGTGTCCGAACATCCTGTATAATGATTTAAATAATGTCATTTACTTATTCCAAACTCATACTCATTTTTATTATATCATATATGGTTCACTTATGACTTTATTTTACCCATTCTTTTGTAAATTCCATGTTAAAGAGCGTTTTGGGTAAAATCATTTCATTTGTCGTCCGTGTTTTGACTTGTAATTATTCATATGATTACTTAGATCATGATTACTTAATTCCAGAATATAAAACATGATTTATATATAATATATATTCAGAATATACATATATATAATAGATCATTAAATGGAAAGAAATACACCGTTAATGGAGACGGTAGGTCGTACGTACGAATGAACGCTGTTTTCGTTTCCTTATTGAGTTGAATGGAATTAAGTAGATGACATACATAAATATACACATAAATCCAGTATCATTATTATGTCATATATTTCATGATTGCTTATTATATATACTTTATAATCATTCAGGAATGGTTAACGTGGAGAATGAATCTCATCACGTCGTGGAGACGGTAGTCCGTACGTACGTACAAGTGATGATATCGTTCTCATGATCGTTGAATTGTATTGGAGTGTATGTATACTATTTCAGAATCAATATCACTTTAAAATAGTCTTATATAGTAATTATTTACACCATTATACCCATCTAAGTAAGGTGGTGATGAAAAGTAGATTACACCACAGCGTAGAGACGGTATTCCGTACATACGCACTCGCAGTGATTTCATTTTCCGTAGGATGGATAGATGGTGAAATAGGGTTGTTTCATACTTATAATAACATATCAGTATATGAGTGATACTGATGTTATTACTTCATAATGAAACAACCTAATAAGAAGAAGTGGACGAAGAAATAAAGTTGAATGAATCGGTAACGGACATTGCCTCTTCTTTGAAGTGCCTCTTTGAGATCTCCTCTTAGGGCACTAAAATTGGTCTTTGAAGAAGACCAGAACCTCTAGGATGTTTCTAGGGAAGTGTAGAAGAGAATTTGTCAGGGTTTGGACGAGCTTGAAGGCTCAAAGTGGTGTGAGGAAGAGAGGGAGGAGGTGCCCTTTTATAAGGGAGGAGAGGGGCACGTTTGGAATAACAAAAAAAATTATTTTATTATAAAGAAACATTCGGTTTTAAATAGCTCCAAATTGAGTTATTTCGAAGCTAAGGTGGGGATGGGTCGAGATACTCTCATCCAATATAATTTTTACATGTTTAGTTTACTATTTTAACCTTATCATTTAGTTTTAACTTTAAGTTAGATAATTTTACTTTTACCATGTCTTTTTGTGTTCTTACACTATAAGGTTAATAAACTTACTATAAGAAGCCAAAAGAACCCCAAGTTGTTTAATATTAATATATATAACCTTATCTAAGTCATTTTTCCGAACCTTATATTTTTAGGAATAAAATAACAATTAATAACATAATATTTGTTTTAAAAACTATTTTATGTCAATTTTGACACTATTTAGTAATTGATTTTTGTGAAAATAATAAAAGAATGATTAGTTAGAAAAAGGTTAATTAAATTAATACTAACATGTAATATTAACCTAGAAAATTAGTGGAATACATAAAAAGTCTCAAATTACATTTATTTTGGTATTTATAACATCAATTATGTCAATATTTCATTAATAAGATAATTACTGCATCATCTTTGTGTCATAAATAAATTAAATTATTTAATGTCTAAAAATTACAAATAAAATACCATTATGTAGGAAATATTTTTATATTTATAATGAATATTTATAGTCAAATTTATCTTATGTATAACCCTATATTAAAAATGATATACTTATTAAACTTTGATTTTAACTATTTTAACCCTTCTTTAAATAAATTAATAATATATGTCCTAATCTAATCCAAGTGGGCCTAAATGGTCATATTTTATTTCTAAGGTTGTTTTTGGTCGAACTATACTCATCCAATAGAATTAGGACATGTGTTAGTGTAATAATAATATCATTTTTACCCTTAACTACCCTATTTACTTTTAACCGTGATAAAAAAGTAAAAAGTTACTATTCACCAAAAAAATATTTTCATCTCATTAAACCACATTTTACTTATAGATATCAACCGTGTCTCTCGTATTTTCGAAATTCCATTCACAGAAGCGGTAAAATTATGTTTTATGAAAAATTCATTTTTTTAACTACCACTTAGTGGTTTCACTATTAATCAAAAAATGAATGTTTCCAGAAAAATACCAAAAATTAGGCCTAAGATATATTTGATATTATGGACTCAAAAATGATGTCTATTTTACCAAATTCAAAACATATCAGTTGAATTAATTAATTTAAAAATTAATTCCCGTCATCAAAACAAATAGTGTGTTCTTAAGAGATAATAACTATCAAAAGATTGACACTTGTTTATGTCTGGTTTAAATGTGAAATTACATCCAATGACCAACATTGTATTAAATTGTAAAAATATATTCTAAATATACTTTAAAACCACTGAAATTAATAATTTATCACTATTAATTATTTCGATTAAAAAGGTTGTTTTTAATTAAAATTTAGTAATTTTCACTATTAATCCGAAAATGAAAGTTATCCGAAAAGTACCAAAATTTCACCCTAAGCTAATTTTGATATTCCGAATCCAAAAATGAAGTCCATTTTCAAAAATAAAATTTACAAAATTACGAAAAGTGGTTATTACTATTCATAATGGCTAGTTTTAATAATATTTTAATCGCATATCGTTGTTTAGTGAAACTCGGTATTGCGTACGACGCAAGCTATCGAGGAAGGCTGAGGTTGCGTGTAAAGTAAGCCAAGCTAGTGTTGTGTGTAGTGAAAGATTCCTTTGATGATTTATATATCATAAAAAAAATATTTCTCATAAAAGTCTCGGGTGTTACATTCTACCCCCCTTAAAAGAATTTCGCCCTCGAAATTTGTCACTTCATAACAAAAAGATGAGGATACCTCTCCCTAATCATATCCTCAAGCTCCCATGTAGCTTCTTCTAATTGGTGGTTCCTCCATAAAGCTTTCACCAAGCGAGTGGTCTTGTTTCTTAGGACTTTTTCACTACGATCCAGAATCTCTATCAGCTGTTCTTCATAAGAAAGATCTTGCTCCAGCGGTACGACTTCTGAGCTGAGTACATGTGAAGGATCAGCTATGTACTTTCTCAGGAGAGATACATGGAACACATCGTGAACTTGAGATAGATTCGGCGGAAGCACCAATAAGTAAGCTACCTTTCCAACATGATACAGTATTTCAAAAGAACCGATATATCTAGGGCTCAACTTCCCCTTCTTTCCAAATCTCATGACCCTCTTCCAGGGAGATATTCGTAAGAACACTTTATCACCCACTTCAAACTCTAGGTCTTTTCTTCAGTTGTCGGCATAACTTTTTTGTCGAATCTGAGCTGCTCTTATGTGTTGTTGAATAGATCGGACCTTTTCTGCCATCTCATCAACAAGATCAGGTCCTAATAGCTTTCTTTCCCCAACTTCATCGCAGCAAGTTGGAGTCCTACATTTCTTTCCATAGAGAGCTTCATAAGGAGCCATCTGAATACTGGAGTGAAAGCTATTATTATAAGAAAATTCCACCAAAGGTAGGTGTTGATCCCAACCACCTTTGAAATCCATAGAGCAAGCTCTTAACATATCTTCTAGAGTTTGAATTTTTCTCTCAGACAGACCGTCTATCTGAGGATGATAAGCAGTGTTGAAACTCAACTCTGTATCCATAGTATGCTAAAGAATTCTCCAAAAATTTGAGGTAATCCTCGGATCCCAATCAGATATAATAGAAAGTGGTACTCCATGCAATCTTACCACTTCCTTCACATATATCCTGGCAAGCTGATCTAGAGAGAAATCCTCTCTAATAGCGATGAAGTGTACAGACTTTGTAAGACGATCAACTATGACCCATATAGAATTATTTCCTTTGGATGTTTTAGGAAGTCCTGTGACAAAGTCCATAGTGATGTTTTCCCATTTCCATTCAGGTATGGGTAATGGTGGTAACATCCCCTTAGACTTCTGTCTCTCAGCTTTAACTTGTTGACAAACCAGGCATCGAGAGACATATTCAGCAACATCTCTTTTCATGCCATCCCACCAGAAGTACTCTTTCAGGTCCCTATACATCTTCGTGCTTCCAGGATGAATAGAGAATGAAGAACTATGAGCCTCATCCAGCAGCTCCTTTAATTCGGGTATGGGAGGAACACAAACCTGATTCCTGAACTTTATTATCCCATCACAATCAAGGTTGAATTTAGGAACATTTCTCACCTTCTTTTGTAACTCAACATCTTCTTTCTGTGCCTCTTTAATCTTCACATGTATAGATGGTTGAACATTCATTTGAGAAAGATACGATTTTCCCCCTTCCATTATAATTCCAAGATCCATCCTTTGTAAATCCATAAATATTGGATCTTTAGTGATCCTCATCATGGATAAAATGGCATGGTCTCGTCGACTTAATGCATCTGCCACCTTGTTTGCTTTTCCAGGGTGGTAATGAATTGAGCAGTCGTAATCCTTAATCAGCTCCAACCATCTTCTTTGGCGCATATTTGGCTCCTTTTGTGTGAAAATATACTTTAAACTTTTATGATCAGTATAAATAACACACCTTTCACTATAAAGGTAATGCCTCCAAATCTTTATTGCACAGATTACCGCAGCTAACTCCAAATCATGAGTTGGGTAATTTTTCTCATGGATTTTCAACTGTCGTGATTCATAAGCTATCACCATATCATTTTGCATGAGAACACATCCCAGTCCTTTCTTGGATGCATCACTGTAGATCACAAACCTTTCTCCACTACAAGGTAGTGTGAGCACAGGTGCACTGGATAACCTTCTTTTCAACTCCTTGAAATTCTCTTCTCATTCCTTCATCTAGACAAACTTAACTCCTTTCCGAGTCAACTTGGTGAGTGGATTAGATAATCGTGAAAAATCTTTCACAAAACGTCGATAATATCCATCCAAACCAAGAAAACTTCGGATCTCAGTTACTGTTGTTGGTCTCGACCATCTTTCGATAACCTCTGTTTTTGCTGGATCCACAAATATCCCCTCTTTTGAGATTATGTGACCCAAAAATGAAACTCTTTGAAGCCAAAATTCACATTTGGTAAATTTGGCATAAAGCTTATCCTTTCTCAGGGCCTTCAATATAATTCTCAAGTGATCTTCATGTTCTTCCTTTCTCTTTGAATAGAAAAGAATATCATCTATAAAGACTACCACAAATTTATTAAGATAGTCTCTAAAGACTCTATTCATCAGATCCATGAAGATAGTAGGGGCATTAGTAAGACAAAATGGCATCACTATAAATTCATAGTGTCCATACCTTGTACGGAAAGCCGTCTTTGGTATATCCTCCCTTTTGACCCTTAATTGGTGATACCCTGAAGGAAGATCAATCATGGAAATGTATTGAGCTCTGCGTAGTTGGTCAAATAAGTCATCAATGAGCGGGAGAGGATATTTGTTCTTGATAGTGATCTTGTTAAATACTCGATAATCAATGCAGAGTCTCATTGATCCATCTTTCTACTTAACAAACAGAACAGGTGCTCCCCAAGGTGACGCACTAGGGCGTATGAATCCTTTATCAAGATTCTCTTGGAGTTGCTTCTTCAATTCCTGCAAGTCAATTGGGGCCATTCTATAAGGTGTCTTTGAAATAGGAAAAGCACCTGGTACGAGTTCTATTGAAAACTCAACTTCACGATTTGGTGGAAGACCCGACAATTCCTCCGGAAAGACATTATCAAACTCCCGTACAATGGGCATATTCTTAATCGTGAGTTTCTCACCAACCATTTGAGATAAATAACCATCATTTAGTGGAATCAAGACCCATAAGATGGAAGAAATTTCCACTGGAAGGTTATGTTCATCCTTGCATCGATAGACGATCATAGATTGATCTGGAATATGAAATGTGACTTCCCTTCTTTGGAAATTTATATGATCTCCATATAAATAAATCCAATCCATGACAAGAATCACATCAAATTTCACTATAGGAAGGATCACAAGATTTGCAGGAAGCACTTTCCCATAAACTTCAATCGGAGAAGAATTGTAAACTTTTGATGCGACTGTTGTGCCATTAGGGGTGGTCACAACTAACTCAACATCTAATTGTTGAGGTAATACAGTGATACCCTTAGAAAATTATTCAGAAATAAAAGAGTGGGTGGATCCAAAATCAAATAAAACATTTTCTACTTTAGAGTGGATGGTAAGTGTACCTTTCACCACATCGTTATCGTACTCCACATAGCTGATAGAAATTTCATGTGACTTTCCTTTGTCTTTAGACTTAAGAGTTTTTTGACATCGACCATCATCATCAACCCTTGGATTTGGGAATTGATTGGCATAATTCCCCATCTCCTTGCACTTGAAACATTGAAGTGTATTAGGTTCATTCTGTGTGTCCATTCCTTTGTTTGCATCATTAGACATCTTCTTCCCATCATTGCGGAATTCAAATGCCCGATGACCTTCCTTTCAACATTTGAAACATTTACTTGTCCCTTTAAGACAACTCTCTCTATGTTTCTTTCCACACTTTGAGCATAAGGGAAAGCTCATATTCTTTTCAGTGTGCTCTTTAGATTTTCCTTTGAATTCCATTTTCCTCTTCTTATCAAACCCATATGACTGATGGGTTACTCCAATCTACATCTCGACTTTAAGAGCACATCGAACGATTTCCTTGTAGCTAATGAAGTCCCTTATGGCTAATACCCTTCGAAGACTTGGTTTTAAGCCACTAAAGAATCGATCGATCTTACTCTCAGGTTGGATAATAATACCAGAAGCGTACCTTGCAAGTCTTGTAAAATTTGCTTCATAGGTACCAGTAGATTCATCATCCTTTTGCTTCAGTTCAAGAAACTCTTCCTCCATCTTTGTTCGGAGAATACGAGGGAAGTACTTATTGAAAAATACGTTCTTGAACTCGTCCCATTCCATGGACTCAATTTCATCCCTTTGCCTCATATTCTTAATAAGATTCCTCCATTGATCAGCATCTCCTTCCAAACGATACACTGCTAGGATGACTTTATCATGTTCAGAACATTGAATAACTGAAAATATCTTTTCAGTAGTACTAATCCATTGTTCAGCAACTAATGGATCAGTAGACCCGCTGAAAGAAGGTGGACACTGCCTCATGAAGGATTCAACAGAATGTTGCTCATTCCTTTGCTCTTTTGGAAGTCCTGTATGATTCATAGCTTGAGAAAGTTATGTGAGGATGGCTACAAGATTTTGCATTCCAGCTCAAATAATGTTTGGTTGCTCAGGGGGACAATCATTGCATTGCCCGTCGCATTCCGCATTAACACGATTCCTTCGAGTTCCAGCCATTGACTAAAACCAATAAGAATAGTGTTGGCAACACTAATTATAATAGGAAAACCACATAATAAAGAATAAAATTTCACACTTAAGGTCTTATCATAGGTTGTTCATGGCCATTTATAAAACACTAAGATTGTGTTCTATGCTTAGACTTATCCTTAGGATTCTTACTAAGGCTTTCACATCCTAGTTTCCAAAGGTTGACTATACCTTTCCTCTGATACCAACTATAACGACCCGTACTTTACATACATTGTTAATAATTCAAAATTGAAGCATACTTATTACAACATATAACAATACCATGGAAGGACCGTATAGGTATAGAGTCTTTAGAAACTGGGAAACATAAACAACTGGTTCATAAAGCATCTACTTTGCCTCCCATTTATTTCATCATATCTAGAGTCCCTTTTTGGCATATCCTACTTAATAACCTTCTTCCTGACCTGGGGAAATAAAACATAGGTTATTCATGGCCATTTCTAAATAGGAAAACCACATAATCAAGAATAAAATTTCACACTTAAGGTCTTATCATAGGTTGTTCACGGCCATTTCTAAAACACTAAGATTGTGTTCAATGCTTAGACTTATCCTTATGATTCTTACTAAGGATTTCACATCCTAGTTTCCAAAGGTTGACTAAACCTTCCCTCTGATACCAACTGTAGAGACCCTAAGCATAACCTACATGGACATTACATTACTTTTGTAGAATACTTAGTACATAACAAAAACACACACATAAGGACCATAATAGTTTAGTGTCTTTGGGAACTTGGAATATAATCTTCTAATCGTGGTGAAAGATCTTCAACATATCCCATAAAGATCATCCTTTTTTTTACCTAAAACATTTCTTTATTTCCTGGGGAAAAGAAAACATAAAAGGGTGAGCTCAAATTCTCAGTAAGGGTAACCAAAAGAAATATCAATCACATCATATTCATAAGAACATAACATTTTGGAAATCTTAACCTGCAAAAGAGATCATAATATCATAACATGGGATAAATCATAGTAGTGAAATGTAATCCTAATAATCATAACTTAAAACATGAAACTTTGTGGCATAAACACATAATCATAGAGAATCATTTCTTATTAGTCAAGACTCATTTCCAAGACTATCTTAGGGGATAAAGTCCATTTCTGAACCGAGTTCACTCCTAGTTTCACTCCTGTTTCACTGAACCGGTTTAACCTTCCGTTCCAGCCATGTCTATCTCATGAGATATAAAATCTTTACCCAATGCAATGGAGAGAGATATAGGTCCCACCCATCTCATAATGATACCATTCTTATGTGTGCCACAAAATCATAAATCATATATCATTGCATAACCCATGTAATAAAAATGGGATTCTTATACAACATGACATCATAAAATACTTCATATAAGATAAAGGAATTCATAAAAATAATTCCATCAAAACATAACCAAATCAATGTAATAATAGGGATAGAAACAGAACCCTATATTATCTTAGATGTAAAATAATTTTGATAAAACACTTGAACTCCATTCTTGCGGAAAATATCCTTTCTACTTCAAAAATATTTTCCTTTCTTAACATGTCATAAAATTTTAAACTAAAAGAAGTTGATTATAAATAAACTTGAAAAATTGTAAAGGAAGCTTCTTGGAAATAATGTTTTAAAAATCCATTAATGCCGTATAAGTTAAAAAAAACATTCTTCTCATATTTTTGTCAGAAAAGTCAAAAAGTACATCGTACGAAAAACGACAAAAGATTCATTTCATATCTTTTACTAAAAACTCGTCGAAGGGTAAAATTGGATTTAAAAAATTGAAGGTGGATGGAAAAAATATTACATATTGAGGAAACATGGATGTGGATGATAAAATACACCCCAGTAAATACCAAAGTATAAACAATCTCGGATAAAAATGAGATTGTGATATTTTCCTTACCTTTGGTCCGATTTGCTTCGTAAGTGTCCAAACCTCCGGTATAATGATCTAAATAATGTCATTGAATTATTAAAGAATCATACTCATTGTTATGATATCATATATGGTTCACTTATGACTTTATTTTACCCGTTCTTTTGTAAATTCCATGTTAAAGAGTGTTTTGGGTAAAATCGTTTCATTTGTTGTCCGTGTTTTGACTTGCAATTATTCATATGATTAATTAGATCATGATTACTTAATTAAAGAATATAAAGCATGATTTATATATAATATATATTCAGAATATACATATATATAATAGATCATTAAATGGAAAGAAATACATCGTTCATGGAGATGGTAGGTCGTACGTACGCATGAACGCTGTTTTCGTTTCCTTATTGAGTTGAATGGAATTAAGTAGATGACATAAATATATATACACATAAATATAGTATCATTATTATTTCATATATTTCATGATTACTTATTATATATACTTTATAATCATTCATGAATGGTTAACGTGGAGAATGAATCTCATCGCGTCGTGGAGACGGTAGTCCGTACGTACGCATGAGTGATGATATCGTTCTCATGTTCGTTGAATTGTATTGGAGTGTATGTATACTATTTCAGAATCAATATCACTTTAAAATAGTCTTATATAGTCATTATTTACACCATTATACCCATACAAGTAAGGTGGTGGTGGAAAGTAGATTACACCACGACGTGGAGACGGTATTCCGTACGTACGCACGCGTGGTGATTTCGTTTTCCGTAGGATGGATAGACGGTTAAATAGGGTTGTTTCATAATTATAATAACATATCAGTATATGAGTGATACTTATGTTATTACTTCACAATGAAACAACATAAGAAGAAGAAGTGGAAGAAGAAATAAAGTTGAAAGAATCGGTAACGGACATTACCTCTTCTTTGAAGCGCCTCTTTGAGATCTCCTTTTAGGGCACTAAAATTGGTCTTTGAAGAAGACCAGAACCTCTTGGATGTTTCTAGGGAAGTGGATAAGATAATATTTCAGGCTTTGGCCGAGCTTGAAGGCTCAAAGTGGTGTGAGGAAGAGAGGGAGGAGGTGCCCTTTTATAAGGGAGGAGAGGGGCACCTTTGGAATAACCAAAAATATTATTTTATTATAAAGCCAAATTCGGTTTTAAATAGCTCCAAATTGAGTTATTTAGATACTAAGGTAGGTATGGGTAGAAATAATCTCATCCAATATAATTTGGACATGTTTAGTTTACTATTTTAACCATATCATTTAGTTTTAACTTTAAGTCAGATAATTTTACTTTTACCGTGTCTTTTTGTGTTCTTACACTATAAGGTTAATAAACTTACTATAAGAAGCCAAACGAACCCCAAGTTCTTTATTATTAATATATATAACCTTAACTAAGTCATTTGGCCAAACCATATATTTTTAGAAATAAAATAACAATTAATAATATAATATTTGTTTTAAAAACTATTTTATGTCAATTTTGACACTATTTAGTAGTTGATTTTTTTGAAAATCATAACAGAATTATTAGTTCGAAAAAAGTTAATTAAATTAATCCTAACATGTCATATTAACCTAGAAAATTATTTTAATTTATAAAAAGTCTCATATTACATTTATTTTGGTATTTATAAAATCAATTATGTCAATATTTCATTTATAAGATAATTATTGTATCATCTTTGTGTAATAAATAAATTATATTATTTAATGTATAAAAATTACAAATAAAATACAATTATGTAGGAAATATTTTTAGATTTCTAATGAATAATTATAGTCGAATTTATCTTATATATAACCCTATATTAAAAATGATATACTTATTAAACTTTGATTTTAACTATTTCAAACCTTCTTTAAATAAATTAACAATATATGTCCTAATCTAATCCAAGTGGGACTAAATGGTAATATTTTATTCCTAAGGTTGTTTTTGGTCGAATTATACTTATCCAATATAATTAGTACATGTGTTAGGGTAATAATAACATCATTTCTACCCTTAACTACCCTATTTACTTTTAACCGTGGTAAAAAAAGTAAAAAGTTGCTATTCACCAAAAATTATTTTCATCTCATTGAACCACATTTTACTTACTGATATCAACCGTGTCTCTTGGATTTTAGAAATTCCATTCACAGAAGTGGTAAAATTAAGTTTTATGAAAAATTCATTTTTTTAACTACCACTTAGTGGTTTCACTATTCATCAAAAAATGAAAGTTTTCAGAAAAATACCAAAAATTAGGCCTAAGATATATTTGATATTATGAACTCAAAAATTATGTCTATTTTAACAAATTCAAAACATATCAGTTGCATTAATTAATTTAAAAATTAATTCCCGTCGTCAAAACAAATAGCGTGTTCTTAAGAGATAATAACTATCAAAAGATTGACACTTGTTTATGTCTGGTTTAAATGTGAAATTACATCCAATGACCAAAATTGTATTAAATTGTAAAAATATATTCTAAATATACTTTAAAACTACTCAAATTAATAATTTATCACTATTAATTATTTTGATTAAAAAGGTTGTTTTTAATTAAAATTTAGTAAATTTCACTATTCATCAGAAAATGAAAGTTATCCGAAGAGTACCAAAATTTCACCCTAAGATAATTTTGATACTACGAATCCAAAAATGAAGTCCATTTTGAAAAATAAAATTTACAAAATTTCAAAAAGTGGTTATTACTATTCATAACGGCTAGTTTTAATAATATTTTAATCGCATATCGTTGTTTAGTGAAACTCGGTATTGCGTACGACGCAAGCTATCGAGGAAGGCCAAGGTTGCGTGTAAAGTAAGCCAAGCTAGTGTTGTGTATAATGAAAGATTCCTTTGATGATTTATATAAGATAAAAACAAAATATTTCTCATAAAAGTCTCGAGTGATACAATTACCCTATTTACTTTTAATCGTGGTAAATAAAAGTAAAAAAGTTACTATTCACCAAATATTAGTTTTGTATTATTGAACCACATTTTACTCCTTGATATTAACCGTGTCTCTCTGATTTTCTAAATTCAACTCACAGAAGTGGTAAAAATTAAATTTTATGTAAATTTTCAAACTCTCCTAGGAGGTGGGTAAAAGGTGGTGAAAAGTTCAATAAATTTTTATATGTCTAAAATTATTATAAAATGACTCCAATGAAATAATTGAACTTATATAGGTATTATGTATCAATTTTCATCTAAAATAAATTTAAATAAAAAAATAATTATTTATATAAAAAGTCGGTTTTTAAATAGTAACCTAGTGTTTTCACTATTCATCAAAAATTGAAAGATTTCAGAAAAATACCAAAAATTCACCTTATGCTAATTTCAATATTCCGAATCCAAAAATGAAGTCCATTTTGAAAAACAAAATTTAAAAAAGTGGGTATTACTATTCATAATGGCTAGTTCATAATAATATTATAATAATATCTCATTTAGTGAAACTTGGTATTGCGTACTACACACGCTATCGAAGAAGGTATTGATTGCGTGTAATGTAAGCCATGTCAGGGCTGCGTGTAGTGAAAGCTCTGTTTGGTGTTGCATATAACATAATAAAAACTTATTTCATCTATACATTAAACAAAATCTATACTTAATGTTGCATAGAATAATTTCCACAAAACAAACTTGAATTTGTGTGGAACATGAGCCAAGAATAGTGTTGCATATACTGCAGGATAAAACAATATTGCGTATAGTACAAGGTAATCTTGTTTTAGTGTATAATAGAATACATAAAAGAAATTAAAAGAATATTTTTCATAAAATATGAAGGTGTTACATTCTACCCCCCTCAAAATGAATTTCTCCCTCGAAATTCATCGGGGTTATAAATGGTTTACTACTTCAAAGTTTCTTTCATATAAACCCACATCATAAAAAGAAATAATAAAACTTAATTTTAAAAAGTAAAGTAAGAAACATAACGGTTTCCCAAATTAACTCATCACTGGGTTTCTACATAGTAGAACATAGGTGAAAATATGGATATGGGAGAAAAATCTAACCATCATGTTCTGATGAAGAGTGGTAGAGGACATGACTATGGAAAATCCAACAATCACAAAGCCATAAATTTGTGATGATCTAAGGTACCATCTGATTCATTGGATATGAGGATACTTGGACAACATTTTTGGTTTTCAAGATCATTTCCCTAAATTTGAAGAATTTTTGAATTAAAAGAAATACTTACTAGATTTTATTACAATCTTATCGTTGCTCGTGCCTTGAACAATTTCCACTTTATATCTTAACACAATGAATTTGAATTTGTCTTTTTCGAAGTGTTAGAAGATCATGCGATAGAATGATAGGTCATTCCATCTATCTCAAACATAGGATTAGCAAAAGTTATATACATAATTCCATATTATGGTGAGATTAATCGTATATGGTTCCAAAAATGGACTTATACTTCATCTATCATACCTCTTAGAAAATAAAACTAGTTTCTACTAACCAGGGACTTCTTGTAGGCCAGTGGTAGGTGACAAAGGCCTGTCGCACTTTAGTTGTGGGTTCGATTCCCGCAACCCTGTCCGATGCGACTGGTTGTCATCCGTTCTACAGGTTGTCCCTTTTCATAAACTACACTATTATAACATTCTATCAATAATATCGAAAAAAATTTATATCCTTAAACAATACTAACTTATGTTCAATATAATCCATTCCAATCATTAGGCTTATCCAAAATACTTCTTTCCAAACTCATAGTATAAAGAGAACGATTACTAAAAAGGTCATATAACAAGCATGTGAATACCATCATTTATCCCTCATATATCTTGTTAGTCACATTACAATCATCTGAATACCTTAATCATATATTCTCTTGAAAAATGAATACCTATTGAACCTTAGTGAAAACATGAATGATGTCAAAAGTTAACTCTTTCCACATACCGAAATCCAAAAATTATATATACTCAAACCATGATATAACCTTGTCCTTATATTAGTCATGAGCTCATGAATAGTATCAAACATTTATTTTTATCTTTATCCCTTCATTATGCGCATATCATCTGCTTTCCAAAATATTTGAATCACTTTTCATGGTTACCGGTACCATATAATTATCGAAAACCACAATAAACCATTACATAGATATTCCAATGTTCCAAAATACTATAAATGATATTCCACAACATTATTTTGGGATCCATTTACATAAACACATAATCATTCCACCACATCATTGTCATACTCAACATTGCTAATAGTGATCGCATGTGACTCCCCTTTTTCCTTTGCCTTAAGAGGTTTCTTACGTTAATCATCATTAACCCTTGGATTTGGGCATTGATTAGCATAATGCCCCATTTCCTTGCACTTGAAGCATTGAAGTGTTGGTGGTGCATTCTCTGTAGTCTTTTCTTTATTCACATCATTTGCAACCATTTTTCCATTACTTCGACACTCAGCTGCTCGATGACCTTATTTTCCACACTTAAAAGATTTTCTAGTCCCTTTAAGACAATATCCACCAAGATTCATTCCACACTTTGAGTATAAAGAAACATTTATCTTCTTTTCACCATTATTCTGAGATTTCTCCTTGAACTCAATCTTTCGTTTCTTGTCAAAACATTGAGATGGATATGTAACACCAACTTCTATTTCTACCTTGATAGCACAACGCACAATTTCTTCATAGCTACTGAAGTCTCTTATAGCTAACGCCCTTCGAAGACTTGGTTTTAAGCCACTGAAGAATCGATCAACTTTACTTTCAGGTTGGATGATAAATCCAGATGCATACCTTTCAAGCCTTGTGAAATTCATTTCGTATATACCAACAGATTCATCATCCTTTTTCTTAAGCTGAAGGAAATCCTTTTCCATCTTTGTTCAAAGAATATGAGGGAAGTACTCATTGAAAAATAAGTTCTTGAACTCATCCCATTCCATGGATTCAATTTCATCTTAGAGCCTCATATTATTAATTAGAGTCCACCATTGATCAGCTTCACCTTCTTTATGGTAAATAGCCAGAATGACTTTTTCATGTTCCGAACAGCGATGTATGGAAAATATCTTTTCAATGGTACTGATCCATTGTTCAGCAACAAGTGGATCAGAAGACCCATTGAAAGAAGGCGGACGTTGTCTCATGAAGGACTCAATATAATATTGTTCCATTCTCTGCTCATTTGGAAGTCCAGAATTATTCATAGCTTGTGTAAGTATAACAATAAGATTTTTCACTCCATCTCCCATAACGTTGGTTTGTTCAGAAGGACAATCATTGAATCATCCATTACATAGATCAACACGGTTCCTTCGGGTTCCATCCATCGTCTAAAACCCAAAAAGAATAGTGTGAGAGGAAAAAATCATGCTAGGGAAAACAACATAATAAAGCGGGAGTAACTTCGATATCTAACAACTTAGGTTTAATTATAATACTATTTCCATAATTCTAGGACTATAACCAATAGTTATACTTAACCTTAGGGACATCCCTATACATACCTTAGAAATATCTCTAGGGATCTCACTAAAGTTCTCGCATCCTAGTTTCCAAAGGTTAACTAAACCTTTCCTCTGATACCAACTATAGATACCCAAAGCTTGATGTACATGGACATTAAATTACTTTTTCGGAATACTTAATACATAACAAAAACAAACGCCGAAGGACCGTAATAGTTTAGTGTCTTTGGAAACTCAGAACACAATCTTCTAATCGTGGTGAAAGATCTTCGAAATCTCCCATAAAGATCTTCCCCTTTTGTCTTCTTACATAAAACATTTATTTATATCCTGGGGAAAAGAAAAAATATATAGGGTGATTTCAAATGATCAGTAAGGGTAATCATGGAGAAAATAAAACAAACCATATACAATTGAACATAAAAACATGAACATAATGTTTAAACATCGAAATCTTGAGCAATGAATTAAAACATGGAAATATGTAAGGCATAGATCATAAAGAAACATTAATCATGATAAAATAATATGGTAATAAAACATGTAATTGTGGAAACCATTAGGCACATGTTATGATTTCCATAGTAGCCAAGGCATTGATTTCAAGACCATCTTAGTGGACAAAGTCGCTTTCTGAATCGAGTTCACTCCTCGTTCCAGTCCTGTATCACCGAACCGAATGAACTTTCCATTCCAGCCATGTCTATCTCATGAGATATAAATCTTTACCCAATGCATTGGAGGGATATATAGGTCCCACCCATCTCATAATGAAATCATTCTTACTTGTGCCACAACATAAACATAAATCATTCATGATAACCCAAAGAATAAAAATGGGTTTCATAAACATCATCCAATCATAACATAATCCGTATAAAAAATGGATATCATTTCATCATAATAACAGTGAAACCATGTAAATCATAGATATATTATAATTGAAACATACACATATGAAATAATGTCATCTTAGATGGAAAATGGTTTTGATAAAACACTTGAAATGAATTCTTGACGAAAATATCCTTTCTTCTTCAAAATCATTTTATTTTCACAAAATTCCATGAAATTTTAAAAGAAATGGATTTTTTTGAAAATAGTCATGAAATTTTGTAGAGTAAACTTCATTTAAATAAGTCGTTATAAAACTGTGAAAACCATTCACGCCGTATAAGTTAAAAAAAATTATTCTCGTTCTTTTGCCGAAAAAGTCAAAAAGTACATCCTATGGTAAACAAAAGATAGATTCCTTACATACCATGTAGTAAAAGTCCAAAATGGGTTAAAAGGAATTTAAACATACATGAAATAATTTTTAGAAAATAGGGACATGGATGATAAATATAACCCCCTTAAATACTTATGAATAAACAATCTCTTATAAAAACGAGATTGGAAAAGTTGTCCCTTACCTTATGTCTAATATGCTTCGTACGTATCAGAACCTCCTGTATAATGATTTAAATAATGTCATTTAATTATTGTAGAATCATATTCATTGTTATGATATCATATATGGTTCACTTATGACTTTATATTACCCTTTCTTTTGTAAATTCCATGTTAAAGTAGTGTTTTGGGTAAAATCGTTTTATTTATCGTACGTTTTTGGACTTTTTTTCTTGATATTATTATTAATTATATCATGATTTAATTAATTTAAGAATGTAAATCATGATTTATATATCATATATAATTAGTATATATATATATAATATATAGATAAATGAAATGAAATACACCGTTCATGGAGACGGTAGGCCGTACGTAAGCATGGACGCTGTTTTCTATTCCTTATTGAATTGAATGGAAGTAAGTAGATGACATATATATATATATATATATATATATCCAGAAGCATTATTATGTCATATATTTCATTATTACTTATTATATATACTTTATAATCATTCTGGAATTGTTAACATGGAAAATGAATCTCATCGCGTCGTGGAGACGGTAATCCGTACGTACGCACGAGCGGTGATATCGTTCCCATAATTATTGAATAGAATTGGAGTGAATGATATAATACTTTATAATCAGTATGATTTTATAATAACCACATATAGTTACTCTTTACACCATTATACCCATCCAAGTAAGGTGGTGGTGGAAAAACTGATTACACCACGACGTGGAGACGGTATTTCGTACGTACGCATGTGCGGTGATTTAGTTTTCTATAGGATAGATAGAAGGTGAAATGGGGTTGTTTCATATTTATAATAAAATATCAGTATATAATTAATACTAATGTTATTACTTTATAATTAAACAGCTAAATAAGAGGAAGTAGAAGAAGAAAGAAACTTGGAAGAGTCTGTAGAAGAGATTACCTCTTCCTCGACGCACCTCCTTTAAACTTCTTCTTAGGGTACTAGAGTTGGTCTTTTTAGAAGACCAGAACCTCTATGATATAACTAGAGAGGTTTAGAAGAGTAATTGGAAGGGTTTGGCCGAGCTTCAAGGCTCAAAATGGTGTGAAGAGACGAGGGAGGGAGTGCCCTTTTTAAAGGGAGGAGAGGGGCATCTTAGGAAAAACTTAAAATATTATTTTATAATAAAGTATTATTCGGTTTTTAATAGCTCCAAATTGAATTATTTCGAATCTGAGGTAGGTATGGGTTGAAATCCTCTCATCTAATAGGTTTTAGACAAGTTTAGGTTACTATTTTATCCTTATCATTTAGATTTAACTCTAAGTTAAATAATTTATCTTTTACTGTGTCTTTTTGTTTTCTTACACTATATGGTTAATAAACTTACTATAACAAGCCAGACAAGCCCAAAGTGGTTCATTATTAATATATATCCTTATCTAAGTCATTTGGCCAATCCTTAGATTTTTTGGAATAAAATAACAATTAATAATATAATATTTGTTTTAAAAACTATTTTATGTCAATTTTGACACTATTTGGTACTTGATTTTTGTGAAAATCATAACAGCATGATTAGTTCAAAAAAAGTTAAATAAATCAATACTAAAATGTCATATTAACCTAAAAAATTAGTGTAATTCATAGAATGTCTAAAGTTATATTTATTTGGGTATTTATAACATCAATTATGTTAATATTTCATTAATAATGTAATTACTGCATCATCGTTGTGTCATAAATAAATTAAATTACTTAATGTCTAAAAATTATAAATAAAATAAAATTATTCAGGAAATAGATTAATCATTCTAATGAATATTTATGGTCAGATGTATCTTATGTATAACCCTATATTAAAAATTATTTAGTTATTAAACATTGATTTTAATTATTTTAATTCTTCTTTAAATAAAATAATAATAAATGTCCTAATCTAATACAAGTGGACCTAAAGGGTAATAATTTATCAATAAGGTTGTTTTTGGTCTAATTACACTTATTCAATAGAATTAGGACATGTTTTATTGTAATAGTAGTATCATTTGTACCCTTAATTTCCCTATTTACTTTTAACCGTGGTAAAGAAAAGTAAAAAGTTACTGTTCAACAACAATTATTTTTGTCTTATTGAACAAAATTTTACTCCTTGATATTAACCATGTCTCTTGGATTTTTGAAATTCAACTCACAGAAGTGGTAAAATTAAGTTTTATGTAAATTTTCAAACTCTCCTAGGAGGTGGGTAAAAGACGGTGAAAAGTTCAATAAAATGTTTATATTTCTAAAATTATTATAAAATGACTCAAATTAATTACATTGAACTTATATAGGCATTATGTATCAATTTTCACCTAAAATAAATTTAAATAAAATAAATAATTATTTATAAAAAAGTCGGTTTTTAAATAGTAACTTAGTGTTTTCACTATTCATCAAAAATTGAATGTTTTCAGAAAAATACCAAAAATTCACCCTAGGATAATTTCGATATTCTGAATCCAAAAATGAAGTCCATTTTGAAAAATAAAATTTCAAAAAGTGGGTATTACTATTCATAATGGCTAGTTCATAAAAATATTATAATAATATTTCGTTTAGTGAAACTTGGTATTGCGTACTACACATGCTATCGAAGAAGGTCTTGATTGCATGTAATGCAAGCCATGTCAGGGCTTTGTGTAGTGAAAGCTCCATTTGGTGTTTCGTATAACATAATAAAAACTTATTTAATTTATACATTAAACAAAATCTATACTAAATTTTTCATAGAATAATTTCCACAAAACGAACTTGAATTTGTGTATAACACGAGCCAAGAATAGTGTTGCATATAATGCAAGCTAAAACAGTATTGCGTATAGTACAAGATAATCTTGGTGTAGTGTATAATAGAAGACATCAAAGAAATTAAAAGAATATTTTTCATAAAATCTCGGGGTGTTACATTAATTATTCCCAATGGAAAATAAAAATTAAAATTTATTTAGAAAGTATGGGATTTGACATTTGGACTACCATAGAGACTCATTATAAGATTCTAGAAACTATTAGAACTACTTGGGATGAACCTAATAAATCTTCTTACAATAACAATTGTAAAGCAATGAATGCACTGCATTGTGATTTAGGAGATGAAGATTTTAATCGAATATCTACTTGTAAGACTGCTTATGAAATATGGGATATTTTGGCTGTTTCCCATGAGGGAACAACTAATGTTAAGGAAATGAGATTGAATACCTACACTATTAAGTATGATAATTTCAAAATAAATACTTATGAACCTATTTCTGACATGTATCTCAGGTTCAAAGAAACTGTAAATAGAATGAGCTCACTTGGAAAGGTTGTTCCAGCTAAGGAGAAAATTATGAGATTACTCAGATGCCTGCTAGAAAGTTTGAGAGGCACATCATTTTCAATTAGAGAATCTTGTGACATTAGTGCTCTGCCTGTCAAGGAACTCATTGGTAAGTTAATGATTTATGAGGAAGAACTGAAAGTAAAAAAGGAATAAGATGATGCACCGAGGAAGAAGTCTGTAGCTTTCAAGACTTCTACTTCAAAAAATATGGACAAAGGGAAAATTCAAAGTGAAAGTGATAGCTCAAGCTATGAATAAAGTGCATCAGACAGTGATGCTGAGATGAATTAGATTGCCAGATGATTTAAGAAATTTTATAGGAAGACGAATTTTTTCAGAAAATCAAACTATAGTGGAATGTATGAAAACAAAGGTCGTTAGAAGAAAGATTAGAAAAGGACTGATAAGAATGATGACATAGTCTGCTACAAATGAAAAAGGAAAGGGCCTGTCATAGCTGACTGTCCAAAATTAAAGTTCAATAAGAAATATGACTATAAGGACATCAAATACAAGAAAGCTATGAAAGAAACCTGAGGTGTTTCAGAAGAATGTTCAAGTGATTCTGATTCTACTCAGGATGAAAAATCTCAAAAATCTAGCATCTGATTCATGACAAACACTTTTGAGGTAATATCATATAGTCCTGATTTAAATTCTTATTACTCTGGAGATGATTCTGATTCTGAAAACATGTCTAGTGAAGAATTATTTGAATACTGTAACATGTTAGAAGATACTTACAATGATATGAAGGACAAGTATAAAAACTTAAAGAAGCATGATGCATTAGATAGCACTATTAAATCTGCACTAGAAGTAGAAAAAAGAAAAGAATTATCAACTACTCAAAGATAATACTAAACTGAAATTGACTAACGAGCAACTCATGAAATATTTGAAAAAATTTACTAATGGAAAGGACACACTTACACAAATGATAGTAAAACAAGTTTTACCAATGTATAATACTGGTATAGGTTATTAGCCTGGAAAAAGACAGATTAAAAAGAATAAATTTGTTCCTAAATATGAACAGTATGCTACAAGTCCTAGTTCTGAAAATTCTTATGCCTCAACTAGTTATTCACATAGTTATAGATCAAACGAGGTTTATCTATCAAAATCTCTTGATTCTATTAAGGATATGAGACCCATTAGGAAAATATGGGTACCAAAAGGTTTGCTTGCTAACCAGCCTGGACCCAAGAAAATCAGAGTACCAAAATCATTTCCTATCTAAAATTGTTTTGTAGGAAAATTACTAAAAAATTTCATGTAGGAAGGCATGGTATTTGGATAGTGGATGTTCAAGACACATGACAGAAGAATTTTCATGCTTCAAAAGCTTAATCAAGGTTGATGGAGGATATGTCACCTTTGGTGACAACTCTAAAGGGAAAATCATCGGCCTAGGACAAATTTGTAACACTAATTCAATTTTAATCTCTAAAGTTTTATTTGTAGATGGATTAAAATATAACTTGTTAAGTATTTCTCAGTTATGTGATGATGGATTTAATGTTAAATTTGAAAATGATTCTTGTAATGTTTTTAATTCTAAAAATGTTTTAGTATTTTATTCCTTGAAAATTTATATGTTGTAGATTTTAATTCTTTAGCTAAGAAGAATGTTACCTATTTAAATGATTTTTATAATGAATCTTGGCTTTGGTACCGAATATTAGGACACTGTAATATACATTCACTTAGAAAACTAACAAGGAAGAACTTAGTTAGAGACCTACCAAAACTTGAATTCCCAGCTAATAAATTTTTTAATCCCTATCAAAAGGGAAAGAAATATAAATTTTCTTTTAAATCAAAGAAAGAAGTTTCAACTTCTCAACCTCTCGAGTTGGTTCACATGGATTTGTTTTGACCATCTAGAGTTTCTAGTTTAAATGGGAAGCACTATGTCTATGTCCTAGTAGATGACTTTTCCAGATATACTTGGGTATACTTTCTAGCTCACAAAAGTGAAGCTTGATATTACTTTATTAAATACTCCAAGTCTGTAGAAAAACTAAGTGGACTTAAGATTAAAACCTTGAGAAGTGATCATCGTCGTGAGTTTGAAAATCATGTGTTTGAATCTTACTGCTCACATAATGGCTATAATCACAACTTTTCTGCCCCTAGGACACCTCAACAGAATGGTGTAGTAGAAAGAAGAAATAAAACCCTTCATGAAATTATAAGAACTATGCTAAATAAATATGATTTACCTGTTTATTTTTGGGCTGAAGCTATCAATACAACTTGTTATATTATAAATAGAGTCTTGATTAGACCTGTTCTTAAGAAAACCCCTTATAAGCTTTGGAATAATAGGAAACCTAAACTTAGTTACTTCAATGATTTTGGTTTCAAAGTCTTTATTCTTAATACTAAAGATAATCTAGACAAGTTTGCATCCAAGAGTGATAAAGGAATATTTTTAGGATATTCAATTACTAGCAAAGCCTATAGAGTGTTTAATAAGAGAACCAAATGTGTGGAAGAATCTGTTCACATAAAATTTTATGAAACTAATCCACATGAGCCTAAACCTGCTATTGAAAATCTTAAAGAAGACTTCTCTATTATAAATCTTAAAGATAAAGATAGTGGACCTGTTGTAAAGAAAATAAGCTCTGAAAATACTCCAGAACCTACATCTATTGAAACCGAACCTAGAGAAGAACCTAAAATTTCTAGTCCTACCTTTACTAGATCAACTAGGATTCTAAAGAAACATCCTTTAGATTAAGATTTTTGTAACCTGTATAGAGTAACACAAACTAGAGCTTCTATGAGAAATCAGGTTGAACATCAATCCTTTCTCTCACAGCTAGAACCTAAAAATATCAATGATTCAATAAATGATAAATTTTGGGTAATGGATATGCAAGAAGAGTTAAATCAATTTGAAAGAAACAAAGTCTGGGAATTAGTAGAAAGGCCTAAGGACACATTGACCATCGATACTAAATGGGTGTTTAGGAATAAAATTGATGAATCTGGAACCATCATTAGAAACAAAGCTAGATTAGTTGCACAAGGTTACAATCAAGAAGAAGGAATATACTATTAACAAACCTTTGCAACTGTGGCTAGATTAGAAGCCATTAGGATATTACTTGCTTATGCATCTCATATTAATTTCAAGTTATATCAAATGGATGTAAAAAGTGCATTTCTAAATGGTTTTATAATTGAATATTTTTTTGTTGAACAACCACCTAGATTTACAAACCCCCATTTTCAAAATCTGGTTTTTAAACTTTCTAAAGAATTATATGGTTTAAAACAGGCTCCAAGATCTTGGTATGATAGACTTACAAACATTCATATTTCTAAAGTTTTTACTAAAGGAATTGCTGATACCACTATTTTTATTAAAATAATTTCTAATGATATGTTGATTTTACAAATAAATGTTGATGATATTATCTTTGGATCATCTAAAAATTCTTTATGTACTGATTTTTCAAAGATTATGCAAAATGAATTTGAAATGAGTTTAATGGGAGAACTCAAGTATTTTCTTGGATTCCAAAATTTTCAAAATAAAGATGGTATTATTTTAAATCAAAGTAAATATACATAGGATATTTTAAAACATTTTGGTTTGGATATTAATAAGAAAAGTGATCCACCTATGAGTACCACTTGTAAGTTAGATGATGATGAAACTGGGAAACTAGTTTATCAAACTAATTATAGAGGTATGATTGGAAGATTACTTTACCTTACTGCTAGTCAACCAGATATCATGTTTAGTGTATTCATGTGTGCAAGAATTAAAGATAATCCTAAAGAATCTCATTTGCTTGCTGTTAAAAGGATTTTTAAATATCTCAAACATACTAACAATTTAGGATTGTTTTATCCAAAAGGAAAACCTTTTGACTTAATAAGTTATTCAGATGCTGACTTTGCTAGTTTCAAGTTATATAGGAAGAGCACATTTGGAACATGTCATCTATTGGGAAAGTCCCTGGTATCTTGGTGTAGTAAGAAACAGAACTCTGTTGCATTGTCTACTGCTGAAGGGGAATACATTGCTGATGGTAGTTGTTGTGCACAGATTCTATGGATGAAAAATAGTTTATTGGACTATAGATATCAATTTAGACATGTGTCTATAAATTGTGATAACACTCATGAAATTAAAATCTCTAAGAATCCTGTGTCTCACTCTAGGACTAAGCACATTGATGTCAAAAATCACTTTTTGAGAGATCATTATCCAAAGGGTGAAATTTCTCTAGATTTATTGACTTTGAACATCAATTGGATGATATTTTCACCAAGATTTTAAGCTCTGAAAGGTTAGATTTTATTAAAAAAGAGTTAGGTATGATCGATTAGTGAAACCGATCAGTGAAACCGATCAGTGAAACCGATCAATGAAACCGATTAGTGAAATTGATAAGTGAAACTGATCTATGCTACCAATTGTGTTATACAGTCCATATGAAACTATTAGTGTTTATCAAAATGACATTGTTTTACTTAATCGATATTATATTTAATATTGTAACCCTAAATGATAAAACTAATGACCCAAGACTATTTCTATTCCTAAAAACTGTTGACCTTTCATCTCCCGCCGAACTTCACATCTTCTGAATCCCAAACTTTCAAACCTCTCAAACCTCTTGAACCTTTAAATGGAAAAGAAAAATCAGCAATGAAAGGAACCTAAAATCTCTGCACCTTTGAAACACGCTCAAGGAGAATTGATTAGCACGATTCAAAAGTCTGTGAACCTGAGATTGGAGACTCAGGTAGTCACTACAGAAAAGGAAGTAAGTTTTGAATGGGAGTTATCCAATAGGTCTCTGCTTTTAAAAGTGTTGTAGATGAAAGGATAGAAAGACTGGTTCTGTAATAATAACCGAGTCTACTACCCAAAGATATTGCATGAGTTTTATTTGAATTTGAGTATTGCTTTGGATGGAGCAGAATCTGCAAGATTATCTTCTGTGATCAAAGGAAAAAAGAAAACTTTTTTATTGAAGTAATGGTCTGAGTGTTTGGGGGTACAAGATAAAGGTAGATATTGGGATTAAACTGGTAATATTCCTCCTAACACTGAATATTTTTTGTATGAGTATGCTCTGGAGATGTTGACTGGAAAATCTGAATCCCGAAGAATAACAGCTACTGGGTTAGATGGAGAAAGTAGAATCTTGTTCATGTTTATTTAGCACCAAATCGATCCCAGAAAGGGTGATTTTGCTTCTGTGAAGGATCAAGATGTTTCCTTGTTGTTTTTATTGCTAAATGATGAGAGTATCAACTTGTGTATATACATTACTGTTCATATTACTGAGATGGTAAAGCCATACAAGAAGGCTACAACCTTATTCTATCTAAGAAAGTCTCTGCCATGCTAATGTTTTTGGTCTATGTTGAAGATAGAGATGAGTGTATCTCATCTAGTAGTGGTTTTTGTATTAGTAAGGATATATTCAAAATAATGAAAATTAACTAGAATTCGTGGAAGAAGACATGGGTTGCTGATGAAGATAGGTTATATGAATCCTATAATCCTTCTGACCACTGTAAGAGACCAAAGGGGATGAGGGATCCCGGTTTAAAACCTGATGAAGAAATTGTTTATTATGATGAGGAAGAAGAGATAGAAGTTCCTAATGACACTAGAGAGTCTAGTAGTAAGAGAATAGATGAAGATGAAGAAGATGTTGATGTCGATGCTAAAAAGGAACCCGAGTCACCTCCTGATGACAGGGGTGACCCTGATACAGTAATTCATAAGAAAAGAATGTAATTTGGACCAGCAAACCCACCCCTTAAGATACCTGAGTCAGAACCCCTTCTAGGTGATAAAGAGGAAGTTGACACTGAATTATCCAATTCTGACCAGTATGAATCCAGTAACAAAGACAGTACCAATGAGACCTCAGTAAACAATAATGGAAAGAGTAATCGTGATGATGATGATGTTGCAAGTACTCGACCAGTGGATGGTCAATATATGATTCAAGATGGTCCACAACCATAATTAGCTGAGCAAGAAACTGTTCCTGAGGCTGAAAGGATAGTGCAGACTGTGATTGATGTAGATGGGGAAGAATCTCTTGCAAATTCTGATAAAGTTGATATTTTAAAGCCTAGGTATACCTCTTGTATAGCTAAATGGGAAGACCACCTAGGTTTTGTGGTTCTATGTTTGGATTATTCAGAGGAATAAGAAGAAGAAGTGAATATCGCAAGCGTAAACCATCCAGTTGAGGTTCGACCAGTTGCTGAGGAAATGCAAGTGACTGTAGAAAGACCTGTTTCTTCTATTTCTCAATCTGAATTTGAAAAGTTTAAAGAAGAGTTGCTCCACGCAGTCAGAGAAACAATAAAAGAGGAATTATCTAATGCTCCTGCTCCTATGAATATCTCTGAGGCTTCTATGGATGATATAACTCAATGAGTGGTAAATATTATTAATCCAGACCTGTCCAATACTGGTGAGATAATTTTCAGACACATTTCTTCTCTGAATCAAGTGATCAAGGAATTGAGCAGTGACTTAGTATCTCTGTCAGGAGAATTTAGATCAACCATCATTGTAATGATGGAGGTTTTGAAAAACTTGATAGATCATCTAAAGAAATATGATTTGAGAAGATTGAAGGATGAGATAACTTAGATTGTTGCTCAGGCTAGCACCTCTAAAGTGACCAAGATAACTGGACATGAGATTAATTCCTTATGAGATGTTGTAAAAGAAGAGTTAACGACCATTGGACAGATTCTGGATTTGGATTCTTTGAAAAAGATGAAAGACAATAGTGATCATATTCACAAGATGGTGAAGCTGTATTCATCTGATGCTAATAAAGCTAAAAAAGAGATCAAAGAAAAATTGGATCACGATTTTTCTAAAATTTAAACCAAGCATGGGTTGAACCATCAGTTTAAAGTCCTAGCTGAGAATTTGAAGCTACGTTCAGTCACTCAAGACTTTATGGCTCAGTTCCAACAGTTGAAGTATTTTACTCCCACTCTAGAGAGTTTCATGGAGAACAAAGATGATTTTGAGAAGTCCATGAAATATGGTGGTGAAGTAATTCAGGATTTTATCAATATGCTCAAACCATATCCTCATGTGCAAGCAAATGAAATTGTTCTTCCTACTCTTGAGCCTCTCTGTCCATCCAGTGTTGCTCCTGGTCAGATATCACTCTCTCAAGATTTATCCAATATTCGACCCGTCATTCACCAGCCACCTTCAAGAGAATCTTTTGTTCACTAGTAAGTAACATTAGCACCCAGTCTACTTCTAGCAAGAGTTGTCTAACCTCCTCTCTCCATCCATCTAGATCAACCTTCCACTAAACCACATTCTATCCCATCCATTCCTCCCTCTGATAAAGGGAAAGCACCTCTGCACCCCCATAAATAGTTGTGTCTCTCATTTTTGATAGAGTGTATTTTCATTGTATCTTTTCAGATTTTATTTCAATGAAACCTTCTTCTTTCTCTCTCTCTTCTTTCTCTATTTATTTTTGATAATCCCAAAGGGGGAGAAGAGTATAAACATATATCTAAGGGGTAGAACAGTATATATAAGTATATGCAATATCTAAAGGGGAGACCAATAGATAATCTCTAAATAAGATTTAAGCTCCAATGTCATGATATAGATCATATAAGCTCTAATAGGCATATAACTCTGATTTATTCTTTGCTCTGATGACATGTTTACCTCCAGACATATACTATTTTTATATACGGGGAGAATACTGAGTGTTATATCATCTTCCCTCTTCCTTTATGCCATATATTTGTGATAATCAAAAAGGGACAGATTGTTGAACTCTCTATGAGATAGTTATTTTAATAATCACTAATCGTTTTTTATATGTAAGTCAATTTTGACAATTATTCAATCTATTATAAATGTGTTTATATATGTTTAATCATGTCTACCTATTTTTATCTATGATTATTTATGGTTCACTATTGACCTGGAAGTATTCTGGATTAAACAGACACTTTGTGAGAATTTTATGTTTTTGACTCACCGTTAGTTATATTCTTGAGTCACCGATAGTTAAATGAATGAGACACATATGTGAAAAACTGATGGATGAGTCACTGATGTGACAAAATAGTGAAAATGGTCACACTGATGACAATGGTCACACCAATGATACTACCGAAGCTGATGCTGATCACATGACCTACTGAAGCTGATGCTCATCACATGACCTACCAAAGTTGATGCTAATCACATGACCTACCAAAGCCGATGATGATCACATGACCTACCAAAGCTGATGCTAATATCGAAGATGATGTTGATCACATGACCTACCGAAGCCGATGCTAATCACATGACCTACCGATGCTGATGATGATCACATGACCTACCAAAGGCGATGCTGATCACATGACTTACCGAAGCCAATGCTGATCAAATGACCTACCGAAGTCGATGCTGATCAAATGACCTACCGAAGCTGATGCTGATCAAATTACCTACATAAGCTGATTCTAATCAAATTACATACCGATACAGATGAAAATTCAAATGACCTACTGATCTCATGACTCACTGATAGTCATGAAAACAGTTTGAATTTTATTAACTCTTATTTAATTCCAACGGCCATATTTGCTTAATTTAATGCACCTACTACTAATTAATGTTGGTTGTTGGATGTAAGGGTATCGTACGTCATACCTATCAAAAAGTAACCATTCCCTTTATCGGATCTCAAGGAATAAAAATGAAGATTGATCTATAGTGAATGATATATATGAATATACACAGATAAAGACACACAAGGAAAAGCAGAGCGTACTTGTGTGTGAAGGTCCACGAAAAAAAAGAAGAACTTGAAGAACACCTGTGAAAACCAGAGAGCTTCAAGGAGATCATTCACCTGGAACAAACACTGAAGAAGAGTTGTTGTGCTTTACTGAACATCATATGCAAAAGGCTGAATAACTATAGCTAGGAAGAAGAAAGACACTCTATTCTGTGTCATCTTCACCAGAAGGGATTCGAATAAAATTTTCAACATCCAAATGAGTCCAGATCTCATCTGCAATCACTCAGATCATTCTAAACTCATTATCCATTTATTTCCTTTGTAGTATACCTTTGTTTAAAATTTTTAGCAGTGTATGTTCATCTGTCTATTTAGACACACACTAACTCCTGGGATGAACTGGAGGATACTAAATCCTCACACCAAACTTTTTATACCTTATTGTATCCCACTGTGAATTGTGGAAGAGGTCAAGTGTGAACTGGACAACCTAAGTGTTGTTTTTGTTGTTGTTTACCCACATAGAATTGTGGTAGAGGTCTGAGGACATGAATAGACTGTGTACTACTGATCTAGGGTGTGGATCATAGTTTATATAAACTGTTTGAGAGGACTAAGTCTCAGCTTGATACTGAACCTCTTGTTTTAAAACTGTTTTGCATTTTTCTTTTGTTAAAACTATTTTGAATTATCCGCTGCTAAGTACTTTAAATATAAATCTGTTTTAAAGTTTCTCTGATAGTTAAACTATAAAGTTTTTGTAACTATTGTAAATCAGTAAGTTAGTTTCAAAAGCTAATTTAATCTTCTGATTGAATTAACTAAGAACTAATCAGTCTCTTGAGAATCTAACTAAACCTTTACTGTATTACAAATTCACTACAATTTAGCTTTCTATTTAATTTGGGGAATTTTTTATATAATTTTTTAAATCAGAAATTTTAATAGGAACTCATTTCACCCTCCCTCTTGAGTTTTCCTCTCTGACCAACATAATAAATGAAAACACCATCCGATATGTGTCAATTATCATACTCACGGAAGACGGATTTTCAGTTTTCATTACTATCTTCAAGACTGGTCATGAAACCTTTTTAATGGTTGAACCAAATCATAATATATTTTTTTATCTTATTTAATGTTTTTTAATCTTTACACACTAATAATATGTAATAATAATACAAAACAAGTTCATTGTGCACAAAACCACCAAGGTAAATCCAACCATTTATAATTAACTTATCGAATGAGTCATCCTCATTGTATATAACCAAAATCATTATAAAATCATTTATACCTATTTAATGTAACTAATAATATATATTAAAAATTCTTCATGTTTAACGTCATTTCAAATAAACTTCCATTCATGAATACTAGTAAATGGATTATGAAAACCAAGGAAGAAAATGCTTCCAAAATAATACAATTGAACCTATTAAACCCATAAGAAAGGCTATTAAAGAACCAAATAACATTATACCATATCAATTACCTATTGATGAGGTTAGATAATTATTAATTAATGAATCTAAATTGGATTATTTAGGTCGTTAAGAACTGTCAATAACACCTTCAAGCATAAGGTAAGGGATATCTTAACTCAATTTCCATTCATTGAGTTAAACATCAATGCCATTCATTATGTCTTTCTTGGAATATGATTGAATGTCGTATGATTGTTTTATGTTGTATATCTACATTTATTTTGTGGGATTATGTTTTTCACACAAAATTATTTCATTTATTTGTCCTCAATCTAATGATATGTTCTCTGTAAGGGATCTTCTATCACACTTTTATTCAAGAATTTACCCTACGTTGTATCCTTCTATTTTTAATTCCTAATGATGGGTTATGTTTTTACACCTCACCCATACTGACATTATGATATGTTAATGATGATATACCCTTTATCACTCATTAATCCCTTACAAGAACACCTGTTACTATGCCAAAATGTTTGTAAGGGGTTTCTTATCTCACTATCAATTCTTTGGGATTTCCATTGTTCCCATCTTATTTTTTATATATGGTATATGTGTACTATCATTAAATATATAATTTCATGATTATATCTATTTTAATGGTATTCAAAGCCTAATTTTATTATTATTATTAATTATTGGTCACACGAAATGATTGATTAAAATGTGTTAATAGTCTTTGTATCGATTTTCCATTTCGTTGTGACTTACTTTGTATTGTGCACCTAATAATTCTTATTTGGTTTAAATAATACCCATTTGAGATCAATTTTAATTTGAAATTATATTTATATTAAATATCTATATTCTCATATCATGGATATGATTATTCTCTACGTTGTAAACCATTTTACTTACGCTGTCTATTTTGAATGTTGTTTTAACTGTGGAAGTGTTGATGAATCTGTATCCTCTATTATATACATTTATTATAAATGAATATTGATCTTGTATTGAATATATGTATAAATAATTCTTTGTACATGTAGTGACATGCGGGGCCCACTATATCCCCTCAATTCATCGACAGGTCTCATGAGACAAATCAGTTGGCAACAAACCCTTCGATTTTGTTTCTAAAAATCAGACGGGTTTCTACACAGGGAACTAAACCTTTTTAATGGTATTATGGAATCATGTTCTAGATAAATGATGTACAAATAATAATAATTCTCTTTATTCATTATCAGTTTTTACTATCCATGAGGTTTTCACTATGACAAAATCTATGGATGTCGGTTCATTCTCAGTTTATTAATGGCATGTGTTTTTCATTTATTCACCATGCCATATTGACTATGCCAAGTTGTTTATGACTCAGTTAATATTGATTTTTGATTCCTCTATTTGTAGCCCTTAATGATCAATTGAGCTCACCCATTTCATTTATTTACCTTCAACTGGTTATGAAGAGGATATCATTTATTGAGTTTTTATGGATGTCGTTTTTAGTTTTTGTTATGTATTGTATTTTGTTACCTCTCCAATGTAATTTGAGTTACATATATGTATCTAGTTTCTTCAATACTACTAAATTGATTGTTCCTTCTATATTTCATTCATTTTAAGTATTACAATGTAATAAGTAATGCACCGACTCTAGTCTAGAGGGGTTGGGGTGTTACAATTGTAAATTTAAAAATGGATTTTATATTATTAAATTATATTTCTGTGTCAAAAATTAATTTTAATTCTTTTCATAGAAGGACATGGAATGTAGTTCATTTGAGAAAATAATAATTTTAAGCATATAATGTCTTTACCAAAAATGATATATTTCATTATCAATACATTTTATTTCTATAAAACCATTATAAAACATATTTTAAAAGTAGTTGTTACTATTCATATTACGATGTTTAATGGATAGGTAATAATTTTATCATTTAAATAATTATAATAGTTGTTTTTTTTCATAAAAATATTAGTATTGCGTGTAATGCACACTATGTTAGTGTTGTGTATTACATCAGCCAAGTCGGTGTTGTGAGTAATGTATGCCATGTAAGAGCTAACATCAGTGTTCCATGTAGAGAAAGTGAAAATTTATGTTGTTTGTAGTGCACGATTAACTTGGTGTTGCGTATAACACAATCTAAACATAGTACTTTAATATAAAATAAATTATTTGTAGTGTTATGTGAAATAAAAAATATATAAAAGGTTAAATTAATTTGAAAAAGTTTATTTAAAATATCATGTGGTGTTACATGTTATCTACATAAGGGGGAGTTGGATTTCTAGGCTAGTAGAGCTGGACCAGAGCATCATGGGCTAGGTGGAGTGATCGCCCATATCTCCAATAAATTCATAGAGGATAATGGATTAAGTCAACCTGAATTCCCTCTAGTGTAGATAATTTCAAGGACTTATTTACCTATGATTTTTTTGGATTATAACCATAGAGATAGATAAAGTATACGATTAATATCATTCTAGGGGTATCTCTAATGTCAATTACTTCATACAGGATTTTACCTACTATGCTCATGGATATCAAGTGGAAGATAGAGGATCTGGAGGCCAAGGGTATTATCTAGACTAACAATTACTCTTGGGGTATACCCATATTATTCTCCAATAAGAAAGATGGTACCTCTCATATATGTGTGTATTATAGATGGTTGAACTAGATTATGGTTAAGAACTGGTATCTATTACCTCGCATATGTGATCTCTTTGCCTAGATCTGAAGAGATATGATCTTCTCTAAGATAAACATGAGATCGATCTATCATAAAGTGTGATTCAAGACATTAGAAATAACTCGTATATCTTTCCTTAGAAGGTATGGTTTGTATGAGTACATTGTAATTTCACTCGGCCTTTTGAACGCGCCCTCTATTTTCATGGATTTGATGAATAGGGTTTTGCATCCCAATATAGATTCCCTTTTCATTGTATTTTTTGATGAAATATTGGTGTATTATCATACACGTATCGACTATTATATGTACCTTGAGACCATTCTGAGTACACCGAGAGAGAATCATATTTATTCTAGGCTTTCTATGTAACACTTCTTGATCTATAGAGTTCACTTCTTAGGTAATATTAAATAAAGATCATGAGTTCCTATTGACACATATAAGGTCAGTATTGTGGTTTATAGGGAGCATCCCAAGAACATGTTTGGTATACAAATTTTCTTTATGCTGGCAGGATATTATAGAGATTTCCCATAGAAATTATCACACCTTGCTTCACCCCTTATTGGTCATACAAAAAAGGGCATTAATTTCCTTTGGTTAGAAGAGTGAAAAAAATTAGGCGATGAAATGGAGGAATGTCTCAACATATATTCTGACTCTTCAAGATCCTATAAAAGGATATACAGTGTTTTATGATGCATCAGGCATCAACCATGGAAAAGTGATGATTTCGAAGGATATATAAGTTTTTACATATCTTTTAAATTTAATTATATGGAGATAAATTATCTAATGTACAAACTTAAGCCAGTAGTAGTGGTATATTCCTTACGTCTCTCAATATAGAATGTGATGGGTGATCTCATTGTGGTGTACATAGACCACAAGGGCCTCAAATATATCTTTACACAACATGAATTAAATCTCAGAAATTGAATATGGGTCAAATATCTTGTGTCCTTTGATTTTGATCTCGCCAATATGCCTAGAAAAAAAATGAATATCTTATGCGTTGATTCATAAAACTTAGGGACATGCTATATGAGAAACTAGTGATGAGTGGAAATTTATGGATCTCTTTTCTGAGCTTCATCTAGAGTATCACAATATTCCAAAGCGGTCTTATCTATTATCCATTAAAATTACCTCTCCCCTCTATGAGTAGGTAAAGAGAAGAAAATTTTTTATCATGAGGGTTTGGTTCTCCATGAGTGATTTTAGGAGTTGACCCACCTCTAGATTGGTCTGGGAATAGAGATGATGTCCTTCGTATTGATGGATGTGTTTAGGTTCCTATAGATATGAGAGAGAATATAATGTGAGATTTCCATTCATCTTTATGGGAAGTTAATCCAGGAATCTTAAAAATGTATCGAGACATGCGAAAACAGTATTGGTGGCTTGGGATGAAATGTCAGATGGAAGGATTTATCACTAGGTGTTCTACCTATCAGCTTGTGAAGGCTGAAAATGAGTGACCTACATGCTTGTTGTAGTCTCTTCCAGTCGCAGAATGTAAATGGGAAGATGTTTCCTTGGACTATATTGTCTATTTTCCTATTTCTCCAAGAGGTAGTGATAATTTATGGGTTTTCATTGACAGACTGATGAAGGTATCCTACTTCATTCATATTTTGGAGGCCTTATATGTGGATTCAATTGGATGGATTTACATTCATGAGATAATTTGACTTCATAGGGTCCCTCATACTATGGTTTTATATAGGGACTCTCATTTCACATCATGGTTCAAGAAGGGGTTGTATAAATCTATGGGTACATAGGTGATTCAGAGCATAGCCTCTCACCCTTAAACCGATTGATAGTTGAAACAAATGATATAGGTTCTAAATGACATGCTCCAAGCATGTGTTCTTGATTTCTATTATTCATGGGGAAATCATATACCTATAATTGAGTTCATATATAATAATATATTTAATGAGACAATTTAGATTGATCTTTTTTAGGCCACGTATGTTAGGAAATGTCATTCACCATTGTGCTATCCATATGCATGTGATGGAGCCTTACTGAGTCCTTATATTGTTCAAGAGACATTAGAGAATGAGCAGTTAACCTTGAAGCATATGACTACTACTCAGTCTAGATAGAAATCATATGTATATTTCCATCAAAAACCTATAGATTTTGTGTTTGGGGATCGTTTTTTTGGGTATCGTCTAAGTTATGGAATAGACAGATACAGGGGAAAGGGAAACTGTCATTGTAATTTTTTGGGCCATTTGATATTATGGAGGGTGTCGAGCTGGTAGACTATTGGTTTATAATACCTCATAGATTTTGTTCCATTGATGATATCTTCCAAATTTCTTATATTCATCTCTATCATGCTAACTCATGTCACACTTTTGATCCCATGTAATTTGAGTTATATGCTAATTTAACCTTTGAGGTCTATCCAATACGCATCTTTGAATAGCGTATGAAGGCAATTTGAGGCTGGTTTGTCCCTCTAGTACTAGTTCTATGGAAGTAAAACGTTGTATATGATGATACGTGGGTGAAGGAGGTTAATGTGCGTGACCAAGGGCAACATTTGTTCTCAAAAAGTATTTCTCCCCACTTAGAAGGTGAACTCAGGGATGGCTTACTTTAAAGATGGAAGACTGTAAGAACCTGATTGTTCAGTCATGCATTAATCCATTAAATTTTTTCCTAAATCTATATTATAAACCTAATTTGGATTCTTAATGGGATTATGGAGGTCTAAGGTGTGTTTTGGGATTTATCGGAGCCTGGAACATAGCATTTTGGATAAAAATGGAAACTTGCATAGTTATTTTAAAATGTGTGAGGTAGGATTCCTAGTTTCTTTAAACCAAGAGAGGTTGAGTAGTGGGATGGTATAGGGTGAATTATTTGATCTAAGACTGGGAGTTATTATGAACGACCATGAAGAATGTTTTAGAAAAATTGAACAACCATTTTAAATGGTTGGCACACGATTTCCATAACTATGCGGCCTAACTAAGCACTATGCCCCTTCCTACAGGTGCATGTGAATGGTTTGGATATGGTTTGGAAAACTATATGGGCATACCATGAATAATGTAATGTTATGGAAAAAATAAATTATTGTCCTTAATTGAAGTGTCAAATGATTTTCCTTCATTCTCCTTCATTTTGGTGGATAGACCTCAAAAAATAACCCCTTTTGTGCTTTTTGAATCCTAAACTAAAAATCAAGATAGATCATCCATATGGAGTCCGAATTGAACATCAATCATTATATTGTACCTACACTAGTATCCTATCCATTTCATTTTAAACATATGACATTATTATTCACATTGAAAATATTATTTATATTTAGGATCATATAGCCCAATTTTAGGGCTTTTGACTATTCTTCATATCTACTTCAATCAAAGACAAATGAGAGGCTAATAGTGGATGATGAGAGTCATGGGACTATAAGGTAGGCAGACTATAACTATTTTTTAAATTTATATCACATTATACATTATCATTTCATTATGATGATTTCATTTCCTTTTGTTTTTTAAATTAATATGTCTATATTATATCCATTAGAACCATATTTGATGGTTGTTCCCATATATGATAATCATTGGTGGTGGTTACATCAACAATTGCAACCACCCCATGTAGTGTGATATTCTAGATTTGGGTATTTAGTGTTTTGATGCCTTTGACCCATCATTCATATGTGTTCAATATTGAAAACTCTAATTTTATTCCCCTTATAATAAATGGTTATTGAATTGAAAATTGGATAGTACCATATTTTCCTAACACTTGGTCCGCCTAAGGTAAGTTCTCCACTTGATGAATTAAATGTAAATGGAATTAGTGATTATGTTAAAAATATATGGCTTGGGCTATTGAATGTAATTGATGGCTGGTAGCATGTCATAGAACCACCTTCCACATATGATGGAAGGTAGTAGATGAACCCAATAAACTAATTATGACTTATATGAATGGATCAAAAGGTTTAAAGTCATGAAATTCCATTTAACTGGTATTAGAGGCATTCAATGAACCTATGACCTGTTAATTAGCATAAATACTATATAGATTAATTGATAAAATGAATTGAATTTAAGGAAAATCATTAAATATGTGGACCTTGAAATATTTATATGGGTGGTTTGACTTGAGATAAATTTTGGATTCCAAAGGGAATGCCTTGAGAAGTTGAGAACTCCATTTCAATTTAAGGATGTCAGTTTCCTTGGTTGAGACCCACCATGGTACCTGATTCTATTCTATTAGTTCATTCCATGTAGGACACCATGGGATCCCTTAATTACTTATATAGGAGTCCTTTTATACACTCCTTGGATTCATCATGGATTCTACACACATGAGGTGCCATGGTTATATACTTGGTCTTTACCATAGCATATCACATTTTACCTTGGATGTATTCCTTGGACTCGGTTATATCATACTATCCTAGAATTCATTGGAAGATACTCCTTGGATTAAAATCTTACCCTAATATCCAGGATTCAGTTATTACTGAGTTTGATTCCCTTGAGGTATTGGTTTCCTTATTTATTACCATGGAACCATATTTATAATATAATCATCATGGTTTCCTTAACATGTCTTGGAAATAGTAATGTCACTATCAAGAGGTTATGTTAGTGTTGGAAATTCATCACATGTTTTATTTATATAAACTAGAACTTAATTTATTGTTGAACTATTTACATGTTCAGACCCCAACCAATAACTAAAGGGGGTACTTTGGTATTCAAATTACATTACTAAGTTACTTTTATATAGTAATTCTTGCACAATTTTTGATTATATTAAACAAACATATTTTTATGGACACCATTGGTGGTGACCTAAATATATTTTTCTCTAACCCAATCTGGGTACCCCAGGTACCCATGCATACTATATTTATTCTGGTGTTGGAAAAGGGAATCAGGTAGTATTATACACCTTATTTATTATTGTATTAGGACAAATCTAGTAACAGATGTCCACGATGGAGCTCGAGATGCTTAGGATAATTTTTGATTCCTTTTTTCTATTTTTTATATCATTCTTATATGATACTGTGTAATACAATTTTTCAGATTTCTAGACACATCACATATAATTATCAGTTTTTTTATATTTACATCAGTTATATCAGGGTTTCAATTATTCTTATTCACATCTCATTCCACTGAAATATGATTACGTATATTTTTCACACCATTTACTTTTGTTATTATATATACATGTTATGTTACACTATGTTAATGAGGGAATATTCTCCCCATTGACACACTGAAATACCTCACTACTAGTCAGAAGCCTCTGACATTGGGGGGATGTGCTTGAGGACATGTGGCCCACTAGGCTCAGGGAACCTCCAAAGTGGAATCTGGGACTAGGATGTCACATATATTGTGGATGCATTTGAGGATAATGGATTATTGAAATGTGCGCATTTAGTTATTACATATTAATTACTAGATCTATAAAAGGATATCCATGTGTGATATAAAGAGTGTGTAGTGATGTGATAAAGATTGGTAGGTAGTGAACATATACTTGGTGGGTTTGTTGATGATTATGGTTTGATTATTATATATTGTTAGATTATTATGACATCCTCCTTTTGTGAAAATCTAATAAGAGACTATCATGCTTAAAAATGGGTAGTGCATCCAGTGTCAATGTAGAAGTACCCTAACATTCAACATCAGTTCTAGTGGATTCTTATGAAGAGGTTGATCATTGGTTTTGGTTCATGATTCCTTATCTTTAAGATGGTAAAATCTAGGATTCATCATCCCGATGGTTTACCTTATCCACATTCAGGAATTTATGTGGAAGTGGGATGAGAAGATGATTGAATTTTTTATGGTGTTACTTGTACCCCATAAAGTCTTGAAGAGATTTAGATGATAGTTTGTACACTGAAGAAAATTTATTGTTTCATGTATATCAATTAGATTCACTCAGTAGATGATCTAGTACTGTTCTATGTTTGAGAGATTGTACAGTTACATGAATTTACCTTGAGCGTTGTATTTGATAGTCACTCACATACAATTACGATTTTGGTAGGGATTGGGTAATTCTTTGATTATTTTAAATATGTGAGTATAATGTATCATCCAGATATCGATGGTCAATTATAGATGAAAATATAGATATAATAGGATATACTATAGGCATGAATCCTATATGAGATGATCATCTGTCCTTTGATAAATTCATGGCTAATAATATCTATCTTGATTCTATCAATAGATATCCTTCATAGGAACTATATTGATAACCATATTATTCACTTCTATATTGAAATGAGGTTGTTAGGGAAACTATAGGGGATTTCAACATCATACGTTAAACTTAAATAAGAGTGTGAATAATTAGGATGAAATTTATCTCCATTAAAAGTAGGAATCAATTTTATGCTGACTGGATGAAGAGACCATTATAGTTTGATTTTTGGTGAATTTTTTTATTGTTTATAACTATTCAACCAAGTAATAAAATTTTACATATGAAGGGGAACATAGTTATAATATTCATTGGATCATTTCATATTTTCGAGCAAATTTGGACTATATATTACCATATGAAACATCATCCTTCAATAAATTATATGAACAATGTGTTTCATATATTTTATCCCTAGAGGCACATGCATAATACTACACAAGTAATTAAATTTGATGATTTTGGGTCATATTATGATGTATTTTACCAAGAATTTACAATGCAGATTTTAGATTTAATGGAGAAGGTTTTTTAGGAGATGACAATGATAATTTTCTGGAATCATTCAAGAAATGTACTGATCAAAGAGGAATCATGGGAGTAGAATTATGATATTTTGGATTAGTGTATTGAGATGTTCGACTATGATTCCTTGTTATGCTTCTCAAGGATAATAGTTCTTTAGTGGTGTAGACTATGAAAGGAACATTTTTAAGATGTTTTATATGTTAATTTAATCCTCTAATATTATTTTTCAACTATGTTTTTATTAGGGTTTATTGTTTTGGTTTTTAGGTGATTTCAATAAAGTTTAGATTCCTTTTTAAGGTTCACAATTTGAGCATGGTTTTACCAAAAGAAGCTGATCATCCATGAAATTTATTAGTTTATGGTAGTATCTCATGGGTTAGATCATGAGTAAGGAGAACGTCTTATAAAATAGTGCAACATTACCTAAAAACATATTGTCATACTATAGTGGACAAAATAATGGTTGGTGAATTTTTTGATCAACCACGTGACTAAAACATGTGGGTGTAGAGGAGATTCATTAATCCTTATATGTTTGTTGCATGTTTTAGAATACCATGAAACCAAAACATGTTCACATTATTTAATTATCATAAAACCAATATAAATGGCGATTAATATCTTGTTTTTATTCCTTCATCCTTCTATATGTAGCCATCTCAAATTTAGATACTCCATAATCCTTCCATGGAGAATTAATTCTCTTGGATGCTTAAATATTGTGGATCCTATGTTATCAGTATTGAGATTTGAGACATGTTATCTAAAAACCTCTCCTCTTTAGGTTTCTTCAAGATCCACCTTTCTTCCCTTTGGATGAATCATAGAAATATCATTTCATTTCCCTAAATTTTGATTTCGATTCCATATAATGATGAATTCATGGGTTTTTACTAATACAATGAAAAATCTAGTTTATTTGTAGCCTTACTTTGATCAATACAATATCTAATATCACTGGAGAAAAAAATGAGTTATTTTGGAGTAAATTCTTATTCACATAATTAAAAATATTCTTTAATATTGATTTAGAAACATGATGTTTTATGATGGGACAATATTTATAGATTCTTAGTATGCGGGCTCAATCTGGTGAGAGCTCGAGTGCAATTAAGGTATCACTTCTTGATGGGTTTTAATGTTTTTAATTAATATTCATTGTTTTTTTGTTCCTTACCATTTGTGGACCATATAAACTCTTTTTTGCTATGTTTCTTATGTTTTCATAGCTTGTATGACCATGCCTAATAGTTATCCCATGTTTACATGTGTGAGGCCCATGAGACCAATGTACGGTGTTGATTCCATATAGATTTATTTTTTCTTGTTTTCCCAATTCTGATTGGGATCACATGAACTTATATGATTTCTACCAATTCTCACGATGTTATTATATGTTCTATCATTGTATGCTCTATAATATTATGTTTGATGGTCATATATTTAGAGATTTTTGTCTAGATTTTTTAACAGGGGGACCATCATGATATGTTAATCCATTAAATATTAATTTATTGATATATAAAACAATGATGGTAATTGTACAAAAAATAGGTTGAGGCATGAAGAACATTAATCTACAACCATGGTATCCACAATAGGTGTACAGAGACCTTATAGAATGACCCAAGGCATAGACATGATATAATTAAATTAAGGATTAACTTATAAATGGTGATAAGGTGTGAAATATCTAGGGCCTGACCCATGATGAAAGCAGGATGAGATGGGTTTGTAGTTCAATATGACTTGATTCCTTCAAAATGATGATAATGAAAATCCATATCCTTTTTCTTTGATCTTAATAACTCTATTAATATTTCAAGTATCCTTAAATCATTGGGATAATTTAGTTACTCCTGATGTTCATGGTATCTTAATAAGAACACAAATTCCTATTATATGATTATTCATGATTACATTATAATTTATTATTATAATAAAATACACATCTTATACATGTGAATACTACTTAAAGAAAATTTTGTGGTGTTTATACTGGGTTTTATTACTCTTAACTCACACAGGATTCCTAATTCAAGTGATAACATCATGATTGTGGATCAAGGTAAGGTCAACTGACCCCTGATATACAGCTTATTGTGGTGTATGGATATCATAGTGGTTCAAGGATGGATTAAAGGGGGTTCCACATTTTTATTTATTTATTTAATTTCTCCTTATAACCCGGTTGGGCTTGCAACATTAGGATCCTAGATTACGATTTCATGTGGTATGAGTTACATTTTATTATTAAATTATGATCTATTATCTTCCTCCTTGATACTTTGAGTTTATTTTATTTATGTATTATAGTTTATGGATATGATTATCATAGGTATAGTATTCCCACTCCATCCATAGACACTCATCACTAGTCTCCAACCACTTATGTAAGAGGAGGGAAAATGGGTGATTTTTTCTCATCATATTAGACTGTATTATTCAATTCAGTTATTTAAAATTTTAAAAAAAATATATTTCAAAACTATATAAATGGGATCCCCTCAATTAAAAATTAAAAAATTTTAACATGCACTTAGAATTAATTTCCAATTATTTTTTATTGATTCATATTTTTTGAAGGTAAAAGTTTTCAATTTTTTTATTAAATTTTCTAAAAAATAACTTGTTAAAGGGACACCAAACTTCATCGTTTTATGATATTTTTTAAAAAAATTCCTACGATATCTTATTTTTTTATATTCTATGTGAACACATATTTCCACCATCATTGTCTTCTTCAACGATACTTCCTTTATATGATATCAAGGTTAATCACTGAAATTATTACTCTCTTAGTTTTATTAAATTATTGTTTCAAATGATAATGGATATTTATATCATCTAAAACAATTATTTTACCAAAAAAAATATTTTATATCTATGTCCACACCCTCTATTAATTCCTGTGAAATTATCTTCAAATACAATCCAACTTCTTTTTCTAGATATAATTTTCTTAGGTGGTGTACCACTATGTAACCCATTTCCTTTATTTTTTAATTATTCATTGATGAAATATGTATAAATTGTTCATATGGAAGAAATAATTTTGTAAAAAATGAGGGATCACCTGAATAGCATTCTAATTCCTTGGGTGGAGAATTAACCTCTATGTATGACAATTTTTTGTCAACTTGGATGTATTCTTTATTAATGTTTTATGAAAAATTGGACAAAATAAATTTTAATATATTAAAACGTTTCGTATAATAGTTCTACAATAAAATGGGTGGTGGATTAATCTCCTTAAATGACATTTTTTTTATACCTTAGTAGAATTTCTTGGTAATATTTTATAATGAATTGTTGATTAACAATTTTAATATTTTTTATTTAACGTTCTAGAAATTTTTATTCTAATAACATGAAGTGTTGAATCAATAAGGATCCTTATTAATTTAATTTCTACTAAAATTAACCTTTGAAACATGTAAAAGGTTTGATCAACTGATCCTTATAACTTATACTTACTCATATAAAAGTACATGTAAATAAATAAAGGAAAATAAATTTTCACAATGTTCCCTCCCAAAGGGGGTACCTAGAACTATTCATTTCAATTCATTTCAATCCATGAAAATACATTATATAATAAAATTGAATATAAATGAGTGAAATATCATCAATTTCATGAAGTATCCTAATATATTGTACTACTAATTCCCAAAATTTATAAAAAATTTCATTCATTAGAGATAATGAAATTATAAAACATTTAAAGATACTAACAATAAACACTTTTTTTGGAAATTCATTTTCTGGGGTCACTTTGTATGTTTCACTACTATCTTGTGTGACTCAATCCAATAAATTTTTTATAGATAATTTATATTGGATAAACCAACATCTAATTTCAATTCAACTGATGCTCCTATGTATGATGTGGCTTAATATGGTATGCTGGGTCCACTGATCATCATCTTTTTCATCCAAGTGGATTCTTGGAAGGATACAACGATTCAATCTCTCAAAACCATTATCAATTTCACATCATATAGAAACAATAGTATCAACACTTCACAATGATTTTTTATACTTTATATAATCAAAAATTCTCCAAAAAAACTAAGAAGAAGTGTTATCTCTAATTTTGAATTTCCCACATAACCCAAATATCATTTTATTTCCTTCGATTCCTATGAAAAATATGGGATAACAAAACAATATATGTTTTACTAAAATCACTAAATCATTAATTTCTTCTAAACATTTTCAAATCAAAACTAAATTAATGAAATTATAATTAAAAAATCACCACCATCACAATTTTTATAGGTGATTAAAATAATGTAATCCTCATCTAGTAATCATGGAATTTATACTTTTGGTAATATTTTAAATAACTCTTCTATCTGGTAAAACTATATCTGATGATATATTAATCCAATCCCATCTATCTTGTATCCTTTATCTAATGATCTCATGTTTGGATATTACAAACATGGGGGTGGCTCCATCTAATGACATCACATATCATTGTCCAGTTCCACATATAGGTATTTTAGCTAATATACTAATAAAATTCCTCCCATTAGATTCATGAATTTTAATTCAGTAAACATTATTTTCCACCCATCAGGTGTTTTCAATATAGTCATCTCCAATATTCTCTATTTGGTGAGGTTCTAAACAATTCATCAAAAATAGATATCTCCCAAATAACCCTTTCACCCCTTTTATCAAAAAAAATACAACATTACCATTTTTTATCTCTATCTCTAAAAAAACACTACCATAGCTATCTATTTATTATTGTAGAGTTGGTTAGTTATAATAACTAACTCTTGGCTGTGAATCATAATGGAGGTAACAATTCCTATTTCACCCTCTTCATCTTTTATTTTAATTTAAGTTTTATATATAAATTAAACTTAACAAATATATTATTTTTTCCTTACATATCCATGTTATAGGCACCCCTTCGGAATTTTATCTATGTTAAAATTAAAAATTCCCTCTAATATTACCATTTCATTAGTTGTTATTATGACATAGTAAGGGTCATTTTCTATATAATTTGAATTAAAATTTTAATTTTCATTGACGTATCCTTTTCAACATCCATGTTATTATACCAATATTCGGATGAAACCATTTTAATTACTACCATAATGATATCCTATATTTTTTAGTACCCATTTCATTATCATTATAGTTCACTCATATGCTATTTTAATTCTTATATATTCCCATAACCATAAACCCCACAATTAAAATACCTAAAAAAGAAATTTATTTTTAGTATTATTGATATAATATCTATAATGGAAAAGAAAGCTAGAAGGATGATGATAATTTTGTTGAGGGATCCTCTATAGTGTCCCATGTGAATGATTGAAGTCGATTTTGGAACATATTCATCTTTTCCAAAGAACAATCATGCAAACCTAGTGGTCTTTCATTATGGGAAATGAATATCCATATTGTGCATCAAATATGTGTGATTAAATACTAAATTTATATAGGATATTTTTTTGCACAAGTTTAAGTCTCCTGCAATTACAAATAACTATATTTTTTTACTAAACTCATTGACCACAGTGCACATTATATGTACTTGATATTAAAAATTCCACATTCTACACATAATAAGGTTAAATATTTTAACATTTTTAATCCCTAATAATAATTAATAAGTTTTAATTTAATTCACCTATTCATCCATATTTATTAATTTATTAGGGGATACTATTTAATACTCATATAATGCCCCGTTCAATTTTGGTGAATATAGTAATATACGTTCCATTGTGGATTTATGATTAGCATTTAAAAATTATTCATTCTTGAACATTTTCCATGTATATCAAATGACATTTATTTATATTATGGCATGTTTTATAAATTTATGTGACATTTGTGGACTAAAAATCTATTACACCTCAACTCATTAGTAGGTCTCATGAAACAATTGATATAGGGAATTAGTGAGTGTTGTTTCTCTATTTATGATGTATTTTCACAATGTCTCAATGAAAATCCTATGATGTAAAAAATTATGAAATCCTATTATTCACACCATTAAGTGATTATTTAATTTATTTCTATGATTATTTATTTACTTTTTCTACTATATATTATGTTATTCTTTTATATTCTTTGATATATAATCATTTTTCCTATTCATTGTATATTCCTTATACCAATATTGTTCAACCATATATTGCATAGTATGATGTCCCATTATAAATGTTCGAGATCAACCAATAGTTTTTTTACCATTTTTGAAGGTACTGAAGTGGAATGATTATATGGAAGTATATGTTGGTAACATTAAGGAATAGTGATTGGTAGTCAAATGTTGAAATATGTCATGTTATAATGTAATGTTTCTTTATTTTTTATCATAAATACTACTAAAACTTGATCACACCATATAATAAATTACCCACCATCTTTGAGTGAATTATAATGAAGTTATTATCATTTTTATTAAGTCATGGATTAGAAACAATCGTAGGGTAATGTTGTAAAGTAATGTTTGTAGATATAATTTATTTTAATTTACTAAAAATATGTATTTTTCATGAATTAGTTTGATAGTCAACCTCTGAATATATACATAATTCTAAAAAAATGATATATAAGCCATGTTTTATACATTTTAATATTATAATAATTCTAATTAAGTGATGCCATAATTTTTAAAACTATAATGAATGGAAACTAAGCCAACATATGATGATAATATAGGGAGTTTCTACCTAACAATGATATTGGAGTTAATATTGGTGCTACATAAATTTTTACTATCCTATGAAAAATAACTAATGTTATTAAAAATATCGATGTTTTTATTGGTGATCCTGGTTCCCCACAAAATTATAAACATATATAGATTGTCTTATAAGATAGTAACATCCAAAATTTATTTGGTCCACTAATCAATTGGTTACATAGTAATGAATAATGTTATTGGATATAATCATTATGTAATTGAGGTGTTTTATAATAGAAAATTTTTTCATGGATATATTTCATTTAGTGCAAGATTCAGACTAATAGTTGTCCTTGATTCAAAATATTATGAATAAGAATTATATGAAAAATGTAGAGTGGAATTAATTTAAGGTAGTTTTTTGGAAAAATATTTTCCACTAGGGAAATGCGTTGAAGTTGAAATAAAATTCTCCAATTTATTAAAAAATAATGAATAAATTGTTGCTGAGTTTGTGGAAAATTTATTAATGTTTGAAAGATATATTTTGGATTATCTAAACAACGTAGATGAAAATATTGAAAATTTCTCTAACATTTTAAATCTATTTCATCAATGATTATTCATATATGAAACATTTTCATCAAATTATAATATAGTTTCATATGAAATAAAGACTGAGAAGGTGTTTTCTAAATCATTGATTTAAATAGAAAACATGATTAGAAGATGATGGATGATAATAGTATATATCAAACTATTTTGAATTTATAGTAATGGATTATTTGAGTTTATTATATGGAATAGATGTGTGAATAATCATCCAGGTTATTTAATAAGTGGATTAGGTTTATGAATGAAATGTGGTGAGAATATTCCTCAAAACCATGAGTGAAATTTCAAGAAATTGTTAATCAATGTGAAATTATTCGACATCAATGAGAGGGGTATTTGCTATATTTAATGATCCACACATCATAGGAATAAATTATAAAAGAGCCTTGTGTATAAATACTAATACTTTTAAATAATAATGGAAAATTTTTATTCTCTAAATGATGTGATAGCATGTACTTTTATTATACACTCAATGATAGTGGATACATTATTTTATTATGGATATACACACTCTTATAAACCTTTAATGTATGAAAATAATATTCAATGACTCCTAATTCCTTATCAAATGATTTATCAGTAATATTAGTGAGTGGTAATTTTATTTTAGGAATGATAAATCATGAGAGTCAAATTCAAATGAAAGAGTGACATAATGTTTCACATATAATCTCCATACATATGGTGTATTTTGAAAAAATCACTAAGAATTATTAGATATTAAATTTTAAATCAATAATATAATATAAAGAGAAAAATTATATTATTGGAGATGAAAATAAAAATTTACTCAATTTCATGGGGATATTTCATTACCTTAATCTTGTTTGGAGATACCCATAGTATCTTAGCCTAATGATATTCAAAAGGAAGAAATATATGAAGTACTATATATATATGGTAAGAAGGTTTGATAATATGATACATACTCATTTTAAAAAAAATATATTGATATATCTCTATAATAATTTCCATGATTTCCCCTTGACCTAGAGGTTAAATTCTCTATTGAATTTACCTATGATGTAAAATCCATATCTAAAAACCTATATTGAACATGTACAAATATGTTAGTTTATATTGAGATGTAACTAGAAGAATCATAAGCCAAAAGTTTCATTAATCAATTTGTTTAAATAATGGTAGAAACTATTTTATTTATGAATAAAAATTATGGTTCAATAAGATTATGCATTGATTTTTGGGAAATCAATGGAATTTCTGTAAAGAACATGTAACAATTACCACATTTTTATGAATTTTTTCTTAACTTCAAGGGTATAGAAAATTATTAATGATTTATTCTCATTCTCATTACCATTATATAAATGTTATGAAGGGTAATATAACAAAGTTGGAATTTCATATAAGTTATGGTCATTATGATTTTGTAATAGTCCCATTTGGGAGGACAAATACAACCTTTATGTTTATGGATATTATGAAAATGGTATTCATGAATTATAATGATATCTTTGAGGTGGTATTATTGATGATATTATTATATAGTATTGAATTATGAGGATAATGAAACTTATTTTAAAATAAATCATGATTTTATAAGTGAGAAATAGTTAAATGGGAATGTATATAATGTGATAGTTTCAATCAATAAGTTGCATTCCTTGTCTATATTTTTTACAAGGATTATAAAGAAGGGTTTTCTATAAATTAAATGTCCCATAAATATAACAAAAAGAAATATATTCATAGTCTTAATTGGATACTGTTAGTGTTTTTTTTGAAACCATATATTAATTAGACAATCTATTAACCATGATAACATGTAGGGGTAAAATTTTCCAACAAAAATGAATATCATGATAACATTGAATAATTCAATAGGTGATTGGAAATGAACCTATATTAACTCTTTCATATATTAAAAATGTGTCTATTAATTATAGTTATATATCAAGGATATATATTGGATGTGTTATGATGAAAAATTATATTGTGTTGGAATATGCTTATAGACTACTGAAACCCCAAGATTATAATTATCTTTTTGAAGATTTAGAGTAGGAAGTGGTGATATTTTCATTGAATATATGGAGAAATTTTTTGTATATAGAAATATGTGATATATAAATAGACCATAAGAGTTTGGAATATATATTTATATATAAAAAACATAATATGACATAAAAGAGATGGAAGGAACTACACAAGAATTATTATTTCACTATATATTATCATCATGTGAAAGAAAACAAGTTGTCAGCTACATTGAGTAAAAATACCATGATATCGTATCCAACAGAAGGGTGGAGAATATTCCAATTCTCAAGGATTTAGAATATATATCCTTGAGTATTATAATAGAAGGAAAAAATATTTCTAATTTAATGTAATTAAACAAGCCTCCTTTTTAGAGAGAATTGAGAAAGATTAATATGATGATAGGTACCAAAGTAAAAATATAATGATATGAGGAATGAAAAATTGATAGATATTGATATTGATGATGATAGATATTTGTCGTTTGGTAAGAGGTTATTTCTACCATCAATAACATAGGTGAAGATAAATCTACTAGTTTAGAATTGTAGCTCTTACTTATCAATTCATTATTTAATTACATAGATGTGTAGAGATATCTGAGAGTGTTTACTAAAAATGTAAGAAGTGTAAGATTTTTCATTATGCTACAAGATACCTAATATTACAACAAGTGAAGGTTTAATTATAGATTCCGGAAGGGGTTATGAAACCTTAACCTATAAGAGTGTGGATGTGGGATAATATTATAATTGAATATATCATTAAGATTCCTAATACATAAGTGGGATATAAATCATTTGGGCCCATTTTAATATATTTATAAAATAAGATCATTTTCTAAAAAATTTAGAAGATTCCATTAGGATCATCTTTTTAGGGTGTATTTAAATGAATTTATGAGATTTCATGGTTCAAACTAATCAATAGTTTACAATGATTATCCATGGATGCCATCAAAATTTTGAGAAGTCTCTAGGGGTCTATAAATTTAAATATTAATTATAGAAAAAATTATCAACTTCAAATTCATGGAATGCATAAGAGGACTATCCAATAATTTTATGATATGTTATTTTCATGGTCCATTGAATTCATTGAATGTTGGATTCAGTTTTTACATATTGTAATTTTTTGATAGAATAATAGTTTCCACTCTAGTATAAAAATTGAACCATATGATTCCTTATTCGGGTAGTGATATTGGACACTAAAATTTTGGGATGATGTATGACAAATAATGTTACTGGGTATATAACATGTTAAATAAACATAATAAAAGGTAAGGTATATCCAAATGAAAATAAAATCCCCAAAAATTTGGAAGAAAAATAATTCTTATAGCGGAAGGATGGATCGTGAATTTCAAGTAGGGTACCATGTATTCCCATGGATATATCCATAGAAAGGGGTCATTAAATATTAAAATAAAAGGGAACTAATTCCTTAGAGCATTTGAAAATTTTAAATATTTTGAAAGATAAAAACTGTGTCTAATTTATTATAAATTCCACCGAACATGTCTCAATTGAAAATTGTCCCCCATTTATCACATATAAATATTTATATTCTAGAAACATCCCATGTTCTAAAGTTAGATCATGTTCATTTGAATTTGGACCTAACGCATGTTAAATTGATGGTTTAGATTCATGATATGAGAGAGAATGATATATAAAACTGAATAACTCAATTGATGCATTTTATTTGGAGGAATCACCAGATAGAAGAACCAACATGAAAAGATTAGGTTGGAAGGAGAATGTATTATCTTTGTTTTACTCATGGATTAACATAAAATATCAAAAATAAAATTATTAAAATGGTGTAGGAAGTAATATACATTAATTATATACTAATATATTATCATAATTTTATTTCAAATATGTACTACAAATCAAATGTACAAATTTACTCAGAACACTATAACTAATAATTTTAATATTGAAAAAAATTAATATAATGAACGAACAATGTAGTCATCTCCTAGGTAATATTATCCAATGAACATTTAAACATTATTAATAATATTATTAAAGAATAAAAATACAACCCATGGAAGAAATATATTGAAATAACTAATGAATGATTAATATTATTTAAGGGGTATGTTTGATTGAATCTATATGATGTAAATATTGACATTACATTACCTTTATTCAACATGACCATTGGTTATTATAACTATTTATAATATATCCATTATATAGTGATAATTATATATAAAGTATATTAAGGGTAATAATGATATCTTGTTGATGTTAGTGGAATAAATAATTCCATCATATAGTATGAAACCCCCTTATGATGGTCATTCTTCAGATCATTGGAAAGAGGTAGGATCATTAGGGTTCACCCTTAACCAAGTCAAAGAGTGACATCAATAATTGATATAATGACCCAAAATTTTATAAATGAAATATTCCTTTTAAATAAATAAATTATTAATTTTGTAATTTAGTTATATAAAACACATGAACAATTTTTTTTTATTTTGGATCGATATAGTCATTAATATTTAAAATAATTTTATGCATTAAAACTAGTGATTATATATCCATAGTATTTTGATCTTTGTGATTAATATATATTATGTTTTATGATAAAATACAGTTAACATTGAAGGAATAAGTGTTGACCTCAAAAAGTAGGATCACATCTAATGAATCCCATTTATTAGTGATTTTTAGGGTGATTAAATTACTAATATTTTCTATTGACAATGTCCAACATGAGATATAATTATTGAAACATGATTAAAACTAATTGAAAAAGATGTTCAAGATTATATCAATAAGGACTAATACCATTTTCATTAAACCATGACAAGAAAGTTCCATGATCAAACACCTAACCCTTAAGGTGTATATTGACATAAAAAGGGGTTATGTGTTTGGATTATAATATATGTTTTTTATATTTCCATTTTATTAAATTAAGTATTATATTTATATATTTTTTTCATTACTAAATAATTTATTATATAATATGTTTGATAAAAATTATGGTTTAAATAAAGAAATCAAAATTGAATTTTGGGGAAATATACTATTTCAATTATGAAACTATTTCGATAAATTAAATGAAATTTTAAATAAATTATATTTTCATAAAATATTATTATTTGATATTAATTATTTATATACAAATTATAAAATAATTTAATTATGTAAAATAAAATTTCTTCCAGTCATTGAAAGTTGTAAATAACTTAAAAAGTAGCATTCTTCATATAATAAGTATTTTTATTTAATTGGGAAAGAAATCATATTTTTAAAATAATTATAATAAAATAAATATTATTTTGGAAATCATATTGTCAAAACCTTCCAATGGATAATTTTTCAAAATTTTCTGAGGTACCCAAATTTTTGGTTAAAAATTAAATATTTTATAAATATATGGTATATATTATAACATCAAAATATCCCAAAGTTGTTGTAAAAAAAATTTATAAACAGTATCCATTGTGAACTATCCTTCGGAAATGTAATCATTCCACAAACCCTTAAAGCGGCTTTTGGAAAATGAAAATAATGGATTTGGAGGGATTATAAAGTGTATACATAGACAAATAAAATTTCCCCATTATGATAATATGTTTTTGTGTTATTTGAAAAAATTTATGTACACTTTATCAATCCTATAAAACCTATATTATATTTTAAGGTTTTATATTAATTTTTTATGAAAATGATTCTCTCCCAAATCACCAAGGTTATCATATTAATGAGTTCTATTATTAGCTTTATTAGATATTAAAAATCACTCCCCTTTGGCGAAGACCATGAAAAAAATGGTAATGATTATGCTTTTCATAATTTTATTATATAAATTACAAAACCATTGTTTGGAAATTAATAAATAACTCCAAACTATTTTACTATAAACCAACACATATCCTACATCTTTTACTCACTCAAAACCCATTTAGTATAAAAGATAACCACTTTATACGTATCTAAATCCCTCTAAATGTGTTCCCATTTTCTTAATATTTTATTCCCAGTCATTTATAATTTCCCTCTCAATGTAATGATATTCTCTCCTCCAATTTATTCAAGAAGGTTCACCAACTTATTCCACTATAATTTTAACGCTTCCAAGTAGTAATGTGTATTTATATATCCTTTTACTATCCTTATTATTTAAATGTAATAATTGGACATATTTTAATATTATTAAACCCTTGTATGATTAATGAGGTGAAAGTTTTATGATACCAAAATTATCCTGTGATTTGTTATGGAAAAAAATATTTTTTGAATATCTTTCCACATTTAAACTAATGGGTATTCATTTAGATATAAATATCACTAATTAATTGTTTTCTTCCATTTTTGTAACCCAAATTTCCAAATATTGGAATTAAATATGAAAATAATGTTCTAATTTTTTTTGAACTATATTGAACAAAAATTCATGTAAATGATATGAATGCAATGGGAGGGCCCAAAATTATATAGTCTTCTAAAGAAATTAGTACTAAATATATCTAATGAGATACCATATGTAGTGTATTTGAGTTTATACTAAGAACAAATTTTTTTGATTTTCTAGAAGTTATCTCAATATTATGCTTATGATGTCATGTTTAATGTTGTTTCCACAATCCTATGTTGCCTTGTTGTAATCATACTATATCATGCTTTAGTGAACACGGTTATAGATATCATCCTTTTTATGGTAACTTGATATGCTTATTGACTATAATGTATTAGATTCACCATGTTATGTATTGATTTTCCCCTTAATGGGAATTGTAGCTCCCCCTTTTCTTATGTATGTCCATAGGTTTTCTAGTGAATTTTTAGATGAGTAATGTAACTTTATGATCTTGTTAAAGATTTTTAATGAATTTCATTGTATCCTTGTTTATGTTATTGTTATGTGTACCTAATTTCCCAATTAAACAAGTTCTAACAATATTTTTGGATTGTATTAAGTATGTTTCATGTCAAAAATCAAAAATTGATCTGTATATAATATATGGGTTCTATATTTGGTATTAGGGAAATGTATTGTTATTTTTGGTTATTATTATTAAAACACATTATGGAATGAATTAAGGAAAATTATAAACATATTAAAAACCCATAAACTAAAGTAAATGATCGAAATATTTGTTTCCAAAAATATATATATGTCAGGATATTTCTAGTGGATGTGGATATGGAATAGTTTTACCTAAGGGTAATAACCACGAATGGGGTTCATTGGGAATTTACTTGATCATAACCTAGTTCACGAAAAAATGGCCTAACTTTAAAACTGGATTTTCAATACAAGGGGATACTATTTAATAAAATTTTATTATATCTATACACCATTATGATGGAAAAAAAGGAACAAAAAATAATAGGAAATTGGTTATGGATAACTTATATTGAGACTTATAAACTCATAGGTAAATTAATATATGAAATTGATGAGTTATCCCTTAAATTGTTATCAATTATCTTTTATGTATTTTATAGTTCCAACATTCTTAATATGCAACTTATTTTGTTTGAAGAAAATAACTTGAACCACAATAAAAAAGATAAGGGCATGATTATTATTTATTATTCATCATGTTATATTATATCACACATGTTTAGTAAAGAAATTTAAACATCACCTAAAAACATAGATGTGAATATATCAGTGAAATCTTCAAATAGGAAAATTATTTCATCTCAAGTTTAAAAATTCTCCCTATCCATATTTGTGGTATAAAAATCCCAATGAACGTTGTGATAATAACTTTAGTGGAAGTCGATGTAAATATTTTAATGGGGTGGTTTTACTTATTAGAATCCAACATAAATGTTTTAATAAATTTAATCCCCTTTGTATTGAAAATCACTTTTTGATTATATAAAAGTTAAAGGATGTAGATGAATATACATTAGTATCATCACCTCAGGGGTAGATTTTATATCTTTATAAGAAATAATATAGATTATAAAATATTGAGACTAAGGAAAAGATAATCCTTGATGACATTCAAATTATAATGAAAAATGTTAAGGTGTTCATCAAATAATTTCATAGTTTTATCCTAAACTAGAGGGTGATTTTTAAATCCAAAATATACCTATAAAATTTAGCATTCATGGGTATTTTTTTCACTAGTGAAGGGATATATATATATATATATATCCTTAAAAAAAAGATGGAATGGAAGTATTAACCAGGATAAAATCTATGATGAAGATCTAGAGTTTCCTTGGATTATCTTAGTTCTACCATGAAATTGTGAGAAACATATCTTGATTTTCAATCCACTAACCATAATTATAGAGATGGGGGTGATGTTTTTATGGATTCAAAAAATGCATTGAAATATATAAAGAGGAAAAAAAGAGGTTAATCACTAAACCTATGCTCACATTATGCACCAGTGGATTATGATTTATTATCTATAGATATTTATATAAAAAGTTATTGGGTTATCTACTCATCAAGGTTAAAAAATTAATAGCCTATGAAACTCCCCAATTAAATATCCATGAGATGAACTACCCAATTCATGATCTATAATTTTTTTAGTTATTATTGCATTGATTATTTGCTGACATTATAAAAATATGGAAAATTTTGATAGATATAAATATCATAAAATAATAATTTAAATATAAAAAGGATCTTAATATAGAAAAATTATGGTGGTTATATAAGAATGTAGATTGTGATTGTTCAAATACCATATTGGGATAGAAACAAATATGGCATATTCTATGAGTATAAAAGATCTTGTAATGTTATATCTGATGATGATTAAATGGGAACCAATTTTCATGGACATTTATATGATTGATATGGGAATAATGAAATGAAATCTGTCAAAAAAAATTAATATATATATTCTCAACCTTCCATATTTTATTAGATCGATGAGGCCCATAAATAAGATGTCGATATCCAAAAAAGGCTGCAAATATGCGTGATTTTAACTTTTTTAATAATGTTTTGTAATGTTTGGAAACCAGAAATGTATCCCATCATAACAAGTACTGATGAGGATTATTCTATATTATTTTAATATCTCATACTTATTTATACATCCTGGAATAAACATTATTTATATATATTAGGATAAAAATATCTTTCAAGATAAATTGAAGAGGGAGATTAATTTTTTTATCACAAATATTTTTATGAAAACATTTCAAGGATGAATGATAAAAATATAAGTGTATGATGATACTATTTACCACACTAGTATGGAAATGAGAACACATAACCATTTATTTCATTGTATGACTCCCCATTATATCTAAATAAAATATATCAATATGGGTGGTAGTTGATAACCATAAAATGAGATCACATTTGATTTATATCAGGGTTGATTTATTCCGTCACCAATTCAAAAATTTATACATAATGGAATATGTCAGACTAGTTGGATTTACAGTGTCTATTTTATCTGATTGAGATTCAAGGATTACCTCATGGTTTTGGAGAATCAGTCAACAATAATTATATACATAGCTTAGTTTATTTATGATTATAACCCTCATAAACATGGGCATTCTAAGAGATCCTTTCAAACATAGTAGTATATTTTGAGATAATTAATAATGTATTTCCATGGATGTTGTGACGAACCCCATCCCTGAGTAATGTTCTTATATAACACTATTTTCCATTATAGTGTTAAAATGAAATCTTTTGATGATATGAATGTGAAGAGGTGTCAGAAACCAACATGCAGAATTGAAGTTAATGAAATCTTATGGGATTGATCTTATCAAGTATATAGTGGAGATGGTTCAAACCGTTCAGCATCATATGAAATCTTGGAAAAAATAAGAAATGGTATGATGATAATGTTCAATGATATCTATAGTTTTATGTTAGAGGTAATGTGTTCATATACGATCATGTAATAAATTCATGAGGCTTGGGAAGAATTGAATTATTATTCCATGATACATTAGTCCATTGGATATCCTTGAGTACATCAGGGTAGTGTTATATCCATAATCACTCTCACTTAACATAACTAATTTATGTGATCTATTCCATGTATCCCCCTCGAGGAAGTACATACCAAGAACCACAGATATACTAAATCAAGAGGTGTTACCCTTGGATAATGATAATTCATACAAGGATAAGCTAGTGTAAATAATAGATCATAAAGATAATGTTATACAAAAAAATATTACTCAGCTATCCAAATTTATATGGTCGAACCAAAAGTTAGAGGAAGAAAAATTGTGGTCGAAAGAGGAGATGAAACAAAACTAACCTCATCTAGCTCTATGTACGAAATGAATTTTATTGGGACAAATTTCTTAATGGGTGAAATAATGTAAAAAACCAATGATTTATAAATGAATTTCCTTTTTTATTATGAATTATTTCCTCATTATGTAATGCAGTTATAGAAAACACAGACACTAATTTAAATTCTTTAGAGTGATACAATTTTTTATATATAGATAGTGTTTTAAAATAATAACCATATATAATATTTCCATTTTACTGTAACCATTATAATTATTATATATTACAAGTTATGATAAAATCCAATTCTCATAGATGCACAAAGCTACAACATCAATGAGTATGATCATTCCATATGAAGACAATTTATTAGAGAATAAAAGTGATATTGAATTAATGGGATTTATTATTGGCTAGTCCAATGATGAGATCCAACACCTAAAATATGGTGGAAACCATTTACAATATAATTTCAATCTTATTGAGATCAAAACCCAAAGGAAGATCACTGAACCACCATAAGAATGTTCCACCATCGCATACATTACCCTTAAAGAGTTAATTAGTGTAATAAGGGTTTATGTTTATAGAACCTATAAATATGAATTTATGAAATAAATTTTTAATAAAATAATTAACATATTTACCTTTTTTATGATTACTTTATCAAGTAAAACATAATTAGTTTGATAAAAATTAAATTTTTACATGTAGAAATGAAATTATATTTTTGGGAAAATTTTTTGTTTCAAATAAGACATAGATTTGATAAATTCATGTATTCATGAAATAAAATATAGATTAAAAAATTACTAAAAATTATTTTTTTAATTATAAATTGTAAAATAATTAAATGAAGCCCAATGAAATATTTATAAAGGTTATAATGATGTTAATATGGTAAAAAGTAATATTATTTTAGTAAATAAGGCTTATTAATTAGAATTTAAAACAATAATATATATAATTTTTTGGATTAAATAAATATTAATTTTGAAATCATAACATTGAAGTTATCTAATAGGTAATTGTTCATAATTTTATTAGGAAATAAAAATTTTAGGATAAAATGAAATGTGGTATCAAAATACTGTATGTATTATGACATCATAATAGTGTAATGGTGATATAAAAAATAAAATAATAAGTATCCCAAACCATATATATTTTTACTATTTTAAATAATGTTTTTATTTAATTTGATTAATTTCAAATAACCTTCAAGAATAATTGAAAACTTATATTTTATTTTATAGTTATAAAATAAATTTCATTATGAAGATTTATCCCTTACAAATCAATAAGGGTATTATTTTAGTTATATTAGTTCATAGACATATAAAATAATAAATAAAACTCATATATTTGAGAAACAATTAGATAAAATTGTGCGTTGGATGTTTTTTTTAGTATATTTTTATATATAAACCAAATACTAATATTAGAAATTAATAAAGAATTCCCCCACTTGTACTATAAATACCCATATTCATCCAAATCCTCTTACCTATAAAACTATTTAGAATGAAGTTATTATACATATACCTCTATAAATTCTTCAAAAGGTATTCGGATACCCTTAAGAAGAACTTCACATGATTTAATAAGCACCATATCAAGTTGATGGGATTATATCCTTCTCTTTATTATTGAACCTTTTTTAAATTAATCCCTTTTTATTTAAAATTATTTATTGTTTATTGTTTTTTATACATCCCTTTATTATACTTATGGTTTCATGGGTAATTAGATCCCTCATTTAACTATCATTAAACTATTCCTTGAAAAATTACGTACACCTGGTATGATGCCAAAATTATCCAATGATTTTTCTTTCCAGACACTTACATCATGAATTATTGAACTCATTTCTATTGATGTGTATTCAAATAGATTTATGTATCCCTAATTTTTTTGTACATACATTTATCTATCATGAATTCATTAATTGATAGGTTAAATGTGATGAATAACATTATTAGTTTTTATAATCTAGGTTGAATAAAAATGCATATACATGATTTGAATGTGGTGGGTGGGCCTAGAATTGAATATTTGTTCATTGAATTAAGTAATGTTTTTATATAATAGGATACCATGTATATCTCAGGAAATGTTATCCTAATAACATTCTATTTTGATGTATTAGTGGTTATCCTTGACATAGGCTATGATTTCAGGTTTTATGTTTCTTCCACATTCATATACATTCTTGATATTATCATCTTATATCAGGATTTGATGAACATGTTAATGAATCTGACACAATTTATGTTACATTTATACACATAATTACTAACACTTTTAAAATTTATCCTGTCATTATTTTTTATTCCATTACATGGTTTTATAGCCCTCCGTTTATTATGTACATCCCCAGGTTAACCCATGAAGTTTTAAAATATAAGTTGAATTATAAAAACATATTGAGGAGTTTTAAATAATGTCATTGTATCCATGTTCTTATGATTATGATATATAACAAGTTTGTAAAATAAAATATACTTCATTATACTTTGGGATTGTCTTAAGTTGTTTTTATGTAATATATCATGAATTATAGTTTATAAATAATATGGGTTGTCATAATTGATGTTCAAGAAGGATCATTTATTAGGGAAGTCACTGTTATGGGAAGATACAACAATATCAATATTTCCAAACTACCATATGAAAGATCCATAATTGGTCACCTCACCCTTTTGGATTATTCTTTTGTGATAAGGGGTTATGTATCTTGGGTGAAGCTTTTTCTGAAGAGGAAATTATTATAGAAATGAAAAAGTGTTTACATCGATATCAATTTTTTATCAAATGTATCACACATATATAAAAGTAAAAAATTACATTATGGTATGATAAATATTATGAAAAAGTATCCTTATTTGTAATTTGGGTGGTTGAATTCTAGAAAGGGTAATATTTGGAAATATGTTGTAAAATTTTTAAGAATATGATAAAAATGTTGAATGTAACACCCTGAGATTTTATGAATAATATTATTTTAATTTAATTGATGTCTTTTATTATACACCACACCAAGTTTAGCTTGTACTATACGCAACACCGTATTAGCTTGCAGTATACGCAACACTATTCTTGGATCGTGTTACACACCATTTCAAGTTCGTTTTATAATAGTCATTCTACGCAACATTGAGTGTGTTTAAATATATATATAATCAATGTATAAATAAAATATGGTTGGATTCTGTTATACGAAACAATGAAGGATTCTTTCACAACATGAAACCCTGACTTGGATTGCATTACACGCAATCACGACCTTCCTCGATAGCGTGTGTTGTACGCAATATCGAGTTTTACTAAACAACGATATATTATTATAATATTATTATGAACTATCCATTATGAATAGTATTAACTAAATTTTGAATTTTATAACATTATTATTCATCTTATAAATTTTCTAAAACATTTTATATGAACAAAATAAATTTTTCGGGTAAAATAAGTATTTTTCAAAAAATGCAGTTTTGCCGCCTTTTGATGGTGCACCCACTTTAAATATAGTTTTTGATAAGTTTATAAGTTCAATTTTACAAAATAAAATTATTCTTTGGAATAAGGATATAAAATCTTACCTTGGATAAAATTTTCGTGTTATTCTGATAACTTTCATATTTTAATGAATAGTAAAAACACACTATATTTTAATTAAAAACAAATTTTTTCATCATAATAATTTATGTGGTTAAATTATAATATTGAATGGTATTAAAGTATAAATAGAATAAATTTTTACCATTTAATATAATGTATGTCATTAGGATTGATTTTACTTTGAATTCGTAGGTTAAATCAATTCAATCTTTTGTAATGTTTTAAACAAAAACCTGTTTTCTTTCGACAACGGGATTAATTTTAATTTAATTTTTTCAACTTCTGTGTATTGAATATGAAAAAATGGATTCCATATTTAGAATCAGTGGGTCCAAATTATATTAATAGACAACTGTTTATTTTTGGGCATTATGAATAGTAACTACGGTAAATTTTATTTACCATAGTTAAAGGTAAATATGGTAATTAAGGGTAAATATAAGATTATAAAATTACCCTAACACCTGAAAAAATCCTATTGGATGACTAAAAGTAGACCCATATCACCTAAGGGTCGGATTAGAATCATTTAATGGACATTTTTCCATGAAAATAACTTAATTATTATTAAAACCAAAGAAAGTGACAACATGTAACTCTCTTAAATCTTATAAGTATATTAATTTTAATTTAGTGATAAAATTAATCAAACTTCAAACATGAATAGTATCCAGAAATATAATTAAATTATCTACATCATATAAATTTATTTATAATTTTTAGGGATTAAATAATTATCCTTAATTTTAACACAATAGTGATGCAGAAATTATTTATCTAGTGAAAAATCAAGAATATAGTTTTTATTAAAATAATAGTAACCATAAAATTCCCAAAACCCTGACCAAAACTTATTTATCATGTAAATTTAAATCATAATAATCCAATGGTCTAATATTTGACCATTTGGAGCCTTATAAAAGTGATTATGACACTTATATTATATTATTTTAAATGATGCCAAAGTTGTCACCTTCATAATTTAATAAATATAACAATTTAAATATTGTGATTTTAAGATGATAAATTCGAGTAAAAGTATTATTATAAAATTTAATAGGTTTATATTCATCATAGGATTTTATTTTTAATTTTTATGCAACAAATAAGTATATTAAATAATTATACAAAAATGTTGTACTAATTATTTTATTAAGAGATAAACCAAATAAATGGTTTTAAAAATAATAAAATAAATATTATATGAACTATTTAATGTTCTAAGATAATTTTATAGATACATATGACCTATTATTATTCTATTAAAGATTTTATTTCGAACATATCTTCTGTATATATTTTATTTAAATTCAAATAAATGAATAGTGTCAAAATTGACACTATTGTTAGTTTATAAAAATAATATATTATAAAATTGATTAAAAATCACAAATATATTTAAAAATAATAAATTTAAATTTATGTGGTAGAAAATGTTATAAAGTATCCAATTATGGAAAATTCACAACAAATAATTGATTATTTGTTATAATTTAAATTTTAGAATGTTATTACCACAAATAAAATTAAATCGATTAAATTAGGATAAATCAAGTTGATAATGTTTAAAATAAATTCATAACATGTCTAAATTTTATTGGTTGATGATATTACAACCTTAGCTCATCTAATATTCGTATATGAGTCATTTTTGGAGGTTTTTAATTGGGGTTAGATTTATTAAAAATTAATATTTTTAAGAATTCCAATGGTGCCCCTCTCCTCCCTTATAAAAGGGCACCTCCTCCCTCTCTTCCTCACACCACTTTGAGCCTTCAAGATCGCCCAAACACTTCCAAATTATCTTATCCACTTCCCTAGAAACATCTTAGAGGTCCTGGTATTATTCAAAGACCAATTTTAGTGCCCTAAGAGGAGGTCTCAAAGAGGCGCTTCAAAGAAGAGGTAATGTCCATTACCGATTATTTCAACTTTATTTCTTCTTCCACTTATTCCTTTTTAGTTGTTTCATTATGAGGTAATAACATCAGTATAAATAATATACTGATATGTTATTATAAGTATGAAACAACCTTATTTCACCATCTATCCATCTAACGGAAAACGAAATCACCGCGCGTGCGTACGTAATACCGTCTCCACACCGTGGTGTAATCTATTTTCCACCACCACCTTACTTGTATGGGTATAAGGGTGAAAGTAATTAATATATATGGTTATTGTAAAGTAATATTGATTATTTAATATTATACATACACTTTAATACAATTCCATGATCTTGGGAATGATATCATCGCTCGTGCGTACGTACGGACTACCGTCTCCACGACACGATGAGATTCACTCTCCATGTTCACCATTCATGAATGATTATAAAGTATATATAATGAATAATAATGAAACATATGATATAATAATGATACTGGATTTATGTATATATATATTTATGTCATTTACTTAATTCTATTCAATTCAAAAGGGAAACGAAAACAGCGTTCATGCGTACGTATGGCCTACCGTCTCCATGAATGGTGTATTTCACTCCTTATATAATTCTATAATATATATGTATATGATGAATATATATTATATATAAATCATGTTTTACATTATGGAATTATTTAAATCATAATATAAGAAATAATATCAAGAACGACAAGTCGAAACACATACGATAAATGAAATGATTTTACCCAAAACGCTGCTTTAACATGGAATTTACAAAAGAACGGGTATTATATAGTCATAAGTGAAACATATATGATATCATAACAATGAATATGATTCTGTAATAAGTCAATGACATTATTTAAATCATTATACCGGAGGTTAGGATACGTACGAAGCATATCGGACCTAAGGTAAGGGATAATTTTTCCAATCTCATTTTTTATCCGAGATTGCTTATTCGTAAGTATTTACTGAGGATATTTCTATAATCCATGTCCATGTTTGATATAAGTGTTTTCATCTATGTTAAAAGTCTTTTTTACCCATTTTTTGACTTTTACTACATGGTATGTAAGGAATCTTTCTTTTTTTTACGTTACGAGGTACTTTTTTGACTTTTCCGGCAAAAGTACGAGTATAATGTTTTTCTAACTTATACTGCACGAACAGATTTTTATGGTTTTATAAAGCATTATTTTCCTTAATCTTACTCCAAAAGATTTCATGACTACTTTCAACAAAATCCATTTCTTTTAAAATTGAATGATGTTTTTGTGAAACGAAATTTATTTTGAAGAAGAAAGGATATTTTCTTCAAGAATTCATTTCAAGTGTTTTATCAAAACAATTTTCTATCTAAGATGACATTATTTCATATGTTTATGTTTCAAGTATAATGTCTCTATGATTTATATGGTTTCATTTTTCTTACGATGAAATATCTAATTGTTTTATATGGATTATGTGATGATGGGATGATGTTTATGAAACCCATTTTATTCTTTGGGTTATTATGAATGTTTTAAGTTTATTTTGGGGAACAAGTAAGAATGATTTCACTATGAGATGGGTGGGAACTATATCTCCCTCCAATGCATTGGGTAAAGATTTTAAATCTCATGAGATAGACATGTCTAGAATGGTATGTTAATCCGGTTCAGTGTTACAGGACTGAAATGAGGAGTGAACTCGATTCAGAAAGGGACTTTGTCCACTAAGATGGTCTTGGCAGCAATTCCTTGGCTACTATGGAAATCATGACATGTGCTGAATGGTTTCCACAATTACATGTTTTATTCCAATGCTATTTTATCATGATTTATGTTCCATTATGATCTATGCCTTATGTACTTCCATGTTTTATATCATAGATCAATATTTTGATGTTTAAACATTATGTTCATGGTTTTAAGTTCAAATGTATACGGTATGTTTTATTTTATCCATGATTACCCTTACTGAGAATTTGAGCTCATCCTTTTTATGTTTTCTTTTCCCCTAGGATTAAAAGAAAGGTTTTAGGTAAGGAAACAAAAAGTGGAAGATCTTTATGGGAGATGTTGAAGATCTTTCACCACGATTAGAAGATTACGTTCCAAGTTTCCAAAGACACTAAACTATTACGGTCCTTGTGCGTCTGTTTTTGTTATGTATTAAGTATTCTGCAAAAGTAATGTAATTTCCATGTACGTCAATATTTGGGTCTCTATAGTTGGTATCAAAGGAAAGTTTTAGTCAACCTTTGGAAACTATGATGCGAAAACGTTAGTGAGATCCCTAGAGATATTTCTAAGGTATGTCTAGGGATGTCCCTAAGGATAAGTATACGTATAGGATATAGTCCTAGAACTCAAATAATGATCTTAGATTTTAACCTAAGATGTTAGATATTGAGGGTGCTCCCCCATTACTATGTTGTTTTCCCTAGCATGATTTTTTTCCTGTCACACTATTCTTTTTGGGTTTTAGAAATTGGCTGGAAACAGGAAGATTCATGATAATGGAGGATATGCCGGACAATGGAATGATATTCTTCATGAGAAACCAAATGAAATGGGATTTGGAAGTCCAAACATCGTTATTATGCCTAATCAGCAATCTCATAATATGATCAATAATCTCAACTTTGGTATGTTTCCAGACTCAGATAACAAGAGAAAGATGGAGTTTCATGATGATCATAGAGGAAAGAAAGTTCCATTTCCCTCATGTAAATCATGTGGGAAGAGGCATCGGGGAGATTGTTTCAAAGGAACTGAAATATGCTTTGATTTTGGAAAAGAAGGACACAAAGCCAGTAAGTGCAAAGGAAAAGGTTTAGTTAACACAATGGATGCGGATAATGGTATTACTACGACATCAACAATGGTTAAATGTTTTAAATGTGGAATGTACGGGCATTATGCAAACCAATTCCCTAAGGGAAGGTCTCATGAAGAGAATCAGTATGATCGTATGGGTAGTATTTATGTTGATGATGATGAAGAGACTACAAATGATATGTGAGATGAAAGAATTGTTGAAGCTCAGTCAATGGTTTAAGAAGGTAGTGGAATGATGACATGTTTATCAAGTGTAATGTTGTATAAGTAATCTCATGGTACTATGGAATAAAGAGACATCTAAGGATTGTTACACTGTTGTCTTTCCTTAAGTTTTGAAAGTGTTTGAATAATGGTACTAGTAACCATGAATGGTTATTCAGATATTTTTGGAAAGCAAATGATATGCGCATAATGAAGGGATAAGAAGATAATGAGATGTTTGATTGTATTCATGAGCTCATGACTGATATAAGGACTAAGTGATATTATGGTTTGAGTATATATAATTTTTGGGATTTTGGTATATGGAATGTGTTAAAATTTAACAACATTCATGTTTTCACTAAGGTATAATGGGTATTCATTTTTCAAGAGAATACATGACTGGAATGTGACCAACAAGATATATGGGGGATAAATGATGGTATTCACATGCTTGGTTGATGACAATTCAAGTAATCGTTTTCTTTATACTATGAGCTTGGACCGAAGTATTTTAGATAATCCTAAAGATTGAAATGGATTATGTTGGACATAAGTTATTATTGTTTAAGGATAGAAATTTTTTCGATATTATTAATGGGATGTTATAGTAATGTAGTTTTAGAAAAAGGACAACATGCAGGATGAGCGACAACCCATCGTGTCAGACAAAGCTGTGGGAATCGAACCCACAACCAAAGTGCGACTGGCCTTTATCACCTACCAATGGCCTACAGGAAGTCCCTGGTTAGTAGAAACTAGTTTTATTTTATTAAGCGGTATGATATATGAAGTATAAGTTCTTTTTTGGAATCGTATATGATTAACCTCACCATAGATGGACTTATGTATATTTTATAACTTTTCTTAAAACAGATGGAATGACCCATCATTCTATCACATGGTCTGCTAACTCTTCACGAATAACAAATTCAACTTCATTTCTTTAAGAGATGAAGTGGAAATTGTTCAAAGCACGAACAACGGTGAGATTGTACCAAAATCAACCAAATATTTCTTCTAATTCAAAATTTTCAACTTTAGGGAAATGATATTGAAAACCAAAAATGTTATCCAATTGCTCTTATATCTGATGAATAAGATGGTACCTTATATCATCACAAATCTATGGATTTGTGAATGATGGCTTTTTCATAGCCATGTTCTCTACCACTCTCCATCAGAACATGATGGTTAGATTTCTCTTCCATATCCATATTTTCACCTATGTTCTCATATGTGGAAACCTAGTGATTAGTTAATTTGGGTAACCGTTACGTTTCATACATTAGTTTTTAAAGTCAAGTTTTTGTATTCCTTTTTACTATGTGGGTTTCTATTAAAGAAAATTTTCAAGTAGCAAACCATTTATAACCCCGACGAATTTTGAGGGTGAAATTCATTTTAAGGGGGGTAGAATGTAACACCCCGAGATTTTATGAAAAATATTCTTCTAATTTCATTGATTTATTCTATTATACACGACACCAAGTTTAGCTTGTACTATACGCAACACCGTATTATCTTGCAGTATACGCAACACTATTCTTGGATCGTGTTACACACAATTTCAAGTTCGTTTTATAATAGTCATTCTACGCAACCTTGAGTGTGTTTATATATATATATATATATATATTCAATGTATAAATAAAATATGGTTGGATTCTGTTATATGAAACAACGAAGGATTCTTGCACAACACGGAACCCTGACTTGGCTTGCATTACACGCAATCGCGACCTTCCTTGATAGCGTGTGTTGTACGCAATACCGAGTTTTACTAAACAACAATATATTATTATAATATTATTATAAACTAGACATTATGAATAGTATTAACTAAATTTTGAATTTTATAACATTATTATTCATCTTATAAATTTTTTAAAACATTTTATGTGAACCAAATAATTGTTTCGGGTAAAATTAGTATTTTTAAAAAAATGCAGTTTTACCGCCTTTTGATGGCGCACCCACTTTAAATCTAGTTTTTGACAAGTTTATAAGTTCAATTTTACAAAATTAAATTATTATTTGGAATAAGGATATAAAATCTTACCTTGGATAAAATTTTCATGTCATTCTGATAACTTTCATATTTTAATGAATTGTAAAAACACGCTATATTTTAATTAAAAACAACTTTTTTCATTGTAATAATTTATGTGGTTAAATTATAATATTTAATGGTCTTAAAGTATAAATAGAATATATTTCTACCATTTAATATAATTTATGTCATTAGCATTGATTTTACTTTTAATTCATAGGTTAAATCAATTCAATCTTTTGTAATGTTTTAAACAAAAACCCATTTTCTTTCGACAATGGGATTAATTTTAATTTAATTTCTTCAAATTCAGTGTATTGAATTTGGAAAAATGGATTACATATTTGGAATCAGTGGGTCCAAATTATATTAATAGACTACTTTTTATTTTTGGGCATTATGAATAGAAACTACGGTAAATTTTATTTACCATAGTTAAAGGTAAATCGGGTAATTAAGGGTAAATATAAGATTATAAAATTACTCTAACACCTTTAAAAATCCTATTGGATGACTAAAAGTCGACCCATATCACCTAAGGGTCGGATTAGAATCATTTAATGGAATTTTTTCCATGAAAATAACTTAATTATTATTAAACCTAAAGAAATTGACAACATGTCACTCTCTTAAATCTTATAAGTATATTAATTTTAATTTTGTGATAAACTTCATGAAACATCGAACATGAATAGTATCCAGAAATATAATGAAATTATCTACATCATATGAATTTATTTATAATTTTTAGGGATTAAATAATTATCATTAATTTTAACACAATAGTGTTGCAGAAATTGTTTATCAAGTGAAAAATCAAGAATATAGTTTTTATTAAACTAATAGTAACCATTAAATGCCCAAAACCCTGCAAAAAACTTATTGGTCATGTAAATTTAAACCATAATCATCCAATTGTCGAATATTTGACCATTTGGAGCCTTATAAAAGCGATTATGACACTTATATTATTTTATTTTAAATGATGCCAAAGTTGTCACCTTCATAATTTAATAAATATAACAATTTAACTATTGTGATTTTAAGATTATAAATTCGAGTAAAAGTATTATTATAAACTTTAATAGGTTTATCTTCATCATAGGATTTTATTTTTATTTTTTATGCAACAAATAAGTATATTAAATAATTATAAACAAATGTTGTAGTAATTATTTTATTAAGAGATAAACCAAATAAATGGTTTTAAAAATAATAAAATAAATATTATATGAACTATTTAATGTGATAAACTAATTTTCTAGACACATATGACCTTTTATGATTCTATTAAAGCTTTTATTTTGAACATATCTGCTGTATATATTTTAGTTAAATTCAAATAAATGAATAGTGTCAAAATTGACACTATTGTTATTTTATAAAAATAATATATTATAAAATTGTTTAAAAATCACAAATATATTTAAAAATTAAAATTAAAATTTATATGGTATAAAATATTATAAATTATCCAATTATGGACAATTAACAACAAATAATTAATTATTTGTTATAATTTAAATTTTAGAATGTTACTACCACAAATAAAATTAAATTGATTAAATTAGGATAAATCAAGTTGATAATGTTTAAAATAAATTCCTAACATGTATAAATTTGATTGGTTTATGATATTACAACCCTATATCATCTAATATTAGGATATGAGTCATTTTTGGAGGTTTTTAAATGGGTTTATATTTATTATAAATTAATTTTTTTAAGAATTCCAAAGGTGCCCCTATCCTCCCTAATAAAAGGGCACCTCCTCCCTCTCTTCCTCACACCACTTTGAGCCTTCAAGCTCGGCCAAACCCTGAAAAAATATCATCTCCACTTCACTTGAAACATCCTAGAGGTCCTGGTCTTCTTCAAAGACCAATTTTAGTACCCTAAGAGGAGGTCTCAAAGAGGCGCTTCAAAGAAGAGGTAATGTCCATTACCGATTCTTTCAACTTTATTTCTTCTTCCACTTATTATTTTTTAGTTGTTTCATTATGAGGTAATAACATAAGTATCAATAATATACTGATATGTTATTATAAGTTTGAAACAACCATATTTCACCATCTATCCATCCAACAGAAAACGAAATCACCGCGCGTGCGTACGTACGGAATACCGTCTCCACGCTGTGGTGTAATATATTTTCCACCACCACCTTACTTGGATGGGTATAAGGGTGAAAGTAATTAATATATATATGATTATTTTAATGTGATATTGATTCTGTAATATTATACATACACTTAAATACAATTCCACGATCTTGGGAATGATATCATTGCTTGTGCGTACGTACGGACTACCGTCTCCACGATGCGATGAGATTCACTCTCCATGTTAACCATTCATGAATTATTATAAAGTATATATAATGAATAATAATTAAATATATGATATAATAATGATACTGGATTTATGTATATATATATGTATGTCATTTACTTAATTCCATTCAATTCAAAAGGGAAACGAAAACAATGTTCATGCGTACGTACGACCTACCGTCTCCATGAATAATTTATTTCATTCCTTTTATCGATCTATAATATATATGTATATGATGAATATATATTATATATAAATCATTTTTTACTTTCTGGAATTATTTAAATCAGGATATAAGTAATAATATCAAGAACGACATGTCGAAACACATAAGATAAATGAAATGATTTTACCCAAAACGCTGCTTTAACATGGAATTTACAAAAGAACGGGTAATATAAATTCATAAGTGAAACATATATGATATAATAACAATGAATATGATTCTGTAATAAGTCAATGACATTATTTAAATCATTATACAGGAGGTTCGGATACGTATGAAGCATATCGGACCTAAGGTAATGGATAATTTTGGAAATCTCATTTTTTATCCGAGATTGCTTATTCATAAGTATTTACTGGGGCTATTTATTTCATCCATGTCCATGTTTTATAGAAGTGTTTTCAGGTATGTTAAAAGTCTTTTTTACCCATTTTTGACTTTTACTACATGGTATGTAAGGAATCTTTCTTTTTTTTACGTTACAAGGTTCTTTTTTGACTTTTTTGGAAAAAGTATGAGAATAATGTTTTTTTAACTTATACGGAACGAACAGATTTTTATGGATTTATAAAGCCTTATTTTCATGAAGCTTACTCCAAAATATTTCATGACTATTTGCAACAAAATCCTTTTCTTTTAAAATTTCATGATTTTTTTGTGAAAAGAAATTGATTTTGAAGAAGAAAGGATATTTTCCTCAAGAATTCATTTCAAGTGTTTTATCAAAACCATTTTCTATCTAAGATGACATTATTTCATATGTGTATGTTTCAAGTATAATGTCTCTATGATTTACATGGTTTCAATTTTCTTATGATGAAATATCCATTTGTTTTATATGGATTATGTGATGATGGGATGATGTTTATGAAACCCATTTTATTCTATGGGTTATTATGAATGTTTTATGTTTATTTTGTGGCACAATTAAGAATGATTTCACTATGAGATGGGTGGGACCTATATCTCCCTCCAATTAATTGGGTAAAGATTTTATATCTCATGAGATAGACATGGCTGGAACGGTAAGTTAATCCGGTTCAGTGTTACAGGACTGAAACGAGGAGTGAACTCGATTCAGAAAGGGACTTTGTCCACTAAGATGGTCTTGGAAGCAATGCCTTGGCTACTATGAAAATCATGACATGTGCTGAATGGTTTCCATAATTACATGTTTTTTTCCCATGATATTTTATCATGATTTATGTTCCATTATGATCTATGCCTTATGTACTACCATGTTTTATGTCGTTGCTCAAGATTTTGATGTTTAAACATTATGTTCATATTTTTAAGTTCAAATGTATATGTTATGTTTTATTTTATACATCCTTACCCTTACTGAGAATTTGAGCTCACCCTTTTTATGTTTTCTTTTCCCCCAGTATTAAAAGAAAGGTTTTAGGTAAGGAAACAAAAAGTGGAAGATCTTTATGGTAGATGTTGAAGATCTTTCACCATGATTAGAAGATTACATTCCAAGTTTCTAAAGACACTAAACTATTACGGTCCTTGTGTGTCTTTTTTTGTTATTTATTAAGTATTCCACAAAATTAATGTAATGTACATGTACGTCAAGCTTTGGGTCTCTACATTGAAATACAGTGAAATATGGTACATATGACCTTCTAAACGCATAATCAAAATATAAATCTTCAAATATAGTTTTATATAGCTAATTTCAACACTAAAAATTATAGTGGAGATCTAAAGGAGGTAACGAGATACTATGAATGAGTAGTGGATCACTTAAGATAATGGATATATAAAATATTCATTACATTATTCCATAAATACCCACAACCCATATCTATAAAACCCAAATTCTCATCTTGATTCTCCCACAAAAAAATATTAGTTACATTTTACGATATCTCTCAGGGAGTATCTCCCATTTTAAACTCTTAAATAATTATAAATTTAGTTTGTTCTATGGGTTTATACTAGTCTATGAATCTAAAGAAAGGTTTTGGATTTTATTTCACCCTCTTCTTTTGTTTTTTCACTTTCTTTGGATATAAAATCATTCCAAAATCAATTAAATATTATTATATTAAATATATTCATGTTATAAATAAACCTATTATATTTATGAAAGATACAATACCCAAATCCCTCTCATGTTTCCCTTTCAATGTTGGTACCAATTGGGAGTAAGGTTCCCTTTTTACATCTCATTCCAACTATAATTCAAATTTAAATTTCATTATCCAATTAATTTTCATTGTTATTACTATAATATTTTCATTATATCATTTTAATTACAAACAATAAGATATCTTATAATTTTTAGTACCATTTCACTCATACTATGCTTCTTTTATAAGTAGTTTCTATGATTAAACATACAAGTAGACATAAACTCCAATATCCAAACCTCTAAATATACATGGTATTGGTTGTATTATTATTATATCATCTATAATATTTGGTAATTTTTTATGCAAGGATATTGATGATGTAGTATGTGTAGTATTTAGTAAGCCATGACTAGATTAACCATTATTTTTACATGTTCACATTTACTATCAATGTGTGATAATCTATAAGGACATTTATCAAGGAAATATTATATCCATAATATGTATCAAACATGTGTAACACCCCAACCCCAGAAACCCATAGTTAGTGCATTATTACGTATCATTGGCATGATCTCAAAAGATCAAGTCTTGGAAGATCGATTAGTTTTGTAGCCTTGGAAGTACTAGATACATTCATAAGGTTTATGTTACATCATAAAATGAAAACTAAAACAACATTTTTTCCATATAAAACACTGAGATCCCATAGACTATCCCTATAGGTCATTCATAATATACTTTTTCACATCTTGGTAAAATTAAAAAAATAGAAAAAGGGTGAGATCAGATGCTCAGTAAGGATATCAATATAGAGAAAACTTTCATAAATAATCATAAATATTTAAGGCAATGTATAATCCTAAAAAATACTTTTATACTTAACCTTCAACATAATATGGAAAATAAAAAAATAAAAAAAATCCATTTATTTATTCACATGGATATTCTACTAGTCAAATAATCACATGCAATACCAATAGCCACTTTCAAAATGATGGAATGCATAGTGCCAGACTTCATAACCACATATTCAGGGCCTTGTGCCAAGAATAAAAATAATATTTTGTCAAGGCCTTATTCTAAGACACTAGTTTGTCTCATGAGACCTACTGATGTATCGAGGAGCTATAGCGGGCTCCACCCGTCACTTACTAATTCCAATGCATTCCTCATATGAAAAGGTTTAACCAAAACATAAACATTTATATTAAAAATAGCATATGAAATGTCAATACTTTATCCATAAACCTTGGATGGTGTAAAAATAACACATCCACAATCAAACATATCACAAAACCTTCAATACAATATGGATGTTTTGTATCATAATAAATAAACTTCAAATAAGTTTAAAATCCATCAAAGGATGTTGACGTAGAAGAAATAAAAACCTTTTTTAGAGAAATACCTATTTTTTATATCATTCAAGAAGTCATTTATTTTTAAAATATTCTTATAAGATTGTAAGGGAAGCTTCGATGATGTTATAAGAACGGAAAATAGCCGCACCTGCCGTATAAGTTAAAAAAAATTCTTACCTTAATTTTGTTGAAAAGGTCATAAAGTACATTGTTTGGAAAATGACAAAAAGACTCCTTTCAAAAGAAATAATTTAAAATAAGGGTATAAATGATTTTAACCCATTTTCTAGAAAACAGTTAAAATGTTTTGAAATACACTTTTAAGAAACATGTATGTGGATGATAAAAAGGACATAATATATAATTACGTATAAACAACCTCGAATAATGAAGAGATTGTAGAGTTAACCCTTACCTTGTATTTTTCCTTGGTCAAGGGTAGGTTAACCTCATGTATAATGATGAAATATTTTTTAATAAATTATACAAGAATCATATACATTAATATGATATCATATATGATTTTTTAACATTGCTTTGTTAATAATATCTTAGTATTATTGTCGTTTCAGGTGTTAAATGATTCATTTTACTTTATATGCTTTGTTACGTAAGTAATATTTTTTATTGATAGGATGTATCTTATTTATATTCAGAATGATATTAAGTCTTTACAAATTATTTTTAATCATCTAATGAAAATTATTCTTGAATGGATACGATGGGGAATGAATCTCATCGCGTTCATGGAGAGGGTAATCCGTACGTACACATGAGCGACAATATCATTCTTTTGATATTAAAATAATATATAATTGGATGGTATATAATATATATAGAATCATTATTATGTTATATTTATTATTTACATCAATTACAAGTCATTATTATACCCATCCAAATAATAATGTATTGAATAACAATTACACCACGATGTGGAGACGGTAAGCCGTACGTATGCACGTATGGTGACATGTCATTAAAAGGATAGATAGAATAATTAATATGTTTGTACCATATTTATGATAACATAATAGTATATAGAAGATACTGGGGTTATTATTTTAGAATGGAAACAATAAAAAAAGAGTAAGTGGAAGAAGAAAGGAACTTGAAAGAGGTGATGAAATAATTACCCCTTCTTCAGGTTCTTCCTTTTGATTTGATCAAAAGGGCTCCTTAGGATGGCTTTCTGACTAAAGTAAGGCCTATAAGTTGAAGGGAGGATAGTTGAGGGGGTATTTAGTTAGGGTTTGGCTGAGCCAAATGTCTTTTAAGGTGTGAATTTGAGATAAGGGGGAGTGACCTTTTATAAGAGGGGTGAGGGGCTCTTTAGGAAAAGCTAGAAATATTATTTTATAATAAAATACTTTTCGGATTATAATGGCTCCAAAATGGATTATTTAAATTTTAAGGTGTGTATGGTTCGAAAAACACTCAACCAATAGGCTTTAGATAGTTTTGGGTCACTATATTAACTTTATCTTTTAGATTTAACTCTTAGTTAAATAGTTTGAAATTTACCTTGTCTCTTTGTATTTTTATATTATAGGGTTAACAAACTTACTATATACTTCCAAGAGAATTAAAAGTGGTTAATTAATGATAAACCTATCATTATATATGTTTTTTGGCCGAACCTTAGATTTTTAGCAACAAAATATAAATTAATAATATAATATTTTTTTTAAAAAACTCCTTTATGTCAATTTTGACACTATTTGGTATTTTGTTTTTACTAAATTTATAATATAATTATTACTTTGAAAAGAATTTATCTAACCAACCCTAATATTTCTTATTAACATATAAAATTAGTGTAATTCATAATAAGTCTAAAATTAAATTTATTTAGATATTTATAATATCAATTATTTTAATCTTTCATTAATATAGTAATTCCCGCATCATCCTTGAGTCAAAAATAAATTTTATTATTTAATGTATAAAAAATATAAATAAAATACCATTATTTAGGAAATATTTTTATATTTCTAATGAATATTTATAGTCTAATTTATCTTATGTTTATACCTATATTAAAAATGTTTTAGTTATTAAACATTGAATTTAACACTTTTAACTCTTCTTTGAATTAAATAATAATTAATGTCCTAGTCTAATCCAAGTGGACTTAAAGGATCATATTTTATTCCTATGGTTGTTTTTGGTCTAATTAAACTTATAAAATAGAATTAAAACATGTGTTAGGGTAATAATAATATCATTTTACCCCTAATTACCTTATTTACTTTTAACCGTGGTAAATAAAAGTAAAAAGTAACTATTCAACAAAAATTATTTTCATCTTATTGAACCATCATTTACTTAATGATATCAACCATGTCTCTCGGATTTTTTAAATTCAACTAACATAAGTGGTAAAATTATGTTTTATGTAAATTTGAAAATCCTCCTAAGAGGTGGATAAAAGACGGTAAAAAGTTCAATAAAAATTTTATATATCTAAAATTATTATAAATTGAATCTAATGAATTAAATTGAACTTATATAGGTATTATGTATATATTTTTACCTAAAAAAATTTAAATAAAATAAATAATTATTTAAATAAAAAGTCGGTTTTAAACAATAACTTAGTGTTTTTCACTATTCATCAAAAATTGAAAGTTTTTAGAAAAATACCAAAAATTTACCCTAAGCTAATTTCGGTATTCGGAATCCAAAAATGAAGTATATTTTGAAAGATAAAATTTATTAAATTTCCAAAAGTGGATATTACTAATCATAATGGCTAGTTTTATTGGTCGCGATGTGTTAGAATCTCGAAGTTGCGTACAACGCAAGCTATTGCATTATTCAAAGAGAAATGTATCGTGGAAGATTGGGGTGTTATATTCTCCCCTCCTTCAAATAATTTCGTCCTCAAAATTTCTAGAATATTACTGCAAAAAAACACTCGGGTGGTTCTTCATCATAAGTTCCTCAGGTTCGCAAGTTTCCTCTTCCATCTTATAGTTTCTCCATAAAACTTTTACCAGACGAGTCGTCCGGTTTCTCATCACTAGTTCCCTTGTATCAAGAATCATGATAGGATTTTCGCAATAAGATAGATCAAATTACAGTTTTAATTATTCATAGGTGAGTACATGCGTTGGGTCAAGCATGTATTTTCTCAACAGTCATACGTGGAACCCATCATGAACTTTGGAGAGACTTGGCAGCATTTCCAAATGGTAAGCTACAGCCCCAATTCGTTCTAGAATTTAAAAAGGTCCGATGTACCTGGGACTCAATTTACCCTTCTTAACAAAACTTATAACACCCTTCCATGGAGATACCTTCAAGAAAACATGATCTCCTACCAGAAATCCCAAATCCTTCCTTCAGTTATCAGCATAGATCTTCTGCCTACTTTGAGATGCTTTGATGTGGTTTTGGATTACCTTCACCTTTTCCATCATTTCCTCCACTAGTTCTGGGCCTACAAGTTTCCTTTCACCAACATCATCCCAACAGGTTGGTGTGAGACATATCTTTCTGTATAACGCTTCATATGGTGCCATCTTAATACTTGAATGGAATCTATTGTTATAGGAAAATTCTACCAGAGGTAAATATTGATCCCCCATACATTTAAATTCAAGTGAGAATGATCCCAAAATTTATTCTAAGGTTTGAATAGTTTGTTCTGATTGTCCATCAGTTTGAGGGTGGTAGGTATTGCTCAAATGAAGTTTAGTATCCAAGGATTTCTGAATACTTTTCCATAATCTTGATGTAAAATGTGGATCATGATCATAAACAATCGATAGGGTTACTCCATTAAGTCTCACAACTTCATTAATATATAGTCTTGCTAGACGTTCAAGTGGTAAATCTTCTCTTATATCAAGAAAATGTGCTGATTTGGTAAGACGATCAATAATGACCCATATTGCATCATTATTTCTAGGAGTCTTTGGTAGTCCTATGAAAAATTCCATCATAATATTATCCCATTTCCAATCAGGTATGGGAAGAGGTTGCAAGACTCCTCCATGCTATTTCCTTCTAGCTTTCACTTTTTGACCAACCATACATCTTGACACAAAATCAGCAATCTCCCTCTTCATGTTGTCCCACCAAAAAATTGCCTTCAAAATATCTATACATTTTGTTGCTCCTAGGGTGTATAGAGAAATTGGATCTATGAGCATCATTTAAAAATTCTATTTTTAGATCAGGTATATCGAGAACAGAAAGTCTCTTCCCAAATTTCAAAATTCCATCTTCATACACAAAGTCACTCAATCTCCCTTCATTCACAGCTTTAATATACTTTTGAAACTCTTCATCATCGGTCTAAGAACTCTTTATCCTTTCTTGTAAATATGATTTTGAAACCATTTGAAAAAGTATTGATGTTTTACCGTCCATGGTTATCCTAATATCCATCTTCACTAGATCAATGAAAATAGGGTCCCTTTCAACTCTCATCTTGTTCAAACTCCATGATCCTTTTTGCTCAAATCATCTGCCACCTTATTTTCCTTCCCCTGGTGGTAGTGTATAGTGAAATCATAATCCTTGATTTAATCCATCTTATTTGCCTCATGTTGAGTTCTTTTTGTGAGAAAATATAATTCAAGCTCTTATGATCTGTATATAGCTCATATTTTTCACCATAGAGATAATGTCTCCATATCTTCAAAGCAAAGATTAAAACTGCTAACTCAAGATTATGAGTCAGATAGTTTTGCTCATGAATTTTTAGTTGTCATGATGCATAGGCAATAACCCTATCATTCTGCATAAGGACACAATCAAGTATTTCTTTGATGCTTCACTATAAATAGAAAACCCATCATTCTTATATGGTAGAGTCAAGACAGGAGCATTGACTAATCTTTTATTCAGTTCTTTGAAACATTATTCACCCTCTTTTATCCAAACAAATTTAACCCCTTTACGTGTGAAATTGGTTAATGGGCTAGCCAATCGGGCAAAATTCTGGATGAAACACCGATAATAACCTTCTAAACCAATAAAACTGCATACCTCAGTTATACTCGTCGGTGATGGCCATTCTTGGATTGCCTTGGTATTTGAAGGATCAACAGATAGTCCATACTTAGAGATAATATGGCCAAGAAAAGAAATCTATTGAAGCCAGAATTCACACTTGCTAAACCTCCCATATAATTCATTTCTTCTAAGAGTCTTTAGGATAACGTACAAGTGATTTTCATGGTCTTAGAAGCTTTCGGATTATACCAAGATATCATCAATAAATACAACAACAAATTCATCAAGATATTCCTTGAAAACACTATTCATTAGATCCATGAAGACAGAGGGTGCATTAGTCACTCCAAAAGGCATTACTGTAAACTCATAATGCCCGTACCTAGTTCGAAATACTGTCTTCGGAATGTCTTCCTTCTTCACACACAACTGATGATATCCAGATCAAAGGTGAATCTTTGAAAAGTATTGAGCTCCATGAAGTTGGTCAAATAAATCATCAATGCGAGGTAGAGGATACTTTTTCTTTATTGTTATAGCATTGATATCCCTGTAGTCAATGCACAACCTCATAGATCCATCTTTCTTCTTAACAAAAAGGATGGGGGATCCCTATAAAGAAACACTAGGGTGAATAAATACCTTATTACTCAATTCCTCTAGTTGTTTCTTAATTTTCACCAATTTCATTGTGGCCATTCTATAAGGGGTATTTGGTATGGGCCTTGAACCAGGAATTAAATCAATGCAAAACTCAATTTCTCGTTCTAGAGGATGTTCGAGTAAATCCTCTGGAAACACATCAACATATTCTTGCACAATAGGTACATCCTCTATTTGAAAATTCATTTCCTCACCCACAGTTATTTAATTCTCTTCCTCACCAATAATTGAATTTAGTTGAGCTACTGTGGTTATATCTAGCTAAGAATTAGGTGGTGATGATTCTACTAAAAAGATAAGGTGTTCTTTATCATCATCATAAAAAATAGTAACCTCTTTCTTACAAAAAAAATTTTCATCATGGTACGAAATCCAATCTATATAGAGGATTATATCAAATTCAATCATGGGTATGATGACGAGATCAGTAGATAAAGAACATTTATATTCCCTAATGGGGACTGATTCAAAAAAAACTTTGTTGCAATGATACTTCCCTTAGGAGTTTCTACTGACAAATCCCTTGTTAAATAAAATTGGAAATATCTAATTTTCTTAGAAAACTTGGAAGATATGAAACAATGCGATGATCCAGAATCAAATAAAGCATTTTCTAAACTTGAGGAAACCATTAAATTACCTGCCACTTCATCTTTTGGAGATTCAACCACAACAGTACGGATAGCATAATCTTGGCCTTTATCCTTTGGCCTTTTCTAAGGTAAGTTTCCCTGATGCTTAAGACATTAATTTGCATAATGTCCCATATCCCTAAAATTTTAGCATTCAATATCGATAGCCTCTTTCTTCCCCTTGCAATCACGAGCTTGGTGTTCTTTTTCACCACACTTATAACAGACTCCCATTCCATTTAGGCAAGTACTGGGGTGTTTCTTCCCATATTTACTACAGGATTGATTTTCAAAATTTCCCATATTCCCCTTATTTCCATTTCTAGAGTGCTCGTAAGATATCTTATTCTCTTGATTTTCTTTAAATTCGTAATACATAGAGAATTATTTTTCTATCTTGATAGCACATGAGACAATATATTCATATAATGCGAAGGATTGTGAGACTAATGCTCGATGGAGAAATGGTTTTAACCCATCAAATAAACAATAAATCTTATTTCATGGGTTATGTATATAATCTGCAGCATGCCTTGCTAACCTTGAAAATTTCTCCTTATACTTTGCGATATTCTCATCTTCCTTTTGCCTCAGAGTCATAAATTGTCTTTCAATATCTACTTTATGGTCACGAGGAAAGTATTTTTCTAATAAAATCTTTTTAAACTCCCTCCATTACATATTTTATACTTCATCATCTTCCTTTGTGTTTTTAATCAATGACCACCATTGGTCAGCATCTCCAGTGAGGCGGTAAACTGCCATGACTACATTTTTCCTTTCACTACTCCTAAAGGCATGGAATATTTTCTCTAAAGAATTTATCTGTTTCTCAGCTACTAATGGATTTGTACTCTCATTGAATATTGTTAGTTGTTGCCTCATGAAGATATCTAACATTGATTCTCCATGTTGTGGATTAGGGTGCTCTATACAGGTAAGGTTATTATTCATATCCTGAGTGAGTTGTCCCAGTATGGTGATAAGCTGATCAACACCAGTTGTATCACCAGATCCACTATAATTATCTTGAGCAGGAAGTAAATACCTATATAGAGTGTGTGCATTGATATGATTTCCATTCCTCCACTATGCACTATTTCAAAAAAATGGAATAAACTATATTAGTTTATGAATCAAAATAAATAATTCCAAACTTGTAAAACACTTAACATAAACAGAACAGTTTATGGATATAATCCATAATCATAAAAAAAAATTTTTTTGAGGAAGTATATACTAAAAAACCCTTCATAATGGTTTGTAAGGAAAATGATAATTATCCTAAGCATATCCCCCAGGAGTGTCATAACCAAGAGTGTAACAAGGCTCATTGTCGTGCACCAGTTCCCGTTCAAGTCTAGCTCAAAGTAGTGTTTTCAGGTTTTACCCCTAGGTACATCTGTTCTAGGGCTGGCTCTACCTACTTGTATCTAGACATATATGTATTTCTTGGAAAAATCACAAAATCTCTACAATAATAAAATTCTAGGAAGTTCATCAATACTAATCCTCAAAGTATATCTTAGGGCTATGTGCTCTAATCAGAGTTTATCTAAATCTAGTTTCCAATGTTTGTACTAAACTTCCTTTGATACCAATTATAACACCCCGACCTCCAAATCCTAGAGTCGGTCCATTATTATGTATCATTTACATGATCACAAAAGATCAAGTTTCTAATGATTGATTAGTTTAGTAGCCTTGTAAGTACTAGATACATTCATAAGGTTTATATTACATAATAAAATGGAAAAATACAACAACATTGTTTCCATAGACGACACTGAGATCTCATAGACTATCCATGGAGGTCATTCATAATATAATTCTTCACATCCTGGGAATAATAAAACATAGAAAGGGGTGAGATAATATGCTCATTAAGGATAACAATATAGCAGAAACTTTCATAAATAAGCATAAACATTTAATGAAATGTATAAGTCTAAAATGAAATCATTTTAAACTTTATCTTCAGCGTAATATGGAAAAGATAAAAATCAAATAAAGAAATTTACTTATTCACATGGATATTCTACAAGTCGAATAATCACATGAAATATCAATAGCCACTTTCATAATGATGGAATACATAAAGTCAGACTTCATAACCACAAAGTCTGGGCCTTGTGCCAAGAATAAAAATAAGATTTTGTCAAGGCCTTGTTCCAAGACACTATTTTGTCTCATGAGACCTACCGATGCATCAAGGAGCTATAGCCGGCTCCACCCGTCACTTACTAAGTCCAATGAATTCCTCATATGAAAAGGTTTAAACATAACATAAACATTCGTATTAAAACTAGCATACGAAATGCCAATAATTTATCCATAAACCATGAATAGTGTAAAAATAACACATCCACAATCAAACTTATCACAAAACCTTCAATACATTATGGAAGTTTTTTATCATAATAAATCAACTTCAAATAAGCTTAAAATCCATCAAAGGATGTTGACATAGATGAAATCAAAACCTTTTTTTAGAGAAATATCTCTTTATATTTTGATATCATTTAAGAAAGAATTTATTTTGAAAATATTATTATAATCTTGTAAGGGGAGATTCAAAGATGTTATAATGGTGGAAAATATCTGTGCCTGTCGTATAAATTAAAAAAACATTCTTACCTTAATTTTGTTGAAATGGTTATAAAGTACATTTTTGGAAAACGATGAAAAGATTCATTTTAAAACACACGAGGTCAAATAAGGGTATAAATGACTTTAACCCATTATCTAGTAAATAGTTAAAAAATTTGAAATACATTTTTAAGAAACATGGATGTGGATGATAAAGAGGTCCCAGTACATAATTACGTATAAACATCCTTGAATAATTAAGAGATTATAGAATTAATCCTTACCTTGTAATTTTCCTAGGTTGAGGGTAGTTTAACCTCATGTATAATGGTAAAATAATTGTTATTAAATTATAAAAGAATCATATACATTAATATGATATCATATATTATATTTAACATTTCTTTGTTAATAATATCTTAGTATTATCGTTGTTTCAGATGTTAACTGATTCATTTTCCTTTATATGCTCTATTACGTAAGTAATGTTTATTATTGATAGGATGTATATTATTCATATTAATAATGATATTAAGTATTTAAACCTTATTTATAATCATCTAATGAAAATTAGTCTTGAATGGATATGATGGGGAATGAATCCCATCGTGTTCTTGGAGATAGTAATTCGTACGTACGCACGAGCAACAATATCATTCTTTTGATATTAAAATAAAATATAATTGGATGTCATATCATATATACAGAATCATTATAATGTTATATTTGTTATTTAAATCAATTACACATCATTATTATACCCATCTAAATAATAATTTATTGAATAACAATTACACCACGACGTGGAGACGGTAAGCCGTACGTACACACGTATAGTGACATGTCATTAAAAGGATGGATAGAATAATTAATATAGTTTTAATATATTTATAATAACATAAAAATATATAAAATATATTGGAGTTATTATTTTAGAATGGAAAAAACAAAGAAAGAGGATGTGGAAGAAGAAAGGATCTTGAAAGAGGTGATGAAATAATTACCTCTTCTTCGGGTTCTTCCTTTTGATTTGATCAAAATGGATCCTTAGGTTGGATTTATGACTAAATTAAGGCCTCTAGGATGAAGGGAGTATAGTTTAGAGGGTGTTTGGGTTGGTTTTGGCTGAGACAAATGGCTTTGTTGGTGTGAATTAGAGAGAAGGTGGAGTGCCCTTTTTTAAGAGGGGTGAGGGGCACCTTAGGAAAAGCTAGAAATATGATTTTATAATAAAATAATTTTCGGATTATAATAGATAAAAAATAGATTATTTAAAGGATAAGGTGGTAATTGGTCTAAAACCACTCAAACAATAGGTTTTAGACAGGTTTGGGTCACTATGTTAACTTTATCTTTTAGATTTAACTCTTAGTTAAATAGTTTGACATTTACCATGTCTCTTTGTATTTTTATATTATATGGTTAATAAACTTACTATATACTTCCAATAAAACCCCAAGTAGTTTATTAATGATACATATATGATTATATAAGTCTTTTTTATGAACCTTAGATTTTTATGAATATAATATCAATTAATAATATAATATTTGTTTTAAAAAAACTTATATGTCAAATTTGACACTATTTGGTATTTTTTTAATAAATTCATAATAGCATTATTACATAGAAAAAAAATCATCTAAAAAACCATAATATGTCATATTAACCTATAAAATTAGTTTAATTCATAATAAGTCTCAAATTACATTAATTTGGATATTTATAATATCAATTATTTTAATCTTTCATTAATACGGTAATTACTGCCTCATCATTGTGTCATAAATAAATTTAATTATTTAATATCTAAAAAATATAAATAAAATACTATTATGTAGGAAATATTTTTATCTTTATAATGAATATTTATAGTCTAATTTATATTATGTGTAACCCTATATTAAAAATGGTTTAGTTATTAAACATCGAATTTAACACTTTTAACTCCTCTTTAAATTAAATAATAATAAATGTCCTAATCTAATCCAAGTAGACCTAAAGGATCATATTTTATTCCTAATATTGGTTTTGGTTGAATTAAACTTATCAAATAGAATTAAGAAATTTGTTATGGTAATAATATTATTATTTTTACCCTTAATTACCCTATTTACTTTTAACTGTGGTAAATAAAAGTAAAAAAGTTGCTATTCACCGAAATTTATTTTCATCTCATTGAACCACATTTTCATTACTGATATCAACCGTGTCTATCATATTTTTGAAATTTTACTCAAAAAAGCGGTAAAATTATGTTTTATGTAAATTTACAAATGCTCCTAAGAGGTGGGTAAAAGACAGTAATAAGTTCATTAAAAAAATTTTATATCTAAAATTATTATAAACTGACTCCAATGAATTACATTGAAATTATATAGGTTTTATGTATGTATTTTTACCTAAAATAAATTTAAATAAAATAAATAATTATATAAATAAAAAGTCGGTTTTGAACAATAACTCAGTGTTTTTCACTATTCATCAAAAATTGAAAGTTTTCAAGAAAATACAAAAAATTAACCCTAAGATAATTTCAGTATTACGAATCCAAAAATGAAGTTCATTTTGAAAGATAAAATTTTTAAAATTTCAAAAAGAGGGTATTACTAATCATAAAGGCTAGTTTGATTGATTCGTGATGTGTTAGAATCTCAAAGTTGCATACAACGCAAGCTATTGCGTTATTCAAAGGGAAACGTATCATGGAATCTTGGGGTGTTACAACATGTGTGATTACATACACCATATTTAGATAGTATTTGTGTAACTTTATTAGATATCATGTAATTACAAACACGTGTATTCAAATAACTGAACACATTGATCATGCTAACCTTTGTAAACACTCGATAACTATAATTCACTATTCTTTATGTTATAAGGGAACATATTTTAACATTATAAATCCCTAAATATCATAAAAAAATTTAAATGTATTTAAAAAATTAATCTTATTAATTCATTTATTGGGGAAATATTATATGGAATAACCTTGTAATAAAAGTTCCATCATGTATTTATACTTAGTAGTTTAATATATTTCACTCCTGAAAATTCTGTCTTGCATTACATATAATTTTTTTTATAATATAGAATGAAATGAACTATTGTTTTATGGTTAGGGCCTATAATTATATATCCCTTTAGTACACTATTTGGTTTCAAGATATAACTATAATAGGGTAATGTGAGCACCTTACAACCTATGTATGATTTATTGGGAGAAGGAGTCGGTAGTATGTTTATGATGTTTTCACTATGAATTTCCATCATTAAATCATCATTCAATTTATCTATGTCATCATTATATAATTTTTTAGAAATGGAAAATGCAATGCAAATTTATTTGTGGATATGACATCACTTCATTATGTATTATTTCTATATTTCTTATAACATCATTATTGAATTTTATATTCCAATGTATGTTATCCCATATATAGAATTTGAGATAACCCTTTACTTTTATTTTCTATTTACGTAGGTAAAAAAATGGAGAACAACATTTTATCAAATCAATGAATTACACTAAGGAATAATGATTTTTAGTCAAATGATGAAATATATCTTGTTGTAATGTAATTATTATATTTAGAGTATATTAAGGAATACTGAACCATAATCTTGGGTGTGTACTCTCAAGTAATATAATTATTATGTAAAAAATAACCCATCAACATTGTGTTACTAGTGTTTGGTGGCGTTTAGTAAGGACCCTATAATTTCACACTTTGATTTTTTAGTTAAAATAATAATTTAAACCAAAATTAATATAGAGTGGGAAAATGTCACTAAAAACACCCCACCATATAACTTATCATCCTTGATAATCCCAACCTATATCATAAAGAAGAACCTCAACATAACTAAATTAACAATTCAAAGATAACTCCCTAATGAATATGTAATGATACTGGTCACACTTTTAATGTTAAAATCCATAAATAAGGATATATTTATAACTAATTTATGTTATTGCTCCTATAAGACAAGATAAAACCATAATTGTTCCCAAATTTAATTTAATTAAAATCATGTGGTTCTACCCACTGTTTTAATCAACTTGGTTTTTTCATACTGTACTAATATTGAAATTCTAAATCATAAAAATAAAACCATTATCTGTTTTATCTTTTCACAAAATTTAATTTAATTTTAGAAGTAACACATTATGTCACCATGTCTACCTAATATATTTATAAAAATATGTATATATATATATCAATCAAAATAAACTTTACCATATTAACAACCATGTATATAGAAATAAAACAGGCTTAAAAACTAAATATAATATGTAAAAGACCAAAGAAAATTTTAATCCTAAAATGGCATCTCTAGATCCCTTTCTCATTGATATTGAATTTTGTAACTAAATATCATCATCTATATTGTCTAAAAAGATTCCAAATAGAAACATCTATTCTTAAAAAACATGAAATATAGTAGGTGAATATTCATTTCCACTAAAGTGATCTTGTTTGGTGTGGGTACATAAAACTATTTTGAACCACTGAAAATATAAAATAAAAATTATAAATAAAAATATGTATGAATTTTAATGTATCTAAATAGTTACATGTTTTAAAAAATAATCTATATTCAGAGATATTATTCGATACAAGGAAGTAACTAGATATAAAATAAATCAATTTAATATTAACTTTTATAGATGATTCCATGTAAGAGTTCAGTCATAACCTATGTATAGTGTCTTAGATAATGCGTCATAGTTTATAGTTATTAGTATATCCTCTTAGTCAAACCAATAATAGAAAAAATATATTTAACTAATATATATCCTCACATAAGATGGAAAATACTAATGGGAATGGGAATGTGTCCTCTTGGTTCAAACCAAGGAGAAAAACATACATTGGATAGTGGACCACATCATTTTATCTAGAAATGAAGATAGTTAATATATATTATAGGGGGTTATATATATAAATATAACATGATGGTAGAATATACATTAACATATCCATGCTAATCCATCAATATGTAAACTTGTTATAGAATATTTGATACCATACACATATATAACATAAAAGGAAACATAATATATTGGTATAGGAATCCATCATAACATTTTTGTATTACATAATCATGAATCTTGGACAATAAAATAACTATCATGATAAAATATGTACAAATTCTAGCATAGAACAAATCAAAGAAATAGTTCTTCACATGTATATAGGAAAAACATAATAAAAGTATAATATCAATCATTATTATTTGTCTTTATAAAATATGTAATATATATATAAAATAATAATAATTAATTGGTTGCCTACATATCATACAAGTAACTATCCAAATAAGGAACAATACATGGCATAAGAAATACCTGGACACTATTAATAATATCCTAAAAAAGTAAAATAGTTTAAATAAAAAACAATGAAGAAATAATAATAGAAAAATTTATAATTCATATCGAAATACATATCCTCATTTTAAGGTAATTCAGATAACATTCATTAAAAATGGAATCTCGTATATTGTCTATATTAACTTTCAGAAGAATGAAGGTTTTACATATCCAACACATCATTAAATTAAAATGAAAAAAAATGTATGACATATAAAAATATGTTTTTTGAAAACAAATTATAGAATAAAATTTAAAGATAAAGGGATTTACAAAAAACCATTTACTCAAAAAATACCTACTTCAAAAATAAACTTCTTAATTAACACCGTATTTAAATAAAATCATTTAGTATTTATTGAATTTATATTTGGGTAAAAAATCAATTTTACTCCCAATCACATTTCCATTTAAATACATTTATGGTGAAAGAAATAAAATTTATCCATAAAAATCAATTACATAATAAAAAATGATCTAAAATTGGTATTTGTGAATATTATGTAGTCGTAAGAGTAATTCATCATTTTCCACTTAATAAAAAAATTACCATTATTATTCATTGAACTACGTTTTGTTCAATGAAATTCCATTATTTTTACATACATATAAATGAAAATATAACATTTATGCCACATCAAAATTTCATTTATTGACACATATGTAAGAAGAAGAAAACATGCTTAACAATTTTTTTAAAAAAAAATTGAGGTACATGATGTACATATCCCAAACATCCAAATAATATAATTAAATAAAAAAACATTAATAAATTATTTAATAAAAAATGTTATTAATGGATGAATTTTAATTAGCCTAATGTTTTCTAAAAATATTCCATGTTTATAGAAGGCATCCAAAGAATATAATAATTCAATATGATGTATTCTTATTATAAATAAAAATTAACCAATGAAATAGATAAATAATCTAAAGTGAGTTATTTAATTACAAATAGTTAAGATCTATATTTAATTATCTCTATATTTTATCTCTCTCTCATGGGTTAGTCAGTTTAAATTCCTCTCTGAGCTTATGGATGGAAAACTAGAGAGGTACACCACTCTTCAATCTCTTACAACCTTTTGAGAATTTATTACATACAAGTATCTCAATTAAGAAACAAATGGAGATATCATTTTCTTACATCCCTATTGATGTCAAATTATAAGTTCTAGATTATGAAATCATTCATAGAGATGGCATTCTTTTGTGGGAGCTTTATTCATGTGGGAAAATCACATCCAAGCTTCACTATTATAATGATACAACATGATAGACAAGAAGATGGAAAACCATTCTAGAAATTTTGTGGATCCTATCTTATATATTTTGAATTGTGTGGATGTTGTAGAATTCCAAACTCCATGTTGATGAGCTTATCAACTCTATTGGAATTTATTTATGATCCAAATGGGTTCTCTGAAACCAACATGGGGAGGACCTCACTAATATCTTATTTAGTTGCAATATAAATGCAACTATTTGGAATTACTTTATGGAAATTGTTGAGGTGTAGATAAATATACTGGTCAAAATTTAAGAATATATTGAATCATGTAGAAACATTTGGATATCTATGAATCTCCTTAACATGTTTCTTATGTCTTGTTCATGATTGGATCATATAATATAGAAGATACTCAATAATTTATTTCATGAGAAAGTTATTTTCCTCTATATGTAATTGATCATATTATTATGGAAATACAATTGGAAGACCCTATTCAAACTATATATTATAATAATATAATATAGGACTTAATAAATATTAATTCTATTGGAATTTAATGTTATTATCATACTATATCCAAAACACATGAATTATGGTGGATTCCTCTATTCATTGTATATATTACATTCCACACAAATGGTGAGCCCAAAGTAAATCTAGGAATATCCTAATTTAGTAATTTCCTTAGAGATATTAATATCAAAATAATGGTATGTCACTAGGAAATGTGTGTGTACACTTCTTCTCTTTATAATTAAATTCTTTTTATAATCAATGTCGTTGAAGTGGAAGTCAAAAAGGTTGGTGAAATTTGTGTCTAGAATGTTAATCTTCAATCATTTTGTAACATATCGGGAATGGAAACACTCATCACTCTTATAATATTATGTAAATATTTATCAAATTCAAGTATAATCACTTTTACATTAGTTATTTTATCACAGATACATATATATATATATTCCAACCATATTACTCATGGTGTTGCAAAAAGGGGTGATAACAACTGAAAAGTTCTAATAAAATTACTTGTTGTTTGAGTTATTCCATTTTGTAACAGATATTTATTTTAAAAGACCAAATTTATACCTTTTTAAATTTGTATTCTTATAAATAAAGGATACTTTACTTCCTAGAAAAGTTCTCATTCCTCTAGAAATATGTGTGTATTTTAATAATGACATCCATGGAATATAAAATTAATCATTATTATAATCTAAATCCATGAACACAACATGTTATATTTCATAAATACATTTATAATTTTTTTAAAGGTTATAGAACATATTTATAGATTCAATATATGCATAATCCATTTTGTTTTAAAAAAATTGACAGTTGGAACCGCCTAGAAAACCCCCATCAGTGAGATCGTGAAAATTCAGTACTTCCAAACAACATTTGTAAAAACTAATAAATTAAAAAAATAGAAAATTTAATCAACTATAGTCAATTTCTATAAATAGAGAGGCATGGAATTTAACTAATACCCCAATATAAACATCATAAAATATAAATAAAACCTAATAAATAAAATACACAATTTATATAATCACAATGATCCCTATCTTCATTCCAATAATTAATGAAATCCCTACTATTGAATAAATGAATAAGAAATTTTATGTTAGCCTGGAATATCCAAAAATCACTGATAAAACCATTACTTAATAAATGAAATAGACTTAATTTTTTATGCATTATAGAGAAATTATAAAATTCACAAGTCATAATAATATTCTTCCATTTTTCGGTGAAACAAATATCTCACTTCCTAATTTGACTTATAGACATCAAAGGGGATAGAATGGAATAACTTATGATTATGAATAAAGTATTTCTAGAAAACATGACTAGAAAATTGGATGGTGTATTAAAAATAAGAGGAAAATGGATGAAGTCAATGTGTCCACACATTATTTGTTCACTATTGGACTGATCGACATTCCCGTAGGGGAGGTTTTTTTATTTCCTCCCCTTAATAAAATTTATAATATATTATTTAATAATTATAATGAAATTATTATCATTATATTATAAAATATAATTAATTTAACATTACATATATTTCACGTCTCTAATATTATATAATTATATACTCGAAAAAAGTTTTACATTTTTCATATTTTTGACTACAATCTAGAAATTCAAGAAGACAATATTAAATACAATATAAAAAAGAAGAAACAAATTATATATATTGATCCGTTGGTAAAAATATTAGAACAGTGAAGAGATTTCACCCAAATAATGATAATGTAATATAAAACATTTATAGACACAAAAAATCATGGACTATTTAAAGATAATGAAATAAAGAAACTGAGGCAAAAACAAAATAATTTTTTTTGGTTCAGACAAACATCCTAATATATAACGGGACCACTATTACATATTTATTCAAGTAAATAAAAGAGTATTAAAATAAAACAATAATATAATCTAATCATAGTTTATGCATGATAATATTTTCAGTAGGATCTAACAAGTGTTTTTGGTAGTCACCACCTCATTATATTTAGGGGTTTAATTCCCCCTTGAATAATAACCGATGACGAACTATTTATTAAGTAAAAGACATTCCGACTTCAAATAATATAGTTGATACACTATAAATATTTAATAATCCAATATAATAAATTATATATGAATTTCCATTTCCTATGCATCCTCCATACTGAGTGACCAATGGTAACTTCTAAGTACACATTCATGATTTTTTATCTACATGTATTTTCCAAAAAACATTGATTTACTATACAATATAAGAACTATAATTTCAATATTTTTTTGTTTATATAACTTCTTGTTTCTCATTATTTTGGAAATTTGGATGTTGGATGCTTCAGATCTACCATAACTATCCAAACCATCATGAATTTTTTACCCATTTTTTGTCATCATGTACAATAGTTCCTTTACCTATTCCGAAGACATACAATACCCCCAATATAGAATAATTTTCTAGAATCACATACATCTTATATTTTAGATCCCATAGAAAAATTGATTTCTTGAATCGTCTATTGTATCAATAATGCTTCCACTAACATAAATTATTATCATTCCACCCCAACAGTGACACTACACAGCCTCATCACATCCCAAGATCTTAAAATTTTCAAGTAGTTTGGATGATCTTATGTCCTCTTAATCTATAATATATCCAATAATATATCCTCTAAAAACTTATATATTAATTTATTCTTCATCTGAATGTACATTATCCATGTATGAAATTTTCAATTACTGTCAATGTGAATTAAAATATTTGAATTAGAAAAGATAATCAATATCCTTTACTACTTCTGAGATCTTTCATCACACCCTTCATTCAAATAAAATCAATTCCAGTTTCTATCAATGAAATGCATGAATATTCTATTATCAATAGTTAAAATATTGGTTGATGTTTTAGAAACTAAAAAATAATAATTCTCTTAAATTTGAACAAGTACATTGTTTTCCAATTCCAAGTGTATCAATCTCATCCAAAGTCTGAGTCAACATAAACATGGCATGAAAAGTAAATTCTAAAGAAAATTTATTGGATTTTAGAACCCTTTATATACTATAGAATATAATTTATATCCTAACATTTATAGCTTATGGTATTCAACATGAATCTCAATAAAACTCCCACTAAATTCATAATAATTAGATAAGTACAGACTAGGGTGTACAAAAAACATAAAATAACTTATTCATATAGAATTGTGTCCCTCTACATGACCTCAAAATTTATTCAGGGTTCCTTCTCCTTCATCAACTTGTACATTCCTTCCAGGGGTATGGTCAATAATTTCAGTTCACCCATTCCAAATTCATCTCCCACCTTTCAGATATAATTCATATAACTTTGATTAAACATAATAGAATATAAGTACCTTTTATTTGGTATCCCCAAAATATCTTTTATCAATCCCTTGATCGATAATCAAAATGATTCCAAAAAAATGAATATTTATTTCGTTTATTCATTCATTTTAGCAGACATGATATAATTTTATCAAAAAAATTTATATATAATACGATGAACCTCCCATAATTCAATATTATCTAGTAGTATCAATTATTATCAGCACTCTAGATTAAATTACATGAATTCTTGACTTCATTGATATTTTGATTCGAATTCCTCAACACCTGGTATAACCATAATGACTCTAGTTTTTATTTAAATAAGATTATATTAATTATTCTCATTGAAACCAACTGCCCAATCCATGTTAATTTCCTCATATTATTCTTTATAATGTAAATATTTCTTCACATTAAACTATTCAAGACGTATTCCATTGATTATACAAATAGTAAACTCCATTTGAATAATTATTTGTTTAAATATCAATTAAAAAATATTTTTGAAACTCATAAAATCTATTTTTGGAGTCACCTATATGATTATGTTTTTTTATACATATAACTACCATTCTATTTTTTCTTAAGGTGATACAACCCTTTATTTTCAATTAATTTCATCCTAATAAGTTTATCTCTTAGCTCCCATGTCCTAGATTCATTTAGGGAATCTATCTCATATATCATGGATAACACCAACAAATTGATGTATTTTAAACTTATTTCATCTTCTAATATTTCATTCCCTTTATTATTAGTCAGAATCATGTAGAGAATATCACTTCCATTCCACTATACCTAGTACCTTTCTCTGGTATATCATCAAAACTCCATTTTTCATTTCAGATCCTTCGAGTATTATAACTACTAGAATTTTATCTTATAGAGTTCTGGTTATAGATTATATATTCCGTGAAATATATGGTAATTTATTCCATATAAATTCCATTTAAAATTTAATACCTTCTATAATATCATTTAGATAGTTTGGTGTTTCTATTACATACATGATTCATAAATTATATGAAATATCTACAAGATATATATGTCTATTCATATTTTTTTACCTAGGATGATAAATGTCTTTAATAAATGTTCACCACAATGTTATTATCATTGGAATAATTTCATTTTTCATTGTCACATTACAATTTATGACCTACTCTTGATGGTTATTTTACAAGAGTAAAAAAAATTGACTACCATATCCTATAAAGTGACAAACATGGGTTATAAAGTCTATGTTTTCCCTCTAATTTGAATCAATATAGATATAGGTGAGTTCATTTAATACTTTGAGATGGGTGAATTCAACCATCCATCAAAAAAATTATTCTAATATTTCATTACCTAATGAATATGAAGTGATTTATTTAATTATGTATATTTTTTAATTTAATGATTTATAATAAAAACCCATGGGGAATCCTATTTTAATTATCATACTCTTTAAACTTTAAACTATTATGAATTTATTTATCTCACAAAAACTATAATTAATTGGAGTTCTTGATAAAATATTCCCAATCTATATTCCTTTCTAATATCATAAAATTTGAAATCATCCAATTCTCTACTACCCACCCATATAATAACTAACACATTTTACCATACATCAGGTGTAGTTGTTGACCATAGTAATCAAAAAGATAAGGATTCTAAATACCATGGACATGTTCCTTTAAAATTATGATAATATTTTCAATGTTGTATCATCGATGAAAATAATGTAGTAGAGTGATACACAATTAGAACAAAATAGATATGGTCAACATAAAATTGTATGAACAAACTATATCGTCAATTTATTAAGTTTTCACCATTCTGTTTAGAAGTAATCCTTCTCCAAAATCCCCATTATGAATTCCTATTATATTCTATACTATATTCTTCCATCCTTAAAAATTACATTAATGAATAGTATATTCACTCTTATCCCAATAAAGTGACATAGATAGTCACGTGACAACATCATGTAAGTTACTCATCTAGTATGAATCACACATTTTGATAATTCTATTATATTAATTATTATACCCTAAAATATTTTTTCTAAAAACATGGATTTGAATTAACTATTTTACACTCTATCAATAAACATTGTTTAAAAACCCATTCAATATAACTATCCAATGAAAATTAAGATGTTCCTTAACATTGAGATGTGTTGCACTACATGAGAACTATGAAAGATTCCATTCCTTGTATTGAAGTAAACGTCTCATATGAAAAATATATATAGAGATTTTTTAACTAATATATGTACTCAACTGATCCATCTATTATTTTTATTCATACTTACATTACCAAATATTGAGTGAATCAAGGCTCTAGAGTCTATCATCATAGAATAAATTAATATAAAGAAACATAAAAGTAATGCACTATTATCTATTAATACATAATTCAGGGATCCACTTTCATAAGTTAAAATTTTAGAATTTACGCTATGCTCATTATAATTACTTTTAATGAAAACTTCAATACCAAAATTCTAATATATCGGTAAACATTCCATTAAAATTCTTCTTCTTCAAATTATGGTTCCTTTTCATTTTATATGACCATTCCATGGTTCTGTCCACCCTATTCATTATAAAAAATAAGTATTTTTGAAAGATTCCTTCTTCTTCTTATAAAAAAAACCTCTCATAATAACCTATCTTAGAAATCTAAACACACTTTGTCATTCTTTCCACAAGATTTACTCACATAATAAGTGTATTTTATGATTACATTTTAGAGTATTTTATTATATTCAAATATGTACTTAAATGAACATTATTAACAATTCTTGAGAGATTTAACTTGTTTTATTATTTATTGTCAGATACAATGAATATTTGAAAATGGAATGAAAAAAAGATATTAATGGAGATAAAATACACATCGTTCTCTGTGCAAAGAGAATCACTACGACACTAGTGTTTTGAGGATAGAGAAAGCTAGAAAAAATTGACAAAACTACTACTCATCATGTAACACAATTAGGCAGTGTGACTTCATCAAAGGAAATATCTGATGCTATAACATTTATTAAAGAGGTTACACATGGTCAAATCTAGTTACATGTTGTGTGTCCCAATTAAATGTCGTAAAATTATTCAAAGTCTCAAATCTATGAATGATATTCGTGAATGATTCACATACATTTAAAAATAATGGAGGAACCTTGGATCGAGATTACAGGACATGTAAACACATTACACATCATGAAATTGGTCAAGAAGAGCAGATATGGAGCCTATAAAAAGATGTCTTAGCTACTCCTTTGGAGATCATTTTGGATAGAGCCTCAATAATGGACACCTAAAGAGATGAAAAACCTCTAACTTTACTAATTTTCTATAGAATTTTTATATATTGTCTTTTCTAAACCCCCTCATGCTTATCATGAGTGGGTGATTTATTTATGCTGAGGAAAGTGTGTGGAAATGGGATTTATTATACAAGGTATTTTATATTTGATTTAAATTCATGTTGGGATTTCATATCTTTTATTCATTTCTGTCTCTTTGATGATTTATTCTTTCATGATCATTGTGAGTGGGGTTGGGGAATGGGTTTAATTTATTTCATTCTTTGAGAATGGCCATTTTCTATGTTGATTGAATGCAATTTTTTATGTTAAGTCTAGGGTTTAGATTTCCTCCATGACTATTGGGTTTATACCTTCCCTATGTTTAAATAATATTTTGGGTTACCCATTCCTTATAATACAATGCACCTAAACATGGGAAAAATTAACATAGATTGGAGGGACTTTTTCATGGCTATATTACTTTCTAGGACCCGATTCCAACAAGTTCATGATTATTAATCAACTATTCCATTACTTATTAACACGTTAACATGGATTCATTGATACCCAACACCCATTTTATAATTTATTCTCCCACATTCTTCACCAAATCTAATTCTCAATCATTTATATTTATTTAATTCAAATAAAAATTAGTTCCAATTAAATTATTTAATTAATATTTTCTCTAACCATGTATCTATGGGTTCTACCTCCGACTTTCATATCATATACTACCCTATAGTTTAGCAGTTTTTATGTTTTGTGTTTTAAATTTCTGAATTCAATAAATCAGCTAGAATTAATGACTCATGTGAGGATATTATCACATCAAATAACATCACATCAAATGTTTTAAGAAGTTCTGAAACAAACTACAATGCCAATTCAAGTTCTTTGAGTTCCACCATCAAGAAATCAAACTATCATATTATCATGTTGAATATGTTATTATGATAAATAACAAAACCATTCCTTTTACATCCTTATGTGAAATAGAATCCTTAAAAAGAACACTTTATTCATCGTGAAGGAATTATTAAGAATTATTGTGTTGGTATTCAGTATTTTTCTATGGTCTTAGGTTCCTATATTTTAATATAAGCCTTTAATCATAATGAAATCAATATCAATATCCTCATTTTCTTTTTAAACCTCTGATATTATTTCTTATCTATCACTTCCAATAAGGTATACATTAGTGGATGATCTGGATTATGAGAGTGAAAGACTTAAGACGCCATTACATTTCTTGTTTGGAGTTCATGGGGTTTTAAGGAGAATTTAAATTAGGGTGGTGGTTTTAGATGTGTAGTTCTATTACAAAGGGATTTTCATGATGTAAAAAGAGAATTGATGATGTGATTTTTGTTTTCTGAATCATGACTCTTGTAGTTTATGGATTTTTTGGGCGAGGAGATTAGTGTAGAACTAATTCTTGATGATAAAATGAAATTCATAATGATAATTTCATTTTGTTAAGACCCCATGAATTTAAATGGAAGATCGATGGGTTTTTATCTTTTAGGAATTAATTTATTAAATTAGTTTCAGGGATGAAAATTCAAGGCAGCATGGGAATTCACAATGTGAATATGTAATTTATGATGTGAATGAGCTGAGTTTTAGTATGATAATAAATATGAGGTTTTGGTGAGTTATCTGATTCTAATCACATTCAACCTAGTTTTTGGGAAACCCTGGGAATATTTGGAGGAACTTCTAACGTCATTCCCCTTTATTTTCACCTTGTTTTCTGGAGGTTGATTTTTGGGAATGTAAGTTGATTTATTTCCATTAATACCATTATTTATTTTCATTCATCTTTTGGGGGTTCACAAATATAATTTTTTTTATATTTTGAGGAGAATTTGAGATTAATTTGATGATCCCATATTGTGATATTGGTTGGTTTGATGTTTTCATCATATGTTTTTTTGGATTGTTTTACCTTCACACTACTATGAACAAAAAATGATAAAAATTACTTGATCTAGGAGATCCTTATTCTATCCCAAACTATGTGCATTTCTGGTGATTTCATTATTTTTTGTTCCACTTGGTAGATATTAAGTGATGATTTAATAAAAATATTTAAGTTTTTAAACTTTTAATTCATGGGAATGGGGAGAAATATCATGTTTTATTACTTTTTTTGTTATTTATTTAGTGATTATACATTTATTTTCAATTGCATAAGATCATGGTTGTTAGGAGAATTTTCTATGATATAGTTGACATATAAGTTCCACCCCTATTGTGTTGATTATTTATATCACAATGAAAAAGATTCCAATAATATATATATTTATAATTAATTCATTTCCCATTGAAAAATAATTTTTTGATAATATGTATTCTAAATAATTACATGATGTTATCGAAGACATTAACCTCATTTTTTGATGTAGTGATGTTACTATAACTGTGGTAAGGATTATTTTGTTTCATTGTATGATGTGAGATATTGTGAGGTGTTTTTGGTGACCAATCGGGTTGTGATATTTATGGGACATTGATGGAGTGGTTTTTTCATGGGATGTGATGTATGCAGTTTCATTGTGGTTATGTGGTGCAGTGGTTGAGATGGATAATTGTTTCAGTGAGATGGATTGGTTGTTGTCGTGTTTTGGAAATAGAAGATGTGATATGGATGAGATTTTCTATAGTGTGTCTGTATTATTCACTCAGTTAGACATTGAATAAATTGGAATTTTGAAAATAAAATATAATGGTTTTATAAAAGAATATGAATTAGATTTAATTTCATTTAGTTATTAGTTTAAATATAAAAAATTAAAAATAAATGGATTGTATAAATTCTAATGGAAAGGGATTAGTATGACGGAGAAGGTGAGAACATGTAAAATCTATAAGGAGGTAGAATCAATAATTTAAAATGTGATTGTGTAGTTTTATTTTTTGGTGGTGGGGTGTGATACATTTATTAGCAGAAGTGATTGTAAAAGTTGTTGTTTGGTATAGTGGTAGTGATGTGTATTATTATTATATAGATTTTTTGAGGCTCAAAAGGCCTCTTTAGTAGAATTAGAAAAAGAAAAGAAGTAACGTCAGAGGAACAATCCAGTACCCATACACATGAAAGGATCTCAACCCATTTTTGAATGGGTACTCATACAATGGAATGGAAGACTTCCACCCCCTACCATGGGGATTCTGTCCCCTCTTCGAGCTCATGACTTGTTTCCACGGACCATCACTATGATCATCTCCTGGTTTCTCGACACCAACATCAGTATTTGTGTTTTTATCTTTGGCCACTCCTTTACTTTTCTTTCCATCATCATCCCTAATAACCGGAGTAATAATATCAAAAGGGTTATAAGTATGTACATTTATTTTTGTCCTAGTCTTCAAAGATTGGTAAGGGGTTCTATTGGAAACTATCCTCCTACGATCATCGAGAAGTTGAGCATGAACACTTGGACCAGTATGATCCTTGCTACAAGAATCCAAAATCTGCATTCCTATTTCATCATCTTTCACAGTAGTATGTTCTTGTCTTTCAATAAGATCTGAAAGAGGCAGTGCAGGTGGCACCATCCCATTGTGCCTTTGTCCAAGTGACTTAGAAGCATCCAAAGCAGAACTGGATACTGGCAGGGGGCTGACTAACTTGGAAGCACCCAAACCAGAACATGAGGCTAGATGGGGTCCATATAACTTGGATACACCCATACTAGAACCAGAAATGGAGGATGGTAGGGTTTCGAGTAAAATGGAAGCATCCAAACCAGAATTAGAGGCTGGAAGGTGCCCGAAAAACTTGGAGGCATCCAAATTAGTACCAGAACTGAAGGCGGATAGGGGTTCATGTGACTTGGAGACCCCCATACCAGAACTGAAGGCTAGAATGGAACTGAATGAAGGATATTCTTTCAAATAAGTAGAAGGTTTGACCTTAGTTCTAGTAGGAAGTAACTCCTTCTCAGTAGCAGGTTAAAAACGCAGAAGTGATTCAATAACAACCTTGTCCATAGACCATGTTCTTTCATTTTCCTTCTGAAAAACAAGTTCAGACATATGGGAGGATTGATAATCCATTATGGGTTTATCCCCCTTGATATCTCCACATCGCCCTTTTCTTTACCTTTCTTACTTTTGGCATTAACTAAAATATTCTCTTGTCTCATATTGTAATCAACTTCCAATTGAGCAGAGAGTTCTTTCCCCCCTAGCTGTCATCTGAATCCACATCTTCTTCACCTGAGATTATTCTAGATAATATATCATTAAAAGAATATCCATTTATAATGTCATTATATTTGATTCTAGCAATGTTCAGTTGGTTTTCTTCAGCATGATTCACCCAATTTAGTAGATTCTAAACTCTCATATTAATAGGGGAATAGGTGCAACAACCTCAACAGCAATGAGACCAACCTTTTGGGAGAGGTCATCTTCAGTCTATGGATTAATAGAAACCTCAACGTGGTTCACTTCCATTTCATGACCCTAACCGACCAGAGATTTCACTATTTTAAGGTCAACCTTATTATTAACAACATGATTCATTGAGCTCCTGCAATGTTGTAGATCATGACCTTTTATTGGACACATAGAAAAAACTATGTCTCTCTTATAGGTTTTAGTTGAATTTACTATAATTTGACAATGTGTACAAAAAGGGGGAGTTTTCTCATCCTCAATCCTGAGGCAGATTTCATCATGTGGCATGGATAGAACCACCTTCTCAATTTTTAAGGAATGAAGATCAATTTCAACTAAGACACACGCATAATGACCATAAGTAACTGACTCAATAGAAAAGTCCATTCTTATAGGAATTCCAATTGAGGAAGCTATATCATATAGAATATCAGCATGCCATAACACCCAGTTATGTCCATGTATTCTGATCCATACCTATGCGCAGGTATCCTTGAAATCATGTATATTGAAATTGAGCTTCCAATCATGGATCCGAAGAGTTCCTTGTCTGAGATTAATAGAACCAATACCCCATGCTCGACTTTTTAACTCCATACAGGGGAAAAATGTGGAAGAAACTCCATCTGAGGGAGATGCATTTAAAGTAATTAAAACCCAAAATTTCTACAAGATGAGAAACAAAATCAGTAATCTTCAAGGGTATCATACCTTTCATCAGAGAAATTTGGGCAATGATTGAGTGTTTTCATTGATCAATATGAGCCGATATTGCATCGTCTGTAGCGGTAACATGCGCAATCTACCCCTTTCGCATGCTACGATGTGGATATTGATTTTCAAGAGGGATGAATGAACCCCCAGAGAATCCGGAGAAAGAGGAGAACCGCTCATTCTTGTCTCGTTATTTGGTTCCTTGATGATCTCACAAACAACTAGTATGGTGATGATACTGATGGTTTGCTACCCCATTTTCTCCACTATTCCTTTAATAGTGATGACATAGGATGGGGTTAGATATTATCGAGTATTGATTTGGATCCTATATGTAGGGTTAGTCTTGAATGGTAGGTGGGAATGAGGTTGATATCTAACATGATTATGATAATATATTATGCAACTACTGTGATAATGATGTGATGTGATGCGATGAGGTTGTGATGTGATGTGATAATGAATGATAAAATAAATGAATTCTACAACATACGAGAGTATGATAGATAAGGATGCATCTAGACACACATCATAGATGGACGGTTATGTGAGATGATATTTATGGAATGGATGGGATCACATTTCAATTGATGTTGGGGAGTGAGTGTGGAAAATAATTTTGGAAGTACTTATAAGATCCCTTTTTTATTATACTTATATATTATATTCTTGATTTGGTGAGTGAAATATGGTGAGGTTGGAATTGCTATGTTGACCTGTTTAGGTGTCTGTTCATTCTGCTATTTATTTACTAGTGTATTATCACTCCCTTTTCAAATATTCCCTTGAGACATTGGGTAGGTTCCTATCGAATATATAGGTTATTCATACCCAATATATATAAACAAATTATTAGTTTTCTAGGATTAATTTGGAGAATGATCTAGACATTTATGTAATAGCATTGAGATATGTTATTGAGTCACTCTAGTAGGATATGACTTTTTTTATTTACATGGGGACTTTTGTTAGTGTTCATTTATGTTTTTCATGAATTTCATGATGGTTTTTGGTTTAAATTTATATTATATCCTGGATTTTCTTGGTGACTATTTTTCCTATCATCCTATGATTTTTATAGATTCTTATAACGTAAATTTGATAGATTCTTATACCCCTAGTTCCTTTTTTTCATAGGCCCTACTATTTGTGGGACATGAGGTCCATCATATATCTTGATTTCTCACTTAGGTGGTGTACCTTTGGTGTAGTGGTTCATGATAGACTGGTATAAGTGTTTTTTGTTGACTAATAGAGTAGTGTTTGGAGATAGTTACTTTTAGGATTTCAATATTTGGTAGTTCAATGGTGCTAGTAGACCATGAAACTTGATATGGGCCATGAAGATCCTCTAGGACATGGTATTTTAGGTCCCATCATGATCTAAAGAAAGGATAATGAGTTTATCGAACAAAAAAGTAAGGGAGACTCATTTTTATGTTATAGATCTAAGAGAGGTCTATGCATCATGATATCTTGTGTTCATATATGAATTGGGAAATTATGGGATGTTAATTTAATAAGTAAATTAATTAAATAATAATTTTTAAAAATATATATTACTGAGATTTAAATTTCTCCATTATTTTCATGAATGAGTTTCGGTCATGACATTTAGTGGTAGTGTGACAACCGGGCCTCGGTGATAGCACAACCACCCCGCCTTAACATGGTCGTCGGGTCCTGGCCCACCAGGTACCACCAGTTGCCCCACATACATGTGGGGCTCACCCCAGAGTCCACCCACATGCCTGAACGGGTCATCTGACTAATGATAGTCTCCACTGGCCAACACTTGTCCTTTCCAGTGTACTTTTTCCTCACTTACACACATCCTGAGAAATTTCCCCGAAGGTCACTCATCCTGATCACTACTTCAGACTAAGCACGCTTAACTGTGGAGTTCTAATCGGGTAGGCTCCTGAAAAGGAAGGTGCACCTTGTTGACATGAGTCATATCATTTAGTCATTTAACCCTTTATCATTTTGGGGTGTTACAATCACCCCCCTTTAGAGCACAACGTCCTCATTGTGGGCCCTACATCTTAACCCAGGAAGTGCACTGCACTTAATTCTGGGTACCACCTCTGATACCAAATGTGACAACAGGGCCCCGATGACTGCACAACCACCCTGCCTTAACATGGACGTCGGGTCCTAGCCCACCAGGCACCACCAGTTGGCCCGCAGACACGTAGGGCCCACCCCAGGGTCCACCCCCATGCCTGAACGAGTCATCTGACTAATGACAGTCCCCACAGGCCAACACTTATCCTTTCTAGTGTGCTTTTTCCTTACTTACACACATCCTGAGAAACTTCCCAGAAGGTCACCCATCCTGATCACTACTCCAGACCAAGCACGCTTAATTGTAGAGTACTAATCTGGTAGGCTCCCAAAAAGGAAGGTGCACCTTGTTTAGTTCTAGTCATATTCCACGAGTAACTTATGTAGTTGGGGTTCAGAAGGCTACCCCAGATGATTCATGGGGGATCAATGCATGTGGGTGGACCCTGGGGTGGGCCCCACATGTTTGCGGGGCAACTGGTGGCACCTGGTGGGCCAGGACCCCGACGACCATGTTAAGGCGGGGTGGTTGTGCTGTCATCGGGGCCTGGTTGTCACACTACCACTAAATAGCAGTCCCCGCAGACACGTGGGGCCCACCCCAGGGTCCACCCACATGCGTGAATGAGTCATCTGACTAATGACAGTCCCCATAGGCCAACACTTGTCCTTTCTAGTGTGCTTTGTCCTCACTTACACACATACTGAGAAACTTCCCAGAAGGTCACCTATCCTGATCACTACTCCAGACCAAGCACGCTTAACTGTAGAGTTCTAATCAGGTAGGATCCCGAAAAGGAAGGTGCACCTTGTTGAGTTCTGGTCATATTCCATGGGTAACTTATGAAGTTGGGGTTCAGAAGGCTCACCCAGATGATTCATGGGGGATCAACCCAATCAAATAGGATGAGGGATTGATGAGTGATGGTCATGCAATTTAGTGGTAGTGTGACAACCGGGCCCCAGTGACAGCACAACCGCCCCGCCTTAACATGGTCGTCGGGTCCTGGCCCACCAAGTACCACCAGTTTCCCCGTAGACACGTGGGGCCCACCCCAGGGTCCACCCACATGCCTGAACGGGTCATCTGACTAATGACAGTCTCAACAGGCCAACACTTTTCCTTTCCAGTGTACTTTGTCCTCAATTACACACATCCTGAGAAAGTTTCCAGAAGGTCACCCATCCTGATCACTACTCCAGACCAAGCACACTTAACTGTGGAGTTCTAATTTTGTAGGCTCCTTAAAAGGAAGGTGCACCTTGTTGACATGAGTCATATCATTTAGTCACTTAACCCTTTATCATTTTGGGGTGTTACAATCACCCCCATTTAGAGCACAACGTCCTCTTTGTTGGCCCTACATCTTAACCCAGGCAGTGCACCACACTTAAGTCTGGGTACCACCTCTGATGCCAAATGTGACAATCGGGCCCCAGTGACAGCACAGCCACCCTGCCTTAACATGGCCGTCGGGTCCTGGCCCACCAGGTACCACCAGTTAACCCGCAGAAATGTGGAGCCGACCCCACGGTCCACCCACATGCCTGAATGAGTCATCTAACTAATGATAGTCCCCACAGGCCAACACTTGTCCTTTCCAGTGTTCTTTGTCCTCACTTACACACATCCTGAGAAACTTCCCAGAAGGTCATCCATCCTGATCACTACTCCAGACCAAGCATGCTTAACTGTAGAGTTCTAATCAGGTAGGCTCCCGAAAAGGAAGGTGCACCTTGTTAACATCAGTCATATCATTTAGTCATTTAACCCTTTATCATTTTGGGGTGTTACAGGTAGTGTTTGAGGAAATATTGGGTGAGAGTCTATTATATAGTGACGTAGAACTGGTTGGAGTAGCTTGAGATCAACATCTATCTGATTAATGCAAGTGATGAGTTCAATGTGCTAGTGGTAGTTAGTTATTTTTGTCGAGTTACTCATCAATGGTGTATGATGCATTTTGATGACCAACAAGAGGTAGAGGTGTTGAGGATATTCATACATAAATAGTTCTATCTAGAATTATTTTCATTAGAGAAATAGGAAATGATGTCATAGTGGTTTCCCGACATTAATTAGGGGTTCTTTATTATGAATTATCTTGGGATAATGTTAAAGGAAATATTTTACATTCCACCATATTTAATTCTAAATTAGGTGTCTAGAGCGTGACTTCTACCAGGGGTTTTTCAGATAGTGACAAGGCATGCAATCACCCAATTTATGCTTCCCATGTACTTAAAGGTACAAAATAATGTGTTGGTTACTGAGTGGATGTTTTCTCTAGGATATGAGTTTTGAGAATGTGTAAATTTGGGTTTATAGAGGATTATATATTCAGGAAGTGTGTTTTGGGCATTTTGCTAGTCATGGGTTGGACAAGTGGATAAGCTACCCTTGGAGGTCATTTATCATCCTTTTGGGGAAGTTCATTTCTAATTAGATTCTAAAGGATTAAAATTTTCATAACATGGTTGTATTGAATGTGTTTACCACTGTGATCAGTGTTGGAATGATCATGGATTCCATTTTTCTATGGGGTTTTATAAACTTTTTAAGGAGTAACAATGACATCCCCCGAGGTAGTTTTAGTAGTAGGGATCATCGATGATTTTCTAGTAGTAGTGGGATGGAAATGTGGACTGGGATATGACTCATTCTGATCCCTAAACATTTGTTCCTAGTCCATAGAACTGTCATGGGGGAAAATATTATATATAAATTGGGTCAATTTATGGTTAGATAAATGTGTGGGGGCGTGGGGAGATAGAAGTTCTTGGGGTTTTAAAAGATATGATTAGTCTATGATATGAACATATTTGTGCCTTGTTTAATTCATGATCCTTACACTCCTTTATTTCTCCTACATTGGTTTATGCCTTGATACTAGGAAGTATGAACCATCCATTTCCAATGGTGTTATCTATGTTAATTAGAGATTAGAAAATTTTGTATAATATGTCTTGTAGATGTATATTTGTAATGGAGAACACTATTCAGCGGGATATTTCTTCTTGATTTACATACATAAATATTTTATATCCATAGAATGGATTACTTTTGTTCCTTTCTTTCATTCAAAAACTGGTTTCATATGAGATTTCAATTTCCAACATGAATTTCTAGCGAGTGAACTTCATTGGAGAGTAAGGTTATCATAAGGGTGGATGGAAAGTGGAATATATTTTGGATCAGTTGGTGGAGTTTTCATTGGGATCATAGGTGGAGGATGTTATTAGGGATATTAATAAGTTTCTCAATGTTATCTAAATTGATGTTAGGAGAATCCCCCCACCACCCATTTTTATGATGTCAGTCTTGAGATAGAGTTCCAACTATGTGCGTCTAAAATTTTGATGGATCCCTATCGAACATGACATATAGAGATGTTTAATTTGAGGATATAGGGGGATGATCAGATATTTAGGTGTATAATCTAATAATTTATATCTCCCTATAGTACACAACTAGAAATATTACTTATTTCCACACATTTATTGCCACAGTTTAAAAAAATCGGGGCAATAGGTTTATTTGAGGCCACAATTTTATTGAAACTATGGTTACTATCCTATTTATCGAGCTTCTCCACCCGACCGAATCACCTTTTTCGTTCGTCTCTCTCTCTTGAACCCTCGCATCCCCAACCTCGGGCTTGCTGACCTCTTCCTCCTGGCCCTCCCCTCTCCTCCCTGACCTCCCCCTCCCAGCCCGCTCCTCCCCTCTCTGACCTCCACCTCCCGACCATTTGACCACTTCCAAGCGATTTCCTCCCCTCCCCGACCTCTGCTCCCAACCTCGACCTCCCGGCCTCCACCTCCACCTCCCTACCCTTATCCCCTCTCGGATCTGTCACCTTTAATGACATTACCCCTCTCAGATCCCTCTCCTCTAGTGATGTCCCTGACATTTCAGCATAATAGAAAATCATTTATGGTTATACAAATGAAGCATCATCTCAGATTTCTCCTTATAAATTTCAGTATAAGAGGAAATCATTCATTACTTTTTTGGGGAAGGAAATGAATTTTTCTGCATCATACTTTTAGAACTCTCTTGTTTGTAAGTTCATTAACTGACATCTGCTGAATAATTTTATCATGAGGTTTATTGAATCTATTAGTTTTGGTTCTTTGGATTAGGGGGTTCTTGATTCTTGACTTGTCTTGGTTCATTCTTCCTCAAGAGAGGATTATTATAGATGTTGGACTCATGTAAAGTGTTCCTTTATAATATTTTATGTTAAAATGATGAAACTAGACTTTTAAAGAGATGTTGAAAAACCTGTGGTTACCATTTTTATAGGATATCAAAGTTTACATGTTCAAGTTTTCAAGTAAAATTATTTGTCTATTATTTATAATCATATTGGAACACCTATTAAGATCGATTCATCCACCTATAAGCTCTCAAGACCCTCTCTTGTCAGGATTTTTACATAGGTGAAGTTCTCCAAACCACTACTCTTAGTTATCTAGATTAAGAATGGGGTTAGGGGATTTTGGAAAAAAAATTCTTATGAAAAGATAATAGATTACTATTTATCCTATTTAATATTCAATCAAGGTATTTTGTCTTGTGGCAATGTGATCTCAAAAGAACCCACTTCACAATGTCCAGTTTGGTAGAAGGAAATTTGTATTGAAAAAGGGAATCATGGCGCTCCTGTTGGAGTGTCAGACCCTTTTGAGGATGGGAAAAACTAATCTATTAAGATATATTTTGAACACGATGTGGATAAGTACGTTGTTGTTCATTCTAAACATAACCTGTATAAGAGAATTTAGATTGGGGTTTCTTATAGATTTTTTATTATTGTTAATAATGCTCAAACTAATTCTGAGGTGATGTTAAAATGGGATGATGACTCTAATATCTCAAGTGCTGACCACCCGACTCACGAGGAGGCTCGAGGGGGGTAGAGTGATTCTGGTGAATCTACTCATGACACACTTGAACATGCATGCCAAATTAATGAATATTTTTTACACTTGGTGGATACTTTTAACAAACATCTATCTTTTTGTGGGATGGTGTCTGTACTGGTATTAAAGATGAGTTTATCACATTGATTATGCTTCAATAACTAAATTTTATAGAGGAGATGACTTATTGTTATATGTGTTGCATTTTTTATTTTTTAAATTTGATAGAATGATCATTTATAGAATTTTACTTACTAATTTTGAGTGCTTATGGAATCTAAAGTCTAAAATCAATTATGTTCATCCTATATGGTTTAGTTTCACATTCTAGGTCCATTATGATCATAATGGGTTTTTGGATGATTCAATGTTATTTGAAGGTTTCTCCTTGACATAATGATGATGATTTAATACAGATGTATAGATGCATTTAAGTATTAGATAATCGGTAGGTTGAGGATCAATTATTGGTGTTTATGGAGATGTTGTAGGCAGTGATGCTAATCATCCAAGATGACCATAAAGATGGTATTTTGAAAATGTGATGGATGTTTCAATTTGATTAATGGGAGATTATGATACATAAATAAATATATTGAAATGGGCGTTACTTTAGGATGGAATTGAAATATCTTGGGTGAAACCAATTGGATGTGCTTCAACTGTAGAAAAAAATGAATCTTCTAAGGAGTGAGTTCTATAAATGCTGATGAAAATTTTCAAGATTCAAATATATTTTATAGTATTTGTGGTTTTTTTATATTGGTGAAATCATGTTTCACCTCATTTTTTCATCTATACATTTTTACTCTTATAAAAAAATGGGGGGGGTATAAGTTGGGCTTCTAACTCTTACCTTGGGTTGTTTATGATTATTATTATTACTATTATTATTATTTTTATTATTATTATATCAAAACAAATCCTCGTGGTTTGGGTTACAATATGAAATTTAAAAGTTCTAGGTTTCAAAAACTAGATCTTGAATTAATCCATGGACTATTTGGAGTGTTATGTTTTTCTTTCTCATAGGTGTGAATGTGGGAATAAGGTCTATGTGATGCCATGTGTCTTTTATTGAATATTGGTGAAGTGAGGATGGCTAATTGAATAGTGTTTTAGGGAGATAAATTCGTGGAGATTTATTTGATGATGTGGGAAGTGTGGTCTTCACATGGATAGGGAGATAGGATATTGAGACAGATTTAGGTTGTCATTATATATCTCATATGTATTTTAAATCATAATTTTTATATTCCTTAGGATAAAAAAATGAAACCTTTTAGGTAGAAATTTTTTCCATATCTGTTGTGGTACATCAAACTTCAAGTTATTATCCTTCCGTGCTTGATTTATCTTACATGTTAGGAGATCAGGAATATTATTTATATTTTGAAAAGAGGTAAATATTCTTCATCATTTTCTTCTATTTCTTTTTAATGTTAATCAATGTCGAGGAAGAAACTATGTTCTATCATAACATAGAAATAAAAAATCCAAAATTTCACTTTATAATATTTATTGAAAAAAAATAAATATTCAAAGAGAATTATATAAACATGAGAATACAATCCAAGGTGAATACAGATTCTTTAATACCAATTGAGAATCCAAAAGATGGTATACACCCTCTATTTCTATTTAAGGAGGACTGGATGGAATATGTTATACACTGAGAGGGGTGGAATAATTGTATCTGTTCAATTTATCACTTTTCAATACCTTCTTTCTTTTACCACATTTACTATTAGGTAACATTTCTATTATTCTCTCTCTATCTCTATTTTTATTTTTTCACTCAAAAAACACCTCTGAACACACACACACACACAAGAGACATGATGATTTATAAGGTCCACCTTCCAGAATAAAATTTTATCCATTGGAATGACTTGGAGTCCATTTAGATGATATGATTGGCTTGTATCAACCCATGATCACAATTTGGTAGGTTTAATCCTTTTTCCCATGTTTGGTTCACTGTCAGTGAAAACTCATAGTGGTATTTTATGCTTATATAGCTTGCGTGATATTATTTCATTGATGTTTTCCATTTTAATCCTTACCCCTTATTCTCTTATTTGATACACCACGAGCATCTCTGAAGTTTTTTTTGATTCATAGTTTTTTATAGTATGAATCCTTGTGTTTATATCCATCACATCATAAACAATAACCGTTAAAATAATAAGTTTAAGATGGAAATAATATTTCATATTTTCTGGTTTTTTTTTCTCTAAAAAATAACTTTCCATGTAAAATCATATTGGATTTGTCAATTTTTTTACTATAAGAACACCTAATATTTTGTGTCATTCTCCCATTTCTGAAAGCTTAATATTTAGGCTATTAATATTATCCCAATTTTACTTTCTTTCATATATTTTAGGCCCATGTTCTGGCATGACAGAGGGGGGAAATGTGTAGGGGGTAGTGGTGGTGAATGGGACCGGGGGGTGTTCAGGGGGGAGGGAGGGGGGAAGGGGGTGTGGGGGTGTAGGGGGGAGGGTTTTCCTGGAGGGGGGCTGTGAGGTGTAGGTGGGAGGGGTGGCTATAGGGGGTAAAGTTTGGGGATAATTGGGGGGGGGAGTGTGCAGGGGGTGATGGTTGGGGGGGCAGTTTGGGTGAAGGGGGCAGTGTGCAGGTGGGGGGGGGGGCAGTGGGGGGCAAAGGTTATGGGGGAGAATTTGGGTGAAGGGTGTGGGGGGGGGGGGGGGCAGTGTGCAGGGGGTGAAGGGGGTAGGGGGGAAATGTGCAGGGGGTAGTGGGGGTGAAGGGGGCAGGAAGGGGGTGTGGGGTGCCGGGGGAAGGGGGTGTCCAAGGGGTGTCTAGGGGCTCTCCAAGAGGGGTGAGGGGGAAGGGGGAGGGGGAAGTCTAGGAGGGGTGTCTGGGGAAGGGGGATGGTGTAGGGGGGACTATTGTTGGGGGTAGTGGGGGTGCAGGTGGGGGCTGGGGGCTGGGGGAGGGGCTAGGTGGGAGTGGTGAAGGGGGGCTGTAAATCAAATTTGGAGAGTGTTTTGGAAATTAATTGAATAGTGAAAATGGAAGGGAATGATAAATAGAAGATGAATATGAGTTCCTTTATAATCTATTTTTTGATTATATATTGACCATTAACAACTTGTTTTATATGATTTCATATGGTAATTGAGATATATATTGGATATAGATACTAAGAAGAGAATATTGAATGGAAATGATAATATGGAATAATGAGGTATACTTCATGGATGTGTTATTTCTATTGTTTATGCATGTACTGATGCAATTATTATTGATATTATGATGAAAAATGTGTGTGTTTGTGGTTGTTTTGTGTTAACATTACCAATATAAATTATTAGACTAATCTGAGTGACTAAATGATGATATTTTGGCAATAATAGAAAGGAATTATAGAATATACAATGGTAATGGATTCATGTATCATTTATCATCACTGATCACACACACACACACACACACATATATATATATAAGATGTTTTTATATCTCATTTCTTTTCACACTGTTTTCTTATAGGTGGTTTCATATGCATGCAAGTGTAAAAAAGAAAGATTCGAGTTGTCATCATCAAAAGCATCATGCCTTGAGGTTGAGGTAGGTTCCCTCTGCCTAACCCTTTAATTTGAATTCTATAATTTCTTGAGAATTTTAAAAACTTGTTTTCATTATTATATAATGTGTATATTCTATACAAATTGGTTGTGTCTATTTTAAATGACATTTTTACCTATTTTACATGACTTCCCTAAGCCTACAATGTGGACTAGTTTAAAGTTTCAGCCAACTCAATAGTAGAAAATGAAATGTCCTTCACTTTAGAGATGACAGTGCCCTCATTTTATGAAAACATGAACTTAGAATTCTCATAAAAATCTAAAACTTAAATAAGGGGTAGGGTAGGGTGCAGGGGGTGGGGTGGGTAGGGGGGTTCAGGGTGATGGAATCACATGTGTCTTCATAGTGTGACTTCATGGAATCACAGGTGTCTTCATAGTGTGACTTCATGATCCCTCAAAATCATCATTGTGTATATCGAGTATTGATGGCGTAACACCCACATATCATGATATTTCTTCCTGTAGGGAGAGAAACTAAATTATAGAAATAATATTTTCATGAAGTGGTCATTATCCTCACAAATTGAATACTATCCTTTAAAATAAATTGTACAAAAAATTTAGCAACCCTTATGAAAATTCATATTAACCTTACAAAGTAGGGAATTTTCCATTTTTTGAATCATATCTTCCAAATTCATGGAATAATAGTACTCTCCTAAACATGTGGGATTATACCAAATAAGTGGTTTCCCCATGTACATCCACCATAGATAGGCTCATGTACCTTGGTAAGGTTGTGGAGTGACCATAGGCATCATAATGAAACTTCTCACTTGTATAAAAAGCTGGTAAAACATTTCCAACTCATTCATGCCTTTCTAATGACAGTCTTTCCTTTTTTGAGACCTCTATAACATACTATTCAAAAAACAGAACCCAATGATTTGGTGAAGATACACAACACATGATCTTGAGTACCAACATATTTAAGTGGTATATCATTATTGTCCACATTCTCCTCTAAAAAATTATGGTGGATCTCAATGTGTTTCTTATGAGTGTTGTAATATATTGTTTTCTATTTCTATATCACTTTTATTATCTCATTAAATAATTATTGGATATTTCACCAATTTATTGATGTATTCCAACTAATTCCTTATCCATATAAGATGTGTACATTTTAAACATTATGTTGTAGGTACTTGTGAGCTGGTTCCAGACTTTGATATTTGTCTTATAGGAAGACTCATGTATGTGTAGTTATGTGTTTTTTTATTTGGAGTTGTTTAATTCTTAGTATGTATGTAGCTTTAGTGTATAATTAAATTTAGAGAGTGTGTACCACATGGATCTTCTATGTGATAAATATAGTAACTCATTCTCATTTTGTAACATTGTTTTTAAAACAATGAAATATATTAAGTTTCTGAGAAATTTCACCAATGGTCAGTAGATCCTCTGACCTGATACAATCCAATGGGTTGGGATGCTATTAGGGAGGGGGACTGATTGGAGCAGGGTAGAAGGTGATTGGCAGGGGCTGAGGGAGGGGAAACTGGTAGGGGGCCTAGCAGGGGGTGGGGGACTGGAAAGGGCGGTGGGGGGAACTGGAAGGGGAGGGGGAAACTGGAAGGGGGAGGGGACTGGCAGAGGGAGGGGGACTGGTAGGGGAAGGGGGAGGGAAAACTGGCTAGGGGCGGGCAAGACTAGTAGGGGGAGGGGAACTGGTAGGGGGAGTGAAAATCGGCTGGGGAAGGGGGGGACTAGCAGGGGGAGGGGACCGGTAGGGGGTGAAAGGGGTAGGGTGGGTAGAGTGTGGGGGGGGGATGGGTGGGGGAGGACAAGGAGGGGTGGGGGGGGAACTATCAGGTGGGGGAGGGGTAACTCATAGTTGGAGGGGAGGGGTAAGTGGTAGGGGTGAGGACTGGTAGTGCGTGGGGGGGGGGGGGTTGTCCAGGTGGGGGCTGTTCATGTGGGAGTGGTGTCCAAGAGTGGGGGGGGTCAGGGGATTTGTATGGGGGATACTGTAGGGGTGGGCTACGGAAGGGGGTGCTAGGGGTGTTCAAGGGGGTAAAGGGGATTGTTCGGGGGGTGCGTGGGGGTGTCCAGAAGGGGGGTGCATGGGGGCATGGTTTTGAAGGGGGTTTCCAGAAGGGGGGGTGTCCAGGGGGGACGGGGCATGGGGGTGTTCAAGGGGGTGAAAAGGAGGCTATCTAGGTGGGGGGTGCAAGGGGGCTATCCAGGGGGGCATGGGGGTGCAGGGGTGTTCAAGGGGGTGAAAGGGGGATATCCATGGGGGCATGGGTGTGTAGGGGAGGTGTCAAAGGGGGTGCAAGGGGGATGTCCAGGTGTGTAGGGGTGTTTAAGGGGGTGAAAGGGGGCTGTCCAGGGGGGGTACAAGGGGGCTGTCCAGGGGCATGAGGGTGCAGGGGGTGCAAGGGGGTTGTGCAGGGGGGTGTTCAAGGGGATTCAAGGGGCTATCTAGGGGTGAAATGAGGATTTCTAAGGGGGAACGAGGGTGCAGGGGGGTGTTCAAGGGGGTGGAAGGGGGCTATTCAGGGGGGCATGAGGGTGAAAGGGGGCTCTCTAGGGGGTGCAAGGGGGTGAAAAGTGGTTGTCCAGGGGGCATAAGGGGTGTTCAAGGGGGCAGTCTAGGGGGTGCAAGGGGCTGTCCAGGGGGGCATGGGGTGTAGGGGGGTGCAAGGGGCTATCCAGGGGTGTGAAAGGGGGTTGTCTAGGGGGATGTCTAGGGGGTGGAAGGGGGCTATCCAAGGGGCATGGGGGTGCGTGGGGTGGTGTTCAAGCAGGTGAAAGGGGGTTGTCCAGGGGGGCATGGGGGTGTAGGGGGTGTTCAAGGGTTTTCAAGGGGGTTGTCTTGGGGGTTCAAGGGGGCTATATAGGGGGGTAGTGTATTTATTTTTTATACTATAAAAATAATATCTCCATAGTTTTAACCTTTGTCGTATGGGCCTATTTCCACAGTTCTAACTATGGGAGTAGGAGCCTATATCTACGGTTCAACCATGGGATTAGGAGGCCTTTTTTCATAGTTCTAACTGTGGAAAAAGGGCTCCTAATTCCAGGGTTGAAACCTGGATCTAGTCCCCTACTGCGACAGTTAGAACTGTGGAAATAGGCCCCTACATCCACGGTTAAAACTTTGGTTGTAGGTAAGACTGACTTCCACAGTGATAGAGGCCACTATTTTCCGAAACTATGGCCATAGGCTATTACCAGAGCTTTCTGGCCTACAACCACTGTTCCAAACCGTCGTCGTAGGAGAATTTTCTAGTGGTGGTACTGTAGTATTATAATCCAATATGGCAGATGGAAGTATTCAGTTTAGTATAATATACCAAAGGTTTAATCATTAAATGGTCAAGAACCATTACACACTTATGTGGATCTATTATCTATTTAAAATAACTTAATAGAGCTCATTTTTTAAAGGTCTACTTGTGGTATGGATATCACTAGTGGAGGGTGATGGAAGATGATATATTGAAGAGTTTCTTCATGATCATTTATGGTCACTAATTATTCATGTTTATCCCATTCAATTTTATAAACACATCACCTGTGTTCATAGGGTTCATGAACTCCATATTCTATGTGTTTCTATACCATTTCTACATCAGGTTTATCAATGATATCTTAATAAACTAGATGTTAGAGGAGAAGGATTCAAATCATCTCAAAAAAATTTTATTGGTCCTTTGACACAACCAGATCAATGGAATAATGTCACAGTGAATGTTCAGGATGCGATAGGTGAATTCAACTGGTATAGTGGTTTTGTAACAGGGTGTGTTCATAGAGGCATCAAGGATTAACATAGTTTATTATTTGGAAGAACCAAAAAATATGGAATATGATCGTTTTTTATTAGTCTATCCAGATATTATCAGATGATTATGTCAATTTTCACCCATTACTATATGCCAATAATATCCATGACTATGAAGGACAAGGCCTTCATGTGGGTTGTTTAGTTTCAAGAAGTGTTCTGTTATATGAAGGATAATTTGGTCAGTGATTTAGTTAATTGAATTCTTGAGGATGTGGTTCTATTTGAAATTTTTATGACACTTCCCATATTTTATTCCAATTATTTATAATGTAATTTAAGACATTGATCACTTATGGGTCTAGGAAATTAAATCCCCACAAGTTTTACTTTTCAACTCATGAGTTGGAGCTGGTAGATGATGTGTTTGTGATGATGCTCTGGTTGAATTACCTCCTCGATGATCATTTTACGGTTTTCATGAATTAAACCATAACACCCCAATATTTCATAGTACGTTAGATCTTCAAAGTAATTCAATAACTTACACTACACGCAACATCGAGTTCAAGCGAACCACAACTTACCAAACTAGCCGTTCAAAAGAGGTTACGAATATTATTAAATAAAATTTGTACTTTATATAACCCTTATAATTTTAGAATCCATATTATGATTTTCTTAGACATAATGTAAGGAAAAATTCATTTTTTCAGATAAAAGAAGTATTTTTCAAAAAATGCAATTTTACTGCCTTTTAATGGAGAACCCTTTTTAAATCCAATATTTGAAAATTTTATATATTAAATTTGACAAAATAAACATCTTATTTGGGATTGGGACATAAGAATTTAGTTTTAATAAATTTTTGGTGTTTTTATGATAACTTTCATATTTGGGTGAATAGTGTAAAATAATATATTTTAACTAAAAACAATTTTTTTAATCAAAGTAATTTATAGTATTAAACTATACATATGAATTTTTTGGATGTATAATTATATTATGATATAACCATTTAATCCAATGTTGGTCATTGGAAGTAATTTCACTTCCAAATTGGACATAAACAAATGTCAATCTTTTGATAGTTATTATTTCTTAAAAAACAAGCATTTTGTTTTGACAATGAGAATTAATTTTAAATTAATTTCTGCCACTTATGTGTTTTTAATTTAGAAAAATTTATTACATATTTTTAATCAGGAGTTCCAAATTGTGTAAATAGGTAACTTTTATTTTTAGACATTTTGAATAATTATTTCGATAAATATTTTATTTACAATGGTTAAAGGGTTAATCTGGTAAATAAGGGTAAAAAAATAATATTAAATTATCCTAACATGTGTCATAACCTTATTTGATGATAGATGTCCGACCATGGGAATCTTGGGGTCGATTTTGGGACCCCATGGAGCCACTTGTAAGTGAAAATGACACTTTATATTAATTAAGTTAAAGTAAATACAAAAATGACATAAGTATATATCTTTTAGTAAAAATAATTTCACATAGGGTCATATATGTTATATATTCGACTATAAATATTCATTAGAAATATAAAAATATTTCCTACATAATGTTATTTTATTTATAAATTTTTAACATTTAATAATTAAATTTATTTATGCCACAATGATGATGCAGTATTTTCCTTATTAATGAAAGAATCAAATAAATGGTATTATAAATGTTAAAATAAATATAATTTGAAGTTTTGATGACATCCAATAATTTTATTGGTTAATATGACATGTTAGGATTGATTAAATAATTTTATTTGAATTAATAATGTTTTTATGACTTTAACAAAAATAAATTATTAAATAGTGTCAAAATTGACATAAAAGAGTTTTTAAAATAAATATTATCTTATTAATTGATATAATATTCCTAAAAATCAAAGGTTTGGCCAAAGAACTTATATTAGAATAGTTATATAATTATTGAAACACTTGGGGTTATCTTGGCAGTTTATAGTAATTTTATTAACCATATAATATAAAAATACAAAGAGACATGGTAACTGTCAAACTAATTAACTAAGAGTTAAATCTAAATGATAAGGTTAATATAGTGACCCAAACCTGTCTAAAACCAATTTGTTGAATGGTTTTATACCCATACCCACAACATACTATAAATAAAATAATTTGGAGCCATTATAAATGGAATATTAATCAATTATAAAATAATGCTTTAAGTTTTCCTTAGGTGCCCCTCACCCCTCTTATAAAAGGGAACTCCCCCTTCCCTCAAATTCACACCTTAAAATCCATTTGGATCGACCGAACTCTACACAAATACCCTCTAAACCATCATACCTTAATCCTAGAGTCCTTCCTTTAGTTAGAAAGACAACCTAAGGAGCCCTTTTGATCAAATAAAAAGGAATAACCTGAAGAAGAGGTAAATATTTCATCACCTCTATCAAGTTCCTTTCTTCTTCCACTTCCTCTTTCTTTGTTGTTTCCATTATAAAATAATAAATCTAGTGTCTTCTATATAATGTGATGTTATTATGAATATGGTACAACCATATTCATTATTCTATCCATCCATTGAATGACATGTCACCATACGTGCGTACGTACGGCTTACCGTCTCCACGTCGTGGTGTAATTGTTATTCAATACATTATTTTTTGGATGGGTATAATAATGATATTTAATTTATGTAAATAATAAATATAACATGATATTATTCTTTATATATTATATACCATCCAATTATATATTATTTTATTATCAAAAGAATGATATTGTCGCTCGTGCGTACGTACGGTTTACCGTCTCCACGAACGTTATGAGATTCATTCCCCATCGTATCCATTCAAGAATAATTTTCATTTGATGATTAAAAATAATGTTTAGAGACTTGATATAATTCTAGATATGAATAATATATATCCCATCCATAAAAATATTACTCACATAACAAAGAATATAAAGGAAAATGAATCTGTTAACACTCGAAACGACGATAATACTTAGATATTATTAACAAAGCAATGTTAAAATATCATATATGATATTATATTAATGTATATTATTCTTGTATAATTTAATAAAAATTATTTAACCATTAAAAATGAGTTTAACATACCCTCATCCATGGAAAAGTATAAATTAAGGGGTTTCTTATCTCACTTTTAATTCCGTAAGATTTCCATTATACACCACTTATTTATTGCATGTGGTGTGTGTACTGCCCATGATTGTATTAATTGTGTAATTTAATTTAATTTTTTGATATTTACGTCATAATTATATTATCCATATTTCATTGGATGTATGTTTCATAAGTTACCAAATTGGTAATATAATTACAAATTTCAATTTCCACTCATTCGGCTTTACACATACTTCATTGATTATTTTACTCCAAGATTGTGTGTGGAATCAGTATTCATTTTCTTATGTCATAATTTACACCCCCCCCCCCCTTTTGTGGATATACTTTTGATACACATAATCACTCCATTGATAAATTCTCAATTCATCGATATAAACTTGATAAGAGTAATTTTAACTCAATATCCATTTGTTGAGTTAAATATCCAATTCATTGGTGTTGTTTTTACAAGAATATGTGTGAATGTCTTCTGATTGATTTACACTAAATATCCAATCATATTGAGTGTATTTATATTTTTCACACATAATTATGTCGTTTATTTATCCTTAACCTAAGGATATAGTCTTTATAATATGTTTCTTCTCAATTTACATTCCATTGAGACTTCTTTGTTGTTATACACCAAATCACTTATATATGGTGTATATAATGTACTTTAACATAGTATATCACGAATTAATTTATTCTCAATATATTAAAAAGTTTTTACTACCTCAATTATTTGTATTCAAGTTTCTCTCTTTTGGCTAGGAACTCTAACTAAAATATCATTTTAAATGTTTTAAAGATTTATTGTTCTAAATCTTTCTCATTAATGTCCATGATTTAAAAATGGTTTTAAAGATTTATTTATATGGACATTAAAGTTTTAAAATTAAAATTTCATTTAAAAGTTTCAAAGTTGTATGGGACACTTTGAATCAAAAATATATTTTAAATGTCTTCTTGATAAATAGTGAGACTCTTAAATGTTTTCAAGAAAAGGGGGGATATTTCTCTTAAATAGTTTTGATGATTATTTTCATCTATGTCAATATCATTCATTATTCTCTATTGAGGTTTATCTATTGTAATAAAATCTTCCATATTGTATTGAATGAGTTATGTTTGACTATGGATGTGCTATTTTTATACCATTCATGGTTTGTGGTAAAAATATTGACATTTTGTATGCTAGTTTTAATATGATTGTTCAGATTATGTTTCAACCTTTTCATATGAGTAATGCATTGAAATTAGTAAGTGACGGGTGGAGCCCTCTATAGCTCCTCGATGCATTGGTAGGTCTCATGAGACAAACTAGTGTCTTGGCACAAAGCCTTGACAAAATCTTATTTGTAGACTTGGCACAAGGCCTTGACTATGTGGTTGTGAAAGTCTGGAATTATGCATTCCATCATTATGGAAGTGAATATTGATATTGCATGTGATTATTATACTAGTAGAATATCCATGTTAATATGTAAATGGAGTTATTTGATTTTATCTTTTCCATATTATGCTGAAGTTTAAGTTTAAAAGGCTTTTTTTTATTCTTATACACTGCCTTAAATGTTTATGTTATTTATAAAAGTTTCCTCTATAATGTTATCCTTACTGAGCATTTGAGCTCACCCCTTTCTTTGTTTTATTTTTCCCAGGATGCAAAGAAGTATAATATGACTGACCTACAGGGATAGTCTATGGGATCTTAGTTTTTTTTATCGAAACAATGTTGTTGTAGGTTTCCATTTTATGATGTAATGTAAACCTTATGAATGTATCTGGTACTTCCAATGCTACTAAACTAATCGGTATTTCGAGACTTGATCTTCTATGTTCACGACAATGATACATAATAATGCACCGACTCTGGGCTTCTGGGGTCGGGGCATTACTGTTGGTATCAGAGGAAGTTTAGTAAAAATATTGGAAACTAGAATTAGATAAACTTTGATTAGAGCACATATCCCTAAGATAGACTTTGAGGATTAGTATATAAGAACTTCCTAAAATTTTGGTATTGTAGAGATTTTATCATTTTTCTAATCATTACATCTTTGTCTGGATACGAGTAGGTAGAGGTGGCTTTGACACAGATTTACCTAGGGGTAAAACCCGAAAACACCTCTTTGAGCTAGACTCAAACGGGAACTGGTGCACGAAAATGGGTCTTACTGCACTCTTGGTTACAATACTCCTGGGGGATATGCTTAGGATAATTTACATTTTCCTCACAAACTGATTTGAAGGATTTTAATATAATATTAGAATAAATGACCATGGTTAATGTTAAGTTATTTCAATTTGAAAATATGGTGTCATGAAATTCGCTAAATGATTTTATGACTACTATTACTCACACAATGCTTTGTGGTTTTAGTCAATGGTTGGATTCCAAGGAATTCATAGTAACATTGAGAATTATGTTCAAGGTGGGAATGGTGGTGGAAATGAGAAAAAAAGGAATGTTGATAGGCGTAACAGATATCATGTTCATGGAAAATCAGTTTTCCAAAAATATGATCAACATCATATATATAAGCCAACTCCCAGACTCAACAAAGAAGAGAAAAGTGATGAATTATAAGAGCTCCAGTAGTGGAGACCATGGAGAAAAGAATCCTCAATTTACATCATGTAGGAAATGTGGAAGGAGACACCCAGGAAAGTGTCTCAATGGAACAAATAAATGATTTACATGTGGAAAAGAAAGACATAAAGTGAATAATTGCCAAGGAAAAATGAAGATTACTATAAAATAAAATAAAAACGGTCCCAAGAATCTATTTATAGTCATTTGCTATAAATGTAGGGGACCTGGTCATTACCCGAGTGAATTCCCTATTATATATGATATTTTCTTGGTCAAAAAAAATCTATGTATAAATAATTGTTTGGAGAAATGTTTAAATGTATTAGTGCTCATTGTTGATGGGATTACATTGGAATAATTATCTCTTGTATTTGTAACCCTGTAGTTCTTCATGTGAAAGTAATATTTGAGGAAGACTTTTCTTTTCTCTTGTGGATATAGTTATAAATAACCATTTTTTTATATGATCATTGGGTTTGATGCAATTACAAGTTATTATATTTTGGGATGAAAATGCAAGGTATGAGATAACATTTGTGGTTAAATTTTGGTATAGTTATTTTGAGTAATTTATCTCATTTTGGAAATGTTATAAAATATAGTTTTTGAAAAAGGACAACATGCAGACCGTGTGACAACCCGTCGTGTTGGATAAAACTGTTGGAATTGAACCCACAACCAGAGTGCGATTGGGATTTATCTTCTACCACTGGACTATGTGAAGTACCTGGTTAGTGTGACTAATTATTTTTAGTAAAATTATTTTATTGATGAATAATAAGTTGATTTGGGATCTTATGTCTTATAAAATGAATACCCTTAGTATAGGAAAATTATTTGGTGATTAAGTGATAAATGTTATTTTGGAAGACTTTTTCTTTGTTGGGAACACTATATGCCCAAGGAAAATAGAATGATATGGGATTTAATTTGAAGAGTAATGGTGGATTTATAGCTATGTTTTTATTGTGCATTTATAGTGATTCGGGTTATTTATAGAAATGAATAACCTATAATATAGATTATGTGATTAGGTTAATTACTTTTAAGTATGTGACTTTAAAAGTAGTTGATGTCATTTGGAGATACAATTTAATGTGGAATACTACATAACCAAATTCTTCTATGTTTTGGGTTTCAATATTAGTTTGGAGTATATTGAAGGATTTTATAGACAATTGTTTATTTAATGGTATTTATTTAACATTGGGGTATTGTTGGTTTAATTTTAGAAATTAAGATTAGTGTTTCTTTCTCTAAAGTAATATCCTTTTGGGGGATCATCAGATCTTGTACTAACTATTTCAGTTTTGATTAATCTCTAAAGACAATGTAAATATATTGTTTATCCTTTGTGGATCATGTGATTCTCTAGAAGTTTATTCTAGCTCTTCCGGTGTGACCAAGTCTTCTTGAATAACTCATCATTTAAAAAAATGAGTTAGTGGTAGAAATTTATTAAATAATAAAACATTACTTAAAAATTAAGTATATCTCTTTATGTTTTTAGTCAATCTCATAAATAAAGTCCTCATCTTTATGAAATGTAACTTAAAACAAAAAAAAATGCTTTCTGTTTACTTTTCCTATTGGGAAACTAATGACCATTTGTCCCATCACAAGTTTGTGTTTTTCTTGTTGTAAACTTTCTCTTGATCTTGTTTTCTATCCCTCTCCATCATAACTTTACTCTTAGTTTATCATCCATATTCATGTCTTCCTACATGGAATCCTAATATGGGTTATCTTGGGTGACCTTTGTACTTCTCTTTCTTTCTTTTAAAGTCATAGTTTTATTGAGTCTTTTTCCGATGTGGAACTTTCCATTATATTCCCAAGCCCAAATTTAAAAATTACAAGGAAGAAATTTATTTAAGGAGTGAAGAATGTAACACCCCATGTTTTCATAGTAAGTTAGTTCTTCAAAGTAATTCAGTAACTTACACTACACGCAACATCGAGTTCAAGCGCACCACGACTTACCAAACTAGCCGTTCAAGAGCAGTTATGAATAATATTAACATAATTTTGAACTCTATATAACCCTTATAATTTTAGAATCCATATTATGATTTTCTTAGATATAATGTAAGGGAAAATTCATTTTTTTTAGATAAAAGAAGCATTTTTCAAAAAAGGCAATTTTACCGCCTTTTGATGGCGAACCATTTTTAAATCCAATATTTGAAACTTTTATATATTAATTTTGAAAAAATAATCTTCTTATTTGGGACCGGGACATAATAATTTAGTTTCATTAATTTTTTGGTGTTTTTCTGATAACTTTCATATTTGAGTGAATAGTGAAAAATAATATATTTTAACAGAAACCAACTTTTTTAATCAAAATAATTTATAGTGTTAAAATATACATATGAATGGTTTGGATGTATAATTAGATTATATTTCTTCCATTTAATCCAATTTTGGTCGTTGGATTTAATTCCACTTTGAAATTGGACATAAACAAATGTTAATCGTTTGATAGTTATTATTTCTTAAAAAACACGCTTTTTTTTGACAATGGGAATTAATTTTAAATTAATTTCTGCCACTTATGTGTTTTAAATATATAAAAATGGATTCCATATTTAGAATCAGGAGGTATAAATTATTTAAATAGGTAACTTTGATTTTTATACATTTTGAATAATTACTTCGGTAAATATTTTATTTACCATGGTTAATGGGTAAATCTGGTAAATAATGGTAAACAAATTATATTAAATTACCCTAAAACGTGTCATAACTCTATTAGATGATACATTTCCAACCATGGTCATCTTTGGGTCGATTTGGGGACACCATGGAGCCACTTGTAAGTGAAAATGACACTTTATATTAATTAAGTTAAAAGTAAATACTGAAATGACACAAGCATATATCTTTTAGTAAAAAAAAATTTACATAAGGTTATATACGTTATATCTTAGAATATAAATATTAATTATAAATCTAGAAATATTTCCTAAATAATGGTATTTTATTTATAATTTTTTAACATTTAATATTTAAATTTATTTGTGACATATTGATGATGTAGTATTTTCCGTATTAATGAAAGAATCAAATAAATGTTATTATAAATGTTAAAATAAATATAATTTAAAAGTTTTGATGCCATACAAGAATTTTATAGGTTACTATGACATGTTAGGATTTATTAAATATTTTTTTTCGAATTAATAATGTTTTTATGACTTTAACAAAAATCAATTATTAAATAGTGTAAAAATTGACAGAAAAGAGTTTTTAAAATAAATATTATAGTATTAATTGATATAATATTACTAAAAATCCCAGCTTCAAAAAAATGACTTATATGATGATAGGTATATAATTAATTAACAACTTGAGGTTCTCTTGGTATTTTATAGTAAGTTTATTAACCATATAATATAAAGATACAAAGAGACATGGTAAATATCAAACCAATTAACTAACAGTTAAATCTAAAAGATAAGGTTAATATAGTGCCACAAACCTGTGTAAAACCTATTGTTTGAGTTTTTTCGACCCATCCCTGTCACATCCTTGAAATAAATTAATTTGGATCCATTGTAAACCGAATATTAATGTATTATAAAATAATACATTAAGTTTTCCTAAGGTTCCCCTCTCACCTCTTATAAAAGGGAACTCCACCTTCCCTCAAATTCACACCTTAAAATCCATTTGGATTGGCCAAAATCTCCCCAAATACCCTCTAAACTATCCTACCTTAATCATATAGGCCTTACTTCAGTCAAAAAGCCAACCTAAGGATCCCTTTTTATCAAATCCAAAGGAAGAACCCGAAGAAGAGGTAAATATTTCATCACATCTTTCAAGTTATTTTCTTCTTCCACTTCCTCTTTCTTTGTTGTTTACATTCTAAAATAATAACTCCAGTATCTTCTAAATATTGTGATGTAATTATGAATATGGTACTACCATATTCATTATTTTATCCATCCTTTGAATAACATGTCACCATACATGCGTACGTACGGCTTACCGTCTCCACGTCGTGGTGTAATTGTTATTCAATACATTATTATTTGGATGGGTATAATAATAATGTTTAATTGATGTAAATAATAAATATAACATGATAATGATTCTGTATATATTATATACCATCCAATTATATATTATTTTAATATCAAAATAATGATATTGTCGCTCGTGCGTACGTACAGATTACCGTCTCCACGAACGTGATGAGATTCATTCCCCATCGTATCCATTCAAGACTAATTTTCATTTGATGATTAAAAATAATGTTTATTGACTTGATGTAATTCTAGATATGAATAAGATATATCCCATCCATAAAAATATTACTCACATAACAAAGAATATAAAGGAAAATGAATCCGTTAACACCCTAAACGACGATAATACTAAGATATTATTAACAAAGCAATGTTAAAAGATCATATATGATATCATATTAATGTATATGATTCTTGTATAATTTAATAAAAATTATTTCACCATTATACAGTAGGTTAACCTACCCTCGACCAAGGAAAAGTACAAAGTAAGGGGTTTCTTATCTCACTTTTAATTCCGTGAGATTTCCATTGTTCACCACTTATTTATTGCATGTGGTGTGTGTACTGCCCATGATTGTATTGATTGTGTAATATAATTTAGTTTTTGGATATTTACATCATAATTATATGATCCATATTTCATACGATGTATGTTTCGTATGTTACCAAATTTGAAAGGGAATTACAAATTTCAATTTCCACTCATTCGGCTTTACACATACTTCATTGATTATTTTACTCTAAGATTATGTGTGGAATCACTACTCATTTTTTTATGTCATAATTTCTACTCTCTTTTTTGTAGATATAATTTTGATACACATAACCACTGCATTGATAAATTCTGAATTCATCGATATGAACTTGATAAGATTAATTTTAACTCAATCTCCATTTGTTGAATTAAATATCCAATTCATTGGTGTTGTTTTTACAAGAATATGTGTGAATGTGCACTAATTGATTTACACTGAATATCCAATCATATTGAGTGTATTTATATTTTCCACACATAATTATGTCATTGATTTATCATTAACCTAAAAATATGGTCTTTATAAGAAGTTTAATCTCAATTTAAATTCCATTGAGACTTCTTTGTTGTTATACACCAAATCACTTTTATATGGTGTATATAATGTACTTTGACATAGTATATCATGAATCTCTTTATTATCATGATATTAAAAAAAATTATCTCAATTATTTGTATTCAATTTTCTCTCTTTTGGCTAGGAACTCTAACTAAAATATCATTTTAAATGTTTTAAAGATTTATTGTTCTAAATATTTCTCATTAATGTCCATGTTTTAAAAATGGTTTTAAGGATTTATTTATATGCACATTAAAGTTTTAAAATTAAAATTCCTTTTAAAAGTTTCAAAGTGGTATGGGACACTTTTATTTAAAAATCTATTTTATACGGCTTCTTGTTAAATAGTGAGACTCTTAAATGTTTTCAAGAAAAAGGGGGATATTTTTCTTAAATAGTTTTGATGATTATTTTCATCTATGTCAATATCATTAATTATTCTCTTTTGAGGTTTATCTATTATAATACAATATTCCATATTGTATTGAATGTGTTATGTTTGACTATGGATGTGCTATTATCATTTCATCTATGTCAATATCATTTCGTATGCAAGTTTTAATACGAATGTTCAGATTATGTTTCAGCCTTTTCATATGAAGAATGAATTGGACTTAGTAAGTGAAAGGTGGAGCCCGCTATAGCTCCTCGATGCATCGGTAAGGCTCATGAGACAAACTAGTGTCTTGGCACAAGGCCTTGAAAAAATATTATTTGTAGACTTGGCACAAGTCCTTGACTATGTGGTTATGAAAGTCTGGAATTATACATTCCATCATTATAAAAGTGGCTATTTATATTTCTTGTGATTATTCAACTAGTAGAATATCCTTGTGAATAAGTAAGTGCCATTATTTGATTTTATCTTTTCCATATTATGCTTAAGTTCAAGTTTAAAAGGCCTTTTTTTAGTCTTATACACTGCCTTAAATGTTTATGCTTATTTATGAAAGTTTCCGCTATAATGTTATCCTTACTGAGCATCTGAGCTCACCCCTTTCAATGTTTTATTTTTTCCAGGATGCAAAGAAGTATAATATGACTGACCTGCAAGGATAGTCTATGGGATCTCAGTGTTTTCTATGGAAATAATGTTTTTGTAGTTTTCCATTTTATGATGTAATGTAAACCTTATGAACGTATCTTGTAATTCCAAGGCTACTAAACTAATCTGTATTTTGAGACTTGATCTTCTATGATCATGCCAATGATATGTAATAATGCATCGACTCTGGGCTTCTGGGGTCGGGGCGTTACATAAACGATATTAAATTATTTCTTCTCTTTTTGGAATTTGAATATATGCTAGTGTATTTGGATAGTGTTTCTATAGGATTATTATTTTTAGATCTACTATACCTCAGGAATGGAGAATGTAATTTCTAATGAACTATGTTTGATGTCTCAATGACATTGTGTTCAACTGGATCTCAATGTATGGAATGTTATGGATTAGCCTGAAGGGATTCAACTTGATGTGGTGGATAGTTGTGGTCGAGGTTTTCTTTAAATGATTTTTTTCTAGTTTTCCATGGCTTAATCGGTGGAGTAGTATATGTGTTGAGAATTATATGTAGAGGCAATGCATGATAGTGTTGGCCATGTAGATTCCCATGTATATTCTCTTAAGGGAAAAATAGAGGATGGCTAGAACAAGATGTTATTTATAGGGATGTGGTTTGTCTTGTTGGAAAATCATGAATATGTTCTCTATGAGTATCAAATATAACCTTTAGTGGTCTTTAGATTTGTGAAAATATTTCAAATGGATTCTAATATCTTCTTTAGTGGTTGGGGATGAAATGGTTTGTGGAAGAGTTTGTGGCTACATTTCTAGTTTTTCAATTGGTGAAAGAAAAACACCATCTTTCTAGTTGTCTGTTATAGTACATGGATATTAATGATTGAAAATGGGAGGGTACCATGATAGATTTCATCACTAGGTTACCTGAGAAAATATAAATATGTGATGAATTTTGGGTAGTTGTGGACTGACTGACAAAGATGGATCATTTTTAGGCTATTTATGAGTCGAGTTTCCTTGATGACATTGTGATATAATTTGTGGAGGACATAGTTAGGATCCACGGGGTACCATATAACATCATCTCTGATAGAGATCCACATTTTAACTTCCAGGTCCAAAGGGGATTACAAAATCATATTGGCTCATAGTTCCACTTTATCAATGCTTTTTAGACTCAAATAGATTAGAAAATATAGTAGACTATCCATTTTATGGAATATTTGTTTTCATCTTACATCCAAGATTTTGGATGATCAAGATTAGAGAACCTTTCTCTGGTTGTGTTCTCCAACCACTATATCTATCACTCATCCATTAACGTGACTTAATATTATTCATTGTATAAATGTTAATGTCAATATACATTTTGGTGGAGTATTGTGGGAGATTAATTAGTTATCGGTACTAATGTGACTTAAAAATTGAATGGGAGGATCTATTAAGTCATATAGTGGATGAGGGAAGAATAAGACCTTCATAAGGCCTATTATAATCTAGGGAAGAATATTTTGAAGATTTATTCTGGAGACCATGTCTTTATGAGGATCTCCCCATGATGAGGGAAATAATGGATTGTTCAGGTTGGCAAACATTCTCCTAAGTTGATCAAGAATTTTGAGGTGTTAGGTGTGTTAATGAGGAGGTGAATTAGTTATCACTACCACCATGGATAGATATGATCCATGATATCTTCCACATTTCCCATCATAATTATTATATTCATGATGAATCTCACATTATTGACTCTAGATATTTGTATATTCGGTATAATGCAACATTCAAGGAGTGAACAGTATATATCAAGGATCATCGAGGGAAGGTGCTATATAGGAGAACCAGCCCCTCGGTTTGTGTTCCATATAGGTATGGTATCCAATTATTTAATAGTTTGTATCATGATACATAGATTACTTTCTAGTACATAGAGTTTAATTGAGTTTCCCTTGATCTATTTTTCCTTAATGGTGTCACGTTTGAGAATTAATAACTTATGATATGTTTTTTTTTTAATTTTCTATTTCTGGTGATGTGTGTTATGTGTTTTAGTATATAATGAAGGGAAACATTTTTCCAAACGATGGTTATTTATGTTTACAATACCTTTTAAAACAATTTGGGTGAGTCAGTGTTTCTAAAATAGTAAAATATCTCAACAAAAATGATATTTTTCTTAATTCATGTTCTTCGGTAATGATTCTTGTTGGTTGGAGAATTTTTTGGTGTTGGTTGTGAAATGTTTTATATGATATTGTTAATTGTTACATGGAAATTAGATGGACTTTGGATGGTTTTGGATGATGGGATCATGTTCTTAGTGGGGTATAATGATGTGGTTGTTCAGGGTTCATTGTGAATTTTTTGGTTTGGTCTGTTTGGGTGGTTGTAGTTTCTAAGGTAGAAAAATATTATTGAGTTGTATCTAGTAGTTTGGTAGTTTTTAACCACTCCATATATTGATTATGGTATTGAATATCATGGATGGTAATAATTTTATAGTTATCTAATGTAATTTTCTATGATATCATGGCCCCTTAAATTACTGGTTTTGTGGTCATTGGTGTTTGGGGGAGGCTCAAGGAGGATTAAATAGGGGTAGGAGAATAATTTATATGAAATCAGGCGATTCATGATGTAAAAAATAGAATTTTAGAAATTATTTTATCATTCATGCATTGTGAATTTTATGTTTGAACACTTGTGTTTAGGTGAGGAGTTATCTATAGAACGAATTCATGACGTGAAAGTGGAATTCAAGACATGAATTAAATTAAGTTGAGATGCTAGTAATTTTGACATAATATCACTGGGTTTTGAGTTTTTGAGAATTTTTAGATTAAATTGGTTTCACAACTGGAATTTCTGTGCCTCAGTAAAATCCATGTCGTGAAAATGTAATTAATGTTTTTAATGCGGTAAAATACACCCTTTTAATTAATATAATGTTCATTAAAATTCAATCATTAATCTTTCATTCCTCTTGGGTATTAGGGAAACCCTATAAATATTTGGATGATCATCCAACCCATTTCATCCTTATTGAATTATTGTTTTTGGAGGTTTATCATTCTCAATTTAAGTTGAGTTATTTCATATTACCTCCTTGTTCCCTTTAATTATTCTATTATGGGTTTACAATGGTGATGTTTATTTAATTTAGGGAGCGTTGAGGCTATGTTTTAGTGAACCCTTGGAATGATCCAGGTTGGTTCAAGGTTTTCTATGTATATTTTTGGTTTCTTGTTTGTTTCCCCATTTTAATATTGGGCACAACTAATCAAAAACATTTGCTCAGGGTAGGGGATTCATGTTCTTTCTCCATTTATGTTTATTTTTGTAAATTTCAATAATTTTACTTTCACTAGGATTGTAACATGGTTTAGAGTATTAAATATAATACATAAGATAAACCTAAAATGTATGGAATGGGGAGAAGCCACTTATTTTACTATATTTAATTATATTATTAATGTGATTATACCAGCTTGTTTTTATTATGAAAGTATTTTCTATTGGAATCGTTTCGTATACTTTAATTTATATGTATATGATACCCATTCAATTTTAATTTTTGGAAACACACTAAAAAAATGATAAGAACATATATACGATTAATGTGCTATTTTCCCATTGAAATACTATTTTTGTGACAATAACAATGAAACATAATGATGTTATATAATGTAAGCCCTTGAAACATTTTTTAGGATGTTGGGATGTGATTTTATGTCTGGTTAATCTATTTATAATTCCATGTGTTATGTGAGTTAGTATTACATTATTGTGGTGACTAGATGAGCTTTCAAATATGTAATCATGCATCGGTGTTGGCATTAGATTCAATGTGGATAATTATGTTATGGTTGTATAGTGTGGTGGTTGACATCAGTGGTTTTTCTAATGAGAAATCCTAATGGTTGTGGTGATGAGGTGATGGATGATGTGAGATGGGTATAAGGTTCTATGATGTAGCTATTTTTATCGCCTCATTCATTGCCGAATAAATTGGAATCTTGAAAATGAAATATAGTGTGGTGGTAAATGATTATGAATGGCCTATAATTATCAAGAGGTAATTTCTTTAAATAATAAACATGATAAATTAATGGGATGTGTAAAAGTGAAAAGAATTTACTTTCAATATGGGAGTTTCTAGGAACTCAGAAAATATATAAAATCATGTAACCCATAATTGAAAATGGAATTTTATGGCAATATGTTTGGGGTTTTGGGTGTGATATATTTAATGGTGGAATCAATTATAGAAGATGATGTATAGTGAAGTGGTAATGATGTTTAGTAAAAAGGTGAAGTTAATGGGATCCCATACATGGTTTATTGATATCTATCTATCTATCAAGTATTTTATTTTTTTACATTCACCCCACTCGAGTTGTATAACCTTATAAATGCCAAAATTTCATGGATTTGGGGTTTTTTTCTAATATATATTATAGATCTGACATGGATAGTAGAATACTCCCTATCACATACTCTTCCATTAGTAGTGATAATACATGATGGGGTTGGATATTACCCAATACTAATGGGCATGTGATACATGGTGGAGTTCATCTATTGTAGGAGGTGGGTGCGAGGTTGATATCCATTACATTCCTGAAACCAAACTGTGCTGGTTATATTGTAAGGTTTTATAGTGATGTTATGAGGATCTAACATGATGTGATGATGTATAATTCTAGATATATATTCTAGATCATATGAGGTTTTCTTGGTGGGGAGGTTCCCCTACCCACATAATAGATGGCCAGTTATGTGAGGTGATATGTATGGAGTGGATATGTGAAAATAAAATTTTTCGTTGCTGTGTGAGAGAGGAAAATCAATGGGGAAGTGGTAGATGATAACCTTTGTTATGTTTTTCATGTAATGTTACTATATTAGTTGAATCATTTTTTAACAAGGCATTATGAGTCTAGAATTGGTTTATTTAACTATTTATATTCTTGTCTGTTCCATTGTTTATTCTATGGTGCTTTAGTATGATATTTTCACATGTTCACTAGAGACCTTGGGTATGATCCTACTACGTATACAAATTATGCTTATCCCAAATATATAATTTTATTTCTAGTATCCAAGGGGAATTTGGGGACTCATATGGACATTACCTTCCTAATATTCAGAGTAGTTGAAGAGTCGTTACTATAACACTTGACTTTTTGTATTTATATAGAGAATTTTATATGTACGTTTTAACTTTGTTCATACAATGTGGTTTGGTTTTGTGTTTAATAATATAATATGCGAAGGATTTTCTTAGTTATTTTTTATCCTCTCTCTCATTTCTATAGGTGATAGGGGTTAATGAATTTTATTTTTAGATTTGTATCCTCTCGATGCATGTCAGCAACTTGAGGCCCAATTGAGGAATGAATTAGAGGTCATAATCTCTATTCCTTTATTATCGAACCTATAGTGTATCCCTTTGATGAAGGGATCATGGAAAAGGCCCTTATACAAAATAATATTATCCATATGCATAATTTAGAACAAAAAATCCATTTTTCAATCTTCTACACTAATATCATACATTTTCTTGATGCTATCCATTTTAGAAATTTTGATTTCCCATTAATTTTCCATCAACAAAAAAAAGACATCATAAAATTCAAACTGATATTCATCTACAAGGAAGGGGATAGTTTTAATATACTAAGTAGAGATATAAACTACAGTCACTAGTTTCTTATCATCCATTTTTTAACTAAATATATAATATAACATTGTAGCATAATGAATATCATCTAATAAATACACACTATAGTATCCACCAATGAAATTGAAAGGTAGAAAAAAATATAGGTAGTTATCCCATGTAATAAGAACAGAAAAATTAAATTCAACACATCAAAATATCTAAAATACTATGAAAAAAATATTTCAGATGTTCATATAAAATAAATATTAGAATATGATGAAATAATAAAAATAAGGAAAAATAACATAAAATGATTCACATGGTTTATATTTTCACCACAATATATGTGGGGAAAATGAAAACAAATTTATCAAGAAAATAATAAGGGACTACACTTTCATATTATAATACATAGATCATAGGTGATCCACCAAAATATTTTTGGTAAGATAAAATTAGTGGGTTTGGTATTTTTCTTCACTCTATAATTACGTGAAAAATTACACCTTTCTCGATCTCCATAGATGAAAAAACTATTTTGTTAAATAATTATATCACCTAAAATCCCCTAGAAATTAAAGTGTATATGTAATGAGAACATTAGAGAATGAATTGTATGAAATTTTTCTATTCATGTACAACTTCAACCCTCTTTGGACAAGGATTATTTTTTACTACGCCATCAACAATGTCATCTGTGTGATCTATCCAACTAAACTGACCGACTATAAAATCATAATGTTGCATTGTCTATTGAAATAATTAAACCAGTGATTACATATTAAATTTTACATCCCATGTTCTATGAATCTTATAACCTTGTTACTGTGACTTTAACAAAACAATCCAAATTATCAGAAATTATTTTCCCAAAATTACATTATTCAGTAAACAAATTCCATTATCCATAAAATTGTATTAATAAACCCACCTAACATCATATTCATATAATAATATGAATGATTACATGTTATAAAATAATTAAAATATTAATAATAATAATTATTATTATGTATTTGTTTTTATAATGACACTTATTATAATAAATCATGAATATTACATTTATTTTCTGAATCAAAATATAATATTATCACATATATAATTAGTCCATATTTCAATAATATATTATTTACTAAACATCCATGTAACACAATAATGTGAAATATTATGATCAAAATATTTAATTTAAACAAGAAATTTTCACACATTGATTTTCCATGAAATATATAAATTTCCAATAAATATACCATTTTAACATATTTGTATAGTCATTGAAAAATAAAGAGATATTTTATTTAAATAATTTGAATATTAATTTACTATAAATAAATAAAAATTTTATTAACCCCATTATATAAAATAAATCAAAAAATAAAAACATTATCATACTGAAGAATGGTTACCCATCTACTAGGAATCCACTAGTCTCCTTAGACCACCCCTCATTCTTTTCACTCTCACTAAGATTCTAATGAGCACTTATCAGGTAACTGTGGAATTTTTTGAAACAAAATACATATAAAACATCCAAAAAATTTCACAAAACAGACAATCTATAACCAAAGAATGAAATAATATGTAAAACCAACCGTAATATTTACCACCTAAAATTAAATTTAAATAAAAATCTTAGAGTAAAAATTATCCATGTGATTTCACTATTGGAATAAATATTTTAAATTAAAAATTTATACATAATTATTATAGACATAAAAAAATAGTACATGGTATAAATTAGGATAACAAATCACTATATATAGTTGAATAAGTGTATAAGTTAATATAAAAGGTCTTAAATCAACTAATTGGTTGAGGAACTAATTATAATAACTTTTTAATTATGGAATATTATCTTGTTGATATTTCTTTGAAAGAAAAAAGTATAATTGAAATTATATAGAATATAATTCTATAATAATATTGTTCTTGTATTTTAATATATTACCACTTTATAAATGTAACTGTCAAACATGAATTTTTCTAGGTTGAAAATATAATATTAATTAAAAAAATCAGTAAATATTTAACAAAATAATCAAATATATTGGTGTTTTAATAGTATTTGATAAATATTCATTCTATAAAATATCCCATATAATAAAAAATATTAGTATATATTCTCTCCTTAAATATTTTTATTTCCAAATTTTTTTAATTTTCTATTATTTTATTGAAATGTATGTAAATTTTTGAAAAATATGATAAAAGGAAATAATGTATCCTGAATCTAATTCAATTTTACTCCCAGATGGGGAGGATATATGTACTATCAAGATGGATAATTTTTTTGTAATATAAATTTATAAATTAATATATATTATCTAGGGGTTTATCTTTATGAATTCAAGGAATGTAATGTCAATATATTGATTTAGAGATTGAATGTAATTGTATTAAATTCATATCATTGAAATAATTATATAAGTACAATGTTCTATTCTAATAAATGATAATAATGGATTATAGTTGTAGATAACACATTATATTTCATTTTTATATTGATAGATATCATGATAATTTTTTATGAAACATTTTAGAGAAGTTATAAATTTGTGAATTTCCATCAAACACAATGGTGGAGAATCATCAACCCTATGTTTATCATAACAGGGGAATGATGGAAAGAATTAATGTTTTTATAGTTTGTATTAATGAATAGATATATCCATGAAAAAGGTATTAAGAATTTTGTATATATTTTACTGAGTTTATAATTCTATTTGGTAATGGAAGAAAAAATCATGGTGTAATATTTAATTTCAATTTGAATTATTTTTTTGGATATTTTAATGAATTATTATAATATTATAAATCATTTTTTAAAACCTTATTTTAAAGATAATTTATAACTATTTTTATGTGATATTCTATTTTTTCATAAAATTGTCCTCTACATAAGGTTTTATGGTGTTCAGTAAATGCAACCTTATATTTATAAGGCTTATATAAGGGTAAGGATGGTATTGATGGAAGTTTTTAAGTGTAATATCAATATTTCATGTGTTATGTAGATGTTTCTCATAAATTTTATGGGTTTAATAAGGGTATGTGAGATAATCATCTATATCGTCAGGGTAGTACACAAAATAAATAATGGTGGAACCCTATTTATAAGTGTAGTGTAAGGTTAATTCCCTATCTTCCAAGGTTTCATAAATGTATTTTAGTTATTGAATAAAGGCATGATAGAGTTCCAATATACATTGTAAGGGTAACATGTTATTACGTAAAGGTATCCTAATGTTTTCAAAAGGAGAGTAAGGGAATGGTGGCATTGCATAAGGGTATTTTATTCTTTACAAAGGTTTTATAAGGGTATCAAAGGACCCCAAACCAACACATAAGAGATGTATAGGTTAATGATGTATTACCCAAATGAATATTAGTTTGTTTAAAAAAATTATTCCTCCCATTTTATCATTTATTCTAACCCAGAATGTGCTTCAAACTCTTTTGGTAACTGAAAAATCATCAATTATTTTTGAATTTATTCCATTTAATGGTTTAGTTTTAAAAATAATTTTCTGGATGAATCTAATCAATCCCCATTCAAGGATAATTTTGAAGACCATTGTATATGATGAATTTATTTTTGGAATATCAATGTTGTGATACAACCTCACCATTTTTATAAAAAATTATTTGATGATTCTTCACTAATTTATTTTGATATTCTTTTATGTGTATAAAATCCAAAAACATCATTATATAAGATTTGTGAAGTTTTTTTAAAAAAAATCATGTTCTAATTATGTTTCCACTAATGGTATAATGAATTATTCTACTCTTATGTTGGGAGTGGTTTCATATAGATGTAAAAATATAGTGATATTAATTTTTATTACATTATCCTTATTTTCACAAGTAACATTGAATCTATTTCTTCCTTTTTATATGATAAATTATATAATTATCTCATAAATTACAAGAATTTGGACAATATTGAATAGTGATACAAATTATTATCTCATCTTTATCCTAGATTATTCTAGGGAGAAGAAATTATTATCACATGTAAATTATGTTTTCTATAACGAAGAAATTAAGAACATGAGATATAACAAAAAATCATAATTTGTAATATTCTATGAGATATAAAGTTGTTACCACAATTAATATTTTAATATATAATGGAAAAAATATTAAAATCAGTTATAGAAGCCCTGGAAAATCATTTTGAACTATATAATATGAGTAAGTGTTTATGCTGACTAATCCTTGAATAAAAATGACTTTGAAACCAGAAACCATAATGTTGTTTGTTACTTACCATTTATGTCTCTTGTATAAACATGTTTCTTTGGTTTTATTCATGTGTTAACATGAGTTGTGATCTCCATTTATTTTTATTTGTTGTGGGTGTGTGCATTTTTGTGTTATGTATACATGCTCCTTGATACATGAGTTTTATTATGGTAACCTATTTCCATGTTTGAAGTTTATTCAAATGATATATATGATATTAAAACATTTCTCATGATTCCATAATACATGTGTTTATCATGATTTTCCATGTCATGAATTTTTTTTAATTGAAGGGTTGATTCTTGGTACATGTGAAAAGTTACCATTATGGTATGACTACCCATCATATGGGAATTCAGTGTGATGTATGATCCTGATGATGGTTTGGAATCATAGCCTCATGATTATATGGAACATGTTTCTTTGAGATTCCATGGAACATTCCCAAAATCTATTCATTATGGATTCTATGTTTCATGTGAAATCAATGGATTTTGGATTTCAAGTAGCATGTCATCTCAATACCTTGTTCATTCTAAGTGACATGCTGACATCATTATGGCTACTTCTATTTATTTATGATATCTTTGATCATATTTCCAGTACAGATCCATATCAGGTACTACCAGGTGAAGTGAAGGATTAGTTAGCACAAGACCATTTGGTATATGGCTATGTGATTTTATTCTTCAATTCACATTTATTATTACCATGAGACACACTTATTTATAAATTTTACACTTTTTAAAGTCATATTGGTGTTTACCTACATGTTTTTTACTCACATCCTATAGAGGACTTTTTTGGCCCACATAATTCATGTATGTGGATCACAGTAAGGGAAATTAACCCATGTCCAATGAACAACTAGGGGGGATGGGGCTATTAGTGTGCCTAGATGAACTATGAAAGAACTAAATATTTTATTTATTTATTTATCTACTTATTTTTTACTCTGTTATTTCATTCCATTCTTGGGGCACATTTATTACCTATACAACTGGTATGTTGTCTTTTAGTTTCTACAAGATTTTAATATTATACTGTTTAATTATTTATTTAGTTATAATTTATTTTATTACATGATAGTAAGCATACAATCTTCCACTAATAGACATAGACCCTCAGTGCTATTCTATATCTTCTTTCATATGGGGATTCATTTATGATGTTTGGTGGAACATATCTTTAGACCTAGTGGACCATGTAAGGGAATTAGAAAATGTAATGAGATTAATTTTTTGATTTTCATTTTAGACTATCATGGACAAGGTTTAAAGAAGATAGCTATGAGATAATTGGTTTGGGTAGTTTCTAGTTCCATTCCAACACTTCTATAAGGGGCCCCTGATTCATCATGAATGTGATCACTGTTAATATTTCTAATGAGATTTAATGTACATTTATACATCATGAATTAGAATGTAGTTTTACATTCCATAAATATTACTATTATTATTCTATTTATTATTTGATAATTATCGATCCTTAATGTGTATTATTTGATCAGGATATACCTGTATTATTTATTATGCAATGTACTAAATTCCTTGTTATTATGATACATATATATATACATATATATTGGAATTAATATCAATAATGAAATAATTATGGTGTGTTAAAAAACATTATACGATTTATAATGTTCATGGAGGGGACCTTTGGTTAGTTAGAGGAGTGATATATATTTTCCTATTGATATAATAATAGGTAAATCCCATGTGTGATCTCATATAATGGATATCAATTTCCTAAATTATAATAAATGTAATATTCATTTTTAAAAAAATTATACCATGTGCACAACCGGTGGGACCACATAATATATAATAGTGTGTTTTAGAGAACATTCCCTCACCCTCTCTAGTTGTTCATCAAGAAGAAACACTTGAGAAAGAGGTATTAAACTGATCTCTCCTCTAAGAAGTGGGTTCATTAATACTATGGTTAACTATGTTGGAGATCATCATCTCCATAATATTATATCATTCTAATGAATAACATGAACTCCTGATTCTATGGGTTTGGTTCAAATTATTTGGGTTTTTTGTTGACTTGGTAGAGATCCTGGAGGACCAGATAGTGAAGCTTGTGAACTTTATGTAGTATGGGGTTTCTAGATGTTGTTGGGGTGTTATGATGTATGCTAGAAGTTGAGACTGTCCCACATGGGTGATGTTTAAGGAAATACTCTTCAAGAATTTCATTCATGGTATAATGAATATTGATCCAGAATCGGAGTTCACATGGCATCATTAGGGAGTAATGGACCTTTATTTATACTATGCATGCTTCACCAGGATTATTATCTATAATTCAATCATTTATATAGATGAGGTTCATAAGAAAAAAATTCTTGATTTTTGGAATTTACTAGAGACAATATTCTAGGTTTGGCATTTTGATCTGACGATTCATACTCATGTTCTCTTTAAGGCCTTTATAATAGATAAGGGTATATAATATGATCAAGAAACTAATTTCCTTTTTTATATAATTACATATACCAGTGGGCCTACTAAAACTGTTATAATTTCTATCTTAGGTATTTAGAAGAGGATGATAAGGGATATGTAGAAATATAGTATCATTCATTTTATATAGATAATCCCTTCATAATCCCTCTAAACACGAGTTAAATAGGGAATCATGTGTGGAATGGCCAGAAAATGCTATATGTTCTCTAGAACACCTCATAGAACGTGTCATAAATGTGAAAAAATGGGGAATATTGATGTTTTTATCATGGTATTTGATGATGATTTTAGACAATGGTGGAGGTCCAATATGATCTTCCACTTAGGGATCTAGCCAGGGTCCTCAAAAATATGATCATATAATGACTCAGAGTGGTCATATATCTCAGGTATATGGTCATAGAGATGATAGAATAATGGTTCACATAGTAGACCAAACTCCAAATTTTTCTGGAGAATGACCAAATATTTTTTTATGTATGGTTTTGATCACGTCTATGTTATCTTCTTCATTGTTTGATATCAGTGCTTCCAATTACTTTATACCTGCAAAAGTTATTAGTAGAAATGAAATACATGAATTTTTATCTCCCAAGTTACAATCCCTTTATACAACATTGTTCATAATGGTGGACCATATTAATAAATTACTAGAGTTCCTGATAGCCACTCCTGATTACGAACATCTATGGGACATAATGATACTATAGATGATAATATTTTATTCATTCTAAGACTTGACTATTTGACATAAATCAATTCATACATTTAAAAATATCAATGATACAAATATTTTAATTAAACTAAGGTATAGAGTTTTGTGATTACCATGGAAAGGTTAATGGTAGAAAGGAAAGATAGTCAAGAATTTATCCATCTCAACATTATCATGACGAATATGGAAGTCTTGTCTATTTTGATAGAATCTATGCAAGCCCCCCTAATTTTTTCAAATGTCATGGATATCTATCTAGACATCTTCCTTGATGACTTCAAAGAACTTAATCATGATATATGATTTAATTTTGATATTTATGTTATTCATGTTGCAAAGACCATTTTGGTACCCCTAAATCATATTATCAAAGTTGTGATAATCTTTTTCAAAGTAATTCTCAAGTTCATAGAGTAGAAGGGATTCATTAGGACAAGTACTTAACTATATGGTGCACATATGATGATAACCAATATTGTAAATGATTTCTTTCAACTCAACATTGATTAACAAAATCATAATAATGTAATTTTTTGGAAAATATAATTTTTCCCAAGATTGGTAAACTTTTTTATTAGTTATATGGAGCTCATTGGTTCCCTAATATTGATCTTTGATGGCGATATCTCTAATTTTGTGTTAGATATGGGGATGTCCCAAAGAATAACTTTTAGAGAAGGTATGGGATGTGTGAGTATCTAGAGGTACCATCTAGTTTGAATAATGAATAGATAGTATTAAGTTCTCTCTTGAACAAGATCATCCATCCATTCTGAGAATCATTAATCTTGAATTTCCTTGATGAAAAATTAATCTATTCACAAACACTAAAGCATAATTCCTAATATATTGAGATATTCTTGAGTACACATCATGAACATCATCATTATTTAATGATATCAACATTTTTTTCTATATTCATGTGTTGAAATTATTAGGGAATTTGGTGTTTGAGGTAGTTGTATTCATGGATATTTTTGAATATTGAGGTATTTATTTCCTTGATACATCCCCACAAAATGTTCCTGAGTAAGAGAATCATTTGTTCCTCCATATAATACAATCAATTTAAATTGGTTTTTTCCCATCTATCAGCACCTATGACTACTCTAATGAATAAGGGAGTAACGATCTATTTCGCATACTAGTGTGAAGATCCATTTATGTAGATAAATAGGTTTGGTACTATAACTCAATTATTGATACTCCATGTGTATGTGATACAATTCTCCATGTAATATGATATATCAGGAATTGATTTTGTAGATGTATAAATAATTATAGATAATTTAGTAGACTAGGGGTCTAATCAATTGAAACCCCATGATTGGTAATACCATAATCGTGGATTAGATATGGTTTCCATTTTCCATGCACTAAAGTATTAGAAATACAATCTCTTTAGTGAGAGGTTTATTTTTTACACTAATCACATGGTCCTCTATTCTATCATTACACAGTGAGACCTTGACATGAGGAAGTGGTTATGGGTGGAGTATCTATAGACAATTGACATTCAAATGGAATATAAATAGGGGAAAGGTAATATCATTGGAAATTCTCAAACCCGTATGATATAGGGAGATAATGATCCTGGTGAGTAGTGTTTAGTGAATCAATGTCACTTGATGTGTTTGTTGTATGATTGGATAATAGACACATCTATGGATAAATTATATATTAAGTGTGATCCCTTGGTGGCCACATAATCTCTAGTATAATTCATAAATTCTAGAGAATATTTTGAACTAGTGTCTAATGAGATACGAGAACTGCTAGCTTGAGGTGACATGCTACTCTGGTTGGTATTTTGAGAATAATATGTGATCCAAGAAGAAGGGAGCTTAGTAGGAACTTATTACATAAAATTTGTGACAATGATGGTCATATATACCTCTATATGGATCGTACATCCTAATGAGATAAATATGTACCATGGAATGAGGTGATCATTCTGGTCACTAGGGATAGATAGGCACATCAATAGGTCTGTTTCCCGATGCCTTAAAAATTGGAGGGGAAATCTAGAGCACCAAAATCATAGTGTTTTTTTCCATTCACATCTAGAACCCATGTAAAAGTGGAAGGAAACCATGATTTATGTTTTAATACAGTTACTACGGACCCCATATAGATATGATGATGTCTGGGTAATCTTTGATCAATTGATGAATGGTTCCCATTTATTACTAATTTGTTATACTCACTATATAAACATGATGTGAATGAAATATTTATATGTGATCTTATTTTTACATGGAGTCCCATTAACTATTTTATTGAATATGTTAAAATGATTGACATCACTATTTTGTTAGGGATTATAGAAGGCCTTATGGAATCACATCTATTTAAGTAGAACATTATATCCCTAGAAAGATAGACATTTCAATTTGAAATTCACATACTGGAAGGGTTTGAAAGACCATGTATAAAAGTAATATCAATATTTCATGTGTTTTTTAAATTTATTTATGAAATTATATGAGTTGTGTAAGCATAAGTGAGAGATTCATGCACTGTGTAAGGGTAGTACTTGACAAGCATAAGGGTAAAACCTTGTTTATATGTTTGATGTAACTAAACGTCTATCATTTCGAAGGATGTATAAAGGTATTCTATTAATTAATTAAAGGTAATATAGAGTTCATATATGATGAATAAGGTTAACATTGATGTTCTTTTAGGGTAAACTAGATTTATCATAGTGTGTATAAGGTTTGGGTTTCATTGTGTTATGTTATTTCCTTTTTTCAATTGTTTTATAAGGGTAACCTAGTACCCTCATGTAACATCTAGGATTTTATTATAGGTAAAACCATGTTACCATTATAGAATACCCTTTTTTTAAAAAAATTATTTTTACCTTATTTTTTCATTTTGTCTCCACCAACAGAAGCATGTAACCCATTTTTATGGCCTCAAAAGTCTAAAATGCTGAGAAAACTAATAAATTTAATAGAACAGGATTAAAATTCATTTTATGGGTGAAATTGAACACTCTATATTAATGAATATTACCAAATACTAAATTAAATTATGAACTCAATTTTGGAATATCAATGATGCATGTCACCCTGGTCCTTTTTAAACAAAATACTAGAATATTATACTTCTTTTATTTTTGGTATTCCTTCAAATTTGGGTACTCCAAAAATTTCTTCATATAGGATCTTTGATGTTTTCTTTGAACAAAGAATTTATTATCCAGTTTCTAGATTTGGTTGAACCTACTGGTCCAATATTCTATATGTTAAAAAGTCATAAAGAGTGATTAATACCTAAATATGAATTTTTATTCATGTTTCATTATTTATATGGTATAATTTGAACCTAGTTATTCTTTTATCCATTATAAATTGATTATAGGTCACTTAATTTATAATATCCTATACATTATCAAACAATGATAATGAATTTCTAATGAAAATTATTTTTTTATTTATTATATTTTGGATACTCTATGGATTATTTCAAGATCTAACACTGAGAAGACATGAAATTTTGAGGCCAGGTGTGCCCAAATAAATATTTTTGATTTATATTTAATATATTAAATATTGCATGAATAAATTTTTCATAAAAAATATAAATGAATTCTAAATGGGTTCTGACATCAAAACTCAAAGGATATTTTTGAATTCATAATATGGGGTTTACCTAAGAAATTACATAACCTTGGTCGATGTGGGGTATTTGTGTAAAATTCATCATATACATAAAACAAATAATATTATTATATAAAATTATTTTATTTAACTATTAACAAAATGACATAATGGTTTATATCAATCAATTCTTATTGAACATTTCCACTGTTAACCACAAAACCGTGAAAATAATTGTATATAAGTTGGAGAGCATGGAATCATAATTCATTGGTGGAAAATGACCATATCTAGAATCGATGACCAATGTGAGAGAGAATCAATATATCTCACCAATGATAATGTTGTAGCTCTGTTATGCATCATCGATCAATCCATCTTTAGGTATGATGTTTTTTTATTTGGATTATTTCCCCATTCATAATTCCTATAATGAAGGTGAATCAATAAACCAATATATTGATCTATGGTTCAGTCGTTTAATGGGATGGGTTCATTGTATGGATTTTATTGGGAGAATTTATTTGTAATTATTGACTCATATCATGATGTTATAACAATGATAGAATGAGTACAACACTAACATTAGCTGATGTTCATTCCTTGAGCTTTTGGTTGTGCATCTATCCCTTCTTCATCATTCATCATAGAAAATATTTCCTTGGAATTTGGTTCAACATCCTCCAGAAAACCATTTGTTACACACATGTTTATTTGAATAACGATTCAATATCATAGATCAAGGCTCAATACGAGGTGAAAGTGGTGAAGTGATTGTAGTGGCGGTGAATCATATGGTTTTGGATACCCAATTTCATGTCCTTCATTGTGCAAAAAATAATGGAAATCAATATTGTATTTTGAATGGATTTGATGACCAAAATGTTTTGTTCATCGATGTAGAGTCTTTTTCAACAAGAATCCTTTGTTTTATGGTGAGGTGTGTGGTCATATTGATGGCCAATGGCATAAAAACATATATGAAATTCAAATATGAGATTCTGGAAAAACATTTAGTATACAACATGTACGTCGGAGTGATATGTATTATAGGCCCCTCCCTATGGTGGATAGGGTTTCAGTATATGGATAATTATCTCACAAAAGGTGACTTTGTCACATGGAATGTGGTCCCCTTTGTTGAGCACGACATGTACCTTTTAGGGTACACTGACACGTGCTAGAGTACACTACCATGGACATGCAATGTACTCCCACATGAACATAGCCAGTCAGGGCGTACACAGGATAAAACATGTACCATGACACATGGTGTGGTACAAAAGAAACATCATGCCATGTAATTTCGAATGGACACATACACAAACACAAAGACATGTATTGTTTAAATAAGTGGAACCTAAGTTCAATGGGACACAACATTTACCTTTACTACATGACATGTACTATCTTAATGTTGGATTTAATCCCTTCTTGTCAGTATCTTGTACATATTTTATTAGGGTACATTCCCCATATCATTTCCTGATGGGTTAGTATGGAATCACCTCCTACATATATGATAGTGATTAATTTAGTAGGGTATCCTATATAGTGTCATTGTATTCTCTATGTAAGGCCTATAGTGAAATCATCTATTAATCTTCATAACCTAGGTGGAGTTCTTAGTATCATCCTGACCAAAAATATGCAGGTGATGATCCTCTACTTAGCATGTTAGTCCATATTGATTTGGTGGTATACCACATGGAATGGAGATTAATACTCATCTGTGTATCGTATCTCATCATAAATACATCATATACTTCCTATGGGGAGACCAGATGAGGATTACCTCTCATATAGACGTGATCAGTTTTATCCAACTCACGGAGTGTGTTATCTTATATTATTTCATTATGGAAATATAATCCATTTCAAGTAAAATTGTTGTGAATTTAACACTAAACCATGTTTTATTGTTGAAAGTGTTTGGATATTCTTGTTATATGTGATTTAAACTTATATCAGTTTAGTGCTGACTGTTTTTCCTTTATTTTATTCTTTGTGGTTCTAGGTTGTCTTAATGGTTATTGTTGTACTCACCTCTACACGGTCTTTTCCCACACATGTTGTTTCTTGTGTAAAATATCATTCTTTTGATAGTGTCCTTGATGAACTAGGACATGATTTTTTAAAGAGACCTAATAGATTCAGGTGTGTCCCTATTGTATCATGATAGCAATCCCAATTTATTACTTTCTGGTTGCACATGTTTCCAGTCTCTTTGTGGTGGTCTTGTATATGGACACTTCTATTTTCCTTTGATTCTTGTCATACTCTAGTTGTGGGAATTAGATGTATGATTTCATGGTTGTTCATGTGTTTTTAAATTTTAGAAATTTGAATTCTTGGATATTTGTGACTGTTTATTTACATGTACTTTGGCTAAGGACTCACATGTTAGTGTATACTTACTCATTGTCATTTTCAAGCTCCTATAAAATTGTAGGCCCACTTGGGGAGACATTTTACTAACCCCATTAGGGTAGATCATGATTGGGTGGTATAAAAGGATTCAGTTATACCATATGAACATTATCTATATGATTGGATTGGGGTAATAGTGTTAATTTTTTCATGTTCAACTTTTAGGCTAGGGACTACAGTTTTTGTGTGGCATCCAATATTTCAATACTCCATGACTCTAATCACCTATTATTTGAATAATTATATAAGAAAACAAGAAAAAGTGAAATCAATGGTAATTGAATCATATAGGAATGTTTTGTGGTTTTCATGTACTTCTTAAGTAATCTTGCTATATATACTCATTATATGTGGTACATATTGCTTAATTTTAGGATTCCTCCATGATTTATTCCTGCTAAGATTCAACATTTGGTTGGCGAGGATGATCCCATCATTGTTGAGGCATTAATAAAGAGACCATTTCAAGATATGTTACCCTTATTTTATGCACCACATATACCCTAGAGTAGGTTATGGTACCCACTGTACCAGTGAATGAGGTGCCCAGGTTCAGCGCACTTCAAAATTTTCTGTAATAGAGTCCCTTCAGGTTTTGAGGAAATCCTGAACCACAGGTTGGTGAGGAATATCTTGAGTTGGTGAAATAAGTTTTTTGTCTGGTAAGAATACTAGTAGATTAGATGATGGTCTTTTCGGAGATCCTCCTCCATGGATCAGTAGGGTGATGGTGGGTGTTTTTAACCTAGTCTTATAATGAGGCATTTCTATCATGGTCATAGTTTGAGATTATTTTCAAATATGATTTACCTCTAGATACATTGAGGGATATATATATATCCATCTAAATAAGAAACTGTAGTTTCATATGGTAATATATAAGTATTCATAGATGTTTTCCAACTTTTCTAGGTACTCAATAGATATGGGTTTTGACTAGTTCATTGGGGCATGGTCCATCAAGCGAGTACTCCATAGATACATATAAGATATTTTTTCACATATATGAATTCTTACCTATTCTTGGGTTCTAGAGTGAGAATTAGTGGTTGAGATTTTCTGGTATGAGCAGACACATCTAGTGGTACCTTGTAGTGGTAAATAAGGACTAGTGTCCTCATCAATAGGTATACAACGTCATTCTAAGGGACCTAAATTGGAGAGACCTTTTAGGAGGAGGTCCCATGAAATATGCTATGTGGTTCAAGGATCTCAAGTTGGGTCTAGTAAACCCAGAGAGAGTTGGTTCTACTCATGTGATAGTAGGTGATATCTTTCCAGAGATTGTACAACCTAAAGTAATGCTGACATAGAGACCATGGATATGCCTCGATGATAGAGATCGTGGTAGGAAAAAATAGTTCCAGAAGATATAACATGTGGTAGATTAGTAGGGAGAGTAGCAGTTGTTGGTAAAAACTATGAATTGTTAACACCAAGACCACTAGGATTTCCATGTCAGGTGCATGGAGCTGTAGGATAAGGGCAGGGACAGTTGTAGGTGATTGAGGTATATAACCCAGAGACATCCAAAAGTATATAACGTTTGACGTAAAAGTTTTATTCCATATCTACAATACTAATAGTCATAGGTTCTAGTTATTTCATTCATTTTGTATCTTTTGTTCGATAGTTAGAAATTCCACTTTAGCCCTTAGGTTGACCCTTTCACATGGAAACTCCCAAAAGATATGGCTCACCAATCACACAATTAGGCCAATAGTGTGACATGAATATTGGAGGTGATATTTTATTTTGGGGTTACAGTGTATCATCTATGAGTCCTGATGAATTCATCTTAGTTATGGAGCGATTATAGATTATTTATTTCCATATTGACTATTTTAGGTGGAGGAGATGGAATGTCTGTTGTGATAGTAATATATTCTTTATTTCTGGTGAAAATGAAACCCATAAAACACATGATAGACATTTAAATAGGATGGTTCATTCAATTACTCGCTAATTGGATAGCATGACCCTTGGGTAGTGTTTTATATGACTTTCATTTTTCATGTAGGGATGGAGGAGTATGGGGACATCTTCCCTAATAATATTTCAGGTTTACCTCTCTGCTGAGAGATATACATAGAAATTTATATAACACTAGGTAATACATTGATATCTATAATAAAATATTAGATGGATCCCTTAGAGAATCATTGTACGAGGGTGTAGTTTGAGGACTTACAGAGGAAGGGCTTTGTAAGTCTTAGTGGTTCACCATGTGTAGCCGTTGTTCTATTCTCCAAGAAGGAATAAGGGAGCTTGATGTAATGTGTTGACTAATAGTGGTTGGACCATTTGACAATTAAGAATATGTATCCACTACTATGGATATATGAACTATTTTATTAGTTAAGAGGTTCATAATGGTCTTAGAAGGATGAACTCATGACAGGATATCACCATTTATGATTACTGGATGAGAATATACTGAAAATAAAGAAAAAAGATGTAACTACTGTCACTAAGAGTAAACTATGATTCCATTTAGCATGAATAATTTTCCAATAGTGTTTATCATTATAATTAACCATATATTTATGTGCTCCTTGAAATTATATTTGTGTGCTCAACATCTGAGGAGGATCATGAAAAACCCTAGAGGATGGTTACAAATATACTTCATGAGCACCAACCTTAAGGGAGTATATCGACGTAGTAGTTTTGTATTATGGTGGTCCAATTTCTAGGAGGTGTTGTCTTATAATATGGAGTGGTTGTGGACACCACCATGTTCAAGTTAGTGTTCGATAAGGAGGCACCCATGATCATGATGGAGGTGTGTAGCATCCTTTGTTTGAAATGATATTACTATATATTCATAGAATATTTCTCTAGAATATCAACTTCAATTATAGTTTTTACCCTAATGGGGTATCCATTCATGTCAAAAAATAAGTGTAATATAGATTTTCATTAGTTGATGCATAGTTTGAAGAGTTCTCTGATCCTATGATTTCTAGAGGAGGGTGTCAAGTATGCAGTGTTCTTTGATTCATCAAGAACCAGGTTTTGTTGTGTCTTAATGCAGCATAAATAAGTTATTTCATATATTTTACATCTATTGAGACCACATGAGAATAACTAAGTTACCCACAATCTTGAGATAGTAGTGGTAGTATTTGAACTATTGTTATGGAAACACAACATGATGGGTGAGTATTTTATCTTCTTTTATGATCAAAAGAGTCTCAAGTATAAATTAATTTATAAGTATATTATCTTTAGAAAAGGTTTTTGGTTAGAGTTCGTCTTGGATTATGACATCAAAACTTTATATACTCTAAGAAGGGGAACATGGTCACAAAATCTCTCAATACGAAATCTTATTCCCGGTTTCTTAGTGCGGTGTTTAAATAGTTGTCCTTGTTCCAATTTTCCTCTCTAGATGTAGATGGATCATCTTACCTCTAATCAATAGTCGAAACCCATATGATCTTCGAGTGTGTCAGGTAATTACAACATGGGTATGTCCACTGTGAGACCCTATATACTCAATTATCCACTATACATTCTCCTTATGGATTTTATAATGGTTGGTAGCAAGTCATTCTTTTTAGAGGACGTAAGATGGTACCAATGAAATAAAGGGGTGTGGTTCTAAGAGAGATTCATAAATATCCTTTGGTCTTATATCATGTTTTGGAAAATATTTCTGATGACCCCTAATGTCAGTTTTGGTTGGAATGGATTCAGAAGGAATTTTCAGATTTTTTCTCTCAATGCCTTAATTGTCTGAAAGTTAATGATGACCTCTAATTACAAATGGGTTCTGCTCAACACTATGAGGATATAGAGTGGATGTGGAAGGGTATATCCTTTAATTTTTATGTAACTTCCACATAAATATTTTTTTCAATATTCCATCTGGGTGATCACATAATTACTCACCAATTCGTCCCACTTCATAACTATTCGAGAGAAGCACTACTAGAAATTGTACCAAAACTGACATATTTATACTAGTGGTTCAGAATTTTTTTTGGGTATATGTACCTTAATGAGGCCATATACTAATTTTTTCTCAAAAACTATTGGTATAGGCCACTTATATGTACCCATACTAATGGTTTTAGACAAAACCATGTGGATAGGTGACATATATGGACATGTGCTAATAGTTTTGGAAAGGCCATTAGTATAGATCAAAAAATAAAATTATATATTTCAAAGGTTATCAAAACCATTGGTATTCATACCCATATTTTGTATGTATTATTTTTAAAATAAAATTTAATAAATGAATAGTTAAAATATATATATATATATATGAAATTATGTTTACAAAATTCATCTTTGGTTAGTGGTTAAGTTATTGGATTATAAACACGATGTACTATGATCTAAACATGTTGGGTTTTATTTTTTAAATTACCTATACAAACGGATTTTTAAAACCATTGTTATAGGTTTTTCATATGAAATATACTAATGGTTTTCAAAAAACCATTGGTATAGGATGTACCAATGGTTTGGATACTTATACCAATGGTTCCAAACCATTGGAATAAGGTTTTTTAATATTAGTGTATGGTTCAGTAGATAACATGGGACACCGCTATATATTATAGTTTTTTCAACTCCATAGAGTTCCACTGATGATCATTTCTGATTATAATTCTCTCTTCACACCCTTGTAGTGGAAGGGATTGCTGGATGAATATGGTAAATAGTTATGGTTGAGCACAACATTTCAACCCCAAACTATTGGCTAGATATAGGGGACCATTCAGGTGCTGGATGACATGATATGAGCATGCAATTTGTAAATTTTCTATAGTTGGGAGGATCAAATACCACTAGTGGATTTTTCATACAATAATAGTTATCCTTCAAACATTTATATGGTGTCAATCAAGGATTTTTATAGGAAACCCTACAAGTCACAACTTTGTGGAATTGACCCAGAAGAGTTGGAACATTTGGTCCTAGAGTTGGTGCAAGATAAAACCAAGAAGGCTTAGATCGTCCCAGAGAATATGTGGACTACACAAATATATCATGAGCCTTATGATTATAGACTACTTAGGCCTTCATAGTTTCAGGATGGAGACCATGAATTCCTATGGGAATGATCTGGAAGTGGACTACGTATATATTTTTTATGGAATAAATCATCCTCTAGAATTCATTCTCCCTTCTAGATACTATGTAGTACTAGAGAGGTGGAGTACTACTTAGCACTACCTTCATAGTTAGACCGAGTACATGATGTCTTCTATGTGTCACAACTAATAATGTCCATTCATGACACGTCACACGTTATCAACTAGGTAGATCTGGACATCAGGGTTGTAGCTACCTTTCCAGAGTACCCATTAGACATTGCGTATCAATTGGATAAGATTCTTTCTGGGTGATAAATTCCTTTAGTGTGTGTCCAGTGGTATCACAAGAATAATTAAGGGAGAAAGTAAGAGTAGTTGGCTTATAATCATTCTCACTAGTCACTTCCCAAATTGCAAACCTTATTTTGGATTTTTGGGACATAAATCCCCAATGTGGGGAGAATTAATGAAAATTGTATTCCCTATATTATTTATATATTTATATATATATATATATATATATATATATATATTAAGGATTATTTTCGATATTAGGTTCAAATATGGTGTGTGATTCTGATTCCCAGTGTCTCGAAATAAAATTTTGAAATATATTAACTATATTAAACAGAACATGTACACAGTTGTCCTGAAAAGGTAGAATAAAATCAAAATGAAGCATCAGATTTGAGATTTGAGTGAATATTTGAGTTTAGGGCATGGGTTCTACCCTAGGCATGACATTGACTTAGACAATATGGGTATTTGTGGAAAATTCATTATTGATGAACAAATAATTAAAATAATTAAATAAATTTTTTTAATTTAACAATGGACGTAGCGACCTAATTCATAATTTTGAAACACGTATGGAAAAAATTTAGGGTTCACTGTATAAACCTACCAATAATTATAGAGTTGTTGGAGAGTGTTGAACAAGATTCTATTGGGGGATGATGACCAAATCAAGTATTAACAATGGATGCGAGACAAAATCAAAGGATCTCTCCAATGATCACGATGTCGCTACTTAAATAATCACAAATCGATCCATATTAAGGTGTGAAATTGTTTGATTTGGTTTCATTCTATGTTTATACTTCTTATGAAGGAAACAAATCAATCCAATAATAGATTGATCTTTAGTACAATCATCTTTTAGGATAGGTTCATTATAGATATTTCTTTGGGATAATTTCCTTGTGATTATTTATTAGTTGGTTTTCATTATAATAGTTATGGATTGAGGCCAACACAAACATGGGATGAGGTTCCTTCCGAATTTTTTGGTTATGAATTTATACCATTCTTCTTTGTTCATCATGAGTATTCTTTATCTGGACAATGGTTCGAAATCCACTGGGTAATCGATCATTGGACATCCATTTCATTTCACAATGATTCGATATTGTAGATCTAGTTTCGATATGATTTGATAGTGGTGCAATGATGGTAGTGGTAATGAGTCATACAGTTTTTGTTACCTGATTTCATGTTCTCTAGTGCATAATGAATAAGTGCATTCAATGGTGGTTTAAAAATAGATTTGATGGACTGATCATGTTTTTCAACTATGTAAAGTCTTAGTTGACATGGATCCTTGGTTTTACAATGAGGCGCTTGCCCATGGATAAGGAATCCAAATCTGAGATTCTAGAAAATTATGTAGTACACTAAAAGTATGTCAGATTGACATGTTGTGTGGTCCCCTCTCATTGGTGGCTAGGTTTTCTTGTTGATTTAAGTATCACACAACGTGTTTTCCCCTTTTTTAAGATTGGAGTGTACCTTAGAGGGTACAAGAACATGGACTATAGTACACAACCATAGGTATGTCATGTACATCCACATAGACATGATCAGTTTGGGAATACATGGGATAATACATACACCATGACATTACATGAGTTTCATAGGAAGCATCACATTGTGTACCTTCACATGGACATGAACAAGGGTCATTTATGTGGGTAGGACCTAGGGTCAAAAGAACATGGTGTGTACCCCTAATACACGTTATATAGTCTTTAAAAATTGGCATGAATTCCTTTTCCTATGTATCATGGACATGATTCATTAGGGTTTATTCCCTATATCCTTTCACTAAGTGTTAGTATGGAAATACATTAGACACATATGATAGTGATCCCTTCCATATGATTTATATGATAGATTTTATGGAAACCCTCTATGAGGGACAAAATGAGATTCTATACTCATCATCATACCATAGGTGAAGTTCTTGATTTTATTGAGACTAACACTACATGGGCACTGATAATCTACTTTATAGGTTAATACTTGTTGATTTGTTTCTATACCCATGATATTCAGATTGATCATCCTCTTTGTATCACATCTCTTCATACTTTTTTATGTATTCATCCTATCGTGAAACCATATGGGCATTACCTCTCAGAAGTACATCATTTATATTATCATTGTCATGGAGTTTATTATCCCCTATGAGTGATTTTTTGAACTTTTGAGTTGGAATCATAGACTAGTATTTTGGTTGTTACTTTAACATTAGTATGTGTTTCACTATTGATTATATCTGCATATTCTTGTTACATATGTTGTTGAAATATAAAGGTATATAGATGACACTAATTCCTTTATTGTATGATTTTTTTATTTCAGGGTGTCCTGCTGGGTATTGTTATACTCATCCATACACAAGATTTTCCCACATGTGTAATGTCTTGTGTAGATGATTGACCTTTTTATATAGTCCATAAAGGACTTGGGATGGAAGGATCATCATGAGACATGATAGGATGAGGTGTATTACGAAAGTATCTTGAAAGTAGTCCCCGGTTTTACTTTTAGGTTAGGCTTGTTTTAATATTTTTGTTGTGGACTTTTATTTGAACCTATTTACTTTCCATTACATTCAATTTAACTTTGATTGTTGGAATTAGATGTATCCCTGCATGGTTATTTGGTTGTTTTTAAATTTCAGAATTATATTATCTTAGATATGGGTGCATGTGTACATGTACATAGGCTAAGGCCTCTCATGTTGTTGATATGCCTACTCATCACATGTCTTCATCCTCTATAATCATTTTGGTAGGATTGGGAGTCCTATAATGGGACCCATTAGAATGGTCCATGAAATAATTTTTATCTCATGTTTATCCAAGATTATTATATATGGAGAAAAATATTATCCCATATAAATTATGTTTTTATATAAGGATGAAATGATGAGTTCATGTTATAATATAAAAAGATGATATGTAATTATCTATAATGGAGAATAATATTACCATATGTAATGTTTTTATTTCTAGTGGAAATAAAATAATTAGAATCTTATATAGGATTCCATGGAGTAAATTTCGAAATGAAAAATATGTGAACATGACTTGGTTGATGATTATTTTGTAATCCTTGAAGTTGATATTTAAAACCCTGAGGTAGGAAGTATCATTTAATTTGGGGCTCTACTATATATATTTTTTACATTATTTGATTCATGTGATAACAAGGGTTGTTATGAAATCCCACCTTTTTAATATATAATATTTTCATTACATTGTACAAAATAGTGGATCTTTTAAAGATTAGTTTCTTCGAAAAAAGGGTACATAATACATTAAAACCTAAAACATTGTTCTACAATAGATGAAATTCATAGTTAAAGGTTCATCATATATAAAATATCTATATCTCAATAATTTGGGGACATACATTAATGGAAATGGTGATCATAAGTCACAATAATGGAAATCAAGGGAAACATTTTACATGTGATCTTGAAGAAATTTATTAATAACATGAAGAATATAATTATAAATGAAAAAGTGAGCACGAGTCATATAATAAATATGATTACATGAATCATACATTTTATTTTTTTTCTAAAACAATTATTTTATACATTCATAATAGTATCACAAATGTTTTATGTTGAGGTGTCATCTAAATTACCAAGGTAATTCACCAAGGTATCATAAAACATGTCATCTATAGTGGTTAAACTCTTTACCCAATGAATTAGAGATCTATCAGGGTTTACCATTAATATGTGATAATTTTAAGGTGATACACATAGATTATAATATAATATATCCTAAAAAACCCATGGGAAATAAAATAAATGGGCTTGATATCAAAATCATGGAATTTTAAAAAGTGATAAAAAACCTGATCATTATGTCATTTAGAACCCATTGACAGGGAATGAGGGTTTTGTGTATATAAATTAAAAAATAAAATAAATCATTTTTTATCTTGTTTAAATCCCTAAAATATAATTACATTTGGGTATTGAAATATATAAAATAAAATAATTTCTTGATAAAAATATATAAATTTTGAGAAGAAGATAAAACAACATAACAGATAAGAAGCATGGTTTTAGAAGCCATTAAAAAGGTTATAAGGGTCTAAAATTCATAAATGTATCTAAAAATAGTAAAGGGATGGAATAAAATGTACATAAGAACATTTTATGTAAATTTTAAAGATAATACCTAGAAAAAGTGAACATGAAAGGAAAAGAGAAGTTGAGATTTTGCTTACCTTGAAGAATAACTCCTCAAAATTGAAGATTAGGACCTTGGGGGCATGAAGAAACCATTGGATGACCCCTTGGGAGGTAAGACAATAATTTATTCGTGTATGATGAATTTTTAATGAAATATAATATAAAAATGAGTGGGTATTTATAGCCAAATGGGAGGATTTGTCAAATAATTTTCTTAGCCACCTAGGTTGGGGTAATTTCAAAACCATGGGATTTACCATGGTATTTGACCTCGGTATTGGCCACTAGAGACACCTATTATGCTATTATAATCCACAAGAGACAACCATAATATTTTATTACATATTAATTCATTATTATTACACTAAACATATCAAAAAACTCAAACTATTTTTTTACTATTCACCGAAAACTGAAATATTTTAGAAAATTATCATATGTTTACCCTAACCTTATTTCGAAATTCTGATGCGAAAACTATTGTTTATTTTATCCTAATAATTCTATAATTATGGGAAATTAAAATATTAAATATAAAAACGATTTTTTATTAAAAATAATTCTGGATAGAAAATGGGTAGTAAAATGTATAGAAACATTTATAACACTTGAAAAAAAAATTAAATAATTTTATCATTTAAATTTAAGTAAGAGAGTTTTAGTCATAATATTTCATTAAAATAAAAATTATTAATAATACCTTAGTTTATTTTAATAATTATATCTTTTTTGAATCGTAAAATTCTTGTACGAAAAAACAATTTATCAAATTCATCATATTTTTATGGAAAACTATTCCCAAAACATTATTGATGGAATTGTAAGTGCCTGAGTAGGATAATTGTATCCCTAAGAGGGTTGTGGAGGGTGAATCATTGATACTTTTTATTTAAAGTTTCATTTCTTCTGACATAACCTTCACTTACTGTTACGTATTTCATTACATACTTAAAACAAATCAATCACACATCCATAGGAACAAAAGTATTTAAAAGGTTCCCTATTTAATAAGAATGTCGACATCCTTGGTATGGTTTGGAAATGATCCAATAACACAAAATCCACTTTAAAACAATCCTTTTATGTTGAATACAATGAGTTGGATATTCCATTACACTTGTGTTGAAATATGTAAACAATCTAATAGTGTGTGTGCACCATATAGCATAATTTGGGTAAAATAATGTTTGAGTAAAAAAACATGTTACCTATAATTATTTTTCAATTTCTAAAAATTTATTAATTTCAAAAAAAATATTTAATTTCTTACCCATAAGATTCTATGAACATCAAAGACTTTATAATGATTTTTAATCGGATTGAATATTTTGATATAACCAGTCTGAAGCTTCCAATTTGAATGCCCAATACGACAACATATCACTATCAGAATATGATTGAGTCGCTTCATAATTCTTTCTTCCTCAGTTTGGAGATCTTGATATGGAAATCGTGATCCTATTATGCATCCAGATAGGATAACCAACTGAATACGATGACAAGAAGAATACAATAAATAGATGAATATAATAATCTTCTAAATACGATTATCAGATGAATATGTTGCAATCATGTCTCTTCTACTTCCACTTCTCTCATTCAATATGTCATCAACTCATCTCAATATGAGAACTTCATTATATGCCTAAAATATCATTGTTTCTCTCTATAATCTTGTAAACATTTCTTCATCATTACAATCTGTAAAAATACAATGAATATATCTCTATTTATAGGTGACCTAATTGTGTTTTTGGTAGGAATATGAAATGGTTTCCTACTCAACCAAATTACTATATTTTTAGGATTCATTCATTTTTTGTTGAATTTACAACATCATAAATGCTTTTGGATTCCTTTCTAATCTTATTCATGAATTCGTTTCTCCTTTAGAGTTTATTTTCAATCACCAGTCTAATTCTGATTTCCTATTCAAATTAGATCCATATGATTTCTTCAATACGATGATCTCTACCAATTGAATGTAATTATATGAATAAATATATGGATTTAAAATTTTTCTCTAACTGAATTTTACTTCTTCATTTTGATGATTTACACCAATTAAAGAATCAAAACATATTCTTTGAAATTAATTTCCCCCTTGACAACACATCCAACTATTTCCTTCTGCTCTTCACTTGATCCACTTGAATGAAGCAATTTAATCACATCCACTTATTTTTCTCTTTATATGGATGAATCAAAATCAATTGTGATACGATTTATCTTCAAACAATTGAAAGACAAAACACTTGAAAATATATGAGCATTCATATTTCTCTTCTAAATAGGATACCTCGGACTTGTCCCAAACAAAAAAATCATTCTCTGGTGAATATGATGAAATAATAAATATGAAGGAGTAGTTTTTAAATGATTTGACTTCAACAACTTACTTCAATCATAGAATTAAACATATATCATGACTTTATTCATTACTTTGAAAACATTAAATACTAGCATCATCATTGTCTGACTTATAAATGAAATTATTTAAACTTTCCAAAACTCTAAAAACTAGTATTCCTTCCAACTCAACCTATATATGATTGTTAATAAATAAATTAGTTTGAATATGATTGGTCTGATTATGATCAAGATGAATATGATCTCTAGAATCTTTTCTTTGTACATCCAGATCTAATCAATCTGAATATGATAGGTTTCATCTCTTTCACTCCCACATTATTTCACCATGATCGCATCACAAGTTTTCTAAATACATGTGAATTTTGAGAACCTCAAAATCAGAAAAGTATCATCACATTTAAATCATAGTCATACATACTTTGATTATAATCATTATGATTATATCTTCCAAAATAGATCTAGAGTGAATCCAAAGGCCATTTACTTCTATCCACCTTCTTCTGAATACAATGGACCTTTTCATGAATTTTAAGTCTAAATTCGTGAATACAATTTTTGAGTCCAATCGCCATATTTTATAAAGTGAAGTGTTTTATATTTCCTCTTAGGTAGAAAAACCGATCTGCAATAGAATTTTTCCTAATTGTGATGGTGAATATGATTTTCATTATCTCTGAATTTTTATCAACATCCCCATTCGATTGATCATATTGAATCATCTAGATAGTTTGGATCGAATGGAAAAAAATTATTCAATCCAGATTTCCATCCATCACCATCTCAAATATAAATTCTTTCTTCAACATAACCAACATAATTATTTATTTGTAATAAAAAAACAAAAAAAACAACTTGGGCCTAAGAATGACCCCCTTTGAATTTTTAGTAAATACTCTACTCATCCTTTTCAACCAATTCAAAACAATAAATGGAATTTTTTTACTTTATCACTCTTTCTTCAATCCATTCATTTATTTCTCCCCATATTCCCTTTCTCTCCCCCTTTCTATTATATCTCCCTCTTATTAAAAATCAAATTCAAAGGGTCCATCACAATAAGTTTCATCCTTATTAACTTAATCTCTCATTTCAAGGGGTTGAGTCTTGAAACTTTTCTTCATCATGGGTATCACATGAGTTTATTAACAAATTGACTTCAACTAAATAACTCTAATTACATTTGAAAAAATGCAGTGTAGAAAACAAGACTGTATAATCAAGGAGATCAATGTTTTCCATAACATAACATTCATCTAAGACCCTTTCATTTTCCTTCAACATTATCCTGATTGGGGAAATCCTAAAATAATTTTTTACCATAAAATAAACAATCACATATCTCAAATAACATATAATAATGTTTAGAAGTATAAAAAGAACATTTTAAAAACCAATATTTTTCATAACATCATTACTTTTTTTTCAATAATAATAAGAGAATGATCAATCCCATCTTCTTTATTTTAACTCCTTCAATTCTCTGAATGTTAGTACAAAAATAAAAATATTTTGGGAATACGAAGTAACATAGATTTTTTCTTATAAATAACAATCAGAATGAGAGACCTCTCTTAATCATGAATTCTTCATCTTTTTCTTGTATTTTTCATTGGATATGATTTCTTCCTTATATTTATCATTTTAGTTTGAAGAATATTATCATGAGGATTTTTAATTTTCTTCATATCTAGAAGTCTCTTTATTCCCCCCTTCTTTTAAAATTTTTTCTTCCTCTAAAATCCTATAAAAATCAACATATTATTGCCAAATAACTATGAATTATTTCTTTTCAGAGTCAAAAAATATATTTTTAATAACTTCCAAAAAATCATGTTTATGAGAATTGTTTATAAAATTTTGTTGAGCTGGTAAAAAAATAAGACATCCATTTTATTGGTGTCTAGGCTATTAACATATTTGACAGATGTAGTTGGGGTTTGTCTTAGTGGTAAGCACCCCATATTTCTACATGAAAAATGGGGGTTCAAAACCCATTGGGCACAGACTGTAGTAGTACTGTAGCATACTGTAGCAGTGGAAGCACTATAGCAACGGAAGGCACTATAGCGGCGGCAGGTACTATAGAAGTGGTAGGGTACTGTAGCAGTGGAAATTACTGTAGCAACATGGGTACTGTAGCAATACTATTCACAGAATAGGCCTTGGGCCAAAAAATTGGGCCTACAGGCCATGTAATGGGCTAACTGCCCACTGGGCCTTCAGGCTATGTAATGGGTCTCCCTCTACCCTGTTAAAGAGGTATTCGCTTTCCTTTAATAATAAATGAGGCTTATGCCCCAAGATTTTAAAAAACATATTTCATAGATAATTTTTGATGGATGGAATCAATTTCAAATACCCAATCCATTATACTAATATTTCCTTAAAATAATACTTTTGAAATTAATTCTTTGTGGACATTGAATCCCCCTCAACCTTTTCCTTCTATAATAGATAGAATAATAGTAATTTTGTTTGTTGAACCAACACATATTAGTTGTATGTCTGAATCCCCCACAATACACATAGTAGCCATATAAAGAGTACTTGTCTTTGAAACTTCCATACAAACAAGAATTGTAAACATATTTCTCATCAACCTTCTTGTAATTATTTTATGAGACCCCAACCATTCTATTATCAATCAAAACCACCCTTCCATTTTCATTTTTATCAGAACTATAAGTATTATAAACTCTTACAGATTCATAATTGAAAAAAAAAATCAGACTCAAGGTATTTTTTAACATTTAAATTCTAACCGTTGTTGTTCTCAGACACATGCATAAAATTATCACCTTTATTATTTTTAGAAACAATTCTATATTTATTCTTAACCATTGAAGGTATTTTTTTTTGAACTTTCTTAGTTTTATACTTTCTATAACTCTCAACAAGATGAAAAATAGTGTTTGGAAACATATATTTATCTATTCAATTTTCAAAATATTTTGTTTGATATGTTCCAACTCTAATTATTTTGCCTTTAGATTCTCATTCAGGTTTTCATTATAGTTCTTTTCTTTTTCAAGGGTTTTCTTAAAATTTTCAATCTCTACCAACATCTTGTACTTATATTCTAAACTTTTTTCTTGAATTTTTTATGAACATTAATATTCTAACTTCATGATTTTCTTTTAAAGTATTCTAATATTTCTCAAACATTACTTCAATTATTCTTCCAAATGCATTTAAAGTAGAGTTTGTTTTTCATATGAACTGTTTATTCTGAATTCTTCATCATTCGTTTTTGTGATAAATATATTCTCCCAAACATAATCAATAAAAAAATTTGAGTCAGTTTCACTTTATTATTCTTCAGAATAACTACTTTCACTACTAGAAAATTTTTCCACACTAACTATTATAATAAACATGTTATCTTAAATATAATTTATAAACTCTTCCTTATTATCACGCTTATACATAATGATTATCCTTTTGTATTTGGATAACTTCTTATCTTCTTTATTGGAATATGATTTTACTTTATTAGCCCTTTTCTTCCACGATATTCTTATCCTTCTTTATTCTTCTTCACTTTAATTTTCATTACACTATTCTTAGTCACCTCCAAGAGGAAAATTGGAAACTAAATCCCAAATATCCCTACATAAAAAACATTTTAAGTTATTTTTCCTATTATACATTCTTATTCATCTTTTAAAATTATTAGATAATTCAGATTAAATTTCATTAATTTTTTTACATACCACATCTTTGCAATCTGAATCTCCAACTTCTTCTTCTTCAAGAATATTATATGACTTTTCATTCATTATGAATTTTAAATCCTTTTCTCTATTAGATCATATTTTCACCTTTTTAACTTTTTTCCTTCTCATCTCTTTTGTGATGACAGTACAATGAAAATCTTCCTGAGAAAATTTATTAGGATATCTATCTTTTAATGAAGGAACCTTGACCTTGATCTTATCAAGAAGAATTGTCAAAATCATTTCAAAAATATCCTAAACTTATATTTTTTTACCAATTCCTATAATATAACTAAAAATTTCATTCACCATGGTATATATTTCACCTATGGATTCATACCCACCCATCTTAAAATATTTATTCTTCAATATCTATATTTTTATCTTTTCCTTATTTACCTTTGTATATCCTTCATAAATGTTATTCATTTTATCTCAGAAAACATGGGTAGTGACACCTCATTCTTATATTATATACTAATTTTTGAAATTTATGAGATTAAATAATTCTTAGCTCTTCCATCATTCTCATTTTTTTCCTTATCAACATTTTTTAGAGCATTATATTCAATATGAGGAGGGAAATAATCTATAAAATCTATTGAAACATCATACCCAAGAGACATATTATATGGAAGCACTCTTCCTTTATAGATAAGATAATTCATATCATTCATGATTAGAATCCACAAACTATTCACACAATTCAGATATAACATCACAACTTCTTCAAAAACATAAGCAAAGAATAAGAGATGGGATCCTTTCCTTATGAAACCAGTTTTAAGTGCCTAGGTAGGATAATTATATCCCTAGGGGGGTAAATCAGTGATAAATTTTCGTTTATGTCTCCTTTCTTTAGAAATAAAATATTCTTACTGTTAATAATGTCTTTCCCTATAAAAAAATAAAATAAACATCCCAAGGAATACAATTATTTAACAGGTTTATTATTCAATAAGAATCACTACAACCTTGGTATGTTTTGGAATGATCCAATACTACACAATATACTAAAAATGGTCCTTTTATGTGGTATAAAACAAGCAATATATTCCCTTACACTCATGCAGCACCATGTAAACAGTCCAATATTGTGTGTGAACCCTCTAAAAAAATTGGGGTAAAACAATGATTATGTGACAAGCCATGTTACGAGTGCTTCTTTTTTGATTTCGAAAAATGTATTCCTTTCAAAAAAATATTCAATTCGTTACCCAGAAGCTGGTAAGAAATTCAAGGACTTAATTAGAAAACTTAGTCTAACTGACCAGTCTTATCTTTCTAGTCCAAATTATACAATCTTAATGCCCAATGTGATGGTATATCTCTAAAATAATATGATATAGTCACATTAGAATTCCACTTCATCTATCAAAAAATCTCAAAAAAAAACCCAATTCAATTATCCATCCCAGTACAATAAATTTCCAAATACCATGAAAATTAGAATATGATAAACAAGTTAATACAATAATCAAATGAATACAATGATCAGTTTAATACATTGTAATATTATCTATTCTCATTCAATTTATCTATATCGAAACTTCTTCGACCCAACTCAATATGAAAACTTCTTTCTCTCCCTAAAACTTTAGATATTTTCTCTCTAATCTCCTGAATGTTACTTCTTCATTAGAATATCTAAAAGTACATTGTACTTATGACCTTTTATAGGTGAACCAAGAGTGGTTTTTTGGAATCTAAATTGGTTTCCTGCTCTAAAAAAATCTTGATATTTTCCTAATGCCGGGAATTTCAGGTGTATTTATGAATTCATCAACACTTATCTATTCTTCTTGAATATTCATTTCAACTTAGATTATATTTTATACATTCTCTTCAATATCCATCCTAATTCTGATTTCCCATTCTAATTATCTGAATCTAATTTCATCAATACAGTGATATAATACTAATTGAATGTAAATATATGAATAAATAGACACCTTAAATCATTTTATGAAACACAATTCTGATTCTTCATTACAATTCTTTGTACCAAATTAAGAATCAAAACATCTTCTAAAAATTCATGCCCCCATGACAAAAAAATCCATATATTTCTTTCAGCTCTTCTCTTGATCCACTAGAATGAATAAATTAAATTAGATCCACTTCTTAATCTCTTCATAAGTATAAATCATAATCAATTATGATATGATGGATATTGACCCAATTTAAAAATATAACATCTGAAAATAGCTCAGAATTCTTATTTATATTATGAATAAAGTACCTTAGACTTCTCTTGAACAAACAAAATTTTCTTTGGTGAATACAATGATATTATTGAATATGAGGGACTAGTTTCAATAGATTCAACTTTAGCAGCATCCTTCAATCCCAAACATCAGCTTGTATCATGAATTCCTATATGACTTTGAATACCTCAAAGACCATTGTTTGCTTTATTTGAAATACAATGTATAGTATTGAGTCTTCCTAAAATTCCAGTAACCACATTTCTTTCCATATCATCCTGAATAAAATTTTCTAGAATTCAATTTTCCTAAATATAATAGGCCTAATTACGATCAGGCGTAAAATGATATCTAGAATATTTTCTATGTCCATACATTTCCGATTAATCTAAATATAATTGGATACATCTATATGACTCCTCATTTACCTCATAAATCTTTCAAAAAATTTCCAAATACATTTGAATAATGGGGACTCCAAGATGTAAAAAGAATCACCATATTTATATAAAAGTAATAGAGACCCCAATTCTTCTAATTATGATCATTTCATCCAAAATGGATCCAGAGTGAATCTAATGACCCTTTACTTCAACACAACATCTTCTAAATATGATAGACTCTTTCATGAATAGTAATTCCTTATTCAAGAATTTAATTTGTGAGTCAAATAACCATCATTTAAAAAGTTAAGTTATTTACTTTTCCTCTGTGGTAGAAAAACTGATCACCAGCATACTTCTTCATAATTATGATGATGAAAATGATTTTCATAAGCTTCTCACATTTTTTCAACATACCAATGCAATTGATCATATTGACTAATCCAGATGGTCTGGATCCAATTGAAAACCTTCTTTAATCTATTTTTCTATCCATAACCTTCTCAATATACATTCATTCATCAACATATCCAACATAATGATCTATTGAGAACAAATACACAGAAAACAAATCTCAAGACTAACATGAATAAAAATTTTAATTAGTGAAATTGATTACACATTATGTAACTAAGGCCTCAACACATAACCCCTTATAACACCCACATACGACCTAAGGGTGTGGTTTGTGATGTTGTGTGATTCTTGGGGAGACTCGGATAAATTCACCCATTGGTAAATTCCAATAACTTGAACTTTTCCCATACGTAATCTCATTCACGCATAACATATTAATGCTTTGATTGGGATTGGTCAAGAGTGAATCTTAATGACACTACCACCCCCCAAGTTCTAAAAAATGGGATTCATACGACATCACTCTACTAGATGAGGCTATCAAATATTATTTCTACAATAATTTTCACTTCTTCATTTATAATTATAAAAACTAATTATAATGTTAAAATGATTAATAAGAGTATATTTTCCAATAGTCATATTGACCAATAGTCATATAATGGTCGAAAACTAATGGCCACATTTCAAATTTTACTCACTTCATTACTAAAGAGATATATATATATTGATTAAAAATAATATAACACATGTTATAAAGTGAAAAATATAATTAAAGAATTTCAGGTCAATACATCATTCCCCCATATAAAATTTATCCTAGAAAATTAAACTCATTCAATCGATTGAGAAAATTTGTAGTTAATTTTTTCTCATTGTATCCCATGTTTATGACGTGGAGTATTCATATTTTTGGTTCCTACACAAAACATTAATGAGGTGGGTAGTATTTTTTCCTATAACCTTATCTTTTGAGTTAAATATATACACTAGCTGCTCCTCACAACCGAGGTCAAGTTCTTATTTTACCACTTCAGGATTCAGTACAGGTGAAGGGCCATGTATGTACTTCCCCAAGAAAGATATGTATAATTCATCATAAACATGAGCTATATTTAGAGTATGTTAAAGTGGATAGTTAGATGCTCATATGTGATCATGTATTTTATAGGGGCCAATGTACCAGGAGAAGAGTTTATCTTTCTTCAAAAAACATGATTTTCTTCTAAGGTGAAATTTGAAGGATGAATTTACCCCCAACATCAAACTCCAAGTCCTTTCAATGGTTTTCATAATTTATATTATACTGAATTTGTTTATCATTTATGTGTTTTTGGATGGAATGAACATTTTCTGTCATCACATGCATAAGATTCAATCTGAGAATCTTTCTCTCACCAACTTCATCCCAACAAGTAGACGTTTTACATCGCTTACCATATAGATCTTCATAGGGTTCTATTTGAATACTCGAATGGAAGCTATTATTGTATGAGAACCCAACTAATGGGAGATTATAATCCCATACACCATTAAATTCCATTAGACATGATCTTATCTTTTCCTCGAGTGTCTAAATATTCATTTTATATTGGCTATTAGTTTGGGGTGATAGCCTATATTGAAATTAAATTTGGTACTCAGATCATGTTAAATACATCCCTATAATTTTAATGTAAACTATGGATCACGATCAGAAATAAAGAAGAGTGGTATCCCATGATCCTTGTCACTTCTTATACGTGAATATTTTCATGTTGGTCAATAGATAAATCATTTAGAATAGAGATAAAATGGGCATTCTTGGTGAGATGGTCTACTATAACCCATATCACATTGTTTACTTTAGATGTTTATGTAGACCATTGAAAAAGTAAATAGTGATATTATCTCACTTTAATGTGGGCATGGGTAGTGATTTTAATACCCCTTTTCGATGTTTTTTTCTCTTTCATCACTTTTTGACACATGAGGCACCTTTTAGTGTAGTTAGCAATCTCCCTTTCATGTTATCCCACCAATAATGATCACGAAGGTCCCTACACATTTTCATTATTCTAGGGTGTATAAATAATGTATATATATGAGATTAGTATATCATTTCATTAAATATTTCTAGACTATATAGAACATACAATCATGTATGAAATTTCACCGCACCTTGTTGATCAATATTGAAATCATGAAACATCCTAACATTCACATCCTTTATCTTATTTTTCAACAAAAGATCTCCTATTTGAGATTTTTAGATCTTTTATAGTAATGATGGTTGAGAAATAAATAGTGATAGGGTTGATTATGTCACTTACATTACATTCCCATGTCCAGATTCACTAGGTATTTGATCAAAGGATCTCTTTAGATCCTTATCATTTCAAGAAAATAATGATCTTTCCTAATTAATGCATCATATAATTTATTTTTCTCTCTAGGATGATAATGAATTGAAAAATAATAGTCATTAAGAAGTTCCAACCATCTCATCAGTCTCATGTACAACTAATTTTGCATGAAAATATATTTTAACCATTGATTTTCTATTTATATATCACATTTCTCCCCATAAAGATAGTACCTCTATGGCTTCAGAGAAAAAACCATAGCCAACTCTAGGTCATGCATAGGATATTTATTCTCATGAGGCTTCAACTATCAAGATGCATAAGAAATCATGTTATCATTTGGAATGAGGATACACCCAATCCCATTTAAGCATGAATCTATAAAAATAAAGAATCCTTCTCCAATAGAGGGTAGTGTTAACACATGTGAAACAACTAGTCTCTTCTTCATATATTATAACATTTCTTTGCACACATTAGTCTAGATGAAAATATACCCTTTTCAAGTTAACATTGTTAGTGGATTAGAAAGGCATGAAATGTATTTCAAAAACCCCCCAATAATATCCCACTAATACAAGGAAACTATGAATATCAATTACTATTTTGGGATGAGGCCACTCCTCGACAACATTTTTCATTGAGAGATCAATTGATATTCCTTAATTCATTTCAATGTGCACCAATAAAAAAATTGTCACCAAAATTCACATTTTTTGGACCTTTAAAATAGACTCTCATTTGTTAGATTTTTCAATATAACCCATAAATGATCCTCATGTTCCTGATAAAATATGAAATATATCAAAATATCATCATTGAAAACTACCAAAAATTTATCAAGGTAGTCCTTGAAAACCCTATTCATCAAATCCATAAAAATAGGATTTTTAGTCAAGCCGAAGGGAATAACAACAAACTTATAATACCAATATCTTGATTGGAAGGTGGTCTTTAGAATATATTTTATCTTCACACTCAATTGATGATACCAAATCATAAATCAATCTTATAGAATAATTGATCCCCAATAATTTGGTAAAATAAATCATCAATTCTTGGAAGACTGTACATTTTCATCAATGTGATCCCGTTAAGTTCTCCATAATCAATGCATAAGCACATTGATCCAGCGTTATTCATTACAAATAGAGTATGTTCGCCCCAAGGAGACTCACATGGCTAGATAAACCACTTATCCAAAAGATCATGGAGTTGTTTCTTTAATACCTCTAACTCCACATTTCCATTCTATATGGGATCTTTTATGTCATCTTGGTTCCAGGGATGAGTTAAATAGAAAAATATACCTCTCATTTTGGGGGAGGTCTAAGTAACTCGTCAGGAAATAAATCAATTTATTCTTGAACAATGGGACATTCTCTATTCATATAAAATCATTTACTTCTATATCTTCCTTGATCATCACCATAAAGAAGGATACAGGTAGTGCTACATGACAAAGCTTAGGAAATGATATCTCTCCCCTCATAAAAATGTTGGTTGTCCATTTGAGGAAACTGAGATTTCCTTGCATCTACAGTTGATCTTAGCATTATGATTTGAGATTCAGTCCATCCCTAGTATAAAATTGAATTCCAACATGGGAATGACTACAATAATTGTGATGAGATTATTCTCACCAAAGTGAATACTAGTATTTATATACACTATTGATTCTTGGATAATCCATCCAAAATTATTGACTGATAAATCTATATCTAAAAGTTAGGGATTGATTCTATATTCATTTTAAGCATGGAGGAAACAAAAAAATGAGTATAACTAGAATAAAAAAAATTAATATCTATCTTTTAGAAAAAAAATGAGAGTACCTAGCACCACATCATTTGGAGCTACAAATTCATATTTTTTTATAGAATAAGAATAACCTTCCTCCCTTGTCATGTACTAAGGTTGATGGTAATTCCCATCCATTATAATCATATTTGGATAATTGTTGGAAAACTACATGATCTATCCACACTTGAATCATTTAAATTCATGTAGTTAATACCCTATCTTCCCTTAGTCATTATTTTTATGAAGCTCAGGCTTCACCTTGTTACGATAATTCTGAGAAATATATCCATATATTCCATACTTGTAATAATTCCCTCTACCTAGTAATAAGTTCCCTAAATGATTCTTCCCAAATTTATTTCATGTGGAATGTTGCACTTGATTTCTTCCTCTTTCATGATCAAAGATCCTCCCAATGTTTCTCCCTAGTGATCTTATTTTCATTAAATCTATCAAAATAATGAGACTCTCGGAACTCCATCTCAACCTTCATAGAACTCCCGGTGATCTCCTCATAGTTTTCATAGACTCAGTTTTCTAGATTCATTTGTAGACTATCTTTTAGTCCACCTAAGAATCTATCAACCTTCTCATTAGAATCCAAGATAATTATAGAGGTGCAATATAAATGTCTTGTGAAGATCATCTCACAACTTCCCACAGATTCATTTTTCATCATCTCCAGCCTAAGGAATTTCAGCCCCATTTTTTCGCATTAAAAGTGGGAAATATTTTTGGAAAAGGGTTAACCTAAACTCTTCCCTTTACATTGATTTCATATCCCCTTACATATTCATGTTTTTGACCGTTCTCCACCACATTTAGCTTATTTCTATAAGCAGTACACATCCAGCGTTCCTTCCACTATTTCCAAACAATATAGTATAGAAATTATCTTTTCTATAAAGCTTATCCATTGTTAAACAATTAATATGTTGGTAGATCCACTGAATGAAGGTGGTTGTTGACGTATAAAGGACTCAAAAGAAATTTTTCCCCTTTGAGTTGAATTGGGTCTCTTAGCTTGAATCATGTTATTTTTCATAACCTGAGTTATTCGATTATTTATTCTCCTTAATTTTTTCATTCTAGACTCTATCAGGAGGCCATTAATTCCTTGTCAATTGTGTTCTCCATTTACAGGGTTTTCCATATTTCCCTACATTTTCTAAAATAATAAATCCATAGTATGAAACGTGTTTCATGTAATGATCATATAATTTTAATGAAATTTCATTTCCTAAAACATCATGCTTAAAGATGTTGTTATTAAACAAAAATTATATTTTCATAATGGTTAACAAAACTCTTGTGATTAACCAAACATATCCATAGAGGTTGTCAAACCCAGAGTGTTTCAAGTCCCATTGTTGTGTACTAGGTTATTCTAAGTTAGGACTGATGCACCTTGTCAGAGTTGTTAACCTTGGGTACATCTGTGTCAAAGTCACATCCATTTGTTCATATCGAGGTAGGTATTTCATTGTTCAAAAAAAATTACAAACTATTTCAAAAAAATACCAGGATTTTTCTTTCTATATTTAAACATTTCTATAGGTTTCTTCCTATAGTTTTCAAAGCCTAATATTCACATAAAAAACCACCATTCTATACTGACTATGGAATCCAACATTTTTAAACCATAAAATTTTCCCTATATTGTTCTAAACATTGGAACTTTTAATGTTTAGTTTCTTTGAAAAAAGGCATATAATACATGAGAACTAAAAAAATAGTATATTCCATTTAAAAGGCTTCATGAAGGGCTCATATTAAGTTCAATTACTAAATATCCTAACCTAGGGACATTCCTCAAAGTATAGGATGATCATAAATCCTAGTAACTGGAAGTAAGGGAATTCGTTTACATGCGATCTTTAAGAAATTCAATAAGACATGAAGAATATCATTATGTCATGAAATATATAACATGGTGCACATAAATAATATATTAATATGAATCATAACATGAAATTGTTGCTAAAAATTTTATTTTAGGCATTCATAAGCATATCAAAAAGGTTTTCATATAGTTTTGATAAAAATTACCAAGGTTATTCACCAATGTATCGTAAAACATATCATCTTAAGAGATTACATTCATTACCGAATGAATTAGAGCTCTATCAGGGTTACCTATAATATTTACTAATTTTCAATTGATTTACATAGATCACAATCAGACATCTCATAAAAAACCATGGGGAATAAAAGAAATGGGTTTAATATAAATATAAGGGCATTTTAAAAAGTTCTTAAAAACATGATAATTGTGTCATTTATAAATGATGAAAAGGGAATGAGGGTTTTGTGTATGTAAATTCAAGAATAAAATAAATCATTTTTATGTCTTGGTTAATACCATTGGATAATAAATATTTTTCGGTATTCACATAAACAATATAATAGAGTTTCTTGAGAAAAATAGAGAAATTTTGAGAATCAAATAATATAGCACAACATGTAAGAAGTATGATTTTATAAAACATTAAAAAGAGAGTATAAAATGTCATCCCATTAATAAAAGACTCCTAAGAAGGTAAAGTGATATATTGAAATGGGAATAAGAACATAATATGTAAATTTGAAAGACACACCTCATAAAAAGGGACATTGAAAGGAAAAGAGAAGTTGAGATTTTTCTTACCTTGATGAGTAACTCCTAAAACTATAATATTGGGACTTTTAGGGCTTGGGGACACCATGAATGGACTCATATGGAGGTAAAATATCAAAGATTCATGGATGATGAATTGTTAATTAATGATAATGAATAAATATGTGGGTATTTATAACAGATCGTAATCTACATTTATATATTAATTCAACATTGAAAAATATTTATTACATAAAATAAAACAAACCATGCCAGGAGTGTCTAGGGTTAGTGTCTTTAGAAACTAGGAAACATGAACAATTGGTTCATAAAACATCTATATTTTCTCTTGATTATTTTTTTAAAACTAGAATTCTTTTTTTCATATCATACTTTATACCCTTATTCATGACCTGGGGAAAAGAAACATATGAAAGGGTGAGCTCAAATTCTTAGTAAGTTCAAACAAGGAAAATATCAATAAGAACATAACATTTGAAAATATTTTCCTGCATGTAAAATATTGGAATATCATATCATTGGATAAATCATAAAAGTGAAATTTAATCCCAATAGTCATAACATAAGACATGAAATTTCATGGTATACACACAACATCATAGAACATTATTTCATATTAATCAAGTCTCATTTCCAAGACAATCATTGCGGACAAAGTCCATGACTTTACTGAGTTCACTCCTCGTAACAACACTGTGTTATGGAAATGGATTTACATGAAGTTCCACTCATCTCAATATTATGTGATATAAATATTTACCCAATGTATTTTAGGTAGATATAAGTCCCAACCATCTCATAATGAAACCATTCTTATGTGTATCACAAAAAACATTAAAAAATCACCATATAATAACCCATGAAATAAAATGGGTTTCTTAAAAATCATTCCATCATAACTGATATAAAAAAATGGATTTCCTAAATAAAATTTCATCATAAACACAATAAAAATAGAGTAATTACAGGGATATAAATATAACCCTATTTATATAGTTTCATCTTAGATGGAGAATAATTTTGAGAAAACATTTGAATTTAATTCTTTGGGAAATTATCCTTTCTTCTTCAAAAACATTTTATTTTCTCAAAATGACATGCAATTTTAAAAGATAATAATTTAGTTTAAAATAATTATGAAATATTTTATATGATGGTTCATGGAAATAGGGTTTCATGAAACCATAAAAATTCATTCACGCTATATATGTTAGAAAAACATTCTCCTCCTACTTTTACCAGAAATGTCAAAAAGTACATCAAATCAAATAATGATAAAATATTCATTTCATACTATTTAATGAAAATTTACTAAAGGGTAAAATTAACTATAAATAATTTTATAAGAATAGAAATAATATTATATAATTAAGAAATGTGGATGTGGAGGATAAATATACCCTAGTAAATACTTACGTATAAATAATATCAGATAAAAATGAGATTTTAAAATTATCCCTTATCATAGGGACAATATCATTGGTATGTATCTAGAGCTCCTGTATAATGATTTAAATAATGTTATTGACTTATTCCAGAATCATAATCATTTTTATGATATCGTATATGATTATATTATCATCCGTTTGTTAGTAACATTTTATTGTCACTCATTTTTCAGATATTAATTTCTTTATGTTCTTATGCAAGATTTTTCAGATAATTTCTTCTTCTAGTTATTATCTTACAGTTAAATCATTTAAGTAACTATTTTATTATAATATATTTCATATTTATTCATTAAATTCATTTATATAATCATTTTTAATAAAGATCGTGTAGAATGAATCACAATGCATCGTAGAGATGGTAGGTCGTACGTATGCACGAGCGATGGTGTCATTCTAAAAATTGTTGAATGGTATTTAAGTGGATGATGTATAACATTTAATATTTTTAACATGTTATAATAATAATATATAGTTATTATTATCGTCATTATACTCATTGATGTAAGGTGGTGGTGAAAAAAAGAATACACCTCAGCGTGGAGGCGGTTAGTCATACGTATGCACACGCAGTGATATCATTTTTCATAGGATGGATAGAAGGTGAAATGTGGTTGTTTAATATTTATAATAACATATCAGTATATTAGTGAAAATTAGTTGTTTACTTTATAATGAAACAACTAATTAATAGTAATTATTTGAAGAGATAAGTTTAAAATAATTCGTAGAGGATATTACCTCTTACTCAACGTGCTTCCTCCAAATCACTTCATAGATCACTAGAGTTGGTCTATGAAGGAGAAAAGAACATATATAATGAAAATAGGGATGTTTATAGAGATAAATGGAATGTTATGGATGAGTATAAAGGCACATAATGCAGTGAATAGGTGAGGGAGGAGGTTCCCTTTTATAATTGATGTGAGGGGTACTTTTGGAATCTCCATAAATAATAGATTATAATAAAATCAAATCCTACCCAAAAACCTAAAAAATGTCCCAATATGGAATATAAGATGAGATATGGTTGTATTATCATAAAATAATAAATTTTGGACAAGTTATATTGTCAATTTTAACCATATCTTTTTAATTAACACATAGTTAATCTAATTAATTTTTTATGGTAATAACATTCTAAATATTTAATTGCTATAAATATTTACTTATGTGGTGTTAATTGACTATAAATATTTTTTTATATTCTTGACCATATAACTATAACTTTGTAATTTTTAAATATTATTACTATTTTTAAATAATTTAATAAAATGTCATGTTTATAAAATATCAATACTCTAAATTTTGACACTCTTCATTTATTTGACTATAAATAAAATCCACATAGAAGCTAAATTCTAAAAAAATATTTAACATAGTACTAACATGTCATAGTCACCTAGGGAATTTATTTATTACATTAATTAGTTCATATTATATTTATTTTAATAATTTTAAACCAATTTTTTTTTATATTTATATTAATAAAATAATTTATGCGTCACTATTGTATCATAATTAATGGTAATTATTTAATCTATAGAAATTATAAATAAAATTATTTGATGAATTTAATGCTTTTAGATTTTTAGAGACTATCAATAGTCGATATTATCTCATAGTTATCAATATATTATAATTTATATACTTATATAAAATGAGACTGTGACATTTTGTCACATTCAATAGTTTTTAATATATTCATGTCATATTCATAGGTAAGTTTCCATTAAGTTATTATATTTCAAAATGTAGATGATAAAGGTTGAATTTAGTCATCCAAAAGGATTTTTACAGGTGTTAAGATAATTTTTAATATTATTTTTACCTTTTATTATCTGATTTACCTTTAACCATAGTAATAAAAACAATTACTAAAGTTATTATTTATAATTCTCAAAAATAAAAGTAGCCTATTTACATAATTTTTACATACTGATTCTAAATACAGAATCCATTTTTTATAATTCCTAAAACAGAAGTTTCAGTAATTAATTTAAAATTAATCCCGATGTTGAAATGAGAAAACAAGTTTTAAAAGTTAAAATATTTCAAAAGATTGATATGTTTTTTTCATCTATGTTTAATGTAAAATTAATTCTATTTACCTAAATTATATTCAATGGAAAAAATATATTCAATTTATACTTTGAAACCATTCAATGATATAATTTTTTCCATATAAATTATTTCAATGAAAAAAATATATTCTCAATTAAAATTTATCGTATTTTTACTATTTATCAAAACATGAATGTTATCAGAAAAATATCCGAAATTCATCCCAATTAAATTTTTATATCCTGATTCAAAATAAAATTATTATTTTTTATATAAAAATTATTAATATGTCCAAATATTAATTTAAAAGGGTTTCTCCATTCAAAGGTGTAAAATTAAACTTAAAAATATGTTTTTATACATAAAATAGTGTTTTCTTCATACCCTATGACTAAAATATCTATTAGATGAATATAAAAAATATTTTATTAATTATATAACACACATATATCAAAATAATTTCATTACTAAAATTAATTCACTCAAAAATAAAAATATGTAATTGATTTATATTTTTCATAAATAATTGATAGTCAATGAATTCACAATACATTTTCATAAGTTAGTTATAAATATTCCTGCTAACCTAGCAGCTAAGTTATAACATTAATTTTATAATAAGGTAATCTTGTGGTTCATTTAAACTCATGATTTTATGCAAATAAATCTACTGAAGAATAAAAATTATTTAATGAAAATATGTCCTAAAAATATCTAAGTGTTATATTCGACCCCCCTTAATCTAGATTTTTCCCTCGAACTTCAACATTGGGAAACAAAAATATGAGGATACTTCTCCCTCATCAAATCATCAAGGTTCAATGTAGCTTCTTAAAATTGGTTGTTCCTCCATAAAACATTAACAAAGCGAGTGGTCTTGTTTCATAGAACTTTTTCACTATGATCCAAAATCTCTATCGGTTGTTCTTTATAAGAATGATCTTGCTCAACCGATACGAATTCTGAGCTTAATACGTGTGGAGAATCAGGTATATACATTCCTAGGATAGATACATAGAAAACATCATGAACTTGAGATAGATTCCAGAGAAGTGCCAATTGGAAAGTTACCTTCCAAACACAATCCAGAAATTGAAAAGAACTAATATTCATAGGGCTCAGCTTTCCCTTCATTCAAAATCTCATGACTCTCTTCCATGGAGATATTCGTAAGAACACCTTATCACCCACGTCAAACTCTAGGTCTTTTATTTGGTTTCCAAAAGAAATTTTTTTGACTCTGAGTTGTTCTTATGTGTTCCTGAATAGATCTGACATTTTCTACCATTTCATCAACAAGATCAATTCGTAATAGATTTCTTTCCCCAACTTCATCCCAACAAGTTGGAGTTCTGCACTTCTTCCTATATATGGATTCATAAGGAGCCATATAAATACTGGAGTGAAAGATATTATTGTATGAAAATTCCACCAATGGTAGTTGTTGATCCCAACCACCATTGAAATTCATAGAGAAAGCTCTCAACATGTCTTATAGAGTTAGAATTTTCCTCTCAAACTAATGTTCTGTATGAGGTGATAAGAAGTGATATAACTTAACACTATATCTAGAACATGCTAAAGACTTCTCCAAAACTTCTAGGTAATCCTCAGATCCCGATCGGATATAATGAAAAGTGGTACTCCATGCAATCTTACCACTTCCTTTACATATATCTTGGAAAGAAAATCAATAGATAAATCCTCTCTAATAGAAATGAAGTGTGCTAACTTTGTAAGGAATTCAACTATAACCCATGGAGAATTATTGCTTTTGGATGTTCTGGGAAGTCCGATGAAAAAGTCCATAGTGATGTTTTCCCATTTCTATTCTGATATGGGTAACGGTTGTAACATCCCCTAAGACTTTTGTCTCTCAGCCTTAACATGATGACAAACCACACATCGGAAGACATATTCTGTGAAATTTCTTTTCATTCCATCCCACAAGAATTACACATTCAGGTTATATACATCTCTGTGATTCTAGGGTGAATAGAGAATAAGAAATATGAGCCTCCTCTAATATCTCCTTATTTAATTCTGGTATGGGATAAATACCACCCTAGTTCCTGAACCCAGTTATTTCTTCAAATTGAAGTTTGCATTCAGGAACATTTATCACCTTCTTTTGTAGCTCTTCATCTTTTCTATGCCTCCTTAATCTTCACTTGTATTGATGGTTTAACATTCATTTGAGAAAGATAAGATTTCCCCCATTCCTTTAAAATATCAGGATAAAACCTTTTAAAATCCATAAATATTAGATCTTTTATGATATTCGTAATGGATAGGCTAGAATGGTCTTGATGATTTAATGCATCTTCCACCTTGTTTGCTTTCCCGGGGTGGTAATGTATTGAGCAGTTATAATCTTTAATCAACTCCAACCATCTTCTTTGAATCATATTCATCTCTTTTTGTGTGAAAATATATTTTAATCTTTTAGGATAAGTATAAATATCACACCTTCAACTATAAAGATAATTCCTCCATATATTTAATGAAATGATTACCATATCTAACTTGAAATCATGATATGGGTAATTTTTCACATCAATTTTCAACTGTCGTTAGGAATATGCTATCACCGTATCATTTTTCATGAGAACACATCCTATCCCCTTATTAGATGCATCACTATAGATCACAAACCTTTATCCACAATAAGGCAATGTGAGAACAGGTGCACTGTTTATCCTTATTTTTAGTTCATTGAAATAATATTCACATTCCACTTTAAAAATGAACATAAATCCTTTCCAAGTAAAAATGGTGAGTGTATTAGATAATCATGAAAAATTATTCTCAAAATGTCGATAATATCCAACCAAACTAAGAAAAAATCATATCTCAGTTTCTGTTGTTGGTCTCGACTATCTTTCAATAACCTTTGTTTTTTCTCTATCCACAGATATCCCCTCTATTGATATTATGTGACCCAAACATGAAACTTTATAAAACCAAAATTCACACTTGGTAAATTTGGCATAAATATTATCCTTTCTCAGGGTATTCAGTACAATTCTCAAGTGATATTTATGTTCTTCCTTTCTCTTTGAATATACCAGAATATTCTTTATATATATTTCAAGATACTGATCAGGATAGTCTATAAAGTCTATATTCATTAGATCCATGAAGTTAGCAGGGAAATTAGGAAGGCCAAAAGGAATCACTATAAATTCATAGTGTCTATACCTTTTATGGAATGTCGTCTTTGGTATATCCTCTTTTCTGACCCTTAACAGATGATAACCTGAACAAAGATCAATCTTGAAAAATTATTGAGCTCCACGAATTTGGTCAAATAGGTCATCTATTCGAGGAAGAGGATATTTGTTCTTGATAATGATCTTGTTATGTTCTCAATAATCAATGCAGTGTATCATTGATCCATCTTTCTTCTTAAAAAACAGAATAGGTTCCCCCTAAGGTGGTGCACTAGGGAGTATGAACCACTTATCAAGATTCTCTTTGAGTATCTTTATCAATTCATGCAACTCAATTGGGTCCATTCTTTAAGGTGTTTGTGAAATAGAAATAGGACACGGTATGAGTTCTATTGAAATCTCAACTTCACGATTTGGTGGAAGACTCGGAAATTCATTTGGAAAGACATCATCAAAATCCCATACAATGGGTGTATTCTTAATCGTGAGTTTCTCCCAAATCATTTGAGATATATAACCTTAATTTATAGGAATCAATTCCCATAAGACGGAATAAATTTCTACTGGAAGGTTATATTCATCTTTGCATCGATAAATGATCATATATTGATATGGAATATGAAATGTGACTTAATTTCCATTGAAATTGATATGAGTTCCATATAGGGAAATACAATCCATGTCAACAATCACATCAAATTCCACTATAGGAAGGATCACATGATTTGCTAAATGCACATTCCCAGAAACTTCAACCAGAAAATAATTATAAACTTTTGATGAAACCGTTAGGCCATTATGATTTGTTATATCTAACTAAACATCTAATTGTTGAGTTTATACAGTGATACCCTTAGAAATTTTTTCAAAAATAAAAGAGTGGGTGAATACAAAATCAAATAAAACATTTTCTACTTTAGAGTGGATAGTAAGTTTACCTTTCACCAATTCATTATTGTACTACAGATTGCAGATAGTGATTGTATGTAACAATACTTTGTATATATCCTTAAGAGTTTGTTTATGTCGATCATAATCAATAACCCTTGTGTTAGGGAATTTATTGGCATAATTCCCCATTTCCTTGCACTTGTAGCATTGAAGTGTAGAAGGTTCATTCAATGTAGCCTTTTCTTTGTTCGCATCATTAGACATTTTTCCCATTACATTGGCATTAAACTACCTGATGACCTTATTTTCCACACATAAAACATTTACTATTCCCTTTAAGAAAATTCCCTCCATGTTTTGTTCCACACATTGATCATAAGGTTAAACTAATCTTATTTTCAGTGTGGTTTTTATATTTTCCTTTTAATTCCATTTTCCTATGCTTATCAAACCCATATGACTAATGGGTTACTCCAATATCTATACCAACCATGAAAATACATCAAAAAAATTCCTCGTAGCTATTGATGTCCCTTATGGATAATGACCTTTGTAGACTTGGTTTTAACTTACTAAAGAATCGATTAATTTTACTATTAGGATAGATAATAATTCCAAAAGAATACCTTGCAAGTGTTGTAAAATTTTCTTCGTAGGAACCAACAGATTCATCATCCTTTTTCTTAGGATCAAGGAACTCATTCTCCATCATTGTATGAAGAATACGAAGAAAGTAATTATTAAAAAAGAAGTTCTTGAACTCGTCCCATTCCATGGAATCAATTTCATCTCTTTGCCTTTTATTCTTGATAATATTCCACCATTGATCAGCTTCACCTTCTAAACGACAAACTGATAAGATAATATTATTGTGTTAAGAACATTGTAGAACTAAGAATATTTTTTTAGTTGTACTAATCCATTGTTCAACCACTAATGGATCAGAAGACCTACTAAATGAAGGTGGGCGTTGTGTCATGAAGGATCCAACAGAATGTTTCTCCCTCCCATGGTCAGTTTGATGTCTGACATGATTCATAACTTGAGAGTGTTTTGTGATCATGGCTACAAGATTTTCCATTTTAGATCCCATAACATTTGTTTGCTCAGGGGGACAATCATTGCATTTCCTATTCCATTCAACATTAATTTGGCTCCTTCAGGTTCCAGAGATTTACTAAGACCAAGAATCATATTGTGATCAAACACTAATCATAATGGAAAAACACCAAATTCAAGAATAAAATTTCAATTTAGGACACTTTAGGTTTTATACTATACTATTCATGAACATCTATAAAACACTAGGATAGGATTATACCCTATACTTAGACATATCCTTAGGGTTCTTACTAAGGTTCTATCATCCTAGTTTTCAAAGGTTAACTATACCTTTTCTCTAATACCAACTATTATGGATCATACTTTACATTGAGATATTACTTCCACATTGAAGATTATTTTTTAAATAATATAAAAAAGTTACTGTATGACCTTATAAGTTTAGTGTCTTTAGAAACTAGGAAACAAAAAAACTGGTTCCTAAAACAAATACATTTTCTCTTTCTTATTTCTTAAAAACTAAATGCCTTTTTGACATAACTTACATAATTCACATCTTCATGACCTGAAAAAAAACATATGAAAGGGTGAGCTAAAATTCTCAATAATATTAAACAAGGGAAATATCAATAAGAACAAATCTTTTGATAATCTAATCCTACATATAAAAGATCAGAATATCATATCATGGGATAAATCAGAAAAGTGAAATGTAATTCCAATAGTCATAACATAAGTCATGTATTTTCTTGGCATACACACATAAGCATAGAAAATAATTTTTTATTACTCAAGGCTTATTTCCAATACCATCATTACAGACAAAGTCCATTACTGAACTGAGTTCACTCCACGTTCCAGCCATGTATTACTGAAACATATTTACTTTTCATTCCAATCATGTCTATCTCATGAGATATAAATCTTTACCCAATTCATTGGAGGGTGATATAGGTCCCACCCATCTCATAATGAAACCATTATAACGTGTGCTATAAAAACATATAAACATTCCCCATAGCATAACCCATAAAATAAAATGGGTTTCTCAAACATCATTTCATAACAATTGATATAAAAATTTGATTTCCTAAATAGAATTCCATCATAAACACAATAAAATCATAGTAATTACACCGATATAAATATATTCATTTCTAAAGAGTGTCATCTTAGATGGAAAATAATTTAGAGAAAACACTTGAAATTAATTCTTTAGGAAAATATCCTTTCGTCATCAAAATAATTTTCTTTGCCCAAAATTCCATGCAATTTTAAAAGATAGTAATTTAGTTAAATATAAACCAAAAATTGTATAGATGAAGCTTCCTAGAAATAGGGTGTGATGAAACTATAAAAAGCTAACCCTTCTGTATAAGTTAAAAAAATATTTTCCTAATAATTTTTCTGTAAAATCAAAAAGTACCACAAATCGAATAATGAAAAATATTCCTCTTATACCCTTTAATAAAAATTTATCAAAGGGTAACATTAAAATTAAAAAATATTAGAAGAATAGAAATAATATTACATAATTAGGAAACATGGTTGTGAATGACTAATATACCATAGAAAAATCTTATGTTTAAATAATATTAGATAAAAATGAGATTGTAAAATTATCCATTACCATAGGCCCTATATCCTTAGTATGTAGTTGATCCTCCTGTATACTGATTTAGACAATGTTATTGAATTATTATAGAATCATAATAATTTTTATGATATAATATATGATTATATTATCATCCATTTTTAAGTAACATTTCATTGTCAATCGTTATTCAGATATTAACTGATTTATATTGTTACGACCGATTTTTTGGATAAGTTCATGTTATATTTCTTAGGTTATAGTTAAATCATTTATATAATGATATTATTACATTATATATCATATTTATTCATTCAATTCATGTATATAATCCAGTCTTAATGAAGATCATGTAGAATGAATCGCATCACATCGTGGAGAAGGTAGGTTGTACGAACGCACGACATATGATATCATTACCTAAATTATTAAATGGTATTAAAGTTTATGGTTTATAATAATTAAGAATTATTATGATTTTATAAGAATCATATATTGTTATCAATTCCATCTTTATATGAATCCATGTAAGGTGGTGGGGAAAAACAAATTACACCGTGGCCTGGAGATGGTAATCCATATGTACGCACGCAATGTGATTTCATTTTTCATAGGATGGATAAAAGGTGAAACATGGTTGTTTCATATTTATAATAAAATATAATTATATGAGTTATACTGATTTTTTTACTTTATAATTAAAAAAAATAAGAGGAATTTGAAGAAGAAGGAGGTTTAATAGAATCGGTAGAATAGATTACCTCTTCCTCAATGTGCTTCCCCTAAATATCTTTTAAGAGAACTAAAGATGGTATTTGAAGAAGACCATAACTTCTAGAATGAAAATAAGGAAGTTGACAAGGAAAAAGGGCAGGGTATGTCTGAGCATGAAGAATCAAAATTATGTGAATAGGCGAGGTAGGAGGTGAAATTTTATAATTGAGGCGAGGGGCACTTTTGGAAACTCCATAAATAATAATTTATAATAAAACCAAACCCTACAAAAAAACCTCAAAAATGTCCCAATTTTTAAGATAAGAGGATACAGGGTTGTAATATAATCAATAAATAAATTTTCGATAATTTATCTTTTCAATTTAAACAATATCATTTTAATAGACACTTAGTTATTCTATTTAATTTTAATTGTGGTAATAACATTCTGAATATTTAATTGTTATTAATATTTCCCTATATGATGTTAATTGACCATAAATGGATATATCATGAAATTTTTGAACTTATTATTATTACTTTATAATTATAAAATATTTTTATGATTTTTAAATAATTTAATAATTTTCAGTTTTTATAAAATATCAATTGTGTCAATTTTGACACTATTTATTTATTCAACTTTAAATAGATTCTATAGAGAAGATAAATTCTAACCAAAATTTTTGATACACTTTAATAAAGTCATAATCACTTATGGAATTCTTCGAAAAGATTAATTAGTTCATATTATATTTATTTTAATATTTTTAAAAACATTTTTTATATTCCTATTAAACAAATAATTTATACATCACTATTGTGTCATCATGAATGGTACTTATTTAATCTATATAAATTATAAATAAATTTATATAATGTATGTTATTTTTTTACCTTTCTATATAATATCTATAGTTGATATTATATCTTAGTTATCCTTATATTAAAATTTATATACTTATATAAAATGAGATTTTGACATTTTGTCACATTCATTAGTTTTATTATATTCATGTTATATTCATAGGTAAGTGTTCAATAAGTTATTACATTTCAAACCATAGATGTTTAGGGTCTAGTGTAGTCATACAATAGTATTTTTACAGGTGTTAAGGTAATTTTGTAATATTATTTTTACCTTTAATTACCTAATTTACCTTTAACCATGGTAATAAAAATAATTTCTTGTAACGCCCCAACCCAGTTACCCAGAGTCAGTGCATTAATACATAACATTGGCATGATCACAAGTGATAAAATCCTGAAATACTGATCAGTTTAGTAGCCTTGGAAGTACTAGATACATACATAAGTTTTACATTACATTATAAATTGAAAAACAACAACAACATTGTCTCATTGAACACATTCATATCCCTTAGACTACCCCTAAAAGTTATTCATAGTATACATCTTCACATCCTGGAAAAAATAAAACATAGAAAGGGGTGAGATCAGGTGCTCAGTAAGGATAACAATATGGAATAAACTTTCGTAAATATGCATAAACATTTAAGGCAATTTATAAGACTAAAACAGAAGCCTTTTATACTTAAATATCAACATAATATTGAAAAGATAAATCAAATAATTCCATTTACTTATTCACATGGATATTTAACTAGTCTAATAATCACATGTAATATCAATATCCAATTTCATAATGATGGAATGCATAATTCCAGGCTTCATAACCACATAGTCAAGGACCCATGCCCAGACTACAAATAAGATTTTTTCAAGGCCATGTTTCTAGACACTACTTTGTCTCATGAGACCTACTGATTCATCTAGGATCTATAACGTGCTCCACCTGTCACTTAGTAAGTCCAATGCATTCCTCATGTGAAAAGGATGAAACATAACATAAACATTCCTATTAAAACTAGCATAAGAAATGATAATACTTTAACCATAATCCATGAATGTTATAAAAATAACACATCCACAACAAAACATATCAAAAAACATTCAATACAATATGGAAGACTGTATCATAATAAATCAACTTCAAACAAGTGTAAAATCCATAAATTGATGTTGACATAAATGAAATCAAAACTATTTGAGAGAAATATCTCTTTCTATTTTGAAATCATTAAAAAGTCACATAATTATAAAAGAAAACATTTATTTTGAAAATATTCTTATAATATTTTAAGGGAAGATTAGAAGGTGTTATAATGGCAGAAAAGAGTTGTACTTTCCGTATAAGTTAAAAAAAATTCTTTCCATAATTTTGTTGAAAAGGTTGTAAAGGACCTTATTTGGAAAATGAAGGATAGATTACTTTATAAACATTCTATAAAAATTCAAACAAGGGTGTAAATTAATTTAACCCATAGTCTAGGAAATAGTAAAAAAAATTGATATACATTTTTAGGAAACACGTATGTAAATTATAAAGAGGTCCCAGTAGATACTCACGTATAAACAACCTCGGATAATGAAGAGATTGTATAATTAACCCTTACCTTGTACTTTTCCTTGGTTGAGGGTATGTTAACCTCCTTTATAATAGGTAAATAATTTTTATTAAAATATACAATAACCACATACATAAATATGATATCATATATGAACTTCTAATATTGCTTTTTTATAATATTTCAGTAGTATCATCATTTTGGGTGTTAAATGATTCATTTTCCTTTATATGTTTTATTTTTTAAGTCATGTTTGTTATGGATAATATGTATTTTATTAATATCCATAATGATATTAAGTTCTTAAAAATTATTTTTTAATCATAAAATTATATTTATTCTTGAATTTTTACGATGGGGAATGAATCTCATCGCGTTCGTGGAGACAGTAATTTGTTTGTACACACGATCGATAATACCATTCTATTGTTGGTGGAATTGCATGTAATTGGATGGTATATCATATATAAATAATTATTAACATGTTATATTTCTTATTTAAATAAATTATACTCATTATTATACCCATCCAAAAAATTAAGTGTTTGAATAACAAACTACATCAAGACGTGGAGACGGTAAGCCTTACATACGCACGTATGGTGACTTGTCATTCATAGGATAGATAGAATAATGAATATGATTGTACCATATTTATAATAACATAATATCATGTATAAGGTACTGGAGTTATTATTTTGGTATGTAAACAACAAAGAAAGAGGAAGTGGAAGACAAAAAGAACTTTGAAAGAGGTAGTAAATTATTACATCTTCTTTGGTTGTTTCCTTTTGTGTCGATCAGAAGGGATTCTTAGGTTGTCTTTCTGATAAAATTAAGGTCTCTAGGTATAATTTAGGTTAGTTGGGAGGATATTTGATCAGTTATTGGCTGATCCAAATGGCTTTGGATGTGTGAAATTAAGAGAAGGGAAAGTACCCTTTTATAAGAGAGGTGAGGGTCACTTTAGGAAAACTTTGAAATATTATTTTATTATACAATCATATTCAGTTTATAATGGCTCAAAAAAGATTTATTTCAGGGATAATTTGGTTATGGGTCTAAAAACTCTCATGAAATAGGTTTTATACAGGTGTAGGTCACCATATTTACCTTATCATTTATATTTAACTCCTTGTTAAATAGTTTAACATTTACCTTGTCTCCTTGTATTTTTATATTATATAGTTAATAAACATACAATAAAATGTAAAGATAACCCTAAGTGGTTCATTATTTATATTTATATTATTATATAAGTCGTTTTTATAAACCTTATATTTTTAGGACTATTAAATCATTTAATAATATAGTATTTGTTTTAAAAACTCATTTATGTCAATTTTGACACTATTTAGTATCTGATTTTTTTTAAAGTTATAACAACATTGTTACTTCGAAAAAAAATTAATTTAATAAACCCTAACCTGTCATATTGACCAATAAAATTCTTTTAATTAATAAAAAGTCTCAATTTACATTTATTTGGATATTTATAATATAAATTATTTTAATCTTTCATTAATAAGGTGATTACTGCATCATCATTGTGTCACAAATAAATTTAATTATTTAAACCCTAAAAATTATAAATAAAATACCATTATTTGGGAAATATTTTTATCTTTATAATTAATATTTATAGTCTAATTTATCTTATGTGTAACCTTATATTAAAAATGTTTTAGTTATGAAACTTTGAATTTAACACTTTTAACTCTTCTTTAAATAAAATAATAATAAATTTCCTAATCTAATCCAAGTAGACTAAAAGGATCATATCTTATTCTTAAGGTTTTTTTGTCTAAATACACTTATCCAATAGAATTATTACATGTGTTAGTGTAATTATAATATCATTTTTACCTTTAATTACCCCCCCCCATTTACTTTTAATCGTGGTAAATAAAAGTCAACAGTTACTATTCACCAAAAATTATTTTCATCTTATTGAACCAAATTTTAATTACTGATGTCAGATGTATCTCTTGGATTTTTGAAATTAATTTCACACAAGCAGTAAAATTGTGTTTTATGGAAATTTGGAAATGTGCCAAGAAGGTGGGTAAAAGACGTTAAAAAATTCAATAAAATTGTTTACATCTAATCGTATTATAAAATGACTCTTATAAATTACATTACACTTATATAAGTATTATATATCTATATTAACTTAAAATAAATTTAAATAAAATAAATAATTATATAAATAAAAATTCGGTTTTAAATAATAACGCAGTGTTTTTCACTATTCAACAAAAATTGAATGTTTTTAGAGAAATACCAAAAATTCAACCTAAGATAATTTATATATTATGAATCCAAAAATGAAGTCCATTTTGAAAAATAAAATTTATAAAGTTTCAAAAACTGGGAATTACTATTTATAATGACTAGTTTTATTAGTCGTGGTGTGCTAGAACTCGAAGTTGCGTACAACACAAGCTATTCTATTATTCAAAGGGAAACATACAGTGGAAGCTTGGGGTGTCACATTCTCCCCTCCTTCAAATAATTTTTCCCTCAAAATTTATAGAATACTACTGCATAAAAAGATTCTGATGGTTCTTCATCATAGGTTCCTTGGGTTCCCACATTGCCTCTTCCATCTTATAATTTCTCCATAGAACTTTTTTCAGACGAGTCATCCATTTTCTCAACAGTTGCTATCATGTATCAAGAATCTTGACAGGAGCTTCAAAATAAGATAGATCGGGTTACATTTCAATTTCATCATAAGTGAGTACATTCATTGGGTGAGGCATGTATTTCTCAACAGTGATACGTGGAACACATCAGGAAATTTGGAGAGACTTGGAGGCATTTTCAAATGATAAGCTACAACTACAATTCGTTCTAGAATTTAAAAAGGTTTGATATACATAGGACTTAATTTACCCTTCTTACAAAATCGTAAAACACCTTTCCATAGATATACCTTCAAGAAACCATGATGGCCTACTTGAAATTCCAAATCCTTCTTTTGGTTATCAGCATAGCCCTTTTTCCTAATTTGAGCAACTTTGATGTGGGTTTGGATAATATTCACCATTTCCATTGTTTCCTCAACAAGTACTAGGCCTACGAGTTTTCTTTCATCAACATCATCCCAATAAGTTGTTGTGCGACATCTCTTTCCATATAACGCTTCATATGGTGCCATCTGAATACATGAATGGAAGCTATTGTTATAGGAAAATTCTACTAGAGGTAAATATTGATCCCGCATACCTTAAAAGTCATGTGATCTTGATCTCAAGATGTCTTCTAAGGTTTGAATAGTCCATTATGATTTTACATCACGTTTAGAGTGGTAGGCAGTGCTCAAACAAAGTTTAGTATCCAGGGCCTTCTGAAGACTTTTCCAAAATCTTGATGTCACACGAGGATCACAATCAGAAAAAATCGATAGGGGTACTCCATGAATTCTTAAAACTTCATTAATATATAGTCTTGCTAAATGTTCAAGTGGTAAATCTTCCCTTATAGTAAGAAAATGTGCTGACTTGGTAAGATGATCAACAATAACCCATATTGCATCTTTCCTTCTAGGAGTATTTGGTAGCCCCATGACAAATTATATCGTAATATCATCTTATTTACACTCAGGTGTAGGAAGAGGATGCATGAATCCTCCATGATGTTGTCTTCCAGACTTAACCTGTTGACAAACCGTACATCTTGACACATAATCAACAATCTCCCTCATCATGTTATCCCACCAAAAATGTTCCTTCAAATCTCTATACATCTTAGTGATACTAGGGTTTATAGAGAAATTGGATCTATGAGCATCATCCAACAATTCCCTTTTTAGATCAGGTATATCAGGAATAAAAAGTCTCTTCAAAAATTTAAAAATTACATCTTCATATAAAAAGTCAATCAATCTCTCATCGTTCATAGCTTTAATTTTCTTTTGAAACTCCTCATCATCAGTCTGAGAACTTTTTATCCTTTCTGGTAAAGATGGTTTAGCTACCATTTGACAAAGTATTGATGTTTCACCATCCATGATTATTCCCATATCCATATTTACTATATCCATGAACATAGGATCACTTTCAACTCTCATATTGTTCAAAACACCATGATACTTTCTGCACAAAGCATCTTCCACCTTATTTACCTTCCTCATGTGATAGTGTATAGTGCAATCATAATCCTTGAGTAGTTCGAGCCATCTCTTTTGCCTCATGTTGAGTTTTTTTTGTGAGAAAATATACTTCAAAATATTTTGATCAGTATATATCTCACATTTTTCACCATAGAGATACTGTCTCCATATATTCAAAGAAAATATTACAGCTACTAACTCGTAATCATGAGTGGGATAGTTTTGTTTATGAATTTTTAGTTGTTATGATGCATAGACAATAACTCTATAATTCTGCATAAGGATACAACCAATTCCTTTTCTTGAAGCATCACTATAAATAACAAACCCAACATTCCCCGATGGTAGAGTCAAGATAGTAACATTGACTAATATTCTTTTCAGTTCTTCAAAACATTCTTCACACTCTTTTTTTCCAAAAAAAATTAACCTCTTTATGTGTGAGCTTGATTAATGGGTTTGCCAATCGGGAAAAATTCTGGATGAAATGCCGATAATAACCTCCTAAACCAGTAAAACTGTGTACCTCAATTATACTCATCGATGCTGGCCATTATTGGATTACCTTGGTCTTTGAAGGATCAATAGAGATTCCATCCTTAGAGACAATATGGCCAAGAAAATAAATTTCCTGAAGCCAAAATTCGCACTTTATAAACTTCCCATATAATTCATTTCTTCTGAGGGTTTTCAGAATAGTACGCAAGTGATTTTTAAGATCTTCATAGATTTTTAAGTATACCAAGATATCATCAATAAATACTACTACAAATTCATAAAGATATTTCTAAAAAATATATTCATTAGATCCATGAAATCAGAGGGTGCATTAGTCAGTACAAAAGGCATTAATGTAAACTCATAATGCTTATACCAGGTTCGAAATGATGTTTTCAGAATTTCATCCATCTTCACACATAAATGATGATATCCAGATCTAATTTCAATCTTTGAAAAATATTGAGCTCCGTGAAGTTGATCGAATAAATAATCAATGTGAGGTAGGGGATACTTGTTCTTTATTTTTATAGCATTGACATCCATGTAGTCAATGCACAACCTCATAGATCCATCTTTATTCTTAACAAAAAGAATAGGGGCTCCCAATGGAGTAACACTAGGGTTAATAAATCCTTTATTACCCAATTCCTCTAGTTGTTTCTTTATTTCTATAAATTCTATAGTGAACATTCTATAAGGGGTCTTCGATATGGGCCTTTTATCAGGAATTAAATCAATGGAGGACTCAATTTCTCATTTTTGTGGATGTCTAGGTAAATCCTTTGAAAACACATCAAAATATTCTTTCATAATAGGTATGTCCTCTATTTGTGTCACGACGTGGCCCTAATCGGGCTCGAGTCGCAACTACCCCAAGCCCGCCTCCATAGATCAGGGGCTGGTGACAAGTGTCAAAGGCTAAACAACTCAGGGAGTCCTTTGCCTAAGTACCTGTACCCACACACGCAGCCCACTCAATACAGAAGTGCAGAGTAGAAGGAAAAGTAAAGTACCAACTACTATAAAAAAACTAAAAAGGTGCATCGACCTCTAAATAGTGCAACGTGAGTGCTAAAGGTAAACTGAAAAGAAAAGTAAAAAACACACACCCAACCAGAAAAGTACCACAACCCGGTAACATGTAAACAAAAGTAAATCAGTTGGGAGAGTCCCACACATGGAACCCAACTACGAATAACGTACATGGTCCAAACTCTTGAACTCCTAAGCTCTACTGAATTCACGACCAACCTGTTCGTCGTCTGTAAGGGCACACCAAGTGCGGCCAAAACCCAAGCAGGGGTGAGTATAAAAAAACTCAGTAGGATGACCCAAAGGATCAAGGGAGCAACAAAGGAGGTACTGAATAGGTGATAAGTAGATCGAATAGGGAAAAGTAAATGAGTAAAAATGAGAGTTCAGTAAAGAGTACAACTCAACTCAATAAGAGGACGGAAGTAGACTCTTCCAAATAAAAGGAGTTAGGAACGGTGAGAAGATGAACTTCTCATCGAGTCTTCGCTACCTATAGCAGGAGAGTAGACTCATCCAACCAGGAGAAGATAGACACAGAAAGAACGTGGAATACCCCACTCGTCTTCGCCTCTCCTGGAAGGAGAGTAACCAAAACCCATGAAGTGGGTACTGAACATGGTATATACATATCCATATGCTCAAACATGAAACCAGAACAAAATGGTAAGGGGGTCTCCATCCCGTAGCTCAGCCCAAGAAAATGAGTAGCCAACATTGCCAGAACTAAACACCATCGATGCCTAGCATCCTGCACTTCTGCCCCGAACTGAAAGCCAAGGGGCACAAATCACCACACCCCAACACTATCTGCTTTGGGCATCACTGACTCGCTCGCATGGTTTTAGGTCGCATCTCAAGGATTCATCTTATTGGGGAAAGCGCCCCTTGTACTTGATAGTTCTGGGGAAAGTCAAACCACACCTCATCAATATCACACAGTTGAGAGGTCCACTCAAAGACAAAGATGCCACATCACTGACCCATGAAACCAAGGGTCCCACTCTGGTAGATATGGAGAAATTCCACAAACTAGCCTAATAGAAATAACTTAGTCTGAAAGAAGTCATCGGGTAACCCACTGCCCAGCCCCGCTAGAGGGTAAACCCTAAGTGGTCATCGGGTAACCCACTACCCATATCTGTTGGAGGGTAGACCCTAAGAGGTTTTCGGGTAACCCACTGCCTAGTCCCTGCTTGAGGGTAAACCCTAAGAGGTTATCGGGTAACCCACTGCCCAGTCCCTGCTGGAGGGTAAACCCTAAGAGGTCCTCAGGTAACCCACTGCCCAGTCTCTGCTGGAGGGTAAACCCTAAGAGGTCATTGGGTAACCCATTGCCTAGTCTCTGCTGGAGGGTAAACCCTAAGAGTTCATGAGGTAACCCACTACCCAGTCTCTGCTGGAGGGTAGACCCTAAGAGGGCATCGTGTAACACACTACCCAGTCTCTGTTGGACGGTAAACCCTAAGAGGTCATCGAGTAAACCACTGCCCAGTCTTTGCTGGAGGGTAAACCCTAAGAGTTCATCTGGTAACCCAATGCCCAATCTCTTCTAGAGGGTAAACCCTAAGAGGTCATTAGGTAACCCACTGCCCAGTATCTACTGGAGGGTAAATCCTAAGAGGTCATTAGGAACCCACTGGCCAGTCTCTACTGGAGGGTAAACCCTAAGAGGTCAATGAGAAACCCACTGCCCAGCCCCGATGGAGAGTAAATCCGAAACTTCCATGGACATACCTAATGTATGGTACAACACTAGCCAACAGAACACGGAGTGGGTATCACGCAACCACCCAAATCCATAAAAATTCACCTAGTAGAGGTTCAACACCCGTGTGGTGTGGGTATCGCTGATACCTGGAGCTCTGCTTAGGGAAACACGTCATGGTAGATCACGGAAGGAGGATATGATCTCGATACTCGGCTGGGAGTCTGCACCCAGGGCTCACTGGGCTCTGCACCCTACTAGAAAAAACCTCCTGGGGAGTGGATAAGTGCTCGCGTAAAGTATCGGTCACGCCGAATCCTCAAAAACTCTACCAGGGAACACATAGGAATGTGATATTGAAAGCCCACATGGCTAAAGGAAAAAAGGGAACCCAAAAAACTCCGTTGATCACACCATTGAGAACAGAACCAGGGGAAACCACTCAACCATGCTAGTCTAAACCATCGTGAATAGAGGGACCCTCTATGTCACGAGAGATCAAAGGTACGTAATGAAAAACACGACACACACAAGGGGCCCACAGGACATGTGGCCCTATATCATCTCCAGCCCATGTACACAAACATTATCGGGTAAAAACTACAACATGTACCTCCAAGCATCCCTGTATACTCCTAGAGTATACGAAATCTCTAGCCTAAAGGATATCAGGCACATGACACCCAACGTCAGCGCGAAGGGAGAAAACATAATTCTGCCAACCTCTTCCTCCACAGCCCTAGCATGACCATCCATATCTCTTCAAACATCACCTTTACTCACACAGGAGTGAACACAATCACGCACCAATGGTTTTCTTCCAAACACAGCATGAAGAACAGCCACCAGAGCATATTTCATGCTTCCACGTTTAATGAGATCTCGAATGAGACTCCACACATCCGAACTGATTGTATCATGGTAATCCTCAGGAAATAACACACAAGATAGACTATTTATTCACCTTAAATAGACATCCAATGTCATATTCATTCAACACTGCTTTACACCCGAACGACGTCTTGTGGTCCCAAGCCTTAGTCCCGAAAACAGTCGGGTGCATCACACCATTGCAATCCCCTCAGAAAAACACGTCAAAATGACTGCTTACTTGCATGGAATGGATGTCCGGAGAAGAAGATGCATTTAGCCGCACCGCACATGAGCGGTGCTAAATGGGACCCACATCACAGTCTGGAAATGCAGTAAACAGATCGCACTATTGCAATCCTCTAGGAAAAGTACACAAGATTGACTAATCACTTGTCCAGAAAGAAAACCCGGTGATAAAGATAGAAATCACCACCAACTCCCAAAATAGACCTCATGGGGCCCACACCATCGTGTAAAATTAAAGTGGTCGGATTGCGCTATTTCAATACCCTCAGAGAAACACTCAGAATCGACTGCTCGCATGTCCCGAACTGATGTCCAATGAGAAAGTTGTGAAACGCTGATCGCAACTTAAAAGACGGGCCATGGGACCCATGCCTCAACTCCGGTTTCAATGCCCGAAACTGTACTATAAATCTTCATCTTGACTCCAGGGTCACAATGCCACTGACGGTGCTCAAAAAGGACTCTGGATGTGTCAGCACTGCCCAAAACAAGAACCTCATAGAAAAACCCAAAACCACTTAACATACATGTCACACCACCGAGCCCCCATCTCGGGATTTAAAAACTCCCAATACTATCCCAAAAGGTCCGTCTCGAGACGAGGATTGCACTGCCAAAGACGGAACACAAGACAGACACCCTTAGTGAAGATTACGGGCGTCCGAATTTGAGGGGACGAATCCCCTAGGGCTGAACCGGCCTGGGCCGGCCGGTCCGCCCGGCCTGCGCCGGCCCGCGGCTCAACCGCGCGGCCTGGCTGTGGACCCCGAGTCCATGCAGTTCTGACCAGCCCTCATGTCCAGTTGTGGTCGTGCACGGAGACCCGCTGCATGCGAGTCTCTGTTCCTGCACGGGGTCGCGCGACGCGACCCCACCGTTGTCGCGCCCCAGCGTGCTCGCCCTCCGCCTAGAGCCACCGCCCGGATGCCTTACTACCGAGCTACTGAAGCTCGCGGCCACCTCTCACGCTCGACCACCATCACCCGCTCTGATCCACCATCTGCAGCCACCACGCCGCATCTTGGGGTGGTCGGACCGTTGTCGGAACCTACTGAAGTCGCTGGAAAACCCCTAAATACACTCGGATCTTAGTCGGACAGCTGCGGACACCTCAGGACTCACAATTCAAGTATGAAATATGTGTCAGAAATCTCAGAACATATACTACTCATTCATGGATTTTTATCAAAAAACTGACAATAATTCGACGCTACAAATTGATCTCAATATATGGGGAAAATTAAAAGGGAAACGAAAAGATCCTACCTCTTTGGGCGGAGCCCGTAGATTCGCAAGGGGTTTTCCTTCACCGAAACCACAACTTCCTTGGGGAGGGAGGAAGGAAGAGCTTGAGGAGAGGGGAGGGCCTAAGGGAGACACTTCCACCAGAGGAAAACAAATGGGAGAAGGTGAAGGATGGGTTTAGGTTTAAATAAAGAAAAACTAAGTAAAATTTTAATTAATTTAAACCCCCAAATTAACCCATATCTGAAACTCTCGACGGGGTCGAGGTTAAGCCTCCTATAGGGTAAACACCACATACCGAGAACAACGGAGGTCTTAGAAGTTTAATCTGAGGCGTCATTCAAATGTTTTAAAACATAACATCCAAGGCCACTGATTACAAAAAACTCCCCTGGTGGCATTTTTCACAGGAGGCCCACGCCGGTGAAAATTACACCCCTCCTAGGGTAAATGGAATGATCCGGACTCAACGGTGCCCTCGGTTCTCCCATCCAAGCAACCTTTTAGGATTTATTCCATTTATTTGGTGTGCCCAGTGTGAACGCACTGAAAATTTAATTCTATCCACACCAGGGCTCTGAATTGCACGCCATCTGAAGGAGCTACTCCAGAATAACATCAAGAATATTTCAATGTCATTTATGGAAAAAACTGGGTTATTACATCATTCCCTCCTTCAATCTTTTTTTCCCGAAAAGCAAAACTAGAGAAAATACTCTGAGTATTAAGCCCACACCTGGCTCTCCCATACTTAGAAGAACTCTTGCATAGTTCTGTGTCACCACGCATAGACCAAAGTATTTGGTCCATTCGCGTGGGATCTTCCCTCACTGAGGACATGCATAGGTTCATGCACACTTCTTCTCAGGTGAGTAATGTTGGAGACATTATGCACCTAAAATATCCTTTGGGTTTATGGAAAGGTGGTGGGGACCTCTCCATCCCTTCGCATGGTCTCAAACGGACCGAAGGACCTCGGGGGTAGCTCACCTCCCCTGTTGCACCTCTACGTCGCACACTGCGACTGGAATCACTGTTTGGACCTAGGATAAAGCCCAGTGATTGCATCCTTCAGAATATCTATATGGTTAGACACCCAAGGATATCTGGTCACTCAAGACTTCACAGTCGATATCCCACGACCAAGATCCTCTTACATGCTTGGAAAGTGATGGAGTTGACACCATCGAAAAACAGAAAAGGTTCTATGCCTCTTACTCTACCAACACAGGGTCACACCCGACACCCTAGGTCATCCTGGTAACACCTCAAACAAGGAGTAGGGAGGAAAAAATTTCACATACAGAGTCTAACAATTCTACTGAAAAAACGTAGAAGAGCCGTAGAGTGTACCTCTTATCACCTCATGCTCTGCAGGATCGTAGACATCCAAAGCGTGAGGATGTCCGTGGTCCCAACTATCAGCTCCTGGAGCCTTTTGTGGACTTCCTGATGGTGATGGGAAGACCTCGTAATGTCCTCCCCCACTTCCAGTTTCTCCCGCTCCTCTGCTAGTACCACCTCTCTGGGTACCACTCCGATCATGGAGCTGCCTCTATCATGGTGGTGCACCTGATGCATGCCTGAAGTTCTCAACATACCTGGTCGGGCAGTTCTGTGCTAAGTGACTTCGCCCATCACAAACATTGCACTAGCTCTCTCTGGGCTGCCCTGGTGCCCTCCGGCACCACTGTGGTGTACGAACATGGCCCAGAGTCCACTCATAGAAAGGTCTCCTCGGTTGAGGCCATGTGCTCTGACACCATAGTGGTGCACGACCACCTCTCCGAAACCGGTAGTGGGAAGGCCACCTACGTCAGGGTTCTATCATCCGACGCCTACTAGCTATGGCAGATGTCTCGGCTCTGTCGTGCCTACTACCACCACCAACTGTAAAACGTTACACGAAGCTCTCTATCACCAGCGCCTGCTCTAGCACCATGACATAAGTGGGGATACCCAAGGGTACGATGTTGGAATTAATCTCTCTGTGGAGACCCTGATCGAACTTCTGTGCTTGGAAGTTTCCATCATAGACTAAGTCTAGGTAAAAACGTGAACAGCCTGCGAAACTAGTCGCATACTCAGTCACCGTCATCCCTCTCAGCTGAAACTGCAGGAACTCCTAGATCTGAACAGAGCGTAAGAAGGAGGAATAAAACTCCTCAAAAAACAAAAGCTGAAAGTCATCCCATGAAAGTGACGACTCATCAAGTAACTAAGTCACCAGACTCCACCAACTCCCAGTTGTTCCGTGGAAAAGGATAGAGGCCAAAGCCACCATCTGATCTGTCGGTGTCTGCGTAATCCTGAAGAGGCGAACCACTGTCTCGAGCCAAACCTCTACTGCCAGGGGGTGTGGCTCACCACTGAACCTCAACAGTCTCTGATGTTGTAACTCCTAGAGCACACTCAACCTGCACTCAAGATCAGCCTGCTCTTCTGGAGCTGTCTGTTGCTCACTAGGTGGGGGTGCTTCTACCGGACCACCTAGAGAAAGGGACTCACATGATGGGTCCTGGACTGAGGCATCGTAGCTCACAGGGTCGTAGTCACGAACCAAAGCTGGTATCCTGGCCGACTATCTTTGTGGAGACATCCTGAATGTTATCAAGGAATGTCATGGTAAGATGAGCATATATGTATATGACCGTAACAACGATGGGGAGTTGACTCAAGAAGGAAAGTCAAAGACTTAATCCTGTGTGATGTAAAAACCAATTTTCCCTACAACGGGTGTCTCATCATCCCAAGTTGACAAGCAGGTTATCAGGGTCCTCGTGAATGGATACGTCAGCCGCTACACCATCACTGGACTCTCTGGCCTAAGAGCTGCTCTCGAGACACGTCGATACAGTTGTCCTAGATCCTAACCAATTCCTTTTTAGGGAAGTCCAAACAACATCCTAAGGAACAAACCACCTTTGATGCCACTTTTTCATGGCCCGGCCCTACCCAGGCTCGAGTCGCAACTACCCCATGCCCACCTCCATAGGCCAGGGGCTGGCGACAAGTGTCGAAGGATAAACAACTCAGGGAGGCCTTTGCCTAAGTACCTGTACCCACACACACAACCCACTCAATGCAGAAGTGCAGAGTAAAAGGAAAAGTAATGTACCAACAGTTATAAACAAACTACAAAGGTGCATCAACCTCTAAACAGTAAAAAGTGAGTGCTGAAGGTAAACAGAAAAGAAAAGGACAAAACACACACCCAAGAAAAGTGCCACAACCTGGCAATAGGTAAACAAAAGTAAATCAACTGGGAGACTCCCACCCCTGGAACCTGACTACGACCACCGTAAGTGTTCCAAGCTCCTGAACTCCTAAACTCTGTTGAAGTCACGACCAACCTGTCTGTCACCTGTAAGGGCACGCCAAGTGCGGGCAAAGCCCATGTAGGGGTGAGTGTAAAAATACTCAGTAGGATGCCTCGAAGGCTCGAGGGAGCAACAAAGGAGGAACTGAAGAGGTGAGAAGTAGACCAAACATGGAAAAGTAAAGGAGTACAATCGAGAGTGTAGTAAAGAGTACAGCTCAACCCAACAAGGGGAAATAAGTAGACTTGTTCAAACACAAGGAGCTAGAAACGGTGATAAGATGAACTTCTCGTTGAGTCTTCTCTTCCTATAGCAGGAGAGTAGACTCGTCCAACCACGAGAAGCCAGACACAGAAATCATGTGGCATACCCCACTCGTCTTCACCTCTCCTTGGAGGAGAGAAACCAAAACCCAAGAAGTGGGTACTGGAACAAGGTATATACATATCCATATGATCAAACAAGAAACCTGAACAAGATCGTAAGGGGATCTCCATCCCGTAGCTCAGCCCAAGAAAATGAGTAGCCAATAGTGCTAGAAGTAAACACCATCGATGCCCAGCATCATGCACGTCTTCCCGGAACTGCAAGCCAAGGGTCTCAAATCATCGTACCCCGACACTATCTGCTTTGGGCGGCACAGACTCACCCGCATGGTTTTAGGCCGCATCCCAAGGACACATCTTAGTGGGGAAAGCGCTCGTCGTACTTGAGAGTTCTGGGGAAACTCAAAACACAATTGTCACTATCACACAGTCAAGAGGTCTTATCAAATCCAAAGCTATATCATCAATGACCCATGAAACTAAGGGTCCCGCTCTGGTAGACATAAAGAAAATCTACAGTCTAGCCTAGTAGAAAGCACTGAGTATGAAAGAAGATGTCGGGTAACCCACTGCCCAACCCCGCTAGAGGGTAAACCCTAAGAGGTCGTCGGGTAACCCACTGCCCAGTATCTACTGGAGGGTAGACCCTAATAAATCATCGAGTAACCCACTGCCCAGTCTCTGCTAGAGGGTAAACCATAAGAGGTCATCAGGTAACCCACAAACAAGTCTCTGCTGGAGGGTAAACTCTAAGAGGTCATCGGGTAACCCACTGCCTAGTCTCTGATGAAGGGTAAAACCTAAGAGGTCATCAGGTAACCAACTACCCAGTCTTTGCTGGAGGGTAAACCCTAAGAGGTCATTAGGTAACCCACTGCCCAGTCTCTGTTGGAGGGTAGACCCTAAGAGGTCATTGGGTAACCCACTGCCCAGTTTCTGCTGGAGGGTACACCCTAAGAGGTCATCGGGTAACCCACTACCCAGTCTCTGTTGGAGGGTAAAACCTAAGAGGTCATCGAGTAACCCACTGCCCAGTCTCTGCTGGAGGGTAAATCCTAAGATGTCATCGGGTAACCCACTACCCAGTCTCTGCTAGAGGGTAAACCCTAAGAGGTCAATGGGAAACCCACTGCCCAGTCCTACTAGACTGTAAACCTAGAACTGCTCTAGCCATCCCTACTGGATAGTAAAACACTATCCAACAGAACCCAAATTGGGTATCGTTCAACCACCGTACTCCAGAACAATTCACCAAGTAGAGGTTCAACGCCCGTGTGGTGTGGGTCTCGTCGATACCTGGGGATCTGCCTTGGGAAACATGTCATGGTAGATCACGGAAGGAGGATATGATCTCAATAATTTGCTATGGATTCTGCAGCCAGGGCTCACTGGGCTACGCACCCTACTGTAAACAGCCTCCTGGGGAAAGGATTGGTGCCCGCATAAAGTATTGGTCACACTAAATCCTCAAAAACTCTACCAGGGAATACGAAGGAATGTGATACTGAAAGCCCACACAGATAAAGGAAAAAAGGGAAACCAAAATAACTCCGTTGATCACACCATTGAGAACAGAACCAAGGGAAACCACTCAACCCTACTGGTCTAAACCATCATGAACAGAGGGACTCTCTATGTCATGAGAGATGAAAGGTATGTAAAGCAAAACATGGCACGCAAAAGGGGCCCATAAGATGTGTGGCCCTATCTCATCTCCAACCTATGTACACAAACATTATCGGGTATAAACTACAACATCTACCTCCATGCATCCCCGTATACTCCCAGAGTATACCAATTCTCTATCATGAAGGCTATCGTGCACATGACACCCAACACCAGCGCGAAGGAGAAAACGTAATTTTGCCAACCTACTTCCTCCACAGCCCTAGAACAACCATCAATATCTCTTCAAACATAAACTTCACTCACATGGGAGTGAATGTGATCACATGCTAAGGTTTAGCTTCCAAACGCATCAAGAAGAACTGCCACTAGAGCACCTTTCATGCTTCCACATTTAATGAGATCACGAATGAGACTTCGCACATCCAAAAGAATTGTACTGTTGTAATCCTCATGGAAAAACATGTGATATTGACTATTTATTCACCTCCAACAGACATCCAACGTCAAAGTCGTTCAGCACTTCTTTACACCCGAATGGCGTCCCGTGGTCTCGAGCCTCGGTCCCAAAAACAGTCGGGTGCATCGCACCATTACAATCCCCTCATAAAAACACATCAAAATGAATGCTTACTTGCATGGAATTGATGTCTAGATAAGAATATGCATTTCACCACACTGAAGATGAGTGGTGCTACATGGGACCCACATCATGGTCCTGAAATGCAACAAACGAATCACACCGTTGTGATCCTCTCGGAAAAGTACACAAGATTGACTAATCACTTGTCCAGAACGGACACCCGGTGATAAAAATGGAAATCACCGCCATATCCCAAAATGACCCTCGTGGGGCCCACACCATCATGTAGAATTAAAGCGAGCAGATTGCGCCATTGCAATTCCCTCAGAAAAACACTCAGAATCGACCGCTCGCACGTCCCAAAAAGATGTCCGAGGAGAAAGTTGTGAAATGCTGCTCGCATCTTAAAAGACAGGCCTTGGGGCCCATGGCTCAACTCCAGCTTCTATGCCTGAAACCATAATGTAAGTCTTCGTCTTGACACTCGGGTCGTAAAGCCACTGACGACGCTCAAAATGATCTCTGGATGTGTCTGCACTGCCCAAAACAAGAACCTCAGAGAAACACGCTAAACCACTTAACGTACGTGTCATGCCACTGAGCCCACGTCTTAGGATTTAAAAACTCTCGAGACAATATCAAAATGTCCGTCTAGAGATTAGGATTGAACTGCTTTAGACAACACACAAAACTGACCCCCGTAGTGGAGATTATGGGCGTCCGAAGTTGAGGGGTTGAATCCCCTTGGGAGGGACCAGCCTGGGCTGGCTGTCGACCCTGTGTCCTCGTGATGCCGACCCACCCTCGTGTCCGATCATGGTCGTGCGCGGAGACCCACCACATATGGGTCTCTGTTCCCGCACAGGGTCGTGCTCCATGACCCCACCGTCGTCGCGCCCCAGTGTGGTCGTCTGCAGCCTGGAGCCACCGCTCGGACGCCATTCTGCCGAGCCACTGAAGCCCGCGGCCGCCTCCAGCACTCGACCGCCATCACCCGCTCCGAGCCACCATCCGAAGCCGCCATGCCGCTGCCTGGGGTGGATGAACCACTGTTGAAACCTGCTAAAGCCACCAGAAAACACCAAAACACACCCAGATCTTCATCTGACAGCTACTGACACCTCGGGACTCAAAATTCAAGTCCAAAATATATGTCGGAAAGCTCAGAACATATACTACGCATACATGGGTTTTTCTCAAAAAACAGACAGCAATTCAATGCTAAAAATTGAGCTCAATGTATGGGGGAAATTAAAATGGAAATGAAAATATCCAAGCTCTTTGGGCGGAACCCGAAGATTCGCAAGGGGTTCGCCTTCGCCAGAACCGCAACTGCATTGGGGAATAAGGCTGGAGGAGCTTTAGGAGAGGGGAGGGCTTGAGGGAGACACTTATACTAGATGAAAACAAATGGGAGAATGTGAGGGATGGGTTTAGGTTTAAATAAATAAAAACTAATTAAAATTTTAATTAATTTAAACCCCAAAATTAACCTTCATCTGAAACTCTCGACGGGGTCGAGGTTAAGCCTCCCCTAGAGTAAACACCACCTCCAAAGCACAACAGCGGTCTCAAAATTTTATTCTGAGGCCCTGTTCAAAAGTTATAAAATTTAACATCCAAGGATGCTAAATTACGAAAATACCCATGGTGGTATTTTTCACAGGAGGCCCGCTCCCGTGAAAATTACACCCCTCCTAGGGTAAACGACACGCTCTGGACTCAATAGTGCCCTCATTTTTCCCATGCGAGATACCATTTAGCATTTATTCCATTTATTTTTCGTGCCCAGTGTGTACACACTGAAAATTTAATTCTGGACACACCAGGGCTCGAAATCGCATGCCGTATGAAGGCGCTGCTCCGGAATAACAACAGAAATTTTCCAAAGTCTTTTATAGAAAAAACCAGGTTCTTAAAATTTGAACATTATTTTCCTCGGCCATAGTTATTTTATTCTCTTCCTCTCTAATAATTGAATTTAGTTGAGCTATTTGGGTGGATCTAGATAAGAATTAGGTGGTGACATTTCATCTCTAAAGATAAGTTACTCCTTATCATCATCAAAAATTGTAACCTCCTTATTCTTACAATAAATTTTCTCATCATGGTATGAAATCTAAATCATACCAAGGATTATATCAAATTCATTCCTGATCATGATGATGATATCAGCAAATAAATAACATTTATATTCCCTAATGGGGACTGATTCAAAAAACATTGTTGCAATGATACTTCCCTTAGGAGTTTCGACTGACAACTCCCCTGTTAAATCAAATTGGAAATATCAAATTTTCTTAGCAAACTTTGAAGATATAAAACAATGGAATGATCTAGAATCAAATAAATCATTGGCTAAACTTGAAAAAACCATTAAATTACCTGCCACCACATCTTTCAGAGCTTCAACCTTAGCAGTAGTGATCGCATAAGCTTGGCCTTTCTCCCTTTTCCTTTTCTGAGGTAAGATTACTCATCACTTAGGACATTCATTTGCATAATACCCCATTTATCTATAATTGTAGCATTCAACATTGATATCCTCTTTCTTTACCTTACCGTGACTTTCGTTGGAGATGTCATGAGGAATGAGATGAAGTCGATGAAGATAGTGTCGTCGGCATTCATCAATCCCATAAGATGCTCCAAGGTCGGTTCCTCATTCTTCTTCCAGAAGTCGTTTTTGGTTGGAGGATCTCTTTTGTTGGAGAATATCCTTCCCAACTCTCCAGAACTCTTCCCAAGTCTCCTCTCCTTTTCCAATACTTTTCCCTTGAGAGGTGAGGTGCCAAATTAATAAGATTAAGTTTTAATGTTGGAACATCAATGGGGAGATTAAGAGTTTTCTTCCATTAATTTAGATTTAATGAACACTATTAATTAAGGAGAGTTGTGGTTACATATTTTGTGTAACTGGGCATTTAATGCCCAGCATTAAATGCTCGACCACCCTCATGTGGTTCCCACATTTATGATTCAAATGGTAGGTTTTATATATAAAATAAAAGTTAATTATTTTATTTTATTATTTGTCTAACCTTCCCACGAAAAAAATCTGATAAACTAACTTCCACCCTCAACCTACTGTGGTCAAGGTGAAGTTCTCCTTAAGAGAATATCAGTGCTGGGAGTTCAACGGTGTCCTCAGATTTTAATTCTGAGCACTGGTTCAAAAGTTACAAAATTTCGCTCGCACTTTTTCTGAACTTATCCGAAAAAATGTTCCGAAATTCATTCTAAGCACGTCGTGCCTCAGAATCATGCGCTGTCAATTATCAAAGACTTGTAATATTTCCATATAATTAAAAAAAATTACAAGGAAAATTTTGGGTCTTTACATCCCATGACATCTCATAGTTTGGAATGAGAAAGGTTTCATGAAGTCCTTCCCTTCCTACAAATCGAGCCTAAATATACTAATCTCTATACCATGACATCCCCAAAAAATAATGGGAACTCTACAAAATTAATATCCTTATGTAAGAACCCAGTTCTTATTCTTGAGGTACGGGTTTCTTATTTTCCGTTTTCCTTAAGTTTTTTTGAGAAAATAAGAAAAATGGGTAAAATCCCAAATTTTGTGACTACACGCCATGTACTTTCCACATGCCCTGTACTTTGGCCATGTAGGATGGGTACACAGGGCGTGTAGGCCTATCAGTGATGAAGGGTGTAAAAACCAACTACACGTCGTGTACTGGGTATTTACACGTCGTGTAATCAGTCAGCAGGTTAACAGTAAGGCAGTGAAGGTGGATTCCAACTAAGCAATGGTACACGCCGTGTAATCAGGAATACATGCAGTGTACTCATGTCGATGGATGAACAGTTCGGCGGTGAAAAAGGTAGCCTCCAGAGGAACAATTAAATGAGAAAAGTAAATGATGTGTACTTGAGAGTACATGTCATGTAGTTTGGTTTTTTTCACTTAAAAAGGGCAGTAGCCTCCTATATTCACAGAGGAAGCTTAGAACACTGGAGGAGAACGGGATAGACGGCTGGAGCTTGGAGGATATCCTGACCGCACACCAGGAACCTGATTCCTACACCGTCAATCTCCTTGGAAACGTACGGGTATGTTCTTCCTTCTCCTAGAGACTTTCTTACCAATTCTTTCTCGAGGGAAAGTTTCTTGAGTTTGAACGGGATTATGTTCATCTCATATCTACTTCGTTCTCATTTGTTTAGGGAGGCATCTTTCATGTATACTGATCAGATATGATCGAGGTAGGTGGTCTGATGTTTATTTCCAATTGTCTGTTGAAATTGTGTATTGGTGTGCCACGAACCCATTTTTAGGGTGTCATATGGCTGAGGCCTTGGATGTTTTAAATAAATAGAACTGTATAGGTAATTGAATATAACTTTAAACTATTGTTTTGGAACACTGCTGGGATCCTGGACTACCCTAGGGGTGCATTCCTCTGTTTATCTGTTTGGCCAGGATACCCGAGGGTATTCCATGATTATATTGTGCATTTATTTTACCTTGATAGGAATTGTTTATAAATTTATTGCTTATGTGTTGGTCACAACCTGATTACTTTCTTAGCCTGCGAGCAGTGTTTCCTTTAGCGTGAGGTTAGTGGTTCGTTTAGCCTTAGGGAAGTGGTTATTTTAGCCTAAGGGAAATATTCATTATGCCTGTGGGTAGTAGATTCTGTGTATGTGGGTGACACTATGTACTCCTGTGGGATTATCCATTATGCCTGTGGGAAAACACCTGTGGGTTTTGATTCTAGTTACCCGAGGGTAAGAATTGTATGTCTGGGGACAATGTTATCATGAATATTCACTGTGGTGATTTTCATATGTTATACCTGCCAATTTAAAGCACAGGCTTGGCATGGTTAAATGAATATTTAAATGGCAATATAATTGGTAGAGTTAGTTACTTTTCAGTACTGCTTAGTTTATTGCATTTACTTTAGTAAACTGTGGTCGAATAATTTCACTGACAGTTGGGCACAAGCCTTTGGTGGGTGCCTACTGGGATTTATTTCTCACACCCTGTTTGGGTCATGTATTCAGCACAAAAAGACTATATTTCTATAGTTATTGATAGGGGAAAGGGTCCCTATACAGGTACATGATTGTAGCGGAGGAGAAAGAGAGCATGGGACCGATCTTAGGCTTGTGATGCTGCTGTGTTCTGTTTACTCTACTTGTTTCTTTTGGTTGTACATTGTAATTTGAGTTGTATTGTATTGTATTGCAGTGTATCCTATGCTGGCTAGTTTCATAGAATTAGTGACATGCTGCATCTTTATATATATGACTGCTAGTTCCCTTTACTTCAGTGATCCATTTCAGTTGTATATTGTTTACTGCTTCTGCTGTTGTATGTTATATTTCTTTTCCGCTGCGCTACACTATGAAAAATTAAGGCATAGTTTCCCCACTATCAGACCTGGGCCATCACTGCTAGTCAGCAGCCTCTTGTGTTTGGGGAAATACGCTTGAGGTCATGTGACCAACCGGGTTCAGGGCACCCATTGAGTGGCTTCCGGATCCGGGATGTTACAAAGTTGTATCAGAGGCAGGTTCTTTTATTTGACTTATTGTTTGGAGCCTTAGTCAGGGATAGGATGGAAAATGGTAATAGGTAATACGTTGTGCCCGAGATTAGCTAACCCATGTACAAGGAAAATCCAATCTACCTGGTTATTACAATTATTACTAGTTTTTCAATTTTACTGTCAATTTGATTTTCACCATTGGGTGACGCACTTGTGATTGTGCTGTTTATATGTTATACATGGGTTCTATTTATTTACAACCCGATGAGATAAGGGTATGCCATCTCATGCATCATTTAGGCACATGATATAAATCACATGCCATAAATTCTTTCCATGCCATGTAGGTGCATTAGAAATTGCATGTTGTTGTGATAGTTATTGTTCTAGAAAAGCATGCTATTGTGATAGTTGCTTTGATAAATTCTTTCTATTTGATATGGTATTTTTGTGTGCGGTTGCTGATAAAATGAACTTCAAACTTTGGTTCTTAAGGAGTATGGGCCCTCAATGACCGGAATTTGGTGGATCATTAACGTGTTTACTTTGTTATAACATGTGTAAGATGCCAAGCTTTGATTAGCGGGGAGTATGGGCCATCACAGATCGAAATTTGGCTCTTAGATGTTTGTTTCAGTGTTTTTCTGGGTTCCGGAGTAGTTTCTGAGGCAAAATGTCCAAAAAACCCAGTATACACGCCGTTTAGTTCTATGGAAACACATCGTGTGTTCTTCTATTCAGGAAGATGTGAAAAATTTTTATGTACACACCATGTATCCTCAGTACACGCCGTGTAGTCTCTTCCCGTGTCATAGGTCGTGTGGGCGAGGACACGGGGTAGGGAACGACTTGAGGGAACACGTCATGCACTGGTTTTACATGTTTTCTAGTGTTGTCCCGGTGTCCGCCTGTATAACTAACAACACGGATGGAGGAAACCTTAATATATACATGCCGTGTAGTTTTGAAACATGTCGTGTAGTTTGACCTGGGTACACAGGCCATGTCACGAACAACACGGTTCGGTGTTATGTTTCCTAGTACATGCCTTGTCCACTTGGAACACGTTGTTTAGTGTCAACCGTGTATCCAGCTGTGCAGCGAGCAACACGGGTTGGTCTGGGGCTTCTTTCAACACGCCATGTCTTTTTGGAACATGCCGTGTAGTTTTGTTTTAGGAGATCCGTGTGTCTTAGCCGTGTAGAAGGACTCTGGTAGGGAAGGAGGATTCAAGTACACGCCTTGTGTTAGGACAACACGCCATGTAGTTGGGGTGTTACATGACCGATTTTAGCTGGAATACAAGCCCATGTGGATGGCCTATGAGAACATGCCGTGTAGTATTTATACACGCCATGTAGTCATGTTTTGTAAATCTTGAATGTTTTTCCTTCTATTGTTCCCTTCTTGGCCACCTCGTTTTTGGTCTTTGATAATCTTGATCTAAGGTGTGTGTTTGACCTTGTAGAGTCATGCCACCGAGACGACCACTAGTTGTTCTCCAAGAGATAATTAACGATTATACTCCTGAGTTGGTAGGCCATGAGTTACCAGTGGATCCTCCAGCAGTGCCAGATGTGGCGCCAGCCGTTATACCGGGCACAGGCGCGGAGGCGCAATTCCGTGAAGGCTTTATGTGGTTCATGTAGACCTTCCAGGAAGCACCGCAGACCACCACATCTATGGAAGAGCTGATGCGTATCTTCCAGCATTTGCATCCGCCTACGTTTTTAGGGGATGGCAGACCGCAGGCTGCGAATTCATGGCTGGATTCGATGCATACTATTTTCGAGCATCTCGAGACGCCTCCTAGGCGGAGGGTCAAGATTGCTACATACATGCTGCGTGATTCTGACAAGAGGTGGTGGGATGTTACCACCTAGTCTGACCATCACCGAGACATGGCATGGGAATATTTTCAGGCAACCTTCTATGAATTCTTCTTCCCAGAGATGTTGAGGGCAGATCAAGCTCGAGAGTTCATGAATCTTCATCAGGGCGCCATGTCAGTGATGGATTATTCTGCTCGCTTCACTGAGCTTCAGTGTTTTGCACCTGTTCTGGTGGGTGATGAGGCGTTGAGCGCTAGACGCATTAAGGATGGTATTGGATATGAAATCTGATCACTGGTGAATGTTTTCAGGTTGCCTATAGTGCATGATATTGTGAACCTGACACTGATTACTGAGCGGAATCTATGGGAAGCTAGTGGTGTGGGCTAGGGTGGTTCGACAACAGTTTCTGGTACCATTTCCACTGTTAAGAGGAAGAGGCAGATTGAATTCTCTCATGGTGGAAGTAATAGCCTGAGGAATACTGTAGGTGGCCAGGTCATGTGCTACCAGTGTGGTAAAGAGGGGCACAAGAGACCACAGTGTCCAAATGACCCAGTGGAGTGTCGAGCTTGCAGCAAGACAGGTCATCCACAACACCTTTTTAGGGAATTTCCACCAGTGACTAGTGAGAGGGGTTCAGTGCAGACTCTCTGTGTGGGAGTAGGACCAACAGCTTATTACCAGTCGGGGAACTGGAATACGTCAGGGCGTGCAAGCAGAGATGGTGGTTGTGGCCGTGGTAGCCAGAAACTAGGATCTCAGAGGCAGCAGGGCAGGTCAGCTCAGGATAGCCAAGTTGTGTCGTAGGGCCGCGACACTGGGCAGGTATATACAGTGAAACAGACCCAGCAGGAGCAGGATCCCAGACCTTCTACTGTCATAGGTACTCTTTTATTAGCTTCTGTTTTATCTTCAGTACTTTTCGATACAGGTGCTACACATATCTTTATATCTATGCCCATTGTGGAGAGCCTTGGGCTCTGTGTTTCTTCTTCTTCTGGTGTTATGGCGCTAGACACTCCGTTAGGGAATATAACGACAAGTGTGCGTCAGTGTAGTGAGTGGCCCTAGAGGTTGGTGGGTGTGACAGTCTATGGGACCTCTATGTCTTAGAGATGACGACCTATGATGTCATTCTCAGAATGGACTGGTTGGTACCCTTTCGAGCCTTTGCGGAATGCTATCGTAATAGGGTGAGTTTTACATCACCAGAGGGCAGAGAGTTTCTATAAAAGGGCGAATGGGATGTCCATGCGAGCCGAGCTGGACCCGAGCATTATGGACGAGGTGGTGTGACAGCCCAGATTGTGAGTTTTTATCGGGATGATCAGGGAACTTGTCAAAAGGATTTCCCTCCAGTAGTTGATCATTTCAGGGATGTCTTCCCAGATGAATTTTTAGGTCTACCTCCGAAGCGAGAGGTTGATTTCTCTATTGAGCTTATTCTAGGATCGACACCGATGTCCATTCCTCCTAATAGGTTGGCTACGCCTGAGTTTGAAGAGCTCAAGAGGAAGTTGTAGGAGTTGCAGGAAAAAGGTTTCATCCGACCCAGTACTTCTCCATGGGGTTCGCCGGTCCTCTTTGTGAAGAAGGCAGATGGTACCCTCGGACTCTTTGTGGATTATCGGAAGTTGAACTAGCTGACGATCAAGAACCGATATCACTTGCCAAGGATCGATTATCTTTTTGATCAAATTCGTGGATCATCAGTGTTCTCGATGACTGACTTGAGAACCGGATATCATCATTTATACATTATACCATCGGGCATACTGCTTATAGCTTTTTGGAGTAGACACGGTCTATACAAGTACATGGTTATGCCGTTTGGACTCACAAATGCGCCAATAGTTTTCATGTCTTTGATTAATTGTTTCTTTCATCCTTATCTTGATTCATTAGTGGTAGTGTTCATGGACAATATCTTGGTGTACTCTAACACTAGACATGACCATGCTACCCATCTTGATATCGTATTGAGTACACTGAGAGAGCATCAGATAGATGCTAAGCCCTCAAAGTTCCACTCTTATATGGACTAGATTCACTTCCTAGGTCATATCATCTCGGGGGCAGGAGTTGCAGTAGACCCAGAGAAGGTGAGAGCATTAGTTTCCTGGGAGAATCATAGGAACGTGTTTGAGATAAGGATTTTCTTGGGGCTGGCTGGTTACTACAGGAATTTTATACAGGACTTCTCCCGCTTAGCAACGCCGTTTGACAGGTTTGAATAAGAAGGGTGTGCAGTTCATTTGGTCAGAAGCTTGTGAGAGAACCTTTCAGGAGTTGAAGGGTATGTTGACAACAACACCAGTCTTGATCCTTCCAGAGCAGGGAATGATCTATACAGTTTACTATGATGCATCAGGGATTGGGATGGGAGCAGTGTTGATGCAGTGCGATCGAGTTATTGCATACGGGTCTCGGCTGTTGAGGCCACATGAGTGGAATTACTCGACGCATGATCTCGAGTTGGCTGGAGTTGTTCATTCGTTATGTTGTTGGAGACATTATCTCTTGGGAGAGCATTTTGTGGTTTTCACTGACCACAAAAGTCTCAAATACATCTTTACTCAGTGTGACTTGAACCTGAGATAGTGAAGGTGGGTTGAATACCTTCAGTCTTTTGACTTTGAGATTGCCTATACACATGGTAAGGGTAATGCAGCTGCTGATGCACTGGCCAGGAAGACTCAAATACAGGCAGTTCATGAGGCCAGTGGTGAGTGGAAGCTTATGGCTTTGTTCTCTGAGAAGCATTTGGAGGTGCACGATAGTCAGGGGAAAACCTATCTTTCATCCTTAGCTGTGACTTCTACCCTCCTGGATAGAGTGAGGATGAGACAACTATCGGATTCAGAAGGCCTAGTTCTATGGGAGTCGGTGGAAAGTGAGGACCCTCCTCCTAGTTGGACGATAAGCGATGATGAGGTACTGCGTATCCATGGACGAGTATGGGTTCCAGGGAACAAATGCGAGGAGTTGATGCGGGAGTTTCATGCTTCAGCTTGGGCAGTGCATCCCAGAATTACCAAGATGTACTGTGACTTGAGATGTCAGTATTGGTCACCGGGTATGAAACGATAAGTAGCTGTTTTTGTTGCAAGATGTTCCACCTATCAGTAGGTGAAGGTGGAGCATCAGAGGCCATCCAGGCTGTTACAACAGTAACCCATTCCGGAGTGGAAATGGGATGATGTCGTGATGGACTTTGTGACTCGGTTTCCGAGGTCACCTCAAGGCAATGATATCATGTGGGTTGTTGTGGACAGACTCACAAAGGTGGATCACTTTTTTCCAATCAGGGAGACCTTCGGTGTTGACAAAGTTGGGAAGTTTTACATCTGATATGTGGTACGTCTTCATGGGGTTCCTTGTTCTATTGTTTCAGATAGGGACTCCCTCTTTACATCATGTTTCTGGAATATTTTTCAGAGGTCACTGGGTACATAGGTGCTTCTGAGCATATCTTACCTCCCTCAGACCGACGGCTAGTCAGAGCGTATGATACAGGTGCTTGAGGACATGTTGCGCGCATGCGTTTTAGACTTTGGGGGCTCTTGGGAGAAGCATATACCCCTAGATGAATTTTCTTATAATAATATTTTTCAGTAAACTATTGAGATGGAACCTTACGAGGCTTTATATGGTAGTCCATGCCGATCACCTTTATGCTGGTTAGAGGCAGGTGAGCCAAATTTACTGGGACCACATCTCATGTAGGAGACTTCTGAGTAGGTTCTGTTGATTCAGAAGCGGATGGCTACCGCGCAATCTCCTAAGGAATCTTATGCTGATCGCCACAGACGACCCTTGGTGTTCGTGGTCAGGGATCAGGTTTTCTTACATGTTTCACTATGGTTGGGACACAGGCAAATCAAGAGACAGGGTAAATGTCCGCCGAGGTATGTGGGGCTATTTGAGATTCTAGAGAGAGTCGGATCGGTTGCCTACTGGTTGCAGCTACCACAACGGTACCAAGCCATGCATGACAACTTCCATATATCTCTGCTGTGCTATTATCACTCACACACATCTCACGTCTTTCAGCCTGATGAGGTTGAGCTTCAGGTTGATGCATCCTTTGAGGAGCATCTGATTCATATTGTTGATAAGAGCACAAAGGTTCTCCGAGGCCGGTCAGTTCCTCTCATTCAGGTTCTATGGTAGCATGGTCGAGTGCAGGATGAAACCTGGGAGTGGGAGACCGACGTACGTGCTCAGTCGCCTGAGTTGTTCACAACTTTATCTTTTCCACCTTTAGAAGGGAAATTAGGGGACGAATTACTTTAAGGGGGGAAGTTTGAAGAACCCTGTTCTTATTCTTGAGGTATGGGTTTTTTCTTTTCCTTTTTTCCTTTAGTGTTTTTGAGAAAGTAAGAAAAATGGGGAAAATCCCAAATTTTGTGTTCCACACGCCGTGTACATTGGCCATGTAGGATGGGTACACAGGGCGTGTAGGCCAATCAGTGATAAAGGGTGTTAAAACTGACTACACGCTGTGTACTGGGTATTTACACGCCGTGTAATCAGTCTGTAGGTGAACAGTAAGGCGTCGAAGGCGGCTACCAACCGAGCGACAGTACATGCCCTGTAATCTGGAATACATATCGTGTACTCATGTTGATGGATGAAAATTTTGGCGGTGAAAAAGGTATCCGCCAGAGGAACAGTTAAATGAGAAAATTACACACCGTGTACTTGAGAGTACACACCGTGTAATTTGGTTTTTTCACTTAAAACGGGTAGTATCCTCCTCTATTCAGAGTGGAAGCTTAGAATGCTGGAGGAGAGTGGGAGAGATGGCCGGATCTTGGAGGATCTCCCGACCGCGCAACAGGAACCTGATTCTTACGTCGTTAATCTCCTTGGAACCGCACATGTAAGCTCTTCCTTCTCCTAGAGACTTTCTTACCAATTATTTCCTGAGGGAAAGTTATTTGAGTTTGAACGAGATTATGTTAATCTCATATCTACTCCGTTATCATTTGTTTTGGGAGGCGTCGTTCACGTATACCGGTCAAAGATGATCGAGGTAGGTGGTCTGATGTTTATTTTCAACTGTGTGTTGAAATTGTGTAATGTTGTGCCATGAACCCATGTTTGGGGTGTCGTGTGGCTGAGGACTTGTCTGTTTTAAATACCTAGAACTGTATAGGTAATTGAATGTAACTTTAAACTGTTGTTTGGGATCACTTCTTGGATCCAAGACCACCCCAGGGGTGTGTTCCTCTATTTAGTTGTTTGGCCAAGATACCTGAGGGTATGCCATGATTATATTGTGCATTGATTTTACCTTGATAGGAATTGTATGTAAATTATTTGCTTATATGTTGGTCATGGCCTGATTACTTTATTAGCATGCTGGCAGTGTTTCCTTTATCTTGAGGGTAGTGGTTCTTTTAGCCGGAGGGCAGTGGTTCTTTTAGCCTGAGGGCAATATTCATTATGCCTGTGGGCAGTAGATTTGGTGCCTGTGGGAGAAACTTTGTATGCCTATGGGAAATATCTGTTATGCCTGTGGGTAGAAACCTGTGAGTTTCGATTATAGTTACTTGAGGGTAAGGATTGTATGTATGAGGACAGTGTTATCGTGAATATTCACTGTGGTGATTTTCCTGTGTTATATTTGACAAGTTATATAATAGGCTTGGCATGGTTAAATGAATATTTAAATGGAAATATAACTGATAGAGTTAGTTAATTTTGAGTACTGCATAGTTTATTGCATTTAATTTAGCAAACTGTTATTGCATAATTTCACTGACAGTTAGGCACAGGCCTTTGGTGTGTGCCTACTGGGATTTATTTCTAACACACTATTTGGGTCATGTATTCGGCCCAAACAGACTATATTTCTGCAGGTATTGATAGGGTCAAGGGTCCCTATACAGGTACATGATTGTAGCATAGGTGTATGATAGCATGGGACCGAGCTTAGGCTTGTGATGCTATTGTTTTCTGTTTACTCTGATTGTTTCTTTTTGTTCTACCTTGTACTTTAAGTTGTATTTTATTATATTGCAGTGTATCCTGTTCTGGATACTTTCATAGAATTAGTGACATGCTGCATCTTTATATATATGATTGCTGGTTCCCCTTACTTCAGTTGTCCATTTCAGTTGTATATTGTTTACTACTTCCTCCATTGTATGTTATATTTCTTTTCTGATGCACTACACTTTGAAAAATGAGGGCATAGTTTCACCACTATCAGACCTGGACCCTCACTGCTAGTCAGCAGCCTTTGGAGTTTGGGGAAATGTGCTTGATGTCATGTGACCAACCGTGTTCGGGGCACCCGTTGAGTGGCTTCCGGATCTGGGACGTTACACCTCAAAATAATAGGCCTCCTTTGATACAATTTTGTCACAAACCAACCCGAATCGACCCTGGACTGATCACCTGAGTCGGTCCATAGTAAGGACCGAGAGGGATTCTCGATCCTCCCTGGCTAGCGACAAGAACCAAGGGAATCATTAGAGTGACAAGGTAATGGATTTTCCCATATAAATAAACTAAAGTAGCATAACTAATAGATGAGCATACCAAAATAAATAAAACAAATAGAACAATTAAGCACGAACTGAAAAAGTAAAACTAACCGAACCTGATGACCATTAAAAATCCACATGACCCCATGGGTCACAATCAAATCCCAAGACCCAACACTCACCCAAGACAATCGAGCTCGATCCAAAACCTACAGTACAAACTAAAAACAAGAAAACACTATATTAATGAGTATTAAAACATAATAGTTGGGCCCAACCTATTCTATTCCTGGTACACATTCTTCAAAAAAATAATCATTAATTCCAAATTTGAAATAAAATCTATAAATATTGAATTTTTTACCATTTCATTTTTAAGTAAAAAATTAAAATCATAATACATTTCCGTAAAGTTCAAAATAAGGCTCAAGAAGAGGTGGGGAAAGGGGGGACACAAAATAAATTGTACATTTTTCATAAAAGTGCCAAAAGAAAGTGTATTTGTTTGTTGATAACATTCTTCTTGAAATTCACTTTAGAAAAACACACATTTAAAGTTTTACAAGAAAACACCAAAACTAAGTATAGGGGATGTCACTCTGCATAACGAGTGAAACATCACTAATGGTACTAATAACAGAGAGACATAGTAATAATTAAGAACTCAAAGGGGTACTAGAACATACTAATACATGTGACTCATCCTAAATACATGCGTAACTCAATAACATCATAAGCTCTAATGCCTGTCCATCACCCTACCTATCCTGGTCAAGGGGCGCAATCCCATTACAATAAATCCATGTATCCACTTGTTATAGGACAATAGCTTGTACAAGAACCTAGGATAGTGCATCAAACTTTCTCAGAATTCCTCTTCACTATGCTAGGGTCCCATGATATGTTCGTAAGGTGGTGTTCCAAACCATGCAAGAGAAATGATGCACATATTTCATCACACATTCATAGAACTGGAACCACGCCTACCACCTCATGGATCAAACCATTGCCTTAAATAATAACTACATAAGTGCAGTCCCAAACTGAGGACATTCCCACCACATAATCCATCACAAGGAAAGAGACCTTCCTGGAGGGTTTTTTAAAAGAAACCACTTAAAAGTTCCAATCGGGCCTCACCTAAATTTCACCAAATAATCATTTTCACAAAGATAACCATTCACAACCATTTTTTAGAACAAAAAAAACCATTGAACACCCATTTAATAAATGCAATTTACCACATTAATTATAAAACATTTTTTTTCAAAGGCCAAAGATGAATCACATCGAGCACATGGCATGAAAAAACCCATTTGAAAACACAAATCATTATTTTTAGAATCTCAATTAAACCTATAAAAATCAAAACATTATTATAGAAATTATAAACCATATGCAAGATCCAACCAGGCCTTTTAAAAAACACCGAGAGTGCACTATTCATGAAAACAATTCTAGTTACCCCAAAATAATTATTGAAACACAATTTTCACACTAAGAAATATAAACCAAGGATCACATAATCATGGTTATAAATTAAGGAGGGTCTTAAAATAATGAAATCCATGAAATATAAACATTGATGATGATGTGAAAAGGGTCATACCTCAATTGAAAATGAACCTCCCAGAATTGGTGCACATAAATTAGTGTGAAACACCAATTTCACATCAATTGCACCTACGAGAAGCTGAAATCGGCCTAACTCAACAAGATTGAATGGAAAATTTATAAATTGACCTTAAAATTTGAAACATTTACCATAGAATATCATCAAACTGAGAGGAAGAAGAAAATAAATACCGAAGGGGGAGAAACCGCTAGAAGAGAAGGGCGCCGGTGAGGTCACGACTACCCGAGATAGAGTCGCACCGGAAAGAGGGTGCACCGACAAGGGGGGTTTGTCAAAAATATAGACAGTAGGGGATATGAACCGGATACAACCACTGAAGTGGGATTGGGTCACGACGGAGGCATCCGGTCAGAGTTGATGGGTTGTTTCCATGGAAGAGAAGCCGATAGGAGGTTATGGGTAATCCGGAGAGGAGGGACGTCGGAGGTTGTGCTGGCTGGGGAGGGGTCGGACGATGGCAAGGTCACCGGCAAGAAGAGGTACGACCGGGTATGGGGTCTCTAGAGCTAGGGCTGGTCGGAGGAGTTAAGGGAGGTCGCGAGTTGGATGAAGGTGCAGGGGATGTGCGTTGCGCGCATGGTATGAGGAAGGTAGGGGGTAGAGAGACGAATAAGGAGAGGAAACAAAACCCTAATCAAAACTAAAAAAAATAAAATTATAAACCTACTGCTAATACTACCAGTTTTTTTAATAGACATAATAATAATAATAACAATAATAACAATAATAATTTTAATAATTTTAATAATTTAATTATAATAATAACAACAACAAAATGATAAAAATAATAATATTCAATTATTTTATTAATGATATTGATAAAATTTTGTTTAATAGTAATGATAATAAACATAATTTTAATAAAATAACAAGAATGAGTTTAATAATAATATTATTATTATTTATAGCAACCATAATATAATTATTAATATTAAAAAAATTTCTTCGTTTTGTTTTAATGTGATTTCCTCATTTAATTTCATTTCATTTGGATGTCGTCAAGTGAGCGGTCTGCACATGGCTCAAGCGACCATGCATGAACCATACTGTCACAACCCGTCCTCTGGGGCCCGTGTCATGACTAGCCCAGGCCCACCTTCCATAGGTCAGGGGATGGAGACTAGCACCGAAATACGTTTTCCCTAAAACTGGGAATACATTTCCTTTATAACCTGTAACCTCACGTAACCAAACACACAATAAGATATGAACACAAACAAACTGTATAACAAAAAGAGTGATGAAAGTAAAGGGGCCAGAATACAAGCCCAATAGTAAAGGTATAAATACAACTGAAATACAAAACAACTGAAGAAAGAGAAAAGACATCTACTGGATCTTCCTCTAAGTTTCCTACCTGAAGGGTGGGTACATATCGTCTCCTCAACACTCTACGTCCACCCGTCTCCTCTACGTACCGACACGCCGTATGGTCCACCTCCCGGTACTATCCAGTCCTATTACTCTTAGCCTTATTCAGCATTGTTCATTGTCTGCATCCAACACAATAAGGTGCGGGCATAGCCCGTACCGGGGTGAGTATAACGACACTCAGTAGGGACCCTGAGACCCTCAAGGTCTCACAAAAACCACCAAGGATAAAACACAAACTATGAAATCAACAGATAACCCTACTTAGGCATATTCTCATACAGATACCTAAGTTATCAAGTAATCTATCTCAATCATGAGGAAAACACAGAGATACAGACTCATCTCACACCAAGATTTATTCTAGGGGTAGTAACAAGTAACATACCCAGTCACATCGTCAAACACCTCGACTGTGGGGTATCCCCTCCTCTATCGAGTAGTGGGTTTGCCGTGTGACACAGAGGCGCTTCCCACAAACCTTGGACTACTGAGGTACTCCTCCTGTCGAGTACCGTGGGTCTACCATGTTACACAGAGGCACTCCCCACCATGGGTCTGCCATGTCACATAGAGGTGCTCCCACTCGTGACTTACTGAGGTACTCCACCTGTCGAATATTGTGGGTCTACCACGTCACACATAAGCGCTCACCACCGTGACATGCTAAGTCACTCCTCCTTTCGTGCACCGTGGGTATGCATAGTCACACATAGGCGCTCCCCACCGTGGGTCTGCCACGTCACACAGAGGTTCTCCCCACTGGGCCTGTCAAGTCACTCCAAGTCAAAAAGGTCAGTAGTCTTCAAGTCTCAGCCAACTACTGGGTTCCCGCACAATACTCGCTTGTCTCTGAGAGGATCCGCTTCACGATTTACTGTTCGATACTCCAACTACCACTAAGTCCCAAGAAGAAGAATCTAAAAGGTCTACCACGTCATAGGGGTCTCAACGCAACAGATGGCGCGTCAATCGGACGTCCGGTCTGTGAGTTATTAGCCTATTAGTCAAGGGGGCCCAGTTGGATATGGGCTCGATCCAACCTGACCATTACCCATCTTAATCCAAAACCCCTGGGGGTATATTTAAAGGAACTATCTCTGGAAAATATTTCCAGCACTGCTGACGGTTCATCAAATGAATGTACGGTGCTAAAGTTATGGCCAAAAGAATTAAATGGGTCGTAGTGGGCTCGGGTCCGGTCCGACCCAGTCGGACCGACCCTGCCCGACCCGGCCTGGGCTGACCCAGTTCGGGTCAACCCGGCCTAACCCGATGGGTCTGGCCTGACCCATTGGGTTCGTCTTGGCCCGCTGTGTCTGGCCTAACAGGCTGCGAGGGGTCGCGGGGGTCGCGGAGGCCGCGAGGGCGCGAAGGCCACGAGGGTGTCACGGAGGGCTGCTGGAGACCACAGCGTCGCAGCGGGCTACGGGGTGGCTCAACGAGGCTGCGAGGATGCTCTGCCTAGGAAGCGTGGCGAGGTAAGCCTGCGGTGGCGGTACTGTTGGGGTTTCGTGGCGAGGCCGTAGCAGCGGTTCGGCCGGGGCGGCACAGAAGGCCACGGGCAGCGCGGCCGGGGCGGCTCGGCCAGCGGCGGCTCGACGGACGGCGGCGATGGCTGCTGTGGGTAGCGTGGCGGGGCCATGAGGGGAGAATCCGCGGGGCGCGGGGTTGAGGGTTCCGCGGAGCGGCTCGTCCACGGGGGTGCCACGAGGGAATGGAGGTGACGAGGCGGCAGTGGCCACGAGGCGGTGTCGTTGTGCCATCACCTTCGTCGTGTTCAACACCAAAAATCATCACAAGATTTGCAGAGGGGTCGGGCCATGTTTGTTTGTCCCATTCTCTCCACGTTAGGGTGGTAGCATTGGATCAACAATAACTTGAAGAATAATGTCAAGCTTTAGAACCTCCCGCAATGATTTATTCCCAATCTCGAAAAAGAATTCAAGGGAAGAATATGGGAAAAGTATTCATACACAAATAAACTCCTACCTTGTTTGATTGTTGGTGAAGAAGAGAGAAGTTGAAGTTGTCGACGTTCATCGCGCCCGTCACACACCTCTGTTCCCAAGCTCGTTCATCGGATTAACATTATTCGATGGAGGTGACTCTTCATTGATGAAGATGTCCACCATTGTATGATGTGTCGAGGGAGAAGGTCAAAGTTGAGGTCGGCATTCTTCATTGACGTTCTTCATTGGTGTTCTTCGTTGGAGAGGATAATCCTTCAAGTTCTCTCCCAATTCTTTTTGAGAATCCTTTCCCTAATTCCACCGAGGAGAAAAGAAATAGCCAACATAAAATTTAAATAATAACTTAACATTTAATTTTATGTTGTCACAATAAATAAATTGGTAACTTAACATTTAATTTTTATATTAACACATAAAATTAATTGGTAACTTATCAATTAATTTTATGTTGACACAAAGAATTAATTGGATGAGTTGAGAGGTTTCTCCCCCATTAAGAGGGGTCGGGTGGTCCCCACCCCTAAATTCAAATTTGAGAGGTTTTGAGGATTTGGGTGGTCCCAACCACCTTAACACAAGTAGAGGGGGTTTCAAAAAATAAAATAAAATGTAATTATTTTATTTTATTATTTTCTCGAAAATCCCAAAAATTAACATTCACCTTCAACCAACTGTTGTCGAGTTTAAAGTATTCTTAAGAAAATACCAGTGTTGCGAGTTCAACGGTGTCCTTGAATTCCAATTCCAAGCACCGGTTAAAAAGTTAGAAAAACCCACTCGCACGTTTACTGAATGTACCTGAACAAAAGTTCAGAAATTCATTATGGGCACTTCAGGCCTCAGAATCACGTATCATAAATTTTTGCAGACTCATGAAATTACCATATATTTTAAAAAATGGAAATCCTAGGTCTTTACATTCTCCCCATGTCAGGGCTTTACGTCCCTGTAAGCCACAACTCAAACTAAGGGAACAAGTGGGGGTACTGAGAACGCATCTGAGCCTCCCGCTCCCAGGTGCTCTCTTGGAGGTTCCCATGCTTCCAAAAAATGCGCACCAGAGGTATCAAACATCCATGAAGGACCCACTCTTTTCAATCCTCAATCTCTACTGGAACCTCCGTAAATGTCTCCCCATTGTCGACACCCATCTTGCCATGGTCGATGATGTGAGAAGGGTCGGGCACGTATCTCTTCAGCTGGGATACATGGAAGACATCGTGGAATCGGTGCAACTGATGTGGAAGAGCTAAGTTGTAAACCACCTCGCCAACTCTGCTGAGGGCCTAGAATGGTCCGATGAACCTTAGAGATAACTTGCCGCCTTAGCCAAATCTTTGTAATCCTCATCGAGGTGAGACCCATAGAAAGATGTGGTCGCCATTCTTGAACTCTAGAGGTCCCTATCTCCTGTCGGAAAATGAATTTTGCCTGCTCTGTGCAGTCTTCATCTGCTCCTGGATGATATGCACCTTCTCTATGGTATCCCGAACCATCTCTGGTCCTACGAGTGATTACTCCCCTAAGCCAGTCTAGCATAAAGGTGATCTGCGAGGTCACTCATACAACGCCTCAAAAGGAGTCATCCCAATAGTGGAGTGATATCTGTTGTTGTATGAAAACTCTACCAAAGGAAAGTGATCCTCTCAGCTGCAACCAAAGTCGAGGACACAAGTACACAACATGTTCATGATGTTATAAATGGTCTGCTTAGTCTGATCATCCATCTGAGGATGGAAGGCGGTGCTCAAATGAAGCTGCATTCCGAAAGCCTCGTACAACCACTTCCATAGATGGGAAGTAAAACATGCATCTCGATCGGAGACAATCATCTAGGGTAATCCATGTATCCGTACAATATTCAGCACATAGAGGTGTCCCAATCTCTCTACTGATCCATGCTCTCTGATCGGTTGGAATTGGGATGACTTGGTGAGTTGTTTGATGATCACCCAAATCTAGTCATGAAACCAGGATGTACATGGGCATCCTGTCCCAAGTCCATGGATATCCCATCCCACTTCCACTCAGGGACCTCCAAAGGCCAATCCAAGCCTTCTGGTACCTGATTCTCTGCCTTCACTTGCTGACAAGTGAGGAACCGAGAAACAAACTCTGCTTCTGCTTTCTTCATTCCCGACCACCAGTGCTGTTGTCAGATATTCTGGTACATCTTCACCACTCCGGGATGTACCGCTAGAGGGGATGTGTGGAACTCACTCAACACTTCCTCTTGAAGTGACACTGGTACCATGGTACGTCCTCTGAAGAGGATGACATGCTCCCCACCTTCAGAAAATCCATCAGGTGCCTGTCCTGTGGAAATCAAAGCAAGTTGTGTCTCCCAGTCAGCATCCCCACACTGCGCCTCCCCGACTCGCTGAAGGAGTGGGGGAGTGACTGTAAGAGACTGTAGAAAAAACTGTTTCATCTCTATCCACAAAGGATATCTGCAAAGCAACCAGCTGCTCCATCACATTTCTTAGCATCTGTATACCATATCTCCTACTGAGTGCATCTGCAAAAACATTTCCCTTTCTAGGAGTATATACTATCTCGAAGTCATAGTCCTGGAGGAACTCAAGCCAACATCGTTATCTCAGGTTCAGGTCCTTCTAAGAGAAGATATACCTAAGACCCTTTTGATCAGAGTACACTATAAAGTACTCGACTATCAGATAGTGTCGCCACATCTTCAAGGCGAAGACCACTGCTGCTAACTCCAGGTCATGGGTAGTGCAGTTTTTATCATGCTGTCTCAGCTGTAGAGAACCATAAGAGATCATTGCTCACTCCTGCATCAGGAAAATACGAGTCTGGTCCCTAATGCATCACAGTAAACTATGTACCCTACGCCCTCCTCTTGAAACCTCAAGATGGGGGCACTAATCAGCCTCTGCCTCAGCTCCTAAAAACTCCACTGTATTTCTCCGACCAAACGAAGGGTTGAACCTTCTTCGTCAATGATGATAGTGGTGATGCAACTATATAGAAGTCTGGAACCAACCTTCGATAATATCCAGACAAACCCAAGAAACTTCGTACCTCCATCACACTCCTAGGTGGCTCCCAAGAAGTACCGCCTCAATCTTCACCGGATCCACTACAACTCCAGCCTCCTATATGACAAGCCTCAGAAATTGAAACTTTCAGATCCAAAACTGGGACTTTGAGAGCTTACCATAAAGCTGGTGCTCTTGTAGTGTGTCCAGTACTACCTGAAAATGATAGGCATGCTCCTCCTTAGTAGCCAAGTAGATCAGAATGTCATTGATGAAGACTACTACAAAGCAATTAAGGTATGGATGAAAGATCTTGTTCATGAGTCCCATGAAAACTGCTGGAGCATTTGTCACATCGAATGACATAACCAAGAACTTGTAATGGTCATACCGACACCTGAAGGACGTCTTCTATACATCCTTGTCTCGTACTCTGAGCTGGTGATAGCCTAATCTGAGGTCTATCTTCGAGAACCACCGTCCTCCCTTAAATTGATCAAAGAGGTCATCAATCCTCGGGAGTGGTTACTTATTCTTCACGGTTACATAGTTTACACACCGATAGTCAACACAAAGCCTCAAGCTCCCATCCACCTTCTTGGCGAACAAAATCGTGGATTCCCAAAGAGAAACACTGGGCTGAATGAATCCTTTCCCCTGAAAGTACTCCAGCTATACCTGCAACTCACGATGCTCTGCGGGAGCCATCTGATATGCTGGTGAAGATATTGGTGTCGTCCTAGGGTACAAGTCAATGTAAAAGTCCACCTCTCTATGAGGAGCTAGACCCGGAACATCATCATGGAAAACATCCATGTACTGGTCCACCACTACAGGATATCTCAGACTCTCCACATCAACAGATCCGAGGGTAAGGCTAGCCAACTGATTAGTGATCGGTTTCACTCTCCTCCGGGTAAGTCCATCCCGCATTGCAAAGTCTCCCTTATCACCGGTAAAAGTAAACATGGTCCCATTCATGCAGACACACCACACTGTGCACCTAATACAGTCAATCTGATCATGTACTATAGAAAACTAGTCCATACCCAAGAAAACGTCTTAAGGCCTCAACGCTGCTACTAGGAGATCCCAGCCGAAGCTCTCACCTCCTAGAGTAAGCTCACACTACTGGCACCAATGTGTAATCACCGAATCCACTCCCGTAGGAGTCTCTAGGCATAAGGATCGAGCCAAAGACTCCGTCAGAATCTATGATCTCTGAATGAGGGCAGTGGAAATAAAAGAATGACCAACACCTATGTCTATAAGTACTGCATCTAAGGTGAAGTAGACACAGATCGTACCATGCATCATCTCCGGAGCACTATGATCGTAAGCCTCAGCTGCCTGGAACTGAGCTATCCTCTGTCCACCTTCTCCTTGCGGTCGGGGTGGACCTCCTGGTGGTGATTGCGGTAACATATCAAATCATCACCCACCGCCAGCTGCATGACTAGCTCCTCTGCCACGTATGTCTGCTCCCTGCAGACCACCTCGATCGAACCTCTGTCTCTGCCAGGGCAGTCCCTCGATAGTCTGCTGAACATCCGTACGACGGGTCAGATAGTCACAAGCTATGTGACCATGCCCACCAAATGAGTAACACAACATGATCCTTGCTTGACTGGTTCCACCTCGGGTGCCCCGCACAACTGATCCTGAGTCATGCAGTTGTCCACCTGTAGGTCTGGTCCTCTTGGACCTCTATGACGTCTATCTGCTACCAGCTGTAGAAGACTCCACTACGTGATGACTCGTGGTGGGTCACACTATTGGTGACTACTCAACAAGGAAACTCTCTACTAAGAGGGCTCTCTCTAACACCCCTATCTATGTTGGGATGCTGAGCGAGATCATCAAAGCCCTGATCTCCCGCCTGAGCTCCTGCTCAAAAGTTCGGGCCCTGAATAATGGGTCTCATACCATATCCATGGAGTAGCGTGAGAGGTCAATGAAACTCACTGTGTACTGAGCTACAGTCACGCTGCCCTACTACAGATGAAGAAGCTCCTGTATGCGCACTGTGCGAAGAGTCACTGGGACAAACTCTACCCGAAACAGGCTCTTGAAGTCTGCCCAGAGAAGCGTCACCTCATCATGAACCTATTGCATCAAGCTCCACCATCTACCAGTTTCTGCATGTAGAAGGCTGGCTGCAAGGATCAACATGAGATCAGCTGGTGTCCCTACGAGTTGGAAGACTCTCACCACAGACTCCAGACAATCCTTAGTCACCTGTGGGTCCGTCTCTCCCCTGAACCTGGGTGGCCTCTTGCATTGGAACTCGTGAAACGCACTCAAGTGGCGTGCACTCTTTGCTGTTGGGGCTGATGGAATTGGTGGCCCAATGAGTAATGGTACCGTTAGTGTCTCTGTTGGTGCCTCTACTGGAAAAGAGCCCTACACCGTGGCCTCATCACTCTGTGGGATATCAGTGCATAAAACTCTCATAACCCTTATACCTGGTGATCTGACTCAAGAGATAACAAAGAAAACTCTTGGAAACACTCACGCAATCAGTGTTTTCATGCACTGAGTCAGAAATAGGAAATCAGGTTCCTCGTGTATGGATATGCCGGCCGCCGCACCAATACTGGATTCCCTAAACTTATAAACACACTCACTACACTTAAAACTATTTTCATTAAAAGAATAATCATATTCCTATGTTCTACGGTAGAACCAACTCCTCTGATACCAATTTGTCATGACCCGTCCCTCGGGGACTATGCCGTGACTATCCCAGGCCCGCCTTCCATAGGCCAGGGGTTGGCGACTAGCATCGAAAGGTGTTTTACCTAAAACTAGGAAAGAATTGCTTTTATAACCTGTAACCTCGCGTAATGAAGCACACAATAAGATATGAACATAAGAAAACTGTATAACCAAAAGAGTGCTAAAAGTAAAGGGGTCGGAATACAAGCCCAACAGTAAAGGTACAAATACAAATGAAATACAAAACAACTGAAGAAAGAGAAAAGATAGCTACTTGACCATCCTTTGAGGTTCCTACCTGAAGGGTAGGTACAGATTGCCTCCTCAGCACTCCACGTCCACCCATCTCCTATGCGTACCAACACGCTGTATGGTCCACCTCCGGGTACCGTCCAGTCCTGGTACTCACAGCCTCAATGAGCCTTGTCCGTTGTCTACATCCAACACAACAAGCTGTCGGTATAGCTCGTGTAGGGGTGAGTATAACGATACTCAGTAGGGACCCCAAGACCCTCAAGGCCCCACAAAAACCACCACGAATAAACCACAAAGTATTAAATCAACAGATAACCCCACTTAGGTATATGCCCATACATATTCCAAAGTTATCAAGTAATCTATCTCAATCATGAGGAAAACACAGAGATACTGACTCAGCTCACACTAGGATTTATTCTAGGGGTAGTAACAAGTAACATCCCCAGTAACATCGTCAAACACCTCGGCTGCTGGAGATCCCCTCCTCTATCGAGTAGTGGGCCTGCCGCGTCACAAAGAGGTGCTTCCAACAAACCTTGGACTACTGAGGTACTCCTCCTGTCTAGTAATGTGGGTCTGCCGCATCACACAGAGGCGCTCCCCACCATGGTTCTACCACATCACATAGATGCGCTCCCCCTCGTGACTTGATAAAGTACTCCTCCTGTCGAGTACCATGGGTCTAGCGTGTCACACAGAGGCGCTCCCCACCATGGCCTGTTAAGGTACTCCTCCTATCGTGTACCATGGGTCTGCCGCATCACACAAAGGTTCTCCCAACCGTGGGTATTCTGCATCACATAGAGGCACTCCCCAATGGGCCTATCAAGTCACTACAAGTCAAAAAGGTCAGTAGTCGTCAAGTCTCATCCAACTACTAGGTTCTCGCACTATGCTCACTCGTCTTGGGGAGGATCTGATCCACGAGCTACTAGTGGATACTCCAACACCCACAAAGTCCCATGAAGAAGCATTTCAAAGGTCCGCCACATCATAGGGGTCTCAACGCAATAGACGGCGCGTCAATCGGATTCCCGGTCTGTGAGTTATTAGTCTATTAGTCCCGGTGGCCCGGTTGGATTCCTGATCATTCCAACCTGAACATTCCACATATTAATCCAAAACCCTAGTGGGGTATACTCCAAGGGACCATTTCACTCCAAGATTTCCAGCACCACTGACGGTTCGTTAAACGGAAATCCGGTGCCAAAGTTATGACCAAAAGAAAGTAAATGGGTCATAGTGGGCCCAGGTTTGGTCCTACCCGGTAGGACCAACTCGGCCTGACCCGGTCTGGGCCAACCCAGTTCGGGTCGCCCGGTCTGACCCACTGGATCCGGCCCGACCCGCTTGGTGGCCCGACACATTGTGTTAGGCCCGGCCCACTGGGTCCGGCCCGACAGGCCGTGAGGGCCCGCAGGGGTTGTAGAGGTCGTGAGGGTGTGGAGGCCCCGAGGGCGCCGCGGAGGGCCGCTAGAGACCGCGACGGCGTGGCTGGCCGCGGGGCGGCTCGGTGAGGCCGAGGTGGTGTGGCGATGCCGCGACGACGGTTCGACCAGGGCATCGCGGTGAGGCTGCTCCGGCGAGGCCACTGGGGAGGTTTGTCCGAGGCGGCGCGAAAGGCCGCGGGCGGCGCGACTGGGGAGGCTCGGCCGACGGCTCAGCGGACGACGGATGGCGGCACGGCGGATGACGGCAGCGGCCGGGGGAGGTGCGGCGGGGCCGCGTGAGGCGGAGCCATGGGGTGTGTGTGCCGAGGGTTCCACGGAACGGCTCGGTCGCGGGGGTTCCGCGAGGGTGCGGAGGTCGCGAGGCAGTGGTGGCCATAGGGTGGTGTCGTGGCACCATCGCCTTCATCGCTTTCAACACCACAAATCATCAAAATATTTGAGGAGGGTTCGGGCCATGTTTGTTTGGCCCATACCCTCCATGTTAGGGTGTTAACATAAAGCTCAACATGAACATGATGAAGAATGTCAAGCTTTACAACCTCACACAATAATTTATTCCCAATCCCGGAAAATAATTCAGTGGAAGAACATGAGAAAAGTATTTATACACAAATAAAACCCTACCTTGTTTGATTGTTGACGATGAAGAGAGAAGTCAAAGATGTCGACGTTCGTCGCGCCCATCACAGGCCTCTGATCCTGAGCTCGTTCATTGGATTAACATTCTTCGATAGAGGTGATTTTTTGTTGATGAAGATGTCCACAGTTGGAGGATGTCTTGAGGAAGAAGGTCGAAGTCGAGGTCGGCGTTCTTCATTGACGTTCTTCATTGGCATTCTTCGTTGGAGAGGATAATCCTTCAAGTTCTCTCTAAAATCTCTTTTGTCAATCCCTTCCCCAAGTCCACCGAGGAGATAATAAATAGCCAACATAAAATTTAAATAATAACTTAATATTTAATTTTATGTTGTCACTTAAAATTAATTGGTAACTTAACATTTAATTCTTATGTTGACACATAAAATTAATTGGTAACATATCAATTAATTTTATGTTGACATAAAGAATTAATTGGGGGAGTTGAGAGGTTTCTCCCCCATTTAGAGGGTTGGGGTGGTACCTGCCCCTAAATTCAAATTTGGGAGGTTTTCAGGATTTGGGTGGTCCCCTCCACCTTAACTCAAGAAGATGGCGTTTCAACAAATAAAATAAAATGCGATTATTTTATTTTATTATTTTCACGAAAAAACCCAAAAATTAACTTTCACCCTTGACCAACTGTCATCGAGTTGAAAGCCTTATTAAGAGAATACAGGTGCTCTGAGTTCAATGGTGCCCTCAAATTTCAATTCCGAGCACCGGTTCAAAATTTAGAAAAACCCACTCGCATGTTTACTGAACGTACCTGAACAAAAGTTCAGAAATTCATTCTAGGCACTCTGGGCCTTGGAATCACGTGCCGTCAATTTTTGAGGACTCATAAAATTCCCATATATTTTAAAAAAAATTCCATGGAAATTACGGATCTTTACATGTGTGGTTGCATCACTCCACTTTATAAGCTGCCACACAGGTACCTGGGTCGACCGCATGGTTCGTTAACCAGGCAGTGCCCATGCACCAGACTTTTTCCCACTACGAAATGGAATCAATAAAAATAATATTAATTGATAATATTCTTAGTAATAATAATAATAGTAATTAACAATAGAATAATGATAAAAAATTAATTTTAAAATAATAACAAAAAATTTAATAATATCATTTTAAATTTTTTATAACGATAATAGTAACAATATTAATAGTAATTAAATTACCATATAAAAATATTATCAGTACTTTTCATTCAATTTTAATTTTTCTTATTTTAATATTATTTTTAATATTTCATTTAACTTCATTTTATTATTCATTTAACCTTTTAATTCATCTTGTATACTAGGCTGGTCACGCGGTGACCAAGGCATAACCTCAAGGTCTCCAAACTGTGCTATGCCCATGCGCCATGCATCGCCAAACGAAAATACTAATTTCTCTCAATAAAAATAATGAATTTAAACATGGAATTATCAAACCCCCACCCAATCCAGAAATATGGAAAAATTGAAACCCTGGTGTGACAATCTTCTCATTTTTTTTATTAAGGTAATTTGTCTAAATTTTTATGGTTGTTCACATTACCACATTTATACATATTTTACGTTATTACATGATTGGGTTATGGATTTTATCTTTTTTATTTATCTTTCATACACCACAGAGGATGTTTTTGGTTTTACTATAACTTTCACTATCATGATATTTCCATAATATAACTTTATATTTATAAAAATATCTGAAATTAAATTTTTATGTAAGATATCTAATATTTAATGGGTTTCCTCATTCATAGATATTATTGAATCACTATTAAAATATGACTTCAAGATAAAATTTCCATATATTGAAGTCCTTTTTAATCAATGAATATATATAAATAATTTTGTGGTATTATTTTTCTTTTTAACAATTTGGGATGCTATAACTTATGGGTAGTAAAAAATATTCAATATCACCTCTAGTAACCAAAAAATTAGAGGTAACATTTCACATCAACAAAATATCTTAGGTTATCTTGAAAATTGTTTTTAGCTTTAGAATTCTATATACATACATTTTTATTTGTTCATATCATATGTTATGAATATAAATATTTCTTTTTCTCTTAAACCCAAATTGGGCTTGTTAAATATTGAATGATGTTTTGGTTTATCTATATTTATTTAGGAAAAATTTCAAAATTATGATATTAAATAATACTTTATTTTATACATTCATTTTCAATTCTACTTAAGTTGGGGAAAATATGTTATTATACTTAGATATAAATTATTTGTTCTCTTAAATAAGGTTTGTAAAGAAAATGGAAGGTATATAAATATAATACAATTAATTATCCATTTCTCTAACTTCATATTAAACCAATGGGTTTTCATTAAGAACTCATATTATTACAGTGATTATATATGTGACCACTTTTTTTGGAACTTGCGTCAAATATTTTGTAATTTCTAAGTTAAGGTCATAAATTTCCTTGTGAATATCATATTCCATATACACTCCAAAACATGATTTTTTTATTAAAATGTACTTCACAAAATAGATTTTTTAGATGTATATTCTACTCTATGAGATACATTACAAAGTTATAGATCATTATTTTCAATTTAGATAATTCTTAATATCATTTCCTCCCTTTTCTTCTTTTTCATTAGAGTTTTATCTAATATATCCAATTCATCATCAAGATAGATAGATACCAAGTTCTATGTATGATTAAACCAATTATATTCTTGAAATATACTCTTCATATACATAAATAAGAATAAAATTTATAAATTTATCTAATTTTATAATTCATTGCTAGCTATAATTCAATCTATTGTGACCATGTGAGTTACTAACATTGATGGGGGAGGGGGGTGAAAAAATATTATTATTTATATAAATTATTTTTTTAATTAAACATGTTGTACTGGTTAAATTACCAATATTATTAACCCTTAATTAATAGAAGCTAACCTCATACGCAACTAAAATAATGAAATTATAAGAAAATTATTTATGAGGATTTCCTTAAATACCAACTCCTTTTCATGATAAGTATGTCTCCCTAATCACATATTATCCACTATAAACCCTTGAGTTTACTCTAAGTACCTACCTTTACCTATCAACATAGTTTCCCACTATGCTCCTACAATAGATACCCATTGGAAAATGTAGCATACTATTTTTTTAGAATAAAATATGTTATCCTCCAATGGCCCGAAGACCTTAATTTTTTATTTATTTTTGATAATCCACGTTTCAAGGGGTGAGTTGGAACCCTTAAAAGGCCCGTAGGCATAAGTATTACATGTCCCATAGGCCTTAGGACAATTCAATTCCCATAGGCTTCAAAAATTACATACAATCTAGACTAACTACTTGGAACTGCTCCACCCCAGCATCTTCATCGTGAAATCAACTCTCCACCATCGCATAGTTGTTCAGCTAGGCTTTCCCATGCATGCACAGGCTTGTCCCGATGGCAAGTGACATACCCTCTCATCTTTGCAATCCGTTTAACTTCTCCTATGGTGAAAGCTCCTTTCTCATCGTCCTTCTGAAGCTTGTTCTTTGTAGGTTGTCTGGTTTTCATCTGCACTTAAGGTGGTCCAAAGGCATTGAGATGGCCTGAAGGCCTTACTGACCCAAAGGCCTTGGAGACCCGAAGGTCTTAAAGGACTTAGGGACCAAATCGGTGGCCCGAAGGTCCAAACCGGGGAATATTTTTGACTACTACAGTGCCAAACATTTCCTGCTACAGTTCCCACTATAGTTCTTGCTAGAGTACCACACATTCCCTGCTACAATACCTGCTACAAATAATGCTACAGTACCAGAAATTAACCTCCACCAGGATTTGATCCCGGGTCTTCTGGATGCACTTAAGGAGTACTCACCAACTAGGCTGAGGCTCATGTGCGAATAAAATATGATATAAATAGGGAATATATCCATCTATACTAATTCATTTTAACAAATCTTGATGAATATCTACCTCAATGAAAACTCTAAATCAATGAGTATAATTAATATTCTTTAGGAATATTAAAATCAAATTCTTAATATGCGATCTATAGGTCTTGATGATGGTTCTATATATTTTTATTAACCAAAATCTTCTTATAATATTTGAATACTCAAACATGAAGTTCTCCTTCATCTTGACTGTTCCCAAAATTCATACTCTTCTCTCCTTCATGATAAAAATATATATTGGGGCCTCTAAATTTATCAATTCACATCATATTTTTTTAATATATTTATATTCATATAATACTATAATAATTAATAGTTTCAACAGTGTAAATATGGAAAAATTATAATCTTTGGTTGAAGTATTCTCACCTCTTTTTAAATCATTCAATGGACATCCAATTATATTATCTTATTCAAACTCATTTATTATTTTGTTTAAAATCCTCATTGAAATACCACAATATTTGATATATTTATAAATTTTGAACTCTATATGACTAGAAATATTAAATCGGTTTTAATTCTTAGTGTGTGCCTGAATCTCTATCATGGAACTTCTTCCTTATGGTATTAAACTCATATTAGACTCCAGTATTTTTTGGCTAGTCCTTCAGTCTCAGCATGATTAATAATAATATAATATATATTTTGATATTTTAATCCACGAAGATTATAGAGAAAACATATTCATACATATATATCTTATTATTTCAATTTCATATTGTTTAGGATTCAATTTTTATTAATATCAAACAATGGAATGTTGTATACTAAACTCAAGGGACTCTTATGAAGTGAATGGTTACATTTTATGACATTGCTAATAAATACTCCAAAATTCATCTTTTATCTTATGGTTTTTTATATTACTCTTCCAAAGGCCCCATGTACTATTTAAAATACCATGTTTACATTTAAAAAGTTAATAATGGATCCCAAAAACTCATGTACATTGTGAATTTTTGATTCCAGATTCAATAATGAATAACAATACATTTCAAATTAATTATACAATTATTTAGTCTTTTTGTAATATTTTTATCCTTAGTAGTGAAATTTCATATAAAATGTCTATAATAACACATATGTAATTTAAATTACACTTACAGATCCCATAAAATCTATCTTATTGAGAGTCCACACAACTCTTATGCTATTTTTCAATTATTAAAAACAATTTCCTATTTTTCAAATGAGATTAATGTGGAATAATATTACATTTAATACATCCATTCTATATATACCAAACACCACTCAATTTAATTTTAGAGCCTTAAATATAAAGAAAATTCACAAAACTATTATAGATAGTTCATTTTGTTTTTAAACGCTTTTCTTTTTTTCCCTTGAAGTTTAGTACATCAATCATCATATTTCATGGGATTTTATATTGAAGATGCCCAACCATGTTCTTCATGTATAAAAATTATGCTTTTTCCACATTTGGCAGAAGAATATAAATAATTCAAAATCGAGTTTTTGTAATATTTATGACAAAAACAATTACATCTTCAAAAAACAATTTGTGAACATTATAAAATTTAATTAATTTAAACATGAAATAATCATTTTTTAAAAAATAATAAAATATTTATAATTATAAATACTTTATATTTTTTTCTTATTTATTAACTGAAATCCATATTTTTTAAAGCAATAAAATTAAATTAATTTCATATTTTCATGCTATTAATTTCATAATATGACCCAAATTTTGTTACATATCATACATTATGAACTGAAAATATTTTTTAATGTCATTTATAATATGTACACATTTTATATAATATAAATATCATATAGGTAAAATTATATAATCATAGATAAATCTTACTGCAAAAAATATTTTTATGTTGATTAAGTAACAACAAAAATAAATACCATAAATTGAATAATTCAAAATAATGAAATTTTAAAAATTAAAAATTTAGAAAAATCCTTTATATTTTAGAATTATTTATAAATTTATAAAATCTTCATAAATTATCCTTTTGATTACTATACAAATGCTTCATTTATAATTCATTATAAAAGACACATAATTTAGAATAAATAATTTCAAATATTATTATTTTATATAAAAAATATTTATTAATATTTATTTCAAAAACATTAAATAATTAAACTATTATATTTAAAAATTAATAGTTTGTAAACTTTTTATAAATCAATAAATAACACTAAAAAAATTGTGTCATTATATATAAATAATTTTAAATAATACAATTAAATTAAAATTTTAATTTTATTAAAGATATTTTTTTACTGAGTCATATTTTAGGATCCTAAATAAATCACAAGATACAAATGATAGAGTATTAATTTATATGGTATGAGTCAATGTTTATAAATGATAGTTGAATCACAAAATATGATTAAGTAGTTTCATTATATCTGTTGAATTATATGACTAATATTCCTTACATTACCTATAATATCTTATATTATATTTAATGACACAGATGGACATAATATTTTTCATACAACACGTTTCATTTCAAACCGTGAAATTTAAATCATATAGAATGATATTGTAATATAGTATGGTATAAATTGAACTAATTGATCGATTCCTACTATGTAATACTTTATGATATCTCATATTGCATACTGTGATAAAAAACCCATAGTACAAGTCACCAATTATATTTTCTGAATATTACAATGATATATATAGTTTTATTATGATTTATTCATTTCATCACATGATTTTATTAATTTTAATACATAGAAATATATAATACAACTGTTGGGATTCAATTGTGTCCCAAAACACTTGTTAAAAACAATGAATAAAATAATGAAATACCCAATCAATAACTACATGATATAGAAAATGAAATATCTAAAAATGGAAATGAATAAATGCAGACTGAGTATGTGCACCATAAATTAATATCACTCAGAACAAATATTAAATTTTAATGATGATCATTGAGGAATAATTTAATGATTCTTCCATATTATTTTTATACAAAAATTTATTAATTTCTAGTCATATAGTAGAGATCATCTCTTAATCCATAATATTATAGTGCCTCCAATTGCCAAGTAAGAAGAATAATATAAGAGGTTAATTTAGTGTGTTTATGATGAGCATGATAAGACCCGTAACCTACCATTACCTGGAATTTGTTTTAATATGGCCCCAAGGATAATTATATATATATAATGAATTTATATATACATTATAATACAATGGTAAATTCATCGTCCACTTAATGCATATCATGCTTGAATAATTTTAACTAAAATATTTTACATTCCGTATAGTACTTTAATAAGTTTTATATATCATAGAATATATTAGCTGTGTAAACCCTCAATTCCCATGTAAATAAAATACCATGCAGTATTCCTTGTTTTACCCTAAAATATACATGGAATTAAAATCTTATTTCCTTCCAATCATACCTTTTGACCATATATGGGAAATGGTATAATCATATTCCAATCCTTCTCTATAACCGTAATTATAGAGTAAAATTAATAAGGAAATTTCATTAAATTATATTCCATTACCTTATTATATGAATCAATCATTAAACATAATTTCCCTTAAACACAACAAATGTAAAAGGGCCTCATGAAATATTTCTCATTAAAAAAATGGATTTAAGAGAAAACTATGCATGGGAGTTTTATTTTCTTTCATATGATCCATGTATTCAAATACTATCTATATTGAATCCATATATGTTGTCACTCAAGAGTTTATCAATTTGAATATATGTATTAGACTTTTGAAAATGTATCTGGGAAGTATTATGGAGTTGTGATCATGTCCATGAGAGGATATAGTAATATATCCCTATGAAGGGAATTAGAATAAATGTAGTTATGTTCATTTTAGAAAGGTGTGTCACAAATTTTATGTTTATGTGATAAGGACCATAGAGGTTCCATTCATGGCCATGAAACTATAACTGATTCAATGATGTTTAATGTCTTATATATTGGACTACTATGTGAAATTTACTATGCAATGGGCTGGGGTTGGATTAAATCTTATTTGGGCCTTTTTTAAATATATCATATGAGTTTGGTGAAAGAATTTTAGGAACCAAGATGAGTATCTATACTCATTAGATTTTATGAATCCAAAAAATAAATTCTAGATTTATGTAATATTGTGAAAACCAAGAGGATAATCTCAAATGCAGGATTATAAGGAAATAATGGGGTGTATATCGACTCTAGGATTTTTTTGATTCCAATTAGAGTATTTAAAATCATAGTTCCTTATAGAAATAGATGAGTACCACAACCAAAGTTGTTATATTGGATGAACATCGGGGTTGTGTATATGAAAGATAAAATCATTATTGACCAGACACAAAATGTTTTCAATTTCACTCTTAGTTTTTAATAGAGTTTAGTGATGAATATAGAGGTATTTGGTTGATGGAATGAGAGAGAGACCCATCAATGGTCCCAAATTGAGAGGTAAGGGTGGGTCCCCCATAATATAGATTATGGGGTTTCAAGGTAGGTGAAAATGGTAAATGGGATCATAAATTGGTGACTTGGGGGAATGGGCACCAGGGTAGGTGACATGGGTGAATTGAAGCCTATTCAAGTAATCTGGGAGATGTGGAACCTGGGTATGTGACTTAAGAAAGTGGGTTCCTAGATAGTACATGAGGATATGTGTTTCTATAATAAATAAGTAATGTTGATATATCTAAAGACAAAGCATGGTACTAAGGCATTGAAAAATAAGAAACATATTGGGGGTATACTAGGCATGACTCTCGGTCATGGGTTAATGTGTGACATACTAGGGTAGCTCAAGCTTTTCTAAGTGTGGATCCAAATAATAAGAAAATTAGTATCTTATGTGACACTATGTAGTTACTCTATAACATTCAATTAGGTTTTTTATTTAGTAATCAACAGTATGATTTCATTGTGTACATGTGATATAGTCCTATATTTTCCATGATAAGGTTATCATTTTCATGTTACCTTCCTAATGGGAAATTTTGGGAAATCTTTTTATAAGAAAACCCATGAATAGGGATAAAAAAATACTTGATAACAACCTATAGAAACACTAGATTATTAAGTATAAGTTTGAACATGTTTGTAATGCCTCATAACTTCCGTATAATTTTTCTTAAATTGTATGGGATTATTTTGAGACCCCAAGAATTGACGGAATGTGATTCTGTGGCCCGGTAAGCTTGAAATAGAATTGTAAAATTTTTTTACATTCACTTAAGTAAATGTACAAGAGGGTTTTTATAACCTTTAAAACAGTGCTCGAATAAAAAATAAGAGGGTACCATTGAACTGGGAACACTAGGATTTTTCTAAAAAGGACCTATTTTTGACTGGAAAAGGTTGCCAGAAAAGTTAATTTTTGGACTTTTCGGAAAAATAATAAAATAACATAAAAAAATATTTTATTTTATTCTCTCACCGTTGTGCTGTGGACAACAATGTTGTGGTGTGGAAATGAGGTGAATTAAATGAAGACAATAAATGTCTTGTTTTTATGAACTACAATGACACATTAATTGAAGTGTAACAACACGACATCACAATATAACATAAACACTGCAGCGTGTTTTCGTTTTAATATGCTAATGTGTTGGAGGAACGAGAATTAAACTATAGAAATTCTCTAACAAACCTACCTTAAGGATTCCCCTAAATGATGAACAAAGAATGCTAGTAGGATTTCTAGAAACGTCAACACTTTACATAGAATAGGAACGAGAAGTGAAAAATTCCAAGGGAGCTTGAATCCATTAGGGAAGAGCGATTCAATGATGAACGTCAATCGAGGTAGGGGTTGTTTTAGTGAATCATTCTCCCTATTTGTTTTTCAAAAGATGTGAATGTGGGTAAACCCATAAATATTTTGACCTGTGAATCATTTTTTGATGAAGGAGGGTTACCTTTTTCTTGGGGATTTTTATATCCAGATTTAATTATTGTCTTTGATAGAACATCATCCCCAAACCTCCCACTATTTAAAACTCTAACATGGAGGGTGTGGGTCGACACAAACAAGGCCTGAGCCCCTCTACTTGTGCGTTCTTTATAGAAGATCATTAAAAACAGTTGGAAAATCCAATTCATGGCCTTCGTTGGGAACGCGACACCCCACAGAGGCTGGAGGCGTAGTTGGTACGATGAACAGACCACCGGTGTAGACCCAATGGCTCGAGGAAAGCTTTGAGACTCCTACGAGAGGGGAATCGATGATTACAAACTGGTTTTAGTATTGTGAGCTTACTCTTGGAGGCAAGAGATTCGGTTGAGATCTCCCAGTAGTAGTTTTGAGGCCTTGTGATGTCATCTTGGGCATGGACTAGTTATCTATAGTCCATGCTCAAATTGACTGTTTTAGGTGAAAAATGTGGTGTGTCAATGAGGATGGGAAAATGTTTCCTTTAGTGGTGAGAATGGAACTTTTACTACACATGATGAACTATCTCAAAGGAGGGTGCATTCGATCACTCACCAATTGGATAACCTTACCCCTAGTGTGGTGGACAAGAGGAGTCCAAGCATTCTTGTAGTGGTGCATGGGTATGAGGATGTCTTTCATGAGAATGTTCTGAGAGTAACTCCTCGTTGGGAGGTAGACTTCGACGTCGACATGTACCCCGAGCTAGCACTGATATGCACACCAGCATATCAGATGGCTCTTGTGGAGTTTCATGAATTGAGGGTACAACTAGAGGACTGTAGGAGAAGGGCTTCGTGAGACCCAGTGTTTCACCATGGGCAGCCCCAGTGTTTTTTTCCAAGAAGGAAAATAAGAGTTTGAGGTTGTTTGTAGAATTCTGGCACCTAAACCAAGTGACTGTGCAGAACATGTTTCCACTACTGAGGATCGATGAACTCTTTGACCAGCTTAAGGGAGCGAGGTGGTTCTTGAAAATAGACCTCAGGTCAGGCTATCATCAACTTCAGGTACGGGATGAGGATGTACAGAATATAGCCTTTAGATTCCAATATATCCACTATAAGATCTTGGTGATGCCCTTCAGCATGACCAATGCCCCAACAGTTTTCATGGGGCTCATGAACAGGATCTTCAAGCCATACCACAATCATTTCATGGTGGTATTCATTGATGACATCTTAGTGTACTCGGTGTCCGAGGAGGAGCATGTAACACACATACAAATAGTTCTAGATACACACTAAGAGAACCACCTTTACGGTAAGCTCTTGAAGTTCCAGTTCTGGATTCAAGAGGTCCACATTCTGGGACATGTCATATCGGAGGCTGGAGTTACAATGTATCCAGAAAATATAGAGTTAGTGGTTTCTTGGGATCCACTTAAAAGCATGAATGAGGTGCAATGTTTATTGGGATTGGATGGATAATACCTAAGGCTTGTTCCCTACATTTCCATAGTAGAATAACCTTTATCATCCTTGACATGGAAGGGACAACCCTTCATGTGGATGGATAATTTCTAGTAGAGTTTCCAGGAGATGAGTTGTAGAATGACGAGGGTCCCCATCATGAGACTACCAGAAGAGGACGTTGGATATATAGTCTTCTGTGATGCATTCGGGTCTAGAATGGGTTATGTCTTGATGCAATAGCAAGTAGTGATCACCTACAACTCATGGTAGTTTAGTCATCATGAGAAGAACTATGCGACCCATGACCTAGAGTTATCAATTATGGTATTTCCCTTGAAGATGTGGCAACACTACATTATGGGTGAATGATTTACCATCTACTATGAACACAATAGTATTAGGTATATCTTCTCATAGAAGTACCTGAACATGGGACAATTATGATGGATGGAGTTCCTCTAGAACTATGACTTTGAGATAATCTATACTCTAGGGAAGGGGAACGTGGTGGCAGACGCGCTTAGCAGGAGGTCTAGTTTACAGTTTCTGAGTGAGGTCACAGAGTAGCTAGCCACAATGTAACTATCCTTCTTGGATGGAGATGGAGCAGATTACCTTCCGTCGATGACTTTCACTCCCCCACTTTTACAGTGAGTCACAGAGGCACATCTTTTTTATGTTGATTTTGAGGCTCTATGTGCTCAGATATCCTCAGTACATGCTTTAGATGGATAATCAATAGGTGGGGAGAACATCACCCTTTTTAGAGGATGCACCATAGTACCAGTGACGTTGAGGGAGGAGGTGTTGAGGGAGTTCCATACATCCCCTTTGGCAGTACATCCTGGTGTGGAGAATATGTATCTGGATCTCTAACATTAGTATTGGTGGCCAGGGATGTAGAAAGCGGTGGAAAATTTCATTTAACTATCCCTCACTTTTCAGCAATTGAAGGATGAGAATCAGGTCCTAGTAGGCTGAGAATAGCCACTCAAGGTACAATAATGTGTGAGGTTCTGGGGCCCCACAGCGAAATGTTCTGGTCCAGGGATTTCAAAAAATTTCGTCGGCGGGATGACAAAACTTGTCGTCGCTGACGAACCGAGCCCCGAAGAGGTCCGAAGATCTCGTGTAAATTATTAACTGCACACAACTAAAACTAAAACTTACCCATTTTTAATATGAAGCCACGGTCGACTGCAGCTAGTTGATGGTGATGGTTGCTTTAAGGAACCAAATCAGGATCCCTCTAGATCATCCACACGCTCTCCAAAAATCCGTTGGAACGTCAATCCTCAAATTCCAGGTGCTAGTACGGCGATCCGATGAATCTTTCGACGTCCCAACGATCACCGCATCGAGATCACTTCGATGCTTGAGGAATAAATTGATCTGAACACTTGGATCATCATCTTCTCCCTCTATGAAGTGGGAGGAGAGAGAGGATCTCAATTTTCATTCCATAAATGAATGAATAGTGATTTTCACTACATAAAAGAGAGCCTCCACCTATATTAATAGTGACGTTGATAAATACACGGTAGGGTTCCCCGGACCCCGTTTGTATCAACATTCAATAATAAATAATTTTGATAGACTAAACTATTCCAATATTATTTATTATTTTTATCACATACTTGTAATATATATAAAATATATTACGTGATAAAATTCATGCCATTTAACTTGAATTGCTGTCTCACTTAATATTAAATGAACCTTGAATATTAAAATAATATTCATTCGATTAATATTTTATCATATTTAATGAACTCATAAATACATTAAATAAATTCAATCCCAAATATTCATAACTTGAATATTAATGAATTTATTTAATTCATCGGTGATCGATAACTTGGACAATGCTCGGACCCCGTGGTGAGGCCCACTATGTCCATATACCTATTCAACTGAATAGGGTGGATTCATGCATACTCTATTGTATTTGACCCTCTAGGCCCTCACCTCGATAGCAGTGAATAAAATCCATAGATCAAGAGTGAATTCTAGAAACCCATCATGGCCCCTAATGATATAAGGATAGTCATAGCATTGAATACCATCCTACAAACACAGACTGTGTACTATAATATCTTTGTCATTAAATATCTCATAAAGCATGACACACTCTTGTGTTATCATCCTTATCTTGGTTTATTTTTTGTTGATCTATCTGGATGGATTTTCCTTTCTACAGCTTTGGCCAAATACTTATGAAGGTGGAACCATCCTGATCAACCAGGCCTGAGATATACAACTTCCTAAACTTGGAAGTTACAAATCCTTTCTTGACCATTTAGCCAATGTCATACCACCAACGACGCACCCAACACAAACTACCTCACCACGAAATCACTTCCATGGTTTTTGTCTTGCATCAATGTACGTAATCAAATGATATACATTGGTAATCGTCTCAAGTCAGAAGATCAATACACATGCCCATAGATAGGAACAACCACTGACACCCAAAACATGTGGTGTTCCTATTGATGGGTCTATCCTCATAATCTCACTACTAGAGATCACCAAGTGCAAACTTCATGGGAATAAGTCTCAATGATTATGATCCCCCAACACCTGATAGTCAGACATCTACTATTTCCAGTCAGTTAGATGTATCTAGACTATAAAAAAATATTTAAGATCAATGTCATTGTATCTCGAGGTTCTCATTATAGCATGGGATCTACTATAACCTCTCGACATAACAATATACCATTGGACATTACCTTTATTATTGTGGGCGTAGAAAAGTCTGCACTATAATTGTAAGATAACATCATGCATATCTAACTGTACACATGATATGGTAATAAAAAAGTACTGCATAGTTGGGTCTAGGGAACCCACTATTTCAACACTCCCACTTGCACTAGATCCAACTTGCAAACAAAACTTGTTAGCTACTCACATGATAAATATCATGCTTCTGCTGAGTAATGGATTTAAGTGCTGGGCCTATCACATTTTCTCCATGAGGCATATGTTCTATATGCGACCTCATTGTCTTGAGTAAAACTTCTCAAGATAGGGTATCCCTGAGTATATTACTTTTGTTCATTGTCATAACTTGACAAATTGGATAGTAATAATATCATAATTTACATTATGATAATACTTTTTTCACTAGGTGAGAATCCAAGAACTGGAACAAATCGTTGCAATTTATAACTTCTTCTTAGCTGCCTTATAAGCTGCAACGTACTCGGTATTTGTAGGTATGGCTACCACAAGCTTCCATGAGCTTGAATCGATCATCTCCTTTGCCTAACTACGATACTAGATCAAATTGATCTATGGATTACTAGTTTGTGTCCCACAAATACTAGTATACCTTCCTCTCCATATTCTAGGTACATATCAATTGTACTTGCCGAAGTAAAAGATGATAGTTCTGACTGCATCACTTTTAGTGCTCCTAGAAATAATTGATATCTACCTACACTAAAGTATATCCTGGAAATATCGATTATTGTAAATAATATGGAATATGTGATTGATCTCTAACTGAAGCGTATGGTATCAATTCACAACATTAATCTCTACCCATGCTCCGAACATGTTAACCTAGAGAGATTAATCCATGTGACATTGGCAACAATTCAGAACATGAATTGTTTCAACATGTATTTTTCAATACAATGTCACTATATGTATGAGATTGACTAGGACCAAGAAGCATATGGATCTACCTCAATAGATCATGTTCCCTATAACTTAGGTTTCTACTTTTAGTCAATGATTGTAGAATTTCATTTATTATAATCTTATCTAACTGTAAGATCAAGATCTATTTTCCATATGTTTACGAACATATTTTTCTTGGAAAACATTGGCGCTCCCACTAATCTTTGGTATAAACAAGGTAAATATTGATTTATAATGAATGCTCTAAGATCTTGTTGCTTACATTAATCGAGAACTGGATTTCAGTAACTTGAAACCTTCATTGGAATCATATGATGTCATCATCTCTTTCTGGTTGCATTGTTTAGACACATTCTGTGAAAGATGATCTTGGTATCCAATGACCAATAGAATGATCTTAGAAGACAAGTAAAATTCTAATAGATTTAGGTATACCGACTTGGTATAACCAATAGAGACTTATTGGTACCATACGTGTACCATCGATGTATCATTTCATTTGAATTCCCACCACAGTATTCAATTTATAAGCCCCTTTGAAATTTGGTGAATGAAATCCATTATTGAATTTTAGTTGATCTTGTCAATCTTAGATCGTTGCATTATACTGCTTACTTTTAGGATTTATTATTGTCAATGAATAATATATCACCGACCATGGTGAATATAAAACCATCACCATGGTTTCATTCTTCCTACACAGTATGTGTCACTGGGACATGCCTATTCTACATGTACTTATGGAACTTGTTCTCTATGCCAACCATTTGTGCATCTCAAGAATTGACTAAGTCCAAGTCAATTCAGATCCCACTATCTCTAATAGAGATGTGCATCCTTTTATATAAATGTATTCTAATACTTGACTGCATCTTTTCTATCTTGGGGATTTAGTTAATATCTTAATCAACTATTAGGATAATTACCTTAGATGCACAACGTATTTAACTTGATGCATGTTTGTTTAAATCCTAACAAACGCTTTGAATCTAAACACGCCCTATGACATAATGGATTTTCCATCATACTATGACTCATATGATATCCATTTTTCATTTTAGTTGGCATATTGGTTATGGTTTTAATCCACTATTTGCAAATCACATTATGAAATACAATGGAAGTTACAGCAGGATGTAACATTGAAACAACTTACATCATAACTTTGATGTATAAAATGTGCATTAGGAATTTCACCATGCTACATTTTGTTGATCAATGTTAATTTGTAAGACTCATCATCGATCCTCCTTATGAACATCAATACGGTGATTTAGATAAGGTAACACGTGTTTAGGAATTACTCCATGCTGCATTATCATGATTGATGACAGTTTGGTCAAGATATTCTTCGACATGCCGATCTGAAGCAACTCATATCTTCTTACCAAACTTATACTTCACTGGTAAATTCCTTAATGACTTAAAGGAAACTTATGAAGTATCTTTACCTCTTGATTTCTTTGGAATAGTTCACACTATCTTGTTGAACTAACCTCAGAAAGCTTTGTGTCATACCTTTATTTTTAAAGGTTTCTTTGTCCAAACTAATGTTGTAAATAATACCAATGGTGTTTAGCTATACTGAGCCTAAATACCATACTGGGTATATAGTTGATGTCCACTTCTAGTTTCACTTGAAAAAGAATCATATTTCCATAACTAGGTAGGTCTTCCATTTTATATTCATCATGTATTGCCATTGTTTCAAGTAGCAGTGAACTATTTGTTGAGTATGTTACTAGAAACAACATTCATTCCAAAACATGGAATAATGTATCATCATGTCCAAATGGTCACATGAGATAAATGTTTTTGGTTATACTCAATAACTTGTTCAGTTTGAGTCAATCACTTGGAAATTAGAAGTTATGTGTTTCTCACTGCTGACTTATGAATCACCCTTTCTCAACTGCTTGGAGAAGACACTTTACTTCTAGTAATGTTTCTCTACTTACTTGGTTATTGTATTTCAATACATATATGTGAAAAGCATATTGTATTTTAATACCCAAGAAGTATGTGAGATAACAATACTTTAATTTGATGAATATTAACTGAATGAGAAGCAGGTACTTGCTTCTTGTATTTCAGTTTTTAAACTTCCATGAATTTATTTCAATATGTGATGCAAATAACCCCCTGTTAAGTAACCACCCACTTTTTTTGAATGTAATGATGAAGGTGAATTTGGCATAACTTTCCATAGGCCTTTTCTCCTTGTCATTCAATTTATTCGCCATAATAATAAAAGATGGTGTTATCTATAATATTCTTATTACTTGGCGAATGTTACCTTAACGGTAACGAAGCGCTTACTCTATACCATTCGTTTGTATACTTAAACAAAACAAGAGTAATTGGGTGTAAATAGTATAGGAATGAGATGAATTGAAAGATTGTGAATTTTCTTTCACTTTACACAAACCGAGTGCAATCACCACATTCAAATCTTGCTTCACTTTCTCCTCGAAAGGATCTTGGAGATGAGACTACATGTGATCATCATCTAAGTCATGATGTAGCGACTGAAACTAACATCAGATGTTGATGATAGCATTATGATAGATCCATCATATGCTTGATTCATGAGTCTCCTATAAGCAGTTTTACACACTCGCTTCTTGACGTAGCTTAACATGTTGGGACACAAGCACCTTGAATTCCTGATATATTAGTAATATGCGCAAGGGCCTATACTACACTTGGAATTTTGTGCTTGTTTGGACATTAACTTTTTCTAATAATTATCGTTGTTTTATTGTGGTATTTCTTTCCATTATCTACAAATATACTTTAGCATATTGTACTTTTATGTGATTACCTAATGTGACATTACTAATTATTTAATCATTAAATGTTTCCCACTAATTTTTCGAATTCTAGAAACCCTCTGTACTAGAATCGGAATGCTCTTGAGTATTATAGTGGCAAGGATCCATGAACCTCCCTCATAGTCTAAAAGCTATGGCTACGCCACTACTTGGAGGGTCCAAGGTAGGATTTTGGCTGGCCAACCACATTAATTCATGGTTCCTTGATCTGTTGAGTGAAGTCCCAGCTTCAAAAATCATTTACTGATTTACTCAACGCTTGCCTCTAAAATTAAAACAAGCTAGCTATAGCTATTTATTTGCTGAAATTTTAGTTAAGTCGACTGACCACATGAATAAGTACTCCCCGGTAGTAAGAGACACCCTCATCTAAGGCATAACCGGCACCTCGAACACCCGGTTTTGTTCAAACTTGAATGATGGAAGGATTTTTGTGAATTAATATTTTCTTTGAGGGTTTTATTGGTTTTCTATCTCGAACAATGTGATTCATTTCTATTAAACTTGTTCATCTATGTTGTCATGCTCACAACTGAACTTTAATAGAAAAGCACATGTTGCTTCTTTATGCATTTTATTATCTAATATTTTATGTATTTTACCGCTATTCTAAAACGAATAAAATAATATATAAATGCATAAAGGAAAACTACTACCCGACTAGTCTTGAGCATCTAAACGAACTAAGAGCATCGTACCTGAGTTGGAGCTTGACTCTTAATACAGCTTTCCCTCGTCTTGTATGTTTGCTTTATAATCTGGAGTATCACCCTATCTTGGCGGGGTCCACGTGTCGTCTTGCATCATCTTGATCAACGTGCACCGCCTCATCTTGGCAGGGTCCACGTCGTTCGTCGTCTTTATCCGAAGTACAAAAATTACTCGTGCGTAGGCAAGGGGAACTCAGGTATAAATGTACATCATATCAATTGGACACACAGGTCCTTATACATTTTAACCAAAAATTAAATATGATGCGCAGACCATCCGTTTAATTAATTACAATCATCGCACGCAATTAAATAAATAAATAAATAAATAATTAAATGCATACATACAAGGGTCGATGCTCAAGACCTGATGGTGGGTAAAATAAAGCGTGATAAAATTAAAATGCATTAATCAAGTATGAGTGTTTATTTAATTAAATTAAATGAATTAATAAATTCAAATAATTTAATTAATCATCGGTCTGCTCATAAATTCAATATTAATTCCAAAATTAAATTAATTAATTAATTTAATTTAATTGAAAAATTAAATTAATTGAGCTCAATTCAATTTAATAATTAAATTGAATTACTTTTATCCGGGTATTTAAATTTATTTATTTTCAACCACAATTAATATATTAATTAATTTAATTTAATTCGGTAATTGAATTAATTAATTATATTAATTGAAATATGACTCGGGTCTCGAAACCCCACTCTGACCCATCACGGGTCGCGCTAAACATGCTTTGACCCATAACTGGTTGAGCGAAGCCTGTGCTTGGCTTATCTAGGTTAGGAATTTCCGTTCAGACCCAACTTGGTCAGGAAGATATGCCCTGTCCAGTTTAGTGGTAAAACAGGAACCTGTAAGAGGTGAGTGAGGTTACCAGCACCTGGGTCCATCGTTGGGAGGGCATCGGAGAGCCGTGCCAGCAGCAGACGATGGCAGCGGTCTGTTGCGGCGGGCTTTGCGACGTCGGTGACCAGGTGCATGGCGTCCGGGCAGCTGCGGACGAGCCATGATGAAGCAAGGGAGGTATACTCTGAGAAGGCGGGACGCAGTGAGGCTAGGGAAGCCTTGGAATCTGGTGTGTGGCCTACTACATGAGGGGGGTTGTCCTGGGCAGGGGCGATGACTACCTGGAGCTCGGCCAGCGGGTCAACTGGTGTGCGGCGTCCAGAAACACCCCACAAGGGAGGCGGGGTGTGGGGAAGGTCTTCTAGGAGGAAGACAGACCTGGTTGCCGATTCTCGGTGGGAGGCAGACATGGTTGGGGAGTCGGACGCCGGTGCAGGAGAAGATAGGGCGGCGCTGAAGCAGGCTGGTGCTAGGCAGCGTGTGGTGCTACGCCGGTATACACCAGCGGTGCGGCTTGTAGGTGTGGTGCCCCCAGTGGTTGCTTGTTGTACGCCGCTCCAATGCTGCATCTGGACTGTATGCAATGCTGCAGTGCGCTGCATGGGGGAGATAGGGCTCTGCCGAACCTCTTTTTCGTTTTTTTGTTAAGCCACCGCCCAACCCCTATTTTTTCACCTATTTTTTTTCTTTATGACTTTTTTTGAAGTCTTTATTTTCCCCCATTTTTTTAGTTCAACTCCACCTCCAAATTTCTAAAGGCTACTCAATAGCCTTTGGATTTAATAATAATAAATTTATTATAATAAAATAATAATTTATTATTATAATAACAAAATAATATTAAAATAAAAAAATTATTATGCAAATCATAAAATAAAATTTTAATTTGCACATATTTATATATTTTTTAGGATGAACTAAATTAATTCAAAAGAAACTCGATTAGTTCTTCGAGATGGAAAAATAAGTACCCGAGATCAAATCACATATTCGATCCAATCTGAAAAATTAAATTGACCATAACTTAGTCATTTGGCATCAGATCGACATGCGGTTTGAACCGTATTTAAAACATCTACTTAATTTTAATGAAAATTTAATTTTCTAGGCTTAAATAATTTATACGATCCCTCTGATACCACTTTGAGGTTCCAAGGTCCCGTAACAGAAGCCGGTGGGCCGGGGATTTTAAAAATTTTCATCGGCGGGATGATGTAACTTGTCGTCACCAACAAACCGAGCCTTGAAGAAGTTAGAAGATCTCACGTAAATTATTAAGAGCACAAAAATAAAAATAAAACCTACCTGTATCTAATCTGAAGCCGCAACCGACTGCAACTAGTCGATGGTGATCGTCACTTGGAGGATCCAAAGAAGGATCCCTCTAGATCGTCCACACGTGATCCAAAAATCCACTAGAACGTCGATCATCAAATTTCGGGTGCTAGCACGGTGATCCGATGAATATTTCGACGTCCCGACGATCACCACATCGAGATCTCTTCGATGCTTGAGGAAGAACTTGATCCGAACTCTTGGATGATTAGTTTCTCTCTCTAGGAAGCGAGATGAGAGAGTGGCTCTCAATTTTCATTCCATAAATGAATGAATAGTGATTTTAACTACATAAGAGAGATCCTCCCCCTATATTTATAGTGATATTGATAAATACCTGGTAGGGTTCCCCAACCCCCGTTTATATCAACGTTCACTAAATAAATAATTTTGACAGACTAAACTGTACCAATATTATTTATTATTTTTATCACATACTTGTAATATATATGAAATATATTCCGTGATAAAATTTGAGCCATTTAACTCGACTCACTGTCCCACTTAATATTAAACGAACCTTGAATATTAAAATAATATTTTTTCGATTAATATTTTCTTGTATTTACTAAACTCATAAATACATTAAATAAATTCAATCCCAAATATTCATAACTTGAATATTAATGAATTTATTGAATTCATCGGTGATCGATAACTTGGACAATGCTCGGGCCCCATAGCGGGGCCCACTATGTCCATATACCTATTCAACTGAATATGGCGGGTCCTTAAATATGATATTGTGAGTGACCCTCTAAGACCTTACCTCGATAACTTTGTATAAAATCCACAGACCAAGAGCAGAGTCTAGAAACCCATCATGACCCCTAAAGAGATAAGGATATGCATAGCCACGACTACCATCCTACTAACACCTGCTGTGTACTATAATCTCTTTGTCATTAAATATCTCATAAAGCATGACGCACTCTTGTGTCATCATCCTTATCTTGCTTTATTATTTATTGATCTATACAGATGGATTTTCCTTTCTATTACTTTGGCTAAAGACATATGAAGGCGGCAGCATCCTGGTCAACCGGGCCTAAGATATACAACTTCCTGAACTTTCAAGCGACAAATCCTTTCTTGACCATTCAGCCAATGTCATACCACCAATGATGCACCCAACACAAAATACCTCACCACGACATAACATCCATGGTTTTTGTCTTGCATCAATGTACGTACTAAAATGATATACATTGGTAATGGTATCAAGTCAGGAGACCAATACACATGTCCATAGATAGGAACAACCAATGACACCCAAAACATGTGGTGTTCCTATTGATGGGTCTATCCTCATGATCTCACTACTAGAGATCACCAAGTGCGAACTTCATGAGAAGAAGTCTCAATGCTTATGAGCCCCTAGCACCTGATAGTCAGACATCTACTATATCCAGTCAGTTAGATGTATCTAGACTATTGAACATATATTTAAGATCAATTTCATTGTATCTCGAGGTTCTCATTATAGCATGGGATCTATTATAACCTCTAGAAACCACAATAAACCTTTCGACATTACCACTGTTATAGTGGACGCAGAAAAGTATGCACTATAATGGTAAGAGAGCATCATGCATAGCTAACTATACACATGATATGGTAATCAAAAAGTACTACATAGTTGGGTCTAGGGCACCCACTATTTCCTTATAATGGAAGTGGGATGGTATCCTCATGGAATTCGTGATGGGGTTGCCACACACATCAAGGGGACATGATTATGTCTGGGTGATTGTTGACCAAATCACCTTGTAGGATCACTTCCTACCAATCTAGGAGCAAGGATTGGTAGAGGGATTGAGGTGCCTCTACATCCAAGAGATAGTGCAGCTTCTAGGGGTGCCTTTGATGATCATTTCATACCATATTGCAGGCTTTACATACCAATTGTGGAAGGGATTGCAGGAGGTGTTTGGGACTCAGCTACGCTTGAGAATATCTTTTCACCCCTATAAAGATGGTCAAACAGAGCAGACCATATATACGTTGGAAGACATGCTTTAGGATTGCATCCTTGATTTCGGTCGTAGTTAGAAGGACCTTCTACCACTGGTGGAGTTTACATACAACAACTACTATCACTCCACCATTGACATGGAACTATTTTTGGCCTTGTACGGGCGGCCATGCAGATCACATCTATACTAGAAAAAACTAGGGGAGACAGCACTCATGGTTCTAGAGTTGGTATGGGATACCACTAATAAGGTGCATATCATCCAAGAGTTGATGAGGACTGCACATAATAGGAAGAAATCATATACTGATAGGAGATGGATACCCTTGGAGTTAGAGGAGGGAGACCATGTCTTCCTTCGAGTCTTACCCTGATGGGGTTATAGAGATTTGGATGCAGCATAAATATATATCTGAGATTCATCAAGCATTTCTATATCCTCAGTAGAGTTGGAAATGTAGCATACCACATAGATCTTCCCCCCACAGATTCATTAGGTGCACAATTTTTTCCACGTTTCGTAGTTGAGGAGGTACATGTATGATCAATCACACGTAATCGACTGGGGTGATCTTGACATTGACATTGGGGTGACGTTTTCTAAGTTCCCAATGGAGATAAAAGACCGATAGGAGTGGGTCCTTTGTGCATGGTTGATTCCTCTAGAACATGTTTGGTTGAAGCACGAGAATGTGTAGTAGATAATATGGGAGCAGGAGGCTCAAAATTCTTGCTCAATACCCCCATTTGTTTGATTATCCTTTATTTGAGCTTTCGGGGATGCAAATCCCTAATGTGGTGAGAATTTATTGTCCCGTAATTTCCATATATTTTTTTTAAAAAAAATGTATGAAATTATATAGAGACCATTCACTTTGACATCACAAAATTTCGAGGCCCAGTCAGTCCAAAATGGAATTTTGAACCTTTTTTAGTTTGTTTAAATAAACATGCAAGTGGGTTTTTCTAAATTTTAAATTAGTGATTGGATCAAAAATACAAGGGCATCGTTGAACTCAGAATGCCAGGATTTTCCTAGAAAGTACCTAACTTCAACCGACAAGGGTTGGATAGAAATGTTAATTTTTGGACTTTTCAAAAAAATAAAAAAATTACTTAAAAAGTTATTTTATTTTCATCCCTCCCCATTGAGTGGTAGAAAAAGGTGTTTCAGTGCGGTGATGAGGCACATTAAATGAAGAAAATAAATAGCTTGTTTTTTGAAGCATTATGATGCATTAATTGAATTGCAATAGATACTATGTTTCAAAAACGAAACAGTGTAATGACGCAATGTCCCAGCGTAACAGAAATATTGCGAAATGTTTTATTTTTTAAAGGATCACGCGTTGGAGGAATGAGAATTAAACCATGGAAATTATCTGATGAACCTATGGTAAGGATTTCCCCCAATGATGAATGATAAATGTCAGAAGGATCGCTAGGAACATCATTTATTTATGAAGAATGGGACTGGGAAGCGACAAACACCAACAGAGCATGAATCCTAGAGGGCTGAGTGCTTCAACAATGATCATCAATCGAGGTAGGGGTTGTTTGAGTGAATTGTTTTCACTATTCATTTTTTTTATAAATCAAAGAACACAGGTCAACCCATGACCAGGTTGACCCGTGAATTGTTCGTCGATGCGGGAGTTCCATTTTTCTTAGGGATTTTTATATCGAGATTTAATTATTGTGTTTGATATAAAATCATCCCCAAACCTCCCCTGTTTTAAAATTATAACATGGAGGGCACAAGAAAATAAGAACAAGCCCCAATCCCCTCTCCTTGTGCATTTTTCATGGACAAGAATTTAAAAGGGGTGGAAAGGCGGATTCAAACCCTTCGTAGGGAAGAAGACACCCCACGGAGGTCTAAGGCGCTATTGGTATGAAGATCGAACCACTAGTGCAGACCCAGTTGCCCATGGAAAGACCCACCTATGCACCAGCAACCGCTGGTAGTGGCCCATAGTGGCAGCCGTGGCTGGGTGGCGGCGAGCCATGAGAGTACGCCTGAGTTGGTTATTGTGGTTAGCTCGGGCTGCGGTGCAGTAGGAGGAGCCACCAGCTGGCGGTAGATACGTGGCCCGCAGCTATGGGCCATGGATCTTGTGGGAACGCGGTCATTGACCATGTGCGGGAAATCCAATCAGCCGCGTGGTTGAAGTCAACGGTCAACTGACCGCGGTGCAAGGTGTTGGTCTTGCAAACAACCCACAGGGTGAGGGGAGCCGGACGCGGCTACCTGCCGCGTCCCAACCAGGTGAAGAACCGGTTGACCTCTGGCATACCGGGCATGCCAGTGGGCCATACCCACCCTATTGGGCTGGATCTAGTTTGGGATGGGTCGATAGACCCAGGTCGGGTCGATGGACCCTAGGTTGGGTCAGTGGACCCCAGGTCAGGTCGAGTCGGGTTGGTCCGACCAAATCGGACCAGACCCGGACCCAACCAGACCCTTTTTGAAAAATCATCAATATCTTACAAACCAGTCATCCATTTGCGGTGTTAGAACCCTTATAATGAGGATCATATTTTGGCATACTATATGGAGGATTTCATAGAATTTTGATGTTTGAATAATGGTTGGGAGAGAATTTATCCCGAGATCAAGCGTGATATTTGAGAAAACCTTGTAGTTGGTTGAGGCCTAAAGACTGTTGAAAAGAGAATTTGTATGAATTAGATACTATGGCCCATTGGGATGTGGCTTCTGTGTGACCCGACAGGCGCATGATGGGGAGCGGCTTCTATGTGACCCGACAAACCCATGATACTCGATAGTAGGAATACCTTTGTATAGCCAGTGGGAAGCAGCTTTTGTGTGACCTGGTATGGCCATGGTGGGGAGCGGCTTCAGTGTGACCCAGCATACCCACGGTACTCATCAGGGATGAGTACCACAACAATCTAATGTTTGTTGGTAGTGTCTTCTTTGTTACCCGACATGCCCACTCTACTCATTAAGGAGGAGATCTCTAGAATCCCATGGTATTTGATGATGTGACTAATGGTCCTACATTCCTACTCTCATGTATACCTAATGTGAGCTGTATTACTTCGTGATCATGCTTGGAGATCATGTTTTTTGGTTTTTTTGGGATTGCTTTGTGGTATTTTCATTGGGTTTTGGGGTCCCTACTGAGTATATTGTTACTCACCCCTATACGGTATTCTCTCAAACTTGTTGTGTCTGGTGCAGATGAAAGCCACCCTGGAGGAGGACTAGGTGGCCTAGGACCTGGTGGTTCCCAATGAGACAAGGTAGGTGGGGAATACTTCTATGGATTACAGTAGCTACTCTACTGTTAAAATCATGTGGGTTTTCCATAGAATGACTTTAATTGTTTTCCTTGTACTTTCTTGTTTTCAATTTATCTTTTGTTGGGGGTTTATTCTAGCCCATTTGACCAATAATTTGTATTTTTACTAACTGGTTTTTTAGTGTCATGCATTTTTACTTTTCCAACTTTGGAGCATGGTTCTATGTCCGTTCATACAGGTACTCAAGCAAATGTCTCCCATTTCTAGGTTGACACCTTCAGCTCTGGTTACCAACCCTTGGACTCTGGGAGGCGAGCTTGGGGTATGTCACGACACGGGCCCCAGGGAACAGGTCGTGAAAATGTTAATATGAGATCTAGACAAATCATGTCAATAGGGGGCACAATTTTTAGCTTGTACGGTTTGGTGTGGGGTTAGGAATGAAAAATATTGAATGTGAGGCACGACACATGTGTTTTATGGTGACTGGGAAATCATTGTTTTTTCTTGGATATAGAAATTAGATAAGATAAACTAGAAATGATAAAATGTCACACGAATATATCATTTGAATTGTATGTGTTATTTTTTTTAATTAGTTTTCAAATAGTATCCCATGAAATTATCTAGGCCCATTTCATCTTATTTAACCTAAAAAGGATTCTTTAAAATGAAAAATTGTGTCCATAATTTTTAAAAAAATATATGATGACTCGGTTGACCTTTTAAGCACAAATTTATGAGATTTATAACAAACTCTTAGTGAGGTGTTCTCACAATTGTGTCATTAGAATTGGAATTTGTATAAATAACAGTATCCCTTAGTGTGTGAGAAGTTATGTGGATCATGAAGACCAAATATTTTATTCCTTTTTGAGTGTGATAATCTTTAATATTTTACTCATATAAAGAAATTCAAGTTAGTATTATATTTTTTTTTCAAAAAATGAGAACAACAAATTGATAACCTCAATAGTTAAGTAAATAAAAAAATATTTATACGATAAAATGTTTAAACTGTCGTGCACAATGATCAATGTGTTAAGGGTAATGATATGAAATGATAATATAAAATTACAAAATTATATATATGAACGAATCATATGTTTAAATGGAGTCAAAATGTATGACAAAAATGATATAGTTTTGAAAATACAGGTCAGAAAATATTTTCTATTTTTTTTTAAATTAAGTTAGAAGAATTTTTTTTGGTGTTATAGGTCAATTAGATGTCTAGTCTGGGGTGTGAAAATGAAGGTTATAATTTTTTATCATCATTATTGGATGGTTTAAGTAATTATTATTAATGTAAAAAAATGAAATGATTCATTATATGAAGAAAAATTTCAGAATATTTATATAAGAAATAAATCATTTATATGGTGTACCTTTTCTATTCTTAATGGAAATAATTATGTTATCATATTTTTCATCAATTTTTAATTCTTCACATGTATTGTCTATTGAAACTTATTATATGTTATGTATTATTATATATTTTATTTCTATTTTTTATTTAAATATTTTCATGGATATATATTGGGTTTTCAGTGTTACAAATATTAGTAAATTTTTTGATTCTAAAATTTTACCTTGTGATTTTATTTTATTGATGTGCACAAATAATTACATATTCTATGTTCATGTTCATGATATTTTAAAATAAAATCATTTTTTTGAAAAAAAAAATTTCATTTCCTTATCAATTTATTATTTCTCCACTAATAATTATACCACTATATTTTAATCATTTAATTAGGGGGATAATACTATTCAATTATTATATTTATTGTAATTTATTATTAGAGATCATTTCTATTTATGTTATTTAACATTTCCATATATGTTTTGTAAAACATATTTTTAATCTAGACATGCTTATTATACCAATTTTTAATATCAATAGTCCCTTTATTGAGTAGTTTTAATGTTTGATCACATACCCTACAACAATTTATATTATATGTTTTGTAGTTATAGAATATTTTATTATTTCTTCTAGGGTATCAATTAATATTTTATATATGGTATTGTTTTGTTTCAACATCATTATTCAGCATTTTATGAGCCATTATTTACCTACTAATTATAACATTATGTACCTAGACATCATCTCTATTTCTATGTTCTTATATTATGATGAACTTTAGTACAAAACTGGACATCACCTCTTCTTTGAAGGTGAATGTGGGAGTTTGGTTTGGGTCCTATTTTTTGAAATTACATGCCTTACTTATTTAGATAAAATATTAATATCATTCCTTAATATCTAGTTTTAGTGAGTGGGAAACTCTGGTCAAGAGAATACGATAAGATGTATAATCTTATTAACAAGAAGTTGGTGTATATGGATGGTTATAAATAATTTTTAGAATAAAAGTATCTAATGTGCTAGGATAGTCATATACATGAGCACTAAGAAACTTTTGATTGATCAAACATGGCTTCTCTAGAATTGGGATAAAGATCCCACCTTTCAACCTCTTTTAGAAGCCAGAGCTCCCATTATATAGTTCATTATACCACGTAGCATCAATGGATTTTATGGTATCATCACTATATATTTTTTATGTTAAATAAGGAGTACTCGTAAATCATTGGTGTCTTGAGAGGGTTTAATAAATTTTTTTATTCACATGGGTTCAACAATTCAATATATCAAGCCATTCATTGTAAATGTATATTCTATCTAGGATAATGAGAATACAATTCTAATAGTCTAACACCTATGTAGTCAGAGGAATATCCATCGTATGGTGTCCAAAAAAGATTCCAACATTATTCCTGACTCACTACATATCCTTTCACCAACCCCTGGTAAATCTCTTATATCATCCAAAGGTGACGGGTCCCAATCAACAACCAAATGGAAGTCTACCAGACATGGAAATAAGGGAATGAAGTGGATTATTTTCTTGCTTCAAGGAAACCAAAATCTTCTAGAATGGATTATTTTCATTATTTTCTTAATTTCCCCATGATGGATTTAACCTAGATAGAGGGGATTCACTTGGCTTCACTATATCCGACCCGCATAATTTTATTATCACTTGTTTTATTTCAATTTTTATCTTTCTTGTCTATCACTATTTTTAAAATAAAAAAATATTAACTTGGTCTATTCATAAATATGTTTTCTAATTAATGCTTGTAAACTAACACTTTATCCTATTAAAATCATGATAAATTTTTCTTTATTTATATATATGTGGTATATATAAATTTTATATTTTATTTATTTTAAAAAATTATATCATAAAATTGGTATAAATAATTGGTAAATTTTTTAAAGAAACTTTAATATTATATTTACAATGGACTATCTTCAATCCATGCATGAATTATTTTTAAATTATTTTTATATTTAGAGTTTTAAATGAGGATTAATAATCCATTTTATATCATTTTTAATAAATATGAAAATAGTAATGATTTAGTTTCAATTTTATAATCCTTGATTTAACAATCTATATTATTATTTGTGTACTTTATGTATTTTATGTTTGTATAATGTCATCTATTTATTTACTATGATTATTTTTCCATGACCAAAATATGGTTAATTTCTCATATGTGGATACCATTATTTCATCTAATTCATCATATTAATATGTTTTTAATGATTAAATATCCATGAATAAATGTTAAAAAGTGAAATCATTTGTGTGTTGTTTAATAATGATACATGAGTTATGGTATAAAACGTAATATAAACATTAATGAAGTATTCACTGATTAGAATCTCTTTATCCTCATTCATTTAAGGAAATATGGATATATGTTTTTGTTTTATTCTAGTACATGATTCAGAATCTCTTTTTATTCACCCTCTATCCTTAATATTAAAAGGAATTGTAATGAATTTTAGAGTATACAGGGTTATTTATATATTATATATGATTTATTTATCTATGATACCACCTAAGGTGGAAATAATCCATTGGTTATTCCATAGAAATTGTAATTATTTTCATGGAGGGTATTACTTCTATCAATAGTGTAAATGGTATGAGCACATTACATTTTTTTATAAAATTTATTTTGTTTCTTAAATCATCTCCTTGATAGATAAAAGTTGATGGGAATTGATAATGTTTTTATATTTAGACATATAAGAAAACCACAAAATATAATTAGTTTACTCATAACTATATTCTAGAACTCATTAATAAGAATTAGAAAGATTTATTTTTATGAAATATATATTTTATTTTCATTATGATTCTCATCATAACTAATAACATTAAATTTATTTCATTATAATTTATTAAATTGAAAAAGCCTCTCTAGACTATATATCAGTAACATGATAGAGTTTGGGTTTAAAGATATTATAATTAATATGAATAATATTATTCAATAATGTATTAGGTTTTACATAAACAATCAATATGGTTTTTTATTTATTATACTATCCTTTTAATGATTTCCCCATAATACAATATTTATTAGTAGATAATGAACCATAGTTTACTAATATTTTATTATACTTTTCTTTTTAAATCATCATTCGACTATTTAGAAAAATAATAATTTATGTTGTATCATATATATCTATTCAATAATTAAAAAAATATGACTAAATCTATATAACTTACCACCAAGATTGTTTTCTTTAGAGAAACTAATTATATTGGGGCCACAGAACATTGTGTAATCCAAATATGAAAATAAAATAAACATTATACCATATTTCATAAAAAGAATATAATCCAAGGACATCCAAATTTTTAGTAACATTCCAATTTTGATGATTGAGATACTAAAGAGTACATAATTTATATAGAAGTTAACACATATGAATTATACTGGGTTCTAAGATCTCACAAGTTACTTTCTATATGCATATCATTAAATAAATTTTTATATGCATGCTTATAATGATTTAATTTTTAAACCCTATTATTATTCAACCAAATTAGTGTCATAAAAAAATATTAATGTATAACACTTATACACTTAATGATTTCTATTATACATCTAAATAGAATAATTTAATTATAATACATAATGAAATATCAAAATGTAATATATATAAATTGTATATGAAAAAAAAATATAGTATATAGGCACACATTTATGGAAATATTATAATACCATTTATTGGTGATAGATTTAAATCTAAGACCTATTACTTTTTAATAATACACAAAATTATTTAGAGTATTAATAATGAATTAAAATCCACATATGTAACAATATACAACAAAGATTTATTTTGAAATTAATATAAATAGTATTAAATTATATACACTTTAATTCTTTACGTGAAGCACCATAAAAAATAAATTAAAATTAATAGAATCAAACAAAATGTTTATTGAAAACAAACTATTATTCAAGTATAAAAATTTATATATCAAGATTATTAAAAATTATGAATTAAATAAAGGAAGGGTTTTTAAATTTTCAAAATATATTGAAGAACATTTCATAATTTGGTAGAAAATATGATGATATTATATAAACATGATTATAATCAATTAATAATTCAAATACATAAATATATAGTGTTTATATAATTAACATTGAAATATGAACATTTCATATTTATGAATTACATTTTTTTAAAAATTGTTATGTTTATTTATATATTTATTTTATGAATCATGTTCTCTTAATAACACATAAAACAATCTATAGAAACACTTCATATAACATATTGTTTAAAATTAACTCTATTTAAATTATTATATATTTTACAATAATTTCATGTATTAGAAACATATTAAAATAAGATCACATCTATCAAAATATTTCTTTATAGATTCCAATTTCAAAAGCCTATATTGATGATAGATTTTATTCTAATGATATAGAATTAAAAATTTATATTAATTTAGTTAATTATTTCACTAATATTTAAAAATTAAAATTATGAATTTTAAAATTCCAATAGATATTTATAATCTTTTTCTGAATTAAATATAAATATTTTTCAATGCCAATATATTATAATTTATTATTAATTTATAATTATATTTCATCTATAAAAAAATTAATTTTTTTTAATTTTTTATCTATATCACATCATATGATATAGAAATATTTTATCTTATAAAATCACCTATACCATTATATAATCTTTATGACATAACCCCTAATATAATAATATCATACACTAGGGGTGGATATTATAGGATAAGATAACCTATATCATATCCTATGATTATGAAGGAAATTCATTCCCATATATTGTTGGATGCATTGAAGAACATTATAAGTCAATAAAAAGTACACCAATGTCACAAAACAATATTTTTTAATATGTTGGAAAATAATGAGTTGAAAATTTTTATAGCATATAATACAACTGATGTTCCATGGACCGAATAAAAACTGAGAAGGGGGGGGGGGGTGGGTTGAATCAATTGTTTAAATTTTTATAAGTTTCAAAACATTAAGAAACTTAACCCTTGGAACCTGTTAAGATTTATTTCCTTATCAACCATTAGCAAGGAATTCGAACATGCACGAAAGGTAAATCAAGAAAGGCACACAAGATTTATAAGGCTCAACCTCAACAAGAGAACCTACATCCTTTCCATAGCCACTCCTGTGGGTATATGGAAATCCACTATAATGATGAAGTGAATAAAACTTGTGACAACTACCATTGGACACCTTCTATCTCCCGATAGGAAATATTATACTGACTCCCGTCAGTTTAAAATGTTTCCTTAATGAAAAAATGAGCAAACACAAGAATAAAACTTTGTTAAGCTGCTCCAAAAATGCTCACTTTGAATCTTCAATCCGATTTCTTAAATCTGATTTTCTGAAACCGATCTTCTCAGCAAGATAAGATGATTTTGATTCTCTTCTTCTCAAACACTCAAGGAAAATTCTTCAAGATGGGGGGAATTTTTCACTTATAATTATCCAGCACTCCACCTTTTCCGCATATGTAAAAATTTGCAAATGAGCGAATGATCTGAGCACATATTTATAGGAAACATAGAAAACAAAGGCGAGAATCTTGAAAATATTTCCCACTTCCTCAAATCTCAAAAACTCCGAAAATCTCTCGAATTTAATCTTCAATCTTTCACTTCTTCAAATCTCCTTAAATTTCTATGAGATTTATGCAAAGTTGAAATTTGAGTTTTCTTGAACTCTTAATATCTTCCTCAGAATGATAAAGCTGGATCTTGGTTCTGATTTTAGGTTCAGGAAAAAGATTTAGGAAAACTGGTTTAGGAAAACCTTTTCAAGAAAACTGGTTTAGGAAACCTAGTTCAGGAAAACTGGTTCAGGAAAACTGGTTCAGGAAAACTGGTCCAGGAAAACTGGTTCAGGAAAAATAGTTTAGGTTGTAGACTCCGAATTTCTGGTTCAGGAAGTTGACTTCGAATTTCTGGCTCATGAAGTAGACTCTGAATTTCTGGCTTAGGAAGTAGACTCTGATTTTTAGGTTCAGGAAATAGACTCTAAATTTCTGGCTCAGGAAGTAGACTATGAATTTCTAGCCTAGGAAGTATATTCCAAATTTCTAGCTCAGGAATTAGACTCCGAATTTCTGGATCAAGAAGTAGACTCCAAATTTCTGGCTCAAGAAGTAGACTCCGAATTTTTGGCTCAGGAATTAGACTCCGAATTTCTATCTTAGGAAGTAGACTCCAAAATTCTAGCTTAGGAAGTAGAATCAAAATTTCTTTCTCAGGAAGTAGACTCTGAAATTATGGCTCAGTAAGTTGAATCTGAATTTTAGGTTTATGAAGTAGACTCTGAATTTCTGGCTCATGAAGTAGATTTAGGAAACTGTTTCAGGAAACAGGTTCAGGAAAACTAGTTCCGAACTTTCCCAGAATTTTTCTTAGTGAAAATCGTCAATCCTCTTCACCATTTCTTCAACAGCTTTTATCATGAAACTTTTCATGATTTGTGAGAACTTTAAGATCATCAAATCATCGTCTGATTATGTTTAGAAAGTTTGAGACACTTTCTTAAATTATGACTTCTTATTCTTCAACATAATCTTCTTTAAAGAAATCATCAGCAACCAGTAACTTCAAATTTTGGTAACTCAAAAACATTCTTTAACAAAAAGATTAGTTGTCAACAAATACAAAACTTTGTTAAACAAAACACCACAAAGGTTCTTCAATCTCCCCCTTTGGATTTTTTGGCAACCCTTGTTAACAAGTATTCACCTCTCAAAAAATTTACATCTCAAGTTCTTGAATTTTACCAAAACATAGCCTTTCTCAAAAAGAGTGTCCTGACACCACACTACTGGATAAAGTAAAGTTTTTGAAGGATTTCCATCCCTTGGTGACAAGAAAATTTTGTGGCCATGTAAAGATAATCTTCACCTTACTCAAACTCCCCCCCAAATTTTATCTTTCTCTTTCTCACTTTTCTTTTCCTCTCTCATTTTTCTTTCTCTCTCCCCCATTATATGATAATCATAGCATTAGATTCATAAAAGAAAGCTTACTCTCCCGATTTTTCAACATAATCCAAAGCACGGTGTGGTTGGATTCCTTATGAGTTTTAGGAAGTCTTGGGAGGAGGCTGAACATGGAGTTGCAACCTCAGTTCAACAAACCTTTCCTTTTACATTTCTTTTGTGAAATAATCAGCAATATAATACTTTGTTGAAATATATTCCATCAATACTTCTCCAGCACCATATTTCTCTTTTAAAAAGTTATACTTTATAGAAATATGCTTTGATCTTGAATGTTGAACATGATTGTTGGAAAGATCAATGGCACTTTGATTATCACAGAGTATTTTCAAAGGTTTAGAAACTTTCAGATTCAAATCTTCCAGCTGAACTTTCATCCACATTATTTGAGTACAAGCCTGAGTAGCTGCAACATATTCAGATTCAACTATACTTAATGTTATTGAACTTTGTTTCTTTTTGTGCCAACTCACACAGCATTCCCCTAAGAAAAAGGTTTCTCCTGATGTTGATTTTATATCATTTCAATCACCAACCCAATCAACATCAGTATAACCATGAAACTTTATCTCATTGTTTCTCTTATATAATAACCCATGTGAAGTTGTTCCCATAAAATATCTCAGAATCCTCTTAACTTCCAAAATATGTGATTCTTTTGGATTACTTTGATATCGGGAATAGAGAGTCATTGCATAAGGAATATTAGGCCTTGAGGATGTATGATAAAAAAGAATTCATATTAACTTTTGAAAGTCTTTAGGATTCACACTATTCCCTGACTCATCTTTGCTCAAATTTGTGCTCACTGAGATAGGGGTTGAACCTTCTTTTGATTCTTCCATCCCAAAATTCTTTAAAAATTCATTGGTATACTTTTCTTGGGATAAGAAAATGTAGTTTTATTTTTGTTGAACTTGTAATCTGAGGAAGAAAGTTAATTCTCCCAACATTGACATCTCAAAAAATTTCTTCATCTCTTCAGCAAACTTTTCACAGACCTTTTCTTCATCTCCAGCAAAAAATATATCATCCACATAAATGATTATAATTAAAGTTCCAGAGTTGAAATATTTAACATACAAGTTACTATCAACTTTTCCTTTAGAAAATTTCATCTTTCTCAAAGAATTGTCAAGCTTCGAATAGCATTCTCGTGGAGCTTATTTCATCCCATACAAGGCTTTCTTCAATTTTCAAACTTTATTTTCATCCTCAAAAATAAAAAACCCACAAGGTTGTTCGATGTAAACATCTTCCTCGATCTCAAAATTTATGAAAGCTGACTTTACATCCATCTAATAAACCTTGTAATTCCGATGAGCAGCCACTGCAAGAAAAATTCAAATAGTTTCCAATCTTGAAACCGGGGAAAAGGTTTCATCAAAATCCACACCTTCCACTTGTGCATATCCTTTACACACAAGCCTTTCTTTGTTTCTTGTAACTTCTCCATGCTCATTCAATTTATTTCTGTAAACCAACTTGGTTCCGATAACATTCTTATTTTCTGTCCTTAGAACAAGTTCCCATGTTTCATTCTTCTCAATATGATCCAGTTCTTCATTCATAGAATCCACCCATTATTTATGTTGAATAGTTTCTGAAACTTATTCTGGTTCAACTTTTGTGATAAGGGAAGTCTGATTGTCTAATATTAACTTCCTCATTGTCTAAACTGGAGCCTTTTGATCCCCAATAATATTTTCAAATTCAACATGTTTTTGTAAGGTAGGAAAACTCACATTTCCATTCCCAGCATCACTTTCTTCCCCATGTGACTCATCTGAGTCACTTTCACTATTGTGGGAATTCTATGATTTATCTTCCTCAGTATTCTTAATAGATGTTGTGAATGAACTTGGATTTTCAATTACCTTTACATAATATGAGTCCACCAACTTTTGTAACTGTTTTTTCCAACATTTTTAACTTCTTCCATTTGGTGAATAACCCATAAATATTTCTTCTTCATCATTCTCTTCAAACTTTCCTAAGTCTGGATTTATGATTTTGAGCAAGAATGGACTTCCAAAAACATTGAAGTAATTAAAAAAAGGTTTTTTTGTTACAAAACATCTCATAAGTAGTCATGTTGGTTTCCAGTCTCAAAAAGAATCTATTTTCAACATGTACAACAGTGCTAACAACTTCTCTCCAAAAGAATTTTGAAAGTTTGTAATCTGATAACATACTTCTTCCCATTTCTACCAAGCTTCTACTTTCCCTTTCTGCTACTCCATTTTGTTGTGGAGTATAGGGAGAACTGATGTTTGATACCATGCTTCCTTAGATACATTTCAAAAGCATTGGTTGTGAATTTGGTACCATTTTCTGTTCTCAAATTCTTTATGAATGCTCCCAATTCATTATCGACATCTCTTCTGATGAATTTAAATGTTTCAATAGCCTCAAGCTTATGCTTTATGAACATTATGTTTGTCATCCGAGTGAAGTCATAAATAAAAGTGATAAAGTATAAATCTTGTTTTTTTGATTGATGTCTCATCGGCCCACATAGATCATAATGAATAAGCTCGAGAGGTTTGTTAGATTGAATCTCAATTCTTTTATGACTTTTTTTAGTCATTTTTCCTTTCTGGCAAGTAATACAAACATCTTCATCACTTCTTTTCAATTTGGGAAAATTCCGAACAACATCAAATTTAGAAAGATTATTCTTGTTCTTCTGCCCAAGGTGGCCAAGTATTCGATGCCAGAACTTGTTTTCATCTTCAGCACTCAAATAACAAGAGTTATTTGATTCTATAATTTGAAAGAGATTCCTAGTATTTCTTTCCCCTTTTGTAATCACTTTTCCATTTTTCACACTTTTAATGATACAAGAATCCTTTCTGAAGATAACTTCTTTTCCTTAATCAAAAAGATGACTTACACTAAGTATGTTATGTTTTAGCCCATAAACAAGTAAGTCTTCCTTAGAATTCAGTTTCTCTGCTTCAATCTCTACAATTCTGATTCCCTTAATTTTTAAGGATCTATCATTGCCAAAAGTAACTGCTCCTCCATCCTGACTTTCAACATGTTCCAAGATTTTTATATCACCTGTCATGTGTGATGAACAACCACTATCAAGAATCCATGGTTTGTTCCTATTACATGCTTTCAAAGATATATCAATAACAAAATATCTCTCATCAACCTTCTTAATTTCAGCGCTCTTTTATTTCTTATCATAAGAAACTTGTTCTGGAAGAGTGTCATACATAGTTCGACATGATGACCAGACTAATCACATCTTCCACAAATTTCTTCTAAACATTTATATTGATTATTTGTTGGAATGTTTCTAACATCTTGAGAATTCACTTTTTCAACTTTTTTTGAGTACAGAAAGTTACTCATTATTCGTTCACTATTTTTTCCACTTTGTTCAAACCTTCTTTCGGGTAGAGATAAATTGTGGAAAAAATTATAAGCTCTATGCCCAAATATTCTGCAACACCGGCAATAGCCCTAAAATCTTGATTTTATGTTAAAGAATGATCTTTATTTATAGAATTTTTTTTTGCAGTTAATAACTTCTTTCAGCTCAAGAAAACTCACGATGTAGATCATCTCTTCTTTTGAGTGAGTTTTCTACTTTTGTAGAATTGATAGGTTTCTCACATCCTTTCTCCACCCAAGATTTACAAATACTTTTTCCATAACCTGAAATGTTATAAGAATCAGATAAAACATTATTTTTGATAGGAGAAGATTTCATCTGATTCTCATGGTAAGACTTTCCAGCAATCATGGAAGTCTCATATTTTACTTCAGTGGCTTTGTGGAAGTTTTCATTCATCTTCCTTAGGGAAATTTCGGAATCAATGACGTTTGATTTCAACTTGTTGACATCTTCTTCTTTAGTTTCCAGCTTCTTTCTACGATCTTCAATCATATTTCCTTGTTCAGCAATTTTATGTTTGTAACATAAAATTTCTTGAATGTATTCATATTCCTTCTTGGTGACATCTTTACTTACATAATGAACTTCTTCATGATTTTTATTCATCTCACGAATTTCTTTCTTGAGAGATTGGTTTTTCTCAAGACATGCTAGAAGTTTGGATATTAGTTGATATTCTCTGTAATATTATTCACCACCTTCTTCACTTTATGAGGAAAAATTTGTTTTCTCAACCTTTTCAATGAAGGTTCTGGATCTTTCTTTATTATCTTCTTCTTAGGAATCATTTTCAGATGATTCGGATTCAACCTTCTTTCTCAACATGCTTCTTTTCCTTCCATAAAACTTATTCTTGAGTTCTTTAGAATTCTTCTCTTCTTTTTCATTCTTGTTATACTTCTTCCATCGAGGATTCTCATTAGAAACATCTTGATATTCTCCAAGATTATTCATAGGGAAATTCATAGAAAAGTGTCTTATTACACCACACTCAAAACATTTGAGAGGAAGTTTCCCTCCATATTTTCCTCTTCTTTTTCGATAGTTCTTGGATATGAGAGACATTATTTTTTCATTAAACTCTTCATCTTCCTTATCAACAGACTCAGAAGGATCAACTTCATCATCATCTGGGATTTTTATCTTTCTCATAGCTTCAAAATCCATTTCATCTTTTATCTTCTTCTTAAATATTGGATCTTTTTGCATTTCATAAGCAAAAAGAAAGTTATGCAGTTCATCAAGAGATAAATCATCCTTATCTTCTAAAGATGAAATTTTAAAATCAAACTTGTCTAGAAAGTTTCTCATAAGTTTATTTACAATTGTAGAATCTTCCAAGTCTTCTCTGAATCCTTTGATGTTGCATACAATTTCATTAACTCTGGTGAAGTATTCATCAATTGTTTCATCATCTCTCATCCTGATGTCTTCAAACTTACTATGCTAGATTTGTAGATTGGCCTCCTTGACTTTTGTATTTCCTTCGAAAACACATTCCAGCTTGTCCCACATTCTTTTTGATGTTTCTCAATAAATTTATATGTTTCTATTATTAGCAAACGTCATAGGATCATTTTTCTCAATTGGTGGAAATCCAATAGTAGCAGCATTAATAACTTCAAGGCTAAGAGATAGAAGATAAATAATCGTCATATTTTTTCATCCATAATAATTCTTTCCATCAAATGTAGGAATTCTACTACTGTTGACATAATTTATATTCTTCATGATAAGGATTAAACAAAGAAACCTCCCTTTGATACCACTTGAAGTTCCAAGGATCAAATAACAACTGAGAAGGGGGGGTGTTGAATCAGTTTTTTAACTTTTTATAAGTTTCAAAACATTAAGAAACATAAACCTTGAAACCTATTAAGAGTTATTTCCTTACCAAACTTTAGCAAGAAATTCAAGTATACAAGAAAGGTAAATTAAGAAAGGCACACAAGATTTATAAGGTTCGGCCTCAATAAGAGAACCTAGTTCCTTTCCATAGCCACTCCTGTGGGTCTATGGAAATCCACTATAATGAAGAAGTGAATAAAAATTGTGCTAACTCTCGTTGGACACCTTCTATCTCCTGATAGGAAATATTATACCGACTCCTGTTAGTTTACAATATTTCCTTGAAGAACAAATGAGCCAAACACAAGAATAAGAACATTGTTAAGCTGCTCCATAAATGATCACTCTGAATCTTCAAACCAATTTCTTGAATGCAATTTTCTGAAACTGGTCTTCTCTGTAAGATAAGATGATTCTGATTATCTTCTTCTCAAACACTCAAGGAAACTTCTTCAGGATGGGAGGAACTTTTCACTTATAATTCCCCAGCACTCCACCTTTTCTGCATATGTAAAAAGATGCAAATGAGAAAATGATATGAGAACATATATATAGGAATCTATGAAAAAAAGGCAGGAATATTGAAAATCTTTCCCGCTTATGCAAATCTCAAAAACTCTGAAAATCTCTCGCATTTAATCTTCAATCTTTGACTTCTTCAAATCTCCTTAAATTTCTCCAAGATTTATGCAAATTGAAATTTGGATTTTCTTGAACTCTTCATATCTTCCTTAGAATGATAAGGATGGAACTTGGTTATGATTTTAGGTTCAGGAAAACTTGTAAATACCGATAAATTTCAAGGGAAATTTTTTCTTAATTTTCATTGGAATTCTGCGAGTACGCAGTTTCTGACGGCGCATGATTCTGAGGCCCGGTGTGCTTGGAATAGTTTTCCGAAGTTTAGATCGGGTACATTCAGTGAACGAACGAGCGGGTTTTTCTAACTTTTGATCTGGTGCTTGGAATTGAAATCTGAGGGCACCGATGAAACCGCATCACCGATAATTGCTTAGGAACACCTTTCCTAAAGGTGCGTTTTCTCAGGAGGAATTGTTAAAAAAATGCGAAGAATAAAAATATAGTTGCTTTACAATTATATTTTTATTATACCACTAGTGGTTTAAGTGTTAAGGGAATGGAAGTTGTGAGGAAGTTGGTGTGGGGCCCACACAAGCCCCCACCTACTTCAATTTCCTTAGCACCTCATTAAACCCCCCTCTAGAAATTAATTTTGTAACTCATCCACTCTTCCACATTAATGCATGCTAATTAAATGCCTAATTAATTTGACCACACAAGTTAATTAATTTGGTGAATTTATTTTGAATTTTAAAATTGTTGGCATGTGTGAATAAAATAAGACAAAGTCTTATTTTATTTTTGGTTTATTTGTTGTGTGAAATCTGGGGAGAGAATAACCAAAGTCTCGAAGAAAATATTCTTCCTCGTAGAAGAATTTGAAGAACACCGACACGCCTTTCGATCTTCTTTCCGTGTCAAAGAAAGGGGGACGATGCCTCCTTCATCGGGCGTGCACCGATGACGTATACGAAGCCTCGTTCCGCAAAGCCATCTTCTGTGACACCGTTTTCCCGCGACGATCATCGTTCGACAACTCCTCGAGGTAGGGGTTTGATTTAATGTTCGTGAATATTTTTTGCATCCATCGTTAAACCTTTAGCGACTTGTTATCAATTTAACAGGAGGGGCCCAGACTGCACGAACATGGATAACACTCCTCCCCCTTTTTGTTGTACTCGTTGTGGCTTGAATGAAGGTGGCACGGTGCCGATGCACCGTGCGGGAATGAAAGGATCTGCGGAGGTGGTGTGCGGCGTCGTTGCGCCGCACCGAAGAACTCGAGGGAATGCCACGACCAAAGCGGGCCGCGATGGAGGGGCGCGGCACCGACGCTCCACACTGGTCAAAGAAAGGCTGTAGTGGTCACTAACAGGGGGCGGCCAGACTCTCCAGCTGCTAGAGCATCAAGAACCGCAGCCCTTTGGCCGCGGCGGAAAACCTGGAGGCGGCCGGATAAACCGGCCACCGGTGCTTGGGAAGGGTGGGACCACGAGGTCCTGCGGCGGCTGTCACCAGCAGGTGGCGACCGGACTTGGCTGACCGCCGGAGTTCCAGGAGGCGGGACCCCTCGCAGGTCCCGCGGCGGTTCACAAGGCCGGCCAAATGGCCGGCCGTTTTCTGAGCAAACCGGGGGGCGTAACCCCTGGGTTCAATTAGGGCGGACCCCACTGGGTCCTCTGTTCCAAAAAAAAAAGGGGGCGGCGCTCCCCCCTTGTGCCTGCTCGGCCGCGTGCCGATCCGCGGTCACCGCGCTGGGCAGGGCCGCGCTGGCTGGGCTGGGCCGTGCCCTAACGGGCTGGAACTGGACTCAGGTCAGGTCTACCCAGTTCGGTCCGACCCAGGGGGTTTTGGGCGGGGTCGTTCCGGGCCCAATCCCCCCTAAAAACAGACAGATTCGCTCAAACATCCTTAACTTGGGATACAGACCTCCGATCGACGCACCGTCAGTTGCAATCCGATCCTTGGATCGAGACAGTCATTTAGGTATATTACACTCAAGGTTTCGGGAAACTTTGGGCATGATCGGGTTGGTTCGAACACGAACCTTCGGAGCGAAAACACTTATAACTTGAGCTCCGGACGTCCGATTGACGTGTCATCGACTTTATTGGTTTCCTCTTAGTGAGATGTTTCTTTTGGATTATTCTTCTCGAGGTTTGGATGCAGTTGGAGTATGGTCGGGTTGGTTATGACTTAAAAACCAACCGGGCCCCTGGGACGAAAATTCCAATAACTCTCAGACCGGGCGTCTGATTGACACGCCATATGTCGTGTTGAGTTCCTATTTCCAAGACGGAACAATGGGATACATCAACTCCGAACTTCGTGTTAGTTGATGTATCGACCCCCCTTGGATCATGGAGTGGATCCTCCTCGAACGAGCATGCTCTATGCGGGAACCCTAGAGCTGGCTACGACTTCGACGAGGACGACTACCGGACTAGGATCCTCCGTGGGTTCGACGAGGACAACTACCGCATTGGGATCCTCTGTGGGTTTGACAAGGATGACTACTGGACTTGGATCCTTCGTGGGTTCGTCGAGGATGACTATCGTACTGGGATCCTCTGTGTGTTCGACGAGGATGACTATTGTACTGGGATCCTCCGTGGGTTCGATGACGATGAATAATATACTTGGATCCTCTGTGGGTTCGGCAGCGAAGATTACTAAACTTGGATCCTACATGGGTTCGGTAGAGGAGATGATTTAGAGGCTACATCTAATCATCCCCACCCCTCTTCGTGAGTAGTATACCTGTGTGAGCTGAGTCTTGACTTTCAATCATTATCTTCGATGTGATTGACTTGATATCCAGTGTGGATTGGACTATGATTTCCTATGTGGATTGGGTCGTACTTTCCTTTGTGGATTAAGTTTTACTTTCCTGAGTGGACTGGATTGTACTTGAGCTCGTGAGTTGGAGCTGAACTGGATTTGATGACTTAGGTATATGTAAGGTCATATACCTAAGTAGTGTTGGATGATACTTCATGATTGTATCTTTTCTTTGGGGTTTAACCTTTATGGATTTAGGGAGACCTTCAGGGGTCTCGGGGTCCCTACTGAGTATCGTATACTCACCCATGCACGGGCTTCACCCGTACTACGTTGTGTTGGTTGCATACGACGGACATCATTGATCGTGGTTGAGGCTTGTAGAGCTGGACGGTACCCGGTGGAGAATCTCACGACGATACGGTGCCTAGAGGTGGATATCACAACGAGTTGGTACTCGGAGGAGACGGATGGACGTGGAGTGATATACCTACCCTTCAGGTAGGAAGCCGGAGGACGATCCAGGAGCGGCTTGTCACCTTTTAGCTATTGTCCTTGAGTTGTAAATTACTTTTAGTTGTAGCTGTACCTTTCTTTTGGGCTTGTATTTCTGGCCCCTTGTACTTTGATCATGTTTGTTTACTGCTTTCTTGGTGTTTACTTTAGCTTGCATACACTGTGGTGTTTGTTTACTTTATAAAGGAAACACCTTCCCTATTATTGGGATTTACACCTTTGGTGCTAGTCGTCATCCCCTAGACTATGGGAGGCGGGATTGGGGTAGTCACGGCACAAGCCTCGAGGACGAGTCGTGACAAAATTGGTTCAGAAAAACTAGTTCAGGAAACCTGGTTCCTGAAAACTGGTTCAGGAAGTAGACTCCGAATTTCTGGCTCAGGAAGTAGACTCCGAATTTCTGGCTCAGGAAGTAGATTGTGATTTTTAGGTTCAGAAAGTAAACTCTGAGTTTCTGGATTAGGAAGTAGACTCTAAATTTCTAGCTCAAGAAGTCGACTCTGAATTTCTGGCTCAGGATGTAGACTCCAAATATCTGACTCAGAAAGTAGACTCCGAATTTTTGGCTCAGGAAGTAGACTCAGAATTTATGGATCAGTAATTAGACTCCGAATTTCTGGCTAAGGAACTAGACTCCAAATTTCTGGCTCATGAATTGGACTCTAATTTTTAGGTTAAGGAAGTATACTCTGAATTTCTGGCTTAGGAAGTAGAATTCGAATTTCTGGCTGGGGAAGTAGACTCCGAATTTCTATCTTAGGAAGTAGACTCCGAATTTCTGGCTCAGGAAGTATACTCTGAATTTCTGGCTCAGGAAGTAGACTCCAAATTTATAGCTCAGGAAGTAGACTCCGAATTTCTGGCTCAGGAAGTAGACTCCAAATTTCTGGATCAGGATGTAGATTTAGGATACTATTTTAGGAAATAGGTTTAGGAAAACTGGTTCTAAACTTTCTCAGAATTTTTCTTAGTGAAAAACATCAATCCTCTTCACCATTTCTTCAACAGATTTTATCATGAAACTTTTCATGATTTTTGAGAAGTTTAAGATCAGCAAAGCATCGTCTGATTATGTTTAGAAAGTTTTAGATACTTTCTTAACTTATGACTTCTTATTCTTCAACATATTCATCTTTAAGGAAATATTCAGTAACCAGCAACTTCAACTTTCTTTAAATCAAAAACATTCTTCAACAATAAGATTAGTTGTCAACAAATACAAAACTTTGTTAAACAAAACACCACAAAAGTTCTTCAACAACCATATTAATAAAAATTAAGAGGGATCATTTTAATATTTCTTCAATTTATGTATAACCCACCATATAATATGGCAAACCAAATCTAGTGATATATTTCGTACACAATGGAATATACAATCCTATAGTATTGTTGAACAATTTAATGATTCAAGGTTATACATTCCATATCACAACCTCTGATATAATTATATTTTAAACCTTTATATCATGATATATAATAAAATTAAAAAATATTGTATTGAATAATATGTATGTTATTTATTAAATTCATAATTTTTAGAAAATAGTGGGTTAATTATGGGTTTCACCTGGGTGTCTCTCATACAACTAAAAGGTTATTTTGGCATTAATAATACACAAATATTGAAAAATAAATTAATAACCCAGTCTATATAATGTTGAATAATATTATTATAGATGATATATAAATATATAATATAAAAAATATAGGATTTTTTTTAATCCTTCCTCTATCAACATTGTTTGAGGATCCCTATACCATTATATACTAAATTCTATATCCTGCATAGGTGATACACAAAATAAGGGATCAAGGAACATAGTCTATTGTATTTTTAATTTACACTATGCAATTGTAGATCCATATATATTAATTAATATGTGTGAATGTACTGTCAATATAAAATAACCCAGATTCAAAAGAAAAAAACTTAATCATTTTACACGTGTATACCTAGACTCCATTAATTTCGAAAAACATATATCTCAAAAAATTATTTCATTTACCCAAAAAAAATATCCATCCTCTGGGGTCCCAAAATATACCAAATTAAATATTTAAATAAAAATATAGATGAGAAATACCTAAATGCTGGTAACATGATGTTACAGATCCATTGATTACAAATTAGTGCATTAGAGGAACCACTAAAGGAAGGTAGATAATGTTGTGTAACATAATAAATATTTAGTTGTTCCTTCATTTTTTTCATTTATAAGATCAAAAAGATTTATTTTATGATTCATAACATTATAGAGTTGTGTTATAATAGTTTTAAAACTTCATATCTCAACTACTATATCAGTGAGTTGATCATGATGAAAATCACGGATTTTATGTCATATTTTTCATGAACAAGATTCTTCCTGTATCTTGATATATAATAACACAATAAAGTAATAAGATAGAAACAATATTCACTATGATTAATATTATAATCATGAAAAATAATTCATTGGATATCTAAATCAGGAAATCATATTTTCAATCTATGAAACCTTTGGTTTAACTAAAGTCACTAAAGGCCATAATTTATTCAAAACAATCATTATGGTACAAAAATAAAATGTGAATTTTCACAAGTGTATCCTAAAATAGTGTGTATCCATATGTTTATTATTATTCCCACTCATTGTGCTCTAGTGATGATCACGTTAATGCCCAATATTTTGCATTCAGAGTTGTTATGTCTAGTTACATCAGTGAAATGACAACATTCACATTATACAGTATAGATATGAATTTATATACATGTATTACTTTTCAATGAATTCATTACCAATTAATTTTTATGATATAATATACAAATAATTATCTATATAATCTTCAAAAAATTTCTTGAATACTATTATATAATGATTAACAGATCCTTTTTCTGACTGCAATAGTGGTTACCTAAGAATTTCTTACACGAATATTTAAACATTGTATATGAATATTGAAAAAATAACATAAAAAATATTCCCTAAAATAATAAATATATATTGTATTTTTAGAGTATATACATAATCATATTATTTGATAAGATACATCAAAAATCACCCACAAATTTATTTTCCCATTATATAGTTTTTAGACATACCCTACTTCAAAAAAAATTCATAACCCGGGGAAAGAAAACTATTGAAAAGGTGATATTATATGATTAGTAATGGTAATAATATAATATAATGATCAAGATTAATATTTCAGAATAATATAAGAATAATTTTATCACAACATAATCATAACTTACAATAATAATACATAATCATTCAATGAAAATTTATCATAATCATTGTACAAGGATTTTAGCAAAAAAAGACATAATTCATAATTCTATAGAATCATAAATAATAAATCATGGTCCATGAGAACATATCAAAAGAATAATAAATTGGTTTTGGTTATACACATAATAATGGAAAATCATTTCCTTAGTCATGGATCACTGCCAATGCAATCTTTGTGGAATGGGTTCACTCCACCAATAAATATTTTTCTTTTTCAAGGTTCACTCCCAAAATAATAATGTGGATGGAGTCCATTTGTAAACATGAATCACCCTCCATTCAAATCCTCATTATCTCGATATATATCCCTCATTACCCAATTCATTATAAGGATATATATTTATGGGCCTACCCCTCACATAATAAAATGCACACATATGTGTTCCACAAATTCAAAAAATATTCACTATATCACCATATCAGAACCCATGAAAATGAAATAGGATTCATAAACATTAATCATTTCTTAATATCATAAATATAGGAAAAAATTTATTTTATAATGGAAACCTCGTAATTTAGTTTACCAAATTAATGAAACATATTCCACAGAATCATTAAAAATTCATAATGCTCATATCCTATCCCAAAAAAAGAGGATTATATCATATGTTTATATATCTAGTGATGTATAAAAATCCTTAAATGATGTTTAAATAGATGAAATTAACTACGAAATCTAATTTGTACCTTTCATTGAAAATATGAAAAAATAAACATTTTTATAACGTTACAACTACAAAATCCTAGAATATTTGGAATATAATTTAAATTAAAAATAAACAGGTTAATTATTAAATGACGATTCAATTCAGGGAATGCTAATTGGGTCTGTAAAATGTATTCTTGTCATATACATTAATACAAAAATTTCATTCAATTCTATTATAAAAATTTAAAAAAAATCCCTTAAAAATAAAATTTATTTATAAAGAATTATTTTTAAAAAATTAAAAATTTATTTCAATGTTAGCGAAAATGAAAATTTTCATATTTAAAATATAATTAATAAAATTCATAATTTTTTTAAAACATCATCATTGACCGAAAACTTCTTCATGTAAATAGAAAATACGATATTGTTTTCATTAAAATTATGTCTTGATCATTTAAACTTCTAATAAATAGAAATTTACAATAATACATATAAAAAATATAAATAGATACATCCGAATAAATAAATTTGGCTTTAATGTTTAAGATCCATAAAATTTACCTCAATGGAAAATAATCTTATAAAATATTAAAAATAAATGAGATACCAACACAAACCACTTACCTCATGTTCTTTCAAGCGTTGTGCATGTTAAAATATCGCAATTATAATAAATATAAAGTTATTATTATAATAATGTAAATCCATTTTCATTCATAAATTAAAATTTAACATTTTATTAAAATTAAAATATATCATTTTATTACTAATTTAATCATTAAAAAATATATTCAGGTGATTGCTGGTATTTTCTCAAATCATGTTTTGGTTATATGGCTTTGGTACTTGCACATTCTTCATGGTTTTATCATATTAATAATTTTAATCATAAAATAAGTTTAATATTTATTCATAGTATACATTTTTATAATTATGAATATAATTATATTATGAAATATTAATTGTGTTGTTGTTTGGAGGTGGTAGCTCACACGTATAAATGAGTGACATTATTGTTTTTTAGTCAACGTAAAAGTAAGAAGGTATATAAGATATTATATTTAAGAAATTGTAATTATTTTATAAATATCATATATAAAAATTTATGATATCATAACAACCAATATTTAATTATTATTATTGAAAATGAATCATATCATTATGTGGTGGTGGAATTCCACACGCACACATGATCGATACATACATTTCTAATCTAATGAAAAGGCGGTAGAATTTTTTTATCTGCAATAATAATAATAAGAATTTTGAATTTAATATAAATTGAAGTAATTATTTTAGTATGGATACCATATATCAAGAGGAGGAGGAAGTAGAAATAAAATTGAAAGTACTCAGCTTAGTTTTACACCTCTATTGAAAACCCAGATTTAGATTACACCATAATCATTCAACTGGTGATATTATTATCAATAATTAACTATTTTATGTCGATATAGATTTTAAGCATGTTATGGGTCATGTATTGTTTGAGATTGAAGGCTCATTAATTATTAGAAAGAGAGGACATGTTTTATCCTTTTATAGGGGAGGGAGGGGACACCATTGGAATTTTAAACAAATCCAAATATAATAATATATAAATCAAGAAAAATGGATCAAAATTTTTTCAAAATAGAGGATAATATTATATAGAACTAAAAAATATTCAAATTATATTATTTTTATTGTATTTATGTCATTTTCTTCCTTATCATATTATTTTAATTTATCATTAATCCTGTTTTACCTTTACCATAGTAATGAATTTTAAACATAATTACTATTCACAATGAACAAAAAATATTTTGAAAATATAATTAAATATACATTATTATGATTCCAAACATGAAATAAAGTTGACCAAATTCAATATCTATACAGTTGAATTTTTTTTATAATAATATCATAAAACATGACCAAAAATGAAATTCTAGAAAAATGTGTTTTTATATATAATAATGATTTTATAAAAAAATAAACAATAAAGTCAATTAAAATGAAACTAATAGGTCTGGGATTAATCAAATTTAAATAACTGCATTTTATAATAATGTAAATGTTAAATTTTACATTTAAAATACCTGAATTGTGGATAATGTTTTGCTTAAAAGAAGTATTTTTTCTTATTTAGTGAAAAATAATTCTTTTCAATAAAATCGAAAAATTGAACCTTTAGATAATTTTGATATGTTGATATCAAAAGTTGTATTTTTTAAATTTAATATTCTATAATTAGTATTAATTATTATTAATATTTTCTAAAAAACCATTTTTTATGGAAAAAATATTTGAAACAAAAAATGACTTCAAAAAAATTGAATGCACAATTCCAAAGAATTAAATTATATGTTTTTATTTAGTGAGACTATGATAAATATTTTTATAATTTATTTAATACCATTAATACCCATAAATACAATTAATATTTTATAAAGATATAATTTATCCTGATTGAGTTAGACATGGGCTTTCATGTAATGAAATATAATGAATCCCTCTAGTTTATTTCAAAGGGAAAAAATACATTTGAGAAAATGGGGTTTTACTGTATAAACGACCAATTAAAATTTTATCTAATATAAAACAATACCCAATTAATTGAATGGATAAAATAGTACCACCTCTCAAAATATGATAAAATGTACATATATTTGTCTCATGAACAAAATAACATGCATTATATAATTATTGTTTAATTAACAAGTGGGAAGGAAATGAGTTTCAATAAAACATACATGAAACCTATTATAATAAGTCATAAAAATAAATATAGTTGGTGGTATCATAAGTTAATATACCCAATGATTAAAAAAATTCCTTAAATAATGTTAGAAGATATGAAAATAATTTTATTAAAACATTATAAATATGATTGTAAAAATAAGAGAAAATACGTTTTTTTACTAAAATTTTAAAACTAAAATCTCATAGAAAAATGGTAATTGAATTTTATTTTAGTAAAAATGAAATATAGTATAGTGCTATTTTTTAAATGTATTTTAAATGAAAAAATGGGAAAATAAAATAATTTTGTAAACATTAAGAAAACATTAATTTCTCACTTTTATAAATAATAACCCATTCAGAAATAAATAAGAAGTTCTAATAAAATGTTTTTAAATAATGTCGAAAATTGAAAAATAAATAACTTTATGGCTAATTAAATCTTTTATAATAACATTCATTAAAAAAACAAATATGTGGATGCATAAGATTACAAAAAAAGAGAAATAATGTCAAATTTTCAAAAAAAAACATATTGTTGGTATTTTTGAGCACCAAAGAGGTGTAAAATTGAAATAATAAAAAAATGGATCATATATATTGATATTTTAATAAAATATATGTTACTTAGAAGATACATAATGTAAAAATTCCAATAATAAATATTTAATCAGAAATAATCTTGATAAAAAGTGAGTTTTTCACATAAAACATTACCTCAAGTACTGAAATGTGTTGTAGACACTAAAACATTTTGTATAAATAATATTTTTTTATTATGAGACTTTTGTATAAAAATTATCGTACTTATAATACAATTAATATTTTATTTTTAATTTACAATTAACTATATATTAATAATTCTTCATTATTATCAATATTAGGGGTTCTATTGTTCTATTATTCATGCATGTTTCTGTTCAAATATTCTAATCCTAGAAATTTTTTAATTATTTAATAACATATTTAATATTAATTACTTATTAAATTTGATATTAAATTATTATATACACATTTTTAACCAAAAATGTAATTATTAAATGAAAAATGAATTTCATCAGTTCTAGAAGTCGTGGTCCAGACATATTCATGAGTGATGTATTTACTTTTCAAAGGATGGATAGAATGAAAGGTAAAAAGATATATTTTTTATGAAATTAATAATTTTTTATAAATACCATAGATATTAATCAATTCATATATATATAAGCTTCCAAGACAAGTGTAGATGAGAAATGAAATTCATATCTTCCTAGAGGTGGCGGTCCAAACAAACGCATGAACAAAACTTTCATTTTTCATTGGATGTATTATAATTAAATAATTGTTTTTTAGTGAATATAAAAACATTTTAGAATATTTATGATAATTATTTGATAATATTTTGATACATTTAATAGATTTATAGGAGGATGATAATTAAATAAACATGAAATAACTCATTTAATATAACTACGTCTTTTCAATTATTTTAGTTTGGATTATTCCATGAGCCCTATTTGGTTTCCTTATAGGTGATACCTGAACCAATAAGAAATCAATAGGTTTTTGGGAAATTATTTTCCATGATCTTGGTCAAGCTTGGGAACCTAATGTGTGTGGATAATTTAGTAGTGGAGGTGGACTTTTATATGTTAGGGGATTGGAACCCCTGTATATACCCATAACATTAAAATAATATGAATCTTTTTCATGGTATTGTGGAACAAACCATTAAAGGTCTAAAGATAAGTTTAGGGGTGGTTATAATACACATAAAATGTATAATAATGTATACTATTTGTGATACTATAATCCTTATAACTTATTTTAACCCACTTAAATCCTTTTTCACCTTTACCATGATATTTTTCCTTTTTCCATGGTAACTATTCATTACATATATATGTACATATTGCCTTAAAAATGTTTTTTTGGAAATAATGATTCTATATATATAATTAATTTTATTTGATTCAATTTTTGAAGGTGGAAGAAATTAATTCCAATATCCCAGTATAAAACTTGCACAAATGAATTTTTGAAAAGAAATAATACAAAATATTTTATTATAAATCCTTGAAAAATAATAATATCAAGATTAATGTTAATTTATTGAATTGAATACATTATATATAAATTTAACTAAAATCATTCCATAGTAGGTTTTAAATTAATTTAGTAAGATAAAATACACTATGCACATGGAAAATTGTTTGCTGAAAATATATCATTTGAGCTTTATATGATTTTATAATTATCTCTATAAAATTGATTAAAAATTTATAAATGATAAATAAATTAAATTCATGAATAAAAAATACATTTATAAGGACTTGGGTATTTTAGGTTTATGATTTTGATAGGAAATTTTTATTTTTTCTCTTGAAAGCATATAAGGGATTAGATGCTACTTTTCCCATAGAAGATGATCCCAGATAATTATCCACACCACTCAATTGGTCATGGAATTGTATTTTTACACTGTTACAGTTTTCTGGTGGATTTACGAACCACTTGAATTTATGTGGTATAATTAATATTTATAATATATCTAATTAAAAAATATTTTATTCAAACCCATTCATTCAAATATATATTTTTAGAGGTTTATGAGGATGATTTTTTATCTCTAATTATGTCTTCCTAATGATGAATTTTCCCTTTGGGGCATAAAATCATGTTGGGTGATGGGGTTAGGCCCCGACACAATTTCTTTATGATATTTTCTTACTTTTCTTTTTACTATTTTCTTCATATCCCCTTTGGATTACCACATAACCCACTACGGGATTCCCCCTTTAAGATTCCAAGAGTGAAATGAAAAGAGAGAGAGAGAGAGAGAGAGAAGGAAGGTATGTTCATTGAGCTCGGGAAGAACCGAGTCAACGTGGAGTTTCCATGGATTGTAGAAACATTTGAATCTTTTTTATAATCCACCAAAAATTATTCCATTTTAAGAATTTATATAGATATCTATATATTTACCTACTTATAGTTCTAAAGACCTATTATCACTAATTGAGACACCTTGATGGTCAATCAGTTCCTTTTGCGGAGAAAATTGGATTTCTTGTTGATTTTTGGGGTTCCCCATTGAAAAATCATAATCACATGATGTGTGTTTCATGAAAACACACAATTTATTCTTCTCATTTAGGGGAGATGGTTTTTTAGAAGACCACTCCCTATATGGGGTATATAAAGTGTGTATTAGGACATAGATGGATAATCGAGTACTCATCTAGACAACCCATGTAGGGGAACATGGCCATCTAGAGTACATGGCCTAACCCAACGTGGGTCTCATGCTGCGTATAGGTACACATCCAAGATAAGTACATTGTCCATGCTATGCGAGGTACATGGGAAGGTACCCCATGAAGGGTAAATGTTATATATCGAACAAACATGTTGTGTTCATGGACATTACACTCTATGTCCATATGGAGTGCATCACATTGTGAGGGTTTTAGGGTAAATGTTTTGTACTAGGGTATACATACCAAATAATCTTTACATTCTACCATTTGGAGAGTTGGTCATATCATTACACCTAGGAGTCATAATTGGACACTTGAGTTGTCCATTTTGAGAATTTTATTTCTAGATCCTTATTATGACACTCTTGAGGTTATTTGAGGATTACCAAGAGGTGTTTCAAGAGATTGACTAAATAGATTTGTTTTTCTTCCAATAATAGAATATAGATAAACCCTAAGGGTGATGTGATTTGATCGAAGATAAGACATGGTCTGTCTGTATTGAGATATTTTTCATTGATCATCTTTCGAGGAGGTATCCTTTCTGTTGTGTTTCTTCTTAGCCTTGTAGGATATGATATTAGTAGTTTCTATGGATCCATTTTGGGATCCTTCTACTATATAACTATTTATGAGGGTCCCCTGTTAGATTCTTTCTCATACATTCCATCTTAGGGAATCCATTATAGCATAATTGTGCACACATAGTCATTTTAAGAAACACATAAAGGATACATCTTCGTGTTTACTCTTCTTAAGGATACCTTTTATGATTCCTCTTCCAACATATATTTCTCTAAGGAAACCAAGTAAGATACTTTGGTTGACATATAATTAGTTATCACATATTGGATTCCTCATTTTGTCATCACTATTGTTGATCCTAAGTAGGATTCCTTATCTTATGTGTAGAATTTATGGATCCCAAATAGGATGTTTATCCTGTGTTTTGACAAGAGGGACCCATTGGGTACGAAAGTGTTTGAAAGATAATAAAATAATGCATTGGGTGTTTGGATAGTGATGGTATCTAGTGTCACCTTAGTACCCATGACGAATGTGGTGGCCCTTAATGATTTGTATGTGGTAGTGGTTTTAGGCATTTTACCACCCAAATGTTTTGTCTATACATTCACATGGTTATTAATTTTGAAAATATATCATCCAAAGGTTCTTCCTAGTCTATGGTCTATGTGCCTGAAGCAATATGGTATGTATTTATTGGGGTTCCCAGATGTACTTTCTAGGAACCAACTAATGATCCCTTTATAGTAATTATTATTTTCTTGATATCCAATTGTACTTCTTGGGATATATCTATTGAGCCCTTCCATAATGTAATTTATAGACTTACAATGTTTTATTTGACTAAAGAGAAGTTTTATATTGGTATATCCATACGTACTACCTGAGATGTGGGTTCTAAGTCATAGCTTATTTTTATTGTTATAAGTACTTCTTAGGGTCTAGTATATGAGCATACATGATTGAATGTTACCGTTAATATTACTGGATATCCAAACTGTCAATGAGATTCCTCAATGTTTTTGGATACAGTGGCATATTTCTATGAGTGTCTCGAAATTACTCTTATAATGAGTTTCTATAGGAATGTATAATATGATAGCATTCCAAGGGTTTCCATTGGTTTCCTAGTAGGTGAATTTCCCCTAGTAGTGGGTAGATGATGAGCTCCATCTGGATGGACTTATTATCATCATTGGATACCTATAAAACTCCCTAATAACTGTGGACCAACCAATAAAGTATCCATAATACATGTATAGGGATGCATGTGACACCCCAAGCTTCCACGATATGTTTTCCTTTGAATAATGCAATAGCTTGCGCTGTGCGCAACTTGGAGTTTTAGCACCCCATGACCAATCAAACTAGCTGTTATGAATAGTAATACCCACTTTATGAAATTTTATAAATTTAATTTTTTTTAAATGGAACTAATTTTGGGATTTATAATATCAATATTAGCTTAGGGTAAATTTTTGGTACTTTTCAGAAAAATTTCAATTTTTGATGAATAGTGAAAAATACTAAATTTTAATTGAAAACAACTTTTTTAATTGAAATAATTTATAGTGTTAAATTATAAATTTTAGTGGTTTTAAAGTATCATATGATTATATTTTTATCATTTAATATAATTTAGGTCATTGGATGTAATTTCACATTTAAACTGGACATAAACAAGTGTTAGTCTTTAGATAGTTATTATTTCTTAAAAACATGTTTTGTGTTTTGACAATGGGAATTAATTTTAAATTAATTTATTTCACTTATGTTATTTGAATTTGGAAAAATGGATTCCATATTTGGAATCCTGAGTTCTAAATTGTATAAATAGGTAACTTTTATTTTTAGATATTATGAATATTTACTTCAGTAAATATTTTATTTACCATGGTTAAAGGGGTAAATCTGGTAAATAAGGGTAAAAAATAATATTATAAAAATATTAAATTGTCCTAAAATGTGTCCTATTCCTTTTGGTTGATACATTTCCAACCATGGGAATCCTTGGGTCGATTTTTGGACCCCATGGAGCCACTTTAGAGTGATAATGACACTTTATATTAATTAATTTAAAGTAAAGACAAAAATGACATAAACATATATCTTTTAGTAATTTTTTTACATGGGGTTATATAAGTTATATTTTTTACTATAAATATTAATTTGGAATCTAAAATTATTTCATACATCATGGTATTTTTTTTATATTTTTCATCCATCAAATAAATAAAATTATTTATGACACAATAATGATGTAGTGTTTACCTCATTAATAAATGATTTAAATAAATAAAAATAAAAAAAATCTAAAAAATATATAAAACCTGTAAAATTATTATTTGATGATTTCATATCGAACATGAGTCATATTATCTTTGAATTTAATGTGTTTCGACTTTTAGAAACTGAAAATCCTTATATAATAAAATAATATTTTCAAACTTTCCTAAAGAGCCCCTCCTCCCCCTTATAAAAATCCCCTACCTATAACCCATTTCTCACACCTCTCAAGCCCCTTGGATCATCGAACCTATTCTTAATTAATCTCTCTACATCCCTATCTTCTTCTTAAAATCCTTACCATAGGAAGAAGGCACTTCAAGGAATCCTTTTGGTTCAAACCAAAGGGAGTTACCCGATTTAAAGGTAACATCTCTTCTTAAGTTCATTTTTATTATTTTACTTCTCCAACACACTAAAATCCCTTTATTACTTTATTTTATAACAAAACCAGTAACCTCAATAAACTAGGTTGTTTTTATGAGAGGGATTTGAACTACACTTACACACACCTCCATCTAATGGGTATAGAACATAATGTTTCTGTGGACAGCGAACTACTGCCTCACGAAATGATGATTGTTTAATCTTCTACTACCACCTCTTATGGTGGCCATTATGATGGAACTACAATTATATATGATATTTATGATATTTATTTTATTTATTTTATTTATAATCTTCTGTAATTCTTTTTTATAGAATAACTTTATTATTTTCATCTTGTATATATACGATAATTTCATTTGAGGACGTGCGGACTACTGCCCCCTCAAAGTGATATGACTCATTCATACCATACATGGAACATATAAAGGATAGTGTTAATAAAACTATGTAATGTATATAAAATATAATATTATATAGGAATAATAATATACCTATTTATCATTTGGTTTTCTTTCCTTTTAAAATAAAAAGATGAAATGGAAGTAGTGTTCGTGCGTACGTACAGATTACTATCTCCACGAACGTGATGAGATTCATTCCCCAATGTTACCATTAAAGAATAATTTTCCTTTTATTATTAAAAATAATGTTTAATAACTTAATATCATTCTGGATATGAATAAAATACATCCTATCCATAACAAACATGGCTTACGTAAGAAAACATATAAAGGAAAACGAATCAGTTAACACCTAAAACAATAATACTACTAAAATATTATTAACAAAGCTATATTAGAAGATCATATATAATATAATATTAATGTATGTGGTTCTTTTATAATTTGATAAAAATTATTTAACTATTATATAGGAGGTTAACTTACCCTCGACCAAGGAAAAGTACAAGGTAAGGGTTAATTTCACAATCTCTTTATTATATGAGGTTTTTTTACGTAAGTATCTACTGGGACCTCTTTATCATCCACATACATTTTTCCTAAAACTGTATTTGAAAACATTTTTACTGTTTAATAAACTACGGGTTAATGTAATTTATACCCTTGTTTGACTTTTTATAAAAAAAAATTGAATGGAATCTTTCCGTCATTTTCCAAATAGTGTACTTTATGACCTTTTCGAAAAATTAAGGTACAAATGTTTTTTAAACTTATTTGGAGGGTGCAATAATTCTTCACCATTATAACACCTTTGAAGCTTACCTTATAATCTTATAACAATATTTTCAAAATAAATTATTTCTTTTATAATTACATGACTTTTAAATGATTTCAAAATAGAAAGAGATATTCCTCTCAAATAGTTTTCATTTCATATATGTCAACATAATTTAATGGATTTTATACTTGTTTGAAGTTGATTTATTATGATAAAAATCTTCCATATTGAATTGAAGGTTTTTTTATATGTTTTACTATGGATGTGTTATTCTTATACCATTCATGGTTTATGGTTAACGTATTAACATTTCATATGTTAGTTTTAATATGAATGTTTTTGTTATGTTTCAACCTTTTCATATGAGGAATGCATTGGACATAGTAAGTGATGGGTGGGGCTCTCTATAGCTCCTAGATGCATTGGTAGGTCTCATGAGACAAAATAGTTTCTTGGCACAAGACCTTGACAAAATATTATTTGTAGTCTTGGCACGAGGCCTTGACTATGTGGTTATGATGTCCGACAATATGAATTCCATCATTATGAAATTAGCTATTGATATTACATTTGATTATTCGACTAGTATAATATCCATGTGAATTAGTAAATGGAATTATATGATTTATATTTTCCATATTATGTTGATTTTTAATTTTAAAATCCTTTTGTTTTAGTCTTATACATTGCCTTAATTTTTATGCTTATTTACGAACATTTCCGATATATTGTTATCCTTAATGATCACCTGAGCTCACCCCTTTTTATGTTTTAGTTTTCCCAAGTTGCAAAGAAGTAATTTATTGCTGACCTACAGGGATAGGCTAAGGGATATAAGTGTGGTCAATTGAGACAAAGTTTTGTTGTTGTTTTTATCTCATGATGTAATGTAAAACTTATGTATGTATCTAGTACTTCCAAGGCTACTAAACTCATAGGTCTTTTAGGAGATGATTCCTTGTATCATGTCCCGAAAGACCGATCAGTTTAGTAGCCTTGGAAGTACTAGATACATACATAAGTTTTACACTACATCGTGAGAAAAAACAACAACATTGCGATCCCTTTGAATACTCCTATATCCCTTAACCTATTCTTGTAGGTTAATTGTAATATACTTCATTGCATCCTAGAAATAACAAAACATAAGAATCGGGTGAGCTCAGATGCTCAGTAAGGATAACAATATAGCAGAAGTTGTCATAAATAAGAACAAACATTTAAGGCAATGCATAAGACTAGAACACAAGCCTTTTAAACTTAAAATTAAACATAATATAGTAAAGATAAATCATAAAATTACATTTACTTATTCACATGGATATTCTACTCGTTGAATAATCACATGTAATATCAATATCCAATTTCATATTGATGGAATGTATAATGCCAGACTTCATAACCACATAGTCAAGGCCTTGTGCCAAGACTACAAATAAAATTTTGTCAAGTCTTTGTGCCAAGACACTAGTTTGTTTCATGAGACCTACCGATGCATCGAGGAGCTATAGCGGGCTCCACCAATCACATACTAAGTCCAATGCATTCATCATATGAAAAGTTTTAAACATATCATAAACTTTCGTATTAAAACTAGCATACGAAATATCAATACTTTATCCATAAAACATGAATGGTATAAAAATAACACATCCACTTTCAAACATATCAAAATAAATTCAACACATTATGAAAGATTTGTATCATAATAAATCAACATCGATCAAGAATAATATCCCATAAAGGATGTTGACATAGTTGAAAATGATCAATAAAAATCTTTGAGAAAAATATCTCTTTTTCATGAAAACATTTAAAAGTATCAGTATTTATCAGTAAGCTATTTAAAATAGATTTTTGAATCAAAGTGTCCCATACCACTTTGAAACTTTTAAAAGGAATTTTAATTTTAAAACATTAATGTTCATATAAATAAAACCTTAAAACAATTTTTAAAACATGGACATTAATGAGAAATATTTAGATGAATAAATTTTTAAAATATTTAAAATGATATTTTAGTTAGAGTTCCTAACCAAATGAGAGACGCTTGAATAAAAATAATAGAGGAAATTAAAACATTATAATATCATGAGAATAAAGGGATTCATGATATACTATGTCAAAGTACATTATATACACTAAATAAAAGTGAATTGGTGCATAAAAACAAAGAAGTCTCAATGGAATGTAAGTTGAGATTAATTCCTATATAAAGACCATATCCGTAGGTTAAGGATATATCAATGAAATAATTATGTGTTAAAAGTATAAATAAACTCAATATTATTTGATATTGATTGTAAATTAATCATAGGACATTCACACAAATTCTTGTAAAAACTACACCAATGACTTGGATGTTTAACTCAATGAATAGAAATTGAGTTAAAATTACTCTTATCAAGTTTATATCAATGACTTGAGAATTTATCAATGGAGTGATTATGTGTATCAAAATTATATCCACACAAAGGGGAGTGTAAATTACTACATAAGTAAATAAATAGTGATTTCACACATAATCTTGGAGTAAAGTAATCAATGAAGTTTGTGTAAAGCCCAATGAGTGGAAATTGAAATTTGATATTCCATTACCAATTTGGTAACTTATGAAACATACACCCTATGAAATAAGTATCAAACAATGAAGATGTAAATAACCATAAATTAAATTATATTACACAAATAATACAACCATGGACACTACATACACCACACAAAAGGAAATAGTGGCAATATAGCATGAATCTCATGGGAATAAGAAGTGAGATGAAAACCCCTTACCACGTTGTAATCAAACGAGTCGTATGACTAAAATTTAATAAACACCAAATTATTCACAGAATAAAATGACTATAAATAGAATCATTATAATATATATCAAATGTAAGTACATAATACACCACATGCAATAAATTAGTGGCCAACAATGGAAATATCACAGAATTAAAAGTGAGATAAGAAACATCTTACCTTGTAATTTTCCTTATTATAGGATAAGTTAACATCATTTATAATGGTTAAATAATTGTTATTAAATTATAAAATAACCAAATACATAAATATGATATCATATATTATCTTCTAATATTGTTTTGTTAATAATATTTCAGTAGTATCATCATTTAGGGTGTTAACTGATTCATTTTCCTTTATATGATTGGTTATGTAAGCTCTGTTTGTTATGGATATGATGTATTTGATTCATATAAAGAATTATATTATGTTCATAAACATTATTTTTAATCATAAAATGAAAATTATTCTTGAATGATTACAATGGGGAATGAATCTCATTGCGTTCGTGGAGACGGTAATCCGTACGTATGCACGAGCGACAATATCATTATATTGATGGTGAAATCATATGTAATTGGATGGTATATCATATATAAAGAATCATTATCATGTTATATTTATTATTTACATCAGTTATACTCATTATTATACTCATCCAAATAATAAAGTGTTTTAATAACAAACTACACCATGTCGTGGAGACGGTAAGCCGTACATACGCACGTATGGTGACTTTGTCATTTATAGGATGGATAGAATAATGAATATAGTTGTACCATATTTATAATAACATCATAGTATGTATAAGGTAATGTAGTTATTAATTTGGTATGGAAACAAAAAATAAAGAGGAAGTGGAAGAAGAAAAGAACTTAAAAGAGGGTGATGAAATTATTACCTCTTCCTCAGGTATTTCCTTTTGAGATGATCAAATGGGCTCCATAGATTGGCTTTCTGATCAATGTAATGACTCTAGGTTGATTTTAGGGAAGTTGGAAGGATATTTGGGTAGGTTTTGTTTGATCCAAATGGCTTTGGAGGTGTGAAATTAAGATAAGGGGAAGTACCCTTTTATAAGAGAGGTGACGGTCACTTTAGGAAAACCTTGAAATATTATTTTATAATAAAATCATTTTTGGTTTTGAATAGATACAAAATGATTTATTTAGAAGATAAGGTGGGTTTGGGTCCAAAGCCTCTCAAAAAATATGTTGTATAAAAGGTTAGGTTACCATTTTAACCTTATCTTTTAGATTTAACTCTTAGTTAATTAGTTTAACTTTTACCATGTCTTCTTGTATTCTTACACTATATGGTTAATAAACTTACTCTAAACATCCAAGAGAACCTAAAATGGTTCATTAATAACATATATAATATTATTTAAGCCATTTGGCTGAACCTTATATTTTTAGGAATATTATATCAACCAATAATATAATATTTGTTTTTAAAAACTCATTGATGTCAATTTTGACATTATTTAGTATTTGGATTTTTTTAAAAACATAAAAGCATGATTACATTGAAAAAAAATTATTTAATCAACCATAAAATGTCATATTAACCTATAAAATTAGTGGAATTCATAAAAAGTCTAAAATTACATTTATTTGGATATTTATAATATCAATTATTTTAATCTTTCATTATTAATGTAATTACTACATCATCATTGTCTCATAAATAAATTTAATTATTTAATGTATAAAAATTATAAATAAAATACCATTATTTATGAAATATTTTTAGCTTTCTATTAATATTTATTGTCAAATTTATCTTTTGTATAACCCTATATTAAAAATGGTTTAGTTATTAAAATTTAAATTTAACTCTTTTAACTTTTCTTTAAATAAAATAATAATAAATGTCCTTTTCTAATCCAAGTGGACCAAAGAGGATAATATTTTGTTTCTATGTTTTTTTGGTCGAATTACACTTATCCAATAGAATTAGGACATGTGTTAGGGTAATTATAATATCATTTTTACCCTTAATTATCCTATTTACTTTTAATCGTGGTAAATAAAAGTCAAAATTTACTATTCACAAAAAAAATATTTTAATCTTATTGAACCACATTTTACTTACTGATATCAACCATATATCTCAGATTTTTTAAATTCAACTCACAGAAGAAGTACAATTATGTTTTATGCAAATTTTCAAATGCTCCAAGAATGTGGGTAAAAGACGGTAAAAAGTTCAATAAAATTTTATACATCTAATTTTTTTATAAAATGACCCCAATGTATTACATTGAACTTATATATGTATTATATATATATTATTACTTAAAATAACTTTAAATAAAATAAATAATTATTTAAATAAAAGTTTGTTTTTAAACTATAACGCAGTGTTTTACACTATTCATAAAAAATTGTCTGTTTTCAGAAAAATACAGAAAATTCACCCTAAGATAATTTTGATATTTATAATTAAAAAATGAATTTTATTTTACCAAATTAAAAACATATAAGTTTCATTAATTAATTTAAAATTAATTCTCGTTGTCGAAACTGAAAAGTGAGTTTTTAAAAAGTAAAAACTGTCAAAAGATTGACATGTGTTTATGTCAAATTTAAATGTGAAATTTCTTATAATATCCTAAATTGTATTAAATGATAAAATTATAATATAATTATACATTAAAACCATTAAAATTCATAATTTAACCCTCTAAATTATTTCGATTAAAAAAGTTGTTTTCAATTAAAATTTAGTATTTTCAGTATTCATCAAAATATGAAAGTTATCAGAAAAGTAACAAAAATTTATTCAAAATAAATTTTTATGTCTCTATTCTAAAGAAGAATTTAATTTCATTATATTTAATATATATATGTGTCAAATATTGGTTTTAAAATGGTTTTCCATTAGAAGGTGGTAAAATTTCATTTTTTTAAAAATACTTCTTTTAACTGAAAAAATTAATTTGTTCTTATATTATGTATAATAAACACATAATATGGATTATACAATTATATGGATTATATAAAATTCAAAATTCAGCTAATACTATTCATAACTGCTTTTTAATGACTAGTTTGGTAAGTTGTGGTGTGCTCAAACTCGGTGTTGTGTGTAGCACAAGCTATTGAATTACATTATTGAAAATAACTTACTATGAAATATTGGGGTGTTACACGGGGTGTTACAGTTGGTATTAGAGGAAGTTTAGTACAAACCTGGGAAGCTAGATTTAGATAAACTCTTATTAGAGCACATTACTCTAAGATATACTTTTAGGATTAGTATAGAATAACTTCCTAGAATTTTGGTAATATAGAGATTTTGTGTATTTTATAAGAAATGCATCTCTATTTGGATATGAGCAGGTAGAGTCGGCTCTGGAACAGATGTACCTAAGAGTGAAAAATATGACAAGAAGTTTCGGGCTTGACTCGGGGTATCCCGGCACATGACAACGAGCCTTACTGCACTCTTGGTTACAAAAATACCGGGGGATATGCTTAGGATAATTCACATTTTCTTTACAAACCATTATGAAGGATTTATGAGTATATACCTCCTCAAATAATTTTTTTTATGATTATGGATTATATCCATAAACTGTTCAATTTATGTTAAGTGTTTTACAACATTGGAATTATGTTTTGTGATTCGTAAACTAATATAGTGTATGCCATTGTTTAGAAATGGTGCCTAGTGGAAAGAATGAAACCTGTATCAACACAAGTAATACATGTACAGATTTCCCTCCTACTCAAGATAATTATAGTGGAGTTGTTGATGCAACTGGTACTGATCAGCTTATCAGCATACTGGGACAAATCAATCAGGTTAGGAATAATAAACATACCCATATAGAGCACCCTGATCCATAACACGGAGGATCAATGTTAGACTGATTCATGAGGAAACAACAACCAATATTAAACGAGACTACAAATCCATTTGTAGCTGAGCAATGGATAAGTTCCTTAGAGAAAATATTTCATGATTTAGGGAGCAGCGAAAAGGAAAAAGTTGTCATGGCAGTTTATCGCCTCATAGGAGATGCAGATCAATGGCGGTCATTAATTCAAAACAAAAAGGAAGATGAAGAAGTATCAAATATGGATTGGAGGGAGTTTAAAGATATTTTATTAGAAAAATACTTTCTTTCTGACCATTGAGCAGATATAGAAATACAATTTCTGTGTCTGATGTAAAAAAAGGATGAGAATGTCACAAAGTATGAGGCTAACTTTACAAGGTTATCAAGACATTCAGCAGATTATATATATAACCCAAGGAGTAATATTAATCGATTCTTTGATGGGTTAAAACCATTTCTCCATCGATTATTAGTCTCACAATCCTTCTCATCATACGAAGATATTGTCTCATTGCTATCAAGACAGATAAAAAAATTTCTAAGTCTTACGACTTTAAAGCAAAGCAGGAGAAGAAGAGATCTACTGAACACTATGTAAATGGAAATAAGGTGAAGAAGTGAAAAGTTAAATATCTATCCTGCCATAAATGTGGGAAGAAACACCCCGGTACTTTCCTGAAGGGAATGAGAGTCCGTTACAAGTGTGGTGAAAAAGGCCACAAAGCTCTTGATTGCAAGGTAAATAAAGAGGATGTCAATGTTGAATGCTATGATTGTAAAGAAATGGGGCCTTATTCAAATGAATGTCCTAAGTGCCAAGGAAACTTACCTTAGAAAAGGACAAGGGAGAAAGGCCAAGATTATATGACCACTACTACTGAGGTTGAATATCCGAATGATGTGGTGGAAGGTAATTTAATGGTTTCCTCAAATTTAGCCAATGCTTTATTTGATTCTGGATCATTGAATTGTTTCATATCTTCCCAATTTGCTAAGAAAATTAGATATTTACAATTTTATTTAACAAGGGAGTTGTTAGTCAAAACTCTTAAGGGAAGTATCATTGCAATAATGTTTTATCAATCAGTTCCCTTTAGGGCATATAAAGGTGCTTTATCTGCTGATCTCATCGTCATACCCATGAATAAATTTGATATAATCCTCGGTATGGATTGGATTTTGGATCATGATGTAAAAATTTATTATAAGAAGGAGGTTACAATTTTTGATGATGATAATGAATACCTTATCTTTAGAGTAGAAATGTCACCATCTAATTCTTATCTTTATCCACCCCTGGAGCTCTACTAAATTCAATTATTAGGGAGTAAGAGAGTGAAATAACAATGGGTGAGGAAAGGAATGTTAAAATAGAGGATTTACCTTTTGTGCAAGAATATGTTGATGTGTTTCCAGAGGATTTACCTAGACATCCTCCAGAATGAGAAATTGATTTTTACATTGATTTAATTCCTGGTTCCAGGCCCATATCAAAGACCCCTTATAGAATGGACACTATGGAATTAGTGGAACTAAATAAAAAACTAGAGGAATTGAGTAATAAAGGATTTATTCTCCCTAGTGTTTATCCATGGGGAGTCCCTATTCTTTTTGTTAAGAGGAAAGTTGGATCTATGAGGGTGAGCATTGACTACATAGAGATCAATGATATAAAAATAAAGAAAAAGTATCACCTACCTCTCATTGATGATTTATTTTACCAACTTCATAGAGCTCAATATTTTTCAAAGATTGAACTTCAATCTGAATATCATCAGTTGTGCATGAAAGAGGAAGACATTCCAAAGACAACATTTCGTATCAGGTATGGGCATTAAGAGTTTACAGTAATGCATTTTGGACTGACTAATGCACCCTTTGTCTTCATGGATCTAAGGAATAGAGTTTTCAAGGAGTATCTTGATGAATTTTTAGTTGTATTTATTTTTGACATCTTGGTTTACTCCAAAAGCTATTAATATCATGAAAATCACTTACGCACTATTCTAAAAACACTTAGAAAAAATGAATTATACGGGAAGTTAAACAAGTGTGAATTCTGGATTAAGGAGATTTCTTTTCTTGGACATAATGTCTCTAAGGATGGAATCTATGTTGATCCTTCTAAGATAAGAGAAATACATGAATGACCAGAACCGATGAGTATAATTGAGGTACGTAGTTTTATTGGTTTAGTAGGTTATTATCGGCATTTCGTCCAGAATTTTTCCCAATTGGCTAACCCATTAACCAAGCTCACGCTTAAAGGGGTTAAATTGTTTGGGATAAAAGAGTGTGAAGAATGTTTTGAATAACTGAAGAGAAGATTAGTCAATGCTCATATCTTGACTCTACCATTGGGGAATGATGGGTTTGTTATTTATAGCGATGCTTCAAAGAAAGGACTTGGTTGTGTCCTTATGAAGAATGATAGGGTTATTGCCTATGCATCACGACAGCTAAAAGTTCTTGAACAAAACTATCCCACTCATGATATTGAGTTATCATGTCACACCCTAACATTTAATTTATTTTTATTTTATTAATTCATGTCCCCAGGTTCTTGCGCCAAGGTCTGGGCTGGGTCCCGGGTTAAAATCTTTGTCATTTAATATTTTTACTTGGTTTCAGACCCATGTGCGGTCACTGCGCGGTTGGCGGTACCCGCGCAACCGGCCCTAGTGTTGTGAAATTGATCAATATTATTATTATTATTAATATTATTATTATTTCATTATTAATATTATTATTATTATTATTCAATATATTATTATTTCTATTGTTATAGTGTTATTATTATTTTATTATTATTATTGTTGTTTACATTATTGGAATTATAATGGTTATTGTTTAAATTATTATTATTATTATTATTATTATCATTATTAATTTTATTGTCATTACTATTTCTATTATAATTTTTTATATTATTATTATTATTATTATTATTATTGTAATAAAATTATTATTGTGTGAATGAAAAAAAACCAAACCCTATTCTACTCGGCGCACTCCCCTTTCCCCCAATTTCATGCATAGCGCCGCCTTCACCCTCCTTGTAGACCACGCCCAGGCGCTCCTCCTCTGGCGTCCCATCTGACTCCTGCCTCCACACCCAAGCCATGATTTGCCTCTTGCCTCATGGATCCCCCTCCACTTAACCTCGCACCCCTCACTACCCTCCCTACTCTCCCCTCCTGCAGTCGCCCCACTCCTGGCCTACCAGCGCACCCGACCTCACCCTCCTTGTCGCCTCTGGCCCAGCGCTCCAGCCGACAGCTGACCTTCCTTGCCCAACCTCATGTGCACCCAACCTCTGCCCCCCACCCATGTCTCCCTCTACACTCGCCCAGCGGCCTCACTCCTCCAGCCTCCCACTCTCCAACCCCGCCGTGCTCCACCCTACTTGTTCCCTCACCCTCGGCTCATCAAGGCCGTCCTCGCCCAGCACCTTGCCCCCCAGTCCACTATCCCTTTGAGCAGATCCGCTGCACACCCCCTTGTCAGCTCTCCACCTCTAGCCAGCCTCATTCCGGCACACATTATCCCCAACCCACTATCCCTATTCTCTTCGGACAACCTTAACTACCCACAACCCCCTTTCCCTCCGGCGCACACAACCCTCCTCCGGCGAACCTTGCCGGTGCGGCCTCCACTCTGGTACTCTCTTGCTTTTTCTCCCTTCAATTTATTATTCTACCATGGATGGGGATTTGATTTAAGGGTTATATTCCTAATTTCTTGAGTTTAAATTTTGTTATTAGGGTTTGTTTTTGACCCTCAAGTGTGCGGTTGCAGTGCGAACGAGGTTTTGAACTAGTTTCGGGAAATCCTCCAACGATTGAGTTATGAACCCTTTGTTTTTTTCCTTTAAGCTTTTAAATACATTGATCATTTGTGTTTTTTATTTCTTGAATATTTGATAATTAGTTTAGAATGTGTTGTGATTAATTAGTTTGGTGTAAATTGTGTATTTAAAATAATTTAGTTGCGTTTGATATTTTTCACCCTGTTTTTGTAAATTGATGTTGTGTGCACAATTATTTTGTTTAAACTTGTGGTCTGAATTTGAAGGGTTTTGCATACAAAGGCCTAATTGTTTCCATTGGACCTTGATCATAGCTTAATGTTTTTAGAATTAATTAATTTATGCTTGAGTTGGTTTCATGTGTTTAAATCCATGTTATATTTTCAAAATTGTTTTATAAAATTTTAAATGATTTATTAAATAATATGGGTGTTGCGAGCCTAGTTTTGAAAATGTGTTTAGGCACACGTGTTTTTAAATGTTGATCTCATTGTGTCATGTGCTTTTGTAAGGTTGTGCACTATAAGTGTTTTCTTAAAATGGTTGTTGTCTCCTTAAAATGTTTAGTGAGTTGTTTTGGCATTTTTTGGTTTTTGGTAAACACTTGGTGGATTTTTTTAAAGGGATTTAGTAAATAGTATTGCTGGTGCGAGTTGTGTTTTGAAACCAGGCCGAGGTAGTTCTTTGGTGTGGGTTGTTCGCTTGGATTTTTTTAAGTGTATGTTTATGTATTTTAGTTATTTTTGCGGTTGCAGCATGTTGGCAAGGTTTTTCCATGATATTGCGGTCGTCATCAGGTGGCGTGTACTTGTGTGCGAGTGTGAGACGTGTTGTGTCTTCATAACAGAGCTGCAAGTCAAGGTAGGTCCCCCACTGCACTTTCCATTAAATTCAGAATTTATTAATTGCTTGATATTTTATTAATTTTAATAAATGATAAATAATATAAGATAATTAATTTTTAAATGATTATTTGGTGTAAAAAGAGCCGTTTATTTTATACACGACAGTTGAAATATTTTTTTGATGAATGGACACCCGGTAGTGAAAGAATTCATGTTTGTCCTTTAAACATAATTCATGGAATTTTAAATGTAGTTATGGTTTATTGATAAATGATTTATTTTGAAGCATGAACAAGTGTTTTGGTTCTCTTGAGAAATGATAATTTTCATTAAAATTGGTGAAGGCCCGTTTGGATCATTAATAAAATAAATTATTTTAGAAAACTATATTCGTGGTGACTCAGGGGTGATCTTTAGTGTACGTTGACTATATGAGTTGTGTGTGATGGTTATGCTACTTGATTTACTTTGTTGACTCACACCTTTCCTTTTTATTATACGTGCTGACATGGGATCCTAGCACAATTAGTGAATCTTCTAAGAACGATTGCTGTACTAGTTTAGATTATGCACTGGCTAGTGAAACTTAGTACGGATTATACACTTCTAGGGAATTGGGCTCCTCGGTTAGGACATGTAGGGAAACACCGGGCGTTAGGGCGTTATGACATCACCGAGAGTAAGTATGCCTTCAGGATGAGTCACATGTATAGTATGTTCTGGATTGTTCACGAGCTCCTAGGTTCAACCCATGTTTTCTTTAGTGTTAATTTTTATGTGGAGGACGATTGAGGGGTCTAGTTTGGTATCTGGCTCATGTGTGCCACTTCTTTTCCATTTCCCTTAGTGTGTGTTGTGTGTGGTTTTTCATTTGACTATCAACTGAAATTTGAATTTCTAACTTGTTCGCAAAAATGTTTTAAAATTCAATGCACCTGTTCGTTTAAAACATTAAACTTTTTTTTAAATTAAAAAGGGCAATGGACTGTTACATGTCTTAGAAATGGAAGTGTGTTTGTGAAAACCCATATTTTGTATAATTTATTTCAAACCTGGAATTAGTAAATTTCTTTATTAAAAGACAGTGCATTGGGAATAGTTTTTTGGGCACACATACTGAGTTTTAATACTCACTCCTATAGTGTTTCCCTATTTTTAGTTTCTGTTGCAGGTTTGGCTCGAGCTTTCTCACTGTGGGTGAGAGTTGGTTGTGGATTGGTGAGCGACTCTCGGTGTCGCGAGGAGTTTTGGTCGTAGTCAGCTTAGTTCATTGTTGTTGATCATTCTTTCTTTTCATGTTGTTTATTTACTTTGCATTGTTAAACTTTTTACACTGCTTTATTTATTTTCACTGGGCAAAATCATTCCCAACGATTAAATTTTAATGCCTGACACTAGTTTCCAGCCCGTGGGGATCAGGAACGCCCCTCGTGCCATGTTGTAGACTAACTCGGGTGACCAGTTCAGGCTCGACCTGGTTTGGTTCATGACAAAATGGTATCAGAGGAGGCCCTTGTTATTTTGGATGTCCGGTAGATGGAGATTAGGATTTTCTGGACTCAAAAGGTAGGTACGGTAAGGACGTCATGAACCCTCGCCCGTTCCAAACCTCGAGTCACTGGGGGTAGTTTGGGAATTGGGTTATTGTTTTGTTCTGGTTTATCTTATATTGAGGGATGAAAATAGAGGCAAGCTGATGTTACATCGTGATTTCACATGGATTAGTGACCCATGTGGAGTCAGAGTACACAGTTTAAGTTCTTCCTAGCTGTTGACGCTTACTTGGGGCATGGCCCACTACCATGTCGCTAGGTTAAGCATGAAAACTAGTCCCTCACTCTAGTAATTTAATGCATGTTACGTGTCGTCTTGGCTCTGATTGGTGTAAGTTCACTTTTGAAAATTAAAAAAAAAGTTTTTGAAAAGGGAATTATTTCTTTTAAATGGATTTAAATTTGTGAAATGAATTTTTAAAACTGAAAGCTCTTGTTCTAAAAATCTGAGGTTTTCTTGGAACCAGTAAAGATATGGTTTGGGTGCAACCTCAGTAACTCTTTATAATCGTTTTTACATGTGAGAGAATGCATGAGATGTGTGTGTTGGTGTGTATGGATGAAATTGGATGAATACATGTGAAATGGTTCATGGGATTACTAGGGTGTGCACTTGAAATTATAGGCTTGAACTTTTTTTTATAAAGTGATTTTAAGAAGGGAAAGATTTATTTTTGGAAAAAAATTTAATTTTCTATTAAAGTGGGTTGGGTATTTGGAAAATGACCTTGAAAGAAGGCAGTTTTGAAATCTAAAATAAAAAGGGGGTTTTGAAAAAGGAATTTTGGGTTGTGTCTGAATTTTCTTGTTTCTTTTGAGATGGTTGTTCTTGATGAAGGTGCTTTCATTGATATTGCTTCGGTTTGATATTGGTTTTAGCTTTTTGTTTTATATGATGTTTAGAAAATTCCACCCAGAAAAGTCCCCAGAGTTTTCGACAAGTCATGCACAGTTTTTGGTCCTTCTTAGACATTGACTATCCTTCATAGTGATCGGGGTCCGTTTGAAGTAGCAGAATGGATTGAAGTGGTCGAGAGTGTCTTCAGGGTTTTGGGAACTCCCGAAGCTATCAGAGTGCGTGCTGTTTTGGGTCTGTTTGAAGGTATTTCTTTGGATGAATGGGAGTTGCTCGCCCCACCATTAATGAAAGTTGGGATGACATGGGATGTCTTCAAATCCATCTTCATCCAATGGTTTATACCTAAAGAGCTGAAGATGAAGAAAATGGAAGAACTTATGTGCATTTAACAAGGAAAACAGATGATGAAGAATTATGTTGACCATTTCTAGGAACTAGTGTCCTTTTCTTCAGAGGTAACATCACATGATCTGATGAAGAAATCTCCCTTCACTGGGGGACTTTGTCCAGAGATCATGGTGTGAGTCCTCCCTTCTAAGGACCATCATTTCGAGAAGTTGTTGGATGAGGCGATTTTAGTTGAGTTGGTCTCCGAAGCGCAGATGGTTGGAAATCCAGCGTATCCAGCTACTCGTGAGGGTTCCCCATCTGGCGAGTAGGGTGTGCCAGAGGGACCTATTTCTAAAACGTTATCTATAGTGGTTCTAGCTTCCAGTTCATCGAACTATTCAATGGTGTGCCACTAGTGTGTCTGGTTTGGGTATGTGAGGCCATCATGTCGCATCCCTTCGAAGACGTGATATCATTGCGGATGTATGGGCCATCTAGGTAAGTTCTGCAGGAAGTGTCACCTGAAGAAGATGTTGCGAATGAAGGATTCTAATGCCTGACTATGAGGAAGGTGATGCTTCAACCATCAGATCCCTAGCCACAGGTCTTGGGGTGAAGCTCGCGCACAGTCAGGAGCTGCTGGGGGTGTGAAGCCTCATTTCAGATTATGTGTTATGTGTTGGAAGTGGAACATTTAAAGTATTTTCGTTCTTGTTTTTATGTTTTTAATGTTTTGAAATTCCTGTAAGTTCATTGTTTTGTTGTGGAGTAATGAAAGGCATATTCTATTATAATCCAGATAGCTTTGTTTGTCTGATCAAGATTTTCTGAATCGTGGTCTTTTCTTAAAAGTGGGTTTGGACATGGTGTGGGTTAATCTCGAATTGGATTTGTTCATTTGGAGATGTAAGTTCCTTCGGAGGTGTAAAGGAAAGTGGTAATGCTTGGGTTCACTGTTTGGGGTTATGTACTTCTTAGAGGTTTTTCTCCTAGTGTTGGGATTTTCTGGTCTAGGTCAAGAGTTCCATGTTTCAGTGGATGTGTTGTTCACTCGTGCTATAAAAGTTGGTTTGGATCAGTTAGGAGTTTCTGCGTCAGCCCCCCCCCCCCTTCCCGGGGTGCTATAATTGGGTGCTATATTTCCACACTATCTGAATTATTGTGGTGTCACTACTGGAAAACAAACCAATACCAACGGTTTGGAGAACCGTTTCCATGTAAGCCGTTGGGATAGGTCTATACTAATGGTTTTGGGAAAACCGTTGGTATAAGTAATATGAAAATCTATACCAACAGTTATGTAACCGTTGGTATATGTATTTTAAAAAAAAAACATTCACTGGGATTTGATCCCACGACCCCTAGTTTATCATCGAACGACTTAACCACTAACTTAACATGACTTTTGTGAACATAATTATATAAATATATATATGAATTCTAATAATTATTTTAAATTTTGATTTATATAATGTTCTTAGTAAGAAGATCTGATAAAAAATCAAAAGATCTATACGAACGGTTGTCAAAACCGTTGGTATAGACCTATACTAATGGTTTTGACAACCGTTGGTATAGATCCAGATTCTGGATGCAATTCTGGGTTGAAGGTTGATATTTTGGGGACCTTTCCCAATGGTTTGGACAAACAATTGGGATAGGTATACCCTTTCCAAACGGTTTGGCCAAACCATTGGGAAAGGTGTCCACAAAGAGGACTTTTCCCAACGGTGAGAAACCGTTGGGAAAGGGTATACCTATGTGGACTTTTCCCAACGGTTTTTCCAAACTGTTGGGAAAGGGTATACTTATCCCAATGTTTTGGCCAAACCATTGGGAAAGGTGGCCACAAAGTGGATTTTTCCCAATGGTTTGGCCAAACCGTTGGGAAAAGGTGGCCTCAAAGTGGGCTTTCCCAATGGTTTGGCCAAACTGTTGGGAAAGGGGACCTATACCAACGGCTTTTACAAACCATTGGTATAGAAGCATTGGGAAAGGTCAGATTTCCATTAGTGTAGGGAGAACCCTTTCGTGTTCTCCCATTCTCCGGTGTTGTGGTTTATTTCAGTTTCAACTGGCCATGGTTTCTTGTTTTGTCTAGTGTTCAGCTGGGTGACTCTCTAGGGGAAGAAAGTGTCTATGGTGGGGAGAATTATCACACACAAACTTTTAATTTATTTTTATTTTTTTAATTCATGGCCCTCGGTTTTTGCGCCAAGGTCTGGGCTGGGTCCCGGGTTAAAATCTTCATCGTTTAATATTTTTACTTGGTTTCGGACTCGTGCGTGGTAACTGTGCGGTTGGCGGTACCTGTGCAATCGGCCCTAGTGTCGTGTAATTGCTCATTATTATTATTATTTATTATTATTTTCATAATTATTATTTTTATTATCATTATTCAATATATTATTATTTCTATTGTTATGGTGTTATTATTATTTCATTATTCTTATTATTGTTTATATTATTGTAAGTATAATGGTTATTCTTTAAATTACTATTATTACTATTATTATTATTATCATTATTAATTTTATTTTCATTACTATTTATATTATAATTATTTATATTATTATTATTATTATTATTATTGTAATAATATTATTGTTGTGTGAATGAAAAAAAACCGAAACCCTATTCTACCAAGCACACCCCCCTTTCCCCCAATTTCCTGCACAGCGCCGCCTTATCCCTCCCGGTAGACCGTGCCCAGGTGCTCCTCCTCTGGCCTCACATCTGCCTCCTACCTTCACACCCCAGCCGTGCTCCACCTCTCGCCTCACGACTTCCCTTCCACTCGACCTCGCCCCCTTGCTACCCTCCCTACTCGCCCCCCCTGCAGCCGACCCACTCCCGGCCTACCAGCGCACCCGGCCTTACCCTCCCTTTCGCCTCATGCCCAGCGCTCCAGCCGATAGCCGGCCATCCTCGGCCCGACCTCCCATGAACCCATCCGTCGCCCTCCACCCAAGTCTCCCTCTTTACTCACCCAACATCATTGATCCTCCAGCCTCCCGCTCGCCTACCCCGCCCTGCTCCACCCTTCTTGTTTAATCACCCTTGGCTCGTCCAGGCCCTCCTCACCCAACACCTTTCCCCCTGTCTACTATCCCTTCGAGAAGGCCCGCTACACACCCCCATTGTCTACTCTCCACCTCTATCCAGCCTCGTTCTAGCACACATCTGCCCTAACCCGTAATCCCTTTTCTCTTTGGACAACCTCAATGACCTAAGACACACCTTTCTGTTTGGTTCACACAACCCTCCTCTAACGAACCTTGCCGGTGCGGCCTCCCCTCTAGTACTCGCTTGATAATTCTCCCTTCGATTTAGGGTTCTACCATGGATGGGGATTTGATTTAAGGGTTAGATTCTTAATTTCTTAAGTTTTGATTTCATTATTAAGATTTTTTTAACTTCAAGGGTGTGGTTGCGGTGCGAACGAGTGTAGCGACTTGGGTTTTTGGCCCTGTCATACTTTGGAATATTTCTACGAATAATTCCAGAGCTAGGCGCGAAGACGGCGTACGATTCCGAGGCCCGGTGTGCCCGGAATTAATTTTATAAAAATATTAAGTATTTTTATACTATGCACGTGGTGGGGGTGTGATATCTCCTAAACGGTAGCTCAGAACGTGAATATGAGGGCACGGTTGCGTCTGGAATGTGTCGTTTACCCTAGTAGGGGTGTAAACTTTGCGGGCGCGGGCCTGCGGTGAGAAACGCCACCAGGGGCGTTTTCGTAAATAAGTGGCGAAGTTAGTGTGTGAGCATCGGCTCGAATAACTTCTAAACGGAGTCTCGGATGGAAAATCTGAGACCTCCGTTGCGTTCAGAACGGTGCGTTTACCCTAGGGGTGACCTTACTTTTGTTCGCATTGGGCGTCGGGTCCGAGGCGGGTTTGGCGCCGGCGGGCCGCTGATATAAATATCAGTGCCCCCCCCCCCCCTTTTATCGTTCTTCGTCGTTCTTCTCCGTTCTTCGCCGCCACTCCGCCGAATCGAGCCAACGGAGCACCCACGAGCTCAGAATTCGATGGCGGACGTTCCAGGAGCGCGCAGCGGAAGCTCTGGAGCGCGGATCTGAGGCAGAACGTTGGCGTTTCGCCTGTAAGGTAGGTGGTTTGAGTTTTACAATCCCGGATCCCGTTTTTGTGTTCTTTTTCTTCAAATTTTTATATGGGTTGTATAGTTCGGGTCCCGAGCTTTCCGAATCTTTTTTTGGATCTGAATTTGGAGCACCGGGGTGCTCCCGGTGGCTCCCGGATGTTTTCCGGCGAAAACCCGGTTTTCTGGCGACGAGGGGCGGTGGCCATGGCGGAATCTGGCGACGGCACGGCGGCGGGGCGGTGGTTTCCAGCGGAGGCGGTGGCGGCGTGGCGGAATCCAGCGGCGGCGCGGTGGTTTCCGGCGAGCCTGGCGGTGGTCCGGCCAGAATTTTCCGGGGGTTCTTTAAACCCCCGTAACTCGCAAACCGTAACTCTGATTTGCGAGCCGTTTGAGGCGACGCGCTCCTTGCGTTGAGATGGACCTTTTGAACTCACTTTGAGGGTTTAAGGGTCCGGGATCTTGGCATGGGAGTTAGAAACGTCGTATAAAATAATATTATTTTATTATTTTACGACTTCGAGCCGTTGTAACTTCTACCCGGAGCGTCCGATTGACGCGCCGTCAGTGGCGTTGAGACCCTGATGGTACGAAGGACTTTTTGAGATGGTTTCCGGGTGGTGGGACTGTGAACGGGGTGCGGGCCCCACGAGGCCGGGTTTTGGCGTTTGCGGAGAAACGCAGCTTTTGCACCAGGAGTCCGATTTTGGCGGATGAATAGTCAATCCTGAGTGTTTTTCCGAGAGGGTCACAATGGTGCGATCCGTTCGATGAGTTTCGGAATCCAGGCGTGGGACCCACCCGAGCCGGCCTTCGGTGAATAGTACCTTTTTCACCGGGTGTCCGTTTTTGGGCGAGCGAGTAGTCGATTCCGCTCGATGGGTTTCGGGATCGTTGTGTAGGCCCCGCACGAGCTAGCTACGGTGAATAGTGCCTTTTTCACCGGTGCTCCGTTTCAGGCGAGTAAACATCCTATCCTGCGTGTTTTTCCGCGTGGAACACGATGGTGGCCTCGGTTTTGGCCTAGGAGGTGTGCAGTGTGGCGTTGTGGCGGGTCGCTCGGGTTAGCGACGTTTGGACCAGCAGTGGTTGAGGGTTCTCCCTTGGTTCGTTCCCACGAGGGTTCGTGTGGCATCACAACCTTCGTATGGGTTTGTGATCCTCTCGATGGGATGTTTAAACTGTTAGAGTTGTGGTATCCCTCCGGTGGGCCCGGAGTGGATCCTCTAGCATCTTTACCTAGATCGGGTTCTTGGTATCGCTGTGACCGCTTATTTACAGGCGGCGATCCCCTATCTAGCAGGTTAACCCCGTAGGGTTTGTGGCATCATCGGACAAATGATCCCCTACACGGTGGGTCGTGCACAGTAGGGTTGTGGCATCGTCGGGCTTACGATCCCCTACTCAGCATGATGTTTATGGTAGGGTTGCGATATAGTTGGTTATACGATCCCCTACTCAGCGCGTGGTTTCGGTAGGGTTGCGGCATCGTCGGTTCGATCCTCTACATCGCGAGTTATACCAGATAGGGTTCCGGTATCGTCGTGACCATCTTTATATGGATGATGATCCTCTTTCTGAGTGTGGAGCCTCTATCGAGCGCAAGATCGGGTTGTGGCATCCCCCAGCGGATCCTGGGTGTGATCCCCTATCTGTGAAAACTACGTATGCCAGATCGGGTTGTGGTATCCCCCAGCGGACCCTGGGAGTGATCCCCAATCTGTGATCTATGTATACCGGAGTGGGTCTTGGTATCCCCTAGCGGACCCTAGCGGCGATCCCCTATCTGAGGAGTTTGGTGGTTATGGTGTTTCAGCGATGTTTCCTCACTGATGCTATCCGACGAGCGTGGTCTCACGGGTGAGCGTCTGAGATGTTTGTGAGTATCCCGATGGAGTGTATCTCTTGGATGAGTGTCATCTGGTATGACGGTGTTCGTGGTGTACTCTCCTGGTTGTGGACAGTTGCTGGTGATGAGGTCGGTACCTCTTGTGGCTTTGTGGCGTGAGCTGTGTATATCTGGATTGTTCAAGGTGTATGTATGGGCATACACCTGAGCTGAGCTGAGCTGACTTGATGTGTTTAGCCGAGGATGGTCACAAGATGGAGTTTCTCTCTCGTCTGGGTTCCCTCTGGCTGGGTTGAGCGGACTATTGTCAATCAGTTGCTCCCTTGGGTTTTGGGTTTTTGGGGTGCCTACTGAGTATGTTTATACTCACCCCTGCATGGGTTTTGCCCGCACATGTTTGTGTCTTGTGCAGACTACAGGCCTTTTGACGGAGTCCCAGGAGGACCCGGAGCAAGCAGAGCTTAGTGAGCGAGTTGACCGGGGTGTTTACCGGAGCTGTGCCGAGGGAACTTTCGGGCGGGTGTTTGTGGCAGCGTTCCCCTTCTTCAGATCAGGTTGGACGCGCTTTGTAGTTTCCTTTTTGGTGGGCTCTGTTTTGCCCTTGTACTTTTGCTGTTGCACTCTGGTTTGGGATAGATTGTATGCATGCATTTACTTTTCAGTTTCTTTATCTCTGCACTGTTGCATGGAGGTGTTTGTGGGTGCGTGTGTACAGGTACCTTGGGCTAATGCCTCCCATGTGTGTGATAGCCTACTCGGCGCTGGTCGACAGCCCCTGGCCTATTGGAGGCGGGCTTGGGGAGTCGCGGCTCGAGCCCCGTTGGGTCGGGTCATGACAGAGTGGTATCAGAGAAGGTTCCACCTTTGGGATCTCAGAGCGTAGCTGGTCTAGCTGTGAGTTTGGTTTGGGTTGCATAGTGGCAGTGTTAGGGTATTTCGAGTTCGGCTTTCAGGCCAGGGACCCCAGTGTTGGTGCGGCGGCCGACGTATCCATACACCAGGACTCTGATAACCTGCCTTTCGACTCGGGACATTCGTACACTGGTCGCGGGGACATCATGGTACATGCATCATATAGGACTGGGTTTTTGGTTTTTTCCTTGTCCTTCTTGAGTCAGCTCTCCAGATATACTCTTTGACTATGGTGCGTCTTGAATGTATTTCAGGATTCCTCCACGACGACAGCCAGCGAGGGTTCCGCAGTAGGATTGTGCTGATGACCCGCCCCGTGTAGTGGTTGTGGAGCAGGGCGCAGGTTCTGAGGTTGCACCTCCAGGTGGTCTGCCAGTTGAGCCACCACCTGTCGAGCAGCTGGTTGTGCCGGCGGTGCAGGACGAGGTTGCACGCAGGCTGAGTGCGTTGCACGAGTTCCAGAGGCAGTGACCTCTGAGGTTTCGGGGTGATCCAGACCCCCAGGCAGCTGATGACTGGCTTGAGGCATTTACTCGAGTTTTCCGCCTAGTGAGGACACCTCCTGATCAGATGGTGGTCCTAGCGGCGAGCCTTCTGCACGGTTCGGCCGGGCGATGGTGGAGTTTGGTGACGCAGTCCCACGACGAGGATACGCTCACGTGGGTAGAGTTTGAGCGGCTCTTCAGGGAGGAGTTCTATCCAGTGACGCTGAGGTCAGTACGGATCCAGGAGCTTCTGCAGCTTCGTCAGGAGAGCATGACTGTGTCGGAGTACTCAACGAGGTTTACAGACCTATCGCGCTACTCCCTGGATATGGTTCGAGACCCATTCTTTAGGGCTCAGACCTTCGAGTAGGGCTTACGCAGGGACATCTGAGCAGGTGTGGTTTCCTTGTGCCTGCCCACCTATGCTGGAGTGCTATAGCGAGCGTTGGTGGTGGAGAGTTTTCTGGCTGAGCAGTTTCCCCCTGTTAGTGCTGGTCACTCGAGAGCTGAGACTTCGTCAGTCGGATCGGCATCTGGTAGCCGACGTCAGACTCAGGGGTCTGGACATGGCCGACGTTTCAGGAGGCGACCCCAGGATGGGGGATCTGAGCCTCGGAGCTCACAGGGCTCGCAGGCTAGTTTTGGTCAGCCGTAGGAGAGGCGGTGTTATGCTTGCGATGGTCGGGGACATCTTGCTAGAGATTGTCCGACCCGACGTGCTGCTGAGAGGGAGCCGGTCGATGGACCGCCTTGGCAGAGGCAGTGTCTCGAGCAAGGAGGTCCACAGGGCGTCGGACATGGCGGCGGAGCTGGTGCAGCGGGAGGCGGTGGTAGACAGTACCAGTTGCCACCACCCCCACCCCCAGGTGGTCCACGCCAAGCTCAGGGAGCTGGTGGTCGAGGGCGAGGACAGCTGCATGCCCTGGAGGCAGTCGACCTAGAGGCACCACAGTGGGATAGAGGTATGCCTTATATCTTTTCTACTTACTGCAGTAGTTTGTCAGACACTGTTTAGCGGTACTCTTTCCTTTTTTTGCTTGCTCGAGTTTTGTTCAGGGCATTGGTAAGACCCTGAGTAGTTGTTGTTGGTGAGCTCGCTGGTGTGTGAGACCCAGTTGAGAGTCCAGTCGCTTTCCTTGTGCTTAGGGCTTTTCGGGGACGAAAAGTTCTAAGGGGGGGAGGATGTAGCGACTCGGGTTTTTGGCCCTGTCATACTTTGGAATATTTCTACAAATAAATCCAGAGCTAGGCGTGAAGACGGCGTGCGATTCTGAGGCCCGGTGTGCCCGGAATTAATTTTATAAAAATATTAAGTATTTTTATACTATGCACGTGGCGGGGGTGTGATATCTCCTAAACGGTAGCTTAGAACGGGAATCTGAGGGCACGGTTGCGTCCGGAATGTTTCGTTTACCCTAGGAGGGGTGTAAACTTTGCGGGCGCGGGCCTGCGGTGAGAAACGCCACCAGGGGCGTTTTCGTAAATAAGTGGCGAAGTTAGTGTGCGAGCGTCGACTCGAATAACTTCTAAACGGAGTCTCAGGTGGAAAATCTAAGACCGCCGTTGCGTTCAGAACGGTGCGTTTACCCTGGGGGTGGCCTTACTTTTGTTCGCATCGGGCGTCGGGTCCGAGGCGGGTTTGGCGCCGGCGGGCCGCTGATATAAATATCAGTGCCCCCCCCTTCTATAGTTCTTCGCCGCCACTCCTCCGAATCGAGCCAACGGAGCGTCCACGAGCTCAGAATTCGACGGCGGACGTTCCAGGAGCGCGCAGCGGAAGCTCTGGAGCGCGGATCTGAGGCAGAACGTCGGCGTTTCGCCTGTGAGGTAGGCGGTTTGAGTTTTACAATCCCGAATCCCGTTTTTGTGTTGTTTTTCTTCAAATTTTCATATGGGTTGTATAGTTCGGGTCCCGAGCTTTCCGAATCTTTTTTCGGATCTGAATTTGGAGCACCGGGGTGCTCCCGGTGGCTCCCGGAAGTTTTCCGGCGAAAACCCGGTTTTCTGGCGACGAGGGGCGGCGGCCATGGCGGAATTCGGCGACGGCACGGCGGCGGGGCGGCGTTTTCCGGCAGCGGCGGCGCGGCGGAATCCGGCGGCGGCGCGGTGGTTTCCGGCGAGCCTGGCGGTGGTCCGGCCAGAATTTTTCGGGGGTTCTTTAAACCCCCGTAACTCGCAAACCGTAACTCCGATTTGCGAGCCATTTGCGGTGACGTGCTCCTTGTGTTGAGACAGACCTTCTGAACTCACTTTGAGGGTTTAATGGTTCGGGATCATGGCATGGGAGTTAGAAACATCGTATAAAATAATATTATTTTATTATTTTACGACTTCGAGCCGTTGTAACTTCTACCTGGAGCGTCCGATTGACGCGCCGTCAGTGGCGTTGAGACCCTGATGGTACGACGGACTTTTTGAGATGGTTTCCGGGTGGTGGGACTTTGAACGGGGTGCGGGCCCCACGAGGCCGGGTTTTGGCGTTTGCGGAGAAACGCAGCTTTTCCACCAGGAGTCCGATTTTGGCGGATGAATAGTCAATCCTGAGTGTTTTTTCAAGAGGGTCGCAATGGTGCGATCCGTTCGATGAGTTTCGGAATCTAGGCATGCCCCCCCCCCCCCCCCCGAGCCGGCCTTCGGTGAATAGTACCTTTTTCACCGGGTGTCCGTTTTGGGCGAGCGAGTAGTCGATTCCGCTTGTTTTTCCGAGGGGATCATCGTGGTGTGATCCACTCGATGGGTTTCGGGATCGTTGTGTGGGCCCCGCATGAGCTAGCTACGGTGAATAGTTCCTTTTTCACCGGTGCTCCGTTTCGGGCGAGTAAACAGCCTATCCTGCGTGTTTTTCCGCGTGGAATGCGATGGTGGCCTCGGTTTTGGCCTAGGAGGTGCGCAGTGTGGCATTGTGGCGGGTCGCTCGGGTTAGCGATGTTTGGACCAGCAGTGGTTGAGGGTTCTCCCTTTGTTCGTTCCCACGAGGGTTCGTGTGGCATCACAACCTTCGTATGGGTTTGTGATCCTCTCGATGGGATGTTTAAACTGTTAGAGTTGTGGTATCCCTCTGGTGGGCCCGGAGTGGATCCTCTAGCATCTTTACCTAGATCGGGTTCTTGGTATCGCCGTGACCGCTTATTTACGGGTAGCGATCCCCTATCTTGCAGGTTAACCCCGTAGGGTTTGTGGCATCATCGGACAAATGATCCCCTACGCGGTGGGTCGTGCACAGTAGGGTTATGGCATCGTCGGGCTTACGATCCCCTACTCAGCATGATGTTTATGGTAGGGTTGCGGTATCGTTGGTTATAAGATCCCCTACTCAGCGCGTGGTTTCGGTAGGGTTGCGGCATCGTCGGTTCGATCCCCTACATCGCGAGTTATACCAGATAGGGTTCCGGTATCGTCGTGACCATCTTTATATGGATGATGATCCTCTATCTGAGTGTGGAGCTTCTGTCGAGCGCAAGATCGGGTTGTGGCAACCCCCAGCGGATCCTGGGTGTGATCCCCTATCTGTGAAAACTACGTATGCCAGATCGGGTCGTGGTATCCCCCAGCGGACCCTGGGAGTGATCCCCTATCTGTGAGATACGTATACCGGAGTGGGTCTTGGTATCCCCTAGCGGACCCTAGCGGCGATCCCCTATCTGAGGAGTTTAGTGGTTATGGTGTTTCAGTGATGTTTCCTCAGTGATGCTATCCGACGAGCGTGGTCGCATGGGTGAGCGTCTGAGATGTTTGCGAGTATCCAGATGGAGTGTATCTCTTGGATGAGTGTCATCTGGTATGACGGTGTTCGTGGTGTACTCTCCTGGTTGTGGACAGTTGCTGGTGATGAGGTCGGTACCTCTTGTGGCTTTGTGGCGTGAGCTGTGTATATCTGGATTGTTCCAGGTGTCTGTATGGGCATACACCTGAGCTGAGCTGAGCTGACTTGATGTGTTTAGCCGAGGATGGTCACGAGATGGAGTTTCTCTCTCATCTGGGTTCCCTCTGGCTGGGTTGAGCGGACTATTGCCTATCAGTTGCTCCCTTGGGTTTTGGGTTTTTGGGGTGCCTACTGAGTATGTTTATACTCACCCCTGCACGGGCTTTGCCCACACATGTTTGTGTCTTGTGCAGACTACAAGCCTTTTGACGGAGTCCCAGGAGGACTGGAGCAAGCAGAGCATAGTGAGCGAGTTGACCGGGGTGTTTACCGGAGCTGTGCCGAGGGAACTTTCTGGCGGGTGTTTGTGGCAGCGTTCCCCTTCTTTAGAGCAGGTTGGACGCGCTTTGTAGTTTCCTTTTTGGTGGGCCCTGTTTTTCCCTTGTACTTTTGTTGTTGCACTCTGGTTTGGGATAGATTGTATGCATGCATTTACTTTTCAGTTTCTTTATCTCTGCACTGTTGCATGGAGGTGTTTGTGGGTGCGTGTGTATAGGTACCTTGGGCTAATGCCTCCCATGTGTGTGATAGCCTACTCGGCGCTGGTCGCCAGCCCCTGGCCTATTGGAGGCGGGCTTGGGGAGTCGCGGCTCGAGCCCCGTTGGGTCGGGTCATGACAGAGTGGTATCAGAGAAGGTTCCACCTTTGGGATCTCAGAGCGTAGCTGGTCTAGCTGTGAGTTTGGTTTGGGTTGCATAGCGGCAGTGTTAGGGTGTTTTGAGTTCGGCTTTCAGGCCAGGGACCCCAGTGTTGGTGCGGCGGCTGACATATCCATACACCAGGACTCTGATAACCTACCTTTCGACTCGGGACATTCGTACACTGGTCGCGGGGACATCATGGTACATGCATCATATAGGACTGGGTTTTTGGGTTTTTTCCTTGTCCTTCTTGAGTCAGCTCTCCAGATATACTCTTTGACTATGGTGCGTCTTGAATGTATTTCAGGATGCCTCCACGACGACAGCCAGCGAGGGTTCCGTAGTAGGATTGTGCTGATGACCTGCCCCGTGTAGTGGTTGTGGAGCAGGGCGCAGGTTCTGAGGTTTCACCTCCAGGTGGTCTGCCAGTTGAGCCACCACCTGTCGAGCAGCTGGTTGTGCCAGCGGTGCAGGACGAGGTTGCACGCAGGCTGAGTGCGTTGCACGAGTTCCAGAGGCAGCGACCTCTGAGGTTTCGGGGTGATCCAGACCCCCAGGCAGCTGATGACTGGCTTGAGGCAGTTACTCGAGTTTTCCGCCTAGTGAGGACACCTCCTGATCAGATGGTGGTCCTAGCGGCGAGCCTTCTGCACGGTTCGGCCGGGCGATGGTGGAGTTTGGTGACGCAGTCCCACGACGAGGAGACGCTCACGTGGGCAGAGTTTGAGCGGCTCTTCAGGGAGGAGTTCTATCCGGTGACGCTGAGGTCAGTGCGGATCCAGGAGCTTCTGCAGCTTCGTCAGGAGAGCATGACTGTGTCGGAGTACTCAGCGAGGTTTACAGACCTATCGCGCTACTCCCTGGATATGGTTTGAGACCCGTTCTTTAGGGCTCAGACCTTCGAGTAGGGCTTACGCAGGGACATCCGAGCAGGTGTGGTTTCATTGTGCCTGCCCAACTATGCTGGAGTGCTGGAGCGAGCGTTGGTGGTGGAGAGTTTTCTGGCTGAGCAGTATCCCCCTGTTAGTGCTGGGCACTCGAGAGCTGAGACTTCGTCAGTCGGATCGACATCTGGTAGCCGACGTCAGACTCAGGGGTCTGGACGTGGCCGACATTTCAGGAGGCGACCCCAGGATGGGGGATCTGAGCCTCGGAGCTCACAGGGCTCGCAGGCTAGTTTTGGTCAGCCGCAGGAGAGGCGGTGTTACGCTTGCGATGGTCGGGGACATCTTGCTAGAGATTGTCCGACCCGACGTGCTGCTAAGAGGGAGTCGGTCGATGGACCGCCTTGGCAGAGGCAGCGTCTCGAGCAAGGAGGTCCGCAGGGCGTCGGACATGGCGGCGGAGATGGTGCAGCGGGAGGCGGTGGTAGACAGTACCAGTTTCCACCACCCCCACCCCCAGGTGGTCCACGCCAAGCTCAGGGAGCTGGTGGTCGAGGGCGAGGACAGCTGCATGCCATGGAGGCAGTCGACCCAGAGGCACCAGAGTTGGATAGAGGTATGCCTTGTGTCTTTTCTACTTACTGCAGTAGTTTGTCATACACTGTTTAGCGGTACTCTTTCCTTTTGTTGCTTGCTCGAGTTTTGTTCAGGGCGTTGGTAAGACCCTGAGTGGTTGTTGGTGGTGAGCTCGCTGGTGTGTGAGACCCAGTTGAGAGTCCAGTCGCTTTCCTTGTGCTTAGGGCTTTTCGGGGACGAAAAGTTCTAAGGGGTGGAGGATGTAGCGACTCGGGTTTTTGGCCCTGTCATACTTTGGAATATTTCTACGAATAATTCCAGAGCTAGGCGTGAAGACGGCGTGCGATTCCGAGGCCCGGTGTGCCCGGAATTAATTTTATAAAAATATTAAGTATTTTTATACTATGCACGTGGCGGGGGTGTGATATCTCCTAAACGGTAGCTCAGAACGGGAATCTGAGGGCACGGTTGCGTCCCGAATGTTCCGTTTACCCTAGGAGGGGTGTAAACTTTGCGGGCACGGGCCTGCGGTGAGAAACGCCACCAGAGGCGTTTTCGTAAATAAGTGGCGAAGTTAGTGTGCGAGCGTCGGCTCGAATAACTTCTAAACGGAGTCTCAGATGGAAAATCTGAGACCGCCGTTGCGTGCAGAACGGTGCGTTTACCCTAGGGGTGACCTTACTTTGGTTCGCATCGGGCGTCGGGTCCGAGGCGGGTTTGGCGCCGGCGGGCCGCTGATATAAATATCAGTGCCCCCCTTTTATCGTTCTTCGTCGTTCTTCGCCGTTTTTCACCGCCACTCCGCCGAATCGAGCCAACGGAGCGCCCACGAGCTCAGAATTCGACGGCGGACGTTCCAGGAGCGCGCAGCGGAAGCTCTGGAGCACGGATCTGAGGCAGAACGACGGCGTTTCGCCTGTGAGGTAGGCGGTTTGAGTTTTACAATCCCGGATCCCGTTTTTGTGTTGCTTTTCTTCAAATTTTCATATGGGTTGTATAGTTCTGGTCCGGATCTTTCCGAATCTTTTTTCGGATCTGAATTTGGAGCACCTGGGTGCTCCCGGTGGCTCCCGGAAGTTTTCCGGCGAAAACCCGGTTTTCCGGCGACGAGGGGCGGCGGCCATGGCGGAATCCGGTGACGGCACGGCGGCGGGGCGGCGTTTCCGGCGGTGGCGGCGGCGGCGTGGCGGAATCCGGCGGCGGCGCGGTGGTTTCCGGCGAGTCTGGCGGTGGTCCGGCCAGAATTTTCCGGGGGTTCTTTAAACCCCCGTAACTCGCAAACCGTAACTCCGATTTGCGAGCTGTTTGCGGCGACGCGCTCCTTGCGTTGAGACGGACCTTTTGAACTCACTTTGAGGGTTTAAGGGTTCGGGATCGTGGCCTGGGAGTTAGAAACGTCGTATAAAATAATATTATTTTATTATTTTACGACTTCGAGCCGTTGTAACTTCTACCCGGAGCGTCCGATTGACGCGACGTCAGTGGCGTTGAGACCCTGATGGTACGACGGACTTTTTGAGATGGTTTCCGGGTGGTGGGACTGTGAACGGGGTGCGGGCCCCATGAGGCCGGGTTTTGACGTTTGCGGAGAAACGCAGCTTTTCCACCAGGAGTCCGATTTTGGCGGATGAATAGTCAATCCTGAGTGTTTTTCCGAGAGGGTCGCAATGGTGCAATCCGTTCGATGAGTTTTGGAATCTAGGCGTGGGCCCCACCCGAGCCGGCCTTCGGTGAATAGTACCTTTTTCCCCGGGTGTCCGTTTTGGGCGAGCGAGTAGTCGATTCCGCTTGTTTTTCCGAGGGGATCGTCGTGGTGTGATTCGCTCGATGGGTTTCGGGATCGTTGTGTGGGCCCCACACGAGCTAGCTACGGTGAATAGTGCCTTTTTCACCGGTGCTCCGTTTTGGGCGAGTAAACAGCCTATCCTGCGTGTTTTTCCGCGTGGAACGCGATGGTGGCCTCGGTTTTGGCCTAGGAGGTGCGCAGTGTGGCATTTTGGCGGGTCGCTCGGGTTAACGACGTTTGGACCAGCAGTGGTTGAGGGTTCTCCCTTGGTTCGTTCCCACGAGGGTTCGTGTGGCATCACAACCTTCGTATGGGTTTGTGATCCTCTCGATGGGATGTTTAAACTGTTAGAGTTGTGGTATCCCTCCGGTGGGCCCGGAGGGATCCTCTAGCATCTTTACCTAGATCGGGTTCTTGGTATCGTTGTGACTGCTTATTTACGGGCAGCGATCCCCTATCTAGCAGGTTAACCCCGTAGGGTTTGTGGCATCATCGGACAAATGATCCCCTACGCGGTGGGTCGTGCACAGTAGGGTTGTGGCATCGTCGGGCTTACGATCCCCTACTCAGCATGATGTTTATGGTAGGGTTGCGGTATCGTTGGTTATACGATCCCCTACTCAGCACGTGGTTTCGGTAGGGTTGCGGCATCGTCGGTTCGATCCCCTACAGCGCGAGTTATACCAGATAGGGTTCCGGTATCGTCATGACCATCTTTATATGGATGATGATCCTCTATCTGAGTGTGGAGCTTCTGTCGAGCGCAAGATCGGGTTGTGGCATCCCCCAGCGGATCCTGGGTGTGATCCCCTATCTGTGAAAACTACGTATGCCAGATCGGGTCGTGGTATCCCCCAACGGACCCTGGGAGTGATCCCCTATCTGTGAGCTACGTATACCAGAGTGGGTCTTGGTATCCCCTAGCGGACCCTAGCGGCGATCCCCTATCTGAGGAGTTTGGTGGTTATGGTGTTCCAGCGATGTTTCCTCAGTGATGTTATCCGATGAGCGTGGTCTCACGGGTGAGCGTCTGAGATGTTTGCGAGTATCCCGATGGAGTGTATCTCTCGGATGAGTGTCATCTGGTATGACGGTGTTCGTGGTGTACTCTCCTAGTTGTGGACAGTTGCTGGTGATGAGGTCGGTACCTCTTGTGGCTTTGTGGCGTGAGCTGTGTATATGTGGATTGTTCAAGGTGTATGTATGGGCATACACCTAAGCTGAGCTGAGCTGACTTGATGTGTTTAGCCGAGGATGGTCACGAGATGGAGTTTCTCTCTCGTCTGGGTTCCCTCTGGCTGGGTTGAGCGGACTATTGCCTATCAGTTGCTCCCTTGGGTTTTGGGTTTTTGGGGTGCCTACTGAGTATGTTTATACTCACCCCTGCACGAGCATTGCTCACACATGTTTGTGTCTTGTGCAGACTACAGGCCTTTTGACGGAGTCCCAGGAGGACCCGGAGCAAGCAGAGCTTAGTGAGTGAGTTGACCGGGGTGTTTACCGGAGCTGTGCCGAGGGAGTTTTCTGGCGGGTGTTTGTGGCAGCGTTCCCCTTCTTCAGAGCAGGTTGGACGCGCTTTGTAGTTTCCTTTTTGGTGGGCCCTGTTTTGCCCTTGTACTTTTGCTGTTGCACTCTGGTTTGGGATAGATTGTATGCATGCATTTACTTTTCAGTTTCTTTATCTCTGCACTGTTGCATGGAGGTGTTTGTGGGTGCGTGTGTACAGGTACCTTGGGCTAATGCCTCCCATGTGTGTGATAGACTACTCGGCGCTGGTCGCCAGCCCCTGGCCTATTGGAGGCGGGCTTGGGGAGTCGCGGCTCGAGCCCCGTTGGGTCGGGTCATGACAACGAGGTTTTGAACCGGTTTCGGGAAATCCTCCAATGATTGAGGCATAACCCCTTTGTTTTTTCCTTTAATCTTTTAAATACATTGATCGCTTCTATTTTTCATTGCTTGAATATTTGATATTTTTTTAGCATGTGTTGTGATTAATTAGATTGATGTAAATTGAGTATTTAAAATAATTTCGTTTCCTTTGATATTTTGCACCCTGTTTATGTAAATTGGTGTTGTGTGCATAATTATTTTGTTTAAACTTGTGGTCTGAATTTGACGGGTTTTACATGAAAAGGCCTAGTTGGTCCCACTGGCCCTTGCTTGTAGCATAAAGTTTTTAGAATTAATTAAATGATGCTTGAGTTGGTTTCATATGTTTAAATCCACGATATACTTTTTAAAATTGTTTTATAAATTCTTAAATGAATTATTAAAAAATATGGGTGCTGCGAGCCTGGTTTTGAAAATGTGTTTAGGCGCACGTGTTTTTAAATGTTGATCTCATCATGTCGTGCACTTTTGTCAGGTTGTGCACTCTTAAGTGTTTTCTTAGAATGGTATGTTGTCTCCCTAAAATGATTAGTGAGTTGTTTTGGCATTGTGTAGTTTTTGGTAAACAATTGGTAGATTTTTTAATGGGGTCTAGTAAATAGTGTTGCTGGTGCGAGTTGTGTTTTGAAACCATGTCCAGGTGTTTCTTTTGCGCTGGTTGTTCACTTGGATTGTTTTAAGTCTGTGTTTATGTATTTTAGTTATTGTTGTGGTTGTAGCGTGTCAGCAAGATTTTTCTATGATATTGCGGTAATCAGCAGGTGGGATGTACTTGTGCGCGAGTGTGAGATGTGTCACGTCTTCGTAACCGAGATGCAAGTCGAGGTAGGTCTCCCACTATACTCGCCTTTAAATGCAGAATTTATTAATTGCTTGATATTTTATTAATTTTAATAAATTGGAAATAATATAAAATAAGTAATTTTGAAATGATTATTTGGTGTAAAAAGAGATGTTTATTATATACATGACACTTGAAATATTTTCTTGGTGAACGAACACCCAATAGTGAAATAATGCATGTTTGGACTTTAAATATAATTCATAGAATTTCAAACGTAGTTTTGGTTTATGGATAAACTATTTCTTTTGAAACGTGAACAAGTGTTTTGGTTCTCTTGAGAAATGAGCATTTTCTTTAAAATTGGTGAAGGCCCATTTGGCACTTTAATAAAATAAATTATTTTAGAAAACTCTCTTCAGGGTGACTCAGGGGTGATATTTGGTGTACGTTGACTGCATGAGTTGTGTGTGATGTTTGTGATACCTGATTGACTTTGTTGACTCACCCCATTCTTTTTTATTATACGTGTTGACATGGGAACCTGGAACAGTAAGTGAATCTTCTGAGAAAGATTGCAGTACTAGTTTAGATTACACACTGGCTAGTGGCCCTTAGTACGGATTATATTCTGCTAGGGGATTGAGCCCCATGGTTAGGCCAAGTAGGGAAAAACCGAGCGTTAGGAAATTATGATGTCATCAAGAGTAGGAATGACTTCAGGATGAGTCACATGTATAGTACATTCTAGATCATTCACGAGCTCCTAGGTTCGTCCCATGATTTATTTAGTGTTTATTTTTATGTGGCAGATGATTGAGAGGTCTAGTTCGGTTTCTGAATCCTGTGTGCCACTTCTTTTCCATTTCCCTTAGTGTGTGTTGTGTGTTGTGTGTGGTTTTCCATTTGACTAATAACTGAAATTTAAATTTCTAACTTGTTCGCAGAAATGTTTTAAAATGCAATGCACCTGTTCCTTTCAAAGATTAAACTCGTTTTTAAATTAAAAATGTCAGTAGAATGTTACTTTCCTTTGAAATGGAAGTGTGTGTGTGGAAACCCTTATTTTTTATAATTTAGTTCAAACATGGAATTAGTAAATTTCTTTATTTAAAGGTAGTGTATAGGGAATAGTTTGTTTGGAACACCTAGTAAGTTTTAATACTCCCGCCTATAGTGTTTCCCTGTTTTTAGTTTCTGTTACAGGTTTGGATTGAGCTTTCTCACTGTGGGAAAGAGTTGGTTGTGGATTTGTGAGCGACTCTCGGGGTTGCGAGGAGTTTTGGTCCTGGTCAGGTTAGTTAGTTGTTGTTGATCATTATTTCTTTTCGTGTTGTTTATTTACATTATGTTATTCAACTTTTTCGACTACTTTATTTATTTTCACTAGGAATAATTATTCCCAATGATTAGATTTTGATGCCCGACACTAGTTTCCAGCTCGTGGGGATCAAGAACACCCCTCGGGAAATGTCACAGACTGGCTCGGGTGACCAGTTCAGGCTCGACCCGGGTTGGTTCGTGACATAGTAGCTATTATATTTGCTATGAAGATATGAAGATACTATCTCTATGGTGAATAAGGTATGATTTATACTGATCAGAAGAGTCTGAAGTAAATTTTCTCACAAAAAGAACTCAACATGAGGCAAAAAAAGATGGCTTGAACAACTCAAAGATTATGATTTCACCATACACTACCACCTGGGAAAGGAAAATAAGGTGGAAGATGCTTTGAGAAGAAATGATCATGGAGTTCTGAACAAGATGAGAGTTGAAAAGGATCCTATATACAGGGATCTAGTAAATATGGACATGGTAATAACCTTGGAAGGTGAAACATCAATACTTTTTAAAATGTTTTCCAAAACATCTTTACTAGAATGGATAAAAATTTCTCATACTAATAATGAAGAGTTTCAAAAGAAAATTAAATCTATGATTGATGGAATATTAATCGACTTCATATATGAAGATGGGATTTTGAAATTTGAGAAGAGGCTTTGTGTTCCTGACATAGCTCATCTAGAAAGGGAATTGTTGGATGATGCTCATATCTCCAATTTCTCTATACACCCTAGTAGCACTAAGATGTATAGAGATTTGAAGGAACATTTTTGGTGGGACAACATGAAGAGGGATATTTCTTATTATGCATCAAGATGTATGGTTTTTCAATAGGTGAAAGATGGAAGAAAACATCATATAGAAGACATGTAACCTATTCCCATACCGAAGTGGAAATGGGATGAAATTACAATGGACTTTGTCATGGGACTACCAAGGAATTCTAGAAGGAACAATGCAATATGGGTCATTGTTGAACATCTTACCAAGTCAACACATTTTCTTGAAATAAGAGAAGATTTACCACTTGAAAATTTAGCAAGACTATATATTAATGAATTTGTAAGACTTTATGAAGTACCCCTGTCGATTTTCTTTACCATGATCCCCATTTTACATCAAGATTTTGGAAAAGTCTTCAGAAGGACCTAGATACTGAACTTCATTTGAGCACTACCTACCACCCTCAAACTGATGGACAATCATAACGTACTATTCAAACCTTATAAGACATGTTGAGATCTTTCTCACTTGACTTTCAAGGTATGTGGGGTTAATATTTACCTCCGGTAGAATTTTACCATAACAATAGCTTCCATTCAAGTATTCGGATGGCACCATATGAAATGTTATATGGAAAGAGATGTCACACACCAACTTGTTGGGATGATGTTGGTGAAAGAAAACTCATAAGACTAAAACTTGTTGAGGAAAAAGTGGAAATGTTTAAGATTATTTGAACCCACAACAAAGCTGCTCAAAGTAGGCAAAATAACTACACCGATTACTGAAGGAAGGATTTGGAATTTCAGGTAGGAGATCATGTTTTATTGAAGATATATCCATGGAAGAGAGTTATATATTTTGGTAATAAGGGTAAATTAAGTCCCAGGTTCATTGGACCTTTATAAATTCTCAAAGGAATTGGGGCTATAGCTTACCATTTTGAAATGCTTCCAATTCTCTCCAATGTTCATGATGTGTTCGACGTATCACTGTTGAGAAAATACATGCCAGACCCAATGCATGTACTCACCTATGAAGAAATAGAACTGGATGCCAATATATCTTATTATGAAGAGCCTATAATGATTTTTGATACCAGATAACAAGTTTTGAGAAACCAAATGAATCATCTTGTAAAAGTTCTATGGAAAAATCATAAGATGGAAGAAGCAACGTGGGAACCCAAGGAACATATGATGAAGAACCACCCGAATATTTTTATGTAGTAATATTCTAGAAATTTCTAGGATGAAATTATTTGAAGGAGGGGAGAACGTAACACCCCAAGATTCCACGGTATGTTTTCCTTTGAATAATGCAATAGTTTGCGCTGTACGCAACTTGCAGTTTTAGCACACCACGACGAATCAAACTAGCTGTTATGAATAGTAATACCCACTTTTTGAAATTTTATAATTTTTTTTAAATGGACTTCATTTTTGGATTTGGAATATCAAAATTATCCTTAGGTGAATTTTTGGTACTTTTCTGAAAACTTTCAATTTTTGGTGAATAGTGAAAAATACTAAATTTCAATTAAAAACTTGCTTTTATTCAAAATAATTTATAGTGTTAAATTTCACATTTGAGTGGTTTTAAAGTATAATTAGATTATATTTTTATCATTTAATATAATTTAGTTTATTTGATGTAATTTCACATTTAAACCGGACACAAATAAGTGTTAATCTTTTGATAGTTATTATTTCTTAAAAATACGTTTTTTTACAACGTGAATTAATTTTAAATTAATTTTTCCACTTTGGTGATTTGAATTTGGAAAATAGATTCCATATTTGGAATCAGGAGGTCCAAAATGTGTAAATAGTTAAATTAATTTTTTCCCATTTGGTGATTTGAATTTTGAAAAATGGATTCCATATTTGGAATCAGGAGGTCCAAATTGTGTAAATAGTTATCTTTTATTTTTAGACATTATGAATACTTACTTCTGTAAATGTTTTATGTACCATGGTTCAAGGGGTAAATTCGGTAAATAAGGGTAAAAAATAATATTATAAAAATATTAAATTACCCTATCATGTGTTCTATTACTATTGGTTGATAATGTACGACCATGACTATCCTTGGGTCTATTTTAGGACCTCATAGAGCCACTTGAGAATGATAATGACACTTTATGTTAATTAATTTAAAGTAAAGACAAAAATGACATAAACATATATATTTTAGTAAAAAAAAATTACATGGGTTTATGTAAGTTATATTTTCTAATATAAATTGTAATTTGAAAGCTAAAACTATTTTCTACATAATGGTATTTTTTTCTAATTTTTAGATATAAAATAAATAAAATTATTTATGACGCAATAATGATGTAGTGATTACCTCATTAATAAATGATTTAAATAAATAAGATTATAAAAATTAAAAAAATATCCAAAACCTATCAAATTATTATTGTATGATTTGATTTAGAACATGATTCATCTTATCTTAAACTTTAATGAGTTTTGGACCTTTAGAAACTGAAAATAATTATATAATAAAATAATATTTTCAAACTTTCCTAAAGAGCCCCACCTCCCCCTTATAAAAAGCCCTCACCTCTAACCCATTTCTCACACCTCTAATGCACCTTGTCTTATCTAAAATCTACCCAATTAATCTCCCTACATCCCTATATTCCTTTTAGAAGCCTTAATATAGGCAGAAGGCACTTCAAGGAAGCCTTTTGGTTCAAACCAAAGAGAGTTAACCGATTTAATGGTAACATCTCCTCTTAAGTTCTTTTATTTTATATTACTTATCTAACCCCCTAAACTCAATTTATTCATTTATTTTATAACAAAACTAGTATCCTAAATATAATAGGTTATTGTTATGAGAAGGATTCTAACTACACTTACACACACCTCCATCTAATGGGTATAGAAAATAATGTTTCTGTGCACGACGAACAACTGTTTCACGAAACGATGATTGTTAAATCTTCTACTACCACCTCTTATGGTAGCCATTATGATGACACTATAATTATATATTATATTTATGATATTTATTTTATCTATAATATTCTTTAATTATATTTTATTTCATACCTATAACACCCCAAGGTTTTGAAAATAAATATTTAATGCATTTTATAATCTAGCCATTAAACACAACATTGCCTCTGCTGTGTTTTGAATTTTGAAAAACTCTCATCTAGAGTTGTGACCGGTAAGTCATTTGGAGTCTGATAGAATAAAATTGATTTTTTGTGAATAGTAACATAACCTTATGAATAGTAATATGACCCTTATGAATAGTAAATAATGATATAATTTTATTTTCTTAAGGTAACATGATAAGGAGATCTTAATTAATTTTTCAATGCGATATAAAAGTAATTATAACTTAAAATTGTTATTTTTTTAATTAACTATGATGTTATTTAAAAATTAAATAAATAATATTTAGAAAATTATTTTTGAAAAATGGATTTCATTTTTGAATTATACACGTCAAAAAATGGTAGGGGTGAATTTTTGGGATTTTTCTAAAATACTTGAATTTTTCATGAATAGTAAAAATACAGTTTTGAGTTTTTAGTAGTTTAATGACATCATAATGACATAATAAAAGGCTAGTCTACTTGTGTAAAGTAAAATATGACATGAGGTTTCCCAAGTGGCTAAATCCATGGGAAAATACCATGGGAAATTCCATGGTTTGGAAAAAAACCACTAATAAGGTGTCCCTATGAAATTATTAAAAAAACTCTCTGCCTTTTTCTACAAATACCCAATCATCCATTCATCTTCTTTCATTCCAAATCCCTCATCCTACAATCTATGGTCGTTTTACCTCTCTAGGAGTCCTCCCAAGGTGTATTTAGGCCGTTAAGGTCTCAACCTTCACGTTCTAGGAGTTACTCTACAAGGTAAGGGAATCCTTCACCCTCCTCTTTTAGTCAACACTTATTTTATGTTATATCTTTGAATTTACATTCTAATATGTTGGAGTTTTATATTATGTATTCTTATTACATTACTTTTTATTAAAATATGATGATATACCAATTTTCTCTCATCATTTCATTTTATGAAATTTTAAGCGACGCCGTTAGACTGTCGAATTTTCATAAGGGATCTCTCAACGTTTCTTTTATTTTCAATTTCATCTCTTTTCTTTTCCTCTCCCCACATACTCTGTACAAATGACCATGATAAATATAGTATCATATATATAATATAATTATATCATGTTAATGGAGTAAACATCATCAATATCCTCTCTCTCTCTCCCCCTTTTATTTTATAAATGAAATCAACGTCCATGAGGTTCCAATTTATAGCCTTTGTGGACGACAAAGTTTCGTTCTTCAATTTATCCTTCATTACTGGACATGAAACAAATTTTATGGTTGATCCAGACTATAATATATGTATTATAACCAAATTAATATTCAATAACCAGTATATTTACATATTATTAAAAAAAATACCAAACAAGTTTCTAATAATCAAAATAACGCTTAAATAATCTAAGTGAATATTATTAATAATTCATCTAATGATTCATCAGTTTTCCATGGATAAAAATGATAGAAATTAACATTAACAATTATGTATGTTTATAAATAATATGTAATTTCAGTTCTGGAAATTTACATCCATTCCACATCAACTTCATTACTTAAAAATAAGAGAACCGATTACGAAAATCAAGAAAACGAACACTCTAGAACAACGAAATTTGATATTATAACTTATCAATAAGGACATAAATGAACTAAAAGGAATTATAATAAACTAAATACTTGTCTAATAATTTCTTAATTAAGTTATTAATGAGTCTAATTTCATATTCCAGGACTTTAAGTTCAAGAGGGGAACACATTCAGATTTAAGGTAAGGGTTTTCCACCCAAACTTCCATTTTCATTCGGGTTACTTTAATTGTCTAATTACCACAATTAAATTCTTATTCATTATTTTGAAATCCTCATAAATTCTGTGTGATTATTATATATATGTACACCAACCATAATCCATCCCTATTTCATGGATAGTTATATGCTTTAAATAAAATTTCAAAACTGCTTCCAAAATACAAGCCCGATTCAAGGGAATTTCTCAAATTCTTATCTATTTTCAAGGGAACTATATAATCTGTTTTTGGAAAACATTATCTTTATAAAATAACTTATTTTATTATGGAAATAATATCTTACTTAACTTATGGTTTTATACAAATATTTTCCAAAAGAACTCTTCTTTTCAATGTAAAAGCGTATTTGTCTCAAGATTCACTCAAAGATTTTATAAGAGTATATTTGTCTATTTCAACACTCTTGTTAATTATTATGTATTATTTGGATTATTATTCCATTTTATCATATACCATATTTAATTTATTGATTTATGGTTATTTTGGCTATTGATGTGCTATCTTAAAAACATTCATCAGTTTACTTTGAATGATTAGTGTTTTTGCTTAATGTTCTGGGAACTCTATTTACATTTCATATATTAGTTTCAAGATGAATGTGTAAGTTGTTTATGTTTATCCTAATTCATATGAGTAATTAATTATACATATTAAGTATAAGTTGGGGCCCTATATAGCCCCTCGGTGCATTGGTAGGTCTCACGAGACAAACTATGGTCATGGCACAAGGCCTTGACAAAATGATTACTTATTGTCTTGGCATGAGGCCTTGAAGGCATGGTTATGTTGTCCCACATTATGCATTAAATCATTATGAAAATAGTATTGATGTTTAATGTGTTTATTCTACTAGTAGAATACCCATGATTATGTTATGTTATGACCATATTTAATCAGCTCATTTTCTACTATATTATGTTCAATTTTATTTTAAGAGGAATGTATTTTCAATTATTCACCATGTCTAATGTTTATGTTATCTTCCATTGTATTTCTTACCATTACTGATAATTTGAGATCACCCCCATTATTATGTTTAATTTTCTCAGGACATGAAGAAGTTTATTATGAATGACATGCTGAAATAACCTAGGAGTTAAGGATGTTTTCTAAGGAGTTTCAATGTTGTATATCTTTTCAAGTTGTAATGTTCAACTTATGTATTAATATTTTTTTCCAATAATACTAAACTAATAGGTCCTCAGAGATGTGTATTACTTTTTTTATTCCAATGTAATCAAATAAGGCACCAGCTCTAGGCAACTGAGGTCGGGTCCTTATAGTTGGTTTGAGAGGAAGTTTAGTAGAAAAATTGGAAACTATATTTAGATAAAGTAGATTAGGGAAGATTCCCTAAGATAGTATTTGAGGATAAACATACAAGAATGTCATGGTATTTTGGTAAGGAATATATTATGTGGATATTTCAAGAAATACATCCCTGCCTGGATACGAGCAGGTAGAGGTGGCTCTGGCACATATGTACCTAAAAGTGAAATCTTCGAAAAGGAGTTTCAGGCTTGACCCAGGGTATCCTAGTACATGAAAATGGCCTTCATGCAGTCTTGGTTATGACACTCCTGGGGGATATTGTAACACCCCAAGGTTTTGGAAATAAATATAGAATTCAATTTTATAATCTATCCTCTTCTATGTTTTCAATTTCAAGAAATGTTCATCTAGAGTTGTGCTCAGTAAGTCATTTGGAGTCTGATAGAACAAACTTGTTTTTTTGGTGAATAGTAACATACCTTATGAACAGTAACATGAATAGTAATATGACCTCATGAATAGTAAAAAATAATATTATTTTATTTTCCCAAGGAAATAGCATAATGGGATCTTAATTAATTTTCCAATGTCACTTAAAACAAATTGCACTTCAATATTGTTATTTTTCGAATTAACTGTGACCTTATTTAAAAATTAAATTAATAATATTTAGAAAATTATTTTTGAAAAATGGATTTCACTTTTGAATTCTACACATCGAAAAATTGTAGGGGTAATATTTTTTGTATTTTTCTGAACCTCTTGAATTTTCGGTGAATAGTGAAATACGATAAAATACTGTATAATCAATTTATCAGTAAAAATGCACTATTTATGACATCATAAGTAATGAAATGCCACTTTCTTCGAACTCACATGATATTATCACTATTTTGGTCCACTTGTTTTGAGATTATTCATAGTCTTGATAAAAATATTAAAATAATGATTAAAATAATCTAAAATACCTCCCCTCCTCCACTATAAATACCACCCTCACTACCCTCTTCCTCCCACACCTCTAAAGCCTTGAGCATTGTCTAAATTCTACCAAATTCCCTCCCCAATATTCTTCCCCACGTCCTAGAGCTTCTGGTCTCACCAAAAGACCACGACCAAAGCCCTTAAAGAGGATCTCAAGGAGAAGAGATCAAGAGGTAAACATCCTCTTTCATTTTCATTCTTTTCTTCCATTTTATGTTATTCTCTTCCATTACCTTTGTTTTGTGTTGAGATATTTCATTAAATATTTCCCCTTACTGTCAATATTATGTATGAATGATGAGATATTCCATTCCTCTCATCAAACTATTTTTATGAAATTTTAAGAGGCACTGTTAGGCTGCCGAATTTTCGTGACAAATTTATCAAGTTTTCTTTCATTTTAAGATTCCTTTATTTTCTTCTTATTTCCTAACCTCCTCTATCCAAATGATCATGATAACTCAAGTAGCATATATATACTTGATTTATATCATGTTAATGGAAGAACTATCTTAAATATTCTTACTCCCTCACTTTTATTTTGTAAATGAAATCGACGTCCATAAGGTTCCGATTTATAACCTTCGTGGACGATGAAGTTTCATTATTAAATTTCTTATTCATTACTTGTCATGAAACCATATTCATGGTTGAAACCGACTATAATATATGTTTTATATCCTAATTAATATTCATGGACCCTAATATGTACATATAATTAAGTTGTATGACAAAACTAGTTCATAATGATCCAAGTACCGCTGAATAATCGAAGTGGTTATCATCTAATGATTCAACCTCATTCCATGTAACCAAATTATAGAAGTGGACATTAACAATTCTTTATGTTCATTATTAATATTTAATTTCAATTCTGTAGATTTACATCCATTCAACTTCATTACTTAAAAACAAGTGAACCGAATATGAAAATAAAGGAAACAAACCATCCAGAACGACGAAATTCAATATAATAACTTATAAATAATAACATAAAGGAACTAAACAGAATTAGGATAAACTAAATACATGTCTATTAGGTTCTGAAATAAGTTATTTATATGTATAATTTCACATTCCAAGACCTTAAGTTCAAGAGGAGAACACATTTGGATTTATGGTAAGGGTTTCTTCATCTCACTTCCATTTTTGTGAGATATTCTGTAATCACTACTATTACTTTGTATGGTGTATGTATACTACCCATTATTGTCTCATATCATGAATATATTTATTTTTATGATATTCAATTTATCATTTGACAATCATTAATTTTGGGTCATACGAATCAATTGATTACAAAGTTGTAAGGGGTTCTTCGTCTCACTTTCATTTCTGTGAGATTTTCATCGTTCGCCGCTTATTTCTTGTATGTGGTATATGTGTACTATCATTTGATATATATAATAACATGATTCTATTTATATTCATGTTATTAATTGATTCACTTGATATTTATTATGTTCTGGTCATATGATTCGATCGATCACATTGTTGTAAGGGAATTATTAACCCGATTTCCATTCGTTGGGTTAACATTCTACTTTGTTAATTACGTGGTATTTGAATTGTTTTTGTGATGAATTATGATTATAATATATTTAATAATGTGTATATACAGAATATTTACATATTCCACCCACTCTATTAGGTCTCACTTCAAGTATATGAAGTTTATAAGGGAGTTTTCTTCTAAAATCCTCTTTCAAAATTCTGTTTTACAAGATTCAAAAGCAAGGTTTTTATGCTATTATTTATGTTGTATGTTTATGTTTTGGTTGTTGGGAATTATTTATGATGAAGGGTGGGACCTATATTTCACTCCAATACATTGGGTATGAGTAAGTTGGAGGTCGGCCGTATGGTTACTCCAAGTGTAACTGCGATGGTTACACAAAGTAGGGTAGCCGTGAGGGTTACAAATTTTAAGGTAGCCAAGATGGTTACAAGATTATGTAAGTAATGACCCAAGATACCTCTATGATTATATTTATATTCTCATGTTTCATGTGGTTATTCTACTAGTATAATACCCTTAATTATGTTTAATTATGGAATTATTTGTTTAGCTCATATTTCTGCCATAATATGTTTCAAGTTTATTATTAAAGGCATGTGTTTTCAATTATTCACCATGTGTAATGTTTATATTATCTTCTACTGTATTGCTTACTCTTACTGAGAATTTGAGATCACCCCTTTCTTATGTTTCATTTTATCAGGATATGAAGAAGTAATTTATGAATGACTTACAAGTATAATCTAGGATACGCGATGTTTCTAGTGGATTAAAATAGTGTTTTTGTTTCCCTTCATGTTTTAATGATAAACTTATGTATGTATCTTGTTTCCAATAATACTAAACTACTCGGTCCTTTGGGATTCGTATTCCTTGTATGTAAGCCAACGTAATCAAATAAGGCACTGGTTCTAGGAAACTGGGGTCAGGTCCTTACAGTTGGTATTAGAGGAAAGATTAATAGAAAACATGGAAACTAGATTTTGAAAACATAGATTAGGGAACAAAGCCCTAAGATAGTATTTGAGGATAAACGTACAATAAAATCTTGGTATTTTTGTAAGGAATATAAATGTTAATCCTTATATCAAATACATCCCTGTCTGGATACGAGCAGGTAGAGGCGGCTCTGGCACAGATGTATCTAGGGGTAAAACCCGAAAACACCACTTTGAGCTAGACTCGAATGAGAACTGGTACACGACAACGGGCCTTGCTGCACTCTTGGTTACGACACTCCCGGGGGATATCCATAGGATAATTCATATTTTTTTGAGCCACTATAAGGGAGTTAATGTAAATTTTCCTCATAGTATTGGGTTTCAATAACTCTGGAAACCAGAACTGAACAATTATTAACTTGATTAAACAATACTAAGAGCGATATTTTTTTTATTTTCAGATGAAAAATGAAGGTACAAGTCTTTTGTCCCTTCCCACAGAAATCCTCGAAACTATAATTGTGAAGTCATGTACAGAAGACTATGAACCCTTTGGAAACCTCTGACTATTCTGCAAGCATCTTTACAATGTTTCGAACAACTCAAATGTCCTTCGAATCTTCCGGGGATCGGAAGTTGGGTATAACCAAATGGCCAATGCACTGTTCGAGAATTATAAAAATAAAGGAAAGTACTATGAGGGACTCTTCCTGTGTTTCACCCTAAATAAGAAATGGTTGGCCATCACGGCTTTTGGAGAAGCTGCAAAGGAGGTGGACTTCCGGACAGTCTTTATGTTCTAAATCCTGAGTTTCAGCATGCTTGGGGACCTCTGCGATTTTGAATCTTTCATCGAATCCTTCAAATATGATGTGGTTTGAAAGATCTTTAGGAACCAAATCCAAGAGGATGTCACAGAACTTGATGTTACTCGTGCCTATCTCTGGAAAACCACCTGTATCAAATGAGAGCTTGGGTTTAACCACAATCTAATTTGCTGAGAGTGTATTTGGGAAGAGGAGACCCACGATCTTTGTTCTGCCCTAGGAGTAGAGTTGAAAAAAACCTTCCTCCTTAGGCGGTGGAGGTAGAGGGACAGCACCAATGTTTTTAGGAAGTCCATACTAATGTTTTGTGAAAGGGAGCAAGAGATTGTGTAATTTCTTGAGTTTTATAAATCATGTCTAAATGAATGATGTGGTATTCTCTTTTTTTATGTTTTTATATAAAACAATAACTTGGTTTAAAATGGATTTTCCATACTGAATGTTGATTTACTAAAACTTTTCAGATAGAAGATGAGTCAACAAACCAATATTTTATCACTACCTACCGAGTTGTTAGAGACTATAATTGTCAAGACATGCTCCGAAGAGGACCAGCCCTATTCCAACATATGTCTGACTTGTAAACTACTTCTTTGGGTTTCAAATCTTCCAAACATTCTCTATCTTTACCATGGAAGAAATCTGGTCTATTACCGTATTTCATATGCACAATTTGCTGCATATTGGAAAAGAGGGAAGTATCATGAAGCTCTTTTTCTATGTTTCACTCTGGCTGATAACTACCGAGCTGTGGGTAAATTTCTTGAAGCTGCTTTGGATGGTGACCATCGAGCAACCTACCTATTTCATATCTTGAGTTTTACTATGTAAGTAGAACTTTATGACATCAATATCTTCAAGAATGATGTGGTGCGTGGGGATTATAGGTATTTAGTCCACACTGAAATTTCTGACCTCCACACTTCTCATGCCTCTCTATAGAAGCCTGAGTTCTTTAAGCACAGTTTTGACCCTAGCTGTCTGGAGTGTGTCTGGGTTAAGAAAATTGTGCAGCTGAATACTACCTTAGGAATTCACTGGAGGTCGTCAGAACCCTAGAATCGGTGGTGTCTCCGGTAAAGGGACTTCTGGAGTAACATGTGTTTAGTGTTGCGTATGGTTTTGGGAGATTTAAACCTATGAACTAGTTTGGGGATTCATGTATTGGGGGACTTGGGAAACCATTAGCATAACTTTACATTTTGAACCAGTGGTTATATACAAATATAGCATGTTGTATCTTCTTTTTGTTATCCTTTCATCGGTTATAATTTTAAATGAGTATCAGTAAGTAAACTTTTATAATAAATTTTCATATGGAAGGACAAACCCATATGTTATCTCTTCGTGTGGAGATCCTGGAAATAATTGCAATCAAAACCTATGAAGAAGGGTACCTACCTTTCGCAAACTTTCGAAAAACGTGTAAACAACTATATGAAGTGACAAACAGTCTGGAAATTCTTCGCACCTGTCAAGGGAATGCTTCCATTTACTACCGCTTATCCATGGCACAATTGGTTGAGTACATGAGAAGAGGAAAATACCATGAAGGGCTTTTCCAATGTTTCACCCTAGGACGAAACTATACGCCCAGGTTATGTTTTCAAGAAGCTTCTTTGGAGGGAAACCTTTTTGTATCTTACATGTACCAAGTCCTTAGTTTTAGCTTGTACAAAAATATCCATGACTTAGATGTTCTTAGTCGAGACATAGTTCGGTGAGTTCTTCGAATGTTGGTCTATTAAGACATTTCTAAACATTGCACTGTTCGAACCTCCCTCTGGAAGCCTGAGTGTTCGATGCAAGAGTTCAACCCCTTCTGTCCAAGGTGTGTCTGGGTCAGAGAACTAGAGGAGTTGAGCAACAATTTGGGTTTTCCGCTGAACGCACCTGAGGATCCTCTATGATGGGAGATGCGGTAAGAACATCTGAGAGATTTCTTTTGTGGTTATGAAATGAATTAAGAGGACACAATTCTTTGAAGGAGGGAATAATGTAACACCCAAAGGTTTTGGAAATAAATATAGAATTTAATTTTATAATCTATCCTCTTCTATGTTTGGAATTTCAAGAAATGTTCATCTAGAGTTGTGCTCAGTAAGTCATTTGGAGTCTGATAGAACAAACTTGTTTTTTTGGTGAATAGTAACATACCCTTATGAATAGTAATATGAATAGTAATATGACCTCATGAATAGTAAATATTAATATTATTTTATTTTCCCCAGGCAATAGGATAATGGGATCTTAATTAATTTTCCAATATCACATAAAACTAATTGCACTTCAATATTGTTATTTTTTGAATTAACTGTGACCTTATTTAAAAATTAAATTAATAATATTTAGAAAATTATTTTTGAAAAATGGATTTCACTTTTGAATTCTACACATCAAAAAATGGTAGGGGTAAATTTTTGGTATTTTTCTGAAACTCATGAATTTTCAGTGAATAGTAAAATATGATAAAATACTGTATAATCAATTTATCAATAAAAATGCACTATTTATGACATCATAAGTGATGCAAGGCCACTTGATTCGAACTCAAATGATATTATCACTATTTAGGGCCACTTGTTTTGAGATTATTCATAGTCTTGATAAAAATATTATAATAATGATTAAAATAATCTAAAATACCTCCCCTCCTCCACTATAAATTCCACCCTCACTCCCCTCTTCCTCCCACACCTCTCAAGCCTTGGGAATTGTCTAAATTCTGCCAAATTCGCTCCCCAATATTCTTCCCCACGTCCTAGAGCTTCTGGTCTCACCAAAAGACCAAGACCAAAGCCCTTAAGGAGGATCTCAAGGAGAAGAGATCAAGAGGTAAACATCCTCTTTCATTTTCATTCTTTTCTTCCATTTTATGTTATTCTCTTCAATTACCTTTGTTTTGTGTTGAGATATTTCATTAATTATTTCCACTTACTGTCCATATTATGTATTAATGATGAGATATTCCATTCCTCTCATCAAACTATTTTTATGAAATTTTAAGAGACGTCGTTAGGCTGCCGAATTTTCGTGTGAAATTTATCAAGTTTTCTTTCATTTTAAGATTCCTTTATTTTCTTCTTATTTCCTCACCTCCTCTATCCAAATTATCATGATAACTCTAGTAGCATATATATACTGGATTTATATCATTTTAATGGAAGAACTATTTAAAAAATTCTTACTCCCTCCCTTTTATTTTGTAAATGAAATCGACGTCCATAAGGTTTCGATTTATAACCTTCGTGGATGACGAAGTTTCACTATTAAATTTATTATTAATTAATGGTCATGAAACCATATTCTTAGTTGAAACATACTATAATATATGTTTTATAACCTAATTAATATTCAGGAACCATAATATGTACATATAATTAAGTTATATGACAAAAGTAGTTCATAATAATCCAAGTACCGCTGAATAATCGAAGTGGTTGTCATCTAATGATTCAACCTCATTCCATGTAACCAAATAATATAAGTGGACATTAAAAATTATTTATGTTCATTAGTAATATTTAATTTCAATTATGGAGATTTACATCCATTCAATTTCATTACATAAAAACAAGTGAACCGAATATGAAAATAAAAGAAACAAACAATCCGGAACGATGAAATTCAATATAATAACTCATAAATAATAACATAAAGGAACTAAAAATAATTATGATAAACTAAATAAATGTCTATTTGGTTCTGAAATAATTTATTGATTTGTATAATTTCACATTCCAGGACCTTAAGTTCAAGAGGAGATCACATTTGGTTTTACGGTAAGGGTTTCTTCATCTCACTTCCATTTTTTTGAGATATTCCGTAATCACTACTATTACTTTGTATGGTGTATGTATACTTCCAATTATTGTCTCATATCATGAATATATTTATTTTTATTATATTCAATTTATCATTTGACAATCATTAATTTTGGGTCATACGAATCAATTGATTACAATGTTATAAGGGGTTCCTCATCTCACATTCATTTTTGTGAGATTTTCATCGTTCGCCGCTTATTTCTTGTATGTGGTATATGTGTACTATCATTCGATATATATAATAACATGATTCTATTTATATTAATGTTATTCATTGATTCGCTTGATATTTATTATGTTCTGGTCATATGATTCGACCGATCACATTGTTGTAAGGGAATTCTTAACCCGATTTCAATTCTTTGGGTTAACATTCTACTTTGTTAATTACGTGGTATTTGAATTGTTTGTGTGATGAATTATGATTATAATATGTTTAGTAATGTGTATTTACATAATATTTACATATTCCATCCACTCTATTAGGTCTCACTTCAAGTATATGATGTTTATAAGGGACTTTTCTTCTAAAATCCTCTTTCAAAATTCTGTTTTACAAGATTCAAAAGCAAGGTTTTTATGCTATTATTTATGTTGTATGATTATGTTTTGGTTATTGGGAATTATTTATGATGAATTATGGGACATATATTTCCCTCCAATACATTGGGTATGAGTAATTTGGAGGTCGGCCGTATGGTTACTCCAAGTGTAACTGCGATGGTTACACAAAGTAAGGTATCCGTGAGGGTTACAAATTTTAAGATAGCCAAGATGGTTACAAGATTATGTAAGTAATTCCCCAAGATACCTCTATGATTATATTTATGTTCTCATGTTTCATGTGGTTATTCGACTAGTAGAATACCCTTAATTATGTTTAATTATGGCATTATTTTTTTTGCTCATATTTCTTCCATAATATGTTTCAAGTTTATTATTAAAGGCACGTGTTTTCAATTATTCACCATGTCTAATGTTTATATTATCTTTCGCTGTATTGCTTACTCTTACTGAGCATTTGAGCTCACCCCTTTCTTATATTTCATTTTATCAGGATATGAAGAAGTAATTTATGAATGAATTACAAGTATAATCAAGGAGATGAAATGTTTCTAGTGGATTAAAATAGTGTTTTTGTTTCCCTTCATGTTGTAATGATAAACTTATGTATGTATCTTGTTTCCAATAATACTAAACTACTCGGTCCTTTGGGATTCATATTCCTTGTATGTATTCCAACGTAATCAAATAAGGCACCAGCTCCGGGCAACTGGGTTCGGGTCCTTACAGTTGGTATCAGAGGAAAGATTAGTAGAAAACTTGGGAACTAGATTTAGAAAACGTATATTAGGGAATAAAGCCCTAAGATAGTATATGAGGATAAAAGTACAATAAAATCCTAGTATTTTGGTAAGGAATATAATATGTTAATCCTTCTATCAAATACATCCCTGTCTGGATACGAGCAGGTAGAGGTGGATCTGGCACAGATGTATCTAGGGGTAAAACCCGAAAACACCGCTTTCAGCTAGACTCGAACGGGAACTGGAACACGACAACGAGCCTTGCTGTACTCTTGGTTACGACACTCCTAGGAGATATTCTTAGGATAATTCATATTTTTTTAATCCATTATAAGGGAGTTAATGTAAATTTTTATCATCGTATTGGGTTTGAATAACTCTGGAAACCAGAACTGAACAATTATTAACTTGCTTAAAAATACTAAGAGTTATATTTTTTTTATTTTCAGATGGAAAATTAAGGTACAAGTCTTTTGTCCCTTCCCACGGAAATCCTCGAAACTATAATTGTGAAGTCATGTACAGAAGACTATGAACCCTTTGGAAACATCTGACTATCCTGCAAGCTTCTTTACAATGTTTCGAACAACTCAAATGTCCTTCGAATCTTCTGGGGATTGGAAGTTGTGTATAACCAAATGGCCAATGCACTGTTCGAGAATTATAAAAATAAGGGGAAGTACTACGAGGGACTCTTCCTGTGTTTCACCCTAAATAAGAAATGGTTGGCCATCACGGCTTTCAGAGAAGCTGCAAAGGAGCTGTACTTCCGCGTAGTCTTTATGTAACAAATCCGGAGTTTCAGCATGCTTGGGGACCTCTGCGATTTTGAATCATTCATCGAATCCTTTAAATATGATGTGGTTCGAAAGATCTTTAGGAACCAAATCTAAGAGAATGTCGCGGAACTTGATGTTACTCGTTCCTATCTCTGGAAAACCACATGTATCAAACGAGAGCTTGGGTTTAACCACAATCTAATTTTTCGAGAGTGTATTTGGGAAGAGGAGACCCACGAGCTTTGTTCTGCCCTGGGAGTAGAGTTGAATAAAACCTTCCTCCTTAGGCGGTGGAGGTAGAGGGACATCACCAATGATGTCAGGAAGTCTATACTAATGTTTTTTTAAATGGAGCAAGAGATTGTGCAATTTATTGAGTTTTATAAATCATGTCTAAATGAATGATGTTGTATTCTATTTTTTGTTATGTTTTTATATAAAACAATAAATTGGTTTAAAATGGATTTGCCATACTGAATGTTGATTTACTAAAACTTTTCAGATAGAAGATGAGTCAACCAACCAATATTTTATCACTACCTACCGAGTTGTTAGAGACTATAATTGTCAAGACATGCTCCGAAGATGACCAGCCCTATGCCAACATACGTCTGACTTGTAAACTACTCCTTTGGGTATCAAATCACCCAAACATTCTCTATCTTTACCACGAAAGCGATCTGTTCTATTACCGTATTGCATATGCACAATTTGCTGCATATAGAAAAAGAGGGATGTATCTGAAGCTCTTTTTCTATGTTTCACTCTGGCTGATAACTACCGAGTTGTGGGTAAATTTCTTGAAATTGCTTTGGATGGTGACCATCGAGCGACCTACCTATTTCAGATCTTGAGTTTTAGTGTTTAAGGAGAACTTTACGACATCAATATCTTCAAGAATGATGTGGTGCATGGGAATTATAGGGATTTAGTCCACACTGAAATTTCTGACCTCCACACTTCTCGTGCCTCTCTATGGAAGCCTGAGTGCTTTAAGAACAGTTTCAACCCTAGCTATCTGGAGTGTGTTTGGGTTAAGGAAATTGAGCATCTGAATACTACCTTAGGAATTCACCTGAGGTCGTCAGAACCCTAGCATCGATGGTGTCTCCGGTAAAGGGACTTCTGGAGTAACGTGTGTTTAGTGTTGCGTATGGTTTTGGGAGATTTAAATCTATGAACTAGTTTGGGGATTCATGTATTGGGGGACATGGGAAACCATTAGCACAGATTTACATTTTGAACTAGTGGTTATATATAAATATATCATGTTGTCTCTTATTTTTGTTATCCTTTCATCGGTTGTACTTTTAAATGAGTATCACTAAGTAAACTTTGAAAATAAATTTTCAGATGGAAGGACAAACCCATATGTTATCTCTTCATGTAGAGATCCTGGAAATCATTGAAATCAAAACCTGTGAAGAAGGGTACCTACCTCTTACAGACTTTTGATGAACGTGTAAACAACTATATGAAGTGAAAAACAGTCCGGACATTCTCCTCACCGGTCAAGGGAATGCTTCCATTTACTACCGCTTATCCATGGCACAATTGGTTTAGTACTGGCGAAGAGGAAAATACCATGAAGGGCTTTTCCAATGTTTCACCCTTGGAAGAAACTATACAGCCAGGTTATGTTTTCTAGAGGCTTCTTTGTAGGGAAACCTTTATGCAGCTTACATGTACCAACTCCTTAGTTTTAGCTTGTACAACAATATCCACGACTTAGATGTTCTCAGTCGAGACATAGTTCGGCGAGTTCTTCGTGTGTTGGTCCATTCGGACATTTCTAAACATTGCACTGTTCAAGCCTCCCTCTGGAAGACCAAGTGTTTGATGCAATAGTTCAACCCCTTCTGTCCAAGGTGTGTTAGGGTCAGAGAACTAGAGGATTTGAGCAACAATTTGGGTTTTCTGCTGAACGCACCTGAGGATCCTCTACAACGGGAGATGTGGTAAGAACATCCGAGAGATTTCTTTTGTGGTTATGAAATGAATTTCGAGGAAGCAATTCTTTGAAGGAGGGAATAATGTAACACCCCAAGGTTTTGGAAATAAATATAGAATTCAATTTTATAATCTATCCTCTTCTATGGTTTGAATTTCAATAAATGTTCATCTAGAGTTGTGCTCAGTAAGTCATTTGGAGTCTGATAGAACAAACTTGTTTTTTTGGTGAATAATAACATACCCTTATGAATAGTAATATGAATAGTAATATGACCTCATGAATAGTAAATAATAATAATATTTTATTTTCTCAAGAAAATAGGATAATGGGATGTTAATTAATTTTCCAATGTCACATAAAACTAATTGCACTTCAATATTGTTATTTTTTGAATTAAGTGTGACCTTATTTAAAAATTAAATTAATAATATTTAGAAAATTATTTTTGAAAAATGGATTTCACTTTTGAATTCTACACATCGAAAAGTGGTAGGGGTAAGTTTTTGGTATTTTTCTGAAACTCTTGAATTTTCAGTGAATAGTGAAATACGATAAAATACTGTATGATCAATTTATCAGTAAAAATGCACTATTTATGACATCATAAGTGATGCAAGGACACTTTATTCGAACTCATATGATATTATAACTATTTAGGGCCACTTGTTTTGAGATTATTCATAGTCTTGATAAAAATATTAAAATAATGATTAAAATAATCTAAAATACCTCCCCTCCTCCACTATAAATACCACCCTCACTCACCTCTTCCTACCACACCTCTAAAGCCTTTAGAATTGTCTAAATTCTGCCAAATTCCCTCCACAATATTCTTCCCCACGTCCTAGAGCTACTGGTCTCACCATAAGACCAAGACCAAAGCCCTTAAGGAGGATCTCAAGGAGAAGAGACCAAGAGGTAAACATCCTCTTTCATTTTCATTCTTTTCTTCCATTTTATGTTATTCTCTTCCATTACCTTTGTTTTGTGTTGAGATATTTCATTAAATATTTACCCTCACTTTCCATATTATGTATGAATTATTAGATATTCCATTCCTCTCATCAAACTATTTTTATGAAATTTTAAGAGCTGTTGTTAGGCTACCGAATTTTCGTGAGAAATTTATCATGTTTTCTTTCGTTTTAAGATTCCTTTATTTTCTTCTTATTTCCTAACCTACCCTATCCAAATGATCATGATAACTCTATTAGAATATATATACTGGATTTATATCAAGTTAATGGAATGACTATATTAAATATTCTTACTCCCTCCCTTTTATTTTGTAAATGAAATCGACATCCATAAGGTTCCGATTTATAACCTTCGTGGAAAATGAAGTTTCATTATTAAATTTATTATTCATTACTGGTCATGAAACCATATTCATGGTTTAAACAGACTATAATATATTTTTTATAACCTAATTAGTATTCAGGAACCATAATATGTACATATAATTAAGTTATATGACAAAACTATTTCATAATAATCCAAGTACCGCTGAATAATCGAAGTGGTTGTCATCTAATGATTCAACCTCATTCCATGTAACCAAATTATAGAAGTGGAAATTAACAATTATGTATGTTCATTAGGAATATTTAATTTCAATTCTGGATATTTACATCCATTCAACTTCATTACTTAAAAACAAGTGAACTGAATATGAAAATAAAGGAAACAAACAATCCAGAACGACGAAATTCAATATAATAACTTATAAATAATAACATAAAGGAACTAAAAATAATTATGATAAACTAAATACATGTCTATTAGGTTATTAAATAAGTTATTGATATGTATAATTTCACATTCCAGGACCTTAAGTTCAAGAGGAGAACACATTTGGATTTACGGTAAGGGTTTCTTCATCTCACTTCCATTTTTGTGAGATATTCCGTAATCACTACTTTTACTTTGTATGGTGTATGTATACTTCCCATTATTGTCTCATATCATGAATTTATTTATTTTTATGATATTCAATTTATCATTTGACAATAATTAATTTTGGGTCATACGAATCAATTGACTACAAAGTTGTAAGGGGTTCCTCGTCTCACTTTCATTTCTGTGAGATTTTCATCATTCGCCGCTTATTTCTTGTATGTGGTATATGTGTACTATCATTTGATATATATAATAACATGATTCTCTTTATATTCATGTTATTAAATGATTCACTTGATATTTATTATGTTCTGGTCATATGATTCGACCGATCACATTGTTGTAAGGGAATTCTTAACCCGATTTCCATTCATTGGGTTAACATTCTACTTCGTTAATTACGTGGTATTTGAATTGTTTATGTGATGAATTATGATTATAATATGTTTAATAATGTGTATTTACAGAATATTTACATATTCCATCCACTCTATTAGGTCTCACTTCAAGTATATGATGTTTATAAGGGACTTTTCTTCTAAAATCCTATTTCAAAATTCTGTTTTACAAGATTCAAAAGCAAGGTTTTTATTCTATTATTTATGATGTATGATTATGTTTTAGTTATTGGGCATTGTTTATGATGAATGGTGGGACCTATTTTTCCCTCCAATTCAATGGGCATGAGTAAGTTGGATGTCGGCCATATGGTTACTCCAAGTGTAACTGCGATGGTTACACAAAGTAAGGTAGCCGTGAGGGTTACAAATTTTAAGGTAGCCAAGATGGTTACAAGATTATGTAAGTAATGCCCCAAGATACCTCTATGGTTATATTTATGTTCTCATGTTTCATGTGGTTATTCAACTTGTAGAATACCTTTAATTATGTTTAATTATGGCATTATTTGTTTAGTTCATATTTCTGCCATAATATGTTTCAAGTTAATTATTAAAGGCATGTGTTTTCAATTATTCACCATGTCTATTGTTTATATTATCTTCTGCTATATTTCTTACTCTTACTGAGCATTTGAAATCACCCCTTTCTTATGTTTCATTTTTTCCGGATATGAATAAGTAATTTATGAATGAATTACAAGTATAATCTATGAGATGCGATGTTTATAGTGGATTAAAATAGTGTTTTTGTTTCCCTTCATGTTGTAATGATAAACTTATGTATGTATCTTGTTTCCGATAATACTAAACTACTCGGTCCTTCAGGATTTGTATTCCTTGTATGTATGCCAACGTAATCAAATAAGGCACTGGATTGGGGTAACTGGGGTCAGGTCCTTACAAATATTCTTAGGATAATTCACATTTTCGTTACAATCCATTATGAAGGATTTAAATGTAAATTTTTCCTCAAAGATACCATGTTTATGATTAAGAGATTATCTATGCATAAAATTTAGATTTATGCTAAGTATATTTCTACATTGAGATTATAAATTATGATTAATACCCTTATCTAGTGTACACCATTATTTAGAAATGGAACCTAGTGGAAGGAATGGAAACCACACAAACACACGTAGGGATTTCCCTCTGATGCAAGATAATGATATTGGATCTAGTGTTGTGACTAGTGCTGAGAAACTTATAAAAATACTGGGACAACTTACTCAGGTTATGAATAATAACCTTACCAGTATGGAGAATCTGGATCCACCATGTGGAGGATCTATGTAAGATTTCTTTGTTGGACAATAGCCTCCATCATTCAATGGGACTACAAACCCATTTGTATCTAAGCGGTGGACACATTCCCCTCGAAAAGATATTTCTTACTTTGCGATGTAATGAAAGAGAGAAGTTTGTCATGGCAGTTTATCATCTAATAGGAGATGCAGATCAGTGGTGGTCATTAATCCAAAAAACAAATGAGGAAGAAGAAATAGAAGAGATGGAATGGAGAGATTTTAAGGAAATATTCTTAGAAAAATATTTCCCGTGTGAACAATGGGTAGATATGGAGAGGAAATTATTGAATCTGAGGCAGAAGGAAGATGAAAATGTTTCCAAGTATGAAGCCAACTTTACAAGTCTAGCAAGGCATGCTGCGGACTACATTTGTAATCCAAGGAGAAAATTTGATCGATTCTTTGATGGTTTGAAACCATTCCTCTGAAGGGCTCTAGTCTCCCAGAATTTCTCATCATTATAAGACATAGTTTAATGGGATATCAAGATAGAAAATTAATTCTCTAAGTATTTTGAACACAAGTTAAAGAAAGAGAATAAGAGGGCTGCTGGAAACTATGGGAATGGAAATAAGGAAATGGCGAAGAAGGGAAGAGTTGAATTTACATCATGCAATAGTTTTGGGAAGAAACACACTGGAACTTTCCTAAAGGGAATGAGAGTCTATTACAAGTGTGGAGAAAAAGGCCACCTATCTCGAGATTTTAAGGGGAAGAAAGAATCTACCGATGTTCTGTGCTACAATTGTAGGGATATGGGACATTATGCACATGAATTTCCTAAGCATCAGGGAAATGTTACCCAAAGAAGGCAAAGGGAGAAATGCCAAGCTTATGCGGTCACAACTTTGGAGGTTGAAGTTCCTAACAAAGTGGTGGCAGGTACATTGATTGTTTCATCAAACTTAGCCAATGCTTTATTTGATTATGGATTGTGACATTAATTTATATCTTCCCAATTTTCAAAGAAAATTAGACATGTTCAATTTTATTTAACAAAGGAGTTATGAGTTAAAACTCATAGTGGATGTATCATTGCAAAAAAGTCATGTCAATTAGTCCCAATCGTGAAAAATAAACATGATTTAGTTTCTAACCTTATCAACATACCAATGGTTGACTATGATATAATTCTTGATATGAATTGGCTACCAAATTATGATTCGAAGATCTTTTACAAGAAGAAGGTAGTTACGATTTTTGAGAATGGTGTAGAATCCTTTATTTTTAGAGTAGAAACCTCTTCATTTTATTCTCATCTAGATCCACCCCCAGTAGCTCTACTGAATTCAATTATTGGGGAGGAATATAATGAAATAAATATGGGTGAGGTGATGAATGTACAGATAGAAGATGTACCTATTGTACAAGAATATGTTGATGTCCTTCCAGAGGATTTACCTGGACATCCTCTAGAGCGGGAAATTGAGTTTTCCATTGACTTATTCTTGATTCAAGTACCATATCAAAGACCCCTTATAGAATGGACACTATAGAGTTAGTGGAACTAAATAAACAACTAGATGAATTGATTGATAAAATGATTTATTTGACCCAGTGTTTCTCTATGGGGAGCCCCCATCCTATTTGTCAACAAGAAATAAAGGTCTATATGGTTGTGCATTGATTACAGGGAAATCAATGCTATTACAATAAATAATAAGTATCCTTTTCCACAAATTGATGATTTATTTGATCAAATTAATGGAGGCAAATATTTTTTGATGATTGATCTTTGATCTAGATATCATCAGTTGCTTGTGAGGAAGGAAGACATTCCAAAAATAGCATTCCGAACCAGGTATGGGCATTACGAGTTTACAGTAATGCCTTTTGGACTAACTAATGAACCATATGTTTTTATGGATCTGAGGAATAGAGTTTTCAAGGAATATCTTGATGAATTTTTTGTGGTGTTTATTGATGATATCCTGTTATACTCTAAAATCCATAAAGATCATGAGAATCACTTGCACACTATTCTAAAGACACATAGAAGAAATAAATTATATGGGATGTTTAGCAGGGGTTATTTTTTGCTCCAATCAGTTTCCTTTCTGGCCCACATTGTCTTTAAGTATGGAATATTAGTAGATCATGTGAAGACAAAGGCTGTGCAAGAATGGCCTACTCCAACAAGCATAACTGAGGTATGCAGTTTTATTGGTTTAGCAGGTTATTATCGGTGTTTCATTCAGAAATTTTTCCATTTAGTGAAACAATGACCAAGATTACACGAAAAGGGGTTAAGTTCGTATAGACCAAGGAATGTAAATATTGTTTTGAAGAATTGAAGAGGAGGTTAGTGAATTCTCTAATCCTAACCATACTATCTAGGAATACTGGTTTTTTATCTATAGCGATGCATCAAAGAAAAGACTTGGTTGTGTCCTTATGAAGAATGATCGAGTGATTGACTATGTGTCTAGGAAGATAAAAATTAATGAGAAAACTATCCAACTCATGATCTTGAGTTATCGGTAGTAATCTTTTCTCGAAATATTTTGAGATATTACCTCTATGGAGAACAATGTGCGATATATACTGATCACAAGAGTTTGAAATATATATTCTCACCAGAAGAACTAAACATGAGACAAAGGAGATGGATTGAGCTACTCAAAGACTTAGATTTCACAATACACTACCACCAAGGGAAGGAAAATAAGGCAGTATATGCTTTGAGTAGAGAGAACCATGGAATTTTGAACTAGATGAGATTTGAAAGGGTACCTATGTTCATGGATCTTGTAAAGATGGATATGGGAATTATCAAGGAAGGTAACACATTACTAATTTTTCAAATGGTTGCTTGAAGTTCTTTATTGGAATGGATAAAATGTTCTCAAGCCAATGATTAGGAGTTTCAAAAGAAAATTAAAGCTATAAATGATGGGAAGTTGACTGACTTCGCATATGAAGGTGGCATTTAGAAATTTAGAAAGATGCTTTGTTTTTCCGTTATTCCTAAGCTAAAGAGGGAACTATTGGATGATTCTCATAGTTTTAATTTCTCTATACAACCTGATAGCAAAAATATGTTTAGAGTTCTAAATGAACATTTTTGGTGGGAAAACATGAATAGGGAGATTGGTGATTACGTGTGGAGATGTTTAGTTTGTCAATAGGTGAAGGCTGGAAGACAACGTCCTAGAGGATTCATGCAACCCCTTCCTATTCCTATGTTGAAATGGGATGATATTACAATGGAATTTGTCATGGAGCTACCAAAGACTCCACGAAATAATGATGAAATATGGGTCATTGTTGACCGTCTTACAAAATCAGAACATTTTCATACTATAAGAAAATATTTACCACTTGAACATTTAGCTAAACTATATATTGATGATGTTGTGAGACTTCATGGTGTACCATCATCAATTTTTTCAGATCAGTATCCTCGTTTTACATCACAATTCTAGAAGAGTCTTGAGAAGGCCCTGGATACGGATCTTTTTTGAGCACTGCCTACCACCCACAAACTGATGGACAATTATAACAGACTATTCAAACATTGGAAGACATGTTGAAGTCTTGTTCACTTGATTTTAAAGGCATGTGGGATCAGTATTTACCACTCATATAATTTTACTATAACAATAGCTTCCATTAAAATATTCAGATGGCACCATATGAAGTGTTGTATGGAAAGAGATTTCATACACCACCTTTCTAGGATGATGTTGGTGAAAGAAAGCTTGTAGGCCCAGAACTTTTTGAGGAGACAATGAAAAAGGTAAAGATTATCCAAACCCATATCAAAACAGCTCAAAGTAGGCAGAAGAGCTATGCTAATAACTGAAGAAAGGACTTGGAATTTCAAGAAGGAGATCACATTTTCTTAAAGGTATCTCAATGGAAGGGTATTATTCAATTTAATAAGAAGGGAAAATAAATTCCTAGATACATTGGAACTTTTGAAATTCTAGACTGAATTGGATCCATAGCTTACCATTTGGAAATGCTGCCAAGTCTCTCCTAAGTTCACAATGTGTTCTACATGTCAATGTTAAGAAAATACATGCCAAAACCAACACATGTACTCACTTATGAAGAAGTATAACATGAGCCCGATATGTATTATTGTGAAGATCCTATCAAGATTCTTGATACTAGGGAACAAGTATTGAGAAATCAGACAACTCATCTGGTAAAGGTTCTTTGGAGGAACCATAAGATGGAGGAAGCAACATGGGAGCCTAAGGAGCTTATGTTGAAGACATACCCAAATATTTTGGGGTAACATTTTGTGAATTTCAACGATGAAATTTTTTTAAGGAGGGGAGAATATAACACCCCCAGGTTTGGTAAATAAATATTGATTTCATTTTATAATCTATCCATTAAACACAACTTTTCCTCTGCAGTGTTTTGAATTTCGAAGAACTGTCATTTAGAGTTGTGACCAGTAAGTCATTTGGAGTGTGATATAATAAACTTGATTTTTGGTGAATAGTAACATAGCCTTATGAATAGTAATATGAATAGTAATATGAACCTCATGAATTGTTAATAATGATATTATTTTATTTTATTAAGGTAATAAGATAATGAGATCTTAATTAATTTTTCAATGTGATATAAAACTAATTACACCTTGAAATTTTTATTTTTCCAATCAACTATGATTATATTTAAAAATTAAATTAATAATATATAGAAAACTATTTTTGAAAAATGGAGTTCATTTTTGAATTCTACACATCAAAAAATGGTAGGGTTGAATTTTTGGGATTTTTCTAAAATACCTGAATTTTTTGTGAATAGTAAAAATATTGTTTCGCATTTTTGGAAGTTTAATGACATCATAATGACATAATAAATGGATGGTCAACTTTTTTACAATAACATATAATAGTAGGTTTCCCAAGTGGATAAAACCATGGGAAAATACCATGTTCAAGTCCATGGTTTGGAAAAAACCACTAATGAGGTGTCCCTTTGAAATTATTAAAAAACTCCCTTTCTTTTTCTATAAATACCCACTCATCCATTCATTTTCTTTCATTCTGAATTCCTCATCCTAGAATCTGTGGTGTTGTTTTACCTATATATGATTCCTCTCAAGGTGTACATATGCCCCCAAGGTCCTAACCTTCATGTTATAGGAGTTACTCTACAAGGTAAGGGAATCCTTCACCCTTCTCATTTAGTCGACACTTCTTTTATGTTATCTCTTTGAATTTCTATTCTCATATTTTGGAGTTTTATTTTATGTTTTATTATTACTGTAATTTTTATTTCCATATGAAGAGATACCCTTTTTATCTCATCATTTCATTTTATGAAATTTTATGCGACGCCGTTAGGCTGCTGAATTTTCATAAGGGATCTCTCAACTTTTTTTTATTTTCAATTTCATCTCTTTTATTTTCCTATCCTCACATCCTCCATCAAAATAACCATTAAAACTCCAGTATCATCTATATAATGTAATTATATCATTTTAATTGAATAAACATCATATATATCCTCTCTTTCTGTCCCTCTTTTGATTTATAAATGAAATCATCGTCTATGAGGTTCCAATTTATATCCTTTGTGGACGACGAAGTTTCATTCTTCAATTTCTCTTTCATTACTGGCCATGAAACCATTTTTATGGTTGAACCAGACTATAATATATGTATTATAACCAAATTAATATTTAGGAACTAGTATATTTACATATTATTAAAACATAATACCAAACTAGTTCTTAATAATCAAAATACCCCTTATATAATCTAAGTGTATATCATTAATAATTCATCTAATGGTTCATCCTTTTTCCATGTATAAAAATGATATAAATGAAAATTAACACTTATTTATGTTCATAAATAATATTTAATTTCAGTTCTGGGGATTTACATCCATTCCACATGAACTCCATTACTTAAAAACAAGAGAACCGATTATTAAAATCAAATAAACAAACACTCCGGAACGACGAAATTCGATATTATAACTTATCAATGAGGACATAAATGAAGTAAAAATAATTATGATAAAGTAAATACATTTATAATAAGTTATTTATTAAGTTATTAATTACTCTAATTCCATATTTCAGTACCTTAGGTTCAAGAGGGGAACACATTTGTATTTAAGGTAATAGTTTTCCACCCGAACATCCATTTTCATTCGGGTTACTTTCATTGTCTAATTACCTCAATGAAATTATTATGTATTATTATTTAATCCTAATAAATTCTATTTGAGTATTCTATATATGTACACCAACCAGGATACTTCCCTGTTTTATGTATAGTTACATGTTTTAAAATAAACATTCAAAACTATTTCCAAAATACAAGCCTGATTCAAGGGAATTTCTCAAATTCTTATCTATTTTCAAGGGAAATATATAATATCTTTTTGGGAAACCATTATATTTTTAAAATAAATTATTTTATTATAAAAATAATATCTTAATTTACTTTGGTTTTATACAAATATTTTTCCAAAAGAACTCTTCTTTTTAATGTAAAAGAGTATTTATCTCAAGATTTACTCGAAGATTTTATAAGAGCACCTTCATCTATTTCAACACTCTTATTGATTATTAAGTATTATTTGGATTATTATTCCATGTTATCATTTAAAATATTTAATTTAATGGTTTATGATTATTTTGGCTATTGATGTGATATCTTAAAACCATTCATCATTTTACTTCGAATGGTTAGTGTTTTTGCTCAATGTTTGGGGAAATCTATTTACATTTTATATATTAGTTTCAATTTGAATGTGTATGTTGTTTATGTTTATCCTCATTCATATGAGAAATTAATTTTACATAGTAATAGTTGGGTGGGTCCACTATAGCCCCTCGGTGCATCGGTAGGTCTCATGAGACAAACTACAGTCATGAAACAAGGCCTTGACAAAATGATAAATTATGGTCATGGCATGAGGCCTTGATTGTATGGTTATGTTGTCCTACATTATGAATTATATCATTATGAAAATAGTATTTATGGTTCATGTGTTTATTCGACTAGTAGAATACCCATGATTATGTTATGTTATGGAAATATTTACTCAGCTCATTTTCTACCATATTTTGTTCAAGTTTATTTTTAGAGGCACGAGTTTTCAATTATTCACCATGTTTAATGTTTATGTAATCTTCCACTATATTTCTTACCCTTAATAAGAATTTGATCTCACCCCCTTTATTATATTTCGTTTTCTCTAGACATGAAGTATTTTATTATGAATGAAATACTGAAATAACCTAGGAGTTATGGATGTTGTCTAAGGAGTTTCTATATTGTATTTCTTTTCAAGTTGTAATGTTTAACTTATGTATAAATCTTGTTTCCAGTAATACTAAACTACTAGTTCCTTCAAGATAATTATTCCTTGTATTTATGCCAACGTAATCAAATAAGGAACCAACTCTGGGCAACTGGGGTTGGGTCCTTATAGTTGGTATCAGAGAAAGTTTAGTAAAAAACATGGAAACAATATTTAGAAAATGTAGTTTGGGGAAGATTCCCGAAGATAGTCTTTAAGGATAAAAAAACAAGAATGTCTTGGTATATTGGTAAGGAATATATTATGTGGATATTTCAAGAAATAAATCCATGTTTGGATACAAGTAGTTAGAGGAGGCTCTGGCACATATGTACCTAAGAGTGAAAGCTCTGAAAAGGAGTTTCAGGTTTGACCCGAGGTATCCTTGTACACGATAACGGGACTTGATGCACTCTCAGTTACGACACTCCAGGAAGATATGCTTAGGATAATTCACATTTTCTTTACAAGTCATTATGAAGGATTTAAATTTAAATTTTTCCTCAAAGATTCCATGTTTATGATGAAGAGATTATCTACGCATAGAATTTTGATTTATGCTATGTATTTGTATACATTATGATTATAAATTATGATTAATAACCTTATCTAGTGTATGCCATTATTTAGAAATGGAACCTAGTGGAAGGAATGGAAACCGCACAAACACACATAAGGATTTCCCTCCAATTCCAGATAATGATGTTTGATCTAGTGTTGTGACTGGTGTTGAGCAACTTATAAAAATACTAGGACAACTTACTCAGGTTATGAATAATAACCTTACCCATATGGATCATCCAGATCCACCATGTGGAGTAGCTATGTTAGATCGATTTATATGACAATAACCTCCATCATTCAATGGGACTACAAACCCATTTGTATCTGAGTAGTTGATAAGTTCCCTAGAGAAGATATTTCTTTCCTTCGGATATAATGAAAGAGAGAAGGTTGTCGTGGTAGTTTATCATCTAATAGGAGATTCGGATCAGTAGTGGCCATTAATCCAAAACACAAATAAGGAGGAAGAAATATAAGAGATGGAATGGAGGGATTTTAAGGAAATATTCTTAGAAAAATATTTCCCTCGTGAACAACGAGTGGATATGGAGAGGCAATTCTTGAATCCGAGATAGAAGGAGGATGAAAGTGTGTCCAAGTATGAAGCCAAATTTACAAGGCTGGAAAGGCCTACTGCGGACTACATATGTAATGAAAGAAGAAAAATTGATCGATTATTTGATGGTTTGAAACCATTCCTCTGAAGGGCTCTAGTCTCCCAGAACTTCTCATCATATGAAGACATAGTTTCATGTGATATCAAGACGGAAAAGAAATTCTCTAATTCTTTTGACTTTAAGGGAAAAAAAAGAGAAAAAGAGGGTTGTAGAAGGCTCTGGGAATGGAAATAAGGAAATAGGGAAGAAGGGAAGAGTTTAATTTCCATCATGCAGTAATTGTGGGAAGAAACACCCTGGAACATGCCTGAAGGGAATGAGAGTCTGTTACAAGTTTGGAGAAAATGGTCACCTATCTCAGGATTGTAATGGGAAGAAAGAAGCTACCAATGTTCTATGCTACAATTTCAGGGAGATGGGATATTATGCACATGAATGTCCTAAGCGTTAGCTAAATGCTCCCCAAATAAGGCCAAGAGAGTAAGGCCAAGCTTATGCGGTCACAACTATGGAGGTTGAAGTTCCTAATGAAGTGGTGGCAGGTACATTGATCGTTTCATCAAACTTAGCAAATTATTTATTTGATTATATATCGTCACATTAATTTATATCTTCCAAGTTTTCCACGGAAATTAGACATGTCCAATTTGATTTAATAAAGGATTTATCAGTCAAAACTTCTACTGGATATATCATTGCAACAAAGGTGTGTCGATTAGTCCCCCTCAGGACACATAAACATGATTTAGTGGCTAACCTTATCATCATAAAAATGGTTGAATATGATATAATTCTCTGAATGAATTGGCTATCAAATTATTATGCGATGATCTATTATAAGTAGAAGGAAGTTACAATTTTTGAGAGCAGTGTAGAATCCCTCATTTTTAGTACAGAAAACTCTCCATTTTATTGTCATCTAGATATACCACCAGTAGCTCTACTGAATTAAATTATTTGTGAGGAAGGTAATGAAATAAATATGGCTGAGGGGATGAATGTATATATAGAAGATGTGCCTATTGTACAATAATATGTTGACGTCCTTCCAAAGTATTTTCCTAGACATCCTCCAGAGCAAGAAATTGAGTTTTCCATTAACTTAATTCCTAGTTCAAGAACCATATCAAAGACCCCTTATAGAATATACATTGTGGAGTTAGTGGAACTAAAGAAACATCTAGATGAATTGAGTGATAAAATTATTTATTCGACCTAGTGTTTCTACATAGAGATCCATTTTCCTCTTTGTTAATAAGAAATATGGATCCATGAGGTTGTGAATTGATTATATGGAAATCAATGCTATTATAATAAATATTAAGTATCCTCTGCCACAAATTGATGATTTATTTTATCAAATTCATGGAGGCCAATATTTTTTGATGATTTATCTTCGATCTGGATATCATTAGTTGCTTATGAGGAAGGAAGAAATTCCAAAAATAGCATTCCGAACCAGGTATGGGAATTATGAGTTTACAGTAATGCCTTTTGGACTAAATAATGCACCATCTGTTTTTATGGATCTGATGAATTGAGTTTTCAAGGAATATATTGATAACTTTGTGGTGGTGTTTATTGATGATATCCTGGTATACTCTAAAATCCATGAAGATCATGCAAATAACTTGCGCACTATTTTGAATTCACTTAGAAGAAATAAATTATATGGGAAGTTTAGCAAGTGTGATTTTTGGATCCAATCAGTTTCCTTTCTGGGACACATTATCTCTAAGGATGGAATATCGATTGATCCTGGGAAGAAAAAGGCTGTGTAGGAATGACCTACTCCAATGGACATAACTGAGGTACACAGTTTTATTGGTTTAGCAGGTTATTATCGACATTTCATTTAGAACTTTTCCCGTTTAGCCATCCAATGACCGAGCTTACACGAAAAGGGGATATGTTCTTATGGACAAATAAATGTGAATAATATTTTGAAGAATTGAAGAAGAGGTTAGTGAATGCTCTGATCCTAACCCTACCATTGGGGAATGGTGGGTTCTTTTATCTATAGCGACACATCAAAGAAAAGACTTGGTTGTGTCTTTATGCAGAATGATCGAGTGATTGCCTATGCATCTAGGCAGCGAAAAATTCCTGAACAAAACTATCCAACTCATGATCTTGAGTTAGAATCGGTAATCTTTTCTCTCAAGATTTAGAGACATTACATCTATGGAGAAAAATGTGAGATATATACTGATCATAAGAGTTTGAAATATATATTGTCATAGAAAGAACTCAACGTGAGACAAAGGAGACAGATTGACCTACTCAGAGACTATGATTTCACAATACACTACCACCCAGGGAAGGAAAATAAGGTAGCAGATGCTTTGATTAGAATGAACCACGGAATCCTGAACAATATAAGAGTGGAAAGAGATCCTATGTTCATGTATCTAGTAAAGATGCATATGGGAATTATTAAGGAAGGCAACACATCACTACTTTTCAAATGGTTTCCAAACCTTCTTTACTATAAAGGATAAAATTTTCTCAGGAAAATGATGAGGAGTTTCAAAAGAAAATTAAATCTATGAATAATGGGAAGCTGACTGACTTCGCATGTGAAGGTGGTATTTTGAAATTCAGAAAGAGGCTTTGTGTTCCCGCTATTCCTGATCTAAAGAGGAAACTATTTGATGATGCTGATAACTCTAATTTATCTATACACCCTAGTATCAAAAATATGTTTATAGATCTAAAGGAACATTTTTATGGAAAAACAAGAAGAGGGAGATTGCTGATTACGTGTCAAGATGTTTGGTTTGTTTACAGGCGAATGCTGGAAGACAATGTCCTGGAGGAGTCATGCAACCCCTTCATATTCCTATGTGGAAATGAGATAATATTACAATGGAATTTTTCATGGGGCTACCAATGAATCCAAGAAATAATGATGTGATAAGGGTCATTTTTGACCATCTTAAAAAATGAACACATTTTCTTTCAATAAGAGATGATTTACCGCTTGAAAATTTATCAAGACTATATATTAATGTAGTTTTGAGACTTCATGGTGTACCCTCATTAATTGTTTCTGGTCGGGATCCCCGTTTAACATCACGATTCTGGAAGAGTCTTCAGAAGGCCCTAGATACTGATCTATGTTTGAGAACTACCTACCACCCACAAACTGATGGACAATCAGAACAGACTATTAAAACATTGGAAGACATGTTGAGGTCTTATTCACTTAATTTTCAAGGCATGTGGGTTTAGTATTTACCTCTCGTAGAATTTTCCTATAACAATAGCTTCCATTCAAGTATTTATATGGCACCATATGAATCATTGTATGGAAAGAGATATCGTACACCAACTTGCTGGGATGATGATGGTGAAAGAAAGCTCCTAGGACCAAACCTTATTGAGGAAACAATAGAAAAGTTGAAGATTATCCAAACCCATATTAAAATAGCTCAATGTAGGAATATGATCTATGCTGATAACCAAATAAAGGAATTGTAATTTCAAGAAGGAGATCATGTTTTCTTAAAGGTATCTATATGGAAGGGTATTATACAATTCCGTAAGAAGGGAAAATTATGTACTAGGTACATCGGACCTTTTGAAATTATAGACCAAATTGGAGCTGCAGCTTACCGTTTGGAAATGCCTCCAAGCCTCTCCAAAGTTCACAATGTATTCTATGTGTCAATGTTAAGAAAATACATGTTAGACCCAACACACGTACTCAATTATGAAGAAGTAGAACTTGAGCCTGATCTGTCTTATTGTGAAGAGCCTATCAACATTCTTAATATGAGGGAACAAGTATTGACATATCCCACAACTCGTTTGGTAAAGGTTATTTGGAGGAACCATTAGATGGACGAAGCAACATAAGAGCCTGAGGAGCTTCTGTTGAAGAAATACCCAAATCTTTTTAGGTAACATTTTGTGAATTTAGAGGATGAAATTTTTGTAAGGAGGGGATAATGTAACACCGCAAGGTTTTTAAAATAAATATTGAATTAATTTTATAATCTAGCCATTGAACACAACTTTGCCTTTACTATGTTGTGAATTTCAAAAAAATGTCATCTAGAGTTGTGACCAGTAAGTCATTTGAAATCTGATAGAATAAACTTGATTTTTGGTGAATAGTAACATACCCTTATGAATAGTAATATGAATAGTAATATGAACCTTATGAATAGTAAATAAATATATTATTTTATTTTCTTAAGGTAATAAGATAATGAGATCTTAATTAATTTTTCAATGTGATATAAAACTTATTATACCTTAAAATTATTATTATTTTAATTAACTATGATTTTATTTAAAAGTAAATTAATAATATTTAGAAAATACTTTTTGAAAAATTGAGTTCATTTTTTAATTATACACATTGAAAATGGTAGGGGTGAATTTTTTGGATTTTTCTAAAATACTTGAATTTTGTGTGAATAATAAAAATATTGTTTTGAGTTTTCAGTAGTTTAATGACATCATAATGAAATAATAAAAGACTGGTCGACTTTTTTACAGTAACATATGACATGTGGTGTCCCAAGTGGATAGAAACATGGGAAAATACCATGGGAAATCCCATGGTTTTGCAAAAACCACTAATGAGGTGTCCCATTGAAATTATAAAAAAACTCCCTCTCTGTTTCTATAAATACCAACTCTTCCATTCGTTTTATTTCATTCCATATCCCTCATACTTGAATATATGGTGGTTTTAACTATATATCAGTCCTTTCAAGGTTTCTTTAAGCCCCCAAGGTCCCAACCTTCATGTTCTAGGAGATACTCTACAAGGTAAGGGAATCCTTCACCCTCCTCTTTTAGTCGACACTTCTTTTATGTTATCTCCTTGAATTTCCTTTCTCATATGTTTTAGTTTTATTCTATGTATTATTATTACTGTCCTTTTGATTTCCATATGACGAGATACCCTTTTTCTCTCATCATTTTTTTTTATGAAATTTTAAGCGATGTCGTTAGGCTGCCGAATTTTCATAAGGGATCTTTCAACTTTTCTTTTATTTTCAAGTTCATCTCTTTTCTTTTCCTCTCCTCACCTCATCTATCCAAATGACCATGATAACTCCAGTATCATCTATATAGTGTAATTATATCATTTTAATGGACTAATAATCATAAATATCCTCTTTCCCTCTCCCCCTTTTATTTTATAAACGAAATCAATGTCCATGAGGTTCGAATTTATAGCCTTTGTGGATGATGAGGTTTCATTCTTCAATTTATCCTTCATTACCAGTAATGAAACCATTTTTATGGTTGAAATAGACTATAATATATTTAATATAACTAAATTAATATTCATAAACCTATATATGTACATATTATTAAAACATAAGACCAAACTAGTTCCTAATAATCAAAATACCGCTTAAATAATCTGAGTGAATATCATTAATAATTCATCTAATGATTCATCCTTTTTCCATGTATACAAATTATAGAAATGAAAATTAAAACTTATGGATGTTCATAAATAATATTTAACTTTTGTTCTGGAGATTTAAATATTTTTTACATGAACTCCATTACTTAAAAACAAGAGAACTAATTATGAAAATCATGAAAACGAACACTCCAGAACGACGAAATTCAATATTATAACTTATCAATAAGGACATAAATGAACTAAAAATAATTATGATAAACTAATAAATGTATAATAAGTTCTTAATTAAGTTATTAATGACTGTAATTTCAGATTCCAGGACCTTAAGTTCAAGAGGGGAACACATTTGGATTTAAGGTATGGGTTTTCCACCTGAACTTCCATTTTCATTCGGGTTACTTTCATTGTCTAATTACCGCAATGAAATTGTTATGTATTTTTATATACTCATCCTAAATTATGTGTGAGTATTTTATATATGTACACCAAACAGAATACTTCCCTATTTTATGGATAGTTACATGTTTTAAAATAATCTTTCAAAACTGTTTCCAAAATACAAGCCCGATTCAAGGGAATTTCTCAAATTCTTGTCTCTTTTCAAGGGAACTATATAATCTGTTTTTGGAAACCATTTTATTTCTGAAATTAAATATTTTATTATAAAAATAATAACTTACTTAACTTTAGGTTTTATACAAATATTTTTTCAAAAGAACTCTTCTTTTCAATGTAAAAGAGTATTTATCTCAAGATTTACTCGAAGATTTTATAAGAGTATCTTCATCTATTTCAACAATCTTATTGATTCTTATATATTATTTGTATTATTATTCCATTTTATCATCTACCATATATAATTTAATGGTTTATTATTATTTTTTCTATTTATGTGCTATCTTAAAACCATTCATTAGTTTACTTCGAATGGTTAGTGTTTCTGCTTAATGTTCTAGGAAAGGTATTTACATTTCATATATTAGTTTCAATATGAATTTGTATGTTGTTTATGTTTATAATCATTAATATGAGTAATTTATTGGACATATTAAGTGTTGGGTGGGGCCAGCTATAGCCCCTTGGTTCATTGGTAGGTCTCATGAGACAAACAACGGTCACGTCACAAGGCCTTGATAAAATGATTACTTATTTTCTTGGCACGAGGCCTTGACGGTATGGTTATGTTGTCCCACATTATGCATTCTCTCATTATGAAAATAGTATTTATGGTTCATGTGGTTATTCTACTAGTAGAATACCCATGATTATGTTATGATATGGAAAAATTTACACAGCTCATTTTCTACCATATTATGTTCAAGTTTATTTTTTGAGGCATGTGTTTTCAATTATTTACCATGTATAATGTTTATGTTATCTTTCAATGTATTGCTTACCCTTACTGAGAATTTGAGCTCACCCCCTTTATTTTGTTTTGTTTTCTTAGGAAATGAAGAAGTTTATTATGAATAACATGCTTAAATAACCTAGGAGTTATTGATGTTGTCGAAGGAGTTTCTATGTTGTATTTATTTTCAAGTTGTAATGTTTAACTTATGTATGAATCTTGTTTCCAATAATACTAAACTACTTGGTCCATAGGGATGATTATTACTTGTTTTTATTACAATGTAATCAAATAAGGCACCGACTCTGGGAAACTAGGGCCAGGTCTTTACAATACCTTTATTCTTTTCATGTTGTATATATACGATAATTTCATTTGAGGAAGTTCGGACTACCACCCCCTCAAAGTGATATGACTCGTTCATACCATACATGGAACATATAAATGATGGTGTTAATAAAATTATGTAACATATATAAAATATTATATTATACTGGAATTATAGTATACCTATGTATCACTTGGTTTTCATTCCTTTTAAAATAAAAAAACGAAATAGAAGTAGCATTTGTGCCTATGTACAAATTACCATCTCCACGAACGCGATGAGATTCATTCCCCATCATAACCATTCAAGAATAATTTTCATTTGATTATTAAAAATAACGTTTAATAACTTAATATAATTTTGTATATGAATCAAATACATCGTATCCATAACAAACATGACTTACGTAACAAAACATATAAAAGAAAACAAATCAGTTAACACCCTAACCAATGATACTACTAAAATATTATTAACAAAGCAATATTAAGTAGATCATATATGATATCATATTTATGTATGTGGTTATTGTATAATTTAATTACAATTATTTAACTATTATACAGGAGGTTAACATACCCTCGACCAAGGAAAATTACAAGGTAATGGTTAATTTCACAATCTCTTTATTCTCCGAGGTTGTTTTTATGTAAGTATCTACTGGAACCTCTTTATCATCTACATCTGTGTTTCTTAAAATTGTATTTCAATTTTTTTTAATATTTACTAGACTATGGGATAAATTAATTTATACCCTTTGTTGACTTTTTATAAAATGTTTTTAAAGGAATCTTTCATCGTTTTCCAAACAAGGTACTTTTTGACCTTTTTGACAAATTAAGGTAAATATGTTTTTTAACTTATACGGTGGGTGTGGTTATTCTTAGCCATTATAGTACCTTTGAAGCTTCCCTTACAAGATTATAAGAATATTTTCAAAATAAATGATTTCTTTTATAATTACCTGACTTTTAAATGATTTCATAATAGAAAGAGATATTCCTCTCAAATAGATTCCATTTTATCTATATCAACATCCTTTAATGGATTTTATACTTGTTGAAGTTGATTTATTATGATAAAAAACGTCAATATTATATTGATGGTTTTGTGATACATTTGACTATGTATGTGTTATTTTTACACCATTCATGGTTTATGATTAACTTATTATCATTTCACATGCTAGTTTTAATACGAATGTTTATGTTATGTTTCAACTTTTTCGTATGAGGCATGCATTGGACTTAGTAAGTGGAGGGTGGGGCCCACTATAGCTCTTCGATGCATCGATAGGTCTCATGAGACAAACTAGTGTCTTGGAACAAGGCCTTGATAAAATCTTATTTGTAGTCTTGGCACGAGGCCTTGACTATGTGGTTATGATGTCCTACATTATGCATTCCATCATTATGAAATTAGCTATTGATATTACCTGTGATTATTCGACTAGTAGAATATCCATGTGAATAAATAAATGGAATTCTTTGATTTATCTTTTCCATATTAAGTTGAAGATAAATTTTAAAAGGCTCTTGTTTTAGTCTTATACATTGCCTTAAATTTTTATACTTATTTATAAAAGTTTTCGCTATATTTTTATCCATACTGAGCATCTGAGCTCACCCCTTTCTATATTTTATTTTTCCCAGGATGTGAAGAAGTATTTTATGGTTGACCTGTAGGGATAGGCTAAGGGATATAAGTGTGGTAAATGGAGACATAATGTTGTTGTTGATTTTATCTCACGATGTAATGTAAAACTTATGTATGTATCTAGTACTTCTAAGGCTAATAAACTAATCGGTATTTTGGGACATGATTCCTTATATCATTCCAATGTTATGTAATAATGCACTGGCTCTGGGTAATTAGGTTTGGGGTGTTACAATGAATCTATAGTTCTAGATATAAATGATTATGTGATTTTATAACGAACCAAGAGATTATTCCTTACATATCACCTAATAGTCATCCTCTATGGGGATTATCTAAAAAATACATCAATGGAAAAGATTACACATGGATTGAGTGGTATGAAATATATATAAATTTTTCATTTTAAGTATGAATAGTAGATTCCTAGAATCCCTTGAAATAGTTTTTTGAGGCGATTAAGGGTGAACCCATCATTGGGACATGTATCCCCCTGTTGTGATGTAGTTTTCTCAAATACATTCCAGTGCTTGCTAAAGAAGGTATTTTTGATCCTGATTATAGACATGAGGAATGAATTAATAAAACACCACCTTTGTGGTAGGTCATCCTATTCGGATCCCTAGTTATCATGATTCCATTTGATTGGATATTGGATTCTAGGATAGAGTATGGATAGAGTTTATTATGAAGATGTCTAGGGAATCCTTAATCTTATGTAATGGGTAAATGTAATTTTTTTGGAATATACATATACATATATATATATATATGTATCTATTTAAATATATATATATATATATATATGATATGGAATAATTCTAAATAAATTTTGACTTAAGTAGAGGAAGATATGGTAGATATGTATTAGAGACCAAAAAACCCAAAATGATTCATTTAATGTAATTTTCATCCTCATTATTATAGTTTTTTCACAGCTAGGCTGATCATTTTTAATGAGAAATCACTTCTGAAAATATATTTATTCATTCATAATTGGGGATTCTAAAAAATATTATTTGTAAACTCTTCACATTCACTTGTGTGTGTGTAAAATACTGATGTCTTTTTTTTCAGTATGAGAATAAATTCATGACTGATATGGCTGAGTCAAAGGGATATATGATTGAGTAGAGCCAATTATCTTGATTTTTTTGATAGGGATTAATTATAACATTATTTTATTGTGGTGGAGGTATGTATTTTGGATCATTTTTGGATGTAGAACCTTTTACCTTATTTTAGTTTCCTTTATGTACTCTTGTATATATGATCAATCTAGTGGGTTATCAGTGTTGTATGTATGAAATGGCTATTTATGATTTAATATAATTCTTGTATTGTTACAAAATGATACTATTTTAGATTATTTATTGATTCTAAACACTATTTTTTACTACTATTATGATATCTAGTTAATTTTTATTATTTTTTACTCTAATATGAGTGGATTGTCTCTCTATAAACACACCATTATCCCTCAATGTGAGTAAGAATCATATGGAAAATGGATATGTGATATTGAGGCCCCATGGAGAATCATAATAGAGAACATGTTTAGTGACATCTAGTTCAGGACATAAAAATTGGTATCATTGTTCTTCCTTTCCTATTGTATAGCAACTTAGGATTTGGTAGAGAAGAGTATTAAGAAGGTGTCAGAAAGTGTGATGGATATAGAACTACTTCATTGATAAAAACTATCTTAGAAAGAATTCTTGGTAATATGGGATATATAATTATTGTTCTTATATGTGATGTTACATATTTATATTATTTTAAGATTTAGTTACTCAAAACTTGTGTGGAGTATTGATTTATAACAGATTTAAATCTATTGTTTATTGGAAAGAGGCCGGTGATGGATTTTGGATCTTGGACGCAAAAGGAAATATGCATCTCATGAATGATATTTGGCATATAGGGTCTATATATTTTAGGCATTCTATTATGTTATTTTGCTGATAAAAGAGTAAAATTGATTAATGTTTCTATGAAAATATAAATGGTGTTTTCAGAAATTGTTTTTTTTGTAATTATACTCAACTGATCCGACTTGTATATATATCTATATAACAAAATACAACTTGGATCTAAACTAATATATTTTATTTTGAGGAAGGAGAATTATTCATTTTGTACATAAGGTGTTGTGAAACTGGTAGGTCTATATGGCACATGATGGGATTGTGATGAACCCCTTGTACGGTTTTGTTTCTTACGTTCAGTAATTTAATGTGTAAGTAATAAGCTATATATTGTTTTACCTCATATATTAGAATGAAATTATACTGAACTGAAGTGTGAAAATGATCTATGACACAGATATATAATATAAATCGATGCACATAATATTGATCATTGTATGTAAATAATGATAATTGGTACAATCATTTGTGGTTATCTCTATTGATACTCTATTAGTATTTCGATAGATATTTAAATGTTTTAGAAAAATTGAACATAGAAGATGTCTTACCATATATGGACTCTTGATGTGTGTTAGTTCATTATTTTTTTTATGTTCTATCATGAAACATTTGGGGGTAGTCCCCCAAGTGGATTCTCAGTGAGGATAAGTTCCCTTATATGCCAAATTATGATAGGTTTTTACCCTTAGATGTTTATATTTTCTTTATATATTTTATAGAGTGATTCAACATGATTAAAATACTCAATGTGATGAAACATGTGTGTGGATGAAATACTGTGACATGTGAAATAGAAGAGGCCTGTCATTGGGGCTAGGTGATCTGACCAAGTTATGCAGTTTTGTGACTTGGTCGGTATGGATTGGTGGGGGGGGGGCTGAAGACCCATAATAAAGACTTATACACTTGTTGGTCAAAATTATACTTGATCAAGAGAAACTTATAAGTATGGTTGACATGAGTATATGGATTACTTTAAAGTTAATGAACTTGGTTTTACTCTTTTTATGAGACAGATTCATGAATAGTGCAATGGTTTTGCAATATTGGAATCTTGAGGTCCAATTTATGTGAAAGAAACTAGGTTTCTTGTTTTTTGATATAACCTTTGGTATATAGGACTATTTAGGATCTATGACCTATTGAGTAATGTTTTCACTATTGATAAAGTTGTATATTAGAGTGTAGATTCTCATTATAGGAATGATGTTAGATGATGGGAAGTTCTGGAAAAAGTCATGACATAGGTTAGGTGCATGATTTGAAAAAGGGGTTCCATGAGATATTCTAGCTTGATTAGACTAAAATTCTATGTATCATGATCAGATTTTTTTATCTAGAAAAAAACATGTAGGATTATGAGTTGGGTGATAAAGGTACACATCCAAGGTCTGTTGTACTATTTAAATAGTAAATCATTGAGTGTTCGTATTCAAATCGAGGACTAATGGTTTAAAATTATATCCATTAGATGATTTCATGGGATTTATTGTCAAAAAAATAATGAATTTTAGTGTTATAAGATACACCAAGAATAAATTAGGCTCCATGACATTGTAGAACTATTCTTGAATTAAACTCAAAATTTTAAGATACGTGGTTCTATAATTTTGTTCATGGTAAGTTAGACTATTCATTATTAGTATGGCTCAGGAGAGCAACTGATAGCTATATATGGAAGCATTTTATACTCTTAGTTAGAGATGATTATGATCTTCCTTGATATCATATTGAGTATTCTTGTCATGAACTGTCCCTCAAGGCCTTTATCGTGACATACCCCAAGCCCACCTCCTGAAGTCTAGGGGTTGGTGACTAGCTCTGAAGGTGTCAACATATTGATGGGAGGCATATTCCTGAGTACTTGTACGCACACACATTCCCAACCACATCCCAAAAACTGAAATGTGAAAACAAGTATACTGAAACAAGTGTTGAGTACTAGTAATACTAAAAACAACTGAGCTAAAATACACAACCAACAAAATGAACTGAAATAGAAAATTACAAGGGGACTCTGGTATCCATCCTCTGAAAACCCTACATGACGATAAGATTAGTGTAGCTACAGGAATACAAAGTAGTAAATCATGTTCTCCTGATCCTACTGGGCCATGCCTACTCAAAGGCCACCACACATCATACATTGATTAATCCCTAGAGTCTGAGGGTCATAAGCCTTAGTAGTCTGTAACTATCTCCTCTCCTGCCCTGAAACATGAATAAAATAATGTGACACATGACCTGGAGTTATCAGTAGTGGTATTTTCTTGAATATGTTGTGGCAATACTTCATGGGTGAGTGGTTTACAGTCTAATCTGATCTCAAGAGTCTCAGGTATATCTTCTCTAAGAAGTACCTGAACTTGAGAAATCAATGATGACTAGAGTTCCTCTAGGACTATAAATTTGAGGTAGTATATACTCCCATGATGGTAAATGTGGTAGCATATACTATTAGTTGTAGGAACGGTTTACAACTGCTATGTGAGGCGACTGAGTAGCTAGCTGCGATGCAGATATCCTTCGTGGGTGACGATGGAGCAACTTACTGTCAGTCGACGACTATCACTCCCCCACTCTTATAACTATTTAGGGACGCACACATTGGTGATGTTGATTGCGAGGCCCGAGATGATCAAATATCCTCAGGATAGGCTCTTGATAGATTTCCAATAGGTGGGTAGAACGTCATTATTTTTAGAGGGCGCACCGTATTACAAGTAGCGTTGCTGGAGGAGGTGTTGAGAGAGTTCCATACATCCCTTTGGAGGTACATACTAGAGTGAAGAAGATGTACCAGGACCTTAGACATCCATACTTTTGGCCATGAATTAAGAAAGCTGTGGCCGAGTCCAACTCACGATGCTTCACTTGTCAGCACGTAAAGGCTGAGCATCATGTTCCAGCTGGCTTGGCTCAGCCACTTGAGGTACCAGAGTAGAAATGAGACAATATCTCAATGGTATTTGTGATGGGGTTACCACATACATCGAGAGGCCATGATTTTATTTGGGTTGTCATTGACCAACATACCAAGTCATCTCACTTTCAACCCATTTGGGAGTAGGGACTGGTAGAGGGCTTAGGGAGCATATACATCCACGAGATAGCGTGGCTTCACATGGTGCCTTTGATGATCGTCTCAGACTACGATGCACACTTTACATCCTATTTGTGGAAGGTATTAGAGGAGGTTTTTGGGACTCAGATGCGCTAGAGCACAACTTTTCACCACCAAATAGATAGTTGGATAGAAAGGACCATAAATACCTTAGAGGACATGCTTCTTGATTGCATCCTAGATTCTGGTCATAGATTGGAGGACCAACTTCCACTGGTGGAGTTTTAATATTACAACAGATATCACTCCACAATTGTAATGACACTATTCAAGGCCTTGTACGGATGACCTTACAGATCACACCTATGCTGGGCAGACCTAGGGGAGTCGACACTCATGGGTCCAGATTCGGTATGGGCTACCACCGAGAAGGTGCAGATCATCCAAGAGTAGATATGGACTAAAAAAATTAGTCTTATGGTGATAGGAGATGAGGACTCTTTAAGTTAGAGGAGGGAGACCATGTTTTCCTTTGGGTCTCACCCAGATGGGGATTGTGAAGTTTTGGCCTGGGCGACAAGTTATCTCTAAGTTTTATCAGACCGTTCTAGATTCATAATAGAGTTATTGAGGTGGAATAATAACTAACTCTTCCCCCATAAATTAACTAGGTTCATGATTAATTTCATGTGTTGCATCTAATAATGTACATGCATGATCCATCGCATGTCATCGACTGGGTCGAGCTAGACATTGATGATGGGGAAACATTTTTAGAGTTCCCAATGGTGATGGAGGATTGACATGAGAGGGTCCTTCAAAAATTATCAATTACTCTAGTGTATGTTTGATGGCAGCATGAGAACCTCTAGGAGAGCACATGGGAGCATGAGTCTCATTTTCATGCTCAGTACCCCCATTTGTTTGAATAGACCTTGTTTTGGATTTTGGGGATGTAAATCCCTAAAGTGAAGAGAATTTAATGTCCTGGAATTTCCATGTAAATTTTTTTAAAATTATATGGAATTATTTTGAGACCACATGATCTAAAAGAATGTGATTCCAAGGCCATGTGAGTATAGAATGGAATTTTGACCTTTTTAACGTACTTTCAGTAAACGTACGTGCGGGTTTTTCTAAATTTTGAACCGGTGCTCGAATAAAAAATTTGAGGGCAACATTAAACTCACAATACTTGGATTATCCTAGAAAAAACATAACATTGTCCATCAAGGGATTTATGAAAAAGTTATCTTTTAGATATTTCAATAAAAATAATAAAATAACTTCAAAAATTATTTTATTTATTTTCTCACTAATGAGCGGAGACACGGGGATTTTGTGGTGCAACGACAAGGTTCATTATTGGATCTCATTAATGGATCATTAACACTTAACAAAACGAAACTTCAATGAAACATAATAGAGAATCAATTTCATGAATGAAACAACGTAATGATGCGATGCCACAATGTAACAGAAATGATGTGATGTGTTTTCTTTTTAAAAGTTGACATATTGGTGGAATGAGAATTAAACTATTAGGATTATCTGATAAACCTCCTATGAATTTTCTCCCCAATGAAAAATGATGAACACCGTCAGGACATCATTGAATGAAACGTACCTCATAGAATGAAAAACACCATCGAACTCTTGGACCCTTGAGGATGATGTGCTATGACAACGAACATCAATGAGGTAGGGTTTTGATTTTGGTTTTATGAATTCCCCATTTTTTTCTAAATGATAAATAAGGATTAACCCATGACTAGGTTAATCTGCGGATCATGCATTCTTACAGGAAGGTGTCATTCTTGGGTTTTATATTTGAGATTAATTTTATGGTTGGTAGAATTGCAACCATCAGACCTTATCCTATTTTAAACCTTTAACACAGAGGGCATGGACAAAAACAAACAAGTCCTGGGTCCCTCCTCTGATGATTTCTTCATGAACATATCCTCAAATTAGTGACAAGAAGAATTTGGGGCCAAGTTAGGGATGGAGGCAACCTGAGAGATCCATAGGAATAGACAGATCAAGAAACAAACCACTAGAAAAACTCTGGTGGCTTGCAGAAGGAACCGACGACGCATCAGCGCTGGCGGCGGCTATGGGCGGGTGGAGGCTGTGCGACCGGCGGTGCGCCACGTGGAGGAGAGAATTACATCTGAGCCTATCAAGTGATCCAGTGACAAGTGGAATCTAGACGCCGGCGTGAATTTAGGCTAGCCAACTTGGTTGGTCGTTTCAACTCCATGCTACGGTCATTTGACCATGGCAGAGAAGGGGCCCTGCGGCGACCCACAGGGTAGCTGGAGGCCGGATGCAGAATCTGGCCACGTTCGTACAAGGAGGATGAATCGGTCTGACCAGGGATCTAGACCCATGCTATTGGGATGGGCCAGACCTGTGATCCCAATGGATAGGCCAGGCCTGACCCATTCTAGACCGAGTCTGGTTGGGTCTATCTGATTGGGTCAGACTGGACCTAGACCCAACCGACCCATGTTTCACTAAAACGTCAATAACTCACAGACATGGGGTCTAATTGATGCACCATATATGGCATGAGGACCCTTGTGATGAAAAGGTACTTCTGATATACTCTACAGGTGTTTTGGATGGGGTTGGAATATGGCCAGGTTAGATGAGAATCGAATCCTACCAGTCCCTTTTTAATAAAATTCCCATATCTAAAGACCGAGCATTCATTCAACGCATTTTATATTGTGTTGGCACCCCTATGACGAGATGGTCCTATGGGTTATTCTATGTGGGACTTCATGGAGGTTGAGTTATGACTGATGGGATGAGCAGAAACCATGTGGATCCTTAGTGGAACGATAGATGCACAACAGTCGTGTGGATCCTTAGTGTCCTGGAAGATGAGTAGTAACTATGTGGATCCATAGTGGCTCGGAAGATAAGTAGAAACTATGTGGAATGTTAGTGGCCTGGTTGATGAGTATTAGTTGTGTCGATCCTTAATGGCCCAATAGATGAGCAGTGATTCATCGGGGATGAGTCTCTTAGCATTACGAAACGTTCATCACTATAGCTGATGAACCTTCTTCCTATGATTTAGATTGTACCTGGTGTGAGCTTTTCTTTCTTTATAGATTCACTTTGTTGTTTTTTGTGGTGTTTTTCTTAGTTTTTTGGGGTCCCCTACTGAGTATTATGTTACTCACCCCTGCACAGGCATCTCCCACAAATGGTGTGTCTTGTGCAGATGAAAAAAATTTCGACAGAGGACTCAGTGGCCTAGGAGCAGGCAGGGCCCATTAGGATCATGCAGACATGACATACTACTTCGACTATAATGGTGGAAGTTTTTTAATTTTGAGGCACTCATCCCTGATGAATCACTGCTCGTCTTCCAGGCCACTAATGATCTAAAGGGATAACACTCGTATATAGGGCCACTAAGGGTCCACACAGCTGCTGCTCGTCTGGAGGGACACTAAGGGTCCACACGGCTCCTGCTCGTCTTTCAGTCCATTAAGGATCCCCAAAGCTGCTTCTCATCTACTAGGAAACTAAGGATCCACATTTATTCTTCTTTTCCCATCATTCATACCTTAACTTCCACAAATTATTACATAGAATAACCCAAAGTACTGTCTCATTGTAAGGGTTCCAACACAACAAACTACGCATCGAACGGACACTCGGTCTGTAAGATATGTGCATTTTAGTAAAAAAGGCTTGGTTAGATTCAAGTATAATCCAACCCATCCATATTAAAAACCCTAAAAAACTCCCATATTGTATCTCAGAAGTACCTCCTCGTCGCAAAGGTCCTCGTTCCGTAGACGACACGTCAATCAGACACCCGATTTGTGAGTTATTGATGTTTTAGTGAAACGTGGGATGGTGGGGTCTAGGTCCGGTCTGACCCAGCCTGTCCCGGTTTGGCTTGGGTCTGGCCTGGCTAGTCCATTACACTCACAGGTTCCACAAAAACCTATTAAAGTGGTTCTTTCCTGGTATCACGAGCCCAAACTGGTAGTTCGGGTCTTGCCCGTGCCCTTCTCGGTCCTCCAGGGGCGGACCATTTCATCCACCTTGCCCAGACGTGGCCAGATGCCATGTCTAGCTTGTTGTTGCCCCATGGGTCACCACAGGGCCCCTTCTCCACTACGGTCAAATGACTGTGGCTTGGTCCTGATGCGGCCGACCAAGCTGGCGGTCCGAAATTCCCACACACGGCTGGATGTCACGTGCCACTGGCTCGCCTGAGTGGCCGGGATGGTTGTCGCTCCTCCACAAAACACTGTGTCACCATGCTACTGTTGTGTTCCGATGGGAATGCTGCCTCCCTATGACCGTGAATGACACCATGGGCCACAGCCAGACACTTCTATCGGTGGTTCCTCTTTCATGCTACCAGAGTTGTTCCGGTGGTCTTTTTATCAATCATCCTACGCCTACGAGCCTCTCGGGTCACCGCTATCCCTACCTTGGCCCGAGATTCTTCTTGTCACCAATTTAAGGATATGTACATGAAGAAACACTACTGGAAATTTGGGCTATAGCCACGGTTCTAAACCATGGCTATATGCCCTCAAACCGTGGCTATAGGTAATAACCACGGTTTGAGGAACCGTGGCTAAGTTTGGCGTGGCTATAGGCCCAGACCTAGAGTCACGGTTCCAAATCGTGGATATAAACCTATAGCCACGGTTGAAACCGTGGCTTTAAGTATAGAGCCACGGTTTGGAACCGTGGCTGTATACTTAATGCCACGGTTTCAACCGTGGCTATATTAGACGCTGGACAGGATCTATAGCCACAGTTGGAAACCATGGAGTTAGGTCTATAGCCACGGTTAAAAACCATGGAAATAAACCAATAGCCACGGTTTAAAACTGTGGCTATAGGGTGTGCACATACAAAAAAAATACCCCCCAACCCCCTGGACACCCCCCTGGAAACCCCCCTGGACACCCCCTGACACCCCCTGGACACCCCCTGGACACCCCTGGACACCCCCTGGACACCCCCTGGACACCCCCTAGACACCCCCCTGAACAACTCCTGCACCCCTCCCCTATGCCTTGCAGACCCCCCCCCCCCCCCCTTCCCTCCTCCCCACTGCCTTTCAGACACCCCCCCTGCCAGTCCCCCCTGCCCCCTGCCGCCCCCCCTGCCACCCCCCCTGCTTGTCCCCCTGCCCCCTGCCAGTCCCCCCTGCCCCCTGCCACACCCCCTGCTAGTCACCCTCTGCCGCCCCCTGCCAGTCCCCCCTGCCCCCTGCCACCCACCTGCTTGTCCCCCTGCTTGTCCCCCCGCCAGCCCCCCTGCCCCCTGCTAGTCCCCCCTGCCCCTTGCTAGCCCCCCTACCACCCCCCTGCCACCCCATGCCCCCTGCCCCCTGCTAGTCCCCCCTGCCAGCCCCCCTGCTTGTCCCCCTACCCCCTTCCAGTCCCCCTACCCCCTGCCACACCCCCTGCTAGTCCCCCTCTGCCACCCCCTGCCAGTCCCCCCTGCCCCCCTTCCACCCACCTGCTTGTCCCCTTCTTGTCCCCCTACCAGCCCCCCTGCCCCTTGCTAGTCACCCCTGCCCCTTGCTAGTCCCCCCCTGCCACCCCCTGCCCCCTGCTAGTCCCCCCTTCCACTCCCCTGCTTGTCCCCCCCTGCCCCCTGCCACCCCCCTACCAGCCCCCTACTTGTCCCCCTGCCAGCCCACCCCCTCCCCCCTGCCAGTCCCCCCTACCCCCCCAGCCCCCTGCTAGTCCCCCTGCCACCCCCTGCCAGTCCCCCCTGCCCCCTGAAACCTCCCATCCCACCTGCACCATCCCCCCCTCGCATCCCATCTGCACCAGGATCCAAAAGTTCATATTCTCATTTCTTCACTTGTGGAACTATCACCAAGAAGGGTCTTCACTTCTTCCTTGAAGGAAGGATGCCATATCCACTATAAAAAAAGAAATGATATGAGTTCAAGGAGAGATAGGTATAGAAAGAGCTCTGATGAATCAAATCAGCAATGGCGATCAAGGCTTTCACCAGAGGAAACCTATAGAAATATCTTAGAGGATGAGAAATACAAATGATCAAGATTTTGAAGATACTTGGGTCATAGGGGTTATCACTACCCTTACACTACAGTACCTCAAAATGTAACAACCAATATGGTGAGGCCACAAATCCACATGAAACAAAACACCCCCCTGCACCCCCCATGCCCCCCTTAGTCCCCCATGCCCCCCCTGCACCCACTGGACAGCCCCCATGCCCCAACTGGACAGCCCCACTGGACAGCCCCACTGGACACCCCCTGCACCCCCTGGACAGCCCTCCCCACCCTTCCAGACACCCCTCCCCCCTGCTTGGACAGCCCCTCCCCCTACTGGACACCCCTCCCCCTGCTGGACACCCTTGCCCCTGCCCCCTGCCCCCTGCACCCCACTGGACAGCCCCCATTCCCCAACTGGACACCCCTGGACACCACCCACTGGACACCCCTGGACACCACCACCTGGACCCCCACTGGACACCTTTAGACACCACACCTGGACACCACCTGGACCCCCTAAACCCCGGGACACCCCCTGGACACCACCCCTGGACCCCCTCCCCCTGCAGGACAACCCCCCTACTGGACAGCCCCCCCTGCTGGACAGCCCCCCTGCTGGACAGAACCCCCCTGTTGGCCAAATGAAATTTCCTCATTATTGTCATAGCAGAATAGAGTTGTAGCATAGGGTGTAAGGTTAACTTCAGTGAAAACCTACTCATTAAGTGTCCATAATGGACCAGCTAGTGATGGCGGTATCAGAACTGGATAAAAGAGAGACCTTATCCTGGTTAGGCTTATGGTGAGCTGGGAATTAGTTTTTGGGCAATGTGGATGTAAACAAAACAGTAGGGACGGTTCAAGAACATTTCTAAATTTTGTGTGCTTTGAGGACATGAAACCCGAATTGCAAGCTTATCACTTGCACCTTCCTTAACGAGGGTCAGATCTCTTTTTGTTAAACGGTTTATGCTTTCTACTATTACATCAGTTGAAGAACTAATTGGAAACACATGAATGAGATTTCAAGAGTTATATTAGATCCCCCTGCTGGACACCCCTCCCCCTACTGGACACCCCTCCCCCCTGCCCCCTACCCCCTGACCCTGGACACCCCAGGACAGACCCCACCCCAGGACAGACCGCCCCCTAAACTCTGGACACCCCTGGACCACCCCCCTGGACACCCCTCCCCCTTGCTGGATACCCCTCCCCCTACTGGACACCCCTCCCCCTACTGGACACCCCTGCCCCCTACCCCCTGCCCCCTGACCCTGGACACCCCATGACAGAACCCACCCCAGGACAGACCCCCCCAGACCCTGGACACCCTTGGACCACCCCCTGGACACCCCTCCCCCATGCTGGACAGCCCTCCCCCTGCCTGGACAGCCCCTCCCCCTGCTGGACACCCCTCCCCCTGCTGGACACCCCTGCCCCCTGCCCCTGGACACCCCAGGACAGACCCCCCCCCAGACCCTGGACACCCCTCCCCCATTATGGACACCCCTCCCCCTGCCTGGACATCCCCTCCCCCTACTGGACACCCCTCCCCCTGCTGGACACCCCTGCCCCCTGCCCCCTGACCCTGGACACCCTAGGACAGACCCCCCCACCCCCAGGAAAGACCCCCCCAGACCCTGGACACCCCTGCCAGTCCTGCCCCCCCAGACTATGGACACCCCAGGACCGACCCCCCCCCCCCAGACCCATGATTATGGACATGTGATTTGGTCTCATGCTACTTTCCCATTGTGGAGTCACCTGTAGTTAAAACCAGGCTACTGTTCATAAAAGAGGCATTGTTTTTTTAGCAATATGGGATGGGATAGTAGTGGTCAGGTTGCATCAGTGTAGAGAAGCAAAATTCTTAGAGAAAAAATCAGAGGAAGATTCATTTTGATCATAACGCAATTTTTTAGACAGAATGGAATAGTTATTAGTAGCATAAGAAAGAGGAGGAGAAGTACCTGGAATAACAGGATCTAGAGCAAATTTTTGTTCGATAGAGTTCTGAGAGAGATTCTACTTCTGCTCTGGGGGAACATTAAAAACCTACATATGTTAGGGTATGAGAACCGAAACTGAATTGTCATATAAAACAGGTGCTGGAACCTTTTTCATGCCTGCTCGAGCTTCTAGGTCTATGGAGGCAGGTTTCACCATGGAGCTAGAAGACTAGGGGGTTTCCTGATTTTCCTTTTTCATACCTAATTTAGGTGTGGAAGTAATATAGGTCTGCTTGGCGCTTAAGTATGGAGTGTCAGCAACATCATTTTCTTTAGTGCAAACATCATTATTGTGGATTGAAGTACTAGGAGTACAGGTTAGTTTCTTCAGTTCATTAGTAGAAAAATTCCCTCCATCCAAGATTGGGTGCTAGAGATTATACTTTTATAGGTCATGTTGATAGCTAGAAATCTTTTCCTGCTCGGTTGATACTCAAATAGTGTCTAGTAAAAGGTTTGTAATTTCAATTTAGAGGTTTTGATCATTAATAGAGTTTTCTTCTTCCTCCACTTCATCCACCCATTTGGTTCCTGAACTATCTCTTATGTGAGTCAAAGTGTGAGTTTTTTGACCCAAACTTCATATTACTTTTTGGATATGTCAGGCATGTCTATCATGGGGGATTTGTCTTTTTTAGGTCTCCTCATTTCCTTCCATTCATTCTCATATGGTTGTATTACCTGCTTCCTAATCACCCTACAGTAGAAGATAGTTTGCCCTATGATTTTATAGTGATCCCAAAATGGGGGTTTTCGCTCATATTCCACTATATCTTCAGTTTTGTATTCATTGGAATTGAAGTTAATTGAGCTGGGAAGTTTTGAGTCAAGGTTTATTTCAACCATTACTCTGTCGAATAGATCCAAGTCAGCATGTAAGGTCCTTTGATCAATTTTAAGAGTGGTTACTATGCATGAGAAATATCATTCAGTATTTTTGGGTGCCAAAAAACCAGTTAAGTCCATGTTGGACAACCCTCCCCCTGCTGGACACCCCTCCCCCCTGCTGGACAGCCCTCCCCCTGCTGGATAGCCCTCCCCCCTGCTGGACAGCCCCGCCCCCCTGCTGGATAGCCCGCCCCCTTAAGTGAGTTGGAACATGAATTTAGATGGGGGCTTCAAATGTTAAGGGGTCTGGTTTAATTGGTTAGAATTGGGTGAGGTTTGGAATGGTTTTAAAGTGGGATGCCTGGTGGAAAATGTGGGGTTGGTGGCTTAGAAGTTAAGAGGTGGGTAGGCCTGATTGGTGGTCAAGTTGTGGATGGGTTGCCTAGGTGGATTGAAAAATGTTGGGGGACTGGAAAGGAGTTCATAGTGGCTAAATTGAAGTGGGAGTTTGGAATTGTAAAAGGGCTTGAGTTTGTATTTCTTAGTGAGAGTGGAAATGGCCCTGGAATAGCTGGTTTGATTTTGGTGGGTTGGCCATGGGATTTTTATAGTGCATCGAAAAAGAGTCACTAGCAGGGCTTGGTTTGGTGTGAAATTCAGTCAAACGGTTATGGGAACCATCATGGAAGCAACTACCAAATACAGACCAGAGCTAGTCTCCTCTACAGTGAAGACCCTTCATGGAAATTCTTCAAGAAAACCAGGTCTCCAGTTGCATCTTTGTCCATAACAAACAAGCCCTGTTTGCATAGGCCCAAACAGACCTCCCTTTGCCAGCTTGTGGGGGAAATGTGGGAACTCCAGCATGAAATAGTCCCTCAGAATAGAACATCCTCTTTGGAATTGCATCAAATAGATTGTTTGCAGCCTTTAAATCTCAACTTGGCAGTGATCATCCTCCTTCAATGAGTGCTACATGAGATGAGGGAATTATGGAAGGAATTTCATCTAAAACAGCCAAAATCAGACATTGAATTTCCATCACAACAGGCTGATCCTGTTCAGACAACATGTGCAGAGGATGAGGATGATCTGGTTCAGAAAACATGTGAAGAGGATGAGGAAAAAGAAGAATTATCGAACAAATATTATGTGATACATGTACAATAAAATATGCCAGACAATTCCAAACCAATGTTTGCAGTTGAATTGAGCCTTTGTACCACCTGCTATGCACGTTTTGTGGAAAGATGGATGAGAGGTAGCGCTGAGAGGAGATATAGTTTAGGAATGAGGAAATAAGAAAAATTATAGAGCTAACCATTCAACGTTTCTCTAAGGAGGATTAACCGCCGCAGGGTGTCGTCCTGGAGCAAGGCCAAATCACGGCATGACCGTGGTGTGACCGCGGCGTGACTGTGGCGTGACCATGGCGTGACCGCGGCGTGACCGCGGCATGACCGCAGCGTGACCACAACGTGTTGGCCTGGTCCAGCGACATCCCCCCTGTCTGGACACACCTCCCCCCTATCTGTACACCCCCTCCCCTGTCTGGACACCCCCCTACTATCCCAAATCTAGAATCCCACCCCCCTGCTACCCCAGCCCCCCTGCCACCCCCAGCCCACCTCCACCCCCCCCCCCCCACCGCAGCCCACCTGCACCAGCCCCCAACCCCAACCCCTAGCTGCACCAGCCCCCCCCCCCCCAGCCCCTGCCACCCCCCATCCCACCAGCACCGGTCCCCCCCCCCCCCCCGCAGCCCCCTGCTCATGTTCTTACAAATTGTAATCATGTCATCAACATAAATCATCAGATTTCATGTAGTACTGCATTAAACAAAACATTGGAATTATGATTTGAAATAGAGTAACCAGATTTTATAGCACCGTGATCACTATCTATAGGTGGTGAAAAAGTTATACCTGGTGCCTGTGAAGTATCTGTGGGATGTATTATGATATTTTCCAGATCTGGGCAGCACTACATTTTCTCTATAGAGACATTCATAACCTGCATGGGCTTAGGTTCCTGGACAGCCCTCTTGCACCCCCTTGCAACCCCCTGGACAGCCCCCTTGAACACCCCTTGTACCCCCATGCCCCCCTTAGTCCCCCATGCTCCCCCCTGTACCTCACTGGATAGCCCCCATGCCCCAACTGGACAGCCCCACTGGACACCCCCTGCACCCCCTGGACAGCCCTCCCCCCCTACCGGACACCCCTCCCCCCTGCTTGGACAGCCCCTCCCCCTGCTGGACACCCCTCCCCCTGCTGGACACCCCTGCCCCCTGCACCCTGCCCCCTGCACCCCACTGGACAGCCCCCATGCCCCAACTGGATAGCCCCACTGGACACCCCCTAGACACCCCTCCCCCCCAGCTAGACACCCCCCTGCTGGACACCCCTCCCCCTGGCCCTCTACACCCCCTGGAATGTGTTTCTATTGATATAAATGATCATCTTATTGAGGTATGTTTTGTATTAGAAAACATACCAAAGTACAATGAGCATTGCAGGATGATAGGCCATGCCACTGATAAGTGCAGAATTGTACATAAATTATGCAAGCCATCCTCTATTAATACTTCGTTGAAAGATGCTCTGAAAGGGAAAAATATTAATACCACGGCATGACCGCGGTGTGACCGCAGCGTGACCGCGGCGTGACCACAGCGTGTTGACCCGATCCAGTGACAGGGCGGCTGTTGCGGGCTGGAATGCCGATGGCAGCAGGCTGAAATGAAGGTGGAAGGGGGCTGGTGTGGGCTGGATGTGGCTGGAGCAGGGCCAAATCACGGCATGACTACGGCGTGACTGCGGAATGACCGCGGCGTGACCGCGGTGTGACCGCAGCGTGTTGGCACGATCCAGCGACATCCGCGGGGAAGCATCTTCCGGCCAGGAGCGAAGGAAGCAGGAGGAGGCTGGAATGCGGGTGGAAGGGGGCTGGTTTCAGGTGTTGGGGGGATGGTGCAGGCAGATTCGAAGGTGGCAGGGGGGCTGTTGCGGGCTGGAATGCCGATAGTAGCGGGCTGAAATGAAGGTGGAAGGGGGCTGGTGTGGGCTAGATGTGGCTGGAGCAGGGACAAATCACGGCGTGACCGCGGCGTGACCGCGGCGTGACCGCGACGTGACTGCAGCGTGACTGCAGCATGTTGGCCCGATCCAGCGACATCCGCAGGGCATCATCTTCCGGCCAGGAGCGAAAGGAGTGGGAGGAGGCTGGAATGCGGGTGGAAGGGGGCTGGTTGCAGGTGTTGGGGGGATGGTGTGGGCTGATTTGAAGGTGGTGGGGGGGGGGGTTGTTGCGGGCTAGAATGCTGGTGGCAGCGGGCTGAAATGAAGGTGGGAGGGGGCTGGTGTGGCCTGGATGTGGCTGGAGAAGGGAAAAATCACGGCGTGACCGCAGCGTGTTGGCCCGATCCAGCGACATCCGCAGGGCAGCATCTTCCGGCCAGGAGCGAAGGGAGTGGGAGGAGGCTGGAATGCGGGTGGAAGGGGGCTGGTTGCAGGTGTTGGAGGGATGGTGCGGGCTGATTCGAAGGTGGTGGTGGGGGGGTGTTGCGGGGAGGAATGCTGGTGGCAGCGGGCTGAAATAAAGGTGGAAGGGGGCTGGTGTGGGCTGGATGTGGCTGGAGTAGGGCAAAATCACGGCGTGACCATGGCGTGACCGCGGCATGACCGCGGTGTGACCGAGGTGTGACCGCGGCGTGACCGCGGCGTGACCGCGGCGTGACCGCGGCGTGACCGCGGAGTGACCGCGGCGTGACCGCGGCGTGACTGTGGCGTGACCGCGGCGTGACCGCAGCGTGACCGCAGCGTGTTGGCCCGATCCAGCAACATCCGCAGGGCAGCATCTTCCGGCCAGGAGAGAAGGGAGTGGGAGGTGGCTGGAATGCGGGTGGAAGGGGGCTGGTTGCAGGTGTTCGGGGGATGGTGCGGGATGATTCGAAGGTGGGGGGGCTGTTGCGGGCTGGAATGCTGGTGGCAGCGGTCTGAAATGAAGGTGGAAGGGGGCTGGTGTGGGCTGGATGTGGCTGGAGCAGGGAAAAATCATAGCGTGACCGCGGCGTGACCGCAGTGTGACCACGGCGTGACCGCGGCGTGACCGTCGTGTGACCGCGGAGTGACCGCAGCATGACCGCAGCGTGTTGGCCCAATCCAACGACATCCGCGGGGCAACATCTTCAGACCAGGAGTGAAGGGAGCGGTAGGAGGCTGGAATGCTGGTTGAAAGGGGCTGGTTGCAGGTGTTGGGGGGATGGTGCGGGCTGATTCGAAGGTGGCAGGGTGGGTGTTGCGGGCAGGGGGGATGTTCAGACATAAATACACCGACCAAGATGCTCGGATAAACCAAGACTCCATTTCTCGGATAGAGGCGATCTATAAATACTTCCGCATGCAGTAACTATCAGAAGGTTATAATCATAGATGAATTGGTTCAAGATAACCAGACAGAGTATGAGAATTTTAATGTAAAACAACCAAATGAAGGGGTCGTGCAATGACATGAATGGGCAGAGTGAGAATATCGGATTGATCATCAGATGGAGTACACTGCAATCAGAGGAATGAATATGCGCTGTGAGAATACAATATGAAATGGAGGATTATCGGATGGTCCAATAAAATTGTACGCTAAGTAGACACCCTATGATCAGACAATTCAGGTATAACATACCCGATAGTAGAAAAGTTGAAAGACTATGATATGAATCTACATACACAAGAGTTGGAGCACCCAAAAAAATGCAACTACTGATGATCATGTGATAATAATACAATCTAGTTGAGTAATAAATACAATAAAGCAGCTAATAATCATATAACTCCCTTGAAAGTATAGATAATAGTTTATGTTCAACGTATAAAGAATGATATGTTAGATTTGGATGCATGGAGAAATTAAATTGCATAAGATAAAATTACATTTTTCATTAAGAGAATATTTTGAAAAGCACATTTACAATTTTATAATTTGAATAAATAATTCAGAGTACATAAAACAAAAAGCATGATGGAATAAGTTATTATATACTGTTAGGTACAATGATGACATTGATATAGTACCTGAGTCAGTTGTTTGGGATCTTGCACCAGAAGAAGCACCCTATAAGCAGATAAACGGTAATGTCAAATTGAATGACTACTCATATATTGAACATAGGTGGATGAAAGAATAAAAATGGAATAAACCATACCCAAATCTTGAACTCATTGTCTTCGATGGTGGTGGATAGAACCGGTCTTATCATAAGAAACCACCTATAAGAAAATAGTGGGAAAAGAAATGAGATATAACAACTTCTTATATATATGTGATCAGTGTGTCAACTGTAGACAGAAAAAAGGACACATTTTACACGATTTAGGTAATTATACAAATTTTCCAAAGATTAAATCATCTTAAAAAATGAAGAAAATGGATTCTTGAAGCTACTAGATTGAACAACCTTCAATTACAGGACATACCTGACTATAGAGACTTTGAGAGAGCTTCCCAAGCAGGATTTTCAGCATGAAAAAATAATAGGGACCATCCTCAATCAGGATAATTCCTAAAACTGATGGGGAGTGTAACCCTTAACATCTGCAATACCATAAAATACTTAATAACTAGACAATTCATAACTAAATATTAGAATAATACATGAATGATTGAAGAAAGGGACAGAAAAAAAAGGCATAAACACTTACATAAAACTGTATGGTTCCAAGTGTAGAAGTAAAGAAAATAGATGACACGAGAACTCATCCAGCCATTCAGAAATATGGATCATTGGCATGAATGATAAACCATCATTATCATCTTCAGGGAAGCTATCTGTAACAATGCTCAAATGAAACAGAAGTTTTCTTCTCCATGTAAAAGCACATATATCATGTTTTTTTTATGAAAGCTAGTTCTTACATTGGAAAATATGGAACCAATAAATTTCATGGTTGCCAATGTTTTAGGAGGATCATTGGCATCCATACCAAAAAAGAAATTGGATAATGAAATTGTCAAGAGATCAATGTATGCATTAGCAACAACAGAATCATCTAACTTTGCATAAGAATTAGACAAGGAAGAGAATAAATATGATCTCCCAAAAAAGGCCACTCATGTTACATGAGTTTTCAACTAGTGATTGGTTGTAATATATGAGAAGATACATGGCTACGATTTCCAATGTATGGTTTTAAAATAACATGCAAAACTCATTCAACTCTTAGATAATTGAATATGGAAGAAGTATTAGTTGGTGCTTATACATGGAAGTGACAAATTATTTATATATTAACTCTGAATGTGTGAATATATTATAGAGGAGATTCAAACCTAGAAATATTGATTTAAATATTGACATCTCTAAAGATTTTGACACTCTTAGCTAGGATTTCACTTTTTATGTACTTGACAGTTTTGGTTTCTCAACCATATTTATTAAGCTTATTCAATAACTTATCTACAAATCAAGACTCTCTTTCATTATTAATGGGTCTCACAAAAGATACTTCGGTCATACCTAATGGGTGAGATAGGGGGATCCTCCCTCAACTTTTTTTATTTGGAATTATCAACCCATACTCAAACCGATGATACATAGAATGCTCATCACCTCCCAAGGTTAGAGAAAATTTATGCAACTCTGTGAACTAGGAAGAATATTATATAATTCATATGCTTACATACATAAAAACTTGCCTCGGCATCGGAAGAGAGGAGTCGGGGAGGAGGCGTCGGGGAGGAGGCATCCGGGAGGAGGGTCGCGGTGAGGAGGAGGGTCGCGGCGAGGAGCCGTCAGAAGAGCTGAGTTGAGGAGGAGGGTTGCTGCGAGGAGGCGTCGGGGGGGAGGGTCGCGTCGGGAAGGAGGGTCGCGGCGAGGAGCCGTCGGGGAGGAGGAGGGCACGACGAGAGGGCAGAGGAGGCGCCCGATGATAATTGGGAGAGAAAAAAAACGGGTTATGATTTAGCCACGGAGAGGGATATGAATCGTGGCGGTAGAGATATCATGAACCCTGGAAAAATCTCCCCAATCCACATTGTGGGGAGACATAAAGGAATGTTTGGTCTCTCTACTCAAAATCCAATGGCCTTTTCTATAGATATATATTATATTTCAACTTATTCTGGGATGTCTTCATGAACTCATGGATGAACTTGTACTTCTCTATCATTTCCTAGACAATATATGGCCCAACAAGAGATTTCTTTACGGTCTATTTGGGGAACAATGGTGTCCTGAAGGTACTTTCATAGATTGCCTCAAGATGATAAATAGTGATAGTAGAATGGAAGCTATTATTTAAAAAAAGTCTATTAGGGGAATGCAATTTTCATAGCTGTAGATGAAGTCTACTACACAAGCCCTTAGCATATAATCAAGTTCCTCTATAGTGAGCTCGGTGTTCCCATTTGTCTAGGGTTGGAAGGTTGTACTCATATTTATCTAGCTCATAGTTATCACATATAGGCCCCTCCAAAGCCATAATGTGAACCATATATCAGGGTTTGATAGAATATATGAGGGTAACCCATAATGGAAAACAATCTACTATTTTACGACTTTCCCAAACACTCCCCTAGACATTACTCCAGGATATAAAGGAATTTCACGATCTCCAGAAGTTGGTCAATTATAAAATAGATGGGGTCATGGGCTCTTGATGTACATTAACACCACGTACTAATGTAAATGGAAATTCAATTCCATTTCCACTCTAGGATCACTAGGGGTTGTTAAAAATCAACTCGAACCTGGATCATAGTCTTCACCTACTGACATGTGAAGCATCAAGAGATGAAATCATCCTTGTTTTGTGTCATAATAGCCCACAAAAAATTCCAATGAAGTATTATGTACATATTCCACACCTAAGGATGTATAGAAAATGGGTTGTGTGAAACTCTATAATCACATACTCTAACATCATTACTAGGACCACAGTCCATCCCTATAAAATTAAGATACCATTCCCTTATCCAAAAAATCTTTTGGGTGAATCTGCGAAGGATATCTAGTCACACAATAACTCATAGTAGGTGTAACCTAAAATGGAATATCTCACATGATGGATAATTAAAGGAGTCATCACCCTCAACTGAATAAAATATTCACCCACAATCCCAACAAGTGTTCATGTCATGGTAGAAAATAGCTCAAATGCCTCCTAAGTAAAATGAGCATGGGACTTCCTTCTAATGGAATCTAATACAATTTTTTAAATTCAATGAGTATATAATATCTCAAATTCATTGATCTATAAGAATTACAACATGAAATAGTTCCTCATGTTCATGTCCCTATATGTGAATACATCCCCAGGACTCTGATGGTCTAATTAAATATCAAATTGATCACGCATAAGAAAATTCTTCCAAATCGTCTAAGTTAGGACTAATAATACTAGATCTAGATCACAATTCATGTTTTTATACTCATGGGGTACTAATTTCCTTGACCCATATGTAATAAAATTATATATCTGCATCAACATCCAACCAATCACTTTTCTAAAGTCAGAACCATAAACTAAGTACTCCATGATCTCCTTAGATAGTCTAAAAATATGATCACTCATGAAGCTGAACTTCAATCCCTTGATGGATCTTTGGTACTGTTTAGTCTAGGAAAACTTCTTCCTATTCCACATATGGGAGGTCAAATGAATTACAATCCTTGCGATGTGTGCCAAAAAACACTTATAGTACCCTATAAATCCATGAATACTATGTACCTTTTACATAATCTTGGCGGTGCTAAGAGGGCTCGACCAGGAGGGGTCCGGTCACCGGAGGTGGACCGGCCAACAAGGAGGTGCGCCGGAGGCGTGCGCATAGGGAGGTGGGGCACCGGAGGCATGCGCGAAGGGAGGGGAGGCCACGGCTGGCGAGGGAGCACAAGGGAGGGGAGGTCGTCCGCCATGGGGAATCGCCGGAGAGGTGCTGCTGGTGAGGGTAGCGTCGGGAAGGAGGGTCACAGCGAGGAGGTGTCGGGGAGGAGGGTGCGGCGAGGAGGGCGCGGCGAGGAGGCGTCGGGGAGGAGGAGGGTGCGGAGTGGAGGCGTCGTGAAGGAGGAGGGCGCGGTGAGGAGGAGGGATCGGGGAGGAGGAAACGCGAGGCATGGAGGAAGCCCGAGGGATTGGGGGAAAAAACGGAATCGTGCGATTTAGCCACGGATTGGAAAAAAATCTGTGGCAGTATGAAACCTATAGCCACGGACCTATAAAATCGTGGCTATAGGTCCGTCGCTATTGCCCAAATTTGTAGTAGTGAAAGCACATGCTAAGGCACCCAGGACTTGTTCTTGTCGGCCCGTTCCCTCCACTTTAGAGGTTTAAAATAGGGGAAGGTCCGAGGATTACAATTTTACAAAAAATAAAATTTATCCCAAAAAGAAAACCCAAAAATGAAACCCTCCCACTAGAATTCCCGATTCATGGATTACCCTATTGATGGGTTAATATGAATTTTTTGTTTTGAAAAAGAATGTGGAATTCATAAAACAAAAATCAAACACTTACGTTGTTGACATCCGTCATTGTAGCGCTTCATCCTCGAGGGTCTAAGAGGTCGACGACATTCATTGTTCTGTGTGGTATATCGAAGTTGATGACATCTCGCCTGTGATCGTCATTCTTTATTGGGGAGGAAATCCATTGGTGGTTCATTAGAGAATCCTCATATTTTAATACTCATTCCACCAACGCATCTAATATTAAAAATAAAACACGTCGCAACGTTTCTATTATGATGCAATGTCGCATCATTAAGTTGTTTGCTTTATGAAACAACTTAGTTGTTATGCGTCATTAAAGCATCATTACACTGCATGTTAACATTCCATTAATGAGATCCATTAATTCACCTCGTCACTTCCTCATTCCTACACCACATCGTCTCTGTGTCGCCGCTTTTGGGTGAGAAAATAAATAAAAAAATGTTTATTTTATTTTATTATTTTTCTCGAAAAGTCTGAAAAATAACTTTTTGGATTGGCCCCTTCCGGCCAAAGTTATGTCCTTTGTAGGAGAATCCTGACATTCTATGTTCAAAAGTGCCCTTATATTTTTGATCTGATAACCTGTTCAAAATTTAGAAAAACCCACTTTCACATTTACTAAACGTACCTTAAAAAATGTTCAAAATTCCGTCCCGAGCTCACGGGGCCTCAGAATCACACGTCATCAGAGTGTGTGGTCTGAAAATAATTCCATATAATTTTAAAAAAAATTACATGGAAATTATGATACATTAAAATTATAATAGAGTATCCTCTCTATAATGATCTTCCTTATATTAAATGTATTTTATGATTAGAGGAATGAACCAATTTTGGTTACATAAAAGGGTAGGCAAATGGTATTACATATGGTGGGGATTTGATTACTGGTCATTTGAGGGTGGTGACCCTATTTATCAGTGGAATTTACTATTTTTCATGGGACTTTGAGCTTGTATTCTAGTTACGAGACAATGATATCAAAATTTTTAATGTGATGTGTACTAGATTCGTCATAGTTAAGCATATCTAATTTAGGATACTTTTAGATTATCTGATATTAGTTGTTGGATAGTCATGATTGAATTGTTACATAGATTATTAATATGACATGATGACATTTATATTAAGCTCTAGGGTTCTATGGGATAATAAGGTTTTTTAGGGATACTCTAATGACCACTGTTATTCCACACTGTGAATTTGAGTAGAAATTTTAATTTTCTATCTTTGTTGTTTTTATGGGAAAAAATGGCCATTTTCCCATATAATAAGATCTTAGAAAATTATTATATCCACTATGTTGGTCCTAAAATATCGTGTTTACTCTAGGATAAGATTTTAGTTGATTTCCACCCCATCTAAATTTATGTGGAAATATGAATATTTAATATATAATTAATTAAATATTAATTTATCCTCAAACATTTGTTTGAATATATCTTTTTAGCGTAGCATTTTATTGATATTTGTTCTTTTATGTGGAGTATAAACTGTGGAATATTTCTAATAGGAGACATTAAATCATGTTGGGTGTTGGGTTTAGTCTTGATAACCATTTTTGTTGTCATTTATTTATATCCATGTCCTTTTCACATTTTTTATTCTCCTCCAATTTGGATTCCCATGTATTCTACTCAGTGGGATCCATCCCTTACATGATGTAGAGAGAAATTAATATATATATAGAGAGAGAGAGAAGGGGAGATGAAGTTATATAACACCACAGATTTGTGGAGGATCAAAATCACAACGCACCAGTTGTGGATTGCAGAAACGGGTGAATATTCCATGGATTCCACCGAATGGAATATTTTTTTAAAAAATTTCAATAGATCCCTATAGATTTAGAGATTTAAAGTTTTAATGTCCTATTAAGACATATTAGGACCCATTGGGGGTTGAACTATACTATTTTAAACAAAAATTAGTTTTTTGGGATAATTTGAAAGGCCTCCAATTCGAAAATCCAAATCTTGTAGCATGTGGTTTAGGGAAAAACATCACGGGTTCCTCCCATTCATCAAAGATGATATTTTTAGAATTAAAAAAGGTTTAATGGGGTATAAAAAACACATACTAGGATTCATCCGTGAGGCCATGTACCTAGAAATATTGACCATGTTGGGAAAAATGGTCATGTAGAGTACACAACCATACCCTGTGAGGGTTGCATTACATGTAGTGGTACACAACCTAGAAAAGTACATAGATATAAAATATTAGGAACTTGGTAAGGTACCCCGTGTAGGGTAAACACCATTTACCATACATACACACAATTTACATGGGTTTTACATGCCGTGTCTAGCTAGAGTATATTCACAGGTGAGGCTTCAAGGGTATAAGTTATGTAACAAGTTATACACAACATGTACTATTTACATGTTACCATTTTGAGGTTGTTTATATTATTATGAACAGGAGTAAGAATTAGACATACGAGTATACCATTTTATCATTTTTTCTTTATATATCATGATGGTAATTCCCATTAAGTTATTTTGGGTGAAAAAATTGATTTTAGATGATACATGAGTAATATCTACTGAATAATGATTTCATAGATATTCCATTGAGGATCTATCCCTTGGGATATGTGACGTTATATCCTCATAGTCCATGTAATAGTTTGTTTTCAAGGACCCCCTATTGGAAAACTATTACAAATTACCATTACCAAGGGTCCCTTATGTGACACATTCACTTTTATAATGACATGGGGAATCCCTTATATTATCCTTACACATAATTACTCTTTATGATGATCCCTTGAGGTGGTTCCATAAATATGTTTGGTGGTATATCCTGGAGAAGAAAAGATGTACCTGGACCTCCGACATCAATACTGGTGGCCATGAATGTAGAAAGTAGTGGCCGAGTCTATCTCATGATGATTCACTTGTCAGCAAGTTAAGGTTGGGCATCATGTTCCAGCTGGCTTGGCTCTACCACTTGATCTACCAGAGTTGAAATTGGATGGTATCTCAATGGACTTCGTGATACGGTTACCAAATACATCCAGAGGCCATGATTCTATCTGTCTTGTCATTGACCAACACACCAAATCGACTAACATCCTACCCATCTAGGAGCAGGGACCATTAGAGGGCTTGGGGCGCCCTTATGTCCATGAGATAGTGTGGCTTCACATGGTGCCTTCAATGATCATATCATACTATGATGCTCACTTTATATCTCATTTTTAAGGGATTAGAGGAGGCGTCCAGGACTCAGTTGTGCTTCAACACAACTTTTCATCACCAAATAGATGGTCAGATAGAAAGAACCATACATACCTTGAAGGACATGCTTCGTACTTACATCCTAAATTTTGGTTGTAGTTTGGATGACCACCTTCCACTAGTGGAGTTTTCATATGAAAACACCTATCACTCCATAGTTAGAATGAAATCGTTCGAGGCCTTATACGGGTGGACTTCCAGATCACCCCTATGCTGGGCAGAGCTAGGGAAGTCAGCACTAATGGGTCTAGAGTTGGTACGAGCTACCACCGAGAAGGTGCAGATCATCCAAGAGAAGATGAGCACTGCACATAGTAGGCATAAGTCTTATGACGATAAGAGATGGGGACTCTTGAATTTCAAGGATGGAGACCATGTTTTCCTTTGGGTATCACCTCGACGGGGATTTCAGAGTTTTGGTAGGGGTGGCAAGTTACCTCCGAGGTTTATCAGACCATTCCATATTCTTAGCAGAGTTGGTGAGGTGGCATACTACATAGCTCTTCCCCCACAGATGCACCAGGTGCATGATGATTTTCATGTGCCGCGACTGAGGAGGCACGTTCATGATCCATCGCAACTCATCGACTGTGGAGAGTTGGAAATTAACGATGGAAAAATGTTTTTAGAGATCCCGATGGAGATAAAGGAGTGACAATAGACAATTAATTCCTCCAGTGCAAGTTTGGTGGTAGCACAAGAACCTCCAGGAGAGCACATGAGAGCATGAGGCTCATATTTATGCTCAGTACCCCATTTGATTGATTAACCCTTATTTTGGATTTTGGGGACGTAAATACCTATGTTGAGGAGAATGTAATGTCCCATAATTTCCATGTATATTTTTTAAAAATTATATTGAATTATTTTGAGACCACATTCTCTAAAAACACATGATTCCAAGGCCCTAAGAGCCTAGGAAGAAATTTTTTACTTTTTTTAAGGTATATTCAGTAAACTTGCGAGTAGGTTTTTCTAAATTTTTAACCGTTGCTCGAATAGAAAATATGAGGGCACCATTGAACTCAAAATTCCCAGATTCTCTTACAAAGGACTTAACATCAGCTACCAAGGGATGAATAAAAAAGTTATCTTTTGTATATTTAGAGATAATTAATAAACTAAAAAAAATTAATTTTTTTCTTTTCTCATCGATGAGAGAGGACATAGATATGCTGCGATGCAGGGACGAGGTGCATTATTGGAGCTCATTAATGGATCGTTAACCCTAAAACTAATGATGCTTTAATGACATGTAATAGAAATGTTGTTTCATAAATGAAGCAACGTAATGATGTGACATCACAATGTGATAGAAATGATGTGACATGTTTTCTTTTTAATAGTTGACATGTTGGTGGAACATGGATTAAACTGTGAGGATTCCCCGATGAACCTCTGACAAATTTTCTCCCCAATGATGAGCAATGAACCCCAACGGGATGTCATTGACTTAGACATACCTTAAAGAATGATGAAGGCCATTGAACTCTTGGACAATTGAGGATGAAGCTCTATGACAACGAACGTCAATGAGGTAGGGTTATGATTTTGGTTTTATGAATTATCCTTTTTTTCTATATTATGAATAAGGATTTACCCATGACCAAGTTAATCTACCGATCATGAATTCTTATGGTAGGCTTCTATTCTTGGATTTTTTATTTTGGATCAATTTTATGGTTGGTAGAATTATAACCCTTGGACCTCCCCCAGTTTAAACCTCTAATGCAGAGGGCATGGACCGACACGAACAAGGCCTAGGTCCCTCCGCACTTGCTTTCTTCATGGTTGTATCATCAAATAGGTGAAAATAAGAATTTTGGGCCATGGTAGGGATGGTGGTGACCTAAGAGGCCCATAAGTGAGGAAGATCGAGAAATAGACCATGATAGAAACTCTAGTGGCTTGCAGAAGGAACCGACAATGCACCAGCACTGGCGGCGGCTGAGGGATGATAGGGGATACGCCCCCGATGGCCTGCCGTGTAGAGGAGTGACTTGTGTCCGGGCCTCTCGGGCGATCCAGTGGTAAGAGGAATATGGCCACGTGCATGAATTTCAGTAGTCCATATTGGTCGGTCGCGTCAGCACTAGGCCGCAGTCATTTGAGCACTGCGGAGAAGGGGCCCTACAGGGACCCACAGGGCAGCTGGAGTCCAGACGCAGAATCTAGCCACATCGCTGCATGGTGGACGAACCGGTCCATCCCAGCAGGCCAAACCCATGCTACCATGCTAGGCCAGACCTGCGGCCCAAATGGGATGGATGATCCCGACCCATGCCAGACTAGGTCTGGTCAGGTCGGTCTGATCGGGTTAGACTAGACCTGAACCCAACCGACCCCTATTTCACTGAAACATCATTAACTCGAAGGTAGGGTGTCCAATTGAGACACCATTTATTCCATGAGGATCCCTATGATGAGAAGGTAATTATGAGATACTCTATGGGTGTTTTGGAGGGGGTTTTCATATGACCCGGTTGGATCAGATTCGAATCCAACCAGACCCTTTTTACTGAAATGCGAATATCTAAAGACTGGACATTTGTTCGACATGTCATCTATTTCATTGGAACCCTTATGATGAGATGGTACTTTGGGTTATTCTATGTGGGACTTCATGTAAGTTGAGGTACAATTGATGGTATGAGTAACAACCATGTGGATCCTTAGTGGACCGATAGACGAGCAACAACCGTGTGTATCCTTAGTGGCCTGGCAGACGAGCTGTAACCGTGTGTATCCATAGTGGCCCGACAAATGGTAAAAAAACATGTGGACCCTTAGGGTCTAGGAAGACAAGTAGTATCTATTTAGATCCTTAGAGGCCCAACTGATGAGTAGTGATTCATCAAGGATGATTCCCTCAACATTACGAAACGTTCATCACTTTAGCTAATGAACCTTCTTCCTATGCTTTAGATTATACCTGGTTTGAGTTGTCCTTGATTTATGGATTTAAATTTTGGTTGCTTTATAGTGTTTCTCCTTAGTTTTTTGAGGTCCCCTACTGAGTACTGTATTACCCACCCCTGCACAGGCTTCTCTTGCACATGTTGTGTCTTGTGTAAACAACGTATGTTTCGATGGAGTAATTAGTGTCCTAGGAGTAGGCATGGCCCAGTAGGATCCGGCGAACATAACGTACTACTTCGGCTTTAGTGATGGACATTTTATACTATTGAGGGACTCATCCCTAATGAATCACTTCTTGTTTTCCAAGACACTTACGATCCACATGGATAATGCTAACCTACCAGGCCAATAAGGGTCCACACGGCTACTGCACATCTGTTAGGCCACTAAGGGTCCACATGGCTCCTGGTTATCTGTCAGGCCATTAAGGATCCACATGGCTGCTAATCATCAGTCATACCACTAAGGATCCACATTAAATCTTCTTCTAATATCAGTCATACCTCAACTTCCATGAAGTTTCACATAGAATAACCCAAAGGACTGTCACATCGTAAGGGTTCCAACACAACAGACGATGTATCGAACGAACATATGGTCTGTATGATATGTGCATTTTAGTAAAAAGAGACAAGTTAGATTTGTGTTCTATCTAACCTGGCCATATTCCTATCCCTTCTAAAACTCCCATAGAGTATCTCAAAAGTAAGACCTCATTTCAAGGGTCCTCGTGCCATAGATGACATGTCAATCAGACACCTGGTTTGTGAGTTATTGACGATTTAGTGAAACGGGGCCCGGTGGGGTCTAGGTCCAGTCCGACCCAGCCTAACTCGATCTGGTATGGGTCTGGCCAGATAGCCCCATTAGGACCATGGTTCTAGAATGGCCTAGTAGTGTGGGTCTAGCCTGTGCCCTGCTCGGTACTCCTGGGGTGGACCGTTTCGTCCACCTAGCTGGGGTGCGACCGGATGTCCCATGCAGCTTGTTGCTACCCCGTAGGTCTTCACTTTGCCCCTTCTCTACTGTGGTAAAATGACCATGTCCTGGTTCTTATGTGACCAACCAAGCTGGAAGGCCGATATTCCCACACGCTGCTGGATGTCTCGTTCCGTTAACTAGCCCTAGTGGCCCAGATGCATGCTAATCCTCGACACGGCATCGGTCGGCGCCACGTCTCCATGCTAGCATTGTGTGCTAATGGGTGTGCCACCTCCCTCCACCCACGACCTCCACTGTGGGTTATATCAGGCCACTACCGCAAGCGGTTTCTTCTACAGGCTACCGATGTTGCCTTGGTGGTCTATTTCTCGATCCACCTATGCCTATGGGCCTCTCGGGTCGCCGCCATCCCTACCTTGGATCCAGATTCTTGTTATCACCGATTTCAGGATAAAGTCATGAAGAATTAATGTGTGGAGGGACTCAAGCCTTGTTCATGTCTGCTCATTCCCTCCACATTAGAGGTTTAAAATAGGGGAAGGTTCAAGGATTACAATTCTACCAACAATAAAATTTATCCCAAAAAGAAAACCCATGAACAGAACTCTCCCAAAAGAACCCACGATACATGGATTAACCTATTAGTGGGTTAATTCACATTTTTTACTTTTGAAAAATAATGGGGAATTCATAAAACCAAAATCAAACACCTACCTCATTGACGTTTTTTTCCATAGCACTTCATCCTTGAGGGTCTAAGAGATCGACGACATTCATCATTCTTTGAGGTACATCGAATTCAATGACATCCCAATGGTGTTCATCATTCTTCGTTGGGGAGGAAATCCATCAGTGGTTTGTCAGAGAATCCTAACAGTTTAATCCTTGTTCCACCAACAAATCTTCTATTAAAAAGAAAACACGTTGCAATGTTTCTATTATGTTGCGACGTCGTGTCGTTTTTATTAAATAACATCACTGTTACGCATCATTAAAGCATCATTACATTGTGTTTTAACAATAAATTAGTGATCTGCATTAATGAACCTCGTCACCTCCTTGTTCCTGGACTACAATGTCTCTTTGTCTGCACTCATTGGTGATAAAATAAATAAAAAAACTTTTTATGTTATTTTATTATTTTTCTTGAAAAGTCTGAAAAATAACTTTTTGGTTCAGCCCTTGTCCGCCGATGTTAAGTGCTTTTTAGGTGAGTCCCAGCATTCTGTGTTCAATGGTGCCCTTGAATTTTTTATCTGAGCACTAGTTCAAAAGTTAGAAAAATCCTCTTTCATGTTTACTGAACGTACCTTTAAAAAGTTCAAAATTCTATCTCAGGCTCACCAGGCCTCAGAATCACATGTCATCAGAGTGTGTAGGCTCAAAATAATTCCATATAATTTTAAAAAAAATTACATGTAAATTCCAAGAAATTACAATTATAATAGAGTATCATCTCTATAATGATCTTCCTTATATGAAATTTATTTTATGATTAGAGAAAGGAACCAATTTTGGTTACATAAAAGGGTAGGTAAATGGTATTAATTATAGTGGGGATTTGACTATTGGTCATTTGAGGGTGGTGGATCTCTTTATCAGTGAAAGTAATGAATTTTCATGGGATATAGATCTTGTATTCATGTTATGATACAATGATATCAAATTTTTTAAAGTGGTGTGTTCTAGATTAGTCATAGTTAAGCATCTCTATTTTAGGATACTTTTAGATTATCTGATATTACTTGTTCGATTGTCCTGATAAAATTGTTGCATAGATTATTAGTATAAAATAATGACATATATATTAACCTCAAGGGTTTTATGGGATAATAAGGTTTCTGTTAGGGATACTCTAATGACCTTTTTTATTCCATAATGTGAATTTGAGCAGACATTTTAATTTTTTAGCTTAGATGTTTTTATGTGGAAAATGGCCAGTTTCCCATATAATAAGATCTTAGAAAATTATTATATTCACTATGTTGGTCCTGATATATGGTGTTGAATCTTGGATAATATTTTAGTTGATTTCCACCCCATCTAAATTTATGTGGAAATATTAATTTTTAATAGATAATTAATTAAATATGAATTTATCCTCACACAATTGTTTGACTATATCTTTTTATCATAGAATTTTATTGAAATTTACTCTTAGTTGTGGAGTCTAAAATGTGGAATTTTTCAGATAGGGGACATTTAATCATATTGGGTGTTGGTTTAGGTCCTGATAATCATTTTTATTTTCATTTATTTGTTTCCTTGTATTTTTTACATTTTTTATCCTCCTCCAATTTGGCTTCCCAATTATTCCCCTCAGTGGGATCCATACCTTACATGATGTAGAGTGAAACGAATAGAGAGAGGGAGAGAGACATAGAGAGTAGGAGAGATGAAGGTATGTAACACCAAAGATTTGTGGAGGATCAAAATCACCATGCACCAGTTGTGGATCACATAAACTGGTGAATATTACTTGGATTACACTAAATGGAATAATATTTTAATTTTTTTCTATATGTCCCTATATATTTAGATATATCATGTTTTAAATTCCTATTAAAACATCTTAGGACCCATTGAGGGTTAAACAATACTGTTTTAAGAGAAAATTAGTTTTTTGGGATGATTTGAAAGGCCTCCAATTCTGAAATCCAAATCATGTACATGTGGTGTAGGAAAAAACGTCATGTGTTCTTCTCATTCCTCAAAGATGATATTTGTGGAAGTAAAAAAGGTTTATAGTGTATAAAGAATACGTACTAGGATTCATCCTTGAGGCCATGTACCTAGATATATTGACTGTGTTGGGGAACATGGTCATATAGAGTACACAACCATACCTTGTGTGGGTTTCATTACATGTATAGGTAAACAAACCAGAAATGTATATTGATATAAAATATTATAAACCTGGGAAGGTACCCTGTGTAGGGTAAACTCCATGTACCATACACACAAACACACACACACACAATGTACTTGGGTTTTACATGCCATGTCTACCTGAAGTAGATGAACAAGTGAGGTTTCAAGGGTACAAGTTATGTAACAAGGTATACACAAAATTTAATATTTCCATGTTACCATTTTGAGTTTTTTCATATTATTATGACTAGGAGTAAGAATTAGACATATGAGTATACCATTTTATCATTTTTTCTCATATATCACGATGGTGATTCCCATTAAGTTATTTTGGGTGAAAAAATTGATTTTAGATGATAAATGAGTTATCTTTGTTGAATTATGATTTCATACATCTTCCATTGATGATTTATCCCTTGTGATATGTGTCGTTATAGCCTCGAAGGCTATATAATTGGTTGCTTTCAAAGATCCCCTATTGAACACCTTTATCAAATTACCATTACCAAGGGTCCCCTACGAGACACATTCACTTTCATACAGACATGAGGAATCCCTTATATAATCCTTAAACTCAATTACTCTTTCTGATGATACCTTATTGGATCCCTCAACCTATTTACTCATCTTAAGGATTCAATGTTGGATTTCTATACTAATGTATACCATTCTGAGGATCCTGGGTAGGATGCCTCTTTTAAAATACAATCAAGGATCCGATGTAGGATTAATTAAATTAAATTCACTAGTATGGATCCATAGTATGATTCCATTTATTATGTGTAGATATTAAGGATCCCAAGTTGGATGAATCTCCAGTGTTTTGATATAAGGGACCCAATGGGCACCACAATGATTGAATGACCCTTAGATAGTTTATTTTTCATTTTTCTAATGATTGTAGATGGTGTCACCATAGAACCCATGACGTATGTTTATGCCCCTAAGGATGTGGTATTAGGGGGGATTTAGTCATTAAACCACCATAAATATTTATATAATAATTCACATGGTTACTAATGACAAATCCATGATAGCCATAGGTGATATGGGTTTTTGGCAGATGTACCTGACACAAGGCGTTATGTTTTTATTGGGGTGCCAAGGTGTACTTCTAGGGAGATGACTAATGATCCCTTTATTTTGACTATTATTTTATCATAACAACCAAATGTACTTAGAGGGAGCTTTTGAGACATGTTATCATTGTATTCTAAACACAATTCATGGGATTTTTCTGTTTAGCCTTACTATATTTGGATTTTTACAATTACTACATAGGATCTGACATACAAGCCTTTAATTATTTGAATTCCAAGAAATACCTCCTAGGGTCCTGCTTATGATCTTACTTGATTAAAGTTACTTTAAATATTACTAAAAGTCCCCTTTGATAATGTAATACCTATATATTCTCAGATAAAGAGGTTGATTTATGAGAGTTTATAGGAACCCCTATTATTCAAGGTCTGTCTATGAATGGACAATCATCTAGTATTCTAATGTATAAAAATGTTTTCTATGTCAGTTAATTTCACCCAAGAAGTGGGATATAGATCAGGTCCAAGAGGATGGACATGATTTACTCATTGGATTCCTAGGATACTCTTTGGGATCATTGGAAGAACCATTATAGTATCACCCTTACTTGTTTGGGGATGAGGCTATAGAGGTAGAAATTAGAGTATTTTGTATTTTTATACCAGATTAAGAGAGTATTCCTTATATATTTCTTGAGGAACACCCCCTTATGGATTATATTAGTTTCAATATTAGGATTTACTATGTTCTATGACCAAGGAATTGAACATTATAATGGATTACATGAGTATTTAGCAGTATAACATCATTCTCAATGCCACTTTACTAGGATGACCCATTGATATCTACAATCCTTTTTCTTAGTTATGAGAGGTGAGTATGGATGAACCTATGGATGGTATATGTATCCCCTTATGGTGAGGAATCATGATAAGATACATTTTGGAATTGAACAAATGAGGTAATTTAAATGGGATTATGTATATTAGAATCAAAATAATGACACAAATCATGAGTGGTAAGACAACCAACATAGAGTCTTAGTCACAAGATGTCCAATCAATTTGATCATAGTTTCTAGGATCGACTATGGATTTAGATTATTATGATATTGTTCATGGACACATCAGTATGATGTCAAGGGATACTGTCATTGTCATGTATACACATATACACATATATATGGGTGTATACTTATATAAATTTGTGATACAATAGGACATTTTGTAAATTTTGAATTATTTTCAAGAACATATGGACGATATAGATTATAGACCTAAAGATCAACTATGTTTATTTTTATGTTATTGTTGTCTTTATTATTCCAGTTGTGTCTCATCCAGAATAACAATGTTTCATGAACATTAAATTATGAAATATTGTTTATAGTTTCATCATTAGAGTGGCCTATTAAGACTATTTCTCACCCATGTATGTGAACCTTAGTCTGTGTGCCGAACATATTCCTACTTTCCATACTGAGGTTAGACACATTATGGATAAGGCTGATTCCCATTGATGAATGATCGAGTGAATCCAGTCATGTATATACTTTTTATTTAGATAGATCATCTTTGACATTTCTTAGATTTTGATTATGTGGTATATATCAGAGTCAAATGTATATCCCTGTATATTTATTTCAATATCCTTTATATACTTCTATTTATGTGATAGAACCAGTGGGAGATCTGTTTTATATGTATGGTATGGTCATTCATGATTTTATAACATTAAATTATTTTTATAGAATGTATATTTTATTTTATTAATTACATCCTCACTCTATTTTTTAAATACTTATATTATATATAGTTATTGTAGACATTGTTTACTCTCATATGATGCCATAATATCTCCATAGACTAACCTTAGGCCCTTGATTCTAGTCGGAAGCCTATGGCATATGGAGAAGCTTTCTTTTAACCTTATGTAAAATTATCTTAGATAACTAATGTATTGGTGTCTGGGATGGGACATTATATAATTTATATAATTTTAAAACTATAAATAAGGAATAAAATTCATTTAAGTAAAATGTATATATTAAAATAATATCTTTAAAAAACCTGTATGTTTAACCTAGAATTATTATGACAACAATCTTTATCACTACCAAAATATTTCCTAGATTTCCTTATATGTTATTATTAATTATCTAATAAATTTTATCTATATATAATCTTGATATCATATATCAATTGTATCAATGTTATCAAAAAATGAATAATTCAACAAAATTGTTTAAAACAACTATAAATATTTTTTGTATTTCCTCAAGTGAATTTTCATAATTTTATAATTTTAGTTATTTTTTAATTTCAATTATATATCTAATAGTATAATATATATTATTTTTTTATAAGTAATTAAAAAAATTATGTAGATGTTTTCGAGAAGAAAATCTATTATACTCATCAATTTTATTAAGCTGAAATATGTTATAAAATTAGGGGTCAAATTTCCTACCCTATATAAGAATTTACCCCAAAAAATTTAGATACACTAAATAGAAATACATGGAAACCATTTCAAAATTACAAGTTCATGATCCCACATAGTTTTTCTAAATTTATTCTTTTTCCAATAAAATTTTACTAGGTGATTTTTATTCTTATGATAAACATGATCTATTTGACCTATAATCTCCATTGGTTGTTCCTCATAATAAATATAATTCTCTAGTACTAATGATTCTATGTTTAGGTAATTTTAAGGATTAGGTTTGTATTTCATTAAACATGATATATTAAACACATTATAAAATTGATATTGCATTAGTAAAAGCACCAAGGGATAAGTGACCATCCATATAAGATCATGATTTTCATGGGAACAAATATATATATGGGTCAACTTACCTTTCTTTACTAATATATTAATTATCTTTTGAGGAGATATTCATATGACAACATTTTCATCATATTTGAAATTTAGATAAGTCCATCAATTTTCAGTATAAATATTTAATCAATTCTCATCTACTTAGAAGTGATACTGAATGGATTTTACATTCACTACCATTTCTTTAGATATATTATGTCCCAATATCTTTTATTTTCTAACATAAACAAATTATTTTAGATTTATACACATCATTACCTGAAGGATTTCATAAGGATCCATATAAATGATTATGTAAAATATGTTATTGTATAAATATTTGACTGGGGTATGATGTCAATCCCAACTAGATTTGAAAACAAAAGAGTAAACTATAAAAATATCTTATAGGGTATAAATGTTCCTCAAAGACTAACCATCTATGTGGGGATGCTATTTATTTCTAAATTCTAACTCCATCTTAAATGACTGATGAATTATTTTCAATCACATTTTGGTAAAACTTAAATACTGATCAAATACAATGGAGTTCTAACTCCATGACACCTTAAAATTTCTTTAATATGTTATAAATAATATTCATCCATAAATAAATGTTTTAGATAGAAATGATATGAAATGATTTCATTGGGCTATTGACTAAAACCCAAATTCATTTATGACATTTGGATGTCATGGGGATTTCTATGATGATATCATTGATATTGTTTTCCCATATATATATATATAGGTTTTTTAAATTTTATCATTATCTTATTAGGCTTCTGACTAAGAGACCTAAATTTATAATATACCATTCTTTGAGATACACAATCCACAATATCCCTTATAATTTTTTCAACAGGAAATGATCTTTGAGATCAAGATTCATATTTTTTCATCATAGATGGATAGAAAATGATGAGATATGTGCATCATCCAATAGATGATTTTTCAATTATGTTTTTTAAGAAATAAATATTTGGTTCTTAAATCATGACATCCCCTCATTGTCATGGTTAAACTCTAGAATATTTTCAGGAATATTTTTTTGATCATCATTATTCTTATACACCTTCTTAATTAAATCATGCATTGATAGTTTTTGAATCATGTATGGAAGGTTTTATTTTTCCATATTTATAATTATTTCAAGAAATATCATTTGAAAATATTGGTTATTTTCAATCCCTATTATGGAGATACTCAAATGGTCCATCTAACATAAAACATATACTTCCCTATCTGGCCTCAAATGGTTGTAACTTGAGTAGTCAAAATCTTTATTAAAAAATACCTATCTTTATTATAATATATTTAACACTTTATATGAATGTATAATTCATGATTTTATTATTGGAACATATATGATAGCCTTTTCTATAAAGACAATGCCTCCTCATTTTCAATGAAAAAAGTTATACTGAAATCATTAAATCATGATACATTTAATTTATTTTTTTAATAGTTAATTGGTATGAGGTATATGTTACTACCTAGTAATTATCCACGATAACATGCCTCTATAACATCATTGATACACCATTGTATATCATAAATCCTTCTTCACTATATGGTAATGTCTTTACTGATGCACTAACGAATAATATCTTTATCTCCATGATTTTTACCTTATTAATCTGTCCAATGAGAAATATGTATTTCGTATGTCAATATGGTTAGTGGATGAGATATACATGAGATATTTATCATAATGATTTTATAATACAAAAAAAAATGAAAACTATAGATCATAGCCATAGTATATGGTCTATTAATTTTTTCAACAACTTCCATCATTAAATTATCTACCAATATACATTATATTTTAGTTACATGAATTGAGAATGATACATTTTATATTTATAATTCACACTTGTTAAATTTGGAATAAACACCCACTTCCTCACGAACTTCAACAAAATAATCAAATAATATCAATTCACTTCTTTTCCATGGTATTGTATGATAATATCATCTATTATTACTACCATACACTATTTATGGAAATCTAGTAAGATTCCTTTCATTATATCCGTGAAGATAGATAGGGAATTTATAGAGGCCCTAATTTTCAGTAATTATTATTACATCATTTTTATGATAAACAATATAAAAGGTCACATTACTAGGATCCAAAGGTTTAGTATCTTAGGAAAATTAGAACTATACATATCTTTTACATAATAAAACATAAAAATTTAATTAATTACTTATTCTCTAAATTCTTCATGGCACTCATGTTATCCTTAGTACAAATATTCACCTGATGATATACATAAAAATAAGGGGTGAGCTAAAATGATAGTAAGGGGATTGATAAGAAACATGAAACATGGGCGATCATAATAATCATTTTTATAAAAAAATAAAAGGATCATCATAATAATAATTAGAGGAAACATTAGATAAATTCATTGATTATGGAAATGAAAAAATAAAATATCTTATCTTAGTGGTCAAATAGCACACATAGTTATGAACAAAGCTATAATTATTTTCATGAATATTCCAGTTTATCTCATTATATTCTTCAAATTACCCTATTAATTGGTGTGTTATATAATTATGGGAACACTAATGAAATCATAACATTTTAATGCGATATATAATTCTGAGCACACCCCTCAGATCATAACATTCACATTATCATGCATGCCACATAGAATGTATAACAATATTTCCATAAAATATTATTCGGAAAAGAAATGGGTTTAATGATAATTTCATCAAGCATACATTCTAGGATAAAAATTAGGTTTTCAAAAAATAAAAAAGGGAATAAAATACTTGTTATAATAATCATTCAACTTGAGTGTAGAAGAATCAATCTCAAGAGACCTAAAAATTATGTTTTTAGAAGAGAGATTTATTTTATAAAAATCATTAAATTTGTTATAAAAATAGATTAGAAACATTTATATCCTTGAAATGAAAATTTAATTAAAAAATAAAGGATATTAAAGGAACATTAATTGAAAATACAAACTAAAAATGTAGTGAAAGAGGGAAAACCCAAGGAAATGGCATTGGATTTGAGAATCCCCTTACCTTGTGTTGGAACTCTTGATTCAAATTAATATCCTATATAATAAAATTAATTTAATTAGTTTAAAAATATAGAACCTATTATACTTGTATTTGATTTATTATGGTTTTATTAAGTTTATTTATGTCCTTTTTGATGAGTTATATAGTTAAAATTACTTATTTGGTAGTATTTGTTTTATTGGATTTCGTGATCGGTTCGCTTGTATATAAGTATAGAAGTTCCTGTGAAATTTCAATACATTTATAGAATTTATTTTTTATGTTACTAATGAACATTCAAAATACTAAATGATCCAATATATCATCTTCTATATGGTATGTGAATTATTTATAATATTTAATGTTAATGAAAAAGATTCAATTATTTTTGGTTTTTTATGACCATTATGAGATTATATCATTTTATTCAACATCATGTTTATATATTTCATCCAAAAATTTTATAAATTATTATATGTATAATAAAAATTATTTAATCATAATGATGGATTTATGACCATCCTTGAAGGTAGTAGTGAGTAATGAAAACACATTGTTCAAGGAGGTGCTAAATCAACAAACCACAGACAATATTTTCATGATTAGAATAAAAGAAAAAACAGAAGAGAATGTATTATGATTTATTCCATTAACATAATGAATTTAGAATATATAAATTTTTTGGGGTTATCATTCCTCTTGGATCGGTGGAGGTGAAGATATGATTTGAAAATAATGAAACTGAAAAGAAAATAAAAGAAAAAATGAAATTGGACATTACCTCTTGAATTTATCCTCCTTGAGAACCTCTTTAAGGTAAAGGGTTTGGTCTATTGATGAGACCAAGGGAACATGGGCATAGGGGAGGTTCCTAGAAATAATATTTTTCATAATTTTTAAAATTAATAGACCTTTGGATGTGTGAGGTGATGATGTGGTGAGTGGTGGTATTTATGGGAGAGGAGAGGAGTGATTTATCATTATTTTATTCATTATTTTATTCATTTGCTTATTATATTGGCTCAAGATTTAGAATAGATTCATCATTATAAAAACAGATATTAATATAATTATGGGGAGTTTATGATTATGGTTATTAAAATATATATGACTCACATAATAGTGTATATAACTTATAATTTATATATACCATAAATTAAAATAGTTCACTATTTACAAAAAATTCAAGTATTTTTGAAAAATCCTAAAATTTCACCCTAACCATTTTTTTACATGTAGATATTAAAAATGAAATATGTTTTATTAAAATATTTTCATAAATATTATAAAATTATTTTTATTTAAAATCATCATTTATATAGAAAATATCGATTATAATATTATAAATGATTTTAAAACACTTTGAAAAAAGTAATTATTACCTCATAAAATAATATTATTTTTACAAGACAACAAAATAGTAGTTTATAAGTATATTTTATGAAAATAAAATTATATTTTTATCATTATATAAATAATAAAATTTAAAATAAAAATGTATGTTTTATAAAAATACCAACACTAAATTAATAATGTTTAAAATATTCATTTACTTATATTATAATATAATTATATCATAGTATCATTTAGAAGATTCCTATATTTTATATATTAATTCATATATAATCTTACTATTATAGTGGTAATTTTTTATTCTTAATAGTCTCATTACTATTCCAAAGGCGAGCTTACTAGTCTATTTCTAAAGGTTCCTTAACTTCTAAAAAACTATTATTTAATTCATTCAACATTTATGATGTTTTTATTGTGTTCTCAACATGATTTTATATGATTTATACTATATGAAATAATTATAATAAGGGAATTTCTGTGGATAAATTTTTTTATCATTACATTCTTCCACACATATAAAACTTCACCCTTGAATTTTTTTATTATATTACATGTTGAAAATATGCGAGGGAACTTTTCATTTATCTCACCCCTTGGTCCCCATGTTTTATATTTGTACTTAGGGTTTTTATATAGTACTATGACTAGGTGAGTAGTCTTGTTTCATAGAAATTTATCTCTACTGTCCAAGATCTCCTCCTTCAACTCCTCATAAGAGAGATAATTTTCCAACTGTATCACATCTGGAGTCATTAAATGTGAAGGATTTATTATGTACTTATTCAAGAGGGATACATAAATTACATCATGTACTTGAGACATGGTAGGTAAAATTTCTAGTCGTTAGGCCACATGTACGACATGGTGAAGGATGTCAAAGTGGAAGATGTACCTGGGAATCAACTTTCTTTTCTTCCCAAAACTCATGATACTCTTCCAGATAGATATATATAAGAGAATAACATATCTCTATACTTAAACTCTAGGTGTCATCTATTATTTCCTTCATAGCACTTTGGTCAACTTTGGGATGCCTTGATGTGATAGTTAATGGTTTTCACATTTTTCACCATTCCTTCATTCATTTTTAGTCCTAGCAGCTTCCATTCATTGAATTAATCCCATCACAATAGTGTTCTTCATATTTTCCTATAAAGGTATTCATATAGTAACATTTGGGTGATTTAGTGGAAACTTTAATTTTAAGATAACTTAACTAGAGGAAGATGTTGGTCCCATCCCCCTTTGAAGTCCATTAAACATTCTCTCAACAGGTCTTTCAATGTTTGAATAATCTACTATGATTGGACCTTAGTTTGAGGTTAATAAGCTAAAATTAAGTTCATCTTAGATTTTAGATAAAGATAGAGACTTTTCTAGAATATGGAGGTTAATTTCATATCTTGATTGGATACAATCGATAGTAGTAATGAATGCATAATTACCACTTATTTGATATATATTTGTGAAATTTGATACTGTGATAAGTCCTATATAATTAATAAAAAGTGATCTATCTTTGTATGATGATCCCCCACAACCTAAATATAATTTTTCCTCAGGATGTTTTTTGGAATTCCTGTGACAAATTCCTTGGTGATGTTTTCCCATTTCAATGTTGGTAGGGGTAATGGTTGCATCATCCCCTTATAATTTTTTCTTTATGCCTTCAATTGCCGACATTCCCGAAACATTGAAGTATATTCAGTGATCCCCTTATTTATATTTTCCCACCAATAGTTTTCTATGAGATCTAGATGCATATTTTTGGTTTATGGGTAAATTGAGATGGTTGAGCTATGTGAGTCATTTAGAATCTCTTTCATTATCTCTAGATCAAATGGTTAAAATAGTCATGTCCCAAATCCTACAATTCTATCCTCAGAAACATTAATCTTTGATGATTTAAACTTTACCCAAGATTCCACCATCTTCATAACTTCCAAATCATTTCTTTATTAATCATTTATCTTCTCTATGTGGGATGGTTTATCATTCATTTGAGTGACAATTTATGATGTTCCTTCCATAATTATTCCCATTTCCACCATTAGAAAATAAAATATTTTTTTATCCTTATAATTCCTAATCATTGGTATGGTTTCGAGCTTCCTTCTACATAGAAAATCTTACAAATTATTCTATTATCTAGGATGGTAGTGGATTGAGAAGTTATATTTCCTAATGAGCTCAAACCATCTACAATGGCACATATTAAGCTCCTCTTATGTGAATATATATTTTAGGGTCTTATGATAATTATATATTTAATACATATCCCCTAGAGAGAATTATTCTAATTTTTCAACACAAAGATCACAGATTCCAACTCTAGATTAGTGATGGGATAGTATTTCTAATTAATTTTCAACTTTCTTATGGTATTGGATATAAGTTTATAATTTTATATCAACTCACATCTTAAGTCATTATTTGAAAATTCACTGTATTCTAAAAAGAGTTACACACTTTTCAAAAGTTTGATTACATTCATTTTGATAAGAATCTTCAATATATCTTTGAAGAAATATTCATATTCACTATCCAAGACAATATTTATCCCTTGTGAGTTAGCTTTTTTAGTGGTTTTGAAAATAATTAGAAGTTCTTCACAAATAACTGGTAATACCAAGATAGACCAAAGAGACTACATATATATTTTATATATGTTTGCCTAGGCCATAATTTGATTACCTATGTCATAGAAAGACCCACATATATTCCTTTTCTGGTGATAACATGACATAAAAATGTACCTCTTCCATCCAAAACTCCCATTTATTACACTTTACATACAAATTCTCTCTTATGAAATCATTGAAAAATATATATATTATCCTTGAGATTCTACTTGCTCATTGATTATATTAAAATATTATCGATAAATACTAAAAAAACTTATCAAGGTAATATCTAAAGACTCTATTCATTATGTGCATTAATGTTACTAGATAATTTATGAGTTTGAAAGGAATCACTATGAAATAATTCTGTCAAAACCACATATGAATGGTATTCTTAAGAATATCTTATTTCCTCGCATTATATTTGTGATATCCCGACCAAAGGTCCACCTTAGGGAAATACTTGGCCCCACAAAACTTATTAAAAAATTTATCTATATGTGGATGGGGATACTTTTTCATTACTATGAATTTATTGATCTCATGATAATAAATGTATAGGTGCATCGATACATTATTCGTATTGATGAAGAGGAATTGTGCACACTATGGTGAAGAACATGGGAATATAAAACCCTTTCCTAGATTCTCTTGTTACCACATCTTCAATTTATCCCACACAATGGTGGCCATTCTATATGGTGCATTTGATGTAGGTAGAGATTTGGGAATATGTTAAACTGAGATCTCAAACTATCATTCCATAGTAAGACCAAGAAATTATTCTGGGAACACATCAGTGTAGTTCCTCACACTCAGTATGTATTCGATAATGATTCTCTCCTTTTTCTCAATCATTTGAGCTAGATATGGATGATCATAAAGAAATAATATCCACAAATGAGACAATGACTCTGAAGGAGATCTATCATCCTCCTAACACCTGTATAGAATTTTAGGATGATTCATGATGTGAATTATGATCTCTGATTTCTCGAAAGTTGATTTTGGATTTGTATTAATGAAGAAAATATAAGCCCAAAATAGAATAAACCTCCACTAATGGAAGAATTAAAATATTTTCTTTGAGGTTCAGTCCACAAACATTTACAAGATAGGATTTATATACATTGGATTAAATAATTTTCTCATTTTATGTTATTATAGATAACTCAACCATTATATTTTAAGGTGGTGTTTGAATAGTTATACTAAACTTGCGAGATATTAATGAATGTTTAGAACTAGAATAAAATAGTATGTTTTCTATTATTGAAGGAATAACCAACGTACCTCTCACCATATAATTTTTGGGATCTACATCAGAAGTAGTTATGAAAAAATCCTTCTCTTTCTCTTTTGAATTTTGTGGATGATGATGCTGATTACCCTTGAAGACATGAGGATTAGTGAACTGGCTTGCATAGTGCCCTTTCTACATATAGTTGAAGCATTGAACCATGGGTGGTTCTCTCCTTTCCTCCATAATATTGTCCTCGTTTTTATGTCTCAATTACATTCATGAGATTGGTGTCATTATATCCCACACTTTTCAAATGTACCCTTCCATATGAGGTAGTTCCCATGATGCTTCGTCCAACATTTTTGATATCTAAGTGGTTGAGTGTTCTTTGACCCATACCCATTATATCCCCTAGCATAAAACTACATCTTTCATTTCATATAACCATAGACATGGGTCCATTCTCTATACTCTATCTCCACATTTAGATCCCATCAAACAACTACTTCTTAAGACCCAAAGTCTTGTATTTATTAAGCCTTTCAATGGGGTGGGTTTTAACTCCTATAAAATATATCAAAATTTTATATCATCGTTGATAAAAAAACCCAATGACTACCTTTTGAGAATTATAAAATTTTCTTCGTAGGCCATGATAGAATCTCCTTCATTTTTCTTCGGCTCTATGAATGATATCTCCATATTTTTGTGATGAAATTGAGGGAAATAATTATTATGCAAAATTAACATAAAGTCTTCCCACTCCATCTCTTTAATTTCCTCATTCGATTGGGTTTTTAGTTAATTTCCACCATTGATCAGCTTCTCCATATCGATGATAAATGTCCAAATTAAACTTGTAATTTCATAATAGTGGAGCATATAAAATATCATCTCCATCAAGTTAAAACACTATTACATGACTACAAGATTAAAAGATCCACTAAATTTTGTTTGTCATTTTCATATAAAAGACTCGATAGCACATTTAACCCTCTTAGAAAAGGAGGAAATTATAAATTATTAATGTTATTGTTCATTTCTTGAGAAATCAATTTAATCATCACCATGAAATTTTGAACAATACCTCCCATGAAATTCATGATATTTTTTGGGAAATCATTGTATTGTCCCTCACAATGGTTATTGGCTAGGGTTATCCTAGTTCCCACCATTTTCTAAAATAGAAAAGGTTTTAATAAAAAATCATCCAAAAAGAAACAAATATTTTTTTTCTACTTTTCAATTAAATATGAAGGCATGTCTTATGGGATCCCTATGTTTATGATTTTTTAAAACAACGATTCATTGGTTCTTACTTATACTTAGTCTCATGCTAAGGGTTTTCACAACAGTTCTCTAATTCTAATTTCCAAATTAACTAAACTGTGCCCTGATACCATGTTCAACGACCCTACCTTTCTTAGATAAATATTACATAATTTTAAAGGTAAAAAACATAAAAGGTTACAAAAACACCATTAAAACATTTAATATATTTTAAAAATTAGGACTACACATAAATTTTACACAATAAAACATAAATATTTATTCATTTCACTCGTTTATATCTTTTTAATAGTCCTCATGTTATCCTTAGTAAAAATATTCAATTGAGGATAAACATCAACAGAAGGGGTGAGATAAAATCCCAAAAAAAGATGAATAAGTGATAAGAAAAATGGGTTAGAATAATCATTATTATCAAAAAAATAAAGTATCATCATAATTATAATTAGAAGAAACATTAGACAAAGACATGGAATGTGGATAATCATAAAAATGATACATCATGTCTTTCTTTTTCAAATACCACATGTAGTTGTGAATAGATCCAACATCATTTTCATTCATATTTCACTTTATAACATGATATAATTTAAATTACCCAATGAACTGGGGAGTTATATAATTCTAGGGGCACTGATCACATTATAACATTTCCACGTGCTATATAATTCTAGGCGCAATAGGCCAATCATGAAATTTAAATTTTCATGGATGCCACATAAAGAGCTTAACACTATTTTCAATAAAATAAAACAAAAAAATGAAATGGGTTTCATGATGATTTCATAAAGAATAATTTCTTATATAATTATTTGGGTTCCCAAAATAAAAAATGAATATCATACATGGTAAAATAATCATTAATCTTGAGTATTGAAGAAATAATCTTTAGAGAAGTAAAAAATGTGTTTTTTAAAGTGATAGGTCCTTTAGAAAAATCATTTCACATGACATAAAACCAAATTAAAAACAAGTATATAACATAAATGAAAATTTAAGGAAAATTAAATCATATTTATTGAACATTAATGGAACATCCATACTGAAAATAGAGTGAAGGAGGAAAAACACAAGTAATTGGAGTTGGGTTGGATAATCCCATTTCCTTATTCTTGAATGTTTTATTCAATTTAATATTGTGGATAATAAAATTAAATTCATTAATTAAAAGATAAAGAACCTATTATACATTTATTAAATCTATTATAAATTAAATAACTTCGTTTATGGCCTATTTGATGAGTTTTAGTGTTTAATTTGGTTGTTTGTCAGCGTTCCTTTCCATGGTTTTCATGATTGCTTCTCTCATATATGAGTAAGGAAGTTCATTTAAAATTGGAATAGTTACCTATAATTTATATTATATTATATTAAGGAACTTTATAAAAGGATTAAATTATCTTATATATCATTTATTGATATGAAATGAGGATTATTTAATATATTGAAGATTAATGAAAATGATTTAATTCGTTTTAGCTATTTTACGACCACTATGAGATTATATAATTTTATATAACATCATCTTTATATATTTATTCATAACATTATATAAAATTAAATATAAATAATAAATTATTACTTAACCATAATTATGGTTTTATGACCATACTTGAAGGTGGTAGTGGAAAATTAAAACGCATCATCTATGCTGGCGGTAAATTGACACACCACAGGTGATATATTCATGTTTAGAAAAAAATGGATGAAGATACATGAAGATGAATTATTCCATTAACATAATAAAAATCATCTATATAAAAGATAATGGAGTTATAATACCTCTTCAATACATTTTTTTCAAGGTTGTGGCTGAAGCCACATTTTTTATTTAAAGCAAAGACCTATTTTTGACTGGGTAGAGGGAGACCCATTACATAGCCCGAAGGCACAAGGTTAAGTGTCTTGAATTCAAGGATTGAAAGCCCATTTATTGGACCAAAGGACCCTTCAGTGAATATTACTTCTATAATACCTCGGCTACAATAGTACCTAGTATAGTGTCGCTGCCGCTACAGTTCCCACTACAGTTCCTCCACTGCTATAGTGCCATCATTTCTATAGTCGCCGCTACTATAGTACTGCTACAGTCTGATACCATACCCCCGGATATTAGTCCCTACCCGGATTTGATCCTGGGTCTTTTGGATGCCAAGCAGGATCCAATACCACTTGGGAGGTGAGGATAGTATGTTAAATAAATGAGATTGAAAAGAAAAAAAATGAAAAAGAAAGTTGATTTTACATCTTGAATTCATCCTCCTTGAGAAACTCCTTAAGGTAATGGGTTTGGTCTTTCTACGAGACCAATGTATCATAGAAGTGGGCAAGGGTCTCTGGAATAGGATGTGTATAATTTTGACAAGTAGAAAAACTTGGATGTTGTGAGGTTAAGAGGTGGTGATGGGTGGTATTTGTAGGGGAGAGGAAGGGTGGTTTCTCATTATTTAATTTATTAGTTTATTATTTTGGATCAATTACATGAATAATTTGAGTATTATCACAAAATATATCACAATAATGAGGGGGGTGGGGGTTCAATATTATGGTTCTTACATTATCATTGAATCAAAGGATACTATTTTTTAAATTATGATATATATATATCTTAAATTACCACAATTCACTATTCACACACAATCAATTATTTTAGAAAAATACCAAAAATTAAAACTAACATTTTTATGAAGTCTATAATTAAAAAATTATACCATTTTTATGAAAATAATTTTATAAATATGATAAATTTATTTTTTAATAAAAACCATCATTTACAAGGAAAATATCAATTTTGAAATTATAACTGATGTTATGAAACTTTTAAAAATTAATTAAGATCTCATAAAATTATAATATAGTAATAAGATAATAAAATATTATTTTATTAATATATTTTATGAAAATAAATTTAATTTTGAATGAATATATTAATAATATGATTGTAAATAAACATTTATGTTTTATAAAATTACTGACACTTAATTAATAATTATTAAACTTATTATTTACCTTAATTATGAAATAAATATATCATATTATAATTTATATGATGAAAAAATTATATTTATACATTCATAGATGATTTTACTATTTTATTGGTAGGATTAATATTCCTAATGGTCACATTACTATTCCAAATGTCAGTTTACTACTCCATTTTAACTGTTTTCTTAACTTCTTAAAATACCTGTTATTCCATTAATTATTCATTTATAATTTTTGTATTTCGTTTTCAATGTGATTTTATGTGATTTATAATATATAAAATATTTCTTATAATGGAATTTTAATTGATTAAGTTTTGGGTCGTAACATAATTATTACTTCCGAATAGAATAACCAATGATTCATAGTGTGGAGACCATTTATAAATAGTTGTATTGTGTATATCATCCTTTTTGAACCATAACTGATGATATCTAAACTGAAGATCAATATTTTTTATGTATTGGTATGGTCATGTTTGATCACAAAAGTCATCAATATATATTATATGAATCTTGTTCTTGATTGCTTTCTTGTTATGTTCTTAACAATCAGCACAAAAATTTATTAGCCACTATTTATTCTAAAAAAAGAAATGATTCTTACCATTTTGATGTCCTAGGGAATATGAATACATTATCTAGATTCTCTAGAACTGTTCCTTTCAATTACTATAATTCTATTAGTTCCATTCAATAGGTATTCTTTAAAATTGGCATAACAACATGTATGCATTCTATTTACAAATAAATTATTATTTTTAAATGAATAAGAAAATCATTGAAAAATAAATCACAATATTCTTGAATAAATAAATAAATATATATATATATATATTGATAAGTTTTTATCCAACCATTTGAGGCAAATACCCCTCATTAATTTGTATTAATACCCATATATTATGAGTAATTTCCGATAAATGTTCATATCTATCCTCACAGTAATTGACTATTATATATTGACTTGGAATATGAAATGTGACTTCAATTCCTTGAAAATTAATATTGAATAAATATATAGAGATCCATTCTATTTAAAAAATTATATCAATTTAAACTAGAGGAAGAATATAATGATTTTAGGAAACACATTGTCACACACTTCTATTTTAGATGATAAATAAGCATATGATGACAATCATTATACTATTCAATATTTTAATTAATAATTTTATATCTATCCATTTAGGTAGTGATGTGATAATCCTAGAAAATTATTAAGATAAAAATTATTGGGTAGAATAATAATAATTATATTTAAAATTCATGAATGCATTATAAGGGTACCTTACATAGTTTTGTTTAGGTTCATATCATTTTCATAGACCAAAAGGTTTGTGTGACTACCATGTTATAATAATCAGAGTATGAAATGTCATGATAATTAATATCATTTTAATGATTTCCAATATTATGAAACCTTTATATCATCCAATTAATATTTTATTCATCCTACACCACATAGTTTTATCAATTACTTTCATTGGATTTATCCTCTCATTCCTCAAATTGGAATATTTAAAAATAACTAAACCATTCTCTGATAGAAAATGTGGAAACCCCAACATAATATATACACATATATCATTATTTTTAACAATTATTCCTTAAAAAGATCAAAAAATAAACACCATATATTCATGAAGGTTTTGGATCATCAGAGAAAGATATATAATAAAATTATTTTTTGATGGATCTTCAATATATCCCAAAAGGTTATCCACACATAGTACCCTTCTTATATATACCATAAATAATTCCTTCCTCCATAACCCTAGGTAATGGTAATAGAATAAAGGGTGAAATGAAATTTTCATTAATTGTAGATATGGGTGATAGTAATCAATGATCAGAAGGTATAATAATATAAGCACAATTGTCTCAGAACATTATTATAACTTATGAATTCTATAAAAAGTTGACATAGGCCACATAACTTGACATATAAAATAATTATTTTAATATAAAACATGATTCATAAGAGTGAAAAATTATGAATAATAAATCATAAAAAATCACGGATATCATAATCATAAGAGATATGTTTTTGAAATACAAATTTGAATATAAATTAAATTTCAAGGCTACCAACCAATACAATCATCAAAATGCAGGCTTCATCTTATATCCCATGCAACTTCCTGGCCTACAAGTAACCTCCCATGCAAACTCTTGGGATAGGGATAAACATATGTTTACCCTCTATGGAATGGAAAAACTAACCCAATTTCATTTTATATTATAATATATTAAAAATTATACAATTTTATTTTACATATATATTACTCCAGATCACATAATCATTTATCATTTCATTATTTCATAATTAACAATTGAGAAAGAAAATGATTTTTTTTAAATAATTAATACACATTCACCATAATCCTTATAGATAATGGAATATAATTATGTAACAATAACATAAACCATGTGAATCATAACATTCCATAAATGATGTTGATATAGATGAAATATACATTTTTAAAAGAAATGGAAACATACTTTGAAAAAAAGAGTACATATAATTTTTTTAACAAATTAATCAAAATTCCAAGAAAAATGGGAATGGAATATTATATAAGAAAAATGATCACTTTTAATTTAACCCTAATTAAGAATATAGTGCATTATGTTTCAAAAATCTATTCACTCTATAAACATTAAAAAAACTCCATTATCACTACAATACAAAAAGTAAATAATTACTCATTCAAAAAATGAAAAGATGAATCATTTAAATATGTTAATGAAATTAAAATATACTATGAAATACTTATATAAATTTTTTAAATATATATTATTCCTTATACAAAACAAATTAAAGAACATTGAAGTGTAGGAAAACGAATCTATAATAAAAAATGTCAACTTTTCAACAACATAATTATATATACTAATGTACTAAAGAAGAAAAAATTTATATAGTACCTTAATTTCTACTGTAATTATAGTATAATAAATTATGTGAGTTTTAGTTGATAATTAACATATAATTTTCCATAATTTAATATGAGACATAAACAATCCCGATAGAAGGATTCATTTTGTCATAAGCCCTTACAATAAGTCCAAACACACTTTACACACACTCTAACCTCCTTTATAAAAAATGTATATAAATTATACTTATATAGTAGAACCCTATAAATAAATATATTACTATAAATAATTAATTTATAATTTATAATTTATAATTACATATTTATTAACAATTTTGTATAAAAATAAATATTTAGGTGTCAATTGTTCTATTTTCCATGAAAGGTCTAGCATTCCAATTCAGGTTCTTGAACCTTGTTCATGGTTTCATCATATCCAAAGCCCTAATAATTAAATAAATATTAAATTTATTCATTATATACATTTTTATAACCATCCATTTTAGGATGTGATGAAACATGAATGACATCACTTCATGGAGGCGGTCATATGCACAAATGCAAAGACAATGGTTTAATTTTATAATTTATGGAAAATTGTATAGTATCCAAAAATTAACTATCCAAAATCATATCTATTTCAATTATATAATATATATTGATTAAATCCACCTATAAAATAATCCATGTGAGGAGGTGATGAAAAATGAAATACATTATGCCATCGAGGATAAAGATCAAACATAGGCATGGGAAAAGCATTCCTTTTACATTAGATGGATAATAAGAAAAAATTTGTTATTATATCAATATAATATCATTAAAATATAATTATTATTTTTGATTTAAAAAATATTTATATAAATAATATATTCATACTAAGTATAAGAATCAATAATCATAAAATAACTCGGTTAAGATAATTACCTTTTCTATGGGTATCCCCTTTTGGATAATAGATTAACCCTTTATAGTTTGGAATTTTGGTTATTCCATAACCTCTCAAACATTATGTGATGAGTATTAAAGTAATTTATTTAGATCTTATCAGATTTAATGTTCCCAAGGTTTTACAGATAATTGATTACAAGAGGATTCATTTTATATGTTATGGGAGTGGAACCCTTGTAAATACCCTTATATTGAAAAATAATATAAAGTAAATATCATAGGAAAATGAATCAAATAAATAAAAATTTACAACATTATTTTAGTTAAATATTAAATAATATAAATTAATCTTATAAATATACATTTTTATATTATAATATTTATACCTTACTCCCCTTTAAACCCACTTTAACATTTTGAATGATGAAATAACATTTACCACAGTTACAAATCATTTTTACTAAAAAAATAAAATTAAAAAAGATTTAATATTTATGAATACAAAAATGGAATCCATTTCATTATATTTAATTTATAAATTTTGTATAAATTATTTCTATTATTCATGCAAAAAATTCATAAAAAATCATTTTTTTGCAAAAAAAACCTTAAACATATAAATCATGTTTTTATCATTCGTATCATATTAACTATGATTTGGTAAATATAAATAAATTGTTATAATAAATTATAGGTAAATTTCATTAAAATAATTTATTGATATTTATGATGTAAATTTATTATGATCAAATAAAATGTGCACATAAAAAATATTTATCTAAAGAATATTATAATTTTCCTTCAAATTATTTTATCATAATTTTAAAAAAATTGATTAAAAAGGAATGGATGATCATTTAATAATATTTATGTTAAAAAATTGCACAATATCAATAATCTATAGAGGATAATGTTTTTTATGAACCAATCCGAATACCTCGGTATTTCAATAACTGAGCCGACATTAACAACGCTCGAAGGGTGTTAAAAATCCCCACGACTCAGTTACTATCACCTCACATCATATTAATTGAATGAGGGAACAATTATTCCAAATTTGTTTTGGAAGTAATTGAAATTATAATGTATGAATATCAACAGAAAATCCATGGTGTGTATTGATCCATAAGTCACACAATAATTAAATCCCAATACTCTATAACTAAGTACCAAAACAGAGAAAAAACCCATGTCCCAATGTACACAACTCACCAATTCCAAGGTTCAATAATTGGATACACCAACAAGAGATCATTTTCCCTTTACTGAACATGGAATGGGATAATGTACAATCACTTGAAGTCACAAGTAGGGTGAGAGCCAATGTCCAGTATGATTTACCCAATGATTCCATAACGAGTTTAGAGTATCTGAATTACCATAAAAGTGATTTTACATTTAAAATAAATGGGATTATAATATACAAAATAATATTTAAAAAATCATGCTTTATCATTTAAAATATGGAAATTCATTACAAATCCATGGTTTAAATTTAAAATTAGGAATTTCCTATTAAAAAAAGGGTACTTTAAAAATATGGATCTTTTCAAAAAATGAATTAAATAATAACTGTTATATAAAATAGTTTTTATAAATTTCCAAGTCTTTTAATGGAATTTATAATAATGGAATATAAATTTGAAATAAAGGAAAGTTAGAAACATGGTCATTTGAGCCTCAGAGCGGCGTCTCTTTTCCTCCCCTCATACCGCTAGGGTTTTCCATAAGATCTCCATCCTTTACCCTCCAGCACGTTCCGACCTTGGAAATCGTAGCTTCATCTTGGATTGGCATCGATGAAGGTTCTTCTTTTATTCCCTTGCTTCTATTTTGACCTGGTGGTGTCTTCGTTGTGCCTTGCAGTGTCAGGATCTGGCTCGGGCTTCAGATTGTTCGTTGTTGGCTCCGGTTTGCGTAGAGGAAGCTCTGACTCTCCTGGCTTCGGGATTCTTGTCTTGCTTAGGTTTGCATCGCCTCTGTGTGGTCCGATATTGGGTTCCCAGGTTGGTGTCTTCCCTTCCAGATCCGAGATCTTTATGTGGATTCAAGTTCTTGGTGACTCGAGTTCTCGTCACGGCTTCCCCGCGCTCGTCATCGTCTCCGGGTTGATAGTTGCTGGCTGCGGAAGACTCCTCTCGGACTTCGAGTTCCAGTCGCGGTTGTGGTGTTCTTGGTGTCGACCCCGCTTCTGGCTCTGAGATCCCAGGATCCTTCTCGGATCAACCATGGTTTTGGTGTGCTCCGGTATGCTTGGGGTCGGCTCTAGTGGCATAGAGTGGGAGGCCCTGTGTTCTATTTCTTCTGGTTTATTGCGCGTTGAATAGTTTCTGTTGGTTATTTTATATGGCTGTGATGGGGTTTTTCTTGGGGATTCTAGAGGTTGGTGTGTGTTTCTTGCCAGTGTTCTTGCGATAGTGCCTTTTTTGGTGTATCCTCCTGCCCTTCGATTCCTCCAGCTTTCCGTAGTTCACCTGTTTAGGAATCTGTTAAGGGATTTTCTGGTGTCTCGATTTGTCCGGCTCCAGCTTAGAGAGGCATTGCTGGGTCAGTTCTACTCGGATCCCCTTAATGAAGACCTTCCCTCGAGGTGCTATTGGTTTTTCCAGTCCTAGGCGACGAAGACCCACCTTCATTATCTATGTATTGTCTTCTTCTTCAGGTTTCTATGGATGAGGCTGGAGGATTTTTGTGGATGCGGTGGGATGCAGCTGGACTCGGCTATGTGTTTGGTCTCTGTGCTGTTGTTGGATTGGAAGGATTCTTGGAATCGAATATAGTGGTGGTTTGCTTCTGGAATTCTGACGGTGGATGACTTTCTTTCGGAGGGTTTAGCTGGATCTGACCACATGGAATAACCAGTGAAAAGATTTAGAGCTTGATGTTCATCTTTGCAGAGCATTTCAAAATTGGTTTTCTGAGAGGGTATGGTGTCAGCCATCACATTGAGACCATTATTTGACACAAGACACTTTCTTGCTGAACTGCTATGCAAAGGTGTAGGGATTCATCATGTTCAATTGCTAGGGTGGGGTTCCTCCATGTTGTTTTACTATGTTTTATCTCTTTGACCTTTAGGTTGTTGAATTTCCTATGTCTATGATGTTTGGGTTTCCCCCTTATTCGGGTTTCCCCCTTATTCCATTGAAAGGAGATTTTTCAAAAATAATAAAAAAATTGAAGGCCTTTGGGCCGTTGGATGGAGAAACATGGTCATGTGCCTTGTAGGTATGGATGTTCCAGGATACAGGGACCCAACACTGTGAAACAGAAAGTATGTACAAACACTCCTATAGGCCAAAGAAAATTGGGACTCATCACCTTATCATAAGGAATGGGATGTGTTGATATAATGTTATAAAATGTTTAAAATCATATAATGTTGTACAAAAATCACACTAACTACCTATGGATTTCATGTGATCATGTACAAAAAAATGATGGAAAATATATTTCAAGACTGCTTAAAATACAATTAAATCTCATTTCCCTCATTTCAAATATTCCAATTTTATCTTTAAAAACCATGATAGGTTTCTAACCAAAGAAGATTACTTCTAAAATAAAACCATTTATTTTCCATAAAAAAATTATGATAGTTTCAGAAAAACCAGGATTTGAAACTAATCCATGAAATTTTACAATCCCTTCCCAATTAAATCCAAAAATTTATTTTTTATACAGTTTACATCAATTTCTAAAACACATCCCAATTAACTAGAATTTTAGTTTTTCCCATTTTCATTATAATGGGATAAAATACACCAATTAATAAGAATTGGGTTTTAAATAAAACTAATGATGGAAATTTATTTGATTTTAGAAATTTCTTTTTAAATCAAACTAAATTTAAATGAAGTAATTAATGGTTAATTAAATTGGAATCCAAGGACGAAACCACCTACCATACTTACTGTAACAAAATGATTTAAACAAAACATACCAACATGAATAATGGTTTTGAAGATCTAGGAACTCAACCTATTAATGAGATTCAATAACAGAGGGATTAGATCCTTCAAACTCATTATTATCCATCAAACTGCAAGGAAGTAATATATAATGAGATTGAGAGGCATGAATAATGCTTACCTAGAGAGACACATCATGATTTACATAATGATCAATCACCGAATAGAAAGTTTTATAGGGGTTGATGGCTCCCAAAATCTCCTAGGGAAGGATATAGGTTGACAAAAGTTAAATTTGGCATAATAAAAAAAATGAAAATTCTGTTGGACTACCTATTAAAAAACATGACTTGAGGTTTTACAATGTGTGTAACCCAGTTACATTTCAGTTAATTAGTAATTCACATCTATTCCGAAAAACTCATTGCCTATTAATAATAACGAAATAATTTCAATTTTTGTTATACATGCTAACTTACCATATTATAGGGCATATAATTCTTCAACAAGCTATAGAAATGACCAGTTAAAGTGGAAAATTCCAGAAAAATACGACATCACCATTATAGGTATCCTCCAAACATATCCTTGGTCCTTCATAGATAATAAAATAGGAAAGCCATGACAAGGATTACAATGTTACTGTCATAAAGGTAATATGATGTTACAAATTTTCTTTAAACAAAAAATATATAATAAAATAATATCTGTAAACAAAATATTTTTGTTTAACAAAACATATCTAAAAAAATATCTTTATCATTACATAACTATTTAATGGATTTCATTAATTAATTTTAATAATTATTTTTTCCTTTTTATCAATAAATTATATTGATTTAATTCCTACAAATTAAAAAATTTAATAAAAAATAGATAGTTGAAAAATAACACTTAAAACTATTTCTTGCGATATATTTGTATTTCATAAATTTAATTTTATCATTTTTTAAAAGACATTAATTTTATAAATTTAATTTAATTATATAATAGTATATATTATTTTATAATTTAATAAATAATTATTCCCTTTTTTTAGTTTTTTTATCATAATAATATATCTAAGGTAAATAATTTAAAAAAGAGAAATATATTCTAAAATATTAGGGTGTTACAAGGACTTTATCAAACAATTACCTATTAAAATGAGGTCTTATCATGTACCAATTTCTAAGAGTTACCCAAGTTGGGTGTGATTATAACTCAAATGTCCACCACTAATGGTATTTGTAACTTACCTAGTAATTTTGTTGCATATTCAATATACCATGATTATAACTAATAGATAATAACCACATAAGAAATAACTTTTATGACCATGACTACAATCTATGTCACTGTAATATGACCACAATAACATCAGTATGTACCAAATTTTATTTTATCATGGTAGTTCATATATCCATGGGGGGATAATGGCACACTAAATATACCATCGTATATAATATACATCAATGGGTTGAATAGTGAAAACCCCATACACAATTTTATAAAATTTATTATCTAGTGGATTAGTACCCATAATGTGTAAAATTATATAAAATAAGTCATTGGGGGGATTTTTTCCTACAATTTATACCTAATATATCATTAGAGGGAATATCTCCTTCCTTGTAGATTACTATATACCATATATAATAATAAATATTATCATCTTCTATAGTTATCATCATAATTGATCACGGGAATATATCCTACCACATATGACATAATATATTATGAGGGTGTGGCTATCACACAACATGTATATTATTATATAGCACCAGAGGATGTAGATACCTCCCCATATACCAGTATATATCATCTAGTGAAGTATCCCATTACAAAAATACCAAAATATAGTAATATAATTAGAGGGATAGGTAATATCCTAATAATTAGAATTTAATGTAAATAAGATCCAAAATAAGAGAACATAGGTGGTAAATTTTAATGTCCCATAAATATGATCCCAAATAGGAGAACATATGTAGAAAACGAAAATAGTTACATGAATGAAAGGTGTAAATAACTATAGTCATTGATCACAAGAAAGTAAGTGATAAATGGAATAATAAGTGCATCAAAACCTTAAACTTGTTATAATATAGAGGAATATTCGATTCATCAGATATGCCTAAAATACGATAAATTTTTTATTTCTAGATCCTCTTCCTAGTGTTTTTGAATTATTTCTCCCTCTAATAATATATGTAAATATATATTTCTATTTTATGAACATAATCTGATCATTTGGTTATTTCTTGAAGTATTTATACTTAATTTCTTTGAAAATGGGGAATTATATGGTGAAGAAATACATTAACCACTAATACATCTTCCAAGGATCAACTCAAACCATTTCATAAATTTTAAACTTTTTTTTAAAAAAATGAGATCTTATATTTAAGAAGGATTTTCAAAATGAATGTACTGATAGTCTTTAACAAATATGAAGTATCTCATCAATCATGACATACCAAACATGTGAACACCTTAATAATTTATTATCTTAAAAGAATATTATAAATTTAATTTCCATGAAAATTTATTGAATAGAACATGATTCTTTATTCATTAAATTAAACACAGATTATTTGATATATTCCTTAAATCCAAAAAGGATGTAAGCTCCATTATTGATATAATAAACCACATTAACAAATATTTAATTAGTTTCATGGTAGTCAATAATTATAAAATTTACTTTATCTATATGAATCATCACATTATCCAAAAAGCACTATCTAAACATTAAGAACATATTAAGTATTGTATTTCACTAAATGATATTTTTTTCAAATAAGTTTAAAATGTCACTGAATCATTTTTCTTTTCCAACTGTACCGTACTTTCTTATAAATTATCCAAGAAAATGAAATCTAGTACCACCCTTATAAATTTCCTAATATATATTACTAATAAATCGTTTATTAAATACTCAAATGACAAAATTATTGAATCCAAATACAAGAACATTAATCATTCCTCTATGTTAGTGGTAATAACATAGGCTTGACTGTGATCTATAAGCTTCTATTTAGGTGTATTCTTAGGATTCTTGGGGAATTAATTTTAATAGTTTCTAAAATGCTTATTATTTTTAAACATAATAATAGAATTTTTATTATTCTCTTTGAATTCTATAGAATGGTGACCCTTTTCTCTATATTTATATCCAACTAAAATTTTCATAAAACATGTACCAATGTTTTTCTTTCGACTGTCATCACATGTGGGAAAATAATTCTTTCCCTCCATCCATTTATCTATCTTTTTCCTAGTTTTCATCTTCTTCGTGTGCTTCCTGCCGAAGTCATAATACTTATATAACTCTTGCATTATTATCTTAGTGCATGATAATATATCCTCATATGAGGAAAATGTTTTTGAAACTAGTGCCTTTCAAAATATTGTCTTAATATCATAAAAGACATGATCATTTTTACTCATTTGTAAATGTTCATTATAGAGGTTTAAATTCCTACTACTAGGAACCATTTATAAATGGAAACAAACATTAGAATGAAACATATTATTCTGAAACATATTTAATAACCATAGAAGAAATTAAATACATATCATAAATTAAAAAAATATGTATATGTAATCTTATAATCATAATGATGGTTTCCTTGGGATGTTTATCTATACATATTCTCAAATTCCTTCTCTTGTTTATGTCTTATAATCTATATTTTTATAAATCTTATTTTTATGGATTCAACTAAATATACTTTGATATAAAATGTAACTCCAAGAACCAAAAAAGAACAGATTTTGTGCCTTACTTCATTAAATTGGCATGATGACAATGAATAAAATCTTGAAGGATATATTAGTTTATCAGTTCTAAAAAACCACATTTTATTCATTATACCAATTTTACATTTGGGGAGAGAAAATTAAATAAAATAAAAAAGGCTAATTAACTACATCCTTGAATCTCATTCCTAAAATTCATCTCCATATCCTAGGTAAAGGGAAAAAATATCATTAAGCTCAAATGCACATTAAGTTCTATTTATAGAAAAAGTGATAATGAATCAATGAGTATAATATTTATGGATATGTAAATAACTGAACACACATGCCATGTAATAAATACGCTGGGAATGAAATGCATCAATAGATTTTTTTATCATGAAAATACCTTGGATAATAATAACTGAAATGAAGGAAATTGAAAATTATTGTACATCATGTTTACGAAGAATATGATAGCTTTACCACCATGATATATTATCAAGAAATTACAGAACATAGTGGGTGAAAAGACAATTTGATTTTCCCAAATGAATCATCTCATGAGACTTACCGATGCATCGAGGGTCCCACATTAACCATTAAAAAACCCATATATTCCTTGTGAAATGTATTCAAAATAAATTAAAAAATCTATTTAATTCCTAAATAATATGCCAGGTTAAATATCTATATTCAGTAAAAGATATTTATTTATCAACATTTTCCAAATTAATCAAATAAAATTCAAAATAAACACCATATATGAAAATTGTATACACTTTAGTCAATAATAATATCCACAATACAAGAATATGGATATTAATTTACAATGATAAATGATTATAGTAATGTGATTGTTTCAAGGGAAATCTAATAGTCATAAAGGTAATTGATATTTTATGATAAATTTTAACACTTGGAAATTGTCAAGTTAAAACCCCTTAGATGTGAAAATTGAAAGAAAAAATTTAAATACCATTAATTATGAGTGAATAATTATATTAAATATAATAGGTGAAATTTATACAGAACACTAACAAATAGTGGTTGTAATGGCATATACTTCACTGAATAAAAATTGAAACGAGAATCCCTTACATCTCAATTATTTTTGTTCGAACGCCCATTAAACTCTTATTTAATGGTTTTAGTCATGTAATTAACTCCTAAAATAAACATATTAATATTTAAGATATCATATATGATCCTTTTATAAAATATTATTTTTAGTTCATTAATAATAACTGAATTCTTTCATTATTTCAGGTAATAACTTCTTTGTTTCTCGAGCATGTTTTGACTAGTTGTTTTATTTTTCATATTGCTTAGATCATAATTTAATAATACCTAGATCACGAAAATTGATATAAATATAATATATATTCATTATATATGTATTTAATGTAATCTATAATATTTAGTGATGGAAAATGGAAAAAATATTTCATGGAGATGGAAGGTTGTACGTAAAAATAAAGTTTGTTTCCATTTTTTTGTCATATTGAAAGAAAGAAGAGTAAATGATACATATTTATATTATAATTGTAGTGTAATGTTATGATATATATATATATCACATATATTTATAAAAAACATCTTTAATACATTCCTTGTAATGTGTGAACATATCACATCACTTTAAAGAGGCGGTAGTCCACATGTCCTCAAACGATGCTATAGTATTCCCACAAAATGGAATGTGTGATGTTATGTGTTATAAAGTAATAAAAAAAATCATAAATAAATTATAATTAAATATAAATCCTACATAAAAAATAAATCTATCATTATTACCAACCATAAATGTTGGTAATGTATTAATTAATGATATCGGTTCGTGAGGAAGCATAGTGTCATACAAAAGAATGATGATTGTGAATCCCATTTGACTGTAGTGTGTTAATTTTTAGGTCAAGATAAAATGGAAATAACATATAACTATGTTTATGATATATATGTTATTATATAATCATGATATTATAATAATATATATATATATATATAGAGAAAGAAATAAGACCAAAGTTATCACAAAGAAGGTTACCTATTTTTATTGAAACACATTTTGGTTTTCAGCAAAGGGAATTTTTTTTTTCATTCATATAAATGTGAGTCTTCTAGGATTATGGGAGGTATTGTTGGAGTTTATTTGGTATGTTTTTTTATGATTGAATATTCTTGAGAGTTGTGAGTATGTGATGGGGTGAGTTCCTTTTTATAGTTGAGTAAGAATGGTATTCTTATAAATAATAGAAGGAAAAAATTATTGGGAGATATCCCTTATATAATATTCCTAAAAATAAAAAATTAATGTATTATAGGGAAATAATTTTTTAGAAAAAAACCCACCAAAATAAATTATTTTCATTTTTGTAAATTTATCCCTTAACTTTAATGTTTCCCCACTTTTACTACACTGGTTTTTATTAATGTAAACAAATTTATATACTGTGTATTTCAATTTTTAAAGATTGAAATAAATTATACATTTTTTTATTAATGGATTATAATTAATATATATGATAAAAAAAATAATCATATTTTTTTTGAAATTACTTTTAACATAAGCGTAAGTATCGTTAAAAAACACTACTTAAACAGTAATAACACTAACAATGTTTTTTACAATTTAATGATCAATATAGTCATTTTAATAGAATAATTAGTCCAGGAATGGATTTTATTTTAAATTTAATAAAATTTAAAAATAAATCTATAGAAGGGAGTATTTTTAGGAATTTTAAATCAATTAATAAAATAAAGTAGCATTAATGTCAATTTTAACATTATTAATTTAATTTGAATTTAAAAATAACAATAAAAATATGGAATTAAAATATAATATTATCACAGAAATATAACATGGTTTATACAAATAAAAAATTATTTGATCAAAATAATTAACTCAATTTTCATCACTTTTATTATTTTTAGTATCATTTATATTAGTTAATTATTAACTAAATATTAATTTTGTTGGTATTTCTGGAGAATTAAAAATAATTATATTGTATCTAAAAATTAAAGATAAATTATTAGGATAAAATAACTAATTTATCCTAAAAATTAAATTTACATCCGAAAACATGGTGTTTTCTCAATATCTCAAGGATTTAGAAATGTTAAAGGTAAGGATGGTTCCATTTTAAAATTTTTCCTCACTTATTTTGTCATGTTGGTAAATTTCATTAAATTTTATCCCAATAAATATAGTGATTATTTAAAATAAAGATAATTATATATATATGTCTATATTATGTGGTTTTAAAATGATTCAAGGTCATTTGAACACTTAAGAATAATGTTTTACTACTAAATAAACTCTTTTAGACCTTAATCGTAATAATAAATTTTAATTTTTTTCACTAATATTATTGGTAAAAATGATGTTTTAAATAATGTATACTATAAATCATTATCATTATAAATTTGGAATAAATTTTTCCACATTAAATTTTTAGAAGTTTCAGAAGTAAATTTAAAATTAATCTTGGAGATGGGATGAGAATGTGGGTTTTTAAACTGAAAATGTTCAAAAGTCCACTATTTTTTTTATTTCTACATACAATATAAAAATATTTCATACAACCAAAAATGTATTAATATATGTATAATTAATATAATTATAATTTTAAACTAGTTAAAAATTTAATTCAAAAATATTCCTTTATTGGGAGAAAAGTTAGTTTTCAATTAAATTTATGTATTTTTCATTATTCACTAAAATAAAAAAGTCATAGAAAAATTCTAAAATTTAAACCGATGTTAATATTTATGTTAAAATTTTTAAAAAAAGTTTATTTTTTAAAATAATATTTATCAATTTTTCATAATTTTTTTATTAGAATTCACTCATTAAAAGGATATAAAACAGCCTTAAGAAGAATATAGCTTGTTATGTGTAAAATTTTATTTTTTATCCTAATCCAATAAAACGTATTATATGAATGTGGAAAATATTTTATTGAATATATGTCACGTAAATTTTATTATAATAATTCTTTATTAGAAATTAATTTAATTTATTAGGAAAATAAACCTTTGGAACATAATGACAGTTTTTATAATTTTATTTATTTTTTCTATATTCAATAATTGGTCACCCAATAAATATATAAACCAATTTAAAAAATATTCTCAAAATATAGTTTATAAATTAAATAATTCCCATTAAAATGGATATATGGTTACAATATTGACAAATAATAATATTAATAGTATATTATAGTTTCGTAGAACTCTGTTTTGCGTGCAACACAAGTGACTAAAAAAACTCAGTATTGTGTATAACACAAGCTAAATTAGTGTTGTGTATTCCACAAGATAATATTAGTGTTGTGTGTAGTGTAATCGTTATATGTTTTTGCATATAAATAAATCTCGAAAACAATTATGTTTATTATAAAGAGAAACTATTGTATTGTCTTGGGGTGTTACAAGATAAAACAACCACACAAATATCACCATATGAGATAATACATCGTTAGGGAAAGTAGATCACCAAGATTTTATGAGATCCCATTGTTTCATGGTTTTTAAAAACTCCAAAACATGATGTATAGTTCATAATTTTTCTACTCAATCACATAACATAGTACCTTACTAATATTCATAAAAATAAAAGTTTCATGAAACCCCTTATTTTAATCACCTAAAAATTCAATAAATGATATATGCTCCCATTATGGTTTTCTAAACCACCTATAATTACTAAAACCACACATGGTTTCTATTTTTCTCATTCCAAACACTTGGAATAATGTCCTACACAAAGTGGAATAATTTGCATCATTATATAAAGTATTGTTTCTTATCTTAACATGTCACATTGTAAATTCCTTATAAATCAACAAACTTATTCGAATAATATCCACCTCACATCCAAAGTTAATCATATTCATCCCTATAACATAGAATTTATACATGAATCCTTTATATTTTTTCCCATCACTAACACAAATACACAAACAAGTGTAGCAGGAAATCTCAAACCACATGCACATTACATATCCCTAATTGTCTATGATATTCCAAGATACTATGTGGCTCATTAAAAACACAATAATTTTCATCCAGTCACTCTCTCCTTCATAGAGTATACTAAATCCCCCAATACTCTGATCAACTATAAGGAATCATTAAATTTATACCTCTATAGGGACTATATATCATAGAGTACATATTTATGATCAGTCTACTGGATATCTGTGACCAAGGAATTTAGATCATTATTAATGTCTTTTATATCCCTTATTACTTCCATTGAACACATATAGATTTAATGAAATTAATTTAGTTATAATTCTAGTTCAATGTCAAAAAAGTGGAAATATCATATATCACACTTTATATAACATAAATCATAAATCTTAGGGAAATATTTATGGAACCTCTACCTCAATTGGAGTTATTAACATTATGAATTCATATCAAACCTTTTCTAAATACATTCAAACCTGACCGATTATCACAAAAAAAATAAGGCCCTAACACAACCAAAAATATTTCCAATCAATTTAAAAAATATCATAATCAATCTACTCAATAATCCAATAATGTCTCTATATATAAACTCATAGAAAAATGTCCAAGAATGAATTATTGGGTAATATCCCATAAAAATGACTTTTAGTAGTAGGGTATAACCCAACCATAACTCTATATAGACATTGAGAATAAAAACTACCAAAAATTAAATTTTTATTATCAATAAATTTTGATGAAAATAATGAAAATCCATAAAAAATCAAAACAATGACAACCATTTCTAAAAGTACAATATTCCATGTGCATTCATCCTCCCAGAATACCCTTTAGACAAACCACTCTCAATTACACTTCTTATCAAGAGGATTTTCCAATGTAATGCTAGAATTCATCATCAAAACATATCCCAAAGACACCAAAATTAGTCTCTATAATGGGATAACAATAACTATGAGACAAAAGAGTATTTCACCCCCAATTGATATTTAAAATTAGCTTGATGTCTCCAAGGAGGATAAAGAGGAATAAGAAGTTAGGAAATGGATAAAAATATTAACCTATTTACACACCATATAAACGAATAATTTGGAATGGGTTTTCTAATTTAAAAGTGGAGAATACTACCCTACCATTTCTTACTTAATATAAAACATTTATTAATATTTTTAATAAATTTTGAAAATGTTTTTCAATATCAAATTTTGAGAAACTATAACAACCTTATGTATTACCCTTAATTTAACAATAGTACTTAAAGACCAAGATATGATGGTTACTTTATTACATTGTAAAATATATAAGTGTTATAAAAAATAATAATAGATCATTATAGTTGTTTTGGAGAACCAGATACGTACATGATACACATTTTACAGTGATAAAATAATATAAAATATAACAACATAAATTTCATCTGATGGTCAGAACACATTCATGAATTAATCATCATTTCCTATGAAGCAGAAACAAAAATAATGGTGACATCAAATTTAAATAAGTTTATGTACAAATGGATATATAATGAGTAGATAAGGTATAATCAATTTAGAAAGTTAAATAACTAACAAACCTATTTAATCAACAACTCAATAAAAAAATGAATCTATAGATATTATCAATCCAATAAAATTGTGGATAAAAATAATTGAATTATCAGTGAAGGAAATTCAAACTATTGGACATCAGAATCTCAGACATCACGATATCTATATAATCATAAAATTTTAAAAAGGAAATTTAATTGATGGATGAGAATAATTGAAAGACATGTTTAATTTCTCTAGAAATCTAGTTCATCTATTGAGATGATAGATGCATTATTGGTATATCAATAACCATGATCTACCCATCAATGAATACCCAATGTATTAATGAAATATTGAATGATTAATTCAATTCATGAACAGTATTCTTTATCAAAAAATAAAAATATTTAATAAAGAATATGAAATATCAATATTTCCCCAGTCAATAAAATAACATTCACATTAAAAAATCATATATAAAAATGATTATGGATTATGAATTAATAATATTCCAGAAAAATCACATGGTTATTTAAGAGAAATTTAATTTAAAAAAATCCCAGGACTATAAATGTTTCACGATAATGATAACAACTATAATACTAATAAGAGACATAAGATAACTACTAGTTAATCTTGAATATATGTTTGATTATAAAATCATTTACTTTGGGAGATTAATAGAAATTGGTGTGAAATATTACAATAATATTTCAAAAAATTGTTTTCTTTATAAAACCATTGATAATATATATATGAATCTAGATATAGTAACATTGTTATGGCAGCAGGGGATTCCTTTATTAACATATACATTAAAATTAAAATCAATTGATCTTTTTGTAAATAAAGTTGAGAAAATACAGCTCAAAAAATTATAAATATCTAATTTAAAAAGAATAAAAAAATAATTAAAATAATTTCAATAATAAATAAATTTTTTAAATAAATTTTCTTATGAAAATATTTTTGTAAAAGTCATAATCTTTGAAGAAAAATATACTTGATTAAAATTGAAAAAAATAAATCTTCTTTTAAAAATTTTATTGATTGATTCAATTTCCCAAGAGTGTAAAATTTGGAATAAAATATGAAAAATATTTAAATATCTATATTGTAAAAAAAGTATTATATCTTATGAAGTATAAATTAAAATATTCCATCAATGAAAATAAAATTAATACCATATGAATGGGAGATTGTAAAATAAATTCATATATCATTTGTAACATTAAAATTGTAATAAATTGAGAGAATAAATATTAATAAAAACATTAAAAATTATTTATAAAATGGTATTCATGTTAAATATATCAAAGATATATATATAGAACACGTAAATGTTGATAGTTTCATAATAAAAAATATGTCCCAATTGAGTGGAAATTGAGACAATATTCTTTTACCTCACACATCCCATTAGTTGAACATCATTTAAAAATATTTATAATATTTTTAAACCATTTATTTATTTATATCAAAACTATATTATTATTTATAAAATATTATATGATCATATTATGATATATTATCCCCCATTCATTAATAATATTTCATTTTTAGTATTGTTTATGGTGTCAGCTGATTCAATTTTTCATGCATGATTGGTCATCGGTGTTCTAGTTCAAAAGTGTTAGAAATATTTCCATCATCTCCAGAATTATAATATTATTAAAAATATATTATATACTCATTAGATAAATTTTTAAAATCATTATTTTATGTTTTACTTGGAAAATGAATTTCTACGCTTCTTTGTGATTTTAGGTCATATTTACTAATGAGCAATGATATAACTTCCTTAATAGGTGAAATGTTAAATAAGATGATATATTAAATTTAATTAATAAAAATTATTTCAAATTTGTCATAAATATTATTTGGGTTTGAAATTATGACTATGCAAGTGATTCAATGATTGAAGAAAAATTACATTGGTTTGTGAGGCAGTTTTCCACCACACACACGAGTAAAGGTTTTACTTCCCATTTAATACAGAAGAAGATAGGTAAATACTTATAAATCAACATAATAACATCTCAATATATTTTTGATACTTTTATTATTTTATTTTATGATATATATAAAAATTTTAGGATTAAAAAAAAGTAACAAGGAAGAGATTGGTGATGAAAATTACCTTCAAACAATTAAACTTACATTGGGTCTCTTATTATAAACCATATAGCTAGTCTTTTGGGATGATAATAATAAATAGATTAAGGATACATATTTTTTGGGGATATTTTGGAAGTTTCTTAGATATAAATGGCATGATATGTGTGAATATGTGAGGGAATGAGGTACCCTTTTATAATTGGTGTGGGTGGGACACATGTAAATTTTCAATGTTTTTCAATAATTTCATATCAAATTCTTGGAAAAAAGAATAATAAATGCGTAATATTAGAATGGGAAAAGAATAAGTTTGAAATATAACAAATCAATGGGGTGTCATTATGTATTTAGGTCATTTTGACCCTTATCATTCTAGATTAACCCATGGTAACACCATTCTAACCTTAACTGTGATAATTAGTTTTTACCATTTTAACTGTTAATTAAGGAAAACAATTTATGAATTACATATTATATAATATTAATTATTCATATTCAAAATATTTAATACATGTTATCAAAATAAATTTTTATAATTCATATAATTTAAATTAAAAATAACACTATAAGATGTGTTAAAGAAGTTTTTTATGAAATGCATTTTTCAAGTAAAATTCAATCATATATTAACTATATACCTATCAATAATCATTGTATTTATTTAAATTAATATAGTAAAATATATTTTATATTTTTGTCATTCATCATTATATATTATTATAATTAATTAAAATGTATATGCATTATTCCTTAAAAAATAGTTTTCTGATGAAAAAACAGTTTTCAAAAGGATATCCCTTTTGAAATAAAGAAGATATTATCATTATTTATATTATACTGAAAGTAGATAAACAAAAAATTCCACATATTATCATACATTATTATAAATAAATGAATAATAGCTTAATAAAACATTTTTCATTATTCATAAAAGATTTATACGAGTTAAAAAAATTAAAAAAATATATTTTAGGATTATTCTTATTAAGTATGTTTAAAATCAATAATCATCTAATAAAATTATAAACTTTTCCATGAAATTTTAATTTTTTTTATTTTTTTTATAATTTTATTAAAATAATAAATTCACAAACTCTAATAGAGGACCATGTGTTAAATTCTTCCCTCCTATAAAAATATTGACCTCAAAATTTCCATTGATATCACATTCCAAATAAATTATGGTGGTTCTTTCTCATTACATCCTCTAGTTCCCACATTTATTTATCAATTTTATTTTTTCAAAAATTTACCATTACTTTTCAATTCAAATGATTCATTAATACCTTCCCTATAGTGTCAAGAATCTATATGGGATCTTCATAGTAAGATATATCACGTTCCAATTATATTTCATTATAGGTGGGAACATGTGTTAGGTCTATTATGCATATCCTAAATCATGATATATTGATCACATCATTTAAATTATAGATTCATGGTTCCATTTTATATCTATAATCAATAACTACAATTAATTCCATAATTTCAAAATATTCCCTGTACATGGGGCTCAATATACCTTTTTATACCAAACTCTATAACACCCTTATAGGGAGATACATTCATAAAATCATGATCTACCACTTGATCATATAAATCATTCCTATGGTTGTTAAAAAAATATTTTCCATAATAGAGATTCTAAAAACAAATCTTTACTATCATCACTATTATCTTTTTCTCCTCAACAAGTTTAAGGTCTATATGTTTCCTTTTAAAAAATTTATTCACAAAAGTTTGAGTTCGATACCTATTTCAATGTAATTCATTCTATGAAGCCTTATGAATACTGGAACGAAAACTATTATTATAGGAAAATTATTCCAAATATAAATAATGACATTATTTAACATTAAATTCATGTGGGAAAGACCTCTATATGGATTCTAATGTTTTTATAGTTCTTTTAGATTATGAATCACATTGAAGATAAAAGGAGAAACACAAATTAATCTCAGTATCATGAGCCTTTTGAAGTCTATGGCATAATTTTGATGTAAATTGGTGATCACTATCTGAAAAACTTATAATAGGATCAACATATGTTCTTAAAACTTCAATAATTTAGAGATTGGAAATTTCCTCAAGTTGTAAAAATACTATTATAGAAAAGAAATGTGCAGATTTAGTTAGGTGATAAATAATAACCCATGTCACATTATAAATTCTAGGAGTCTGTTCGAATCCATTGAATAGGTCAATTTTAATGTTATGCCATTTTAAATAGTAATAGGTAGAGGTTTTATAATTCTTATATTATTTTTTCTCCCTATCATCACTAATTTTAAAAAAACCTTCTTGATAGAATATCATATATTTTATACTTCATGGTATCCCACAAAAATATTTCCCCCAAATCCCTATACATAATGATGATAAAACGTGTATAGATAAGTCCATGATATTCGAGTCATCCAACATTTATCTTTTTGGTTTAGGAATATATGGAACACATATCCTATTTCAAAATTTTATAATTCCATCTCCACAGACAAATTTGGTAAATTTCCCATTATTTATGGTGTTAATATTCTTCTGATAATTCTTAGAATCACATGGGAATTTTTTTATCTAATATAATAAAGTTGGATTCGAGATAATTTAAAAAAGGAGTGATACCTTCCCTTATATAATAATTAACATGTCTATCTTTACTAGATCTACAAACATAGGATCCATATTAATCCTCATTTTGGTTAGAAATCCAAGATCATTCCTGGTCAATGCATCAAACACCATATTTTCTTTCTTTGGTAGGTTGTTAATTAAGAAAGAATAATCATTTTTTATCTTGAGCAATTAAACTTTCATTATATTGACATATTTTTTTGAAAAGATATAATTTATTATCATATGGACTGTGTATATGTCACATAATTCCCTATGGAGATAATATAACCATATCATTAAAAAAAATATAATGTCAACCAACCATAATTATTTGTTGGGATAGTTAATTTCACGAGTATTTAACTTTATTGATGAATATGAAATAATATTTTCATTATGAATAATGAAAAAACCAATTACCTACATTTATGCAACACTATATGTCAAAAATTCATCATTTCCTAAAGGTAGGTCAAAATCACAACATTGACAGATCGCCTACTCAATTAATCAAAAATATTAATCAATTACTTTTTATATGTGAACAGAACACATTTACATGTTGGAATTGTTAAAGGGTTATCCAATTGGGAAATTATTTGAACAAATAAGTGATAATAACCTACCAATATAATGAAACTATATACCTAATTTAATTTTTTAGTATATTTCATTCTTTAAATGTCATTGTCTTCATAAGATCAACTAAGATTCTATTTTTGTAGACTATATTTCTATGAAAGGTAACATTATATAACGCTAATTATCAATTTCATTATTTCCCATATATCTTTTCTTATCTTATATTCTATATAATTGTACACTGGTGATTCTATTAGTCCTCATTGATTTTAGAATACATGAATATATTATCAATGAACACCATAATGAAATTTTGAATATATTACTTGAAATATCTAGTCATTAGTTCCAAAACAATGTTACATTAGTTAATGAAAATTGAATTTATATAAATATATATTTTTCATCCATCATTTGAAATGTTTCCTTTAGAATTTATTCCTTCTTTACTGTCAGTTTTTGATACTGAGAGTGAAGTTAAATATTTGAAAAAATATATTGATATGTGATGTTTCTTGGATAATTAATTAATGCAGGGAATATGATAATTTTTTATTATTGAAATTGGATAGATTTATAGACAATGAATTCATATCCTCATGGATACATCATTAATCTTAATGAAAATAATATAATATCCATAAGGTGACACATTAGTGTTAATAAATCCCATATCACACAAGTGCACTAGTTGTTTCTTCAACTATATCAATTATATATCATCCATTTAATAGTAATTATATGACATATGTCTTTAATTAGGGATTAAATCAATTGAAAATGCAGCTTCATGATTTAGTAGAAATCCTAGATTCAGAATGGAATACATTAATATATTTCTATAAAATTATTACATACTTGATTTGAAGATTAAATTTTCCATCTATAGATTGTTTCTTCTCGTATTCACTATGAATATCATTCAAAATAACTATCGGGGAGGATCTAGAAATGACTATGAAGATAAAGTCTCCACTATAATGATAAGGAATTTCAAAACTTTTCCCCAATTCAAAATTTCCTTCTATTAATAATTTTTTTTATATTTTTATTTCTAGTACATAACAAGGATTATATAAAATTCAACACTTTTTATCATAATAATTTCATCAAAAAAATTATGTTTATATTTCATAATGGGAACTTTTTAACAGATCATTAACCGAGATACGGTTCTTCTAGGAGTTTGGATTCATAACTTCCTTCTTAATGTTCTAGGTAAATATATTATATTATTGGAAAACAAGGATGATATAAACAAGTCCATGGAGACATAATGAAATAAATCATTAGCTAAATTTTAAGTTATATTTAATTTACCTTCCACCACATATTTTGGAACTTCCACATTAACTATAGTGGTTGTATAATATTTTGCATCTCCACTGGGCCTATTCTATGGTTCATTTCATTGATTCTTTGGATATTGTTTTAAATAATTCCCCATTAAATTTCAATTGAATCAATTTATAAAAGTGATATATTTCTTCCCCTTGTAATCACGAGCTAGATGAAACCTATTAATGAAAGAGTAAAAAACTCTCATTTCATCGAATCATTTCCAAGATAATTCTACGCATAAATTTCACATTATAGAAATTCAATTATTGTCTTATTATCTTTAAAAGTATTCTATTTTTATTGGTGTTTAGATGAACTCTTATTCTATTGATTCCCCTTTAATGTATTGGGTTTAGATTATTCCTACAATATTGATGGTACACACAACAATTTTATTATATGATAAAAAATGATTAAGAAATCAATGTCCTTTAGAGACTTGGCTTAATCCCTTTAAAGAGATAGACAATATTTTATTACACATTGTATCTGTAATATATAACACAAAAAAATTGTTTTATAATGGTCAAATGATACTCCAAAACAATTTATTCTTCCTTTTTCACTAATATGATGAACATTCTATTAATTTAATTCCATTTCTCACAATGGAAATTTAAAAAAATAATGATTATTTTAAAGGTCAAAATTTTATGTGTTCTATTTATTTTTCCTCATTATTAATATTGATGAAATAATAACATTAATTATCATTTCCATTGAGATAATATAATCTTAGTACAACATTATCAATTTTACTACATTTTATGGATATAAATATGTTTTCAAGGGACTTAATCTGTTACTCAACTACCACTATATTAGTAGTCCCATAAAATTTTGGGGGATTTTATCACATGAATTGATTAAAAATTAGATAATAACACTATGGGAAAATGGTTTGATTCATTCATGAAATTTTATTATTAATGACACATATTCCATAAATTTTACAAGATCATCATAGTTACAACACCTGTTGGATCAACATGCACAAAAATTGAAATTTCTACATTGAACATGATTTTCAATTCCATTCATTTTACAAAATCCATTTCTAGAAAATGTAATATACAATATTATCTCATAAAATAATAAATTTCAATTTATAATATATAAATCTAAAAATAATCAAATCAAAAGCATAAATTGAATATTTACCCATAGTTAATCTGGGAATAATAATGTTGGACTCTTTTGGAATCTTTTTAATGTATTTTTTTTCCAAATACATAAATAATATTTTTAGTTAAAATGTCAATTAATCTTAGAGTACCACCCTTTAGTGTTAAATCATGTCCAATGTGAGGCATGTTTTCATGCATTGGTTGACAATCAAGTCAAATCCTAGTTCACCCCTTTTGAAATTATTACCCATATGTACAAATATAAAAAAACAACATCCACATGTAGTATCTAGAAATAGATGTATAACTAGGAAGAGAGAAATAATATCTACCATGCTATAAATTTCCTAGGAAATTAAATATTTTTATATATTCTGAAAATATATCATAGGGTTATGTCCCTTAGCCTATGTTTTCAAAAATCTATATCCCAATGCCTATACTAAACATTCATTGGTAAAAACTATTACAAACCCAACAAATGTAAGAAAAATGAAGTGGTAACTTCATTAAATTGGCATATATATAGTGGTTCTAATCCTGATGGTCTATTCATTTTATTATTTTTAGGGAACCAGATACATTCATGATTCCCATTTTACATTAGGAATAGAATACAAAACATAAAAAAATCACGACAACCTTGAAAATCATTCAAATAATTCGTCTTCTTATCTTAATGAAAATCGAATAACAAGGGCGAAATAAAATTATTTGTAAGGTTATACACAATATAATATGTCATGAGTAGACAATGTAGAATCAATATTAATATTTAAGTAACTAGTTTTTTTATTTTATTTTCCTAAGAGAATGAACAGAAAAATCCATCCATGTATTATATCAATGAAATAATCTATAGGATAGTAATTAATGAAATATAAATGAAGGAAATGATTAATATGAGATTTCATGATCTCACACATGATAAAACATAAAAAATAAAAACCTTCTATAAATATTGTTTAATCGATGGGTTGATAAACCCTAATATACCCATTTAATTGGGATAACACACTAGTTTATCACATGTGATAATCGATGAATTGAGGGTCTATATATAACCATTCCCCACCCATCACTGCATATCCAATACATTCCAAATTTATTGAATGATAAATCAAATTCATTAGAATATCAATATTACCATTGTTAATTAAATAACTTTTATAGTAAAAGAGTATATATAAAATTATATATTATTTATGAAATAAGAATATTCTTGATAATTAATAAATATTTTTGAGTAAAAAACAATTAAAAATGATCACAATAAAGGTAATGTTTGAAGAGAATGTTTATGGATAAATAATTAATAAGAGGTAATAAATGAACATCAGTTCATTGGAAATATTGTATTTGTAATATGATCATGTACTTTTGAATAATAACATGAATTAATGTGACATAATATATTAATAATTTAAAAAATAGTTTTCATTTTAAAACAATTTAATAAAGTTTGAATAATCTAACATTCATAAAAAATATATGGTGAAATATAATTATTTTATCATCATATACTTTAAAAAATAATTAAATTTGAATTTTTGTAATGATTTTTAAAAACATAACTTTTTAAAATAATAGAATGATTCCATTAAAAAATTAATATAATTTTAGGATAAAATAAATTCCCATAATTAATAATTTTTTAAATAAAATGATTTTGGAAAAATATTTTCAAATATTATGGGCATTGATGAAAATAAAACCTAAATAAAAGAAGAAAAATATTTTTTTTCTAGAAAAAAATTCTTTTATTGATTCAATATCTAATGAGATGAAATTTTGGAAGAAAATATGGGATCTACTTATATTTATATAATAATAATATTATTATATTTTTTTAAGTATATATCATAAAATTTCATTAATTAAAATATAAGTAATACCAAATTGAAGGGAAATTGTGAAATATACACTTACCTATTTATAAACATTTAAATTTTAACCTTTTTTGACATTTTTTTCATGGCATTACTACCACACTTATTAACATGTGATGGAATCATGATTGAGTCCCCACAATCTCACATTCCAATGGTTAGTGGATTTCATCCCTTTTTATCAGTGACGTCTTCTCCATGGTATAAACATGATGATGAGATGTCGGTTCCTCCTTCCTTGGATTCATCTTTCAAACTCGTCACTTATTATAGGTATCCCTCATTGAGTTAATTCAAGTTCAAGGAACTCATTCCTAGTTCCATATACTTGTGAACAATATTTAGTAACAAATTTTCTATCTGGACATTCCTAACAGTCTTAACAGGGCAGAAAAATTCGGTCAAGAGAGTAGTCACATTGAGCATCACTGGCATGTCTGGACACAATGAAAATTGGTGACCTGTATTCTTCTTCATAGGATGAAATCTCATGGAGGAATATTTAGTGAATAAACCATGGTATCCCATATTGACCATGAGTTATCTTATTCTAAAGGAATATCCTCTACATCTTTCACCTCATACATCACATCATTTTCACAAGGTAACTGACATCATAGGTGCATATCATCCAAGACATTCATATCAGGCATCCAATTTTTAAAATGAGGTAGCTGATTAATTAGGTGAATATCATCCAAGCATTTTACCTATTTAATACCATGTTTAAAAAAGGTATAAATATGAGACATGTCTTGAGATTAACATCTTGCAAAGATGGAATTAGACTAATAAAAATGCTCTACGGAGTTGGATCGATGGGGTGTATCCCTATATGGGAGTACCATGAATATTTAAAAAATTTATGTATTAATATGATATGTGGATGAGTATTTGGTAGTTGTAATCCATAAAGGAATTATTCCATACCCTAAAAGATGATGGGTTCTCTATTGAGGCTGATTCAAGAGGAGTGTCCCAAAAATGGAAGATTTCACACCATAAAGGTTGATCAGAAAACCCATGAAGGTGGATCTGGGAGGTACACCCCTTGGAAGGGGCCCCATGGTTTACCATTGGTTGAAATTGAACCTCGGAGATTCATCCTCTATAATGTTTTTAGAAAATGGGGATCAAAACCCAAGTAGTTCAATTCAGTAGTTTAATGTTGTGTGATAAAAGCATTCTATTTAGTTTAGCGCCGTGTGGTAATGAAACTAAAACTGTGACAGGACTATCGATTATGGATGGTATAGGCCTTACTCATGGAATATTCCATTTACAAGGGGATTTTTCTTCATTTTATGGTGTGGGGTTTACACATGGGAGATGCCCTGGGAATTAGCATGATCTTACCAGAATTTGGAATCCTAGGAAAATTTATAATGAATATGGATGGAGTGGATAGAGTGTTAGAGTGGATGTAATATCTGGAATGTTGTTTTAGGAACTCGATGTGGCTTCTTATGTATCCCATTTATTTTGTAATCAAATCCCATGTAGTTTGTAAAGTTGCAATGGGGATTACTTGTGATTTGGATTCCCATATGGTTGGGGATTATGCATAGAATCTTACCATGCTTTTAGTATGGATGGTTTTTAGGTCTTACACTTGAGAGGATTCTCATAGGTGGATGGTGATGGGTTTCATGGTATCTAAAAACCACTAATCCCAGATGTGTCATGCTCTATTTGAGAACCCAGAAGAAGTAGTTGACCAAATGTTCATGTTGTGAAGGATATGAAAACAAGAGATAACATGGGGCTCACACAAAGAATTTTTCATAGGATGATTTCATTCCATGTGAGAAGGATCTTGTTCCATGTTATGAGGATATCATATCCTATGATTTATACATGGAGTCTTCTATGAAGGGTGTATGGTTATTATTCATTCAAGATTCCCAGTATGGAATGTATGATCCCTAGGGTTGGAGGAGGTCACATCCAATAATGATAAAACATGGGTAATCACATGTTCATTTCATGGGGTAAGACTACAGGTTAACTTAATTTTATAAGGAATATGGTGATATGATGTTTTATTTCATGTAGTGAAGATGTGGGGGACTCACTCGTTACCCCATTGGCATACAAAACCTTATATCATGTAACCTTGGGGAGAATTCCATTATAAACGATAGGTTTCAAGGATGGGGTGGTGTAGTAGATCATGAGTTCTATGATTCCATGGCTATGATAAGAATAAAAATGAATTAGATTACCTATGGAGAAATGAAAATGGTATGGTAACACAAGCACTAGAGAAAAAGGGTCACCTCATGAGGGACCAAAAAGTTGTTGCAATTACATTTAGAGGGTTGTGTGCAAGGGTTTCATAGAAGGAATAGGGGTTGTGTGGAAGAGCTACTCAAACATGGTTATATGGCATAAAGTCAATAAATATTGATTCAATTAATGGGTGAAAGAATGATTTGAGGCTTGCATTCAAGGGTTAGAGATGTGTGCAAGATTGGGGTTTGTGTGCAATGTTAGGGGTGTGTGTGTGTAAAAAAAGACTTTGCATGCACACGAAATGGGTTGAAAGTGGTTGGGGATGGATTATAGAATTTTGGTCCCACTCTAGGGAGGACCCATAGGGAAGTTGTTGTCAAATTTCTCTACCTTGAAAATTCCTTTATTTCATGATGTAGTGGAAGATAATATTACATACTGCAGAGTATTAGTTCGATTTCCAATGAATCACCATCATGAAGGGAGGGGTGGAATATGACTTATTGTTAATTTTTTCAGTGATGTCATTGATGATTTCAATCATTTAAGATTCCTTCTATGAAAACCTACATTTAGTCATTGTGTAATATCATTCAAGGGAATGATTGATGTCATATCTGGCATGCAAGATGGTTCCTCATGGATCAGATTTCATGCACACAATAGAGACATCACATTTGAACATGACTTAGCCATTTGGGTAGACATCATGGAAGGGACAAGAGGTATGTCATATTGGGAACACAAGGGGATTTCATTAAGATTTCAATTTTTCATTCACACCTCAAAAGTTGTGTACACCTTCCATTTTTCATCAAATGTTCTATTGATTTGGATGTTGGATTTTTTCACCCAAACCTAGACATTTGAAAATTTATGAATAATTCATCTCCCACAAATCCACACTTGATATTTGAGTTGAGAGGGGATCAAAAAGGTGGGGTACCGAGGGAAACTCCAAATAAAGGTGTTGATTCAGGTGAGTGCATGAAAAACTCACCATTTTGTGCGCAATAATCTTACACATGTGCTGAAAAGTAAGTTCATTCATATAAATAAGTAAAGGAGATCCATTATAATGTTCCTTTATATATTAGCATGATAAAACATTTTTCTATCACGTGCATAAGTCTACACATTCCATTTGAAAACCATCCTTTGGACTCTTCATTCACATAACCTATCCTTATTTCATAGAATGGAATTTGTGAGAAAATGTTAATTTTTCTTGTATGATTATCAATTTTGTGTGAAACACCACACATTGTGAGCCAAAACATAAATCATGGAAGATTATCCCTTGATTATTTTATCCTCATTCAAAATGGATGACCAATAGAACAAAACTGAGGTTGAAGCCACTACTAATGATTAGAGAGCTATCATGACCTGAAATACTCATATTTTTAGGCTTGGAGGGTCATATCAGACAAATAAATGCTTCTAGGCATGTTGATGCAATCAATGAATGATTATCCTCTAAGTCATTATCTTCCATTATGGAACATGGGGATGATATAAGATGTGATTATCCCAGTGTTCAGTTTTGATTCATCATGATCGTGGTTCACATGAGAGGATGATCTCCAACACTGCAACTTCATTGTTTATAGTCAGTCTATCAGAGATAATAAGGTTATTTCCATCTATAAAATGAATGGGAGGACCCAGATGGTTATATGGGTTCAGTCAGAAGCATAATATTTTCATTCACACTACACCACTATATTTCAAAATAGTTTGTGGGACAACTTATTGGGGGAGAAGAAGGAATGAGACTTAAGACCCACTAGTAACTTCACTAGTGAATGGGTGTGGGAATATTGGGTGTGATGCATGTTCCATGAATATGTGAAAGAGCTTCCCAAAATCAGGATGTACGAAGTGTTGTAGATATCACAGATCCACCTTTTCATCCTACATTAGATGGTTCATGATCTTCTCTATAGATGGTTCATCTACATGAACACATTCCATCTTCACCATGGGGAAGCATCATTAACTTTTCTAAATACACTACATCAGAAAAATCCCACTTGATGGATTCCGGTATGATGAGTTTCTCTAATAGAGAACATATGGAGGAATAATGAGTGTAATCCACTTCTAGCACAACCTAATTTGAAAGTGGTGAAGCATAAGTTGAAACCCACACCCATTTACCAGAAAGATATAATTTTCAAGGAATGGTAAGACCTGTTCTTCATGAAGGACTTGAGGTTGACAGTTATAGGTGAAGGAAAATAGTGTCTAATTACATCATAGAGGGGTATGTTATTATCTTATTGTTTTTACCTAAAATAAGGAAAATATCAGACATTAGGGTATAGAATGGTTAGAGGAAGGAAGTCGTTAGTTCCCAACACTACATTTATTTCCACATTTCTGAGTGGTTGTGTGACGTCCCGGACTTGGCTATCCCTCAACCCGATCCCTGAGCCTGGTTGGCCACATGACCCCTGGCTCGTCTCCCCATAGGCCTGGGGCTTCCGACTAGCAGCGGGGGTGTAATGGTAAGTCAGTGGGGAGACTTTACCCACATGTTAGAGTACACAGTGGTATAGCAGCAAGTGATTAAATAGTGGAAGCACAACTAATGGATAAACAGGAGAAAAAGGGAAACATACAAACCAAACAACAGAAGTAAGGAAAACCCTGATAACTATACAAAGGCCACATAGGCAGTGTCTGATACAAAATGGATGCATGGCATTGTGATACAATGGAAATAGATGGAAATCATGCTATACAGTAATACAAAAAGAGAAAAGAAGTGGTCCAAGAGCATCTCTATCCAAGCTCGATCCTCTGCTCTGGATCTCCTGCTAGAACATACATGTATCAATAACCTGAAGCTGGGCCTTTTCCCCTACTAGTACCTGTAGCAGTAAAATCTACATGGGTGCCAAGGAGGCCACCTGGGTAGGGTGTGAGACAAGTCTCAGTAGGCCACCACCAATGGGGTTTATGGGTAATCCAAATAGGTGTTCTCAAAATAAACAGTGTGTAGTCAACTGCAAGTAAGTAAAGCAATGTAATAAACAACCCTCCTACTCAGGCTCCGGAGGGACACCTGGTAGGTCTACCTGCTTCATCTCATGGATGGTATTCTGTACGCTCACCAGTGGTATAAGTATATAGATATAGGTTATCACTGGCATGAGGTAAACATTCCTCTCATCCATGCTTCTCACATATGAAAAAAATCATCACTAGCCTGAGGTATGAATGCCTCTTGTCCCCAACCACTGTAACTGGTGTGGGGAAGAATGCATCCCACCCATAAAGGATATATAGGAATGAGGTATGAATGCTTCCCATCTCATTACAAAAAGATTCAGATGGCATGAGGTATGTATGCTTACCACCCACACACGGATATTCATCTAGAACGGGGTAAGAATGCCTCCCGCCCACACACGGAGATTCATCTGGCATGGGGTAAGAATGCCTCCCACCCACACACGGGTTATCACAAGCATGTCAACACAGTATGGCATAACCATTCACATCACAATATATAAGGCAATCAATCTTATATCATATCAAATTAATCACATCACAAAGCAACATACATTTCAATTCATTTATGGGGTTCACGCTATCTCATCCTAGCCAACCTCTAACCAATTCATCTCATTTTCCTAACATGGAAAATTCCTTTGAAGACATATCATTAAAGTCCAAAGGTGAAAAATGGACATATCTTATGGCATAACACCTATGGTTGACCACTCCTGGTCTACACCTCATCTAAACACACTTACAAGGTTAGATTCATCAATCTCATACCACATGGGTCATTTAGATATAAAGCAGTCAATATAAATAGGGGGTTTGGTGAAATACAAACCACGACACAATTATAATAACTCAAAAAGGTGAAAACCAAAAATGGAAACCACATAACCACCTACCTTAGGGCTGTAGGTGTAGGCTCGATTGATATCAACCACAGATTCACAGTAGGTTGGAAGAGATCTGAGTTCCAGTCCAATGCCCTAGAAATAGGGCATATGAGCCTACATAAAAATAGTGAAACCAATACTGGAATTCACTGAGGAAGAAATCTTAGGTGTGGTAAGCCTTACCTTGGCCTTTCCAATTTTTTCGACAGATCAAGAATCAGACTCCGAATGAAGGATCCACAAGAGAAAGATAGAGAGGAGGGTTTGGAGCTCAAAAGAGGGCTCCCCTCTATTTTTTCCATGGGAAAGAGGAAGAGAGAAGGCTTTTAGGCTTTAAAAACAAGTAAGGGAAAATGGTAAATTCACCCAGGATAGGGTCGTAGGGTTTAGGCGCACGGTTTACCAAACCATGCGCAAACCGTGCACACATCACTGCCTCCCGACCAAGGTCCGCATGGTTTAGGCGCACGATTTACCCAAACCATGCGCAACCCATGCGCACCTCCTTGCCTCCAAACCAAAGGCCACACGGTTTGTCTAAAACCATGCGCATGCCATGCTCAGGCCGTGCACCATTGTCTGCAAACCCATTTCAGAATCTCCCGGGCTCCAAACCAACCCCGGACACTCCCTGGACCTTCCTTAGGATGTTAAACACATTAAACAAGCTTAAAGGAAAGATTTTAATGAAAACTAACAATCTGTACCTTTCCCAATGAGTCGGGTCTTTACAGGATGGAAACTACCACTCAAAGATACACAGATGGAAATATGTCATGGGACATTGGTGCAGGGGGGGTTGCTAAAATATGGTAATAGAGTCAACATGGGGGTACCTGTGTTGGCTAATATTTACAACATACTAGGTCATGATGCAAAGGGAAACATACCTAGAAGGATATGCCAACCATTATAGGTCATGCATAGTTGGTTAACATCACATATCAAGTGTTATGAATTCTTTAACACTAGTAGCCCTTCAAACACCAGTTTGTGACCATCTTTTCCAAAAATCACTGAATCCCACCCAGTGACAATTTATGAGAGGCCCCCTTGTATCCTTTGCCAACTTTGGATATTGTTGGTGAATGTGGGCTCTAATGAGACTATTGTGCTTCCACCAACCAGAATAGATACAAGCATATTGAAAAACTATTCATGAAATTGGGTGGCATCATATCTGAAGACAATCCAACATAATCATATTCATATTATTGACCTAATGAGTGATAAGCCAGATCATCTAGAAAGAAAAAAATATTCTCTATGATAGGTATCATAAGAATATGAGGTACCTCATGCTAGAAATGTAGTGTCAAAGATGTCAATAGGTGTGGTCGCACACCCACCTTCTGGAATATACTCATCTCAGAAGTGACTTTGGGGGATGAAAAAGGTTTCTACATGGAAGAAGTTGAGATACCTTATTCAAATAGTAATTTAAGACATATTTTATTTCTCTTTAGTCTTCCTAAAGTATTTTGAATTCATATATGTTATAAAAATAATTGTGGTGGACGTTGGACTAGGATTTGATTGAGTTTCCATAAGTTGGGCCCATTCAGTTCATGACCATGGTGAACTTCCACCAAATACATTCATACATGATAGTTATGGATGTCTACACGTGACAAAGGTGAGAGTATGAACCACATTACACCCTAGTGAGGGTGATTATTAGTGCTATAGAGGATTAGGAGGAGCCACCAACTATTGACGTCCCATCAACTGAGGAAGATGCATCTGAAGAGGAAGTAGATGAAACCAATAACGAAGAATCTTGTGGAGAATATTCATATAAAGGGGGTCCCCAAGAAAGTTCCAATATTGTAACCTCTGTAAAAGAATAACTGGATACGTGTCTTGAAATAAACCATGACTCACTCTCATCATTTGTTTACACATTCTGTTCATCTATTTAGATTCTCTAATATAAACTATTTATCGTTCAAGAGACTATTGATATAGTTTAAGGGCCCTAGATAAAGGGTACAAAGGTTCACCAAATGGTACTGAGCATCAAATTCTAGGACCCACACAGAGTGTGATTCCCCAAAAATATAACATAAGAACCTTTAATTCGATTGTGTGTAAGTAACAAAACACCAAGAACCCAAGGTAATATAATATCCAGACACATCATAATATTTTTACTATTTAAAATATATTTTATATATTTAAACATAAACTACAACAAGTTAGATTGTGTTATATGTAAGAGCGACCTTCCTCGATAGCTTGAGATACACGCAAGATCAACCTTCTTCGATAGATTTCATTAAATGTAAGAATGAGATTTACAGAGCAATAATATATTATTATAATATTATTATTCAATATATAATCATACAACATAGTGATTTTGTTAGAGTTTATGAATAGTATTAACAAAAATATGAAAATTTAAGGATTATACTATTATAGAATTAACTAATAGGTCAAAAATTAATTAGAAATTAATATAAGATGCAATTGAATATAAAGTGAATATTTTTATAAACAACTATCTTTATGCTTAAAATGTTATTTATGTAAATAAATTAAATTAATTAAAATTAGTGAGTGATATTAATAAAATATATATATATTATATATTGAATCAATTATATTTTATTTTCATCCATCATGTTTTATATAAATAATATAAGAACAAAAAATATTTTAAACAGAAAAACCTATATTTTTATAAAGGAAATTCTACATCCTTTTTATAGTGAAGCCCTATTAAATTTTAATTTTTTTGAAATAATTGATTTAATATTCCAACATAAAAATTATCTTTTAAATTAATAAATATGAATTATGTTATGTTTAAATTTTTATATTTTTCCAAAAACATTTCAATTTTTAATGAATAGGTAAAAATAATGAATTTTAATTCAAAACTCTTTTTTCATCTAATTTATTTATTTGGTAAAATTATAATTTTAATTGGTTTTAATGTTTAATTAGAGAATATTTTTATAAATTAATACAATTTATGTCATTGGAATCAATTTCACTACAACGACCAAAACATGGGATTAATATTTTATTTCCTAAAAATGTATGTTTTTCTAGGTCATAATCAATAGAAATGTATAGGTATAACTCTAATGTGACCATAGTGTTTTGAAAATTGTTTAATATGAACATTGGAAATAATAATAAATTTCTAACATTATAATTTTGGTTTATAAAATGATAATGGATAATTAATGCAGAAAGGAGGGTCTATAGCGTCATCCAGTAGACTCGGGTGGTACGAAGCCCATTTGTCGAAGCTTGGGAAGGAGGTAGTGTCACTAGGTTTTTCTCAATACCAATCACAAGACAAAATACAACATGTTAATCTTGAATGAAATCGATTTCGGGAGAAGTTCAAGTTAGAAGAGAATACCACTCGAGCAATGTCATCCGCGCTTCCCCAAGAGTCCATTACAATTGAACAAATTACTCTTAGGTTGTATGTGAGTGATTTAAGGGGTTATGCTTGAAGTCAATAGTCACTTAAAATATAATCCCATGATTTAAATAAGTTTTTTATTTTGTCATATCCATTTTAAGAATAGTTTTTCTTGAAAAATTGAAATAGAATTTGATAAATTGCTTTTAAGGTAAAAGTCATACTTTCTAGAAAGATATAATTGGTCATATTAAAATAATGATTTGTTAATAATGTTTGTTATAATTAAATAGTGTTATAAAGACACTCCTTTTAATTACAAATGTTAACATATTTTTTTAAGTGTCCAAAATTTTACAATGCATACAACTATGCATTTTCTATCCGCTATTATTTTTATTAATTGAATATTTTTATAGTTAAAAAGTAAATTTCACATATATTGGTATTTATTAAGGAAAAATTAATTTCATTTTTTAATTTAGATATTATATATTATGTTTTAGTAAATTTGTGATATTTTTATAAAATGTTTTGTTTTTTAGTGAATAGTAAAAATATAGTTTTCAGTTTTCAGTATGTTTAAGGACATCATAACTATGTCCTAATGACGTAATGAGTAAGATAATATTATTTTAGACTCTTATGTATTAAAATATGATATGAGGTGTCCCAAGTGGCCAATACCATGGGAAAAAACCATGGTAAAACCTGTGGTTTTTCAAATGCCTCTAATAAGGTTTCCTTTGAAATTAATAAAATATTTCTTGACATTTGTTACAAATACCAACCGATTCCTTTGTTTCTATTCATTAAAAATTTATCATTCATTATGTTATACTAGTTCTACCTCCCATGTAGTCCTCTCAATATTTTGTAATTCCCAAATGGTCCTGATCATAGAGTTTTAGAAGTTACTCTTCAAAGTAATGGAATTCTCAACTTCTCTTTTCCTTTGAAGTTCTATTTTATGTGGTATGTAATTAGAATTTCCACAACATTTTATAATTTTCATTTTATTTTCCCATTATACAGTATTATGAGTCATTTATTGATTGGATACCCTTGTACCCTATATTTTTAATATTTTCTAAAACCATGATTCATAGTGGTTATGCTGTAGAATTTTCGACTTAAAATCTATATCTTTTTATCAATAAATTATTTTATCTTATTCATATGAATTTTGAAAACTCTTTAATTTCCAGAGGCATTCATCAGGACATAAAAATGATTTATATTGTTCTATTTTTTTACAATCATAAAACCCTAATTCATTTTTCATGGGTCATAAATGACATAATTGTAATGTTTTAAGCACTTTTAAAAATGCCCTGATTTTGTTATGAAATAGATTTATTTTATTATCTATGGGTAATTTATGAAATGTTTGATTATGATATATTTGGATAACATTAAATTAAAAAAAATTAAGGGTGTGAACTTCTATTGATCCAATATATTGGGTAAAGAAATTAATCACTATAGATGACACGTTTTACAATACCATGGTGAATAACATTGGTAATTTTTATGACACCTTGGAGATGGACCTTGGTGATATGCTTATGAATGTCTAAATTAAATGTTGTATCCAAATTTTAATGTTATGATTAAATTTATTATTTCTATAATATACCTCTTTATCAGGATATTATGATGTTCCCCATGTTCATACTGACATTTCTAAATTTCACATGTAAACTATTTCACTTGTATTCCCTTACCGAGCCTTATGCTCACCCTTTCCATTGATGTGTGTCCCTAGGTTGTGTGATGCAATAAATTTAAATAGGATAAATCAAGAAGAAGCCTCTTTTTTATAATATAATAAATTTTTATGTTTTCATGTGTTATATACCTTATTTATGAGACATTAATTTTTAAAATATCCCCTATTTGTAAAATGTAATGTAAATTTATGTTATAAAAATGAGGGATGCTATAGTTTTTATCAAAGGAAAGTTTAGTTATTTTTAAAAATTAATATTTGAAAACCTTAGTAAGAACCATACATAGAAGTTTAAATATATGAAAAATTCCGAGTAGTTTGTTGAAATATTATTTAAGTGGTTTCTGAACAAATATGTCCCTATTTGGATATGAACAAGTCAATGTGGCCCTAGCATAGATGTAACTAGGGGTAGAACCTGAGAATAACGCTTTAAGCTAGACTCAAATGGGAACTAGTGAATGACAACGAGCCTTGATGCACTCCTGGTTTGACACTCACAGTGGATATAATTGGTTAATTACACAATTTTTATGAACCACTATGATGTATTTATAGAAAATGTAATTTTTGATTATGAATAATATATTTATGCATGTTTTTAAGACATTAATTTCCATTAGACTTATAATATTCTTAAATGGAACACATTTCTCACTAAGATTTTCTTCTTTTAGAAAATGGAGAGAAATAGGAGGAACTATGCAAATTGTGACCCTATTAGTCCATGCACTGACGAATCACTGATGGAAGCCGAAATGGAATATTTCTTGAGAATGTTGAATCAAATGACTCAAGTTATGAGAAATAAAATGAATCTTGATGAGAGAACAATTTTACCAAGATGGGAACAAAATTCTGTTGATTCCTTTATGTGTTAATGACCACCAATGTTCAATAGATCTGTCGACCCATTGATTTTGGAATTGTGGATAAGATCTATAGAAAATATATTTTCTATACATCATAGTTATGAATAATAGAAAGTAACAATTACTATTTATCTCTTAGAGGAAGAAGATGATCAGTGGTGGTCATTGATTAAAAACAAGATGTGAAGTTGGAAGATTGAATCTATAGAGTAGGAAAAGTTTATAAGGATATTCTAAAATTCGTACTTCCCTCATTCGATGAGAATGAAAATGGAGAAATAATTTCTTGATCTAAATAAGAAATAAAATGAATATGTGGGAAGATGTGAGATGAACTTCACAAGGCTTTCATGTTACAACTCTAGATTTATCATGGATCCTAATAGTAAGGTTGATAGATTTTTTGTGGACTAAGACATCATCTAGGAAAGAATTTAGCCAACCAAGACTATGATAGCTACGAGGATATCATACAAAGTGCTATGAAAGTATAACCGGAGTTCCATGATACAAAATGGTCCCATAAGTCCAATGAAAATAACAGATCAATGGATCTAAGCATGGGGAGGAGCTTTCATTAAGGAAGAGGTGGAAAGCAAGTGCAACTTCCCATGTGTAATAAATTTGGGAAGAAGAATTCAAGGAACTGCATGTTCGGGAGCAGGAAATGTTACAAGTGTGGAAGAGAATTTCATATCGGTCGAAATTTTCACAGTGAGGTGAATCCTCAACTTCCTAACACTAATGATAAATGTAAGATCATTTAGGCCCTACCTGATGTTCAATGCTTCAACTATGGATAGATTGGGCACTTTTCCAATCACTTTCCAAATACAAGGGTGTTGGAGTAGAATCACCATCAACCATAAAAAAGGCAACGTGAGAAAGGTAATACTTTTACTATCAAGACAACTGATGATGAAGTTCCCATTGATGTGGTCGCAGGTACTCTTAATTTCTATCAATGCTAGAAATTACATTATTTGATTTTGGTTCTACGCATTCCTTTATTTCCTCCATGTTTGGAAGGAATATAGATAAAATTATTGAACTACTAAAAGTATAGTTATCATTCAAGACTCCTCGAGAGATTATACAAGCATCAAAAGTGTTCAGAAACACTATTATTTTCATTAGCGAGCACAATATTATCATAAATCTTGTAATCATTCCCATTTTGGAATTCGAAATTATACTATGGATGGAATGGATCACAATGTATAATGATAAGATCAAATTAAGAAGTAAGGAAATTCCAGATGTCTTGAATGGATTGCCTACAATTATTTTCTAAGGATTTATATCTCAACCTTATCTTTTTCTACAATCACCTCTTATATCCTTCTTTATGGAGTTTATCGATGAAGAGGAATAAGTAAATTAGAGTATAATTATATAGAATGTTCTGATTTTTTAGGAATATATTGATGTATTTCTGTAAGAGTTACCTAGACCTCCCCCAGAAAGAGAGGTAGAGTTCTCCATTGAACTCATTCTTTGTTCCAATATGATTTCAAAAACCCCATATGAACTGGTCAATGTGGAGCTAAAGGAATTAAACAAGAAACTCCAATATATTTTATATAAGGGGTTTATCGGGCCAAGTGTGTTGCCTTGGGGATCACTTATTCTCTTTTTGAAGAAGAACGACAGGTCGATACTGTAATGAATTTATTATAGGGAACTAAATGGGATCATAGTAAAGAACAAAAAAAACTCTTCCATGAATTGATGACTTATTTGACCAACTTCATGGGGTTTAGTTATTCTCCAAGATTGATCCTTGGTCTGGTTGTCATCAATTGAGGGTGATGAAAGAGGATATTCAAAACACCATCTTCTGATCAAGAAAATATCATTAAGAGTTTGTTATTATTCCCTTCATATTAACTAATTTACCTACTTTTTTATAGATTTTATGAATATAGTCTTTAAGGAAAACCTTGATAATTTTGTGATAGTTTTTATTGTTGAAATTATGATATATTATAAAAGATACGAGGAACATGTGGATCATATAAGGGATATATTTAGAACTTCAAGTAAGGATAAGTTATTTGGAAGGAATAGAACCTATTTGTTTTGGTTATAATAAGATTATTTCTTGGAAAACATTATAACTAGTAACAGAATATTAGTTGATCTTATAAAGATAAAGTTCATATAGGAGAGTCCTCATCATACAATAATAACTAATATTCATAGTTTCCATGGATTAGTGGGATATTGTAGAAGGTTTCTGAAAAATTTTTCTTAATTTTCTAATCTATTAACAAATTTAACATGAAAATAGGTCAAGTTCATCTGGACAAAGGCGTGTGAAGAATGATTCCAAGAGCTAAAGAATATATTGGTTACTGAACCCATGTTAACTCTACACTCAATCAGAGAATGATTTGTTATTTTTAGAAATTAATCTCTTAAAAGGATTGGGTGCATCCCCATGCTAAATGAAAATGTAATTCCTTGTGCATTATGACAGATAAAGACTAATGAGAAGAATAATACTATGCATGATATTGATCTGGTTGTGGTTTTTTTCTTTGAAAACATGGATTCACTATCATTATGGGGAGAAGTGTGAAATATACACAGACCATCAATGTCTGATGTATATTTTCATGCAAAAGGAATTGAACATGAGAAAGATGAGATGGTTGTACCTTCATAAAGACTATGGTTGTTCAATTAATTATCATCCCTAAAGAGAAAAAAATATTCTGATGCATTAAGTGGGAAAGAACATGTTGTTCTATCAATTATGAGGATCCAAGGAGATCCCATGATCAATGACCCAGTGAAATTGGATATGGGAATTGTTAGGGAAGGGGAATCATTAACCCTATCCAAAAATTATTTTTCAACCATAATTACTAGAGAAGATCAAAAAAGCCCAAAAATAAGATCCTTTATTACGGAAGAAGTTTTAGGCTATGAAGGATGAGAATTTTCCCAAGATCAATATTGATTAAGAAGGTGTACTAAAATTTCATACATGACTATGTGTTCCATCTATTCTAGAAATTAAGAAGGACCTAATGTATGAATCTCAAATCTTTACATTCTCTATAGATTGTGGAAGCACTAAAATGTATATGGATCTTCCTAATCATTATTGTTGAGATAACATTAAAAGGGATATTGCCGACTACACTATAAGGTCCCCAATGTGTCAATAAGTGAAGGAAGAGTGATAAATTCTTAATGGGGTATTACCACCACTACCCATACTAGCATGGAAGTGGGACAATATCACTATAGACTTTGTTACTAGTCTCCGGTGAAATTCCCAAGGAATCAATGCAATGTGTGTTATAATGGACCGTCCCACCAAGACTTCCTATTTTGTCTATATTCAAGAATATTTCTATCTTTATCAACTTAGCAGTATTTACATAAAGGAAGTGGTAAGGATGAATGGAGTTCCACATTTTATCGTATCCGATGGTGATCCAAGGTTCACATCAACATTCTGGAGAAGCCTTAAACATGCTACGTGTACTGAATTACATTTTAGTATGACCTATCACACCCAAAATGATCTCCAATTTGAAATAACAATTCAGAAACTTGGGGACATGTTGAGAACATGCTCAATGGAATTTAAAGGTGGATGGGATCAACATCTCCCACTAGTTGAGTTCTCTTACAACAACATCTTTTATTTGAGCATTCAAGTGGTACCCTATAAATCTCTATATGGGAAGTGATGTAGAACTACTACTTATTAGGATGAAGTTGATGAAAGAAATATTCTTGGTCCGAATCCTGTGCAAGAGATGATAGAAAAGGTTCATTCCATCCAACAAGACATCAAGGCTGCTCAGATTAGGAAGTAGTGATATGTCGACAATCACCAAAGGAACTTGGAGTTTGATGTCAGTGATAAGGAATTCCATCAAATTTCTCCATGGTAGAGAGTCCTGAGGTTTGGAAGGAAAGGGAAGCTCAACCCAATGTATATTATCCCCTATGAAATCCTTGTTCTTATAGGAGTAGTTTCATATCAGTTTTCACTTCCTCAAAACATATATCTAGTTCATGATGTATTCCTCATATCCCTCTTGAGGAATTTCAAACCCGACCCATCACATGTAATGAATCTTGAGGTGGTACCATTGGAACATGACCTCTCTTATGAGAAGCAGCCGGTGGAGATCTTGGATTATAGAGAAAATGTTCTACACAACAAGACTACCCACATTATTAAAGTATTGTGATTGAACCACAAATATGAATAAGCTACGTGGGAGCCAAATGAGACTATGAGACTAAAGTACCCACACATTTTCTCTTCTGAGGGAATGAGTTGAATTTCAGGGACACAATTTCTGAAGGGGGGAAGAATGAAATGAACCGATATTTTGAATTATATTTTGTTTCCTGGAAATGTTTGTTTTAATATTTAATTATCAATAAATATGAATAAGTATAAATGAACTGTGACCACCAAGTTTTTTTCCATTAGTTATTATGACCAATGGAAACAATAATAATTTTTAATGTTGTAATTAGTGTTTATAAAATGATAATGGATAATTAATGCAGAAAGAAGAGTCGATGGCCTTATCCAGTACACTCAAGAAATAATAAGTCTATTTGTCGGAGATTGGGAAGGATTTAACATCACTAGGTTTCACTCTGGACAAATCCAAAGTTTATATTTGACATTTTAAGCTTGAATGAAATTGGATTCGGGAGAAGTTCATGTTAGTAGAGATTACCACCGGGGCCATGTTATATGAGCCACCCTAAGAGTCCATCACCCTCACACACCTTAACCTTAGGTTTTATGAAATTTTTATAAGGGATTATGTTTCATGTCCATAGTAACTTAAAATGTAATATCATTGTTCAAAAAATGTTATTTCATTATTTCCATTTTAAAAATATTTTTGCTTAAAAATTGAAATGGAATTTGATAGATTTATTTTTTCTGGTAAAAATAATACATTTTAAAAAGATAGAAAAGTGTCATTTTAAAATAATGATTTATTAATAATGTTTATTATAGTGAAACCTTTTTATAAGAAGAATCCATTTTAATTACAAATGATAAAATAATTGTTTTAAGTGATGTAAATTTTACTATGCATGTCACTATGCGTTTTCTGTCCGTTATTATTTTTAATAATCAATAATTTTTATAGTTAAAAAATAAATTTCTCATATATAGAGATTTATTAAGGTCAAATAAATTTCATTTTTTAATTCTGAACATCGATATTAGGTTATTGTAAATTTATGATATTTTTAAAAATGGTTTTGTATTTTAGTGAATAGTAAAAATATAGTTCTGAGTTTTCAATATGTTTAATGACATCATAAAAATTTAATAATTATGTAATGAGTAATATAAGATGATGGTCAACTCTTATAGACTAATATATGATATTAGGTGTCTCAAGTGGACAATACCATAGGGAAATATCATGGCCAGTCCCATGGTTTTGCAAATACCACTAATGAGGTGTCCTTTGAAATTAATAAAATATTCCCTCACATTTTCAATAAATACCCTCCCGTTACATATTTTCTCTACATAAAAAATTAATCCTTCATTAATTTCTGCTAGTTTTACCTCCCATTGAGTCCTCCCAGGGTGTCATCAAGCCCTTAAGGTCCTAATCATAGATTTTTTGATGTTACTCTTTAAGGTAAGAGAATTCTGAACTTCTATTTTCCTTTCACGTTCTCTTTTATGTTGTATGAATTTAAAATTTCAATACCATGTTTATATTTCAATTTTATTATGACCCTATACTATATTAAGATTAATTCATTGATGGGATACCCTTTTCCCCTCACTTTTTAATGTATTCTAAAACAAATATTCATAGTCGTTATACTGTAGAATTTCTATCTCAAGATCTATTACTTTTTATCAAGAAATTATTTTATTTTCATTATATGAATATGAAAAAATCATTCATTTCTAGGTGTATTCATCCTCAGTTAAAAATTATTTCTTTTATTATTTAATTTACATACATAAAACCCTAATTCCATTTTTTTGGTTCTTAAATGACATAATGGTCATGTTTTTAAGCACTTTTTAGAATATCTTGATTTTAATATGAAACCCATTTCGTTTATTATCTATGGGTTATTTAAGAAATATTTGATTATGATCTATGTGAATCACATGAAAATAAATAAATATTAAGGGTGTTCCCTGATATCACTCCAATGCATTAGGTACTGAAATTAATCTTTAGTGATGAGAAGTTTTAAGACACCTTGGTGAACAACCTTAATAATTTTTAAGACACCTAGGGGATGGACCTTGGTGACATGCTTATGAATGTCTTAATTAAGTGTTATAGCCAAATTTTAATGTTATGGTTTAATTTATTATTGATATCATATACCTCTTTCTCATTCCTTTATGAAGTTCCTCATGTTCTTACAGATATTTCTCATGTTCACGTGTAAACTGTTTCGCTTTTTTTCCTTTACAAGGTCTTTTGGTCACCCATTACTATGATGTATGTCCCCTAGTCATGAGATTCAATAAATTTACTTAGGATGAACCTTAAATAAGCCTTTCATTTGGAATAGTAGAATGTTTTATGTTTTCATGTATTATGCACTTTATTTACAAGACACTAAACATTAAAAGATCCTTTATTTGTAAAATGTCATGTAAAGTAATGTAATAAAAGGAGGGATGTCATATTTACTTTGAAATTTATTAAGAAACAATGTAAACTTTCATATGTTTTTAATATAAAAATCCTCATTGTTGTATTACCTACAAGATGAATTTTAAATAAATTTCTACCTCTTCTATGATTCTAACATGGAAAAATGGATTCCATATTTTAAATAGTTGTAATTTATAATGTCTAATTATACCGGATATTGTTTTTTGACTCAATATATTAGTGAAATTAAATAAAATTAATTACAATTATTATGGTAAAATTAAGCTTAACAAAGGACTAAACATTTAATTTAAGGTCCCAAATGACTAATCCATTTGTTCAACACCCATTTTCTGGCCATACATAATACATGAACCTTCCATTAATGAGTTTAGTTGTTTTTAATGACTTTTTTATACAATAACTTGTGTACACCTAACTTTTTTTCTCAAAATTCCAAGTGTGTCCTTTCCATCCCTATAAATGCCAACACCTCTCCCCATTACTCACACCTCTCTAACTTAGGTTCAACCAATATCTTCTTATATTTATTTGTAACACCTCTCCCCTAAACCTTGAATCCTTCACATGTAATGAAATAAATTGAATGAAGATTTTGGTTCAACCCAAAAGGAGTTACCCAATTAAGATGTAACATCTTTCCTTAAGATTTTTAGGTTTATTTCTATTCTACAACCCCTAAACCATTCTTATTATATTATTGTATAACAACATCAGTATCCTCAATATATGATTATTTTTTAATGATAATGGTTCAACAAATAGAAACACACACCTCCATCAAACCAGTAATGAACATTCTATTTCTGTGTATGGCGAATTACTGCCTCACAAAACGACGATTATTCATTTTTCCTTTACCACCTCTCATGGTGTCCATTATGATTTAAAATCTGTTTATATATGATATATATATATAATTTACTATTTTTTATACAATTTTAATACATTTATTACACATACCATTAACACATTCTGTTTTTCATGAATACAATAACATCATTTGAGGAATTATGGACTACCGAAACCTCAAAGAGATGTAATTCATTTCCAATAGACATGGAACATATAAAATATGATTTAAATTAAACATATGTGACATAAAAACCACTATATTATATTAATTACATAATTAACTTTCTATAAATATACAATATATATACATCATTTTCATTCTTACCTTTTTAAAAACTTAAAAATGATAACGTCATTCTTGGGTGTGTGGACTACCACGTCCTCGACATGATGTGATTCCCTTTATATCAAAAGAATTACATATATAAGTTTATATGATTAATTAATATTTTAGTTATGATACAATTATCATTCATGAAAGATATACTATTTCTTACCTTCTTTGCATAATGATATTTTGATGATGGGATCATTAATGATGCATATGTGCGGCCTACCGTCACAATGATTGTAATGTTGGATCAATTTTCTTAACCATATTTAATGATTCATTATAAAATAATAATTTATATATAAATACAGCAATTATATAATGAATATTATTCTAGAGATGTTGTATATTGACCCCTTCAACCATAGTTGACTTACCAAAATATTTCTGACACATAAACTTAATTTGGTTAAAACACATGACGTAACATAATTTTTAAGTAGTTGTGTACAAAATAGTAAAAAGTGATGTAAAATTAATGATAATAAAGAAAATTTTTATCAAGAAAGTATAAAATTAAAATAATTTTTTATACAGTATGTTAAATGACGTTCACCCGGAATGAATGGAAAGGTAATGGATTTCATCTCAACTTATATTCTTTTTACACTTATATGTTGGTATGCACATAGTTTATTTTATATAGTATATATACATCCCTTTAACATGATATATCATAAATACCCATACTATCATGATATTATAAATTTTATTTAATTTTATTCATTCACGAGGATTATAATTTAAAAACATTTAAAGTGATATGTGGCACATTGGAATGTTTAAAGAATATTTTCTTCAACAATAATTTTAAGGATCCTTCAACGGAATTAAAATTCTAGGAAATTATATGAACATTATTTAGTAGAACATTTTATTTTATATCCTATTATTATTTGTGACCATTTTCATGTATTAGTACCATTTTTAGACACTTTTGTTCTCAAAATGTTTTAAAAAATGTTTTAGAAATTGTTTTCTAGAAAACATGACTTTGTATATCAATTTAGTTGGGAAACCTGTTTTCTTATAAAACCCATATTTTATTAAAATGGTTTCCAAAATGTTTTCAAAATTAATTGGAAAATAAATTTTTTCCTTTTTTCCTTTTACCAATGATTTCAAAGGAATCTTATTGTCCCATTCCAAACATGGTATTTTTCTAACCTTTAACCATGGAAAAGGAATGTTCTTTTTACCTCATACAACATGAGCAGATTTAACAGTCTTATTTTTTTGAAGCTTATATTGAGTGTTTAAAAAGACACTTTTTAATGAAAATACTTTCAAATGTTATTTTCAATGAATAGGGTTTTGAAATGTTTTTTAAAAAAAAAAGGATATTTTCTTGAAGAAAAATTTTAGAAGATATTTTTATAATTCTTCCATTCATTAACAAAAAAATCCCTTTATATTAATCCATTTGGGGTTTGTGATATTGATTCCATTTTTAATCATCCTATGTATGTGTTATGATTTTTTATCCAATGATAGTATTCACATTCACTTCCATGATTTCATTTAGTCCCCTTAAAATATTCAATTTTCTATGATCATTTGATATTTTATTTCCCCTAAATAACCACATCATTTTTCAAGGTTCTGATTATTCCATAATCCATTTACCATTTTTCATATGGTTTTTACTTTGAATGTTATTTGATTATTTTGGGAAATATTGACAAACTCATATCCTTTATTCAATATGGATATTTTATAAGGAAAATTTATTATTTAAATGATTTGGAAATGTAATATATTGGTTGGGGACCGGTTAATGCAACCCCTATGAGTTAGAGACCAGTTAATGAACGATCTACATACAGGGGACTGGTTAATGAAATACCATCAAGGCATTGGTAGTCTCATGAGATGAAATTATTTGGAAAAAACCCCTTGATTGTGTTTCCAAGAAGTATAGATGAGTTTCTATCCATAGTTTAAACCATATTTTGAAAGGTCTTGGCATTATATGTTTTCACGTGCCTCAGATATAATGTCCATAGAGAAATCATTTCCCTATTACTAGTTTTAGTTATTATTCATCCATGAGATTTTGTGTCGACATATCTACCAATACATTTCATTTTCAGTTTATTGATTAAATGTCATGTGTTATAGTTCCTTTCCATTTCATATTTATGTCTCCTTATTTATTAATTTTAATTGAATGTGTTTCTAGTTATTACCTTTCCATATTGTTTACACAGTTTTATTAATTTTATTGATTACATGGCAAGAGGTTTTAGTTTTATATCTTTCCATATTTACCATTCTCCTTGATTGATTTTTTGTTCCTTTATACATTTCCCTTATAGGACCTTTGAGCTCACCCTTATTGTGTTTATTTCACCAGGAATCCAAGAAGCATATAATGAAATATATGAATGGATTTACTAGATGGACTAGAGTTATCCTCAAAGCTATTTATCTGTTTCAATGATAAAAATTATGTTGTAATTAGTGTATCAATTTGTAATAAAATACCCATTTATGTTTTAAGTTACCCAAGACTACTAAACTATTAGGTACTTCAGTTATTGATTTCTTGTAATTATGCTAATATAATTATTAGAAGACACCAGCTCTAGGATCTATTAGTTCGGGTCACTACATTTGGTATCAAAGGAAGGTTTGTAGAAACATTGGGAACTAGATTTAGGAAACACTGGATAGAAAACATAACCGTAAGGTAGAATTTTAGGATAAGTACAGATGATAACCCTAGAATTTTTGTAAAGTATACATTTTGTGCTTCTTTTTAGTGATAAATTCATGTCTGGTTAGTACAAGTGTATGTGGTTTTGGATCTGATATACCTTGTAGTGAAAACTCTGAAAAGGTGTTTTAGTCCTAACTCAGGGAAACCTGGTACATGACAACGGACCTTACTACACACTTGATTTGACACTCCTAGGGAATATTTAGAGGATATGTCACATTTTCTTGAAAAATAATCATGAATGATTTAAATAGATAATGAAAAATGAATATCCTAGATTAAACATAAGGTGTTTTAGATTGATGATAAGGTATCAGGATTTAAAGAAATCCTATAAATGATGTTGTGGATAAACTTTAGACCAACCAAGGACCTATGTGGAAATAAATGGATAAATCCATTATGTATTAAGGTTTTATTGAATACCTTCATTAAAAGGTTATTTAGCAATTGATCTTATTCCAAGGATGACCATTAGATTTATTTTCAAAAATTAGATTAATTTCATTTTAGAAAAGGATAACATGTAATCTGGGTGACATACAATGAAATATGGTCACTGGACATGAACCCATGGATGATGAATGATAAGGGTTTCATTCCAACCACTGACATATGCAATTTCATGCTTAATTTTCTATATTTTTAAGTAAAACAATTCGATGAATAAATGTTAATGATGATCCTATACTATACATTTTTATTATTTGAGATTAATCTATTAAAAATATTGGATTTAGAAGATAGTTAAAGACAAATATTTTTACTTGTAACTCTTTTATATTCCTTAAAATACTTTAATAGTATATATTAGTGCCTCATAAAATAAAAAAACATTATTGGAAATTAATTTCTAAGAGTAAATGGATAAAATAGAATTTAATCGAAGAACAGCCAAAAGTTATTATTGTTCATATGAAATTGAGACCTATAAAATAAGAATATTTCCATATATTCTTGGTTAGTAAAATAATTTCCAAACATTAGGAAAATTACTTATAAATAAAAGGTTTTCCTAATACCTAAATTTTTGTTGAACACATGGACTTCTAAATCAACAATGATTTATGGCTTTGAGGCCCAAAAATTTATATTGATCATTCAATTGTTTGTGATTTATGACCTCATTCACTCACTATAAATATTAAAATTTTTCATCAAAGTATGTATCTATAAATTACACTGATGTTATCCTATTTAGATTCCGAGTTACATGGTATTCCATGTAGCCTTTTTACATTCCATTTTCTCTTTTATAGAGGATCACATAGGAACCCTTCTAACAATATGGGATTTAAAATGTTTCAATTATTAAAAAATCTATCACCATGATCAATTTTAAATTTAGAGTATGTAATTTATATAAGGTTTTGAAAATGTGACGCTCGGAAAATCATAAGTAAGAACCTTGAATTTGATAACAAACTTGACACAAAACACAAAACGTGTAAGGTAATATAATATCTGGATACTTTATAATATATTTACTATTTAAAATAAATTCTATATATTTTTATTCATGCAACACGGAGTTATATTGCATTACATTCAAGAGATTCCTTCTCCGATAGATTGTGTTACAAAAAGGAATGACCTTCTTATATTACTTTCATTACATGCATGACTGAGTTTTACTGAACAATAATATGTTATTAGAATTTTATTATTTAATATAATATGATATAACCTATCTGTTATGTTAGTAGTTATGAATAGTATTAACTATATTATAAAAATTCATGGTTTATACAAATATATGATTAAATAATTGGATAAAAATGAATTATAAATGAATATAAGAGGTAGTTTAATATAAAGTAAATATTTTTATAGAAAACTATTTTTGGATAAAAAGTTGTTTTACATTAATAGATTAAATTAATTAAATTAGTGAGTGATTTTAATGTAATATATATATGTCTATATATATTATATTATATTATGTAAAGTATTTTCTATATTCATCTATTAGTTTTTATAGACGTAAGATAAGGTCAAACTATATTTTACCCATAAAAATCATTAATTTTTAAAGGAAATTTTACTGCCATTTAATGGTGAAACCATTTTAAATATGATTTTTTGGAACATTAAATGATTTAATATGTCAAAATTAACTTAATTTTTTAAATTTAATCAGAACAATAATTTTAGGTTTATTTTTTGATATTTTTCTGAAAAATTTCATTTTTAATGATTAGTTAAAAATATTGAATTTTAGTTCAAAACATTATTTTCATTAAATATAATTATAGGAATAAATGATACATTAAATTGGTTTTAGAGTATAATTAGTAAATATTTTTATGAAATTATACAATTTATGTCATTGGAATCAATTTTTGTTTGAAATTTGTTATAAAAACACTACAATATTTCTAATGTGTTTACTTTAAAAACCCGCATTATCATCCCGCATTCTGCATGAATTTTAAATTCATTTCTACCACTTTAATGACTAAAATTTGAAAAAAATAGATTCATCATTTTGAATTAGAATAATTTATAAGTATAATAATACAAAATTTTTTTTTAGCAAAACTATTAGTCAATGTAATAAAAATTATTTAAAATTATTAATGTAAAATAAAGCATAATAAAGGACTAATCCTTAAATTTAAGGTCCCAAATGACCTAGCCACTCTTCCAAAACCCTTATTATGGCCATAATTCGGCCATAAAAATTCCATTACTGAATGTTTTTGGATTTTTATGACTTTTTAGGTAACAAAATGGGTATATATAACTTGTATAAAAAAATTCCTTGTGATTCCATTTCCTTCCCTATAAAAGGCCCCTACCTCTCCCTATTCCTCACTCATCACAAACCACATAGGTTCAGCCAATATATACCCATATAGCTTCCCAAAAAAAATCCCCTATAAAATTAATCCTGCACTTTGGAAGAATTTTATCCAGGGAATCTTTTGGTTCAAACCCAATGGAGTTACCCATTGTTCTTCCATTATTTTAAAACAAATAAAAAGTATCCTCATTATATTAGGATATTGTTATGATAATTTTTCTATATAAACATATATATACCTCTATCTAATGGGTAAAGAACAAACTAATTATGTGTACAACGAATTACTTCAACACAAAATGATAGTTATTTATTTTTCCTTTACCGCCTCTCTTAGTGGACATTATGATAGACACTCTATTTATGTATGATATATATGGAATTAAATATTTATTTATATATTTTTAATAAGTTTATTATACATACCATTTATACCTTTCATTTTAGGTTAATATGATAACTACGCTTGAGGAAGTGTGGACTACCACCCCTTGAAGCGATGTGATTCGTTCACAGTATACATGGAAGATATAAAATATGGTTTAAATTAAAACTAATTTACAAAATATATATATATAATATTCATGAAATGATTTAATTTATGAAAATATACTATATATATGCATAAATAATTTTCATTCTTTCCATTTGACACACATAAAAATTAATGGCATCATTTGGGGATGTGTATACTACCGCCTCCTCGATACAAAGTGATTACTTTTACATCATAATAAATAAATATATAATTATATATGACTAAATAATATGGTATTAATGATACAATGATAATTCTTGAATTATATAGTTTTACTTGCCTTCTTTCCACAATGATTATTGGATAATGGGAACTTTACACATGTGTGCGTATGACCTACCATCTCCTTAATTGCAATGTTTGTTCATTTTTTATAGCCAAATTTAATGATTAATTATAAAAGTATAATTTATGTATAAATGTTTGGTTTTCAATGGAAATATTTTCAAAAGTTATTTTCATGGAAATGTTTTTTGAAAAGGTTTTTTGAAAAGGAAATTTTTCACAAAAATGTTTGTAAATTTTATTTTTATAATGTTTCCATTCATCACTGTAAAAACTATTTATTTTACTCTAATTGGGTTATGTTCTATTGATACCTTCCTTAATAATTTTCTAGATGGATTATGATTGATTTTTATAAGAATAGTATTCACATTCACTTCTAGATTTATTTTAGTCCCCTTTAAATATTAAATTTCCTATGATCATTGGACATTGAATTTCCCCTACAAATTCATACCATTTTTCATGGATATTATTATTGCATAATCCATATACCTTTTTTAAAATGGTGTTTATTTTTAATGATATTTGATTATTTTTGGAAGTATTGATAATCCCATATCATTTATTCAATATAGATCTGTTTTGAGGAACACTGATTATATAAATGATTTGGACATCCACTATTCAGGTAGGGATCGATTAATGAAAGACCGAAATGTTAGGGACTAGTTAATATAATCTCGATGAGTTGGGGATGGGTTAATGGATTACCCTCGATGCATCAGTATTATCAAGATATGAAATTAGTTGGATAAAACACTTCTAGTTTGTTTAGAAGCTGTATTGATGGGTTTATACCCATTGTTTATACTGTCTTATAAAAGGTCTTGATAGTATAGGTTTTAATTTTACTCATACATGACATCTACTAAGAACAAATTTTCATCATATTAGTTTCATTTATTAGTCATCCATGAGATTTTGGGTCGACATATATCTGGATATATTTCATTTTCAATTCATTGATTAAATGTCATGTATTTTACTTTCTTATATTTCCGTATTTATTTTTACTTCCCTAGTTACATGAATTTCATATGTTTCCATTTATTAAACTTCTATATTGTTTATGAACTTTCATTTAGTTTATTGATTACATGGTATTTTTTTCCATTTATTTACCTTTCCATATTTACTATTCTCATTGATTCATTACTGTTTTGAATATATTTTTCCCCAAATGAGAATTTGATCTCACCCTTATTTTGTTTCTTCACCCAATATTCCAGGAAGCATAATTTGAAAGAAATGAAGGTATTTACTAGATGGATTATATTTATCCTCAAAGTTATTTATTTATTTAGAAAAAATAAAATTATGTTTTAATTAGTGTATTCATTTACAAAACAATACTCGTTTATATATTTGGTTTACCAATACTACTAAACTCTTCAGTCCTATAAGATTTGATTCCTTGTAATCATGAAAATTTAATTAGTAGTACACTAAGTCTAGGCTCTCTGGGGTGTGGTCACTACATCTGGGGATGAGGAAAGAGGTGGGGAAACTGAGGATATTGTGGTGACAGATTTAGAATCTTCACACCTCCCAATTGTTTATAGGGACTAAGTCACATCATTCCTATGGAAGCATACACCACTTAAGAGGCAGTATGTTAAATATAGCTGATCATAAAAGTCCACCATTTATAAGGTAATAAAAATATTGAATCATTCTTCCAATACCAGATATAATGGATCCTTTTATTCAACATACTTTATTGTATACGAAATCTCTTACTCAGTCAACACATAAGGATATAGAACCGATTGTTATAATAACCACCTAAATTGAGGGATCTCCATTGGTCGAAATATCTACTGAGACTCAGGGATTCAACCTCACAATTCATTGCCTCTATAAGTCTCCAACCATCACACGAGCTTGATTGATCATCTGATGATTCAATTAACTAACATTAAATTTCCAAAAAGTGATTGAGAGCGTGTGAATATATTGAATGGACAAGGGTGAGTCATTTAAGTGCCATTCTCTGATGGTTTCACTGGTTCATGCAGAGTCGGTAATCCATGATGAATTAACTATGGTATCAGGTGAACCGTATTCTACTTCCATGAGTGATGACACTGGTGGGGAGGAATTATAGGAAACCATAAAGGATATAGTTGAGGTGGGTTCAAGTGAATATGACTAACCTCATGATCTGGAGCCCAACCCATATGAAGGGATTTTAGAGAAGGATCATATTATTGGACTACTCATAGACATTACAAAGTACAAGACTATACCATTAGAAGATCTGGATGATTTTGATCATGATGCAGCTGAGGAGAACCAAATAATCTAGTGCATGACATGGAAGTTGATGAAGCTCACATTTTCATATATTTTATACTGTAAAAAATTGTTTATAATCCCACAAAAGTGTTATTGAATGGGTAATTATCATGTTTTAAGGTTTTAGTGTTATTTTGAACCCAAATGTGAAAAACGACTAATTCTGGATTTTTGACAAAACATTACATCAGGGGTATTTTGGTCATTTAAGGAACAATAAAATTCCAAATTTTCTGATTAATTTTTTTTTAGAATCCTTATTTTATTTCCTTCATTTTTGTCTTCTGGACCATGAGCTGATTCGGTCATATAAAGGGTCTAAAAAATCATTGAAGATTGGAGTTTTTCCAGGCGGACAGCATGGACACACCCAAAGTAACGGACATCAAACGCGGTTTACACATATCCAAATGATGTGTTTCCACCTGGGATATCTCTAGGACAGATAGGGCCGTCTCTAAAATAAATTAGGTGGATGTTGGAGATCATTAAGGAGGCTATTTAATGACATTATTTTGGAGGAACCTTCCTGGATGCTTCGTCCAGAAACAGAAACCGAGAATGAAAAATTAATAACTCCTACATACGGTTTTCAAATTAGCTGAAATTTGTAGAGGAGACGTCCAAGACATTTATGAACAACATTTATGAAGGGTGGAATGCGTGAATATGTCATTAAAGGGGTATACAATGCGTCGACATTTGAGGGAAAAATTCTGCCTATAAAAGGAGGCCCTCACCTCCTCCTCAAAGCATCCCATTCTCCATCCATTCCTTCAAGGCACCAAGGAGGAGATCTCCACCGAGGGAGGCCGGCCAAAAATCTTACACCTTTATTTTTATTTTATTTCTTTTCTTTATTTTTAGTTTTTAATTATAATTTATATTTCTAATAAATTCATGCATTGTTTTTATTTTTGTGTCCACTGATTCACCCTCTTTTCTTCCTCTCATCTTACCATCGTGAACTATAATACTCATGATCATGAGTAACTAATAAGAGGAATATCCCAAGGGAGTAATCAGGTTCTTTAACCCAAGACCATCTTCTTAATATTCTTTGAGTTAATTCTAAGGATAATTTATAGTGGGTGTAATCCTCACAGTGGTCGTCTAAAGGTTAACTTCTTAATCTACAACCATTTTCCCTCGATTGAGGAGGTGGATGGAGGGTGTGCTTGGTGATCGCTAAGTAGGCTTTTCATTCACAACAGGGGTAGAATAAGGTGTGCACACATACGATGGAGTGTGTACACTAAGAATATTTGAAGCTGGCCAATGAAGGTGCTCCCTGAATATTCTCTCGGGAGAACTTCCTTTCTTCCCTAATTACATTCTGTTTAGCATTGCATAGTAATTTAGAATTAAATTTAAGTTTCTTCTGATTTATGAATTTCATTTATTTTATTAAATTACATTTATTTCATAAAATATTAAACAACAAAAAAGAATTATATTAGGTGGAATAGAAGTAGTGATTTATTAACCATAAAAGCTCCTCAAGAGAACGACCTAGGTCAACCCCTGTGCTGCACTTAGCTATAAATATTTTTGAAAGCGTGCACAACAATGCTTAGTCAAATTGGCACCGTTTCCGGGGAGCCAAGTGGTTTTAATTCACTATTTTTATTCACATTGTGTAAATAATTTTCCTTTCATTTAAAAAAACAACAAAAAAAATCATAAATTTCAAAAACTAAAAAAAAATGTTGTTTTTTTCATGATGTATTCAAATTATGATTATTATGCATGGAATGATCAATATCAACTGCAAGAAATTTTTTACAATGAACTAGATGCGCAGTTTCATAGGATTAGTGATAAAGTGAAAAAATTGGAGGGCCAAATAGAATTGATTGCAGAATATGTACGCGCATCCCAAGAACAACCCGAACCTGAACCAGAACCTGAACCAGAACGAGTGGTGGAAGAGATTTCACCCATCATTTTTCATGATAAAGAACCTGAGGAGGGTGAGAAGGAGCTACTAACAGAATTAATCACATCATCCCGCACTCAACCATTGCTCGAGGAGGTCCCAGAAGTAAACATTCCAACTGATGCACTGATGGGAGGTCAACATTTTTTGGAAGAATCTTGGAATAACTTTTTCGAAGATAACATAAAACATGATCTTCCCATGCTTGATATTGAACAATCAGTACCTTTTGACCTCACTCTTGCTTTAGAAGATGAAGGAGATGATGCACCTGCTGAGATGGAGTTGCCAATGGTCCTATCAGAAAAAATCAATTTCCAAGCTGACTTACTTGAAAGGGAAGATTTCTTTATTGATTCGTCATGTTTTAATTTTATTCAAACTGAATTGTTTTCTGACTTCTCCTTTCCTGAAATTTTAGATATAGCACAAATGGATCGGTACTTGGATGTTGATGATGAGACCACCCAAGTGGTGGTAATCAAGGAAGAAGATCCGGAGAAGGTGGCGGTGGTGCGACTACCTCCTAAACAAAAATTTCCATACCATATGGAGGAGGACACCATCGAAGTTAACAGGGAGCACCCTTATCTTTTATTCCCTCCCACTTCGAACCTCAAATTTCTTTTTTATTCTTTCTCGGGGGTTGGTAACATTCAAATCTTATTTGGAGTTATCTACTTTCAGGTTTTACTCATGTATATCGGGAAAACTCACATGTGGTGGTTCATCTCAAAGAAACCACACCCACCTTTTGATTGGGGATAATCCACTGAAACTGCCTGACTAGGGGCAGTAAAAACCTAGCACCCGCTTGGGGGTCTAAACCAAGCATTATCTTTTTTCTTTTCCTTTCCTCATTCTTTTTATTTATTTTTTCTTATTTATTTTTATTACTTTCTTGTAGTCTTAAAGTGGTTTCTTCTAGGAGCTTAACTCAAGGCATCCACTTCTAAAATAATTTCAGGTTGTATCTTTCCTTCCCTTTTATTTTTTACCTTTATATTTATATTTTGTTGAGTTGAAATAAGGGGTAGTTAAATTTAAGTGTGGGGGAGTGTCAACCTGCTTAGTTCTTCTTGTGTGCTTTTCATTTTTTTAGGATTTTTGAGCTTTAATGAATATTCTTATCACTTTTCACACATCAATTGATTATAAAGAGTTGAAATGATTTTTGAAATAATGGATTTTAAATGATTGTTGATGTGAAATTTTTTTTCTTGAATTGGATTGTCAATCATTTTTATGATTTTGACTGATTTTTGAAATCCATGACCATGAAACACTGAATCAAAATATTTTTTCCAATCTTGTGAGGTATTCTAAACCACTTTTACATATTCTTCCTAATACCCACACTTTCTTGAGGGAAACTTGAATTTTGTGTGAGAACCAGAATTTGTGAATATTCTCTTTCGAAGCTTTGGATTTCATGGAATGTATTTAAAATGATTGAGGCATCTCTTTGGCTAGCCACATTTTATCCTGAGACCCACCTTTACATTTATCCTTCGTAATCCCTTAGATGCCATGAATTGCCTTATAGGTTTAAGCCACATTACAAGCCAATTTTTCCATACCTACCCGCACTTTTAGTATTTTTGCATGGATATTTCAAGTTTGAGTGTGGGGGCAGGGCCTTTCGTGTGCGTTCATTGGGATGTGTACCATTTATCGGTAGTGTGAAGTGTGTGTCAATATTTTGGGCAGTGGATAACAAGAGAATTGGGCATGTGTCATCATTTCATTGTGCTTTATTTGGTTCATCCATTTCTCCTAAAAAAAGAAGAAAAAATGGAGATGAGCTTGAATTCTCATTGTACATTCTTTTATGACTCATGTCCCTCCCAAAAATCAAGGGCATGAATTGTCATTCATTCATTGTATTCAATTTTTCAGCTCATCCTCTATGAAAAAAAAAGAAAAAAAAGAAAATAAAGCTGTGCCTTTCTGGAGCTTTAAAAATGGAGGAGAACTTAGATGATATCACTCATTATCATCACTTATTGGATCATGTACCATGTCATAAAGATGGGTGGGGTTGTTTTTCACATTTACAAGCAGTATTGAGTGAGGAATTTCCTGTGTTTTCACTTGATTTAATCATGCATTGTACTTAAAAGTTCATCCTCCTCTTTATAGCTTGGAACATTTTTCAATCATTCTACCACCGACCCTAATCAATAGAATCATTTGAACATTTAATTAAATCCCCCATGATTAAATTCATTTTCATGTTTCACGCTGTGGAGAAATGATAATTTTCACAAACCTATGGTGATACATGTGATTTTCAAGTATGAGCATAACTCCAGAATCAATTTCTCTTGAGTGAAGAGTGACATAAAATTCAATGTGAGGTAGGTTGTGATTGAACCGTGGATTGATTTATGAGGTTGAACAAATTTTAATGATTGAAATGAAAATGAGATAATTATTATTCATAAAATGAGACATGATGGAATTCTATTTTGGATAAAATCATTGATATTTTCTCATTTTTGATTGTTGTGTGGATTTTGATTTGGATGTAAGATGATTGCCCAGGAGTGCAATGTTTAAGTATGGGGGAGTGATGAAGATCAAATTTTCATATATTTTATACTGTAAAAATTGTTTATAATCCCAAAAAAGTGTTATTGAATGGGTAATTATCATGTTTTAAGGTTTTAGTGTTATTTTGAACCCAAATGTGAAAAACGACTAATTCTGGATTTTTGACAGAACTTTACGTCAGGGGTATTTTGGTCATTTAAGGAACAATAAAATTCCAAATTTTCTGATTCAAATTTTTTTAGAATCCTTATTTTATTTCCTTCATTTTTGTCTTCTGGACCAGGAGCTGATTCGGTCATATAAAGGGTCTAAAAAATCATTGAAGATTAGAGGTTTTCCGGGCGGACAGCATGGACCCACCCAAAGTAACGGATATCAAACGCGGCTTAAACATATCCAAATGATATTTTTCCATCTGGGATATCTCTAGGACAGATAGGTCCGTCTCTAAAATAAATTATGTGGATGTTGGAGATCATTAAGGAGGCTATTTAATGACATTATTTTGGAGGAACCTTCCTGGATGCTTCATCCAGAAACAACAACCAAGAATGAAAAATTAATAACTCCTACATAAGGTTGTCAAATTAGCTGAAATTTGGAGAGGAGACGTCCAAGACATTTATGAACAACATATATGAAGGGTGGAACGTGTGAATATGTCATTAAAGGGGTCTACAATGCGTAGACATTTGAGGGACAAATTCTGCCTATGAAAGGAGGCCCTCACCTCCTCCTCAAAGCATCCCATTCTCCATCCATTCCTTCAAGACACCAAGGAGGAGATCTCCACCGAGGGAGGACGGCCACAAATCTTCCACCTTTCTTTTTATTTTATTTCTTTTCTTTATTTTTATTTTTTAATTGTAATTTAGATTTCTAATAAATTCATGCATTGTTTTTATTTTTGTGTCCACCGATTCACCCTCTTTTCTTCCTCTCATCTTACCATCGTGAACTATAATACTCATGATCATGAGTAACTAATAAGAGGAATATCCCAAGGGAGTAATCAGGTTCTTGAACCCAAGACCATCTTCTTAATATTCTTTTAGTTAATTCTAAGGATAATTTATAGTGGGTGTAATCCTCACTGTGGTCGTCTAAAGGTTAACTTCTTAATCTACAACCATTTTCCCTCGATTGAGGAGGTGGATGGAGGGTGTGCTTGGAGATCGCTAAGTAGGCTTTTCATTCACAACAGGGGTAGAATAAGGTGTGAACACATACGATGGAGTGTGTACACTAAGAATATTTGAAGCTGGCCAATGAAGGTGCTCCCTGAATATTCTCTCGAGAGAACTTCCTTTCTTCCCTAATTACGTTCTGTTTAGCATTGCATAGTAATTTAGAATTAAATTTAAGTTTCTTCTGATTTATGAATTTCATTTATTTTATTAAATTACATTTATTTCATAAAATATTAAACAACAAAAAAGAATTATATTAGGTGGATTAGAAGTAGTGATTTATTAACCATAAAAGCTCCTCAAGAGAACGACCTAGGTCAGCCCCTGTGCTGCACTTAGCTATAAATATTTTTGAAAGCGTGCACGACAACGCTTAGTCAGAAGTTCATTCAACATTTTATCAAATCAAACTTAGGAACCAAAACATGAGGGTAATATGGGGTCTCTTAATCATCAGATGTGAAAAATATTCTCCAGAGGGGTATACTAATATCGTCTTCATGAGCTAGTTCAATGATTTCTCACTGAAAAAATTCATATTGTAATTCAACATTTAGACCTCTAATAGCATCAAGATAAGTTTAACAATATATGAAACATCTACAAAGTCACACATGTGATTGAACAACTTGAGTCACCAAAAAATGATCGCGCTAATTTTATCAACTCCCAATCAATGAATATAAATTGATTAAGAGATGAGATGGAGGAGGCCAAGAGAAAGTTGAATAAATCCATAAATATGATATCCAATCTCTGGGATGAGTGGGACTGAGCACAAATTAGAGATGGTGAACTTTACCTAGAAGCTAATGAGGATGAAATATTGCTCAGGAGGTAGAAAAATTCCATTTTTCCACTTGCTTATGGTTGTAAAAGCAACTACATTTTGTCACTGAAGCAAAGATATAGGGGATATTTTTCAAGACCCATAAGGGGATACAACATGTGGATGCCCCCCTTCTACTACCAAATAAGTCTTGTTTTATTTTGAAACATTATTACATGAGTGGAAAAATTTATTTTGACTCTTTAATTATTTCACTAAGATAATATTTACTAGAAAACCAAAAACCAACCCCTATGCTCATGTGGTTCGAGCATGGTGTCAGAAATAAGGGATGACCATGATTGATCATTTTTTTAGAGTGTCAGATAGTCCTTAGAAAATCAGGGTCTCCTATTGTAGACTGTCCATAGGCGGTGTTTTGGCTAAGAGAGGATATAGAAATTGATTAGGGATATTTGAAAATGTGACTTTATTATCCAGTATTCACTAATTCACAAAAATTATAATTCAAGGGGAATCGTAATCTATCTAAATAAAGATGAATGAGAAACCTGAATTACGATGCCCAAATTTCAGAACAAAAGGAGAGTGGAATGGTGATACAAGATCACTACTGACCATATTCGAACCCAAACATCCATACTATTATTCAGGAATGGGGAAAAAAGGTTCGACCACTATCCATGTTTTAAAAAGAGAATATGTCTGAGAATGTTTTCTGAAGTCTTCAGGGACATTGACCTTGAATGGTATGTGAGCCAAAATTTCATGAGTCCAAGTCGTTAGAAGGGTCCCTTCAGATGTGGAAGAGGATAAGGATCCAAACATGGTACATGAAAAGTGTGAAAATGGAGTGATGGAATGTCAAGATGGATTTCAACACTCTCATAATTACACAACCATGTCTTATAACACATTTTTACAAGAGTATTATCATGATCTATTATCATACCCATATTCTAGATAAATTTCATCTCATATTCTGAGAAACATATGATAATATTAATAATGTGATATTTTACCGGTATTAGGGAAGAGGACCTCTCAGGTGAGGGCATGTCTTGTTTTTCAATTTTACATCATATAACTGAGAATGATAGACACATAGTTTAAATTTATTTGGTGATGATGATGCATCAAAATATTTAACTAAGCATGATCAGGACACATCCCATAGTTTAATGTCATATGACTGGGAAATATCTCATGTTTGACATCATACGATGAGGATATTCTACATAGTATAATGTTGTACTACCTAGACCCTGACCAATAATTTAAAGTAAAATTTTATAGACTAACTAAATGTTTGTTCCAAGAGTATTAGTGTGTCATAGGGGAAATAAACCATAAAAAATGAGACAAAATAGGATTTTATACCACACATGATTTGGGAAACAGATGGATTTCTATGTGAATGAGGACAATGATGGCCAACACCACACCACATATCCCTAGATGATTAGCATTTAGTTTAAAGTCATGCTCCAACATTGATTCCTAGATTATGGTCATGGTGATCAGGCCTAGGGATGGAGGCTACCCATAATGGGAATATGTTGTATAGTATAGTGAAAAACCATATGTGAATCTGGTAAAAGGGGGGCCTAATTCCAAAACACACATTCCAAAGATGTCTCATACATATTTTAAAGTAATTATGCTTGGACTGTTCTTCATTATTTAGGTTCATAGAGCATACAGAAGTAAGTATCATAGATAATGGTCATAGAGCTTGGACAAAATGCCCCTTATGTTTCTTGAACACATTTCTACACATCTTAACAGAACTTCAAAGCCTATAAATTTGATTCATGGTGTGAGAAACAAGGAATGGTACATGGGGTTCTCTATAAATGTGGATGCATGCCCTAGGGATGGAACTGAGGGTTTTGAATTAAAACATGATATATAGTTTTTGAAAGGATATAATTATAGAATATCAAGATTTGGATTGAAGGAAAACTAGTGTTTAGGGTTCAAATATTGGACATGGTTGAAACAAAAGGGCCAAAATCATACATGTTAATATTGAGGTGAGAAAATGTAGGATAAAATATTGAACACGATTGAAACACAAGATCCATGGTTTACTATCTGAGATATATTAGGTCATTGGCCTTGGATGGGAAGTGAGACAAAATGAAATGAGACCATCACCATTCGGGGGTCTGTATAGATATGAAAGATGATTAATATCCAAACTATGAAAGACTCAATGTGTGGAATGGAGAATATCAAAAGGTAAAATTCATGCATAGGCTTTGAGAATAGTTTAATGTCACATTGTAAGGACCATAAGGTATGTTTACGATTAGTATCTTATATATACAACCATTGGTGGGTGTCTCAAGAAGATATGTGTTATATGATTTTATGATTAACCAAATTTGAAAGGGGACCAATGAGGCATACATGCCAAAAAACACATCCCTATAGAGTCTCATAAAAAATTTAATGTTGTGATGTAGGGACTTGGGAAAGTCAATTTTGAGGGTATATGTGTGTTAAAGAAGATGTATAAACTGAAGTTAATGAGGACATGAAGGCTCACCTACCACTTGCATATGTTTAAATTCAATGTGTAGAATTTAATTTCATAATTACTTGACCATAATTGAGGTCATGGGGGGAATAATACTGATATACTATAGCTGGGCCTCCAGAGATAATGACTAGGTGTAATAATATATTCCATAAGGATGGAAATCAAGACACACATAGTTCCTGAACACAATGTGGAAAAATACCAGTTTTGTTAAAAGAAGTCCTCTTTAATGAGTGAACTGAGGCATTCCACTATTAATTTGAGGAATCATAATCTTTTTAAGGGTAGGTTTTAAGTTTAATGCAATGCATTGAGAAAATTAACTCATAGTTTATTCCAAAATTATGAAATGTATCAAGTGGGTATGTGTTGCATGACATCCAGATAGACCTTATGTAAATGGGAATGTTGGAGGACCGAAACAACATGATACAACCTAGAAAAAAACCTCATACAGTTTTATTCATGATGAAGTACATGGAGTTAATAGTTTAAGTTCATTTTTCATGGATCATTTTTTCATAGTTTATGGCTAGAGAATTTTGACCCCAATGATGGAATGTGATCCAAGGGACCCATGTTCCATAAATGGGGCATGAGAATGAAAGTGGGTTGATAAATTTGTGTCTAGGCCTGAATAAAATATGTATGGGCATCTCTATGTATACTATATGGATGGGAATCAAGCCATACATAGGTCTTGATTGATATATCCACACATAGGTCATACCCATATATAGAGAGGGAACATTTTTTTTGTTTTTGGAGTGGATGAACAAATAAAAAAATCCAAGAATCACTATGTATCATGTGTGTACATGAATCAAGCCATAAAAGTTCCTAAATTTGTAGTGGTATATGACTGATACCAAGGTAGACACCCTCATAGGTGGTAAAATCATGGTGTTGTGCTATTTATCATCATACGACCAGGATGATGGTTGTTACATAGTTTAACATCATGAGACTGGGAAGAATGGGGGAATGGGTTCCAAGAGAGATATACATGATGCAAAAACTATTTCCCACCACAAATGGAAACCTATGAGGACCACACTGGAAAATAATTCACTATGAAATACATTCACATAGATTAAATTCATGATGTATTTACTTGATGTTTCGGTTCAAGGTCATAGAACATAGAACATGTTCCTTGTATAACATCGTGTTCCTGAGATATTGGTTGTTATGAATATTATCCTCACACAACTAGGATGCTGGTCCATGCCTCTTATGGCCATTTAAAGAGGAATTCCAATGCTACATAATTGATGGTCATGCATCAAGGATGTTGATTCCATTATATTCAATGTCGTACATCTCATACTATAAGGGATGCAAATTATTTAAGTTCATAATACAAAGAGCTACTAAAAATAGTTTATGTTAATTTTTCCCACACCATGCGATCTTATTTTAAGTTCATATAGTTTTCACCATATGGGTAGGGCTTCTTAGAACGGGTATGGTAGAATGGAGGAGTGAAAAGGCTAACATGATTGATGGATAAAGGGCCCAAGGCCACACCAAACATTCCCATGAAGGACTAAACATATTTTAGAGTCTTTATAATGGACTATGTCTATGCAGTTCAAAGTTTTATATCTCAAATTAAAAGTTCCACAAATGATTTACATCAATAGAAACATGGAATTGGATGGAAGAGTGATGCACTTTCCATGAATTTTGATGAAAGTATACACACTATTTTGATACACCTTATGAATTATTTAAGGTCCTTCCAAATTAGGCTCTAACATTGTAAAATTCTTACAATGTATCATTTTCATCTTGAGATTCATCCCCTTTCCACCTTGGAGGAAAGAGTGGAAGTGAACCTTCTTGTTGAATGAACTAATTATCTTATCCTGGTTCCTCTCCAGATTATGAATTCCATAGAACCTATTATCTTTGAGGGATTCAATATCATCTAGGTGGTTGATTTTATTAACATTTTCATAACTTTTTATGTACTCCCTTTAATGATTTTATATGAAATGTGCATAATTTGTGTGAAATATTAATGTTTTAATACTAAATATAGTTTTTGAGCATTTTTAGAAGTAGTACAATTGAGTCAGTTTACTATTCTATTTATAATTATCACCCTAATAATCCAAAATTGTGTGATTCTTGTTTTTAGGATTCATAATTTAATACACAACATTTCATTAGAAAGAATATTGGGCCAATTATTCTATTTGAAGGGCCATATAGACCACACAAGAAGGCCCATCGAATCTATGAAGAAACCGGATCATCCATGATGATTGAATTATTGGGCTCAATATAGAACTTAAAATTCATTAATTCTCCTCAAAATTTCTGGGGACAATTTTAGGAGCCTTGGATTAAAATTTCAATGCCCAAATCCAAAGGCAAAGGTCCCAACTGATTCATTTAAACTCATCCCACCATTCTGGATGGAAAATAAAATCAGTACAGTATTCATGACATGTCTCTTGATCCAGTCATCATATCAAGCTGAGCTTTTTTTTAGTGTGAAAAAGATGATATAGGCGGCAGAATTTCTTGAATAAAAAATTCAGATTTTACTACATATTTCTATTCAAAATTGCATTCACATTTTGGATATTGAAAAAGTATGGATATAAATAATTTTTTTAACATTGTTTAGGAAAACCGCCATAACATTGGATCCATAAGTAAAAATGCCTCCAAATTTTAAGAGTAGTAAGAAATAATTATTATCTAAAACTTTTAAGAAGTTGGTATCTCTAGATTCAGATTTCTGGATGTCCAAATAATCGAACCAAGCGGAGGGGTAGTTTTGGAATGCAAACAGTCCCCCACCTTGGGATATAAATACATCCCATCCTCTCCTTTAAAAAGGGTTGGAATTTTAGAAGAGAGGATCATATATTAGTAAGATGAAAGCCATGAAAATGTCTTTAGAGTACCTTCCATACTCAAGTTTTTACTTGAGATACCTTTCCTCCTCTCTTTGTTTTCATTTACTTTTGTGTTTTTCATTATTGTAATCTTCTAAGTCTTTTTTTTGTAATTCTATTTTAATGAATGTTTCTTCTTCAATAAATATTACTCTCATCCACCTTCTTTAGTTTAATATTAATTTTTTTAAAATATTTTAAATCAATTTAATACCCCTTCCCTTATTTTTCTTTCTCATTCAATCTAAAGTCAGAATTTAATTCCCTTCATCGTTTGTGTGTGTGTTCGACGCACCACTCTTTTCTTATCCCTTTTTTTTATTGTCTCCTTAATTTATCATCATAATAATTATAACCAGATTACTAATAATTTAAATGTATGAGTAAATCTCTCAGTGGGGTGAGTTATAACTTAGGTGTGTTAAGTGATTGAGTGCTTTTTCTCGATGAATATTATTTAAATTGACATTGTGTATGTTGGACTTAACATGTCATGGATTAATGACTTGTTTTGTTTAAATTATGGATTCCATGGATTATTAGAACCATAAATACAATACCAAAATCAAGTACTGATTGATAAAATAATATTAGTTAAGTTAAGGATTGGATTAAAGCCCTTGTGACATGGGTGTTAATTTAATGTAATATAAAGCAAAGCTCAAGGATATCACAAGCTTAACTACCTAATGATGAAATCATCCTAATATTTATCAAATTGTTAGATCAATCTTAATCAATAAATTATTTCAATTAATATCTTCAAACAAACCCTCCAATCAAAATTCAATGAACTAAAAACATTCGACCATTAAAAATTATCGTCGTCGAGAATTCAACCAGAGTGCTTTTATACACTTAGTAGAGCACCGAAACCTTGACTGGTCGATAGATGGAAATCATCCACAATTTAAAAGGGCTTCGTTTCCAGGGATGGTGAAATTAATTAGTTATTAGTTTCTGGTTATTGTAAAAAACACAAAACAAACACAAAATTTAAAAAAAATTGAAAAAAACATAAAGAAAAACCAGCCTTTCTCTTTCTTCCAAAATCTATCTGAATGTCCTGTAGCCTCCCACAAAATCCCTTCAATTTTTTTGACCGTGAAATTGAGCAAACACTTCTCCAACATAGTAGGAACATAAGAGATAATCAACTCATTCAAGAACCTATCCTCGTCTAACTAGTTGAATTAGAAATGGCCAATCCTAGGTAACAAACACATAAAAAACTTACTACCCCTAATATGAATTACTTTCTTATTGGTAATCTATATCAAAACATAGAGGATTACATTGAACTCAAATAAGTTTTGATTCATATTCTCCCTCATTTCCATAGGATAACTGGTGAGGATCCATATCTCCACATTAAAGAGTTCCAAGTGGTCTGCTCTACCATGAAGCCTCAAGGGGTTTCTGAGGAAAAAATAAAACACTGAACATTCCCTTTCTCCCAAGATAACACTGCTAAGTCATGGCTCTACTACCTTCCTCCTAGTTCCATAACCACATGGAATGAAATGAATTAATTCTTTTTAGAGAATTTTTTCCTGCTTCTCGTACTGCTTATATCTGAAATGAAATAAGAGTTATTTTTCAATTCCCAAATGAATCAATCCATGAATACTGGGAGAGGTTCAAAAATCATAATGGAACGTAACCACACCACCAAATCCCTAACCAAATCTTGATCCAATACTTCTATGAGGGGTAATTTCCTATGAAGAGAACTCTAATTGATGTTGTATATGGAGGTGATCATGTTGATAAAACTCCTATAGTTGCAAAATATATCATAAGAAACATGGATTCACACACATAATAATTCCATACTCGAGAACATGCTTAAATAAAACAAGCCCAAGAGAATAAATATTTAGATCCCAATAAGATGACCAAGTGGATGAGTAAACTTACAGGTCTTGTGATATAACTACATGTGGTTTCCAAAGCCCCATCCTAATATTCTCCACAATCTCTATTCTATGGACCTATCAAGAACTATGGAATCTATAACTCCCCATATCATCCAACAGACCCATGTCCCCAACTTCAAGAGGGTCAATCTAATTCATCCAGGTTAATGGAGATCAATGCAGCATATGATCATAAGAACATCAACAATCAAATTTTAGATCATTTCATTAGAACCTATAACCAAACTCAATTTGAGCCCTTCTCTTGTTTATATAACCAAGGATAAAGGTATGGAAACCCTATCCTACAGTTCCCTCCCCAAAACCCAAACCAGTTCAAATATGGTCAAGGTGTTGGTAACATCCAAAATACTTATCTGTTTGTTCCTAAAAAACAAAGGAGATATCCTCCTCCTGCTCCTCTAGGAATCCACTATCCTAGTGAGCCTTATCAATTCCCAAACCAATAAAATTGATTTACCAAGAACCAAAATCATGGTAATCCCAATTCGGGACAATCCTCTTCTTCGAAGCAACCATGGGAAAGTGCAGTGGAAGATCTTGTCTCCTTCACCCATTCTAGACTCAAGAACTTTGAAACCCAAATTAGTAAACTTTCTTCCCACTTAAGGTAGAAACAAAAATCAAATTATTTCCAACTCCCATCTCAACCATTACTCAACCCCAAGGGTAATGTAAGTGAAATTACACTTTGATCAGGGAAGCAAATTGATATGCCTCAAGATAAGTCCTCTAACACCACTTTGAATGTTAACATAGAAAATGAAAATAAAAAGAAACATGAAAAGGAATCAGAAGCCATTCCCTCACCTCCTTCCATTCCACTTAGAAACCAAATTCCTTTTCCTCAAGCCATTTCAAAGCCAAATAAGTAATTTGAACACGATCCTGAAATGCATGGCATGTTTAGATGTGTTGACATCAATATTCCCCTCATATATTCCATAATAAAAATCCCTATGTATTCCATGTTTCTTAAGGAATTGTGCACCCAAAAGAGGAAACTTAGGACCTTTGAAAATGTTTCCACCCAACAGTCTATTCCCATAAAGTGAAAATACCTTGGGTCCTTTATGGTTCCATGCCAAATTGGAAGTTCCAAATTTGATGATGCACTCAGAGACCTAGGAGCCTCAATTAATATAACTCCAAAATCCATCTTCTCCAACCTTGGTATAGGTCCCTTACATTCTACGGGTGTTGTCATTCAATTGTACAATCGAAGTACTACTAGTCCGGAGGGTATAATCGAGGATGTCCTTGTAGGCGTGAATGATCTCATCTTCCTTACTAATTTCAATGTCCTTGACATGGAAGGTGAGATAAACTCTTCTCGATCTCCCCTAATTCTAGGAAGCCCATTCCTAATGACAACTAGAATCAGAATTTATGTCCATTCAGACATCTTATCCATGGAATTTCATGACCAACTGGTCAAGTTCAAAATTTTCTAGGCCATACGATACCCATATGATGATCACTATGTATTATCAATCCAAGTTTTTGAGGACACTTATGAGAATCAATTGAACCCCATTCCATAATTTTCATCATGTTATAATGATAGAGGATCTTGTGAAATCTACACCATGATTAACCATGTTATAAATAGTGAAGTTGATTTTGAACTCCCATTCATAGACCCCATCAATCTAGAGGAACTTGAAAACACTCTTGAATCCCACATCAGATCTGATATCTACAGCTCCACCATAGACAGTATGAATGAAAATGAATCAAAACCAACTGAAATCCCTTCCTCTATTCCTGAGTTTTCTATCCAACAAATTAAAGGTGAGACTGATCTGAAACCTCTTCCTGAACACCTGAAATATGAATTCCTTTTCCATGATCACTCATATCCTGTCATTATCTATTCTTCACTTACAGAAACCGAGGAGTCCAAACTTGTTCTAGTATTATAGGAAAACAAAAAGGCCTTAGGTTGTACCCTAGATGACATACCAGGAATCAACACATCCCTTTTCATGCTTCATATACATCTTGAAGAACCATCCAAACCAATTAGACAACCACAATGAATACTCAATCCACTCATACTTGAGGTAGTTAGGAAAGAGATCACCAAGATTCTTCAAGCTAGTATTATCTACCCAGTTTCTGATAGTGAATGGGTTAGTCCAATTCAAGTTGTAGCTAAGAAGGGTGGGTTAACTGTTGTCACAAATGAACATGGGGAGGTAGTCACAACTCGAGTGAAGAACAAATGGTGTGTGTGCATTGATTACCAAAAATTGAATGTTGAAACATGAAAAGATCACTACCCTCTTCCATTACTTGGTCAAATGATATAATGATTCTCCAGAAATTCACACTATTTCTTTCATTATGGATACCCTGGCTACATCCAAATCCCAATCGCACCTCAGGACCAAGAAAAGACTACTTTCACTTGGCCCTTTAAAACATATGCATATAGAAAAATGCCTTTTGGCCTTTGTAATGATCCTATCACATTCCAGAGGTTTATGATGAGTATTTTTTTGAATTCATTAAACACTACAAGGAATTATTCATGGATTAATTTACCAATTACAGTGATTCATTTGAATCTTGTTTGAATTCACTCTCCCTAGTCCTCCAAAAGTGTGTCAAGTGTAACCTTGTGTTAAATTTTAAAAAATGTCACTTCATGGTTTTAAATGGGATTGTTCTGGGGAACATAGTTTCAAAAGATGGTATTGTAGTTGATCCTACCAAAATTTAAGTGATCCAATCACTTCCTAAACCCACCACTATTTGAGACATCCGTTCATTCCTCAGTCATGATGGTTTCTATTGGTGATTCATCCACAACTTTAGTGTGATTTACTCCCACTCACTCAGTTTCTCCAAAATGATGTCACTTTCCATTTCAATGAAGTTTTCAAGAGATACTTCGTTGAACTCAAAACTTCTCTTATAATTTCCCCAATAATCCAACCCCCAGATTGGTCCTTACACTTTGTGTTGACGTGTGATGCTTCTGATAGAGCTGTTGGGACTGTTCTTGGTCAAAGAAGAGAAAAAATTCATCATGTCATATATTATGCCTCAAAAACTTTGGATATAACTCAACATCACTACACTGTCACTAAAAAGGAACTTTTATAAGTGGTTTTCACCTTAGATAAATTTTGTCCTTATCTCTTAGGTGTCAAAACCATCATCTTCACAGATCATTCTACTATAAAGTTCTTACTCAAGAAAAGTGATTCCAAATGGAGGTTAATAAGATGGATCCTAATGCTCCAAGAGTTTGAACTTGAAATAAAAGATAGACTAGAAAAAGAAAACCCTATGGCTGAACACCTGAGTAGAATTTCTAATTCATCTTTTTCAAAAATCATTGATCCTGAATTCCCCACTGAGCACCTTTTATACCTCACTCCAAAAATACCATGGTATGAACCAATTGTAAATTACTTAGTTTCTCTTGTTTTTCCTGAAATGTTTTCAAAAGAACAAAAAATGAAGTTGAAATGTGATTCAAAATACTATTTTTGGGAAGATAATAATCTTTGGAAAACTGGGGCTGACATGGTAATAAAGAGATGTGATGATAAATACGGACATTCATCCATCTTAGAATAATGTCACTCAATTCCTAGTGGTGGCCAATTTGGACCACAAAGGACCCCCCAAAAGGTCTAAGACACTGGATTCTTCTAGCCTTCAATCTTTTAGGACTCATGTGAGTTTTTCCAATCATGTCCCACTTACCTAAAGTTTGGAACAATTTCAAAGAGAAATGAAATTCCCTAAAAGTCTTCAATTTATTTGTGAGATCTTCGATGTTTGGGGAATCAATTTTATGGGACCATTTCCCAGTTACAATGGATTCTCATACATTATTCTTGTAGTTGATTATGTTTCTAGGTGGGTCGAGGCCGAACCCACCAGAAAGTATGATTCATATACTGTTAGTGAGTTCCTAAAGACACACATCTTGTGCCGATTTGGCACACCCAGTGCCTTGATAAGTTACTTAAGAACCAATTTTTGTAATAAAACCATGAAATATATTTTGAAAAATAATGGGATTTTACATAAAACGTCAACTGCATATCAACCCCAAATAAATGGAATGATTAAACTTTCTAATAGAGAACTGAAAAGGGTTCTTGAGAGAATTGTAAAACCCACCTGAAAGGAATGGCCTGAAGGACTTGGTGAACCACTTTGGGCTTATAGAAATTCCAATAAAACACCCATTGGGATGTCTCCATTTAGGCTAATATTTGGTAAAGCATGTAATTTACTAGTTTAAATCCAACATAAGTCATTTTGGGCTATTAAAATCTGTAATTTTGATTGTGAAAAATTTGGTGAAGAGAGATTGTTGCAATTTGATGAACTGGAGGAGCATTGACATGAATCCTATGAGAATTAAAATATGTTCAAATAAAATTATAAGGAACTCCACGATAAACACATCATGAGAAAGTTATTTCATGAAGGTGAAAACATAATTCTCTTCAATCCTCAATTTTGACTTCACCCAGGTAAACTTAATCCTCATCGGGAAAGTCATTTAGTTTTTACTAATGTTTACCCATTTGGTGTAGTGCATGTCCAAGACCCCTCATCAAAAAGGACATTCGTAGTTAATGGACATCAGTTAAAGCATCACCTTGAAAGGAAACACAATCCTAGAACCACATCAACTTCCATCAGATCCCCAACTTTTGCAGTTGACCCCCAACTGGATGAAGATGGAAACCCACCATATCCAAACCAAGGGGCACCTCTTTCCCTTTAACTATTCTTCTCTCTCTCTATTTCTCTATATTTTTTCTTCTTCCTCCATCTTTATCATTTTTTTACCACTTTCCTCACCATAATTTTCTTATTTACTCGTCCTCTTTTGTGTGGGTGTGTCTTTATAAAAAACTAAAAAAACCTAAAATACTTAAAAAAAATTAATTTCATAAACAAATGAATAATCAAGAGTCATGCTTACTCACCTTCCAATTTTAAAATTTTTCCCGACGATTTTGGGGAGTCAAAATACATGGTTTCATCATAAAAATTTTGTGGTTTCATTACAACTTTGGATAAAGAATCTTGTGTCAAAACCAATAAATTTTGAATGCTCAATTTTTGATTTTGAAACTAATTTTCCTCACCCGTGAGGAACACCATTTTCTTTCATGCCAAGGCCACCTATGACCATCTTTTAAATTTTTTTTTTTCACCCCCATTTGCGAGTCATGAGTTTTTGGACCTTTGAGCTGAATTTCCTACTTTCGTGTGCATTAATATGATATAGGCATTTTTCTAAACCCCATGAGAATTATAATAACCAAATAGCCTCCCATTAACCATACATTAATCCTAATTTTGAATGACACTTTGAGCTTATGGAATACTTTTCTTTTTTAGCCACATTACAGGCCCACTACCTTATCCCACAAAATATCTACATGGATTTTCATTGGATAAATTTTTGAAATTTAAGTGTGTGGGGGGGGGGAATGGATTTCATTTTTTGAGTGACCTTTTATTGATTTTCAACAATTTATCATATTATTGAGGGCAAGCATACATTTTAGTATGGGAAAGAAGCTGTCATTCAGTGAGTTTTGGGGAATGTAATGTTCTTTGATTTATGTAATTTTGTAAATGTTATTGACAAGTGTTATAAAAAAACAAAAATATCAAAAAAATGGTTGTGTCTTGGGAAGGTCAAAAATCACAATTCCTCAACCTTTGATCTTGTTAAACTATTATAATTAGTGTTTTGAGGATATAAATCATGGGTTGGGGTATGAGTGTGAGATCTTTTTCATGTTCAACCTTAGGAAAATGAAAAAAAACATAAGAAAAGAAAAGAAAAAAAAGAACACTTATGTCCTTGGGAGAAGTTTTTTGTTTTGTAAATATTTTATCTTCTAATCCACTTAAAATTTTCTTCCTATATTGTATCTTTCTTCACACAATAATTCCCTTGTAAATATGTATTTTCATTTCTTTCCATGTTTTATTTCAAAAAAATTGTGAATTGCTTTTTCCATGTTGGTGTTTTACCCCCTTTTCCCTATCTTTTGGATATCATCTTCCTACCGTCCCATAGCCAAAAAAACCCTAAAATGACCTCTTGATTTTTGAGAACTTTAGGATAATGAGTGGAATCATAGAGCTCTTAAAAACTCTAATACTTTCACCTTTGGTTGGTGAATGAGGGAAGCTCCATAAATTTATTGTATCGTCTTCAGAGGAGTTAGTTTTGTGTGACACCATTTTTGATTTCTAAATTTGAGCATGAAAAAAAATGAATTGTTTTCGGAAAATTATTTCTATAACAACTTTTGGTGGAATTCAATATGGATGAGTGAAATTTTCTAATCCTCCCCTTATTGGGGAATACAAAATTTTAATATTTGTTGGTGAGTGAAAATTATTTTTTCATGATTTTATATTTATTGCAAAGGAGGATATGAACATGAATAATTGTGGGAGATTTTATGTTATTAAAATTTTCATAACTTTTTATATACACCCTTTAATGATTTTACATGAAATCTGAATAATTTGTGTGAAATATTAATGTTTTAATACTAAATAAAAATTTTGAGGATTTTTAGAAGTAGTCCAATTAAGTCAGGTTTATATTTTATTTATAATTATCACCCTACAGATCAAAATTGCGTGATTATTATTTCTTAGTATTCCTAATTAAATATAAAACATTTCATTAGAATAAATCTTGGGCCAATTCTACAATTTGATGGTCCATATGGACCACACAAGAAGGCCCACAGAATTTGTGATGAAATTGGATCATCCATGTAGATTGACTTACTAGTCTCAATACAAAAATAAAAATTCATTAATTCCCCTAAAAGTTTTGGGGGATAATGTAAGGAGTCTTGGATAAAACTTTAATGGCCCAACTACAAATAAATGGGGCCCAACTGATTCATTTAAACTCAGCCAACCATTCTGGATGGGAATTAAAATCAGTACAGTATTCGTGACATGTCTCCTGACCTAGTCATCATATTAAGATGATATTTTTCAGTGTGAAAGAGAATATATAGGAGGAAATTTTTTTTGAATAATGAATTAGTATTTTAAGGCATATTCCTACTCAAAAATCCATTCACATTTTGGATATCGAAAAATCAAGGATAAAATTGACAGTATAACATTGTTTATGAAAACTTCCATAACTTGGGATCCATAACTCAAAATGCATAAAATTTTTGAGATTAGTCGGAAAACATAATTATATACAACTTTTAATAAGGAGATATCTCGAGATTCAGATTTCTAGATGTCCAAACCATCTATTCTAGTGGAGGGGTAGTTTTGGAATGCAAAACAGTCCACCACCTTGGGCTATAAATACATCCCCTACTATCTTTTCAAAAGGGTTGAAATTTCAGAAGATTGGAGAATATATTTTCATGAAAAAAGCCTTTCCGAAGTCTTTGGAGGACCTTATGTACACATGTTTTCACTTGAGAGAACGTTTCTCCTCTCTTTGTTTTCATTTACTTTTGTGTTCTTCATTATTGTAATCTTGTAAGTCTTTTTTTGTAATTCTATTTTAAGGAATGTTTCTTCGTCAATATCTATTATTATCATCCAACTTATGAAGTTTAATATTAATGTCCTTAAAATATTTTAAATAAAGTTAAAACCCCTTCACTTACTTTTCTTTCTCATTCAATCTAAAGTCAGTATTTAATTCCCTTAATTATTTGTGTGTGTGTTCAACACACCACTCTTTTCTTATCCCTTTATTTTTATTATATTATTAATTTATCATCATAATAATTATAACCAAATTAATAATCATTTAAATGGATGAGTAAATTTCTCATTGGGGTGAGTTATAATTCAGGTATGTTATGTGATTGAGAGCTTTTTCTCGATGAATATGCTTTAAATTCACATTGTGTATGTTGGACTTAACATGTTATAGATTAATGGCTTATTTTGTTTAAAGTATGGATTCCATGGATTGTTGGAACCATAAATACAGTTCAAAAATCAAGTAATATTTGATATTATAATCATAGTTAAGTTAAGTCTTGGATAAAATCCTTAACACTTTGGAATTCCAATCAACGTCAACTTGTGACATGAGTGTTAATTTAGTGCAATATAAAACAAAGCTCAAGGATATCAAAATCTTAACTACCTAATGATGAAATCATCCCAATATTTATCAAATTGTTAACTCAATATTAATCAATCAATCATTTCAATTAATATCTACAAAACAACCCCCAATAAAAATACAATCATCCAAAAATATTCTACTATTAAAAAGTATCATCGACAAGGATTCGACCCGAGTGATGCTATACACATTAACAGAGCAGCAGAACCTTGACTGGTCGATAGGTGATAATTGGACAAGCTTTCAAATGGTTATTTTTGTAGGGATGGTGAAATTAAGTATTCTTTAGTTTTTTGTTATTGTAAAAAACAAAAAGAAAACAAAAAATTTTAAAAAAAAATTGAAAAAAAACACAAAGAAAAATAGGCCTTCCTCTTTCTTCCAAAATTTCTCTGAATTACCCATATCCTCCCAAAAAATCCATCAAATTTGTTTGACCCTGAAATTGAGAGAACACTTTTCTAGATTAGGAGGAATATAAGAGATAATCGAATCCTTCAAGAACCTATCCTCGTCCAACCAGTTGAATTAGAAATGTCCAATCCTAGGGAACAAACACTTAAAGAACTTGCTGCCCCTAATAAGAATTACCAAACTCTTGGTATTCTATATCCAAACATATAGGATGAATTATAACTCAAATCAGGTTTGACTCATCTTCTCTCTCATTTCCACGGTCTTGTTGGTGATGATCCACATATCCACCTTAATGAGTTCTAAGTGGTGTGTTCTACCATGAAGCCTCAAGGGTTTTTTGAGGAACAAATAAAACTTTGAGCATTCCATTTCTCCCTATATGACAATGCTAATTTATGGATCTATTACCTTCCTCCTGGTTCCATAACCACATTGAATGACATGAATTTAATCTTTTTAGAGAATTTTTTCCTGTTTCACATACTGCTTCTATCAGAAAGGAAATAAGTTTTTTCCGTCAATTACCAAATGAATCACTCCATAAAATATTGGGAGAGGTTAAAAAAGATCATTGCGAATTTCCCACACCACCAAATCCCTGAACAACTCTTGATCCAATACTCTTATGAGGGTTTATTGACTATGAAGATAACTCTCATTGTAGTGGTAAGTGGCGGTGCTCTTGCATACTCGAGCACATACTCAAGTAAAACAAGCCCAAGAGAATCAACCTATAGAGCCTAATAAGATGACTTAGTGGATGAGTGAACTTATAGGTCTTGTGAGACAGCTAGATGTGGTAGCCAAATACCCATCCTCATCTTCTCCACAATCTCTATTCCTTGGACCTATCAAGAACTGTGGAATATGAGGCTCCCCATCTCAACCAACTAACACATGTGCACAATTTCAAGAGGATCAATCTGATTCATCCGGATCAATAGAGCTCAATGCAATATATTATTAGTAGAACACCAACCCTAAACTATCAGGTAAGTTCATTAGAACCTCTAACCAAACTCACTTTGATCCCTTCTCTTCTTCTTATAACCATGTCTTATGGTATGGAAACCCCATCCCTCAATTCCCTCCTCAAAACCCAAACTAGTTCCAATATGGTCAAGGTGTTGGTGACTTCCAATGACATTATCAATTTGTTCCTAAAAAATAGAGAATAATTCCTCCTCCTAGTCCTTCAGGCTTCCACAATCCTAGCAATCCTTCTCAATTACCAAAATAATACAATCTCTTTCCAAAGAACCAAAATCAAGGTAATCCCAATTTGGTACAAGCCACTTCTTCAAGAAACCATGGGAAAGTGCAGTGTAAGATCTTTCATCCTTCATCCGTTCTTGCCTCAAGAATATTGAAACCCAAATTGGTCAACTTGAATCCCACCTAAGCCAACAACAACAATAAAATTCTTCCAAACTCCCAGATCAACCATTACCCAACCCCAAGGGTAATGCAAGTGAAATTTCACTTAGATCGTGGAAACAAATTGATATGACTAAAGATAAGTCCTCAAACCCCCTTTGAATGTTGATATAGAAAATAAAAAGAAAACGTAACAGGAAAATGAATCTGAATCCATTCCCTCACCCCCTTCCATTCCACGTAGGAACCCAATTCATTTTCCTCAAGCCATTTCTAATCCAAAGAAGTCATTTGAACCCGATCCTGAAATTCTAGACATGTTTAGATGTGTTGAAGTCAACATTCCCCTATTAGATTCCATAAAACAAATCCCTATGAATTCCATGTTTCTAAAGGAATTGTGCACCCACAAGAGGCAACTTTGGACCTTCGAAAATGTTTCCACCCAGCAGTATATTCCCATAAAGTGCAAAGATCTAGGGACCTTTATGGTTCCATGCCAAATTGGAAGCTCAAAATTTGGTGATGAACTCATAGACCTAGGATCCTCATTTAATGTCATGCCCAAATCCATCTTCTCCAACATTGGTCTAGGTCTCTTACATCCAACGGTTGTTGTCACTCAATTGGACAATCGAAGCACTACTAGTTTTGAGGGTATAATCAAGGATATCCTTGTTCGTGTGAATGATATCATCTTCCCTACTGATTTCAATGTCCTTGACATAGAGAGTGAGATGAAATATTCTCGAACTCCCCAAATTCTAGGATGAACATTCCTAATGATAGTGATAATAAAGATCAATGTCCATTCAGGCATCTAATCCCTGGAATTTGGTGACCAACTGGTCAAGTTCAACATTTTCCAGTCCATGCGATACAATTATGAGGATCACTCTGCATTCTCAATCCAAGATTTTGAGGACACTTATGAGAATAAATTGAACCCCATTCCATCATTTCGATCATCTTCTAATGAGAGAGGATCTTGTGAAATATTCACCATGATTAACCATGTTATAAATGGTGAAGTTGATGTTGAGCTCTCATTCATAGACTCCATTAATCTAGGGGAACTTGAAAAATCTCTGGAATCCCACATTAGCTCCGATCTCTACTACTCCACCATGGAAAACATGAAGGAAAATGAATCAAAACTAACTGAAATCCCTTCCTCCATTACTGAGTTATCTATAAAAAAAATGAAAGGTGATATTGATCTGAAACCTCTTCCTAAACACCTGAAATATGAATTCCCTTTCCATGATCACTCATATCCTGCCATTATCTCTACTTCACTTACTGAAGCTGAGGAGTCCAAAATTGTTCAGGTGTTAGAGGAAAACAAAAAGGTCTTAGGTTGGACCCTAGATGACATACTAGGAATCAACCCTGCCCTTTGTATGCATCACATACAGCTTGAGGAATCATCCAAACTAATTAGACAACCACATAAAAGACTCAATCTACTCATACATGAAGTAGTTATGGAAGAGGTCACCAAGATTTTTCAAGCAGTTATTATCTACCAAATTTCTGATAGTGAATTGGTTAGTCCAATTTAATTTGTACCTAAGAAGGATGGGATAACTATTTTCACAAATGAACATGTGGAGGTAGTCACAACCTGAGTGAAGAACAAATGGCATATTTGCATTGATTACTAAAAATTGAATGTTGAAACATGAAAGATCACTATCCTCTTCCATTCCTTGATCAAGTTATAGAACAATTAGCAGAAAAGTCACACTATTACTTTCTTGATGGATGCATCAGCTACTTCCAAAATGATTTCCCTTTCCATTTCTATGAGGTTACCAAGAGAGCCTTCATTGAACTCAAAACTGCTCTTACATCTGCCCCAATAATCCAACCCCCAGATTGGTCCTTACCCTTTGATTAGATGTGTAATGCTTCTGATAGAGCTGATGGGGATGTTCTTGGTCAATAAAGAGAAAAAATTCTTCATGTCATCTATTATGCCTCAAAAAATTTGAATGAAACTCAATCTCACTACACTATCATTGAAAAGGAACTTTTAGTAGTGGTTTTCACCTTAGATAAATTTCAGCCCTATCTCTTAGGTGCCAAAATCATCATCTTCATAGATCATTCTACTATAAAGTTCTGACTCAAGAAAAGTGATTCCAAACCGAGGCTAATAAGATGGATCATAATGCTCCAAGAGTTTGACATTTAAATCAATGATAAGCCAGGAAATGAAAACCCTATGGCTAATCACCTGAGTAGAATTTCTGATTCTTATCTTTTAGAAATCATTTATTTGGAATTCCCCACTGAGCACCTTTCATCTCTCACTCCAAAAATACAATGGAATACCCCAATTATAAATTACTTGGTTTCTAGTGTTTTTCCTGATTTTTTTTCAAAAGAACAAAAAATGAAGTTGAAAAGTGATTCAAAATTCTATTTTTGGGAAGATAATAATCATTGGAAAACTAGGGATAACATAGTAATATGGAGATGTGTCGATGAATATGAACATTCCTTCATCTTAGAATTATGTCACTCAATGCCTGGTGGTGGCCACTTTGGACCACAAAGGACCTCCTGAAAGGTCCTAGACTCTAGATTCTTCTGGCCTTCACTCTTCAAGGACTCACATGAGTTCTATCAATCATGTCCCACTTGGACAAAGTTTGGCACAATTTCAAGGAGAAATGAAATGCACCAAAATCCTTTAATTTTTTTTGAGATCTTAGATGTTTGGGGCATGATTTCATGGGACCATTTCCCCCTTACAATGAATTCTCATACATTCTTCTTACATTTGATTATGTTTCTAGGTGGTTTGAGGCCAAACCCACTAGAAATTATTATTCACATACTGTTAGTGAGTTCCTAATGACACACATCTTCCACAAATTTGGCACACCACATGCCTTGATAATTTAATTAGGAACCAATTTTTTTTAACAAAACCATGGAATATCTTTTAAAAAAGAATGGGATTGTACATAAAACATCAACTGCATATCACCCCTAAACAAATGGCATGGTTGAACTTTGTAATAGAGAAGTGAAAAGAGTTCTTGAGAGAATTTTAAAACCCAATAGAAAATACTAGTTTGAAATACTTGGTAAAGCACTTTGGGATTATCGAACTTCCTATAAAACACCCATTGGGATGTCTCCATTTAGGCTAGTATTTGGTAAATTATGTAATTTACCAGTTGAAATCCAACCAATGTCATTTTGGGCTATTAAAACCTATAATTTTGATTGTGAAAAATATACTAAAGAGAGATTCTTGAAATTTCATGAACTGTAGGATCTTAGACTTGAATCCTATGAGAATTCCAATCTGTAAAAAGAAAAGGCTAATAAACTCCACAATAAACACATCTTGAGAAAGGTATTTCATGAAGGTAGAAAGGTAATTCTCTTCAATTCCCAATTTCGACATTACACTGGTAAGCTTATTTCTCATTAGGAAGGTCCTTTTGTTATCACTAATGTTTACCCATTTGGTGCAGTGCAAGTCCAAGACCCCTCTTCCAAAAGGACCTGCACAGTTAATGGACTTCAGTTAAAGCATTACCATGAGAGGACACACTATCCTGGAACCACATAAAATTCCATTGGATCCTCAACTTCTGCAGTTGACCCACAACTAGATAGAGATGGCAACCTACCAAATCCAAACTAGGGGCACCTCTTTCCCTTTAACTCCTCTTCTCTCTCTCTATTTTTTCTTCTTCCTACCACCTTCTCATTTTTTTACCACTTTCCTCATCACACGTTTTCTTATTTACTCTTCCTCTTTTTTGTGGGTGTGTCTTCATAAAAAACTAAAAAAAACCTAAAAAACTAAAATAAAATTAAAAAAAATGAACAATAAAGAGTCAAACTTACTCACCTTCCAATTTACAAATTTTGTCAGACCATTTTGGGGAGTCAAGATAAATGGTTTCATCTCCAAAATTTTGTGGTTTCATCATGAATTTGTATAAAGTATATTGTGTCAAAACCAAGAAAATTTTTAATGCTCAATTTTTGATTTGGAAATTTATTTTCTCGACCCGTGAGGAACACCAATTTCTTTCATGCCAAGGCCACCTATGGATATATTTTCAAAATGTGTATTTTTCACCCCCATTTTCATGTCTTTAGTTTGTGGACCTTCGAGCTTAATTTTCTACTTTCGTGTGCATTAATATGATAGAGGTATTTTCTGAACCCCATGATAATTATAATAGCCAAATATCCTCCCATTAACCATACATCAATCCTCATTTTGAAATACCCTTCGAGATTATAAAAACCTTTTCTTTGTTAGCCACATTACAACCCCAATACGTTATCCCACCCAATGTCAACATGGATTTTTATAGAATAAATTTTTGAAATTTAAGTGTGTGTGTGTGGGGGGGGAATGGATTTCATTTTTCAAGAGCCCTTTTATTGATTTTCAACAAGTTATCACATGATTGAGGACAAGAATATATTTCCATGTGGGGGAGAGGTTTTCATTAAGTGTGTTTTGGGGAATGTAATGTACTTTCATTTATGTAATTTTGTAAATTTTTTCGACAAATGTTCTTAAAAATAAAAATAAAAATAAAAATAATAATAATAATAAAAGGGTTGTGTCTTGGGAAGGTCAAAAATCACTATTTCTCAACCTTTTATCTTATTATAAATATTAAAATTAGTTTCTTGAGGAGATAAATCCCGGGTTGGGGTATGATTGTGAGATCTTTTTCAAAGTCAACATTAAAAAAATGCAAAAAAAAAAGATGAAAAGAAAATAAAAGAAGAACACTTATGTCATTGGGAGAAGTTTTGTATTTTTAAATATTTCATCCTATCATCCCCTTAAAATTTCTTCCTATATTGTGTCGTTATTCAAACAATAATTCCCTTGTAAATATGTGTTTTCATTTCCTTCAATGTTTAATTTCAAAAAAAATTGTGCATTTCTTTTTCCATGTTGGTGTTTTACCCTCGTTTTCCTATCTTTTGGATATCAACTTCTTACCATCCCATAGGCACAGAAAACCCCCTAAAAATACCTCTTTATTTTTTATCACTTTTGCATAGGGAGTTGAATATGAGATCTCTTTAAAAGTCTAAGATTTTTACTTTCGGATGGTGAATGAGTGAAGCTCCATAAATTAATTTTATCATCTTCAGAGGAGTATGTTTTTTGTGCCACCATCTTCCATTTCAAATTTTGAGTATGAAAAAAAATTAATTGTTTTATGAACATTTTTTCTGTAACAACTTGTGGTGGAATTCAATATGGATGAGAGAAATTGTCTAAACCTCCCCTGATTAGGGAAAACAAAATTTTAATATTTGTTGGTGAGTGAAAATGATTTTTTCATGTTTTTATATTTGTTGCACATGAGGAAATTCACAAGAATAACTATGGAAGAGTTGATATTATTAATATTTTCATAACTTTTTTATACTCCCTTTACCGATTTTATATGATTTGTGCATAATTTGTGTGAAATATTAATGTTTTAATAATAATTATAATTTTTGAGCATGTTTAGAAAAAGTCCAATTGATTTAGTTTAATATTGTATTTATAATTATCACCATAATGATCCAAATTGTGTGATTATTAGTTTTTAAGACTTATAATTCAATATAAAACATTTCATTAGAAGGAATGTTGTGCCAATTCTTCCATTTGCAGGGCCATATGGACCACAAAAGAAGGCCCATAGAATCTGTGAAGAAACTGGACCATCTACAAAGATTGAATTATTGGGCTCAATCCAGAAGTGAAAATTAATTCATTGTCCTCAAAAATTCGGGTAACAATATAATGAGTCTTGGATAAAAATTTCAAGGTCCAACTCTAAAGAAAAGGGGCTCAACTGATTCATTTAAACTCATCCCATTATTCTGAATAGGAATTAAAATCAGTATAGTATTCAGGACATGTATCCTGATATATTAATTATATCAAGATGAGATTTTTCAGTGTGAAATAGGAGATATAGGTGGAAAAAAAATTTAGGAAAGAATTTGGATTTGAAGGCATATTGATTTTCATACATCCATTCACGTTTTGGACATAGAAAAAGCATGGATAGAAATTGACAGTTTCACAATGTTTATAAAAACCACCATAACTTTGACTCCATAAGTCCAAATGCCTAAAAATTTTGAGATTAGTAAGAAAAAATTATTATCTACAAGCATGAGATATATCTAGATTCATCTATTTGGAATTCCAAATTGTCGAGCCAAGTGGAGGGGTAGTTTTGAAATGCAAACAGTCCACCACCTTGGGCCATAAATACATCCCTTCCTCTCTTTTCAAAAGGGTTGGAATTTTAGAAGAGCGGAGCATATATTGGAACGAAAAAATCCTTTCCAAAGGATTGGGAGGAACCTCCATACTCAAGTTTTCACTTTATAGACCTTTCCTCCTCTCTTTTTATTCATTTACTTTGGTGCTCTTCATTATTGTAATCTTGTATGTCTTTTTTTGTAATTCTGTTTTAATGCATGTTTCTTCTTCAATATCTCTTATTCTCATCCACCTTTTGCAGTTTAATATTAATGTTCTTAAAAAGGTATAAATAAAGTTAAAACCCCTTCCCTTATTTTCTTTCTCTTTCAATCTAAAGTCAATATTTAATTCCCTTCATCGTTTGTGTGTGTGTTCGACACACCACTCTTTTCTTATCCCTTTATTTTTCTTATCTTCTCAATTTATCATCATAATCATTATAAACAAATTACTAATCATTTAAATATATGAGTAAATATCTCATTGGGGTGAGTTATAATTTAGGTATGTTATGTGATTGAGATATTTTGCTTGATTAATATTCTTAAAATTAATATTGTGTTTGTTGGACTTAACATGTCATTGATTAATGACTTGTTTTGTTTAACGTATTAATTCCATGGATTATTGGAACCATAAATATGATACCACAATAAAGTACTGATTGATATTATAATCCTAGTTAAATTAAGTATTGGATTAAATTCTTAACACATAGAAATTCTAATCAACATCAACTTGTGACATGGGTGTTAATTTAATGAAAGATAAAACAAAGCTCAAGGATATCACAAGATTAACTACCTAATGACGAAATCAACCAAATATTTATAAAATTGTCAAATCAATATTAATCGATCAATAATTTCAATTGAGATTTGTAAAACAACCCCCGAATCAAAATATAATCAACTAAATATATTTGACTATTAAAAAGTATCATTGCTGAGGATTCGACCCGAGTGTTGCTATACACATTAGCAGACCACCGGAACCTTGACCAGTTAATAGGTGACAATCGGCCATGCTTTCAATGGTCTTAATCCATTACATATAGTTTATCCTAGTCGTAGATGGATGTTTGGAGTGATGGAAACATGATCTCAATCTGTAGGACTTCGTCTATTTAGTACACTAGGGAATATAGAGTCACTTGAGTGCAATTGTGGGTCATTGACTGATAAGACTAGAGATCGTTGGGGATATTTTCCAGAAAAATCTTCTTGTTCTTTCCCACCATATTTAGTATAATGTTAGAGATGTTTTTTTAATGCATCAACAATTACATTTTTTTGGGTATGATTGTTGAATGTATGGTTGAACCAAATTCTCTACTTGGCATAAAACTTTGCCATCTCCACATCCTAGATGTTAGTGATGCTTCTTATGAGAATGACATGGGGGACTCTGAATCTGTGGATGATGTGGGATCTCATTAATTCAACCACTAACAAGGCCTTAACTTCTATGAGAGGTATCACTTCTTCCCACTTGGAAATGCAATCTTTCACCCTCAAAATAAACCAAAACTATTGAGAAATAACTTGCTGATAGGGTATCGTGGAATCGATTCCCCACACTAAAAAGGGACACCAATACATTCATGTTTTAAGGAGTTCCATAATTTGATACACCAATATGGAATGAATTTGACATTTGCAACACCTCTTGCTGATCTTGATGAAATCATGGACATTGGTGGTCCTAAAGTAGCTCTATATTCGAATAATCTAGTATAGATTGAACCCTACCTGATGTTCAACACATAACCTCACATGGAATTACTACATGATCAGATGAATCACATCTCCTTGGATGAAACATTGAATTATTTGTACAAACACATATCTGTAGTGATTCTTCTCATAGTTGGGCCCACATTAGAGGGTGGACTATGTTGAATGCTGATGGATTCACTCACGTTCTTCTCTTTATAGAGGGATATTACAAAGGTGTAGATTATCGATGAAAGGAATTGTCCAATAATATGATTCTACATCCATGTGGGGATTCAATATTCCCAATGTGGAAGAATCAGTAGCTAGGTGGCTCACCTATTGGCTATCATAATCATATGAAATGATGGAAAAATGCACCATAGATGTGAAACATGAATGAGTAGTTCATCAAGTAAAGGCTCTGTAGGAGACATGGAAATACTATCATGGTTCTCAACTTGACCATTCTATGACCTAGAAACATGAGTCATATCTGGAAGAGAATGGAACTGGTACATCAGTTGGGTAGGGAAATATTTCAAGGACATGAACTATATATTTATAATTATATAATCAACAATGACCTTATTGATAACTAATTTGGAGTCTCCCTTCACATAAATGTGGGGGATTTCAATATTGAGTACTAGCTCAGGAACAATAATGGGATCCTGAGACTCAACTCATTGTTGGTGAACCCCTATAATAGTGGGAATGAGTAGAGAAAAAAATACATTGTTGGCATAATGAAGACAACACCCATACCCACTATATTGATATTGGGATCAGTGAGCCTCATACTAGTTAGGAATTGAGAGGAACAGTCCAAATTCATCTTGCATCATGGCATGACTTGGTCAACTGAAAGTATGGAATCTTTGTGGAAATAGAAATCAAGAGAAGATTTAATAGGATCCAAATAGGAATATAGAAAGTCTTCCAACTCCTAACCATTAATGATAATCTATGGAATGAAACAAATGTAAAAAAGCTGAAGGGTCACTACCCAACATGGTAGTCTTCTTTTCAACATATCGTGATCTAGGATATAATTTAGTGGATCAACGTGGGACACCATATGTATACCATGATGCTGAAAATAATATTGCAACTACTATACTATAAAAACTAGTGCATGAAAACTTTACTCGATAAGAGAGTATCATGACTCTGTCTAGGAACATGAAATTTATATTGTATAAACTATTCTCTATCCCTTTATTTTTCATCTAGGAGAGAAGGGTGAAATGGTATCACTCTAGGGTGGTCACATAGAGGACTATATGACTCACTAAAATGGGTGGCATCAAAATACAAGGATGTAGAAGATATCTATTGATTTCATGAAAAGAGGTTTGTCACCCTTCATCCCATTGGTAGAAAATACCTTCATTCATAAGCATGAAAAAAGGATTACACTTTTTGTACATATTAATGATAAATTGATGTATATAGGATAAGTAGACTTTAGGTCCTTGGACCTCTCGATGGATTCATAGAGGACGAATTTGAATGATTTCAATGATCATATATTTGTTAATCTGAATGCCTCTGTATCTGAAGACAATTCCAAGAAACATTCCCAAGGTATCGTCGAAGAACCACTTCAAGGGTTTAATCTTTAGATATATGCACCAGTGGAAGGTGAACAATTTATAAATATATCTAATATGTTCTTTACCATGGAGATACTTTACTACCAAGTCATCCTTGAGGAATTCCATTAACATCATAAGGATATCATTGATGATGTGGTTCATGTCCTACTAATAACTAACTCATGCATTTTTTAGACCAAAAGATGTTACCAGGTATCCGAAATTTCATTGTTGTTCTCTTAAGGAACTAGAATCCTCATCATTTAGGTCATTCTAGATTTGATTGTATCCAATGTTTTCCTCCATGAAGGGATGATCCTGGAAGACAACTTTGGAATCAATCAAATTCTCTATCAAAATATGGGAAAAATAATACTCTAGATAATGGCGCTTGAGGTTCTGGATGTTAATTAAGAATCTAATATGTCTATTCTTATTCTATAATATTACAATTTTGGTATCCCCCTGGGGTATTTTACTTATTTAATGATGATGGATTTGATTATCAAATTTGACCTCAACCATGTAATCATGTGATAAGTGTATTTTATAGGGAGGCATCTTGAACCCATGATGATTCATTGGGAGGCCCAGATGGTGGAAGGTGACAGAAGGGCCTAGTATTAGGTTCTCATCATAACTCTAGATAAATTAATCATGACGATGCATTAGGAATTCCATGTACTGTTGTTGTTCCCTGAGAGGCTTGGTTGCACTGATCAACATTGGCCTCAAAATTCCCTCTGTGCCAAGGTCACGTGAACTAATTCATTGATAGTGGAAAATATTCCCTTCTAAAATGTGGGATGAGAGTCTTCCAAATCCTATTCATTGTGGGAGCATGGGGAATCAATTGGAGGAGATGATTCTTCCAAGAAGACTAATTCTGGGGGAACAATTTTTCTTAGTTGGGAGGATACGAAATCCTAAATGGGAGGCTCCTGATGTGATAACAATATGGTGACAAAATATTTCCTTCCAATTTCATATTAACATCAACCTAGAACTCTATGATTTATATGAAAGCAATGGTGGTCAGTTTTCTTTATTCGGTTTGACCTGGCCTAGTGGAACAACGGTCACGACCTATAGTTATAGCCACAAGGAGAAACTCTCGATATCTTACATGGTTAGGGGATTCTAATATCACTTTATTATAAGATTTCTATGATTATGAGGTCATATTATGATGTTTTTTGGGATATTCCTACCTTTCTTCCCGGAAATGAAAAATCAATTTCCCAATTCCGGCAGTGTAGCTTCAAACTGGTGAATTGGGATGATTAAAGCATCATCCAAATCCATCCAGAGGCTAGCTATAATGATGGTTTTATCAAATATTTTGGTTTGAACATTATTTTACATGATATTTTAATATCCATAATCTATATAGTAGGCTTTATAAGTGTTAAGGGAGATAAATCACCTTGAATAATGACTACTTGGTTGCTGAGGGAGTACTCAAGACATTGGTGATATGAGGAGAGAACTACTGAATGAATTTAGGGAAAATGACTAACCATCAACACATTGTAGGTAGTATCGTATGAGATGACCATAAATGCATATATTTTTTTCAATCCAAGAAACTGGGTCTTCAACTAGATTCTTCCACATGGTCTATGTTTGGTCATTTCATAACACTAAATCATCAGGTCATAGGGCCTTCGATCAACTTTAGTCACCCCTAGACTACGAAGAATCCATGTCGGGATGAGATTGATCATGGAACCTATATTGACTAGAAATTTATGGATCTTCACAGCTGTGAAATTTCATGTGATGTACAATGGGTAGTTGTGCCCCTATATGAGGTAAATCTCATCTTATCTGGAGAATGAGATATTGGTCCGACATTATGCCAACTCAACCTCCTCCTCATAGATGGTCTCTACAGCTGCGACTTATGTTGCTAACTTGAAGGGTATTATCAAGTATTCTATGATAGATTCACACATCTATTCTGATAGTACGAGAGCCTAAAATATACAAAGATTTGTAGTTTTTTTTAGAAAGGAAAATCATCAAATTATACTTTCATTCTATATAAACATTTATGCCTACATGGGGCTTCTCTTTGGTAGGAGAAATGATGGGTAATGCTGGATGGACCACTGGATTATTAATTGTGCTATAAATATCTTTTTTCTCATTAGAAATGTCTTACAGAACAACTAATGGTTGATTGTATATTGGTTGTGGAATAGATTTAGGTGGGAGTGGATAATCATGATGTCACTGCGGTAGTTATGCCTGGTCAATTAACATGGTTTGGTTTTGGTGGCATCTATTCCCTTGACTTCTTCTTCGAATGTATCAACCAAAGGTACTTAGAGAGCTTTCCTGATATTCCTCATTTCTAGGGACCATAATGGAATAAACCAATTCAATGGTGTTCATAGATGCATAAAATTGGTCATCGTCATTGGATTCATGAAACACTTGGTGGATCATAGGGTTGATTCCCATCTCTGGGGCATTAAGTAACTATTGGTGATATTTGGCTTCGACACAACTGAGGAACTTTTCTTTTTTCTGTTCCTCCAAGGTCTACATTTATGATATGTTGAGTGATTAAATGTTTACACATAATAATCAACCATAGAAGGTTAATTTTTCATGTTTTTCCCCACGATAGGAAGCTTGGTGACATTGAATGGAACCATCACTGTCACTATTGGGCTCAGTGGAGATGTGTTCAACATTTGTCGAGACATTTACCAAAAAGACCTCAAAATTTTTCACGTGGTATTAAATCTAATCCTTGGGCATAGATAATTTCATAGTGGTATGTCAAAGGATCCTATGATTGGGTATATGGTTTGGAAGATCAGTTAGCTCAGCATCTTGGGGCATCATTCACTCTCGTAGCTTCAGAAAACCCTATTACTGGGAACAAAAGAAATAATTAGGAACCTGTGATTCCATGAAGGACATGGTCTATTTTTTTCTATCCAATAATGGTTCTTTAATATCTTTTCCCTAATGAAGATATGGAGCTTGATGAGGGTCAGGAGACATATTCCATCACAAATGTTGCAGTTCTTGTTGAAGAGGAACTTGCTGATTCCTCACTATGAGAGGATGATCTTGATGAGGATTATGCACTAATTGAGGTATTATTTGGTAATTATCATCAAAAAAATATCTCTAGAGGCTGTAGATCATATACATGTATAGTAAAGTCAATATCTTATTTGTTTGGTTCATCTTGTAGGGGTTAGAAGAGGCATTAGATGTGAATTCATAGACTACTCCAAGGATTCCTACAGAAGTCGGGCTTTGATAGAGAAATCTAGGAATCAACCAAGGAAATTTTGAGTGATGAGGGTAGGTACTAGTTTAGTCTTCCTATTTTCCACACACATTGTCTAAAACCTCTCTTAGTTAAGTGGCATACCGAGTTCATATGAGAGGCCCTTACATTAGGTGATGAATTTTGCAATAGACTCATCAAGTAGTTTCTTGAAAATGAAGTATTCAACAATTCTTATCTCCCACAATGTGACTAGGAACTAGTAGATAATCATCATACAAAGGTCTTCCCAAACAGTAATGTACCCTATTGATAACTACTTGTATTAGAGGATAACATTTTATTTTAATGATCATATGAAAAATTTTAGGTTGTCCGCCTCCTACTACTCTATGGTTCTCAACATGAACCCAAACCTTGAGATAAAGTGGGATAGATGATACATTTGGTCACACAACCCATTATAGGGGATTAAGGTAGGATTTAAAAAATATGGGTGTTCTCACATGTCATCCACCCATCTTGGATTCGACTTTCAAACTGGTGGTATTTTCACTTGTCAAGTATAAGGGGCTTTGAGGTAAGTAGTAAGAGAGGATATATGATCCTCTTAGTGGTGGTTCCAACATTAAAGAGGATCCTAGAAAACTAATTCATTGATAGGATAACTAATATGGTAGGAATGATCAACCGCTTGTGGTGAAGCTAGTGTAGCATCTTGATCTGGGTGTCGAGGAAGGTTATCACACTACTCGGGTGGATTTGATGATGCATACCATGTTAATTTTTCATAAAACATGATCTCTAACCTATTAAGATGAGCAGGATTTCTAGGCTTGATGGAGAGAAACAAGATGATAAGGGCTTGCATCAGCCCCTTCTTCCATAGTGGAAGAGGAAAAACATCCCATTGAGGACCTTTGTAATACACGTACCTCTCAATAAGGTGATCATAAATGATCTTCATATGATCTAAATTTTGATTAAATAAGGCGGTGAGTACAGTTTCAAACTATGACTTTAGACGAACATCATGAAGATCATATGGATTTGAAATCCCAATATTATATTTATCTTTATTGACATTTTTACCGACCAGAAATGACATGAAGGGTACCCTGTAGCGGAGTGTCTGACTTTGTAGGTTTTTTTAGACACTTGTATGAGGATCCAACTAGTACCGTACTACCCTAGGGTTTGAGTTATCTTTTTCAAACCCTATACTAATGTCCCCATACTTATAAATATTTTGGGAAACCATGTTCAACATCCCTATACCTAGAGAAATATCCCCCACATCACCATGTAGATCTAACTATCCTAGGATGGGGGTGGAGTGGAGAGAAACATACTCTTCCTAGACCCAGATCATCACATGAAGAGATTCCTCTTCAATGATTTGAGGAATAGTATGAAGATATGAACACATCTATGTTTGTGTGTCAGTGGTAGTTGGGTGATGCAGGGTTATAATCCACTCGGAGTGTTTCCAACTCAACCATGTGGAAATACAGATCAATGTCGTAAACATGTTCCTAGATTCTTTGGTAGACTAACTAATGGACATTGAGGAAAAACATGTCATCCAGAATGTTTAGGGAATCACATAACATGGTCCTCAATGAGGGACCCTAAAATGTCAAAGTCAGAATAATCATATGGCCAAAAAACCACTGACAACTGATTAGAGACTAGATCATTCCATGTGATTTCTTGTTCATAAGAGTTTCCCTTCTCTTGTTTATCCCAATATTTAATTGGTGATGGCTTAGAAACTAGCAGAGAAGAGAATATGAATTAATGTGGTGGTGGTTTGTTCGGTGGAGGAGTAACTGCACGAGATGAAAGATTAATATACACATATTAACCTCTTGAGGGTGGTTCCAATTACATCATTATGTCCTTGTAGGATTGGGTGCTTACCACTTCCTCATGAATGAGGGTAGAGGAACTCATCGATGAGTCTACCCGATTCTTTTCATATATGGAACTCTATAATTACACATTGTGATCTAGGGTAGAGGTATAGAATGAAAATAGTGATGATAGAGATGAGTACAACATGATACTAGGATGTGAGCCAAATCCCCCTCCATCTTCTTGTTCTAGTGATTGGATTCATAGATTCTATCAACCCCACCTTCTGATATGACTAATCTCACCAATTAAGCTCCTTCCCCTGACTCGGATTTAGAATAATGAGTCGAAGGCTCCATCATTTTATATAATTATTCCTTAGATTGTATGAAGAGAACATTATTGAAAATGAGTTGGAGATTACCATAATATTACCTTCAGTAATATCAATTTTCCCTTCTATCCTAAGAGGGTTACTTTGGGTATGGAATTCCTATGAAATGCGGTGGACATATTTTGTAAGAACCAGGTTCTTCATTGATGTATGCATATTTACCTTTCAGTTTATACTTAATAAAATGGGGGAAAAGTGGTCAAGGGGATGGTTGCAGGCCTGTTAAACAATTTGAGGAGTAATTACACCCCATGTACTTATATGTACACACCGTGTGTGGAAGGCTACATGCCATGTAATCCCAATACAAAACCATGTACTGGTACTTCTAGAATTAGTAGGGACCTGATGTGTACAGTCAAGTAAATTCTGTGTACTTTTTTTATAATTGATTAAATTAGGCAGTAATGTCTTTTTTTGTAAAAATTTACAGAAACAGACTCACTTCGATGAGCATCATGCCTCATAAATATGAACAAGAAATTTCCTCATGTTTTGTCGTTCGATCTCTGATTCGAACACCATCAGATCTGTTGGAATCCTCATGGTGAGTACTTGATTCTTATTGAGCATTTCTTAATGATTTATTATCTCAATATATTTATTTAAGGTCATGTGTTTATACCTGTTTTGTAAACCTACTCAATTCTATGGAAAATTAAAGCCCAACGTAGGATGAGGAAAGTCATGATATGATGAGGTAGGTGGTATTTTCCTTTCTCTCAATGAAGTGTTTTTTATATGTGCTTTATTTGAATTCAACCATGTTTATGGTGTAACCATGAATGAAAATTGACCCTTCTTGTTGCTTAATGAGGACTAGGTGTCGAATTAAATTAATTTAAGACTGTTTGAGCTTGTTGGTTAGATTAAGGCCCCTGTTGGTGTGTTCACATTGAATGAACATTTATGGCTATTTGGCCATGGTTTCCTATGAAAAATTCCTTTTTTCCCTTATTGGGTAGATAAGTATGAATTTAATTGATAATGGAATTGAAATTATGGGAAATTGTGATTGATTTTATTGAAAGGGGTTGGGATTAGTAATTTACCTTTGCCCATGATATCCCAATTATCGTTCAGACCTTGTGATATTTTAATTCACTTGTTTCTTGCTTTGTATTATGCCCACATGAGTAGTTATTATGTTAACAATGTAATAATTTAATTTACATGTTTTTATTATGTCGAAATTCTGATATACCGATATTGACCTTGATTGGCTATTATGCAAGTGGGTGAGGCTTTGTTTTGCTTGTGGGAAAATATTTGTTATGCTTGTGGGTGGGGATTTGTTAGACCTGAAGGTGTGGATTTTTTTATTCCTGTAGGTAGGGGGTTTTCTATGCCTTCAGGAAGGATGTTGGGTTGAATTTCTAAATGGAATGAATTATGTCTCATCTGCTAAGCCAAATCACAATCTTGGATTCGATCTTTACATTATCTATTTATATATTCTTCTGAAGTATCTGTTGAGAATTCTTTATAATATGGATTGATGGGATTAGGACAGATCCTAAGACATATATAACTCAATGTAATTGAATTAATTAAAGAACCTAAACTAAATATAAATGGAAGTTAGTGCTCGTATGATTGATTACTTTTGAGTACTACCTACTTTACTGATTTTCCTTTTTGTATACTACCTGTTTCATATACTCAATAAAATATAGGAATAGATCTTTGCTGGATTCCTAATGGTATTTATTTCTCAAATCTTTTTTGGGTCATTCTTTGGACCCAAATGATTTTACTATTGCAGGTCTCGATAAGGGAAAGAACAATTTTTTCAGGTACTTGAGACGATGTTTAGAAGCATGAGATCATGGGACTGAGCCATGGATTATGATTCTTATTAGTTTACTTTGTTTCTATTTCTTTTGGAACTCATGTTGTGGATTCCTACAATGTACCTTATTTGTATTACTTCCTAGAACATGCTATGTGACGAACCATCTTTTGTATTGAACGATGGTTTCTTATTTATCTTATTAGTATTCCATTATTAATTTCAGTTATATATTGTTTACTACATTCAAAATTGTATATTATTATTCCCCATCATTACACTTTACCAATGAGGGAATAGTTTTCCCACTATCACACCCTAGTCCCCCACTACTAGTCGACTTCCTCTAGATTTTGGGGAAATTCTCTTGAGGCCATGTGGCCAAGCGGGTACGGGGCACTAGGTGAGTGAATATGGACCTGAGACATTACAAAGTGGTATCAGAGGATTTCTTTCTTGGGTTTGTTTATAGTTTGGTGATAATATAAATGAAATAGAATCTGGTAATTATCTATGCCTGGGTGTATCTACCCTCTGTATAGAGAAAATCCAAATTACGTTGAATGAAATTGTAATTTTTGGATTCTAAGCTATCACAGTTGATTCGATTTCACCATTTGGTGACACACTTATTTTGTGCTATTATTATTGAAATAATTGTGGTTCTATTTCATTTAATCCTGATGAGATTAGGGTATTCCATCTCATTCATCATATAGTTACTTCTTAGAAATCACATTCCATGCATTCTCGCCAAGAAATTTAGAGAGAATTTACGATTGCATGCAATTGTGATAGGTGTCATTCTAGATATGCATGTTGTTTTGATATGTATTGTAATATATTTGTCTACTTTTGTGATTGGTGTATTGGTACATCTTATGGTAGAATTGTATGGATTCCAAACTTTGGTCCTTGAGGAGTACGGTCCCTCTTGGATTGAAATTCGTGGGGATCACATTTTGGCCATGGGTTATAGATTTTGTTGTTATGGGATATATGTGTATTCAAATATTTGATTCACAGGGAATATGGGCCCCCACAGATCATTATTTGGAACACCGTTGCATTATTTTGAAAGAAAAAGGCTTTTGGGGATGTTTTTGAGGCTTACAGTCCAGAAACCCAAACAACACGACATGTGGTCCTATGAACACACACCATGTGTTCTTTTGTTAGGGAAGAAAATAATGTTTCCAAGCACACACAGTGTAATCTGGCTACACACCATGTGGTAGATAACCGTGTCATCGGTCGTGTGAGATAAACACGGGTTGTTGATCTTTGATCAAAACACGTCATGTACCTTATGTAAACCCCATGTAGTATTACATAGGTTGAACCATGTAACTCTGGCCGTGTAGAAGAACCTTTCGGGGAGGAAACTCTTAAGTACACGCTATGTTTTATCCCAAAACACCATGTACCTAAGAAATTTACACTACCTATGCTGGCAGATTTACATGACCATGTAAGAGATTAAGTGTACACTATGTGTATAGTCCCTACACGCCACGTACCTGGGGTGTTTACACACCCATGCTGATAGGAGTACAAGACCATGTTAAGGGTTAAGTGTACACATTGTGTATGATTCCTACACACCACATAATCTTTTTTGTGATCTTTAGAGGTTTAATTATCATGTTTAGTTATTGTGCTATTGAATTTCGTACCTTGATAAATATTCTTATACTATGGTGTGTGTGATAGAATTTATAGTGTTATTCCACCATGATGATCTCCAATAGTGCGCTAGGAGATTGGAAATGATCATATCGCAGAGGTGGTAGGAAATGGGCAACCAATGGAACCTCCAGATATGCTCTTTATGGCACCAGATATTGTACCAGACACAGGTGTGGATGCACAGTTCTATGAAGGCTTGATGAGGTTTATACAGACCTTCCAGAGAGTACCTCTGCCTACCACTTCTATAGATGAACTGACATGAGTATTCTAGTAGAAGTATTCACCTACGTTTTTAGGGGATGGTGGACCACATGATGAAGTATCATGGCTAGAGGCCATGTTATAGATATTTGAGAATCTAGATACACCTCTGAAAAGGAGGGGTAAGTTCACGACTCATATTTTATGTGATTCCACGAAGAGGTTATGGGATATTACCACACAGAAAGATCATCAGTGGGTTAAGGAATGGGAAGATTTTCAGATGGTCTTATATGAATTATTATATTTTGAGATGCTGAGGTCTAGTAAAGCCAGTGAGTTTGTGCATCTGAATTAGGGTGGCCTATCAGTTACAGATTACTCTTACCACTTTACTATGCTCTAGTTCTTTTCACCTATTCTGATGGATGATGATATGTCAAAGGAAAGGATATTCGAGGATGGTCTCAGGTACGAAATCCTCTCACAGGTGAATATTATCTAGATGACTACTGTATCTTCTATAAGGAACTAGGAACTGATTACTGAGTATAATACTAGGAAATCTAGAGGTAGGATGCAGGGTGGTTCGACACCGAGATATTGTACTATTTCAAATGGTAGTAGGAAGCATCATCCAAAGCTTACACATAGTGAATCTAGTACTCAGAACATATGTTTTGGTGGCCAGGTGAGGTTCTTTCAGTGTGGAATAATTAGGCATATTAGACCTCAGTTCTTAATGGACCAAGTTAAATGATGATATTGCAGAAATATAGGATAACTACGACACTTCCGCATTGAGTTTCCACCAGTTTCAAGTGGGAGAGGTTCTACACTGACCCCATGTTTAGGATCAGGTTCATCATCTTCACACAATTCAGGGAATTATAAAATTCTAAGCCATTCAAGGAAAGGTGGTGGTCAAGTATATGGTAGCTAGACCCCATGATCTCAGTGACAACATGACAGTTTAGCATAAGGTATCTAGGTAGTGTCACAGGTCCACGATGCGGGTCATACTTATGATGGTCAATAGACCTAGTAGGAGAAGGATTCAATTCCTTCTACAATCAGAGGTACTATTTTAGTCTCCTCTATTTTTTCTTCTGAACTCTTTGATACAGGGGTTTCACATAGTTTTATATTTTTTCCCATTTTGGAGAGCCTTGGGTTCTATGTTTTCTCCTTTGATTATGTTATGATACTAGACACTTCATTAGGCATTAGAATGATATGTTTGTGATAGTACATGGAGTACCCCCATGAGATTGGTGGGAGTCACTTTGTTTGGGATCTCTATGTATTAGAGATGATAGGCTTTGATGCCATTCTCAGAATGGATTGGCTAGTGTACTTTTAGGAATTTGTTGCTTTTTATTGCTGTGAGGTGAGTTTTACATCACCAGTGGAGGATCTTTTCTACACAAGGGTGAATGGGATGTCCATGAGAGCTGAGCAGGACTCAAGCATCATGGGTTTAGTGGGATGATAGTACCAATTGCCAATTTATATGTAGATGACCAGGAAACAAATCAGATAGATTTCCATCCAGTGGTTTATTTTTTAGCGATTTTTTTCATTGAATAATTTTCAGGATTACCTCCAATAATATACAAGGATTTTTCTATCGAGCTAGTTCCAAGATCTACACTGGTATCCATTCCTCCTTAAAGGATGGTTACAACAGAGCTGTAAGAACTCAAGAGGTAGCTAATGTGTTTGAAGGAAATGGAGTTTATTCAATCCAACAATTCTCCATGGGGTTTGTAGGTCCATTTTGTGAAGAAGGCAGACACACCCTCTGGCTATGCGTGGGAAATATGAAACTGAACCAACTGACGGTTAAAAACCGATATCCCTTGTCACAGATAGATGACCTATTTGATCATCTTCGAGGAGACTGCGTGTAATCAAAAACTGAATTAAGGTTAATATATCACCAGATACATGTTCGATCATTAGACATAACTCATACCATGTTTCATAGAAGTTATGGTCTATATGAGTATTTGGTTATGTTGTTCACTCTCATGAATGCGCCCACAGTTTTCATGGAACTGATGAACCGAGTGTTCCATCCTTACCTGTATTCTTTTTTAGTTTTTTTATGGATGATATCTTGGTGTATTCCCATAACCGACATGACCAATTCACACATCTTTAGATAATTTTGAGTAAACTTATAGAGAATCAATTATATTATAATCTCTCAATGTGAAACTTATGGATGGATTAGATTCACTTATTGAGTCATTTCTTCTTGATGATAGGAGTATCAGTGGACCCAGAGAAGGTGAGAGCAATAGTCAGATGGGATAATCCCAAGAATTTCTTAATGGTGTAGTGTTTTTTTGGGCTATCTAGTTACTACATGCATTTCATACAGGATATCTCACACATAGCACTGCTGATGAAGTGCTTGAAAAATAAGTGTGTAAATTATGTATTTTCATATTCTTGTGAGACATCCTTTTAGGAGATGAAAGGGAGATTAACGTCAGTATCAATACTGATTTTCCCATAGCTGAGTAGGAGTTATACTATATACTACAATGCATTAGGTATCGGACTGGGAGTAGTGCCTATGTAGGGGGATTGAGTCATTGTGTACAGGTCTCACAAGTTGAGGAAACATGATAAGAACTACCCGATGCACGGTCTCGTGTTAGGCATGGTTTTTCATGCCTTACACTGTTAGATAAATTACTTATTGGGGAGGTGTTTTGTGGTGTACATGGACCACAATAGTCTCTGGTACATCTTTACGCAGCGTGATATAAATTTGAAGCAGTGAAGGTGGGTATAATACCTTCATTATTTTGACTTTGATCTTGCCTACATGCCTGGAAAAGACAATGTAGTGGCTGATTCACCAAGCATTATTTCTCAAATATAGGCAATGCAAGAGGCTAGAAGCGAGTGGCAACTTATAGTGTTGTTCTATGAGATCCACTTGGAGGTGCATGATAGTTAGGGACATACTTTCATTTATTCTATAGTTGAGACTTCTACCCTCATATATAGAGCGAGGATGAGATAACTATTAGATTATGAGGGCATAGTCTGGTGATATAGTGTAACAAGTGAGGATCCACCTCCTAGTTAGATGGTAGGTGATGGAGAGATCTTGTGGATCCATGGATGTGTATGGGTTCCTGTGAAAGTACATGAAGAGTTGACGCAGGAGTTTCTACTTCAACATGGGAAATGAATCTCAGAGTTACCAAGATGTAACGAGACTTACACCGTCATTACTGGTTCTCATGTATGAAGAGATAGGTGGATTGTTTTTCTACGAGTTGTTCCATCTATTAGTAGGTGGTGGGGAAACATCAGTAGCCAGTTAGGCTTTTATAGAAATTACCTTTTCCAGATTGGGAATGGGATGTTGTCGCAAATGATTTCATAATGGGTTTACTGAGGTCACCCCAATGTAATGATGCAGTTTGGTTGGTGTTTTACAAACATACAAAGGTTTCTCACTTTTTGATGATCAAGGAGACCTTCAGTGTTGATGCGATTGGGAAAATAAATATTCATGAGGTGGAATGACAACATGGGGTCCCTCATTCTATCATTTAATATATATACTCCCACTTTACATCTCATTTATGGTAGAGTTTTTAGAGGGCACTGGGTACGTAGGTGCTTCTGAGCACATCATACCACCCTCAGAGTAATGGCCAGTTAGAGCGTACAATAAAGCTGCTAGAGGAAATGCTGCTAGCATGCCTCCTATACATTGAGGGATCTGATAAGTTTCCCTATAATAATAGATTTAATGTGACTATATAGATGTCCCCATATGGGTAATTGAATGGTAGGCCATTAAAAACACCCCTATGCTGGATAGAGGATGGAGAGGTAGCTTTACTGGGACCACATGTAATGCAGAAGATTTCTGAGCAGGTCCAGTTGATTAGGAATAAGATGGCTACTTCATAGTCTCATCAAGAATCATATGCTGATCAATTAAAATAACATCTGGAGTTCGAGGTTGGGATTGAGTTTTTTGTGTGTTGCACCGAGGTTGGGACGCAAGATAATCAGGAGATAGGGTAAGATTTTGTTGAGATACGATAGTCCGTTTAGGATTCTGGAGAGGGATGTTCCGATTGAATATTGATTGTAGTTACCTCTTAAGTAAGATTCTATGCATGAAATCTTTCACATTTCTTAGTTTTGATGTTAATTTTCAGACCCATATCACACCTTTCATCCCAATTAAGTGGAGTTTCAAGAAGATGTGTCCTTCATGGAGTATCCCATTCATATTGTGGATTGTAGCATGATGATTCATCATGGCTAGTCTGTTCCTTTGGTAAGGGTGCTATGGTAGCATGGAAAAGTGCAGGACGATACTTGGGAGGGGGAGGCCAACGTATGATCACAATGGTCGGAGCTTTTCTCAGATATCTATTCATCTCCCTTAGAAAGTCAATTTGTGGACAATTTTCTATAAGGGGGGAAATTTGACAGAAACCTGTTCTTCCATGAGGTATGGATCATTCCTTTTCAGTTTATACTTATGAAAATGGGGGAAAGGATGCTGAGGGGCTGGCTACATTCCTGTTACACGACATGACATGAAATTACTTGTCGTGTAAATATATGTACATGCTGTCTATGGAAGGATACATGCCTTGTAATCCCGATACACAACCATGTAATGGTCTGGCCAGAATTTTTATGTACATGGAGATTAGTCTCAAGTAAACACTGTGTAATTTTTTAAATTGATTAAATCAAGTAGTAGATTTGTTTTTGAAAAAGTGTACAAAAATAGACTCCCTTCGATGAGCAGTGCGTCTTGGAAATCCAAATAGATGATTGCCTCTCGTTTCATCATCCGTTATCTGAATAGATCACTATTGGATCCATTTTAATCCTCTTGGTGAGTACTCAATTCACCATGAACCTTTATTCTTTATTTTATCTCCAGATATTGTTATTTATGGTTGAGTGTTTATACCTATTTTGTAGATATACTCCATTCTAGAGAGAATCGAAGCTCGATGCTTGATGATGAGAGTCGTGCTATCATGAGGTAGGTGGTCTTCTGACATTCACTTAATGTTTAGTTATTTATATGTGTTGTATTACTGTTCTCCCAGGTTTAGGGTGTAACCATGAATGGAAATTTACCCTTTTTGTTTCCTAATGATGATTAGGTCATGAATTAAAATAATTTAATCATGTTTGAGCTTGTTGGATTGATTCAGAGCTACCCCATAGGTGATTTCCCTTGAAATGACCGTTTGGTCGAGGTTTCCTATGAGGAAAGCATTTTTTCCTTTATTAGGTTGTTAAGTATGAATTAAATTTATAATGGAACTAAAATTGTTTTATATTTTTATTGATTTGATTAAATGGGTTTTGGATTAGTGATTGACATTTTCCCATGATATTCCAATTATAGTTTAAGCCTCGTGATAGATTAATTCACATTTTTCTTTCTTTTTATGATTCCCATGTGAGTAGTTATTATGTAAAAAATGTAATAGTTTAATTTACATGTTTTTTTATTATGCTGAAATGCTGATATACCGATCTTGAAATAGATTGAAAATTATGCCCGTGGGAAAGGATTTGTTTTGCCTGCTAGTGAGGGTTTGGTTATGTCTGTGGGTGAGGATACGTTAGGATAGAGGGTGAGGATTTGGTTATGCTTGTATTCATGGGTTTTTTATGCATGCAGGAAATATGTTGAGTTGAATATTGAAATAGAATGACTTATGATTTGTCTTCCATGAAAAATAAAAAACTTGGATTCAGTATTCACTTTATTTATTTAGATATCCTTTGAAGGTATCTATTGACTATTATTTATATAGGATATTGATGGGATTAGTATATATCCCATGAATTATATAATTCAATTTAATTGAATTAATTAAAGAACATGAACTGAATATAATTGAAGTCAGTACTTCTAGGATTTTTTATTTTTGAGTACTTCCTAGTTTATTACATTTCTTTTTGTACTGTACCAGTTACATATACTCAATGATAAATAGGCACAAGTATTTGGTGGTTTCCTACTGAGATTTATTACTCACAACCTATTTGGGTCATGAATTGGACACAAACAGATTATATTATTATCGGCGTTGATAAGGAAAAGTGACCTTTTTCAGGTACTAGAGAAGCTATTTAGGAGTTGGAGAGCATGAGACCGAGCCATGACTTGAGATTATTCATAGTTTCCTTTATTTAATTGTATTTTGGAACTTTTATTTTGGATTCTTTTAGTGTACCTTGTTTGGATTCGTTCCACGAACATGTTACATGATGCATTATCCTTTTATTGAATAATGATTGGTTTTTTTCTTATTAGTCTATCACTGTTTATTTCAGTTATATATTGGTTACTACTTTTTATATTGAATAATATTATTATGTTTTGTTGCAATCTCCCAATGAGGGTATATTTTCCCTACTATCACACCCAAGGAGATCACTACTAGTCGGCAGCCTCTGGTGCTTGTGGAAATGCACTTCATTCCATGAGGACAACTGGGTATGGGGCACTAGCTGAGTAGAATCTAGACCCCAGACCTTACATTTTTTATATAGGTGATATCATGAGGATGGACATCTCTGTGATTGGATGGGATACAGGGAGGGCCTCTGTATTGGTTACCGTTGGAGTTGTACCTCATATTTGGATGTATTAGGAGTGGGGAAGAGCTCCACTTTTGCAGTTGATGTAGCCGGTAAGACCACTACTTTGGTCATCGGGGACATATGGAGGATCTCCATGTTTGTTGTTAATGTTTGGAGGAACTATGATTTGTTGGGTTAATGGGTGTGGAGGGCCTTTACACTGATCGAACTGGATATAGGGATGACCTCCATGATAAAGAGAATGAGTACGACGATGGACTCCATACTGGTTTCTGGATGTGTGGGGAGGTCCTCCATTGTGGATATTTGAGATATTGGGATGGCCTCCATGACAATCATCAATGGAGTGGGTATTAACTCTTCTCTATTTGGCTTTATCATGAGTAGGAACACTGTGTTGGTCTATGTTTTTTAGGGAGTAACTTCATACTATCTTTCGCTGAAGTGGGGATGACCTCCAAATTGGATGGGGAAAACTCATAGAGGACCTTCAGACTGATGGGTTACACCACTGATATGGCCTCCATGTTATTTGGCATCAGTGTAATGGGAAGGACCTAAATATTATGTGTTGATGTAATGAGGAACTCCTATTTAACTAGGAGTGGCATGATGAGGACCTTCATTCATATTGTGAGACTAGGGATGACCTCTTATTGGGTTCGTGGCAGTATAGAGAGGACATTCACATTGCAACTCATCTTCCTAAGTAGGTTCATAATAGTCATTGGTAGTGTTGGAGATTTATAGTGTCAAACTAGGCTTAATTTAGGGCTACTAGGTTCTATATCCCAATTTAGAAAAATATTGACTCCATATCATCAGTTGGAGGGGTCTGGTGGAACCAGCCAGTGGTGGTTGGACCCTTTAAAGATATAGAAGATGATACGCCTGATGAGTATCCATATAATATTATTCACGATGTTAGTATAGGGACATTCATACTACATATTATATATTAAGGGTATAGTTCACATGTTTCTCATAATAGAGTACTTTTCAGTGTTGGCACTAACATGGCATGGCCGGAACCCTCGTCGGTAGTTCCAAGGTAGTAGATGTAGACAAGGTGACTTAGGAATCACCCACATAATTATCACATGGTATCGATTCATATGATTTTTATATGAGTGGTTCCTGGAATAGTTTTTTTGTGGGTGTAGAGTAGTGGCTCCCTAAACTTCCCTAGGGGGAAACCGTGTTGGTAAGGCACAATGGCCTCAAGGTTCGGGTGGACCATCTCTATTTTAAGAATTAGCCCATTCTTCTCCTATCATCATATAAGGGTACCTATCACTCTCATTTTTATGATCAATGAGGGTGGGATATTGTGTTGGGTGTCTAGTATCCTTGGATTCATATTAGGTTTTGGTAGAGGTGGAGTCATGTGGGATTTCTTCATTGACATTTATCCTTCCTCGGTATTTTTGGGTGTTCGGTGGATGCTCTCCTATGGATTGGGTCCTACAAAGAAGTTAGATTATGATTTCACTATGGGTATAAGGTAATCAATTCAAAATTCCATAGTTTCTTCCAAAATTCAAATTTGGGAGAGAGATATCCAATGTAATGATGTCACAATTTGGAATTTCCAACTTTTTTCTACCCCAATTTCTGGAGAATTCTATTCTAGGCCCACTGTTTACTTTGTGGTTCCTAGAACTATATATCTTGATATGGTGACATTATAATCTACTAATGTATTGAACGATACAAATCCCCATGTTGAGGAGAAGAGTTTCACATTGAGTTCTTCATTTCATTTGGTGGGCCGACATGAGTAGTGTAAGGATACAATCCCTAATCTGATTACCAACTTGTCTATTCACTATAGTAGAAAGATAAAGTTTTCACATTAGGTTCACCATTTAAATTTTTGATCCATTAATTAGGGATACCCCTCCTTACTTTTTAACATGCTCTCGTGTCATGATTTTACCGCCATATTCTCACATTCCAATGGTATGAATATTTCATCACTATGATTGGAAATTTATGACCCTTGATCAAAATTTGAAGATAAGGTGTTTGTTTCTCCATATTAGGATTCATACTAGTAACTCTTCACATAAACCAAGTCTCCCTCACAATGTTAATTTATGTTCAGGGAATTCATTCTGGGTAACATCTCATTACAGATGCGGTCTAATTAGTCTATTTATCTATGGACATTCCATAGGGTCTTGATAGGTTTGCAACCTTCGGTCAGGAGAGTAGTCTTGTTGGGCATCATTGGGAGTCCATACACTTGAAACATTTGTCAGCAATATTCTTCCTCATATGAGTGAGTATGATATAGGAATCCATAAGTGAAGAACCAAAGGCATCCCTTTCGACCATGAGGTATTAGATTCCAAAGGCATATCTTCCAAGGCCCTCACATAAGGCATCCCATGATCAACATGAGGTAATTGACAACGTATTATCCTATCATCCAAGGATTTCACCTCATGAATCATAGGTTTAGAATGAGGTAGCTTATGCTATTGTCATATATATTCCAAGTATTTCACCTTAGGCATCTGATGTCTATCATGAGGTATCATTATGGAGTATCTCACGATTTTAACATCTTGTAGAGATGGAATGAGAGTGATACAAAAAATTTGGAGGTGGATCAATGAGGTTCATCCCTAAAAGGGATAACCAAGATTCTTTACTATATATATAGATCAAAATTTTATATGGATGAGGATCTGGGAGTTTAGTACCATAAAGGTATGGTGTCACACTATAAAGGTGAATGGGTTTCCTATAGTGGCTAACCCAGGAGGTGTGTCCCATAAAGTTAATATGTCACACCACAATGGTTTATTGAGACAACATAGAAGAAAGATAAGGAAGATGAACCCCTAGGAGGGGGATCCAAGGTTTACCCTTGTTTGGTATTGAACCTCAATGAGGAATCCTACATCCCTTTTTTAGAATACACTGATCAAAACCAATGTATTTTGATACAGCTTTTTAAGGTTGTGTGATAGGACAGGTGCATGAAGTTTAATGTCATTCAGTAAGGATACTCATGTCGCAAAATGAGAATTAGTGAGGGATGGTGTAGAGAATATATAATAATTATTATCTTTATAGGAGGATTTTTCTTTATTGTCTTGTGTGGGGATTACGCCTGTAAGCTTCTCAAGGAAGTGGGATAATCATACCGGGTTGTGGTGTCTTGTGGAAAATTAGGATAAATGTGGATGGAGGGGATAGAGTGGTGGAGTGGATGGAATGTTTGTAAAATCTATTTTGGACCTAGAGTAGTCTTATTACACATCCTAGTTAATTGGTAATCAAAGACCACATGTCTTGGAAAGGGGCATTGAAGTTTACACCTAAGGATGCGACCCATCTCGTTAGGGCTTATGTATGGAAGCTACCTATGGGCGGAGTATGGAATGTTGTAATGTATTACACTTAAGAGGATTCCCATATGTGTAGGTGGATGGGTATCATGGTTTTTACTAAATATTAAGCCCACATTAATCATGACTGGTATAAAAAATAAGAGGAAGAGGTACACCTGATACTAATTTCATGAAAGACGCACCAACAAGAGATGATGTGGGGAATACACATGCATTATTACTTAGTAGGATGTTGTTACATATGAAGAGTATGTCCTTCAATGGGAGGAAGATGTGATTCTAATTGATTCGTACAAGGAGAATCATATTATGTGTTTGTGGGTCTTACACATGAAAGAATCTTAGTTTGGAAGGTCTATATCCCATGGAAAGAGGAGGATTCATCGCATGCTTAGCATACATGGGGCATCCCATGTGCATTTCACTAGGTAAGAATAATTTTTGACATCATAGGATAAGGAAATTGGTACCCAAACGTTTTCCATTATGTATCATGGACATGGGGGAAATAATCTCTACCCCTTGGAATTAAAATACCTCTACTCTTGTACACTTCGGTGGGGGATTGATTTAGCAATGCCATGTTTCAACTGCGTGGAAGAGTGGTCAATCATGAGGTCTATGTTTCTATTTATATGTTGAGAAGAAAAATGAATTAGTGTACCTATTATAATAAGTAAATGTTGTGGAAATGAATGAACTAGAGACATAGGGGAAACCTCACGAGTAAACAAGATGGTGTTTTGCGCATGTTTGGATGACTGTTTGCAAGGGTTGTGTGAGAGACCCGAGGGTTGTGCACAATAGTTATTTTTTTTTGATAAAAATTAAATTCATTTAGCATTAGATATTGGATTCATTCAATAATTGAGGCTTTCACGTATGGGTAATGGTTGTGTGAAATATTGGGTTTTGTGAACATTTTCAGGGGTGTGCTCAAGAGGAGTCTTTGAACACACCCAACATGGGTTGAAAGTGGTTTGGAAAAAATTACAAATTTATTAGTCCACATAAGGGAGGAACCCAATCAAACCTATCATGCATGATATCTACCATCTATATTTTATGATTCCATGATATTGAGGATGATCAGTCTTATTCTCAACAGAGTAGTGTTTCAACTTCTGATGGATCAACCTTAAGAAGGAAGGTGGCCTTCTACTAATAAATTAATTATTAAGTGATGGTGTGCAAGATTTTGGTCACATAATAGGACTTCAATGAAACCCCCTCCTTATCCATTATTAATGATATTGAAATGGTCTAGTGAACTTCATATCTATCAGGGAAGAGGGTTGTGTGTGGATCATGATTCTTGCACACAACACCGAAATATTTAACAAAAATAACTTATCCATTTGAGTGGAATTCGTGGGAGGGACAATTGATATGTTGTATTGGGAACCCAAAAGGCTTTTTGGAAAGATTTAAATATTTCTCACACAACTCAAAAAAAAAATCTCACTTCCATTTTTTTGTCATGGAATGTTCTGTTGAGTCAGATGATGGATTCATTTACCCCAAAGCTGGCCACATGCGGCCTCATTAATAATTTAGTTCCAAAAATCCTCTTGAGTGTATAAAATTGAATTGAAACATTAATAATAATTAAAAATATGTATTAATGTTAATATTTTCAAAGGTTTATTATATACACAATGTAAAAGTAAATTGGTGCATAATAAAAAATTTCCCCAGTGCTATAGAAATTGATAATAAAATACCTTAACTCATACTCCCCTTTAGATGAATGTTCTTTAAATTCCTGAATAAAGATTATAAACATGTTAATAATTTCTATAATAACCATATTAATATTTATAATGACATATACTGTAACCTCCCTCTCTAAATAACTTTTTAAAAAGGGGCCAGTGCAGTTCACCATAGGACCTTAGGCGCACCTTTGAATATGACATAGGCTTCCCAATCACAGTGGTGGTGTAAGATTGTTTAATGCAGAGTCTATATCAAATTTTTATTATTAAAAATAATAACTAAATAAACAAACATAGTCTATGGTAATAAAAAATCAGTGTAATAATAAAGAAATAAATATCCAACTATATTACATGAAAATTTTTAAGGTCATGAATAATAATGATGTACATAGAAGAATCTGTAATGGGCTAGATATAAACACACTATTGAGTAAAAGGACATTTTAAAAAATTTCTTTGCAATATATTTGAGATGAAACTCTTCAATTCTTCTAATACCAACCAATCTATCTTATTTGACCGTACTATCCTAGGTCTCATCCCAACCTGTGCCAAAAACCATGTAAATGTTATCTCAGGTACCCACATTTAGTGGATCCCTGAAAATGGTGTGAGTACATAACTCAGTAGGGAACCTCAAATTTGTTCCCATAGTAACCAGCATATGAAATGATATGTGAAAGTGGCATGGTAAACTAAAATAAAGGGAAAATCCAATTAAATAAATTACATTCGATCTGTGGTTCCTCCATCCTGATTGTCTATTTGGAATCCTACACGATATTTATTTTAAAGGATAGATCCTAATACATTTGGATGAATCACTCAATCAGTTGTAGATTTTACTTCTAATGACGAATCAAATAAAACATGTTTTGAATAGTCATTATTGCCATTTGGCCAACATGTATATCTCCCTCAGGCATACAACGTCTCCCCTTAGGCATCTAATGAATGTTCATATACTGCATCGGAAACCAAAATAGTCATAAAATCCATCCATGAGAATAATTTATTTGGGGTCATAGCCCTCATCATTTACCAAATATACATAAAGGGACATGAAACCACGCTTCTATGCCACTAGTGTTTTTTATGTTGACTCTATCCCTCTGGAGGTACATCAGCATGATTATATACCTCAATATATCTTCAACTATGCACATAACCTTCAAAATCCAGCATAAAATAGAATTCATAACAGTATTTTCTCTAAAAAAGTCATGTAATACAACACCCTTAGTAATTAATCCAAAAAGATTCATTTTTTACAATAATGATAAAAACCACCTAGGGTACCAAAACATGGAAACCAAATCATGGTTCCCTAGATCTAATTATGGTATCCAATCCTTTTTACACACTCTCTATGGAATATTCCAAAATGAACAATTAGTTAGATTTATGTCATCTCTCTTAATTTATATCCATAAACCATTGGATCCCATTTCATATATGTATTTCATGATATAACCCCCTACCACATCACTTTACTAACTCAGTGTTATTGTATCAATAGGACACCCACTGGGTCCGCTCAATCCCCATATAGTTGAGGACCTCTCACCTAGTCCCAGGTCTCATTTATAGTATTTAGTCAATAAATGATGTAGTGCAACATCATGTCCTACTATATCAACAATATGGTGGAATTAACTCAATGAATATATGGGTCTTACAATATAAGTGGAAATAAATAAATGAACCATATCATATTTTAGTCAACAGGGTCACTCTAGGTTGGTCCTTTCACCCAAAATCAGTTCTTATTTGAATACGATCAGTTCACCTAGGCATGGTTATATAATATAGAATAATATCGCGTGTCTATTCCTCACCAAGATGTTCCCAAATGGACTGAATACCATAAAATACCCAATTTCACATTTGTTTCTAGTTTTTCCTCATCCAAAGGGTTTTCCTCATCCACTCGGATGGCATAAAACGAGAGCTACATATGAGAATTATGTACCAATTTTTTATGACATTAGAATGTGAGGGAACCAATGATAAGATTATCCTATATACAATTGGTGAAACTACCATACTCTCATATGATTATTCCTAGGCTTGTGTGGATGGATAAATATGTTTCATGTTGAATAGAATGTTATTTCATGTGGATATTCCACATGTCTCATTGATTCATTTTGACATCGAATGCAGGGAGCTAATTTGTCATTTAGCTGAGACTTTGAGGAATCATTATCCACCCTGGGGAAGACCATCCCATTAGGGTCAATTTTCATAGAGGAATATCATCATTCCATGTAGGAAAAATACAATACATCTTTTTAGGTAAGATTATATGGGGAATATTCTACTCTTTCATCCTCTTTATCTCCTCCAGTTATTCACCCTTCTAGAATACCTACTCCAAAATATATAGAGGATTAGTAAAAACACATGATATCATGGTAGATGATTCACACCATGATTATTGAGACTCCTATGGGAATGTTTTCAGCATAAAAATAACATCCTTTCAAGCTATTTTGGGATTTTTGGGCATGAAAATATGACCGCCATCCATTATATAGAATCATGAAAAAAATCATCATGATGCATCAAAAATTGGTTTCTAGAGATAGGGGATTGCATGAAATTTATAAATTGACTGACATAATTGAACTGATGAATGATGTTTCAAAGGAGTTGGAATAGTGTTGTCAGTTCAAAACTATGATACACACCATAATGGATGTCTTGACCATAAAGACATGGATATATGAGGAGATCTTTTCTCTCTCAACAGCTGACCTCTCAACATCATCATCCCTATTAGAAAACACATAGAAAATTTTGTAGGAGATTCCTAATCTTATTGAGAACCACTATCTTAGGGTAGTAGTAGAGAAAGTAGGGTAGGAAACACATCAATTCTCCATCATCTCTTCTCGACAAACACCTGTCGGCATAGCCTACTCAGAAAATCAAATTTTATTTTAGTTTGACTATTTATGGGAATTATTTATGGTTGAATTATATGATAGGCCCCAAAATTTGAGGATATTTCCTTAACTATTTTATAAATTAAATAAAATAATGAAAAGTATATGAAATTTTCCAATTTTATTACATTTCAAATGTTCATGATATATCATTTATTCACTGATTCATGAATCATTAAAGAGACCCATCAATTTCATAGTATAAATAAAACTAAAATTCATAGATTTCAATATCATAAATGATTTTTCTTGGGAAATGATCATAAATTCCCCCCAACATGATATTATTCACCAATGTATCTTCTCCAGTTATCTTGATATTTTCTAATTCAATGAAGAATAATTTTGGTAAAAAATATTTCATAGAGGGATAATTCTCTATCTTTTTCTATAGTCAGTTGAGTTAGCGAACATAACATGATTTTTTTATAAGGGAATATGATGGGACTCACAAGTCATGTTTCTTATTATTTATATTTCTCTAATTACTTCTTCAACATCATATAGGGGAAGTCCTTTCAGGTATACACTCCATTTTTGTCAAGCCGTCCTCCTACGAGTTTTTTCCCTAATCCTTTTGTTCCGTTTCCATTATCATAGAGTAAATAAATTCTATGAAGTCGTTTAGTGTATTTTATCTTATACCATTAATTAATTTTTACTATGGTATTTTAGATAATACCTTATATCACTAGATATATACTATTTTTGAATTATAATTGTATATGTATTTTTATTTCATGTGCTAAGGATGGCTATAGTGTATTTTAAAATCATGTGGTAAAAAAAATATATGATACTAATTTTAATTTCATGATGTGAAAATTTAAAATCATGTGAATTGTTATGCATTATTTTGAGTACCTCATTGATGAATATTGAATATGTGGAATATATTTTGCGGATGATTGAATAAAATATAGGATGTTAACTTCATGCGTGATTTTTTCGAGACTCATGAGGACTATAGATTCTTTTCTACAGGGAAGAGAAGCCTATGGTTGGTAGGTTAAAGACATGATGTGTTATTTTCATTACTGAATAGAGTTGTATCAATTCATTTATATGGCTCATGAATGATTTATGGTGGTTATATTGGTTGATGAAAAAAATATTATTGAAGCCGAGTCTTCTTACAATGTTCGAATGTGGGTGATGTAAGTCGTAACCCGAACATTTGAGTTCGTGAATCTATGATAGGGAAGACATAATAGGAATGACCCATAACATGTTCTATGGTTCAATATTCTTCCATAGTGTTTCTATGGATCACATGGATTGGGGTTCATTTACTGTAAGGAGAAGAAACCTATAGTTGGTAGCTCAAATCCCTTATCCATCAATAGAATGGTCAAAATAGGTGTCCCCAACCATTTCCGTAGTACAAGAAATATTTTTGAATAATCAAATACCTATATGATATTGTTGGGAATAAATTAAAATCTATTTATGTAGGTTTATGGAACCTTATGGTTGATTAGATCTTAATTGTGAAGCTTGGTCCCTACACCATTGGTTTTTGTCATGTAGTTTGAGACAAACCAAAGGTTCTAGAATTGAGTGTCACATTAATACATCATGAATGGGTAGAAAATATGGTGACATAATATTGTGGTTGTTATATCATTATAAAAATACTGTATATAAAAATTTTAAATCAGGGTCTAATGTCCTCATATCATTAAGATGATATGGGAAAATCATTCCCAAAATAGCCCAAAACACTGCATGGTCCTAAGTTCTTCTATGGTGACATTAGGGATCACATGAAACAAAAATTACTTTTTATAGAGAGAAATATTTGTTTGAAGACCATAGGAATATACAGTGGATCCATATGCATACATTTATAGTAAAAAAGGGTTTCATGAATGTGGGTATCCATTTATAAGGGAAATTGAAGGTTTACATCAACCTGAGAGGAAAAATGGAATGAAGTGTGATTTATGTATTATGTAACATTCAAGAAGTTCTTGATAACCCTACTAGTTGTGTGGCCGCCAATAGATCATGTTAATGTAGTGAGGATATGTGAAAAACAATTACTCTATCTCTTTCATATACCTGGGGGTCGAGCGTCAACTTATCAGCTATTACTATGTCTATAAAGTAGGACATACGAGCTTTATGCATATAATATTTGCTACCTTATGTTTTTATAAACACTAGAGTTGAAATTTTTTGTGGGTGAAGAAGTGAATTTCACTCAGGCCACCCTTTTGTTTTTTCAACATGAAAGGATTTTCTTATATCTCACTATCTGATTGAGGTATTGTAATTTCCACGATAAAGGGATGGAACTTAAGGTCATATGGTTTTGACTATTGTGTATTAAGTTTATGTTTGTGACACACATGGACCTAATATGAGTTGAATATTACAAAAAAACATAATTTGGATATCTAGGGTTAATATTTCACCATCATCCTTCTGAGACGGGGAAGAAAATGTGATAAATCATGGATTGGGTTTTTTTGGATCATGAGTAATGATATGGGACAATCATACTGGGGATAGTCTAGAAAACACTCAATTTCTTATTTTCACCATAGTGATGTCAGCATCATGAGGGTTATAATGACCAACATATGGGACCAATATTTATAATATTGGTAGGTATGATACATTATGTAACTATAGAATTTTCAACAAGAGATATCTCTCCATTTTACGGTCGAGGAAATGTTTACAGCAACATAAGGTGCTCAAGAAATGAAGTGGGATTTATTGGATGGGAGGATTAAAAGATGATATATGTACCCCAAAATCTAGTGGACTAGGTCTAGGCTATTCTTGTCATTTGATAAGAAATGATAATGGGGGATGGTATGGACCTTTTAACGTCATGTAGTGGGGATTCATTTTTCATTATGTTTCATTTTAATTTGTCCAGGCTATTTTCCTAGAAGTTTAATGTCATGTGACAAGGAAGTTCATTTCCATGTAGATTAACATCATGTGGTAAGGATGTGGGAACTGATGTGAGAAATTATTCAATATCTTATTAAGGTCACTTTTTTCTTGTTGCAGAATTTAGCTATAGGAGGAATCATTTATCCATGAACAGGATAATTGGTGGGTAGATTTATTCTAGACCGCTTATTACACTGATATATAATGTGTGTAAAAAAAACTGCATTTATAAAACTCATTAATAGGACACATGAACATGTATATCTCGGCCCCATCTTCAATAATTTTTTATTTTGTTTTTGCTGGGATGTTTAATGTTAGGAGGCTTGGATATTTTTTTTGTGTCGTATATTAATGATCAACCCAACATTGATGATTTGGGATTCTCTAAATATTGTAGAGACCCCGACCCCAGAGACCCTAGAGCTGGTGCCCCCTGAACATGATGTGTGCTTTAAAAATAAAACACGCACTGATAAATTACACATCATGTCCCATACAGAGGATCGTGTGTGGTTCGGGTTCTGGGAAACCGTCAACTTTAGAAGCGATTCATCTTTTAACAGCTGATGACTGAAAATTTTACATCAAAACGTAGGGTGATCTTTGAAACGCTCAGTAAAGAGTATATATAAAAGAATATTTTAACGCTTTGAAATCCATTCATTTAAAAACATTTTTTCTTAAGGAACTGTAAAACATAACATCAAAAATGATCAATCAATATATGAAACAATTATTCCATTTTCTCGAAGAGTAATAAGGGTTATCATGAACAACTATGACCTGTGAATTTCTTGAGAATGATATTGAGAGCTAAGAATAATGCAAAAGTAATCAGAGTTGTGCAAAGAGGAAACCACTTAAATTTTATAAGCTGGTTATGACCGTACCAAAAGATAAACACAAATCATGGTCCAACTTATACCAGTGAAATATGAACTTTATGAGAGCGTAAGGGCAATGGTCGTAAAAGGATAGGTACATTATCCTGAAGAAAACTTGATACATAACTTGAACATGTGGATACACATTTAACTTAGACAATCATGAACATATCACCACGGTCCATCCCCAAGGTGTCATTTTAAATTACCAAGGTAAACCCCAAGGTATCATTAAAATTGTAAACTCTTGTGTTTACATCATTACCCACTGCAATGGGGCGCTATCAGGGCGCACCCTTAAAATTGTAATCTCTAGTGGTTACATCATTACCCAATGCAATGGGGCTCTATCAGGGCGCACCCTTAAATTTTCCTTTGTTATCATGTGAGCCACATCGTTTATACTTTGTTTTAACAACTTTGTATATTCAAGAGGTCCCATACCACCTTGAATATCTCATTCATTTTTACATTACCCAAAGTATCCTCTATCACTTTGGGTAATCTAAAATCTTAATTTATTTAGTGATATGTCATTAGTATACATTATGTACAATAATGACTAAAACAAGTCACAAGTCATCACACACATTTTTTTTATACATGAAATGATAGATAACATTTGAAAAATATGTTGACAACTAAACAAAGGCACACATAGTTTCATAAAACATTTTATTTTCCCTTTACATAAGCTAGTCATTAAAGTATGAAAATGATGACATAAAACGATGAGTCTTTAATGTTATTACTTCAAGGAGGTAGATTTCTTAAAGAAAACAGTTGTGATCGGGATGGTGATAAAACCTCCCAAAAAAAGGTAAACCATAGTTTGATTTATTTTTAGCATTCCTCAAAATGTATATAATGATTTTTTAAAAAAAAATTATAAACATGTAGAAACTTTTAGTTATATATATATAAAGTTTACATAAATGACATATGTTAAGCATCAGTAACAAATGCAACTTTTAACATAAATATTTTATCAAGTATACCCTCTAAATGAGCTTAGGTACCCTAAACCGAAAGGGTTTTAGGGTCTATGTGTACACATTTAAATATATATATATATATAACAGTATATACACTATATATGAAACAAAATAGTCTCGGGTTTATCTATACATATATGTATATATTTATATACTTTGAAAAACCGCATCACCACATAGCATGGGTATAAAACTCTTCCTATAACGCAAATATAAAAACATTTTGAGGGTATTTCATACCGAAATATTTGTTTTACATAATCTGCATATATATATACTGCATGTATAGTGGTATGGTTTTCTCCCAATGAAAACAAAAATAAAAAAAGTCCTCCCTTTCCCATGCACTCTTCGGGAAGCATGAAGGAAAAAAACAGAAATGTTTTCTTTTTTTTTTGTTTAAGGTAAAGAACCTGAGGGTTTATATACAAATATAAATATAAACTATATAAATATGTAAGTCGTAAGTATAGCACGAGGGCTCTTGAAGGAAGGAAGGAAATGCAGAAACCTTACCTGGATTGAGGAGGAGGCTTGGTGCTAAGCTGATGAATGTCCGCGGAGGAGAAGGAGAAAAAGATCCCTCTTTCATGCGGCCAGGGAAGAGTTTAAGTAGAGGGTTCAGCGCAACCAAGTGGCTCGGCCCATGGGATAACCCAGTGAAGAGAAGACGGAGCTACAGGGCCCTAGTAGGTGGCGGTGTGTGAGGGTCAGAGGAGCAGTGCGACGAAGGAAACCGAGGTGAAGGCCTACTGCGCGAGACCCAGATGCAGGGAAGAAGACGACGAGTGAGGCGGTAGGAAAGGGACGACCAGGATTAAAGAGTAGGAGATCGTGCAGTAGGAGGGGGTGCAGGAATCAGGTTAAACATTTTAAAAGGACGAAGGGCTGTGATTAAAACGCTGAAGATATCAGACGGCATACGGAGGCGTGGGGGAGGTCGCACGGTTAAAAATGAGTTGGATGGCTGATATCGACGCGGATGTCGATCGGACGGTCCTGGTTGCGCAGAGCGTGTCCCACATCAAAACGGGAAGAGTTTGAGGCGCGGTATAAATAACAAGTCTTTCGGGGAGCGGTGCAATAGCACAAACACACACGCACACGAGGCCTTACACACGGGTCCCCTGTGGGCCTTGGCCCAACCTCACGCAGCGTGAGCCGTGACCTTATACACGGGCCCATGCGCGACACAGGTAACCTATGCTCGGCCCCCAAGCCTCTCGGGTATGTTGCACCACGCACCTGGGGAGCCCGATGGCGGCACCTCAGGTCCCTAGGGGGTCTCGTCCATGGCCTGGAGGGCTTTTACCATAAGGGATTCCCTTGGCTTGGTCGGGTCCCACATAATTTTTTATAAAAATTTAGTTTTATTATATACTTAGCTCAAAATAGGGTGAAATATAAATAATTTGTAGAAATTGAGTAAAAACAAACAGTTTTAATTTAAAATCTGAAAACTACTTTCTAGTATAGATAAAATAGTTTAAGTATTGGAATAAATCTTTAAAAGATATACTTTTTGTATAATACTATCATAATCATTAGAATATTTAAAATAATCTACTGTTTGTTTTATAATTTTTTTTAATGACCAATAGTTTCCCAAAAATTACATAATTTATGAGATCAAAGGACATAATTATTACGAATTCCCTCTAAACATATTTTTCATAAAAAGAATACCAAGCTTTCAACTACTTAGGTATTCATCAGGATTTTGTAAAAACGAGGAGATTTACTTCTAAGAATACTCTTTTTATTTTAAAATGAAGAATCTTTTATGAAAGAATGTCTTAAGAATATCATAAAGTTATGAGGGAATAAAAACCGAGTTCTCTTTTAAAGTAAACATTATTAATGGAAACACAATGGTCATTTTGAAAACCCAATGGATATATAAATATAACGGTCATAACTCAAAGAACTAATATAAATACAGGGGTGTGAGGTACTTCTTAAAAATAGAACACTTGAACAGGAAGGATGGCTCTCCTCATACCTTTGGCGTTGAACATGTGTGCCATGGCCCTGGCTGTTATACATTTCATGCTGATGGACTCTGAAGATGAGGATTATCTGATTGCTCGATTTATGGTTATTAGTAGTCTTGGTGTGGCTGTGTTAGGTCTTGTGCATGGTATTTTCAACTAGTTGGGTCTCATTGTAAAGTAATTTTTTAATATATATCAGTTTACCTTATTCTCTGTGTTTTATTTTATTTCTAATTCCTTATTAGCAAAACAAATAAAACAAGAGACATCATTAAAGGCATAACACTTATTACTTAAACCAGTTCATAAAACCTGGGGCATCACATTATCCCCCCCTTTAGAAAATTGTGTCCTCGCAATTTATTTCACAACACTACAAGGTTCAGAAACGTTCCTACCACCTCCACCAACGAATAGGGTAAACAGGTGCATTTAGAGGGATCCCCATAGAGAATCTCACCTCTTCCAGCTCCCTAATCCACATACACCTAAGACAGGAGGGGTTGCACTTATATTCTAGGCCTTCAGGCTTCCAGAGGGATGCTCGATCAGTACAAAGTTCTGAAATGTCTTTGCAGACCAAAGTATGAAGGACTTGTCGAATTATGTCTCGGTCGAGGATATCGAAGTCATAAAAATGGTCAAATAGGCTAAAGCTGAGAAGTTGGAGCATATAAGCTGCATAATGATTTCCCTCTAACGCAGCCTCCCGGAATTTCACTCTGGCCGTGAAGTTTCGGCCTAGGGTAAAACATAAAAATAGCCCTTCGTGGTAACTTCCTCGTCGTTCACGTCCGGCTAGTTGAGCAGAGCCAATGTGGTAATAGATGGAGGCATTCCCCTGGAAGGTGTGGAGAATCTCCGGACCGTTTGTTACCTCAAACCATTGCTTGCACATCCTCCGCAAACTTGCGAAGGGGTCATACTCATCCTCACACGTTTTGATTGCAATGATTTCCAAAATCTCAGTGGGAAGAGATAACAGGTGGGTTTGTCCTTCCATCGGAAAGTTTTAAGACAGGAGTTCCATTACTTGAAAATCATTCAAGGAAAAATACAAAGGACAAGGAAAGGGGAAAGACAACATTTCAATAAACATATGTTTATTATTCTTAGTGCTTTAGTTTCCCTTACTCATTGACTAAATGAACTCCACACAGAGAAGAAAAACTCCCTAACTCCTCGAACCAAACACAGGCCGAGCATTCAGGGAAAAACTCATGAGGGCACCTATGACATCTTATGAGTCTAGAATGGGGGGCATGAAGTTGAGAGAAATCTTCATACACTTGTCGTATATAAGACAATCGGGTGGAATCGTCTTCTAACCTCTCGAAGTCCAACAACTGACCCAAGAAGCCATAGTTTAAAATCTGGCAAAGGTAGCCTGCTCGGAGGTCTCCGTCAGCAGCAACTTCTTGAAAAGGGTTATCAAGCATAGTTCCAAAGATATCACCCACCATGAAAATCCAGAAAAGTCCCTCATAGTACCTTCCTTGACGTACATAGGAGGGAAACTGGGTTATTATCATAAGGAGGTAATCTATTCCTACCCCTTGGTGTAGCTGAAGCACCCGTGGTGAATTGGATACATCGTAAAGGTGTTTACATGTGATGCGGATATAGGCATAGTTTAGAAAGTTCTCACAGCTTGCTAAAGACACAATGGTCTCTAGGGCTTCTGTGGGGAGAGATAAGAGTTTTGTGCCTTCGTTTTCCATCTGAAATTTAAGAAAACTCAATTTTTAATAAAATTGAAGTACATATACATATATATATTTTTGTTTTAGTTTCTGGATTTCCAGAGTTATCCAAACCGAACCTCTGATACCAACTACAGAGACCCCGACCCCAGAGACCCTGGAGCTGGTGCCCCATGAACATGATGTGTGCTTTAAAAATAAAACAAGCACTGATAAATTACATATCATGTCCCATACAGAGGATCGTGTGTGGTTCGGGTTCTGGGAAACTGTCAACTTCAGAAGCGATTCATCTTTTAACAGCTGATGCCTGAAAATTTTACATCAAAATGTATGGTGAGCATTGAAACGCTCAGTAAGGATTATATATAAAAGAACAGTTTAACTCTTTGAAAACCATTCATTTAAAAACATTTTTTTCTTAAGGAACTGTAAAACATAACATAAAAAATGATCAATCAATATATGAAACAATTATTCCATTTTCTCGAAAAGTAATAAGGGTTATCATGAACAACTATGACCTGTGAATTTCTTGAGAATGATATTGAGAGATAATAATAATGCAAAAGTAATCCGAGTTGCACAAAGAGGAAACCACTTAAATTTTATAAGCTGGTTATGACCGTACCAAAAGATAAACACAAATAATGGTCCAACTTATACCAGTGAAATATGAACTTTATGAGAGCGTAAGGGCAATGGTCGTAAAAGGATAGGTACATTAACTTGAAGAAAACATGATACATAACTTGAACATGTGGCTACACATTTAACTTAGACAATCATGAACATATCACCAAGGTCCATCCCCAAGGTGTCATTTTAAATTACCAAGGTAAACCCCAAGGCATCGTTAAAATTGTAAACTCTTGTGTTTATATCATTACCCACTGCAATGGGGCGCTATCAGGGCGCACCCATAAAATTGTAATCTCTAGTGGTTACATCATTACCCAATGAAAGGGGGCGCTATCAGGGCGCACCCTTAAATTTTCCTTTGTTATCATGTGAGCCACATCGTTTATACTTTGTTTTAACAACTTTGTATATTCAAGATGTCCCATACCACCTTGAATATCTCATTCATTTTTACTTTACCCAAAGTGTCCTCTATCACTTTGGTTAATCTAAAATCTTAATTTATTTAGTGATATGTCATTAGTATACATTATGTACAATAATGACTAAAACAAGTCACAGGTCATCACACACATGTTTTTTATACATGAAATGATAGATAACATTTACAAAATATGTTGACAACTAAACAAAGGTGCACATAGTTTCATAAAACATTTTCTTTTCCCTTTACATAAGCTAGTCATTAAAGCATGAAAATGATGACATAAAACGATGAGTCTTTAAAATTATTACTTCAAGGAGGTAGATTGCATAAAGAAAACACTTGTGATTGGGATGGTGATAAAACCCCCCCAAAAAAGGTAAACCATAGTTTGATTTATTTGTAGCATTCCCCAAAATGTATATAATGATTTTTTTTAAAAAAAGTATAAACATGTAGAAACTTTTAGTTATATATATATAAAGTTTACATAAATGACATATGTTAAGAATCAGTTACAAATGAAACTTTTAACATAAATATTTTATCAAGTATACCCTCTAAATGAGCTTAGGTACCCTAAAACGAAAGGGTTTTGGGGTCTATGTGTACACATTTTTATATATATATATATAAAACAGTATATACACTATATATGAAAAAAATAGTCTCGGGTTTATCTATACATATATGTATATATTTATATACTTTGCAAAACCGCATCACCACATAGCATGGGTATATAACTCTTCCTATAACGCAAATATAAACACATTTTGATGGTATTTCATACCGAAAGATTTGTTTTACATAATATGCATATATATATACCACATGTATAGTGGTATGGTTTTCTCCCAAAGAAAAGAAAAATAAAAAAAGTCATCCCTTTCCCATGCACTCTTCGGGAAGCATTAAGGAAAAAAAACAGAAACATATTCTTTTTTTTTGTTTAAGGTAAAGAACCCGAGGGATTATATATATATATAAATATAAACTATATAAATATGTAAGTCGGAAGTATAGCACGAGGTCTCTTGAAGGAAGGAAGGAAATGCAGAACCCTTACCTGGCTTGAGGAGGAGGCTTGGTGCTAAGCTGTTGGATGTCCGCGGAGGAGAATAAGGAGCAAAAGATCCCACTTTCATGCGGCCAAGGAAGAGTTTAAGTAGACGGTTCAGCGCAACCATGTGGCTCGGCCCAAGGGATAGCCCGGTGTAGAGAATACGGAGCTACAGGGCCCTAGTAGGTGGCGGTGTGTGAGGGTCAGAGGAGCAGTGCGACGAAGGAAACCGAGGTGAAGGCCTACTGCGCGAGACCCAGATGCAGGGAAGAAGACGACGGGTGAGGCGGTAGGAAAGGGACGACCAGGATTAAAGAGTAGGAGATCATGCGGTGGGAGGGGGCGCGAGAATCAGGTTAAACATTTTAAAGGGATGGAGGGCTGTGATTAAAACGCTGAAGAGATCGGACGGAATACAGAGGCGTGGGGGAGGTCGCGCGGTTAAAAATGAGCTGGACAGCTGAGATCGACGCGGATGTCGATCGGACGGTCCTGGTTGCACGGAGCGCGTCCCACATCGAAACGGGAAGAGTTTGAGGTGCGATATAAATAACAAGTCATTCCGGGAGCGGTGCAATAGCACAAACACACACGCACACGAGGCCTTACACACGGGTCCCCCGCGGGCCTTGGCCCAACCTCACACAGCACGAGCCGTGGCCTTATACACGGGCCCATGCGCGACACGGGTAACCTATGCTCGGCCCCCAAGCCTCTCGGGTCTGTTGCACCACACACCTGGGGAGCCCGATGGCGGCACCTCAGGTCCCTAGGGGGTCTCGTCCATGGCCTGGAGGGCTTTTCCCATAAGGGATGCCCTTGGCTTGTCCGGGTCCCACATAATTTTTAATTATAATTTAGTTTTATTATATACGTAGCTCAAAATAGGGTGAAATATAAATAATTTGTAGAAATTGAATAAAAACAAACAATTTTAATTTAAAATCTGAAAACTACTTTCTAGTTTAGATAAAATATTTTAAGTCTTGGTATAAATATTTAAAAGATATAATTTTTGTATAATATTATCATAATCATTAGAATTTTTAAAATAATCTACTGTTTGTTTTATAAAATTATTTTAAAGACCAATAGTTTCCCAAAAAATACATAATTTATGAGATCAAAAGATATAATTATTATGAATTCCCTCTAAACATATTTTTCATAAAAATAATACAAAGTTTTCAACTACCTAGGTATTCATCGAGATTTTATAAAAACAAGGAGATTTACTTCTAAGAATACTCTTTTTATTTTAAAACGAAGAATATTTTAGGAAAGAATGTCTTAAGAATATCAAAAAGTTATGAGGGAATAAAAACTGAGTTCTCTTTTAATGTAAACTTTAATAATGGAAACACAACGGTCGTTTTGAAAACCCAACGGATATATAAATATAACGGTCATAACTCAAAGAACTAATATAGATACAGGGGTGTGGGGTAACTCTTAAAAACAGAACACTTGAACATGAAGGATGGCTCTCCTCATACCTTTGGCGTTGAGAATGTGTGTCGTGGCCCTGACGGTTATACTTTTCACGCTGATGGACTCTGAAGATGAGGATTATCCGATTGCTCGAGTTGTGGTTCTTAGTAGTCTTGTTGTGGCTGTGTTAGGTCTTGTGCATGTTATTTTCAACTAGTTGGGTCTCGTTGTAAAGTAATGTTTTAATATATATCAGTTTACCTTATTCTCCATGTTTTATTTTATTTCTAATTTCTTATTAGCAAAACAAATAAAACAAGAGACATCATTAAAGGCATAACACTTCTTACTTAAACCAGTTCATAATACCTGGGGCGTCACAAATATCCTATGATGGTAGGAACTAATCCATATATATTTATTGTATAAAATCCCACTTAGTAGGTCACACCCATAAATAGGGATGTGGGATTTCTTTTTATCACATATTGACCGAAGAATCATATATCAATGCATCACTATTTATCATGTGAGGATAGGAATCAAGAAACACAGAGTTCTTTAAATGGAACTGATCTACATAGGTATGAACTATATGATTATGGGGACATTTTTATAATTGGTTTTTGTAGCTGGACTTATGAATATAGATCCATGAGTCACTACATATCTTGCAATTACATGAATCAAGCCACATATAGTTCACGAGAGACAACATAAATTAATGTCATATGACATAGAAATGGGAACCTTGATTTGAAAAGTGAATAGTGTAAATGGGAACATATATGGAGTTATTGGTGTCCCCAAATAACCTGTAATGTCTGTAATCAATTCAAACATTGTTCTAGAGTGGAAGTGTGGTGGGAGTCCAACACCAATTGGGACTTATTAGTGTTCCTATTAGGAAAGACCCATGGTAATTCACATGTTTGAATTCATTAAATAGAAATTAACCATGTATTTTAATGTCATGAAATAATGAATTAGGGTGTTCCATTTATGGTCTTGCATCCAAGACCATAATAATCGAATCATAAACTAATATTCCACGTTCTTGTAGAGAATACTTTAATAATGTTCCAATTGTCACAAGATATATGATCTGTGTGAGAAACAAGGAATGGAAAAGCTCCCTCTCTCCAGGAAGTGGTGATTGAGGGGAGGATTGATGATTCATGGATCATCTGGTGTATGTAACAAGATATATGATTTGGGAATTACTACGTGTATCATTTAAAAGATAATAATTCCATATGTAGTTATAGAGAACCATTTTTTCCGGTGTCATGTGTCATGGAAATAAACATTGTTTTTTAATTTCATTGGGTAATGATAAAGGTGAGTCAAACTAAAAGAGGATAAATATTTTAGCTAGGCCCAAGAATATAGGTCTTAGCATCACTAAGATCTTGGGGTGGTAGGAATAAATCCACAATTTGTTTTGGGAATTCAAAATGTTTAGAATCATGTAGAAATGCCATTATCCATATAGATTAGTGTATTTAGGTAAGGATTAGGGTGACCCAACTTGTTAGAATTGGATCACTATAGATCCATATAGCTTTACGTCATGCAATGAGGTAGATTCTAGGTAGATTAAAAACATGCAGTGAGGGTAAATAGAACCTTTTTATTTTAATTTCTTACTATCATGACTACTTATGTATAATTTATTATCATATATTTTGGATGAGTTTTTAAAGATTAACATCATGTGACCAAGATGAGTTTGTGTAGTTTAAAGTCATGTGACTTGGAAAATTTGGTGTATTTTAACTTCACGAGACTAGGCCTAGTTTGTGATATTTAGAATTATGAGACTCGGATGAGTTTGTGTAGTTAAAGATCATGTCACAAGGATGGGTTTTTTTTCATTTAAATGTCATGCTACCAAGTTGAGTTTTTTCATTTTAATGGAATGCCACCATGATGTGTTTATAAAATTTAAATTCATCAGATCATAATGAGGGAAAATCGATGGAATAAATAAAACGTATATCATGAGAAACCATGAATTAGTTGGAGTGTGACTCCTTCCCCACCCACTGTGGTGAGTGACTATGCAGCATTGTGACATACTATATGTATGATATGACAGTGCTCCCATTGGGTTCCTTATTAGGAGGCATCTTTATTGGTATCATTGGGTCTATGAGATCAAATAATACTTATCCATACTAATATGTAAAGAGGAAAAACATTCTTTTATAGCTCACGTGATACAATTTTCATGGACTTCGAGGTTGTGAAATGTATGAAACTTGTTCTCATCGAGCTATTCCATCTCAACCAGTCAATATTTTGATTTCTCATCATATGATAGTTTCTAAAAAGAGGCTATTTAAAATGAGGTAAACTAGACTTATATGGGGAATACTACCTTAATACATTATACTAATGAATATGGAGTTTCATGTGTATTTGTATGCATGGTAGTACAACATGCCTATAAAGAATGGATGAGATTATTCAACCTTGAATTTATGTCTATATTCACCATTATCAAGAGTATATTTAAAGAGTCTTATTGAAGGAATATATTTATCCAATTTATGTTGTATGATAGAATTATGGGTGATTGGACTTGATTTGGTAATTCAGGTACAATTTATTAAACTCTATAGAACATAAGTAAGTGTCATTGTCTGTAAATATCTTGCATCAGACTTCGAACATAGTGATGATATTGGACTTCATGAAGCTGTTAAAATTATTTTTCCTAAATTCCTTGATGGATATTTCCTCAAACTATTTCATAAGAGGTTGGTAGTAGTAAGGATATTCTCAAACTTCATAGTTGTGTCTAGGGGACATGACCCCATAGCATCAATTCCCAATACAACAAATGATATGGAATATTTAGTTTTATGTAGCAATTCTAAATGTTTATAGATGAAGTTGGAAGGAAAATGGCATGCATAAAATTTCTTGGTGAATTCTATACTATCTTATGAAAAAAAAAACTAGAAAAAAGTGCTATTTCCACGGTTCAAAACCATGGCAATAGGCCCCTAAACCGTGGCCATATGCTACGACCACAGTTTTGGCCAATCTTGGCCACTATTGCTGTGGAAGTAGGTCCTGACCTATTTCCATAGTTTTGAAAACCATGGAAATAGGCCTCCAAATTGTCCACCATGGAAGTTGACCTATAGTCACAGTTTTAATCGTTTTTGTAGCCTCGAAAAACCATGGTGATAGCCTAAACAAAAAATGTCCCCGATGGGTTTCAATCCCTACACCTCCACCTTCCAATATAGTGCACTTACCACTACACCGTGCCACAATTTAGGTGTGTATATATATATAATGATATATATATTAATACAAACCATGGGAATATCCTCAAAACTGTGGCGATAGGGCTTCCCGCTAAATTTTTGGCCGGAATTTTTGTTCCTGTAGAAGCGCGGTAACCCTATATCCACGGTTTTGGAGAACCGAGGCTATTGGGCATTGAAAAAATTGGCATATAGCCACAGGATTGAAAATCATGGTCATAGGCCACAAACCCATGGAAATGGCCATGGGATACTGCCACGGTTCTGAAAAATGTTGAAATAGGCCACAGAAAATAGGCTTATAGCGACAGTTTTGAAACCATGGCTATAGGCCACAGAACCATGGCAATATCCACCTTTAGCCACAATTTTAAAACTGTGTCTATATCCACCTATAGCCATAGTTTTAAAACCATGGATATATGTCCATGGTAGTAAGACCATTTTCTAGTTGTGATAGTTCTCTAGTACTATCATAGCCTCATGATTTTGGGGGATAGAATGGTCTCAGAGTCATGAGTACCATTGGAGACTACATGGAAAGTTTCCATGATGTTGTAAATTTATGTTTTTATTATGAATCTGATGATGAATCCATTGAAACATTGCTTGTAGATGTCTTTATTTCTCATTTACACCATACTGAAGTGTAAAGTTCACTGAGAATAATTGAATATATCTCCTCCAAGGATGGTCTAGTAAGGGATTCCCATTTTTGGATATTATCATTTTCAAAAATAATCCCTCTAGGGGTGGATATAAATTCATCACCAATTGGGGAGTTATTGTATTAATTTATTTCATCCACATCACAACTGATGATCTATGACACCATTTTTTATGATTGATGCATATGGAAACATCTGCCCGAGAAGGTTCATCCAAGTCTATGGATATATTAGACCATTCCTAGGAATGATCACTCATTGATTAGGGAACATGATATAATAAAGGATCAAAATAGAAATATTTCATTAGTCAACTGACATGGTTAGTGATAGTGAATAATTCTTCATATGTTTGGAATATTATCCATTAATATTCTTTATCACTATCACTGAATCCTCATTGAAGTTGGACTAGGATATTTTTAACTATTGTGATAGTTCCATGATAGTGATGTGGGATTTGTATTCAGCCTCATTATTTGTACAACCTTTAGATTGTGAGAAAGTATAGTAAAACAAATTTATTTAGAGAAAAAAACAAAATACTTATGCTAACATGATTGAGTTTTGGTTTTTCCAGTATCTTGTTGATATGTCTTTCATTGGTGCCATAAAAAAACATCTATCATGTTTGGGTTGTGTCATGGGAATAGAATCCAACTTCATCTAGAAGCTTCATGTCAATTTGTGTACATTCTATGGTGGGATTTTCTACAAATAAATCAACAAGTTCCTATAATCTTACAAAATTATAAGATATAAACTAAATTTCATACTATTTTATAATGACCACACATCAAGAAAAATTCCTTGTCAGATTGGGAAGAACAAGGATATACTTAATGAAATAAATATGAGAGACCAAGTGGAGATTTTAGCGTTTCATGTAATTCCTTATATCTTTCATTACAAATATGAGTGGAAGGTGGTTATTCTCAATAATTGAGTATCATATATCAGTATGTATCATCATCTGAAGGATGTAGTTTAGACATCTCTCATTCCACACATCATTTTTCGATGATATGAGATCACCGGTGATCATTCTATGGTGACAAAAGACAAAATTGGTGGATTTCCTTCTACTAGTGATATCAAAACCAGTGGATGTAGAATAAACTACATGAGAATTTTGATGTATTCATGGATGTCCCCATACCATTGGAATGTTATTTCCTCCTTCATTAGATTGGTAGAGGGGAGAGACATTGCAACTAGGTTGGCTCCAAAATGATGAATTTAGGTGTGATCCCTTTGATACCCCCTAGGTATTTGATATTCCATAGGGGATGAAATTTTTAGGATTACACTATTATTATTGGGTTTGAAATCAATGCCATGATAGAATAACACAATTCCATGGAACATCCCATATGTTACCCTAAAAGTGCATTTCATAGGATTCATCTTTAGACTCTGATGATGCAACTTTTCTAATACTGTTTGATGATCCATGAATTGATCAAATCACTGTAAATATTTTACCATCATGTAATCAACATATCATTGGACTATTCATCCTATGAAGGGTTAAAATATATGATTCATGATATGTAGCACCATTATTATTTAATTCATAGTGTATATATATCTTTATAATGTTACCCTTGGATTATCAGAAGGTGATGGCTTCATCGTCATTTTGGAAAATTTTCATCTAATTGTACACTAAATAAATCTCCATAAAGAAAAGAGATTTAAATTTGGTTGTTTCATCAATAAAGAGTTCTATGATCTTTAATGGGATGTCTTATTTTGGTAAATGTCAATTAAGGTCTCTAAAATCAATTTATACCATAGTATAACCATTCATTTTCTTGACTTGGATGATGTTGTTAATCCATATTTGGTAATTCACTTCTATTTTTTTTTGTATTTGATCAATTTATCAACTTTTGATTATATATTAGTATAATTAGAGGGCTGAATCATCCTATATGAATTCCCGAATCCATGATGGCCATATGGTCAGATGATATAGTCCATATCCTCATCTGGATTTAGTCTGGGAATTTCTACATAGTTCCAATAAAACACATAATGATGTTTATTTATTATTTAAATATACATATCTTGCTCCTCATGAGGAATGATGGCATGAATCAGTGCTATCCATCAGTATACATTTATCCCTTTATTTTCCAACCTAAAATAATAAATAGTGGTGCAGACGACATCCTCAAATGTTGTAGGGGAGTTCCTAAGGTCATCCCTTTTTTATTCCACCATTGAGGCTTTGAAGTTATTTTCAAATGGGGTAATCAATTTGTGGGAATCTCTTTCACTCTTAGGATAATGGTGGCAATGGGAAGAGATATTGTCATATCCTAACACCATATTCATTTTAGATTGGTTTCATATCTAATTATCTTTTACACTTGACTAGAGAATAAATTATCCAACACCGATGGTGTTGAGACTACTACCTCAACTAGATTTATGGGTAGAATATAATCATTATTGAACCGAATCCTAGTATTTGAAGGGGTGGTTGATAAAAATAGGGGGTAAAATCCTTATTTTTTCCACCATTTGGTTTTCCCTGCCTTTTATAGAATCATGCTTCAACATATGTTTATTCAAAGTACTTGAAGGGTTAACGATCAACAAGTAGTATGTCAAACATTCAATCAATGGGGTATTTCAAACACTAATGAAATGTTGAAGGTGCCACCACAAGGACGTGAAGAGAGGTCCCTCCTATAAGGAAATTTTATGTGGTGTCTTACTGGGTAACCATAAACTAAGTGTTAGGAATGAGATTCAAAAAATTGATCTTTGAGCTTGATCTCTGCGAGAGTACATTTCTTGCACTTATCGTTCTTATGAAATGTTAGCTTCGTGGGAGTTAAATATCCTTCTCTATATCCCATATATTGGAGGTTTTAAATAAGGATGAGGTTGATTCCATAAACATTATGAATTATAACCCTTATAATTTTTGACATTATTATGTCTACCCAAAACCTATAGGTGTTTTATGTGTCTCGGGATGACCTCTTCCAGAACTAACTCTATGAACGAGATGGTGTCATGGAATTCTGATGGAATGTTCTCCCCTCAATAAAACCTTAGATATATGGAATTTTTTAATTCATGTGGGCGATGTAGTTCTTTTATTAGTTCCTCCATGAGTTTTATTGAAATATTTATCATATCTATAATTGAGATCTAGGTGGGGTAACCTCAAACTATTTTAAAATGTCATTCTTTTGTGCCAGCGGTCGCCACTTCCCAATGTGGGATTTCACCATATTATGTTTTTAACTAGATGTTTATTTTTATGTGGATGTACTGGGTACTTTTTGAGATTTTTAGGGAGAATATACTTTTATAGAAATAGGTCTCACAATCCTTCTCTATTTTCTAGTCTATTCGGCTCATCGTACCCTAGCTAGGCAGTCATATAAGAAAACTAGGAATAGACTACTATCAGAGGGTTATAAAACACCTCCAAGTAACTTTTGGTCCTTTTGGAGTGCTTTCCCATGGTTCCCAGTTTCATATATGTCCTTTTTAGTGACATGACTGTAATATTGGTTCTGACATTGCCCACACTATCTAATGTACCATTGGTTCTTGTACAGATGACATCATCTTCCATGGTTAGGTGTAAGAAACTCATAGTCAGAGTAATATTCATCATCAGATAAGGGGTATAAATTTTTTATCATGATAACATAATAATTGATGAGATCATCATCCAACAAGTGTTCTGTTTGGTGGGTAACTGACCAAATTCTGGACATTGTGGGGAAGGAATCTGTAAGAGTAAAATATTCTGTTGAAGAAGAATATGGATGTTTCTATTTTGTATATTCTTATTTCCAATGTTTGGAACCCCCATCATGAGACTTATTCTATGTCAACACTTTTTGTGGATGAACCTTTATGGGGAATCAAATATTTGATCTCAGGGTAGAATCATCATGGTAAACTTTCCTTCGAGTCAACTAGTTGATGATCTTCCGTCCACTCCTGGGTGGAATATTTTTCCATCCACCATCATATTTTAACCAGAAAGTACTTATTTATGTCGCCTATTCTTGGTATTTATCCAACTTTACCAATCCTAAATCATACTTGCATTGTAGAAATTATTTTCTGATAAATAAATCCTAGATTTTGTGACTTATTCCTCTATGGAAAGAGATGTAGTTTAGATGATTAGTTAGGTTGAAAAAATTTGACTTCCTAGGCTTTGATTTTTTGAGTACATTATTATACATGGTTGAAAGGAAATAAACATGGAAGTGTTCATTTTAGAATGTGTATGTTTCATTTACCCATTCCTTAAATATCTGGAAACCTCGATCTTCTATTACTTCTTGATGAAAGTGATTTTTTTGTTTCTTCCACTCTATATGAGGTTCTAGGGGGTTTGTTAACAACCTAGGTGATTGAATGGGAACTGGTACCTATATTAAGGTAATTGTAAAATTCTCTTCCTTATTGAGATTTTTCCCATATGTTGAGGGAATGAGTCAAAACATAGATCAGGTCAACTTAAAGGTTTCTTCCTAGCTTTGTGCTATTTCAAAAAACTCACAAAACCCACCTGGATATTTCATTAGGATCAAAGTCATCTACATCTCATCCTAGGTATTTTTAGTATATAGTTTCATCAATTTATCCTATAATATAGGGATGATAAGTGAATAATATAAACCATCCCATATGTATATTAATTGACACACCCCCTCCTTTATATGTTTTATGTCATTTTTAGGTAATTTTTTTTCATTTTTTAGTATATAATTATGATGATAAAGGAATTTATTAGGAAGTTCATCCCATTATGAAAATGATCCTGATGGAAGAATACTATACCAAACAGAGGATTGACTTATCAGATATTGTACACAACACATCATATTGGTTCCCTCATATTAATATTGATGTCTCATCATTGAACTGCATATGGATAGAAGGTGCATGAGATGGTGTCCAGGGTCTCTCGCATAGCTATTGGCGGAGAAGGATAAATTTACGAAATTGGGTAGGGGAAATTTTTCATCAACCCATTCAGGATAATGTATCCTTTTAGGCTACACAGGTGTACCTCTCCTTTCAATGGCTTACATTCATGTAGCCAGTGACTCGATTATGTATAGAATTTCCAATGTTCCCACAGTTTGAGCCACCTATAAAGTATAAGAAGTGGGATGGTTTTGATGAGGTATAACATCTTTTATTTCCTACAAAATATCAATTCATGATAAGTATGAATTATTTCCCTAGTGAGGGTGTGTCTTCCAACATAATCAAGGGAACTCACTATCAATTAAGAATTCCCCATCTATGTAGATAAAATATTGGGATATAAACCCAATCTGAAACTCATATGTCTCTCATGCTGAAGAATCATCTCATTCTAAATGTATGGTAGGAGGTATATTTGACTATTTATTAAGATAATACCCAATGGGAATTTTCCCCCTAAGTAAATCCTCAATATGTTTTCTCAGTATTTGTACCTAATTCTTATATGATGAAAAATGTTCCTCTATAGAATGATTTTTAGTTCTTTTAGGTGGTTATTGAGATAGAGCCACTCCCTTCCCTTTAACTTTGGTTGTGTTTCTCAACAGATTATGAAACACGATATTCAAATGTTCTAAATATTGGATTCTCCAATGGTTCCTTATTATGTGCATACTTAATGTGTGTATCTTAACCCTCATATCGGGGTATATTTTTCATGGTGTGTCCCACTGGATTTTCATGTTGATAAAAATTATCATCTGTGCTAATCATGATAACATTCATAGAGGACTATCAAGAAATGGTAGTTTTCCCATCACTCTAAATGAAATAGAATGATTCTAGAAAACTAATATTAGGGTCATTTCTTGAACCCCTGTCTATATTGGTCCATTTTGGATTACGACCTTGATAGGGATTGAGTTCCTTTGGCGTACACCCATCCCATCTTGTCCATTGAGAAATAAACATGACGTAGTTTCTAGTAATGAATTATAAAATTGCACTAAATTAAATATGATTGAATTATGGAGGTAGGAACATATGGGATGCAAGAAAACAATATTTACCTCCCATATTAGATAATAATGATTGCATCTATGGTAATGATGTTGCTGAAAATGCCCACCACCCTATAAAATGGGGAATATTCGGCACCATATTTATCTTTGGTTAATCATGCTATTGGGGATTCCATGACTCTATCCAATGATTTGATGAATCATATGGATGAACATAGAGACATAGATTCCCCTATTTCAGTAGGTTGGGGTTGATATAGAACCCCATTTTATTTCCCCATGTCCCTCTTGGGGAATAATGAACCTGGTGATGCATATTTATACACAAATCCCCCTACCCATTGGTCATGGGATTGTCTGTGGATGCTATTGATAGATCTTAAATCCTATTTGAAATTTATGATCTGAGTCATGGAAACAATGGTTGATATTCCACAAGATTTTTAAGAGGGTTTCTAACTAAGATAGAAGCTGTAGAAAAATATTTTGTGGCCTATTTAACATGGATAAACTTTTCTCATGTTGGAGATAGTTTCAATGGTATCCCTTATGAGATTTTATTTCTATTGGATATTGATTGGTTGATTGAAAAATTTGCATTCTTGTATGAAATTCATTCCCTTTGTTTATAGGGTCCCAATTCAAGGTTCTATTGTCATTCCGTTCCATATGTTCATTATTTCATAGCACCATTGAAGTGGGGGAATTATGCTGTAGTGACCAACTAGCTCAGACAATTCGTAGTCCCCAAATTTCAGTAAATCCAATGACATTACCTGAAATTATATCTAAGGGGTTCTTCTATTCTAGGGGTGCGGTGAATTTTAACTCTCCATACATTCCCATTCCTTGATTATAGATACATGATGTGGCTTTGGTGATCAGTTGATGTAGAGTAAAAACGCAGTAGTGAAAATCTTGTTGTAGATTTGTGATATGATTTTCCATCTTTCAATCTTGGTCCATAAAGATTGATAACTATTATAGATTAGAGTATTATAACTTGATGGTTTTATTGCGACCCTCATATCCTAATTAGAAGTTATGTCTAGGAATCAGTCTCAAACTAGATACCCACATATTTTGTCATAGGCATGGCTTTCACTCATTCACACGATCATCTGGGATCTCATAGTTAGAAGTATAAAGTGAAACAAATAATGTGGGGAAGTTGATTCCTACTAAATCTCTTAGCATATCACTATTAGTCTCCTCTTCATCAGATATACATGATTCATCTTGTAGACCATAGATGTTTCTTCTTAGGGTTTTCTACTAATTGTAGTGCAGTGTTGTTGTATGTTGATGGGGAACTATTTATGGTTGACCCAAGTGTATTGATAACCTCTATATACAAAGGATTCTATTTTTTTAGAACCTATTTATATGGAGGTGTTAGGTAAAGTGGATGAATTCCTTGTTTTTGGGAGATATAAATGTTTGAGGGTTAACAATAGTGTATTTTAGGAGCAATGATCCTAAGAGCTATCTCCAAACTACCAAGTGGATTGAAATCATTGTAATGAAAACCATCTACTTAAGTTGAATGGTCGGTGGACCTATGGGGTGCTTATAATGTGTCTTGAATACCCTCAAATAATTTATAATTGATCATATTATGAATATATGCCTCATTCTATATCCCGTTTGGAATTTTTGGATTCAATTTTTTGAATTTTGTAGTGATATGAGCCTACTATATGATAAGTTCCAGATGTTGTTGATAACCAATCAGTGTCATGAGAGAATAATAAAACTTCTTATAATTTTATAGAATATTCCAAGTAGCTTCATAGACATAAAAATGTTCATGTCCAAAGGAAAATGTTGTAGTTAAATAGTGAGCATCAATCATAACTAGGATATGATATCAATCATGAGTCGTTGAAGTATACCATTGGTATTGTTTAATAAGAATATGAACATGTCCCGATGAATGTGAAACTCTCACTTGGTGATCCCCAGTTTGAATGAAAATATAACCCTGGTCTGAATATGTGTTTCCCATTAGAATATATCAATGGACCAAAATAATGGGAGAAGGGATATGAGCCTCATCCTGTAAGGCCTCAAAAGTATTATGATGTAATTGTCAATTAGTGTAAGTATGAATATATACCTAGAATCCATGAACTACTAGATTATTCCATGTATCTAAACATATCAAAATATAAACCTCTCCCAAGGCATGTTCCATTATCACATGGGGAACCTAGAAAAAATAAGGATATGAGCTAGATCCTGGGCCATTGGAATATGTTGTCGATATTTTCTGATAGGAATTTGAGCCTGTCCAGAGGAATATTCTCCTCCCACATGGTGAGCCCTTGATTGAATTGGTATATGATCCTAATATAGGGACTTTTGAATATGTTCTAAGTCTTTTAAAACATTAATTTGATCCTATACAAAGCCATGTTTCACTCTCACTTTTTGAGCCCCATTTGGAAGGGGAATACGAGCTTAGCTTGGTGTCTTTCCCTTTACCATAATATTATGATAATTCTTCGGGATGGGAGAATGAATATGCTCAAGATCCATAGAAACCAATTATTAATTTTGACTAGGGTTTGTCTTTCCCTATATATAGGGATAACTCTATGATTTATTCCTATATCTATACCAGTGACAGAATAATCTAGTGAAGTTATTCATATATTAATAAGATGTAATAAATCTTTAGAAAAGTGTGCGAAAGAATGAAATCCCTCTCATTTTAACTCTACAATATATACTGGAAGATTTCTTTGATTTATGCGGGGATATGAACAAAATTATGTCATACTTGTGCCACAAAATATGCTGATGAACATCTTTAATGGGGGTTGGAATGTGTTCCTCACCCATGATTTCTATAGGAATATGCCTGGAGACTTGTACTAAGGGAGCATGGATATGAGCAAGCATTCTGGATACCACCAGAATATGTTGTCACACATCTTCAGTGGGATTATTGATACGATCCAAATTATGATTATATAGAGCCTTCTACACCTGATGTGTATACCATGTTTATTATGCATGAGTATCATAGGTGGTGGTGTATCAGGTGGTTCCCTCAACATTTTAATGAACGGTATTGGTGGGATGGAGATAGTGGCAGTGGTTAACATGATCCCTCCATGATTCCCCTTAACTAGATGGGATTTGTAGTTTAATCCTTAGTCCACCTTCCTTAAATATTGAAGGTGGTGGTGTTTATTTTCTAATTATAATCATATGATGTGGTTGGCAGTGTAAATGAAAACCTATGGATTTACAACTTCTTTCTTTAGAAGATACAGACTCAGTGGTATTAGGATATGGAGACCCTCATAGGAAACCTCAGGTGTTTTTAATATACTATTTCAATTCTATTAACATACCATTTCACTTTCTACTCTAAAATGAAGGTGTTGGGTCGGTGAAGCCATTATATGGCCTGAAAGAGTTGCAGTTTCAACTAATGTTCAAGAATGATAGCTAGATGAAGACATGATATTCGGTCAGGTGATGTTTCTAATACCAGTACGTATAGTCATGAATATATAAAGAAACACATTCAATGATTAGTCCATCATCATATTCAGGATATGTACTCAATCAGATATTCATGAGTAATAATAATGACTTTTCTCATTCCTGATATGACCATTATTCTCGTGTGGACTTGTCAAAGAGTCGATAAAATTATTTTACTATAACCCCATCTCCATTAGAGAGATTCATGAAAGGATATCTAGTTTTTAAGATATGAAAATACGGGCTTACACCTATTAGAATATTCTTTCTTTTATTTCATATATTCAAACCAGGTTCACCCTTTTCTGTCAGAGAAAAAAAGGATAGTGGGGAAAATGGACTAATAGTTTCATTGTTGAGGGTCTTATATTTGTACAATATTTCATGGTGGGTCTATAATTTTTGTTTTATAATCTATAGAAATCAGAATGGTTCAAACATATAAAACTTTGTATGGAAAACATTTCCAATGGTGGGTGTTCCTTTTGGGTTTTATGTAACATCCCAAGAGTCTATGTTTTATGTAACGATGAGTTTTATACAACTATGTCATCCATTAATCGAACAAACTATCTTTATATAAAAAAATAACAATGAAATAGAGTAAACGCACCAAAATGAACGAAGGGATCTTTATTCAAATAAGGAACACCACAGTAACTACAACACACTGTGATCAAATGGGAAGCTTAGCTAACCAAAGATACCAATTAAAAAACCTATTAAGATTACAGGAAGACCGCTCAAAACAATGAGAACCCCGAGTAACCGATAAGGGTCCTTGGCACCCATCAAAACAAACATATGAATGGACGAAGCCACCACAACCACACTGAGCACCAAAGGAATGACTTGAACCATCTTCTCCTCTTTCTTCATCAATTACCATGAGTTTAGAACACCCCTAGACCAGGTTTTATAGAGAACCAATTCGACCGTTAGACACCAACAGCTATAATTATAGCCGTTGGCTCCCCGATGATCCAATATCTTAAAATCTTTCAGTTTAAAATAGAAACATTGATGTTAAGAGTGGAATACCACAAAAGGTTCAAGATGGTTAACTATGTTATTTTATTTAATGTTTAAATGATGAAAAGAATAATAATGATAATATAACTAATTTAATGTTTGTTTTCCAAAATTTGAATTATATATGTGTGTATCAGATTTGAATTATATGAAAATGCTATTGTAAAATTATAATTCCTAACAGTGAAAGTTAATATTATTTTTCTTCCACTATTTAATATACACACTTTAACTTGATCAAATAAATATTTATTTAATCTAACACATGAATGACTGTATTGAATTTGGTTGGGTTTTACTTTTTAGATTACAAAAATATGTGTATAAACTCATGGATTATATATATACATATATTACGTCAAACATTAAGTTAATTATATTATGCATTCCTTTAAATTAAATATATGTAATGATAACTCAATAATAATAATACAAATGTTTTATAATTTGATCTTATTATAATTAATAGTTTTTGAAATTATGTCAATTATAAGATAAAAATTCAATTTTAATAAAAACAGTAAGAAGAAGATAATATAAATCTTTATAGATTAAGACAATCGATTTATATAAATAAATAAATAATGAGAAATGATAAAATGATTTAATAGTTTAACTTATATGTGTATTTATAACTATTGACTTATCATAAGATAATAATTGTTGTTTAATAATAATTGTATGTTAATAATAATAACGATATTATAATAGGTTTAATAAAAGAATAAAAAAATAATTTTAATATTATAAAACCGAGGGCCGCATTTTTTGATTTTTTACGCAGCTTCACTCCCGGCCGTCCGATCCAGCATGCATCATCACAGCCGTCCAAGGTTATTTAAGGCCGTATCATGTCGGGCCTTCCGATAAACCCCGGTTCAATCTTGTTCACCCTTTTTTTAATATTTGTTTTCCCCCATGTCGCGTCTTCTTCTTCCTCGCGCACACCAAACCAGTAGCTTAGGCAGTGTTTTTCTTCACCTAGGTCGACGGTGGACCCGACTTCGCCCCTTCTTTCCATAGGTTTGGCACCGCCTCACCCTTGGATACCCTGTCGACATCTCCGTGCAAGGAGATACCCTACCTTTAAGTCCCAGGTTGCACCGAAGAGAAGGGGATTGCTTCATGATTTCTTGGATCTTCGACCACTAACTCGACGTCGTCACTTGCACCTCCTTCTTCTCTTCTCCAACAGAAGGTAAGGGAAACATGTTTTTCTTGCTTTTCTTCAGCTTTAGTTAATATATATATATATATATATATAAACTTCACATATATATATATATATATAAGACCATAAGAACCATTTCATAACTTCTTTCCTCTTCTTTCATGGAGAATCAAACCAGAGTATGGGAGCCCTTCTTTGCTCAGTTGTTTTTTTCCTTTAGTTCTAGTGGATATATGTTTGTATTCACTTTTTATTTATGTAACATATATATATATATATACATGTAAATACATAAATGTATATGTACATCTATGTGCAAACATAATGGATGAGTATGATTATATGTTTTAAAATTCATCATGATATAACCTGATGATTTAACCAAGCTATATTTTACCATTAAAAATTATTATTTCAAGTATGATATCAAAAATGTGTAAGTATATAAAATTGGTGAGGTTTAAAATTTGTTTCGGATAACAAAATATTTTCCCCAATGGAAGATTCTTATTTATCAGCATTTTTTTTTTCAATTCATTTTTTTTTCTGAAAACTTGTATCGTGAATACCTTAAATATTTTCATTTGTATAAACATCTATCCTCATACTTATGAATTGAATTTATTGTAAGCAAAGGTGATTTTATGCCAATAAGTGTATTTTGAAAAACATTTTTACATTTGTATTTCATGTGTAAGAACTCCATTAGGTCTTACCAAACTTTAATTATGTATAACTTGAGAAATATAATTGAGTATAGTTTAATTTGGTAAACCCATACATATGTGTATAAACACATAAATTTATATATAGGTGTATACAACCTTGTAACAATATATTTTCTTTGAATTCAAAATTATTTAAAGAGATGTCTTAAGATGATTTCAAGCTTTTCAAAGGAAAGATCTTATTATTTAGAGTGCAAACGAGTTCTTACATAATAAAATATATATTCATACAATTTGTATACATATATACATGACTTCCCTAGATAAACCTATTTTCACACCATGTATTCTTAACTGTATAAATATATGTATATATGCACAATTTTAAATAAACATCCACAATGTCCGTTTATCAACATGTATTTTAAGTATGAATGACCTTGTTTCTATCTCTAGATTGTGATGTTTGAAGTGTTAAAGTTTTATGTCTATTTTAAGGTTTCCATTATGCCCATGGTTTCAATTGTTATGTTAATATCTAATGTGTACGGATTTTTATTACTATGTGTTAGTTTTATTAATGATTGTACTGTTCTTCCTTGGCAATGAAAATGCATGTGAAAAGCGATAATGAGTAATGAATGTAAGAATGAGACCCTATGAATGTAAGACCACATCTAATTATGTGAGGGATGTATTGGACTTAAATGATTATGGACAGGTGCGCCAGGAATTATACAGCACTCCAATGCATTGGGTAAAACGTTAGTCTCATGAGACCTTATATGCGACGATATCGGTGGTTAGCCTTGGCTTGAGCTACTATGGAAACGGGGTAGGTGGTTCACCTTGACCGGTATTAAGCTATGTTTTAAGGTCATGACACAAGGTCTTGGAAATGTCTGGCATTATACATTCCCTCTACATGTGATGATAAATGCTCAACCAGGGGATAGTTCAACTAACCAGATATCCCATAGTTGGAATTTTCCTTTGAGTATGAGAATGAGATTATGAGGTATGAACTTTAGTACATGTGGTAAGCTGTTATAGGAACATTATTTGCCGATAAATCATGATATGAATGTTTTACCTGTTTACAAACAATATTTTGGAGATGATGTAATTTTGTTGTGAAATATGCATCATCTATTCTTCACATGCTTGTGCTCTCTGATTTATATCTTCTTTGAGATTTATTTTATGAAATTACTTCTTTTTTGAGTAAGTGGTTTCAAGAATGTAGGATTCACATGTTTTAAGAAAAAGATAATTCCTTGTTTTCAATGAAGTGTTTTATCATTTCAAAAAGACTGTCTTGAGAAAGAAATTACTTTAAAAGATTTAAAACCCCTTACGGGGAATACTTTGCTCACCCTACATTTTCATTTTAAAATTTTTCAGGTATGGGTTTGTACTAAAGAAGATTTTCAGAAGCAGCTAGTTTCCCAGAATCCTGAGCCTCACAATCATCTTTTGTAATGGGACATGATGTATTATTGTAAATGGTTGAAATTAATTTTTAGTACATCATACCTCATTAGCACCCGGGAATCGGGGTCTTTACCGTTGGTATCAGGGGGTGGGTTCAGGAAACTCTGGAAAACCATGTAGTATGGATATACAACTATGATTGACTAAGTAATTGTGTTGTAACATTCAGATGGCTAATGGAAACATATCTACCAATCTACTGTCACTTCCCACTGAGGCCCTATAGACCATTGTGTCTCTAGCTAGCCGGGAGAACTTTCTTAATTACGCCCATATTCGCATGTCATGCAAGCACCTATATGATGTGTCAAACTCGCCTAGCGTGTTTAGTCTACACCGGGGGTTGGGAATGGGTTATCTCTTAATGATGATGACCTAATTCCCCTCATATGAATGTCAGGGAAGGTACTATGAGGTAATTCTTAGAGTGTTCATGGCTGGTGAAGAATATGGAACTATGCTCTATAACCCTTTTCGAGAACCCGGTACTGCCGGAGACCTCCGAGCGGCCTACTTTTGCCATAATTTGAACTATAGCTTATGGGACTAGTTGATGGACTTTGGGATATTAGAAGATGAGTCCACCCAATTGTTTTATAGGAAACATGTGTATAAGGACGTTTCCCAACTTCATACCCCTCATGCTAAACTCAGGAGACATCACAGGTGTTCCCCTGAGTTTAGCCCCGTCTGCTTAGCTTGTGTTTAGTTTGTGGAATTAGGGAGTTTGATTCTCTATGCGGTGTTGGTCTAATTAATTATTAAGGAAACTCAGGAACTGTTATGTAAACTTTTGTGTATTTGAAAATTTCCTGTTTCCTTTCCTGTCTCTACCTTATCAGTACTGTTATGTGAATTATCTTGAATGTTTTTTTTCAGATGGCTGGTCAAATGAACATCTCATCTCTACCTGATGATTTAGTAGATGTTATTTTTATCAGAACATGCATGGTGGATTATCCATCTTTTCTCCACCTATGAGGGTATTGTCAACGCCTTCTTGACTTATCGAATAGTCCTGAGATTCTTTGTTCGTGTCAGGGGAATAACCATGTTTTTCATCTCATTTCCACTTCCCAACTCCACTGCTATAAGAAAAGGGGGACATACTATGCAGGCCTTTTTAGTGTTTTACGCTGGCGCAACAATTTTCTGCCAGAGCATGCTTCCTTATAGCTGCCCAGGATTTCCACTTCAAGGCAGCCTTTATGTTCCAGGTCTTAAATCTTAATCTCTTCAATCGCAACATCCCCTCGAATACCTCGAGCGTGATATTGTTCGGAGGGTCATCATAAAATCTCTCCATTCAGACATTTTCGAGCTTTTTACTGCATGAGCCTCCCTATGGGAGCCTGTGTGTAGAACACATGAGTAGGAGTCCAAGACATACTTCTCAAGGTGCATATGGGTTAGTGAGACGGAGGAACTATGTACCAACTTGGGTATTCCATTAATCGAGCCAAATCTCCCATTTTGGTAATGTTGTACAACTGGGGGATTTTCTTTTTATGAATAGAATTGCGATGATGCAATTTTTTGAAGGGGGAATAATGTAACATCCCAAGACTCTTTGTTTTATGTAACAACGATTTTAATACTACTATGTCATCCATTAATCGAACAAATTGTCTTTGTATAAAAAAATAACAATGGAATAGAGTAAACAAACCAAAATGAACGAAGGGCTCTTTATTCAAATAAAGAACACCAAAGTTACTACAATGCACTGTGATCAAATGGGAAGCTTAGCTAACCAAATATACCAATTAAAAACCCTATTAAGATTACATGAAGACTGCTCAAAACAACGAGAACCCTGAGTAATCGATAAGGGTCCCTGGAATCCATCAAAACAAACATAAGAATTGCTGAAGCCACCGCAGCCGCACTGAGCACCAAAGGAATGACTTGAACCATCTTCTCCTCTTTCTTCATTAATTACCTTGAGTTTAGAAAACCCCGAGACCAGGTTTTATAGAGCAACTATTCGACCGTTAGAAACCAATGACTATAATTATAGCCGTTGGCTCCCCGATGATCCAATATCCTATAATGTTTTAGTTTCAAATAGAAACGTTGAAGCTAAGAGTTGAATACCCCAAAAGGATCAAGATGGTTAATTATGTTTTTTGATTTAATGTTTAAATGATGACAACAATAATAATGATAATATAACTAATTTAATGTTTGTTTTCCAAAATGTGAATTATATATGTGTGTATCGTATTTTAATTATATGAAAATGCTATTGTAAAATTATAATGCATAACAGTGAGAGTTAATATTATTTTTCTCTACTATTAAATATACACGCTTTAACTTGAAAAAATAATTATTTATTTTATCTAACACATGAATGAATATATTGAATTTGGTTGGGTCTTAATTTTTAGTTTACGAAAATATGTGTATAAACTCATGGATTATATATATACATATATTACGTCAAACTTTAAGTTAAATATATTATGCATACCTTTAAATTAAATATATGTAATGATAGATCAATAATAATAATACAAATTTTTTATAATTTGATCTTATTATAATTAATAGTTTTCGAAATTAAGTCAATTATGGGTTAAATAATCAATTTTAATAAAAACATTAAAAACAAGAGAATATAAATATTTATAGATTAAGATAATTGATTTATATAAATAAATAAATAAGGATAAAAGATAAAATGATTTAACAGTTTAACTTATATGTGTATTTATAACTATTGAATTATCTTAAGATAATAATAGTTGTTTAATAATAATTGTATATTAATAACAATAACGATATTATAATAGGTGTAATAAAATAATAAAACAACAATTTTAATATTATAAAACCGAGGGCCGTGTTTTCTGTTTTTTTACGCAGCTTCACTCCCAGTCTTCCAATCCAGTGCACCTCATCGCAGCCGTCCAATGTTATTTAATGCCATATCATGTTGGGGCATCCAATCAACCTCGGTTCAATCTTGGCCGCCCCTTTTTTTGATCTTTGTTTTCCCATGCGTCACGTCTTCTTCTTCCTCACGAACGCCAAACCTGTAGCTTAGGCTGTGTTTTTCTTCACCATGGCCAGTGGTGGACCCGACTTCGCCCCTTCTTTCCAAAGGTTTGGCACTAACATAGCCTCTGATACCCTGTCGACATCTTTGCACAAGGAGATACCCTACCTTTAAGTCTTGGGTTACACCGAAGAGAAGGGGATTGCTTCGTGTCTTCTTGGATCTTCGACCACCAACACGACGTCGTCACTTGCACCTTCTTCTTCTCTTGTCCAAGAGAAGGTAAGGGAAACATGTTTGTCTTTCTTTTCTTTAGCTTCGGTGAATATATATATATATATATAAACTTTAAATATATATATATATATAAGACCATAAGGACCGTTTCATGCCTGCTTTCCTCTTTTTGCATGGAGAATCGAACCATAGTATGAGAAACCTACTTTGCTTCGTTGTTTTTTTCTTTTAGTTATGGTGGATATATGTTTGTATTCAATTTTATATATACGTATCATATATATATATATATATATGTACATGTGAATACATAAATGTATATGTACATCTATGTGCAAACATAATGGACGAGTATGATTATATGTTTTAAAATTCATCATGATATAACATGATGATTTAACCAAGCATATTTTACCCTTAAAATTTATTATTTCAAGTATGATATCATAACTGTGTAATTATATAAAATGGGTGAGGTTTAAAATTCCTTTCGTATAACAAAATAGTTTCTCCAATGGAATATTCTTATTTATTATCATTTTTTGTCAAGTAGTTTCTCCAATGGAATATTCTTATTTATTATCATTTTTTTGTCACGTCATTTGTTTTTGTGAAAACTTGTAGTGTGAATCCCTTAAATATTTATCTGTGTATAAAAATATATCCTCATACTTATGAATTGAATTTGTTGTAAGAAAAGGCGATTTTATGCCAATAAGGGTATTGTGAAAACCATGTTTACATTCGTATTTCATGTGTAAGAACTCCATTCGGTCTTACCAAACTTTAATTATGTATAACTTGAGAAATATAATTGAGTATAGTTTAATTTGGTAAACCCATACATATGTGTATAGACACTAAAATTTATATATAGGTGTATACAACCTTGTAACAATATATTTTCTTTGAATTCAAAATTCTTTAAAGAGATGTCTTAAGACGATTTCAAGCTTTTCAAAGGAAAGATCTTATTATTTAGAGTGAAAATGAGTTTTTAAATAATTAAATATATATTCATACAGTTTTTATACATATATACATTACTTCCCAAGATAAACCTATTTTCACACCATGTATTCTTAACTGTATAAATATATGTATATATGCACAATTTTAAATAAACATCCACAATGCCCGTTTATCAGCATGTATTTTAAGTTTGAATGACCTCATTTCTTACAATGGATTGTGATGTTTGAAGTGTTAAAGTGTTTATGTTCATTTTAAGGTTTCCATTATACCCATGGTTTCAATTGTCATGTTAATATCAAATGTGTACAGATTTGTATTACTTATGTGTTAGTTTTATTAGTGAATGTACTGTTCTTCCTTGGCTATGAAAATGCATGCGAAAAGAGATTATGAGTAATGAATGTAAGAATGAGACCCTATTAATGTAAGACCACATCAAATATGTGAGGGATTTATTGGACTTAAATGATTATGGATGGGTGCGCTCGGGATTATACAACACTCTAATGCATTGGGTAAAAAATGAGTCTCATGAGACATTATGTGCGACGGTCTTGGCGGTTAGCCTTGGCTTCAGCTGCTATGGAAACGGGGTTGGCAGTTAGCCTTGAACCATATTAAGCTATGTTTTAAGGCCATGACATGAGGTCTTTGAAAAGTCTAACATTATACATTCCCTCCACATGTGATGATAAATTGTCAACCAGGGGATAGTTCAACTAACAGGATATCCCCTAGTTGGAATTTCCCTTTGACTATGAGAATGAGATTATGAGGTATGAACATTAATACATGTGGTATGCTGTTATATGAACTTAATGTGCCAATAAATCATGATATGAATGTTTTACCTGTTTACAAACAGTCTTTTGAGCTGAAGTAATTTAGTTGTGAAATATGCATCATCTATTCTTCACATGCTGGTGCTCTCTGATTTATGTCTTCTTTGATATTTATTTTAAGAAAATACTTCTTTTCTAAGTAAGTGGTCTCAAGAATGTAGGATTCAAATGTTTTAAGAAATCATAATGCCTTGTTTTCAATTAAGTGTTTTATCATTTCAAAAAGGCTATCGTGAGAAAGAAATTACTTTAAAAGTTCTAAAACCCCTTACTGGGCATACCTTTCTCACCCTACATTTTCGTTTTTAAATTTTTCAGGTATGGGTTTGTACTAATGAAGATTTTCAGAAGTAGCTAGTTTATCAGAATCCTGAGCCTCACGATCCTCTATAGTAATGGGACATGAGGTATTATTGTAAATTTTTGAAATATTTTTTTTACATCATGCCTCATGGGCACTCAGTAATGGGGGTCTTTACATTTTAGAAAAAAACATTACCTATGAACTCATTTTAGTCGAGAGAATGGGTAGTTGGGCTCATCAAACCATTTTGATGTGATTTTCTTCCTACACTGGGACTCACTTATAGATTTAATACATGGTCACAAATCTATTCCTAATCTCGATATATGATCTTTTTCCCTAAAAAAATCAATTGTTGAACCCTTTTATGTGTAAAGGGAGAGATCTATTCATGAGTTCATATGTATATATCTATGTTTCATCATAAATTTTCCATTAATGAGAATTTTATTATATTTTAAATCCATATAAACTAGAAATCTGATAATTTTTTTCATATAGGGAGTATTTTAAAATTTTTCAGACAAGATTGTGTCATTGTTAGTAGTCCTACATATCTCTTTTATAATAGGAATCCTAGCCACATAGTTTTGTAAAATCATTCGATTAAAAATTATGGGAAAAGGATATATATGAGGTGACTTTTTAACCATGTATTAAGATTGATCCCCATGACATTGTCCCATGTATCCAATTATGGATGGAATTAGAGTCATCATAGATCGAGAACACCATCGGTACATTCCCTAACACACTTTCCATGATCTGGGTAGTCATATCATTCCACTAATTTGGGTTCACCCCCTGAGGTTACCGAAGATGGTGGGTATTCATAATTAAAATGATAAAACCGTCACAAATTCTTAAGACCACATGACCTATGATTGGTGTAAGAAAAAATGTACAGAATGTAATCAATCTAAATACATATGGATGTATGACTTCAATGCTGGGAAAACCCTTTGAATGTTCAATATAGAGATCATACCATAATAAGGGATCCTAAATATCCTATTTATTTCAAGAATCATACTTCTCATTGTTCATTTTATTTTTTAATCTACTAGATCATGAGGCATCATGCTCATCTAATGATAATTAAGGGGTCCTAATGGTTGCAATGAAGGAAACATGGAGGGAATTATCCTGAGGTGGATACCAATTTGATATTTTTCCTTAGGATGAAATCCAACATATCATGTATATGGAAGGAATCAATTATATATTAGTACAATTTATTAGGTTTTATAAACCTAGGACCCCCTTTTTGGTTTTAATACGAAGCTTAAGCCTTTGGATGATATCCTACATAACCTAATTATTACATGAATACGGGTCATCATAGTTTTATTGATTGGGGAATACACAATGTGGTTTCCCTTTGGATGTTTAATATGGAGATTGAGATATTGGAGGGCCTTCTACATATCTTAGATATAGAAGGAACTAGATTTATTCAATTTTAATTTAGTTGTGAATACACACATAGGATAACCATTGGATGTTAATTTTGAATGATTAGCCTTATTAATTCTTCATACATATCCTGGTTATTGTTGGAATCAGAGGCTTCATACTTAATTTGATCAGGGCATACAAAATGAGGTTTCATGTAAGATGTTTAAAATATATATCAAGCCTTAGGAAGGCATCCAATGTATCCTAGTTATGGATGGAATCATAGTAAGAATAGTTAAATTGAGCTATAATTAAACACTAATATTTCCCTTGGGATTTTTAAAATAGATCTCGATCCTTAGGAATGTTTCCTATATTTCATGGTTATGGAAGGCATAATATTCATTTTAGTTTAATTTATCACAATTTCTATTCTGAGGTTTACCTTTGGATATTTAATATAGAGATCGAACCATAGGAAGTCATCCAATGTATCATAATTATAGCTGGAATCATAGTCATCATAGTTCAATTGTTCAAGGATTACATAATGAGTTTTTGATTTGGATATTTAATATGGATTTGGGGAATTTTGAAAGAATATTACGTATCTTGGTTATGGATGGAATCAAAATCAACATAGATAAATAAATAAGGGATCAAACCATGAGTTTTCTCATTGTATTATAAATATGGACCTAGATCCTTAAGAAGGCATCATATGTATCTTAGTTACAATAAGAATTAAAGTCATCATTTATCAATTGATTGGGAGAAACAAACTTAGTATGGCCAAATATGTGAATTGGAAAATGTTTTAATGTCCTATGATTCTGTCTTGACATGGCATGGTTGCTTGAAATACCTTCTTAACTATCTTATTAACATGTTGAGTGTTTTTGAACATTCCCTAGATTCATATAGAATGCTTTCAAATGAAATCACATGATTCAGTATACTTTTATAGAGGACATCACATAATATGAATGGTGTTTGTCAATGTCATCACATGATCAAGGATGTTTGTTTTTGTATGAGATTGCATGATCAAGATGAATTGTCTTGATCTTCTTTCTAACATGCTTGACAATGTATGGACATGCCCCAAATGACATTTTCAAGGGACATTGGTTGAGTTGGATGGAATGTCTCAAGGATATCATTCCACAACATATCCCACGTCTGGGGGTGTTACAAGACTTGGATAATGATGTATGAAGTCAATCATATGATATAGGTTGACAATACTAGATAGGGTCGCATGGCCTGTCCATATTTTCCAAGGTACATCACTTGATACAAGAGGGCATGATTGGAGGGCATCACATGGACCAACCATCTTGATTGTGTGACATCTTATTTTCTAGTCTGACATGTTTGGAGGGTATCACATGGAATGAATTTCTTATCCATAGGACATTAGATGATCCAGGTTAAAATATCATGGTATTATAGTGATACATAGATTAACTATTAGGATATCACCAAAAAACATGGGTGAAATGTATATAGGACATCACAATATTTGTCTCAAAAATTGAAGAGGAATTAAAAATATATTCGGTGGTATGCTCAGAGGATGTAGTGTGACATTCTTTGACATGTTTATGGGATTTCACAAAATCTAAATGGCATGTTGAGGGTTCATTAGATTATTTTTACAACATATACCCATGATAACGCATGATCTGGATTGGTAATACGAGGATCATGAGGTTCAACGAATAAGTCTTCACATGAGACTCGGTATATCACTGGTTAAAAATACATTTATTATTGAATTTGTGGGTTTTTCTACTAGGGGGATTTATAGAACTCTCTATCGTAGTTATACATCACCATGTTCAACACGTATCTCATGGAATTGGCTAGAGTAGGCTGTGGGAATTGGTGTCATGTGCATCATGAGATCCTTTAGGGGTCATTCATGGGGTTGTCACATGATGATCAATGAACATGGGAATGTTCTTATTTTTTCTATTTCTTTTATACCTAGGATGATCAAATATATTTTTCCTAACTATGTTGAAATTTCATGGAAAATCCACAAGGTTATTCTGATATATCAAGGGGAAATAATGAGATCCAAATGCTCATGGAATGGATTTTGTGTGAGTGAAGGATACATTTTTGGTGTCTTCCATGAGTAAATGGTGTCTTACTATGGGAACTTCTACGAGATCAAGGCAAATCTTCTATCTAGAAGAATTACATGGGATCGTGATGACATGTTTAAGGGACCTCCATGAGATCAATGGATATCATCCATGCTGAATTACCCCTTTTGTATGATGATGAACATATACTTGCTCCATTAGAAGTTTCAGTCTTTTATGTAATTTTTGATGGTTGAGGATCATGTCAGTTTGTAAGAGTTTTTTTGAAGACAAATAATATCCATTTTCATGAAGATACAAATGAACAATAATAGGTCTTTTAGTGATTCAAAAGCTTCTTCATAGAATACCCTTATGTTTATCTATGTTTCCAAAGGGGAAGAATAAAATAAACTGGACATGTCCAAAACCATTCACAAGATGAATACGGAATGTCAATGAGATATTGTAGGATAATTTGGGCATATCTATAGGGAATTGGCAGTGTCTTGTGAATCATGGGGCGAGTCACATGAATATCAATGAATATGAAAAGGCATTTTCATTTGGTATTTTTTTCTCAGTATTTGACATGGATTTTTTGAATTTTTATCAGGAACCTCCCAACTACAAAATCACACGATTTAGAGGACATCATTTGGTATCTTTTTTATGATCAACGAATGTATTATATGACTTCATGGGAATAAGAGTTATTTTTGAGGGGATTCATATGATCTAATTAAATTCTTGTGATGATCATGAACCATTTGAATGTCCTTCGGATGGTTATGTGATCAGATGCCCATTGGAGGAATACAGAAACATTATTCATTGGCCACAACCACTTCCAATTCATCATAGATGATATAATACCCATGTTTTGCAAATTTCATTCATTTTTATTATTTTGATACTCATTTTACAGGAATCAACACCCACTTAGATAAACAACACCAAATCCAACCATATAAAATGATGATTTCTCCATTCTATAGTAGAATCATTACAATACCATAGTATGAAGAAAAAATATTTTTTATTAATGGAGAAAAAGTACATAGAAATAAGATAATATCACCATAAATATGTATAAAAACAACATTTAATCATCATTGTTCATGGAGGTTAAAAATTGATATTTTTTTTGGAAGTGGAGATCGAACACTCTACAATATCGTGTCTCTAAATAAAAGAATATAGATGGTATTTTCTAATTTAAAATATAAAACACCACCCTAACTCATTCCCTAGAATAAAAATATTCGTCCATATTTTAAGAAATTATAGAAAGTGTACATGAAATGAATTTTTATATATCTATTCGAAACTTATATATATATTATAATATCCCAGGCATATCACCACTAGAAAAACATTGCATATCTTATATTATCACAAAAAACCCATATAATAGAGACTCAGGTGTAAGGGACCCTTACATGTAACCAGTGATAATCCTTAAATATCACATAAAAATTTACAATCAGAATGAATCTTCCATGTTAGTTATTTGTACTGTTAATTATTTCCATTTCAATAAAGGTTCCTTCAGGTTTGTAAAGCTACTCTAACATATCCGAATGAGACAAAAAACTTATCCATTTTGTTCATCATAGGATAATCATTAAATATTTCGTATTTATCATTGGATATCCAACGGTCTAATGAAATAACCAATTTCTCTCGATATGGAGATAGTTACGCAACATAAATTTACTCTTTTGTATTGAATTTTTGACAAAGATACATTTATGTATCACATGGGTTATCATTATGTATCATTAAAAACCATTTTTAAAATATCTATTTTTTTCAAGGGATTCCCATATGTAAGAATAAAATTTCTCAAAAGGAATATTTTATACCAAGACATTGAATATTTTAAACCATAAACTATATACACCAAGATTATTCAATAATTATGACTCACACAAATCCTATGATATGAATAATATTCTAAAATATTCAAAACCTCTTGAAACCGACACATTAAAAATAACAAAAAAATAATTATTTGATATCCTTTCATCGATCATGGTATGACCTATGGAAATAGTTGAAATTAACATAATTTTTTCTAGAGCCCACTGCAACTGTAAAAAGATCACGAGAAACATCACTCAGGTCTTGGAACACATCTTAAATAACTACTAGAGATTTTAATAACTCATATATTATCTATCGAAATAATAATTGAAAATATGCCCCATATTTTACAACCAAACATTAAAATATCATTTGATATTAAACTATTAATAGAAAAAACATTACACCCAATGTCTTTGTTAGTTTTTTATTTCATAGTGTTGGGAATTGATCATTATGAGCTCATCCATTAGATTGAATGTTCTTATGACGGATTTTTTTTTACAGGAAACCTTATCTGGGTGGAATACATCTATTTTTGTTGATTTTTTATATATCAAATCCGAAAAATAAAAGGTACGAAATCACCATATCAATCAAAAAATGATATAACTTTTGATCGCACAAAGATATTTTCTTATTATTGATATAATTTTAACCTGCATAGAATATAAATTTATTAAAAAATATAATATCATTAAAATACTAAATATCATACAAATTAATTCTAGGATATGATGCCAATTAATGAGATTATGTGAATATATAATGAATTTTTGTGTGTGGGGGGGTGGGGGGTGTATCAGTTCTCATACATCCATCACATTAAATATCATTTTCTCGATATATGATTAGGGTTTAATTAATGTTTAAAAATCAATAGTAAATATTAAATGTATATATGAAACCCCAATATATTAATTAAAAATAATTAAAATGGAGTAAAATAGAGTGGTTAATTAGTGAAAAAAATATTTTCTAAAATAAGAATTACTAAAATCCTGGCTATTGAAAAATATCTATTAAAATAATGTAAATAATGATAATGAGAAATTGTGAGAGGGATAGAATATCAAATAATCATAATAATTTCTTAGAAGCATTATATTCACTTCTCATCAAGTGAAAATATAATTTGGCATAGTGGTTATACCAAACAACATATATCCTTGTTTTATTATCATTAAATATTAAATGATGAAGTATTAAAATGGTTTTAGGAAATTAATAAGTCTGTTGTGAGAAATATAAGTTAATAATGATCATGATGAGTAATAATTACAATTAATAATCATCTACTGTCTTCATCATGTTCCTCTAATAGTTTGATGTTGGGTGAAACCTATTTTTTTACTGGAACGTAATAGTCCTACCTCTACAATGAACCCAAGAATGACTATGTGTCTGTGTAAATATTTTAAAACCTTAAATAATTATGAATAACTCTAAATATTTATATAAATTCACAAATAATGTTATAATACCTAGTTTTATGACACATTTCTAGATCAATATCGAATTATAAAATCAATGATAAAATATAATAAATAGATATAAAAAATATTCAATTGAATTATATAAATATATTTCTAAGACACATTGAGATGTATCAAATTTTGACATGAAATAATTCTTCAAAAATAAAAATCTCATGATAATTAATAAAAAACATTACACCAGTAAGGTGTAAAATACTATCTAATCCTTCAAACATAAATTCAAAAAATTGAATTAACGTTATATACCTTAAATTTTATTTTATAGTTCTTCATACTATAGTATTACATTCAATAATATGGGATGATTTTCTCCTAATTATGAACATATGTGCACCCATGCCAGCTCCTTCATCCAAAGAAATCAATGATTTTTTATAGTACTGTAATACATGAATAAGAGTGAAGTATTAACTTTGAAATATTCTAAGCGTCACAAACTCATAAACAATTACATTACAACAAAAATAGACATGGTTATAATTTTTTCAAATATGTTATCATATTATTCAATATGTTATTATTGTATAATAAAGACATCCTAATGGAGTGATTTCTGAAACTCATGAAAAATGTATTTCATTTCCTCTTACCCAACTCCGATCAAACTCCAACAAACCTAGGATTATGTTAATAGTATATATTCATTGAAAAAAACTTCATCACTATTGAATACACTACACAATAATGTAATCATTACATACGTAAAAATTTGAGTACTATCTAAACACCATAATACCTTTTAATGAAATAGTTTTAGATTACTCTAAATATTCATTTGAAAAATAGTACAACATTAACCATACATCATTGAGGTTATTTCAATCCCCTATTTATCAAATGAATGCATTATGATATTAAATTTTTTTCTCATAAATTATCCATTTTCCCTCACTAGATATCAATATAATTAATTTTAGCCTATTTATTATCATTTACATGTAAAAGAAAACATTTTTATAGGTTTTAAAACCCCATAATGTCTTATATTATAAAGTGATATAGGTTTTGGACAGTATAAAATTGACCTGAGATGCATGATTGAGAGTTCATACATTAATTGAATAATGAAATAGTTTTATTTTGTAAATTAATTTCTTTTTCAATTACAAAAATGAATTTAATCAATGTAATTTCCTTATTTTTAAATTATATCAAATTATTTTAATAAATAAAATATTATTCCTCAAGAATTTCAATTTCGATACATGATGTAGTGTGAAGACCAGTGTTTTTTAAAGTATCCGTTATTTTCCATAGTTGAATAAAGGTATATTTAAATCCATATTGAGATTATATGATATATAAAAAGAACAATAATATTGTCTTTATAATCAAATTTATCTATTTTTATTTTTGGAAATAAGTAAAAATTCTTTTATTCATAAGTAACCATGATTTGAACCACGGTTTTTTCATATATATTTTTTTGAATCCATTTTACATATAATGTATCTATGACATAAATATTACTACACCATGATATTCTTTACAATTTAATTTAAAATATATGGTCAATAATAATATATTTAAATAAAATTAAATTCTAATAAGACATTAAAGATGTTTAAAAAATAAGAAAAAAGTTCATCATCCATTAATCCTATACTCACGAAACTAGTCAATTATATGCTCTAAATGTTAGATTTATAAAAATAAAACATTGTGGACTATTAATTTTTTTTGGGATAACTCCAACTACCATTTTAATGAAAAATACCCTGTAGACCAATTCCAATAATAATATAATTTTTATATAATATTTTATAAATATTTTTTATTACTCAAGATACAGTAGTTTTTCCTGATATATCAATATAATATTGCATACCCACATAGGTGTTTCCAAAAATAAAGAAAATATATATAAATACATTGTAGCCACACTCATACAATTCCTTTATCCTCATAATATCGTTTATCCATGTCACATGAATTTTAATAACCATGGGAATTTCCATTTTAATGATTTTACCATTCCTACGAAGCCCTTGATGAATACTTCTCAAAAAAGTTGATCTATTATTATCATGAAATTTATTATATTTCACACAAAAGTACCTTAATGACTGATCCAGTCACTATAATTTCAATGCACTTGATGGATCAATTTTTTGATCATACAATCAATTATTAACAAATAGTTTATCATGAACACCATTATTTCCCATATAAATGATTCAACTAATCTGAATGAGATGCACCATTTCCATGAATTCATTTTACATACATAACATTTAACTCTAGCTTCATCCCATGAGGTATATTAATGTATAATCACCACTTCCAACCACTTAATTATACCCCACTATCATCTATGTCTTTAAGAAGATAAACTTTATCTTTTATCATCATCTATCATACAGTTACAACTCTTTTGAGATTTTTTTCCATTATACTTAATATTTAATTATTTTAGGGATAAAAAATCAGGGGAATAGTTTAATTTTTCTACTCTATGTAACCAGAAATGGTCTTCACAATGAATTTTATCATGAAGTAAAAAATAATTTCATATAAATTAAGTCATAGTAACAATTTTTGTTCTTATATGGTGATGTTTCATTAAATTGTTTCCTTGTTTCTATTTTATTTTTATTTTCAAGGATTATATATTATGAATTAATAAATTAAAATTTATCTAAATTGAAGAATTTTTTTATTATTTTTATGTAAATCATGAATGAATATACAATAATCATATTTATATATCAAAATTTTTACTCTATTTTCCTAAATATGATCAATTTAACAAAATACATTTATCACCCACCATAAACGCTATTAACCACACCACAATCACTTTCATATTATTTAAGAAATATCAATACCATTTATTTTATTTTATTTTCTATTAAATATATATCATAATAAATTTTTTTAAAATATAATACTAGTAATTTGAAAAGTAATGTAATTTAATACAATTGAAACAATTTTGTAATAATAGTTTTTTATTATCTATAAAAATGATAATGACTTTTTTATTATATTATCATAATAGAAAAAAACAAAAACAAAAACAATATTTTTTAGTTCTAATAACTTTTCTGATTTTTTATCACTGTGATGCATGAATAATATAAATTGTAATTTTATTGGTTTGATGAAACTTTTTTTATTAAATTAATTTAATTATAAATATTATATTTTTTAATATTTTCTTTATTATGTGGTAGAACCCTATATAAATATTTTTTTGATTGGGATAGGTATATTAAATTGAGGCCCTAATTTAGGGATAAGTATAGTGGTACACAAGAAAATTCATAATAGAAGGGAAACCACATCAAACTGAGAACATATCGACGAAAAAAATAAATAGTAATAAAATTAATATAAAAATGTTGTATATTAGAGTGTTGGGGAAAACTAATGAAATATTTTAAAATGTTTAAAAAAATTTAAAAAATATCAATTAAAAAAGTGTTTTGATTGATGGGGGAGGATTAACATGTATGGTTTCACCCTTAGATCTTTTAAATTTGGTAGGAAGATGTGTGTCCCTATTCTATGTTTTTCATGTGGTAAGTTCATCGGGTCATTACCTCCTATAAGACCCTCTGTAGAGGTTAATTACTACAAGATTCAGATAATGTCAAAAAGATTATCTAGTTTTAATTAAACCATAATAATATGATTAAAAACTTTTGTATCATAATTTTCATTATTTTACTCATTGAAACTTATTGCAGATGATTTGGAAGGATTCTTTATTTTAGTCAAATTATTCATAGTGATATATGATTTACTAAAGATTTTGATTAATATTACGAATCAATTGATTAAAATAATAATATAATATATCAAAAAGGCAATTTCAATAATAGTATATATGATTAAATGTATTGTATTGTATTGAATAAGTTATATTGACCATAAATACCATATCTATATGTTTTTGAGCTTTAAAATTATGTAATGGACCATTTATATAGTGTTTATACAAATTTTAAATTCTAATAGTAGTATTAAAATTTTATTACGCAAAGGATTTAATTATAGTGAATTAAAAAAAATTACATGATAACATTCCATCGTAATTGATATGTTATATTATATAAATTAAGAAATAAGTAAAATATATAATATTACATGGATATTATGATCGATGGGTATAATCCATTAAAAGATACATTTTTTTAAGGATTAATTATACTAAAAATGTATTATGTAACATTAAATTTTTTTAATGTGATGGGTATTAATACATGAGAAATTAATCATTTAAATATTTTTTTATATCAATTCAATTATTTACGTTTTAATTTGCACATAAGGAAACCTTGAGATTAAAATATAGTTATCATGGAATGAAAAAAACATAAAATTCAAATAGCCAATATATGATTCTTTATAGAAGAATTATAGAAAACATTGGAATAATGAATGATAACCTGTAATGTTTATATATATATAATCCATCATTATAATAAAATACTGAAATAAATATTCATCGTTCATGGATATTTATGTTAGTATTTATAATATAACTCATTACATATTTATAAAAATCTAGTTTATATTGTTAGTTGTGATATTTTTTGATGAAAAAATATTTTAACCCTCCCTCAAATGGGTTTCCCATGATCTCAAACAATAATTTATATTTCTAAAATTTTATTGCCTTGTTTTTAGATATATCTTTGAAAAACCATGTCATGTCACTGATAGTTAAAATAAGGATCATAATATCAATTTGAAGGAATTTTAATGATTTTATTTATATCCTGGATATATCTAAATTCATTCTTCAAGACCTTCTAATCATGATTGATGATATATATGTTATCTTAGAAATATATAGGGGATGATCAACTTATTGATCGTTTTCTAGAGACAACATCATAAAACTGGTATAATGTATGATCCATCCACTATCATTTATCTATAAACCCATGGCTTGATAAAGACCAACCGACTAGCTATTAGTGTGCCAATTTCTTATAGTTGGTGAAGGAAGATGAACCCCATGTATATAGAAGGCCACCAACCAACCAATAGAGGCAAACTATCTAGATGGTATGGGATTTCTACTAGTAGTGAGCTCTATGTAGTTCACAAACTAAATAGTGGTGTCTACCAAGTATTTTGTGATGTCATGGAAACTAATATAAGAGAAAATTTATTTTGGTCAAAAGTGATTTAATTCAAATCTTCTTATTCTTCAATACCACAAAATAAATCAATATCCTTACCACAATATCTTAAGGATTTATATGGATACCTAAGGTGGAATAGAAGAGACACTATAATTCTTTCAATCATCTATGAAAAAATCAATGATGAATAACTATAATTATCAAAATAATATCAATGAGAAAATTCTCATTTTTTAATCTATTGAAGGCTCAGACCATTTATCTCCATATCATTATAAATTTGTAATGATCATATTGAGATTTTAGTTTTAATATTATTAGTGGGATAATTCTATTAAAACCACATATTCTCATCAACTTTATTAATGGTTTAAAAATATGAAATTATGAAGGAATAGTTTGGTTTTCCACTAGTGATGTGTAAGAGGGGTCTCATAAAACAGAATTTTTAATGATTAGATTCATGGTCATTATAATTATCAAAGGGGTAGTAATATTTTCCACCCAAATGTGGATGTGGATATGTTGGGGCTCACAAGGAGATATTGCTAAATTCTTAATTAAACTGTGTTATCTCTATCATTTATTTTACATATTGTATCATTTATCATTGATTAATATAATTTCATAAATTTGGTAAATTCAAATTCAATTTTTATTACTCATTTAATATTACATATTAGTGTTATCTATTTATCTATTTAATAATTTATCAATTTATATCATACTCATTTCAAAATCATTACGTTCTAAATTTTTCTATTTTATTAACCAAAATTTTAAATGTCCAATTTCCATCCTTTTATAATATATCTATGAAAAACACAAAAAGTACAGATATTTATATATTTTTGTTTCTATAATAATATGATTTTAAATAATTTTGGGACATAAGTGTTATAGTATATGATGATTATAATGAATACAGTTTAGAAGTATGGTTTTGGAAAATTGATATCAAAAATTATTTATGTTATATATGGAAATTTAATTTGATAAAATAATTAGAAAATTCATTTTTTTATAATACCTAAAAAAGTTACATTCATTGTTTAGATGAATCATTGAAACAATAATATGTTCCTTGAATATCATAGTTTTTTCCATCTTAAAATTTTCATATGTGTTCCATTAATATATTTTAAAATCGAAATAATATGTAACAAGTTTTCTATTCACAATCACAAACTAATTATAAGTTATATGTATTTTTTAATTTTTTTCTCAAAACAATTTTTTAAGAGAACTAAAATAATGTGGAATAATAGATGATTAATGTTTTTAATTACATAATTTTAAGACTGTTTATTCGATATATTTCATTTATTCGATGAATATTGAAAAAGGATATATGATATTTTCAATGTTAAATTACTATATTCATAAATAAAAATTAAATATTATTGAAATGAATGTTTTTATAAGTTTGATATATGTATAAGTGAATATTTTATACCAATGAAATATGATTATGCATTTATCTTATTCTAATGGTATATACCTATTCTATGAATAAAAAATAACATATTTATTATTCTCTTGATTGATAAAGAATTATTGAATCATAATTAAATAATTATAATTTTATATCATTTAATTACATAATGTAGTGGATTTTATATTACCTAATTTTTATGTCTTATAGGTGTATTCAATTATAGTGTTCCTAAATTATATTTATTAAGAAGTAATAAATAAAAAATTATAAAAAATTGTTTTACATTAAAAATAAATATGTAGAAATTTTTTTCACATGATTAATAATATATTAATCGAAAATTATATTATTTTCATACCATATAAACATGAAATTCTACACTCTGAATATAATTTTGATACTATGGTTCACTTGATCATTTACAATGCATGCGATATATATAATTATATAGCTCGATAATTTATAATGGATAAAAAATATTAAATAATATATATTGGTATTAAAATGGAATGTCAAATAATTATGTGAATAAAAAAATTTAATCATTAAGAGATATATCACAAAATAATATTCAAAATTATATAATGAATATACAACACGAATATAATTAATTACGGTTACAAAACATTATCGAAATAGACAATTCATAGATGAAAAAATTCCCAAAAGAGAAATAGTAACCATACTAATAGTAGAATATGGGTAATTATAGAGTTATAGAGATTGCAATAAATTACACATGAATTAAAATTTTTCCATGAGGTTGTATGGAAAATAATAAAACTACAACTAAAACCAAAAAAGTAAAAAACTCTATCAATATTTTATAGTGAAACAGTTTATCTCCATAATAATAGCATGGTCCTTGTATTTATAGGCACAAGTAGAGAAATTTATCACCCTCGTGAATCTCCAAAATTTACTGTTTTAATATTCCATGAATTTTCCTTAATTTGTAGAGGTTAGTGATATAAATTTTAAATCCCTGTAATTATTTCCTCTTTTAATATCATCTAATCATTTGAAGGGAGAAAGAAAATGACACTCAAATAAAATTATTTTCATTTCTATATCTATATATATATATCGATTCAATTTACCTTCACATTTACATTTAAATAAATTCCATATTACATGTGTAATCCTTCTCAACAACTTTCTTTGATTAGATTGTCTTGTTCTAGGATTGAGAAGCATAATTATGAACCTATTTGTTTTAAATCAATTAGGACAACCTTGTATCAATTCTACAATTATGTTTCCAACTATATAAAACTCATCTTCCCACTTTCAAGCATGAAATATCAAACCATGAGTGTAACATACATTATTACATGATCATCTCAATCATTTTACATGATAGTGGTTGTCTGAACATTGTTTTGTAAATAGAGCTTGAGCTCAATCTCGATAGTGGATTCAATTATTATTCAAGTAATCTAGAATGGTTGTTTAGTATGAGGGAAGGGTATGATAGTTCATGTTTGTAGAAATTTGTGAGGTTAGAAGGTTGACATATGTGGGAAATGATATCATTGTTAAAGTGGGAAATGGACCGATAGAATATGGTTGTAGTGAGGCTTGAGGAAACATATAATTTTTGTTCCTCTGATGGTATTATGATGAGGATAGAGTAACAATGATGGTGTAAAAAAACCCTACCCCAATAACTTGGATTCAATGCCTTATGTAATACATTGGAATAAGATATAAGAAATCACATACTGAATGACCATATAGTTATGTAGTCTTGGTAAATATGATACTTAAATGATTCTTACATTATATATGAAGATGAAAATTAAAACACAATCATTTATTCAAGAATAAAATTATTCTTTTTAGCATATTCTTACATATGAATCATAATAAACTTCATGGATTAATGGGAAGGAAAAAATAATAATTGTCACCATAAATTATCAGTAATGATTAAGTACAATATAAGCTATCATGAATCAATAAAGAATAATCAATATGGAATGTAAAATAAGTAAACAAACATGCAATTTAAAAAATGATAATATCATTATAAAATAATTTAAATTAAATATGGATAGATAAATAACTGAACACTCATATGATTTAACTAACATGATAAGGAATAATAAATATTAATTGGTAAATTAATGAATTTTTTATTTAATCATGAAACTTAGAATATAATGAATTTGTTGTGAATATAATTATGAAAATCTCAGGGATAATAATAATAGAATTATTAATATTGTCATTTCCTAATTATTGGATTCCATCGTCCCTGGAATCATGATACCTCCACTATAAACATCCTTTTCTAGGCATTTTAAAAAATGGGTTACATTAGTTTAAGTCTATATTATATATTTTACTAACGAAACCAACTGATCCATTAATGGGGAAATTAATTATAAGCCCCACACATCACTTTAGGTGAAATTAAATCATGATATATCAAAAAATATATTTAATTCAAGAATAATAGTAATTATCATTAAATATCCACATTAAATAAAGAGTAATGATTTATCAACATTTCCCCAGATAAAAAATGACTTTTAATGTAGAAAACATAATTTATAGATAATATAAGATTTAATAATAAACAAATACATGATACATAATATGAATATTATGGGAAAATTTAATATACAGTGATCAAATGAACATTATATTTTCAAGGGAAACATGTTGACTATAAAAATGAATCAATGAATTCATTTTAGTACTATCATTGTTCAAAATAATCATAAACTGTCAATAGTATGAATAAGGATGGTATTAATAAAAAATACCACTAATGGATAATATATAATGTAAAAAGTTTTTTTCAATGATAAATATAAATAACATAAAATGGTCTTTTAAAATCATTCTTAATGAATATATCAATTTCGTTTTGATAATAATGATTAAAATCATAAATCATTTTGGAAGTAATATTCATTGAATATCACTTATAAAAACTAATAATTTCAGCTATTTTAAAAAAATGCATAAAAACAACCCTATTAACTTGAAAACGAATCTCTAGATATATGATGTTCATGTTGGTGGATAATTCTATATATGTTGTAAAAATTAAAAATGAAATTTCTTTTTAATTATAAAAAGGATATAAAGTGCCCTCTTCGAAGAAAAAAATGAAAATTACTTTTAAAGAAATAATTAAAGTGTAAAAAAGTTTAAAAATTCTATTAATAAATCATTTTTAAAATATCAAAAATATTTTTGAAGACATTTTAGAAGAAATTCTCTAGGATGAAAACAAATTTCTGACCGAAGAGTGAAATGACTTCGTTTTTAAAAAAATAACAATTATTTTATATTCCTAAGAGTATAAAAATGAATTTATTAATTGAAAATATCATGAATAAATAGAGGATGAGAAAATAAAATGTTTTGTTAGATAATTATTAAATATTTTACTTAAATTTAAATTCATGAATAATCAATCTCTATGGGAAGGAGATTTTGAATGACAATAAACATAACATTGAAGGTAGAATTAATCAATAAATCAACTATGTGTATCAACTATAAATATATATACTAGAATAAAAAATAAAAAATTATATAATCAATAGTCATTATAAAAGTTATCTTTTAATATCAATAATGTTGAAAAGGTAATATAATCTAATAAAAAACAATGTAATTAAATTATTTACCATTTGGTAACTTTTAAATAAAATCCCAATATAGGAAATAATTAAATTTGAAACATAAAATACATGAATAATGAATTATACATGATATTTTATGTAGAAATGGTTGTACATACCCCATAAAAAAAGAAATTAGGTTCATTATAATAAACTATGCCTAAATGATGAAAAATTTGGATGAAGTCTCTCACCTCATACTTTATTTTGATTGAATGTGATTTTACCACTTGTATACTTGTTTTGGAAAGTTCATTAAATTAAACCAGATCCAATTTAATATTTATAATGTATTATATGATCTCATTATTACATGTTATAAACTATATGTTAAAAATCATTCAATATATTCATTCATTCAGGTGTTAGTTTACATATTTTATCACTCTTGTTTTTTCATGAAGGATATAGTTATTGCACATATAATGTAGTTATTTATTGTAATGAATAATAATAATAACATAATTATCATAATTTGAAATCAAATTTTCTTTAAATTACAATCTAGAATGATGGTTATGAAAAATGAAGTTTTGTATGATCATTGAGATAGTAGGTTGTACATACATAAGATTATAATTTCCATTAATCAATTATCATTCCAGAATGGCTATGAGTAATATTTTATCATTACAGAATTATCATGATTTCATGATTTCTTATTTAATCATTAAAGATACATAATTACCATATATGTGGTGTGGTGATTAAAATAAATCTGCATATCTTCAATAGGACACTACTCCACACGTACAAGAATGAAGTTATCATGTTTAAGTGTAAAATATAAGATGATATATTATCATTTCATAATAATAAATATGTCACTAATGTCAATATTAAATCATTTATAAAACATCTATATACTAAATTTACCCTTATTACATGCCATTTATAGAGTTAGTGAAAGATTAATCACATCGCATTGTGATGGGATAGTTTTTCATACACACGAGTGAAGTAATCATGTCCCCTACGAAATTGAAAGTGAAAAAGGAATATATGATATAAGTTATACATATTAATAATTATTTTATGAAATTAATTTTTATATACTTCATATTCATCTTCATACCCATGTGTGGGATAAGGTAATTGAAAAATGATTGATATTCGGTTTGTGAGGCGGTTGTCTACTGTAAATGTTGTTGATGATTTCATAAAAAGATTGATGTAAGTATGTTTATAGATCATGTGGTTATTATAAAAAATATTATTAAACATTATATACTTAATATATTTTATCATAACACATTAAAATTAATTTTAGGATGTGGAGGATGAACTAAAATTGAAACAATCATTAATGAATGTTATATCTTTTTAAGGTATCCTCCTTAGGTTATCAAAAAATCTATCAATGTTGGGATTTTTTCTAAAAATAAGTCTTATACATATTGGATAGGGATTTTGTAATGTTTTTTGGGTTAGAATTAGAAACACTAAATGGGTTATATCACTACGGGAAAAATGAGCAATTGCGACGGGTTATTTGCGACGGGAATAAATCCCGTCGCAAATAGTCATGTTAAAAAATTATTTGCGACGGGGGTATTTTCCCGTCGCAAATAAGGAGGCTTTTGCGACGGGATTTTTTTCCCCGTCGCAAATCGTTTTCCCGCGATGCGCGCCAAATCGCGGGAAACGTATTTGCGACGGGGACCCGTCGCAAATAGTTTTCCCGCGATGCGCTCCAAATCGCGGGAAACGTATTTGCGACGGGGAAATATTCCCGTCGCAAATAACAAATCGCGGGAAACGTATTTGCGACGGGGAAATATTCCCGTCGCAAATAACCGGCGGCAGTAAATGGTATTTGCGACGGGAATATTCCCCCGTCGCAAATACTATGTCGGCAGAGGGTTATTTGCGACGGGACCCGTCGCAAATAACTATTTACCGGTTGACCGTAATAAATGTTGGCTAAGGTATTTGCGACGGGTCCCGTCGCAAATAATACTAGTTGCGACGGGAATCCCGTCGCAAATGAGCCCGTCGCAACTAATCTAACCTATAAATACCCCCATCCGTTTTTTTCATTTCATTCTCATTCCTTATCTTCTCTCTCTCTCAGAATCATATTTCTAGAGTTGAGTTTTTCTCTAGTTTAAGTTTTTTCTCCGGAGCCGATATTAAAGTTTTGAAGAACGATCAGAACAGATCAATTTTCAAGGTATTTATCTTTATTTTAATTTTTTATTTATTTTTAATTTTTTATTAGTTTTTATTATTATTAATTAGTTGTAATTTAATTATTTTTAATTGTTTATATGGTAATTAGGAATAATTAGTAATAATTTTTAGTAATTAAGAATAAATATTAATAACTAGTAATAAATACCAATAATTAAGAATAAGAACATTATTACATTATTAGTTTATTTTATTATTAATATTAAAATAATATAATTTTTTATATATATACAGTTCTTTTTTCATCTGTGTGTTTGCTGTCTTCACATGTATTATTTGTATGTGGAGATAGAAAACGCACAGATGAAAACAGAACTGTATATAAATTAGAAAATTATATTATTTTAATATTAATAATAAAATATATTAATAATGTTATTATTTGTAATTATTGGTAATTATTTCTAATTATTGATAATTATTCATTTAATTACTAATAATTATCAATAATTAAGAATAATTAGTAATAATTACCAATAATTAACAATAATTAGTATTAATTACCTCTAATTAGTATTAATTACCAATAATTAGTATTAATTACCAATAATTAGTATTAATTACCAATAATTCGTAATAATTAGGAATAATTAACAATAATTAGTAATAATTAGGAATAATTAACAATAATTACGAATAATTAACAATAATTAGTAATAATTAGGAATAATTAGGAATAATTAGTAATAATTAGGAATAATTAGGAATAATTAGTATTAATTAGGAATAATTAGTAATAATTACCAATAATTAGGAATAATTAGGAATAATTAGTATTAATTACAAATAATTAGTATTAATTAGGAATAATTAGTATTAATTACAAATAATTAGTATTAATTACAAATAATTAGTATTAATTACCAATAATTAGTATTAATTACCAATAATTAGTCTTAATTACCAATAATTAGTCTTAATTACCAATAATTAGTATTAATTACCAATAATTCGTAATAATTAGTATTAATTACCAATAATTCGTAATAATTAGGAATAATTAACAATAATTAGTAATAATTAGGAATAATTAACAATAATTAGGAATAATTAGGAATAATTAACAATAATTAGGAATAATTAGGAATAATTAGTAATAATTAGGAATAATTAGTAATAATTCGGAATAATTAGGATTAATTTGTATTAATTAGGAATAATTAGTATTAATTACCAATAATTAGTATTAATTAGGAATAATTAGTATTAATTACAAATAATTAGTATTAATTACCAATAATTAGTCTTAATTACCAATAATTAGTCTTAATTACCAATAATTAGTATTAATTACCAATAATTAGTATTAATTACCAATAATTAGTATTAATTAGGAATAATTAACAATAATTAGTAATAATTAGGAATAATTAACAATAATTAGTAATAATTAGGAATAATTAGTATTAATTAGGAATAATTAGTAATAATTACCAATAATTAGTATTAATTAGGAATAATTAGTATTAATTAGGAATAATTAGTATTAATTACCAATAATTAGTAATAATTAGGAATAATTAACAATAATTAGTAATAATTAGGAATAATTAACAATAATTAGTAATAATTAGGAATAATTAACAATAAGTAGGAATAATTACGAATAATTAGTATTAATTAGGAATAATTAGTAATAATTACCAATAATTAGTATTAATTAGGAATAATTAGTATTAATTACCAATAATTAGTATTAATTACCAATAATTAGTATTAATTACCAATAATTAGTATTAATTACCAATAATTAGTATTAATTAGGAATAATTAACGATAATTAGTAATAATTAACGATAATTAGCAATAATTAGTAATAATTAGGAATAATTAGTATTAATTAGGAAGAATTAGTATTAATTAGGAATAATTAGTATTAATTAGGAATAATTAGTATTAATTAGGAATAATTAGTATTAATTAGGAATAATTAGTATTAATTACCAATAATTAGTATTAATTACCAATAATTAGTATTAATTAGGAATAATTAACAATAATTCGTAATAATTAGGAATAATTAACAATAATTAGTAATAATTAGGAATAATTAACAATAATTAGTAATAATTAGTATTAATTAGGAATAATTAGTAATAATTACCAATAATTAGTATTAATTAGGAATAATTAGTAATAATTACCAATAATTAGTATTAATTACCAATAATTAGTATTAATTACCAATAATTAGTATTAATTACCAATAATTAGTATTAATTACCAATAATTAACAATAATTAGTAATAATTAGGAATAATTAACAATAATTAGTAATAATTAGGAATAATTAACAATAATTAGGAATAATTAGTACTAATTAGGAATAATTAGTATTAATTACGAATAATTAGTAATAATTACCAATAATTAGTAATAATTACCAATAATTAGTAATAATTACCAATAATTAGTAATAATTACCAATAATTAGTATTAATTACCAATAATTAGCAATAATTACCAATAATTAGCAATAATTACCAATAATTAGCAATAATTACCAATAATTAGCAATAATTACCAATAATTAGTATTAATTACCAATAATTAGTAATAATTACGAATAATTAGAAATAATTAGAAATAATTACCAATAATTAGCAATAATTAGCAATAATTAGAAATAATTAGCAATAATTAGAAATAATTAGCAATAATTAGAAATAATTAGCAATAATTAGTAATAATTAGCAATAATTAGGAATAATTAGTAATAATTAGGAATAATTAGGAATAATTAGGATTAATTAGGATTAAATAGGATTAATTAGGAATAATTAGGATTAATTAGGAATAATTAGTAATAATTGCCAATAATGACCAATAATTGCCAATAATTACCAATAATTGCAAATAATTAGGAATAATTGCAAATAATTAGGAATAATTAGGAATAATCAGGAATACTCAGGAATACTCACGAATACTCACGAATAATCACGAATACTCATGAATAATCACGAATACTCACGAATACTCACAAATAATCAGGAATACTCAGGAATACTCAGGAATACTCAAGAACACTTAGCAAAAAAAATTATATTATCAATATTTATGAAAAAAATATTAATATTATTAAAATAATAAAAATTTATAAAATATTAAAATTATCAATATTTACAACAGATTTTGCTCTATTCTTAACATGTTCAAATCTTAAAGGGTCGCTAATTGTCAGGTCATGCGCAATAAAAAGTTTCTGTCAGCCATGTCCAATGTAAACTCTATAATTGTCCTTGCATGGTCGATCACTTCAAAAGTAATGTTGCAATCAGACAAACCAAGTCATTCCCTTCTTATCTATAAGAATCATCTCACATGAACCTTTACATAGACCATTCTTCCTTGAAAATTTAAGGGAAAAATAATGATATCCCCTCAAATTTTTAAGGAAGAATGATCTATGTAGAGGTTCATGTGAGATAATTCTTATAGTTAAGAAGGGAATGACTTGGTTTGTCTGATTGCAACATTACTTGCGAAGTGATCAACCATGCAAGGACAATTATAGAGTTTACATTAGACATGGCTGACACAAACTTTTTATTGCGCATGACCTGACAATTGACGACCCTTTAAGATTTGAACATGTTAATAATAGAACAAAGTTTGTTCTGAATATTGATAATTTTAATATTTTTTAATTTTTTTTATTATTTTAATAATATTAATATTGTTTTTTCGTAAATATTGATAATATTTTTTTATTACTAATAATTAGTAAACGAAATCTGCTTGGATAATGAAGGGAAAATTTATAACCATCTCCACAACGATGATTATCAAATTTCCTTTCATTATTCAAGCAGTTTTCCTTTTGCTAAGTATTGCTAAGTATTGCTAAATTAGTAATAAATAGTAATAATTAGCAATAAATTGTAATAATTAGTAATAAATTGTAATAATTAGTAATCCTTGCTTGAGTGTTTTTTCTAACAAATTATTCAAAACCAGTAATGCTTTTATATTTTATAGAAAAATATGGAACAGCGAGGTCGTCAACAGTCATTATTAGATGACCGCATATGGATAAATCAACGTAGAAATCCAAATGGTTCTGGTTTAAATCCAGTATATATAGAGGGTGTGGAGATTTTTTTATCATTTGCGGCATCAAATTCAGAATTTGTTTCAGAAGGAAAGATAAAATGCCCTTGCAGAAAATGTGCATTGAGAACGTTTGACACGTTTGACAAAGTGGGGGAACATCTCTTGCGTTTTGGTTTTCAAGCAGATTATGTTTTTTGGTATCAACACGGTGAACGCAGTTCCAGAGCAGGTGATACCAACTTGATTCCGGATCCATCCCAGTTTCAAGATTTAGTACATGATGTTGCAGGTTCATCTGTTCAACATACAGAAACTCCGGCTGATATAGCTTCAAATCCTGAGTTGGGACCGTCTGAATTTTATGAGTTGTTGAAGTCTGCTGAGGATGCATTATATCCTGGCTGCAAGATGAGCAAATTAGAAGCAGTTGCAAAATTTATGGCTATCAAATCAGATAACGGAATGTCAAACACATGTTTTGACCAGATATTTTCTTTGCTGAAAACACTGTTACCCGAAGGAAATGTTTTACCTGCAAATTACTATGAAAGTAAGAGGTTGGTTCGAAATTTGGGACTTACTTGTCAGAAGATTCATGCATGTTCAAATGACTGCATTTTATATTCAGGGGAAAATGAGTCGTTGGATAGTTGTCCCACATGTGGGCAACAGAGATATAAAGAAGGACAACACGGGAAGTCTGGTTTGATTCCTGTAAAACAGCTGAGATATTTTCCGCTTACATCCAGACTTCAGCGTTTATTCATGTCTAAGAATACAGCGACAATGATGTCATGGCATAAAGAGAATATTTCAACCGATAAAAGCTTGAATCATCCAGCCGATGGTGATTCATGGAAACATTTTGATAGAGTGCATCCATCATTTGCTTTAGAAGCTAGAAATGTTCGACTGGGCCTTTCCACTGATGGTTTCTGTCCGTTTGGATCTTATGGTAGTCAATATTCATGTTGGCCTGTTTTTTTAACTCCGTATAATTTACCTCCATGGATGTTGATGAAGGAGCCATATATCTTTTTGACTTTACTAATTCCAGGACATCCGAAGAAAAATATTGATGTTTATTTGAAGCCATTGATTGATGAATTAAATTTATTGTGGAGTACTGGTGTCAGTACATATGATGTTGCAACGAAACAGAATTTCATACTGAGAGCAGCATTGATGTGGACAATAAGTGACTTCCCGGCTTATGGGATGTTATCTGGCTGGAGTACACATGGTCAGAAATCATGTCCTTACTGTATGGGAGAGAACAAAGCATTTATGCTCATTCATGGAAAGAAACCTTGTTATTTTGACTGTCATCGCAGATTTCTTCCAGCTGATCATCCTTTTCGCAGAAACAGATCTCATTTTAGAAAAGGAACAGTTGAAAGGGATGGACCTCCAAAAATGCTATCAGGTTCGGAGTTAAAATCGGTTGTATTTTCATTACCTCCCATCACTTTTGGTCCCACAATAAACCAACAGAAAATTTCTGGTTTTGGGAAAGAACACAATTGGATTAAACGTAGCATATTTTGGGATTTGCCATATTGGTCTGATTTGTTGGTCCGACACATGTTAGATGTCATGCATATTGAGAAGAACTGTTTTGATAATTTGTTTCATACAGTTTTGGATACGCCAGGAAAGAGCAAAGACAATGTAAATGCACGTTTAGATCTTGCCCAAATTTGCAGACGTCCAGAATTGGAACTATTTGAGAATGTCAGAACAGAAAGGTTACTGAAACCAAAAGCAGCTTATACACTGTCTAAAGAAAACCGTTTATTATTTTGTCAGTGGATTGCAGATTTGAGACTTCCAGATGGCTGTGCTTCCAATTTGGGTAGATGTGTAAAGAATGGTCATATTACTGGATTGAAAAGTCATGATTGTCATGTTATAATGGAGAGACTTCTACCAATTGGATTAAGAGGTCTGTTGAATTCTGTGATTTGGGATTCCATAACAGACATGTCTCATTTTTTTCGGGAAATTTGTGCGGCTACGGCAGATTATGATGCTCTAGGAAAACTTGAAAAAGATGTTGTTGTAATTATATGTAAATTGGAAAAAATATTCCCGCCGTCTTTCTTCGACTCAATGGAACATTTGATGTTACATTTGCCATATGAAGCCAAATGTGGAGGTCCGGTACAGTTTCGATGGATGTACCCATTTGAAAGATGCATGCAAAAATTGAAAAGAAAAGTACGCAACAAAGCATCTGTTGAAGGATCTATTGCAGAAGCTTATTTGCAAGAGGAAATATCTTTTTTCTGCTCCCATTATTTTGAATCTGAGTATCCTTCAAAACACAACCGAATGGGACGGAATGAGAGGAATATTGATGAAATCGACAATCAATTATCTGTTTTCAACCAGTCAGAGCTTGGTTTTGGTGGAGTTTCTGAACGCTGGCTTTCAGATGATGAACATCATAGAGCTCATACGTATGTTCTGCTCAACTATGAAGAGATGACATCAGTTGTACTGTAAGTGTTTATATCACTTATTCTATCATTTATGTTACAGTAAATAACTTTGGTTTTTATAGGTTGTATGATAATCATATCAAGAAACAAATTCCACAAATTACAGCAGCTGCTCTCGAAGAACGTCGACTGAAAAATTTCTCTCAGTGGTTTCAAAAACTGGTAACATAAATTCTTTATCTTTTAGCAACTCATTCAATGTATAGTTTACTATATTGATAATTATTTCACAAATTTTCAGGTGTCTCGACATGCTGATAAAATTGACAAACGGCTGTGTGTATTGAGTAACCCACCTTCCAAACTTGTTAAAACTTATAATGCATATGTGGTGAATGGATTTCGATTCCACACACATGCATATGGGGAATCAAAAAAAACAATGAACAGTGGAGTTAGCTTGAGAGGATCTCATCATCGAGAAAATGAAGTTGACTTTTATGGCATACTTGATGAAATCATTGAACTCTGTTATCTTGGACAACATTACATAACCATGTTCAAATGTCGTTGGTTGGATACAGAGAGAGCCGTGCGTGTTCATCCGACTCATGGAATCATCGATATTAAATGTAAAAGTGTTCTCGCAGTAAATGAACCATTCTTATTGGCTCAACAGGCATATCAAGTTTATTATGCAAAGTACTGTGCAACATCAAGAGACTTGACTGATTGGTGGAGTGTAATAAAAATCAAAATTCGAGACAATCAGTTTAGTCAAAGTGAATGTGCTTTCACTGATGTGAAAAGAATTGAAGTTTTTCAAGAGAGTACTCAAAATCAATCTTTTTTACAAAGAGACATGAGTATCGATGACGACACCCCACATTTAAGATTCGGTGATGACGATGATGTTAATGATGTCACACATGAATTTGAAATGGTAAGAGATGAAGCAACTGCAACTCGAATGGATATCGATGATGTTGAGGAGGAATATGAAGATGACATTGACATATATGAAGATGATGATGAAGATGAACACTTATAGAATTCCATGGTATTTATATACAATCATAATATGTATATATGTATATATAATAGTAATTATCAATTATTTGCTAACATTAACATTTTCTGTTTCAGATGGACGAGGCCACATTTCGTGAGTTGACGGATGCTGACCTGCCTTTCGATGCGGATGAGTTGCTGGCAGATGACCCTCAGCCTGCAGGCGCTTCAGGGAGTACGCGGAGGGGGCGCGGTCTTGCACGATTGATGATTCCTGACCCCGTCCCCGAGCGACGTCCACGCCTTGGGTTTGATCCGCGCACCCGGAGGTGTGATAACCTGTGTGATAACCCGTGGATTTGACTAAGATTTCAATAATCTATTCACATAATAAATGTTTATTATTTTTTTTCAGTTTTCCGCATATAGCAGTCGGACAGGGCAGCGCTATTTTGCGCAACTATTTCTCTCAGCCGTGGACCACATGGGAGCAGATTCCCATTGATGTGCAGCAGGCCATGTTCGACCATTGGCTGGTACGTACGTAAATAAATAATTTTTATTTTGAAAATTATTTCATTTCTAACTTGATATTTTGATTTTTTTTGTAGGGTTTATGGTATCCGATCGAGGATACCATGCGTGACGCCATCCACGAGGCATGGGAGGTGGCCATGCGTGATCGCCTTCGTCAGTTTTTGCACAATTTAAGAAAAGCTGCGATGAAGAAAGCAGGAGTGTCAGATTTTGAGGAGTCATGTAGAGCACACCGACCAGAGTATATTTCATCCCATGTATGGGATGGATTATGTGCGCACTGGTTGAGTGGTGCCTTTCAGAGGAGATCATCGCTGGGGAGGCAGAATCGGGGGAGACAGGAGGTGACTCATCGAGCTGGGAGTCGTTCTTTCAGTACTCATAGACAGCATCTGGTACGTACATTATTTATAAATATTTTATATAACTATAAATATTAACAGTTTATTTTTTATTCTTATAGGCTGTCGAGCACCCCGATATTACAGAGTACGACGTATATCGGAGGATGTATAGTGATCCTGCTACTGGGGAGCTCAGAGGTGATCGTCAGCATCACATCGTGGTCAGTATAATTTGTTTTCAAGTTTAAAAATTAACTGCATATAATATATTCACAATTTTAATTTTAAATTGCAACTATAGGAGTCATATGAGGCCGCAGCGTCACAGACCCGGCCTGAGAGTCAGGCCGAGTCATCAGATCAGACCACTGCCCGTCAGTTTGATGAGGCGGCATGGATGCAGGCCACCCAGTATGCTTTCGAGAAGGGCCGGGTAGTTGGTATCGGCTCTCGACTGACTCCCGGAGATTATTATGGCAGTGCTGCGATGTCGGCGTCCAGCTCGAGAGGAGCTCGTGCATCTTTTTCTACACAGTATGAGGATCAGTTGCGATCTCAGACTGCACAGATAGAGAGTCTCCGACAGGAGCAGGAGCAGATTCGTCAGCAGCATGAGGAGGAGCGTCGACGCCAGCAGCAGCTGTACGAGGAGCAGACGAGGCGGTGGCAGCAGCAGCATCAGGAGCAGATGGAGTACATGCGCCGACTCACTCATGCTTTAGGGGTGGAGTTTCCTCCACCACCATCTGCAGATCCCCCACCTCCCCCCCCTCCTTCAGATTAGATTTTGTATTTCAGTTATAAAATTTGAGAAATCAAATTTTTTTTTCTATTCGTAGTTTCTGTCTCATTATAAAATATTAATAATATTATATTTTTAAATAACAATATTAATATGAATAATAATATTATTTATATTTTATAATATTAAATTTTATATATATATTAAAATTTTATAATATTATAATTTAATTATTTTTTTTGTAATACTTGAATTATTTTAATATTTGAATGTAAAATAATTCTATTATTTTTATATTAATTAAAATAACTTATTAATATTTTTGTATTTATGAATTATAATTGTATTATTATTATATTAATTAAATCATTTATTAATATTCTATTATTTTTTATTTTTGAATTATAATTTTACTATTATTATAGTAATTAAAATAATTTATTATTTTCATTTGTAAATTATAATTCTATTATTATATTCATTAAAATAATTTATTAAAAATTTATTATTTTTATTTTTTTTATAGTATTTGCGACGGGATACTATACCCGTCGCAAATACTAATATTATTAATAGTTTTTTATTTTTTTTAAAAATATTATTTGCGACGGGACCCGTCGCAAATACTATCAATATTATTTGCGACAGGATGCGATGCCCGTCGCAAATACTAGTATTATTAATATTTTTTTATTTTTTTAAAAACGTTTTTGCGACGGTACCGTCGCAAATAGTATTTGCGACGGTACCGTCGCAAAAGGTATTTGCGACGGGTCCCGTCGCAAAAACGTTTTTAAAAGTTTTTACAAAAATACGGAATACTATTTGCGACGGGGAGAATGCCCGTCGCAATAAACTGCTATAGCGACGGGCCCGTCGCAAATAAGTGTAGTTGCGACGGCGTTTTCAGCAACGGGCTATTTGCGACGGGGTCCCGTCGCAAAAAGCCATTTGCGACGGGATCCCGTCGCAACTAGCCCGTCGCAAATAGCTGTTTTTCTAGTAGTGTATGTTGTGAATGAGGTAGGATATGGGATATCATTCTATATGTGAGGTGAGTGGAATAATTACAATTTTTTGAATATAAAGAATCTTACCCACATTTTTTTCAGGATTCCAAGCTCCAATATTAGAGCTATATTGATAAATAAATGTCAATGTTATAAAAATTCCTATTAAATTGGTTATGGAAAATTTGGTAGGCCATTTTAATCCTTATCTTTTATGTTCAACCCCTATTAAATCCATTTTTACATTTTCCACAGTAAATGTTTTGACTATTAAATTATTTCAACAAATATGTTTTTCAGATTTGGTAAAATAAATAAATAAAATTAAAAATACAAAATCCATTTTTTTCATATTTTATTCATAGAAGTGTAAAAATGTAACTAAATATTTATCCCATAAGTGCAACGACATCGTAGGTTTTTAATGAGATAATTTTCAAAATTTTATAATTTATTTTCAAAAAAATTATTTATAAAAATTAATGAAATGACCTAAATTTGATTAATTTATATAAAATTTAAGCAGTTATAATTTTATACAATTATAAAATAACATTTATTTTTATTAGTAATTAAAAAAATTTAATTTTTCTATTAAAAGAATGTATTTGTAAAAATTAATTGTAGAATGATATTTCTTAGAAAGATCCCAAAAAATAACACAAATATAATATTGATATTAATTTTTTTAAAAATAAGTTCATTTTGTGAATTTTATTCTAAAAACTGGTAAAAATAAATTTAAAATTATGTGTTCAACGCATGACTAAATAATCATTTCTAAAAAATGTAAGAATGAATTACTTTCTCAGTTAAATGATTCATATTTTATTTATGAAAAATATGCAAGAATAATTTTCGTAATTTAATTATTACTATTTATAACCACCCATTTAATGGCTGAGTTGTATTGGTAGAATATATTAATGTTCAATTTTGCTTGGGTTTTCTTGTTACACTAAATATCCAGGAGATTAAATTTAACGAATTAAATGTTGTGGTTTGTTTTTTCATATTGTTTCATGTCGTATACAATATCAAATAAAATGTTCTTAACTGATAATTTAGAGGTGTAATATTTCTGACACCATAAATTAATTTCACCCTCATGTATTAAACCTGATTTCAGTAATCAAGGGTTTTACATGTGGAAATTCCATTATTGAAAAACCCGCATTGTAAAAGGGTAAATAAAATATCATCTTAATAAGATAGAAATGGGAAATAAGATGTTCGTATGGTGTAGAAAACATTTAGGTTACTACAAAGGATGTCATTGGTTGAAATTGTGGATAAAGAAATGGAATAATAGATTAAATAATAATAGACAATAATAGGGGCTACTGATCACAAAAAATATAGTGATCAATAGAATGTTAAGTACCTCAAAACCAATTACCATGTAGGTGTGAAAAAAGATATTGATATCATAAAAAATGACGATAATAAGATAAAATTGAATTTAAACATTCTTTTTTCCTAAATATGAGTAAATATTTTAATATATATAAATATCTATAAATATAATTACTTAAATAATTTATATACCATAATTAAAATTTCATACATTTGTTGTTCTTCAATAAATTTCCAATTCTTCAGTTACTCAAAGAAATGAATACCCAAAACTGAACTTTTATTCCAAAGTGTTAAAATTGACTTTTAACAGATAATAGGATTCATAAAAGGGATAAAATTATTTATTTCTACATATAACTATTTTACAAAACCAATATGTTTGGAATTACTTATTAAATATTATACATAATTACAAGACATCAAAAGTAACACCACTAGTTCATTAGTAATATCTATTTTTTCAGATTCTATAACAAAACACTATAACATATAAAGTAGAAAATTACATAGTCCAGTGTTAGAAACTAATCCCATATCTTTTTTACATTATGTGATGAGTCCCGTCTCTCTTTATGGGTGTTATAGGTTGTCACCCAACAAGTGTTTTGTCCTATTTTTGATATATTTTAACATAATTCTTATATCATTCCTAAAAAATATGATGGAAATCTATGAAATAAAATTAATCATCAAATAATTTTTTTATTAATGTTTTCAATTCCACATTCATTACAAAAAGAATAATAATCATATTTGAATATTATTACAATTCATTAATAATCCCATTAACACTATAGGTTATTAATACCTTTAAACGTATGTGTATGACATGAAAATGAATTATTCCCAAAATTAATTTTCCACTAGAACATATGATTTCTTTAAATTTATACCAAAAAATTCTTTATTTATAAATTCACAATATTTTCATACATAGATAACACAATATTTTATATGAATAATCATTACATAACAAAAAAACATGTCATATGATTGTAAATGTAAAGTTACATTTGAGACATAGGAATATAAAATATTAGTTCATAAAATATGAACATCATTTCAAACACATTTATTCATAATTAGAAACCATTTTGAATTATCATACTTTATACAACTATTCATATCCTGGTATAGATAAATATAAGAAAAGGGTGAGCTCATACTATTAGTAATGGTAAAAAATGGATATATCCATGATTACATAAAAATAGAATGATAAAATTGGTATGTGAACATGAAATGTTTTGAAAGTTTTACCATGTATATCAATGATCATAATATTGAGTCATGGATTAAATATTGGTTGTTAATAATACATGAATCACAAAATAATCAAGGAACATATTCCATTATGTAAATACCTGGAATATTGGAATATACATAAGAATATAAAATCATTTCCTCATTAGTCAATTATCATTTTAGGACATTCATGGCATTACTAGTTTACACTCTAACAATCGTAGTAGTCATGGTTCACTCCCATGAACAACATAGAGAACAAATTCCCTTACTTAATTGAGTTTAATCCCCAATCTAGTTGTATATATATCACGAGTTATAAATCATTATCCAATGAATTATAGAGAGATATATGTCACACCAACTACATAATGAAATAATACATATTTTCTCCACAAGAACATAAATAATTCATTTTATCTAACCTAAATAAATAAATGAGTTTCCATAACAGTTCATCATATAATAACCCATAGAAAAGCAAAAAGTTTCATAAATATAATATCATCATACACCTAAACGAACTATAGAATGAGAAAGGGTGGTATCCTAGAATCATATTCAGAGTAAATAAAAATTAACATAATATAAATATGTCTTAGATGGAAAATAATTACCAAATTTCACATGAAAAAATTCTTGAATAAAACATACATTCCAGATTGAAATAATTTCATTTTTATAAATGCCATGAAATTAGAAATTAGAAAATTCTCTTTGAAATGATCCAAATAAACATGTAAATTAATGTTCAACACATTAGGGTAGTATAGTGGTAAGAAAAACCTCTCAGAAAATATACCTTAATAATAATACCATCAGTATTATGGTTATAAGACATAAAAACCACATTGAGAAACTATAAAAACATTACATTCATTCAATTGTGAAAAAATAAATTATTAGTAATAATGAATATAAAAAATAATTTGGTAATTTAAAAATAAATGATTTTTTTTAAGAAATATGGTTAGAGAAGATAAATATTCCCTAGAGGAGAGTTAAAGATAAATAATCCCGAATAATGATGAGATAGTGAAGCAAGCCCTTACCTCAAGCCACCTCGTTCCTTAATAATGTTCAGACCCCATTTATAATAAATAAGGGTTTATTATAAATTTATTACATTACCACATATGTATATATATATATATAACATAAAATTTATTATTTATTTATAACATCTTATCACCCATTTATTGTAATGGCCCGGGTTGTTGGAGGTCCATTACTTAGTAAAAATTTGATGCTTGAGGTGTTCTGGGTGGTCTGGGAGGCCATCCAAACTTCTCAATGATGTTTGACCCACTGTAGGCCTACCAGTAGCCTTAGCCTATCAGTAGTAGTCCTACCGATATCTTGGTCTACCGGTCGCTGCAGCCTACCCGTAGCTCAGTTACCGGTGGTTGTCAGCCACCAGTAGCTCTCGACTACCAGTTGCTGCAGCCTACTCGTAGCTCGGCTACACGTCGCTGTCAGCCACCGGTAGCTCTCGACTACCAGTGGCTGCAACCTACCGGTAGCTGTCAGCCACTGGTAGCTCTTTGCTTCCATTGGCTCTTGCCTACCCCCACGAGTTTTTCCAGCAACGCCTCCTTTTTGCGCAAATTGGGTTTTAAACCCTATTTTGACCCCATAGCCTGTTTTAAGTCCCATTAACACAAATTAATGGCGTTTGATTAAGTGAGATACCATGGGTGTGTCAGTTTAAACCGCCCCTAAAGGCAGGGACCCTTTAATGACGTGTGGGGCCGCGTGGTCAGCCCACAACCCCCGCTCCTTATGCGGTTTCACGTTCTTATCTCAACCGTCCCCGACCCTTATAAACTAAAGGGTTCTCTGGGTTTCTTCTTTCCTCGATCACCCTCCCATCATTTCACCTGCTAGTTCATGAGTGGCCGAGGCCCCACCCTTGCAAATCACTCATCTTCTGTTCCTGGCGGGTGAAGATAAACTTCGATCGTTGATCAATCAAGTAGGTAATTTATCCTTTGTCTCTTTTTTTGTGTATCATGCGGGGTGGGAAAGCTTTTGATTTTGTGGAATTGGATGAACCAAACCTTAATGAAGATAATTAATGGATTCTAAACAATGAAGGGGGGCTGTCATTGATGAGGCTGTTTTGTTGTATGATATTGTTTTCTGAATTATGAGGGCTTACGCCTACTGAAAATCATGGCTGTTGGTGGTCTTTCTCTGTGCACTAACGAACCCTTACCTATGACGATGTTTAAATGGATTGTATGGTGTCTATGAATCCATGCTGTGTAATGGAATTTGGTTAATTACATACATCCGGCTAAATAAAATGGAAGCACCGGGATCAACCCTTTTTCTGTGATAACCCCGGTTAATATACAACAGAATTGAAATCATGGAGTGTGTTAAATCTTTTAAATCTGAAAGTACCGGCATGGGCCTAATTTGTGTTGGTGGTAGTGGTTTGGTTATCTCCTTTCATGGACTGATTTCTTGGTGATGTGGGTGGGGATGGGATCCCCTATTGTTATGGTTTCCCCAGTTGTGAATTTGAGGCCATGTGGTTACTTTGTCTATATCACGAATTGGGGTGGAATCCTCTGTTGTTGAGGAACCGTTGGCTCCTAGATTTTGGGAACATGTGGTAGTATCTTGGCTTGTGCTTATGCTTTCTAGGTGCCCAAGTAGGTGTAGAAAACTCATATAACATTTATACGAAACATGAAAAAAATATGAGACAGATGGGTTTTGGTTTGGTGTGGGTTGTAACATCGACGTGGGTGTTGAATGTGTTCTTTAGGCAGGCTGAAGAAAAACCTAAACTTTGGGTGAGTGCCAGTTACCTATATATATACTTGTAGTTTTGTGTTTCTTATTCGCGCCCCTCCCAATTTGAGCACTTAGTGCTGAACACCCCCATTTCATGGGGGAGGGTGTTTTTTCCAACACTTCTATAAGTGGCTGGTTATTAGCTCTTTTCTGCTCCCTTTCCCGGATAGCCCAAGTATCTTCGGGCAGGCTGTGATGGCCTGAAGTCCATTATTATCCCATGAACCTTCAGGAGGGGTAGTGTGGTGGTTATGGCCCAGGTGTGTGCAGGAAAGTGGTTTCCCAAGTGTCTTTGGGATGAGGCCCAGGTGTCTTCAGGCATGGTAGTGGATCTTCTTGCCCTGGTGTCTTCGGGCGTGATAGTGGTTGTTTTGGCCCAGGTGTTTGCGGGAGGGGTTTGGTAGTGGGAATGCGTGAAGTTATGGCCCAAGTGTGTGTGGGTGGGGTGTGGTAGTGGGACTGCAGTGAGAATGGCGTGATTGGTTTGATGCGTAGGATGTCTTCAAAAACCAGTGGGAAAGTGGCACCGGGTACCCAAACATTGATGTGCTATTACTATATATTACTTGCTTGCATTATTTGGTGAGTGTGGTCGGTGAGTGGGATGGAAGAAATCCTCGATAGTGTTGGTTGTCTGATTCTCATGGGACTTTAGTACATTCCCCCACTTGTGCATGAGTGCCTTTGGTTTTTTCCCTTCTGAGTATACTGGTATGCTCACCCTACATATATAAAACTATTTTCAGGTTTCCAGGAGGAATTTGAGGATTGCGCGGGACCATACTAGCGTAGGACCTTTGGGACAGTTACGGTTGCTGTTTTAATTTCTTTGGTACTTTACATTTGTAGTCACTTTGTACTTTGTGGTATTTACTTTTGGAACATGCATATGGGATTGGCTGTTTTGGATTTTCTTGCACTTTTAATTTTGGTGTTTGTGGGATTTACTATCATATCACTTGATCCTAATAAAAGAAAAATGGTAATTACTTCCATTTAGTGAGTTATTCTATACCCTTGGCGATGGTTGCCACTCTGGGACATATTGAAGGCGGGTTTCAGGGGTCATTATATATCCTTCAACTTAAAGAAGGAAGGGTCTGGAAATCTGCTGACCCTTCCCTCCTTTTGGTGAAGGTGGGTCATGACAGAATGGTATCAGAGGTGATGGTTGAGAGATAGGATGGAGTATGAAGTTAGGAACAGTAAGGACTAGATGGGATTGTAGGGAAAAAGTGTTGGGTGACCTTGGTGCGTGAATTAGGCTAGCGGAGACCGGCTAGGACACGAAATTTTTAGCCCCCCCCGTGATCCGATGCAAGGACTCTGGACCTACAGAACTACCAAGTGAGGCCACACTGATTGCAGGGTAGAGACCCTAGGAAAGGTACATGCATCATAATGACTTGTGTTCTCGTGTTTCATGGGTGTTTTGGGAATTCGGATCAACTAAAAGTTTAAAAAAATTTAAGAATAATATTCTGCACTACTTGGGCTTAGGCATTCCCTGTTTACCTTGCAGCTATGGCGCCTGGGAGACGACCACATGTGGTGCGGGCAATCGAGGCCCCAGATACTACCTTGGCCGATCAGAAGAGTTCTGATTGAGAGGAGGAGGACGACCAGTGGCAGAAGACACTTCGGGCATTCCAGCGACAGACCCTCGAGAAGTATGAGGGCAACACCTCTGACATGAAGACGGAGAGCTGGCTAGAGGAGCTAGTGATAGCCTTCGGCCTGATCCGGGATTCAACCGAGTACTAGGTTCCTCTGGCCGTCAGCCAGATGTGGGGAGTGGCGCATCAGTGGTGGACGCTTTACCTGGGAGAGAGGAGTGAGGTTAAGGTGGCTTGGGCTGATTTTGAGAGGGAGTTCCGGGCAGAATTCCTCTCTTCGACAATGAAGGCAGAGGAGAGGCAGAAGCTGATATCCCTCCAGCAGGGGAGTATTTCAGTAAGGGAGCTGGGAATCAAGTTCAAGGACCTCCTATGTTTTGCTCCAGACCACTTTCCTAATGAGGAGTCTCGGGCAAGACGTTTAGAGGAGGTGCTCTGACCCTCCCTCTAGTATGTTGTTACCCCCTTTACCCTGCCGACGTACGTGGAGGTCCAGAAGAAGGCCAAAGTGGTACAGAGGATGCACGCTCTAGGAGGTGTGTCACGAGAGGGGATCCAGCTGGGACCATCGAAGTGGAGGGCCATCAGCACTAGGCCTCCAGCATCATGACCATCCATGTTCTGACCAGCAGGGAGCAGACCACAGTAGTTTCAGTTCCAGTCCCCTGGTCCTCACCCTTTTCCATGGGGCCTAGAACTGCGGTGCGTCATCTGTGGGAGCCATGGACATCTCTGGAATCAGTTCCGGGACTGAGTATAGTATGATGGTGGTGGACAGGCCCAGTACCTGCCATAGCAGTAGCTTTCAGCTGGGCCCTTCCAGCAGCTACCGTAGGGGCAGCGAGCTCCCGCTCCTCCGGGGGCAGGCTTTGCAGGAAGAGTCCGACCTGAGGGTGGTCCTTAGGGACCTCTACCGGGGTGTGTTCGGGGAGGTGACCGACAGACGAGGGGACGAGTAGCTGGGTGTGGATAGTTTCATGCCGCGGAGGTAGCAGTTCCAGCTGGGCCGGAGGTCGTTCGAGGTACGATTGGTTTGTTTAGCACTCTTTCTTATGCCTTGTTTGATACCGGAGCATCACACTCCTTTTTTTGCACCAAGTCTAGACTGTTCCTTGGGTCTAGATGCCGAGAGACTTCCAATTCCCCTGGTGTTGAGCACACCAGTCGGAGGTCAGACCAACTTGTTATATGTTTGTTGAGGATGCAGGCTAATGATAAGACCACATCAGTCGGTCAGGGATCTACTACTGCTACAGATACAACCATACGATGTCATCCTAGGCATCGACTGTCTGTTCTCTGTGTGTGACATCATAGACTACTTTCGAGGAAGGGTTGTGTTCGTAGACTTGGGCGGCCGGCGTGTTACCTTCACTAGTGAGCGGAGCAGTCGGAAGGGCAGCAGGCAAGAGGAACCCCTCATGTCCTTGTTAGCTGAGCTGTCAGTGGAGTCAGTAGACGCTGAAATGGTGGAGGTTCCAGAGATTATCAGTGAGTTTATGGACGTCTTTCCTAAAAAGGTGACGACTATAAGTCCCCAGCCTTAAACCTTACTTAATCTTGAGTTATTACAAGATTACACATTGAGGATCTTTTCAGGTTTAGAGTTTTAGAGAATTAGATCATGAAACTTGCATTACATTCCACATTTAAACAAAGTGGTTACATAAAATACAGTATTCATTCTTCCCATCAATGGAAACATATTGAAAATAAAACATGGATTCTTTCTTGACACATCCTTGACACTATCATCACATCATGTACCTTTCCCTTGACCTGTGAAAAACATTTCAAAAACTTGGGATGATCATAAAAAGCTCTGTAAGATTTATAAAAATATGGAAAGGAAACATGAGTTCATATATACATTAGAATGAAATCACACATTACCCATAAAACATAGGCATATCAAATCAGGAATAAATCATAGAAAACATAAGACATAAAGGTAACTTGAGGCATTCATAACATTCTTACGTAGGGAGTAACCCTCTTGGTTACGTTTGGAATACCCATCACAGTATATTCCCTAAATCTCTTCGGAGAAACCTTAACGTTTCACTCCTTCGCGTTACCCAATGCATTGGAGAGCTATATCGGGCTCACCCGCCCTTAGTTTATCACGAAACCACCCGTTCTTCATAAAAATTCCCAAGAACCATAACATAATCGTATCACATAAAACATTCATAAAGGAAACATAACCTTTCCACATGTCAATCACAATATAACATTTTAGTATATTGAAATAACGAATCTGTTCAAAAAGAAACCATTTCAAAAACCATTTAAAACATTTATTAAAGATATTTTTGAATCAAAGTGTCCCATACCAACTTGAAGATTTTAAAATTTTAAACCATTAATATCCATATAAATAAATACTTAAAACCATTTTGAAAACATGGATATTAATAAGAACAAATCATTAAAACATTTAAAGTGATATTTTGGTTAAAGGGTTTTTACCAAAATTAGAGACACTTGAATACAATAATTGAGGAATAACATTTAATCAGAACTTTATAATATCATGAGAATAAATGTATTCATGATATAATATTCCAAAGGACAGTATATACACCATATAAGAGTGAATTGGTGCATAACAATAATAAAGTCTCAATAGAGATGTAAAATGTGATGAAATCCCTTATAAATAAGGTATCCTTAAATTAAGGACAAATAAATCTCAAAAATATGTGTGACAAATATAAATACACCCAATATAAGTGGATATTAAGTGTAAAACAATAAAAGGTCATTCACACATATTCAATGGATGACATATTCAATGACTACATGTTGAACCCAAAGAAATCGAAATTGGGTTAAAAAGTTCCCTTGACAGCCTAACGACATCACATCAAAATGAGTTGATGAGAGATAAAAAGTGTATCTCATCACTTGGACATAAATTTTACATCAATAAGGATACATTAGAACATATCCCAACATAACAATATGTAAATTAAAAGACCCAACAAAAGAAGTCTTTTAAAAAAGAGGAGGGTGAAATGTTCCCTTACCGACTTGGGTATCTTTCAAAACATACACCCCATGAAAGAAGGACAATAGATAATTGATGTAAATACTCATAAATGAAATTATATTACACAAAGAGTAGAATAATGGGTAGTACATACACCACTCAATGGAATTTGTGGCAAATGTAGCATAAATCTCACGGGAATAAAAGTGAGATGAAAAATCCCTTACGAAAACTCGGCAGCCTAACGGCGCCACATAAAACTTCCGAATATGGAATGATGAGATCAAATAGGGTATCTCATCACATTACAATAAAATTTACAGCAAGAGGAATATAAAATAACATCCCCCAACATTACAAAGAGGAGCTTAAAAGAAGTGACATAAAGGAGAGTACTTAAAAAGAAAGAGAGAGGTTAGATCTCTTACGAAAATTCGGCAGCCTAACGGCGCCACTCAAAACTTCCAAAATGGAATGATGAGAGAGAATATGGTCTATCATCACATGAACATAAAAATTACAGTAAGAGTAATATAAATTAACATCCCAATCACAAGAATGATGAGCTTAGAAGGAATGACATAAAAGAGTGTACTTAAAAAGAGAGGAGTATGATCCCTTACCTCGGGTCCGACTTGACTCGATCGTTCTTTAATCTCCTGAATAATAAACTTGAGTTAATTTATAATTCCTTAAGAACCTTTTTCAAGTTAATTATTACTTTTATACCACTTATTACTATGTCATAAACATTATGTAATCATTTAAGTTAATAATATTTGTTTTGCCGATATTTGGTTCTTAAGTCGAAAGTGGACTTCTTACAATTACATGTTGTTCGTGTGGCCAAATGTTTATTATATCCAGAATTGTATTCATTATGTAGATATCATATATGTCATATATATCCAGTAAATTCATGCATTTATAACATTACATAATCATTTAGAGGTAAGAAATGAAATGCACCGTTCATGGAGACGGTAAGCCGTACGTACGCATGAACGCTACTTTCATTTCTATTTCGTATTTTATAGAATGGAATAATAATGATATAAAGGTATATTATAATTCCAGTATAATATCATATATAATATAATATTTCCATCCTTTATACATCCCACATATGGTATTTAACGAATCAAATCACTTTGAGGGGGCGGTAGTCCGCACTTCCTTAAATGAAGATATCGCGTATACCCATAATGGAAGCCATAAAGGTAAGAAAAAAATGAAAAATACAGAAGCATAAATAAAACATAAACATATTATATATCATATATAAAAATAGTGACATCATAATGGCCACCTTTGAAGGTGTTAAATGAGTATTGAACAATCATCGTTTTGGGAGGCAGAATTTCACCATCCATAGAAACCGTATGTTCTTTAACCATTTGATGTAGTTGTGTGAGAGTGTAGCTCGAATAAATCTTATAACAACATACTAGTATATTGAAGATACTGGTGTTGTTACAAAAGAAGTAAATAAAAAGAGTTTAGGGGGTTGGAGAAGCAAAATAAAACAAATGAACATGGGAGAGTGAATTACCTTTAAAAGTGTAACTCCTTTTGATTTGAGCCTAAAGGCTTCCTTTGAAATGATTCTGCCCAAAGAGAATACTCTAGGATGAGGATAGGGATGTGGAGAGAGTAAATGTGCATGGGTTGGCTGAGCCAAAGGCTTGAGGAGTGTGTTAAATGAGGTAGAGGTGGGGGCCTTTTACAAGAGGAGAGGAGGGGCACTTTTGGAAAGTAAAGAAATATTACTTTATTTGAAAATGTGTTTCGGTTTCAAAAGGTCCCACATTGATATAATTCGTGGATAAGGTGATAAGGCTTCTAAATCCACTCATCCAATAAGTTTTGGACATGTGTAGTTCATAGATTTTACATTATCTTTCCATTTTATTTAAATCGTCAAATAATGATGTCATCGCTGCATAATTATTATGTCATAAATAATTTAATTTATTTAATGTCTAAAAATTATAAAAAAAATACTATGATGTAGGAAATACTTTTAAATTTCCAATTTATATTTATAATCAAAAAGATGACTTGTATAACCCCACTTAAAAATTGTTTTAGTAAAACATATCATGTTTGTGTCAATTTTACTTTTACATTAAATAAAATGTTATTTATGTCATTTCCCAACCAAAGTGGATCCATGGGGTCCCCAAGTTGACCCATGGCTTGTCTTGGTCGGCCATGATACAACCAATGAGGTTAAGACATGTGTCAAGCTCATCTCATTTTATTAAATCATTATTTTTACCTTAAACTACACTAATTACCACTAATCGCGATTAAAAACTTAATAAGTTACTATTCACCAAAAATTATTTTAATCTCATTGAACCACATTTTACTTCGTAATGACAACCATGTATGTCGGATTTTTGAAAATCAAAACACAATGATGGAAAAATTTCATTTAAACGGAAAATCAGTTTTTATAAGTACCACTTAGTGGTTTCACTATTCATCAAAAATTGAAGTTTTTCAGAAAAAACCCAAAAATTCACCCTAATATATATTTGATATTCCGAATTCAAAAATGAAGTCTATTTTACAAAATTAAAAACATATAAGTCACATTAATTAATTTAATAATTAATTCCCGCTGTCAGAGCAAATAGCGTGTTTTTATAAAACAATAAGTACCAAAAGATTGACACTAGTTTAAGTCTGATTTCAAAGTGAAATTAATTCCAACGACCACTATTGGATTTAATGGTAAAAATATATTCTAATCTCACTTTAAAACAAATTCAAATGATAATCTAATCATATAAATAAATTAGATTAAAAAGTGGTTTTGAATTAAAATACAAAATTTAACACTATTCATTAAAAAAAAGAACTTTATCGGAAAGATACCAAAAATTTACACAAAGTAAATTTTGATGTCCCGATTCTTAATAAGAGTTTTATTTGGTCCAAAAGAATGTTTAAGAGTGAACAAAACTATATTTAATGACTGTTCTCCATCAAAAGGTGATAAGTGAACCTTTAGTGAAAACTAGGGCATATACGCCTAAAATTGAATTCTTTCCGTATTTTAAGCCTTTATCTTTTATTGTACAAATGTAAAAATATTTAAGAACATATATAATCATATTTTAGTTATTTCTATCCACTCCCACCATTACAACGGCTACATGTTAACTACCATTTAAAATAATATTATTTTATTATTAGAGTGCAACGTAAGATTTCCAAGAAACTCGTTGTTGCGTGTTGGGTACGCCATCGAGCATAGCGTCCCCTTTAAAGTAATATTAATATTTTATTCACAAATATGGATAAATATGAAAATGACATATTCCTTATTTACCTGGGGTGTTACATCCTTCCCCCCTTTTGGGAATTGCGTCCTCGCAATTTTAAAATTGCGCTTGGAAACATCCTTGAACGTCGCACATCGAAACAAGAGTCGGTAAAACAATCACTTTAAAATAAAGAAAGATAAGCACAGAGGTCACCCGAGTTAACCCATACTAGGATTCTAAGTATGAAAATATGGACATGGAGGAGAAAACATAGGGTCATGTTCCGATGGAGAGTGATAGAAAACATGTTTAGGAGAAAGTTAACAATAAGAAAATCACAAACTTGTGATGGGTTAAACGGTGTTGGGTTCCCCAGTAGGAAAAGTTAATAGACAAAATTTTTGTTTTAAGTTACTTTTTATTGAGGAATTTATTCATAAGGAAGCATAATCACTTATCATGTTGACTTTCAACTTTTACTAGATTCCTTAGTCAAACTCATATTTTTTCCAAAAGACGAGTATTTAGGGAGACTTGTACGCGTTAAGAGTACTATAATCAACTTCTAGAGAATCACCTAATCCCCAAAAGAGAACTATATACATCCCATGTATTTAGGCTTTAACCAAACCAAAACCAAAAAGGTTAGTACAAGATCAGATAATCCAGAAAAGGATCACCCCTTATAAAAAGAAAATCTATTCTTAATCTCCAAAATTTGTCCAACAAAACCCAAAGTTCAACGAGGACCATCCGATAAAAAATTTGTCCATAAAATTATTCAAAGTAAACCAATATAAGATTGAAACCCAAATATTTGATGGATTTATTCACATAGTCTTCCAAGTTAAATCATAACATTTATCTCCAAACAACATCAGTTGCTCCTAAAGTCTCACATTGAAAAGTAATTATCCTAATCACATATCCTCCAAAATCAACTTACTCTTAATTCATAAAATCATATAACTAAAAAGAATCAGTCAAACTAACCAGGGACTTCACGTAGTCCAGTGGTAGGCGATAAATACCAGTTGCACTTTTGTTGTGGGTTCGATTCCTGCAGCTTTGTCCAACGTGACGGGTTGTCACACGGTCTGCGTGTTGTCCTTTTTCCAAAACTATATAATTCTTAAAACATTCCCCAATATGAGATAAAATCTTCAAAGATGATCATAACATATTTTAACCTCAAGTTTATCTCATGCCTTTCATTTTCCATCAGAACATATAATAACCCATAATTACCTCAAAAGTAAGGATAATATAAACCCTAATGGTTACCTTAATAATTATTACCAGAATTTCCACATCGAGTTGGCCATCTCGTACATGATGCGTTAGAGAACTCACCAAGGTTTAAGTGGTTGATCATGACTCCTTGATAGTTGGTTTAGAACAACCATGAGATTCCTCATTGAATCCCCCATCTCATCCAGTCTCTTAATTAGAGAACCACCACAGTTTCCTTCAAACTCATTGTCACATTGGTGCCTGCTAGATCAATCCATTTACTAAAACAGAAATGTCAGTGTGAGTATATCAACAAAACCATCATGTACTAATGAGGAAGGTAAACACTAAGATATACTTACTCATTCACTTTATCTAAAACTAGGACTCTTTCTGAAATCCTAACCATTATGGTAATGTCACTTATGATTAGAGAATACCCTAACCTCTAAAGTTATCTAAACCGACCTTTGATACCAACTATAAGTCCCCAGCCTTAAACCTTACTTAATCTTGAGTTATTACAAGATTACACATTGAGGATCTTTTCAGGTTTAGAGTTTTAGAGAATTAGATCATGAAACTTTCATTACATTCCACATTTAAACAAAGTGGTTACATAAAATACAATATTCATTCTTCCCATCAATGGAAACATATTGAAAATAAAACATGGATTCTTTCTTGACACATCCTTGACACTATCATAACATCATGTACCTTTCCCTTGACCTGTGAAAAACATTTCAAAAACTTGGGATGAGCATAAAAAGCTCAATAAGATTTATAAAAATATGGAAAGGAAACATGAGTTCATATATACATTAGAATGAAATCACACATTACCCATAAAACATAGGCATATCAAATCATGAATAAATCATAGAAAACATAAGACATAAAGTTAACTTGAGGCATTCATAACATTCTTACGTAGGGAGTAACCCTATTGGTTACGTTTGGAATACCCATCAAAGTATATTCCCTAAATCTCTTCGGAGAAACCTTAACGTTTCACTCCTTCGCGTTACCCAATGCATTGGAGAGCTATAACGGGCTCACCCGCCCTTAGTTTATCACGGAACCACCCGTTTTCATAACAATGCCCAAGAACCATAACATAAATGTGTCACATAAAACATGCATAAAGGAAACATAACATTTCCACATTTCAATCACAATATAACATTTTAGTATAATGAAATATTGAATCCATTCAAAAAGAAACCATTTCTAAAACCATTTAAAACATTTAATAAAGAGATTTTTGAATCAAAGTGTCCCATACCACCTTGAAGCTTAAAATTTTAAACCATTAATATCCATATAAATAAATCCTTAAAACCATTTTGAAAACATGGATATTAATAAGAAAAAATAATTAAAACATTTAAAACGATATTTTGGTTAAAGGGGTTTTACCAAAATTAGAGACACTTGAATACAATAATTGAGGAATAACATTTAGTCAGAACTTTATAATATCATGAGAATAAATGGATTCATGATATAATATTCCAAAGGACAGTATATACACCATATAAGAGTGAATTGGTGCATAACAATAATAAATTCTCAATAGAGATGTAAAATGTGATGAAATCCCTTATAAATAAGGTATCCTTAAATTAAGGACAAATCAATCTCAAAAATATGTGTGACAAATATAAATACACCCAATATAAGTGGATATTAAGTGTAAAACAATAAAAGGTCATTCACACATATTCAATGGATGACATATTCAATGACTACATGTTGAACCCAAAGAAATCGAAATTGGGTTAAAAAGTTCCCTTGACAGCCTAACGACATCACATCAAAATGAGTTGATGAGAGATAAAAAGTGTATCTCATCACTTGGACATAAAATTTACATCAATAAGGATATATTAGAACATATCCCAACATAACAATATGTAAATTAAAATACCCAACAAAAGAAGTCTTTTAAAAAAGAGGAGGGTGAAAGGTTCCCTTACTGACTTGGGTATCTTTCAAAACATACACCCCATGAAAGAAGGACAATAGATCATTGATGTAAATACTCATAAACGAAATTATATTACACAAAGAGTAGAATAATGGGCAGTACATGAACCACTCAATGGAATTTGTGGCAAATGTAGCATAAATCTCACGGGAATAAAAGTGAGATGAAAAATCCCTTACGAAAACTCGGCAGCCTAACGACGCCACATAAAACTTCCGAATATGGAATGATGAGATCAAATAGGGTATCTCATCACATTACAATAAAATGTACAGAAAGAGGAATATAAAATAACATCCCCCAACATTACAAAGAGGATATTAAAAGAAGTGACATAAAGGAGAGTACTTAAAAAGAAAGAGAGAGGTTAGATCTCTTACGAAAATTCGACAGCCTAACGGCGCCACTCAAAACTTCCAAAATGGATTGATGAGAGAGAATATGGTCTCTCATCACATGAACATAAAAATTACAGTAAGATTAATATAAAAGAACATCCCAATCACAAGAATGATGAGCTTAGAAGGAATGACATAAAAGAGTGTACTTAAAAAGAGAGGAGTAGGATCCCTTACCTCGGGTCCGACTTGACTCGATCGTTCTTTAATCTCCTGAATAATAAACTTGAGTTAATTTCTAATTCCTTAAGAACCTTTTTCAAGTTCATTATTACTTTTATACCACTTATTACTATGTCATAAACATTATGTAATCATTTAAGTTAATAATATTTGTTTTACCGATATTTGGTTCTTAAGTCGAAAGTGGACTTCTTACAATTACATGTTGTTCGTGTGGCCAAATTTTTATTATATCCAGAATTGTATTCATTATGTAGATATCATATATGTCATATATATCCAGTACATGCATGCATTTATAACATTACATAATCATTTAGAGGTAAGAAATGAAATGCACCGTTCATGGAGACGGTAAGCCGTACGTACGCATGAACGCTACTTTCATTTCTATTTCGTATTTTATAGAATGGAATAATAATGATATAAAGGTATATTATAATTCCAGTATAATATAATATATAATATCATATTTCCATCCTTTATACATCCCACATATGGTATTTAACGAATCAAATCACTTTGAGGGGGCGGTAGTCCGCACTTCCTTAAATGAAGATATCGCGTATACCCATAATGGAAGCCATAAAGGTAAGACAAAAAATGAAAAATACAGAAGCATAAATAAAACATAAACATATTATATATCATATATAAAAATAGTGACATCATAATGGCCACCTTTGAAGGTGTTAAATGAGTATTGAACAATCATCGTTTCGGGAGGCAGAATTTCACCATCCACGGAAACCGTATGTTCTTTAACCATTTGATGTAGTTGTGTGAGAGTGTAGCTCGAATAAATATTATAACAACATCCTAGTATATTGAAGATACTGGTGTTGTTACAAAAGAAGTAAATAAAAAGAGTTTAGGGGGTTGGAGAAGCAAAATAAAACAAATGAACATGAGAGAGTGAATTACCTTTAAAAGTGTACCTCCTTTTGATTCGAGCCTAAAGGCTTCCTTTGAAAGGATTCTTCCCAAAGGGAATCCTCTAAGATGAGGAGAGGGATGTGGAGAGAGTAAATGGGCAGGGGTTGGCTGAGCCAAAGGCTTGAGGAGTGTGTTAAATGAGGTAGAGGTGGGGGCCTTTTATAAGAGGAGAGGAGGGGCACTTTTGGAAAGTAAAGAAATATTACTTTATTTGAAAATGTGTTTCGGTTTCAAAAGGTCCCACATTGATATAATTCGTGGATAAGGTGATAAGGCTTCTAAATCCACTCATCCAATAAGTTTTGGACATGTGTAGTTCATAGATTTTACATTATCTTTCCATTTTATTTAAATCGTCAAATAATGATGTCATCGCTGCATAATTATTATGTCATAAATAATTTAATTTATTTAATGTATAAAAATTATAAAAAAAATACTATGATGTAGGAAATACTTTTAGATTTACAATGAATATTTATAATAAAAAAGATGACTTGTATAACCCCACTTAAAAATTGTTTTAGTAAAACATATCATGTTTGTGTCAATTTTACTTTTACATTAAATAACATGTTATTTATGTCATTTCCCGACCAAAGTGGATCCATGGGGTCCCCAAGTTGACCCATGGCTTGTCTTGGTCGGCCATGATACAACCAATGAGGGTAAGACATGTGTCAAGATCATCTCATTTTATTAAAGCATTATTTTTACATTAAACTACACTAATTACCACTAATCGCGATTAAAAACTTAATAAGTTACTATTCACCAAAAATTATTTTAATCTCATTGAACCACATTTTACTTCGTAATGACAACCATGTATGTAGGATTTTTGAAAATCAAAACACAATGATGGCAAAATTTCATTTAAACGGAAAATCAGTTTTTATAAGTACCACTTAGTGGTTTCACTATTCATCAAAAATTGAAGTTTTTCAGAAAAAACCCAAAAATTCACCCTAATCTATATTTGATATTCCGAATTCCAAAATGAAGTCTATTTTACAAAATTAAAAACATATAAGTCACATTAATTAATTTAATAATTAATTCCCGCTGTCAGAGCAAATAGCGTGTTTTTATAAAACAACAAGTACCAAAAGATTGACACTAGTTTAAGTCTGATTTCAAAGTGAAATTAATTCCAACAACCACTATTGGATTTAATGGTAAAAAATATATTCTAATCTCACTTTAAAAAAAATTCAAATGATAATCTAATCATATAAATAAATTAGATTAAAAAGTGGTTTTGAATTAAAATACAAAATTTTACACTATTCATTAAAAAAAAGAACTTTATCGGAAAGATACCAAAAATTTACACAAAGTAAATTTTGATGTCCTGATTCTTAATAAGAGTTTTATTTGGTCCAAAAGAATGTTTAAGAGTGAACAAAACTATATTTAATGACTGTTCTCCATCAAAAGGTGATAAGTGAACCTTTAGTGAAAACTAGGGCATATACGCCTAAAATTGAATTCTTTTCGTATTTTAAGCCTTTATCTTTTATTGTACAAATGTAAAAATATTTAAGAACATATATAATCATATTTTAGTTATTTCTATCCACTCCCGCCATTACAACGGCTACATGTTAACTACCATTTAAAATAATATTATTTTATTATTAGAGTGCAACGTAAGATTCCCAAGAAACTCGTTGTTGCGTGTTGGGTACGCCATCGAGCATAGCATCCCCTTTAAAGTAATATTAATATTTTATTCACAAATATGGATAAATATGAAAATGACATATTCCTTATTTACCTGGGGTGTTACAACGACTCTACCCCCTCGATGGGATATTGAGTTTGGGATAGACGTGCAGCCTGGTGCTCATCCGATCTCGATAGCCCCTTACCGGATGGAACCTTCGGAGCTACGGGAGCTACAGATTCATATTGATGATCTAATGAAGACGGGTTATGTTCAACCATGTGCATCACCATGGGGTGCTCCAGTCTTGTTCGCAAAGAAGGAAGATGGTGGTCTCAGGTTGTGCATAGACTACAGGAGGCTGAATCAGGTAATGATCAAGAATCGCTACCCTCTTCCAAGGATAGATGATCTTTTCGACCTGCTAAAAGGGGCAGGGTGGTTCTCAAAGATCGACCTGTGGTCTGGGTCTCACCAGTTGGGAGTGAAGGAGGGCGACATTCCGAAGACGGACTTCAGGTGCAGATATGGACACTTTGAGTTCATAGTCATGCCTTTCGGTGTTACGAACGCCCCAGCTATGTCCATGGGGCTTATGAACTCCATCTTCCAGGAGTACCTGGATCGGTTCGTAGTTGTGTTCATCGGCGATATCTTGATCTATTCAAGATCAAAGGATGATCACGCGGAGAACCTGTGGACGGTTTTGGAGGTCCTCTGACTGCACCAGCTCAATGGTAAGTTGTCGAAATGAAATTTCAAGATGAGAGAAGTGCACATCATTGGGCACATAGTTTCTGAGCAAGGGGTAGCGGTGGACCCATCAAAGGTTGAAGCATTTGTTTATTGGGCAGCACCCAAGAATGTGGCAGAGGTTCGTAGCTTCCTCGGGAAGGCAGGTTACTATCGGAGGTTCGTACCCAACTTCTCCCGAGTTGGAGCCCCTTTGACAGTCATAACCAAGAAGGACCAGGTTTTCGTGTGGAGTGAGCAGTGCGAGGAATCCTTCAGCTATCTGAAGGAGAAGTTGATTAGTTCTCCAGTTCTAAGACTACCAGATGAAGGGGCGACATATGAGGTTTTCGGTAATGCTTCAGGTCAAGGCCTCAGATGTGTGTTGATTCAACGACAAGGGGTGATCTCTTATGGGTCTAGGCAGCTACGCCCTCATGAGCATAATTATGCCACCCACGACCTGGAGATTGCAGCGGTCATTTTTGCGCTAATGTTATGGCGACATTACCTCATCGGAGAACACTTTGTGGTCTTCACAGATCAAAAAAGTTTGAGGTATATCTTCTCCCAACGAGACTTAATCTTGCGGCAGTGAAGGAGGGTGGAGTTCCTCCCGGATTATGACTTCAAGATTTCCTACACTTCAGGGAAGGGGAATGTAGTGGCTGATGCCTTGAGTAGGAGGTCACTGAAGGATGCGGTCCGAGATTCTGCAGACACCTGGAAGGCAATGGAGGAGTTGGCTTCCTTACACCAGTATGCAAGGATGGATGGCGATAGAGGTTGCCTATATCAGATTACAGTGTAGTCATCTCTGTTTTAGCAAGTGGAGGAGTCTCAGTGGGGAAACCAAGAGTGCGAAGTGATGCGTGACTGAGTTGACCAGAGCAATGCTCTGCAAGGATGGATGGAGGATGGTCAAAACCGAATGTTTTTTTAGGGGAAGTTGTTTGTTCCAGAGGCGATGCACAGTAAGGTTCTTAGTGAGTTCCACAACTCACCCCTAGCGGTACACCCAGGAGTTTCCAAGATGTACCAGGGCCTGAGTAGACAGTTCTGGTGTCCTAGAGTAAGGCGAGCAGTGGCAGAGTTTTTGGCCAAGTGCCTAGTGTGTCAACAGGTGAAGGCGGAACACCGTATTCCATGTGGCCTACAGCAGCCTCTGGATGTCCCCAAGTGGAAATGGGAGGACATATCGATGGATTTCATCATAAGAATACCCAAGGATCACAGGGGATACGATGCCATCTGGGTAGTAGTGGAGCGGTTGACGAAATATGCCCAATTTCTAGAAATTGAGGAGTCAAGTGCAGTGGATGCTTTGGCACAAAGGTACGTGGATGAGGTGGTGCGGTTTCATGGAGTTCTGAGGTCCATAGTCTCGGATAGGGATGCATGGTTTACCTCACGAATTTGGAGAGGATTGAAGCATGGTTTTGGCACCCAGCTACATCTTAGCACTGCTTTCCATTCCCAGTCAAATGGGCAGACAGAGCGCACAATCCATACCATGGAGGATATGCTGCGGCCATGCGTTCTGGACTGAGGAGGATCATGGGTGCGACACTTGCCTCTGGTAGAGTTTGCCTACAATAATATCTATCACTATACCATTGGTATGGCTCCATTTTAAGCCTTGTACGGGAGGCCATTCCACTCACCTGTGTGTTGGACCGAAGTCAGAGAGGCAGACATCCTTGGCCCAGAGGTGGTGCAGAGCACGATGGAGAAGGTTCAGCTTATACGGGAAAGGATGAAGGTGGACCCGGACCGACAGAAGTCGTATGCTGACACCAGGAGGAGGCCCTTGGAGTTCGATGTTGGAGACCACATGTTGTTGAGGGTCTCCCCTCGGTGTGGACAAAGGAGGTTCGATAAGGGGAGTAAGCTTTCTCTCAGGTTCATTAGACCCATTGATGTGTTGCGGAGAGTAATCGAAGTTGCTTATCATCTAGCGTTTCGGCCGCTGCTAATGAGGACACATGACGTCTTCCATGTGTCCCAGCTCCGTAGTTATCTGCATGATGATTCACATGTCCTTGAATGGGGAGAGCTAGACATCGAGGACGACGTGACCTTTTTGGAAAGACCAGTGATGATCGAGGATCATGAGGAGAAGGTGCTTCATGGGTGAACCATTCCCTTGGTTCCTGTGTTATGGAGACATACTGGGCTTGAGGAGAGTACGTGGGAGAGGGAAGCACAAATGTGTGCCTAGTACCCAGAGTTGTTTTGAGTTTTGTTCTGTTCTGTTTATACGTGTTTTGGTGGATCGTTTTACCATGTTTTCTATGAAATATGTGGGTTTTCCTTCCTCTCTGAATGTGTTTGAAAATTCTTGGCTATGGGGAGGGGAGGATTGAACCCCTAATCAAGAGGCATTATGGTGGATGTGATTAAACCGGTGCGGGTGAGTTAGTGCCTCCCAAAGCAGATAGTATCCTAACATGGGGGAAGAGACTCCCCAACCCACAGACTAGGCAGTTTGACATGGTATGCTGCTTGGTTCTTAAGAGAAAGGTGTTTTTAGTTATCAATGGGGTTCTCTATTGAGAGGTATCTTTTGAGGTGGTTTTTTGGACCCTCTATTTCCTTAGGGGTTGTTTTGATTCTCGAGGTAGAGAATAGTTTGAGAGGTATCTGATGTAATGGCCCGTGTTGTTGGAGGTCCATTACTTAGTAAAAATCTGATGCTTGAGGTGTTTTGGGTGGTCTGGGAGACCATCCCAAGTTATCGGTGAAGTTTGACCCTCGGTAGGCCTACCAGTAGCCTTAGTCTACCAGTAGCAGTTCTACCGGTAGCTTGGTCTACCGGTAGCTCCAGCCTATTGGTTGCTCGATTACCGGTAGCTGTCAGCCACCGGTAGCTCGGCTACCGGTCGCTGCATCCTACCGGTAGCTCGGCGACTGCTCGCTGTCAGCCACCTGTAGCTCTCGACTACCAGTGGCTGCAACCTACCAGTAGCTACCGGTATCTCTAGGCTACCGATGGCTCTTGCCTACCCCCACAGGTTTTTTCAGCAGCACCTCCTTTTTGCAAAAACTGGGTTTTAAACCCCATTTTGACCCCTTATCCTATTTTAAGTCCCATTAATCCAAATTAATGGCATTTGATTAAGTGAGATACCCTGGGTGCGTCGGTTTAAATCTCCCCTAAAGGCGGGGGACCCATTAATGACGTGTGGGGCTGCGTGGTCAACCCACGACCCCTGCTCCTTAGACAGTTTCATGTTCTTATATCAACCGTCCCCGACCCTTATAAACTAAAGGGTTCTCTAGGTTTCTTCTTTTCTCGATCACCCTCCCATCATTTCATCTGCTAGTTCTTGAGTTTTTAAGGCCCGAACCATGCAAATCATGCGTCTTTTGTTCCCCGTGGGAGAAGATAAACTTCGATCGTTGATCAACCAAGTAGGAAATATCTCCTTCGTCTCTCCTTTTGTGTATCATGCTGGGTGGGCAAGATTTTGATTCTGTGGAATTGGACGAACCAAACCATAATGAAGATAATAAATGGATTCTAAAGAATGAAGGGTGGGGGGGCTGTGATCAATGAAGCTGTTTTGTTTTATGATCTTGTTTTCTGAATTGTGTGGGCTTACGTATACAAAAAGTCATGACCATTGGTGGTCTTTCCCTATGCACTAACGAACCCTTAACTCTGGTGATGTTTAAATGGATTGTATTGTGTTTGTGAATCCTTTCTGTGTAAAGGAAATTGGTTAATTACGTATATCTGTCTATATAAATTTGAAGCACCATGATTAACCATTTTTCTGTGATAACCCCAGTTAATATAAAACAGAATTGAAATCATGGAGTGTGTGAATTATTTTAAATCTGAAAATACCGGCATGGGACTGCTTTGTGTTGGTTGTAGTGGTTTGGTTATCTCCTTTCACGGGCTGATTGCGGGGTGATGTGGGTGGGGATGGGATCCCCTGTTGTTATGGTTTCCCCGGTTGTGAATTTGAGGCAGTGTGGTTACTTCGTCAATATCACGAATTGGGGTGGAATCCTCTGTGGTTGAGGAACCATTGGATTATAGATTTTGGGAACATGGGGTAGTATCTTAGCTTGTGCTTATGCTTTCTAGTTGCCAAAGTAGGTGCAGAAAACTCATCTAACATTATTACTAAACATGAAAATAGTGATGAGATAGATGGGTTTTGGTTTGGCATGGGTTGTGACTTGGACGTGGGTGCTGAATGTGTTATTTAGGCAGGCTGAAGAAAAACCTAAACTTTGGGTGAGTGCTTGTTACCTATACATATACTTTCCGTTTTGTATTTATTATTCACGACCCACCCAAGTTGAGTACTTAGTGCTAACACCCCCATTTAATGGGGGAGGGTGTTTTTTCCAACACTACTATTAGTGGCTGGTTATTAGCTCCTTTCTACTCCCTTTCCCGGATATCCCAAGTATTTTCGGGCAGGCTGTGATGGGATGATGTCCATTATTAGCACAAGAACCTTCGGGCGGGGTAGTGTGGTGGTTATGGCATAGGTGTGTGTGGGCAGGTGGTTTCCCAAGTGTCTTCGGGATGATGCCTACATGTCTTCGGGAATGGTATTGGATCTTCTAGCACAATTTTCTTCAGGCGTGACAGTGGTTGTTCTGGCCCAGGTGTTTGCGGGAGGGGTTTGGCAGTGGGACTACGTGAGGTTATGGCCCAGGTGTGTACGGGCGGGGTGTGGCAGTGCGACTTCAGTGAGAATGGAGGGATTGGTTTGATGCATAGGATGTCTTCAATAACCAGTGGGAAAGTGGCATGGGGTACCCAAACATTGATTTTCTATTACTATATATTACTTTCTTGCGTTATTTGGTGAGTGTGGCCGGTGAGTGGGATGAATGAACTCCTTGATAGTGTTAGTTGTCTGCTTCTCACAGGACTTTAGTACATTACCCCACTTGTGCACGAGAGCCTTTGGTTTTTTCCGTACTGAGTATACTTGTATGCTCACCCTACGTATATAAAACTATTTTCAGGTTTCCAGGAGGACTTCAGGGATCGCGCGTGACCCTACTAGCACAGGACCTTTGGGACAGTTGCAGTTGCTGTTTTTCTGTCATTGGTACTTTACCTTTGTAGTCACTTTTTACATTGTGTTATTTACTTTTGGAACATGGATATGGGAATGGTTGTTTTGGAAAATCTTGCTCTTTTAGTTTTTGTGTTTGTTGGATTTACTATATTATCTCCCGATCCCACTAAAAGGAAAAGGGTAATGCCTTCCATTTAGTGAGTGATTCTATACCCTTGGTACCGGTTGCCACTCTAGGACCTATTGAAGGCAGGTTTTGGGGGTCATTATCTCTCCTTCGACTTGAATAATGAAGGGCCTAGCAATCTGGTGACCCTTCCCTCCTTTTTGTGAAGGCGGGTCGTGATATTTTTTACCATTTTATTATTAAAATCACTGTTCTAGTTGGTAAATGGTTCATTTTCGAAGCATGTTTATATTCACTTGTACCAATCCTTATACTTTTATTGTATTCCAATAATTTAAAAAATATTAATCATGGAATAAAAATAATATAATATAATTATATACATATATTTTTAATCATTCCTAAAATGTAGATGTAGGAAAATTAATTACACAGTTCATGGAGACTGTAGGTCGTACGTACACATGATCACTATTTCCATTTCGAATATGATGGAATGAAATAAATATAAATAATAAGAAATGGTTAAATAATCATTATTTTTTTTATATATCATTTATATTCATAACATCAAGCCTCGTAAACCTCCATATTTAATATATATTAAAAAAATAATCACAGCACATTCTGAAGGTTGTAGTCTATACATACACTTGAGTGACATTCAAATTTTAAAAAATATTAGTTGATATGGAGGTATATATAATATTATAATTATATATTTATAATTATATCATAAATATAATATATAATCATAAATCATTTATTAATACCCATATATGAAATAGTGTGAGGTAAAATGAATTGTATCACTACATGGAGATAGTAAGCTGTACATATACACGAACGATACAGTCACTTATTATTTAATGGGAAAGAGGGTGTACAAAGGTGTATTGGTAAGATTGATAATATTTTATAAAATTGATTTTACATAATTTATTTTTAGGATAAATATCATTTATTTAGAGGAGTAAAATAAGAGTATAAAATGAAATTAATTAGTTATATAGATTACCTATTCTTAGAAATTATTCCATTAAATATCCTATAATGGGTATAGGGGTTGTATTTTTAGGAAGATCAAAACTACTAGAATGTGTATAGGGAGTATAGAAGAAATTATTTAAGGGGGTGTTCCATATATAAGGCTCAATTTGGCATAATTAAATGAAAGAGGATGATTCCTTTTATAATATATGTGAGGGTGACATTGGAAATTTTTCAATTGATTAATTTATAATTCATTCAATCTATAGCCCAATACCTAAAAATGAAAGTTATTTGATGAAAATTTGGGTTAGGTATGTGGTTAAAATAAACCAATACATTTTAGACAATTTTTTTTATAATTTTAAACCTTATCATTTTGATAAACACTTTGTCAATATATTTTCTGTTTAACCACGACAACAAAGTTTTCACTATTAAAATGTTGAAATTTTTACCTAAAAGGTATCAATTGGACCATAAATGTTAATTTTATGATATTTTAAAGAATAAATCATAAACCAGATAATTTTTTTATATTTTTATATCTATAAAAAAATTTAATAACATATTATTGTAATAAAATAATAGTACTATCCATTTTTATACTATTCATTACATTATCTTTAATAACATTAATTATCCACATAGAACATGAACCAATTATCTTAATACATTCCCAAAATTTTATGGTAATCTAAAATATATCTGTATCGCATTAATAATATAAAATAATAATACTTTTAATTATTTTTATATCATTATTTTAATTTTACAATTAATTAATAATTATTTTATCAACATCGTTTAAGAATTGAAGGTAAATATTTTATTCCTAATAATTATAAATAAATAAACATAATAAATAATAATTCATTATTCCAAAAATTAATATAATTATTCATTCATAATTAATTTTTTTCTCTATATGAACACATTAATTATGTTAAATACTAAGAGCGTGACATTTTTTTCACCTCATTTGGTTTAAATAGAATATAATAATTTTCACGAGAAAGTGTAAATAAAATATCTAAATATTGAGAATTATTTTTCAAAAGATTCATTTATTTCATACTATAAGTACTTGGATTAATCATTAAATCCTTATCACATATTCTGAATCTAGATTTACCCGATTAAACCTTTATCGAGGTGATAAATTATACCATGGTTAATGTTCATAAAGACTGAAAATAAAAGAAGATTAATTAAAAGGTTTGACTATTTTGATTATATATTATGTATAAAATTTATTTTATATAGTTAAATAAATATAATTTAAATAAATTAACATTAATGTATGTGTGTAAAATGTGACAAAATAATTTTTTATGTAAAATAAATTTTTAAGCACAATTCAAAATTTATTCATATCCTATGACTAAGAAAATATTTTATAAAATTATGGAAGAGTTTATAAACTAAATAATTCTTAATATAATTAATGTAGTTAAAAAATATGTATTAATTTAATATATGGATATATTACTCATTGTAGACATTAAATAATGTTTTCATAAAATTTTCACTCTTATCTTAAAATATTTTATTAATTTTAATCACTTAATAATTAGTTAATTTATTTTATAACTATGTAAACCATTTAATTTTAATAATTTAGTTATTATTTTTCATTTCGGTTTATATAACTTCATTTAAATAAAAAATACATAATATTTCGGTAATTCTACATTATCTGTTTAAACATACAGTTGCATAGAACACATACTATCATACAAATATAAATATTATAAAGTAATATTTCATAAAAATATTAAGGTGTTACATTATATCCCCATAAATTGAATTTATACATAATAATTTATCTATTAGATTAAAACATATACGGATACCTATACCTTATTACATATTGATGTTCCCATCTAGGTTCTTCAAATTTGTGGTGTCTCCAAAAAATGATAACCAGGAGACTGGTCTTATTTTATAGAACATTATCTCCCTGATCCATATGCTCTACTGGATATTATTCAAAATAACGATAACACTCTTGTGGTTTGAGCTAAAATTTTAGTACATGTGAAGGATTATATATGTAATTCCTCATGATAGATACATGGAAGACATAATGATCTTTTTAGAGATTTAGTAGAAGTGGCAATTGATATGGTACAATCCCAATAAGATAAAAAATTCAAATAGACTGATATTACTAGTTCATAGTGTTCTGGTAATTTCAAATCTCATAACCCTCTTCAAGGAAGATATTAAAATTAATACCTTATTAAGAAATTCAAACATTATATCTTTATAATGATTGTAAGTATGATTTGTTTTTCAAATATGGGATGCCCATATGTGAAAACAAATGGTTCTGACCTTATCTTCCTTTTCCTAGATTGATCAGGTCCCAATAGATATTATTCTCCACATTTAGTTGAGAATTTTGGGGTTTTTCAAATCATACCATAGAGGAATTCATAATAAGTTATCTAAATACTGGAGTGAAATATATTGTTGTCATTAAATTATACAAAACAATGTTGTGGATTCCAAAAACATTTTAAATCTATAAAAAATAATCCCAATATTTCATATAGAGTTCAAACGGTTATCTCAGATTGACCAAATGTGTGGGGATTATATGAATTGTTAAAACATATATTTTTATCCATTTCTTTTTGAAGACATCAAAAGAACATATATTCAATCCTAAGATGCCGATCAGATATAATAAAATGTGGTAATACATGAAATTATACCACATACTTAATATATATTCCAAAAATATAATCCTGAAAGAAATATTCTCAAATGGAAAGGATGTGTTCAAACAACCTATGTTCATCGACCATAACCCTTATAGAATTTTTCCAATTAGATATTTTGGAGGGTCCTAGGACATTATCACAAGTTTTGTTTTCCCATTTCTATTATGGAATTTTTAAGGGTTTAAAATACCCATAGCCTTATTTATATTATCAATAAAATTATGAAAAACCATTCACCAAAAACCATATGCTTAAATACATATCTTTATACCATCCCACTTGAAATTTACATTCACTTCAATATAAATAATTTTGAATCTAGGAGGAATATAGGATGATGAACTATGAGGCTCATCCAACAACTCCTTCATATATAAAATATATAGATCCCATAGAAGATTACTAAAAATTATCATTACATCATAATAAATATTTAAATCATGAGAATTTATCATCCTCTTTAGCAGATATACATGATCATTCTATGCCTCTTAAATCATTACTTGGATTGATGGTTGAACATTCATTTGATAAAAGTATAATTTCTACCATTATTTTAAAATTTATAGACCTATTATTTATAATTACATAAAAATTATATATTTTGTTATACTCATCATATATAATCTTATAAGATCCTTTCACCTCAAAGAATCAACCACCTTGTTCTCTTTCCAATGGTGGTAATTGGATGAGCAGTCACAATCACTAATTAGCACCAACCAACTTCTTTGGTGCAGGATAAAATCTTTTTGAGTGAAAAAATAATTTATACTTATGTTATTAGAATATATGTCACACATTTACACATAGATAAAATTATTCCATGTTGTTATTGAATAAAATATCACTACTATCTCTACATAACGAGTTGGAAAATTTTTCTGATGTACCATTAATTGGAATGAGGCATAAGATAATTCCATATCATTTTTAATGAGAAAACATCTAAGTATATTCATTAATACATTTTTATAGATCACATATATTTATCCATATTGGGTTAGTGTGATAATAAGTGCACTAAACAAACATATTTTTAGATCCTTTAAATTTTATTCACATTCCTACGTGGAAATGAACTTAACTTCTTTTAGAATCAACATGCATAGTGGGTTCTATAATTGTTAAAAATTGTTCATTTAATTATGATAATATCAATATGACCCAATAAAAAAACATATTTCTATTACCTAAATTTTTTAGGAAATTTCTCAACAGCTTCACCTTTGAAGGATCTAATGATATATGCACACATGATATTTTATGACTAAAAAATATATTTCTAATGCTAAAATTCACAAATGGTAATTTTTTCATAAATATTTTCCTTCATCAGGATCTTCACCAAGATCCATAAGTGATATTCATGATCTTAAATTCCCATTGAACATATATGAATATCCTCTATCAAGAATACTAAAAATGATCAATATATTATATGAAGACTCAATTCATTATTTCCATGATGTTTATGGGGAATTAGCAAGACCAAAAGGAATAAATAAAATTTCATAATATCTATAAAATTTATTGAATACCATTTAGGGTATAGCCTCCTTGTTGAAAATTAATTTATGACTTCCAAAATGAAGTTAATTCATGGAATATTATTTATGTCCATGTATTTGATCAAAAAAGTCACCAATATGAGGAAGAGAATACTTGTTCTTAATAGTGATCTTGGAAAGTTACGATAATCAGTGAAGAGTTGCATTGCTCTATATTTATTCTTAATAAATAGAATAGAATCACCACAAGATGATGCACTAGGGCATATAAACCGCCAATAATTATTCTCTTGGATTTTCTTCTCCAATTCCTACAACTCAATTGGTGAAATTCTATACAGAGTCATTGAAACTGTAAAATAACAATGTACGAGTTACATTGAAAACTCAAATTCAAGATTAAATGGATGACTGAGAAAATACTCAAGAAATATATAATAGAAATCCCACTAAATAGGTGTATCCAACATGTTGGGTTAATTCCCAACCATATGAGATTGATAAACATCATGTATATGAATTAAGACCCACACAATGGATGAATTTTTGTAGACATTCATATTCATCTTTGAATCGATAAATAATTGTGGATTCAATAGGATTATGAAATGTGGATTTTCTTTCCCCAAAATTAATATAATCCCCATATATATAACATAAATTCATTCCAATAATCAAATTTAATTCACCAAAATGGGGAATCACATGAATTTCATGAACTATATTCCAACAAACATCAATCATAAGACAATTATAAACATGATATGTACATATTGTGCCTTTTTTTGTTTTCTTTGTATACTAAATATGTATTTTTTGATGTGGTAAAATGATAAAAATATAAAATTATTTATAAATTATGGAGTGAGTTGATTTAGAATAAAATAATATATTAGTTATTCTAGTGTAGATGATAAATGTTCCCTTAACCTGGCCATTCTCAAGACCCACTTATGTATTTATGATCACTAGATATTTTATTAAAAAATTTATATTTTGTGGTTGTGGAGAATGATAATAAATAAATATTTAATAATTAACAGGTTTTAATAATTCCCATAAAAAGTGAATATGAAGCATTGGATTGCTGGTGGGGCCTTATATGGATATTATTCTCTATTCACATTATTAGATAAATTATTCCTAGTAATTCAGTATTCGTTTGGCCAATGAGAATCCTTTCTATACTTGAAACATTTACAATTCCCCTTAATAAAATTTCTCACATTTTTCCTTTCACAATTTTAGCATAAAAGAATTTCCATCTTCTATTCTCCAGTGTTTCTAAAATTTCCATTGAATTAAAATTTTTCATTTTATCAAAACCATGAGGTTGATGGGTATGTCCAATATACATCTCCTCCTTGAGAGTAAATATAAATATTTATTCATAGGTACTAATGTATCTTATATCTGACACCTTTATAAGACTTGGTTTTTTTAACAAATAATTTTTCAATTTTACTTTTACAGATTCTAATTAAACATGGGGAATACCTTACATGACTTGTGAAATTATTAGCATATGAACTAATGGATTATTCATCCTTTTTCTTTAGATTAATAAATTTATTATCCATAATTATATGGAGAATACTTGGAAATTATTTACAATGTAATATCCTCTTGAACTCATTTAATTATCTGGATTCAATTTACTCCACTTACCTTCAATTCCTGATAATATTCAACTATGGATATTATTTTCCTTCTATACAATAAATAGCTTGATCAAAATTTTCATTTCCTTATATTTTAATAACTTAAAATATTTTCTCAATAGTGTTGGTCAATCAATCATCCACTATTGTCTGAAAATATCAAATAAAATATGATGAATTGAAAATGATCATCCAAGATCAATGAATCATTGAGAGGGTAGGTGTGAATTAGTGGTATCTATTACTTTTATTTAATTTTTCAATTATAACAAACATCACCTCCCCTTAATGAACCATAAATTTCATAAAAATAGAACATTCACACATTATTAGAATGAAATGTATATTTATTTTTAACTACTCAATAAAAGTAACTTGTCCTTGTAATAGTTTGGAAAATAATCCAATCCCACACAATAAACTAGAAATAAATCATGGTGTGTAAACAAAACATGTCCAATATACCCTAACATTTATGTTTCATAATGATCAATACAAAAAATCATGTCCATCTTGTATAAAAAATTATATAAAAAAATTCATAAAAATTTAAGAAACCTTCATGATTTGGTTCTGAAAATTTTACCATTCTACATTATTAAAAAAAACATTTTTGGTACTTCAACCACATTATACATATTCATACCTATAAGAAGTTAGCATCAATTTTTGTGGAAATGTTTACTAACTCAGTCTGATGGTTCAATCCAAATCCTCTATCAAATACAATATTCTAGTATACAAATATGATATAATACTTTAGTAAAAGTTCCAAACAACGTCAAACATTCCTTAACTGGTACCTATGATAACCTGATCTGATCTAGTTACACTTTCTTCTTCTAATTGTTTTTAGAAAAAAAAAACATCAGTTAAACTATGTCTATAAAATCAATATCTCTTCCAAAACATTTATCACACTTTATATCCCTTCACACATGAACAATGTTCTATCTTTAGAAAGTGCTATTTATATGTTCCTATGTATAAGAGAAACAAAAGTAGAATGGAATTGATACCACTATCACAATACCATGAAAAAAATTCATATAAACATGAATTTTAATTACATTATGACTTTATCTTTGACTCTTTCAGACATTCTCAACTATTTCTGATTATTCTAAACCCTTCTCGAAACTGGATCTATCTTCACAATTTCTCACCATAATTTAGTCTCACCGAAATTTTTATTTTTCTTTTCATCATTATGATAAAACATATGTAAGGCTGAAAACCGTAATACAATTTTTCTATACCATTTTATAACAAATTAATGACTTCATATTTTTATGTTATGTAACAACTAAAATTCATAAGTCTTTGAAATCATTTTTCCATAATCATCATTGCGGCTTATGTAGCATTAAAAAACCCCCTTGAGAGAACTCTACTAAAACTATTCAAGAGAGATATTTTTTATTCAAATATTTGAATAATAACTAGACCTATGATTTTATTTCCAATGAAGTCCTCTATATAATGAATTATCAGTGTCATCTGGTGGCTAATGGATCATTCTCTATTTATTTTTGGTGAAACAGTTTCAGATATTTTCTAATGAATCATCACCCAATTGAAACTAGAAGTAATTTTTTTAAATCATGAATTATTTTTATCATGACCCGATGAAAAAAATCAAGTCGAATTCTCTTTCTCCGGAACCTAGTAAAGAAAACAAAAAATTTATTTTACGAAAATGGTTTACTAAACAATTTATGCTTTATCTGTTAGATCGTTGTATGACCACATCTCATTCATCAGTCCAAAATATTTGAAATTAATGGTCTTTATCAAAAAATTACACCTCCTCAAATAGAACTCTAATTACAATTATATTTTTTAATCAACACTACATCTAATGGTTAAACTTCATAACTCCTCTAATGGATTAGTGGAACACCGTGTCCGATGGAAAAGCATATGTGATTCTATAAGACTTCGACTTCAGGAACATCACACTTCAAATCCTTTAAAAAAATTCTAAATCTAGTTATCCTCACAAAGATGAACTCATACTAGATGAACTCATACTCACATGTCTTATTATACAATCAAATAATAGTATCATGATATTCTCATGACATTGGGAACATTAGGATCAAAATAGAATCATCTGACATAACATACATAACACATAGTCTCATCCTTTAATTTTTAAATATTCAACCATGAGTGTTATTTGAATACTTATAGAGTAGAAAAGAAACATTCTATTTTGTATAGACACATTCAAACTCTTAAAAATTTAATCACACGAATAGAAAATTTCTTTAATAAACAATGTGAGTAAAAAAACAATATCATTCAGAAAAAGTATTCAAAAAAGTGAAAAAAAATGATGAACTTCATTATCAATATTGAATATGTTATCCTGAGTCTGATTCCCTTTTCTTATAATCACAATACATAAAAAGTGAACATATTTGTTTAATGAAAACTATATAAAAATTAATAAATACATACCTATCATATTCCAAAAATAACAACCAACCAACATAGTACCAATAGTATCCCCCTTTGGTGTTTATTTTCAACCAAGGTACATAAATAACATTTCCTTGTAACCTAATGATATGGATCACTAATAAAAAATTCTAAAAATAAACGAGTGAACACATTATATAAAAAATAAAACATTTTCCAAAAAAACCAGGATGTCCAAAAGTAGTGACATAAGAAACATTATCTTTACTATTATCTCTTCACAACATTGTTATTTATTTCACCATTTAAAAACATGTTTCCTATAACTATATCGATATACTGTTAGAATAGTTCATAAACATAAATTCTAATTTCCCATCATACCCAAAATTCAAACTATATACATTCTTCCTTAAAAGGATTTTCACATATAAATGGATTGAATTATAAAATATCAATTTTATCCACCTTGAAAACACTATCCAAAGACTATATAAGATTAGGGATAGAAACACATTCCTTAAATTTGGAGATAATGTTGTTGTACACCAATGTTCAACCTCATTTTATAAAAATGCATCATTCAATAATGGTTTTGTGAATATGTTACAAAATTATTCTTATGTATGAACATACTCTTGCTTCAATTTATTATTCTCCAAATTATCATTGATTAATTGATATTTTATATCAATATGTTTTTAATGGGAATGTTCCACTAGATTATATGAATGTTTTATACCACATTGATAATCACAACCCAAGAGTCGATATAAATTTAAATAAAAAAGTATTCCTTCCAAAGTAGTCTTCATCCATTAATGTTCTGTCGCGTCTTGATTGGATGAAACATACTAAAATTTTTTCTTGATAAAAGATACTAGATTTTTTCATTATATTCTAACGGACATAACATACCTGATAAATGAAAACCCCGCCTAATTATAATGGCCCGGACCTCTGCAGCCCATTCCTTTGTCAAAAGAAGACCACAAAGTGTTCTGGACGGTAAAATGGACTTTTCCCACACTTTCCAGAATTTTGAAACTACACGCCATGTAGTTGGAGTACACGCCATGTACCCCCTTGCCGGGTATACCCCATGTCGCAGGTCGTGTCCTTGCTGTGTGCAATAAATGGGTGCACGCCGTGTGTCCAGTACTACACGTCATGTAGTCCTTCCCCGCGTACGTGTTACCGTGTGTTTACCCGTAAACGTCTATGTGCCGTGTTGGAGACATGTGAAATAAATGGGTACATGCCGTGTGTCCAAACTACACGTCGTGTATTCCTTCCCCTTGTATGAGTTACCCTCAAACCATGTGTTGACCAGTCAATGGCCACAAAGCCATGTTGGAAGCCGTGTGGAGACTCTGTGAAATAACTGAGTACATGTCGTGTACCATAAAGTACACGCCGTATACCATAATGTACATACTGTGTACTTTTTCTTTTCACGCCTATAAAAGGAGGGGTCCCATCATCCTTTTCATCTCACCCCTCTCCTCCTCTTTCCTCTAAGAAGAGTTCTCCAAAGAGACTCGAAGGCTCTTTCTTCCATAACGTCTTCATCCGAGCTCCGATTTACGATCCGTCAGTGGCCATGGGATCGTAATGACGAGGAGGAACATCCAAGCATGGATCCATTGTCTTTCCTTTGGCCTTTACTTTCTTAATTCCACCCGAGGAGGTTTTTCTAGGACCTGACAGAAGTGACAGACACCGACAGATGTCTTCTAAGGTTGATCCGAGGGAGCGTTATGATCAGAACCTATTGAGGAAAGGTTCTTACCATCATCTCTCTAATTTTTGCATCATGCGGGGTGGGTATCCTCTAGTTTTCATGAGAAAAAGTTGAACCATTAAATAAAGATAATAATTGGTTAAAGAACGGGGATGGGAAAGTTGTTATGTTTATCTTTGTTTATCCTATTGATATATTGTGAATTGAATAGGCTTATGCCTTCTGAAAATCACGGTCGTTGGGGGACATTGCTTGAGAAATTAAATGTTGCCCTATATTTTAGACTGTTTTGTGGATGGAACCTTGTGGAATGAGTAATTTGGTTAATTACGTAAAGGTGGTTGATTAAATGAAATTCTGGGACCCTTGTGTGATCATCCCGATTGAAAAAATATGGAATGATGAACAAGTGGGTGTTGTCTTGGATACGTGGAATGTGGTGGGGGTGTTTTGTGGGTTTTGTTTGGTTTGAGTGAGTAGTGGGGTTTCAGTTGACATGGTTGTGGGTTGGTGTTAATGTTATGTTGGTGACGGGCAGCAGGGCTGTGATAAATGGTATTAAAGGGAGAATGATGTATGGTGCAGTTGTGGTTTTGGCAGTTGACAGTGGGGCTGCAGGGATGGGTTTGAATGTGAACGGACTATGGGTTGTGAATAATAAATAAAAAGTGGAAGAGTTAATAAATGGTGGGTCATGGTAATGGAATGAGATTAATAATCAATGGGTTGGTTGGCTGATAAGAAGGGACCTGGTTGTGTTGCTTGTGTTTTCCTAACTTGATTTGTGGATGGCAGGGATATGATTTACGAAAGATCGATGTGGTTGGTTGTGGATAGTTTCCCAGTAGTTAAGGTACTAAATAAACTAATTCTGCTTAAACATGAAAACCTAAATGGGGTTGGGGTTGTTTTTTGTATGAATGCTTCGTAGTATCAGTACCGAGGAACATGCTCAATTCTCTGTTTAGAAGCCATAGGTTGGGCTGTGTGTTTTGTATACCTATATATATCTGTATCTTTTTTATTTTATCGCACCCCACCCATGTTGAGCACCTAGTGCCGAACACTCCCATTTCATGGGAGATGGTGTTTTTCCCTTAGTTACTAGCTCCTTCCTGCTCGTTCTCCCATAGGCTGTGATGGCTTGAGGCAACCTTACACATAAGACTCTTCGGGTAGGTTTCGATTGGGGTGGTTTTAGCCTAAGACTCTTCAAGTAGGTTCTACTATTTCCCAAGAATCTTCGGGATGAGGCCCAGGTGTGTGCATGCAGGATACGTGGTTGTGAGGCCCAGGTGTGTGCGGGTGGGATATGTGGTTGTGAGGCCCAGGTGTGTGCGGGTGGGTAGAGTGTGGTAGCGTCAGGACGTTCACCGTTAGGAAGAGAAACTAACTAAAGGGAAATGGTTCGGGGTACCTGATACTCTTGTTTCTTATATACTACTACCTGTTGTGATTGTTTTTTTAGTGAGTGTGGTTGGGGAGGTTGGATGGATAGATTTCATTGTTAGGTTTCTTCTATTGTTCTCAGGGGACATTAGGATGCCTCCCCACTTGTGAACGAGAGATTTAGGTTTCCCTACTGAGTATACTTGTATGCTCACCCTACATTTACATTCAGTTTTCCAGGAGGACTACCAGGGCCGTGTGGGACCCTACTAGTCGGGAAAGTTGGAGTTGTTGTTGTTGTTGTACACTTTTTTCTTTTGGTATTATACATTGATCTTTTCTGTACCTGCACCTTGTTATAAAATTATTTAAACAAGCATGTGGGATTGGTTTGGGTTTATTTCTATACACTTGTTCTTTTCCTTTTTGGTGGTTGACTTTTCCTATTTCCCAATATTAATATAGTAAAAGGGTAATGCCTCCCATATTTGTGAAAAAACCATACCCTTGGTGCTAGTCGCCAACCCGGGGCCTACTGGAGGCGGGACTAGGGGGTCATTATCTCCCTTTCACCATTTCCAGCTCAGGAGGGGCATGTTTGGTGGGAGGGGGTCGTGACAGAATGGTATCAGAGCGGATGGTTGTGAGATAGGATGGATTCTGGAGTTAGGAACAATGAGTATTGCATGGGATGGTAGGGCAACAGTGTTAGTTAATCTTGGTGCCTGACATAGGCCAGGAAAGACCGGCTAGGACACGGGATTTTAGGGCCCCCCGTGATCCGATGCAAGGACTCTGTGCCTACCGAACGACCAAGTGAGACTACATTGATTGTAGGGTATAGAACCTTGGGAAGGTACATGCATCATCATGATTGTGTTTTACTTGATTTTGGTGTTCTGGGAAAAAAATTGAATAAAATGATAAAATTAAACCTTGAGAAATTCCTTGTTACTTGGGATTAGGAGATCTTTGTTTACCGTACAGCTATGGCACCTAGACGTCGTCCCCGGGTGGCTCAGAGGCCGAGGCACAACAGATTCAGGTGGTTGATCATTTGAGGATTGACCGTGAGGAGGAAGATAGCCAGTGGCAGAAGACTCTGCGTTATTTTCAGTGGCAGAACCTCAAGAAGTACGAGGGTAGTACTTCAGATATGGTGACAGAATGGTGTCTTGAGGAGTTTTGGATCACGTTTACCTTGTTCCGTGCTCCGAGGGAGTACTGGGTTCCCCTAGTAGTCATTCAGCCAAGAGGTGTGGCGTGACAGTGGTGGAAGCTCTACCTCGGAGAGAGGATAGAGGTAGAGGTTCCATGACCTGACTTTGAGAAGGAATTCCGAGAGGAATTCCTTTCTTCCATGATCAAGGCGGAGTAGCGGTAGGAGTTACTCTCCCTTCATCAGGGGAGTATGTCAGTACGAGATTTGGGGATCAAGTTCAAGGATCTCTGGTGCTTTGCTCCAGATCTCTTTCCGAATGAGGAGTCTCGGGCGAGATGTTTGGAGAAGGCACTTCGTCCTTCTCTCCAGTATGCTATCACCCCCTTCACCCTTCTGACGTACATGGCGGTACAGAATAAGGCAGAAGTTGTAGAGAGGATGCACTTGCTGGGATGTTTACCCCAAGAGGGGATCCATCCGGGCTCGTTGAAGGGGAAGGAAGTCAGCATCAGGTCTCCAACGACGGGATCTTCCAGGTTCAGGCTAGTGGGGAGCAGGCCCCAACAGTTCTAGTTCAAATCTTCAGGTCCTCATCCCTTTTTCACGAGCCCAGGACCAAAGTGTTTTTATTGTGGAGGTTTCGGGAACGTTTAGATTCAGTGCCTGACACGAGCTCAGTACGGTGGACGTGGGCAGGTTCAGCGCCCACCTCAGCAACACCAGTTGCCAGCGATGCCCTTCCAGCAGCAGCAGGACCATGCTCCTCTGATGGAAGAATTTGTGGGAGGAGGCCGACCTCAGGGTGCCCCTCAGGGACCTCGACTAGGGAATGTTCGGGGAGGTGGATGACATCAGAGAGGCAGAGGAGCTGGGCGTGGACAGTTGCACGCAACAGAGTTGACAACTCCAGCAGGACCAGAGGTGGTGCGAGGTACGATTTGTTTGTTCACCACTCTTGTTTCTTCTTTGTCCGATTCGGGATCTTCGCACTCCTTTGTTGCACCTGGTCTAGCCCATTTTTGGGACTAGACGTAGAGAGACATTATGTACCACTGGTGTTGAGTACACCAGTTGGAGGCCAGACCAGCGTATCTTGTGTTTTCCGGGGATGTGGGTTGACGTTGGGACCACATTGATCTAGTGGGGACCTTCTTCTGTTACAGATGCAACCATATGATGTCATCCTAGGCATCGACTGGTTGTTTTCTGTTAGTGGCATTATCGACTACTTCTGGAGAAGAGTCATGTTCTCCGACTTGGATGGGAAATGCGTATCTTTTGTTGGTGAGAGGAGCTATCAGGTAGGAAGCTGGCATGTGAAGCCTCTCCTTTTTTATCAGGCGGGTTATCAGTGGTTCCAACTGATACAGAGATGATGGATTTCTAATAGGTTTTTTTGGGAGTTCCTTAATGTTTTTCCGAAGGAGGCTGTGACTCTACCCCCCCGACGTGACGTTGTGTTCGGGATAGACTTACAGCCTGGTGCCTGTCCGATTTCAATGGCCCCTTATCGTATGGCACCTTCAGAGTTGTGGTAGTTGCGGATTCAGATTGATGATCTCATGGAGAAGGGTTTTGTTCGACCCAACGTATCGCCATGGGGTGCTCCAGTTTTGTTTGTGAAGAAGGCAGATGGTGGTCTCAGGCTTTTCATAGACTACCGAAGTTTGAACCTGGTAATGGTCAAGAACCGCAACACCCTTCCAAGGATAGATGATCTCTTCGACCAACTGAGGGGAGCAGGTTAGTTTTCTGTGATTGATCTATGATTTGGATATCATCAGCTGAGGGTAAAGGACAGTGACATCTCGAAGACGGGTTTCAGGTGCAGGTATGGGCACTTTGAGTTTGTAGTGATGCCGTTTGGAGTTACAAATGCACCAGCTGTGTTCATGGGACTTATAAACATTGTCTTATGAGAGTTTCTGGACTGGTTCGTCATTGTGTTTATCGATGACATCCTGATCTACTCAAGATCAGAGGAGGAGAATGTTGAGCATCTCAGGGCAGTCTTGGAAGTCCTTCGACACCACGAGCTTTACAAGAAATTGTCGAAGTGTAAGTTCTTGATGCAAGAAGTACACTTCATTGGGCACGTAGTGTCTTAGCATGGAGTGTCAGTGGACCCATCAAAGGTGGAGACAATTGTTTGTTGGGAAGCACCCAAGAGCGTGGCATAAGTTCGTAGTTTCCTAGGGTTAGCAGGTTACTATTGGAAGTTCATTTCAGACTTCTCTAGAGTTTCTGCTCCATTGAAAGCTTTGACTAGGAAGAACCTGGTCTTCCTATGGAACGAGCAGTGCCAGAAAGCTTTCGACTACCTGAATGAGAAGTTGGTCAGTGCTCCCATACTCAGGTTTCCAGAGGAAGGGTTTTTTTATGAGGTGTTTTGTGATGCTTCTGGCCTTGGTCTGGGGTGCGTGCTGATGTAGAAGAAGGGAGTGATCTGTTATGGGTATAGGCAGTTATTCCCTCACGAGCGTAACTATTCCACCCATGACCTATAGATTACAGCATTGGTGTTCGCACTGAAGTTGTGACGACATTACCTCTTTGGGGAGAGCTTTGTGGTCTTCTCAGGTCACAAGATCCCGCGTTATATCTTCTCCCAGCGTGACCTGAACCTGCGGCAGCGGAGATGGGTTGAGTTTCTCCAAGACTATGACTTTGAGATCTCTTACACTAAAGGTAAGGGCAACGTTGTGGCTGATTCCCTGAGCAGGAAGTCACATAAGGAAGTGGTTCGGGAATCCACTGATGCTTGGAAAGAGATGGGAGAGTTGGCTACCTTGCACTTGGATGCAAGGGAAGAAGTTGTTAGAGGCTGTTTGTTTCGGATGACGGTGCAGTACTCCTTGTTTCAGCAGGTGGAAGAGTCGCAGTGGGGGGACTCTGTGGTGGATGTGATGCGGGATCGTGTTGATCAGGGGAATGCTCCAGAAGGATGGTCAGAGGACAGTCGACATCAGATGCTTTTCCATGGATGTTTGTTTGTTCTGGAGGCAATGTGTGAGGGAGTTCTCCATGAGTTCCATAGCTCTACCTTGGAGGTACATCCATGAGTTTAAAAAATGTACCGAGTTCTGAGGGAATAGTTTTGGTGGCTAGGGGTGAAATGGGCAGTGGCTGAGTTTGTGGCTAAATGCATAGTGTGTCAGCATGTGAAGGCTGAACACCGTGTTCCTAGTGGTTTGTTGTATCCTTTAGATGTCCCCGAGTGGAAGTGGGATGACATCTCAATGGACTTCATCATAGGACTACCTAGATCTCAGGGTGGTTATGATGCTATTTGGGTAGTGGTTGATCGACTGACGAAATCAGCTCACTTATTAGCAATTAAGGAGTTAGGCCTAGTTAGTACCTTAGCACAGAGGTTCATAGACGAGGTGGTTCATTTTCATGGAGTTCAAAAGACCATCCTCTCAGATCGCAATACTCAGTTTACCTCCCGAGTCTGTAGGGGGTTACAACATGATTTTTTCACCCAGCTAAACCTTAGCACTGCTTTCCACCCCCAGACCGATGGGCAGACAGAGCGGACTATCTAGACATTGGAGGACATGCTGCTGGCATGCGTTCTGGATTTCAGAGGATCATGGGTATGACACTTGCCTTTAGTAGAGTTTTCCAACAAAAAAAGCTTCCACTCTACTATTTTCATGGCACCGTTTGAGGATTTTTATGGAAGACCATGTCGTTCACCCATTTGCTGGGTAGAGGTTAGTGAGACAGGTGCTTTTGGGCCAGAGGTAGTGCAGAGCACCACATATAAATTATAGCTTGAAAGTGAGAGGATTAAAGCAGCTCAGAACCGACAGAAGTCTTATACAGATCATCGGAGGAGGCCCTTGGAGTTCGAGGTGGGAGATCATGTGTTCTTGAAGGTTTCCCCTCGAAGGGGGCATTAGAGGTTTTGGAAAGGGAGCAAGCTCTCACCTAGGTTCATCAGACCCTTTGAGGTGCTGAGGAGAGTTGGCGAGGTGGCATATGAGCTGGCCCTGCCACATCAGTTGGAGAAGGTTCATGACGTCTTCCACCTCTCCCAGCTTTGTCGGTACTTACATGATGACTCTCACGTTATCGACTGGGGAGAGTTATAAATGGGAGACAATACGACTTTCGAGGAATGACCAGTCAGAATCGAGGATCGTAATGAGAAGGTGCTCCGTGGAAGGACCATTCCGTTGGTTTGTGTGTTGTGGAGGCATGGCGGCCTTGAGGAGAGCACTTGGGAGTGAGAGACCCAGATGCACGCTCAGTACCAAGAGTTGTTTTGAATTGTGTTTTCCCTTTTTCTTCTGAGATTTGTGTTGATGTTGTACTCTGTACCTTTGATATATGGAATGCTTGGCTTGTCGGTTGTGAGACCTTTTGTTTCCTTGTTCCCTGGTAATGTGTAACATGTCCGGATGTGTGGAGATAGGGAAAACCTGATTCTTAATCGAGACAAATTAATGCAGATGCGATTGAACCCGTTCGGGTGAGTCAGTGCCGCCTAAAGCGGATAATATCTCGACATTGGAGAATGAATTTCCCAAAACCCCATGTTCGGGCAGTGTGTTGGTTGTGTGGTGTTGGGGGTAGTGAGAATTGAAAAATCCTAATGTATGAAAGTTTGAAGACCCAATTCTTAATCGAGACGCATTAATGAGGATGCGATTAAAACCATGCAGGTGATTCAGTGCCACCTAAAGCGGATAATATCTCGACATAGGAGAAGGAATTCCTAACACGTATGATTAGGGTTGTTGGTTGGGTTCTTGTCACAACGAGAACCCTAAGAGGTATCTTGTTGGGTTCCTCTAGGTTGGTTCTTGAATTCCTGGGGACGAGACTGTTTTAAGAGGTATCTAATGTAATGGCACGGACCTCTCCGACCCATTCCCTTTTCAAAAGAAGGCCACAAGGTGCTCTGGTGGGTAAAATGGTGTTTTCCCACACTTTCCAGAATTTTGAAAATACACGCCGTGTAGTTGGAGTACACGCCGTGTACCCCTTTGCCGGGTATACCCCATGTCACAGGCCATGTCCTTTCCATGTGAAATAAATGGGTGCATGCCGTGTGTCCAGTACTACACGCTCTGTAGTCCTTCCCTACGTACGGGTTACCATGTGTTGACCAGTCAACGGTCGTGTGCCATGTTGGAGCCATGTGAAATAAATGGGTACACACCGTGTAGTCCTTCCCCGTGTATGCGTTACCCTCAAACTGTGTGTTGACCAGTCAACGGCCGTGGAGCCGTGTTGGAATCCGCATGGAGACCATGTGAAATAACCGAGTACACGTTATGTACCATAAAGTACATGTCGTGTACCATAAAGTACACGCCGTGTACTTTTGCTTTTATCGCCTATAAGAGGAGGGGTCCCCTCCTCCTTTTCAACTCACCCCTCTCCTCCCCTTTCCTCTGAGCAGAGTTCTCCCAAGAGACTCAAAGGCTCTTTCTTCCATAACTTCTTTGTCCGAGCTCCGATTTACGACCTGTCAGAGGCCACGGGATAGTAACGACGAGGCGGAACTTATGAGATTGGATCTGTTGTCTTTACTTTGGACTTTACATTCCAACTTCAACCCATGGATGTTTTTATGGGACCCGACAGAAGTTACAGATGCTGACATACATCTTCTAAGGTTGATCCGAGGGAGTGTTGTGATCGGAACCTGTTGGGGTAGTGATCATACCTTCGTCTCTCTAATCTGTGCATCATGCGGGGTGAGTATCCTCTTGCTTTCATGAGAAATAGTTGAACCATTAAATAAAGATAATAACTGGTAAAATAACGGGGATGGGAATGTTGTTATGTTTATCTTTGTTTATCCTATTGATATGTTGTGAATTGAATAGGCTTATGCCTACTGAAAATCACGATCGTTGGGGGCCTTTGCTTGCTCAATTAAATGTTTCCCTATCTTTTAGACCGTTTTGTGGATGGAACCTTGTGGAATTTGGAATTTGGTTAATCACATAAAGTTGGATGATTAAATGAAAATCTGGAACCCTTGTGTGATCATCCCGGTTGAACAAAGATGGAATGATGAACATGTTGGTGTTGGCTTGGATATGTGGCATGTGGTGGGGGTGTTTTGCGGGTTGTTGTGGTTTGGGTGAGCAGCGGGGCTGCGGTTGACATGGTTGTGGGTTGGTGTGAATGTTATGTTGGTGACGGGCTGTGGGGCTGTGATAAATGGTATTAAAGAGATAATTATGTACGGTGTAGTTGTGGTTTTGGTAGTTAACAGTGGGGCTGCAGGGATGGGTTTGAATGTGAACGGACTATGGGTTATGAATAATAAATATAAAGTGGAAGAGTTAATAAATGGTGGGTCATGGTAATGGAACGGGATTAATAATCAATTGGTTGGTTGGGTGATAAGAAGGGACCTGGTTGTGTTGCTTGTGTTTTACTATCTTGATTTGTGGATGACAGGGATTTGTTTTACGAATGATCGATGTGGTTGGTTGAGGATAGTTTCCCAGTAGTTAAGGAACTAAATAATCTAATTCTTCTGAAACGTGAAAACCTAAATGGGGTTGGGGTTGTTTGTTGTATGCATGCTTCATAGTAGCAGTGTCGAGGCACGTGCTCAGTTCTCTATTTAGAATCCATAGGTTGGGCTGTGTGTTTGGTATAAATATATATATCTATATCTTTTGTGTTTTATCGCACCCCACCCATGTTGAGCACTTTGTGTTGAACACTCCCATTTCATGGGAGAGGGTGTTTTTCCCTTAGTTAGTAGCTCTTTCCTACTCCTTCGCCCCTAGGCTGTGATGGATTGAGGCGACCTTACACCTAATAATCTTTGAGTAGGTTTCGATTGGGGTGGTTTTAGCCCACGACTCTTCAGGCAGGTTCTACTGTTTCCCAAGAATCTTCGGGATGAGGCCCAGGTGTGTGCGGGCGGGATATGTGGTTGTGAGGCCTAGGTCTATGCGGGCGGGATACGTGGTTGTGAGGCCCAGGTCTGTGCGGGTGGGATATATGGTTGTGAGGCCCCAGTGTGTGTGGGCGGGGAGAGTGTGGCAGCATCCAGACGTTCCCCGTTAGGAAGAGCAGCTAACTAAAGGGAAATGGTGCGGGGCACCCAATACTCTTGTTTCTTATATACTACTACCTGTTGTGATTGTGTTTCTGGTGAGTGTGGCTGGTGAGGTTGGGTGGATATATTTTCTTGTTAGATTTCTTCTATTGTTCTCACGGGACATTAGGATGTCTCCCCACTTGTGCACGAGAGATTTAGGTTTCCATACTAAGTATACTTGTATGCTAACCCAATGTTTACTTTCAGGTTTCCAGGAGGACTACCGGGGGCGTGCGGGACCCTACTAGTCGGGACAGTTGGAGTCATTGCTGTTGTTGTACACTTGTTTCTTTTGGTATTGTACTTTGAGATTTCATGTACTTGCACCATATTATAAAATTATTTAAACATGCATATGGGATTGGTTTGGGTTTATTTCTATACACTTGTTCTTTTCCTTTTTGGTGGTTGAATTTTTCTATTTCCCGATCTTAAAATAATAAAAGGGTAATGCCTCCTATATTTGTGAAAACTCATACCCTTGGTGCAAGTCGCCAACCCGGGGCCTACTAGAGGCGGGACTCGGGGGTCATTATCTCCCTTTCAGCATTTCCATCTCAGGAGGGGCATATTTTGTGGGAGGGGGTCGTGACACTAATTTAGATCTTCTACCATTAATAATTTTTATACAATCATAATCAGTATAGCCAAAAAAATAAAATCTTTCTAAGTTATCATAACCAATTATAAAATATATCTGTCCTTTTCTATTTCTAAAAAGTAATTTTCTAGACATTATATGTGATTAATTTGGATCAAATTAGAATTTTACATATAATGTAATAATGTAAAAAATTTATGGACAACATGCATTCATATTTAGAAAACATACAACCAGCTTATGAAACAATTTTGTGTCTACTTCATTGCCTTATTTTTCTTTAGTCAACATGGTTCCAATTAAAATTAGAATGAAAAAAGGTTTCAAATTTCCCATGCCAAACACCTTTGGAAAACCTTAGGATACATTTATTGAGAATGAACATGTGTTTCTTTTATTGAGATATTTGTAACACAAGAATCTATCTCATTTCACCAAGAATGGAAAAATCTATCAACTTATTCATTTACATTTGAAATATTTCACATATTCTCTCATTATTAGTAGAATTGATGAAATCAACAAAACATACCATAAAATGAGGGAAACACCTAAATTTATTTGATATATAGATTACTAGTAGCCCTTCCATTATTAAAATTCAACATTCCTAAGAAGGTATTAAACATGCAACTCAATTCCATTGGATCTTTATTTATCCCATATAAATATTTCTTCAAATTTAACACATTACATTCATCCATACAAATAATAAACCTACTTGTTTGTTCAATATAAACTTCTTCAATACATTCTCTATTCAGAAATGCCAACATCATGTCTATCTAAAATATTTTGTAACATCATTGTGAAGATATAGAATGAAATATTATTATTTTTAAACATTCTACTACAGAAAAAGTCTCATCAAAATCAATGCCATCAATATGCGAGTAAACATTTTAATCCAATATTTAATTATTTTCATTTGAATTCTCCATATTCATTCAATTTTTTTTTACAAAAACCCACTATATACCAATAATAATTATGTCATTTTGATTTGGTACTAATTACATTATGCTATTCTTCTCAATTGGGTTAAATAATTCATTCATATACTAAATCCATTAAGATGATCAAAATAATCATTACCATATTTCAGCTCAACAATTGAATATATATAATTACATGTAAAAAATATTGATGTTCTCTTATTTGATGAATATGTTTTTCACCACCGATAATGTTTTTAACTCCCATCTCTTTCCTCAGTTTAGGATTGGTTATAAAAATTTTAGACTGATCACAAGAGATTAAATAGTATGATTATTAAATATGTTTTATTTCACAAATTTTCGTACCCTATTCATGTTTCCTAACAAATATTAATTCATTATCTTTAGATTACTCATATCCATGATTTTATATAATATCATTATCATAATTTTTAAAAAAATTATTTATCAATAGAATCTATTATTCACCTACTTTTTTGTTAAAACACGTAAAAATTCTTCCATAATGAGAATATACATTAATGATTTGATATTCACATATTTAATCAAACATATCCAGATTTCAGCCTTTGTTCTTTGTGAGTCTTAGACTCCAAAAAAACCAAATTGTTCAATCATGGAGTTTTATGATAAAACATTTCATAAGGATTCATATCAGACCATGGAATATAGAAATATAGATTCAAATTATATAAAATATTTCTCATAGGTTTCCTCCATATATAGTGATAAAGGCCACACTCATGAGTAATTGTTCCCCTCATCTTAACTAAACTTCAATTCTTCCATTCAGAAGCACCATTTTATTTTCTATTATGGTGAAATGAAATGATTCTTAATTCCATGTTTTTTCATGATTACTTCTAAACTATACATTATTATACTCACAACCATTAACAGTTCTCACCTTTGTCATAAAATTACACCATTACTTCTCATCTATACTCTTGTAACATTTTAAAATTTATAGAATATCTGACTGATGATTCAAATAAAAAAACAAGTAATGTGAGAAAAATCATCAATAGAATAAATGAAGTACTTATAAAAAAAGTTGGTTATTTATAAATTGGACCGAAATATCATAATGGATGTGTTTCTAGGGTTGAATAGAATGGATATAAACATTCATATGTATAGATTTTTAATCTTCTCTTTAGGGATGATTTTCAAATTCCAATATCTTCTTCAGGACATATCAAGATTACCACAAACATTTTATCTCTATAATAAGTTTATAATATTTATATGAAACAGAGTTCCTATACTTTTATACCATAAATGATTTTATTTCATCATGAATAAGTTACATGAATTATATACTACACCAAGATGAACTAGTTTCTTATTTCATGTTGGTATTTTATAAAAAATTCTCTCTCTTTATCTCTTTTATGAACAAACCCATATTTTATAAAAAAATATCATCATTAGAAAAAAAATTATGAAATAATAAACTTTTTTTCCATCAACCAAACAATGAAAAAAAATTCTTGGTTTTAAAAATTTATTCCCAAATAATATTTGATCTAGAAAAACAGATGTTGTGAGATTCATCATTTCCAAACATCACTTTTCCTTTATTAATATCATTCACATTCTTCATCAATTTAAAATCTCATATCATATGAGAATAAAAATTACTATCCAATAACCCATGTGGTTATTCTTTTGTATCATTGAGATATATTTCTACAATAATATCTTTTTCCATCCCTCTATCATTTTTCACATCAAGCTTTTAATAATTTTTAGAAACATGTTTTTGGGCTGGTGACAAAACAATACAACCTTTTTGATTATTTCAAGGTTGTTAAAGTGTTCCAAATAAAATTTCAATGCATGGAAACCATTAAAATATTTCACAATATCCTTCTCAAAATTATTTCACTGAGAAGATCTACTCAATCTCATACCTTTCTTTTAGTATCTCATGAAATAATTTTAATTTTTCTGGTTAAACTAACACATATTTTTTAGATTCCCAAATCCACTGAAATACTAAAAATAAGCATAGATGGAAGAATTTACATTGTATCTTATAAAATTTATATAATTTTACACATAATTCTAATTAAATTTCATATATTTCACATAATGACATCATTGAAAGAACTATTTTGACATTATCTGGAATATTCTTCTTCAATTCAGATTTCATCACTACATTATCAGAATCATTTGTTGTAGATTTTTTTTGGATATGTGTAGTTTTTTGGAAACATGTGATTTTTTATGATTTTTTTTTGAAAATGTACATGATTTTATAAAAATTTAATTCTTAAGAACAAATTAAAATTTATTTCTCACCATTGAAGGTAAATTTGGATCCTTCTTAGGTTCACACTTTTCAGAAAATTCTCTTAATTTAGAGATGGATTTATTGAATTATCCCTTTTATACAATTGAAAACTTTTGTTGAAAATGTTACAACTAGTTTTTTCCATTTCCCTCAACTATAAATCAAGATTCTCATTCTATTTATTTTAGTCATAACAAAATTCTTTAAGAAATAATCTTCTTTCCACAACATAGTTTTCTTCTTCCAGAAAACATTAATGATTTTTTGAAGGACTCATTGTCATCAAATTCATGAATTATTTTTTAATTCTAAATATCTTTTTAAAAAGTTATTTTAATTGTATCTTTAGGTGAAACACCAACTCAATATATTCTTACTTTGAACAACAACATTGAAACTCTTTATCAGTAAATTTTGCAGCGAAGGAATTTTATCTAGCAGCAATATTAAAATTTTCAGTGTCAACGTCACTACATTCATATTCATCAACATTAGATGGAAAAATTATTCCTTTGTATTTAAGGAATGTTTTATATTTCCCTAGGGAATAATATTATGACACATCAACCTGTTTCTTCCAGGATACTCTTGGACTTTTAACATCTTTATCACTATCTTCCTCAAACATTTTCCAAGGACAATTAATATAAATGTTTATAATAGTCACAAATTTATTAAAATTAAATGTATGTTTCCATTAATACATTCTTATAACTATTTTTATATTTTTATAAATGAAGGTAAATAATTCATCAAGATTTTTACACACATCTTTGTGGATTTAGAATTACACCTTCTTCTTCATCATGAATCTAATAAGAATTTTATTGCTTTGATTTCTTGAAGAAAATACTATGATAATTGTTTTTTCATTTCAAACCATTATCCATTCCCATTACATTTGTGATGATATTTTATTGAAGGTAATCCAAAGAGAGTGTTTCCTGATATCTATCTTTCATTGATTAAAACATAGAATTAATCTTGTCTAGAAGAATCCTCAAGATCATTTTAATAATAGGTGGATATTAAATAATCTTAAAAATACATATTATGGTGCTAACAAAATACTTCAAACTTGAAAAGAAGTCACCAATAGATCCAAACTCACCTATTTTATGTTTATCAAACTTCAAACACCTTCTTTTTAAAATTTTCTTCAATAATTACATATTGCCTACATAAATTATTTTCATTTTTCCCAATATTCCATTAGAAGTTAGAACTACCTTCAATATTAGAAAAAACATATATAAATTGATTAGAGTAAATAATTAATAGCTCTTTTATCATTCTATAGATTCTTATTTTCCATGGATGTTTGAAGAAAATTTTTATCAATAGGAGGAAATCCATTTATAAGTTCTTATAAAACATCATAACAATGGTACAAAAGATATGTCAACATTATAACATTCCAAATAGTGTGATTATTTTCATTGAAAATGGGAATATAGTTAATGTTTAAAAATTTTAGATTCCCCATAAAACCATATCTTGAAAATCATAAACAAAGAGTAAATGATGGGAAACTTTACTCTGGTACCAATTGAAAAAGGACCACCTAAGAGGAATGTATCACTGAGAGGGGTAGGGTGAATGAGTGATATTATTTTATTTAATAAAAATTTTGTCCCTAATTTAATGATCTATAAAATGGATGAAATTATAAATCTAAAACAACCATAGGTACACAAGAATTTACAATATTTATTACTCAATAGGGTGTACTAGTCCTTGGCATGGTTTGTGTAATGTCACGACTCAGAAGCCACTGAACCGGTGCTCCGAGCCAGTTATCCACAATGCCTCAGGAGCACCTCCCCATATGCCCGAGGCTGTAGACTAGTAGTGAGGGCCTAGGGTGTGATAGTGGGGAGACTATGCCCTCATACCAGAGTAAGAAAACATAAAAAATAACAAAGTATCATACACCGAGGAATGTAAAAAGAGTGCAGAAGCAATAAAAAACTAAAATAGAACAAGCTGTAATAGTAAAATTCTTTAAAATCCCAAACAACTATGCAATACAATACAACCCTGGTCACCCGCCGGGCTGACTATACAAATAGAAGTACAAAATAAACTTAAAGTAAAAGTACAGGGCTTTGCTACTAACTCCAAGCCAATCCATGTACCTGATCTTAAGACACTTTTGAACTGCTGCAGCCCGATCAGTAGAACCACTCGAGCAGCTCTACTCGATCATGGAACACTGGGCCTCATCCCTATCCACCATGAAACTCATGCTCAACCTAAAAAGTAGAAATAAGGTCTACACATACATCGAGGTGTACATGCATGGGTGAGAAATAATCTCAGTAGGGAACCCCGAGAAGCAACCTATAATTGTGCTTCTAAACGTGTATGCAACAACAATGTGCTCAGCCTAGATGGAACACAACAAATGAGGTAAACCAAACATGCAACCACAGTCGAACTCAGGGTATGTAATCCCTGTCAACTGGGCAAGTTCCACCATGGATTTCCATATCTATATACGTACACATGTATAGTCCCATACCTATACACTTATACATCAATATGAATATTTAGGATTAAGTGATTAAAATAACAAGAACAACATTAACAGTTTATCCTTGGGACCATAAGCCCGATCTCCTAGACATCTTGTGCAAGGGAATTGAGTTGGACGTCGTGCCACTCAAGCCGTGTATCATTAAGTTAATCTCTGGGTTCGTAATCCCATCGACATGTACCTTCTTCGGCCAACACCGAAATTATGTCTTTGAACAAGATAAACAAAACATGTAACCCTTTGAGAAGTACTCACAACCTGTCCCCTCTGGTTCAACCAATCAATCACAAGTAGATAACACAACCAGGTAACCTTGTTGGAAGTACTCAGAGCCATCCCCTATGGTCCTACCTAATAAGTACCATCAACCCTCTTGGTAGTACACTCATCCTAACCCCTCTGGCTTGGTCATATGAAAAATTTAAGACTCTCTAAGGAATCTCACTCGGTCAATTCCCTTTATAGTATAAGGTAGCCAAGGACTCTCTAAGGAAGATCACAAGGTCAATTCCCCTTATAGCCCCATGGTCAAGAGACTCTCTGAGGAAGCTCACATGGTCAATTCCTCTTATAGCCCCAGGTCGTTCACAAACTCTCTAAGGAAGCTCACCTAGTCAATTCCACTTATTGCCTAGAGTGGTTCAATATAATTCAAAGTAAAACAAAGACTCTCTGAGGAAGCTCACTTGGTCCATCCACTTATAGTCTATAATTCTCAAAGACTCTCAGAGGAAGCTCACTCAGTCTATCCCCCTATATTTTATAATGCCCAAATACTCTTTGAGGAAGCTCACTCAGTCTATCCCCGTATAGTCTATAATGATCAAAGAATCTATGAGGAAGCTCACTAGGTCTATCTCCATATAGTCTACTACACAAGGTTATCATAGCCCCATGTATGTCAACACATAATAATGCTATATGGCCAAAGTAAACGTACAGAACTACTTGGATAAATAGTAAACAATATATCAAGAATTTTAGATAAAACTACTCCATCCAAACTATACGAGGCATGGAAACAAGTTAGCCTGACAGGAAATCTAGACCAAATGGTCAAAATCAAGTAACATGGGAAAACACATCCACAATAAGGTAAATAACCCCATTTACAATAAAAACACCTCTACTCAAGGACACAAGGAATAGTAGGAATCCAAACAAACAAGGAAGACACCTCACATCAGGCTCAACATCCACCGACCAGGAAGAACCTCTGGTAAAACTACAACATCAGCGAACCAAGTCAGATTTAAACAAACAGTGAGGGTGGACCGAATTCCCAACCCAAAAATATATCCAAATCATAAAGGGATCACCAGTTTGGCATGGGTTCTAGGTGACACCCGATCACCATCTATACGCAAACCCGACATAATGACTCAGGGTCATTTAAATAACAAGCACCCATTGGGCCCCCCAAGTTAAACACTGAGGAAGCATCATACTCGACATTCTCCTAGTAAACACAAGAGAATGCATCCTATGCGGGATCCTTAGCATAGAGTAAGGGAGGAATCATACACGAAATCCTCAAAGAAAGAAAAAAATAATCCTTAAATAACATGGTTCCTATCAAAATTAAAAATAGGAAAGGGATCCTACAAGGAACTCCCAAGGTCAGACCACAAGTAAAGGCATCCCTTATGGGATTCTTAGAAGTATCCGGTCTCACAGACTCATTGGCCAGAAGGGAACGTCTCACAAGGGGAAATTACAATAAATAATAGGTTACGAGATATTTCTCACAGATCATCTTTTATTAAATGTCTCAACTATGTTTTTCTGAACACCCAACTTATCATCCACGCCAAGTCTCACTCGTAGGTGTCAACTAAACGTAACAACTAGAGGAAGAACCCCTACATTTAGATAAAAACCCCAAAACTCCATTAAGATTAACTATAAATGTAAAATGGATTCCACCATTGCAATCTACGTGGAAATATTCTCAAAATCGACTACTCACACACTGAATTCTGACTTCCAGAGCATAAGATATCCCAAAATTGCTAAACTGAAGTAGTACATGGCTAGAGCACATGGCCAGAACACATTGGGCCTGCCTGTGTAATAATACACAACATGTAATTTTCTATACACAGTGTGTAATATTCACAAAAATTCACCCCATGTTTGTTTTTACTAAAACACATTCCCAAGTACCACTACACGGCGTGTACTCAAAGTACACGATGTGTACTCCTTAAAAACCACTATTCTGTGTTCTATTTCACACGGCCAGCCACATGGACACCCACAACCTGACGTGTACTCGAAGTAAATGGTGTGTACTAAAGAAAACATCATCTTCCCCAAATGGGAAGAACACATGGTGCTTACCCCTAGAATACATGCCGTGTTTTCTATGTTTTCCAACGGGAAATCCCTGAAAACGCCCGAATAACCCATTTTCGCCCTGAAACAACAAATAGAGCCCCATGGGCTTACAAGAAAGAAATATAAGGCTTTAAATACTTAAAAAACATGTTTAAAAAGGATATATAGGGAAAACATAAATGGAACTACCTTCGGGCGGAAATCGCCGATGCTCCGGTTGATTTCATGGCTCCCGGTTGCCGCACGCCGACTCAGCACGTCAAGAGCTTCGAATCGGTACCCCTCTTGCCTCCCAACTCTCCCTCTTTATCAATATCCCTATCTAACATAGGTCATGGAAAAGGGGTGTCATAGGAGAAGTGTGCAAGGAGGATGAGGAAAGAAGAGAAGGAATAAAATAAAAGAAAAAGGAAAAGAAGAAAAAGGGGCCCGACCCAGCCCTAACGCCCGACATGATTTTATTACTTCCATAGGCTAAAATCCCCATTAAGACTCAATGATGTAGACAGAATCTCAATACAATTATAAATTTAGAAGTTATTTACAAATGAACCTGCATGAATAATTTATTATTTAATTTAATAATATTTAATATAAAATGTTCCGCCAAAATTTGAACTGCTCAGATTTCCACCAAACTCCTGTCTTGGGGTAAACTCCCTATTCCGGGACCAACAGAGTTGTTAGAAAAGTTATCTGAGATCATCTGGTAGTGTAAAATGACCATTTTACCCCTCATTAGCATCTAACAGCAAATATTTCTTCTCAAAATGATAGTCTTGAAAAACACAGGTTCCTACAGTTTGGAAGTAATAAAATAACACATAATCCAATATAAAATAAATATTTTATGTGGATGCAAAAAATTTGTATATATCCTTACAATTGTGTATCCCTATGATCAATAAAATAGTGAATGTTCTTCTTCTAACATATATGATATAGATATTAATGTTTAAAAAGTTATGAAACCATTACTAGTTGGTTCTAAACACGATATCATAATCCCTTATCAACAACTAATTTTTCAATTAATTAAAAAAGCATCACGTTCCTACATTGTAGTAGGTAGATCTGTTCAATTACTCTATCTATAATTTTTTACTCGAAATCAGATAAGAAATAAATCACAAGAAACAATTTTAAAATAATTTAAACATTACATAAAAACATAAATTTGATGGATTGGTCCATTTTTATAACTCTTTCTTATTCTTGATTTTTCCATAAAACCTCCATATGAGAACTCTCTCTTTAAGATTATTCTCTATTCCAAAACATTTTTTATCCACTATATATCTCTTCAAACATAAACAATGTTTTTTGTTAGAATTTACGATGTAATTAATTCTATTTATAGGAGATACAATACTATATTTTTTAGAAACCACTTTCACATTCCCACTCAACCAAGTTCACATAAAATATAATTTTTCTTAAATTTTGACTACATATTTGATTCATTTTGGGATTCTGAACTCTTATTGATTCTTCTCGAACCATCATGAAATATCATTCCTCCTTATAAATTAAAACCATTATTCATTTAAATAAATATTATCATTTTGATTATCTATATTACAATGATACATATATAAGACTGAAAACTCACATTCTAACACTCTATACCATTTGGAAACAAATAAATGAATTTTCATTCTGATGCTCTATACTAAATAGATGGTATAAAACATTGAACCCATTGGGGATTGGATTAGTGGTAAGCACCCCATAATCCTACATGAAAAATGGGGGATTAAAACCCATTGGGAGTAAGTACTGTAGCAATAATATAGCGTAATGTATCAGCGGTGACATTGAAGCAACGACGAGTACTGTAGCGACGACACGTCACTATAGAGGTGGCAGAGCACTATAGTGGTGACAGGTACTATGTGGCACTGCAGTAACATGGTACTGTAGTAGTACTATTCACAGAATTGGATTTGGTCCAAAAAATTGGGCCTATGGGCCATGTAATGGGCTAAATTCCCAAAGGGTCTTCGGGCTATATAATGGGTCTCCCTCTACCCAGTTAAAGATGTTTTTTCTTTGATTTAAAAATAAATGAGTTTCGAACCCAAAAATTTAAAAAAATTGAATCCATTATTCCATAAAAACCATTAAAACTATTGTAGAATTCAAAAACATCCATTACAACACTCAATAAAAAATCATCAAGGCATATCCTCCTTTTATTCAAACAAAAATCAATTACTCAGTCCCATGATTCTTTGTCTAATGAATTCTAGTATCTGTCGACTTATGAATTTCATTATTTGACTTCTAAATTAGTTTGTGATTCCTTCTAATGAATTGGTGTCAAGCATTTTTGGATAACATGTTATCCAATTTAAATAAGAAGAACATTTTTTTAAATCAGTTATTCTTTTTATAGTGACCCACTAATAATCAAATCAATGCTAATTCTCTCATTCTTGACCTAATTGAAGAAAAAAATTATTTAAAAATGGTTGAATACATTATTGTGAATCATCTGTTAGATCGGTCTCCAATTTGATCTCTTTCATAAGTCCAAATAATAATATCTTAATAATATTCTTCAAAAAATTACTCTCCCTCTGATAGAAATCAACATCATATTTGCTTTTATAATCAACACTACATAGGATGGATTAGTGTTAGAACCCCACTAATGGATCGATGGAGCACTATTTCTGATGGGCCATTATTATTTCTTTTCTTACAATTCAAAATCATCACATTCACACTTTCCATCCATCTGAAATATTTTGCATTCAGTGATCCTCACACTAATTAACTGATACTAGAATAATTCATACAGAATTATATTCTTCTAAAAACATCGATGAGTATCATGTATTTCTCTGAATTTTGAGAAAATTAGGTTTTTCATATCATCTTCTAACAAAAGGTACCCAATGAAAATTCTTCACTTTTATATTAAAAAGATTGTATCACATGTGTTTTAGAAACAATTTTATTTTTGATAACATAACGAATACAAAATAATAATCATATATTGTATGGATAGTTTTAAAATTCAATGCATTTACTCATACCAATAGAAAAATTCATTCCAAACATAATTTGAGTCTGAAATACAACTTAATTCACAGAACATTATCAATAGAGAAAACAAGAATAGTTGAAATATAATATCAAGATTGTATCCGATATGCTGACTCTAATTCCCTTATCCCCATTTAAAAAACATACAAAATGAATTAATTTTTATCAACAAAATTTTTAAAAAAATTAACACATTTACCTTTAATCATCAAAAACAATCTTCCATCCAACTTGGTCAAAATATTTAATATATTATTTCTGTAGAAAATAAACATCTTGGATAAATTTCCCATTTTGTAATCTTTTGAGAAGAGAAAATATTTTCTCAATAGTTTTGGTCAATCATTCATGCACTATTTGATTAAAATATCCACTAAAACATGGGTGATATTTCTTCATGAAGGATTAAATAGTATTTTGTTCCCTCCAATGATCATTTGAAATCTCATCATGATTCATATCCTATGAATGGTCCATGAGCATAATAGTAAAATTTTGCATTCTAGGTCCCATAAAATTTGGTTTCTTATTTAGGAAGTCATTACATTGTCTTCCACAAGAATAATTTAATTGATTCTATTAGGCTTTAGGAATTTAATAAAACAATAAATCATAGTGTGAGAGATAATACTCATATGAAAATAATTGATAATATTATTAAACATGACACATTCATTTATGAAACCTTATGTTTAAAATAAAAAATTCTTGATCATTACTAAATCTTTTGTATTTTATCCTATATGTAGAATTATCACTAAATTTTTCACATCATAGTTAAAAATAGTTAACTAAATCCATCAAATAATACCAACTATAACTACCCATTCATTTTATTAATGGATTTTATATCTTTTCATATGAATATTCAATTAGTGACACAAAAACATCCATTAGTGTGGTAAAGGTTTAGTGCATTTAGAATCCTAGAAACAAAAAAAAGTTTATAATAAAAATTCTACATGATTTCCCAAATTTTTATTCATAAATATAAAACATTATGAAGTACCATACTTAATACCATTCTATATATCCTGTGAAAATGAAACATAAAAAATGGGTCAGTTTTGATGCTCAATATGGGTAAAAAGGGATATATCAATGATTACCTAAACATAACAAGAAAATAAACATATAATTATATTAAAAAATCTTTTGAAAATTATAACCATTATTTCAATTATCATAATTTGGTGTCATGGAAAAATCAAGGATGTTAATAAGACATGAATCATAAAATAATAAAATAACATAATCAATGAGATCATAAAACCGAATTGTGGTATACATATATGAATTGAAAATAATTACCAAAATAGTTAGGCCCCTTTTCTAGGACTATCAGTTTAGTAACCCAAGACTTTTAGAAAAATCATTTCTGGATTTTAGGCATAATTAAACATTATATTATAAGATAGGGATAATAATGTCCACTATAATTATAGGATTAGGAATATAATTAATCATCATGAAAGCATCATTTATTTATTCTCCATAATGATCTAATATCTTCCATTGAGATCTTATAACTGAATTGGATAACCTAGGGAATAAATGAAAAAAATTGTGTGCTAAAATTATTAGTAAGTATATAAAAATCAATATAAAACATAACACATGGCCTGCCCTAAAGGTGTAATTGAAATATGAAAGAATGTCATTCTTGAGGGTGATAAATCTGCACCTCATAGAAAATGTTTTCATTATTAAAATAAAATAGAGAGGGTAAGAGAATTGATGAAGAATTTATTCCATCGATATGATAACATTTCATTATATTTAACATAATATTGTTTTCATTCCACTTCCAAAAGGGGGTGGTAAGGGAATAAAAGAAAATAAAATTACTTGAAATGAAATTGAAGGAAAATGGAAGACGGTTTTACCTCTTGATTCCCTATTAGAGAGAACCTCATTTGAAGGATTGGATTTGTTATTTTGGTAAGACCAAAATATGTTTGATTCAAGGAGAATATCATTAAGGAATAATTGAAATATGAAATAACATCATCCATGAAGGTGCTAAATAGACACATCAAGGAAAATATATTCTTTATTTAAACAAAAGGGTGGGGAGAATTGAATTGATTAAGATTTTTATCATCAACAAGATTAAATAATTGTATATGTTAGATTTTGGTGTTTTCATCCCACATTGACATGAGTAGGTGAGGAGAATATAAGAAAATAAAATAATATGAAATTAAATTAAAGGAAAATGAATGGGGTTTTAACTCTTGATTTCTTCTTCTTAAGAAAATACTTAAGGGATTTGGTTTTTGGTATTTTTTATGGAAATAATATCTTTGATGTGGGGGTGGTGATTGGGTATTGATTTGAATGAAAATTGGACATGGCTCAAGGCCTTGTAGTTTTGAGGAGAAGAGGTGGTGAGGGGTGGTATTTATAGTAGATGAGAGTGGTGTTTTCTCATTATTTAATTAATTAGTTTATTATTTTTTAGAAAACAAGAAATACAGTTTATTCATGGTACTAAATAAAGTAAACAAATCATTTGAGTTCCAAACAATGGTTATTACATTATAAATGACAGACGTAATAGTGTATTAATCTTAAAATATATAAATAAAGTAAATTAATGTATTCCACTATTCATAAAAAATCATATATTATAAAAAAATCCCAAAATTTCAACCAAACTGTTTATAAATGTGTAGAAATAAAAAATTAACTCTATTATATGAAAATAATTTTCAAAATATTAGAAATGTAATTTTTATCTAAAATCATAATTTCCTTGAAAGATACAGATTTTAATATTAGAACTGATTTCTATCAAAAATTGAAAAAATAAGAACTCAAAAAGTTATATAATAATAAGAATACATCAAAATAATAACTTATGAATAAATTTTATGAAATAAATTTTCTTTTAAATTATCTAATTATTCATAAAATTGTAATTAAATATTTACAACTAACAAAAAAACACTTAATTTATAATTTTTACAATATTTATTCACTTATATTATTATATAATTATTTCGTATTGTCACTTATAAGATGGATAACTTTTTTAAACATTAATTTTTGAGGTTACTATTCAATTGTATTATTTACTATTCATAAGGGTCATGTTACTATTCTAATGGTAATGTTACTATTTCTTTGGTATATGTTTCTTAACTACTAGAAATGCATTTTAATTCCCTAATTAATCATTTATTAAGATTTTATTGTGTTATTATTGTGATTTCATGTGATTATAATAGATGAAAAAATTATAATAATGGAATCTCTATTGATATAATTTAGGTTCACAAAAATCATAGTAGTATGGTTTCACTCCCCGACCATTATTGTTCTCAATGTCTAATCCCAAGACAATCATTTTTGACAAAATCCCTTATTGAACCTGACTAACTCTAATTCAATTAATGTCTATCTCAGTAGATATAAATCCTTACCCAATTCATTGTAGTGATATATATGTCCCACATATCACATAATGAAAATATTATATATGTGTACTCAAGAAGATAATTTATTCATTATATTATAACCCTTGAAAATTATTGGTTTTCAAAAACACTTCATTATAGTATTAACTGTGGAAAAGGAACATGGATTATACAAATCATGGATTCATAATAATAAACCATAAAAATAAATATTAGGTATGGAATAATAGAATCATATTCAAAATATATAATATACAATATCAAATAATATTATCATTTTTGTGTAATTAGGTTTAAGGATTAGTTGAAAATAAGCATGAGGAAAACATCCTTTTCATTTTTAAATCAGTTTACTTTATAAAGTCATAAAATTATAAAAGAAACAATTTTCTTTGAAAAGAAACATATAATATTTTAAATAAATCTTTAAAAATTAATGTTTCATGATGATGGGAAAATACGCTCATTATATATATGTAAAAAAAATCCCTTCAATATTTTTTCTAGTATATAAAAACTGATCCTTGATTAGAAAATAGAAAAATGATTATATTCATATGGTTATTTTAATAAAAATTTGTTAAAAATGAATTTAGAAAATATATTATTAATATTTAAAACAATTTTGAAATCATTTTTAACAAACATAAATATATAAGATAAATATTCCAGAGTAGAGACTTAAAAATAAATAATCCTGAATAATGATGATATGTTGAATTTATCCCTTACATCAACTATTTTCATTCCTTATTTATTTTCAAATAACTCGTATAATAAATATCTATTTATTATAATTTTTTTCCATTACTATATATACATACATATATATATATTATTTTTTCATAACCTATTATCACCCATCTTTTATTTTTTTATTAAAATCACTATTCATGGTGATAACTGCATTATTTTCAAAGAATGTTCTTGTTTTATAGTCTTGGTTCTTATAATTTGATTTTGGTCCCCTCATTTAGATAATTATAATCATGGTCTAATATTAACATATCATCATTATATAATTTATTTAATTATTTATAAAAACTAGAGATAGAAAAATTAAATACACTATTCATGGAGATGGTAGGCTACAAGTATACATAAAAATTATTTCAATTTTTCATCTGATGGAATGAAATAAATTTAACAATAATAAAACTTTTAAAAATAAAGATTATATTATATATATAATTTCTTTTCATAAAATCCATCAATACTAACATCAACAATAAATACAAATGAAGAAAAAAATCACATCACAGCGTGTAGATGGTAGTCAACATATATTCCAGAGCAATGTTATCCTTTCCCAAAAGATAATATTGTAAGAAGATATATCTGATATTATAATTCTATGAGTACAATTATATAATTAATATCACCAATATTCTTTAATACAATCATAATACCAATTCATAAATGTTGGCGATAAAAAATGGATTGTGTCACTACCTGGAGATGATAAGGCGTACGTACAAACTAGCGACACTATCACATCTTTTATTGTAAAAATAGGGTGTATACGTGTGAATTCATAAAAGTATTGAATTTTCAGCTTATTTAATATTTATTATTTATTATTTTACTATTAATATTATATATGTAGGGGAGGTGAATAAGATAAGAAAAAGAATGTGATCTGTTACATCAATTACCTCTTCTTCAAAAGTACTCCTTTAAATCTCCTTAAAAAGAATATAGAGTTGGTATTTATGAAACAAAAACCTATAAAATGTTATTGGGGAAGTATAAAATATAATTTTTCATAGTCTGGTCCAGATATATGGCTCAATTTGGTGTAATTAATTTAAGGGGGAGGTTTACTTTAAAATTGATGTGAGGGGAATGATAGTATTATCTCAAAAAAATATTTATAAGAAATTCAATAACAATCCAAATACATCCAAATAGAAATGGATTCAAACTAAATGATGTATAGGGTTATAATCATATCATGAAATATATTTAATATGAGTATTTATACAATTTTAAACCTTACCATTTTGAGTAACCCCTACTTAAACAAATTTTTATTTTAACTATGTTAACAAATTTTCAATATTAAAAGGTTAAAATTTTAACAGATTAGGTGTTGGTTTTACTATTCATATAAAAATTATTATTTATTCAACCCTATGTTATATTATTACCCCAAATTTAGTTTTCTTTTATTTTTAAATAATTAAATAATATATCATTTTAATAAAATATCCTTAGTGTCAATTTTGAAACTATTCTTTTATTTTAAATTAATAACATCCACCAAGCACATATAATTAAAAAAAAATTATTTCAAAACTCAACAAACATATAATTGTTATCTATATGATTTTTGGATCACCTTAATTATGTATAATTATAATATTTTTAATACATGTAACATAATTTATTTTAGTTTTTTCATTAATTTAATAATTACTGAATTTGTGTTGTGTTAGTCTTTAAGGTAATTATTAAGGAAAAAAATTATAAATAAATTTACACCATAATTATAATTCCATTAGGCACAAAATTACTATTTATAATTTTTCATTAATATTTTTTCTGTATTACAACACATTAATGATATTTATAACTAAGGGATTGAGATTTTTTTCACTTCCTTTAATTTAAATAAAACATAAGTCGTTTTAATGGAAAACTGTTCATAAAATGAATCCATTTCAAGAAATAAATTGTTAAGGATATAATTTAATTCATCCAATAATTGTTACGATGAAATTTTGTATCCTTATCATTTATTCTTAATCCAAATTAACTAGATTTAACATTTATCGTGGTGATTAATATTACCACAGTTACTATTCATATTGTCTATAAGTAAATGGTCTTAATTACAGTATATGTACCTTAAAATTAAACGTAATTTATTCATATTATATTATTCAACATCTATACATGGATTAAACTAATTTTAATTTAATTTCATAAAATTTGATAGCAACTCAATCTTAATAAAAATATATTTTAAGCATAAAACTGGATTTCTTCTTATCCAATGAATAAAAATATTTTTTTCACTAGATAAAATATTTTATTATATAAATAATATAAAAATATCAATAAAATAAATCACCAATATTTAATTATTTAGCTTAAAGATTTAAAATTTATTTTACTCATTAGATAATTTTATTTTAAAAATGTCACTTGTATAATATTTTTCATGATTTTAATTATAGTCATTTGATAATTAGTTAATTTATTTTGTAACAATATAGATGATATATTTTTCATAATATATTTATTACTATTCATACCTAACAATATAATTCCTATGAAATAACAAAAAATTATATTTTCATAAAGATAGGTGATTCTTTTGAACTCACCATTTCATGTAATGAAAGTTGTCAAAAGAATCAAATTATTTTTAAAGAAAGGCTTCAAAAAATTATCAAGGTGCTACTTTTGTCTTGGTAATCTACCATCACATAAAACCAAAAAATGGGATGTTTAATACAATTAACTTATGATCAGGATTAAACATATAAAAATAAGATAGTATCAATAAACATTATTTTTAAAATGAAATACATCATTATAAAATTTAATATAATATTTTGATATTTTAGGGTAATTATAACCAAAATATCATCTAAAAAATACTTATATAATATTACTATAAATTCCTCAAAAATACTTCAAACATTTTATTTCAAAATAGGTCATTCCTTGTTCTAAGTCATAAATATTAGAGGAGTATATTGGGTTGGATAATATCAGGTTTCCACTAATTAAATGAAAATCTATAAATGGATCCCTAGTATGAGATTTATTTCTTTCCATCATACAATTTATTTTTCATCAAGAATTCTTTGCATTTAGGCCATTGTTTCAGAAAAAAATAATTTTCAATTATATTAGGACTCTTTTTCTTCAATATATAAATACATAGTTTTAACTTAGCTCATTTAGAGTAATAATATATTCAAATACATCATTATTGTATGTAATAAAAATATGAATTATCCAAAGAACATTACAAGGGAGTGTAAAACTATGCTCACTATATGTACCATTTTTATGCCCCATGTGATGAAAAATTCAATATATGTACACACTTTTTCAAGTTATTACCCCTACATACATCTCATATAGATCCAATTCTACTTGTAGAATATAGATAGAAATATATGTGAAGGATAAAATACATAATATTTTCCTTAATATAACATTAAAATGTTATTTTATACATATCTTGAATGTAAATCATAGGGTAATGATCACTATTGTATGTTATCCTAAATCATGTTCCAATGTATTGGACTAATATTTCACTAATGACTAAAATTTCATCCTTGAACTCAGTATCCCATAGTTGGATACTACTTTAATACATCGGGAAATGATATAAGGAATCACATCCCACATGACCGAATAGTATAGGATCATTGGTAAACTAGATACATAGATGATTAACATAATACAATTGATTACAAAAATTACAAATTTTTTTAAATAACATAATTCCCTCAAGAATATCATTAAATGTCAAGCATGGTAATATTTAGGGATTACTAGTAAAGGAAACAAAATAAGGGTGAGATCAAATGCTTAGTAAGGGTTAAGTAAAAAATAAGCTATCATGAATCATTAGAAAATAATCAATATAAAAATGTACATACCTAAAAACACATTCCATTTAATAAACAGTATACTATGATAAGATAAGGAAAAATCAATATTTCATTTTAAATAAATAAAAATGCATGAAACTTACGAAACTAGATAAGGAATAATCAATTTGAAAGGTAAATAACATAAAACACATTCTATTTAATAAATAAACTGATAATGTAATGAATTGAGAGAGAATTTATATATAATAATATCATAGATAATCATAAATTAATTCATAATAATGTAACTGATTAATTATTGGACTCTATGATCTCATGAATCATGATACCTCAACTATCATGTCATTTCAGAAAATGGCTTATACTACAGGTAAAACCTAGATTAAGAATAGCTTACTTATTTTTCCCATGATAAACATAGAGTAATTGAGGTTCTATATAATTCCAGGGCCCAAATATCAATTTAGATCTAAACTCAATCCACATATCATAATTGATTTCATTCCGGACCAATGTTCCTTATCTTCAAATATCAATATTGAGAAGATAATAAAAAGTTATCAATAATTCCACAGATAAAATATGATATTAATTATGGAACCCCATATTTATTTATGATATATAATTTTATAATAAATGGATCCATGATGATTTATGTGGATATTTAGGGGAATATTTTGTTCATACGGTTGTAGTAATGTAAAAAGTTGAAGGGACTATTTTTTAATAGAAAAATTAATAATGGAAGTTAATGTCAATTCAATTGCATGTCAGAATAATCATAAAAAATATAGATAGAGGATAGGTTTGATAATAATACCTTATATCCCCAATAGACTATATAAAAAATAATGGGTATTTTTTATTGGTGAATAGAAATACCATAATAATTTCATCAAATATCATTTTTGTATAAAAAAAACGTTTTTTTGAGAATCTCTTTTTATAACTCAAAACATTTTCATTATTCATTTTTTTGAAAATTAAAATATTTTTTTTTAAATATTAATAAAAAAAATTCTTTAAAAATAATATTGTTAACACTCAAAGGATTATTTAAAGAAATGATGGTTGGAAATTTTATACATGTTGTTTAAGTTAAAAAAAAATACCTTATATAATGTAAAAATTATATAAAATTTCATTGTTATTAAAATGTTAAGTGAAACATTCTAGACTCAGGTTCCACTCAATTGTTATCCAAGATTGGTTGGACACATTCCCTTAAGATCATATCCCTAAATTCAAAAAGCTGCTGACTAAAAGCGAGAGCCAATGTGTGTCTGTGGGGAGCTATGACTTCTGTACCAGAGTGTAGAATAGAAGATAACAAAAAGATTCAAGTAGTATAAAGATTAAAATAGACATATGATAATTTAAATTAGAGAAGACTAATAATATTTCAAATCCAAATGTAATCTCATATAAAGAAGATGATACTGAAATATTTCTCTAAGAAAGAATCCATAATAGGTACTTAATAATCATATACAATACATGTAACAAAAAGATAAAAAGTAAAAATGTATCCCTATATCATTTAAAGCCCCATCTTAGTCCCATACTCTCCTAATACTGAGTAGAAAATCTTGTATTATTATGAGGGTGCTTTTCCTTATCATTATAATTTTTTTGGGCCAAAGAATGAGAAACAAAAACGGTGTGATATTTAATCCCATTAGGAAACCAGCCATGGTATTTTACAATCAGTTATTGAATATATATATATATATATATATAACATAGGTGCATGAATTATAACAATATATGAAGTAATGAGAAGTAAAAAACCTATAAAATCAATTTCTCCTTTAATTTTCATTTCATTTATTAATTTTTTTATCAATTTAACACCATTATGTTTATAAGCCTTGTGATATATAGAAATAATAACATCCCCCATATAGTCACAAGCATAAAATATGTCTATATAGGTCATCTAAAAGGTATAAGAAAAGAACATATCCAACTTGTGAATTGACATGGAATATGTGTCATAAGATTCATTCCATTTAAAATTCAATTCAGAACCAATGTTTGATCATAACATTCCTAAATTGGAATTGAAGTGTAACCCTTGGTATAATCACCCAACATCCTACAAGACCATCTCTAGAGAACCTCTCATGAACTCAGGATCACTCTAGGTGTGATGTAACATCCATTCCATATGTGCTTTTCATTGATGTTCCTCTAAAGAGGCCACAAGTATATCCCACAACATATAATTGATTCCCATTGATTCCTTCCATGAAAATTCATTTCTATTCAAACTATCACATGACACATATCAATGTTTAACCATATTGTGTCCATTTGTGGAATTTTAATTTGAATCCATGTATCATAAGAGGCATACAGGTCAATAAGAAAATGATTAAATCAATTGAATAAAAATATGAATTCATGTATCACCAATTTATGATAATAATAGACCAATTAAATTAAATTTAATCAATATATTTAACATTCCATGGTCAAAACCAATAGAATCCATTTCATTCTCACCTCATAATGAGACTGAAGCCAAAATACAACCTCTTAAGTAATTTTCTAGCAATTAATCCCAAGGGAAAATTTTTATAAGATGATTCTTAATATTAAATAATCTAGTAAATGAATGAGAATTTATATAACTTAAATGTTCATAACCATACAAAGGGAAATTCTCACATAATCAAGGGACTTAATAATAAGTCTATGATTATAATGAATTCATTTAACTAATAATAATGAAATTTTACAATAACATTAATCAAATTCATAATCATTCTATTACGTGGCATAAAAATAATTTAACTCACACGGGAATATTCAATTTAAAGATGAAAATCAAGAATTACAATGTATTCAAATGACAAGGGATAGGGGTCTTGTTCCTTTACCCCTTCCCACTAGTCATTTCAATTATTAGAAAATACATTAATAAATTACTCAAATTATTTAGAACCCAATTCACATGTGACGTCATATAACAACGGGAAAAAGTCACACCTCATAGGAATCTAATACTAAAAGCTAACAATGGATCAATTTAATAACAAAATATACCCAAAGGGTAGTTTCAATAAATGTCATGGTTTTTAACCTATACAAAACCATAAATTAAAATATTTAATCACCAATAACATTCCTTGATATTATATCATTCGATTTCAATTTAAGGAAACACTAAGAAACTAGGCATGTTTAATGATGAATTATGTAAAAAACTTGACATTGAGAAAAAGGCACAAGACCCCCTACTATTGGACAATTCATTATAGCTCATCAATTATCATACTTTGATTTGACTCCATTTAGATGAAAATATATATGACAAACAAATAATCTAAGATTAGGGAATATTGGCTACCACCTAAATAGCACAACTAATATCCATAAGATTGAAGAACAATTAAAAAGGAATCAAGGCCTTACAATTTTTGATCCAATTGGACAAACCATGCTAGAATCAATGTTTAGGTGGATATGGAAACTTAATTATGAGAATAGACTAGGGATATCTCTTAAAGGATGGGGGGATGTTGTTCATATGAGAATAAAACCTAAATTAGGTTTTATGATAAATTTATATTAAATAAAATTAATATTTTTATGAAAATATGTATGGTTTCATAGTTTATGGCCTTAGTTTTCCAAACCCTGTGCCAATATATGCCTCTGTACATGTAGCATTAGGGAATAGGGCATCATTAACCTACATAGTTTACTAACATTGTGAAAGACATGTAGATATATACTATCAAGACTATAGAGATGAAAACATGGACATGTGCCTCCAGTAATATGGTTTCCTTAAACCATGTGCCATGTAAACTGCCACAATCAACCTCACATGAATTTTACTAACAGTTTTTTCTACATGCCATTGTTTTTTATAATGGCGAGGTATTTCATTTCCACCAAAAAACATGTGTTATGGAATTTGAATCATCCATGAAAACCCTTGATCCCTCTATTACAATAACAATCATCCCAATTAGTTTATATTTATTATTTTAAACAAATAATTTAAGTATATAAAAGAATATGTACCTCATGGAAGAACCCAGTTCTTACAATCATCCCTGAATTACATTCCCAAGGGTGGTAAAGCATGATTTGCAAATAACTCTAGCCTCTCTGATCAAAAATCGGTCTCCCGCTCATTGGACATATCATACACTCAATTGTTCAATCATAACACTCATACAAAATTAATGTACTAGCCACATAGAATCATCATTCTACGATCCACAATAAATTTTGTATGCTAAAAAATGGTAAAATATAATTGTATATTAAATTTTCTAGGATGAAAGTCATGAGATCCGTATGAATGGTAATGTAGCATTATAGAAATATGGAAGACATCATGTGTAGACCAGTAAATCTAAGCTAACTACAACAGTTAGGCTTCCGTTTCAACTCTCTGTAGAATATAGAATGTTCTGGTGTACCTTGCAGAAGTCATACCCTATATCTTGATCATCTTGTGTCCTAATATCAGTGAAACACCAAGGAAATACTGATCCCTAGACACAAACACTATAGGTTGTCTTTGGTGACCGACAAAGGATTTCTGATGAGACTTCATAATAGCCATCAGCTTCTGAATCAACCGCAGCAATTTAGTGGCCTCCTGTACAAGATGAGGTCCTAGCATACCCGCCTCTCCCACCTCTAGCCAACACATGGATGAATAAAATGACCTACCCAAAAATCATTATATAGAATAATATAAATAGTATCCCGACATCTATTGTTGAAGTTGAATTTAGCCAAGGGTATGTGCCTCTCTCAAGAGCCAACGAAATCAACGAAGCATGCCAGTAGCATGTCCTCAAGTACCTGAATTGTGTGCTCAGACTGGCCATCTATCTAGTGGTGCTATGTTGTTCTATAAATCAGTTGTTTACCAAACTCCCTTGGTATCCCTTTCCATAATCAATAAGTAAACATGATTTATGAATTAGAAATGATATTATGGGAGACCTCATGACGTCATACTATATCACAAATATACAACCTTCCAAGATCATCAACACTAAAGGTCTCCTTGATCAAAAAAGTGATAATCATTTATTTATATATAAATAATAGCCTATAAAAATCATTACATCATGGTGACCTTGGTAAACCCGTCATGAAATCCATTATGACATAATTCCATTTCCACTTGGGAATTGGTGGTTATTGTAAAAGTCTAGCTAGATGCCGATGTTCCACCTTCGCCTACTAATTGGTGGAAGATCTCATAAAAAAATTGCTACATCTATTTTCATACCTAAAATTATTGATGATGTAAATACCAACACAATTTTGTGACACCAGGTTGAACAACCCAAACTGAAGCCCGAAATACACACATAATCTTCTCTCGCAAGTGTGAAGAGACCCACTCTCAACTATCTAATCGTAGTATCTCATCCCTAAAAATAGCCCAATCTGGAGGAGGATACACACAACCCACCCTCTCCTATAGGACTAGTCTTTCTAAATATGATTACTTCATTATCGCCTTACTATCTATATGTGTATAGGTAACAAATATGGATGATAGAAAAATATACCCCTACTATCAGGAACATCCATGTGAGTCTCAGACAAAAAATCCATGAACTACCACTCGCTACTCAAAAATTTAAATTTCATGCATATGAGTCCTAATTCCCAGTGCACCAGCCACTGGATTGACTTTACCAGGCATGTTGGAAAGGTCTAGGTAGAAAGAATCTAGGTACTCAAAACACCTTTTCCCCATCAGAATCAGATCATGCTATGTAAATATGTACATCTGTATTTTGTGATTTGTGAACACCAAAAAATTATTTCCCAGAAATTAATGTCTCCAATAGTATAATGTGTGAACAATTGAAGCTATCTCTAAGTCATGAATCAAGTTTTTCATCTCGTGTGGCCTCAACTGTTGTGACCCTTACTCCATGACTATATCTCCATAAAGAAAAACTACTCCATGACTGATACCTGATGCATCATAAAAAATAGTGTAAATCTTATATTGATATGGATGAATCAGTATTAGCACTAATGTAAAAAACTCTTTCACCTCCTTAAAGGACATCTCACAGGAATCTACCCATACATACTTCACACCATTCTAATTGAATCCCAACAATGGTTCTTCTATGCATAAGAAGTTCTGTATGAAAAAATTATAATAACCATCTAGCCCTAAGAAACTCCATACCTCAAAGACATTCATAGGATTCTCCCATGGAACTATGGATATAACCTTCTATGGGTCTACTAATACTCATATCTTTAAGATGATGTGAACCATGACGTGAATCTGATCTAACTAGAAGTGGCACATTGTGAGATAAGAATATAACTAATTCTCTTACGCTGTATTGAAAATTATCTCAACATGTTGGTCACGGTAGATTTTATTGTGAAAATAATCCAAGATATCATCCATAAAAACCTCAAAAAATGAATAAAGATAAGGATGAGACACTCAGTTCATCAGTTCCATGAATACCATTGGCGCATTCCTGAGACCAAACAACATAACCAATTACTCATATAGATCAAAACATCAATGAAAAGCTGGGAAATGTATGTATGATGGTCTTACATGGACCTGATGATAACTAGATCTCAAATTAATCTTTTAAAAGAACTATGCTCCTCAGAGTTAGTTAAAGATATCATCGATCCATTATAGATAATACCAGTTCTTAACTATCAGTAGGGTCAATTTCTTCTAATATATGAATATCCTGTGTTTTCTGTCCACTATTTTAGCAAAATGGACTAGAAAAAACCATAGAGAAGTACTTTTTTATGACCCCCTTTTTCTATAAATCCTCTAGAAACCTCTTGACTGCTTGTGAATCCATTATATCCATTCTACAAGGAGGAATAGATATTGGTGAAGCTAATAATAATAGCTCGATAGAGAACTCTTCCTATCCCACTAGAGGTAATGTTAAAAAGTCATCTAGAAAAACACCCTTGAAATGATAAAATAATGAAGGGAAATCAGTCTGATGTGTTCCCTAATCATCCAAATATAAGATTATAGTCTAGGTTATCATCTCACCAAGCCCATAATGCTTGAGTCCTACTCGACTCTCCTAGACATATCATTCACTCTTGTGAATGAATTCTCCACCCTCTTGTGATGTGAAACTCACTGTGCATGGATTGCATTCAATTAAAGATTGAAAGGTAAACATCTACTCCATCTCAAAAATGACATCAACAATATTCATCTCGAGGACGTAGAGGTACCATATGAAGTGACACCCACCAACCTCAAGGGGGAACTAATGCAATGACACCCATTTTCCATTATGTTCCCCAACATAGTGTATAGTATCATAATTCCATAGATAGTATAAAAATAGAGACAAAGACTCCCCACAATATGCAAAAATATACTTCTATGAAAATCCCCTATATCAAAACTGAATAAGATAAAGATGATTTTTTTAGAATAACACTCATTATAGTAGAAGTTATGGTATCCTTCTCTTTATGGGTCCATAGCAATATGTATGTTTGGTCGTACCACAACCCTATGACACTGATTGGTTACCCTAAGCTAATACACCATGTTTCCCTATAAAATAGCGGGATGAATACCATGTCTCCGACCACCACCTTGACATGATCAATCAGTTGTATCTCATATCTTTTCGTGATGAGAAGCTATTGATCTCACTCCAAAATGTGAAGTTGGTGCATACCCTATCTCAATGTCTGCTGGTGGAAAGGTTCTATAGAAGCGTTGTAGATGGACCATCATAACATAAGAGTTTCCCTTGATTGGTTCCTTCATACACTATGGTCTCATATGTCCAAGCCTACTAAACTATTATCACCTCAACTAGCAACATGATGATGTCTTTTGAATTCTAGTATCTCACATGGAAACTTTATATGATCATTCCTCCTACCACTCAATGCATCCCCAGATATAGATGATGAACCACCTTACCTATCACCTCCAGACTACCTTAGGTTATGCTCTATGATCAGTTCATGATTCACTATTATAGAATCATTAGTTATCTTAAATATATTCACTTAAGATGAGAGTTCGTACCTAAGACCATCCATGAATCATGAATCATAATAGGTCTGACACTCTAGAGCTCAGTAAAATGGGCCGAGTCATCCATCAAAAATAACGTTCCCAATTTTAGATGAAAGAACCCCCAGGCTCTATCATCCCTCATATTCTAAGGATATAAGTAATCATATAATTCTGAATGAAAATTAGTCCAGGACATCTATTGATGATGATCCATATAAGTGATAAAATCCCACCATATCTTTGTGGAATCAATCAACATATACATTGAAATCATTACCCTCCTCTTAGTAGGAATCTATAAGTTATAAATGATATTTAGCATTGCCTCTATCTATGACTCTATAGAATTTGGTCCTCCATCGCCTGAAAATGTCCGAAGATGATACAAATGAATATCCCAAGTCAACTCTACCATAGTAGGGGATGGTTGCAGTTCTCCATGAATGGTCTTCATGAAGATCAAAACCCCATAATAGAAATGTGTCTCAAAACCTATGTTTGGAAAAAATCATTTACTTATAACATGTATGCCTGAGGATCCATTGGTAGCCCATGGCACACCACCTCTAGGGTATGATCATCACCACCCACCACGAATACAACTTCAGTTTGTTGACCTATCATGGCTGTAAAATTCCAAACACATGCGACAATTCAAGATCATCATCAAATTTCACAACTATAACGACCCATAATTTACATACATTGTTATTAATTCAAAATTGAAGCATAATTATTACAACATATAAAAAAACCATGAAAGGACCATATAGGCATAGTGTCTTTAGAAACTGGGAACATAAAAAATTGGTTCATATAGCGTCTGCACTGTCTCCCATTTATTTCATCATATCTGTAGTCCCTTTTGGCATATCTTAATTAATAAAATTCTTCCTGACCTGGGTAAAGAAAAAATACAAAAGGGTGAGCTCAAATTCTCTGTAAGGGTAAACAAAAGAAATATGAAACATATCATATTTATAAGAACATAACATTTTGAAAATCTTATCCTGCAAAAGAGATCATAACATGGGATAAATCATAGAAGTGAAATGTAATCCCAATAATCATAACATAAAACATGAAGCTTTGTGGTATTCACAAATAATCATAGAGAATCATTTCTTATTTGTCAAGACTCATTGCCAAGACTATCTTAGTGGACAAACTCCATTTCTGAACCGAGTTCACTCCTTGTTTCAGTCCTGTTTCACTGAACCGGTTTAACCTACCATTCCATCCATGTCTATCTCATGAGATATAAAATCTTTACCCAATGCATTGGAGGGAGATATAGGTCCCACCCATCTCATAATGATACCATTCATATGTGTTCCAAAAAATCATAAATCATACATCATTGCATAACCCATGTAATAAAAATGGGATTCTTAAACAACATAAAATCATAAAAAAATTCATATAAGATAAAGGAATTCATAAAAATAATTCCATCACAACGTAATCAAATCAATGTAATAATAGGGATAGAAACAGAACCCTATATTATCTTAGATGGAAAATAATTTTGATAAAACAGTTGAACTCCATTCTTGAGGAAAATATCCTTTCTACTTCAAAAACATTTTCCTTCCTTAACATGTCATACAATTTTAAACTAAAAGAAGTTGATTAAAAATAAACTTGAAAACTTGTAAAGGAATCTTCTTGAAAATAATGTTTTAAAAATCCATTCATGCCTTATAAGTTAAAAAAACATTCTTCTCGTACTTTTTTCGGAAAAGTAAAAAAGTACCTCATACGAAAAACGACAAAAGATTCCTTTCATATCTTTTACTAAAACTCAACGAAGGGTAAAATTGGATTTAAAAAATTTTAGATGGATGGATGTAACGTTACATATTTAGGAAACATGGATGTGGATGATAAAATACACCCCAGTAAATTCCAAAGTATAAACAATCTCGGATAAAAATGAGATTGTGATATTTCCCTTACTTTAGGTCCGATTTGCTTCGTAAGTGTTTGAACCTCCTTTATAATGATTTAAATAATGTTATTGACTTATTCCAGAATAATACATATTTTTATGATATCATATATGGTCATATTCTTAGCTTCTTATTAGTAATATTTCATTACTACTTGTTATTCGGGTGTTTATTACTTTTTGTTCTTATGCGTGTTTTGTCGAATAAATTCTTATTTTTCTTTTTAGGTTATAGATACCTCATTTCCATAATGGTATTAGTGTAATATATATCATATTAATTCACTCAAATCATTTATATAATCATTATGCAATGAAGATCATGTATAATGAGTCACATCACATCGTGCAGATGGTATTCCGTACGTACGCACGAGCGATGATATCGTTCCAATGATCGTGGAATTGTATTAGAGTGTATGTATACTATTTCAGAATCAATATCACTTTACAATAATCATATATAGTCATTATTTACACCATTATACTCATCCTAGTAAAGTGGTGGTGGAAAATAGATTACACCACGGCGTGGAGACAGTATTCCGTACGTATGCATGCGTGGTGATTTCGTTTTCCGTAGGATGGATAGACGGTGAAATAGGGTCGTTTCATACTTATAATAACATATCAGTATATGAGTGATACTTATGTTATTACTTCATAATAAAACAACTAAAGAAGAAGAAGTGGAAGAAGAAATAAAGATGAAAGAATCGGTAACGGGCATTACCTCTTCTTTGAAGTGCCTCTTTGAGACCACCTCTTTGGGAACTAAAATTAGTATTTGAAGAAGACCAGGACCTCTAGGATGTTTTTAGGAAAGTGGAGAGAAGATATTTTCTGGGGTTGGCCGATCTTGAAGGCTGAAAGTGGTGTGAGGAAGGGAGGGAGAAGGGGCCCTTTTATAAGGGACGAGAGGGGCACCTTTGGAATAACTAAAAATATTATTTTATTATAAAGTCGAATTCGGTTTTTAATAGCTCCAAATTGATATTTTTCGAAGATAAGGTGGGTATAGGTCGAAAGCCTCTCACCCAATAGAATTTAAACAAGTTTAGGTTCCTATTTTAACCTTATCATTTAGATTTAACATTAAGTTAAATAATTTTACTTTTACCGTGTCTTCTTGTGTTCTTACACTATAAGGTCAATAAACTTACTATAACAAGACAAACGAACCCCAAGTTGTTTATTATAAATATATATAACCTTATCTAAGTCATGTGGCCGATCCTTAGATTTTTAGGAATAAAATAACAATTAATAATATAATATTTGTTTTAAACACTATTTTTTGTCAATTTTGACACTATTTAGTAATTGATTTTTTTGAAAATCATAACAGAATGATTAATTCGAAAAAAGTTAATTTAATCAATACTAACATGTCATATTAACCTAGAAAATTAGTTTATTTCATAAAAAGTCTCAAATTACATTTATTTGGGTATTTATAACATCAATTATGTCAATATTTCATTAATAAGATAATTACTCCATCATCGTTGTGTCATAAATAAATTAAATTATTTAATGTCTAAAATTTACAAATAAAATACCATTATGTAGGAAATATTTTTATCTTTCTAATGAATATTTATAGTCGAATTTATCTTATTTATAACCCCATATTAAAAATTATTTACTTATTAAAATTTGATTTTAACTATTTTAACCATTCTTTAAATAAATTAATAATAAATGTCCTAATCTAATCCAAGTTGGCCTAAATGGTCATATGTTATTCCTAAGGTTGTTTTTGGTCGAATTATACTTAACCAATAGAATTAGGGCATGTGTTAGGGTAATAATAATATAATTTTTACACTTAACTACCCTATTTACTTTTAACCGTGGTAAAAAAGGAAAAAGTTACTATTCACAAAAAAATTATTTTCATCTCATTGAACCACATTTTACTTACTGATATCAACCGTGTCTCTCGGAGTTTCGAAATTCCACTCACAGAAGCGATAAAATTATGTTTTATGAAAAATTCAATTTTTTAACTACCACATAGTGGTTTCACTATTCATAAAAAATTGATAGTTTTCAGAAAAATACCAAAAATTAGGCCTAAGATATATTTGATATTATGAATTCAAAAATGATGTTTAATTTACCAAATTCAAAACATATCAGTTACATTAACTAATTTAAAAATTAATTCCCGTCGTTAAGACAAATAGCGTGTTTTTAAGATATAATAACTATCAAAAGATTGACACTTGTTTATGTCTGGTTTAAATGTGAAATGACATAAAATGAACAACATTGTATTAAATTGTAAAAATATATTATAAATATACTTTAAAACCACTCAAATTAATAATTTATCACTATTAATTATTTCGATTAAAAAAGTTGTTTTTAATTAAAATTTAATAATTTTCACTGTTCATCAGAATATGAAAGTTATCCGAAAAGTACCAAAATTTCACCCTAAGCTAATTTCGATATTCCGAATCCAAAAATGAAGTCCATTTTGAAAAATAAAATTTACAAAATTTCAATAAGTGGTTATTACTATTCATAACAGCTATTTTTAATTATATTTTAATCTCATATCGTTGTTTAGTGAAACTCGGTATTGCGTACGACGCAAGCTATCGAAGAAGGCCGAGGTTGCGTGTAAAGCAAGCCAAGCTAGTGTTGTGTGTAGTCAAAGATTCCGTTGATGATTTATATAACATAAAAACAAAATATTTCTCATAAAAGTCTCGAGTGTTACATTCTACCCCACTTAAAATGAATTTCGCCCTCGAAATTCATCACTTTGTAACAAAAAGATGAGGATAGCTCTTCCTAATCATATCCTAAAGCTCCCATGTAGCTTCTTCTAATTGATGGTTCCTCCATAAAACTTTCACTAAGTGAGTGGTCTTGTTTCATAGGACTTTTTCGCTACGATCCAGAATCTCTATCGGCTATTCTTCATAAGAAAGATCTTGCTCCAGCGGTACAAATTCTGAGTTGAGTACATGTGAAGGATCAGGTATGTACTTTCTCAGGAGAGATACATGGTACAGATCATGAAATTGAGATAGATTCGGTGGAAGCGCCAATCGGTAAGCTACCTTTCCAACATGATCCAGTATTTCGAAAGGACCGATATATCTAGGGCTCAACTTCCCCTTCTTTCCAAATCTCATGACCCTCTTCGAGGGAGATATTCGTAAGAACAATTTATCACCCACTTCAAACTCTAAGTCTTTTCTTCGGTTGTCAGCATAACGTTTCTGTCGACTCTGAGCTGCTCTTATGTGTTGTTAAATAGATCAGACCTTTTCTGCCATCTCATCAACAAGATTAGGTCCTAATAGCTTTCGTTCCCCAACTTCATCCCAGCAAGATGGAGTCCTGCATTTCATTCCATAGAGAGCTTCATAAGGAGCCATCTGAATACTGGAGTGAAAGATATTATTACAAGAAAATTCCACCAAATGTAGGTGTTGATCCCAACCACCTTTGAAATCTGTAGAGCAAGCTCTCAACATATCTTATGGAGTTTGAATTGTTCTCTCAGACTGACCGTCTGTCTGAGGATGATAAGCAGTGCTGAAACTCAACTCTGTATCTAGAGTATGCTGAAGACTTCACCAGAACATTGAGGTAAATCTCGGATCCCGATCAGATATAATAGAAAGTGGTACTCCATGCAATCTTACCACTTCCTTTACATATATCTTGGAAAGCTGATCCAGAGAGAAATCCTCTCTAATAGTAATGAAGTGTGCAGATTTTTTAAGACAATCAACTATGACCCAGATAGCATTATTGCCTTTGGATTTTTTAGGAAGTCCTGTGACAAAGTCCATAGTGATGTTTTCCCATTTCCATTCAGTAATGGGTAATGGTTGAAACATCCCCTTAAACTTTTGTCTCTCAGCTTTAACTTGCTGACAAACCAAGCATCGAGAGACATATTCGGCAACATCCCTTTTCATGCCATCCCACCAGAAGTACTCTTTCAGGTCCCTATACATCTTCGTGCTTCTAGGATGAATAGAGAATGAAGAACTATGAGCCTCATCCAGCATCTCCTTCTTTAATTCTAAGATGGGAGGAACACAAACCCGATTCCTGAACATTATTATCCCATCACAATCAAGGTTGAATTCAGGAATATTTCTCACCTTCTTTTGTAAATCTACATCTTCTTTCTATGCCTCTTTAATCTTCACATGTATAGATGGTTGAACATTCATTTGAGAAAGATACGATTTCACCCCTTCCATTATAATTCCAAGATCCATCCTCTCTAAATCCATAAATATAGGATCTTTTGTGATCCTCATCATGGATAAGCTAGCATGGTCTTGTTGACATAATGCATCTGCCACCTTGTTGGCTTTCCCAGGGTGGTAATGAATTGAGAAGTCGTAATCCTTAATCAGTTCCAACCATCTTCTTTGGCGCATATTCAGCTCCTTTTGTGTGAAAATATACATTAAACTTTTATGATCAGTATAAATGTCACACCTTTCTCCATAAAGATAATGCCTCCAAATCTTTAATGCAAAGATTACCACAGCTAACTCCAAATCATGATTTGGGTAATTTTACTCATGGATTTTCAACTGTCATGAGGCATAAGCTATCACCATATCATTTTGCATAAGAACACACCCCAATACCTTCTTGGATGAATCACTATAGATCACAAACCTTTCTCCACTACAAGGTAGTGTGAGCACAGGTGCGCTGGATAACCTTCTTTTCAACTCCTTCAAATTCTCTTCACATTCTTCCATCCAAACAAACTTAACTCCTTTCCGAGTCAACCTGGTGAGTGGATTAGATAATCGTGAAAAATCTTTCACAAAACGTCGGTAATATCCAGACAAACCAAGAAAACTTTGGATCTCAGTTACTATTGTTGGTCTCAACCATCTTTTGATAACCTCTGTTTTTGCTGGATCCACAGATATCCCCTCTTTTGAGATTATGTGAACCAAAAATGCAACTTTTTGAAGCCAAAATTCACACTTGGTAAATTTGGCATAAATCTTCTCCTTTTTCAGGGTCTTCAATATAATTCTCAAGTGATCTTCATGTTCTTCCTTGCTCTTTGAATAGACAAGAATATCGTCTATAAAGACTACCACAAATTGATCAAGATAGTCTCTAAAGACTCTATTCATCAGATCCATGAAGATAGCAGGGTAATTAGTAAGACCAAATGGAATCACTATAAATTCATAGTGTCCATACCTTGTATGGAAAGCTGTCTTTGGTATATCCTCCCTTTTGACCCTTAATTGATGATACCCTGAATGAAGATCAATCTTGGAAAATTATTAAGCTCCTCTTAGTTGGTCAAATAAGTCATCAATGCATGGGAGAAGATATTTGTTCTTGATAGTGATCTTGTTAATTCTCGATAATCAATGCAGAGTCTCATTGATCCATCTTTCTTATTAACAAATAGAGTAGGTGCTCCCCAAGGTGACGCACTAGGGCGTATGAATCCCTTATCAAGATTCTCTTGGAGTTTCTTCTTCAATCCCTGCAACTCAATTGGGGCTATTCTATAAGGTGTCTTTGAAATAGGCAAAGTACCCGGTACAAGTTCAATTAAAAACTAAACTTCACGATTTGGTGGAAGACCCGACAATTCCTCCGGAAAGACATCATCAAACTCCCGTACAATGGGAATATTCTTAATTGTGAGTTTCTCACCAACCATTTGAGATAAATAACCTTCATTTAGTGGAATCAAGACCCATAAGATGGAAGAAATTTCCACTGGAAGGTTATGTTCATCCTTGGATCAATAGACGATCATATATTGATCTGGAATATGAAATGTGACTTCCCTTCTTTGGCAATTGATATGAGCTCTATATAAAGAAAGCCAATCCATGCCAAGAATCACATAAAATTCCACTATAGGAAGGATCACAAGATTTGCAGGAAGCACTTTCCCACAAACTTCAATCGGGGAAGAATTAAAAACTTTTGATGTGATAGTTGTGCTATTAGGTGTTGTCACAGCTAACTCAACATCTAATTGTTGAGGTAATATAGTGATACTCTTAGAAAATTCCTCAGAAATAAAAGAGTGGGTGGATCCAGAATAAAATAAAACATTTTCTACTTTAGAGTGGATGGTAAGTGTACCTTTCACCACATCATTATCGTACTCCACATCGCTGATAGAAATTGCATGTGACTTTCCTTTAACTTTAGCCTTAAGATTTTTTTGACGTCGATCATCATCAACAACCCTTGGATTATGGAATTTATTGGCATAATGCCCCATCTCTTTGCACTTGAAATATTGAAGTATAGTAGGTTCATTCTGTGTGTCCCTTCCTTTGTTTTCATCATTAGAAATCTTCTTCCCATCATTGCAACATTCAAATGCCTGATGACCTTCCTTTCCACATTTGAAACATTTACTTGTACATTTAGGACAACTCCCTCCATGTTTCTTTCCACACTTTGAGCATAAGGGAAAGCTCATCTTCTTTTCAGTGTGTTTTTTAGATTTTTCTTTGAATTCCATTTTACTCTTCTTATCTAACCTATATGACTGATGGGTTACTTTAATCTCCATCTTGACTTTGAGAGCACATCGAACGATTTCCTCATAGCTATTGAAGTCCCTTATGGCTAACGCCCTTCGAAGACTTGGTTTTAAGCCACTAAATAATCGATCGATCTTACTCTCAGGTTGGATAATAATACCAGAAGCGTACCTTGCAAGTCTTGAAAAATTTGCTTCATAGGTACCAACAGATTCATCATCCTTTTGCTTTAGTTTCAAGAAACTCTTTCTCCATCTTTGTTTGGAGAATACGAGGGATGTAATTATTGAAAAATAAGTTCTTGAACTCGTCCCATTCCATGGAATCAATTTCATCCCTTTGCCTCATATTCTTAATTATATTCCACCATTGATCAACATCTCCTTACAAACGATACACTACTAGGATGACTTTGTCATGTTCAGAACATTGAAGAACTGAAAATATCTTTTCAGTAGTACTAATCCATTGTTCAGTAATTAATGGATCAGTAGACCTACTGAATGAAGGTGGACGCTGCCTCATGAAGGATTCAACAGAATGTTACTCCTTCCTTTTCTCGTTTGGAAGTCCTGCATGATTCATATCTTGAGAAAGTTGTGTGAGCATGGCTACAAGATTTTTCATTGCAGCTCCCATAACATTTCGCTGCTCAGGGGACAATCATTGCATTGCCCGTCACATTCCGTATTAACACGGTTCCTTCGGGTTCCAACCATTGACTAAAACCAAGAACAATAGTGTGAGAAACACTAATTATAATAGGAAAACCACAAAATCAAGAATAAAATTTCACATTTAAGGTCTTATCCTAGGTTATTCATGGTCATTTCTAAAACACTAAGATTGTGTTCTATGCTTAGAATTATTCTTAGGGTTCTTACTAAGGCTTCCACATCCTAGTTTCAAAAGGTTGACTATACCTTTCCTCTGATACCAACTATAACGACCCATACTTTACATACATTGTTATTACTTAAAAATTGAAGCATACTTATTACAACATATAACAAAACCATGAAAGGAACATATAGGTATAGTGTCTTTAGAAACTGAGAACATAAACAACTGGTTCATAAAGCTTCCACACTGTCTCCCATTTATTTCATCATATCTATAGTCCCTTTTGGAATATCTTACTTAATAACCTTCTTCATGACCTGGGGATAGAAAACATACAAAAGGGTGAGCTCAAATGCCCAGTAAGGGTAAACAAAAGAAATATTAAACATATCATATTTATAAGAACATAAAATTTTGAAAAACTTATCCTGCAAAAGATATCATAACATGGGATAAATCACAGAAGTGAAATGTAATCCCAATAATCATAAATTAAAACATGAAGATTTGTGGCTTACACACATAATCATAGAGAATCATTTATTATAAGTCAAGACTCATTTCCAAGATTATCTTAGTGGACAAAGTCCACTTCTGAACAGAGTTCACTCCTCGTTTCAGTCCTGTTTCACTGAACCAGTTTAACCTGCCATTCTAGCCATGTCTATCTCATGAGATATAAAATCTTTACCCAATGCATTGGAGGGAGATATAGGTCCCACCCATCTCATAATGATACAATTCATATGTGTGCCACAAAATCATAAATCATACATCATTGCATAACCCATGTAATAAAAATGGGATTCTTAAACAACATGACATCATAAAAAAATACATATAAGAAAAAAGAATTAATAAAAATAATTCCATCACAACATAATCAAATCAATGTAATAATAGGGACAGAAACAGAACCCTATATTATCTTAGATGGAAAATAATTTTGATAAAACACTTGAACTCCATTCTTGAGGAAAATATCCTTTCTACTTCAAAAACATTTTCCTTTCTTAACATGTCATACAATTTTAAACTAAAATAAGTTGATTAAAAATAAAATTGAAAAATTGTAAAGGAAGATTCTTGGAAATAATGTTTTAAAAATCCATTCATTCTGTATATGTTAAAAAAACATTCTTCTCTTACTTTTGTCGGAAAAGTCAAAAAGTACCTCGTACGAAAAACGACAAAAGATTCCTTTCATATCTTTTACTAAAACTCACCTAAGGGTAAAATTGGATTTAAACAATTGTAGATGTATGGAAATAACATTAAATATTGAGGAAACATGGATGTGGATGATAAAATACACCCCAGTAAAATCCTAAGTATAAACAATCTCGGATAAAAATGAGATTGTGATATTTCCCTTACTTTAGGTCCGATTTGATTCGTAAGTGTCTGAACCTCCTGTATAATGATTTAAATAATTTTATTGACTTATTCCATAATCATACTTATTTTTATGATATCATATATGGTCATATTCATAGCTTTTTATTAGTAATATTTCATTACTACTTGTTATTCGGGTGTTTATTACCTTTTGTTCTTATGCGCGTTTTGTCCAATAAATTATTATTTTTCTTTTTAGGTTATAGATACCTCATTTTCAGAATGTTATTAGTTTAATATATATCATATTAATTCACTAAATTCATTTATATAATCATTATGCAATGAAGATCTTGTATAACGAGTCGCATCACATCATGGAGACGGTATTCCGTACGTACGCACGAGCGATGATATCGTTCCAATGGTCGTGAAATTGTATTGGAGTGTATGTATACTATTTCAGAATAAATATCACTTTATAATAATCATATATAGTCATTATTTACACCATTATACCAATCCAAGTAAAGTGGTGGTGGAAAATAGATTACACCACGACATAGAGATGGTATTCCGTACGTACGCACACGTGGTGATTTTGTTTTCTGTAGGATGGATAGATGGTGAAATAGGGTTGTTTCATACTTATAATAACTTATAAGTATATGAGTGATACTGATGTTATTACTTCATACTAAAACAACTAAAGAAGAATAAGTGGAAGAATAAATTAAGATGAAAGAATTGGTAACAGGCATTACCTCTTCTTTGAAGCGCCTCTTTGAGACCTCCTCTTAGGGCACTAAAATTGGTCTTTGAAGATTACCATGACCTCTAGGATGTTTCTAGGGAAGTGGAGAGGAGATATTGGCAGGGTTTGGCCGATCTTTAAGGCTCAAAGTGGTGTGAGGAAGAGAGGGAGGAGGTGCCCTTTAATAAGGGAGGAGAGGGGCACCTTTGGAATAACTAAAAATATTATTTTATTATAAAGTCAAATTCGATTTTTAATAGCTCCAAATTGATATATTTCGAAGATAAGGTAGTTATAGGTCGCAATACTCTCATCCAATAGATTTTATACAAGTTTAGGTTCCTATTTTAACCTTATCATTTAGATTTAACATTAAGTTAAATAATTTTACTTTTACCGTGTCTTCTTGTGTTCTTACACTATAAGGTTAATAAACTTACTATAACAAGCCAAACGAACCCCAAGTTGTTTATTATCAATATATATAAGCTTATCTAATTCATTTGGTCTAACCATAGATTTTTAGGAATAAAATAACAATTAATAATATAATATTTGTTTTAAACACTATTTTATTTCAATTTTGACACTATTTAGTAATTGATTTTTGTGAAACTCATAACAGAATGATTTGTTCGAAAAAAGTAAATTCAATCAATACTAACATGTCATATTAACCTAGAAAATTAGTTTAATTCATAAAAAGTCTCAAATTACATTTATTTTGGTATTTATAACATCAATTATGTCAATATTTCATTAATAAGATAATTACTGCATCATCGTTGTGTCATAAATAAATTAAATTATTTAATGTCTAAAAATAACAAATAAAATACCATTATGTAGGAAATGTTTTTAGATTTCTAATTAATATTTATAGTCGAATTTATCTTATGTATAACCCAATATTAATAATGATTTACTTATTAAATTTTGATTTTAACTATTTTAACCCTTCTACAAATAAATTAATAATAAATGTCCTAATCTAATCCAAGTGGGCCTAAATGGTCATATTTTATTCCTAAGGTTTTTTTTGCTCGAATTATAATTATTCAATAGAATTAGGACATGTGTTAGGGTAATAATAATATCATTTTTACCCTTAACTACCCTATTTACTTTTAACCGTGGTAAAACAAGTAAAAAGTTACTATTCGCCAAAAAATTATTTTCATCTCATTGAACCACATTTTACTTACTGATATCAACTGTGTCTCTCGGAATTTCGAAATTCCACTCACAAAAGCGGTAAAATTATGTTTTATGAAAAATTCAGTTTTTTAACTACCTCTTAGTGGTTTCACTATTCATCAAAAATAAAATGTTTTCAAAAAAATACCAAAAATTAGGCCTATGCTATATTTGATATTACGAATTCAAAAAAGATGTTTATTTCACCAAATTCAAAACATATCAGTTACATCAACTAATTTAAAAATTAATTCCTGTCGTTAATACAAATATCATGTTTTTAAGAGATAATAACTATCAAAAGATTGACACTTGTTTATGTCTGGTTTAAATGTGAAATTACATCCAATGAACAACATTGTATTAAATTGAAAAAATATATTCTAAATATACTTTAAAACCACTCTAATTAATAATTTATCACTATTAATTATTTCGATTAAAAAAGTTGTTTTTAATTAAAATTTAATAATTTTCACTATTCATCAGAATATGAAAGTTATCCGAAAAGTACCAAAATTTCACCTTAAGCTAATTTCGATATTCCGAATCCAAAAATGAAGTCCATTTAAAAAAATAAAATTTACAAAATTTCAAAAAGTGGTTATTTCTATTCATAACAGCTAGTTTTAATAATATTTTAATCACATATCGTTGTTTATTGAAACTCGGTATTGTGTACGACGCAAGCTATCGAGGAAGGACGAGGTTGCGTGTAAAGCAAGCCAAGCTAGTATTGTGTTTAGTAAAATATTCCTTTGATGATTTATATAACATAAAAACAAAATATTTCTCATAAAATTCTCGGGTGTTACAACAACTAAAAATCATTTATATTTATGTAGGATAATAAAAAGAAATCATTTATAAGATCACACCATTATTCCAAATTCATGAGTTAGGTCTAGGGGATGTATATATCATACATAATAAAGAGACACTACCAACATCCAATTACTATGGTTGGGTATATTCTTGTTATGTTCGGTAAGTAACTCATGTTTCCATTTCATTTTAATTGAAATCATATATTTCTTTTCATTAATTATTTAACATTTGACTTCATACTCTTTTAGTATTTTATAACAATTTCAATATAATGGTTCAACCATGGTTATCCAAATTTCTATCCATGAGGGGCCAAAATCCCTAAGGAAAACAATCCAGGCAAACATACAATACACACCATAAAACTTCTCAATATACCTATTAGAATAGTAGGAATATCTTTCCAAACATCTATTACAATAACATACAATAAGTAATTCATTATAAATGGCATGGAAAATTTCATGGTAGGATATTTCTATAAATTTTATATTGTGATGAATGAGATAGAAAACCCTCATATTATCAGGTATAAACTCAATAGAACTCTAAATGATATTAATAAAAATATGATAAATCAAGTGTGTCACTAAACGGTGTAATCAAATCAACTGTAATATTTAATAGATGGAAACAATAATTTAATTCGAGGAAATGTATATTTTTTTGATATATGGGATAACTAATCCAAGGAGAAACTCATTAACCAATATATATCCCTTATTATATCATTATATTGCCACAAAATAATAATGTAAACCAGAAAATAATTTCACTAATACCTCTTGGTAATGTCTTAGACTTGAGTTCTACCCAAGGGTGCTCTGTGCCTAGTTGACCACATGGAATCAAATGCCACTCTATAAATTCTATAGGATTATGAATAGACTTGAGGGCCTAGATGTGTCAATTTTATGACTATTAACCATTATCCAAACAATACCACAAAGGATAAAAATAAGACACATATAGAGGAACCTGTAAACCATATAGTTGATAATGTAAATAGTTGAATTCCGATGATATAAAAAATACAAAAGTCATCTCATATACGAATGATGATACATGCCATATTTATCTAATAAAACAACCAAAATTGGTACGCATGAGTCATATACAATACATCTCACATAAATACAAATGTACAAAAGTATTCCCATTGCTTAACAAGCCTCATCATAGTCCCATTATCTCCTTCTCCTAAGAAGAAAATCATGTACCGGTAGATAAGCTTAATCCCTTATCATTAAATGCAATAATATAATCTGTTTGGGCCCAAAAAGGTGACCAAAATTGCTTTTGAGATATAATTCCAATAGGCATCCACCCATGTTCTATGCCAATTTGTTAATGAATATATATAACATGTGTGCATGAAGTATAATAATAAATGAATGAAATACTCATAAGTGAACAACCAATAAAAGAAGGTTGTCATTTAAGGTCAATTTCATTTATTCAAATCATTTAATAATTCAATATCATTTTATTTATTAGTCTCAAGATTTATCGCAAGATTGACATTCCCGTATAGTTATATTCATAGAAGATGCCTAAACATACCATCTACAATGTATTATAAAAGACTCGATCTAACATTGTTTTTAGGCTTATAGTATGTTTCATAGTATTTATTTCATTAATTTTGAATTTATAACCATATCCTTTCCTTAAAATTCCTATAATGGAATTCAAGTGTAACTCCAGGTATAATCAACCAACACCCTACAATCCCATACCTATAGAACCTCTCAGAAACCCCATATCTCTCTAGGTGTGGTTTAATATCCATTCCATATGAATCTATCCTTGTTGATATTCTAAGAAAACCCCAAGTACCCCTTATTAAATATAATATAATCCTCTTGAGTCCAACCTTGGAAATCTATTAGGATATAAGTTATCACTTAGAAAATATCAATGTTCAAGACAATTTATTGCATCTTTGGAATTCTAATATGAATCCACATATCAACCATAGAATAAATGTCTATATCCAAATGTGTATGTCTTTTGGATTGTAAAATGAATCAATTTATATCCCATTTCTAATAATAATTTACCAATTTAATTACATATAATCAATTAATATAACATGCTGGGGTTAAAGCTGAGAGCATTCGTTTCATTCTCAATTCAAAAGGTTACTCATGCCGAAATCCTACATCATAATAATTTTTTTTCAATTAACAACATGGTTAAATTATTTTTACAAGCTCCCAAGGGATAATAAACTTGCAAATGGCATGGTATTTCTCTAAATCACATGGTAATAACCACACAAAAAGAAATTCCCACTTAATCATGGGATTTGATAATAATTATAAGATTACATGGAATTCCATTAACTACTGACATTAGAATTTTAACATAATAAGAATGGAATTCACAATCAACCTATTATAATGCATAAACACCAGTTAACTCAAATGGGAATTTTTAATTTAAAGAAGAAATTTCAGACATATAATCTATTCCATATCCATGGGATAAGGGTCTTGTTCATTCATCCCTTCCCGTTAATCTTTTCAATTACATGTCAAAATATTATTCGATTAACTAATTGAGATGTGTAATCTCATAACAAGGGTTAAAAGAAACACCTCATAGGTATGCAAGGCTAAAATCCAAAAAGGGTCCATTTAATAACAAAACACACCTAAGGGTTGGTTTCTATATAATTCAAGATCCCTATAATATAAAAAAACCATAAACAAGGCTCTTTAATTACGCACAATATTCAAGAAATAATATATGTAAATTTCAATTTAAGGAGATTTTGGGAAATTGGCTGTGCAACTGGAAGACATATATATATATATAGCTCAACACTGAGTTAAATACACGTGACTACTAACTATTGGTCCATGGTTGATAGCTTATCTAGTATAAGCCCCTGATTTGACTCTATTTAGATGAAGTTTAACAAAATGATGAAGAAAATGAAATCAGTGAATACTGTGTTTCACCTAAATAGAAAAAACAATATCCCACAAAATTGATAATGGCTAAAAAGGAATTGAGGTCTTACTGTTACAGATCAATTGAGACAAACTATTATTGAATTTAAGTTTAGATTGAGGCAGAACCACAATTAGAAGAATTTTTGTGGGAGAGATATCTAATTTGGGGGGGGGGACGCTGATATGTATATGATAATAAAAACTAAATTATGTTTTAATAAGATTTAATTTTAATTATATTTATTTAATTTTCTCAAATCATAGCATGATCTCACGGTTTAGGCGCATGGTTTTCCAAGCTGTTTCAAAACCTTAAACAGGTACCTATAAAATAGGGGTGTAGTGCACGGTCTACCCACAATTCTTACTAATAGTGTGAAAATCATGAAGTTATCTAATATGAAAAATTTTTGTGTTGAAATTATGGTATTGAACATCCTCCTACAATGTCTCCTCAAACTGTTCGACCTATACATCACCATTGTCTTGCCTCTTATGCTTTGTACTATATATGCAACCCACCCCACAGTGTTTGTACAAACTATGCACCAATCAATTTGCATATAAAAAATATGGGCTTTGGGATCTGAATAACCCAATGACACCCATGAGACCTCAATGAATTCAATGGACATCCACATTAGACCATATTAAAACATTTAAATTGAAAATTTAAATAAATATAAGAATACATACATCAAGGATAAACTAAATTATTACTATTACAATAGGAATATTCATTTGAAAACATTTAAAAATAATAATACATGGGTAAAAAATTCTTTAATTCATCATTTTGAAATGGTTAAAATTAGTTTTTATAAAACAAATTATAAATCGGGTTTTGGATAAAATAGATTTCAGACCGAAGAGAGAAATAAATTTGGCTTTTTGAAAAATGAAATTTATCGAATATATTACGTACCAATGAATATGAAAATGATAATATTATCAAAAAAACGTCATTAATAATCATTGGAGAAGAAAATTAATGGTTTTACTAGAAAATAATCAAATAAATTTTCACAACTGAAATTTAAGAATAAAAAATCTTTATGAGAATGAGATTGTGAAATAAACCTTACAATAATCATAACATTGAAGAGATAAATATTAAATGAATATATTATGTGCATCAAATATAAGTCCACGTAAAAAGATGAAAATAACATAACATAATATAAATTTATTATACAAATCATAATATAATATAAATGACACCAAAGAAGAAATTAAACCCAATAAAAAGAAATCATGGTTTGAAATTATTTACCACTTGGTAACATTTAATTCGAATACACATGGATGAAATAATTAAAATTGAAACATAAAATAATAAAATGAATTTTCAGGGTATTACATGTAAATGGTGAAGTATATTCTCTATATAAATGAATTTAGCATCATAAGATGACAATATTTCTAGGGAAATTTAGTTAATTTCCATTCTCTCATGATTAATCATTATTGAACAAGAATAAATATCTTATATAGAAGATTAAAAAAAATAATTTCTTAATTTATAACCATTTTAATATTTTTAATATCATAAATGATCTATTAATTACAAATAGTCTCCCATCTATTAATAATCAATAATTGTTTTCATTGTTCCATGTGTTAATTACATTATTTTCTCATGCGTGTTTTTTCAGGATAGATCATATTGATTTACATATTTTATAGTTATTACCTTAAAATAATAATAACTATGAAATAATTATTTTATTTTTAAATAAATATTACCATTAATTCCAATCATTATATATGGTTATGAGAGATGTATTATAATATTTTCATGGAGATGGTATGTTGTTCATACCCATGAGTAACATTTCCATTTTTAATTGATCATTATGGAAATTTTTTAAGTTAAATTAATTTATCTCTAGAAAGTTAAAAATATCATATATAGAATATTATTTCATTAAATACTATCATATATATCATCCATGTTGTGTGGTTATTAAAACATAGTCCCATCGCTTCACGATGGTGGTAGTCTACACGTATATGGATGATATTATCATCATTATGTGAAAGAATTAAAATGATATATTATATGTTTAGACTTCATCAATATCATAATTTTTTCATTTATATAACATATTTTTATTATCGTCATACTTATTACATTCCATGTAATGTGTTAGTGAAAGATGAATCACATCACTTCGCATAGCTATAGTCTGCCTTACCCAGGGGTGATGTTATCATGTCCCCTATTAAATCTAAATTTAAATGGTATATATGTCATAATGAATCCAGATGTATATTAATGTTATAAATATTATATATATACTTTATTTTTTTCACTATACCCTTCCATGATATGTGGTAATGAAAAAATGAATGACATTGTTTCACAGAGAAATAGTTCGCCTTACAAACAAATGATTATTCCATAACCCATTCGATATAATTGGTGATGGTTGTTGTTCATTATCTTAATATAGAAACATCTATTTATATTTAATATACTGAGGATATTATATCATTAGAGTTTAAAAATAATTGAAGGAGGGGGAGGAATAAATAAATTAAAAATGCTCGTTGTAGAATGTTAACTCCTCTTCGGGTATCTTTATTAGGATTGCAACAATAGGTTTCCTATGGTTGGATTATTCCAAATATCTAGCTTCTAGAATTTGGGTATGGATGTATTTACATGAATATAAAATGGATTGGGAAAGCCAAAACTATTTTATTGTGTTAATAAGAGAAGGGAGGGGTGGTGTTTTATAATTATGATAAGTGGTATAGTTGTATTTTTTTGAAAAAAATGAAGTCTACACAAGTATGTTTTATACACAAAGTCGCCAATAATAACATATTAATGATATGATAATGGAAAATGAAAAATTATTCTAATAATATGGGTATTATAATAGTTTTTAGGTAATTTTTACCCTTATCTTCTTAGTTTCACCCCCACAAAAAATCGTTTCTACCTTAACTACAGTAATTAAATTATATTACATTCAAAATTAATTTTTTCCAAAAAATATGGTTAAATTACTAGAAAATATATATTTTCATGATCAAAATATTGAATCAATTTTAATAGATTCCATTAAAATAAGTGGTATTATTTAATTTAAAATTAATCATGCAGATAGAAATAGAAATCATGTTTTAAAAAGAAAATGATCAAAAGTTTACAATGATATTTTATAAAAATTCAATACAGTAAATATTCCAATTACATATGCTGGATTAATTTTTACACATTTTGAATAATATTACATTGAATCGAAATTATAATATTCTCTATATTTATAAATCAATTAAATGAAAAATTCAGTTATAAATTTAAATTCTGTACTTTTCAATATTCATTAAAAAATGAAATATTACAAAAAAAATAACCTTATGATAATATTTATATTATTATTTCAAAAATTTATGTTAATTTTATCAAAAAATTATAATTATGGTAAAAATAAGTTTAAAATTATTTGCATAATGGGCAACTAAAATATCTTTTTAGAAAATGATGTTTTCCAAAAAGCGTATAATTTTTTGTTAAATAGTTATTATATTTTTTATAGTAAATTAATAAGAATAATTTCCATAATATATTTAATAAAATTTATACCCGACCATTCAATGTCTAGTTTATGATGGTATAATATAATACGTATCATTTCAACTCAGGGATGTCTGTTCTACAAGCTATTGTAAATTTAAATTTAAACATATACATTTTTGGGGATGATTAAGCTTAGATTTTCATGAAACATAAAATATCAAATAATGTGATATTATTTTATAATTTATAAGTTTTGTAGGTTGAATTATTTGGAATAATATTATAAGAGAGAGCTATAGGTAGTAGATCAGGATTTTAGTACATCCTAATAATAGAAAGAATAGAAAAACAAACATGCGATAATGCATCCGAATGGTAGAAAATATGATGATTTAAGATCCATATAATTAGGACTAATAGAATATTAATGTGGTCACATGCTTGTAGTATCAATGGACTATAGTAACTCACGATGGAAGGAAGATGGTTGCAAGATAAAAGTGGCCTATTTTCATTCATCTTCTTCTATATGGACTCATCGTGGGAATTAGGGTGAAAACCATGTGGGTTCTTAGATTAATTAGTTGAAAATGACTTGTTATGTTGTACAAGGATTTTTTATCTTGTATTTTAGTGATATGAAACCTTAAAGAGACATGATCCAACAAAAAGTGGGAAAGTGTGAGCACGCCCCACCAGTTGGCAAGACATTGTCACGAACCAAATATAGTTTCCACCAATAACGGTACCAAACGAAGCCCGTGGAATGACTCAAATGGAATTCCCTACACCCATGGACTGGGACAAGTGCTCGGGTATCATTTATCTTGGTTTAGGAACAATTTACCTGAATATGTATACAAAAAAATAAAAAACATTTGATAAAATGAATTTGAAAAATTCATACCAACAAAGTTTATAAAAAAATCCAGAACTGAATAATTAAGTTAAAATGCAATAAAAATGGTCCAAATAAACAAATAAATATCAGAAACATAGCCCCAATAACTCCACATGACAAGGGGTCATCACCCACAAGCCGTCCCCACAACTCCGCCCCAAGGATAGGAACTAACACCCTGAACTACCATCACCCAAAGCCTTTACTTTACCTGAGTCAATTAAAATAAACTCTACTTACACCCACGAGGCGTAAATAGGGTGTGAGCCTAAGCCCAATGGAATACCACCCAATAAATCCAATGTTCATGAAATATAATGTGAAAAAGAATGTAGTTTTAAAATGCCAAGAATAGTAGTGACAAATTCCATGAAATATAACATTAAATTGAAAATAGTTATCAAGATAAAACTTTTAGAATGTTAACACATTTAAATATTCATGTTATATACTATAATATAATTCCAAGAACACCCAAATACAAATGAAAATACCACAAATCCAAGGAACAACAAAATCGGGAAGACCCCTAAGCACTAGATAGTCTCATGCCCCATGTACCTCGTATCTCTGTGTAAAGTAACCATAGTAAAAAAATTTCTTGTGCATGATCCACTAGATGGGGACATACCCAAAACCTAGTGGTCCCCAATCATCATTCATATATTTTAGTTAGAGTTTTCTTTATCCAAATTCTATGTTAATCAGGAACAAAACCCATCTTGGCCACTAGCCGTACAAGTACATATTCGCCCCACCTAGGTACTCGGGCTTCCCCGTTTGTGCTCAAAAAATTTAATTGTGTTACATAAATAAATTTTTAAATATAAAATACCACTAATGGAAATATAAAATCAGTAAAATAGTTATACACATTAGAAAAACTTAAAACACACACCAAAACACTTTGATTTTAAATGAAACAATTTCTCAAAATCCTGCATTTTCCCCCAAAACTCCATGAAAACCCCACTATATACACTATGTGCACACTTTTAAGTAACCAAAATAGAAAAGTAATCCAAATAAATTTCATTAAAAACAAAAAATCAATTTTAGGGTAGCCCCATGTGAACCAAGAAATGATAACTTTGAAAAACCTCCATTTTCACACAAACATGGAACTTAATGTTCACATATTCTACAAACACCATTAAATCCCATTTTATCAAAAACAAGAAAAGGGGAATTACATTAAAAACATTACTGTAAGCCCTATTTTAGTTCAATAAAATTTATTACAAATTTATGGGGCAGCCCCAAATAAACCAATAAAACATTTCTATGAAAAACCCCCAATTTCACATAAAATTGGAATTTAAAATTCATTTTCAATTAAAAAACACTAAAAATAATTTTTGTAGAAATAATAAAATGAGATAAACTTGAAAATCTGATAAATACAGCATTCTAAGACACAAAGATTTCATAAACATAGAATCACCTACAAATCCATGAAAACCCGTGAATCCTTGGAGTGAAAACTCAAATGCACCACCTCCACACCTCAAGGATGGTAAAATAGGCCTAAAACTATAATTTTAGACCATGAAACACAAGAACAAAATCTAACTTCCGAACCCTACTTGTTGTACAATAGGAACCTCATGAATAAGGGAATAAACTCTAAGAAAATGGGAGCAGGAAGGATGAAAACCCACTTACTTGAGGGATCTTCAAGAAATCTCCCAAAATACACCAGTAGATGAATTTCAAAATAGCTGAAAATTTAGGTGAGGTTCTAACACGGATAAAGAGGTCATATATAAATTTTAATTGGGTGAAAAGAGTGAGAAATGAAGGAGTTATGATGGAACGAAGTCACCTCTTCAAATCTGGATGATTTGAGAACCCCTATGATGGTCTGCCCTAAATTAGGATGCATGCATGCTCCAAAGAGGGAGAAAGGTAATGGGGCTCGCCTAATGATGTTATCATTGAGTGGTAGGTGGAATCACCAAAAAGAAGTGATAAAATGAAAAAATTATTAAATATTTGTTTTTAAAATTAGAAAATGGGATTCCGGGCATGCCCAATTACTTAAATGAAAATCCAAATACACCATGATTATGGATTTAAAAATGGATTCAATTAATATGGTGGTGTTAATAGGTCAGGGGAGGCCAAGTAAGAATTTTAATGGAGAAAAAATGTTAAAAAATCAAGGAGTTATAAAGGAAACAAAATTTATTTTTAATGTTGAATTGGGATCACGGTTTTTCCCAAATCATGAAAACTCACCCATTCCTCAAAAAATGCACGGTAAACCCCCAAAAAAATAAATAATGGAAATTAAATTAAAATTACCTTCAAAATATTTCATAGATGTAAAAATTCTCCCCACCATGAAAGCTTTCCATCCTAGAAAGTCAACCTAAATCGTGATCGGAAAATAAAAACGGGTACTCTTCATCATCCCATGAATTATGGTCACATGTCTCTTGTGTATCACTACCATGCTACCAAAGAACCTAGACCAATGGCATATAATTTCCATGAAGCACCTTTTCTTGGAAGTCCACTATTCGTACTAACTGCTCAACAATAGATGAATTAGGATCTATATCCATCTTCTCCCAATTTAGTACATGGGATCGATCTGGGTAATATTTCTTCAACTGGGAGACATGGAGGACATCACGAATGGATGTCAACTAAGAATGAAGGGACAACCTATATGCCAACTTTCCAATACGCTCAATGTTTTCAGAAGGTTCGACATACCGTGACGTCAGCTTCCCTTGCTTTCCCAATCAACGATGGCCTAGATGAGGGGCCAATTTTAAGAATATACTATCTGCCATAGAAAACTCTAGGTCTTGATGAGTCGGGTTAGCATAAGATTTTTGGAGACTCTGAGCTATCAATAAACATTTACTGATCAACTTGACCTTCTCAGACATCTCCTACAATAGACTCAACCCCAATAGTGAGGTCTCAGCTACCTCATCCAAACACAGGGGGGACCGACAAGGTTGACCATAGAGATCCTCAAAAAGACCCATTCGAATCGAATATTGATAACTATTATTATAAGAAAACTCAACCAATCCCAAATGGCTATCCCAGAGAACTCCAAAGTCTAGGACACATGCACGAAGCATTTTCTCCAAAATTTAATTTTCCCGCTTTTTTTGACCATCCGTATGAGGGTGGTATGCCATGTTCATCTTAATATGAGACCCCAAGGCCTTCTAAATGCCTTCCTAGAATCGAGAAGTGAATTGGGGGTCTCTATCTAAGACAACTGTAGATGGAAGGTCATGGAGTATCGCAACCTCTTGAAGATACAAACAATCCAACTCAACCACATTAGTTGTATCTTTTATAAGAATGAAGTGGGATGATTTTTTCAGATGATGAATTACAACCCAAATGGAATTATTACCCCGAGGAATATGAGGAAATCCAACAATAATGTCCATGCTGACCTTGTCCCACTTCTAGGTAGAAAGGGGTAATGGATGGAGATAACCATAGGTTTTTTGATGCCTTGTTTTCCCCTACTAGCTAGTGTAGCATGTCGACATAGGATCTGCTATGCCCTGTCACATACCTGGCCACCATAACTGTCGAAAGACATCATAAAACATCTTGGTGGCTCCCGGATGGACAACCCACTGAGATTGGTGGCTATCTTCCACCACCACCTTTCGTAGAGAAAACAACACTACTGAACAAACCCTGAAGAACAGGATGCCCTCAAGGGACGACGACCAATCATAAGACAAATCCACACCCAAAAGAAGCTGCTTCAACTGCTGAAAAAGCTCATCACTGTGCTGTTCACACTGAATCAACTCCAATAGAGAAGGAGTCAACTGAACGCTCACCAAGAACGCACATCTATTTTTCTCCTTCATCTTCACATGCATCTGAGCAAAGGGTCCCATTAAATCTCACTCATCACTGGACTTCCTCAAAGACTGCATTGGAACTCTCTTTCTCATTGATTTAGCCACCAAATTCATTTACCTTGGGTATAGAAAATGTCAAAGTCAAACCTCTACAAGTAATCAATTTAGTGACGTTGCCTCAAGTTGAGATCCTTCTACAAGAAGATATAGGCCATGATTTTGTGATTAGAGTAGACCAAAATCTTCTCACCAAAGAGGTAGTGAATCCAGGTCTTCAAATCAGGCATCACCACTAGAAAAACCATGTCATGGGTAGGGTAGTTTTTATTCATGTGTTAGGAGTTGGTGATATCCATACGCCACCATGTGATCATCTTATATAAGCACGCACCCAAGACCCATACCTCAAGCATCACAATAGACCACATACCCCTTTACAGCCTCTGGAAAAATCTACATGGGGGTGGTAGTCAACCACTGCCTCATCTCCTCAAAGGATGCCTAAAATTATAGGCTCCATACAAAAGTCACCCCTTTCTGGGTGAGTGTGGTCATTGGTGGAGAAAGCTGAGAGAAATCACCAACAAATTGCCTGTAATGACCAGCCAGGCCAAGGATACTCAGTATATCAAACACATTCTTCAGTTGCTCCAATGACATGACTGCACTAATCTTATCAGGGTCCATTGAAACCCCCTCCCCCGAGATCACATGCTTGAAAAATTTCACCTCTATGATCCATAAGGTGAACTATGGCATCTTTTCTTAGAGGCAGTAATCCTGCAAAGTCCATAAGATGATCCTCAATCGATGTTTGTGTTCTTCCTTAGAACCAGAGTAAAATTTAATTTCATCCAAAAACACCACAACAAAGGAATTGAGGTATTGATGGAACTCCCTATTCATGATTGCCATAAAGACTGATGGATCAATGGTCAATCTTCAGGGCATGATTAAATATTCAAAGTGGTTGTACCTGCTTCGGAAGGAAATATTTGGGATATCAGATTCTTTCACCCTGAGTTGATGGTATCCTCAACACAATTCTATTTTTGAAAACCAAATTTCCCCATTAAACTGATTGAACATATAATCTATTCTAGTAAAATGGTATTTGTTGTTAATTTTTACCTTATTTAGCTTCCAGTAGTCAATGCACAACTAGGGGGAACCATCATCCTTTTCGTGAACAACATGGTAGCGGCCCAAGGAGAGAAACTTAGGTGAATAAATACTATGAATTTTAAGTCATCCAGCGATATATTTAATTCCCACAGATCGGTGGGGGCTATGTGATATGAAAGAAGAGATATTGGATATGTTCTCGGTGCAAGATCAATTGAAAACTCCACATCCAGATCTGGGGGGAAACCTGAGAAATCATCCAGGAATACCACTAGAAACTCATTCACTCCATGGGGTAGTGTGTCTTCAAGGAAAATACCATCATAATATAGCATGAGAGATTATTAATGGATGATAATACATCCTAAATTTGGAAGTAGATGTCTTGCGCGACCTGACCAAGGATCCCATTTTCCACAAAAAGCCTAATGACTCCCATTAGGTGCCGTGACACTCACTCACCACCTGTAGTAATCGATGTGTTCTTAGAAGTGTACTAGCCAATTCATGACTATTATCACATCAAAAAGATGAATATATAAGACTAAAAGGTCCCAATACATATCAATGCCTGACATGGAGAGCGCACACAACAGGCACCTGGGACCCTGCTCTTTCTTCTTTCCCAACGGCGTCACTAACTCCATCGAAGAAGACAAAAAATCAGGTGGAAAATTCAGCATGTCCAAAAAAACAGGCCCAAATGAAAGAAATAGAGGAACCAGTATAAAAAATAGCAGAAGCTATATAAGATTCAATCGAAATGGTACCTTGAACTATTGACGGTCTCAAATCTGATCCTGCTGGTGCCTGATCCACCGCATAGAGATGTCCAGTTTCTGCCTAAGGATGACTAATTGTATGTGGATGTGACCTAAACTTACTCTACCCAGAAGATGACCCAAACATTCCCAACAACCACAAAATCGAGATCCTATCATCGAATGTGCGGGTACCCCTATTGAATCCATTGACCCTGGCCCACACGGAAGTGGACATGACACCCTGTAGAAATGTTGAAAATGACCCAAACCTCCACATAGGTAACAGGGCTTTGAAGAATTGGGTATGCGGGTTCGATGTGCCCCAGTTTCCCACACTGGTGTAACATGACTGATCTTTCATCAGGTTCCATAGATGAAAGCTACCTAGAAGAGTGTCCGGAACTACCGCCTCCTTTCATCAGACGTTCCTCCCGCTTCCTTTTCTTCTCTGAGGAGCTGCCAATGCCCACTATTGATACTGAACCAGAGAAACCAACCTTGTATTTTCCTTCATTCTACACTATGCACTCCCGGGAAATGTCCTCATCAAATGTCCTCAGCTTCAAAAATAACACTTGGGATTATATCTCCGGTCACAAGCCTTTCTCAAACCTTTGGGCCTTCACTTGCTCGCTGTAGACGATTTCAAGAGAATACTGAACCAAATCAGCGAAACAGATAGCGTAGTCCATCATAACTATATTACCCTAAACATGGTCCATGAAATATCTAGACCTAGCATAATCCAACACCTCAGAGTAGTACTACTCATTGAAGACAACCTTGACATCTCCCCAGCACATTTTATCATTCTTCCCAGTCTGAAGAACAGATTCCCGCCATCTATGGTTAGGACCCTCCAACAAAAAGGAGGCACACTTCACCCTAAGCTCCTTAGGTTTATCTATGAACTTGAACATGCATTCAATATTCTCAAGTAATTACTCTGCTAATGGGGGTTATATGCTTCCTCGGAAGGTGAGAGGATTATTTTTTAGGATCTTCGAGGCCTTGTCATTCCTAGGAACAATATCATACTCTATAATAGAAGCTGGAATATGATCTAATCCCAATCATAGAACATGAAAAACATGAACCATGACATCGACTAGCCTCTAATAAATTGTTGTGGGAGAACTCTATCTGGTTACCTCCCGTGGGCGCATGAGAGCTTTTTGGGGAGGCATGTTTCTACAAAATGAAATAGTCACGAAATCAATAGTCGATACCACCATTATGAAAATTTTAATCAAATAAATCAAATATAAATAATCTAAACACATTATAGTAATAAAGTAAACAACTACTCCACCCCCACCAGATATCCACATGTGGTCTGTATCCCACACGTCTCACCTCAAACTGAAGTCAACTAGAAAATTCCAATGTCCCCTGGTGACTCAAGGTCTACCACGAGAGGTGCGGGCTGGGAACCCTAATCAGAACGAAAACCATGATCCATAAAATTATTATCTCTGGTCTATGCCCACTCATCCTAAATTAGTAATATAACCCAAAAACATTAACCTTCTCTGATTCCATTTTTTCACGAACAAAATCTGGTCGCTACAAATACCGACACCCAACCCATCCCGTCGCAAGGCCCGAAGGGCGTTCCCTATCCCCACAGGATGGGAGAAGTTCCTATGTATCATTTATCTTGGATTGGGAACGATTTAACTGAATGTGTATATGTAAACCATAAAAAACAATTGATAAACTGAATCTGAAAAACTCATACCAACAAGGTTTATACGAAAATACAGAACGAAATACATAAGTTCAAATGCAATAAAAAAGGTCCAAAGACAAAAAGAAACAACAGAAAAACTTCCCCTCATACTCCACATGATAAGGTTTCATCACCCACAATCCATCTCCAAAAATCCACCCTATGGATAAGAACTAACACCTCGAACCACCATCACCCAAAGCCATTCCTTTACCAGAGTCCAGAGAAATGAAGTCTACTTACACCCAAGGGGTGTAAGTAGGGTTTGAGAATAATCCCGATAAGATACCACCCAATTATTCCAAAGTTCATGCAATATTATTTGAAAAAGAAATCAATTTAAATATGAAAAAAAGTGGTGAGGAATTCCAAGAAATGAAAATTTCAATTAAAAACAGTTTTCAAGAAAAAACTTTCATAATGTTAACACATTTAAATGTTCATACTAGCTACTATAATATACTAACAAACACACAAAAATACAAGGTAAAATACCATAAATCCAATGAGAAAAAAAATTAGGAACACCCCTAGTCACTAGAAAGTCTCAGGCCCCATGTACCTCGTATCACAGTGTGAAGTAACCATAGTAAAATTATTTCTCAAGCACGATCCACAAGTAGGGAACATACCCATACCCTAGTGGTACCCAAAAATCATCCATATAGTGTAGTTAGAGTTTTATTGATCCAAATTATAAATTCAATAGGGACAAAACCCATCCAATCCACTTGTCGTACTAGTACAAATCTCCCCCACCTATGCACCTGAGCTTCCCCCTTTGTGCTCAAAAAAATTCAACAAGCTAAATAAATCCATTTTTTATATAAAACACCAAAACTAGTCACATAAAATCAGTAAAATGTCTATGAATGTTTTAAAACACATAAAACACACAACAAAACACTTTTATTTTCAATGATACAATTTCTCAAAATCCCGCATTATTTTTCCCCAAAAACTCTTTGAAAACACCACTATGTGCACTATGTGCCAAATAAATAGTTAACAAAACATAACATGTAGCCAAATAAATTTCAACAAAACCAAAAAAATAATTTTAGGGCATCCCCATGTGAACGAATAAATGATAACTTTGTAAAACATCCATTTTCACACAAACATGACACTTGAAGTCCACATATCCCACAACACCATTAAAACACATTTTTGCAGAAACAAACAATGATGATTAATATTAAAAACATGATTTGAATCCCAATTTCAGTTAAATAAAATCAATTGAGTATTTATAGGGCATCCCCAAATAAACCAATAAAATATTTCTATGGAAAACCCCTAATTTCGCGTAAAACTGGCATTTAAAATTCATTTGCATTACCAACACCGATAAGACCATTTTTTTAAGAAATAATAAAATGAGATAAACATGAAAATATGATAAATACAACATTACAAGGCACAAATATTCCATAATCATGGAATCACCTACAATGTAATGAAAACCCTTGAATCATTTGTGCGAAAACTCAAACGCACCACCGCCGCACCTCAAGGAAGGTAAAACATACCTAAAACCAGAATTTCAAACCATGAAACCCAATATCAGACCACAATTTCAAAATCCTACTTACTGGAAATTAGGAACATAAAGAATAAGGGAAGAAACCCTATGAAAATGAGAGTGAGAAGGATGAAAACCCACTTACTTGAGGTATCTTGAATAAATCTTCCAAAATACATCCGTAAATGAACTAAAAAATAGCCAAATATTTATGTGAGGTTTGAACAAGGATGTGTAAGTCATGTAAGAACTGAAATTGGGGGAAAAGAAGGGGAAATGAAGAAGTTATGATGGAAAGAAGTTACCACTTCAAATCTGGACGATTTGAGAACCCATAAGAACGACTGCCCTAATTTGTGATGCATACGAGATCCAAAGAGGGGGAAAGGTAATGGGGGCATGCCTAATGATGTTAGCTTTGTGTGGGAGGTGGAATTAAAGAAAAATTTTAATGAATGAATATGTTATTAATTTGTTTTAAAAAAAAGGAAATGGGCTTTCGGGGATGCCCAATTCCTTAAATAAAAACCCAAATCCACCAGGATTATGGATTTCTAAATGGTCTAAAATTATATGGTGGTGGTAATAGGTCAGGGGAGGTCAAGTAGGAATTTGAATGTATGAACAATTATGAAAAATGAAGGAGTTATAAAGGAAAAAATAGGTGTTTTTAAATCTGGAATTGGGCTCACAATTTGGCCCAAATCATGAAAACTCACACATTTCAATAAAAAATGAATGGGAAACCCCCAAAATAATGAAATAATGGAAATTAAATTAAAAATACCTTTAAAATATGTCATGTATGTAACATACATAGCCTCATAATATTAATGGCCTACCTTGGATGATCATTTTCATGGGATTATTTTATAAGTTCGTTAGTCCATAGTGGAGGAAGAGGGGTAAACCATGAAGATCCAAATCACTAGGTCAGAACTGAAGTTCCACATCACCTTAGGCGTGCCTCACTATATTCCATTATCTTTATAGTAACATTGAGGTTATAAATAATTTAATTTGGTGACTATTAACAAATTATATTACAGAATAATAAATTAATAAATAAATCATGTAAGAATTATTTAATAAGAGTATGCCAAAACCGAAAAAATACAATATATATGAATGAAAAGTGAAAAAGTAGACCCAGATGTTCATATATGAATAAAGTACATTGATCTCCCAGTGGTATGAACAAATTTTAAAACAAGTAAATAATAAATTATTAAAAAAATTATTTTCACTATACAATATTCCCCACCACCTCTCAATATCCATCCATATAGTGTTTTATCCCACTACATGATCAATATCGGGCCTCAACTCAACCCTTACTGGGAATTAGTGAGGGGTGATATTATAAGTATGTTCCACGTGTTAGCCCAAAAATTTCAAATACATTATGAGTGGTGGGTAATGGGTTATGAATTATTAAGATAGTTACACTTTTGATGTGGTTTTGATCATTAAAAAAATATGCTCCTCTATCATCCCAATAACATTTAAAAAATGATAATGAAATCGCTCATAGGAAATATGAGTTTTACTTGGTTCTCCCTCACTAGGTTATGTATAAAGATCATACAAAAAAATTGATTGAACAAATACACTAAAACCCAATATTGTTACATGTTTTGATGGATACTCAACGTCCTTCCTAGTTTATAACAATTCACAATTTGAAAGTTCACTACACCTTCAACTGATGTGTGTGCACTAATCAATAATATGATTTATGTGATTATCTAAAAAACTGATTATTATTTCAATCATATGGGTTTTATGAATATCAAATTTAATCCAATATATGAATTACACTTCACTTCCTAGATATTGCCTTTTAGAGAGACCTTTCATGAACTGTTTTTTGTTTATCAATGATCCAATTTTAATTCCTTCATTAATCCCCTTACATTGAACATTTCTTGTTATTCTATGGCATCCATTAACCAACATATTAATGGCTCATTGTAAAACCCTTTTCATTTGATGACTATAGTTCCCCAAAAACACCATATGTGTGTTGACCATTGATTGTAGAATTCGTCCATCACAAGATGAACTACTACACAAAATGCATTTAGACTTAGAGAAATTTTCCAAACAATATTTCTCTTTTATGAAATTTTATCTAAATAATAAATTGAATATGGGAAAATAATATTGGTACTGAACCCCAAATAACCTTCTAATCATAATTATGATAAAATCCATTAAGGATTGGCCTTCAACATGAATTTTACTCTCTATGTGGTATGCATACATAATGATTCCCCTTTTGTGCCATCTAAATTACTACCATTTTCCAAAACAAAGAACAAATTTTTCTAGAGGAAACTAATTCACATCCATTGATTGCAAAAAAAAATTAATTCACATTCCACAACAATTTTAATGAGTCCATTTATTATTTGATTTCATATCTTGGTTCTAAACACTATTTATTTATTTCATAGTTTATAAATCAAATGTGTTCCATATTCATTTTACAAAAAGTAAAATGAAATATTTTATGCACTATTGTGTAAAAAATATCCTATGCGATAGTATTTTATTTTATATTAAATGGATCCTATTATTTGATTAAAAAAATATGGGTAACAAATAAATAGAGGCCAAATTATACATGATATTTTCTATACCACTTCTACAACTTTCATAATTTGGTTTTGATGTTTTTTCACCATACTAGGTAAAAAATCATGTTGTAATTATATGATAGAACTGGGAAGACTTATTTAACAACAAACACAATCTTCGAAAAAATAATGTGATGCCACATTGAGAGATATTTACCAACATTATCCCTCTATCATTTGGTTGAAAAATAATCTAAACTAGATACCTATTTAATTAATTTTTTACCAACATGTTGAAAACATGTTGAGATCTTCCTTATTATACTAAAACCTAATTATTTTTGATTCCATATTATGATCATATATTTACTGAAAACATGCTATAGACCACATGAGACATGATCAGTGTGAGAAACTGGAGTTTCATGAAATGTTCACCAAAGAATCACATTATTTGAGGATACCAATTGATGAAAATTTCTCAATTACAATAATAACATTTAATGTGGTACCAAACAATACCCATTAATCATACACATATAGTAAATCAATGGAATCAACAAATTATCTAATGTTTTATTTCATTAAAATAAAATTTCAAAAATCATAATATTTAAAACCCCCCTAGTTCACTACCCCCTTTATTATCTTATCCAAAATTATTCATCCAGGGTCAATGTATTTTCTCCAATGTTATCAATAAACACAATGGAAACTCTATTTTGGCCATTAACACTATTAAGAATACATATCATAACATTGGGAAAATAAAACCACACATCAGGGATAGGTGGTCCCATAACAATATTGTCCGTTAGTGGGGAGTCAGATGAAATCCAATTTAATGTCATAGACCTCACTGGTCCATTACTTTGTGAAAAAATCTAGTGTTTGGGGTGTTCTAGGAGATCAAGGTGTCTTATTACAATAATTCATAGTTTTTATAAATTTCCAATGGTAGTTCGTGATAGTGAGTTGCAATAGTGAATCACACCATTAGGTCGCGACTGTGAGTCCCAATTGTGACTCACACTGATAGGTCATGAATTTGAGTGGAAATGGTGACTCACACCAATATGTCACGACAGTGAGTCACAATGGTTAATCACACCAGTAGGATGCTGATGGAAGGTGACAATAGTGACTCTCAATGGCGATTCACACCGGTGATACGATATGGTGAGTCTGGATTGGTGTGTCACGATTGTGAATTGCGATGATAGATTGTAATGGTTGCTAGCACTTATATGTCACTGAATGGTGAGTCTAATAAGTAGATTGAATGGGTAACTTACTAAATGGTGACTCTCATTGGTGAGTCACATAATTTTGAGTTATTTCAAATAGTTTTCTATAATTCTAGTTTTTTCTAGTTTCTTACAGTTTCTCCCCTTTAACAATTTTATTGATGTAAAATGAATTTAATACAAAATTTAATGGATTTTTCAGCCGTGTCAAATCATATCTATATTATAAAAACCTAACTATTCCTTTGGATTCTATACCACATGGTATTGATAAATAACATCCATTAATGGATTTAAAAAATGGGGTTTCCCTTTGATTTATGATTTTCCATTTTGAATATGAGATCTAATCCTCCATGTGCGCTTCCCTTTCTCCGGGTGCAAGATTCCCTCAATGATGGTGATATAAAATCTATACAAACTACAATCATGAGAATGTAAGGGTTCTAAAAATTAAATGGGTTTATTAAATTGGATAATGTTAGGCTTCCCCAATTTAAATTAATATCTATAAATGGATCCCTTGTATGATGTTTATTTCCATTCATCATAGAATTCATTTTTCCTCAGGAATTCTTCTCATTATAGCCATTGTTTCCAAAAATAAATAATTTTTCCATTATTTTGGGACACATTTTTTTCAATCTATAAATACATTGTTTTAAAATAGGTCATTAAACATAATAATATATTCAAATACATTTTAATTGTATGTAATGAAAATTCAAAATTACCTTAAGAACATTACATGAGAGTATCAAACTATGATAACTGTATGTAATATTTTTATGCCCCATGTGATGATATATTAAAGATAAATACACCATTTTTTACGTTATTACCCCAAGATAAATTTCATCTAGAACCAAATCAACTTGTATTATATAGATAGCGATATATGTGATGGATAAACTAAATAATCCTTACCTTAATGTAACAATAAAATGTTCTTTTATACATATACTGAAAGGAAATCATAGGTTTATGATCCATATTATATGTTATCCTAAATCAAGATCCAATGTATTCTACTAATATTACCTTAATACCAAATATAGAATCCCTGACCCCAGAATCCCATAGTTGGTTGTTGCTTTAATACATTGGAAAATGATATAAGGAATCACATCCCACATGGAGGAATATTATAGGAGCATTGGTATACTTGATATATAGATGATTAACATAATACAATTGATTACAAAAATTAAATCATTATTATTTTTAGAATAACATTAATCCCTCAAGAATATCATTTATTTTCTTTCATGGTAATCTTCAAGGATTACTAGGAAAGGAATCAAAATAACGGTGATGTCAAATGATTTGTAATGGTAAAGTACAACAGAACCTTTCCCTAGGTGCAAGATTCCCATTCATTGATACCACTTGATGGCCCTTTTTCTCTGGTGATATGAGATAGTTAATGATGGTGATAGAAAATCAATTATACTATTATGTGTAGCTGACGGTACAAATATACACCCAAGCGATAAATCCATTTCATATTCTATAAAAAAGAGAGTGGTTTGTCACACCTTGTTTTTTTTCTTTTCATGTCATGGTTTTGATCCGGTTCATTAAAAATCCCAATCTTTTTATTGGGTGTTGGGTGAGATTAATTTTGAGTTTTTAACTACCATATATGTATAATCACCCTAATTTGGGTTCTCCATTTCCTATTTAGAAGTTTTTGGAGAAGGGGTGGTTACTTCATGATTAAGGTCAACCGTGATCACATTTCCAGATTTAAAAACATATTGTGTTTCATTTATAAATCATTTATTTTTTATCATTTTAGACACATTAAACGTACCAATTGTCATAAAGTGACATATTAAAACTACCAAATCCTTTTTGACCCCACAAAAAATCTTAACCATGGTGAATTGGGGTTACTTATTTAGGTATTGGGCCATCCCATGTGCCCATTTCCATTTTTTTAAATTCTTTTATATATAATTCAATTTTTAATATTTTTCGGTTATTCCCCCTCCCAATCTAATCCAATACCCATATACGCACCCCCATTATTGATTTTACCTTTTTGTAGGTCATATGAGTTGCAGATTAGGGAAGAAATTTTAATGTCTCTCAAATCATCCAGAATCTCAATGGTGAATTGATTCATCCATAAATCATTATATTCGTACTATATTTCTCACAAATCATCATTTACTAGTTCTTCCAGACCTTAGGAGACTCTACAAGATGTTTCAAGCCATTCCATTTTCTCTAAGGGTGTTGATCTAATGGATGATGAAGAGTTTTCTAGTTAAGAAGGTGGGATTCCTTCACTTTTCTCCCCCCTCTTCTTCCACCTTTCATTATTTATAGGTTTTATAATCTCCAATAGTTATGATAAACCTAGGGTTCTTCAATCCAATGATTTTTATGGGGTTTTTGTTCGTTTGGGTCTGATCATCATAGGTTTAGGGTTTGTAAACCCTCAGATGATGATATTGGGTGTGTGTTTCCATTACACCAAGGATTTGAGGTAGGATTTTCTTTGAACATGCCTTTATCTTTTAATATTAATAATTTTCTTATTGTTTTCATCTAATCTATATGTTAATTATAATTGATAATCATTTGGATAATTTTCTTGGTGTGCAAAATGGCTGTTTAATCCTTTTTTGTGAAAGGTAGTGTTGTTTTGTCAGAAACTTTCACACCAAGTGTTTGATTAAATGTTCAACTATATTTAAAAAATATTTTTTGAAGTTTAGAACCTGTATTATGGTATTTTGAATATGTTACAATATATTTTTTAAAATATGGAATGCAATTGGTGTTTTATTCTTTTTCAAGTGCTTAAAATAAATTGTTTTGATTAAAAGGGCATGTCATGTGTTCGATAAATTGCTCGGTTGGGTTTTATGTGTTATGTTAGATTTAAAAATTATTTTTTTGGATTTATAAATGAAATGGAATAATTTTAAATGTTATTTTTGGTCCTCAAATGTATTTCAAATTTGGATTCAGTTTTACAAACAAATGGATTTTGGTGTACAACATGTTTTTGCCTGAGTTTTAAGATAATGGCCCATTTCACATCCTTATGAAAATGGTTCTATTTTGAATATATAACGTAAATGTTTTAAGGGATTTATGAATGGGGTTTTCAGCTATAAATGGTTTTTATACACCTCCTTAATAAAAGGGAAATTCATAAATGGGTCAAAGGATAGTTTTGAGAAAGGCTTAAAGGCCCGTTTGGCATTTTTTTTTGTAAAAATTGTTTCCATGTGTATTTCATGTTCTATATTTTGGGGAACTTTTATGGTGCATGAAAATGATTTATGAATTGGTTTTGGGGATTAAAAATCTGATTTGTTATGTTATTTATGGGTTTGTGGCCTTAAAAAAAATTTGAATGGAATTTATGTGCAAGCCCTCATTATACTCTAAGAAATTGTTTTATAAATATTTTTAGTGGTTTATTGATTCATGAAAGAAATGTGAAGCATGTTTTCAGGATATTTGTGTATTTATGGTTTGGTAATGGATTTTTTATTTGGAAAGTATATTTGATAAAATGTGTAAGTTTATTCAGCACTAAAGGGAAACTTGGGTATCTAGATGGGCGGGCGTGTACTAGTATGATATTGATTATGTGGGGTTTGGCCCCTGTTTCATGTAACAAGTTTGAAAATGACAACAAAAACTAAACTATGATGATGATTCTATTGGGGGAGCAATAGGTTATGGGTATGATCCCAACTAGTGGCTCATGTGCATGATAACAAATATTTATTATGGTTACTTTCACCGAGATACGACGTACCTGGGGCTCACAACTAACTAGTGCCTAGGGGTGTTCCCATGACTTGTGCTCATTGGCTATTTTGTACTCAGCTTCGGAATACAGTGTGTTTGGTTGCTAAATTAATTAGTTTTTTTAATTTATTTAAAAGTTTAAATTATTTAAAGAGGCCCTCTTGAAAACTATTTTTATTTTGAAGTTGCACCTCTTTGAAAATTGTTACTAGCATTCTTATTTATAAAACATGAAATTTTGTGTCTGGTAATTTTTTTATATTACATGGGAAATAATTTGGAAAACAAACCATTATATATTGTATTTAAAAATTTAAATTTATGTTTATTTTTTTAAAGTATGTGCATTAGTAATAGAATATCGGGCTAACCTATTGAGTTTTAATACTCACGTCTATAGTCTTATTATGTTTTTAGCCCTTGTGTAGGTTTCAACATTAGTTTGATCACCTTGGGAGATGTGTGATCATTATGTTGGAGAGTGTCCAGAAGGGTCACATAGAGTTAGTTGGTTATTGGGATTGGTCAGATAGTTTTTGGTTTAGTTGTACATTTAGTTTCTTGTACAAATAATGTTCAGTTTAGTTTTTATATAAATGTATTTTGGGATGTCCATTTCTTTTTTCAGTTTGGTTAATTTTTTATATATGGAATGAATCATTCCCTTATGTGCTCTACTGATTCCCTTGGTGGTTTTCTCAATCCTGGGAGGATTGGGAACGCCTATTGGAAATTGTCATGGACTGGCCCTTGTGACAGGTTTAGGGTTGACTTAGGCTGGTTCGTGACAAAATGGTATCAGAGGAGGTCAGCTCTTAGCGTACCTTTCTTTTTAGAGAACCCTTGTTATTTGGGGGTATGGAAACGTATATTAAGTATGATTGTTGGGACATGGGGGGTATATGTGGGAAAAGCATCCCTAAAACTTTCTCGTTCTGATCCTCGGGTTTCTAGGGGATGTTCGGTTTTATTAGTGTCGTTTGTTCTTGTTTATTTTTTGGTTTTGGGACAGGACAAGGTGAGTCTGACTAATGGACTCCATGAGATCAGAGGGCCTAGTAATCCATGTGGAGTTGGGGCATGGTCATAATAAGTCTCTCTGTGTTGGTGTTGTGTTTTTCATATGGAATCCAACCATATGGTCAAGTCACCCACTAACATTAGTTCCCTTCTGTGGGTTTCTTGGACCTTTCTTGAATTCTAAATTTTTGTTTTGAAAATACATGCATGAGAATTGTAAAAATGGGTTTTAAAATATGGATTAGATTTTTAAAACTGAAAAAATGGGGCTTCAAAAATTAAATATATTAATGGTTTTGGAAGGTTGTGTTTTTTGAAAAAAAAGAGGAATTAGAAATGATTTAACAGGACTGGTCGTTTTGGTTTGTTAGAATAAAATGTTTTGAATGTTTGAATCAATTTAAGGTGATTTTGAATATTTTTTTTAAATGGAATGTTTTGGGATGTTTAAAAGTTTTTTAATCTAATGAATTGGTTTTGGAAATTGGTTTTGAGTGGTTGGTGTTTTCCTAGAATGTGTATTGATGTCAATGACCATAAAATTTTGAAAAGTTACCTTTCCAAATTCTAGAAAATTGGAAGGGGTTGTTTGGGGTAGCTTGGTTGTTTTAAAAGTTGTTAAAAATGAAAAGGGGTATGTTTTTAAGAAAATTCTTCTTGATGAAGTGTGGTTTGTTTTGTCAAATATGAAAATGGTTTTTCGTCATGGTGGTTGGCGTTCCTTTTGAAGGTACATGATTTTTTTAATGATGTTTTTTTAGCCTTTGGTGTTTTCATGTGTGCTCACATGAATAGTTTTATTGATATTTGGAAGTATGGTCTATATGGCATGGTGTTTGGGTGCCTAGGGTGGAATAGAAATGTGCATGTGGGTGGGACTTGATGAACCACCATTGGTGAATGTGGGAAACCACCAAGTTAGTTGGTTTTTCTAAACTTTTTTGAGTAGAAAAATTATTGCCTTTGTTTATAAACCAATGATTATCTAGCTAGTTTTTTCTATGTCTTAGAAGAGTTATTTATTCAGTAAGCTACCTTGTGATCTAGATGTCATACTCTTGTTGTATCTTGGGATGAGATCTTATTGGTGGATCAGTTTTTGTGTAATGTTCATTGGGTTTCTAAATATGTGTTTGATGTTGTGATGTGGCCATGAATAGTTATCCGTTGGAAGTATTTCCTTTTTATCAACCTAAGGATTCATTTATAATATTAAATACACCTCTTAGAATGATACCTTATCCTGTTTGTTGAAATAGAGTGATGTTTGGGCTCGATTTAAAGTGTCTTCCCTTTATGATGATTTTCTCAGTTGTATTAGTTGTTCTCAGTGATGTTTAGTTGGTGTTTTTATGCGCCTTGTTCATTTTGCTCCTCGTTTGGAGTGACTCAAAATAGTGTTGTGTACCTCCATGTTCATGTTTTGATAAAAATGTTTTGATGAGGAAGAGAGTTTCATGGTGTCTCTTGATCTGTTTTTTCATCCTGGGAGTGTTATATGGTAATATTTGGAACTAAGGGATGATGTAAAAGTTGGAGATTATCAAACCTGACTGCAGGTCAAGAGATGCCTCATCCATCAGAGTTCCTTCCATAGGTTTCGGAGTGAATTGGGCATGTATTCAGGAGTCCTAGGATTGTGGGTTGTATTGTTAAGACCATACCTCTACCATTTCAATGAGGTAGTTACTTTTTTATCTTGTGGTTTCAATGGCCCAATGATTGGGTCTCCTTCCCTCCCCTCCCTAATTAGTGGGGGTTTGTATCCATACAATGAGTGTTGGCCCAGTTCTTGCCACCTCCATTTGAAAGTGGGTGGCTTAAATTTTCATGTAATATTCCCCATCGCTTGGGATGGTAGGTTGTTACAGGAGAGATTTGGTGGGCTTGTGTGAGTGAGGCCTGATTCTAGCTCATGTTGAATTCTTATTTGTTCATTGAAAGTTGGGTTTTAATGGTGGGGAGACCAACCACGAGACTCGTTGAATTTTTCCTCCTAAGAACTTATCTAGTGATTGTTGCTTCTTAATGGTGGGGAGTCCATCCTATAATACACTATAATATATCATTTTCGTGAGCTCTCTTTGGTTTGGGTGATTTTCTGGTTCTTTGTTAGAAGTCCCAAGAACTGGGTTCTTGGTTTGGTTGTGGTGGTAGTGACTCGATCTTTCGGTTGATTCTCAAGAAGTTGGTGAGAGTTTGTGTTTTGGTTTAGGTAAGAGGATTAAGTTACACTAATGGTAGATGATGTTTCATTGGATTAGTAGGTAGGACCATATAAATAATGAATCCTTAGGTGTTGATAAATCAGTTTGAATGTGCTATGTCTTTCCGGGGGCAGAAAGCTTTAATGGTGGGGAGACTTGTCAGACCCGATTTTTTTTTTCATTTCATGTCATGGTTTTGATCCGGTTCATTAAAAATCCTGATCATTTTATTAGGTGTTGAGAGAGATTAATATTGAGTTTTTAACTACTATATATGTGTAATCACCTTAATTTGGGTTCTCCATTGCTTGATTAGGTGTTTTTGAATAAATGGTGGTTACTTCATGATTTGGGCCAGCCGTGAGCCGTTTTCCCGATTTAAAAACATATTTTGTTTCTTTTATAACTCATTCAATTTTTATCCTTTTTGACACATTACACTTCCCACTTATCCTAAACTGACAGATTAAAAATACCATATCCTTTTTCACCCCACATAAATTCATAAGCATGGGGAATTGGGGTTACTTATTTAGGTATTGGTCCAGTCCATGGGCCCATTTCCAGTTTAATTAAAAAAATAGTTACTTTTATATTTAATTCAATTTTTAATATTTTTCAGTGATTCCACCTCCCAATAGAATAAAATACCCCTATACTCACCCCCATTATCTGTTATAACATTTTTGATCTCATATGAGTTACAGATCCGGGAAAACTTCTCAATGTCTCTCAAATGAACCAAAATTGCAAAGGTAAATAATTTCATCCGTAAAACATTACATTCATACTATTTTTCTCACAAATCATCTTGACCTGGTTTCTCCAAACATTATGAGACTCTCTTAGAAGTTTCAATCCATTCCCTTTTCTCTAATGGTGCATATGTAATGGAATATGAATATTTTTCTAGTTGAAAAGGTTAGATTCCTTATCCTTTCTATTCCCTCTTCTTCCTCCTTTCATTATTTCATGGTTTTATAATCATAAATAGTCAAGATAGACCTATAGATCTTATATTATATAATTTTTATGGGGTTTTTGTTCATTTGGGTCTTGTCGTAATATGTTTTGGGTCTGTAAACCCTCAGATGGTGATATTAGGCGTGTGTTTCCATTAGGCCAATGATTTGAGGTAAGATATCCCTTGAACATTCCTTTATATTATAAGATTAATTATTTTCATATTTTTTCATCTAATATATATGTTTATTATAATTTTTTAGCATTTAGATAATTTTCTTGTTGTTAAAAAATGGTTGTTTAATCATTTTTTTGTGAAAGGTAGTGTTGTTTTATCATAAAAGTGCATACAAAGTGTTTGTTTAAATATTCAATTATCATTCAAAACTGTTTTGTGAGGTTTAGAAAATTTTTTATGGTATTTTTAATATGTTACATTATCTTTTATAAAATATGGCATGCAATTTGTGTTTTATTCTTTTTCAAGTGATTAAAATAAATTGTTTTGTTTAAAAGGACATGTCATGTGTTCGGAAAATTTCCCGGTTGGCTTTAATGTGTTATGTTTGATTTAAAAATTATTTTTTTGTATTTATAAATGAATTTGAAGAATTAAGAATGGTATTTTGGGTTATTATATGGATTTAAAATTTTTATTTGGTTTTACAAGGAAATGGGTTGTGGTTTACAATATGTTTTGGCCTAAGTTGTTGGATAATGGCCTATTTCACATCCTTATGAAAATTGTTGTGTTTTTAATATGTAACCTAAACGTTTTAAGGGACATATGAATGTGTATGGTTTACTTAAATGGTGTTTATACACCTCCTTAATAAAAGTGAAATGCATACCTTGGTCAAAGGATAGTTTTGAGAAAGGCTTAAAAGCCCGTTTGACATTTGTTTTTCTGTAAAAATGGTTTCTAAGTGTATTTCATGTTATATCTTTTGGGGAAATTTTATGGTTCCTGAAAATGAATTATGAATTGGTTTTGGGGATTCCAAATATTAGTTGTTATGTTATTTATTGGTTTGTGGCCTTAAAAGATAATTTTTGTATAGATTTTATATGCAAGGCCTCGTTATACTTCATGAAATTGTATTAAAAATATTTTTAGTGGTTTATTGATTCGTGAAAGAAATGTGAATCTTGTTTTCTGGATATTTGTGTATTTAAGGTTTGGAAATATATTTTTCATTTGGAATGTGTATTTGATAAAATTTGTAACATTATTGAGCACTAAATTGAATCTCGGGTATCTAGGTGGGAGAACGTGTAATAGTATGCTAGTGATTACGTGGGTTTGGCCCCTGTTTCACATAATAATAATGATGATGAAAACAAAATATAAACTATGATGATGTTGTTGTTGGGGGACCACTAGGTTTTGTGTATGCACCCTATTAGTGGCTTGTGTGCATGATAACAAATATTTATTATGGTTACTTTCATCGAGATACGAGGTACCAGGGGCTCACAACTAACTAGTGCCTAGGGGTGTTTCTGTGACTTGTGATCATTGGATATTTTGTACTCATAGTCATAATACGGTGTGTTTGGTTTGTAAATTATGCAGTTTTTGTTATTTATTTAAAACTGTAAATTCATTAAAGTATCCCTCTTGAAAACTATTTTTATTTTGATGTTTCACCTCTTTGAAAATTGTTACTAGCATTCTTGTTTATAAAACATGAAAGTTTTTTTCTGGTAATTTTTTTATATATCATGAGTCCTCATTTGAAAAAAAATACATTTATATCTTGTATTTAAAAATTGAAATTGAAATTTATTTTATTTTAAAGGATGTGTATTGGGAATAGAATATCGGGATACCCTACTGAGTTTTAATACTCACGCCTATAGTCTTCTTCTGTTTTTATCCCTTGTGTAGGTTTCAACTTGAGTTTGATCGCCTTGGGTTACATATGATCATTATGTTGGGGAGTGACCAAAATGGTCACATAGAGTTGTTGGTTATCGGTTTTGGTCAGATAGTTGTTGGTTTACTTATCCTTTCAGTTTCTTTTACAAATAATGTTCAGTTCAGTTTTTATATAAATGTATTTTGGGCTATCCATTTCATTCCGTAGTTTGAATTATTTTTTATATATGGGTGAAATCGTTCCCCTGTGTACTCTATTGGTTCCCTTGGTTCTTGTCACAATCTTGGGAGGATCGGGAACGCCTCTTAGTACTTTTCGTGGACTAGCCCTTGTAACCGGTTCATGGTCGACTCAAGCTAGTTCGTGATGTGGATAATGTTGGTTCGATAATAAATATTAATGTACTGATAATTTATTATATATTATTTATTTTTTCACTTAATAGCTCATATATTTAGGTGCTAAAATAATTAATAAATTAAAATAGGTTGTGTATAATAAATACTTCTTCCTCAGAAGACCACCTTTGGATCCCACTTAATGACCCCTATGTTGGTTCTTTAATAATGAAAATAACAAATAATACATGTATAGGTAATTGTTGAATTGTATTTTTTGGGATTTTTGGAACTATGTTCCTCAATGTATTTTAAATATGAGAGAATATTTGTGTCATATTATAAGTGGGGCAAGGGGTATAACATGAATTTCCTAAAGAATAAAAATATTGTTAATTAATTATCATGGAAATATGACCAAAAAATAATTTATTAATTATATATGTTGTTATGGGTCTAAATATGGACATCCAAAAGAATTTAAATAATTTAATGTTTCAATATCACCCTTTTGTCTTAGTTTAACCTCATGTAAACCTGTATTAATCTTAATGGATTTAATAAAATGTATGTTTTTTATTATTCATTATAAAAAAAAGTTAACTTATTACATTTTTTAAATTATTATTATTTAAAATATGGAAAATATTTTAAATCATTAATTTTATATATGTTTTAAAAATTAAATATAAATTATGTTATTAAAACTCAAAGAAAATAATTTATATCAAACTAAAATTTGAAGAATAAAACTGACTTTACCTTTATACCATTCAATATAAAAACTATAAAATGGGTGTTATAGTAGTTTATTGAATATTTAAATATAAAATATCACTTAAATAATTCATCAATTGGGAATAATTTTTCTTTTTATGAAAAAAAATCATTTTGAGAATAAAAATTGTTCTTACGAAATTGTATTTTTATGCCTAAAATGAACATATAATAAAGTATAGTATATTTATGTTTCAAATGTAATTATGTAAATAATTTAAAAATAAATTTTCATTATGTTACATTAATATTATAATAAATATATAATTGGACTTATAATTAATATGAAATGACAGTTTTATAAAAATTCAATATTTTTTCACTATTCAATAAACATAAATCATCATAGATAGAACCCAAAATTTCATTATATTATAATTTTGATATGATGATTTTAGAATTATAAATTTTTTAAAAAATAAAATTTCAATATTAGGTGTAAAATAATTATCATATCCACACCCAAAAGGGAATAAAATCATTTTAGAAGATCACATATTAATGAAGAATACAATGAAATAATAGAAATTTTAGTACATATTTATAATGTATTAATGAATGTATATTTATAAAATATAAACTTTATACATATTTTTCATATTTTAATAATCATATCCATACCCACAAGTCAAAAATTTGTCTTATAATGGTATACAATATCTTCATTCATTTTGAGTCAAGGTCTCGTATAAACACACCATTAAAAACCCTCATGTTTATTCTAAAGAAAATATGTACAATCTATTATTGTGTAACATCATACCTCACTATATTATATTTCACCTTATAAACTTCCCCACATAGATATAAAAATGTTGATATCTCTATTTCATCACATCTTAAGGTTCCCAAATAGCTCCATCAAATTTGTTATTCCTCTTGTGAACTTTAAATAGGTGAATAATTTGTTTTTATCACATTATCTCTATTATATATTATTTATATTGGGTTTTCATCATAGTAGAGTGTTTATCCTATAGAAAACCCTTTGAGTTTAGTACATATGAAATATAAGGTATGTAGTTTCTTAAGAGAAATCCACAAAACCCATTGTGAACTTGAGAGATGTTCAGTAAAAACACTAACATATAAGCTACTATCCATTATTGACCAAGAATATAAAAAGATACAATCTATTTCTGGATTCTCAAATGAATATTTCAAAATTGTATGAACTTATTTTATTGAGAATTTCACCCCAATATATTTTCCCAAGAATCAAATTCTATATTTCTTAGTTTTTTTATAATATAAATTTTATGTCATATATAATCATGAAAAATTAATTTTTGAATTGTTGTTAATTTATTTTTAATATCCTTATATTACATAGCTATAAATATATTTTGTCTACAATTTCATCTTATCAGATATGCTTTTAACACTCTTTTCCTAAGAGGGATTTGCAAGGATCCATTTGAATAATTGAATGAAATATATTATTGTATGAGAATATGAAAAGTGGCAATGTATTTATCATAACTAATTTTGATATGAAGATAAAAATATCTAAAAATATATTATAGTTTTTGAATAGACCTATATGACATTCCATCTATCTAAGGATGATAAAATGTATTAAAAAACAACCTTATATCCAAATATTACTAATGAATTAATGAGAAAAATAATGTAATCCTCAGATCTCGCTCAGATAAATTATAATTTTGAATTCCATTCCCCTTTACCACTTCTTTAATATAGGTCACATAAATTCAATTAATAGCGTAATATTACCAAAAAGAAATGATGTGTTTTTACTCCATAATGTGATCGACTAAACCCAAAATTACATTATGTCTATTTGATATTTTGGGGAGTCTAATGAAAAAATATTTGGTTTTGTTTTCCCAATAAAATTATGGTATGGTAAATGTTTATAACTTCAAATTAGAATTTATTATCATAGCCATACCATGGTGAAATTTTAAGAGTTATAACACATACTCTTCAATATCATTTTTCATGTTTTACAAAAATAAATACAAATCGAGATCTATATACATCTTCTTAAAACTAGGATGAATAATGAATAATGAACCATGATATTAATATAACATATACTTCTTCAATTCTATTATTAATGGGTCACATACATTGTACTAGATTCTTATCATTCCTTTATAATAACGGCTGAATAGATTAAAAAATTTCATGTTCATTTTCATCTCTATAACTTTCTTCTATGACAATTTAATCATCACATGGATTTATGGTTGATAACTCAATTAATAAAAATTGACTTCTCCACTATCAAAAACATTTAAATTTCCAACATTTTAAAATCATTAAATATTGTATCTCCAGTGATACTCATCAAAGATAATCATACATGCCATTTTTTACATAAATATTCAACTACCTTATTCTATTTGTGAGGGTGGTAACACATGGTCATTTTCAATATTTAATCAACCCCACCCAAGTTCAATTTTGAACAATCAACTTATTATGAGTGAATATATAATTTTATATTTTATGATCAGCATATATTTCACAAATTTATATATAAAAATAATGCCTTAAATTTTTTAATGAATAAATTACAATATCTAACTATAAATCATGAGAATGGTAATTTTTTTTCATGGACCATCAATTAATGATAGGAATAATATACCACCATATTATTTTAAAAAATGATGAATCCATTTTTTCTCATTGATGAATAAAAATATGTTAAAAATCATTCTCTACTATAGTTTAATTTGAGAATAGTTTCATTGAACAAATTTATTTTTATATCCTTGAAAATTTCATAAAATTCATGAGTCCAAGGAAATAGAACTCCCATACAAGTTAACATGGTGAATTTTTTAGATATGCATGAAAAATTATTTAAAAACCATAAATAATATCCATCCAAAACAGAAAAATATGGATTTCACTCACGAGGGTTGTAATAGTTCAATTTTCATTAACATGTTTCTATGATGCTTCTATATATATACATTCTATTAATATTATGAGAAAAAATGAAGCTTTCTAAAACAAAAATTTACTCATCTTAAATTTTTCTTAAAAATTATCCTTAATTGGGGTTTTAGTACAGTGTTAAAGTGGTTATCATGATCTTTCATACACTACAAATATATAAGAATATAATCTATAATGAAAACCACAAACTGATCAATGAAATATCTATTGACTATACACAATATCCATTAGGATAACATGGGAATTAGAAAGACCAAATGGAATCAATATATATACATAGTTCCCATACATCACATAGAAGGTTGTATTTATTGTGGTGTATCCTTTGACACAAATTTGATTGTATTCATATTGAAGATCAATATTGGAAAAATATTATGCTCCATATAATTGATCAAATAAATCATTGATAAGGGGAAAGGATAATCCTTATTGATTTAAAGAAATATTAGTTCCTAATAAACATAATAGGGTTACTCATATATATTTTTAATGAATATAATTTGTGAACTCTATTATGATTCACTTTCCCAAATAGTTCATTATCAAGATTATATTTGATTTGGTTATTCAATTCCAATTGCTCAATCAAGACTATATTAACAAACTACCATTTTATCAATGAAAATTCGGTTCTTATAATTATTCTATGTACTATAAATCACATAAAATAACATAAAAAACATAATAAAAACTTTATAAATAATTAATGAATGGAATAATTGTTATATCTAAAATTTAAGGAACCTATATGAATATAATAGTAACATTAACTTTTGAATTGTAATATGATGCTTATGAATAGAAAACTAGACAATAGAATAATAACATAAGATAAATAAGTATAAATATAATTTATCTATTTTATAAATGATAATATGATATAATTATATCATATTATAAGTAAATAAATGCTTTATAAATTACTAATTTTGTGTTTATATTTTTATAAAACATACGATTTTATTTTAAATTTTTTATTTAATATATTTTTTTAAAAATAAATTTTATTTCAATAAATTTTATTAATAAATTAATATTTTGTTTTATTTTTATTATAAGATAATTTTTTGAGACCATAAATAATTTTTCATAGAGTTATAAAATCTCTTATAATTTTAAAATTTGTATTTTCCAATTAAGTGATGATTTCAATTAAAAATTTAATTTCTCATATGTATAATTTTTTTTAGAAAATGGAGTCAATTTATAAATTATAAAGGTTTAGAAATGGATAGGGTGAATTTAAGGGGGTTTTGTAAAATAGTTGAATTTTTGGTGAGTAGTGAAATACAATAATTTATTATATATACACATTAGAAGTTATATACACTATTCCATTAGTCATCTCTGATGTAAGAAACATAATCTAATTCTTCCTCTTCATTATTATAATATATTTATTGATAGTTTTTAAACTATTCAATTTATTGACTAATAATAACAAACTAATAAATAAAATAATGGAAAACACCCCTCTCCTATCCTATTAATACCACCCTCACCACCTCTTCTCCTTGCACCACTCAAGGTTTGATACATTTCCATGTTCTTCTAAAATATCTTCCAAAACATCACACCCATTTCCATAAGTCCTTGGTCTCTAAAAATACCAAAACCAATCCCCCTATGGAGGTTCTTAATAGGAAGGATTTAAGTGGTAAAATCATCATTGTTTTCTTTAATTTTCCGTTCATGTTATTTTATTTTCTAAATATCTCCACCAATCCCCTCATAAAACTGGTATGATAACACTTGAAACATACATACATTGGATTTTATTATTTAAATGGAATAATCCAACATAATTTCTTTCTCCTCCCCTTTGTTACTAAAAATTAAAACATTGTCCACGATGTGTTAATTTATCACATTCTAGGATGACAATGTTTTCAATTTCCATTAAATCCTTCAATACTACTCATAAAATCATTCTTATGATTAAAAAAGATTATAATTTATTTATTACATCATATGTAATGATTTGGTACAATTAGATATTTATATATATATAATATTATTTACTAAAACAAAACTAGTTTGTGATGATCGAAAAACTACCAAAATAATATTATCAATTGTCACTATTGTCTTATATAAAGATTCATAATCACCAGAAATTACAAAATTAATTATGTAAACATATAATCATATATATTTTCATGTCTGACTTGTAAATTCAATTTTGTTCACCCATTCTCATTTTATATGATTTTTCATACATGTATACAAGTAACCATTCCTTAAAACCAAGGAAAGGATTGCTACCAAACTATGAAATAATATCTTATAACTCATCAGATAGGACATAAATAAACTTAAAAAATTTATAATAAATCAAACTCATGTATAAAAGGTTCTTAATTATTTTATTAAGGGATTTAATTTGATTACCCAGGGCATGGAGATCAAGAGAAGAAGACTTCACATTGATGGAAAAGGATTCTACACGAACATCTATTTTTCCTTAATGATACTCATTCTCTCTCATTTCCCTAATGTAAAACTTATTCATTTTTTGTACCTATTATAAATTATTTTTATACATTAAAACTCATGTATCGAGATTATATCATCATTATTTTATGTGGGAATATGTGTTTTATAATGGTTATCTTCTCAAATCTTTTGGATAAGTAAGACTGGTTAAAGGGAACATACCGATTTCATTCCCATTTTTATGTGCGCCCCATAATTTATTATAATTCAATATTATTTTTAAAAAATAAATCATTTCATCATGAGAATATTTGTTGGATAATTTCTTTTTTTTAAATAAATATTTATTTTACTCTTTAGATGCTCATTAAAATTATCATTAAACTACACTAAAATGTTTCATTTCTATCATATCTTAAAAACTCTGTGTAAGTGTTTTTATTCAGTTAAACATAAAATATCACGATATATGTTAATTTTACCATATTAATTTCCATGTATGATTTAAATCCATTGTTTAATGGGAACCATTATGATATTCCCTTTTTTATTCCTAATGACATGATTATGATACCCTATTCATTCTAGGGAAAACTGTTATTCTTAATTCTTCATGTGGAACACATATGAATGAACATGTTATGATGGACTCAGATAGATAGAACTAAAATTAATTGTAAGATGTTTAGTCTTCTGATATTTCATGTTGGGAAATGGAGAGAACCTTATTCCTTTATGGGACATTGTCTACTATGTGATATTTTCCTAGAATTTAGCGTTGAATCATATTTATGTAATGTTATATATTTTTCTACATTTCTTTGAAGCCATGAGACATATTCCCATGTTATACATGTTATTATTAATTTTATTATTCATGTAACATTCCTTTATTTTACCATGTTATTCCTTATATCCCATGTGCTATGTTTTATTCCTCTTCTTATTCGTTTAATATACTTTTTAGATCATCCATTTTGTTCATGTATTCCCCAGGTTAACTTGTAATGATATAAGATATCAATGGTAGTTATGATATCATTATAGAGATTAAATAAATTATTTTAAGTTTGGTTTTTTTAAAATTATGAACCTAATCATCCAAATAAACTATAAATTTCAATCCTTGGTTTTATTTGATGATGAATTATAATTAAAATAATGTAATAATATATGTAAAAGGCTTGGGTAGCTATAGTTGCTATTAGAAAATGGTCAATTAATTTTTATATATTTGGACTAGAGGAATTTACTAAGAACCACATGGATAATTATTTCACCATGGATAACCTAGATTGAAACATAGGGTATCACAAGTTAGGATATAATTTTTATTTCCAACTATATCCTTCTTTGTTAAATGCTATATTTTTATGTTCTTATTAGAAAATTATTGTATCCCACTAATTATAAATTATTTTTTAATTTAATGGAAATAGAATGACATATTCCAATAATCATTGTGATAGGAATTACGGCCATTTCCCTAATAATATGCCAAATATTATAGGAATGAGTTCTCAAAACATCATAACTGTTCTTGATTAGCTGGCTGATGTTATGAATAATAAGATGAATCATTTGGAATGACCTTATACTCCTGATAAAAAGAAAGTTGGGTCAAATCTGTTTTATGGAAAATGCCTCCAATTTTTAGTGGTTATTATGATCCAATCATTACAAAACAACGGATTAAATCCATTGAGTAAATATTCTCTATCCTTCAGTGCTTATAAGAAGATAAAGATGTGTTGATAGTGTATCTTTTTGTTGGGGAAGCTGATCAAATTGTGGACACTAATCAAGAATGAAAAGTCCAAGGAGGAAATTGATTCCATCGAATTGGTTGATTTCAAGAAAATATTTTTCAATATATATTTCCATTGAACAATCCGTATTAAGATGGAATGTGAGTTCATTAGAGTGGAGAAAAAGAAAGATGGGTTTATCAGGGCATATAATTAAAAATTCTCAAGGATTTCAAGATATAGCTAAATATTTTTCATCAATATAGTAATAAATCTTGATTGATTATTTTTAAGACTAAAGATAAGTCCATAAATGTCATTGAATATTTGATAAATTGAAAACTATTTGGAGATTATCCATTATACACTAAATTTTGAAATATTGACCGAGGAATCTCTTACGCCTCATGTGAATGGTGACAAAAATTAAAAAATTGAGTTTATTATGGGTGGTTCGATAGATAAATCCAATGATGGAAAGAAGAACCAACATCCCATATATCAAAATTGTGGGAATAAGCATCCTAGAAACTACATAAACTGAACAAGGATATGCTTCAAATATAGAGTGAAAATGAATATGGAAAATAACTGATGAAGGGATATGAATAATACCACTGATTCAGAAGAAGAAACTATGTTTCATATCAAAACATAGTGTGTAGTTTAGTTTCTCAACTAAAAGAAACCTGGGAATTATGGAAGCCATTTTCTTAAGACAAGTGTTGTTGGAGGAAATCAACAAAAACAACCACCAAGTTAGAAAATATGAGAATATAAAAATAGGTGAGTTATATCCCAACAATGATGTAGTGATAATTTTGTTAGATATTCATTCAATAATAATGAATATACTATATTAATATGGTTCTAAACATTCCATCACATGATAAAATATTAGTATAACTTTTTAATCACCACCTCAAAAGTTGGAGGTTGATTTATTTTTGAGAATAAAAAATGGGGAAATTATTCCATCCAATGTTTAGAACCCCTCTCCATTTAATGTTTTTGATTGAACTTCAATTAAACTATTCTCATACTCCCTTTTTTAGTGTTTAATGAGTAATGGGAATTAATTGGATATATTTATATATTTCCAATAGCAACTGTCGATAATGGGAGATCAATATTCACATCCTGAAGCTTCATGCAATTCCATAAAAGTTTAATGAGGATAATGACTCTCCTTTAGAAGAATTGTCTCTATTTTGGATATTATTATTTTTTTGATCAGAATATCTACCTAAAATTATTTAGAAAATGGATAGAATAATTCTCAAAGTGATTCCCATCATGAGGGATTCCTTTGATGTATTCCCTAAAGAATTGCATGGTAATCCTCTTGATTGAGAGGTCGAGATCTCAATTAATCTTATTTAGTGATCTATGCACATCTAGATGACACCCTATAGAATGGACACTTTTGAGATAGAATAAATAAAGAAGCAGTAACATGATAATCTAAAAAATGGTTTTATACACCCGAGTCCTTCACCATGGGGTTCACTAATCCACTTGATAAAGAAAAAGGATGGTTCAATTCACCTATACATTTATTAAAATGATCAAAAATAAATTATGATTAAGAACAAGTGACACTATCATGGATGGATGACTTGTTTCATTAGAAACATGTGGACAATTATTTCTCAATGGTGGACCTACCATCTGGATATCACAAATTAATGGTGAGGAAGGATGAAATTCCCCTGATTTCCATTCAAATGATGTATGAATACTTTGAGTTCATAGTGATTCTCATCAAACTTCCCAGATGTATATTCGAGCAAGTGGATCATCTTACGATGATAGATCACTTAATAAAAATTATAGAGGGCTTATCAATTAATCAACTTTCTAGGACATACATCATAAATGTGATAAGGCTATGTGAAGTACCAATATTTATTTTATCTGATTGAGATAAAAGATTTACCACCATGTGCAAGAAATTTTTGCAACGTGCTCTGAACACTAAGTTACACTTAAATTTAGCATATAAACCTCAATATTATGACTAATGTGAGTAGAGTATTTAAAAAATGGATAAAATATTGAGAGATTATTCAATGGATATTAAATGAGGATTGTACAAACACCTAACCCTAGTTGAGTTATCCCACAATAATAGTTTCCACCCGAGCATCAAAATGGCTCTATATGAATCCCTCTGTGGAAAAATAATCAAAACAAAATAATTATAGGATGAGGTCAGAGAATGTAATCTTATAGAACCTCAAATGATATAATAAATTTTATAAAAGGTGAAAACAATTGAGAATATTATGCAGAGATCCCAAAGATGACAAAAGAGCTATGCCGACAATTTTTAGCTATACCAAGAGTTTAAGGATAGTAAAATAGTAATATTTAACATATATCCATTGAATATGATCATGATATTTGGGAATAAAAGATAAAAAGGACCCATGTACACCATCCCCACATAGATTATTGATCATATCAGAGCTGTGGCATATCTACTAGCACTTCCACCAACCATGTCTCAACTATATGATTTATTCCATATATCCCTCTTGAGATGTACATACAAGATCCCTCAAATGTACTTAATTAAATGGTGGTATATTTGGAGAATGATATCTTGTACAAGGAGCATCCGTTGAAGATCTTGGATCATAGAGATAATGTTCTTTATAACAAGACTTATCACATGGTCAATTTACTATGGTGGAACCATTATAATGAAGAGGGAACATGTGAACTGGAGTATGTGATGAAGGAGAAGTACCCTCAGTTGTTTTCACCATAGTTTACAAAATGAAATTTTGATGTTTAAATTTTATAAGGGGTATGAATGAAATTATTAAAAAATTTATCAATGGAAATCCCCTTCATAAAATAATTTCATAAAGTAAAAATCACATAAAATATCATAGATATCATAATAACAATTTTATAAATTAATAATGAATTGAATAATATGTATTTTTATATGTTATGGAACTTTTACAAATAGAATAGTAACATGAACATTGGAATAGTAATATAATTCTCATGAATAGTAAACTAGATAATAAAATATTAAAATCACCTATGAAATTATAAATAAACATTATCCATATTATAAATGAAAATATGATATAATAATATAATAATATATGTTAATAAATGTTTTATAAATTATTTATTAATTGTTGACATATTTATAGAACATAATTGTGTAATTTCAATATTATAATTAATATAATGTTTTAATATAAAATTTATTTCCAGAAAATGAATTCTTATGTTAATATATTTTTTCTTGTGAATATAAGGTTATTTTATTGGAACCCAATTAATTTTTCAACATGTTATTAAATTTATAATAATTTCAAAATTGGTATTTTCCAAGTAAATGATGTTTTTAATTAAAACTTAAATTTATAATATTAAGAAAATTATTTTCAGAAAATGGATTCCAATTTTAAATTTTACATATTTATAAATGATTAGGGTGAATTTTTGGGATATTTCTAAACTATTTTAATTTTTGTGATTAGTGAAATAGTGTAATTTTTGGTATATATATATATTAGAAGTTAAATACATTATTCCATGAGTCATCACTGATGTAAGAACCATAATATGGAAATATAAATCATTATTTTAAAATATTTATTAATAATTGTCAAACTATTCATAGTCTTCAGGCTTGATGATAATCTAATGAAAAACATAATGAGAAAATACCCCTCTCATCCCATATAAATACCACCACTCACCAAATATTCTCCAAAAATCTCTAAATATTTGATCCTTTTCTAAATTCTACTCAAATATCATCCCAAGACCCTCCTATGCAATCATCATCCATTTTTAAATAAAATTCCAAAACCAATCCCCTAAATGTTTTTCTCATGGAGAAGGATTGAAGAGGTAAAATCTGCATTCTGTTCTTTTAATTTCATTTGAGGTTTTTTCTTTTCATATTCTCTCATAACCTCACATAATCTAGTGGTTTGATAATAATATTACCTAAAATATTATAGAGTTTTGTTATTCCAATGTAATAATACATCATCATTTCTTTCCCCCCTCGTTTTGTACTAAAAAAATGAAAACATCATTCATGATGTGTTAATTTGTCACATTCATGGGTGAAAATGATTCAAATTTCCAATACCTACTACAAAACATCCCATAAAACCATTGTTATGGTTAAAATATATTATAATATATGAATTAAAACCTATTTAATGTTTCTTAACCATTTAATATAAAAAATATTAATTTTTAAAACCAAACTATTTTGTGATTATAAAAAAACTACTAAAATAATCCAAATTAATATAACTAATGTCTTATATAATGATTCATATACAACCAAAATTTCCAAATGAAATACACAAAAATTGTAAATTATTTATTTACATTAAGGACACATAACATAAAATATAGGAAACCATTATCATTTTATCTGATTTTCCAAAAATTTGTACATGTAACCAATCATGATAATCAAGGAAATTGATGCTCCCTAATGATGAAATTGTTTCATATAGCACATTAATTGGTCTTTAAATGAATGTAATAAAATTATACTAGAAAAAACAACTATTTAAATTGTTATTAATTAATTAATTAATAGATTTAAATCTTATTATCTAGGACATTAAGATCAAGTGAATAACATTTTCAATCATATGGTAAGGGATTCTATACAATCCTCTATTTATGCTTCTGGTTACTCTTTCCCTCTATTTACCGTAATGTGATGATACATTATTTATGTGTAAATATTCTAAATTTTGCATATATGTTACAAAATCTTGTATCTTAATCATATAATACTTCTTTAATGGGTATGAAAATGTTTTATAAAGGAACCATTCTCAAATATTCCTGGTAAGAATTCCTCATTAAAGGGAACTTCTTTATCTCTTACTCATTTTAAAGTGACCTCAATTATTTTTTAAGACAATATTATATTTATTAAATCAATACTTTAATAATCAATATCATTATTGGTTTATTTTTTGTTTTAGGTAAGAAAGTATTCCTTTTCTATATTAAATTATCTTTAATGTTCTCCTCAAACTGCACTAAAATGTTTCATTTATATTGTCTCTTAAACACTGTTTTTATGTGTTTTCAAATCCTTAGGACATCAATTATCAGGATATATTCCTATTTTCCTTTATTAATGTTCATGTATTGTTTAAATATATTCATTTATTGAAACCATTATGATACTCCCCTTTTTTATTACTAATGACATTATTATGACACCCAATTCCTTCAATGGGTATCCCTTATGATTGATTATTCATGTGAAACCCATGTACATGAAAATTTTATGATAGTTGTGTCTGGATAGTGCGATAATTCATTGGTTAATGTTTAGTCTCCTGAGACATCATGTTTATAAAGGGATTGAACCTGGTTCATTTATGGGTCTTTGTCCACCATGTGATATAGTATTAGAATCTAGCCATGACTCATGTGTATGACATGTTATGTGATGTTGAGAGATTCCTATGATGTCAGGTTAATATGTTTCAATGATCTTATTAAAATTATTACTTATGTTTATTCATGATCCATTCCATTGCTTCATCATTTTATTCCTTATAAACCTTATTTTTTGTTTTATTCCATTACTTGTTCACTTACTGGGATATTTAGATCATAGCATTTTTCATGTATTCCATTGATTATCCTATGTGGATGTAAGAGTTTAAAAGAAGTGATGATCTCAATATGGAGATTAAATTTATTATTTTTAGTTTGCATTTTCTATTTTTAAATTTTGTTCCTAATCTTCCATAGAATCTAGAATTTAGGATCGAAGGTTTTATTTGATTGTAAATTAGGCTTAATATAAAGTAATAATATGTGTAAAATGAAAGGGTTGCTATATATTTTTCATATTTAGTTTTTAAAACTTGTATTCCACTCGGTATGAGTTCTATTGAAGACTAAACATCATGATCCAGTGGATAATTAGGATATTATTCTAGAAAACACTATAAATCCCATTAAATATCCATATCTATGATTTTTCATTTCTATCAAACCTTATGTGATAAGAAGTCCTTGGAATGGTAATTAATATTCATAAAATGGTTGTAATTTCCATTGTAATGTCATATTTACACTCACACTAATATATGATTATTGTATGGTTTGGAATATGAAATGTTACATCCCTTACTTGATAATTTATATGCTTTTCATACTATGAATGAAAAGTTATGACAATAATAACTTCAAATTCATGTATAGTAATAATTAAAATATTTTTGTGAAACTACATTCCCAATAAAAATTATAGATGGATAATTGTATACATGAGATTATATCATCATAAATTATGATATTTTACCATTAATTCATTGTCTAATAATTGAGATGGTATTTTGATAAACTTATCAAATAATTTAGGTATATAAGGTTTGGTATTTGTAAAATAAAATCAAATACTATTATTTTAGAAGTAGATAAAATGTTTATATTTAACTATTTTGTTATCATACCAAACATTATATATTTTTATAGAATTAAATTTTCCTTTTTCACTCTGAATAAGTGGTTATAAAGGCCCATCACTATAATTAAAAAATAAATTCAAGAAATAGTAAGAATAATTACCATACTCCATGAATTTGAAAGACATGGTTGTGGGTGGTATATTATGTGTTTCGTTCTCTACATTCAAACAATTATCTATATTCTTACAATTATATCAGTATTAAATTGCATGATAACCTTATTTTATTAAAATTTAGAATTTACTAGTTCATTTAAGAAAATATCCTCAATGTTTCTTTCCACAAAAAAATCATTATAAAACAATCATCATATTATTTATATTACTTTTATTGTTATAATTTCATTTTAATTCCATCTTTAATTTCATATCAAAACCAAGGGTTTATTTCACAATTCAAATCTCCATATCAACCTTGGTATTGTATAAAACAATTTCTTCATACTCATTATTGTCCCCTTAGGATAATAACCTTAATGGAGCAGGTTTCATGACAATCAATAATCAATAAATATTATGTTCCAGTTTTATTACAATAAAAAATTAATACCATAGAGGCTTTTACAAAATTTTGTCATAAACACAATTTGATTCATCATATATCTCTCTTATCTCGTAGAATTACATTCCCATTTTTATATGAAGAATACAAGAAAAGTAGTTTTCAAGAAAATAAACTTCTAAAATCATCTCACTATAAGAAAATAATTTCATCATTTGTCATCTTATTCTAGATGAGATACCAAAATTTATCTTATTGAAATTCAAATCAATAAAAAAACATGATCAAAATACTAGAAAATATATATTGTTTTTTCAATGGTATTGATAAATTCATCAGTATCTATTAGATAAATGATCCCACTAAAATAAGAGGTATTTTCCCTTATGAAAGACTCATAAGAATATTGGTACATCATTCTCTATTTGTTATTCTGGACATTATTCATATTTAGTGAATGTATTATATGAATAAAAGTGTGTTTTTTCATTCTATAGTCCATAACATTTTGTTTATATTGAGGAAAATAATTTCATTTCAAATAAAATTTAGATTTATCATGGTTCCATCATGTTCTAACCGTTAACATAAAGAAAAATATTAGTGTGAGAAATAATAATCCTGTTGAAAACCATATATTCAATATAAATCCTTCACATGATATATAAATCATGGAAACATATTTTAAATCTATGAAAAATTAGATTCAACCTATATCATCCATGATCAGTATCTATTCAAATCTATCATAATGTTTTATAAATAAATGTTAATTTACTCACCCATATCCCCTGATAGTGTCTCTATAGGTGTGTAGTATTTTTCCCACTCATCATTCACCAGAGAAAATTAAGATTATAACCAACCCACAACATTTATTATTAATAAAAACAGGTGATTCAATTATAGAACCACATAAAGATGATTTAATCCATACGTGGATGTATTTTCTAGGAACCCAGACTCTATTATTTACCAAAACATAGTATTTTATCCATTATATAGGACTGTCTTAATGGATCCCAGTAATTCTTATGAAACCTAGATTCTAAAAATAACAAATATTTTCTATAATATGTTCTATATCAACCAAATTATTTCACACATAAATATTACCTTTTATTTGATAAAGATTACTTATATTACATAATGATCAATGAGTTAACTATAAATATTTAGTTTCTTTGGAAATATTAATACATAATAATCTAGAACACAAATGGTCTACATCATCTAAAACATATAACATATTATCTACCACAAATTCTAAAAAAACGATACATAAATTGTTTCCTCACATCTTAGGTAAAAGGAATCATAAAAAAAGACAATCACAGATGTAGAGACCCAATCATTACATACATGGAAATTACATTACTTTTTCAGAATACTTAATACATAACAAAAACAGACACCAAAGGATCATAATAGTTTAGTGTCTTTGGAAACTTGGAATATAATATTCTAATCTTGGTGAAAGATCTTCAACATCTCCCATAAAGAACATCTTTTTTTACCTAAAACATCTCTTTATATCCTAGGGAAATGGAAACATATAAAGGGTGAGCTCAAATGCTCAGTAAGGGTAAGCATGGAGAAAATAAAACAAACCATATACATTTGAATTTCAAAACATGAACATAATATTTAAACATAAAAATCTTTAGCAATGACATAAAACATGGCAGTACGTAAGGCATAGATAATAAAGAAACATTAATCATGATAAAATAGCATTGGAATAAAACATGAAATTTTGGAAAACCATTAAGCACATGATATTATTTCCATAGTAGCCAAGGCATTACTTACAAGACTATCTTAGTGGACAAAGTCACATTCGGAATCGAGTTCACTCCTTGTTCTAGTCCTGTATCACTGAACTGGATTAAATTACCCTTCCGGCCATGTCTATCTCATGAGATATAAATATTTACCCAATGAATTAAAGGGATATATAGGTCCCACCCATCTTATAATTAAATCATTATTACTTGTGCCACAACATAAACATAAATCATTCATCATAACCCAAAGAATAAAAATGGGTTTCATAAACATCACCCCATTATAACATAATCCACATAAAACAAATGGATATAATTTCATCATAAGAAAATTAAAACCATCTAAATCATTGAGATATTATACTTGAAACATACACATATGAAATAATGTCATCTTAGATGGAAAATTGTTTTGATAAAACACTTGAAAATAATTCTTGGGGAAAATATCATTTCTTCTTAAAAATCATTTTTCTTTTAACAAAATGCCACAAAATATTAAAATAAATGGATTTTATTGCAATTAAACATGAAATTTATAGATTAAAATTCATGATAATGAGGCTTTATGAAACCGTAAAAATCTGTTCATGCCGTATAAGATAACAAAACATTCTCCTCGTACTTTTGTCGGAAAAGTAAAAAAGTTCCTCGTGTGGTAAACGAAAGTAAGATTTCTTTCATAATATGTGGTAAATTTCAAAATTGGGTAAAAAGGAATTTAAAAATAAATTATTTTTTTAGAAAAAATGGGCATGGATTATAACAATAACCCCAGTAAATACATACGAATAAACAATCACAAATAAAAACGAGATTGGAAAAGTTATCCCTTACCTAAGGTCCGATATTCTTCGTACGTATCTGAAACTCCTATATAACGATTTAAATAATTTAATTGAGTTATTACAGAATCATATTCATGGTCATTATATCATATATGGTTCACTTATGACTTTACATTACCTGTTCTATTATAAATTCCATGTTAAACCAGCGTTTTGGGTAAAATCGTTTTATTTATCGTACATGTTAGGAGTTGTTGTTCTTGATATTATTATTACTTATATCATGATTTAATTACTTCCAGAATGTAAATAATGATTTATATATCATATATATTCAGTATATAAATATATAATAGATAGATAAATGAAGTGAAATACACCGTTCATGGAGACGGTAGGCCGTAAGTACGCATGAACGTTGTTTTCCATTCCTTATTGACTTGAATGGAACTAAGTAGATGACATATATATATATAGACATAAATACCATAGCTTTATCTTGTCATATATTTAATTTTTATTCATTATATATACTTTATAATCATTCTTGAATGGTTATCATGGAGAATGAATCTCATCGCGCCGTGGAGACGGTAATCTGTACGTACGCACGAGCGATGATATCGTTCCCATAATTATTGAATTTAATTATAGTGGATGATATAATATCTCAGAATAAATATGATGTTATAATAACCATATATAGTTATTCTTTACATCATTATACCCATCCAAGTGATTTTGTGGTGGAAAACAGATTACACCACGGCGTGGAAATGGTATTCCGTACGTACGCAGGCGCCGTGATTTCGTTTTCCATAGGATGGATAGAATGTGAATTGGGGTTGTTTCATATTTATAATAAAATATCAGTATATTAGTGATAATGATTTTATTACTTTATAATGAAACAACTAAATAAGAAGAAGTTGAAGAAGAATGAAAACTTGAAAGAATCGGGAGAAGAGATTACCTCTTCTTCGACGCACCTCTTTTAAGATTCCTCTTAAGGCTCTAGAGTTGGTCCTTTGAGGAGACCATAACATCTATAATGTTTCTAGAAAAGTTGAAAAGGGAAATGAGAAGGGTTTTTATGAGCTTGAAAGCTCAAAATTGTGTGAAGAAAAGGGGGAGGAGGTGCCCTTTTATAAGGGAGGAGAGGGGCACTTTAGGAAAAACTTAAAATATTATTTTATAATAAAGTCTTATTCATTTTATAATGTCTCCAAAGTGACTTATTTCGAAGATAAAGTGGGTATGGGTGGAAATAATTTCAACCAATAAGTTTTAGACAAGTTTAGTTTTCTATTTTAACCATATCATTTAGATTTAACTCTAAGTTAAATAATTAAACCTTTACCCTATCTTCTAGTTTTCTTACACTATATGGTTAATAAATTTAATATAACAAGGAAAAATAACCCCAAGAGGTTCATTATTAATATATATAACCTTATATAAGTCATATTTCTGATCCTTATATTTTTAGAAATAGAATAACAATTAATAACATAATATTTGTTTTAAAAACTATTTTATGTCAATTTTGACACTATTTGGTAATTGTTTTTTGTTGAAATCATAACAACATGATTATTTCGAAAACAATTAATTAAATAAATAATAAAATGTCATTTTAACCTATAAAATTTGTTTAATTCATTAAAAGTCTTAAATTATATTTATTTGGGTATTTATAACATCAATTATGTTAAGCTTTCATTAATTAGGTAATTACTACCTCATCATTATGTCATAAATAAATTGAATTATTTAATTTTTAAAAATTATAAATAAAATACCATTATGTAGGAAATATTTTTATCTTTCTAATGAATATTTATAGTCGAATATATCTTATGCATAACCCTATAGTAGAAATGTTTTAGTTATTAAACATTGATTTTAACTCTTTTAACTCTTCTTTGAATTAAATAATAATAAATGTACTAATCTAATAAAAGTGGACCTAAAGGGTAATATTTTATTCATAAGGATGTTTTTGGTCGAATTACACTTATCCAATAGATTTAGTACATGTGTTAGGGTAATAATAATATCATTTTTACCCTTAATTACCCTATTTAGTTTTAAACGTTGTAAATAAAAGTAAAAATTTACTATTCCCCAAAAATTATTTTTATCCTATTGAACCACATTTTACCCATTTATATTTATCTTGTCTCTTATATTTTCTATTTTCCATTCACAGAAGTGGTAAAATTGAGTTTTATGTAAATTTTCAAATTCTCCTAGGAGGTGGGTAAAAGAAGGTGAAAAGTTCAATAAAAATTTTATATATCTCAAATTATTATAAAATGGCTCCAATGAATTAAATTGAACTTAAGTAAGTATTATGTATCTATTTTTTCTTAAAATAAATAAACTAATATAAATTATTATTTATATAAAAAGTCATTTTTAACCAATAACTCAGTGCTTTCACTATTAATCAAAAATTGAAAGTTTTCAAAAAAATACCAAAATTTCATCCTAGGCTAATTTCGATATTCTGAATCCAAAAATGAAGTCCATTATAAAAGATAAAATTTATAAAATTTCAAAAAGTGGGTATTACTATTCATAACAGCTAGTTTATATAATATTTTAATAACATATCGTTGTTTGGAGAAACTCGGTATAGTGTACAACATAAGCTATTGAGGAATGTTGCTCTCGCATGCAACATAATCCAAGAATAGTGTTTTCATATACTGCAAGCTAATACAATGTTTCATATAGAGCAAGCCAATCATGGTGTAGCATACAACACAAGACATCAAAAAAATTAAAGAGAATATTTTTCATAAAATCTCGGGGTGTTACAATCAACCCTTTTTAAAATGAATTTCTCCCTCGAAATTCATCAGGGTTATAAATGGTTTACTACTTAAAAGATTGTTCATTTTAATAGAAACCCACATCATAAAAAAGGAATATCGAAACATAACTTTAAAAACTAAATTATGAAATGTAACGGTTACCCAAATTAATTTATCCTTGGGTTTCCACATTGGAGAACATAAGTGAAAATAGGGATATAGAAGAGAAATATAACCGTCAAGTTCTCATGGAGCTTGGTAGAGAACATGGATATGAAAAATCCAAAAATCACAAGGCCATAAATTTGTGTTGATATAAGGTACCATTTGATTAATCAGATACAAGGGTACTAGGAAAACTTATTTGTTTTTCAATATCATTTCCCTAATGTTGAAGAATTTTTTAATTAAATGATATACTTACTTGATTTTGGTACAATCTCAACGTTGCTCATTCCTAGAACAATTTCCACTTCATCTCTCAATGAAATGAAGTTGAATTTGACTATCTCGATGTTTTAGTCGATCATGCGATAGAATGATAGGTCATTCCATCTATCTCAAACAAAAGTTAGAAAAAGTTATATACATAAGTCTATCTATGGTGAGATTAATCGGATTTGGTTCTAAAATGGACTTATAGATCATATATCATACTGCTTAATGTAATAAAACTAGTTTCTACTAACCAGGGACTTCCTATAGGCCAGTGGTAGGTGATAAAGGCCTGTCGCACTTCGGTTGTGGGTTCATTTCCCACAGCATGTCCGACGTGATAGGTAGTCGCCCGTCCTACATGTTGTCTTTTTTCTAAAACTATACAATTACAACATTCCAGAAATAATATAAAATATTTCTAGCCTTAAACAATACAATCTGATGTCCAACCTAATGCATTCCAATCTTTAGACTTATCCAATGTACATCTGTCTAATCTCATAGTATAAATAAAAATATTACTAGAAATGTCACATAATAAGAACATGAATACAATCATTTATCCCCCATATATCATAAGATACATCTTGTTGATCGCATTCCAAACATGGGAATACCTTATTAATCTATTCTCCTGAATCATAAATTACCATAGAACCTTAGTAAAAACATGAATTCTGTCAAAAGTTAACTCTTTCCACATACTAAAATCCCAAAGATTCTATATACTCAAACCATGATATCACATTGTCTTTATATCAGTCATGAGCTCAATAATACTATCAAACATCTCATTATCTTCTTATCCCTTCATTATGCGTACATCATCTACTTTCCAAAAATATCTGAATAACCATTCATGGTTACCGATACCATTCAACATATCCTTTCATATACTTTAGGGAAAAAAATAGTGTAACAATCCTTAGATGTGTCTTTATTCAACAGTATCATTACCTATACAACATAACTCTTGATAAACATAAATCATTCCACTACCTTCTTAAACCACTTACTGAGCATCATCATTTCTTTCATCTCATATATAATTTGTAGTCTCTTTATCATCATTCACATAAATACTACCTATATGACCATGCTGATTCTCTTCATGATATTTTCCCTTCGGGCATTGGTTTGCATAATGCCTATACATTCCACATTTAAAACATTTAACCGTTGTTGATGTATTATAAATATAGTTATCCTTGTCCACGGTGTTAACTGAACCTTTTCCTTTATAATTACTATAATTGTGTCCTTCATTTCCACAACCAAATCATCATCCAGTTCCTTAGAAAAATTCTCCATGATGACTCTTCCCACATGATTTACATGAGGAAAATTTAACTTTCTTTCCTCTATGATCATCATGAAACTCCATCTTTCTATTATTAGCCGAGTCAGGAAACTTACCAATGTTGATATTATTGATCATATTATGTGATTTCTGATTAGGCATTGTAACACCCCGAGATTTTATGAAAAATATTCTTTTAATTTCATTAATGTCTTGTGTTGTATTCTACACCAAGATTACCTTGCGCTATACGCAACACCGTATTAGCTTGCAGTATACGCAACACTATTCTTGGATCGTGTTACACACAATTTTGATAATAGTTATTCTACGCAACATTGAGTATATATATATATATATTCAATGTATAAATGAAATATGGTTGGATTCTGTTATATGAAACAATGAAGGATTCTTTCACAACACGCAACCCTGACTTGGCTTGCATTACACGCAATCACGACCTTCCTCGATAGTGTGTGTTGTACACAATATTGTGTTTTAATAAACAACGATATATTATTTCAATATTGTCATGAACTAGCCGTTATGAATAGTATTAACTAAATTTTGAATTTTATAACATTATTATTCATCTTACACATTTTCTAGAACATGGTATAAGAACAAAATAATTTTTCCGGGTAAAATAAGTATTTTTCAAAAAATGCAGTTTTGCCGCCTTTTGAGGGAGCACCCACTTTAAATATAGTTTTTGACATGTTTATAAGTTCTATTTGACAAAATAAAATTATTCTTTGGAATAAAGAAATAAAAATTTACTTTGGATAAATTTTTCATTTCATTCTGATGACTTTCATATTTTAATGAATAGTAAAAACACGCTATATTTTAATTAAAAACTACTTTTTTCATCGTAATATCTTATGTGGTTAAATTATAATATTGAATGGTTTTAAAGTATAAATAGAATATATTTTTACCATTTAATATAATGTATGTCATTAGCATTGATTTTAACTTGAATTCGAAGGTTAAATCAATTCAATCTTTTGCAATGTTTTAATGAAAACCCCATTTTCTTTCGACAACGGGATTAATTTTAATTTAATTTCTCAACTTTTGTGTATTGAATTTGGAAAAATGGATTCCATATTTGGAATAAGTGGATCAAAATTTTGTTAATAGGATACTTTTTATTTTTGGGCATTGTGAATAGTAACTACTGTAAATTTTATTTACTATAGTTAAAGGTAAATCAGGTAATTAATGGTAAATATAAGATTATAAAATTACCCTAACACTTGGAAAAATCCAATTGGATGGCTAAAAGTAGACCCATATAACCTAAGGGTCAGATTAGATTATTTTATGGACTTTTTTCCATGAAAATAATTTAATTATTATTAAAACCAAAGAACGTGACAACATGTCACTTTTTTAAATCTTATAAGTATAATAATTTTACTTTAGTGATAAACTTCATGAAACTTCGAACATGAATAGTCTCCAGAAAGCTAATACAATTATCTACATCATAGGAATTTATTTATAATTTTTAGGGATTAAATAATTATCATTTATTATGACACAAAGATGATGCAGTAATTAACTTATTAATGAAATATTTACATAATTGATTTTATAAACACCAAAATAAATGTAATTTACTCTTTTTATGAATTAAACAACTTTTATAGACTAATATGACATGTTAGTATTGATTTAATTAACTTTTTTCGAACTAATAATTCTGTTATGAATTTCACAAAAATTAATTACTAAATAGTGTTAAAATTGACATAAAATAGTTTTTAAAAAAAATATTATATTATTAATTGTTATTTTATTCCTAAAAATATATGGTTTGGCCAAATGACTTATATAAGGTTATATATATTAATAATAAACAACTTGGGGTTCTTTTGGCTGCTTATATAAAGTTTATTAACCTTATAGTATAAGAACACAAGAAGACACTGTAAAAGTAAAATTATTTATCTTAATGATAAATCTAAATGATAAGGTTAATATAAGAACCTAAACTTGTCTAAATTATATTATATGAGATTATTTCGACCCATACCTACCTTAGCTTCGAAATAAATCAATTTGGAGCTATTTATAACCGAACTTGACTTTATTATAAAATAATATTTTTAGTTTTTCCAAAGGAGCCCCTCTCCTCCCTTATAAAATGGCACCTCCTCCCTCTCCTCCTCAGACCAATTCGAGCATTCAAGCTCAGAAAAACCCTGCCAAAATCTATTATACACTTCCCTAGTATCATCCTAGAGGTCATAGTATTCTTAAAATACCATCCTTATTTCTTTAAGTCGAGGTTAAGAAAAGGTGCGTCAAAAAGAGGTAATATCCATTACCGATCTTTTTCAATTTCTTTCTTCATCAACTTCTTCTTCTTTAGTTGTTTCATGATAAAGTAATAACATCAGTATTTCTTATATACTGATATGTTATTATAAATATGAAACAACTCTAATTAACCTTCAATCCATCCTACGGAAAAAGGAAATCACCGCGCGTGCGTACGTACGGAACACTGTCTCCACGCCGTGGTGTAATATATTTTCCGCCACCACCTTAATTGGATGGGTATAATGGTGTAATGAGTAGCTATATATTATTATTATAATGTGATATTGATACTGAAATAGTATACATACACTTCAACACAAGTTCACGATCCTGAGAACGATATCATCACTCGTGCATACGTATGGACTACCATCTCCACGACGCGATGAGATTCATTCTCCATGTTAACCATTTAAGAATGATTATAAAGTATATATAAGCAATAATAATTAAATATATGACATTATAAAGATACTTGATTTATGTATATATTTATTTCATCTACTTACTTCCATTCAAGACAATAAGGAAAGGAAAACATCATTCATGCGTACGTACGGACTACCGTCTCCATGAACGGTGTGTTTAATTTCATTTATTTATCTATTATATATATATATATACTGAATATATATGATATATAAATCATGTTTTATATTCTGGAAGTAAGTAAATCATGATATAAGTAATAATAATTTCAAGAACAACAAGTCCAAACACCTACGATAAATGAAACGATTTTACCCAAAATGCTTCTTTAACATGGAATTTACAAAAGAACAGGTAATATAAAGTCATAAGTGAACCATATATGATATCATAACAATGAATATTATTCTGTAATAAGTTAATGACATTAATTAAATCATTATACAGGAGGTTCGGACACTTACGAATCATATCAGACTTAAGGTAAGGGAAATATCACAATCTCATTTTTATCCGAGATTGTTTGTACATTGGTATTTACTGGGGTGTATTTTATCATCCACATTCAGGTTTCCTCAATATGTAATATTATTTCGATCCACCTAAAATTTTATAAATCCAATTTTACCCTTCGGTGAGTTTTTAGTAAAGGATATGAAAGGAATCTTTTGTCGTTTTTCGTACGAGGTACTTTTTGGCTTTTCCGACAAAAGTACGAGAAGAATGTTTTTTTAACTTATACAACATGAATGGATTTTTAAAACATTATTTCCAAGAAGACTCCTTTACAAGTTTTCAAGTTAATTTTTAATCAAATTCTATTATTTTAGAATTGTATGACATGTTAAGAAGGGAAAAGTGTTTTTGAAGTAGAAATGATATTTTCCTCAAGAATGGAGTTCAAGTGTTTTATCAAAATTATTTTCCATCTAAGATAATATAGGGTTCTGTTTTTATCCCTATTATTACATGGATTTGATTATGTTGTGATGGAAATATTTTTATTAATTCCTTTATATTATATTAATTGTTTTATGATGTCATGTTGTTTAAGATTCCCATTTTTACTACATGGGTTATGCAATGATGTATGATTTATGATTTTGTGGCACAAATAATAATGGTATCATTATGAGATGGGTGGGACCTATATCTCCCTCCAATGCATTGGGTAAAGATTTTATATCTCATGAGATAGACATGGCTGGAATGGTTGGTTATACCGGTTCAGTGAAACAGGACTGAAATGTGGAATGAAATCGGTTCAGAAAGGGACTTTGTCCACTAAGATAGTCTTGGCAATGATTCTTGACTAACAAGAAATGATTCTATATTATTATGTGTGTATGCCACAAAGTTTCATGTTTTATGTTATGATTATTGGGATTACATTTCACTACTATGATTTATCCCATGTTATGAAATTTTGATCTCTTTGGCAGGTAAAGATTTCTAAAAGATATGTTCTTATGAATATGATGTGATTGATATTTATTTTGTTTACCCTTACTGAGCATTTGAGCTCACCCTTTTATGTTTTCTTTTCCCCAGGACATAAAGAAAGGATTTAGGTTTAGAAAAAAAAAGAATATTTTTATGGGAGATGTTGAAGATCTTTCACCACGATTAGAAGATTATATTCCGAGTTTCCAAAGACACTAAACTATTACGGTCCTTGTGTGTGTGTTTTTGTTATATACTAAGTATTCCGAAAAAGTAATGTAATGTCCATGTACGTCAGGCCTCGGGTCTCTACAGTTGGTATCAGAGGAAAGGTTTAATCAACCTTTGGAAACTAGGATGCGAAAACGTTAGTGAGATCCCTAGAGATATTTCTAAGTTATGTCTAGGGATGTCCCTAAGGATAAGTATACAAACTACGGTAACGATCTTAGAATTTAACCTAAGATGTTAGATATTGAGGGTACTCCCCCTTTACTATGTTTTTTTCTCTAGCATGATTTTTGCCTCTCACCGAATTATTTTTGTGTTTTAGTTTATGGAGGGAACCAGAAAGAATTCGGTTAACATTGAATCCAATGGAAAAATTGGTGACTATGAGCAACAAAATTGTGTAATGCCTAGAGAGAAATATATTGTGATTATGCCGAATCAGTCATCGCGATATATGATTAACAAGGTGAAATTTAGTAGTATGCCTAATTCATCAAATAAGAGGAAGATATATTTTTATACATGTTCGCATGTGGAGGAGCATAAAGAAAGGAAGATTGAGATTTCTAAAGAAGGGAAGAAGAACCTCAAGGAATAACTCAAATAGAGGGACATATGTTATCTGTGTGGAGAAAAGGGTCATAGAGTGATAGACTGTTATAGAGTTCATTGTCTTATTTTTGGAGAACATGGGCATTACCCAACTCAATGCCCTGACCTAAAAAGTTACTTCTAAATCAAGGAAGGAATTATTCAAAGACAATAATTGAAGAGGATGGATTGAAGAGTTTATGTATTGTTATTCAAGAATAATGTTGTTGAGGTACTTTTATTGCTTATTAGAATATTTTTGTATTAGCCTATTGTGGTTTTCAATAATTTTATGGTACCGGTAACCATGGAAAGTGATTGAGATATTTTTAGAAAAAAGATGATATGCGCATAATGAAGGGATAAGGAAAAAATGAAATGTTTGATAGTATTCATGAGCTCATGATTGATATAAGGAACATGTATATAGAATTTTGATGATTTTGGTATGTGGAAATAGTTATCTTTTGACATCACTCATGTTTTCACTAAGATTAAATGGGTATTCATTTTTCAAGAGATTACATGATTATGGTATTCACATGACTGGAATGTGACGAACAAGATATATGAGGGATAAATGATGGCATTCACGTGATCATTTTCCTTATACTATGATCTTGGACCGAAGTATTTTAGATAAGCCTAAAGATTGGAATGGATTATGTTGGACATAAGTTAGTATTGTTTAAGTTAAAAACTTTTTTTTTGATATTGTTGATGGGATGTTATAATAATGTAGTTTTAGAAAAAGGACAACCTGTAGGATGTGCGACAACCCATCGCGTCGGCCAAGGATGTGGGAATCGAACCCACAACCAAAGTGCGATGGGCCTTTATCGCATACCACTGGCCTACAGAAAGTCCCTGGTTAGTAGAAACTAGTTTTATTTTATTAAGCGGTATGATATATGAAGTATAAGTTCATTTTTAGAATCGTATATGACTAAACCCACCAAAGACGGACTTATGTATATTTGATAACTATTGCTAAACTTTTGTTTGAAACAGATGGAATGACCCATCATTCTATCACATGATCTGTTAACACTTCACGAATAACAAATTCAACTTCATTTCTTTAATAGATAAAGTGGAAATTGTTCAAAGCACGAACAACAGTGAGGTTGTACCAAAATCAAGTAAGTGTTTCTTCTAATTCAAAATTTTCAACTTTAGGGAAATGATATTGAAAACCAAAAATGTTGTCCTAGTGATCTTATATCTAATGAATCGGATGGTACCCTAGATCATCAAAAATTTATGTCTTTGTGATTTTTGGCTTTTTCATAGCCATGTTCTCTACCACTCTCCATCAGAACTTGATGGTTAGATTTTTCTTCTATATCCATATTTTCACCTATGTTCTCCTACGTGGAAACCCAATGATCTGTTAATTTGGGTAACCATTACATTTAATACTTTAGTTTTTAAAGCCATATTTTGGTATTCCTTTTGACGATGTGGGTTTCTATTAAACAAACTTTCGAGTAGTAAACCATTTATAACCCCGACGAATTTCAAGGGCGAAATTCATTTTAAAGGGGGTAGAATGTAACACCCTGAGAATTTATGAAAAAATATTCTTTTAATTTCATTAATTTCTTGTGTTGTATTCTACACCAATATTACCCTGCGCTATACGAAACACCGTATTATCTTGCAGTATACGTAACACTATTCTAGGGTCGTGTTACACACAATTTTGATAATAGTTATTCAACGCAACATTGAGTATATTTATATATATATATTCAATGTATAAATGAAATATGGTTGGATTCTGTTTTACGAAAAAACAAAGGATTCTTTCACAACACGCAACTCTGACTTGTCTTGCATTACACGCAATCACGACCTTCCTCGATAGCGCGTGTTGTACGCAATACCGGGTTTTAATAAACAACGATATATTATTATATTATTGTCATGAACTAGCCATTATGAATATTATTAACTAAATTTTGAATTTTATAACATTATAATTCATCTTACACATTTTCTAGAACATGGTATAAGAACAAAATAATTTTTTCGGGTAAAATAAGTATTTTTCAAAAAATGCAGTTTTGCCGCCTTTTGATGGAGCACCCACTTTAAATCTAGTTTTTGACATGTTTATAAGTTCCATTTGACAAAATAAAATTATTCTTTAGAATCATGAAATAAAAATTTACTTTGGATAAATTTTTCATTTTATTCTGATGACTTTCATATTTTAATGAATAGTAAAAACACGCTATATTTTAATTAAAAACTTCTTTTTTCATCATAATATATTATGTGGTTAAATTATAATATTGAATGGTTTTAAAGTATAAATAGAATATATTTTTACCATTTAATATAATTTATTTCATTAGCATTGATTTTACCTTGAATTCGTAGGTTAAATCAATTCAATCTTTTGCAATGTTTTAAAAAAACCCGTTTTCTTTCGACAACGAGATTAATTTTAATTTAATTTTTGCAACTTTTGTGTATTTAATTTGGAAAAATGGATTCCATATTTGGAATCAGTGGATCCAAATTATGTTAATATGCTACTTTTTATTTTTGTGCATTGTGAATAGTAACTACGTTAAATTTTATTTACTATAGTTAAAGGTAAATCGGGTAATTAAGGGTAAATATAAGATTATAAAATTACCCTAACCCTTGGAAAAATCGTATTTTAGGGCTAAATGTAGACCCATATAACCTAAGGGTCGGATTAGATTCATTTAATGGTCTTTTGTCTATGAAAATAATTTAATTATTATTAAAACCAAAGAATGTGACAACATGTCACTTTCTTAAATCTTATAAGTATAATAATTTTAATTAAGTGATAAACTTCATGAAACATCGAAAATGAATAGTCTCCAGAAATCTAATACAATTATCTACATCATAGGAATTTATTTAGAATTTTTAGGGATTAAATAATTATCATTTATTATTACACAAAGATGATGCAGTAATTGACTTATTAATGAAATATTGACATAATTGATGTTATAAACACCAAAATAAATGTAATTTTACTATTTTTATGAATTACAATAATTTTATAGATTAATATTACATGTTATTATTTATTTAATTAACTTTTTTCAAACTAATAATTCTGTTATGATATTCACAAATATTAATTACTAAATAGTGTCAAAATTGACATAAAATAGTTTTTAAAACAAACATTATATTATTAATTGTTATTTTATTCCTAAAAATCTAAGGTTCTACCAAATGACTTAGATAAGGTTATATATATTAAAAATAAACAACTTGGGGTTCTTTTGGCTGCTTATAGTAAGTTTATTAACCTTATAGTATAAGAACACAAGAAGACACGGTAAAAGTAAAATTATTTAACTTAATGTTAAATCTAAATGATAAGGTTAAAATAGAACCTAAACATGTCTAAATTCTATTGGATGAGAGGATTTCGACCCATCCCCACCTTATCTTTGAAATAAATCAATTTGGGGCTATTTAAAACCGAACTTGACTTTATAATAAAATAATATTTTTAGTTTTTCCAAAGGAGCCTCTCTCCTCCCTTATAAAAGGGCACCTCCTCCCTCTCATCCTCACACCAATTTGAGCATTCAAGCTCGAAAAAACCCTGCCAAAATCTCCTCTCCACTTCCCTAGTATCATCCTAGAGGTCCTGGTCTTCTTCAAAGACCATCCTTAGTTCTTTAAGTGGAGGTTATGAAAAGGCGCGTCAAAAAGAGGTAATATTCATTACCGATCTTTTTCAATTTCTTTCTTCTTAAACTTCTTCTTCTTTAGTTGTTTCATGATAAAGTAATAACATCAGTATATATTATATACTTATAGGTTATTATAAATATGAAACAACTCTAATTAACCTTCTATCCACCCTACAGAAAAAGGAAATCACCGCGCGTGCGTACGTACGGAACACCGTCTCGACGCCGTGGTGTAATCTATTTTCCGCAACCACCTTAATTGGATGGGTATAATGGTGTAATTAGTAACTATATATAATTATTATGAAGTGATATTGTTACTGAAATAGTATACATACACTTCAACACAAGTTCACGATCATGAGAACAATATCATCGCTCGTGCGTACGTACAGACTACCGTCTCCACGACGCGATGAGATTCATTCTCCATGTTAACCATTTAAGAATGATTATAAAGTATATATATGAAATAATAATTAAATATGTGAAATTATAAAGCTACTGGATTTATGTATATAAGTATGTCATCTACTTACTTCCATTCAAGACAATAAGGAAAGGAAAACAACATTCATGCGTACGTACGGACTACCGTCTCCATGAATGGTGTGTTTCATTTCATTTATCTATCTATTATATATATATATACTGAATATATATGATATATAAATCATGTTTTATATTCTGGAAGTAAGTAAATCATGATATAAGTAATAATAATGTCAAGAACAACAAGTCCAAACACCTAGGATAAATGAAACGATTTTACCCAAAACGCTTCTTTAACATGGAATTTACAAAAGAACGGGTAATATAAAGTCATAAGTGAACCATATATGATATCATAACAATGAATATGATTCTTTAATAAGTTAATGACATTATTTAAATTATTATACAGGAGGTTCAGACACTTACGAAGCAAATCGGACTTAAGGTAAGGGAAATATCACAATCTCATTTTTATCTGAGATTATTTGTAATTTGGTATTTACTGGGTTATATTTTATCATCCACATCCATGTTTCCTCAATATGTAATATTATTTCCATCCACCTACAATTATTTAAATCCAATTTTACCCTTTGGTGAGTTTTTAGTAAAGGATATGAAAGGAATCTTTTGTCGTATTTCGTACGAGGTAATTTTTGACTTTTCCGAAAAAAGTACGAGAAGAATGTTTTTTTAACTTATACGGCATGAATGGATTTTTAAAACATTATTTCCAAGAAGCTTCCTTTACATGTTTTCAAGTTTATTTTTAATCAAATTCTCTTAGTTTAGAATTGTATGACATGTTAAGAAAGGAAAAGTGTTTTTGAAGTAGAAAGGATATTTTCCTCAAGAATGTAGTTCAAGTGTTTTATCAAAATTATTTTCCATCTAAGATAATATAGGGTTCTGTTTATATCCCTATTATTACATGGATTTGATTATGTTGTGATGGAAATATTTTTATGAATTTCTTTATCTTATATGAATTGTTTTATGATGTCATGTTGTTTAAGATTCACATTTTACTACATGGGTTATGCAATGATATATGATTTATGATTTTGTGGCACACATAAGAATGGTATCATTATGAGATGGGTGGGACCTATATCTCCCTCCAATGAGTTGGGTAAAGATTTTATATCTCATGAGATAGACATGGCTGGAATGGTAGGTTATACTGGTTCAGTGAAACAGGACTGAAACGAGGAATGAACTCGATTCAGAAAGGGACTTTGTCCACTAAGAAAGTATTGGCAATGAGTCTTGACTAACAAGAAATGATTCTCTATGATTATGTGTGTATGCCACAAAGTTTCATGTTTTAAGTTATGATTATTTGGATTACATTTCACTACTATTATTTATACCATGTTATGAAATTATGATCTCTTTGGCAGGTGAAGATTTCTAAAATATATGTTCTTATGAATATGACGTGATTGATATTTCTTTTGTTTACCCTTACTAAGCATTTGAGCTCACCCTTTTATGTTTTATTTTCCCCAGGACATAAAAAAAAGATTTAGGTTTAGAAAAAAAAAGAAGATCTTTATGGGAGATGTTGAAGATCTTTCACCACGATTAGAAGATTATATTCTGGGTTTACAAAGACACTAAACTATTACGGTCCTTGTGTGTGTGTTTTTTTTATGTACTAAGTATTCCGCAAAAGTAATGTAATGTACATGTACGTCAGGATTCGGGTCTCTACAGGCATAATAGCAATGTTTGGACATCCAAATCCCGTTTCATTTGGTTTCTCACGAATAATATCATTCCATTTTCCATCATATTCTCCATTAACATAAATCCTCTTATTTCCTAACATTTCTTAAAACCGCAAAAGAATTGAGTGATAGGAAAAACTCATACTAGAAAAACAACATAATCAGGGGGGTAGTTAAAATCAATAACATATTATGATTAATTGTACACCTGTTACCATAATTCTAGAACTATAAACTATACCTATACTTAACAATAGGGACTTCCCTAGACATACCTTAGAAATATCTCTAGGGATCTCACTAAAGTTTTCGTATCCCAGTTTCCAATGTTTAGCTAAACCTTTCCTCTAAAACCAATTGTAGAGACCCAATCTTGACATACATGTAAATTACATTACTTTTGTTGAAAACTTAATACATAAAAAAAACATACACCAAAGGACTGTAATAGTTTAGTGTCTTTTGAAACTCGGAATATTATCTTTTAATCTTGGTGAAAGATCTTCAACGTCTCGCAAAAATATCTTCCTTTTTTTATCCTAAAACCTTTATTTATATCCTGTGGAAAAGAAAACCTATAAAGGGTGAGCTCAAATTATCAATAAGGGTAAGCATGGAGAAAATAAAACAAACCATATAAATTTTAACTTCAAAACATGAACATAATATTTAAACCTCCAAATCTTGAGCAATGACATAAAACATGGCATTCTGTAAGGAATTGATCATAAATAAACATTAATCATGATAAAATAGCATGGGAATAAAACATGTAATTGTGGAAAACCATTATGAAGATGATATTATTTCCATAGTATCCAAGGCATTGCTGCCAAGACCATCTTAGTGGACAAAGTCCCTTTTTGAATCGAGTTCACTCCTAGTTCTAGTCCAGTATCACGGAACTGAATTAAATTATCTCATGAGATATAAATATCTACCCAATGCATTGAAGGGAGATATAGGTCCCACCTATCTCATAATGAAATCATTATTACTTGTGCCAAAACATAAACATAAATCATTCATCATAACCCAAATGATAAAAATGGGTTTCATAAACATCATCCCATCGTAATATAATTCATATAAAACAAATGGATATCATTTCATCATAAGAAAAGTGAAACCATGTAAATCATTGAGATATTATACTTGAGACATACACATATGAAATAATGTCATCTTAGATGGAAAACGGTTTTGATAAAACACTTGAAAATAATTCTTGAGGAAAATATATTTTCTTCTTAAAAATAATTTTTCTTTTCACAAAATTCCACAAAATTTAAAAATAAAATGATTTTATTAAAATTAAACATGAAATCTTATAGAGTAAACTTCATTAAAATGAGGCGTTAAGAAATCGTAAAAATTGTTGGAAAAGTCAAAAAGTTCCTCGTGTGGTAAACAAAAGTATGATTCCTTTCATAATATGTGGTAAATTTCAAAATTGGGTAAAAAGGACTTTAATCATACATAAAAACATTTTTAGAAAACATGGGCATGGATGATAACAATAACCCCAGTAAATACATACAAATAAACAGTATCAGATAAAAACATGATTGGAAATGTTATCCCTTAACTTAGGTCCCATATGCTTCGTACATATCTAAAACTCCTGTATAATGATTTAAATAATTTTATGGAATTATTACACAATAATATTCATTGTTATGATACATATATGGTTCACTTATGACTTTATATTACCCTTTATTTGGTAAATTACATGTTAAACCGGCGTTTTGGGTAAAATCGTTTTATTTATCATACGTGTTTGGACTTGTTGTTCTTGATATAATTATTACTTATATCATGATTTAATTACTTCAAGAATTTAAATCATGATTTATATATCATATATATTCAGTATATATATATAATAGATAGATAAATGTAGTGAAATACACCATTCATTGAGACGGTAAGCCTTAAGTACGCATGAATGTTGTTTTCCATTCCTTATTAACATTAATGGAAGTAAGTAGAAGACATATATATATATATATATATATATATATATATATATATATATAAATCCAGTAGCATTATGATGTCATATATTTTATTTTTATTCATTATATATACTTTATAATCATTCTTGAATGGTTATCATGTAGAATGAATCTCATCGCGTCATGGAGACGGTAATCAGTATGTACGCACGAGTGATGATATCATTCCCTAATTATTGAATTGAATTATAGTGGATGAGATAATATCTCATAATCAGTATGATATTATAAAAACCATATATAGTTATTTTTAACACCATTATTCCCATCCAAGTAATGTGGTGGTGGAAAAACAGATTACACCACAGCGTGGAGACAGTATTCCATACGTACATTCACACGGTGATTTAATTTTCCATTGGATGGATAGAAGGTGAATTGGGGTTGTTTCATATTTATAATAACATATTAGTATATTAGTGATATTTATGTTATTAATTTATAATGAAAAAACTAAATAAGAATAAGTTCAAGAAGAAAGAAAACATGAAAGAATCAGGAGAAGAGATTACCTCTTCTTCGACACACCTCATTTAAGCTTCCTCTTAAGGCACTAGAGTTGGTATTTTGAGGAAACCATAACCTCTATAATATTTCTAGGGAAGTTAAGAAGGGAAATGGGAAGGGGTTTTCCGAGCTTGAAAGCTCAGAATTTTGTGAAGAGAAGGGGAAGAGGTGCCCTTTTATAAGGGAGGAGAGGGGAAATTTATGATAAACTTAAAATATTATTTTATAATAAAGTCATATTCGGTTTATAATGGCTCCAAGGTGGATTATTTAGAAGATAAAGTTGGTATAGGTCTGAAGCCTTTCAACCAATAGGTTTTAGACAAGTTTAGGTAACTATTTCAACTTTATCATTTAGATTTAACTCTAAGTTAAATAATTTAACTTTTACCGTGTCTTCTTCTTTTCTTGAACTATATGGTTAATAAACTTACAATAACAAGACAAAATAACCCCAAGTTGTTAATTATTAATATATATATCCTTTTATATGTCATTTTTTCCGAACCATAGATTTTATGGAATAGAATAATAGTTAAAAATATAATATTTGTTTTAATAACTATTTTATGTCAATTTTGACACTATTTGGTAATTTATATTTGTGAAAATTATAACAGCATGATTTGTTCGAAAAAATTTAATTAAATCAATAATAAAATGTCATATTAACTTATAAAAATAGTGTAATTCATAAAATGTCTAAAATCACATTTATTTGGGTATTTATAACATCAATTATGTTAATATTTTATTAATGAGGTAATTACTGCATCATCATTGTGGCATAGATAAATTAAATTATTTAATGTCTAAATTTTTTAAATAAAATAAATTTATTTATGAAATATTTTTAGATATCTAATTAATATTTATAGTTAAATTTATTATTTGTATAACCCTATGGTAAAAATGTTTTAGTTATTAAACTTTGATTTTATCTCTTTTAAATCTTCTTTGAATTAAATAATAATAAATGTCCTAATCTAATCCAAGTGGAAATAAAGGGTAATATTTTATTCCTAAGGATGGTTTTAGTCGAATTACACTTATCCAATAGAATTAGGACATTTTTTAGGGCAATAATAATATCATTTTTACACTTAATTGCCCTATTTACTTTTAACCGTGGTAAGTAAAAGTAAAAAGTTACTATTTACCAAAAAAATATTTTCGTCTTATTGAACCACATTTACTCCTTGATATTAATCGTGTATCTCATATTTTTGAAATTCCATTCACAGAAGTGGTAAAATTATGTTTTATGTAAATTTTCAAATTCTCCTAGGAGGTGGGTAAAAAACGGTGAAATGTTCAATAAAATTTATATATGTATAAAATTATTATAAAATGACTCCAATTAATTAAATTGAACTTATATAGGTATTATTTGTCTATTTTGACCTAAAATAAATTTAAATAAAATAAATTATTGTTTAAATAAAAGGACGGTTTTAACCAATAACTGAGTGCTTTCACTATTCATCAAAAATTGAAAGTTTTCAGAAAAATACCAAAATTTCACCCTAGGATAATTTTGATATTCTGAATCCAAAAATGAAGTCTATTTTGAAAGATAAAATTTATAAAATTTAAAAAAGTGGGTATTAATATTCATAACGGCTAGTTTGTATAATATTTTAATAACATATCGTTGTTTGGTGAAATTCGGTATATCGTACAATGCAAGCTATCGAGGAATTTTTCTCTAGTGTGCAACACAAGACCAGAAATGTGTTTGTGTATGCTGCAAGCTAATACATTGTTGCATATATCACAAGCCAATCATGGTGTAGCGTACAACACAATACATCAAAGAAATTAAAAAGAATATTTTTCATAAAATCTTGGGGTGTTACAACAGATCCTATGAAAGGTTATATGAGGGATATATCAATGATAATTTTTAAATAACATGATCACATGGGTATGATATCTTGTGAATAAAATAAAAAAAATGAATATTGATTCATGGATGATAATAATTATTCATGGAAGAAATCATGGTAGTCAATATGATATGAATAATAATATAATAAAACTACATGAGCCAATATATTATGACATTAACATAATATCATGTCATCAATTACTAACATAAATTTTTGAATATTAATAATGATAATGAAATTTTGTCTATGATGAAATATATATTCATCATATGTTATGATTGGGTTGAAAACCCATGTACCTTCCTTAAACATTGAATAACGTCCATTATAGAAAATTTTGGGATTTGTATAACCTCCCATGATCCCTTTTTGGGGCCTAGTATAACCTCCCATGTACACTCTTTCATGATTTGTATAACCTAAAAGGTACCCTATTATATGAATTACATAACAAAATTCAAACCCATATATAGAATATAACATTACTCATTGGCCTATTTATTGGAGGTATTAAAAATAATGATCCCACACATCATGAATTAATAATTAATTTTGTTGTATGTTACCAGATCATGAAGACATTTATCATTCTATCATAATTTAACCAATGTAAATGAATATATGTTTCACTAATATTTTATCATCATAAACATAGAATTTATATTTAAACAAAAAGGATTGTATCATAGAATATTATACCTATTGAATTGTTAGTTACTTTAAAGGATGTTATCAAGGATGAAAAAAATCCTTTAAAAGATAAATGGAAAAATTTATACAGGAAAATAACCTATTCATAATGTAATTAAAAATTGAAAACATCAAATGTTGTGAGATGTAAAGGATTTTTTTGAATGTTACCATGGATACATGCAATGTAATATTGAATTAACTGATTAGTTGTGATATATATAAATTCCATTCATGTCATGTATGGTTAAACAAGGATTCCATTCCCATTTTTATAAAATATTCCAGTGTATATCATTCATAAAATAGAAATAAGATTTATTTTAGAGTTTTTTCATAAATTCCAAAAAAGGGTAAAATGACTTCAAAAAGTCATAGTAAATAAGAAAAAACATTATTAAAAACATTTTATGAAAATCATAGACATTAAATAAAATAAAACCATCATAAATATTAAGGGAATATTGGTTTTCATTAAAAAAATAAATATTATGAGTACATAATTTGTAAAAATTGAATGTAAACCATTTAATATTCAAAAAGATTATTTATAGAAGAAATTAAATTAAATTTTATAAATAAGAAATCATAAAATTCTTAAAAACATATTTAACCATAAACAATCATTGTTAAAATGAGATCAATGAATTAATCCTTAACATTTTGGAAATTTTTTAATTTAAAACCCCTGAATGAATAAAGTCAAATGAAACATTAATTATAATGAAAATAAGTATAATCAAGGTATAACTTGTCGAAGTTGATATATATATATATATATTTATATATATCACACACACACACATACAGATATATAGATCCCTAACATCAATCATGGCTAAATTAAACAATATTTATAAGAAGAAGACTTATAACATTTGATTCCATGAATCGAAACCTCCTGAAATATTGAAATTTAAATAGAGTTTTAAATCCACTGTATATTTATATATATAAAAATAAAATTAATTCATGAGATTTATATACAATACACAATGTTTAAAATTTGTTAATATGGAATATTTCTCACATGAATAAATGCTAGATGAGAGACCCTTATTACAAGTTGACATTCTTTCTAAGTTCCCACAACTCCAATTTAATTAAATTTAACTTCTATAAAAATATACCCAAAAAATTATAAAAATTTTAATATCATATCGGATCCAATTATAACATTTAAACACAAATTTATTAATTATTTCTCAAAAAAAAATTAAATGTTTAAGTGTTAACTATTTTATATTTTATAAATTCAATGGTTCAAAATGTTTGAAAAATTTAATGTTGAAAACTGTCCAATCATCTGATTAATTTTAATAATGTTATAAATACCATATATATTATATGAAATGAACTTATTAATCAAACTGGAATGATAGATATAGAAACATTATGTACAACATTTACAGAGATGGTAGTCAATACATTCTTATGATTATGGTCTTCATTTTCTAACAAGTATAAATAAGAAAAAATAAATATTTATAAAAATTAAAGAATAATATTTATAAAATTAGCATCATAAAAAATATTAATTCATTAATAATAACAATTGATTAATTATGGGGATATAAAATGAATTATGTCACTATGTTATGGCAGTAGTTACATTTACGAAAAATAAATTCATTCATTTCCCATTTGTTGAAAAAGTGGTTTGATATAAAAATAATTAAAATTATTTAATTTAAGAGACTTATATTTAAATTTTATGATAAATAAAACATATTCAGATTTGGTAGAAGATGTAATAAATTAAAATACGTTATGTAGGATGATTTCCTTTTCTTTGATAGATCTCATTTAGATCCATTCTTAATGACAGCTGGAATGGTCATTTAAGATAAAAAACTCTTATGAATGGATAATGAATTTAATAAAAAAGTTATATGTTTTTTTATTATATATATGGCTCAAATTGGTGTAAAAATATATATTAGGGGTGTCCATTTATTATTATAGATAAGTACATATCATGAATTTTATAAAGGATTAAAATAATAATATTTCACATTTATTGGAATTTGACCCATAAATAATTAAATTTCAAAAATAATGTCATCATAATCAAAATGAAGATAATTAATATGATTTAAACTAGTTAATTTTAGAATATCACCATTATCTATTAGTTTAAACCTTAGTAAACCCGTATCTACCTTAATTGAGGTAACATAAATTTGTGGTTTCTACTATTCATTGTGACAAAAAAATATGATTACCATATTAAATTATATTAATTTTTCAGATTCCATATATAAAATATATTCTACATGAATATATTTTAGTTATGTGAATAATCTATGTTTATAATATGTTCTCACAATGTAATATGTTTTAAAAAAAATGAGTTTTATGCATTCAATACTGTTTACCATCATTCCATTCCACTTATAAAAAAATATTCGAATGTTAAATAATTTTAGATTAAATATTATTTATATATTTAATTATTATGATTAATAAATTGATATTTAAATATTATATTTTTATAAAAAAACATTTTTCTGCACAAAATATTTCTTAGAAATGAAATTTTTATTCCCAAAAATAAATTTATACAAAAACATTCTATAAAAATGATTATAATATAGTCAATTAATTATTTAATAATAAATAATAGTTATATTACTTTATGATAATATTCATAACATTATATTAGTTATAATTGAAAATAAATTAAAGTTTAATAAAAATCGATATTGTTTCACTATTCACGAAATCATTTATCGTAAATACCCAGACCCTAGTATCCATAGTCTATGCCTTAATTTATTACATTTTTATAATAAACAAGGAGGTCACATCCCGATTGAAATAATAGTTTACTTTTCTTGGAATTCCATATAGAAAAATATGTTTTAAATTAATACATGAATAGAATAACAACATAGAAACATTAAAGGTATTATCTGGAACTCATAGATTACCTTGGTAGCAAAGTTCAGTCCGGATCGGCCCCCGGTGGGCATCTTTGCAAGGTATGTAAATTCCTCTTGGGGATTGCTGAATGGGGATACTGTTGGGGTTCTCGACCGGTTCCATTTTAGTATTCATCTCCAGTCTATCGAGGATTTTGCCCGGGCTTGGTCGTCTGAGTCACGAAGGTGTGATAACCGGCCATTACTTCTGTTCCGATGGACGATTGATTTCCATAAGGGATGAAACTATCAACGCTCAGCCCTGTGGATTCTCCTTCTCGGCCTGCCTCTACCTTTCCAGAACCCTTGTGTCTTAAAGGGGATCAGTGAACGACTGGGTTGTTTCTTGCGTGCTGATGAAGCTACTGCTCGAGTGTTTCACCCTTGGTTTGTGCGTGTTTGCGTCAAAATGGTTATGTCAGGCATTCTACCTCATTGTATATGGCTTTCTGTTTGTGGTGAGGAAGGGTTCTGGCAATGGATCAACTACGAGGAGGTTGTAGGTTTCTATTCTGTCTGCTTCTATCAAGTGCATTAGAAATCTTGATGTCGTAGGTGTAGAGGCTGTCGTCGATGAGGTCCACTCCCAACTTCTCGGGTGGCTGAGCCCCCCTCTACATTTGAGGAGCCTGCTCTGCCTCCACCCTCTGTGCAGATGCCAGTTCTAGTTCCCTCCTCAAATCATGCCCCATTTGCAGACAAGGAACCTGTTTTTCAATCACCCTCAGTTTAGATGTCAATTCCTCTTTCTTCTCAAGGCCCGGTCCTGGTGATCTCTGGCTCCCCAGACCACCCGCTGAAGGATGCTATGGTCGGGGTTTTGCTTGAAAAAGGGGATCTAGGGGTGTGCATTACCCTAACTTCTCACTGTACTACCAGGGAGGAGCATGTGTCAAGTGCAGGGATAGGCCGGGTATGCCCCTCGTTGGTATCTACTACAGCAGTTCTGGGTGTGAAGGACCCCCACAACTCTACTGTGAAGAAGGGAAAACAAGTGTTGCTTGATGGGGATGGATTCACCCTCTACCAAGTAAGGAGGTCAATGCGCATGGACTTCACCGCCCACACTGGAATGGAAGAAGGGAGTCTATCCTGCCCCCCTATACACAAGGAAAATACTATTGTAATTGAAAAACTCAATGCTCCTCTCATCACGGGTGGCGGTTCTCCCACTAATCAATCAAGTCCTGGAAACGAGAAGTGTCCCCCATTATGCGACCTTAGCCCAAGTATTTCTAATTCTCCTCCCCTCTCTATGAGGGGACGTTCCAGGAAGATGACACTAGTGGACTTCGGTAATCGACTTTGCACAATAAGTCGAGCCAGACAGTGTTCCAAGTGAAAGTTCAGCATTTGACTGAACTTGTGATAGATTGTTAGTTTTTCTAGTTCTTCTGTTATGTTTTTAATGTGAAAGTCATCAGTCATACTACGAGGATCTACTTCAGATGTGGTTTCAGAGAAGGAAGTCTCCACCAACGCATAACCATCAGGATTTGGATGAATGAGAGGGCATTTTACTTTCCATCGGTACCAGGCTCATGCATCCCTGCACGGGACAACTAACCGAGCGGCCATGTAGAGGTGGAGACTTGATTAATTGATGTAGGTACTGGGGAGGGGAAGCTCCAAATAGTCCTGATTTTCTTGTCTTTTTATTTTTAATGGCTTTTATGAGGTTGGAATTTTTTGGGTTCACACTTACCTTTAAAAGTGTCTGTTGAAAATACCAAAAATTGTGGATTGGGGAATGAATAATGACACAATTCAATAAAACATAAAAATGAGAATAATATGGGAAGAATAAAAGATGAATAAATAATTCCACAAAAATAAACACATTATAATGAAGCTTAATCCGGGATATTATTCTACTATAATATTTTAATTTATAATGAATTACTAATCATAATGATGGAGTGCATATGTCACACATCATAAATGTACCATCGAGGCATCCATGAATTCACCTTAAAATAAATGGGTGAGGCCTCAGCCATAATCAATTTCTATCTTACCTCATGAGACTTACTGATACATAGAGAGGGATATAGTGGGACCCACCTATCACATAGTATTTTCAATTCTTTTCTAATATTAATGGTAATGAATATAAAAAACATATACATATATAATGTATGTAATTTTCCCAAATTTGTAAACATAATCAATAACAATTCTGTGTAGTTAGTGAATGGTATCAAGATTGAGCATCAACAATCAAAATGATCATAAATGATTTAATAAAATATGTTAGATTTTAATCATAATATATTATTCTCAATTAATAATAATTTTAGAAAATCATTATTGAAATATATTAAAACACTAAAATAAAAGCATCAAAGAATTCGTGATATAAACATCATTTTCACTTTGCAATGAAGACTTCTTTTGGAAAATTCATGTGTATTTTTCATAATTGATTGTATAAAAAAAATTAAGAACATAATTTTTCATTATAAATAATGGTGTCTCAATATATATTATAGATAGTACTTGATAATGGATAAGAAATCAAGAAGTTTCCTTTAATCGGGTTTATTTTTTGGAATGAATTGAGAAGGGACCCCTGTAAAACATATATATCACCAAAAAATAAATTTTAAATTGTATAGATAAATGTGTTTGAGAAATTTAAATATAATTTGGAATATATTTATTAAAAAATGAAGAATTATATTGGTGTATATTGGGAAAATCCTAACCCGAATTAAAATACAGGTTCAAAAGGAACCATTATATTATGTTTCAAAGTGTTCTTCACTTCAACATAAATTATTCGATAATTAAATTACGTTAATTAATAATTTAATTTAATTCCTTTATTACATATATATGATTTAATAAAATTTTATTATGTTCATTTTCGGTCATTTTCATGAGTTATGTGATACAATTTTATTGATCAGGTGTGTTGGTTTCATTTGTTTTCATGATAGGTTTACTTGTATATGAGTATGGTATTTCATGTAAAATGGGAATAGAAATATGGAACTAAAGGTATATATTATTGGTGAACATAATGAAGATTAAATGGTTATATAATTTATTTAGATATTTTGAGTGAGGATTTATCATTAGATAAAATATTATTGATAATTGTTTAGATTATTTTTGTTGGTTTTCAATCATCACAAAATAGATTTATTTTATTAATTAAAATAATGTATATATAATGGTTCCAAAATAATAACTAGTCTTTAAAACATATATAATAATTTTTTAATAATTAAAGTTTTATTTTTTCTATACTTGTAGGTATTAATAGAAAATGAAAATTAATTCTCCATGATGTTGGTAAGTTGACAGAGCATGGGAAATGTATTCATTTGTAGAATAAAAGAGAGGGGGTGGGGGGATTTTGATTATTTATATTACATTAACATGATATAATTCGATTACATAAATCATACTGGAGTTATCATGTCTCTCTAGACATGGGAGGTGAGGGAAGGATACGAAAATTAATGAAATTGAACTGAAAGTTGATTTTTACCTCTTAAATTATTCTCTCTAAGAACCTCCTAAATGGGATTGGTATTGTTCATTTATTGTAAAAAACGATCCTAGACATTGGGGATGGCTGTGTAAAGTGTATTGGATAGATATTTTATAAGGACAATAGATTTTATGGTTTAAGGAGAATAATTGAGGAGGGGTGGTATTTATAGTTTAGGAGAGTGGAGTTTTCTCATTATTTTATTCATTAGTTTATTATTTTTCTTCAAGAATATGAATATTATGAGAATTGTCACAAAATATATTAAAATAATGAATGTATGTTCGATAAAATTGTTATTACCTCATTGAAGAATCATGAAATATTGTATTTAACTCATAATGTATTTATAATGTCAATTACTATATTTAATTATTCAACCAAAATTTCATGTATTTCAGAAAAATAAAAAAAATCTACATGTCACGACCCCTCCCAACAAGGTGTACCCCACCTGGGCCGACTATGTGAGAAGGGACATAATGGCCCCCCGAGTCCCGCCTCTAGTAGGCCCTAGGATGGTGACTAACACCGAGGGTATAGTAAACACACAGATAAGAGACATTACCCTCTATAAGAACTAAGGCAAAAGAGAGAGATAAGATAGATACCAACCAACTCCATCCCAGACTAAAATATAAATGAATACCCAAGTTAAAATATGTAATTCCATGAAAAACTACTACAAATAGTAGGGAAAAGTAGAAATTACCCCAAAGAAAGTAAAAAACAAGAGCAACCACAAGCCTCAACACCTCCTGCAACACCAAGCTAGTAGAAAGCAACTTCATCTCCAACCTGATCCAAGTGACCTAAAACAAAATTTATATATACATTGGGTGAGTATAATATTATATTTACTAGGATCCTCCATGAAGCCTCTTGTGAAAACGTAAAGAAAGCATGCTAAAGCACAGTGAACAAGAAGTGAAACTCACTCATCACCTAAATAGGTATACTAAGTTCCCAGCCTCACCATGGATACTCTAACCGAGTAACGCATACAATAGAATATAATTTAATAAAAATTATCAAGGGTACCCCACTACTACTTCTCCAATATTTTTCCACTTTTCCCTGACGTCTTACATCCTAAACATATCTCTCCAAAAAGGATTACCCGTAGACACTTGGTTAAAGCACCACAACATGAACCTCGTGCAACCATACCACCACGTCCACACAAGAAAGTAACCAGGTAGTTTTTGGGATCCACAACAACTTTCATAACGTGTATCATACGTTAGGTATTAAACCTCAAGACATTATAGACCATGCACCGAGTAAGGATCCTCCAGCCACAACAGCCTATACATGTTACACCTATAGTAGTCCATAGAAAACTATATCTAGAATATGTGTGTGTTAATAAAAACAATACATTACAAACCTCTACAAAAATATATGAGGAAAACTAACCACTGTGCCTACCAGCACAAGTAACTGCCAAGATAAAAGAGTAGGGCCAAATGGGGAAGTCAGCCATCCATCCTCCCACAAGAATGTTGGGGAAAACACCCCCCAGGGCTCAAAATCCCAAGGGTGTCAGTTTCCCTAACTGACAGGGAGGAGTATCATATAGAAAATCTAAAAGTATAGAATATGCTATAGCTCACAACCACATTATGGGCATAACCTAGTCTCAGACACAACTGCACCAAATTTATCTCAGACTCCTAGCTGCCACTTCTACGACTAGGTATCCTATAATCATACAACCATTTAAAGAGATTAATTACATCAAATCATTACATTTTTATCAGTTTCAATTTACATTAATTAGTTATTTAAACATAAATTAACCATCAATAATTCCACATTAAAACATAAATTAACCATCAATAATTCCACATTAAATTTCATTAGCATCACACCCAAATTCCACCATCCCTTTAAAATTATAACCTCAAAATTTGGTTCCAGCAAGCTCTTTTCCCATGGGTTGACATAATTTATTGAAATAATTATTTAAAAAATTAATTTCCCATATTCCTTGGCATTCTATAAAATCATTCTATGCTACTAAACACAAAGGGGTTCAACACGGTGAGTAGATAACAACCAATCATGTCTTTTCCACCTATAGAAAGAGCATAGACCCAACCTACCATGAGAAGCTAAACAGAGAATGCACGTAGAATACCCTGCTCGTCTTCACCCCTTTTTGGAGAAGGGTAGGCAAGACCATCTGCCTTGAGTAGAGGGGAAAGTGAACCAGATAAATAACCAATAAGAATAATCCAACATCCAAACATTCACATCCATCTCATTCCATCATCCACGATGTCCTCCCCGAGAGCCACATGCATAAACCAAAGCAACTGGCCACTCTAGGAATCAACTACTGCCACAACCAATATGCCTTTTTACCCCCACATATCACAATTGACATCCAGGCTCACATGCCTACATAAGTAGAAGAAAAAAACATCTTATCAAATGAGCTCTTGGCCCTTAAACAAGAAAGAGGATAACTCAGAACCCTACAAGGAATTATCTTTTATCAAAAAACCAGTTCTTTAATCCATCTTGGATTAATTGATTTATTATTCATAGGTTCCAAATTCGAATAACCTAATCAATAAGCTATCAAAAATAATTAAACAGGCTTACTGCACCAATTTTATTAACATCAAATTACAACATGAGGAACTAGATACATTTACATTCCCCTTTATCTTTATCCAAATAATTATCAATTAATTCCGGATTTACGTTCTTTACCAATATCAATCGAGAATGAAAAAGCTAAGCAGGCAAGAATAGATATCAGACTATCTAGAAAAACAAGAGGCAATAACATAAGATCGATATCAATTTATTTATCCGATTCAAATATTTATTATTCCAATTCCATTTTGATCTAGTGGGATAAAACATGATAACTCTACAGTTTCACATAAATGAAAAGAGAATCAACGGACCCCTTACCTCAAGTAGTTCTTAACGTTATTTATATGAGAACGAACCACACAATGGGTTAAAATCTCCTCCCCTGTGACCACTGTATCCACCTGAGGATGGAGAGACACCACCACATTGGCCAACACCCAAGAAAATCCCTTTAGGAACATGGGGTGTAAAATTCAGTAAAAATGGAAAGGAGAAAGAAGGATATGAACCCAAAATAATGTAGATAGACCATAACTTATATCAAAGACCAATTGATATTTCTTTATTGCATCAAAACAGGGTGGAACAAATCCTAGGAGGATAATTTGATTGCCCAAATCCTATGTAAAGGAATGGGATGTTCTATCATCTCACACCCGAGAACAAGGAGGAAGAATGAGGGAGGAAGATATCACATCCCTTTAGAAGACTTAATAGAGGAGTAGTTTAAGATACACTGGGTTTTACATTAAAAGTGGATCACATTAAACCATGTCGTTTGACCAAGTAAAAACATACTGATCCTTAGGAGAAATTAATATAGGAGTTACAACTTTTGAATCAGCCTTATAGTCCTTAAAACAGGGCTTTGAAAGCATTTTACATCAAAGGAAACATTAAAGGGTCAGAACTGTATGAAGCTAGGAACACTGTTTAGGAACTCAAAATTTGGCAAACAAAAAACACTATTTATAAACCTCACCATTGGAACGTCACCATTGGAACTTCACCATTCTAGAAACACTATTCATGAATCTCTCTATTAGAACCTCACCATTCTGATAACACTATTCATGAACTCAAAATTTGGGAATGGAAAAAGTTCACCGTTGGAACCTCACTGTTTCACTGCTCATAGAAGGTTATAGATGACACTGTTCACCTAGGGTTATCGATGCATTGTTCACATACGGTCACCATAGCTCTGTTCACATAAGGTTACCGATGACACTGTTCACAGAAGGTCACCGATGACACAGTTCACATAAGGTTACTGATTTCACTATTCACATGAGGTCACCATTGCACTATTCACATAAGGTTACCGATGACACTATTCACTGAAGGTCAACAATGAAACTGTTCTCATAAGGTCACTAATGTCACTGTTCACATAATGTCACCATTGACCTGTTCACAGGAAAGGAAAATTGGAAACGTTTTGGGGGTATGTCACCTTGACCTCCTAAAACAACTCATACTCCCGATTTTCACAAAGGAATTGTCCCAAGAGGTCCGAGCCATTACATCAGATACCAATCAAAACATTATCGTCCTCAAGAATTTAATAACCACATAAAGGGAAAAAATGGGGTCTGAACAACCACCCATTGAGATAACTCTCAAAAGAGAGCACTCCCGAAGAAGCAAGAAAAGAAATCCATATTATTAAAATGAAATGCCTATAATCAAAAAGGCTACATCGATACCTGAAAAGAGTTAAACATTAAACAAAATTGGGTACTGATCATGTATATGTGACTCACGTTCCCAGGTACTCTCCTCCATGCCACCATGTCGCCACAAGACACAAATCAAGGAGATAGAATGCCTGCCCAACACCTTCTCTTTGCAGTCTTGGATCTCCACAGGTCGATCCTCAAGGGTCACATCATCATCTACAACAATGTCTCCCCAATCGATGATGTGAGAGTCATGATGAAGATAACAACAAATCTATGATACATGGAACACATCATGTACCCGACTCATCTACGAAAGAAGTTCTACTCGATACGCCATAGCTCCAACAAGAGATAACCCCTAGAAAGTCCCATAAAACCAGGGAGAAAGCTTACTCCCACGACCAAACCTTTGCTTCCCATGACGGCGAGTCACCTTTAGAAATTCATGATCCCCAACATCAAAATCCAAGGGTCTCCACCATTGATAAACATATGATTTCTGATGGTCTTGCAATGTCTTCATCCTCTCACGAATCACCTAAACCATCTATTTTGTATTTAGCATTAGTTCTAGTTCGAGAATTGCGGACTCTCCGAACCTAGTCCAGCACAACAGAGAATGTAAAGGTCATCCACATATGGTTTCAAATGGTGTCATACCGATGGTGGAGTGAAAACAATTGTTGTATAAAAACTCCACCAAGGGTAGGTGCCTCATCCATGAAACTAAAAAATCCAGGGCACAAGATCGTAACATGTCTTCAAGAGTCTTGATGGTTTGCTTTGTCCGACTGTCCGTTTAAGGATGAAAAGCAGTTTAAGGCATAGATGATAACCAAAAGCATACTGGAGACCTCCCCACACCCTAGAGGTAAAACACGGATCTCAATCAGAAATGATCATCCTTGGGACTCCATGAAGTCTCACCACCTCCTCTAGATACTACCTTGACAAAACTACCACTGAGCATGACTACTTGATTGCTATAAAGTGGTCCCATTTTGTTAAAAGATCCACTAACACCAAAATTACATCATTTCCTCCATAAAGTCGATGTAAAACAGTAAGAAAGTGCATTGATATGTACTCCCACTTCCACTAAGGAACATCTAACGGGTGGAGTAGACCACCAAGAACACGGTGTTCAACCTTCACCTTCTGGAAGACCAAACATCGAGACACAAACTCCACAACTGCACACTTCAGCCCATGCCACCAAAAATGGCTTCTCAAGGCTCGGTACATCTTTGTCACGCCAGGATGCACCACTAAAGGAGAACTATGGAACTCTCTAAGGACTATCTCACACATCTTAAAAGGAACAAAAATCCTTCCACGATGCAACACTCTGTGTTGTTCATCCTCAAACCAACAATAAGGGGTCTCGCCATAAAAAAATCCGTCTCACCAGACCTCCACCTCTAGATCCCCCAACTAGGAATCTTCCACCTTATACTCCAGATATGACTACACCGTCATCTGAAAAAGACAACCTCTACTTCCAACTTCTCCCATATCAAGATGTAATGCTGACAGTTATTCCATTACTCTCCAGGAGTCACCAGATTCATGAACTGCATCACTACGTGACTTCCGACTCGGCGCATCAGCTAAAACATTCCCCATACTAGGTGTATATGATATTTTGAAGTGGTATTCTTGTAATAAATTCATCCATCAATGTTTTCATAAGTTCATGTCATACTGGGAGAATTCATACCTCAGGCTCTTATGAACAATGAAAACCAAAAAGAGCTCACCAATGAGGTAATGTCACTACAACTTTAGAGGGAACACCACGATTGTAAACTCAAGATCATGGGTGGAATATTTTTGTTCATGAGGACACAACTACCATGACCCATAAAAAACAACTGATCTCTACTGCATCAGGACACAACCAAATCCTAGATGAAATTCATTGCATAAAACATGAAACCGAACTCCCACTTTAGGAAGACAAAGAACTAGAGAACTTACTAACTTATCCTTTAGATATTAAAAAGCTACCTGACACTGATTAGTCCATATGAATACCTAATACATCATGGCCAAAGTTGTCAGAGGAGTTTCAACTCGAGAGAAATTAGCAACAAATCGTTTTTGTAGCCTGCGAGACCAGGGAAACTTCACATGTTTGACACCATCTTGGGGGATTCCCAAGACAAAAACGCTTCTACCTTCGATGGATCCATAGTTAATCCATGATGGGAGACCACATGACCCAAGAAATAGACTTATCGAGCCCAAAACTCACACCTCGACAAATTACTAAACAACTGATGTTGACAAAGAACTCCCAAAATGGCTTGTAGATGCTCGGCATGCTCTTCTTCACACATAGAGTACACAAAATTTTCATTGATGAAAACCACAATGAACATGTCCAGGAACTCACAGAACACAGTGTTCACAATCCCATGAACACAGGTGTAGAATTTTTCATGTCAAACGACATACAACGAACTCATAATGCCCATAATGACATGGTAAAGAATTCTTTAGGATATCCTCATCCTACACATGCATCTGATGATATTCTGACCACAAGTTGATCTTTGAGAACCATCTTTCACCCTTCATTTGATCGAATAAATCATCAATCTATGGAAGAGGATAGCGATTATTTATTGTCACTTTGTTCAAGTGACTATAATCGACACACAACTGCAAACCACCGTCAGCCTTCTTCACGAAAAAATAGTGCACCCTACGGGGACACGCCCGGCCGAAAAAAAGCACACTGTAACCAACCATCAAGTTGTATACATAGCTCTTGTAACTCAGAAGTGTCCATCCTATTTAAAGACATAGAGATAGGAGACGCTCTTAGTTGTAGCTCAATTCCAAACTCAATTTCTCGTAGAGGGGGTAATGATACAACTGCTTCTGGAAAGGCATGAGGGTACTCTTCTATGACCAAAGAAAATTCCAGCTGTTGAACCTCTGATGAACTCAACATCATCTCAGCCATCATGGATGATAAGGACATAACACGCCTATGACCCTTCTGAGGATCTTTCTCGCCATCAAATACCACTAGATCTCCATCCAAATCGATGAAAATTACCTTCTTCCTGAAGCAATGCATGATATCCGGTACCGAATACAACCAATCCATTCCAAGGATGACATCATATGGTTCTATTTGTAAACATAGGAAATCTCCCCAAGAGCAGTGTTTCCCCAAAACTAGCTCATAGTCCTTATATACTTCCAACAGGTCAGCTCGACCTCCAACTGGCGTAGTCAATGCCAAGGGCACTAGAAGCCTCTCTACCTTAAGTCCCAAATCATGGACAAGGGTAAGTGATATGAAGGAGTGTGTCAGTCCTGAATCAATCAAGGCATACACTATGTTAGAAAATAAGCCAAGGGTATCTCAAAAGATGCGTTACTCGCCTAGAGATGGAAATGCTAAAGCATGAAGCTGACCACGACCTCCTCCAAAACCTCTCTCACCCTGATGACGGCCACCACCACGGTCGCACACTACACTATGAGGATGGGGAGAGTCACATGATTTTCCTTTGATTTACCCATCTACACTCTATTGATCTAAAGCTGGTGCAACCTACTGTTGTTGCCTCTCCTGGAACCACCTCAATGAAGGAACCTGGATCAGAAAACTTGGTGCACGATGATTTCTCTAAAAGGTCGAACACTCATTATACTGATAACACCGACCACCATAAGAAAAAAAATGTCTGATCCCTTGGAATAGGCCTGATATCCCCTGCTCTAGAGAAATGAGATGTGGAGTGCTGGGCCCTACCCCGTCTAAACGAAAACTCTTCTGACCTGAAAACCGGGAACCCCAGACCACATCTCTACTTCACGAGGAATCATGATTACTCCACTCTCATGATGATTTGGTTCTGGACAATGTCTTATCGATGAACACTTCCCTCTCTAGCACCTCATGATATGTCTTCAGCATAAATGGGGTGACGTGACACTAGATATCTGGACACAAAGCCTCCTTGAAATGCCTTGCCCTAGCCTCCTCATCTGGAAAGAGGTCTATAGCATATCGTAAATAGTTCCTAAAATGGATTCCAAACTCTCACACACTAGAGCTCCCCTGTAGAGGGGTTAGAATCTCCTGGCGACTGGGTGCCTTCACATTCGAGGAAAGAAACTCAACTCTATACTTGTCTTGGAACTCCTCCTATTAGATCACAGACTCCACACGAACCCTGAGGAACAAGAACCACAACTGCCTAGCTTCTCCACACAACATCGTCATAACCAAGGACACCCAGTGCTCCTTTAGAGTAGGGGTTGAACTGAAGCCTATCTCGACCTCCTCCAACCAGACTTCCATGACTGAATCTGAAACGCATCTGTAATTCTTCTTCAGACTCTGGCACTAAAACTCTCAGAGTTTCCTCTTCCATGTGTCGTCGTCTTCAACCTCTACCATATGGAAATATGCTGGCACAACCTGCTGGACATCTTCTATGTGATCCTTATGAGTACATTGAAATGGAGCCATACCTATAAAATAAAAAAAATTAGAGATCCTAAACAAGGAATATGGAAGTCTCAACATTAATTAATTAGTTTTTTTCTTTTATTCATTTTATGTTAACCTATCCCAAGGTCTACCCATTCAAACACAGTCACAAAGAAAAATTATGCATGATATTTTCCTTGGTCATTACCCTATATCTAGTATCACCTTGTTAATAGCCGTTGTAGACATAATGGTCCATACATCAGATCATAGGGTGGCCTAAATGCCTATGCCTCAGTCGGTCTGCAGTGTTTACATCACTTTATAAACTTGATTGACACTATTTCCCACAAAGCCCATGAAACCTCACCTGTGGCTTACTCCAAACTCCATCCTATCCCTCGACCAGGCCTTTGATACCAATCTGTCATGAACCCCTCCCCACAAGGTGTACCCCTCCTGGTCCAGAAATGTGAGAAGTGAGATAATGACCCTGAGTTTCACCTCCAATAGGCCCCGGGTTGGCGACTAGAACCGAGGGTATAGTAAACATATAGATGGGAGGCATTACGCTCAAAGAGAAGACATGAAAAATAGAGAGATAAGATGGAAACCGACTAACTCCAACTCATACTTAAATATAAATGAAAACCTATGTGCACATATGAAATGTCATGAAAAACTACTACAACTTGATGGAAAAAACTATAAGTACCCAAAACAATGTAAAAACAACAGAAACCACAAGCCCAAACAACTCCTGCGACCCCATGCTAGTAGAAACCAGCTTGATCTCCAACCTTCTCCAAGTGACATGAAAAAATGTTTATATATACCTAGGGTGAGTATAATATTATACCTAGTAGGATCCTCCATGGAGCCTCTTGTGCAAAAGTAATGACAGAATACTAAAGCACAGTGAACAACATGTAAAAATAACTCATCACCTAACCAGGTATACTGAGTTCCCACCCTCAAAACGACTACTCTCCCCAAGTAACACATACAAGAGTATATAATATAATAACGATTATCAAGGGTAACCCGCTAGTACTTCCCCGCAGGTTTGATGCTTTTCCCCAATATCGCACATCCTAAGCATCTCTCTCCAAAAAGGCTTACCTGCAGACACCTGGGCGAAGCACCACAACATGCACCTTGTGAAACCACACCACCATGTCCACACAAGAAAGTAATAGGGTAGTTTCTAGAAGCCAACACAAATCAAATAACGTATATCATACATCAGGTATTAAACCTCAAGCCATTATAGCCTATACACACGAGTAAGGATCCTCAAGCCATCACAACCGATACACTTTACACCTATAGTAGTCTGTGGGTAACTATATCCAAAATATATGTGTGTTAATAACCAAAAGACAGTACAACCCTCTACACACATATATGGGAAAAACTAAACGATGTGACTACCAGCAAAAGTAACTACCAAGAGAAGAGAGTGGGGCCAAAGGGGGTAGTCATCCATCCATCCTCCCACCGGAATATTGGGGAAAACACCCCCCAGGGCTCAGAATCCCCAAGGTGTCAGTTGCCCTCACTGACGGGGTGGAGTAGCATATTGAAACACACAAAAATATAGAATATACTAAAGCTCACAACCACACTATGGGCATAACCTAGTCATAGATACAACTACAGCTAACGTCACCCGGACTCTCGGCTGCCACATCTAAGACTAGATATCCTATAAGTACACAAACATTTAAAGAGATTAATTACATTACATCATTAACTTTTTATTAGTTTCACTTTACATTAATTAATTATTTATACATAAATTAACCATAAATAATTCCACATTAAATTTCATTATCTTCACACCCAAAGTCTACTGTCCCTTTAAAATTGTAACCTAAACATTTCGTTCCAGCAAGCTCCTACCCCATGGGTTAACATAATTCATTAAATTATTTATTTACATAATTTCATTCCCATATTCCCTGGAATTAATGACAGGAATTATATGCTACTAAACATAAGAGGGTTTAACACGGTGAGTAGATAACTTCCCGCCGAGTCCTTGTCGCATATAGTAAGAGTGTAGACCCATCCAACTTTGAGATGCAAAACATGGAAAGCACGTGGCATACACCACGTGTGTTCGCCCCTTTAAGGAAAAGGGTAAGAAAGACCAAATTCATTGAGAAGTGGGGAATGTAAATCAGATAAACAACGAATAAGAATCATCCAACCTCCAAATATTCACATCCAACCCGTTACATCATCCACTATGTCCACCGTAACACCCACATTCATAAACCAATGCATCTCACCACTCTGGGCATCAAAAGCTACCAAAAACAATAGGCCTCCTTGCCCCCACATATCACAATAGCCATCCAGGCTCACATCACAACAGACATAGCAGGATATAAAAACATCTTATCAAATGGGCTCTGTTTCCTTAAACAAGAAAGAGGGTATCATAGAACCCTACAAGGAATTATCTTTTATCAAACAACTAGTTCTTTAATCCATCTTGGATTAACCGATTAATTATTCATAGGTTCCAAGATTGAAAAAACTAATCAGTAAGCTATCACAGAAAATTAAACATGCTTACAAAACCAATTTAAAACATCAAATTACAATAAGGGGAACCAGATTCATTTACATTCCTCTTTATCTTTATCCAAAAAATTATCAATTAATTCTGGCTTTACATTCTTTACCAATCTCAATCAAGAACAAAAAAGGTAAGAAATCAAGAATAGATATCACACTATCTAGAAAAACCGGTGGAAATAATAGATGATCAATATGAATTTATTTGTCCAGTTCAAATATTTATTTTTTCAATTCCATTGTGATCTAGTGGGATAAAACATGATAACTCTATAGTTCCACATAAATGAAAATAAATGAAACGGATCCCCTACGTCAAACAGTTCTTGACGTTCATTATATGAGAATGATCCACACAATAGGTTATGATCCCCTCCCCTGTGACAACTGTATACACCCGAGGATGTAGAGACACCACCACATCAGCTAACACCCAAGAAAATCCCATTAGAAACATGGTTTAAAATTCAATAAAAATGGAAAGTATACAGAAGGATATGGACCTGAAATAATGAAGATAGATCATACTTTATATCAAGGACTGATCAATATTTCTTGGATACATCAAAATAGAGAGGAACAAATCCTAGGAGGAAAATTTGATTTCACAACTCCTACGGGAAGGAATGGAATGTTTGAGCATCTCACACTTAAGAATTAGTAAGAAGAACTCGGGAGGAAGATACCTCTCCCCTTTACAAGATTTAATGGAACAAATGTTTAAGATATGCTAGGTTTTCCATTAAAAGTGGATCACATTTTACCACATGGTTTTACCAATTAAAAACATCCTGAGCCTCATGAGAAATTAATATACGATTTACATCCTTGGAATCAACCTTAGAGTCCTTAAAAAAGGATTTAAATTCATAATATATCAAATGAAATGTTAAAGGGGAGAAACTGTAGGAAGCTAGAAACACTATTCACCAACATGAAATTTGGCAAAGGAAAAACACTATTCATGAACCTCATAGTTCCAGAAATCCTATTCATAAACTCAAAATTTGGAAAAGGAAAAAGGTCACTATTGGAACCTTACTGTTGGAACCTCTCCATTGCACTGTTCACATAAGGTTACCGATGACATTGTTCATAGAAGGTCACCAATGACACTATTCACATAAGGTCACTAATGTCAGTGTTCACATAAGGTCACCATTGCACTGTTCACATAAGGTTACCGATGACACTATTCAGAGAATGTCACTGATGGCACTATTCACACAAGGTCACTGATGTCACTGTTAACATAAGGTCATCGTTTCACTCTTTATAGGAATGGAAATTTGGACACGTTTTGTGGATAAGTCACCTTGACCTCTCGAAACACCTCATACACCTGATTTTCACAATGGAATGGACCAGAGAGGCCCGGAAAATTACACTACTATAACCATTTTTAGACATGTATAATTCAAAAATGGAAATTATTTTATGAAAATAATTTTATAAATATGATAAATTTAATTTTTAATTAAAATCATCATTTACTCAAAAAAAATATTTTAAAATTCTAAATTATTTTATAACACCTAAAAAATTAACTATCGTCTCACAAAATTATCTTATAATAAAAAGATAACAAAATATTAATATCTGAATCTATTTTATGAAAATACATTTTCGTTCAAATAATTATATTAATTATAAAATTATAATTAAATTTTTATTACATACAAAAATTCAAACACTTAATTTATTATTTTGAATACATTTATCTACCTATATCAAGATATAAATATATTTTATTTTAAATTATAAGATACACAAATTTAAGTTATACTTTCATAGGTGAATTTACTACTCTATTGGTCATATTATTATTCCTAATTTTCACAGTACTAGTCCAATGGTTATGTTACTATTTTATTTGTATATGTTATTTGGCTTCTAGAAATACTTATTTTTTCATAAATTCTTTATTTATATAGTTTTTATTTTATTCTATATGAAATTTTATGTGATTCATACTATCTAAAATAACTATTATAATGGAAAAATACTTGTTATAATTATTGGTTGTTACATTCTCCCCTCCTACAAAAATTTCATCCTTGAAATTTTATGAATTTCACCTCATAAAAAGATTTGGGTAGTTCTTCATCATAACTTCCTATGGTTCCCATTTCACCTCTTCAATATTTTTATTTTCCAATGTAACTTTACCAGGAAAGAAATTTAATTACTCAACACCTATTCTCTATTGTCTAAAATCCAGATGGGATATTTATAGTAAAATAAATCAGGTTAGAAATTATATTTCATTATAATTGAGAATATGTGTTGGGTCTGAAATTTAATTCTTTAACAAAAAATGTGCAACACATCAAGAAATTTGTAAAGGATATGTATAATATAAAAATAATAAGACATAGATCCAATTTGTCTATGGGATTTAAAAAAGATAAATGTACCTGCGGCCTATTTTTTGTTTCTTTAAATATCTTATAAAACCATTCATTAGAGAAACATTCAATAATACATGATCTCCCACTTGAAAATCCAAATACTTTATTAGATTATAAGAATATCTCTTTTGACTACATCGTTCATGTTTGATATAAGGTTAAATAGTATTTAAAATTTCTATTTATTCCTCTGCATTCTCATGTCCTATAATATTCCATTCGCCAATTTCATCCCAACATGTTCTTGTACGATATGTCTTTAAATAAAATTCTTCATTTGGTGAAATACGCATACATGAATAGAGACTATTGTTAAAGTAAAATTATTCAAAAGGAAAAAAATTGATCGCACATACCTTTGAAGTTGAGTTAGAATTATATAAAAAAGTTTTAAAAATTTTGGATTATCCTTTGAGAATGAACATCAATTTGAGGATAATATGTAGTACTCTAATTAAGCTCAATATTCAAAGCATTATAAATAATTTTTCCAAAATTTAGATCTATCTTATGGATCATGGTCAGAAACAACAGAAGGAGTTTATCCATTATGTTCTAACACCATATTAATATAGATTAATGTAAGGCACTGTAGTGGTGAATCCTCCCTTATAGTGAGGAAATGAGAGGATTTGGTATATTGATCCAAAATTATTCATATTGGATCACTATTTTTTAGAGTTTTGGGTAATATAGTGAAAAAAACCATGTTAATGTCATCCCATTCCCATGTAAGTGTACGAAGAGGTAACATAGATCCACTGGGATTTTTTCTTTCATCCTTCACATTTTTCCATACTAAACATATTAAAACATAATCACTAATTTCCCGCTTCGTATTATCCCACAAAAATGTTCCTTCAAAACTTTATACATGATAGTTCTACTAGGGTGTATCGTAAAATTAATTCCATGGGCATCATCCGATAACAACCATTATAGATCAGATATATAGATAATGCATAACCTCATCCCAAATTTCCTAAATCCATATTTATACATGTAGTCCGCTGACTTCCCATTATTCAAAATATTAATTTTCTTTTTATGATTATCATCATAAAACTAAGATAATTTAATACAATTAATAAATATGGTTGGGAAACCATTTGAAAAATTAATTATTTCTACATTATTTTATAATTACAAAATCCATATTTACTATAGTCATCAACATAGGATCCCTTTAAATTAGAATATTTTTAGAACTCCATGATCCGTATTTCTCAATGCATTAGTTACCTTTTCATTAATTTTTTGGGTTATAGTGAATTGAAAAATCAGAATCCTTGAATAGATCAAGTTGTCAACTTATTATCATGGTGATTTCTTCTTGTGAGAGGATATATTTCAAGCTTGTATGACCTTTATATATGTCAAATATATCTCTATAGAGATATTATCTCTATATTTTTAGAGTAACGATTGTAGCTAGTAAATCATGATCTTGAGCGGGATAGTCTTGTTAATGAGTTTTTAACTACCTTGAATTATATGAAATAACACCATCATTCTACACAAGGAAACAAAAAATTCATTTCTTTGATTCATCACTTTAACAAAAAAACCTACAATTTTTTTATGGTAGATCTAAGATAATAGAATTCATTTATATCTTCTTAAATTATTCAATTCATTCTAAACATTCAATTTTTAAAATATGTATATCCCATTTCTGGATAACCTTAGTTATTGGGTTACTAATTTGGAAATTTTTTAAACAAAATTTCGATAATAACTTTCTAAACAAATAATACTGCATACCTCAGATATGTTCATCAATGTAGGAAATTCCTCGGTAGTCTTTTTCTTCAAAAAATCAACTATGATTCAGTCCATAGATAAAATATGGCTAAGAAAATATATATTTTAAGCTAGAATTGACACATGCTAATCTTATCATATAATTATTTTAATCTAAGTGTTTTCATAAAAACTCATAAGTTGTTACCATGATCCTAATATATATTCAAATACATCAATTTATAGTCAATAAATACCACTACAAAATCATCAAGATATTCATTGAACAAACTTTTAATTTGATAAATTAGAAAAGAGGGGGAATTAGTTAGTCTAAATGGAATTAATGTAAACTCATACTACCCATACCTAGTTCAAAATGATTTCATTGAAATATCTTCCTTCCACACATAAATTTTATGATAACGAGATTGATGTTCAATCACAGAAAAATATGGAGCTCCATCAAGTTGATAAAATGAATAATTAATATGAGAGATATGATACCTGTTCTTTATTGTAATGACATTGATTTCTCTATAGTCAATTCACAGCCTCATGGATCCATCATTTTACATGAAAAATAGAAAATGGGATCCATATGGAGAAACACTATAGAGAATATATACCTTAATACTCAACTACTCTAGTTGTTTCTTCAGATCCACTAATTATTATGTGTCTTTTCAATAAGTATTCACTAATATTAACCTTTCATTTGGGATTTAATCAATAGAAGACTCAATTTCATGCTCTAAAATTTTTCAAGGTAAATTCTCTAGAAATATATCAATGTATTCCTATACAATAGTTACATCATAAATTTTAATATTTCTTTTCACATACATAGATGATGTTTTCACTTACTCCCAAATAATTTCATTTAGAAAAGCTAGTGTTGGTGGATCTCATTGAGGACCTAATGAAGATGTTCCTACTCTAATTATAAGGGATTATAATTCTTCCTCAAAAATTGAAACTTTCTTCTTCTTAAAATATATTTTCACATCATATTTTGAAATATAACCTATAATAAGGATTATTTCAAAATTAACCTTATGTATGATGGAAAAATTTTCAACTAATCCACACTTATGTGTCATAAAGGGGACTGACTGACACATCTTTGTCACAATGATACATCCCATATATGTTTTTTCTAATAACCCTTTTATTAAATAGAAAAGGGAAATGTCTATTTTTCTTGTAAAATTGGTATGATATAAAATAATGAAATGATCTATAATCAATTAATGCATTGGGTAAGATTTAGGAAACAATTAAATTACGTACCACTACATTATTATGAATTTCAACCATCGAATTTATTATCACATAAGTATATCCTTTCTCCCTTTCCATTTTTTGGGGAATGTTTTTTTGAAGCGTAGGAAAATAAGTTTCATAGTAATCCATATCCCTACAATTTTTACCTTAAAAATAGGTAGATTATTCCATTCCCATGAAATCAAGCGATAATTATTCTTTTTTTATCCAAACTTTTAACAAACACATTTTTCTTTTAATCAGGCATCAGGGTGTTTCCATCGCGATGTATCACACGTTAGAAAATTCCTTTTTATTATTATTCCATTTATCTATTATTTCCTTAGAAACCAATTTATTCTTTTATTTTCCTTTAAATTCACAAGAAATTGAGATTTATTTCTATGTCTTGGTAGCATGAGATACTATATCATCCTATGATGAAAAATTTTGGGAGACCACTTCCCTTTAGTGGAATAGTTTTAAACCATATCATTCTCATTGGATTATGTACATAGTCCATGATATGACTTGATAACCATGTAAAATTGTCATCATAAATAAAAATATTTTCATCCTTGTTCTATTTCAAAATCAGGAATTCCCTTTCTTTATCTTCTCTTTATTGACAAGGAAAATATTTTTGTAGGAAAATTTATTTAAAATATGTCCATTCAATATATTCAATTTCCCCATCCTCCTTTTTTTTAAATCAATGAAAACTGTTTGTAATAATCTCCTTAGAGAAGATAAACTTCCATGGTAATCTTTTCCATTTCATGACATCCCAAAGAGAAAAATTCCTACTCTATGTACTTATCCACCACTCCAATAAATTTGGTTAATAGTCCCATTGAATGATGGAGGTTATAATCCCATAAAGTGGTCTATAATTTATCATATTAATTGTGGATCAAAATTATCCATTATAGTAATGATATTTTTTATAACATGAGTCATATTTCCTAATATAGTTATAAGTTGCTCAACAACAGTCATAGTTCTATTTCCATCATCATTAACATTAATTGGAAGGAAATCACTACATGGGGTACATTCATTGATATAGTTTCCATTCCATCAACATAGATCCATTTCTAAATAATTTAATACACTAAATTATCTCATGAATCAAAATACATAATCTCAAACTAGAAAAAAACATCACATAAATCGATTTTTTTTTCATAGCTAATCTCATAATCATTAACATGGATTCATTGGTGACACATTTACCATTAAATCCTTCAAATTGTTTTGAAATGATAATTTTAATTATACTGAAAATATCCCATATGAGTGTCACACTAGGTTCTCATTAAGGCATGTTGTTAAGTACCTGGTTACCCCATGTCAAGCTCGAGATACCTTCTAAGAATTTTTACCCAAAGGTACATCTATTCTAGATCCATGACAACTTATAGAATCTTGACAGAGAAGAATTTTTAGAAAGACGCACATAATATATTCCTTACCAAAATTATAGGATGTTATTTTATGTATATACTGAAAAAATATCCTTGGGTTTTGTTCCTTAATCATTGTTTTCAAAATCCATTTTCCAAGTATTATACTTCGCATAAACTGATATGAACTGTAAAGGCCCCGACTATAGTTGCATGGAGCTAGTGCCTTACATTATTACATTATTATAGAAACCAAGGAATGTGCATACTTAAGGACCATATAATTTAGTATTTTGGGAAGACAAAATACAAATATAAGTTTAAAATTATACCTTGGATGTAAAAGCGACATAAAAACTACATTTGTAACATCCATAACTCCAAAATTATCTCTAAAATACATCAATAATATATATCTTCATATCCAGGGAAAGGTAAAATATAAGAAAGGGGTGAGATCATATGCTTCGTAAGGTTATGTAATATAGAAGAATATAATATAAACCTTAATTCAAGGTAAATGACTAATAACAAATTCATTAAAACTTAAGGTTGAGAAAAATAAGTAATGGATAAAATATGAATAAATAATGCAATAAAAATAATCACATGAGATTGAATCTTAAATACGGATATCATACTAGTCTAGTATTAACAGTTATAATTAATTAATAAAGATAATTAGGGTGTGCATATCCCATACATTATAAACATACCATTGATTCCTTAACTAAGAGAACTGAAAATAAATAGTTAAGGCCTCAACCAAAATCAATTTATGTTTTGACTCATGAGACTTTTCATTACATCAAGGGGATATAGAAGGCCCCACCCCTCAATATCTAAGTACGATTATTCTTCTCATCAATTTGATTAAACATAAACAAAATATACATATTAAATACAAGTGACCTTCCCCAATATCTAATCAAAATAAATAAGTTGTCTAAGGTTTATGGTGAAAGGTATGATGATAGCACATCCTCAGTGAAACTGAGCATAAAAAATCTAATAAGATAGTTTATATGATAATAATAATATATTATAAAAAATTAATAGGAATATTAAAATATATTTTCTGAAATAGATGGAATCACTCTAATAAAATCATCAAGGAAATCTTGAGAGAAATACACTTTATAATTTTAAAAGAAGAGTTCTTTTTGAAATTTATTTTGAATTTTTCATATTTATTTGTATAAAAATAGAAATGAAAAAATATTTTTTTCCATGAAAAATTATTTATTTAATAAAAATAATGATCTCTAAAAATACATTATGAATGGTACTTTAAAATGGATAATAATTCAGGATATTCCCTTTTATCAGCTTTGATTATCAGAAATAATTGAGAAGGAACCATTTTAAAACATATATTTCCACATAAAATAATGATTAAATGATATGGATGAAGGAGTTTGGAAATTTTACATAGAATCTATATAAATTATAGAAAAAAAATGAATAATTACATTGGTGTAAATAGGTAGAAAGAATAACTCAAATAAAAATGGAGGTTCAGGAAGAAACCTTTACCTTATGTGAGAAAGTGTTACAGTATTGACCTTAATGTGTCAAATAATAAAATTAAATTCATTAATAATTAAGTTAATAATGTTTTTACATGTATTTGTTTTATTACAATTTTATTATGATTATTTATGGTCTTTTGATGATTTAATAGATATAATGTAATCATTCAGGAGTTTTCGTTCCCTTGATTTTCATGATCATGTTACTTGTATATGAGTATGGATGTTCATGTAAAATGGGAATAGATTTATAGAACTAAATATATATGTTATTAATTAAAACTCATAATCTTAAATGGTTATATATGGTGTTGGGAAATTTTGGGTGATGATGAATTATTTTAAAAGATGTTAGTGATAATCATTTAGATTATTTTTCATGTTTTTCAATCATCATAATCTAGTTATGTTTTATTAAATAACATCATGTATATATAATGGTTCAAGAACATTAAATAAAAAGTTATAAATATATTATAATTTGGTTTCATTATAATTTTTTATTACTATCCATGAATTAATTAATAGAAAATGAAATTGCATTGACCATGATGTAATTAAATTGAAACATCATGGGCTGTGTTTTCATTTATAGAATTAAAGAGAGAGACAAAGAGAGAAAAGAAGGACTTCAATGATGGATATTACATTAATATGATATAAATAAAATATATAAATGATATAAGGGTTATCATTTCAATTTGGAAATGGGTGGTGATTGAAGGATAATAAAATAAAACATAAATAAAAAAAATAAAATAAAATAAAACAAAGAGGATTTATACATCTTGAATTCTCTTAATTGAGAACCTCCATAAAGGGATTATATTTTATATTTTGTTTATAAAAATACACCATAACATGGGTCAGATGCTTGAGTAGTGGATTGGTAAGAATTTTTTCAAGGATCATAGCTTTAAAGGTATTAGGAGAAGACTTGGTGAGGTGTGCAATTTATAGTGGAGGAGTGGGGTGTTTTCTCATTATTTTATTCATTACTCTATTATTTTTCCTCATAACTATGAATGGTTTTAAATTATATAAAAATATGTTATTATAATTATGTTATGTTCGATATAATGGTTCTTATATCATTTATGACTCAATAAATAGTGGATTTTACATATAATGTATGTATACCGTAAATTAAAATATTTTATTAATAAAAAAAATTCATGTTTTTTTGAAAACATAAAAATATTATCCATAAAAATTTGATGAAGTGTAGAATTAAAAAATGGACTCTATTTTATGAAAAAATTTCTAGACATGATAAATTTAATTTTTAATTAAAATCACCATTTTAAAAAAAACAGATTTTAAACTTGTAACTGATTTTATAACACATGAAAAAAATAACTAAGGTCTCATATAATTATCCTATAATCATAAGAAAATAAAATATTAATATATGAATCTCTATTATGAAAATAATTTTTATTTTGAATAATTATACTAATTATATAATTTTAATTAAATATTTGTTACCTACAAAAATACAAAAACTAAATTTACTATTTTTAAAACATTTATTTAAATTTATTAATATATAAATATATCATATTTTTATTTTCAATATACACATATTTTATTTATAATTTAATAAGAAAATTTAATATTCTATTTGATATATTACTATTATTAATGGTCACACTACAATTCTAAAGGTCAGGTTACTATTCAATTGGTATAGTTTTCTTAACTTTGAGAAATTAATTTTATTTCATTAATTCCTCATTTATAATTTTTTTCATTTTAGTTTCTAATTGATTTTATGCGATTCATAATTTATGAAATAACTATAAGAAGGGAAACTTCATTTATAGAATTTTGGGTCGTTGAATTTATCTTTTCTAGTAAATCCTAATAGATAGTGTGCTGATATTTATGATAATATGATTTCAAGAAATATTTTTTTATAGTGAAGAGGTTAAAATTTTGGAATAAATTAATTTTAATATCCACAAAAAAATTATTTTGTTAAAGAGGTATTTTTTGAAAAATAAAATAACTGTAAAAATGTATTAATTGTTTATTGTGAATTAATTAAAAAAATATCATAAAATAAAACCATAATAGATAATTTTCATAATTTCGGTAATAATATTTATACCATTCAATACAATGAGTATATAATAATGTTATACTAAATCATACATCATTTAGACTCATGGAGAGATACGTAGAATGTTATCAATTTTTTCATAATTATTTTTTAAAAATTTAGAAAATAATATTATGTTATAACAATAAAATTTATATTTTATAAAGTTATGGTAGTATAAAATTATTGGCATGAGTCTAATAAAATATTCCAAAAAAAAATTCAATTGATCAAGAAGCATTTTTCGACGAACCAGTATAAGGCCCCAGCCTTAAACCTTACTTAATATTGAATTAAATGAATAATTCACATTGAGGATCTTTTCAGGTTTAGAGTTTTAGAGAATGAGGACATAACTGTTACATCTCAAAAGATTACAAAGTTGACTAAGATTCCATAAAATAAAAACTCTTAAAAAGAAACATGTCTAGTTCCATGTTTTAGATAGCATGACTTTCCCTTGCTCCCATCCCTGACCCAATTCCACATTAAGTCCTGTGAAAAACATTTCAAAAAAACTTGGGGTGAGCATTAAAAAGCTCAGTAAGGGATACACAAAGAATTAAAAATGTTATTTTTTCAAACATCAAGTAAACCATGTATACTTTATCAACGTAATACCTTCACCTTCATGAAGTAGTAAAAACTCTTCACTGAATAAAATATCATTACTTACCCTTTTGTAACCAAGGGATTACCATAAAACCCTTATAAATAACACATAACATATAAAGGTAACATGGGACATAAACAAACATAAGTGGAATAACTATACAGTCGACTTCCACACATATCACTTAATGGAATAGCCATACGGCCAACATCCATACATACTTAATGGAATAGCCATACAGCTGACTTCCATACCCAATGCATTGGAGGTTATAACGTAACCACCCATCCTGGTATTCACGGCACCACCCGTCATATGGTTCATCACGTAACCACCTGTCAAATGTCCAAGTACCATTATAAAATCATAAGACATAAAAAAAATATAATGGAAAGAAAAAATTTCCACACTTTGATCACAATATATCACTTAAATATATTGACATAACAAATCCATTATAAAAACCATTTTCAATACCAAAATACATAAAAGAGAATATGGTATTTATTTCATTTAAAAAAACATTACGTCTTGTTGAGGAAGCCAAAGAGCAAATAATACTTTCGGCGGCGGAAAAGGTCATTGTCATCGCGTACGTTAAAAGAAACATTCCATTTTGTCATTTAGTAAACCGCTTCGTAGAAAAATATTAATTTTGTATTAAAGTAAAATTAAATGGGGTTTATACACCGTATAAAAGATAGTTGTCTATAAAACGAAATATGCCTCAATGAAAGGAGATTGAGACGAAGACCCTTACCTCAGGTCTGACTTGACTCGATCATTCTTTAACGTCCTGAATAATAAACATGAGTTAATTTATACTTTCTTAATAATCTTTTTCGAGCTTATTATTCCTTTTATATCACTTATTTCCATGTTATAAACATTATTTAATCATTTATGTTAATAATGTTTGTTTTGTCGATATTTGGTTCTTAAGTCGAAAGTGGACTTCTTACAATTACATGTTGTTCGTGTGGTTAAAGGTTATTTATATCCAGAATGACATTCCTGATTTGGATATCATATATATCATATATATCTAGCATATATATGTATTTATAATATCACATAATCATTTAGAGGTAATAAATGAAATGCACCATTCATGGAGAAGGTAAGTCGTACGTACACATGAACGCTACTTTCATTTCTCTGACATATTAATAGAATTAAAACTAAATGAGAGGTATGTATATTTTAATTCCAGAATTATATTAATCATTTAGATGTAACATACATCATATATATTCATTATATATATGTACTTATAATAGTAAATTTCATTTGGGGATAAGAAATGAAATTCACAGTTCATGGAGACGGTAAGCCGTACGTACGCATGAATGCTACTTTCATTTCTATCTCATACTTTAATGGAAAGAAATAATAATGATATAGAGGTATATTATAATTCCAGTATAAGATCATATATAATAACTTTAAATCCATCCTTTATACGTCCCACATATGGCATTAACGAATCAAATCACTTTGAGGGGGCGGTAGTCTGCACTTCCTAAAATGAAATTATCGCGTTTACCCAACATGGAAACCATAAAGGTATACCCAAAATGAAAAATACAGAAGCATAAGGAAAACATAAAAATAATATATATATCATATATAAATAGATTTATTTTATAATTTCCACCATTTAAGGTGTTTAAAAAAAGATTGAACAATCATCGTTTCGTGAGGCAGAAATTCGCCAACCACAGAAACAGTAAGTTCCTTAACCATTAGATGTAGATGTGTGTAAGTGTAGCTCTAATTATTCTTATAAAAACATCCTAGAATATTTAAGATACTGGAGTTGTTACAAAAGAAATGAATAAAAAGAGTTTAGGGGGTTGGAGAAGCAAAACAATACAAAAGAACACAACTGAAGACATTACCTTAAAATTGGGTAACTCTCTTAGATTTGAGCTCAAAGGATTCCTTGGGAAGACTTATTCCCAAATTAAGGCTTCAAGGAGTAATATAGGTATTTTTAGAGACAAAATGGGCAGGGTTTGTCTGATCCAAAGGCTTTGGAAGTGTTGGTAAGGTGGTAGAGGTGGGGGCCTTTTATAAGAGGAGAGGAGGGGCACTCTTGGAAAGTAAGGAAATGTTACTTTATTATAGAATGTGTTTCGGATTTTAATGGTCCCACATTGATGTGTTTCGAGGATAAGGTGATAAAGGTTCGAAATCCACCCATAAAATAGGTTTTGGACATGTGTAGGTGTTAGATTTTACATTATCTTTCCATTTTATTTAAATCGTTAAATAATGAGGTAATCACTGCATCATCATGGTGTCATAAATAATTTAATTTATTTAATGTATAAAAATTATTAAAAAAATATCATGATATAGGAAATATATTTAGATTTTAAATTAATATTTATAGTCAAAACTCTGACTTGTATAACCCCATGTAAAAATTGTTTTAGTAAAATAACACATGTTTGTGACATTTTTATTTAAACATTAAATAAAAAATATTAATGTCATTTTCCAACTAATGTGGCTCCATGGGGTCCCCAATTTGACCCATGGATTTTCTTGGTCTTCCATGACACATCCAATAATGGTAGGACATGTTTCAAGTTCATTTAATATTATTAAAACATTATTTTTACCTTAAACTACACTAATTACCTATAATCGCGATTAAAAACATAAAAGTTACTATTCACAAAAAAATTATTTTAATCGCATTGAACCGAATTTTAATTCTTAATTAAAACCATGTATGTCGTATTTTTGAAATTCAAAACACAGAAGTGGTAAAATTTCATTTAAACAAAAAATCAGTTTTTATAAGTACCACTTAGTGGTTTCACTATTCATCAAAAATTGAAGTTTTTCAGAAAAATACCAAAAATTTACCCTAAGATATATTTGATATTCCGAATTCAAAAATGAAGTCTATTTTACAAAATTACAAACATATAAGTTGTATTAATTAATTTAATATTTAATTCCCGCTTTCAGAGCAAATAGCGTGTTTCCATGAAACAATAAGTATCAAAAGATTGACACCAGTTTAAATCCGATTTCAAAGTGAAATTAATTCCAATGAACAATATTGGATTTAATGGTAAAAATATATTATAATTTCACTTTAAAACCAATTAAAATGACAATATAATCATATAAATAAATTAGATTAAAAAGTGGTTTTGAATTAAAATACAACATTTTTCACTATTCATTTAAAAAAATGAACTTTATCAGAAAAATACCAAAAATTTACACAAAGTAAATTTTGATGTCCCGATTCTAAAAAAGAGTTTTATTTGGTCCAATAAAATGTATAAAAGTGACCAAAACTATATTTAATGACGTTTCTCCATCAAAAGGCGATAAGTGAACCTTTAGTGAAAATTAGGGTATAAAAGCCTAAAATTGAATTATTTTCTTAATTTAAGCATTTATCTTTTATTGGATAAATGTAAAAACATTTAAAAACATATATAATCATATTTTAGTTATTTTTATCCATTCCCGACAATACAATGACTATGTGTTAACTACCATTTAAAATGATATTATTTTATTACTAGTGTGCAATGTAAGATTTCAATGAAACTCTTTGTTGCGTATCAGGTACGCTATCAAACATAGAAACCCATTTAAAGTAAAGTTAATATTTAATTCGTAAATATTAATAAATATGAAAATCCTTTATTCTTTATTTACCTGGGATGTAACATCCTTCCCCCCTATTGGGAATTGCATCCTTGCAATTTTATTCACTTATCCAAATAAGTGGGGCTATTTATCCCTCATAGCATTTTCTGATTCCCATGTTTCCTCTTCAACCGTATGATTTTTCCAAAAAACCTTTACCTGGTGGGTTACCTTATTTTGCAACACTTTCTCTCTTCGGTCAGGAATTTGGACTAGTTGTTCTTCCTAAGAGATATTCTCTTCCAACTGAACTACCTCTGGGCTCAAAACATGAGATGGATCTGGCATATACTTCCTCAACATCGAAACATGAAAAACATTGTGTACCTGAGATAAACTCGAAGGTAAATCCACTCGATAAGCAACTGATCCAACTTTCTCCAAAATTTCATATGGTCCAATGAACCTTGGACTCAGCTTTCCTTTCATACCAAATCGCATCACACTTTTCCATGGTGAAACTTTGAGAAAAACATGATCACCTACATCGAAAGATAGATCCTTCCTCTGGTTATCTACATAACTCTTCTGGCTGCTCTGAGCTTTTTTCATGTGTTTCTGAATCAACTGAACTTTTTTTGCCAACTCTTCTATCAATTCTTGTCCCATCAACTTCCTTTCACCCACTTCATCCCAAAAAGCTGGAGTTCGACACTGCTTCCCATATAATGCCTCAAACGATGCCATCTGTATACTAGAATGAAAACTGTTATTATATGAAAACTCAACCAAAGAAAGATGTTGGTCCCAACTTCCCTAATAATCCATCGAACAAGCTCGTAGCATATCCTCCATGGTCTGAATTGTTCGTTCTGACTGCCCATCAGATTGCGTATGAAAAGCTATACTAAAATTTAATTCAGTACCCAACGACTTCTGAAGGCCTTTCCTGAAGTTATAAGTAAACATGGGATCACGATCAGATACAATGGAGAGAGGAACTCCATGTAACCTGACTATCTCTTTAAGATACAAACGGAAAAGTTGATCTAGTGAAAAATTATCTCGTATAGCAAGGAAATGAGCAGATTTAGTCAAGCGATCAACAATAACCCAGATTGCATTATTACCTCGAGATGTCCTTGGTAATCCCAAAACAAAGTCCATGGATATGTTTTCCCATTTCCACTCTAGCACCGGTAAAGGCTGAAGCATCCCTTTCGGTAACTGCCACTCTGCCTTAACCTGCTGACAAGTCAAACATTTCACAGTAAAATCAGCAATATCCCTTTTCATTCCATCACACCAGTAATACTCCCGCAGATCTCTGTACATCTTAGTACTGCTAGGATGAACTGAAAACAGGGAACTATGAGCCTCACATAACAGCTCATTCATCAACTGTGAATCACAAGGCACACATAATCTCTTCCTAAACCTCAAAACAAAATCATTATCAATGTTGAATTCAGGCAACTTACCCTTCTGAACCAGCTCTACCTTTTTCTGTGACTCACTGTCTTCCCTCTGTGCATACTTAATTCTATCTGATAGGGATGATCTCACTGATACCTGAAACAAAACAGAAGAACTTCCTGCACAAACAACTTCCATGCCAAAGCTCATCAAATACTTAACCAAAGGATCATGTTCCAAACACAACATTGTTAATGAAGCATTACTTTTTCGACTGAAAGCATCAGCCACGTTATTTGCTTTTCCCGAATGGTAATGAATTGTACAATCATAATCTTTGATTAATTCTATCCATCTCCTCTATCTCATGTTCAATTCATTCTGAGTGAAAATATACTTTAAACTTTTGTGATCAGTATATATTTCACACTTTACTCCATAAAAATGATGCCTCCAAATTTTTAAAGAAAAAACAACAGCAGCTAATTCCAAATCATGTGTAGGGTAATTTGCCTCATGAGTTTTCAACTGACGTGAAGCATGAGCAATTACCTGATCATTCTGTATAAGGACACAACCATGTCCCTTCAACGAAGCATCACTGTATATAACAAACTCACCATTCCAGGAAGGAAGTGCCAAAACTGGATCATTCACCAATCATTTTTTCCACTCTTGAAAACAATCATCACATTCTTTTGTCCAGATAAACTTAACACCCTTCCGAGTTATCTTAGTCATTGGACTAGATAACCGTGAAAAATTTTCAACAAACCTTTCGGTAGTAACCAGCCAAACCAAGAAAACTACGGATCTCAGTTACATTTGTTGGTCTTGGCCATTCTTCAATAACTTTTGTTTTAGTATGATCAATAGTTATCCCATCTTTTGAAACAATGTGACCAAGGAAAGAAATTTGTTGAAACCAAGACTCACACTTGCTGAATTTTCCATATAGTTTCTTTTCTTTTAAGGTTTTCAAGATAACCCTTAAATGTCTTTCAATCTCCTCTTTACTTTTAGAAAACATCAAAATATCATCAATAAACACAACCACCATTTATCACCTGATTCAACTGAGCCATCACTATAACAAACTCTTCAATTCTGATTCTTACCATCTCAGGTTGCTTATTTAGAAGGTCATTTCCCTCTGTATGCCTTCCTAACATAGTTGACATGTTTCCTCTGTGGAAAACCATTTTTAACATAGAAATATCTTAGGTAAAGCAACATGGTAATCTTAAAATGCTATATCATTTCAGTCATACCATAAATTGATTTATAATTTAACAATTTTCTAACTCCTAAAGTTGTCTAAACCGACCTATGATACCAACTATAAGGCCCTGGACTTAAACCTTACTTAATATTGAATTAAATGAATAATTAACATTGAGAATCTTTTCAGGTTTATAGTTTTAGAGAATTAGGATATAACTGTTACATCTCAAAAGATTACAAAGTAGACTAAGTTTCCATAAAATAAAAACTCTTAAAAAGAAACATGTCTAGTTCAATGTTTTAGATAGCATGACTTTCCCTTGCTCCCATCCCTGACCCTATTACACATTAAGTCCTGTGAAAAACATTTCAAAAAAACATGGGGTGAGCATAAAAAATCTCAGTAAGGGATACACAATGAATGAAAACTGTTAGTTTTTCAAACATCATGTAAACCATGTATACTTCATCAAAGTAATACCTTTACCTTCATTAAGTAGTAAAAACTCTTCACTGAAAAAAATATCATCACTTACCCTTTTGTAACCAAAGGATTAACATAGAACCCATATAAAGAACACATAATATATAAAGGTAACTTGGGACATAAACATACTTAAGTTGAATAACCATACGGTCGACTTCCACACATATCACTTAATGGAATAGCCATACGACCAACTTCCATACATACTTAATGGAATATCCATACAGCTGACTTCCATACCCAATGCATTGGAGGTTATAACGTAACCACCCATCCTGGTATTCACGGAACCACTCGTCATATGGTTCATCACGTAACCCCTGTCAAATGTCCAAGTACCATTAAAAAATCCTAAGACATAAAACAAATATAATGGAAATAAAACATTTACACACATTGATCATAATATATCACTTAAATATATTGAGATAACAAATCCATTCTAAAAACCATTTTCAATACCAAAATACATAAAAGAGTATATAGTATTTATTTCATGAAAAAAAACATTACGGCTTGTTTAGGAAGCCAAAGACCAAATAATACTCACGTTGACGGAAAAGGTTGTTGTCACCACATACGTTAAAAGAAACATTCCTTTTTGTCATTTAGTAAAACGCTTCGTAGAAAAAGATTCCTTTTGTATAAAAGTGAAATTCAAAGGGGTTTATACAACGTATAAACGATAGTTGTGTATAAAACAAAATATGCCTCAATGATAGGAGATTGAGACGAAGTCCCTTACCTCGGGTCCGACTTGACTCGATCGTTCTTTAACGTCCTGAATAATAAACTTGAGTTAATTTCTACTTGCTTAAGAAAATTTTTCAAGCTTATTATTCCTTTTATATCACTTATTTCCATGTTATAAACATTATGTAATCATTTATGTTAATAATGTTTGTTTTGTCGATATTTGGTTCTTAAGTCGAAAGTGGACTTCTTATAATTACATGTTTTTCATGTGGTCAAAGGTTCTTTATATCCAGAATGAAATTTTGGATTTGGATATCATATATATCATATATATCTAGCATATATATGTATTTATAATGTCACATAATCATTTAGAGGTAAGAAATGAAATGCACCGTTCATGGAGACGGTAAGCCGTACGTACGCATGAACGCTACTTTCATTTCTATGTCATATTAATGGAATTAAAACTAAATGAGTGGTATGTATATTTTAATTTCGGAATTATATTAATCATTTATATGTAACCTACATCATATATATCCATTATATATATGTTCTTATAATAGTTCATTTCATTTGGGGATAAGAAATGAAATGCACCGTTTATGGAGACGGTAAGTCGTACGTACGCATGAACGCTACTTTCATTTCTATCTCATACATTAATCGAAAGAAATAATAATGATATAGAGGTATATTATAATTCCAATATAACATAATATATAATAACTTTAAATCCATCCTTTATACGTCCCACATATGGCATTAACGAATCAAACCACTTTGAGGGGGCGGTAGTCCGCACTTCCTAAAATGATATTATCGTGTTTACCCACAATGGAAACCATAAAGGTATACTAAAAATGAAAAATACAGAAGCATAAGGAAAACATAAACATAATATATATCATATATAAATATAGTGACATCTTAATGGCTACCATTAAAGCTGTTTAAAAGAATATTGAACAATCATCGTTTCGTGAGGAAGAAATTCGCCAACCACAGAAACAGTATGTTCCTTAACCATTAGATGTAGATTTGTGTAAGTGTAGCTCTAATTATTCTTATAACAAAATCCTATTATATTTAATATACTGGTTTTGTTACAAAAGTAATGAATAAAATGATTTTAGGGGGTTGGAGAAGCAAAATAAAACAAAAGAACACAAGTGAAGACATTACCTTAAAATCGGGTAACTCTCTTATATTTGAGCTCAAAGGCTTCCTTGGGAAGACATCTACCCAAAGTGAGGCTTCAAGGAGTAATATAGGGATGTGTAGAGAAAAATGGGCAGGGGTCGGCCAAGCCAAAGGCTTTGGAAGTGTGGGTAAGGTGGTAGAGGTGGGGGCCTTTTATAAGAGGAGAGGAGGGGCACTCTTGGAAAGTAAGGAAATGATACTTTATTATAGAATGAGTTTTGGATTTTAATGGTCCCAAATTTATTTTTGTAGAGGATAAGGTGATAAGGGTTCGAAATACACCCGTACAAAAGGTTTTGGACATGTGTAGGTCTTAGATTTTACATTATCTTTCTATTTTATTAAAATTGTTAAATAATGAGGTAATCACTGCATCATCATGGTGTCATAAATAATTTAATTTATTTAATGTATAAAAATTATTAAAGAAATATCATGATGTAGGAAATATTTTTAGCTTTCCAATGAATATTTATAGTCAAAATTCTGACTTCTATAACCCCATGTAAATATTGTTTTAGTAAAACAACTCATGTTTGTGACATTTTTATTTTAACATTAAATAAAAAGATATTAATGTCATTTTCCAACTAAAGTGGCTACATGTTGTCCCCAAGTTGACCCATGGATTGTCTTGGTCGGCCATGACACATCCAATAAGGGTAGGACATGTGTCAAGTTCATTTCATATTATTAAAACATTATTTTTACCTTAGACTACATTAATTACCTCTAATCGCGATTAAAAACATAAAAGTTACTATTCAAGAAAAATTATTTTAATCCCATTGAACCGAATTTTACTTATTAATGACAACCATGTATGTTGGATTTTTGAAATTAAAAACATAGAAGTGGTAAAATTTCATTTAAACAAAAAATTAGTTTTTATAAGTACCTCTTAGTGGTTTCACTATTCATCAAAAATTGAAGTTTTTCAGAAAAATACAAAACATTTACCCTAAGCTATATTTGATATTATGAATTCAAAAATGAAGTCTATTTTAAAAAATTCAAAACATATAAGTTTCATCAATTAATTTAATTATTAATTCCCGCTGTCAGAGCAAATAGCATGTTTTTAGGAAACAATAAGTATCAACAGATTGACACTAGTTTAAGTCCGATTTCAAAGTGAAATTAATTCCAACAACCACTATTGTATTTAATGGTAAAAAAATATTCTAATTTCACTTTAAATCCAATTCAAATGATAATCTAATCATATAAATAAATTATATTAAAAATATGTTTTGAATTAAAATACAACATTTTTCACTGTTCGTTAAAAAAAATGAACTTTATCTGAAAAATACCAAAAAATTACACAAAGTAAATTTTGATTCCCCGATTCTAAAAAAGAGTTTTATTTGGTCCAATATAATGTATAAAAGTGACCAAAACTATATTTAATGACGGTTCGCCATCAAAAGGCGATAAGTGAACCTTTAGTGAAAATTAGGGTATAAAAGCCTAAAATTGAAATATTTTCGTATTTTAAGCCTTTATCATTTATTGGATAAATGTAAAAACAATAAAAAACATATATATTCATAATTTAGTTATTTATACCCATTCCCGCCAATACAACAGCTATGTGTTAACTACCATTTAAAATAATATTATTTTATTACTAGTGTGAAATGTATGATTTCAATGAAACTCTTTGTTGCGTATCAGATACGCTATCGAACATAGAAACCCCTTTAAAGTAAAGTTAATATTTAATTCGTAAATATTATTAAATGTGAAAATTCTTTATTCTTTATTTACCTGGGATGTTACAACCAGAGCACGAAGAGATATTATAATGATCAGATATATCATCCACCAGATTTTAATGTGGGATAAAGGTGTTTGTAATAATTCACTTTTAGGCTTGGGAAATTATAAATTTATAATTAGGAGAAGTTTCTACATATATTAATTAGTCCATTTGAGGTGATATATAATGTTGGTAAAATGGAATAATGACTGAAGCTTCCACCATGACACACAACCATACATTACATATTCTATGTCTCCTATCATTGAAGATATCATCACGATCCATTTTTTTGTATTGATGAGATAATGTTAGAGTAATATGATTACATTTATGAATTTCTTGTTTTTGTTGTGGACCATACTAAGAATACCCTCCATTGGAAGGATGTTCTTCTTGTAAGCATTCTCGGGCATCATTTTAATAATCCAGAGGAGGCATGGGTTCATGAGTTTCATATCATATCATTGTGGATATATATTTTCTTTTAGGGATAATTGTGATCCTTGGGAGTTCATATTACTAATGAGATAATATAAAATTTTTCAGTTTTAAGATACTGACACATTAAAAAGGTTTACTAATCTTTAAATATTTTCTAAACTCTATTACGTTCCCCGTTGTTTATTTTTTTGAGGTTTGAATGGGGGAATGAGAAAATTAGAGATTGAGACTAGGAATTAGAATGAGAACACGTTACTATAGTCCCACCATATATTTTGTTGGTTAATTAGTAGTTCCAATGTGATGTTGGGTCCGCCAACCAATTGGTGATCCACAGGTTGGATATTGGAGTGTTGTGTTTTCTTATTTGAGGATGTTTTGTATTTTTTTCCAAATTATCAACTTACATACCAAACAACAATTCTACTTTAATTTTCTTCTAAGAGCCTTATGTTTTGTTCACCATCCAACTCACTCCCTTATATATTGTATTTCATTCAATCTATATACTTCTATTCTTCTGTTTCATGTGATCAAAACATTTGGGTATGTTTATTACTTCACTTAACCCTATTGTTTCTTCCGTCACTTTCAATCATATTGGTTTGAGGTAACTATGGTATTATAGACTATAGAAGTGGCTAATAAAAATTTTATATTTTTACCAAAATTAAATTAATGTCGTAATACATTTTAATCAAACACATCACAGATAATGAGTGTGTGGTGTTCAATAAGCTAGTTAGATAAAAAATAAAAAAACCAGAACACTATAACTTTTTGAGTGGTTCATATTGGTATGATCATTATACATTATACCATACTCCCTGGCTGACCAAGAGTACTCTTAACCACTAAATTATTTGATAGTAAAATAAAAGTATTTTATAGATGAATACTCAAACGTAGTTCATTTCATAGGAAACAATGAACCTTTTATATTATTTTAGTTAAAGTAAAAATATCATTGTTTTTAAAATTGGAATCCCTGACCTATTACACATTATCTGAGTTGTAGAGAGAAACTTTTTTATTTTCATTTATTATGTTGGACATAAATATAGGTAGATTTCAATGGAAGTATAACCTTGAGTCGAAAAATGTGTTACATAAACTTCCAAATTAATATAATAAAATCTTGACTCATAAAATAAGACGATGAAGAATATGGTGTAAAATTAAACTTATAGATCTTATGGAATCAATAGATAAAAGGGAAACTTTTATAAACTATTATTTCTTCTTCAAATTATAAGAAATGGATCTTAGTTATCAATATCTATCACCCAATAAATTCATTTATTTTTCTTGGTATATATTTTTATAAAACACATTACTAGCAACTATTAATTAAAATAAATCTCTTTAATCCTCATCATGATGTTGTTTCCAAATTATTTTGGATCGAATGTGATTTCCACATCTATGTTTCATAGATTCCCAAAAAAAATATATCATTTTATGATTCTATATAATATTTTAGAAATACTTCATTTACCAATATTTTCAATGTTTTACAAACTATTTATGTTAATCACATGCTATTTTAAATTTTATAAGATACCTTCAAGAACCTTTAAATAAAATCATTAAAATTTACAAACCTTTTTTGTATAAATGTCATCAATTTTAAATTTTTTTTGTAAAACTTATAATATTTAAAAAAAATTAAAACCAAGAGTTCAATAAATAATAAATACATTCAAATTGAGAATAAAATAAAAGTTATTTGTTTCTATGAAACATGTATTTAATATAAAAATGCATAAAAATATGATAAATGTCACATAGACTAATCATGAATAAAAATAATTTCAGTGAAATGAACGTAATAAATGTAATAAAAAAATTTATTAATCAATATAGAGATATTTAAAAAAATAGGTCAAGAAATTATTTTCATGAAATTAAATATAAATTTTGGAGTAGATGAAAAAATTGAACTAAAGGATGTAAATTTGTGATTGATAGTATATAAAACTACCCATCATAATTTTTTTAAATCTATTTGAATTAAAAAAATTACATCATTAGGTATTTGAATGTTTGATTAGTCATAAAAAATAGCTAATAGTAAGGAATTTCAAACTTATAGGTACAAAGATTATACTACTGCTAATCTGAAAGACCTTAAGTGTGCTACCACTCAAACATTGGTAGATTTGATACCATAACATGATGCTAATTTGAGATGTTTCAATTATTAGTTAATGAATACATATCCTACCATTATCTACCAACCATTCTATAAAGGTAGTTTAATATCATTATACTTTTGGTTCTACCACTGTGTAGTACTAATAGGAGAAGAATATAGAAACCATCAAAGTTTGGTACATTGAATATATATAACTCTATGTGTGCTCCCACTCTTACAATATGTTTGATGGAAAAATTTTAAATCATCCAATAAAGGAAAAATTTAAAGAAGGAATGTTTCCATAATTGTGTGATTGAGGTATGATTGAGTTACCGCTTGATGGTTGGAGGGTACTACAACTCAATGGTTAGAGGATTATACCACTACCCATAGAGATGTGTCAATAAAGGAACCAATTGTAGAAATATGACTATAGAGGAAGTGAACAGAAAACATACTAATATGCTATTTCCAGGTTTTATTTTATCATAAAACCAACCGAGGTGATTCAAGAGTGCATGGTCAAAGGATGAGTAGTGAAACAATTGAAATTTTCTTAAAGGATCACCACTGTATGAGGATTACTAGGAATCTAGTTGATATTATGAAATTATTTAATGTAAAATATAAGATAGTCACTATAATGAAAGATCTTCCATGGAGATGTTTGATGAAAAATAGTAGATGAAATGCTTCCCTACATTTATGGATAGGAGAATATAAGCCCCTGTGCTACAAGAATTAGGTAGAAATAGTAAACAATATATGAAATAGAGGGAAGTAAGGAACACTATGATAGTGGAAGATGATACACTATATATATTCATACAATGAATATTTATATATTAGATATATTTAATAAAATTGATATACAACATATGATATAATATATTTAAACAAATAAATTTATTAATGTGATAAAAATAAATAATAATATTTTAAAAAATGTTAAATAATTTATTAAACATGAACACTAACATATGTAATAAGTTATATATATATGTATTAAATCTATATCACATTTCAATATTAAATCATATAGTAAAAAAATTAACACATGATCTGTAAAATCATATTATAATATTTTATCAACCTATTTAACATTATTTTGAATATATTTTTGTTGGAACTAATTAAAAGGCGTTTTTCATAACTTTTAAGATTTTTTTATGTTTAGGTGACTATTCATGGATGGCTCATTATTAGGGTAAATGGTTAAGGTTCACCCAAAAAACTATGCACCCTACTTTGGTTTTATGGAAGGGTTGAATGGTTTGTCTAAAGCATATAACCACATTGTTAAAACCTTGTACCATTTTACATAGGGATACACATGGTTTTTAATCTTTTAGTTAACTCATGGGGCCAAAACCTGAACACATTCCAAGACCCTAGTATAGAACTATGGTTACAAAATATGGTTACTAATAACCATGTGTTCCAACCATGAAACCATGAGAGTGTTGTTTTAATCCCAAAAAATATTTAATTAAACTCACGGGTCTCCCGATTTAATCCATAATCACCAAATTAGACCATAATCATTTTACATGGATTTTTTAGGCTTTATAGATGTTTTCATTGCCCCGAAACCCATTTTCCTCCAAATTGAGGTTCTGGTAGAATATATTGATCCCTCTAATGTATATATTTCATTCGATGATTTATATTTTCTATGATCCATATTATCCTACATTATTAAAGTGATTAATCCATATATTTTTTTTGTATTATATCTTGAATTTAAGGGATCATGTTTTTATGATATGTAATTCTCAGGATTGATCCATGATCAACATTACCTTCTTCTCTCCATTTTATTTTGTCATTGACTATGTTGAATTTTTAGATCGTGCAATGAAAGGAAGTTGATTCCATAAGGATTTAACATATAATTGAAGCAATAAATTTTTTGATTGTGTTGAAATGAGTTTTTAATTTTTTTTATAAAAATTTTAGTTAAGAGAAATTTGGGATTTATTTAAAAAGAGAATAAAAATTGTTAGAACTCTTAAATTTTATGGAAATGAAATTAATTCGTAGATTATGAGAAAATTTATTTCTCTAAATGATGAATGATTCGGTAAAATAAATTGATGTTAATTCTTGATAAATTTCACGTTAAATGAAAAATTATTTTAGAGGAATACATTTTATTAAAAGAAATTATTTTTTAAATTAATGGGGAATGATGAACTTGAAATAATAATTTCAAATGTAAATGAAGAATTTATTTGAAATTACTATATTAACCGTGAGTTTTTTTGGATTATTTGAGCCATATATGATCTTAGGTATTTAGTGTTTGATTAATAAAAGAACACCAAAACTCTATATCCACCTCATTAGATTGATTATCAAATATCTAACTAAACAATTTTTTTCTTGACTATATCTAATTACATTTTAATTGATTAGTATAATTGAACTAATCCATGCTTTATATGTACACAAACATGAGATATGTTTAATTCTTGATTAGTTCGATGATAAAAGAGCCTATAACTTTCCTAAACTAGGGAATACTACTATTGTGGTATGTTCTGATTGACCTGATCCTAAATTTGATTTTTAATGAACTGTTTTACACATGATAGATCTTTTATATAAATATTTTATATGAAAATTATCTTATGACTCTATTGTGATATAAAACAACATATTATTTGATTTTATGTTGTGGATGTGAAAGATGTAAATGAATATCAATTCCATGTTTTATTTCTGTTGAAATCATGAATGGTTTATTATTATATAATTTCTTATATAAAACTAAGTGAGACCTACTAGGATATTTAGATAATATGGCACTTCGTCCTTTGTGAGTTTATAAATTTCGTTTAGGAAGGTTTAGGTAGTAAAAAATCTCTATATAAAGGTGTTATTTGTTCTTGATCAATATATCTATATAGTAATGGTGGTGACTAGTGGACCTATGGTCCACTTGTCGTATATGTATTATAGTAAATTTCTGTGAATGAAGTGTTTTCTTTTTTTTTTTCAATTTACCTTGGAATATTTATCTATTATGTGACATTATCTAAATCAAGTGTTTGGAACACAGAAATTATATTGATTTATCCTCTTCTATGTTCTAATCATGTATGAAAACATTCATTTTTATTTTGATAAGATTCTAAGATCTAGTCACCAATATGTAGGGATAAGGAACACCATTTGAGAAATGTCAAGACCACAATGGGAATCAGTTTAGGAGGGTTTTCTAGTTGGTTTCTAAAAAAATGTAATGAGAGGGTGGATTATTTTCTTTCCTTGTAGTTAGTATGAAGTCCGAATTATCCTATTATTTGGGATGTAATATTTTTAGGAAATTAGGGGTAGTTATGAGTGAGTTCATATCCATCACTTCCCGTAGAAAGCATGTTGTCACTATGGGTAATGGTTAAAAGAGTAATTATGTAAAATTGATTTGAATTCGTTACTTTTTATAGTATTATTTGAGAATTTTGAAATAAAAAAATGTTCAATTATATTTTATGGATAACATATTATTATATATCTTGATTAATTTAAGTATATTAGTATTCTAGTAGACGATTCAATGATTCCTAATGATGTTTTTTTTGTATCATGCCTCTACGAATACATTTTGATAATAATTGTGGGGATTCCACTAGTGAAACACATCGATCAAATACTCATGTTCTCCAAAATCATGTAGAGATATTGGTGCATGTTTTATTTTCTCATGTATAGGTAGCTGCACACATTAACATCCATGCTAAGATTGTCGAAGCTCAATGTGAGGAAACTATATATCTTACTAAAGATATCATCAATAGGAATAACTAATTTTCCAAGGAAAAAATTATATTCTGAATTCTAATGATTGTTATGAAAATATTAAAAGCCTTTTTGAGTTCCTGAAAACATATAATTGAATAATATTGAAGTGTTCTCCCATCAACTAGGAAGTACCTAGATAAAAAGGTGAGATCTAATTTGTATAATCAAGAAATGTGAGGGTTGGATTGGAAAGACTTTAGAGTTTCATTCACTATGTAGTTAAATCCATATTAATTGGTCTTGGTTACGTGTATTGAGTTTATCATCCTATATATTTGATATAAGACCTTGAATAATTATGAAAACCAATTTTCCAAACTTGTTTAGATTTCTCCTTAGGTGATTAATAATGATAGATCAGGGAATTTAATATTTTTGATGGTTCATGAACCCAACATCTGATATCATGTTTTCATAATTATTGTCACTTATTATTATAATGATCTCGATAGAAAATTGATTTATGATCGTGACATGGACGGTAATTCAGTGTTGATGGGAGTATCCATTATACATTGTTATAGTTTATTGAGTTCCGTTAATGTAAACATAATTCATGATGAGTATCGTGGTGGTTTTCGATAGTAGATATTATATAATCCTTTTACGGTTTATAAATGAGGCCATATTACTTCCTTCCAGTATTTTATGGTTGGGAACTTGATATAGATATACACTGAGGCACCCACGATCTGTGGAAAGTACGGTGATTCATGTCATACACACAAGTAGTTCCATGTATTTTTTACTTTTTGTAATGTCACAATTGTTGAGTCAATAAGGTTTTACTTATGAATTTTCCATTCCTTCCTGTTTTGAAAACCACAAACACCTTATACTTCAGAAAATATTATTTTTACTCAAATAAGGAAAATTTACTTCTTTAAGGAAATTTACCTTAACCTAGATTTTATTATACATAGCTTTTTTCCTTAAATTCAAAAAACCGGAATCATAACCAAACTTCCAGAGCCTTATAATGAAAAATTTGGAGCATTCTGTTTTTAGGATCCAAATTCTGGATGTAATATGTAATTTAGTTTTAATCCGAATTCTGGACTCCGAACTCTTAAAATGTTTCACTCCGAACTTTTAAGCAGTTCGACTCCGAACTCTTAAGAACTTAGACTCCGAACTTTTAAGCAGTTTGACTCCGAACTCTTAAGAAGTTCGACTCTGAACTTTTAAGCAGTTCGACTCTAAATTCTTAAGAAGTTAGACTCCGAAATTTTAAGCAGTTCGACTCCGAACTCTTAAGAAGTTCGACTCCGAACTTTTAAGCAGTTCGACTCCAAACTTTTAAGCAGTTCAACTCCGAACTCTTAAGAAGTTCGAATCCGAACTTTTAAGCAGTTCAACTGTGAACTCTTAAGAAGTTCGACTCTGAACTCTACAGATTTAGAATCCAATCTCTGGTGAAACCAGACTCTGAATTCCTATAAAACAGAATCCAAACATTTCTTAACATAAACTCCGAACTTCATTTTTGGTTACACTCCGAACTATTAATTAGCTTTTACTTACATATTCTTCATTCCAAAACCATGTCGTACATTCATTTATATATATTTTGTTATAAAACGATGTCGTCTATTCTATTTCTTACTAACCGTTGGTTGAGTTACACTTGTACAGGTCCCTCTGAGTTTTATGGATAATATGACCGTTGGAGGAGGGAGCAGACCGTTGGAAAATTTGCCTATAAATAGGATCTCATTTGAAAGAGAAAAAACAATAATGAAGTTGATCAATCTAGAGACCACACGCTGCTAAGGTGATTTCTAGAGAGAGAAAGCTTTTCATGCCTTGTGCATTCTGAACCACTCATTCAGTTTTTGCTTCGTGCGACTCCGAATGTCGGTGATTACATTTGAGGACTTCTGGGGATAGGAAGACAGAGGTTCCGACTACCTTGAAGTTGAGGGCTTCCTTTCTGAGGAAGAAAGAGGTTACCAACTACCTTGAAGTTGAGGGCTTGCAGGGATAGCAAGACAGAAACTCCGATATTCGTATCGAGGTCTTACCCTGGTGTGGGTAAGATAGACTTTCTTGAAAGTATAAATCAGGGGACCTTTATCCAAGGTTGTTGGATACCCTTCTCTTTGGGTTAAAAGACCAATATCATGTTACTTGTAGTTTTACTACTTGTTTATTTCCGCTGCATTTTGTATTATAATGAAAGTATAACTTTCTTATACTTCCTTACTTGTACTCTGTTTCATTTAGATTCTATACGCTTTAAGGTAGAATCTCATACTGTAAACTTTTGTTAAGTTTCAAATTCCGGAACCATACTTCCGGAACCTACTTTCGGAATCTCTTTCCAAGAAATCATTTGATATTAGAGGTGTTGTGAATTTTTTTAAGTTTAACATTGTTAAACTTAGCCCTTTCCTTTGCTTAAGGGAAACAAAGTTAATCGTAACAAACTTTAAAGATTCCAATGGAATTTTTAATGTATACAATTCACCCCCTTCTTGTATATTGAGCATCTACATCACTATTTCGATCCTACAATTGGTATCAGAGGAGGTCTATGAAATACTTATACTTACAAATAAGTTTTTCTTGCTCACTTTATCATTCCGAACTTTCCCATTCCGAAATTTTTATTCCAAACTTTGTCATTCCGAACTTTGTTATTACGAATCTTTGCTACTAACAAGATTGTGTGCCGAAGGTTATTATTAGTATGGCAGGAATTAATGTTGGTTCAATTGATAATCTAAATCCTACAAGACCACCAATATTTGATGGTAATGATTATGAGTACTGGAGAGATCGAATGAAGACTTTTGTTATCAATACTGGATTAGACAATTTTGTTATGCTTACTAGTGATTATATGATTCTTGACAAGGAAGTTAGAACTTTTACTAACCAGGAAAAACAAGAATATCAACTCAACTATAAGGTACGCAATACTCTACTTTGTTCAATGACTAGAAATATATATAGCCAAATTTCTTCTTGTGAAGCAGCTAATTGTATCTGGAAGAAGTTTGAAGTTACAAACTTTGGAACTTCTAAGGTGATTGAGACTAGGAGAGCTATGTTTAGAGGTGAATATCATGGCTTCAATTTTCCTTATGGAGAACCAATATGTAAAGTTCAACAGAGATTTATGACTATCATCAATAGCCTACAGTCTATGGGAGAGAAAGGTTTAGATGATGAAGCTCTTGTGGATAAGATAATTGATATCATGCCAAATGAGTGGGAATCCAAAAGAACAGCTATAGATGAGAATAGGAAAGTGACTCAGATTTCTCTTGATGAGTTATTTGGAACTCTTCTCCAACATGAAACCAGAATGAAGAGAGATGCTGACAACATAAAAAAGAAAAATGGAAATGGTACTTTTTCTTTTACAACAACATCAAATCATATGAAAGCTAAGACTCCTGAGAGAGTAACCATATCCAAGTCTAAGAAGATGGTAATCCAATCAGATTCTAGTGAGAGTGAATCTCAAAAAATGAATTAGCAAATCTTGCTCGAAGAATGAACAAGATAGCTGGGAAGAGAAATTTTCAATCCAAGTATAAGAAAAATGAAAGGAAAGATAAGAAAGATGGAGAAGTTAATTGTTATGAATGCAAGAGAGCTGGACATATAAGACCAGATATCCCTATGCTCAAAAAGAAAGAAATAAAAGAAAGGCCTTCAGAAAGGAACAGAAAGAAATATTACAAAGCCAAAGCTAAGAAAGTTTTGAAAGCTAATGACACCTGGAGTGCCAGTGGTGGTGACTCATCAGATGAATATTCTGATTATGAATCTTCAGGACAGAAGAATCTTGGTCTTATAGCCAGATTACCTATTGATAATCATTGTTTTATGGCTAAGGTATGAAATGCTGAATCATTGTCCAATGTTTCTTTAAATTCTAATGATAGTAAGTATTATGACTCTTCTGATGAAGAATATTCTTCTGATGAAGAAAATACTTTACCTACTTATGAAGAAGTCTCTAGGTTTGCTGAACTTCTTGAAATTGAGAATTCTAAACTCAATAAAAAACATGATAAGGAAAACTCTAGGAATTCTTTTCTTACAAAAGAAATATCAGATCTTTCTAAATATCTTGATAGGAAAAATGCTGATTTTGAAAATATTTCAAAAAATCTTGAGGAAGTAAGTTCTGAGAAGAACAAACTTTCTAAAGAATTAGAAAAAGTAATTTCTAATAAAAATGTTTTTGAGCCTAACTCTAGTTCTAAAACTAATGATTTTGAGGATAAAAACTTGGCTGTAAAACTCAAGTCCGAAATTTTTTCCTTAAAGAAGTGTTTATCAAACATTACCCATGGTAAGGAAAATTTTGATAAAATGTATTCCCAAATACGACCTTTAAGAAATAAATATGGATTTGGTTATACCCATGAAAAACCAATTTTCAGTAACAATTATTTTGTTCCTCAAAGTGCCCCATTTTGTACCAAGTGTCAATGTGGTGGTCACTGGGCAAAAGATTGTTCCTTAAACAAAACACAATCTCTAGGATTTCAAAAAGCTTATTTTTCTAAGAAGATGTGGGTACCTAAAATTTTATTATCTGGAAATCTCGGATCCAAACAAGTTTGGATTCTGAAAGTCTAATTTTCTTCTTGATTTCAGGAAAATAAAGAGAGTACCAGCAACAATACATGGTACATGGATAGTGGATGATCCCGACACATGACTGGTAACAAAAGCTATTTTGAAAAGATTATCAAAACAAAAGGAGGAAAGGTAACATTCGGAGATAATGCTAAGGGTGAGATTGTTGGTATTGGTAATATTGTTTTTCTTGGTAAAACCTTGATTTCCAATGTTCTTTTTGTTAAGGGTCTTAAGCACAACCTTATTAGCATAAGTCAGTTATGTGATGAAGGTTACCTTGTGAATTTTAGGAATGATAAGTGCTTAGTTTACAATTCCAAGGAAGAATTTATTCTCTCAGCCAATAGGAAAGAGAATGTTTACACCTTGAACTTAGAAGACCTTAGAAGCCAAGATTTACCTTGCCTAAGTGTAATGGAAGATCATTCTTGGTTATGGCATAGAAGACTAGGTCACTGTAATCTTAGGAACCTATGTAAACTCTCTAAGAAGAAACTAGTTAAGGATCTACCGGAGCTTAGATTTGATTCTTCTAAAGTTTGTGATCCTTGTCAATATGACAAGAAACATAAATCTAGTTTTAAATCAATAGGTGAAGTCTCAACAACCGGTGCATTACAGTTAGTGCACATGGATCTTTTTGGTCCAACACAAACTGGATGTATTGGAGGAAAATACTATGTGTTTGTTCTAGTTAATGATTACACTAGATTTACTTGGGTCTATTTTCTAGCAAAGAAGTCTGAAGCTTTTTCTTATTTCAAAAGTTTTAGAGCTCAAGTTAAAAATGAGAAAAACCTTCCCTTGAAAAATATTCATATTGATCATGGAGGAGAATTTCTAAATTCTGATTTTGAAACATTTTGTAGTAGAAAAGGTATTACACACAATTTCTCAGCACCTAGAAATCCTCAACAAAATGGTGTAGTTAAAAGAAGAAGTAGAATTCTTCAAGAAATAACTAGAACCATGTTGTGTGAATATTCTATAGCTAGAAATTTCTGGGCTGAAGCTGTAAGTACTGCTTGCTATACTATAAATCGAGTTTTGATTAGACCTTTTCTTAATAAAACTCCTTATGAGTTATGGAATGGTAGAAACCCAAGATTATCATACTTCAAGGTTTTTGGTTGCAAAGTATTCATTTTGAATACTAAACATGACTTACATAAATTCGCACCAAAATCTGATGAAGGGATTTTCTTTGGATATTCCACAACCTCTAAGGCTTAGAGAGTTTTTAATAAAAACACTTGTACTGTTGAAGAAACAGTACATGTAAAATTTGATGAGTCAGATCTTTTTGTTTTAAAACAATCTCAGCCTACATCGTCGGATGTGTTTTTGAAAACTGATTATCAACCTTTTATAGAAGAACCTTCTGATAAGGATAATTTTCAAGAAGATATTCCTGAGACATTTACCCCAGAAGACTTTCTACCCTATGTTGATGAATAGACTTTTCAAAACCCAAATCAAGCATTTCTAAAGATTCATCCCAGTGATAGTATCATTGGTGATGTAAATCAACCTGTAAGGACTACAAGTTCCTTAAGAAATGAAGTAGAACATCTAGCATTTCTTTCCCAAATAGAACCTAAAAGAACTGATGAAGCATTAGGCGATGATGATTGGATCAAAGCCATGCAAGATGAACTTAATGAATTTGAAAGGAATAAAGTCTAGACTTTGGTTGAAAGACCTAGGGAAACTTCTGTAATTGGAGTCAAATGGGTTTTCAGAAATAAATGTGATGAAAATGGAGTCATAGTAAGAAATAAAGCTAGACTTGTTGCTAAAGGCTATAATTAGAAAGAGGGAATAGACTATGAAGAAACCTATGCTCCAGTATCTAGACTTGAATCTATCCGTACTCTACTTTCCTTTGCTGCTTTCTTTAATTTAAAACTTTTCCAAATGGATGTGAAATGTTCTTTTCTTAACGGTTATGTTCAAGAGGAAGTGTTTGTTGAACAACCTCCTGGCTTTGAAGATACAAAACCTCCTGATTATGTTTTTAGACTTACCAAAGCTCTATATGGCCCTAAACAAGCCCCACGAGCGTGGTATGATAGAATTACTGGATTTTTGCTTCAAAATAACTATGTTAAGGGAAATGTAGATCCAACCCTTTTTATAAAGAAAGATAAGAAAAATGTGTTGATTGTTCGAATTTATGTTGATGACATCATATTTGGTTCAACTCAGTAATCTTTGACCGACTCTTTTGAAAGTCTAATGAAATCTGAGTTTGAAATGAGTATGATGGGTGAGTTAACATTTTTCCTTGGTTTTCAAATTTCTCAAAAACCAGAAGGAACCTACATATCTCAACCTAATTATATTAAAGAACTTCTTAAAAAATATGGTTATGACAACACTAAGAGTATAAGTACTCCTATTTCTACCTCAAACTCTTTAGATCTTGATGAAGCTGGGAAACTAGTAGATCAAACATACTTTAGAGGTATGATAGGGAGCCTACTATACATAATAGCTAGTTGACCAGACTTAATGTTTTCAGTATGCTTATGTGCAAGATATTAATCCAATCCCACGGAATCTCACTTAAAGGAAGTAAAAAGAATTTTTCGCTGCCGTAAGGGAACAATGGATCTAGGATTATTTTATACTTCTAGAAATGATTTTGTCCTAAAAAGATTTTATGATACTGAATTTGGTGGATGTAGAATGGATAGAAAAAGTACATCCGGAACTTTTCATTTCTTAGGAGATTCATTAGTTTCTTGGTCCTACAAGAAGCAACATTCTGTAGCACTCTCCACTGCTGAAGCTGAATATGTAGCAGCTGGAATTTGTTCTGCTCAAGTATTGTGGATGCAACACACACTCACAGACTATGGCTTGAGTTTTACTAAAACTCAAATTTTTTGTGATAACACAAGTGCCATTTCCCTTAGTAAGAACCCTGCACATCACTCTCGTGCAAAGCATATAGATATTAGGCATCACTTTCTTAGGGATCACACACTAAAAGGAGATATCATTATTTAGTTTATCGGAACACAAGATCAAATTGCTGATATATTCACAAAATATTTGACTTCTGATAGATTTGAATACATAAAACAGAAGTGAGGAATGATAACCGTAAGGTAATCCTTCTTAATTAACTTTCTATTGAAAAAATCTCTTTACAGTAATAAACTCCTTTTCATAGGGGGAGTACATTTTTTTGCTAGAATAACAAAATATTTTAAAGATTGTTTTCAAACCTTTCGGAACTAAGATTTCCGGAATGGAAATTTTTGGAACTGAAATTTTTCCGGAATGGAAATTTTTCATACTAAAAACTTCTGGAATGGAATTTTCGTATTGATAATTTTTGGAACGGATATTTTTCGGACTGGGGTTTTCGTAAAATTGTTTTTCATATTATACTTTTCATAATATTATTTTTGAAGAATATTACCAATTTCAAATAATATTTCTTGTCAATCCGTAAGTCATGTTTTTCCTACTTATAGTTTTGTAATCAAATTTTTATTACTGATATCTTCCTTGTTTAGTTCGGATTCTAATTTTTTTTCTTCAAATCCGAATGTTTTCTTTAAAAAACCTCAAAAGATCGGAGTCATTTTTTTCAAGATTATTCCCAACAGTCAGATCAGATCAAAGTATTTTCAACCATTGGATGACTATTGGAAGACCAATGGTCAATTTCTTTGCCTATAAAAAGGGGGTCCCGAGACTCGTCCCACATCGGTTTTTCAAGCTTTTGCGTCTCAAAGCCCTTCTGCTCCTCTTAAGGCCAGTTCCGAACCGTGTGAAGCTGATCCGAGTCTTATAGTTTACTTCACTCCAGATGTCTATTGAAGCAACATCACAAGATATGTCAACTGTGAAACCAATTTCAAAGTGGTTGGTTTACTGAGAAAGGTTAGTTCATCCAGATTTTTATAAGATTGATTCTATTATTTCGAATAATGTTAGACTGAATGGATGGGAAGATATCTGCATAGCTAAGTCAGATAAATAGGATCCAGTTTATACTGACTTGTTGATAGAGTTTTATGAGTCTGTTTCCTTCCTGGTGGAAGATGGCAGAGAAAGGTTTTCTTTTAAGTCTTATGGGAAGATCAATAAACATTCTTATACTAAGGCAGCAAGCCTGGTTGGTATAGCATATAAGGGAGAAGCTGAGTTCTGCTCTCACAAAAATCCCTATGTGCAAGGAAATTTTAATAAAGAAAAGGCACTGAAGTGCCTTGGGCTTAAGGATGATTCAACTACTAAGATTGCCCGGCTCACTCCGAATAATAGAATACTGCAACTATGGGTGCAAGGTTTTCTGGTTCCGAGAAGAGGAGACAAAGAAAATCTGAAGAAAAGTGAAATCTATGTCTTATATTTTCTGGTAAATCTAAGGAAAATAAATCTGTTAAGGCATGTCTTGGTTACGATCAAGAATATCAAAGAAGGAAATATGAGAGCTCAGATTATAATGTTTCCTGCCTTATTGTCTAAGTTGATTGTTCGATGCTTACAATCTTTCAAAGATGACTACAAATCAAAGATCCGAAATTGCAAGCTCATGCTTGTCAGTGATGATACGCTTAAGAGAATGAAGATGGGATTTTCTAGTGAATCCGGAGAATTTTATTCCCTATTTGTGGTGGAATTTGAGGCAGCTGAAAATGAAACACAATCTCCAGGACCTTTAAAAAAGCAAAGGAAGAAGAGAAATACTAAGGAAGTAGTTACTGATGAAGAAGTTCCTCAGCCTAAGGAAACTGAATCCGCACCACCCAAGGCGAAGAAGCAGAAAATCTATAAAGATGATGTAGCAGCAAAGTGGAAGAAAGATAAAGAAATGGGGAAGGAAGGGGATCCTCAATTCGGACTCGACCCTGCTGAGGAAAAGGCATTAAAAGAAAAAGATACTGAGGAGCTGGAAAGACAAGCGAGGGAAAAGAAGTTGAGGAAGAAGATGACTGAAGCTGAACTATTACAATCTTTGCTAAAAGGTACAGAGTTGGATTCTAAAAGACTTTCAGTTCTGGAATCTTTTGGAGTCGAACCTTCTTTACCAGAAACACCAGCGAAATATTTTGTAACTCCAGAAAAGGACAAGGGGAAAGAACTTGTAGTAGAAGCTGAGAAGGAGGTTGCTGAAGCAATTGAGGAAGAAGTAGAAGAAGAAAAGAAGAAGAGGAGAGTGAAGATCTGGATACTCTGATCGAACAAATTCATAATTATAAGACTGAATCCGAAAAAATAGCATCTCTAGGGAAAGGAGATGAAGAGCCCAGCAAGCAACTTCAAGAAGAAGAAGAAGAGAATGATCTGTTTGATGAAGAAGAATCCTATCATAAGAATTTTCTTGAAGAAGGACAAGAAAGACAGCAACCAGATAAAGATCAGATTGTTCAAGTTTCTGAATCTGAGGAAGTTTCTCCAAATATACAGGCCATTCCGAAATCCTATAAAGGGAAGAAAACTTTAATGGAGACACCTATTAAAGATATCATCAGAAAGAAAGAGTTTGGTGGTACCTCTAGAAGGAATCTGATTCCTGTTGAAGAAGAGGAATCTCAAAAAGAAGTGTCTGATTCGGAATCATCATCCCACGGGCATGATTTTGTGATACAATCTCTAAGAAAGTTGGTGGATACTATTCCGATTCTTCCAACAATAGATTCTAGATGCCAGTTGCTGCAACAATCTATGAACCAAAAATCAGATTCTTTATCCATGGTAATGGATAAATTTGTGAGATTAGAAGTCGAACAGAAAAGTTTTCTGATCGATTATGACATGCATAAGAAATCTAGTAGTAAAGTAACCAAGTAGTGTAAGAGAGTTGATGAAAGATTTAGTTAACTTTGAAAGTTTTCAGGCTGAAGTTCAAAGTGCTTTTGAAATGGAGGATAAAAAGGTTAATGAAATTTCTGAGAAGTTGACCCAGGAGAAAAATTTCCGGAATCAACAGGTCAGGGATATGAATGGCAAGCTTAACTCAGTATCTCAAAATTGGAAAACTGAAAGAGATTTTCGGATTGAGTTTCAGCAGAAGATGGAAAACAGGATGAGTTGTTGAAGTTGCAAAAAGAAGCCTTAGAGGCTCAAGCAGAGGCGTTAAAAGTTCAAGAAGAAAAGGTAAAAGCATTGGAGAGGCAACGAGAGGAAGATCATAGAGATTTGAAGAAACTCAAAGCCTTGTTGAAGCAACTCATTCCGAAGGAAAAGGAAGACAAATGAACCCACTCCGATCTTTTTTTGTAGTTGTCTTTCCTTTTATTTTTTTTCTCAACACTAATGAAATAGTTATCTGGTTGGTTTGTATCTTGTTATATACTAATGTTTCAGGTAGGATAATATGTTTTCCATTCCCTTCAATTATTTTTGAAAATCACAAAGGGGGAGAAGGAAAAAGAACTATTCTTAAGGAGGAGAAAGGAAATATTTCGAAGAGAAATATCCTTAAAGTAAGGGGGAGTTTTCCACTACGAAGTTTTTTTTTCAATAATGAAAACTCTACTCCGGAAACCCAGAATACAATCCTTAGAGTTTCAATGCCTAAGGGGGAGTTAGTTGTATTCACTTATATTCATGAACAAAGGGAGATAAGTTTTAATTTTCATAGTCTAATGAAATTTTTCAAAATTCTTATATACTTCTTTAAGGAAATTTACCTTAACCTAGATTTTGTTATACATAGATTTTTTCCTTAAATTCAAAAACCAAAATCAAAACCAAAATTCCGGAGCCTTATAATGAAAAAGTTGGAGCATTCTATTTTTAGGATCCAAATTCTGTATGTAATCTGTAATATAGTTTTAATCCGAATTCTGGACTCCGAACTCTTAAAAAGTTCGACTCCAAAATTTTAAGCAGTTCAACTCTGAACTTTTAAGAAGTTCGACTCCGAACATTTAAGCAGTTCGACTCCGAACTCTTAAGAAGTTTTACTCTGAACTTTTAAGCAGTTCGACTCTGAATTATTAAGAAGTTTGACTCCAAACATTTAAGCAGTTCGACTCCGAACTCTTAAGAAGTTCGACTCCGAACTTTTAAGCAGTTCGACTCCGAACTCTTAAGAAGTTTGACTCCGAACTTTTAAGAAGTTCCACTCCGAACTCTCAATAAGTTCGAATCCGAACTTTTAAGTAGTTCAACTACGAACTCTTAAGAAGTTCGACTCCGAACTCTATAGATTCAGAAACCAATCTCTGGTGAAACCAGACTCTGAATTACTATAAAACAGAATCCAAACATTTCTTAACATAAACTCTGAACTTCATTTTTGGTTACACTCCAAACTATTAATTATATTTTAATTACATATGATTCATTCAAAAATGATGTCGTACATTCAGTTATATATAGTTTTTTATAAAACGATGTCGTCTATTCTGTTTCTTACTAACCATTGCTTGAGTTACACTTGTACAGGTCCCTCCGAGTTTTATAGATAATATGACCATTGGAGGAGGGAGCAGACCATTGGAAAATTTGCCTATAAATAGGATCTCATTTGAAAGAGAAAAAACAATAATGAAGTTGATCAATCTAGAGACCACACACTGCTAAGGTGATTTCTAGAGAGAGAATGCTTTTCATGCCTTCTGCGTTCTGAACCGCTCGTTCATTTTTTTCTTCGTGCGACTCCGAATGTTGGTGATCACATTCGAGGACTTCTGGGGATAGGAAGACAGAGGTGTCGACTACCTTGAATTTGAGGGATTCCTTGCTGAGGAAGACAGAGGTTTCCAACTACCTTGAAGTTGAGGGCTTGCAGGGATAGCAAGACAAAAACTTCGATCTTCGTATCGAGGGATTACCCTGGTGTGGGTAAGACAGACTTGCTTGAAAGTATAAATCAAGGAACCTTTATCCAAGGTTGTTGGATAACCTTCTCTTTGGGTTAAAAGACTTATATCTTCTTACTTGTAGTTTACTACTTGTTTATTTCCGCTGCATTTTGTATTATAAGGAAAGTATAACTTTCTTATACTTCCTTACTTGTACTCTATTTCATTTAGATTCTATACGCTTTAAGGTAGAATCTCATACTATAAACTTTTGTTAAGTTGAAAATTCTGGAACTATACTTCCGGAACCTACTTTCAGAATCTCTTTCCAAGATTTAATTTGATATTAGAGGTGTTGTGAATTTTCTTAAGTTTAACTTTGTTAAACTTAGCCCTTTCCATTTCATAAGGAAAACATAGTTAATCGTAACTAACTTTAAATATTCCAAAGGAATTTTTAAAGTATACAATTCACCCCCCTCTTGTATATTGAGCATCTACATCACTCTTTCGATCCTACAACAATATCGTCATCTCATAAAATCACTATGGTTTAATGTTTGATTTAATAAATAAGGGTTACATTCCATTTGAATGCAGAACATTGTGTCCTCATATAGTTTAAAGTGTCTTTGAAAGATGATGATTCAGTTCCAGTTATAATGAATGGAACCATCAAGATATATTCATCTACATTTTCTACATTATTTGATACTGGTGTACATCAGTTATTCACATCAACATGTTTTTTTAATTTTAAACCATCTTAAATAGTCTATCTTTTATGTTGCGGGTATTAATACTCCCCTCAGAATTAAGAGAGGGAAAGTCATACGATGTCAATAATTCATATTCACGCTATATGATACTGAGATCAAATGTAATTTTATAGTTCTTGAAATGAATCAAATTGATATCACAACCAGGATGGACTCGATGATAGCTAAAAATAAATTGATATATTTTTATCTATGTTCGGTATTTTTTAATGCATCAGATAGAGTATTGCACATGTTTTTCAGAGAGTGGTTCCCACAAATGACAATATCCATATCCTGTTTTCAAGCATTGGGACTTGTAAAATTTATGTTTTTTGGAAATGGGGAGGAAATCATTGGGTATTAATCTCCCTCTAGTTCTATTTTAGTTTCTAAATTTATTTTAATTAAACATTTATACTTTACCACTGTCAAGGGAATTTCATTTTTCTATTCATGTGGTAACTAGTACTCAAGAATTTTTTATAACTTTTTTCTACATGGAATGAATTTAATTTAATGTGTTAAAACTACATTTGATGATTTATTAGAGAGTGGATTATTATGATTGAGTGTGTCAGTATTGGAATTGGCTATTATTTTTTCAAATAAAGATAAATGAGTACTTCATCATTAAGTTTGTTACTGAAAAATCACTCACATAATGATAAAGAACAAGTATCTATTTCTACAAATTTCTGGTTTGATTGATTTGTTGAATTGGTTGATATGGTTCTAGATGATTGATCATTATTCAGGATACCACTAAATGAGATTCAATGTATTTTACACCTTCATGACTTCCATTATAAGTAGGAATGAACTTTTTGATCATCTCATTTTTCAATTTATTCTAACCATTTCATGTATAGTTTTTATGCTTTGGATGCATGTGATATTCTTGGGGTATAACAACTCATTCAAGTTTTTTTATTATTCATTGAATATTTTAACAACATAACCATGGATGGCCATGTGCACCATCTAAGGGGAAAATCTGAAATCGTTAAGGCTCCCTGACATTAGGTGAAGCATTATAAATGAAATTTCTATATTTTGGAAGTGATTATATTTGGAAATATGGTCTCGTAACATTGAATTTCATCCGATCTAGAAAATTTGAAGGATTCTATGACAAATGGAAAACCATATAATTTTTTCAATATTTGGAGCTTCATAGGCCTGGAAGTGTATTACTATATATTCATTAGATATTTCAAAAAGTTTACATCTCAAATGATGACTCTCACATAGAAAGGGGTGAATTTCATATAGTATTCAATGTTTCATAGTTCATATCATGAGTAGTAATGTATTTTTTACCTAGTGTTGACACTCTTCTAGATTATAACGGGTTATGTGGGTTTTTATGATGAATTTGAATAGTTTTTGGGATTCACCCTCAACTATGGTGATTATATGGTAGAATACGGTTCCCAAAATCATAAGACACATGAATATAACTATGTCACCCATGATCAGGATCTCACTATCACATGGAGTAATCTTAATACGTAACGAGACTACCTTTTCTGTATAAATTTTCACCATTTATTTCAAATTTAAAAGAATGATTTATTAATATTTTTTAAAAATATTTGATCATTTGGTTGAGGATTTGGGTGGAATACTTGTAGTATTTTGATATTAACATTTCCTACACACTAAGTAATGGTAATGTCATTACTAATGGATTGAGAATGAATATTCTAGCCTACGACTTGTAAGAATCATAAAAAGTGTAGAATTTTAGGAATCACATTGATCTGTTTTATTTTGGAGTCTGGAAGGATGAGACTATGGTTGTTTGAGAAAGAATGTAGTTCTACTTCATTATCATGAGATGATTATTTGTGGGAACAATCATAATAATTTACTCAATTCCATTTGGGAAACCATTTATAGGGGGTTGAGCTTTGATAAGTGGTTTTTCACATATGACAGTTTCATATGTTTCAAGAATCAGAATGTTGTACCTTTTCCATTGAGAATGGATTTGATATAGGTTTTCAAAAACTAGTAGTGGTTTTTTCACACATGTATCATGAAGATGTTATATAATAATAAATTATGATTATGGTGGCTGTCTATTATAAGAGACATTAATAACATTATTTCAAATTTTTATACATACTAACAGGTCATGATTAAGAACCAAAACCCAATGTGGTTACTTGATCCCCATTTTTTGTTTATATAGAAGCGGGATCGATTACCACAGGACTGATGGTTGGTTTTATATGTCTCTCTTGAAGAAAGAATGAAATATTGGTTTTTATCAATCGTCTAACAAAATTATCTCACATTGTTCATTTTAATGATACAAACAAATATTAATATTTATGGGAAATATATGTTAAATGGAGTACTATATTGTATATAGTTCATTATATTGTATTCTAGGATAAGGTTTCTTATTTTATTTTTAATTTTTTTAAAGGCCACTATGTGGTTATGGGATCCTAGGTTAGATTGAGCATTAAATATCTTGTATACATAGATTTTAAGAAAGAATGAGGTATAATAATACATGGGGAAAATCTATATAAATGAATCCTCATATTTACGAGAGAATGGGATATTCATTTTAGATTTCATAGTTTAATAACAAAAAACTAACAATTATTAATTTGAGTGGATAATTTTCATACCCTTTATGGTTGGTCTTTTATAAATAATCTTGTTTGGATGATGATTGTTAATTCTTCCATGGTAAGAATTATCATAATCCAAGAGTCAAAAAGAATAATTTATTTTATTCTTTAGAGAATAATTATAGAATAGATATGGTATAAATATTATGATAACAATAATTGTATACCTTTTGTGTTTTTGTTGGGTGTACAACTATTTTTAAGATTATTAACTTAGTTGGGACTCTAGTTTCTTAGAATAAACAAAACTATTTCACATTGATTTTGTAACACCCCGAGATTTTATGAAAAATATTCTTTTAATTTCATTAATGTCTTGTGTTGTATGCTACCCCATGATTAACTTGCACTATACGCAACACCGTATTAGCTTGCAGTATACGCAACACTATTCTTGGATCGTGTTACACACAATTTTGATAATAGTTATTTTACGCAACATTGAGTATATATATATATATATTCAATGTATAAATGAAATATGGTTGGATTATGTTATATGAAACAAAGAAAGATTCTTGCACAACATGCAACCCTGACTTGGCTTGCATTACATGCAATCGCGACCTTCCTCGATAGCGTGTGTTGTACGAAATACCGAGTTTCACTAAACAACGATATGCTATTAAAATATTATTAAAACTTGCCATTATGAATAGTAATAACCCCCTTTTAATATTTTCTAAATTTTATCTCTCAAAATGGACTTTATTTTTGGATTTGGAGTATCGAATTTAGCCTAAGGGGAAATTTTGGTACATTTCGGATAACTTTCATATTCTGATGAATAGTGAAAATTACTAAATTTTAATTAAAAACATCTTTTTTAATCGAAATAATTAATAGTGATAAATTATTTATTTGAGTGGTTTTAAAGTATATTTAGAATATATTTTTACAATTTAATACAATGTTGGTCATTGGATGTAATTCTACATTTAAACCAGACATAAACAAGTGTCAATCTTTTGATAGTTATTATCTCTTAAGAACACGCTATTTGTTTTGACGACAGGAATTAATTTTTAAAATAATTAATGCAACTGATATGATTTTAATTTGTTAAAATAGAAATGATTTTTGATTTCATAATATCAAATATATCTTAGGCCTAATTTTGGGTGTTTTTCTAGAAACTTTCATTTTTTGATGAATCGTGAAATCACTAAGTGGTATTTAAAAAAAATGAATTTTTCATAAAACGTAATTTTACCGCTTCTGTGAGTGGAATTTCAAAAATCCGAGAGACACGGTTGATGATAGTTAGTAAAATGTGGTTCAATGAGATGAAAATAATTTTTGGTGAATAGTAACTTTTTACTTTTTTTTACCACAGTTAAAAGTTAATAGGTTAATTAAGGGTAAAAATGTTATTATTATTACCCTAACACATGTTCTAATTCTATTGTATAAGTTTAATTTGACCAAAGACAACCTTAGGAATAAAATATGATCATTTAGGCCCACTTGGATTAGATTAGGACATTTATTATTAATTTATTTAAAGAAGGGTTAAAATAGTTAAAATAAAAGTTTAATAAGTAAATCATTTTTAATATAGGGTTATACATAAGATAAATTATACTATAAATACTCATTATAAAGCTAAAAAGATTTCCTACATAATGGTATTTTATTTATAATTTTTAGAGATTAAATAATTTAATTTATTTATGACACAACGATGATGCAATAATTATCTTATTAATGAAATATTGACACAATTGATGTTATAAATACCCAAATAAATTTAATTTGAGACTTTTTATGAATTAAAATAATTTTATTGGTTACTATGACATGTTAGTATTGATTTAAGTAACTTTTTTCGAACAAATCATTCTGTTATGATTTTCACAAAAATCAATTACTAAATAGTGTCAAAATTGACATAAAATAGTTTTTAAAACAAATATTATATTATTAATTGTTATTTTAATCTTAAAAATATAATGTTCAGCCAAATGACTTAGATAATTATATATATATTAATAATAAAAAACTTGGGGTTTTTTTGGTTTGTTATAGTAAGTTTATTAACCTTATAGTGTAAGAACACAAGAAGACAAGGTAAAAGTAAAATTATTTAACTTAATGTTAAATCTAAATTATAAGGTTAAAATAGGAACCTATACTTGTCTAAAATCTATTGGATGAGAGGATTTCGACCCATCCCCACCTTATCTTCAAAATAAATCAATTTGGAGATATTTAAAACTGAATTTGACATTATAATAAAATAATAGTTTTCGTTATTCCAAAGGTGCCCCTCTCCTCCCTTATGAAAGGGCACCTCCTCCCCTCTTCCTCACACCACTTTGAGCCTTAAAGCTCGGACAAACCCTGCCAATTTATCTTCTCCACTTCCCTAGCAACATCCTAGAGGTTCTGGTCTTCCTCAAAACCAATTTTAGTGCCCTAAAAGGAGATCTCAAAGAGGCGCTTCAAAGAAGAGGTAATGTCCGTTACTGATTCTTTCATCTTTATTTCTTCTTCCACTTATTCTTAATTAGTTGTTTCATTATGAATTAATAAAATCAGTATCACTAATATAATAATATGTTATTATAAGTATGAAACAACCATATTTCACCATATATCCATCCTACAGAAAATGAAATCATCGCGCCGACGTACATACGGAATACCGTCTCCACGCCGTGGTGAAATCTATTTTCCACCACCACATTACATGGATGGGTATAATGGTGTAAATAATGACTATATATGACTATTATAAAGTGATATTGATTCTGAAATAGTATACATACACTCCAATACAATTCCACGATCATAGGAACGATATCATCACTCGTGCGTACGTACGGAATACCGTCTCCACAATGTGATGCGACTCGTTCTACATGATCTTCATTGCATAATGATTATATAAATGAATTGAATGAATGAATATGATATATATTACACTAATACCATTCTGTAAATGAGGTATCTATAACCTAAATAGAATAATAAGAATTTATTCGACAAAACGTGCATAAGAACAAAAAGTAATAAACACCCGAATAACAAGTAGTAATGAAATATTACTACTAAGAAGCTAAGAATATGACCATATATGATATCATAAAAATAATTATTATTATGGAATAAGTCAATAACATTATTTAAATCATTATACAGGAGGTTTGGACACTTACAAAGCAAAACGGACCTAAGGTAAGGGAAATATCACAATCTCATTTTTATCCCAGATTGTTTATACTTTAGTTTTTACTGGGGTGTATTTTATCATCCTCATCCATGTTTTCTCAATATGTAATGTTATTTCCATCCATCTATAATTGTTTAAATCCAATTTTACCCTTTTTTGAGTTTTTAGTAAAAGATATGAAAGGAATCTTTTGTCGTTTTTCGTACGAGGTACTTTTTGACTTTTCCGACAAAAGTACGAGAAGAATGTTTTCTTTTAACATATACGGCATGAATGGATTTTTAAAAAATTATTTCCAAGAATCTTCCCTTACAAGTTTTCAATTTTATTTTTAATCAACTTCTTTTAGTTTAAAATTTTATGACATGTTAAGAAAGGAAAATGTTTTTGAATTTGAAAGGATATTTTCCTCAAGAATAGAGTTCAAGTGTTTTATCAAAATTATTTTCCATCTAAGATAATATAGTTTTCTGTTAATATCCCTATTATTACATTGATTTGATTATGTTGTGATGGAATTATTTTTATGAATTCCTTTATCTTATATGAATTGTTTGATGATGTCACGATGTTTAAGATTCCCATTTTTATTTCATGGGTTATGCAATGAAGTATGATTTATGATTTTGTGGCACACATAAGAATGGTATCATTATGAGATGGGTGGGACCTATATCTCCCTCCAATGCATTGGGTAAAGATTTTATATCTCATGAGATAGACATGGTTGGAATGGTAGGTTATACCGGTTTAGTGAAACAGGACTGAAATGAGTAATGAACTCGGTTCAGAAATGGACTTTGTCCACTAAGATAGTCTTGGCAATGAGTCTTGACTAATAAGAAATGATTCTCTATGATTATGTGTGTATGCCACAAAGTTTCATATTTTAAGTTATGATTATTGGGATTACATTTCACTACTATGATTTATCCCATGTTATGAAATTATGATCTCTTTTGCAGGTTAATATTTCCAAAAGATATGTTCTTATGAATTTGACGTGATTGATATTTCTTTTGTTTACCATTACTGAGCATTTGAGCTCACCATTTAATGTTTTCTTTTCCCTAGGACATAAAGAAAGGATTTAGGTTTAAAAAAAAGAAGATCTTTATGGGAGATGTTGAAGATCTTTCACCACGATTAGAAGATTATATTCCGAGTTTCCAAAGACAGTAAACTATTACGATCCATGTGTGTGTGTTTTTGTTATGTACTAAGTATTCCGCAAAATTAATGTAATGTCTATGTATGTTAAAGCTTCAGGTCTCTACAGTTGGTATCAGAGGAAAGGTTTAGTCAACCTTTAGAAACTAGGATGCGAAAACGTTAGTGAGATCCCTAGAGATATTTCTAAGGTATGTCTAGGTATGTCCCTAAGGATAAGTATACGTATAGGATATAGTCCTAGAACTATGGTAACGATATTAGATTAAACCAAAGATGTTAGATATTGAAGTTACTCCCCCTTTATTATGATTTTTTCTCTCACACTATTATTTTTTGGGTTTTAGAAAATGGCTGGAAACAAGATGATTCACGATAATGGAGGATATGATGGACAATGGAATGATATTATTCATGAGCAACCAAATGAAATGGGATTTGGAGGTCCAAACATCATTATTATGCCGAATCAGCAATCTCATAATATGATCAATAAAGTAAAATTTGGTAAGTTTCATCACTCAGCTAATAAGAGAAAGATGGAGTTTCATGATGATCATAGAGGAAAGAAAGTTCAATTTCCCCTATGTAAATCATATGGGAAGAGGCATCAAGGAGAATGTTTCAAAGGAACTGTAAGATGGTTTGGGTGTGGAAATGAAGGAAACAAACCCAGTAAGTGCAAATGAAAAGGTTCAGTTAACACCAAGGATGAAGATAATGGTATTGCTACGACATCAACAATGGTTAAATGTTTTAAATGTGGAATGTACGGGCATTATGCAAACCAATTCCCTAAGGGAAAGTCTCATGAAGAGAATCAGTATAGTCGTATGGGTAGTATTTATGTTGATGATGATGAAGAGACTACAAATGATATGTGAGATGAAATAATTGTTGAAGCTCGGTCAATGGTTTAATAATGTAGTGGAATGATTACATGTTTATAATGTGTAATGTTGTATAAGTAATCTCATGGTACTATGGAATAAAGATACATCTAAGGATTGTTACACTGTTGTCTTTCCTTGAGTTTTGAAAGTGTATGATTAATGGTACCAGTATCCATGAAAGGTTATTCAGATATTTTTGGAATGTAGATGATATGCGCATAATGAAGGGATAAGGATAAAATTAAATGTTTGGTAGTATTCATGAGCTCATGACTGATATAAGGAGAAGGTTATATCATGGTTTGAGTATATAGAATTTTTTGGATTTTGGTATGTGGAAAGAGATAACTTTTGACAGCATTCTCATTTTCACTAAGGTTTAATGGGTATTCATTTTTTTAAGAGAATACATGATTAAGGCCTTTGAATGTTTGTAATGTGACCAACAAGACATATCTCATGATATATGAGGATTAACAATGGTATTAACATGCTAGTTGTATGATCTCTTTGGTAATAGTTTTCACTATAATATGATATTAGACAGTATTATTTTGGATAAGCCTAAAGATTGGAATGGATTATGTTGGACATAAGTTAGTATTGTTTAAGGATAGAAGTTTTTCCGATATTATTGATGGGATGTTATAGTAATATAGTTTTAGAAAAAGGAAAACCTGCAGGACGAGCGACAGCCCATCGCGTCGGATAAGGCCTTGGGAATCGAACCCACAACCGAAGTGTGACTGGCCTTTATCGCCTTCCATTGGCCTATAAGAAGTCCCTGTTTAGTAGAAACTAGTTTTATTATATTAAGCAATATGATATATAACGTATAAGTCCATTTGAGGAACCATATATGATTAATCTCACTATAGATGGACTTATGTATTTTTTTGATAACTTTTCTAACCTTTTGTTTGAGACAGATGGAATGACCCATCATTCTATCACACGATCTGCTAACACATCACGAATGACAAATTCAACTTCATTTCTTTAAGAGATGTAGTGGAAATTGTCCAAAGAATGACAAACAGTGAGACTATACCAAAATCACGAAAGTATTTCTTCTAATTCCAATTACATCAACTTTAGGGAAATGATCTTGAAAAACAAAAATGTTGTCCTAGTGCTCTTATATATGATGAATCAGATGGTACCTTAGATTGTCACAAATTTTTGGCTTTGTGATTGTTGGCTTTTCCATAGCCATGTTCTCTACCACTCTCCATCAGAACATGATGGTTAGATTTCTCTTCCATATCCATATTTTCACCTATGTGGAAACCCAGTGATTAGTTTATTTGGGTAACCGTTATGTTTCATACTTTTGTTTTTAAAGATTGGTTTTGGTATTCCTTTTTACGATGTGGGTTTCTATTAATGAAACTTTCGAATAATAAACCATTTATAACCCCGACGAATTTCGTGGCCGAAATTCATTTTAAGGGGGGTAGAATGTAACACCCTGAGATTTTATGAAAAATATTCTTTTAATTTCATTAATGTCTTGTGTTTTATTCTACACCATGATTACCTTGCGCTATACGCAACACCGTATTAGCTTTCAGTATACACAACACTATTCTTGGATCGTGTTACACACAATTTTGATAATAGTTATTCTACGCAACATTGAGTATATATATATATATATATATATATTAAATGTATAAATGAAATATGGTTGGATTATGTTATACGAAAAAACGAAGGATTATTTCACAACATGAAACCCTGACTTGGATTTAATTACACGCAATCGCGACCTTCCTCGATAGCATGTGTTGTACGCAATACCGAGTTTCACTAAACAACGATATGCTATTAAAATATTATTAAAACTAGGCGTTATGAATAGTAATAACCACCTTTTAAAATTTTAGAAATTTTATCTCTCAAAATGGATTTCATTTTTGGATTCGGAGTATCGAATTTAGCCTAAGGTGAAATTTTGGTACTTTTCGGATAACATTCATATTCTGATGAATAGTGAAAATTACTAAATTTTAATAAAAAACAACTTTTTTAATCGAAATAATTAAAAGTGATAATTTATTTATTTGAGTGGTTTTAAAGTATATTTAGAATATATTTTTACAATTTAATACAATTTTGGTCATTGGATTTAATTCTACATTTAAACCAGACATAAACAAGTGTCAATCTTTTGATAGTTATTATCTCTTAAGAACACACTATTTATTTTGACGACGGGAATTAATTTCTAAATTAATTACTGCAACTGATATGTTTTGAATTTGGTAAAATAGAAATCATTTTTGAGTTCATAATATCAAATATAGCTTAGGCCTAATTTTTGGTGTTTTTTCTGGAAACTTTCATTTTTTGATGAACCGTGAAACCACTAAGTGGTAGTTAAAAAAAATGAATTTTTCATAAAACTTAATTTTACCGCTTCTGTGAGTGGAATTTCAATAATCCAAAAGACACGGTTGATGATAGTTAGTAAAATGTGGTTCAATGAGATGAAAATAATTTTTGGTGAATAGTAACATTTTACTTTTTTTTACCATGGTTAACAGTAAATAGGGTAATTAAGGGTAAAAATGTTATTATTATTACCCTAAAACATGTCCTAATTCTATTGGATAAGTGTAATTCGACCAAATACAACCTTAGGAATAAAATATGATCATTTAGGCCCACTTGGATTAGATTAGGACATTTATTATTAATTTATTTAAAGAAGGGTTAAAATAGTTAAAATCAAAGTTTAATAAGTAAATAATTTTTAATATAGGTATATACATAAGATAAATTCTACTATAAATACTCATTAGAAAGATAAAAAGATTTCCTACATAATGGTATTTTATTTATACATTTTAGACATTAAATAATTTAATTTATTTATGACACAACGATGATGCAGTAATTATCTTATTAATGAAATATTGACATAATTGATGTTATAAATACCTAAATAAATGTAATTTTAGACTTTTTATGAATTAAACTAATTTTCTAGGTTAATATGACATGTTAGTACTGATTTATTTAACTTATTTTGAACTAATCATTCTGTTATGAGTTTCACAAAAATCAATTACTAAATAGTGTCAAAATTGACATAAAATAGTTTTTAAAACAAATATTATATTATTAATTGTTATTTTATTTATAAAAATCTATGGTTAGGCCAAATAACTTAGATCAGGTTATATATATTAATAATAAAAAACTTGGGTTTCTTTTGTCTTGTTATAGTAAGTTTATTAACCTTATAGTGTAAGAAGAGAAGAAGACACGGTAAAAGTAAAATTATTTAACTTAATGTTAAATCTAAATGATAAGGTTAAAATAGGAACCTAAACTTGTCTAAATTCTATTGGATGAGAGTATTTAGACCCATCCCCACCTTATATTCAAAATAAATCAATTTGGAGCTATTTAAAACTGAATTTGACTTTATAATAAAATAATACTTTGAGTTATTCCAAAGGTGCCCCTCTCCTCCCTTATAAAAGGGCACCTCCTCCCCCTCTTCCTCACACCACTTTGAGCCTTCAAGCTCCAGCAACGCCTTCCAATTTATCTTATACACTTCCCTAGAAACATCCTAGAGGTTATGGTCTTCCTCAAAGACCAATTTTAGTGCCCTAAAATGAGATCTCAAAGAGGTGCTTCAAAGAAGAGGTAATGTCCATTACCGATTCTTTCATCTTTATTTCTTCTTCCACTTCTTCTTCTTTAGTTGTTTCATTATTAAGGAATAAAATCATTATCACTAATATACTGATATTTTATTATATGTATGAAACAACCCTATTTCACCATCTATCCATCCTATGGAAAATGAAATCACCGCGCGTGCGTACGTACGGAATACCGTCTCCACGCCGTGGTGAAATCTATTTTCCACAACCACCTTACTTGGAGGGGTATAATGGTGTAAATAATGACTATATATGACTATTATAAAGTGATATTTATTTTGAAATAGTATACATACACTTCAATACAATTCCATGATCATAGGAATGATATCATCACTTGTGTGTACGTACGGAATACCGTCTCCACATTGTGATGCGACTCGTTCTACATGATCTTCATTGCATAATGCTTATATAAATGAATTGAATGAATGAATATGATATATATTACACTAATACCATTCAGTAAATGAGGTATCTATAACCTAAAGAGAAGAATAAGAATTTATTCGACAAAACACGCATAAGAACAAAAAGTAATAAACACCCGAATAACAAGTAGTAATGAAATATTACTATTATGAAGCTAAGAATATGACCATATATGATATCATAAAAATAATTATGATTCTGGAATAAGTCAATAACATTATTTAAATCATTATACAATATGTTCGGACACTTACGAAGCAAAACGGACCTAAGGTAAGGGAAATATCACAATCTCATTTTTATCCGAGATTGTTTATATTTAGTATTTAATGGGGTTTATTTTATCATCCACATCCATGTTTCCTCAATATGTAATGTTATTTCCATCCATCTACAATTTTTTAAATCCAATTTTACCCTTTGGTGAGTTTTTAGTAAAAGATATGAAAAGAATCTTTTGTCGTTTTTCGTACGAGGTAATTTTTGACTTTTTCGACAAAAGTACGAGAAGAATGTTTTCTTTTAACTTATACTGCATGAATGGATTTTTTAAACATTATTTCCAATAATCTTCCCTTACATGTTTTCATGTTTATTTTTAATCAACTTCTTTTAGTTTAAAATTGTATGACATGTTAAGAAAGGAAAATGTTTTTGAATTTGAAAGGATATTTTCCTCAAGAATAGAGTTCAAGTGTTTTATCAAAATTATTTTCCATCTAAGATAATATAGGGTTCTGTTTATATCCCTATTATTACATTGATTTGATTATGTTGTGATGGAATTATTTTTATGAATTCCTTTATCTTATATGAATTGTTTTATGATGTCACGATGTTTAAGATTCCCATTTTTATTACATGGGTTATGCAATGATGTATGATTTATGATTTTGTGGAACACATAAGAATGGTATCATTATGAGATGGGTGGGACCTATATCTCCCTCCAATGCATTGGGTAAAGATTTTATATCTCATGAGATAGACATGGTGGGAATGGTAGGTTATACCGGTTCAGTGAAATAGGACTGAAACGAGGAATGAACTCGGTTCAGAAATGGACTTTGTCCACTTAGATAGTCTTGGCAATGAGTCTTGACTAATAAGAAATGATTCTCTATGATTTTGTGTGTATGCCACAAAGTTTCATGTTTTTAGTTATGATTATTGGGATTACATTTCCCTACTATGATTTATCCCATGTTATGAAATTATGATCTCTTTTGCAGGTTAAGATTTCCAAAAGATATGTTCTTATGAATATGACGTTATTGATATTTCTTTTGTTTACCCTTACTGAGCATTTGATCTCACCCTTTTTTTTCTTTTCCCTAGGACATAAAGAAAGGATTTAGGTTTTAAAAAAAGAAGATCTTTATGTGAGATGTTGAAGATCTTTCACCACAATTAGAATATTATATTCTGAGTTTCCAAAGACACTAAACTATTACGGTCCTTGTGTGCGTGTTTTTGTTATGTACTAAGTATTCCGCAGAATTAATGTAATGTCTATGTACGTTAAAGCTTCGAGTCTCTACAGATTTATGGGTCCTTTCAAAACTATTGATTGGTTTGAAAATTGTAATTATTTTTTAGACATTCATGTAAGGTGGAAATTGAATCAAAATTTTATTCATGTATCAAATTAGTGGAATTATCATTCTTACCCTAATCACTTATTGAGATGGGGAGACGTTGGTGTGGAACCAGATAAATTCATGATAAAGAATCTAGTCATGGTTGTTCATTTTTCATATAATGATCTTCATGGTTGGTCATTACCTTTGGTCCTTATGTTATTTTAGTGTAGTTATAATTCATAATATACATGGTTTTGTGAATAATTTATGTGTAAGAAGTGGCCCCATCTATTTGACATGGAGTATTCTTAATAGGAATTTTTGGTAGTGGAATATTTTATGAGGTCAGGAGGTCCTAACATCCAATTACTTTATTTTATTTACATTTTGAATGTTTTTTATTTAACATTGGTACGAATTTGTTCTAGGGAGTATTTGGTAACTCTTTTGAAATATAATTTGTTTGGGGGACCGTGTATAGTTCGTGCATGGTATGGAATAATTGTGCGGTTTGGGTTAATAGAACATTCAACCCATGTTGATGGTATAGAGAGGGTGCACATGATTTTTACAAACCCTGAAGCCTCACCCTTAGAATTGTGAACCCTATGATAGATAAATTTTACAATTAGTACACGGTTACTTCAACCGTTCCACCCAATCATGAACCCTTCTAAGATTCTCAGTAAGGGAACAGAGTTATAGATCAATGTTACTACTATCCATGTTGTAAAACAAGGAAACAGTGGCCCCAAGTTATTAATCTACTGAAATAATTAATTTAAATTTTGATACCCTTGGTTTAACCTATAATCACACCACCATTCAACACTAACAATTCTAATTTTTTTCGGGTCTCTCTATGGGATTTCACTGCTCCACCAACCTCCTAACCATTTAATTGATGTGTTGGTGGAATATCTTGATCCCTCTCCGGTATGTGGTTGAACTTTGATTTGGGTTTTGTATCTCTTATATTTATTCAACTTTTTAGGGAAGTGAATATATAGTTTTTTCTTGTATTATATTTTTTTGGATCATGGTTTTATGGATCATGTTTGGATTTTTTTTAATTCTAGGTAATGTTTATGGATCCACTACTCATTCATCTTCCCAAATGAATTTTTTATTATGGGTGTTGATTTGTTTTTTCATGTGATTAATGGTAGTTTTTTCCATAAGGATTAATCATACAATTTAAAACATAAAATTATTGAATAATTGATTTTTATCAATTTATTTATAAAACAATTTTTTAAGATGATTTTTTTATTTATAGAGGTGTTTTAAAGTGAAAACCCCAAATATTAAATGAAATGATTTTTTGGGAATATTTTGAGGAAAATTATGGTTTTAAATAAAAAAATATTTGGTGAAATTATTTGATATTTATACTTGAGAATAGTGGATTTGAATTAAATATGACATGAAATACATACATTTTATGAAAAGTCATGATTTGGTTTTTAAATTAAATAGGTCTATTGAACATGAAATTGGGAATTGGAATTGTGTTTCTAATAATGATGTGTTCTTCATGGGGGATGAGAAGGTCTAAAGAGGATTTTTTTATATCTTTCTCTTATGAAAGAGATTATATATTTATGTATTTCATAGAAGGTTTACTATTTTTCTTTTAATTAACCATTTTTTCCCATACAGATTGATTGCATGTGGTTATGTCATGCGTAATCACTTATATTGGGTACGAAATCATTGAATGGTATCCAACTGGGATATTCATGGCTAGAAAAACTCAATGGATCTCACATCAATTATTCCTGGACTTATTATCTAAATTTACATTTACATTGAATAATTTGGCCAACGACACTTAAGAACAAACATTGGTTGAGATTATGGGAAGTTGGGCTCATCAGAACCTTCTATGGGAAAAAATATCGTATTCATGGACTCTATTATATATAATATATGTCTATGAATGTTTATTAATTCCTAAGTATTTATATTATGGATTACAGTGATTTAAAAATCCATTATCACTGCACATGGATTAGGAATCATATATATGTATTTGCAGTTCTCTTTTTATGGAAGAATCTATATGTATTTGAGGTTCTCTATCAATGGTATCCAATTACAGATTGTTTAATGATTTAGGGGCCATTTGTTTGGATGAAACTAGATTTAATTCACTTTATGGGGAGCCATGGATTTTTCCATCATCTAGGGGGATGGGAGTAATTTTCATGTCAGGATCGAAGCCATAATATGGGATACCTAGGTATCCTCATGAGAGGAATCAGAACCCAGGTTGTTTTATATAACTTAACTATAAATATCACCATTTATGGTCTTGTGATAAGGACCCAACCATACTATTTAACTTCATTCATTAAAGATATTTAGACGAAGGTTTCCAGGTCAAGGATAGTATTGCAAGTTTTCTGAGGAAGTCTAATGGGACCAGAAGAGATATAATATTCATGGTTGGGGCACAGTCTTATCAACGATATGGGCCAGATTTAATCAGGATGAATTCATATGTAGGGTTTTTACCTTATGTATGGTTCAAATATAACCCATTAAATTTGTAATCAAATCACACTTAGTTCGGTAGGACTAGGAAATACACAATAGAAGAGGCCCATTTAAATGGGGGCATGATTGGGGATTATGCATGGGAGATTACCATTTCGTAATTCTTCCTTGATAATAAGGAACATAGATGTTTAATGTATTATTTTAGGACTTATACCATATATAAGGTCTATTTTAGATTTATAATTGTGAAAATTTAATGATATCCACTATCCACTAGGCCCATGCGAGTCATGCTCGTTGTGAGAAACAAGACGAAGCAATAGATCTGATGATCACATGACCCCACCCTATCAACTGTTAGATAGTGTTTGATCCCAAAGGGAAAGAGGGGAGCGTCAAGTGTACATGTATCCTATCTTATGTTCATATCATAGATAGTATCATTTAGGGATCTATCTAAATAAGTCATAGAATGGGAAATAATTCGGCACGCGTTGCATTTCCTTTCACTGGGATAGGTTCCACCCTCATATCATTTTGCTACATGGGGAAGGGTTTTACCAATATGGAATTATTATACAAGGAGAAGGGTTCCACCCGCACATCATTCTGATATACAGTATGGCTATTGGAAAAGGTTTCATCGGTTTGTGACTCGCGGGGCTCTGTCCTCATGGGAATATTGGGTTCATATACCATATACTATTTTTTATTTCCACCTAAATGATATGAATTGGGTTTTATCTATGTGGAATAGTCAAAGGGATATACTGTTCACTATGGATTTGGCTCTATTTTAGTTCTAACCTTCAAGTCTCTACTCCTTTTCCCCCATAGGGGCTATTTATAAAAGAGGTGAGGGACCATATTTCAATGTGGAAGGTTGAACACAGTGGGTCTTGGACATTCATTTTCTAGAGTCAATGAAGATCTTAGTTAGCATTGGCTGTTCCTTTTGTAGATGCATAAGTACCCTCTTAGCCCTGAAAATTCCATCATTTCATTTATGGGAGTTGAAAATATGCCTCTCAATGTGAAACGACTTAGTTCATAGTGATGGATCGTTTATAGGGGCAGAAATTACAACCACTCCTAAAAAAAGACATTTCATCATTTTATGGTGCTACTGGATCTACCCCTTTAGGAGAATAATTTCCATTTATAGGTGCATCATAGAGCGACGAAACTCTATGTGGTGTTGTGGTCCCTGGAGTGTTTTGTTCATTACCAGGTCACTCTTTTCCTTTCAGTTTCTGCATTTTAAATATTTTTTCATCTCTCTTATTAGAATTATTTTTTTCCTTTTCCAAATTAATGGAATCATCATAGTATAATTTCAATAATTTTTAAAATGAACCCCCACCCCCCACCATAATGGGTTCTGATCAGGATGAAGGGGAGGCTATTTAAATTCAGAAAGAGGGCTCATTTTGAGTTTGGTTGTGGTTCGTGAGGAGACCAAGAGGAGGGGAACATGCCAATATATATGGGGCCCATATAATTTTTCATTCAATGACCCTCATGGGGAACTTTTAACTCGAAAAAAATTGTCAACTGCAAAATACTTCCTTGAATTGTGTTCTTTCATTCATCCCTCAACCAAGAATTGTGTTTCTTCTCTCACAGATTAAAAGAATTAGCTATGAATGGTATGCCAAGCTTTTCAATGTTTCGTCCCAATATTATTTGTGGTTGTCTTTATCAATAGACTATTTCATCAGTTTCCAATGAGTCATGGGATATCGCTTTCACATAAATATAGACCTTGGATGAATTCCTTCATAATATAATGGTTTATTGGAACATGAATCCATGAACTCAATTTTTAGGGCTACATAATATTCCAATTTTTTAAAGATAATTACTTCACTTATTGCTGTAAAAAATAAGATGTACCCTGCACATGTTTCCTCTAATATAGTTTCTTCTTCTACTACAACTTCTTCTTCCTCAAATGGTGATGATGGGAGGAAATATCTGATAGATTCTATTGAAAATAAAATCATTATCACCACATTTTATTAGTTCCTCACAAGGCTTATTAGTATTAAAAAATGAGTATATCTGGCCATGGATAGGTTTCTTATTTAGGGATTTTTTGTACCAACTAACATAAGAATCCCAAAAACCTACTCAAAAAATCAACACGCCTCTTGGAAATTAAAAAAACATTCCCCAAGAATATATTTATGAAAATGGAGAATTTTTCCACAAATCCCTTCCTATCAGATCTATTTTAGATTATTATCCTTGATATTTAGAGAAAAATATATGTGTTATTTGTGAAAAAATACATTGATCTCAGGAAAATACATGGAATAACTCAGCTAACGAGCAATAATAGAAGATATTAAAATGGGACCTTCGTCCTGGGGCTCATTTGGTTTGGACTAGTGGTTCCCATTCTGGGTCCATCAGAGAAATGAGCAATTCAAATATGATATGGAGGATATAATGATGTATGAGAAAATTTGTGTTTAATAGACCTATAACTACTAAAATAGAAATTTCATTCCAGACCTATTGATTAGGTGCAGCCCGGATTCCAACACCATCCATTTTGTGAATGGGGAAGTTGACAATAGCCACTAGGATATGTAAATGATTTTAGGGGTTCCCATTGTTGGTGATATTTTGGATGAATTTTGACTACCTTCTACTACCTGGGATGATGAGGATATGAAACATCCTCTTTTTAAGAAACTTATTGGAAGGGAAAATGATCTTTTCAATTGGGAAACTCTAACAATGAAAGTTTTCACATTTTCTTTTTGGATTAACACATTTTATACAGGATGTGGACAAGATCCCCATGCATATAAAATGAGGAAATTCTGATTCATTTAATATTAATGGTGAGTGGTTATCTTTTGACACATTCTTTCAGAGGAGAAATTCAACAAATGGTGAGGGAATATCATTACAACTGTGGACTAACTATTCTACTTGGCAGCAATCCTAGTAATGTTTCGGAGAATATGGCTTCAGTTGGTGCATGATTTAGATACTGGGTTCATAGTTAAATCTTTTATCATGGACTCTATATTATACACATGTAAGGGTAATAATTATTCAGTCCTAGTATTCGTGGAAATATACTCTTTAATGAGAAGAATTAGCAAGGGGAGGCCCCCGTAACCGCTAGTTGGTCACTTCTAAATAATTGGGGGTTGGGTAGAAGCTCATATGTGAGGATATAACATTATCAACCCATAACAGATCCTGAATTATACTATCCTACAAAACATCTAAAGATGAATTGGGGACATTCTATCACACTGAAGTGAGTGGGAGGTGAAGGAATGTCTCAACTACCACGACTATTTCACTTATGATCCTCACGTTCCCCCATTATGCCTTGGTATACAAATGATGTGGAAATTTTCCTAAGTGAGGCTATCTCTTATCTCTTGGATAGGGAATTTTGGATTCTTGTATTGATGGGGAACTCATATGGTAAGGACATTCACCCTACATATTTACACACAAATTCAGTTGTGTATAAATGATGTTTCCTCTAACCCTCAATAACACACGTTTAGAGAATAATTTAATGATAACTTGATAGATTTGACTGATGTTTACTAAGAAGGAAACCTAGTAATGGATCAAACATCATTAACTTATTTATTTCTATCCTTCCATTACTCTATCCGATGTGGAGATCTAGAACTAATCATACAGCATAGATCAACTAGCATGACTATTTCCTATTGTGGGGGCCTGAAAGGCATCCGAGGATGGTGGAATATAAAATAAAACAGTCGAGCATTCTATGCCGAGGAGGAAACCAAGGAAAATCATTATTTTCTTGAACCTCCTGGAATGGTTTGAGGGATAGGGGTTCCTCCCCTAGGATGCGGGTGCTACTTCTCAGGTCCATGAATATATCCCTTATTTTGTATCTTTCCTTTAAGCATAGAGACAAGGGGAATCCTTGAGGATAGCACATCCAGCCCATGATTTGTGGTGTTTATTATAGGTAAAGGAGATCACACATACTAGGTATTGTTATGTACTATAACTTACTTAAATCTTTTATGATAATGATCCTGATAATTTGTAATTGTATTTTCATGATCAGGATGAATAAATCCACTGCCTGCACAAGCATCATATATAATCTTAGCGAGTAATTTCCATTTTGTAGACTAATGTAAATTAGGATGATGATGATGATATACATGATTCTCAGTGTCCAATGAAGTCAATCCTCTGAACATGAGTATAGTGGGGTATATTCCTCATTCTCATCTACGACCTCGCAAAATTTTGGGCCCAAAGTGTTATAGGGTTGATGAGGTGACTAGAAAGTAGTTGTGGCTACCATAACATGGACCACTTCCTCAGGAGGATTATACAACATTACCCATGGAAATTACTATGGTATTTCCATAAGCATGGAAGGATTGATATAATTTTTTGGAAATAATTTCTGTTGAATATATCTAGGAGATACTTCATGGAGATACTTTTAGGATAGCGGGTTTTTGAATAGTCATTACACATGTGTGGATATCAACTTGTGAGAACCAATGTGATGTGGATATGAATCTAGAATAGAGGTATTCCTAAATCTTCTCTTTTATGTGTATAATTTATCATTTTTTCCAAGTAGAACACATAGTGGTAATCCCAGATCCAGATGATATTTATGAAAGTAAATTTATGGATGTTTATATCAACCATTTTTATTACTGTAGTTATGACCTTAAATATATATTCGTTATGATTGTAGGAATAAAGGGAGATCTAGGAGACATTATATTCTCCCAAATACACTCCCAAGGGAACCACAACTTGGGGGAATATCCCTTCATACATGGGAGTCACTAGGGAAGGCTCACTGGTGTAGAAGAACATTTGTAGGTATTCATTGGTAATCATTCCAAGTCATTTCTAACCACAGACCCACCATCAATTCCTTCTAAGGAATAAAAAATTTGGAAAAATATAAATCATTAATAGTAGTCAAGGAATTTGACATATTTAATGTTATGGATAAAATGAGAATTTTTCATTTCTCAATCAATAAATCAAGTTATTCATCTTTATCTTCAGACCAACCATTGTGTAAACAGCTTGGTACAGGTCCCATGAGTAAATATGAATCAATTACCTAAAAATATATATATTTTATTACATTATAGTTAGGGGAAATACCATCGATGACTACAATTGAGAATTCACATCATGTTAGGCCTTTTTATCATGTTGTGGAGAAACTGATTCCCAAGAGTGCATCCATTCAGGATCAAACATCTTATATTGTAACATTTAGAGAGTCTTTATAGGTTGACTCTTTATCACATCATGTTGATCATACACTTTTAGATACGAATGTAAAATATTTACTATTGGTGGACAAGATGAATAGGGAACACCAAAAAATTGAGGAAATCATGAAGATCCCATGTACCATGAAATTTAATTCTTCTGACCAAATGAATTCTTCCTCCACATTGGGTGTCTTCATGAATTGATTCTCCTATTGAGCTCAATAATCCCACTCTTATAAGTGATACAACCATAGGGGGGAAGTGATCCAAGATCAAAGAGAATCTAAATTAGCATTTTTTCTATTTCCATGATGATTAATCACATGGGTAGAATTTTATTGAGCGTTCTTTTAGAGTTTTTTGACCTGGTCGAGCATGATTCTTCACCCCAAATGGCTCGAGAGAAACTTGATGCTGATTTTAAAACTGAGGATGTATAACCCAATTTTTTAGTAAATTATGGGGAAACAACAGCTATGAATGTCTATATCCATGAATGTGAAGGTATGTACTTCATCCATCCAACCATTCCATTTTATTTCAGCATATAGGTATTATGTTTTTCAATTTTATAATTTCAAAATTATAACCATGAGTTCATGTCATTGTAGTCAATGATATAATCCCTCCTCCCACTGATACTTCAAAGGAAGTGGTTGATGAGGGGTCATGCCACACCATAGTTTTTAGATCAAGGCCCTCTTTTGTGGGGCTCATTTATGAATAAATTCAACCATCATAGAGTGACTCTAAGGCGAACTAAGAGGTTATGTATGAACTTCTCACTAAATACCAAAGACTATGGATGGATATCCAGATGATGATATCCCAAAACCCCTCAAAAACATTCAGATTATGTTTCCCAAATTACATAACTTATTTTATTTCTTATGTATAGGGTGTTTTTTTCTATTTTTTATCTATGAAATCATAATGAATGTGATTTTTTTCTATGAGAGAATTGACATGATCCACTCTCATATTTCTACTATGGAGTCCATGGAACACCATTCCACCACTATATAGAACCATCTCAATAATACTATTGATCATGAAAGAATTTATGTGAGGTGACAATGTGAAATTAAGCAAAAAATGACTTCAATAAAGCGTCTTTTCAATGTTTTGGAGGGGATTCATCGACAAATAGAACTATTTAATCATTAATTGGTGCACACCAATTTAACAATTGATAATGGGAAACAAATGGTAGAATAATAGGAAAATGAAGGATCAAATTCCACTAAAGAGGAAGATGCGTTGTAGGCTGATGTAGAAGCTTATATTTCATCCTTACAGGATCTTAGTTGAGAAACAAATGTTTGAGATTAGGAATTTTTAAAACATTATGATTCCACTGAGTTACTCCATTAATTACCATCCCTTTATCATATGGAGAGAAATCATATGGTGGATGGTATTTCATTCATATTCAATTAAATGAAAACATTTTTATTATAGAATGTCTTTCTTATTTATTTTATTATAACATAAAGCAATTTAAGTTAATCAAATTTACAATTGATAGTCACCACTAGATACTGACTATAATCACATTATGGAATTATCAATTTGAAGTGATCATATGTTGATAGAATTTTTTATTCACTAGAGAGACTCAGCAAGCATTGTTCTACTTTTTCAAGGGTGGCATTAAAAACCTTATTAATTTTCTGTCTTTTCTTTTTTAAACCTTGTTTTTTCCATATTCTATTGTTTTGTGGGATTAGAATGCATAAAATGACTTTTTTCTCGGCCACCCTTTTTTGGGTTTCAACCTAACAGGATTTTTTCCGCTTTAATTTTTTATTGATCGATATTTTTTCTAAACCATTAAATGAATATGTATAGCAGGCTGATACATGAATTTTACCAAGGATTCTGTTTTTTGGTTTTCTAACTAGAGTGTTTTATGTCTCTTTTAATGGGTTGTTTAGTGTTTTGAAAATTGTGCTAATGTCACTGATGTTTTATGTAGATCATATTTGACCATAAATTATAGGGTGAGGGCCCTAATTGGGTTTATTGGATGAGAATTTCCCGATATTTTTCAGACATGAATGAGGAATTTTTCATGGCCTGTGTTTTCTGATTTTCGAATCTTAGATATGGTATGGTGCTAGTAAATGGGGATTAACCATCATAATTGATTCCAAAAAGATTTTTATGGGTGTGTGGAGGTAGTAAAAGCCTCTAATGATGTTGTATTTTCCATTGGTTGATAGAACTTTTTGTGTGAAACTTATACTGATCCAACTGGTGAGTATTTTTTATAGTCAAACAAAGGTGTCTTAATGACACTGAACCACCATTCCCGATCACCACATAATTTTACGATACATTAGATATACTATTTTTTTAAATTCCTTCAAGTGTTCCTTATCAAACATGTGGTGTATGAAATATATGAGGTAATATGTATCATCATTGATCATCAATATGAATCCACTACCATGTGAATTTGAATTTTTTAAAGGATGGTCACATACTTGTGATGTTTAACATCATGAAAAAAGGTCATGGATGATGATGTTTAGTGTCCTACATCCATGATGCAGGTGGTGTAGTTTAACCTCTTACAACTAGGATGTTATGGATTTTAAAATTTAAGATCACTTTTCTCTTTCCATGGTGTAAACAATTCTCTATTTTCATGGTAGTTTGACCATGAAACCTCTATCATCATTAGGAATTATTGAGGAGAAGGTTGTACACATTAATATAGGGAGTTTCGTATACAAGGAGTAATGTGGGAATTAATCATCATTTATGGTGTATATTTTTTGGAAAATAATATCATGATGATCAATTTCCCATTTGTTAGAAGGCCATTTTGTGTGAAAATAATATAGAGACAACCATACCATATTGTGCATAGTAAAAAAATGGGTTTCTTACGTAAGTAACCCTCCAATTATGATGGAATGTGAATCTTTTGGTTATTTAGACCATTCTTGACCTAGATTTGTTTAGAAACGAGTGTTCTAGGACATGAATGTTGAATTCTAAGTTATAATTTCATAGAAATATGAAGAGACGTTTCCCCTAGGCCGGTATGAATATTTTATCTACACGAGTCTAACCCATGCATAGGGAATGAAAATTATTCCTGGAGTATAACATCTTGTAGTAAGGACATGGATCTCTTGACATAAAAATGGGATGTTGTGACTGGGACCAAAATAAGAAGTTTGGGAATCACTATACATCCTCCATGGGCAGGGATCACGTTATAAAGCATTAGTGGAAGCTTCCATCACATATAAACTAAAATCATGTTTGAAAAAGGGAGATTTCCCTTTGGATATGAGCTCAATAATAGGATGAGGCTCATATTAATTCTGCTATTCAGATCTACCTCATGTATAAGAGTTGAGATTTTTTTAACCCGATCTTACCAAGGAAGAGGAATCATATTGGACTATAATATGAAGATCTATTTAAAGCATGGGAACATGGGGGGAAACAAATATTTTTATATCTTTAAATACCTCATTCTGGATTGACCCATACAAAGGAAATGAGGGTATATTTCATTTCTCATCAACAGACCTGATATATGAGGTTCGAGTGCCACTACGTAAAAAAATTAGAAATAATCAAGCCACACATAGTTCTTAATATCATGATGTTTTTAGTGTAATGAGTTCAGGATATAAGATATTCAGATTAAAGTTATGTAGTTAATATGAATTCTCATAGAAACCATGAGTTATTAATGGTTAATCAGAAATGGATATTCTGACAATCCCTTGACGGGAGGGGGAATGAAAGTGTAACCCATGGTTCCCGAGATTCTCAGATAAGGAGTAATGATAGGGCGGATGGAATCCATTGGGGAATATGAAATTAGGAAAAACCTCTCATGGAGAAGAATTTTCCTTTGGTCGAAATGCCTTTTCCGTTGGAAACTAATGAAGATCTAACTAGGGAATATTATTACTAGTCAAAAAAATGTATCCTTAGAACAGTATAAATCCTAATATGATGGTTGAGGAAGTTTACAATGATCCAAAATTTCCATGTCACGTGGTTTCATGAATTCAAGGGATGTTACCGGCCTTGAAAGAAAAATTCATACCATAATTGTTTACGAAGATAGAAACTACCTGCATTGATCTGACTAATATACATGGGAGAATTCTATTCTTTTTATAGATATTTGAAATAGGGACTATAATTAGAGATCATTTATATAAATTTTCAAGAAGGACATGTGGCCCCTTTTATTTTATTTACAATTTACCCATGGTTGGGACTACAACATGATGCCTAAGTGTCACCAAATATCTTCTTTAAAAAATAATCATGCCACATGTAGTTATTGGGAAAGGGGATCCCTGAGAAGACTTGACTCCGACATGGGGAGGAGATATTTTTTTGATGGAAACTAGTATATGGATTGTAGATTCATGTATCACTATGTATCCTATGTAAACAATAATCATCCATACATAGTTATATGAACTTGACATGGCGGATGAATGATGTTGAGGTCGATGTCCATTCCTCTTAGGGATTCATGAATTCACATTGTAGTTTACCATTGTACATCTAAACATTGGTAGCATAATTTAACATCATGATTTTAAGAATGATAGAGAAGAAGGGTTCAAATGGAAGGTGAATGGAGTTGTTTCTACGAACCGATGTGCAAGAGTATGAATGAGCCCCTTTTCCTTAACACACACTCTTAGATGAGACATAGTCCAAGAGGCTAGATGGTTGAATGAATTTATGGGTGGAAAAAAAAGATTGAATGTATGTGTGTCACTACATATGAAATGTGAATGAAAATCAATCCATACACAATTCATGAAGAGAAAATACCTATTTTGGTTAATCCTATATGAAGGGAGTGGTATTATATATATATATATATATATATATATATCATATGGATAAACCCATGATATAACATCCAAGTTTCACTATGTGTCCCATGCGAATGGGAATAAATTAATCTATAGTTTTATAATGTTGAATGGTATATGACTGATGGAAAATTTGATACCCTCTTCGATTATGAAACTATAGTTTCATCCATTTTAACATTGTACAACACATAAATGTGAGAAGTATGTATTTTTAGACCTTCAAGTTGTATAATTACGATGTGATAAGATTCCCTAAGGTAAAATCCTTGTATGAAAATCAGCCCATGATGGAGGGAAATTTGATATTGGGATTAATATGACAAGTCTATGGGTCACTACGTAACCTATGATCAAAGGAATTGATCGACACATAGTTTGGGAAGGGAATTATCCATGAAGGTCTAATCTATACGCAGAGGATGGAATTGTTTTCATTGTTGAACTATGGGCCAATGAAATAGGGTTTGGGAATTATTACATATCCTATGATGATAGGAATCAAGAAACATTTAGATCCATAGAGAGATACATCCTACATGGATATATCTCTTACAGAAGAACAAGAAAATTTCATCTTTCCCTTTAACATATCTGGATCATGTGAAGAAAACCATTCTATGAAATGATGATCCCCATGTAATTTAATGTCATGTGGTACATATTTTAATTCATAGGTTATGGTCATGGAGCTTAAACCCTTGATGTTATTCAAATTAATTTTGTGCAATTGGGATGATGCATCATGAAGTTAATCATCATGAAATTATGATAATAACTTCATTTTTATGGTCACAGAGTTTTGACCAGGGGTGAGCCTTTCAAGAAGGGATCTGAGTCATATGGTTCCTTAAAAAACCCAATGTAAATGATGAAAAAATGTGCATACACCAAATATATATTCTTTATATGACTAGTATATAGTTTTTCATCATGATGCATGGACTCAGGTTTCCATTTTATGGTCGTAGAGTTTGTTCCATTTACATTGTTTATCGTGATATGGTTAGGATGATGATTGTTAAATATTTTATTTTCATAAAACTATGATTTTATACTCTGTAGTTTTTCATCATGTTGTAAGGATTATGTTTTCTATGTAGTTTATCATCATGAAGCTGTGATTAATTTTTTATAATTACATGAAATATTCCATTAGGAACCTTCTTTTGGTGAGAGACATTGTGAGATTTTCATCCATTGATATCAAGGAATAATATTCATTTTAGTTGACCTTATGTATGAAATATGGTCCCTCCTAATTTGGTTCTAGCATTGGATGTTTCCTTCCGAGTATCGTTAGAGTCTTGAGAACCAACACCATATCTCCTTCGATGATAGAACAAAGGGAAAAAATTTGTTAAAGGCTCCATAAATATGATTTTTGAAACTCTAATTAGTTAAATTTATAAAATATCTTTTCATGGAGGTGATCCAATTCATCCAACCACTTATTGGATTTTTTATCTATGAAAAAATGATCATAGATGGAAACAAAGAGAAAAGTAAATTTTAATTCGATGGGTAGGACTATATCTATCCTTTATAATAATTAGTATGTTGTTGCAAATATTGTGGTGTGGGTCATTGTCCTCAAGGACCATAATTTATGGGGGGTCTTTTTTATCCAGAACCCCTTATCCTTATCTATCATATTCTAGAGGATATTGGATATGGTCTTTTTTGGGGCCTCTATCTATCTGTTATCCACTACATAGTAACATGATGAATTGTGGTTCATAATTTAATACTTCCAATATAGTTTCTCTAAATCATATAAATAGAAATTGGTAGCATTTTCTATCAGCATTATATGGGGGAAAAAAATTTGGTGATGATGTTGGCTTTCACAAAGCTATCGATTTTTATTTCCCTTTCCTCTTTTATTGGTGTGGGTTCAACAGATTTTGAAATTATGTTACTTAATATGAGGATATAATGGAATTTATTGGTCTTAGGGAGAGGATATAGTCCCATGAAGTCCATCCCCCCATTTAAAAAATGGAAATGATTACGTGGTTGTGTGGAGATACTCTGGTTGTTGGTGGAATAAATATCCATGAACCTAGTTGGAATGGAACTTCATCATGCATTTAGTGTGATCCTATATCATAGTGGCCTATTAGTATCAATGAATTTGAATTTTATGGGAGATCATGGATCCTAGTTACTGAGAACCATAAGATCCATTATGAACTTTCCTCATGATAACCGTGGTATCTTCTCCATCTATTCACTTTAGAAGGACCACTTCATGTTATTATAATCGGTGTCCTAGAACCAAATACTTTGTACTTTATTCATTAATAAATACCTTATCAAATATTGATTATTCTTATGCATGACAATCCATGTGAAAATTTCATACATATAGCTGTTTCATTAAAGGGACATAGCAGATCCCTCCTATGACGAGAACTCAGAAGTGCCATAACACTATTCTTGAATATATGTTCTATGATCGGATGAATTTATTTGATGGATGAAAATAATACAGGCCACTAGGGTTGAGGACTCATAAAACATTGAGGCACCTTCTCATGGTTTTCTCACTTTGTAATATCTAGGAATATATTATGAGAACGAGACCCACCAGAAGGAAATCCACATTTTTTAGTGTCATTGGATGTTTCTATCTACAGACGTGTGTAGTGGTCCTTAGACTTTAAGATTCTTATTAATGTGTATTAAAACTTGTGCACTTAGATTTATTGATGAAAACTATGATCACACACTATTTGCAGTGAGGTAGGATATGTTGGGTCTGTCATGAGTAGTACTACATTAATAGATAATGCGAGAAAGGATTTTACCCTTATGTTCCATAACAAAATTAGATATCTCATGCCCTTTAATATAATTTCTATAGCCTAAATAAATAATTTTCCATGGTGAGAAATGGGCGAGTTCAATTCTGTAGTGTCAAAGAATGAATAATCAATCAAACATGTTGATGGCACTAGCATGCGACTGGCTTGATTCGAGATATCGAGACTAAGGGATTACATTACACGGTAAGCGTACGTAGGAGGTGACACATAATTTCAGGGTTAAATTCATTCTCTATGGGTTCCATTGTGTGGTGATAGATGCTAACCTTGGACATTAGGAAATCACAACCTAATTCCACTGAGAAAGAGGCCTAGAGGGCTACACACTAAATGTTTCCATGAATCCCAGTTAAATATTAATTTAACAAGTTGAATAATGACTATTCCTGATTGTGGTTTAATAATTATTCATTGATTTTTCATCTCATTTATTTCAAAACTAATTATTCGAGAGAATATATTGTAGGAGAAATAGTATATTTATTAGTGAGTAATGAAGTGATATTTCTTTGTGAAATAAATAGCCATTATTCAAGGTCTAATAAATGTGGTGGAGGAGATAAAGAAAATGAAAGAAACAAAAGTGCATGCAGTGTATATTAATATACACACCGAGTAATTTTTCTATGGATTTGTGAGAATTAATATTATTTATTTAATTAAATAATATTATATGTAATTCGTTGGGCACATGTCAAGTAATAGTAATTTTCATGTGTTATTAGAAGCCATGTGGTCTTACTATGAATTAAATGAAATGAATAAATGATTTTGGGTAATTAATTCCTTTTATATTATATGTAATAAAAATCCCAATTATATAATTATCATTAGCCTAACCATTTTAGTGGGTTATGAAAAATAGATCTAGAAAAGATCTCAAGACAAGAGAGAATTATTTTTCTACCAAGAATGCTCTCATGTTACGAGAGAGATCCTCCTCCACCGGATCAAGGAGAGAACTTAAAAAAGGATAGTCAATGCGATCGAAGGCAGAAATTGCAAGCGAAGGCTCTTCCATGCTATCATTCAGAGACCCCTTCGGCGATGTACGGAGATACGTGGGTCATGTGTGGGTCACCATGAGAGGAAGCCTACACTTGGATTCTACGATGAAACAACGGGTCACATCGGATCATGACTGTAGACATCAGTGGAGAGAGAATTCCATCAAGTTAATTATCCACTTATAATTAAATTAATTATATCCAACATATAATGATCCTATCTATGGTATGTGAACTCCCTTACTTTATTTTGTTCTTTATTCTATTCCAAAAATTTGACATTTTATTATCGTGACAGATCTCATATTTATCATTGTTAACATAAAAATTGATTTTGGGTACACCCATCAAATCACTTCAGCTGTGCTCGAAACCTACAACTGGTATCATTGGGATCATATCTTTGACTATAATTATTTATTTTTTTGATGGTGATTTAACCATTTAATAATTTAGTCTTTTCAATTCATGTTAATCATTTTTCAAATCTGAATCTTGAGATTTTTTCCTCCACTTTAGATTCACGTTCCCCATACATAAGCAGTATTTTATTTTAATTTCAATTAAAATATAATATAGGATCTCATCTAAAGGTTCCAAAGCTTCTTGGCCATACAACACTAGAACACACAGTGTGTATTCAGCAGTACACACCGTGTAGCCAAGATTCAATGCATCAGACCAACCTGCCAAACCAAGATGTGTGTTGGATTATTTCTATGTCTTAAATGACTTTGTGTGTTGACCAGAAATATGTGGAATATGGGTTATAGATTATATTCCTTGTAGTTCACTGGACATGGTGTGCAGTCCCTTCGGGTTACTGTTGGACTATGTACCCCATACACGGCTTGCCTGACTGGAAACCGTGTAACACAAATACTACAGAGTGTGTGGCCCACAGAACACATCATGTACTACAAATATTTCTAAATTACATCTACATACCATGTCCCTAGGCATGTAATTTGGTTGGATGGTGAATGATAGTACACGCCATGTAGTCGGAACTATATGTTGTGTACTTATCCAAATTACATAGATTTATTAAAAATTATTGTTATATTTTACAAACCCTTGATACATGTACCATATTTCGGGCGTAAAGCTGAGGCAGAACACGTGATTGGTGTTTTATAAATTTTTTTTAATTTAACATCCACATAATGTTCATTTCTACTCATTGGGTAGTTATGAACGAGATTTCACCGGGTTTCCTCCAAGGTACAAGCTTCAAACAAAGATTATCTTTAATGATTTTTTTTGTTTGAAATGATAATTGATGTGAATCTCAATGAAATTCAATAAATAGTGTAAGATAAAATGATTTATTAGTTAAATATAATTAATTGATTTGAGCACGATTTATCTTAGACAATAATGATTAAATAATTGAATGATAGTTTTATTTATGTGAAAATATCCTTGCATGTATGGATGATCATGAGATAGACCAAGACCTTGGTATGTGAAAGGTTTCTTTTAATTCATTTATTTATATTAAATTTGTTAGAATGTGATCCTTCTCCTCATTAATATGTAGGGCATGTGTGACCAAAGTTTATTTTATGTAAAACCCCATTTTACCCTCCCCTGCGAGTGAGATAAAAGTATATTTAATGGAAGGATCTCCCAAGCGAGTGGAGGTGGCTCATTTTAGGATCCACGGTGTAACCCATATAAGGATATACAAAGGTGGATAGGTGGAAAACAGTAAACATGAACCCAAAATGTTCAAGGTATTTCTCCCCTAGGTGATGGGTTAGTTTATCAACTGCTAAATAAAATAACCAAGAGAACAAGCTCATGATCATACCATTTATATTATTTCTTTTAGTTTCTTAGTATATTTATTGTTGGTTTGTTGTCATGATCACATAATTAATTAATTAAACAAGCATGCAAGATGTAACTTCAATAACAATAGCTTATGCATAAATTTTATCTAAGACATGGTTAATCACTTAAGTATGTCCCATCGAATTTTAAGAAGAATTTAATCAAAATTATAAAATGGAAATTTCCGTATAAAGATAAATTCCACCAAATAAATATAATGTCAGTATAGCGTACTATAATCTTGTTTGGAATCGAACCATAGTTCAAAGTTCTTGAACAATCGTAGCTGGGGTGCTTTCAAGTATTGGGGAATTATAATTCAAGTTTTTTGGTTCACATGACTTGGTTCAAATCAAGGGTTGACTACTATAGCATGACCTGGTATGACCAAGAGGCAATGGTTGATGAAATCCAAAATAATAGGGTTTCAGGATTGGGGAATCGAGTCAGTAGATCAAAGAATTGCGAGTTAATGTAGTTGGTATTTGGAATGCCTACCTAAAACCCTTCTTGTTTCTTGATGAACCTTAGATTGAGTAATGTGAAGGGAAATATGGATTCTTTACACTATAATATTCTGGAAACATAATATTTTGAATTCAATGGTGGGGGATATTGTATTTTGATTAAATAGTGGTAGACTAATATGTATTAATTTATCTATTTATCTCAGTTTTATCACAATAAAGTACTAAATTACTTTCCCATATTAATTTGTAGAAACAATAAGAAAAATGACATCAAACATATCATTTCAAACCATACTCTAGAAGTAAAACCTTCTCATTGGAACCAATTTCTAGGAATGGCATAGGCATTTACGCGTCATCCTTCACCACGAGAGGAAATGGTACATAATGGAGGATCATGTTCCAGTTGTGCCTGGAAAAGAGGCCAGTGATGAGCAACTATCTCTCTATATGAAACATATGAATGATTCAATTTATGTCCAATGATTCATGATATCATCGATTTCTAATGACCTCATGAACAACATGAAAACATGGATGCGTATAGCATGATGTCTCACCTTAAGAATATCTATCCAGGGATGGCAAGACAAGAGAGTTGTGAGATCTCCAGCGCTTTGTTTATAACTAATAATCGAGAGTCTATGCCATCTATCCTTCATGTATTCAAGCTTATTGGCTACATTGAATTCCTAGAAATCTTAGGTACTATGTTACCGGATGAGTTGCATACCGATCTCATCCTTTTATCCCTAACCAATACCTTATCTAGCTTTATTGTTAACTAAAACAAGAGAAAAAATGAGAAGAGTATATCATAACTTCAGACCTTAATTTTATACATAGATAAGGACATGAGGCATGAAAAACCCACAATCCTTATGGTGTATATGAAAAGAAAGGACGCGGAAAAGGGGACATGGATTCATAATTGGTATGAATCCCATGAGAATCATCCATCCAAGAAGGGAAAGATCCAGAGGCAGGGCAAGGAATGAGAGGCAGTTTGTTTTTCATGTGGCACGATAGGCCACTGGAAGAGGAATTACACCCAGAAGTGTGGGGATGCTAAACGTGCATTCGTTATTGAGTGTAATCTTTCCATTTCTAAACATTGGGTATTAGATATATCATAGGGGTTCACATATATATTCAAATGTAAGAAAGAAGTAGATTATGAAAGATTTAGAGAGGGTAGGTGGATCTTTGAGCTGTCAATGGTGTGAGGCTGGCTACTATGGACATTATCGATTACAATTACTCATTCCCAACTGTGATGCTTTTGGTTTTATATAACTCTTATTATGTTCCTAGTGATACCAAGAATATAATTTCTTTATCATTTATGGATATGGATGGTTTTATTTTCATGTTTGGAAATAAGTGGTGTTTCTTTTAAAATATCAACATATGTTATGGTAAGACACATTTAAATAATGGTGTGTATATATATTAAATTACGAAAACCAATTGTTGGTAATCGATAACAAAGCAATCTCACATGACTCATACATCACCCAATTGTGGAACCACTATCTCAGTCATGTAAAAAAGAAGGGATTGAAAAATCACTACCAAGATAGTTATTTAGAATCTACTAAGCTAAAACCACTTGATAGATGTCACACTTTTTTACAAGGTAAATTGATCAAGATGCCTTTTGATGGATAGGGTGAAAGGGCCACAAAGATTCTAGGATTGGTGCACACGGATATGTGTGGACCATTTTCAGTATAAGCTAGATTTGGATATCCTTACTTCATTACATTTACTGATGATTTGAGTAGACATGGCTATCTATACATAATAAGGTATAAGTCAGAGTCCTTAGAGAAATTCAAGGAATTCAAGAATGAAGTAGAGAATCAGCTTGGTATGAAGATAAATAATCTTCTATCAGATCGAGGTGAAGAATATTTGATCCAAGAGTACATTGACCTTTTATAGGAGATTGGGATTCTATCTCAACTCACTTCTATATAAACACCAAAGTGTAATGGTGTTACTGAAAATAGAAACCACACTTTATTGACATGGTGAGGTTGTTGATGAGTCATGTATGTAACAACCAATACTTTTATGTTATATAAATCATCAAAGAAATCTTTTTCTACACACAACACTTTCTTGGCTTGCTTTACACGAAATCACAACCTTCCTCGATAGCTTGCGTCGTACGCAATATCGAGTTTCACTAAACAATGATATGCAAATAAAATATTTTTAAAACTAGCCGTTATGAATAGTAATAACAAATTTTTGAAATTTTATAAATTTTATTTTTCAAAATGGACTTCATTTTTGGATTCGAAATATCGAAATTATCCTAGGGTGAAATTTTGGTATTTTTCTGAAAACTTTAAATTTTTGATGAATAGTGAAACCACTAAGTGGTAGTTAAAAAACTTAATTTTCCATAAAACTTAATTTTACCGCTTCTGTGAGTGGAATTTCAAAAATCCGTGAGACACAGTTGATTTCAGTAAGTAAAATGTTGTTCAATGAGATGAAAATAATTTTTGGTGAATAGTAACTTTTTACTTTTATTTACCACGGTTAAAAGTAAATAGGGTAATTAAGGGTAAAAATGATATTATTATTACCATAACACATGTCCTAATTCTATTGGACAAGTGTAATTAGACGAAAAACAACCTTAGGAATAAAATATAACCATTTAGGCCCACTTGGATTAGATTAGGAAATTTATTATTAAATTATTTAAAGTAGGGTTAAAATAGTTAAAATCAATGTTTAATAAGTAAATAATTTTTAATATGGGGTTATACATAAGATAAATTCGACTATATATATTCATTAGAAATATAAAAATCTTTCCTACATAATGGTATTTTATTTGTAATTTTTAGACATTAAATAATTTAATTTATTTATGACACAAAGATGATGCAGTAATTATCTTATTAATGAAATATTGACATAATTAATGTTATAAACACCAAAATAAATGTAATTTGAGACTTTTTATGAATTAAACTAATTTTATAGATTAATATGAAATGTTAGTATTGATTTAATTAACCTTTTTTTCGAACTAATCATTCTGTTATGATTTTCACAAAAATTAATTACTAAATAGTGTAAAATTGACATAAAATAGTTTTTAAAACAAATATTATATTAGTAATTGTTATTTTATTTCTAAAAATCTATGGTTCGGCCAAATGACTTAGATAAGGTTATATATATTAATAATAAACAACTTGTGGTTTGTTTGGCTGCTTATAGTAAGTTTATTAACCTTATAGTATAAGAACACAAGAAGACACGGTAAAAGTAAAATTATTTAACTTAATGTTAAATCTAAATGATAAGGTTAAAATAGGAACCTAAACTTGTCTAAATTCTATTTTATGAGAGGATTTAGACCCTTACCCACCTTAGCTTCGAAATAAATCAATTTTGAGCTATTTAAAACCGAACTTGACTTTATAATAAAATAATATTTTTAGTTTTTCCAAAGGAGCCCCTCTCCTCCCTTATAAAAGGGCACCTCCTCCCCCTCTTCCACACACCCCTTTGAGCCTTAAAGCTCGGCCAAACACTGAAAATTTCTTCTCTCTACTTCCCTAGAAACATCCTAGAGGTTATGCTCTTCTTTAAGGACCTATTTTAGTTCCCTAAAAGGATGTCTCAAAGAAGCACTTCAAAGAAGAGGTAATGTCCGTTACCGATTCTTTCATCTTTATTTCTTATTCCAGTACTTCTTCTTTAGTTGTTTCATTATGAAGTAATAACATCAGTATCACTCATATACTGATATTTTATTATAAGTATGAAACAACCCTATTTCACCATCTATCCATCCTATGGAAAATGAAATCACCGCGCGTGCGTACGTACGGAATACCATCTCCACGCCGTGGTGTAATCTATTTTCCACCACCACATTACTTGGATGGGTATAATGGTGTAAATAATGACTATATATGACTATTATAATGTGATACTGATTCTGAAATAGTATACATACACTCCAATACAATTCCACAGTCATAATAATGATATCATCACCCGTGCGTACGTACGGAATACCGTCTCCACGATGTGATGTGACTCGTTCTACATGATATTCATTTCATAATGATTATATAAATGAATTGAATGAATGAATATGATATATATTACACTAATACCATTCTGGAAATGAGGTATCAATAACCTAAAGAGAAGAATAACAATTTATTCGACAAAACACGCATAAGAACAAAAAGTTATAAACACCCGAATGACAAGTAGCAATGAAATATTACTGCTAAGAAGCTAAGAATATGTCCATATATGATATCATAAATATAATTATGATTCTGTAATAAGTCAATAACATTATTTAAAACATTATACAGGAGTTTTGGACATGTACAAAGCATATCGGTCCTAATGTAAGTGAAATATCACAATCTCATTTTTATCCAAGATTTTTTATACTTTGGCAATTACTGGGGTGTATTTTATCATCCACATCCATGTTTCCTCAATATGTAATATTTATATCCTTCTACAATATATTATATCCAATTTTACCCTTCGGTGAGTTTTTAGTAAAAGATATGAAAGGAATCTTTTTTCATTTTTCGTACTAGGTACTTTTTTACTTTTCTGACAAAAGTACGACAAGAATGTTTTTTTATACGGCATGAATGGATTTTTAAAACAATATTTCCAAGAATCTTCCTTTACAAGTTTTCAAGTTTATTTTTAATCAACTTCTTTTAGTTTAGATTTGTATGACATATTATGAAAGGAAAAGTGTTTTTGAAGTAGAAATGATATTTTCCTCAAGAATGGAGTTCATGTGTTTTATCAAAATTATTTTCCATCTAAGATAATATAGGGTTCTGTTTCTATCTCTATTATTACATGGATTTGATTATGTTGTGATGGAAATATTTTTATGAATTCCTTTATCTTATATGAATTGTTTTGTGATGTCATGTTGTTTAAGAATCCCATTTTTACTACATGGGTTATGAAATGATGTATGATTTATGATTTTGTGGCACACATAAGAATGGTATCATTATGAGATGGTTGGGACCTATATCTCCCTCCAATGCATTGGGTTAAGATTTTATATCTCATGAGATAAACATGGCTAGAACGGTAGGTTATACCGGTTCAGTGAAACAGGACTGAAACGAGGAGTGAACTCGGTTCAGAAATGGACTTTGTCCACTATGATAGTCTTGGCAATGAGTCTTGACTAATAAGAAATGATTCTATATGATTATGTGTGCATACCACAAAGTTTCATGTTTTTGGTTATGATTATTGGGATTACATTTCACTAATATGATTTATCCTATGTTATGAAATTATGATCTTTTTTGCAGGTTAAGATTTCCAAAAGTTATGTGCTTATGTATATGATGTGATTGATATTTCTTTTGTTAACCCTTACTGAGAATTTGAGCTCACCCTTTTGTATGTTTTATTTCCCCAGGTCAGGAAGAAGGTTATTAAGAAGAATATCCCAAAAGGGACTCTAGATATGATAAAATAAATGGGAGGCAAAGTAGATGCTTTAAGAACTAGTTGTATATGTTTCCTAGTTTCTAAAGACACTATACCTATACGGTCCTTTCTTGGTTTTGTTATATGTTGTAATAAGTGTGCTTCAATTCTGAAGTAATAACAATGTATGTAATGTATGGGTAGTTATATTTGGTATTAGAGGAAAGGTATAGTCAACCTTTGGAAACTAGGATGTGAAAGCCATAGTAAGAACCCTAAGGATAAGTCTAAGCATAGAACAAAATATTAGTGTTTAAGAAATGGCCATGAATTACCTAGGATAAGACCTGAAGTGTGAAATTTTATTCTTGATTATGTGGTTTTCCTATTATAATTAGTGTTTCTCACACTATTCTTCTTGGTTTTAGTCAATGACTGGAACCCGAAGGAACTGTGTTAATGCGGAATGCGACGGGCAATGCAATGATTGTCCCCCTGAGCAACCAAACATTATGGGAGCTGGAATGAAAAATCTTGTAGCCTTGCTCACACAACTTTCTCAAGCTATTAATCATGCCGGAATTCCAAACGAGCAATGTAAGGAGCAACATTCTGTTGAATCCTTCATGAGATAGCTTCCACCTTCATTCAGTGGGTCTACTGATCCATTAGTTGCTGAACAATGGATTAATACTACGGAAAAGATATTTGCAGTTCTTCAATGTTCTGAGCATGATAAAGTCATCTTAGTAGTGTATCGTTTGGAAGGTGATGCTGATCAATGGTGGAATCTTATTAAGAATATGAGGCAAAGGGATGAAATTGAGTCCATGGAATGGGACAAGATCAAGAACTTATTTTTGAATAAGTACTTCCCTCGTATTCTCTAAACAAAGATAGAGAAATAGTTTCTTGAACTGAAGTAAAAGGACGACGAATCTGTTGGTACCTATGAAGAAAATTTTACAAGACTTGCAAGGTACGCTTCTGGTATTATAATCCAACCTGAGATTAAGATGGATTGATTCTTTAGTGGCTTAAAAAGAAGTCTTCAAAGGGCCTTAGCCATAAGGGACTTCAACAGCTACGAGGAAATCGTTCGATGTGCTCTCAAAGATGACATGGAGATTGGAGTAACCCATCAGTCATATGGGTTTGATAAGAAGAGGAAAATGGAATTCAATGGAAAATCTAAAGAGCACACTAAAAAGAATATGAGCTTTCCCTTATGCTCAAATTGTGGAAAGAAACATGGAGGGAGTTGTCTTAAAAGGGAAAGTAAATGTTTCAAATGTGGAAAGGATGGTCATCGGGAAATTGAATGCCGCAATGATGGGAAGAAGATGTCTAATGATGCAAACAAAGGAAGGGATACACAGAATGAACCTACTACACTTCAATTATTCAAGTGCAAGGAGATGGGACATTATGCCAATAAATGACCTAATCCAAGGGTTGATGATGATGGTCGATGTCAAAAAACTCTTAAGGATAATGACAAAGTAAAGTCACATGCAATTTCTATCAACGATGTGGAGTACGTTAACGATGTGGTGAAAGGTACACTTACCATCCACTCCAAAGTAGAAAATGTTTTATTTGATTCTGTATCCACCCATTCCTTTATTTCTGAAGAATTTTGTAAGGGTATCACCGTATTACCTCAACAATTAGATGTTGAGTTAGCTGTGACCACACCTAATGGCACAACAGTCGCATCAAAAGTTTATAATTCTTCTCCGATTGAAGTTTGTGGGAATGTGCTTCCTGCAAATCTTGTGATCCTTCCTATAGTAGAATTTGATGTGATTCTTGGCATGGATTGGATTTCTCTACATGGATCTCATATCAATTGCCAATGAAGGTAAGTCACATTTCATATTCCAGATCAATCTATGATCGTCTATCGATGTAAGGATGAACATAACCTTCTAGTGGAAATTTCTTCCATTTTATGGGTATTGATTCGACTAAATGAAGGTTATTTATCACAAATGGTTGGTGAGAAAGTCATGATTAAGAATATGCCCATTTTACAGGAGTTTGATGATGTCTTTACAGAGGAATTACCGGGTCTTCCACCAAATCATGAAGTTGAGTTTTCAATAGAACTCATACAGTGTGCTTTGCCTATTTCAAAGACACCTTATAGAATGGCCCCAATTGAGTTGTAGGAATTGAAGAAGCCACTCCAAGAGAATCTTGATAAGGGGTTTATACGCCCTAGTGCGTCACCTTGGGGAGCACCTGTTCTGTTTGTTAAGAAGAAAGATGGATCAATGATACTCTGCATTGATTATCGAGAACATAACAAGATCACTATCAAGAAAAAATATCCTCTCCCGCGCATTGATGACCTATTTGACCAACTACGCGGAGCTCAATACTTTTCCAAGATTGATCTTCGTTCAGTGTATCATCAATTAAGGGTCAAAAGGGAGGATATACCAAAGATGGCTTTCCGTACAAGGTATGGACACTATGAATTTATAGTGATGCCATTTGGTCTTACTAATGCCCCTGCTATCTTCATAGATCTAATGAATAGAGTCTTTAGAGACTATCTTGATCAGTTTGTGGTAGTCTTTATAGACGATATTCTTGTCTATTCAAAGAGCAAGGAAGAACATGAAGATCACTTGAGAATTATATTGAAGTCCCTTAGAAAGCAGAAGCTTTATGCCAAATTTACCAAGTGTGATTTTTGGCTTCAAAAAGTTGCATTTTTGGGTCACATAATCTCAAAAGAGGGGATATATGTGGATCCAGTCAAAACAGAGGTTATCAAAAGATGGTCGAGAACAACAACAGTAACCGAGATCCGAAGTTTTCTTGGTTTGGATGGATATTATCGACGTTTTGTGAATGAATTTTCACGATTATCTAATCCACTCGCCAAGTTGACTCAGAAAGGAGTTAAGTTTGTTTGGACGGAGGAATGTGAAGAGAATTTCAAGGAGTTCAAAAGAAGGTTATCCAGTGCACCTGTGCTCACAATTCCTTGTAGTGGAGGAAGGTTTGTGATCTACAGTGATGCATCCAAGAAGGGATTGGGGTGTGTTCTTATGCAAAATGATATGGTGACAGATTATGCCTCACGACAGTTGAAAATACATGAGCAAAATTACCCAACTAATGATTTGGAGTTAGCTGTGGTAATCTTTGCATTAATGATTTGGAGGCATTACCTTTATGGTGAATGGTGTGATATTTATACTGATCATAAAAGATTAAAGTATATTTTCAAACAAAAGGAGTTGAATATGCGCCAAAGAAGATGGTTGGAGCTGATTAAATATTACTACTGCTCAATCGATTACCACCCTGGGAAAGAAAACAAGGTGGTAGATGCATTAAGTCGACAAGACCATGCTAGTTTATCCATGATGAGGATCACAAAAGATCCAATATTTATGGATTTACAAAGGATGGATCTTGTAATTACAATGAAAGGGGGAAAATCGTATCTTTCTCAAATGAATGTTCAACCGTCTATACATGTAAAGATTAAATATGCACAGAAAGAAGATGTCGAGTTACAAAAGAAGGTGAGAAATGTTCCTGAATTCAACCTTGATTTTGATGGGATAATAAAGTTCAAGAATCAGGTTTGTGTTCCTCCCATCCCCGAATTAAAGAAGGAGCTGCTGGATGAGGCTCATAGTTCTTCATTCTCTATTCATCCTGGAAGCACAAAGATGTATAGGGACCTGAAAGAGTACTTCTGGTGGGATGGCATGAAAAGAGATGTTGCTGAATATGTCTCTCGATGCTTGGTTTGTCAACAAGTTAAATCTGAGAGACAGAAGTCAAAGGGTATGTTACAACCATTACCCATACCCGAATAGAAATGGGAAAACATTACTATGGACTTTGTCACAAGACTTCCTAAAACATCCAAAGGAAATAATGCTATCTGGGTCATAGTTGATCGTCTTACAAAGTCTGCAAACTTCATTGCTATTAGAGAGGATTTCTCTCTGGATCAGCTTGCCAGGATATATGTAAAGGAAGTGGTAAGATTTCATGGAGTACCACTTTCTATTATATCTGATCGCGATCCGAGATTTACCTCGAAGTTCTGGCGAAGACTTCAGCATACTCTGGATACAGAGTTGTGTTTCATCACTGCTTATCATCCTCAGACAGACGTTTATTCTGAGGGAACAATTCAAACTCTAGAAGATATGTTGAGAGCTTACTCTATGGATTTCAAAGGTGGTTGGGATAAACACCTTCCTTTGGTGGAATTTTCTTATAATAATAGATTTCATTCCAGTATTCAGATAACTCCTTATGAAGTTCTCTATAGAAAGAACTGCAGGACTCCAACTTGCTGGGATGAAGTTGGGGAAAGAAAGCTATTAGGACGCGATCTCATTAATGAAATGGCAGAAAAGGTCAGATCCATTCAACAACACATAAGATCAGCTCAGAGTCGACATAAAAGTTATGCCGATAACCGAAGAAAAGGCCTAGAGTTTGAAGTGGGTGATAAAGTGTTCTTACGAATATCTCCCTGGAAGAGGGTTATGAGATTTGGAAAGAAGGGGAAGTTGGGCCCTAGATATATAGGTCCATTCGAAATACTGGATCGTGTTGGGAAGGTAGCTTACCGATTGGCGCTTCCACCGAATCTCTCTCATGTTCACGATGTGTTCCATGTATCTCTACTGAGAAAGTACATACCTGATCCTTCACATGTATTCAGCTCAGAAGTTGTACCACTGGAGAAAGATCATTCTTATGAAGAACAACCGATAGAGATTCTGGATTGTAGCGAAAAAGTCCTATGAAACAAGATCACTCGATTGGAGAAAGTTTTATGGAGGAACCACCAATTAGAAGAAGCTACATGGGAGCTTGAGGATATGATGAGGGAGAGGTATCCTCATCTGTTTGTTACAAAGTGACGAATTTCGAGGGCGAAATTCATTTTAAGGGGGGTAGAATGTAACACCAGAGACATTTATGTTATATAAATCATCAAAGGAATCTTTTTCTACACACAGCAATTACTTGGCCTACTTTACACGAAATCACAACCTTCCTCGATAGCGTGCGTCGTACGCAATACCGAGTTTCACTAAACAATGATATGCAAATAAAATATTATTAAAACTAGCCGTTATGAATAGTAATAACCACTTTTTGAAATTTTGTAAATTTTATTTTTCAAAATGGACATAATTTTTGGATTCGGAATATCGAAATTATCCTAGGGTGAAATTTTGGAATTTTTCTGAAAACTTTCAATTTTTGATGAATAGTGAAACCACTAAGTGGTAGTTAAAAAACTGAATTTTTCATAAAACTTAATTTTACCACTTCTGTGAGTAGAATTTCAAAAAACCGAGAGATACAGTTGATGTCAGTAAGTAAAATGTGGTTCAATGAGATGAAAATAATTTTTGGTGAATAGTAACTTTTTACTTTTATTTACCACGGTTAAAAGTAAATAGGGTAATTAACGGTAAAAATGATATTATTATTACCCTAACACATGTCATAATTCTATTGGACAAGTGTAATTCGACTAAAAACAACCTTAAGAATAAAATATGACCATTTAGGCCCACTTGGATTAGATTAGGACATTTATTATTAAATTATTTAAAGAAGGGTTAAAATAGTTAAAATCAATGTTTAATAAGTAAATCATTTTTAATATGGGGTTATACATAAGAACAATTCGACTGTAAATATTAATTAGAATGTTAAAAAGCTTTCATACATAATGGAATTTTATTTGTAATTTTTAGACATTAAATAATTTAATTTATTTATGACACAAAGATGATGCAGTAATTATCTTATTAATGAAATATTGACATAATTAATGTTATAAACACCAAAATAAATGTAATTTGAGACTTTTTATGAATTCCACTAATTTTCTAGATTAATATGACATGTTAGTATTGATTTAATTAACGTTTTTAGAACTAATAATTCTGTTATGATTTTCACAAAAATTAATTACTAAATAGTGTCAAAATTGACATAAAATAGTTTTTAAAACAAATAATATATTAGTAATTGTTATCTTATTCCAAAAAATATAAGGTTCGGCCAAATGACTTAAAAAAGGTTATATATATAAATAATAAACATCTTGGGGTTCGTTCTTCTGCTTATAGTATGTTTATTAACCTTATAGTATAAGAACACAAGAAGACACGGTAAAAGTGAAATTATTTAACTTAATATTAAATCTAAATGATAAGGTTAAAATAGGAACCTAAACTTCTCTAAATTCTATTGGATGAGATGATTTCGACCCATCCCCACCTTAGCTTCGAAATAAATCAATTTGGAGCTATTTAAAACTAAACATGACTTTATAATGAAATAATATTTTTAGTTGTTCCAAAGGAGCCACTCTCCCCCCTTATAAAAGGGCAGCTCCTCCCCCTCTTCCACACACCACTTTGAGCCTTAAATCTCGGCCAACCCCTGCCAATTTCGTCTCTCCACTTCCCTAGAAACATCCTAGAGGTTCTGTTCTTCTTCAAAGACCTATTTTAGTGCCCTAAAAGGAGGTCTCAAAGAAGCACTTCAAAGAAGAGGTAATGTCTGTTACTGATTCTTTCATCTTTATTTCTTCTTCCACTTCTCCTTATTTAGTTGTTTAATTATGAAGTAATAACATCAGTATCACTCATATAATGATATGTTATTATAAGTATGAAACAACCCTATTTCACCATCTATCCATCCTTTGGAAAAAGAAATCACCGTGCGTGCGTACGTACGGAATACCGTCTCCACGCCGTGGTGTAATCTATTTTCCACCACCATCTTACTTGGATAGGTATAATGGTGTAAATAATGACTATATATGACTATTATAAAGTGATACTGATTCTGAAATAGTATACATACACTCCAATACAATTCCACGATCATAAGAATGATATCATCACTCGTGCGTACGTACGGAATACCGTCTCAACGATGTGATGCGACTCGTTCTACATGATCTTCATTTCATAATGATTATATAAATGAATTGAATGAATGAATATGATATATATTACACTAATATCATTCTGGAAATTAGTTATCTATAACCTAAAGATAAGAATAAGAATTTATTCGACAAAACACGCATAAGAACAAAAAGTTATAAACACCCGAATAACAAGTAGAAATGAAATATTACTATTAAGAAGCTAAGAATATGACCATATATGATATCATAAAAATAAGTATGATTCTGTAATAAGTCAATAACATTATTTAAATCATTATATAGGAGGTTTGGGACATACAAAGCATATCAGACCTATGGTAAGAGAAATATCACAATCTCATTTTTATCCGAGATTGTTTATACTTTGGCATTTACTGGGGTGTATTTTTTCATCCACATCCATGTTTCCTCAATATTTAATATTTATATCCTTCTACAATACTTTTTATCCAATTTTACCCTTCGGTGAGTTTTTAGTAAAAGATATGAAAGAATCTTTTGTTGTTTTTCGTACAAGGTACTTTTTGACTTTTCTGACAAAAGTATGAGAAGAATGTTTTTTTATACGATATGAATGGATTTTTAAAACAATATTTCCAAGAATCTTCCTTTTCATGTTTTCAAGTTTATTTTTATTCAAATTATTTTAGTGTATAATTGTATGAAATATTAAGAAAGGAAAATTGGTTTTGAAGTAGAAAGGATATATTCCTCAAGAATGGAGTTCAAGTGTTTTATCAAAATTATTTTCCATCTAAGATAATATAGGATTCTGTTTCTATCCCTATTATTACATGGACTTTATTATGTTGTGATGGAAATATTTTTATGAATTCCTTTATCTTATATGAATTGTTTTATGATGTCATGTTGTTTAAGAATCCCATTTTTACTACATTGGTTATGAAATGAGGTATGATTTATGATTGTGTGGCACACATAAGAATGGTATCAATATGAGATCGGTGGGACCTATATCTCCCTCCAATGCATTGGGTAAAGATTTAATATATCATGATATAGACATGGCTGGAATGGTAGGTTATACCGGTTCAGTGAAACATGACTGAAACGAGGAGTGAACTCGGTTCAGAAATGGACATTGTCCACTAAGATAGTCTTGGCAATGAGTCTTGACTAATAAGAAATGATTCTCTATGATTATGAGTGTATGATAGAATGTTTCATGTTTTATGTTATGATTATTGGGATTACATTTCACTACTATTATTTATCCCATGTTATGAAATTATGATCTCTTTTGCAGGTTTTGATTTCCAAAAGTTATGTGCTTATGTATATGATGTGATTGATATTTCTTTTGTTTACCCTTACTGAGCATTTGAGATCACCCTTTTGTATGTTTTATTTCCCCAGGTCAGGAAGAAGGTTATTAAGTAGAATATTCCAAAAAGGGACTCTAGATATGATGAAATAAATGGGAGGAAAAGTAGATTCTTTATGAACCAGTTGTCTATGTTTCCCAGTTTCTAAAGACACTATACCTATACGGTTCTTTCTTGGTTTTGTTAGATGTTGTAATAAGTGTGCTTCAATTCTAAAGTAATAACAATTTATGTAAAGTATGGGTCGTTATAATGCAGATCATCAATTATCCTTTTGGGGATATGCATTACAAACTACAACATACACATTAAACCCAGTACCAACTAAGGCAGAAAATGGAAATCCCTCTATGATATGGAATCAAAAGAAAACCATTATTTTACACACATGTGTATGGGGATGCACTGAGTTTTTTGAGGCCTTCTCAAGCGAAAAACTTGATCCTTGGGGCACGAAGTGTATTTTTATAGTATATCCTAAGGAAACGAATGTATATTACCAATATAACGCTTCAGGAATGAAATTCACTCTCACCAAACATGCTGTATTTTTTGAGAGAGAGCACATCCCCAAAAAGTATAGTGGGAGGAAGATTGAATTCAACGAAGTTAATTCTCAAGATAATCAAGAGTTGGTATATCAAAAAGTTCCATAGGTTCCTGAGGATGAGGTTCCAGAAACACAAGTACTTCATAGTAACTAAAGAGAGGTAAGGGAACCAGAGAGATTTGGTTTCCAAGTCACTGAGGATGGTGAATCATTATTGTCGGAAAATGATGAACCTCTCTCCTACAAGGAAGCAGTAGAGAGCTCAGAAGCTATAAGATGGCTTGAAGCTATAAAATCTAAGATGTATTCCATGTATTAATAATAAGTTTTTTCTCTGGTCGATTAGCCAGTTGATGTAAATCCTATTGGATGTAAATGGGTATTGAAGAAAAAGTTGGACATGGAAGGTGAAGTTAGCACCTATAAAGAAAGGCTAGTGGCTAATGAATTAATACATTTTCATGGAATTGTCTATGATGAAACGTTCTTTTAGTTTCCATGTTTAAATCCATAATAATCATACATTCCATAGCAGCTTATCATGACTATGAGATTTTGTAGATAGATGTTAAAACAAAATTCCCTTATGGGAACCTTTAGGAATATATCTATAGGACACAACCAGACGTTTTGTGACACTAAGTGAATCCGAATGGGTTTTGAAGTTGAAAAAATCAATTTATGGATTAAATTAAGAATCCAGTTCATGGAACATTTGATTAGATGAAGTGATAAAAGAATTTGGTTTCATTAAGAATGAATGTGATCCATGTGTTTATAAGCGGTTTAATAGGAATGCTGTCATTATACTATGTAGTATATGTTGATGAAATATTACTTATTGCAAACAGTTTACTAGTATTACAATCAGTTAAGGATTGGTTTAACAAGTGCTTCTATATGAAGGACATAGGTGAAGCACCCTACATTCTAGTGATCAAAATCATTCATGATAGATCCAAGAGGTTTTTCAGACTATGTTACGGTACATACATTAAGCATATACTAAAGAGAATTAGTATGGAACAATCCAAGAGGAGATTTGTTCTAGTGTCATAGGGCCTACATCTTTCTAAGAGAATGTGTCCTTATACACAATATGTGAAATATAGGATGAGTAATATCCCATATGCTTCGGCTATAGGATCCATCGTGTATTCCATGTTATGTACCATGATTGATGTTTCCTATGCATTGAGCATGGTAGGAAGATATCAAGAAGATCTAAGAGAACATCATTGGATTGCTATTAAGATTATCCTTAAGTATCTGAGAAGAACTAATGATATGATCCTGGTGTATTGAGGAGACCTGGAGCATTTCATCAGAGGGTTTTCTGATACTGGTTTATAGACAAATCAAAACGATTTTAAGTTTTACTGAGGATATGTTATCTATATCAATGGATAAGATATGAGCTTGAGGAGTTCAAAGAGTCCAGTGGTTTCCAATTTTATAGCGGAGACTGAATATATAGAGGATTTTGATATAGCCAAGGAATCTATTTGGATTCAGATCTTTTTATAGGATCTTGATGTGGTTCCAAGAAGTAAAGATCCTATCCTATTGTATTGTGATAATAATGTAGCAGTGGCTCTTACAAATGCACCAACTTCACATCAATAGACAAAGAACAATCTTTTAAAGTATCACCTCTTGATGTATTTCTATCAAAGGGGTGATGTTTCAGTGAGCAAAGTTTCTACGGAAGATAACATGGAGGACCTCATGACTAAAGGCCTATCTTAGAAGAAGCATGTATATCAAGTTAGAGCTAGTGGGTTAAATATTGTTAGCAGTTGGCTCTATTACAAGTGGGAGTCTATTGGAGTTGGTGGCCTAGAACCCCCTGCTTTTTACTTTAATAATTAATAAATAACTTATCACATCTTGATTAATCTTATGCATGAAAATGCATGTGATAATTAGCTAAGGATAACTATTGGGTTAAAGGGTCATAGAAGATCCTTACTATGATGAGAACTCGGAAGTTCCATAAAATTATTTTTGAATATATGTTCTTTGGATGAATTATGTTTTTTGAGGGACATAAATAACAAAGTCCATTAGGGATGAGGACACATAAAACATTAGGGCACCTTCTCATGGTTTGCACCCATGGTAATATCTAGGAGGATATTACGAGAATGAGACCTGCCAGTAGGAAATCCACATTTCATAGTGTCATTGGATGTTTCTCTCTACAGATGTGTGTATTGGTCCTTAAACATTAAGAGTGTTATTAAAGGGTATTACAACTGACACACTTAGATGTATTAATGAAAACTATAATGACACACTATTCTCAATGAGGTAGGATATGTTGGGTGTGTCATGAGTAATACTGCATTAATAGATAATGTGATAAAGGATTTGTCCCTTATGTTCCATAACTGAAGTAGATATATCAGGAACTTTGATGGAATTGATATTGCCTAAATAAATCCATGTCCATGGTAAGGAATGGGCGAGTTCAATTCCAGAAAGTCAATGAAATAATAATTGAGCACATGGATTGATGACACTAGCATTCGACCCGCTTGTTTTGAGATATCGATATAATGGGATTACATTACACTGTAAGCATCCGTAGGAGGTGACGTGTCAGTGTGGCATTAAGATCTTCCTCTATGGGTGCCATGGCATGTTTCTAGATGCTAACCTAGGACATTAGACAAGATCCACCTAATTTCACTAAGAAAGAGTCCTAGAGGGTCACACACTAAGTGTGTCCAAGTTTCTTAGTAAAATAAAAATATAACTGGTTGAAAAAATATTATTCATGATTGTGGTTTAATAATTATTCAAGGATTGTTGATTGCATTTATTTAAACACCAGTTATTCGAGATAATATATTACAGGAGAAATAATATATTTATTAGAGATTAATTCAGTGTTATTTATTGGAGAAATAAATATCAATTATTCAAGGTCTAATAAATTTGATGGAGGAAATAAATAAAATAGAGAAAAAGTACACACTGTGTATATTAATATACACACATTGTAAATTTTCAAGTGATTTGTGAGAAATAATATTATTTATTTAGTTTAATAATATGAGATTTAATTCACTGGGTACATGTCAAATAATAATAATAGTCAACTATTATTATTAGACATGGGGTCTTACTAAGAATTAAATGAAATGAATAAATGCTTTTGGGTAAATAATTTATTTTATTATTCTAAGTAGTTAAATTCCCAATCAGTTAATTCTAATTAGAATATCCATTTATGTTGGTTGTGCATAACATATATGGAAAATCTCTCAAGCCAAGATAGAATTATGTTTTCCACTAAAAATACTCTCATGTTACGAGAGAGATCCTCCTCCACCAGATCAAGGAGAACACTTTGGAAGTGGCTCTCAAGGATATCAAAGATGAACATCGTAAGAAAAGGCTCTTTTATGCTATCTCCCGGAGACCCCTTCAGATACATCTAGAGATATGTGGAGCATATGTGTATCACTGCTAGAGAAAGCCTACATATGGCTTCTACGATGAAACAACACATAACAGAAGATCGTGACAGGAAACATCAATGGAGAGAGAATTCCATCAAGGCAATTCTTGTCTTTTATTAAATTAATTATAACCAACATATGATCATCCTATATATGGTTCTAGGACTCCCCTCCTTTCTTTTTTTTCTTCATTATATTCCGAATATCTGACATTTTATTATCATGATGGGTCTCAGATTGATCATTGTTAACAAAAAATTAATGTTGGGTACACCCACTGACGCACTTCTGTTGCGCTCAGAACCAACACAAGTCTCTCTTACAGAGGACCTTTTCCAGATTTGTACCATTATATCAAACAAAGTTAATCACTTATCTATATATTTTATCCATCCTATCCCTATTTGGTGGGAGTTCTCACGATTGAAGGTAGTTAATATTGGGTCCCATAATGCTAGTGGTAGGACTATATGGTTCAGGTAAGGGGATAATCTCATTGATTTCTTTTATACTAAATTGAATAAATAGTGAGACCATCTAGCATTGTGCAATGCTGATTACCATTTCATCCTGCTATTGATTTGATTGAGATGTGGTTGCCTTTTCCAATATATCAGTCCAGATATTTTTTTATTAGTGGACTTGATTTAATGTTGTATTTGAGGGGAATTATTCCATTAGTCCTAGAATGTTGTCTAACAAGGGGAAACATTCTTTCTCTTTGATGGAATTATTTTTATTGTCCATTTTAATGACATGTTCTAAATCACTATTATACATCAAATTTTTTACATGTTCATCATGTTATAGCTAGGTCCATTTAATGAGAGCCTAATAATATACTTCAATTTTCATTCACCATTCCAATAGTTGTTAGAAATATGGATGAACTGCCTTTGGTGGAGATATGAGTATGAATATCAGACCCACATTACTGAGCTTGGGGTATTCAATACTTATTCCAGTTGGGACTCTAGATGCACCATCGAAATGAATCTCCTAGATACTAGGGTACTCCTAAACATGGAATATATATTCATCGGGAAGCTCGGTATCAAATGAAGTCACTTATTTTAAGGGGTGATATTCTAGAAAATCGATTAACTCTAGGCCTTTGAATGCTTTCTGAGGATATAACTATATTTTAAATTTTTGGTGGATGACCTCCCAACACAAAAGACAACATGTTGATATCAGAATACATAGAAAATATTTGATCAAGATTCTAAGAGTGATAATATAGACCTTTTGATGTTGTAGGTGGTGTATCGGTTTACAAACTACAAATATTTACAAAAGAGAGATTTTAACAATATCTGAATATCATATCTCATCATTAATCATGGTTCAGATAAGATAACATGGGTTTTTAGATTCCAATATATTTCATTAATGTGAGGAAGGTTCCTAGTGATCTATCCATGGGTTTCACATACAAAATGAGTGTATTTCCTTTGAATTCTAGAATTATAACTAGAAGGATTAAGAGTTATTTATTTAGATTTTAAAACTCATCCTAGAAATCATTAGTCTATTGATATAAAACCATTTTTTTTATAAACTAGGTTAATATAAAATATTTTCCTGCAAGGTTGGTTATAAAGATCGATATAAACTCTATAATTTATTTAATTCCTCTAAACTTGATGAGTTTGTGAGGGGGTTACATGCCTAGGATATCATTTGTATTCTCAGGGTCAACTTCAATGCCATGATAGTGTATGATAAAGACAATAAATTTTCCTAAGGTAACACCGATGGCTCATTTTAAGGGGATCATTTTCATACTATATTTCCACTTGTTCTTGATGAAATTTTCGGTATTTGATAGTCGGTTTGATCATTGTAATTACTTAAACTCTAGGTTCTCAACAAACTATTTAGAAAACATTCATATAATGGGTTTGATGATGAGATACAAGACATGTTGACAGGTGGCACTAAAATTCTTTAGACCAATGGGTAACAGCTGAAATCAAAATACTCCATATGGGCCCAGAAGGTGGTCGATTATTTATCATCCTGGGAAAATTGGATTTCGTTGTATCCTAAATAACTATCCATGAAGGAGATATACTAATATATAATGATTTTATTAACAAAACATTTGGTCATAGGGGCTCGAAAATCATATTTTAGATAGTTTTTATTGAGATCTCTAAAATTGATGCAATCCTGGATTTGTTTATTCTTGTTTTTTAAATAAACTATATTGGCAAGTCACTTGGGATTTGGGACCTCCAGAATGAAACTGGATCGGCTAAGATTTTCATCATCAACTTTTATTTTTTATTTATGTGTTGGGGGTGTCTTTCTAACAATTTTTTTATTTCCTTGGTGATCTTCAAGATGGCCCATGTGGTGAGTGGGCACCTCGGTATTTATGCTTGGTATATATTTGTGTTTAACAGAAAAATACATCTCAATGTTTCCATATGAAATATATTTATGCCTCAATCAATATAAAAGTCATGGAACCACTAGTCAAGGTGGTTTGGGGGTTTTCTTTCGTACCATTATTTATCTCACTATGTAGATCAACGGTAGTAGAGACACCTTCCTCAAATGCTAGAGGGGCATCATTAATGTTCAATTCTACCACATTTTCATAATTAACTTCATCCTCTTCATCCTCTTCATCTTATTCCTATTATTCTAATGGGGAAATAATTATTGAGATGAGTTCTCTAGATCTAGAAGTGGAATTGATATCTTGGTATTCAGAAGATGAAGCAACGTCCTATGACGAAGATGATAGTAGATTCTTTTCAAGAGAGGAAGGAGTGAGGGATGGAGCAGTTTTCTGGTCTTATTTGGGAACCGTACATACTCTACTACTAATGAGGGTGATTCAAGGATATTTTTTTGTGCTTTGGTGGTGGGTAAGAGGCATTTACATAAATTATTTTACTATTGACTATGGATCTTGTAGACTTTTCAATGATTCTAGACTCAATGGTCATGAATAATATCATGAGGACTAAAGAATATGAATCCAAATGTAAACTAAAACCCATATTTATTGATTGAAAGTACATATTCTTCAACATGATTCTTACAGGGGTTAGTTGGTAAAATTTCCAAACCATTTTGGGTGGTGATCCATTCAATACCATCGACCAAGTGTGGCTTCACATTCCACTCTTAGAATCCGGCATCAATATGATCATACTCATAGGATTTTTATGGGGAATTATCTACATAAAATGTCTAGTTGTATTCATTAATGAAATATTGGATTCACATATGGTACGATGAGGGGATTATCGCATGTTAATGAAACCAAGGAATTCCTAGAATAATGTGGATGGTCATATTATTTCGTATGACAATAAATTATGAATCAGCCATAGGGTCTCCAAAAGGATTCCTGATCTTGATTTATCTCAATGGATATTGATCACTCTTTTCAGAACCAGTAAAGTTTATGGTGAAAGTTAATATATTATTATCATTACAACCCATCTGGTGATGCATTTATACTGGAATAAGACAGAAACCAAATCCATTTTCAATGAAAACATTTCAAATATCGAGGCCATTTATCATGTAAGAAATATTTAGGGGTTTGAAATGACCCTGTTGGGAGGAATTTATATCTAGATCTATGAAGGAGATGAACTCAAGAAATTAAAAAGTATTGGTTTCTATCTGATAGACTATAGGGTAAACCACTTTAGCTTCAAACTCATGGGACATCAATAGTGCCTCTATGAGTGCTTCACTGTGATCTTTTAAAAAAACATTGGGAATCTAAGATTGATAGTTCATGTGGTTATTAGGCAATTTGTTTTAAGATATTTTAATTTTGATTTAATATATAATGCTCCCCATTATTAGGATTAAATTTTAAAGGCACATTAGCGGATGAAATATTAGATGAAGATGGATCAACCCCCGATATAAAAGTTGTAGGAGCTTCAGTTATTTATAGTTTGGCCCGAGTATCTCTTCATGTATTCCAATGGGTATTAGATACATGTTACTCTTTAGATGCATATTATAGAATGATGAGGATAGAGTCACTTCTGATAGGTTAAGTGATATTTTTTTATTCCTATGGGGTCTATTGAAAGGCTCTTCCAGGAGTTTCCGCAACATTGACTATTCAAGAAGGGAAGTGTATAGAAAAATTACTTCTTTATGGCTATATCTTCACTACTATCCTAGAATCATATGACATATTCCTCTAACTTCTTTATTAGGTGTGGGGAACTCAGGTTAATATAAATACTCAGTGTTTAAGAAGGGATCCAGTAACTGAATTACATTAATGGTGTTGGAGATCAACTCCTCATCTGATGATGACTTTTCAAGGCCGACCACTTCTCCTGGTGTCATTTGAGGGAGAGTTCCCAATATTTATACTCTTTTGGAATAAAATATAAGAGGGTTAAAGATGAATTTTTCTAGGGAACATGTTTCTATTTAGGTAGTTTCTCTTTTCCTTTTAGGTCACACTTTTTTTTAGATGATCTGTTTTTAGAAGGAAGTGGAACAGAGCATGTTAAATGTGTTGTAGTTGGTGAAAATTGTGGAATTGTTGGTTGCCTTTATTATTATTGGAGAATAACAAGAATTTATTTGATGGTATTTTGATTTATCATACTATCAAACTTTTTTTACATTATTTTTAAATATTTTTTCCACTAACCTCATTCCTCACAAGAAGTAGTGGAAACATATTCCACTTCTAATGTATGTAACCCTAGTTTGACTTTCCCAAAATCTATCATTTTAATTAGGAGGAATTTTAAGATGAAACATTACTAGATGGTGTGTACCCTAATCGGGTTGAAGAAAAAATAATCTAGTCAATCTTCGAGATCTACCTCATTGGCCATTTATAGATATATTAGAAGGATGAAATTACAGTTTATAGAATCTATAAGATATCCATAGACATAGACATCTCATAAGAAGTAGACATTATTCCTCTATTACTAAATTTTATTTCTCCTCGGTCCCCATAAGTCATCTTGTCATGGTAGGGGTTTATGAAGAATTCTAATGGGTGATTCATGATATGGTGTCTGCCACGGAGCTAGAGCACGACTAAGGGTAGGATAAAGCATGTCAGATGCCACTTCTTCCATTAATGTTCTTTTTCCTAATCCCAGTGGGGATATCCAAGATAGGAGTTTAGTTGTTGTATGGATTATTCCATTCTTTGAGAAATGGTGCATAAATCACTGAAACCACTTGTATACTTCACTGGGATGATTTGGGTTCCAACATCATCATAGAGGTTGATTATTCACAAAGAAATCATATTCTATTATGTAGGTGGCTATTTCAAAGTGTAGGGAATCCCTTTTCTATATAGAAATGAATATTGAGACTCCTAAATTCTCCTGGTTCATTGACTGTTGTCTTTGTTAGTGTAGAGATAGTCTAGAAAAGTAAATTTTGAGGAAGATCCACCTTTCCTATTATTGACTAAGCCAGCAAACCAACATTCCATACAAAGGATAACAATTTTTAAGATTTACTAAATTATCTAATTTTTATTATATATTTTTTCTATGGGGTTACCCTCATGGAATCACAAAAAGATTCAAACTATGTGAGATTTTTTTCTACATCTCCATAGACATTTAATATTTATAACACAATACTCCTGAAATATTGGGGTGGAAGTGTGCCACCCACCCAATCAGGGTATGATTTTTTTTCTTGTTTAATGTTGCACACTGCTCCTCTAGGGATTCTAATCATTTTGCCAATGAATAAATGGTATTGGTGAGCTGTTGATGTGTGCTCTATTAAACCTAAGCATTGAAAAGAATAGTGAAGGGTTATACTTGATGTTTTGGTTCTTCTTGTACTTAAGGAGAACATCTACACATGGATATGTTTTGAGGATTTCTCTATATCAGTTTATGTTGTCTCTTTAATAAAGGGAAATATTTTTATTCATCATGTATTAGGTCTAGGTGGACTGATGGTCCTGACACCATGTTGTTAGGATGTCCTGGACATGCTAAATTTAATGGGATAATCCCTTATTAATGAGTTACAGCTGCTGGAAGTGTACATTAAAGGTATACTGAGAAGAATATTCAACTAGAGTTCTACACTGAAAGAAATCAGTAGTGATTATTCTCAACTCGGTCATTTCAACATTGTACTAACTGAGTGTTTCTATATGTATCAGGGGATATATCTCATCAAGAGGAGACAATGGGTCATATAAAACATTAATTTTCTTCTTACCTTTTTATAGATTCATTGAGGATGTAGCGGGTGATTGACTGTGGAAACACAAAAATTCAATGTAGCCCTCTGGTTTCAAGTTTTCACACATTCATTCAATGATGGATGTCCCTGATGTTCATAATTTCCTAAATATTTGTTGGTGGAATACTAGCTACCGAAGGGTAGGAAAAACATCAGTTTCATTTGATGTATTTTCACCCTCCATTCTGGAATCCACATTAGGTATCTTAGATATGGGAAACATGAAGGGAACCAATATAAAACCATTCCATATCCCTTAGTTTTGGGTGAAATGAGTCACAAGACATGATAGAATGAGAGACCTACATTCTTTTCATCCTCCCAAAATAGAAAAAAATAATTTTCGGTGGGCTGGTGATTGATGTAAAAAATTTCCCCAACCCTATAACCAAGGTTTTCTCCCATTCTCTTTTCATTATTATTTGAACTATATTTGTTTATATTAAAAGTGAATTATCTATTAAAATCCCACAAATCCCTTTGGAATGGTGACAACCACATATTGCGCATGTTGTTTCTACTATATCCATATTCTTGATATCACACACTCTAATTTGAGTTTGAGATAGATATGGTGATGGTTCTATGAGTGAACCATTAATTAATGATAAAATTAAGAGTGATTGATGATTGTATTCCCTTAAAAGAAAATCCTATCAAATCTTCTTTGTTTCTGCGTACATGATATTTTCAATGGTATGCTCTCATCGGGCCTATCACTTTTGGTAGTTACTCCATTTATAGTTACAATCGAGAATGTCACCTTTACAATGTAGTGGTTTCATTTGATTACTACCTTGTGATAATGAAATTATAGGATTATTTTTTCAAAGGGTTTTACTAAATATAGTGTATGGTAAAATTAAAATAACAATGTTCCACCCATCTCGAAATATGAACACCAGGTGTGGAATCAATGCTTTGATGATGCAACATATACAGTTCTATGAGGGAGGGTAGTTATATATCATTCCACTGCTTTTTAGATTGCGTTATCCATATACACAAAAGGGTTTCCAAGTCTATTTGATGAAGAATCTATCCTTATTTTTTACATGGATAGAATACCCCTTAGAGTACTAAATTTTTATTTTCATTTGGTGGAGAGTTGTCCAAAGAATGAGATGAATGCTATGTAAAAATTATATGGAAAACTATATTTGTATCTATAAATGAGAAGTTTTTTTGTCCCAAAACATAATATATATTTTATCCTTGTCCAATTTCAATCACATGAGAATCATATATTCTTGTTCTCCATCCGGAGACTCTTATACTTGTACATACCAACTTGAACACTTCGTGATGATTTTTCCGCAAGCAGCGAGAATAGTAGGGGTCTTGTTGACATGTGAATTGTATGGGGGTGCTAGGAAGATAATCATTTCCCTAGGTCATCTCATTGTTGAGAAACTATTCCTCTTTTTATCGAAAAATTATCAAACATGTTTGAAACCATTCCTCTAAGAGCCTCCATATATGATTGATTTCTTGTGTTTGATTTGGAAAGTAGAGGACCTTCCATCCGATATAGAACATGACTGCATGGAGGTCCTTCATAGTTGGTTCTACAATGGTGAGGACTACCATCATATATTGATGTTTGACTGTAGGACCTTGTCAAAGACCTTATGGGTGGATGATAGTATGGGGAGTAACTTCATGCTTTAATAAGGCTTCACTCTGGGGACGACATTTATAGTTGGTGACAAAATGGATAGGATTACCATTATAGATTATTTTATAATGTTAGTGAGAATTTATACAGTATATACCCTATTGAGGACCCTTAGGGAGGATAATATAACTTAGAGTAACTTCTTTCTATTTGATCTAATGTCCAGGAGGAGGGTTACCATGACACTCATTAGGAGACATCCTCTAATGATCAATCATTATGTATCCATGAATATAGCCTTCAAGAAACTTGATTTGGGATTGATCATCAATGTTTTTGGTAACAATGTTATGTGGAGGACCATCACAACTTCGATTTCTACATCTGTAACCTATTAAAGGATTAGAATGATCTTAAACTGCTATTGATACTTGTCCAATAGAATCAGAATTTCTAGATTCCAATAGAGAATGGTAATTTATTTTATATTCATTTCAAAAATTTCGATAGATGTAATTCATATTGAGGTTCCCTTTTGGGGGAAATTGGGGTTGATTACTATATTTTATGAGCCTAATATATGGATTCTAGTTTGAGTGGTTCCCATGAAGAAATTGAGCTATGATTAAGAGCTAGACGATTTCTGGCAGGGTTATATGCCTTTCATGGAGCGTCCACCGGTGTAGACTGGTGTTCCCCATTTAGATCGATAATTTGTTCTCAATAATATTGTCTATTTATCAAAGGATATTTATGATGTTCTTTATGGATGAGATCATGGGTTTAGGTTTTCTCTAGAGTGACCACCTCACTTTGTTGATGATTCACCCCTCATAGAGAGTAAGGATTGTACGTATGATTCCTTGCTATTTCTATAGATGTGATAATCTATTGGAATGTTTATTTAATATGATATGGAATTGATGTCTGACGCTCCATCATTTCTAGGTAGCATTGTTAAATTTATTTTTTTGGAAGAGGAATAAATTTGCATTACTATATAGGAGCAATAATATGAGCTTAATCTATTCCTCCATTTTCTTTTAGTAAATAATGACATCTCTCTTGTCTGGGGTTAGATGAATGAGTCTAACCTAAGTTTAGATCTAGGATAAAACATTTTAATTATCTATTTTCCACTCTATTTTTCTGACATTCTTGAAATGAATGAACATGAATTTTCATCTTCTTATTATGTTACATTATATTTTTTTCTAACGTGATTGATATGAATCCATATAAAATTTTGTCTACTTCAATTTGGATTACATCATATTTGGATGATATAAATGATATGAGTGCTCATAAATATATATATTCTCATTGAATTCCTCTATATTTTATTGGTAGGAGTTATTTTCATTTGAGTAAATTTGCACCTACCTTTTATTTTATTCCCTATTTTTCCAGTGGTTTTGGAAAGTAGTAATATAAATTCAGTCCCGCTAATAATATGTTGTCGTATTTTGCTGATTGAATTGATATTTTCATGTAGGGATTTTCATTTTATCATGTGACACTATATTTTAATAGTGAGATTCATGTTCTTTAATAGAAAAATACATCTACCTAAAATCTTCTAACACATTTTATTGTCGGACTTCATGAAGGTGAGTATGAATGTAAATCTTCTCATGGATAGCCATAATATTTACTAGGTGGGATTCATAAAAAAAACAAGGATAAAACACTCTCCATATTATGTGATAATAAATCACTATGTGCCTCTTATATGACCCTGGAATTCTTGCATTTTGATGGATTTCATAGCGTTTTATCCTATATTTGATGAGGATATTGGACCATACAACATTGGCATTGATGATTTATACCAGGGGACCTTTGAAGAGACCCCTACACTGAAATGATGATTTCATTAGTGAAGACTTCATCATCCTCCCTAATATTAGGGGGAGACTCATTGTCACATTCCAGGGAAATGATCCCAATATAGTAGGTGACATCTAGTTGAGCTTCTAGGTTCTAGACCATCGATTTTTGTGGGATGAACAGCTAGTTAGGCCTTATGTCATGGAGATCCTACATAGCTACCTCATGGGAGTGGGGATTACCATTATTGTGATACTCTCGAACATGTCCATTTGAGGCCAATTATTGAAGTCCCTATGTGGGTGATGAATTCCTCTTATTTAGGGGGACTCTTCTAGTGTACTACATGTCTTGATTTTCTTTGAGAACTTATGAGATTACTTTTGATCAAAGGAATATCTGAAGAGTAAATGCACTATATTTGATAAGTATAGAAAACAAACCTCATGATATGATCATATAATGACCTCATGCATGATTGATTGTCTTTAATGTCCCTCCTCCCTTTTCTATGAGAAAGGGGGACTGAAGCGAGGTGACACTACCACCATGTGTAAGTATTCAAGGAAGGTTCACAATTTTGATTCCAATAAATATGTGTTTTACATGGGGGGATATTATGGCATGAAAAAGACTATGTAGTATATAATTTTTATATTACAAAGGACTTGTAATAGTTAATTAATTCATTATTGGTTTACCATTTTTTATCCTTAAATAAATGTTTTCACTAGAGCAGATTGATTTCAGGTGGTTTAATGGTGTGAAATCTCTTTGTTCAGGTACAAAACCAGTGAATAGTCTCTAACATGAATATTAGTTTAGCCAGAAATTCCCAATGGATGTCACATCCACAAATCATATACTAAAGTTAAAATATATATAAATTTAATGAATAAGTTTTCCAATAACACTTAAGAACTCAAAGAGGTCCAAAGGATTGGAATTTAGGCTCCTCCCACCCTTTTGGGGCATTCAATTTCATTTTCCAGGACTCTCTTATAGAGATATTGTACGCACATGGATAATTTTTTCATTAAAATGTGTCTATAATATGGATTACACTAATGTAACAATCCATCATAACCAAACATAGGATACGAATGATCTATATGTATTTTAGGTTCTTTAATAATGGAGGAATTTGTATGTATATGAGGTTCTCTATCAATGGCCACCTTTTAAGTACATATAATTGATTCATTAGTCATTTGTGGGGATGAAACTAGTATAAATGAAAGTGGTGGGTTGTTATTTAATTTATTTTCATACAGGGGGATTAGAGTTATTTTGATGTTTGGATCAAAACTATAAGTTGGGATTACTGCATATCCTCATGAGTGGAATCCAAACCCACATAGTTTTGTACCACTTAACTAGACACATCACTTTTTAAAGTTCATTTATAATGTCCAACCATGAAACCTAATGTCATGTGGAAAGGAAATTCAGGTGAAGATTTTCCTGTTGAATTATGGTGTGGATCTTATGCTAAGTTGGCCCGGGAGGCCCAGAAAAGATGTAGGCTCCTTGATAAGGGAATGATCTTACCATAGATATAGTGTAAAAGAAATTCAGATGAATATAAATGTTGGGTTTGGACATTATGTTGTCATACTATGTATACCAATTAGATGTGAATAGATTCAAACACAGTTCGCTAGGATTGGGACTCACACCTTTGAAGAGGACCATTTAAATTGTGGCATTATTAGGTTATATTTATGAAAGCATCCCATTTGGTAATGATTTTTTGGAACAGAACCCTTTTAAGTTTCATGTACTATTTTATGACTTATACCATTTAGGAAGACTAATTGTGATTTGAAACCAGGCATATGTCATTGTTACCAATAACATCTATGAGCACGTGATTCATGTTCTGGGTGGGAATCAAGGGGAAGTAGTAGAATCTATGATCACAGGACCTCCACCAATTCGATGATGGAAGATGTTGGAGCCCAAAGGGAGATGGGGAGGGATTGATGTGAAATTTTATCCACTCTTGTTTTCTTTTCTAGGATTTTCAAATTCTATGATCAATCTAGATAAATCACAGGTGGATGATAGGAGGATAAAAAGTTCCACCTCTTGAATGTAAGGATAGGGGCCTATCTCAAGGGAAGTTTCTTATAATCAGTTCTGAGAAATATAGGAATGTTAAAAAACTTACCCCATTTAAAGGGAAGGATAATATTTTCTCTTAATCCCAAGAATGTGGAAGTAAATGTTATTTTTCCATGATCTAGAACCTCATTACTATGTGAATGTAAACCTGATTGAGGTCATTCTGAGGGTTAATCCTGAAAGGACATGTTTATGTGCCTTATAATCTTATTATGTGTGTTAGGTGGAAATGATAAAGGCCTTATCTTGATTTTAGTAGAATATTTTGTTAAGGTTCAAACATGGGGACTGATGATATGATGGAAGAGAGTGGTGGGAGTTGGAAAATATAACACCACAGGAAGCCTCATTCAGTGCTTTATGTTCTTGCGCAGGATGGGGTTACCTCCATGTAGTGTATTTCTTTGTGGGAATGGGACCATACATGAATCATTGATCTTTGTGAACTTTGGTTTGGAAAATATAGTGTTTCAGTTTGTTTGGATAGGTTCTGCCCATGTAGTGTTTTGGTACATGAGGTAGTGTTCCTTCCAAATAGTGTTTTTCAACACCAACCGGTGGTGCACCCACATATCATTGTACTATGTGGGTTTCCTATTTATAAATTTTTCATAATTTTAATCATTGTGGGGATATTTTATCAAGGTAACATAGGTTATTTTGACCACTAGATGATTTTTATTTCCCCCTAAATGATATGCAGTGGGTTTTACCATTAGGTAATTGTCAATGGGTTATGGGTTCCACAGTGTCGTCAACTCTCTTTATTTTTTACCTTTGAGAATATTCTCCCTTTTCATTACCCATGTGGTCTATTTATAGAAGAGATGAGGTACATGATATCAGTGTGGCTAGTTGTTCACAGTGGGATTCAATGCTTCATGTGAGGGATCCCACAAAGGACATATTCAGTAGGGGGTGTTTATTTATAGACACATAAGTCCTTTTCAAGCTCCGTAATTGACATTATTTCATTTGTGGGAGTTTACTATACTACCTCAACTAATGAATGAATTATTTCATGGGTATGGATAAATTATGGGAGTGAAAATAAGTCCCTCTCTCCATAAATGAATTTTCTTCATTTACTAGAACCACCAGATCCATCCATTCCTGCAAACTATTTCCATTTGTGGGCCCATCATGGAGTGTTGGAACACCAAACATGGTGGTGGAATGTAATGCAGAGTTTCATTACATAGAGATATATATAATACATAGAGTTTCTCTATCCTTTATAGTATATTTTCTGGGAATAGTTTTATTTAATCTTCTTCTAATTTGATTTTATCTGTTTCCAAATTAATGGAATCATCTTAATTTTTCTTGTTGAAATTCGAGGACAAGACAAACTGTTAATGAGGTATGGTTTTGAAATGATTAATATATCATGATTATTTGATTGGTTGGATGAATAAAACATGTTCCTTAGTTGTAATTTGGGGACTAATACAAGCATGTTATGACTTTTACATCCTTGTAATGGATTGATGACAAAAATTATAAATAATCCAAATCTGAAAGATTTTCCCAGAAAGTATATTGATGGAGTTATAATGTTTGCCTAAGAATAGGGATGTGTGAAAACATACTTCATCCATGTTTGATAATTGAGTAGTGTGAGGATCTGAGATCCAAGAAATAAAATATCTCCAAGAATATGACCATATTTATTTATTTTTGACTTGATTATAAAATAAATTGATTGATTGATAGTTTTTTTTCATCTCAGTTGTTTTATAAAAAAATTATGTGAAATGTTAAATTAACCCTATTTTAATATATCATACATCCCTAGATTTTAATGAAACCTTTGGATTTTAAATAAGTAAATAAAATTTAATCACTATAGTTATTTAAATTTAATGAATAAATGGATAATTATTATGGAATTCCACAAAGAACACATGGTGAGACCCTATTGGGATATTTAGATCACACCAAAACATTTCCTTCTAATTTTTGTATATTTGTTTCTATTTTTAGGGAATGGGAAGGAACCACATAAAGGTTTTAGTTATTATTGATCTATAATACTTTAGAATTATGATGGTTATCAATGTAGATATGGCCCACTTGTAGAATAGATATTTTCAGACTTTTTCTTGATGAATGTTATGTTGTCCATTGGTTTATGTTTTATCGTGGGATGTTTATTTATCAATTTATAGTAATTTATCCCTATTGAGTGCAAAAAATAATTACCTTTTATAGATTCATCATACACTATTTTATCACTTAATTATAAACTTCTCATTTTATGTTCATATGATTATATATGACAATCACAATCTCAGAGTTATGAGGAAGACCCTTTGAGATTATTATGGATTAACTGAAATATAAGTGTACTAGGGTATCTTGGATATATCAAAGTATGATAATATTAAATATAATGCATAATACTACATTTGATGGAAAATAGAAAATATTTAAATAATTTCAAAATATTATCTTGAAAGGTGTTAAAAATTATAAAATTTAATATTAAAACCATTTTGAATCATAAAAAATTTCCCCATTTTTGTAAATGAAAAAACCGATCATTTTCGAAAAAAAATATTTTATCATTTCACATTTCAAAATTTCCTTTATTTGATGTTAGAAATATAACATATTTCTAAATTTCTCTTCAAATTCTTAAATTTTAAAAATACTGAAAAATATTTTATAATCTATAAATAATTTAATACATATTTCTCCAGATATATTAATTATTTTGTATTTTTTAAAATATTTGATTATGTTCATTTTTGGAAAATATATTACACTATAAAACAATGATGTAAATTTACTCTTAAATAATTAAAAGGTTTAAATTTATTATCTCCAGACATGAAGATATAAGTTTTTAGTGAATATGACATCTATATGACATCTAATTTTTTAGACAGCACAAATTTATAGAAACTTCCTCCATTATAATGTTAAAATAAAATTAATATAAATCTAATATCTATATTATTTTTTTGAGATTCTTTACATAAAATTCAAAATTAAAATATAATTACTATTGAAATACTATATAGAAATTCGAGAAAAATAAACATCAGAGTCACAAAATGATGTTATAATCTAATGTCATTGAGAAGAAAAATTAGTCACTTATTTATAATCATTCCCAACTATAGAGAGAGATACTAATGATTTTTTCTTTTGAATTAATAAAATTTAATTTTACAAGTGAAGTTGAACATATATAATGTACTTCTCCAATCAATCATTGGGCCTTTAATGTCAGAATTAGAGTATCTAAAAAACATAAATAACAATTTTATAATTAATTAAACATGAATGAATAGTTCCTATTATTATACTTATAATGGTTTTAACATATTTTAGAGTATATTATTTAGTATTTTCAGGATACCTTTCACAAAAATAGGCAGTAAACATTATGACAAGTTTAGAAGTAGTTATTTAAAGTATAATTCTTATCATTTCCCTATATAAATTAACTTCAATATATTTTATATATTTATCTTCCATTAATTTTGAATTATTACTAATGGAGTTTCTAAAAATATTAATATAATTCAAAACAAACCTCTTATCTAGTTATATAGAATATTATTGTTTATTTTTAAATATATAATGATTTCATTGAATATTTTGGAGACATAAAAAAACAATTACTCTCCTCATAAGATCATATGAAACTCATTTTTCATAAGACCCAAAATCTCTTTACAGTTAGATATTATTTATGTTCAAAACAATATATCAATTAAAAATAATTTTACAATCATGATATCAGTTGAAAAATATGTCATGGTGAAATATGGATCATATTTTTCAATTATGAAAACCACATGCCATCAAAAAATATAGTGATTCATACCATGCTCTTGGATCTTATTTGACAACAAATATGACATTATATTGTTTTAACACATGATATTGAAATATCTCATTTTCAAATCATAGGGATTTATGTTCATAGATATCCTTAAAAAACTATTATGTATTCACATATTATATCAATTAGGAATAATTTAATAACATGGAAATAATAATGGGATGAAAAAATACTAATTTCTAAAATTCAAGTTACTAGATAAAAATAATCATCAATATATATTCAATCTTATTTTCAATAAACCCATGATACTATCATGGATTTGATTTTAATTATCTAATATCATTCATCTAATTTATTCAATAAAATTCTTTTAGTTCCTATGAATTTTTTCTATTTATAGGTATATATAGATTCCATACAATATTTCTAAAGATGTTATTATTTTATCCTTAAATTTTCATAACCTAATAAAAATATTTTAATGAAACATCAATATTATTAGGTACAATCATGGATTCAAAAGAATAATTTGAAATGAAATTTAAAACTGGGAATCATATATTGATTTCAGAATCTAAATTTAAAATAAATCTCTCAAGTGGGATGATCTGTATGAGTCCCCGATTGATTTTAATTATATTGAGTTTTAATACCCCCATCAATATTTTAAATATTATCATTATATTTTTCTTCATTAATTTTAAAATATTTAAGATCTTCATTAATATTTTAAAAACATGTGCCTTTTTATCATTATTTTCATTAAAATTTACATTCATAGAATCTTCTGTAGCTAATGTTCTATGGTTATACACACATTATATTTTACTACTATTAGAATATTATAGATAAATTCCATCATCATTTTTAACATAAAATTTATCAATTTTGACTTTTTAATTTAAATTAAAAACAGCACTACCAATTATTTTAATGTATGTCAATAAGGTATTTATTAGACTAATAAATTAATATGTATATTATTTAATAAATGTATAAAAAATAATTTATTTAGAATATTACAATATTTTTAAATAGATTAATCATACAAATCTTTTGTTATATTATATTCATTTATAATTGTTCAATCAATTTTTAATTGTTATATTCCTTCATTATACAACACAATTTTCATTTTTGTGTTACAGATGATGAAATATTATTAGAGTATCCACATTATTCACAAATATTTTCATAATATAGTTTTCAAAAAAACACTATATTTATCAAATATAATTGAAATAATATTATTACATATTTTATTTTGAATTAGTATTGAAAATATAAATATCATACATCATGTTTTAAAGATTTTGATTTGTAAATAATATTAATGAAAAATACTATATTCATAAACTATTCCAAAATAATTGTTTTTAACTGCTAAAAAGCAATTTATCCTAGGTCTAAAAAAGGAATTTGTAATCACTAAAACGGTCTAGATGTACCGACATTATTAATAAATCTAAATGATAACATATTTTTTTAACTTTTAAATCCGAAATAGATAAATTTTTTACCATCCATTATCTTCAGAAGATCAGAAATTGGTGCATGTATATTTAATCTATGAAATAGTCTAAAATGGGAATTGTGATGTTTCCTATGTAATATAAATTCATTCATATCTATATAATTTAAACAATTATCATTTTTATTCATCATATCAGAAATGTTAATTCTATAATTTTTATCATTAACTATTTGCAGCGAATAAAAAAATATTGTCTTTTTAAACCTTACATATGTTACCATCGAATGTAACATTCATTCCATTATCTCAGTATTGTGATATACTTTATAAATGATTTTAATGTCCTAAAACATGTACATATTGATATATGATTACAAATATTAACATCAATAATTCACTATACCCTTTAAACATTCCCTCACTATTGTCTCCAAAATTGATTACTCCTCCATCACATTGACTTAATTAATGAAATATAAATAGATTTTTGATAATATGGTGTGATAATATATTATCCATGATTATATTTTGATGATATTTGTAGGGAAGGATTCCTGATATTAAATCAAATCATGATTTGATTTTGAACCCAATATACATATGGTCCAATTGGATTATTAATATAATTATTTTTTACCCATAAAGATTTAATACATTTTATTTAGGGTAACCTAGATGATAATTCTATGAAAAATTAGTTTCATTAAATATTTATTATTTTTTAGGTTAATGAAAATAATCATTCTCATAATTACCTTATTCAAAACACAAATCATGTGGCTATAGTAGTTGTATATGTAGTACAATTAATATTTTTTGTATTATACATAATTATAATCTAATTATTAAAACCATAAAACAAATCACTATTATTAACACTATTAAAAGAATTATTATTTTTATTCCTTTCAACCCCTTGAATAAAATTTGAAAGAGTCATTTCTCTAAGAGAAACATTATTTTTAATATTTTATTTCCTTTTTTTGAAATTTTAAAAATCCATGTAATTTTTTAGAATTTAGTGTGATGTTTTATTCTCCAGTACTATAATATATAGTTTATGTTTACTAAACTCATATTAAAATATTTTTAACTCACTAATTCTTTTCTCAAATGTTATTTTATATCATATATATATATATATTTATATATAATCTATAGGTTTTTCATTATAATTTCAAAATTTTCCATTTTTCTATCGAATATTATCCAGAAATATATAGTTAGAACATTCAAAATATGTTTTAATTTAATTTATCCAACATTTTTACTTTCATTTATATTATTTTTGTATATTTTATTTATGTTAATATATTGTTCAAAATCAATCAAAATTTAATTTGTATACTTTCATTTTCCTCAGTTAATATATAAATACGATTTCAATTAGTTTTGGTGCATGAAAAAAAATTATATTTATTAATTACAATTTTTTTAAGTGTTTAAATATGATACATGTTAGATGTATCATTTTTACATTCATATTTAGTACCATTGTTTGAATCCACATAAAAACTGCGTAAAAAAGGAGTTGTTTTCCTTAATTCATTTTTTAGTCTTTTCTATTCACTCTTGTTTGAATAATAAATAATAATATTTTATTTTCCTTATTCTATTATGCTAAAAACATGTTATGTGAAAAAAATTATTTTATCTACTACAATTTACATTCCTTCTATTTGATTCATATTTATTATAGTCTCTTTTGGTTATTCTCCTAAAAGTACCATTACTTTTTGTAAACATCTAAATGCCTTTCCCAATGATTGAAAATTTATCCCCTCATTTTTATAAGAATATATGTATTAATTGTGAGTAGAAAAAATAATTTTCAATTTAAATTATATACCATTTATTTTTTTTAAAATATTCTTTTAATATCTTTAATTTTAACTTAAATTTAAGAATACATTATTTTAATTAATCCATTGTATATTGGTTGAAATAATTACTTTATTTGATTGAATCCTTCTTTGAGTGAATTTCATTGGTAATTCCTGATGTATCCTCATAATAATTACATTATTCATCATAGTATCTCCAAGATATACCATTAAATTCACAATCATGGTAGAATAATTTTACAGATCACCAATGTTATCATAATCATACATTAATAATTCCAAAACAAATTATATGATGTATTCCATGTGTAGTAGTCTTTTACATATCAGTTCTGTGATGAGATAGATTTATTGTAATTTGAATTTTATATCAAATTATGCATGATGTTATATATCTATACTTGTTTATTAATTAATTAATATAAACTAAATGTATGACTTTATAATTTATCACATACATGGAAGCATAATTTCCATTTAGTTTATCAAAATCCACTACATGTATTTTATATTGTATAATCACAATAATCCAATATTCAATTCCAATATTCATTTAATATCACCTCTATAGTTTACTTACTATTTTATTAATCACTTCTACTGAACTATTGTGGCATAATTATATGTTTGAGAACCTTTTCATTACATTTCATAAAAATATCTATCGTTGTACTATTATGGAAATGATAATCGTAGCCTCAAAATCAATATAGATTTTAACTTGTCTAGAGGAAACTCCATTCATACAAATTTATACATCAAAATATCTATGTAAATATGGAAAATATGAGGGGGTAGTAATTCTAGTACAATATACTTAATTAAAAATATATTAGAGTAAATTTTCATCAAACAAAAAAATTGATATTGTGAGTGTGGTGTTTATTATGTTAGGGAAAATATAAATAATTCAATTAGAACAAAAGAAATTTTATTGTGTGTTAGAGAGCTACAATGAAAGACCACTCATAAATACACTCTATATCAATGAGAGTAATGGTTCTGAAAAAACTAATAGTGAAGAAAGTATACATCTTTTGTAGGTGTAGACTCAAACCTTGTCTATTATACAAGTTAAAAAAGAAAATTTTCATTTTGTGGGTAAAATATAAATACCTTTATTTTTCAAAAGAGAAAATCTAACATCTTAGTATATATAATATAGGGGAAGTAATAACCTAAGTGATTATCTTTTTTCCTAGTTCATATAACTATAACTTCTACTTAATGGAGTTATAATGACAAGGTGAATAAAGAAATTACATACAATTTCAAATTTTAAAATCAAACACGATCATTAGAAAATGGCGTTAAAGAATCTGGTGTATATTAGTAAGAATTGATCCTTATAAAATCAATCCATAATATGGGTTCTTTTTGAAACCATAAGTGAATTATAATACTAGTAGTAATGAATCATAATTCCTAATACCACCAATGTAATAACATCATAGCTTCACCACAGTCTTAAATTATATGGATAAATTTACCAACTAAAATTCATTAAAATTAATCCATTTAATCTTCTATGTATGTGTGTTTCAGGATTCGTCATGATCAATAGAAATTTACATGTAGATGTTTCCAAATTTTTTAATATGGAAGAAATTCAAATTTCATTATTTAGAACCAAGAATATGGAAATAAACCATTTAATTTTGTTTTAAATAATTTTCGAACAATTTAGAATATGTAAGTGCGTTTTTAAATTGCATAAATTACATTTATAAAATATATAATATGATTTTTAACATTTAAGATAATTTGAATTTTTTGGATAATTTAATAAACTAACAACATTAATATAGTATTTATAATTAATAACAAACATGAATTTATGAAATCATATATATTTTCATGTCATGAAGAATATAATGATGTATGTGATGAAGATTACATTTTCCTATATTTTATATTGTAAATAATAGTTTATAATCCCACCAAAGTGTTATTGAATGGGTAATTGTCACGTTTTTAGGTTTTAGTGTTATTTTGAGCAGAAATGTGAAAAATGACTAATTCTAGATTTTTGATAGATTTTTACGTCATGGGTATTTTGGTCATTTACTTAAAAATACAATTCCAAATTTTCAGATTAAAATTTGTTTGAATCCTTATTTTATTTCCTTAATTTTTTTCTTCTGGACTAGGAGCTGATTCAGCATCTAGAGGGCTTGAAAATTCATTGAAATTGGACATTTTTTTCAGGCATACAGCGTGGACACCACTAATTTAACAGAACCCAAACGCATCCTACACACATTCAAATGAGGTATTTCAACCTGGGATGGGACTAGAACATATATGGCCGATCATAAAATAAATATGGGGATGTTTGGAAGTCATTAAGGAGGAAATTAAACGACATACTTTTGAAGGAACCATCATGGAAGCTTCATTCAAAAAAAAAACTGAGAATTAGTAATTTATAAATCCTTCATCATATTTAATAATTTTCTGAAATTTGGAGGAGATACGGCCAAGATATTTATGAACAACATTCATTAAGGGTGGAACTCGTGAAGAGGTAATTTATGGGGTCTAAAACGCCCAAACTTTTGGGGGTCGAATTCTGCCTATAAAAGGAGGCCCTCACCTCCTTCCCAAAGCATCCCATTCTCCATCCATTCCTTCATGGTACCAAGGAGAAGATCTCCACCGAGGGAGGCCGGCTGCAAATCTTCCCCATTTCTTTTTAATTTACTTCTTTTCTTTATTTTTAATTTACAATTGTAATTTAGATTTCTAATAAATTAATGCATTGTTTTTATTTTTGTGTCCACCGATTAACCTTCTTTTCATCCACTCATATTACCATTGTGAACTATAACACTCATGATCATGAGTAACTAATCTGAGGAAAATCCTGAGGGAGTAATCGGGTTTTTGAACCCAAGGATATGTTTTTAATATTCTTTGAGTTAATTCTAAAGATAATATATTGTGGGTGTAATCCTCACTGTGGTTGTCTAAAGATTAACTTCTTAATCTACAACCATTTTCCCTCGATGGAGGTGGTGGATGGAGGGTGTTCTTGGGGATCGCTAAGTATACATTTCATTTATAACTAGTGTAGAATAAGGTGTGCACACATACGATGTAGTGTGTAAACTATGAATATTTGAAACTGGCCAATGAAGGTGCTCCCTGAAAATTCTCTCAGGAGAACTTCCTTTCTTCTCTAATTACATTCTGTTTAGCATTTCATGGTAATTTAGAGTTAAATTTTAGTTTCTTATGATTTATTAATTTCTTTTATTTTATAACATTCCATTTAATTCATAAAATATAAAACAACAAAAAGAATTAGATTATGTGAACTAGAATAAGTGATTGACCACGACAGCTCCCAAAGAGATCGACCTAGGTCATCCACTGTGATGTACTTAGTATAAATATTTTTTTGAGTGCATGCACGACAATGATTTGTAAAAATTGCCACCGTTGCCGGGGAGATAATTGGTTGTTTACATTACTTTTTCTATTTTAAAATTTTATATAGTTTCCATTTAAAAAAAACATCAAAGAAAAAACTTTTTCCATGATGCATTCAAATTAAAATTATTCTGCATAGATCAATTACTCACAGGTGCAGGAGGAAGAAATAGACTATACTGGGGAGGCCCTCCAACGAAGATCTGATGCCCTAATAATAATGTTCAAGCAGGTGGAAAGAAGCATAACCACATGTATCTCACCAGAAGATTTGATGGCCCTGGTCAATGAACTCCAAGTTGACCTAAAATGATTCTAGGACATGAAGGAAGTGCCACTGGTCTTCCCAAATTTCACTGAAAAAATACATGAAGTTGAAGCCAAACATGTGGTGGAGGAGCCTGACCACCTACCACCATCCATTGATGATCGACTCCAAGAGGAACATTCAATTGAAGAGGATATTAATGTCGAACAAAATCAGGGAGATGATACATTCATAAACTCAAATTCATTAAATTTTGTTGAGATTAATTTGAGTGTATCTCCAAAATCAATTTAATTTTCAGATTCATCAAACTCATACTACACCTTGGAGGATGATGTAAAAAACAAAGCACCCGTTGAGGAACTTCTGGAGCTCCCTGAAGTCCTTGAATATCTAATAGGGGAGCCACATCATGAAGAGATCCAGGTGGTTGAGCCTGAGGAAAACAAGCAAGAGGATGAATCCTCCTTGAAGCTGTCACTAGAAGACAAGATGGTTGCACATGTAGCAACTAAAGAAGAAGAGGTTCCCAACTTCATCCTACCCCCACCATGCGAGCTATACCAAATTGTGAAGGGGGTGGATCTGGTGTACTCTATCCATGGAGTCCTCATAAACAAAAACAATGAACTTCAAGCTGGTAGGAGCCACATGTGGTGGTTCAAATCAAAGAAGCTTCTTCCACCAGCCGATTATGGATAAAAGCTGGTACTGCCCTCTGGAGGCAGTAAAAGATGACAGGGCCCACTTGGGGGATTAAACCAAGATTTATCCTTCTTTTCCTATTCATATTCTGTTTTCATTTCTTTTAATAAAAATCTCAAGTTATCGTTTTTTAGGTTTCCAAAGAGCAATAATTAGGATCCTAACTCAATGTTGCTTTGCCAATAATTTAGTCTTAAAGTGGATTCATCTAGGAGCTTAACTCAAGGCATCCACTTCTAAAATAATTTCAGGTTGTATCTATCATTTCGTTTGATTTTCTACCTTTATATTTATATTTTGTTGAGTTAAAATAATGGGTGGGTAAATTTATGTGTGGGGAGTGTCAACCTGCTTAGTTCTTCTCATATGATTTTTATTTTGGTTTATTATATTTTTAGGATTTTTGAGCTTTAATGAATATTCTTATCACTTTTCACACATCAATTGATATTGAAAGAGTTGAAATGATTTTTAAAATAATGGATTTTAAATTATTGTTGATGTGAAAATATTTTTATTGAATTGAATTTTCAATCATTTTTATGAGTTTTACTGAATTTTGAAATCCATGCCCATGAAACACTGACTCAAAATAATTTTCCAATCCTGTGAGGTATTCTAATCCACTTTTATATATTCATCCAAATACCCACACTTTCTTGAGGGAAACTTGAATATTATGTGAGAACCAGAATTTGTGAATATTCTCTTTTGAATCATTGGATTTCATGGAATGTATTTAAAATGATTGAGGCATGTCTTTGGCTAGCCCCATTTTATCTTGAGACCCACCTTTACATTTATCCTTCGTAAGCCCTTAGATGCCATGAATTGCCTTATAGTTTTAAGCCACATTACAAGCCAATTTTTCCTTACATACCGGCACTTTTAGCATTTTGTTCATGGTTATTTCAAGTTTGAGTGTGGGGTAAGGGCCCTTTGTGAGTGTGCATTGAGATTTATATCATTTATGGGTGGTGCGAGGAGTGTTTCAATACTTTGGGCAGTGGACAATAAGAGAATTGGGCATGTGTCGTCATTTCATTGTGCTTTATTTGTTTCATCCATTTATCATTCAAAAAAATGGATATGAGCTTTAATTCTTCATTTTACATTCTTTTATGACTCATGTCCCTCCCAAAAATCAAGGTCATGAATTGTCATTCATTCATTGTATTCAATTTTCAGCTCATCATCCATGATAAAAGAAAAAGAAAATAAAGTTGGGCCTTTTTGGAGATTTGAAAAAAAAAGTAGAACATAGATGATATCATTCATTATAATAACTTCTTGTCTCATGTCACATATCATTAAAAGGGTGTGGTGTTGTGTTTCACATTTTCAAGTGGGATTGTGTGAGGAATTTTTTTTGTTTTCACTTGATTTAATCATGCATTGTACTTAAAAGTCCAACCTCCTCTTTCTAGCGTGGAACTTTTTTTTCCAATAATTTTCCCACCAACCATAAGCCATAGAATCATTTGAACCTTTAATTAAAGTCCTCATGATTGAATTAAATTTCAAGTTTCATGCTGTGGAGAAATAAGAATTTTCACAAACCTATGGTGATACATGTGATTTCCAAGTATGATCATAACTTTAGAATCAATTTCTCTTGAGTGAAGAGTGACATAAAATTCAATGTGAGGTAGGTTGTGATTGAGACATGGATTGATTTATGAGGTTGAAAAAATTTGAATGAATGAAATAAAAATAAGATAAAATTATTATTCATATATGGGACATGATATAATTCTATTTTGGATAAGATCATTGATATTGTCACATTTTTGATTGTTGTGTGGAAATTGGTTTGGATGTATTATGATTTCCCAGGAGAGCAATGTTTAAGTGTGTGGGAGTGATGAAGCATACATTTTCCTATATTTTATACGGTAAATAATTTTTTATAATCCCACCATTGTTTTATTGAATGGTTAATTGTCATGTTCTTAGTTATTAGTGTTATTTTGAGGATAAATGTGAAAAATGACTAATTCTGGATTTTTGACAGATTTGTACGTCAAGGGTATTTTGGTCATTTACTGAACAATATAATTCCAAATTTTCAGATTAATTTTTTTTATAATCCTTATTGTATTTAATTCATATTTTTATTCTGGACCAAGAGCTGATTCGGCCATCTAGAGGGTTAGAAAATACATTGAAATTTGACATTTATTTCAGGCGGACAACGTGGACAACATCAAAGTAACGGAACCCAAACACGGCCTACACAGATCCAAATGAGATGTTTCCACCTGGGATGGGACGAGAATATCTAGGACCAACCATAATGGAAATATGTTGGTGTTTGAGAGTCATTAAGGTAGAAATTAAACGACATACTTTTGGAGGAACCATCCAGGAGGCCTCATCCAGAAACAGAAACCGAGAATTAAAAATTTATAACTCATTCATCCGGTTTCCAAATTAGCTGAAATTTTGAGGAGAGACGACCAAGATATTTATGAACAACATTAAGTAAGGGTGGAACGTGTGAAGAGGTCATTTATGGGGTCTAAAACGCACAAAGGTTCTGGGGTCGAATTCTTCCTACAAAAGGAGGCCCTCACCTCCTTCCCAAAGCATCACATTCTCCAACCATTCCTTCATGGCACCAAGGATGAGATCCCCACTGAGAGAGGCCAGGAAAATGTCTTCTCCATTTATTTTTAATTTATTTATTTTCTTTATATTTAGTTTTCAATTGTAATTGATATTTCTAATAAATTAATGCATTGTTTTTATTTTTGTATCCACTGATTCACCCTCTTTTCTTCCTCTGATCTTACCATTGTGAACTATAATACTCATGATCATGAGTAACTAATCCGAGGAATATCCCAAGGAATTAGTCAGGTTTTTGAACCCAAGACCATGTTTTTAATATTCTTTGAGTTAATTATAAGGATAATTTATAGTGGGTGTAATCCTCACTGTGGTTGTCTAAAGATTAACTTCTTAATCTACAACCATTTTCCCTCGATTGAGGAGGTGGATGGAGGGTGTGCCTGGAAATCTCTAAGTAGGCTTTTCATTCATAAACATTATAGAATAAGGTTTTCACACATACGATGGAGTGTGTACACTAAGAATATTTGAAACTGGCCAATGAAGGTGCTCCCTAAAAATTCTTTAGGGAGAACTTCCTTTCTCCTCTAATTAAATTCTGTTTAGCATTGCATGGTAATTTATAATTAAATTTTAGTTTCTTATGATTTATGAATTTCATTTATTTTATTAAATTCCATTTATTTCTTAAATTATAAAAAAATAAAAAAAATTATATTTGGTGAACTAGAATAAGTGATTGACCATGACAGCTCCACAAGAGATCAACCTAGGTATGCCACTGTGCTGTACTTAGTATAAATATTTTTTTGAGAGCATGCATGACAAAGCTTCGTCAGTGTGTTTCTATGAAAAATGAAAATTATATTTTTAACAATAATAATATAATTCAACACATCTTACATAGTCCAATTTTTATTCAAAAAATATATTTGAATAATGATAATAAATAACTCATTGAAAACAATCAGTATTTAAAATATAAAAATAAAAAAAATTGGTAATGAAAATTATTTCTTGAATATAAATCAATATTTAGGAGTAGTATTAATAAAATTATTTATTTTCATGAAATGATGGATATAGATATACAAATATAGTTTTATTATAATTTTTAAATAACGTTGTATTATTTAATTGTGAGCACATTTTATTTTAAAATGTGAGATGTGGTAGAAAAAACTGGTGGTAACAAATTTCTTACCTAATGGTAGGAAGATTGTAAATCTACAAACCATAAATACCTCTAATTTGATACCACTGGAATAGGGGAGAAGCTATGAGAATGAAATTCTAAAACACATAGATGAAGAATATATAATCGACTATTATCCATATATTGATTTGAAATTGAAGTCCCTCATTATTATAAATTAAGTTATACTGTTCAGTAGTGCTACTCTGAGATGAAAGGAGATACCACCAAATAGATATATAATGAAGGAATATAACTCCATAAAAATTTAACTTTGATTATGATGTCTTCGGAAAAATATGAGATCAACCATATAAGGAATTAGAAACCCTAAGAAGCCATGAGACTTTTACTGTGTGATATAGGTATTCTTATGTCATCATTCAAAAATCAGAAGCTACTAATAATTGAATATACAAGGTTTGTATAACTACCTATTCATTTACTATAGTGTATTATGATGTGAAACCAAGGAGAAAATTGATAAATAGGAAAACCATCGCATTACCATAATGAGGGTACATTTTGTTCTATCATGAAATTAGTGGGGGAAATGTTAGTGTTAATGGCTTTTGGGGTAGAAGTGTTACTAGAGAATCCTCCATGAATGACCAGCAATATTTAAAAATTATCCTCAATTAGGTTGAGATATTAATATAATGTGAAGAAAATATTATTGAATCCATATTAAATATAGTTCATCCATTGATATTGTTGAGAGATACATGTTGACGATCTTCTCCCACTATAACCTTTCAGAGAAGAGGATAGGTCTTCGTGTTTCCATGATGATATAGAACCAAGAAACAAAATATGAGCATGGGAGAATCATAGAATACAATTTAAGAGGAAGATTATATTATATATTTATGTATAATAAATATATATATATGTAAAATATACTTAATATTGTTATGAAAATATGATTATAACACGTGATATAATATATTTAAATATGTAAACATATTTTATATGATATAAAACATTAATAATATTCAAAAACATCTGAACAATTTTTTTTTAAAATTAACATATTTTAGTATATATATGTGATTTATATTAAATTTAGGACTAATAAATATGATAATAAAATTGACACAATATCACATAAAATAAAAATCATATTAACTTATGCGACAAAAATATGAAAAAAAGTAAATCATTTGATAATATTAGGCACGAGAAGAGTAGTAATTCATCAAAACTATGATTATAATCCATGTTCAAAAACCTACTATATGGGTTTCTTCCATGTGTATCTAATATTATATATTTTATGTAATTTATAATTTTTATTTATTCCTCTATTTTGAAGGAAACTGAAGGCTCAAATAATATGATTTTGATCAACCAAACATAAGGTAGGTGGTTCATAAGTTTTTCCCATTTTTAGTATATTTTCTTTAGTGATTTCATTCTTCCTCATTCTAATATTACATAAATGAATTCAAAGAATAATTATATGTTTAAAACATGAAAATTCTAATAAAGATAATACTATCAATTAACAAATGAAAATGTGTATGATTAATCTCTATGATTTTTCTAATAATTCATGTTTTTAATATTTTTTTACCAAATTAAAAATGGTATGGTTGAATTATAATTATAAATGGAGAATTATGAATTTTTAATCGATGAATGATGAATTGAAACAAGAAGAAACCCAATTTTGACTAGTCTCTAATAAATAAAAAAACATCAAAATGAAGGTGGACTATGATAACTAAAAAAAATCCTATTTTTGTGTAATCTATTAAAACTAAGAAAAAGCGATATTTTGTGTCATTTGAGATTACTAATAAAAATCCTTTTTTGGGTGTATCCTAAAAACTCCAAAACACCCAATTTTTATTGGACCATGATAACAATTAAATAAAATTTTCCTAGGTCAACTATGATAACTAACAGAAACACACATCTTCATGGATTTGATACATCATGGTATCTTAGTAATGCATGATCATAATATTTTTCTCCAATACATAAAACACATTATTAACAGTTTATTTACAAGAATTGGATTCACTATGGATCCTTAGTTCATTGATATTTTTTGTTTATTTACCAGTCAATTTAATTTTCAAATTAAAACTCTACCACATTAATTTTTTCCCCAGAATGTATTTTAATATCATTTATTCATGATGTTTTCTTATTAGAACATGTGATAACACTCAATTAAGGATGCTTTTTTTCTTGTATTGGATTGATATGGAAGATATGATATGGGAAATAACTATTAACTTTTTCTAGAGAGTCATACATACTTTGTTTTATTCATTTTTTATAAATTTAGTACCTTTTTTATCAAAATTAATGTGTAGTACCTTAAATGTATTTTAATTCTTCTACTTTTTTGTGATGTTTATGGTCCAACATTTGAAACCATATTTTGTTAATTTATTATAATGTGATGTAATTTATGATGTTTCCATTAATTTATATTGTTATTTTAATCATACTAGAGGGTATAGTTCCCTATATCATTCATATATACCCTCCCCACTAGGAAAAACCGTTAAAATAAAGGTACTAACACCATAGGACATGTAGCACCACTAGTATAGTTCATTGATTGAGTCTTTTGTGAGATAAGACATTATAAACATTTATTCCTCTCAGAAATAATATTTATTTTCTTCTCCTGAATATAATTTTCATTATTTCATGTATTAAACCCATTTATCCATTCTATGAAACTCAAAAATATTGAAAGAATGTTTTTAGGAAAATTTATGTTTATCACTTTTTTTGGCTAGGAAATATTTTGCCTCCATATCCATTTTTTTATTAAATACTGTTATTTTATATACATATATGATATATTTTTAGTGGCATGACCCCCATTATCCATGATTTGGTGTCTTCTATGAATTACATTCGAATGATTATAAGGAATCAATCCCTTATGATCTTATTAGTTTAGTAGTCAGGGAAAACTAGATATATAAATGAGAATTGCATTACAGAAGGATACACTAATTGCACCATTTTTCTTCTTCTAAACAAATAAAAAACATTTGAGGATAACTATAATCCATCAAGTATATTCATACATATTATTTATAATACAATTCATGAATTCCCAGGGAAAGAAACATAATAATGGTTAGCTCAAAGGATAAATAAGTTAAATATATAGCAAAAGAAATAATACCTCAATAAAAATAGTCAAAATGGAAATGTAAATAAATAGAAATTCATTCCATTCAAATAAATATATAAGGGAGAATAAATATGGAATGGAATGGAACTAAAACCAAAACCATTAATCAATGAACAAAAATTAAATGTATCCATAGATATGTTAATTTCCAATCTATTGGATGAATATAAAATTAACCAATATGAAATAAATTATTAATTATTAGATGTTATGTTTCCTATGATCATATAACTAGTGGCCTCAAGACCATTAACAATATGGTTTAGTTATTAGGTTTATTAGGTAAAAAATCCATCATAGTCAACAAGAAATCTATTTCATCTCATGATACTATCGATGCATTGAGGGGATTTTATTCACCAGCCCCGACCTGTAGAGATTTCCTTAAATGGTTATCAACCAGTGTACAAAATTTCCAAAGCATTCCTCATATTTAATAATAAAATATATTATAATTCATATCAAATATCAATATTGTATAAAGAATATGGATTTATCAATAACACCTCATTTAATCAAATAATTATCGAATTAAATACCATATGTAAAATGGTATACAGTTTAGGAAACTGTAATACCCATGATAAATAATATGGATAATTAAGTGAAATTAAATGCTCAATGATTATATGAAATTTAAAATTTCATGGTGGCTCCAAGAATAAATCAATGAAGTGAATGTGAATAATATCCTTGGCCAATTCAATCATAAATTTTCTATAGAATGAATAAGGATTATTTCAATAAATCAAATCCTAAGTGGAGTAAAATAGAGGGTCCTTGTCATTGATTAAATAAATGAATAAATTATAAAAATATTCTTCACGAATATATCCTTTTATTTTGGAAAAAAATTGGAAAATACATTTCATTGAAAATCCCAGTAAATATATTTTAAAAATTAACATTTTTAACTTGATTAAGAGATTTCAAATAAATGACGGCAGATAAATTTATACATGTCATACAAGGTAAAATGAATATTTATTTTTTATAGTAAAAGGGTAGAAAATTCATCATTACGAAAGAGAAAATAAGATTCCTTCGAAGAGATTAGTAAATGAAAAAAGGGTTAAAATATATTTTAAATTTTATAGGGTAATGGAATAATATTCATATAAACCCTGCCTAGGAAACATGGTTTTGATTATATTACCAACTGAATATAGGGTAATATCTGGCTTTCTTAGAAATATTTTATTACCCCTCATATTTTATATAGTATAAAATGGTACCAATAAATGATTATATTATGAAATAATAGAGGGTTAGTAAACTCATTAGTGTTCTTGATATATGTATCATAATATTTAATCAATGTAATCATAAATATAAACAAATCTTAAAATGTTATGATATTGTCCCAATAAAAAATTATAACATGGTAACTAGGACCACACTATCCATGTAAAAAATAGAAATTACATAATTCATAGAATATATTAAAAATATTAAGATTCAAGATATATGATGTAAAATGAAAAAAATATGATCCTTGAAAAAGATTTTATTGGAATAATAAAACATGTGTTCAAAGAAGGAAAATTGAGACAAAATATTTTACTGATTAGTTAACTTTTAAATTGTTAACCCCATGAAATAAGGATCATAAAATTAATATATGAATTCCCTTAGTCTTATGTATTAGATAAATTGAATACAATCATTATAGTATATACACCACACAAGAGGAAAGAGTGGAAAACATAACATATATCTCGTGGATATTAAAAGCGAGATAAGATCCCTTACCCTCTGTTACCATTTGTGTAAACATCATTTAAATTATTGTATAATAATTTTGTATTAATTTTATAATTTCTTAAAACCCTTTTTCTTTTTTTATTTAATTTTCTTTCAATTATTACAATTTTTTGCACAATACATACACAATTATGTCTATGTCGGGTGTTTTTGACCAAATTTTTTATATGTGTCAAAAAAACTATATTTGGATAACTATGGTAAAAAAGGTCATTATATAAAATCTAAAGAATAATATCCATGAAATAATTATAATATTTTTTACATCAATTATACTTCTAAAATAAATCATTAAATAAGGTAATGAAAATGATTCAACGTTATAATCATGGAGATGGTAGGTCGTACAGACACATGAGTAACATTCCAATTATTAATTAATTTTTTTTGGAAAGAATGAAAGTAACTAAAACATTTATAGAATTATCATTATATAATAAATACCATATTATTTAATGTTATATTATTATATATATATTCTAGTGATGTAAAAGGAATCACATCATTTCTAGGAGACAACAGTTCACACGTCCGTGAACAATATTATCACTTTTAAAGTGTGTGAATGGGTAATAATGGAAATGATATATATATATATATATATTATATTTATATAATTATAATTATATCTAAAATATATTATTAATGTTTTTATATCACTTTTGTTTAATTATAAACATTAATTTATATATTCTATGTATCGTGTGAATAAATCATATCACTTTGAGGGAGCGGTAGTCCACACTTACTAAAATAATGGTCTGTTAGAATGGAAGTTATTAAATGTATTTATTATAAAAGTATATAAGAATAAATATATATTAAATATCATATATAACATATATAAACAGTGTTACCGTCATAATGGACCCCATGAGAGGAGTTAGGGAAAAATTGAGCAATCACCATTTCGTGAGGCAATATTTCTCCATAAAAAAAACAATATATATTTCCCACTAGAAAGAGATGGGTGTCAATGTAGGTATAAAAATTATTATTAAAACATCCTATTTTATTTATGATACTGGTTTTTAATTTAATCATAGAATAATCATATTACAATGAGATGATAATGGAAATTAAACAAAAAAGCATGACAGAAGGCATTGCCCTTCAATCGGGAAACTTCTTTTGCTTTATACCAAAAGGATTATTTGGGGATATTTATAACATAATGAAGGAGTCATGTTCTAGGAGAGAATTTTTGGAAATCCAATTAGGAAGATCTTGGCCGAACATTAGTTGTAATAGAGGTGCGAAGAATGGGGAGAAGTGATGTCCTTTTATAGGGAAGGAAAAGGACTCACTGATAATTTTTGGAAAAAAGTGAGGTTTGCAAATGTTATTACATAAAAAACCATACCAAACCAACCCGAATAAATAATTTAAGGTTAATATCTGAGATATGGAAAAGAAAATGGGTGTTGGACAAGTGTATAGGTTATTTGGGCACTTAAATTAAAGGCATAGTCCTTTATTAAGCTTAATAGTTTTATAATAACTGTAATAAATTTTAATCACATAGACTAATTTTTTTAGAAAAAAAAATTGTGTCTTATTAGAAATTAGAAATAATACATATTCAAAATATGGAATCAAATTTTCCAAATTCCATTAATATAAGTGGTATAAATTAAATTTAAATGAATCTCGTAGACATGATGACAATGCCGGGTTGTAAAGTAAAAACCATCGAATGCTCACTATGTTTTTATAGTCACTTTCAATGGGAAATTGATTCAAATGACCTAAATTAGATTAATTAATAAAAATAATATCTAATTAAACATTAAAACCAATTTAAATTAGAATTTTTCATTATAAATATATTACATTCAAAATCATTTTTGAACTAATGTTTATTTATTTTTAGTTAGTCATTTAAAATTGAATATTTACATAAAACTATCAAAAGATCATCCTAACCTAATTTTTATATCTCAATTATAATTATTAAATTTATTTTGACATATTAAATCAATTAAAGTGTCCAAATTGAAATTTAAAATTGGGTATACATTTAAAGGTGTTGAAATTTTCTTTACAAAAATATAGGTTTTTATGTGTAAAATAGTTTTTGATATTATATTATGCACATAAAACCTAATATATGAATTTAATAAATAATTTTTTGCGTATATAAAATATTTTTTCATTATAATTATAATCTAAATATATTTAAATTAATTTATTATAATAAAATATCTTCATGAGAAAAATTGGTTTCATGTAAAATCATTCTGTTTATATTCAATTGGATCATACATTCATTTTTAACCAATGAATTAATATTATATTATTATAAACCATATATTTTCCTAAGTTAGTTAATAATATTAATAACCAAATACATAAAATCTATGTTTTATAATATTATATTGAATAATATTACTTTAATAATACATTATTAATTTTTGAAACTCGGTTTTGCGTGTAACACAAAAAATAGAGGAAGGTCCATCTTGCATGTAACAAAAGCTACCGAGGAAGGAAAATCTTGTGTGTAATGCATGATAACTCAGTGACGCATGGATTTTAATATATATAATCTATTTTAAATAGTAAATATATTATAAATTATCTGGATATTATATTACCTTACACGCTTGTTGTCAT